>OX327008.1:33580810-38932903 GCA_946800695.1 Geum urbanum
CAATGAACAACAAAGAATTCCAAAATACATCAAGAAGATCAATTTCTGCCCTATTTTGCAATTCAACGAATATTTGACATAATTCAAACCATTAATACAAACTTTCAGTACCATCCAACAAAGATAGTTCAACTAAAATAAAGCATAAAGCATCCAAAACTACATTCCCCCCCCCCCCCCCCATGACCTACACCAGTACAACTCTTATCATATTTAAGTACCCTTTCAATTTTAGTCTCGACCCTTAGTCTTTAGCAATAGGAATCTAAGCCAAGAAAAACCCTATATAAAATTAAGAAGCGCAAAACCATTTAACTACTTTTTCAAATGTCTCATAGAATTTTGCATACATGCAAGTTTACAACACACTTTGAAGCTTTTGTAACCAAAGACCTGCATCAATTGAATTGATGCATCAGAAGAAATAATAGTTAACAAATATAGATAAATGTAGCATAATCATGATCGAAGTACATGAAGAATTTAGAAATATGGTAATAGAAACAAATAGATGAAGAATTCCTCAAAAGACAATTACATCAAGATTCACTGTCAATCTATAAAAATCACATGTTACGGGAAAAAACTATCAGCAAGGAGTGAAGCTCAACAACACTCGCTTGAGATTTTGAAGCACATAATAACATTCATTGAGCTTGTGTCAAACCAAAGGCTGACATTGGAAGAGCACTTGGGTAAGTTGAAGCAACTAAACAAGAATTCAATTTAGTATCAAAAAATGGGAACTCAAAAGTAGGAGTCAGTTTGATGGTTCAAAAACAATCCACAAAGATTGTAAAGATGCATAAGGATTTGGAATAGAAATTTTCATGGGTGCACAAAAACAAAATATCATAAGAAACAAAACATCATAAAAAATCACATGTTAAGGGAAAAACCTATACACAACAAATCGGGTAAAAAACAAGATAAGGAAAAGTTTTTTTTTAAGGGGCAAATCTGTTAAGAGTACATGAGGACTGAAGCTCGATATGAATGCGACTAACAGAACAACTTGTTAGTAAAGTAGATGATGAATTAGTTGAAAAAGTAATTTAAGTAGTCTCATAGTATATATAAAAATCTCACAACAGTATAACTGAGCCTGAAATCAATGACTACTAATCATTTCACATCATCACTAATTCACATCATCACATTATATTTCCATTTCACTTGCTCACAACATCGCAAATACTTCAGCTACAACACATCAAAAGTATTGATCAACATATATTTCCCTCCAAATGTAAGTTCCAGCCTCTAAAAGTGAATTCTAGCCTCGAAATGTAAGCTCATTCTCCAAGTTTGAATGAAACTAAAACAAATAATCCTTGCAATAACAAAAAAAAACTACATTGTTGGCATGTATAGCCTAAACATGTCGCTTTCTTATAATCGAAATGTATGGAAAGAAGCCAAAATCTTACATAAGAGCCGAAGTATTTGGAACCACCGAGATATGTGAAACTGTTGCGGGGTGAGGAGGTGGTTTGATAAGAGGCTAAAGCAACCTTTTCTGATCGAGGTGGTAGAGAATACGATGAAGGTGTAGAGAGCCCAGTGAAGACCAAGTGAAAGAGAATATCAGAGATACCGATCAAAGAGGGAGGCGTGAGAATTTGAGAACCGAGAGAGGAGAACAGATGAAATCGGAGAGTGAGTGAGGATGAAGACCGAGCGAAAAAGAAGATCGGAGACAACGATCGAAGAAGAAGGTGTGAGAATTGGAGAATCGAGAGAGGAGAACAGATGAAATCAGAAAGTGAGTGAAGATGAGAGGTTGAGCGTAAGGAGATTAGGTTTGGGTAGATTTTGGCTAGATCGTCGAAGAGATCAGAGCAGTCGGGTACCAAGATGGAGAGATCAGAAGACTTGATCAAGAGAGATCGGTTGAGCAGAGAGAAAGATAAAGAGAGATAGATATGGGAGAGAGAGAGAGAGAGAGAAAAACACTCGCACGCTGAGAGAAATGGGAGAGAGAGAGAGAGAGAGAGAGAGAGAGAAGGTTCGCACGTGAAAACTCACATGTGAGTTACTGGTCATACTGTTCCAGCAAAAGTAAGTGTGAACAATTGCACCACATCTGTTATATAGAAAATTTTACTGACTTTTAATCAAGGGCGGATCCAGGAATCAAAGTTGGGTGGGACTTGAGTTTTGCATAAAGATTTTTTTTTTAGAGAATAGAATGTACAAAATTTCTTAAGTAGGAAATAGAGTTCAAATGGATATCTATATTAAATTAGAGAACATGTATAGATTGAGGAAACTCGATAAAAAAAATATGTGATTTGAATGAATATCTCCATCTATGACACAAATAACTAATGTAACTCAAGTTCTTAATTAATTCAATAAACAATAGGTTATAAGTTCAATATAAAAAATAGCTCTAGATTTACAATATATAATTTCCAATCCACTTAAAAAATTATTTTATACATAAACTTATAAATTTATGATTTTATGAAAGAAGAAGAAAATTAAAAAATGTAAGACTAATTTATGGATTGATCAACTAAAGTTAAACAACACATACACACTTCTTTAAATATTAGAGAGGGAAATTATGCTCTAATTTATTTGTAAGCAAATAACTTTCAACATTTTTAAACTCAATTTTTAATTTTTCCCCTATATATATGTATATAGCTATGTAGGTAATTTTTTCTTCCCAATATTTTGGGTGGGACTTGAGCCCCACTCTAGCATAGTGTGGTTCCGCCCCTGCTTTCTATTAACGATTGTCAAATTCTTTACAAAGTACAATGTAAGAGCGGGTTCTCATTTTGTTTTTGGTTTCCCTTCATGCACATTATTTTTAGTCACAAATGGAAAGTCACATATTCACTAGTACAAAAAATGCTTCAGACGAAGTCTTTGAGTGTCATCTGACATGTGTTCTGACTGTCATATATCACAGCTTCATCTATTGAAATCGCTTCAGATGACTAGCAAAACACGAAAATAGCTGTCATATACCGATCATAAGGATGACAGTCATATTATTCAGATGCCGGATGATATTCATGGTGCCAACTAATGCCAACATGTGTGCACATTGCTGTGTCTGATGGCATGTAGTCAGATGATAGTCCACTATCGTGTAAGGTTCCTTGTGACCTCAGTCATTTTGTCAAAGCGAGCATCATTTGATTGTTTCTCAGACGTCAATCTTTCTATCACATTGTGCGTCGTCTGATTTCTTCATAAACGTCAATCTTTTATACATTTGTTTGTATCATAAGAATTGGGTTCAAACGTCACTCGTTTTGTTATATTATGTGTTGTATGAATATATTTCTTACGTCAGTCATTTATACATGTGTATGCCAAATAAATAGTCATGATTCACAAATCTACCACATAAAGATTGATTTCAATATTGTACTTACAAATCTTCAATTTTTGCACAAACTACAGTTATACACTAAACTCTAAAGTAGTACATACATGAGGACTCACAAGTTACAAAGTATAACAAATACTTGATTCATAAATGGTATAAGCTATATGCAGTTGCTAATGATGGCATGTCAATCCTCATACAGCTGGTAACTCCTCTTTTCTTGACAGCAACCAAATCCTTGCACAAATAAACAAAATGCTATCTGGTTCACATGTCTATGGTTTTAACATTAATAAACAAATACACTAATATGTTGTTGACAACAACCAACAAAGTAACATATGACTCACACTAGTAAGTAGCATTCTGCTTGAATTTCTGACTTGAGCATATCCCCTAAACTGCAAGTGTAAGCATTTGCAAAAGTATAAGAATCATAAGTAGCAAAACAAAATGTTCCCGTCTGTATACAAGCTATTTCATCAGCACAATATCCAACCACATGTAACTAGAAGTGAAAACTTTCAATCATTTCAACTCTAACTGCAAAACTCAAAAGGATGGTAATGAATGAACATGCTAAAACTAGACTATACTCTTTCTTCTTCAATCATCGAGCATCCATGCCAAAAATTCCAAACAGTAAGTAACTAGAACATCCACTATATCACCCAAATGACCCATTACTCTTGATTATCCATCTCTCTCAAGATAAGTTTGGTTTGTATTTTTCCTAGGAACTAATACATCAAGTAAACAACATCAAAATAACATAGTAGTTCCCTCAAACCATTACATAATTAGTTCTAATAGAAGTACATAATCAGTACCAACATCAAGCTAATGGAAATACTTGAACACAACTGTATGTCACCATATATACCCAAGCTTCAGGTCTAGACCCCATTTATGTACAAGATCATTCTGATTAATAAGAAAGCAGCCCTATTATTAATTTCTTTCATCAAATTTTATACTACTACTAAAGGTCCTATATGGATTGGAGTTGAAGACCAAGAAATAAAACTACCTTTATAAGGTGCCATGTACAATCTCAGGCAGATCTTGAGAAAAGCAGTCATACCTTCAAAAAACCTGCATTTTGTAGACTACAAAGACTAAAAAAAATAGACCAACCAATGCTACTTATTAGAACCATACATCCTGAAAAACTGAAGTTCTATAGATCATTATTGTTTTTCCAATACATAACATATACTGGCAAAGTGACAATACCTTTGTTGTTCTTAGATAGGTAGCTCACATTTGATAACTTTCCAAGGTCCCGGTAATCCATTGGCTTAACCAAATCATTCCTATAGTCACAGTCGCCTCCAAAATCAGCTCCGCGGCCATGGCTTCAAGTTCTAAGGATGATTTCTTACCTCAGTGACCATGGTTTCAAGTGCCTGCGAAGAAGAAGAAGAAGACCAACACGGCAAATTCAGCACAATATGACTTATGGAGAAAATAAAAAGTACCCAGTTTTGTATTCTTTCATAACTATATAGGATCAAAGAAGCTAATGTCCCACCTCACTACCTATTGTTTGATAACTAAAGCCTTTTGGATAGTTTACTAGTATCAACAATTTAACTTCTAAATTAGTTCACCAACTCTGTAAACTCAATGGCTTCTATTCCGAAAAATACCTCACCAATAAAATGCACAACTTCCATTGGTTTTAAGGTTTTCGATTTGATAACCCATGCTCCCTGAAATAGAAAGGCACAACTTTCTTTACTAAACATCAAATAAAAAATCTCATAGATGATCTATCCTAAGCTGATTGAAAATGAAATCATACCTCTACTTGATTCCAGTCACCTGAACCATTCCACCCACCCTGGGATTGCCTCATAGTCTCAATCAATAACCTGATAGAAACAAAAACAACACGTACTAAATTTTGAGTAGAATAAAAAAAATTGTTCACAAACAAGGTAAATGAGCATAGAGGAGCAAAAATCAACCTCTCAATCTAAGAATAGAGCTGAATCCTAGTTGGTTGAGGCTGCAGCGTTTGCTTCTTTGCAGCTTCCTCATCATTGTCGTAGGTCTGGCCTTGCCCAACTCAGCTCATTCTTAACCCTCCGAAAGCCAGGTTACTAAAATTTCATTTTCGCAATTTACAATAAACTCGCCAACCATCTAGGAAATGCAAGTACGTAAATCAAGACTATACAATGCTAGGTTTTCATGACTTACATAGTACCAATAGAAATGACTATGACAGCTCCAATTTCCATCCCGCTGACGTCGTGTGTCGCTAAGCTCGGCCTAACCTCGACTCAGTCCCACTGAAGTGACCGAATTCAATTTCTCTACATGTGGCCAATCTTCAACTACGTCTCGGCTAACTTCGGCTCGACATACTTGAGCTTTGGAATTGGCGAAGCCCAGGTTGAGCTTGAGTAGTGGAACACCCTTGAGGCTGCCGAATTCTTTAATTGTTCGATTCGAGCTCCACTGATTGATTTGGAGGCTAAAATTGGAAGCGTTGGAACTACGAAGAAGAATGCTTCAAAGCCCAGTGATCGATCGACCTCAATTTTGGCCTGAAACAGAGCTGCCCACCAGAGTTAGGGATTGGTTTCTCCTCTTCATTTTGGTATTTTTTTCAGCGAGAAATGGAGGCAAGAAGGTTAGGGCTAAGAAATATGAGGAAGAGAGGAAGTATTTAAGATAGATTTTGTGATGAGAAGTGGTCGGTCGGTAGAAAAATTGGCCTGTGAATTCATTTGGGTTCTGTTTCTGTGTTATGTTTCTTCTTTTGAGTCGAGAGATAAATAGACGAGAAACGAGAGTATTTTTTTCGTTTGTTCTTTTGTTGTTTGGTCTTTGGGCTTTGGAGGCAAAATTGCCGCCACTTGCCTCAATTTGGAACCCTAACAATATATGACAGTCAACCGACATTTGATTGAAGACTCATTCTAGTCAACCCCTTATAGGATTTAGGGTTTACCCTAAACCCTAGGATTGCCTAATCTTGTGATTTCACAAAACAAAATTAGGGCTTAGGGTTTAGATTTAGGTCTAGAGTTTATGGCTTAGAAATTTAATTTTTTTACATGACAAGTAGATGTGAATCCCACGAGAATGTGAGTGACATACTTGGTCTCAAATTATTTTTAACAAAACGGAAAATTTTGTTTTATTCTTAAGCGCAATATGGTCAAAATAGTAGAACACTCATATCGAGATCGAATTCAAAACGGAAAGTTCTAAATTTTTCATAGCGTGCTTAGATTAGTCTCATGGACTCATCCAATAGTTACATTTCCAAAATGATTAATTTTTAGTGGTTTAATTTCATAAAGGTTTAGTTTTCATATAACCAACAAACATGGTAAGTAACACTAGTAGTTATATATGCAATTAACAATGTATGACAAACCGAAGTGGTCTAATAAGAAATATGTCAATACATATACGTCAACCTTGTAATAACGTAGAGTTTTTAAAAATCTTACCCTCATCGAAGTTCGTTTAGAGGTCGATCAATGAGGTCAAATCATACCAAAAGACAAAAATAGCCATTTTCAAGGATTTTGCTCATTTTCCTATGGGAGGAGTACTTAAATTGATTTTTTTTTGTCATTATTTTTCATATGGTAAGATAGATATGAGCTCCACAATAATGCATGTGTGAAAATTTGTCTTAAATTAATTTTTAACGGAGCCGCGAATCAAGATTTATTGTAAAGAGTCTTAGAGTCACAACCGTGATATGCATGGATCGAGGATGAATTCAAGTAAAAAAAATTATAACTTCAAAATGGCATCTTAAAAATACTCCAATCATCCCATATAATGGTCAAATTTATGAAAATGGTTAGTTTTAGGCAATTTACGAAATTTGATTTTTAAGGTAAGGAAAAAGATGTCAAAGCTTAATTAGACGACATGCGATTGTCATCTGATTAACGCATATTTAAAAACAATAATAGATTTTGATGCCCACTCTTATTAATAATGAACATGTGCAAATTTTTCATGTGAGGTAGTATATATATATAGTGGAAAATTTGCAGTCAGATCATGTCATAACTCAAACGACAGGCGACCGTCGTTGCATTGAACGTCGATAAACTGAAACTTCAAATAATCATATTATATTCCTCGGTTATCGGAAAAATCATCCGGAACCGTCCACGACCTCGAAATCACGTACTCTACAACTTCCGTGAAGAAACTCAACTCAAATTCTCGGCCGATAATCAAGTCGCGAACTAAACCGACAAACCACACAATTAATGATTAATCGCGATTACACACTAACTCATAGATCGTACTGATTACTCTATTGATTCTGGTTCGGGTCGTCACAAATCTACCCCCCTTAAAAAAATTCGACCTCGAAATTTATGTACCTGTCAAGTGAACAGATGAGGATACTGCTCCCGCATACGCTGCTCAGTCTCCCAGGTGGCCTCCTCAACTGAGTGATTCTGCCACAAGACCTTCACTAGCGGAATCACACGGTGTCTTAACTCCTGCTCACGACGATCGAGAATCTGTGCTGGCTCCTCCACGTACGTCAAATCCTCTCGGATCGGTAACTGCTGTGGGGCTAACACATAAGAAGGATCTGAGATGTATTTCCGCAACATCGAAACGTGGAAAATATCATGAACACGAGCCATCTCAGCTGGCAACTCAAGTCTGTAAGCAACAGCTCCAACCCACTCAGTGATCTCATACGGACCAATGTACCGTGGTCGAAGCTTGCCACGCTTTCCGAAACGCACAACACCCCGCCACGGAGATAGTTTCAGGAATACGCAATCGCCTACCTCAAACTCGAGGCTCTTCCTCCTCACATCCGCATAACTCTTCTGCCGATCCTAGGCAATCTTCAATCTATCCCGGATAATCTGGACGTCCTCCATGGTGCTCTTCACCAGATCAGGGCCAATAAACCATCGCTCGCCCACCTCACTCCAGCACAACGGAGTGCGACACTGCTTCCTGTACAGGGCCTCGTACGGTGCCATCTTGATACTGGCCTGATCGTTGTTGTTGTATGCGAACTCTATCAAATGTAGTTGCTGGTCCCAATTCCCGCGGAACTGCAATACACAAGACCGCAACATATCCTCAAGTGTCTGTATAGTCTGCTCAGACTGCCCATCAGTCTGAGGATGAAAAGCTGTACTGAAACGCAACCTCGTGCCCATGGTTCGCTGCAAAGCCTGCCAAAACTTAGAAGTGAACTAACTGTCTCGGTCAGAAACAATAGATACAGGCACACCATGCAGCCGAACAATCTCGGATAAATACAACTTGGCCAATCGGCCCACTGATATCTTCCCCGGAAGTGCGAGAAAATGAGCGGATTTCGTCAGTCGATCCACGATAACCCAAATACCAATGTGGCCAGCCGAAGTACGCGGCAACTGATAAACGAAATCCATCGTAATGTGCTCCCACTTCCAAACCGGAATCTCCAATGGCTGTAACTTCCCTGCAGGTTTCTGCCTCTCCGCTTTAACCTACTGACAGATCAAACATTGGCTCACATATGTGGCAATCTCCCGCTTCATGTTGCGCCACCAGTAATACACTTGAAGTGTACGAAACATCTTCGTACCTCCGGGATGCATCGCATACGCTGAACTATGAGCCTCATCCAGAATCTCCTTCTTCAGGCTCTCATCTCTGGGTACACACAGCCTGCCTCTGAACAACAATGTACCGTCATCGCTCAATCAAAACTCTGTGGGTACACCATTCTGTATCATGGTTTTCTTGCCCAACAAGTAGGAGTCTGAATCCTGAGCCTCCCGTACCTGATCAACCAATACGGGTCGAACCTGAAAACTGGCCAACAAAGCTCCCTCATCATCCCACTCGAAGTCGGCACCCGTAGCTTGAAGCTCGGCTAACATCGACACTCTAGCCACACACACATGGAACAATGAAGCTCCAGATTTACGACTAAGAACATCAGCTACAACATTGGCTTTTCCTGGGTGGTACTCGAAAATACAGTCGTAGTCGTTGATCAACTTCATCCACCGGCGTTGCCTCATGTTCAAATCTGGCTGCGTCTGCAAGTAAGTGAGACTTTTGTGGTCGGTGTAGATCTTACACTGGGCTTCATACAGGTAATGTCTCCAACTCTTCAATGCTAACACAATAGCGGCTAACTCCAAATCATGCGTCGGATAGTTAACCTCATGTGGTTTCAGTTGCCTGGAACCGTAGGCCACAACTCTTCCATGCTGCATCAACACACAGCCAAGCCCCAATTTTGACGCATCACTATACACTACGAACTCACCGCTGTCATCTGGTAAAGTCAAAACCGGTGCAGTAGTCAATTTCTCCTTCAGGAGCAAATAACTCTCCTCACATGCTTCGGACCACTCAAACTTGACGCCCTTCTTCGTCAACCTGGTCAGTGGAGTAGCAATCCGAGAGAAATCCTGCACAAACCGCCGGTAATAGCCTACTAAACCCAAGAAACTCCGGATCTCCGGTACAGTGGTAGGTCTACTCCAGTTCAGCACGGCCTCGATCTTGTCAGGATCAACACTGACTCCCTCAGCCGATATCACGTGGCCCAGAAACTTCACACTGTCCAGCCAAAACTCACACTTGCTAAACTTCGCAAATAACTGATGGTCCCGCAAAGTCCGCAACACCGCTCGCAAATGCTTCTTATGCTAGCCCACACTCCTGGAATAGATCAAAATATCATCAATGAACACAATCACGAACTTGTCCAGAAATCGTCTGAACACCCGATTCATCAAGTCCATGAAAGTTGCGGGGGTGTTGGTCAACCCAAACGGCATAACCAAAAACTCGTAATGCCCATACCGCGACCTGAAAGCTGTCCTGGCCACATCAGAGTCTCGGATCCTCAACTGGTGATATCCGGATTGAAGATCAATCTTCGAAAAGACTGATGCTCCCTTGAGCTGATCGAACAAATCATCAATCCGCGGCAACGGATACTTGTTCTTCACCGTAACCTGATTCAGCTTCCGGTAGTCGATGCACAATCGCATAGATCCATCCTTTTTCCGCACAAATAACACCGGAACACCCCATGATGAAACACTGGGTCGAATGAAACCCTTCTCTAGCAACTCCTGGAGCTGAATCTGCAACTCTTTCAACTCCACTGGCGCCATACGATACGGTGTCTGTGAAATTGGTCCTGTACCCGGCAATAGCTCAATAGTAAAGTCAATCTCCCGAACAGGAGGTATGCCCGGTAACTCTGCTGGAAACACATCTGGGAACTCAGAAACAACCTCAATACTACCAAGATCTGGCACAGCTGCCGTGGTGTCCACAACATGGGCTAAATAAACAACACAACCTTTCTTCATCAACCGATCTTCCCTCATCGCGGAAATCAAACATGGTAATGAAGTGTTCTTCTCGCCGCGAAACAATATCTCGGGAAAACCTGGTCGTCGAAACGCGACCTCCTTCTTGTGATAGTCAAACATGGCCCAATGCGTCTCCAAGAAGTTCATACCCAAGATCAGATCAAAATCAACGATATCAAGCAACAACAAATCCGCGGCTAACCCATGACCTCCAATAAAAATCTCACAATCTCACCGGATGGATATAACACTCTCCACAACCCCGGAAGTGGAGATGCAGGTACCGTAGTTAATGATGATAGTCTATATGACATGAATGAATGCATGACACCTGGATCTAACAATGAAAGTATTGGAATACCAAATACATGCAACGTACCGATAACGACCTCTGGTGAAGCTCTGCCTTCTCGTAGAGTCATAGCATGAACCCTTGCCTGCCCGGCTGGTCGTCCAAGCTGAGGTTGTCCCTGCTGTCCGCCCTGGCCCGCATACTGTACTAGTCGAGCTCCCGAAGTGGCACCTCGCTCTCCTCAGGAAATATGGGCCGCCTGATCACCACCACCAACTAACTGAGGACACGCCCTCGCATAGTGACCCACCTGGCCACAATGATAACAATTGAGGGTACCTCGCTGACATGAACCAAGATGATACCTATTGCACAAGTTGCACAATGGATACTCCCTCGGTACAGGAAACGTGCCACCAGTACGCCGAGGATAACTGGAACCGCTGGAACCCCCACTAACCTGTGGTCACTGCGGTCGATCTCTCCTCCATCTCGATCTCTGTCTCGGTACACTAGCCGGTGGGCGATAAGATCCACCGCCCGAGGATGAAGCCGAACCGGAAGTATCAGAACTCTGCCTCTTTGAAGGCCCCTGACTCGGTCTACCCTCCTCAAATCGTCTAGGTTGGTACCTCTGCTGCCTCTCCTTCTCGATATCCTCACGTCGGAGTGCTGCACTGACAAACTCATCAAAGTTGTTCCGAGGCATCGTAGTCAGAGTCCCCTTGATGTTCAAATTCAAACCCAGCTCAAACCTGCGACACTTGGCTTCCTCAGTAGCCACCATATCACGCGTAAAATGAGATAAGCGGGTAAACCTATCCCGATACATAAGCACAGACATACTGCCATGTCTCAAGTTCGTAAACTCCTCATACTTGCGCTGTTGGGTAGCCTAGTTGAAATACCTCCGCATAAACAAATCTCGGAACAAAGTCCACGGAGTATCAACTGGAACTCTGGCAGTGCTAACCCACCAAAAGTATGCATCAGACTCAAGTAATCTGACTGCTGCCACTGTCATCTGCTCAGGAGTAAACCGCAGATGCTCACATACACGTTCAACCTGAACTACCCATGCCTCACATATCTCTGGATTAGCTGAACCCGAAAACACAGTCGCACCAGCAGTACGAGCTTTGACCACAGGGTCAAAACGTTCTTCCAAACGCAGCACTCGCATCAGCAAGTCGTGCGTCTGGCGATCCTCATCAGGATCCGCTTCCCGATAAACACGGGGACCACGTCGAGGAGGCATCCTACTGATACAAGACAAGTATTAGGTACAAGCAGAAATAACATAATCATGAGACTGCAGATGTTTGAGAACACACAACACCTGAAGTATTGATGAGTACCGCTGGCCAGTCGGGTCATCACTCCAGTCATGCTGTACAAACTCAAATATCCTAAGTGTCACAACTACAAGAGTCTACAGAATCTGATAACCTAATGCTCTGATACCAAGCTGAAAGGACCCAACCCCGATTTAGTTGCCTAAACCGGAATCAAACCCCTTCTGAAAACGTGAACCAACAAAAACCATTAAAAATTTCGGCAGAGTAACGTTACTAACGCGGAATTGCCATAACCTGCATCTAGAAAATAACACTTCATCCTATGCCACAAAAGCCAAACCGTGGGCACCAATCCCAACCAGATTTCTCAATATCATATCAAAATCAATAGACAGTAAACATACTGTAATATATATAATATATCCGGGAAAAACCGTATAAAACATGTATCAGAATGTATCAGAGTGACCTCTAGTATAAATATATACAACATATACATCAGTAGGCAAAACAAGAAACCTACTGGAAAACACAGGTAGCTCGAACAACTAGCCTCCAACCACGACGTGAAACACCAAAACCTGAACTGCAAACTGGGCACGAAAACCGAAAAGCCCAGGGGAAAGAAATGAAAACCGTTAGAGTGAGTGGACGAAAATAAATGTCTTTCGCCAGATGGTATATGTAATAAAAACATATGCGAGTCAAAATATATAAAAATCAAATGGTACACGAGGAGACGCTGACTCCAACTCGTGTACAGAGCATACATGGAAAATCTCACGGGGTCACTCATGGACACATCCGTGCTAGTACAGTCCGAATCACGGGATCCCAGACCCACACGTGATTCTAGACAGAAAGGCCTCGGTTCCGGGGTACTGCCCCTCGCCGGTCAGGTCGGGGTACTGCCCCTCCTGGTAGGCATCCATCGGGGATCAGCCGAGATGCAAGTGTATCAATACAACAACATATACTGAGACTGTACTCTGTGTAAACCAAATCATAAATAGTTCGATGCAAATGTATAAAACAATATATAAATGCATATACGTAAAATATACTGGTATAGGCATAATCATATAACACATGCTCATATAAATCATAATCTCGTATGCATGCTCAAGTTCGTCAAACATGTATAAAGACTCGCAATCAATCCGTGAAAAGAAATTGTCCACTCACAGGTGAGCAAAGCGCGCACTCGCGCTAATCTCGTGGCCTGGCGAAAGATCCCTCACCTGAAGCACGGTCTCGATCCCCTGAATAGTCCTAAAACATATCTGATCAAAAACATAGCTCACAACTCGGTACTTCACCACAGAAGCCAACCGTTCCCGAAAACAGATAAAACTGTATAAAACAATTAACTGAATTTCCGAAATCTCAACTCAAAACCCTCGACTGAAAATCCGATACCCAAATCAACTCGAAAACCTCAAGGCGATAATCGGGGCGCGATTACGAGAAAAATGACATTAAAATCATCGAAAACTAAAAAGTCAACTCTCTCGCCGGAGCGCCGCCGCCGTCGGCGGCGCGCCCTCAACAGAGAGTTTCTCCGGCGAGGAAGCTCCAGATTCCAATATCACCTCAAGCCCAACCATTTCTTCAACTAGGACAACACCCAATTCTCACTGGAACCCCTCCAATTTAGCTCGAACCCAAATCGGATCAAAACTCCGGCAACCACCACAGGTTCACCGGAATCCACCTCCTCGTCCCAATTCAAATACCCAGGAAGCGTCACGGCAGCTAGGGGAGTCGAAACCCTCACTCCCCTACCACCGTGGCTCGCCGGAATACCTCACTCCGTCACCGGCGAAAACCCCAAAACTGACCCGGTTCGTACCCATTCAATTCATCACCAAATCACAAAATTCCAATTACAAAACAACTCTAGAAATCAAGAGGAAGAGATTTATACCCCTCACGTGGTGGAGAAACTCAAACGGGAAAGTTCTCCTTCACGGGTCAACGGTCAAACTGCCCAAAATGGAAAGTCAACGTCTGGTCAAACCTCAAACAGTGTTTTCGACAATTTTTCGACTATTTCCGATATTTATACTCGCGTCTCGGGACGTTCAACGTTCCAAAACGGATAACCATTACGATTCGGATAAATACGAAACGAACGGATAAACTCGTCGATAAACTGAAACTTCAAATAATCATATTATATTCCTCGGTTATCGAAAAAATCATCCGGAACCGCCCACGAGCTCGAAATCACGTACTCTACAACTTCCGTGAAGAAACTCAACTCAAATTCTCGGCCGGTAATCAAGTCGCGAACAAAACCGATAAACCACACAATTAACGATTAATCGCGATTACACACTAACTCATAGATCGTACTAATTACTCTACTGATTCTGGTTTGGGTCGTCACATCGTTGGCGAGGTTCCTACGATGATTCTTATATCAATCATTTGGGTTTTGTTTGTGTTGTGGATTTATGTTGTGAATTGATTTTCGTGCAGCTTTAGCTCAGGAAATCGAACAATTTTTGGTGAGCCCGATTTTGGTCTCCTCCGTATTCGGCGGTTTTTGGTAGAAATTAGGCGTCGAGGTCAAGGGTTTTTTGCTCCTTGCCTTCTCGCAGTCTGATTGGGATCAGCTGCGAGCCTAGCCATGGCTCGATGGTGTCGCTGCCTCGTTGAAAATATTTTTCGGCGAGTTTGTGATTTTTGATTTGTCGAGGTCGATTTGGGCATCTAAATGTTAGAATTTGGTTTTTCTGTAGCTAGACAGTTGATTGGGCTTGACGAAAGCTTTCCGATGGTGTGCTGATCCCTGCCACTGATAGTTTTCGTCGGTGGTGGCGCGTGAGCTACACACGCCTCGGTATGTGGAGGTGCGTATGTCGGAAAAATATTTCTAGAACTTGTCGAGTTATATGTCGTTATGTTCTTATCAATGATATGAACATAATTGTGAGGTTCAATTTATGTTTAAGCTTTGTTGACCCAATGGATGGGCGGTAGTGATGAGTGTCACCACTAGAGGTGGTACGGCCGATAGAGAAATTAGGTATTTCTTATATCGTTATGACCGTTTCATCATAACAAATTTGTCGGATAAGTTCTTCAACTAAATTAGTCGAAATTGATTGGCGGATTGAGTACTTTCTCAATTTACTGGTTTATTTTTTGATTTTACGGTATTTGAGTAGGGTCGAATTATTAGATATGCATATCCTGATATAGTAGAAAATATTGCATTAAATCTACACATATCTGGACAATTTATGAATTCTAGTATCTGGCTTTTGTCACGTAGAAATTTTAAAATGATTAGATTTCAAACTTTAATAAGAAAATTAAGGGAATTGTAAAATTTTAAAGCTACCCCATAAATGAGGTAATTTTAGAATAAATTAAATGTCATAGGCTATGGCATCCAGAAAAAACTATGGAGTTGTGGAGAACCACTCCATTGAAATGTCTGGTTCTTAAGCAAAATTTGCTAAGCTATGAGCTACTCTATTACAACTTCTTGGAGTAAAACGAAGTTGAAAAGATAAGGAATCTTTCAACAACATCTTAACATCCCGAATAAGATTACAAAGAATAGAAAAATCCTCTTGAGCTGCTACACACAATTGAATACCAACTTGACAATTAGATTTTATCTCCACTGATGTTAGCTCTATAGCTTGCGGAAAAACAATACCATCTTGCAAAACCATTTTTTCAGCCTGCAATGTCGAGTGCACATGAGCATAATGTCTTACAAAACCAGCAATAAAGGCTCCTGATGCATCAAGAATCATACCTCCACCTCTACCAACGTATGAGTCAACCAAAAAGGCCCCATCAACATTCAATTTTCAGTTTATTTGTTGTTGGCAGGGACCAATTTGGTCCAGGCTTTACTGAACCATTCACTACCACTTGACTCTTCACATTAGCCTCTTGTATTCATGATATCGAGCTAAAGATGTGGAAGAGACGATGTAGGAGTACAAAAAATGTAGTAGACTCTTCCTGCTTCCACAAGTCAATTTTGTGACAACTCGAATCAAATCCTTTGATGGTCGATCGAAAGAAATTTTGTGTGTGTGTGTGTGTGTGTGTGGGGGGGGGGGGGGGGGGGGGGGGAGGTCTCCAACGCTCAAGTAAGTAAGAGTTTTAGTACAAGTATGCTCTTAGTAGAATTTAAAAAGAAAACTTAATGTTTTCACCTATTTATACTACATTGGAGCCACTACCTTTTCTGCCGAACTTCGAAGTTCATGCCCAGAATTTCGATCCTTGATCTTCGGCCTCAACTCCAACATCCTCTTATTTCGGTGCCACTTCCTTAAGCTTGCGCCCCAGTCCACGTATAGTGCCCATTTTTTAGGGCTACGTGGGTTTTTGGCTTACCAAACCCGATCAAATCATTCCCCTTTACTTTGGGCTCTCAAACACAGGACTGGGCCCCATAATCCATTGAATCTATGAGATGGATCTCTCCCTAGTTACAAATATGGAACTTCGAAACACATCTCGACCTTCGATATGTGCTTCGAAGGTTGAGCTTCGAACCTTGAACAACTCTCTCCTGAAGTCAAACATTGAGCCCTGAAACACGACTTCGAAGTCCAACCTCGAAGTCTCTATTCCCTTTCCTTTAATCTTCGATCAATCTTGTCTTTAACCTTGTCCCGATGGTCCAAAGTTTGAACTTAAAAATTCTTGTTCCCACAGCACCCAAAACTTTAAATTCCACACCCTTTAGTGCATCTGCATTAGTGCATTAACTCATGAAATACAATACAAAATAATTGGCAGATATGGGTTTGCTATAACTCTAAGATAGGTTTATTTGAAGCAACAAAAGCTTCTCTTACTTATGATCTTGTTAACTATTGTAAGACGAGAACTAATGTTGTACTAAAGACATGTTTTGCTTTCCTAAATTTGGGAAGACGGAATAGAGAGATAACTAAAGATTATGACAAAGATGTGGCCACCAGAAAGGCCAAATTTGGGGAGGGAACTTTCTGCCTCAAAAACAACATCGATCCATGAAGATCATGTCTTGGAATAACCATGGAAGTTCTTGGCCTAGTTTTAAAGTGCATGTTTTAGCTTATGCCTCTAAATTGGGAATTTATGTTTTTTGTATCAACGATACTAGAGCCTCTATTGAATTAGGCAATATAAAAATGCAGAATTGTGATCTCTCTCCTTCAACCAAATAGTACGTGATCGTTGCTTCAAATATATTTCTTCCTGTGAAGAAATTTCATTGTACCTTACTTGCAAAGATTTAAACACTTCAAACTGTTCATCAACATAATCAGCAGCCATCATGGAGTCCAACTTTGCGTTGCCTAAACACACTTGCATCCCATTCAAGGAGTAACTTACTAGTATGCTTTATCTTCTTCCCTACAGTTGTAAAAGAATTCCTGAGTCCCGACACTCCCACCCCTGCTTGATGATGGTAGCACAGTCTAGGTGTTGCTATTCAAAACGAAACTGTAGGAATGACACTTATATTTGAGAGAATTGAAACAATGACCCCTCTCTTGAAGAATAAAAATTACAAAATTCTCAAAAATATTATTATAAATTTGATTGATGAAATTATAAATTACTGCAATTTAATTTAATTTCGCCGATTTCACTTAATTACAGAAAATTTGTATATGAAACATGGTTTTTTTTGGGCCTGTATATGAAACATGTTGAGAGTTGGAATTCCACTGTCCAATTTTCCAGATCTACCAAAAGCCCAATATCGCCTTAGGGCCTTACCCTGGGCCGAGCCCGTCTATAGAAGCGACGAAAGCAAATGACCCAATCTACAGCGTGGAATAAACCCTAGCAAGTTAGCAGCTCTTATAAATTGGAATCGACGGTGCCGCAAGGGTTTCTTACGCCTCCCCCTCGCTGTTTAGTTTAGTCTCTCTCACTCTCCCAAACCCTTAAAGGTTCAACATGGCAGAAAGAGGTGGCGGCGCACCTGCGGCTGGTGAGCGTGGAGGTTTTGGCCGTGGATTCGGCGACCGCGGTGGTCGTGGTGGACGCGGAGGAGACCGCGGCCGTGGTGGACGTCGTCGCGGTGCCGGCCGCCGTGACGAGGAGGAGAAATGGGTCCCTGTGACCAAGCTCGGTCGTCTCGTGAAGGACGGTAAGATCTCATCTCTTGAGCAGATCTACCTCCACTCTCTCCCAATCAAGGAGCACCAAATCATCGACACACTCTGCCCTGGCCTCAAGGATGAGGTCATGAAGATCATGCCGGTCCAGAAACAGACACGTGCCGGTCAGCGGACGAGGTTCAAGGCCTTCGTCGTCGTCGGTGACAGCAACGGCCACGTCGGACTCGGAGTCAAGTGCAGCAAGGAGGTCGCTACTGCTATTCGCGGTGCGATTATTCTGGCTAAGCTGTCTGTGATTCCGGTGAGGAGAGGGTACTGGGGGAACAAGATCGGGAAGCCTCACACCGTGCCTTGCAAGGTTACTGGAAAGTGTGGCTCTGTTACCGTCAGGATGGTGCCTGCTCCTCGTGGCTCCGGTATTGTGGCGGCTAGGGTTCCAAAGAAGGTGCTTCAGTTTGCTGGTATTGATGATGTCTTCACTTCATCCAGGGGTTCCACCAAGACTCTCGGCAACTTCGTCAAGGTTTAATTCTGAAACCTATTGATTGTGTATACTTGAATTGACTGATGATTTGTTGGTGTGCTTGTGGTTAGTAGAAATGATGATATTGGTGGAGATGTGGGCTTGGGGAGTTAACTAACTGCTCTGTTATTATTGATTTATCCATTTGAGTGTTGAATTATAATATTAGATGGGCTGTGTCTAAGTCTATGTTTTCTCTTTTTTTTTATATATAATTGTTGCTGCTCATGTATTGCGTTTGGTCTCAATTTGCCATTAGGAAAAAAATGTCAATTTGGACGGAACAGAGAGCTCGTCACATTTGAGTTTTCTAGTGCCATACCTCACAGCCTATAACACTGTCTATTAGTTTCACTCCAGTTTTCTGAAAGCTAGGGTATAAATATTTGAATTCAAACAAGTATTTGTATCTTTTATTTTCTGTGGTTATATAGAAGTTTCATTTTGTGGTTAGTACCTTTGATTAAGTAGGATGATACCTATTGACTGAATTTGATTAATGATTTCCCAAGATATGGTATTCTGTTGTTTATGTGGAAGTTCCATTTTGTGGTTATGTATGTTGATTACCATTAGCATGTTTTGTGGTTGTATTGTATGTGTTGTTGATGAAGTGTGAATTAATGTCTTGTTACAGGCTACCTTTGATTGTCTCCTGAAAACTTATGGTTTCTTGACACCTGAATTCTGGAGGGAGACCCGCTTCACCAAGTCCCCATTCCAAGAGCACACAGACCTTCTTGCCAAGCCCACTGGTAAGATTGTCCTGGAGAGCGTTGACAGGGTTGAAGCTTAAGCTGCTTTGCAGATCAATCAATTTTCAAACTCTTCTGTAGGATCTATATTTTGCTTATGAGAACAGTGATATGTTTTTGGTATTTGACTGTATTAAGTTTCCAAATATGTTTGGTTTTCAATGGATGGTACATTACTGAATCCTTTTTTAATCTATTTTAATTATTGGATCTCTTGTTATGCTCTGCATATTTTGCCTTGGCCAAAAAGTTATGTCTGTTTCAAATGTGTTTTTACAAAGTTTTGGTGTTGAGCAGATTTGTTTGTTGCCAGTTTTATCTGATCTAGTATTTTGCAAAATCGTTTGTTAATCAAGTCCGTTGTTGCGAAGTGCCATCATTATCTAGTTGTGCAATCGCTGTTTCATCCGTTTATGGCGAACCACTCTCATACAACCTCCACGTTTTGGTTGCTATCCACCCATGTAGTTCTCATTAGTCTCTACTCGGAAAAGTTCGATTTGAAGTTCGAAGAACGTCTCTTCAGAGAGCTCTGCCGATGGGAATTAGATGTCATAATTTATAAGGGTGGTGCGTAGGTCATTTCTAGACAAACCTGTTAACACCCATCTGGGCGGAAGCAATCTCAAGACTTGTCTCTCAATTTACTGCAAGCAGATAATGGGGTTTAGGTGTATGAAGGATGTCTTCAAGGTGTTTTGAGAAAATGAACGTTTGTGTTGATAACGGATGACGTATCATTTATGGGAGCTAGTGGATATTATAATGTAAAACTAGCGTGAGCTTAGTTATTACAAGTATGTTACATTGTTACTCACTCTTTCATGTCAACTTCTCAAGTTCTAATAACACGACTCCTTACATCTCAACTTGATTGTCAAGAACTAGCTAGGGACTAAATACTAACAGATTATATCTTGTATAATATATGTGCACTGTTACGTTAGGACATCATATATATGCATCTCTGCCAACTCGATCAGTATATAGGCAACTGGTCAAGAACGAGGGACAAACATTATGAGATTATAGTCTAAATGCCTATCCAAATAACCAGTGGCGGATCCAGAAATTATATTGAGATTGGGCATCATAAATAGCGATTTTCGAACATCGTAATAAATAATATATATATATATATAATTTGCTCATATGGTCTCTTACGTACCAGTATGTTAAGAAAACTTAGATTTTCTTTCTAATTTTTCTTATATTCTTTGAGATAGATTTGGAAGAATAGAAAAATTACTTGATAAAGAAGATTTGCCCCCAAAAAAAACAGAATAGGAGGGGAGACTCACTAAAGCAAAATGATTTTCCTCAAAAATAGATTAAAATAAATAAGAGACATGTAAGTGGACGTACTAGCCTGCTGCTATGTTTAGATGATTACTTTTGATTTTTTCAATTTGGCAAGTTTTGGTGAGTTCAGTTATTTTTTAATTATTTTCAAAAGTCAAAATGATGTCGTTTGTATTGCTTTGAAATGTAGAGCCCAGAACTCTGAAAGAGAAGAACAAAATAATTCTCATCGTCATTTTTATCAGTTTCAATTATGTCCAAAAATGTCATTTTTTCGGATCAGATCTGTGCCCAAATTCTTTAATCCAAAGGTAAGTTACAAATTTTCCCAATCTCGCCTATATATAAATCCGCCCTACAGATAACATTAGAATCACTGATGGCGGCCAAGACATGAAAATGTGACGGTAGAAAATAAACCATATATAGATAAATTATCAGTGATGGTCAACCGCAATAGCTCTCTGGCTCCTTGTGAAATGTGAATGAAATTATATAGACGGGAATGCAGTACTAATCACATCGATGACCATAAATACACACTCCTTACTATTAAATATTCATTAAGTACTTTCATAGGTCTTATAATTACATCACAATTTTCTCAACATGGATGCATGTTTTATTTACGAGAAAAGGAAAAGAAAATTAAAAAAAGATCAAATATAGCCTCTCATATACGATGGCTGATTTAAATCACTCCCATAGATAAATACTGCTGATGAATCTGCTGGCAAAGCTAGCATAGAACACTGCATGCATGCGCCTCAAATACTTGGGTTGTTGCTCGGATTGCTGCTTGGGTGGCTTGGGTTGCTAAGGTTGCTAAGGTCGCTTGGGTTGTTGCTTGGGTTGCTGCCTGGGTTGCTACTTGGGTTGCTTGGGTTGCTGCTAGGATCGCTTGGGTTGTTCATTCCCAAAGTGTTCTTCACTGCCTCAGCTGCTCCTTGAGCCATGCTTTTCACTTGCTCTCCTGTCTGCAATCAAAGAATATGTACATGAGTGTAAGTATTTCATGTACCATTCCTTGCACAAAACTAGAAATGATGAAACGGTAAAACAAATTAGATGCATGCATGCCTGCTGAAGGAGGTGGGAGGCTTGCTCCTTGATATCTTGGGCAGTGCTAGATGCATCTGCTTCTTTGTTTTGAGCAGTCTCAGATGCATGTGATGCCTTCTCTCTTGCTGTCTGGGCTGCATCCATTGCCTTGTTTTGAAGCTCCTCCTTCTTCACCTGTAAAATTGTCCATAATGCACCAAAAATTAGCTAAATAAACGACTGCTAATTATGATTCATAATGTGTAGCTATAACATTGTAGACAACCTGAGCATGGCCGCCCAAGTCGCTGGCCTGCTGTGATGGATTCTGACGGCTTGCCATTTCTTGTTAATGAATCAAATTTGAAATTGTTACTTAGAAGTTAGAACAAAGAGGACGTACACAATGCCATAGCCTTTGTAAATGAACATTATATATAGTATCTCAGTCTCCTATTCTTGCCACTTCCTAATTCCTAGTCCTTCTTTTGCGTGCATTCACGAGCATAAATGGCATGCTTTGACTGGTTCCTTGGCCAAGTATTTGGGTGATTAGTACTTCAAAGATCCATAGTTGCTTAATTAATTAGTCAAGAAAATAAAGAGTTCCTCTTGGCATAGGTTCCGGGAAATTTAATCAAACATCGCCTTTGTGCACTAGCAGAACCTGTTCCAGGCTTACCTAAACTTAAGTTGGGTAAGTTTTGTAAAGTTAAAAAAAAAAGAAAATTTTTAATTAAAAACGAAAAGTAATTTACTTCATATAATAATTTATTTTCCCTCTTATTCATTCACATAGTCGTTTTTGTGACGCTGTTCTCCAAAAGTCAATCACTTATTCCTATTCCTCAATAAAATAGCATAAACTTTTTACAATCTCAATGATTTAATGTTTGACCATAAAATTTATCTTTGATTTTGGTCATGTTTTTAGTGTATTCTATGCTTTATCTAACTTTTTCAAATTTAAAAATTTATACTTTGGTGAGTTATATATAGTTCTTAAGATTATGTTTATTTTTCTTGGTTTATTATGTCAAAATTAAATAAAAACGGTAAAGTAACAAAAAAAATTTTAAAAAAATCATGCACGTACTGCACAGTACTGTCGGATTACAATTAGTCCGAGTAACATTTTAATGCTAATTCTGCCACTGCTTTTGTGTCACACAGCTCGATCTCTCTACTGTGCGTGATTGGATTATTTTTTTATTTTTTTTGAAAACCAAAATAGTTCATAGATAAAGAAATGAAATCTACAGTTTTTTTTTTGTAGTGAAAACGTCATCCTGGAAACTGTTTGATCCAGAAAATACCTAGGCATTTTAACATTTCGGCCGACCATATTTATCATTTAACAAATTCATTTTTATGTGTCAAGGCTAGGTAGGAGCCTAGGACACTCGGTTCTAATCTATATTCCTACCATTTAGTTTATGTCAGCTAAAACCTGATTAGTACACTTGTCAAATCCTGATCTCTTCTAGGCTTCTAGCTATAACAACGTAATGTTGTATATATCAGCTGCCGCACGTGGTTCCCATCCAACCACATCTATGGCAATCTTAATTAATCTGGGCATATCCCTATAATCTGGGGGCATTATGCATGCATTCTGGCAATTAATCTGGCACGTAGATTTGATCGAAAAGAGTCAGACCAAACTGTACATATATCCACACCGCCCGCGTGCGCCAAAGTGTGAGTTTGATCGTAACATACGTCGTCGTGATCCTCTCGATCTCTTCCTACAAACGCAAGTAAAACCGACGCAGCGTTTTGGCCTCACCTCACCGGATCACCGGCACGTTTCAGAGGACGTGTCAACCCAGCAGGACACGTGTAGACCATCCGAACCCTTCTTGAACACTATATAATCTACCATGCTGTCTCTTCTTTCTCTTCATCGATCCATAACAAACTCAACGTCCTTTGAAGTTTTCAAACTTGTGTACGTACATCATCCACTTTCCTTTCAGAGAACCAAAAATGGAGTCCCAAGGACAGAAACAGAGCTACAAAGTTGGTGAAGTCAAGGGACAAGCTCAGGTATATATAATTACCCGCATATATGTTCGTGTTCGATTCTAGTCTTAGCTATACAATGTGTTTATGTTTGTGGTTTGATTTTGCAGGAACAAAGTAGCCAGATGACTCGAGATGCGAAGCAGAAGGCTGAAGACGCCAAGAACAGGACTACCGAGACGGCGCAACAAGCCAAGGAGAAAACACAGTGCGGAATGGGCCAGACTAGGGACAAGGCGGCCCAGATGACGGAGGAGGGAAAACAGAAGGCCCAAGATGCGGCCCAAAGGACCAAAGAGGCGGCGCAGGCCGGGAAAGAGAAGACCGGAGGGATTCTGCAGCAGACCGGAGAGACTGTGAGGAGCATGGCACAAGGTGCTGCTGATGCTGTCAAGAGTACTATTGGGATGGGCAAGAATGAGGAGGAGGGTGATACACCTGCTGGTGCCGGTCTTTTTAGTAAGAAGGAGACCCCAACTACTACTACAGCGGCTTCTGGAACCAAGAAGAACTAGATCGATGTGCTTGCTAGTTTAATAAGTCCAATCAACCCGGTCTTGTTGGTTTATATTGTATCTGCCCTAGTTCGTCTGCATTGTGTTGTATTTGGGTATCTTTAGAAGGCTTGCTCGATCACTCTCATCGGTTATGAGATGAGATGAGATATTGGGATGCCATTTTAGTGGTCCTAGCTTGTTGTATGTAGCTTAAATGTGTTGTGTACGTGTTGTTGATGTGCATCATGTAAATTAGAAGTTCCCTATCTGTTTTCAAATAGGGTATGTGTGTTAACTATGTTTGCTGCAGCGCCTGCAGATATAGATACGTTTATCAGAGTTCTTAATTAATTATCAATCTCTTCACATTGAGCTTCGCATATAACTGTTATTGCGTTTTTGTGCAGAGTTTATCAACACAAAATATTTCCGTTTGTTCCATCGAGTTCCTAGCCATAAGTATCTCAGTTACTCTAAAACGAAAAATTCATTCATTATAATCGAGTAAAAAGAGATGTTTTTTTAGTTTCAACAATTATTCTAAATTTTTTTTATTTTAGAGAAAACGTTAATAGAGGACAAATTTTTTTATATCTATACAAAAAATTACTCAAATCTTTTCTTATGATCTCTAAAATTTAATATTTTTACTCTTTTTTTCATCATCTCTCTATTTTCACTATTTTTTTTTCTACTAAATGATTTAATTAATATAAATTTTATAAAAAAATGTAATATATGTTAATTTCATTAAATTATAAAATAAAATTTGAGTAAACTGATCGATGGAGTTTGAGGCATTTTATATCTATACAAAAGAATTACTAAATCTTTTCTTATGATCTTTAATATTTCTACTCTTTTTTTCATCATCTCTCTATTTTTTTTCTAATAAATAATCTCTATTAATTATATAAAATGTTCTTAAGGTTAAATTTTTGAAATGTCAAAATTTTCCCTCTAATTTCTAAAGGACTAAAATTGAACTAAAGGTCATTCATGGTTATATATTTTACCCGCCTTGCAGTTTCATCTTCTCACAACTGCATCAGTTACAAACGCGCTTACAGATGTGCACTTCTTTCCTAAAAGTTGATCTTGGTGTAGTGGAGAGGAGCAGTAGAAGTTAATCACAATTATTGTTTATCAACCCCATCGCCGGCATCTAATCCATACCTCCACCTACAATAAACAAACTGCAATGGTGCACTACTCATCATTTTCAAGTTCGAGTTCATAGTGGTGCACAACTCACTCTTAAAATCAAGCATTATATTGGAGTAAAGCATGCTTGAATTTTTTCACTCTTTAATTTTTTCATGTAAAGTGTTCATAGATAGTGATGGAGACAATGATGGAATAATTTGAATTTTTTCAGGTGGGTTAGCTTCTTGGTCTCTTTCATTTGAAATCAAGTTGTTCCTTTTATCTTTAATGGTTTCTTTAATATACTATACACACAACAAAATATTAAAGAGAAAACCTCTCTCACATTGTACGTCTTTCCTTCTTCTTTCGTCTCTCACTCCAAATCCTCTTCTCACAATCACCCTTCGGTCTCTCTCTCTCTCTCTCTCTCTCTCTCTCTCTCTCTCTCTCTCTCTCTCTCTCTCTCTCTCTCTCTCCAAAACTGTAGTAGTGACTTAATCTGGGTATCTCTCTATCTTGGTTTGTTTAATTTTGCCAGTTCTGAATGTTACTTTTCCTTCCTTTAATTTAATCAACGCTGCTGAATGTTGTTTCATATTTTTGTTATATATGAGTAATAGAAGAAAAATTAGAGTAAGGATATGTGGAATGGAAGTTTGCAATAGAAGTAGAAACCATATGGATGCAGCTATGTAGACCATTATTCCAATTTGAAGTTCCTATGTATGATATTTAAAGCTATACAACTTTCAATACTTTGAACCCGCACTTTAGTTAGCTATGTAGCACTTGGAATAGCTATGTATATAGTTTTGGAGTAACAGAAGTGTTATGCTCGAAGCTTTTGCCTGACTCTGATCATTTTCTTCGTCCATATACCCACTATTACCTAATATACTAATCCTCATCAGCTCCATGACTTTATAAAGCAGAGAAACTTACTAAGGTTGATTTTCTTTTCAATGTAACTTCCATGTATGCTTGAAGTATAACAAGTAGTATATGAGCTTTCGTGTCTTCATCAGCAAGTTCTTTCTCTATATGGGTGTTTTTTCGTTTTGTCAGTTCGATTTTGCTGCGGACTACTCTTAATAATTTTACACATATCATTTGTGGACTAGAAATTTGCACTACAAGTAAAGACCATATGGCTGCACCTATGTAGACAAATTATTCCTCTTTCAACTTCGCTGTGGAATTTCAAGGTATGTTCTTAGTTATGTAGCTTTCAATACTTTGTATATGTATAAAAGGTTTAAATTCATGTAGCTTTTCGTACATATGTCAATTCATGCTGTGATAAACTCCCATGGCAGTCACAGTTGTTTCAATTGTATCTTCTTATTATACTTTTGGCATTTGTTTGCACTGTTTATCCTTATATACTTTTGGCAAAGCCTTTGGCTGTAGGATATCATCAACGACTTTGTATAACATACATTTACTTCAACAAAATGGATCAAATGAGCAGTGCACGCGCTCACCATCGACAATGGCGAGAGTCAATGACTTATTCTCATCATCAAGAATATTTGGTAAGGCGCCGTGAACAAGCTAGAGGAAAGAGACCAGTAGTTGAAATTGATCATGATTATCAATCCCAAGTTGATCAAGGTAATCATTATGGAAAATGTTTCTTCATTTCTTAAACTGATCGAATTCATGTAAATATTTCTAAATTGATACCCACAATAGTGTTAGAAGGCAAAAACGTTTAGTAATGTGAAGAATCAGGACCAAGTGGTACAAGTCAACCTGCTTCATATATGTTGCTCCTATATTTGAAGAAGATGTCTAAACCTCCTTTTATAAGGTTGATAGAGATTTAATTCCAGTTAATATAACCTCAACTAATCTGATTTCTTTCACTTTATTGGTGTTACAAGATCGCTCTGAAAACTTGAAATTTTCAAGATTATTACATGTTGACAGTGATGGTCGATAATATTCAAGACATTGACTGACTCACGTGAGACAACTTGCACGCTTAGATAGATCACAGATAAGCGAAGCCGTTGTTCATAATTCTCCTCTACATGGTGAGTGTGTACATGGGATTAAACCTATTATATTGTTTTAAGGTTTATATCCACATAACTACTAACCTATGATGACACAAAAAATAGTGTTTTACACATCAGGTGTGCATGATCTTTATATGCTAAATCATGGAAAAACTGGCAAATTCAACATGGGTCTTAATATTGGAGAGGATATGACCATCAATGATGTGACGATGAATGTAAATGAGGTAGACCACAACAGAGAGAATGTGTTTACTCCAGTGGCATGTACGCACAGTGTTCAATAACATCAACTTATCAGTAGACCGCAAATAATTCATAATTCGGCTAGAGATTTCAATGAGGATATGTGCATCCCATACTACCAATTACCCCCAATTAGAACATGTCTGTATTGCCGAGCAATGTTGTTTCATCAAGAGACCTTTAGTTTGTGCTATTGTAAAGGAAATATTGTTCTGCCTTTAATACAACCTCCTCCTGAAATGGTTCAGCTATTTTCTGACCAAACAAACCATCAGAGATTACAACAATGTCTTTGCGTTCACTTCGATGGGTGTACATGTTGATGAGTCAATTAATGTTCGATCTCATTATACCTTTCGTGTTTAAGGTTCAATTTATCATAAAATTGGTAGTTTATTACCAGTTGATGGGAGAAGACAGCGATATTTGCAAGCTTACATATATGACATTGAGCATAAACTTCAAAATAGATTGTCTGAAAGCGAAGTTTTGGATAAGGCAATGGTTGAAAAAATTCAACAAATCTTGCATCAATACAATCTATTTGTAGAAGTTCTTCGAAGTCTTGGACAACGTCAAGATTTACCCAATTGTAGACTCATCATAAGACAATATAAATCCAGACGGAAGAGATTTTATTGTTCAAATGGTTGATGGACGCCTTTGGAATATAAAACATTTTGTCAAATATTATAATCCTATGCAATATCCATTATTATTACCATATGGATCGTATAGATGAGATATTAAGCCTCGAGATAATAGAGGGAAATATATGTCATGGTGCGACTTCTATGCGTATATGCTACAGGTTGATTTTTTTTCTTTTCATTATTTTAGTTTCCCTATGTCACTGTAAAACATGTTCTTAAAAGATAAACTTTTGTAGGTGCGTCAAGGTCACGAAAATCTGCTACATTGAGGTGGACGACTTTTACAACAACATGTAATGGATAATTATATGAAGATTGAATCACAACGACTTAGATATCTAAGACTTGAACAAGAATTTTTTTGAAAGAATTCCGTCAAGGACTACAAGACTCTCTTCATGCAGAGGAGCACAATGCAGGTACTTACTTTTTAAAGTAAACTCTTATGTATATGTAAGATTGTTATATGCATTCGAATATTAATCTGAAATTAAAAGATTCTCAGAAAATGTTGGACGTAGAACCATTCTTCCATCATCATTTATTGGAAGCCCTCGTGACATGTACCAACGATATCAAGATGCAATGACTTTAGTTCAAAAATTTGGTAAGCCCGATCTTTTTATCACCATGACATGTAGTCCAAACTGGGAAGAAATTAAAACTCAGCTGCTCCCTAGACAAACACCTCAAGATCATCCAGATATAGTCACTAGGATTTTCCATGCAAAACTTGAGCATTTTAAAGAAGACATTGTGGACAAGGGTGTACTAGAAAAAGTTGTTGCTCATGCTTTGGTAATTGAATTTAAAAAAAGGAGCCTACCACACGTTCACATGTTGTTTATATTGGCTGAATGTGATAAGTTTAATAACCCAGATGAGTATGACCACATTGTTAGAGTTGAAATCCCAAATAAGGATGATGAGCCTCAACTATACGAGGCAATGTGCACACATATGATTTATGAACCGTGTGGAATATTAAATCTGAGGCTTGTGTGTATGAAAAATGGGAGTTGCAATAAATGATATCCCAAATCGTTTTCAAATTTCACAATACAAGGAAATGCTACTTATTTTGTGTATCAAAGACGAGAAAGTCGTTTGCCTGTACATACCGGAAGAAGTGGAAACGTGATTGTGGATAATAGTTGGATAGTTCATTACAATCCATGGTTATTATTACGTTACAACTGTCACATCAATGTTGAAATATATGGGAGCATAAAAAGTGTAAAGTACTTATATAAGTATGTCTACAAAGGTCTAGACAGAGTAGCACTTATATAGATTTATAGATATAAGTGTAGATGCATCTCCCTCTAAATGTAGATGCATATAAGGAGGACGGCTCATTATAGATTTAATCTCCCTCTAAATGTAGATGCATCTGTTGGCTGTTGCATATTTAAACAATCACCTCTTGCACAATTGATACAAAGTGTGACTGTAATTATTTGGGATGAGGCTCCTATGACACATCGATATAACTTTGAACTACTTGATTAAACTTTTAGATACATATTGGCGTTTGAATTACCCTTTGGTGGAAAGATAATGATATTCGGGGGAGATTTCAATCAGGTTCTTCCAGTGATTCCTAAAGGAACAAAGTCTAAGCTCATTCAAGCTTCGATCATGAGATCAGCATTTTGGGCACAAATGAAAATATTGAGATTGAGGGAAAATATGAGATCCATAAATGACTGCCACGTTGCTAAATTTTTCCTGCATGTTGGTGATGGAGCTAAAAATGTCTGTGATGATGAAATGATCAAATTGCCTAATTCGATGGTTGTTCCATGGGAAAATGACAGTTCCATTCAAAAAATTATCGACAAAGTCTTTCTAAATTTGGGCAATCACTTAAATAATGTAAGATACATGGTTGATCGAGCACTTATTACTCCTATAAATGATGATGTGGACATGCTCAATGATAAAATAATTGATATGTTTTCAGGTGATAGAATTACGTTGTATTCTTTTGACTTTGTGGAGGATGACATAAGAAATTTGTACCAGCCAGAGTTCTTAAACTCAATATTTATAGGAGGATTTCTCCCACACAAGTTGACTTTGAAAGTTAGTGGCCCAGTCATGCTACTGAGAAATATTGATCCAAAATTGGGATTGTGTAATGGGATTAGATTATTATGTCGTGGTTTTTGTCAGAACTTAATCGATGCTCATATTTTAACAGGACACTGTGATGGGACTAGAGTTTTTTTTACCTCGAATTTCTTTGAAAACTGTAGAGAATACAGGACTACCATTTTCATTCACAAGAAAGCAATTTTCGATCAAATTGAGATTTTCTTTGACAATAAACAAGTCTCAAGGTCAAACTATCTCGTATTTAGGTGTTTATCTCCCCGATCATGTTTTCATTCATGGTCAATTATATGTGGCATTGTCTAGAGAGTATCTGAGACGACTACGAAAGTTCTCATTAAAAGAGGGTCTATTACTGGTGAAGATGGGGCATTCACTAAGAACATGGTGTTCATATAGGTTTTACTTCCTCCAGATTCAAATGATTTCTAGAAATGATAGGTACTAACTGTACTATATAATTGGCGAAAATACACATGTAGTTGATATCGAAGAAATAATCATGACCCTATTTAATTATTTTAATATTTTTTGTCTCTTATGTGTAGGTATTGTACGAATAACGTTCTTTCGACAAAGTGACGGAACCGGGGTTATGAGAGCATAATATTAATAAGTAGGACTATATATGCCTACCTATTTACGTTTATGTAGTGTTATAAAATATGTATTATAAGTATGGATCAAGCTATGAATCACAATAATTATTACTATAACGTAATTTAATGAAACTAAATAGCAGAGAATTAAATTCGAATTGAATGCTTTTGATGAAGTATGAGATCAAAACAGAGAAAACAATTTGAATTCACTAACTTGTTTCTTGAGAGAGGCTCGCTTAAAGCAATGTCCTAAGACAAAAATTCGTCCCTGCACTTCTGCTTGTGGAATCGTCTTGACGTCTGTCTCCAAGGATACAACTCTCAAATTCAAGGTCTTGTAGATTCCCTTGAATTCTATCTCGAACTTCAATCTGTGTTTTTCTCTTGATAGTAAGGAAGATGTATTTCGAATTTTTCAGTGGTTTGATGCTGATCCTTCAAGCTTCTTTTATAGACGAATGACGCCTGTTCGGAGTTTTGAACAAAAGGTCGTCTTTGTTCCGTTTCGGCAGAACGTCGTCTTTGTTCAATGAACAATTACATTTTTACGTAAAAGGATCAGTATTTATTTAACTAAGTCCCCAGAGCCCCAAGGCCCAAGGCCCAGTCTTTGATTATAAAATAATCTTCATAGCCCACTAGGAGCCTTATAGCCCACTAGGAGCCCAAGGGAATTTTCCATGAAGCCCATAGAAATTCCATCACCCAAGCCCACTTCCATTCAATACCTTACATGGGGTATCCCTTATTAAGAGTAGGAATCCTTATACATCTTCCATGTGGGACTAAAGTCCCATAAAGTTCCAACATGTAGTAGTGCTAGCTATCTACTACTTTTTGTAAACTTATTTCGAAATGTAAATAGATTGTGTAAACTGAGTGTATGAAAATAAATAGGCTATAACAGTCCAAATGACATGTGTAAACTGCTCATGAGAACCGTCAATTCTCTTTTATATACGTACATGCCACACTCCTTTAAATAAACGCAATAACACTAATAATTCGTGCACGCGTATGCGTGCAGGTAGACTAGTACATTATTATTTTTAAAACACCACTGTTTAATAATTGATTCTCTCTCTCTTTTCCTTCTCTTGATTGTTCTTTTCTCCCTCTCTCTCTCTCTCGTTATTTCCCCAGCTTCCCTTCACCAAATTTTCTTTACTTCATCAAAGATCAACCGAACCAAACTGCTCTTCATCGATTCACTCTACCATTCAATACTCTGACTCAAAGAGGGAGCATCAATCCCTTTCCTTTTTGATTTATCTATCGTATGAGATTTGGAACCAACCTAGAAAAAAAATTGGACCTGATGTACGTTGTATTTGTTTTTTTTTTCATTTCAATACAATTGTATTTGGGTTATTGCTAGGTAGTTACTATTGGGTTTCACTTGGGGTGTTCTCGATTATGTACAAATCTCAATTTTGTTCATCTTCAATTTGATGTTAGTGAAGAGTGAGAGAGTAAGAGTCGAGAGATGAAGAGAAGGTAGAGAAGGAAGAAAGAGAAACAATACTAAAGAAAAGATTTGGCATATGGAATTTGATCTGCCAAATTTGGCAGATGAGTTTTGATATGTTATCGGTTGGAAAACTTCAAAACAGTTAAAAGTTACCGTTGGAGCCTCCAACTAGTTTAATTAATATAAATTTTATTTAAAATGTAATATATATGTTAATTTCATTAAATTATAAAATAAAATTTAAGTAAATTGTTGGAGTTTGAGGCAAATTTATTTAGAGTTTTTAATTTTTTTTAACTCTATAATAAAAAATTTGTAAAGAGACTGTTGGAGATGTTTTAAGTAATCAATAAATAATTAAAAATAAATTCACTTTCTTACTTCAAAAAGAAAGAAAAAAATCACCTTCTAAGGATATTGTAATTTGTATCATACTACACACTACTCAAGGCAGATTAAGTAGCCGGAAGTGTTATGTATGGTCCGAAATCACAAGATAAAGCGGTTTCATTTTGAGCATGTACCTGAGGAATTTTTTGTTATGATACAGTGTCAAATACCAAATTAAATTGTTAATTTTAAGATGAGAAAGCTCTTTACCCTGAGGGATGTTAAATAGGATGGGATGCATATGTTTGATACTGACTCGATGTCAAAGAAGATTGCTTGTTTTGTAATTTTTTATTTGTTTAGGGTGATCAAACTAAAATTTTGAACGAGTTGAGGAGTTTGAATCTTTGAATGGCATGAAATTACCGCGAATTTACCCGGCGATAAAAAAAGGTTTACACAGTGCAAGGCTGCAAGCAGACGAATTTCACAAGGGACTATGCCGTAAATTCACTCTCAGTCTGTGTACGCAGCTGCCCACGCCGTCTTGTCTATTCGAAGTTCTACCACTTTGGTCTGCTTCTCTCTCTCTCTCAAACATCAAAAGAAGTCTCTTACAATAACAACAATAACAACAACCTTCTCAGGTAAATTCCTTGACCCTAATCGATCTTTCACTGTTGAGCAAAATCTCTCATGGGTTGTGATTATTAGATCGTAATTATACATGGGTCCTCATCGTTTTTTGTTATTCGACTCCAGTAACAGTGTAAAGATTGAATTTTTATAGCTGCTAACTTTGTCTATTTTAGTTTGTTGTTGCTAATTTCGGCTGTTGTGTTTCGGATTTGGATTTGTAGCTCTACGAACCCATCAGTTTTCTGTGTTTTGCTTTCTATTGTCAGAGTTTAGTTTTTTAAAATATGCGAATAGTCTAACTATAAGAATGCAGGCAGAGAGATTATGATTGAAGAATCTCGGTTGTCAAATTATTGGAATTTAGTGCCCTGGCCACCATGTGCGTGTGTTACTTGATTGTTCACATCGGCACCGTGATCATGTTGAAAGCCAAGATTAGTAATTTGATGCGAGGGAATGAAACTAGAAGCTGTCCTGTTGTCCATTGTGCTTGTTTTGTTGTATGTTTTATGAATTTGTAATGGTTTAAGGGCTTATGTTTGTATGTCATAGGTCTCTAGTTAAGTTTAGATAGAATTTCAGGGTTTTAGATTGATTGGTTATGTATTCTTCCCGTAGAACATTGTTCAAATTGAGTGTTGTTGTATTTGTTATCCAGATTTGATTCCACATGTTTGAATTCATATGTTATGATGATGAAAACAATTTACTGTCATAGATGTTGGAGATGTATAGGTTTGCTCATAAGTCATAAGTCAGACCCATTGGTGGAGTGTGTTGCCTGCCAGGTTAATTATAAGTTCTCTATTATCTGTAGACTGTGATATACAGATATGCATAAGAGAAGAAAGAAGTTGCAAAAATATGTAGTGAAGTGTTGTTGAAGCTGCTTTCCCTTATTCTTATCTTATGAATCTGGGAATTCGGGGGAATGATATGAAACCCTAGCAAGTGAAAGTTAAAGGTGTACACATCTGTTATATCATTTCAATTTGACTGGGAGATTATGTATTCAAAATAAGAAACCCTCACTCCGAAAGCTTGGGGTTGCATATATTTGACCTTTTCATATACCATAATGGCTGGCGATATGTGCACTGACATCCTGTATTAAAAGTTTCTTGGCGCATTGCTAGTTGTATTTGTTGGAGTCCTCAAGAGTCGGGGAAAAGGTTATGTTTTCTTAATGTGCTGTGAAAATTGGGTGGAGTGTACAGTTGACTGTGATGGTTTTTTCTTTAGCTGGAGTTGAAGTTTATAAGCGAATCTTGCTTTTTTTCATTCCACTTATTATTGTATATTTTTTTTACTGTTCCTTTCCTCTCTGTAGATGTTTCCATTTTAAATGATGATGATTCTTGTAATTTTAACCTGACAAATATATGTTGCAGCAAACTGTAGGTAGGGTATTTCAACATCTGCAATCATTTGCTCTTTTACTCTGTTCTTGTATGTTTCAGTTAGAAGTCTTTACTTATAATAAAAGTAATTTCAACCATTGTATCAGACCATACTTATAATGGTTACTGTTGTTAGGTGTTGAAAAGGCAGCTTTCGTGCTCTGTGGTGCTGTGCTATCTTAACTTCAAAATGCCCAAAGTCAGACGATCATCTTCCTTGTCTCTTGATCGATCTAGGGCATCTCCTTATCCTTGCACATCTGAGGATGCTGAGCACTACAGGCTGAACAGTCCATTGCAAAGCACAGAGAATATAAAAGAATGGGAAGATACTAGGTGCCCTATCTGCATGGAACACCCGCACAATGCTGTTCTGATTAAATGTACCTCTCATGAGAAGGGCTGCAGGCCATACATGTGCAATACAAGCTACCGGCACTCAAACTGTCTTGACCAGTTTTGTAAGTATTCTGTTCCCGACTCCCCAGCAGTGATGTTGCAAGAACTTCCTCTGACACACACAGCTACTCACAGTTCTAGGGACGAAGAGTTGCTGCCTGGGCAATCCAGTCCTTGTGGCAGTCAGTTGCAACTAAATTCAGTTTGCCCTCTTTGTCGGGGAAAGATCTATGGATATATTGTTGTAGAGCCTGCCCGTCACTTCATGAATTCCAAAGTGAGAAGCTGCTCTTCTGAGACATGCGACTTTGGTGGTTCTTATTCAGAATTGAGGAAGCATGCGAGGTCCGACCACCCTTATGTCCGTCCGTCAGAGGTGGATCCAAACCGACATCGTGATTGGATGAGGTTGGAGCGTCAAAGAGACTTGCAAGATGTACTTAGCATAGTCCAAGTCCACCCAGGGTTTGGAGAGGATTTAAGTCCAGATCCATCAAATGGCTGGATGAATTCATTCTTAAGTGCTATGTTAAGCTCAATGGGGATCATAATTTTTTCTCAATTGATGGAGAGTTCAAGTGACTTGGAACAAAATCATAGTAGAAGGTCTGAAGGAACTTCTATGGTCCATCATGACAATGATATGATCCCTACCACTAGGAGGAATAACACTGTATCAGGTAGCACATCCCGTCCCAGCGGTCTACGTTGGCGAGGACCAAATAACAATGTCGAGCCAACTCATGCTTCCAGATGGAGCCACAGTTCCTTGTCTATGGAAACTGGCCATGCCTCTAGATGGAGCAACAACTCCTCATTGGAGGAGACTAGTCGTGCCCCTGGATGGGGAAACAACTCCTCATCTGATGAGGTTACTAGCCGTGTCATTAGAAGGGGCAATAATACCATATCAGAGAGTAGCCGTGCCTCCAGATGGGGAAACGACCCTGTGTCAGAGGAGGTTGGCCGTGCCTCCAGATGGGGCAACAACTCCGTGCCGGAGGACAGTGGTCGTGCCTCCAGACGGGGCAACAACTCCATATCAGAGGAGAGTACCCGTGTCCACAGAAGGGGCAATAACTCTTTATCTTCGGAAGAGACTGGGAATGCCCCTAGATGGGGCAGTACTTCTGTACCAGAAAGCACACGGCTGAGATGGAGAAATCAAAGATGGCCTGCTAACAATAACAGAAGATGATTGCATCTCATAGCTGTGGTGATCAATTTGGCTGCTGAAAAGACGTGCCTTGTCTCATTTGTAAGTTTCTTTAGTTTTTCCAACCTTGTGTTTTCTTTTTGCACAAACTTATTACGACTATTTTGCTGTTTTGGCCTTCAGTTCAAGCATTAAGTCTGCACCATTTGACTCATGCCGAGGCTACACAATCATCTTCTAAACGAGTGTTTAGTAAGTATTGAACAACAGAAGGAAAAAGCATGGAGTAGAACTTGTTGGGACCACAAGGGAAAGTAGTGTAGGAATTCTGATCTTATTTTTTGGCGAATGATACAATGCCAGGCTTAGATTGTTATCTCTAGAAAGTGATTGTTAATACTTGGTTCATTTCTACATGAACTCTGATACTTATGACATTGCTGCTGTATTCCTGAATGAATCTATTTACTTTCATCAACCAGCTAAAAATGATATCTTTTGTTTTTGTTGAACGCTGAATTTCTTTTACATGTTCACTAATCACTACATCAAGTATCATTAATAATCACATCTTCCTTTCTCTGGTCAGAACTGGGCAATATCAATATCAATATATCTTGTGCCATTTACAACTTTACATTTGACAACATGTAACAAGACCAAGTAAAACGCCCAGGTGCCCACATGTGAGGATGGATCATGGGTCTAAAACGCTCGCAGATTGCTAGCTTCTGGCGGATCTAGGATAAAAAAGTCACTAGGGTCAACTTTTTATGATAAAATCTCGACAGTAAAATTTCATTAAGTGAACAGAAAATACATAGTTGATGGTCTTGCAAACCAAGAACTAATCAATCTGGTCCCTGATCTGATCCGTTTTATAGCTCCTTTCTATTGCTTCTTCTCCTGTCATTTTTTTGATAATCTGATATTCTGATGTACAAATACAAAATTCAAATTCAATAACCAATCAAAAACACAAAGCCTAATTCTCAACCCTAAAACACAAACCCAATTCTTAATTCAATAATTGGAGTTAAGGTACTCATATTAGACTACGAGTTAGCTTACTCAACTACATACTCATTGTCTACATACAAATTTACGAATTAGAGAATAGAGATGTATAAAGAAGTGAGACTGATAGAGAAGATATAAACATAGAGAAGAAATTGAGTAAAGCACGTTGAGTCGGACGAGATTATGAGATTGAGAGAGACTGAGCAAGTAAGAGTGCAATAGAGAGTTAGGGGATTGGGATCTCGGAGAGTTTGGCTCAATTGAAAATTTGAAACTAAAGTTGTCAGAATTGGGGTAATTATTGCTGGTTGGATTATTGGGTTTTAAATGGGTTTCGGGTTACATTCAACGAAAAGCATTATAATTTTTTTTTCTTCAAGACTAGTAGTATTTTTTTGTTTTACCTCTCAAATTCTCACCAAGCTTAAGCCGTGGTGAGCTTACTCACAGCTCCGCCCCTGCTTCTGGTAACTTGTTCTTTCTAAAAGCATTTGGAGAACTTTGTTTGAATAGTTGGAAACCTCTATTGGTTGTCGGAACTGAAACTACTTCCGTTCCTACAATATACCAGATTGCAGGGTATCAAGAAATATACCAAAATCGAAGGGTACCACATTTGGTGGAAATTATAGGACATGAATCATTCTAGTGAGTTTACATGTCTCACCAAAAGCAATTCGAGAACTTTGATATAATTTGACAAACCCTATGAGACAAGAAGATTTAAAAATAATAATTACCAAAGTCGAATTGTATTTGGTGGATTTATAGGGCATAAATCATTTAGAAATGTAAAATATCTAATGTTCATGTCATCCCACCTCGTCCACTGTCCTCTGTAACCCATCGCTCCATGTACCTAATGAAATGAACAATAAGTTGATCAATCTTCCTCAAAGGAAAACAAAAGGAACAAAGCTTCAAACTTCACAACAGAAAATGCCATCAAACTTAGCAGATACTTGCCTATACTTGAAGAAATCTAATTACAGTACTAAAGCTCTACTGCTTTTCTAGTTCATAAACAAAGTAGGACTAGAATAATTAGACGGAACTTACATGACTAGCAAGGATGTACATGACAGATGCGAAACAGAGAACTCGTGGCACGTATTAGAGCCGCAGAAAAGACTTCATGTCCTCGTCGATGATAGGGATGTGAAAGGAACTGGGCATCCACTAAATCACCAGGTACACATGAGAATAACATCACCATGTTCCAGTTGAATAGGAGCAAAGAGCCCTCAGGATCATGAACATCAACTACTGTCGGCCACTTCTTTCCTGCTCTACATCCACCTTTCATATCTGAGTAATATAAATTTGGAATTTATACATACAAATGCGTTTTTTTTCAACTAAGATACTGTATATACCAAAATATACATCAAGAACATTATTATTTAAGAAAAATGAACTAACCTGGCAACTATTTCTTCCAGACTGAGCTTTGAAACGAGATCTGAGATATGAGATCTGATCTCGAGCTTGTATATAGAGAAATATATATCTAGTAGTCCACTTGACTTAGTTAGTAGTTACTGTCCCCAGATAACTTCATTGTACTTTGAAACCAAAAAAATAACCAAAATAAATTACTAAACAACCATTTTGCAAACAAGTGAGTGACCTGACCCCGGTCACACTCAACCATACTCAGATTTCTATCCGTGATCATATGCATTTTTGATAATAATATTTGGTAAAAATTCTTAAATGATCACTCGATTTTGATGAATTTGACATTCTAGTCACTTAACTTTTAAAATTATAATTTTGGTCACTTAAATTTGACAAAATGTTCACTTTGGTCATTTAACATCTAAAAGTATAACTTTGGCCACTCATTTTTGTAAAGTAGGAGAAGTGACAAAAGTTATACTTTCAAAAATTGAGTGACCACAGTATACATTTTGCCAAAGTTGAGTGACCAAATTATAGTTTTAAAAATTAAGTGACTAAAATGTCTATTTTGTAAAACTTGAGTGACCATTTTAAATTTTTTGCCATAATATTTTGACAATCGAGAACAGAATAAGTTACTCCAATCAATCTTAACATAAATTTTACACAGAATACAAGAATTTCTTAACAATTAAGAATGGACCTACGAAAAGAGGTGTCATATTTGGTTGAAAAAAATGTAGCCAACTTCACTTCTAATTTTGTAGTCTCTTGCTACAATTGGGAGAAGTATTGAAAATATCATATGGGGGTTTGGTACCTTTTGTCTCAGACGGTTATCAACGCCATCTTCCTCCCTCTGATGGTTATTGGCGCCATCGTTTCCTCCCTTTCAAATCCGATGGTTATTTCCAATGATAAGTCTCAATCTGAGTAAATTCTAAGCACTTGAGTTTGCCCTACATTTTTTTTATTGGAAAACAGTTTTCATGTATAAAGTGATATCCACCAAGTTGTTCCCTAATGTTCTCTCCTCTTAGCAAGGAGACAGATCATGGATTATATCCACGATAGTTATAATTGCTTTGGTGTTCCGTGATATTCATATATTATATATATATATATCAGTTCTCATATGTGCTTTGTTAAGAGTTTTCTTTATTACTAACCTTGAAATACATATGGAGAATTTCATTAACCATGCTGAACGCATGACAATTCCTGCGAATGATTCAACGTTGGTTGCGGTTCAAAATGATCTTCAATATTGGTTGCCTGCTAAGGTTTCTACAGGAAAGAAATTCCTGACACGGGGAGACATGACAAAGGTTCTTAAGATGGAGCCATGAAATTTCGCTGGTAATCTTGTTCTCTTTACACCAGTGGATTTGACTTCAAGTGTTCGTTCTCTTGCCATCACTCATGTTCCTCTATGGGTTCATGTCCACACCGACCTTTCCTGTCATTGATGGGTTGGTAATTATAATTATTGGTGATCATTCTTTTGGTCTTTGGTTTAATTATTTCTTCAAGTTTTTTGTCTCTAATTCCCATGTAGTATTTCATTTTTTGTTCTTTCATTCTTCTTTTCTTTTCATTTGTTCGATTACGTTGTGTTTTCGTTGATTATTATTGTTATATTCTTTTTTATAATTTCGAGTATTACCTTTGTTTCACTCTCATTATATATGTTGTAATGGAATACTATTCTTACTCATATTTTCTCTTATGTAAGGTTCGATTGATTGGTTATGGTGCTTGGGAAATTCTGCTTTGAATCATGAAAGATGTCAACGGATTTTGTGTGTGAGCTGTGCTATTTTGAGTTGTTGTGACAATGAGTAAATGGTTTTTATGCGGTTGACACCATTGGTTATGTCCACCATTCTATTTGGTTTGGATTCATTAGGTTGTTTGAATGCCTATGTTGCATATTTTATTTGATCTACATGCACATTGTGTGTAGGTCGGCCTACATTAGATCGATGGTCTTTTCCCAACTTCATCTTTTGGTTATGTTTTGACATGCTGGTGTGTTACGTCTCTAACATTTTTACGACTTTGTTGTGGTACTCTTTCCTCGACACGAAGTTTCCCACGGGGTTTTATCCTGCAAGGTTTTAATGAGGTCCAGTTGTCGTGTTTACCATTGTTTCTTGATTGCAGGATCGACTGTTTTAGTCGAGACTCTACTTTAGATGATGTTGTTTTGGAGCCAATGTTTCTCCTGTGTTAGTTTCAGGTAGCGGGCTAGTTAGTAGATATCGGCTTATGTTTCCTAACTTTCACCCTAGGTGGAGATGATAGTGTCTTTTACTCCGTTCTAAGTATTTTTGTTGTAAGTGTACTTTGTACTCTTTGTTATTCCAATTACGTTAATGCAATTCATATTTAAAAAATAAAAATAAAAAAAGTGGGAGAAGCATTTGACCAAACAAAGAATTTTTTTTGAACAGGGTACGAATGGGTTAAAAACCCAAAATAAAGTGGTATAATTGCAATAACAAAGAAATTAGAACAGGTAAAAGAACCCTCTCGAGTTTTTCAATCGAAACAGAAGACCGACATCGCCCAGTTCAAAATCCACTATACCAAAACGCACCGTTTCGTCTTTCTTCTCCGCCTATTCCAGCAGCTCTCATCTTCTCCTTCAGGTAATTCACTGCAGCTTTCCACAACTTTCCCTTGGTTTTTGGGGACTCAATGTTAACTTGGTGACGCTAATAACCCAGAAAGCTTCAAGCTTTATGCTAATTGATCGATGGAGTTTATGTTCTTAAAATGTTTAACCTAGAAAAGCTTTAAACTTTATGCACAATATTTGGCAGAAATGGCAAGGTCAATCTCAAATTTGCTCTTCAAGGGTATTTCATATTCAGCTGTCCCGACTGCTCGTTCTTCCTCGATTGTAAGCCCAAACTTGTTTATTTGTATTATTGTTGATTGTGTGTATTGAATTGTGCTAACAGTTTATAGTTTCTTTGATTTGGTATTAGGCTCCTGGATTGTTTGAACTCAATGGAATGAGATACTCCACCTCTGTGCCGAGTGATCCTGATACACATGATGATTTTAAGCCCACCGATAAGTTTTCGGGTTCTGGCCTTAGTTTGAAGGACCTTGTTGAACAGGTAGGGTTATCTTGCAGAATGACTTGTTAATATGGGACTCGTTGTGTATCATTTGTCGTTGAGTGAGGTGATCCTGGTTGTTGCATGTGGTGTAGGATGTCAATGGAAATCCTGTAATGCTTTACATGAAAGGAGTCCCTAGTGCTCCTCAGTGTGGATTCAGTTCATTGGCAGTAAGAGTGTTGAACGTATACAGTAAGTGGTGATTCAAATCGAAAATGCTACTTTCTGTGATGAATTTGTTAGATTCATTATGGAATTTAATTTATATCAAACTAAATGAACTAACTTATATTAAAGAACATTGGTTTTTCTGTTGTTGTGATCCTTCAAAGTTTTCATTGCTCTACATTTCTAGACATATATGAAGACATAAATTTAGGCTCAGATAATGAGTGTCGGTTTTTGGTATATTTGCGGTTCAATTACCCTGAATGAATTGGGAATATATTTAATCCACCGGAAGTAGAATATGTATTGGGATTAAAATACAAAAGTCATCTTTATGCCATTGGAAAAGTAACATTATGCCAACTCTTCAATGGGGTTTCTATTGGACATTTTCTTGAACTAGAAAAAGATTAGTCATGTATTCTAGGTACAGTGGATATGGAGCAAAGACTACATATTTCAGTTATTCAATGTGCTCGACAATAGTCTATTGGCTGCCCATATATATGATCTCTATACTGCATGCAACTTGTTAATGTTGGCTATATATTATGTATTTCCTGAAATGATTTAATGCCCGGGGACCTTGCAGATGTTCCTTTGAGTGCTAGAAATATCTTGGAAGATCCCGAACTGAAAAATGCAGTGAAAGCTTACAGGTAGGTCTCTCTTTGTGGTGTAGTTTTTAAAGCTTTCAGTCTCACAGCATTGTCTTTAGACTTTATTTTGTTAAGCCAGGTTGGGTATAGCTTTACAATGGTAAATTAGTTTTCTTCAGTAAATTACATAAAGCATTTTTAGGAATCAATGAAGGATCATTGCAATCAGTAGACTTCCTATTTCCCGGGTTTTTATTTCTGTAACATTTACAAATTTGAGACCAAAATACCAAAACTTTGTTGGACGTCCAGAGGCAGGATTGGTGGTTAAGATGAAGTTCACGAATTTAAACCCTTGATTTGAAGTTGTTTTCTTATATCTATCTTGTTTTTTTCTTTGAAGCCACTGGCCAACATTTCCACAAATATTTATCAAGGGAGAGTTTATTGGAGGGTCAGATATTATTCTCAGTATGCATCAGGTGTGACCTTGTGATTCAACTTTTATCTCTCTTTTATAGTTATAATTTTAGGGCAATTCCTTTATCAAAACTGTAATTACTTTTGTAGAACGGTGAGCTGAAGGAAAAGCTCAAGGATATTGCAGCAAATGAAGTGAAGTCAGAATAAGTAGCTGAATCTGAAATGTACATCAAATTTCAGTCAGGTTTAAGTTTTGTTTCTGGAAGTGAAGTGATGTGTTATCATGTATCCTTGGAGTCGATAAAACTAAATATAAAGCAATAAATTGCCGGCTAGTCTTTGTTATTGCACACAAATTTGAGTAAGAAGATTTACGTTAGATAAATGTGTGAGATAATTTATTGGTATGTCAGTGGGTAGGCTTTACAATCATCCATTGTCTATGAATTAAACAAGGGATTGAAATTTTGAAATTTTGAGGAATCCAGCATGAATTATTGGTTGTGATTTGTGAATGATTTTTCTGAGTTTGGTCCGGTCCGTGCCTCCATGGGAGCAATTCAGAAAGCTTGAGAAATAGAACTGTCTGATTGTTTCGTGCTAAATAGTCGTGTACCTTATTAACACGACACATGAGATTAGCGTATGGTATCTTCAGCCACAATCCGGGAGCTGTGGACGAGGGAAAATAGTTGGAACAATGCCAGGGTCAAGGTCAAAGCAATAACATGAATACTTTGTGATCCTGTTAAATCATAATATCACCGTAACATTACAGAACTCAAGATGGGATTACACTAAAATGCAAAGCAATTAACTCAGTTCATTGTTTGTCATGGAATTCTGACTGCACTCTTTGTTCTAATTTCTAAGTACAACAAAATTGTGGTCGATCTCAGGTTCTAGGCCACCACATCATGCCTATGGGTCAAATACTCAAATACATGCCTTTTCAAACAATTACACATAGCATGAAGTGATGCCACAACTGTCCTGCCAGGACCCAGAGCTATATGAGCGACCAACTCTGCGATTATTTCGCATGATTCCTCTGGGTTGCAACAAGAGTTCCAACCTAAAGTGTGTTAACATAGCAGTTGAATGTCTGATGTGAAGTTCACTCCTGATTTTGCCCCAATGGCTTGGTAGCATTGCAGCCATATTCATTTTGTGGAATTTCCTGAGCATAAATATTGAAGCATATATTCGTTGGAATCACATGTTTTTGCCAAATCTTGGTGTGTTCTTGTAATAGCTTTCTGTAAGGATATCAAAGCAGGCTTCAGTTTCTGAGAACTTTGTTGAATGGAGTTGCCATGAGCTTTGCAGATCTCCTGCAAGACAAATGAAACACAAATCACTAGTGAGAACTCAGTTCAACAGTTCTGCAACATCTAAAGAGAGAACATCGGAAGAAGTTGAGAAAAAGTACCTGACACCACTTCAGTATGAACTCCAAATGTGGGCATTTTTCTAATAGATGGGCAAAAACCTCAATTAACCTTTCCAAATATCTTTTAGGGATTGATAAAGAAACAACGGGTATGTCTATGGGATTGGCAGCAAAAATGCACTTTCTAATTAAAGAGTCTTCATTTAGTCTAAGACTGAGGATTAAAGCTTTGGTAACTTGATCTTCATTGAGTGCTGCATCAACTCCCTGCAGAAGAACATGAACAAAACAAATTTCAATGAAAAAAAATCAAAGACAAGTTCTAGCATAATACCACTGTTATGAAATAGATGCATTACAACCCAGGGTGGTAACTATTTGGATCCCAAACTTGGCTGCATAAGCCACAAGTAAAATTATGAAACCCTAAGTTCACACTACAGAAAAATGATCAAAGTAGCAAACTAGCCAACTAAAGAGTTAATTACTTGGTCTTGTTGCTTAATGCTAATTCTTTCGCCATTATACCACATTTGCAAAACATAATAATTTGACCCTAATATCATTCACAAACTTTAACACTATCAGAAGCAATGTGTAAGTACCTCAGGAGTGACATCCATGTCAAGATCAGTTGGGTCGAATATAAAGGAATCATCAATAGAATAAACTAGAACTCCCTCTGTTGTTGCTGCTGAGAAGCTCCTACCGGTGGGAGCAATTTTTAGGCATTTTGTTCTAACAACAGGCCTTCCGCGATTAGGCAAGGACCCTGGTAAATCGAAACCCAACTTTCCACGTGTTTGTTTGCCAATACCTTCTTCTATGTCACTGTTATCATCATCAATTAGGTCCAGCGGGCCAGCATCTGTCATATTCTTTGAGTTTAAAAAGTCAAGAACTCCATCCAATGACAAATTGTGAGTTATCTGAAACTTCCGCAGCAAAATCTGTATAAAAAAATACAACCCATAGATCCATTAGATCAATGTTTGAGCAAAATGAAGCAGCTGAAGAGTTTTAACCAGCTATAAAAAATAAAAGCTATGAAATCACTCAAACATAAACATGGAATAAAAATAAATTCAGTTCAGATAGATGTGAAACAAAAGGAATAGCATCTGGGGGAGATAACCCGATCACACAAATTTTCATATATAATATTGCATTGAAAAAGTAATAGGAAAAATAACTTCGAAATTGGAATAAAACATCTACTTTAGACAATTTAGAGCAAGTGGAGTATTTCACGTAACAATTTCCTTTCCATCGAGATGTGGCCAAGGAGTGTAATGGGTACTGAAATGGAGTACATTTAGAATCCAACTCACCAATTTAGAGATATCTTTGTGTCTCATTTAGAATGGAGTATCTTGGTCTGGTTTGGCTGGTGTTTTCATTTACAAGTTTAATAAAATTCATTTCATATTCTATAATCTTAAAAAAAAAAAACCGAATGTGGAAAAAAAGAGTTGCATAGTGTGAAGAATTTTCTTTAAAGCTTTAATACTACGCATACTAACCTGATCAGCCACATCGTACATGCAGATGTATTTACTACTTCCCGCAGCTAATATGTAACTCCCATCAGCAGAATAACATAAGGTTGTGAAGAATTTTCCTGAGCTTGAATTGGCAGCTGTTCTGCGATCAGTCATAAGACGACCACCAGAAATATCTCTACGACCTTCGATGGTATACATTAATAAGCCATCTATTGGATCCCAGAAATGAATATGACCTTCTAATGTGCTGCAAGCCAATTGCTTTCCATCTGGGCGGTAAACCACTGTAAGAACATCGTGTGTGTGAGGAAATGTCTCAACACCACCTTTTGATTCAAAAACATCCCACAACCGAACCGTTCTGTCCCATGATGATGAAGCTAAAACCTACATGTGAAAGAAAACATATCATTCTCCTGCAACCTTGAATAAAATCTCATTTTCTCAATGAAGACACAGCACAAAATTTCTCATCTGAGGAAAGTCAGATTAATTGGATTAAACTGACCACTAATAACAATTGGCCCAATCTGGCTGATTTTAAATCATTTCCTACTCCTTAAGTTCTAGCCTAGTATGCACTCATAAAAAACCTCTCAGGCGAGTAGGGGATGATGTTTGATGAGAGAAATATTTGAAATAGAAAAAGGCTACGATCTTAGGAGTTTCAGAAGCATAGACATATATTATCAACAGGCTTACAGTGAAGGTTAACCAGCATAGAAAATCACATATAATATGAGTACACTCACATTTGCATCAGTAGGAGAGAACGCCAAACCATGAACAGGACCTTCATGACCACTCAGAATATCCTTCAAGTTGCCAGTCCTCATATCCCAAACAAAAATCTGCCACATAAAGAAAAATTAGGATACAGAATTATAAAGGGAACTGATAAGATCAAAATGCTATGAGCAAGGAAGAACAACTACCTCAAAAGTGTCAAGAGTTCCAGCACAAATCACCTCACCGCTTTGAGTTGCTGTTAAAGAAACAAACTGTCTTGGTTCTGCAGTAGTATATGTTTTAAAATTTCTGTAGCGGAAAAAGTCCCATGCTCGAACAGTCCCATCCAAAGAGGCACTTAAGAGGGTATTTTTGTTGGCCATAAAGTGGAGTGCAGTGATTGCATTTTCGTGCTCAGTGAATGTTACAAAACAGAATCCTGAGGAAACGTTCCAGACCTGAAAAAAGCAAGTAGTAAGTTCTCTGGGTATGATGAAAAGTGTGCAACTAAGATAATTTCTGCAATTTTTTCTAATGAGAACATATTTAACAAGGCAGTTGTAAAGGCACATTACAATGCCAATATTCTTTTTTAAGACTCACAAATTTAAAATTCTGACAGACCTAGCAGACTGACTGATCATCGTTTTAATCAAGTCAACACACAAGCACAGGCAGGCATGGAAAATTTCCGTAGAATAGAAAGGAGCTAACTGACTTCATTTATATGCTAAACCTTATAAATACTGCACCTACATACAACTACACACACATAGTCCTTTGAAACAGAAAAAGGCTTCAATGTTGTAGAAAACTAATTTACCTTGACTTTGTTATCATCTGCTCCAGTGGCCAAGAGTTGTGAATCCGGAGAATAAGCAACACAATTCACATCAAAGTAATGCCCCTGCTGTTTCAATATATAACTCTCTGACCGCCACTCCCAAACCAGCAACTGACCGAGTTTTGCACACCCAAACGTCAGCCAGTTCCCAAGCTCATTAAAAACTGCGGTTGTAATTTTCTCCCTCGATATCGACAATCTGTGAATACAAACGAAATCCGGCAATTGATACAGTGCAAACACACCCTTGGAGAACCCCACAACAAGCATCTCGAGCCCCCTATGATAATCGCAGGCCGTGACCTTCATTGAGGGCTGCCCGAAACTCTCCTTCTTCAACAACTCCCATTTCCTGTTCAGTAAATACCCACCTTCTTTATCCGACTCACCATCGCCATTCCCCTCATACCCCTTCCTCTTCTTCACAACAGCACCATTCTCACCATCACCACCAATCACATTGCCTTCATCATCCCTCTCTGGTGTTACCGGAGCTGCCATCTCATCGGAAACATCCTCATTATCATCACCACTTAAGCCCCAAACAAAAATATACCCGTCACGCGCAACTGTATAAACCCTACAAACCTTACTAGTGTTCTTATCAATACCGAAATACACACCCACAACTGTATCTCTATGACCCAAAAACATAAAAGGCTTGATTTTTACTCCACCCAGTTTAAATTTCTTCATACAAAAAATCCTAGCTGTCAAGTCTTTTGACCCGGCCAGCACATAAACGGAGTCGGGGCTCCAATCCAAAGCCGTAACCTTATTATCACACTCGGCAAAAGTCCTGACCAATTCAAAAGGGAAGAACTCTTTTTTGAAACCCGGGGAGCGCCACACCTGTACGAGCTTACCGGTGGCCACGGCAATGTGGGACCCGTCGGGGGAGAACTTGACGGCGTTGACGGCGGACTTGAATGAAATGCGGTGGAGGACGGCGCGGCGGCGGAGGTTGATGAAGAGGCAGCGGTGGTTCTCGTCGACGGAGAGGAGGAATACGCCGTCGGGGGAGGCGGCGAGGCGGGTTATGTTGGAGGAGGACTGGATTGGTAAGGTTAGGGTTTCGGAGTCACGGAGGTTTGTGACAGAGACTCGGTTACCCACCGGTGAGATTAGCTCCGTGTCATTGACTATCACCGTGTCGCCGCCCCTATACGGCGCTCCCAGAAGGTTCTGGAACCTGAAGTTCATCGCTCAAAAGTTCTTGTTCAGATTTCAGACAGCTGAGAATTCTGAGCGGGTGAAGGGAAACAAAACTAGGGTTTAGGGTTTAAGAAGTGTTGGGCCCGGAAGAGAGAGTGTGGGCTTTGGCGGCCCAATAGAAGGGGCTTCCCGCTCGTGTGAGTTCAAAAAGAGGAGAGAGAGTGCGAGCAGATATAGAGAGAAAGTCGCCGTCGGAGTCTCGTAGGGTTTTTGGTGGTGGAGAAATGGATCGTACGCCGCAAACGAATCGGGTCGCCGACGCCTCGTCTTCTCCGCCCGTACAAGTATACCTTCTCACTTACTCTGAAAACTGCTCTATCCAAATCGCCGTCGTTTTGCTTTCTCCTTACTCTTTGTTTAATCGATCATGCTTCGAGTCTACTTCAAATCGAAATTTGGGGTTTTAGGGTTTCATTTTTTTTTGTGTGTGTGTATATTTGAAGCTTCAATTCCTGACCCTTACATTTCATACTCGGTTTTTCTTCATGTTAATCAAAGAAGTAGAGAGATTTTGGATGTGAAAAATTATTATTCTCGTGCTCACTGCTTTGCTTAGAATGCTGCTTTTGTTCTAAGTGTCTTTTGTGTTGCATTTGTTGTTTGTATTTGTAGGAGTCACCATTCTCCAGTTTCCTTAGCAATCTCACGCCTATTAATACGATGAAGTGCGAAAGCTATACGCAGTTGGGGAGCTTCTTGCCAACTCCACCGGTTGTCTTCACAACTCCACATGTTGATCCGCAGAGAGAAAAGAGCTTCTTGGAGAGGTGGACATACAATTGAGAATAGTGACATTTATTTGTGCTCCATTTGTTAATTGTCTGTTGTTGACATATGGATGTTTACAGGAGTGATATGGGTGAAGCAGGTTCAAATGCTGATGTGTACAGAGAATGTAATATGAATATAAACGAGAACTCTAGCTTTGACAAGGACGGCCAGTTGGGGGAGGCATCAGGTTGCACTGATGATTATTTGGCTGACCCTGCAAAAGTAGACTCTACAGATTCTGCTCGTTTACACTTGAATCCAGCTAATGAAGTGCCTCAGTTGTCACAGAGAGGTGGTAACGCCAGCAAAGAAATGAATACAGAAGTTCTTGATGTCACTGGTGACAATACAAATAAAGAATCTCTTGTCGCGAATTTAGCTGGTAACAATCGGAGTTCTCTTCAACAGATTGAATCCAAAATGAACAAGATAAGTGAAACAAGTAGTGGAGAGTACCATAGTTTTCCATCTGTTACTGGCAAGGAGTCTGCGATAAGTGTAGATTTTGTTTCCAGAGCGCAAAGTCATGGACAGGATGCAGCTAACGTAAGTGTAGTAACCTTAATGACTTTTAGAATTAATGACAGAATTTGTTGATTAAACAAGGGGTTGTTTACCCATTCATTTTACCTAATGTTGGATCTCTTTATGGTAAGTTGCAGACTGCAGACTATCAATATGGAGAACAAAATCTTATTGTTCAATCGTATGATGATTTGCACGAGAGAAAGAGAAAAGTATTAAGGGGATCTTTACAAGTATAAACTACATATAATTTATCATTCCTCATATTTAGTTTAGTGATTTTGTTGCTTAGTTTAGTGAGTGTCGTGTGAGTCTAAACATTGTGATCAGTTTAATATCTCTTCAGAATAAAAAGCCTTAAAAGCTAGAGAGTGCCCCATCTTTCTGTTCTCATCCCCCTTGCCTAATGGTTTACATTTTGATCTGTCCATTAGTTGTGCTCAAGTACTTTCTATGTATATATGCAATTATTAATGCATAAGGAATGATTTATGTATTCAACTGCAGGATGGTAACCGTGGTATACGTAGGCATCTCCAATTTGAGAGCGCAGTAGCCCACAAGAGTACTACCTTTGGTAGCAATGAAAGTCTTTGCAGTCTGTCCCATGATACTACGAATCTAAGGACACCACCTTCTAACCTAATAGACTTGAGGAATCTAGATTCGTCTCATGTTGATAACAAATCCTCCAGCGATCCAGCGGCTGTTAGCTGTGACACTTTACAATTGTCATCATACCCCTATGGTTCAGTTAGATCCGGCCAACCTGGTGGAAACTCTTCCACCCCAGCTCCTGTTTGTTCTGGTATTGGTTTACATCTGAACAACATTATTAGATCTACATCAATAAACTCAGATGTATATTCTAGCAGGAAATCAACTGGTTATATGATTACAACAGACCAGATGTTGGATCATGTCAACACAAACAACATAAAAGATGACTCTGTTAGTAGCTTCATTTCTGCTATACCTGGAAAAAGTTATACTTGTGTGGGCAATGGTGAGAAGGAAAGTCATAGTTCTTTCAATCTTTATCCTAGTAGTGGTATGTCATACCAGCAAAGTAGTTCCATGCATCAAATGCTAGTTGGCCAGCAACCAGTTCCTTGTGAAGTGGGGGATGCTTCACAGGATGCTAAGAAAGTTGATGAAATAAATCAACCGAGCCAAACAAAGAAAGAGTAAGTACAACATTATCAATCTATTGATGAATGATTCACTTTTCTGTCTATATGGCTCGCCCTAATAACTGCATGTCTGAAATGTGCGTAGGAGAAGAGGAGCAGAGATAACTGATAGCTGCAAACGCTGCAACTGTAAGAAGTCTAAATGCTTGAAACTGTAAGTGAATAGAAACCTTGTTGATACATGTTAGCATGTATTTAAAGAATTTTTTGTATTATTACGTGGCTTTTGAAGGGGATTGAAATGCGTGATGAATAAATCAAGGTAGTATATATGGTAACCATTCCATTAAATTTTTAACTCTTTTAAACTTTTTTCCTCTTGATAACTTATCAACATGCATCTCATTTCTGCTTATGAAAAACGTATTTCTAGCTGTAACTTGTTGAAAAGTAGGCACATAACACACTATTTGTCCATGCAACGTGTCTCAACTTGCTCTTTGTCATTGGCAGCTACTGTGAGTGCTTTGCAGCTGGTGTATTTTGTCTGGATTCGTGTGCATGTGAAAACTGCTACAACAAGCCTGAGTTTGAGGACACAGTTTTTGATACACGTCAGCAAATTGAATCCCGTAATCCGCTTGCATTTGCTCCCAAAGTTGTTAAGCACAAAGTTGACTCTTCGCCTAACAATATGGTAATTTTTCTTAAAGCATCTTCTTTTAAGTGTTGTGTAATTGGAAGGATTTTTGAGCTTGAGAACTCTGCAGGAACAAGCAAACTGGACAACCCCATCATCTGCTAGACACAAGAGAGGCTGCAATTGCAAGAAGTCGAAATGTCTGAAAAAGTACTGCGAATGCTTCCAGGTTTGAATTTCATATCTATAGCTTTGACTTTGGTATCATATGCTCATAAACATGCTGTTTTTCCTAAAACTTGAGTTTAGCTTCTTGAATATATGTAGTATAAAACTGTCTGACTAAGATAATGATTCTGTCTTTTCATCTAATTGATGTGGAAAAGCAATGACGAACAATCATATTTGATGTGAAAAATTGGATTTTGAAGTTGGTTACTATTTTATATATACCTTATTTGATGTGATACCCTTTTTTAACTCTTTTTTTTCTTTTTCTTAAGGCTAATGTTGGATGTTCCGAGGCATGTAGATGTGATTGTTGCCAAAATCCATGTGGCACTAAGGCAGGTTAGTTGGCCGGATTGTATTTGTAATTGTTATCTTGTTATGGGAATCCTCTATAGCTTATTGGTTCCTGGTTAGAAATATGAAAGTTTAGGGATACCACTAAGAAAGTCAGACCCATTTTATAGATACAATCCTTAAGAAAAATAAAGGGAAAACCTGATTCTCTTAGGTTTGCCCTCCGAGTAACATCAGCTAGTTTTTCAGTTCTATCTTTCATCTCAAGATTTATTCTTCAGCTATTAAATTAAATCACTCCGATCCATAACATCCATCCACATACAGTTTCATACAGTTGCATTTGCATTTGCATTGAATCTTTCTATTTTATTGTTTTTTATTTTATTTTACCTTTTGTTCTTTATCCTGTCAATTATGGATCTCTTACAGTTGTACTATTACAGACCAGGAATATAACCGAGCTGAAAAGTGGGAAACCCAGTCTACTGAGAAGCTTGATACTACTAAAGGCAGAAATGATTGTATCAAGGCTGCAATTCTCAATCCGTACTCACCTTGTTGGGATGGACTTTCTGCTATAAGCAATGCCACGCCAATGTCACAAACTGGTTCGAGTACGAAGGTTTCTTCAGTCTCGTCAAGTTTGAGAAACTGCACGAAAGTTTCAAAATCGCAAAGACAATCAAGCTGGCTTCAGTCATCGGGTACTGGACGCCCTAAAAGGGACCGTTCACCCATCACTTTTACCCCACAAGTTTATGAAAGCAAGGGCCCTTATCGGCTGAGTTCAGATGGTGCCGGTCATGAAAGAATGGATGGTGATACACCTGAAATACTCGAGGAAAATTCTATATCCCCCGAGGTTGTTAAAGCAGGCTCCCCAAACCAGAAACGTGTCTCACCTCCACAATCTCGAGCTGAGAGGTTGCGGTCAAGCTCTAATACGGGCTTGAAAAGTGGCCGCAAATTCACATTAAAGGCTGTGCCTTCTTTTCCCAATCTTTCCACAGAATGATTCTAAAGATGCTATCAATGATACTAGGAATGCCCCTGTATAGTTACCACAACAACTAGGCAACACAGAAGAAGTGCAAGTCATGATCGTATTGCTTTTGCAGCTGATTACAACTGCATCAGCTCTGCCAAATACTGCATCTGGTATTCCAGTTCTGAAAAGCCGTCTGATTCTTTATTGGTCTGTTGTGGAACACCTTAGGCTCATGTCAATGGTGATGATGCAAGTGTAAGTATCATTCTTGATGATATTTGTTTTCCATGGATACGAGTGTTTGCATGCTTTAAGTTGATTCTTTTTGGTCTCTTGTAGTTGTGAGGGTAGGGTTTTGGAGAGGAACGAGTTTACCAAGAGGAAATGCTCTTCTTGTTTTGAAAGGAGAGGAGAGGAACTACTCTTTACTACAGGAAAATAATAATAATAATAAAGCTTTACGTATCAATTTATTACTTGGCACTTAGCAGATGATTATCTTTTCCTTTGTCGTCTGCTTTATGTTATTTTGCTTAGCAGATGAATGTTGTATTTCAATACCGTGATTGTGGGAGAGCAGAGACCAAGCAGATGAGTAGAACTCCACAAGTTATTATAATACAGTAGTATCGGATTAATGAATACAAAATACACCCAAAACTGAACCATTACCTTTCCTAAAAGAGGAATGAATAAATAGCACACTCAAAATTTATTTTTAGGGATAGACAATTTAGCTATACTATGTATACTCTCCATGCCTCATTCTGTATACACTACTAACCTACTTGTTTCTCAACATTATTTTTTGCCGGCTACAACTCTTCGATGTATCTCCAACTACAAACAGTCAGATTCAGGAACGGTAGCCCTCGAGTCCCAGCCTTGCAGCAAGCCAGCTGGATACCTCATTCATCTCTTTGGGGACTGTATAGTGACCAAGCCTGCAGAATTTTACCAAACTTCAGAAAATGTAAAAATAATATGTTCTAAGCAAAGTTGACAGAGTAAAAGGGATTGGATCAAGCTTGCTGATAGAAAGTGAAACTTTACCCATCAAATGGTTTGAATGTCAGGAATCGAAATCCTGCTGAGCTCAAACACTGGACAGATTTCTCTCCATACATGTAGGGTACAACATCATCAGCTGCAATACACAATAGTACGTACATATTAGCTTCAAGATTCATCAGTCACTTCGATTCTTGGAAATTGAAAATCTCCAGCGCAACTATTCGTTGTCAAATTATTCAGTTCAGAATATTGGCATAACAATTATGTAGAGACTTACAGTTCCCATGACACTGCAAAATCGGTAAGGAAGCAGCTCGCCTTGCAGCCTCATGTGACCCTTCTATTTTGTTCCTCAAGCTCCTGCATATATAAACTTTGAATATCAAACATGGGAGTCTCTAAACATTAATAGTAATTATTGGAAATGTTTGAAGAGTAAATGCCAAATGTCTTGCTCTTTAATCTTCACTGCAGTATATGAAGTCGTACCTTGCTCCTGGAAGCCAGCCACTTAGTCCTACAACAGCTCTCAGATTGAGAGGGTACGGGTTGCCATTTGCATACCTTCCTGTAGCATAACAAGTTGCAGAATACAGTGCCATTGCAGCGCCCATACTAAAGCCTCCAATGCCGAGTTTCACTGTCACAAAGAAAGCATATCCTATCAATTTCAGCAATGGAAAAACAATACAACACATCAATCCAACCAGCTGTTTAGTCATGGTATTACCATCAGCTGGCTCAGCTGCCAACAGGTTCACAATATGTGCCGCTGAAGCATCTAAACTCTCCCACTCATCCGGACCATCTTCTGAGAGCTCTCCCACTTCAAACCCTGATAGAGAATCACATATTTAATTAATCAGGATATTTTTTTCATCAACATCAAAAGGCATAGAAGTGGTACAGGAACAGGTTTTTTTTATAATTATTATAAAAGAATTTATTAATTGAACATATGATCTTACATGCAGTGCAAGAATAACCTCCAAGTATAGCCACAGGACGAGTAGGAGCAGTTGGACATATCCATTTTATCTGTTGCATGGTTAAAACTTTTAGAAGTTAATGCATGCTCATGTAAAATGATGTAGCTAGTACCGGACTACCAGTGACATAGCTTTATGTAAAAGGATATGCAAATTCTGTAAGCTTCTGAAGACATATATGATATATGCTTACATTTGGGAGAGAAAGAGATTCCAAGAGCTGAGATGCACTGCAGCCAGAAGGAGTAGAAAATTAGACATGGATGTTTGGACAACTAATCTGGAAGATAGTTTAACAGCTAAAAATAAAACATATATAACTTGCAGAATGGAGCTTCTGTAGCTCTTCTAAACTCGACAAGTGGTCTATGATCTAGTATCTGAGAAAGCACCAGGAGCTTGAAGAAAAAATCTGTTTACTTCCTACAATCTAATATGCAATTGTAGTTTCCCACTTGGAGGACATAGTGAACTAGCTAGATAGCGGTCCCCCAGTTACGAATTTGGCATATAAGATTTTCCAATCAAGGCTTCCCAAATGAAACCAAATGTGTCAACATCAATCAGACAAGAATAGACAAGGATACACAATTGTATCATATACGCTCATGGAGGGGCTGCTCTATCATGTCTTAATCAAGTTAATTAAAAACAAGATTCTCACTGAAGTAAGATGCTTGGTATTGAAAAGATTAATTTAAAGTAGCCCTCCCTCCACCGCAAATTATAGAGCATGCAATGCAAAATGTTGACATTCTGCACACGTTGTTTTTCTTGCAACCGAAAAGTTCAGCCTTTCAATAAAGGATTTGTACTTGATACAGAAGAAAATGAGTGGAATTGCATCTACTGCTGATAACAGATCAGGAAATAAACGCCGAAAATAGAAAGGTTCTAAAATGTTTGAGTTCTCAGTTCTCATCAAACTCTACCATGATATCAGAGGAGAGAAGGTTAAACTTTGCTTATTCATATAAAAATGATGCTGGCATACTCATGTTCTGTACTTAATTTTTAGTTTTGAAATTGGCTATCTCAGGCTGTTCAGTAGAATGACCCTTACACAGTAGTCCTATATCTTTCTAGAGACACCAATGCATATTACTCGCAGAAGTGAAAAGAAGCACAGAAATGGGAATTAAGTAGCAACAGTACCTTGAGCCATTGTCCCCAAGGCCATGTAGCCAGACCATTGTTGCCTGATGTTTCCCTTTGGGCCTCACCACATGTGTCCTTCCAAACTCGAGTGCTCTTCGAGTAGTTCTGCTGCCTGAATTTAGTCAAAACAAGTCGCTACTCAGCAATGTTAAAAGATTTTCTGTAAAGATAAGCTAAGTTGAATAAATCCCAGAGAAGTATATATAGTTGAACAACTAATCAGTACTACTGACATCAGACAGAAAGAAAGAACTCGAGCAAATTGAGGCAATGAGAGGGTCTGTGCCAGTGAAGAAACAAACCTGAAGACATGTTAGAACGGGAATAGCTCATCTTCTCCTTTCGGTTATCAGTGCTAAACAGGACACCTATTGCAGTGAGTTGGAAGGAAGAAGGTACTGCAATGTAAGTAACTAGAATGACAAATGCTCGCTATTTATAACCAAATGGGAAATGAGCAAATGGAATAAAACATGTGTGAATGTGTATTAATGTTTGAAAGGTGTGCACAACAGCTATACACAGCGCCAAAAACCGCCTAGGAACTCAAACAGAGGGAAAGGCATCAATGAAAAGGAAGGGATTGACAAAAGGACAAAAGCAGGAGGATATCAGCAGAGAATCAAAACCACAGAGCAGGAGCACATTCATCCATCCCTAAGAGCCCTCACAAACACAGAGAGAGACAGAGAATCTATGCTTGTGGTGGGAAGTGGTCAGAAAATAAAGCAAACCCAATAACAGCAACATCAAAAACCGGCAAGAATATTGCTGAAAACAATGTGAGAATAATCCGAGTTTGTAAAAGAAAATATCTTTTCTCACAATCATTAGTTAATGAATATTTTTCATGATTGATGGATACCCATTAATAGGCTTGTCAATAAGGCAGAGGTTCTACAATGTGCTGTTCACCGGCCCCTGTTGTGCTGTGTGGGTGCATTTTCATGAGCAAAGTAATACATGGAAGGAAAAACTAATGCAAAATTTTACCGTATATTAGTGACTGCACACTGAAGGTGCACCTCGATAAGATTGTGTCATGCCAATGAGGGTTGGCAGAAGTAGTAAGGCACTGGCTTGAGTAGACCTCCCAACCCAAGTTTGAGCCCCAATATTCACAAGTCCTTTATTGGTAGGTCGTTGAGTACTGTGATCATGCGGGACTCATACGACCTTGGTAAAAAGTGTCAGCATTTAGAGTGTCTGGGTCATCTTGAGACCCAACTATCGATGCTTGCGTGCTTTCAAAGTGGAAAACCTTTGGTCAGCAAGGTCCTACTGCTCTCATGTGAAAATCGGTTTGGACCCAGATGACCCGATTGTCGGATGCTTGCGTGCTTTCAAGGTGGAAATCCTTGGGCTAGTTAGGTCTTACTGCTCTTATGTGAAAATTGGTTTGGACCCAGATGTTAGTTAGGTTCTTGCGGACCACAGGCGGTTCACAATGTTCCTGAGTTGGTGGAATGCCTCCCGCCCAATTCAAATACCTTCCATAAAAAAAAGATAAGGTTGTGTCGTCTTAGGCCATCTTCTATCTAGGGCCAATAGAGCTTAATGTACCTCTAAAAAGTAACACTCAAAAAATCATCTCAAACCTAAGGCATACTAAACAAAATGATTTAGAGCTAGGGATAAATTAGGGCTAGGATAAATATAACAATTTGTTAGCCATTGAGCTATTTGTTCGTCATGATCACATTATCTAAACAAAGAACATCTCCAATAGCTCTTATAAAAGTTCTTTATATTGAAGACAAAAACACAAAATCTCTAAAATAAAATAATGCTAACTCTAATAACTCCCCTATATGGTTCTCTAAAATTTAATGATTTTATCTATAATTTAATGATTCTAATACAAATTATCTAACGTCTATTAAGTTTGTATTTAATAAAGCTATGAGGTGCTTTAAATTTGATGAGAGAGAATGACAAATGTAGAGAAAAGATAGAGAAAGAGAAAGAAAACATGAGATTAACATTTTATAAATTTTGGCTTTTCTATAGATTTAGAGCATCTCCAACAGCTTCCTTATAATTTTTTTATTATAGGGAAGCAAAAACACAACTTACGATACATTTTATGTTCCAACTCCAACATAATCCCCATTTTGTAGATTTTCCTAAAAATATAGAAAATGTTGTTAATGTAGTGAATGCTATTTTCTCTCTCATAAAATTCTCTAAAATATGGAATGTATTTATGAAATCTGTTGGAACAAAAGTGCAAAACAATCGAAATATTTCTTAAAATGGAGAAAAAAACTCAAATGTGGAAAAGTTGTTAGAATTACTCTTATAATTTTTTCTTCTCTCCCCTAGAGTTTCTATAAGATAGAGATTAGTTTACAAATTATTTGAGCAAAAATCATCCAAATTTTCTTGAAATTAACCGAATTCTCTATTATGCTTTAAGGCTTGGAAATGACACATATTATATCCTTTACAGTTTTGAAAAAATCTGAGCACTAACACCATATTTTACACTCTCTACAATGATTTTTTCATTTAATTTTCTTGATTTTGAAATTAAATATGCTTGATGCCGAGGGATATCATAAACTTTTATATATGAAAGTAACTTATATTTCTAAAATTGTGCATAGATCACCCACTTGTATTTTGTTATATGACAATAAAAGAGACAAAAGGAAAAGTACATCGACTTTTTTCTCTCCTTGCATATCTTCTCTTACATTGTTGTTTTCCACTACCAAGCCGGCCTTTCCAAAGTTTTGTCTCTCTCACTCTCTCTCTATGTTCGGTTAATTAGAAACCCACCACTATATATTGCCTGGTGTTAGAGTGTTTTCTACAAAATATGAGAACAATATATCATCCCAACTTTGAAATCTAATTTAAAAAACATACATATTGTTACTTGATGCCGTTAATCTTATACGTAACTTGAAAAGATGACATATACACTACAAGAAAAACGCATCTAGATCGCCGACCATTTCCGTCGTCTAGGTGCACAATTTCGTCATCCAAATACCTCTCTGTCGTCTAGGGTATGTTCTCCAAATATTGTCGTCTAGGTACTTGGACGACGGAAAATGACGTTTCCGTTGACCAAGTTCCCTCCTAGACGGCGGAGAATTTGCGTCGTCCAAGTACTACTTGGATGACGCAGATGTCGTTTGCGTCGTCCAAGTGCACTTGGACGACGCAACTTCTCCGCGGTCTAAGTGCCACTCGAACGACGCAATAATTCCGTCGTTCAAGTGGTGACTTAGACTAGGGAGTTATTGCGTGGTCCGAGTGAGCACTTAGACCACGCAAAAACTCCGTAGTCTAAGTGTTCACTTAGACCACGGATATACATATTTCGTAGTCTAAGTAACCACTTAAACCACGCATATGAATATCTTCTGTAATCTAAGTGATTATTTATTTATTTTTAATTAAAATTAAAATTTAAAGTAAAATATTAATAATTTAATTAAAATACTAAATTCTCATTTAAATAATTAAATATTAATAATTTAATTAAAATATTAAATTATCATTTAAATAATTAAAATTTGTACATACATGAAATTAAATTGTTCGGAATCGAAAATACGATATCATAAACTACATAGCTAGAATACAAACTACTAAAATACAGGAGTAACAGATGTGCTGCCGAGTCCCCCGCCTCCAGCCATGTCGTCGTCGGGGTATGGGTTCAGAGGAGGTTGACACTGTTGTCGAGCCTAATTTTGCATGAGGGCGATGAGCTGCACTTGTTGCTCATCAAGCCTTTGACGCATAGATTGTGTTTCCTCCTGTGCGAGTCGAGCCTCCTGAAGGGTTACTTGGACGGTCGCATCCCAAGCACCTTTCATTGCTAAACATCCCGTAGATGAGTCAGAAGACAAATCTCGCTGCACTTTGCGTCCCATCCCCTAACCTCCTTGCCAGCTCGACGACTGTATACCTCATCGACGATTGCAATTTGGCTCTCCATCGATAGAGGAGGCAGGTCTTCTGGCGGCAAATTCGGGTGTACAAACTGCGTATTGGCCAATTCTTCCTGCGCCCGTTCTACCAACCTCGCTTGAAAATAATAATAAAAATTAAATAATTATAAATTTGTACGACAATTTAATAAATAATAATTACGCTAATTAAAAAGAAATATATACGGCACTTGCGCCGTATTGACTTGCTTCATTGTCGAGCCCGGGCGTCACGTAAACGCTGACGCTAGCATCCAGATAAGGGTGTTTGGAACCCTTATCTCTGTGTTCCTTGGCGATTTGGATCATCTGCTTGGAGCTGGAGGTATGATGTTTGTCCTTCTTCCCCCAGTTGGCCTTGTTAATGTTGGAGAATTTCTGTTGAACAACATAAATTATTAAAAAATTAATAAATAACTAAAAAAAATAATTATTCAATTTCGTCAATTTAAATAAAAATATAATCACCCGATATTCTTCTGCTACAAAGTGGGTGACCAACCACTCTAACTCATCTTCTCTATCCCCATGCAGCTCTACGGGGGTAGACACTCGGCCGATATCTTCATAATACTTATGAAGTTTGTACTTCCAATCACGGTAGATGGCGTTAGCTGCCTGTTGATATGCCTAAGCATCTCCGATGAGGAATCCACCTCATATTGTTCTTATAAGAAAAGAATAAAAAATTATAATCGTATATATTATGAAATTACGATTTAGTGGTTATTAGAAAATAAATTTAAAATTGTACGTATTACGTACCGAAAGTTCTTTAAACACTTTCGCCTTCTCTTAGGCCGGTAACTCCTTTCAGGTAGGCGCAATCATACGAACCTTGTTGCGAAGGATTGACCCGATGTTATGCGATGAGAGACTAGCTAGCTGAGAGGTGAGAGGGCCATCAGTGAAATTGTCGTATGACAACTGAATCTTTTGCCCTGTCACCTTGAACAACTTCTCGGATTTCCCGCATTTTACGAGTCCTCGAGACCTTTTGGGTTGAGAGTCTGTCAGGGCCCTCCTGACCTTGCGCTGCGCACTGTAGAGGATAGACTCGGAGGAGGCCGACGACGCCTGAGCACTTTCTAACATCGATATCGGACCGGAAGGGGCGTCATCATCACCGGTCGGGATAGCTGGGGCAGCGGGAATTTTCCCAGTCGTCGCTGTTGAAGGACTAGCTGAAGGCTCCGGAGGAGGCGTGACGTTGTCCTCCTCTAACTGTCAACCGACTTGCTCTGCCAAGCGTCGGAGTAGAGCATCTACGGCCTCCTTTTGGGCCTTTTTCTTACCCACAGTGTCACACTACCAGAAGAACACCTATAGCCGACGACACAAAGTCGTCGGTTTGTCCGGTTTTCTCGTCGGGTATAGACTATACCCGACGATTCCTCGTCGGGTATAGTTACGTCGGTAATGCACCGTCGCTGATACTATACCCGACGATTTGTTAGGGTTATCGTTGGAAAAAAATGGGTCTATAGGCAACGACATAATATCGTCGGCCATAAATCCTCCCCTGGTCAAACTAGTTGACCATAGAGGAAACTATAGCCGACGATATATATATCGTCGGCTATAGTATGAAATTTTATAAATTTTTTTGCAGGTTCTGGGCTTAATCCCAGAACCTGCATTCCCAAAAAGTCACAAATAGAATTCACATTGAAAATCCAGAAATATAGAAACTAGTAGTAAATAAAAAACAAAAATCGTTCAAATCTATATACATATGCGTACTACGAGTTTCCTAAGTCTATGTGGTCAAACGGGTCGCCAAAACTTGGTTGGTCCTGCTCTTGCGGCTGAGGCTGAGGTTGTGGCTGTGGCGCACTGAAAATGGGCGGCGGAGCTATCTGGATTCCAGATGCGTGCAAATGTGCATAACACTGCTGCATCTATGTCCCCATCATCTGCTGCTGCTCGGCCAACCGATTCTGCTCTGCGGCTCGCGCCTGCTCCATCTCCTCCATCCGACGCCGTTGAGATTTCATCTCAAGTGCTTGCCTATGAAGCTGCTCATGTAGCTCATTAGTCCTCGAAGATGATCCGGATCCGCGAGAGAATTTAGGAGTATTCTTCAGCTGCCCTTGACCCCACTTTCCACTCCCCATGCAGTAGAAAGTGTTCTTCCCTGGAGGGATTGCAGTTGCCATAATCCTGGCCGCTACGATCGGATCAGATTGATTAATCTGATCAATCTGGAGTTCTGCATCTGTGTTGGAATAGCGCTCTCTCGCCACTTGAGTCAACACCTCCGGAATCACCTCTTGAAGTCTCGCCTAATTCACAAAGAAAAATAAAATGTTAATTAATGTAAACAATCCAAAAAAATAAGAAATATGTTTATTTTGTTATAATTAAGGACACTTACAGCATCTTCGGGGGACTGCGGATACGCGTGCTGCATCGTATAGACAAGCGAAGAGACTTCTGGGTCGTTGGCCGCCTCCCCGATCCAACCCGAGTATGATCTGGAACTGGCATGATGATTTTTTGTATTTTTTGCCCGGTTCCTTGTGTTGACTTCAGAGAGGGCCTGCTCGATAAGAAAACATCGAATATTTGCCAAATAATTTGGGGGAATTACGATAAAACAAAATTTTATTCGATCGAATGTTGCGTACCTTCAATCTCGGGTTGTTGAAGTGAACCACTATCCATCGCCACTCGTACTCCCTATAACGAAACTCGCTAGGGGTACCCGAACGATCGTCACCGTACTTTTTTCAATGTTTTTTCAGCTCCCCCTTCCACTCCTTATACTTATATATATATATATATTAATAAAACACAAATGTTAGTAACTTACAACATTTTATGAACATAATAAAAACAAAAGAAAAAAATTGAAACAAATGAATCACGTAATTAACCTTCTCCCATGCACTTCATCTGCCCACGTGGGTCTAATGTCGTTGTCCACGCGGAATCACCTCTGCAATGCATATATATATATCAATAATAATAAAAAATTTAATATAGAAGATATACATAATGAATATACAATTCTACTCACCGATAGCGCATTATGCAGCTCTAATTTGACGGATTGCGGCACCGAATTCCAATCCGGCCACAACATTGGGACTCTATCCCGTATGATGCTGCCCGCCATTCCTGTGCACTTTCGAGTGACCCTTCCCTCGATCACCGTGCCTGTATTCCCGATTGGAATCATAACTTGGCCACCACCGGTAGCCTGAATCGCGTTGTCCAGTAACTTGCCGACGACGGGGCCTCTGGTTCTCTTTGGTTTGTCACCGGGCACGATCTCGCCTATCACATTTGTAGAAGATTTTTTAAACATCTCCACCTAATTGAATTTAAATATTACTAAGTAAAAAGATATCACTAATTAATATTTACCTGATTCGTCAGTGCGTTGTCCCGGAAGCCTCACACTCCAGAGAGGTTGCGGGAAGGGTACATATGTGTATGTCTGGTCCGGGGTAATGAACCCTAGCTGTCCTGGAACAGGCATCCCCGTGTGATCGACGAGAGGTATCGTCGGGATTTCCAAGGGTAAGAAAAGGGTAGATGGCGAGCATAGTCGCATCCTGGCGGAGGACTGAGTCGATCCACCAGCCTCGGAAGAATGAGGAGTCTGGTCGGTGGATGGGGAAGGGTCCGGCCGATGAATGTCCGGCATTCGGACCGAGGATTGAGTCGAAGTATCCCTAGAAGGTGTGCGATTGTCCTCATAAAGCCTCATTGCGCTGGAGGGTCGACGAGGCTCGACCTGCTGCTGCTGAGGTTAGCCCTCACCTAGAAGTGTACGGTGCCGAGAGGTGGGAGGACCGCTGTAAGTGCTGCCGATACTGGCGGATCCTGATGCGGACCGACTTCCGGTGCCCTCATCCCCACGTCCCGATCTCCCTCTCGATCTCCCCCTCAACCAATTCATCGTTGCTATAAAAGTTACATAACATACTTTCATATTTCTAAATTTAACTCACAAAAATTCCATAAATTATTGTAAATTCAAATATATGTTCATATATAATAATCCACAAATTACGACGTACATCTCCAACAAAAATTATGTAAATTAAAAAAATTCATAAAAAATTCATAAAAAATTCATTATATATTCCTTCATATATAATTCAACTAAATTACAAAAATTCAAAATAATTCTCAATTAATCCGTCAATTCGAATTCCTAATTAATCGAAATATTCAAAAATATTCAATATATTATCCAATAATTCCAACGATCCAAAAAATCAACACGTACTTAAAAATTCAAAATAATTCCCAATTAATCAGTAATGCCAATTCAAATTCCTAATTAATCGAAAAATTCAATAATATCCAATATATAATCCAATAATTCCAACAATTCAAAAAATCAACACGTACTAAAAAATTCACTAATATCCAAAAAATCAACACGTACTAAAAAATTCACTAATATCCAATTAATAATTCAAAAAATCTAAAAAATCAACAATAATTCCAAAAATCTACAAAATTCAATAATAATCCAATATATATTCACACAATTCATCCAAACATCCACATTATCGATCAACAAACTAAACAAATTCATATCTAACCTAAATAAAAAAAAATCGAAATTGGGGATTTAGGGATTTCAAACCTGTTTTTGGGTTTAGAATCGAAGTGGGATGCTTGAGGATCGATGGACGAAAGCTTGAGGACTTCTATCTTGCTCCCAAGACGGCGGCGGCCTGAATTTGAATCGGAGGAGGCGCTGTAGTGATGTGGGCAGTTTCGTTCTGCCCAAAACGGCTGCTCTGGGGTTTATAACCCGAAAACTATAGCCGACGATGATACTTATATCGTCGTCGATAGTATAACCGACGATATTCATAGGCTGCTCTGGGGTTTATAACCCGAAAACTATAGCCGACGATGATACTTATATCGTCAGCTATAGTATAACCGACGATATTCATAATGAATATCGTCGGTTATAGTTTTTTTTCCTTATTTTTTGTTTTTTCATATGCATTTATAATTATATGAAAAGGCTATTAGTTTTTTTTTACTTATAAAAAATGCTCCTAATTAAACAAAGTTTCTACTTTAATTAAATTAATGATCGATGCATGCATATATATATATATTATTAATTCATTGCACGTTTATATATAAATATATATATATACTGGATCAATGCAATTGCACTCGATCATTTTACATTGCACATTCACCCAAATTAACATATACATATATACACTAAGGGGCATAGTTCGAATCATCGCTTGAGTCTGACTCGGTTTCCGAGTTAATTTTAGGTATGATGTGTAAGCCCTCATCACTTGAGTCTTCATTGTCTTCATTTTGATTAACATCAATAAGTTCCGGTCGAGGAATTCGTACCACACTACCCTGTATCACATTATTAAGGCGAATTGTTGAGGATTCAGGAATACCAGTTGCGTTCGGCTCTTGGTATGCACTAACTTCTTCATTATCCGAGGTTACACCAAGTGTGGAGGTACTATATATGTTTCTTGGAAGAACATGGTTAACCACTTTCCACGCACCTTTATGCATAAGATCATCAAGATAGAACACTTGTTTCACCGTTGTGGCCAAAACAAACGGATCATCTTCATACCAGCTTGTAGCAGTATTCACCGAAAATATGCCGAATTGATCGGTCCTTGTGTTCTCATGGTCGGTATCAAACCATCTACACTTAAACAAGTGCACGGTCATGCCTTCACCATATATTAATTCGACAACTGAATGGAGAACACTGTAATAGTCAACTCCATTCTGCCCACCATGCACCATTACCCCAGAATTCTGTGTTTTTCGTCTGACATCTCTATGTTCACAAATAAATAGCACGTCATTTACCTTACACATAGGATAAACTCTGGAAGTTACCGGTTTCTGCGCCAAAAGCCTCAATTCGTGTGACCACTAAGGGATACCATTATCTTGTACATGGTTCATCTGAAAATAATCATTTATTAACTTAACTATAAATAGGATACGAGACATGCACTTAAATTTATGTACAAGTCAATATATCTATATACGTACCAATTTGGCAAAATAGTTTGCGAACGTCTTGTTGTGGTACTCAACATCACCGACAATACCAGGGCAGTAAAGGTGCACATTTTTCCAATATTGAACTTCTAGGGTGTTAATCAATACCGACCAATGGGCAATGACTAGCTCATATGGTTCCAAATTGTACGAATTTGGCAACTTTCCAGAAACTTCAACATCATCAGAGATGATCAAAAGGTTGAAATGCCCTCCATCTACTGGCATATATTGTGGAGGGTCCTCCAACGCTTCCAAATACAACTTGGTGTATGTTACGCACTCGTGCACAATATGTGCTTCCGCGATACACCATTCGGGTGCAGATTTGTTCATCACATAGTCTTTGTAGTCCCCTAATTGTCTGTAAAGTGGTAATTACAGAGCATGTTATGATTATTGTAAAATAAGTGAATAAATAATATTATAGACATATATAGCCAAATTCAGAGATGTCGTACGTACCTTTCCATGGGATACATTTATGTGTAGTGTACTGGACCGGTAAGAAACAATTGTTCCGGAAGATGGAGCATAAGGTGAGGCATGATGTCGAAAAAGTTTGGAGGAAATATCCTTTCCAATTTGCACATGATAAAAATGATGTCCTGTTGCATTTCCAACATGTCCGATTTTTTCACTTCTCTCGTGCATAACTTCTGAAAGAATCTTGACAAAGCCACTAACGGCTCCACCACCTCTTTGGGCAGGTACTCTCGAATGAAAATAGGGAAGAGGCGTTGAAGCAGTATATGACAGTCATGACTTTTTAGTCCGTACATCTTATTGTCTTTGAAGTTAACACATCGACTTATATTTTCAGCATAGCCTGAAGGATACCTGACATTACCTATCCAGCCAAAAATTTCATTCTTCTGGGCAGGCTTGACGGTATAAGGAGCTTGCGGCATTTTTTTTCCCATCTCTCAACCACAAATATTTTCGCAGTCCCATTTTTTTAAGATCAATGCGTGCCTTCGGGTCGTCTTTTGTTTTTCCCTCCCAATTCAACACTGTGCCGACCACACTCTTGCACACATTTTTCTCTATGTGCATGACATCTAAGTAGTGTCTGATCAGCAACTTGGACCAATACGGAAGTTCCCAAAAAATACTTTTGTATGTCCAGAATTTATACTTGTCGGGTTTGTCAGGTATTGACGCCACTATCTCAGGATGATTGCTGAGCTGCCCAAAATCGTATTCATTTATCACTTCCAATATTTCACCCCTCGTCCATCTCCTCGGCTGCTCACCTGTTTCCACAGTCCCATCAAATGCCTCTGCATCCTCCCGAAATGGGTGATCATGTGGAAGCCAACAACGATGACGCATCTGAACAATCTTCCTGCAATGAGGTCTGCAACACTCAACAGTCATACACTCTGGACAAGCCCTGTATCCCCTGGTAACGTTGCCCGACAACATCCCGCGTGCAGGAAAATCGCTAATGGTTCCAACAAGCATGGCATGCATCTGGAACATCTCATTTTTGAACTTGTCATAAGTGGGATGACCATGCTCACTCAAATACTTAAGCTCCTCAATCAAGGGTCTCAAATACACATCGAGACACTTTCCTGGATAACCCGGCCCTGAAATTATCATAGTGAGCATATTGTATTATTTCTTCATGCACATTCATGGAGGAAGGTTGTACGGTACCAAAATAACTGGCCATATACTGTATTGAAGACTCATGTTGCCAAAAAGGTTGAATCCGTCAGATGAAAGCCCCAGCCAAACATTTCGAACCTCTGATGCAAAATAAGAAAACTCATTCACCATGTGCTTCCAAGCCTCTCCGTCAGCAGGGTGTATAAGGGTATCACCGTAGGGCAAATTCCTCTCGGCCCACCATCTCATAGCTTCAGCCGTGTGTGCAAACATGAACAACCATTCTAGCCTATCTATCAGCGGAAAATACCAAAGTATCTTTATAGCTTTCTTGTTTCCGGCAGGAGTCAACTTATACCTATCTGTACCACATACCGGGCAATTATCAAGGGATTCAAGATCATTCCCATAAGCATCTTCACCCCAGAAGAGAACACAATCATATCTACAAGCATGAATTTTGATGTAGGAAAGGCCAAGATGTTTCAGGATCTGTCGCACCTTACGATGAGTGGTAGGAAGACGATGACTGGGGGGCAACAACGAACCAGACCACTTCAGCCAATCATCAACAGCCTTCACACTCATTTTGTTCTCCACTTTGAGCTTCATTACTCCCATAACACTTTCAAGAATAGTCTTATTACACCCGTTGTACAACGGGGTCTGTTGGAAGGCAATGAGATTGTTGTACTTGTCCATACCAACAGTGTTGACAGCTGTAGGTAATTGCTAGATTGGCTCAATATGAGGGAAACCCCCAACGGCCGGAGGGATATCTGGTGCTTCAGTAAATACACCGCTCTCATGAGGAAACATATCGTTTATCATCCTTGTTGTTGGATCATTAGATGTACTGCCACTCTCAAAAAATTGTCTCTGATCATGCTGACCAACTGATGAGCTCTCACCGTGATAAATCCAACACGTGTACTTATCCCAAAACCCGTTTTTCTTCGAGTGCTCCAATACTTTATCGATGTGAAAACGATATCGCTCGCTGCGACACTGACATTTCATACACGGACAATAATGAATTGTCATCCCTCCACAATTAACCTTCACATATTCTACAAAACTCATAATTCCACGGTGATATCTTACATCCCATCTTGGAAGACACATCCAACTCTTGTCCATCCTGAAAATTATATATATAGCTATATATATACACACCCATGCATGATCGAATTAATTAAAAATTCATCATTATATATATCTATATATATCGATATTTAAACTATAAATTACATAATTTAATTATTCTACTCGATCTAGCTAATTAAAAATATATGAACATATATATATAAGCCCTATATTTTCGTCTAATTATTCTACTTGATCCATAATTATTTATATATAATTTCGTCTAACTGATTAATTATATTAACTGAAAACCAACAAATATATATTATATATTCAATCAATTCATATAAATATTATTACAATTCTCATAATTTTAATTAATATATACGTACCCTACCTATATATATATATATATTATCACAAAAATCTAAATAACCACACTATAATTAATCACGTACAATTAACTGAAACATCACAATAATCACAATATTACCCATAATATTAATAATCACAATTAACCCTATAATAATCACAATAATTAATCAAATAAATCACCCTAGCTAGCTAGCTATATTCACAATAATCAACAACAATTACTCCATGCCAACTCAACTATCAATCACGTACGTACTCAAAATCAACCATATATACGTTACTCAACCTCAACAATCAATTAATTAACTCAAAATCAACATCAACATATATTAATTAATCGATCAACACATACATACACCTATATATATACCTATATATATATAAGTAATTAAGTACGTACATATATATATATATAATGAATCACGAACTCATTCTTGACAGTTTTTGCTATCACCCAATGATTTCAGAGCGTTTTTAGTTTTCATGGGGAGATTTTTTTTGAATGAGAGAGCTGCTGCCCAGAACGGATCTGAAATAAGAAACTATAGCCGACGATACTAGAAACTCGATCGTCGGTAATAGTTGCCAAAAAATCGTCGGTAATAGTGGAAAACTATACCTAACGATTTTCCGGCTACTATAACCGACGACAAGAATATCTAGTCGGTAAAACAACTATAACCGACGAGGTAATCCTGTCGTCAGTTATAGTTTACTATACCCGACGAGAACCCTTACCGTCGGCCTTTTTTGGGAATCTTGTCGGGTATACTGTTTCTGTTGGTAGTGTCATTTTAATTTAGAAGTTGTTAAAATATAATTACCATAATAATTATATATAAAATCATAATTACTAAATTAATCATAATTATCAATTTATTATTTTTAATAATTAAATAATTTATTATAATAATTACTAAATTACCATAATTACCAATTTATTATTTTTATTAATTCAATAATTTACCATAATTATTACAAATTTATAATAATTACAAATTATAATTACAATAATAATTACCAATTATAATTACCACACAATATAATTACAAATTATAATTTCTAATAATTAAAATAATAATTATCATTTACAATAATTAATTATTAAATGACCATAATCATCATAATTTACAATAATTTACTATAATTACCAATTTACCAATTTTTATTAATTATTATTATCAATTTACCAATTATTACTAATTATCACGTTATTATTTTTAATAATTAAATAATTTATTATAATAATTACTAAATTGTCATAATTACCAATTTATTATTTTTAATAATTCAATAATTTACCATATTTACAAATTCACAATAATTAATACAATAATTACAAATTATAATTACATGTAATAATAATTACCAATTATAATTACAACAACATATAATTACAATCATAATTATAATTTTCAATAATTACAATAATAATTATCATACATTAACAATAATTAAAATAATTAATTACTAAAGTAATCATAATTTACAATAATTTACTATAATTACTAATTTACCAACTATTATTAATTATTATTACCAATTTACTAATTATTAATAATTTATTATTTTTAATAATTAATTTATCAATTTACTAATTTATTAATAAAATTATAATTATGCTAAAAAATTTAAAAATACCGGAAAGAGGATTCGCCGGATTTTAAGTCGCTAGAGGGAGGCCGAATTTTTGAGAGAGAGAGTGGTCACTGGACGACGGAGATGGTCTGTTTCCATCGTCCAAGTGGTCACCTGGACGACGAAAATGGTCTATCTCCGTGGTTCAGGTGAAATTTCCGTAAAATTAATTTTAAAAAATAATTCGCAAAGAAGTTTCCGATTTGTCATTCGAATGAAATAGTCATAAAATATCGATTAAAGAATCATATATATAAAAAATTGAATTTAAGATGACAAATAATCTTACGTCTTTAAATTTGTTAAGTATCTACTAATCTGTATAACTTAAGTGTTATTAAGTATATGCTCATTGCATATCGATATTAACGAATTTGAATTTAGACAAAACAACCGTTGGATACATTCGTCATAATACAATATATAAATAGAATAATTTTCTGAAAATAGTAAGTTCGTGAAGGGTTTCATCGGCACAGTCAACCGCAAAACTGAAATTTTTACAAACCGGAAACGTGGATACACGAAAATCCGTAAGTCCTATTTTGGAACCGTCGACGGTCACACTCCGAGAATTGTTTACTCTATGGTCTTGACGCAAAGAATATACATTGAGACATGGTCTAGATGGTCATTGTCTTACATGAAATTACGAAAATTTCACTTAGATGACGCAAAGACACGTTTGTGTCGTCCAAGTGAAATTTTCGTAATTTAGGGTTAAGGCCTTAGGGTTTAGGGTATACTTAGACGACGGTTTGACCCTTTTGCGTCGTCTAAGTGCTATTTTTAGGATTTTGGGTTATATATATGTATAATTAATTAATATATATTGTGTTTAATTACTTTAGTATGGACTACGAAAAGTCGTTCTTTCGTCCCCGTGTTAGGATTTCGTGAAAATGAGATTCTCGATCGATCGATCCGATCCTCCGGATTAATTAATTAATTTTAATTTCCGTCGATCGAAGCGACCACGCTATTTAATTCATTATTAAATTAATTACGTACATAATTAATAGTTATACATACTTCTCCTCATAATATATATATAATTAATCGATCATGCATCATTACAATAGTTAATTACCAATAAATATTTCTCGTCGTTATATTGCACTCTTCGTCATAATCGTCATCATCCTCATCGTCATAAATATTTCTCGTCGTTATATTGCTCCTCCTCGTCATCATACTCAATATCGGCCGACGAATAACCTGAGTCCTCGTCCTCGTCTTCATCCTGAGCCTCTTCTTCATCTACCTCATTATTGCATCAATAATCTCATCTTCAGTTAGATCCGTACAACCATTAGGCATGGGTAAACATTCACCAGCTTGAATCTGGTCCATTATGTCGGAGCGGATGACAGAAATATTAGGCTCTTGATAGGCAGGAATGTCTATTTTCGGTTCATCAGCATATTCAGTCGTCAGTGTCCCTTCAATTGTCGTAGAATTCCATATTCCTCGATGAGAGATATGGTTCACTATTTTTCACCCTTCACCAGCTTTCGGATCATCGAGATAGAACACCTGCCTAACTAAGGTGGCGAGAGCGAAAGACTCATCCTCATATCAGCTTGAGTTTGTAACGACTGATAAAAGTCTCAGGTCTTCCTTTGTACGCTTGAACCATTTGCACTTGAATAGGAAAACGTTGACATCATTCCTGTAACATAGCCGAACGACATATACAATAGCCTCGTAATATAGATCATTGTCTTTTACAACCGCTACCCCATTGTTTTGTGTTCTTCTTCCTTCATCTCGGGCCAATGAATGAAACTTTACACCGTTCACAAAACATCCGGGATAAATATAGTGTTTAATCAGCTTCCCTGCTAACAAGTACTTTGGCCAGGACCACCACCCCCCGTGGTTTTCAGATTTTTGTAGATCAATCATCTGCGAAAATGGAAAATTTAAGGGTTTACTTTCTACAAACATGATCGATATGTATATAAATTACTAAATACCGAGACATACGTACGTACGTACCCATTGGAATAAATAATCAGGGAACTTCTTCTTAACCATTTTCTCAAACCACGCCGAACTCTTGTCCGGATTTAACGCTTGAAGCCTCTCCCTGTATGACATCATGTACGGCTCAACTTCGTCACAGTCTCACAACACTACCCAATGTGCCTCAATAAGTTCTTCCCGTGTTAACGATTCCTTTAATACTCATCTAAACGGTCGTACGACATTTGTGATGACAGAAAGATTGATGCGGGCACTAGGATCAGAGGCAGTGGGAGGTGGTGGATCTTTGAGTTACTTGTTGCAGTAAGTAACACACTCATGCATTAGGTATGTCTCGGCTATGGAGCCATCCGGGGCCGACCTGTTTTTGACGAATCATTTATACTGTCCAAGCTGTCTACAAAATCAAACGTTCAATTAATACATTGTAGAATAAGAATAAGTACATATAGCTAGTAATCTCCAGTGGAAGAAATTATGAATCGAAAAACCTGTATAATTAAGAAATTGTACATACCTTTCTTGAGGATACATCCAAATGTACTGGACCGGACCAGAAATGAGCACCTGCTCGGGCATGTGGATCATTAGGTGAATCATGATGTCAAAGAAAGCAGGTGGGGAAATCTTCTCTAGTTTGCAAATGATGCGCACAATTTGTTGTTGCAGTTCCACCACATCTGAATTCTTTAATTCTCTGGCGCATATCCTTTTCCACCACGTGCACAATGCCACTATTGGTTTTATGATGTCACGAGACAAATATGACCGAATTATCATTGGAATCAGATGTTGCAGCATAACGTGATAGTTATGTGTCTTTAGACCAACAAACTTGTGTTGCACCTTGTCCACTGCTCCAATTATAGTAGCTGCATACGTAGCCGGATAACAAACGCTCTTAAACCAGTGAAATACAGAACGTCTAAGTGTCGGCTTCACTGTGTAAGGTATAGCTGGCATTTTGTACACTCCTCTCCTATTCCTCCTCAACCACAAGGGATGACGTAGGTTCATAGGTTCCAGATCTTTGCGCGCTTTGGGAGTATCTTTAGTCTTAAAATTAATACCGAGAATTGTTCCCACTACGATGTTGCACACATTCTTTTCTATGTGCATCACGTCCAAGTTGTTCCTCAGCTTCAACTTCGACCAGTAAGGGAGTTCAGAGAATATACTCTTGTGATGTCAATAGCTAAGATCATGTGGAGGTATTAGATTGTATTTCTTTACATCTTTGTCATTGGTCAACACACCAAATTTGAAATAGCTCAACCTCTCTAAAATCTCTTTGCCCGACCAACTACGGGGTTTAAGATTATTCTCTACCGTCCCATCGAAATGAGCTTCATCCTGTCGCCACGGGTGGTCGTGAGAAAACCATCTACGATGACCCAAGTAACACACCTTCCCCGCGTGCCAACTAGAGTTCACATCGTTCAAACATATAGAACATCCATTATATCCTTTCGTCATGTAGGCTGCCAACATCTCATACGCTGAAAAATCGCTGATCGTCCACATTACGACAGCCCTCATTATGAACATCGTGTCAGTGAATTTTTCATAAGTTGGGACTCTATTTTCCCACAATAGTTTCAGCTCGTCGATCAAAGGTCTGAGGTAGACATCTAAGCACTTCCCCCGGAGATTTAGGACCTGAAATTAGCAGAGTAAAGAAATTAAATTCATTGTTCATGCACATCCAACTCGGCAAGTTGTACGGCATCAGAATAACTGGCCAAGTGCTAATGGCAGAGCTATTACTACCACAAGGATTGAATCTGTCTGTTGATAGTCCGAGTCTAACATTTCTAACATCTGCGACAAAGTCTCTAAATTTTTTGTCGAAATATTTGAAAGCCTCCCCATCCGCGGCGTGTCTTAGTACATCGTCGTCTATTTGCTTTTCTGCGTACCATCGCATCGCCTCTGCTGTGTATAGAGACAAGTACATACGCTGCAATCTGGGAATCAATGGAAAATATTGAAGAACCTTCACAAGAATTTTCTTTTTCGAACTCTTCCTATTCAGCTCATATCTGCACTGCCCACATACGGGACAATAGTCCAAATCTTTATACTTTTTGTAAAACAGCACACAATCATTTGGACATGCGTTAATTATCCTGTACTTTAGGCCGAGGCTGCTCAAGATATTTCTAACCTTATAATGGGATTTATGAAGATTGTGATAATCAGGAAGCAACATACATATTTGCTCCTGAATTTTGTCAAAAGCACTGACTAACATTTTATGCTTCACTTTTATCTTCATTTGCTCCATCACATATTGCAACACATTCTCTCAACATCCAGGGTACACTGGGGTCTACGCTTCAAGTAGCATCTTGTTGTACTTATCCATCTCACTAGTGTCAATGGCCAAGCTAGCAGCAGGGAATGTGTCATCATGTCCATGAGTGGTATTGTAACATCCCTCTTGGTGTTGGTGTCCACCATGACTAAATCCCAGAAATGCATCATGGACTAAATCCGCAGTTGGGTTCCAAGCAGGGGGGCCGGCACCACTACCGCTGGATGAGGCACCATAGTAACTGTAACCTGAGCTGAAGTCTGCTGAGCTGAAGTCTACTGCTTCACCATGCTCGTTCCACGTAGTGTAACTCCACATTATACCATTTTCGTACAGGTGTTTCACCATAACATTAACCTCCACATACTGACAGTTAAGACATTTTTGGCACAGACACCTGAAACGCTTCTTTCCCTGACTATGTTCTATCGCAAAATTCACAAATTCGCTAATTCCATCCATATACCGGACATCACTTCTATTCCGCAACTTCATCCAACTCTTGTCCATACTTCTACGAAATTTAATAATTAACTATCATATTAGTCAACTATTCTATATATATATATACAAATTTTCAAGTAATTATTAAACTATTATATATACACACAAATTTTCAACTACCTTAATTAAATTAAATTATTAATTAATTACCTTTATTAATTATTGGTGAATATACGTACTCTACATCAATTACTTTAATATGTCTAACATGCATGTACGTGTTAACTAAATACTAACCAAATTTTTGAACATCCATGCATATATATGTATTACTGGTCTATATTAATTAACTAATATATATATATATCATCAATTACCTAACTTAATTACAAATATATATTAGACGTACTAATTAACAATGCAGTCAATCAAACGTATAATTAATTATATATATAAACGTTAATAGTGCTGGGAAATTAATTACGTACGTACCTAACCTTCTCCGATACATGGCGAATCGATGGTCGGAGCCGGAGATATATATATATATATATATATATATATATAGTGCTAGCTAGCTAGAATTTTCATGCATGCATGTACGCGTGAGGAGAGTCTGATCAAGAGAGAGAATGATCAATATATATGAGGATGAAGTTGAGACGAGCGAGCGGAGAGGAAGAGAGTTCGACATAGACATTATATAATGCTTCACTTAGACGACGAAGCATCGGTGCGTCGTCTAAGTTATCACTTAAACGACGGATTTAGCTAGTTTCCGTCGTCCAAGTGGCCACTCAGACCACGGCGTATCGGTCCGTTGTCCAAGTGGCCACTTGGACGACGGAAAAAAGCTTTCCGTCGTCCAAGTGTGTCTTACAAGACGAAAATTGTTTCCAATAAAACGGAGTTAATAACAATGTACTAAATTTGACCCAACCCTCAACAGACTTCTTGTTTGCATCATTGAAGTACTAAATGTAACGTGTTAACAACATATATTATTTGTTGTCGACCGCTTAGAAATATCATGAGAATAAATTCTTAAAGAAGATAAATTTTAATAAGAGACCATTATTTACCTATGACACCACTATTTACCTATGATTAGGGTTCATGTTAAATATCTCAGTGTGCAGTATTTATGCACCACTATGTTTGGCCTGACCTATAAGATGCAGCTTCCATGCAATATTGTCATAAGCATTAAGGTTTATTTTGCTATATCTCTCCCGAGCACAAATTTAAGTTTGGTCCTGTTGTTTCTTTACCTTCGACCCCAGTTCTCTTCTGAATTAATTTATCACCCTTATATATATGATGAACATGTATATATACAATTTCTATCAAGTGTGAAATTTCGTACTAAAATTTTGGTGTGAAGTACTATTTTACGCAAAATCGACAAAATAAATTTGAAAATTTAAATCATTAATCTTTTAGATAGTCATGCAAGGATCGTGTTTGCAATATTTCAGCCCAATCGGAAATGTTTGAACCATTTGATCGTCGCATTGTTTAATAATGCACTCAGATTCTCTGATTTAGCTCAAAACTTGAATGTAGTGATCAAATGGTAAAAATAACTCCGATTGAGCTGAAATTTTGCAAGCACGATCTATGCATGGCTATCTAAAGGATGAGTTATTTCAATCTTCAAATTATTTTATCGATTTGGCGTAAAATGAAACTTTATACCAAAATTTCAGTGCGAAATTTCACATTTGATAGGAACCGTGTATGTCTATATTTACTATATAACAATTTTGATCCTTCCTCTGCACTGTTCATAGTTCCTATTGCATAATGCCCTTTTGGTCATTTTGCTTCATCTCTCTCTCCCTCTCTCGACTGACTCTCTCTCTCTCTCTTTTTCGATGCTCAAACAACATCATTCCAATTCGTTCTTTTTCCAAACCAACACAAGTAAACTCTTTCTCCCTCTCTCTCTCTCTCTCTCGATGCTTAAACAACATCATCCCAATTCTCGATCGGGCTTCCAATTTCTCCGTCTCTCGCCGCAGCCATCGCCAATCGCAGTAACCCCGTGCGCAGTAATCGGTGAATAAGCAAGATGTCGAGATCGGCCTGCGGTGGAAGATGTCGAGATCGAGCTTCTTCTTCTGCGGCAGTGGGTTTTCGGTTGAGGAGGGGATCGGTGTTCGAGGAGGGGATCCGAGGCAGAGACTGTTCGGTGTGGTGGGCACGGCGGCAAGTAATAAAGAGGAGGAGATCAGTGTACTGTAGAAGGCGACAAGTATAATTGAGGATGGGGCGACGATTTGGACTCGCCGGACTCGGATGGAGGACAGAGAGGTGGATTGGGAGATGGGGCTGGCGCTTTTATTGTCAACGATGGGGATGGAGGTTTGATCGGCCTTCTTCTTCGGACGCAGTGGGTTTGAGCTCTGGACCTCGATTGATAGCTTTCCAGATACTTGCTTCCCTTTACTCAGTTTCCTTTTCTTTTGATGAATAATTGTATGGAAGTTGAATGGATATCTACAGTACTTTCCATTCCAAAAGTTGCAGCTAGCATACTGCTCCACTACTATAATTGGTAAAAAAATGTTGTCGCCAATCTGTTGTGTGCAACATTATCTGGATTACTAGGAAGTATACTGCAGTTTGCACATTATCTGGATTACTAGGAAGTATACTGCAGTGTGCAACAAAATCGATTTACAGTTATTGATTTTGCTATTAAATTGTTCACCTTTTGACAGAATATGGTTTTAAGAATGCCGCAGCAGGTGTCGTAAGCTTAAAAACCACTTTTGCATAAGCTCCTAGCAAAATATTAGTTCAAATGCTCTGGCAAGTGTTGTAACTAGCAAAATTTATACCCCTCAATAAAATCTTTATATTTCTATATACCTGCACTAATAAACTCCTGTTTAGCTCAGATCAATTTTTACTGGTTAATTGAATTAAAAGTTACTTGAGACATCAATTTGGGGAACTGGGTTTGAAGTATACGTTTGATGAATCCATAGTTAAGTTAATCAAGAAAGAGTTTCTGGAATTCTGGAGATGTCTCTGTTGACGGCTCTTTCTTTCCTTTTTTTTTCCTTTGTAGTTGGCCAATCACCACCACTTCCAACTAACCACAATTTGTTCAAGACTTCAACATTCTTGAATTTTGATCGCGTCAGAAGTAGAAATTAAAAATTATCATGAGCAAAACAAGTGCCTTTCATGATAAGAGAACTCAGACAAAACTACTCTAAAATCTAAATTAATAGCAAACTTGACTGAGTGACAAAATTAATCAGCAGACGTAAAAATGCCAAAGCGAAATAATATTATAGCAATGTTATATTTCAATGGAATAGAGGAACACAGAGGGATTTAGACAAGAGAATGACATGAGCCATGGAATTAGAGATGACAACTGAGGATCATTCATGAGATGATTGAGATCATGCCACAATGCATGGCACATCCTTGCCCACAATGCATGGCAGCAGAGTTGCAGAGCTGCACTTTTCATTTTAGAAGAGAAAAATAGTAAGGTGTGGATTATAGATACATGCTTCATCATAGAAAGGAAACAAGCTCACATGCAATTGTTTCCATCTAAGCACTTCATGAGGTCACTAGGATACGAATTTCGCTTTTTATTGGGTTTACATGAATTTGGTGATCCGTTAAGTGGTTGAGAGTGCTTTATAAGAAATTGAGAACTGTTTTGTGTTATGTGTGATGCTAATTGATTTGATTTGATGTTGTTTCAGTGATACATAGTGTTTTTTTGTCTCAACCTTCTGCATTTAGATGCCATGGGTAGAACTGTTCCTAAGACTATTGTTATTGTTGTGCTTGAAAGTGTTCTGGCTTTAATGTTCATTTATTTTTTCTGCACGATTCGTAGGTTATACGCAAAAACTTCTTTGCTGTATCTTTGTGCTATTGTCTTTTTGGAAATTATCGTCTTTTTTTTCCTTCGTCATTGACACTCGGTTTGTATTTGTTGCTACTTTATTAGTTTTTTGCATCAGTTTTATGTAGTTGCAGCTGCATTGTTTACAGGGGGGTCACAGTTACACTGTACCCAATTTCTGTTCTGAAGCAATGCAAATTCTAGCCAATTTAGTTGATTCAATGGTGAGTGATGGAGCAAATAGGATGGAGGAATGTGGGAATCAAGTTAAGGGAGGAGCTTGATAATTCAACTTAGAGTTGTTGCTACTGCTTTTCAATCTGTGAGTCTCCTCTTTGTTGCTCTGTTTTTCTTTCTAACTTTCGGCGCGTGAGAATTTTTTGGTGACAATATTGATTAGTTGTTGTGTACTCAATTTTCTCATATTGTTCTATGTAGCTGATTATCAATGACAATTGTGTTTCTTTTGTCTAATTCTCTTGATTCCCAAATCCCTATTTTCATTTTTTTTTTGTTTTGCATTTGGTTATGTGTGTTCTAGAATGAATTAAAGGATTGGATTTTTGTTTGATTTTGATTTGGGCTGTTAACTTTAGTTCAAATGTGTTCTTAAATGAACTATATGGATTTTTGTTTGATTTTTATTTGGGTTGTTAATATTGAGTTCAATGTTTGATGTAAAGAATTTTGTGTATTCCAATTTGCAAGTTAGATAAGACCAAATTGTGTGTAGTTGGAGCTGGATTCTTTACAGGGACACAGTTGCACTGTATCCAGTTTCTATTATGAAAACCAGGCTTTAGATTGTAAGTTACTACTATTTTTCAGTATCCATCTCCTTTTTTGCTGTGTATTGTTTTATTTTTTGCGATCAAGATTTCATCTTTCAATTACTCAACAATTTATAAATATGATTATTTATTAAATGTCATTTAGTAAGATTATCACCATGCGTCATTCAGTAAGATTTCACATACACATGCACACTCTCACACATATAAGTGCAATGTGATTAAGTATTTTCTGGCTTTTATATCTTAGGTTTGTGAGAGTTGCTTAGGCAGCAGTAAACAACAATTAAATAGATATGCAAAATTCTGGTGAAGACCCAAGACCCATGGTGGTTTTAGCGTTAGATACTCTCTTATAAAATATTATAAATAGATCATTGTTATTATATCTCAACAACACTCTTCTGCTCTATCTCAATTATTGTCAAATTTTGGGTTATATTATGTTGAAACAGTATTGGAATCACCGCCCGAAGGGGCGGACATCACCTAGTATATATATATAGACACACACACCCCTATGTAACTAACAGACTTAACGTCTAATTCTACCCATATATCCTAGAACATTTTAAGCTTTAATTAGCTATGAATGACATAGAAGATCTCATAATTTAAGTCCAGTAATAAACTCTTATGGCCATTTTAAGTCACTATATATATATTAATATATACATAAAATTGTCATTCCTCCTTCCAGTTTCTCTTAAGACAAAAAAGAAAGCTCGTAAACTTTACAACCATTATATGTAGTGGTGACATTATATAAACAATTGACTAATTAACTAAGCATCTAATCCTCTTTATAACAAGCTAGCTAGGTCAACATGCATTAGGGCAAGTTTTCCCTACTTTATGGAAATTATATATATATATAAGATGAACTTTTTACTTGTCAACTCCACACTCAACATATATAGAGGAGGAAGAATCATTACACATTTACACTGTCGATGAAATGGAAAATGGGTCGATACTAGCTAGCTAATTGTGGAGGCATTGTTTAAAACAGACAATAATATGCTGTTAGCACTACTCTTATATTGAAGATTTATTAAATCAGTTCATTTTAAATTTTGAAAAGGATGCAATTGTTTATTTTAGTCGGCATGATTGACAATTTGTTGAAATTTATACAGGTAAATGGAAATGCTTTCAGACGTCTTTAACTTGAAACCAATGCATAGAAACTATTTACTTACTATGTTTAATTGCTTGTTTCATTTGGGATATAGCTGGATTGCACATCCAGAAGTCTAATCTACAGAGGAGATCGACTCGGTACGTCTTTTACTTGATCAAGGGTCTCAATTAATTCAACTCGATTATAATTACATCTAAAGCCTGGCCTATATAAGTTAAAAGTTAAAAGTTCATATACTCATATAGGCCAGAAGCTGGTTCGATTTCCTCCATTGGCTATCTAGACATTTCAAATTTGTGATGCATACCATTTGATTTGAGTTAGTAAAGGCGTAAAGGCACTTTTCAAATTTAAGTAGATGAAGTGATGCATGGAGACTGCAGGTGTACGTGATGGATATGATAGACAATGTGGGTGGATATGTATTTGGTCTTGGAATATAGAATATAGAATATAGTAATATTTTGTGTCAATCAGGAAAAAAAAACTTTATGTACGTTATATATACGTAGTCCATATTTAAGACGGAGTTCTGTTCTGAAAAAAAGAAGATAGCCAACAAAACTTTATTTTTTACAAAAAATGGAAAACAACTAGATCACTAAACTAAAGTCACTCAATAACATTGACAAAATTATTCGATTCTTTACAAACTTGATAAATCTGTCTTTTACTCGCATATACATATATTCCAAAAGAAAAACACGGAACTAAGGCTGAGGTAGCTACCCCATAGTGTTACTTAATTAAATAGAAGGCACGTAACAGGGATGAAATCATGACCACCCAAACTCTAAGGCCATCATCAACAAGGGGCTGTGGAAGTACGAAACATATTTGATAGGATAGTTTATGGGTCGTATCGGGGTGAAATTTTTATCGTGTCAAAAATACAAATTCAAATTTAACTCATTTATCTAATTATGTCAAAAATGCAAACTCAAATCTGACCCATTTATAAATGAGTGGGTCTCGGGTTGACCCGTTTACAACCCGTTTGATAATCGAGTCATATCGTGTTAGGTTTACCCATATATTATGTTCTATTTAACAAATACAAATTAAACTGAAGAAAATATCAAATCAAAATTCAATTATTCAATGTCACAAATTTATGGGAAATATAACACTCATACATTAAGTTTTGGGATTAAACAGATAATCTTGATCAATCAGAATAATACAACTATCCCCAAGAACAATATATAATACTCACACATTAAGTTTTGAAATTAAACAGAAAATCTTGATCAAATTGGAAATAATGTTTAATGTATCGTGTCGAAGGTTATATAAAATAACCCGACTCATTTATAAACGGGTTACTTTCGTGTTATCGAGTTGACCTATCGCCGACCCATTAAAAAGGCCAACCCAATAATGACCCACTTTTAATCGTGCAGGTTTGACCCGCTTTATTTTATGCGAGTTTCGTGTCGTGTCAACACGTCGTGTATGTCTAGATTGACAAGCCTAATATTTCAACTCAATATACTAAACTGAGGATCGTATATGGCCCTTTGTTTAAGCTTATTTGAACAAAATTTGACTCGCCAATTAAATTTAGCACCTGCTTACAAGAGATATTTAAAAAGTAACTCTGTCTTAATTTAGAAAATAATTCTACATTAGCATAACTTACACATGAGATTAAAGAATTGTTAGAATAGAATTACAAAGCGATGCTAGGCTTTTGCCTGCACAGCATAGTCCTTCTTAGGAGATTAAGATTGGCCTTTCAATAACCGACCTTTTCGAGTACGACTCATGTCGATTTACCTTTCCTCTACGCTCGCCCTGAGGAGGGCCTCCGAGGTACTGTTAAGGATGTTAACAAAACTTTGGATCACGACGCTTGTTGACTAAGCTGTGTTGGACGGAAGTTCCGTCCTCGGAAACAGTGCATGATCGACCTGGGACAGTGGTGGTTTTCGAGAATGTGCTAGGATCGTTCGGTCCTGGAGGGATCAAGGACAAATATAGCATTGCCTGAGGATTGTTGCATCTAAGTCTGCTCTAAGACCTGAGGTTGAGATGGAGGCAACGAGAGTTGGGCACGGTTTGAGCGTTTTGCCGAGTGCCATGGGCTATGATGTCGGATTCTTGTTGTCTTCAAGGGTATTCTGCGATGAGTTCTTAGAACAATGATATTGGCCGGCTGGAAACAAACAGTGCCCGACTCGGTCGATTGTCGGTGTGGGCTGTGCCAGCATTGAGGATGAGTGTGGGTTATTTGGGGTGGTACGATTACTTCAACTCTGATCCCATGGGCTTTTGGTTTTGGGCCCAATAACCTGGTTCATGGACTAGGGTTGTCAACATTCAGTGGGCTGGTCCTGTGGCCCAAATGCTGGCTAGAGGCTTTTGGATCTGGACCTGGGATCCATGTGGCTGGGATTCGAATAATGAGATACCGGTTCTTGTGGTGTCTCAATAGGAGTTATTGTTAGTTAGGCAAACATTATCTTGGTTTATTTGTGTCGGTGTTTATCTTGTTTGGGTGAAAATTCCCTGGTTACTTTTGTGCTTAGTTTATAGTATAATGTTTGTGAGCTAGTATAAGGGAAATTTTCTCTAGGTTATCTTAACAATGGTCTTTTTTCTCGTACCATATGTGTGTCTATTGTGTAACATTATTACCGCATTAATTAATATATTATCTTGTATTTTTTGCGTCAAAAAAGATTTAAAAAATAAATTATGAAAAATTAATTGAAATTTAACCCCATACCAAATGAATGTACCGCGCCCTCCCTTATTATTAAATAGAGAGAGAGAAAGAAAAAACCAAAGGCTAAAATAAAATGGAAAGTACCATGCAAAATAACTTGCACAAGGACATCTCCGACAATTCTTGTAAAATTTCTCTATTATACAGGATAAAAATAAAAAATTAGTAAAATAAAATGACCCTAAACTTCAACGGCCATTCTATTATATTATACAAAATTAAATATTTTCTTGTATAATTTAATGAATTCATATAAATATTATATATTAAACTCTAAATCCTATATTAAAAGTTGCTCTTTTTTAAGATAAATTATGAATTTTAGTAGGTGAACAATAAATTTTAAAGATTTTGTGATGAGGAATAAGATCAGCTGTCCCGAAATAACTTGTCTCAACCCTGTCCCCCCCACTTAGTTTGTGCCACATGGTATTAGTGAAAACTCCGTAAACTTTCAGAAATTAAAAAGAATCTATTTTTCAGTAACAAGTAATATAAAATAATCTGGAATTCTTGTGATATTCATCGATTTTTTCCCTCTCTCCCTAACCAAAACCCCAACCCTCAAGGCTTCACAGTTCGTTCTTTGTTCTTCGATCATGTGGGAAGTTGTCTTTCTTTCTTCATTGTTAATTTGTACACTACAGGCCGTTATAAAGAAGTAAAACTACACTAGCAATCATATTTCTTAATCTACGTCTATGAAAATCTCTGAAAACAACTGAACTGTGTGGATATCTACAATAAGTGGAGAAGTTCAATAGCTCTGAAGATTTTTGTAATTTCCCGAACCGAAACTAGATTTCTAAATTTTATAATCTCCAAATCTGTTGGAAAGTATTGATACCGTATATATTCTAGATTCCTATTGTAATTATAATTTGTTAATTCTTTATTGTAAATATTTCCTTCCTATTAGGAAGATGCCTTGTAAAGTTGTATATATACCCAATTTGGGAATGCATGAAAGTATTACATTTTACCATAAACATTTTTGCTTATACTTTTCTACTTGACATCAGAGCTAACTCTATAGACCTATCGGCAAAATCCTATTTTTTGTCACTCACTACACCTTAATTTCACTGCCATGGCTGAATGATCTGACTCTGCTATGATTTCTTCTCCCCAACCTCAACTACCTCCACCTCCATCCATCTACTAGCATCAAGAAAACTCTTCTTTTCCTATTGGAATTCTCTTGAATGATACCAATTACTCTACCTGAGCTCCTACTATGCATATGCACATTGAAGACCGTAACAAGCTTGGATTCCTTACCGGTGCGTCGGTTACTCCACCTGCCGGTACCCCTAACTATATTACTTGGGTTACTGACAACGAGAAGGTGAAGAGTTGGCTGGTCGATAACATGTCTCTTAGTATTGTTTAATGCTATCTCCGTCTCAAGACTACTGCTGAAATTTGGAAGACCTTACATCTGATCTACTATGATGATCAAGATTTTACCGGGATCTATGAGTTGCACCGCCTTTGCTTCATCTCTAAACAAGCTGAGCGACCTCTCTCTGTCTACTACAACAAGTTGATTGGTTGGCTCAAGGAACTGGATTAACGTGGGACCTCTTTTTCTGATATCGTGGTTGGGATTGCCCAAGACAACAACTACAAATCTATGCTTCGGGTTCACATGTTCTTGGGAGGTTTAGATCTGGAGTTTGATAAAATTCAGGGGGAGCTTCTTCGTAAAGAGGAGTTGTTGAGTCTTGACAAGACCTATGCCCATGTTCGTTGAGCTCACAACGACCGTTTGGCTCATTTTGTTGGCCCTGGTCAGCCTGCTGTCATGACCACCACCACTACCGCCGGTCCCCGTTCCCGATGCCCAGGCCGTCGTGGCTCAACGGCGGTCCTCCTCTACCTCCCGCTCTTCTGAGTCCTCCCGCTTTTTTTGTCCTCCCAACCCATATGACAACTCTATATGACCATTGTGCAAGGATAATGATAACTCCAAGAATAACTGCTTTGCTGGTATTAGATATCTGGATTGGTGGGGCAATCGTCCACGCAAGACTCTTCCTCTCATAACTGCCTTTGCTAATATAGTCCAATCAGGTAGGTTTGGTAAGTCTTCTCTTGCTACATCTTGTGGGAATAATGCTTGGATAATTGATATCGGTGCATCTGATCACATGACTAATACCCCTAGCTTAGTTCACTCTATTCATCCATCCCCTTTACCTATCTATTGTTGATGGTTCCCTTCTTCTATTGTTGGTGAAGGCTCTGTTACTCTATCTCTATCTTTAACCATTGATTATGTCTTAGTTGTTCCATTTCTTACATATAATCTTTTGCCTGTTAGCCAAATCACTATGGCTCTTACTTGCTTCCACTACAAGAAAACATCACTTAGACCACGGAAACGTAATTGTTCCGTGGTCCAAGTGACACTTGGACGACGGAAAAGGCTCAGAGGTCCAGGTATTCACCTGGACGACGGAGAAGGTATTCTCCGTCGTCCAGGTGAATACCTGGACCTCGGAGCCTTTTCCGTCCTCCAGGTTATCACCTGGACGACGGAGAATACCTTATCCGTCGTCCAGGTGAATACCTGGACCTCGGAGCCTTTTCCGTCCTCCAGGTTATCACCTGGACGACGGAGAAGGTATTCTCCGTCGTCCAGGTGATAACCTGGACAACGGACCGACACATCGTCGTCCGAGTACGTAACGTACTTCCACTTAGACGACGTACCGACACCTCCGTCGTCTAAGTGAAGCATTATATATAAGCCCGATCGATGCATGCCAAATTCAAACTGAATTCATTCGATCCATTAATTTGAAGGAGAGATAGAAGCTAGGGATCGGAGAAGGAGAAGGGAGCTAGCTAGCTAGAAATTAATTAAAGCCGAGAAGAATCAGGATGGCCGGATAATTAAGGCTAGGGCCGGGATCTCCGCTGACTAGCTAGCTAGCTTAATTAACGTACAGATATCGAGAAGGCCAACAGGTACGTACGCAGTTAAAATTTGCTTAATTAATATATATTTAATTAGTGAAAACGTACGTACATACATGCAAGGATGTTAGCGCGCTATATATATATATGTACAGATCGATTAAATTACGTACGTACGTAATTGATTGATCGATGTAGATCGAGTACGTATAATTAAGAGTAAATTAATGGACTAATATATATATGTAATAATTAATTAATTATAATATTTTGTAGCAGTATGGACAAGAGTTGGATGAAGTTGAAGAATAGATGTGATGTCCGGTATATGGATGGAATTAGCGAATTTGTGAATTTTGCGATAGAACATGGTCAGGGAAAGAAACGTTTCAGGTGTCCATGTCAGAAATGTCTTAATTGTCAGTATGCGGAGGTTAATGTTATGGTGCAACACCTGTACGAAAATGGTATGATGTGGAGTTAGACTACATGGAGCGAGCATGGTGAAGCAGTAGAGTTAAGCGCAGCAGACTTCAGCTCAGGATACAGTTACCATGGTGCCTCATCCAGCGGTAGTGGTGCCGGACCCCCAGCTTGCAACCCAACTGCAGATTTGGTCCATGATGCGTTTCCGGGATGTAGTCATGGTGGACACCAACACCAAGACGGAGTTTACAGTACCACCAATGAGCATGATGACACATTCCCCGCAGCTAGCTTGGCCACTGACACCAGTGAGATGGAAAAGTACAACCGGATGCTACTTGAAGCGCAGACCCCGGTGTTCCCTGGATGTCGAGAGAATGTGTTGCAATATGTGATGGAGCAAATGAAGATAAAAGTGAAGCACAAAATGTCAGTGAGTGCTTTTGACGAAATTCAGGAGCAAATATGTAAGTTGCTTCCTGATGATCACAATCTTCCTAAATCTCATTATAAGGTTAGAAATATCTTGAGCAGCCTCGGCCTAAAGTACAGGATAATTGACGCATGTCCGAATGATTGTGTGCTATTTTACAAAGAGTATAAAGAGTTGGACTATTGTCCCGTATGTGGCCAGTGCAGATTCCAGTTGAATAGGAAGAGTTCGAAAAAGAGAATTCCTGTGAAAGTTGTTCGATATTTTCCCTTGATTCCCAGATTGCAGCGCCTGTACATGTCTCTACACACAGCAGAGGCGATGCGATGGTACGCAGAAAAGCGAATAGATGACGATGTCCTGCGACACGCCGCGGATGGGGAGGGTTTCAAACATTTCGACAGAGAATTTGGAGACTTTGCTTCAGAGGTTAGAAATGTTAGACTCGGCCTATCTACAGACGGATTCAATCCTTGGGGAAGTAATAGCTCCGCCGTCAGCACTTGGCCAGTTATTCTGATGCCGTACAACTTGCCCCCGTGGATGTGCATGAACAAGGAATTTAATTTCCTTACCGTACTAATTCCAGGTCCTAAATCTCCATCGAAGTGCGTAGATGTCTACCTCAGACCTTTGATCGACGAGCTGAAACTGTTGTGGGAAAATGGAGTCCCAACTTATGACAAATTCACTGACACGATGTTCACGATGAGGGCTGCCGTAATGTGGACGATCAGCGATTTTCCAGCTTATGGGATGTTGGCAGCCTGCAGGACAAAAGGATATAACGGATGTCCTATATGTTTGGACGACGTGAACTCTAGTTGGCACGCGGAGAAGGTGTGTTACTTGGGTCACCGTAGATGGCTTCCTCACGACCACCCGTGGCGACAGGATGAAGCTCATTTCGACGGTACGGTAGAGAACAATCTTAAACCCCGTAGTTGGTCGGGGGAAGAGATTTTAGAGAGGTTGAGCTATTTCGACTTTAGTGTGTTGAGCAATGACGCGGATGTAAAGAAATGCAATCCAATTCCTCCACATGATCTGAGCTATTGGGATCACAAGAGTATATTCTTTGAACTCCCTTACTGGTCGAAGTTGAAGCTGAGGAACAACTTGGACGCGATGCACATAGAAAAGAATGTGTGCGACAGCGTGGTGGGAACAATTCTCGGTATTAAGTTCAAGACTAAAGATACTCCCAAAGCGCGCAAAGATTTGGAATCAATGAATCTACGTCGTCCCTTGTGGTTGAGGAGGGATAGGAAAGGTGTGTACAACAAGATGCCAGATGCACCTTACATAGTGAAGCCGACGCTTAGACGTTCTGTATTTCACTGGTTTAAGGGCGTTCGTTATCCGGCTACGTATGCAGCTACTATAACTGGAGCAGTGGACGAGGTGCAACACAAATTTGTTGGTCTAAAGACACATGACTATCACGTTATGCTGCAACGTCTTATTCCAGTGGTAATTCGACCATACTTGCCTCGGGACGTCGTAGAACCAATAGTGGCATTGTGCAGGTGGTGGCAGAGGTTATGCGCCAGAGAATTAAAGAAGTCAGATGTGGTGGAATTGCAACAACAAATTGTGCACATCATTTGCAAACTAGAGAGGATTTTCCCCCCTGCTTTCTTTGACATCATGATTCACCTAATGATCCACCTGCCCGAGCAGGTGCTTATTTCTGGTCCGGTCAGGTACACTTAGATGTATCCTCAAGAAAGGTACGTACAACTAATTAATTAATTTGTTCCACTGGAGATTATATATATACTAGCCAGCTAGCTATATGTACTTATGTGATGTATACGTTTGATTTTGTAGACAGCTTGGACAGTATAAGTCATTCGTAAAAAACAGGTCGGCCCCGGATGGCTCCATAGCAGAGACATACCTAATGCATGAGTGTGTTACTTACTGCAACAGGTACCTCAAAGATCCACCCCCTCCCACTGCCTCCGATCGCAGTGCCCGCATCAATCTTTCTGTCGTCACCAATGTCATCCGACCGTTTAGAGGAGTATTAAAGGAATCGTTAACACGGGAAGAACTTATTAAGGCACATTGGGTAGTGTTGCGAGACTGTGACGAAGTTGAGCCGTACATGTTGTCATACAGGGAGAGGCTTCATGCGTTAAATCAAAACAAGAGTTCGGCGTGGATTGAGAAAATGGTTAAGAAGAAGTTTCCTGATTATTTCTTCCAATGGGTACGTACGTACGACTCGGTATTAATTATTTAAATATATATTGCTCATGTTTGTAGAAAGTAAACCATTATATTAATTTGGCCTTTTTCGCAGATGATTGATCTGCAAAAATCTGATAACCACGAAGGGTGGTGGTCATGGCCAAAGCACTTGCTAGCAGGGAAGCCGGTTAAATACTATATTTATCCCGGATGTTTTGTGAACGGTGTAAAGTTCCATTCATTGGCCCGAGACGAAGGAAGAAGAACACAAAACAGTGGGGTAGCGGTTGGGAAAGACAATGATCTATATTACGGGGCTATTGTATACGTGGTTCAGCTATGTTACGGGAATGATGTCAACGTTTTCCTATTCAAGTGCAGATGGTTCAAACGTACAAAGGAAGACCTGGGACTATTATCAGTCGATACAAACTCGCACTGGTATGAGGATGAGCCTTTCGCTCTCGCCACCTTAGTTCGGCAGGTGTTCTATCTCGACGATCCGAAAGCCGGTGAAGGGTGGAAAATAGTGAACCATATCTCTCAACGAGGAATATGGAATACAGAGACAATTGAAGGGACACCGGCAACGACTGAAGATGCTGCTGAACCAGAAAGAGACATTCCTGCCTATCAAGAGCCTAATATTTCCATGGTCCGGTCCGATATAATGGACCTGGTTCAAGATGGTGAACGGTTACCCATGCCTGATGGTTGTACAGATCTAACTGAAGATGAGATTATCGATGAGGTAGATGAAGAAGACGAGCAGGAAGAGGACGCGGACGAGGACTCAGGTTATTCGTCGGACGATGTTAAGTACGATGACGAGGATGAGCCGTCGACTAACGGGGATGAGGACGATGATGATTATGACAAAGAGTACGGTCATACGACGAGGGAGATTAATTGGTAATTAATTACTGTAATTATTGTAATATATATATGATCGATGCCGGTTTACGGTAAGAAATTAATCTGAATTATATATTATCCTGGCCAACGGAGAAATTAATAAATATTGGCGCCAAATCTCAATCTCATATAAAACGTACCCTAGCTAAATCCTTGACCCTAAATCTAGCTAGCAGTTCGATCGGATCGATCGATAAATTTTTTAATTATATTTTTGAATTAGAATATAATTAAACGGACACGTACGTACACAAATGACCGGGGACGACCTAAACCGTAATCCCTAAGGCCTTAACCCCTGAAATCGGGGTCTATACACCTGGACGACGGAGAATGGTCATTATCCGTCGTCCAGGTACACACTAGGACGACGGAGAATGGTCATTCTCCGTCGTCCAAGTTCACAAACCCTAAACCCTAAACAGTAAGGCCCTAACCCCTGAATTCAGGGTCTATGCACCTGGACGACGGAGAACACTCATATCCGTCGTCCGGGTTCTCACCTGGACGACGGAGAACGCTCATTTCCGTCGTCCAGGTGAAGATATCAAAATTTTTTCTAAGACAACGACCCTCTAGACCTTCTTCCAATGCATTTTCTTTTCCTCAAGACTTTAGAGTAAACAATTCTTGGTGTGTGAGCTTCGACGGTTCGAAAATCGGAGTTGCGAAATGCCTTGTATCCACGTTTCCGGTTTGTGAAATTATCGATTTTTCGGTTGACTGTGCCGATCAAACCCTTCCCGAACTTATTATTTTATGGTCCTTTGAAGACAATTATATATTATGTTACGACGAACATATCCAACGTTGTTTTGTCCAAATTCAATTTCGTTAATACTCTGCTGCAAATGAGCGTCTACTCATGAACACTTAAGTCGTAAAGATTAGTCGATACTTAACATGTTTCAATACGTAAAATTAATCGGCGGTTCAAATTTAACTGTTCATATATACGATGCGTTCATCGATATTGTACGACTATTTCACTCGAATGACAAATCGCTAAATTCCTTGCGAATTATTTTTAAAATTTTTTTTTACGTAATTTGAACCTGGACGACGGAGAAGGTCATTTTCCGTCGTCTACGTGTTCACCTGAACGACGGAGAATGACCATCTCCGTCGTCCAGGTTCAAAAATCATGGCGGTTCAAATTTATTTTTGTTTATTTTTTTTCATGTAATTTTCACCTGGACGACGGAAACTTACCATCTCCGTCGTCCAAGTGCAAAATTATGGCGGTTCATTTTACCGCTTCCGTTTTTGGGACCGCTTGAATTTTCACTTAGACGACGGAGAATTCATTCTCCGTCGTCTAAGTCCAAAATCATGGCGGTTCAAAACGTCCCGCCGATTAATTATGCGCCGCTTGAAAATTTTTAAACCGCCACCTAGACGACGGAAAACACTGTTTCCGTCGTCCAGGTGTACTTAGACGACGGAGAATAGTGCTCCGTCGTCTAAGTGAAACTCTATAAATAGAGTACGGCTCATCTTCTTTTCCTCATCCCTTACAATTCTCTCCATCTCTCCTCTCCTCTCTCTCTCAATCTCATTCCGGCGATATTCTCCTTCGGCGACGACGCTCCGACGATACAACTCCGGCGTGGTTCGATTCCTCCTCTCCGACGACACAACTCCGGCGAAATTCCCGAAAACTCTGATTCGGTAAATTTCTATTTTTCCCTTATTTAAATAATTTTCATTTTATTAATTAATTAAATTCTAAATATAATAAATTAGTAGAAATTAATTTAGTAATTAATTTTAAATATTTAATAAATGATTAATTGTTGTTATTTATTAATTAAATCATAATTATTGTTATTGTTTCCTAATTAAATGAATAATTGTAAATTTGTTGTTATTAAATAAATAAATAAATAATTATTGTTATTAATTAATTAAATAAATAATTATTGTTATTAATTAATTAAATGGTTAATTATTGCATGCTAAATGGAAAATAAATTATTGCATGTAATTACGTGTATTTTTTAGTAAATTAATTAGTAGTACGTGTTCGATTTAAATTTAGTACATAGGCTTGATGTAATTAAGTCGCACTCTTTGGAATAGATGGCGCCTCTTTTCCTTGCTTATCTCTTTAACCCCTCGTGATGTGTGGATTTCATCACCGCACACCATAACCTAAGTGAAGTTATGGACACGAGGTTGAGGGCGGAGTTTGCAAAGGACTTGAGGGAGTGTAAATTTTCGAAAAATTGGCCGAATGTCGGACATGGTGTCTAGAAACGGGTTATGACTGGTGACAGGATTTGGACTAAGAAAGACTTTTGTCGAAATTAGTCCTGCCTCTCGCGTTATCTCTATCCCTAACTGGCCATGTTTTTCGATTTAACCAAGGCTGATTAATTGAAAATTTACACTTTATCGCGCGGGTCGCACGTCCATTGAACGACCGAAAATGCCAAGCTAGTGTACTCTATTTAAATCTTAAACGTACTTAATTAATTAGCGTAAATTTTTAAGTTGTAATTATTATGGTAAGTAGGTATTTTAACCCCGTACTCTTAGGTTTAAATGGCTCCGCCAAAGACGACATCCGGCAAGAAGAAAGCCCAACAAGAGGCAGAAGATGTCATGCTCCGCCGCTTGGCGGACCAAGTCGGTTGGGAATTACCACCGGAGGGCAACGACGCTCTCAATCCGGACGGATCATCTGATCCGTCCGTAGCGCCCTCTGGGGAAATTCCCGCTCCCCCATTCATCTCGAGCGGTGATGACGTCGACCCCTTCCAATCTCCGACGCCCGGTACCCATTCAACGGGAAGTACTCAGGCGTCCTCGACCGCCGAATCAATCATGTACAGCGCCCGCCGTAGGCAAAGGAGGGCCCCCACTGACCCGGAACCGAAAAGGACTCGGGGTCTCTTTAAAGGGGGAAAAGCGGAGCGTATTTGCAAGGCGACCGGTAAAAAGATCGACTTGCCGTACGACGAATTCACCGGTGGCCCTCCCACAGCTCAGCTAGCAAGTCTCTCGGCGCATGGGATAGGGTCAATCATCCATAACCGGGTTCGTATCACTGCCCCTACTTGGAAGGAGGCGCCGGATCATGAGAAGGCGAAAGTCTTCAAAGATCTTTCGGTACGTAATACGTTCAATTTAGTTATTATATAATATTGTTAATCTCGGCCTAAAATTTCATAATATATACGATTATAATTTTCTATTTATTTTTCATAGGAACAATTTGACGTGGATCCGACACCGGCTATGTTGAGGCATATCAATCAAACCGCCAACTCCATCTACAAAGATTGGAAGTACAGGCTCCATAAGTACTTCAAAGATGTCGGTCCCGTGCCTCCCCCGGTAGAGCTGCAAGGGGAGAGAGAAGATGAGTGGGAGTGGTTGTGTAACCACTTTGCCGATGAACAATTTAAGGTATTAATTTAATTTTTTTATTTCAATTAAGATAATTGAATTATTTAAATTGTAGTTATTCATTTTTTAATGATTTAATTATATTGTGTAACAGAAATTCTCCGGTGTCAACAAAGCCAACCGGGGGAAGAAGGAGAAACACCATACTACCGGCGCCAAGCAGTTCATTCAAATTGCCAAGGAGCACAAGGATAAGGGTTCCAAACACCCTTTTATTGATGCAAGCGTAAGCGCGTACGTGATGCCAGGGCTCGATAATGAAGCGAGTCAATACGGGGTAAGTGATATATATATATATGTGCTTTTAATTATAGTAATTATTATTTAAATATGATTTCATTATAATAAATTAATTATAATTTTGTAGGCAAGGGCGATAGAGCGTGCGCATGAAGAGTTGGCCAACACTCAGCTTGCGTTCCCAGATGTGCCGCCGGAAGACCTGCCTCCTCTATCCTTAGAGAGCCAAATTGCAATCGCGGATGAGGTCTACGGTCGTAGAGCTGGCAAGGAGGTTAGGCACTTTGGGCCTAGGGTGGTACGAGATTTGTCGACGACCTCCGGCTCATCATCTACAGGAGGTTCGAGGCAGCGGAGAATGAGTCAGGCTGCGGCCGTCGAAGCAGCCATTCAAGAGGCTCGACTGGCACGAGAGGAGAATGAGTCAATGCGGCAAAGACTTGACCAACAACAAGCACAAATAGCCCAACTCATCGCCCTCATGGAACAAAATCGAGAAGTATGTCAACCTCCTCCGAACCCACACCCCGACGACAACGACCCGGCTGGAGGCGGAGGACTCGGCCCCGCATCTGCTCCTCCAGTGTATTAGCTAGCACGTAGTATATTATCTCGTTTCTTTCCGCATTCCGAACAATATTTTAATTTTTAATTTATGGGTTTTTTCGTATGTACAAATTAATTTACTTTGATTATTTAATAATTAAGTTATTAATTATAATATTCAAAATTTAGTTTATTTATTTAATTTTAGCATTTTTCATTATTTAAATTAAAATAATAATAAATTAAATTAATAATTAATAATTTCAATTTATTTTTTTAAAAAAATTAAATATTCACTTGGACGACGGAGATTAAGTGTTCCGTCGTCCAGGTGTAGAACCCTAAACCTAACCCTAACCCCTAACCCTTAAACCCTGTCGTTCTCCGTGGCCCAGGTTTTCACCTGGACGACGGAGAATTAGTGTTTCCGTCGTCCAGGTGAACACCTGGGCCACGGATAAGCTACCATTATCCGTGGCCCATGTATGCACCTGGACGACGGAAACACTAATTCTCCGTCGTCCAGGTGAAAACCTGGGCCACGGAGAAACGAGCAATGTCCGTGGCCTATGTGTTCACCTGGACGACGGAGAATTAGTGTTTCCGTCGTCCAGGTGCATACATGGGCCACGGATAATGTCCGTGGTCCAAGTTCACTTGGACGACGGATCACTAATTCTCTGTCGTCCAGGTTCTTGGACGGCAGCACTTGGAGCACGGACCTTGGACGACGGAGATTCCGTCGTCTAAGTACTTAGACGACGGAAAACTGCACCTAGACGACGGAAATTGTCCGTGGTCTAGGTGCAATTTTCTTGTAGTGTTCGTCACATTTTATCCCAAATTCTGTGTTTTTTCAAGATATTCTGACTCGACATATTCTTGGGTATGGTATCAGACGAGGGAAGTTGTTCTATCTCGATTTGACATCAAGTGGAGAGAAGCAGCTGAGTTCATTGAGTCAAGCCAACAATGTTATCAGTTTGAATAAGGCCAAGGAAACCATTTGGTTATGACATCATCGTTTAAGTCAACTTAATTTTAGTTATCTTCGGAGGTTACAACCTCATCTATTCTCAAATGTTGATGAGTCTGAGTTTAAGTGTGATGTTTATAAACTGGTCTAGAGTCACCGTATTACTTATTCTCCAAGTTTGAGTAAATGCTCAATTCCTTTTATGAAAATTCATTCTGATGTTTGGGGTCCTGCTCGAATTTCTACACCTATTGGAGCTCGTTATTTTGTTACTTTTATTGATGAGTGTACTCGGATGACATGAGTTTGCCTGATGTCTAACAAGAGTGATGTGTTCTCTCGCTTCGTTGAATTTCATAAGTTGGTGACAACTTTATACCAATAACCTATCTGAGTTCATCAATCTGACAATGGTGGTGAGTATGTCAATAATTAATGCCATGTCTACTTATCTGAGCTCTCATGGAATCTGTCATCAAGCCTCTATTGCTTACACTCTTCAACAGAATGACTTGGTAGAGCGTATGAATAGGACTTTTTTAGCGGTTGTTCGTGCCTCTTTGTTTGGCATGAATGTGCCTCATTCTTATTGGGGTGCGACTGTTACTTCTGCAGCTTATTTGATCAACCGTACTTCATCCCATGTCATTGAGTTTCAGATTCCATACCAAAAGCTTCATGAAATGTTGAATGTCCATTCTCTCCCTAACTTGAAACCTAGAGTTTTTGGGTGCACTGTATATGTTCTTATCAACAAGTAATTGAGAGGCAAGCTTGATCCTTATGCCTTAAAGTGCGTCTTCATTGGTTATGCAAATTTTTAGAAAGGTTATCAGTGTTATGATCCTCTCACCAAGAAGACTTATGTTTCTCTTGATGTCTCCTTTTGGGAATTTGAACCTTTTTACTTAGGAGGAGTGTCAGAGTCTCCCTTTTAGGGGAAGAGAAGCGGACACTACCACATATTGACTCATTCTCGGCGACTTTTAAGTCGCCGACAATGTTTTTGGACATTACCGGCGATTTTTGCCGGAAAAATCGCCGGTAATGTCTTTTTTTTTTTTTACATTACCGGTGATTTATGTCGCCGATAATGTCCGTCGCCGGCAATGTCTCGATGGTAATGTAAAAAAAAAAAAAAAGACATTACCGGCGACATAAATGAAGTCGCCGGTAATGTCTTTTTTTTTTTTTTTACATTACCGGCGACATAAATGTATGTCGCCGGCAATGTCTTTTTTTTTTTTTACATTACCATCGAGACATTGCCGGCGACGGACATTACCGGCGACATAAATCGCCGGTAATGTAAAAAAAAAAAATACATTACCGGCGATTTTTCCGGCAAAAATCGCCGGTAATGTCCAAAAACATTGCCGGCGACTTAAAAGTCGCCGGCAATGAGTCAATATGTGGTAGTGGGATGTGAAGGAAATACTCTGAATTTGCTAGAATTTGAAGAGCTTGAACAATTAGAGTTGAGATTTGGGGGTTCTGGCATGTCTGCAACAAAGGACCAGAGAGGTGCCTTCGATGGATCGAAAGACTCTCTTGATCCATCGAAGGATCAGACTAATTAATGAAGACCCAAGGGATGACTTCGATGGATCAAACTATTCCCTCGATCTATCGAAGACTTCGAGCAATGATGACCCGAGGGATGGCTTCGATGGATCGAACCATTCCCTCAATCCATCGAAGAGTTCGAGTAGTGAGGATCCGATAGACTACCTTGATGCATCGAATGGTATTTCTCGATGCATCGAAGACCCTGTATTAGAGGACCCGAATTCCTCCTCTCTGACCAATGAGAACCTGATGATTGATTTACCTTCTGAACAACATCGAGATAGTATTGAAGCTTCTGTTCCCCTTTCTACATCACCAAATGAGATCTCCATTCAAAGTATTCCACCTAAGGTATGTAAATGTAATCATGTTACAAAACAAATTCCTAAGCCGCAATATGAGTCTAGGATAAATTTCAAGGCCAAATATCTTATTGCTAACTTTATCTCACACCATAGGTTGCGTGAATCTCATGCACTTGTTCTTAATCAATTATCTCCAGTATCTATTCCTACCAATGTACATAATGATTTGGAAAATTCAAGTGGAAACAAGCTATGAACGAGGAATTAGAAGCCTTGCAGAAGAATGAAACTTGGGATATGGCCCGTATGCCACTTGGTAAGAAGACTATTGGGTGTCGCTGAGTGTTTATTATGAAACTTAAGGCTGATGGGAGCATTGATCATGACAAGGATAGGCTGGTTGCCAAAAGTTATACTCAAAAGTATTGAGTTGACTACCAGGAGACTTTCGCACCTGTTGCAAAATTAATATTGTAAGAATCCTTATTGCTCTTGTAGCTCGTTATGATTGGCCTCTACGCCAGTTTGATGTGACGAACACTTTCCTAAAAGGCGACTTAGAAGAAGTATACATGGACACTCCACTAGAAATTAATTGCAAACTAGGGAATGGGGGAAAAGTGTGTCATTTAAAGAAGTCTCTGTATGGTTTGAAGTAATCACCTAGAAAATGGTTTGGATTGGGTATCGCCAATATAACTTTGATCACACTTTGTTTGTGAAGCTCAAGGATGGTAAGACTACAACCTTAATTGTGTATGTTGATGATATAGTGGTTACAGGAGATGATCCGTGCGAGATGGCAAGCCTTCAGAAACAGCAGTCATAGGAGTTTGACATGAAAGATTTGGATGATTTGAAGTACTTCTTATGAATTGAAGTCGCAAGATCCAAGCAATGGATTACATTGTCCCAAAGGAGGTATATTTTGGATCTTTTTGCTGAAACTAGATTGTTAGACTGTAAACCTGATGTCACCCCTATTGAGCAGAATCACAGGTTGGAACTTCTTCCAGATCAAGTTCCAACAAATAAGAGCAGATACCAATGTTTAGTTGGGAGACTCATTTATTTATCACATACTAGACTTGATATTGCATATATTGTTAGTATGGTGAGTCAGTTTATGCATAATCCTGGAGTAGATCAAATGAATGTGGTATTACGTATTCTTAGGTATCTGAAGGGCACGCGTGGTAAGGGTTTGTTATTTGCAAGAAACAGTGAATTGTGTTTTTCTGGCTACACTGATGAGGTGTGTGTGTTTCAGGGTATAGTGATGCAGACTGGGCTGGTGATTATACTAATATGGCATATACTTCTGGCTATTTTAATTTTATTGGTGGAAGTTTGGTAACTTGGTGCAGTAAGAAGAATAATTTAATTACTCATTCCAGTGCAGAGGTTGAATACCATGGAATGACAAATGAGGTTTGTGAATTATTGTGGATTAAGAATGTGCTGAAAGAGTTAGATTTTAGGCTTCAGAAACCTATGGATTTGCATTGTGGTAATACAGCTGCTATTGAGATTGCTCATAACCCAGTATAGCATGATAGAACCAAACATATGGAGGTTGATAGACATTTCTTGAGGGATAATCTTGACAAGAAGATTATTCGGTTTTCCTTTGTTTCGTCTGAGGAACAGTTAGCTTATGTTCTTACTAAATGATTGTCACATGAAGCCTTTAGTAAATGGTTGGTCAAGTTGGGCATGATTGATATTTATGCGCTAACTTGAGGGGGGGGGTGTTGGAAAGTATTGATACTAAAATTCACTCTACTCCAGCATTCCACCATGTATACATATATACACCCTCCTCCAAGCTCTCTATTTGCTACTTATCACTTGGCCATGCTCACAACTCGCCCCGATGTCGAAGTGAAGAGATAATCAGTTTTGTCAGCGACTACGAGTTTTACTCGTTCCCGGTTCTGGCTTCTAATTTCTCGTTGAGGGTTCAACAGTTCAAGAGAATGGGAAGATATATGCCAGAAACTATGCCTGATTTTTTTATCAGCTTCTTGACTTTCTCTTCTTATTTTCTCTGGAGTATTTTCATTTTGAAGTTTCTTGTGGTTTTTTCTATTTAAATGAGGTTTATGTGAAATAATGAATTAACAGGGTTAATTGTCCATTTGCTGGATGTTACGTGTCAGAAATAAAAGAAAGGGATAGGGTTGGGACATGCTATTCGGGGACATCTGATCTCATCCTTGTGATGAATTATACAAGTTTTGAGAATTTTATAGATATAGAAATTTTTAATTTTTTTTTTCATTTTAATAGTATACAAGACAAATCCAGATTCTCTCCCAACGGAGAGGACATAACATCTGCCTAACCAACGAATCATAGCCATGCGATTTACTTAACAACTAAGATCAGTTTTTATGTTCTTTCTCTTTCGTTGTCGACTTGCACGAATTCCTCTTTCTTTGGAGGACCAAGTTCCATCGATGACACACTCACCAAACCGAAACCAGTTTCCTCTAACGCTATGCCCTCTGATTTTTTTCTGCAACTTAGCGGGGTTGGAATTCACTTTCCCGTTCGTGGGATTTGGTGACAAAATACTTATATGAGTTATATCCCACATCTCTATTATATTTGATCCAATCCTTCAACTCGCTGTTAAGTTTTGGGTATATTGATTTGATTGAGTTGAATTCATTTTTTTCTTGGGCGGATTGATCCTTGGGGGTTTCCAAATTTTTGGGTTTATTAAGTTATCTTAGATGCTTTCATCGACTGAATAATTGGATCACTTGGGATAATTCTTAGGTACTCAAAGGATATGACAATTTTAATTTACCACTTGTGAACGAATTTGGTAGTGATTATGATAATTTGACTTATTATTTGTATTATTTAGTTGTACTTAAAGTAATTATTTAATTTATAAACTCAGTTACAACTTTTGAACAAATTATTGTCAAAGTTAAAAATTTGATTCAATTAGTTTTAAATATCATAAATAATAATAAAAATATGTGGTCATTATGATAATATTTGTCTTAAAAGCTGTAAATTCATGTTCAAATATATTATAATTTTAGTTTTCAATTGGTAAATAAAGGTATAACATACCCCTTGGGTACCTAAGAAGGTCCCGAGTTACTTGAGTGTATTGGGTCTGTGATTATATTGATGATCTCATACTAATACAAGATGAGCAAAGACCACTGTAATTGAATTTTTTATAAGCAAATTAATCTCTAATTAGATATGTGGTACTTCATGTCCATGGGGTGCTTGTGCTTCTTTTGTTAGAGATGGTTGGTTAGAGAGAGAGAGAGAGAGATTTTGTGCAATTCCGTGGTGAAAGAAGGAAAACATAAAAACTAATTTTAGATGTACGTAAGTTCACAAGGCTGAGAGTTGTAGGTTAAGTAGATGTTAGGTACTTAACGTTAGGAGAGAATTTAGATAGTTTACGAAAATTGTTGGAGCTAAAAAATAATATTTTTCCTCTAGAATAATAACTTTTATAATTTTATAAGAGTTTCACTCCGGCCACTTTCTAACATAAAGCTATATATGTAACTGATGAAAGAACAGAGCCGTGCAAAGCCATGCGCCTGCACTCATGAAATTCCACCATCAACCAATTCAATCTCGATGAGTACTCTATAATTTGGCATAAAATCAAATTGATCACGAATATAGGTCATACTGACACAGTGCCCTTTGCATATATACACGTACGTACATGATAGTTGGTATCGATGCATCTTCATCAACATGAAAGAATGTTGGCTAGCTTGTATATGTGCCTCTCGTAGTCGCATACCATGTGTTTCCTAGCTTTGGAACAAATATGTACTTGGCTAGAAAGAGTGCATGGAATATGTGCTGAATTGTTTCTGCATATATTTCGTTATTGGTAAGATTGAGATGGGTGTAAACCGCGCCTTAATTTGAATCAATCCTTTTTTCAAAAGTAGTTGCGTTTTCTAGTAGATCCATTCAAATGCATCCACGCATGCACGTTGTGGCCGGAGATAAAGGGGCAGGAAGAAGAAGATGAAAAATGGAGTAAAATAAGGAGGGGCAATGGGACTCAAACCCCAGATGAGGTGGATGTTAAGTAAGAGCATAACCACCTGGTCCACAAATATTATTTGTTAAACTTCTACTACATATAAATTTTATACATCATTCAAAAATTCACCAGAACGGAGGCAATGCATAGATCCACCACTGGCCGGAGCATATATAGTATGTGTGTTTCTTTCCATCTGCACGTACTACTCATCAAGCTACCTTCTGTTTTGGTAAAATTGATCCAAGAGTCCAATTTAATTAAACAAATCTACAAACGCACATTTTTTTTCAATCAAGTGAATCAACTGGAGGAAGTGAGGGCGTACGTACTGTTCAAGAACTCTGTAGCTGGTGGACTTCAATGGCGTAAAACGATCGATAGCTGGTCCAACTTTCTAGCACTTCCACTCAAGAAGATCGATGCATGCATTTCACCATTTGTGCATCGATCTCACAACTTGCTAGGTCTAGGAAGATCGAGGCAGACAAGATTCCATGACTAAACGGATTCCAAACCCATATATATAACATCTGCTTAATTAATTAATTAGTGCAACTACAAAAGTACGTACCTGGATATTGATGCATTCGAGAGCTTAATTTTCTTGGTGTCAATGCTTATGTCGTGTTACTCACCATACTATTGAACGAGTTTTATTTTGTTTTTTATAAATAATTGTTAATCTATGCAGGTCCATCTTGCCAACTCTTCAATGATATCATGGATGTCAATTTGTTCCCATTAATATTGCATTGCTATATATAGATCGACGTACGATATATACTAAGGCCTAAATGACAAATTTTAGTAAAATGGTTTAGCCCCCTTACAATATTATTATGATGCTAAAGATGATAGTCTTGGATCCATGGCATTCGGGTTTGCCCGAAAGCTACTGTACGTGTTATCTCACTAATTATTTACATGTGATAGTATGATTTTTTCTCAGGCTACTTCCCAAGCGTATCATAATGTTAAAGATGTTTTGCAAGTTTATGAATAGACATCAGGTCAATTTATCAATTATGTCAAGAGTACGTAGTGTGTGTTTCAGTCAGAATCTTGATGAGGGAGAGCAGGAGGAGTTGACTGCTACATTTAGTATGACTCTGATTTCTTATCATGAGCAATATTTTGGTCTGCCGACATATGTGGGAGCTAGAAAGATAGAGACTTTTGAATATAGCAAAGACAGGCTCTGAGATAGATTGAATGGTTGGAAGGGTTCTCTGTTGAATGCGGCATGTAGAGAGTTGTTAGTGAAAGTAGTGGTGCAAGCACTGCCTATTTATGCTATGAGTTGCTTCCTGTTGCCAAAACTTTTTGTGAGAAGTTACAGTAGATGTGTGCAAATTTCTTTTGGGGAGATATAGCAGATAGAAGACGTATACACTGGTACACATGGGAAGATATGTGTAAGCCGAAGGATAGAGGAGGACTTGGTTTCTGGAATTTGTTTTCTTTTAATTTATCTTTGTTGGCAAAACAGGTATGGAGGATTGTGGAGAACCCAGACTCAGTTGTTGGACAAGTGTACAAGGCCAGGTAGTTTGCTAACCGTAGCATATGGGATGCAACTTCGGGAGGTGCCCCATCATATACTTGGCAGAGTCTTATGCATGCTAGGGAGGGCTAGAGAGGGGTACAAGATGGCAGATTGGGAGAGGAAACCAAATGCATATCTGGGGAGATAAATGGCTATCCCGACCGCCTTTTACTACATAAGGGAAACTTTGCCTACTACATTAATTAACACGGGTTTCCCAACTCATCTCACCTACTTGAACATGGATGGTGGATGTATTGCAGAGGTACTGGACTCTTACTGATGTGTTTGTTATATTGTATATTCCACTGAGTCATACTGCAAGGTCTGATAGACTGATATGGCATTATACATCAAAAAGAGATTATTCAATTAGTGGTACCTATAAACTGGCTCAGGATACAATAGTGTTACCACATTTGGCCAATCCAGATAATTGGGACAATTTTTGGAAGATGTCTTCGAGGGTTCAGGGTGTAGCCAAGTTTTGTGTGAGGAAAATTTTTTAGGGATACCTACCTACATAGCTGAGATTACAGAGTAGAAGAGTATATTTGGATGGTATTTGTTTGTTATGTGAACAGGAGTTGCATCTATCCAGGGACTGCTCAACAATACAAGACATTGTGCTTCCATTGTTAGCTGGGGTGGGTCAGAATGCCGATACATGTCCTTGTGGGTACGGGTGTGTTCAATGGGCCTTCCCCAGGATGTGTTTGCGAGGCTAATTATTATTATTTGATTTATATGGAAAGGCTAGAATGATAAGTTGTAAAATGAGAAACAGTTCGATGGACACTATGAGGGTGACGGCAGGGACTTGACATGATCATTATGTACTCATGCATAAGACTTTGGACCGCCCATCCAGAGTTTTACAAACATGGAGTAGGCATCCCTTAGGTGAATACTGTGTTTGTATAGATTGAGTCTTCGATGCCTCTAGACATAGGGGTGGTATAGGCATGACAGTTCGTGATTGAAAAGAGTAGTTTTTTTTGTTATGGCTTGTTGAATACAAGGAGTGTATTCGACATTAGCAGTGAAAATTGAAGCAGCTTGGAAATCGATGCAGCTGGCTACTCAACTTGGTTATAATCCGGCCTCATTTAGTTCTATGCTTTTATTGTGGTAAAAGTTGTAACGGATCCGAACACAGCTTCCATCATGTTTAGAGAACCATGTGTGGATTTACATTAGGCCTTTAGGTTCTTCTCTAACTCTAACTTAGTTCATTTAGGCCGACCCAAAAAAATAAATTATGATGCCCTATTATTATTTACTCTTTTCTTTTTATCTAGAGAAATAACTAAACTACACAACATAATTACTTCTAGAGCAACACTATACAAATCAAAGATATATGTACATCATATCTAGAAGACACCATCCCATCTTCTTGGAGCATCACAAGAATGACCAATATTTAGTAGAAAAGTATTCAGTGAGAATTCAATGATTTCATTCATCTCAATTTTGAGGTTAACATAGCTTTACAAGTGATTTCCCAATAGGAAAATATATCTACGCAATCATGTTATATCTTCAAGAATTAATTCTAATTTAGGAATCTATTTTCCAACACTCCCCCTAAAGTTGGAGCATAAATATCAATCACAACCAGCTTTTCAATCAAGTCTACAAATGCTTGGTGTGGCAATCTCTTAGTGAGTACATCTGACAGTTGCTCTTCAAAAGTAACAAAGGAAAACCGAATAATCTTCTTATCTAGGTTATCCCTGATGAAATGTTGATTAATTTCCATATGGTTGGTCCTATCATACGGAACTGGGTTATGTGTAATTGCAATTGTTGCAGTGTTGTCACAATGTAAGTTCATTGGTTTCAGATGCTTGTAACCTCATTCCTTCAATACATTTCGTATCCATAAAAGTTCACATACTCCATGAGCCGTGCCGCGGTATTCTAGCTTCAGCACTTAACTGTGCAACAACTTTCTACTTCTTACTGCACTAGGTAATAGACTACCTCCAATGTAAGTGAAGTACCCATAAGTGGATCCGCGATTTATTTTATCACTAGCCTAATCTGCATATGTATATCATGTAATTTCAAAATCACCATCATTTGAAAACAATAGGCTTTTACCTGGTGCAGACTTTAAGTATTTAAAAATACGCATCACAATGTTCATATGCTCCTCACTTGAATTATGCATGAATTGACTGATGACAGTTACAACATATGCAAGATCAGGTCTAGTATATGACAAGTAAATCAATATCCCTACAAACCTCTGATACCTGTCTTTGTCAGTTGGAACTTGATCATGATACAGTGCCAACTCATGATTCATCTCAATAAGAGTGTTAGCAGGTTTGCAATCTAGCATTCATGTTTCAGCAAGATGATCACGTACATACTTCCTATGTGACAAAGTGATTCAGAGTTTGGATCTTGCAACTTCAATTCCCAAGAAATGTTTCAATTGGCCCAAATATTTCATCTCAAATTCTTGAGATAAACACTTCTTTAAATCTTCCATCTCAACTGGATAATCACCTGTAATAACCATGTCATCCACATACACAATTATAGCAGTAATCTTATCATCTTTACGTTTGATGAACAAGGTATGATCAAAGTTGCTTTGTCAATGTCCAAACGTCTTCATAGTTCTAGAGAACCTTGCAAACCAAGCTCTAAGAGATTGTTTCAAACCATATAAAGACTTCTTCAATCGACACATCTTTCCAACATCACATAGCCTACAGTTAACACTAGAAGGAATATCCATGTACACTTTCTCCTCCAAATCTCCATTTAGGAAAGCATTCTTCACATCAAATTGGTGTAATGACCAATCATGTTGAGTTGCTAAAGCAATAAGAATATGCACAGTATTGATCTTGGCTTCTGGAGCAAATGTCTCCTGATAATCAATTTCATACCGTTGAGTGTAGCTTTCAGCAACCAGACGAGTTTTATATCGATCAATGCTTCCATCAGCCTTCAGCTTCACTATAAATACTCATCTACATCCAACCATCTTCTTTTCAGGTGGTGCATGAATAGTCTTCCATGTTCCATTCCTTTGCAAAGCCTTCAATTCTTCATTCATAGTCTACTTTCACTTTGTATATGCTAAAGTATTATGTACATTACTGAAATAAATACTATAGATAATTGATTAACAACAAGTGCATGTGATCCAGACGACCTATAGTGAGATACAAAGCTAGCAATAAGGTATTTGACTTTGGCTTTTATGGTTAGTTTATATTGTTTATTTGGAACCCCTTTTATTTCCTATTGATATCTCCTAGTCATAATTTTTTCTACACTATAATATTCAATGTTATCAGTACGTACCTCTGGTAGGATATTCTGGACGTGCTCTTTAGTTGATGGAGTAGAAGGAAAGTCTTCAGGGATGGCTACTTCAGAGGAGGGAAGTTGATCTTCAAGTTGACTTTCTAGTACTGAAGTTGAAGTTTCAGGTCCATTCTTCGACGGGTCGAGAATGTTTCTCAACGGGTCGATGTGATCTCCATGTTCTGCTTCCAGTACTATCTTCAACGAGTCGAGAATAATTTGACGCTTCAATGGGATCTCCTTATCCTTTGACCGAAGCTCTTCCAAACACATTCAGTGCGTCAAAGGATTTATTCGATGGATCGATCCTGCTCTCTACAGTATTTTCTGTCTGATTTCCATCTTTAAATCTCCTTTCCAAACTCTCTAGTCCTTCAAACTCTATCAAATTTAGAGGATTCATTTACCCATATCTGCCCCTGAAGAAAAGACTCTGAAACTCTCACTGAGTAATATGGTTCAGATTCACGGAAAGAGACATCCAAAGAAACATGTATTTTGTTGAAAACCAGATCATAACAACAGTATCCCTTTTAGAATTTAACATATCTAACAAATACACACTTCACAACACGCGGATTAAGCTTGCCTCCCAGTTATTTGTTCATGTGAACATATACAGTACCACTAAATACTCTTAACTCCAAATTTTGAAAATATGGCACATTTAGAAACTAATGCAACTTTTGATAAGGATTATGAAATTCAATCACACGTGAGGGTGTACGATTAATCAAATATGCAGCAGAACATAAATCTTCTCCCTATAATTTTTGAGGCACATTCATACCAAACAAAGAAGCACGAACAACTTCCATCAACTGTATATTCTTTTGTTCAACCAATCCATTCTGTTGAGGAGTATAAGCAATGGAAGTCTAGTGTCAAATCTCATGAGTACCCAATAATGCTGATATCTCACCATTCACATATTCTCCACCATTGTCAGATTAGGGAACACGGATTTGCTGCTAGTATTGAGTTGCCACCATCTTGTGAAATTCAGTAAATCTAGCAAATACTTCACTTTTACACTTCATCAAAGAGATCCAAATCATTCTAGTGTATTCATCAATAAAAGTCACAACATCGAAAACCATAACGAGAAGAGATTCATGCAGGATCTCAAACATCATAATGAATCTTTATAAAAGGAATTGAACATTTATTCAAATTTGGAGAATAAGTAATACAATGGTTCTTGGCCAGTTCGCAAATATCACACTTGAAATCTGACTCTTTAACAACCGAAGATAATTGAGGCTGTAACTTTCTAAGATATCCAAAATTTAGATAGAGTAAGCGACGATGTCATAACTTTATTCAGACCATTGGTATTGTTTGCTCGACTCAACGAACTCAACGACTCTTGTCTACTCCTTGTCAACTCCAAGTAGTACAATTTCCCATTTCTAACACCATAACCAATAATCTATCTTGTCAGAGTGTCCTGAAAAATACAAAAATTAGGATAAAAGGTTACACTGGAAGAAATAACCATAGTAATTTGACTAATGAATAATATGTTATATGCCAGAGAGGGAACAACAAGGACAGAATCAATGGTCAATTCATTAGAATGTTGTACAGATCCGTCGCCAATAACCAAAAAAGGAGAACCATCTGTAGTAGAAACAACATGTTGAGGAGAGGGTTTAACGATGTCTACATAGCTAGGATTATTGGTCATATGATCAGTTGCACCAGTATCAATTATCCAAGATCAATTCGCAGATAATGTAGAGAGAGAAGATGCCTTACCCCCATACCTGATTCAACGATGAGTGCAGATGGTTGCTCAGATGATTTGTGGTAGCTATAACTGCTTTGGAGATGTTCTTGCACGGCTTCTTTGAGATATCCCACCATTCAGGGTATCTAACAATCTAAAAGCACCGCTCCTTAATATGTCCAACCTCTTTGCAATGACTATAGTTAAGATTGGAGAATTTAACTTGAGACTTCCCACCAAATCAAGGAGGACCAGAAAAGCCAGGGGAGGACCCTGGCAACGCTAAGAGTTGGCTGCGATGGAAACTGTAGATGTCGATGGTGGTGGGGCCGTAGTAGTCATGACATAGGGCTCTAATGGAGTTGCAGAATGCGTCATTTGGTTGTTGTGGAATGTTCTGACATGTGCATAGGTTTTCTCTAAATCCAATTTAGGATCTTTCATCATGATTTCTTCACTTATTTGAGCATATTCAGAAACAAGTCCACGCAAAAACATGTGAATCCTCAACCGAGCAATATAAGAGGCTTCATACACAACGCCAACAAAAGTAGTCGTATGATATGCTAGGAATTGATCCATCTCATTCAACTATCCTACAAGTTCATTATAGTAGGCAGAATGAAGTCTTCTATTATGTTCGTCCAAAAAAAAAAGGAGATAAAGTTCAAAGATCCGGGTTTCATTTGATTCATCATAGTATGTCTTGTACAGTGCATCCCAGATTACTTTGGTAGTTAGCAATCTGAGATACCGATTCCTCAATCCCGGAGACATATTTTCAATGAGCCAACACTTCACTTTTTCATCGTCAAAGGCCTATGCTTGATATCTGGCAGAGGAAACTTCAGTAAGAAGTTCAAGCTTACTACGTCCTCTAATACGTATCTTCATGAGAAGAGCCTAAATGGAATAGTTGGACTCAGTTACGAAATCTCCTGTAGGAAAAGAAAAATGATCTTAAATGGTGTTGTGATAGTGTTAATGATTATGGAAAATAGGTATTTCTCCATTGTTGATGATAGGTGCTCCTCCATTGTTGTTGTTTTCGATGAGATCCATCTTTTCAAATTTCAGGTTTCAGGTGCAGCGAAAGAAAATATTTAGTGGTGGTGATTTAGGATTTAATTCAATTCAAGTTTTTCAAATTTCAGGAATTAGACTCTAATTCCACGTAGAAAAGTATTTATGGAGAATTCAATGATTCATTCATCCTATTTGTGGGGTTAACATAGCTTTACAAGTAATTTCCCAATAGAAAAAGATAGCTACACAATCATGCCATATCTACAAGAGTTAATTTTAATTACAATAAAAATCTAATTTCCAACACATTTGCCCATCTATTTGTAGCAAAGTTGGCCTCTTTTTTTTTTTGAGGTAGACGATCATTATATTAATACGAAAAATCAAGTACAAACAAATAATAAAAAGAAAACTACATAATCGAGAACAATATTCTCAAGAATTGGACTTCTTCATTCACGGGGTAAATCAGACGACCTGAGCCTTGAACCAACGATGATAGTAACCCAATCTGAAATGTTTGTGCTTTCATAATAGTTGCTACCTCAACGATCCCAGAGTTCCGACATACCTCCTCGATTATCAATCCCGCATCAAGTGCAGTTAATTAAGACATAAATAATGAGAGGGGACCCGCCTTCTAGTTCCTGAAATTCAATACCTATGCCCGACTCTCAAATTCAATGCCAAAAGTGCACCGAGATTGAAACATCAGCCCAACATACCTATCTCACGAACATTTCTCTCCACCTCAAAGCAAAACCAAGGCCCAGCCCAAAACTACACTTCACCTAGGCACCACTAGACCATGGACCAGTAGGGTTTAGTGGGACCCAGTGGGGTTGCACTGGGAGCACCAGCCATGCAACCTTCGTACCGACATCAGACCGAGTTGACAACCCGCGGTCGTGACTCGCCGATAATCGTCGCCATCCACTATGCCGCACCACCACCTGCAATCCATCTGAGGCCATGGCTGCAACATCATGATCAATGACTAGCCATAACTTGAGGCGAGCACGACATGATTTGGCCTCCTCGTACATATGAGTGAAGTGAAGTGAATCGAGAATAGGAGTTTGATGTCATTGATGATTGCATGTTATTTGGTGTCTTTTATTGTTAAAATCAATTTAGAATGTACATTTTTGTGTCAATTGTATTAGTGGCAAACGGTCGAAAGGCCACGTGTCATCTGTTTGTTAACACGTAGCCTTTTCAACGGCAATCGGAATTTGAATCGAAAATGATGGAAGTGATATCGATTTGTTGTCATCAGATGATGACACACAGCGTGTCGTTAATATAGTTAAGCACACCAGCTGGCAGTCGTTCCATCACACCCTCTTAATAAACCATCTCATTCTTCACCTTCTTCATCTTCTTCGTCTTCTTCAATTGAATTTGATCTTCATCATCGCCCAAAGGTCCTCTGCAAATTTAACTACTTACTGCTCCGTTTTATATATAATCAAAATGGGTCTCTGTTTCATACCTTGTTTGTTTTGATTAACTACTTGAACAGGTTCAAACTTGGTCTAACGTGAAGCTGACGGAGACAATGGTACAGTATCTTTAGCTCTCAGTTCTTGATAAAGATTCACTCTTTCATTTTCAATTCTGTAACTTTTTTTGTTCTTGATAGACAAAATGTCGACTTTTCTGTTACTTTCTTGATATTTGGGAATAATTCGATTGGTTAGAGACTTAGAGATGACTGAGTTGGTCTTGTTCATGAATGCAATTGTGTGTTTAGGATGACGATGATATTAACTGGAACACGGAAGATGAGCTTGAGATCGATAACTTCACTTTGTCGACGGCTTCTTCGAGTGTGATACATCCCGGCGAAGCTAATCAGGTAAACAACGAATTACACTCTTAAATTCGCGTATCGAGTTTATCTAAGTAGTGCAAGATATTTGATGTGGTGTTTGGGTTCAATGTATGTGGAGCTAGATGCTTTCTCTGCAGCAGAATGCCTATATGTGATTGATTAAGAAGATATAGTGTTACCTCTACCTCATTATGTGTACACTTGATGAAGATTTTGATATGGGAACTCTTAATTACCAATTTTAAAAACTGAAGTATCGAGTCAAAATCATCTTTAGAACCTCGAATTTGTGAACTCCACCTCAAGTTTCTGACATGTAGCCAATGTAGGTTTGTCATCTCAATTTTGTTTATCGACCTTTTGGTTTTTGCTGAACTTTATCAGCATTCATATTACTGAATGATTGGGTAGAATCATGAAACAAAACTTATCTCTTTTCAAATTATTTGATTGATTTGGTTGTCAAAGTTGAAATTACAAATGACTGCCTTTTGATTTTTTAAAGAACTTATGTGGGGCTTTTTTTGCGGCTTAACGTTGCAGTTTAGTGACTTGTTTATTTTCCCCATGAACACTCTGGTCCTCATTTGCACATAAAAAAGCATGACATCTATTTAACTAACATTCAATTCTCTGTTTCATGCAATCATGCATCATGAAGGCAAGTTCGTCCAACACCAAAGTTCTCGATCAATTTATAGGGATGGGATTTTCAAAGAGGACGGTCACTGAAGCAATTGAAGAACATGGTAAGAGCATCATTTCATTCATGCAGGGTCATTTTTTCCCCGGTATAAATGCTTTATGTGTTACACAATAGTAATGTAACACTACTATGATGGAATATCCAGGAGAAGAAAATACAGATGCAATTCTGGAAACTCTCCTCACATATGCAGTGAGTCCCACAATCCATAAAACGACATTACTGTTCAATATAGATAATCTATGTTTGTGAGCTATTGGTTGACTGTAGCTTCATTAACCGTCTTAATTATGGTCACTTTTAAGTATAGAGTCTATAGACTACTTGGTTGGCTAGATAATTCAGTAACCATCTTACTGATACTGAATAATGGTGGATCATTGGCATCTTGCTCTCATCTTTTCACATTTTGAAGATATGATCTTGATCCTGACTTTTTACCAGGAAAGGAAACTTGAAACTACATTTCTATTTCTTTTTTTATCTTTGCAGGCTCTCGAATCATCTCAAGCACAGCAACTAACCGATTCTGATCACTTTTCCTCGGATTATGAGGGAAGCTTTCTGGATGACTTTTCATGTATGAATAGCTCTGGTGATGAGGTAGCAAGTCATTAAATTCTCAAACAGCTTTCTTTTGTGAGAGCTTCCATTTTGTTATTAGGCCCTCTCTTCTTCGTTTTATCCTTCAAGCCACAAAAGTTTTGAATCATATTTTGTCATCTTAACCTTATGTCTTATTATTATGCATCCGAGGAAAAAGATAATTCACATAATTAAATTGTTTGCTCATAGGCTCTCATACAAAGAAAATTGACTGGCTGGTTCCATGTGCTAATAGAGAGTAGTTTCTCCGTCTTGCAGGAAATCATAAGTCCTTGTTGTGAGGAGGAGAAATTACTCATACCCTTGATCGAAATGGGGTACAGAGAAGAGGAGGCCTCCATAGCTATAGAAAGATGTGGTATAATTAACTCTTATTTATTTTGAATGATTCTGATATACATTTCTTGTAGCATTTTCCAGTACTTCTCAATCATGCATCTTCAAGGCATTTCAAATGCTATATGATTCCTTTTTCTTGGTAGTCTGGATTTCCAATATGATGTCATGAAATGAAAAGAGGGTGTAAATTGGAAACTTCACAAGTCTGCTGCTTCAAATCTTGCAGGTGTTAGGTCCTCACTTCTGGAATTAACTGATTTTTTATCGGCTGCTCAGTTGGCAAAGGCTGAAGACGCCCTTTTTCCCATTGAAGAGAAGGCATTTCTTTTCACATTTTTTGTCCTATTGATTATTAGTTAGAATTTTATACAGCATCCATTCAATCTTTTGGTGGTATGTTTGGTAGATTGTGACTTGTGCTTCTGATTTTACAGCCTAAACTAAGACATCTGCACACTGATTATCCTATGAAGAAAAGGAAACTTTTGGTAGCTGAAATGTCTAAAAGGAAAAAGCAGATGAGGTTCATAGGTGGAGGTGATGAAATAATTCGTCTCCCAAAACCAATGATTGGGTTTGGCATTCCAGATAGACCATGCCAATCTAACAGAAATCTTCCGAAGGCTGCCATAGGACCTCCATACTTCTATTTTGAGAATGTGGCTCTTACTCCTAAAGGGGTTTGGGACACTATATCCAGATTCCTATATGATGTTCCTCCTGAATTTGTTGACTCAAAGTATTTCTGTGCTGCTGCTAGAAAAAGAGGTTATGTTCACAATCTTCCGATCGAGAATAGATTTCCTCTTGTTCCGCTTCCTCCACAAACTATACATGAGGCTCTTCCCCTAACAAGAAAGTGGTGGCCTTCTTGGGACATGCGTACAAAGCTAAATTGCTTAATGACTTGCCATTCAAGTGCAAAACTAACGGAGAGGATCATGAAGACTCTTGAGGGCTATGATGGGGTTCCACCAGAAAGAGTCCAACAGGGAGTAATGCAGGAATGCCGAAAGTGGAATCTAGTGTGGGTTGGAAGAAATAGGGTTGCCCCACTTGAACCTGATGAATTTGAAATGCTTTTGGGGTTTCCAAAGAATCATACCAGGGGAATAAGCAGGACTGATAGATATAAATCACTTGGGAATGCATTTCAGGTACTGAATTCTGTCGTTCTCCACTAGAATTTGCTATCCCTTTAGAACTCCTGTGTAATGCTTGAATTACTAGCAGATAGTCAGACTTATATGTCATAATATGTTTAAGTAGTTATTTCCAATGGCCGTATTATATAATATAACAAGCTCTTTATGGATCAACTTACTAGAAGGTTCATACATTTGACTTATGAGTTCAACGTTTCCAGATTGACACTGTGGCATACCACTTCTCTGTCTTGCAAGACATGTTTCCCAATGGCATGAATGTCCTCTCCCTCTTCTCTGGGATAGGTGGGGCAGAAATAGCCCTTCATCGACTTGGTATCCGTATGAATAATGTTGTATCTGTAGAGATTTCAGAAGTGAACAGAAATGTTATGAAGTGTTGGTGGGAACAGACAAACCAGAAGGGGAATTTAATTCACCTTAATGATGTGCAAGATCTGAACGCAGACCGCTTGGAACAGTTTATGAGTTCATTTGGTGGATTTGATCTAGTAGTTGGTGGCAGCCCCTGTAACAATCTTACAGGTAGCAATCGATATCATCGAGATGGACTTGAGGGCAAAGAATCTTCACTCTTCTTTCATTACTTTCGTGTACTGGATCTGGTTAAGTCTATTCAGACAGGATATAACTGAAACTGTATTTGAATCTAATCTTGTTTCGGAACTTGTATTAGTTGTATCTAGTCCCCCTTTCCCACTTGAATACTGACAAGTAAAACAAGATCGTGCATCTTTTGCATGTTTGCTTCCAGTCTCGGGTTGTCTTGTGGTTAACAATTCAATTGTAGAGAAAGACATGGAGTCTGTTGTAACTGTAACTCTGAAATTTTGAATAGCTTGAGTGATGGTTCCATTTAGTTTCTTTGACAAATGTACCCTAATCACACCTGAACGGTGGTGACAAACCAATGCTGCATTGTATGGTAATAAGACTCAACGTAGTTGATAGCTTCAGACATGGCTGATCTACTTGGATTCTTTGATAGAAGGAATTAGTCTATGCCCGGTTAGTTCCAAGTGATGGCAGTTTGGTCGTTCGTAAACGAGGGAAGGTTTCAATCCATGATTTCCCACCTCTAATCTTCTGTTTATTAAGCGACCTCTTTCTGTCGGGAAAGAAAGAATAGTCACAGGTGTAACAAGTCCAGTGTTCAATGACCTGTAATTCTGCAAAGCCGATTGAACCGATAACTTTGTTGTAATAAGAGGATCTCTCCGATCTAAGGTGAATACGTTTCTGCTGTAGTTTGCTCCTTCACATACTCACAGCGTCACAGCTACCGTGTTCAGGCCCTTCACTCACATACAGCACAAAAATAGATGAAGCGATTTGTGTTGTATGGCCAATCGTAGCAGACATTTTGACTTGCTTGTAGGCCCTTCACACACATACGGCACTACTTTATTTGATGAGGGTGACAGTATTTTCCTGAGATCAACCATGTGACATACACCATTCCGTTTGGGACAAAAATCAAGCATTGCCCTATGAATTATTTGGCAAGCATAGAAAGATGTGCTTACAAGATTCACTGTTCTGAAAAGTTAATACCCTGTGTCTAAATGATCACAGAGGTTCTATTCTCAAATGTTGCAAAAGCAACTGCCACAAAAACCAGGATAAATCAACCAAACAAAATAAAAAGGCTTTTCAATTTTGAAAGTATATTGTTGCAGCGTATACTGGATATGTCTCCTTCTTCCCTGATTTTATTCCATCCGTATAATTGCAGGCTGCAATTAGTGATGATCATCAGAGTGGTCCGGAGATCCGCCAGGCCCTACCACTTCAAGCTGTGAAGTGCCAATTGAAATACATTAGATGCAACAGGAAAACCAACAAATGATTGAAGATAATTATCATTCTAATATCAGAAAGATAAATGGACACCATGAACCTACCCCTATAAGACATGACTGAATCATATCACATGAAACCTATTGCATGACCCTAGTTACATCTTAGCCCTTTCAATATTGAATGTTACAAGCCAAAGTACTGGACCAGCCAAGTAGTGCCAACCATCAAGTCATATGGGACTCAGCTTATATGAACGATGTCAGTAACTCTTATATTCACTTAATGTGGTCAGCAGCTAACTGAAGTTGTATTAAACTGATCAGTCTTGCCCGTGCATCTATATGCTTCATATAAAAACCATATCTATTTGTATCAGGGAGCTGAATCATGTCATGTGTATGACATGAAGCATAATGATGTGCATAGAAGCATTAGGAAGCTGTAAGCAAATCATGGTGAAAGGCAGAATCCACTTACCACAAAATACTGTGAGCAGACGGGACATTCATGTGGCTTGCCCTTCTCCAACCAAAACCATACAACATCATGCTCATCCTCTGCAATCAAGATACCAAGGTCAAAAAATTACATGACAGGGGGTCCAAAAAATTACATGATTTATAGATCATTAAAGAAGCATATATGTATGAGCAGAAAAATTACAGAAAGTAGAAAGACAAGAAATACCCACCCCCATCAACACCAGGGCATCCAACTATTCTCTTGTCATAATAGGATTTCACAACCGCAGGTTCTTCCTATAAGCCAAAATACATATATATAAGATTTTAACATTTTTTTTTCATAACAATATAAACCTTAAAGATAGGCACATGAAATGACTGTACTTTAAAATCTGAAAACAAATAAATATATCTCTCTTCCACAATGAATAATGGAAACCAGGTCCAATGAATCCTTAAAGCTGTGGACTCATAAACAATGGAAATCAGGTTCACAAAAGAAATAAGCTTCATTCCACAGCAGTAAGTGATGTCATAAACCAGACCACCATGTCCAGCCCCCTAAAATCCTAGAATTTCATTATCTAATATCCCATCCATATAGCCCAAAACTAACATCATTAAGGATTCCAACCTTGGAACCAATGACGTTACAAGCTCTTTGGGATAACCCAACATGCTACAATCTCTTAAAAACTTCCGCTGCAATCGTAAGAAATAAGAGCAGTGGAGAAGAAATGATCCACAAACATTGACAATTTGTCAAATTAATAGTGAAACAAAGGTCAATTCAATAAATTCTATATTTTTTTTCTCTTTCCCGTTTCCTTTGATGCATAACAGATCATTCTACATGGAGACAAATAATAAGATCTCCTTCTAATTAGAGTCAGCAGCTTCCATTCGATTTGAAGTGCTATAGTGGGATGAGAAATTAGGAATTTACAGTACTCGTCAAAGGGTTTCCAACTATCATATCTTAATTCATGAATTTAACTTTTAGATATTAATTCATTACAATGATCAATATAACTCGTACAAAGTCTTATATTTCATAGTACTTGATGAGAAATTGAAACGGTTCAGGTATTTACCCCAGGAAAAAAAATGTTTGATGGGAAAACATCTAATTCTACCCAGTAAATTAGCAATAAGAAACAGATTTTGTTGAGAGAAGATGACTACAATCTGAAGAACAAGAATGTTGTGGAAAATTTCATGGTCTACATGAACAGATGTACTCCTATCTACTAAACATTTTGGAAACCAATGAACACTAGGTCACCTAACTGGAGGCAGTCCACATTAGAAATAAATTAGGGGAATTCATGTGTTCTACTGCCCGAAAACTCTTACTGGCTCTCATCTTCATTTCTAACATTATACAAGCTACAACAGTGTCCCTGTAATGCTCAACTAATAACTACAACAGTTTCCTGACTTGTAAATCTACTTTACAATACTAGTATGGAAAAATCTTTCCGAAGCTAAAATGAACCTCAAACCACACTGGACCGGCCAGTCCACCCCTATTGACCAGAACACCTGGCCAACCCACAGGTCCTGTTCAGCGACGATACCAGAATCAAATTGAATTGCAATTTGAACACCCAGCACTACAATTAAAAGCCAATGCATGCTCAAATACAATGGTGAATGTATTAATAGATCATGCTTTTACCCGCTCCATCTTACATTTTGATAACTTGCGACTATGGAAATACATGCTAGTCACTCTAAATTGGTGAAACTGAATAATTAAATCATGCTACGCTTTTCCCAATTTTCAGATTGTTGGTATCAAGTACAATGGCATACATAAGAAAAAGAAAGCCCTTGGTATTGAGCACTATTAAAAAAAACTATTAAGCAGGGCTATTCCTTAATCGAAGAGAAGACATACACTATAGCACTAGAATAGACAAAACTTAGCCCCTAATATCACAGAAAATTCATCACAAAAGTGATCGGCTATTCACAATATACAATTCCAACTTACCCTCAGATTGCTTAGCAACAGAAGCAGCAAATAACTGTTGAAATGACTGCTTTAATAAACAGTAGAATTCTAATTTGACAAAAATTTCATATCACACTGACCTTTGTGCCGAAAGGACCTTCAGGGTGGTCGATTTCCAGGATATCCTTTCCCTGATAAATTTTGAAAATTTAGATCAGAATTTTCTCAACAAACGATTTGAAGCATCACAGCCAGCAATTTTATTTAAAAAAAAAAAAAGTAACTGAGATTTGTCATCTATCAGTCTCATTTTATTGTCCTACATTCATTTTCCGTTCAAACAAACAAGGGCAATCAAATCAAATCCTAATCAACCCCTTAAGTAAAAAAGTCAAATTGAGATAAACAAGAATGTGACCTGAACTTGAGCAGCAAGCTCCTCGAGCTCGTGTCCAGTCGCAATGGGCATTATCTCCTCAACCTTCTTCTTCACAGTTGTGTCCACTACAAGATATACACACAGAGCTCAAATCGCTCAAATCATATACTCAGAGAGATAGATTGACTCAGGGATTTGAGAAAATAAGGTTACCAGAAGGTGTGGCGCTGAAGTAGCGAGGAAGGGGTTTGGAGATGAGGAAGCGAGAGGCGGCGGCGTTGGATCGGCATGGAGCGGAGGCAGAGGAGGTGGTGGCTAGGGTTAGGGCTCTGAGCTGAGCCGATGAGACTATTCTCCGCCACATGGTTTAGGTGGTGATGAAGACGACGACTTTGTCGTTATTGGTTGGTGATGTGATGTGATTTCAGGTCACCTCTATTGGCTTTGTTGGTGGCGGAGGAGATACAAAGAAAGAGAGTCTTGATCTGAGGAAATGGGGCGTGTGGGAGAGTCAAGACTCATATGAGTCTGCCGGTCGCACGTGACAGATATGGTCGCACGTGTCGGGCTTTTTGTCAAATTTTACTGGGCAGATTTTGTAATTACTTTACTTTCTTCTCTATTTCCATTTTCTTCCTGTGAAATTATTTTCTTTTTCTAGTTACAGATGAGTCGGAACATATTCCTATCTATGTTTCTGTCTACAATGCAAATGTGAATACCGGCTAAAAGATGAACATTTCATTACAATATGGTAAACACATCATCCTACAATATTAACTTTGACAGCAAAAATCTGAGTAATCCAGAAGCTAGTAGGATTTGTTGCGCACCATTCTACTCAACCTGCGCCTAAGTTTGCAGTAAACAACGATGCAGAAGCTGTGCACAAAGCACGTTATACATAACTATTGATTAATACAAGACTGGAGTGCACAATTACAAATTTACAATGGAACATGATGGGAAGAGAGCAAGGGTTATCCTAGTATTGGGAGGCAACTGATAGGTCTGCAAATTTAGAGTTATGAGCACCTCGACCGAATCATCATTAGACATTAGTGCCTAGTAATTATGATCATGGAGGACAGGATGCTCACTACAACTAGCATAATCTATTTCTGCAATTACTTTGCCTCTTAGTCCATCAACTTTTTTTGCCGCTTATTTTCGAGCACTGGCTTTTGGTCTTCCTCTAATTTTCTTCTCAGGTTTATTAGGTCTGCTTCACTCATCAAGCCAGTCGATTTCTGGTTCAATGCATATGCTTCAGCCATTTTCCTCTTGCACTCTTTGCTTGCAGAGTCATGATATACAACTGAAATAGTAGAAAGTAAGAAATTAAGAATGTATTATAACCACAAAATGAATGAGTCAAATGGACACCCGGCGTTAGGCTTCTAAAATGTGTTTCTACCACCTCAGAACAAAATGAACACAGTAAAAGTTTTAGGCACATAGATATGCACAAGCATGTACAGAAACACATGATCACTCTGCATGTCTGCCAACATACAACCTGTTCTGTGATGTATTGAACTTCGTTTTAAGCAGCAAGGCTAACAAAACTGACCTGGCTTTGGATAATCTTTTCCAATTATGCATCTTGCTTTGGTTTGGATGCTCAGAGGAGCCGACCATGGCTCATAAATGTACTGCTTTGGCATATCTGTCCAATAAATTTTGGTTACATACAAGAAAGGCGACCCCGCAGAAAGGAAGTAATGGAATTAACTGAAAATGTAGAACAAACCTCTAAGTACAGGGAGAAAATGTCGAACGTAATCACCATTGGGCTCATACTTCTTTCCAAAAGAGATTGGAGAGTAGCTTCGGTTATACTGGTCATAATGAAAATCATTCAAAAATTAAGAATAGCATTAAAGTAGTCGCTGACTACTAAAAGTAATTACAAAAGCATCAATATTCAAGATCAAGAATCATGAACCTAAGCACCCAGATCATATATAGAATATACTTCATGCTCTAACACATACCAAATCGTGAACATCTTTGCCAAACTTAGGAGCATCCATCAACCAAATCCAAACTACGAAAGGCTCACCACAATATACTAGATCAGATATCCAAAGATTCATCATGATTTTTGGTAACAATACCTTTAAAAAAAAATTCCGATGTTCAGAATGTATACGCCAAAAGGCATTCCCAATCACATATCAGTTCTTTTCTTTCAGTACCGGCCCTATGCAACCCATTTTAGTACGTAACTAATTACCAACAGTGATAAAAATCACCCCAAAAGAAAAATCAAAAGCAGCACACCTTAACTTTGACATCTAAAGCTTGGTAATACGGTTCTGTATCATACTCGAAGCAAAGCTTCTTCACATCCCACTGCACAAACAGTAATAAATATTTACTATTCGGTAAGAACATAAAAAAGTTAAAGTGAAAAACTGAAAAGAATAGAGGGTTAATTACAACGAACGATGACGTCACTAGGGTCACCGAGAGGACCCGGGGGAGGGTGCGTTCGGGTCGGGTTTCATGTAGTGCGGGTCGATGACGAAGACCGGGTAGAGGAAGTTGGAGGCTTTGGCGGCGTGCTCGAGGGCTGGGTTGTCGTGGATCCTGAGGCCCTTGCGGAACCATATTAGAGAGGCCGACCCAGTTGACATTAAGAGTAGGGTTTGGTTTGGAATACGAAGCGAGAGAGAGATGGAGAGGTTCGAAGATTTCGGAGGAGTTTTGAACCGTGTGTTCTGTTCGCGCGCTTTAATGGGTCGTTGAAGCAAAACAGAGGTACCCTTTAATGTTAGACAGCGACACGTTCGATTAATCTTTGTTTCACCGATCTCAAATTAGAGAAATTATTAGTCGTTTCCCGGACCAGCAACGGCTCCTTCACATTGTGCTGAAATGGTCACAACGTGATCCAACCAAGGAATGAAATATCAATAATATCCCAGATATTTCTGCGATATTTTCGTTTTTTAGACTTCTCGATATTAATCATACATATCAATATCTTTCGCCCGATATTTTCCGAAATATTCGATATTTTTCGATATATCACTGAAATCCTCGATATTTTTGAATTTATCCGAGATTTTGACTTTACATATATGTTGATCACACTAAATCCACCATGCCAATAACCCCAAAACTCAATTAAATAATCTATATTAATAATCAACAAAACACAAGTTACAAGTTTCAAAACATATATTAATCATATAAAAAACTCATAAAGTTTTTATACAAATTTTCATGTATTTATCTTAATTTCAGTCAATTTTTTACTAAATCGATATTTCATTGATATTTTCGTCGAAATATCTGTATTTTAAATAGTCGATATATCTTCGATATACGATATTTTACTCCTTGAATCCAACCACCTAATAATTCGACATACTAATGAGTGGGAATGTCTGTTGTGCGTCCAGCAATTGGGATGTGTTGGGTTTATGGGTGTAGTATGTATTGATACATGGGATGCTAGTTCAAGCAATTACATTTCTGAAAATCTCAACAACGGATTATTTTAGTCGTTTTTGGCTTTAGATTTTGGATCGGTCTGGTGTTTGGCTTTAGGATAGATCGATACAGCAGAGACGTTAGTTACATAAACTAGTTAGAAAAGAAAGAGATGCTCCTTTTGTTATGATAAGTGCTTGACGGTTGGTTCTATGCAAGTAACCAAGTAACTAACAAAGTTTTGGCTCTAATGGCACAATATTAACTCTTGAGCAAACAAAAACCTAATACAGTCCCTTTCAAAAAAAATTAATACAGTAAAAACTCACTATAATCATATACTAAAATTTATTCTTATATAAAAATTTACTTATAAATTAGTTCACAAATATTAGAAAAGTAATATATTTCTAATTTAAATAGAAACTTATATGATTAATAAAGGAAACTAGTTTATTTGAATTTTCTCTATTAACATTATATTTCCTAATCGTTCTACAATAATTTTTTTGTCTATAAATAAATGTATTGTGTTCGCTGTTAGTCAAACTCAGTTAAAGTACTTAAGTCATTTCAAGTCAAATATGCTGCCGTGAATACAATTAACTAAAAATATACGAATCGAGATGTGGAAGAAGCAAGAATCAAATCTCAGCTGGACGCAAAAGGAACTTGTAAATTGGTTAGAGAAAGATTATAACATTAAAGTTTCTCAAACAACAATATCTAAGACACTTAAGCGATCATCCGATGTTCTTCAGAAGATATGACATTGAAACCAGATACAAAACGTGTGAAGATGGCAAGGTACCCTTTAATGGAGACTGCCCTCTATGAATGGTTAATGTGCAATAGATATCAACGTATTTCTTCATCATCCTAATGAGCAACAAGTTGTGTACCCTTTAACAGAAGAGGAAATTAATATCGCAATTAGACAAGAACAAAAAGCAGATAATCTGAAGGACGAGAGTGTAGATCTACCAAAAGTTTCAACTAAAGAAGTCATCGACATGCTAGAGAATTTGGAAACAGTTTGGCTTCAACAACAAGGTGAATATGCAAACGAGATATTACAGACCCGCAAGCTCAGAGACGTAATTACAACAATCAAACATAAATCATTGTCTCAAACTAGTATAAATAAATATTTTAATTCTTCTTGAATAATATTTTATACATTATTATTATTGGCAATTATTATTATATGGAGGTAACTTTTCTATATATGAGACCAAAAAATCTTATAACTTATCACAATGTGAAGGTTATTCCTATTTATAATTGGTCCCGAGTTGGGACTGAGATTTTTTATCACTATAAAGAGATTATTCATTTATAGAGTATTCTTAAATCGAGTTTTTACTGTATTCTAATTCGTTATTATACCAGTCTTGACGTATAACTCACAACTTAGTTTTGAGATGACACTACAAAAAAATAGCAATGGCCACGAATTTTTACCACAGGAGTGTTTTGCCGTCGCCGTTGGTCCAATTCATGCGACAACAAAGGAGTCCTTACCAATTTTGGCGACAGAAATCTCGTGTCATGGCTAAATATTTATGTTTGGCGATGGAAATTCTTTTGGCGACGGTAATTCTTCTGCCGTCGTCAAATGTATATTTTTGACGACAGAATATCTCACGATGCGTCTTCCCATCGCTAACTCTAATATTTTTGCGACTGATAAGCTTTGTCATCGCCATAGCATGGGAATGAAATTTTAGCGCTTTTTATTAAACCACCAAAGAAAATAGCCAAAAAAAAATTACCAAAGTCCCAAAACCATATTGACATAAATCCCAAAACCTATCGGTATGAACTCGAAGGAGTACTCATCGTAGCTTATTTCTGAGGTGAGTGTTACTCATCGTTATTGGATGCTTAGCTTTAATTTCATGAGATTAGCTTTCACTTTCAACAGTTGTTTCAGGTTTTGGCTAAGAGAATTGTTTGACTTCGGCTGGGGAACGTACGACGGCTGAGATTTTAGAGCTCACTCTCAATTCCAAGTAGTCATCATCCCAATTCAACAACTTATGTACGTATGGTGATATATTTGTGATTTTGAAGCATGTCTATTAAGTTTGATTGTGTTGGTTCCCCTTAGTTTCAGTTGATTAAGTTGAAAAATGCAGTTGCTTTGCTTCTTGGGTACACTGTTTTGATTTAACAGTTGTCTTGAATATGCACATTTGGTAAACACCATAAGATCTAAATTTTAGCCATAAAGAAACAACTGTGTGTGCCACTGACTTTATAAATTATTAATAGCTTTTGGTTTTGCGAATGGTTCTGGTTATGAACGAAAGGAGAATGTGAGAATCCTGAGGCAGTGCTTGTTGATTGTGGATAGCCTCACTACTAATAATTTGATTAGCATTAAAGCAAATAATTGTAGATTTAGAGTGAAGCTTTGAGTTTTATCATAGCTGAATCTTCAACTTTGAATACGGAGCTGAATGAATCTTCCTTCATTGTAATCCACGTGGTTATAGTAGAGATAATATTGGATAGAGATAATGTTTTCTAGCATTTGGCCTTCTAGATTGTCTTACTTGAGCAAGTGTCTGGCATTAGGATATTCTCGTGGTTCAGAAGATAAAGCAGTTTCGAGCACTATCTTATGAGACTTAGTTTACATTCTTCATTAGATGCAACATGTGTCCCTAAAAGTAGAAGTCAGATGTAAATCGTGGAAAGTGTTATTAAGTAGTTTAGTGCTTCTATCGAGCAAGTATTTGGCCATTGTAATTATTGATATTTTAAATAGATATTTTTTTCATTTATCAAGATGCTTACAGTTTCTTTAGTGCTAATAAAATTATTAGTAGCTTTTGGTTTTGTGAATGGTTCTGGTTATGAACCAAAGGAGAAGGTGAGGATCCTGGGGCGGTGCTTGTTGGTTGTGGATAGCCTCACTACTAATAGTCTATACCTATATATTAGGTTTAGCTCTTAAGCATTCAGTGTTAGTTACTTAGTCTAATATGATATAGCTAATGGTGAACAAAATCTTATGAATTGCTAACATTTTGTTTGGCTCTTATTTGTGTATTACAGATCTCATTCGGAATCAATTGAGGATAGGAAAATAGATGCACTACAGATTTGTGGAAGCTTTTGAATTTCATACTTGTGAGTTCATGCTTCTGAAATTTTTGTATCTTGGATTTTATGGTTTTAATTCGTATGTAACTTCTGAAAAGCTTCTGAAAAATTTGTGTCTTAAGTTATGTAATCTATTACTTGTTGTATATGAGTTGTTTGAATGCATGTAATTAATTATAATGTATGATCGTGAACTGGATTCTATAAAGTTTTGACAGTATATATGAGGCTTTGATATTGAGATGAATGAATATATATAATAATTAGTATATCGGTATATGTAACCTTGACTGGTTATTTTTATATATATATTTATACATATGTTAGTTAGTATTGTAATAGTTTGTTTGATTTAAATTTAGGCATAAATACTCAAGAGAGATCTTGAGAGCAGAAAATGGATAAATCATGGATTGATTTACCAAATAGGTGGTCTAAACCTTATCTTGATGGAATAGATTCTTTTTTGGCCTTTGCATTCTCTGATAAGAATAAGTCGACAAGACTATATTATCCGTGTAGAAAATGTGCTAATCGTCTCTTGTGGGTTAGGAAAGTAATGTTACAACATCTGCGTGATAATGGATTTCTAAGGAAGTATAAAGTATGGGAGAAGCATGGTGAGTCTAGGCTTAGTGCTAATCCTTTAGGTGTTGAAAATGGAGTTGGTTCAGATTCTATAATGGAGAATGATATGTTTGGTTTGGTTCAAGATGCTTTAGGTATTTCAGATGTGAGATCAATAGATGAGAATGGTAATGAAACCTCAGATGAACCAAGAGTTAGGGCAGATGAACCTACTAAAAAATTTCTAAAGTTGCTGGAGCGTGCAAACCTCTCATTGTAACTAGGTTGTAAGAAAGGCTTCACTGCCTTTTTATTTACTGTTAAATGGTTGCGAGCTAAGGTGCTCCATGGTTGGTCTGACAAATTCTTTCATACTATCTTGGATATACTAAACGTAGATATGCCAGAAGGTGTTAATCTCCCTAGTTTATATTACGAAGCCCAAAAATTAACAGAAGATTCAGGGTTCACCAAGACTACCGTGGATGCAGGTCCAAATAGCTGTATACTATTTAGAAATGAGCATGTTAAGCTTGATAAATGCTTAATATGTGAGGAGTCTCGATGGACGGAAGAACGCAGAAATAGGGAAAATGATGCACCCCCTTTGAGAACTCGGGCTAATGTTGCAGGCCCTTTGAAAAAAAAGGTTGCAAAACACGTGCGATATTTTTTTTGTAAAACAAATGCTGCAAAGGTTGTACGTGTTCGAAAATAGCAAAACTCATTAGATGGCACGGGGAAGAACGCATTGATGATGGTGTATTTAGACATCCTGCTAATTCTCTTGCATGGAAGGGTTTTGACACAACTAATCAAACTTTTGGTGAAGGGATTCGCAATGTCAGACTTGGTTTAGCAAAAGATGGATTCAATCCATATAAGTCACGAGATATAACACATAGTACTTGGCCTATTATACTGGTAGCTTACAACTTACCACCGAGGATGTTGATGAAGCAATCTTTCATTTTTGTGACTTATCTAATATATGGGCCTAACGAACCTGGTGATAAGATTAATGTTTATATGGAACCGGTTGTCGAAGAACTGAAGGAGGTGTTTAACCTATGATGCATACAAAAAGGAAATGTTTCAAATGCGTGCAGCAATACTGTGGTCAATTAATGATTTCCCAGCCTATGCAAACTTGTCTAGGTGGAGTACCAAAGGAAAATATGGGTGTCTACGCTGTAATTTTGATGCTAATTCTTGTTGGTTGTCGTAAGGAGGTAAACACTCATATGGGTGTCATCGTCGGTGGCTGCAAAAAAACTTTGAGTATCGGGAGGATGACGTGTCATTTAATGAAAAATCAGAATATAGAATGAAACCTCAAACATTGTCTGGAGTTGAGCTTCTCATGTAAATGGAGGCTAATGACATTCTGACTAATTACAAAATGGAGTATTTACACACACAAAAAATGAGCTCATAAGGAAACGTGGTAGAAAGTCTGTGAAGACTTATAATTGGAAGAAGATAAGCATACTTTTTGAGCTGCCTTATTGGAAATTCAACATGATAATGCACAACCTTGATGTGATGAATGTGCAGAAGAATGTGTGTGACAATGTGCTTTGGAAAATATTAGGTGCTGGAATGAAAAATAAGGACAACCTCAATGCTCAACGTGATCTGGAACAGATGGGAATAAGACCACATCTATGGGTGAAGCAAAGAGAATCAGGGATTGAATATGGCCCCACTGCTGAATTTGAGATGGACAATGAAGGCAAGGACTTGTGTATTACTGTGTGGAAGCAAGTTAGTATGTCAGAAGGAAGTGCTTCTAATATTTCACGAAGGGTGCGTATGTGAGATCGTAGTCTTGGAACTTTAAAAAGCCATGATAATCAACTTTTATTGCAGCAACTGATTCCTTTAGGTGTAAGATGTTCGCTGCCCAACCATGTTGTTCAAGTGTAAATTGACTTGGGTAAACTTTTCAAGCAATTGTGTTGTAAGACTAATACTCTACAAGACTTGAAAAATGTCCGTGATGGCATTGTGTTGACACTGTGTAAGATGGAGAAGATATTCCCACCATCTTTCTTTGATATAATGGAGCATTTAATTGTTCATTTGGCTGATGAATGTAAAAATGCTAGAATGTTAATTTTCTTACAAATGAATGCAGTAATAGAAGAACAAGATGCTGCCCTAAATACTAAAGGACATAGTAAAGGATTTCCAGAGTGGAATACCAGAGTAAAAATTTCCATTGAATTTGATAAAAAGTCTCAGCCAGTAGATGCTAAAGGTATGCAACTTAAGACCCAGTTGGGCCAGATTGTATGTGATGGACGCATAGTTCCTCTAACACTTATTGAATGGTTATCTATTGATAAAGATGTGAAAGAGAATATTTAGGAAGAGGTTAAGGTATATGTTTCAGCCAAGCTTAATGTTTTAAATTTCTGTATAAGATTTTGACATATATGTAAGCTTCTTCTATGTTATATAAGTTAAGGTAACATTTCAGTGAACTGATAAGCTAAGCTTCTATAGGTTGTAATGTATATATATGGCAGAACTTTAAGTTTCTCATATTCGATCCATTTGTTTGTTTGCTACTAATTGTAGGATAATTTGGTTTATGCTCCTGATGATTATAAGTCAGTGTGTTTGACTTGTAAAATGCTCTGGAAGGATCGTAAAATTAAAACAAAGGCTCATTTCTTTGATAAAAGAAGAGACGATCCAAATTTGATCAATGATGTTCCTCCACATGTTGTTGATGAGCAATGGTCTGACCTTGTTGACTATTAGAGAAGTGATGTTACTAAGGTAAATGTGTAAGCAATTGTTTATACATTGAGATATGATCAACTGAAACCAGCTAAAACCTTTGCCTTACATAAATATCTATCTTCAAATGGTAAATATTAACACTTATATATTGGGATTCCATACGCACAAAAAATATCTTTTACACTTCTACCATTTCTTAGCCATAAAAAATTAGCAGGTGTTGTCTATTCACAATTGTCATTCATCACTTGCTTACAACTCCTCAATATTCAAATGCATGAGTAATAGTTAAAGATACATACATATGATATATGTCTAGAGAGCCGAAATAGTCGAAACAGAACTCCCAAGTCATACAGGATATAATTATATATATAAAGAAGAATACTCACTCAATGTATCAACAACTGGTCTCATCTTACTATAACCATCATGTAGTATCAAAAATATTCCACATGTAAGTAAAGCAACAAATTCGGCTCAAGATGATCATTTTTTCACAAAAGCTAATCGGAACAAATACATGTATATCAGTAACACTTCGATATACTAATTTTATATTTTTTGTTGTTGTAGGCCATATCAAGGAGAAATTCTTGTAATCGAGAGCAGCGAGGACCAGTTCAAATACCGATAGAAAACCTTTTGCTCAGTTGTGATATGAGGTATTCACAAATATTCAGTTAGATAGAACAATTACTGTGTTGCTTATTAGTGATTTAGATTAGCTTCTGAGTTCCTTATGTATTTCTCACATGATAGATGGAACACAATGGAGAAGAAACTGATAAGATGAGTGTGTTGATCAAGGCACACAAAAAAGATGATTCAGATGTTATCATTGCCATTGTATGTTTATCCAAAAAAATTGTTACTTTCATTCTTGAGGCTTCTGGATATCTATTAACTCTTTTTGGTTTATATTTACATGAAGGATGAATATAATGAACTATTGAATATGGAATCTGAGGATCAACGTCATCTCACAGTTGTGAAAGATCGAGTATGCCATAAACTTTTTGAAATGATGGTCATGGATACTATCGCACTTTTGGTGGTGGAGTTCCTCCTTCCATGGTGTATCCCTTAGAACCATCTCGCCATTCAAGTAACATTGTTAGCATCTTTGAGGAAATTAAAGAGTCATTCAGAGAGATGATCAAAGCTGAGATGGCATTTGTACATGCTTGACTTGATTCATTAGAGAACAAGAATATGAGAGAAACTGATGCCTCAAGACAGGTTTGTAGCATTCAGTGATATTTTGTGTTGTTATGTTATTTGTTTCAAGTGCCTTGAGTATGTATGTATATATATATATATATATATCTGCAGTGTGTGCCAAATGTCACCAGTGTCCATAACCTTGAGAGAGAGTCCATAGGAGAGGAAGCAACCCCATCTCATGAAGTAAATCATCTTAGGATCAGGTTTGCACCTTTGAAAGTTATGCTTATATTTTGGTTGATTAGAGCTATTGGTATGTTTGCATGTTATGTTCTTAAAATTGGAACAAATATGTAGTTTTGTATCAATCTCAGAAGTACGTGTTTAATTTGTTGGTTTTCATTCATGGGAAACAGTAGGCCTTATATGTTCTTCATAGTTATTTGCTAATAGTTACCAATGCTTATATGTGGTTTGTGTCATATTCTATACTTCTACCAAGGGTTTAGTCGAGATTGCATACTTGTATTATTCTACCCCTGATTGAGATGATCTTGACTAGTTCTACATTATCTATGGAGTTTTGAGTATCGTACCAATGTTGCACTCATAATTTACATTCCTTACATTACATGGGTGCCATTGTGTTCTTGTAAAATGTCAAGAAGGTTCAGATGGGTTTTTGTTCGTAGTCATAACATGAGCTGTGGCTAGAGCAAAAACTATAGCTTAGAGTGTTATAGTACAAAGATACACTGTACCATACTATGCTTCCATGAATTCTCATAGTTTAATTGTAGGAATAGAATTCACCCATAGGTACAAGAAGACACTGAAAACAAAAAAAAAATCTTGAATGTATGATGATAATGTGTGAAGACCAAAGCTGTGTAATTGATCAACCAATTTTTATTTTTTGTTGTTGAAGGAATTGAAGAATCAGGGTACAGCGGAGTTAAGTGTTTTGGTGTTGATGTTTTGGTCATGCAGATCAATTTGGTGATGTACTGTGGTTTGTCTACAATGTTTGCCAATCAGTTTTGGTGTAGTAAATTACCAGTTTGAACATTTGAAAAGGATTCTAAGTATTGATGTATAGTTTGGTAATGTATTGTGATTCCCAGACTTGGTTTTAAGATATACAATTCAGCATTTAGTGTAATTTACTATTTTGAAGACTTGATAAGCATTTTGAGTCTGATGTTGCAGACTAAATATGTATTGTTGTGATTGTGATGTTCCAAGTGATTGAATGAATATATATTGATGTTATGAATGCATACTAAATATGTTCTAGGTGATTGGCTGATTATTGACAACGGCTAAAAGCCGTCACAAATGTCAATAGCCACGGTAAAGTGCCATATATAAAATAGTGGCGGGAAAATTTGGCGTCAAATATTAAAAAATTTACTTTAAAAATTTGAATATTAGTTACAGCAAAATGCCGTCACATATTTCTCAAAGCAATAGTGGCAGGAAATTAAATTTGGCACAAAATATTTAAAATTTGAATTTAAAATTTGAACATTAGCGACGGCATTAGCAGTGGCGTAGTTTACAATGGTGATGGCGCTTTCCAAAGCTAAAAGTGTAGCATTGTCACGAAAATGTTTGTGACGGCTCGCGCAGTCACAAAATCACATGGCGATGATGAATTGTCGTCGCCAAGAGCATTAGCGACTGCACCAACGACGACGGCTCTATTGCCATCGCCAAAGATCTTTCACGACGGCAAAATAGCCTTTAGCGTCGGCACCGTACCGTGGCCATATCAATTTTTTTTTGTAGTACGAGGAATTTTTAGGCTGCACCACTGTTTTGTTTTGTCTCAGTTCTTGTCGATGGTTCATGCCAACATTTTATGTTATTCTTGGACATTTTTTACTGCTTGAATGTAGCAAATGGGATTCATAGTGTTTCAAATCATTCTCATTTATACACATACTTATATTACTTTTGAATTTGTTTATTGAAATGGGTACTCTTGGTTTCTTAAGAAAAGAAAACATGAAAAACGTTTTTATTGATGGTCAAAGTGCACAAGAACTTTAAACCCTCATATTATAACATGTTGAATCGTTGGTGGGTTTTTCTTATGCAATTACCAACTGTGTCTGTTCCTAGAGTGAAACATTGCTATTGCTGATCAAACATTGCAGCATGCTTTTGATCCATGTAAAATGTTGGGGAAGTTAAATGTGATATTCCACCATGTAAGAATAGAAAATGTGTAGATGACTGTGACAAATTTTCAATAAAATGACTCTTTTCTTACCGTAAAAATGAGTAAAAAAAAACTAAAAGTTTGGGATAGCTCACAGCTCTATTCCTTTGCATCATTGTTTTTTTGAGATGCATTCTTGAAAAAGAAACTTATTTAGTTGTCAACATGCTAGCCTTTTGTGTCAAACCAACAATGATCATGTTAAATTAGCTAGATAGTGATTTGTGTCAAACCAATAGAGATCACTTGGCAATTCGCCTTCCCTTTCGTCAATTGTTTGTGAAAATAGTTTATTTTTTCTTCTCCTTCTAGGTTTTAGGAAAACATACAAATGCAATTAAGCAGTTTACCTTGCCATTCGGCAATTGTTGGTCTAAATGACAATTGTTGTTTCCTATCTAGAAACTTTACGCCCAAATGTGATTGGTAGATTCACCTTTTCATTTGGTAATAGTTGCCTGAAATAACAATGTTATCTTCCTGTTTGAAAATTTGACACACAAAAGTAACTTGTAAATTGCAATTAAGAGTAACCTCTAATTTAGGGATGACAATAATATCCATCGGGTAGGGTATCCATCGGGCATTCGACTCTAACGGAGGACAATTACAAGTAAAAATGGGTAAAGTATACAAGTTTACCTAATATCCTGTTTCTTAGATTGGGTACAAGGCGGGTATGATATTTTAATATTCGTACCCATACCCGCCCAATAAGAATATTAAATATATAGTTATTACATATTTACTATAGAATTTATATTATGTATAATAATTTATTTTTTATATAAATTTTTGAAATAAACATTCATTTATTTACCCAGTTGCCTAGTTTACTTACTTTTGCTATAAAGTTTAAATCAGATAGACTTGTATTACTAGTATATAGAAAATTGTTGCACAAACTCAATTTATATTCTTTGGATCGATGGATTTTCTTATAATAATTTTTTATTTTATTTTTAACACATTTTTTACTGGTAACGGGTGGGTACGAATACCCTAGTATCCAACGGATACGGGGATTGGTAATACCCAATATAATATTACGGGTATCGAGACAGGTAAGAGTACAGAATATAGACTCGGTTATGGATACGATATTTTGATATTTGTACCATACCCTCCCCATTTCCATCCCTACTCTGATTGTCATTTACAAAATTCAAGATTACTATCATAAGGTATATAAGCTTCATAATTAAGTTGTTCTTCCGTAGTTTCTATTTACAAAAAAATAGATTGCCATGATTGTTTTGCTTGATTATGTTAGTATAAAAGTAGTCATATTATTCAGGTATCACAGTCCAAGCTTGGTTTATAATTTGAGAGTATGATTTGAGCATTATTTTTTGGATGTTGTATTCTTGTGTGGCTGATGACTAAGTGAAATACCTATAGTATAAAGAAGATAAAAATTTGAAGTCTGATGCAGATGAGAAAATAAAGAGAAAGAAAATCAATACAAATGAGTTGGGTGATGAGGAAGAACTTGGTGGGAGCACAAATTTGTATAAAAGTATTATTTTTTTCAATGAAATTTTTACATGCATTGTTCATCAATGCAAATTGTTAATGAATCTCGCCGTAATGATGAATGAGAAAATTGCTGGTTTGGTCACTTATGTTTTACAGTTGAGATGGATTGATCACTCATATTTGACAAATATCATATTGGTCACTCATATTTTACTTTATCATTCAGATTTGTCACTTTGTCTATTTTGAACGTTAAAAAACTATTTTTTTTTATTTGTAAAGTATATATAAGTATGTTAATTAGTTTGACAATGATAAAAATATCAATTTAAGTAAAGCATGTGTGTGTTACATATGTACTTTATAACATCTAAAATGAACAAAGTGATAATTCTGAATGACAAAGTAAAACCTTGATGACCAAATCGATATTTGTCAAACATGAGCGACTATATCATCTTATCTGTCAAACATGAGTGACCAAACTAGCAATTTTTTTTTCCATGATGAATATTTTTTTATTGCCCATGAATTGGATGATTGTTGGAAGCAACCTGTTGTGGATGTAGCAAAACTTAATGAAGAAAAAAAACAAAGTGGAACACTAGAATCCAAGACCATGGTAAGTAAATATGTATTAACAATTATTTTTTAGAGTAATTTAATTACTAATATATCCTCAAGCATATGATAGTTTCAGTAAACTACTTGTAACAATTATTTTAATGTCAATTTTCACATGTCATAGTTTTGTTTAACAACCCGCATGTTTTTATTACTTAAAAGATGTGAAAATGTTGTAATTTGAAACTGAAAATAGATTTACATACGGGTGCAGATGTACGAAACAAATGAATGACAATATAGAATAGAGGAAAATAAGTGGTCCCCTGCTCAGGTGTCTTCCGCGTCGCATCTCCACAAAATAATCGATCAAATTTCTGAAAAACTTAAAAATACAGAATGGGAGCGCTACGAGACATCTTGCTTTGGTCATATGCTGCAACTTAAACCACTAAAGTTAAGTGGTCAATTGACACATTGTTTACTATTGAGGTAGACGATAAATGATGTTGATGAGTGTATGAAGTTTTTGATAGAAGATACATTGACTACGTTTGGTGAACAAAGACTTTGCAATAGTCACGGAACTCAAATTTGGTGAGTTGCCTACATTTGATGAGGTTCCATGTAGTCCGCTTCATCTAAAATGCTTCTCGGATAAGGTTAGAATACGTGTGTCTGATTTCAATGAGGTTTTTCACGTATGTGAGGACATCGAAGACAATTTTAAACTTGCTTCGTTTGTCTTTGTCCAAAATGTTTTGGATGGTGTCGTACATGTAAACCTTGGATTTTTAAATTTGGTTGAGAATTATGACCGTTCTATAGAATATCCATGGGGTATGTTCTCATACCAAAACACTATTAGTAGTTTGAAGTTTTCAGTGAAAAGTCATGAAAAAGGGTTTGGAAAATGACAAATGAAAAAAGAAAAACACGATGAAGAACGATATTGTTTGAAAGGCTTTCCGTGAACACTTCAAGTATTTCTTGGTTTATGTGTTTTGGTTATATTAATAGACCAATAGGTTGGCATACTAATGGTTTTAATATAAAATGATAGGTATGGGCTTATGAGATTATTCTTAATTTGTCGAAGAACGAGTTTGTAATAAAGAAAAAAGGAGCACCTGCGTTTCCAAGAATACTCAATTGGAAATCTCCAAGGAAAACTCCATTTTACATGATTATCATCTACAAAGTTCAAGATTACTATCATAGTCTGTATAAGTTAAAGTGAAGAGATTCAGAATAGTATTATCCAAAACTGCTTCATTCATCTCTGCCATACATGACCATAACAACACATACTATATACTCAAAGAATAAATCACAATATATAAATAATAAGCTTCACGAATTACTAATAATGCTACAACTTAGCATTCACCTTGTTCATTAACATGATGAAATTTTACATAAATAAAAATCAAAGTTTCTAGGCCGTTTCGCATAAAGCATAACCTAACAAAATATGATATAGAGTACCCAACTGGATTTATAATTAATGGGACAACAAAACAAAAAATTCCTTATAGCCATAAATTAGTTAGCCTAACAGCTCTATAGATAACTACTACGGATGTAACTTAGCTATTTACATAACGTATTAAGCCCACTCTATTTGGACCTTTTCAATTTTTTCTTTGATTTCATCCATCAGCTCTCTGTTTCTTGCAACTCGACTACACCACTGAGAACAAATTGGAGCAGTATAAGAATGAAAGTTGCATCTAAAATAACGAGTTTGGCCAACTAATTCAAAGTACCTTTGTAAGACACGTGAGATTTGGATCATCTACAATGTCTTTCATGTAATCCATGATCGAAAAGCCTGACGACTTGTCATACACTTCTTCTGGAATGCTTGGAATATAACAAGGGTTTTATATACGTGCAACATAGTCACCCAATAACTTTGATAGTAGAGCAAAAAAATACACATACCAAAAGGTTCATCCTTCTAACTTTTTTTCGCCTCATTACACATTTGTAACTCTTAATAGAACTAAAACAAACATAAAAGAGAACACGTGTCAAAAACTAAATAAGTCATTGAATGCCATTTTTATCAACCAAAAGCTTTAGTTATTCATAAAATTGTGTGCAAGGCACTTAGCATCTTACCCGTCCACAATAGTTTCCTTGTCTCCTCCAACAAGTCTCCTCTTTATTGGATCCATGAAGAACATGGTTTCATCATTCGGTGACACAACCGTCAACATCCAATTTCTTGTAACACATACATATAACTCTATCATCAATATAGTAGACATATATTTATGTATTAAGGCAATTAAAACATGCACATCACAGACGGTTTCAGTTTTATACTCTGATTTACGTGGCACGATAAACAGTTGTTCTGTGGTCCCATTTTTGTAACGAACTACTGGGTATCTGATCAATTCTGTTGGAAGATGGATTCCTCGAGTGTTAGCATAGCTCGGATCAACAAATGCAATCTTACTCAACATCAAATTTCCCTTCAACACTCCATAAAGATAGCTGAGAAAAATAAAACACAAATACGTGCTTATCAGTACAAGCACTGGTGTATCCAATAATGAACATAAAATCTAGATAGACTTTGAGATACACATATTCTAAACAAAAAGATTATAAATGTAATTAGTACCTCATATCTAGTTACAATGTATCCCGTAATATCATTTATAATGAAGCAAATCGTTTGATTAGTACCTCATATAGAGCATAATGGTATTAAGGGAGCCATTTTTTGTGTGGGCCACATTAAAAATATCTGATCTAAAGATTGATCTTTCCTTTATGGACGAATATAAGCTCATCTAATTCCATTTGAACCATCGCCTTACCATCTAATTGTGTCTTGGCCCACATGTATAGTTGTTCAACAGGTTTCGGCTGATCCAAGGGACAATACTGCTCACTTTCTTCAATGTCTTCATCATCAGAGCGATTCTCTAGAAGAACCTTTTCACATGGATTTACCACATTGTCGGAAAGATGCTGCATATCCCTATCATTAGAGAAATTCTTTGAAACATGCTCTAGATTCTCATTACGATCATCATCTAAAATATTGTTTGGATGCTCTAGATCTTCATTCCTAGAAGATTGCACCTACATGGATGTATATATGCATAAGTACAACATAGACATTGTTAAGATATAGTACGTATTTGGAATTTGGAAATTTATCATCACCAGGGTCTGAACTTTTGCAAAGTCCTCAATGTGATGCTCACACTTTAAAAACTATCAAAGCGATGCCTAGAGTTTTAAAATAGCATTTTTGTGATGCCTCCGGCCAATTTTCGTTTGGCTTTGTTAAGTCCGATGACATGGCAATTTTTTTCTTTCAAAAATAGAGACGAAAAGACTTTAGTGCCCTTTTAAAAAAAATTTCTCTCTCTCTCTCTCTCTCTCTCTCTCTCTCTCTCTCTCTCTCTCTCTCTCTCTCTCTCTCTCTCTCTCTCTCTCTCCGTCGATGGGATCTAAATTCAGTAGCAGAGAGACAATGCACCTACCTTGCCAGCCTCCACCTCGGCCCAACCATCCTCATCCTCTACTCTATCGTGCCTCCTTAGAGATGCTCAATCATCACCCCTCCCAACCTTACTGCCGCCACTACAACCCATTCGACCCCTCCCAACATTGATACTCATTCCATAACATTTTCCAATACAATTCAATCCCTGAAATAATTGTAGCAGTCCTCGATAATATAGTAGCAGTGCTCGAACCAAAAATATAGTAGCAGTCCTCGAACCAAAAATGCAGTAGCAATCCCAAACTGAAATGCACTAGCCCTTCCCAAAAATGCAGTAGCAGTCCTCAAATAAAAAATGCAGTAGCAATCCTCTAACCAAAAATGCAATAGCAGTCTCTTAACCTAAAACACAGTAGCCGACCCCAAAAATGCGATAATAGTCCCAAAAACACAAATAATATAACTTTTAATACAAAATATAGTGGCAACTCCCATACAAAATAAATAACACGTTAAATAAGTTTAGTCGCATCTTCGAAACATATATAATAAGAGCTTCAAATATTCAAAAATTACAATATTAGTAGCAGCTTCAAAAAAAGCAACACTAAAAAAAATAGCAGTAGCAACTTCGAAAAGTGTAATGGCAGCATCATAAAAAGCAAAACATTTGAAAAACCAAGTAACAGCTTCAAAAAAGAAGAAGGAAAACACTCAAAAAAACTAAAATAGCAATAGCAACTTTGAAAAGTGTAATAGCAACTTCAACGTAATACCAACTTCTAAAAACAGAGCAGCTCGATCATTTAATAAAAACTTAGTAGCAACTATGAAAAAATATGGTATTGGGGAGCTCGATCATATACAATAGGGTAACTACTTGTACAATCCGTCACAAAAACCATAATATGTGAGGAATTTATAGTTGTCACATAAACTATTTGTGACTACTCATAAAATTCGTCGCTATATAGGTCAAATGCGAGGAATTGGGTGTCGCATAAAATGAGATATGCGACAACCACAAATTCCTCGCATTTGCTTTCATAATGCGACGATTTATTGGTTGTTGCAAATTGTTTCGTCGCAAATGCTATTTCCTGTTGTAGTACTATGATACTCGAGAAATTTTGGTACACCCAATTTAACGAGGATTGGACAAAAACTGAACAAGAGCACCCAACAACTATTTGTACTACTAAAGTAAAAGTACTTATGCAAATCAATTTGCCACATCCATCTTCTAAAGTAAAAGTACTTATGCATCAACAAATGTATATTGCTAAACTTGAAAACACTAAATGTAGTAGAAGAAGCTAACATCACATGTTATATTGTTCATGAATCACTTTTCATATGAATTGGTTTTATAGTTTCCCATATACAAATAAGTTGAGAATGAGAAATGGTTAATCTTTTCTCAATGGAAATTACTTGTCCCTCATTAAATTTAACCAAAATTAAAAATGATATTGTATATGTTTGCAGCCAATAAAGGTAAGGAGTAAGATATTGACACCTTTACTGTTTTTGGTTCAACCTTGGTTCCATAAGCAAAGTTTTATTAATTTCACTCTTCTTTTCTATGCTTTCTTTCTTCACGATAAAAGCTTCATACTTTCGTTCTCTAAAATCAAAAAGCAACATTGATACTTTCAATGTATAAAAAACAAACAATACAGATTACATATTTCATTGATTAAACCACAGTGAAGCACCAGTTATCTAGAAATTCTGGTACCAAAGAATTTAGATGTCAGGTTAATTCTTTCTGTACATAAAGATGCCTACTCAGGGTAGAACACACACACACACACACACACACACACACACACACACACACACACACACACACACACACACACACACACACACACACACACACACACACACACACACACACACACACACACACACACACACACACACACACACACTATCCAAAGCGGAGCTTCGCCTTGAAAAAATGGAGCGGAGTTCTAATTTTCCCAAGATTGAAACAATTATTTGATCATTGTGACCAATCATTCTTTACATTATCGTTGGAGGATCATGCTTGAAAAATTACCTCAATCGAAGATAATTTGACCATTTAATTATCACATTCGACTTTTGATGAATACCGTTCATTCGATATAGCTTAAAAGTTCAATGTAGCAATCAAATGGTCAAATCATCTCCGATTGGACTAATTTTTAGTAACGTGATTGTCTAACAGTAATATAAAGAATTGATGGTTTCAATCATCGAGCAACTTTGTCAATCTCTTGAAAATCGTAACTGTATATATATACACAATCCATATTCAGAGCGGAGCTTCACTTTGAAAAAATGGAATGAATCTTCGATTTTCACAAGATTAATAAAGTTGCTCACCCGCTGAAATCATTCATCACGTAGATTACTGTTTAGAGATCTTGCTAACAAAAAATCAACTCAATCGGAAATGATTTAAATATTTGATTGACACATTGAACTTTTGATTTATACAGTTCGTCCGATATAGCTTAAAAGTTAAGTGTGACGATTAATGGCCAAATAATATTCGATTGGGCTGATTTTTTGATCCTTAAATAGTATTCTATATGATGAATGGTTTCAACGGCGAGCAACTTTGTTAATCTTGTGAAAATTGAAGTTTCGCTCCATTTTTTCAAACCGGAGCTTCGCTCTGAAAAAGGAATGTATGCATATATATATATATATGCCTACTCAATTCTCAATGATAGCAATGACACTCATACATACAAGATTTATGTATATGTCATATGACAGTCTGATTTGTGAAAGAAAAAAAGTGTAGTGATTTGTGCTCACCTTGCACAAGAAAAGGCACCAAGATGTTGGTTGCCTCACAAACTACTCTAGTACTCTGGGTATTTGGTTTTCGGCTTTTATATCATCACAATTCAAAATTAAACCTCTGGGCACTATAGAAGTCATGATAGATACTTGGTCACTGATGTTGATTCTCCTGTAACGACCCGAACCGTAGAATGTGCACATATTGGTCAGAGCTGTGATTATTGTGAATTAATCGTACTCGTGGGTTTGTTAACAACTAAATTATCGGACAAGAATTTAGTTTCAGTTCCTTCGCAGGAATTGTAGAGGATTTAATTTCAAGATCGTGGAAAATTAATGAGAATTTTTCAGATAAGTGAGCAATGTTTTATCGAGTTTTGAAGTCGGTTGGTGAATGTGGATTTAATCGTGACTGTCCAATTTGGATCAGATTGAATTATAATCGTTGATTTGGGGATGGTATGTGTACAATATGTATACTGTATAAATACAAAACAAATTGGGAAACTTTCTATTTTTGGAAATACCCGTTGACCCACGGGTAAAAACTGACCCGTTTGGGCCATGACATTCTCGGCGTCGGTGTGCCTTATTCTGGCATCTTTTGGCCATGGTTCCTTCATGAAAGTTATTGTGCTTGAGCTCCTCTTTCTTTTGATAGGTGGATCACTCATTTTGGTTACCGGATGAAGAAGGTATGACGCGGTAAAGTCCGAATTCGCCGGCGACGGAGGCGATGGAGATGGAGGTCGACCTTGTGGGGGGTTTTGTAGCCCATGGAGAGGTGAGTCTATTCCAAGTGGTTTCAGCCCTTTCCGTGTCCATTGGTGGCCGATCGGAAAAATTGAATTTCGGCGAGGTTTTCGAACTTCATGGTTGACATTTTTTGGGTTGGTGGAAATTCCGGCGCCGGCGGCAGCCCCACGCGCCGCCATGCAAGGCGAAGCTCCGGCAAGGTGATCGTGATCGAGTGTTTGGCAAGGGATCTTCCGCCGGACCTCAGAGTTAGCCGTGTACTGTGAGTGGACACTTTGATTTTCACTGTTGATTTGCGAGTCTTGATTATGCATTTTATGTTATGCATTTTACGAGTATGCAATTATGATTATGCATTTACGATTATGCATGAACGATTATGTATTTTTACTTGGAGGCATATGTATGATTTGTTTTACATGGATTATGGATATATGGATGCATCAATGCATGGCTTCTCAGCTGATCCCCGAGATGCTCCGGGAAGGTTATGACAAATGCTTAACCCGTGATTATATAGCTCCCAGGAAGGTTATGACAAACCTCTTGCCTTGGTTGAGCATGATTGTAACTTTGAGGAAAATGTACTCGTGTTACGGCCTCCACATTTTATATGGTATCTAGGAAGGTTATGACAAATACCTTACCTGTGATTGATGATTTTAGACTCGCATCATGATTTCATGTTTATATTGGTGGAAGACATATTATTATTTTCGTCCACTCACTCTAACGATTTTATTTGTCTTCCCCTGGGCTTTTCGGTTTCTTTTGCCCAGTTTGCAGTTTGGGTTCCAGTGTTGCACGTCGACGGTGGAGGTGTAGAGTTCAAGTCACACTTTAGTTCGTGTAGGTTCTCAGTTCGACCTACTGGTTGTATATGATGTGTATAGGCGTCGCTCTGAATACTTATGTTATGTTTTCAGTTGAGTTTACTCCTAAATATTTTCTGAATTTCTTATAAACCTTGTAGTTTATTATATATGATGTTGAGAAATCCGGATGGGGAACGGAGCCCCACGGTTTGGCTTTTGTAGAATATTCGAAATGTGATTCTCCTTGCAGGTTCTAATATTAGCTCACATATTTCAAAGTAAACTCTGGCAAAAAATTTCAAGGTCATATTTTCGAAGGGGTTTGATTTCGGTTTAGGCAACTAAATCGGAGTCAGATCATTTCATCTCCAAAGCAAAATTCAACGATTATGATTCTCCAAGGCCCAATGTTGATTCTTCAAAGCAGAAGATCGATTCAAAATCAAATCACAAAACTTCATAATTGATTCAAAATCAAATCACATACCTTTATAATTGATTCAAACCAAGCGATGTAATGGTTTCAGCTGTCTTTTTACATGCCAACCCAATCAATTCCCCCATCTATCTCGATGTAAACATTATGATTGTGATATACTACATCCACACCTTCACAATACTCTCTCGATCTTGCACATACTTTTTCAACTATCTGTCCGATCAATTTCAGGGCTATCGTTTTAGCCAGTCACCTTATTTCATCCGTCGGATTAGATATGATGGTCATAGATTAATTAGTCAGTCGTGTGTCATGCACGTGACTGAGCTGTACTAACAACCCGACTGTGCAAGAGAATTTTCGCTAGTGAAGTAGTGATAGTAGGATCACTAGCCTCAATGAGTTGCAAGACGACTTGTTAACATGATTCTTTATTTTTTAAGATGGCGATAATTATTTATGCTATTTTTTAAAAAAAAGAATGGTTGTTCCCCACTTTCACCAATTCTTCCAAAAAAATCCTTTTTATCTAAGAAATATTGAAAAATATTTGGATCCAAATGAGTTTTAACCAACATTGTCCAAACTATATCGTTTGTATACATTCTAATTTGTTATTTCAAAATTGGGATAACACATCTTATAGATTATTGGTTAAAAATCAACTCTACAAAAAATGAATCAAACTAAAAATCATTTAGGTATCCGATCTTATCAAATAAATGAACAGTTATGTTGAATTTTTTCATTACAATAATCACTGTTAATTGGTTTTGCAAGATTGGATAAGAAAACGATTTTTGATTTGATTGAATTTTTGTATACATGATCCTTAAGAACTAAACTATATACTAAGTGATCTCAATTTTTAAATCATGAATTGCAAAATATATAAAAGGAGTACTTTGGACAATGTTCGTCCTAACTCATTTGGACCCACCCAAGTATTTTTCAGGACGATTTAATTGATAAAGGTTATTTTAGTAACTAACAAATAAAAGTTAAAAATAAGAAAAAATTATAAAAACTAGATTTTATCTCTTTAGAACTACCAATCTCTATCTTAAACTTCTTCTCTCTATAATAATTACCGTAAAACTGATCATTTTCCAAAAACAAAAATTGATCTTCCACCACATGCGTAGGCATGTGCTACACATGTGTACATTTTCTAGTATTACTGATGTGGTAGCATTATAAGACTTCACCAGATTACCCGGTTTAATAAATTGAAGCCTTATAACAACACTACAGAATTGATTCAAAACCATGCGATGAAATCGTTTCAGCTGTCATTTTCAATGACAAATCCAATCGATTCCCCCCTCTATCTCAATGTAAAAATAATCTCTCGAACTTGCACGTACTTTTTCAACAATCCGTCTGATCAATTTCAGGGCTACCGTTTTAGTCGGTTACCTCATTTCATCCGTTGGATTATATATGATGATCATAGATGAATTATCCAGTCATGTGAGCACGTGACTGAGTTGTACTAACAACCCGGCTGTGCAATATAATTTTGCTAGTGAGGTAGCGATACTAGGATCACTAACCTCAATGAGTTGCAAGACGACTTGTTAACACAGTTCTTTATTTTTTAAGATGACGATAATTATTTATACTATTTTTAAATTTTTTTAAATAAATAAGGATTGTTTCTTCATTTTCACAAATTCTTTCAAAAAAGCCATTTCCATCTTAGAGAGATTGGAAAATACTTGGGTCCAAATGAATTTGGACCAATATTATGCAAACTATATCATTTGTATGCATTCTAATTTATTATTTCAAAATTGAGATCACTCATCTTATAGACTATTGGTTGAAGATCAACTCCACAAAAAATGAATCAAAATGGAAATCATTTGTGGTATCTTGAATATTTCTTATAATTATTCATAATTTTTACGATATTTATAATTCGATTTAGCGAGTGCGGTAAATAATGTTTATCTATAGTAAAAATTGTGCGATTTACAGTTAAATTTTTATCGAATTGTCAAAGTTGGTTGGTTTCTACTAGAATTGTAGAATTTGTCGAGACGAGTTCGTAGACGCAAAAATTGTCAAAATTGGAGTTACGACAAAAAAACTATGATCAACAGAAATTTATTAGGAATGTAATAGTCATAAAAGTGCAACCATAAATAGTGCTTACCCATTTTGGAAAGTTGATCTTGTTGACTGTGTCTCAGCAGCGAAAATCACTGTCGCTTCTGTCTGCCGGTGACACGGCACCGTCTGGCTACCATCGACCATGATTTTGGTCGGAATCGAATGGCCTAAACATCTTGCTTCTTTTCTTGGGTTTATTTCAATGTTGGTGTACGGTGGAGGATGAATCGACGACAAGAAGTTTTAGGGTTTTGGGTTATTCCGTCGCTATCACCGGCGACTTCTCCGACCACGTTAAAGGTACAATTCAATTCCTCTTGATGTCCTGAGCATATTGGTGTTGAGAAGTTTTTGGTTGCATGTGATTGAGATGGGATTCAAATTTCGTCGTTGTCGTTTTGCGTCGAAATGGCGATGGTTACCGGCGGTTATGGACATCCTGAATAGAGGGGTTTTGCTCCCCTTTATCTCCTAAATCGAATTGTATATCCCTTGAGCTTCGAAATAGAGTGATTCCGGAGATCGGTCTTGGAAAGGATTTCAGGCCGGGTTGCGTTCGGGGCCGATTTTGGTATAGCCAGAATCTACCTAGGGTCCTTTGAGACAGATTATTTGGCTCTTCATGAGCTTTTCCTATGATGGGTCAACCTCCGCCACCGGCGGTGGTTGCCTATGGTGGCTCGTGGCCAGAAAATTCTTTTCAGAAACTTATCGTGTTATATGTTATTAGGTTCGTGTCCACGATACAAACATAGTGGTGAGGTTAATAATGTGTTTAGACTTCGTCGTCCTAGTAGGTGGGCGGTAGTGACTAGGGTCTCCATCAGTGGCAGTGTTGACGGAGAAATTAGGGTTCTCTTATATCGTTACGATTGTTTTGTCAAAACAAGTTTATCAAATATGTTTTTAAACTAGATTAGTTGAAATTAGTTTCGGATCGAGTATTTCATCGATTTGGGTATTTATTTATCATTTTGACCGACAAGGGTCGGATCGTCACATCATTTGGGTATCAGATCTTATCAAATAAATGAACGGTTATGGTCAATTTTATTACTACAATAATAACCGTTCATTTGTTTTGCAAAGATTGGATGAGCAAAAGATTTTCGATTTAATTGAATTTTTGTGTACATGATCCTTAAGAAATAAACTATTTAATAAGTGGTCTCGATTTTTAAATCACGAATCGAAAAATATATAAAAATGAGTAGTTTGAAAAATGTTGGCCCAAACGCATTTGGACCCACCCAAGTATTTTTCAGAAAGATTTAATTGATGAAGGTTATTATAGTAATTAACAAATAAAAATCAAAAATAATGAAAATTATAAAAACCAGATTTTATCTCTTCATTTCTCTCTTAATAACTACCAATCTTTATCTAAAACTTCTTCTCTCTATAATAATTATCTAAAACTTCTTCTCTCTATAATAATCACCGCAAAACTGATCAAAACTGATCTTCCACCACATGCGTAGCTAGGCATGTGCACATTTTCTAGTATTACTGATGTGGTAGCATTACAAAACTCCACAAAACTTCACCAGATTATCTGATCTAATATCTAATAATAAAATGAAGCCTTAGAGGCTTATAAAAATACTACATTAATCAATGACAAGGAACGACTCTTAGACTAACAAACAAAGGTAAAGCGAATACTATCAAAAAATCAATGTGCCCCACCCCCTAACTAGTTATGAACCATCTCTACAAAATCAAAATCAGACATAGTTGTTCAATGTCCATCTCTACTGGAAGTAGCACCGATTTCTAGGAGACTCCCTCTTATGGACCGTTGATTGCACTCCTAGCTTTGCAGAGGACATTTAGGCTTCTCTTCCTGTAGCCTACACCAACCCGTACTGACACAAAGTGCCATATAACGCGCATGAGGCACCTCCTTTAGTGGAAGAGACGGTAGAAGACCCTGCCACCTCCATGAGATGAGAATCATTCGCACCTAACCCGGCCAGAACTAGCTCCGGCTCCTGCATAACTAACCCTCACGAACTTGAGACTAGCACTTATCGCTCGACCTGTACATGAGAAAAAACAACATAATTTGCAGGGTTGACCTCAAAAAGAGGGTTCCCCTGTATGTCACAACCCCAACCCGCCGCCCAATGCTGCCACAACCCCAACCTTGGCTAGACACTACCACCATCTCCGACACCACCTGATCTTCCTTCACAACCTCTGTCACCAAGCCTTCCACCCCCCTCCCCCAAGAGTTGAGACAGGAACACCAAATTGGCTCACCAACTCCAACAACCGCACCATTGAACCCACTAAAGTACTATAAACACCCGGATGAACCCCACTAACCAAGCTTGAGTTCCAACCATGACCTATAAATGCTACAACACCACGACCACCACTCGAGCCCTCATCTCTCGAACTACCACCAACTCGAAACTAGAATCACTACCACGATCTGTGGCCAAACTACCACCCCTACAACCTTCAAGACCATGAGAAAAACACCGACAAACAGAACAATAACCCTTGACAGTAACATATTCCAGACCTGCCTCCACCACATAAGAAGATCGAAGAGAACTGATACCTGGAAGTCAAAAGCAGAGGCCAGCAAAAATCAATCACAATCGAAAGCCGTATCTCCTCGTGATAGGAGAGCCAAAACTGACCATATTTCGTGTACAAGATGATTGAATTCCCAACCCTCTTGCACCGGCTTTTCTTCAAAACACTCTACTCTAAAGAACCCAAATAGGGTAATTAAGATCTGGACCCATACCTTGTTGACCATCGTCGGCACTTCCATCGGATCCAAAATGCCAAGAAAAGGATACACCACCAGCGGGTTCAAAAAATACAGAGAATATTTAGACATAGCCTTCTTGAGATCCTCCTAGCTTCGAAACTTGCATACAAACCGATCATGGCTTCTCTCATGCAAAACAATTGACCCTGAGCCATAAGCATCATGCCACAAGGATTTTACTTCCATCTTGAAAGCCCGCACCTTGGACTTTGGCAACGACGTACAACAGAGAGAAAACCCTTGCTACCACATACATCCATCCACCGTCGGCCTTCTCCTCATCTGAGAAGTCGCCGAAGAAGTTGAAATCGCCCATTGATGCAACCAAAGACTAAGCCACCACCAACGCATATGCCTCTCCGTCCAAAAGAAGGGTCTTCATTTTCGGTGGAATCCGCCATGCAAGAGATGAAATAGAGAGAGGAGAACGAGCCCAACAAGAATATGGGTTCGATTTAGATTTGGAGAAGTAGAAATGGAGATTGAAGGAGAGGAAGGAGGCAACTAGGGTTAGAAGGTTTTGTTTTGAGAGAGTTTTTTTAGAGAGACGGAAAAGACAGAAACACAAATAGTATTCAATCTCTTCATGTTAACACGAATTTATAAACAATCATATGTTTAAATTTTTTTTTTCAACAAAATTATTGAATGAGTTGAATTTGAAACTTTTTTTTTTGATGCAACAATTATGTCTATAATCGGAAAATTTTATAGTGCTCCATAGTTTCAATACTCTCTAGTTTTGGAGAGTTAAATTACTTCTGCGGTCATGATCACTATAGAATATATTGTGATCCAACGCTCTAAAACTGAGGAGTTTTGGTACGAGTAGAAAAGTATAAATAAAGTGTTTAGGTTAAACTGCAATACTTTTATTCATTCCCGTATTGGGTGTATATACAGCTTTATATATTCCTAATAGGTAGAGAATATCTACAATAAAAAATAAATCAATTCTAATTATAATAGGAATCTAAGATATCTACAAGATCAATACTTGCCAACACACCCCCTCAAGTTGGTGCGTAGATGTCAATCATGCCCAACTTGTCTAACCATTTACTAAAAATTTCATATGATAATCATTTAGTAAGAACATTAGCTAACTGTTCCTCAGATGACACAAAGGGAAACTGAATAATCTTCTTGCCAAGGTTATCCCTTAAGAAATTTCCATCAACCTCCACATGTTTGGTTCAATCATGTTGTACTAGGTTATGAGCAATTTCAACAGTAGTTGTATTATCACAATACAAATTCATAGGTTCATGAAACCTGAAACCTAACTCTTTCAGCACATTCTTGATTCACAACAATTCACATACACCATTTGCTATTCCATGGTATTCAATTTTTGCAATAGAACGAGCAATTACATTCGGCATCCTACTGCGCCAAGTAACCAGACTTCCACCAATAAAAATAAAGTAGCCAGAAGTTGGTTCTCTATTAGTATGGTCACCGACCCAGTTTGCCATCACTATAGCCTGAAAACACACATCTCACTAGTGTAGCCAGAAACACACAACTCACTGTTTCTTGCAAATAACAAACCCTTATCAGGTATGTCCTTCAGATACCTGAGAATACGTAATACCGCAGTCATATGATTTACTCCAGGATTATGCATAAATTAACTCGCCACACTGACAACATATGCAATATCAGGTCTAATATGTGATAAATAAATGAGTCTCCCAACTAAACGTTGATATCTGCCCTTCTTCGTTGGAACTTGATATGGAAGAAGTTCCAGTTTGTGATTTTGCTCAATAGGAGTGTTAGCAAATTTATAGTCTAGCAGTTCAGTTTTAGCAAGAAGATCAAAAACATAATTCCTTGGGACAATGTAATTTCTTGCTTGGACCTTGCGACTTCAATTCCTAAGAAGTATTTCAAATCACCCAGATCTTTCATGTCAAACTCCTGTGACAACTGTTTCTAGAGACTTGCCATCTCACATGGATCATCTCCTGTAACCACCATATCATCAATATATATAATCAAAGTTGTAGTCTTACCATCCTTGTGCATAACAAACAAGGTGTGATCAGAGTTACACTGGCGATACCCAAACTTCTTTATTACTTTGGAGAAGTGTCTAAACCACACTCTGGGTGATTTCTTCAAGCCATAAAGAGACTTTTTGAAATGACATACTTTTTCCTCATTGCCTGGTTTACAATTGATCCATGGTGGAGTATCCACGTACACTTCTTCTTTTAAGTCGCTATTCAGGAAAGTGTTCTTCACATCAAGCTGACGTAGAGGCCAATCATAACGAGCTGTAAGGGCAATAAGGATTCTTACAGTATTAATTTTGGCAAATTGTGCAAAAGTCTCCTGGTAATCAACTGCATACTTCTGAGTATAACTCTTGACAACCAACCTAGCCTTATAGCGATCAATGCTTTCATCAGCTTTAAGTTTCACAGTAAACACCTAGTCATCTCCAACATTCTTCTTACTAGGTGGCATAGGGACCATATCTCAAGTTTCATTCTTCTATAAGGCTTCCAATTCCTCGTTCATAGCTTGTTTCCATTTGGGATCGGCTAAAACAACATGTACATTGCTAGGAATAGATACTGAAGATGATTGATTAACAACAAGTGCATGAGATTCAGACAATCTATGGTGGGAGATATAGTTAGTAATATGGTATTTGGCTTTCACATCTATCCTAGGCTGATATTGTTGTTTAGAAATTTTCTTAGTAACTCGAGTAGATTTACGTGCCTCAGATGGAACACCCTGAATGAAGATCTCAGTTGGTGGCGTAGATAGGGGAACAAAAGCTTTAATGTTATCTCGATACTATTAAGAAGATATATCAGTCATTGAGTTCTCTACAGATTGAGAGGAATTCTCGATGGGCAGCAAAGTATTTGGGTCATTCCGGGCAGAGCCTTTGATGCATCGAGAAGTGTCCTTCGATGCATCGAAGCCTTCTCTTGGGGCTACATTTGTTAGAAGCTTCGATGGGTCGAGAGGATCTTTCTCGACCCATCGAAGCAAGCTCTCAAGTCTTCACTTGCCAGAAGCTTCAATGAATTGAGAGGATCCTTTGATCCATCAAAGCTATCTCTCAGGTTCTCTGTCTGAAAATTCGATGGATCGAGATAATCACTTGATCCATCGAAGGAACGTCTCTGGTCCTCTATTGGTGACATACCGGAACCCTCAAATTGCGTCTTCAATTGTTGAAGCTCTTCAGATTCCAGAAAATTCAGAGTATTTCCTTCACAATCTCTTCTCTCCCCCTGAAGGGAAAACTCTGACACTCTCACTAAGTAAAAAGGTTCAAACTCTTGGAAGAAGACATCAAGGGAAACATGAGTCTTCTTGGTGAGAGGATCATAACACCGATAAACTTTCTGAAAATCTGTATAGTTAATGAAGACACATTTCAAAGCACAGAGATCAAGCTTGCCTCTCAAATGCTTGTGAATATGGACATAAATAGTACAATCAAACACACGAGGCTCAAGATTAGAAAAAGAAGGAATATTCAGTAACTCTTGTAACTTTTGAAATGGACTCTGGAAGTCAATAACACGGGATGAAGTATGGTTGATCAAGTAAGCAACAGAAGTAACAGCAGCACCCCAAGAGAACCGAGGCACATTCATGCCAAACAATAAAGCACGAACAACCTTGAGTAATTTCTTATTCATATGTTCTACCAAGCAATTATGTTGAGGAGTATAGGCAATAGAGATTTGGTGACGGATCACATGAGAGGCCATGTAAGTAGACATGCTGCCATTTACATACTCATCTCTATTATCTGATTGAAGAACCCGGATAAGCTGTTGGTATTATGTAGTCATCATCTTATGAACCTCAGTGAAGCGAGAGAATACATCACTCTTGCTAGTCATCAAACAGGTACACTCATAAAGAAAAGTAACAAAATAACAAGCTCCAGTTTATGTAGAAATTCTAGCAGGACCCCAAATATCATAATGAATTTTCATAAAAGGAACTGAGCATTTACTCAAACTTGGGGAATAGGGAACACAATGGCTCTTAGCCAGTTCACAAACATCACACTGAAAATAAGACTCATCAAAACTCAAAAATAGTTGGGGTTGTAACTTCCTGAGATAACCAAAAGAAAGATGACCCAAACGATGATACCATAACCAGATGGTTTCCTTGACTTTATTCAAACTACTAACACTGTTGACTCAACGAACTCGCTGCTTCTCTCCATTGGATGTCAAATCGAGATAGTACATCTTCCCTCATCTAATACCATAACCAAGAATCTACCGAGTCAGAATGTCTTGAAAAACACAAAAGTTGGGATAAAACATGATAGGATAAGAAAGGACCATAGTGATTTGACTAACATATAAAATGTTATATGCTAGAGAGAGGACAACTAAGACAGAATCAATAGTTAAATTTGGAAAGAGCATAACAGAGTCTTCACCATCAAAAGAAGAAGAAGAACCATCAGTAGTAGAGACACTATGTATAGAAGAAGGATGAATAGAATGAACTAAGTTATAGATATTGGTCATATGATCAGACACATCAATGTCAATTATCCAAGTATTATTCCCACAAGATGTAGCAAGAGAGGCTTTGCATGACATACTTGATTGGATTATATTAGCAGAAGCAACGGAGGTACTTATGGAAAGAAGGGTCTTTTCTGGGCAATCACCCCACCAGTCAGGATATCCAATAGCTGGAAAGCAATTGTCTTTAGAGTGACCATAATCCTTGCACAACGGGCATATTGAGTTGGCATAAAAATTTGGAGGACGAACACCAAACTGAGAGAAGTCAAAGGAACAAGAGGAGGGAGGCCTTCGGTGAGCCACGACGACTTGAGCAGGTGAGGCCGACGTTAGTACGAGCAGTGGTGGAGATATGGTCGTGGTAGTAGTCACGAAAGCGAGCTAAGTAGAAGCTGCAGTGTGAGTGAGACGGTTGTTGTGAGCCTGACAAACATGAGCATAGGTCTTGTCAAGACTCAATAACTCCCCGCGACGAAGAAGCTCCCGTCGAATTTTATCAAATTCAGGATCCAGACAACTACAGTCATGGTATTAGAAAATGAGGCAACACGCTGATCAAGTTCCTCGAGACAAGAAACCAACTCATTGTAGTAGACAAAAAGGGGTCGCCCTGCTTGTTTAGTGGTGAAGTAGAGGCGGTGCAACTCATAGAGCCGGGTAAAGTCCAAATCATCATAGTAGGTATCGTGTAAGGCACTCTAAATATCTGCGGAAGTCTTGAGACAAAGATAGTGGTTGATAATATAAAGAGACATATTGTGATTACCCAAACCAAAAATTACGCACAAATCAACATGAATTAAGTTTATCACGAATTAGTCTCATCGTGTGATTGTTGACGACATTTTCACCGAATGAGAATTAGACTTTATTCTCTTTACGAAATTCGTAGAGTATTTTATTTCGAGCTCGTAAGAATTTTTGGGGAATTTTTCAGATGAGTGATCTATTTTTTATGATTTTTGGAAGTCAATGTGAGGAAATATTAAAAAGAATTTCATTTTACGTGGGTTTAATTTTGACCGTTAGATCTTGATCAGATCCAACCTCAGCCGTTGATCTGATCAGCTACTTAAGGATTTTTTTTAAATCAAAAAATCAAAACAGAAAACATTTCGGGCTTTGGCGACGACCTACAACGAGCCGATCAGACCCGATATCGGACTCGCTAGAAAACGCCACCGTTGTCGACGTTCTTGGTATGGTTTCTCCACTTCCTCTTTTGATTCATGTATGTATTGTTGGATTTTGGGTTATTTTAGGGTGCAAATCGACGAGGTGAACCCTTCAGATTTCGGGTTTAATCGATAGCGGTGCTCCAGCCGTTTTACGGCGACAGGGTGGGGTGAAATCGGTTGGGTTTCACCCCAGGGGTCGAACCCCTATGGTTTGGAGGACCAAGGAGCGACGACAGCGTCAATTTTGGCCAGAAACAATTTTTGGGCCGTGATGTTTCAGGCAGTTTCCGGCCAAACGGCAGCGAGTTAAGGATATGTCTAGCTGGGAAAGTTGTAGGGCTTGTTGAGATCTTCCCAACCGTTGATCGAACGCACCCAACAAAGTTGTTGCCATCGGAGGCGCGTGTGACTCACGCGCCGCCGCCTGTGGAGGCTCGTGAGGGCCACACCCCGCCGAGGCAAAAATCCAAAATTGACTGAGGGGTTTCTGAGGTAGATTCTGAGTTTATTTTCACATTTTTTTTTTATAGAAATTCGATATTAATTGACTATATGATTTATTCAGGAGACCGTGATCGAGATTTTGTCGAGGGAACTTCAGCCGGACCACAGAGCTAGTTGTGTACTGTGAGTGAACACTTTATTTTCACTGTTGTTTTGCGAGTCTACAGTTATGTATTTACAGTTGTGAATTTTTCAGTTATGCATTATTACATTTTTGCATTAGCTTAGAGACATACAACATATTGTTTTACACAGAGCATAGTCAGAGTTGTTGCATCGATGCATTGGCTTCTCGACTGATCCTCGAGACGCTTCGGGAGGGCCAGAGACCTGATCCGTGTTTTACTTAGCACCCAGGAGGGTTAGGACAAATATCTGACCTGAGCGTTCTTGTGGGTTGATGATGATTGACTCAAGTCACTTCCTCCACACATCACACAGTACCCATGAGGGTTTGGACAAACACCTGACCTGGGCATATACATGTTTAGACTCACATCATTTTTTATATACTCTTTGGAGAAAGGCATGATAGATATATCTTTCAGTTTAAAATGAAATATTATTTTCGTCCACTCACTCTAACAGTTTTATTATTTTGTATGCATTTCTCTGTGCTTTTCGGTTTCATATTGACCAGTTTGCAGTTTCTATCCTGTGGTTGCACGTAATCTTCGGAGGCCTAGAGTTTGAGTCACACTTCTCTTCTAGTAGATTCCTAGCTTAGCCTGCTAGTTCTGTATATTATGTAATTTAGAAGTCGTTATGAATACTATATTTTGTTTGCTTCCGTTTGTATTGTATTTCTAAATAATCACCGATTTCCGTGTAACCTTTTGAATTTTTTTGTATATTTGTTATTTGTATAGTAGTTGGTTGATTTGAGAATTTCGAATGGGAATCGGTGCCCCACGGTTTGTTTTTGTGGACTATTTTAGAAGTCTATTTTTTGGTACAGGTTTTGGGTTTCCTTGAATTATAGAGGAAACTCTGGAATTTCTTTTGTAAGTTCTATTGTCGTTAGGGCATAATTCTGATTTAGGCAACTTAATCAGGATCGGGTCCTTTCAGTTAGTATGAGAGCATTAGGTTATTGATTCTGTAGACTTCTACAGTTGTGTTACTAATGACATTTGAGAATGCACAACACTTCCAGAGTGATGGACCGACCGGCCGGCGGATCCCCATCAATGCTCACGGTGTTTTGTGTTTTCAAATGTTTGAAGCCTCATGATTGCTTCCTTTGTGTTTTGTGACTAATGTGTTTTTATCCATAGGAATCCCTCCTCGATGTGGAATCCGAGCTAATAAGGCTGAGGATCGTGACGAGGATCAGTGAACGCGAGACTTACTCACATGAGCTTTACATTTAGACAAGCGTTTTGATCCGGTAGTAAAAGCAAAGAAAGCTGGAGCAGCCTCATTCCCTGGTTACACTGATCTTGAAGCATGTGAGGCTTGGATAAGGTTTTGTCTTTAGGTCTACAGGTTTGGCTCTAATGTCAACTAGAAAAGTATAGGTAAAGTGTTTAGGTTAGAATGCAATACTTTCATTCATTCCTGAATTGGGTATATATATAGTTTTACAAGGTATATTCTTAATAGGTGGAGAATATCTACAATAAAGAATAAATCAATTCTAATTACAATAGAAATCTAAAATATCTACAAAATCAATACTTGTCAACATTCCGAAGTACTGTAGAACACTCCTCCGTCGCTCGCTTTGAGCAACTATTTTTAAGCAAACATCAAGGAAGATGAAGAAAGAAGCGGTGGGGATAGAAACCAATTTATTAGGCCTGTTAATGAGCAGGAGTCTTGTTGTGTTGGATTCGGGATTATACGGAGTCTTATTAATGGTTTCTATCGCCACCGCTTCTTTCTTCATCCTCCTTGATGTCTTAAAAATAGTTGCTCAAAGCGAGGGATGGACTTCTAGATCTCTTTGACGCTCGTGTTTGGTGTTCATGAGGAGGCTAGCTAGGTGTAGTTTGGATCTTTCTCTACGTACTATCAAAATCTTTGTCTTCGCCTTCTCATAGCTTGATGTTCACCACGGCCTCCTCTTTCTCAATATATTGTTGTGTACGTGGGACTTGCTTTAATTCTCATAAATTTTTTTATAAAAACTTGTATAGACCATAACAAATGGCCGGTGAACCTCATTTCATTTGATGGAAGATGGTGCATATATGAAAACATAAACACCTCATGTAATTGAACTCATATTACACATCTTAATTTCCTCTATCACAAGAACGCAAAGAAACCCTATATAACATAGTATCATATTATATGATAAAATAATTAACAGCTAATTAGGAAGGCTTGAGCAAAGCAAGCACATTTTCATCATCTTCACACAGAGCATCAAACACGTCTTCCACGAACGACGAGCAACTTGACGTCGTCGATCACCGGACCACACAGAGAGCCCGAGTTGTCGCTCGACATGGTGTAGAATGTGCTCAGGAACATGACACGAGTGCGAGGCGAAACGGCGGTGAAGAAAAGCCTGGCCTTCTTGAAGCCTCCTTCGCCTTTGGACTCATACGGCACCTTCACGGTCTCCTTGCCTGCAAAAGCTTCAATAACAAGAGATCCTACGCAGCCGCTGTCGCCGTCTCCTACGGAGAATGTGAGGGCGTAGCGCCTCCCGGGCTTGGTGAAGACCACTTGGGCCAATGCGCTCTCTTTCCCGCCGACGAACTCTATGGCTCTTCGGCCTTCGGGTACTGCGTAATGCTTGGAGTCGATGTATTTTACGGCCTTGAGGGACTCGACGATCCAGCCTGGTAGTGGACTGTTTTCGTCTTCGATGTGTGGAGGGATGAGGACTCCCCATGTCGTGTTTGGGAACACGTAAGGGCCTTCTTCGAAGTTGCCGTTCTTCAACAAGTTGGCTGCACAAAATAAATACACCAAATATATTATTTTACGATATGATTCAAATCTCTGACCTGCCTCTCAATCTTTAAGAGTAATATCTAACTGTTCACTACATTTGAATAAGTACTTAGAAAAGATATATTTACATTGGGTATATATATATATCGCATTTCATATTTAAAAAATATATATTGCGCTTGGTCTAAAGGAAGCTCTAAATTGCTCATGATATTCCCTAATTGATAATAGCATAAGAACACAAATCAAAAGATCCTCGCAGTATTACCTCTTGTGCGTTTTGGACGCTGCAAGACCTTCAAAGCAACCGAATCAATAAGCGGGCCGCAAGCCGGATCCTCCTCCACACCCGGGTTATGGATGCTAAGCACAACCTCCTCATCATAGACATTAAACGCCCAGGCATAAGAATCCCACCCGGTGTTGCTATACATGGTCTGAATCGGCAATATACCGAAGTCGCTATTCTCACGTTTGGAGCCGCTGACTGAAATGTTCAGTTTCTCCTCTTGTGCGCACGTACGAGCTGCACTGAACGTTATGGAGTAGAAGCCACCCTTGGTGACCTTGATCTTCTGCTTGATCGAGGCCTCGTTGCCGAGCCGAACGGCGAAGGCACCCTCGGGGACGACGAGCAACATGTCGCCTTGTGTGTGGCCGGATTTAATGTACTCGATGAAGCCTGAGGTTTCCCAGTTGGGAATAGCATCGTGGGATTTCACCACAGTGCCTTTTATTAGTTCTGAGGGTTTAGGACCATACTCGAAGTTACCGTTTGGTAGTAAACCTGAAATCAATAAGGTGAATAATCAATCTCATGCACGTCCTCTTTAGTATAGGCAGGTGAGGTGACAGACACTAAATTGAGAAACCCTAGCGAAGAGAAACTGATATATATAAAATGATAAAACACTTTTTATCCAATAGGTAGGTGTATTATTGCATGCGTTTGCCTTTGTTGATGCCACGAGAACATCACATGTTTTGTCGAGCTATACCATGTGATGGTGATGACTGAGTTCGTAAAGATCATACTTTTCAGAGACTTCGGAGGACTATATAACATAGCTGACAAAGACTATCATCTAAATTGAGTTTGGTGACAGATCGATATATCATGTTGCTTGGTTTTGGAATCTTCAGCACAATAAATATGGCATTCGAGATTTTTAAAAACACAGAGACTGAATTTCCAAACGTATGTAGTATACTAGTTATATATGTAGTGTTTCAATGAATCTATAGCTAGCGAACAAAAACATATGATCTGTTATGTTCATCTAGCTAGCACCAGATCTGAAATTAAAGGTACAAGTAATTTTTTTACTTATAAAATTGAATGTGACGAAAGCAAATAAATTAAACTTAATGGAGTCAAAACGTAAGGAAACATCATGATCTAATACACCCAAAATTGGGGAAGCTAGAGTGATTGTGCCATTTGTGCCTAGTGTATATATATACCCTTGAGGAAATCTCTAGCTATTTCATGCATATTCAAGTTGCCATTCAACAACCAAAAACCTTCAATGCCAGCTAGCCTAGCTTATATAAGCTAATTGAACATGATCCGAGGAAACTTAAATGTAAAAACTGTCATACTCCCACGCACTCTCATATAACATTTTATCCCATTCTTTTGTACTTAATTAAAATACCATCAATTTAATAAATGCATGCAAATTAAAGCTACATGTTGCAGCTCATGAACCGACTCCGATCCATATATTCCCATGTGCAGGCAGTGCAGCAGATAATAAAGATTGTACTCGATTCGTGATCCATTGATCCCATTTGATCTTTTACAGGACCAAAAGAAGAATCTCTTGGAGCGTTAACGACCCGACTAGCTAGCTAGTAATTAGACCTCAAATGGAATAGTTTCAGCATTAAGCAGTCCTCGTTTAATAGGCTGCAATATTGCAGATCGAGTGTTTGTAATTAATCTAACGTAATGCTAAGGCTTTGCTCTAATCTGATTTGCAGGTTTGAAATACGTAATTTCAGACCCTTATATGTATGAAGGGGGGCTCGATATCCAAGTTTCCCAAGTGACAGACATGAGAAACTATGTCGATCATAGTACAGATTCTCCCATTTAGATTCTGTGATGAACAAAACGTGTAGTATATATGTTAACACATACGTATGATTGCCGAGAACTACATGCACGGATAAGGATGAAAAGATTATTAATGGAGCTCAACCAAAATGATATAGAAAGCGAACAAATTAACTATACATATATAGAGAGAGAGAGAGAGCGAGGGAGAGACGGTGGAAAACTAAAGCATAATTGAGTGAGCTTAGTTACCAGAAGTATGTTTAGCAGCTGGCGCAGATAAACTTGTGTGGCAAGCGGCGCATAGAAGCACCAAGAGCGCAGTGACTTTGAACATGGTGGGATGGCTAGCTCAGAGAGATTGTAATCGACAGAGAAGAACACAGAGAACGAGAGAGATAGGAGACGATGATAGATGAGATCGCAGGCCAGGTTGTAGTTTATATACTGGTTCATCTCATGAGAAAGCCACTGAGTTTCTAAGGAACTACATTAATGCCATCATATCCTAAAAGCTAAGCACCTGCTCGGGGAAGAAGATATATATATATATACATAGCACCCTTTCACTCAGGTATATTTCTTTTTTGTCATTTTCAGATACAAAGTATTACATCAACTTTTCGATCATATTTTATCATCTCTACCGTTCAATTATTAGGTCTTAATGTATAGATCAAGCCCGTAAATTTTCAGCCAAAATGGTGATCGTTAAGGTATCGAACTAGGTTATATTAAGGGACGGACCGAATCTGCCAAACCTAAACCGTTCATACTTATAAACTTCAATTGTAGTTTTGAATTAGGTTAAATTAAGGGACGGACCAAATCTGCCAAACCTAAACCGTTCATACTTATAAACTTCAATTGTAGTTTTGAATTAGGTTAAATTAAGGGACGGACCAAATCTGTCAAACCTGAATCCTTCATATATACTTATAAACTTTAATTGTAGTTTTGAATACCTTAACGATTACCATTTTGGCTGAAAATTTACCGGAATAATTTACTCATATAGACATAATAATTGGACGGTGAAAATGTTAAAATATAATCAAAAAATTTGTATAATGTCTTATACCTGAAAATGACCAAAAATAAGTAAACCTTAATCAAATGACCCTCTATATATATATATATATCCCTAGCTAATATCCATTATTATTCTTCTTCTTCAAAAAGGGATCCATTATTGTTCTTTAGGTACGTTGGTTTGGAATATTACTGGATAGACAGGAAACCTAATTATAATGTCTGAAAAGAAAAACCTAATTAGATAATGTGCATAGCCATTTTATTACTAAATTTTTTTGAAAAAAAATTATTACTATATTTGCAACAAGGAGTAAATAATTAATGCAATTGAAAATCCAACCACCATTTTACTGTAATGACCGTACATTTGATGTTATTTTCAAATAAAAGATTAGCACATGCTTCTTCGATCTGTACTAGTATTAAGCAAACACTCATTAGTCGATCATAACTAACTTTTTTTTATAATTTTAACCTTTCAACTCTAGTGTAGAGTAATAATTCAGGGTTAAATTGGTAAATAATAAATTACAAAAAAATATTTTATAGAAAGAAAGTGTCAATATGTAGTTATCCTCTGAAAAGATTGTCATGTAGTTATGTTTTAAAAAAAAATCACGAAAGAAAACTGCTAGTAGGTAGTTACTTTTTCAAACAAAATATTTTTACTAAACATATATAACTGTTACAATACAAAAAATATTCCAGTAATTCTACACCCATAGGTGTGCTTTCCCTCCGGCATTAATTATAAAACCGATTTTTCATGATTTTCAAATAAATGAAAAATGACAATTTATGTACAGTAAAATTTTGATAAATTAATAATTTTGACATTTACAAAATTTATTAAATTTAAAGAAGTTATTAATATTCAAGTCCTCAAATTGGACCGACAAAAAATATTATTTTAACGAAGTTATTAATTAATCGAGTATTAAATTATCGAGATTTTACTGTACTTGACAAATAAAATACTCCTAATCTGTGTGATCAATTTACAAATTACATATATAGTTAATATATAGCTTGAGATATATATGTCTATTAAGATCCTGCATGCATGTCACTTAATTAGAAAATATAATTAACTAAATTCTCTCTCACTTAATATTCTTCTTCTTTATCTATGAGTTTTTGTTTTTCTAATTTATATATATACAGTTTGCAAATCTCCAAGTGAACTGGGTTCTTTTACTTTAGTTGTTATAAACCAAAAAAATAGAGAACAGTTTAGAAACTTAGTAAAGTAAATGACATTAGATGTTTAATTGTTACACATATTTGCTCTTAGTTTAATTCCATGTTTTTTTTTTCTTTCATTGGGTGTTATTAGATTGAGTATTTGAGTTTGAACTTTGAAGCCATTTATACTCTAAAAAAGGTCGACAGTTTTCCCAAGAACTAAAATGTTGCCATATATACCAGAACCAAAAAAGCTACATAGTGCGCCAAGGTGTAATTGACTCCTTTATTTTATATGAAAAATATAAAAGGCTACACTATATCTTTGTACGTTTCAGTTTAATGATGTATCATAATAAAAATAAAACTATGGAGGGTATCCCGTGAATAACTGACTGATATCTCTAATTGTTTTAATTTGAAAAAGATATACAAGATTAATTATTTTACTAAATGAGGATAATTTAAATTTTTTGAGAGTGTGCATCTAAGAATTATTGATAATAATAAGTTTAATAACGGGTGTATTAATAATAGGAGGTGCATCTAATAATTAAGAATTCGTGAATAAAATCTCTCAATTAGAGTGAATACATTTTCCATAAACATTTTCCACAGAGCCACAGTTCAAGGAATATCTTGGTTTTAGTAAACTAATGAAACTTAATTACTGTAAATAGTCATAGTAAGTCTGATCCTTAACTTGAAGTTTCAGGAACTGTCTTTCTGGGGGAGGTAATAGTCCAATAGAAAAGCAATTTATATAACATGTGTTTTTGGCCAATGATGGTCGGATAATACCTATCTATAATAAGGTACGTGTCGGTTTCGAGCCTCTCCCGGCCAGCTTCTGCCTCCAGTTTCCTTAAAGTATAATACCAGACGTCCTGAGCCAACCATATATGAATCTTTGGCAGACAAAACAAACCCACATGGCCGCGGTGGACATAATTATTTCCTTCTCGGATCTTCAAAACCAATTAGCTAGCTCACCCATATATGCATCCCCAATTATTTGGATTCCATCAATCAATCTGGCTTATATTTAATTATGTAGCTCGTGGAAGCAGCAGAAAAACATCAGTATCGTCGTATCGATCACAAAGTTTCCAAGTTAACGACTGGGGAAATCGCCCTTGGTTGAGATCGATCTTGATTATGCTCTAGGTCAGTGGCAAAGCCATGTGCAATGTCATAAGCATCTTTAGGTAGAGTATGCTTTCAGTTTTCTAAATGTCATTAGCGGATTGCCCGATTACCATCCAAATTACTACTTTATAATTTTCAATTTTGTATTGTGTTCCTCTGTGGTCGGCAATAATTCTATATTTTTTGAATATTATAGTGCTAGCTGCTGGAAGATGAAGCTAAGGTTGTGAGAAATTAAACTAAAGGCCATGCATGGGAATAATTGCATAGATGTATGCAATTTCGGGATGCAATCAACATGGATGCATGTGTTGGAGTAGTGTGTTCCAATCAAATAGTTGCCGGTCTATGAGGGTATATGTGGTGAAGTAGCTACAGTGAGCATGCAAGAAGAAGAAGAAGACGACTTTGCATTTTCATTATTAATTTGGAGCTCAAATTATGGTAGCAAACTAGCAGTCGTCACTCATGGATCCAATTTATCTCTTTTGTGATTCAATGACTCAAGAGGACTATGATAATCTGTTCAATCAAGTAATTTTTTTTTGGTTACATTCAAGTATTCTTTTTGCGATCAAACAAAATGTGTTTGTTGACTAAACCCTTCTCTCTCTCTAGAAAACCTAGGCCGCCGTCCTGTCTCCTCGTCAAACTCCACACCGATACCCAAATTTGATTAGGACTCAATTATCTTAATCGATCTCTCCTCTATTCCTCTTGATTTCGATCGGTCCCATTCTCTTCCTCCTTCCTTACATCACAGTCCTTGTCATCGACAAGGAGACCAAACTCGAACTATGTCCAACTTGTGGCCCTATGAAATTAATATCTCCCCAAGTGCATGGGAGGAAGAAGATGAGTTCGCCTTTGCCATTATCCGAATTTTTTCCTCGGAGATTCTTACAGATAAGAGGGTAAAATTTCTCAAACACTGGTTGATTCATTTATGGTGCGGCTTAGCAAATACAAGATCTTTAGGCATCACATGTCATACCCATGATAGGTTTGTGGGTAAATTCAGAAATAAGAAGGTTCTTAACTGTGCTATCTCGCGAGGTCCTAGATTTTTTGAGAACGTCACTATTGTGGTGGAGCAGTTTGATGGCTTTACCAGAGTACACTTGATCGAGGCTGCCCTGAAAAAGGCATGAGTGAGATTACATGTTGTGGGTGACGACTGGACATGCCCTATCACGATCTCTAAGTGGTGGGTAACCCTAGGTAACTTCCTAGGCAGGTATGTTGATTATGATCAATATAGTATGCATGCCTTTGAGGATATTCGCCTTTTTGTGGAGGTTGATCTTCAAAACAAGTTGGCAATGAAGGTCAGTTTGTGGCTTGGTCCGCAGGCTTAGATAGAGTGTGATATTGAGTACCTTACTTTGAAGGGCTATTGCAAGGGTTGTGGTAGCACTACTAGAAAAAAGGTCTTTGGGGACAATGAGGTTGGAGACAAATCTTTGTCTCTTTTATTTATGGAGACTAAAGTGAGTCTTATTATTTGTTACACACTTTAGTCCCTAACATATAGTTTGAGACGTTTGGGAGTTTCAATAGAAAAATTATATATATTGTACCTTAATTATACTTGGCTGATGAGACTTTTGTCCATCCCTACTTATATTTATTACCTAATACAAGTCATTGATTTTTTTTCTCTACTGTACTTGAGGTAAGGACATGTGAGAAAACCTCTTCAAAACACTTTGTACCTTTGCAAAAGTCTCTTGCTTCCACATAATGGGATGGTTGTGTACCCCAACCCTTTTATCATTATTTTCACTATAAAGCCATATACGGTCGTATATGGGTATTGTGTATATGATCTACATAAAAGTAAATAAAATGTATGGAATACTTCTTGGTTGGGGACACATAGGCAATTGCTTTTTTCACCTAGCGTATTTGGTATTTCTTCTAAGTCAATGTCCTCTATCTCTCCAACTTTACTATCTATCTTGTGGCTAATAGATTTATTTTTCCAGATCTATGTTCTCAGTTGGGTTGGTTCAGAGATATGATCCTTCTCAAACAGACCACACGGCGTCGTTCGCTAGAGGGTTTACGTTGCCACTTGACGGTAAGTGTTTTGGCCGGACTCTGGTTTCATCAAACCTAATATCGATTCATCTGTATTGGATCAATTACTTGTTGGGTACATCATTGTTTCATATCTTTTGATTCCATATAGTTCAATAGTAAGCTTGTATTTGTCTATTGCATGAATATTAGAGCATACTCGAAATCGATTTGGGGTCTTGGGTTTGGGGATTGTATTCAGTTTGATTTGATTTGGTTTCTAGATTTTATCGAGATCATTTTTCTTAATCTGGATTGTTAATTTAGCTTTATTCATGTTTGGATTGAACTACTCTATATTTAAACTTTAGATTTATGCTCGTCTTTGTGTTTCCATTTGATCAATATAGTTAAACTAAATATGTTTGAGCTAAAAGGGCAATAAGTTGAGTTATTGTCAATATGAGGGTCCCAGGTGCTATCGCTTAAGTGTAAGCTGATGACAATACTGAGGTTCAATACTCCATACAAAGACTCGCAGTTGGTGTCCATTACCTGAATGGAGTTATTAGCTTAAATCATTATCACTTTTCCATCTTTTTATTTTGTCTGGTGTAGTATATAAGACATGATATTCTGGTAGTCAAGAGGGTGATATTTGTTATTGGAATATATAGTGTGTTACCAAATACTAATTCTTGTTCATATTTGATGGATAACATTTTTGTGGTTTTATTTTGTCTATATTCCAATTCAAGTTTTTTTTAAAGCTTCCTTGAATATAATAATGAGTTAATACGGATTATAGGTCTCTGTGTCGTATAAGCAATACAATGGACGAAGAGGCTACTGTCAAGGTAGTTGCAGCTAATGCCAACAGTGGAGCTACAACTATGTATCACCCCTCATGTCAAAAATGGTATAATCTCACGTTCAATATATTGAGATTATAGTTTTTTCTTAGGAACCATCTTTTTTAGTTTTGATCATTTAAAACATTGAAACATGGTCATGCTTTCGGTTTGAGGGAAATTATCTTACATAGTGTTATAGAAAGACCATTGACAGAGTATGAGAATAACAAGACCAATAATATTCTCCCACTTATTGACCTTCAATTTGCATATGAATTTAAAACTTTTATTCTCAGATTTGACAAGATCGTTGCAATGGAACACTAGTAAACATAGTATACAACGATGAATAGGTCCTGGCCATTCGGAGATATCAACCCTCATTCTCTTGTGTATGTTGTACTCATTCCAAAAGATAATGATGGATTAACACACCTTAGCAAGGTTTTCAAGACACATGCTACCAAACCTGCTTGTTCCTACATATATATTTTTTTATCTTTAAATCAATGAAACCAATCCCAGTAAAGGACATTATCTTTGTGGCAATATGTTATTTTCTGTTTACAACTACTTCATGTTTGTGGGAATATGTTGATATGTGTTTACGACTACAAACAGATTATAAGAGTGAATGTGTGATACATCTGCCATGATCATAATCAATTAGTTTGGCATTTGATCTATCTTTCATGCTACAAAGATGGTTCTTTCTTGCTTTTCACTAATTAATTTTTGTATTTGAACTATGCAGACAACTTCAACATTCCATGCCTACACTATTTTATGCACAAGCATGTTTGTGCCACTGAAGGGGGAAGAAACCTACCAATTTGGCTGAAACAGATGCAAATGTAATTTCAAGGGGTGAAAGAGTAATTTGGAGGGGTTTGCTGGTTGCAGTACAATGATATTGTTGTGATTGATTGCTTTAGTGGTTGGCTATTTGGTTAGGTGTACTTTTTTTTTTATCTAATTTGTTTAAAGATGAGGATTGATATGTGTGTATATTGAATGTTGTATTTGTATAATGTATTATTTAGTATTCTAACTTATAAAACATTATGTAATAACTAGAAAAATGATGGGGACATTTGCTCTTTGGTCTCCAATGAGCAATGGAAACCCCAATAGTATAAACACATGAACTAAATGTCCCTGCATTGTCCCTAATTCTATTTGGGGACATTTAAGTATTGTTGATGACCCTCTATTGGGACTTAAATCTAAAAGTTGATAGAGACCTTTTTTTAGAAGTGTAGCTTTGATTATTTAGTTAATGATTGTCGTACACCATGCTTATGTGGTAAAGCAGGTAGATGTCGCATATAAAACCTGGATGGAGTCTGACATCCGGGGCTTAGATCGGGAGACACTGTCTCATGCAGGCATTGATGGTGGTTTTGAAACCAGAGAGGTGGAAGTGGCCAACAGCTGGTCAGCGACAGTAATTTTGGATCCTTCACCGCCTCCTGTGGACATGATTGGTGACATCTTACTCCCAGTGCGAGGAGTGGGTTCAAAAAGTGGACCTGGAAATGGTGTAAGCTAGGAAGAGAAGACGAAAGCTTGGGGTTCATATCACAGTACGAGGCCCGCGACCAAAGTCTCATAAGTTGTTTCTTGGGTATACTTTGTCAGGTGTTACTTCTATTGCTAGATGTCAATTGATGATTTGGGGTTCCTCAACCCTAATCCCGCAAAGGGCACAGCGAAAGTCAACCAATGCATTCATAGGTAATGAGGCTCAGAGGAAGGTTCTTATTGGTCAAATTGGAGGGGTAGATCCCAATCTGACAAAGTCACCAGAATGGAGGAGGTGCCTAGCTAGTTAAGGGATGGTACACCCCGAATTTTGATTGTTCTTGTACTATCTTGATTTTAGGATTCTAGTTAGGCTTAGGCAAGTTGAATGCCCAGTATAATAGTACGTGTAGGGTTTCAATTTATTGACCTGATAATCCGGTGGGGTCCTGTACTATTATCACATTTTAATGGAATTTTTAACCTTCTAAAAAAAAGACTCAAGAGGATTGTAGCATCGCACTTGGTCTTGATTGGGATGTTAAGGCACACATGGGTATGGACTCTTTAGGCTTAAGGATTTGGGTCCAGCTTGTAAGCCTCATTCTTTGGGTTTAAGTGAGATCATGGACCATTGTTTATAGGTCAAGATATAGGGAATGGTCAATAGTCTAATTAGCTTCGCTGCTAGTTTAAGCTTCTGGATGAATCTTAATTGGCATCCGGGTGAGATACTCCCTCTTGGTATTGGTACTACATTGATGAAGTATTTGGCTACAAGGTTGCTCCGCCTCAGCTTGGCTTTTTTTACTGGCACATAATACAGGATTGACGGTCAAGAATACATTAGGCATGAGTCATTAGCTAAAAAAAAGTAAAGATAGTTGATGTGCTAAGTTTGATTTAGCCCCGAGGTTTATTGACGTTTTCGGCGATCACATAAATTTGGTCAGTACTCCTAATGTATCTATATAGTAGTTTTTTTAGATTAAAAAAATAAAGAAAAACAACTACAACAAGAAGTCTTGGTTGCATCCTCCTCCTGAAATATCAAACTGGAAGGCTGAATAAGCAATCAGGGGTAGACTATTACACCATACAGAAGCAGACAAATATGTGGGAACACAAAGCCTAGAAAAAGAGCCACCATATTTTTGATGTCATTAATTATGGTGGAGATTTTTTAGGGCACGTTTGTGATTTCATATAAGGCATTAATCAAAATCTTCGAGTCTCCTTCAATGATTGGGGAGGGAGGGTTGAGTGTTCGGAAGGGAGCGAAAAAGTTGGTGCAAACTATCCTGAAGGGCAAGACCTTCAGCAACAAGAATATCAGTCGATCCAATACTTTTGGCACTTGTGAGAATAGGTTTGCAATTAGAGCCTTGAATAACGAATTCGAGAGCTGCATTTTGATTAATCACTAAGCCATCAAAATTAATTTTTAAACTATGATTTATAGGGGAGTACCATTTAATATTTTGGTTTTTTTTTTTAGGGTCTTGAGATTTGCTTGTCAGAAGTATCGCATTAGGGAAGCCGAGGCATAAACTATTTCACTTGGCGCAATATCTTTATTATAAAAGATTCACTTATTTCTAGCATTTCATAGATGATAAGAAATAGCAATCGCATTTTTCAGTAAGTCCTGATCATTAGTTCGTTTTGGAAGGTCGCTAAGCCAGTTAAGGAAGTTTTGATTTCTATTACTAGAGCCCGAAATTTCAAGTAGATGTTCAAGTAATGCACTCTTTAAAGAGGTGATCTATGGTTTCAATATGTTGGTTGCAAAAATGGCACAACAAAGAAAAATTGTGATTAAAGCTGAATAAAATGATCTCTAGTCTTTAATTGTTGGGAAATTAGGAACCAGCTGAAAAAATTCATTTTGTTAGGAATATTGAGCTTCCACAAAGTAAAGGAGAAAAAGTTTGTTCTTTCTCCTCCGAGTTTTGGAGATCAGAGACCGATTTTATAGAAAAAATTTCATTACTAGCTATTGGGTTCCCATATAAATTTATCCTGAGAAGGATAAATAGGGATCATAATAGCTTTAATAGTATTTAAGGTCTCATTCTCAAGAACACGCATCAAAGGTTGGAGATTCCAAGAGTTATCAAGAATAAGATTTTTAGCCATCAAGTTTAGATTAATGGAACAAACTCTATTTGGAAGAACAAGATTAATTAAAGAAAAGGGAAGAGCTCAATTGTGAAGCCACACATTTATTTGGGACCCATCACCCACTATCCATCTCATGCTTTTCCAGAGGATATTTCTTGCAGTAATAATTTCTTTCCAGGCAGTTGAATGATCATTTTTAGTTTGAATGGTCAAAAAAGAGTTTTTACGGAGATATTTTTTAGTGATGATCTTAACCCACAAATTATCAGGATCAATTAGAATCTTCCATCCAAGTTTTGCTAAGGCGACCTTATTAAAATGGGAAATAGGCCTAATTTCAAGACCTCCTTTTTCTTTTCGAGCACAAACCTTTTTCCAGGATATGGCCTGAGTCTTGGCGAGCCACAAAATAAGCTCTGAGCTTCCTTGTCAAAGTTTTTTGAGAGCTTATGGGGACAAGGGAAGTAAGAAAGAATATGATTTGGCATTAAATTTCTTTTGAACTTTCTATAATAATTTAAGGTGTTAATGAGATCTTTCCAAAAGACAATATTTTGAATACCTAGATATTTGCCAATATTGGCTTTGTGAGACACATTAACTAGGGAACAAAAATCTTCCTTAAGACGTCATGTAACATTGTTGGAGAAGTAACAAATTGATTTATGAAAATTAATTTCCAGGCCAGAGGCATTAGAGAAGGCACTAAGAATGGCCTTAAAAAAATTTGCCTCAATTTTGGTAGCTTTACTAAAAATTAGGCAACCATCAGCAAAAACTAAATTCAAAATTTGATACCCATGAGGGGATGATAAAATTCCAATATGAGATTTTGAATTTTCAGCTTTGTTGTTAAAAGCTTTAATAAGTGGTTCCATGCAAAGAGTAAAAATGCAGGGCGATAGTGAATCTCCTTGCCGAATGCCTCGTGAAGGACAAAACCATCCTTAAGTAGATCCGTTTACTAAAAAAGAGAAAGATGTTGAAGTAATGCAGTTCATAATTAAATTGATCCAGTTTTGATAGAATCTAAATTTTTGAAGACAAAGTTTAATATAGTCCCAATATATGAAATCGTAAGCTTTTTCTAAGTCAAGCTTTAGAGGCACAACTCTAGATCTTCCTTTCTTTTTATTTAAATTAGCAAAGAGCTCGTGAGCTACTAGGATGTTGTCAAAAATGGATCGTCCGGGTGCAAAACCCCGTGATTATGGGAAATACAGGTTTTAAGTAAGGGTCATAGCTTTTAGACTAATATTTTTGTAATTATTTTATATGCAACGTTACATAAGCTAATTGATCAAAAATGGTTAACGATTTTCAGATTTTCAGTTTTAGGTACTAGAGCAATATTCGTATGGTTCAGACTTCTAAGACCTGCATTATTGGTAAAAAATAAATTAACTAGCCAAAAAAATGGTCCTTTCAAAAGTTCCCAATTCTTTTGAAAATAAATTGCATGAAGTCCATCCGGCCTTGGGGCTTTTAGAAGCCCGATACTAAAAAGTGCATTTTTAACATCCTCAATCATAATTGGGGACAGGAGAATGTTATTATCTTCAGGAGTTATTGAATTAGGAAGATATTCAAGAAAACTAATAATGTTGGCCATGTTTAAGGCTTGTTGATTTGTAAATCATTTGTAAAAAGCACAACATAGGATTCAAGCAATATCATTATGTTGATCATAGATAAAGTTATCTTCATCGCGATTTTGCGTCAGTTGTTTCTTTTTCCTTCGAATAGTTGCTTGTGTTTGAAAAAAAAATCGTGTTATTGTCTCCTAATTTGAGCCAATTAGCTCTAGCTCGTTGAGCCCAAAAAACTTATTCTTTCTCATATAAATCATGTAAGGTGTCACTTGAAGCTTTTTCCTCCAGTAGAAGTTGTGGGGAGAAGTTCTCTTCTAATCGCGTTGGGTTGTAATAAGATTATCATGAGTATTTGGTAAGGTAGTAAAAGTATTATCAAAATCACTTTTGTTTCATGCTTTCGATAGGTATTGAAGTTGTTTCATGGCTTAAATTGATAATTTTTTTGTTTACATGTATACGAAGTATCAAAGGAGATACTGATTGGTCCATGGTCAGAGCCATGGATAGGTAACTTAGTAAGTGAAGCACTAGGAAAATTTTGCAGCCAGATAACATTAGCTACGACCATATCAAGTCTTTCATAAATTCTAAAAGGAGGGTCTTGATTGTTGCACCACGTATATTAATTTTCAGATGCTGGTAAAGATTTTAAGGAGGCATTATTCAGGAATTCTATAAAACGAGTCATATAAAGGTTTGATCTTAAACTACCACCAAATTTTTCAGAAAAAAAGAAGAAGATATTGTTAAAGTCACCCATGATCATCCAAGAAATCTCAAAGATAGGCTTTAAACTGAGTAATTATTCCTAAATTCTAGTCTGTAAATTTTTTTGCGGAACCATATAGAGACAAGTTAGGATCTCGATAGCATTACTAGTAGTAGAAGAGCATAAGCAATGAATAAACCGGGAAGACGCACCCACTATATTTGCATGGACTTTGGAATCAAGCCAAAGAAAAATCAAGCCACAACACTATCCAGAGGCAGGTATTATAAAAGGATTGTGCAAAAGGAAACTTTGAAACTAAAGAACTTGCCTGATCAAAAGTCATCTTTATACCAAGGAGACACAAAATATCCATTCTAAGCAGTGATAGATAAAAGGTGGTCTGAGCCAAAAAATGCGGTCATGAACAACAATGACAATTCCAAGTTACTATCTTCATTTAGTAGGTGAAAGTTTTTCCTGTCCAAAAAGGACCTAGGAGGTAACATCAACAATATCCTTTCTTCCCCGCTTACGAGGGCTATCGGAAAGAAGACTCTGGTGGTGAGGGTTGAGAGATATGCATAGCAAGACCTGTGTCCTCAAGAGGAGTAGCAACAGTAGAATCAAAGTATTCTTGATAATTTTCCAAATCGACCAATACGACCTCATTGGTGGCATCTAAGCCATCATCTTCCAGCATATCAGTCTGGTCCATGAATAAGGTGAAGCTATGAACATGATTCTCAAAGAAAGTACCATATTAATTCACAGTAGGCAGAGAAATTTCAGAGTCAGAACCAAAAAATTCATTCACATACTAATTAAAAGAGGTAGTGAGAGGAAGATATACCATCTCATCATCCGTGTTGAGGTGTTTCAAAGCTTGGTTCAGGTTCATTAGATTCACTACATGATTCGGGCTCTGACATGTCTCAAGAGGACTAGTTGGGAAATTAGAGGGAGCCACAGTACCTTGCCCAGGGTTCAGATTTTCTCTTGAAGATGGGGCAAACAACACACCATATAGACCTTGGGGTAGGGTAGGCCTAGCAAGGATTGAGCCATATAGAGATTGGACAATTTGAGAGCCAGTAAAACGAGGTAGGATTTGAAAAAGGGTCGACCCATACGTCTTAAGCTTGAAGCAAGCATGCTAGATGATCCTCAGTAGCGGCACACTGATGCATTGGTGTTCAGATAAGATCATCCCCGGCCACGGCCACGACCCTCCCCTCCATGAGGAGCTCGACAGACAGGAGCATGGTGCCAAACCGGAGAAGATTCAGAATTCTGAGCTTTAGAATTAGGTTAGGATTATCATTACCCATAGAAACAGTAGTATTCTGGGAAGTTTTGGGTTGTAGGAACACCAACAGCATATCCTGAGTAAAATTTGCCTTAATTTCTTCATTCATCAAGAAGTTAGGAGGGATAGTTCCTGGTTCCCCCATGAGACAATTGGAGAAGATGAAATGTTGAAATCGAATTCAATCAAGGCATGCAGATGTAACATGGTCAGCACAGCTGCAGTAGAAATAAGGCTCAAACAAGGTTTCATAATTGAAGTGAATGGTGACCACTTCATCAGTTGCTTGATCAGGGAAGAGAATGACATCGCGAGGCCATGGCCTATGAGGTCCATGAAAACATAGATGCGAGTATGCATTGAACGTGAGCCATCATGGGTACTTAGGTCAATTTTGTCCATGATTCTAATCTGGTTCTCGATGTGGGTAAGATCTTGCTGGTTTCATAGATAGATTAGCAAGAAAGGTAATCGGATCCAAACCAAGAGGTCGGGGATGGTGTCTCGAGCATGGTTGAAAATGGCATCCAGTATCTAAGCACAAAGATTTGTCCTTGCACGAACCAAGTTCGGTTCACAAGGACAAATTCCACATCTTCTTCAGCAGAGAAGAAGACTATGAACCAATCATATCCAATATGATAAATTTGAACAGAGCCAACAATTCTTGCTTATTGTAAAGGCATCGGGATCTCACAATGTTATGAGAGAGAGGCTCGCCATATATTTGGTCCACAAAGCAAATATTGCTATAATGATGGAGGGTAGGTTCATGATTGTGATGTGGAAGTCTTATATTTGTGGGTTGGCTAGTAAGGGTTACTGCAAAAGGCCATCAATGAATAGTAGTTGGTGGAGGGTTTAGATGCTTGTAGGATATGAGCATGTAGGGGGATAGTCTATTGAGAAGTGAGGTTTGTGTGCACAGTAGAGTTACTGGCACCTTCACCAGAATGAATAAAGATAGAAGACAGCGAAATAAAGACATTTAGGGGCAGAGTTAAGTGAGAATTTATGTGGTTTTGTGAGGAGGGTGAGTTGTTGTCTGCCATTTACACACAATACCAAGAACAAGAAGCCAAGAGATGAAATCAAAACTCTTGGTGGGCAAGATAAATAGTGGTCTTGAGGTGAACAATGTAAATGACCATTGTCAAGGTCCTCCAATGGGGCTTTAGTTGTTGAGAAGTGACTGGAGGTGACAATTGAAGCAAATGAGTAAGGCTAGGGCTAATACAACTAGAGTAAGATTTGTTCAAAGGCAAATCTTTGAGTTAAAACTCTGGAAACACATGACAAATGGCAAGGGAAAGGTTTAGGTGGTGATAATAGCAATGCATGCAGAGGATTTCTAAATAGTAAGTCATGTCGGACTTGGAGAAGTGAGGAAAAATCAATATTTGGCATTAATGGTGGAGATATGGAACAACAACTAGGAACTTGTGATTTAGGTGAATAGTAACCATGCAATGAAGAAATTTCTTGGTTATGAGATAGAACAATAAATGAAGAAGGGATAGTAATGATGTCTTCTTGGTAGAAGCAACAACAAAATGTATGCTCAAGCCACCTAGATACAGCGGAATGATTAGCACAGATACCAAGTGGAGAGGGAAGTTTGAGAGCTGTTGTGGAGGTCAAGGATGTTGGTATTGGTGGTGGAAATAGAGGTGGAGACCATTTAATTTGATGAAGAGAGAAATCCACAAGGAGAGAAACCCTAGCAGTGCAAGATGAGAGAGGGTAGAAGCCATACTACTAACCTTTCAGAAGTATCGTAGTCGTTTCTTTACATAGTTTTCGATGTATTTAAATGTTAAATGTTAGATTTGTTCAAGGAAAGTATCTTCTAGATCTTTCGGTGTGTCTTGTTCTAATTAGATTAGATATAGATTCTAACAATCCTTTATTATTTAGGAGACATTAATTGTAGTGGATTGTAATGCCTATATTTAAGGTCATATATCAATGAATAAAGATACAGTTTCAGTCTATAATTTTTCTCCTTCAACACGTTATCAACAGTTCTGAGTTGATAACCATCACCATAAAGAACAAACCCTAATCCCTAAATACATCACCATCACAATCACATATCTTCGTTGCCGGTAACCCCCACAGTCAACGCCAGTTCACCACTGCCGATCACCACCTTCGGCCATCCTTCGCGGCATCTTCTCAAAATTTTGTCAAGATTTGGTCGCCTTCCCAAGTCTTGAGCCCGAAAAGCGTTACCTTCTTGTTATCCATCTTTACCCATATCGAGCTCATTCGAGGTAAATTTTCTAACATCTTCAATTTAGAGATTAGATTGAAAAACTTAATTTCTGCAACACCCTAGATCCTAGGTTATTTATTGCATTGAATTATATTGTTGATATTATACCATATCGAGAAAAGGGAATTTTATGACTTCTTTACTCAAAAAGTTTGATTAGTGACGGTCTTGGGGGAGTCACGGTATATTGAAAAAATATATATAGGAAAATCGATATAAGCGACTAATTATGATTGTCATGGTTTCCGGGTGTGGTATGAAGCCATCATTTTTCGAGCATCAATTTTTGTGACGATATATCTTGGATCACGTTCTTATTCCCTAAACTTGATATTAGTGATCGTGGTTTTGATCGTTACTAATGATCTCTCTTGTCTCTTTTGTAGATGACTATTTCAACTGAGCCAGCTAGACCAGAGTTCGACATCCTTGATTCCAAAGGAACATAGTATCATTGATGGGTCTCTAATGTAGAAAACACTTTCATCGGAAAGGGATTCACCAGCACTATATACCCCAACTGAGTCCAATGAGGCCGCCCCATGCGTGCAAACTAAAGCTCAAACCCTCATGCTTTTGAGGCATCATATCCATCCAATTTTGAAGAAACAATATCTAAAGAATACTCAAAGATTTATGGGATGTTCTGAAGCAATGCTTCAACAACGTGCATGACGCATAACTTTCAAATTGATAAAGAGATGGGACTACATCCGTTTATTGGACTTCCCAAAGGTTGATTCCTACAACCAAGCTATGTTGGAGCTACAATCTAATCTGAGAATCTGTGGGGTTGACAAGACTGATTAGGACATGATCGAGAAGTCTTTTAATACACTCCCATCTTGATGAGATGAATAAGACAGTTGGCTACCTAAAATCTAAGTTTGAAATGAAAGACCTTGGTAGGACTCAATTTTGTCTTAGTTTAGAGCTAAAACATCGAGTTAGTGAAATTCTTATTCACCAGTTTGCTTATGTCTAAAAGATGCTTGAGCGATTTAATATGAACAAAGAGCACCTTCTTAGCAAGCCAATGGTTGTTCGCAGTCTAGAACCCAAAAATGGTATGTTTTGTCCGAAAGATGATGATGAACTTTTGGGACCTGAGAATCTATATCTTAGTTTGATTGGAGTTTTGTTATATTTAACTCACTGCACACGTCCAGAGATTGCCTTTTTATGAACTTATTAGCTAGATTTAGCTATGAGCCTACACAACGTCATTGGAATGGAGTCGAGCATATTTTCAGCTAATTAAAGGGATCCATTGACTTGGGCTTAATCTTCCCTTACAAAGAACCAAGAGAGAAACTTGAAATTCCTAAAAAAGGAATAGTTGAAACGCAACTTTCTAATTTAGCATAGTTCAACCCGTTGAACCCTGGTCTTGATCCGTCAAACCAAGTTCCCTGAATGGATCTGCCAAAGTCAATCGACCCGTGGAAGGAAGCCCTTGACCCATCAAAAGCTGATGATGAACCTTCTTTCAGCGTAGTCCCCCATTCCAAGACACCGAATGATGTGTTAGTAGGATTTGCTGATGTCGGGTATCTCTCTGACTCGCACAGAAGACGTTCCCAAACTGCTTATATTTTCAACATTGAGAATACAACGATTTCTTGCAGATCTACAAAGCAAACACTTGTTGTTATTTTCTCGAATCATTCTGAAATCATAGCTCTGCATGAATTTGTTAAAGAGTGTGTCTGACTTAGGTCAGTAATACACCATATTCAAGGGTTTAGAGGATTACCATCTATTACAACAGCAATATAACTTAGATCTTTAAGTATAATGTAATTTGTATTGAGCAGATGAGGTTGAGTTTAATTAAAGGAGATAATACAAAACCCATCAAAGATGGAAGAATTTACCTAGTTTTCAATCTAATATTAAGAAACTCAGTGTAAACCATCACCTCGCACACCACGACAAGTGAAACGGCGACAGTAGAGAGCAGTAGAGTCTAGAGTGCTCGCAAGCTCCTAGCTGTGTATGTGTTTTTTGAAAAGGGCAAAACGCAGCGTTTGGTAAGGTGAGAGACCAATCTCATCCATTCCAACGCCTCTTCCCTCACTTAAGGAGAGCCCTTCCGCGCCATCATCCCCCTCCACGACTGCGCCTCCGTCAACAACCTCACTCAATCACTCCGCCGCCGTCACTAATATTCTCTCTATCTCTCACTGTAATCTCCCTCTCTCCTTTTCTAGGGTTTATCAATTTCATTCTCTTTTTACGGTATTATAGACTTTACAGCTTCTTTTTGGTTTCTCGTAATAATCCTCATATATCCTAAATGTTCATTTCTAGGGTTCCTCCTCCGTGTATTTGCTTGCTTCGCTGCTGTTGCCGTTGTACATCAGGTAACTTTTTACTTGTGTGCTCGTGTGTGTTCGTCTTGTTTGTTTGTATCAATTTGCCATTACATAATGTTATGAGCTACCACAGCATTTTCTTTTTGTGGATTGCTGATTAAACTTCGGAAAGTGCCAAGAGCAATCTTTTGAAATTACATTTGGAATTGTTTTACTTTGTAGGATCCCTCTCAGATATATATATATATATATATATATATATTTTGCTGAGAAATCAAAAAGACACAGGTACTCACTTTTCCTTTCTAATTTTATTTTAAACGAGATAATTAAATTAGCTTTCAGCTATTTGTGAGTGGCTCTAAATTGTGTAGGGTTTGTTTATACTGAATTGTGATGTGGCTGTGTTATCTTCGCTTCAATGCGAGATAAAATTTCTGGGTATCTTTTGAATTTTATTCTTTAATGCTGATGCTGAATGGTTAAGGTTTGTGGAGTCATGTTGAAACTGAAACATACTTGGCAGTTGGCACAATTGAATGTACTCGGCTTCGATTGTCTGTTGAGGATGAACTTATTTATCACTGCATTTGGGTTGTAATGCATGTTTGCACTGGCGGACCTACGTTGGTCCCAGAGTGGGCATATGCCCCCCCCTTAGAAAAATGAATGTTCAGTATATATATTATCATTTTTGTAAATATGGAGTATTACTAATGTACTTCAATGTATTTTTTTTCATGCAACCTGCAACATTTTCCTTAGCTACAATTTTTTGCCAATGAGAGTCTAACTAAGTATATAACAAGAGCCATACTTTTTTCTCTTTCCTCCGCGACAAAGTCTGCTCCGACAAACTCTGCCCCATCTGAAGAAAAATCCTGGGTCCGCCACTGCATGTTTGAGTAATTGAATCTAATTTAAACTTGTTTATGTCAGTACAAAATACGAGACCACCAGTTGTATTCTACTGTTTGTTGAAATTGTTGTATTGAACTGTTTCTTAAATGTGGGTCAGTCGCTGACATGTTTCAATCATAGCACTATGTTTCTGACTCTGCCACATTTATTCTCAGTGCCCAGAGAAACGATCACTGAATGGCAATTATACCTTGTGGAAGCACCACAGTTGCTCAATGGGGCATTCGTCCTCAGCCTATGCTAAGATCTCATGCCATGAACAAGACACGCACATCCCAGTGCTGGTAAGCATTTGTTGAAGATTGTTTAAAAGGCTCACGGAATGCCATTCATCGGACTTTTAAAATATTCTGTAAATTAGTCGTATTTTTATCAATAAAGCAAAAAAAGAATAAGAATTCATTATAATATTATGCCTAAACGACTTTGGCCTTATATTTCAAATGAAATAGCTTTATCCATTGTTATTTTTATCTATTTATATAATTTATGTTCATGGTTAATTTGGTTACTACTTTCAAGTTAAACCACATCTCTGCTTAAAATGCCATGTGCATATCCGGATTATGTTGTTTAAGGATCATCTTGTATGCAGTGTTACAAGCCAAATAGGCTCTTTCGGGGCACCGAGTTCAAGCATCTTTGCTCGGGATTCCTTGAATGCTCTATTCTGTGCAGGCTCATCTCACACATCACATCGCATTAGGGGAACACGATTCACAGTTAGAGCTGAGGCTGTGAGTATAGGACTTTGGTTTACTTCCCTTTCATAAATAATGAGCTTAATTGAAGGGTAGGTGGCGTACTGTTTCACAAAATATTGTGGCACTAACTGACTTTATTATCCAGGACTATTATTCTGTCCTTGGGGTGTCAAGAAATGCGACTAAAGCAGAAATTAAAAGCGGTATTACTTCTGTTCTTTCCTCTAATTCTCTTTACATTTTAATTTGATGTCTGTTTCCTCTGTTACTTCTAGATGCTGTTCTGATCCTTTGTTAATTCGTTCTTTGAAATGGGTTTATAAGTAGTCTCTTGTTTGAACTTTAGATTCAGAAGGGAAAATGACTTTATATGTGTGTGTATAAATCAACTGTGTTCCATAATATGGTATCTGATTTCAAATTCTCCCTTAGACATCATGATGGATGAACTGAATTAACAAGGCTCTGTTGGGCATCACATCTCTTCAGTCCATTTATTTCTTGTACAGAAAATGCTTGGTATTGATATGAAACATCCGAGACCAACATAGTTTCCTTTGTTGCAACTATTGGTTCTGAAAAGATAAAGAGGAAATATGATATGAATATACGGATACTCTACTGTGTGATGACTTCATCAGTTCATTGTAGTGTGCTGATTACACCGTCATTGGTGGATTACTGGATTTCATAATTCTATAAATTGAGAACCCTGGTGGCTTACAGAATCAGTGCATATTTATCACTCAAATTTCTATGGCTGAAGATCCGTTTTTTTTCTTCCTCTTGGGAGAGTTAACATCGATTCAATTTGCTAATCTATAGGAAGTTGTATTCCGTCGATATATCGACCTCTTCCAACTTGGTGTGCACACTTGGCAGAAAGTGTGACTTTTTGTTGACTTAGGGTCATAATACTTTAGTTTTTAGTACTTTCTCTAACCTCCAGTTTGTTATGACATGAAAAATACTCGTCATACAGGTTGGCTCTTAAAAAGTCAAGTACCAATGTGCAATCTTCCAGCTTAAGCACGAGTTGTAAAGTTGTTGTAGGCGTGATATCATCATCATGAATAGATTGTTACGATTGAAAGACATATAAAGTATGCCTTGGCATGGAATCTGTAGGGGTAAACCCCCGGAACCCAAAGTAAAGCTTCTTCCATTGTTCAAAAAAGAGAAAAAATAAATTGTTTGACTTCTGAATCCATATATCATCCAGCATGACAGTTGTATGCATGAAGAATTGAATAAATGATGGCTTGTACCATTTTTAGCCATGTACCTCCATACTTTTTCTCGCAGAGAAGTGTCATGTTCTCTAATTTGTCTTTACATTGATTTTTCAGCATACCGTAAGCTTGCGAGAAGTTTTCATCCAGACGTAAACAAGTAAGTCTATATTTACGCACACACACACGGGTTATGTATTTTCACTTCTGTAATTTATTCACATGCATGGTGTCCATTCCAGAGCTTGCACGTGTCTTCTGATGTGGGCATTGCTTAGTTTGTTTTATATTTTGTACCTCTATGTCATACCAACAGGGATCTATGCATCTTAGTTTCTTTAAGTACTGCACACAAATATTTCCCAAATACATTGCCTAAATCTCTATCATCTGTGCCATATCATTAGATTACAGATGCCTGAGGCTGAGTTTGCTGATCTTGGCATCTTTATGTCTTGTGTCTTGTTAGGAACAAAATGTTATACTATGGAAATGTTTTAAAGATTAGTCTTGTTAAGTTGTTATGAAGTACTGTTTGCCAAGTTTAATGATTATGAAGCTGACCCCAGCCATATCTTTGTTTTGCGGTGGATAAGCAATTTTTCACTTCAATTTAGTTAGTTGATGTGATCTGTTCTCATTTGTTGGAACTTTGACTTTATTTGTACAGAGAAGCAGAAGCAGAAACAAAATTCAAGGAAATTAGTAATGCATATGAGGTAAGAGTTTTCTAATTGTATAAATTATTCTTTCATTTATTCATTCACTTGATGACACAGTTAATATGGTTTCATCACATTTTGTGGTCCAGGTCTTGTCTGATGATGAAAAGAGATCACTATATGACAAATATGGAGAGGCTGGAGTTAAAGGTGCTGGTATGGGTCCAGGGGTAAGTGTGTCTCAATGATGATTAAAGAATGTCATTTTATTCCTTGCATATCTATTTCTTCATGGCCACATTCCTACGTTATTTCAGGATTTCAGCAATCCTTTTGATTTATTCGAGTCGCTGTTTGAGGGCATGGGAGGAATGGGGTCTAGAGGTGGTGGTGGTTCTAGGAATAGAGCGGTTGATGGCCAGGATGAGTATTATAGTCTTGTCTTGAACTTCAAGGAAGCAGTTTTTGGGGTTGAAAAAGAGATTGAAATAAGTCGACTGGAGAGCTGTGGAACTTGCAATGGGTCAGGTGCTAAAGCAGGAACCAAGCCATCCAGATGTAGCACATGTGGTGGGCAAGGTCAGGTTGTTCAATCAGCAAGGACTCCTTTGGGTGTGTTCCAGCAGGTAATGACATGCTCGTCTTGTGGTGGAACTGGAGAAATATCCACCCCTTGTAACACTTGCTCTGGGGATGGTCGTGTGAGGAGAACAAAGCGTATCAGTCTGAAAGTTCCAGCTGGTGTGGATGTAGGCAGCCGTTTAAGAGTTAGAAATGAAGGCAATGCTGGAAAGCGAGGCGGGTCTCCTGGTGACCTATTTGTTATTATAGAAGTTATCCCAGACCCTATCCTGAAACGTGATGACACTAACATCATGTACTCGTGTAAGGTGTCTTATATTGATGCAATTTTGGGAACTACAATTAAGGTTCCAACAGTGGATGGCATGGTCGATCTGAAGATTCCAGCTGGTACTCAACCAAACACGACCCTTGTGATGGCAAAGAAAGGTGTTCCTCTCTTGAACAAAAGCAACATGAGAGGTGATCAGCTGGTTCGAGTGCAGGTTGAAATCCCAAAGAGACTAAGCAACGATGAAAAGAAGCTTATCGAGGAGCTTGCTAATCTGAGCAAGGGCAAGGCTGCAAGCAGAAGATAGATAGTTGCTAACCTGAACATTTGGTTCATCCATTTAGTGTGGAGGCTATCACTAGTTACATTCTTTTGGTGCATCTTTTTGGGATCTGGATGCGCATTGTGAGTTTCATCAATTTTGAATCAGTTGGACTTCGGGAAGTGAATCATATATGTAGTCGTAGGGAAAGTTGTCTGATAGTTGTCATGTTTAGGTAAGAGACCTAAAGGAGGTACGTACAGAAAATTTAAGAACACGTCTCATCGAACTAATGCTTTTTGTTTGCTGTATTCTTTACTAATAAATGTAGAATTCTATAATGTTGACTTCTTTTATCTATTTGTTTACACAATTTCAGTTTAACAATTATTTTATTTTATTTGATGGAAGATGTGTTTAGTTACTGGGAATGAAAATGAGGAGTGAGTGAATGATTAATTCATGCGGGGTCCGTTGGTTGTGAACTGAATGCATGTGGAAATTTCATAAGCTGTTGCGTCTAGATTGCTGTGTGGGGATATCATTGGCAAAGAACTGAGACGGGGGGTGTTGGTCAGTTTCGGCTCATTTTGATACCCTTGAAAGCATTGTCGTTGATGGCTTTCTTCATCCTCAAGGAAAGAACTTCACTACCTAAGGATAATCAGAGACCATATCTCTAAACCAGGATTTGGAGTGAAGAGAGACTTCCCGGTTTTCCATTCAAAACATTGGAGAAAGAAACAGAGATCACACAAGTCATCACCAATTCCATCCACTTCTCATTGCAACAAACCCGCTTTGGAAAAGTCCCATTCCACCCTGTTTTAGGCTTTCACCACATCGAGCTTCAAACCTAATTCACAGTTTCCACCACTACACTCTTCAACTTAAGATGGTGAAACACATCATAGCCAAAAAAATGTTGTCTTGAATAAGCCAGTTGGCGATTCAAGCTGGTTGGAGACCAAGGCATTTGGCTTATTTTGGCCGGTAGAAATTTCAAGTATGGCTGTCTCCACACATGGCAAGTGGTTGGATCCAAACGTTGTCTTCAACATTTGTTGGGGGAAAAGTACCAAGACAATAGTGGAATCACTCAAATCAGATACGTTTTTCCAGTAAACATGTATTCATTAACGAAAAGTTGAAAACAGAGTATTTCTCAACACAACCCATATAAATTATAAACGGTAACATTAATATAATAAATCTGATTTTCTCAACATAATAAAGAGGTCCATAGGCCGAAAATATTCTTACTGCAAAACATTACAGTGACTACTCAAACTGCTACTCCCAAAAAGATAGTGAAGAACAGAGACGATCAGAAGGACACAAGAAACCTTTATGAATATAGAGGCTCAAAACCAAGTTAGTACTTGCGACTATCAGTGTCACGCATCTCCCAGGATGGTCTGCTCTCTCTTGCAATGTCTGACTTAATCCGACGTTCGATTGGTTTGACCACAAAGAAGTACTAATAACAGAAGAAAGCATATACATATTAGTCTGTACATCAAGAGATAAGAAATAATGGCAAGCCAGTTAGAGGTCCAGAAGTTCACCTGGATTGATAAAATCACAGGAATTAAGAATTTCCATCTAGCATTGGGGTTTGGGCCCTCAATCAACTTCTGGTCAACAAAAATCGACTTGCTTCCACCCAATATGACTTCAGTGATTGTTTGGACAACATGTGGTATCCACGCAGTTCCATTTGGAAGAACCTATCAAAAGAACAGACCACATCCAACACACACAATCATATATAAGTATTCTTCACAGGAGGACTACGAAAAACAGAAGGTAATAAAACTAACCTTTTCATCCTTTTCGTTCTTGTTACATCTTCCACTGTTCTCAACCAAAACAACAGGAATAGTAGAGCCCTAACAAAAAAAATATAAAGAAATCCTTTCAGAATAGCAGGCCTCCAATCATACAAATTACTGAATACTTTGACATGGAAGCTGCAAGATAACATTCTTCAAAACATGAAAAATAATTGTGATAATAAGGGTAACATAAGCAGATGTATACATTCAAACATTACTCCATATGTTGAAATGCAGATAAAAGCAATTGAAAGCAAAAGAAACTACACATGTTGTGATATTTGCATGTGAGCTGATTCCTTTCATGCAGCACTTGCAATTTGGAACCAAATTAAAATTGGGAATACACAACGGAATACAGGTGATTTCGGAGGCATCTCTAATTATGTCCATAGAAACCTAGGATGTACTACATATTACATTCAAAATTGAACGAACTGCAAATCACTTTCTTGGTAAGAAATTAGAAAATTTCTTTGGCTGTCACTTTCACACAAGTGAAACAGGTACTTGCATAATCGTCCATATAAAACGAGCAGAATATAAATCACAAGCTTACTGTGGACTTGTATCACATTATAATCCGATACTTACGATTGAAGTAACTTGAGAACTATTTATCTACCTACCAGAGTTTTCATATATATACCTTTCCCATCCCCTCAGCCCAAGATTCTGTACCACAGCACACACTGAACGTAACGAGTATTTTACCCTTTTTTTTTAAATACAATAAAGTTGATAACTTTTATATCAGATACTTGACATATTCTATAGTTTGACCCCCTATTCTATAGATCGACCCTCTCTACAAAGAACAAAATCAGAAAATACCAGCGGTAAAAAAGATGTAGTTAGGCTTAGATTATTTCCTCTGAATTTCCTTTTCTAAAGTACAGAAATGCATCTTCCAATTATCCCCACAAAACATTCAGTTTAGCGGCTATAAACTATAATGCTGAGAATCATTTCCCTATCTGAAGCTCATTCATTATCAGAAAGCATACCTGCCTGCCCCAAAGTTTCATACACCCTTATACTTACTACATAAACAATAAAGCCCAACATAAACAAAAAGAAAGAGGAAGAAGTGAAATTAAAGGCACCTACCTGCACTTCCTGTTTTCTTAACCCAGCACCAAGACGAACAACTTTCAGAAGAGCTTCTGACCTTTTGGCAACAAACTCATCGTAAGGCAAACCATCTGGTGGCGAGAGCTGTGCATGTGTCAGAACAACCAAAGCCCTACTCCATATCCCTTTCCCAAAAGTATCGGTTATGGCTTTGACCACCTCCTTATCCAAGTTGTCTACTCTATATGCATCCAATCGATCCACATAGAGTAGAACATCTATGGTCTTGTTCAAAAGGAAACTGCTCAATAAACCCATCCCTGTTGGTCATTCTTGAACAAGTGCCACACATAGATTCACTAAGAACTGAAAACTTACAGATATATATAGTAAAACCATACCTTTTTATATTATTACGTGCCATATCATTAATATATCCTCCTTCTATGAGCCCAGGGGTGTCGATGATGTTTAGCGTAAATCCTGCCCTTGACCGGGAAACCATCACAGCTCTGGTTCCTTCAGACTAAAAACAGAAGTTAAATCAAAAAGGGAAAGGCAAAGCAAAGATATTGAGCAATACAAAACGGGAAGAAAGACATACCTGAAAAGGACTAATAGACACAGCCCTTTCACCAATGAGTGAGTTCACAGTGGATGATTTCCCAACCCCACCTTTCCCCATAACCAGAATCGTCAAACTGTTCACATTCTACATCCAGACTCGAACACGAATTGACATAGTTAGTTAGAACTTAGAACTACATAAGGAAATATAAAATTGAACTACGAAAGTGAAAATTGAGTACGAAAAAAAACCTCTTGATTGAGCTTCCCCAGCAATTCAAGCAACTTAGTCTGAGTGGCTGGTGCAAAGCTATTTATTCCAAGCCATTCTCTAACTAATTGGGATGCCATTGCTCTCTGTTTCAGTTCTACCACTCTGAAAAACAAAAATCAAGAAACAAAAGTAAGAATCAAACCTACACAGACTCATATTTCTATTTTTCCGGCAGACTTCAGCAAATTACTAATCAAACATAACTAAGCATGGTCAGACCTATAAAACCCTGTAGATAAAAGAACGCACTTTGCATAAACAAATAGACACCCAATGAAATTAGCAGAGATAGACATGCTTCGGCTCATCCCCTAATTCAACTATATTTGACCAACCCCAAAGACTTCCCATATCATCATAGCTAGTTTCAATGAACAGTAAATTGAATGCAATAAGTGAAAATTGGAAATTAAGGAACACCCAACATAAAAGCACCGAAACCCAGAAACAATTTATACCCAAAAACCCAGAGTAGTCGAAATCAACAGGTTTGAATTCTGTGGGTTGAGACAGGAGATGAGAGCTTAAAGACTGAAACTTTAGGACGAGGAGAAACTATGATAGCGAAAATTTGGAGAGGGAGAAAGAGAGAGAGTTTACCGGGTTGGGTGTGCAGAGGAGAGAGAGGAGAGAGGAGAGAGCGAGACGGACGATATCTCAGAGGGTTTGGGCCGGTAAGGATAAGAAGAACTAGTAACAAGAGAATTTACAATAAAACCAAGAACAACAAATTGGTACAACGAATATTTTTTTAGGAAATTATATATAAGGTTAATTAGAGACTCTATTTCACACACAAAGTCATTTAATGTTTTTTGTGTAAGTCATTAGAGAATATGAGCTTGTGCGGCTCTTTCTTTCTCTACATACACTATATTAGTCACAAGATATAGTTGGTACGAATACAAGTCATTGGTAGTACACTTGGTCCGAATCTCTTTCATCGAGTGTTTTTCGATAAACATACAATTTGATTCTTCATTATATAACATACTATTTTAATGTAATTTTTCCTTATGCGATTTGTTTAACATACTAATTCGAGTTTGTTATTCTTCGGCTCGCGATTTTGTGTTGGTCAATTGTGCATTTTGTATGTGATAACGCTTTGTGTGTGAAACCAACTACATTAGTATTATCCAACAACAATAGTAGTACACTCATCATACAACAAAAGTAGCACTACTTTAAAACATCCATCGTATTACATCAATGTTAAGCATACTGCCGATTTCTCTAGTAAGCATTATTGTTTCACAATAGAGAGTACTACTTCAAAACATTTAGTGTACTAACACTACTGCTATTTCTAGTAACCACTACTCCAAAATATTCAGGGTACTACTTCAAAACATGGTAAGTACTACTGTTTTGTAACACAATCTACTACATCAGACCCTAACACAACATAAAGCACTACGCTACTACATAGACTTTGGTGCTTTTAGTTGCCTTCTTCTTGTTTCATAGTCGAACTGAGCGTCTTGGTTCACCATCTTCCTCTTTTTGTGCTTCACATCTTTGACCAATGAAGATGGTGACTTCCCTTTACCTTTTTCGGCTACAACAATATCATTCTGGGACCTCATTTGGCGTTTCACTAGTTCTGCCGGCCTATCATGTCTTTTTTGGACCTCAACTCATGTCCGACATCGATAGGTTCTGTCATCCTATCGTGTTTCCTTTTCGACTTGAATTCATGTCTCTGATCACTATCGGTGCTACCCTGCATGTCATCACCATCATTATAAAAAATAAATCATTTTTTCGCAAACAACCAAAGCACACCAATCTATATACACTACTACAGACTAACATACACACTACCACAGACTAATGCAGACACTACTACGTAACAACTAAAGCACACCAATCTGTATACACTATCACAAACAACTTAACACACTACCACAGACTAACGTAGACATTACTACGTAACAACCAAAGCATACCAATTTGTATACATTACCACAGACAACTTAACACACTACTATAGTTCTATCTCACACAGCATATCAGTTTCAACATAAACAAGACTAATAATAGCAGAAACTAAGAGGAGGTAGGTCACAATTACATTCATAAACTCTACGTCTTAATGCTGTACAAAAATAAGAAATTAAACAGTTATACATTCACATGCTGTAGATGAGAGAGAATCATATGAGAGAGAGAGAGAGAGAGAGAGAGAGAGTTTACCGATCAGAATCGGGAATCAGGTGGCAGCGAGCTTGGCGGTGACGGTGTGGAGAGGCGGCGAGAACTAGTGAAACGCCGCGAGAGGAGAAGTCGCGTCTCTTGGCGGCGAGTTCAGCGGAGAGGGAAGAGTGACAGAGAGAGGAGAGCAGCGGAGAGAGGACAACGAGAGAGAGAGAGAGAGAGAGAGAGAGAGAGAGAGAGAGAGAGAGAGAGAGAGAGAGAGAGAGAGAGAGAGAGAGAGAGAGAGAGAGAGAGAGAGAGAGAGAGAGCTCTGCTGGGGTTTCAGTAATAAGGGGTCGATTTGGTTTTGGTCTGAAATAGAGAGAGAAACGAAGTTTATATACAATGACATTAGCGTAAATAGCTTGAACGAGAAGGTTTTTTTTTTTTTTTTTAAATCATACGACTTGATTTGGGAAAGAAATATTTAGTGACTTTATACGTAAGTGACCTTATACGTAATTTATCTTTTTTTTAAGAATAAAAAATTATTAAAAAACATCCTCGAAAATGAGCATAATACAAAAAACTCTCGAACAATAATTAATGTTTGACAAATTAATAATCTCGTCACTTGCTACCATTTCATATTACTAACAATCTCGTTAAATGCACAAAATAATCAATTTTCTCTAATTACTTTAGACTCCTACAAATATATAGAGTAATAATTCAATTACAAAACATAAAATGATGTATTAAAAATCAGAAAAATTAAATTTTCAGCTAAGATTTTTTTTTCTCTCATCAATTCAGTTATCTTATTTAAAAAATCTCTATTGTAGCATGTTTCTTCTTTACATCTAGACCAAATTTAACTTCATACTTTATCTGTTACAATGCGTGCTAAATATTTGATAATTTTTTTTTATTTTGTAACAAAAAAAAATATTTAAGGTAATTACTGCACGCTTATTTTCAAAAAAAAAACAATTTTATTAATTAATATAATTTGACTAAAAAAAGTAGAAGGACTTTATTTGGATTGCCGTCCATGTTAATACCGATCGACTGTGGTGTGGTCGCGGGTGCGTGGACTAGCAGTGACGTGCTCCGCGCATAGTTCACGTTGTTGTTTCTCTAGATTGGTTGAGGTTGGAGCATGATATCAAATGCATTTGTTAGTCGAGATGGACATCTCCTACCCGTTGGGTGTTACGGATCGGTATTGTCTTACACCTACTATTTCAATCAAACTGGGGAAATGAATGATGACAAGCGAATATTTTGATTTCAATCTACTATCAAGGTGGTGCGTAATTAATCATTCATTTCACTATTTTACTTTTTGAGTTTGATTATTTCATATATGTTAATCTGAATTTTGCCTTAGAATTGATCTCTCATTTGCTTTTTGTTTCTATTTTTTATAATTAATATTTAATTTAAACTTAGGTGGTGAACGAGGCGGCACTGCCTTATCTACTTCACCGATACTCAATGTTCTTCCCTCGTCTATTAATTTCAATGGTATGTCTGTTTTGTCCTCTTCCATCCAGATAGAACAAAACCTATAACTTGAATCATGATGTCTGCTTGTTTTCTCATCTTAAATCAAACAATGAAAAATTGATTGTTGCTTGTCTGATCTCTTGAATCGGTAGATTCTGTATTCGGAGGGATGAATTGGGATGACTTTGGACAAACTGAGTTTTACTTTCTTTCTTCTTCTTCTTCGACCAAAAAAAAATTGTATATTGAATTAAGACAAAATAGCATAAATGATCACTAATTTTTGCCCAAAATAATAATTTGGTCACTATTGTATGTCATATATCAAAATGATCACTCCCTCTAACGTTTCATTATCAAATTGGTCACTCCTGCTAACTTTGTAGGGATAAAAATATCTTTTTATCATTAAATTATATTTATTTACAAAAATGTCATTACTAAAAGTTTTAAATGGTCATTGATCTTTGCCCAAAACGACACTTTGGTCACTATCGTATGACATATGTCAAAATAGTCACTCATCTTCGTTCTCTATCTATCAATTTAGTCACTCTATCTATTTTAGACGTTAAATACTTGATATGTAAGGGGTATAAATGTCTTTTTATCATTTAATTTTATTTATTTACAATAATGTCATTATTACAAGTTTTTAAAAATTATTATCTATCTCTCTCTCTCTCTCTCTCTCTCTCTCTCTCTCTCTCTCTCCCTCCCTCTCCCTCCCTCCCTCCCTCCCTCCCTCCCTCCCTCCCTCCCTCTCTCCAGCCCACAATCGCCGACCGATGGAGATTGAACCCGAGCCCGAACACAACACGGAGGAGCTACAAACCCTAAACCCTAAACGATGAAGACCCACGAACCTCTCTCTTCCCTCACCCTCGTTGCCGCCGCCCTTAGATTCTCCACAATCGCAGTCACCTCATGGCATCCTCTGCCTCCTCATGGCTAGCCAAATGAAGGAACCCAAGCGTCGCGCCATCTCTCCCCCCAGTGTTGCGCCATCTCTCCCCCGAGCTCGATATAGTCACAGCCAGCTCCTCCCGACCTTCCCGACTGCCTCGGAGCATGTGGCTTTGAGGTGCTAACAAGCCTGATCGAGGTAGAGATCGATCTATCGACAATGAATTTCGATTTCGGTGCTACAACAAATGTCGATCGATGAGCCGTCGCCGGTGGTGGCGAGCCTCGGGGGAGGAGAGATGGAAAGGATAATATATATATATTTTTTAGATTTTTAGATTATTTTTTGTCAAATGAGGATAAAAAGACAAAAATATCCCTGAAAATAAACGGGAATTTTTTTTAACGGATGTTTGAGCTCGAATGACTATTTTGATATATGTCATACGATAGTAATTAAAATGTCGTTTTTGGCAAAAATTAATGACTATTCATGCAATTTTGTCAAGATAAAAAGACAAAAATACCCTTGAAAAAATAATTTTTTTTTAACGGGCGAATGACCATTTTGATATACGAAAAAGACGAGTGATTATTTTGATATATGCCATACGATAGTTACCAAACTGTCGTTTTGGGTAAAGATTAACGACCATTTATTCTATTTTACCTTGAATTAAACTTTAGAAATGCTTACACAGTGCTAGTGAGTGAGGTTTTTGAGCTATTCTACATAAAAGTGGACGATCACCATCAATTTCCATGCTTGTATCGAATTCGGTTCAGATGTGCAACCTTTAACAATTCTAACCTGCAGTAGGCCAGTAGTAGCTAGTTTTACTCGATCTGCCGGTCTCTTCTGTAAAATCGATTACAAACCTAGATCGACTTGCATTTCATGGATGCTTATGATCGACACCATCCTATGATTCCTATCTATATTTTCTTTCGTCTCAAGTATTCATCTCATCTTTCATTCTGTTGGGCCAAAATTTTGAGGATGAACCTGCAAAATACCAATAAGATATGCACATCATTACTCAATACATCAAACCTAACTACAGTAACTTTTCTAAGACTTGAGATGAAAAGTTTAATTTGTTGATATATATATCTACTAAAGTGTACTTATTTTTGGTCATTTTCAGGTATAAGGCATTTCACCAACTTTTCGATCATATTTTCACATCTTCGCTGTCCAATTATTAGGTCTATATATATGAAGTGTGTGTGTATATATATATATATATATATATGTATATCGTACCTGACCACCTTTCTCTTCACCGAAGCTAGCTCTGACTTTGAACTCTCCTCTGCTGGTTGTTAACCCATCTAGTATCTCAGCATCACCTTCTTCATCTAGAATTTCGGATTCCTGATAAAAAGCACGTTACATTTGTCAGATTAATTGAAGACATGCAGTAGAGCTTATTAAGAAGAATGTTGATGACAAGCATGCACTTGTACACATAAGAAAGTTTACATGGTTACCCTTGCAGCGACGCTGAGAGACTGTTTCGTGGGGCCAGTGACTTCCTCCCATTCAGCTGAATCCAGCTCCTGCAAGTGATGTGGTTGGAAGAATTTGGGGAGGAAACGTTGTCTTATCAATATGAGAAGGAAGAACGGCAAGGGGAACAAAATGCCGGCTATGGGGATCCATGTCACACCGAAGCAGAAGAGGAAGTATACAAGCTGAAACATTGTAAATATGGCAATGTATCTGAACGGCACCGAGTCCATGAACGAAGCATGGTCTCCTTCCAAGGCCCTGCCAACATGGTTCACAGATGAATTAGTAATATTAAGTAACTAAACATTCTCTAGCTTGTCTTAAACTGACATAACGAAAAATGTCAGAATCTCATATATCACTTGATATATGGCTTTTTGTTAATTCATGGGCCTAGTGTTATGCCACAACAGAAGATGAATTCTGTTTTAGAAATTGCATGCTCTCAGGATGCATAAGATTGGGAGACTAATTTCTGATAGCAAGTACTAAGGCAGCATCTTGCTGATATGAAATACTAGTGCATCATCATGCTGATATGAAATACTAATGCCTCATGCAGCTTACTTGTTGACAGGAAAAAATATGGTGCTCACTTAAGAAGATTTTACTTACTTGTAGCGTCGTCTTGGTGAGACGAAGAGAAGTAGCAACCTTTCCCAGAATTGATTCCCTGGGAGACTATCAATGGCCATGTATGCGAAATATCCCCACAGAATTGATGTTGGTATCTTCTTGATGGCTGGCATAGCAAAAACTGATGCTGCCACAAGGAGTGACTGCAACAGATTGCTTACTCTTTGCTCATTGACCCGGACAGGCAGGAAAGCATCAATGTGCTTCTCAGGATCAAATCCATCCTTTGCATACTCCCCTTTATTTTCACTTTTCATAACTGCCTCCTTCAAGTCCTCAAGCTCTTTAACTGTTGAAGAACCCTGCAACACAAAACCATTAAGGGGTCAGGACTTGTGACCATTTTGCTTGGAGATATTCTTGATAAACGGAAATCTTAATGCTCTAAGGTCTTCAGAGAAATAGGGGAGGCTTGACATGTATACTCTTGCATTTACAGACATGTATCAATTCGTAAGGAAATGCTAAAAGGCTTTAATATCAAGCAAGAGATGTGAAACTTACTGCAATCTTTGTGTTGTCCATCTCTATGAACACAGCTTGCATTTTTCCATAGATTTCAGATTTGCTAGCTTCCTGTTTTATGCCTTCTTTAGCAGTCTTCACCATCTTCTTTCGTATCAACTGCATTTATATGGATTACACGAATTAAACATCTTGATCATTTAGCTGAATTAACATAATTATGTAGTAGAATCCACTGTAGTATCCTACCAACCTGCCTCTTGAGAACCGCAAGGCTCTTAGTGTGCATGGGTGCCTGCGGCAGTACCCCATTACAAGGAGGAAGCCCAATCAATCCACAAAGCAGTGTCTGTGACAAGTTTTCATGAGTGAACATAAGTCTCAATAGTCATTGTTCAATCTGCCATAGCTGAACCTTCATGTTAAAGTGGTTCTAATACATACCGTAAATCCCAGCACCAACATATCATAATGGTAAGCAGAAGGGTTCTTTAGATTGAACTCCTTTTGTTGTGCCATCTGTGAAGCAACACTGTGGTCAAAGAAGTAGAGTCCTGCAACCATCACAGCAGGTATGAAAGCAGCAAAGATGTATACAGCAGAAACCTTCCCCATATCCTGCAATAAAGTCAATGAAAAAGTTTACTTCAAACTGCACGCATTTCGCAAAGCGATTATACATTTAAAACCTTCTTTCATGAAATTTTAATTTGAAATACTGCATGAAGATTAACGACTCAAAATGAAAGATCAAGCAAACCAAATTACGAGATACTAGTTTACCTTCATTACAGACCAATGCTGTATAGACTCAGAATCCCAAGCTAGAGGGCTAAATAGCCTTCTAGGAATCTGTGAAGGAACATTGTGCGGTACACTGAATGATATCACAGTCCACAACACCACCATTAAAGGAACTCCGTAATCTGCAGTGAAACTTCTAAACCACCCTGCACAACATAAGTAAAAAATGTTTCAGATGCTAGATTAAACACTATCCGAGCTTCGTAACAATATAAAGAACCAAGTTTCTCGGATGTTCTTGACAAACCTGTTGCATACAACCATGACCTTGCTTTTCTGGTCTTCAACGAAGTAAGAAGCAGGCCGAAAGTAAATATGACCCCTAGCAGTCCATTTGTGTACATCCACGTCCCCGTATTTGGATCTTCATTTTTCTCAAGCTTGAACTCGCTCACTATTCCCTTTCATTGAAACGTACACCTTGTGTTACTCTAGCTACTTTCCATCACATACACTATTCTTCAAAGTAATGACCTTACTTCCAATGTGAACTAACCTTGATAGCCTGCTGAATGAACAATACAGTTATCAACATGCCAAAAAGTTCTCCTGCAATCCTCGTAAACTTACTGATGATATCGCAAGCATTGAATATTGCCAGAAGAATGAGCAAAAGGGCTGTCCACACACAAACCCTGTACATTTTAAGACTATATAACATCAAAACTTACGCCTTACATAAATTGCCTTTTGACAGTTTGAATCCCAGTGTTCTTAAACTAAAAAAAGATTGAATCCAATTACCATCCAACCCAAGCAAGATACAAATCGCGTCCTAGATCCTTCCTTTCTTTCGCAAAGTCATATAAGTAGTTGTACATTATAACAGTTGGCTCTGCCACTCCTACTATCAAGAGAGGTTGTCCTCCAAATATGGAGTGTATTATGCCGCAAATAGCGGTAGAGGCCAGAGTCTCTACTGTGCTCAAGGTTCCATCTACACAAGAGAAAGTCCAGTGAGTTTTAAAAACTCAAATGTGTTTATTGGCAAGGATGACAGATAGGAGTAAGCACTTGTTTTTCACTGACTTCTATACTTCATCTTACAACACGCATCTATAGATATATACACATTATGTGAACAAAAATTGACAAACCTGTATCTCTACTAAGTTGCTCCCCAAAGGCTATAACAGGAAGAGCGGAGGCAAAGAAGATGTAGGTAGTTGGGGCCAATATCCTATAGCACCACAAACAACAGGCTAAAGATGAGAAATGAAAAGAGATAGAGAGAATTATTAAATAAATCTAAAGCCTTTCTTTCCAAATATTCCCTGTGAAAGCAGACATGATAAATATATAATTACCTGAACCCTGAACGAAGGCCTCCAATCCAATCTTGCTTGTAGCATGCTGCTCTTCCTCTGATATCGTTTGCAATACCCCTGAATGGAGCTTTGAAGCTTTCCATTTCTAACCAAAGAATCCCAGTCTCAGACAATACATAAAGAGAGAGAGAGAGAGACAGTTAAAGACTCACAATTTCCTACAAATTAACACTAAATGGTTTGAAGAAAATTAGGTCCATTTTCTTCTATCTTGTTTTTCTCATTGGCAAATCCCAAAGAAATTTCAATTCTTTGGCCTGCAACTACAGCAAGATAGTCAAACAACTCAATAGAAAAATGTTCACAAAGTTCCTCTCAGCATTTTCAGTGCAACCAAACAGAGAACATGAACAACACAATCAATTCTTGGATCCAAAACAAGAATGCCTTACAATTTCGAAAGCCTCGAATAGTAAAAAACTCCACCAAAATCAGAACCGCGAAGCACCAAATTTATACACTTGGCAATATCATGCATTGAAGAAAATGAAAGAAACTGATCGAACAAGAACACAATAAATATACAAGAACTATATATATAGTTCGTTTACGGTGGAATATTCATAAAGAAGAAAGAGATGACCACACACCGGAAGTAACGTTCGGCCGGCGGGAGTTTTGGCCGGAAAAGGGAGCGGAATGTGGTCAGAGAAAAGAGGGGGAGTGTGGGAGGAGAGTACGTGTATGTGTGAATGGTGTCATGAAAGTAAGAAAAGGGCTTTGTGGTTTGTTAATTTTTTCACTCGGCGTTGTTTTAGCTTTCTTCACTCGATCGTAAGGCGGTTTTATAGAGTCCTCCAACGTAGAAGACATACGTACAATTTTTTGATCGAAACATACGTACCTTATATACATACATACATGTTGTTCCAAAACACCCGTCAGAGAGTACTCTGCCGCTGTGAATGAAACAAATATAATAATCCCATTTCCATCGGATTTGTTTCTGCCCTAGTAAAATCAAATGGGATATATGTGTATTTTTGGTCCAATATTACAATGTGGAATCGAAATACATTTATAATAGGATCACCACCAATCTCTTCCTCATGGATTCGGATCTTTTTACCAAATTTACATCAGTTTTTTCGATAGACAAATTTACATCAAAGTTGAAAGTACGTATTTGCTGCATTACAAAAAACACCTTAACCCGGCCTTTTACGTGTGGCTCGAATAAAATCCAATAGTTGATGTGACTTAAGGTTTGATTGCTTTGTTTTGGGAGGCTTTAGTGTCCTCGTAGTGCTGTCTACAATGATGCATATATGGACTAAATATCTCCCATCATATCTATCTAAACACAGGTCAGGTTATGAATCGATATTTCCCATGTATGATGGACGACGTTCTGCATGTATGCACATAAATATACACGTACCTCAAATAAGTAATGTTAGACATCCTGATCGAGCTGTACGTCACTCGTCTCAGGTTCACCAACACCTACACGACTACATGTGAGATGGGAGGAGAGAAGGTTGCCATTTTTCTCTTCCTGGAAAAAGAAGAGAAAAAGATATAGTCTTTGTCTTTGACTCCCATAACTAGTTGAAATGTACGTTTCGATGGCTTACATATTGGCTTTAAGGATGTACAAAAGAGACTTTGGTCCAAGAAGGGCTTTCCCTATACATCTTTCCCAGATAATGCATGTAGATTATTCATGGTGAGTTGGTGACCAAAGAGCATTCCTAGTGTGTGGAGGTTGTTTGGACGCCAAGTTACCATCAGGGCAATTCACTCAAACTTCTCTTTTCATGTTCATGAACAGAGAAGGTTATAGCCAAACATGGTGTGCAGGACTTAAAGACTCCTAGGAAAATAGCGACTCACTAGGAAGAAAAAACTCTGTTTCTCACAAAGAGTAGGTGACGAAAATGGATTTGTATAGCCGAACGCGGAAATGGTCGTCTCCAGTTCTCCTAGAGTAAGAGTAGAAGAAAATAAAGACCTAGTAGTGAAAGAGTTAAACCGACATGTCAATTTTTGAAGACACAAAAGGGAGATGTTAACGACAGGTATGTACTTACCTGCAAGTAGGCAACTGAGAAAGGCAATCCCAAATTCTGGATTGCAATTTCAGAACTGCTTTTGGTCCTCAGAGAAGAACAGAGGTGGTGCAACAGATGCCACAACTAAGTTGGGTATGGGCTTGCAAACCATGAGACAAACCACTCTCTATCTATGAAAGCTGGAACATACCCTTTACTCAAATCCTAAATGAATACTACAATACCAAAATACTTCTCACTTGAAGCAATGAACTTCTGAGTTTTAGGCAGTTGATCAACAGTGAAATTGGGTACCATACTTTGAGTAAAAGTAAAACCCCTATAGGAATCACACTCCAGGTGCAAATTTAACAAGCCATGATTAGGAAACGCGGTATTTCGTTAGGATCATGATTCTCAACCTGTACTCTGTCAGAGTTCTGCCACAATTACATGTATTAGGAAATCTATTCAATTTTGCGGTCACCAACTTTGATCCTGGATTTCCTTCAACGTTACAAAACTAGAGCTGATTAGTTGACAGATTACAAAAAAACGGAGGCTTACATTTACAGTGCACATTGCACAATCCTCTAGCTCTAAGTGCGCAAGATTGTTGCTGTCCAAGTTTGGGGGCATCCCCTGTCTGACTCTACTGTTAACTTTGTATCCACAGGAAGCAAAAATTTCTCCTGCATTTATTTATAAGACTAGTATAGTTAGTATTGATAACATTAGACTTGAAAGTGAAATGTAGGATAGTCAGTGGTTAACTGCACACACAATAGGAATTTTGGCCATGGATGGAATTACCACTTTATCTACGAAATACGATGTCAGTTAAGTAACGTTGACCATTTTTTCTTCATTTCCTGCTCTTGTTCCTGCATAAACAAACCAGTAGTGCCTGAGGATATGATTTTGGATCAAATACTGAATATGGTATTCATGCCGTGGAGAGAACGGTTGCAAAATGGAAAAAACATTCAGAGCAATGAAAAGAGTTGCTACCAGAGCATATATCATACTTTAGGGATACATGTTAACAAAATCTTATGACATAATGATGCTCTGCAATGCATGTGTCCTGAGACTCTATCATTACATGCTAGGAAACTGTAATAGAATGAATTGAAAGCACCTCATGGTCCTGATACAAAGCCTGCCACCACAAATCGGTCTTCTCCTGCAGTAGACACCACTCCATTGCCATATCATACTCAACTGTATTGGGCTGAGCAAAGTGTGATGTTGCTACTGCATTTCTCTACAAAAGGAATTAATAGCAATGATTATTTATATGCATGTACATTTCTGTGAGTGTCATACAGCAATTGCAAGACATTAAGTAAGAGGGATACCATCTCTTCACGTTGGCTTTGTCGCTGGGGCTTGTCAATCATCAGATGTCCAAAGAATTTGGAAGGCTTGTCATGTTCTCTCAAAGTCCCTCTGCAAACATGACCAATGATAGGTCTGCTAGTCCAAAGCCATAAACATGTAAGATTGGTCATTTCAACATGTTAACTGACTATAGTGGCATTCAATAACTTCAAGCAAAGAAAATGAATGAAATACCTCCCATCAGCCAGCATCAGGCATCTCCTATCCAATGCGTCTATAGCAGACTCAGCAGCATCCGAAGACTTAAATATAACAAATGCCTTCCCTGTTATACCATGAAAGAATACCTATAACTAGTCTGACATTGAAACTCAACTTCAAAACATTTATTATCAATCATAGTATGTGCAATAATATATTAATATGTATATAGTCACAAGAAGCTGATGTACCATAGCGTGCATCAGTAAAAGGACACCATGGTATCATTTTCGCCGCAACAACCTCATTGAGTGCAGTCCTGACCAGACCCTGGTGAGAAAAGGTGATATGTATATAATATCTCTTCCCAATCCTGTAAATTTCAAGGATGGTATACGTAAGGGAGGATACCTCTACATCGGAGGATGTATAAGTTGACTCCAAATTGTCTAGCAGAACCAATGTACCATTAGCTTCAGCATCCCGCAGTCTATCTTCCCAATGCTGATTTATTAAAAATGAAAACCTGGTTACGAATCTAATGGTGTATAGCCATATAACTGACAAAAGGCTGAGCAGAAGAGTGATTCACGCCTTAAAAATTAAGTATCTAAAGAAAATCAAAAGTCCCTGACTCACTCATTTCAGATATATGATGTCTCTCTGATTCCTTAGATATAGATACGAATATGCCATTCTATGACATGCACCACCACCTAGCTCACTTACATACTTAAAGCATGGTTTTAAAAAGACTTAAATTTTGCTCATTTGAAGAAATAATTATATCTAGGTATTGTGTACCAGGACAGTAACATCCATGGTTTGCAACTACTTGAATGTCTCCATATAAAACAGCCATAAAATAACCCTAGTAGTTTCATAACTAAAGGGAAAAAAAATAGAAACATATTAAGAGTTTACATGAATCAAATCATTACTTTCCAAATTACATTACTAATCTAATGCATAACTTTAAAGTCGATGAATAAATGCATTAAACATTTATTGTCAATATTAAGATAATGAGGATGTTCATACTAGTATGGATGGTTTAGAAAGAAGAAACAATTTAAGATAGGAAAATTTCAATATTTACCACTTGGAAACTGTTCACTTATTGTCTTCGGATAATAGGAAAATAGTTTTGCGAGATAAATGTGAAACTTAGTCGGATTAAATATCCAACAATAAAGATTTATGAATATCCGAGAGCAAAGGGAAAGTCAAGAAGAGGCATTAAGGATACAGAAACTCACTCCTGGCTTAAACTTAAACCAACCGCTTTTATCCTGCATATAGCATAATGATACGAAGTTAGCAATTTAACCAAATTCACTTGTTAACAGCTTTGTACATGACTTTGTACACAGAGAAATTTAAGCTGCTTTGATGTGGTATCTCGATTTATCTTTATCTAATAATCCCCACACTCATGCGCGCCTCCACCACTCTAGCCATTCAGATTGCACGTATCTAAATATAAGATCACCAGCTCGGTATCATGCTAAAACAAGAATGGAGACCTCAAAACCAAATTTGAATTACTAAAGGCCATGATTTTAATCATTTATACACATATGCAAAGCTTATATATCTCAACAGAAACATTATATAGTCCAAATAATTTCTTAGGCATACAGTAACTGTTACCCTTTTTATTACCCAAAAACCTGTAAAATAAATAAATAAAAATAAACGGAGAGATCAAACTGTTTAATGGAATCGAAAACGAATATTTCCAAGATTAAAAGGGAAGGACAGCGAGAAATGATGGAGAATACAACACTAGATAGTTTAAGCTTACCGTATCTGATAATCTATTATCTACAGTTTTCATCCTCTTCATAAGGGGCGCATCTGGTGTGCTGACAGGTGATAGAGAAGCATCCACTGTACTTTTTCTAACTGGATAAAGCAACAATATTATTTTCAGCTAATCAGTGAAAATTAGAATAACGGAGCACAGTTCGCATTCTTAGAAATCACCTTTGAGCGTAGGAACTGGCTTGCAGCTAGGCTCGCTGTTCTTAACTGGGGCCACTTTGTGCATTCGTGACTTGTAAGGAGCATTTGATGGTCTATCTAGGTCCCTCGATGCCGGATCCACCCGAACCTCTGATTCTACATTTGCCAGAAACAACATTTCATTCATATAATCAGTTGAATTCAAATGTACCACGCACAGCTGGCATTCTCACTTTTCATTTTAAGGACTTCTTGGCTTCTAGGCTCCCCAGTTTTAATTAGATGTTCCTCCACATTGCGGTTCTCTGAGTCTACACATGCCGGAAGCATATTAATTGAAATTCGTCAGTTAAATTCAAATTTAACATGCATAGTTGGGTTCTCAGAAATCACCTCTCACTACAGGAATTTTTTTGCTAGGCTCACCATTCTTAACTGGACTTGTCACAACTTTGTTCATTTGGAATTTGGATTGCACATTTGATGGTCCAGCTTGGTCTCTCAATTGTTTGTGTTGCGTGGGAATCCTGGTTTGGTTTTGGATTTTTTGCCTATTAAAATAGTACTCCACTAGATTGCATTCAAAACATTTGAAGACCAGAATATATATTAGTTTCCAACGCTAAATCTAAGCAAAGTTATTGATACTGACATACATGAATACATTGTAAATAGAGCACTACGAGATCAAATGAAATGACAGTTCATAATCAAATGCACGTCTGGTTAACCATTTAAGCATCACATATTCACTTAAAATGTTCAAATCAGAAAGCAGTCTATTAATTGAGTCCCAGATGTGGATCACTAACCTCTAATTCCACATATATCATCCGGAAAGTTCTTCAATATTTTTTTCCGTTCAACATCCAAAGTACTGGAGAAAACGTACTTGGCCCTTCTGATCTCTTCTTCAGAGGGTTGAGGATTCCTCCTATCATCTGATGTGCATACGACATTGCACTTTCCAACAATTGCTTCCTGAAATTATTGTTAAAATCACTGTGGTAGATACATAAAATGAGACAGCCTACTTAATGTTTCTGTATATAGCCAAACAAAGCACAAAGATTGGTCTTTTGCTTCAGCCAAAAGAAATATTCATAACTGCAATGGAAACAAAAACAAAGAAAGTGTGTGTGTGCGCGCGCGCGCGCCTCACTTAGCTCAACATTATTTTTTCCCTTCCACCCACTTTCTTAAAGGAAAAAAATGAAAATAAAAATAACAAAATGTCCAAGCTGTTAGCTAAAATCCATATGATCCTCATTTCCACACTTCACAGTCTATTTCAGTGCATAGAAGGATTCTATAAGCTTGCATGACTACTAATGTAATACCCAATCTAAGCATTTTCAATACTAGCAATAGGTAAGTTGAAGTACTCTACATCAAATATGTATTTCTATCTATTAATCAACCTACCAAAAGATTGTCATGAAAGTTTATGAGTCCATTTCTAGTTACAAAAATGGTTTATTAATAAAGTAAATGTTACAATACACCACATCCATATTAACATCCTCAAGGAAAACAACAGACTCCATTAAAATAAAATCAATTAAAATCAGTAAGAAGAATAAAACAAACAACTCTACATTAAAAAAAATATAAAAGACTTACCAGAGGATTCACATTGGAGACGCCTATACCCTTGCCAGAAGCTAAGAATAGTTCTTTCCAGAAGGGTACATAATCCCCCAAAAGGTGACATACTTCAGCTGGCCGTAGAAACCACACAATGTGAACCTTCTTTTCAGATGCTCTAGAAAATATTTTCACTATCTTACCAATATCAGTTTCTAAACCACCAGTCCTGTATATGTACACAGAATCGAACAAAGAGTACTTCACGCCTCGAAAAGTGAATGACTTATAGCTTTCGAGATTCTGGTTATGCCCTTCAACTTTTAAACCCCATTTGAAATCAGAATCTTGCTCCATATTCACCTATTCAGAGCGCAACATGATTATTTACCTGCAAACCCTACCATTGTCTGTTAGTTAATCTAATATTCATTATTATTCATTGAGAACCTCTCATCAAAGTAGACTAGCTTAACGTCTTCAATGAAAAATGTAAGTAAAATCCACAGAAACAATATGTTGGAAGCTGTGAACAGAAATAGAGAGATAGTTCCGCAAACAACCACTCCAGATGGACATGTTCCAGAAAATATCTATAGAAAACAATATCCTAAGAATTAAGCTAGAATAAAAGAAGTTCCTAGTGTGTGGCTTATCTGATCATAGTCTTGTTAAAAATACTTCCTACTCAATCTACACTCTATAAGTACCCACATTAAGTATTTCCATTTCGATGGTTCTCTACTAACTCCAAAACATATCTTCCTATGATGCTGTACTTATGTTTCTAAATTTCTGTATTTTTTTCAAAAGTATGTTAAGATGTAGGAGCAATTGGTAAACAGATAAGATCTTAGAGGAACAAGGAACAGAAGGGGACAATTGGGGTTTTTTTTTTATTCCTAATCTAAGATTCCTAAGCAAAACATAGATAGAGTACTTTCCTAATGTGACTATATTCTTCATCACATTAAATACAAGCTGATGACATTAATACTTCAGCAGTTGAAATGGCCGCTGAAGAAGACTCTTCCTCCATAGAAGAAGTTGTTGCAGCACGACAAGAGAGGCTAAGAGCCCTCAAAGCTGCACACCAACAGTTAAACACTCACGATGATGATGACAATCAAACTCAAACTCAACAAGAACAAGAACGAGAACAAGAAACAGAAACTAACACCCCCATGAAATTTCGAAATTATGTTCCTCATGATGAGCATCTGCAGAAGGGAAAGCTTGCTCCGCCTGTTCTGTCCAAGTACCCTGTTTCAGCACTGGTCCCTCCTCCATCAGACAAAAAAGAGGATCCATTTGTCAATATTGCTCCTAAGAAACCAAACAGGGAACTTTGTAGGGATGTGCAGAAGAAGCTTGATAAGCTTGAAAGGCAAACCCAGAAAGCAATGTGTAAGCTCATGGAACAAGAAAAGGAGAAGCAACAATTGGATGAAGATGGCACAAACAGTGCGGGAGACTAGTGTTATAAGTCCCCAATAGATTAACTTGAAAATGTAAAAGAGTATGATGCCTATTGTGATGAGAAATGGAAAGGGTTTATTTTTGAACTCGTGGAGTAGAATTGTACTGTCAGCAACTGTCCCATTCAAGTGAGTTTGAGATCACCATTTGAAGCGATTTTATTGTAAAGAGCAGTTGCTTTGAAGTTGTTTCATTCATCATAAAAGCATGTTGGGTATGGTATAAACCATGGAAACACTACGATATTCAGTCAGAATATACCATTTATCACCTAAAAACGTTGGTGCCATAGCAAACTTCGAAAATCAAATTCTCAAGAGAATTAAAAAATGAAACAGTGTCTCAACACTAGCACATCAACTAATGCTCATTCACATTGCAGAAAAACAACAATTTTATCCACATTTTAGACATCCCAAACAAGTGTTGAACAGCGTGTGACAATCATATAGCATCAGTCACTCAATCATTCATCTACCAATAACACATACTACCCAAATTTACGTAAAACAAAGATGGACAACCAAATAAGGTATAACTACAGTACTGTTTTGACCAAATCTAAGAAAAAGGAAATACTCCAAGGACCCATATCCACAATAGCAAAACTACTGAAGGGGACACCACGTATGAACTGAATGATTCGCCCACTTCTTTACTTGATCTCCAAAATCAACCATAGCCAAATTGGAAAAAAGTAAAAACAATGAAGAAACCAAACAGAGCACGCTTATGATCATTTTTGGCATAAACCTCCCCACAACCCTAACTCATCTGAATCGTCAAAAACCCACTTTCACAATTTCCAACCAAAACCAAGAGAATACTAATGTGAGATACCAAACTCCCAGAATCAAATGAAGCATCAGAAACAAAACCCAGAAACGAAAAACAAAAATGGCGAGAGCATCATTCAAAGTCTAAAAGAAACCAAAACAGAGAAGTTTAGTAAGAGAAAGAGAAATATACCTCATAGTTTTGTTCTAGTTGTTGATGATAAAACCAGAATTCGACGCTGTTGAAGGTGCTTCAATGGCGAAATGGGCCGTACCAGAGTGACGAGACCGGCCCAAAGAGAGAGAGAGTGATGATGTTTGTTTGTTATGGTGGTGAAGAATGAAGAAGGTGGTGAGGTTCCGGTCTGGACTGAGTAGTAGTGATAGTACTACTAGTATTACAGAGAGACCAGAAATGCCAAAAAGCGGCAATTTTTGGGGTCCAGAGAGACTTAAAAGACGCACCCAAGCCCATTTTATACAAACTCTTCCATTCATTTCTATTTTACGCCGTGCGGTGCGCATTGCGCTATACCCCACACACGGGTGACGTGGCGATTTAGACGTGTTGATGGGCGTCAGAGATTGAGGTGAGGGTTCAGCCAAGTACAGTATATAAAAAAGTAAGAAAATTAATCATAAAATAGGAGAAAATAGAGAGACCTATTTTAGCTAGAGTTTAGGGTAGGGGGCTACGTGATTTGGAATCAGACGGCTTGGGATGAGCCTCAGGATTTTTACGTGAAAATGGATCTGAATTTTTCTGTTCCCACTTCCCAGTAAAAAGAGTGCTAAGTTCCTACGCTAAATACCTGCATTGACAATTAAAGAAAATGACATTGAATAATCGAGAATAATGTTAGTAAAAATAAATGAGATTTTCTATGACATTGGTGAGAGATATTAAGATGGGCATAAGTTATTGCTTCATGCCTTTATCCTTTATCTTTGTATCTGTATTTTTCTATAATTATTTTGGTTCATAAATTAAGATATAGTAAAATAAAACACGTATTAGGGAACTTGCTCTGAAAACTTCATAATGACACATTTCATTTTGTTATATCTTTGGTACATTTTTTTCGAAGGCTCAAACGTGAGACATCGTTTTATTAATGCAGTAAACAATGTTACACAGTAGATACTCATATGATACGAGAGAAAAAATTACTGCTAAGCTAATTTAGAGGGACTCCCTAAACCAGCTCACTAACATTGTAAAACAGATGAAGTACAAAAGTAACCGAGAACTATGTCACACGAAAATTAAGCAAGCACCAACATGGATAAACCAAGGTAATGTTCACCTAATACTACCAAGACCTACTTCTGGGTCTCCCTAGGATCCTCCGCCCCCACCGCCATGTCACTACCTCCTCCACCTATTGGAAGCACTATCACAGTTGAGACCACATTCTCTAGATTCTCTACCCCATTCAAAGCTATCTAACGTCCTTTAATGTGTCTCTTTCTCACCTTTGGGGAACCCTCCACCTCTTTCGAGTTCACTTTAGAGCCCTCACCCTCGGTTATCTCCTTAGCCTTGTTCTTCGATCCCAAGTGACGACCCCTCTTCATGTTCAATGGAGAGACAAATATTTTCATACTCATAAGTCAGAGATGTGGTGAGAGACTCGAGGAGCACTTCTCCCTCACTTGGGGTTTCTAGCGCTGGAAGCCTAGCCTGGCGCTGGTACACCTTCACCGATCGAGCTACTTCGGGTTTCTTATCCTCTGTGTTTTTCCTTTTGCTTTCCACTGAGAGTTGTACTTCCTTCGCAAACCTCACGCCTGGGGTTGCCAGTTTTGGAGCTTTAAAGGAGAGTATTCCAAGTTGCCTGGCCAGCTCCGTTGCCGAGATTCAGGGGAAGGACAGTGTGAAGCCAGGGGATGCCAATAAAAGACCACTTGATCCTGACCCTCCCACACTCGCACTCGGTTTCCTAGTCAGATTAGGAAACCCGATTTGACCCTAGAGATCCTTTACTACACCTGCACATGCAATTTTCTTCCCTTTAGGGTTAGGGATATTCAAGGTCGCCACAACTTCCTCCGTCGCCGACATGTTAGGTGGTCATCCACATACCTTGTTCTCCGGAAGCCCGCAGATCTTGCAGAAACTGAACAGTTGATCATAATGAAACTTGACCTGCATAACCACTCCATCAAACTTATAGACCTCCGATAAGTAAGCTTGCTTCACCAGGGTCGTAATATTATGCCAAATTTGGGCTCTCACCCTCTTCCCACTCTTAATTCCTGGCTCCTTCAGTCGAATTATTTTTCCTAGCATCACTACGATGTATCCAACAGTGTTAATCGTCTACAACCTTAGTGGGAAGCCAAACATCTTAACCCAGACTGGAAGTCGAGTCAACGGCACCGTCATGGTGTCCATAACAACATCATGACTGTTCAGGACTAGGTTTGATTTCCCATAGAACCATGAACCTTCAGATAAGATCTGAGCACGTGCCGCCTCTAGATTGAAGCAGAAGATGTAACGACCCTCATTGTGGCGGATCGAGAGGAATTTCTTGAAGTCCCAGACTCTAGCCATAGCCCCCATGAAAGCTTTGGGACTCACTTCCTTTGTCACAGAGAGAAGACTCCCTACAACGTAGTGTTTTGAGTTTTCGGCATCCTTGACACCAAAAGAGATCTTACCTCTATTCAAGACAGCAAAAGCCACAGCGAAGCGGCGAGATTCTCCATTGTTCATGGCCATGGATGTGACGCAGAAGCTAGGAAAGCTAGCAGCTATGACCTATGGTTTTTCTAAACTTAGTTATAATTTTTTTTAAAAATTTGGACGATAAAAAGGGAGTATTAGGATTTGAACCTGGCTCGTTAGGGGATAGTTCAACTTCTTGGCCATGGAACAATTCTAATTATCAATTTATTATTCTTATAGAAAATACTCTTCAAATAGGGAGTACTGGGATTCAAACTTGGTTCGTCAGTGGATAAGTTCAACTCCTTGACCAACGGAGCAACCCCAATGCTCATATCTTTGGTACATTTATAATTTATGACTCGTATATAGTTGAGATTTGATATAAATCTTATTTGTTAACTCAAAATTTTCTACGTAATTCACTTGTTTTACAATATTATGTGTTTGAAAATGTAAAGGAGTATAGTTACATAAGACAATATTATTTAAGGATATTATACTTTTGGTATCTAGATGTGTGTCTTGTCCTAATTAGCATAGTAATAGAGATTCTCTCAATCCTGATTTACAAGGAAATTTATTATATCAGATTGTAATGTCTATTTAAGGCTATGTATTAATGAATAAAGTACAGTTTCTGATCTATCACTTCCGTATCTACTTTTTTCCTTCAATGCATAATCAGCAACTCTTGAGTTGATAGCTAAACCAAACCTTAAAACAAAAATACCCCACACCCCTAAACACTAAAACTCCACCACCGGCCTATCTCCTTGACCAAAATCCTCCACCGCCGCCTACAATCACCGCTAGATTTTTCCTCCGCCGTCGGAGCTCATTGTCGGAGTTTGTGTTTCTTTACTCCAAACTTCTTTTCAACCAAGTTTTCATACCGAACATAATACCCTCAAGCTAAATCGACTAACCCTCTTTAATTTAGAATTATGTTGCAAAACTTAATAACCGCAACACCCTAGATCTAAGTCCAGAATTGGTTGAATTTTTATACTGTGCAATTTTAATTTTCAATTATATAGGCCCTAGTTCCTATGGATTAATAGGGTTCAGAGAGAAGGAGATTTCATCACTTCTTCCTGAAAATTGAAGATTAGTGACGGTCCTGGGGGAGTCACGGTATATGAAAAAAAAATGAAGTCGATGTTTTGTGACTCTGTGTTAGTCACGGTTTTATAGGGTGTGGTATGAAACCACCAGTTTTGCATCAATTTTTGTGACCATACAACATGGATCATGTTTCTTATTCCTAAAATTGATATTAGTGATCGTGCTTCTTTAATCGGTAAACTAATTACATCTCTTGTATTTTGTAGATGACTGAGCCGACAATGCCAGAATTTGATATCCCGACCTTGACATTGGAGCAAAATATCACAGATGGGTATTTGACGTGAGGAATGCTCTCCTCGGTAAGCGTCTAACTAATACCATCCAACACCTACCACCTGGCGAGGATGTCAACGAGGAGACACTAGCCCGAAATGCTCAAGCTCTCATATTTCTCAGGAGATATATGCATCCTGCTCTGAGGAAGCAGTACTTGCTAAAGAATGACCTCGCGGATTTGTGGACGACTTTACAAGAACGGTTCAATAATGTGCATGACGCACAACTTCCAGAGCTCATAGAAAAATGAGATACAATCTAGTTAGTGGATTATCCTAAGGTCAACGATTTTTATCAAGATAGGCTAGAGCTACAGTGAAAGGACCCAACCCCGATTTAGTTTCCTAAACCGGAATCAAACCCTTTCTGAAAACACGAACCAACAAAAACCATAAAAATTTCGGCAGAGTAACGTTACTAACGCGGAATTGCCATTAACCTGCACCCGGAAAATACACTTCATCCTATGCCACAAAAATCAAACCGTGGGCACCAATCCCATCCGGATTTCTCAATATCATAACAGTAATGTAAAGTAATCAATAAAACTATACTTTATAGAAATCCGGGGAAAAATCGTATAAAAGTATAACATAAGAATACTCAGAGAGACTTCTAGTATATATATACAAATAGTAGGCCAAACTAAGAACCTACCATAAAAGAAACATCGCTCGAATACTAAGCCTCCGACCGCGACGTGCGACACCAGAATCTGAACTGCAAACTGGGCACAGAAACCGAAAAGCCCAGGGGAAAGGCAAATAAAAACATTAGAGTGAGTGGACGAAAATAAACATATGCCTTTCACCAATTTCATATACAATAAACAATGTAAAGTATAGCGAGTTTGGAAAATATATATATGGAGGTGCCAGGCGAATCTCTCAAGCCCGACGGTCAGGCGAATCTCTCAAGCCCGACGGTGATAGGCCAGGGGAATCTCTCAACCCCAGCGGCATAACAGGGGAATCTCTCAACCCTGCCCAGAGAAATCTCTCAACTCTGGTCCAGAGGAATCTCTCAACTCTGGTCAGACTACCGGTGATCATTCGAGTAGTCGAAGCATCGATGCAAGTAATGCCATCACCATAAAAATATAAAATAAAACCTCCAAAAGTAATAAATAATCTCGACATCGTAGAAAAATAAATACGAAAAATCACGAACTCGCAACGATAGTGAAAATAGAAAAGTCCACTCACAGATGAGCATAATGCAATACGCGTTAATCCAGTGATCTGGCGGAAAATCCCTCACCAACCGAATGATCACGATCCCCTGGATAATCATAAAATTCACTGCTCAAAATCATAACTCAAACCCTCGAATCACATCACGAGAAACAACCGTTCCCGAAAACATATAATTCAATATCGACGAAATTGTCAAAAATCCGATAATCACACTATAAAATATCGATATAATTTACGATGCTCAATTAGAAAAATAACCTCACCACTGCGATCGGTGCGTGATTCCGAGCGAAATGACATACAACTTGTCGAAAAACACGTCGGACGAAAAGTCGCTGCCGCGCACGGCGACGCCGCTGCCGGCCGCCGGAAAATCATACCGGCCCAGAAAAATGCAACCTACACATGGATTTGAAGATCTCGACATTTCCAACAACTTTCCAATTCAAAGTTAAGGCCAATTTTGACCGGAAAATGTCCAAAACTCACCTCAAAGTTACAAACCCTTACCGGAATTTCAACATCACAGATCTCTCTCCTCCGGTCACGGCAACCTCCCAAACCACTTCCAATAGCTTCCTCTCCTCAAGGCTAACAAAACCCCTCAAAGAGCCACCACCAACTCGGCCTCCACGCCGTCACCCGAAGCCCTCAAAAACTCGCCGGAATTTCGTGATCTTTGCCGATTCGATTCTTCCTCCTCCGGCCACCTCACGGGTCGATCCACCTACCAATCCGAAGAGGAGCTCGAGCCCAACATATTCTATGAAGAGACTCCGGCCAACCGTGGCCGGAATCGGGCTCAAAAACCAAGAAAACCGAACGGCAAAAACGGGCAAAACGGGTCGCCTCCTTGACCCGTGGTCAACGTGGGTCAAGGCCCAATTTCTTGATTTGGAAACTTTCCAAAAATGGCAAGTATTCTCCCGTATTTATACCGTACGCGTATCGAATCCCAAACAGAAAAATACGACAATATCCGACGGCCAAAAATATTCACAACTTATTCCTCGTAACTCGGAATAATCCTCCGGAAGTTCCCACGAGCTCGAAATTAAATTCTCTACAACATTCGTGAAGAATCCCAAATCAAATTCTTGCCCGATAATTTAGTCGCTAACGAAGCCGCCATATTAATCAATTACGTCGAAATCGCAACTAATCGCGAAACTCGCAAATCAAGTCGATAACTATTCTATTTTCGGTTTGGGTCAATCGACGGTCCAAAACGGATCACAATCACGATTCGGATAAACTCGAATACGAACAGATAAACTCGACGATATTCCAAAATTTCAAATATTCATATTATATTCCTCGGTCGTCGAAATAATAATCCGGAACCGCGCACGAACTCGAAATCACGCGTACAACAACTCTTGAGAAGAGACTCAACTCAAATTCTCGACCAATAATTAAGTCGTGATCAAAACCGGCAATTCAATCAATTTACGGAAAACTGCGATTACGCACAAGCTCGTGGATTAAGCAAATTACACTACTGATTCTGTTCCGGGTCGTCACATACAGTCAGAGCTTGTCATTTGTGGCGTTGTAAAATTCGATCAAGTTATGGTCAAGAAGGTTTTGGGCACCTTCCATACTTCCATAGACACGCTTTCACATCAATATCACATAGATTATGAGCAAGGAAGATTGAGATCATTTAGTGACATCATGAGTTTGTTGTCCAAGAAGGAGAGGTATCGTGAGATACTTCTTCAAAATAATGCTAGGCCAACCAGTACAAAGAAAGCTCATGAAACCTACAACACTGGTGGGAATGCACGAAAAGATAAGGGGAAGCAACATTCCAAACCTTATCAAGCTCGTGGTGGTAAATGAGGACATGGTAGAGGTCGTGGAAGAGGAGGAAATAGTCGGAATATGACTTGGACTCGCCATAACAACACTTCCAACAAGAATACCAATTCCGGTTCTAGGAATGGTAGGAATTCTTCACATTCTGCTTCTACTTCTAGTTTGATGCCTTGTTATAGGTGTGATGCAACTAATCATATATACAAGCAATGCAGAGCATCAAAGGATATTCAAAATTCTTACAAGATTTGTCAACAATACCAAGCAAAGCAAAGCAAATGGACACATACTATGCGTACTATGAGATGGAAGATGGCGGTGAAGCCAATCTGATTGTAGCAGATAACACCAAAGCAAGCCTTGAGACTTCAGATTTTAGTTAGTCTATGTATTAGACTCATGTCGTTGCTATGTAATCAAGTTTAGTTTTGTATTTGACTCTAGTTGTAGTTATGGTTATTGAATACGAACAATCTTTTGATGTAAATTTTGTTGTTGGGAAAAGTAATAAAAAAATTTCCTTTCGGTATTTGAAAGTGTTAAGAATAGTTATGTTCATACATATTGCTTGAATAGTTTGAATTCTAACAAATTTTATGGCATTATGACACCAAAATACCATAAAAACGAGGCAAAAAGTATGGATGGTTTGTTTATGGAGATTTTTGACCCGTTGGGATTCTTTCTCGACCTATCGAAGGTCACATCGGTTTTGGAAATTTTCGACCCGTAAAATATTTTGCCTGATTTTCATTCGACCCATCGAATGCAGTCCTCAGGTACACTAAAATAGCACTTCGACCCGTCGACCAATTCGTTCGACCCGTCGAATGTTTGCTTCTGTCTCCAAATGTCACAATTTTACCTGTCAAAAATTTGATTTGACTAGTTGACATTGAAAATTCGATACGGTTTTAGGTTTTATTTCGACCCGTCGAAGGTTTTCCGCGACCCTTTGAAGGTATTCTGTGACAAAATTTCTCAAGTTTTGACCCGGCAAAAAGCATCTTCGACTCGTAGAAAATAGTTATCAAAAAATTAAAGTTTATTTTGGGTTTCTTCAACCAAGCGAGTAGATTTCTTGACTCGTCGAAGATGGCACCCAGAATTGATGTTTTTGATGTGTCTTATATCGGTATTCTTATGCCATATGAGCACTCTTTAAGGATCACAACTCTTTGATAAATCTTTAAGTCTCTCTTAAAGTGTTTGAGTAAGTCTTTAAGACTAATTAAATCACATTCTTTTGTAGATGTTTGAAGGCGAGATTGTGTGTCTAGCAAATAGTGGTACTACTCATACTATTATGAGGAATAGGCAATTGTTTATAGCTCTTGTGTCATATACATCATCAGTGACAACCATGATTGGTTCTGCGCTGGTTATATAAGGGCGTGATTCAACACAGTTTTTGCTATCACATGGAACAATAATCCATACCACTGATGCATTGTACGCGCCAAAGGTCAATCGAACTTTGCTAAGTTTTAAGGATATTATAGCCAACGGTTTACACATGAAAATGCATCGTGAAAATAGAAAGAATTCTTATGTATAATTTTAGAGGAATGCGGTAGAAAGCATATTTTGGAAAAGTTAGGGGTCATCCATAGTGGATTTTATCTTACTGCAGTTCAAATTATTGAATCCAATGTTGTCACTCTGGCTACTGTCACTGCTACACAAAATACTTCAGAAGATGGTCAATGTGTGTCGTCTAAAATGTGTTTCGTCTGTCGTCTATCTAGTAGTCTATTCAGCCTTCATCTGATGAAAAAGCTTCAGACGACTTGAAAAACACTAAAATAACTGTCGTATACAGATCATAGAGATGACGGTCATTGTTATGACTCGAACCAAAATTACACACTTATTGAATCGTAATAAGTTTTATCGCGGATTAGTCGCACTAATTAGGTTATTGATGACTTTTTCACTGGGCAAGAAGTAGACTTGACTTCCTTCATGAGAGTTGTAGAGTTTTTTATTTTGAGACCGTATGAATTTTTGGAGATATTTTCGGATAAGCGAGCTATTTCTTATGATTATTGGAAGTCGGTGTGAGAATTTATAAAAAGAAAATTATTTTAGGTCAGTTTAATCTCGACTGGTTGATCTGGATCAGATCAAATTTGGGCGCACCATTGATATGATCAGCTGCTTAGGGGTATACATAGGAATTTTTTTGAAAACCCTAACCAAAAAACTGATCGGACTTGACCTGTTTATGAGGAGTGAGACCCGCGCCGACATATTTGCCGCCGATAAGCCACTTTCGACCACCGGCCTAGGTAAGATTGACTTCTCTCTTCCTCCTCTTATGTTCTGTGATGGATTTTGGGTGATTTATAAATCGTTTAGGTACCTCCTAACGAAGTGAGAACTTTCGTCATACTCGGCAGTGCTCCGATGGCTCTTTACCGACAGGGTTATAGGGAAACAACTAGGTCTTCAATTTAGAGTCAAAACCCTCTAGTCTCGGCCTCCATTGGGCATCGACACCGACGAATCAAGCCAGAAATCTCGTCGGAGGCCGACGACTTTCGAGGCATTTTTTGGCGAATCAATGCTGAATCGGTCAAGGGTATAGTTAGGAAGAGATTAAGGTATATGGCGCCGCTGTTGGTGGCGGTTGCCAAAGTGGAGGCCGTCGTCTGTGGCGGCGATTTGGGCCTCAAATTTGCTGATTTTGGACTCGGTCAAGTTATAAATGTTGTAGGGCTTGATACGAGCTTTCCAAAGATATGTTAAACGCTCCTATTAGAGCACTTTCTTCAGAGGCGCGTGGGGCCTATGCGCCGTCGCTCGCGGCAGAGCTCTGACAAGGCAGGTTATAAGATTTATCGTCGGGATTTTTGAGGCTATTTTTAGAGCCAATTTCTATAGTTTTACATGTTCTGATATCATGTGATCCATTTCATAGGACATCGAGATCACGACCTCGACGAGGGGAATTCTACTAGACCCCAGCAGTAGTCACGCAAACGACTTTCTGACTGCGTATATTCCCTCAACTGCAAAAGTGTAAGGATTTGCACAAAGTATAAGATTTATAAGTAGCAAAACAAGAAAAATCCAACTTTTAAGCTAACAGAACAACAACATCAATCAAATGATTTCATGCCGCAAAGTATAAGATTCACGCAAAGTATAAATCTTGTAAGACATAATAAAGAAGGCAAGGCATACAAAATTATGAGATTCCTGCAAATCTGCAGATCAAATGACACTCCTAACATTTTGCAACGACATTATATCCTTATCATTGCTCATAAACTTTCTCCAAACTTACAACTGGGCAACAACATCACCAAGCAAAATCTTACCAAACTTGACTAAATCTAGGGAACAAATAATGAACTGAAACAATGCTCTTCCTGTACGAGAAACTGATACGCAACATGGCTGCTCACCATGTATGTACTGATCTTGGCATCCTCCTGGGAATCACCCACATCAGCATACTAAACATCAATTGAGAACGTGCCAGATCTGTAAAATGTGAGAGCATCGATACTGAAAATAGGATTTCCCTTGGGAAAACTAGTGTAGTGTGGCCTGCTCCCATTATAGGCATCGATACTAAAACCTTTCCAGATAAAACAATTGAGTTGGGAAGCTCTCATTCACCTTCAGATTAATCAATGTTAATATACAACAATAAGTGCACATCAGCTTGTAACTTGGAAAAGTCAGATATACAGCACATTCAAAGGTACCTGAAAATCTCGAACTTCATCATCGATTCCCAAATGTAAGTTTCCATTTGTTCTGAAGTAACTCCTCAGTTGGCTTGGAACAAACCAAACAATGTTAATATTGATGCGCCTAATTTTCAAATAAACCTTTAACAATAGATATTGGCATTCAGACTCTTCAATATACTAACACTCAAGTTTAGAATATATTCATTAGCAAATACAGAGTTTGTGATCGAAAACTGAATCAAACTCACTTCACATGATAGGAAGGTGAACTTTAATCACTACGGTTGCGGTCTTCAGTTTCAAACTTCCAATTTAAAATTGAATTCTAATTTCAAGTGGAGAGAGAGAGAGAGAGAGAGAGAGAGAGAGAGAGAGAGAGAGAGAGAGAGATGAGTTAATCTTAAATACACCCCTATCTCCACACCCCCAAATTTTTCCACGTGGCATCATTGGATTGGATGAAATAGTCAAAAGTCAACGAGCTTACAATAAGCTGAGGACATGTAATCCTCTCTCTCTCTCTCTCTCTCTCTCTCTCTCTCTCTCTCTCTCTCTCTCTCTCTCTCTCTCTCTCTCTCTCTCTCTCTCTCTCTCTCTCTCTCTCTCTCCCCCCCAAGCTAGGATAATTCATCAAGACTCTGATCCCACCCTGCCGCCATTCCTGATTCCCTCTGCCACCTCCACTTCCTCGGCCTCGCTGACTCCTCTGGAATCTAGCCCAACTCTAACGCCATCAGCGTCCTTAACACTGGGTCACGACATATGGCCCAAACACCATAGCTTCTCTGACTCCGACTCCGGCCTCTTCCCCGTCCCTACCACCTAGTTCATGAACTTGTTGCCACCACCTAGCCGATCATGCTTCTCGAGGCTTTAGACCAAGCCAGCATATGAGGTTCGTGACAGAGTAAAACTGAGGAGAATATGTCGGTGCAAGGTAAGGCTGAGAAGGACCCGCTGAACGAGGAGGTGGCGAGGTTAAACCGAGACCTAGGGAGGTAACGCAAACCGAGCTTAGGCAATCTCGAGATCAGAACGCAACATAATATCGCATACAGAATCCATGGGCTTCTCTAAACTCACTACTCAGGAGACAAATTGCCACAGTCGAGGCATTGCACGATGCAACGTCAATGATGAGGCTTGGACATAGCCCTCTTCAGTGAGCTAGTGAGGTGCATTGATCCCAGCGAGGCAAGGGAAGAGAGATGTGGCACGTTCGATAACGAGGAAGCGTTATGGACAACGACAGGTTGTGAATGAAGCACGACGGCTAACAAGAGTGCTTCTGCTAGAGAGAGAGACCTGATGGAGACGGCTAATAAGGAAGGGATTGTTAGAGTTACACCGAGGTGTTAAAGGGCAAGTATTGAAGCCAGAATGGTCCCGAGCTTGTGGTCAGGCGGCAGCAGAGGTCCATGGGGTTCAAGGAGGCAGAGTCACTTGGAGCTAGGATACGCTACCTCGTTGGGTTGAAAGGCTATACAGCACGACATTGCTAGGGGTAGACGAGGCTTAGCTTAAGGCCTATCGACTGTAGTGTCGACACACGGTTAGATCGAAGATCGAAGGGCTCAGTCGCATCTTCAAATCCAAATGTTGGATCTAAGATGAAGGCTCGTGGTGCTCGTCGATGGAGAGAGAGAGAGAGAGAGAGAGAGAGAGAGAGAGAGAGAGAGAGAGAGAGAGAGAGAGAGAGAGAGAGAGAGAGAGAGAGAGAGAGAGGCGGGAGGTTTATGATCTATGACATGATCTGACCTAGAAACCTCTTCTTCTTTTTTAACTATATTTTCAGGGTTTAGGGTTAGGGCGAGAGGTTTAGGATCTATGACATGATCTGACCTAGAAACCTCTTCTTCTTTTTTAACTATATTTTCAGGGTTTAGGGTTAGGGTTTAGATTTAGGTCTAGGGTTTAGAAGTTTTATTTTATTACATGACAAGATAGATGTGAATTCCACGAGAATGTGTGTGAGGTACTTGAGGTCGACAAATTGTGTTTTATGCTTAAGGGCAATATGGTTACAACGGTAGGACACATGGATTGAGGTCGAATTCAAATCGGAAAGTTCTAATTTTTCACAACGTGCTCAGATTAGTCTGATTGTCTCATCCAATGGTCATATTTGCAAAATGATTACTTGTTAGTGATTTAGTTTCATAAATATTTGATTTTCATATAACCAACAAACATTGTAAGTAACATTAGTAGTTATATATTGAATTAAAGAAATACGAGAAACCAAAATGGTTTAATGAGAAATGTGTCCATACAGATGCGTCAACCTCGTAATAAAAGGGATTTTCCCAAAAACTTACTCTGTCAGATTTCGTTTAGAGGTCGGTCAATGAGGTTAAATACTACCAAAAGACTAAAGTAACATTTTTCAAGGATTTTTCTCATTCTCCTATCGGAGGAGTACGTAAATCGATTTTTTTGTCATATTTTTCATATGGTTAGATATGAACTCCACGATAATATGTGTGTGGAACTTGGTCTCAAATTAACTTTTTACGGAGCTGGAAATCGTGTTTTATTCTAAAGAGCCTTAGAGTTAAAATAGTGACAAGCACAGATCGAGGACGAATTCAAATTTTTTTTTTAATTTTTAAACAGCGTCTTAACATTATTCCGATCTCCCCATCCAATGGTCAAATTCATGAAAATAGTTATTTTTAAGTATAAAATTTACCGTTTAAGGTAGGAAAAGAAATGTCAAAGATTAATTACACGACAAACGAATACCATCTGATTAAATGCATATTTCGAAAACATCAAAACTTTTGATGCCCACTATTAAAATTTATAAATTTTGGATGCTCATTGAGACCGTTTAAGTGAGAAATTTGTAGCTCATACTTTGTCATAACTCAGATGACAGACGACTGTTGTCTCATCGAAAACTCAATCTAGTGAGGTCTCTTGGAGAATTGCCTACAACTACTCATTTTTTTGAATTGGCAAAAAAAATCTTCAAAGTTTTGGGCAAATGTTCAGATGACAGTGCACCGACGTATAATTGAATGACTCATTGCACTGAATACTCAGATGAAGGACGACTGTTGTCTGACTTTATCAATATTGCAAGACAACCAAACTTTGAGATGACCATCCTTGAAAATTGCAACTCAATGATTCACAACATTTGTGCTAAGTATTCAGATGACGGACATCCGTTGTCTGACTTGAGCAATATTTCAATTCCACCATCATTTGAGGTACCTGCCATTGAAAACTACAAAGTTTGGATGCTCACCATTGGAAGCTAAAAATTATCATCTTTTCAAGTTGCATGACACGACATACATTTTGGAAGCTCAATCCGGTCTCAACACCTAATGTTATTCTACAAGATTCATTTATGGTAATCTCTGATGCTCATCGATCATTCTGCAAACCTTGCTCATTGGCAAAGTTACATGCTAAGCCTTCCTTTGCGGTTGACAACACTGAAAATATTCCATTCTCAATGAGGATATATAGTGATATTTGTGGACATATCAAACAAAAATGCGGACCATTTAAATATTTTATGGTTTTAATAGATGCATCAACGTGATGATCACACATTACTTTGCTATTCACAAGGAATGCTGCATTTGCAAAACTCTTAGCACAAATTACTAAGCTTCGGGCACACCATACAGACAACCCAATCATATTAGATTGGCCAATACATGAGAATTCACATCAAAGACTTTTGATGACTACTTTATGTCAATTGGGATTGAAGTTGAACATCTCATCCCTTATGTTCACTCTCAGAATGGCTTAGCAAATGCACAAATTAAGCAGTTGTAGCTTGTGGCCAGAACAATAGTTATGCATACTTATTTGCCGATATCTGCTTGGGAATATGCAGTATTACATGCAACAATACTTTTTCGCTTGAGACATGTAGCACGCTAACCATTCAATGAATACCTATTGGTAACTAGATATGAGCATGACATTTCACATCTATGCATATTTGATTCTGCAATGTATGTGCCAATTGCGCCTATACAATGCATTAAATAGGGTCTTGGACGACAATTAAGCATATATGTTGGTTATGAATCCCCAACGATTGTCCGTTACTTAGAACCTTCAACAGAAGATCTTTTTACTGCACGATTTATAGATTGTCATTTTGAAGAAACATACTTCTCGACATTATGGGGAGATAGGAATGCATCCATTTAGGTTGAACATCAGGAATTGTCGTGGAATACTCCTCCCAATATGTTTCAAGATGATCCGCGCACATCTCAAAATGAGATTAAAGTGCAGCGTATATTTGATCTTCAAAAGGTAGCAGACTCGATGTTTGACTCTTTTAGTGATATTGCCAAAGTGACGAGATCAGACATTCCTGCAGCAAATGTTCTTACAAGATTGGAAGTCCCTAAAGGGCAGTATAACGGAAATACCCAACCGTAGTTTTGCTAGTAAACAAAAATAAAGTAATCTCTTTATTAGCATTCCGACGAAAAAGTCATTGATCGAGGCTGACTATCAATCAACCATGGACCTTTTATCTTTCTGTATTAGAATTAAGTCCTAACGACTAATCATACTCTCAGAAATTCTACTATAATTTTGTCATAATTCCCCTTGAAAATTGAACAACCCAAAAATCTGCAAGAACAGAACACTTCTAAAACCAAATTCCAAAAACAAACCGTGGACTACCGATTGTCCATTCGGATTTCTCAACAAATGTCTTAAACTAAAACCAGAAACTCAACTTAGGAAATTTTAAAAACATATTACAATGTGCTAGTTCTGAATACAAGGAAAAGTAAATTCGACTACTACAACTGATATTCAGAGCTATTTCTACAAACATATGATAAAAACAGACAGTGAGCTGAAACCTACTAATGAAGAGATGACTAGTGGACTTGAAGCCTTCTACGATACCATGCAAACTCAGGATTTACACTACAGCTTGGGCAAAAAAAATTGAAAGGCCCAGGAAAAGACATTTAAAAACATAAAATGTTAGCGTATATGGACAAAATCTCATGTAGTCTATGTAAATATTAAAATAAAGTTGAATGTCTTTCCACAAATCTATGTAAAATAAAGCGAATTCAAGTATAAATCTGTATCCTGATGGAGGTGGTTGCTCAAGAGTTTTTTCCTAATCTGACTCGACTATTTGTATAAAAAAAAAAACTATAGGCGATAGGCCAGATGAGGTATCCTGATCTCCCCTGACTAGTTAGACGAGATACCCTGACTTCCTCTGACTGAACTATCTAGTGATCAGTCGAATAGTCAGTGCATTGATGCATGCAATTAACTAATGTCATTACAAAGAAAAACCTCCAAATTAAAATACTCTGAAACATACCGTAAAATAAACTATAATACTAGAATGTTGAAAAATGAACTCGCTATTGATTTTGAAAATAAAATGGTCCACTCACAAATCTACATCTATTGCTAGGGTCCAGTAGAATCTCCCTCGCTACAGTCGTGATTTCGATGTCTTCTAAATACTGATTCATACGATATCAGTATAGGTAAAATTATAGAAATCTGCTCTAAAATCAACCCCGGAAACCCCGTCAATAAATTCTACAACCTACCTCGTCGGAGCTCTACCGTGGACGGTGGTGCATGGTCATCACGTGCCTCCACAGGTGGCGGCGCGTGGGTCACACGCGCCTATAGAGAAAGTGCTCCGTTTTCAACATTTGAAACCTCGTTGGAAAGCTCTCAATAAGGCCTATCACTTTCATAACTGGACCGAGGTTCAATTTGACAGCGTTGGTGTTCAAAACTGCCGTGAATGGCGTATATCTAAACTCCGACAACCGCTACCAATGGTGGCGATTAACCCCTCAAAACCTTCCTCTCTTCAAGACCATCCAAACCCCTATACCTACGCGCTCCAACTCTACCTCACGTTGCTAGAATCGGCTTCGAAAGCCACGACCCTAAAATTGGCCGAAATGTTTCGTGGCGTCGAAGCTCCGCCATAGAGCTTCCACGGACTCTGCTACCTACCCAGTTAGACTCAGGATGGGGGAGGACTTCAATATCTGCCTACCCCCGACATCCAAAACTCACCAGAGTGCATCCACTGCCAGCGGTGATTCCACCAGTTAAAACTCAATTCGAGTGACATTCTGACACCTTCAAATCCCAAAACTAATCACATCAAACAATATATGAAGCACAAGGCTTCATTTCCCTACCTGTTTCATCACTGGAGGTGGTCGAAAACGGCGAGTCAGGTTGGGTCAACTGGCGCGGGTCGGTGGAGGTGAAAACAGGTCGAGCCCGAACAAAAATTCTGATTTTATGGAATAAAAATAAAAAAAGGACCTATTTATACCCCTAAGAAGCTAACAAGATCAACGGTCAAAAATCGATCTGATCAAGATCCAACGGCTGCGATTAAATCGACTTAAAATCAATTCTTTTTGATATTTTTCCCTCTTGACTTCCGATAATCACTAAAATTAGTTCGCTTAATTAACCAAAAAATTCCCCGAAATTTCGTACTAGATCAAAATTAAATACTCTACAACTTCCATGAACAAAGTCAATTCGAATTCTTGTTCAATGAAAAAGTCGTTAACATCTCACTCAACATGACTAATCCACGATAAAGTTTAATACAATTTGATAAGTGTGTAATTTCGGTTTGGGTCGTAATAATGTACCCCCCTTACAAAAAATTTGTCATCGAAATTTACGTACCTGTTAAAAAAAAGGAGAGTACTACTCCCTCATGTGCTATTCTGGTTCCTTAGTGGTTTCTTCCACTGCATGATTCCTCCACAAAATGTTCACTAAAGGAATGGTCTTGTTCCGGAGAACCTGCTCCCTGCAGTTAAGAATCTCCACTGGTTCCTCAAAATATAGACCAAGTCCTCACATAACGGAATCTGCTAGGGCACAATGACATGAGAGTGGTCGGAGATGTATTTCTACAATATGGACACATGGAAGACATCATGAACTCATGCTAGTTCTGATGGTAAATCCAAACGATAAGCAACATCACCAACACGTTAAATAATCTCATATGGTCTGATGTATTGTGGTTGAAGTTTGCCACGGTTTCCAAATTGCATTACACCATTCCATGGCGATAATTTCAAAAATACTCAGTCACTAGCTTCTAACTCTAGATCCTTCCTCCTAACATCCGCATAACTCTTTTGTCGATCCTGGGCAACCTTTAACCTGTCTGAAATGATATGCACGTTCTATGTCGTTTCTTGCACAATATTTGGATCAATAAGGCTTCTCTCTCCTACCTCGCTCCAGCATAGTGGTCCTGCACTGTTTTTCGGATAAGACTTTATATGGTGTCATTCCAATGTTGGAGTGAAAACTGTTATTATAAGTAAATTCCATCAAATACAGGTACTTATTCCATTTTTCTGGAAATTTTAATACGCAGGATCTTAGCATATCTTCCAACGTCATAGTTTTTCCCTCGAAATGGCCACCCATGTGTGGGTGAAAAGTTGTAATAAATCATAACTTGGTTCCCATAACTTCTAGCAAAGCTTTCCAGAACTGTGAAGTGAAGAGTGAATCTTGATGCAAGATAAGAGAAACGGGTACACTATGTAACTTCACAATCTTCTGCATATATAATTGAGCTAGTTTGCTCACATAAAGTTTCTCTGTGGCTGGTATGAAATATGCAGACTTTGTGAAGCAATCTACAACTACCCAAATACTTGTATGACTTTTGGATGTACGAGGGAGCTTGTATACAAAATCCACAACAACATGCTCCCATTTCTAAACTGGAATCTCTACACGTTGCATTAAGGCTGAAGGTTTCTATTGCTCCACTTTCACTTGTTGACAAATGAGGTACTAGCTCACAAATGCCGCTATTTCCCTTTTCATATTAGGCCAGTAATAATATTCCTTAAGAGTTTGATATATCTTCGTACTACCAGGATGTATTGCATATGCTGAATAATGAGCTTCATCGAGTATTTCTCATTTCAACATCTCATTGTTCAGAATACAAAGTCTACCATTGATTATCAACAACATGTCCCTTCATAATGTAAAGTCTAGTTGTCTGCAGCTACGTACCGATTCCTTTAGTTTCAACAGTGAGGCTTCAGAATCTTGTAACTCACGAACCTTGTCAATAAGAGCAGGTCAAATCTGAAAGTTGGCAAATAAGACTACCGGTTTGTATACAGAAATGTGCCAGTCGCTCGCAACTCAAATAGTAGTGGCATCCGAGTCATTTGTATATGTGATAAAGAAGCTCCTAATTTTCAACTAAGAGCATCAGCTACCACGTTTGTCTTTCTAGGATGGTACTCAAAAATGCACTCATAATCACTCAATAGTTCCATCCACCTCTTTTGTCTCAAATTTAATTCTGGTTGTGTGAGGAAGTATGTAAGGCTTTTATGGTCGGTAAAAATCGGACACCTAGCACCATACAAGTGGCGTCTCCAAATCTTCAACGTGAAATTAATCGTTGCTAACTCTAAGTCATGAGTAGAGTAATTCACTTCATAAGGTTTCAGCGGTCGGGAACAGTAAGTTACAACTCTACCTTGATGACACACATCCCAAGCCCAACTTGGAAGCATCACTGAAAAAAGTGAACTCCCCACTATCATCTGGTAAAGTCAACACTGGGGCAGTGGTCAGCCTTGTCTTTAAAGTCCAAAAACATTCCTCACAGGCCTCTGATCATTTAAATCTGACTCCCTTTCTCGTAAGTGGGGTAAGAGGTGTAGCAATACGTGAAAAGTCTTGCACAAACCGACGGTAGTAACCGACTAAGCCCAGAAAACTCCTGATATCAGCTACACTTGTAGGTCTGCTCCAATTCAACACTGCTTCAACGTTGTCAGGATCAACACTAACTCCGTCTGCTGAAATCACATGGCCAAGAAACTTAACCCTGTTTAACTAGAACTCACATTTACTAAACTTGACATATAAATGAGATTCTCTCAAGGCCCTCAGAACAATATGCAAATATCTTGCATGTTGCCTCGCATCCCTAGTGTAAATCAGGATATCGTCAATAAATATAATGACGAATTTGTCAAGATATGCCTAAAATACTCGATTCATTAAATCCATAAAGGCAGCAGGTTCATTCGTCAGGCCAAACAGCATAACTTGGAGCTCATAATGTCCATATCGAGATCAGAATGTGATCTTAGAGACATCTTACCCTCTAATCCGCAACTGATGATATCTCGATCGTAGATCGATCTTAGAGAGCACCCAGCTCCCTTTAGCTGATCAAACAAATCATCAATCCGAGGCAGTGGATATTTGTTCTTCACTGTAACCTGATTCAACTTTCGATAGTCAATGCTTGATCTCATCGATCCATCCTTCTTTTTTACAAATAAAACTGGAGCTCCCCACGATGATATGCTAGGACGGATGAAACCCTTATCAATTAGTTCCTGAAGCAAAATATGCAACTCTCTTAATTAAGCTGGAGCCATGCTATACGGAGCTTGAGCTATGGGGCCTGTACCTGGAAGTAGCTCAATGGTGAAATCTATTTCCCTAACTGGAAGAAGACATTGTAATTCCTCAAGAAAGACATCAGGATATTCTCTAACCACCTCTTACTCAAGGTTTGGGGGGGGGGGGGGGGGACACAAGTAATCACTACATATGCTAGATATGCGGTACACTATTTCCACAACATCTCTCAGCCTTCACAGCTGAAATAAGGTATAATGAAAGAACATTTCTCTCCCCGCAAAATAAAATCTCTGGTAACCCCAGACTTCTAAATACCATCTATTTCCGATGACAATGTCTAGTAACCCCTAATGCCCAAAATTAAGTCAAAATCGACGATGTCAAGAGGTATAAGATCGACAGACAATCCAAAACCTCAAACTATAGTCTCAACACAGAAGCCCAACTAAAATCACCTCACCAGAGGGATATATCACTCGCAAGATTTTTCGATAAGGGAATGGCAGGTACATTAATTATTGATGCTAATCTCACAGATATGAAAGAATGTATCGCCCCCGGATCTATCGAAGTATAAACAACATAACCAAAAATATGCAACATACCAATGATCACCTCCGGAGATGCTCGGCCTTCCTGAAGAGTCATCCGATGAAGTCGGGCCTACCTAGTTTGTCCAGTTGGTCACCCTATCAATGCTCTCTCACCAACGATAAGAATGATCCTACATTAGACACAAAGCTAACTATGTTCTCTGCTTTAGGGTCAACTGGAGACGCAAGTGGTCGCATACTCGACCAATCTCTATAAGCTAGTTCTCACAAGCCTCAGGGTCGTGAGATCCTGTAAAGGGAACTGCTCCTGCCTTTTTGGCTCTAGTAACTAAATCATCATGACCCTCATGTGGCGTTAGCATCATACGTATAATTAATTCACGCATCTGTTGGGCTTAAGACTGTGCCTCATCCTATTAAGTTGGTTGTCGAGGCATAATGACCAACAAGTCTACAAAAAAATTTAGCCGACTCAAAGAGACCAAGAGAAAATTGCTTAACTATGAGACTCTAGACATTTAACAATGCACAACACTAGGAGTTGTGATGGAGATCCGCTGGCCAGTCGGGCCATCCTCACGGGAGTGTTGTACACTATCAAATGCCTGTGCTAACATGAAAAAAGAACCTATAGAATCTATAATTTAATGCTCTAATACCAAACTGAAAGGGCCCAACCCAAGTTTAGCTAGTAAAATAGAATTAAGTCTTAACGACTAACCATATTTTAAGAAATTCTACGATAATTTTGACATAATTCTCACTGAAAACTAAACAACCCAAAAACCTATAAGAAGATACCACTTCTAAAACGAAATTCCAAAAACAAACTGTGGGTCACCGATTGTCCATCCGGATTTCTCAACAAATGTCTTAAACTAAAACCATAAACTCAACTCAGGAATTTAAAAACATATTTACAATGTGCTAGTTCTGAATACAAGGAAAAGTAAATTCGACTACTACAACTGATATTCAGAGTGACTTCTACAAACATATGATACAAACTGACTGTGAGCTAAAACCTACTGATGAAGAGATGATTGGTGGAATCGAAGCATTCAATGGTACCATGCAAACTCAGAATTTACATTGTAGCCAGGGCAGCAGAAATCGAAAGGACCAATGAAAGACATTTAAAAATATATAACGTTAGAGTAAGTGGATAAAAACTTGTGTAATAATAAAATAAATTTTAATGCCTTTATGCAAATCTATGTAAAATAAAGCGAGTTCAAGTATAAATCTGAATCCTGATGGATGTGGTCGCTCAAAAGTTTTTCTCTAACCTGAGTCGACTATCTGTATAGAAAAAACTGTAGGTAATGGGTCAAACGAGGTATCTTGACCTCCCCTGATGGGACAGACGAGGCACGCTGACCTCCCCTGACTGGACAATCTGGTGATCATCCGAACAGTCAGTGCATCGATGCAACTAACTAATGTCATCACAAAGAAAAACCTTCAAATTAAAATACTCTGAAACATACTGTAAAATAAACTATAATACTGTAATATTGAAAAATAAACTCGCTATCGATTGTGGCAATAAAATGGTCTACTCACAAATCTGCATCTACTGCCGGGGTCTAGTGGAATATCCCTCACTGGGGTCATGATCTCGATGTCCTGTAAATACAGATTCATACGATATCAGCACAGGTACAATTATAGAAATCGGCTCTAAAAATAACCCGAAAACCCTGTCGATAAATTCTACAACCTGCCTCGTCGGAGCTCCACCGTGGACGTGGCCACGAGCCTCTACTGGCAGTTGTGTATGGGTCACACATGCCTCCGGCTAAAGTTCTCCATTTTCAACATTTGATACCTCGTTGGAAAGCTCTCAACGAGGCCTATCATTTTCATAACTGGACCGAGATCCAATTCGACGGCGTTGGGGTCCAAAACTGTCGTGAACGGTGCTGATCCAAAATTTGATAACCACCACCAACGGTGGTGATTAACTCCTTAAAACCTTCCTCTCCTCAATCCCATCCAAACCCCTATACCTACGCGCTCCAACTCTACCTCATGTTGCCAGAATCGGCTTCAAAAGCCACGACCCTAAAATTGGCTAAAATGGTTCGTGGTGTCGAAGCTCCATTATGGAGCTTCACGAACTTTGCTAGCTACCCAATTAGGCTTAGGAGGGGGAGGGCTTCAATATCCACGTACCCCCAATCTCCAAAACTCGCCGGAGTTCCGCCACCGCTGGCGGCAATTCCATGAATTAAAACATGATTTGGGTGACATCCTAAGACCTGCAAATTCTAAAACTAATCACATCAAACAATAGAGGAAGCATAGGGCTTTATTCCCTACCTGTTTCATCATCGGAGGTGGCCAAAAATCGATCTGATCAAGATCCAACGACTGCGATTAAACCGACCTAAAATTAATTCTTTTTCATATTTTCCCTACCGACTTCCGATAATTACTAAACATAGCTCGCTTAACCGAAAAATTATCCAAAAATTCTTACAAGCTTAAAATTAAATACTCTACAACTTCCGTGAAAAAAGTTAAATTGAATTCTTGTCCGATGAAAAAGTCATTAACAACTCACTCGACACGACTAATCCGTGATCAAGCTGAATATGATTCGATAAGTGAGTAATTTTTGCTCGGGTCGTAACTATAACGTTACTCTAGAGTAGAGTAACATGCCTCTTGCCTATATGGATGGTGTACCGTCGGCCTCAGCTCCCACCAGGAAGAGGGGGAGACTAAGAAAATTTACAAATGAGCCACCAGTGAAAAGACAAGCCATCCAGGCACAAACGGATCCATTCATCATCAACATTGTGAATCCCACATATGAGATTGTTCCTGATGATAGTTATGTCCTGTAATCACGTATGGCATCTTTGGAGGACGCATCAGACCCATATGTGATGTCAGAGAATGGTGAAATCTCACTATACAATGATACGCTTTGTTATGGATAGGTCATCCAAGGTTGTTGATTATGCTTTTACTTATTCCATCTCTTACTATATTATTGACGATGATGAAGTGGAACCTCGCTCAGTTGTTGAATGTCAATGGAGAACAGATCGATCGAAATAGAAAGAGGCAATGTAGGCTGAACTAGACTCCTTGAAGAAAATGCATGTTTTCGATCAGGTAGTGTTATGCCCACAGAATGTGAAGCTGGTAGCACATAAATGGGTTTTTTTCAAAAGGAAAATGAGAAGAATAAAGTCATGTGGTATAAAACAAAACTTATGTCACAAGGATTCTCTCAACGACCTGGCATTGATTGTGAGGAGACATATTCTCCGGTTATGGACATCATTACTTTTCGCTACCTTATCAGTTTGGTAGTATTTGAAAAACTAAACATGCAACTAATGGATGTTGTGACAACATATCTCTATGGAAACCTTGATTCAGAGATATACATGAAAGTGGCGGAATGCATGGTTATACCCAATTCAAGTAACTTTACACCATGGAGTGAAGCGCTCACTATATTGGATTGAAGCAATCCAGTAGGATGTGGTAGACACGTCTAAGTGACTACTTGATTGGGAATGACAAGAACGATGATTTATGCCCATGTGTCTTAATTAAGAGAACAAGTTTAGGATTTGCCATTGTAAAGGTCTATGTTGATGATATAATTATCATTGGGTCTCTTGATGAAATGAATGAGACGGTTAGCTACTTGGAATGCGAGTTTGAGATGAAAGACCTTGGTAGGACTCGATTTTGGCTTGGTTTGGAATTAGAATATTGAATTAGTGAAATACTTATTTACCAGTCTGCTTATGTGTGACGACCCGAACCAGAATCTGATGTGTATTCGGCACGATTCTCGAGATTGAGTTTAGTCGCAGTTTTACGTCGTATATGTGGTTTGCCGATTCGATTCGCGACTATGTTTTCGGTCGAGAATTTTAGTTGAGTGTCTTCATGGAAATTGTAGAGTACGTGATTTCGAGCTCGTGAACGGTTCCGGAAGATTTTTTTGATAACCGAGGAATATTTTATGATTATTCGAAGTTTTGGTGTTCAACGAGTTTATTCGATTGTTTCGTGTTTATCCGAATCATTTTGTATATTCATTTCGGACCGTCGATCGACCCGAGGCGTGAGTATAAATAACGAAAATAGTCGAGAAATAGTCGAAAATTTCAGATTGAGCTTTGACTGTGTTGACCAGGAGTTGACTTTCTATATTTGGAAAGATGACCGTTGACCGAAGGGGGGGAGAGTTTCCCGCTTGGGTTTGCCGTCCGACGACCTATTTTCCGGCCACCTTTGGCTTCGAGGAAGGTACAGTTAGCATCCTTGAGTAATTTCGAGTTGATTAATGTTAAAATTTGTGAGATTTGGTGAGGATTTCTTGGTGCCCGAATCGGGCCGAACTGGGGTTCATCGCCGTTATCGGTTGGCCATATTTCGGCGAGCGACGGTGGTGGTGGATAGGGGGATTCGACTCCCCTTGTCCCTCTGAACCTCCTGGTATGCTTATTGGAAGTTGTGGTTGAGTTTTATGGGTCACCGGTTAGGTCACCGGAAAAACTGGATCCGAGCTGTTTCGAGGGGAAATTGGTGAGGTTCTGGTTTGGATTGGGGGTTGTGCTAGTTATGGAAGTGGTTCGCCTGGTGATGGCCTTTAATTCTGGAGCTTTCTGCCGTGTGATTCCACCGTTGACGGCGCGCCGCCGCCAGCGGCGGCGGTCAACGGCGAGAAAAGTCAACTTTTCAGATTTTGACGTAATTAATGTCATTTTTCTCGTAATCGCACCCTGATTATCGTCCAGAGGTTTTTAGTTCGATTTGGTTAGCCGATTTTCAGTTGAGGTTTCGAGTGGGGATTTCGAGATTTCCGTAATTCATTTTGTACCGCATTGCATATTTCCGGGAACGGTTGGTTTCCGTGAATCAGTATAGGGTTGAGAACTATGATTTTGATCAGTTATGTTTTTGTGAATATTTAGGAGATCGAGATCGAGATTTGGATCGGGATCGTGCTTCAGGCGATGGATCTTCCGCCGGACCACGAGTTTAGCGCGAGTGCGCGTTACGCGAGTCTGTGAGTGGACAATTTCTTTTCACGGATTGATTGCGAGTCTTTTATATACGTTTTATGAACTTGAGCATGCAGTATGATCATGGTTTTACGAGCATGAGATTTCATACGAGATTATGTTTATTACGAGCATGTGTTATACGATTATGCTTATTCCAGCATATAGTACGTATATACACTTATATATTGTTTCATGCATTTGCATCGAATTGTTTATGATTTGGTTTACACAGAGTACAGTCTCAGTTACGTTGTTGTATCGATACACTTGCCTCTCGGCTGATCCCCGATGGTAGGCCACCAGGAGGGGCAGTACCCCTACCTGACCGGCGAGGGGCAGTACCCCGGAACCGAGGCATTTCTGGCTTTGAATCACGTGGAAGTCAGGGACTCCGTGATTCCGACTGTACTAGCACGGACGTGTCCATGAGTGACCCCGTGAGATTTTCTTTGCATGCTCTGTTTACGAGTTGGAGTCAGCGTCTCCTCGTATACTATTTGATTTATTTATATTTCGACTCGCATATGTTTTTATAACATATATTACTCGGTGAAAGACATTTATTTTCGTCCACTCACTCTAACGAGTTTATTGTCTTTCCCCTGGGCTTTTCGGTTTCTGTGCCCAGTTGCAGTTCAGGTTTTGGTGTTTTCACGTTGCGGTTTGGAGGCTAGTGATCAGAGTTACCTGTGCTTTCTAGTAGGTTCTTGTTTCGCCTACTGATGTGTATATTGTATATGTTTTACTTTAGAGGTCGCTCTGATACATTCTGATACTTGTTTATACGGATTTTCTCGGATATACATATATACATAGTACAGTTTGTTTACTGTTGTTGATTATATTGATGTTGAGAAATCCGGATGGGATTGGTGCCCACAGTTTGGCTTTTGTGGCATAGGACGAAGTGTTGTTTACAGGGTGCAGGTTTATGCAATTTCACGTTAGTAACGAAACTCTGCCGAAATTTTGAAAAAAAAATTTTGTTGGTTCGTATTTCAGAAGGGGTTCGATTCCGATTTAGGTAACTAAATCGGGGTTGGGTCATTTCATTATGTCCAAAAGATGCTTAGGCGATTTAACATAGACAAAACACACCATCTTAACACACTAATGGTCGTACGTAGTCTGGAACCCAATAATGATATGTATCGTCTGAAAGATGATGATAAGAAATTATTGGGAGCTGAGGTACCGTACCTTAGTATCATTGGAGGTTTGTTGTATTTAGCTCAATGCACAAGACCAGATATTGCACTATGTAAACTTGTTAGCTCGGCTTAGTTCTATGCCTACACAACGTCATTGGAATGGTATAAAGTACATCTTCAAATACTTTAAGGGTTCTATAGAATTTGGCTTGTTTTTTCCTTACAAAGAATACAGAGACAAGCATAAAATTCTCGAAAAATGGATCGTTGAATCGTAACATGTTGGTTCTGGGATTTTTGACCCGCCGAGTGGATTTCTTGACCCATCGAAAGCAGTCCCCTGGATCGACCCGAAGTTTCCGTTTGACTTATCGATGGAAGGCTTTGACCCGTCAAATTCTTCTCCAGTTGCAAGCATTGTTCCTCAATTCAGTGCAGTCCCTTACTCAGAGACATCTTTTGATGTCTTGGTTGGTTTTGCTGATAATGGGTATCTCTCTAACTCACACAAAGGACGTTCCTAGATAGGTTATGTCTTTACCATGGGAAACACGGTGATTTCATGGAAATCAACTAAGAAGAACCTTGTTGCTACTTCCTCGAATCATTATGAGATTATTGCTTTACATGAAGCGGTTAAGAATTGTGTTTGGTTTAGGTCAATCATACACCACATTCGAGGATCTATTGGACTACCTTCCACTACTACAACACCAACTTATATATTTGAGGACAATGCGGCTTGTATTGAACAAAGGAAGTTGCGATAATTAAGGGTGATCATACAAAGCACATGTCGCCTAAGTTTTTCTTGAATCAACAACAACAACAATTATTGAACATACAGGTGAATCAAGTATGTTTGGCATATAATGTTGTAGATTTATTTATCAAGTCATTGCCTAAATCTACATTTGCAAAAGCATGTGAGACGCATTGGTATGTGGAGATTGTCTAAACTCCAAGATTATGTTAATGATCAAGGGAAGTTCATTTCGTAGACATTAGGGGGGTAGATTGGTGACGACCCGAACCAGAATCAGATGTGTGTTTGGCACGATTCTCGAGATTTGGTTATAGTCGCGGTTTTACGATATTGTGTGGTTTGTCGATTCGATTCGCGACTATGTTTTTGGTCGAGAAATTGAGTTGGGTGTCTTCACGGAAATTGTAGAGTACGTGATTTCGAGCTCGTGGGCGGTTCCGGAAGATTTTTCCGATAACCGAGGAATATTTTATAATTATTTGAAGTTTCGGGTTTCGACAAGTTTATCCGATTGTTTCGAGCTTATCCGAATCATTTCGTATATTTATTTCGGACCGTCGATTGACCCGAGGCGCGAGTATAAATATCGGGAATAGTCGTAAAGTCGTCGAAAATGGCAAATTGGGCTTTGACTGAACTTTGACCATCTGTTGACTTTCCAAAATTGGAAAGTAGCCGTTGACCCGTACGGTGAGCGAGTGACCCGATTCAGTTCGTCGGCGACCCGACTTTTCCGGCCACCTCCGGCTAGTTTGAGGGTACAGTTCGAATCCTCTCGTGTTTCTCTTTCATTTTATGTGTGAGTTGATTGAAATTGGTGGTGTTTATCCTGGGTTCGAATCGGGCCGAGGGGGAGGTTGTCGCCGTTAATGGTCACGGTGGTTCCGATGAGTTTTGGAGGTGGGTTTGTTGGGGGTTTTGCCCCCCACACTTCGGTAATGCTATCTAGGTGTTTGTTTTGGAACGAGGTGGAGTTTGGTGGCGAACCCGATTAGGGTTCCGTTTGGGAATTTCGATTTACTTAATTGTGAAATTGTTTGGGTTAGAGGCCGAATTGATCTTCATGGTAGTTATGGATGTGATTCGCCTTAGAGAGACCTTGGGAACTGGAGTTTCTCCGCCGCTGGATCTCGCCGTTGACGGCGCGCCGCCGTCGGCGGCGGCGGTCAACGGTGGTCAACGGTGGTGCTCCGGCGAGAAAAGTCAACTTTTCAGATTTCGACGTAATTAATGTCATTTTTCTCGTAATCACGCCCTGATTATCGTCCAGAGGTTTTTGGGTTGATTTGATTAGCCGATTTTCAGTCGAGGTTTCGAGTGGGGATTTCGGGATTTTCGTTATACATTTTGTACCGCATTGCATATTTCCGGGAACGGTTGGTTTCCGTGCATCAGTACAGTGTTGAGGATTACGTTATTGATCAGTTATGTTTTTGTGAATATTCAGGAGATCAAGACCGAGATCGTGCTTCTGGCGAGGGATCTTCCGCCGGTCCTCGAGATTAGCGCGAGTTCGCGCTAGCAGATCTGTGAGTGGACAAGTTTATGTTTTCACTGTTGATTTGCGAGTTTGTGGATTTCATGATTCTCGTATTTACCTTATACGATATTGTTATATATATATATGTTGTATTTGGAGGTATTGTTTATATTTATTGGTGATGGCATTATTGCATCGATGCTTCGACTACTCGGCTGATCACCGGTAGTCCACCAGAGTTGAGTGGTCCTCTGGGCAGGGTTGAGAGGTCCCCTGTATGCCGCCAGGGTTGAGAGGTCCCCTGGCCTATCACCGTCAGGTTTGAGCGATTCACCTGACGTCGGGTTTGAGAGGTCGCCCGACAACCTCCTTATATCTATGTTTTTTTCCGAACTCGCACTGTTTTATATTGAGTATATATATTAACTGGTGAGAGGCATATGTTTATTTTCGTCCACTCACTCTAACTTTTTATTTGTCTTTCCCCTGGGCTTTTCGGTTTCCGTGCCCAGTTTGCAGTTCGGATTCTGCTGTGTCACGTCGTGGTTTGGAGGCTAGTGATCAGAGTTACCTGTGCTTTCCAGTAGGTTCTTGTTTCGCCTACTGATGTGTATGTATTGTATATATGTTATACTAGAGGTCGCTCTGATACATTCTGATACATGTTTATACAGATTTTCTCGGATATACATATATACATAGTACAGTTTGTTTACTGTTATTGATTATATTGATGTTGAGAAATCCGGATGGGGTTGGTGCCCACGGTTTGACTTTTGTGGCATAGGATGAAGTATTATTTTCAGGGTGCAGGTTTAAGCAATTCTACGTTAGTAACGAAACTCTGCTGAATTTTTGAAAAAATTTTGTTGGTTCGTATTTTCGAAAGGGTTTGATTTCGGTTTAGGTAACTGAGTCGGGATTGGGTCCTTTCATACATTAAGAGTGATCATACAAAGCACATATCGCATAAATTCTTCTTCAATCAGCAACAACAGCAGTTATTGAACATACAGGTGAATCAAGTATGTTCGACTAATAATGTTGCAGACTTGTTCACCAAATCATTACCCAAATCTACATTTGCTAAGCATGTGAGACGCATTGGTATACAAAGATTGTCTGAACTCCAAAATTGAGTTATTGATCAGGGGGAGTTCATTTCGTAGACATCAGGGGGAGTCTACATCACATGTGATCGCTTATGTAGTTGATGCATTATACTCTTTTTCCCTTAGACCAAGTTTTTGTTTTTACCTAAGAAGTTTTTTGTTTGCTTGACAAGGTTTTTAGTGAGGCAACATGTTATCCATCATCCATTAAGATCGCGACACAATGGGGAGTGTTTAAGGATATTATATTTCTGGTATCTAGATGTGTGTCTTATCCTAATTAGCATAGTGATAGAGATTATTTTAATCCTTGATTTACGTGGAGATTTATTATATCAGATTGTAATGCATTTTTAAGGTCATCTATAAATGAATAAAATACAATTTCTAATATATCACTGGCGTATCTACTTTTTTCCTCCAACAAATATTACATATGACCAAGTGTGATTAAATTGGTTAAGAAATCATTCCTTATATAAACAATCAAAAGAATTCCTTCCAAACTAGCCAGAAGAACTCCTATCGACAGACCTATGCTTTTGACATTGATCACTTAATTTATAAAAGTGAAGACATCTTCCTTCAAAACTTTGTTGAACGAATTTTTAATTTTGTCTATATGGGAAAAAAATCGTAAACAAAATGACATTAACGAATAACATTTATATGCTATTTGAAAAAAAAATTGAATATCATTTAATAAATAAAAAGAAAGATAGATTGAGATATAGTAAACCTTCGATAATTTAATATTCGATTAATTAATAACCCCGTTAAAATAATATTTTTTGTCTGTCCCAACTCGGAGACTTGAGTATTAATTTAATACTTGATTAATTAATAAAATCGCTTAATTAATAAATTTTTTCAGTCCTGAGATTATTAATTTATCGAGGTTTTACTGTAGTACCAAAAAATTGTGAAACCCTCTTTGCCCATAAATAGTCAGAAATTCTTCGGTGCACCAGGCGCAAGTGCACAAACAGATCTTAGCCGTTGGTTTAACCCTTTTTTTGACATGGCACTAACATTGATATTAACACCGTTAAGAAAATTTAAACAAAAAAATAAATCATTAAATAATAAATATAGGTAAAAGTTAGTCAAATATGGTAATTCTTGAATCGAGGTGAATATTAAATATGATATTAATTTTTTATTTTATTTTTTAACTAAGTACTGTAAAACTTCGATGAAATAAGTACTGTAAAACCTTAATAAATTAATAACTTCGGGACTGACAAAATTTATTAATTTAGCAAGGTTATTAATTAATCGAGTATTAAATTAATACTCAAGTCCCAGAGTTTGGACCGGTAAAAAGTATTATTTTAACGAGATTATTAATTAATCGAGTATTAAATTATTGAGGTTTTACCGTATACTAACCCCAAACCTTAAACCCCAAATCTGAAACCTCAACCCTAAACCCTAAACACTAAATCTTAATCTTAAACTTAAACCCTTAACCCTAAACTCTAAATCCTAAACCCTAAACCCTAAATCTTAAACCTCAAACTCTAAACCCAAAACACAAAACTCAAATCCCATATTCTTAAACCATAAATTTCAAACCCTAAACCGAAAACCTAAAACGCAAAACCTAAATCTCAATGGTAAAAATTAGCAAATATAATTTTCGTCAACATTATTAGTAGTGGAAGATATATGTTTATTTAGTCAATAATAAAAGAATTTGACTAGACAATCACGTTTATTTCATGCAGTGTAAATCATCGATAATGAAAAACAAAACAAAAAATCGGCATTGCCTATATATACATGGTAATATGAATTAATATATTTTCCAAAATGTTATCATAATGCAATAAATTAAAAATAGAGTCAACATTGCACAATACTCATTTGTTACTCGGTCAATAATAGGTACAATAATAAAAAATAAAAATAAAGATCTAATATGTCATCTTTTCACAAATATTAAAAAGGTCAACCTTTGTAACTCATTTATTTTGTTAAGGTTGATGATGTGGGTTATTACGATTCGAAATAAAATTTGTTCTTACACCATTATTGATATTGTAGAATTAGTAGTACAGCTGTGCCAAACTGGTCGAAGAGTTTATCAAAGAAGCAAGCAATGCAAACAAGTGATATGACTCTGTTCTAATTCTAAGGCTCATCGGTCATGCTCACTTTTAGCATGCGCTTGTAAGGAATATCAAACAATTCGCCACGCTGCCTCAAATTTCTTTTCAAAATCTTGTAAGCATAGTCGAGCAAAATTCTCTTGGCTATACCAGAACCAGTTGTAGCAATGACTTCATTTTCACTAATCAAGTGAATCACCTGCGAGCTCTACGCTTTCTCTATGGCTTCAACTCCTTCAACCTCCTCCATTAGTACTTCTGCTTGTTCTATCTCATCAACTTCATTCTCTCCATTATTAGTATTATTACTTCTCTGTTTTGACACGAAACAACCATGTTCTACAAACTCTTTCAACTTTTGTACTAACAACACCTCAAACGGCTCTTGCACCACATTGTGGAGATCGTATTTGTACCTTGCGATGTGGCGAAACATGTTAAGCTCCTTTGGCTCTACGAGGCAAAAGAGGAAGCGCTCTTACACCGGAACCTTGCTTAGGTGCAAGTGTTTGATGGAGACAAAAACAACCACCGAGTACAATATAGGCACATTGGCCACATAGTGATTAAAGAGGGGTGGGATGCCAAGAACAAGCTCCGAGTAGAATATAGCAAGGCCAGGCATGCGACAGAAGCTCTTGTCATTCGCAATCTGCTTGAGCTTTTCGGGAGAAATTTTGTGATCAAGCTTGTAGTAGTACTTTCTTCGGTACACATCGTTCAGACCATTATAGTCATCATAACAATGGCAAAGACCAGAGGAAGATAGCCTCCTTGATCAAACTTGTAAAGGACTGAGCTCAAATACACAAGTTCCATACTTTCAATGACTAGAATGTATGAGATAATGAGAAGTATGTGAGTTTTCCATATCAATATCATGATTAGCACTAGGAAGGAGGAAGTCAGTGTCAATACTAACACCACTGCTATGTTGGCAAGCATTGAAGTTGAAAATATTCTAGATTTCTATTGTAATTAGAATTGATTTATTCTTTATTGTAGATATCTCTTCCTATTAGAAATATGTTTTGTAAAGCTGTATAAATACCCAATTTGTGAATGAATGAAAGTATTACATTCTACCCTAAACACTTTTGTTTATACTTTTCTACTTGGTATCAGAGCCAACCTTGTAGACCTACCAACAAAACCATATTTTTTGTCACCCACTACACCTTAATTCCACTGTCATGGGTGAAGGATCCGACTATGTTATGATTTCTTCTCCTCCACCTCCACCTCCACCTACATCCATCCAATACCATCAAGAAAACTCCTCTTTTTGCATTGAAATTCTCTTGAATGATACCAATTACTCTAATTGGGCTCCTACTATGCAGATGCGTATTGGAGGCCGTAACAAGCTTGGATTTCTTACCGGTGCTTCGGTTGCTCCACCTACCGGCACTCCTGATTATATTACTTGAGCTACTGAAAATGAGAAGGTGAAGAGTTGGCTGATCGACAACATGTCTCCTATTATCGCTCAACGCTATATTTGTCTCAAGACTGTTGCTGAAATTTGGAAGTCCTTACAATTGACATATTATGATGATCAGGATTTTACTCGGATCTATGAGTTGTGCCGCCTTTGCTTCACTGCCAAACAAGCTAGGCGTCCTCTCTTTGTCTACTACAACGAGTTGGTTGCATGGCTCGGGGAGTTGGATCAACGTGTGGCCTCCTTTTCTGATACCGTGGCTACAATTGTCCAAGATAACAACTACAAATTGATGCTTCGAGTTCACATGTTCTTGGGAGGTTTAGACCCAGAATTTAATCAAAATCGGGGGGAGCTTCTTCGTAGGGAGGAGTTCTTGAGTCTTGACAAGACTTATGCTCATGTTCGTTGAGCTCACAATAAGTGTCTTACTCATTCTGCTGGCTCGCATCAGCCAGCTGTCATGACCACCACATCTCTACCACCACCGTCGCCGATCCCCGCTCCCGGTGCCCAGGCTGCCGTGGCTTCATGGCGGTCATCTTCCTCCTCTACCCCCTCTCGTCATGTTCTCCCTCCTAATCCATATGCCAACTCTATATACCCAATGTGCAAGGATAAGGGTCACTCCAAAGATAACCGCTTTGCTGCTATTGGATATTCGGATTGGTGGGGTAATCGCCCACGTAAGACTCTTCCTTACTCTACCACCTCTGCTAATATAGCCCACTCAGGTATGTCTAGTAAAGCCTCTCTTGCTACATCTTGTGAGAATAATGCTTGGATAATTGATAAATACCCCTAGCTTAGTTTACTCTATTCATCCATCTCCTTTACCTAGTGTCTCTACTACCAATGGTTCCCCTTATTCTATTATTGGTGAAGGCTCTGTTACTCTCTCTCCATCTTTAACCATTAATTCTGTCTTAGTTCTTCCCTGTCTTGCATATAATCTCTTGTCTGTTAGCCAAATTACCATGACCCTTTCTTGCTCTATTACATTTTATCCCAATTTCTGTGTTTTTTAGAACATTCTGACTCGGCAGATTCTTGGGTATGGTATTAGACGAGGAAAGTTGTACTATCTCGATTTGATATCAAGTGGAGAGAAGCAACCGAGTTCATTGAGTCAAGCCAACAGTGTTAGCAGTTTGCATATAGCCAAGGAAATCATCTAGTTATAGCATCGTTGTTTGTGTCATCTTAATTTTGGTTATCTTAGGAGATTACATCCCCATCTATTTTTGGGTGTTGATGAGTCTGACTTTAAGTGTGATGTTTATGAATTGGTTAAGAGCCATCGTATTACTTATTCTCCCAGTTTGAATAAATGCCCAATTTCGTTTATGAAAATTCATTCTGATGTTTGGGGTCCTGCTTGAATTTTTACACCTATTGGAGCTCGTTATTTTGTTATTTTTATTAATGAGTATACTCGAACGACATGAGTTTGCTTGATAACTAACAAGAGTGATGTGTTGTCCCGCTTCGTTGAATTTCATAAATTGGTGACAACTCAACAGCAACAGCCTATCCGAGTTCTTCAATCTGACAATGGTAGTGAGTATGTCAATGACGTCATGTCTACCTATCTGAGCTCTCATGGAATCCGTCATCAAACCTATATTGCTTACACTTCTCAACAAAATGGCTTGGCAGAGTGTATGAATAGGACTTTGTTGGAGGTTGTTCGTGCCTCTTTGTTTGACATGAATGTCCCTCGTTCTTATTAAGGTGCAATTGTGACTTCTGCTGCTTATTTGATCAACCGTACTTTGTCCCGTGTTATAAGTTTTAGACTCTATATATACCAAAAGCTTTATGAGATGCTGAATATCTTTTCTCTCCCTAACTTGGAACCTCGATTTTTTGGATGCACTGTGTATGTCTATATCAACAAATAATTGAGAGGCAAACTTGATCCATGTGCCCTAAACTGCGTCTTCATTGGCTATGCAGATTTTTAGAAGAGTTATCGGTGTTATGATCCTCTCACAAAGAAGACTCATGTTTCTCTTGATGTCTCCTTTCGAGAATCCAAACCTTTTTACTCATGGGAAGTGTCAGAGTCTTCCCTTCAGGAGGAAAGAAGCGGATGTGAAGGAAATACTTTGAGTCTATCAGAATTTGAAGAACTTGAAGACTTAGAGGTGAGATTTTAGGGTTCTGGCATATCTCCAATGGAAGACCAGAGAGCTGCCTTCAATGGATCGAAAGATCCCTTCGATCCATCGAAGGATTGGACTGATGAAGAACAGAGGGGTGGCGTTGATGGGTCGAACCATTTCCTCAACCCATCGAAGACTTGGAGCAGTTCGAACCAGGGTGATGGGTTCAATGGAACAAACTCCTCCTTCGACCCATCGAAGAAGTTGAGCAGTGCGGACCACGAGGATTGCCATGATGGATGGAAATCCTCCTTCGACACATCAAAGACGTTGAACAGTACGGACCAGAGGGATTGCCTCGATGCATCAAAGGATACTTCTCGATGCATCGAAGGCCCTGTATTGGATAACACGATTTCTCCTCAGATCAATGAGAACCTGACGATTGATTTACCTTCTGAACAACATAGAGATAGTACTGAAGCTTTTGTTCCCTTATCTACATCATCACTTGAGATCTCTGTTTAGAATGTTCCACCTAAGGTACGTAAATCCAACTGTGTCACTAATGGAGTTCCTAAGCAACAATATAAGCCTCGGATGGATGCCAAAGCCAAATACCTTATTGCTAACTATATCTCCCACCATAGGCTGTCCAAGTCTCATGCACTTGTTGTTAATCAATTATGTTCAATATCTATTCCTAGCAATGTACAGGATGCTTTAACAAATCCCAAGTGGAAACAAGCTATGAATGACGAATTAGAAGCCCTGCAGAAGAATGAAACTTGGGATATGATCCATATGCCACCTTGTAAGAAGACTGTTGGATATTGTTGGGTGTTTACCGTGAAACTTAAAACTGGTGGAAGCATTGATCGCTACAAGGCTAGGATGGTTGCCAAAGGTTATACTCAGAAGTATGGAGTTGACTACCAGGAAACTTTTGTACATGTTGCCAAAATAAATACTGTAAGAATCCTTATTGCCTTTGCAGCCCGTTATGATTGGCCCCTACGTCAGTTTGATGTGAAGAATGCTTTCTTGAATGGCGACTTAGAAGAAGAAGTATACATGGATGCTCCACCAGGGGTCAATTGTAAACTAGATAATGAAGGAAATATGTGTTATCTAAAAAAGTCTTTATATGGCCTGAAGAAATCACCTAGGGTGTAGTTTGGGCGTTTCTCTAAGGCAATGAAGAAGTTTGGATATCGCCAGTGCAATTCTGACCACACCTTATTTGTCAAACGCAAGGATGGTAAGACTACTGCCTTAATTGTGTATATTGATGACATGGTTACAGGAGTGTGAGATGGCAAGTCTTTAGAAACAGTTATCTCTGGAATTCGACATGAAGGATCTGAGGGACTTGAATTTTTTTGGGGGAATTGAAGTTGCAAGGTCTAAGCAAGGGATTACACTATCCCAACAAAAGTATGTCTTGGATCTTCTTGTTAAGACATGATTGCTAGACTGTAAGCCTACTGTTACTCCTATTGAGCAAAACCACAAGCTAGAACTTCTTCCAGATCAGGTTCCAACGAATAAGGCCGGGTATCAGCGTTTAGTTGGGAGGCTCATTTATTTATCACATACTAGACCTGATATTGCATATGTTGTCAGTGTGGTAAGTCAATTTATGCATAATTCTGGAGTAGACTATATGGGTGCAGTACTACGTATTCTCAGGTATCTGAAGGGCACACCTGGTAAAGGTTTATTATTTGCAAGAAACAGTGAGTTGTGTGTTTCTGGCTATATTCGTGAAGTGTGTGTTTCAGGCTATAGTGATGCAGATTGGGCTGGTGATCATACTAATAAGGTGTCTACTTCTAGTTACTTTACTTTTATTGGTAGAAGTTTGGTAACTTGGCATAGTAAGAAGCGGAATGTAATTGCTCGTTCCAGTGCAGAAGCTGAATATCGTGGAATGGCTAATGGAGTATGTGAATTACTATGGATCAAGAATGTGCTGAAAGAGTTAGGTTGCAGGCTTCAGAAACCTATGGATTTGCATTGTGATAATACAACTGTTGTTGAGATTGCTCATAACCCAGTAAAACATGATAGAACTATACATGTGGAGGTGGACAGACATTTCTTGAGGGATAACTCTAACAAGAATATTATTCGTTTTCCCTTTGTGTCATATGAGGAGCAGTTAGCTGATGTTCTTACTAAATGGTTGTCACATGAAGCCTTCAATAAATGGACTGTCAGGTTAGGCATGATTGACATGTACGCGTCAATTTGAGGGAGAGTGTTGGCAAGTATTAAAGTTGTAGATATTCTAGATTCTTATTGTAATTAGAATTGATTTATTATTTATTGTAGATGTTTCTTCCTATTAAGAATATGTCTTGTAAAACTGTATAAATAGCCAATTCGAAAATAAATGAAAATATTACATTCTACCATAAACATTTTTGTTTATACTTTTCTACTTGATATACCTGTATGTATGCAGAGGTTTAATCAACCACAAGAGCTAAGCGAAACAATCCTCACAAGGTAAAAATGATAAATTGAGGATTAGAATTTTCTGGGTGTTGCTTACCTAATGTATGTCCAATTTTTGTAGTGGTTCTAAAAGCCAAGGTGACAGCAACACAAGCCAACGTAAGAATGTAGTTGGCCTCAGGAACATAAACTTGACCTTCATATTTGAACGATGTGTGCACGATTTTCACACGAGGGAAACACCCTAATGAAAGAGACTGTTGAATTACAGAAAAGGTGGCTGATATCAGGGATTGACTTTCTATTACAGATGCTAATACAGCAACAACAAACATAGGCCAATACAGAGGTCCTGCAACACAAATGTACATAACCAGTTCTGCTACTTAAAAGTATAGATTTGAAGAAGGTATCAGCATTATGAGACAGGATAATTCTAGTTTATATTGATATATACGATTTATAGTTACCTGGTATAGATTTGAAGGTCTCAGCAACAAACTCGGCATGCTCGCGAAGAAAAGAGGCTTGTCCAATGTATGCTAATACCACAGATGGATAAACTATTGCGCATGTACTAATTTGTATGGATTGAACAGTGAAGTGGCCAACATCAGCAAAGAGTGCTTCAGCTCCTGCATATTTTATTTGTTTTTATTTGGTGAAGTAACTCTAAAACTTTGTAAAAATCATTGTTCGATCATAAAAGTAGTAACTATAAACTTGTGTGTTGCAGAACTAGAACCTGTTATGCATAGAACAACGCCCCCAAGGGAGATCCAAGTTTCTTTCTTGTTCCTTTGGAAGTAATAAACTATGTATAGGGGATTTATGGCTTTGATAACTGTTGGATCGAACTTGATGAAGTTGTACAGGCCAATGACACCAATGAAGAGAAACCAAACACTATCGGTGCGAAACTGAAGCCCACTTTGTCAGTTCCAAATCTTTGAGCCATGAAAAGGACTATCAAGATGACTACTGACATCCAAACAATCATATCTGCATACTTAGAAGTAAAAAAAACTAAACTCAATCAATATGCACAGTAGTTTGTAAGCGCGCTGAGTGTTTACAATGTGTACCAAAACATGATAAGCAATGGTGAAACATCTGAACACTAGCTTGTGATATGTCCATTTTATTGTCACTTGAAACTTATTGGTTATGTACAGTTAACAATAGCGTTTTAGTAGAAACGTTCTAATTGGACTGTAAAAGATGTTGGCTACCTTCTGTCATGGCGGTGGTAGCTTCTTTAATCCCATCCACAGCTGATAGAACTGTCATCGAATCAATTCAAAGAATTATGTTAAGTTAAAACAATGAAAAAACCAAGTGAGAGTAAGAGATCACTGGAATTACTCAAGAACGGCTCACTCAATTATTATACTGCCAAAACAATCAACCACATATTTTCCTTAGTCCTTGCATTGATCAAGGTATATAACTTCTGTTTCAAGTTTGATAAGCCATAAACTTACTAACGAATTAGGTTTACGAACCTGAGATGCAAGGAGTGAGAACTCCATCACCAATGAGCATGGCAGTACCAAGCATTGTGGCAAAGAGTAAGAAGAATTTGGCAAATTGACTGTTCTCGAGTATAGATTTAAGCCCTGATGCCATTTTTAAACGTCTGCTGGGAACTTCAAGTTTGAAGTTAGAAACATCAGAATCCTCAGCTTGCTGGCTCGGAGTTAACTAATCTTTGCATGCCGACACAAGAGAGAGTACAGTGCAAACGTCCCTCCTACAAAATGGAATCATTCATCATCATTGACGGTTTCTTATATAGAAGCACAACAGCTAGAGCCTACTTTATGTAGTAATAGTACATTGTTAAAAAAAAAAAAAAAAACCCAACTTGACAAACTAAGAGCTGAAGAATTTCTCACCATCTCCATTATCGTTGGCGTGTAGGACGATGAGAACATACTTGATCAAAGGGATCAATGTAACAATATAAAGGATCAAAGAGAGAACTCCCAAAATGTCATCTTGATGCTTAATTCCATTAGGAAAAGTGCTCGAGAACACATAGAGCGGTGAAGTACCAAGATCTCCATACACAACTCCAATGCTCTGAAATGCCAATGTCAGTATCACTGACCACGTTGCACCCTGTACAAATTGCACACTCAGAAATCAGAAAAATGAAAAACACACCTAAAGAACAAAACTTTCCAATCATTCGTATATATGTAGTTACAAGAAACAAATCGGGCACAAGCTAGCTAGATTTAGTGGTAAAACCTTGGAGCGAGTATGATCAGTAGTGATCTTATGAGACTCAATGTCCAGGGAGTCAAATCTTCGATGCTTTTGGCTTTAGACGACATGCTTCTCGTTAGAGACTTGATGATCATCATCATCATCATCATCATCCCCATTTCGATTTTCGTCGTCCACACTAGTGTTTGGCAGTATTACATCTGTAGCCATCTCTATGTCACTATGTGTATATTGTCTGTGATATATATGCCACTCTAGCTACTCGATCTGAAAATGTTTGTTGTTGTTGAGTGAGACAGTGAGAGAGATAGATACAATGAGTTGAAATGAAGGGGATGTTTGCTAATTTACTAGGTGGATGCCTGCGCTGAGGCGTTCAAACTTAGATTGGTTGTCGTTTAAATTTGGATCGGTTGTCGTTTAAACTTGGGACGAAATAAGAATAAAGATCTAAATAGTTACATATTTACATCAGAAGGTACTAAGGATGATAAAAGCTGTTAAGAAAACTCATGTTTACATTACATAGATTAAGGCATAGCATAACAAAAGCCCACAATTTTCCAAGTAAACAAAAGGCTAAATTATATGTTCTAAGATTGTATCTTCTCATGACCAAACCGATGCATATATTACATGATTAATAGAAGATGAGATAGATGCAAACTGAAAATTGAAAATAAAGCACTTAAAATAGAAAAACAAAGATTCAAATTACATCCTTGCGTTTGGTCTTGAATTTTTCATGTGTGAAATAGAAATGGAAATTGCATCCACTAAACCACAATCTTCTTGTTCTTCAGACTTGCAACTTCCAGAAGAAGAAGACTCACTTAGCATTTCACTAAGAGAACCATTTTTTGTTTTGTTCATATCTGTCTTTAGTTTGGGTGCAATGATAAGTTGATGGGAAGGTGCTCCTGCTTGGTTCTTAGATCTGGACCTAATGGATAATGCCTTCAATGTTCGCTCAGTATAAAACAAAATCCATGAATGCTTGTAAAACAGAAAAAATATGTCAACGCTTTGTTTGGAACTACATATGCAATGCCAAAAGTAAAACTACAGAAGCAAATGGGAGACAGAGAAAAGTAAAACTACACTTGACTCAAGATCAAGAAATGAAATGGACCTACTAATTTAAATAGAATGATAGACATACTTAGTACTTCATCTGCTATTATCTGTACTGAAACATACCTTGGCAAGCAATCAAAGAAACCAATGGCTATGAAAATGAAGCTGCCAAACAATCAAAGGAAAAAGTCACCTAAAATAACACAACAAAACTAATTGATTCAATCTACACAGGGAATGGGGACGATGGTTGATTTTAAGAGAGACGGTAAGACCCAAAATGAGCATTAATGAAATCAAAATCTCAATTTACACAAACCGAAACTGCGACCAATAATCTATCGATTCTTGAACCAAACACAAACCCAACTCCCTGACCAATTGAATAACAAAGAACACACCACATACAGAACGACCTAAAATCAGCCACTGTCCACAACAAAACCACATACAGCTGTAGCAGAGAGTGAACTTATGGGGTTTGGATAAGTGTAGCAATTTTATTCAAGCATATACGACATGTTTATTACCATGCTTATGGGTAAACAAACATACAACAATGTTACATTATATAGCACATGTTATATGCATCAATTTTATTCAATCATCCATCCACAGAAGCCATGAATCAAAGACGCAATAGCAAACTTAGATGAATATATCAATTTTTTAGTTTATACTTGATCAACATATACACCACACATTCATTGCTGAAATGAAAGTTCAAATACAATGAAGATGATAGAAATTACCTCAATGAAGATATATGCGATATCCAAATGATTAGCAGGGAAGAAATTGAGGTCGAGACAACATTAGTGAAACCAATGAGCGAGCTCCAAGTGCAGTCCCTAATACCAAAAACAGAACCACAAATCAGTACTTAACTACAAATCCTCATACATGAAACATAGATAGGGATTCAGACCTGCTTATGCTTTTTAGAGATGCTTGCAGTTGGCGATCTCGATGAAGAACCAAGGTGTCCCGAATTGGCCCGAAATCAACTTCTATATAACCAGTCAACCACTCCTGCATTGTGAAAGCTTCAATAATCAATTTGTACTCTACTTTTCAAAACCCACAACAAAAAAGAACAATTTCAAAACTAAAAAACACTTGCAACAAAAAAAATCTAAGCCTTTTCATAAAACAAACAAAAAAACGATGATCAGAGAAAAACAAATAATCAAGCTTTTCAGGGCCTATATCAGAATCATCAAAAATCCTCAAAAATCCCAAAATGCAGAGAAAAGGGTACAAAAACACTTAACATGAAGCCACATAAACACAGAAAAGTCAGTATTCTATTCAATTCGAGGCAAAAAGAAAAAAAACAAAACGAACAATGAATGAATGAAATATAAAGAATAAATTATGGGTTGTGTTGGAGCGTGGTGTTGGTACAAAAAAATTACTTCTTTGGAGAAAGTAGGATTAATTCCCATTACATTTGATCTCAAAGGTTCTAGTATTAATCTCACAGATACCAATTCAGTTGCTACATTAGCAGATTACTCAAAATCATTGATTGACAATCTACAAAACCTTCCACATGATCAAAAGGTTAACCTGCGATTATTCATCCCATAAATATGTTTTGCAAGTAAAACATTATGGGTTGTGGTTAATATTCCAAAGGCGAGGTTTATATTCGGATTCACTTCATGGTCAACTAATTTTTTTTGAAATTCAAAGGATAAATTATGGGTTGTGGTTGACATTATGGGTTATATTGAAAGGGTTTGAGTTGCGTGAGCTGGACGTTCACTTTCTGCTACAGTTGTATTTGGTTTCAAACATATCGATATGTGGTTTTGTTAAGACACAATACTGATCAAGAACAAAAACCAGGTTTAGTAGAAAACCAATTTCTCCGGGAAAAATTGAACAAAAACCAGCCACAGTATTCTATCCGAATTTTCCGTATAAACTCACCTCCAATACATTGCTGAGTTTTATTCAAGCAAAAACAACAATTTTATTCAAATTGAACAAAAACCACATGGAATCAATTACTTCAAAACATTTGCTTATAGACCACATATGTTTCCCTTTGTCTCCATGTATGCGACGTTTTCTGGTAACATAAACCCAAATCAAACTTTTTCAAATTGAACAAAAACCAGCCACAGTATTCTTTCAAATATGTCCTTATAAAAAAACTCACCTCCAATACATTGCAAATACAAAACATAAACCCAAATCAAAATCAAAATCAAGCAAAGCAAACTTATAAGGTTTGGATATCTGTAGCAGAAAGTGATAAAACTGAAACTAGTACGAGAGTGACATACCTTTCTGGGTAAACTAAGACCGAAGGCTACGAAAGACTAAACAAAACTAATTGATTGTGGGAGCCTGTGGTCGATGGATGTTTGTTCTTTTGGGTTCTAGACTGTACTCTGAAGGGTCGACAATCACAGGAGAGAGATCAAAAATCTAGAAGGGGAGATGGCCGAAGATCGACAACAAAGGTTATGTACGTGAGAGATATCGAAATTTGGAGAGAGAGAGAGAGCGCGGAAATGGGAGAAGAAGAGATGGATAGACAGACAGTTTGAAAAGCCCACACGCTTCACTCACATGTGACTTGTATTCGTATTGTTCCTCCTAACAGTACCATGAATAATGGACCACAAATGTTATACAGGAAATAGGTGCGAATGAATTAAGAAGAAATGGTGATTAAATGCGAGTAGCCTAAGTTAAAAATGTGGTACTCTTGATGGAGTGCACATAAAGTGTGCGGACACTTGTCATAATCTCACCAATTTTGAGTTTCCACTTCACATTTTAGATCAAAAATAAAAATAAAAAATCTAGCTCTTAACTTATGTTCCAGGAGAATGCTAAGCAACAAGTTGAATGAACAGTGGAACAAAACCATGCCAAAGCCAGAGTAAGTTAGTTCAAGGGCAGGGCTCACCATGAGCTGGGCTGTGTCGACCTCAGTCTTAAATTTAAAGTTTAGGGTTGGGCTGGACTAGGCTTCATCAATGGTTAAACATAAAGAGGTCATATCGATGCCATAATTTAGAAGCTTTAGCCTGCCCATTAAGGCTAGACCAATGAGGATAAAGAGGACGAGTCGGGCCAAGAAGGACTTTAAATTGAGAAAAATTAATATATAAAAAATTTAAAGTATTGTAATTATTGATCTATAATATTTATTTTGAAAATATTTATTGTATTGCGTCAAGAAGGTCTCAGCACTATATTATTTATTGTATCAAACTTTAATAACTTTTTATTAAAAAAAACTCTATAACTCTGTTACTAACCTATATCAATATCAATATATTACTATAAAAAATAACTTATATTAATATTACTCTATTTTCTATATCAAAAAGGGATATATCTCATTTATTGATTTAATAATAAAATCATAAGCTGAACAAGGCCAAAGAGGCTCAAATGGACAAGATCGAGTTTCAAATGTATAGCTCAGGCCTTACCCAATTTCAAAAGAGGTTGAGCCGGTCCGCCCTAACTAAAGGCTAAAGGCTTAGCTGGGCTAAACTTTGGCCTTAAAGGTTGGGCGGGACAGAATGAGACTCAATACCCAAGGGTCAAATGATGAGTATGTCAAATCGAGTCCTATTCTGGTGATCAATGATTTATGTGGTTAGTTGTTTTTCACTGCCGTTAAATCTGCATCAAACGATAAGTAATTAAAAAACAGTTCAAAGACAATTTAATATCATATATTGAATGCAGATTTAACGATAATTGACCACGAACTCACTAACCACAAAAACATAATCAATGCCCAACCATGCTTGTTTGACTGCATTCAGGATTTGATAAATGTACAAATATAAGCTATCTGCCACCCGAATCAGTGACAGATAACAGTACTGTTGCAACAATAACAGACAAAGGAGAATACAGGGATATGAAATTACAAGTGAACGAGCTCTAAAACCCCCAAACAATGTGTAACCTAGGCAAGGCTCCAAACTAACGCATCAAAAATACCAAAACGAGACTACTTTTAGTCTCTTCCCTTGGGCTAAATTGCTTAAAAAGAGAACAAAACAAGAGGCCTACAACAGAAGAAAGATCCTACTTCCCTAATTAGACGTTAAGGTACACTATTGGCTTTGCGAGTCTTGTTTGACTAGTAGTCTACTTAAGAACGGTGAGACTGCAGCCAGTAGGGCCTTGGGACACTCTTCATGAGGAAGATGGCCACATCCCGATATTGCAACCAGTCTCTGCATAACAATGTACCGACATCAGACTAGATAATTTTGAAAAGGTAATTCATATAAATTAGGATTTACACATCTACACCACCAGCTTCTGAATTTAGTGCCTATATCTTCCTTATTCCCATGCAAAAACAATAGAAGAGTAAAAGCAGATACTTACAGAATTTACAAGTTTGGAAGCCATGGCTTGAGAAGATTTGAGAGAAACAAGGGCGTCTTCAGCACCAGCTATGACCAATACTGGCATGTCTTCAACTGCCTTTAGCAATGATTCTGCATTTTTTGGTGACAGAAATGTTTCATGTGATAGTCTACCTATCTCGTGAAGTGCTTCATCCCATCCTTCTACACACAATGGAGCCTGATTGCAGGAATAAAAGAACAAATAAGCAATTCAGTAATATTTAAACAGATACTAATCTCCATAGTGAGTGCCAAATGAGTAAATCCTGTGAACTTTCCTTTTGACCATTTAAAGTATTAAACTGTTTATGTGATTCTCCTGGGCATACCTTATAAAGGCTCAATACATCTGTTGTTAACTTTGTAGCATCATACCATGCACGCCTGTTCACCACTTGTGTAATTTCTGTTCGTAGTAAAGGACGAACCAAATGCTTTTTCCCAAGTGCAGTTCTTAAGAGTATCCTAGCAAAAGCAGGTACCACTTCTCTTGACAAGCTAACATTTAGCAACACTACACCTTTGATGGTAACCTGAAATGCATATCAAAGATTTATAAAGAATTTTTCACGAAACTCAAATTATATGCACAATGGGTGTACATGAAAAAAAATATCACCTTTCACTTTTTAACAGAGTAATAAAAACATAGTTAATTCGTATACTCAGCCTCGCTGCCAAGAATGTATCATCTTCATTCATGGGAAGATAACCCAAGTATTTACAGTTTCAAATTATGCTATGGCCCCTTACTGATCCAATCACAACATACATCACCACGTGCAGAGGATTACTACATAACCCAAGATGATATAGCTTTTACAAAAATAAACATGCAGTCTGAACCAAAATTTCCTAGACAACTTCATCAATCAAACTTGATACTTCAACTCACATGTGTCCCCTTTCGTTTCCTATTATATCATACTAACTCCAGCAGAAGCATTGGATTGTTTACCCAAAAATATGTAGCTTTCTACTAAAACACTGAAGTGACTGACACTTTATAGCTAATTTTATTTATGCTTGTGCTTGGCCACAGAAAGGAACTTAAAATGATAACAATCAAACAAAGCTCACACATGGAAACGAGCACATCCAGGACGTCGAAAAGGTGAAATTTCAGAGCAAGGAAAGACTAAGAAGCAAAACATCACCGGATTAGTTTGAAAATTATATGATAAGAAACCAAAAGGGCAAACTCACATTAAAAGAATTTGATGATGCTTGTACTTTTTGCGCTGCCATCATAGCCAGAAGGCCCCCATCATCATGACCAACAAGCACCACAGAAGAAAACCCCATTTCAGAGCAGAAAGAAAGAAGCAGATCAACCTGAAAGATGAGTTCAACAAATTCAGATAGCATAAGATATAGAAGGATAACATGAAATGCGAGGGGCGGACCAAATGAGCAATAAATGATGCAGAATATAGTCACATCAGGAAAGTACTTTATCTATGATTTGCTTGGGAATCTTTAAGACTAGGTATATTGTTAGATATTCATAGCCCTATAATTATCAGGAATCATCTATCCTAGCTGTTCGAGTATTACCTTGTAGTCTTTATAAATAGAGGCAATGTAACAGTTGTTAGGCAGACTGGATGATAAAGAAAAGTTATCTTTGCTCTCCCTACTTATTCTTGCTGCTTCCCTAGTCTTTCTGTTTCTCACCCTGATTCTTCTGTTACTCTTATAAATCCCTAATTGTCCTCTTCTATTCCTAGTCTCTCTAAGATTGTATCTGTTTACCTATTGCTCCTACATCAATTAAGTAGCACTTCAGGAACCCCCATATAAGAATTAAACGCTAAATTTAGCCCATATAATATAGTGGATACATAGCAACTGAGATGGGACAGTCATCGTATATAGCAAAGCCGATTCAACTATACTGCCACATGTCCTATTTCCACTGCTTAAACTTTCATCTGATCTTCGGATGATCCTATTCAAAGCGATCTACCAACGGGAACCAATCAGTACTATGTTTATCTTCCAGATTTGAGCAGCAATGCACAAGTCAACTCTTCTTAACAAAACTCAGCACTAGAATTACTGGATCTCTAGAAGAGTATTCTCTGCCCCACCCTTTTATCCCCTTTATACCTCTCTTCCCATTTCAATAAGGTAAGACTGACACCAATACAATAGATGCTGCATAAAAGTTATGAAACAGTCACTAAAAATGAGTCATTTACCTGAGATTCAAGTTTGTAAGGATTAGGCATTTCTTTATCCTCCCAATCTTCCTGTCGTAGCCTTGAGGTCAGGCCCCAACCAGGGCGATCAAAAGCGGCAACAGTGCAACCAACTTGCCGAGCTAATGTCCCCATCACATGCCTCCAAGAGAAAACTCCTCCACCAAACCCATGCACTAACACAATACCAAACTGACCACTTCCTTCCATGTCTTTGTTTACAGTACCCAAATTTAATTTACTACCCTCATCTTCTTCACCAGCATCGGTTAGTCTTAATACTGGAATTTCTTCAGAAAGTGCTGGAGAAGTTGTAGAACCATCCAATAGTGGTATATACAGAGAAGATCCGTGAAATTGATTGCTGTAGCTCCTATGGAGATGATTTTGGCCTTTAGATAACAAACTCAATGGATGCCTATCTAGTTTTGGCCTTCCCACAGCTGTTTTAGGGGAGCTGCAGCTGAGGTTTGACTCGAGAAATGCAACAGATGATACGGAACGAGGTGGTGAACCAGGCAAGCTAATCTTGTAATGAAGAGTCAATCCCTGGCATGTGATGAATAAACTGTCAATGTCAGCAACTACTCTGACTGGGAGTTCCCCTTCTTCTCGAGCTGTTGCAAAAGGCTTACGCCTCATTTCACTGTCACTTTTTGGTGTTTTTCCTCCCAAGGGAGTGGGGGATCTTGGGACCTTCTGATAGCCAGAGAAAACATTTTTGCATGAAAGGACCTGTCAATTTGATAAACAAGTTGTTACAAACTGCTAAAAGCTTAAGTCACTGTAGGATAGTTAGTCCTGTACAAGCAAGTCCATTACAAAGTAGAAAGGCCAAGACAGTTATACAAGTCACTTTGATGCATGAAAGGGTACATTCATTTTCTTCAATCAAAAACTTGAAAGAGTTTAAGTTTGATTCATCGAGTAATAATATATTATGCAAGAAAATTACATTGGCATATTCTCACAAACACAAAGAAACACAATTAAGAGAAAAACAACTTAATCTTCTGCAGTTAAGTACAGGCATAAAATTAATCAGAGATTTTAAGGGCAGCTTACAGCTTCTGGGTCAACTCGGTGAAACATAAGCTTTCTCCTAGCTCTGCAACTTGTTCTATATGCAACCACCGTATGTCCAAGAGCGAAAACTACTGAGGAGAGAAACAAAACAGGCATCCCCCATGACTTCTTCAAATGGAGCTTCTGCCTTGAGAGTGAAGATGACGCTTCTGCCTCGATTTGAGAATTTACAGTGAAAACACAAACTTTAACCGAAAGAGCAACGATTGAGGTAATGGAACACAGAGTCACAGTTCCAAGGTATGGACCATGTGATAGAGAAGGACCATCACACATGGAATACACACCTGCACAATAATCAAGTATCCATGAGAAACTCAAATTTTGATCAAATTTTAAGATTACTGCCTCGCTAAACAAAGAAAAATTACACAGAAATTTCAAGTGTTCCACAAAATAAAGACAGCAACCAAAACTGTACAAGTGCTCCCTGAGTGAATTTTTTTTTCAGGTATTACTTTCAAGCATGCATCAACACTTTTTTCATGTCAAATTTCTCTGTTAACAAGTTTCGAACAAAACATAGCTGCAATCAAAATACCAAAAACCACAACAAAAAAAATCAAAATTAAATTTCTGATGAGAGAGAGGTGTATACATGTAATGATGAGAGATCTGATGAAAGAAACAAGAGGAATATCTGTGAGGGAGCTGTTGAAGGCGTAACGATGCAAATGCTCGGTGAAGCCGTAGCACGTGATGCACGTGAAGCTGGATATCAAGACGCAGGGGACCATGACGTCACCTACCGCCACCAGAACCGGCAGCGACGAAACGAGCAGCGACGCCACCATCGCCACCATGAAGAACACCGTCCTCAAACATCTCCGAACCTTCTCTAAGAACAGACCTCCCTTCGCCATCTCCCCACAAACACACACACAACGCTCGACCAAAATCGGACGGCGACGATTACTCGGATTACACTTGATCGGCCGGTCTCCTGAGCCAGCTCAGTGAAACCGAAACCCTAGCGGCGTACACGGCGGAGGATGAGGAGAGTAATTCCGGCGGCGGCGGCGATGGCTTCTCCGCCATATGATTTCACAAATTGGAGCTCTGGCTGAGTCTAGGGTTTCCTGACCAGCCAACACACATAGAGAGAGAAGAAGAAGAAGAAGAAGAAGAAGAAGAAGAAGAAGGAAGAGAGAGAGAGCTGTGTTGTGGTGTGTGTGTGTGTGAGTTTTTTGAAACGTTATTGGTTTACCATTGTCGCTTCTCTTTCTATTCTCTTCTACCTTTATTCTTTCGTTTCAAATTTTTCTTTTTTCTTTTTCAAATTACGAATTTTTGAATTTATATTTGTATTTGTATTTTATTTTTTGGGGTTCTTCGTTTACATCGTTAGTCAGCTGTATTTTCTTTTTTTCTTTTTCTGAATTTTTATTCATAATTAGAATAATTCAGCCTGATGCATATCTGGCAGGTCCCATCTATTGCTATGTTGACGAATATACCCCCTAATCATCACTTTTTCTTTAAGCTAAAAATAGAAGAGATACAACTACCACTTAGAACATTGCATCTGCGTAAGATTTCTCTTTAAGCTAAAAATAGAAGAGATACAACTAACACTTAGAGCAACCGCACCGGCGAGCACCGGCACCGGTTTTGCTCGAGCACGGAGTGGGGCCGCACGGAGTTGCTCGATCGTCTGGGTTTTGGAGCGCGCACCGGCGAGCACGAGGCCAAGCAGTCAACGACGGCGAATTGCTCTGGCAAGCGCTCGAGCAAATCGTGCTCCAGTTGCTGCTCGACCTTGGCGGATCCCATGGCACGTGGGTGACGCCAGGCGTTTGGTTTTTTTTTTATGTTATTTGCACGCGCCCGGTAAAAAAAATTTAAAAATAGTTACGGACCAATCAACCACTGACACGTGGCTTACCGTCTGGTAAAATCAAATCCAACGGTTGAATAGATCTGGACCATCCATTTTGAATCAGTTTGAAGCAATCCAACGGCCCAAATTTGAATGAAACGGCTACTTACAAATCAGAACGGAAATAATCCCAAAAAAATAGTTAAAAAATCTCAAACTCTTCCAAATATTTGCCTATAAATAGTACTTCAATTTTTGCTCAACTCACACCAATTTGTGCACAACAAATTGCACTTCTCTTCCATCTCCTCTCTCATTTCGTTAAGCTTTTCTTCCAAAACAATGGGCACACATTGGCTTCCTTCCGAAGATTTACAAATGTGTATCTCTTTTGTGCTTCATAGCGTTGATGAATACGACGGCAACAAATAAAAGAGGGAGAAATTGTGGGAGACAATTCATGCGGATTTTGTGAAAAATTGGAAGTCAACACAAGGTGATCCTCCGAAAGAGTCGAGGACCCGAATTGCGCTTGCGTCTCACTACAACAAATTCAAGCTACTCTTGCAAAAATGGGGCGTATGTTTGTACACGGCACAACAACGTATAGCTAGCGGCACTTCGCTAATGGATGAAGTAAGTTTATTTTTTTGTAGCATAATGATGAATTAAATTATATAGATTATATAATTTAAATTATGTAGCATATATTATATAAATTTGTATGCGTAGCAAATTTAATGTATACAAATTTATATAATATATACAATTTATATAATGTATACAATTTATATATACAATTTATATCCCAAATGTTTTGTAGCATACACTATATAATGACCATCCATTTAGATCATATAATTTTTTGTAGCATATATTATATGATTTTTGTTGTAGCATAATGATGAATTAAATTATGTAGCATATATTATTAATTTTGTAGCATAATTTATATATGTAATTTGAATTAAATATGTAGCATGGTGAAATAGCTAATATAATTATTTTATTAGGTCAAGCAAGCTCAATCATGTTACTATAAGGAAAAGAAGAAAGTGTTTACACACTTTTGAATGTTGGGAAGTGGTTAAGGATCATCCTTCTTTCATTTCGGTGCTATCAAGTACTCCATCTCCATATGCAAGTAGTTACCAACCTACTCCTTCCGCCGCCGAATCATCTCCAACCATTAATTTGGATGACGAAGAAGTGAATGAGACACCTCAAAGCCACATGGCCCTCCCACTCCCTCTAGTCCGCCTAGACCAATGGGAACGAAGGCGGCAAAGGAAGCGAGGCGACAAAAGAAACAAGGTAAGACTCATATTGAGCAACGAGTTGAGGTTTTGCATACCATTGCTAGTGACCAAGCTTCGTGGCAATCCAAGAGGATAGCACATAATGAAAGTGAGCTTAATTATTACGCGGAGTACATAGAAATTCAAAGGCGGAATGAAGCAAGGGCGGATGAAAAGTTACGATTGAAGAAACAAGAGGAGGAAACGAGGATCATGACAATGAATTTGGAGGCAATGACCCCAATCTCAAAAAGATATTTTACAAAGAGGAAATTAGCCATCCTTAATGAAGGGGAACCTAGTCAACATCAACCTAGCGATGAAACATATTCCGATTGTTATCACTCAAGTCGCGTGCTCTTTCCATAAAAGTTATAGTATTGTACTAAGAACAACTCTGGGCTTGGCTCGTCATTTTATGTAATTTAAATTTTATGTAATTTAAATTTTCAAGAAATAAAGATGTAATTTATTTATTAAGATGAAATTGAAATACACTTTAAATTACAACACAAGCTTAATAATTAAACACACATACAAAAATTAAACTAAAATTAAACACAAGCTTAATAATTAAACACACATTTTTAGGGTAATATTTAGAGTATCTCGCCGGTTTCCAACCTCCAATTGTGCTTCACCAAGTCCTTCTGAAGCTCTCTATGGATGTAACAAGATTCAAGATCGGCAACACAGTCGTGAAACCGTTGTATATTTGCTCCATCTCTACTAATTGGCTCAAAAGGAATTCGATTTCCTTGTTCATCCACCGGCCCATCATAAACCCGGAAAGCCCTCGATGGATTTTGCACATCTTCTTCTTCCTCATCCTTATCCTCATCCTCCACGTATTCTTCCTCAACAATCATGTTATGTAAGATGATGCAAGCTAACATGATGGTAGTCATTACCTATTTGTGGTGCAATGTACAACTATGACGAATAATTGCCCATCGAGATTGTAAGATGCCAAAGGCCCTCTCCACATCTTTCTGGTATGCCTCTTGTTTCTTTGCGAAGAGTTTATCTTGTAGCATCTGGGTATTAGAAATAGTTTTGACGAATGTAGAGTACCTTGGATATATTCCATCGACCAAATAATAAGCGTGGTTGTACCTCTGTCCATGGACTTCATAGACGGCAGTTGGGCCTCTTCCTGAAAGGACCTCTGAAAACACATCCGATATGTGGAGCACGTTAATGTCATTTTTGGCTCCAGGACACCCGAAGAAGCTGTGTCATATCCACGTATCATACGAGGCCACCGCCTCCAGAATAATAGTTGGGCGACCCTTTCGACCTGAGTATGCCCTTTGATAGGCGGTTGGGCAGTTCTTCCACTCCTAGTGCATGCAGTCGATACTTCCGATCATGCCAAGAAAGCCTCGGCGTTGACCTTTAGCTAGGAGTCGCGTGAGGTCTGCCGATGTTAGACTGCGGAGGTATTTTGGACCATAGATTTGATATACTTGGCTGCAAAAATCCTTCATGCATTGCAGAGTAGTCGATTCCCCCATCCTTGTTATTTCAGTGCACTGATCCGCGGCCGCCCCGTACGCCAACATTCGCAGAGCACTAGTCAGCTTTTGTTCCGAAAGAAGCCCTAACAATCTAGTCGCGCCTGGTCTTTGATGCCAAGATTGGTCGTAGTAGCAGAGATCCGTCATGATAATGTTGAATCGGTTTCTGCTCATCCTATACCGTCGGCGAAATTCTACCGCCTCGAAGTTGGGACGTTTGATGAAGTAATCAGCCATGAGATTGCGTCCCCTAGATAGCCTCTGTCGTGGATGATTCGGTTTTTTACCGCGACGTGAACCGCTCGGTCGTGAGGGTTCATCGTCGTCTTGTGCTTCCGTCATGACCACCTAATTGATGAATGATTGCTCCATATAGTCATCCTCTTCTTGTTGACGTTGTCTCCTCCTGAAAAAATTGGGGAAGCTGAAAGGATCCATCAGAGTGATGAACAAGGAAATGTTGCTAAGTGTTTAGAGAGATGAGTTATTTACTCGGATTCTTGTAGATGGTGTAAGGCAACTATGAGTGAAAGATGAACGTTTTATAGGCAATTGTAGATAATCTGATCGTCAAAGATGTAGAGATGTGTCACATCGTAATTGGTCGAAAATCAGACCGAAAATCTGGTTCAATTATTTTGTCGACGACACTATCTCGCATTGACACGTGTCACATCGTAATTGGTCGAAAATCTTACCGGATATCTTGTTGAATTATTTGGTCAACGACGATATCTCGTAGCGACACATGTCGGATCGCCATTGGTCGAAAATCTCATCGGAAATCTAGTTCAATTATTTTACCGACAATGACACATGGCAGTGACACGTGTTAATTTTTAATTAGTCGGAAATCTTGTATAATTACTACCGATAAAGACACGTGTCATATTATTATTGGTGATAAATCTATCCGGTAAATCATTTTTAAACATTTCACTACATGACAAAGCTGATTTGCTTGAAGCAAATAGTGAATGGGTGTGTGCAAAACTTGATTTGCTTGAGCAAATCTTGGATATATTTTGCTTGAAGCAAAATTTGCTCTTGCTTTACTTCTTGCTCTGCTCATGGGTGTGGATGCTCTTAGAACATCTTCATCTGCGTAGGATTTCTCTTTAAGCTAAAAATAGAAGAGATACAACCAACACTTAAAACATCCGCATCTGTGTAGGATTTTTTATTTGAGGAATTTTTGTCACTATTCATCAAATAGGAAATCTTATTCATGTTTTTTGCGCATCAATGCATCAAATAGAAATTCTTATTACTATTCATTACTTAAAAAAAGAAGTAATATTTGTAGGAAAATTAAAGGGGGTTATTGACAATTTTTTAATTAATTTTTTAAAACTTTAAGGTATTTTATGCAAATATTTTTTAAACTAGCTGTTTGGTATGAATGGTAGCCGTCCGATCAGATTTTGGATTTAAAATGGAGAGCCCAGATCAAAGTAGCCGTTGGGCTTCAAGTGGGGAGACAGTCTTGCCACGTGGCGACCTCCCATTTGGCTTCTTCTTGGCGTGTGTGTTATACGCGCTGGATGTAAAAAAATTTGCCCCACCTGGCTTCACCCGTGTGCGTAGGATCCGCCAAGGAGGAAATGCTCCAAGCCGATTGATTTCAAAAATTCCTTAAAAAATTCTCATGGTCAACTGGTGGTCTTCACTTGTTTTCTCCCTCGATGCACGCCCCCAACTGTCCATAAATCCTGTTAAGGCCTGGGTCCCACCAGGAATTCCCCCCCCCCTTACAGATATAGAAGTAAAAAAAATATGCAGATGAATCTAATAGAGAACAAGAGCTAAGCAGTACAGGTTTTACTACATGTTTACTATTTCAAAGGACTCTAAAAATAAGTGGTTACCACTTCAAGTTAAGGTTTGTATAGAATGCAGCAAAAATGAAATTTAACGTCAGCAAAAATACAAAATATTTATGTCAAATAATAGCATGAATGTCTAAATAAATTATTGTCTCCAACTTTTTTAAGTAATAAAATCAATCACTTAAATTAATTTTATGGTAATTCGAGCACCTAACACAGTATTATTTTGTGCAGTTAAAAACAAGTCATTGTTATTACTTATTAGTGATGTATAAATTAAATTTTGTTGTTCACTTGGATGTCATCTTTAAGATTTTAAAAATTATTTTATAGGCAAGAACTTTTTATATACAAGTATATACAGCATACTAGAGAACACTAAAAGCAGTGAAGCATCGTATTCCTTTGTCAACCCTTACCATTTTTTTCAATAAATGAAAAGGTGAGAGATTCAATTTACTAAAATTAAACAAATAGAATAATGTAGGGGTTATTTAAAAAATGAAAAAAATGCAGGGGTAAAAAGGGAAATAAAATGATATTTTACAAAGGAATGTGATTATGTGAGCAGTAGCGAAACTTAGGGGGGCGTGAAGTTCAAAGAACGTGACCGTTAGAGGAGGAGCATCGTGGTCGGGACCAGAATTTCCAAAACCTCCCCACTCGCCTACGCGTTACGTCACCCTCACTCCCTCCCTCCCTGGATCACTGTTGGCCGAAGCGGGCCTCCACTTTGTCTCCCCCGAATCCCAGACTTCTCGACCATCGCCACGTCGCTTCCCTCCATTGCAAATCACTCCCACCGGTTAATCAGACCGGGTTTTGTTAAGGGAATCTTGGGACAAAGGAAGGAGGACAAGGATAGGGGTTGTGGGTTTGATCTTTTTGCAGAGGTAAACTGAAATTGGCCTTGTCTTGTTGCGCGCGCACCCGCAGCTTTTGTTCACATTTTTTCCTGGCTTTTATTTGTCAACTTCGCGGCAGTAAAATTCTCTTCATGGGAACTTGAGGAGGGACTATTTGAATCGGTAGTAGTTACAAAACTTACCCGCGTAAAAAAATAGCACAGGTTAAACCCTATACCCACAAGTCACAAAGTGAAGATGATCTCTAAACCCTTTTGTTTCAAAGTAATTGTTCAACAAAGTTCTACGAAACATTAAACAATAATTGATTTATCGACTATAAGAAATCGACATAAGTTGCGTATGCTATCTTCTTCCCACTGCAAATTAAAACAAGTAAAGTTATTCTTACCGCATAGAGGTATATTAAATCCTCGTCCTCATAATGATAGGATGAAATATAGTGTCGACGTCACATGTGTTGTTCGGCAGCATACTAGGAAAGTTGGTCAAGAACGGGTATGGATGGAATGCTCTCGCTGGGGAAGCAATATGATCTTTCCAGTGTGTCGCCATTTTGGTAAAGCGGATAGAATAACCGGTATGGTTTTCTCTGCTATTTGGTACATATTTGATTACATAGTTATTGTAGGATGTTTTGTGACTATTCGAGATATTCTATGTGTGCTCATTGTAATATGGGGTTCAGGCTTTATGTTCCCCCTATATACTAAACAGTTTCATTAGTAAATGTTTGAGGCTGCTGCACCTGCCCTTATTTAAATTCAAAAAAAGAAGTTATTCCCACCGCTAATTAAAATAAGTAAAGTTAGCTCTTTCTCTCTATGTTTGATATGGTGTTACATTTTTATTCAAAAAAAGAAAAGAAAAAAAATACAAAATCAGTATGATAGTTATGCTCTCTTTGTCAATTTGATCCAACTTTAGGGGTCACCATTTGACCCATAGGTCCGAAAAGTCCGCGGACGGTCTGAGGCCCAAAAAGCTTAAGCCTGGCCCAGCCCGAATTTAGGCCATAAAAAGCTCGGCCATATAGGGCTTAGGACCGGGTTCGGGACGAGGTCCCAAAGTCCACAGGCCCAAAAAAACTCGGCTCATCAAGGCCTACCCAGCCCGGACCGTGGACCCAAACTCGTCTATTTCATCCTTTGTATATGTTATATATTATTTATCAATATAAACCTCTAAACACTTTAATTTTCTTTGATATCATTCATTTATATACTAATTATTACTTTATTTAGACTTATATATTATCCAGTTTATATAATTATTAATATATTTAATAATTAGAAACTATTAATTTCTATTTTTTTATTTACTACAAGAAAATACTCATCCCGGCCCAGCCCAAAAATCCCAAAGACTTCAAATATTTGAAAAAATTCAACCCGTCTCGAATTTTGAAAAAAATGTGCTAAATCTCGATCCGACCCATTGTCGAGCCCTATCCAACTTCATGAAGAAGGTCTGAACTCTAGGTGGAACTGTAGGTGGCAAAGAAGTTGGTTATTTTGACCTGAACCCTTAACCAAAGTAAATATCTATTTATCTACTACAAGACTACAAAAGAATGCAGAAATTTCAATGGGAAGGTTTCGCTCAAAACAGAAGAACAGTCATTAGATCTCAAAACTGACCAAGAAAGTTTTGAAATTTGGGTGCAGACAAAGCCCCCCAAAGGGTTATAATTTATAATGTATGGTGTGAAAACCAGAATAGTAAAAGGAGAACCTTCGAGGATTATAATTTATAACCAAAGGGTCAATTAGACAAAGCCACCCCCACCACGTGATATTTATTATTTGATGTTTTGACTTTTGCAAAATCTCACATCACAGTTGCAATGGCGGTCAAAGCTTGATGCCAGAAGCTTGGAATGTGGTAAGAGGAGATTAATTAATCTATTGTAAAATATGAAATGGTCCGAGTGTTCCAAGTTGGAATGCACGATGAGAACCCCAACAGCTATGGATGATTTAGGTATTTAAATTTGGAAGACACAACTCAACAAAAATAAGCAAATTAACAAAGAAACCCAAAATGTGAAATTTAAACTTCATAGCCTTTTACTCATTCTTTTGTGTGTGTATATATATTTATATATATATGGCAATCAATATAATAAAGGAGAATATCGGGTACAAAACTTTGAAATTCAAGTGCAATAGTGCATGATTGAAGGAATCTAAGATTCACTATAATATATAAGATAGAGAAGAAAGCGACTATAGGCTATTTAGTAAAACTATAGTGCACAAAGTTCAATTAGAGTTTTTCGGTACGTATGTTAGAGTTTAAGATCAAGAAAGATCGGGCTTAACGACAATGTCTGATATATACTTAGGTCTTGTTTGGGGTTGAGTTTTTGAGATTAAATCAATTTATTGTCAACTATTTTGATATAATATGTGTTTGATAAAATAAGAAAAGTTGTTTATTTTTATTTTTTAAGTGTAAAAACTACGGTTAAAAATAAAAAAGTGAAGGGTTACTTTTTTTAACCTGTGTTTTTCAAAAATTCAATATTTTCACTTCAATGTCAAACTAAACCTTAGTCGATTACAAAATCGTGTTTTAGAAAAGAAAAAAAAATGAGAGAAGCATAGAATATTTTTTTATTTTCCATTAAAAATTATTTTACATAACAGTACAAAACGAGCCGAATCCCTTCATATCTATCTCAATTATAAGTACCTATATAAATTCATATATATGCTGCTAATTAGAAGCACATTGATGTTTGTATCAAAAAAATGATGTTTGACTAATGGATATTATCATGATGCCAATGAAAGAAAAGATATTTTTGTGGATATACTCCTTTAGATCGAAACGCGTATAGAGGAATCAAAGAAATGAATCTTTTTTTCACTGGCTTAGGTCTGCATGGGGACATAAGGGTGACCTAGACATGAAAACGGACATATATAAAGCCAAATGCAAAAGCAAATTGAATTCGAGTCATACTTGTCACTCCAGTTAAGGTGCTTGATGTTTTGATATTGGACACTTAATTCTACACGACTTTCCAACTAGATATAAAGTTTCCTAAATTCAAAAGAGCAAATATATATGAAGAATCCACTTTCACACTCATGCATCCACATTTCCAAAAGATGGTGCTGAGGAAGAGAGACACTTTGACATATTCATTTGATACTTGCTGCGTCATTGCCCTTCGATCTTGTTCCAACCGGCCAGGCTAGCTAGTAGATTATTGCTCATGTGGACCTGCACCTTTCGATTATTATATTTGTTAAAGGAGAAAAGTAGATACACAAATGATAGAGCATAAATTGTACTTTAAAGATGACCTTAAATATGTTTTACAATCTGATACAATAAATTTTCTTGTAAATCAGGGATTGAGATAATCTCTATTACTATGCTAATTAGGACAATACACACTTCTAGATATCAGGAGTATAATATCCTTAAATACTACTCATTATGTCGTGATCCTAATGGATGATGTATAACATGTTGCGTTACTAAAAACCTTGACAAGCAAACAAAAAATCTCTCGAGTAAAAATAAGAAAAAAAGAGTACAACGCATCAACTACATAAGCAATCACATGTGATGTAGACTCCCCCTGATATCTACGAAATGAACTCCCCCTGATCAATAACTCAATCTTGGAGTTCAGACAATCTTTGTATACCAATGCGTCTCACATGTTTAACAAATGTAGATTTGGGTAATGATTTGGTGAACAAGTCTGCAACATTATTAGTCGAACATACTTGATTCACCTGTATGTTCAATAACTGCTGTTGTTGCTGATTGAAGAAGAATTTATGCGATATGTACTTTGTATGATCACTCTTAATGTATCCCAACTTCATTTGTTCAATGCAAGCCGCATTATCCTCAAAAATACAAGTTGGTGCTGTAGTAGTGAATGACAATCCACTAGATCCTCAAATGTGGTGTACGATTGACCTAAACCAAACACACTCCTTAACCGCATAATGTAAAGAAATAATCTCTGAATAATTCGATGAAGTAGCAATAAAGGTCTGCTTAGTTGATCTCCATGGAATCGTTGTGTTTCCTATGGTAAAGACATAACCTATCTGGGAGCATCATTTGTGTGGGTCATAAAGATACCCAGCATCAGCAAAACTAACCAAGACATCACAAGGTGTCTCTGAGTAGGGGACTACACTGAATTGAGGAACAGCACTCGCAGTTGGAGAAGAATTCGAAGGGTCGAATGGAAACTTCGTGTCGATCCAAGGGACTGCTTTCGACGAGTCGAGAAATCCTCTCGACGGACGAAAATCCCAGAACCTGCATGTTGTGATTCAACCATCCATTTTTCCAGAAATTTCAAGCTTCTCTTTGTATTGTTTGTAGGAAAGTACAAACTCAAGTCTATGGAACCTAGGGGTGGGCACAGAATGGGACGGGATGAGATTGGTTAATTTAAAGTCCGTCCCGATCATCTCGAAACTCGATCGGGACAGGATGGAACGAAACGAGATGGGTCAATATTTAGGTTAAATTTAAAATGAATAATGAATAGTGTATTTAACAACAAAAATCCAAATGAGATGAACCAAAATTTGGGATCAATATAAGATAAACATAATTTTATAGGACCTAGAAGTGTACAATCACACAACGTAATACCGTTTTACTTGATGTTTAATTAAAAACAGTAAAAACACTTGTTTAATGTTTAATTGAAACATTTAGTTCATATTAGGATATTTTTATTTTTTAGGTTGGATATTGTTAATTGTTTGATAATTTATATATCAACTCTTAATAAAATAAATGATAAATAGACAAAATATATTGTTAGAGACATGACGAGTTTATCAGAATTTCAAAATCAAGATTTGATCCCGTCCCGAAAAAATGGGACGGATTGGATCGGGACGGGACGAAATAGTAAATTTTAATTTATGTTCCGTCTCGTCCCGAATGCAATCGGGTCGAGTTCAGGATTTGCTGGATTCGTGCTCTTCCCTAATGGAACCCTTCAATTACTTGAAGATGTGCTTTATACCATTCCAATGACGTTGTGTAGGCGCATAACTAAACCGAGCTAACAAGTTCATAGAAAATGTAATATCTGGTATTGTGCATTGAGTTAATTATAACAAAGCTTCAATAACACTAAGGTATGGTACCTCATCTCCCAATAATTCATCATCATCATCATCTTTCGGATGGTATGAATCCTTATTGAGTTCCAGACTGCGTACAACCATTGGTGTGCTAAGATGATGTGCTTTGTCCATGTTAAATCGCCTGAGCATCTTTTGGATATAAGCAGACTGGTGAATAAGTATTCCACCAACTCGATGCTCTAATTCCAAACCAAGACAAAATTGTGTCTTACCAAGGTCTTTCATCTCAAACTCGGATTTCAAGTAGTTAACCGTCACATTGATTTCATCAAAGAGACTCAATGATATTCATATCATCAATATAGACCGCTATAATGACAAATCCTGAACTTATTCTCTTAATGAACATACATGGGTATAAATCATCGTTCTTATATCCCTTCCCAATCAAGTAATCACTTAGATGTGTGTACCATATCATACCGGATTTTTTCAATCCATATAGTGAATGCTTCAACCTAATCACATGAGTACTCTGTGGTGTAGAGTTACTTGAATTTGGTATGACCACGGCTCCCGGCACTTTTATGTATATCTCTAAATCATGGTTTCTATAGAGATATGTTGTCACCACATCAGCTGTATGTTCAATTTTTCGGACACTACCAAACTGATAAAGTAGCGAAAAGTAATGATGTTCATAACCGGAGAGTACGTCTTCTCATAATCAATGTCAGATTGTTGAGAGAATCCTTATGGCACAAGTCTTGCTTTATACTACATGACTTCAATTTTCTCATTTTTCTTTCGAACAAAGACCCATTTATTTTTTACTGGCTTCACATTCGATGGCCATAGCACTACCGGACTGAAACATGTCTTTTCTTCAAGGAGTCTAGTTTAGCCTGCATTGCCTCTTTCCATTTTGATCAATCTGCTCTTCGCTGACATTCAATAATTGAGCGAGTTTCTACTTCATCCTCATTAATTATCTCCTAAGAGATGGAATAAGCAAAAACATCATCAACTACCTTGGATAACCTATCCATAACAATGCATGCATCTTTGTATAGTGAGATTTCATCGTTCTCTGACATCACATATGAGTTTGAAGCGTCATCCAGAGATGTCATTTGTGATTCTAGGACATAATTGTAGTCAGGATCAATCTCATGTGTGAGATTCACAATGTTGATGATGAAATGATCAGTTTGTGCCTGGATGACTTGCCTTTTCACTAACGGCTCATTTGTGAATTTTCTTGGTCTCCCCCTCTTCTGATAGGAGCTGAGGCCGACACTATACCATCCACATGGGCAAGAGACACGTTACTATGCCCTGGAGTAGCAATATACCACCCTTTAGGGACTTTCAACATTTGCAGTAAGAATGTTTGATCTCGTCACTTTGGCAATATTAGTAAAGGAGTTAGGCATCGAGTCTTCTACATTTTGAAGATCAAGTATACGCTGAACTTCAATCTCACTTTGAGATATGCGCAGATCCTGTTGAAACATAGTGGGAGGAGTATTCCACGTCAATTCTTGATGTTCAGCCGAAATGGAGGCATTCCTATCTCCCCTTAATGTTGGAAGGTATGTTTCTTCAAAGTGATAATATACAAATCTTGCAATAAAGAGATCTCTAGTCGAAGGTTCTAAGTAGTAAGTAACAAAGAATCGTTGGAGATTCATACCCAACATATATGCCTAATCGTCGTTAATGACCCATTTTAGTACTATGTGAAGGTGCAATTGCATATGAAATGCTAGGCTCATATCCAATTACCAACTTGTACGCACTGAATGGTTGGCGTGCTACAAGTCTCAAGCGAAGAAGCAGTGTTGTATGTAATACTGCATATTTCCAAGTAGATACCAGAGAATTGGTATGCATAACCATTTCAATGGCCACAAGCTGCAACCGCTTGATTTATGCCTCTGCTAAACTGTTATGAGAATGAACATGAGGGACAAGATGTTCAACTTCAATCCCAATTGACATATAGTATTCATCAAAAGTCTTTGATGTGAATTCTCCTATATTATCCAATCTAATTGACTTGATTGAGTTGTTCGGGTGGTGAGCCCAAAGCTTAATAATATGTGCTAGGAGTTTTGCAAATGCAATATTCCTTGTGGATAACAAAGCAACGTATGACCATCGTATTGATGCATCTAGCAAAATCATAAAATATTTAAATAGTCTCATTTCGGTTTGAAAGGTCCACAAATATCAGCATGGATTTTCTGTAAGAATGAAATATTTTCAGTGTTTTTAATCGCAAAGGAAGGCCTAGCATGTAACTTTGCCAATGAGCAAGCTTTGCAGAATGATTGATGAGCATCACAGATTTCCATAAAGGAATCTTGTGGAATAACACTAGGTGTTGAGACCGAATTGAGATTGTTAATCTCATTTATACCATCAAATCTGATGAGATTTGGGAGTTCCACATGCTTCTTTCCTTTGAAAAACGGATGACCGTGAGAGTTCTTCAATACTTTGATCATCATATCACGACCTGGGTGTCCCAGTCAATAATGCCAAAACTTCTATGAGGTTGTGTCACACGGAGTAGCCAGTGTGACAATATTGGATTTAATAATTCTAACTGTAGTAAGATATAATCCACTATGAATGGTCTCTAACTTTTCCAAAGTGTGCTTTCTACCGCATTCCTCTTAAGTTATGCATAAGAATTCTTTTCCATTTTTACAATGAGTTTTCAAGTGTAAACCATTGGCTCTAATGTCCTTAAAACTTAGCAAGGTTCTATTGGCCTTTGGCGCATACAATGCATCAGTGATATGAATTCTCATTCCATGTGGTAGAAAAAATTGAGCTAAACATAACCGGCATAGAACCAATTATGGTTATCATTGATGATGTATATGGCACAAGATCTATAAACAATTGCCTATTCTGCAATATAGTATGAGTAGTACCACTATTTGCTAGACACTCAATCTCGACTTCAAATATCTACAAAAGAATGTGATTTAATTTGTCTTAAAGACTTACTCAAACACTTTGAGAGAGACTTAAAGATTTACCAAAAGGTTGTAACCCTTCAAGAGTGCTGATATGGCATAAGAATACCGATGTCACCAAAAACACCAATTCTAGGTGCCATCTTCGACAAGTCGAGAGATCCACTCGACAAGTCGAAGAAACCCAAAATAAACTTTGATTTTCAGATAATTATTTTTCGACGGGTCGAATGAAAACCAAGCAAAGTTTTCGATGGGTCAAAAAGTGCCAAAATCGTTCTAGAGTGTTACCATCGACGGGTCGAAAATCTCCAGAAACAAACCATGATATTTTGATGTCATAATGTCATAGAATTTTGTAGAATTCAAATCATTCAAGTAATATGTATAAATATAAAAAAATTTAACACTTTCAAATACTGAAAGAAATTTTTTTTTATTACTTTTGCCAACAACAAAACTTACTTCAAAAGATTGTTCTTATTCAATAACCATGAATACAATTACAGTCAAATACAAAAATAAACTTGATTAAATAGCAAACACATGAGTCTAATACATAGACTAACTAAAATTCGAAGTCTTAAGACTTGCTTTGGTGTCATCTGCTACAATTATATTGGCTTCACTGCCATCTTCCATCTCATAGTCTGCATAGTGTGTCTCCCTTTGCTTTGCTTGGTATAGTTGACACATCTTGTAGGAATGTTGAATATCATTTGAGGCTCTGCATTGCTTGTGTATGTGATTAGTTGCACCACATCTATAACAAGGTACCAAGTGAGAAGTAGTAGCAGAATGTGAAGAATTCCCACCATTCCTAGAACCGAAATTGGTGTTCTTATTGGAGGCATTGTCATGACGAGTCCAAGTCATATTCAAACTATTTTCTCATATACCACAACCTCTACCATCACGAGCTTGATAAGGTTATGAACGTTACTTCCCCTTATCTTTTCATACCTTCCCACCGGTGTTGTAGATTTTATGGACTTTTTTTGTACCCGCTGGCCTTGCATTATTTTGTAGAAGTATCTTGCGATACCTCTCTTTCTTGGCCACACACTCATGAGGTCACTGAATGATCTCAATATTCCTTGCTCATATTCTGTGCGATATTGGTGTGAGAGTGTGTCCATGGAAGTATGGAAGATGCCCCAAGCCTTCTCGACCATAGCTTGGTCGGACTTTATAACGCCACAAATGTCAAGCTCAGACTGTAGATCTAGCATATCTTGATAAAAGTCATTGACCTTAGGATAATCCACTAACAAGATTTTATCCCATCTTTATCTGAGCTCAAGATGTTATGTATCATGCACATTGTTAAAATGTTCTTACAAAGTCACCCACAAATTCGCGTGGTCATTCTTTAGCAAGTACTACTTCTTTAGAGCATGATGCATGTCTCCTAAGAAACATGAGAGCTTAAGCTTTGCGGGCTAGGGTCTCCTCGTTGGCTACCTCGCCAGGTGGTAGTGGTTGGATGGTATCCACTATACGCTTATCGAGGAGAGTATTCCTCACGTCAGATACTCATCTTTGATATTCTGCTCCTTGAATTTCAAGAATATCAAATTCTGGCCTTGTCGACTCAATCATCTACAAAAGACAAGATATGTAATTAGTTTACCGATCGAAGAACCACGATCACTAATATCAATTTTAGGGAATAAGAAACATGATCCATGATGTATAGTTACAAAATTGATGCAAAACTGGTGGCTTCATACCATTCCCCATAAAACCAAGACTAACATAGAGTCACAAAAGATCGACTTTTCTTTTTTCATAAACCGTGACTCCCCCAGAACGGTCACTTATACTCAACTTTGTACACAAACAAAATAATATATGTCCATAGGAATTAGGGGCATAGTATTGAAAAATAAATTACACGGTATGAAAAATTCATCATAAATCTAGTCTTAGATCTAGGGTGTTGCGATGATTAAGTTTTGCAACCTAATTCTAAATCGAAGAGGTTAGTCGATTTACCTTGAGGGTGTTATGCTCGGTATGAAAACTTCGCTGGGAAAGACGTTTGAAGAGAAAAATTGAGAAAATCCGGTGACAGGATGGACTTCCGGCGACAGTAAGGGTGCTCCGGCGGTGGAGTTTTGTAGTGTGTAGGGTATCATATATTTTTTTTATTTAGGGGTTTGGGTTGGTTATCAACTCAAGAGTGTATGATAATGTGTTGAAGGAGAAAAGTAGATACACAAGTGATGGATCTAAAATTGTACTTTATTCATTGATAGATGACCTCAAATAAATATTACAATCTGATACAATAAATCTCCTTGTAAATCAGGGATTGAGAGAATCTCTAATACTATGCTAATGAGGACAAGACACATTTAGGTACCAGGAGTATAATATTCTTAAAAGTAGAAAAGTATAGGTAAACGTGTTTAGTGTAAAATGCGATATTTTTCATTCACTCCCAAATTGAGTATATATACGGCTTTACAAGACATATTCCTAATAAGTAGAGAATATACAATAACGAATAAATCAATTCTAATTACAATAAGAATCTAAAATATCAACAAGATATATACTTGCCAACACTCCTCCTCAAGTTGGCGCGTAGATGTAAATCATGCCCAACTTGTCTAACTATTTACTAAAGGCTTCATGTGACACCCCTTTAGTAAGAACATCAGCTTACTGATCCTCAGATGCCACAAAAGAGAACCAAATAATCTTCTTGTCAAAGTTATCCCGTACGAAGTGCCTATCAACCTGCACATGCTTGGTCATATCATGTTGTATTGGATTATGAATAATTTTCACAGTAGTTGTATTATCACAATGCAAATTTATAGGCCTTTGAATCTTAAAGCCTAATTTGTTCAACACATTCATGATCCATAACAATTCACATACTCCATTTGTCATTCCACGATACTCAACTTCTGCACTAGAACGGGCAATAGCTTTTTGTTTCTTACTGCGCCAAGTTACCAAACTTCCAACAATAAAAGTAAAGTACACAGAGGTAGATGCCATGTTAGTATGATCACTTGCCCAATCCGCATTAGTGTAGCCTGAAACACATATCTCACTAGTGTTTTTTTGCAAATAAAAAACTTTTACCAGGTGTGCCATTCACATAGATGAGAATACGTAAGACAATACTCATTCAAGATTATGCATAAATTAACTCACCACACTAACATCATATCCAATATCAGGTCTAGTATGTGATAAGTAAATAAGTCTCCCAACTAAATGTTGATACATGCCCTTGTTTGCTGGAACCTGATATGGAAGAAACTCCAGCCTATGATTTTTCTCAATAGGAGTAGCAGCAGGCTTATAGTCTAACAACCATGTCTCAATAAGAAGATCCAAGACATACTTTTGTTGAGAAAATGCAATCCCTTGCTTGGACTATGCAACTTCAATTCCCAATAACTTTTTAAAATCACCTAAATCTTTCATGTCAAATTCCAGTGAAAACTATTTATGAAGACTTGCCATCTCGCATGGATCACCTCCTATAACCACCATATCATCAACATACACAATTAAGGTAGTAGTCTTACTACCCTTGCGTTTGACAAACAAGGTGTGCTCATAGTTACACTGGCGATACCCAAATTTCTTAATTGCAGTGGAAAAGCATCCAAACCACACCCTAAGTGATTGCTTCAAACCACATAAAGACTTCTTTAGATAACACACCTTTCCCTCATCACTTGGTTTGCAACCGACTCTTGGTGGAGTATCCATGTATACTTCTTCTTCTAAGTCGCCATTCAAGAAAGCATTTTTCATATCAAACTGGCGCAAAGGCCAATCATAACGAGCTATAAGGGCAATAAGAATTCTTACAGTATTAATTTTAGCAACAAGTGCAAAAGTCTGTTTGTAATCCACTCCATATTTATGAGTATAACCATTGACAACCAATCTAGCTTTGTAGCGACTAATGTTTTCATCAGCCTTAAGTTTCATAGTAAACACCCAACGACATCCAACAGTTTTCTTACCAGGTGGCATAGAAACCACATCCCAAGTTTCATTTTTCTGCGAGGCTTCTAACTTCTCATTCATAGATTGCTTCCATTTGGAATCCGCCAAAGCATATTGTACATTACTAAGAAAAGATACCGTAGATAATTGACTAACAACAAGCATGACATTCAGACAACCTATGGTGGGAGATATAGTTAGCAATAGAGTATTTAACTTTGACATTTATACTACGCTCATATTGTTGTTTAGGAATTCCCTTAGTAACTCGAGTAGACTTATGTACCTCAAATAGAGCACTCTAAATGGAGATCTTAGTTGATGATGTAGATAGGAGAACAAAAGCCCCAGTACTATCTCGATGTTGTTCAAAAGAAATATCAGTCATCAGGTTCTCTATGGGTTGAGAGGAATCCTCGATGGTTAGAGAGGCATCCATCGATGGATCGAAGGTAGAAATCGGGTCATCTAGGGTAGAGTCTTCGATGGATCGAGAAATATCCTTCGATGCATTGATGACATCCCTCAGGTCTTCACTGGTCTGAGGTTTCGATGGATCGAGAGGATTACTCGATCAATCAAGGGCATCCCTCGGGTCGTTGGTCTAGATATTAGATGGATCGAGAGAATCACTCGATCCATGAAAGGAACGTCTCTGTTCATTCGTTAGAGACATACCAAAACCTCCAAATCGCATCTCCAATTGTTCAAGCTCTTCAAATTCTGGCAAGTTTAGAGTATTTTCGTCACATCCTCTTCTCTCCCCCTTGAAGGGAAGACTCTGAAACTCCCCATGAGTAAAAAGGTTCAGATTCTTGAAAAAAGACATCAAGGGAAACATGAGTCTTCTTGGTGAGAGGATCATAACACTTATAACCTTTTTGAAAGTCAGCATAACCAATGAAGACACATTTCAAAGCACATGGATCAAGTTAACCCCGGAGAAGCTTGTGAATATGAACATACACAGTGCAACCAAACACTCTAGGATCCAAATTAGGAAGGGAAGGTACATTCAGCATCTCATGTAACTTCTGGTATGAATTTCGGAACTCAATGACATGAGAAGGAGTACCGTTGATCAAATATGCAGCACAAGTAACTACAACACCCCAGTAAGACTGATGCATATTCATGACAAATAATGAAGCACAAATAACCTCCAGTAATTGTCTATTCTTGCGCTCAGCCATGCTATTTTTTTTGAGGGGTATAAGCAATGGAAGTTTGATGACAGATTCCATGAGAGGTCAAGTAGGCAGACATAACATTATTGATATATTCACTACCATTGTCAGACTGGAGGACTCTTGGGCAATGAATCTTCATTAAAAGGCATTGAACTCTTGTGTATGCTAGGAGGATATGAAACACGATAATTCTTGGCCAGCTTACATGTATCACACTGGAAATATGAAGCACTCATGCTGAAAAATAATTGAGGTTGAAGCTTTTGTAGGTAATAAAAATTCACGTGACCAAGACGACGGTGCCATAACTACACAACTTCTCTAGCTTTATCCAAACTACAGTTAAATCTCAATAAATTAATAACTCAGGACTGACAACATCTATTAATTTAGTAAGATATTAAATAATGGATAAATTAATAATCTATTAATTTATTCATTGATTAATAACTTATTAATTTATAAAACTACTATTGTCGTACCTTGTTCAATGTACATTATTTTTCAAATTATTGTGCATACATTATTAAATGTGCTATAAGAAGACAACACTAGAAATTCATACCATGTTAAGAAAAGTCCAATATGAGATTTAAAGAGACAACACCAAAAACTCTCACTCGGCGCAGTCCCGATCGATTTTTTGCAAAATTCAAAGATCCGGCGGCTTTGAGGCGGGCGGTAAGATGAAGCCTGTGGTATTTTCGGGAACATACAATTGTGGTGGAAGATTTTGATGGCTTCTCTTCGATTGAGGCAGTGCCGACGCCAATACTCACGATAGATGTGTTTGTGACGGATGTACCAGATCCGAGAATGGATCGAGGTTGGGCCCGAAAGATTGGTAAGGCTATTGGTCATTACCAAAACTCTGATGAACCTCTCCTCCAAGCCCGCAAGATGAAGCTCTCGATGGATGTTGATCTCTGACATGGTGTGGCGGTAAGGAAACACTTTCGCTTTACTCCTTCGTGTATGGAGATGGTGGGATTTGTGTATCCTGATGTGAGGGGTTATTATGAGTTGTGTGGTCTCTTTGTGCATGAGGCGGCAGAATGCCACACTTCTTAGGTGAGGAAGGCTAAACTGGCCAAGGCGACTGTGACAGCAGCTTCAGAGCCGAACCCTAGAGTTCTGGTGCCGACAGTGCAGCCGAGTTTTGAAGGCACCCCGGGTTCGTTAGCGGTGGTGGCATTTTCGGTGACTATAGGGATGATGATTTCGATGGTGGTTGCGGATTCAGAGGCCATGCATGTAGACCAAGTGTCCAACATGCAGAAGCCATTGGAGGAACCAAAGGGGCAGGTGCCTTACATGCAAGACACCCCTTTATTTAATGGGGAGTCTATTGACTTTGTCTAATTCTTTGCAGGTTTCTGGTTCACCTAATAGTGGTATCTTACGGCCGGTTGAGGTCACCTCTGATACCTTTACGAGTTCGGAGGTGGCTTTAAAGGTTGAAGCGGTATTGGCTTTTCCCAACACATTCAACTGTTGTGCTCCACTACTTGTCAAATTGAGATAGTAGAGTTCCCTCTTCTTACACTATAACCAAGAATTTCTCAAGTCAGAATGTTCTGAAAGACACAAAAATTTGGATAGAAAGTTACAGAATATGCAAGAGCCAAAGTGATTTGACTAATAAATAGAAGATTATAGGCAAGATAAGAAATGACAAGAACAGAATCAAGAGTCAAATTATCCGCAACTTTGACAGGACCTTCACCAATAACAGAAGATGAAGATGAGGAGATGGTTGAATGGTTTCTACTAGACTAGAGTTATTTTTCATGTGATCAGATGCACATGTGTCAATTATCCAAGCATTAGTCCTAGATAACGTAGAGAGAGGTTATGCATGACTTGTCATACTTGATGCAATTGTAGTAGCGGAGACACTAGGTAGATGTTCTTCCTTTGAAATAACAGTCGATCCAGGCAACATCTTCATATTTAGAATTGCACAAAGTAGATATAAAGTGTAGGTAGGAGAAGAAAAATCACAGCAGAGTCGGATTTTTCTCCTCTCCTACGTCTGAAGTTCGCAGCGCAATTTAAATGTATTGGTTGACAAAAAAATAGGGTTTGTCGATAGGTCCACAGGATTGACTCTGATGCCAAGTAGAAAAATATAGGTAAAAGTGTGTAGGGTATAATGCAATACTTTTATTCACTCCCAAATTGAGTATATATACAGATTTACAAAGCATATTTTTCATAGATAGACAATATCTACAATAAAGAATAAATTAATTCTAGTTACAATAAGAATCTAAAATATCTACAAGATCTATACTTGTGAACATTAAACGGTATTCAATTTTTCAGCAATAAATTAATAAGTCATCTAAGTTTCTAGGGTGGGAAATAAAACTCAGTAGTCAGTAACTCAGTATTATTCAGAATATTCGAAACCAATCTAATTACCTAGGATGGCTTTAAGAGATAGTCTCAATATTGAAGCTCAACAGAAAGGGTTCATGCATATGCAGCTCTGCTGTCATATGCATGGCGTACGTATCAATTACGACGGCACTCCAAGATATCCAGCAATTATTCGAAGTCATTTCAACACATCAGTTTTCGGCATATTTGGCGTGAAGCAAATTTTCTTTTCTTGTTGATACAATTGCAAAATCAGGTCATGGAGGTTCCACTCGAGCCTGGCACCACACTGTAGCAAAAATTAAACAGAAAGGCATTATGTTCAACCTCTTAGGAAATGTTTGAACAGAAATGAAATGACCTTATGCATGTACTCTAACGGCATTTTAGTATTAGTGAAGCAGGTTGAAGCGATGAAAAGCTTGATAAAGTGATAATCATAGTGTATGTTTTTTTTCCCGAAGAAAATCATAATGTATGTTGCTAAACATGCTGCTTGTCATTTCTTTATAGGGATTGCGATGACAACGGGTCGGATCAGAGCCTAATTTTGGGTATCCGAACTTAAATTCAAAATTAACCCGTCCGATCGAATTTAACCCGAATCCAAAAATTTTTAGTTTGGGTTTCCACCTGACTCGAATCCATTGGATATATAATATCCGACCTATTTACTTGAACCAAAAATAAATAAAATGAAAAATATATATAAAAAATAGGATTAATGTATACCATCCTATATAAAATATATAAAAATTAGATATAAATTATGAAATATAACATTTTTTTAAAAGACGAGTCGAGTTTGGTAGATGCAGATCCGTATCCGACCCGAACCTGTTACCATATGTTCGAGTTCGGTAAATACTTGATACCCATTTTTTATCTTAAAATTCTGACCTAATCAAGTTTAATTGGGGCAGATATCCATAGGTTCAGATTATTTTGTCATTCCTATTTCTCAACCAACTTGATTTGAGAAACTTTCTACGCAAAAAAAAACTTGATTTGAGAAAAGAAATGCACTAACTAATGTTCTGCTTTTGTAATTTCTCCACCAACTGGATTTGAAAAGCACTAATAATGGTGTCCAAATTTCCTACTTGATTCGATGACATTCACTATTTTGTTTGGTGTCTAACGTCATGTTAATGATGCACAATTAGATTCCTAAGATGTGGAGTTAATTTCTTGTTTGACTATTAGGCCATTTTCAATATCAAAATCGCAATTCCTTTTCAGAGTTAAAGCATCCCAGTGGACTCTACAAACAGCGCGAGGAGCCTAGAACGGGTGATATTGATAAGATAGGAAGTAGCTGGCTACCTGGCTGAGATTGACGATTTGTTTGAGTTGGGAAACTGAAGCCATAAGAATATAAGAACATCCGCACCGGCGTAATAGTGCTCGAGCACAGGGTAGGACCGGGCAGAAGTTTGCTCGAGCAAACTGAAATCCCAGACGCATCGGCGAGAAGGAGATCGGATGTGCTCGAGCAAATCGGAGATCTAGCAAACGCTCGAGCCTTTTTTGCTCTGCCTCTTGCTTCACCACCTGGTGGAACCCACCTCACATGGGTGACGTCAGGTCAGATTTTTTTTTTTTTTTTAAATTTAAGGCGCATGCTTGTAAAAAGTAATTTAAAAAAAATTGACTAAGTTACGATCCAATCGGAGCACAGCCTTTCGGATTTACTATCAGCAACGGGCCTCTAATCTGGGCCGTAGATTTTGAATGCAAAAAACTGATCCGACAGCTATAATTCAAATAAAACAGTCATTTTTGCTTTAAGTGGGCAGATTAAAATTATTTGCATAAAATTACCTAAAAATTGTAAAAAAAATCCCCCAAAATTGTAGAAACCTCCATAATTTTTTTCCTATAAATACTACTTCAGTTCATTCACAACTCACATCAATTTGTGCACAACAAATTTCACATCTCCCTCCATCTCTTCTATCATTTCGTTTAGCATTTTTTTCAAAAAATGGGCACACATTGGCTTCCTTCCGAAAATTTACAAATGTGCATCTCTTTCGTTCATAATAGCGTTGATGAATACGATGGCAACAAACAAAAGAGGGAGAAATTGTTGCATCGTCATTGGTCGAAGATCTTACCGAAAATCTAGTTCAATTATTTTGCCGATAATGACACGTGGCAGTGACACGTCACTTTTTTATTAGCCGAAAATCTTAACAAAAATCTTGTATAATTATTAAGTCGATAACGACACGTGTCACATTATTATTTGTCGTAAACCAATCCGGTAAATAATTTTTTAACCGTTTACAACATGTTAAAAATGAATTGCTCTAGCAAAAGGTTGATAGGTGTGTGCAAAATTCGTTTTGCTAAAGCAAATAAAGAATTTGCTCTACTTCAAGTAAATTTTGCTCTTGATTTACTTCTTACTTTGCTTATGGGTGCGGATGCCCTATGATAATACCAGTTCTTAATTTCTTATAAACGAGTTTGGCTTTTCTTTCTTTCTAGTTTCTAGTTTTGCATGGCCTGGCTTTTGTTTCAATATGAATATAGAAACGAAGCCCAATAGGCCCAAACAAGAAAGAAACAAGTCAAACAACCCAAGTACCTAACCTTATAGAAATTAGAATCAGAACTTCTCCTCCTCCGCCTGGGAAACACAACAGCATCAATGCCATCATTTCCATCAATGACAATATGGAGTCATGGACAGGAGAGGCTCAAGGAAAGTAATATCTCCAAGCTCATGGAGGATGCTTCTTTTAGCGAGGAAAACTTCCCTCGTATTGCACTCATGGAAGATGTGTATGAGGCTCGCATCGATCAGCAATTGTTTCTATCAATTAACTTGGCAGGGCACCACAGTTAACCAAAGACCCACCACTCCCCAAGAGATGAACTTCCCACTCAGAACTCAGAACTCAATTTGGGTCATCCCAATATGATTCATCAGGTATAGGCGTATTGCGATCAGCTAAACGTGAAACATTTGCTTTGATCAATCATGCTCACTAACTGTTCGGAAAAATGTCTCACTCAGGCTTCATGATGTTTGTTAAATAAATAAAAAACAGCTATTGAACTTCATGAAATCCAGTGTGTCAAACTTGAGTTCGATATGCTATTGAGGTCTCCACATTCAATTACCTTCTCGATCATTAACGAAACTGATGGAGACTATGGTATGCATCTTGGTAAATTTAGTACATTAATTTTAGAATTTTTTTTTATTGAATTCTCCTAACATGAAAACCCTTATGGCTATCATGTTCTCCATTATCATTCTAGTTAGAACGTTGCTCATTGTTGTTCGTATGTGGAATAATATAGTCTAATATACATAGTGACCAAGCAAATTGTAGAGGATATGCATATGCATCTGACTACTTCACGTTCATAACTACTTGGAATGATCCAGCCACTGGCAGAATATTTCCCTTATCATTTATACCAAACACCTTCATTGACTAGTGAATTGTTAATACTTAAGTCGTCTTTGAAGCCAAATTGCATACAAATGGAAAATTTAAAAATTGGTTAAAGACCTTTTCCAGTACAGCAAGTCAGCAACGCATCTTGGTTGGATGAAGAACTAATTGGTCCTAATCTAATCATTCCCAGATGATCATATAATTTGTTACAAGTAAGCCATCTAGGGGCTTTAAGTGTAGACGACCAAAGTGTCATGATGTGGTGCACATTGAAGAAATTCTTCTTCTTTGCGGTGCTTTTTTGTTTCGTTCTTAAGCTTGGGCTTCTTGTTCATGCTCAGGATGAACAATCAGGTATGAAATCTGCAGTAAGCTAACTAACCTTACTGGTACAACTACTATTGTGATCTTCTCATATTGAGTATGATAATGTGACATACTTTAGAGCCAACGCTTCTTCGTTTATACTGTTTGTATGTTTCAAGGATTCATTAGCATAGACTGTGGCCTTCAAAACATTTCAAGCTACACCGAAAAAAACAACTGGCCTTAATTACATTTCAGATGCATCCTTTGTAGACTCCGTTGAAAGTAAATTGGTATTGCATGATAATAGAGATAACTATCAACAGCCTTACTTTTCTTTCAGGAGTTTCCCCAAAGGAATCAGGAACTGCTACAAATTAGCGTTGAAAATGGCACCAAATATTTGATCAGAGCAAGTTTTTATTATGGGAATTATGATGGGCAAAATGAATTACCAGAATTCGACATATATCTCGGGCCGAACTACTGGGATACAGTGAGGTTGAAGGATGCAGATACTACAACACATAAGGAGCTCATACATATAGCCCTGCAAAACTATATACATGTCTGTCTGGTGGACTTAAACAAAGGTGCTCCATTTATATCAGCATCAGAGCTAAGGCCTTTACCTGATACTACTTAAGAGATGGAGATGGAGAACTACTCCTTGGCACTCATCTGGCAGTATGACACTGGTCAAACTGCTAATAAAGAGTACAGGTCAGTCATTTCCTTTGAAGCCAAGCTATTACCTATTATCTCCCAATTCCATTGCTATCATTAGATCAAATAAACGTTAACTTGATTCAGCATATCTCCTATTTCTTTAGGTATCCAAGTGATATCTATGATCGTCTATGGTATCCCTTGGTCCGCGAAGATTGGACACAGGTAAGTGCCTCATCAACCAGCATAGTCGAGTATAATGGTTATGAAGTTCCATCCATTGTCATGAGTACTGCTGCCATACCCAAAAGTGCTAATGATTCCTTGAACTTCGCAGAAGTGGAAGAGTTCAAGATGAACAAGTCTAGACAACTCGATATTACTGCTAATGGAGAGTTCTATTTTGGGCCCTTTTCTCCTGACTACATGTTCTCCAACACTATTCATAGCTTGGAGGCTTGGAGTCCGACCGGACAACATATACGGTTTTCCATATTGAATGATGAGAATTCCACCCTTCCGCTCATTCTCAATGCTTATGAGATTTTTATGGTCAAAAAGACAGTACGTAATTCTTCTTACACTAATTTAATTTTCTCGGTCATCACCACGTATTGATGAAAGTGTTTTCTTGGATCTGAATATAAAGTTGACGCAGTCATAAGTATCAACTCAACCTATAGTATTACAAGCAACTGGCAAGGAGATCCATGTGCTCCCCTAAATTACTCTTGGGAAGGTTGGAAGTGTAGCTATTCCGATGGAAGCTCACCAAGAATAATATCCCTGTAAGCTTCCACGGCTCCACATTTTAAGTTACACTTTCATGTGTCATGAACTGGCACGATAATAGGAACTGAACTAGAGTAATGGAGTATTTGCAACCTGCGGGGACTTATCCTCGAGTGGATTAACAGGGAAGGTATCTCTTTCTATATCCAAACTCACAATGATACAGACTTTGTAAGTATACATGCATATACATCTCAATTACTGTGTCTCCGTGTGTAGATAGTAATTAGAATAAGCACTGATGTGTGTAGAAATAATCACATTTCCTGTACCACTAACTAAATGACAATACTGCGACCACGATTTCAGGGATTTATCAAACAACAACTTAGGAGGATCAATTCCAGAGTTTTTGTCTCAGTTGCTTAAATTGAAAGTTTTGTAAGTTACAAATTTTCACATATGCTAACATGCGTTATTTCGAAGTTTTCATTTCTAACCAAGAGTCTGAATATACATGTGTGTTTGCAGAAACTTGGAGAAGAACAACTTCACAGGCTTAGTTCCGTTAAAACTCATTGAGAAAGTGAACAATGGTTCACTAGTGCTAAGGTCTGCTTTCTACATATAGTCACCATAAATTGTGTATCACTAACTTCAAAACCATGATGCAGCTTCTGTTAACATGGAGATTCTATAAGTTCTCCATTTTCTAAATAATTTCACATTTGTTTCTCGCTGAAACATAAAATGATCCAATATCTCCAGCAAAACTGGAATGTTACATAATTTACATCCTTTTATTATGTACGGATTTAATTGTTGCCATCAATATTTTGATGTCAGATTGTGTGACAATCCGTATCGATCTATCTGTACAAGTTTTGTGCAAGAAGAAGCACACTATTGTTCTTGTCGTAGTGCCAGTTCTGATAATTGCCGTCCTCTTATTGACTATAGGAGCTATCCTATGTGGGTTCAAAATGAAAAGAAAATATGGTAAGACGTCTAGATAATCATCGAAATTCATTGATTCCCTTTTGTTGCAACAAGTAATAAAGGCTCAATCTTCCAACTATAGACGTTTGTTTTATCAGAAAATTAAATTGGTTTTATTAATATATGCTCACTGAAGTCTTGTAATGATAGTAGGAGACCTCATAAATTATATTATTAGATCAATCTAAATTGTTAAGGCAACTGTAATGATCCATTTGTTCTGTAGAGATCAAGAATTCCATCCAAAGCTGGTCGATAGGGATAGAGGGTCAACGCTTTAGATATGCTAACTACGGCTGTGACTTCTGAACCGAAAATAAAAAAAAATTCGAGCCGAAATCGACTTGTAACCGGAAAAAAATCGAAACCGAATAAAAACCGAACCGAACGATTGAACCGAACCCAACGGTTGATGATATGTAGTTCTGTGATATTGTAATGGAAGGTACTATTTTATTGAATATGTTTAGTTTGTTACTTTATTGGTTAACTTGGTTTTCTTTGTTATATTGCATTTTAATGGTTTCTCTATCTTTTGTTGTTATGTAGAATTCCGTAAAAAATCTTGTTCGACTTCATCAAATGGTAATATGGGACCTCCTACAAGTGTCACTCAAGCTTGATGCAATTCAGGTATTGATGTAACCCAGTCTAGAATTTCCTAATGAATGTTTGGAGGTCAATTCTAGCAACTAGATTACTTTGCCCAGTTTGTTTGTATTGGTATTATTGGGTCATCACATTCTGTTTAGAACATAAGATTGGTAATTTTACTAATTTAGATCAAAAGTGAACTATTCAGTCACTAGATTATAGATAAAGCAATGTTATATTTGATTGTTGTGTAAAGTGTAAACTGTGAACTCTACTAGTTTGAAAAAAAAAATAGCACTCTGCCCAAGTATTGATGTAAGTCATGTAAATTAGTCTAGAAATTCATAATCTGCTAGAATTATAATTTGGTGCATTTTTGCAGGTTTCTTCCTGGAGACGGACACGTGAGTGCATAACTGCATACAATTGAGTGAATTGAATATCAATGCTAACTTAACCATGAAGCCATGAACTTGTATTGTATTCAACTTTAGATGGACTAAAGCATGAAGCCATGAACTTGTATTTTATTCAACTTCAGATGGACTTGGATTCAACTCTTATTTTTACGAAGTATGATGGACATGTATTTTATTGATTGGACTTGTGTAGTTTCATTGTTTTTTTCTTCTGAGTTTGATATCACATAAAACCGAAAAAATAATATAACCGAACTAACCCGAATATATTTGGGTTATCACTTCAAAAACTGAAAAATTGAACCAAACCAAACCGATTAAAAGTTTTGGTTCGGTTTTCGATTCGAACAGAAAACCGAACCATTTGACTCAATTAACAGCTCTAATACTAACCTTGTGAGGATTACTAATAATTTTGCGTCAATCATTGGGAAAGGCGGATTTGGAAGAGTTTACCATGGCACTCTGAAAAATGATATGCAAGTTGCTGTGAAGGTACTGACTTCTTCATCGAGGCAAGGCTCAAAAGAATTTCAAAATGAGGTAGGCAGTATAAAATTTGCCATCTTAATCTTATGATCTGCAGCCATATTGCTGAAAGTCTAAAACTGCTGTGACGAAAACGAATTTCAGGTTCAACTATTGATGACAGCTCATCATAGAAATGTGGTTTCTCTGATTGGTTACTGCGACGAAAGTGACAAGATGGCACTTGTTTTTGAGTATGTAGCTAATGGAAATTTGCAGCAACATTTATCAAATGGTAATGTTCATTGAAATGAGTATATTCTTTGGCTTCATCGAGAAAAAAGTGGAGGATCTATAACATGGGGGTGGATGCATGACTGTAATTGATATATCTTTGGTGCAGACAAAAACATGGACGTTTTGACTTGGAAGGAAAGACTTCAAATAGCAGTAGATGCAGCACGGGGTAAACAATGACATTACAATGATATGTTAATGTATCACTGTTAGAACTAGTAAGGTCAGATTGTCATCGGTTAAATCGGCTGGTGTCATTTTGCAGGTTTGGATTATCTACATAATGGTTGCAAGCCGCCCATAGTCCATCGAGATTTGAAGGCTTCGAATATCTTGTTAAATGAAAAGTTGCAAGCCAAGATAGCTGATTTTGGCCTCTCTAAAGTTCTAGCAACTGAGAGTGCCACTCATATATCAACTGACGCCAAAGGAACATTCGGATACCTTGATGCTGAGTAAGTACTGTAATTTATCAGTTTTCCACTCTACAAAGCTCTTTTTACATTCTAGGATTGTACCTTTTTATGTTTCAGACCTATCAAAATTTCCTTCTGAAATCTGAATCGTGTTCTTATGTATTGTTATCCATAATGATATTTTCTTATTAATAAATATTGACATGTTTCTTTTTCTATTTTTGTTCTTATTTTGGCGGGTCAGATATTGCAATACTGGACAGCTGAACAAAAAGAGTGATGTATACAGCTTTGGAATCGTGTTGCTAGAGATTATAACCGGTAGATCAGCTATAATAAGAGACGTAGAGCCAATTCCTATTCACATATGTCAATGGGTGAGTCCTAAATTTGAGAACATGGAGATTGAAAAGATAGTTGATTCAAGAATTCAGGGCAGCTACAACCACTTTTCTGCTCGCAAAGCTATAGAAATTGCCATGGCATGTGTGCCTTCATCAGCAATCCAGAGGCCAGAAATAAGCACGGTATATGTTGAACTGAAAGCATGTCTAGAAATTGAGATGACCTCTGATAAAGTAACAACAGTTGCATATATCGGTCAAAGTGACGATGATTCAGATTCAAGCAGCTCAGTTCTAGCAAGGATCTCTTACTTCGACGCTGAAACAAATGCTGCTTAAGTCTGTCATTTTGTGTATAAAGAATACTCTTGCTCGTACTAAAAGGAAATTTCATCGAACATTATCTCAACTTTCACTCGTTTTAAATATTTATACCTCGATTTTACAAAATATCAAAAATAAACCTCAACTTTTAATCTCGGCCCGAAAATCATACTTATCGTTACTTATTCCGACTTAAACTTTTAATTTTTATGTCATTGAAATTATGCAATTTGGAACAGAGTAAGACGAAATAAATAACGCAGGTATAATTTTTGGATCGGGGTCAAAAGTTAAGGTATGGTTCTAATATTTTGTAGAGATGAAGTATGAATATTTAGAATGAGTGAAAATTGATGTACTGTTTGTTAAATTTTTCTTATACTAAATATTCATTGAAAATATAGTTAATTTATAGATAATAGGGTATGGTTTAAAAAAAATGGGAATCAATTTCAATTCTCAAAGAAAATTGTTTCAGATAATTGTGCTCTGAGAATTGATATTTCGTATTTTCAAATAAGGAAATAGTGTTTGGTAAGTTTATTTTTTTTTTAGGGTAAGAGGTCAATTGGTAAGTTGATTATAAAATAGTTTAATATAGAAGATAATAGTAGAGTCCTAACATGAGCGTGAGTGATATCTGTGATCAGTTGTGGTTAAGTGCCGTTAGATCTACATTCAACGGATGTTAAGTAAAAAACAGTTGAAAGACAAATTAATCTCATCTGTGTTGAAGGAGCAAAGTATATGCAATAAAGGTAAACTGCAAATTGTATTTCTATTCATTGATACATGACTATAAATAAAGGCATTACCATCAATTACAATCTGTATCCCAGTAAAACAATAATTGCTAGAATCTCTATTTCTAATCTAATTAGGACAAGACATACTCCGAGAGATATGAAATATAATTTCCTTAAACACGCCCCCTTGTGTCGAGTTCCTAATAGATAATGCATAACTTGTTGTCTCAATAAAAACCTTGTCAAGCAAAAAAAATCTCATGGACAAAACAAAAGCTTGGTCGAAGGAAAAAAGAGTGCAATGTATCAACTATAAATGATACCACATGTGATGTAAACTCCCCATGATGTCTATCAAAAGTGACTCCCCTTGATTGGTAACTCAATCTCGGAGTTCAGATAATAGTTAGATGCCAATACGTCTCACATGTTTCAAAAATGTAGATTTGAAAAGTGACTTGATGGACAAGTTTGTGACATTATTTGCAGAACCAATTTGGCTCACATGGATATTCAGGAATCGTTGTTATTGTCGATTGAAGAACTTAGGCAAAATGTGTTTCGTATTGTCACCCTTAATGTATCACAACTTCATCTACTCAATGCAAGTTGCATTATCCTTAAAGATACAAGTTGGTGTTGTCGTAGTAGATGGTAATCTACTGGACCCTCTAATATGGTGCATTACTAACCTAAGTCAAACACACCTTTTTAACAGCTTCATACCAGACACAAAAATTGATGTAAAACAATATCTAACGGGTCGAAATGACACCATAGAATTGGGTTAAAGGGTCAAAAGATTTTGATTATTTTTTTCTTCTGTTCTTTTTCGAGAACCAAAAAATAATTTACGAAACCATAATTTTAACAGGTCGAAAGGTGTTTTCGACTGGTCGAAATTGTTCGAAAATAGGTCCAGGGTGCCAGTCTCGACTGGTCGAGAGAACCCAAGATCGAGTCAAGGGTACCATCTTTGTCGGTCGAAGAAAACATGACAAAAATTTCGACGTGTCAAAAAACATGCAAAAACGATCCAGAGTGTATGTCTCGACGGGTCGAAATGTCTGGGATCATAGTGCCATGGAATATTGTATATCATGAGCCATTCATGCATTATGTAGTAAAATAACATTCTCAACACTTTCATATAATAAAAATAGAGAAATTTTTATTACTCGCCAACTCAAATTACATTCAAAGATGTCTTATTTCAAACCGACTAAAAATAAAGTCTCAAAATATGACTAAACACTTGATTACATAGCAAAGAAAACAACATAATACATAGACTAATCAAAATCCGAAGTCTCAAGACTTTTTTTCTTGTCATATGGGACAATGAGATTGACATCACAGTCTTCCTCCATCTCATAGTCTCCCCCAGCAAAGTTAGCCTCTTGTGCTAAGTATTGCTTGTGCCTTTTGTAGATATTTTAAATTTCCTTACTTGTATAGCATTGCTTGTACATATGCTTGGTAGATCCACATTTAAAATAAGTGTATTTACCAGACGGAGCAGAGTATGAAGAATTGTCATCATTCCTGGAACCTGTCTGGTTCTCGTTGGTGTTACTGGGGCCGGCATCCTAGCATTGCCAAGTCAAATTCAGATTGTGGCCTTTACCACGACATCTGTCATGTCCTCCTCTCTCACCACAATTGTAAGATTCAAAACGATTGTTCTTCTTTTCCTTATGTGTCATCCCACCAATTTTGTAATTCTTAGGAGTTTCTTTAGTTCCAACATGATTGGAATTGTTGTTGAGAATTATCTCACGATTTTTTCTTCTTCTTTGCTAAGATATTCATGTATTCACTGAAAGTTGTGATTCTTCCTTGCTTGTGTTCAAGCCATTACTGATGAGCCAATATACTCATGGAAGATGGAAATGTATTTAGAGACTTCTCGATCATATTCTAATTAGTCTTGTCAACCCCACAGAAACTCAGCTCAAACTATAGCTCTAACATAGTTTGGTTGTAGGCATCAACCTTGGGATAATCCAATAAACGGATGGAGTCGCATCTCTCTGTCAATCCTGGAAGTTGTATGACATGCATGTTATTGAAGCGTTACTTTAGAATGTCCCATAAATCCTTGGGATCTGTCTTTTTTTAAAACTACTTGTTCAGAATCGGATGGATACAACACCTCAAAAATATGGGAGCTTGAGCTTTAGTTGCTGCACTTGGTGGGATTGCATTCACATTTGTTGGTGGTAGATGGTGTTGGTGAATCCTTTAGATTGTGTTTTCTACATCAGAGACTGAGTGATGATACTATGTTCCTTTGGAATCAAGGATGTCGAACTCTGGCCAAGCCGATCAGTAGTCGTAGTTTTCTACAATGGAGACAAATGAGATAATTAATAATGATCGAAACTACAATCACTAATATTAAGTTTAAGGAATAAGAACGTGATCCAAAATGTATGGTCACAAAAATCGTTGCTCGATAAACGGTGGCTTCATACCACACCCAGAAACAGTGATATTCATAATCAATTACTTCTATAGTTTTCCCTTAATTTTTTTTATATCATTATATTCACAAACCGTGATATTCACATATAACTGTGACTCCCCCATGACCGTCACTAATCAAACTTTTTGAGTAAAAGGGTGGTAAAATCCCCTTTGCTCGACATGTAATTCCACAATATAATTCAATGTAACAAAACAACCTAAATCTAGGGTGCTGCAGAAATTAAGTTTTAATCCTATATCTAAGGTGCTACGAAAATTAAGTTTTACAACCTTATTTCTAAAGTAGTACTGTAGAAAACTTTACCTCGATTGGTGTTATACTCGGTATAACAACAGCTTGTAGATTGTTGACGAACTTTAATTTGGAGGAGATGCTAGCAGGTTGGGCAACGGATGTCGAGGAGAAACTTTTTTCGCTGTGGTTGACTATAGGACTGGCGACGGTTGTAATGACCGATGGTGATGATAGACAGTGGGGATGATAGTTTTAGGGTTTATGGATTCTTTTTTTCTTTGTGATGATTGTGGTCTATCAACTCGGAGCATGTTGATAACGTGTTGAAGGAGAAAAATATATGCAATAACAGTAGACCAAAAATTGTATTTTTATTTATTGATAGATGACCTTAATACAAGCATTACAATCAATTATAATAAGAAACCCGGTAAATCAAGAATTACTAGAATCTCTAATTCTAATTTAATTAGGATAAGACACATTCCCAAAAATATAGAATATATGGAATATACTTTCTTTAAACAATCTGTTAAAATACTGACCACCAGAAAATAAGTAGATAATAATAGTCACTTGTGTTTGATATACATATAAAAGATCTAAAAAGAAATAAGCAGATCTGATTGTAGTCTATGCAAATTTAGACAATTAACGACGTTACACCAATTGTTATGTTACTCTTTTTAACTTCAAAATTCAAATTACCAAATATTATAAGAGACACATAACTAAACACTAAGTTCAATTTACATCACCAAAAAAGATGTTCAATTCAAAATTTCAAGGAACCGTAAAAATTATGATTGACATCATCGTGAGTATAATCATTATGACATCTTGATATACGATGAGAAGGTGAGTACCAATAATATAAATTATCCAACCACCACTATATTTAGACTATTAAAGACATGAGATAGAGACCCAAAACAAAGTAGCAGATACCAACTCATTAAACTCAACGAAATGACAAATCCACTCTCCGATATATTTGTGACGACCCGAACTAGAATCAGTAGAGTAATCAGCGTAATCCACGAGTTAGTGTGTAATCGCAGTTTATCGATTATTATGTGGTTTGCCAGTTTCGTTTACGACTTAATTATCGGCCGAGAATTTGAGTTGAGTCTCTTCTCGAGAGTTATAGTACACGTGATTTCGAGTTCGTGGGCGGTTCCGGATGATTTTTCTGATAACCGAGGAATATAATATGATTATTTGAAGTTTCGGTTTATCGACGAGTTTATCCGTTCGAATCGTGTTTATCCGAATCGTAATGGTTATCCGTTTTGAACCGTTGATCGTCACGAGGCGCGAGTATAAATATCGGAAATAGTCGAAAAATTGCCGAAAACACTGTTTGGGAAGTTTGACCGTCGTTGACCGTGTGTTGACCGATGACTTTCGTTGACCGGAGGAGAGAAAACAGACCGTTTGGCTTCCGTCGCCGGACCGGCTGATTCCGGCCATTTCAGGCCACGACCCTTGTAGGTAAAATGTTCTCCTCGTGATTCTAAACAGTTTGGAACTTGGAATTTCTTGATTTAGTTGAGAATTGAGGGAGAAATGTGAAGTTGAAAATTGGGGAAAATCTCGCCGGAATCGGGTTGTTGTGACGGTGGTGCTCCGGCAACGGGGGTGGCCGGGGATGGAGGGGTTTTGACGGCGAACAGCCTCGCCGAAGTTTTTGAGCCACCGTGGCTTTCGAGCTGGTTTTGGACAACTTGCTGTCCGATTTGGCCCTCATCATAGTTGAGAAATGTGTTCTACTCATCGAGATGAAGCTTTGGTGAGCTTCCCCGCCGGAGAAATTCTCCGTTGACGGTGCGTCGCCGTCCCCAGCGGCGCTCCGACGAGGGCGTTGACTTTCTGGATTTCGATGTTTTTAATGTCGTTTTTCTCGTAATCGCGCCCCGATTGTCATCTTGAGGTTTTCGAGTTGATTTGGGTATCGGATTTTCAGTTGAAGGTTTTGAGTGGAGATTTCGGGAATTCAATTGAATATTTTGTAGAGTATAATATGTTTCCGAGAACGGTTGGTTTCCGTGGTGAAGTACAGTGTTGTGAGCTATGATTTTGATCAGATATATTTTATGACTATTCAGGGGATCGAGATCGTGCATCGGGCGAGGAATCTTCCGCTGGGCCACAAGATTAGCGCGAGTGCGCATTTTGCTTACCTGTGAGTGGACATTTCTTTTCACGGATTGACTGCGAGTCTTTTATATACGTTTTACGAGCATGAGCATGCAGTAATGATCATGATTTTTATGAGCATGTGTTTTACGATTATGCATTTACAAATATGCATCTATGAATATACGTATATATATATATATATTATGTTTTATGCATGTGAATGGAAACGATTTATGATTTGGTTTACACAGAGTACAGTCTCAGATATCAGGGTTGTATCGATACACATTGGCTTCTCGGCTGATCCCCGAGTACGCTCCAGGGGGGGGGACAGATATCCTTATCCGAGGTCTTTCTGGCTTGGAATCATGTGTGGGTCTGGGATCCCGTGATTCAGACTGTGCTATCGCGAGGGAGTCCATGAGTGACCCCGCGGTATTTACGATGCATGCTCTGTACGCGAGTGGAGTCAGCGTCTCCTCGTGTACCAGTTGATTTTTATGCATTTAGACTCGCATATGTTTTTATAACATATATTATTCAGCGAAAGACATTTATTTTCGTCCACTCACTCTAACGGTTTTCATGTCTTTCTCCTGGGCTTTTCGGTTTCCGTACCCAGTTTGCAGTTCAGGTTCTGGTGTTTCACGTCGTGGTTGGAGGCTAGTTGTTCGAGCTACCTATGTTTTCCAATAGGTTTCTTGTTTCGCCTACTGTTGTATATTTTGTATATATTTACACTAGATGTCGCTCTGATACATTATGATACATGTTTTATACGGTTTTTCCCGGATATACTATATATTACAGTTATGTTTACTGTTTTCTGTTAATGATATGATATTGAGAAATCCGGATGGGATTGGTGCCCACGGTTTGGCTTTTGTGGCATAGGATGAAGTGTTATTTTTCAGGTGCAGGTAAAGGGAATTCCGCGTTAGTAGCGTTACTCTGCCAAAATTTTAATGGTTTTTGTTGGTTCACGTTTTCAGAAGGGGTTTGATTCTGATTTAGGAAACTAAATCGGGGTTGGGTCCTTTCAGCTTGGTATCAGAGCATTAGGTTGTCAGATTCTGTAGACTCTTGTCATTGTGACACTTAAGGTATTTGAGTTTGTACAACATGACTGGAGTGATGACCCGACTGGCCAGCGGTACTCATCAATACTTCGGGTGTTGTGTCTTCTCAAATATCTGGGGTTTCATGATTACGTTCCTTCTGCTTGTACCTAATGCTTGTCTTGTATCAGTAGGATGCCTCCTCTACGTGGTCCCCGTGTTGATCGGGAAAAGGATCCTGATATGGATCCTGATATGGATCACCAGACGCACGACTTGCTGATGCGAGTGTTGCGTTTGGAGGAACGTTTTGACCCTGTGGTCAAAGCTCGTACTGCTGATGCGACTGTCTTTTCGGGTTCAGCTGATCCAAAGATATGTGAGACATGGTTGGTTCAGGTTGAACGTGTATGTGAGCGTCTGCGTTTTACCCCTGAGCAGATGACAGTGGCAGCAGTCGGATTACTTGAGTCTGATGCATACTTTTGGTGGGTTAGCACCGATAGAGTTCTAGTTGATACTCCGTAGACTTTGTTCCGTGATTTGTTTATGCGGAGATACTTCAATCAGGCTACCCAGCAACACAAGTATGAGGAGTTTACGAACTTGAGACAGGGCAGTATGTCTGTGCTTGAGTATCAGGACAGGTTTACCCACTTATCTCGTTTTGCGCGTGACATGGTGGCTACTGAGGAAGCCAAGTGCTGCAGGTTTGAGCTGGGTTTGAACTTGAACATCAAGGGGACTCTGACTACGATGCCTCGGAACAACTTCGATGAGTTTGGCAGTGCAGCACTCCGAGGTGAGGATATCGAGAAGGAGAGGCAGATAAGGTACCAGCCTAGACGGTTTGAGGAGGGTGGACCGAGTCAAGGGCCTTCAAAGAGGCAGAGTTCTAATACTTCCGGTTCGGCTTCATCCACGGGTAGTGGACCATTTAGACCAGCAGTTGGTGCATCGAGACAGAGGCAGAGATGGAGGAGAGATCGACCGCTGCGACCACAGACTAGTGGGGGTTCCAGCGGTTCCAGTTACCCTCGACGATCATTTGGCACTTTTGCTACACCGAGGGAGTACCCATTGTGCAACTTGTGCAATAGGTATCATCTTGGTTCATGTCAGCGAGGTACCCTCAACTGTTATCATTGTGGCCAGGTGGGTCACTATGCGAGGGCGTGTCCTCAGTTGGTTGGTGCTGGTGATCAGGCAGCCCAGAGTTCCGGAGGAGAGCGAGGTGCCACTTCGGGAGCTCGACCAGTACAGTATGCAGGCCATGGAGGATAATAGGGACAGCCTCAGCGTGGACGACCAGCCGGGCAGGCGAGGGTTCATGCCATGACTTTGCGAGAGGGCAGAGCTTCACCAGAGGTCGTTATCAGTACGTTGCATATCTTTGGTATTCCAGTACTTACATTGTTAGATCTAGGTGCCACGCATTCATTCATGTCATATAGACTATCATCATTAGCTACAGTACCTGCGTCTCCACTTCTGGGGTTGTGGAGAGTATTATATCCGTCCGGTGAGATTGTGAGTATTGGCTGGGTGTACAGAGATTGTGAGATTTTTATTGGATGTCATGGCTTAGCTGCATGTTTGTTGTTGCTTGATATCGTTGACTTTGATTTGATCTTGGGTATGGACTTCTTGGAGACGCATTGGGCCATGTTTGACTGTCACAAGAAGGAGGTCGCGCTTTGACGACCAGGCTTTCCCGAGATATTGTTTTGTGGCGAGAAGAATACATCCTTGCCATGTTTGATTTCCACGATTAGGGCGGATCGGTTGATGAAGAAGGGCTAGGTTGCTTACTTAGCTCATGTGGTAGACACTACAGCGGTTGTGACAGACTTTAGTGGTATTGAGGTTGTTTCCGAGTTTCCGGATGTGTTTCCGGAGGAGTTACCAGACATACCTCCTGTGCGGGAGATTGATTTCACTATTGAGCTGTTACCGGGTACAGGACCCATTTCACAGGCACCGTATCGTATGACGCCAGCGGAGTTGAAAGAGTTGCAAGTTCAGCTCCAAGAGTTGCTGGAGAAGGGTTTTATTCGACCCAGTGTTTCGCCATGGGGTGCCCCAATTTTGTTTGTACGGAAGAAAGATGGATCTATGCGGTTGTGCATCGACTACCAGAAGCTGAATCAGGTTACAGTGAAGAACAAGTATCTGTTGCCACAGATTGATGATTTGTTCGATCAGCTCAAAGGAGCTTCAGTCTTTTCGAAGATTGATCTTCGATCCGGATATCACCAGTTGAGGATCCGAGACTCTGATGTGGCCAGGACAGCTTTCAGGTCGCGGTATGGGCACTATGAGTTTTTAGTTATGCCGTTTGGGTTGACGAACGCCCCCGCAGCTTTCATGGACTTGATGAATCGAGTGTTCAGACGGTTTCTGGACAAGTTCATGATTGTGTTCATCGATGATATTTTGATCTATTCCAGGAGTGTGGGCCAGCATAAGAAGCATTTGCGAGCGGTGTTGCGAACTTTGCGGGATCATCAGTTGATTGCGAAGTTCAGCAAGTGCAAGTTTTGGCTGGATAGTGTGAAGTTTCTGGGCCACGTGATATCGGTTGAGGGAGTCAGTGTTGATCCTGACAAGATCGAGGCCGTGCTGAATTAGAGTAGACCTACCACTGTATCAGAGATCCGGAGTTTCTTGGGTTTGGCAGGCTACTACAGGCGGTTTGTACAGGATTTTTCTCGGATTGTTACTCCACTGACTAGGTTGACGAAGAAGGGCGTCAAGTTTGAGTGGTCCAATGCATGTGAGGAGAGTTATTTGCTCCTGAAGGAGAAGTTGACTACTGCACCGGTTCTGACATTACCAGACGATAGCGGTGAGTTTGTGGTTTATAGTGATGCGTCGAAGTTGGGACTTGGTTGTGTGCTGATGCAGCATGGCAGAGTTGTAGCCTACGGTTCCAGGCAGTTGAAACCACACGAAGTCAACTATCTGACCCATGATTTGGAGTTGGCTGCTATTGTGCTAGCGTTGAAGAGTTGGAGACATTACTTGTACAGAACCCAGTGTAAGATCTTCACCGACCACAAGAGTCTCACTTACTTGCGGACGCAGCCAGATTTGAACATGAGGCAATGCTGGTGGATGGAGTTGATTAATGACTACGACTGCACTTTCTAGTACCATCCAGGGAAGACCAATGTTGTGGCTGATGCACTTAGCCAAAAATCTGGAGCTTCGTTGTTCCATGTGTGTGTGGCTAGAGTGTCTATGTTAGCCGAGCTTCGGGCTACAGGTGCCGAGTTCGAGTGGGATGACGAGGGAGCCTTGTTAGCCAGTTTCCAGGTTCGACCTGTATTGGTTGATCAGGTACGGAGGCTCAGGATTCAGATTCCTATCTGTTGGGCAAGAAGACCATGATACGGAATGGTGTGCCTATAGAGTTCCGATTGAGTGACGACGGTACGTTGTTATTCAGAGGCAGATTGTGTGTGCCCAGAGACGAGAGCCTGAAGAAGGAGATTCTGGATGAGGCCCATAGTTCAGCGTATGCGATGCATCCCGGAGGTACGAAAATGTTTCGTACACTTCGAGCGTATTACTGGTGGCGCAACATGAAGCGGGAGATTGTCGCGTATGTGAGCCGATGTTTGATCTGTTAGCAGGTTAAAGCGGAGAGGCAGAAACCTGCAGGAAAGTTACAGCCACTGGAGATTCCGGTTTGGAAGTGGGAGCACATTACCATGGATTTCGTTTATCAGTTGCCGCGTACTTCTGCTGGCAACACTGGTATTTGGGTTATTGTGGATCGACTGACGAAATCTGCTCATTTCCTCGCACTTCTGGGGAAGATATCAGTGGGCAGATTGGCCAAGCTGTATTTGTCAGAGATTGTTCGACTGCACGGTGTGCCTGTGTCTATTGTTTCTGACTGAGACATTCAGTTTACTTCTGAGTTTTGGCAGGCATTGCAGCGAGCCATGGGCATGAGGTTGCGTTTTAGTACAACTTTTCATCCACAGACTGACAGGCAGTCTGAGCGGACTATACAGACACTTGAGGATATGTTGCGGTCATGTGTGTTATAGTTTCGCTAGAATTGGGACCAGCAACTGCATTTGATAGAGTTCGCCTACAACAACAGCTATCAGGTCAGTATCGGGATGGCACCGTACGAGGCCCTGTACGGGAGGCAGTGTCGCACTCTGTTGTGTTGGAGTGAGGTGGGCGAGAGATGGCTTATTGGCCCTGATCTGGTGAAGAGCACCATGGGGGACGTCCAGATTATCCGGGACAGATTGAAGATCGCCCAGGATCGTCAGAAGAGTTACGCGGACGTGAGGAGGAAGAGTCTCGAGTTTGAGGTTGGTGACTGGGTTTTCCTGAAACTATCTCCGTGGAGGGGAGTTGTGCGTTTTGGGAAGCGTGGCAAGCTTCGACCACGGTACATTGGTCTGTACGAGATCACCGAGAGGGTTGGAGCTGTGGCTTACAGACTTGAGTTACCGGCTGAGATGGCTCGTGTTCATAATGTTTTCCACGTTTCGATGTTGCAGAAGTACATCTCAGATCCTTCCCATGTGTTAGCCCCACAGCAGTTGCCAATCCGAGAGAATTTGACGTACGTGGAGGAGCCAGTACAGATTCTCGATCGTCGTGAGCAGGAGTTGAGGTACCGTGTTATACCGCTGGTGAAGGTCTTGTGGCAGAATCACTCGGTTGAGGAGGCCACCTGGGAGACTGATCAGCGTATGCGGGAGCAGTATCCTCATCTGTTCACTTGACAGGTATGTAAATTTCGAGGTCGAAAATTTTTTTAAGGGAGGTAGATTTGTGACGACCCAAACCAGAATCAGTAGAGTAATCAGCGTAATCCACGAGTTATTGTGTAATCGCAGTTTATCGATTATTATGTGGTTTGCCGGTTTCGTTTACGACTTAATTATCGGCCGAGAATTTGAGTTGAGTCTCTTCTCGAGAGTTGTAGTACACGTGATTTTGAGCTCGTGGGCAGTTCCGGATGATTTTTTTGATAACCGAGGAATATAATATGATTATTTGAAGTTTCGGTTTATCAACGAGTTTATCCGTTCGAATCGTGTTTATCCGAATCGTAATGGTTATCCGTTTTGAACCATTGATCGTCACGAGGCGCGAGTATAAATATCAGAAATAGTCAAAAAATTGTCGAAAACACTATTTGGGAAGTTTGACCGTCGTTGACCGTGTGTTGACCGATGACTTTCGTTGACCGGAGGAGAGAAAACGGATCGTTTGGCTTCCGTCGCCGGACCGGCTGATTCCGGTCATTTCAGGCCACGACCCTTGAAGGTAAAATGTTTTCCTCGTGATTCTAAACAGTTTAGAACTTGGAATTTCTTGATTTGGTTGAGAATTGAGGGAGAAATGTGGAGTTGAAAATTGGGGAAAACCTCGCCGGAATCAGGTTGTTCTGACGGCGGTGCCCCGGCCACGGGGGTGGCTGGAGATGGAGGGGTTTTGGCCGTGGGTCCACGGCGAGTCCATTGGGAGTGGCCCCGTGGGCTGCCGTGCGCCGTAGGCGGTGGTTCGACGGCGAACAGCCTCGCCGAAGTTTTTGAGCCACCGTGGTTTTCGAGCTGGTTTTGGGCAACTTGCCGTCCGATTTGGCCCTCGTCGTAGTTGGGAAATGTGTTCTACTCATCGAGATGAAGTTTTGGTAAGCTTCCCCGTTGGAGAAATTCTCCGTTGACGGAGAGCCGCCGCCACCAGCGGCGCTTCGGCGAGGGCGTTGAGTTTTTGGATTTCGATGTTTTTAATGTCGTTTTTCTCGTAATTGCGCCCCGATCGTCGTCTTGAGGTTTTCGAGTTGATTTGGGTATCGGATTTTCAGTCGAAGGTTTTGAGTGGAGATTTCGGGAATTCAGTTGATTATTTTGTACAGTATTATATGTTTCCGGGAACGGTTGGTTTTCGTGGTGAAGTACAGTGTTGTGAGCTATGATTTTGATCAGATATATTTTATGACTATTCAGGGGATCGAGATCGTGCATCGGGCGAGGGATCTTCCGCCGGGCCACGAGATTAGCGCGAGTGTGCATTTTGCTCACCTATGAGTGGACATTTCTTTTCACGGATTGACTGCGAGTCTTTTATATAAGTTTTACGAGCATGAGCATGCAGTTATGATCATGATTTTTATGAGCATGTGTTTTACGATTATGCATTTACGAATATGCATCTATGAATATACGTATATATATATATATATTATGTTTTATGCATGTGCATGGAAAAGATTTATGATTTGGTTTACACAGAGTACAGTCTCAGATATCAGGGTTGTATCGATACACATTGGCTTCTCGGCTGATCCCCGAGTACGCTCCGGGGGGGGGGGGGGGGGACAGATATCCTGACCCGAGGCCTTTCTGGCTTGGAATCACGTGTGGGTCTGGGATCCCGTGATTCAGACTGTGCTATCGCGAGGGAGTCCATGAGTGACCCCGCAGTATTTACGATACATGCTCTGTACGCGAGTGGAGTCAGCGTTTCCTCGTGTACCAGTTGATTTTTATGCATTTAAACTCGCATATGTTTTTATAACATATATTATTCGGCGAAAGACATTTATTTTCGTCTACTCACTCTAACGGTTTTCATGTCTTTCCCCTGGGCTTTTCGGTTTCCGTGCCCAGTTTGCAGTTCAGGTTCTGGTGTTTCACGTCGTGGTTGGAGGCTAGTTGTTCGAGCTACCTGTGTTTTCCAGTAGGTTTCTTGTTTCGCCTACTGTTGTATATTTTGTATATATTTACACTAGATGTCGCTCTGATACATTATGATACATGTTTTATACGGTTTTTCCCGGATATACTATATATTACAGTTATGTTTACTGTTTTCTGTTAATGATATGATATTGAGAAATCCGGATGGGATTGGTGCCCACGGTTTGGCTTTTGTGGCATAAGATGAAGTGTTATTTTCCAGGTGTAGGTAAAGGCAATTCCGCGTTAGTAGCGTTACTCTGTCGAAATTTTAATGGTTTTTGTTGGTTCACGTTTTCATAAGGGGTTTGATTCCGGTTTAGGAAACTAAATCGGGGTTGGGTCCTTTCAATATTCATAAAACAAATCTCTCTCTCTCTCTCTCTCTCTCTCTCTCTCTCTGACCAAAATAGAAATTACGTAGTAGCAGTCGGAGCATCTCTCCGCCTCTATCCTCCGGGCTCCGCATTTGGCCATCATCCTCATTCACCACCCGCACTAGCCCATCTCATACACCACATCGATCCATTCGAACATGCCTTTCTTCTGGCAGAAGCATCACGAAACGCCATCGCATCTCGTCGTTGTGAATGCTTAACGTCGCGGCCATTGCCGCTTGTCTCTCACTGTTGGTCGCCACCACCTTGAACCTTGTATTCTCAGCTCGGCTGCCTAGGCTCGGCCTCAATTCAGCCGCATGGGCTAGACCTTAGCTCACCTCGAGCACTGCACGTTCGACTCGCGCCGCTGTAAGGCTCCCCGCATCCATACCTCGTGACTCCAGCGACTCAGCCTAGCAACACACCAGATCCAAAAACACCATCGTTCAAGCTCCACCACCATCTCGTCATGCAACATCCACACGAACACAGTAGCAACTGTCAAATATGTTTTGTTTGAACTTATCATATTTTTTGCTTTTTTCCTGATAGCACAGTAACAACAACACATGTTTGGTTGACTTTTTTAGTTTGTTTTATTTTTGTGTGTGTGGTTTTTTTCAACGGAAGCATACTAGATTTTTGTGTTGCATCAATATTTATGATTGTTTTATTTTTGTGACTGCTACTAGATTTCTTTTCAAAAAGTTGTTTACGATTTCTTTCAAATGTGCTATTGTATTTTATTGTTATTGAATTTTTCAGAAGCGACTAATCGTTAGGGTGATTGATTTTTTTTCAAGACTATTATTAAAATTTAGTTTTTGAAGCTGCTCCTGTGTTTTTTAAGCTATTATTGCATTTTTTTAGCTACTACTTTATTTTTTTTAGTTGCTACTTCATTTTTCTGAAGCTGCTACTGCATTTTTCTGAAGCTACCACTGTATTTTTTGAAACTGATACTGTATTTTTCAAGCATTAATGCATTTTTCACTTCTGCTATTGCATCTTCTAAAGTTGCTACTTCATTTTTTTGAAGCTGCTATTGCATTTTTTTGAGGCTGCTATTGCATTTTTTGAATCTGATACTTTGTTTTTGAAGTATTAATGTGTTTTTCACTTCTGCTACTATTACTCTGCTACCTTTTTTTTATCTTTCGCCTGCTACTGAATCATTTTGATAGTTTTTAGAGTTCGGACACTCCTATGACTTGATTGAAAGAATTCAATTATCATGGGTGAATTTTTTCCAAAAAAAAATTGTAGAATGAAGAAAATTCTTTATTTTAAAAAAACTGAACGAAAAAGAAATTAAAAAAATAATTATTTTGTTTTAAACAATCTAGGGTCAACCTCATATTAGTCTGTCTCCTTAATTATTAGTTATTATCTTTTAATGTTTAAATAAATACTTTGTCCCTCGAGTGTATATGACAGCTCCAAATTAACCTTTACTATAATTTTTGTGCCAGTTTCATCTCCATTCAATTTCTCCTCTTGGATTTTGATTATAACTTTATGAAGTAACGTGGTGGGTGAGGCCTTGAGGGTATAACTGGATAATTCTTAAATTGACCCAAAGTTCCAACCCTACAATACAATCAAAACGACACCGTCCTACCGACAAAACCACAGCCACAATTTCTCCAAACTCCCCAAACTAACCTCATGTACTAAACACTATCCACACGTCAACAGCACTTGTGGTGATTGTGGCGGGACCCTTTTATCAATTCACCAACCCCCGCTCACCCACTCCCAACTCGCTCCTCTCTATATTCCCCCAAACCGAAACCGAAATCGGAACCCAAAACCCGAAAATGTCGACCGAAAACCCGGGTCCGAATTTCTGGGGTGATATGCCGGCGGAGGAGTACTACGCCTCCCAAGGTGTGCGCAACACCCAATCCTACTTCCAAACCCCGAGCGGTCAGATCTTCACCCAATGCTTCCTACCGTTGGATCCCCAAACCCCGATCAAAGCCACCGTCTTCATGAGCCACGGCTACGGCTCCGACACCGGCTGGCTCTTCCAGAAGATCTGCATCGCCTTCTCCACCTGGGGTTACGCCGTCTTCGCCGCCGACCTCCTCGGCCACGGCCGCTCCGACGGCCTCCGCTGCTACCTCGGCGACATGGAAAAAGTCGCCGCCGCCTCACTCTCCTTCTTCCTCCACGTCCGCCGCAGCGAACCTTACGCCCGCCTCCCCGCTTTCCTCTTCGGCGAGTCCATGGGCGGCCTAGCCACCATGCTCATGTACTTCCAGTCCGACCCCGACGACTTCACCGGCCTCATCTTCTCCGCGCCGCTCTTCGTCATCCCTGAGAACATGAAGCCTTCCAAGCTCCATTTGTTCCTTTACGGCTTGTTGTTCGGCATGGCCGACACGTGGGCGGCCATGCCGGACCACAAGATGGTCGGGAAGGCCATCAAGGATCCCGAGAAGCTTAAAATCATAGCCTCCAATCCGCGGAGGTACACTGGACCTCCCCGGGTGGGAACCATGAGAGAAATTGCGAGGGTGTGCCAGTACATACAGGAGAATTTCTCCCGCGTGACGGCGCCGTTTCTTACGGTGCACGGGACCGCGGATGGGGTGACGTGTCCGACGTCGTCGAAGCTGTTGTACGAGAAGGCGTCGAGTGTAGACAAGAGCTTGAAGATGTACGAGGGGATGTATCATTCGCTGATACAAGGAGAGCTGGATGAGAATGCTGAGATTGTGCTGAGAGATATGAGGGAGTGGATTGACGAGAGGGTTGAAAAATACGGACCTAAACACTAGATCGATCCATGTGTTCTTGCCTTTTTCTTTGTCCAATCAACCGAATTAATACAAGAAATGACCCATCTGCGTTTGGGTCTACGGGATGTTACTCTTTGAATCTTAATCTTAATGTGGTGGTAAGCACGTTACCTTTGTAACTTCGTTTGGTACTTTCATTTTGAGGCCAAAATGCCAATTGCAAAGAGGTTCAAACCAATTCGAGTTTCTGAATAATTCAGAATTGGTCCTGTTCAGATTCTAAATTGATCACTAAGAAGAGATTCGAACAAAAATGGACTAAAAGTTCAATGTGTGTACAACTGTGGATCGAGAGAATGGAGAAGACCGGTAGGCCCAATAAATTCAAAGGCATAAACCAGCCCAACAATAATAGACAAGGCCTGATTTCGTTAACCACAACACAAAAAAATTATTTTTTATGTTTAGTCACTCATGTTTAACAGTTTAAATGAATCAGTCACTCATGTTTAATTTATATCAGATTCGTCACTGATGTTTTATATTATCATTCAAATTGATCATTTTTTTATTTTAAATATTAAAAAAATATATTTATTTGTTTGTAATGTACAGTAAGTTTATTAGCATTATAATAATAAAAATATTTATTTAAATAAAATACGTCTATATTATATATATAATTTTTAATATATAAAATAGACAAATGGCAAAATAAAATATGAATATAAAAATAACATTCTTATCGTCTTGATATTGGATTGAAGAAGCGGTGACGCGTCTCAACAACATACAGTTGGTATGTTGGACGTACCTGATGTGGGATTACGTGTTGGATTGCGTGCGTTCCCAAATCTCGAGGTTGGTAATCTATGATATAACCTTTTCATTTTTTTCACCACGTGGGTCAAACTCCACCGTCGCTCATAAAAAGACGAAGGTCCGCTAAAGTCTGAACGAGCAAGTTGGTGGGGGACGTAAACTTTCTCTAAACCATTCACTAAATGTATGTTGCATATTTTATTTTTATTATGCGTCCGCCGACCACCTTCATCTCACTCCTTGGTCATAAATAGACTCATGTTCATGCTAAAGCTGCCCGTGAATGGTTTTGGATCGTCCAAGAAAATTTAGGGCCAGCTATTGTGGTGACTATTTAGTCTTTAGTGATGATCAATTTCAAGATAGTCTTATATATTAGTTGTTTGGCATCGAAAAGACTAAGCTGGTAACTATGAAGAACACTAACCTAAAGTTCATCTCAATCGGATAAATACATAACTCATGATATGAACAAAATTATAGGGATCAGAATAGCTTATTAGCTGTATTGATGGTGATAGACATCTTGATGAACGAGGATGGCAAAAGTTTATGTTCTCTGCGTACTGTATCCAGCTTCTCTTATGGAAGAATTGAATGCAAATCATGTAGAGATACAGAGATCTCATCTCTTCTTTACATAGTTACAACTGGTGCCTACCTATTATCGTACACTAGTAAAACACTAAGTTTTATTTCAAGATAAAGAGTATCATATCGGTGTATAATATGGACTAGGACCTGCAGTGATGATATACTAGTCCTAAAAATACGTATTCACAATATGATTCTAACTAATTGAACACATCACTTATGCACCAAGTAATGTACATGAGATTAAGTTCATATCTAACAATCTCCCATTGAACTTAACTATCTATACTAATGCGTAAAATCTGTAATCAACAAGCTACTGAAGTGGCCATGAATCACATCATGCTTTAGTCCAGAATAAAAACAACTATGTCATGCTACATTTACTGATGCAGAATCCAGAACCAAAAAGATTTATTTAAACCAGTTGATTAAGAACTACAACAACAGCTCATGTAACACACATGAGTTCCAGATATGGTTATGAGAGCTAATGAAATATACATCTTATCTCAAGTATAAAAAAACACTCTATGTCCTACTGAATAGGCTTAAACAAAACCTCCAAAATCAAAAACACATCAAAACACCGGTGAAACCATGTTTGTTTACTGAAGTAGGCAACATACACAACACAATGCTATACACTCAACATTCACTTGAATATACTATAGCTTTCAACGACAGTCAAATTCCATTTGAATATATTAGAAACATAAGCTTAACTAAAATTGCAATACATAGAATTTGGAATTTCTCCAAATTTTATTATTGAAAAAAAAAGTTTATAGAAAATTGAGAAAACTTCTTAAACAACTTAAACAACAATAATCTGAACTAAAATAAAAGTTTCCTTTTCAAGTGGACACTCCCACTGAACCTAAGAATCTAGACTTGGCAAAATTCTCATGTTTTCATAGTGTGTCTTGAACACACCAATTGCTAAAGGTTTAGTGAAAGGATATGCTAGAAGTCTCTCTATTGGAATATTCAGTACATCTATCTCACAATCTTTAACCATTTTCTTCATAGTATAGTACTTTAAGTCTATATGTTTAGAATGAGCTGACCTCTTACTGTTTTTACAGAAAAACACAGCTACTTTATTCAGTTCATTGTGATTTACATGCTAAAACAAACTAACCTGATTGCGATATTAATTTTGAATCCGAGATCATTAATAACCTCGCACACTTCGCCGTTTTGAAATCCCAGCCAGCGAATCGAAAAAAATTTCCCTTTAGATCTAACAGTCAATTGAATCGCCTAAATTTGGGGTTTTCCAAACTACTGATCCTGGGCTCGGCTCCCATGCGATATCACAAGCCCAGATTGATTTTGTTTCAGGACTTTTACTGAATTTTGAGTTTCGGCCCGAAAACTGAAGTTCTGAATTTTTTTTTGTTCAAACATAAACCCTAATGTTTTTACGTATGAGTTTTTACTTCATCGACTTATATTATTAAAGAGTCAATGCTCTGATACCAATTGAAGAACACAACCTAGAGTTCATCTCAATCATATAAACACATAACTCATGATATGAACAAAATCATAGGGATCAGATAGCTTACCGGTTGCATTGATGGTGATAGACATCTTGATGAATGAGGATGGCAAGGGCTTCTGTTCTCTACTTTATCCAGCTTCTCTGATAGGAAGAACTGAATGCAAATCACGTAGAGATACAAGGACCTCACTTCCTCTATATATAGTTTCAACTAGTGCCTACCCATTATCGTATACTAGTTGAACACTAAGTTCTATTTCAATATGAAGAGTACCATGTCAGTGTACAATATGGACTAGGACTTACAATACTGATGAACTAATCCTACAATCACATTAACAAGCATTCACAATATGATTCTAACTAGTTGAACACATCACTTATGCACCAAGTAATGTACATGAGATCAAATTCATATCTAACAAACTAAGGAAATAATCTCCAAACACATGATTTTGAGTTATGATCATGCATAATTCTCTATAATCAACATATTACTTATATTTTGCATCTATTGGCTCTTATTGTTTCTTTAACTAAAATTTTCATATTTTAATTGCTTTGCCGATCACTTTGAAGAAATCTAATTCAATAATGTCTTTTGAAAAATAAATTTTGTAGCTGACAAGTTGACTGATTTATTCAGAATCTCTGCACTTGAGACCATTCATTGTCTTCGATCTGTTGCTGTTTTTGATAAATGTGGTGCATATATTTCTAGGGTCTTCCCTTTAATGCTTCATTTTGTTTATCTTAGTTTTGTGTGTGTGTGTGTATATATATATACACATTTCTATTATTTTCTCTTGTGACCGATTTTTTTTGGGTGCGCTAAACTTGATTATAGTGCAACGCCAAGACGTGACGTCCATTAGCAACCTAATATGGTAGACTCATTTATTCAAGAATTGAATCTCTTAGCAAGTTAATTATTGCTTTACATATAAGATATTGAACTATTTTCGGATCGACTTATCACCTCGTGTTGCTTTTATGAGTCGTCAGTATTTGCATTAACGAAACTCGATCGCAAGTATGTATGATAGAATATATCATGGTTTGTTTGCCATGTCAACAACTGATGAGTTGGATTGGATAGATGGATTCTGTAACTTCTGATCATTGATCACCTATTCTGTTACACAACAGAGCTGGTCCTTGCAAGCAAGCGTTCGAATAAGCAACGTTACACGACTTGCACATCAAATTAGCAAGCTTCCAAAGTTGCATGTTCCGTTCTATCATGGACGTTTCTGGCTTTCTGCATTGCCTTCTTTGAAACCATAAGGCATGTTTCCTAGTTTTATAGTTATATAACACAGTGCGAACGTACTGCGAAGTTGAAAAATACATGTGCTCTCAGTACCCGATGTCCTCAAATAATAAAAGTAGCTTTCAATAATAGTATCAAACGTGCAACAACTGCACAACTCCATCGTTTTTATGTGTATCCCTCTCATCGCTTAGGTATCTAAAATAAATGGATCTCTATTGTCCCTAAAGAAAAAAGAGAATGAAAAAGATGGGTGGATCTCCAAAAAAAAAATTCATCAGTTATATTATAGGGGTAGGATTTGAAGATCAGAAGGTAAATAAATCATGTCTTGAAACTCTTGATCCCTGCATTCCTGATCATAAAAAGCGTACGAGAGGAATTATTTTGAAATACCTAGTCCCTAGTTTTACTTTGAAAGTTCTGGCTGATTTAGAAGGTGGGAGCTTCAACTGAAATTCGATGCTTGCAACAGACACAAAGTGTTGAACTTTATGCAAAAGCTATCCACCACTTCAAGAGAAGGAGAATGAAATTTGACCATATTATATGTACTTTGAAATAAACAACTTTGTGAAAATGAAATGGTTTGATTATGAGTTTATGAGCGAGTATAACCAAATATAACCTCAATGAGATCAATGTTCCGTAGTTTTTTTTTTTTTTACTTGTGTTTAATTTGATTATTGTATATTTTTCTATGTGAACGCATCATCCTAAATGTTATCTGGTTATGAGAATCATTTTGCTGAGATCGATAATTTACACGTCAAACATTTTCCTAGTTATGTTTGTAATTTAAAATTCATTTTGACCCCTAACGTTAGCTCAGAGAATCATTATGTCAAGATTGATAAGCAACATTTCAAGTGGCACTACCAAAACAAACACGATAGCCGACAAAAATAAAAAAACAGGCCAGCGATTTTTTTTGTCGGCTATACTATACTTTAGCCGACGAAGAAAAGCTATCGTCGGCTAAAGTTTTCACGAGTCGGCAAAAGTATTTTAGTCGATGGGGGAAAAAAAGTCGTCGACTTTTGTCGAAAAAATTTGTCGGCTAAAGTTTGACTTTTACCAACGAAAATAAAAAACTTTAGCCGAAGTAATAATAATATCGTTGGTTAAAGTTCTTTATGTTTACAGATCTGGGCAGCAGCTCATTCATTCGGAAAAAAAAACCTGGAGAAAAACACAAATCACTCTCAAATCGTTGAGTATTGTCGGAAGCTGTCCAAAATGACTTCGTGAGGCTATATCCCGCTACATATATATAGGTACGTATATATGTGTGTGTTCATTGTTGATTTGAATTAATTTTGAGTTGAATTATTATGTATATTAATTGTTGATTTTGATGAATATATATATATATATGTGTGTGTATACGTAATTATATGTTAATTGTTGATAGTATGCATATATATATATGTGTGTGTTAATTTGTAATTAAGGATTAGAAGAATTAATGTAATTTTTAGTTTAAATATATATAGATATAATGATGAATTTTTAGATAGTGCATGTATATATATACAGTTGAAATTTTCAGGATGGATAAGAGTTGGATTTGCTTTCCAAAATAGGATCGAAGATACGGCGAGGGAATGTAGAGTTTTGTGGAATATGTGAAGGATAATACTAACGGGAATACAATTCATTATTGTCCGTGTACGAAATGTCAGTGTCGCAGCGATTTGTATCGTTTTTCCATTGATATAGTATGAGAGCACCTGAAGAAGAACGAGTTTTGGGATAAGTAAACATGTTGAATTTATCACAATGAAACATCATCAACGGGTTAGCATGATCATGGAAAATTTCCTGAGAGGGCCAGTACATCCAATGATCCAACAACGAGGTTGATAAACGATGTGTTTCCTTATGAGAGCGGTGTATTTGCTCAAGTACAAGATATCCCTGCCGGCGTTGGGGGCTTCCCTGCTATTGAGCCAGTGCAGCAATTCCCTAGAGTTGTCAACACTGCCAGTATTGACAAGTACAACAAGTTGATTGCCTTCCAACAGACCCTGTTGTACAACGGGTGTAATAAGACTATTCTTGAAATGGTCATGGGAGTAATGAAGGTAAAAGTGGAGAACAAATTGAGTGTCAAGGCTATTGATGATTATCTGGAGTTGACTGCTTTGGCGCTGATACGCATAAAACATGCATTAAATAAACACTCCACGCATAATTCACACATAAGCAATTTAAAACCTTTTTGTTGTAGATGTAGCATTGGTAAATAGGGTATAGTTCAAAACCGGGGATTGAATGGTGCATGCAATAATTGTTAGTAGAATGGGGGGTATAAAAGTTTTTTTAATTATCTAAGTAATTACCTAAGAAAAACGTTGAAACACATAGCAAGAAAATCCTAGGACTTTAGCATGCATCGATTCATAGACAAACAAAACACATACAAAGAATCTCAAGACCCTTACCACATATTTTGACAAAAATAACCCTAAGCTAATTATTTACATGTGATCATCCTATTTAACCTAACCAATTTTCTCCACTTAGTTAAGTTACCTACGAAATTCATGCTCAATATTTCATAATTAACATGCCATGTGATTTAAAGCTTAATGCTTTAATAACTAAAAATCATTGAATAACTTCTAGGCTAGAGGCTTAACGCAATCATCCTTAACTACCCAACGCATTAAGAACATACACAGCATGCTTCAAAACAAAATCAAAAACATAAACACATGGAAGATGAACTAAAATAAGTATTAAAAATACAAATATATTCACCAAAAATCAATGTCAAACAAAAAGAATTCAAGAACAAAAGAGAACTACGGAGTAAATGGTTCATGGTTACACATCAAGAAATTCCGCTTAATGCTACAAACTCCCAAGGTGTAGATGAATCCAAGGAGGGTGATTCTCACTCGTATGGACTTAACGTGTGCAAGTGATCCGATTTGGTGATGGATGGTGGTGTGGTTGGCTTTGTGCTTGGTCTTGGTGTTTGAGGGAGAGGGTTGGAGAGTATTTTGGCAGAGCTTAGGCTATAATAAGAGATGATCAATTTAGGGATGAGCCCCTTGTATTTATAGGCCTTTACAAAATAATTTTCCTAGTAAACAAGGTTTCCTAGCTCCACCCGGATAGAATTGGCAGTTTGCAAGGAATCACACTTTCCTAGAGTTGTAGATCTCCAAAAATTATGATTTTAGTGTTGTTGAAAAGAAGATTATAAGATCTTTCCAACCATAGATCGATCCCATCTTAACTCCTTCTGGATTACTTCCAGTCATCGTTTGAAGTTGGTCAATCTTCACAAGCAGATTCTCTTTCCCTACTCTTCATGATTTCCTTCTTCTTTTGACTTTGGGAATCCTCTTCTTGCCATATTCTTGTGCTCCACGAAATTGGCTGATTGGATCTTCATTTTTGGACATTTGAAATAATCTTCTAATTAATTTGGTTCATCTTCATTTGTTCTTCTTCAAGATCATTCCGAAAGCTTCCAAATTCTAGTCAACATAGGAAATGTTTTCCTAGTCAACAAATAATTTTTTTTCTCTTCTATTTTTCTTCCTTCTTCCTTGGGAATTTCGGCCACATTTGTCCTCTCTACAAGTTGTTGGGTTTTCCGTGCTTGTAGACTCCTTTACTCCGTCTCTTTTGGTCAACACCTGAAAATAACAAAAATAAGTAAAACTAATAAAATTAACAATACTAAGCAATTAACAAGGCATACATATAGGGAAATAAATACTAATAAACACGCCTAAAATACGTAGGTCAAATTCCCTCACACTTAGACTTTACTAGTCCCTTAGTAACACTAAATTAAACTAAGCCTCAAAAACTTTGGGTAGATATATAACACTACTAGGCCCTTCAACAAATATTTGGAAAATTTCATGGCAATCATAAAAGTAAAGCACAAGGAATTCAAGAGTTAATAAGAACATTCTCAAGCATGGACTAGTAAGACTTAAATGAAAACAATGGTGATTTAAAATCTATGCATGTACTAGAAAAGTTCAAAATCAACTCACATGGATGCACTCAAAATCTTTTCACTCATGAAAAAGGGTTTCACTCAAGATATGTATAAATGAATTAATAAAACCTCATGAATGGAACTAATTACTTACATAGATGAATCCAAACCATATGCTTACTCATGCAACTTACTCAACCAATCGAAGGCTACTCATCTTAAGGATCATAAAAGACTTTTAGAAAGGTTGCAATGAGACTGAGGCTAAGGCATTCGAAATTTAGATATGTGGTGATAAAAACGTTCCAAAGACTTGGTCAATACTTCATCAATTCAAGCTCCATCCTTTCTTATGTGTCAATATTCAAAACAAGACCAAATTCTATCATTTTGGGTCATAACTTTACTCTAAACTTTACTTGATCCAAACTTTTACATTTTAGAACATTTTGCTGGAGAGAAGAATATAATTTTCTTCCTTTTCTTCTTGCTTTCGAAATTCTTTATCTTTTTTATTATATTTTTTTATCTCGGCAAACATTTTTTTTTTCTATTCTTTTGGACAAGTCTTCCCTTGATTTTCATTTTTTCATCAACATCACGCCATCTTTAAATGCTAGCTTTGAAATTCATCACTAAGTCTTTAGAACAAGGGTATGAAACTCTATACTAGGCTGAGTATTTAGATATATATATATATATATATATATATATATATGGCAATGAAAGAAAAAGTTTAATGTAAGCTCAAATGGGTTATCTAAGGGTGTCGCAACTTGTGCACATAAAAAGGGACACATGGCTATTTGGTTAAGTGGTCGTAAATCTTAATTACCTTTAATCATATCCGAAATTAGAGCATATATCAACTTAAAAGCTTTACAAATCTACATGAGTAAGTTCTAGCAATCTCTACTTCATTAAAAACTATGGTGAGTAATCATACAAGGCATGTATATTTTTGAAACTATAATCCTAAACATGTCAAAATTTCTCTCAGAATAAAGCATGGATTTAGCTCAAAAACTCACTTTTCTGTTCAAATGATTTAAAACTTATTCTAGCATGCGAAATTCTGTACCAAATTTTACTATCTCTATCTACTATATGTCAATGCAATCAAAACATCTCTATTAACAAAAGAATTCCAAAAATTAATAATATAAAAGCCATGAACTCAAAATTGTCTCAAAAAAAAAATATATCATCATCGATGAGTTAAAGGCATCATAAAAAGACTCAATAACTTGTAGATTTAGTCCTTATCTTCTTTTGACAACCTTACTAAAATGGCCAGTTGGCAAGAGAGACCAAAAGAGGTAGGAGTAATTTTCGAACTTATCTTTTCTCACATCAAAAACCTGTCTCAGATACCGTCTCATTCTAGACACCAAATCACATAGAATATTCTTACTCAACGACAAATGTTTATCTACCTATACTTTTCATCGAAAATTGTTCAAAATATATATATAATTTTTTTATAGGGCATCATCCTCTAGAAAGTTCTATTGTCTGCCAAAATTTTCAATTTATGACTCAAATAAAATGTAAACCCCTCCCCCACATTTAAATTCTACATTGCCCTCAATGTACTTAAGTAAATACATAGAATCAAGCATGAAATTGTTTTACTAAAAATAACTAACTAAGTAGCACACCAAAAAACTAATTAATAACGAGAAAGGGAAAAGAAAGCAAATATGTGCGTTGATCCTCCATTGGGTTGCCTCCCAACAAGCGCTTATTTTTTAATGTCTTATAGCCTAAACATGATGCACTTTTAAGCACTTGGAATGGACGGATTCGTGAGGGGCATCGCCTCCAACATTTTCTTCAAAGCTTCCTGGTAGGGCTTCAAATGATGATCATTCAACTTAAATTCTTTTCATGTGTCCAGAGCCCGAATTTAGACGGCTCCATGAGAGAAAATTTGCGTGACCAAGATGGGCCGATCTACCATGTTTGTAACTTTCCTGGAAAGAGCTTAAGTCAAGAATTGAAGAGTAATACTTTTTGACCAACTTCCAATGACTTGTTCTTGATCATTCTGTCATCAAATGCCTTTGTCTTTTCCTTGTAGATCCAAGAACTATCATAAGCTGCATTCCGAATTTCTTCCAAGTTCATCTAGCTGCAACTTACGATGGAGGCCTGCTTCATCATAGCAAACATTGAACCTCTTGATGGCCCAATAAGCTCTATGCTCCAACTCTACCGGAAGGTGACATGCTTTCTCATAAACCAATCTGTAAGGTGACATTCGGATATGTGACTTGTATGTAGTCTTGTAGGCCCATAAGCATTATTAAGTCGTTGACTCCAATCTCTTCTATTAGGCGTCACAGTTCTCTCTAGAATCTTCTTGATCTCACGGTTGGAAACCTCGGCTAAGCCATTTGTCTGAGGATGGTATGGCGTTGACACCTTATAAGTAACCCCATATTTCTTCATCAATGCAACCACAGTTCTGTTGCAGAAGTGACTTCCTCTATTACTGATAAGTACACAAGGCATAATAAACCTAGAAAAGATGTTAGTACAAAGGAAATCCGCAACAACCTTTGAATCATTAGTGCGTGTAGCTTTAGCTTCAACCCATTTTGAAACATAGTCCATTGCAAGCAAGATGTAGATGAAACCGTTGGAGGTAGAGAAAGGTCCCATGAAATCAATCCCACAAAAATGAAAGATCTCAACGTTGAGTATGTAATTCATTGGCATCTGATCACGTGGTTCAAGATTCCCATTGTGTTGGCAACTATCACATAAAGCACAAAGTTCTGCAACATCCTTGAATAACGTTGGCTAGAAAAATCCTGCTTCCAGAACCTTTAAAGCCGTCTTCTTAGAGCCGAAATGTCCTCCACAAGCTTCATTATGACAAAACTCAAGAATTGATCTATGCTCGCTGTCTGGAACACACCTTCTAATCAAAGCATTAGCATAGTGTTTCCAAAGATAAGGCTCATCCCAGATGTACTAACGTGCTACATACTTCAAGTGATCACGCTTTGCTCTAGGCATGTCAGTTGGAAATTCCCTTGTAATAAGATAGTTAACAATGTTAGCATACCAAGGTGATTCCTGTGAACTAGTCTGAACTCTGAACAGCTGCTCATCTGGAAAACGTTCTTTAATGTTAGCCCTCCCTCTTATCTTGTACAATCTGCTACAACATTCTCAACTCCCTTCTTGTCTCGAACTTCAATATCAAACTCTTGGAGAAGTAGAATCCATCGAATAAGTCATGGCTTGGCATCTTTCTTCTCCATCAAATACTTCAATGATGCATGGTCAGTATAAACAATTACCTTAGCTTGAAGCAAGTATGTTCGAAATTTGTCTAAGGCAAACACCACAGCAAGTAGCTCCTTCTCGGTTGTTGTATAGTTCATCTGAGCTTCATCCAAAGTCTGAGAGGCATAGTATATGGTATATGGCTTCTTGTCCTTAGGTTGCCTTAAAAAATCTCTAACTGCATAGTCTGATGCATTGCACATAAGTTCAAAGGGCAAGGGCCAATCCGGGGCACAAAGAATAGGAGCAGAAGTCAAAAGATCCTTCAAAATTTCAAAGGCATGTTGGCATTCTTCATCAAAGGTAAACGTTGTCTCCTTCTGAAGTAGGTGGCAAAGAGGTCTTGCATTCTATGAAAAATCATTGATAAAGCGTCTGTAGAATCCTGCATGTCCAAAGAATGAACGACCTCCCTCACACATGTTGGAGATGGAAGATGTCAAACAAGATCCACTTTTTCTCTATCAACCTCAATTCCCTTTGCCAAAATAATGTGACCAAGGAGAATACATTGCGTCACCATGAAATGACACTTCTCCCAGTTGAGCACCAACTTCGTTTCCACGTATCATTGTAAAATCAGCTTCATGTTACTCAAGCATGTGTCAAAACTATCTCCAAAGATGCTGAAGTCATCCATGAATACTTCAATGATCTTCTCAATGTAAATCTAAAAAGATGGCCAACATACATGTCTGAAAGGTGCCTGGTGCGTTGCATAAACTGAAGGAAATTCTTCTGTAAGTAAAAGTACCAAATGGACATGTAAACGTAGTCTTCTCTTGATCCTTTTCAGCAATGCTAATTTGGTTGCACCCAGAATAGCCATTAAAGAAGCAGTAATAAGCATGGTCAGCCAACCGTTCAAGCATATGATCAATTATTGGCAAAGGAAAGTGATCCTTCCTAGTTGTGCCATTTAACTTCCTATAGTTAATGCAAACTCGATGTCCTGTAACAGTTATCTGAGGCACTAACTCGTTATCCTCATTCTTGACAACAGTGATTCCAGACTTCTTCGGAATGACTTGTACTGGAGACACCCAACGACTATCAGATATAGGGTCAATAACTCCACAATCATAGAGCTTAATCACCTCCTTCTTCACAACTTCCATCATTGGTGGATGGAGTCTGCGTTGAGCTTCGCTACTGGGCTTGGCGCCATCTTCAAGTAGAATCTGGTGAACACAAGTAGCCGGATTGATTCCTTTGATGTCCGCAAGCATCCAACCTATAGGTGTCTTACGTTTCTTCAACACCTCAACAAGCTTGCGTTCCTATGTAGTATCCAATAGTGCAGATATAATGACAGACAACGTTTTCTCCTCCCATAGATAAGCATATTTCAAGTGTTGTGGTAAGACTTTCAGCTCTAACTTTGGTGTGCTAACAATTGAAGGCAACATCTTGCTTTCCCTAAAGGTAATCGACATAGGAAGAGAATGTCTGATCTTAACTTGTGCTGCGTTTAATAGGGCCAAAACTTCACGAGCCACAGGTACCATTTCGAGCCACATGTCATCAAAATGGGCATCATCCCTGAGTCAAGTCCGCCCTGCTTCTTCTTGCAGAACCAGGTCCAATGTGTCATTCTTCCTTGTATCCAAGTGATCTTGTACCAAAGTGTCAACAATATCCACAGAAAAGCATGAATTGACACTAGCTGAAGGATGTGGCATGGCGTTAAAGATGTTGAACTCAATTCTCTCTCCATCGAATTCCATGATGAAAGTTCCACTGAATACATCAATTTTCGTTCTTGCAGTCCTCATAAATGGACGTCCCAATAGCATTGGCGTGGTGTTGACGTTACTATCTTCAATATCAACAATGTAGAAATCAGTTGGGAAGATAAGTTGATTGACTTGGACAAGAACGTCTTCCACATAACCTCGTGGATAAGTTTTTGAACGATCGGCTAACTGAATGATCACATCATCCTTCTTCAATGTAGGAAGGCTAAGAGCTTGGTATAAAGTATAAGGCATGAAGTTTATAGAAGCTCCCAAGTCTAGCTTCACATTGTTGAAAGATCTAGAACCAATAACGCAGGGAACAGAAAAACTCTTAAGATCCTTCAATTTAGGGGGTAGCCATCGTTGAATGACTGCAGAAACAGTCTCATTCGCCTTCACAATCTTCTTCTCTCTCGTTTATCTCCTTGTGGTGCACAATTCCTTCAAAAACTTTGCATATTTAGGCACTTGTCTAAGGCACTCGATGAGGGGTAGATTTACTTGCAACTTCTTGAATATCTCCAAGATCTTGTCATCTGTCTCTTACTTCTTCTTACTCACTAGGAGGCTTGAAAATGGTGCTGTGACAAACGGAGAATTAGCATGAGTTGAACTTGAAGGAATTGAGCTCATGCCTTGTGGCTTTGGGTCGATTTGTGAAGATGAGGGTGCCTTGGTGACAGGTGGTGTCACCTTGCTTCTCTCGGCCTCAAGGGTGGCCAGATTAAACTCAACGTCATCCATAGGAATGGTTTGTGACGTTGGTTTCTTCTGATGATGATACTTTTGATGATGCTTCCCACTCCTAGTAGCTACAACATAGGCTGGGCGAAAATCACCTACTGGATTTAGAACTGTTTGAGGTTGCAACTTCCCAGATCCTTCCTTGATCTGGCCCATGAATTCAAAAACCTGGCCCATCTGCCTTTTCAATTCAGCTATGTCATTCCCCTATTGGGCTTGAGTGTTCAGCAAAACCTGTGTGGATGATGAGAGCTGTGACAACATCTTGTCATAATCCGAATTGATGAGAACAGGCTGAGCTGGGGCACTTGCAACGTTGGAAGGTCTCTGCTGATTCGAAATTGTTGAGGCACAGGAGGGTTAAGGCAACCATCATTGTTCCTCCAATGAAAACCAGGATGATTGTTTTGGAACCCCTGATTGTAGTTACCAAAGTTGTTGTATCGAGGGGCACCTTGATTGTTCTAAAATCCTATGGCGTTGACTTCCTCCATCCCCTGAGCAGGTACATTATGAGGACACTGATCGTTATGATGTCCATCTAGCTGGCATATCCCACAAACTAACGCTGCAGGTGGCTGTGGCTGAGGTGACTTGGCCTCTAAAAGCTTGGTAATCAAGGATGTGAGCTTGGCAAGCTTGGCAGTTGTACTTGATGAAGACACTTCACTAAATTTTCTACTCTGCTCCAACGTCATCCCCTAATACTGTTGAGTGTTAAGAGCACGTTGGTTCAATAAAGCACATCCTACAGTTGCAGGCTTCTCCAGAAACGATCCTCCAGCTGCTGTGTCTAGGAGCTCTCTCTCCAAAGGCTTGAGTCCTTCGTAAAAGTAGGTCAAGAGGTTGCTCTATGATATTTCATTGATGGACAAGACTTGCACAACTCCTTGAATCTTTCATAGTAAGCGGAGAAAGACTCATCATGTTCTTGCAGAACGCCTGTTATCTTCTTTCTCAAGTTGGTGATTTTAGACGCCGGAAAGTACTTGGTGAGAAACTCCTTCACACATGCGTCCCATGTTGTGATAGATCTAACAGGCAGACTAAAGAGCCAATGTTTTTCCTTCTCCTCCAGTGAAAATGGAAAAGCTCTAAGTCTGAAAGATTCCTTTGAGGTTCCAGATGAACACATGAAATCATACACAAACAAAAATGTAGTCAAGTATGTGTTCGCATCTTCAGTTGAGTTGCCATGAAAGCGCGAAAGATGGTGTATGACGCCACTTTTTTGTTTAGGTGCGGTTTGGCCCGCTGCTTGTTGTGGATACACAATTGAAGTTGGGCCATAGTTACCCAAATTTGAACATGTCTGCTGTCTGATGGACAACTCAACGTTATTGTTGTTCTCAGCTCCTGCCATGGACTCTGCGTCAGAAATATCTATTGGTGACTTAGGTGATGGCGGTCTAGGTGGACTGTTGAAAATAGGCCCTTGTTCAAACTCTTCGTTAACCTAATGCTGGTTCGGTCTAAGTACTGTTCGGTTTCTGAGTTCAAGTTGTCGAAGAGCAGGATTGGTCATTCATTTAATGGCATGATATATCAACAGATCAAGTGTTAGTATCATCGGAAGACACAAGAAATGCGAAAATATAAGGTACATGAAAAGTGTACTAATTAAACACACAAAATGCGGAAGCACACTTAAACGTGAATGCAAATGATATATAACAAAAATGCAAATGCAAATGATGCAATGTGAAATAGAAACCAACAAAAATACAAGCATATATATATACATCCTCTAATTATTTCACACGTTGGAATTGAGACAAGCTTTAAGCATCTTTTACACAATGTCACACTTTGATTCATTATGGATCACACATTTACTTCATCAAAATTAACTAAATGCATTAGACAAGATCAACCTAAATGATAAAATGGTGTAAATGCATAAGAGAAAATGGTTAGAACCTGCAGAAAACACTCAAGTTACATGAACAATTATGAATAGAATGACTCGTCCTTTGGTCTCATATCCCTAACTTCACTTAGGTTAGGGTACCCGGTGATGAAATCCGAGCATCACAAAACCACAGGGGAGTTAATGCCTAAAGAATATGCAACGTGATTATTCCTTACAAGTTCACAAAATTTTCAACATTTAAGCACACATTGTCCAATTTGAGTTTGCCAAATATTTAAAAAAAAAAGAGTACACGACATTAATTTTTCAATCTTTCCAAGGACGTGCGATCTGTGCGATAAAGTATGAATTCTCAACTGTTTAGCATTGGTTCAATAGAAAAACATGGCCAGTTGGAGATGGAGATAACGGGAGAGGCAAGACTAATTTCGACAATACACCCCGAAGCTAACCAGGTCAATGGTATATACTCTATTGATGTAAGTCTTTCTTAGATCCAGAATTTGTCACCCGTCATATCCCATTTTTAGACACCATGTCCAACATTCAGCTAAACTTTCAAAAATTACACATTCCCTCAAGTCTTTGTAAACTCCGCCCTCAACCTCATATGTAAAACATGAGGGGTTAATGAGATAAACAAGAAAAAGAGGCACAATCTATTCCAATGAGTGAGACTTAATGAACCAAGCATGTAATCAGTGTAAATCTAAGACTATCCTTTAACATGCTTAACAATTATTAGATATATTTATACAAACACCGATTAATATTTATAAAAATTATAACTATTTAACACATGGTATTCACATAGTTCACGAAGTTTTTAGCACATATACAAAATAACAAAAAATTAGTAAGTAATTTGGCATATATACACGACAAATTCTAGAAAAAGAAAATGGTTGGTAAAATTTTACAAGTATAAATTTACATATATTACATACAAAAATCACAAACAATTAACAATCCCTGGAACCGGCGCCAAAAATTGATACGCGTAAAACATGCATTAAATAAACACTCACCACATAATTCACACTTAAGCAATTTAAAACTTTTTTGTTGTAGATGTAGCATTGGTAAATATGGTATTGTTCAAAATCGGGGATTGAAGGGCGCATGCAATAATTGTGTAGTAGAATGGGGGGAATAAAAGTTTGTTTAATTATCTAATTAATTACCTAAGAAAAACGTTGAAACAAATAGCAAGAAAATCTCAGGACTCTAGCATCCATCGACTCATAGACAAGCAAAACACATACAAAGAATCTCAAGACTCTTACCACATATTTCGACAAAAATATTCCTAAGCTAATTATTTACATGTGATCATCATATTTAACCTAACTAATTTTCTCCACTTAGTTAAGTTACCTACGAAATTCATGCTCAATATTTCATAATTAACATGCCTTGTGATTTAAAACTTAACGCCTTAATAACTAAAAGTCATTGAATAACTTCTAGGCGAGAGGCTTTACGCAATCATCCTACACTACCCAACACATTAAGAACATACATAGCATGCTTCAAAACAAAATCAAAAACATAAACACATGGAAGATGAACTCAAATAAGTATTAGAAATCCAAATATATTCACCAAAAACCAATGTCAAACAAAAAGAATTCAAGAACAAAAGAGGACTACGGAGTAAAGGGTTCATGGTTACACTTTAAGAAATCCCGCTTAACGCTGTAAACTCCCAAGGTGTAGATGAATCCAAGGAGGGTGATTCTCACTTGTATGGATTTAACGTGTGCAAGTGATCCGATTTGGCGATGGATTATGGTGTGGTCGGCTTCGTGCTTGGTCTTGGTGTTTGAGGGAGAGGGTCGGACAGTGTTTTGGCAGAGCTTAGGCTATAATAAGAGATGATCAATTTAGGGATGAGCCCCTCGTATTTATAGGCCTTTACAAAATAGTTTTCCTAGTAAATAAGGTTTCCTAGTTCCACCCCTGTAGAATTGGCAGTCTGCAAGGAATCGCACTTTCCTAGAGTTGTAGATCTCCAAAAATTATGATTTTGGTGTTGTTGAAAAGAAGATTATAAGATCTTTCTAACCATAGGTCGATCACATCTTAAATCCTCCTGGATTATTTCCAGTAGTCGTTCGAAGTTGGTCAATCTCCACAAGCAGATTCTCTTTCCTTATTCTTGATGATTTCCTTCTTCTTTTGACTTTGGGAATCCTCTTCTTGCCATATTTTTATGCTCCACGAAATTGGCTGATTAGATCTTCATTTTCTGACATCTAAAATGGTCTTCTAATTAATTTGGTCCATCTTCATTTGTTCTTCTTCAAGATCCTTTCGGAAGCTTCCAAATCCTAGTCAACATAGGAAATGTTTTCCTAGTCAACAAATGATTTCTTTTTCTCTTCAATTTTTCTTCCTCCTTCCTTGGAATTTCGGCCACATTTCTCCTCTCTCTCCACAAGTTGTTGAGTTTTGCGTGCTTGTAGACTCCTTTACTCTGTCTCTTTTGGTCAACACTTGAAAAATAACAAAATAAGTGAAAATAATAAAATTAACAATACTAAGCAATTAACAAGGCATAAATATAGGAAATAAATACTAATAAACACTCCAAAAATGCATAGATCAGGCGCTGCCCCTCGGCCATCGTCTTCCTACCACTTATCGTAAGGTGCGACATATCGTGAAAGATCTTGACCAAACAAGTGTTTTATCTTTATGATCTGGTGAACAAAGATGTGTGGAAAGTAGTCAACCATGTTGTTCTTAGAAACATATGCAGTGCTGCTACACTTGGAGAGGCCACAGATAATGAAGAAGATACTGCATACCAAGAGCCGAACGCATTTGGTTTTCTTGAATCCTCTACAATTCACATGAATAATGTGAGACCAGGTCGTGTGGTTTGATTTCGTGAGGAAGATGTTGAACTAATTGATGTTAATCCAAATGAAGACAACGAAGACTCTGGTGACGACGAGGGGCACATTTTACCAGAAATTAACTCGGACACCGAGGAAGACTCAAGCGATGATTCTGACTATGACCCTTAATTAAACAGGAATTTGTGTTAAACGTGTTTTCACATGAGCCTAATTTTTAAAAATATTTTCACACTTCTGAATATAGTGATGATTCTGATTATGAGCACCATTTTATTAAACATGAATTTGTGTGCAACGTGTTTTCACATGAGCCTAATTTTTTCAAGTATTTTCACACTTTACCCAACAAAATAGACAAAAGTCGTCAGCTATAGCTACTTTAGCTGACGAGTTTCATACTTTAGCCGACTAGTTTATTTTCGTCGACTAAAGTATAGTCAACGAGTTTCATACTTTGACCGACAACTTTTTTAAGTCGTCGGCTAAAGTATCGAGTTTTATATCCAGTTCGCCCAGACTTTGTCTCCTCTCACACAAACCCTAAAAACCCTTAACCTCTCTCCTCTCTTCCGCCGCTCGCCGCCCAGCCCAGCTCGACCGCTGCCTCTCTTTCTTAAAACCCTAATTTCAGGTTCTCTCTCTCACACACACACACTCTCTTGGATTGCAGGCAATTTTGGGATGTTGAATTTGAGATTAGGCTGTAATTAATGATATTAGGGTTGTGGTGATTAGGTTTAGATGTTTGATTTTTTATGTGTAATTGTTTACGTATTTTTGGATTTTTTTTTAAAAAAAATTAGGGTTTAGGTTATTTGATGAATTTTGTAATTGTAATTGTTGATGTCGATGTTGAATTTTTGGGATAATTGAATTTTTGTGAATATATGATGTTGAATTTTTATAATTTTTTATTGTGATTAATTTTGTGGGGTGAAATTTTGTGTAGAATTTATGGGTTTATTTATGTTAATTGGAAAATTGAGTGATTTATGGGTTTATATATGCTGAAATGGAATGTCATGAATTTTAGATGGGGATGTCGATTAATTTTTGGTGATGTTGAAGTGTTGGTGAATTGTCGATTAATTTTTAGTGTTGTTAAATTTGTTGAGGATGAGTTTATATATGTTGAATTGTTGGTGAATATGGTGATGTTGAATTGTTGGTGAATTTCTTTTTATTGTAAAATTTCTTCGGCAAAGGGAAGAAAAGATCCAAGGGACAACGGTCTAGCGCTGACAGTTCCGGGTCCGCCTCTATCAACAATAACCCTCAGAACACATTTGTCGGCCCTATGAACTCTCGATGTCAACAACTACTTGATCAGACGGTGGAACGGGATGTAGTGTTCCGCCTCCACTGACCACAGAGCACAAGGCAGCTCTTCAACGAAGAAGGCTCCACCATGCCTTCACCGGCCGGCTCTACGGGTCCCGCTCCTTTGGGTGCCCGTATGCCTCTCATTAATTGGAAAATGCCTTCTCCCTCTCTGGCTCCAACTTCTTCTACCCCTCCGGTTGGTGCTTCAGGTAGCTCGTCGTCGGGGGCACAAATGTCGCAGCCTCACCTCTTCATGCCCCCGAGCGCACCTGCCATACCTGTTGTCGATGAGCGGGGATTGCCTATTCCAAGACAGCTTAATTACATTACCCCACAACAAGCATACGTCTATGTGTCGTTTGATACACCTCTTTATAGTGTGAGGGTAACAAACGCATCGACTTCAGAATCAGGTATATATTAAATACCTTGGTTAATTAATTTATAAATTATTAATAATTTTTATATTAAATTGGAGCCTTATGTTTTAATCTTTTTACTTTATCTTATGTGACAGACGCCGGAGGCAACAAAAAAAAGACCAGAGGCCCCGTCACCGGCAAAGGTCTTGATAGTCTTGTCAAGACCAGCGGGCCAATGGTCATAGAGACCAGGGCGGGTGGATCGGTGAAGTTGGGGGATAATACACGGAAGTATTCCAGCCAAGTAGGAACTATCATACGAGACATAGTCCCTGTTCTGTGGGGAGAGTAGTCCTTCGTGCCACAGTGTGTGAAGGACATGGTGAACAATGCTATGTCGGTGAGTTAGTTAGATATTCATTATGTATGTCTACCCTTATTAATTATGTCATAATATATATATATATATATATAAATGGGTACATTGCAGGTGTGGTTCAATGTTTCGGAGCAGCTTAAATGCACGTGGGCAAATGACATGCAAGGAAAAAGATGGTGGGAGTAATATTGGCTATATTGAGTTATATTTTGTTGATCATGTATTATCACTTTCTAACATTTGTTTTGCATATATAGGTATAAAGAGTGGAAAAATGAGCTCTGTAAGTACTAGCAGAAGCACGGCAACCAGCGTTCAGGTACCCCTATCGAGTTTATGTATAGGGAATACGAGTGGAAGTGGCTTCAAGTTCACTTCAACAACCCAGAATTTGAGGTATGCAACATCACATTTGTGTTAAATTATATCCTATTTGGAAAAATTAGTTTCCTAATATTTTTTTAATATATGTTTATCCAACAAGGGCATTTCTAAAATAAACGCGGCGAATCGAGAAAAAAATGCGAGTAACCATCGTGCCGGTTGTAGACTCTTTATGAGTTATATGGAGAAAGTGATCCAACACCCTGAAATCAACCCGTACGTGTATACGTACGAGAAAGTGTATCTTCAGTCCCCTGAAGATATTGTAAGTCTTATGCCCTTATAACTTAATTAACGTAATTTCTTATATATGTATTTTCTCTAACTTATATATATGTTTACTAATATGTCATTTTATTTTTCTTGTCAATTAGGCGAGAGTGAGGGAAGAGACTGAGGAGGTGTTGACTCAGATTGCTAGGGAGCCATGGCCTGAGACGCGGGATAAGGACCTCCCCCAGGCGATCTCTCAGATTGATCAATTTGATGTGATGGTAGGGGTGAGGATCATGGGTAGCGTTTTCCCACCATGATAGAACAATTACTACTGCAGGGGTCTAGGCTAGTAGGGCGATGGGGTATTGAAGAACACTCCTGGTTTCTCACACAAGTCGACATCTTCCAAGGCTTCTCAGCTATAGAAGCAACTTCAGAGACATGCGATGGAGCATCAAAGACAAATAGAAGAGACTTAGAGACGGATGAAGCAGGTGAGAAGGGAGCAGGAGGCTCAGACCCGTGCTTTGGCCGAGCAGCAGGCTCAGATGACTTCCTGGTTTCAGACGTGGTATGCACAACTTCAGCCATGAGGAGTCTAGGTCCTGGCCCCACCTCCGTTTCCATCGTCCAACTCTCTTTCGATGCTCCACATCGGCAAGAGGATCCAACACAACATGGTAGTAATGCATAAGTTTTCCATAACATAGATTTACATAACCCTTAGTTTATGTGTTTTACGGGACAAGTAGGATGTATCATACGCTTAAGTTTCATTATTAGTTTGTGTTTGTTGGTGAATATGTGTTTTGTTTTCATTTTATGTGTTGTTGGCTATTGTGAAAATAAAATTGTGGAATTGTAGGTTCTGGAAATAGAAAAATCCAGAATCTGCAGTTTTTTTTTTTTCTTTCAGAAATCAGCAACATAAGTCGATGACAATACCCAAAGTCGTCGGCTAATGTCTTCACATAACCTAACGAGTTTCATACTTTAGACGACGAGTTGCATACTATAGCCGACGAAGGTCAATAACTATAGCCGACGACAGTCTTTCCTAGTTGTCGGTTATAGTCAAAGTTCAGGTCAACCATTTTGACCACTGGGAAAGGTTTGGTCGAAGACAAAAGTCTAAAAAGTTGTCGGCTAAAGTTTAAACTTTATGTCGACAATTTTTTTTTATCATCTGTTAAAGTATGGACTTTAACCGATGACCGCCGTTTTTGTCGTCGGCTAAAGTATGGCCGACGTCACGATAGCCGATGAACCTTCATTGGTTATAACTTTAGCGAAAGAAAATGTCTAACAGGTCGACGAATTTTTTTTGTCGGCTAAAGTATTTTTTCTGGTAGTGTGGTCACGTTTTTATGATCACCATTTTTATGACGCCAGAGTTTAGATATTGCACATGATGGTTTTACATCTTTAACATTCTCAAGGCAAGATTCAATGTTTCCATTGAAATGCTTGTCGTGATTCACTAATTACATGATTTACATCTTTAGTGACACATTATACGAGTATCATTCACCTTTATTTTGAATACATGAAATTGCTCATTAAATACCCAATTTAATTTTTAATTTTATTAGTGTAATTCATCTATAATTCATTGAATTTCTCATTACACCTCTTATTTTTTCGTTACACCTCTAATCCTTATTTTTAATTTTTTTTCAAATGAAAAAAAAATTAAAATTTTATTCGATGATAAAAATGATCCTAATTTTTTTATAATTCCGAACAAAGCACGTATCACGTGATTTAACAATAAAATAATAATCAAACTTGAATTGTTCTGAAGTGAAATTGTATACGTACTTTTGTAACGTAAGAATACAAATATCGATCTTAAACATATTTACTCAATGAAAGCAACTGCGCAATTCCCAGAGCTATTTACCGGAAAAAAAATTGGAATTACTTATCAATTTCGTATGTTTATATGATCATTGTATATTCATTTGAAGAACGGAGGAAGAAAACAGTGTCGTGTGGATATAGAATTCATTAACATTTCAAAAAATACAAAAGTTAAAGCAGGGGGTGTAATGAGATAGTTAATTAAAGTTTCATTTCATGTCTCTATCTATCATTTTGTACAAGAATAATTATATAATTATCTAATTAAAAACAACATATGGCCAATTAAGAAAATTAAGAGGTCCCAATAAAAAAACTCTTATCAATGAACAAATAATACATGAATAAAAGATATACTTCTTCACATTCAACCTCATATGGTTATTAGAAATGATAGCAACCTGTTTGTCTTCCCGTTTCTTTCTCACGGGAAGATAAATTTATTTATTAATTTATTGTTTCACTTTTCCTTCCTATATTTTCTTATATTTTGTTCATTTTTCTATACCTTTTTTGTAAATAATGGCTGTTAACAATATGAAGTTATACACTATTGTAGATCGACTCTCTGAAACGTTGGAGATCTCTGGTCCGGGTCGCACCTATTTTGGGGCGGCATGGAAAAACGGTGCTTGCCGATTAATGCTTTGATGTAGGGAAATTCCTCACCACCAAGAAACCAGTAGAGTCGAAAGGTGTCATGGGGAAAATGGGAACAATATGGGGCTTGAAGAAGAGGTTGTCTATTGGGATTGAACAAGGCTGGTTTGTGTTCACTTTTGCATCCCATGAAGAACGCGACCGAATCATCTAGGGAAGTCCCTGGTTCTATAACCGATCGACGCTGGTCATTGCGTCACATGATGAGCTCTCCTCGGTTACAGCCGTGCCATTGAGGGTCATCCGTGTGTGTAGATTGAAGCGTTCGGGCTACCGTCGGCGCTATTCACAGAGAATACGTGCAAGGTGCTAGGGTTTTCCCTCGACATGTTTAGCAAGGTTGATCAGACGGGTTTTTAACGTGGAAGAATGCGAATCCACATCCTGCATTCTGTGGCAGCTCCGGTACAGCAAGCTTTCCTGGCAAGAGAATTTGATTTCAATGTGGGTGTTATGATTCTCGTGCGATTCAAGTACGAGTGTATGAAGAGGTTTTGCAAGGAGTGTGACCTCCTGGAACACATAGTTATGTGTGATGGCACACTGGATACTCTCGGTCGATTGAAATTTCTGGGATTCTTGAGGGTCAAGGAGCAGACCTTGCGGTGCCTAAAAACCCTAGCCTAAAGCAACATATGGCACAAGTGCAAGGTTTCTCATGCTCTGCCGTTTGGTTGAAGCCAAAAGATCTATCCCCTCAGGGACAATGATTGAAGGAGCTGTTGGTGGAGCTCGGGTTAACGATTACACTGCTTCCCTCGATGCTTCCCTTGCCGACGGCTACTATGGCGGTACCTAACAAGAACTTGAAAAGGCCAGCCTCTTCCAAGCTTGTGGTCTACCAGAAGAGGATGAAAAACCCTAAAGGATCAGGTGCTTTCATGCCCGAGTTTACACCAGAGATGGCTATAATGGAGGAGAACGAAGTCAAAACTGTATCTTTGAAAAAAAGGAAACGAAGATGACACCCTGTGGGCTCCAAGAATAGGGTAAGGATGGAGAGATCTTGCCATGGAGAGTGGACAAGGAAGCAAGGAAGAAGAAGGTTCCAAAGTAAACGTCGCAAGGGAAGTAACGTAAGGTGCTGAGGAAACTTATGGATGATGAAGTGGCTGAGGAAAGTGAGGAGGCCTCAATGCATGCGGTACCTGAGAATAAGGAGAAGGAGGAAGAGGAGGCACCCCAGATGGTGGCGAACGACTCCTTATCGAAGCCTCCAGAAGAGAGAGAAAGAGGGATGTGTGAGAAGCGTGGTGGTACTCAAGAAGTTAAGGAGTAGTCGGCTTCTGAGCCGAAGGTAATTGTCAGGGCCTGGTTGGTCGGCCCACCCCGATAATGGTTATGTTATCATGGTCACATGTTTTTTTTGTGCTTATTGTTAGTGGTTTCATTTCGATCTGGGTCCTATTAGATCGCATAGGTTCTTTAAGGACTTTGGTGTTTCCCAGGTCGTTCCCTTTGGGTTGATCTATGAATAATGTAACCCATTATTATTTAAATATGACGAGCATTTGTTTCTAAAAAAAATATCTGAAGTTATTATTAATGAAACTGTTCCTTCAAAAAAATAAGGACAAGCTTTCGTTTATCCTCTTTAACTTTGGTTCAGACATCATGTTAGTCCATTTTGTCTCAAAACTGAATGTTTTACCCTTAATTTTTACACTTTTCACATCAGTCTCATCCCTTCGTTAAGTTTTCAATCTGATCTAACTGTTAAGCGGTGAACTACCACTTCAGCAAATGAGTCACACTACCCAAGGTAATTTATTATTTTACCCATTATTAATTTTTTGATTTTTTTTTAAATTCTCGTCCTTTTAGTTGAATTTTTTTTGTCTTTATCTTCTTTTTCTCTCATAACTCTGCGACTAATTGCAATCTCGTATTTTTTTTGTTCTACATTTTTTACTCTTTTATATTTATTTTTTTCTTATGATTTTTCTATGATATAAAGAAAAGAAAGAAAAAAAATTAGATGATTCAAAATGAAAATACAAGATTATAATTTTTTTAAAAATAAAAAATAAAGGATAAAATATGAATTTAACTATAGTAATGGGACTTATTTGCTAACGTGATAGTTGTCATGTCACCATTTAACAGTAAGATTGGATGAAAAACTAATGAATAGATAAAACTAATGTGAATTATAAAGATTAAGGGTAAAACATTTAGTTTTGAAACAAAAGGGACTAACATGATGTCTGAGCGAAAGTTAAGGGGGGTAAACAGAAGTTTGTCCCCAAAAAAATATATTAATGAAAACTGATAAAAACATATCCAATTGACGTAATTCTAAACCTAAAACAAAAACAAAGATTCGGGATTCGTCGACGACTCCGCTGATGTAGTGGCGAACCGACAATTTGCATATGCAGGGACGACCTGGTCACGGTTGGGCACAGAGTCCCTCGACCTTGCCAAGGGTCGCGAGCGCCGACTTCCTTTATCGAGTTTATGTTGCCGATGTGGTGGTTGGCCAACAAGCCGACCAGTGTTTGGACGATCATGATTAGGCAGATTACGTCGTGGATGAGGAGTGTGTTTTTGGTTTGGGGTAATGGATGTGGACTTTGGGCCTGTGGGCTACCAAACCCTCTGTTGAACTTGAAGGATTATACCAAAGTTTGGGCCAGTCTTTGGATTTGGACCCTGGGGCTAAAACAATGGTGATTGTGGATCTGATGACTTTATTGGCTAGGGCTAAGGCAGATGAACGAATGCTCTCTCTATTGTAGTTTGGGGTACATAGTTAGATAAGATGTGAGACCATGATTTTTTTAGCTATTATCCTACACCTATCCCGTATAGCCATCTATGTACTTGTTTTAGAATGTAATAGTGTAGTTTACTCTAGGGAGTTCGTTTCTATTTGGCCGGGAGACCGATAAATTTGTTGTACTTTACTACAACAACAATTCTATCGTTACATCAAAAACAAAAACAAAAAAACAAAAAAATTAGAAATTAACCCTTCCATTTTATACTTATCACAATTAGTAACATAATCTCCATTCAAAAAGAATAAACTAAAAAACTAAAAATAGTTTTAATCACGTATTCAGACATTACTTCCAGGGTCAAAATCATCACCAACACGATGCAATGCACCATTCACCAAGGTTTCCACCACATACATAAATGACATCACATTCCACAAATATGTAACCCTAATGGCCTAATGTTACTGTCAAATGTCTCCCTGCCTCAGAAACTAGAGAGACCGAGTGAATGAACTTTTCCAAAAAAAGAGAGTGAATGAACAGAAATATCTATAGGGCAGTTTAGGCATTCCCATAAAACAGGGTCATTTGGGTCTATACACAAGGCACGAGAATCATTCTTGGCGAAGTTGTGGGACGCTTTTCCGACTACTCCGACTGTGCCATACTTCATATATGCCTCCATTCACGCTCTCATTTCCATCTGTGTTTGTCTTCTTCATCAACTCATCTTCATTTTCTGTTTGTTTTAGGCCAGAAACAGATCACAACTTGCCCTGCACTTCCCCAACCCCATCCCATCTCCTCCCATTAAGTTTTAATGCTTCAAAAAGATTTCATACCCTTCTCCTCCAAAAGTTTAAATCTTTATTGATATGTGATTAAAGCTTTCAACTTTGATTTGGCTCTGTTCTTGTTTTTTATTTACAACTTGTAGATATTTCATATTTGCATCCATCCACTCTTACCCTTCATAGTGATTAAAGCTTTATATAAAAATCTCAATGCACTCCCACATTATCTCCCCTCCCCTCCTCCCCTCTCTTTTTTTCAAGTATTTTCCCCTGCCTCCCTTATCTGTGTCTCTTTCAAGTTCTCCTCTTGATAAAACCTACCTCTGGGTTTTCTTGAAGGGACCTTAAAGAGAGACATGGAGGCCGTTCTTCAAACCAGAGGGCTTCTCTCTCTGCCATCAAATCCCAAAGCCAGAGTCTTTCAGTCTTCACTGGGCTTAAAGCAACGAGCTTTGTCCACAAAACACAAAACCCCAACTGGGTTATCTCTATCTTCATCATCCTCAAATGGGTTCCAAAGCTTCCAATGCTTTGCCCCCAAAACTCATGGCTTTGGGTCAAAAGATAAGAACTTGTTCGTCTGCAGAGCCGAGGCTGCGGCTGCTGATGGATTCGGTGAAATTGAGGAGCGCAAGTTCTTGGGGATTGGGACTTCAACTCTCAAGAAGATTATACCTCTTGGTTTGATGTTCTTTTGTATCTTATTCAATTACACAATCCTGAGGGATACAAAAGATGTACTTGTTGTGACAGCTAAAGGTAGTAGTGCGGAGATTATACCATTTCTCAAGACTTGGGTGAATTTGCCTATGGCTGTTGGGTTTATGCTATTATACACAAAGCTGTCTAATGTCTTGTCCAAGAAGGCTCTCTTCTACACTGTTATTCTTCCATTTATCGCCTTTTTCGGGGCTTTCGGATTTATACTGTATCCCATGAGCAGCTACATCCACCCTGAGGCGCTTGCTGATAGTCTTCTCAATACTCTTGGTCCTAGATTCCTTGGTCCTCTTGCAATCTTGAGGATATGGAGCTTTTGCTTGTTTTATGTCATGGCTGAATTGTGGGGGAGTGTGGTGGTTTCTGTGCTTTTTTGGGGTTTCGCCAATCAGGTATATCTTTGGCGTATGATTCATTTCTTACTTATGTTGTCACATCAAGAATATGCGATGTTTATGATTAATTCTTAACATTTATCTTATATTTGATTACTTGTGCGAGTTAAGCTTGTTATTCAAATTATTTGGTACATCTTTTTTGTCACGTATAAATTTTGTAGTTCTTAAGTTTTGGAGTTATCTGAAATTTCCTAGACATAGTCCATATCATATGTACGCTGGTATGCAGTGAATATGGAATTTGTTTTGTCTCAAGCTGAAATCTTGGGATTATTTGTTCTCTACTAAGAAATTAGTCCAAATGGTAAAAAACCAACTTTTGTCGTTTGATGTTGCAAAGTGCAGGCTGCCTAAGCAATTTCTTCGCCCTGTGATTTATCTGAAGATAAAATTGTTTCTAAGATGTCTCAGAAAATGATCACTGAATTTTCCTCCCAACACTATGTCTGATTTGCTTCCCAGTGTTGCCCTGTGCATACTTAATGTTATATGTGATTTTCTGCAGATAACTACTGTTGATGAAGCAAAACGGTTCTACCCTCTTTTTGGACTGGGGGCAAATGTTGCTCTCATTTTCTCAGGCAGAACAGTGAAGTATTTCTCTAATTTGAGGGCAAATTTGGCTCCTGGAGTTGATGGTTGGGCCCTTTCCTTAAAGGGAATGATGAGCATTGTGGTGATGATGGGCTTTGCCATCTGTGGTCTGTACTGGTGGACAAATGCTTATGCTCCTCTTCCCACCCGCAGCATAAAGAAGAAGGTAAGCATCTGCAACAAGATTGTATTCGTATTCATATCTTAGTTCTCAAGTACATATGCTACTTGATTCTGTTTCATTTTTCTCCCACTTGTTTTTATTTTCATTCGTCTACTCTATTATGGAGTACCATTTTTATTTTTGCATTGTTGATAACTGCTTCCTGCTGATATGTTGTTTGTAAGTTAAGAAAGTAGTTTAGTTACATTTAAACCTTCACATATTCTAGTCATATTTAAACCTTCACATATTCTAGTCATATTTAAACCTTCACATATTCTAGTCATAATTAAACCTTCACATATTCTAGTCATATTTAAACCTTATGGATACCTTTCTGTTTTTATAATGACTTCTCTCTTTGTTTGAATCTTGATTAAAATAGCTCTTGATTGATTTTCTAATGCTTTGATAGCCATTTTTTTTAGTGCAAGGTGATGTCTTACGACTGTTGTATGTGTGGAAGTGTCGCATCATTTGATATGTTTTAAGACCATTGTGTTTGATGCTGCTTTATCAACTGTCTCCAGTGGATTTCAAAATATGGAACTATCCTTAATAATGCTTTATCCATTTCTTTATTTTCATTTTACTACATAATTAAGGATATTCTCAGTTATAAGTCCCTAGATGTATACTTTCTCCAGACTTAGTTCTGAATGATGCATAACATTTTCTCCCTGACCACCTACTTTCAGAATAAGCCCAAAATGGGGACAATGGAGAGTTTGAAATTTTTGGTGTCTTCACCATACATCAGAGATCTTGCCACTTTGGTGGTTGCATATGGTATTAGCATCAACCTTGTTGAGGTTACATGGAAGTCAAAGCTCAAAGCTCAGGTAACTTTAGCTGGTTCACTTGATCATGCCTATAGTATGACTTGGTAATTGATAGTTCACCTGTTAAATTGTGTAGTTTCCAAGCCCCAACGAGTACTCTTCTTTTATGGGTGACTTTTCAACTGCCACTGGAATAGCAACTTTCATAATGATGTTACTCAGTCAATTTATATTCGAGAAATATGGATGGGGAGTTGCTGCAAAGATCACACCTACAGTGCTACTCCTTACTGGAGTTGGTTTCTTCTCTCTGATATTGTTTGGTGGCCCGCTTTCACCTGCTATTGCAAGCCTTGGGATGACTCCTCTTCTAGCTGCTGTTTATGTGGGTGCTCTGCAAAACATTTTCAGCAAGAGTGCGAAGTACAGCTTGTTTGATCCGTGCAAAGAAATGGCATACATTCCCTTAGATGAAGACACCAAGGTTTGTACTCTTAACTTGGAACTGTCATCTCTGAATCATATTAATCTGGAATAAGTTTTGAGTTTTCCCCATTTGGTTTTTCATCCCGAGACCTTGTGTTCATACCGGCTATTAATTCTATTTCTCCAGGTCAAAGGAAAGGCAGCAATTGATGTTGTCTGTAATCCACTGGGGAAGTCTGGCGGTGCTCTGATACAGCAATTTATGATCCTAACATTCGGGTCACTCGCTAACTCTACTCCTTACCTTGGAGGAGTGCTTCTGGTGATTGTTCTCACATGGCTCGGAGCAGCCAGGTCTCTAGACACCCAGTTCACTGCATTGCGACGAGAGGAAGAACTTGAGAAGGAGATGGAAAGAGCGAAAGTTAAGATCCCGATTGTATCCGAAGAAAGTGGGAACCGTTCTCTTGCCACTGAGCCGTTGCTGAAACCATCATGTGGAGACTCAAGCGCTTGAATGTCCCGCACCAAACTTTTCTCCTGTTTATTGGCCAAGACAGGAAGAATAAGTGGAGCTGATGAGAAGCAATGCTAGTGATTACTCGTAGTAGGATAGTAGTTCGTACTCTGCTTAAAACAAAAATAAGCATACAGACTGTGACTTCTCTATCCTGGCCAGCTTTTTTGTTTCCATAGATTTTTAAATTTACTGTGTAGTTTGTAGGATTACAATTGAATTTACACCAATGGAATAAACTCTGGTTAGCTTATTTTCATAAAAATATCTAGGGGTGGGATCGGTTCCACGAAAAACCGGAGAATCGGACCGAATTGAATCGGAACCGTTAGGTTTGGTTTGGTTCTTTGAATTTTGCAAAGTAATATTGATAGTTCAGTTTCAAGTGCAAATGTTTCGGTTCCAATTTCAGTTCTGAAGTTACAAAATTTTAAGGAATCGAAAAGAATCGGTAATATAAAAATAACATATATCAATATATTATTGATAGTCTTGTAATGTCTATTATGTACTATAGACATGGATATAGAGGACCATTTCTTTCTAACAATAACGTATATGAAAAAAATCCTTAAAACGTTAAATTTAGTTAATATACCTAGTCGACAACTCTCACACTCTCACCAAAAAACCCTCACGCTTAAAAAAAATGCGGATGATGTAAGAGCAACAAAAGTTATCAAAAATTAGTTTGTTAAATAGAATGCAATTTTAAGGTACATATGCAGTCTTTGGTTCAGAAGTTTTTGTGGACTATAGTTGTTGTCTTTAATTGTTTTATTCAACAAGAAATTCAAAGATTTGTTTGACACAACTTATTTAGTTTGCAATTTGTAATATATTTGAATTAAAATGACTCGATGATTGTTGGATACTTAGGGATCGAGTGATTTGTGGATGTATTTAATTTCCCATTTTATAGTTTTTTGTTCTTTTTTCTTCCAAAATAGGTTATTTATTAATTTTTCTTTATGTATTTAGGAACCGTTAGAACCGTAAAACCGAACCGATTTGTTGTGGTTCGGTTCCATGATAGGTTTCTCTTAAAAAATACAAAAAACCGAATCGCATGTACATTAAATGGTTCTGATTTTGATTTTTGAAAATAATAGATGGAACCAAACCAATTCCGGACTAAAAACATCTATGCATGTCTCATTCTCATTACAGAAAAGATCTCCAAGATGGAGAAAAGATCTCCAAGTTGCATGTGTAGTTACATTGTTATATATGTTCGTGACCTTTCCTGATGGAAGCCTCGAAATCTCTAAGGTTTGGCTGTGGCCAACAATGCTGTTGGTTTTGTGAGCTGAGAGGAGTGAAGTGCATGAAAGAAAGATAATGGCATCCGGATACTAGATTAGAGGCTTGATTTTATTAATATCTGTAAAATGGTGTTCGCCTTTCCGGGTCCTCGAGTCTTGGGACCAACAAACTTCGAATCTCAAAGTTTTGCTTCACTGCTTGGGCAGCTGCGTGGGTTACATTGGGTCACCAATGCTCCTGGACCGAGAACCAAAATATTCTACCACCGTTGTGAAGTCATGTTGTCACCATCACGAATAGTAGATTATTTTGTGTTTCAGATTTTTTTTTAAATCTTGATGGAATACATTTTAAATAAATTTTAAAATTTTTAATATATTTATTCAGGATTTTAAGTAATTCATCAAACTCTTATGTTATTTAACAATCTACTATTTAAGGAGAAATATAGGTATGCAGAAAATATTATATATCAGAAACTGTACATTATTTATTGATAGATGACTTTAAATATGCATGACAATCTGGTACAGTCTATATCCATATAAATCAAGGATTGAGAGAATATTTACTATGCTAATTAGGACAAGACACACATCTAGATATTAGGAGTATAATATCTTAAAACTCTCCCTCTTATATCGTGATCCTAATGGGTAATGCAAACATGTTGCCTCACTAAAAACTTTGTCAAGCAAACAAAAAACCTCTTGGGTAAAAATAAAAGCTTGGTCTAAGGGAAAAATAGTGCAATGCATAAACTACATAAGCGACCACATATGATTTAGACTTCCCCTAATGTCTACGAAATGAACTCCCCCTTATCAGTAACTTAATCTTGGAGTTCAGACGATCTTTGTATACCAATGTGTCTCACATGCTTTGCAAATGTAGATTTGGACTTGGTAAACAAGCCTGCGGCATTATTTGCCAAATAAAATTGATTCATATAAATGTTCAATAACTGTTGTTGTTGCTGATTAAAGAAGGACTTTGGCAATATGTGCTTTGTATGATCATCCTTGATGTATGTCAACTTCATTTGCTCAATGCAAGCTGCATTGTTCTCAAATATGCAAGTTGGTGTTGTCGTAATAGATGACAATCTACTAGACCCTCGAATATGATGTATAACTTATATAAGCCAAACACACTCTTTAACCACTTCATGTAAAGCTATAATCTCATAATGATTTGAGGAAGTAGCGATAAGAGTTTGTTTAGTTGATCTCCAAAAAATCATCGCGTTTCTCATGGTGAATACATAACCTATATGTGAAGGTCTTTTGTGTGGGCCAGAGAGATACCCAATATCAACAAAACCAACCAAGACATCACAAGATGTCTTTGAGTAGGAGACCACATTGAATTGAGGAACAATGATCGCAGCTAGATCAATATTTGACGAGTCGAACATCTCACTCGACAAGTCGGGTGAGTGATCCTGATCGTTTTAGGGTGCAACCTTCGATGGGCCGAATGATCCTTTCGATGAATCAAAATTCCTGGAATCAGCATACTGCGATTCAACAATCCATTTTTAGGGAATTTTAAGCTTCTCTCTGTATTCTTTGTAGGAAAATAATAAACCCAAGTCAATAGAACCCTTCAAGTACTTGATGTGCTTTACACCATTCCAATGACGTTGTGTAGGTGCAGAATTAAACTGAGCTGACAAATTCACAGAGAATGTAATGTCTAGTCCCGTATATTGAGCTAAATGCAATAAAGCTCTAATACCACTAAGGTATGGTACCTCAGCCCCCAATAGTTCCTCATTATCATCCTTCGGACTATACAGATCCTTATTGGGTTTCAGACTGCGAACAACAATTGTTGTTCTAAGAATGTGTGCTTTGTCCATGATAAATCATTTGAGCATCTTTTACACACAAACAAACTGATGAATAAGTATTCCACCAACTCGATGTTCTAATTCCAAACCAAGACAAAATCAATTCATACTAAGGTCTTTCATCTCAAACTCGGATTTCAAGTAGCCAACTATCTCATTGATTTCATCAAGAGACCCAATCATATTCATATCATCAACATAAACCGCTACAATAGCAAATCCTGAATTTGTTCTCTTAATGAAAACACATGGGCATAAATCATCTTTCTTATATCCCTTCTCAATCAAGTAGTTACTTAGACGTGTATACCACATTCTACTGGATTATTTCAATCCATATAGTGAACGTCTCAATCTAATCACATGAGCACTATATGGTGTAGAGTTACTTGAATTGGGTATGACCATGCCTCCTGACATTTTCATGTATACCTCTGAATGAAGGTTTCCATAGAGATATGTTGTCACCACATCCATTAGCTGCATGTTCAGTTTTTTGGATTTTACCAAACTTATAAAGTAGTAGAAAGTAATGATGTCCATGACCGGAGAATATGTCTCCTCATAATTAGTGTTAGGGCATTGAGAGAATCATTGCCCCATAAGTCTAGCTTTATACCCCATGACTTCATTCTTCTCAATATGCTTCCGAACAAAGACCCATTTATGTCCTATTGACTTCACATTCGGTGGCATAGCACTACCAGACTGAAAACTTGCATTTTCTTCAAAGAGTCTAGCTCAGCTTGCATTGCATGTTTCCACTTTGGCCAATCTACTCTTTGCTTACATTCATCAACTGAGCGAGGTTCCATTTCATCATCGTCAATAATCTCTTGAGCGACGGAATAAGCAATAGTATCATCAACTACCATGGATGATCTATCTATAACAATGCACGCATCACTGCTAGTTAGTGAGATTTCACCATCCTCTGCCATCACATATGAGTCTAAAACGTCCTACAGAGATGTCATTTGTGATTCTAGGACATAACTATAGTTAAGAATAATGTCAGGTGTGGGATTCACAAAGTTGATGATGAAATGGTCATTTTGTGCCTGAATGGCCTACCTTTTCATCGGCAGCTCATATGTGAATTTTCTTGATCTCCCCCTCTTCCTGGTGAGAGCCGAGGCCTACGCTACTCCATCCACATGGGCAGATGGAACGTTTCCCTGTCCTGAAGTTGCGTTAAACTGCCCCTTCTTACTGACTTCCCACATTGCAGGAATATTTGCAATAGGTATATATGAGTAGTAAAGGAATTAGGCATTGAGTCTGCCACTTTCTGAAGATCAAGAATATGTTGCACTAAATGGTTGGCATGCTACGGGTCTCAAGCGAATAAGCATTGTTGGATCCAATATTGCATATCTCCAAAGTAGATACTGGCAAAGTTATTTGCATAATCAATGCTCTGGCCACAAGCTGTAACTGTTTGATGTGTGTCTCTACTAAACCATTATGTGAATGAAAATGAGGAATGAGATGTTCAACTTCAATCCAAATTGACATACAGTAGTCATCAAAATTCTTTGATGTGAATTCTCCTGCATTATCCAATCTAATAAACTTGATTGGGTTGAGTTGTCCGAGTGGTGACCCCAAAGCTTAATAATCTGTGCTAGGAGTTTTGAAAATGCAGCAGTCCTTGTGGATAGTAAAGCAACGTGTGACCACCGTGTTGATGCATCTATCAAAACCATAAAATATTTAATCGGTCCGCATTCTGGTTTAATAGGTCCACAAATGTTACCATGGATTCTTTGTAAGAATGGTATATTTTCAGTGTTACCAACCGCAAAGGAAGGTCTAGCTTGTAATCAACCATGGATCCTCAGAGGTTATACATAAGAATTCTTCATCACTCTCACAATGAGTTTCCAAGTGTAAACCGCTGTCTCTAATGTCCTTAAAACTTAGCAAAGATAATTGACCTTTGGCGCGTACAGTGCATCAATAATATAAATTCTTATACCATTTGGTAGTAAGAATTATGCTGAACCACGCCATTGGATAACCAACACAGAACCAATTATGGTTGTCACTGATGAAGTGTATGGAACAAGATCCATAAATAATTGCTTATTCCATAGTATATATAGTATGAGTAGTACCACTATCTGCAAGACATTCAATCTCGCATTCAAACATCTACAAAAGAATGTGAATTAATTAGTCTTCAAGACTTGGCAAACACTTTAAGTAAAGACTTAAAGACTTTTTAAAGGGTTGCGATCCTTATAGAGTACTGATATGGCATAATAACACTGATGTAAAACATATCATAAATACCAATTTCGAGTACAGTCTTCGACGGGTCGAGTAATCCACTTGACAGGTCGAAGAAACCCAAAATAAAATTTAATTTTCTAGTATCGTTTTTGAAAGGTCGAATATAGTTTTCAACAGGTCAAAAATCATGAAAATTATGTCCATGGGGACTTCTTCGATGGGGTGAAGAAAACCTAAAACCGATATCGAATTTCTGATATCTTTTTCGACGGGTCAAAAAATTTCATCGAATGGTCAAATTTGGACAATTTTGGAGACAGGAGCATGTCTTTGACATGTCGAGATAGATTTTTGATGGGTCGAAGGTGCAAAATAGATGAGCAATGACCATCTTTCAACGAGTCTAAAGAATTAGTGTACAAATTTGACCGGTCGAGAGAAAATATCGACAAATCAAAAATTCCCTGGATCAAACCATCATCATATGTTTTTATGGTATTTTGATGTTATAGTGTCATAGATCTATGTATAATTTGAACAATTCAAGCAATATGATGTTAAATAACCATTCTTAACACTTTGAAATACCGAAAGAAAGAAATTTTATTACTTTTCCAACATCAAAAGTTTGTCTTATTCAATAACCATGACCAAAAATAAAGTCAAATACAAAACTAAACTTGATAACATAGCAAAGATATGAGTCTAATACATAAACTAATCAAAATCCGCAGTAGCTAGACTTGTTGTTATGTCATCTACTACAATAAGATTGGCTTCACCACCATCTTTTATCTCATGGTCAACATAATGTGTCTCCTTTTCCTTTACTTGGTATTGTCGACACGTCTTGTAGGCATTCTGAATATCCTTTTGTGTTCTACGTTTTTTGTGCATATTTGTGGTAGCATCATACCTATAGCAAGGTGCCCAGCTAGAAGAAGCAGACCGAGAAGAATTTTCATTGTTCCTAGGATTGGAATTGGATTGATTCTTGTTGGAGTTGTACTGGTTGTTGTCTTGGTGAGTCCAAGTCAAATTCTGACTATTTTCTCCTCTACCACGACGTTTACCACGTCATCCTCTACCCAAGTTATTGTAAGGCTCAGAACGAGTGTTAATTTTGTCCTTACATGCCTTCTCACCAGTATTGGATGTCTCATATGCTTTCTTTGTAGCAGATGACCTAACATTGTTGTTGAGAAGAATCTAGCGATATCTGTCTTTCTTGGCCAACACATTCATGAGATCATTGAATGATTTTAATCTTCCTTGCTCATAATCAATTCAATACTGATGTGTGAGTGTGTCCATGAAAATATGGAAGGTGATCAAAGACTTCTCGACAATAACTTGGTCAGTCTTTACGATGCCAACCAACTCTAATTATAGCTCTAACATAGCTTGGTAAAAGCATTTATCTTAGGATAATCAAATAACAGGATTGAATCCCACTTTCTTGTAACTCTGGAAGTTGTGCATTATGCACATTGTTGAACTATTCTTTGAAAGTTGTCCACAAATCTGCGGGGTCATCCTTTAGCAAGTACTATTTTCTCAGAGTTGGACGAATGTATCTCCTCAGAAACATGAGATCTTGAGCTTTTCGAGCCTTAGTATCATCGTCAGCTCCTGTACCAGGTGGTAGTGGTTTGATGGTATCAGTAAGACGTTTCCCGAGAAGAGTATTCTCAACGTCAGATACCCATCAATGGTATTTTGCTCTTTGAATGTCAAAGATGTCAAATTCAGACCTTGCTGGCTTAGTCGTCTACAAAAGATAATAGATGTAATTAGTATCCAATCGAATACCTATAATCACTAATATCAAGTTTAGGAAATAAGAACCATGATCAATGATGTTTGGTCACAAAAACCGGTGGCTTCATACTATTCCCCAGAAAATCGTGACTGTTAAATAGTTACAAATATCGACTTCCTTTTTTTCTCAATGTGAAATTACAATGAACCTTGATATTCACTAATAACAATGACTCCCCCAGGACCGTCACTAATAACAAACTTTTTATAACATATATTAATTTATAGGAACCAGGGCATAAAATTAAATAACAGTATTAAAAACCTAAATGTAAACCTAGATCTAGGGTGTTGCGGTAATTAAGTTTTGCAACCTAATTTTAAATAGAAGAAAGTTAGTTGACTTACCTCGAGGGTGTTATGATCGGTATGAAAACTTTAAAAAAAGTTTGAAGCCAGCGAAAAAATCCGGCAATGGGAAGAAACTCGGGCGATTGTGAAGGTGCTCCGGAAGTGATGAAAGTTTAAGTGTTTAGGGGTCAGGGTAGTTTTCATAGGTGGTGTTTAAGGACATTATACTCCTCCGTATCTAGATGTGTGTCTTGTCTTAATTAACATAGAAGTAGATACTCTCTCAATCCTTGATTTATAAAGATATTGATTGTAACAGATTATAATGCCTATTTGAGGCCATCTATCAATAAATAAAGTACATTTTATGATATATCCTCTGCGTATCTACATATCTCCTTGTACATTAACGATTTTTTAAGGATATCATTAAACAACCAATTTTTTGAAGAATTTTAAAGAATTGTTTACACAAAAACTACACTTTTGAAATCAGGCCTCCCACCCAAGAGATTTCCATGGATTTTGTTAAATTTCAAAATAGACACCCCCCCCCCTCGAGTTAGACTTGTTTGCACGAGATTTCTCCCCACGCCCAAATTTTTTAAAATCTCAACCATCGATCTTAATACATAAAACAAGCTTACATTGAGATAAAGGTACCAAATCAACAACTTGCCCAGATCCCTCAGCCTCTCTCCGCTATTTTGTCGCAGTCCTCCCTCTCTCTCTGGCCACCAAACACTCGACAACTCTTGTTGCCTTAACCTTAACTCTCGACGTCGACGTCCTCTTCTCTCCGTCACCATCCCTCATCGACCTCCCACGATCCAAACGATCCCACGACACGTCCACCCCTCACAGCTTAATTCAAATCGCGAATCGCATGCGTCCTCGTGCCACACAGCCTCATCAATTAACGTCGATGCCGTCTGTCGGACCAAAGAGAACAACATGACGTTGTTCAGTGCCCAGAAATGGACGACCCAAAAAAATTAAGATAAAAAAAAACAATTAAACGGCTCAGATTCACCCAGAAAAAAAAAATCAAATTTAGTTAAAATAATATTTATTTAATTTCAATCCTTTTAAATTTCAATCGTTAGTCGACTCCATCCATCTACACTGCTTCAAGCCCAAATCTGGCCGAAAATTCAAGTGGATGAAACTCAAGTGATCAGTGTACGTCCTACACTGCGCTGCACGCCATAGCAGTAGTATCTCCAACTCTCTGATGCTAACACAAGAACAGCTACACCCAAATCATACACAGGATATGTAGCTTCATAAAGTTTCCACTGTCTGAAACCATGAGCCACCGCTCTGCCACACAGCATCAAAACATAACCAAATCCAAATCTCGATGCATTGCCATAACCCACGAACTCATCACGATCATCAGGTAAGGTCAAAACCGAAGCAACGGTCAACCATCCTGCAGGAGTAAGTAACTCTCCTCGTGTGCATCGAATCACTCGAACTAGACGCCATCTTCGTCAATCCGGAAAGTAGAGTGGCAACCCGGGAAAATCCTGCACAAGCCGTCAGTAATAGCCTGCCAAACCCAAGAGACTCCCGATCTCTGGTACCATGGTAGGGCAATCCCCAAAATCAACACGGCTTCTAACTGATCAGGATCCACGCCAACTCCCTCGGATAACACCATGTGACCCAAAATCTTCACGCAAATCAACCATAACTCACACTGGCTGAACTTCACAAATAACTGATCATCTCGCAAAGTCCGCAAAACTGCTCACAATTGCTTCAGGTGCTGGCCCACACTCCTGGAGTACATTAGGACGTTGCCAACGAACATGACCGCAACTCGTCCAAAATCGTCTGAACACATGGTCCATCAAGTTCGTAAAAACTACGGGGCATTGGTCAACCAATGACGTGACCAAGAACTCCTGATGCCCGTACCGAGATCCGAAAGCAGTACAGACCACATCTGACTCATCGATCCTCAACTGATAGTATCCGGTCCCAAAATCAATCTTCGAAAAGACCGAAGCTCCTTTGAGCTGATCAAACCAATCGTCAATCCGAAGCGGAGGATACTCACTCTCCTCTGAAGCGAATCAGGTTTCCGGTAGTCAATGCACCACCACGTCTAATCATCCATCATCCGTACACACAATGCAAAAGCACACCACGTAAATACGCGGGGTCGCACGAAATCTCCTGAAACCTCCTCCCGCAACTCCTGGAGTCGAAACTGTAGCTCATCAGCTCCGCTGGCTCCGAACGACAAGACGTCGGTAAAATGAGTCCAGCGCCCGGTATAAGCTCAATGGTGTAGTCGGTCTCCCGAACTGGAGGACCAGTTGGTAACTCCTTCGGAACACACCTGGAAACTCGGGAACCATCTCAACATAGCCAATGTCAGACAGAGCAACCATAGTATTCTCAACTTGAGCTAAGCAAACAACACCACTCGTCTCCATCATCCGCTCGACCATCACCGCGAAACAGTATCTCAGGGAAATCTGGTCGTCGAAACACAACCTCATTCTCGAGGTACTCGAACACAGCCAAAATGTGTCACCAACAGTCCATACTCATAGTCACATCAAAACCACGATGTCCAGCTATAACAGATCCACGGCTAAGCCATATCCTCTAACAAAGATCTCGCAACCTCCGGATGGATGCAACACTCTCCAAAATCTAGGAAGTGGAGATATAGGTACAATTTCCATGGATATCAAGCAACAGTAACCTCGGAGAAAAGTCTGTCCTCAAACAAGGTCATGGCATGAACACGAACTCCAACATGCCCAACTAACTGCCTACATCAAATGCGACTTGCTGAATAGCTCATCAAAAGGGTACATTGGTCAAACTTCAGGAACAACATGAGGATCTCCTCGTAAACTCTGAGCTACCGAACCGCTACAACATCTGGCTGAGGGCGCTCCCTCGTAACGTGACCATCCTGGCCACCGAAACAGCAACTGAGAGTGCTCCACAAACACACGTCACCGCAACACCTACTGCGTGAAAGGATCACCAACGATCGCCCAAACTCATATCATAGGAGCAAATCCGCTACTCTGTGATCTCCGTCATCGTCAAACGGATCCTCTGCCTGATCTGATGACCCTCAACATAATCGAACAGACCACAGCCTGATGAAATCACTGATTCCGAGGTATCGGAACTCAACCTCATCAAAACATCTCGATTAAATCCACTTTCCTCAAACCATCACATCGAAAACCGCATACATCTTTCCTTCTCAATAGCCTCGCCATTGAGTGCAGCACACTAAGCTCCTCACGGCTATCTTGAGGCATAACAATCAGACTCTCTCTGATGCTCAGGTTCGAACTCATCTCGAACCTCGTGCACTGCTTCCTCTGAAGCCACATAACACGTGCAAACAGGGACAAACATGTAAACAATGCATCTCTGCCTCAGGTGGGTAAACACTCCACATTCGATTGCTGGGTAGTCTGAATAATCCATTACCGTATAAACATCACCCTGAATGTAGGCCATGGAGTCGCAACAGGAACTCACACAATAACAGCCCACCAAATACAACAATCTGACTCAGGCAAACATTAACTGCCACAATTCTCTGCTCTGAGGCAACATGTAGACGCTCATACACACATAACCAGGAAAACCGTGCCACATAAATCTCTGAACTCAGAATACTCATCCAAACCCACAATTCTCTGGCAAATCGCGCGTCGATTAATCCTCAATAGGATCCACAACCGTACCGACACGGAAAGCACGTCAAGGAAGCATCCTAATGAATAAAAAATCGTTCACAACAAGTGGAACGTAATCATGGAACTTCAAATATTTGAAAGTATACAACACCCGGAATATTGATGAGTATCCGCCGGCCGGTCGGGTCACCATTCCAGACATACTGTACATTCTCAAATATCCTTAGTAAACACGACTACAGAAGTCTACAAAACCTATAACCTAATGCTCTGATACCAAGCTGAAAGGACCCAACCCCGATTTAGCTTCCTAAACCGGAATCAAACCCTTTCGAAAACACGAACCAACAAAAACCGTAGAAATTTTGGCAGAGTTTTGTTACTAACGTGGAATTACCATTACCTGCACGCGGAAAATACACTTCATCCTATGCCACAAAAATCAAACCGTGGGCACCAATCCCATCCGGATTTCTCAACATATCAACAGTAAAGTAAAACAATAAATATATCTGTACTTTACTGAAATCCGGTGTAAAATCGTATAAACATATACATCAGAATACTCAGAGCGACCTCTAATGTATAATTGTATAAATATACCACAGTAGGTAGAACAATAAACCTATTGGAAGAAACAAGGTAGCTCGAGCACTATGCCTCCGACCACGACGTGCGATACCAGAGTCCGAACTACAAACTGGGCACGGAAACCGAAAAGCCCAGGGGAAAGGCAAATAAAAACGTTAGAGTGAGTGGACGAAAATAAACATATGCCTTTCACCAGTTTATATATATATTCAATATAAAACAGTGCGAGTTCGGAACACAACACATATATATATATGGAGGTTGTCGGGCGAATCTCTCAAGCCCGACGTCAGGTGAATCGCTCAACCCGACGGTGATAGGCCAGGGGAATCTCTCAACCCCAGCGGCACTCAGGGGAATCTCTCAACCCTACTTTCAGAGGAATCTCTCAACTCTGGTAGCATCGATGCAATAAATGCCATCACCAATAAACACATAATAACACCTCCGAAAATAACATATATCTCAATCATCGTATAAAGTAAACACGAAAATCATAAAATCCACGAACTCGCAAATCAACTGTGAAAATAGAAATGTGTCCACTCACAGACTAGCGTAACGCGATTCGCGTTAACCCATGATCCGGCGGAAAGTCCCTCGCCAAACGAATAATCACGAACACCTGAATATTCACAATGTCCATTACTCAAAGTCATAACTCGACAATTCAAAACAAATCACGAGAAACCACCGTTCTCGGAAACACATAATCCGATTACGACAAACTGTCGGAAATCCGAAAAATCACACCTCAATACCTCACTGTAAGTTCAGACGCTCAACTCGAAAAACGAACCTCCCCACTGCGATCGGGGCGCGATTTCGAGTGAAATTACATGCAACTTGTCGAAAATCCCAAAAAGTCAAACTTTAACCGCCGTTGACCACCGCCCACGGCGGCGCCACCACCAACCTGAAAATTCCACGGCGGAGCAACCACCATTCCATGCAAAATCACCCACTGAGCAACTTTGTCAACTACAACAAAGGCCAATTCTCACTCTAACTCATCCAATTTCAAGCAAAACCGAATTGTTCCCAAAATTTCAAATCCAAAATTCTCCAAGCACAAATCGAATTAGAACTCCATACTTACATGGTTAGAATCATGGAGATGAGGGCTACAAAACCCAGTCCTTGTTTGAGCTCAACTCGGCCAGAATCGCAAACCACCATTAACCCAAAAATTCACAAACTTTGGTTCAATGTTTCTCTCTCCACCGTGAGCTATGCCGTGATTGGTGGCCGGAATTGAGATGAGGGGAGCTAGGCGAGTTGAACGGTGTATGGGTTAGGCCGTGGGGTGGCCGGAAGAACATCGTCGCCGGCGAGCCGTACGGCGTCGCACCACCACTCGGTCAAACCGAGTTGACCGGGTCAAAACCACTTCATTTCAATCTTTGACTTTCCCATTATAGAAACTTCACTATTTATAGCTTTCCCAATTAGGAAACTTCCATAATTATCCATTTCGACGAACTTTAAATACCCGTAACTTTCACGTCGTAATTCCGATTCCGATATTTCTTGCGGTAACAAACTCGTCTCGACATGATCTTCAATTATCACCCGAAGTCAAACACATCGACCAAACTGATAAAAAGTCAACTATTCAATCCAACACATATTTAAATCGACTAAACAATCAACAATCGGAAATATTCACAACTTAATCTTCGTAACTCGGAATAATGCTCCGGAAGTTCCCACGAGCTCCAAATTAAATGCTTAACAACTTCCATGAAGAAGCCGAAACCAAATTCTCGTCCGGTAATTTAGTCGTTAAGAAGATCGCCAATATAATCTGATTCTGTCGAAACTTCAATTATTCATAATTAATTCCTCGGTCGTCCAAATGACGATCCGGAACCGCCCACGAACTCGAAATCACACGTACAACGACTCTCAGGAAGAGACCCAGCTCCAATTGTGACGACCCGGACCAGAATCAGCAGTATGATCAGCTATATATGTGAGTTACTGCGTAGTCGCAGAGTTCCGACAGTATTTGAATCGCCAGATTTGATAACGACTTAATTATTGGCCGAGAATTGGAGCTAGGTCTCTTTCTCGAGAGTCGTTGTACGTATGATTTCGAGTTCGTGGGCGGTTCCGGATCGTTATTTGGTCGACCGAGAAATTAATTATGAATATTTGAAATTTTGGCATAATCAGATTATAATGATGGATCTCTTAACGACTAAATTATCGGACGAGAATTTGGTTTTGGCTTCTTCACGGAAGTTGTTAAGAATTTAAATTTGAGCTCGTGGGAACTTCCGGAGCATTATTCCGAGTTACGAGGATTAAGTTGTGAATATTTCCGATTGTTGATTATTTAGTCGGTTTAAATATGTGTTGGTTTGAACAGTTGACTTTTTATCCGATTGGTCGATGTGTTTGACTTCGGGTGATAATTGAAGAATACGTCGAGTCGAGTTTGTTGCCGCGAGAATTATCGAAATCGGAATTACGACGAGAAAGTTACGGGTATTTGAAGTTTGTCGAAAAGATAATTACGAAGTTTCCATTTTGGGAAGGCATATAAATAGAATTTTCCTATTTGGGAAAGTCAACTTGCCATTTCTGTTTGGTTGACTGGGTTACCAAGGTGGGTCGACCCGTTTTGTTGCCGTTTGGATGCCGATTTTGGTTGCCGAAATTGAGGCCGATTCCGGCCATATTTGGGCACGACTTCTTCACGAGATTTGTTGGGCTCGAGCTCCTCTTCGGATTGGTAGGTGGATTGTCCCGTGGGGTGGCCGAAGAAGAGAGAATCGAATCGGCAAAGTTATGGATTTTCCGGCGAGTTTTGTGGCGTTCGGGTGGCGGCGTGGAGGCCGATATGGTGGCTCCTCTTTGGGGGGTTTTGTTAGCCTCGAGCCAAGGAAGCTTTTCCAAGTGGTCTTGAGGGTTGCCGTGGCCGGAGGAGAGAGATCCGTCGAATTGAAATTCCGGTAAGGGTTTGGAACTTTGGGTTGATTTTTGGAGGTTTTCCGGTCAAAATTGGCCTTAACTTATAACTGGAAAGTTGTTGGAATCGTCGAGATCTTTGAAACCATGTGTAGCACGAAATTTTCTGGGCAGGTTGGATTTTCCGGTGGCCGGAGGCAGTGGCGACGGCGACTTTTCGCCCGGCGTGGTTTTCGACGAATTGCATGTCATTTCACTCGAAATCGCGCCCGATCGCATTGGGGAGGTTCATTTTTTGAATTGAGCGTCCGAAAGTACAGCGAGGTATTAAGGTGTAAATATCGAATTTTCGACGATTCGTCGACATTGAATTACGTGTTTCCGAGAACGGTGGTTTCTCGTGATTTGATCTGAATTGTCGAGTTATGATTTTGAGTAATGGACTTTGTGATTATTCAGGGGTTCGTGATCGTTCGTATGGAGAGGGACTTTCCGCCGGATCACGGGTTAACGCATATCGCGTTACGCTAGTCTGTGAGTGGACAATTTTTTTTCACGGATTGTTTGCGAGTCTTTTTATACAATTTTTGAACTTGAGCATGCGTACGAGATTACGAGTTATACGAGCATGTGTTAGCTGATTATGCTTATATCATTATATATTACGTATATGCACTTATATGCTGTTTATTGCATTTGCATCGAACTGTTCATGATTTGGTTTACACAGAGTACAGTTTATATATGATGTTGTATCGATACACTTGCATCCTAGCTGATCCCCGAGGATGTGTGCCAGGGGAGGCTGTGACTCCTGACCCGTGGTCTTTACCGGGGGGAGGCAGACCTCTGACCTGAGGCCTTTCTGGCTAGAGTCACGTGTGGGTCTGGGATCCCGTGATTCAGACTGTACTAGCACGGAGGTGTCCATGAGTGACCCCGTGTGATTTTTACTTGCATGCTCAGTACACTGGAGGAGTGTGAGTTTTACCTCGTGTACTATGTTGTTTTTATTTACCTGGACTCGCATATGTTATTTTAAACATATATATTAACTGGTGAAAGACATTTATTTTCGTCCACTCACTCTAACGGTTTTCATGTCTCTCCCCTGGGCTTTTCGGTTTCCGTGCCCAGTTTGCAGTTTGGATTCTGGTGTCGCACGTCGTGGTCGGAGGCATAGTGTTCGAGCGACCTTGTTTCTTCCAGTAGGTTTATTGTTCTACCTACTGTGGTATACGTATATGATTATACATTAGAGGTCGCTCTGAGTATTCTGTTGTATATATTATATGATTTTACTCCGGATTTCAGTAAAGTACAGATATATTTATTATTTTACATTATTGTTGATATATTGAGAAATCCGGATGGGATTGGTGCCCACGGTTTGATTTTTGTGGCATAGGATGAAGTGTATTTTCCGCGTGCAGGTAATGGTAATTCCACGTTAGTAGCGAAACTCTGCCAAAATTTCTACGGTTTTTGTTGGTTCGTGTTTTCGAAAGGGTTTGATTCCGGTTTAGGGAGCTAAATCGGGGTTGGGTCCTTTCACCAATTCTTGGCCAATAATTAAGTCGTTATCAAACCTGGCGAGTAAATCCATTATCGGAAATCTACCATTACTCATAATCTCACGGACCTAGCTGATGACACTGCTCAATCTGTTCCGGGTCGTCACAATCATGGATACAAGGAGACCTAAAATTGGATTAACTGAGTCATTGATAAGGCAAATTAATAAAACTAAATAATAAGTGTAGAAACGATTGTTGATTTTGACTAAATAGATCAAAATCAAAACAACGATGAAACAGACTGGAATTTAAACGACATTTTAATAATAGTTCAATAATCGTATCGTGTGGTTAATTTTTTGAAATACATTATTTTCGATCTCGATCAATCTATTCAACTATGACGCCGTTTATGTTTCTATTTGTTGTTCTTATTGATTTTATTTTACCGGTTGCTTCCACGGTTCAATTTTTGATTTTCTTGGGACGTCGACATCGTACAAGCTACCTATGTATTCTTTTATGAAAATTTACTTTTCTAAATGATGTAGCGATCGTGTTTCTTGTTATGAGTCGAACTAAAAGAAAGTATGGGCATAAATGGCTTCAAAGTTGACAACATGGATCGATGTCAAAAACAATGTATTTTAAAAAACCTATCGTACGATGCGATCATTGAACTATTATAAAAATGTGGTTTAAATTTCAGCGAGTTCCTCATGGTATCAGTCTCGATCTATTTGGTCAAACGCAACGGTCGTTTATGCCCTTAATTTTTAGTTATGCTAATTTTGTCTTATCGGCGACTTCGGCAATTCAAATTTTTGCTCTCCTAACATTCAAGACATCCTAAGGGGTACCTCTATGTGCAAGTATGACATTTTACTTTTCCAAATGGATGTGCAATAGCGTTTTCCTTTATGACTCATTTATAATGAAAATAGGGGCATAAAGGACCATTAAAGTTGACTGTCTAAATCGAGGTCCAAATGATCACCAATCCTGCTTAAATTTTTACACTACGTGTACAATATTTATATGTCCCCATCCTACGGTTCATTTTTTCATATTTGATTTGTATCTAAGTTTTTTACTTTCAAATGATCATATTTGTACAAAGTATTTCAAATTTTATACAACACTAGTAGGCACATCATGAATTCATTCACTCCGTTGATACGAATTCATGAATTTCATAATATTAGATAATCAGAGTGAAAATAGGCACCATAAATAACCGCGAGTATTTTTTGATAATTTTTTCAGTGACGGAGCTGTTTATTTTTATTTTTGAGAGTTTTAAATCGAAAATTTCATTCAAAGAAAAAGTCTACTATGTTGATCGAGCTCAAAATGGTCACCGAAATTGTTCAATTTTTTTGAGGATGTACATAATAATCCATAGATCTAATCGTACAGTCTGTTTTTATTTTCTTTTTTTAATTATTAGTATATTCTTCAAATAATTATATTCCATAATAATTAATAAATGATAATTGAACGACAAATTTGATCTTGAATTTTTTTCATTTTCAACAATTTTAGATCAACATAGACGCCAAAACGGTTCCATGAAATTTTTTGTAGAACTATTTGGAATTTTGACCTATTTGTTTTATTTTTTAAAAATGTATGGAATCAAAGAAATTTATATCAACAAAATTAATTAAAATTGTCTTGGGTGCATTTGAGCCATCCTTTTTTCTTTTGTTTTGTTATTGTTTTAAGCTAATTTCTGGGTCGTTAAATTTTTTGGACAGAGGAGTGTTGACCTCGACATCGACGTCCTCAAACCACTGTCGTCATCGTTGATGTCTTTGCCGACGGAGCTGAGCTCCTTGTTGGCTTTCAATCCTTGTTCCGAGAAAAAAAAGAGTTGAGATCTCAAGAGGGCTAGATAGAGAAAGAAAGACCTGATGGGTGGCTTTGTGGCTGTGCTCGAACTCGGTGAATGAGGGATTCAAAACCATGGACTCGATCAGCCCCGTCGTCGCCGCTAGGGAGAGAGATCGTCCGGAAAGAGAGAGGAGGAAAGGAGAGCCGCGGTGAAGGTACCGGCAAGGGTTTCTGATAGTGGAGCGATGTCGCCAACGTAGGAGGGGAGCGGAGGAATTTGGGTAAGGGCAGAATTTCATGCCCTGAGCTCATTGTAAGCTCATTAACTGTTTACTTTTTTATCCAATCACATGGTGACACGTCACCAAATTTGAAAAATTTCTCCCTTGTGGAGCGATGTCACCAACGTAGGAGTGGAGCGGAGGAATTTGGGTAAGGGCAGGCAGAATTTCATGCCCTGAGCTCATTGTAAGCTCATTAACTATTAATTTACTTTTTTCTCCAATCACATGGTGACACGTCACAAAATTTGAAAAATTTCTCCCTTGTGGTGACGTCACCAAATTTAAAAAATTTCTGCGGTGGAGCGATGTCACCAACGTAGGAGTGGAGCAGAGGAATTTGGGTAAGGGAAGAATTTCATGCCCTGAGCTCATTGTAAGCTCATTACCTATTTACTTTTTTATCCAATCACATGGTGACACGTCACAAAATTTGAAAATTTTCTCCCTTGTGGAGAAATCTTGTGCAAACAAGTCTCTATCTATCTATCTATCTATCTATCTATGTATATACTAATTTATCAACTAATTTAAAATATTGAGTGATCCATTATGATGCATACAAAATTCTTCATATATAAGTGTTTGTAATTTTTGTTTTCTAATAATAAAATACTCAATTTTCTACAGAAATAATAACATTACTTGGTAATTGGAATGATGAATGTGTTGAAGAGAATTATGATAATAAGAATGTGAATTGAAAATACGATAGCAATTAAAGACAATAATCATGATGTTGGAAAGATCAAGAATAATGCATTTTGTTTTTGTATATGTGATAGTATATTTTGACATTAGAGTTTTTAGTTAATTGATCATTTAATTATTTGAATAATCCTTAGAAATCCAACCAAATCTTTATAATACAATACAAAAGAATCTTTTCAAATCTATGTGGAACTAAAATAATCTATGAATTTAAAGCAATCCACATATTATAAGAGTTTTTAAAAATTTGTCAAAATCCAGATTGAACTCCTATTGTAGCCTGAAGATCGATATCAGGCTCATACATGTTTACTAATTTAAATGGGAATCAAAAGTGTGGGAATGATTCCTGTATGAGAGAATTCTGGCATTAAGTTGCACATAACGGAATTAGAATGGAGGTGGTGGGTCTCATCTCCTTGTGAGGAATGATTTTCGAATAAATTCAGAATTGGGTTCATAAGAGGGGAGAGATGTGTTTAGGAATAATTCCTCCCATGAAATCAATTTCTTTTACCCATCATACCATTATGTATATCAAATAACTCCAACTTTTTTGAGACTTGAGACTGATATTTTTTTAGTTTATTTTTCTATAAACTTTACTCAAGTTCATAAAAAATAATAATTCAAATATAGAAATATAGTTATTGTTTTGTAGGGCTATTTTTATAATCAAGTAAACAACTCACTGAAAATCGTATCATGAAAATTTTCGGATATAGGGAGTGCATTCAATCATTTTGATTCCTATTATGATATTCTAATTCTTATTATGATAATCATTCTAATTTTTATTATGATTTCGGATGATAAGTAAACAACTCAATGAAAATTAAATACCGATTTATTCTGTTTCCGATTCCAGTTGATTCTATTCATGGTAATTCTCACTCAAAATGAGTAACATGTCATTAGTCTTTCTATTATCACCAAGAAGGAGCCAAGCAAAAACAACGATCGAGTTGGACATAAACAAGTTACTATTACATTACAAATTACTAGATGTCTACGGATCTAGATCCTCTCCTCACATATTCCTCACCTATTGCCTAACACATTACATAACTTGAACTTGATTTTTCTCCTTACCTATTGCCTAACACATTACATAACTTGATTCATTAATCTGGGCCGTCCATACCAGATTAGTGGCCAAGTTCTGATTTCAGTCTTGTCTCTTCACTCTTCACTGGGACTCTCAGCCGTGTGATTTTACGTATAGCTAAAATTAGCTTTTATGTTTTCCTTCTTTCACTGCCGAATTGCACAAACCTCTCTCTCTCTCTCTCTCTCTCTCTCTCTCTCTCTCCGCGGCTACTGTTGATCTACTTGCAAAGCATATTCATTGTCATCCGCCATTGATATTTTGTTTTTCAATCAGTATAACTCATCACAAGCTCCACCTCAAACACAAAGTTAAACCACACCATGATATCGAACAATTGATATTTCCCATTCAAACATGGATCATGAATTCATGATCCCTTTTTTTTGTTCATCAAATTTCTTAGTCTAAATTTGTTAATTGGACATTGAAATGAACTTAAATGCACAAATTAATTCTGCTCATCTTCACCAACTACCCAATGGCACAAGGAAAGTTGCACCTTCAATGTTAATGTTGATTCATATAATGGTTGGAGCCTTAAACAAAAGCTAATAAAGTATCAATAGACCCCTAATCCAATCATGCAATCCCACACATCAGAACCCAATAACCCATAATTCCAATAACCCTTTCTATTGTGGGTTTACATGGTCTTCTAGGATTGCAGAGTTGGCTCTCTGGAAGCTCGTGAGGAATATAGACATAATTGAGATCCCATCTCCCAAAATGTTGGAAGCCCTGAGGAGGCAACCAGGTAATCATTAACAGCGTCCCCTTCATCGACTACAACGGTGAAGGAAGAGACATTGTCGCGGAGGTTGACGATGAGATGGCGGTCGAGGGTTCAATGAATGCATCTCTCAGAAAGATAAAAAAGAAATCTTGGTTATCCATTAAATTGGACAGCCCAAATAATGCGTTAGGTAATGTGTTAGGCAATATGTGAGGGGAGGATCTGGATCCGATGTCTACATGGAATATGAGTCAAAGAAAGGAGATGACAACAATATATATCACCATGTTAACCTCTACTTTAATAGGATCAACATATACAAAATTGATCGAGAAAAGAGACGGAGTGATCACCATCTTGATTAATTGAATCAAATTAACTAATGAGTACGTCTATTCACACCTCCACAATTAATATTTAGACTCCATTAATATTTTTTACACTAAATTTCCAAATTTACCTATGTTTCTTACTTATGTGCTTTCCCCACCACAAATAAAAACAAGGGAATGAACTATATCATCACATTAATGGAGAAGGCTTGGGAAGCTTTGTAAACACCATATAAGAATTTCATTCAAATGATTGAGTCTCTGCAATTTGATACAATTTGAAGGATTTCAAATTGCAATTTGATACAACTTTGTAGGATTTCAGATCAGATCATAAGACATGACAACGTAACAACAATTTTAGTTTGAAATCTCATTGGTGTTCTACTTTCTGGGTTCTAAAGTATATTAATCAAGTACAGGTAAATATCCAAGTTTCATGGAAACCTTGTGTTTCTGGAAATGAAGCTGGTGAAAAGGATAAGCCTAAAATTATTAGTAATTGCTTATATTAGTTGTATGGAACTGAACAACTTTGTCTCTACTTTGACAATTGATAGTAAAACCATTGATCACCTCTCTAGATTGGTGAAGAACTAAAGAATTGTATGAACTTTGAATTTCTTGGGAAATTTCATCTTAAATCATAATCATATCAAATGTAATTAGTCTAATCGATAAGATGAATGAGTTGACAGTTTAATACCCAAATGAGATTTAATTGAAAGTTAAGGAAGCCACCAAACTACCAAAGTTACAAAAAGATCAAGGCATGACACTGATGGCAGCCGTAGAAGTGTAGAACATTGGAACACGAATGTTTTCTTTTTGCTTTTCTTTCAGACTATTTTTGCCTTGGGGTAGAATAGAAATTAGAAAAGTTCAAAAATTACTTAAGGGAGGTCTAAGTAGCAATTTTAGAGGTCAGAATAGACGCTCCCTTAACTACTTTTTTTTTTACCACAACTTGCCACAAATAAATAAGTGACCACCACTAGAAGATGATTGTATATACTATTATGATATATCCCCTTTTAAGTGTGCACGTAGTTAAATATGAGATGCTTCTTGTAGGAAGAATGTTGGTTTTTCACCATTTATTGGAACAACTTAAGCAAGAAAATTAAGTGAGATGCACTTGATATTAATGGAAGAGAAACGTGGATTCGTGTTCTCCTACAAGAATAGATAAAGATCATGCATTCATTTGTTTAAATTGGTTAAGAGGTGAATGAGAAATTTTCACCCAAAGTTTGTCACTTGAAACATAAGAAAATGAGTTTGTCCCACATGAGAAAAACTACGAATGTAGAGTCCTTTAAAAAATATTTTATTTTATTATGTTTTGAGTAAGCATATAAAGAGGCTTAGTTGGACTGAGCTTATGATATGGACTTATGTAAGTCCTAATTTTGGATGGGTAGCACAAGTTTTTTTTGCACCCCAAGAATACTGACATTTGACTTTCCACATTCTCCTACTCATCTCTTCCATGTATAAAAGGTGGCTTTTTCCTCCTCATTCTTTTTTTTTTGCACCTAGGAATACTGACATTTGACTTTCCACATTCTCCTACTCATCTCATCCATGTATAAAAAGTGGCTTGCTCCTCCTCATTCTTCACTCATTCAGAAAAACATCTCCTCATCTCAAAGTCTCATTTCAAAGAGTTCTAGAGTTTTTTTTTTTGCACCTAGGAAAACTGACCTTTGGATTTCCACACTCTCTTACTCATCTCATTCATGTATAAAAGGTGGTTTCCTTCTCCTCATTTTTTACTTCTTTTTTTTTCACACCCAGGAATACTGACCTTTGGCTTTCCACATTCTCCTGCTCATCTCCTCCATGTATAAAATGTGGCTTCCTCTTCCTCATTCTTCACTCATTCAGAAAAGCATCTTCTTTGCTCAAAGTCTCATTTTAAAGAGTTCTAGTTTCGGTGATAGGAAAATGTGTTCTTCAGTTCGTCTAGGAGTTGTTGTGTAGTGTAAACACAAAACTCAAGTAGTCATTGTATCCTGGGAGCAGTTCGCCAAACAAGCCTAATGCAGCAGAGTATGCTGCGTAAACGTTCTTAAGTAAAGCTTGTGATACATATGTCTCGACTTTTCTTTCTACTTAGATTATCATCATTATCACTCGGTAATAAGTTCCTAATTTCTTTAATTTTATTTTTTTAATCTAATTAATTAAATTAATTAGTATTTTCGAATTTGATAATATTATTTAATGTTTCCTACACCTCTTGCCTGGTTGCGTCATATATCTCAAGTCTGAGTGTGACCGTGGCTCCACCATCGTCGTCGGACTGTTATCCCTAAAACGGTGAGTTCGTAGTATGTACCACCAAAGCAGAAAACGATGGAGTTAAAGTGGGGACATGCATGGGCATGGCGAGCTGGTGTTGTTGGTTAGTAGCTAGCTACCAACCAAAGTTTGCACACAGATTACAGAAAGGTTCACGTGTTAGTTTTCTGTGCTAAATACAAGAGTGGGCGCTGCTTCATGCAGCAATATTTCCCATCACCTTCTTTTTGTATATACACGTAGTCACGTACCCTCAGCATCGTCCATTAATCCATACATCATCGTGGTCTTCGTCTTCGTCTTCGCCTTCGTCTTTGAGCACAAACTGCTTGATATTTTATATGTATGCTTCATTGTACCAACTACGGCACCTTACATCATTACAGCCGAATACCTAATCGATTCTTAGCCAAATTTCTGTCTTTACAATAAGATTCAGTTATTGCCTGTGTTTGATTAATTAAGTTTCACCTAAATGTACTTGGCGTTGTCAACAAGTTTAAACAATCAATCCAGTGACCGAGCCGGGATAAAAATAGTACATGGGTTAATTGTAACCCAATACTATATATTGTGCAGCGCATGATTTTTTAAATTTTTTTTTAAGTTTTGTTACTCCACCACGTTTATTGAATTATAACATAATAAATTGAGGGGAAAAAAACATAATCCTACGGACACAACTCACCAAAGTTCAAAGTTTTAAACTTGAAAATGCTAGATAGAGCAGAGCGAACACAAAAAACAAGATCAAAATCAATGTTATAGTCAAACATTGAATCATTGAGTTAATTGGCGAAAAGCTCATACAATTTTATTGACGAAGACAAAATATACGGTGGTGATTTTGGTGCAATTTTAAACTTCCCAAGTTTTACCTGGATTTAAGTCGAAGTAAGCCTAAGACAGGCTCCGCTAATGAATCAGTCGTGTATGTATATATAAGCATTGATTTCTCTATTTCAAGATACAGTTTTATGATTTCTATTTTAATCAAGTGTATATATTTTATTTGGCATGGGGGCATGTTTTCGATCAGAACACATTAACGATCACCGATGATGCATGTTAAAACAAGACATAGTAAGAACGTGTTAGAGCACAGTTAGAACATGAGGAAATACATTCATGTGATAGAAAATACATGTTATGCTTAGCTGACAGACAGTTGTGGCAGTTACCATCAAATCGAAATGTTTTTTCAATGGAAGAGATTAAAATGTAATACAGCTGATTTGAAACGATAAGTCATTGTATTCCGAAATTATAGTGTAACTATAATTCATAGGTACGTACAAGTATAGGGAGATGCTATAAATTAGTGTATACGCAAATATATATCTTCACCATATTCCGTATATGGTGAATATATTTTACCATTTTTTTTCTGCTCACAATTATTCTCACCGACATACAGATAGAGTGAGATGATCGATCGAGAGGAACTAGTTAGCAAGTTTCACTACCAGAAAATCACACTTAGACGACAAAAATAAATTTCGTCGGTCAAGTGACAATTTCATAGTTTAGTCTAACTTTAGACGACGAATTCTGCTTTCGTCGTCTAAGAAATGTCTTAAATGACGAAACATTTGTTTTCGTTTTATCGTCCTAGAAGACGCACTTAGACGACGAAAATAGAATCCGTCGTCTAAGTTTGTACTTAGACAACGAATATTTTCATTTCGTCGTCTAATAACATATACTAAACCTAAACCTAAACCCTAACCATAAGCTCTAAGCCTTAAACCATTTTCCCTAAACCCAAAAAGTCTTAGGCGACGAAACCTATTTTTCGTCGTCTTAGTACTTAGATGACGAAATTCAACCACTTTCGTCGTCTAAGTAGAGTTTCACAATATGACCTCTAAGAGCACGACCATATATACCATCTTAAAATAGATATTTTTTTTCGTCGAGGGCATAGAGTAAACAAGTCTTAGACTGTAAGTGTCGACGGTTCAAAAATCGAAGTTACGAAGATTCGTATATCAACGTTTTAGTTTCGTTGAAATTTTGGTTTTATGGTTGAATAAGCCAATCAAACCCTTAACGAACTTCATTTAGAATGAAAATTCATGCACATACATATTATGTTATGATGAATATATCCAACGGTTATTTTGTCCAAATTCAATTTCGTTAATGTTGATGTGGAGTGAATATAGACATACGAACACTTAAGTTATACAATATTAGTAGATATATAACAAGTTTTTAGTCTTAAATAAATTTTTTATGTCAAATTTTAATTAATTTATATTTAGTTGATAATTAAGTTTTTATGACAAGACAAACACCCGTAACTTCGAAAACGAATTTACAAAAAAAATTTTACGATAGTTTTCGTCTTTTAACTATTTTTCGATAATCACTAAATTCATTCGATCGAATCCTAAACTAATCCGAATTAGGTTGAATTTTTTTCTACAATATTGTATAAAAGTAATGGTTACATGTGAGGTTGATTTTTGATGATTTTTAAGCAGCTACCCAAAAATAATTTGCATATATTTGTAAAAAATAAAATAAAATATAAAAAATTCGCTTAGATGCCGAAACTAATAGTTTTCGTCACCTAAGTGATTTTGTTTTTTTTAAAATTCACTTAGGCGAAGAAACTAGTAGGTTTCGTCGCCTAAGTTCAAATTTTTGGCAGTATTTTTTTTCTCCAAATTTTTTTACCAAAAATTCAAGTCACTTAGACGAAACATGTTGGTTTCGTTGCTTAAGTGATCAAAAATATATAAAAAAAATCATCCCCTATTTTTCACAATCTCTCCAAATCTCTCTCAAATCATACACACTGCCACCACCACCACTACACGCTGTCTCCACCACCACCTCGGCACCACCACTACCACCACCACCGGCCGTTGAGGGCATGTGGTTTCCGTCTTCGTTGAAGAGCTGCCTTGTGCTGTGTGGTCGATGTGGCTGCGGCTTCATCTTTTGAAGTAGTTGACGGTGTCGAGAGCTCATTCTAGGGCCGCCAAATGTGGCATGGGGATTGTTGATAGAGGCAGACCCGGAACTATCGGCGCTAGACCTCACCTCGGCACCACCACCACCACCACTACGTACACAAACGCCGCCGCCACCACCACCACCATCATTAAATTATCTCCTAATTATAATTTTTTTCATTAATTAAAAATTAATTATTTAATTACGATTTAATTTATTTTAAAAAAAATCACTTAGACGACGAAATCAATAGTTTCGTCATGTCAATTGTTTATTTAATTTTTTTAATTAAAATTTACCACTTAGACGATGAAAAACCATCGTCGTCTAAGTGGATTATTTATTTTTTATTTTTATATATTTTTTTAAATTCGCCATTTAGGCGACGAAAATCTTAAAATTTTGTCGTCTAAGTGGTAACACTTAGGCGACGAATTGTGAGTTTCGTCGTCTAAGTCCTGACTAAAACTACACAAAATTTCGTCGTTTCGTTTTTCATTAATTTTTCTTCGTCCAAAAATCTAGACGACGAAGTTTATTTCATCGTCTAAGTGACTATCTATACGATGAAAAATAAAAAAAATTATCGTCTAAGTACTTAGCTACGATTATTAGACGACGGAAAAAAGTCACTTAGACGACAAAAATGCTTCGTCGCCTAAGTGTAATTTTCTGGCAGTGGCTAGACGTTTCTGTTAGGAGTCTCTTTCAATTCTGGCCTTTCTGGGTGGTGTGTTCATAATTATTTTTTGTTCATCACGAATGCCAGAGAATGAGCCATTAATGTGTCATAGGGTGGAATATTTTGCATTTATAACCCATCTTGTCCTCACCTCTCTCTACCAAGCTTACCTATCTTTCTTTCTTGATATCTCTTTATCATTCTGCACCTTCCTCCTCGACTCTCACCCATTCATCCTCTCTTGTTCCCACTCCTCTGTATACAATTCTGGGATTTTACTTAAACCCCAATTCAAGCTACCCGTGTCCTTTTGTTCAGATCATTCCAATAACTGAAGGGCCTTCTAGCCAATTCAATACTTTTACTTTCACCTACATGAAGTGATTCTAGTAAGTACTGACCAAAAACATTGCAGTAAATTGAAGGGATTATATATAGTCCTTCCACTGCTGTCTTTCCTTTCCCATTGCACCAAAATAATGAAGAACAACAACGAGTACTACTTGCAAGAATCCGTCAGTACTTTGCAAGATAAACCATCTCCGTTCGTAGCCGAATGCTGGTTCGACGACTCTTGCATTCTCGACATGGACTACTTTGTCAAAACCCTAGCCGGAATTAAGGCCAAGGGCGTACGACCCGACCTCATCGGCTCGATTATCACTCACTACGCCTCCAAATGGCTCCCTGATCTCTCCGGCGATGTCTTCTCCGACCAAAAGAACAGCCTATCCAATTTCAAGTCCTCCCCCGGAAGTGTGACAGCCTTTTGGATGAGGAAAAGGTTCTTTGTCGAAACCCTAGTCGGGGTTCTGCCTCCGGAGAAGGACTGCATCCCCTGCAATTTCCTCCTCCGGCTACTCAGAACCGCCAAGATGGTAGGAGTAGAGCCTTCTTATCTAGCAGAGCTCGAGAAAAGAATCTCGTGGCAGCTTGACCAAGCCTCTTTGGAAGAGCTAATGATTCCCTCTTTTAGCCATACGTGCGGGACATTGTTGGATGTGGAGCTTGTTATTACGTTGGTGAAGAGGTTTGTGAACCGGGATGATGCCGCGGCTAAAAGTGGAGCGGCCATGGTGAAGGTGGCAAAGCTGGTGGATAATTATCTTGCCGAGGCCGCTGTGGATGCGAATTTGAGCTTACCGGAGTTCGCGGCGCTCGCTGGAGCTCTACCTAGCCATGCTCGAGCCACAGATGATGGCTTGTACCGCGCCGTTGATACTTATCTCAAAGTAAGTCAATTGATATTGTATCATTTTGACTAGCACATGACTCAATTAATTAGTTACAATATTTTCGGGTAATTTGTAACGATCGAGTATAATTAACAATGAACACTGTATGTTTACCGGAGACCAGATAAGAGAGGGGAAAAGTGAGCTTAGGACGTAGACAACACAGAAGCCAGTGAAAAGAATAAAAAATATCCGTTATCTGGTCCTGAAAATCGTGTATATATAGATCGATACATATATGGCTGTGTTGTCACCAGCAAAACGTACATCTGAAAATAGTTAGGTGGAATGGCTTCTCATCGGACTACATACACCAGGGAAAACAACATATATAAATACCCTTTGGTCTGTATAGCCAGTAGTCTTTAACCTAGTTCAGCTGATATTTCTAAATTTGGTTTTTCTGTTGTTCGATAGTACGTGAAGCATCATCAGATCGACGCTCAATGTCAAACGTTTTGGTTTGAATCCAAATGCACTAGCTATATGTCATCGACATCAACGAATGCAGTTGTATAACGTATTACTGTTAATTAATTAACTCCAGTTTCCTTTGCTAAATGTTAACATATTACTTGCATAGTTACATTACTAGATATACGAGAAACCCTAATTTCTGTTACATATATGCTTGCAGGCACATCCTGGTGTATCCAAGCAAGACCGGAAGAGTCTGTGTAGACTAATTGACAGCCGAAAGCTTTCTCCTGAAGCATCTATGCATGCTTCTCAAAACGAGCGGTTACCGGTCCGAGCAGTAATCCAAGTCCTCTTCTCGGAGCAAAACAAGCTTCACAGGCACATTGATTGGAGTGGCTCTTTCCGCGGCAGTGCATGCAGCCCGAACCCCTTGGCAGATGTGGGCTCAGTTCGTTGCCACTCGAAGCGTGACATGTCGAATCTGCACACGCAGATAAGGAACTTGAAAGATGAGGTTCTTAGGCTTCAAAGCCTGTGCAACTCGATGCAAATGCAGATTGAGAGAAAATCAACAAGGGACAAAAAGAAAGGGATTTTCAAGTGGAATGTTTTCGGAATACATTCTTCTTTGAAAAGCGGGAATGGTCTGCTTCAGATCAATGAGAATGGAGAAACACCAGCCACGGATATGAAGACCAAGTTGGTTAGAGGTAGAGTTACTCCAAAGTGGAGAAATTCCATGTCTTAATGTGCCACAAGGTTTTGGCAATTCATCGACTATTTTCGTGCTTTTAATTACTATAAGGTCTAGTTATATGCTTGTTTTATGTAGTATTTGTTTCTAAGAAATGCAAAATTGTATTGTGCATGGAGAGGTACAACTAGATATATATGGAATAATAGCTTCTTCCAAATTCGATCCAATAAGTTAATTAAGAAGCATATTCTCCCGAGTCTCCATATATTTGTAATCCTGATGATGACTTTTACAATTGAGAGTACGTGTAGGCTACAGTATGTATGCAACTAACTGAACAAGTGTAGTGTTCGGAGTTCCTAAAATAAGCATGCATATATATAGAGAAAAGGAAAACGTATACTCCAACCATAGAAGAGTTAAGTTGACGGATTGACAAAAGAAATATATATATATATATATATATAATAGGATCCTTACATGTTTTTAGTTACATCTATAATAGGAAAAGTTCAATTCATAGATTATATTGAAGGGTCTGTCCCTCTGTTGATGGTGGTGAATTACCATGGATGTGGGAAAGACATGGTACGTAATAAGGTGATAGATCTGGTTTCTTTGAATAAGGAGGGACATGCAGCATGGAAACATTGAACATAAACATGGAAAACCTTGACTTTGTCCTTTGGTTTTAGTTCTCTAGTATCTTTTTTTTTCGATACAAAAGAAAATAAGAATTATATAACAAAACCTCTCTCACAACCACCTTCCATCAGATCAAACTAATAAGCTTGGTTGGAGGAATTGAGGAGCGATAAGCACTAAATAGTCATAGAAGAGCGAGTATAGCCAGCCTTAGCAAGGCTATCTGCTAAGAAATTGACCTCTATAAATATGTCTGAAATTTGTCCCTAGAAATAGCTCCACCATTCGCCAAATATCTTGCACAATTGTGGCGATCTTTCAAGGCGTATCTGTAACTCTATTTAAAGAGTTGCTGGGAGTTTTGGAGTCTCCTTCAATAATAAAAGGAGGAAGAGGAGGCTCTTTAGGACTGAGGAAAATGTGAAGTTGCTTTAATCCCTCCCAAAGAGCTATAGCCTCCGCAACAAGAATTTCCGATTTTCCTAACTGGAACGCACTAGCTAAAATAGGTCGGCCGTCCAAATTTTGAATAACATAGCTGCATGAGAATTATTAGTAACATAACCGTCAAAGTTAATTTAAAGAGAAGACCATGGAGGCGGGTGCCACTTAATGTTTCGAGGAAAAGGCTTTTTATGACTTAAAATAGTATTAGCATTCTAAAAATGTCTCAACATATTAACAACAGAATAGACCATCGCATTTGTAGGAGATTCCTTGAAAAATGAGTTTATTACGGGATCTCCAAATTGCGTAACAAATAATATACATTTTTTCCAACAAACCATTGCCATTAGTTGATGTTTGTAAGAGATTGAGCCAATCAACGACATATGGTTGATTAGTAATAAAAATGCTAGAAAGAGTCTAAATAGGACTTATGACTGGACAATTTAGGAAAAAATGGTTTAGATATTCAACATTAATGAAGAATTTGGAATCAACGGTGGTCGATATGCGAGTGGAGAATGCTAGTATAAGAGAGCTGAATGCCAAGTTGATGGAAAAACTAGAAGTAATGATGCAGCTGCATTCCTCACTACCAGAGGAAGTACTATATCCGACGAGATCCTCAAAGAACGACCGACGAGAAGGGATCTCGTCGGATATAGTAAACTATAACCGACGACATGATTATCTCGTCGGTTATAGTTTTTTGACCGTCGAGATTATCTTGTCGTCGGTCATAGTCGCCGGAAACTCGTCGGTGATAGTTTTGTACAATGTCCGACGAATTTTTTTGACTATTACCAACGAGTTCTTCATGTCGTCGGTTATAGTTTCTTATTTCAGATCTGGGCAGCAGCTCGATCTGTCATTCAAGAAACTTTCCATTTTTTCTAAAAATGCTCTGAAATCGATCTTTGGGTGATGTCGACAAAGAGTTCGTGATGATTAATTCATGCGCATTATATATATAGGTACATCGTGCTTAATTAATATATATATGTGTTGTGCATGATATGCATGTATGTATATATTAATGCTTAATTGGTTGAATATATAGATCGATCGATCGATATTAATTGATTTTGAATATATATATATATATATTGATCGATCGAGTTAATTAATTGATTCTGGAGTTTGAGTAATTGATCGATGGTTGATTTTGAGTACGTACGCGTGATTGATCGTAAATATATATATTAATTGTTGTTAATTTTAATTTGATTATTGTGAATATATATATATAGCAATATATAACTAGCTAGCTAGCTAGGGTGATTAATTAATTTAATTAATATATTGCATTATATATATATATAATTTTCAGGATGGACAAGAGTTGGATATGTCTTTCAAGATGGGATGTAAGATATCACCGTGGAATTAGAAGTTTTGTAGAATATGTGAAGGTTAATTGTGGAGGGATGACAATTCATTATTGTCCGTGTACGAAATGTCAGTGTCGTAGCGAGCGATATCGTTTTCACATCGATAAAGTATTGGAACACTTGAAGAAAAACGGGTTTTGGGATAAGTACACATGTTGGATTTATCACGGTGAGAGCTCAACAGTTGGTCAACATGATCACGGACAATTTTTTGAGAGTGGCAGTACATCCAATGATCCAACAACAAGGTTGATCAACGATATGTTTCCTCATGAGAGCGGTATATTTGCTCAAGCACCGGATATCGATATCCCTCCCGCCGTTGAAGACTTCCCTCATATTGAGCCGGTCCAGCAATTACCTACAGCTGTCAACACTGCTGGTATGGACAAGTACAACAACCTCATTGCCTTCCAACAGACCCCGTTGTACAACGGGTGTAATAAGACTGTTCTCGAAAGTGTTATGGGAGTAATGAAGCTCAAAGTGGAGAACAAAATGAGTGTGAAGGCTGTTGATGATTGGCTGAAGTGGTCTGGTTCGTTGTTGCCCCCCGGTCATCGTCTTCCTACCACTCATCGTAAGGTGCGACAGATCCTTAAACATCTTGGCCTTTCCTACATCAAAATTCATGCTTGTAGATATGATTGTGTTCTCTTCTGGGGTGAAGATGCTTATGAGAATGATCTTGAATCCCTTGATGAATGCCCGGTATGTGGTACAGATAGGTATAAGTTGACCCCTGCCGGAAACAAGAAAGCTGTGAAGATACTTCGGTATTTTCCCCTGATAGATAGGCTAGAACGGTTGTTCATGTCTGCACACACGGCTCAAGCTATGAGATGGTGGGCCGAGAGGAATTTGCCCGACGGTGATACGCGTATACACCCTGCTGACGGAGAGGCTTGGAAGCACATGGTGAAGGAGTTTTCTTATTTTGCATCAGAGGTTCGAAATGTTTGGCTGGGGCTTTCATCTGACGGATTCAACCCTTTTGGCAACATGAGTCTTCAATACAGTATATGGCCAGTTATTTTGGTACCGTACAACCTTCCTCCATGGATGTGCATGAAGAAAGAATACAATATGCTCACTATGATCATTCTAGGGCCGGGTTATCCAGGAAAGTGTCTCGATGTGTATCTGAGACCCTTGATTGAGGAGCTTAAGTACTTGAGTGAGCATGGTCATCCCACTTATGACAAGTTCAAAAATGAGATGTTCCAGATGCATGCCATGCTTGTTGGCACCATTAGCGATTTTCGTGCACGCGGGATGTTGTCGGGCAACGTTACAAGGGGATACAGGGCTTGTCCAGAGTGCATGACGGTTGAGTGTTGCAGACCTCATTGCAGGAAGATTGTACAGATGCGACATCGTTGTTGGCTTCCACATGATCACCCTTTTCGGGAGGATATGGAGGCATTTGATGGGACTGTGGAAACAGGTGAGCAGCCGAGGAGATGAACGGGGGATGAAATCTTAGAAGTGCTAAATGAATACGATTTTGGGCAGCTAAGCAATCATCCTGAGATAGTGGCGTCAATACCTGACAAACCCGACAGGTATAAATTCTGGACACACAAAAGTATTTTTTGGGAACTTCCTTATTGGTCCAAGTTGCTGATCAGACACTACTTAGATGTCATGCACATAGAGAAAAATGTGTGCGAGAGTGTGGTCGGCACAGTGTTGAATTGGGAGGGAAAAACTAAAGACGGCCCGAAGGCACGCATTGATCTTAAAAGGATGGGACTACGAAAACATTTGTGGTTGAGAGATGGGAAGAAAAAAATGCCACAAGCTCCTTATACCGTGAAGCCTGCCCAGAAGAGTGAAATCTTTGGTTGGATGGGTAATGTCAGGTATCCTTCAGGCTATGACGGAAATATAAGTCTATGTGTTAACTTCAAAGACAACAAGATGTACGGACTAAAGAGTCATGACTGTCATATACTGCTCCAATGCCTCTTCCCTGTTTTCATTCGAGGGTACCTGCCCAAAGAGGTGGTGGAGCCGTTAGTGGCTCTGTCAAGATTCTTTCAGAAGTTATGCACGAGAGAAGTGAAGAAATCGGACTTGTTGGAAATGCAACAGGACATCATTTTTATCATGTGCAAATTCGAAAGGATATTTCCTCCAAACTTTTTCGACATCATGCCTCACCTGATGCTCCATCTTCCGGAACAATTGTTGCTTACTGGTCCAGTACACTACACATGGATGTATCCTATGGAAAGGTACGTAATGCATCTCCTTCCTCTGGCTATATATATGTCGATCTTTAATATTATTTATTCACTTATATATTGTTGCAATAAGCATAACATGCTCGATCTGTAATTACCAATTTACAGACAATTAGGGGACTACAAAGACTATGTGATGAACAAATCTGCACCCGAAGGGTGTATCGCTGAAGCATATATTGCGCATGAGTGCGTAACGTACACCAAGTTGTATTTGGGAGCGTTGGAGGACCCTCCACAACATATACCCGTAGATGGAGGGCAGTTCAACCTTTCGATCATCTCCGATGATGTTAAAGTTTCTGGAAAGTTGCCCAACTCGTACAAGTTGGAACCTTATGAGCTAGTCATTGCCCATTGGTCGGTATTGATAAACTGTCCAGAAGTTCAATATTGGAAAAATTTGCACCTTTACTGCCCTGCTATTTCCGGTGATGTTGAGTACCACAACAAGACGTTCACAAACTATTTTGGCCACTGGGTAAGTTGATACTTAAATTGACCTGTATATGATCGATGTTAAGTGCATGTCTCGCATCCTATTTATACGTACTTAATAAATGATTATTTTCAGATGAATCATGTACAAGATGATGGTATCCCTCAGTGGTCACACGAATTGAGGCTCTTGGCATAGAAACCGGTAACTTCCAGAGTTTATCCTATGTGTAAGGTAAATGGCGTGCTATTTATTTGTGAACATAGAGATGTCAGACGAAAAACACAGAATTCTGGGGTAATGGTGCATGGTGGGCAGAATGGAGTTGACTATTACGGTGTTCTCCATTCAGTTGTCGAATTAATATATGGGGAAGGCATGACCGTGCACTTGTTTAAGTGTAGATGGTTTGATACCGACCCTCAGAACACAAGGACCGATCAATACGGGATTTTTTCGGTGAATACTGCCACAAGCTGGTATGAAGATGATCCGTTTGTGTTGGCCACGGCGGTGAAACAATTGTTCTATCTTGATGATCTTGTGCATAAAGGCGCGTGGAAAGTGGTTAACCATGTTCTTCCACGAAACATATACAGTGCCTCAACCCTTGGTGTGACCTCGGATAATGAAGAAGTCAGTGCATACCAAGAGCCGAACGCAACTGGTATTCCTGAAACCTCAACAATTCACCTTAATAATGTGAGACAGGGCAGTGTGGTACGAATTCCTTAACCGAATCTTCTTGATGTTAATCAAAATGAAGAGAATGAAGACTCAAGTGATGAGGACATACACATATTACCTGAAATTAACTCGGAAACAGAGTCAGACTCAAGCGATGATTCCGATTATGCACCTTAATTAATTAGTGTATAGTTTATATGTATGTAGATGGTTTGACTTAGAACGTGCAATGTAAAATGAATTTTATTCGATCATATTATCGATCGACTTTAAATGGTGTCGATCGATCGGGGAAAAAATACAACGGATCGATTAATAATTAATATCGATCGATCGTATTATTAAATAATTTTGCTTAATTTACTAATTTCGTATTAAGTATTAATAATTTCGTATTAATTAACTATTAATAAATATATATATTAAACCACTACACATTTAATTAGTTTACCGGCCGGCATAAATGAAAAATAAATAGAGGAACTATATCCGACGAGTTGCATATGATCTCTTGTCGGATATAGTTGAACCCAAACTATATCCGACGACATTCGTATGAAATCTCGTCGGTTATAGTTTGGGTTCAACTATATCCGACGAGATCACTTAACTCGTCGGATATAGTTTGGCTTTATATCGTATATGGGTACGATTTGGGGCAGAAACGAAACTGCCCCAAACCGGAACAGTCGCCTCCTCTCGCCTCCTCTCGATTTTCAGGGCAGTTTAAGTGTTGGAAGCAAGCAATCGAAGGTCACCAAGCTATTCCATCGATCCTCAAGCAAAATCCTCGTCGATTAGTGAAAAAACAGGTTTGAAATCCCTAATTAATTTCAATTTTTCGAATTTTTTGATTTCGGTTGGATTTTACGTTGTGGAATGTGTTGATTGTCAATGTGGATGCATGTATTGATATAGTTGTGGATTTTGTGGGGATTATGCATATATTGAGTTATATAATTAGGAATTAGGAAATTTTAGGTTAAATTCAATTGGATTATATATAGTTTTTTATGTAAAATTAGGATTATATTTTTAGTTAAATTTGGATTATAATATAGGTTAAATTAGGATTATAATTTAGGTTATATTTGGATTATATTTTAGGTTAAATTAGGTTAAATTTTAGGTTAAATTGTTAGGTTATAATAAAATTTGGATTATATCCTAATTTTAGGTTAAATTAGGATTATAATTTATGGAATTTTAGGTTATAATTAAATTTCGATTGTTTTGAATTTTATTCATGAATTGATATATATTGGGATGTACTCGGAAATTTTAGGTTATATGTGGATTGGATTATATGTGGAAAGGATGGATTATTTGGATTATATGGATTGTTTTATATGGATTATTTGGATTATATGGATAGGATTATATGGATTATATGTGGATTATATGGAATTTTAGGTTATATTAGCATGAATTTGGATTATTTGGATTATTGGAATTATTGATATATATATATAGTTAAATTATTGAATTGGATTAATTATATATATATATATATGTATTGGAAGTTTTATGGAATTATATATTGTTGATTTTTGTGGAATATTTATATATTGAATATATATTGGATTATTGATTTTTAGATGAATTAGGAATTATTTTTAATTTTAATAATTTTATAGCAACGATGCAATGGTTTAATTGCGGACCTTCCCGAGGGGCCGGGTCGCGATCGAGTGCTTCGAGGGGGAGGTCCAGAGGGAGAGGGAGATCGGGACGTGGGGATGAGGGCTCGGGAGCTGGGGATCCTGATGGCACCGGAAGTCGGTCCGCATCAGGATCCACCAGTGTCCCCAACACTTACAGTGTTCCGCTGACCTCTCGACACCGTCGGCTGATGGGCGAGGGACAACCTCAGCAGCAGCAGCTCGAGCCGGCTCGATCCTCAGGCGCGAGAAGGGTTCAGCAGGTCAGTCGCACGCCGGAAACGGATAGTGCGACTCAATCCTCTGTCCGAATGCTGGACATTCATCGCAAGGAGGGTTCCCCCGTCATCCACCAGACAGCTCCTCATTCTTCCGAGGAGGCTGGTGGATCTACTCAGTCCTCGGCGAGGATGCGTCTATGCCCGCCGCCTACATTATTCTTACCGTTGGAAATCCCGATGATACCTCACGTCGATTCCGACGGGATGCCTATTCCGGGACAGCTAGGGTTCATTACCCCGGAGTAGGCATATGCGTATATACCCTTCCCGGCACCTCTCTGGAGTGCAAGGATTCCGGGACAACGCACCGACGAATCAGGTAAATATTAATTAGTGATATCTTTTTACTCCCTAATATTTAAATTCAATTAGGTGTTGATCGATGTTTAAAAAATCGTCTACATATATATGTGATAGGCGAGATCGTGCCCGGTGCCAAACAGAAGAGAACCAGAGGCCCCGTCGTCGGCAAGTTACTGGACGAAGCCATTCAGGCTAGCGGTGGTGGCCAACTTATGATTCCGATCAGGGATAGAGGGCAGGTGATCGAGGGAAAGGTCACTCGAAAGTACGCGGGGATGGCGGGCAGCCTCATACGGGATAGAGTCCCAATGTTGTGGCAAGATTGGAATTCAGTGCCACAAGCCGTCAAACATCAGCTGAATAATGCGTTGTCGGTGAGTTGAATTGTATATTCATTATGAAAATTTTCAATAATAAATTTTTAATATTATTGATATATATATATAAATATATGCATTGCAGAGGTGGTTCCGCGTGGATGAAGACATTAGACCCACGTGGGCGGATGAAGTGCATGGGAGCAGGTTTGCAAACGACCATTTGTTTCAATTTTTTCGTTTCTTTTGATTATGTTCATACAATGTTGTTAGTTACTAACGCTTGATTTTATGGGTATATATAGGTATAAGGAGTGGAAGGCCGAGCTGAAGAAGCATTGGAAAAAGTACGGGGACGATCGTGAGGGTACCCCTAGCGAGTTTCGTTATAGGGAGTACGAGTGGCGATGGCTTGTGGTTCACTTCAACAACCCTCGATTGAAGGTACGCAACCTTCAATCTATTTAATTTTGGTTTTATCGTACTTCCTGTAATTTTTTTGGCTAATGAGTGTTTTTTTTATGTTGACTTAATCGCGCAGGCTCTTTCTGAAGTCAACGCAAGGAACCGGGCCAAAAATACCACAAATCATCATGCCAGTACCAGATCATACTCGGGTTGGATCGAGGAGGCGGCCAACCACCCAGAAGATGATCCCCTTGTCTATACGATGCAGCACGCGTATCCGCAGAATCCCGAATATGCTGTAAGTGTCCTTATAACAAAATAAACTTATTTCTTATTTATTTAGATTGTTTTTTAAATTAATATTTTATTGTTCTTTGTCAATTAGGCGAGAATTCAGGAGGCGATTCCGGAGGTGTTGACTCAAGTGGCGAGAGAGCTCTATCCCGACACCCCCGATGCGGAACTCCCGATTGATCAGATTGATCGAACCGATCCGATCATCAGGGCCAGGATTACGTCAACTACGATCCCTCCAGGGAAGAACACATTCTACTGCAGGGGTTCCGGAAAATGGGGTAAAGGGCTACTGAAGCAGACCCCTGAATTCTCTCGCGGATTGGTATCATCATCATCATCTTCGAGGACTAATCATGAGCTAAACGACCGGCTTCATAGGCAATCAATTGAGATGGAAGCTCAACGGCGTCGGATAGAGGAGATGGAGCAAGCGTAGGCTGCAGAGCAGAATCGGTTGGCCGAACAGCAGCTGCAAATGGGGACATGGATGCAGCAATGTTATGCACAGTTGCAAGCATCTGGAATCCAGATAGCTCCCCCCCCCCCCCCCCCGCCCATTTTCGGTGCGCAACAGCCACAGCCTCAGCCTCAGCCAGACCAGGACCAACCTACTTATGACGATCCGTTTGACCACATAGACTTAGGACCAGGACCTCCCTACATTTGAACAATTATCGGTTTCATTTTTATTTTCATTATTTAGTACGCATATATATGTATATAGATTTGAACGATTTCGGTTTTTATTAATTTATTTATTTACTACGTACTCTAGTTTCAATGGTTGTTGATTTTCAATTTGAACAATATATAGATAGCGTGATTTTTTGTGAATGCAGGTTTTGGGATGAAACCCAAAACCTGCAAAAAAAATTTATATTTTTCCACTATATCCGACGACATGTGTCAATATCGTCGGATATAGTTTTATCCATAGTCAACCATTTTGACCATGGAGAAAACTATATCCGACGATGTCATCGTCGGTTATAGTTTAAAACTATGACCGACGATAAACCATTGTCGGATATAGTGTCGCCTTTTCCAACGAAAACCCTAACTGGTCGTCGGATATAGTATGACCAACGGTCTATTACCGACGGTACTATATCCGACGACATATCGTCGGATATAGGTATGACCGACGATAAACGGAAACAGACCGACGACACCAAGTCGTCGGTCATAGTAATTCTTCCGGTAGTGCCTCTAACCAAAGTGTCGACTTAAACTTGAATGAAAGAGTACCATAAATTCAATATAGATATGGACCCAATGATTCAAACCACATACTTGATCAAGATAAAGATGTCTGTTCTAATGAAAATGAAGATTCTGATGAAGAAGTTGATACTGATGAAGAAGGTGAAGACAATGATGAAGACGGGGAAGATTCTAATGCAACTCAAGAATGATTGAATATCTAGATATTATGTTCTATTCTTGCAATCTAAATTTTATGATTTTGGCTGCTTATTAAATAATTATTTAAGAATTTTGTTTGTTGGCAAAGATAATTTTTTTAATAGATGTTAATTTTCTATTTTTTGTATCAAAATATATTAGAAAAATCCAATAAACATACTCTATTTATATTTATAATTATATTTATAGTAACAACAATCACGATGCATTTACTATTTATGACAAAATTGTATTCTCGTATATGAGATGAGTGAGAAAAATCCTACCTCGCATCAGAGAATTGCAACAAAAATTAATCGTCACATTTAATACTTATGACAAAAATAAAATATCATATTTACTTTTTACAATGAATGTAAAACCTCGCATTTATTAGTTGAAACAAAAACAAAACCATGTATTTATTTTTTTGTAATAAAAGTTATACGTTACATTTACTGTTTGCGACAAATGACAAACATTGTATTTAATATTAGCGACAAACAAAAAATCTCAATTTTAAAATTTTGACAAAAAAAAATATCGCATTTATTTTTAGTAACAAACATATGACCTCACATTTACTAATTGCGAGAAATAAAGAATCTCAAAAAAAAATTATTGACAAACGTCAAGCATCGCATTTAGTGGTTGCGACAAATGTCAAACATCGTACTTCTAGTGTTTGACAAACATCGCTTTAAGTTCTTGCGACGATTGTCTAATGTCGCATATAGTACTTGCACCAAAAATAAATCGTCAAATTTACTAAATGCGACGAAAATAAAATCTCATTTTTACAATCTCTGTCAAAAACAAAGTGTTGCAGTTTAATATTGCGATAAAGAGTATTCCTCACATTTATTATCTACGACAAACAAGGAACCTCACACTTTATTTTTTTCGACTGACACAAAACGTCACATCACTACCAGAAAAATGTACCTAGACCGTGGAGCGTTTCCGTCGTCTAGGTGTGTTTTTCCGTCGTCTAAGTACTTAGACGACGGAACCTCCGTGGTCCAAGTTTCGTACTCCAAGTGTTGTCGTCCAAGCACTTGGATGACAGAGAAGGAGAATTTCGTCGTCTAAGTGAGACTTAGACCGCGGACATTCTCCGCGGTCTAAGTGCTCGCTTAGACCGCGCAAAAGACTCCGCGGTCTAAGTTTTCACTTGGACGACGGAAAACAACATTTCCGTTGTCTAAGTGGTGATTTTGTAAAAAAAAAATTAAATGAAAAATTTCATGAATTTTTTATTTAATTTTTTGTATATCAATATTCATAATATTGCAAAATTTATTGAATGTTAATTATTAATAATATATAATACGTACAAAATTCATAATGAATAAATAATTTAAATTATTATGGATTTAAATACAAAATTCATAATATAATAAATTAAATTAATCTAGCCTAAATAAACTAAATTAACCTAAAACTAAACTAATTGTAGGCGGTGGTGGCGGCGGCGCCGGTGGTGGTGGTGGCCGGAATGTGGAGGCCGGTGGTGGAGGCGACAATGTAGGCGGTAGCTAGTGGTGTGTGGTGGTGGTGAAGGCGACGTTGTAGATGGTGGTGGTGGCAGCGACGGTGGTGATGTCGGTGGTGGCGACGACGGTGGTGATGTCGGTGGTGGCGGCGACAGTGGTAGTGGTGATGATGATGGTGGATGGTGATGGTGGTGGTGATGATATATGGTGGGTGGTTTGATTGGGGGGAGAGAGGGAGAGGGAGAGTGGATTGAGAGAGGAAAAAATGAAGAGAGATTGAGAAAATGATGAATTTAAAGGGTTTTAAAGCACTTAGACGACGAAAAATCAGTATTTCCGTCGTCTAAGTGCTTTAAATTTTTAAAAAATGCCACCAAGTATTTCGTCTAAGTGATTTAAATTTTTGCCAAAATTGTAGTGGGAAAAAATGCCGCCAATTATTTTGACTTAGACGACGGAATTTCTTATTTTCCGTTGTCTACATGAAAATAATTGGCGGCATTTTTCAATTTTCTCCAAAATAAATTTTTCAGAAATTTAGTTTAAAAAAAATTCATTTAGACCACGGGGATGGTTATCTCCGTGGTCTAAGTGAATTTTTAAAATTTTTAAAAATTCACTTAGACCACAGAGATGGTCAATCTCCGTGGTCCAGGTGAAATAGTCGTAAAATTAATTTTTAAAAATAATTCGCAAGAAAGTTTCCGATCGGTCATTCGAATGAAATAGTCGTAAAATATCGATTAACGAATCGTATATATAAACAATTCAATTTAAGACGACAAATAATCTTACGTCTTTAAACTTGTTAAGTATCTACTAATGTGTATAACTTAAGTGTTACTAAGTATAGGCTCATTGCATATCGATATTAACGAAATTGAATTTGGACAAAATAACCGTTGGATACATTCGCCATAAGACAATATATAAACCAAATAATTTTCACAAAATAGTAAGTTCATTAAAGGTTTCATCGGCACAGTCAACCGCAAAACCAAAATTTTTACAAACCGGAAACGTGGATACACGAAAATCCGTAAGTCCTATTTTGGAACCGTTAACGCTCACACTCCAAGCATTGTTTACTCTATGGTCTCGACGAAAATAATATGCATTGGGACATGGTCTAGATGGCCGTTGTCTTAGGTGAAATCACGAAATTTTCACTTAGACGACGGAAACGTGCAGTTGCGTCGTCTAAGTGAAATTTTGTAATTTAAGGTCACCCACACCCCAGAGACCTTAAACCCTAAACCCAAATTAATTGGGTGCCGGTTCTAAAAATTCAAAAATTTCACTTAAACGACGGAGATGGTTTTTTCCGCGGTCTAAGTGAATACTTAGACCGCGGAAACTTTCTCCGCGGTCTAAGTGAAATTTTTGATTTTTTGAAATTTCACTTAGACGACGGAGATGTCTTTTTTCGCGGTCTAAGTGAACACTTAGACCGCGGAAACTTTCTCCGCGGTCTAAGTGAAATTTTTGAATTTTTGAAATTTCACTTAGACGACGGAGATGTCTTTTTCCGCGGTCTAAGTGAGCACTTAGACGATGGAAAAAGACATCTTCGTCGTCTAAGTGTTCACTTAGACCGCGGAGAAGTTTCTGCGGTCTAAGTGTCACTTAGACGACGGAACCTTAAAAGGTTCCGTCGTCTAAGTGCATTTTTCTTGTAGTGCATTTAAAGTTTGCGACAAATGTCAAACTTCACATTCAATATTTGCGATGAAAGTGAAACGTCGTTTTTATGTTTTGCGACATACCCAAATTCCTCGCCAAAAATAATATAAAACGAATCAATTACGTCACTATAGAAAATGTGACGAAACAAGTTATTCGTCGCTTTTTACATTCCCCAAAACAATTAGGGTGACAGACCTAGCGACGACTCAAAATTTGTTGCAATTTTATTTTAGATAGGAATTTAATCTTTTAGCAATAAACTCTAGTCGTCACCAAAAGCTTTTTTTCTTATCGTGATTATTATTACGTAAAGCACAATTCGGAGAAATATTAGGCATAAAGTTACTAAGACGTTCTCAAATTTTAAGGTGCTTGTAAATAAGAAGCAAGTTAAAGGTTTTACTTTATTTGGGATATTCAAACCCCACATAACTTAAAGCAAGGAAACAGATTCATGTGCATGAATATCACTAATCTATAAATCTGAGGCAGACTTTATCAGAAATTACCATTACTAATAGGACCCCAAACAAACCTATCAGGAGTAGAAAAAATAGGAAGATGTACTACTTTTATAGTATTTAACGTATCAGGGTCCTAATAATTATTCAAGTATGAGAGATTCCAATTATTTTCGGAGATGATATGATTAACTATTATAGAAAGATCTAGAGTGGAAAGTAAATGGTTTGGAACCAGTTTAATTAAAAGAAATGGGAATACTCAGTTGTAAAGCCAAATATTATTTTGAGTCCATCTCCCACAATCCACCGTAGCCCTTGTTGAAAAATTTGTCTAGCCTCAAGTATACCTTTCCAGGCACATGAGTACGAGGATTTGATTCAATTATTAAAGAAAGATTCTTTTCGAAGATATTTTTGCATAAGAATGCTTACCCACCAGTTAGCAGGTTCAGTTAGAACTTCCCAGCCCAATTTAATTAGATAAGGCTGCTTGGTTAAAATGAACAGTAAGTCGAATTCCTAGTCCTCATGGGGGACCCCAATGAGGGCGCAAATATCATCTTTAGATGCCCTATTAACATTATTGGAGAAGTAGTAAATAGATTTATGAAACTTAATTTGATGGCTAGAAGCCCTAGAAAATTTAAAATTTTTTTGAAATTTCTAGCAGTTGAAATGGTAGCTTTTCCGAAAAGAAGACAATCACATGCAAAAACATGGTTAGAAATTCGAAAACCACAAGGGGGCGAAAGTAGTCCAATTTGAGATTTCGGCTTTATGGTTGCTTTATTCAGAAGTCGAATTAGTATTTTCATACAAAGAATAAAAATATAAGGAGAGAAAGGGTCCCCTTGCATAATGCCTCGCTTAAGTCGAACCAGTCGATCCATTAACTATTATGGAGAAAGATGCAGAGGAAATACACTTCATTATTAAAGAAACCCAGTGTGGGTGGAAGCCAAATTTGTGACATAACTTAATATATGTAATGACTCGGATCTAGATTAGTGAGTTAATCATCGTTAATCACAATAATTAACAAGTAAGCATCATACGTGATGTTTATCGAGATTCGTCGCAATTGAAAATTAACTTTTTATAAATTATGTATTTGGACTCACTTTTTATAAATCAATTTGCAAAGGCACATCGAGTTCAATAAGGCGGAATGACCAATGAATTTCCGTCTTGCACCCAAAAGGATCAAAAGCATCAAGGTCAAGTGGTCAATACGGTCTTGGCTATCGGAAGAAGATGTGATGATTATGGTGATGCTCCCATGGTAGAAAGCGATTGTGAAAGTGATAATGAGAAGTATGTAGGCACATCGGGTGCACCTAGCATAGCTTCTAGATTTGATAATAAAGTTAAGGGGAAACATGAGGGTATCAAGACCCAAGCCGAGACTAAGGTGAACCCGGATGGACTTAGGTTCTTATCTTTTCCTCCAACCCATGCTAAAGGAAAGACGGGAGCTGTCATGAGCCATCACGCAAAAGCCTTCAAGTTATTCAATGAAGTTCATTCGATTCTGGCACTACAAGTCTATAGTGTTGATGTCATAGGAAGCAAGGCCAATAAATTGAATCCGAACAAGCTTGAGAAAGTGGCATTGGTAGTTGGTAGCAAGGTCACTTTAAAAAGCCTTAATCCCTTGAGGGGTGCTAATTACAAGTTGCTTGAGCTATGTCCTCAAGGAGTCGTCCATTTGATGAATTTAAAGAATGGGAGAACTTTCAATCTCCATGAGACACAAGTTGAGGCTTTCAAGCCAAACACAAAGTGGAGTGTTGAGGTCTATCACTTTAAGGACCGAACCATGATGGCTTAACCTACTCATCCCTTCATGGACCATATTTATGTCCTTAAACTACAATCCGTAATGGTCGGACACTATTGGTAGGTTCTTTGAAATAATTGTGAGGTAAAGGTGGTGATTATGTGACTCGAATGAAGCCAATTTGAAGAGAGTCATGGATGCCTAGCATGGAAGGCAAGACCAATCTTGGTCTTGCAATTTGGTGATTGTTGGTGACTCATAATGCAATATTTTCGGTATTCAATGGGGAGCATTCTTAATATCTTACCTCACTTTGAATTTTGATTGCATGTGTGTGTGTAGATATTGATTTGTTGAGCGATTAGATGTGCACCTTACCATATTTTATTTGTTTTAGCTTAGTTATATGGTTGATATGTGTGAAGGTCCATTTTTTGTGTAGGGAGTGACATGAACTTGAATAGATATTGGCATGATTTTACTCACCTTCATAGAGACATTCAGCGTGCTTGCCTCAATGGGTCAAAGGGTTTCCCTCAATCCATCGAACAAGACCGGCCAGTTGGATCCAAGGGCTCTGCTTCGATGGATCGAAGAGTTTCCTTCGACCTATCGAAGGCCATTCCACATGTACACTTTCAACTTCTTTTGGAGTCCGAATGCTATGGCTTAGACCATATACCACTTTGAGCTTTCAAATGCTATCAATTTCAATTCGAATGCGCCGTTTTCCGGTTCTTACTTCACTCATACAACCTTTGGATGGTAGGGTCTAAGTTGGCCTTCGTTGGTTTATATGTTTATACATTTGAAGCTAGGAGCCGGCCTTCAAAGTGTTTGCACCCTCTTTATCCCTACTCTCTTTATTTCCTTGCTTCGTATGGACATGATTAGGAATGATGTTTAGTGTATCGTATGCGTCGTGTTAGCATGTGGTAGTCTTGGTGTGATACATGTTGTGATACTTGTTACTATGATTTAAACGTCTTTCTAAGTGTTAAAGTTCTAAGTGTGAGGTCCTCTCGTGTTACATGCTAGATTACAATGTGGTATTCCTTTGAAATGTGATTAGTATGCATGCCCCCATTGTGGTTGATAGGATTCTTATAGCTTCATTATTTCTTAGAGACTATATGACCCTTTAAGTGTGAATGCATGTTAGTCACTATGCCTAGAAAAATATGTGTTGGGCAAAGAAATTTGTGAAATGATGAACCATCTTGTCTACACTTTTGTTTCGTACGTGGCTTTATGCAAATTGTGGACAATTTGGTTCTGAAGTGTGAGGTAGGCGGCTAAGTCATTATCATTCTTTATCAAAAAAATCCATAAAAAATGAAAAATGTGAGAAAATATAATACAAAAAAATGTGTGTTTTGGTATATTTTATGTCCCAATAACCACTCTCAATGATGAGATTAAACTAATGGCCAGTAGATTGCATAATGTTAAGCATGTTTAAAAAGAGAAAACAATGCATGTTTAATCGGTTTTAAAAATGTATATGTCATTCAAAATGAATTCACATGAGAAAAAGAAGGATCGATATGTTTTTGAATCAATTCATGCCCATGTAAGATTTTTTAGCCTTATTGTGCATACATAGCTACATTATGCACATATTCTTTCATGTGTGACATCGATCAATCATAGTGTAATCTAGAACTTGCTTTAAACCGTGCAATACATTTCCCAAATCATGAGTTATTTTTTGAAAATGATAGAGGCATTAGGATTACCACCATGGCCAAATTGCTTTTGAATCCTATGATGCATATATTATTTAGTGAGCCAAATTGAGCCTTATATCATTTAGCCTTTTAATTCTTGAACACCACAAATCCTTACCAAGCCTAAACACTTACTTCTACTCTTAACTACGCAATCGAGCAAGCGATAATGAAGTCCTATTAGAGCATATGCACCCATGAAATGGGTGAGGAATTCCTATTTGAAGAATTCCTCTTCCAAATCCTTAAATAGAAAGTCTTATTCCTGTTTTGCGCGCAGCAGAGCCTAAAATAGAATTTTCTATTACTATTTATTATTTAAAATTTTGATTTTTTAACTCTTAATATTATTTTTATCCAATAACTAGGCAACACGTGTCATTCTCGATCAAATAATTGGTAGCGAATTGCCAATAGGATTTTCGACCAGTAATTTAGTGACACGTGTTGCCTAGTTGGCGAAATTATTGATGCAGATTTCCAGTAAGATTGCGAACCAATTAGAATATAACACGTGTCATGTCCACGTATCGGTGTTGGCAAAATTATTGATGAGGATATTCGGTAAGATTTTTGGTAAGATTTTTGACCAATAATTTTGCGACACGTGGATTTGGCATAGTTTCGTTATCGTCTAAATTATTGATGAAGATTTTCGGTAAGATTTTCTACCAATCAAGTTGTGACACGTGTCGTTATCTTGAAACATCTGGTAATTCAAAATGGCTATAAAAGCATTATCTATGGCTCCTTGAATACTCACATCAACTACAAATTACTTGTAGTTCTACTTGTAAACAAATTTCTCCAAACACTTCTTCACATTCCGGTTTCATCAAGATGAATCATATGGGTTTGAACAATTTTTTTCAGTAGGAGGCAACAACAATGCCAGCAAAATGCAGAAATTATGAATGCATTCATAACTGACGCGGTCTTGGTGGATGTAGCATTTGATGATAAACCACCACGCCACCGTGCAAATCAACAAAGGATAAGGGAGTCTAGGGGACAAAATATAATGGAAGATTACTTCATCGAACACTTGGTGTTCAATGACCACGACTTTTTCCAGAGGTTTCGAATGAGCCAAAATTTATTCAACCGTATAATGACGAATCTCTGCAACTACGACCAATTTTGGCATCAACGAGCCGATGCCACTGCAATGCTCGGACTACTTCCCCGACAAAAGGTGCTCTACGAATGTTAGCATACGGCTCAGCTACAGATCAATGTGTAGAAATCACTAGGATGGGGGAGTCAACAGCCCTAGAATGCATGAAGAAATGGTGCACCCAAGTTGTAGAGCTTTATGGTAACCATTATCTCCACGTTCTAGATCAGACAGACATAGTGGTCGGCAAAAAGCCCGGCCCGGCCCAGCCCGGCCCATGTATAGCCGGCACGGGCCGGGCCGGGCCGGGCCTCAACAACATTTTAATATTTACTGGCCGGGTCGGGCCGAGATTTATCTTTTATATAAGAATCCGGGCCCGGCCCATTCAAGCAGGTTTTGCGGGCTTTTACGGGCAGGGCATTTGTGGGCTTTTATGGGCCGGGCCTATCGGGCTTTAATTATTAAAAAATTAAGACATTTCAAAATAAACGTAACCTTCATCCATGCACCGGGGTTTAAACGTACTCCGACGAGTCTAAATTTTACGTACGATGTTTATCACTATAAGATGGAGTTTTCTACATGTCCTCGTTTATTATTAAAACATATTTAATTCTTATATTGCTTGAATTCTCTATATGTATATTAATGTTCTTACGTTTGTTCATTTGTTATATGGAATGAAATACTTTTGTGAAACTTAATCGGACATGTTTAATTATTTTATAAAATTGACCGTTAGATTGATTGGTTAGAATATTATAACCATGCCTTTAAAATTTTATAAATTTTGGACTTGATTTAGACATCGATCCATGTATTTCGCCAAATGTGACCATAGTACTCTTACAACTAAAACGGAAATTACCCCTCCCGAAAATAATTTTTTAACATCAAATTTTGGACACATATTCTTATGGAATACATATCTATCTCATAGTGTCAAGAAAATTGACATAAAAAATTGATTTATCTACTCCCCCCATAGGAAAATAAGGAAAATAAGATGAGTGTATTTTAGTGTTTTCACAAATTTTGTTTAATTGTATTGACTGGGATCCAAACTTACTTCGATTAGACTAATTTTTACGTACGGTGTCATTTATTACAAGGTGAACTATTATATATGGCCTTCTTTATTGTTAAAACATTTTTAATTCTTATATTGCTTGAATTCTCTACATGCACACTAATGTTCTTACCTTTATTCATTGGTTATATGGGTTGAAAGACTTTTGTGAAACGTAATCGATCATGTATCATCATTTTACAAAACTGACTGTCAGATTGGTTGTTCATAATATTCTAAGCATGCCGTTAAAAATTTATAAATTTTGGACTTGATTTAGACTTACATCTATGAGTTTCGCTAAATGTGACCGTAGTACCCTTACAACTAAAACGTAAATTACCCATCCCTAAAGGAATTTTTTAAGATCAAAATTTTAACACATATTCTTGTAAATTACATATCTATCTCATAGTGTCAAAAAAATTGACATAAAAAATTAATTTATCTAGTTTCTCCATGGAAAAATAAGCAATATATAAGAGAAGGGTATTGATGTCATTTCACACACTCTCAATTAAACTCTCACCATTGAAAAATTACAAGATCTAATCTGAACCATCTATTATATTTACTGTTTTACTGTGTAAATCGATAAAAAAAATTATAATGAAACCCTAAACCATAAACCCTAAACCTAAACCCTAAACCCTAACCCCTAAACCCTAACTTACTCTAAACCTCAAAATGCCTAAAACCTAAAATCTAACTTACTCTAAACCTCAAAATTCTTAAACCTTAACTTACCATAAATCTCAATCCCCTAAACCCTAACTTACCTTAAACCTAAACCCTAACTTATCATAAACTCTAAACAATGATTTAATAGTAAAATAGATACACAAATATAACTATATATGGAATTCCAATATTTGATCAATATATGTATATGTAATATATTAATATAGATATACACAAATATAAAAAAAAAATATATATAGTACTAGTCACTATATTATATATATAAGTATAGGTATAATGATATATGTACTACTATCTTATATATATAAAAAATTGATTGTCGGATTGGTTGTTCATAATATTCTAAGTAGGCCATCCCTAATTTTTATAAATTTTGGACCTAAACCCTAAAACCTAAACCCTAAACCCCAAACCCTAAACCCTAAAAAAATTACAATAAAATCCTAGAACCGGAACCCTAACTTACCCTAAACCTCAAATTCCTAAACCTTAACTTACCATAAATCTTAATCTCCTAAACCCTAATTTACCCTAAACCTAAACCCTAACTTATGCTAAACTTTAAATAATGACTTAATAGTAAAATAGATACACAAATTTAATTATATATGGAATTCGAATATTCAATCTATACATGTATATGTAATATATTAATATATATACACAAATATAAAATATATATCTATATAGTATTAGTCTATTAGACTATGTGACGACCCGAACCAGAATCAGTTGTGTGTTTGGCACGATTCTCGAGATTTGGTTATAGTCGCAGTTTTACGATATTGTGTAGTTTGTCGATTCGATTCGCGACTATGTTTTCAGTCGAGAATTTGAGTTGAGTGTCTTCACGGAAGTTGTAGAGTACGTGATTTCGAGTTCGTGGACGGTTTCGGAAGATTTTTCCGATAACCGAGGAATATTTGATGGTTATTTGAAGTTTCGGGTTCCGACGAGTTTATCCGATTGTTTCGAGCTTATCCGAATCACATCGTATATTCATTTCGGACCGTTGATTGACCCGAGGGACGAGTATAAATATCGAAAAGTCGGAAAATAGTCGTAAAAACACGAATTTGCATTGACTTGCGTTGACTTTCCTATTTTGAAAACTTTGACCGTTGACCGTGGGAGGAGAGTTTCCCGTTTCGGCTTCAACTTCCGGCGACCGGATTCCGGCCACGGGACAGGTATGGTTAGCATCCTTCTTTGATTTCGAGTGGGTTAGGCTTTGGTTTGGAGTGAATTGGTTTCGTTTTGGGGAAGAACCATTGGAGGCCGAGTTGGAGAATTCGCCGGTGACGGGGAGCTTGGCTCCGGCGAGTTTTGGAAGGGGAGATTAGGGGGATTCGACTCCCCTTGTCTCTCTGAATCTATTGGTGTGGTCAATTGAGGTTAAGGAAGAGTTTTTGATGCAACCCGATTAGGGATTTGAGTTGGGAGGTTCGTTCGGTTTTGCTCGATTTTGGGAAGGTTTTGCTTTGAATTGGTTCTAGTGATAGAAGAGGAAAAGGTTCGCATGGTTGTGGGGATGAAAACTGGAGCTTTTCACCGTGTGATTTCACCGTTGACGGCGCGCCGCCGCCGGCGGCGGCGGTCAACGGCGGTCAACGGTGGAGAAAAAGTCAACTTTTCAGATTTCGACGTTTTTAGTGTCATTTTTCTCGTAATCACGCCCTGATTATCGTACGGAGGTTTTCGGGTTGATTTGGTTAGCCGATTTTCAGTCGAGGTTTCGAGTTGGGATTTCGGGATTTCTGTAATTCATTTTGCACCGCATTTTGTATTTTCGGGAACGGTTGGTTTCCGTGCATCCGTACAGTGTTGTGGACTACGATTTTGATCAGTTATGTTTTGTGAATATTCAGGAGATCGAGATCGAGATCTGGATCGTGAGCGTGCTTCTGGCGAGGGATCTTCCGCTGGACCACGAGTTTAGCGCGTGTGCGCGTTTCGAGAGTCTGTGAGTGGACACTTTATTTTCACGGATTGATTGCGAGTCCTTATTTATGATTTATGAACTTGAGCATGCGGATTGATCATGATTTTACGAGCATGTGTTTTACGATTATGTTTATACGAATATACGTATACGAATATATACATATACGTACATGTTATGTTTTAAGCATGTGCATAGAAAAGATTTATGATTTGGTTTACACAGAGTACAGTCTCAGTATATGTTGTGGTATCGATACGCACCGGCTTCTCGGCTGATCCCCGAGTATGCTCCGGGGGGGACAGATATCCTGACCCGAGGCCTTTCTGGCTAGGAATCACGTGTGGGTCTGGGATCCCGTGGTTCAGACTGTGCTATCGCGTGGTAGTCCATGAGAGATTCCGCGATACATTTACGTTGCATGCTCTGTACGTGAGTGGTAGCCGATGTCTCCTCACGTACTATTTGATTTTCATGCATTTGACTCGCATATGATTTTATATGTATATATATACTTGGTGAAGGATATTTATCTTCGTCCACTCACTCTAACATGTTTATTGTCTTTCACCTGGGCTTTTCGGTTTCCGTGCCCAGTTTGCAGTTCAGGTTTGGTGTTTCACGTCGTGGTTTGGAGGCTAGTGATCAGAGTTATCTGTATTTTCCAGTAGGTTCTTGTTTCGCCTACTGATGTACATACTGTATATGATTTACTCTAGTGGTCGCTCTGATACATTATGATACATGATGTGCGGATTTTCACGGATATACATATATACATAATACAGTTTATTCATTGTTGATGATTATATTGTTGTTGAGAAATCCGGATGGGATTGGTGCCCACGGTTTGCTTTTTGTGGCATAGGACGAAGTGTTAATTTCCGCGTGCAGGTTATGGTAATTCCACGCTAGTAACGAAACTCTGCCGAAATTTTGAAAAGTTTTTGTTGGTTCGTATTTTCGAAGGGGTTCGATTCCGGTTTAGGGAGCTAAATCGGGGTTGGGTCCTTTCAGCTTGGTATCAGAGCATTAGGTTGTCAGATTCTGTAGACTCTTGTAGTTGTGACGCTTAGGATATTTGAGTTGATACAGCATGACTGGAGTGATGACCCGACTGGCCAGCGGTACTCATCAATACTTCGGGTGTTGTATGTCCTCAAATATCTGCGGTTTCATGATTACGTTCTTTCTGCTTGTGCCTAATGCTTGTCTTGTATCAGTAGGATGCCTCCTCGACGTGGTCCCCGTGTTGACCGGGATGATGATCCTGATGAGGATCGCCGAACGCGCGACTTGCTTATGCGAGTACTGCGTTTGGAAGAGCGTTTTGACCCTGTGGTCAAGGCTCGCACTGCGGGTGCTACTGTGTTTTCGAGTTCAGTTGATCCAGAGATATGTGAGGCATGGCTGGTTCAGATTGAGCGTGTTTGTGAGCGTCTGCAGTTTACACCTGAGCAGATGTCAGTAGCCGCAGTTGGTTTACTTGAGGGTGATGCATACTTTTGGTGGGTCAGCACTGACAGAGTTCCTGTGGATACTCCGTGGACATTGTTTCGTGATCTGTTTATGCGGAGGTATTTTAATCAGGCTACCCAGCAGCGCAAGTACGAGGAGTTCACGAACTTAAGGCAGGGCAGTTTGTCTGTACTTGAGTATCGGGATCGGTTTACTCGTTTGTCTCGTTTTGCGCGGGATATGGTGGCTACAGAGGAAGCCAAGTGTCGTAGGTTTGAGCTGGGATTGAATCTGAACATCAAGGCGACGTTGACTACGATGCCAAGGAACAACTTTGATGAGTTTGTCAGTGCAGCTCTCCGAGGCGAGGATATTGAGCAGGAGAGACAGCTGAGGTACCAGCCGAGACGATTTGAGGAAGGTGGACCGAGTCAGGGGCCTTCGAAGAGGCTGGGTTCTGATACTTCCGGTTCAGCTTCATCTTCAGGCGGTGGATCTTTTCGACCACCAGCTAGTGTACCTAGGTGGAGACAGAGAGGGAGGAGAGATCGACCGCAGCGACCACATGTTAGTGGAGATTCCAGCGGTTCCAGTCATCCTCGACGATCATTTGGTACTCCTGCTACACCGAGGGAGGCTCCGTTGTGCAATCTGTGCAATAGGTATCATTTTGGATCGTGTCAGCGAGGCACCCTCAACTGTTATCATTGTGGCCAGGTGGGTCACTATGCGAGGGCGTGTCCTCAGTTGTATGGTGGAGATGGACAGGCGGCCCAGAGTTCCGGAGCAGAACGAGGTGCTACTACGGGAACTCGACCGGCACAGTTTGTGGGCCAGGGCCGACAGCAGGGACAGCCCCAGCGAGGACGACCAGCCGGACAGGCGAGAGTTCATGCTATGACTATGCGTGAGGGCAGAGCATCACCGGAGGTCGTTATCGGTACGTTACATGTCTTTGGTATTCCTGTAGTTGCATTGCTAGATCCAGGTGCCACACATTCGTTCATGTCATTTAGACTGTCATCATTGGCTACGGTACCTGCATCTCCACTTCCGGGGTTGTGGAGAGTGTTGTATCCGTCAGGTGAGGTTGTGAGCATTGGTTGGGTTTACCGTGATTGTGAGGTGTTTGTTAATGGCCATGGTTTAGCCGCGGATATGTTATTACTTGATATTGTGGATTTTGATCTGATATTAGGTATGGATTTTTTGGAGTCGCACTGGGCCATGTTTGATTGCCACAGGAAGGAGGTCGCGTTTCGACGACCCGGGTTACCTGAGATATTGTTTCGTGGCGAGAAGAACACTTTCCTACCGTGTTTGATTTCTGCGATGAGGGCAGATCGATTGATGAAGAAGGGTTGTGTTGCGTACTTAGCCCATGTTGTGGACACTACAGCTGCAGTGCCGGATCTTGGTAGTATTGAGGTTGTGTCTGAGTTTCCGGATGTGTTTCCAGCGGAGTTACCTGGTATACCCCCTGTGCGGGAGATTGATTTTACCATTGAGTTATTGCCGGGTACTGGACCGATTTCCCAGACACCGTACCGGATGGCGCCTGCAGAGTTGAGGGAGTTGCAGATTCAGCTTCAGGAGTTGCTGGAGAAGGGATTCATTCGACCGAGTGTTTCTCCGTGGGGTGCTCCAGTATTGTTTGTGCGGAAGAAGGATGGGTCCATGCGGTTGTGCATCGACTATCGGAAGCTGAATCAAATTACAGTGAGGAACAAGTATCCGTTGCCTCGGATTGACGACTTGTTCGATCAGCTGAAGGGAGCAGCAGTCTTTTCGAAGATTGACCTTCGATCCGGATATCACCAGTTGAGGATCCGGTATTCAGATGTTGCCAGGACAGCATTCAGGACGCGGTATGGGCACTATGAGTTTCTGGTTATGCCGTTTGGGTTGACCAACGCCCCCGCAGCTTTCATGGACTTGATGAATCGGGTATTTCGACGATTCCTGGATAAGTTCGTGATAGTATTCATTGATGATATTTTGATATACTCGAGGAGTGTAGGTCAGCACAGGAAGCACTTGCGAGTGGTGTTGCGGACTTTGCGGGACCATCAGTTGTTCGCGAAGTTTAGCAAGTGTGAGTTCTGGTTGGATAGTGTGAAGTTTCTGGGCCACGTGATTTCGGCTGAGGGAGTTAGTGTTGATCCTGACAAGATTGAGGCCGTGCTGAATTGGAGTCGACCCACTACTGTGCCGGAGATCCGGAGTTTCTTGGGATTAGCAGGCTATTATCGACGGTTTGTACAGGATTTTTCACGGATAGCTACACCACTGACCAGATTGACGAAGAAGGGCGTCAAGTTTGAGTGGTCTGATGCGTGCGAGGAGAGTTATTTGCTCCTGAAGGAGAGATTGACTACCGCACCGGTTCTGACATTGCCAGATGACAGTGGTGAGTATGTTGTGTATAGCGACGCGTCGAAGTTGGGCCTTGGCTGTGTGTTGATGCAGCATGGTAGAGTTGTGGCGTATGGTTCCAGACAGCTGAAACCACACGAGGTCAACTATCCGACGCATGATTTGGAGTTAGCCGCTATCGTGTTAGCGTTGAAGAGTTGGAGACATTACCTGTACAGTGCTCAGTGTAAGATTTTCACTGACCACAAGAGTCTCACTTACTTACGGACACAGCCGGATCTGAACATGAGGCAGCGCCGATGGATGGAGTTGATCAATGATTATGATTGTACATTTGAGTATCATCCGGGGAAGGCCAATGTTGTAGCGGATGCACTTAGCAGGAAATCTGGAGCCTCATTGTTTCACATGGGTGTGGCCAGAGTATCGATGTTAGCCGAGCTTCGAGCTACAGGTGCTGTGTTTGGGTATGATGATGATGGAGTTTTGTTAGCCAGTTTCCAGGTTCGACCAGTGTTGGTTGATCAGGTACGAGAGGCACAAGATTCAGATCCTTACTTGCTGGGCAAGAAGACCATGATTCGGAATGGTGTACTTACAGAGTTCCGATTGAGCGACGACGGTACGTTGTTGTTCAGAGGCAGATTATGTGTACCCAGAGACGAGGACTTAAAGAAGGAGATTCTGGACGAGGCTCACAGTTCAGCGTATGCGATGCATCCTGGAGGTACGAAGATGTTTCGTACACTTCGAGCGTACTATTGGTGGCGCAACATGAAGCGGGAGATTGCCACGTACGTGAGTCGATGTTTGATTTGTCAGCAGGTGAAGGCGGAGAGGCAGAAACCTGCAGGGAAATTACAGCCACTTGAGATTCCAGTTTGGAAGTGGGAGCATATTACGATGGATTTCGTCTATCAGTTGCCGCGTACTTCGGCGGGCAACACTGGCATTTGGGTTATCGTTGATCGATTGACGAAATCTGCACACTTTCTTGCACTTCCAGGGAAGATTTCAGTGGGCAGATTAGCCAAGTTGTACTTATCCGAGATTGTTCGCTTGCATGGTGTGCCTGTGTCGATTGTTTCTGACCGTGATAGTCAGTTCACTTCTGAGTTTTGGCAGGCTTTACAGCGAGCGTTGGGTACAAGATTACGGTTTAGTACAGCTTTTCATCCTCAGACTGACGGGCAGTCCGAGCGGACTATTCAGACTCTTGAGGATATGCTGAGATCGTGTGTATTGCAGTTTCGTGGAAACTGGGATCAGCAGTTGCACTTGATCGAGTTCGCCTACAACAACAGTTATCAGGCCAGTATTGAGATGGCACCGTACGAGGCTCTGTACGGGAAGCAATGTCGCACTCCGTTATGTTGGAGTGAGGTGGGCGAACGTTGGCTTATTGGTCCGGATTTGGTGAAAACCACGATGGAGGACATTCAGGTTATTCGGGATCGACTAAAGGTCGCCCAGGATCGGCAGAAGAGTTACGCGGATGTGAGGAGGAAGAATCTAGAGTTCGAGGTTGGTGATTGGGTCTTCCTGAAACTGTCTCCGTGGAGGGGAGTAGTGCGTTTCGGGAAGCGTGGCAAGCTTCGGCCGCGGTACATTGGTCCGTATGAGATTACGGAGAGGGTTGGAGCTGTTGCTTACAGACTTGAGTTACCGACAGAGATGGCTCGTGTGCATGATGTCTTCCATGTTTCGATGTTGCGGAAGTACATCTCAGATCCTTCATATGTGATAGCCCCACAGCAGTTGCCGATTAGAGAGGACTTATTGTATGTTGAGGAGCCAGTACAGATTCTTGATCGACGTGAGCAGGAGCTGAGGCACCGTGTGATTCCGCTGGTGAAGGTCTTGTGGCAGAACCATTCAGTTGAGGAGGCCACCTGGGAGACCGAGCAGCGTATGCGGGAGCAGTATCCTCATCTGTTCACATGACAGGTACGTAAATTTCGAGGTCGAAATTTCTTTAAGGGGGGTAGATTTGTGACGACCCGAACCAGAATCAGTTGTGTGTTTGGCACGATTCTCGAGATTTGGTTATAGTCGCAGTTTTACGATATTGTGTAGTTTGCCGATTCGATTCGCGACTATGTTTTCAGTCGAGAATTTGAGTTGAGTGTCTTCACGGAAGTTGTAGAGTACGTGATTTCGAGTTCGTAGACGGTTCCGGAAGATTTTTCCGATAACCGAGGAATATTTGATGGTTATTTGAAGTTTCGGGTTCCGACGAGTTTATCCGATTGTTTCGAGCTTATCCGAATCACATCGTATATTCATTTCGGACCGTTGATTGACCCGAGGGACGAGTATAAATATCGAAAAGTCGGAAAATAGTCGTAAAAACACGAATTTGCATTGACTTGCGTTGACTTTCCTATTTTGAAAACTTTGACCGTTGACCGTGGGAGGAGAGTTTCCCGTTTCGGCTTCAACTTCCGGCGACCGGATTCTGGCCACGGGACAGGTATGGTTAGCATCCTTGTTTGATTTCGAGTGGGTTAGGCTTTGGTTTGGAGTGAATTGGTTTCGTTTTGGGGAAGAACCATTGGAGGCCGAGTTGGAGAATTCGCCGGTGACGGGGAGCTTGGCTCCGGCGAGTTTTGGAAGGGGAGATTAGGGGGATTCGACTCCCCTCGTCTCTCTGAATCTATTGGTGTGGTCAATTGAGGTTAAGGAAGAGTTTTTGATGCAACCCGATTAGGGATTTGAGTTGGGAGGTTCGTTCGGTTTTGCTCGATTTTGGGAAGGTTTTGCTTTGAATTGGTTCTAGTGATAGAAGAGGAAAAGGTTCGCATGGTTGTGGGGATGAAAACTGGAGCTTTTCACCGTGTGATTTCACCGTTGACGGCGCGCCGCCGCCGGCGGCGGCGGTCAACGGCGGTCAACGGTGGAGAAAAAGTCAACTTTTCAGATTTCGACGTTTTTAGTGTCATTTTTCTCGTAATCACGCCCTGATTATCGTACGGAGGTTTTCGGGTTGATTTGGTTAGCCGATTTTCAGTCGAGGTTTCGAGTTGGGATTTCGGGATTTCTGTAATTCATTTTGCACCGCATTTTGTATTTTCGGGAACGGTTGGTTTCCGTGCATCCGTACAGTGTTGTGGACTACGATTTTGATCAGTTATGTTTTGTGAATATTCAGGAGATCGAGATCGAGATCTGGATCGTGAGCGTGCTTCTGGCGAGGGATCTTCCGCTGGACCACGAGTTTAGCGCGTGTGCGCGTTTCGAGAGTCTGTGAGTGGACACTTTATTTTCACGGATTGATTGCGAGTCCTTATTTATGATTTATGAACTTGAGCATGCGGATTGATCATGATTTTACGAGCATGTGTTTTACGATTATGTTTATACGAATATACGTATACGAATATATACATATACGTACATGTTATGTTTTAAGCATGTGCATAGAAAAGATTTATGATTTGGTTTACACAGAGTACAGTCTCAGTATATGTTGTGGTATCGATACGCACTGGCTTCTCGGCTGATCCCCGAGTATGCTCCGGGGGGGACAGATATCCTGACCCGAGGCCTTTCTGGCTAGGAATCACGTGTGGGTCTGGGATCCCGTGGTTCAGACTGTGCTATCGCGTGGTAGTCCATGAGAGATTCCGCGATACATTTACGTTGCATGCTCTGTACGTGAGTGGTAGCCGATGTCTCCTCACGTACTATTTGATTTTCATGCATTTGACTCGCATATGATTTTATATGTATATATATACTTGGTGAAGGATATTTATCTTCGTCCACTCACTCTAACATGTTTATTGTCTTTCACCTGGGCTTTTCGGTTTCCGTGCCCAGTTTGCAGTTCAGGTTTGGTGTTTCACGTCGTGGTTTGGAGGCTAGTGATCAGAGTTATCTGTATTTTCCAGTAGGTTCTTGTTTCGCCTACTGATGTACATACTGTATATGATTTACTCTAGTGGTCGCTCTGATACATTATGATACATGATGTGCGGATTTTCACGGATATACATATATACATAATACAGTTTATTCATTGTTGATGATTATATTGTTGTTGAGAAATCCGGATGGGATTGGTGCCCACGGTTTGCTTTTTGTGGCATAGGACGAAGTGTTAATTTCCGCGTGCAGGTTATGGTAATTCCACGCTAGTAACGAAACTCTGCCGAAATTTTGAAAAGTTTTTGTTGGTTCGTATTTTCGAAGGGGTTCGATTCCGGTTTAGGGAGCTAAATCGGGGTTGGGTCCTTTCAGACTACTAGTCACTATATCATATATATATATGTCAATATGTGTGTAGGTAAACTTTAACTAGGTATAAATTGTATAATGATTAAAATTCATTAAATGATTTAATGATATATGTCAATATGTGTGCGGGCTTTGACGGGCCGGGCCTAACGGGCCTTGCCGGGCTTTTAGCGGGCCGGGCCCGCGGGCCGGGCCGGGCTTTAGATCTCTAAACCATGGTCGGCCCATCAACCACCTTGGCGGGCTTTTGCGGGCCGGGCCGGACTTTTAGCCTACGGGCTTGCGGGCCTCCACCGGCCCAAGAGGCTCACGGGCCAAATGATGAACCCTAGACAGACATCATTCGACTTTTAAGAAGGGCCAAACAACAAGAATTTCCTTCTATGATCGGAAGCATTGATTGCATGCATTAAGAGTGAAAGAACTACCCCACCGCTTGGTCTGGGTCATACTCAAGGAGAAAGGGTCGTCCCACTACCATCTTAGAGGAAGTGGCCTCATATGACACAGTTTCTTTGGGGTACCAGGAGCTCAAAATTATATTAACGTGTTCTACCAATCCGATATCTTCGATGCGCTACTTGCTGGAACAAATACGACTACGACTTATAAAATCAATGGTATGACATACTACAACACTTACTATCTTGCTGAAGGGATATATCTGAGGTACTCGTTTGTCAAAACGATTTCCAATCCTCAAGAGTTACCACAAAAGCTTTTTGCGAAAAAACAGGAGGCATATCGCAAGGATGTGGAGAGGTGTTTTGGCATCTTACAAGGTCGTTGGAGGATTATTCGACATGCAGCTCGGTGTCACCACCTATCGAAATTAAAAAGCATCATGTTCGTTTGCATCATAATGCACAACATGATCGCTAAGGAAGAATTCGTGGAGGATGAGTTTGAGGAGAACGAAAAAGAAGATCTCCAAAATTCGTCTACCGCTTTCACGGTTTATGATGGCCTAGTGGATCAAGAAGGGAATTGGATTCCTTTCGAGCAGGTCGGAAGAGATGGACAGAATGAACAACGGTTTAATGACCGTCTTGTAGATCTCCAATCTTCTTACATTCATTGTGAGCTTCAGAAGGACTTAATTAAGCACAACTGGTTGCTTGAGACCGGTAAACAACTATGAATATGTTGTATTAATTATGTGTTTGCATTGTTGTGTGTTTGAATTATGTCTTTTAATTATGTGTGTTTGAATTATGTGTGTTTCATTCAACCATGTCTTATTATAATGTGTGTGAACTTGATCTAATAAAGAATTTACGTTTTTATTTCTTGAAAAGGGAAACTACATAGTATATAATTTAAATGCTTGGAAACTTAAATTACATAAACGATAATTTAAATGGTTGAAAACATAAATTACATAAACGATAATTTAAATGCTTGAAAACTTAAATTACATAATTTAAGTGCTTGGAAAAAGATGGCGATAACAATTTGAAAAGGCTTCCTCCTCGCTAGCTTCTTCTTCAACCCCATTTACTTCAGCGAGGATTTTGGCTTTCCTCTTTGTAAAATACTTCTTTGATTTGAGAGTCATAGTATCGGTATCCATTGGCACAATCCTAGTTTCCTCAGGCAAAACCCTCAATTTGTAGTCCCTCTCTTGAAAGGCTAGTTGCTTTTCCATAAAGGCAACCTCAACCGCATCACTTTCTTTTTTATTGTTCATAAAAATGTGTTGGTTTGTCGCAATTTTGTTCAAAGCCTCGACTGAAAAGACCCAACCCCGATTTAATTTCTTAAACCGGAATCAAACCCCTTCTGAAAACAAGAACTTGCAAAAACCACAAAAAATTCGGCAGAGTTTCGCTATAACGTGGAATTGCCATTAACTTGCACCCGAAAACACATTTCATCCTATGCCACAAAAGCCAAACCGTGGGCACCAATCCCATCCGAATTTCTCAATATCATAACGATAATGTAAAGTAATAATCAAAACTGTACTTTACAAAAATCTGGGGAAAAAAATATATGAAAATATGACAGTAGTGTAATCAGAGCGACCTCTAATGTATATATATACATAAGTATACAATAGTAGGCAAAACAAGAAACCTACTGGAAAAGAAAGGTAGCTCGAACACTAAGCCTCCGACTGCGACGTGAGACACCAGAATCTGAACTGCAAACTGGGCACAGAAACAGAAAAGCCCAGGGAAAAGGCAAATAAAATCGTTAGAGTGAGTGGACGAAAATAATCATATGCCTTTCACCATTTATATATATCATAGAACAAAGTGAGTTCATAAAATGAATGGAAGAGTCAGGCGAATCTCTCAAGCCCAACGGTCAGGTGAATATCTTAAGCCCGACGGTGATAGACTAGGCGAATCTCTCAAGCCTAGTCGGCACATCAGGGGAATCTCTCAACCCTGGATCTGGACTACCGGTGATCAGCCGAGTAGCCAATGCATCGATGCTAAATAAATGCCATCACCATATAAAATATAAAACAATACCTCCAAAAATAGTATATAATCTCAACATCATACTGTAAATAAATACGGAATTCAAGAACTCGATACGACAGTGTAAATAAAAAGGTCCACTCACAGATAGCACAGCGCGCACACGCTCTAATCACGAGATCTAGCGGAAGATCCCTCGCCCAACGTACGATCTCGATCCCCTGAATAATCACAAAATATAACTGATCAAAATCACAGTTCAATACCCTATACTACACCTCGGAAACCAACAATTTCCAGAAACATATAACTCGATACAAAATAATCGTCGAAATTCTCAAAACTCTGCACATAAACCCTCGACTAAAAATCCAATATCCAAATCAACTCAAAAACCTCAAGGCGACGATCGTGGCGCGATTACAAGCAAAACAACATAAAATTCATCAAAATTTAAAAAGTCAACTGGTCGCCGGAGCTCCGCCGTTGACCGCCGCTGCCGCCGCGCCGTCAACCGGAGGAATTTCCCAGCGGCCAAGCTCACCGTAGCTTCTCCTCCTCAAGCCCAACAAATCTCTCAACTGTGTCAACACTCAATTCCGCCGTGATTAGCCGGAAATCAGCTCGAAAGTCACGAAACCCAAACTGGCCGGAAAACTTTCTCTGGCAAAAGCCTCCACCGTGAGGCCATCTCGTCCTCCCAACCTCAAGGGGTCTCCTACCTACCTCGAACCCATTCTTTTCCACCAAAAACCCCCCTCGGAAAGAAGCCGGAGCGCCACCCCCAAACGGACCCGATTCTGGTCGGAATTCCATGAACTTCAACTCACTCGTTCTCCCTTAAATCGAAACCAATTTTCACAAATCAAGTTCTAAACAACTGCAAATTTCAAGGAGAATCGAAATATACCAAAATCAAAGCCAGAGGTGGCCGGAAACGAAAGGTCGTCGGCAAGTCAAACGATGTCTGGTTTTCTCTTTGGTCAACGCGGGTCAACGCCTTCAATCTTGGTCAACGCCAGTCAAACTTCCAAAAACAATGTTTTCGACAATTTTTCGACTATTTCTGATATTTATACTCGCGGCTCGATACGATCGACGGTCCAAATTGAATCATAATCACGTTTCAGATAACTCAAATCCAAACAAATAAACACGACGAAATCACGTGATTTCAAATATTCATAACATATTCCTCGGTCGTCGAAATAATTATCCGGAACCGCCCACGAACTCGCCTAATAATTAAGTCGTGATCAAAACCGCCAGTTCGATTAATTTACGGAAAACTGTAATTACTCGCTAACTCGTGAATTAAGCCGATTACAATACTGATTCTGATTTAGGTCGTCACAAACCTATCCCCCTTAAAAAAATTCGACCTCGAAATTTACGTACCTGCTAAGTGAACAGATGAGGATACTGCTCCCGCATACGCTGCTCAGTCTCCCAGGTGGCCTCCTCAACCGAATGATTCTACCACAAGACCTTCACAAGCGGTATAACACGGTGCCTCAACTCCTGCTCACGCCGATCGAGAATTTGTACCGGCTCCTCCACATATGTCAAATCCTCCCGGATAGGAAGCTAATGTGGCGCTAACACATGTGATGGATCTAGAATATACTTCCGCAACATCGAGACATGAAAAACATCGTGTACACGAGTCATCTCGGAAGGTAACTTTAATCTGTAAGCCACGGTATCAACCCTCTCGGTAATCTCATACAGACCAATATATCGTGGTCGAAGCTTGCCACGCTTCCCAAAACGCACAACTCCCTTCCACGGAGATAGTTTCAGGAAGACCCAATTCCCCACCTCGAACTCGAGACTCTTTCTTCTCACGTCCGCATAACTCTTCTGGCGATCCTGGGCAATCTTCAATCTATCCTGGATAATCTGAATGTCCTCCATGGTGCTCTTCACCAGATCAGGGCCAATAAGCCATCGCTTGCCCACCTCACTCCAACACAATGGAGTGCGGCACTGCCTCCCGTATAGAGCCTCATACGGTGCCATATCAATACTAGCCTGATAGCTGTTGTTATAAGCAAACTCAATCAAATGCAGTTGCTGGTCCCAATTTCCTTGAAACTGCAAAACATAATACCGAAACATATCCTCGAGAGTCTGAATAGTCCTCTCAGACTGCCCATCAGTCTGAGGATGAAAAGCTGTACTGAAATGCAATCTAGTACCCAATGCTCGCTGCAATGCCTGCTAGAACTCTGAAGTAAATTGACTGTCTCGGTCAGAAACAATAGATACAGGCACAACGTGCAGACGAACGATCTCCGTCAAATACAGCTTTGCCAATCTACCCACTGATATCTTCCCCGGAAGTGCAAGAAAATGAGCGGATTTCGTCAATCGATCTACGATAACCCAAATACCAGTATTACCCGCCGAAGTACGCGGTAACTGATACACGAAATCCATGGTAATGTGCTCCCACTCCAAACCGGAATTTCTAAGGGCTGCAACTTTCCCGCAGGCTTCTGCCTCTCCGCTTTAACTTGCTAACAAATCAAATATCTGCTCACATATGCGGCAATCTCTCGCTTCACATTGCGCCACTAGTAATAAGCTCGAAGTGTATGAAACATCTTCGTACCGTCGGGATGCATCGCATACGCCGAACAATGTGCTTCGTCTAAAATCTCTTTCTTCAAACTCTCGTCCCTGGGTACACATAATCTACCTCTGAATAGCAACGTACCATCATCACTCAAACGAAACTCTGTTGGTACACCGTTCCGAATCATGGTCTTCTTGTCCAACAGATAGGATTCTGTATCCTGAGCTTCCGAACCTGATCAACCAATATCGGTCGAACCTAGAAGCTAGCCAATAAGGCTCCATCATCATCCCACTCGAACTCAGCTCCTGTGGCCCGTAGCTCGGCTAACATGGAAACTCTGGCCATACACACATGAAATAATGAGGCTCCAGATTTCTGACTAAGTGCATCAGCAATGACATTAGCCTTCCCTGGATGGTACTCAAAAGTGCAATCATAATCGTTAATCAACTCTATCTATCTGCGCTGCCTCATGTTCAAGTCTGGCTGTGTGCGCAAATAAGTGAGACTCTTGTGATCGGTGTATATCTTGCACTGAGCTTCGTACAGATAGTGTTTCCAACTCTTCAACGCTAATACAATAGCAACCAACTCCAAATCATGGGTAGGATAGTTGACTTTATGTGGTTTCAGCTACCTGGAACCATAAGCCACCACTCTACCATGCTGCATCAAAACACAATCAAGTCCCAATTTCGATGCATCGCTGTAAACCACAAACTCTCCACTGTCGTTAGGTAAAGTCAGAATCGGTGCAGTAGTCAACTTTTCCTTCAAGAGCAAGTAACTCTCCTCACATGCATCATACCACTCGAACTTGACGCCTTTCTTTGTCAATCTAGTAAGTGGCGTGGCAATCCGTGAAAAATCATGTACAAAACGCCGATAGTAACCTGCCAAACCCAAGAAACTCCTGATCTCTGGTACGGTGGTAGGTCTACTCCAATTTAACACGGCTTCAATCTTGTCAGGATCCACGCTGACTCCCTCAGCTGATATCACGTGACCCAAAAACTTCACGTTATTCAACCAAAACTCACGCTTGCTGAACTTCGCAAACAACTGATTGTCCCGCAAAGTCCGCAAAACAGCTCGCAAATGCTTCTTGTATTGGCCCATACTCCTGGAGTAAATCAGGATGTCGTCGATAAACCTTACTGACATGGACCAACATGATGCATGCTGCAGAGACTACACAATGGGTACTCCCTCGGTACGGCAAAAGTGCCACCGGTACGTCGCGGATAGCTGGATCCGCTAGAACCCCCACTAGACTGTGGCATCTGCGGTCGATCCCTCCTCCATCCCTGCCTCTGTCTAGCTGAACTACCTGGTGGTTGATATGGTCCACTGCCAGATGATGATGCCGATCCGGAAGTGTCAGAACTCAGCCTCTTGGAAGGTCCCTGACTCGGTCCACCCTCCTCAAATAGTCGAGACTGGAATCTCATCTGCCTTTCCTTCTCGATATCCTCTCCTCGAAGTGCAGCACTCACGAGTTCATCAAAGTTGTTCCGAGGCATCGTAGTCAGTGTCCCCTTGATGTTCAGGTTCAAACCCAGCTCAAATCTTCGGCACTTGGCTTCCTCTGTAGCCACCATGTCATGAGCAAACCGAGATAAGCGAGTAAATCTGTCCCGATACTCAAGTACAGACATGCTACCCTGACTCAAGTTGGTGAACTCCTCATACTTCCGCTGCTGTGTAGCTTGGTTGAAATACCTCCACATAAACAAATCTCGAAACAAAGTCCATGGAGTATCAACCGGAACTCTATCGGTGCTAACCCACCAGAAGTATGCATCTGACTCAAGTAACCCAACTGCTGCCACTGTCATCTGCTCAAGGATGAAACGCAGACGCTCACAAACACGTTCAACCTGAACCAACCATGCCTCACAAATCTCTGGATCAGTTGAACCCGAAAAGACAGCCGCTCCAGCAGTTCGAGCTTTGACCACAGGGTCAAAACGCTCCTCCAAACGCAACACTCGCATCAGCAAGTCATGCGTCTGGCGATCCTCATCAGGATCCACATCCAGATTAACATGGGGACCACGTCTAGGAGGCATCCTAATGATACAAGACAAACATTAATCACAAGCACAAGGAACATAATCATGAGACTGAGGACATTTGAGAACACACAATACCCGAAGCATTGATGAGTAACCACTGGCCAGTCGGGTCATCGCTCCAGACATGCTGTACATACTCAAATACCCTTAGTGTCACAACTATAAGAGTCTACAGAACCTGAAACCTAATGCTCTGATACCAAGCTGAAAGGACCCAACCCCGATTTAGTTTCCTAAACCGGAATCAAACCCCTTTTGAAAACATGAACTTGCAAAAACCACAAAAATTTTGGCAGAGTTTCGCTATAACGTGGAATTGCCATTAACCTGCACCCGAAAACACACTTCATCCTATGCCACAAAAGCCAAACCGTGGGCACCAATCTCATCCGGATTTCTCAATATCATAACGATAATGTAAAGTAATAATCAAAACTGTACTTTACAAAAATTCGGGGAAAAAAATATATGAAAATATGACAGTAGTGTAATCAGAGCGACCTCTAGTGTATATATACATAAGTATACAACAGTAGGCAAAACAAGAAACCTACTGGAAAAGAAAGGTAGCTCGAACACTAAGCCTCCGACTGTGACGTGAGACACCAGAATCCGAACTACAAACTGGGCACGAAAACCAAAAAGCCCAGGGAAAAGGCAAATAAAATCGTTAGAGTGAGTGGACGAAAATAATCATATGCCTTTCACCATTTATATATATCATAAAACAAAACGAGTTCATAAAATGAATGGAGGAGTCAGACGAATCTCTCAAGCCCGACGGTCAGGCTAATCTCTCAAGCCCAACGGTGATAGACTAGGCGAATCTCTCAAGCCTAGTGGGCACATCAGAGGAATCTCTCAACCCTGGATCTGGACTACCGGTGATCAGCCGAGTAGCCAATGCATTGATGCTAAATAAATGTCATCACCATATAAAATATAAAACAATACCTCCAAAAACAGTAAATAATCTCAACATCATACAGTAAATAAATACGGAAATCAAGAACTCGCTACGACAGTGTAAATAAAAAGGTCCACTCACAGATAGCACAGCGCGCACACGCTCTAATCACGAGATCCAACGGAAGATCCCTCGCCCAACGTACGATCTCGATCCCCTTAATAATCACAAAATATAACTTATCAAAATCACAGTTCAATACCCTGTACCACACCTCGGAAATCAACAATTTCCGGAAACATATAACTCGATATAAAATAATCGTCGAAATTCCCAAAACACTCCACATAAATCCTCGACTAAAAATTCGATATCCAAATCAACTCAAAAACCTCAAGGCGACGACCGGGGCGTGATTACGAGCAAAACGACATAAAATTCATCAAAATTTAAAAAGTCAACTGGTCGTCGGAGCTCCGCCGTTGACCGTCGCCGGCGTGCCGTCAACCGGAGGAATTTTCCGGCGGCCAAGCTCACCGTAGCTTCTCCTCCTCAAGCCCAACACATCTCTCAACTGTGTCACGAAACCCAAACCGGCCGGAAAAATAAAATTAAATAAAATGGACATAATAATATTAAATAACATGGTATAAACAATGCGTATTTCATAAGAACAATTTTTATTTTAAAAAAAGACATACTAATTTCAAACAATATGGTATAAACAACTTGTATTTAATAAGAACAAAATTTATAAAAATGGGAGATGACAAACTTACCTCATCTTATAAGTTTGAGCCGGATGGTGCATTCCTTCGTGCGAAAGCAAGAGCACCACCCCAAAGTTTCAAATTTGGCTTTAACTTTGCGAAACGAGAGGATAATGCATTTTGGTTCCTAGCATCCGGCCTTGATTCACCATGACCGAGCTCGAATGCTCCTTGTAATCGACATAAACATTTTCCCACAATTTGTCGACCTTTTGTTTGTTTCTGGTGATGGAATCAACACTAAAACGACAATAAGAGATGCACAATTGTACATCTTCCGAAAGAAGCCAATTGGTAGCCATTTTTTGCAAAAAAAAATTAAAGGATTGAGAGGAGAGATGGAAGGAGGGAGAGAATATATTTGTTGTGCACAAATTAGTGTGAGAAATGGATAAAATTAATGTAGTATTTATAGAAAAAATGTAGGAGTCACTTGCAATTTTTTGGGAGTTTTTTTACAATTTTTGGGGGGTTTTTTGCAAATAATTCTTTTCTGGCCGAAGTGGTCGTTGTGCTTAAATTTGAACCGTCAGATCGCTCGGATCCGTTCAAAATGGATGGCCCAAATCAACTTAGCCATTGAAGGAGCCGTTGCCCTCAGTCTACCACGTGTCACAATGCCATTGGTTCAGTTAATTTTTTTTAAGTGATTTACCGGGGAGTGTAATACACGCGTCAAGGTGAAAAAAAATTACGCCCCACCCTGGCGTCACCCACGTGCGTGGGAACCACCAGGGAGGACGTTTCCTCGGTCAAAGTCCGGTCGCCCCCTCTTTTGGTCACCGCTGCACCGAATCTCGTCGCCGAACATCCTACTGCCGCGGGCCCCCCGGAGAACTTCCTGAAATCTTCCCCGCCGCTGCATATGCTCTTAGGATGTGCTTAGAGCTTGTACTTATTGTGAAGTTTAGCAAAAGCTTAAGTGTGAGGTGGAGGAGGTTGTTGTGATGTTTATTTGTGTTGTGTTTTGTTCAGAAAGAAAAGAAATGAAAAAAAAAATGAGAAAAGAGTATCAAAGGAAGAAAAATAGAGAGAAGAAAAGAGTTTCACAAAAAGAGTATGAATTGTACATAAAGAATAAGAGTTTTGGGAAGTATTTTTGTGTAAAAAAGGAAGTTAATGGCACCTAGATGTTTAGTAAGGAACTTCGATATGAGAATTGCTTGCTAGGTTGCTTGGTTCTTGAATTTCTACACCCATCTTTCATCAAACCCCTTCTTTAAGCCCCATTATAGTTCGAATAAAAGTCCTCTTGATTTGAAATACTTGTACTTTTGGACTGTTGGAGCATTTGGTTAAAAATTGAGCTTATGTAGAACATGTGATTGATGCGATTTATGAGTGTAAACACTAACCCTCAAACACTTGTGTGCATTGAGTGATATCAAGTGAGTTTGATGGTTAGGAAACATATTAATTTGAATACATCTCATTGTGATGCATTTGGCTTGGCATATAGTATAACAATTTCGGCTTATTACATATGCATTGATTTCATGTTTTAAAGTGTTGCTCCAAAGTAGTTCAATCCATCTAGCCATGGGTCTTTGAGGGAAACCAATCATCCATTTGGGACACTTACATGCCTTGTATGTTTTTGTGCTTAGAGTCTAGCTTAATTTCATTGTTTTCTTCTTAGTTTGCTTGAGGACAAGAAAAGTTTAAGTATGAGGTAGTTTGTTGAGTCCATAATTACGTTCTAATTATGTGCCTAACTTTATACTTAATGATTGCCTTCTTGGAATAAACTATCGTTTTTGATACATTTCCTTGTCATGCTAAGAAATGGTGAGTTTGCGTGGAACGAGATTAAAGATGGAGATTAACCACTTTTTGAAGAAGCCAATCAAGTGTCCTAAGCATTTGGAGAAGAATGACCAAAATCGGGAAGAAGAAAAAAAAGTCAACCGTCGATCAACAGTCAACTCCGGTGGTCAACGGTCAACTCCGGCGAGTCTTCACTGGTCAATAACCAGGTCAAGATATGATGGCCCAAGACTTCAAGATCCAAGCCCACAAGAGCCCACATAAGAAGAGATTTTGGTGTGGAGATATGCACATGCAACTCATATGACATGGGTGAGTCATCTTAGGACTACCATTTAAAGCCTAAAAATGTGGATCATGTCTAAGCGTGAATTTGAATTATTTGCACCCAACATATCTCCCTCGACACTATATGGTCGAGCTCCCTCACCCTCACACACACAACTCACTCCATTTTCTCATTTTTCATAGTTTTAGTCTCTCTCTAGACCCCTTATCCTTATCTCAACCCTCTAGCACTCTCTTCTACCTCTTCTCCTCCCTTTCTAGGCCAAAAAACCTCCATAACTACCACCACTAGAGACCTAGATCTTCCCTTTCTTAGGTAGAGCTGAACCTCTCCACCACCACACCATCACTTTGGCCTATTTGAGTGTTCCTCCTCTCATCTTTGCCTCTAGGATTTGGTTTGGTCTTTAGAGTTCAAAGGAGTGGGAAGTAATCCCTCTTCCCCTTAGCTCCTTGGAATCCCAAGGACTACCCTAACCTTCTCTTGAAGATTTGGTGCTAGCTTGGAGTGAAGAAGTGAGCTAGAAGCCTTGGAGTTATTTGGTGGAGCTTTGGCTATGAGACCCTTGGTTATTTCTACTATCTTCTTGTTTTGAGCATGTATCTAGTCTTCTATTTCATTATGCTTAATGAGTAGTTGACTTTTTAGCCTTAGCCAATTTGATGTACATATTTGATGTACATACAACTATGTTTTGAGTTATGGATTTGAATTTTGTTTAGTTTACTACATGTTGTGAATGAGTTTGATAGCCTGTGATGTGATTGTGGTATATTTGCATGTTTGGGCTTGATTCAATGTTTTCATACTCATGTCTTAGTCATGACTAAGTTGAGATATGTTTAAGGAAGCTAAAAATGAACCTAAGTAAATTAGTCACTCACCTAAGGAAGATAAGCATGTAAACATGACTTAAGTTACATTTGAGAATACGAGCTTAAGGTTTGGCTTTCATTAGACTTGAGCATGGACCGAAGCCTTCTTGAAGTCCAAATGACTCAAGGAGATTCGGTCAAGTTTACATTGACTCAAAGGGGCTTTGTAGCTAATCGTTACTTCTTCTAATTCATATTCTAAAAGGTGTGGATTAGGAAAGTCATTAGAACATACTTTCGTGTCCTCTAACAGGAACTTAGAAAGGAAAGTCATTCACATTCATCATAAGTGAACACATATTGAACTCATCAGGCATGTGGTAGGATTATGATACAATTCGTAATTAAGTTGCATTCTAGTTTCGGTTTGCTTTATATTTGAATGTTAGACGGGAACACTTCTAGTGCCCTAATGGCCTAGGAAATTTGCTTCACAACCAATGGTGACTCGAAAATATCACGAATTGGACAATCACGTGTAAATCAGATTAAACTCATAATTTGGACATATATTGTTGGTACATTAAGTGGGCTAGTGGCGACATTTCTAGCCGACCAAACATTTACATTTTATTTTGTTCTTACTTTATGCTTTCACTTAATTAGTTAGTAGTAAACATTCAATCAACCTTTCGTTTAACCACTCATCGTAATTTAACAATCATTTGCAATGCTAAGTTTCCAAAGGATTTAGTCTTATGAGATACACTTCCACATCTTGCTTTAGTTTTAGTGTCATGTCTTGTGTCTAGTTAATTAGTAATTTCAAGTACATAATCGAGTCATGCTAAGAAGTTTAAGTGGTCAATCCTCACAGGTTCAACACTCGACTTCCTTACAAAAACTATAACTTAACCCCGTATATTTGCGAGTAAGAAAAATTTACTTAACCTTCGACTAATTCATAGTTGAAATGTTGAGGGGATAAATCACACAAACATTAATCTCGCCCCATTTTTTATGAACGATGGCTTGTAGTGATGGAAAAACCTCGACTCACAAACGAAGTATCCCTACTGTCACGACGCGTCCATTTTTCCCGCAAGTATCTTGACTCCGGCATGACTTGGGGAAGGGCTTGGAAGGATCTGGAGGAGTATAGAGGGTTGGACATAGTTCCATAAAGTTCCAGCAACTTATAGCAGCTTAGAGAAGGCATGGAAGGCTCTAGAAAACGCAGCTAGAGTGCTCTAGAACGTTTCGGAACATGACAGAACCTTCCGGGTAATTCTTGGCATCTCTAGATGCTTGGAACTCTCTGGAACTTTAAGGATAGCAGCAACATGTTTTGGGCAGACCTGGAAATCTCTCAAACCAGCAAGCAACATGGAGAAAAGTCTAGAGGCAGCCACCATGTTCATGAAGCTTCCTTGAAGGCTTGACTTTTCCAACATGAGGCAAACTGCCTAGAACTCTCTAGGACATATGTAGGTTGGTTTAGAGCCCTATAAATAGGTGCTTAGAGTTATGATCAAGGCATTAAGTGGTCATTAAAGCAAATCCACAAGCCTTCTACACACTTGTAAAGGTTTTACTTGTTAATACAACCTTTCCTTTCTTTAAGTGTTCCACTCTTCTCTTGTGTGTTGTTCTAGCCATCTTTGGGGGATCAAGGCTGCTTAGTAAGAGGGGTTACTAAGGCCGCACGAGTGCTTTATCGAGGAAAAAGATAAGCTCGTGACAGTTGGTATCAGAGCCATGTTCGACGCCTCGTTCAAAATGGTGAAAAGTGGTGCCGGCAAAGCTACCGCGAAGCCAAGTGCTACCAGGTTAGTTATTGAGCCCAATGTTGGTGGTACGTCTTCAACACAACCTTCCAAGGTCACTCTGGAGCAGGGACGGGAAGGACTTGTTGATCCCGTGGTGTCGCGACGCGAGAGGTCCAAGGATATTGCAACTGCGTTCGACTCACGCTTGCTTCACATCGAAGAAGTCGTGGGGGGCATGGAGGCCCAGTTGGAGGATCTAAGTCCAAGGGTGGATGACTTAGAGGCGGAGGATGCCGCTATCCATATGAAAGGACCCAATCCCGATTCAGCTACCTAAACCGGAATCAAACCCTTTCGAAAATACGAACCAACAAAAAAATTTCGAAATTTGGGCAGAGTTTCGTTACTAGCGTTGAATTACCATAACCTGCACCCATAAATTAACACTTCGTCCTATGCCACAAAAAGCAAACCGTGGGCACCAATCCCATCCGAATTTCTCAACATCAATATAATCAACAGCAGTAAATAAACTGTACTATGTATATATGTATATCCGTGAAAATCCGCACAACGTATATCAGAATGTATCAGAGTGACCTCTAGAGTAAAACATATACAATATGTATATCAGTAGGCGAAACAAGAACCTACTGGAAAAATACTGGTAACTCTGATCACTAGCCTCCAAACCGCGACGTGAAACACCAAACCTGAACTGCAAACTGGGCACGGAAACCGAAAAGCCCAGGGGAAAGACAATAAACATGTTAGAGTGAGTGGACGAAAATAAATGTCTTTCACCAAGTATATATGTTATAAAAACATATGCGAGTCCAGGTAAATAGAAATAATAAAGTACACGAGGTAAACCATAATCCTCCAGCGTACTGAGCATGCAAGTATAAATCCCACGGGGTCACTCATGGACACACACCGTGCTAGTACAGTCCGAATCACGGGATCCCAGACCCACACGTGATTCGAGCCAAGAAGGCCTCAGATCAGGGTATCTATTTCCACCCGGAACTACATCGGCACAAGAAACAGACATCTGTATCCACCCGGAACTACATCGGCACAAGATACAGAAACCAGTACCCACCCGGAACTACATCGGCACAAGGTACGGTACCCCTACTGGTAAGCATCCTCGGTGATCAGCCGGGGATGCGTGTGTATCGATACAACAACATGAACTACGATTGTACTCTGTGAAAATCAAATCACAAATATCTCGATGCAAATGCAATAAATATCATAAGAATGCATATGCGTTTCATAATCGTATAACACATGTACGTAATCATCTTAATCTCGTAAACATGCTCATATCTGTTTATTCGTATACGTATATATAATTGTAAACACATGCTCATGTTCGTAAACTATAAATAAGGACTCGCAATCAATCCGTGAAAATAAAGTGTCCACTCACAGACTCTCGAAATGCGCGCACGCGCTACACTCGTGGTCCGGCGGAAGATCCCTCGCCAGAAGCACGCTCACGATCTAGATCTCGATCTCGATCACCTGAATATTCATAAAAACATAACTGATCAAAATCGTAGTCTACAACACTGTACTGAAGCACGGAAACCAACCGTTCCCGGAAATACGAAATGCAGTACAAAATGAATTACGGAAATCTCGAAATCCCCACTCGAAATCTCGACTGAAAATCGGCTAACCAAATCAACCCGAAAACCTCCGTACGATAACCAGGGCGCGATTACGAGAAAAATGACACTAATTACATCGAAAACTGAAAAGTTGACTTTTCCTCGCCGGAGCGCCGCCGTTGACCGCCGTCGACGGTGGAATCACACGGCGGGAAGCTCCAGATTTCAAGATCAAGCCAAGGCGAACCTTTTTCCCTTCTACTACAATGACCAAAACCCACTGGAAGTCCTCCAAATTACGCCGAAACCGATCGGAAACCCAACTCCGGTGACCCAAACGGGTTCACCAGAAAACTCATTTTCAGTTCAATTAAACTACATGGGGAGCAACCTAGAGGCAAGGGGAGGCAAAGCCCTCACACCCCCTCCACCGAAACTCGCCGGAACACCGAGAACCGTCACCGACGACGTAGCTCAACTCGGACCCAATCGGGTTCAACAAAAACAGCTTCAATTTCACTCAAACCAACAACCAACCAACTCGAAATCACTTAAGGGTTCTAACCATACCTTCCTCGAAGCCCAAGATGGCCGGAATTAGGTCGCCGGACGGTGACTTCCCAAACGGGAAACTTTCCCCTTTCGGCTGCTGGTCCACTTTCCAATTTTGGAAAGTCAACGAATTTCAAAGTTGGTCAACGCCCAAAGTGAAGTTTTCGACTAATTCCCGGCTATTTTTTGACTTTTTGATATTTATACTCGTCCCTTGGGTCGATCAACGGTCCGGAATGAATATACGATGTGATTCGGATAAGCTCGAAACAATCGGATAAACACGTCGGACCCTGAAACTTCAAATAATCATAAAATATTCCTCGATTATCGGAAAAATCTTCCAGAACCGCCCTCGAGCTCGAAATCACGTACTCTACAACTTCCGTGAAGACACTCAACTCAAATTCTCGACTGAAAAGATAGTCGCGAATCGAATCGGCAAACCACACAATATCATAAAACTGCGCCTATAACCAAATCTCGAGAATCGTGCCAAACACACAACTGATTCTGGTTCGGGTCGTCACACCATACTGCGATTAAAGGCATGTTGCTACAGCTAGAAGAGTCCTTGCGCGGGGAGATCAACAAGGTGCGCGACGAACTTGCTCAAGCTGTTGCGCGTGTGGAAGACATGCATGGGGACATCAACCTATGCAAACGGGCAGTTGCTATGGGAGGAGCAACAAGTAGCGCCGCTGTGGAGACAAAGCGCATGGAGGTACCAAAGCCAAAGACATACGGGGGCTCACGGAATGCACGCGAAGTTGACAACTTCTTGTGGGGGCTAGATCAATACTTTAGAGCAGTGGGAGTCACGGAGGATGATGCAAAGATCACCACGGCTGCTCTATACCTCACAGACACCGCCATGTTATGGTGGAGGAGAATAAGGAGCGATGTTGAGAAAGGTATGTGCACCATCTCTACCTTTGATGAGTTCATTAGAGAACTTAAGCGCCAATTCTACCCCGAGAATGCCGAAGATGAGGCAAGAGCTCGTTTACGACGACTCAAGCATACGGGCACTATCCGAGATTATATCAAGGAGTTTACTAATCTTGTGCTTGAGATCCCCGATTTGCCTGATAAAGATGCCCTCTTCTACTTCATGGATGGATTGCAACCATGGGCAAAGACGGAGCTACGACGGCGCGGGGTTCAAGACCTTGCCGCCGCCATTGCTACTGCCGAGAGCTTGATCGATTACGTTGGCCAAAATGAGTCTGTTGCCAAGGGAAAGGAGAGGAAGGTCAGCCATGTTAAAAGTGGGGGAGAGAGACCGCAACGTCGTGAGGAGTCTCGACAAGGCAGCAGCTATGCGGGGAAGAACCGACACAAAGGCAAGCAACAAGGAGGTAAGCCTTTTAACCCACCTAATGACAATAAATGCTTCCTTTGTAATGGACCACATTGGGCAAGGCACTGCCCACAAAGGCAAGCCTTAAGTGCGCTCTTGGGAGGACATCAAGGAGAGAAGGAAGCCGAGGGAGGCGACGGTGCACAGATGGGTTCGTTGCAGCGCTTTAATGCCATTCAAATAGTCGCTAAACCGCAAGGCAAGGGCCTATTGTTTGCCGACATCACGGTGGCAGGGAAGCCAACGTCGGCAATGCTCGATACGGGTGCAACCCATAACTTCATGTCTATTGAAGAAGCTCAAAGGCTTGGAGTTAAGAGCAGCGGTGAAGGAGGGACTATCAAGGCAGTGAACTCGCCTGCACGGCCTATACATGGAGTGGCACGAGGAGTTCGAACCACCGTTGGAGCGTGGCATGGGAATCTCGACTTCTCAATAATGCCGATGGACGACTTCAAGGTTGTCCTTGGGATGGAGTTTTACGATCAAGTACGGGCTGTTCCGGTGCCGCATTCAAACAGCTTATATATAATTAATGGAGAGAAGTCGTGCATAGTGCCAACAAGACGGGCCGCGAAGCATGAAGCAGAGACATTGTCGGCATTGCAATTCAAGAAAGGCATCAAGCAAGGCATTAAGGAGTACAATGATGAGGAATTAAAACCGCTCGATGACATGCCAAGAGAGGTAGCTACTGTTTTGGAGGAGTTCAAAGACGTATCACCGTCCGAGTTGCCAAAGAAGCTACCGCCAAGGAGGGAAGTCGACCACCAAATAGAGTTGGAGCCGGGAGCAAAGCCACCTGCTATGGCAGCCTATAGGATGGCCCCTCCCGAGCTCGTAGAGCTGAGGAGACAGTTGAAAGAGCTATTGGATGCCGGATTCATTCGGCCATCCAAGGCGCCATTCGGTGCTCCGGTCTTGTTCCAAAAGAAGAAGGATGGGTCGCTTCGCATGTGTATCGACTACCGGGCGCTAAACAAGGTAACGGTGAAGAACAAGTACCCCATTCCCCTTATTGCCGACTTGTTTGATCAGTTAGGGCATGGACGCTACTTCTCTAAGTTGGACTTGCGTTCGGGATACTACCAAGTCCGAATCGCCGAAAGGGATGAACCAAAGACGGCATGCATTACAAGGTACGGTTCGTATGAATTTCTTGTTATGCCCTTTGGTCTAACGAATGCGCCGACCACCTTTTGTACGTTGATGAACAAGTTATTCCATCCCTACCTCGATCAGTTTGTTGTTGTGTACTTAGACGACATCGTGGTCTATAGCAAGACATTGGAGGAGCACATTGAACACTTGAGGGAGGTGTTCAAAGTCTTGCGAGAGAACGAGCTGTTCATTAAGAAGGAGAAATGCTCGTTCGCTAAACCGAAGGTGCTGTTCCTTGGACATAAGATCCAAGACGGCAAGCTTATGATAGAGGATTGCAAGATCCAAGCAATCCAACAATGGGAACCGCCGACAAAGGTACGTGAGCTTCGGTCTTTTCTTGGGCTAGTTAATTACTATCGGCGCTTTATAAGGGGATATTCAGCAAAGGCCGCACCCCTTACCGACCTCCTCAAGAAGGATAAGGCATGGGAGTGGTCATCTAAGTGCCAAGAAGCCTTCGACAACTTGAAAACTGCCATATGTGAAGAACCGGTGCTAAGTCTTCCCGACCATAGCAAGCCATATGAAGTTCACACCGATGCATCCGACTATGCTATTGGTGGGGTACTAATGCAAGAGGGGCATCCGATAGCGTATGAAAGCAGAAAGCTGAATGATGCCGAAAGACGCTACACTGTGCAAGAAAAGGAGATGACTGCCGTCATCCATTGCCTACGTACATGGCGACACTACTTGCTTGGCACCAAGTTTGCGATCATGACTGATAATGTGGCGACGAGCTACTTCCAAACCCAGAAGAAGCTTAGTCCAAAACAAGCAAGATGGCAGGATTTCTTAGCCGAGTTCGACTACGTCATGGAGTACAAGCCGGGGAAGGCGAACGTGGTCGCCGATGCACTAAGTCGGAAGGGGGAGTTGGCAAGCATATCGAAGGTAACTAGCTCTCACTGATGGATAAGATTAAGGAGGGACTTAAGACCGATCCACAAGCTCAAAGCCTAGTGTCCTTAATCAAGGAAGGCAAGACACGAAGGTTTTGGCTAGAAGATGAGTTGATCTACACCAGGGGCCGTCGTGTCTACGTATCGAAATGGGCAAACCTACGTCGGGAGTTGACAAAGGAATGCCATGACTCATTGTGGGCGGGACATCCAGGGGTCAGGCGAACCCTTGCACTACTCAAGTCCATCTACTATTGGCCAAGGATGCGCGATGGGGTAGAGGAATATGTTCGGACTTATCTTGTATGCCAACAAGACAAAGTCTTGCAACAACAGCCAGGGGGCCTTCTTGAACCTCTCCCCATACCTAAGGGACCATGGGAAAGTGTCTCCATGGACTTCATTACTTGCCTGGTCAGAAGGGTTCGGGAGCATCATAGTAGTGGTGGACCGATTCAGCAAGTATACCACATTCATGGCTGCTTCAGCTGAATGCACCGCAGAAGAAACGGCCAGACTTTTCCTCCGCGATGTTGTAAAACTTTGGGGCGTACCGAAGAACATAGTAAGTGATCGTGACCCACGCTTCACGGGAAAGTTTTGGACGGAGTTGTTCAAGTTGTTGGGATCCGACTTGAACTTTTCGACGAGCTTCCATCCGCAAAGTGACGGACAAACAGAGCGCGTCAATGCCTTATTGGAGTTGTACTTGCGACATTACGTGAGTGCAAACCAGCGAGACTGGGGTGCTTACACCTCTCGCCTATCGAAGTTCTGTTCTAAAACCTCCGCAGTTTTCGTATAACTTGCAGCAAAGTGAGGCCATCGGGAAGAGTCCCTTTGAGGTTGTTTTGGGGCAACAACCTGCTATGCCTATCTCTCTTGCCACCCGATATGAAGGAAGAAGTCCAGCAGCATTCAAATTCGCTAAGTCTTGGCACGAACAAGCAGAATTGGCTCGTGCTGCACTAAATAAGGCATCCAAGCGAATGAAGAAGTGGGCGGACAAGAAGAGAAGACATGTGGAGTTCAAGGAAGGAGACTTAGTCCTTGTGAAACTTTTACCGCAGCAGTTCAAGTCCTTTAGAAAAGTGCACAAGGGCTTGATACGGAAGTACGAAGGGCCGTTTGAAGTAATCAAGCGCATCGGTAAGGTTTCTTACAAACTCAACCTTCCTTCTAAGTTAAAAATTCATCTGGTCTTTCATGTGAGCATGCTAAGGCCATATAATGAAGACGAGGAGGATCCATCAAGGGCGGTATCTACTCGTGCACCCACTGCCGTAGTGACATCCTTTGACAAGGAAGCAGAAGAAATTCTAGCCGACCGAGTCATCCGACGTCGTGGAGTGCCGAATTATCGTGAGTACCTCGTCAAGTGGAGAGGTTTGCCCGACGCAGAGACAAGTTGGGAAACTGAGGATACGTTGTGGCAATTCAAGGACATGATCCAGCAATATCATGAAGACGACGCAACGAGGGCGTCGCGTGTTTAAGTGGGGGAGAATGTCACGACGCGCCCATTTTTCCCGCAAGTATCTTGACTCCGGCATGACTTGGGGAAGGGTTTGGAAGGATCCGGAGGAGTATAGAGGGTTGGACATAGTTCCATAAAGTTCCAGCAACTTATAGCAGCTTAGAGAAGGCATAGAAGGCTCTAGAAAACGCAGCTAGAGTGCTCTAGAACGTTTCGGAACATGACAGAACCTTCCGGGTAATTCTTGGCATCTCTAGATGCTTGGAACTCTCTGGAACTTTAAGGATAGCAGCAACACGTTTTGGGCAGACCTGGAAATCTCTCAAACCAGCAAGCAACATGGAGAAAAGTCTAGAGGCAGCCACCATGTTCATGAAGCTTCCTTGAAGGCTTGACTTTTCCAACATGAGGCAAACTGCCTAGAACTCTCTAGGACATATGTAGGTCGGTTTAGAGCCCTATAAATAGGTGCTTAGAGTTATGATCAAGGCATTAAGTGGTCATCAAAGCAAAGCCACAAGCCTTCTACACACTTGTAAAGGTTTTACTTGTTAATACAACCTTTCCTTTCTTTAAGTGTTCCACTCTTCTCTTGTGTGTTGTTCTAGCCATCTTTGGGGGATCAAGGCTGCTTAGTAAGAGGGGTTACTAAGGCCGCACGAGTGCTTTATCGAGGAAAAAGATAAGCTCGTGACACTACGCCCTTATCCCACCAACAATCAGATCTTTCTCACCCACCTTCGATTGAAGCAGTTCTCCCTGACCCAAATCTGCTCCTCCATCGATTCCCACGCCGAAGTAGCCTTAACCTAGCCCAATGGTAGCCTCCCGTAAAACTAAAATGCGCAAAAGCTTAAAGTTGTAAACAAATGAGTTGAGGACCGATGAACAATGTGAACACGTCTGCTTGACCCCGTCTCTCTTCTGACAAAATGTAACTTCCTCAAAATCTTAAAGCAAATCCATGCCTTAGCCACATGATCGACCTCGACGTTGATTCCCTTGTCCATGGTAAAGTCTTGCTCCACTGCACCATCACAACCTTCGATGTTCACTATGGTTGCCATCTCTTCCTCCATCAAGCATAATTACCACGGGGTCGTACCAGAAAGTTAAGAAATTTGGGTGCCCAGATGATTTTTTTGGGTTTTCAACGTAATTTTTTTAAAACAAAGAAAAAACAAAACATTAATAATCAAAAGACGTGATTACCCCTCCAAACTGACGGGCAAACCAATAATTATCGTTTTTTTTCCGAGAATTTATACAAACAAAAGAACAACCCTACTATAAATTACTGCCTCTTAGGCATCCTCTACAACTAATATCAAATTGCATTGCCTGGTAAGCATTCAGAGGAAGACCATGACTCCAAATTTCAGCTTCTCTAGTGTGACTAAGTTTAGCCAAAGCATCGGCCACAGCTTTGATTCTCACCATATATGTCTTATTTCAGTACTTTTAAAGTCTTCAGTCAATCTCCAAATATCTTGCACAATCATTTTGATTTTCGAAGGGACATCTGTTTTATGGTTGACACTATCAATCAGAACCTTTGAATCTCCTTCAACTTGAATCTCTTTGAAATTGTGGATAATGGATGCTCTAAGACCAACCCTTATAGCCATTGTTTTTGATAGGATGACACCTGAATGTACTATTCTCTTGGTTGTGGCTAGAATTGGCTGTCCCCGACTATTTCTTATAACAAAACCTCATGCTTCATTTCTTTGGTTAATTACATATCCATTGAAATTAAGTTTAACCTTATTAGGATCTGATGGTAACCATCTGATAAGCCTTGCCTCCTTAACTTTCTGAGTTTTTGTTGGATTTGCTATACCAAAGTTAATTTGCATATTTGCGGAAGCAAATATAATGGCCTTCGAAGTTAGATCAATATCCTTAAAAATATTTTTATTTCTAGCTTGCCAGATGTTATAGGTAATAAAACAAACAAAATGAATGGAATCTTCTTCCCATTCCTTGAACACCAGATCAAGCCAGTCTATAAAGCTACTTTGCCATTGTAGAAGTGTTACATGGGGACTAAACAATTTCCAAACTTGTTTATTGAAGCCACAGTCTTTAAAGAGATGGTCTATAGTCTCTAGATTTGAGCTACAAAGGGGGCAATCTCAATTTGTAATATTGTTAGGGAAAACCCTATCTTTTGTACTTTTTGCAAAGTTGCCACATGAAATTTGTTGTGACGACCCGAATCAGAATTAGCACGTTAATCGGCTTAATCCGCGAGTTTACGAGTAATCACTGTTTGTCGTAATTGAACAAATTTAGCGACCTTACTCACAACTAATTTATCGGGCTAGAATTTGAGATGAGTCTCTTCACGAGAATTGTAGTATGCGTGATTTCGAGTTCGTTGGCGGTTTCAAATAATTGTTTCGACAACCGAGGAATATGTTATGAATATTTGAAATCGCGTAATTTCGTTGTGTTTATCCGTTTGAGTTTAATTATCCGAAACGTGGATGTGATTCGATTTGGACCGTCGATCGTATCGAGTCGCGAGTATAAATATCGGAATAGTCAGAAAATTGTCGAAAATCACTGTTTCGGGAAGTTTGACCGTCGTTTGACCCAAAATGGGCCGTTGACCCGCGTTGACCGAGGAGGAGGAGCACCACCGTTTGACTCACCGACGAATTTTCATTTCCAGCCACCTCCAGCTAAAATTTTGGTATGGTTAGAATCCTCTCTTGATTTCCTATGGTTTAGAACTTGAAATTGTGTGAACTGATGAAGCTTTAAGGGAGAACGAGCTGGAAGAAAATCGAGGGTTTCTTCGGATTCGGGTTGGGTGTTCCGGCGACGGTTGAGGTCGGAGGTGTGAGGGGAAAGGTTCCCCTCATCCTTATGAAGCTTTTGGGTGAATGAATTGTGAATTGGTTGAGGTTTGAAGCTCGCCGGAAAACTCACCGGTGGACTTGGAATTGGAGGTTGTGGTAGAAGAGAAATGTGTTGGGCTTGAGGAATACTTGTGATCTGGAAAGTTTGGCCGGAATCCGCCACGGTTGATGCCGTGCCGCCGGCGGCGGCGACGGTAAACGGCGGAGCTCCGGCGAAGGGTTGACTTTTTGGATTTTGACAAGTTTTATGCCGTTTTGCTCGTAATTGCGCTCCGATCATCGCCTTGAGATTTTTGAGTTGATTTGGTTATCGGATTTTAAGTCGAGAGTTTATGTGGAGAATTTGGGGGTTTTCGTCGATTATTTTGTATCCGAGTTATATGTTTCCGGAAATAGTTGGTTTCCGAGGTATAGTACAGAGTAATGAATTGTGATTTTGATCAGTTATATTTTGTGATTATTCAGGGGATCGAGATCGTACGTTGGGCGATGGATCTTCCGCCGGATCTCGTGATTAGCGTGTTTGCGCGCTGTACTTGTCTGTGAGTGGACATTTCTTTTCACTGATTAGTTGTGAGTCCTTATTACACGTTTTACGAGCATGTGCATGCATATGAGATTATGATTTATACGAGCATGTGTTTTACGATTATGCATTTGCGAATACGCATCGACGAATATGCTTATACAATTATGTATTACGTATATGCATTTACATTATGCTTTATACACTTGCATAGAACTATTTATGATTTAGTTTACACAGAGTACAGTCACAGTATATATTGTTGTATCGATACACTTGCATCCCGGCTGATCCCCGATGATGTCTACCGGGGGAAGCTGTGACCCCTGACCCGATGCCTTTACCGGGGAGGGGGGGTAGACCTCTGACCTGAGGCCTTTCTGGCTAGAATCACGTGTGGGTCTGGGATCCCGTGATTCGGACTGTACTAGCGCGGACGTGTCCATGAGTGACCCTGACAAGGCGGATTAACACCTCTCAAAGATACCCTATTCACAACCTGGATATATCAATGTAGTAAGATAAATAGGGGTTATCGAACTCGAGGAATTGGTGAAACTAAATCCTAACACACTATTATGCTGAGAGACTCGACTACAGAACACTAATGGCTATCGAACCTAATCTAGACAGACTCAAATGCAGCGAGATTTTGACACAATATACTAGACACAGTGGCGGACTACCACACAAAATTTGAGGGTATTCGGAGTTGATTTGGTTACCGAAATAAATCGGCTAAGCTACAGCTAATGCAGAAAATAAATGCTGAAAATAAATATGCTAATGAATGCAAATAGATTTAAACTATATGATTAAAGAGTTAAGAGGAATGCAATCCACCACCGTCATTCCATCTATCTAACACATACTTAATCTAATGCACATATCCAATGAATGAAAGTTCCCAGGAAGAGTTGATCGTTACAACCACATCCTATTACCTAATCCTTATGCCTATGCAAGTTTGTCATGGACCTCCCCTACATATATCCCTCTATTGAACCCATAGTCATGGACCCCAAGGTTTACAAAGAAGAAAGCATTAAGTTCTAGAAAAGGTTTGAGAAGCTACAAGGGTTCACAAGTACACTATGGGCGTGTCTCGCTAGACCTATGGATTTCAATCTCCCGACGGTAAAATCGGTGCATCACTATAGAGAATCCGGTGGAAGAAATTATCTTCAGTCGCCCGTATCTCATGAAACTAGAACCCTAGCATGCATACTAACTTGGCCACCAAAGTAAACATACAAGAATTCATACGGTGATCATTCAGAGAAAGAAACCTCATTCATAGAATATGCAAAACTAGATTAAAGTGTATGTATTAAAAAGACTTCATGTACATGGCTTCAAGCAACCCCTCAACAAAGGAAAATTAGTTACTAAAAGTCATAAATAATAAAATTAAAGAGTTCATGAAAGATAAATAAAATAAAGGAAAAAGAATAAACTCTTGACGACAACGGAATCGGGTTAGGCTTCTTGCATGAGATCTTCTCTTTGTTTTTGTTTCTTCTTGTTTCTCTCTTTCTCCTCCCAAGAATTCCAGCCCCAAGCCGTGCGTGAGCCTCCCTGCTCCTCTTTTTCTTTCTTTTGAAACTGCCGACTCCGTTTCTCTCCAATATGAGATGTATAAATAGAAGCATCAAAGTCTATCGCACGTCCCACATATCTCCAAGTCCTAAACTATATATAAATATGCATGCAACCATCACCTTCACGTCTCTTTCATATCAATTTAGATATATATATACATAGCCGCCACCACTTCCGTACGCATCCTTCTTCTTGTTGAATTATGATTCTTAAACTAGTTAATCATGCCTTCACGTCTCCATACCTCCATGTTAGATTATGATTCCCACTTGGAATAATTAAGCCCATCTTCTCCTTGTTACACTAGGAAAGCTCCTTTTAATTCATTTTTCTTTATTTTCTCTCAATTTCCTACAAAACAAATAATAATATTAATTCGCTGAAAACATAACAAAAGACACTAAATATAAGGTAATATTACACATAGAAACGTTGCATAATTATGCACCTATCAGACCCCGCGGAGTTTTACGATGCAAGCTCTGTACGCGTGAGGAGTTAGAGTCTCCCTCGTGTACTATATCATATTCATTCATTTAGGCTCGCATATATTTTTATAACATATATTATTCGGCGAAAGACATTTATTTTTGTCCACTCACTCTAACAGTTTATATGTCTCCCTGGGCTCTTTGTTTTCAATGCCCAGTTTATAGTTCAGATTCTGGTGTTGCACGTCGCTGTTGGAGGCTTAGTGTTCGAGCTACCTTTATTTTCCAGTAGGTTTCTTGTTTAGCTTATTGTTGTATAGTTATGTACATATATACTAGAGGTCGCTCTGATTACTTTACTGTTATATTTTCATATGATTCTTCCCCGGATTTCTGTAAAGTTGCAGCTTTTGGTTTATCAATTTACATTATGTTATGATATTGAGAAATCTGGATGGGATTGGTGCCCACGGTTTGGCTTTTGTGGCATAGGATGAAGTGTGTTTTCAGGTGCAGGTTAATGGCAATTCCACGTTATAGTGAAACTCTGCCGAAATTTTTATGGTTTTTGCAAGTTCGTGTTTTCAGAAGGGGTTTGATTCCGGTTTAGGAAACTAAATCGGGGTTGGGTCCTTTCATTTATATCTTTAAATGCATCTTTGTTTACTAAATTTTCCTTAGTAGTTCACTCCTAGAATGAATAGGAAAGTTTTGATCTTATAGTTCTGAAGCAGTTTTAATGGAAAATTTACCATTGGTGTTAGGTCACCAACGGTTATCGTTAGTTATAAACATAATGATCAAAGTGATGGCTGAAAGTAAAGTTGAGTGACCAAAGTGATGTTTTGAAAAACACAGTGACTAAAGTGTTGAACGTAACAAAATTGAATGATCATTTGAATAATTTTTCATTCTTAATTTTCATTCCTCAATTCTATAAAATATCAAAAACATGCCCAACTTTTGACCTTGACCCAATTGTGACTAAAAGCATATGCACGGGTCGGCATTTTTCGATAAAATCGGAATTCCACTCGTTGGGTCCCGCTGGAAATCAGAATTCCTCGTCAAAAAATTGATGCAACGATGCAAATAAGGGCTAACGACCCATCGTTGACGAAGAGAAATTCCTCTCAGCCGATCGGAAATTGATTGCGGAGGAGAACACTTCCCCTGGTGGAGTCTACGCACGTGGGTGAAGCCAGGTTGCTTCGATTATTTTTTCAACCTGTACACGCACTGTAAAAAGATAATTCTTTTAACCGGTGTATTACACTCTAATGATAGCCTGCCACGTGGTAAAGCTGTCTACCACTCTCACTCCAATGGCTCCCTTGATCTGGACCATCCATTTTGAATCGAATTTTCAATCCGACGGCAAAGATTCAAACATAACGGCTATTTTAGGTTAATAATGGGCTAATTTTAATTTTTTGCTTAAAAAACCCTACAAAATTTCAAAAAAATTCCAAAAAAATTTCAAATAACCCATACCATTTTTCTATAAATACTACATTCATTTTCCTAAACACCTCACACCAATTTGTGCACAACAAATTTATCATCCTCATCCATCTCTTTTCTCTCACTTCTCTCAATCCTTTGAGTTTTTGCAAAAAATGTCTACCAATTGACTTCTTTCCGAAGATGTACAATTGTGCAAATCTTATTGTTGTCAAAGCGTGTTCCCTATCTCCGACAACAAACAAAATTGTGACGACTCGGACCAGAATTAACAGTATGATCAGCTTGATTAATGAGTTACTGCATAGTCGCAGTTTGTCGACAGTTATTTGAATCGCCAGGCTCGTTAACGACTAAATCATTGGCCGAGAATTGGAGCTGGGTCTCTTCTCGAGAGTCGTTGTACATGTGATTTCGAGTTCGTGGGCGGTTCCAGATCGTTATTTGGATGACCGAGGAATTAGTTATGAATATTTGAAGTTTCGATGGAAACAGATTTAAATGGCAGGTTTGTTCGCGACTAAATTACCGGACGAGAATTTGGTTTCGGCTTCTTCACGGAAGTTGTTCAGAATTTAATTTTGAGTTCGTGGTAACTTTCGGAGCATGATTTTAAGTTACGAATATTTAGTTGTGATTATTTCCGATTGTTGGTTATTTAGTCGATTTAAATGTGCATTTGGTTGAAGGGTTGACTTTTTATCCGTTTGGTCGAGGTGTTTGACTTTGGGTGATATTGGAAGAATATGTCGAGACGAGTTTGTGGCCTCAAGAATTATTAGAATCGGAAATACGACGAGAAAGTTTCGCGCGTTTGAAGTTTGTCGAAATGGATAAGTTTGAGTTTCCATTTTGGGAAAGAGTATAAATAGTAACCTGCCATAAAAGGAAAGCCCATTTAATGAAGTTGACCGAGTTGACTGGGTCAACTCGGTGGTGGAGGAGGCCGACGGGAATGGAGGAGCTCCACGACGGCGTGGTGGTTTCCGGCCACTCCACGGTGCGGCACGGGTCTCGTTCGATTCGTCTTGGAGTCCTCGACCTCATGCCGGCCACCGTTCACGGCGAGGTGGACGGTGGAGGAAGGATTTTCCGATCAAAAATGGAGGAATTTTGAGGTAATCGGGTTCATTGATTTCAACCGAATTGAACTTCGAGATGTACTGGGTTTTGTAGCCCTCTTCAATGTGATTCTAACCATATATACATGGTGTTCTAATTCGATTTGAGCATGGAGAATTTTGGGTTTGAATTTTGTGTTCTAATTCGGTTTTGCTTGAAATTGGATGAGTTAGAGTTTGAATTGGACTTCGGTGCAGTTATGAAAGTTGCTCAGTGCATGATTTTGAGTGGAATTTGTGCAGCTCCGCCTTGAAATTCTCCGGTCGGCGGTGGCGCCGCCGTGTGCGGCGGTCAACGGCGGTCAACGGTCAAAGTTTGACTTTTTGGACTTTCGACAAGTTGCATGTCATTTGACTCGAAATCGCGCCCCGATCGCAGTGGGGAGGTTCGTTTCTCAATTTGAGCATCCGAATGTAAAGTGAGGTATTGAGGTGATATATATGGATTTTCGACGATTCGTCGACTTCGAATTATGTGTTTCCGAGAACAGTGGTTTCTCGTGATTTGTTTTGAAATGTCGAGTTATGACTTTGGGTATTGGATTTTGTGAATATTCAGGTGTTCGTGATCGTTCGTTTGGCGAAGGACTTTCCGCCGGATCACGGGTTAACGCGATACGCGTTACGCCAGTCTGTGAGTGGACAATTTATTTTCACGGAATTATTGCGAGTCCTTTATATACGTTTTATGAATTGAGCATGCAGCATGATTATGGTTTTACGAACATGAGATTTCATACGAGATTATGTTTATTACGAGCATGTGTTATACGATTATACTTATACAAATATACGTATACGAGTATACATACATCTATATGTTATTTCATGCATTTGCATCGAACTGTTTATGATTTGATTTACACAGAGTACAGTCTCAGTTACGTTGTATCGATACACTTTGCCTCTCGGTTGATCCCCGATGGTAGGCCGCCAGGAGGGGCAGTACCCCGACCTGACCGGTGAGGGGCAGTACCCCGGAACCGAGGCCATTTCTGGCTATGGATGACGTGGAAGTCAAGGACTCCATGATTCCGACTGTACTAGCACAGACGTGTCTATGAGTGACCCCGTGAGATTTTCCTTGCATGCTCTGTACGTGAGTGGTAGTCAGCGTCTCCTCACGTACTATTTGATTTTCATGTATTTGACTCGCATATGATTTTATACGTATATATTAATTGGTGAAAGACATTTATTTTCGTCCACTCACTCTAACGATTTTCATGTCTTTCCCCTGGGTTTTTCGGTTTCCGTGCCCAGTTTGCAGTTCAGGCTCTGGTGTCGCACGTCGTGGTCGGAGGCATAGTGCACCGATCACATCTTTTGTTGGGGAAAAAGTCCTTGAAATCCAGTGGTATCTGCTCTTTAATGCCAAAATGGGTCGTGGTTGTAGAGTTTTGTCATGATCTGGTTGAACAAGTTCGTGCTCATTAGGAACCTCCGACGAAAATCTCTCGTCAAAAATGAGGAGTTTGATGAAGTAATCTTCCGTTATATTCTGTCCATTTGCTTCCCTTTGCCTTGGTTCGTTTGGATGGCGGCGGCAATGTGGCTCGTCATCAAACATTACATCTACCATGACCGCATCAGTGACGAAGGAATTAATAATTATGACAACTTGCTAACATTGTTGTCGCCTCCTTCTGGAATAGTCCTCGAAATTGAAAGGATTCATCTCATTGATGAGGGAGTGTGAAGAAGTGTGATACCCAGTCCCGAAAACTATATTTTTATGATTTATTTAAGGTTAATCGAGAAAGGTAGTTAGTTTAATCATTGTCGGTAATTATTGTGAGCTTTTAAGTTTAATTTTTTATTAGATTGTCAAAGTTGGTTGACTTCGGGTGGAAGTCGTAAAAATTGTCAAGTCGAGTTCGTAGATGCGAAGAATGTCGAAAACGGAGTTACGACAAGAAAGTTATAATTAGCATAAATTTATCAGAAATGTAATAGTCGTAAATGAACAAGTATAATGAGAATTTCTATTTTTGGAAACTATATTGAGGATAGTCGTAGAGCTTATCGAGACGAGTTTATAGCCACATCAAGTGTTAAAATCGGAGTTACGATGAATAAGTTATGGTAAACAAAAGTTTTGTACAATTTTACAAAATTGGTTAGTCGCAATTAACACATATAAATAGGACTCTTTGAAAATAGAAAATCAGACTTTCCATTTTGGGTCAACCAATGTTGACCCGTGTTAACAAAGCTTGCCGACCAAAAATCGCCGACGAATTGCTTCCGGCTGTGCAGCACCGTCTGACCACCATGGGGGCCAATTCCGGTCGGAATAAAACTGCCTCCTCTCCCTCTTTCTTTCTCTGGCTTTATATCCAGTGATGGAGGACAGTGGAGGATGAATCGACAGCGAATTTTTTTTAGGGATTTTAAAATTTTGGGTCGCTATCACTGGCGACACTTCTGGCAATGATTGAGGTATATTTGGAATCCTTGTGATATGTGAAATGTATTGAGTGTTGAGATTTTGGGTTTGCAGGTGTGTTTGAGGTAAATCAACGTGATTTCTGAATGGAAATCACTGCCAGATCGTCGTCGATGGTGGCGTGGTTAACAACGACGTTAGGCACCGAGGGGTTAGGGCTTTTGTAGCCCACCCTCGTAGAAGTCTAACCAGACCGGCCTCGAGCTCTAATGTGGCTCGATGGCACAGGAATCGGGATTTGAAATTTTCTGGCCAATTAGGTTTTGGGCTGGTTTTGGACCGATTGCCAGCCAAATTGGTTGTGATTGTAGTTGAACAGGTTGTTGGGCTTGTTGAGAGGAAGAGTTTTGTGTTCGGGTCGCCGGGGAAAGTTATCGGCGTCGCCGCAGAGGTGGTTCATAGTGGTGCTCCGGCGAAGATGAATTATGTCAAAAGTTTTATCTTGTTTTACTTGTAATCGCGTACTAATCGCAATGATGAGGTTATTAAATTCATTGGACGTAGTTTGATGTGAACTTGAAATTAATCGGACATTACTTAAAACGTTTTTACAATTTTATTGTTCAGTCGAGTAATAATTCGATTTAACCTTAAGTTGCACAACATTTGAGGAACGTATTGTGTAACGATCCGAACCAAAAGTTACGCTAAACTTTACGATTTAGGTTTTCCGCGAATTATGCACTTCATGAAATTTTGTTAACGACTTTTTTTTCAGGCAAGAATTTGATCCGACTTTCTTCGCAGAAGTCGTAGAGTATTTAATTTCGTGCACGTAAGAATTTTCGGGGAATTTTTCGGGTTATCGAGCTATTTCTTTAGAATTTTGGAAGTTATTATGTGAAATTATGTATTTTAAAATGTTTTCCTTGGCAGTTTATTTTGGGCTGTTGGATCTTGATCAGATCAAATTGTGACCATTGATTTGATCAGAAATTTTTGGTATAAATATTGAATTTTTGGTAGAAATATGAATTAATTCGTAGAAATATAGAAAATTTGTACGTGTACGTATTAACCCGTATTTTGCCCAAACGAATACCGTTTTCTACCCACCGGAAAACGTCACGGTTTCCGGTGTTCTTGATATGGATTTGAAGCCCTTCATCTCCTCTTTCTATTCATGTATTTGTTTGTGAAATTTAATGACGTTTTGTGATCGAAAAATGGCCGGAAACCCGTGGGTTTTCGAGGTTGTTCGCTGGCGGCATTCCGGCAGTTTTTTGGCATGATGGTGGGGTGGGTTCGGTTGGGTTTGGTCCAAGGATCAAAACCCCCTTGGTTTTGGGGGGCTGAGATGCATCATCGGTGATGGAATCGACTGAAGAAGTTTTCCAGCGATTTCAGCCATCGTAGGTTTCGGGCTCGATTTCGGCCAAACGTCGTGGAATTGGGTCTAGATCCAGTTAGAAAATGTGTTGGGCTCGTTGAGATCTTTCTAACGAGTGGTCAAACGTTCCCATTAGAGCATTTTGGACCGGGAGCGCGTGTGGTTCACGCATCACCGCCGGTGGTGGCGCGTGACGGCCACACACCTCCACCTGCGGCGGAGCTTCGGCGAGTCAAAATTTTATTTTTCCTGTGGGGTTTTTAGGATGGTTTCTGAGTTATTTTTCACGCGTTTTTATTGAATTCTGAAATTAAACGAACTTGTTATTTATTCAGGAAACCGCGAGAGAGATTTTAGCGAGAGAACTTCCGCCGGACCTACGAGCTAGCTGTTTACTATGAGTGAACACTTTGATTTTCACAGTTGATTTGCGAGTCTATGATTATGCTTTTACGATTATGCATTTACGAGTATACATTTATGATTATGCATTTTTTGAGCATACTTTTGTTCAGAGGCACATATGATTTGGTTTTACACAGAATATAGTTATTACGGATGCATCGATGTTATGGCCTCTCGGCTGATCCCCGAGATACTCCGGGAGGGTTATGACAAACACCTGACCCGTGATTACACAGAACCCAGGAGGGTTAGGACAAGCATCTGACCTAGGCAAGTTTGTAACTTGAGGGAAACGTACTCAAGTTATTGCCTCCACATATTACACTGCACCCAGGAGGATTAGGATAAACACCTGACCTAGGCTTGATTGTTTTGACTCGCATGATTTCGATGTGCATTTATTGTGAAAATCATGTTGGATTTATATCTCCGATTTATGTGATATATTATTATTTTCGTCCACTCACTCTAACGATTTATTTATTTATATGCTTTTCGCTGGGCTTTTCAGTTTCTTTCTTGCCTAGTTTGCAGTTTCTATCCTCTGGTTACGCGTCGTCGTCGGAGGCCTAGAGTTTAAGTCACCGTTCTTTTCTAGTAGGTTCTTGGTTTAACTTACTAGCTTTGTATATTTGTAAATTAGAAGTCGCTCTGAGTACTATGTTAGTTTGTTTTTCTTTTGTAATGCTTTTCGGGTACTTACTGGATGTTGAATAATAAGTATAAAGAAATACTTTTACTGTTATTCAGTAGTTTGTGAATTTGAGAAATCCGGATGGGAATTGGCGTCCCACAGTTTGGCTTTTGTGGACTATTTGGAAGTGTGTTTTCATTGCAGGTTTTTGGTTTACTCATTTTATAAAGTAAACTTTGGCAAATTTTTTTAAAAGTTGTAGTGTCGTTAGGATCTAATTCCGGTTTAGGCAACTAAATCGGGGTTGGTTCTTTCATACTGTGACTTCCAAAGAGAATTAAGAACACAAATGAGAATTGGAATTAAATTGGTAAGAAGTTCGGAAAACACGTTATTTGAGAATGCGATGTTCTTGACGGTATGGCTCGTTAGGTGAATGAGCTTAGATATTCAATATTATTTTCGATGATTAGTTATTAAATGTTAATTGTTGTTTCATGACGATGTATTAGCAGCTAGTGGCAGACATATAGAAACGCCAACTAATAGGCTTTGGCTTGGTGGAAATTACAGCACAGTACTGTGAGTGGACACTTTATTTTCACTGTCGATTTGCGAGGCTATGATTATGCATTTTATGATTATGCATTTTACGATTATGCATTTTATGAGTATGCATTTACGATTATGCATTTGTATGGAGGCACATATGATTTGATTTTACACAGAGCATAGTACAGTTGATGCATCGATGCATTGGCTTCTCGGCTGATCCCCGAGACGCTCCGGGATGGATAGGACAAACACTTGACCCGTGATTTACACAGTACCCATGGGGGTTAAGAAAAACATCTGACTTAGGCATTCTTGTAACTTTGAGGAAAATGTACTCAAGTTACTGCCTCCACACATTACACAGCACCTAGAAGGGTTATGACAAACGCCTGACATGGGCTTGTTTATTTTTAGACTCGCATCATTTTTATGTACATTTATAGTGAAAGACATATTATTTATAGTTTTCAGTTTAAAGTGAAATATTATTTTCGTCCACTCACTCTAACAGTTTTATTATTTTATGTGCTTTTCCTTGGACTTTCGGCTTACTTGCCCAGTTTGCAGAGTTCGTTTGAGGTCAAACACGCACGTAGATCGATACATAGTTATATCTACTGTAGGATCTGAGGTAGATCCTACAAGTTAGTATTCTCATAAGTGTAGTTAGTTTAGAATGTCTAGCTTCTCTGATGTAGTAAATAGTTTATAATTGCTATTTATAGCTTTCAGTTGAGATAAAAGAAAATAGTTCGATTATTTATGGTTTTTGAGTTTTGGAACTCCAATTTGATTCTTGTGTAATTGAGTAAACACTTTGATTAGTAGAGTTGTTAGAGTCTAATTATGGTCATTTCAAGAAGTGTTTGAACAAATGTGTGTTACAGGTAGAATACCAAGTGACCTGTAGATGATGTAAGTATACAAGGAGTCATAGATGATACTTTTATAGTAAAGTTCATGTAATTTGAAATTTGAAGATGAATACACGTGTCACATCCTCATTGGTAAAAAATTTTACCAGAAATTTTTATCAATAATTTAGATGACAACGACACGTGGATGTGACATGTGTCGTATCATGATTGGTCGGAAACCTTAATCGAAAATCTTCATTAATAATTTAGACGATAACGACCTGTAAAAGTGACACGTGTCATATTATGACTGGTCGAAAATTTTATCAAAAATTTGGCTCAATAATTAAGACGATAATGATACATATCGTCTTGTTATTGGATAAAAATATTCCAAAAAAAATTAAATATTTATAATTAATGAATAGTAACCTCGAAATTCTATTTTTTATATCGCTGTAAGAAAAACATAAATAAAACCTCTTATTCAAAGTTTAAATAAGAATTTTTAAGCTAATAGGAATTCTTAAATGGGGGTGGATACTTTAACAGAGTCCGAACATTCCACTGACCCGACCCGTAACCCAAAATCCTCGTTCCCGGGTCGTTAAACCCCTAATCGAAAAGTCGGTTTTCCATCTCTAGCGGCGGCTCAAAAACAAGAGCAAGAGGAAGAGGAAGAGGAAGAGGACGGCCCCAAAACCCCCCTCTCTCTCTCTCTCTCTCTCTCTCTCTGCTGAACAATGGCAACTTCCTCACAAGCTCACGCTGTAAAGTCCCTCAACAAATCCACCGGCCGCCGCCGCTTCGTCGTAAGCTCTCTCTCACCGCCACTCACTTTTCAACTCTGTATTATTTCCTCATCATTCAATTTCATTCACTTCTGAAACCTCTCTCTGTGTGTGTGTTTACAGTTCAAGAGCGTCTCTCAGAGACTAGAAGAAATCGAAATCGATGTCTTCCGAAGCCTTGAAGTAAAAAGAGAGCCTTCAGAGGGCTCCACTTTCTTCCGGGACTGTCTTGTAGAATGGAGGGTCTGTCCCCTATTTCGCCTCTTGTTCTATCTTCCTTTGTTTTTTCGGGGTTTTCGTTATCTAAAATTTCGAGGGGCTGCAGGAATTGAATACTGCTGAGGATTTCATCTCATTCTATGAGCAAATGACGCCGATGGTACAGACATTGCCTTTGATTCTCCTGCACAAGGAAACCATTTTCGATGAGCTTATTTCGAGATTGCAAGTGAGTGCAAGGTTATCTCTTGAGCCTATTCTCAGGTATGTTAGCTTATATAAAGCCAACCCTTTTGTAATTTTTGTCCATTATTGCTTTTTTTCAAAGGTGCATTCGAAGCATTTTTAATTTATGCATATTTTGAACAGGCTGATTGCAGCTTTGTCCGGAGATCTCCTAGAGGACTTTATTCCGTGAGTTTGCTCATCTGTTGTATTTACTTGCTTGTTCGTTGAAGAAGTTTATTATTATTATTTTTTGCTGTTGTGGATGTAATTATTGTTACCGTTGTATGTGTGTTTATGCCAGATTTTTGCCGAGGATTGTTGACTCCCTTGTGTCTCTTCTACATAATGGTGCCGATAGGGATCCAGAGATTGTTGAGCAGGTGTTCTTATTGCTTTATGTGATGATCTCAGATTCTGTGTTTCTACTGTATAGTTGTAGATGAACTCACAGCTTGTGGTGTTTTGATGCAGATTTTTACGTCCTGGTCATATATTATGGTGTATTTGCAGAAATATCTAGTACACAGGCTTGTAGATATGCTAGAGTAAGTACTGGTATCACTTTGGTATTTTGATCTGTGGTGGGAAAGCACCTACTGGTTTTATTGAAAGAATTACTGATTTTATCAAATTAGTCTTTCTTTTTCTCAGAACCTTTGCTAATGAGGTCCATAGGGGACCACTTGTTTAAACATGTAATGTTTTTACTGCAATCTGTAAAAGAAGCTTCTCTGTTTGATGCCTTACCATCGTACAATCATGTGTATATTGCAGGCTTACTGCAAAGTTGAGATATTATCCGAAAGATTATGTCCAAGATTTTACGGCACAGGCGATGGGGTTCCTGCTGAGAACAAGAACTGCACCCTTTGAGCAGATTGAAAAAGGTATAATGACCTTGACATATTGAACTAATGGTAGTAGAGACTTGCCTGCTGCTAAAGCAATCAATTATACTTCCTTCTATTATATGTTTCTGGATTTTGCTCATATATTGCACCATTTTGTACCAGAAAATTCTTATGGCTTAATTCATCGCTTAACCTTAATTTCATTTTAGAAAAATTCCATAAATTGGAAAACAAGATACAGTAACAGAAATGTATTATCTCAAAAACCCACAATGCACGCATAGACCAAAACACCCGTCAAAAGAGTAATCAAATAGAAGAAAGACCCTGTGTGTGTGTGTGAAACTGCTGAGACTAATAATTTTTGACAATTTAATTATTGTGTCTGGGGCTGTGTGATCGCTTTGACTTCCTAGGTTTGCTTCCACATTATATCTGGACATTATTAGTTAGATTTTTCATATAGAAAGGGTAGAGTTATTTCGCATATTAAAATAGCATTAGACCAAGATTGATCAATTTTTTGGGAAACCACAATGTTGGTGTCAACATTATCAAATCATATGGCTATAATTGAGTGCATTCAAATCCTAACCCAGGATAAATGATATGTTTTATCCCCTTTTGTTTTTGCTCGTGTTAGATAATTTTTTCCTGACCAATTGCTCATCCCCTGGCTGTTGTGGATGGTAGTATTAACCTCCATGTACCATTTTACTGGTAGTATGTTGAAATGATTTCTTTAATAGTAGTTGATAATTTTCTCATCATTATATTGCAACAGGTTTCAGATATATTATGCTCGACGTTGTGGATGAATCACAATCTATCACAAAATATGGAGTCAGTGCTTTACTGTATTATGCCATGACAGGAACTTCAACAAGGTTCCATTCTCGAGCCAAGCAAGTGTTACTTTTATTGATGGACAATACGATACTTGGTATGTTTGTGGATTTTGTTTATACATCTATACTTGATTCTAGGAGTATGCATCTTGTATTATTGCATTTAGATTCTCTAGTGTTGAACTATTTACAGCTCCTGATATTATCATTACCCCTTTTACTTCAATGTTGATGTAGATTGCATCAATATGATACATTCAAATTTAAAGCAAATCTTATGTCTCCTTTGCCTCTGTCTCTGTTTCTGTCCAGGTTCAGCCACTATTGTTGAAGTCTTAACTTCTGCCTTAGAGAGATTATGCGAGGATTTGGACTCTAAGGAGTTGAACTTAATGTTCGAATGCTTATATCAGGAAATAAAAGCATGCATGAATAATGGGAATGTTGTGCGTCTGAGCCACCTGTTGTCTCTTCTTATTTCTACTGTTGAGGTGAAGGATGGGAAATCAGTTTTTGGTGAGCAATGGGGAATGTTTTGGTTTGCGGATTACTTTATTTTTCTCTATATCATTGAGTTACTTAAGTAATGCATATTTGTATGCTCCTTGTGCTCCCAACTTTGACAGATTACAAAGAAATGCTTGAAATTGTGGAGCTGCTTCTGCGGACATATATCATGTCTTCTGGCATTTCATTAGCAGAGGAAAAGATATCTGAAGTTGTTGATAAGATTTTGCAGTTAATGCTCTGTATTCTTAGTGGACTCCACAGTTACAATGATATGTCAACCATTTCTGCCTGTTCGTTGCAATGGTCTCCTGTATTTAATTTGCAGAAGTCAAAGTACGTGTTCAACAATTTATTTGGCTCTTAAAATTGTCCCGCTCTTTTTGTTTCCTGACATATTTCTGGCTTATTGGTACAGCCTGTTGGTTTTTATTAAACAACTGCTTCAAAAGGAATATTTTGTTCTGGATACATTCAGAGTTAATATCTTAAGGTAAGGATGTATTTTTGGATATTTACTGGAAGAGAAAATTGCTGAAGAGGTCACTCATGTTTGACAGTTGAGATGGATTTGTCACTCATGTTTTGACATTTTCGTTCAGATTGGTCACTTTGTCCATTTTGGATGTTAAAAAAAACATATTCCTTTATTTATAAAATGCATATAAGTTAATTTATTAACATGGCGAGGACAAAAAGAGGCATTTAAGTGAAGCACATGTGTTTACATGTGTGATTTTTAGCATCTAAAATGGACAAAGTGACCAATTTGAATGAAAATGCCAAACATGAGTGATCAATCCGATATTTGTCAAACATGAGTGACCAATCCGTCTTAACTGTCAAACATGAGGGACCTTTTTAGCGAATTTCTCTTTCTGGAATGTGTAGCGGTTATTGGTTACTTTGTTGTTTTGACTCTTCTAATTGGATTTTCAGAGCCATGGATGCTTTAGTAGAAACTTCACAAGAAGATGTTATATATCTGTTACTCTCCTTCTGTGAAAGAATGCAAAGGGGAGTGCAAAGCTTTAACTTACTAGATGGAATACCCGAAAGACTATCAAGGATTCAAGGTTTTCTGCGTGACATGGTCAGTAAGTGGGTTGGGGTTGTAAAGGGTGTTGCAAATGGGGAAACACCATCTGCTTCAATTCATGAAGATGATCTGGCCCTGCTGTGGGGAATCATTAATTGCTTTCCACAATTTTTAGATTCTGATGAAGGATTATCCTTGCTATCCGATCTAATAGATGCAGTTGATCAACTCCTGATGATCGAAGATGGTAAGCTACCTGCTATCTCATATTTTATGAATAGTCCCTTCGATCTGATAGTTCTATCATAAAGACAAATTGCAACTTTATATTGCTATTCAAAAGATGGTAACTAAGATTCATAAATTTACAATGTGTACGAGAAGATAATGTGCTTCAGGTTGTTTATTCGAGTGTATTAATATCTCATGATCTCCCCAATAGTTCCATACGTTGTTGACACTGTTTGACTAGCTGAATCAAATTTACTTTAGGATTTTATATAACAAGTTTTGGGATGCCATGGGACATTATTAGGCCTTCACATGTATTTCACTTGCTATTCTTGCAGGAAATATTGCAGGGGTTCTGAAACGTATTTGGCAAAGCCTAATTGGTACTTCTTTAAATTCTTATTGCAAATTGACTTGCGGTAAAAAGTCGGAGCTTCAACAAATAACCAGATTTTTAGCTCTTGGAAAAAGACACAAATCATGTTCACAAGTTTTGGTTGCTGTTGCTGACCTTTTGGATTCTTTATATGGGTAAGATTGTATATACTTGATGTATATTTTCCCCCATTATAGCCATTTTTAAAAATGCTATAGAAAAGTGCGTACTATAATCTCCTGCGGTTACACAAATATTAGGTCTGCAATGGAAGGAGACAGCCAGTCTAGCATGTATCATCCAGAACTTCGAGCAGATATGGCTGTGGAAGCTTTAGGAATATTTTCTGAAAACTTGTGCCACCCAGACAGAGTTATTCGTGTTTCAACTTTAAGAATACTATGCCACTTTGATATTCCGAGTTGCAAAATTTCTTCAGAGGACGAGCCAGTTCTGAAAAAGATGAAGACTGAACTTCCTTTGACTTCACATGTGGATAACAAAGGGTTTAATGTAATCTTCTCTCTATTCAATCTCTTCTTTTTAGAAATCATTCTTATGTGGCAATTTTGTACTGATTTTGCTTCAAATATCAGGTTTTGCAGCTTCTGCTCTCAATCGAGGCAACTCCGCTTTCAATCTCTACCAGCAGGACAGTTACTTTATTCATCTCTAGAATACAGATGAGTCTCTCTGCTGGAAGAATATCTGAAGCTTATCATCCCCTTGTTCTGAATTCAATGATTGGTATTTTCCACAACCGGTTTAGTTATCTTTGGAATCCAGTATCAGAGTGCCTTGCAGTTCTGATATGCCAAAGTAATGGCCATGTATGGGAAAAGTTTGTTAACTATGTTGAGCAATGGCAATCTATCTTTCAAGCTTCTGTTGATCAAGTTGGCCTAGTCGATACTGTGTTGTCCAAGAACTCAAGTGGTATGTAAAAACTTAATTTATGCCATTGAATTGTACCAATTCAAAATGCATATTGACACCTGAATAGTAGTAAACTTATTTCTAAGATTTTTCCTTGGTAAAATTGCTAGTCATCAAGTAGAGGAATTTTTTTAATTTCCCCTGTATTAAAATATGATAAAGTCATGATGGTTGTACTGCTGTACATCAGTGATACATTCTTATCTTACTATTAAGAGTTTAATATACACTGCACATATAATTGCATTTGATGCTCATGTTTCACCATAATTTTGCTTTGCAGATCTGATTGAACGATTTAATCATTTTGTTTCCACCACAATTGATAGTACACCATCTGCAGCTGTATTGTCTTTGCTACTTCAGTCTTTACAAAGAATTCCAATCACTGAGTCAAAGTCTTATCAGATTATACCTCTTTTTCTGAAGTTTTTAGGGTATAATTGTGAAAACTTGATAAGGTAATAACTGAATAAGTTCTTTTTGTACTTTGAATTTTCTACAAGCTATGGTCTAATTATATGAACTTATTTTACTCTCTCTTTGTGATTGCAGTGTGGAATCTTTCAATTCAAATGTATGTAAAGGGAAAGAGTGGAAACATGTCCTGAAAGAATGGTTAAACTTGCTTAAACTGATGCAAAACCTTAGGAACTCTTATAAGAATCAGTTTCTAAAAGAAGTGTTGCAAAACAGGTAAGTATAAGTCTCTCATTTATGCAATGCTTCAATTTATACATTTACATACTATTGACATTTAGGCTGGCTGCTATATTTTATAGTCCATGTCTATTTTCTCATTCATTGCTCATTTTGTTGGGCTCATATAGTCAAGTATCTGTTTTCCCTTAAACGTTGATTTTCTTGTGGTTGTTTTTAACAGGTTATTGGATGAAAATGATGCTGAAATACAGATGAGGGTTCTTGATTGCCTCTTCCTGTGGAAAGATGATTTCCTGCTCCCCTATAGTCAGCAATTGAAGAACTTGGTCAGCTCCAGTAATTTAAGAGAAGAACTAACTATATGGAGTTTATCCAGAGAGTCTAATCTAATTCAAGAACAACATAGAGCTTGTCTTGTGCCCATTATTATCCGTCTTCTGATTCCCAACGTCCGGAAATTGAAGAAACATGCTTCACAGAAGGTATGTATCTGAATTTTATGATTTATTGGTTCTTGGACGTTTGGTTCTAGCAATGTGCTTGTACTCTTTCGTGTCAATAAAAGGTGGTGTATCTAGCTTTTGCATCACACTCAACTTTTTTTTTTTACTTAAAAGGTGGAGCAGGAGTACAGTTTATGAAGTGTTAACACGTGGAGTGCCAAGATCACGTACAATAAATATTTTTTATGGATTATATATCTAATCAATCAATGAGTTTTTTACTTATGTTTGTTCCCCAACTCTCATTGTTTATATATAGCTTTATAGACTTTTCCTTCTTTTGATGTTTTCTAAAAGATATGTTACTTTTGGTATGCATTTGTGTTTTTTACTTATAATATGCCATATTACAAATGGCATGCTTTTCATTGCTTTAATTATTTGATTGTTTTATGTCAGCATTCGAGAGTAAATCATCGAAAGGCCGTGCTTGGTTTCATAGCTCAACTTGATGTTGAGGAGTTGCCTCTTTTCTTTGCACTGTTGATCAAGCCCTTGCAAATCATTTCAACAGAAATCGAAGGTGCTGCAAACTGGTTTTGGACATCATCAAATGGCTCTGTAGAAGAATTTCATGCAATGAATTTCTTGAAGTATTTCACATTTAACAATATTACAGCCTTGTCTTGGAAGAAAAGAAGTGCTTTTCTGCATGTGATTGAAGATGTTCTTGGAGTATTTGATGCATCGCGTGTTGGTCCCTTTCTTGATTTCTTAATGGGGTGTGTTGTTCGGATAATAGGAAGCAGTACTTTAAGTTTGGATGTGGCAAAAGGCAGAGGATCCTCATCACTTGAAAATTATTCTAATGCTAATCTTGTTTCCCTTGGATATGATGGTGCAGTGGGTAACAGTGCTTCGGTAATACTTCTTATATCCGGTGACTACTTATTCAATTTTTAGGAAAAAATGTTGTGTATTGTTATGTTACTTTTGAAACATGTATTCTGTTATGCTTAACAAATGCTGGTATACTAAACGACTTCTGGTCTACCTGCAGATATCCACGGCTGTTGGGCAGTTAAAAGATATGAGGTCTTTATCCTTGAAAATTGTGTCCTTTGTACTCAGTAAGTATGAAGATCATGAATTTAGTTGCGAATTCTGGGATATATTCTTTGGGTCTGTGAAGCCTTTAATCAATGGCTTCAAGCAGGAGGGATTCAGTGGCCAGAAACCTAGTTCGCTCTTCTCTTGCTTTCTTGCTATGTCTAGAAGCCAAAAGCTAGTACCACTACTGTGTAGAGAGCAAAACCTTGTCCCTGATATACTCTCAATTCTAACCGTCACATCAGCAACTGAAGCTATTGTAGCTTGTGTTCTTAAGTTTGTTGAGAACCTTTTGGTTCTTGATGATGACTTGGGTTCTGAAGACAGTTCTGGAAAAAGAGTTATACTCCTACACCTTGAAGCACTCATTGACAACATGCGTTGTTTGTTTGAAAGTAATAGTGCAGCCAAGAGGTAATAATGAGGTTATCTTGTTTATTTACAGCATAGACACAAAACTTCACTTTCATTATGTGCTTATGCTGGCAGATTTTATTAATTTAAAAAAATGTCTATTGAACTGCACACTAAATTTTTTCTCCTTGTTACTATATTGAAGCACTTATTGACAACTTGCATCATTTCTTTGAATGTAATAGTGCAGCCAAGAGGTAATAATGGGGTTATCTCGTTTGTTTACAGCAGACACAAAACTTCACTTTCATTATGTGTGCTTGTGCTGGCAGATTTTGTTCATTTTAAAAACGTCTATTGAACGACAAACTATCTTTTTTTTTTTCTGTCTCAGTTACTATATTGGTCCTCTGTCTATCTTCAATTTACATATACTGGCGTTCAATTGGAATTATAAGTCAAGTGGGATTACTGCTATTTACATCTGTTTTGTTTCTTACTACATGACATTTTATTTTCGTGGCAGGAAATTGCTTAAGCACCCAGGGGAGACAGAAGTAAGAATTTTTAAACTATTACCAAAGTATATAAATGATGCAGTGCCGGCACGGAAATTTGTGGATATACTGCTCCCTGTTTTAGCAAATGGAGCTGAAGATTCAGGTTAAAGCACCTTATCAACCTCAGAGTTTCCCTACTTAATTTTTTATTTTCCCTTCCATGTGATACTTAAATTCCTCTGTTCATCTTGTAGAATTCCGGTTTGAGGCTGTGCAAGTGATATGTGACATTGTTCCTGTACTAGGGAATGACATTACGAATAACATTTTGAGTGCCGTTTCTCCGTTACTTACTTCTACTGATCGTGATAAGCGTATATTTATCTGTGATCTTCTAGAGGCTATTGCTGGAACAGACCATTCCGTCCAATTTGTGGTACATTGTAAACCTTATTTATCTGGTAATCTAGATGAACTTGTGTTTCTTTTTATTTGTTTTCTCATTACGTGGACGAATGCAGGCAAAACTTGTTCAGGACTTGAATGCAACCTCTATCACGGAAATAGATGGCCTTGATTATGACAAAGTACTCGATGCTTACGGAAAGATCACGGTTGATATGTTTTATACAATTCAGGAGGATCATGCATTAGTCATTTTGTCTCACTGTGTCTATGACATGTCATCTGATGAATCAACCTTGCGTCACAGAGCTTATGATTCATTGCTTACATTTGTTGAGTTTTCTTCCCTAGTATGTGGCAATAATTCTGAAATGCCTGACGGAATAATGGCGTCTGAGGATCATTGTTGGACAAGCGTTTGCATTCAGAGAATAATAAGCAAATTTCTATTAAAGCACATGGCTACTTCTATGAAGAGAGGGGCATCTGTTCGAGAGGTATTGATTTTGTTTTTGTCTTCTGGTAGGGCTGACGTGGATTGAATTTATGTTATGGGCGTGTGTGCAATCGTGCATGCTCAAGAAACTCAATTTGTAATGAATCATGAATTATTGCACCATGTCTTCTATCAAATTAGTTGAGCCTTCAACCTACATCTGCTGAATATATTTCTCTTTCTTTTTATGATGGGCTGCTGCGGCTTCAGGAGTGGGTTGAGTTACTAAGAGAAATGGTGATAAAACTTCCAGAAGTGGCAAACCTCGGCTCACTAAAACCTCTTCGGCATGAAAATCTTGAAATAGACTTTTTCAAGAATATCCTTCACATACAGGTGTGTTTTTTGTTTGCATCATATCTCCTAGGCCGCTATATCTTTGTCGTTGGTTACTGGAGAGATTTACTTGTGATAGATAACTAATTGGTAGTCATTATAGTTTTCTTTTAGAACTGAACGTTTACTCAATTTATACAGTTTTTCTCATTTGATCTCACATGACTTTCTAGAGACATAGGAGAGCAAGGGCATTGAAACGCTTCAAGACTGTTGTCACTGACAGCTATATGCCAGGGGTTTTTGCTTTATCTTTTGCTTCTTAAAGTAGTTTGCCATATATTTCACTTCTTATTCTACTTAATCATTGAAACATGTTTCGCTGATACTAGGTCCAGGGCATCACAAAGAAATTGTTTATTTCCTTCTTTTTCTCGATGTTGATGGAGGAAGAAAAAGGAGAGCATGTGAAAAATATGTGTATAGAGGTGCTTGCTTCGATTTCGAGCAGGGAGTGGAGTTCATCGTACTTGTTGCTCATGAGATGTTTCAATGAGATCAGCAAAAATCCACTGAAACAAAAGCTTCTTTTGCGGCTAATTTGCTCCATCTTGGAGCAGTTTCACTTTTCAGAAACCACTGATACTGGCTCGGTGACTGAAATACAATCGTGCCTCACAAAAACTGTGCTCCCTAAGATACAAAAGTTACTCGGTGATTCTGAAAAGGTCAGTGTTAACATCAGTCTTGCTGCACTGAGAGTATTGAAGTTGTTGCCTGGAGATGTAATGGACTCGCAGCTGCCTACCATTATTCATCGCATTTCAAACTTTTTGAAGAATAGATTAGAAAGTATCCGTGATGAGGCTAGGAGTGCTTTGGGTGACTGTTTGAAGGAGCTTGGGTTGGAATACTTGCATTTTATAGTCAAGGTTTTGCGAAGTACTTTGAAACGCGGGTTCGAGTTGCATGTCTTAGGATATACTCTAAACTTTATCTTATCGAAGTTTCTTGTTACTCCTATCAGTGGGAAGCTGGACTATTGTTTGGAAGATCTCCTTTCTGTTGCACAGAATGATATTCTTGGAGACGTTGCCGAGGAAAAAGAGGTTGAGAAGATTGCTTCCAAAATGAAAGAAACGAAGAAGCAGAAGTCATTTGAAACTCTGAAATTGATTGCTCAAAGCATAACGTTTAAAAGCCATGCCTTGAATCTTCTGTCACCTGTTTTAACTCAGTTTGAGAAATATCTGACACCAAAAACAAAGACAAAATTGGAAACTATGTTGAATAACATAGCAGCTGGCATTGAGTGCAATCCAACCGTTGATCAGAATGATCTTTTTATATTTGTGCATGGTCTGATTGAGGACGGAATAAAAGAAGAAAGTGGTATGGCTGAGAATTCAGTTGTTAAAGGGGAAAATAAACGTCGTTGGAATGATGTGGTTGGAAAAGTTGCTTCCTCGGGACGTATTAGTGGTGCGAAGTCAGTGTGTTCACATCTTATTTCTGTGTTTGCTCTTGGGATACTGCAGAAACGCATGAAGAACTTGAAAGTGAGAAAAGATGATCAAGTAATACTGTCAATGCTGGATCCCTTTGTCACACTTTTAGTGAAGTGTTTCCATTCTAAGTATGAAGATGTATTATCTGCCACTATCAGGTGCCTCACTTCTTTGGTTAGGTTGGATTTACCTGCCATTGAAGATCAAGGAGATAATATAAAGGCAGTGTTGTTTGGTATTGCTCATAGTTGGGTAAAAACTGGCAGTTCTCTAATGGAGTCATGCCTGAGGTTGCTAACTGTACTTTTGAGGGGCAACAAAGTCACTCTATCCACGGATCAGCTACATCTATTGATCCAGCTTCCAGTGTTTGTTGATATTGAAAGGAACCCTTCCTTTGTTGCTCTTTCACTATTGAAGGCAATTGTTAAACGCAAGCTAGTTGTTCCGGAGATATATGATCTTGTTACTAGAGTTGCAGAATTGATGGTAACAAGTCAAGTAGAACCAATTCGTCACAAATGTAGCCAAGTATTGTCTCACTTCTTGAACAATTATCCCCTTTCAGAAAAGCGATTGCAACAGCATTTAGACTTTTTGCTCTCTAATCTAAAGTGAGTGCCTGTCTAGCTATTAGAAAATGTTTTATGTACCCCCTTTTTCTTTTCTCTTTAATCAGGTGTAATTCTTCACAGGTATGAGCACTCTAGTGGGAGGAAATCAGTGCTTGAAATGCTTCATGCGGTTATTATTAAAAATCCACGAAGTGTTGTAGATGAGCAATCACAGACATTTTTTGTTCATTTGGTGGTTTGCTTGGCTAATGATCGGGATAATGAAGTTCGGTTGATGGCTGGCGAGGCAATAAAACGTCTGACTGGCTGTGTAAGCCCACGATCACTTCTCTCCATTCTCGAGTACAGTCTTTCTTGGTATCTGGGCGAGAAACAGCAACTGTGGGGGGCAGCAGCACAGGTAAATGTTTCTTTTCAGTTTCTGAGTTCAAATTTAGTTAGCCGCTTGATTTGAGAGATATGATTTCTTTTGGGTCTTTACAGTTCACTATCAAATAAAGAGAACATTATTTTTATTATTAAATAGGATGTCCATAATTATAAGCTAGTTAGATATAATAAAATACACAAGCTATCCTGCAAACAGAAAACAGCCAAGCACCAATGCCAAATAGCCATGGAGAACGCAATCATGGAAGGTATTTAGTGCTTACGGGTGATATGCAAGTCAAATGAGACCATGTTGGGATCATCCCAGTACAGTTATTGAAGGTGTGGAAAGTTCTCTCCAGAATTTCTTTGGTTTAGTGGACCAGTGAAACTGAGATTTTTGGAAAAATGGAATCATGGTGACTACACATTATTGAAGGTCAATGTGGAAAGTTCTCCCCAGAATTTCTTTGATTTAGTGGACCAATTTTTGGAAAAATGGAATCATGGTGACTACACGTGACTCGAACACAGATGTAACGTTTACGGAACAGTGGAGGAATTTATAAATTTATAAATTATTAACGCATGAAGTAAAGTTTAGTTGTGTAATAGAGAGGTTGCATTAGGGAAGGAAGAGCTACTCTTTACGGTCAAGGTTGAGTAGTACCCTATTTTCTTATGACTTGTAATGAAAATGTGGTGCAATCATGGAAGGTATTATAGCAATTGAATAATTTTTTTTTATTGTTATCATCCCTTGCTTGATGCCATAAAATGTACAGGTTTTGGGTTTACTGGTTGAAGTTGAAGTCATGAAGAAACAATTCCACAAGCATATTAGCAGTGTATTACAAGTGACTAAGCGCATTGTACAGTCGGCTATCGATGTTGTCACTCGGGAGATCCCTAATGAAACTACCATTCCTTTCTGGAAGGAAGCATTTTATTCGTTAGTTATGCTGGAAAAAATTCTGAATCAGTTCCATGGATTATGTTTTGATATAGATCTCTGGGTATGTGACTTCACTTTCTTATGTAAAATGTTTCCCATTGCTTATTCAAGTTATATTTTTTTTGGGTATGATTCCATGAGTGGTTTGTTCAAATTATTCAGACAATGAAATTTAAATTATAGATTTTTTTTTCATCGTAGGTAATAATCATGGAAGAGTACAAAATTATTGGTCTTTCTTGTTTTTCATTCTCTTTATTGTTTATATTCTTGCTTTATCCGGTTATGTTAGGATAGTTAGGGAATTTACTTTGGTCTATATGACATCACAAAAGCAGGTATTTTCCAATTTATCTACTCGTGTAATGACAATCAATAAATTGAATATTTGGTATTGGTTTCCCTTGAAGTGTATTTTTTTGCTTGTCACTTACTGTCCCTTACTTTCCATGAGCTCAGGATATATGGGAAGCCATCTGTGAGTTACTCCTGCATCCACACATGTGGCTACGCTGCATTTCAAGCCGGCTTGTAGCCTTCTACTTTGCTGCTGTAAAAGAAACTCGCTCAGGAGATGATGAAAATCCCCTTGGCACTTACTACCTTATAAAACCTAATAAACTTTTCACAATAGCTGTGTATCTCTGCTGCCAACTGAAAACACAACTTAATGATGATGCTGCCAATAAACTGATTACACAAAATCTTGTGTTCACTGTGTGTGGTGTGCATTCTTTGATGGGGCAAACAGGGTGTACTGATCCTCAGCAGTTTTGGTTTTCCCTTGAACAGCATGAGCAAGACCGGTTTCTCAAGGCTTTTGAGTTGCTCGAAGCTAGAAAAGGAAAGAGCATGCTTTTGTCTCTCACCTCTGAGACATGCGAAACAAATGATGAAATCCCCTCCAAGAATATCCGATGCTTGCTTGTCTCTAATTTGCTCAAGAAAATGGGAAAGGTTGCCCTTCAAATGGAGGCTATACAGGTTCGTATCAAGGAATAGACATCTTCTCAATTTATTTACACCTTCCTAATAGTAATATTGTGATAAAATTTCCTTACATTTTTGAAGATATTTGGGGAAAAATTCTTGGAATACATATTTTCTTAATATATTTACTTTCCTAATAGTCACACTGATATCGTAATTGCTTAATGCAGATGAAGATTGTCTTTGATTGTTTTGGAAAGATAATGTCTGAAATGAGTCGGGGAGATTGTCAGCTTTATGCTTATGAAATCTTGCAGCCCTTGTACAAAGTTTCTGAAGGATTTTCTGGGACTGTTATCCCTGGTGAGTTTTATCCTGTACTATTTACTTCATTTCCATATCGATTGCTTATCATTCTTATTGGTTGGGTACATAGCTTGCACACTGTGGTGGCTAGCAGCTAGAAACTACAAACTATTGTTTACTGTGCTATAATTATTGGCCTTTAAGCAAAATTGTATTGGTGATGTCTGAAATGTTCAGACTATCATATTCTCGTTCAAAATGGAAGGCCAAACACCTAGATGGTTCTTAAAAATATGAAGAGAAAAAGAAGGAACAATATGTTTGTGTGAGGTAACATATATGTCAAACTTTAGTTTTTGACTCTACTTGTGTTCTTTCTTTGTTTGGTAGAATTTCACTGTATGATGTGTATTATTACTGGAGGTGTTTATGGCACATCCATGATCTCTATCTACATTGAATAGAGCAAATGACCCCATGTTTCTGTCATTTATATATACTTTCAATTGCAATTCTTGATTGGATTACATTCTTCATCAGAAAATATGAAGCAATTGGCACAAGAAGTTTCTGGATGTCTACGAAGTAAACTAGGCATCCAAACTTACGTACTAGTTTACAACGACATCAGGAAAAAACTCAAGGCAAGGAGGGATAAGCGGAAACAGGATGAAAAGCGTTTGGCTGTTATTAATCCAATGCAGAATGCTAAGAGAAAATTGAGGATTGCAGAGAAGCATCGGGCCAACAAGAAAAGGAAAATGATGACAATGAAAATGGGGAGATGGGCAAATCATTCCAAGTCAAAGTAGTTGCTACAGATTGTTGAAGCCAACCAGATAAGCAGTCTGCTTTATTGAAGGGATGATTTCAGTTTCATTGAGATAACTAGGACTCGTCTTATGTATAGTAGTTTCTCTTTATGAAATCATAGCATACAAAAGCTAATACTGAATTAGCTTGCTCAGTGATCTCTTAAATCTTCACTGTAATTTTGTACGTCGATTGCATATGTATGATCCATTGGCCTGAGTAATTTCCATTTTATAGAGAATTTCTTTCCTGAGTTTCCTCCAAATATCAAGTAGGTCTTCCAAAGTCATTAAAAAGCATTCTTTGAAAAAATGTCATCGAGCATTTCCTACTTCTGAATTTGAAGCAAACTTCGGCTTGCAATTGGAATATGTAAAGAGTGAGAATGAGGGGTAGAGAATTAATCTAATCAACGGGTTATGAGACTTGCTTTCTAATCATATCTCTATGTAGTAATGAGTGGATCATAAAATTTGTTAAGATAGGCATTTCTGCTGATACGAATGGTTCAAGTCTAATTTTATTCATAGGAAGAGTGCAGCGCTAGGGTTTTCTCTCTAGACCTCTTTCTTTGCACAAATGCTAGGCAACAATGGTTGATGCTGTTGCAGCTCGTCTCTCTGAGACTTCGGAGATCTCCGGTCCGGGTCGGACATCTTTTGGGGCGGCAGGAACGGCAGCGCTTGCAGATCAATGTTTTGCAGTGGGAAGACTCCTCACTACCAAGAAACCAGCCGATCAAAAAGGCTTTATGGGGACGATGGGATCAGTATGGGGTTTGAAGAAGCGATTGTCTAGGGTCGCTTTGTGTTCACTTTTACATCGAGGGCGGAAAGGGATTGCATCCTATCCGGCGATCCTTGGTTTTATAATCGCTCGACTTTGGTGATAGCGCCACACAATGGTCTCTCTTCTGTGGCTGTCGTGCCACTGCGGGTTATTCCAGTGTGGGTCGAAGCCTTTAGTTTACAGCCGACACTACTTACCGAGAATGCTGGGAAGATGCTAGGGTTTTCTCTCGGCACATATAACGAGGTGGATCACAAGGGACTTCGCCGAGGAAGGATGAGGATCTATACCCAACACTCTGTTGCGGCTCCGGTGCAACAGGCTTTTCCGGAAAGGGAATTTGATTTCAGTGTTGGAGTCATGGTCCTGGTGCGCTTCAAGTATGAACGTATGGAAGGTTTTTGCAAAGAGTGTGGCTTACTGGAGCATACGAACCAATGTGGAGGAGCACCAGATCATTCCCGAGCCATTGATCTCTCTGGAGTTTTAGAGGGAAGGAGTGCAGATCTTTCGGTGCCTCAAAATCCTAACACCATGAAGGTTCTCGAAAGAGTACAGGGGTTCTCATGTTCCACTGATTGGTTGAAACCAAAGGAGCTGTCACCGGAGGAGCAGCATTTGAAGGAGTTGCTGAAGGAGCTAGGGTTGTCGGCTACGCCCTTGATGCCGACTTCCTATGCCAGTGGTCACAACTGTGATCTCGGATGGTAGCCTGAACAGGGTGGCCTCCTCTGAGCTGGTGTACAAGAAGAGGGTGAAGAACCCTGAGGGCACTGCTCCTTTCAAGGTGGTGCTCAAGAAGCTACAGATCGAGTAGTTTAATTATTTCCAAGCTTGGTAAGATTGTCGGGAGTGGTTGGTCTGCCCGCCTCGACAATGTTTCGGTTATCATGGTCACATGGTTTGTTTGCACTTTATTTTGGTGGTTTTATTTCGATCGAGGTCCTGTTCGATCGCATAGAATCTTTAAGAATTTGGTGTTTCTTTGACTGTGCCCTTTACGTGGATCTATAAATAATGTAACATATTATTATTTTAATGTGAGGAGAATTTTGTTTCAAAAAAAAGAGTAATTTTATTTCCTAGGCAGTTTTCCGCCTGGTCAATACTTAGGCAGCCGCCTAATTTAAGAATTAATGGGCAAAACCTAAACCTTCGAATTTTAGTTTTTAACTTAATTCAGATTAGAGATAATAGTTTACAAGAAGATAAGTTACATAACTTAAATACAATGTGTTTTGATGACATTTCCTTAATATTTTCTATATTATTTATATTATATTTATACATAATATACTAAATGATTATATAATTAATTAAAAATAACAATCCACCTAGTGTCCGATTAATCTTCGCTTAGGTACGTAGTAACTCCACCACCTTACGTTTTTTTGAACATCGGTAAAAAGTAAAAACTGGTCACCTCGAGTGATATTCAGACTTCAACGGTAAGTTCAGTTTCTCTTCTAAGAGCATTTTCAACAGTAAAGTTATAAGTTATAGCTATTTTAAGCTAAAAAGCTAAATGTAGCTCACTCAAATTTGACTTTAGTTTTAGCAGTGAAAGTTATACTTAAATAAGACCATTGGAAAAATATAGCTTTTGAGTCATTTTCTCTCTCCTCTCAAGCTAAATATAGCTACTCAAAATAGCTTTAGCTACATTTAGTTTTAGCTTTAACTATTCTATTAAAAGACATAAAAGCTATAACTTTTGAAAATTTAATTTTAGTTTTAGCTTTAACTATTCTGTTAAAAATTATAACTTTTAACTACTCTGTTGGAGATGCTCTAACTAGTTCAAAGCTACTTGCATGAACTTGAGGAGAAGTTGACTTTGATTTTTCATTTTCCTAGAGAAAAGAAAAATGTTGACAACTTGCTTTGGAGTTTAGATTAGATTAGTGGGCACCCATCATCACACCAACTGCAGACAAGTGAGACGACTACAGTTCAGCTTAAGATTCACTCTTTCCTTCCTTCGTTCTTACCCAAACTCCTCCACTCGAGTCCTGTCTCTCAACTCTGATGCCCAAGATCTGAGTCTCTCCACACAAGTCAATGCAAGAGGGGAAAGATTCAGGTTAGTGTTCCCTGCTTCACATGTTCAGTAGATTTATACACTCGTGAGCAATAGAGTTTAAAAGCTCCAACTTGTGTCTTTCAAGATCATTAATTTGATTCATGGACTTGGTTGGATAAAGTGTGTAGAAGAAATTGTGTAGAAATCTGAAACTGAACAATTGGGTACTAAAATTTTGTGTACTTTCGTTTGAGGGGAGCTGAGAAATCTTGAAGAAAGTGATAAAGCTCGAGTCTTTAACATCATGAAGATTGCATTTTTGGTCGTTGTGTGGATTTTGTATGGGTTGTTGGGTTTAGATTCCACATATTCATACCCTACTTCAGCATTTGATGATGTGAGAAGTGAAAGAAGTGAAAGCACTGTAACCTATAGCTATGATAGGATAGATGAAGTGAATAAAGAATGTAAATCTGTTCTATCTTCTGCTTCTGAACTGAAAGCTGAAGATAGTAGAGTTTATAGTATAAAGAAGGAGCTGTTTTTTGTTAATGGTGATTGGAGCCAGGAAGTGGGCAAGTACCCAATTATGCCATTTGATGATAGACAAGTTCAAAGTGAGTTTATGGGTAGCCGAACTCCATCAAACTTGGCTTCATTTTGGGTTATGGATATTGATCGATCACATCGGTCCAAGAAGTCCTTAAGTGTTAGTGGATTGATGGTTATGGGTATTACTATAGATGGCAGCTTTATGGATTATGGGTATGGAGGAAGTCCTGAGTTCCAGATGTGGCCTAGACATTCTCAAATTACAATTTCCTTCCAAGGCATTTACACTGAATCTAAAAAGAATGGCGGTGAAAGAGTGATGTGCTTGTTAGGGAGTACAATGTTGCCTTCTCGGGAGACCGAGTCTGATAATCCATGGGAGTGGTTGAAGGCTTCTGATTCAAGCAACCAACCTCCACTTTCTCAAGACGATCAGATTCTACTTGTTCTTCACTTTCCTGTGACTTTCAATCTGACAAATAGGGCTATCCGAGGAGAGTTAAGGAGTTTAAATCCAGAGTCAAACTCGAAGTACTTTGACAAGGTTCACATTTTGTCACAGTTGGGGAAGTCGGCAATCTATAATTTTGACTCTGAAAAGATTGTTTCTAGAGCATGTGATCCATATCCTTCGAATGATAGCTTGGTGTATGGTGGTATTAGCAACTACAAAGGTCACGCCATTTGTGAAATTCTTGAAGAAGTTACCAGAAATCAAGCTTTCACTGTTGTGTCAAATTGGAGATGCAATGGCACTGATGAGTTTTGCAGTAAGTTGGGTCCATTTGTGACAGATAAAGAGATTAAGGCATCAGATGGAAGCTTTAAAGGTGTTAAACTTTATATGCAGGAAATGAAATGTGAACAGAAAGCCGTTGGGCCAAATGCCAGTTCGGCGAGGGTTTCAGCTGTGTTTAGAGCTGTTTCTCCAATGGAGAATCTGTACACTGCTGCACAGAGATCTGGGCTTAACAACATGACTGTTGCTGCTGAGGGAATTTGGAAATCTACCAGTGGACAGCTCTGCATGATTGGTTGCCTTGGATTTGTTGACGTTGAAGGCAGTCAATGCAATATTAGGATCTGTTTGTATGTACCTACTTCTTTTTCCATAACACAACGAAGCATTCTCTATGGAAGTTTCTCTAGTATCAAGAAGAGTAGCGCATCATATTTTCCTCTCTCATTTGAAAAGCTAGTACAGCCCTCGGAGCTATGGAATTATTTTAGAGTCTCCAGCCCAAACTACAAGTACACAAAAATCACTTCAGCTGCTGTTGTCTTGGAAAAAAATGAGGCCTTCAGTGTTGGAACTGTGATAAAAAAATCTTTGCTGACTTTTCCCAAACTGGAAGACACAGAAGCTTATGAACTCAGTCTTTCTGCTCTCTCAGAAGATCTAACCCTTCATGTAGATGGTTTTCCTGATCCAATTCCAAAGTCTCAGCCTCCAAGAGTAGACATTCAGATGGAGATACTTTCAGTGGGTCCTTTGTTTGGACGTTATTGGGCTCCACAAAATGGTTCCACTGCACAAGAGGAAACTCCTTATCACACCAAGTCCCAGTACACTGAAAAGCAGCTCCTTCTGAATGTATCAGCTCAACTCACTATTACTGGAACAGTGTTCAGCAATCTTTCTGTGCTATATTTGGAGGGCATTTATGATCCACATGTTGGAAAGATGTATCTAGTTGGATGTAGGGATGTTCGAGCGTCATGGAAGATTTTGTATGAGAGCATGGATCTTGAAGCCGGGCTAGATTGTCTAGTGGAGGTGGTTGTGTCTTATCCTCCTACTACGGCTCGATGGCTAGTCAATCCAGCAGCCCGTATTTCCGTAGCCAGCAAAAGGACTGAAGATGACCCCCTTTACTTTAATCCAGTTAAGCTCCAAACTCTTCCAATAATGTACAGGAAGCAGCGAGAAGACATTCTCTCTCGTCGGGGTATTGAGGGAATCCTCCGGGTTTTGACTCTATCACTGGCAATTTCTGGAATCTTAGGCCAACTGTTTTACATCAGGTACAATGTGGATTCTGTTCCTTACATGTCTCTAGTCATGCTAGGTATCCAAGTCATTGGGTATAGCATTCCCCTGCTCACAGGTGCCGAAGTGCTCTTCAAGAAACCAGCTACTGAATCCTTTGAAACATCAACATATGACCTGGATAACAGTCAGTGGTTCCATATACTTGATTACACGATTAAGCTTCTTTTGATGGCCTCATTGTTACTGACGCTAAGGCTTTGTCAGAAGGTTTGGAAATCTCGCATCAGGTTACTAACACAAACTCCTCTTGAACCACATCGTGTCCCCAGTGATAAGAGAGTACTTATAATCACCTCAGCAATACATTTCATTGGATTTATACTTGTTCTAGTCATGCATAGCATGAGGAACAACCAAAGATCTATCCGGACAAAGAGCTACAGAATTGCTAGGGCGGATTCTCATGGATTATGGGAATGGGAAACGGAACTAGAGGAGTACGTCGGACTTGTTCAAGACTTTTTCCTACTCCCACAAATAATTGGCAACCTTGTGTGGCAGATTGACCGCAAACCACTAAGAAAGTTTTATTTTGTTGGGATCACGCTGGTCAGACTCTTTCCACACATTTATGATTATGTTAGGGCTCCATCTCTCAATCCTTACTTTGCTGAGGACTACGAGTTTGTCAATCCGAGGTCGGACTTCTACTCCAAGTTTGGGGATATTGCCATACCTGTTACAGCATTTCTGTTTGCAGTTGTAGTCTATGTTCAGCAGAGATGGAATTACGAGACTCTAAGCAAGATGCTTACTTTCGGGCAATGTAGGCTTCTTCCCATGGGATCAAGAATATATGAGAGGTTGCCTTCAAGTTCCAAGGCATTTGAAGCTGAGCTGGTTTCTGGCGTCAATGGTAATCCCAGACAAGAGAAAGATAATGAAAATGAAGATGTAGTAGAATGATGTCTAAACTTTACACAGTTTAATAATTAAAGAAAAGATATGTTGTGAGTTGTGAACATATATATAGGTGATACTTTGATATATGCATTTTCTCTTTCGCTAGTCATCCATACTTTGATATATACGTCTCCTGCATCGATCTGTTATCATTTCAGTTATTCAGTGAGCAGGTTTGTCAGATGAGGCTTGCATTTGGAGCATATATACCTGGCAAATGCTCGATTGATGTCAATCAACTGCTTTCAGTTTTGGATTTGAGATATAATATTTATATGAATAAGGGTTAATCGCACGGGCCCGAGTCTCTTTTATTATAGAGATTTTGTGATTTTATGAATAAATATTACAAATTAGATGTCAAATTTAATTGCTCTAACGGATTACGGTTTAGGCTAATTAGATGTCAACTTAGTATTACTGCCATCTTGTCAATTAATTGATTTTCATCAATTTCACATTGAAACACGAGCATGTAAATTTTGAGTGAACATGAAAAACGAAACGAAAGGGATACAAAAAAAAAAAAATATTGACAAAAGTATAACACGCATTGCTAATTCGATTATTTAATCCAATAATCGTAAAGATAGCAAAGTCATTTTTGTTTTTTTTGATATGTTCGTAAATAATCCCCACCACTCTGCGAATAACATAAATATTTCTAACCGTTTTATTCATATACGTGTCCCATTCAAATGCTAGCTAGGATACTGGATATTTACGATACATTCTGATTTTTCCTATTATGTCCGCACACAGATTAATTTCTAGGTTCGTCATTGTTTATGTCAATATAATTTAAACTCGTGACTTCCACGTTGTCAACTAAGCAAGCTGCCAATAAATCACGGCAGCATGACAGATTAACCAATTAGTTTTTTTTACAACAATAGTTTCATTGGAATGGTCCAATCCAGTTGTTGATGAAAGATGAAAACATACTCTTTAGGATGATAATAACAATAATATTGGACCAAGCGTAGATCTTTGCTCAAATTAGTGGGGTTAATGTTTTAGGCCGGGGCTTAGCTTGCAGGAGATCATAGAAAATTGCATCTCAGCTAGTAGCCTCCTAGGTCAGCTTGGGTAACATACATCATCAATGATCATGTAGTCTCGATCACTAGTCGTTTACATAAAATTAAGTTTTGCTATATATGTATACAGTATACCATGCATATTAATTAATCGACGTCATGGGCATGTTCATAGATTAAGCTTTGTTATTTGATGCATGTTTGTCTACGTAGTTATCGTAAAGTATTTTGTTATTATTTGAGATGTTTTATGTGAGCATTTTGTAATATAAGATTCAGGTTTTATATTTTCCATATGTATTCAGCACGCATTTTCATTAATTAATCAAGACTTGAGAGTTACTGTACCGTCTTTTCTTAAAAAAAAGAAAGAATTAATTCAAGGCCGGCCTTGAGTATAGGCCTTACAAGTCTGCGCCTAGAGCCTCCATCTGAAAGAGGCCCCGAAATAAGACTTGAGGATGCACAATATATGTATTTGGGCCCTGTTTTTATTTCCATGATATTTTTGACATCTCTCGGTCGGTCCTGAATTAATTAAAGACACCGGCGCTGGTTAATTAAAGTCGAAGCGGCAATAGCAGATTCGCAGTGGGACGGGATCTGCTGTCCCAATTACCTTGTGCCAAACCTGTCCCATGTCTTAGAGTTTGACATCTGTACTTTCTGTTAACACTAACTTAACCCCGTCAAATGAAATTTTATATTATTTTGTGAAAGACGTAGGGAAATAACTTTCTCTAGGAAGTTACACACTTACAGTTCGGAGATTGCAATTGATGGGATGTACTCCAACTTTCGAACGGATGCTCCTCGTTCTTTTTCACCGTTAAAGTTCAATTAATTGGGGGACAGCAGATGGACTAGTGCTTGAATTTTAAGCAATGGGACATGTTTGGCACACTGAGAATTTGGGGACAGCAGAGCTTCTCCCGCAGTGGGAATATAGTCTAGAATTTTATATCCATCCCCAAATTAATTGCTCTTCTTCGTCATCTTTTCCCCTCTCTTAATGCCACATACAATACATATATATGTATCAGTCTTGCAGTACATGCCGGAGCTTATAACAGGAGTTTTCAAGTTTCATTTCACGGCCTTGAATCGCAGAACCATGCGAGATCACTGGCTCTATTAATTGGTGCAAGTAATTTGTGATTAGAGATCAGATTTTCTGTTTACTTTTGGTAAGTTTTAGTTGAAATGGAGAGCGGTCATGTCCCATCACGGAGGAATAACAATAACGGAGTGAATGCCTTTTCCAGGTCTGTTCGCGAAGACGATGAAAAAGCTCTCAAATGGGCTATACTCGAGAAGCTTCTTAGTTGGGGCATATGCACCCATGAAATGGGTAAGGAATTCCTATTTGAATAATTCTTCTCCAAAATTCTCGAATAGGAAGTCCTATTTCTATTTTGCTCGCAGCGGTGCCAAAAATAGTACTTTTTATTACTATTTATTATTATTTAAAATTTTAATTTTTTAAATCTTAATATTATTTTTATCTAATAATTAGGCGACATGTGTCATTCTCGATCAAATAATTGGTAGCGGATTTCCAATACGATTTTCGACCAGTAATTTAGTGACACGTGTCACCTTGTCGGTGAAATTATTGATGTAGATTTCCAGTAAGATAACGAACCAATTAGAATATGACACGTGTCGGTGTCGGCAAAATTATTGATGAGGATATTCGGTAAGATTTTCGACCAATAAGTTTGTGACATGTGGATTTGGCACAGTTTCGTTATCGTCTAAATTATTGATGAAGATTTTCAGTAAGATTTCCGACCAATCAAGCTGTGACACGTGTCATTATCTTGAAACATCTGGTTATTCAAAATGGCTATAAAAGCATCATCTACGGCTCCTTGAATACTCACACCAACTACAAATCACTTGTAGTTCTACTCGTAAACAAATTTCTCCAAACACTTCTTCACATTCCGGTTTCATCAAGATGAATCCTATGGGTTTGAACAATTTTTTTAGTAGGAGGCGAAAACAACGCCAATGAAATGCAGAAATTATGAATACATTCATAACCGACGCGGTCTCAGTGGATGCAGCATTTGATGATGAACCACCACGCCGCTGTGCAAATCAACCAAGGACGAGGGAGTCCAGGGGACAAAATCTGATGGAAGATTACTTCATCGAACGCTCGGTGTTCAACGACCATGACTTTCGTCGGAGGTTTCAAATGAGCCAGAATTTATTCAACCATATAATGACGAATCTCTGCAACTACGACCAATTTTGGCATCAACGAGCCGACACCACTGCAATGCTCGGACTACTTCCCTAACAAAAGATGACCGGTGCTCTACGAATGTTGACATACGGCTCAGCTACAGATCAGTATGCAGAAATCACAAGGATGGGGGAATCAATAACTCTAGAATGCATGAAGAAATGGTGCACCCAAGTTGTGGAGCTTTATAGTAACCGTTATCTCCGCGCTCCAGATCAGACAGACATCACTCGACATCTAAGAAGAGCCAGACATCGAGGATTTTCTGGTATGATCGGAAGCATTGATTGCTTGCATTGGGAGCGGAAGAACTGCCCCACCGCTTGGTCTGAGTCATACTCAGGGAGAAATGGTCGTCCCACTATCATCTTAGAGGCAGTGGCCTCATATGACACGTGGATATGACATAGTTTCTTCAGTGTACCAGGAACTTAAAATGATATTAACATGCTCTACCAATCTGATGTCTTCGATGCGGTACTTACTGGAAGAAGTCCGACTGTGACTTATAAAGTCAACGGTATGACATACCACAACACTTACTATCTTGCTGATGGGATATATCCGAGGTACTCCTCGTTTGTCAAAACGATTTCCAATCCTCATGAGCTACCACAAAATCTTTTTGCGAAGAAACATGAGGCATACCGCAAATATGTGGAGATGTGTTTTGACATCTTACAAGCTCGTTGGGGGATTATTCGGCATGCAGCTCGGTGTCACAACCTATCGACATTAAAAAGCATTATGCTGGCTTGCATCATAATGCATAACATGATTGTTGAGGAAGAATTCGTGGAGGATGAGTTTGAGGAGAACAAAGAAGAAGATCTCCAAAATCCATCTACCGCTTTCACAGTTTATGATGGGCCAGTGGATCAAGAAGAGAAACGGATTTCTTTCTAGCTGGTCGGAAGAGATGGACAAAATGAACAACGGTTTAATGACCGCCTTGTAGATCTCCAATCTGCTTACATCCATGGAGATCTTCAGAATGACTTAATTAAGCACAACTGGTTTCTTGAGACCGGTGAACAACTATGAATATGTTGTATTAATTATGTGTTTGCATTGTTGTGTGTTTGAATTATGTCTTTCAATTATGTGTGTTTCAATTATGTGTGTTTCATTCGACCATGTCTTATTGTAATGTGTGTGAACTTGATCTAAATAAAGAAAGTGCATTTTTATTTCTTGAAATGGGAAACTACATAGTACATAATTTAAATGCTTGGAAACTTAAATTACATAAACGATAATTTAAATGCTTGAAAACTTAAATTACATAATTTAAGTGCTAGCTTGAAAAAAGAGGGCGATAACAATTTGAAAAGGCTTCCTCCTCGCTAGCTTCTTCTTCAACTCCATCTACTTTAGTGAGAATTTCGGCTTTCCTCTTTGTGAAATACTTCTTTGATTTAGGAGTCATAGTATCGGTATCCATTGACATAATCCTAGTTTCCTCCGCCAAAGCCCTCAATTTGTAGTCCCTTTCTTGAAGGGCTAGTTGCTTTTCCATAAAGGCTACCTCAACCGCATCACTTTCTTTTTGATTGTTCATAAAAATTTGTTGATTTGTCGCAATTTTGTTCAAAGCTTCGACTCTCTCATTTGTAGGAGTCATGATCTTTTTTCCTTTCTTTTTGGCTTCCTTAGTCGCTTTCACTCCCATAGGTCTAGCAGGAGAAGAGGGACGTTGATAACTCATTGGTGTAGCAATCACTTCATCCTCTTCCAAGTCAACGGTGGGAGGCATTGAGATTGTGGGAGTAGAAGATGAGTAAGGCGGAGGTTTACTAGCTTCGACATGGATAAAGTAAGGATGATTCTTCACCGCTTCCCAACAATTAAAATCTCTAAACTCTTTCTTCTTTTTTTGCAACATAAAATGATTGAGCACATCTCATCTAACCAAAAATAAAAATAATTAGTTGCTATGACAAAATAATTTCAAACAAAATGGCATAAACAACTAGTACTTCATAAAATAAAATAAAATAAAATAAAATGGACATAATAATATTAAATAACATAGTATAAACAATGCGTATTTCATAAGAACAAAATTTATTTTAAAAAAAGACATACTAATTTCAAACAATATGGTATAAACAACTTGTAATTAATAAGAACAAAATTTATAAAAATGGGAGATGACAAACTTAACTCATCTTGTAAGTTTGAGCCAGATGGTGCATTCCTTTGTACAAAAGTAAGAGCACTACCCCAAAGTTTCAAATTTGGCTTTAACTTTGCGAAACGAGAGGATAATGCATTTTGAGTCCCAGCATCCGGCCTCGATTCACCATGACTGAGCTCCCAATGCTCCTTGTAATCGACATAAACCTTTTCCCACAATTTGTCAACTTTTTGTTTGTTTCCGGTGATGGAATCAACACTAAAACAACAATAAGAGATGCACAATTGTACATCTTTCGAAAGAAACCAATTGGTAGCCATTTTTTGCAAAAAATTCAAAGGATTGAGAGGAGAGATGGATGGAGGGAGAAAATATATTTGTTGTCCACAAATTGATGTGAGAAATGGATGTAGTATTTATAGAAAAAATTTAGGGGGTCACTTGCAATTTTTTGGGATTTTTTTGAATTTTTTTTTGCAAATAATTCTTTTATGGCCGAAGTGGCGGTTGTGCTTAAATTTGGATCGTCAGATCACTCAGATCTATTCAAAATGGATGGCCCAGATCAACTTAGCCGTTCAAGGAGCCGTTGCCCTCAGTCTACCACGTGTCGTAACGCCATTGAATCGGTTAATTTTTTTAACTGATTTACCGGACGTGTATTACACGCGTCGAGGTGAAAAAAAATTACGCCCTACCCTGGCGTCGCCCACGTGCGTGGGGACCACCAGGGAGGACGTTCTCCCTCGCGTTCGATTCAGAGGATGCTGGCGAAGACGTTTCCTCGGTTAACGTCCGGTCACCCCATCTTTTGGTCATCGCTGCACCGAATCTTGTCGCCGGACATCTTACTGCCGCAGGCCTCCCGGAGAACGTCTTGAAATCCTCCCTGTCGTTGCATATGCTCCTATAATCGTCTAAGGAAAGGCATACTCACCTCAGCCAACGGAAAAGCTAATGAAGTTGACATACTCAATCTTGGTTTTGAAGACAAAAATGAACTAATTGAGAGGTTGCTCAAAGACACTATCACGCCCTAAATTTTGATTTACAAATTACTATAAATAAACCAAAAATTAAAACGTGAAAAATTCACTCTACATACTTGGATTATTATTTTTGTCTACAACCCGAAGCCAATCAATGTGATAAAGATTTAAAGATCTAAATCATATATTACATTCCATACGTTTACAATTTCAAATCGAAATGTCAACAAATATATTACACAGCAGAAGCAAAATAGACAATTACAAAATCAATAACAAATCACCACCACAACAATACAAAGAAGCTTCTACCTCAACTGCAAGTCACAACTAATCTGCAAGATTAACCCCTACATCATTGAATAGTGTACCGGGTTAAAAGTAACAAACCCGGTAAATTTTTGCAAACCCATATGAGTAATCACAATTTAGCGTATCACCTAACATTTAAATTCTTCCACATTCAAATTTCATTTCAAGACATCAGAAAACCACATTTTTAAGTTTAAGTTAATCCCCTGCATGAAAATTAGTTCAGAAGATTTCTTTCGACAAAATAGTTCACTAAAATAAATATCACATACCATTTCAAACTCATGACTCTTACATCAATTCTAAACACAAAGAATCACAACATTTTTTTCTCTCTCCCAGATCACAACACGACTCCACAACAACAGTAAATACAACAAGAGAACTGAACCACGCACTCAAGAACCATAAAAGAAGAATGCACTCAATATTCCTTTTAAATAACAACAACGTTCATGTGGCAGACAGACTAGAGCTCTAAGTGATCGGCTCTAAGTGACCTCACAACCCGAACACAAGTAAACAACACTCATGACCTCACAGCCCAGAACATGAGTGACAACCATCTCAAAAACGACACTCATATCCTCACAACACGAAAACGAGTGACAGCACCTCAACTGATGATACTCGTGACCTCACAACACGGAACATGAGTGATAAACAACTCAAGACTATACTTGTAATCTCACATTACAGATACAAGTGACAATACATCAGCGACTCTTGACAACACCTCAAAACTACACTCGTAACCTCACAACACGGATATGAACGTTAACACCTCAACCGAATCTAGTAACCACACGTTATGGTTACTAGCGACATACCTAAATTCAATCACACCAAGACGTCTAAGAAGAGAAACACAAGACCCAACATATTTTAGACATCACACCAAATTATTTACCAACCATAAGAATATCATCTTAAAACAAAACGGTTTTCGCTTACCTATGGACCGTAGATGATCAAATTCATAATTTTAAAAACAAAGCTTAATTTCTTTTAGATAATTATTCTTTCCACAATATACACACACTATCAATCAAGTGAACCTCATTCACAAATAAACACAGTGAGATTACCCACCTCAAATTTTGTTGCGTCTTCCAAGTCAAAAAGACAACCAAAAGCCCCAGCCTTATCAAAACCTCTCGTCACCTAAACAATTACACATCATACTTAAAAACGAAATTTAAATCGTTCTATGTCTACAACTCATTAGTACCTCCCTCGAAGTCTCATTCTTTTCCTTTTTCTTCTCGAACTAAAGTCTCAACATTTGTTAATTTTAGAAAACCAATTACTGTCATTCTACTACTCCAATTCTAAAATGAATAACCCATTAATCAACCAAATTCCCCCCAATTCTAAAAAAATCAGGTTATTACAGTCACCGAAGATGGTAACGAACAGTTTATGTTGAAGCTCAAGCAGCGAATCGATAAGAGACATCTTTTTTTCTAAATCAATTTGAGGGCTTCTTACATGATTTAGATATATGCCATGCATGCATGCATCTTATTTCTGATGATTATGTTTTATGTCTTCCAGAGTTGGAATTGATCTTCCCACAATTGAAGTTCGATGCGAGCATCTAAACATAGAAGAAACAGCTTATGCAAGAAGCAGAGCCTAGCCTACTCTCTTCAACTGGATTACGAACAATGTTGAGGTACCCACGTACATGCATGTGAAACCAAAATAACTGAATGCCTGTCTGTACTCTATAAGTCGATGATTTTTATTATTTACTCACTTGCTGCGCGCATTCATCTTGAAGGGATTCTTGACTAGCCTTGGTATACTTTCAAGTAGAAAGATAAAGTTCCCTATCCTCCACGATGTTAGTGGAATCATTAGGCCTCGCAGGTGAGCCTAGTTTGGCTTTGTTTTACTGGCTGAATTTAAAAAAAAAACAAAAAAACTTTTCGGTTGTTTGATACTAATTTGTTGTACTCAGTTATCATTTATTTCATACATATATGTATCAGAATGACATTGCTATTGGGTCCAAGTTCCGGCAAGACCACTCTTATTGGATTTGGCCGGAAAGCTTGATCCGGATCTAAAGGTACAGTAAAAAGCTAGTTCTAACATGTGTCTGGTTATCTTCACGTCAAAATTTAAACGAAAATATATGATTCAGTTGTCCGGGAGTGTGACTTACAATGGCCATGGAATGGATGAACTTGTATCCCAAAAAACTGCTGCATACATTAGTCAACAGGATGGACATATTGGAGAAATGACTGTAAGGGAGACATTAGCCTTTTCTGCAAGATGTCAAGGAGTCGGAACTCGTTATGGTCAGTTCACTTGTGGATTTGCTTTTGCATGTTATCCTTTTACATTGATTTTACATACAATTGATACGAGAAGAATACATGCTTTTATTTTAGCAATTGCTTCTTCTTTTGTTGACAACCAAAATGCAGATTGGAATTAATAATCTTTAACCTAATTTGTTTTTAATAAGTCATCAAGTTAAAATTGCATCTCGTGGAAGGATAAAAAAGATAACACAATTAATATAGACTGAAATTATACTTTATTCATTGATAGATGACTTTAATATAAGCATTACAATCTGTTACAATTAACATCCTTATAAATCAAGGATTTAGAGAATATCTACTTCTATACTAATTAGGACAAGATACACATCGGGATACCAAGAATATTCTTTCCTTAAATACTCCCCATTGTGTCGCGATCCTAATGGATGATGCATAATCTGTTGCCTCACTAAAAACCTTGTCAAGCAAACAAAAACCTCTTAGGTAAAACAAAAGCTTGGTGTAAGGGAAAAAAAGTACAACGCGTCAACTACAAAAGCAACTACATGTGATGTAGACTCCCCCTTATGTCTATGAAATGAACTCCCCATAATCGGTAACTCAATCTTGGAGTTCAGATAACCTTCGCATTCAAATGCGTCACACATATTTCACAAATGTAGATTTTGGAAGTGACTTGGTGAACAAGTCCTCAGCATTATCCACCGAACCAATCCGGTTCACACAGATATTCAATAACCGTTATTATTGCTGAATGTAGGAATACTTCGACAAAATGTGTTTAGTATGACCACCCTTAATATAACACAACTTCATTTGTTCAATGCAAGCCGCATTATCCTCAAATATGTAAGTTGGTGTTGTCGTAGTAGGTTATAATCCACTACACCTTCGAATGTGGTGTATTACTGTTATAAGCCAGACACACTCTTGAATCGCTTCATGCAAATTAAAGCTATGCTTTCAGAATGATTCGAGGAAGTAGCAACAATGGTTTTCTTTGTAGATCTCTAAGAAATCGCCGTATTCCCCATGATGAATACATAACCTGTTTGGGAACGTCCTCTAGCACACAATGATGTTGAAACTCATCTTTAGCCATAATCATATATTGAAGAATCCCTAAACTAGCTCTCTCCACTTAAAAAGAGGCAAAACCAACCTAACCAATCAATGTACTGTATCATTAACTTCGAGCATCTCCAATAATAAAGTTAAATCTATTGTTATTTTCAATTAAAAAGTTATATGTAGCTCACATGTTTTTAACTTAAACTTTAGCAGTTGTAGCTATAGCTAAGACATTTTAAATACTTGAACCGTTGGATAGTGGTAATTTTTTTTGGATGGTGAAAAATTTAGTTTTTAAGCTATTTTCTCTCATTTGTAGCTAAATATAACTTATGAATATAGCTCAAAGTCATATATGACTTAACTTTAGCTACTCTGTTTGAGCTAGTTTTAGTTATAATTTTAAAAATATAACTTTTAGCTACTCTGTTAGAGATGTAAGACACTGAAAAACTGAGTCAAGCTAGACTAGAATACAAAATTTAGGTCAAGCTCACTAGAAAGCTCAGAAACAAGAGTTGAGTCCATAAAATTTCCTAGCCCACACCATCTAACAAATTAAAAAACTAAACAGTAAAATTAACCTAGCCCCCATTAAGCCCACTAGACAACCATGAGTCCACAGCCCACAAACAAATATCAGTAATGCAGAATCCAGACTGGTAGCCATGCACCCTTTTTGTGCTTTTTGAGTCAAATAACTATGTGCCTGTGATTTTAATCGTTGGCCTTTTCTAATACAGACAATAGCAACAGAAGGGCAAGAGGTGAACCTGGTGACAAATTATATATTAAAGGTAGATGGCGCTTCCATTAAGGCATATTTATTTTTGGTCATTTTTAGGTATAGGGCATTACACAAATTTTTCAATCATATTTTAATATTTCCACAATCCAATTATTAGGCCTATATGAGTAGATCATTCATGTAAATTTTCAGGTAAAATGGTAATCGTTAAGGTATCGAACTAGGTTAAATCAAGGGATGGACCAAATCTGTCAAACCTGAACCATTCATACTTATAAACTTCAACTGCAGTTTTGACGGACCAAATCTGTCAAACCTGAGCCGTTCATACATATAAACTTCAACTGTAGTTTTGAATACATTAACGATCACCATTTTGGCTGAAAATTTATATGTTTGATCTACACATTAGGACCTAAGATCTGAACGGTGGAGATGGTAAAATATGATCAAAAAGTTGGTGTAATGCCCTATACCTGAAAATGACTTAAAAAATATATACCTTAATAAAAATGTGCTCATGATTAATAGAAGGGTGATGATTAAAGGTAAGCAACAATGCAAACTAACATTAACCCATCGAGTAATTCAAAAGGCACAATGGATGCATCAATGCATCATATATGTCGACTTAACTTTTTCTTAATCGTAGATTCTGGGACTGGAAATGTGTGCTGATACATTAGTAGGGAACCAACTGGTAAGAGGCATCTCTGGCGGACAAAGGAAGCGTGTCACAACAGGTAATTAAACAGAGTCAATAGCTGATGTAATTAAGCATCTTAAGTATCTACAAATTAAACTAACTGGTTTAAGCATCCAAATTAACTCTTATAGGTGAAATGCTCGTTGGACCTGCAAAAGCATTGTTCATGGACAAGATATCTACTGGTTTAGACAGTTCAACAACATTCCAAATCGTGAATTCAATAAAGCAAAATGTTCAAATTCTTAACGGAACGGCTGTCGTCTCACTTCTACAGCTAGCACCAGAAACATTTGAGCTCTTTGATGACATTATCCTTCTCTCGGATGGCCAAATTGTGTATCAAGGTCCTCGCGAGCATGTGCTTCAGTTTTTTTTGGAACTATGGGGTTTAAATGTCCAGAGAGAAAAGGCATTGCCGACTTTCTACAAGAGGTATATATGTAGCTTTCAATCTTCTTCATCCTTTATTTTGTTTTTCAGAAACAAACTTTTCTCTTCCATAAGGGTGAAAAATGTGTGCATATTCAAAATTTTCATACATAGGTGACATCAAGGAAAGATCAGGAACAATATTGGGAAAGAAAAGAGGATCCACTACTAGTGTGGGTACTATATCCGACGACTTTTGATGTCGTCGGCTATACTATAGTATAGTTGACGACAAAAATAGTTTGTCGGCTATAGCTTTCGGTCATCGGCTATAATACTATAGCCGACGATACAAAAAAAGCCGTCAGTGTTTGTGAAGGGAAAATCGGTGGCTATAGTTTCGACTAAAGCCGACGATATATTTAACTATAGCCGACAACATTATTAAGTTGTCGGCTATAGTTCTTTATTACAAATATGGGCAGCAACTCAATCATTCAAAAAAAAAAAAAATTGGTGAGAAAAACACAAAACGCTTTCAAATCGTTGGGGTTGTCGGAAGCTGTCCAAAATGAGTTCGTGAAGCTGTATCCCGCTACATGTATATAGGTATGCGTATATATATGTGTGTTGATTGTTAATTTAAAGTTGATTGTTGATTTTGAGTTGAGTTGAGTTGAATTCAATGAATATATATATAATTATATGTTAATTATTGATATATAGTATGCATATATATATATATATATGTGTGTGTGTCGATTTGTAATTAAGGATCGGAGTAGAAGAATTAATGTAATTTGTAGTTTAAAGATCGGTATATATAGATATAATAATAAATTTTTAATTGGTGCATGTATATATATACGTATACAGTTGAAATTTTTACGATGGACAAGAGTTGGATTTGCCTTCCAAAATGGGATCGAACATATGATATTGGAATGTGGAGTTTGTGGAATATCTGAAGGCTAATGCTAACGGAAAAACAATTCATTATCGCCCATTGATACGAAATATCAGTGTCGTAGCAATTTGTATCCTTTTCCCATTGATATAGTGTGAGAGCACCTGAAGAAAAACAGGTTTTGAAATAAGTACACATGTTGGATTTATCACGGTGAAACATTATCAGCGGGTCAGCATAATCATGGGCAATTTTTTAAGAGAGTCAGTACATCCAATGATCCAACAATGAGGTTGATCAACGATGTGTTTCTTTATGAGAGCGGTGTATTTTCTCAAGTACAAGATATCCCTCCCGCAGTTGAGGGTTTCCCTCTTATTGAGCCAGTCAAGCAATTACCTAGAGCTGTCAACACTGCCGGTATTGACATGTACAACAAGATGATTTCCTTCTAACAGACCCCGTTGTACAACGGGTGTAATAAGACTGTTCTTGAAAGTGTTATGTAAGTAATGAAGGTCAAAGTGGAGAACAAATTGAGTGTCAAGGCTGTTGATGATTATCTAGCGTTGACTGCTTCGATGCTGCCCCCCAGTCATCACCTTCCTACCCCTCATCATAAGGTGTGACATATCCTGAAAAGCCTTGACTTTATCTACATCAAAATTCATGCATGCAGATATGATTGCGTTCTCTTCTGAGGTGAAGATGCTGAAAGGAATGATCTTGAAAACCTTGATGTATGTCCGGTATATCACACAAATAAGTATAAGTTTACTCCTGCAAGGAATAAGAAAGTTGTGAAGGCACTTCGATATTTTCCGCTGATTGATAGGGTGGAACGATTGTTCATGTCTGCATACATGGCCAAAGCTATGAGATGACACGTTGAGAGGGATTTGCCTAACGATGATACCCTTATACATCATGCTAACGGAGAGGCTTAGAAGCACATGGTTAGGGAGTTTTCTCATTTTACATCAGAGGTCCGAAATGTTTGGCTCGGGCTCTCATCTGACGGATTCAACCCTTTTGGCAACATGAGTCTTCAATATAGTATATGGGCAGTTATTTTGGTACTATATAACCTTCCTCCATGAATATGCATGAAGAAGGAATATAATATGCTGACTATGTTAATTCTAAGGCCAGGTTATCCAGAACAGTATCTCAATGTGTATTTAAGACCCTTGATTGAGGAGCTTAAGTACCTGAGTAACGTTGGCCATTCCACTTATGACAAGTACAAAAATGAGATGTTCTAGATGCATGTCATGCTTATGGGCACCATCAGTGATTTTCTTGCCCGCGGGATGTTGTCGGGCAATATTACTAGAGGATACATGGCTTGTCCAAAGTGCATGACTGTTGATTGTGGTAAACTTCATTGTAGGAAGATTATGCAGATGTGTCACCGTTGTTAGCTTAGACTTGATCATCTTTGGCGGGAGGATGACCAGGTATTTGATGGGACTGTAGAAACTGATGTGCAACCCAGGAGATGGACGGGGGATGAAATTTTGGAAGTGCTGAATGAATACGATTTTGGGCAGCTCAGCAATCATCCTGATATAGTGGCAACAATACCTGACAGACCCGACAGGTATAAATTTTGGACACACAAAAGCATATTCTAGGAACTCCCGTACTGATCCAAGTTGCCGATCATGCACTACCTATATGTCATGGACATAGAGAAGAATGTGTGCGAAAGTGTGGTGGACACAGTGCTGAATTTGGAGGGAAAAACTAAAGACGGCCCTAAGACACGCATTGATCTAAAAAGAATAGGTATACGAAAACATGTGGTTGAGAGAATGGAAGAAAAAAAATGCCTCAAACTCCTTACATTTTCAAGCCTGACCAGAAGAATGAAATTTTTAGGTGGATGGATAATGTTAGGTATCCTTCAAGCTATGCAGGAAATATCGGCAGGTGTATTAACTTCTGGGACAATAAGATGTACGGATTAAATAGTCATGACTACCATATACTTTTTCAACGTCTCTTCCCTGTTTTCATTCGATCATACACGCCCCGTCAAGTGGTGGAGCCGTTAGTAGCCTTGTCAAGATTCTTTCAGAAGTTATGCACTAGAGAAGTGAAAAAAATCAAAACTAAGGACAATGAAAGAGGAGATCATTTTTATCATGTGCAAATTTGAGAGGATATTTCTCTCAAAATTTTTGACATCATGCCTCACCTGATGATCCATCTTCCCGAACAGTTGTTTCTTACTGGTCTAGTATACTACGCTTGGATGTATCCCATGGAAATGTACGTACGATTCAACATATGAAATTTTAGTTTGTTTTTATATAATTATATTTTTCAATAATCATCACATGCACTTTGTAATTTGATAGACAACTGGGGTCTACAAAAATTATGTGGCTAATAATTTCGCACCTGAAGGGTGTATAGCTGAAGCATATCTTCCGCACAAGTGCGTAACGTACACCAAGTTGTATTTAGGAGCGTTCGAGGACCCTCCACAACATATATCGGTAGATGAACCACAGTTCAACCTTTCTATGATGTTAATCCTAATGAAGACAACGAAGACTCCGGTGATGAGGAGCGACACATATTACGAGAAATTAGCTCGAACACTGAGGAAGACTCAAGCAATGATTCTGATTATGAGCCTTAGTTAAACATGAATTTGTGTTAAACATGTTTTTTGGTCATGAATATGTTTTTGTAAAGTATTTTCATACTTCTAAAAATAGCGATTCTGATTAGATTATGTTCTCTAATTAATTAAACAGATAATTATGGGAATTATGTTTTCACATAAGCCTAATTTTCAATTTTTTTTCACACTATACCTGACGACATTTTACTGATGTCGTCGTCTATAGTTACTATAGCCGATGACATTATACATGAAGATCGTTGGCTATACTATAGCCGACGACCGTTTTAAGTCATCGACTATAGTTTTTGGGTTTATACCACAGAACAGCACAGACCGCCGCTCCTCTTCATACTAACCCTAAATCCTTCAGCCTTCCTTTCTCCACCACCCAGCTTACCTCCAGCATGCCCCAGCTCAGCCCGCCACCTTTCATACACCGCCGCTGCCTAGCCCGTGCCACCACCTACCCTGAGTACTCTCTCTCTCTCTCTCTCTCTCTCTCTCTCTCTCTCTCTCTCTCTCTCTCTCTCTCCCAAACCGGTAAACCTTAGATTTAACAATTTGGGATTTTATTTAAAATTTAATTAGGGTTTATGATAAAAAATATATAATTATTTAAAATAGTATTTGGTGATGTTGAATTGTTGATATATGGAGTTGTGAATATATGTGGTTGAATTTTTGTGATGGTGAATTTTTGTGAATATATGATGAATTTGTTTGGGTGAAATTTTGTGATTAAGGTTTGTGAGTTTAGGCTGTGGTGATTAGGGTTGTAATTATATTTGGGTTGTTAAGGTTTTTAAGTTTGATATTGACCGTGAAGGTTTTTTTTTTGGATTGATTAGTAAAATTGGATTGATGTGCATAAAATTGGTCGGATTGATTAATTTTGTTTTGATTATAATACTTGTTGGTTATATATTAATTTTGTGAATTTGAGATGTGATTTTGTGAATTTCGTGTTGGCATTGTGATTGAGGTATGTGAATAAGATTGTGTCTGCTTGAAAGTGTTGGATGGTTGTGTTATATTTGATTAAATTGGTATTGATCGATGTATTAACTTGTGTGATTTATGGGTATTTTTTATTTTAGGAATCATAAATTGGTTAAGCCGAAAGAATTCGAAGGGATCTAAGAAAGGAAACGGGTCTAGCGGCGATAGTTCCTCATCCCCCTCTATCAGCAACACTTTTAGCGGCCCTCTCGACACCTTCAACTGCTTCAACAGACGCCACAACAGGATGTAGTGTCCCGCCAACCCACTAGCACGAGGTAGCTCTGGAACACCGCCGACCTCCAGGCCCTCACCGGCCGGCTTAACATGTCCCATTCCTTCGGGTGTCCGTATGCCACACATTTGCCGGCTAGAACCTTCCTCCCTCTACGGCTCAGTCTTCGCATTCCTCTGAGGCTGAGGCTAGTGCTTCAGGTAGTTCCTTGGCAGGGGTACGTGGTCCGCCGCCTCACCTCTTCTTACCCCGGGAGATATATGCCATACCTGCTCTCAATGTTCGGGGAGTGATTTTTTAAGGACAGCTTTGTTTCACTACCCTAGAAGAAGCATACGTCTATGTATTATTTAATACAGCTCTATATAGTACGAGGGTATCTAAAACATTGACGCCAGAATCGGGTAAATATTAACAACCTTAGTTATTTAATTTCAAACTTATTAATAATTTGTATATTAAATTGGGTGCTTATATTTTAATCTTTTTACCTTGTCTTAGCCGATACAGACGCCGGAGGCAACGAAAAAAAGATTAAAGGCCCCGTCACCGGCAAGCTACTTGAGAGGACGATCAACGACAGTGGGAAAGTGGTCATAGAGACTGGGCAGGATGTATCAGTGATTTTGAAAAAGAATGTGCACAGGTACTCAGGTCAAGTAAGAAGTATCATACATGACAGAGTCTCAGTTTTGTGGGCAGGCTGGTCTTACGTGCCACAGTGTGTGAAAGATATAGTGAATAATACAATGTCGGTGAGTTAATTATATATTCATTAATTATATATGTTTACCCTTATTAATTAAGTTTGAATAAATATATAAATATTATCATTTATATATACATTTGTAGGTGTGGTTTATTGTGTCGGAGAAGCTCAAATGCACATGGAAAAATGATGTGCAAGGAAAAAGGTGATGAGATCCGACTAATATTTTATATATTGAGTTATATTTTGTTGATCATTTATTGTCAATTTCTAATATTTGTGTTGCATTCATATAGGTAAAAGGAGTGAAAAAATGAGCTAAAAAAGTACTGAAAAAACCACGACAACCTCCGTGGGGGTACCTCTAGCGAGTTTATGTATAGGGAGTACGAGTGGCACTGGCTTCTAGCTCACTCCAACAACGCAAAATTTGAGGTATGCAACATCATATTTATGTTTAATTACTTGTATCATATTTGGCAAAAATAGTTTTCTAATTAATTTTGTTTTGATATATGTTTATCCAACAAGGTCATTTCTGCAATAAATGTGGCAAACCGGAAAAAAATACAAAGAACCATCATGCCAGTTCTAGATCTTTTGCGGGTTGGATGGAGAATGCCGCTTAACACCCTGAAGTCTCCCCGTTGGAGCATACGTTAGAGAAAGCGTATCCTCAGTACCCCGAAAATATTGTAAGTCTTATGCCCTTATAACTTAATTAACATATTTTCTTATATATGTATTTGCTCTAAAATTTTTAACGCATGTTTACTAATATATTATTTTGTTTTCCTTGTCAATTAGGCGAGAGTGCAGGAGGTGACTCCGGAGGTGTTGACTCAGATCATGAGAGAGCAATGGCCTGAGACCCAGGATGAGGACCTCTCCTGTCCCATATCTTAGATTGATCAATCTGACCTGATAGTAGCGGTGAGGATCACAGCTGAGGTTTTCCTACTACGAGGGAACACCGACTACTGCAGGGGTCTAGGATAGAAGGGTGACTGGGTCTTGAAGAACACTCCCAATTTCTCATGCAAGTCGGGAACTTCCAGAGCTTCTCAGCTATAGGAACAGTTTCAGAGGCAGATGACGGAGCATCAGAGGGAGATGGAAGAGACTCTGAGACGGATGGAGGAGATGGAGCGGGCGAGATTAGCCGAGCAGACTACGTTGGCTTCCTGGTTTCAGGATTAGACTGGATAGCTCCAGACTTCTGGAATCCTGATCCCAGCTCCACCTCCGTTCCTTTTTCCTGCTTCACATGCGCAGGAGGATCCGCAAGCTTTTGGTGGTAACTCCTCTGTTTTCGATCACATAGATTTGGATAACCCTTAGTGTAGGTCTAATGTTGGTGAATATGTGTTTTGTTGGTGAAGATGTATTTATTGGTGAATATGTGTTGTTGGCTATTGTGTAAATAAAATTGTGCAATTGCAGGTTCTGGGAATAGAAATCCAGAATCTACATTTTTTAAAAAGAAATCACCAACTATAGCCGACGACATTAGTTCCACTAGTCGGCTAAAGTGTTTAATAAAAATTACATTTTCATACTATAGCCGACGATGTTCAAATACTATAACCGACGACATGATTTGTGACTCGTCGGCTATAGTCTTACCGGGTCAACTATTTTGACCACCAGGGAAGGTTTTGTCGACGACATTATCGTCTACAAAAGTTTTAACTTAATGCCAAAGAATTTTTTTTTGTTGGGTATTGTAACAACCTGAACCAAAAATTGTATGTTAATTGGCTCGATTTGCGAGTTTCATGATTAGTCGCGGTTTGTCGTAATTGATCGATATGGCGGGTTTGTTCACGATGAGATTTTTGGTTTAGAATTCGATATGAGTTTCTAAATGAGAGTTGTAGTGTACGTGATTTCAAGCTTGTGGGGGTTTCCGAAGGATTATTTCAAGTTACGTGGAATAAGTTATGAATATTTTTGGCCGTTGGATTTAGTTGTGTTTATCCGATTGGTTTCGAGTCATTTTGGACCGTTGATCATTTTGGTCGCGAGTATAAATATTGAAATAGTCATGGAATTGTAAAAAATCACGTTTGTGCCGATTTGACCAGTTTTGACCCGTTGACTTTCGTTGACCCGCGTTGACCGTGGCTTACTGGAGAGGTCTTTGACCACTGGCAGACTTTCCGTTTCCGACCACCTCAGGCCACAAGCTTGGTATAGTTAGCTTCATCTTGTGATTTTTTATTGATTTGAACTTGGTTTGAGTGGATTTGGTGGAGATTTAAGGGAGTTTGAACTCGGTGAAGTTCTTGGAACTTACCGGATTCGGGTGGCGGTTTCTGGCCAATTTTGGGGTCGTTGGGGTTGGGGGTTTTTCTCCCCTCAACTCATAGATGCTTTTGGGTGAAGAGATTTTAGGATTGGGTGACGTTTGGATCTCGCTGGAATCAATGGAGGCAGTGGCTTTCGAGCTTGATTCAGGCCACAGTGGTGGTTGGATGATGTTGTAACCTTGAGGAAAAGTGTTGGGCTTGAGGAGAGGAAGATTTTGAGGTATGAGTCGCTGGAGTTGGTCACCATTGGCGCCGTGTCGCCGCCGCCGGCGGAGCTCCGGTGAGGGTTGACTTTTTGAGATTTTTTGAGATTTTTATACCGTTTTGCTCGTAATTGCACCCCGATTGTAGTCGTGAGGTTTTTGAGTTGATTTGAGTATTCTATTTTGGGATGAGGGTTGTTTGGGTGTATTTTAGAAATTTTTCTATCCTCGTCGATATTTCGAGCGATACGTCTTTCGAGAACGCGGGGTTCTTGACGTATTAGCTCCGTATGTTGACATTCTATACGTATTGATCGTATCCCTGTTGTTCAGGTGATCGTGATCGAGTGTTTGGTGAGGGATATTCTGCCAGACCTCAGAGTTAGCTTCGTACTGTGAGTGGACACTTTGATTTTCACTGTCGATTTGCGAGTCTTGATTATGCATTTTATGTTAAGCATTTTACGAGTATGCAATTATGATTATGTATTTTTACTTTGAGGCACATATATGATTTGTTTTACATGGATTATGGATATATGGATGCATCGATGCACTGGCTTCTCGGCTGATCCCCGAGATGCTCCGGGAAGGTTATGACAAACGTTTGACCCGTGATTATATGGCTCCCAGGAAGGTTATGACAAGCCCCTTACCTGGTTGAGCATGACTGTAACTTAGAGGAAAATATACTAAAGTTACGGCTTCCATATTTTATACGGTATCCAGGAAGGTTATGACAACCACCTTACCTGTGTTTGATGATTTTAGACTCACATCATGATTTCATGTTTATATTGGTGAAAGGCATATTGTTATTTTTGTCCACTCACTCTAACAATTTTATTTGCTTTTCCCTGAGCTTTTCGGTTTCTTTTGCCCAGTTTGCAGTTTGGGTTCCAGAGTTGCACGTTGACGGTGGAGGCGTAGAGTTCAAATCACACTTCAGTTCGAGTAGGGTTTTTGTTCGACCTACTGGTTGTATATGATGTATATAGGAGTTGCTCTGAATACTTATGTTATGTTTTCAGTTGAGTTTACTCCTGAATGTTTTTCTAGATTTCTTGTAAACCTTGTAGTTTATTATATATATGATGTTGAGAAATCCGGATTGGGATCGAAGGCTCATGGTTTGGCTTTTGTAGAATATTCGAAGTCTGATTCTCTTTGCAGGTTCTAATTTTGGCTCACGTATTTGAAAGTAAACTCTGGCAAAAAAAAATTTAAAGTCATGTTTTCGAAGGGGTATGATTTCAATTTAGGCAACTAAATCGGAGTCGGGTCCTTTTAGTTGGTATCAGAGCATTAGGTTTTAGGTTCTGTAGACTCTTGTAGTTGTGTTACTAAGAACATTTGAGAATGTACAGTATAACCTGAGTGATGACCCGACCGGTCGGCGGATAATCATCAATGCTCTAGAGTGTTGTATGCTTTCAAATGTTTGAAGTTTCATGATTACATCCTTTATGTCCTGTGACTAATATCTTTTATTTGTAGGATGCCTCCTTTACATGGAGTCCGTGCTGAACGGACTGGGGATCCTGATGAGGATCAACACGCGCGTGACTTGCTTATGCAAGTATTGCGTTTGGAGGAACGTATTGACCCTGTAGCTAAGGCTAGGACAGTGGGAGCAACTGTCTTCTCTGGTTCCCCTGATCCTGAGGTGTGTGAGGCTTGGGTGGTTCAGGTTGAACGTGTTTGTGAGTGCCTGCATTTTACTCTTGAACAGAAAACTGTAGCATTAGTGGGTTTGCTTGAGTCAGATACCTACTTTTGGTGGGTTGGTACAGACAGAGTTCCTATTGATACTCCTTGGCCGATGTTCAAAGAGATGTTTATGCGATGGTATTTCAATCCAGCTACTCAACAACGGAAATATGAGGCGTTTACTAACCTGAAGCAGGGGAATATGTCAGTGCTTGAGTATCGGGATAAGTTCACCCGTTTGTCTCGGTTTGCACGTGATATGGTGGCATCAGAGGAAGTAAACTGTAAGAGGTTTGAGTTGGGTTTGAATCTGAATATCAAGGGGACTTTGACCACTATGCCTCGAGATAACTTTGATGAGTTTTTTAGTGCTGCACTCAGAGGTGAAGACATTGAGAGGGAGAGACAGATGCGGTTTTAGACACGTCGCTTTGAAGAGGGTGGACCTAGTCAGGGTGCTTCGAAGAGGTTGAGTTCAGGTACTTCTGGATCAGCATCATCTTTTGGTAGTGGACCTTACAGATATCCTACTAGCACTGCTAGGCAGAGTCATAGATGGAGGAGGAGTCGCCGCAGAGGCTGCAGTCGAGTGGGAGTTCCAGTGGGTCGAGTTATCCTCGACCTATCTTCAGCACACCAGTTGTTCCAAGGGATGTCCCATTATGTAATCTTTGTAATAAGTGACATCATGGTTCATGTTACCGGGGTACTATAAGTTGTTACCATTGTGGCCAGGAGGGTCACTTTGTGAGGGAGTGTCCTCAGCTTGGCACTTTTAGAGGTGTTGCGGATCAGAGTGTTGGTCGAGATCATGGTACTGCTTTTGGTGATCGTGCAACACAGTCTTCTGGACAGGGTGGTCAACAGAATCGCAGCCAGCGTGGACGACCAACTGGACAAGCTCGAGTTCATGCCATGTCTCTACGTGAGGGCAGAGCTTTTCCAGAGGTTATCATCGGTACATTGTACATGTTTGGTCATCCAGTTCTTACTTTACTAGATTCAGGGGCTACACATTCATTCATGTCATATAGATTAGCATCATTGGCTACTGTACCTGCATCTCCACTCCCTAGTTTGTGGTGAGTGTTGTATCCATCTGGCGATGTAGTGTGTGTCAGATGGGTATATAGAGATTGTGAGATTTTTATTGGAGGTTATGGGTTAGCCGCGGATTTGATGCTGCTAGATATTGTGGATTTTGATGTGATTTTGGGCATGAATTTCTTGGAGAACCATTGGGCTGTTCTTGACTATCACAAGAAGGAGGTTGTTTTCAGGAGTCTAAGCATCCCGGAAATCTTGTTTCGTGGTGAAAAGAATACTTCTTTGCCCTTATTTTATTTCAGCAATGAAGGCTGAGCAAATGTTGAAAAAGGGTTGTGTGGCTTACCTAGCACATGTGATTGATACGAGTGTTTGTGTACTGGACATTGGTAATATTGCGGTGGTTTGTGAGTATCCATATGTGTTTCCCGGGGACTTACTCGGTGTTCCTCCAGTCAGAGAGATTGACTTCACCATTGAGTTACTTTCAGGTACTGGACTTATTTCGCAGACACTCTATCATATGGCACCAACAAAGTTAAGGGAGTTACAGATTTTACTTCAGGAATTGATTGAGAAACGCTTCATTTGACCTAGTGTTTCACCTTGGGGTGCTCTAGTGTTGTTTGTGATGAAGAAGGATGGTTCGATGAGGCTATGCATTGACTATCGGAAGTTGAATCAGGTTACGGTGAAGAACAAGTATCCGCTCCCACGGATTGATGATTTGTTCGAACAGTTGAAATGAGCTTCAGTCTTCTCGAAGATTGATCTCAGGTTTGGGTACCATCAGCTACGGATTCAGGAGTCCGACGTGGACAAGACGACGTTTCGATCACGTTATGGGCATTATGAGTTCCTTGTTATGCCATTTGGGTTGACCAATGCGCCAGCTGCTTTCATGGACTTGATGAATCGGATCTTCAGACTTTATCTGGACAAGTTTGTCATTGTGTTCACCGACGACATCCTGATTTATTCCAGGAGTGTGGGGCAACAAAAGAAGCATTTGCATGCAGTTTTGCAGACTTTGCGAGACGCTCAGTTGTACGCCAAGTTTAGCAAGTGTGAGTTTTGGCTAGACAGTGTAAAGTTTTTTGGGTCACATGGTATCAGCTGAGGGAGTCAGCGTGGATCTTGATAAGATTGATGCAGTGCTGAATTGGAGCAGACCTACTAACGTGGCAGAGATATGGAGTTTCTTGGGCTTAGCAGGCTACTATCGCCGAGTCGTACAGGACTTTTCACGGATAGCAACACCACTTACCCGTTTGACGAAGAAAGAAGTCAAGTTTGAATGGTCTGATGCTTGTGAGGAAAGCTACTTGACTTTGAAGGAGAGGTTGACTACTGCACTAGTGTTGACTTTACCTGACGATAACGGTGAGTATGTTGTGTACAGTGATGCTTCGAAGTTAAGTCTGGGTTGTGTCTTGATGCAGCATGGAAAGATGGTGGCATATTGTTCTAGACAGTTAAAACCTCATGAAGTTAACTATCCTACTCATGATCTGGAGTTAGCCACCATTGTGTTAGCATTGAAGAGTTGGAGACACTACTTGTACGGAGCGCAGTGCAAGATTTACACTGATCATAAAAGTCTTACCTGTTTGCGTACACAGCCAGATTTGAATATGAGGCAGCGGAGATGGATGGAGCTGATTAATTATAACTGTACTTTCGAATATCATCCAGGAAAGGCTAATGTGGTTGCTGATGCTCTTAGTCAGAAGCATGGTGCTTCTCTCTTCCATGTACGTGTTGTTAGAGTGTCACTTTTGGCAGAGTTGCGAGCAACGGGAGCAGAGTTAGAGTGGAATGATGATGGAGCATTGTTAGCCAGCTTCCAAGTTCGTCCGGTGTTACTTGATCAAGTTCGTGAAGCTCAAGATTTAGATGCCTATCTGCTAAGCAAGAAGAATTTAATTCAGAATAATGTACCGACAGAGTTTTGGATGAGGAGTGATGGCACTTTGATGTTCAGAGGGAGATTATGTGTGCCCAGAGATGATGTTTTGAAGAAGGAAATACTCGATAAAGCTCATTGTTCCGCATATCCTATGCATCAGGGTGGTACAAAGATGTTCCGGACACTTAAAGCTCATTATTGGTGGCGAAACATGAAGAGGAAAATTGCAATGTACGTGAGCAGATGCCTGATTTGTCAGCAAGTGAAGGCAGAACGTCAGAAAACGGCAGGTAAACTACAACCTTTGGAGATTCTAGTGTGGAAATGGAAGCATATCATTATGGATTTTGTGTATCAGTTACCACGTACTTCTGGTGGTAGTACTGGTATTTGGGTGATTATGGATCGCCTTACGAAGTCACCTCATTTCCTTGCACTTCTAGGAAAGCTCCTGTGAGCATATTGGCGAAGCTATACTTGAGAGAGGTTTGTGAGATTGCATGGTGTTCCTGTGTCTATAGTTTCTGATCGGGATAATTAGTTCACTTCAGAGTTTTGGTAGGCATTGCAAAGAGCAATGAGGACTAGACTACACTTCAGCACAGCTTTTCATCCTCTGACAGATGGTCAGTCAGAGAGGACTATTCAGACTCTGGAGGATATGTTGTGATCTTGTGTTTTGCAGTTTAAAGGGAATTGGGATCAACAACTTCTTTTGATTGAGTTTGCGTACAACAACAGCTATTAAGCTAGCATTAGTATGGCACCTTATGAGGCTTTGTATGACAAACAGTGTCGAACTCCATTGTGTTGGAGTGAAGTTGGTGAGAAATGACTTCTTGGTCCTGATTTGGTGAAAAGTACCACAGAAGATGTTCAGGTTATTCGGGACAAATTGAAGGCTGCACAGGATTGACAAAAGAGTTATGTTGATGTGAACGGAAGGATCTTGAGTTTGAGGTTGGTGATTGGGTTTTCCTGAAACTTTCTCCTTGAAAAGGTGTTGTTCGTTTCGGGAAGCGCGGTAAACTTCGTCCGCGATATGCTGGCCCATATGAGATCACTGAGTGAGTCGGTGCTTTGGTGTACAGGTTGGCATTACCATCTGAGATGGCCAGGGTACATGATGTGTTCCATGTGTGTATGTTGCAGAAGTACATTTCTGATCCATCTCATGTGTTGACACCGTATCAGCTTCCTATAAGAGAGGACTTGACCTATGTGGAAGAACCATCTCAGATTCTTGATCGGTAGGTCCAGGAGTTGCGACACAGAGCCATTCCTCTTGTGAAGGTATTGTGGCGGAATCATTCAGTTGAAGAGGCTACTTGGGAGACCGAGCAGTACATGCGTGAGCAATATCCATACATCTTCAGTTAGCAGGTATATAAATTTCGAGGATGAAATTTATTTAGGGGGTAGATTTGTAACAACCCAAACTGGAAATTGTATGTTAATTGGCTTGATTTTCGAGTTTCACGATTAGTGGCGATTTGTCGTAATTGATCGATATGGCGGGTTCATGACGAGATTTTTAGTTTGGAATTTGATATGAGTTTCTTCACGAGAGTTGTAGTGTACATGATTTCGAGCTCGTGGGGGTTTCCAGAGGATTATTTCGAGTTACGTGGAATAAGTTATGAATATTTTCGGCCGTTGGATTTAGTTGTGTTTATTCGATTGGTTTCGATTCGTTTTGGAACGTTGATCATATTGGTCGCAAGTATAAATATCAAAATAGTCATGGAATTGTCGAAAAGTCACATTTGGGCTGAGTTGACCAGTTTTGACCCGTTGACTTTCGTTGACCCGCGTTGACCGTGGCTTACCGGAGAGGTTTTTGACCACCGGCTAACTTTCCGTTTCCGGCCACCTCAGGCTACAAGCTTGGTATAGTCAGGTTCCTCTTGTAATTTTCTATTGATTTGAACTTGGTTTGAGTGGATTTGGTGGAGATTTGAGGGAGTTTGAATTCGATGAAGTTGTTGGAACTTACCGGATTCGGGTGGCGGTTTACGGTCAATTTTGGGGTTGTCGGGGTTGGGGGTTTTGCTCCCCTCAACCCATAGATGCTTTTGGGTGAAGAGATTTTAGGATTGGGTGACGTTTGGAGCTCGCCGAAATCTCGTTGGAATCAATGGAGGTCGTGGCTTTCGAGTTTGATTTCGCCCACAGTGGTGGTTGGATGATGTTGTGACATTGAGGAAAAGTGTTGGGCTTGAGGAGAAGAAGATTTTGAGGTATGGGTCGCCGGAGTTGGTCACCGTTGGCGCCGCGTCGCCGCCGGCGGCGGCGGTCAACGGCAGAGCTCTGGCGAGGGTTGACTTTTTGGGATTTTTAGAGAATTTTATACCATTTTGTTCGTAATCGCGTCCCAATCGTAGTCGTGGGGTTTTTGAGTTGATTTGAGTATTCTATTTTGGGACGAGGGTTGTTTTGGTGTATTTTGGGAATTTTGCCATTCTCGTCGATATTTCGAGCGATATGTCTTTTGAGAGCGCAGGGTTCTTGACGTATTAACTCATTCAGTTTGTATTAGCTCATTTAATGAATTTATTTTTCAAGCAATTCAACCAACACCTAACAATATTGTTTATGCAACTGCTAATATGCTTATTCAGTTTCAGAAGACAAATTACTCTCCAAGTCTTTAATTGAGACATCCTAGTAATATTAAATGGCATCTGGCAGAACATTTGACTCTTAAACTTTACTTTGACGGCTATGTTGTTGATAATCTTAGTGCTTATTCGAAATGCAAGTGGCCAACCAATTCTTGCTTCAGCTCGGTCCCCTTGGAAAAACTGAAATCCTTGTAGCTAAAGCAATGATGTACGTGAAGGCTTGTTCCAGCTTCATAACTCTTTACATCATGAAGATTTTTACCCTTCTCTCATCATTGAAGGAGACTCAAATTTTTTGATTGATACTCTTACTAATTTGCATGGACACCCCGTAGAGGATATCAACTATTATTCAGGATATCAAACATCTCACAACCTTCTTTTAAAGATACTTGTTTCGCCATGTACTGCAAGAAACTAACTTCACAACTTAGCTCAAATTGGTGTCAATTGAACCCATATATTCTCACTACATTTCACAACCACTTTGTATGTAACAGAAGCTGTGCATGGTTTAGTTGTCTTTTCACAAAGAAAATACTCCAGAAAACTGAATAAAGTTATTAAAGTGTATATTGAACTAGAAAAACATACATTAAAGGTCAGAAGAAGCACATGCACCTGCATTAAGATAGAATCTTCTCTGGTCATTAGGGCATATGCCAAAAAAAAACCATTCCCGCAGAACGGACACCTGGACCTGTAGCGTCCTCATTCTTGAATTCCATAAATAAACCAGCATGCAATCATTGCAATGACTCGGGATCTGCATTTCCAATCTACTGAAATGATTCTGACAACAACTGAGACCTGACTGCGACCTGTACAATAAACTTCTCTAGTTATTGCATTACGCACGGGACGCAAGAAGGCCTAAGATCACGCACATCATTGATAGGGGATGCACATATATGCCAATGCAAACATATCTTATTTTCGGTTAAGATATATTATTATAATAATAAATTGTAAGGGTTATCGAACAGAGTTTGTGAAATTAAATTCTAATAATGTTGACAGACTCAATTATAATACAATAATGATACAACGAACTTAAAATAGACTACTCTAAAAACTACGAAAATTTAACACAATATACTAGACACAGTGTCAGACTACCACACAAAATTTGAGGGTGTTCTGAATAGTTTTGGTTGCCGAAATAATTCGGCCAAGCTACAGTTAATGCAAAAAATAAATACTGAATGTAAATATGATTATGTATGCAAAAATGGTTTAAACTATATGATTAATGAGTTGAGAAACATGCAATCCACCACCGCCATTCCACATTTCTAACGCATACTTAACCTACTGCACATATCCGATGAATGAAAGTTCTCAGGAAGAGTTGATCGTTACAACCACATCCTATTACCTATGCAGATTTATCGTGGACCTCCCCTACATCTATCTCTCTATGAATCCATAGTCATGGACCCTAAGGTTTACAAAGAAGAAAGCATTAAGCTCTAGAAAAGGTTTGAGAAGCTACAAGGATTCATAAGTACACTATGGGCGTGTCTCGCTAGACCTATTGATTTCAATCTCTTGATGGTAAAATCAGTGTATCACTATAAAGAATTCGGTGGAAGAAATTATCTTCAGTTGCTCGTATCTTATAAAAATAGAATCCTAGCATGCATACTAAGTTGGCCACCAAAGCAAACATACAAGAATTCATACGGTGAATCATTCAGAGAAAGAAACCTCATTCAAAAAATATGCAAAACTAGGTTAAAGTGTATACATTAAAAAGACTTCATGTACGGGGCTTCAAACAGTCCCCTAACAAAGAGAATTTAGCTACTCATAGTCTTAAATAATAACATCAAAGAATACATAAGAGATAAATTAAATGATGGAAAAAGAAGGACTCTTGTCGACGTTGGGATCGGGATCGGGCTAGGCTTTATAGTTTTGTTTCGTCTTTTTCCTTCTCCAAAGTCAGTCCCCCCCGCGCAAGTCTCTTCACTAGATATATATATATATATATGTCTTTAATTAGCTTGAGCTAATTAACCTAGTTAATCACGTGCCAGACCGCTCACCAAAGACATATATATCTCCTCTTCTTTACTAAGTCAAGTTTAATTAACCTGGCCAAGCTTCCTCGCCAAGCACCTTGCCAAGCCAAATATATGTCATTCATGGCTTATGATTCCTATTTGCAACAATTAAGCCCAATCTCCCTCGCCAAACTCACATGGGAAACTAGTATCCTTCTCAAATTCGGATTCCTACAAACAACATGCTGCTCCTCTTCTCCAATTAACTCCCAAATTGTAATATTAAATCTCCTTTTCTTCATTAATCTCCAAAATACCTAAAAACAAATAAACATAATTAATTCACTCGAATAATAATAAAAAATGAAATATAAGAGTAAAATTAAACACACAAAAGTCGCATATTTATGCGACTATCAAAATACCTCACACTTAGACGTTGCTAGTCCTCGAGAAAAATACTAAACTAAAACTCTAAAACAACTCAACGTAACTCTAACTACATGACTCTAATGCCCTCAACAAATTGTCTCAGCAATCTTCCACAATTGTAACACTAAGATTATTATGACTCCAAATTTATATTCCACAAAGTTTCGAAAGTTAATTTCAATGCATGACACACATGTAATATGTAGGACGAAGACATAATCATGGTGACTGTAAAGCTGTAGCATGCGAAAAACTTGTCAAGATTCAATCTCACAAGATATGCTCTCAAAAGTGTTTCTCTTAAAGTATGTCTAAGGTATTCACTCAACTCAATTACTTGCCAAATGGATCAAACCATATGCTTACTCTTGTGACTAATCTTTACATATCAAAGGCTATCATGTTGAGGATCAAAAGGACTTCCAAAAGTTGTAATGGGGCTTGGCTCATAGGTTATGGATACGGAATTCAAGTATGATTCTAGAACCTAGTAGATAATTAAATAAGAGACTTCTTCAAACTTTACAACCATGAACTTTTTTCACTATTGTGGCTGAATTTCATCTTGTTGGGCCTTCACATCATTGTTTTCATCAATAGTTAACTCGGGTATTAAGCTAAACATCACAATTTTTTTTTTCTTTTTTCATTTTTTTTAATTTTTCTTTGAAACACTAGTTTGATACCCCACACTTATTTCTTTGCATCACCTTTCGACATTGTCGTCGTCTTCACATACATGTATAATTTATAGCTCTATCAAGTCCTAGAACAAGGGTAAAGATATAACTATTCTAAGGTTTAAGGCCAGAGATATGTGGGTGATGACATAAAGTTTAAACATGTAGGCTCAAAGTGGTTAACTAAAGGGTTGCACAACTTGTGTACACAAAGTCGGGACACATGTTTCATATGGCAATGGTGGTGTCCCCTAAATGCCTTTATCACTTCCTCAATCAAAACATGTATTGACTATAAGCTTTGAATAGCACAAAAGCAAGTTCTAGTAATCTCTAGAGTTCATTAACTTAATCTGTGGCAAGCAAATGACACTCAACAAAGAAAGCATGTATATTCACATATAGGCTCAATCGCTCACATGTTAAATGAATCTCAATAAAGTTTAAGCATGCTCAAAAATCTGTACCATGTTAACTCATTTCTACATCCACTACACATTCGAATATGCACTATATATCAAGATTAACCAAAGAACTCATATAACATGATCATCTTTTAGTCACAATTATCGGAAGATATAATCACATCATGGACTAGTTAAGCGCATCTAAGACTCAAAACAAGACTCTTTTTGTATTTTTCTTGACACTTTTTACTTTTGTATTTATTTTTTTCTTCAAATAAGACACTAAAGTATCCAAGAAAAACAAAGAAAACCTCAAAAATAACAAAATTGGGCGAATAAACCCTTCCACGACGAACTAGTCGTGGGAAAAGACCCCCTCAGTCTTTGACGGGTCGACGAATTCCTCGATGGGCCGAAGCCATGCTTCTATCCAAAAATTTGCCAAAATTCGACGGGTCGAAAATTTCTCAAAAGATTTTCTCGACGGGTCGAAATGGGTCCCCTGTATTGCGCAACTCCACTTTCATAATTTATACAGAATTAATCACACATCGGAATGAGCTGAACATAAATTAGATACATATACAAACATTATCTCAAAATTTCAGAATTTTACGAGACATCTAGCTATGGAAAATAAATTACACAAAACAGCATACTGCACAGTACCGAAATAACACCCAAAAATGAAAAATGTATACATAGATATGAAATAAACCCCACCCACAATTGAAATTTGCATTGTCCTCAATGTAAAACAAAACTAAAACATACAATACATCAACAAGCATGAAATGAGACACATAACGCATCACAAATCACACTGAACATGGAGAAAAATAAAGCAAAGGAGAAAGATAGAGAGTTAATAATTTCAAATTTGGTTTTTCACGCTTCTCCGTCAATATGGGTTGTCTCCCAAGTATCACTAATTTTAACATCTTTATCCAGATGGCCATTCTGATCACTCCACACAAGGAGCTGCCTCTTCGAGATTGGCATCCTCAAAGACGTGCTCCAAAAATGACTCATAGAAGGGCTTGAGTCAATGTCCATTCACTTTAAATATCTTCCTTGTTTTTGAACTCATAATCTCTATAGCACCATGAGGGTAAACATTAGTGATAACATAAGGTGCAGTCCTTCTACTTTTTAGCTTACTTGGAAACAAGCGTAGACGACTACTGAAGAGTAAAACTTTTTGACCAACGAAAAATTCTTTTCTCTTAATATTCTGGTCATGAAAAGCTTTAGTCTTTTCCTTGTAAATCTTGCTGGACTCATAGGCATTGTGCCTAATCTCATCAGGCTCGTTCAGCTGCAACTTCCTATGCAAACCCGCATCATCTATGTCAAAATTGAATTTCTTGACAGCCCAAAATGCCTTGTGCTCCAATTCCACCGGAAGATGGCAAGATTTCCTATACACCAACCTATAAGGAGACATTCCAATAGGCGTCTTATATGTTGTCCTATAAGCCCACAATGCTTCATCAAGGCTTTGACTCCAATCTTTCCGGGTTGTCCCCTCTGTATTCTCAATGATTTGCTTGATCTCCCTATTTGACACATCCACTTGCTCGCTGGTTTGAGGATGATAAGGTGTGGCCACCTTATGTGTTACATTGTACTTCTGGAGCAAAGCATCAAAACTTCTATTGTAAAAATGAGATACTCCATCACTGATAATGCATCTAGGTGTTCCAAATCTAGCAAATGTATCTTTCAGAAAACAAAGAACAACTTAGCATCGTTAGTGCGGGTGGCTTTAGTTTCCACCTACTTAAAAACATAATCCACAATGAGAAGAATAAACAAATAATCCTGGGAGTTAGGGAATGGTACCATGAAATCAATACCCCACACATCAAATATTTTGACAACAAGAATATGGTGTTAAGGCATTTGGTCTCTTGGCCCTAGGTTACCTTTCATTTGGCACTTTTCACAAGATTTGTACATGACATGAGCGTCATGGAACAAGGTTGGCCAATAAAATCCACTCTCAAGCACTTTGAGAGCTGTCTTCTTCCCTCCAAAGTGTCCACCACCTGCATGTGAGTGACAAAAAGATAAAATAGATTGAAATTCAGACTCGAGTACGCACTTGCGGATGACGACATCGGTACAATGTTTCCAGATGTATGGGTCATCCCATATGTAATACCTGGTTTCATTGACCAATTTGTCTTTCTGAGCTCTGTTGAAATTAGGTGGAATGCACTTACTCACCTTGTAGTTAACAATGTCGGTATACCATGACACCATATCTTGGAGAACAATGAGCTGTTCATCAGGAAAACTGTCTCTGAGAGGAAGATTGTCCTCTTCTGCGTTGGAACCATGGGTGAGTCTACTCAAGTGATCCACCACCATATTCTCAGAACCCTTCTTGTCTTTGATCTCAATGTCAAACTCTTGTAGCAACAGCATCCATCGAATCAATTGAGGCTTGGCATCTTGTTTAGTCATCAAATATCTCAAAGCAGCATGGTCAGAAAATATGATAACTTTAGTTCCTAGTAAGTAAGATCTAAATTTTTCAAGAGAAAAAACTATTACTAAGAGCTCTTCTTAGTAGTTGAATAGTTTAACTTTTAATCATTCAAAGTCCGGGAGGCATAATAGATGACATGTGGAAGTCCTTGTGGTCGTTGGTCAAGAACAGCGCTAACAACATAGTCTGAAGCATCACACATGATCTCAATTGGTAGACTCTAATCCGGTGCTTGTATGATGGGAGCTGTAGTCAACAACTCCTTGAGCTTATTAAAGGCTTGTAGACATTCTTCAGTGAAATTGAAGGCCACATCCTTCTGGAGCAGTGCACATAAGGGTTTGGCTATCTTGGAGAAATTCTGGATAAACCTGCGATAAAATCCTGCATGTCCAAGAAAAGATCTCATCTCTTTCACAGTAGAAGGAGGTGGTAAGATACGCACAATATCCACTTTAGCCTTGTCTACCTCAATTCCCCTAGCAAAAATAACATGCCCTAAAACTAAACCATGTTCCACCATAAAGTGGCATATTTCCCAATTGAGTTCCAGGTTAGTTTTCACACGACGTTCCAAGACCATAGATAAATGATGTAGACACATGTCAAAAGAATCACCAAAGACCGAAAAGTCATCCATAAATATCTCAATGATCTTTTCGACCATGTCGGAAAAGATACTCATCATGCATCTTTGAAACATTGCAGGCACATTGCATAAACCAAAGAGCATCCTCTGATAAGCAAATGTGCCGTAGGGGTAGGTGAAAGTGGTCTTCTCCTGATCATCCTTGTGTATGGCTATCTGGTTGTACCCTGAATAACCATCCAAGAAACATTAATATGCATGTCCTGCCAGCCTTTCCAACATCTGATCAATGAATGGGAGTGGAAAGTGATCTTTTCGTGTGGTGGCATTGAGCTTGCGATAATCAATGCACACTCTCCATCCTGTTTGTACTCGTTGAGGCACCAACACGTTCTCATCATTCTTGACCACAGTTATTCCATAACTTTTCGGTACAACCTGCACAAGACTGATCCACTTGCTGTCAGAAATATCATAAATTATACCTGCATCGCGGAGTTTGATCACTTATTTCTTAACAACATCCATCATGGGAGGATTTAGTCGACGTTGAGCTTCTCTGGTTGACTTAGCTTCCTCCTCAAGATGTAACCTGTGAGTGCACAAAGTAGGGAAAATTCCCTTGATATATGCAACTGTCCAGCCAATTGCTTGCTTATATTCCTTAAGAACAAGCACGAGTTTCTCCTCTTGCAATTCGAAAGCTTTGAAGAAATTATGACCGGTAAAGTATCACCGTCACTAAGAAAAGCATACTTCAAATGCTCAGGTGAAGGTTTAAGTTTTAACTCGGGCGTTGCCTGAGTAGATGGAGCAAGAACATTAGTTGAAACCGGAAGAGGGATTGGTTTAGAAGGCTTACCTTTCATGCTTGGCATTGATTCAAATGCCTCTTCCATTACATAATATTCTTCTTCCATCTCAAGATCTTCAGCATAAGCAATTTCAAAAATGGATTCAAATTCGACGGGTTGAAAATTTTCTGAAGCAAAATTTCGACTGGTCGATGCATCGCCACTGTCCAAAATCTGTCCATCTTTGACGGGTCGAGAATTTTTCTAGACCGGTCGATGCAGTGCCACTGCCACTTCCTTTTCATCAAATTCGATGGGTCAAAAATTCCTTATGGAATTTTTCGACGGGTCGAAAACTGGCCCTGGAGCTTCTCTTTTCCCAGCCACCTCTATGACCTTTCTCAATGGATCCTCCTCCAATGAATATTTAATGAACTCCTGCACAAAGATTTCAAACACATCAATAGAACAACAAGAGTACATATCATCACCATTTGGGTGCTTGAGGGATTCAAAAATGTTGAATTGGATCTTCTCTTTTACTACTTCCATGCTAAGTGAACCTTCATAACAATCAATCTTGGTGCGAGCCATTCACAAAAATGGTTCCCAAGAATCAGTGGTATCTCAGAGAGCATTGGTTCACCTTCCATCTCTAAAACAAAAAAGACTGCTGGGAATATCAAATCTCCCACCTGCACTAGCACGTCTTCTATAATACATCTAGGGTAACAGTTAAATCTATCAGTAAGTTTAATAGTTATCCCAGTAGGTATAAGTTATTCCATATTCATTCTATCATACACAACATATGACATTAAATTTATGGAAGCACCTAAATCAAGAAGAGCACCTTCAAACCTATGATCACCAATTGTGCAAGGAATAGTGAAACGTCCCTGATCACCAAGTTTTGTTGGTATCTTCCTCTGAAGAACAGAAGATATTCTCTCACTTAAGGCAACTGTTTCAGTTCCTTTGCACTTTCTTTTAGTAGTGCACAAATCCTTGAGGAATTTTGCATACTGCGGAATTTGTTTGATCACATCCAGCAATGAAATGTTCACCCCAATTTGTTTTTCCTCATTCCCTAACTTCTTCGACCTTCTAGGAAAAAGCACATTAGTTGTAATCAAAAGTGAGTGTGAGGGACATACCTGAGCTGGTTTTGGTTTTTGCACAATTTTCATTCCAGGTGCATTCTCAACAGGTTGGGGAATTTCCTCAACGGATTAAGTTGGGATTCCTGAAATGGTTTTCAATGGTTCATCAAACATAACTTGCTCTATAACAGGCTCCTCCCATTGTCTTCTTGGCTTCTTAACCTCTGGTTTTGCATCCAACACCTTCCCATTTTTCAAGATCATAGCATGAGCCTCATATTGCCTCTTGGGATTGGGAAGAGCGTTGCTAGGAAGACCTCCTAGGTTGGCTTGAGCAAGTGTTTGTTGAATTTGGCTTACTTGCCTCTCTAGAAAATCGATTGCTTTTCCTTGTTGTTGTGTTGTAGCCTTGAGTTCCTGAGCTGTGGCCTTGATATCTTGGCGAAAAGCACTACTTTCCTCTCGTTCTTTCTTGCCGTTAAACATCATTTATTGCATCATGGCTTCTAGAGTTGAAGTTTCTGTTGATGTTTGAGTTGGAGCTTGTTGTTGTTGAGGAATACGCCTCTGGCCAAACTGTTGTCCATCTCCTGTAGGCTACCTTGGTTGAAAACCCGGTGCAACATTAGGAGGATTTAGCACATTGCTGCTTCTATAACTCAACAGTGGATGGTCCCTATTCCCACCATAGGTATTAGGCTGCCTCTGGAAGTAATTCGCCTCTTCTTCCTCATGACTGACTTCCTCATCTGCTCTGAACTTTGGACAATCTTTGGCTAGATGATCTGTAGCTAAACATATAATGCACACAATCTGAGCTGCATCAACTATTGTCTTCTTGGCCACTTGCAGACTACTAGCAATCAGAGTAATGTCATTCTCCATAAAGCTTAATCTTTTTTCCATGGCTCCATCGATTATGACTGCATTGAGAGATCTTCTACTTGCTCCCATAGATCTACCCCTTGATTGAAATTGCCTTGAATTTTCTGCTTGGTTCTCAACAACTTCCTTGGCTTCTGTTCCAGTCATATTCCACCAATTTCCCCCACAAGATGAATCAAGCTTTGATCTGTTGAAAGAATCAAGACCTTCATAGAAGAACCATTTGAGTGTTGATGTCAAACTTATGATGAGGGCATTGTCGAAGAAGACCCTTAAACTGACTCCAGGCTTCATGTAGTTCATCTCCATCTTTTTGCTTGAATGTGCTTATTTGCTTCTTCAAATTCTTGGTACGGGAAGTAGAATAAAATTCTTTCATAAATGCAACACACATCTTCTCCCATGTGTTAATAGATAAAAGAGCTAAAGAATTGTACCATTGAGATGAGCTTCACAGTATCTTTCTCTACATTTGTCGATTTCTGGATTCTACACAGAGCTATGAACTCATTGAGATGATCCTGAGGGTTTTTAGAAAGCATTCCGTTAAAGTGTGGCAGATTCGATATAAGTGATGGAGGAATAGAATAAGCCTCCAGATTCATGGTAGTACGATTGGTGAATCTGTTGCACCTGTGCCTGGTATAAGAGACTCTCTTAACTTGGTTGCGTTTGCCATTATTCTTGGTGATGGTGGTGGTGTTAGAATATTTTGTTCTTCCTCAAACTTAAACTCAGACTCTGAACTTGAATGTCTTCTTTGCTCAGATGGTTCACCATTACTATTACACTCATAAACCGTTGTCTCTGCTGCTTTCTGTTTTTCTTTACTGAGCATTCAATCTCTAGATCAAGTAATAATGGCTCAGCGCGTTTAGTGTGCCTAGTATACATAAACAATGCTCCTGCATACGGAAGAAATAGTAAGACTTAAAAGAAAAACAAAACAAAACTAAAAATTAAAGATTATTAGGACTTAGAATTAAGCAACTCCCTGGCAATGGCGCCAAAATTTGATAGGCGGATAAACACCTATGCAAAGATACCTTATTTTCAACTAAGATATATCATTGTAATAGTTAATTATAAGGGTTATCGAATACAATGATTTGGTGAAACTAAATCCTAACACTAGACTACAATGTTGATAGACTCGTCTACGGTAAACTGATGACACTACGAACCTAAGCTATACTACTCTAAAAGATACGAAAATTTAACACAATATACTATACATAGTGATGGACTACCACACAACATTTGAGGATGTTCTGAATAGTTTTGGTTGCCGAAATAATTTGGCCAAACTACAGCTAATGTAGAAAATAAATGCTGAATGTAAATATGATTATGTATGCAAAAAGGGTTTAAACTATATGATTAATAAGTTAAGAAGCATGCAGTCCACCACCGCCATTCCACCTTTCTAACACATACTTAACCTACTGCACATATCTGATGAATGAAAGTTTCCAGAAAGAGTTGATCGTTACAACCATATCCCATTATCTAATCCTTATGCCTATGCAGGTTTGTCATGGACCTCCCCTACATCTATCCCTCTATGAATCCATAGTCATGGACCCCAATGTTCACAAATAAAAAATCATTAAGCTCTAGAAAAGTTTTGAGAAGCTACAAGGATTCACAAGTACACTATGGGCGTGTCTCGCTAAACCTATGAATTTCAATCTCCTGATGGTAAAATCAGTGTATCACTATAAAGAATTCAGTGGAAGAAAATATAAATACACGTTTGCGTCGTCCAAGTGAAAAGATAAGGTTTAGGGTTAAGGGCCTTAGGGTTTAAGGTTTAGGGTATACTTACATGACGGTTTGACCATTTTGCGTCGTCTAAGTGATATTTTTAGGATTTAGAGTTATATATATATGATTAATTACTATGGTGTTTAATTACCTTAGTATAGACTACGAAAAGCCGTTCTTTCGTCCCCGTTTTAGGATTTCGTGAAAATGTGATTCTCGATCCGAGCGATATCCTCTAGATTAGTTAATTAATTAATTTTAATTTCCGTTGATCGAAGCGACCACGGTCTTTAATAAATTTGAAGTTAATTATGGGAAAAAGTTAAAATTAATAAATTAATAATTAAATTAATTAAGGAAAAAATTAATAATTGTACATACTCCTCCTCATAATATATATAATTAATCGATCATATATGCATCATTACGGAAAAAAATTAATTACAATAATTAATTACCAATTAATATTCCTCATCGTTATATTGTACTCTTCGTCATAATCGTCTTCATCCTCACCACCGTTATCCGATTGCTTCTCCTCCTCATCATACTCAACATTGTTCGACGAATATCCTGAGTCCTCGTCCTCGTCCTCATCCTGCGCCTCTTCTTCATCTACCTCATTAATTGCATCAATAATCTCATTTTCAGTTAGATCCGTATAATCATCAGGCATGGGTAAGCGTTCACCAGCTTGAAACATGTCCATTATGTCAGAGCGAGTGACAGAAATATTAGGCTCTTGATATGCAGGAATGTCTCTTTCCGGTTCATTGGCATCTTCAATCGCCGACGTCCCTTCAGTTGTCGTGGTATTCCATATTCCTCGATGAGAGATATGATTCACTATTTTTCACCATTCACCAGCTTTCGGATCATCAAGATAGAACACCTGCCTAACTAAGGTGGCAAGAGCGAAAAGCTCATCCTCATACCAGCTTGAGTTTGTATCAACTGATAAAAGTCTCAGGTCTTCCTTTGTATGCTTGAATCATTTGCACTTGAATAGGAAAACGTTGACATTATTCCCGTAACATAGCTGAACGACATATACAATAGCCTCGTAATATAGATCATTGTCATTCTCAACCGCTACCCAACTATTTTGTGTTCTTCTTTCTTCATCTCGGGCCAATGAATGAAACTTTACACTATTCACAAAACATTCGGGGTAAATATAGTGTTTAATCGGCTTCTCTGCTAGCAAGTGCTTTGGCCAGGACCACCACCCCCCATGGTTTTAAGATTTTTGTAGATCAATCATCTGGGAAAATGAGAAATATATAAATAATTAAAGGGTTTACTTTCTACAAACATGTATATAAACTAAATAATTAATTAAACATACGTAAGTACCCATTGGAAGAAATAATAGGGAAACTTCTTCTTAACCATTTTTTCAAACCACGCCGAACTCTTATCTGAATTGAACGCCTGAAGCCTCTCCCTGTACCCAATCATGTACGGCTCAACTTCATCACAGTCTCACAACACTACCCAATGTGCCTTAATAAGTTCTTCTCGTTTTAACGATTCATTTAATACTCCTCTGAATGGTCGTACGACATTTATGACGACAAAAAGATTGATGCATGCACTGGGATCTCAGGCGGTGGGAGGTGGTGGATCTTTGAGGTACCTGTTGCAGTAAGTAACATTCTCATGCATTAGGTATGTCTCTGCTATGGAGCCATCCGGGGCCGACCTATTTTTGGCAAATCTTTTATACTGTCAAAGCTGATTATAAAATCAAACGTTCAATTAATACATTGTAGAATAAGTACATATAGCTAGTAATCTCCAGTGGAAAAAATAATGGATCGAAAAACCTGTATAATTAATTAGTTGTACGTACCTTTCTTGAGGATACATCTAAGTGTACTGGACCAGACCAGAAATGAGCACCTGCTCGGGCAGGTGGATCATTAGGTGAATCATGATGTCAAAGAAAGCAGGGGGAAAATTATCTCTAGTTTACAAATTATGTGCACAATTTCTTGTTGCAGTTCCATCACATCTGACTTCTTTAATTCTCTGGTGCATAACCTCTGCCACCATGTGCACAATGCCACTATTGGTGCTACGACGTCACAAGGCAAATATGGCCGAATTACCACTGAAATTAGACGTTGCAGCATAACGTGATAGTCATGTGTGCGTAAACCAATAAACTTGTGTTACACCTCGTCCATTGCTCCAATTATAGTAGCTGTATACATAGCCGGATAACGAACGCTCTTAAACCAGTGAAATACAGAACGTCTAAGTGTCGGCTTCACTGTGTAAGGTGTAGCTGGTATCTTGTTGTACACTCATCTCCTATCCCTCCTCAACCACAAGGAACGACGTAGATTCATAGATTCCAGATCTTTGCGCACTTTGAGAGTATCTTGAGTCTTGAACTTAATACTGAGAATTGTTCCCACCACACTGTCGCACACATTTTTTTCTATGTGCATCGCGTCCAAGTTATTCCTCAGCTTCAACTTCAACTAGTAAGGGAGTTCAAAGAATATACTCTTGTGATGCCAATAGCTGAGATCATGTGGAGGTAATGGATTGCATTTCTGTACATCATTGTCATTGGTCAACACACCAAAGTTGAAATTGCTCAACCTCTCTAAAATCTCTTCGCCTGACCAACTACGGGGTTTAGGATTATTCTCTACGGTCCCGTCGAAATGAGCTTCATCCTGTCACCACGGGGGGTCGTGAGGAAGCCATCTACGGTGACCCAAGTAACACACCTTCCCCGCGTGCCAACTAGAGTTCATGTCGTCCAAACATATATGGCATTCATTGTATCCTTTCGTCCTGTAGGCTGCCAACATCCCATATGCTGGAAAATCGTTGATCGTCCACCTTACGGCAGCTCTCATCATGAACATCGTGTCAGTGAATTTGTCATAAGTTGGGGCTCCATTTTTCCACAATAGTTTCAGCTCGTCGATCAAAGGTTTGAGGTATACATCTAAGCATTTCCCCCGAGATTTAGGACCTAGAATTAGCAGAGTAAAGAAATTAAATTCCTTGTTCATGCACATCCACGGAGGCAGTTCATACAGCATCAGAATAACTGGCAAAGTGCTAACAGCAGAGCTATTACTACCCCAAGGATTGAATTCGTCTGTAGATAGTCCGAGTTTAACATTTCTAACCTCTACGACAAAGTCTCCAAATTCGTTTTTGAAATATTTGAAAGCCTCTCCATCTGCGGCGTGTCTCAGCACATCGTCATCTATTCGCTTTTCTACGTACCATCGCTTCACCTCTGCTATGTAGAGAGACATGTACAGACGCTATAATATGGGAATCAATAGAAAATATCAAAGAACCTTCACAAGATCGAATTTTCTTTTTTGAACTCTTCCTATTCATCTCATATTTGCATTGGCCACGTACGAGACAATAGTCCAAATCTTTATACTCTTTGTAAAACAGCACATAATCATTTGGACATGCGTTAATTATCCTGTACTTTAGGCCGAGGCTGCTCAAGATATTTCTAACCTATAATGGGATTTAGGAAGATTGTGATCATCAGGAAGCAACTTTCATATTTGCTCCTGAATTTCGTCTAAAGCACTAACTGCCATTTTGTGCTTCACTTTTATCTTCATTTGCTCCATCATATATTGCAACACATTCTCTCGATATCTAAGGTACACCGGGGTCTGTGCTTCAAGTAGCATCCTGTTGTACTTATCCATCTCACTAGTGTCAGTGGCCAAGCTAGCAACGGGGAATATGTCATCATGCCCATGAGTGGTATTGTAACCTCCCTCTTGGTGTAAGTGTATACCATGACTAAATTTCGGAAACGCATCATGAACCAAATCCGCAGTTGGGTTCCAAGCAAGGGGGCCGGCACCACTACCGCTGGATGAGGTACCATGGTAACTGTACCCTGAGCTGAAGTCTGTAGAGATGAAGTCTACTGCTTCACCATGCTCGCTCCACGTAGTGTAACTCCACATCATACCATTTTCATACAAGTATTGCACCATAACATTAACCTCCACATACTGACAGTTAAGACATTTTTTACACAGACACCTGAAACGCTTCTTTCCTTGATCATGTTCTATCGCAAAATTCACAAATTCTCTAATTCCATCAATATATCGGACATCACTTCTATTCCACAACTTCATCCAATTCTTGTTCATACTTCTACGAAATTTAATAATTAATTAATTATCATATTAGTCAACTATTATATATATAGATTTTCAAGTAATTATTAAACTATTATATATAAACAAATTTTCAACTACCTTAATTATTAACGTATAATTAATTAAAATATTTATTACTATACATCAATTGATTACTTTAATATGTTTAACATGCATGTACGTTTTAACTAAATATTAACCAAAATTTTAAACATCCATGCATATATATATATATATACGTACTACTAGCTAGTCTATATTAATTAACTAATATATATATATATCATCAATTACCTAACTTAATTATAAATATTAGACGTACTAACAATGCAATCGATCAATCAAATGTATGTACAATTAATTATATATAAATGTTAAGATTGTCGGAAATTAACTACGTACGTACCTAGCATTCTCCGATATATGGCGAATCGATGGTCGGAGCCGGAGATATATATAGTACGTACGTACATGCTAGCTAGCTAGTTAATTAGCTAGTTGCATGTATGTGCGAGGAGAGTCTGATCAAGAGAGGATGAAGTTGATACGAGCGAGCGGAGAGGAAGAGATTTCGGCATGGACATTATATAATGCTTCACTTGAACGACGGAGCGTCGGTGCGTCGTCTAAGTGACCACTTAGACGACAGACTTAGCTAGTTTCCGTCATCAAAGTGGAAAACGAGATAACGGATTGACACGCCATAGTCCAAGTGGCCACACAGACCACATCGTGTTGGTCCGTCGTCTGTGTGGCCACTTGGATGACGGAAAACGTGTTTCCGTTGTCCAAGTGGAACTTGGACGACGTAAATATTTTCCTTCATCTGAGTTACACTTAGACAACGGAATAGTAAATGTTCCGTCGTCTAGGTGAATTTTTCTTGTAGTGAATTTGTGTGTGTGACCAAATACTTCCTCCTTTGTTGTGATGGATATGGTTTTACCACTAACCAACTTTGTGTTCGCCTACTCGCACAACCTCTTTAATGATGTAGGCAAACTGTTAGGCAGTGTCTCCAGGTCCTCTTTATCTTCAACATCCTCGTAACTCAACTTTCTCTTCTTGATAAATCGATGCTTTGGTGTTTTCTACATAAAACATAAAGTTTCAATGTTAGTGATCAATTTATCCTGTTTTACTATCTAGTTGAACAACATAGAAAATAAAACATTTACCTTTACCTTTGCATTTTCATTTTGAATGATCAGGTTCTTAGGCCAAGCAACATGTGTATCAATGGCATCTCTTACAATAACTATGTCATCTTTAATAGGATATGGGAACATAGCATCATCAATAATCACCTGGATGACTGATACTCATAGACAATCATCTGACATTAGAGCACCATGGATAAGTCGAGTGCTGAACTCAGGAACTGCCTAAATAATAGCTCCAATGGCTACGACATTGCTCAGAGAATCTACTGCCAATTTGACCTCATTTTTATTAGAGGAATGTACCTACCAGTAAAACAAAAATTAAGTCAAATCCAATGAAAGAGTAGGGAAAAAGAAACTGTAACAGTAGCATAATCAACATTCAATGGTGCTAAAATTAACTTCCTCTGGAGATGGCATTATGAGCACATGGTCTTTCTCTGGGACATTCAATTGGTCTTCCTCAGGGACATCAATTTTCATGTCCAATTATTCTTTTTCCTTAGCTGCATTCTTCATCGCATCCAACAATACCAGCTTCTTCTTCACAATGTCACCAGTGACATTATTGGCTGGAACCTTCACTTTCTCATATGCTCTTGAACAACTGCCTTGCCCTGAAGGAGGGCCATAAAATTTGGGGGATTCAACAATGGCCTCCTCTCCATTAAGCTTTACATCTATCCTAGACAGTACACCTGCAACTCTCTCTGTTTCCTTTCCCCATTCAGCCATCTCCTCTGCATGCTTTACCTCAACCTAAGCCAATATTTTCCTAAATGTGTTTGAATTTTGGTCCTCTTTCTTGATTTCTTTAAGTTGAAGTAGGTCTTCTGCTTCACAAACCCACCAACACCTTGAACCCTTTCCTGATGTTCCTCATTCTGTAATGCCCTTGTGAGTACATCATTTGTCCATTCTATCGTTATCTCTCATTCTGAAACTTGTCTCTTCAACTCATCCTAATACAGCACACACCATGCATGATGTTATAAGAAAACATATTTCGAATTCCTTAACTTCAACAATAATTAAAAGGGAAAGAAACTTAATCACTTATTATTTTTCTAGCAGATGCCTTTGCTTCAGGATCTACATAATTGTCGTTCTTATCCAACCTTTCATGTTTCCACAAGGTAGCACGATCCACATAACCTTCAGGGTACTCACCCGACTTCAACTAAATATGAGAAAAAATGATAAATATGTCTAATTTACAGTAAACACTGGCTGTATATGCAAGTCAAGAGTACTAATCTCAACTAAATTAAGGCATACCAGTTCTTGCTCCAAGTTTGCATATCCCATGCACTATCCGATGAAGACATTTAACTTTTGCTCTCTTATCAGTTTGCATTTTGGATAACTCCTTATAAAAACACAAAACAACAATAAAGTAAGAGGTTGAATAATGAATCTGAACCAAATAGAGAACAAGATCGATGAGCTAAAACCAATCACATAAATAACTCAAAATTTTAACAAACATTGGTCTGTTCGGACAATCTGTCATCCAGAAAGAGGTCCCAATTAGCCTGACTGATACATGTATAATCCCTTGGAGGATAAGCATACTCTTCAGGAGAGTCCAAAAATGGTTTCACGTACTTGAGCCACAAATTAGACTTCCATTCCTTCCACTTGAAGTCGGCAGAAGCCAAAACGAGATCCCTCCAATCTTCAGGGACAACATATGCATCCTGAAATTATTAATACAACTAAAATTATCATTGGAGCAACACCTATACATTACATTACTAAAATAATAACAAGTGGAGTCGAATTACCGTTATGGATTCCCAGATTTTTTCTTTAGCATCTTCTTCCACATATCTCCAATCTATGTGGGAAATTGAGATCTTTGTTCGTGCCAAAACACCAATGTATGACTGCATCTCTTTAGCCCATTTTCTGAGAGGTTGGCCGTATTTATTCTTGGCTATCCTCATCTTAATTCCCCTCGCTACACGCTTTGAAATGTGACACATCGTCACACAACCTCTTTTAGAAGCCTCTTCCCTACAGTTCTAACTTCCTCAATCTCCTGTTCTTCACCTTCACTAACAGCCCCAACAACTTCGGTAACTTTTGCTGCATTAACCTTCTGCCTTCTTCTTCCTTCCACAAGTCTCTTGGACTGACGGTGAAGGACTTTGATGGTTTGCGGAGCATCACATAGATTAGAAGGAGGAGTCATAAGTTCTTCTTCAACAGTTGTATCTTTGAGGATGTCAGCATTCTCTTTTCATGCCTTTTTTCTCTTTGAGGCATCAACCTCTTCAGTGGCCAATACTGTCTTATTCTCTTTGTGTGATGCTGCTCTTCGTGGCATCTTCTTCATAGGAGAATTGACTTCTTTCTCTTCAGATTGGGATCTCGACCGCGTTCTCTTTATTTTCATCATGATATTGAGTGCTCGTTCAACTCTCAAGTGTGCGTCTCTTGAGTGTACCATAACCTGAGAGGACAAGTATGAAAAAGTTAAAAACTGCACACACTTGAGCAATTAAATAAGTAAATAGCACATACATAAACACTTAAATAAGTAAGACATAACCTGAAGCCATGAAAAAAAATTATTTCACAAGCAAAAAAGTGAGTTACATGCGTTCATTAACTCCAAATATGCATAAAAGCAAGGACAAAAGAAAATTAAGTAGGTCAGCCACATCCATTCATTATCTAAATATGGACCACCATACTAAAATTCAGGCTAATCAATAGATGTCTATATAAAATTTTACAAACAACTTCAATTCTCAATCCAGATGCATTCCTCTACGTCTCGCATATAATTGCTATGTTCTTCGATCTCTGGCAGTTTAGAATTTAACAATTCATCATCCACTACAACATCTTCCATTTCATCATCATATTCAACTCCTTTGTAGTCTTTATTCGGACATATAACTACCACATACCATAGAAAATCTAAGGGGTCCTGAAGGTAAAAAATCTGTTTCACTTGTGTTCTTAACACAAAAGGATCACCTAGATGTCATTTCCTACTCAATTTTACGAATGTATATCCAAAACAACCATCTAATTTAACACCCCTAGCATTCTCCACCCAGTCACATCGGAACAAGGGAACCTGAATTTGTAATAGTCTAACTCCCATATTTCTTGAATCACCCCATAATAGTTCATATCCTGAGTGATAGGATTCCTATCCTTTGCATTACTAACTTGCATTGCACTGCCAACAACAAACACTCCATTATTCTGCACTAATCGAGCATTGCCAATTTTCTTAGTGTAAAAATCAATTTCTCGTATGTGATATCCAGTATAGGTAGCCGTAGAATATCTTGGTCCATCCGCTAACCACCTAATACTCTCGGACATGCCACTGTCTGGAAATTTCAGACCATCAGAAACCTGCCAGCAAACACATCACATTTAAGTTTAGAAAAAAATTTCACAACATGTGAAAACTGAAACTAAAACTTAGTATAAGATAATGCAAAAAAGTTAACAATAGGCGCAAACGAACCCTCTGCTTGAACCACTCAGTAAACTCCTCATTCTGCTTCTCCTTTAGCCACTTGGTATTTTTGATGAACTTTGGATAGAGCAATTTGATAAGCTCCATGTGTTCACTAAGTATCAAAGTACAGAAAAACAAAACTAATCAACATTTATTCACTGTCTATTAACATTACCAAAAAATAATTAGATGGGGAAATGCATTGAACGCTTACGTGAAATATGGGAGGACTTCAGTTGTGTTCTGTAAAACACATAGGTAAGCTTGATACCTCTCCTTTCTAGTGAGACATTTAATGTTGTAGCCACCCAAGGGTTTGTACCCATCAATAAGGCCATGTTTAGTTGTATCAGGGACTCTTATAGTAGATGTAGAGGCAAGAATTCTCTCCGAGTTAAACCCAACTGCCTCTTCAACAATATATGATTGAATGATGCTACCCTCAGGATGATTCCGATTTCTAACATACCCTTTGAACACTTTTATATATCTCTCAAATGGATACATCCATCTTAAAAAAACGGCCAACATAACTCTACTTCCCTAACTAGATGAACTGTTAAGTGAATCATAATGTAAAAAAAAGATGGTGGGAAATACATCTCAAGCATGCATACTGTCTTAACCAAATCTGCTTGCATATCTAATTGCATTGGCACATCAATCTCTTTTGCACAGATTTCCTTGAAGAATAGGCAAAATCGTATAATCATTATCCTCACCAGTTTTTCTAAAACTGAACGCAAGACAATAGGAAGGAGGACTTGCAATAGTATGTGACAATCATGAGATTTCATCCCAGCCAACTGCAGGTCCTCCATAGAAACAAGGTTCCTGATGTTTAAGCTAAAACAAGTAGGAACTCTCATCTCAAACAGAGACCCACAAATAATTTTTTTCTCATTTAATGTGCAATTCCAACTAGCCAGCGGTAAGTTATCTTATTTTTTGTCACACCATCAATCGGCACCAACCCAGTTCTTATCCCCATTGCAACCAAATCCTTACGAGCAACTTCAATGTCCTTTGTCTTGTGAAGAATATTCAACAAAGTTCCAAGTAATGGTTCACAAACATTCTTCTCGATATGCATAACATCGAGATTGTGACGTACTGGAAAGTATTTCTAGTACTCAAGTTGAAAGAAAATAGATTTCTTCTTCCAGCAAGGTCTTTGCTCACCTTCAAGACCCTTATAATGAGGTTGAGGGCATGTCTTTCCAAATGGATGGTTTAAACCTCGAACCCTTTCCAACACCTCTTCTCCACTTAGTGGAGTTAGAGCAAGATCCTCTTCGACGGTGTTGTCAAATAAGGAGGCTGATTTCGGTAGGGATGATATCTTGGCATGTGTCTTCTTGTTCTCATATATGACATATTCTTACTGTATTTAAGGTGGTATGCTTTTTTCTTATCAACACAAATTAGACACCCATTGTATCCTTTTACAATGGAACCGGATAAGTTTCTATATGCTGGAAAATCATTGGTAGTCCGCAAAAGCATGCCTCTTATTATAAAATATTCCCCTTTGGCAGCATCATAAACTCCATCAATCCCTTCCCAAAAAGTTTGCTAGTGATCAACTAAAACCTCTATATAGACGTCGATGTCATTTCCAGGCTGTTTGGGTCCGGATATTAGCATCGTTAACATAATATACTTCCTCTTCATGCACAATGGTGGAGGTAGGTTTTATGTGACCAAAATAACAGGCCAACATGAATATTTTGATTTGTGTTCACTATGAGGATTAAATCCATTAGTTGAGAGTCCAAGTCTTAGTTTTCTAGGTTCAGCACCGAACTCGGGGAATTTTGGGTTCTCCAAGGACCAAGTCGGTGAATATGTTGGATGGGACATCACACCGTCTTTCTTTCTTCCATGCTCATGCCAAGTAAGATCCTTGCCAGTGGTTGGCGATGAAAACATGCGTTTGAACCTTGAAATTGGTGGGAGGAACCACATAACCTTTGTTGGCATCCCTACTCTCTTTTTCTTATCCTTGTCTAATTTCCACCGCGAGACACCACAAGTGGGACATGTTAATGCATCAGTGTGCTGCTTTTGATATACTATGCAGTCATTAGGACATCAATGGAACTTCTCATAATCCATCCCCAAAATACAAAGAGTCTTTTTAGCCTCGTAAAAAGATCCTAGAATCTCATTCCCTTCAGGCAACAACGTGTTGATGAACATAAGTCAATCTGAATAACATGAATCGCTCATCTCGTGTTTGGCTTTCAGGTTGAAGCTCTGAATCAAAACATTCATCTTTGTGTTCCTCACACATCCAAGATACAAAGGCTTGTATGTATTCTCTACAAGCTTCATAAATTCAAATCCTTCATCTACAAAATCTTAACCATCACTAACCTCCTGATCCACTTCATCTTCTGGAATCCCCATATCTACTTCAGGTTCACCCTCTCCTATCCCTTTATCAATTGATTCTTCCCCTAACACAGTTTCAGAGTTACCTAGTTTATGATTGGAAATGTATGACCTTGAGGGTTCCCTATGTCATTTCCAGTTTTTATAACTACGATTAATTCCATTGAAATATATATGGTCATTGATCACACCTATAGAAAACATAGATGTGTTGCTACATTTTTTACAAGGACAATATATTTTGTTCTTGTCTGCAGCATTCGACTTGGCGAATTTCAGAATCTTAGCAAGACCTACTGAAAAGTTTTTAGAACTTCTAGCTTTATCCATCCAAGACTTATCCATTTTAACACACTAAAAAAACAAAAACAAAAAAACAGACAATACAACTTTATAAATGACCAAACCACACACAAATTTTTACAATGTTGTTCATACTACCACAACTAATATGTTAACAATCAACGGATAGATTCAAAGACCACATGCTTAAGAATCAAATTAATTAAGTGAAAATTCAAGCAACTAATCACAAAAATTCACAAATATACTTAATGTCTTAATTTGTTATTCACTAGAATTTGCTCAAGACAAATCAAACTATGATTTCTAATCCCACAACTTCGATCTTCAACAAGTATTAGCACCAGCAAAGCACAAATCCTATGATAGATAACAAAACAATAACATATTAGTCCAAATGAAAATTCAGAGACAGCTTGAACCTAATCCTAGTACCAAAAACAAACCCTTAAATATAAACCCCTAGCTTAAATATGTTCAACAATTAAATTGATGATGCTTGATCTTTATTTCAAAACTGAGGATGTCAACTTTAAGCATGTGATAATCTATGTGTGTGTGTGTATATATATAATGACAAATAAAGTTCTGAAATACAATGACAGTGCAGCATAAAACAGAAAAAAAAAAATGCAGCGAAACTTGAGATTTGGAAAATCATAACTTAATGTAGGAAAATCGTATTCAAGTAAATTCAAGATTGATATGCTCCTTAGTATGTGTGCTACAACTTTCATTCAGACATCTACATCTACATCCGTATATGGATAGAATAGTACAGTTTTCAAATAAAAGGTCATAGGGTCAGTAATCTGAAAGTTCAATTTAATCTATAAAAACGCCTAACTTGGATAACCATAACTTTTTATAGATAATTCATTTGAAATTAATTCCAATTCTAACATAATCGATCATAAACAGTTCATATACAACTTTTGTCAAGATACCTTCTTCAAATTAGGAACAAAAAAGTAGAGTTTCAAACAAAAACACATAGGGTCGGAAACTCATATTCTTTTAGTTGCTCGTTGCTTGCACATAACAACAAATTATCATGTGATTTAACTACCACCTGCAATTCAATATAATCTGTTCTCCATCAAAAGGAGCACATACACATCAACCTAAGAACTTCTATTTGTATATACAACAATCTCTTATGATTTAGCTTATTCAATGACATCCAAAACTTTGCAAGATACATGAGTGCAAAACAAAATGCATCTAATCATAAAAAATAGTTTATGCAACTCAGAGAACTGACCTCAATGTTTCATTGTAATCTTTCTCTAGAAATTCCCTTATAGAATTTTCTAGTTTCTTCAAGTTTCTTCAAGTTGCTGACAAAACTCAATTTGCTATATAAACCCTGATTTCAAAACACCCAATCAAATCAATACAATGAACCAATACAACTAAAATTAAACAATAAATTGATACAAGGAACCAAAGCTTACCCATATATAGAATCATTAAATAAATTGGTTGAACTCGAACAAGGAGGAGGGCCAAGCTCAAGCCAAATCGAGCTTATCCATATTGAGAGTGAAGCTAGGTTGAGATAAAGGTAGTTGGTGAAATTTTGAGATATAGATCAATGGAGCTAATTTGGGTTTGTGAAGTTTGAGAGAGATGGCATATTGGGTTGATTGAAAATTCAGCTGTGGGGGTTTGTGAGAGTGAGATCGATATCGATATCGAAGCTTTGGGTTTGTTTGTGAGAGTGCGTGAAAGAAGTTGACTACCGAAGCTTTGGGTTTGTAATTGTGAGAGTGAAAGAAGTTGACTTTCTTGCATCTCCTTTCATTAACTCAGCTACCTACCGAAAAAGGCGCAATCACTTAACACAAATTGGCGCCCAATTATTTGCTAGGGTAAGTCTGTTTGAGTTTAATTCAAACAACTGACCATTATAACTGTTGTCTAAACAATATAATTTTAAACATTATTCCAACAACTCAATTCAAATCTGTTGTCCCAACAATTTTATAGCAAAGTTTAGACAACTGAAATTTCTATTTTAGTTGTTTGAAATCTTCCACCAATTTCAAAACTTTTTCACATGATAAAACCATGATTTAAACTGTATTCCAATAACTAAAATTTAGAAGCTCTGTTGTCTGAATTTTGGGACAACAGACATTGAAAATTCAGTTGTTTGACCCCAATTGTCTGAGGCACTTTTTGTATTAGTGATAGATAATTTGTTTCGTAGTGATGATAGGTCATTCAACAAGTAGGCCGATAACCGAATAAACCTGTCATTTTAAATTTGAATCTCGTAGTTTTTCACATCACTCACATGTTTTTTACAGTGAGCATCAGTCACGGTAGTTCACATCACTCACATGTTTGTAATTGTTCACATCTCTCTCTCTCTCTCTCTCTCTCTCTCTCTCTCTCTCTCTCTCTCTCTCTCTCTCTCTCTCTCTCTCTCTCTCTCTCTCTCTCTCTCTCTCTCTCTCTCTCTCTCTCCATAACTTCAGGTTTGGCACATTCCTCATCTATTTCTCTTCTAATCATTCATCCCCATCTTTCATCCTCATTTTTCCGAAAGTCGAAGTTGTATCTACCTCCATTCATGGATCATGTTGATACTGAAGGTGCACATTTTGAGAGTAATTAGAAGTCGAAATGACTATCCCACAACTTGACTATCCTACAACTCGAAAAATTTCACCATTTAAGTTGTACTATCATATTTTTTAGGTGGCATTTTATTTATGATGTTCTTTTCAAACATTTTTCCAAAATAGTTTCTAAATAGTTGATAGAGCACAAAGTATGAATTTTATTTTGTTTCTCCTGGTTCTATTATGTGTACTATCAGTAGTAATATATGTTAGCTCGACACTAAATTCAGCTTTTAATACCTTTTCTAAAGCACAGATCTTCGTTTCAAATTTTTCTATTTTCCACCTCCCAAAAACCACATCAACATAAGTGTCTCAACAACATAGAGTCTTAACTATGAACACAGCCATCTACGCTATACATGTGCCAACATTATCGGCCACAGATGACGAGCATGTCGATTATGTATAGTAGAATCATCATATTTTGTTCTTGAATTAAGCTTGGCTAGTATATTTTAAATCGGTTAATGTTGATGTCACCTTATACCAGGGAGTGATGAAAATTGGAATTTCTCTACTGGTCTCCCTGCTTTTGCTTCATTTAGGGTCCGTTTCAGCCGGTGAAAACCACATTGTTGGTGAATTGGGAGGCTAAGATCCCAGCTCCAATGTCATCGAGTGGGGCAATGAAGAGAAGGTTTCGTGGGTGATTCTCTAGGTATGTTACTACTTTCTTCGCCTTAGCACAATATAATTTTATGGAATCTGGCCATTATTCATTATACAAAGTTTCGCTACACCGATGCACACAATGTTCTCAAGGTGGACGCGGTGGGCTACATGTGTGTCTTACCAATAGTCCACTTCAGAGCTACGAGGACGGAGAGACAGTTATTCCAATGACGGAACTAGGAGACCGCTACTTGATATGCAACAGAGACTGCCATTATGACATGGGCCTCAAGGTGCATGTTGAAGTCCTCCTCGGGTATGCATGCTACACAATCTCCACCACTCACACCGCCTCATTCGGCCGTTACCCCTCTTAGAAGCACCCCAAGCTAAAGTTTTTTGTCTGGATAACACTTGTGATTTTTATCATAGAAATGGTGGTTCTGCCTCCACTATTACACTACACCGTTTCTCTAGCCTTAGAATTTGACTCGTTTTTGTGTAGCAAGTACCTAGCTAGCAATTTGTAGGTTCTAATCTCTGGCTTACTCTATCTTTGCTCATGTTAGTATTTGGAAAGTGTTTTGTTGGAATGATGAAGATTTTATAGTTGATCTCCATTTCTATGATTAGCTCAGTCCTCTTTACTTAAAGTAGACCCGTATTTGAGGTGAGACGAAGGAGGCGCCCACCTCAGAATATATGTATAAAAATTATATAAAAAAATATGCATATAAAAATATTTTAAAAAATTATAAGACAAAAACATTTAAGTAACTCTGTAATGTCTTTTTTAAGGAAAGAAGTTATGATTGGAGATTATTTTCTTTTTTTATTAGTATCATTATGAATATTAGTTTTCTTTTTATGTACCGTGTTGGGATATCGTTAATTTTATGTATTTTTTTGTGCTATGTCAGAATATTATATTGGTTTGGTGTATAAGTACTTGATTATAGGTTTGTATTTGGCTTATGATTGATTAACAAATCAAACATAAATAATAGTGTGCAACTGTACATATGATTTGTATTTATTCTTATAGATATGAGAAAAATGTGAGAGTAGATTGGTTGAATACCTATATAAAATAATTTTGTATATTTGTTGTTTTATTTATGGTTATGAGAGGGTACTATTTTCGATTGTCGTCTCATGTCTCAAATTCTCAGACTCGGCCCTGACTTAAAGTAGCAATTCAAGAACATGCATATTGGGTTCATTACTCATAAAGGTCCCTAATGCATCAAGAGAGTTTTAGATGAATGACAAAGGTCAGGATCAGGTGTATGTATATTAATATATGAAAATTAATTTTGGGCAATTGCTTAAAAATCATCAAAAATCAACCACCAGATGTAACCATTATATTTATACAATATTGTATAAAAAAATTCAACCCAATTCGGATTAGTTTAGATTGTGATCGAATAAATTTAGTGATTATCGAAAAATAGTTATAAGGTAGAAATGATCGTAAAAAATAATTCGTAAACCCGTTTCCGAAGTCACAGATGTTTGTCTTGTCGTAAAAATTTAATTTATCAACTAAATATAAATTTATTGAAATTTGACATAAAAAAATTTATTTAAGACTAAAAATTTGTTATATATCTACTAATGTTGTATAACTTAAGTGTTTGTATGCCTATATTCACTCCACATTAACATTAACGAAATTGAATTTAGAAAAACAATCATTGGATATATTCATCATAACATAATATATAAGTGAATGAATTTTCATTCAAAACAAAATTCATTAAGGGTTTGATCGGCGTAGTCAACCATAAAACTGAAATTTCAATGAAACGAAAAGGTTGATATACAAATTTTTGTAACTCCGATTTTTGAACCGTCGACACTCACAGTCCAAGAATTATTTACTATATGCTCTCGATGAAAAAAATATGTATTTTCAGATGCTATACATGGTCGTGTTCTTTGATCAGAGGCAATAAAGTTCATCTTAGACGACGAAATGGGTTGAATTTCGTCGGCTAAGTAGAAAAATGAGTTTCGTCGCCTAAGACTCTCCGGGTTTAGGGGAAAGAGTTTAAGGCTTAGGGTTAGGAATAGGGTTTATGTTAAGTGTATGTTCTTAGATGATGAAATGAAAATTTTCATCGCCTAAGTAGGTCTTCTAAGACGACGATGATATTTTTTTCATCTAAGATATAATCCTTAGGTGACAAAAATCAGTTTCGTCGTCTAAAGTCAGCCTAGTCGACGAAATTTTCTCTTGGCTGATGAAATTTTTTTTCGTCGTCTAAGTGTAATTTTTTTGTAGTGCATGTTCATTCAATACTACTCCTTGCATAGTCTCCAAGTGTGACTTGGTCACTTCCACAAAAGATTGTAGTATGTCAGCCATGTCTCTCGAACATTGTGTTTTTAGCCAAACCATCTCCTTCAAGTTTAACAAATTCAGTATCATTGTTCAAGTCTTCTTCTGTTTCACCAGGCCCCTCATCACCCAGCCCATTTGCTTGATCTCTGCCAAAACATTCTACCAAACTATCATAATGGATGAAAGGTTTCAGTCTTAGTCCTTTGGCATCCTTATGAACCTGGCATATAAAAAACACATGCTAAGAATTGACAATAACATATCAAATCAAATTCAATGACCTGATTCTAAAATCAGCCTATTTAGGTGCTGGAACATATTAAGTCAAACCATATCAGTCTTAGTCCTTTGACATCCTTATGAAACTAACATATAAAAAACACATGCTAAGAATTGACAATAACATGTCAAATCAAATTCAATGACTTAATTCTAAAAACTGCCTATTTAGGTGCTGGAACATATTAAGTCAAATCTAAATATGAATTTTACCATCTGTAACTGAAATTTCGATATTTCTATAAAGACATTGTTTCTTGTTTTATGAAACTTAAGAAATTGATTACTTAGAAGAGTTAAAATGGAATTCCATTTGGCTACTTCAATAGGTAGAAGAGTTACACTTGGGTTCAAAAGTAAGGAGCAATGTATATATAGAATTCCATTCGGCTCATACAACTCCATTCTATTGCATAACAATTACCCCAATCGAATTAAAGCACCATCTAAATCATCATAAGCACCAATCTACACATATTTTACTAACCAGCCAAAACAATCACAATAAACACATAAACCAAACAGATACAGCAAAACACAATAATGGAGCAAAAAAGAAAGAAAATAGTCAACAAATAAAATAACTAGTTCAGTTTTAAGCTACAGTACATGCATGAAGGAAACTAGTGTTCATCTAGCTGAATATGGACACAATGAGAGTCAAAAAACCGAACATAAACTGAAGCTCAATATTACCTTAACCCAATCTTCGAACACCAGTTTCTCGCATACAATCATTTTCTTTTCATGGTCCCATGAGAAACCATTTGAATTGGTAATCATATCGGAGATGGCAAGTGTTTGTTTCCTCAGTGTTTTAAGACGAGACTCAATGTAGGGGCTTACTTTTTAATCCACGGTTTGGTAGCTTCTCCTCTATATTTTTTTCTGGTTGTGCCAAATATCCTGATCTGAATCCATTGTTTGCCTTCCACGTGCCACTAACACAAATTTCAGCTAAAGCTTCAACTAGAGCTACATCTTCATGAGTAGTCCAGGTGTGCGATGGCTATTTCTCTTTCCTTCCTCCAACATTGCAAGCAAAGGATGCTAAGTTAGGTTGCGAACTCATCCTAGTAATACTCATAAACATGGAGTTCAATGATGCCGACCAACAAATCAATGCAATACAAAATACATACCAACATGAACTAATGAAAGCAAAGATATAGATTGAAATACCATAATTAATATAACATAAGCTAGTACATAGAATTTGTCTCATACAAGTCAGCAAGTACAAATATCAAACATTTCCAAAGTTCTATAAAAAAAAACCTACAGAGCTTTAGAACAAAACCTCCAACACCATTACAAAAACACACAAAAATCACATCCCCAAAAGTAGAAAATAAAAGACAAAAGGGGTTTCTAGTTCTTCCTTAGTGTGATGAAGTCTCCAAATCATGTTCTTATCTTGTGGTTCTATTTCTTGCTCATTCATTAAACATTTGTGTAGCTAAATTTCTCCTCCAATCATTCCATTTCTCTGATAAATCAATGAAAGTGATCATATCATCATCTTCTTCTGCTTGGTTATTTATATTTCTATTCTGCTCCTCTTCTAATGGATCAATTGCCATTTCCCTTCTTATGAGATTGTGAAAGAATGCAACATACAATAATAATCTGACACTATGTCTTCAAAGAAAAAAAGGACTCCTTAGAATCGTCCAAAGCATCTTAAGTAACCCAAAACACCTCTCTATCACATTCCTAGCAAATGAATGTTTCATATTAAATAACTCTTCGGGAGTGGTAGGATGGTTTTCTCCTCTCCGTTCACTTAAATGGTATTTATGTCCTCTCTAAGGAGCAAGAAATCCTTTTCCATTTGGATACCCAGCATCCACAAGAAAATAATGTCCTATTGAATAACACAATTATGATTAAAAGGATGACAGATCAATTAGGGATAGAAAGATATAAGGAAGAAAAAAAATTATTTTCATATCATCTCACCATGGGAGACACGCAACCCATATCTTCTACATATGGCATCATGAAGCACTCGTGAATCAACAATGGAACCATGCCAACCCGGCAACACATAAATGAACTGCATGTCTTGAGAGCATACTCCCAAGACATTTGTAGAAATTTCATTCTTTCTAGTTTGATACCTAGGCTTGTCAACTCCTGGTACATGCAATCTATTATATGCCTCATCTAATGTCCCAAGACAATTATACAATAATAATAACTTAGTATATATTGTTATAAACATAAGTTTACCTTAAACCATTTTCACTTCTCATCAATTGAATTCTCCGGCATCGGTTCAGGTGTTTTTAACAAGTGTCCTTGCAGGCCTAGAATTGCCTTTAACACAACATTGAAATATCTACTAATAGTTTCACTGAAGTGTAGAAATCTATTTTATATAATTCGGTTCTTTTCATGGTGTGCTAGAGTATGCAAGAACATAGCAACCATTTCCTCCACAAAAACATTTCTTGTACCCCAGAATCTACTATATGTGCATAGCATAGAGCATAATGTGATAAATGTATGCCTATCCATACGAAGACTATTCACACACCTTACATCACTTGCATACACCATATGATAAAAGTTTCCCATTCTTGAGAAGTGATCATAAATAGAAACTAATTTGAGCCTATACTTACGATAATGACATTCGATAATGATGAACATAATGACATAGATCATGATGACAAAGTTAAGAAGGCTCTTAATCTGATCGAGCATTAAGAGCTTCTTTCTTTTTTTTGACAGATTCATACGAGCCATAACTCCATATCAATTATATGTGTATGTATAAGATTAACAAATACAAGTAGTAAATATATAATAACTGAATAGTCATACATAAAAGTACAAAAAGAAAATCTAGTGTGAAAGATCATTCAATAAACTTGTAGAGAAGTAAAGAAATATTATGAAGACAAAAAAAAACTAGAAGTCCAAACCAAATAAAGAAAAAAATAGTGATCAATTTGATGCAGAGTGTAATATTCAAGTATCAAATGAACTCAATCATAAAAAATCTTATTTCTCATGATTATTGCATTTACATTAGGATCAAGTAGATAGACATTCATCCAATGAATGTCCTTTTGGAAATTGGACATGCATTATGATAAGGTAGATTATGTGTCTTTTGCTAGTTATGTAAGTTGTGTTTTTCATGTCTCACTTTGTGAGATTCTCTCCACCTTCACATACTCCAACCTAAAGCCAAAACAGAGTCCCATTTATTATGTCTCTATACATTGCTGATCATTTACTAACGAAACAAAAACAATGCATCCCTCTCTAGTTAATTGGTTCCCTTACACCTTTATCGTTTCTTTGCCAATTATCACCACAACATAACAACATCACTAGGCTCCTAGACTTCTTCATCTTCTCTTCACTACCAGCAGAAGTAGTATACCCGACGAAGTCCTAAAAAAAGACCGACGAGAAGGTTTCTCGTCGGTTATAGTTTACTATAACCGACGACAGGATTACCTCGTCGGTTATAGTTTTTTGACCGTCGAGATTTTCTTGTCGTCGGTTATAGTCGCCAGAAAATCGTCGGTTATAGTTTTCGACTATTACCGACGAATTTTTTGGACTATTAGCCACGATTTTTTTCTATCGTCGGCTATAGTTTCTTATTACAGATCTGGGCAGCAGCTCGATCTGTCATTCAAAAAAATTCTCTTTTTTCTGAAAATGCTCTGAAATCGATCTTTGGGTGATGTCGAGAATGAGTTCGTGATGATTCATGCATTATATATAGGTACATGCTTAATATATATATATATATATGTGTTGTGCATGCATGCATGTATTGCTTTAATTTGTTGAATTGATCGATCGATATTGATTTTGAATATATATATATATATATATTGATCGATCGATCGAGTTAATTAATTGATTCTTGAGTTTGAGTAATTGATCGATGGTTGATTTTGAGTACGTGATTAATGATCGTAAATATATATATATATATATATTAATTGTTGTTAATTTTGATTATTGTGAATATATATATAGCTAGCTAGCTAGCTAGGGTGATTAATTTATTTAATTAATATATTGCATTATATATATTGTGATTATTATATATATGATTAAGTATATATATAGCTAGCTAGTGTACGTACGTGCATGGTTATATATATATATATATTTAAATTTTTGTGATCGATCGATTATATATATATAGTTAGGGTGTACGTGTGTGTATATATATATTAAAATTATGGGAATTATAATAATAAATATTTATATCTAGCTATGAAATTTTTATTAATAAGATCATGGGTATATATATATGCAGTTATAATTTTCAGGATGGACAAGAGTTAGATGTGTCTTCCAAAATGGGATGTAAGATATCACCGTGGAATTAGAAGTTTTGTCGAATATGTGAAGGTTAATTGTGGAGGGATGACAATTCATTATTGTCCGTGTACGAAATGTCAGTGTCGCAGCGAGCGATATCGTTTTCACATCGATAAAGTATTGGAGCACTTGAAGAAAAACGGGTTTTGGGATAAGTACACATGTTGGATTTATCACGGTGAGAGCTCATCAGTTGGTCAACATGATCACGGACAATTTTTTGAGAGTGGCAGTACATCCAATGATCCAACAACAATGTTGATTAACGATATGTTTCCTCATGAGAGCGGTATATTTGCTCAAGCACCGGATATCCCTCCCGCCGTTGAAGACTTCCCTCATATTGAGCCAGTCCAGCAATTACCTACAGCTGTCAACACTGCTGGTATGGACAAGTACAACAACCTCATTGCCTTCCAACAGACCCCGTTGTACAACGGGTGTAATAAGACTGTTCTCGAAAGTGTTATGGGAGTAATGAAGCTCAAAGTGGAGAACAAAATGAGTGTAAAGGCTGTTGATGATTGGCTGAAGTGGTCTGGTTCGTTGTTGCCCCCCGGTCATCGTCTTCCTACCACTCATCGTAAGGTGCGACAGATCCTTAAACATCTTGGCCTTTCCTACATCAAAATCCATTCTTGTAGATATGATTGTGTTCTCTTCTGGGGTGAAGATGCTTATGGGAATGATCTTGATCCCTTGATGAATGCCCGGTATGTGGTGCAGATAGGTATAAGTTGACTCCTGCCGGAAACAAGAAAGCTGTGAAGATACTTCGGTATTTTCCCCTGATAGATAGGCTAGAACGGTTGTTCATGTGTGCACACACGGCTGAAGCCATGAGATGGTGGGCCGAGAGGAATTTGCCCGACGGTGATACGCTTATACACCCTGCTGACGGAGAGGCTTGGAAGCACATGGTGAATGAGTTTTCTTATTTTGCATCAGAGGTTCAAAATGTTTGGCTGGGGCTTTCATCTGACGGATTCAACCCTTTTGGCAACATGAGTCTTCAATACAGTATATGGCCAGTTATTTTGGTACCGTACAACCTTCCTCCATGGATGTGCATGAAGAAAGAATACAATATGCTCACTATGATAATTCCAGGGCCGGGTTATCCAGGAAAGTGTCTCGATGTGTATTTGAGACCCTTGATTGAGGAGCTTAAGTACTTGAGTGAGCATGGTCATCCTACTTATGACAAGTTCAAAAATGAAATGTTCCAGATGCATGCCATGCTTGTTGGTACATTAGCGATTTTCCTGCATGCGGGATGTTGTCGGGCAACGTTACCAGGGGATACAGGGCTTATCCAGAGTGCATGACGGTTGAGTGTTGTAGACCTCATTGCAGGAAGATTGTACAGATGCATCATCGTTGTTGGCTTCCACATGATCACCCATTTCGGGAGGATATGGAGGCATTTGATGGGACTGTGGAAACAGGTGAGCAGCCGAGGAGATGGACGGGGGATGAAATATTAGAAGTGCTAAATGAATACGATTTTGGGCAGCTAAGCATTCATCCTGAGATAGTGGCGTCAATACCTAACAAACCCGACAGATATAAATTCTGGACACACAAAAGTATTTTTTGGGAACTTCCTTATTGGTCCAAGTTGCTGATCAGACACTACTTAGATGTCATGTGTGACGACTCGGACCAGAATCAGCAGTGAAATCGTATAGTCGCAGATTGCCGAGAGTTGATTGAATCGCCATGCTTGTTAACGACTAAAATATTGGCCGAGAATTGGAGCTGGGTCTTTTCTCGAGAGTCGTTGTACGTGTGATTACGAGTTTGTGGGCGGTTCCGGATCGTTATTTGGACGACCGAGGAATTAGTTATGGATATTTGAAGTTTCGACGGAAACGGATTAATATGGCAAGCTACTTAGCGACTAAATTACCGGACGAGAATTTGGTTTCAGCTTCTTCACGGAAGTTGTTCAGAATTTAATTTCGAGTTTGTGGGAACTTCCGGAGCATTTTTCTGAGTTACGAAGATTAAGTTGTGATTATTTCCGATTGTTAGTTATTTAGTCGATTAAATATGTATTTGGTTGAAGGGTTGACTTTTTATCCGTTTGGCCGACGTGTTTGATTTTGGATGATAATTGAAGATAATGTCGAGATGAGTTTGTGACCGCGAGAATTATCGGAATCGGAATTACGACGAGAAAGTTATGGGTATTTGAAGTTTGCCGAAAAGTGAATTATGTGGTTTCCATTTTGGGAAGGCCTATAAATAGCAAGTTTCCCATTTGGGAAATTCCACTTTCCATTTTGGTCTGTTGACTGGGTTGACCAAAGTGGGTCGACCCGTTTTGGTTCCTTGGGTTGCCAATTTTGTTCGCCAAAATTGAGGCCGATTCCGGCCATATTTGGGTATGGTTCCTTCACGAAACTTGTTGGGCTCGAGCTCCTCTTCAGATTGGTAGGTGGATCGTCCCGTGGGGTGGCCGGAGGAGAGAGAATCGAATCGGCAAAGTTAGTGAAATTTCGGCGAGTTTTGTGGTGTTCGGGTGGCGGCGTGGAGGCCGAGTTGGTGGCTCAACCTTGAGGGGTTTTGTTAGCCTTGAGCTAAGGAAGCTTTTCCAAGTGGTCTTGAGGGTTGCCGTGGCCGGAGGAGAGAGATCCGTTGAATTGAAATTCCGGTAAGGGTTTGGAACTTTGGGTTGATTTTTGGAGGTTTTCCGGTCAAAATTGGCCTTAAATTATAACTGGAAAGTTGTTGGAATCGTCGAGATCTTTGAAACCATGTGTAGCACGAAATTTTCTGGGCAGGTTTGGATTTTCCGGCGACGGTGGCAGCGGCGATTTTTCGCCCGGAGTAGGTTTTGACGAATTGCATGTCATTTGACTCGAAATCGCGCCCCGATCGCAGTGGGGAGGTTCGTTTTTCGAGTTGAGCGTCCGAACATAAAGCGAGGTATTGAGGTGTTATATATGGATTTTCGACGATTTGTCGTATTCGGATTTCGTGTTTTCGAGGACGGTGGTTTCTCGTGATTTGTCTTGTATTGTCGGATTATGACCTTGAATAATGGACTTTGTGAATATTCAGGAGTTCGTGATCGTTTGTTTGGCGGGGGACTTTCCGCCGGATCACGGGTTAACGCGTATCGCGTTACGCAAGTCTGTGAGTGGACATTTCTTTTCACAGATTGACTGCGAGTCTTTTATAAATGATTTACGAACTTGAGCATGCAGATTGATTATGATTTTACGAGTATGTGTTTTACGATTATGCTTATACGAATATACGTATACGAATATATACATATATGTACATATTATGTTTTATGCATGTGCATGGAAAAGATTTATGATTTGGTTTACACAGAGTACAGTCTCAGTATATGTTGTGGTATCGATACACATTGGCTTCTCGGCTGATCCCCGAGTACGCTCCGGGGGGGACAGATATCCTGACCCGAGGCCTTTCTGGCTAGGAATCACGTGTGGGTCTGGGATCCCGTGATTCAGACTGTGCTATCGCGTGGAAGCCCACGAGAGTCTCCGCGATATGTTTTACGTTGCATGCTCTGTACGCGTGAGGAGTTAGAGTCTCCCTCGTGTACCATTTGATTTTATGTGCATTTGACTCGCATATGATTTTATACGTATATATTACTGGTGAAAGACATTTATTTTCGTCGACTCACTCTAACGTGTTTTATGTCTTTCCCCTGGGCTTTTCGGTTTCTGTGCCCAGTTTGCAGTTCAGGCTCTGGTGTCGCACGTCGTGGTCGGAGGCATAGTACTCGAGCTACTTTGTTTCATCCAGTAGGTTTATTGTTCTACCTACTATGGTATGCGTATATGATTATGTATTAGAAGTCGCTCTGAGTTTCCTATTGAATATGTTATACGATTTTACCCGAATTTCAATAAAGTATATATTATATGTATTGTTTACTTTACTGTTGATATATTGAGAAATCCGGATGGGATTGGTGCCCACGGTTTTCTTTTTGTGGCATAGGATGAAGTGTATTTTCCGCGTGCAGATAACAGTAATTCCACGTTAGTAACGAAACTTTGCCCAAATTTCGAAAAGTTTTTGTTGGTTCGTGTTTACGAAGGGGTTTGACTCCGGTTTAGGGAGCTAAATCGGGGTTGGGTCCTTTCATCATGCACATAGAGAAAAATGTGTGCGAGAGTGTGGTCGGCACAGTGTTGAATTGGGAGGGAAAAACTAAAGACGGCCCGAAGGCATGCATTGATCTTAAAAGGATGGGACTGCGAAAACATTTGTGGTTGAGAGATGGGAAGAAAAAAATGCCACAAGCTCCTTATACCATGAAGCATGCCCAGAAGAATGAAATTTTTAGCTGGATGGGTAATGTCAGGTATCCTTCAGGCTATGCTGGAAATATAAGTCGATGTGTTAACTTCAATGACATTAAGATGTACGGACTAAAGAGTCATGACTGTCATATACTGCTTCAACGCCTCTTTCTTGTTTTCATTCGAGGGTACCTGCCCAAAGAGGTGGTGGAGCCGTTAGTGGATTTGTCAAGATTCTTTCAGAAGTTATGCACGAGAGAAGTGAAGAAATCGGACTTGTTGGAAATGCAACAGGACATCATTTTTATCATGTGCAAATTCGAAAGGATATTTCCTCCAAACTTTTCAACATCATGCCTCACCTGATGCTCCATCTTCCGGAACAATTGTTGCTTACTGGTCCAGTACACTACACATAGATGTATCCTATGGAAAGGTACGTAATGCATCTCTGAATCTGGCTATATATATGTCGATCTTTAATATTATTTATTCACTTATTGTTGCAATAAGCATAACATGCTCGATCTGTAATTACCAATTTACAGACAATTAGGGGACTACAAAGACTATGTGATGAACAAATCTGCACCCGAAGGGTGTATCGCTGAAGCATATATTGCGCATGAGTGCGTAACGTACACCAAGTTGTATTTGGGAGTGTTGGAGGACCCTCCACAACATATGCCAGTAGATGGAGGGCAGTTCAACCTTTCGATCATCTCCGATGATGTTGAAGTTTCTGGAAAGTTGTCCAACTCGTACAAGTTGGAACCTTATGAGCTAGTCATTGCCCATTGGTCGGTATTGATTAACTGTCCAGAAGTTCAATATTGGAAATATTTGCACCTTTACTGCCCTGCTATTTCCGATGATGTTGAGTACCACAACAAGACGTTCGCAAACTATTTTGGCAACTGGGTACGTTTATAGATAAATTGACCTGTATATGATGTTAAGTGCATGTCTCGCATCCTATTTATAGTTAAGTTAATAAATGATTATTTTCAGATGAATCATGTACAAGATGATGGTATCCCTCAGTGGTCACACGAATTGAGGCTCTTGGAGCAGAAACCGGTAACTTCCAGAGTTTATCCTATGTGTAAGGTAAATGGCGTGCTATTTATTTGTGAACATAGAGATGTCAGACGAAAAACACATAATTCTGGGGTAATGGTGCATGGTGGGCAGAATGGAGTTGACTATTACGGTGTTCTCCATTCTGTTGTCGAATTAATATATGGGGAAGGCATGACCGTGCACTTGTTTAAGTGTAGATGGTTTGATACCGACCCTCAGAACACAAGGACCGATCAATACGGGATTTTTTCGGTGAATACTGCTACAAGCTGATATGAAGATGATCCGTTTGTGTTGGCCACGGTGGTGAAACAATTGTTCTATCTTGATGATCTTGTGCATAAATGCGCGTGGAAAGTGGTTAACCATGTTCTTCCACGAAACATATACAGTGCCTCAACCCTTGGTGTGACCTCGGATAATGAAGAAGTCAGTGCATACCAAGAGCCGAACGCAATTGGTATTCCTGAAACTTCAACAATTCGCCTTAATAATGTGAGACAGGGCAGTGTGGTACGAATTCCTCAACCGAATCTTATTGATGTTAATCAAAATGAAGACAATGAAGACTCAAGTGACGAGGACATACACATCTTACCTGAAATTAACTCGGAAACAGAGTCAGACTCAAGCGATGATTCTGACTATGCGCCTTAATTAGTGTATGTATGTTATTTTGAGTTTGAACGTGCAATGTAAAATGAATTATATTCAGATTATCGACTTTAAATTGTGTCGATCGATTAAATTGCTAAATAGCGATCATAAAAAAGAGAGATCGAGAGATCGGAAAAAAAAATACAACCAATCGACGATATTCGAAATAATATCGTATTATTAAATATTAATAAATATATATTATTAAATATAGCCAAAAAAATTAAATGCCATTTTAATTTAATTACGCTTTTAAATTATTTCGGTTTTTTTTCTAATAATTTCTTATTAAATATTAATAAATATATATTAATACACTACATATATAACCGGCATATATATGAAAAATAAATTAAAAAACTATATCCGACGACATTCATAAGAAATCTCGTCGGATATAGTTTCGGTTCAACTATGACCGACGATATTACTTATATCGTCGGGTATAGTTATGGTTTATATTGGCAACTGGGTAAGTTTTGGGCAGAAACGAAACTGCCCAATTTCGAATTTTTCCTCTCCTCTACGATTTTCTCCATTTCCTCAACGTTGGGAGCAAGCAATCGAAGCTCAAGCCAAAGCCCATCGAATCTCTAGCCAAAGCCCTCGTCGATTTTCTCCATTTCAAGTTTGAAATCCCTAATTTCGTAATTTCGAATTTTTTTTATTTAGGTTAGATTTGAAGTTGTTTCGTTTGTTGATCGATAATGTGGATGCATGCATGAACATTGTGATTATATATTGGATATTGTTGAATTTTATGGAATTATTTATGATTTTTGTGGAATTAATATTAATTTATATATTGGAATTTTTGTGGATTATTGGGGATTTATATATTGGATTATCTTGATTTTTGTGGAATATTTATATATTGGAATTATTGGAATTATATATTGATTTTATGGAATTATTGGAATTTTTAGATATATATATATTGGATTTATATTTTGGATTATTGATATATATATATTGGAATATATATAGTTAAATTATTGGATTATATTTGTATTGGATGAATTATATTGGATTATATATATTGTAATTATTGTGGATTTTATGGAATTATTGTTTATTTTTGTGGAATATTTATATATTGGAATATATATTGGATTTATATATTGGATTATTGGAATTTTTGTGGAATATTTATATCTTGGATTATTGGAATTATATATATTGGATTTTATGGAATTATTGGAATTTTTGGATATATATATTGGAATATTTATGTATTGGATTATTGATATATATTGAAATATGTATTCGAATTTTTGGATGAATTAGGAATTATTTTGAATTTTTATAATTTTATAGCAACGATGAATTGGTTAAATTGCGGTGCTTCCCGAGGGGGGTCGAGCTCGAGGGGGAGGTCGAGAGGGAGAGGGAGATCGGGACGTGGGGATGAGGGCACCGGAAGTCGGTCCGCATCAGGATCCACCAGCGTCGGCAACACTTACAGTCTTCCGCAGACCTCTCGACACCGTAGACTGATGGGCGAGGGACAACCTCAGCAGTAGCAGTTCGAGCCTCCTCGATCCTCAGACGCGAGGAGGGTTCAAGAGGTTAGTCGCACGCCGGAAACGGATAGTGCGACTCAATCCTCGGTCCGAATGCCGGACATTCATCGCGAGGACCCTTCCCCCGTCATCCACCAGACAGCTCCTCATTCTTCCGAGGAGGCTGGTGGATCCACTCAGTCCTCGGCGAGGATGCGACTATGTCCGCCGTCTACCTTATTCTTACCGTTGGAAATCCCGACGATACCTCACGTCGATTCCGACGGGATGCCTGTTCCGGGACAGCTAGGGTTCATTACCCCGGACCAAGCATATGCGTATGTACCCTTCCCGGAACCTCTCTGGAGTGTGAGGATTCCGGGACAACGCACCGACGAATCAGGTAAATATTAATTAGTGATATCTTTTTACTTAGTAATATTTAAATTCAATTAGGTGTTGATGTTTAAAAAATCGTCTACATATATATGTGATAGGCGAGATCGTGCCCGGTGACAAACAGAAGAGAACCAGAGGCCCCGTCGTCGGCAAGTTACTGGATGACGCCATTCAGGCTAGCGGTGGTGGCCAAGTTATGATTCCGACTGGGGATAGAGGGCGGGTGATCGAGGGAAAGGTCACTCGAAAGTACGCGGGGATGGTGGGCAGCCTCATATGGGATAGAGTCCCAATGTTGTGGCCAGATTGGAATTCAGTGCCTCAATCCGTCAAATATCAGCTGAATAATACGTTGTCGGTGAGTTGAATTGTATATTCATTATGTAAATTTTCTAAATAAATTTTTAATATTATTGATATATATATATATATATGCATTGCAGAGGTGGTTCTGCGTGGATGCAGACATTAGACCCACGTGGGCGGATTAAGTGCATGGGAGCAGGTTTGCAGACCGGCATTTGTTTCAATTTTTTCGTTTCTTTTGATTATGTTCATACAATGTTGTAAGTTACTAACGCTTGATTTTATGGGTATATATAGGTATAAGGAGTGGAAGGGTGAGCTGAAGAAGCATTGGAAAAAGTACGGCGACGATCGTTCGGGTACCCCTAGCGAGTTTTGTTATAGGGAGTACGAGTGGCGATGGCTTGTGGTTCACTTCAACAACCCGAAATTGAAGGTACGCAACCTTCCATCGATTAAATTTTTGTTTTATCGTACTTCCCTTAAATTATTTGGCTAATGAGTGTTTTTTTGTTGATGTTGGATTAATCGAGCAGGCTCTTTCTGAAGTCAACACAAGGAACCGGGCCAAAAACACCAAAAATCATCATGCCGGTTCCAGATCATACTCGGGTTGGATCGAGGAGGCGGCCAACCACCCAGAAGAGGATCCCCTTGTCTATACGATGCAGCACGCGTATCCGCAATCCCCCGAATATGCTGTAAGTGTTATCATATATCGCTCATACTTTATAACTCCAATCATATATCTCATATAATATACTGCAAAGTTAGATACTCTAAAATCACAAAGCAAAACTTAGGTGGTACAAAACCCAACTTAAATCACAAAATGTAAGAAAATCCAAGCTTCATAACAAATCCAACAAATAATCAAATCCCAAATCAAATCCAAAAAGGGATAGGAAATGTAAGAAATTTTACAGCCATTTACAATTATACTCATATCAGGTTCTTTTTGAGAGATACATCTTAGATGATAAATAAGAACAAAGAAATTAAATCTGATTTGTACCTGCATTAAAGTTGTTATGAAGAGGATAAGGTGATCGATTACTTCTTGCTGGAAGAGGATTGAAGATGGATACCAAGAGCTTTTCCCTATAGAAGACTAGACTAAATTACTAGGTTTATGGTTTATAAACGTATGGAGTAGCTCTGATACAAAATTCAAAGAGTTTAGACGTTAATTTGGTCACAAAATATAGTAATATTTGCTGAAATTGGGAGGAAAACGATTTCCAACGGGAGAGTGGAGGGATTCCTCTTCCCTCCGAAACTAGATTACTTTATGGGTTTCTTCCGAACAAGGAAAACTCTTCGATTTCCACTCGTTACCCCACTTTCTGGGAACGAAACAGAGCCTTATTTCTTCACAAGTAATCATGCCTGAAAGATTCAAATTGAATTGAACCACGTACACCAACAAAATCACATATAATGCCAGCGACAACTGTGGCTTGATAATTCATGGAGATATCAACATGACAATCATTGCAATTCATAGCCTCATGTTCTTCTTTTAACGTATTCATGATCGGTGACAAGTGGGGTTTTATATCCAGTCCCAATATCTTTTTCAGTTTTAATTTATTATATATATCTCAGCATTTTCGAAGCTCCATCGATCTCAATTTGTAATGGCTGCCCTAGTTAGCTTAGCTTATTTTGAACTTAAACCATGTCGTATTCATTGGAGGGGACCGGAAGATCTTTGCTTCCCTCCTATCCGGGGCAACGACAGGTCGGTTCTCATGTCTTTTACTGGAAATCTTCAAGTCGGGGATTTTCCTTCCATCTTATTCAGAACAAAGATCAACAACCAAAGGACACCAGCAGCTAGCCTGCAGCAGAGACGTCGTTGTTTGCTTTTGCATGCATCCCTTCTATATATGGCTAGCTTTAACATAACTAATTAATTACTTTGAAATATTTGATGTACTTGCAGATCGAGATATGAGTATTGTCTATGGGCAATCAATCTTGAATGGGGATCCATCAACAAAGTGATTGATTAAAGGGTTTATTGTTGCGGTTATATATATGTATGCATGTGACCATTCACATAGTTAATCATTTTGAGGATCATACAACTTAATTGATGGAAGTGTTTCATTGTAAAGCTTTCCTTTGATCGCAAGGTACTCCTTCCAAGTGACTGGTCGGTAAAGGGCAGGTTGACTAGGGCTGACCAGTTTTGACTGTGGCGAGATTTCAACATTGGTTGGTGGACCATATAGGTAAGCAACCGATAGACGTTGTTGGGTGCGGTTCACTACTGCCCGGTGAAGGACGTTGCGGTACGCCCCGTTGGACAATATATGAGTGAGGTCACCAATGTTGACCACTAGAGCGCGGGGGATTGGCGGAACTGTGAGCCATCCGGCGCCCTCTCGGAGGACTTGCAAGCCACTAATATTGGTTTGGTGGATGATCGAGAGGAGGGTCGAGTCTGTATGTTCGGCTAGACCCATGGCTCGATCGGGATCCGGACAAGCAGGGTAAGAATTCAGTTGTAGAGCATCGGTTGCGTCTTGAAAATCTCCTTTAGGACCTGCCCATGTTACGTCCTCTAGAGATATGCCTAATGATGCAAATATTAGCCACATCAACCTCCCTGCTAGTGTTTTCATCTCCTCCTCATATTCTTCAACTAGATCACTGGAAAAGAGAAAAATGACAAATGAACACTGGTTGGACATAGACAAATTATGCACTATTGGACGTAGACAAATTAAGCTCTGTTTGACAAATTTTGTCGCTATAATGATGGATATTTTTACTAAATAAACAGTACTAATACGCATATTTGATCAATATTTTTGACATTATCAGACAAAATCTTCTATGTGGGTCCACAGCTCACATTATACTTTTTGCTAATCAAGTGCATCATGGTTATATGGCTTAATGGCTCCAGTAGTTTTACCACCCAAAAAAAAAAGTAAAAATGATCGAAAACGAAACTAAAAAGCAAATGAGCAAGCTAGATTGATAGTTGTACTTGTCGATATGATCATACCAGAATATTTCGTAGTCTTGGGGCCAAAGCTGTCGGAAATGTTCAAGCGGCGAGCCAGCAATGGTGAAGCCCTCAGACCACATGAGCTTCTGGAAAAACGAAGACAGCCGATGGAGGCCGTAGCCAGAAATGCCGTCCGGCGGTCGAGCGGCCTTGAGCTTCTGCGAAACTGGCAGAGAGAAGAGGCTTCGACAAGTTGTTTCAATGTCGTGAAGAAGCTTCTGCGGGATGCCATGGTTTGTGACTTGAAACACGCCCCATGTTTTACATGTATTTCCCATGAGCGTAAGGACATTAGGGTCATTAAGATCGATGATTGGCACGCACAGCTCTGACCCGAATGACGAGTCCAGAGAAGGGTACTCGTCGAGCTGACGAGTCCATGCATACGAGTCGGGTAACTCGTGCAGTGAGTTGAAGTCTGCAGGGTAGTGCTTATGGGGATGGGAATGAAAGGCCTCGGAGATTCTTACAGGCATAGTGAGTTAGTAGTGATCGATGGATCAAGAATCTTGTGATCGATGTTGAGAAAGTATATTGGAAGGAAAAATGATCGAGCTAGTAGTTCTTGAGAATTTGTTGACTAGAGAAAACCTATGGGATGACAAAGAAAGATAAGGTTTGATGTGAAGCTAAGTGATAGAGCGTGTGTATATATAGCCAGAGATGGCGGACAAGATTGTGACAAGTTGCTCTAAATGCCCCCTCCCTCCACCTCAATCCAATTATCTCTTGGTTGCGAGAGTTTTTTAGTGTTAATCCTCTGTTTCATGTATATATCTTTGACATAGAGAAAGAGACACGGAACAAAAGTAATTGGGGGTGTGAGAGTTTTTGGTATAGTGCTTGTACAATGTCGGGTTTACTACTAATTCTAGATTACTTACTGTACTAGTCATGACAAGTAGTCTGGTGGATATATTGATAAAAATGTTAAATTATAAACATGGCCAGATCAAAAAAGATTCTGAAGTGTCTTGGCCGTACAAAATCATCAGTCTTTCTCTCCATATAAATTAGCATATACGAAATAAAGATAGATTTGGCTGCATGGGGATATCGATAAATTTGAAAAGAACCTCCTTGTCCTCTACAATTAGTACTATCTACCTGCAGTATTTCAAGTCAAGAAAGGAAGTTGAAGGCAGCTTAACCCTCTCATACTATTTAACTTATTCATAACCTAGCTTGGTTCGAGTTTGTATATAAAATGATAAAATCCGAGCTCGAACTCAAATTTTGGTAGTAATTTTTAAAGTAAACTTGAACTCAACCTAACATATTTATTTGGGTTCAAATTTGTCGAATTTTCGGGTTCTAACAAAATTATAAATCGAAAAAAAATATAGATACACAAACCTCAAAATATGTAGTTCATAATGCATATTACATAATCCCACAAGTTCATATTAGAAAGATAAATCCGTTAACGTTAGACCTTTATAGTCTATTATTGCATTGCAAAAATATAATAATAAGAGTTGGAGAATTAAAGTAGCCAAAAAATACAAAAAGACAAAATGAAGAACTTTAGTTAGCAATTAAAGTGCCGTCAAGTCTATATACAATCAAGTTTATGACCATCGAGGCTGCGTTATATAGGTGGGCTTACAACTTATAGGATATATTGAAATAAGGTGAAATAAAGGTTGTTGTAGTAGCTAATTAAAATGTGACATGTTTATTACTAGAATTTTATTCGGATTTTTGGGTTTAACTATTTTACAATAACAATACTCGAACCTGGATCAAACTCAAGTTTAACATATCATGATGTTTTTATTCCAAGGACCCGACTTGAACCCATAATTTTTGGGTAATTCAGTTTGGATTCTTAGGTAATCGAGTTCAACAAGCCGGGTTAATTATTCAATCTTCAAGGAGCATGTGCCATTGTCTGATCTTCAAGTAGCAGAACATCTAAATTAAGGCTCTCCACTTTCACCAATCACATGATATATTATATATGATAGTTACATATTTATGCCACTTTCTTGTGCTTAATCATGTGAAATTACTTGGCTCATTTGTGTAGTTTTTGATACTTATTAATATTTTTATTTATTCAAGTCATATGGAGAAATTACAAAAAGAAACATTAAAAGGAGAAATCCTGAGGAAATTGTAAGAGTGGGATCGGTTCGGAACGGTTCAATATTAGGTCGGAACCCGTACCGTACCGTAATAAAATATTCGGTTTGGATCCTATTCGGTTCAGTTTTTTGGCAAGTCCGTCCCACAAGTTTTGGTCCCAACGGGTTTCGGATCAGTATATTTCGGTTTCAAATCGGTTTTTCGATAAAATTTTCTAGGCCTAAACAATTGTTTAAGTTAATTATTATTTTAAAAAGGCAATATCATAGAGAGATAGAATAAATGTGAGAGAATAAGAGTATTTTTGTAAGAATTTTCTATATATATGTCCTAAAAAGATTCAAAATAGGTGAATATATATTCATTTATGTAAAGAAATAAACACAATTTTGTCATATATATTATTTCGGAACGGTTCGGTTTTATTCGGTACCATACCGTAAAAAGTTATTCGGTTCGGATTTATTTCGGTTCGGTTTCTAAATTAGTCCGTCCTACGAGTTTCGGGCCCAACGAGTTTCGGTTCAGTTTATTTCGGTTTTCGGTTCGGTTTTTCGGTAAAACATCTCACCCCTAGGAATTCGAAATTGGATCAAGAAGTCAAAAGTCCACATGGAAAGAAGTCCAAGCCTAGTTTGGAGAGGAAAAGGCCCAAGAAACCAACCCTATATAAAGGAATTTTCAGGAAATAATTAGGGTTGGAGATTTTAGAGAGAAAAACACTCAAAAGAGAGAGAGAGACCCGGAGCTAGAAGAGAAGGTACAGCGTCAGGTTTCAATCCATCGAAGACCTGGCTTTCGACCCATCAAAAGTTTCCTGCTGAGTTTTCTAGGGTTTTTCGGTTCTTCTTCGTTTCCCATCATATTTTGCTATGTTGTTATTATGACTATGAGTAGCAAAATTTCCTTAGTTAGTGGTTGATCGAAGCCCTAAATATGCTTACGATTTTGAACCCTTTTTGATTCTATTAACTATTTGGATGAGTTTTGTTTCACTGTTCTTCTCACCGATGATATTTATGTTCATAATTCATTAAGTGCACACTTAAATGCCTGGCTTAGGATCTAAAGTCTTGATTGTATACATGACGACCTTATCATTGCTTATTCTTTAGAGATAAATATTTATTTGTGTGAAATAATCATTAGTGATGTAAGGGTGACCACCTCATCAACCCTTGAAGCTTTGTTATTCTTCAAACATTCTTAGAACATAATGACTTCAGTTATCTAGGCTTACATCACTATATGTATAAGTCGGTTAATTGAGGATCAAGATGGAGCAGTTTATTTCTCCTTCTTTCATGCCAAGTAAGAGAGTGTAATACACAAGATGACTTAACCAAAGCTCTTGTGTGGAGAATATTCATCCATGATTAGTTCAATTATATTGGGAGGTCGTAATTATGTCTAAGGTGGAGAGAAGTCCCTAACATTCATATCTCATTGATTTCCTCCAACAATTTACTTTATGTAATTTACTGATTTCTGCAATAGCTGTAGCTTAGACGATTTCTTTTTGCAACCAAAATAACTCCGAATACCCTGAATTTTTTTATGATAGTCCACCACTATGTCTAGTATATTTTGTTAAAATTTCGTGTCATTTGAGTCTTTATAGAGTAGGTTCGTAGTGTCATTAGTGTACTATAGTCGAGTCTGTCAGCAATGTTATTTAGTAATAAAATTTAGTTTTACCAATTTCTTGTGTTCGATAACCCTTATTATTGAGTATTACAATGATATATCTGACTTGAGAATAAGGTATATATATTTGCATAAGTGTTTATCCACCTATCAAATTTTTGCGCCGTTGCCGGGGAATTGTTTAATTCTAAATTCTAAAGTGTCTTTAAATTTCTGTTTTGTTTTGTTTTGTTTTGTTTTTCCTTTGAGTCTTATTGTTTCTACTATGTGCAAGAACATTGTGTATGCGTACTAGGCACACTAAAAGCATTAAGCCATTATTACTTGATCTAGAAATTGAATGCTCAGGAAGATAAAATAGAAGACAGCAGAGACAACAATCGATGAGCGTGCACAATAGTGGCGATGAACAACTTGAACCTAGAAATCAGTCTGACATAGAATCTGAGTTTGAGGAGCAGGAAGAACAACATATATCACCACCACCATCACCAATGGCACATCCTACTCAACTTAGAGAGTCTTTTATTCCAGGCACAGCAGTAGATGATTCACCAATTGTGCTACCCACTGATTTGGGGAACTATGTCATTCCCCCATCACTCATCTCCAATCTGCCACACTTTAGGATCATCTGAATGAATTTGGTGCATTGTGCAGAATTCAGAGGTCTACTAATATTGATGCAGATACTGTGAAGCTTATTCTATTCTCTTTTTTGTTGAAGGAGCAAGCTAAAGCATGGTTTAATTCTTTGGCTCCTCAATTGATTGATACTTGGGAGAAGATGAGTGGTGCTTGCATGAAAGAATTTTACTCAGTCTCCTGGACCAAGAATTTGAAGAAGCAGATTAGCACTTTCAGACAAAAGGATGGAGATGAACTGCACAAGGCATGGAATCAATTCAAGAACCTACTTAGACAATGTCCTCACCACAAGTTTGAGTTGAATGCTTAGATGGAGTTTTTCTATGAAGGACTTGATTCCTTCAACAGGTCAAAACTGGATTCTTCTTGTGGAGGAAATTGGTAAAATAAGACTAGACCGGAAGCAAAAGAGATCATTGAGAATCAAGCTGAAAATTCAAGACAATTTCAGTCCAGAGATATAACACTGGGAGCGAGCAGGAGATATGTGAATGGTGTTACTATTGATGGAGCTATGGAAAAGAGGTTGAGCTCCATTGAGAATGATATAGCTTTGATTGCTAATAGCTTAAAAGTAGCCAAGAAGACAACCGTTGCCGCAACTCAGATTGTCTGCACTTTATGCTCAGCTTCAGATCACCTAGCAAAAAAGTGCCCCAAGTTTAGAGTAGATGAAGAAATCAATCAAGAGGAGGAGGCCAATTACTTCCAATGGCAGACACATATGGTGGGAATAGAGATCATCCACTTTTGAGCTATAAAAGTAACAATGTGCTAAACCCTCTCATTACTCCTCCTGGCTTTCAGCAAAAACAAACCACAGGGGATGGGCAACAATTTGGTCAAAGGTGTGCTTCACAATAGCAGTATCAAGTGCCGCCGCCTCTACCACCTCAGCCGTCAACAGAGTTGTCAACATTGACAGCATTAATATAATAGTTGGTGGCCGACAACAAGCAGACTAGAGAGGACCATAGTGCATTCCAAAAAGAGATTAGTACTTTCCTCCAAGAAAGCAAGACTACACAGCAGCAGCAAAGAAAGACAATGGACTTGCTTGAGCGACAAATGAGCCAATGCAGCAAACAATGGCTCAAGTCAACCTAGGAGGACTCCCTAGCAACACTCTTCCCAACCCCAAGGGGTAATATAAGGCTCATGCTATGACTTTGAAGAGTGGGAAGGTGTTAGAAGAAGCTCCCAAGTCAAAAGCCTAAAAAGGAAGTGAGAGGAGCCCGTGCTTGAACAACCTTTGAAAATGCACCTGAAACAAAAAAAATTGACAAATCAAAAATCAGGCTAGGTACCCTATAATCCCTCTCCTTCGATTATTCCTAATGTGCATTTTCCTAACAGGTTGTACAAGCAGGTGAAGGTTGACAAGGAAAAGGACATTTTGGATGTGTTCAAGAAAGTAGGAGTAAACATTCCACTGTTGGATGTGATCAAGCAGATGCCACACTATACAAAGTTCCTCAAAGATTTATGCACTATAAAGAGAAAGTTTTATGGAACTGAAACTGTAGCTTTAGGAGAAAGAGTATCTACGGTTCTTCAAAGAAAGCTTCCACCTAAGTTGGGCGACCTAAGACATTTTACTATCCCATGTACTATTGGTGATCACAGGTTTATAGGTTCTCTACTTGATTTAGGTGCATCTATAAATTTAATTCCTCACACTGCTTATGATAGATTAAACATGGGAGAACTTATCCCCACTGGTGTCACCATTAAACTTGCAGACAGGTCTAACTATTACCCTAGAGGTATTATTGAGGATGTCTTAGTGCAGGTAGGAGACTTGATATTCCCAGTAGATTTCTTTGTACTGGAGATGGAGCATAAGCCAATGCCATAAGAAATACCATTGATTCTTGGGAGACCATTCTTGTGAACAGCTAGTACAAAGATAGATTGTTTTGATGGATCATTAAGCATGGAAGTTGCAGAAGAGAAGATCCACTTTAAAATTTATGAAGCTCTCAAACATCTAAATAGTGATGATGCTTATTCTTGTTTTTCAATTGACACGTTTGAGAACTTTGTGCAGGAGTTTATTCAGTACTCATTGGATGATGATCCTCTGAGAAAAGTCATTGAAAAAGCAGGAGAAAACGACCAATCCAGATGGTATCCTTCGATGCATCGAATGATTCCTTTGAGCCATCGAAATAGAATCGGCAGGAAGGTCAGGGAGCATGCTTCGATGGATCAAGGAAAATACTTTCGACCGATCGAAATTTTTTCCTGTATCGACGTAACCAGAGTGAATGCCTTGATGGATCAAGAAGAAACTATTTGACCCATCGAAGACCAGCCTCGATCCATCCAAGAAAAGTCCCTGGATGACCCATCGAAGACCAAATTTCGATCCATCGAAGCTGAGTCTCAATCCATCAAATTTCAGCTTGTTTTTCAAATTGCTTTGCCTGAAGATCTTGAGATGGAAGAGGAGTACTATGCTATGGAGGAGGCACTCGAATCATTACCAAGCATAAAAGGCAAATATTCTAAATCTATTTCTCTTCCGAATTCAGGTGACGTTCTTGTCCCATCTATACAGGCAGCGCCTGCATTAGAGCTGAAACCTCTACCCGAACATTTAAAGTATGCTTTTCTGGGGAAGGATGATACACTTCCAGTCATTCTATCTTCAAAGCTCTCAACCACTCAAGAGGAGAAGTTGCTGAGATTACTTAAGGAGTACAAGGCCTCCACTGGATAGACAGTAGCTGACATCAAGGGCATCTACCTAACATTGTGTACTCACAGGATCCATCTGGAGGAGGGAGCTAAGCCTACACGAGAAGCTCAACGTCGACTCAATCCTCTAATGATGGAAGTTATCAAGAAAGAATTCATCAAGCTTCACGATGCAAGTATCATTTATACTATTTTTAACAGCAAATGGATTAGTCTTGTGTAGGTAGTTCCCAAACATTCAGGCATCACAGTGGTAAAAAATAATGAGAATGTGATGGTGCTTCAACGTGTGCAAACGAGATGGTGAGTGTGCATTGATTACGTCAAGCTCAATGCTACAACACGCAATGATCACTTTCCGCTTCCATTCATTGATCAGATATTAGAGCGGTTGGTGGGACATGAGTACTATTATTTCTTGGATGGTTATTCAGGATACAATCAAATAGTCATTTACAAGGAAGATCAAGACCACCTTCACTTGCCCTTATGGAACTTTTTCATATCGAAGGATGCTCTTTGGACTATGCAACGCCCTAGCGACATTTCAAAGGTGTATGGTGCGTATTTTCTCAGACATGGTTGAAAAGATCATTGAGATATTTAGGGATGACTTCTCTGTTTTCGATGATTCTTTTGACTTGTGTCTACATAATTTAGCTATGGTTTTAAAGCGTCGTGTAGCAACTAACATTGTGCTTAACTGGGAGAAATGCCACTTTATGGTAGAGCAAGGTATAGTTTTGGGACATGTCATATCAGCAAGGGGCATTGAGGTAGGCAAAGCTAAAGTTGATATTGTGCGAACTTTATCAAGGAGGTGAAGGAGGTGAGATCTTTTTTTGTCCATGCAGGTTTCTATCGTAGGTTTATCAAGAAATTTTCCAAGATAGCCCGACCATTGTGTGCATTGCTGCAGAAGGACAAGCTTGTCAAGGAAGCTAAGTACTATGTGTGGGATGAGCTGTATATGTGGAAACATTGTCCAGATTTGCCGATATGAAGGTGTATGCCTGAAACTGAATTTCATTCAATTCTATCTTTTTATCACTCACATGTAGCAAAATGCCATTTTGCTGAAAAGAAGACGGGGATGAAAGTACTTGAGAGTGGATTCTTATGGCCAACACTGTTTGTTCATGCACATGAGTTTCATAAATCATGTGCTAGATGCCAACTGACAGGTAACTTAGGTCCTAAAGATCAAATGCCCCAGCACCCAATTTTAGTAGTTGAGATTTTTGATGTGTGGGGTATTAACTTTATGAGTCCTTTTCCTAGCTCTTTTCAGAATAATTACATTCTACTTGCAGTTGATTATGTTTTAAAGTGGGTGGAGACAGTGGCCACTCGTACTAATGATGTTGTTGTTGTTTTGAAGTTCTTGAAATTACTGTTTGTGCGATTTGACACTCCCAGGTACATAATAAGTGATGGAGGTTCTCACTTTTGTAACAAGTCATTTGCAGTGCTACTCAAGAAGTTTCATGTACATCATAAGGTGGCAACACATTATCATCTTCAGACGAGCAGGCAAGTAGAAATCTCTACTCGGTAGATCAAGCAAATTCTAGAAAAGACTGTCGGACCAACAAGGACAGATTGGAGCCAATGCTTGGATGAAGCGTTATGGGCATATAGAATAGCTTTCAAAATGCCAATTTAAATGTCTCCTTATTGGATGGTTTATGGGAAAGCTGTCACCTTCCAGTGGAACTTGAACACAAGGCATATTGGGCAGTGAAACGGTTCAATTTTGATATTGATGATGCCAATGTTCATAGGAAGTTATAGTTGAATGAGCTTGCTGAGATTCAAAATAATGCCTATAAATCTAGTCGCATTTACAAGGAGAAGACAAAAATGTTCCATGACCAGATGATCAAGGGAAAAACGTTTATCATTAGGCAAAAAGTGTTGTTATTCAACTCACGGCTGAAGTTGTTTCCAGGTAAGCATTGGTCTAGATGGACCGATCCTTATGTTGTCCATAATGTGTTTGCTCATAGAGCAGTTGAAGTTCTGAATCCAAGAGACGACAACATATTTAAAGTGAATGGGCCTAGACTCAAACCATTTTATAAGTCGTCTTAGGTGAGAGACGTGGAAGCGATACCTCTCCAGGATCCTACACCAGAGGATTGAATCTAGTGTGTATTGTCTGGCTGAAGATGTTAAACTTAGCGCTACTTGGGAGGTAACCCATGTTGATGGAGACACATAGAAACCTATAATTGGAATTCTTAACTCTCTATCTTTCTATTTTTATAGTTTCTCCATGATTAGTGTGTTTTGTGTGTGACATAGTCATGTGTCATACTTGTTTGGTGTATTGTATGATCTAATTTCAGTTTTTACATTGAGGGAAATGCAACTTTTAAGTGTGGGGTGAGGTTATATCATATACTTAGCATCTAGATATAGATATTTAGTTTTTGAGTCAGAATATTTATTTTTTGAGGTAGTGTGATTTTTCGGACATAGTAAAAGGACTCAGAAAATTCAGAAAATTTGAGTGCGTGTTGGTATATATGGCTAGTATATTCTCGAAATATTTCAGCATATTCGGACTTGTGGTTAATTTTGTAGAAATTATGTAAGTGAGAGTGCGCAGTCTCTTCAGATTTTTTTCGTTTTGCTTAAATGTCCAGGGTGTACCTTCGATCCATCGAAGGATATCATTCGATCCATCGAAGGGTTGTTCTAGAATGAGACCAAAGAACTTTGCCTCGATCTATCGAGCATCATATTCGATCCATCGAAACCAATCGAAAAATTAGTGTCAGTTTTGAGTTTTTCTTTGTTTTTCTTGTGTGTCTTAAGTGTCTTATTTGAAAAATAAAATACAAAACTAAATAATGTCAAGAAAAATACAAAAAAGAGAGTCTTAGGAGCCTTTAACAAGTCAATGATCTGCTTACATCTTCTAACTTTGTGACTAAGAGATGATTATGTGAGTTGAGTTTCTTTGATAAATTTTGATATATGATGCATGTGTGAATATGTAGTGGATGTAGAAACAAGTTAACATGGTATAGATTTTTGAGCATGCCTAGAGTTTATTGAGATTCAATTAACCTGTTAACTTTTGAGCCTTTATGTGAAATACATGCTTTCTTTGTTGAGTGCCTTTGCTTGCCACAGATTAAGTTAATGGACTTTAGAGATTACTAGAACTTGCTCTTGTGTTATTCAAAGCTTATAGTCAATACATGTTTTGATTGAGGAAGTGATAAAGGTATTTAGGGGATACCATCATAGTCATATAAGCATGTGTCCCTGATTTTGTGTACACAAGATGTGCACCCCTTAGTTAACCACTTTGAGCCTACATGTGAAATTTTATGTCATCACCCACATATCTCTGACCTTAAACCTTAGAATAGTTATATCTTTACCCTTATTCTAGGACTTGGTAGAGCTATACATGACACAGGTATGTGAAGACAGCGACAATGTCGAAAGGGGATACAAAGAAATAAGTGTGGGGTATCAAGGTTTGTTTAAAAAAAATTATGACGTCTAGCTTGATACCCGGTTTAACTGTTTATGAAAAGAATGATGTGAATACCCAACTGAAATTCGGCCCCAATAACGAAAAGTTCATGGTTGTAAGTGTGAAGAAGTCTCTTACTTTGTGCTCTACTAGGTTCTAGAACCATCTTTGAATTCCATATCCTTTTTATTCTCTAACCTATGAGCCAAGTCCCACTACAACCTATGAAATTCTTTTGATCCTCAAGATGATAGCATTTGATCTGTGGAGATTAGTCACACAAGTAAGCATATTGTTTGGTCCATTTGGCGAGCCATTGTATTGAGTGATACCATAGATATATTTCGAGAGAAACACTTATGAGAGCATAACTATGTGAGGTTGAATCTTGATTGACCTTGTGCATGTTCTAGCTGACTTTCACCTTGATTATGTCTATGTCCTACATGTAACATGTGTGTTATATGTTGGACTTATCTTCAGTAACTTGTAGGTACATGTTAATCTTGGTGTTATAATTTTGTGGAAGATTGCTGAGAAAATTTGTTAAGAGCATTAGAGTTTGTGTTTGTAAAGTCTGTTGAGCATTTTCAAAGTCTTAGTTTAGTGTTTTTCTCAAGGACTAGCAAAAGTTAAATGTGGGGTATTTTGATAGTTGTATATTTATGCAACTTTCTTGTGCTTAATCATGTGAAATTACTTGGCTCATTTGTGTAGTTTTTTATGTTTATTAATATTTTTATTTATTCAGGTCATATGGAGAAAATACAAAAAATAAATAATAAAAAGGGAAATCCTAAGGCAAGTGAATCAAGAAGTCAAGAGTCCACATGGAAAGAAGTCCAAGCCTAGTTTGGAGAGGAAAAGGCCTAAGAAACCAACCCTATATAAAAGAATTTTTAGGAAATAATTAGGGTTGGAAATTTTAGAGAGAGAAACACTCAAAAGAGAGAGAGACCCAGAGCCAGAAGAGAAGGGTCAATGTCAGGTTTCGATCCATCAAAGACCTGGCTTTCGACCCATCAAAAGCTTCCTGCCGAGTTTTCTAGGGTTTTTCGGTTCTTCTTCGTTTCCTATCATGTTTTGCTATGATGTTATTATGACTATAAGTAGCTAAATTCCCGTAGTTAGTGGATGATCGAAGACCTAGATATGCTTATAATTTTGAATCCTTTTTTATTCTATTAACTATTTGGATGAGGTTTTGTTTCACTGTTCTTCTCACCGATGATTTCTATGTTTATGTTTCTTTGAGTGCACGCTTAGATGCCTGACTTAGTATCTAAATTCTTGATTATGTACATGACCACGTTATCATTGCATATTCTTTAGAGACAAACATGTATTTGTGTGAAATAATCCTTAATGATGCAAGGGTGACCACCTTATCAACCCTTGAAGCTTTGTTATTCTTCAAACATTCTTAGAACATAATGACTTCAGTTCTCTAGGTTTACATCACCATATGTATAAGTCGGTTAATTGAGGATCAAGATAGAGCGTATTGTTTCTCCCTCTTTCATGCGATGTAAAAGAGTGTAATACACAAGATGACTTAACCAAAGCTCTTGTATGGGGAATATTCATCCATGATTAGTTCAAATATATTAGGGAGGTCGTAAGTATGTCTAGGGTGGAGAGAAGTCCCTAACATTCTTATCTCATTGATTTCTTCCAATAATTTACTGATTTCTACAATAGCTGTAGCTTAGACGATTTATTTCTACAACCAAAACAACTTCGAATATCCTGAATTTTTGTGTGGTAGTCCACCATTGTTCCTAGTATACTGTGTTAAAATTTCATGTCATTTGAATCACTCTAGAGTAGGTTCGTAGTGTCATTAGTTTACTGTAGTCGAGTCTGTTTGCATTGTTATTTAGTGTTAGAATTTAGTTTCACCAATTTTTTGTGTTCGATAACCCTTATTATTGAGTATTACAATGATATATCTGACTTGAGAATAAGATATCTTGGCATAGGTGTTTATCCGCCTATCAATATAATTTTGATCTTGATCGGAAAAGAAAAGGGCGTGAAGGACAATAACTTGATGAAGTAACACATCCTTTATTGATGAAGTAACACATTCTCTCTCATAATCTGGTTACTCACTTACTAATCTACTCTTTTCCATCCATATAACGTAGCAGATTAAATTATAAATCTTTTTTAAAAAAAAAAAATATAAACGTACGTACATGCTCCCATATCATGAGTTAGGCATACAAAGACACGAACTTTGGCAGATATTTGAGTAGAGGTGCATCTGGCAGCCAACTCAAATGAAAGGTGGAGTGGGTTTCTATGAATTTCACCTTATTCATTAGGTCATTTCCAAGAAAAGTAGTAAAGTCTATTTTTGTTTTTGCGGTTAGATTTGGAGTTGTTCGTTCAATAAGACCCCAATGGGCTCCCGGAAAGCCACCTTCGATCGATCTCTCCCGACACTGCTGATAAGTGCTTAACTAGCATTTTCGGGTGAGTTCCAAAACATTTGCCTATTGGTTCTCTTCTGTTCTTCCACTTTTCCTCCGTGCATGGACAAGAAGTCCATTTTATTAGCGTTTTGTTCCTTCCCTCTCTTGTAGTGGTTGCCATGGAAGACACCCCAAATTCCGAAACCTGGATTAGGAACACCGAACTCAATATACTGAACATATTTATAGTATACATGCATGCTCGACATAACCACTAGAGGATGATCAAAGCACTAAAGATACGTACGGTTTTGATCCATAGCCATCGCAGTAGACGAAACTTTGAGTATGATCCTCTGTTCTCACCCGGAAACAAGCTCTATGAAGGGACTTATTTTGTAACCGCGAGTCCATGGACCAATAATACATTTATATATAGGAGTATATCTAATGCCTATAATAAGTTTCTCTCAATGTAATCCAGAGAGATTCATCGTATCTGAAAAAACTTATATTCCCATATATGTAGATGTAGGGGCAAATTTTGGATTTTGGAATTATGTTGGTTGTACAGTGCAGTACATGAATTTTTTATTTTTTTTAGGTTTGTAACCCGTAGTCCGTAGAAGATTTATTCTCACGTATTTCTTATTATAGTTCAGAACACATACATCGAGAAGGACATAAAACCAAACCCCGAGAATAGAGACAATAGAAACGTCTACATTCACAAACTATGGCACAATGATTGAAAAACAATAATTTGTGAAATATATCATAGAAATTGTTGTACCATTAATTTTTACACCAAATGTTATCATCGTCTAGCTAGTTGTTGGGCAATCAAAGATATCATTCATCATACCCCTCATGGAGATCTGTTCTATTTCAATCAACCAACTGGTAAGAATAAAAGTTGAAAATATCCCTTTCAAAAAAAAAGTTGAAAATATCAATTAAATTTAATTCAAATTGAATCTAATTATTGAACCCAACAAAATCACAATCAATTCACTTACATCTTTTTATTCTTCTGTATTCCTCTATCGATTTGCCCAATTTCCCTATGTAAATTTGTGTGTTGAGAGAGTGTGAGACTAAGAGAGCTTGTGAGGGATGGAGGAGAGTCGTCAACGTGTTGTGCGAGAGAGTGTAGAGGCTAAGGAAAGAGTGAGTGTTTTAGGGCTGGAGATCAATATGTAGGCCGAGAGTACGTAGGAGAAAGAGAATTATTGAAGACTACTAGTAATCTTTTTTTTGGCTTCCTCAAAAATCTCTGTGGGATGTAGCCCACACAACCCACCACTTACATTTGCCCATGTCTAGATGATTGATATACAAAATTCAGTAATTCACAATTATGAGCTCTTAAATTTTTCTATTTAGATAAACTTCTTCAAGATTTTACAATTTTTATTTTTTAAAATTTGGATAATTGGAGATCTCAATTTTCTTCTTTAATTCTTTCAAAAATAAATGTCATTCTACAAATCTTTTAAATTGTTTATAAATGTTTGAAATTCTTATTATTTTAAATTTCATGAAACTCAAACACAAGAATTTACAAATGATAAAATTTAAAATCTTAAAATCTTAATTTCTATCAATTATAAATTTTAACGAGAATCAAGAAAACTTCATCCAAATACACCATTACATTCTTATTAAGTGTTCAACTAATTTTTTTTTGGACTTAATTATAGATATGTGATCGTCTATTTCAACAAGACTTGGTCGAGATGGACCGATTTGGACCCGGAATCACGTTAACCCTGAAATTTTAAAGCCATATAGGATTTTCGGACGAGTCGGAACGAGTGGCCAAGATTTTTGGGACTATGTGCCCAGTCCTACCCGAAACCATTTTAATATTGTCATGCAAATCCCATTTATGAACCCTCAACACTCCTCGCTGTATACTGTCCATATATAGCCATATCTCTAATGAAACATGACCGTTAATGTCATACATATATGGGACGTATACATGTGCTCGTAAAGGCACCCACATAACATGCATATAGGTGTGACATATCTTGTATATGTGCATGTGTAGTTCACGTGCCACAAACATGGCAAGATCAAGATCAAGATTAAGGCAAGTCGTGTTGAGTTGGGTCGGGGACTCGGGCTTGTACAAGGTCACCATCGCATCACTAATCAGAATGGTAATATGACATGATTGAGAATTGGAAGTTTCATAATTCTAATTCTAGGATGAAAATTCAAACATTACACACATGGATATATATTTATATAAGTAGGTTTAGCTTGGTTCGGATTTGTACATAAAATAATAGGACCCGAACTCGAATCCGAATTATACAATATGGGTAAGAATTGAATAATTTTTTAAGTAAATCTGAACTCAACCCAATCCGAATTATTCGGGTTCTGATTTGCTGGGTTTTCGGGTGCTAACAAAATTATAGATCGAAAAAAAAAAGTATACAATTTCAAAATACATAGTTCATAATGTGTACTACAAAATCCCTCCATACTCCAAAAAGATAAAGTCATTAGACCTTTATAGTCTATTACAACACCTCAAGTGCACATATAAAAAATAAGAGTTGTTGTTTTTATAGTTTTTGTAGGGTGTCTTGTTATTATTCGAGATATTCTATATGAGCTTATTGTAATATGAGGTTCAGATTTTATGTCCCTCCTATGTATTCAGCATTCTCATTAGTCAAGGTTTGAGGGCTGCCGCACCGCCCTTACTATTCAACAAAAAATATATAAAAAATAAGAGTTAGAAAATTAGACTAGCCACAAAATATACAAATTCAAAATGGAAAAACTTCAATTAGCAATTCAATGACAATTAAATTAGTATACAATCAAGTCTATTAAAATTACAGTTTCATTATATATGCATTATATAAGTGGCCTTATTAATTACTAGGCTATATTGAAATAAAATGAAATAAAAGTTGTTGCAATAATCAATTAAAATGTAACATGTATATTACTAAAATTTTATTTGAGTTTTTCGGGTTTAACTATTTTACGAAAGTAATACCCAAACTTTAAGTCTTGTCCGGATTTAATATATTAGACTATTTTTATTTCAAGGATCCGACCCTAAGAGCATGTGCAGCGGTTTTTTGGGTGAGGAAGTCCTATTTTGAGAAATTCCTCACTCATTTGAGGAATTCCTCAAAATAGGAAGTCCTATTCCTGTTTTTCGTGCAGCGATTTCCAAAATAGGACTTCCTATTACTATTCATTAATATTTAAAATATTTTACATTTAATGCCGAATAATACTTTCACCCAATAAGATGCCGACACGTGTCATTCCGGATCATATAATTGGTAGCGGATTTCCGATAAGATTTTCGACCAGTAATTTTGAGACACGTGTCATGTCTACGTGGCGGTGTCGGCAAAATTATTGATTGAAGATATTCGGTAAGATTTTCGGTAAGATTACAAACCAATGAGAATGAAACACGTGTAATGTCTACGTGTCGGTGTCGGCAAAATTATTGATGGAGATATCCGGTAAGATTTTGAACCAATCGACAGTCGACACGTGTCGTTATCTTAAAAAATCTGATTTTTCAAGATGGCTATAAAAGAAAGAGCTATAGGAGAGGTAGACTCATACCAACTACGCATCACTTGTAGTTCTACTCGTATCTAAGCCACCATAAACACTTCTTCACATTTTGGTTTCATCAAGATGAATCCCATGGGTTTCGGTACCTTTTTCAATAGGAGGCGACAACAACGCCGGCGAAATGTAGAAATTGCCAATCAATTCGTGATCGACGCGGTGGCCGTTGATGCAACTTTTGATGATGAACCACCACCACGCCGCCTTCCAAATCAACCAAGGATGAGGGAGTCCAGGGGCCAAAATCTTATGGAAGATTACTTCATCGAACGCTCAGTCTTCACCGACCATGACTTTCGTCGACGGTTCCGAATGAGCCGAAATACATTCAACCGTATAATGACGGACCTCTGCAACAACGACCCATTTTGGCATCAAAGAGCCGACGCCACTGGAATGGTCGGACTACTTCCCCAACAAAAGATGACTGGTGCTCTCCGGATGTTGGCATACGGCTCAGCTGCTGACCAGTGTGCCGAAATCACAATGATGGGGGAATCAACAACTCTGGAGTGCATGAAGAAGTGGTACACCCAAGTGGTAGAGCTTTATGGTACCCGTTACCTCCGTGCTCTAGATCAGACAGACATCACTCGACTTCTAAGAAGGGCTAAACATCGAGGATTTCCTAGTATGATCGGAAGTATTGATTGTATGCATTGGGAGTGGAAGAACTGCCCAACCGCTTGGTCCGGGGCGTACTCAGGGAGGAAGGGTCGTCCAACTATCATCTTAGAGGCAGTGGCCTCATATGACACGTGGATCTGGCACAGTTTCTTCGGGGTACCAGGAGCTCAAAATGATATCAACGTGCTCTACCAATCAGATGTCTTCGATGCTCTGCTTGCTGGAAGAAGTCCGGCTGTGACTTATAAAGTGAACGGTATGACATACCGTAACACTTATTACCTTGCTGACGGGATATATCCGAGGTACTCCTCGTTTGTCAAAACAATTTCGAATCCTCAAGATCTTCCACAAAAGCTTTTTGCGAGGAAGCAAGAGTCGTACCGCAAGGATGTGGAGAGGTGCTTTGGCATCTTACAAGCTCATTGGGGGATAATTCGTCATGCAGCTCGGTGTCACCGCCTTTCGACGTTAAAAAACATCATGTTTGCGTGCATCATAATGCACAACATGATCGTTGAGGAGGAATTCGTGGAGGATGAGTTTTAGGAGAACGACGAAGAAGATTTCCAAAACCCAGCTACCGCATTTACAGCTTATGATGGGCCAGTGGATGAAGGGGGGAACCGAATTCCTTTCGAGCCGGTTGGAAGAGATGGACAAAATGAACAACGGTTTAATGACCGTATTGTAGATCTCCAATCTGCTTACATCCATGGAGAGCTTCAGAAGGACTTAGTTAAGCACAACTGGTTTCTTGAGACGGGGGAACAACTATAAAATATGTTGTTTTAATTGCATTGTTGTGAGTTTGAATTACGTATTTCTATTATGTGTGTTTCAATATTTTGTTATGTGTGGGAACTTGGTGAAAATAAAGAAAGTGCAATTTTGTTTTTGTAAAAGGGAAACTACATTGATTATTTAAAGTGCATAAATTAAACTACATAGTACATAATTTAAAGTGAATAAATTAAACTACCTAGTAAATAATTTAAAGTGCATAAATTAAACTATTTAAAGTACATAATTTAAATTACATAAACAATAATTTAAGTGCTTGGAAAAAGGGGGCGATAACAATTGGAATAGCCTTCTTCGCTACCTTCTTCTTCAACCTCATCCAATTGAGAAAGGATTTCTGCTTTTCTCTTTGTGAAATACCTCTTGGATTTAGGAGTCATGCTCTCGGTATCCATTGACATAATCCGAGTTTCCTCTGCCAAAGCCCTCAATTCGATGTCTTTCTTTTGAAGGGCGATTTGCTCTCGCATAAGGGAAACCTCAATTGCATCACTTTCCATTTGATTGCGACCATAAGATTCTTGATTTGCCGCAATCCTATTCAAAGCCTCGGCTCTTTCATTTGATTGCTTCATACCCTTTTTCCCTTTTTTTTTCGCTTCCTTGGCCGCTTTCACTCCCATAGGACGCTCCGGAGAAGAAGGAGCTTGGTTGCTCATTGGTGTGGCAAATGCATCATCCTCCTCCAAGTTGACGGTGGGAGGCATTGAGCTTGCGGGATGTGGTGATGAGTAAGACGGAGTAGATGATAAAGAAGCCGGAGGTGTACTAGCCTCGACATGGATGAAGTAAGGATGATTCTTCACTACTTCCCAACAAGCAAAGTCTTTAAACTCTTTTTTTTTTTGCCACATAAAATGATTGAGCACATCTCATCTAAAAATTAATAATAATAACATGAAATAAATAACTTGTAATTCATAAATATCATGAAATAAATAACATGTATTTCATGAACATAAGTTGAAACAATATGGTAAAAAATGAAATAAATATTGGAGATCAAAAACATTACCTCATCGTGAATGTTGGAGCCGGAAGATGCATTCCTTCGTGCGAAAGAAAGAGCACTTCCCCAAAGTTTCAAATTTGGCTTCAACTTTGCGAAACGAGAGGATAATGCGTTTTGGGTCCTAGCTTCCGGCATCGATTCACCATAACCTAGCTCCCAATTCGCCTTAAAATCGCCATAAACCTTTTCCCACAATTTTTCCACCTTTTGTCGATTTCCGGTGATGGAATCAACGCTAAAACGACAATAAGAGATGCTCAATTGTACATCTTCCGAAAGAAGCCAATTTGTAGCCATTATTTCAGACTAAAAAAATGAATTCCGAGGAGAGATGGAGAGAGGGAGAGAATGAATTTGTTGTGAATGAAATGGTGTGAGAAATGAATGAAATGAAGGTAGTATTTATAGAAAAAATGTAGGGGCTCATTTGCAAATTTTTGGGGATTTAATTGCAATTTTTTTGGGTTTTTTTTGCAATTTATTCAAAATATTCTGATCTGGCCGTTGCATTTAAATGCAGGCCGTTGGATTTGTTTAGATCCGTTCAAAATGGACGGATGAGATCAAGTTAGCCGTTGAATGCAGATCAGCTCTGGACGCACCACGTGGCGCAATCCCATTGGTTTGTAATTTTTTTTTTACCTTTTACCCGGCGCGTGTAATACACGCGCCAGGTTAAAAAAAAAAAGGCGTCAGCCTGGCGTCACCCACGTGCGTGGGGCCCACCAGGCGGAACGTCCTCTCCTTCTTCCTCAAACGAGGACGCCGGCGAGGTCGTCCTCGTGATCAACCGTCGGTTGCCTCCCCGTTTCCCTCCCGCTGCACCTCCTTCCCTCCCCGGACGTCCTCGCCATGCGGGCCACCCCCCCCCCCCCCCCCCGGACGTCCTCGCCGTCCCTCCCCGCTGCAGATGCCCTAACCCATTGTTATCGAGTAATTTGATTTTGGTTCTTGGATATCCGGGTCCAACGAGCCACCCTTAATATAAGTGTGTCATAGTAATTAACCTTCGTACTTAAAAAATATAAAAAAATGATTTTACTCAAAGTTCGCATGATACATGTCTAACCATTAATGTCCCCAGGCCAACAATCGTAGTGATGTGTTGGCAAGTTTGCTGAAGTTGGATATCTCTCTTATCCACACAAAAGTTGTTCCTAAGTTGGTTATGTCTTTACCATGGGTAACACCGCGATATCTTAAAGTCTAGAGACCAGACTCTTGTCGCTACATCTTCGAACCATGTTGAGATTATTGATCTAACATGATGTTGTTATGGAGTGCATATGGTTGAGATCCATAAGTGCACATATCGAAGATCAAGTGGTTTTGAAATCACCATGCATTATGTGGATAAGGTTACTTGCATCAAGGTGATGAAGCTAGATTACATGTAGGGCTACAACACCAAACATATATCGCATAAGTTATTCTATAGTCAGCAAACAATAGCAATTCCTCAAGGTCATGGTTGACCAAGTTTGATTTGAGGATAATTTGACAGACTTTCTAAGTCATTGGACAAATTCCATATTTAAGAAGCATGTGAAGAACATATAGTTGCTCAGCTTATTCAAGCTACCCTGGATATTGATATCAGGGGGAGATGTAGAATTCAAGGGGATCGGAGTCTGACATTCACATGGGTGTTTCTAAAATGTGAAGGACATAGTGTACTCTTTCTTCTTGACTAAGGTTGTTTTTATCCTAAAGGATTTTTATTATTTAGCAAGGCTTTAATGAGGTAACATAGTTAAGTGTCATATCATCATCTACGACGACTTGCGCTCTTTTTACTTGGCGAGATCACTTTTTCTCTTGCAAAGGTTTTTGGTTTGTCAAGGTTTTTAATGAGGCATGAAGAAAGTATTGAAAAAACACCGTCTACCATAACTGACACAAGAGGGAGTGTTGAAGGATATTTACCTTATTGTGTGTCCCTAGTTATAGTAGAATATACAGAGAATGAAGAAGAGAATCTTATTTAGTGATGTATTAGGATTCTTACCATATGTAACTCTATATACTCTCCTATATGAATGAGTTTCTTATTATCAATAAAAAAATTCCACACCGATTATTTCACAATCTTTATACTTTACCATATTTCCTAAAACATAAAATTGTTTCTGTTGGATATACAAATGGCATATACGTACACTCCAAGCAGAGAAGTTTCTCATGCACCACTTGATCATTATAGAACTAGAGCTAAAAATGAAAAAGCATTGTATTACTCAAATAGAATGTTAGACGGTGCGTGGGACTACACCTAATTTTTTGAGTGTTCTGATTTGATAAAATAAGTATGAGACCGAATTTGTATGTTGGTACATGCTTATGACTGAACTTGAATTACTCTAAAGTAAAACTTGAATTATTCTAAAGTAAAATGATATACTTTGACGATGTAGGAATGAGATCTTCTTGGAACCTAAGGGATATACTATATCCTCATTTATTATTTGAGAACAAAAATTATAATATATTTGAATAATATGAATTTATAATATTTATGACAAATATTACCACAATAACCATATATGTTAATGATTATTTATGATATTTACAACTAATTAAATCAAATTTACAATTTTGAGTATAATTTGTTCAAAAATTGTAACTGAGTTTATAAATTGAGTAATTACCTCAAAATCAACTAAATAACACAAATAATAACTCAAATTACCATCATGACCATCAAATTTGGTTTCAAGTGATAAATAGTACCTATGGATACCTAAGAATTATCATGTAGGAATACAAATTTTCATCGATCTTAAACATATATTCATCCGAATATTACAAATAATTCATTCATAATTAAAATACTACTTTATTAATTTGATTGTAAGCAAAATGAAAAGTCAAATAGAGGTTACATATAAACTAGTTATTCACAAATATTGCACTACTGAATTTAAAATTCACTAGCGATTGGGCAAATCGCAGAGCTTTTAATTGAACATAAAAATAAATTACATGGTGTACGTAATGGCTTCATATATGAATGAAAATTAATTCTGATTAGTTTTTTAGGTTTATATGTTCACTGCATAATTGTTTAAAGAACAGTCCCAGAAGACAATGCCGTGTGAATATAGAATTTGTTGACATTTCAAAAAAAAAAAACTAAACTACGTGGAGATTATAGGATATAGTTAATTAAGATTTTATTCACGTCTCTACTTGTTATTTTGTACAATGATAATTATGTAATTATATAATAGAAAACAAAAGGAGATCAATTGAGCAAATTAGGAGGTCTAATAGAAAAACTCTTATACTAAAAAGAGTAAAACTCTGATGACTGTTCTTAAATTAAAAGAAAGGGCCAGCCCGGTGAATGGAAAATTGGCACTACACTCTTTGTGGTGTCCTTACTTCCATCGCCACTCTCTTTGTGGCCTCTCTATAGGGATAGATCAAACTCATATCTTTCGTACCCTTTTATACTAAAAGATTGTCTTTAAACCATTCCAAATGACATTGTATGGGCGCTTAGCTACATCTAGCTATCAAGTTAAATAATGATAAGGAGCTAAGTCTTGTGTATTATGCTAAGTACACTTTTGTACTTAAATTAGGCACTTTAACCTCTAACACGTCTTCGTCATCATCCCTTGGACGAAAACGGACCGCTATAAGGGTCAAGACTATTGCAGACCATGAGAGTGCTCATAGACTTCACTTTACCATCATAAAGTGCACTATAACTTAGAATATAAGCCGATTGATTCTGTAGTCTCATCATTATGGTGCTCGAATTCCTGTTCGAGACAACACCGTGTCTTCCCAAGATCTATTATCTCAAATTCAGATTTCAAACACTTTGCAAATCTTGAACTTGTCATATAAATGACGACGCAGGGGCATATCCCTTCCCAATCAAGTAGTCACTTGGTGAGCATTTCAATCTCATTGCAAACGTGCTCTGCGATCTCGAGCCACTTGATTTTGGTACATGAAGTCAATATGAGACATTCATATCTATCTCTTATTCTAGATCCTCATAGATATACGTCATGACCACGATTATAAGTTGCATGTCAAGTTTTTTAGAAACTATCAAACTGACTAGGTAGTGGAGTACAATGACATCCATTACGAGAGAATTTGTCTCACAGTAGTCGATTCCAGAGCGTTGTGAGAAGCCTTACGCCATGACGCGATTATAATCTCTTTATTCTCTTCACGCTTTCTAACAAAGATCCATTTCGGTAAGCTTTACACTTTGGTGTGTCGGCATCACCAACCTAACAACATTTCTCTTTGTTAGTGACCATAATTCAATCTGGATTGCATCTTTCTATATAGGCCAATTGTTACACTAGTGTAATTTGTACTTTGTAGATATCTCTATATTATGAGTAACTGGTTTGAACATTAAGGCGTCCCTCAATGATAACCATATGATGAAATTGAGTATTAATGATCAATGGATCATATTGTGCCAAATTTGCTCCCTTCCTTAGACAAGTATTTATCGAAATTTTGGGTCTCCTACGCTCTCTAGCGGAACCCATGGCTTGTGACAACACTATGCCAATTTGTGACGCCACCATGCCACATTCCATGGTGGCAACGGCATAACCAACTCCTTTTTGGTGGTGTCATGTCCTCTCAAAGAGACATAAATCCTTACAGGCATGTTTGAACAAAGTATATGTGATCTCGTCATTTTAACGATACTAGAAAATGTATTAGGCATCGAATCTTTTACATTACATCGTTTGAAGACCATGATGAGACATAGTGAGGATACGACCCTTCCTGTTGTTCTTATTGAGCATGCTTGTTCTTATCTCCCCCTAACGATGAAAGAGAATGGTTTGAAATGGGGTCCACATATAAGATGCCTCTAGCATCTTACTCAGTGAAGCGAACATCGTAGGGAAATATATTTAATTGGTTTCATGGTATTTGGTATCCGTCTAATTATGCAAAAAATATATCTCGATGTGTAAAAGCTGGGGAAAAAAAGTTTCTTGGCCTAAAGACTCATGATTGTCACGTTTTGCAACGTCTTCTTCTAGTGGTGATTCGACCATATTTGTCTCGTGACGTCATCAATCCGTTAGCAACGTTGTCCAGGTGGTGGAAAAAGTTATGGGCTACAGAGTCCAGAAAGGAGACTGAGGCAGGACTACCATCCTCAAAAGTCAGATGTGGTCGAATTGAAAGAAGAGATTGTCTACATCTTTTGCAATTAAGAGAAGATGTTTCCCTTACTTTCATTGACATCATAATTCACCTAATGATCCACCTTCCTGAACAAGTGTTATTTTCTGGTTCGATACACTACACTTAGATGTATCCTTAGGAAATGTACAATATTTAATGTAACGTAAAGTTTAAAACATTGTTTCACCAACACTTATATATATTCAGCACCCTTCCACTAAGGTATACCTTTTTTTTTGTTATTTTCAGGTATATGGAATTACACAAACTTTTCAATCATATTTTACTATCTCCTTCGTTCAGATCTTAGGTCTTAATGTGTAGATCAAGCCTGTAAATTTTTAGTCAAAATGGTGATCGTTAAGGTATTTAAAATTGCAATTAAAGTATGAATGGTTCAGGTTTGACAGATTTGATCCATCCCTTGATTCAACCTAGTTCGATACATTAACGACCACCATTTTGGCTGAAAATTTACAAGAATGATTTACTCATATAGACCTAATAATTAGACAGTAGAGATGTTAAAATATGATCGAAAAATTTGTGTAATGCCATATACCTGAAAATGACCAAAAATAGGTATACCTTAGTGGAATGCCCCTCTATATATATATATATATATATATATTATTTTCATACATATTAATGTTACAATTTTACAGACAACTCGAAGAGTATAAAGAATTTGGAAAAATCCACTCCAACCTAAAAGGGTCTATAGCATAAACAAACATTGCACATGAGTGTGTAACATACTGTAACCTGTATCTCAAAGAGCCAAGCGAGACAGCCACTTCCACCACCTCCAATACACTTAATCGCTACAATCTTTTAGTTGTCACAGATATTGTACGATCGTGTGACCAGTAACCGATAGTTCTGAAATTTTAAGTGAAGATGCCCTCATTGAGGCTGATTGGGTAGTGTTGCGGAACTGTGACCAGGTCGAGTTTGTTTATAAAACAGCATAAGTCCCAAATTTAGAAAGACCATCTGCACCTTCATCCTAACCAATGGGATGAGATTCATAAGAGGAACTTCCCTAATTATTTCCTCCAATAGGTATGTTAATTAATAAATATAATTATTCATTATTTGTTTTCATGTACATAATAGTTACTGACATTAATATTTTACTTGTTCACAATTTTACATATTGCAATACCACAAAATAGTCACAAAGGGAGGTACGTACTCACCAGGCTTGCATTTTTTGGCCAGTTAGCTGCAAATACACAATATTTATTCTAGATGTGTTGTCGACGGGGTTAAGTTTCTGACATTGCAGCGAGATCAAAAACAGAGAACACCAAACATTGGGATCGCGGTAAGGGAAGATGATGGTGTATACTATAGGGTTCTTGTTAATTTCATTCAATTACTATATGGGGATGTAAAGCATGTTGTGATTTTCAAGTGTAAATGGTTCAACACTGATCCAACTGTACGAAATAGTACGAAGAAGGATTTTGTCCTGTTATCAATCAATACAAACATAAGCTGGTATGAAGATGAGCCAGTCACACATACCACCTTAGTTGAGTATGTGTTCTATCTGGATAATTCGAAGGAGGGTGGAGGTTGAAAAGTAGTTAACCATATGTCTTGCTGAAATATATGGAGTGCAACAACACTTGAAGGCACATCTAGTACTGAAGAGAGTGACATTATGAATAAGGTCAATGATCTATATCAAGAGCCTAACACTTCTGACATGCATCTCCGACACAAATCTTATTCGCATAGATGAAGACATACACTCCAGACCAGATGAGTACAGGCAGCTTTCTGAAATTGAGATCGAGCTTCTACATAGCTAAGCCACTGAAGATGAGTTGGGTGACGAGAACTTATATGAGGAGGATGGCGATGAGGAATCCTTACATACGGAGAATGATTCAGATGATGCAGATTATGCTGTCAGAGGTTGATGATTTTCATTAATTATATGTCGACCACTCTTTTGCGACAATTAATATTGTCGTTTAAGTGTTTGTAATACTTTTAATGTCTTACAGGAATATTTTTAATATTTTTAATACTTGTAATGTCTTACATGAATGTTTTCAGTCAAAACATGATGGTTTTTTTTGTATATGACGACTTAGACAACATAGTGGTTAACAATTGGCCGTCTTAGTGCGTCTTGGATAGCAAATGATGAACATTTCCATCGTCTAAGAGGATACACAAAACCCTAAACCCTAGACCCTAGACTCTAAGATCCAAACTCCTAAACCCTAAAAGAATTAGACAACGAATACAAGTAGTCTATCTTAGATGGCAAAGCAATTTGTTTCCTAAGATAAATTTCATTACCTCAAATCTTAGAGCACGATCATGTATACCGCCTTAAAATCCAATTTTTTTCGTCAAGAGCAGAGAGTAAACAATTTTGAGACTGTGAGTGTCAAAGGTTCGAAAAACGGAGTTATAAAGATTCGTTTATGAACGTTTTCGTTTCATTAAAATTTTAATTTTATGGTTGACTATGTTGATCAAACCCTTACAAAACTTCATTAATCAAAATTTTATCTGCTTACATATTACATTGTGATGAATATAGATATCTAATGACTGTTTTGTCCAACTTTAATTTTATTAATATTGATGCAAAGTGAATATAGACATGCAAACACTTAAGTTATACAACACTAGTAGATGTACAACAAGTCGACTTTACTCTCTCATCCACTATTTATATCAAATTTCAATTATTTTCTATCTAGGTTATAAATTTAGCTTCTACGTCAGTGGAAATGCTCATAACTTCGGAAACGGGTTTACGAATTATATTTTTCGATCATTTCTATCTTTTAACTATTAGTCGATAATTACTAAATTAAATCAATCGAATCCTAAACTAATCCAAATTTTTTTGAATTTTTTTTCTACAAACTTATATAAATGTAATGGTTACACCTGATTGTTGATTTCTAATTATTCTTATGCAGGAACCCAAATTAATTTTTCAGACATCTTTGAAAAATTAAAAAATTAATTCTTAGGGGACGAAGCCGTTTTTTCGTCTAACACCAAAAATTTGGCGGTTTTGTTCCGCCAAACTTTCTGGGTAATTTTGAAATCCTTAGACGACGAATTATTTTCTCTTAGATGATGAAATATATTCACCATCTAAGTTGACTAAATAAGATCTCTCTCTCTCCCTCTCCCTCTCCCTCTCTCTCCAACACCACTACTATCACCACCACCGCCACCTGACCAGTCGCTCTCTCTATTTTCTCTTTCGATCAAGTAGTATTGCAAACCTCTAATTAATTTTTTTTTCTTTTCAATTATGAGTTTCTGCATAGTGGTTAGAGCTTGTGTTTGATTTTGTGTGAGGTTTTGTTTGTTGCATTGTGGTTTTGATCTTTGTGAATCGATTTTTTTTAACCTGTGTCTCATAATTTGAAAATGAATCGATTTTTTTTAACCTATGTCTCATAATTTGAAAATGAATATGTGTTTTATTTAGGATTAGGTAAAGATATGATGCCTATTGATATAAGAGATTATTCTGTAATTAAGAAACGAAATTTTGTTGTAGTAATTTAATCTACACAAAATATGAGTTGGAAAGAGATTACATGATGAGGCTAATGTTGAGACTTTATGATGAGATTATGAGAAGTTGAATGGTTGATGTTACTTGTTTCGTCTCTTTTTTTATTTATGTTTTTGTATAGCGATCAAGATGCCAAACGGGAAGAGAAAACAACAAAATGAGCAGAGGACCGGACATTTCAACACTTTAGTCAATTGTATGGAGGTGGTGAATCAGAGGAGTCCATGACTCGGCTGACATATGAAGAATCGGGTCTTCCTTTGGCATCGCCAGTGACGCTTCATGCCCCATCAACTGCATCACCGTCTGTCATCTCAGATGACTCTGAGTACATCAGTGTCCAGCGGAAAGCGACCAACAACAAAGGTAATCTTTAAAAAAGTATTTATATTATTTCATGGTTTTTTAAATTAAGTGTTCATTAATCACAAATTTTGTTTTGTTTCTTTTTTGTAGGACCGCTCCCAAAACCCACTCGGGGGTTGGTAAAGGGGGCTAAAGCTGAAGGGATTGTTAAGTTGATGGGGAACAAGATCGAGGTGGAGTACAATGAATTCACCAAATTTGCGAAAAAGGAGATTAACAATTTGGTGTCATAGACATCGAGGCCGCCATACGGAGAAAGGTGCATGAATGAGCTCGTGAACAGGCGTGATGAATGAAATTGGTTGGTCGAGTACTTCCAAACAAGTAATTATAAGGTAATATTTTTTAAAATAAAAATATAATTTTTATGTTTAAATAATTTATTATTATCAATTTTTTTTGTGTAACAGAAAAAGTCGGCATCCAACACGACCAACCAGCAAAAGAAGGTGACATTACATCGCACGGGCACCCAAACGATCATCTACAAGGCATTAGAGCATAGAGACAAGGGCTTGAAGATGTTTCTTGTCGACACCTACAAGTTTGCATACATGAGGCCCGGGGACGATATTGCGGGTCAAAATATTGCAAGTAGCTTTTTCTACATTATTTTAATCATTATGTAAAATATTTTTTCGGTTACTTGTTGTAGTCTTTCGAATATTGTTTTCAGCTAACTTCAGTTCAAGAATATGGTTTATTTTGAATATGAGAAATCTATATGGGAATCGGTACCCACAGTTTATTTTTGGGAATTTGGTTATTCGAATTCTTTCGTGCAGGTTTTTGGTTTCCTTGAGTTTTAGGAGAAACTGTATCAAATTTTTGGTAGAATTTTCTGAATTATTAGCAGTCCTTATGGCTTAATCTTGGTTTAATAGTTTAGTTTATTTTTTGATGTTTAACTTTTCATGGACAAATTAAATATTTTTAATAATTATTTGTTTATATTGAATTTTTGCATTTATATTTTTTTAACAAATAAAAAGAATTAACGATAAAATAGAAATATTCGTCATCTTAATGTTACAGATTAGACAACGAATGGAAGGAAAATTCGTCGTTTTAATGTTATAGTCTAGACGGCGAAATTCACTAGTTTTGTTGTCTAAATGTTACACACCAAACAACGAACCATATTGGTTTTTGTCGTCTTAATGTTACAAACCAAACAACGAACCATATTGGTTTCCGTTGTCTAAATTTTACAAACCAGACGACGAATTTGTAGAGAAAATTCGTCATCTAAGAGTTGTATATGAGACGACATTTTTCGTCTTTGTAGTTCGCCAAATTTCATTGTCTAATATACCATACGACGAGTTTACTTTGGCCGCTTTAGATAGGCTTTGAACGACGAAAATGGTTGTGTTCGTCGTATAAGTACCTATACAAAGAGAGTTAAACGACGGACCTTAAACGACGAAATTTTTCGTATTCTCGAGGGTTTAGAAGGCAAAGTTGACTTTTAGACGACGAATTTATTTAGTCGTTTGCCCGACGAATTCTAGTAGTGATAAGAGATTAGGTCATCTTTTTAATAACATTACCTCTTCCATGTTAACTAATTAATTCCAACATTTATAATGTTTCTGATACATTTTCTAGTTTGTGTGAAATGGAAAGTTTACCAAGCTCCCATTTCCAACCTCTAGTACTAGATCATCTACATGCACCCTTTCATACCATACACTCTGATGTATGAGGTCATTCACCACATTTGTCCATCGAAGAATTTAAGTATTATGTCATATTTGTAGATGATCGTACAACATTTTGTTGAGTTTTTCCTATAAATACAAATAAGAAATTTTTTCTTATTCAGTGTTTTTCATGGTTAATTATGTACTTAATTAGTTCTCTGCATATATTAAAGTTTTCCAAAATGATGGTGGTGGTGAGTTTTGCAGCAACAGTTTTAAGTCATTTCGTGTCCACAATACGGCATGCCAGTGATCGAAACAAGTCACCAATCTTATGACACCACGTGTCAAGACAATAATGGCTAGCACTGACTGTTATGTACCTCGTATGAAAAGCTCAATAGGTCAATATATAGGATTGATTAATTTCTCCTCATTCTGAACCGCATAATAGAATCCTCCTTATCTTCTTCATCTCTCTTGTTCCCAATTCTCTCTGTAACAAAACCATACCTTGTATTTGATCAGCACAATCCACACCACTCATCTCACACATGTGAATGATGTGATGATACCCTTTTGTTTGTCTATAATTACCTGATCTCTGTGCAATGATGAATGTAATTGTGTTATGTCTTTATTCATTCAATTCAATCATTCTCACGTATCTTTTAATTAAGTTAATAATTTGTAAGTTGCAATATCGATGAATCGATCAGTATACTAATAATTAGTTTGAACATCAAACTAATTAATAAAAAATTAGTTATATTTTCTCATATATAATGACTAGATCGACATTACGTTGAGCTAGCTAGTAGAACTGTATGGAGCTAGCTAGCATACTGGCGTAGCTGTGTATATATTTTCCTGGTACATATCTAGGAATTGAAATGAATGCGTATGATCACGTACTCTTACTTGAACAAAAAGCGTATCAAGATCGATCATATAATAATAAAAGTAAATAGACACTAGTACAAAAGTCATCAGACTCTATTAGGAGTGTCATATGATTTTGTCATGTACAAGTTTGTCATCTGTAATAGATTTATATGACAGAAAATTTTCGTTATTGAAAAGACACTCAGATGACAGAGGAAAATGGTCTCTCGTCTAAAAATAGTTATAATTTTGAACATAAGATTTACTTACATGAGATATCTTGAAATTCTCAGTCATCTATAATGTAACTCAGATGACAGAAAAAAAAAAAGGTTTTCATATCTATCGTCTAACTACGACTATATTTTTAAGCTTGAAATTAATTTAGATGACATAAATAAAAATTCTTAGTCACCTAAAGTATAACTTTGACATAAAATAAACATTGTCGTCTAACTTAATCGAAAAATGACCACTTCTTTAGCTCACACTACAAGAAATCAGCACTTAGACGACGTACCGACATCTCCGTCGTCTAAGTGATGCATTATATAAGCCCGATGCCAAACTCTCTTCATTCCATCAGATCCTCACGATCAATTAATTCATTCCATTCGAAGAAGAATTGAAGGAGAAGGAGAATGAGAAGGGAGAAGGCCGAGAAGGATCAGGCCGGATCAGGGATCTCGATCCGCTGACTAGCTAGCTTAATTAACTGATATCGAGAAGGCCAGCAGGTACGTACGCAGTTAAAATTTGCTTAATATATATTTAGTGAAAAAGTACGTACATACATGCATGGATGTTAGCTATATATACAGATTAAATTACGTACGTACATAATTGATGGATCGATGTAGATCGAGTACGTATAATTAAGCGTAAATTAATGGACTAAAATATATATATGTAATAATTAATTAATTATAATATTTTGTAGCAGTATGGACAAGAGTTGGATGAAGTTGATGTGATGTCCGGTATATGGATGGAATTAGCGAATTTGTGAATTTTGCGATAGAACATGGTCAGGGAAAGAAGCGTTTCAGGTGTCCGTGCCAGAAATGTCTTAATTGTCAGTATGCGGAGGTTAATGTTATGGTGCAACAACTGTACGAAAATGGTATGATGTGGAGTTACACTACATGGAGCGAGCATGGTGAAGCAGTAGAGTTCAGCGCAGCAGACTTCAGCTCAGGGTACAGTTACCATGGTGCCTCATCCAGCGGCAGTGGTGCCGGACCCCCAGCTTGCAACCCAACTGCAGATTTGGTCCATGATGCGTTTCCGGGATGTAGTCATGGTGGACACCAACACCAAGACGGAGGTTACAGTACCACTAATGAGCATGATGACACATTCCCCGCTGCTAGCTTGGCCACTGACACCAGTGAGATGGATAAGTACAACCGGATGCTACTTGAAGCGCAGACCCCGGTGTTCCCTGAATGTCGAGAGAATGTGTTGCAATATGTGATGGAGCAAATGAAGATAAAAGTGAAGCACAAAATGTCAGTGAGTGCTTTTGACGAAATTCAGGAGCAAATATGTAAGTTGCTTCCTGATGATCACAATCTTCCTAAATCTCATTATAAGGTTAGAAATATCTTGAGCAGCCTCGGCCTAAAGTACAGGATAATTGACGCATGTCCGAATGATTGTGTGCTATTTTACAAAGAGTATAAAGATTTGGACTATTGCCCGTATGTGGCCAGTGCAGATTCCAGGTGAATAGGAAGAGTTCGAAAAAGAGAATTCCTGTGAAAGTTGTTCGATATTTTCCCTTGATTCCCAGATTGCAGCGCCTGTACATGTCTCTACACACAGCAGAGGCGATGTGATGGTACGCAGAAAAGCGAATAGATGACGATGTCCTGCGACACGCCGCGGATGGGGAGGGTTTCAAACATTTCGACAGAGAATTTGGAGACTTTGCTGCAGAGGTTAGAAATGTTAGACTCGGCCTATCTACAGACGGATTCAATCCTTGGGGAAGTAATAGCTCCGCCGTCAGCACTTGGCCAGTTATTCTGATGCCGTACAACTTGCCTCCGTGGATGTGCATGAACAAAGAATTTAATTTCCTTACTGTACTAATTCCAGGTCCTAAATCTCCAGGGAAGTGCTTAGATGTCTACCTCAGACCTTTGATCGACGAGCTGAAACTGTTGTGGCAAAATGGAGTCCCAACTTATGACAAATTCACTGACACGATGTTCACGATGAGGGTTGCCGTAATGTGGACGATCAGCGATTTTCCAGCGTATGGGATGTTGGCAGCCTGCAGGACAAAAGGATATAATGGATGTCCTATATGTTTGGACGACGTGAACTCTAGTTGGCACACGGGGAAGGTGTGTTACTTGGGTCACCGTAGATGGCTTCCTCACGACCACCCCTGGCGACATGATGAAACTCATTTCGACGGGACGGTAGAGAACAATCCTAAACCCCGTAGTTGGTCGGGCGAAGAGATTTTAGAGAGGTTGAGCTATTTCAACTTTGGTGTGTTGACCAATGACGCGGATGTAAAGAAATGCAATCCAATTCCTCCACATGATCTGAGCTATTGGGATCACAAGAGTATATTCTTTGAACTCCCTTACTGGTCGAAGTTGAAGCTGAGGAACAAATTGGACGCGATGCACATAGAAAAGAATGTGTGCGACAGCGTGGTGGGAACAATTCTCGGTATTAAGTTCAAGACTAAAGATACTCCCAAAGCGCGCAAAGATTTGGAATCAATGAATCTACGTCGTCCCTTGTGGTTGAGGAGGGATAGGAGAGGAGTGTACACCAAGATGCCAGCTGCACCTTACACAGTGGAGCCGACGCTTAGACGTTATGTATTTCACTGGTTTAAGGGTGTTCGTTATCCGGCTATGTATGCAGCTACTATAACTGGAGCAGTGGACGAGGTGCAACACAAGTTTCTTGGTCTAAAGACACATGACTATCACGTTATGCTGCAACGTCTGATTCCAGTGGTAATTCGACCATACTTGCCTCGGGACGTCGTAGAACCAATAGTGGCATTGTGCAGGTGGTGGCAGAGGTTATGCGCCAGAGAATTAAAGAGGTCAGATGTGGTGGAATTGCAACAACAAATTGTGCACATCATTTGCAAACTAGAGAGGATTTTTTCCCCTGCTTTCTTTGACATCATGATTCACCTAATGATCCACCTGCCCGAGCAGGTGCTCATTTCTGGTCCGATCCAGTACACTTGGATGTATTCTCAAGAAAGGTACGTACAACTAATTAATTTGTTCCACTGAAGATTACTAGCTAGCTATATGTACTTATTCTTATTGTACATTTGATTTTGTAGACAGCTTGGACAGTATAAGTCATTCGTCAAAAACAGGTCGGCCCCGGATGGCTCCATAGCAGAGACATACCTAATGCATGAGTGTGTTACTTACTGCAACAAGTACCTCAAAGATCCACCACCTCCCACTGCCTCCGATCGTAGTGCCCGCATCAATCTTTCTGTCGTCACCAATGTCGTCCGACCGTTTAGAGGAGTATTAATGAAATCGTTAACACGGGAAGAACTTATTGAGGCACATTGGGTAGTGTTGCAAAACTGTGACGAAGTTGAGCCGTACATGATGTCATACAGGGAGAGGCTTCAGGCGTTAAATCAAAACAAGAGTTCGGCGTGGATTGAGAAAATGGTTAAGAAGAAGTTTCCCGATTATTTCTTCCAATGGGTACGTACGTACGTCTCGGTATTTAATTAGTAATTTATATATATCGATCATGTTTGTAGAAAGTAAACCCTTATATTAATTTGCCCTTTTTTGCAGATGATTGATCTGCAAAAATCTGAAAACCACGGGGGGTGGTAGTCATGGCCAAAGCACTTGCTAGCAGGGAAGCCGATTAAACACTATATTTATCCCGGATGTTTTGTGAACGGTGTAAAGTTCCATTCATTGGCCCGAGACGAAGGAAGAAGAACACAAAACAGTGGGGTAGCGGTTGGGAAAGACAATGATCTATATTACGGGGCTATTGTATATGTGGTTCAGCTATGTTACGGGAATGATGTCAACGTTTTCCTATTCAAGTGCAGATGGTTCAAGCGTACAAAGGAAGACCTGAGACTATTATCAGTCGATACAAACTCAAGCTGGTATGAGGATGAGCATTTCGCTCTCGCCACATTAGTTCGGCAGGTGTTCTATCTCGACGATCCGAAAGCCGGTGAAGGGTGGAAAATAGTGAACCATATCTCTCATCGAGGAATATGGAATACAGAGACAATTGAAGGGACACCGGCGACGACTGAAGATGCTGCTGAACCAGAAAGAGACATTCCTGCCTATCAAGAGCCTAATATTTCTGTCATCCGCTCCGATATAATGGACCTGGTTCAAGATGGTGAACGGTTACCCATGCCTGATGGTTGTACAGATCTAACTGAAGATGAGATTATCGAGGAGGTAGATGAAGAAGACGAGCATGAAGAGGACGCGGACGAGGACTCAGGTTATTCGTCGGACGATGTTGAGTATGATGAGGAGGATGAGCAATCGGATACCGGGGACGAGGATTATGATGATGACTACTTAACTAAGACGAGAAAAATTAATTGGTAATTAATTTATGTAATTATTGTAATATATGATCGATGCATCATCGATCAATAATTAATATATATAAATATTATAAGGAGGAGAATGTATATATGTACGTACGTATATCTTCGACTTTTTTTACTTAATTAATTAATTACACGCGTCCATGCTCGATCAGATATATCGGATCGACCGACGTACGTAAACTAAATTAAATTAATTCATTAATCCGAATTATATATCGTGGACAACGGAGAAATTAATTGCAGGTTATTGCCTTTGGGTGTTTTGGCTATCTCCCTAAATCCTCGACCCTAAATCTAGCAAATCGGATCGATCGATCATTTTTTAATTTGTTTTTATTCAAAATAATTGAACGGACACACAAATGACCCTGAACAACCTAAACCCTAAACCCTAAGGCCCTAACCCCTGAATTCAGGGTTTTTACACCTGGACGACAGAGATGGTCATTCTCCGTCGTCCAGGTACTAACTAGGACGACGGAGATGGTCATTCTCCATCGTCCAAGTGAACAAACCCTAAACCCTAAACAGTAAGGCCCTAACCCCTGAATTCAGGGTCTATACACCTGGACGACGGAAACGCTCATATCTGTCGTCCAGGTGTAGATATCGTAATTTTTTCTATGACAACGACCATCTAGACCTTCTTCCAATGCATATTCTTTTCGTCAAGACTTTAGAGTAAACAATTCTTGGTGTGTGAGCTTCGACAGTTCGAAAATCGGAGTTGCGAAATGCCTTGTATCCACGTTTCCGATTTGTGAAATTATCAGTTTTGCACACAGCAGTGCCGATGAAACCCTTCCCGAACTTATTATTTTATGGTCCTTTGAAGACAATTATATATTATGTTACGACGAATATATCCAACGGTTGTTTTGTCCAAATTCAATTTCGTTAATACTCTGCTGCAAATGAGCCTCTACTCATGAACACTTAAGTCGTAAAGATTAGTCGATACTTAACATGTTTCAAGACGTAAAATTAATCGTCGGTTGAAATTTAACTTTTCATATATACGATGCGTTCATCGATATTGTACGACTATTTCACTCGAATGACAGATCGCTAAATTTCTAGCGAATTATTTTTTAAATTTTTTTTATGTAATTTGAACCTGGACGACGGAGATGGCCATTCTCCGTCGTCCAGGTTCAAATTACCATGGCGGTTCGAATTTATTTATTTTATTTTTTTCCATGTAATTTTCACTTGGACGACGGAGATGGTCATTCTCCGTCGTCCAAGTCCAAAATTATGGCGGTTCAATTTACCGCTTCCATTTTTGGGACCGCTTGAATTTTCACTTAGACGACGGAGAATTCATTCTCCGTCGTCTAAGTCCAAAATCATGGCGGTTCTAAACGTCTCGCCGATTAATTGGCACCGCTTGAAATTTTTTGAAACTGCCACTTAGACGACGGAAAACACTGTTTCCGTCGTCTAAGTTCACTTGGACGACGGAGAATAGTGCTCCGTCGTCTAAGTGCAACTCTATAAATAGAACAGCACCCCCCCCCCTCATTTTCTCATTCCATCTCCTCTCCTCTCCTCCGGCGATCCTCCTCCGGCGACGCTCCGACGACAATTTTTCCGGCGTGGTTCCTCCTCTCTGACGAATCAACTTCGGCTATATTCCCGATTACTCCGGTGAGGTAAATTTCTATTTTTTACCTTATTAAAATTATTTTCATTTAATTAATTAAATTCTAAATATAATTTATTAATTAGTTTAAAATATTTCATTATTGGAATTATAATAATTTTTAGTGGTTAATTATTGTAATTAATAATTAATTAAATGCATAATTGTAATTAGTTGATAATTTATTAAATGAAAAAATTTATTATTGTAATTATTTATTATTAGTTGATAAATGAATAAATTAATTATTGTAATTAATTAGTTGATAAATAATCATTTATTATTGTCATTATTTATTGTTTTACTTAATTGATAATTACGTGTATTTTCTAGTAAATTGCATGGTAGTACGTGTTCGATTTAAATTTAGTACATAGGCTTGGTTTATTAAGTCACACTCTTTGGAATAGATGGTGCTTCTTTTCCTAGCTTATCTCCTTAACCCCTCGTGATGTGTGGATTTCATCACCGCACACCATAACCTAAGTGAAGTTATGGACACGAGGTTGAGGGCGGAGTTTGCAAAGGACTTGAGGGAGTGTAAATTTTCGAAAAATTGGCCGAATGTCGGACATGGTGTCTAGAAACGGGTTATGACTGGTGACAGGTTTTGGATCTAAGAAAGACGACACCAATAGGTGTTTTGTCGAAATTAGTCCTGCCTCTCGCGTTATCTTTAGTCCTGTGTGGATTTCATCACCGCACACCATAACCTAAGTGAAGTTATGGACACGAGGTTGAGGGCGGAGTTTGCAAAGGACTTGAGGGAGTGTAAATTTTCGAAAAATTGGCCGAATGTCGGACATGGTGTCTAGAAACGGGTTATGACTGGTGACAGGTTTTGGATCTAAGAAAGACGACACCAATAGGTGTTTTGTCGAAATTAGTCCTGCCTCTCGCGTTATCTTTATCCCTAACTGGCCATGTTTTTCGATTTAACCAAGGCTGATTAATTGAAAATTTACACTTTATCGCGCTGGTCGCACGTCCATTGAACGACCGAAAAAGCCAAGCTAGTGTACTCTATTTAAATCTTAACCGTACTTAATTAACGTAAATTTTGCACTTGTAATTATTATGGTATGTAGGTATTTTAACAACGTACTCCTACGTTTAAATGGCTCCATCCGGCAAGAAGAAAGCCCAACAGGAGGCAGAAGATGCCATGCTCCGCCGCTTGGCGGACCAAGTCGGTTGGGAATTACCGGAGGCCAACGACGCCCTCAATACGGATCTTTCATCTGGTCCGTCGGCAACGCCTTCTGGAGACATCCCCGCTGCCCCATTTATCTCCAGCAGTGATGACGTCGACCCTTTTTCAACTCCGACGCCCGGTACCGGTTCAACGACAAGTACTCAGGTGTCCTCGACCGCTGAATCAATCATGTACAGCGCCCGCCGTAAGCAAAGGAGGGCCCCCACTGACCCGGAACCGAAAAAGACTCGGGGTCTCGTTAAAGGGGCAAAGCGGAGAAAATTTGCAAGGCGACCGGGAAAAAGATCGACTTGCCCTACGACGAATTCACCGGTGGCCCTCCCACAGCTCAGCTAGCAAGTCTCTCGGCACATAGCATATGGTCAATCGTCCGTAGCCGAGTTCGCCTCACTGCCCCTACTTGGAAGGAGGCGCCGGATCATGAGAAGGCGAAAGTCTTTAAAGATCTTTCGGTACGTAATACGTCCAATTTAGTTATTATATAATATTGTTAATATTAGTTATAATTTCATAATATATACGAGTATAATTTTCTATTTATTTTTGATAGGAACAATTTGCGGTGGATCCGACACCGGCGATGTTGAAGCATATCAACCAAACCGCCAACTCCATCTACAAAGATTGGAAGTACAGGCTCCATCAGTACTTCCAAACTTACGGTCTCTCGCCTCCCCCCGTAGAGCTGCGTAGGGATAGAGAAGATGAGTGGGAGTGGTTGTGTAACCACTTTGCCGATGACTCCTTTAAGGTGTTAATTTAATTTTTTTATTTCAATTAAGATAATTGAATTATTTAAATTTTCGTTATTAATTTTTTAATGATTTAATTATGTTGTGTAACAGAAATTCTCCGGTGTCAACAAAGCCAACCGGGGGAAGAAGGACAAACACCATACTACCGGAGCCAAGCAGTTCATTCAAATAGCCAAGGAGCACAAGGATAAGGGCTCCAAAAACTCTTATCTTGATGCAAGCATAAACACGTACGTGACGCCTGGGCTCGATAATGAAGCGAGTCAATGCGGCGTAAGTGATATATATATATATGTGCTTTTAATTATAATAATAATTATTTAAATATTTTTTCATTATAATAAATTAATTATTCTTTTGTAGGCAAGGGTGATAGAGCGTGCACAGGAAGAGTTGGCTAACACTCAGCTTGCGTTCCCAGATGTGCCGCCGGAAGACCTGCCTCCTCTATCCTTAGAGAGCCAAATTGCAATCGCGGATGAGGTCTACGGTCGTAGAGCTAGCAAGGAGGTTAGGCACTTCGGGCCTAGGGTGGTACGAGATTTGTCGACGACCTCCGACTCATCATCTACGGGAGGTTCGGGCCAGCGGAGAAGGACTACGGCTGCGGCCGTCGAAGAAGCCATTCAAGAGGCTCGACTGACACGAGAGGAGAATCAATAGATGCGGCAAATACTTGATGAACAACAAGCACAAATAACCCAACTCATCGCCCTCATGCAACAAAATCGAGAAGAATGTCAACCTCCTCCGAACCCACACCCCGACGACGACGACCCGGCTGGAGGCGGAGGACTCGGCGGCGCATCTGCTCCTCCAGTGTATTAGCTAGCTAGTAGTTTATTATCTCGTTTCTTTCCGCATTCCGAACAATATTTTAATTTTTAATTTATGGGTTTTTTCGCTTATTCATGTATGTACAAATTAATTTTAATTTTTTAATAATTAAATAATATACAAAATTTAGTTTATTTAATTAATTTTAGCATTTTTCATTATTTAAATTCAATTAATAATAAATTAAATTAATAATATTTAATTACAATTTTTTTTTTAAATTAAAAAATCACTTGGACGACGGAGAACTACATCTCCGTCGTCCAAGTGACTACCTGGGCCTCGGAGAACGTATCATTCTCCGTGGCCCAGGTAGTCACTTGGACGACGGAGATGTAGTTCTCTGTCGTCCAGGTGTTCACCTGGGCCTCGGAGAACGTCCGCGGTCCAAGTGAACTTGGACGACGGAGAACTGATTCTCCGTCGTCTAAGTGCATGGACGACAGCACTTGGAGCACGGACCTTGGATTACGGAGATTGCGTCGTCTAAATACTTAGACGACGGAAAACGTCACTTAGACGACGGAAATTCTCCGTGGTCTAAGTCCGTTTTTCTTGTAGTGTCAAGATGCATTTAAATGATAGAAGTAAAAAATTAGTCATCTAAATCTTAAGTCAAATGACAGAAAGAAGATTTCAATCAAAAAGATTTGTAGTGTAATCTCACTTAATATTTCAAAGTTCTTTTGTTCATTTTTTAAATTAATATAAATATCCATCCATTCCAATTTTCTTTCTAAACAGAAATTCAATAACAAAAAAAACTCAATTAATATATCAAACACGATCTGCACTATTAATCCAAACATCCATTTCAAACACAAAACATAATTACAGTTTTTGCTTACAATTCAACTACACTAAGTACATAGTAAGTCATTGCCATATGTACAAGACAATTCCAAAAATGATGTGAAAACTGGCCGAAAATAATTTCCTTTGCAGAACCATCTTCTTTGATCATGAATCTGATTTCTTCTTTTTGAGCAATGATTCAATATGTTTTATGAAGATATATATACAGGCTGAGTTGAGGAGGTAACCATAGTATTGATTTAATCGATCGAGCATATCTGCAACAAAGTTCATACATCAACATTAGGATGATAGACACAACCTCCCAACTACCAGTGATCAATTGGCCTGATAATGATCATCATATATACAAAAAATTAGGTCACAGATTAAGAAGCTAACCGAAGTTTATTGAAACTGTCTTTAATACATCAACAACATCAAATCAACACAAATTCACAACAATGCACATTACAAAAGCTAGCCTAGGTTCATTTAAACTATTTCTAATACATCAACAGCACCAAATCAATACAAATTCACAACAAAGCACATCATGAAAGCTAACCGAAGTTCATTTAAACTGTTTCTAATACATAAACATCACCTAATCAATACAAATTCACAACAAAACACATTACAAAAGCTAATAGAAGTTCATTTAAACTATCTCTATACATCAACAACACCAAATCAACACAAATTCACAACAAAGCACATTACAAATTCACAACAAAGCAATAGACACTACAACACATATGAGCCACCACTTTGCTAGATAGTTCCTTTCTCCCAAGTACGATCTCATACTTAGCCATTAAATTCTTAATGTTGATCTCAACATTCTCAAGTATGCAAACTTAAAAGGAATATCAAGTAAGAAGCAATACACCAAAGCATTAAGCCTGCAAACTTAAAAATATTATCAAATAGAAGCAGTACCAACATAGCATTAACTACACACATATGAGACTTAATTGACATGGAAGCTACATCCAGAATTTTCTGTATAACTTTTCGGAAAGAACACGAGTAAACCTATTGGCATAGAAGTATGGTACTTAATGAAAAAAAAAGAACTAAATGATTTCACTGGACAAACTTGAATCTCGCAAGACAATATACAGTAACAATTATTAATCTTCATTGTGACTCATTAGATAACGCGCCCTATATCTGCTTTCATTTTTCAATTATATATCCTTAGTACAGTAGAACCTTAATAATTTAATATCCGATTAATTAATAAACTTGCTAAAATAATATTTTTGCCCGGTCCCGACTTCGGGATAACGTACTAAATTAATAATTCACTAAATTTATAAGAGAATAGAAATTTGAGAATTCATATAGACCTCATGTATTATATAAATTAATAATGGCTTAAAAATATAGACCCCATGTATATAATTATTATTCATTTATCATGACTTCATGAAGAATGTGATTTGTTTCTTCTTGAAATATTTGATGTTACCTTGAACCTCTTCTTAGATTTTTCTCAATATGGTACGAGTTTTTGATGTTGTCTTCTCATTGCATATTTTTTTAATGTATCAAAATAAATTGAAAAATTGGCAAATTCTTCCATGCATTAGCGCATTGATGCAATAAAATTATATGATCAACAAATCGCACGTAGTCAACTTCATAAAATAAGTAAACTATAGTTGAATGGTTTACTAACACAAGGTAGACTGCTTTATAAAATAAGTAGAGTGACATTACGAAATAAATAAACTGATTTTTACCACTTTAGCTTACTTATTCACGATGTCAATTTACTTGTTTTGCGAAACTGACTACGTATGATGGATAAACCATATAATTTTATTCTACTTATTTCACGAGATTAATCTATTTATTTTGCAAAGCCGACAATGTACTATTATTAAACCATTTAATTATATTGTATCGATGCATTAACGTACTAAATAAGAACTCTAAAAAATGATATACATTGAACAAGATACAACAATAATAGTTTTTAAATTAATAAATTATTATTTTATTGATGAATTAATATGTCGCTAAATTAATATATATTTTTTCAGTTCTGAGGTTATTAATTTATAGAGTTTTAACTGTATATGCTTTCATTTTTCAATTATATATCTTTAGTTGTATTTGATATTATCCAATGAACAAAGTATGATATACACGGATTACCCATATAATATACATAGTGTACATGATTAGTATAGAAAGTATAGATATTAATAGAGTATACATATAAAGAAAAGAGCATAGACAAGCATAGCTAAATCTAGGGTTCAAAGCTCGATGAATCTCACCATGAAACAAGTCTTAGGGCTTGAGCTTCGACGAATTCATGAATCAAAGTAGAGACGAGGTGAATCAATCAGGTCCTCGGTATTAATCCAGTACCTAGCGTTCAAATCGGTCGTCCCACCAAACCAACCTAACAAAGAGGAGATGCTCACCAACTGAACTTAGAATACGCAAGAAAAGAAGGCGCTGAAGTATGATTAGAGATTTGAGATTACTTACCGGTAGACGGTATTATCGGTGAAGGTGTTGAAGTCGGAGTCTTTAGATTAGAAAAATTCCCGATCTGGTGGTAGAGCACAAGGTGCGGCAGTGCGTGGTCTGAACTTCGGCAAGATGTCTGGCGAGGACGACATCTCGGAGTGTGCACGAAGCCGAAAGGTCTTGAAGCCAACACGGCGAGGTTGGATCTCAAGGTCCCTCGCGTTGCTACTGTACATGCCCAACCCAAGAAATGATGGAGATGCGTTGGAGCTGCTAAGAGGCCCCGAAGGAGACGCTTGCGGCACGACGACATGCGCTGGAGAAAAAGGCGCGGTGTGGGTCGGGGCGGTGACGGAGTCTCTGATTTTTGGCTGCATAGCTTAGCTTCGGTTGTGGATCCAGCCGCGAGGTTCTAGAGGATCTAAGTTGAGGCTGGGGTGATAGGTTGGCAATATGAGCTTTGATCGATGGTTGGGTTACGGGAGGTCATGATCTGGTTGAGAGAGAGAGAGAGAGGCTGAAGAAGAAGAAGAAGAAGAAGAAGAAGAAAAAGCAAAGTAAGATAGAGAAAATTGATGGAGATAAAATTGCCGATTCTAAACCCCAGTCAACTAATAAAATAAGTCAAGTTCACTATATAATTTTATTATTAATCAAAAATATTTTAATTTTACTATTCTTTGAGGGTTTAGGGATTAAGGTTTAGAATTTATGGTTTATGATTTTGGTCATTTTTTTATATGGAAAGATAAATATAAACGTCAAGACAATATGTGTGAGATATTTGGTTTTAAATTATTTTTTATGGAGCGAAAAATCATTTTTTTTTTCTAAAGGCAATATAGTTAGAACAGTCGCACACATGGATTGAGGTCGAATTCAAGTAAAAAAGTTCTAATTTTTGTATAGCGTGCTTAGACTAGTCTGATCATCTCATCCAATGGCCTCATTTGCAAAATAATTACTTGTTAGTGATTTAGTTCCATAAAGATTTATTTTTCATATAACCAACAAACATTATAAGTAACACTAGTACGTAGTTATATGTGGACCCAAATACTTAAGAGAAATCAGAATGGTAAAATGAAAAATGTTATCAAACACATTCATTAAACTCGTAGTAAAAGGGATCTTGCAAAAAAAATTAATTTCGTCAGAGTTCGTTTAGAGTCCGGTCAATGAGGTCAAATATGACTAAAAGACTAAAATAACCTTTTTGAATGATTATGTTCATTCTCCTATGGGGGAGTAGCTAAATCAACATTTTTTGTTATTTTTTTCGACATGGTAAGGTAGATATGAACTCCACGAGAGTGTGTGTGTCGAATTCGGTCTCAAATTAATTTCTGATGAAGCCACAAATCGATTTTTAGTCTAAAGGAAATTGGGGTCACAACGGTGAGATGCACGGACCGAGGTCATATTCAAGTCAGAATGTACTAATTTTTTAACAACGTCCTTATATTATTCCGATCATTCTAGCCAACAATCAAATATGGAAACATGATTATTCTTAAGTGATTTAGTCTATTAAGTTTTATTTTTCCATAGATACAACTGTCAGAGGACATAACAATTATTTTGTCATGTAATAGCTTATTACTAATTCAATCAGATGACATAACAAATACATAGTTATCTTCTGCCATCTGATTGTTTCTTCCTAATATAATTAGATGACATACCAAATCATCTTCCGTCATCTGATGGTTTCTTTCTCAATTCAATCAGCTGACATAACAATCTTCAATTATCTGAATATTTCTTTCCGATTCAACCAGATAACATAAGAAATATTTTGTCATATGATGATTTCTTCCAATTCTAATCAGATGACATAAGCAAAACTTTTGTCATCTAATTGATACATACCCAATTCACTTAAATGACATAACAAGGTTTTAGTCATCTGAATATTTCTTCCCAATTTCATCAGATGGCATAAAGACATCTTCATTTGTTCGACTATTTTTTCGCAAATAATCAGATGACATACAAAAAGTTAGTGTTGTGTGAGCATTTCTTCGCAAATAATTAGATGACATAATATTTTTATTATGTCATATGATTAATTTTTCTAAATCTTAGACAACATCCAAAATCATATTAGGTCGTCTGGTCTCATTCAAACTTTTTAGGCTGCCACTAACACTTTTTAAGATATATTCAAAGAACAAGTCAATTTTACATCGTCGTCTAATGACACCGGATGATAGTTAATTGACCATCTGTCATCTCATATGTGTTGTCTGATGAACTTTTTCTACTACTGAGAGATAGTTTTCCGACCAAAACAGTCGATCATGCTTATTGATGTAATAAGGACGTTGAAATTCCCGCAAGATTATAACTCAAAATAATATATATGAAAATATCTTGGGATTATAATATTTTTTAAGAAAATAACACAAAAATATAGTGAGAAAAGGCAACTAAAAAACCTGTTTTTTTTCTTCAAGTAAGCCACGAAGTCGACATGAATTGAAGCTTAGCTAGCTTGCAAGGGATATGATGCAGATGGATCGATGGAGAGATACGATCAATCTATCTATAAAAGAAATAATGACAGACAAGAGTGGCCACCTGTATTTGCAGTGCCCTAATATGCACAATCTATAATTGCAAGTTTCTTTTATCGCACTGAGCTGACAAATTAATAATGGACCCAAATAATACATCTGAAAATTAATCGTGCACATATATCCTCACATATGATCAACTTATTGCAAATCGCTTGCCGATCAAAGAGTTTCTTGGATTTTCTTAATGTTAATAATTAATGAGCTAGTATTGTTTACTGGCTTAATTATTAGAATTTGAAGATAATTAATAATTTATGTACTATAGTAGAAGTTTGATAATTTAATATTCGATTAATTAATAAACTCATTAAAATAGTATTTTTTGTTGGTACGGTCCCAACATGAGGACAATGTGCTAAATTAATAATTTGTTAAATTTATAAGATAATAGAAATTCGAGAATTCTATAGACCCCATGTAATATATAAATTAATAATAACTTAATACATATAATTATTATTCGATTATTTATCATGACTTCATAAAAAATGTGACTTGTTGCTTCTTGAAATATTTGATGTTACCTTGAGCCTCTTCTTAGATTTTTCTCAATATGGTACGAGTTTTTGGTGTTGTCTTCTCATAGCATATTTTTTTAATGTATCACAATAAATTGAAAAATAGACAAATTGTTCCATGTGTTAACGTATTGATACAATAAAATTATATGATTTACAAATCGCACGTAGTCAACTTCGTAAAATATGTAAACTAACTTCGTAAAACAAGTAAACTATAGTTGAATGGTTTACTAACACAAGATAAATTACTTTATAAAATAAGTAGACCAGCATTGTGAAATAAATAAACTGATTTTTACCACTTTAGTTTACTTATTTCACGATTTTAGTCTACTTATTTTACGAAATTGACTACATATGATTAATAAACCATATAATTTTATTCTACTTATTTTACGAGATTAATCTACTTATTTTGCAAAGCCGACAATGTACGATTATTAAACAATTTAATTTTATTGTATTGATGCATTAACTGAGAACTCTAAAAATGATATACATTGAACAAGATACAACAATACTAGTTTTTGAATTAATAAGTTATTAATTAACTAATAAATTAATATATTATTATTTTATCAATAAATTAATATTTCACTAAACTAATAAATTTTGTTAGTCTCGAAATTATTAATTTTTAAAATTTTAAATGTACGCATAAAAAATTCAAAAACCTAGAAAACCACAATCGATATAGTATTTACGGTTAAATAATCTAGGCTTTGTATTACTGCAACGTACACAGATGGCTGCTGGAATTATAAGTACAAAGAACAGGCCGCCGCCGACCACCGGAATTCCAACCGGCCCAAAAATCTTCGACCTATACATGGATTTGAAGATCTCAACATTTAAAACAACTTTGTTGTTCAATGCTAAACCCAATTTTAAGCGGAAAAGGTCCAAAACTCACCGTGAAATTCGAAAACCTCGTCGGAATCATTTACTCCGATCGGCCACCACCGGCCACGGCAAAGGCTGAAACCACTTGGGATAAACTCACCATCCCAAGGGCTACAAAACCCCCATAAGGTTGACCCCCATCGCCGCCACCTCCGTCGCCGACGAATTCCACCGAAAAATCTCCATCTTTAACACGTCGTAACTTCCTCCTCCGGCCACCAATGGGGGCGATCCACCTATCAAAAGAAAGAGGAGCTCAAGCCCAACACCTTTCCTCAAGAAAGCACGGCCAAATATGGCTGGAATTGAGCTCACTGGCGCCGAGAAGATTCGAAGCAAAACGGGTCAGTTTTGACCCCTGGGTCAACGCGGTCAACGGGCCAGAAATTCAAAAATGAAAACTTTCCCAATTTATCTCGTATTTATACCGTATATATACCCATACACATACATGGCCAAATCAACCAAAATCGGATGGTCACGATTAAATCAACAATAAAAATAACACTTTTATATATTTTCACCAACCGACTTCAAAACTTGATAAAATATTGCTCGCTTATCCGAAAAATTTCCCAAAAATTTCCACGAGTTTGAAATTAAATACTCTACAGTTCTCGTATAGGAAGTCAACACAAATTCTCATCCGATGAAATAGTCGTTAACAAACCCACGCGATACCACTAATTCGCGATAATTCAATTCCATGTTGATTAATACGTAGATTTTGGTTCGGGTTGTCATACATGTCTTCTTACCTTCAAGCCCTATGACAAAGAGGCACTGATGCGCAAGTTCTCTAGGCTTTGGAGGATATTAGGTGGGGTTGGAGTCCAAGATCATGGAGAACGCTTCCTTCTCGGTTTTGACAAGGAGAAGGACTGAAATCGGATCTATAAGGGCGGTCCATGAGACTTTGATCGAGCAGTCATTCAGTTGGAAAAACATGATGGGATAGAGGAGGTAGACGAAGTTCTTATCTGTACTGTGGGCTTCTGGGTGACAATCACAAACGTCCCACCGAGATATCACACCAAAGAAAACGTTTTCAAGCTCGGCGCAACTTTTGGGGAATACGAGGACATGGACAACAAGGAGTTTGATAGAAGTTTCATCAGAGTCAGGATTCAACATGCCTTCGAAAAACTGATAAGGAGGACCAGAAAGTTTCGCTTTGACATGGGAGTGGAACCGAAGTTAGGTTTTCATTATGATTTCCTAACGGGATGGTGTTCAAACTGTTGGCGTATCGATCATTTTGGGAAGACATGTTTTCAGGTTCTTTTGGGAGAAGGAGGACTGTCAGATCACACAAACCCTAATGCTAGGACAACTGAAGCGCCACCCCAGGGTTTTGAAGGGATGATCCCTAAGCCGAGTGGAGGACTACAACCCCTGTTCACTACTCCACTTTGGCCGAAGCAACCATTACAGTAATACAAGAGGAAACTGGTGATCAAAGCAAGGAGAGAGTTACACCTGCAGTCAGAAGATGATGCCTGTGAAAAAGAGACCATTGTGGGTTCAAAAATGGAGGAGAACAGAGGGGTCAAATTGGAACCCAACAGTAAAGGTAAACAACTTGACTCTAAGGCTATAGAGAATGGCTCTATGCAACTGGTCCTTGAAAAATTAGGATTAGATTTGATGTCAACAGTAACTAGAGGGGAAGATGAGGAAGCTTCCCGAGAGGATGAGGAAACCTTAAGGGGTCGAGAAACTCACGTAGAGCAAGAAATTGGTAAGGAGCTCCAGGTAATCCAAGAAGCTGAAGATGTAGTGGCAAGAAGTGTAATCCAAACCACAATGATGGGAACACCGAGTAAGAGGAGGAAGAGATTGAGTGAGTTGAAGATATCACCTAAGAAACCAAGACTGACTTTGTCGCTGGGCAAGTTGTTGATGGATAGATCATGCCTAGGACTTCAATCTCATGAGAAGAAGAAAAGTCCGAAAGAAAAGAGAAGAGGGAGGCCAGTTGGAAGCAAGAACAAGAACTCCTGAAAGAACAAAGTGAACGAGAAGACTCCAGTGGTTGGACCTCTCTGCTTGACATACAAGAAAACAGAGGATGTGATCTTTATCGCAAAGGGCAAGGCAAAACAACAGTGATCCTTTTCACTAAGTTCCAGAACGTCTAGTTTTTCTTTTGTTTGTTGTTTTTTTTATTCAGGTTGGATTTTCGTTGCTTTGTAGTTTTTTGGGGGAGTTTTTTTAATAACTGTTTAGGTTTCTATTCTGTTCTGGAGCTATGGGCTTCATACCAAGTGGTGCATTATTACCTAGTTTAGATTTGCCTCTCCAGACGAAGGAGGGTTATTCTAGGTGCGTTGATGTACTCGACATTTTTTAATATATGGCACCATGAGTGCGATGTTTACTGTAAAAAAAAAATCAGTAAAGAGACTAGGGGCTAGTGAATATGTTGTACTTTTGTAGGGGAACTGTATATTTTGTACTTTCTTAATTATGGCCAACGTCCAAGTACGATACATCTCTTTTTTTTTCACGAATAATGTACTATAATGTACTGCTCGGATTAGTTTCTACTAAAGATAAACTTCAGTTTATCCCCTTTAATTTTGGCTCAGACCACTGCCAGAAAAAGCCAATTAGACGACGGAAGTTTACCAACTCCGTCGTCTAAGAGGTCTTAGATGATGAAAATATATTACGTCTTCTAAGACAACACTTAGGCGATGACATATAGACTTGCGTCATCTAAGTGGAGTCTTAGACAACGGACTGACACCATTTTTAGGCGTCGTATAAGAAATCACTTAGACGACGGATCTACTTAATTCTGTCGTCTAACTGATATCTTAGATGACGGAAAATTAATACTTGCATCGTCTAAGTAAAAAATTCCAATTATATATATCAATCAGCTTTTTATTCATCTCTTCATCATTCTCTCAATTCTCAGCTTCGAATTCTTCATCTAGCTCTCTTCATCAATCTTTCTAGCTAGCTCTCTCAAATAAAATAATATATATAAGCCTAGCTAGCCTACCTCTAGGTAGCTCGATCATCTCATTTCAATCAACGACGACTTCAACCGGCCAGCTAATAATTATTGACGAATTAAGGTACGCACTTATATTCGATTTGGTCGGTACTAATAGTTTTGATCCGTGAATCGATCATTCCGACGGTTTTAATTTGTTTGCATATATATATATATATAAATATTATTCCATAATGTGAACCTAGCTAGCTAGCTATTTTGTCTAATTAATTGTGTGCTAGCTAACTAATTATTGATGAACAATATTGCGCTTGAAATGCGCGCGCGCGCGCGTGTGTGTGTGTGTGTTGATCGATATATTAATCTCATAATTAAATAATGTTAATTAGAGATAAATTAATTAATTAGTTGTTAATTAATTAGAAATTGTATGAATTGAACGAAATTTTTTTGTTAACTTCTAACAATGGTTTATTCGATAATTTTAAAGTTTCGTTTAATTACACAGGAATATGGACAAGAATTGGATACAATTGCAAAATAGAAGTGATGAGAGGTATATGGACGAAATCGGAGAGTTTGTAACATTTCCGATGCAACATGGTTAAGGAAAGAAGCATTTGAGGTGTCCGTGTAGAAAATGTCTTAACCATCAGTTTGTGGAGTCTCATGTTATGGCTCATCACTTGTATGAGCATGGTATGATGTAGATTTACACTACATGGAGTGAGTACGGTGAAGTAGTAGACTTCAGCTCAGGGTACAGTTACCAGGGCGCCTCATCCAGCGGTAATGGAGCCCCTTCTTGAAACCCCACTATGAATGTGGTCCATGATGCTTTTCTGAAATTCAGTCGACATGGTAGACAACAACACAAATAAGGAGGATCTGATTGATCCAGTCCCTGCTGTATTCACAGAAATTGACACTACTGAATTTTATAGGTACAATAGCATGTTACTTGAAGCCTGAACCCCGGTGTACGATGGATGTCCATAGACTATGTTGCATGTCATAATGACCGAAATGGAGTATAAAGTGAAATACAAAATATCGGATGCAGGTTTTGACGAAATCTAGAAACACATATGTGATTTGCTTCCTAACAATCACAAGCTTCCAGGTTTCCATTACAAGGTAAAAAGTGTCTTAAGCAAACTCGGTTTGAAGTACGAGCATATCCACGCATGCATAAATGATTGCGTGTTGTTTTATAAGGAGTATGTAGAGTTGGATTACTATCTTGTTTGCAACCACTTCAAATGGAAGTACCCTGATAGGAAGAGTTCGAACAGGAAGATTCTTGTGAAGGTGCTTCGATATTTTTCATTGATTCTCAGACTGCAGCGTTTGTTCATGTCTTTATACACAGTAGAACCGATGAGATGGTATGTGAAAAATAGAATAGATGACGATGTGCTCAGACATGTGGCAGATAGGGATGCTTTTAAATATTCCAACATGGAATTTTCAGACTTTGCAGTGGAGATTCGAAATGTTAGAATATGACTTTCTACATATGGGTTCAATCCTTTTAACGATGGCACGTACAACGCTCTGTCAGTTATCCTCATGTCGTACAACATGTCTCCCTGCATGTGTATGAACAAGGAATTTAATTTCCTTACTCTGCTAATTCCAAGGCCTAAGTGTCTTGGAAAATGTTTAGATGTGTACCTCAGACCATTGATTAACGAGCTGAAACTGTTGGGTGGGAAACTGGAGTTCTAACGTATGACAAGTTCAGTAACACAATGTTCTTGATGAGAGCCGCAATAATGTGGATCATCAGCGATTTTCCCACGTATAGGATGTTGGCATCTTGCACAACTAGAGGATACAATTCTTGTCCTGTCTACTTGGACGACGTCAACTCGAGTTGGCACGCGGGAAGGTGTGTTACTTGGGTCATTGTCTACGGCTTCCTCATGATCACTAGTGGCGAAAGGATAAGGATTGTTTCAATGGGGTAGTTGACAATGGTTCTAAACCCCGACAATGGTCCAGCGAAGAGATTTTTGAGAGGTTAAATAGCTTTAATTTTGGTGTGTTGTCCAATGACGATGATGTGAAGAAACTCAATCCACACCCACCACAAAATCTGGCATATTTGCACCACGTGAGTATTTTCTTTGAACTGCCTTACTGGTCAAAATTGAAGCTAAGGAACAACCTAGATGTCATGCACATAGAGAAGAATGTATGCGACAGCGTGGTGAGAACCATTCTCTGTATTAAGTTCAAGACTAAGGATACTTCCAAAGCGCGAAAAGATCTGGAATATATGAATATACGTCGTCCCTTGTAGTTAAAGAGGGATAGAAGAGGTGTTTACAACAAGATTCCCGTTGCACCTTACACAGTGAAGCCGACAATGAGGGATGTTGTATTCAACTGGTTTCAGCATGTTCGGTATCCATCTAATTATGTATCCAATATATATGATTGTGTCAAAGTAGGGGAACACAAGTTCATTGGTTTAAAGACTCATGGTTGTCACGTTATGCTGCAACGTCTAATTCCAGTGGTGATTCGACTTTATTTTCCTAAAGACGTCGTCGAACCAATAGTTGCATTGCGCAGATGGTGGCAGAGGATATGCATCAGGGAGTTGAAGAAGATGGATGTAGTCGAACTTCAATATGAAATTTCCACATCCTCTACAAATTAGAGAGGATTTTCCCCCCTGCATTCTTTGACATCATGATTCACCTCATGGTCCACCTTTCCTAATAAGTCCTGCTTTCTGGTCCGGTCCAGTACACGTGGATGTATCCTCAGGAAAGGTAAAATATGGAGTAGTACTAAATTTTTTTAAACACATTTTCCATCATTTATATAACTCTTTTCTTACAAAGATCGCTGCAAATTAATAATGTAATGCCTATTTTGTAGACAACTCGGACAGTATAAATGATTCGTCAAAAATAGGTCTGCCCCAGATGGCTCCATCACAGAAACATACCTAATGCATGAATTTGTTACTTGCTACAGCAAGTACTTCAATGATCCGGTCCAAACCGCCTCCAATACACCTGTTACCTACAATCTTTCAGTCGTCACAGATCTTGTACGACCATTTAGAGGAGTATTAACCGAAAGATTAAGTCATGAGGAACTTATTGAAGCACATTAGGTAGTGTTATGAGACTGTGAAGAGGTTACTGGTTACATGCAAACTTACAGAACTAAAATTCAGACAGCAAAACCGGACATGTGCCCTAACTGGGTTGAAAAAATGCTTAAGGACAAGTTCCCCGATTATTTCCTCCAATGGGTATGTATGTTTAAATTATTAAACCATGCATATAGGCTTTGTGCTTCATTTTTAAAATTTGATGTTGATATATATATATATATATATATATATCTAGAACCAGACTAGGGATTAATTAGTTAAGTAATTTGTTATTTGATTTGGTGTTTAATTAATATATTCGTAGTGTTTTTGGTCAAATTTTGGATGCAGATTTATTTGTGGTTTCCTTTAGTTTTAGGGGAAACTATGAAAAACTTTTGGTAGATATATATATATTCTTAATTACATCTTGTACGTTCAAATTTTTTTGCAGATGGAGGATCTACATAAATCTTCTAACCACAATGAGTGGTGGTCATGGGAAAAGCACATGTTAACCCGTAAGCCGGTTCAATACTATATTTACCCCGAATATTTTGTTAATAGTGTAAAGTTTCATTCAGTAGACCAAGATGAAGGAAGAAGAACACAAAATAGTGGGATCGCGGTCGGACAAGGCGACGATGTATATTACGGAGTTCTTGTCAATGTCGTTCAGCTACTATATAGGAATTGTATCAACGTTTTTCTATTCAAGTGTAAATGGTTTAAGCGTACGAAGAAAGATCTGGACTTTTTATCAGTCGATACAAACTCAAGCTGGTATGAGGATGAGCATTTCGCTCTTGCCACATTAGTTAGGCAGATGTTCTATCTGGATGATCCGAAAACTGGTGTAGGTTGAAAAATAGTAAACCATATGTCTCACTGAAGAATATGGAGTGCCACAACACTCGAAGGGTCGTCACTGATTCACACTCAACATGATAATGTCAATGCATATCAAGAATCTGATACTTCTGTCTTCCCAGACACAAGGGAACTCATTCGCCTTAACAAACTCTTACCCATTCCTGATCGGAAAACAGATCTTACTGAAAAGGAGATCACGGACCTTACGATTGATAATGCATCTGAAGATGAGGAGCTGGAGGATGAAAACGACCTCGGATATGATGATAATGAAGGAGACTATGATGATAAAGACCAGTCGTCAGTTGAGAGTAGTGATCGATCAAGTTTGGTGCATTTGTAATTTTGATGCATGCATATATATATGCATGAAAGAGTCGGTTGCTTTTTTGAAACCCTGGTCAGTAGGTTTTTTCCGAGAAATACGCAGAAGTCGGTAGTGGACCGTCCGCTATCGGGGTAGCCAGCCTGTTGAATATATAAAACCGATGTATATTATTAATTAATTAATATAATACAAAGTTTAGACGTCAAAAATTGATTAAATAATTAATTTAATTATGGACAAATTGGAGACCAATCGAATTTGGCGATATCTTAGAAGTCGATAAATTTGGTGAGTAATTTAAAAACACTATCTTAGATGACGGATAGGGTTCCGTTGTCTAAGACGAAAATAATGGCGGGTCATAAGTAACCGCCCATTTTTTTGGGTGGATTTGAAAAACCACTTAGACGACGCCAAAAATAATGGGGGTTGATAAGTAACCGCCCATTTTGGGGGGGGGCCTCTCCCTCTCCCTCTCCCTCTCCCTCCCTCCCTCCCTCCCTCCCTCCCTCTCTCCCTCTCTCTCTCTCTCTCTCTTCAGTTTTTCCGGCCGGCCATCAAAACGGGGCAAAAAACTTCCCCTCTCGATCATGTACAATCCTCCTATCCCTCTCCCTCACCGCTGCCGCCCCCCTCAATGACCGATCCACATCGTTCCAATTCTCTGGCTGGCGAAGCTTCGAAGTCGGCTCCTCCTCTCCCTCTCTAGCGACCCTCCTCTCCTCTCTGGTATACTCTTGAACCATCGATCGATCAATTATATATATATATATATATCGTGTATATAGGTATATATGCTATGTATATATGTATTCTGTATAATAGTGTAAATTTGTGTATATAGATTTTTAGATAAATTTTGTACATATATTTTTAGATAAATTTTGTATATTAATTTGTGTATATATATAGATATATATTTAGATATATTTTTGTATATTTATATATAAATATATTTAGATATGTATAATATTGGATAATTGATGTATTTAATTAGATATGTATAATTGAGTAATTTATATGTGTTTAATTGGATAATTGATATATATGGATATGTATATTGAATTTCCGTGTTAATTAATATATATATATGTTAATTTATATGTGTTAATGTGTGTATATATATAAATATATGTGTTAATTATTTTATGTGTTAATTGGATAATGTCAGTGATGATCGATTATATATGTATTGATGTGTATTGATGTGAATATATATATATATATATGCATGTATTATTAATGTGGTAATTAGAAAAATTTGTATATATGGTTTTTGTTGAAGATTATTAAGATGCCGAAGAGGCACACGGCAAAAGACAAAGCATCGTGGCATTAATCTGTCTTACGACAGATGGGTTGGGGGAATCAAGCCTCCAATGAGTCGGGTACGAGTTCGGCACCTGAAGGAGAGATTCTGCGTGCTCCTCCTATTGATGATGTTGCAGCTGATCAGGGTGGTTCAAGGTTGACGTCACAGACGCCCCAATCTTCCGATAAAGATTCAGCTGCAGTTAGTGCGAGACAGGAGGGACTACTCACTTCCACGCCCTAAACGCATTCGGGAAATTTGAAATAGAAGCAAAGCCGAGAGTGTAGCAAAGACATCGGCAGGAGGGAGGATCGATGTGCCTCTAAATGCATTCACCCGATGTCTTAAAGGAAGGAGGCTGACTTGTTTGACAGCTCACCAGATCGGAAACTACGTCCGTTCTCACGTACGTATGAAAACCCCTTTGGGAAGAGCTCCCCGACGAGGACAAAATGAACGTGTTTCGCGGACTCATGGTAAAAAAATATTTAATATTATGGTTTTTTTTCATAATTGATTACAAATTCTAGTGTTTACTGTTTCTAATTGTTTAAATTTTTATTTTTTAGAACAATTTTAATTATGAACAGACTCCGGAGATGGTGGACTACATAAAAAAAAACCGCTCACCAGATCTTCAAGGATTGGAAGTGCGCATTGCATAAGACGTACAAGGCAAACCCCGGAAAGACTCCGAAGGAGTTCAAAAAGGGAATAGAAGATGAATGGGAGTGGTTGAAAGTCCACTTTGAGTCCGAACCGTATAAGGTTCGTAATTCATATTCCTCCACATTCATGTCATTTTTTGGGAAAAATTATGTTCAATAATGATTAATTTCATAATAATTTAAATTGTTGTGTAAATGTCACAATAACAGAGGAACATAGCTAATCGGGAGAAGAAGCTATTGCACCACAGATCGGGCTCCTGCAAAATGCTCAACCTAGTGCATGAGCACTTGCAAAAGGGTTTGAAATACCCACTCATAGCAGGCACCGTTTTTGCTTACAATAGGCCCGGGCAGACCGAACATCTCTGCACTCAACATGCCGTAACATTTTTTTCCAAAGTAATAATATTTAATTTTATCGTTGCTTCTTCACTTGTGCATAAAGAGATAAACTTGATAAATGAGGATATTATTTGTGTGATATATATGTAATTGATTATATGCATATGTGGTACATAGGTGCATGTGGGATATATATGGTGAACTTGAGAAATGTGAATGAGAATTAGTTTTGATGTTATTGGAAGTGTTTTGGTTTTCGTGCAAAATTTTGGTTTTCTCAATTTTTAGGGGAAATTATGTCAATTTTTTTGGGGACATTTATATATATATATATATATATATATTGTTCATGTTCATTTCAGGAGAAGTTGCAGCAATTGGCCAAAAAGAGAATTGCGGATATGCAGTTCCAGAGTCCAGGGATCACGCTTGAGGAACTGCCTACACTCTCGACAGAGTCTCAGATAGAAATGGCAGATGCAGTCTTCGGCCGTCGACCTAGTAAAGAGATTCGTGGTCTTGGATAGGGAGTCGAGCGAGATATGAGTCAGTCCATATCTTCGGAGAGTCGGCGCTTGAATGCGTCAAGACGGGAGCAAATACAAGCTTTCCAAGAGCAAGCTTGAGTGGCAAACGACAACGCTTTAGCCACCCACGAGGACGCTCATAGGGCTAAGGAGGACGCTCGTATGGCTCGGGAGGAGAGTCAAGCAGCTCAAGCGAGGATGGATCATATGGCTCAATTAATGCGCATCTTGTCGATTAAACTAGGCCTAGATCCCGATACTATTTGTCACCCGTTTGGCTCTCCCTCTCCTCTAGGACCCGATGACGACGATCTGAGCGGGGGTGGGATTGACGGGGCCCATACGCCTTCTACTATCGCTAGCTAAGTTTTTTATGTACTTTTGTGATCTTGATCAGAATCAAACAATAATTTATTAATTTTATACAAATTTTATATTTAATATATTTTTGATTATTATTAGTTATTTAATTTTTAAATTAATTTATTAATTTAATGTTTAATCTATTATATTTATTATATTTTAGAAAATTAATATTTACTACTTAGACGACGGAATCAATGATTCTATCGTCTGATGAGTACTATCACCTAGACGACGACAAATTTGATTATGTCGTCTAAGGATATACTTAGACCACATAACATGCGTTGTCTAAGTAAACTTAGACGACGCCTCTAAAACCGTCGTCTAAGTGAAACTGAGGCGACGAAAATTCTAATTTCCGTTGTCTAAGTACCTAAACTACGGTGCTTAGAAGATGGCACTTAAACGACATGCCTACTTAGGCAACAGAACTGTTCCGTTGCCTAAGTAGTTTTTTCTGGTAGTGGACATCTGTTATTTTATTTTGTTTCAAAGTTGAATGTTTTACCCATTATCTTTACAATTCAGATCACTCTTATCCCTACGTCAGATTTTCATCCAATTTGATCATTAAATGATGATAGAGCAATTGTCATGTCAAGAAGTGGATCCCACTATCAAAAAAATTATTATTTAACATTTTTCTTATTTATATTTTTTATAAATTAATTTTATTTCATTTCTAATCTTTAATTTTCATTTTGATTGTGTCATTTTTATTTTTTCGTATTTTATTTTTATTTTTTCATTTTGAACTCTCCTAAAAAAATTAAAAAATCATAAAAGAATAATAAAAAAATGTATAAAAAATACGAGATTGCAATTAGTCGTAGAGTTGTGAGAGAGAAAAAAAGAAGATAAGATTGCAATTATTTCTAGTTTTTTAATTGTCTAATTTTTTTAGTTGAATTTTTGTATTTTTCTTTTTTCTTTCTTTCTCTAGCGCAACTCTTCTTCTTCTTTTTTTATATTTATTTATTTATTTATTTTCTAGGTTTTACCTTTTTTATGATATTGAACTCAATGATGGGGTTGCAAGAGAAAGAAAAAATAAAAACCAAAATAAAACGATTAAAAATGAAAATGGAGATTAGAAATAAAAAAAATATTTGAAAAAAATAATTAAAGGATAAAATATGAAGTTATTTATAGTAGTGGGACCTACTTACTAACATGACAATTACTATATAACCACTTAACAGTAAGATTAATTAGATAGAAAATAGACGGAGGGGTAAGGCTCATATCAATTGTAAAGATTAAGGATAAAACATTCAGTTTTGAAATAAAATAAATTAATATTATATTTGAACCAAAGTTAAAGGGGATAAACTAAAATTTGTCCTTTTACCAATTATACAAACTACTGTATCTTTAATTTCTACCTTTCCATTCTCTATGCATCCTACGTGCGTACGTACATTGGCGTAAGTTTATGCATCAAACTACTCTTTACATATTTCACGAGGTAAGTCCACTTAATTTACGAGGTTATCTACTTATTTTACTACCAGATAGTTAGTCTATGTATTTTACAAAAATACTCTACTTATTTTACGAATCAGTCCGATTATAATGTACAGGCGTGTTAATGAACCAAAGTCGATCTTTCAATCTGAACATAAGTTGTTTTGGTCAAAGTTTTTAGTAAATCGAAAACTAGTCGATCATCGAGATTCGTTAGACGTACTATTCCCCATGAGAATATTATTCGGCTGATCGAGAAAGAGTAACAGTTGGCATTCACCGGATGAACAACAGCTATATATGCAGCGGTCCACAGTAAATACTAGGGTTCTTGGAGTTCAATATAAATGCATCTGTGGCTGAGATGTAAAGACACATGGAAAATAAATTTCTTAAAAGTGATGATAGACGATGATCATTTTGCTCCAAGCAATAAGAACTGTAGTTGAATCCAATATATGTAGGTAATCAAAGAACAAAAACAAAAGAGGACAGAATGATCTAATCATGGCCGGCCGGTCTTCATGTGAGCATTGCAGATTTGCAGGATAACATTAATTTTCCTGGGATGGAAGACTAATTATGTGCTTGCTGCTAGCGCTCTTTCAAATCCTTGTCAGGAAGATTGACGTCAACAGGATCATGGTTACTGCATTATTCACATGAAACGTACAGTTCGAACTCGATCAATATATACGACAGAGAAATGCAACATCAGATCAAACTGATGATCCCCAATCGTACCTACTTCAAAATAATTGCTCCATAACTGTTCCAAGTTATAAGCAAATGAAAGAATAAAGCAGACAGATGACAAAACTATAACCCTACCGGGTCTGATAAATTGATAATACTCACCATCACACTCATATGACCCAATACAGTGCACATATGTGTGTGAATAGCCAACATGCACGTTCATTAATCAGACCACAAGCTTGTCTCTTTCCCTTCCTCGATCACCAACCTAGCTAGCTAGCTAAGCTTCTAGCTATATATGTTATCGATCTGTATTGGGTTGAGAAAAATATGGTCTTCAGCCCGAAATCTATGTCAAGAAATATTGCTGACATACAATGTCCTAGGGCATCTCACAATATTCTCGATCTGTAAAGTATAAAGAACAGGTTTTGACACCTTATATAATTAGGAAAAATGATGCAAATAGTCCCCTAATTATGTCAAGATAGATACTTTAATACTTGATGTTTGACTTATATTAAAATGATCACCCAATTTTTGTTCTCGTACATCAAAATAGACACTCCGTCATTTAGGACGTTAGAAAAAGTCATGTGCCATATTTTATGAGGGGTTTTCAGTAATTTTTCTCTCTCTTTTGACACCTCATGTTTTCATAAGAAATTATACGTGTTATTATTTCATTGGATAATGAAGTCAAAATTCAACAAGCTTACAATAAATTTAGTCCAACAGATCCTCATTCTTGCCCAGAATCCCAGCTGCTCTCCACTGCGACTCCGTCGGTGGAAACTTCGCAGGCCCTCTATTTTTCTCCTCTCTGATTTCCTGCTCCCTTGAGCTTCTATTACGTACATATTTTAACCCCATGACTCCGACGAGATCTATGGTGCGACGACGGGTTGCGACGGTGGAGCCTAGTGTTAGGCTACGATTCGGACTCGTCGAAGCAATACGACGACGTTTTGGGTGAACGAGTGCAACGCCGAGTACAAGAGACGAAATGATGGCAAGGGTGAACGAATGAGCACAGCACCGAGTACAAAAACAACGGGAAGCTCTTCACAGCTAGGGTGTGACCAACAACGACGGGCAGAGAGAGCCACGTGGTGGCAGTGCACGAATCGGTTCTCGGATCATAATTTTTGGTCGATCTGATCGTATTTTCTTGGGTGCCCAAATCATATTTTGTTTGGTGCCAACGAGCTAGGACAAAACTACCCCTGGGAGAAAATGGAATATCCTCGAATATTCGTTATTTTGAGAAACCAAAGTTGGATGATCATTTCGATATATGTCAAACATCTGGTACTAAAGTGTCTATCTTGACAAAGATGGGTGATCGTATGAGCAATTTTCCCATATAATTAAGGATAAAAGATTGTGTATATATGTGCAATGAGGCTGTTAGAATATGACTCAACAATATCATGTATCTGGTCATTTAAGCAACTAGTTAATAGCCAAGTCATTTAGTAAGAATCATATTAGGATTGTTTATTTAGTACATGTATATCCATATATCAAATACATGATTAAATTCTAACTATAATCTGATATGAATATCATCATTAATGTAAACCCAATGTAATTAGATTTGGACTCTGTCATATGTAAAGGCACAAGTCTATTCCTATAAGTATGAGAGTGTGATCCATGTTCTCGTGTTACGAAGCATTCAGAACATACCCCATTAAAGGTGTTTAACGACATTAGAGAAGAGAAGATCATACTCATAATATCAACTATTACGATATATGATTTAGTGATCTAATCTATAAGTGTTTCTATGTTTGATCTTCGTCTATTATTGATCTTGTGTTTATGATGACTTGAACATATTCAGTATGCGTGTTTTAAATATTGGTATCAGAACTTTGGTTCATTCACGTTTCATAAACCGATTAAGAAAATCAATGATAATGAAGTTTTGGGGTAATTCTAGATCGTAACAAAAAAAAACACTCAGAATTCAAGAGCAGACCAAGAACACGTCTCGGCTAATGGCATGTTCAATAAAGTATCCTGGGCCAACAAAAGGTGTGACCCAAGGCCAAGACCTAGCTTAGGTAACCAAAAGGGATTATGTTCTTGTCGTTGGTTTTGGTAGACAATGACTCAAGGGATTTTCTAGGTTCTGACGATGGGATTTGGGGAATGCATCAAATCAATTTTGATTATTTTTCTTTGAACCCAATTTTGATGTTTTTGGCGATGGGATTGGGAGAAGCATCAGAATCGTTTATGATTCAAAGGGCATTCAAGGCGGAATTGAGATGTATTGTGCCCCCGCAACTTAATCGATATTGCTTTTAGGAGAAATGGATGTGGGAGGAAAGCGTCTGTTTTCATACTCAATTAAGGCCAATGGGTTTGCAAGTCATGCGTTTGAAAGAATTATGATTTACTCAAGAATCAACGCTTGGTTGATGATCAATTAAGCTTACTGATATCAATCTTTTGCTTTATGCTTCCGCAACAACTGATGAGGTCGTTTTTGACGTGGAGCAAACGCAACTAGGCTGCATTTGCATTCATACTTGAATCTGGAACTCAAAGAAACCCAGCCTCAACTGTGAACTTTTTGCTTTCGCAAATTCGAGACCACTTACATTTAAAGGTCAGTCTATATATCCCATATATTTATGCTTCTGCTTAATTGAATTGTAGCGCTATAGTGGAGGCTAAGGTATGTTCATTCAAGATTTTTTAAGATTTAACAATAGGAAATTGAAGTCAGAAGCATAAGTATTTTGTGTTACTGTTATAGTTAATCATGTATGGCGGTACAATTAGTTCACTACAAAATTGGAGAATGAGATAAAGATGCTTAATTATAGTCTGCTGCATTATATAGATTATGTTAATCACATATTTGGCATTTTGGCTTGTCCTTACTTTAGATAATCAAATTGCATACCTGAACTTATATGACTAATTGAAAAGTTAATGTATATTTGCTTGTGATTATATAAGTGAACATGCATAAGGTGCTATAATGTGATTGATTGCAAATGTCTACAAATTTTCTATTGAATGATTATTTGTGTAGTTGTCTCCCAACGTCTCTTTTGCTTTCAAAGAAAATTTACAGTATAAAAATTGTTTATCGATCATGATTCAATATGACTTGATATATAGACACATAATTCAAATTCTTATATCAAATCTGGGTTTACTGACTTTATGAACTTGTATATTGTACAAAACAAAACTTGTTCATACTTTCAGCAAATCAATAAAGTGTATAACAGATCTAACACTTGTGTATTTGGTTTTAAATCCATGTCTATTTGACTTCCAAAGAAGTGTGTCACCATGATTTTTAGAACTAAAACAGCATCAAACATGCTAATTAATGTCATATTTTTATACTTGAAGCTTTTCTATGCCACAAAGGTGTTGACAGCTTCTCTATATAACCTGGATTAACTTAGCATGGGTTGTTGATATAGAACCTTCATAATACTTAGTCTACTGCCACAAAGGTGTTGTTAAGCATTGTCTTTCAGTTTGGAGTTATTTTTGATATATATATATATACACACACACACACACACAGAGTTATCTTACTTATATATATGTATATATTATTGCTTGTTAAACTTATGTTTTGTTGTTATTATCAATATATAGTTTATTTTGGTTTAAGTTAGCTAAAAGCATAAAACACTGAAATCTGAAAAAACAAAACTGTTTTTAACGAGTTTCAGTAATAAGAACTACTTAATTTCTCTTGTTTGCACCTTAGGAATTGTCTTTTTCAGTGTACGTCTATGATTATTAAGTTAGACATTTACTTAACTCAGGTATTAAGAATGTCATATTGATACTTATAATGGTATAAGACAAATACCATTACTAAGATTGTCATTTACTACAGGGAAACCAACAAAACTTAGAAGTTTTGAAACCACTTCCATCACTACTTGCTTCTCATAGTGCTACTGTAAACCTCTTCAACAAGTTTAAGCTTAAGAAACTATTTCAAATGCATCTGTGTTTAAGGAAACACCTAAAGCTAACAAGCCATTTAGATTCAAACTTCACTTTCATTAGAAAATATGACATTTGAAGAACTGTAGAGACTTTATAATCTAGTCAGCTAGGGTGAGTTTTACAATCCCTTTTGTCTTTAAAGGTTGATATAATTAATACAGTCACATACTTGGTGGCTTAATTATGAAAATTCCCTATATTTATCATTCATTGTAGGGATTCGTGAAGAATAGGAATCCTAATAACTGTAGGAAGAAATTTAAATTTTGAAGTGTTCTTATGTTCCTTCCATTCAAAGTGAACATATATTCTGTTGATCTTTTGATTTTAAGTAGTTGTAATTTTCTTCTTGATTTTAATGGAATATAAATTTTAGAAATTCCATACAGCTTGGTTCTACTTGTTTGAGAATGATTATATATGCTAAATTGTTCTCTGCCTCAACAAGAACAACTATTGGTATTATTAGTAGAACCATATTCAGTGAAAACCTGCATATTTTAGCACTGAAGATTAAGACAAATATCAATAGAGAGACTACACACTTGAGTCCAAAAAATAAATTCATCTGAAACTATATTTTCAGTCCTATCCAAATGTGCAAAATAGTATGACTAACAAATAGTATGAGTGCTTACAGAAACACATGGTCATCAGAGAGTCATCTATTGTACATATTACACAACCAGTAGGAGAAACTTGGACCTACTCGTAATGACAAGTGACTTATTTTCTAAGCCTCCGACAATCTGACATCAACCGGAAACTTCTAGATAAACATACTGCAAATTGTTTAACTATAAATCGTAAGAAAATCATACGAAATCGTAAAGAATATGCAAATACCCCTTGTTCGGGAACCCGAAGGACGATAAGACACATGAAGACAGTGACTAGAGTACTCCAATCTCTACACCCTAAAATCAACAGGGGAGTTTGCCATGACCCAGTGACGATATAAAATAATGGAGGTAGGGAGTTGTTCAGGGAGTTTGCCGTGGCCTAAGAACAACTCATGGATCATCCGAGGAGTTTACCGTAGCCTAAGGACAATCCATAAATCATCCGGGGAGTTTGTCATAGCCTAAGGATGATTGAATGCCGGAGGGAAGTTTATCGTGGCCCAGTCCGGATTTACTCAGAGATTAGTCGAGTAACTGATGCATCAATGCAACTTGACAAGAGTATAATATAACCTCCATAACTGAAAACTTAAAATACATATATAGCCTCGTACAAATTTGTAATCATAAATTGATATTATATTATAGGCACGTAAAGGAAATCATAATTAAAACATAAAGACTCGCATAACGACAGTGAAAGGAAAGATACCCATTTATAGTACACTAATCACATGAAATCGTTCAATATCATAAAACAATAGTGAAAACAACTTGAAAACGATCTCTATAACTCACTCGTAAGAATTCATTTTCTGCCTCGCCGAAACTTCGTCGTGGATGGCGGCGCGTGGCCGTCACCCGCCACCTCGGCAATCGTCTCTAGAGACGAAAAATTGCACATGCACAGAAAGCTTGTTTCGAACCCAACATTTTTTCCTTCTACGCCGGAAGCCAATTCGGCGCCATTGGGCCTCAAACTGCCGCGAAAGACTATGGTTTGCTTCCTGGCAACCGCCACCAACATCGGCACTACACCCCTCAAAACCTTCCTCTCCTCAAACCTAACATAACCCCCATATTCACTCGCCCTAACTCGCCGGAATTCGCTGGAAAATATCCCTGAAATTCGACGATACAAAAATTGCCCGGAATTTGTTTTCCACGATCGACCACCGATGGAACTCAAAACCATAGGGGTTCAACACCTAATCCAAACCCCTATTGTTTCCCCCTAACCCTGTTGCCTATAACTTACCAGAGCGCCGCTGCCGCCAGTGACAACCCCCACGGGTTAACTCGAATCGGGTAGCTCCAAAAACTCCACCAATCACTAAATTGATCCCAAAAACATATAGAAGATGGAAACAGAAACCAAACCTGACTAGAGTTGACGTCAGAGGTAGTTAGACGGCAACGAAATCACTGGGTCGGGTTATCGAGTTGGGTTGAATGGCGTGGGTCTCACCTAGGCTAAACGAGTCAACAGCTCGATCCCAAATTGTTTCTCCTCCGGGTTTGGCCCAAAATTTACTATTTATACCCGAAGCTCCTCACTTAATCTGACGGCCCATATTTGATCTCTGCCAAAATCAACGGCTAAGATCAAACCGCCTCAAAACAGATTCCATTTTTATTTTATTCGAGCCTAACTTCAAAAATTCGTAAAAACTAACTCGGGTATCCGAAAAATACACTATAAATTTTCACGATCTTGAAATAAAATTCTCTACCACTTTCGAAAAGGAAGTTAAATAAATATCTCAATGAATAAGAAAGTTGTTAATAAACCCTTAATTTTATCGCATACGCGATAACGCAAATTACGAGTTATTAAGCATGAAATCTTGGTTCGGGTCGTTACAAAAATACATAACTTAATGATGTTTTATGAACTGATTTTCTAGGGACTCAAAATTGTAAATTAATTGCTATTCTTAAAGCCTCATCCCATTAGAAAACTGTAAACCAAAAGTATACATTGTGCTTCTTACCACAATTAAGAATGTTAAATCCTTTTATCTCTATTACATCATACTGTCAGACATCACAAGGGGTTGTGTCATGAGTCTTATGCCAAATAAGTTTCAGTAAAGACTCTCCTTATTCCTTCTTTGTACAATTTCCATAACACTTTTCTCCCTTTTATTAGATTTTGCAATCTAGATTTCAAATTCAAAATGAAAATAAACTTCTGGTTTGAAATCATAAAATCTATAGGTAACTATGTCAAAGAAAAGCCTAATGCAAAAAAAGTTGACAGATGTAATAAACATAAACATTTGCAGAATATGTTTGATGTCTAATTGAACTATATGTATATCTGTATGAATCATCACTTATAATTTTTAGAAGTGTTTTTTCTTATGCCTCTTTTCTTCGCATCCCCAGTTTAGTTGGTGCATCTATCATTTTGGAATAGAAGTCACTTGTTTCTCTAAGCTACTTCTTGGTTGCTTTTGCTCTAGTGTTAGCTTTACACTGTTCGCGCATTAGCTACCTGATTCTTTCTGCAACTCCTCCGAATTAAATTCTCTCTAGAGGTCTTTCTTCTATGCATTCTCTCATAGCTGTTCTCCATGGTTTAAGAAGCTCCATGTGTATGAGGTGTACCAAGTCTGTATTTTCAAAGTTTCCTATAGTGCAGTAGTACTCTTGGAGTTCATTCAGATATTCCTCAAAGTACTTCATGTTGCAGATTTTGAAAGCATATATGTTGGTTTTCGCTAATTCTCTTGTTTTTTCTCCAACATATAAGATGTCTCTGCAGAATTGATCATATAGCAGAGTGGCGAAAGTATAGGGATTCTAATCATTCTTTATGTTTTCCAGCCATTGCTTTCCTCTGATTGTTTCTTTGAAAGGAAATTAATACTTCTTTGCCATTCCTAGGAGAGTTGATTCATGGACTATATGCAACTCTTTTGCTTCAAATCTTCCGTAGGTTGTGCACGCTGCCATGAGTAGACTAGCTACCCATTCATCGATGACCTTTTACTTGTCTAGATCTTTGTCTAGATCAAGTCATACTCCTAGTTAGGTGATTGGCACATTTAGAGTATTTTCCTGTGGAATGAATCTGTGAGAGCTTCTTTCACCCTTCTTTCTACTAGGGCCTCTTCCATATGGAAGTTTGGTCTTTCCACCAATTCTGAATGTGGTGGTTTATGAGGGTGATGATTGTGAAGATTTTGCTTCTTCCATGTCCTCATCTTCTGTATCTTCTACTTCTTCATGTAGAAGAGGAATGACTTTTCTTTCCTTTCTGAAGGTGAAACCTTCGATCTCTTTAATCAATTGTTCTAACCGCAAGGGATTTTCACATTCTTCTGCTTCCTCATAAAGTTTGAAGAGTTCTTCTGATTTTGAACTTCTTGCTCTTAGCATGCTGATATTTCTTTCTAACTTAGCACTTAAGTCTTCTTCCATCATTGGGTTAGCCCTTATAGAGATTCTGGTACTTCTAGTACCCGATTTCTCTGGTAGAGTTGCTTCTCTTGAGTGGTCTAGATCTTTCTCCTCTGAGGCTTTCGATTAATACATCACTGTTTCTATGTCCTTCGAACTTGAAGTTGACATCTCCAGTTTTTTTGTTCTCGTAGACTGCTGCCTTCCAGTTTTCTGGTTTTTCCCTTGGACCAGATAATTTTCACCCTAGTGGGAAAGTTACCTCATCCCATGTCACCTTGTGAATCTCTTGATTATGGTTCTTGGGATTTGTAAGGAAACCAGTAGTAAGGCCTAGAATGTTTATTATCCTGGTCTTTGGCTCTACTGTTGTGCTCATTAGTTTATAGTAGATTCTATAAACTACTGCAAGCTCTTGCATGCTTTCCTTCATGGACGTGCCGTCTGTTTTGACTCTTAGTCGTAGACAATGAAGGGCATCTGCTAGGCTAGTTGAAAAGTTCGAGAAGTAGTTGAAGTATACAACTTGATTGCATAGTGATGCTTGAAGTGTTCCAAGTAGACTTTTCTGAAAATCGTCTAGCCTATTGTCTTGTAAGACGCATAGGACTGAGCAATTTAGGCATTCTCTGGCCATTACCTATATGCCAACTTGGACTGCTCCAATGTGCATAAATTTGAAGTTTCTATTTCTGGCTTTAGAAACTTTCTCAGGTGTTACTAGAAGGAGATATGTTTCTCATGTTGTTGCTGGGATAGTGAATTTATGAATCTTGAATTGATGGTTTTCTATCAGATCAAAACTTCTTTTTTTGTAGATCTGGTTGAATTCAAACTTCGGAATCAAAGTATTTTAGACGTTGTTTTCTATTTCGTTGAACTCAAACTCTTCTAAGTTCAACAACTGCACTGATTTTTTCTTGAAGATGGTCAACATTTTTATGTCTCGAGTATCTTCTCGTTTAGGTTCTCTTAATCTGACAGCTGTCAGATTTGTTGGAGAATCTAGAAAAAATGGCTTTGGCAGTGGGTTTCTTCTTAGAACTTGTAGTGATTTGAAGTCATTAGTTTTTCTAATGACTGTTTGAGGTGGACTATTGCTTGATTTTTTGTGTTATGGAGCTATCTTCTAAACACAATTTAAGGATCTTCATCTATTGAAGATCTAGTCTCTCGATTTTACTATTAACTCTTGTTAATAGTTCTTGCTTTTCTTCCGGCTAATTCTGGATGTAATCCACTTTGGCTTCCAATCCATGTAATTGGTTGCTGATAGCTGGAAGAATTTCTAGATATTCTCTATATCTAGACATTTCTAATAGAGACTCTTATTGTCTTGCATCTATTAGGTCTAATAAAAAATCCAGTTTTTCTATTATTACCTCAGATACTGATCCTATCTTTAGGATTTTGAATACCAGTTGTACTGCGGATCTAACTAATGCTCAAATGGACAGTCAAATAAATTATTGATGCAAAAGATTTTCTATTTGTGCTTTATCCCTTAACAATTTTTCAAGAAAAGATTGTTCTCTAGCAATTTTGAGATTATTAATTGCTTGTGCTAAAGGAGAATGATTGACCGCTCTTGATCTTTCGAATAATTTAATTCTCTCTTTCGTATTAGTGATAAAATCTCGTAAAATTTTAAGTTTAAAAATTAAATCACGTATTTTTTGACAATGAGAAATTTTCTATGGTGAAAAATAACTATTTACCTTTGAGTATAGATGATAAATCTTCAGCTGCAGGTGTTAGACCAGATAAATTATGGACCCACTACGTTTGTTTAAAAACATATTTCTTTAGTTATATACAAATACTACCAGACTCTGTTTTACAAAAAGAAGCTAAAATTGGAAGTGTTGAACCAAAATAATGAATTTTTTAAAATTTTGACTTTTAAAGGTAGAAGACAATGCGTCTTTTAATTATTTCCCCTAAAAAAAAGAATCAATTTTTTTGTTTAATTGGACTCGTTACATTCTGAGCCTCACACAACCATTTGTCATCTGACTCATCTCAGTTCCGTCACTTCCGGGCCCAAATCCAACCTAGACTACATTTCTATTGGGTTAGGAAGTCCACAAATTCCAGGCTCTACTCTATTATGTACAAAACCCAATTATTCATAGGTAAACACGCCTTCACAGGCTAACTTCTTTTTAACTCGGGCTTGCCTTCTCCCTTTGCCCCGGCCTCTGATCGTCTCCAAGTACACTTCTATTCATAGTGAACTCTGTCACGGCGTTGGTCAATTTGTCCTTGAAAAAGTCAGAAAAGATCAAGATCGTCGGAGTTTTGAGGTACATCCGACATATATAATCTGATTGATACATTTTTCATTTTCATCATTATGATCGATCTATTAGGAGTTAGGACTGCATGTGTTCGCTATAAATTGGGGAATTGTTGTAAGTATTGGAATTATATGAAATAAAATATGGGGGTCGATCTATGGCTATAGTTAGCTTGAAAGCAATGACTTCTCGCACCAAATTATGAAAGCCAATAGAAATTTACAACTCTGACACTAATATATAACTAGGAATAACACATGCATGCCAGTCAGCTCAATCCAATAAGTGATAAGCGCAAGTAGAACTAAAGTACATTCGAAGAAGGCAAGAAGGTGAAGAAGACACAAAGCAATTCCTCTAGTTTCATTTCACATATGAAGGGAAACGAGATAGCAAAGCAAGTGCAAATAAAAGATATGAAACTTGGACACGAGAAAGACGTACTCATGGAAAGACATTACTCACTGCTAGGAAGCCAGTCACTGAAACGATGTCCGTCCCAAGCCAAAATCTGTAGGTTTTTGAGAGAAGGTAACAGGGGTAGCCACAAGTTTTCTGCATCCCACTTTAAGCATTTCACTTCCTCTAGCTGCTCAAGATCTGAAACTGATTGTGGAAGTTTACTCAATTCATTGCAACCAGCCATGTTGAGCTTTTTTAAACTCTTCAATTCACCAATGTGTTCGGGTAACTCTATCAGCTTGTCACAAACTTGTACACTTAGCTCTTCTAATTTGACCAAATTCCTTATCCCATCTGGCAGGGCAGATAGAGAATCACAACCATGGGTCCTGAGCTTTGTTAAGATCGTCAATTCACCTATGTGTTCAGGCAGTACCTTTAATCCATCGCAAAATGAGATGTCAAGACACTTCAACTTTTGAAGATTCCTGATCGACTCTGGAAACTCTGATAACCTTCGTCAGAAACTTACAATCAATGCTTGTAAATTGACCAAATCCCCAACTGATTCGGGCAGCATAGATATCTGCCCAGATAAGGTGATTACGAGGTTTGTTAAATGAACCAGCTCACAAAACTCTACAGGAAATTCTTCGGATACGTTGCAATTATCAATGACCATCTCCTTCAGATTTGGAAATGCATCTGATAACTTAACTCGACCATTATCTAGAGACGTACATTGTCTCAAATATAATGTCAGGAGATTCTTCAACTGTATTGAGCCCTCGGTTAAGAAAGAAATGTTGAGGCCGTCTAGTCTAAGACTTGTTAATTGGGACAAGGAAACCAGTAAGTGCCAATTACCGATAGGAATGTAGTACCCATAACTTACGCAAATGAGCATCTTGAGCTTATTCATTTTCTCCACAAATTCGGGTAGCACATACTCGATCGTATCCGTCTCTTGAACATTTAAGACTAGGACCTCTGCCTCCGGAAGATGCATGTTGGGCCATGGAGATGAGAACTCTTTGTCTGCCAAGTTATTGGTCTTTCTGATTAATTAATCAAACTTGAGATTAATTAATCAAACTTCTGACCATGCCAAGTTATTGGTCTTTCTTAAAGATTTCATGATCGATCATAAGATTGTTTATATGTATCCCACATGCTATGACTAATAATTTCTGATGATTTAAACATGCCCTATTAGATATGATTACGATTTGTATAGTCCATCCCAGATCACTTCCACATTCGAATCGTATATTTGTGTATGTGTGCTATATGATGCACGTACACATATGATTATTATTAGCTGAGAGTAAACTAGTTAATTTCAATATTTTTATTTTCTGGATCACCAAGTTACAAGACTTATCATAATCAAGTCTTTCTTTGTTTTGTTTTGTACTTATTCGACCATTTTTTATAAGAAAATAATATACATATATGTAAGCACATGTTTAAAGTGAATATGAATGTGAATTAGACAAAATATATTGATAATTTAAAATAAAAAAGATCAGCATTAAAATCAAAATCAAAATCAAACGAAGTAATCATCACTTACAAGGTCATGGCATTAAATAATTAATTATAATCAAGTTGCAAGTTTAATTACTAAACTCGCATGTTAATTTGATGTAAATGGAATCTGCGGTATGCTGGCCGGCTGGCTGCGCGAGAGTGTAGAATTTTGATAAATTAATATTTGATTAATTAATAATTTTAATAAAATAATATTTTTTGTCTGTCTTGATTTGGGAACAACGTGTTAAATTAATAATTTATTTAATTTATAAGATAATAAAAATTCGAGAATTCATATAAACCATATGCAATATAAATTAATAATGCCTTAATACATATAGTTAATTATTTATTTATGATAACTTCATAAAAATGACTAAATAGTGATTCGTTGCTTCTTGAAATTGATGTCACCTTGAATCTCATCTTGAATTTTTCTTAACATGGTAAGCGATTTTGGTGTTGTCTTCTCATAGCACATTTAATAATGTATACACAATAAATTGAAAAATGATGTACATGCATTAAACAAGGTACAACAATTTGTTCACCGTAAGTGAAATAACAAGATAAAAAATAAAACACCTAATTCTACTAAGGTTTGGAGAGCCACTGCTCAATATGGGTGGTTTTGTTTTTCAACGGGTTAATCTCGTCGGGTGTCGAGAGTGTCAGGCAAACGGAGGGTGCGTTATACCTCTCCCATTCTCTCTTTTCATTTCTCGACGGATTTGGCGGTGAGGCAGTTGATGTTTGGTTTTGATGCGGCTACGAGGTTGGGTGGGTTTGTGCATGCGGGGCTAGACCTCTATTCCGGCCGAGCGAGTTTGGAGTGACTGGTAGTGAGCATGCCAAGCCTCAGGTTCAGGAAACCGCCATGGCATCAACAACTTCTGACTGGGCTTGGTGTTGATGTTACGATCGACACCTGTAGCTGTGCTAAGCGAAGGTTGGGGTGGGTTTTGGTATGGAGAGGTGGTAGATTTGATGAGGATCGAGCGCTCCCCAAGTTTTGGGCTCATGGCTAAGTCTTGGGCGTGCTTGGGTCTACTTGGGTCTTGATACGTTCTTTATGGGCTAGACTTTGGGCATGGGAGATAGATTGGTCTCCTTGGCCTATACGGGTGACTTAAGCACTGACAACAACATCTCCTTCGTCAGTGGTGTGTTTGTTCCAAGCGGTGCTGAATGATGAGATTACCTTGGAGGGTCCTGTCTCCAAGGAATCGAAGTAGGCATGTCAATGGGGCGGAGCATGACCGAATCAACCTAGATCCGCATCTATTTAAGTAAAGAAAAAGTTAGACCCGATCCACCCCATTTATCCAGAGGATCTTTAATAACCAAATCTGGATCCGGATCCGGCCAATGGAGCCGATCCGAGCCCCGTTTATTAATATGCAAATTACTAAACTTATTTTTTTTATCAATATGTTAATTATTTCCAGTATGTCACATGACTCTACAACACAACCAAAATATTTCATTAACGCAAACTAGACAGACCAATGCAAAATAATAAATTTTTAATTTATATTAAGGAAATTGACAAGAAACAAATCGTTTTGAGTTTTAATCATTTAATTGATTAATATTTTTATAGAACTTTGATAAAGACCTTTAGATTTTTTTTAAATGGACGTTTAGGTTATAAATATTTCATATATATAAATTTAATAATTATATTTAATAAATTTTTAAAAAAAATCAATGAGGCGGATCTTAAAAGGATCGAATTGCTTGTGATCCGGATTCGATCCGTTAAATAAACGGATCAACGGCTCCAGAACTCACATCCAAATCCATTTAATAGGTAGGGTATGCAGTGGGTCCGGATCAAAACTCGCTCCGTTGACAAGTCTAAACAGGAGGATCCTGATCCGGTGACTGAGTGAGGTTTGAATTTTCATCGTCTTCCCTAGTTTACAGGCTTATGTCGACCCATAATTTTATTCCATAAAGTTGGTTCTAGGGTTGGAAGTGCTTCATGGGACATTTAGTATTTGTGATTGCAAATTTTGCTTTTTGAGGTAATCGGTATCTGATTAAAAAGGTATCCTCAATTTATGTAATATTTCTTTTATCAGCCCATGCGTGAGTGGAATATTAAGTATTTTGGTTGCTGATCAATAGAGTTGATGATTTTGAAAGAAGAAAAAAAGGTACAACATTAATAATTTTATAAATTAATAATTTATTAATTTATTCATAAATTAATAAAGATTAATTTATCGATTATTTAATATTTTACTAAATTAATAAATTTTGCCAGTGCTAAGACTATTAATTTATAGAACTGAAAGATCATTTGCTTGGTAATTAATAGCTCACCACCAACTCCACCGTCCAAAATGTGTCATTTGATTAATGAAATGATTTTTTTTTATTTTGAAGGGATTTTTTAAATTTATTTATATATATATGTTAAACTTCACAATATCTGAAAATGGAAGTTTTACAAATTAATTTTGTACGTGATTGATGACATGCGTTCAAGTTTTCCACGAATTATTGAGTTCGTAACAACTAACAACCATACCATTACATACTACAATCAATGAATTAGTAAGAATAACTACTTTGATCGTATACAAATGATACAATCACCAAATGTAAACTTTTGAGAATGGCTAGGGGTGGCCATAAGCCCATAACTGTGTTGCGTAACACTCTTCACATATCACTTCCTACAATTTGTTGTATCTATAGCCTAATTTGTTTTTTTTTTCTTTTTGAAAGGGCCTAATTTGTTTTATTTTATTTAGTAATATTGGGTATTTATTAGGGACTCGGATCCTCTACTAACAGAGAGATTCCTAACATTTGTCTAACCTTAATCTAGGCCGTCCATAACATCTGTAAGGCCAAGATCGTTCATCAGTTTATTTTTCTTTCCGTGCCAAAACTGCAAAAGAGTCTAATCTTTTTCTCTCTCGTGCATAGTTTCTTCGACCATAGCGTTGGATATGCCGATTAGGGAAGTCTTCTCTGCAACTCTAAACAAGCCACCTCTCTTTATTAAACTGCCAATTTGAGAAGCCATCATTTCCATTCGTTTCAATGGTCTACTGCCAATCTACTGTTGGGTTTATGAGCACAAAGTCATATCCCGTTTGTTTCTTGCATAGTTCCATTGTCTAGGTTAATCTAGTGTTCATCTTCCATCTCTCGATTTTGTAAGCTACTATATGAGAAAAGATAACCAAACCAATCCTTCAAACCACTTCCTCAATATTAACTTTATGTGAAACCCATAAGTCATAGTTGTTTTCAAATGTATATTTTGCGAACTAATTCAAATCCTAAAATGATAATCGATTATCTTGATTAGGGTAGAGTGTTGGCGTAAAAAAATAAATTCGATTGACAAAGATAATCGATTATTTTGACTAGTGGAGGCTAATGATGGAATGGGCCTGGGCTTCGACATAGACGGTTGTAGAGGTTGTTGGTTGTTAGAAATGAAGAATAAACCCAGATGAAGATTAAAGTGGAGACGGATGACAGATGAAGAAAACGATGGAGATGGACTTCACGGCAGCTTGTGTAGAAAAGAAATTGGAGCTAAATTAAATCTAGGCTTTAAGATCAGAATGGATGGCCAAGATTCTCTTGTTAGGCAAATGTTAGGAACCCTCCGTTAAGAAAAGATTCGAGTCCATTTATTAGTCATTCTGGCAATCTAACTTTGGATTCGGATCCTCTCCTAACCAAGATCACCTAACATCTTCCTAACCCACGCATCTCTATCATTAGATTTAATGTGCAACTAAGATTCGTTTTTGTATGTGCATCTTTTCTATCTACTGCCGCAATGCGCGCGCGCACACACTCTCTCTCTCTCTCTCTCTCTCTCTCTCTCTCTCTCTCTCTCTCTCTCTCTCTCTCCCTCCCTCCTCTCTCTTTCTCCTCTCTCTCTCTCTCTCCCTCCTCTCTCTCTATGTTCACCCATCTACCAGTCGCCGTCGACGACACAACCACCTAACTAGAATGGAATTTCGTCAATTTTTCTCTACTACATAATGGGATCCGACCCCGCTCCCCGGATATTCCCTATTCTGTTCTTGGGATTCAAGGATTACATAATTATATCTCACATCTCTCTTGTATCCAAATTCTTCAACTTGCAGTAAAATCTATCCTTAAAGAAAATCTTCTTGTTAGATTTTGGGTTTATAGATTGATTGATTAAATTTGATATATTGTGTGTCTAAGGTGAGGACTTGGGGCTTCCAAATTGCATTCGGTTAATGTTGGATTTATCATCGGCTGGATTGTTAGATGTATTGGGTATATTGATGATCTAATACTAACATGCTATTGAGCAAGATGACTGCTTGGGAAGTGTTGTTACAATTGGTGAGCTTCTCAATCTCTAATCAAATCTGAGATACACCATGGTGTGTTTCTTCCATGATAGTATAGGTTCTCTCACTTCTCAGAGACAGAGTGCAATGAGGCAATGAAGGAAAAAAAATACACAAAAATTAATCTTATATAGTTAATGAAGTATCAATTTTTGTGTGTAATTGGGCTCTTCGGTTCTGTTGTTTGAAATGGAAGCCCAAACTCTCTACCTTCCAGGCAAACCAATGAGGCTATCTTCTTTGATTAAAATTTAAGACTATTAGCTAGGTCAATTGATCAATGTCTTTTTTTGTGAGTTTCATGAGTAAAATCAAAGAAAAACAATTCTAATGTGAAAATTGAGCTACATAAGAGTAACTCCAACAGTTTTTTCATATTTGAACTTTTCTTCATTTTAGAGAATATTTTGATTGTTTTACTCCAACAGGTTCTCCAAACACATTCCCTATTTTAGAGAATTTGATGAGAGAGAAAACAGCATTCCCTATATTTACAACATTCTCTATATTTTTAGGAAAATCTGCAAAATGGGAAATATGTTGGAGTTAGAGCAACTCCAACAACATAAATTAAAATTTTCTCATTTTATTCAATTATATAGCCGAAACCTATTTTAGCTATGTATTTTCAAATTTTGATCCAACAATGTTACTTACAATTTAGTTATATTTAAACGTTGGACAAAATTCACCCACAGTACTCCAACTTATGTGGCCAGGTCAGTTTGATACCTTAACTTTTTTTCGTACGAGATACATACTCCAACTTATTTTTTTCATTCCGTCGAGGTACCCACATCACATTTCCGTTCAATTTCCGGCAACTTTGCTAACGTGGCACCTCTATTTTTTTGAAAAATCCATATTACCCTCAAAGTTTCCTGCCAATTTTCAAAATTTTGAGTTTTGAACATAAAAATTTAAAGATCAATAGCTCTCGACGGGTAACTCATGATAGTGTGCATTGAACTCCGTAAGTCATGCCTCCTTATTTTCCATCTTCTTAAAATATCATCAGCACCATTTACTAGACCACCCATTCTATCCACAACGATATCAGCAATTTTCTGAATTAAACCACTTAATAGTAGACCGCGTTGAGATATTCCCGACTAAAGATGCAGCATATCCTTGTTTCTCAAGTTGTTTTAGTTTAGTATCAACCAACCATTTCACTAATATCACATCATAATCCACATTATCTGATACAGATACCGCTTGAAACTCCACCAGCATTGGCATCTTCTCTTGTCTAGACGAATTCGAGGTAATCCCATACACATCATAAAATCTTCTCTTGTCATAAAATTCATTCACCTACTGGCTTCATGCCTGGTTACTGTTAGCAGACTTACTGCTAGGCGGTAGTCCGCCTTCTAGGCGGTAGTCCGCCTCGTAGGGGATCAAAACGAGTATGAACAAGTAAAAATAACTCATTTGTTCCACTATCTAGGCGGTAGTCCGCCTCTGAGGGGAATTTAAATGAGTTTTGTGAAGATGCATAAAAACTCGAAACTTTGTGGAAAACCGTAGTTTATTTATTCCGACATAAATACAAGATATATATCCAGAGCCTCACTCTCTAGTAAAAAGCTATGTGCTGTTTAGCCACTCATAGTAACAGACATATTTACTCGAGGATGATGAAGCTGAATGGCTGCTTCGACTCTTTACGCACTATCTAAACTCTCAGGCTTTCTGCTCTCAGATAGATTTCTCTAGTTCTGATTTTCGATACCTCACACTAAGACTTAATGCTCTTTATATAGAGAGCGAAGTCCAAAGCGGAATTGAAACTCCAACTAATAATAATGACTCTACTAGCTATAGTGCTCTGATGCAGAGAGGGCATCTGCTTTTCTCCATTGTCTTTTTTTGGAAACCAGATTCTCAGGATAAAGATGTCTCCCACTAAGAGGAAGAAGACAACATGATTTTTACCTGTCTTTACAGGTCATCATATACCTCTGAATTATCCCCAAGGTAAGGGTCTTCATACCTCATCCTCTTTTTCGTTTAATTCTTCCATATCTGTATCTGTATACATCTGGTAGCTTCTTTCTTTCTCGATCTTTTCGAGCCAATTAGTAAAGGCGAGGGAGGAATCTATTTCTTTCTTTTTCAGGGCGACAAAAAGATCACTTGTAACAACCTCTGGATGGTCGTATGTAATGACTATTATCTTTTCCCCTGACACAAGAAACGTAATCACTTGATCTTCTTCGATTACTTTCTTGATATATTCCAATGTCATAGCCTTCATCCATTGGATGCTAGAATTTGGGTTTCCATTGTATCCGATGAATGTTGGCTCAAGATACTGCCCTTGGATGATTCTGGTGTAATGGTATGGAAGAATATATTCAGTCTCTCCATTAGATTTCTGCACTCAATCTGGGGGTGTAGACCTGAACTTTCGTCTAAGAATGCAGTTGCTCTTCCTAACATTCTTCATTGTATTATAGATAATTGTTGGCAGCCCCTTTAGTTCTTCATTTGTCTTTGTCCATAAATTATGAACAAATCTATTCTCAACAAACCATAACTTGTGCTCCTGCGGATGTTCACTTTGAACATTAACCAAGTATCTTCCTAGGAAGGGTCCTGGGACAACGAAGAGGGTGTGGAGGAAATCTTCATCGGGTGTATGCGTGTCAATATATCTGTGGAACTTGAACCATCCTGATTCTTTTAGCGTCTAGATAGCAACTTTTGCACTCTCTGGAGTTCTAATGTGTAGCATTGCTGGTTCATTGACTAAGCTCGGTGGTTGCTTCTTTTGTCTTAGTTCCATCGCCAAGGCGTCCATGGTTTCTACCATTAGCCTTTTGTCATTCTCTTGGAAGTCAAACATCAAATTATCCAACAGTGCCTTCTAGTGGGATGCTAGACTTTGGTCAGTCTGGAATACTGCTTCTGAGAATGTGTTCAGCTAGTAGCTGAAGATGTTCACAAAACCTGTATGAAAAATTTTGCTTTTTGGCAAAGCAGCAACCATCAACCTTTTGATTTGTCTTTACCGTCTGTCGTTTGAGACAGGCTAGTCAATCCTTTCCACTGGGATTGATTAGTTAAGGCTAGTCTTTTGGGACGCAGCAAAAAACTCTTAAGGGCTTTTTCAACTAGTTCTTCTTGTTGATTAGGCTCATTTCCTAGTCTTCTGCTTCTCAGGTTGCGACATTCATCGTCCCTCTCACTTCTTATGTACATGGTCATTTCCCTTGTCAAAACGTCTGGAAGATAGTTCCTATTTCCTACAATTAATTCTACATCATAATCATATTGGTTAAGAAATAATTGCCAGTTTGCTAATCTTCCCCTATTAGCAGCTTTATCAAGTTTGAAGTTTTTGAAATTTTTTAGATTGGCACAATCTGTTCTCATGGTGAAAAGTTTCTTTAAAAAGGCTGGAGAATTCTTGATTGTCTTTTTGATGGTCAGAATTTCTTTTTTCCCTGTGGGATAATTCTGCTATGCAGCATTGAACTTTCCACTGCAAAATTTCAAAATCTTCTCGGTGTTAGTATCTGGCTCTCTTGCCAGTACTACACATGCCCAGAAGTTGTTACTAGCATCAGTTTGGAGGATGATTTCTTCATTCTCTTCAGGTTGATGTAGTGGTGGCAAATTCTTGCATAGTTCTTTGATTTTCCTGACGATCTTTTCATCATCTTCTGTAAACTTCTAAGCTCTCTTTAAGCTTGTTTTGGGCGACAGGATTTTTGTTAATCCAGTAATTTTAGGAAGGAAGTCTCTTACATAATTTATGACTCCTAAAAATCTCTGTAGACTTTTGGTGTCAGGAATTCTGTCTAGGAATTTCCAGACTTTTCTAGGATATGTGGCTGAAGCTTGATGACTCTGTTTTTTATGTTGATGCCTAAGAAGTCAATTTCATCTAGGACGAGAAAGACTTTTTTTTCTCCTTAGATGATTCCATATTGGACGATGAGCTTGGCTACTTCAAAGAGATGATTCATGTGTTCTTCTTTGCTCTTTGAGAACACAAGAATATCGTCTATATAGATGACACAGAAGTCTGCCACTTGCTTGAATATGTTATCCATTTTTCTCTAAAAAATGGATGGAGCTTGTTTTAGCCCGAAAGGCATTACTAGCCATTCGTAATGTCCCTATATTGTTCCAAAGGCTGTAAGAGAAATGTTGTTAGGATGCATTTTGACTTGCCAAAACCCTAATTTAGCATCAAATTTTGAGAACACCTTGGATCCTCTAAACCTGTTGGTTAGCACTCTTGCTTGTGCTATCTGGTAACCGTCTTTTACGGTTTTCTTTTTGACGTCTTTGTAGTCTATCACCATTCTTACTTTCCCGTGAATTTCTTCTGCATGGTTTCTAACATAGAAAGCTAGGGCATGGTGAGGACTCCTTGATGGTCTCATCAATCCTTTCTCTAAGAGATCAGCTATATCATTTCTGAACTCTTTTTGATCTTCTTTCTTATATTGGGGAATAGCTTTTACGTGACAGATGGAATTCATGTCATGTAATTTAAGCTTACAGACCACTAGGTCTTTCTCCCAAAACTTCAGATGATTGATATCGATATTTTGTCTGAGCATTTCTTTGATTTATCCAAGGGTATGCTTTCTCTGTTTTTCGAGCTTGGCCTTGAAGTGCTTGAGATTATGCTCTCTTACGAATGCTGCTTCAACTGTCTCATCTTCATCTTCTGATGATTCATCACTGGGCAACTCTTGTTGCTCGTGTTGGTTGTCAGAAGCTTTATAAAACACATAATAGTGATACTTGTCTTGATTGTGAAGCGGCGTAATAGTAGGATCTCCATTCTCGAATCTAGTCTTCATACTATGTTTCTTGGAGTTTCTCGCTTTCTTTTTGAGGATTTTCTCTTATTTACACTTGTCATAGTCTCTCTTGAGAATGTTGTAGACAGTGTGTTCCTTGAGTGTGATTCTGGTAGGGGCATGAGGTGGTGCATCAGGATGTTTGAATTCTTTGTTGCCATGAAACCTACATAATTCTGTTTCATCATAATCTTCTTCTGATGATGATAATGATTCTTCGATAAGCAACTCATCTTGTTGCTTACAATGCAGTATGGTTTCGAATCTTGGTGTGTATCCATCACTATTCTGCTGCATTCTCTGATATTGCTATGTGAATCCTGGACCAATAATACTTTTAGCTTCTTTAAGCCTCTCTATCCAGAAGAATTTTTTGATTTTTTTCGAAACCTAATAAGTTTACTTCTAGTTTCTGGATGAAATTTTGTTGTAGCAAAAATCATTGACGATTAGAACATCGAAGTCTTGGCCTTCTGATTGCCAAATATTTTCAATCACAAATGTTCCTCCTCCTATCAAGACTTGAACCTTCTTGGCTAAAGTATTCATGAAAATTCTTCTTCCTTTTACAGTTTTTCCAGTTGCATTTCTCTTTGGATCAGTTATCCATAACTCTTCTAGTACAGCAAACTTCTTTGCTAAACTGAAACCATAACTATTATCTATAAAGGCATGTAGATGATACTTCTTGTATCCTGGAAATTTTAATCCAATCTCCATGTAGTTACTGAATCTACTTGTAGAAACAGTTGCTATCTTGCACAGATTCTGTTTTGAAGAACTTGCTTCCTCTTCTGTAAAAGGATTGCATTATTCTTCTTCACAGTCAGATACTACTTCTTCTTTCGTATCATGGACTGGTTTATATTGTTCTTCTTCATAGTCAGATACTACTTTTCTTTTTGTATTATGAGCTGAAATTTCTGCAGGTACTACTCCTTCTTTAGTAGTAGTATCAAACTTTGTTTTTTCTAGATCTCTTTCTAGAATTTCTTGCCTCTATTCTATCTTATAGAAGTAGTCTTCGTACTCTTGTTCAATAATCTGGTTTATTAAACATTTCTTCATCTTTCTCCTTGCTTTATGTATGAAGCATTCTTGGTGATATGTTTTCCATGTTGCTTCACAAAACATAGGGAGTCCCTTCTTCTCCTTTCATTGACAGTAGTCGCAAATGAATGATCCCGGATTGACCTTGTAGGAAGATATCTTTTCATCATCTGTGTTTTCTTCCCAATTCTTTATCTCAAGAAGATAAAGCTTTCTAGGTTCATACTCTTCTTCAAACTCTGATTCTGATTCTTCTGTCGATTTGTCTTCTGAACAGACTGAATAGACAGACATTTCTTCATCATCTTCTGATGAATAGACTACCTTGTAGCCTTTCAGATTTTTTATTTCCATGGATTCTTCATACTCCTTGAGAAAAGCCCTCAAACTTCTTTTTTCTTTCTTAGGACATTCGTTAGCATAGGGCCTTTCGGCCTCGCATAACCAACATCTGCAAGTTTCCTTCTTTTCTGGTTCCTGATGAAATCTTGTCTTCTTGAAAAATCTATTTCTAGGATTTTATTTTTCTCTTCTGTAGTTGGAACTTCTCTTGAACCTCCAGTTCTTCCTTCTGTTTCTCTTGAAATGTTCTTCAAAATCGTATTACATTATGACTCACTCAAGAAATTACTTGCTAAAGGTGAGTGCCATACTTAATAGAGTTTAAAACCTTTTACTTCTAATAGCAGCTTATTAAATGACAACAAATAGACTAACATTGAGTTGTTACCAAATCAGGATTGAAGTAATCCTTGTCTCAACGATAGTGTACAGTTGGTTCCTATTAAAGCTGAAAGGACCCGACCCTGATTTAGTTACCTAAGCCGAAATTAGGCACTAACGACAACAAAATCTATAAAAAAAATTTGTCAGAGTTTCTCCTAAAATTCTATGACCCAAAATCTACATTTGAAAATTCATTTCTAAATCAATTCCCAAGAATAAATCGTGGGACGTTGATTCCCATCCGGAATTCTCAACATACTTGAAAACATAACAAAACAGTCGTACATGTTTATATCGTACTACATACATCAGAAATGAAACATCAGTAAGGTTCTGATGAATACCAAAGTCTTAAAAAGCATTATTACAGGTAAGCTTGATGCTGCTACTGTTATGTAAACTACTGTTCTTGGAAACAGTTTAAGAGTCTAAAGCAAAAGATCTTTAGTTCCACAATGCACTACCAGAATAAGTACTATAGCCGACAAAATGTTGAAAAATAGGCTGACGACTTTTGATGTCATCAGGTATACTATAGTATACCCGACGACAAAAAGGGTTTGTCAACCATAGTTTCCGGTCGTCGGGTCTAGTGCTATAGCCGACGACCGAGAAAACGTCGTCGGTGTTTGTGACGGAACCGTCGTCGGGTATAGTTTTTGACAAAAACCGACGGCATTTGTCAACTATAGTTGACGACTCATTAATGTCGTTGGCTATAATTCTTATATTAGATCTGGTTCGCAGCAGCTCAATCATTCAAAAAAAATCGGTGACAAAAACTCAAAACGCTCTGAAATCATTGGGTGTTGTCGGAAGCTGTCCAAAATAGGTTCATGGGGTGTTGTCGGAAGCTGTCCAAAATAGGTTCATGAAGCTATATATAGGTACGTGTGTGTGTGTGTGTGTGTGTGTGTGTGTGTGTGTGTGTGTGTGTGTGTGTGTGTGTGTTGATTAATGTTGATTTTGAGTTGATTGTTGATTTTGAGTAATTGATTGTTGATTTTGAGTTGAGTTGAATTTGATGAAAATATGTACATATATAATTATATGTAAAATTGTTGATATGTATGTGTTAATTTAATATGTATGTATGTAAATTTGTTGATTGTTGATGTGTATATATGTAAATTTATAATTGTTGATTGTTGACATGTATATATATATATATGTTGATTGTTGATATGTACGTGTATATATATATATGTAAATTTGTAATTAGGGAGTAGAAGAATTAAATTATGTAATTTGTAGTTCATTTAAAGATCAATATATATATATAATGATGAACTTTTAATTAATTAGTAAATGTATATATTTATATACTGTTGGAATTTTCAGGATGGACAATAGTTGGATGTGCCTTCAAAAATGAGATGTAAGATATCATCATGAAATTATGAGATTTGTGGAATATGTAAAGGTTAATTGTGGAGGGATGCCAATTTATTATTGTCCGTATACGCAATGTCAGTGTCGCAGCGAGCGATTTCATTTTTCCATTGATAAAGTATTGGAGCACCTGAAGAAAAATGGATTTTGAGATAAGTACACATGTTGGATTTATCACGATGAAACATCATCAGTGGGTCAGCATGATCATGGACAATTTTCTGAGAGGGGGGCCAGTACATCCAATGATCCAACAACGAGGTTGATCAACGATGTGTTTTCCTATGAGAGCGGTGTATTTGCTCAAGCACTAGATATCCCTTCCGCAATTGGGGTCTTCCTTCATATTGAGCCAGTCCAGCAATTACTTAGAGCTAGCAACACTACCGGTATGGACAAGTAGAACAACCCGATTAGCATGCAACAGACCCCGTTGTATAACAGGTGTAATAAGACTGTTCTTGAAAGTATCATGGGAGTGATGAAGCTCAAAGTGGAAAACAAAATGAGTGTTAAGGTTGCTGATAATTGGCTGAAGTGGACTGCTTCGATGCCCTCCCCCCTCCCCCCCCCGGTCATCGTCTTCCTACCACTCATCGTAAGGTGCAACATATTCTGAAAGATCTTGAGCTTTCCTACATCAAAATCCATACATGTAGATATGATTGCGTTCTCTTATGGGGTAAAGATGCTTACGGGAATAATCTTGAATGTCGTGATGCCTGTCCGGTATACAGTGCAGATAGGTATAAGTTGACTCCTGTAGGAAATAAGAAAGCTGTGAAGATATTTCGGTATTTCCTGCAGGTTGATAGGCTGGAACGGTTGTTCATGTGTGCACACATGGCTGAAGCTATGAGAAGGTGGGCTGAGAAGAATTTACTTGACGATGATACCCTTATACACCCTACTGACGGAGAGGCTTGGAAGTACATGGTTAAGGAGTTTTCTCATTTTGCATCAGAGGTTCGAAATGTTTGGCTCGGGCTCTCATCTGACGGATTCAATCCTTTTGGAAACATGAGTCTTCAATATAGTATATGGCTAGTTATTTTGGTACTGTACAACCTTCCTGCATGGATGTGCATGAAGAAGGAATACAATATGCTCACTCAATTAATTCCAGGGCCGGGTTATCCAGAAAAGTGTCTCGATGTGTATTTGAGACCCTTGATTGAGGAGCTTAAGTACCTAAGTGAATTTGGTCATGCCACTTATGACAAGTACAAAAATGAGATGTTCCAGATGCGTGTCATGCTTGTTGGCATCATCAGTGATTTTCCTGCTCACGGGATGTTGTCAGGCAACGTTACAAGGGGATGTCAGGCTTGTTCAGAGTGCATAATTGTTGAGTGCTACAGACCTCATTCCAGAAAGATTGTCCAGATGTGTCACCGTTGTTGGCTTCCAGATGATCACCCATTTCGGCGAGATCCTGAGGCTTTTAATGGGACTGTAGAAATGGGTGTGCAACTCAGGAGATGGATGGGGGATGAAATTTTGGAAGTGCTGAATGAATACGATTTTGGGCAGCTGAGCAATCATCCTGAAATAGTGGCATCAATACCTGACAGACCCGACATGTATAAATTCTGGACACACAAAAACATATTTTGGGAACTCCCGTACTGGCTCAAGTTGCCAATCATGCACTACCTAGATGTCATGCACATAGAGAAAAATGTGTGCGAAAGTGTGGTGGGCACAATTCTGAATTGGGAGGGGAAAACTAAAGACAGCCCTAAGGCACGCATTGACTTAAAAAGAATAGAACTGCGAAAATATTTGTGGTTGAGAGAAGGAAAGAAAAAAAATGCATCAAACTCCTTACACCGTCAAGCCTGACCAAAAGAATGAAATTTTTGGTTGGGTGGGTAATGTCAAGTATCATTATGGCTATGCAGGAAATATAGGCCGGTGTGTTAACTTTCGGGACAATAAGATGTACGGATTAAAGAGTCATGACTGTCATTTACTGCTTCAACGTCTCCTCCCTGTTTTCATTCGAGGGTACCTACTCAAAGAGGTAGTGGTGTTGTCAAGATTCTTTCATAAGTTATGCACAAGAGAAGTGAAAAAATCAGACTTGTGGGAAATGCAACAAGACATCATTTTTATCTTGTGCAAATTTGAGAGGATATTTTTTCCAAATTTTTTTGACATCATGCCTCACCTGATGATCCATCTTCCTGAACAATTGTTGCTTACCGGTCTGGTACACTACACTTGGATGTATCCCATGGAGAGGTACATACGATTCAACTTTTTAATTTAGCTCTATTTTTATATATAAATTAATACTTATTTTTCAATAATTATAACATGCACTTTGCAACTTGATAGACAACTGGGAGACTACAAAGACTATGTGAAGAATAAATCTGCACCTGAAGGGTGTATCGCTGAAGCATATCTTGCGCACGAGTGCGTAACGTACACCTAGTTGTATTTGGGAGTGCTCGAGGACCCTCCACAACATATGCCGGTAGATGAACCTGAGTTCAACATTTCTATCATCTCCAATGATGTTGAAGTATATAGAAGTTTCCAAACTCGTACAACTTGGAACTATATGAGTTAGTCATTGCCCACTGGTGGGTACTGATTAACTGTCCAAAAGTTCTATACTGGAAAAACATCCATCTTCAACACCCTTCTATAGGCATTAATGTTGAGTACCACAACAAGACGTTTGCAAACTATTTTGGCAAATGGGTAAGTGTGTGTGTGTGTGTGTGTATTTATATATTTACTTCTATATATAAAAAATAATATCAATGTTTATATTTAAAGTGAGTGGTTTTTTTTCAAATGAACCATATACAAGATGATGGTTACCCATAATGGTCACATGCATTGAGGCTCTTGGCGATGAAACCGGTAACTTCAAATGTTTACCCGATGTGTAAGGTCAATGGCATGAAATTTATATGTCAACATAAAGATGACAGACTGAGAATACAGAATTATGGGGTAATGGTGCATGGTGGGCAAAATGGCGTTGACTATTACGGTGTTCTCCATTTAGTGGTTGAACTAATTTATGAGGAAGACATGAAAGTGCACTTGTTTAAGTGTAGATGGTTTGATACTAGCCTGGAGAACACAAGGGTCGATCAGTACGGAATATTTTCGGTGAATACTGCTACAAGCCGGTATGAAGATGACTCTTTTGTTTTTGCCACATCGGTAAAAAAAGTATTTTACCTTGATGATCTTATGCACAGAGGCGCGTGGAAAGTAGTTAACCATGTTGTTCCTATAAACATATATAGTGCTGCTCCACTTGGTGAGACCGCAGATGGTGAAGAAGTTACTGCATACCAAGAGTCGAACGCAATTGGCATTCCGGAATCCTCTACAATTCACTTTAATAATGTTATACCGGGTAGTGTGGTTCAAATTCCTCGAGCAGAACTTCTTGATGTTAATCCAAATGAAGTTGACGAAGACTCAGGTGATGAGGAGCGGCACATCTTACCAAAAATTAACTATGAAACCGAGTCAGACTCAAGCGATGATTTTGATTATCAGCCTTAGTTAAAGATGTATTTGAGTATAACATGTATGTTTGTTATGATATTTGAGCCTGAGTATTTATGGAAAACATGTTTAATTAGCGATGATTCTGACTATGTGAATGATCAATTAGTTAACCAGGTATTTGTGGGAAACGTGTTTTTACATGAGAAGGCTGTGACAAAAAAATTCACACTATACTCGATGACATTGACTCACGTCGTCTGTTATACTAACTATAGCCGACGACATAAGTAATGCCGACAACGTTCTACATGAATGTCGTCGGCCTTACTATAGTCGATGACTTAAATGTCGCCGGCTATAGTCGATGACCAATCGCGCCACACTTTGTAAACCAAACCCTATAATCTCCAAGTTCGTTGTCACCTGCTGCCGCCTGCTGCTCGCCCGCGCCTCTCTCTCTCTCTCTCTCTCTCTCTCTCTCTCTCTCTCTCTCTCTCTCTCTCTCTCTCTCTCTCTCTCTCTCTCTCTCTCTCTCTCTCTCTCTCTCTCTCTCTCTCTCTCGCGTATTGATATTAATGCTGTTGTTGATATTAGATTTTGAATTATGTGATGTTGCGTTGTTGAATTAGATGATGAAGAAGCATGTTTTGAATTAGAGGATGAAGAAGCTATTTTCCATATGTTGTTGATGCTAATGTTGTTGTTGTGCTAATGTTGGTTGGTTGAGAATGTGAATGTGAATGTGGTTGGTTGATTTCATATTTTTGAATTAGATGATGTTGTGTTGTTGATGATTACGAAACTGTTTTGGATGCTAGGATTATGCTAGGATAGTTTTTTATTATGTACGGATTATGCTTGGGATGTAATGACCATGTTAGATTAGGATTAAATGACCGTGTTGATTAGGATTTGGAAATTGTGTTAATTTGATTATTATTTTAGTTAACTTGGTTATTATTTTGGTTAATTTGGTTATTATTTTGGTTATAATATTTAGTTTTTGATGAATTGAATTGAGTTTTTGCTGATTGAATAGTGACGAAAAATTGGATTAAATGGCCATGTTGATTATGCTATGTGAATTTGATTAGGAACCATGAAAAATTGGTTTGGCAAAAAAAATTCGTCAGGATCCGGGTCGAGATCCAAAGGTGAAAATAGGACTAGCGTTAGTCATTCCGGGTCCGTCACTATCGGCAACACTTATAGCAGCCATGCCACCTCTCGCCACATTCAACTACTTGGTCAGGGGCGACGCTGCAACTGGAATTAGTGGCCCGCCGACCCTCCAGCGTGAGAAGGTTCTATAAGGACAACTGCATCCCTCAATGGGTAGCACATCTGAAGAATCGGTATGTATGTCGCACATTCCCCTACCGGAGCCTACTCCCACTACGGCTCAGGCCCCTCGATCATCTGAGGCATATGCTTCAGGTAGTTCCTCTACGGCCAGGGTACGATTATGTCCACCGTCTTCCCTCTTCTTGCCTGACGAGATACATACCATACTTATCGTCGATGACACATGGAGACCTATTCTAGAACGGCAACCTTTCCTTACGGTGAACCAAGCGTACGTGTATGTACCGTTCGAGACACCTCTCTGGAGTTTGAGGATTAAGGGATAACAGACAGATGAATCAGATAAATATTAGTTAACAACCTTGATTATTTAATTTTAAACTTATTAATATGTCAATTAAATTGGGTGCTTATGTTTTCATATTTGTATCCATGTCTTGGGTGAAATCGTTGCCAGACGCAAAGATAGAAAGACCAGAGGCACCATCGTCAACAAACTTCTTGACGCAGTGTCCAGGAATGGGAAATTGGTCATTAAGACCGGGAAGGGAGGCGAGGTGATCAAGGGAATGATTACGCGAAAGTACACCGGTATGATGGTAAACATCATGTGGGACAGAGTCCCAATGCTGTGGCCAGATTAGAATTTCGTGCTGCACTACGTGAAGATGGAAGTGAATAATGCACTGTTGGTGAGTTATATTGTATATTCATTATGTATATTTTCCACTTATTAATCAAGTCCGAAGAAATATACAATTTTTATCATTTATATATACATTGCAGAGGTGGTTTCACGTGGAAAATGAGCTCAAACCCACGTGGGCAGATGAGGTGCAAAGGGGCAGGTGATGTGATTTGAGTTATACCGAGTTAGATTTTATTGATCAAGTGTTGTCAATTTATAACATTTGTGTTGCATTAATATAGGTACAAGGAGTGGAAGGCCGAGCTCCGAAAGCACTGGACCAAGCACGGCGACGATCGAGATGGTACTCCTAGCGAGTTCCGGTTTAGGGAGTACGAGTGGTAATGGCTTGTAACCCACTTCAAGAACCCCCGATTACAGGTATGCAACCTGAGTATATTTGTGTTGTATTGTATTATATGAAAATAGTTAGCTAATAATTTTTTTATGTATGTTTATCCAACAAGGAAATTTCGGAAACAAACTCCAAGAACCGATTAATGAACACCAAGAACCATCATGCTAGTTCCAGATCATATTCGTGTTGAAGGGAGGAGGCTGCCAAACACCCAGAAGTCCCCACGTTGGTGTATACTACGCAGCACGCGTATCTGCAGTGCCCCGAAGATGATGTAAGTCTTGAGCCCTCATAAATTAATTAACATATTTGCTAATAAATATTTTTTCTCTAAAAAAAATTGTATGTTTAATAATACGTTATTCATATTTCTGTGTCAATTAGGTAAGAATGCAGGAGGTGATGCCAGATGTGTTGACTCAGGTAGCGAGAGAGCTATATCCTGAATCCCAGGATGAGGAGCTCTCCCAGTATGTCTCTCAAATTGATCCATCTGATCCGACTGTAGTGGCAAGGATCATGGCAACCCCGATCCCTCCAAGAAAGAACACCTTCTACTGCATGGGTCTCTGCAAGAGAGGCCAATGGGTGTTGAAGACGACTCCCGAATTCTCCCACGGGTCCGAAAGTTCCAGGAACTCTAAGCTACAAGAGAAGCTTCAGAGGCAGACGAGGGAGATTGAGGAGCAACAGAGACATATGAAGGAGATGCAGCAGGCAATTGCATTACAGAATGCAAGATTAGCCGAGCAGCAGAGATTAGTCGAGCAGCAGACATCTATGGCGACATATATGCAGCTATGTTTTACACAGTTTCAGGCTGCTGGAATCCAAATTCCGGCCCCACCTCCGAACATTTTCAGTGCTCCACAGCCGCAGCCGCATTAGGATCAGCAAGACCAAGGTAGTGATTACATCAACAACATAGATTTTGATCACTACTAGTGTAGGTGTGTTTTTGTCTGTATGGATGTGTACGTTGTTGGACAATATGTGTTGTATTTTCCAATATATTGCAGATTATGGGTACAAAATCCAAAAACTGTAGTTTTTTTATAAAAAAAAATTACCAACTATAGCCGACGACATGAACCCTTCTCGTCGGCTATAGTTTACCAGAAACTGACATTTCGAAAGACTATAGCCGACGACATTCAAACTATAACCGACGATGTTTTTCCACCATAGCCGACGACATTCATCGGACACATCGTCGACTATAGTCTGGATCAATCAACATTTTGACCACGGGGTTTCGAATAGTCTAAACTATAATTGTGTGCGTCGTCGGCTATAACTAGGTTAGTAAATACCACCTTATATATAAGTTAATGATAGTTTCAAAATATATATATATATATAAGTTAATGATGGCATGTTGGATAATGTTTCATGGTCATTAGGAAGGTACACAATTATAAGAGTTCAATTAGTAAGTTCAAAAATACACTTTCTGTTACTTCATTTGCAAGTAATTTTTCTTTGGAGGAATTTCTAAGTGCTTCTCCAAATTAAAGATGAGAAAACTTGGGTGCTTCTTACAAATTAAAACCACTTCCTGCATAAGTAAGGCAAATTAATATACATAAGTGAAAGGCTCACAATCTGGAAGAAGGCAAGTAGGATATTTAAAGGAGCCAATCGGGATCTTGATTTTCCTATAACCCGAGTAGCAGTCGCAATCGAAACCGACAGGTCCGTATCCAGGCACAAATATGGAGTGGCTTGAATCATTAGAAAACCTGAAAGTTCCTTCCCCACAATTTACCAGTTTACAAACAGCCTCTGCCATATATGCCACACAAACCAACAGCCACATTTTCATTACAAAAAGAATTTTCAACAGCTACAATATATCAGATCAACACCTTGCATTGATCAAGACCCTAATAACCCGATGAAAGTTAACCCTAGTCAAACCAGGAACATCCTTCTTGGGACACACCATTCCAGATACATAGGAACCCGAAAGACAATCAGTAGCTAGCTAGATTGCTGGAATATATGTTACGTACTTGTATGATATCGTCTTCTACTGGATTCGACGTCGACTCTGTACAACTAGTTGTGGCAATGAAGGTGAAGAGGGTAAAGAGAAGAAGAGGAAAAGGAATGAGAGCGTTTTCCATGATCTCTGGACTCCGGTTGAGAGTTGAGACAAGGTAAAGAGAAAATGCACCCAATTCCTCAAGTAATTCTCCAAACTGTTTGAGCAGTTTGAAATCACCATACTGTTTGAGCAAGAGCAAAACAAAATGCAGCAGTTCACAAACTGCTTGAGCGGTTACTATTCAGTGACCAATGAGAAAGTGACACATGTCATCTCCGAATTGTGATTTCGACAAAATAAATATGATGTGTTTTTTTGACAAATAATTTCATAAAGGAATTGCAATTTTATTTCCTGAAAATTTAAATACATAATGGAAATATGATGAAAACATAAATGACAACATTTATTCTTAATACAATTGTTAAATTTACTCTGGAAAGAGTACGCGTAGTTGATAACAATCTGCAAATGTATCATCGGCACAAATTAGTGTGAGTTGTGAAATAAATGGTGTAGTATTTATAGAAAAATATTATGGGGTGTTATGCAATTTTTGGGAATTTTATTGTAATTTTTTAGGATTTGTTTTGTAAATATTTTGGGTATTCCCGTTTATATCCGTTCTGGAAAAAAAAAATAGCCGTTATGTTTGAATATCAGCCGTTTGATCAGATTTTGATTTCAAAATCAACGGCCTAGATCAACTTGCGCATTGGATTTTTTTTCTGTTCGGTAAGCCACGTATCGTCACCTGATTGGTGCGTAAATTTATTTATTTTTACCTTTTACTAGCGCGCGCCAATAAAAAAATGTCAATTGTCGTCACCCACGTGCCAATGGGCTCCACCAGCTGATCGAGGTTTAGCCCGACCCGTTTCTGCTCGAGCTCGTTGACTACTCGGTCTCGCCTCCCCTCCTACTCGCCGGTGCGTCGCCGAAACCGAACTGCTCAAGCAGTTTTTGACGAGACCCTCCATCTGCTCAAGCGTCCGGCCGTCCGGTGCAGATGCTCTAATAAGTTGATGAAGAAACATCATTTAAAAAGGAAGTTATGTTTATAAGGGCAGTTGGTCATTGGTTAACATAGTGAGAAATGAAAGATAAAAAATTCACAAATATTGCCGCCCTTTTTTCATTTCGATTCTCTCTTTTTTACCAAGGAAAGCCAAAAAATTGGGTTACAATGTTCCACCGCAGACATATTTTCCTTAACCCTATTCTTTTGTTTTACATAGGTTGCCTCTCACAAACACCATCCAGCCAAGAAAGCAAAATCCAATCCTTCTTGTTTTACTTTGGTTTTGTATTCTATTGAGGGAATATAGGAAAAACCATAGGCAAAACCAAAGGCTTGCAGACGACTTTTGGATTAAAAACACCATTATGTAGACTTGCCGTGTGTCCCAAAATGTGGGCTGAGGTATCGACAGGAGAAGTGTTCTGGACTTCTGACCGGGAAATGGGATACATCTATAAGTTGTGTAGAGCTATGGTTAATTTTAGTTTCAATCGAAGCGGTAAAAGTTATGCAGCAAAACGAAGGCATTGGTTATTAGATTGGTCATGTCAATTCCAACAACCATGCGCAAACAAATGCTTCATCTGTAGTTTTAAGCATTAAGCATAACTTCAGCCAATTTCATACCTCATTGCACTTGGATAATGGCACAAACATTCAATCATATGGTTGTTACATTGAATCAATTGCAGGTCTTGTTCTGAATCAATTGAATGAAATTCAAGAACCTCATGTCTGAATAAGATAAGGTGGTCTGCAGCTGGCAGATTCTATACACAAGTGATACAGATACAAAATGGCACAGCACTATGACACAATTCCTTTTCCAACCTCATAATGCTACAGTTACCTTCTCTGTAGACAACACAAACCAAAAGATCAAGGATAACAAGAAGACACAATCACTCACTCTGACGACATATAGCAACAATATTTAATGACGTTAGGACTTGATATTCTCTAAGCCGATCCAAACTCTGACAACCATTTCTCATGCTTCTCAATATCCGATTGAGAAACACTCCGTTGAACCTTCACCAACGCCTCTTCAAAGTCGCACATGGCAACAGGATCATTTGATATCTCATCCTTGGACATGTTCTTAATCTCATCACGTGTCTTTCCGGCTATTTTCCTTCTCATCCCATTCAAGGAAGCATCACGGCAAACATTTGTAAGATCATCACCACTATATCCATCTGTTCGGCAAGCCACGTCATCGATATCCACATCGGCAGCAACCTGATGACAATAAAAAGGATTACAAGGGGTTGCAAACAGATCTAGCAAACACAAAATTCTCTTTCTAGGGTTAAAAAGAATAATACCTCAACTTATACAATTTTCTTTTTGATACAGATCAAGGTCATCAGATTCTAAGTTGATTGTAAGGCCATAACATTGTAATACTGGACCATAAACCTAAAATGACAACAACAACAACAAAAAAACTGTGATAGCATTAACAGAACCCTTTGAATAATGGTCGTACCTCGACAGTTTTCAAATTTATCCGAATAAGCTCTTTACGACTCTCAAAATTTGGAAGAGGAATATATATACGCTTCTCCAGCCTCCTCCTGAATGAGTGACCAGATGCCCGTTATTACATATAAAGTGAGCCACCAAAATGCAAGATCTAGCAGACAAACATCCCACCACATACATCTCCAACTCGTTACTTTGAACGAGTGGAAGATGAAAACAAAAGTACAAGAAAATTACACTGACCTGAGTGCCTCATCTATGTCCCACGGGAAGTTGGTAGCTGCAAGAACCATCACAATTTTCCGGGTACCATCTTCATTTACACCAGCAACGTTTACACCATCAACTTGAACTAGAAGTTCAGACTTCACTCTTCTGGATGACTCATGCTCCCCTGATGCCCTAAATAAATGGGGATTTTCAATATGAGACAAGGTAAGAACATCTCACCTTTTAAAATGTTAAGGGATAGGTAAACTCCCCACAGTCAAGAACAAAAATTATACAGAAAAAACAATGTGAATGCATCAACTAAATGGTTGACAATGTCTTCATGTAAACTACGAAACACTTACCCTCGGGAGTTGCAGAGAGGATCAATTTCATCTATGAAAATTGTACTCGGAGCATAAGCTCTTGCAAGATCAAATAAGCACCGAACCATTCTTTCACTTTCTCCACGCCACTTTGAAGCTAAAGTAGCAGAGGAGACGTTGAAAAAAGTTGTTCCACACTCAGTAGCTACAGCTTTAGCAAGTAATGTCTTCCCAGTTCCAGGAGGACCAAACATAAGAACACCCTTCCATGGTCTCCTGATCCCCTGCAACCAAAGAGATTGTAAATTTAAATCAGACAAATGGGCCCTCTTGATAGACATGTCAACCTGTAGGGTAAAATTCAAACAAAACTTAAAGAATAGGTGGGAGCACAATTTAGTTAACATTTATGCATGCTACCCAGTTGTTAACTCACTTTCCACTACCCCTGATCGAATTCTTTGTTAAATTCTCTCATGATTATCTACCAATATAGCTCATAGACTAGTTCATCCCATTTTTATATTTGTTCATTTCTATACCAAATTACCAACACCATTAGACATGCAGATGATGCACAAGAACTTCAATCTCTTTTCATTGGAAAGACGGTAACCGATGGCATGTGCCTATTTCTTAACATACTAAATTTAATGGCAATGCTCACAAGGTACATCTTTCTGTAGACCTCTCTAACTATCAAAGAAGGCACTGTTCCATAAAGTCATCTCACATACAAAAACTAGAACATAACACAGGACATCATATAATTAGGTTCAATTATTCAACAATACCTGGAAGTATTCCGGCATCCACAACGGAAGGACAACAGCTTCCTCCAGAAGTCTTTTCGCTTCATTTAGGCCTGCAACAACATCCCACCTTACTCCAGGACTAGTTTCCAGCACATCTCTTTCAAGCATTTCAGCCAAATCAGGATCAGGTCCCTCATATTGCCTTTTTGGCTTACCATCTTCAGCATCACCATTCTAGAAGTTTCAGGAACAAGTCAGCTAGCAGGTTTATAGAAAAGCTAAAACCACAGATTCAAACTTAAATGCTAACGAATTACAGATCATATAATCAATGACACTAACGCCATAGTTCTCCACCACTTCACATACAAAACGGAGTTATGATTAAGTCTTATATGAGCAAGAACTCTGGCACAACATGAATTGATCAGCAATATGTAATCAAACAGTGAAGACTGCACTTTACCCTTTCACTGGAATCCTCTATGAAACACGTCAATAAACTATTTCAGTAAACAGAACTATAGGTTAGGTAAACTTTACTGCTGAATCTGCCTTGCTTTTTCCAGAGCCAGTGCCTTTCTTGGCCGGAGTAGATGACCGGACTGTTGAGTTAGCCCTACTTGACCCACCAGCCTTTGCACCACGGCCAGGTGTGCCAGCTTTTGTTGCAGAACTCCGAGCCCAGTTTCCATCTTGTGGAAACTTCCTCATACCCTGACCAGCCTTTGCATTTCTTCTATTTGAGGTGTCCCGACTAGGTGGCCTCCACACATCAGGATCATCCATGGGGGAGCCTGAAGAAGTTGGGTATTCATCTAAGGGTTGAAAAACAAAGTTTGACTTAGCATGAATTGGAGATGAAGATGGGCGCCGGCCCATGGGGATTTCCTCAAATGCCCTTCTCTCTGCATCCAGTTGTTTAACAATCTCTGCTTCCTCGGAAAGAGCCTTCTTTACACTCATCCATTTTGCGTGAATCAATGGGTCATCAAGTGTTTTTAAGTGCCTGGAAAGAAGGAAGAAATTCAATTCTTTATCACATAAACCTAGATCGGAACAATAATAACATAAGTGAAGCTATAAGCTCATACAGAACGCATGGCAAGCACCTTAATAAGATGCATTTTAGCTGAATTTAGTTTAAGACTAATTTGTTTTAATAATAGTTTCCCGAAGAATAAAAGTGAGTAAACTCTTCCACATTCAAATGGAACAAGGAAAAATTGCCTCTAAACATACGCAAGCATTTATGTCTTCTGTAAATATTAACGCCTACACATGTAGTATCTGCCCTACTATAGAGGCAAACTGTGATCGTGCAATGTGAATTTATTACAGAAAACAAATGCATGAAGGAGGTTTGTTGTAATAGGCACACACAAGAGCATCTCAAGTTTGCATTCTTTCATAATCAAGTGTGATCTAAATTAAAAACTGTGGACTGTTAGGCCATGATATAGTGTACAAGTTGCAAAATCTCACTCCATGTCCTTGGACTTTAGCAACCACCCAACTACACTTATTCACTAAACTGCCAAAACACAATAGCATGAGCGGTTGCAGGCTGCAGCATTTCTCCAATTACAGTAATTTATAGTGTTATAGATGGGATTACCTTCATTTCCTTTCTTTCTTTCCTGTACATCCTCTCACACACTATAACTCACTTTTATGACGACAGTTTTCTTTTCATTCAAAGCAAACAACAGAAATAAAAAGTGAAGTCATCCACAACCTAAAAAGACTATGCATGTTCTCTATTATTTCATAGATTTATATCCACCTGTTGAATTGGTTTTCTGTTAAGAAGTCTATGTAGTGAGCCGAAAAGCAGAATCAGTTGATGTTTTCAACTGACTATAAGGCACAAGACCATGTTCTTCATAAACCTCAACATATTGTTTTCTACTTTGACCCAAATGGATTAATATCCCCTTCACAGACTCCACTTATAATCATCATAATTCATAACTGAAGAGAAACTACTGATAATCAGTTTATTATCGAATTCAACGTTTCCAACATCTGAAAGTAGATATTCAGTTTCTCCAAATTGCTCTAGACCTCTAGTCATCCCTCGACTAATTTTTATTCCCTTCATTTCTTATGTTTGAAAGGACAAAAAGAAAAGAAAAAAAAAATCAGAACAACATTTCTGATGTGCCTCTAGCAAAATGCCCAAGATTCTAACTTTCAACCTCCAATGGCTTTCAACTATCTCCCTATTTCTAACCCACCAGAAATAGCAAGCATTTCTCCAGTAAAATTGATCTCCCCAAATCGTGAGGACTTTCATCATCTAAAATTTGGGAAATGTAAAATCGTATATTCAACATATACCAAACAAACAAAAGCTTTCAATTTGTTCGAATTACATTACAGTATAGAGAGAAACAAGGAGAAGAGTTGAGAAATGTGTAAGTACTTGTTGATCTGGGCAATGCCGCCATCGAAGAAGATGATGGAGGTGTCGTAGAGCCCTTCCATGGCGTACTCTGTCGCCAGCTTCAGGTGGTCTTGCAGACCCACCAGCGTCGGGCCCACCATTATCTACTTCTCTGTGATTTTTGTGTTCTGGGTTTTCCGCAGAGTTAGGGTTCTTGTAATTTGAAGACGACGAATCACGACGACGCCGTTTAATAAGCCGTTTGTATTTCTCAGGGCCTGGTGGTGGCTAGTTTAGTTTACTTGCTTATCAGCTGTTGGGGAATGTGGGGTCGACCCGTAACCGAAAAGTATTATATGGACCTAAGGATGACCCGTTTCAAATGATAGCTTGGATTCAAGTCCCTTTTTTGGTGTGTTTTTGCCTTTAATTTGAATGGGTTTGGATCCATAATTGGCTGAGGCCATTTTCAACCCTATCCGACGGACAGTTTAAACAAAAGAATTATGTATACTAATCACAGGCGCACCACAGTTCTTCTGGTCCTTCGAATATTTCCTAGGAGTTGTTGAAATCTTCTAGTCCTTGATGTTCAAATTAATGTGGATGGTTTTAGGAACTCTACTAGGCATATTAGAGCTGAAGGAGTTGTTTATAAATGACAATGGTGATTGGCTCTTTGGATTTTAGGCTATGATTGTCATTGATACTGTCATTGGTTCTTCTAGTCCTTCGAATATTTTCCCAATCAAAAAAAAGGACACCAGTAGCATGAACATATGGCTCTAAAAAGACCTCTATACCAACTTCATGATTGAGGCTATATTTAGCAAGGCAATCAATAACCATGTTCATCTCTCTGTAAATATGTCTCAATTACAGAGACCAAAACTTTAAGAACAAGTGCTTGTAACTCGACATAATGGCACCAAGAGGGTGAGTTTGACAATCCCCGACACTCATAAGATGGACCAAAATCACAGAATCAGATTCCACCTCAAGATTTTCAATCTCATACTTGTCTAGCAATCTTAACCCATGGTATAGACCCCAGATTTCAACATCAAGGACAGTATCAATGCCAATCATAACCTGAAAATCAAAGAGTCAATCACCGTTGCCATTTCTAAACAACTCCTTCAGCTCTAATATGCCCAGTAGAATTCCTAGAACCATCCACATTAAGCTTAAAAATCATCAATGTGATGTCTCAACCAGGCAAGCTCACTAGTACAATAGTTTTGCCCACCAACACTTTTAGCTCTAAGATTGGCATTGCACCACTCAAGAATAGCATTATCAATAATATGGTAAGCATTACCATGGACTTGAAAATAGAGCTCAAAGATAGCCTTATTCCTCTATTTTCATATAAACCAGCAAGTCATCAACAAATAATCACACCATTGAACTCCAGAAGCCATCCTACCAGAGATCTGCAAAAGGGCCTCAAGCCATTCAATTCAGTTCAAACTGAAAGTTCTCCTAACAGAATCAGAAATATACAGAGTACTTCATATAGTTTTTGCTTGAACACAGTTTCTAAACAAGTGTAGTAAGTCATCATCACCATTTCCACACGCAGAACAAATAGAAGTAGGAGTCATACCTCTTCTATGACATTGAACATTAGCAAGGACCTTCTTATGATGAAGGGATCACAAAAAAGTCTTCAATTATGGGGAGACATAAAAACTCCAAATCTTCTTCCATTTGACATGAGCAATGTTGTTATCAAAGAAAGGGGAATATGCGATTTTAATAGACTAATGACCATTCGAGGCATGACCCCAACTCTAACATCATCACCACAACCTTCAAAACTAGAATAGACATTAAGGTTTTAAGGACCACTTCATCAAGAAGCCACATACTGCAACATATTTAAATTCCAACCAAAATCATCCCACATATCACAAACTGGGCGTTATCATCAATAACAACACCTGGAGAGCAAGCTCCTTTAACTTCATATCAGACAGCCAGACATCAAACCAAAATTTAACATGTTGACCATTACCAATTGTTCAAAACAAGCCATTTCTTAGTAAAGAAGCACCATAAGCCACTCCTCTCAAAGTGCTGGAACAATCCATAGGGCACTAATAATCAGAATTCAAGATGTCACGCTTCTGTAAATACTTCTTGTTATACACTTTGGCCCAAAGACCCCATCATTCTGAGCAACTCTCAAACTGGACTTGGCCACGAGGGCCTGATTCATTTGCTGAGTTTTTAAATCTCAAGGCCACCAAGACACCAAGACATTTGGGTTGACATACAGTATCCCACTTAATAAGATGAGTTTCTTCTTCTCAACAGTGTCACCCCAAAGAAAATTCATATTCAATCTATTAAGCTTCTCACAAAGATGAACTGGGAGCTATGCAGTACACATAATGTGGATGGGGATGGCATAAGAAACAAACTGAATCAATGTATTTTTTTTATCAGAAAAGCCTCTTCATTAAAACAAAACCAACCAAAGTACAAATACACATAAAGGAAATAGCATAAGGAAAGTTGTAACAATGAGACTCACCTCAGTAGGTCTCAACCTGGGTCAATACAAAAGAGGGGAAGAGACTAGTGAGGACACAACAATCTGCCAATAGCCAAAACTTCCACCAGAGAGGTTAGGGGTCGATCAACCCAAACTTCATTGCACAACCTCAACTTCCCAAGCTTCGCGGCTGCATTGGCAACTCAGTTAGCTAATCTAGGAATCCAATGCTAGGAGACATGATTGAGCATCGCCGCCTTCTTGTGGAAATCCAAAAGGGAATGATAGAGCCATCAATCAGCATACTCAATTTTCTTATCCAAACTTCCCACCAAGATTTTGGAGTCACACTCAATAATAACATTCTTGTGCTCAGTAGATAAGACCAGGTTCAAACCTTCAATCAATGCAGCAGCTTCAATCTCAATAGGAGACCCGACCTCCACTGCTCTAGTACAACCCGCAATGAAATTCCCATATGTACCTCTAATAATAGCACCATCCCCTGCCCTCTCACTTTTCATATCTTAAGCACCATCAACATTTAATTTGACAAAAGAGGTAATATGAGGCACCCAACCTGCGTTAACAGTATCAGCATTTGCATTTCTAAAATTCCTCATGATGCTAGCATAGGCCTCTTCATACTCAACAGTGAGCACTTGGGCCTTCTGAATTACTTGGATGGGTTTGGCATAGAGTCACGATAAACCTTGTTGCATTGCTCCTTCCAAATCATCCATATCAGGTTTAGAATCAAAGCCACATTCTGGTAGAAATCGTTTCTGGGGAGGGAGTAACTATATTAAGTAGCCAACAGTCAAAAGTTGTCACCTTTTGGGCATCCACTCTATACCCCAATTCGGATCCAAACTAGGCCCTAGCATACCACTTACATAAAATAAAATAATACTCTGCCGATTCAATATTTTTCTCACAATAGGGATAGATCGAAGTAACACCAACCTTTCTATTTGTGAGGTTGAGCATACAAGGAAAAAAGTTATTTAAAACACTCCACAAAAAGAGTTTGACCCTGGACATAACCTTGGCCTTCCAAACAAGTCTCCACACCTTAGAATCCGTAACATAAGATCTAGAGGGGGAGGTGGAAATAATCAGAGGTTTGTGAACAGACCTGTATCTAGATTTAACAGAGTAGTTACATGTCCTCTCTAAAGGCTATAGAGGCTGATCACGAATATTCCAATCTCCCACCTTCATTTTATTTATAGTTATTACATCCTCATGAGAAATGAAGGTTTAATGTGTAAAGTGTTCCAATTTCTCGACTCACAATCCAGAATACCATAAGCATACAAAAGAGTGAACCTGTTTTGAGTTAGGAAAGGATGGAGCCTTCCATCCTCATTACTTATCAACCATCAATCTCTCCAAACATTCACAGATCTACCATCATTGATCTGCCATCTAAGATTGTCTTCAATCAAACCTTTCCCCATAAGTAGACTACTCTACTCCATGAGACCCTAAATCCTTTACCAGCTTGAAGGAAATCCTGATCATGAAAATATTTTGCTTTTAGAACTCTAACCCACAACGTTGTAGGATTTTTGATTACTCTTCAACATTGTTTCACTAAGAATGCAGTATTGAAACTCTCAAAATATCTGAAGCTAAGACCCCCATCACTCTTATTCTTGCAGAGTTTTTGCCGAGCAAGACAATGAATACGATCCTTGCCATCAGCCTTACCCCACCAAAACAAAGCCATATGAAAGTTAATGTCCTTACAAACAGACTTAGGAATCCGAAAGCAAGACATGGGATATGCCAGAATGGCTGAGGCCACTGCCTTTATACGCACTTCTTTTCCATTATGAGACAAATACTTAGCACTTCACCCATCCAATTTAGCCTTGACACAGTCTTTAATGTAAGAGAGAAAATCTTTCTTAGACTTTCTCCAATGTATAGGTAAGCCTAAATAGGTACCATGGGTATCAGAGAAGCTTACATTTAACACCTCAGTAATCTGAATCTTAACTTCCTCCTTTGTATTCGATGTGAAAAAGAGAGTAAATTTTCAATGGCTTATCTTTTGACCTGAAGCACGAAAAAAGTCACCGAGGATTCTCATTAAACATTGGCTATTAAGCATTGAGGCTCTCAAGAAGAAAAGTAAGTCATCGACAAAGAAGATATCCGATAATACCGGACAATTCTTGCTAAGTTTGATCCCTAATAGTTCATTTTTCTCCACTGCCTTGAACAGGTTTCGCAACAAGACTTCATTAACCAACAGAAAGAGATAAGGAGATAGGAGGTCACCTTGTCGTAAGCCCCTACTCGGGCAAAAGGAGTTCTCATACTTCTCATTCATTTGTATCAAGAAGGGAGACCGAAGACACACACTTAATAACTAGCTTCACCCAATTGGCATGGAAACCCAACTTTAAAATTGTTGCTTCTAGGAAGTCTCACTTCACACGGTCGTGCGCTTTACTCACATCTACTTTGAAACCCACCTTGAACTTCTTTGTCAATTTTTTGAGCCGCAGGTAATGGAATGCCTCATGAGCCAAGAAAATATTATCTTGTATTTTTCGACCTAGGACGAAAGCATTATGTTGTTCCGAGATGAGGGAGGGAAGCAAAACATTTAGACGATTAGCCAACATCTTAGACAAGATCTTATACGAGTTGTTGCAAAGACTGATCAGACTAAATTGAGAAACATTCTCAGGACCTGGATCTTAGGATTAACAGAAATAATAGTCTTGTTCAGCAACTTTAGAGAGATTTTTGAGATTTGAAAACAATCAGTAGCCTCCTTCAATGTCGAGCTAACAACATCCCAACCAGTGGTGGATCCAGAAAAAAAATTAAGGTTGGGCAAGACTAAAATAAGGAGCGCATATATAATGTTACAATAAAAACAACAAAAACTAATTATCCAAATGCAAAATTAATAATTCACTCCAAAAGGAAAATCCTTGAAAATTTTATTACAGTACTAAAAAAAAGAACTAGAGATGTCATTCTCCATTTATCTACGAGATGGTAACTGTCCACGTCGCGTCTTCATATTTTAAAAATGTTGGATGATAGCATCATTATTGATCCTATTAAATATATCTTTCTCAATATATATCAATAAACTATCACTCATCCATTGATCTCCCATTCTATTACGACGCGGACTCTTCACAATATTCATAGCTGAAAACACTCTCTTGTCTCCACCAACTTTTTTGCAAGATTATCAAGTCCTTTTAACTAACAAAATTCATTGTTGGACCATATTTCACTCAGATAAATATGAAGTTTGTCCTCAAGTGATAAGAGATCTCGTTCAGAGGAATCTCTTAGATAAAATTTGGCAAGACGAAGTAAGTTTTGCTTGTCAAAAGCTAAAAAAGAATCATCTGGACTTAAACTTGAAATACAGAGAAGAAGCTCAGAGTTTAACTCATTGAAACAATCATTTAATTCTGAAAGTTATCTATCAATCACTACACAAAACGCCCTAACTCGATAATGATGAAAGTTTGTTACCTTTTCAGCTTTACGTTGTGGTTTTCCTTTAGCGAAAAAAATATCAGTCATATTGGAAATACTAATATTAGGGGTGGGATTCGGGCGGTTTGATTCGGTTTTTGCTAAAAACCATAACCAAACCGTAATATTTTGTTCGGTTCGGTTTTTCAATTTTTTTTAAAAAAACCGTGACTATTCGGTTCGGTTTGGTTCGGTTTTTTCTTTCGGATTTTTTCGGTTTCTTTCAGTTTTTTACATAATGTATAAAAAACAACTTTTGAATAAATAACTAAAAAATTGTCTATAAAATTTCTTTTTTTGAGTTGTCTAACATTTTAATTAGATTCTATGAGAGAAATTGAGAAGAATTGTGCATAAAGAAATTAGGATTTTAGGATTTTAAGGTTTTTGTTTTGCATATATTTATATAATATATTACAAAATTTCTAAAATGATATCTATTTATACATACTTCGGTTTTTCGGTTCGGTTCGGTTTTTATAAATTAAAAACCATAACCGAACCAAATATTTCGGTTTTTTCGGTTTCGGTTTTTTTTTGTTTGGTTTTTTTCGGGTACGGTTTTTTTCGGTCGCGGCTCGGTTTGGATCGGTTTTTTTTCGGTTTTCGGTTCGAATGTCCCACCCCTAACTAATATCATGCTTCCTGCAAAACCTATACACTTTGTCTAGAAACTCATCACATTCGCATTCATCCTCCTTCATCGTTTGCAGTTGTTGTTTACATGCTTTGACCAAATCAATAGCATTAACAATGTCTTGGTCTTTTCTCTACAGTGCTTGAGATAAATCGTTTGTGACTCCTAGTACTTGTCTCATTAAAAAAAGACAAAATATGAAGTCAAAAAATTGCATTTGTGAAACCAGAAGATCACCTTTCACCTCGATTATCAGCAGAAGTTCCATCATCAATAATCATCTCAATCACTTTAATAATGGAATAAAACATAGTGATGTTACTCAATAAAGTTCCGTAATGGAAACCCCAACGTCTATCACCAGGACGTTTGATATTAGTTTCTTGATTCAACCCTCTTCCACTATAAAGCTCATCATCTTGAAGTGCTTTCATCACCTCAATTTGTTGTTGTTCTCTCAGAAGATAACGACGTTTACAAGAGGATCCAACAATGTTAACAACTCTTGTTACTAAGAAAAAGAAAGTAACAACTGGAACACTATTTTTAGCCAAAGAAACAAGGGCAAGTTGAAGTTGATGTGCAAAACAATGAACATTGAAAGCACAATCATTCTCCTTCAAGATAAGAGCTTTAAGACCGTTAAACTCACCTCGCATATTTCTAGCCCCAGCATAGCCTTGACCTTGAAGATTTGAGATACTCAACTTATTTTTGGAAAATAATTCATCAATTGCAACCTTTAATGAATGGGCATCAGTACCTGTGACATGTTCAATACCAACAAATCGTTCAATTACTTGTCCTTTGATATCTACAAATCGAAGAATAACCGCCAGTTGTTCTTTTACTGAATTATCTTGTGCTTTATCAACCAAAATAGAGAATGGTGAATCGCAAATATCAGAGATGATTGCATTCAAAGTTTCAACTGCAGCTGCATTGACAATATCTTTTTGTATAATAGGAGACGTTAACTAAAGGTTTACAGGAGCTTTTTCAAAGGCGACAACTTTTACACTATCATTGTGGCCAGCAAGAAATTCAAGAAGCTCAAGAAAAATTCCTCTATTGCCAGAAGATTCTAATTGATCATGGCCACGAAATGCAAGACCTTGACGCAACAAGAAACGAATGCAGTCAATCGAGGCATTTAATAAAGTATAATAATTATGCTTCGCAGATTTTACCTGGCGATTGATAACAGATTCAAGATGTTGTTTCTGATTCATTAGAGCTTCGCATTTCTGTGAAGCTTGATGGTGAGCACTACCAACAGAACCAACATGATCTTCCAATGCTTTTTTGTTCTTCCAATTATCGACACCTTTACATATAAATTTATCACCGTCTCCTTGATCACCATGATCTGGTTTGAAGAGATAATAATATAAACAAAACAAGGCATCTCTGTCTATACTATACTCTAACCAAAGATGCCCATCAAACCAAGCAGGAACAAAATGCCTTTTTACTCCATATATACTCTTCTGTGGAAAGTCATGAGTTTCTGGTTGACAAGCACTCTGAAGTAAATAATGTCTTCGAACTTGATCATGAATATTTGGATCGTAATCCATAATACGAGGTCGAAGTGTCGGATCTGAAGGAATTTTTTTAAAGTCAATCTCATCTTTATTAGAAGATGAAACTTTCTCTAAATTTGGCAATGGTTTGAAATATCTCTTTAATGATAAATTCCTCATTGATGAACTGATCAATCACTAATGAACATAGAAAAAAAAATATTTAGACGAATATAAAATTAAGAATCAATCCAAATTCTAAAAGTACACACACACAAAATCGACTAATCCTAATCATAGAATCGTCATATATAAAAAAGAAACAGTTAAAACTCTAATCAATTAATAAAAATTGAATCAAAGAACTGTATGAACTATTAATCAATTATATATGATTTTCATACCTTATGATTTGCACTTGCACTTGCACTTTGCAAGTGGGTGGCCAATGGTCTTGTTTGCAAAGAGAAGAGAGAAGGCCGAAAAGCTTTTATTTGAGAGTTGAGACTTTTTTATTAAAAAAACCAATAAAGTAATATGTCTGCAAGTAATAATAGTGTTAGACTAGGAAAAGACTAGTCTGTCTAGCCTAGTAGGGCCCTAGCACATGCTGCCTTCAGGCTTCAGTAAATGAAACAATGTCGTTCATTTTAAAGTGCTTTGAGTTGCCACTATTCATCGTCTTCTTCCCCGAGTTAAGGAGTTTTTTCTTTTTTTTTCTGAGTCCTGCCTTTTTTTTTCCTTTCAAATTTACACTACTAGTCATATATTTGAAAGACAAATACCAAAATCTCAGGTTGGGCAACTACCCAACCTCGCCCATATATAAACCTGCCCTTATCCTAACACTTATCATAGAAAGGCCCGAGAAAGCCATCTGGGCCTGAATCTTTCAAAAAAAATAACTCAGAAACTACCCTTTTGATTTCTTCAACATTGAAGGGAGCCAACAAACTATAATTATGTTCCTCACTAATAGAACACTCAACAATATTTAAAATAGACCCCCAATTCATGGGGCCGGAAGAGGTAAAAAGATTGATATAGAATTGATTGAAACATTATCTGATCTCAACTTCACTACAAATAAACCTCTCATTGCTCAAGTTAAGCCAAGATATCCAATTGACAAGGCGCCTCTGGATAGTAGCGATGTGAAAAAATCTCGTGTTCATCTCCCCATTCACTAGCCAATTAATCCTAGAACGTTGCTTCCAAAAATTAGTTTCGACATCTCATAGTCTTTCAATCTCCTTACACATAGCCATTTCTCTACTCCTATTCACATCAGGTATAGCTTGAACATCCGAGAGTTCCAACTTCAGCTTGTCAATAGCAAGTTTGCTATTAGGAAATTTGCATTTGCTCCACTCTAGTAACGCATGTTTACAGCTAGTTAGGTTTTGATTCCAGTTGGTGTATGGGTCACTAGTATCCACTCTCCAGTGCCATGACGACTCCACATGGAGCACTTTCCTTACTGACTGGAGCTCCAGACAAGGTTGAATGAGGATGGGACAATGATCCAAGCTGATTTTGACTTCATGCTTAACCAAGGTATTTGGCCAACATTCCATCCATGCCCCCATTGACTTCAGTTATATCAAGCCGCTCTCGAATCAGGTCATCACCCTCCTTGTTGCTATCCCAAGTGAAACTTGGGCCCGTAAAACCCACGTGCAATAACTAATTAGCATACAAAAAATCCTTTAGGAAATGGAGACCCTAAATTTGACTCCATCCGCCACATTAGTTATGATCAAACCAATCAAGTTCAAAGATTTAAAAAGAACCTCCACCAAAATTGATGGCTTCCACCACACAACTAGACCCCCTGCCTTTTTCACTAGTTTAACTGATAGACCTTTTGAGAATCCCAATTGCTTCCGAATACGATTGACTCTAAAATCTACTTGCTTTGTTTCACATAAAAAGACTAAAGAGAAGGCGTACTTCCGAGTTAGATCACCTAGTTTTTAGACTGTCAAAGCTCGCCCCAAGCCTTGACAATTCCATGAAGCCATTTGTATCATTGAGAGTCTGTGGCTGTTAAAGGCAAGCCACCATGACCCTGGAGTAAGGATTTCCCATCCGTAATACTAACCTCCATAAATTAACTCATCACTACTTCTCTCAAATTTATAACCATCAGAAATCTGTTCACAAACAGTAATCTCAAGACATCCAAAAGGAACCACATGACTTCCTTCATCATTAGACAAAAAGGCTTGCAAATCACCTGGTAACTCGAACGTTGAGGAGATCATGACCATATCCGAGGTAGGACCACATGAAGACTCTAGCTGAGCTCGACTATGATTCCCAAAACTCATCTTCCTGCTCTGGGACCAAGAGGAATCAGGGCAGATCCTCGTCCTAGTTTCATCATTCCCAGATGCATATAAGTTATTCGAAAGAGTTGTATCCACTGGAGATAGGGGACCTAAATTAAGATAGATCTTAGGCCTCGTAGCTTTTCCTCTTTTATGATTGGCATGAGTTTCCACTCTTTCAGACTTGCCAGAATGGGTACCTTTCCTATTAGCATCGTCCTCCAAAGGGAGGGGTAACATCTACAAGACATCTTACCAAGGTCAAGAAATTTGCATCTTGAGCTTCGCCGAAATCCTGGAGGGGATATCCCTAATCTTTTGAGAGTTGTCAGAATTGCTCCACTCGACTTTAGGCAACGACCTCTTCTTGTCTCAAATTTTGCCAAACAACCCAAAGGGAATGTGTGCACCAATGGTAGCCTTATGAGGAACACTCCCTAAAGTCGGAGGCTTACTAATATTCCCTGGAGATATCGAGACCAGAGCCTTCATATCCTCCTCCTTCGAAGAAAGGCATCCAATAAAGATTCTAGTATTGGTATGAGGCACTAGTGCTTTTCCTCGGTCCAAATTGAGAGGGTTAAACGACCCATTGAGAAAAGAGTTAAGTTGGGGATTCGATGATGAGGCCGAATCTGGATCATAAGCCCACCAAGAATTGTCAAAGATGCCTTTCCTAGCATAAGTTGTAATGGGCACGTCGAGCCCAGTAATCATCTTTACTACATGGCCATCTTGCCGATTAGAAAATTCGCTTCGTTCCACTTAACTCCACACGCGTTTAGTGGCTGACTTTGATTTCTCTAAATTCCACCAGTGCGGACTCGGATAAGGGTTTAGGTTGATCTAGTTTGCTTTTTCAAAATCAATGGTTAACTTCTCCAATTCAAAATGTGTCACACTGTTTAAGGAAGGAGGGGTGAGAGAGATGTTTGTGAGACGAAAAGTAGAAACATCCCCATCAATCCCTCAAAATCCATGCATCCCTAGAGTACCAACAATCGGTCCATGATGGTCATTGGACGTTGGGTTTGGAGAGTTACCAACATGTTGAGCATATCCATAAATTGATAATGACGGTAGATATCTATCGGAGTACACTGGATTTTTCCTAAAGAGAGCGGGACGTTTCTAGGATCATGGCATGAAAGCCATGGACCATACCATTTACATTTCGGGGAGGAATATCCAGATTTCGGAATGATTGGGGATTTACAATTAGAGAGAATATGACCAAGCCTCTCATAACGGTTTTGTGCTCTTGAGCTTGTGTCACTACTAGAGGGTACGCAAAAACTGGTGGGGAGAGGTTTTCGAGCATAAAGGCACACTCGGACTCTTAGAAAACCCTCATGAGCGCCTCCTCCAATGAAATATTTTTTAGGTCTATCACTTCTCCAATTTTCGAGTCGATTCTTGTGGCATTTACTGAGTTCATGCCGCTGATCTGCACCCAGAAATTGACGAGGTAGTGCAGTGTGTTATAGGCAGACTACTCAGGGGACCAGTTCAGAATGGTGAAGTGGTGATTTTGTCAGCAGTCGAGTGATATGTGATGATAGTAAAGACATACCTAAACATAAATGTGATTTTGAAAGGGCCCAACTTTTTCCACGAGCTGCACAAAGCTCCCTTAATTCCACCTATATTAGGAACCCTGTCTGCAATGATGGCACCCATGAAAAGACCAGGTTGTTGAATCTCATCAATGTTGAGGTTATCCTCCAATAAGTCTACCAAATGGTCATGAGAACATGCCATCACAAAAACAAGATCTACCACACACAAGGTAGAGACTCTAATAAATGATGATGGGCTACCAGATCCAGTAGAGACAACACCTGCCTAGGCAGAAGAAAGCAAAGGCCGACAAAGACAAACCAGGAACACTGTAACAAATGAAAAAAAACTCACACATAAGATTTCACTCAACAGTACCAAACTAAAGTGAGTGAAAGGGAGGGAGGTAAGTTCAAGACAACTAAGAAGGCAAGGGAGATTAGATGTAATAAGGTGTTTTTGAAAATCTTGTATAAGGATAAGGAACAATAAGGGCTCAGAAGATGAGAGGCAAAAGGACAAACTAGGGACATTAGCTAGTCGACATAGGAAGCAAGCAAATTTGGAAGGTGATACAGGTCAAGCACATGGGCATAGATAAAGTAGAAAGTTAGAGAGAAGAAAGAGTTTCTCTCTCTAAACCCCTATGAGCCCCTTAACTGAATGGTAAGTGCCATGCTTAGAGTTTTTCTCATACAGCTAACTAATCTTCCTTCAACCTTGTTTAATAAACTAGAGTAAGTAAATTTATTTACTCTAGTGTGGATCAAAGTCATCCCAAGATAAATGTCAATGTCATCAATGAAAGGTGATCCACATATACTACTAATCTCTTCAGCCAAATTATTACTCACATTAGGGGAACAACATATCAGGAACTTCTCATAGATCACAGATTGTCCAAATTGATCAAAGAACAAATGTAGACATTGCTTAAGAATATGAGCTTGGTAAGAGGAAGTCTCAGAAAACAGGAGTAGATCACCAACATTGAACAAATGAGAGATTTTAAGCCCTTATTGAGATGATTTCACTAGCTTCCACTTGTTCATGTCAACGACAGTGTGAATCAACTGTGATAAGCTTTCCATACATAACACAAAAATGTAGGGAGAGAAAATATCTGCATGCCTGATACCTCTTTTCCTTTTAAAGGATTCAATTAGCTCGTCATTGAAAAACAACTAAAAACTTGTAGATGTAATGCAACTCATAATTAATTTGATCAAACCAGCAAGAAATTAAGCTTCACAAAGGGCCTTGTGTATGAACTTCCAACTAAGCATGTCATAGGTCTTAGATAAATCAACCTTCTAAGCAAAAAATTTGACCTTGAGACTTTTTGCTTATGAAGCATCTCTTAAGCCACTATTATATTATCAAATATTTATCTTTCAAAAAAATAGGTGACTTGATTGGGACTCACAAGGCCTTTCATGGCAGGGCTCAGCTTAGTAATAATAATTTTGGAGATAATTTTATAAATAGTTAAACACAGGCTGATAGGCCTAAAATCCTTCATATGCTGAGGACCATCTATCTTAGGGATCAAAGAGATAGTAGTGTGATTAAGATCAGGGGAATCTCTCTGAAAGGACTCAACCCCGATTTAGTTTCCTAAACCGAAATCAAACCCTTTCTAAAAACGTGAACTTTCAAAAATCGAAAATTTTGACAGAGTTTCCTCTATAATGCGCGGTTGCCATTAACCTGCAGCGAAATATACACTTCATCCTATGCCACAAAAGCTAAACCGTGGGCTCCAATCCCATCCGGATTTCTCAAAAACATATCATAATGTAAAACAATAAACACAACTGTAGCTTTACAGAAATCCGGAAAAAATCATTTAAAAATACAAACATAAATAGTACTCAGAGCGACCTCTAGTATATACATATATACACAACAGTAGACCAAACTAGAAACCTACTAAGAAAGGAAAAGTGACTCGAATACTATGCATCCAACATTGACGTGCGACACCTGAATCCAAATTGCAAACTAGGCAAAGAAAACGAAGAGCCCAGGGAAAGACATATAAACTGTTAGAGTGAGTGGACGAAAATAAATGTCTTTCACCGAATAATATAGATGTTATAAAACATATGCGAGTCTAAATACATAAAAATCATATGGTACACGAGGAAGAATCTAACTCCTCAAGCGTACAGAGCATGCATCGGAAATCCCGTGGGGTCACTCATGGACACATCCGCGCTAGTACAGTCTGAATCACGGGATCCCTGATCCTCACGTGATTCCAGCCAGAAAGAACCTCGGGTCAGGGTATCTGCTCCACCTATCAAAAGAAATAGGAGCTCAAGCCTAACAACTTTCATGAAGGAACCACGGCAAAAAGATTCCGGAATAAGGCACATCAAAGGCAACAAAGGCTCGGCCTAAAATTGATCAGTTTTGACCCGTGGTCAACGAGGGTCAACGACCCAGTTTTCCCAAATTGGAATGTTTCCTTAATTGTCATGTATTCAGACCATATTTATACCATACATGTACCATCCAAATCGTATCGAAACCAATCGAATAAGCACGACTAAATCCAACGGCTGAAAATATTCATAACTTGTTCCACGTAACTCGAAATCATCCTCCGGAAACTCCCACGAACTCGATATTAAATTCTCTACAACTCTTGTGAAAGAACTTATCACAAATTCTTGCCCGATAATTTAGTCGTTAACAAACCCGCCATAACGACCACTTACGACAAAACCGCGACTAATTGCGAAACTCGCAAATCAAGCCGATAAACATACCATTTCCGGTTCGGGTTGTCACACTCTCCTGACTTAAAAAGCATCAAAAACCACCCTATAAATATCAATAAAATAAATAGGCCAGTGATGTTGATAAAATATGACATGAAATCCATCACATCCAGGAGCCTTGAGACCTCTAATTGAGAACAAGGCTCTCTTCACATCATCAACAGTATTTGGAATGCACATATTTTCCTGCACAACAACATCAATGGCAGGGAAAGGACAAGGAATTTCAATTCTATAACTAGGCACATCTTGTTGGGAGAATAGATCAATAAAGAAGGTATTGACAATCCTCCTCATATCAGTGATATTAGTAGACCCCAATTTTCATCATTGTCAAACAGTCCCTTTATTTTGTTCTTTTTTCTTCTGACAACAGTGGTGACGTAGAAAAATTTAGTGTTCCTATTCCCATCCTGTAGCCACTTATCTTTGGACTTCTATTTCTAGTAAAGGCACTCTTGATCTTGTAATCTTTCATACTCAGTAATCAACTCAGCTTCAAGGCTTATAAGAAACATATTTTCTCTTCTATGTTCTATCGCTAGCTTTCTGAATGCCACTAATCCTAGCAAGAAGTCTTTTCTTCTTTTGGAACAGTTTAGAACAGGTTCCCAAATACATTGAAATTCCATTTAGAGAAAGCAGCAGAAAGCTCCTTAAGCCTAGTGGGAAAAGTACCATACAGACCCTACTAAGTGCTTGAGACAAAATCATTATAATCCATGTGAGACATCTATATGGCCTGAAATCTAAAAGCAATCTTCTCTCTATTAACCGGATTGTTAGAGTGGAGCTGCAACAAAATTGGACAATGATCAGACTTTGTTTTGGGAAGATGTCTCACAAAGGCATCCCAAAATCCAGCTCTCCAACCATAGCAGCAAAAAGCCATATCCAATCTATCATTAACTGTCTTATTAGCCCAAGCATAAGAAGAACCTTTGAAGCCTAAATCAATGAAAGAGTTGGTACTGATCCAATGTCTTAGCCTCCTAATCATTTCTTGATAAGGACCACAACTCTTGTCAACAGTAGAGAAGAACTCATTAAAAGCCCCAATCATCACCACTGGAAGCTGATATTTAGCATAAGCATCACTAAGATGAGGCCAAAGAGTGACCCTCAAAGTGTTTGTTCGGCTGGCATAGACAACAGAGAGCAGGTAATGAGAAGCACCAACATTATTAATTCTCACAGTGATAGCTTGAAAGGAGATATCAAGATCATCAATCAAACGTACAGATGAATTCCACAGGATCCAAATACCACCTGAAAAGTCAGCTGCCTCCATAGCAATAGATTTATCATAACCAAGCTGAAAGAGAAACTTCTGAGCCCTAAAGAAAGAGACTCTAGGCTCACAAATTATCAATAGATCAACAAAATTAATTTTAACCAAGTCAGGAATAGCATTTCTGAAGTTGTCACCACCAGCACCTCTAGCATTCCAAAACATGAGCTTAATCATTAAAATAGACTAGGGTAAGTGGGATGGAGTCTCATAATCAAACAAACAGCATGCCATCCTCACTACGAGAAGGCAATGTATCTTCATTAGCCAAATGGCTACTATAAGCAAAATCTTTATCAGCAAACCTATCCACATCATCTCCACTAAGCACATTAGCATTGGCAGAGATAGCTTTCTTAATAGGACAACGTCCAGACAAAGCATTACCATCAAGTTTCAAAGTACTTTCAACATAGTCAAATGACATCTTTTTAGAAACAGAAGCTACCTAGGTGCTACCAGTGGCATCCTTGAACTTCATAGTCTTCCTCTGGTATTTGACATCAGCACTATTAGACACATTTTCATTGGAGGTCTGCCTCCTTCCTTCCTAGCCCCACCTTTACCAGTCTTCAAACTAGCTTTAGTACCAACAATGTTGGCACCCTTGTTTGAGATTCCTCCACATAATCAAAAATGCTTCTATTAGACACCATCACATCCTTCTTAAAGCCCCTAAAGATTTAAGTTTATTATCCTTAGTATTACCAATCTCCATTGCAGACTAGTCATTGGATCCTCAACATGAGAGTTGAGTCATTACCATTGTGGCATTATCAATAACAACATCTTCAAAGTCAGCACCATCAAGCACAGCAAATCTAGATCCCTCATCATCTTTCTTCTTGTTAAGACTTCCTGATCCAGGTTTCTTCTTCTTCCTGTAGCTAATAAGCATCTAGCCACCAATGTCCTCTTTCTTTACAGCAAGATCAGTAGTCTCACCTTTGCCCTCCTCCATCAAATCCTCATTGGTCACAGGCATTACATCCACATCAGTGGCTTTCTTAACCCCCTGGCTAGGTTTGGACTTGTCAATAGTAGAAATATGTTTCATTATAGAAAATTTGTCCTTTTCATGCCCATAGCATCCATATTCAAAGAAGATTAAGGACAATCCCTCATAAACCACATGATCTGTCACCCCTTCAACCTCCACAAATGGCCTTAGAGGCTTACTCAAATAAACTTCATTGCAGATCCAAACAAATTTAGCTCTAGTTTGCCTCAATGTCACAGGGTCAATCTTGACAACAATTCCCAAAGTCATGCCAATTTTCTCGATTGGAAACTGCTTGAAATACTTGATAGGAAACTCCTCAATCCTAACTCGTAAGGCCATAGAACCAATGCAAGAAGTCTTAGGATCAAAATTGGCATTCCATTCTTGCACAACCAGCATTTGTCCTCCCAAAATCAAAGGTTCACCACACAACGCATAATCCATATCAGCTTCCAAGTTGAATTAACTATGTAAAAGTTATTCGTCTGATCAATTAGTTGCCAACCTTCTTTCACTTGCCACTTATGCCTTAACCCTGCAACATGAACTCATAGCTCGTTCAGGAATTATGTTTTCCTATCAACTTAACAATTATGGAACAACACCACTCCAGGTTTAACTTGGCATGAACTTTTTCAGAGAAGTAATATTTTTACAATGATGACCAGTAAAGAAAGAAATATCTTCATCCAAGGCCTCAAAATCATCCACCATGATACTGTGATATATAGAGTTCGAACTTCTAAAAAAAAAGCATAGCTACTAGATATTCCTATCAGAGGCAAAGGAACCTCAAATTTAGTAGTTGTCACCATCAAATTAGCAAGATTAGAGACTAGATCTGAACTCGTACGAACACGCTTTTTGTGCATCTCAATAAAGGGTTCCCCTCTGCCACATCCCTTAGAAAGGACGGAGAAGCCAGGTCATGCAGAACCGCTAAAAATCTCAATAAAACTGTACTAAAATGGCCCAATGGAGCGTAGAGATTCGCAACGGATAATTTTGAAGATAATCGCCGCGCGTGAGGCGCGTTGACCAAAACAAACACATATTATATCTTCCAATTCTTGCAATTTTCGTTGATAAATGGTAATTTGAAAGAACAGTGCTAAGTAACATTGTGTAATAATGTACCATCTTCAACGTAGCATAACTAAGAATAACACTGTGATGCTACATTATACAGCTCCAAGTAAATAGACATTGTCGAGCAAAAGGCACGGATATGCCAAGATTAGGATAAATTAAGTTGCCCGATCTATTTTACGTTGTGTTTTTTATACCATATATATGTGCCAATTATAACAACATTCTTCCTTGAGAATGATAATCTAGCCAACTTCAAGAGAGTTCCTTTTCCCATTCCTGTGTCTTTAAATCCATATCTCCTGGAGAGCATTGGGTATTGGCTGAGTGGCCAAGGCAGTGTGCCCTGCTCACCACTCAAGTTCAAAACCCTCGACCCCAAATCCTTCTACCATTACATTTTTATTTTGAGGACACATTTGAAAGGTTTCACAATATGAGTGACTTTTTTATCATTGAAATACATTTTCTTATGTTTTTATTTGACTATTAAATTATGTGTTTAATAATTTTGATCACATTGATGACATTTTCTTTTGAATTTAATTATTTTAGGTTTTAATAAATGGCATTTTATATACATATATAATAAACTAATAATTATATTACTAGTTTTAAATTATAGCGACTTCGTGTACTCCCCGAAGTAATCGGCTAAACGATAACTGGTACCAAAACGCTTCATGAGTAGGCTTTTTGAACCTTGGTTGTAATAATAAAAAAAAATCTCCCGGAACAATTCTCAGGTGAATCAATTTCTCAATCCAAGAACTGTACTAGTATATAGCAGATGGAGTTGATAGCTTTGACGTAAAACTGACTGCCATTTTAGGAATGTCTACTTGACTGCTTCTGCCACCTAATGCATATTTGCTCTAAAGTGGCAAGAAGTATACAGCTCTTCACTATCTCAATATCAGGACTGATAGACATCACCAAAATGAGTTAATTGATTATAAGATCGATGATACGTCAGATGATCCGAGCGAGTTTGATCTCCTTCACATCATAAGTAAATGAGGAAAGCTAAACAATAAACAAGCAGCTTAATTTTGTTAAGCAAATATAAATTCAAACCTCAATGCCTCCTGCTGTCTTTGCTGCAAGTTAACAGAGGCAAGGGTAGCTAATTTAGTCAAATACACAACAAATTGGAAATGAAGTTTTCTATGGATACCATCATCTGTTTACAAGGATTTCAAGTTATATTTACCGAGGCAAACAGACTTCACTGAATCATTTCCAATATAGAAATGATCAGACAAAATACAAAGAAAGATAAACTTACATCACTATTTATGTTTAAACACTGAAGCATGTAACAACACAATGACAGGCAATTTTTTGGATATACATCCCAGACACTACTCTATCTGTTTTGCTGACAGAGAAAAGACCCTCCAATAACAATAAAAGTTACTTGACCATTCCATCTTTGATCAACTCCTCTAACCCTCTTCTCAGCCTCTCGGCAGCAGATTTGCAGTCCTCCTCAAGCAAACCACCAAAGGAGATCCGCAAATTTCCAGGGCACCCACATGCGCTTCCAGGAATCACCACCACTCCGTGCCTGTGAGCAAGCCAGTGAACAACTTCAAAGTCATTGACATGTTTGTCCGGAAGCTTGGCCCATAGGTATATTGCACCTTCTCCACCTTTAACACATTCTATCCCGAGAGGGGATAGTGCTTCCAAAACTATTTCTTTGTTCTTGACAAGACCTTTCACTTGTTCAACAACCCATTCCGGTCCCATTTCTAATGAGTAGAGTGCAAGATGTTGTGAAAGTATTGAAGCACAGATGGGAATGTTATCTTGAACTTTGAGGAGTTGAGTACCAAAACCCTCTGCTTCGGATGGGTATGCAATCTACGTAAATTACAAATGCTCAACTCATGTAAGTTATTCGCCACAGAACATTTTAGTGATTTTACTATCACTATCACTGTCATAATCATAATATTTCAGAGAACAATCTTATGACTTTTCTTCCGTATCAATAAAGGCATACATTTTGATCAAAACAGAACATTCTTAAGTTCTTAGCCATTTTCAGTCTTCTGGATCAACCAAAACAAAGCTTCTATATCTTATTGTGCAAGCTTATAATTAAAACTATCATGTATGCACCAGATCCATCAGTTAAGCATCAGAGATAAAGAGAGACTCTTACATAACCAACTCGCCATCCCATCATTCCATAAGCTTTTGAGAAGGAAAAGATGTTGACAACGTGATTTCCCTCCACACAAGAATGTTTTAAATCATTGTACATAAAATACCTGCGGAAGTAAAATTGAGGACTGACATATGACTAATAATGCTTTAGAAGCCAACATGGTAGATGATATAAAGAGATATGGTGATCTATGAAGAAGCAAAGCACCAACTAAACAAGTACTATTCAAAAAAAAATGTAGATAACATTTGTGAAAATCCACACCGGATAACTGGAAAGCCTTTCTTTAAATGTTAAAAGGTTATTCATAATGACATAAATTAAGGCTTTTCATGATGACTGATAGATCAATGTTCTGTAGTCAATGTCATCTGAAACAGATGATTTTGTAACCTTTGTAAAAGATACAACATTTGAACTTACTCGTATGTATTATCCACAACAAGCCATGATCCAGCCTCTCTGCAAAGATCTGAAATCCTCTATTCACAAAGTGAAGAAACAAGACAGAAATTAGAGACAGAGACAGAGATCAAGACAGACAGAAACAGAGAGAGAAGTGAGACCTTCAGTAGAGGTTCTGGAATGTAGGTTCCACTTGGGTTGCCAGGATTAACGACTGTAACAAGTTTTGGGGTTGGTTTAGTTTCTCTTATTGTTTTCTCCAACCAGTCTGCAAATTAAGAAAGAAACTTATTTCGTTAAATTAAAGTTTTAGAAATGGTTCGTGGGCAACTAGAAATCATAAAGGTTGTCACCTGCATCTGGGTAAAGTGTACATGGCTGACCAGGACCCACAAGTATATTAGTAATGCCAGTCATCTGGAAGGACATGTAGGCATTGAAGTAGTATGGTGCAAACATAACCACAGAGTCACCGGCATCACACAATGTAAGAACCAAGTTGACAAATGCCTGCATTGAAGTTTTCATGAAGTTATCCCAGATTTTCAGAAATTCAATGCTCACGTATTAGAAAGATATACTTTCAAAAATAGGAGCAGTTGAAAATTTGCAAAGAAATCCTTGAGATTGATTTGTCTAAGGTCCTATATTTCAACGTACTACAGTGGCCATATATTAGAAAACTTGAAATCCCTGGAGATATACTACTTTGTTCTATTGAAAGAGCTCATCTTTATCTTAACAAAGCCAAATGCTCATTTCTTAGAGATGAACCTTCTCCTATGTCTGTTGCTAAGTTGTAAAAATTATCATTAGCCTCACCAACCTTTAGTTTTGTTATCATTTAGATCAAACCATATTATACAAAGGCATTGATCATCACCTGATTTGCACCTGCAGTAACCATAACCGACGACTTGCACAACTTGTTTTCATGTTGCAACTACAGCATAAAAGAAAGAATTAACAAATATGTTTACCAAGTACAGCCATTCAGTTCTATGGTTTAATACCAGATACAGAAAACAATCTTAGAAAAGCATAATAATTCTATACATTATGTAGAGTATAGTTATCAAGATGATCTTACCAATTATATAAAGCGGCAAATGACTAAAATGTTCCATTAAACATAATACTTTGAACAGAAAAGCCAAGTACCCGAAGTAATCAACAATCTCTAATCAAGAGAATCACTATCACAAATTCTCATTTTACCTTTTTTAGCAATGCCTCCCTCAGTTCAGGTAAACCTTCATCAGCACCATAACGACTAATGGAAGGCTCCCATACAAGTTCTTTCACCTTATCCAATGCCTGTCTGGGTGGTTGCCAATGAACTACTCCCTACACCACATTTCAATCAGACAAATGAGCCGAATGTCACCAAGGCCCAAGGAATAGATATAAGATACCACATAACAACCCTATGAAATGCAAAAGCAGATGACAAACAAATACTTCAATCCTGATGAAGAAAAATCTCATGTGAAACTCACTGTAAAATCTATCTATTATGAGACATTAATCATACAATGTACTGTCTGTGAAAGGTTGAAAATTATCTAGCATTTTGGTTAAAACATGGACAAAAAAGAGAGAAATTCAGTGCAGCTTGACGTATGACAGATTAAGTTGGTTACTTTCTGAAGAAGAAAACAACTCAGGTTTGCTGGGTTGGGAAAAGGTTGGTCATGGTTGATGATTGGGCATAGTCAACAAGGCTTGTTCACGATTTCAGCAAATTACTTGCTTGGTCTACATCAAATTCGATTATGAAGAGGAACATTTTGATTATTAGAATCTTGAGACAACAACATAACAAAAAGTAGCATTTTTCGCTCGTTTGTGTTTCTTATAGCAGACAGCTTCTTGAGGTGCAGAGCTTCCTAGATCAAACACTAAACTAATCAAATGCTTCGATCGTACCTTTTCCAGCAATCAAAAAAAGAAAAAGGAAATGCCCTTTCTAAACCAACGCGAGCTCCATCCTCACAGTCAAAGAACAAAGTAAACCATCTCATTTTCCAATAACTATAGTACGTACATAATACATTTGCCAATGGAACACCCAACTAAACAACTCTTTCTCATTTCTCAAAACCTCCATGGTTATAATCTCAGTAAAAGTCTCAACCAAACAACATGATACCAAGACCTTGGAACAATAGAAACAAACCTGCGCCAGTGACACAGCATTCTTTGCTCCTCGGATCAATTCCTGTATCTGCAAAACCAAAACTCATAGTTCATCAATCACAACTCACACCAAAATTGATGCTTCAAAATAGATTCAATTCAGAAACTTTAAACAAAAATACCTGAACCATGACCGGCATCTCTGTCTCCACAGCCCTCTTTGCAAGTTTTCCATAGGAACCCATCTCTCCCCAAGTCTCTCTCACCCAAAACTCACAATAAGATGAAAACCCAACGCCCTCAAAGTCTGAAACTTTCCTATGTAGAAAGTTAAAGCTTTTGTTTTTATGCTTCCCAAGGATAAGATCTCCACCTACCCAGAGAGCTTCACCACTCCAACGTTTGACATTTTTTCCATAGACAACCTCAACAAAAGTGGTGGGTAACGCCTCAAACCCCAGTTTGTGTATTGTATTGGAAATTGTAGAATATAACCAACCTCAACTAGAAGGAAAGATGACCAAGAAAAGCAAAAAAGGCTTCTTTTTTTCCTCTCTTCTTTGTCCACATTCACATTACAAAGTAGTAACTGCTGTTTTTGGGTGCCACTCTTTTGACTTGCCTTTGTCTCAAAACCTCTCGTTGTTACCAAATTCTTGGTCATCTTTGTCATCTTGGGTAAATGTAATTAATCGAGTTTAGGGACCCCAGATTGAGCTGACAAACCTGACTTGTGGGAGAAGTAAACTATGATAAAAGTTGTGGAGGGAATATGGGATCTCCTAGAATTACGCTGACAATGGGACTAAATGGACTATTTTTAACGTTCCATGGCTGGAGGGATAACGATTCCTCTCTCGTCCAGGTTTGACGCAGCTCCCATCGAGTTTGAGGAATCGTTGGACTAGATTTGTCATACAGCAGTGGCGGCGTAGCTAACTATTCTAAGGATTCTATGCAATCCCTATAATATGTGCACAATTGAAATGTATTCATGGATATAAATAATTAAATGACACTCTTCAAATATTAAGTTGATTAATAAATTATTAAATTACTTATTACTATTGAACTCAAATTTCGTATTTATATATAGAATTAAGTCAATTAACCATTAATATGATTGAGGTTAGTGATTCCTTGATTTATATGACAATTGCTGACTAATGATTAGAAATTTAATGTATTTTTCAAGTAAGAATAATACTTAGGTTCAAATGAGTTTTGACCAACTTTATCTAACCTATACCATTTATGCATATACTAGTTTGTTGTTTAAAATTTGAGACCACTCATTCTATAAATTATTAGTTGAAGATCAACTCTATAAAAAATGAATCAAAATGGACGATCTTGCAAAACAAATGAACAGTTATGGTGAAGATCGGATACCCAAATGACAACCGTTAGTTTGTTTTGCAAGATCCGACACCCAAATGATCTTCATTTTGATTCATTTTTTGTAGAGTTGATCTTCAAACAATAATCTATAGAATGAGTGGTCTCAAATTTAAAATAACAAACTAGTATATGCACAAATGATAGAGTTTTGAGAAAGTTGGTCCAAATTCATTTGGACCTAATTATTTTCCGTAAAGTAATTAAATTTTTTATTTACTATTTAATGTAATTTATTTTTTAATATGAATTTATTTTGACACGGATGAATCGATTTTCTTGCTACGCCACTATCAGACAGTCTTACAAAATGAAAAAAAAAAGTCCAAAATTTACACCGTGGGTTTGGCTTTTAAAAAAAATAAAGAATGATCAATCATCATCATGCGCAAGTTCACAAGCTTCTGTAAGCCCTCCAATTATTGTTTAACTAACTGAACAACCATCGACAGAGTCTCCTTTATTTAAATATTCGATTTCTCGTAGAGTAAGGTTTAGTTAATTTTTTTTTTCTTTTTGTGTTGTATTTTTAGTTTATGCAAATGCGTGTGAGAATAAGGCTTACTACATTCCCCCTTTTTGTATTAGTGAAAAATTCTTTTATCGTCAAGATTCTATGATTTCCTTGTGTGTGTGCTATTATTAGCCTGGGTCAGTGGCTGATTTATCGTGAGTTTTCATATGTCTATAAAATTATAGGTACTACCAATTGATTGTTATGGTTCAGTTAGCTAAGCTCCAAGTATTTACTATCCATATCTCTGATTCAATTCTACATATGAGCTTTTTGAAGTTACTTTCCATCATCTTCTTTCTTCTTCTTCTCTTTTACTCTGCTTCCAGACTGGCTATCTATTTTATTCTCTTCTTCTTTACATTCCAATGTTTTTCTATGTTCTTCACCTTTTCTTCTATATTTTTAAGCCATCATTTCTTCTATAACTGTACAATGTTTATATATTTCATATATATGACAACTCTCTAGAAAGCTTCTCAAAAGAAAAATAAAAGGATCTTGCATAGGTTATGAAAGGATTATCAACAATAAAAGAAAAAAAATAGGGGAAAATTAGCCCCCAAGATCTTAATCATGGATCTGCCTGGCTCGAGTAAAAATTTATTCCTAACTCCGCCATTAATTATCGATATATATGGGTAAGAGATGATGCTCGATCTCGACTACAAAACTTAGCCTTCATTAATTCACTTTTGATCGTATATAATTAAGCCGAATGCATATATAGAAGTGATATATAGAATTGCATGGGTGCACGACACGGCTGGGCAACGTCGTACATGGCCAGAAAGACATGAAGAGAATCTATACATACATACATACATACATATATATATGTGAGTCTTTCATTAAGATATACCTATTTATGGTCATTTTCAGGTACAATGCATTACGTAAACTTTTTCATCATATTTTAACATCTTCACGGTCTAATTATTAGGTTTATAATAGTAGATCATTCTTGTAAATTTTCAGCCAAAATGGTGGTCGTCAAGGTATTAAACTAGGTTAAATCAAATAACAGACCAAATCTGTCAAATTTGAACTGTTCATACTTATAAACTTCAATTGCAATTTTGAACACCTTAACGATCACCATTTTGGCTTAAAATTTACAGGCTTGATCTACACATTAGGACCTAAGATCTGAACGGTGAAAATGGTAAAATATGATTGAAAAGTTGGTGTAATGCCCAGGGGCGGATTTACATATGGGCAAGATTGGGTAGTTGCCCAACCTGAGATTTTGGTATTTGTCTTTCAAATATATGACTTGTAGTGTAAATTTGAAAATAAAAGAAAAAAGGCAGAACACAGAAGAAAAAAGGGCAAACTCGTTAACTCGGGGAAGAAGACGATGAACAGTGCAACCCAAAGCACTTTAAAACGAACGACATCGTTCCAGTTACTTAAGCCTGAAGGCAGCATGTGCTAGGGCCCTACTAGGCTAGACAGACTAGTCTTTTCCTAATCTAACACTATTATTACTTGCAGACATATTACATTATTGTTTTTTTTTTAATAAAAAAGTCTCAACTCTCAAATCAAAGCTTTTTGGCCTTCTCTCTTCTCTCTGCAAACAAAACCACCGGCGACCCACTTGCAAAGTGCAAGTGCAAATCATAAGGTATGAAAATCATATATAATTGATTAATAGTTCATAGAGTTTTTTGATTCAATTTTTATTAATTGATTAGAGTTTTAAATCTTTCTTTTTTATATATGATGATTCTCTGATTAGGGTAGCCGATTTTTTTGTGTACTTTTGGAATTTGGATTGATTTTTAATTTCATATTATTTTAAATTTTATCTTTTTTTTTTATGTTCATTAGTGATTGATCAGTTCATCATTGAAGAGTTCATCATTGAAGAGATATTTCAAACTATTGCCAAATTCAGAGAAAGTTTCATTTTCTAATAAAGATGAGCTTGACTTGAAAAAATTTCCTTCAGATCTGGCACTTCGACCTCGTTTTAAGGATTAAGATCCAAATATTCGTGATCAAGTTCAAAGACATTCTTTACTTCAGGGTGCTTGTCAACCTGAAACTCATGACTTTTCACAGAAGGGTATATATGGAGTAAACGACGTTTTGTTCCTGCTTGGTTTGATTGTCATCCTTGGTTGGAGTATAGTATATACAAGGATGTCCTGTTTTGTTTATATTGTTATCTCTTCAAACCAGATCATGGTGATCAAGGAGGCCGTGATAAATTTATCAGTAAAGGTTTTGATAATTGGAAGAACAAAAAAATATTGGAAGATCATGTTGGTTTTGTTGGTAGTGCTCACCATCAAGCTTCACAGAAATTTGAAGCTCTAATGAATCAGAAACAACATCTTGAATCTATTATCAGTCGTCAGGTAGAATCTGTGAAGCATAATTATTATACTTTATTGAATGTCTCGATTGACTGCATCTGTTTCTTGTTACATCAAGGTCTTGCATTTCGTGGCCATAATGAATCAAAATCTTTTGGCAATAGAGACAATTTTCTTGAGCTTCTTGAATTTCTTATTGACCACAATGGTAGTGTGAAAGCTCTTGCCTTTGAAAAAGCTCCTGGAAACCTTAAGTTAACGTCTCTTGTTATACAGACAGATATTGTCAATGCAGCTGCAGTTGAAACTTTGAATGCAATCATCTATGATATTGGCGACTCACCATTCTCTATTTTGGTTGATGAAGCACAAGATAATTCAGTAAAAGAGCAAATAAAGGTTGTTCTTCGATTTGTAGATATCAAATGACAAGTAATTGAATGATTTGTTGGTATTGAACATGTCACAGGTACTAATGCCCATTCATTAAAGGTTGCAATTGATGAATTATTTTCCAGAAAGAAGTTGAGTATCTCAAATCTTCGAGGTCAAGATTATGATGGGGCTAGCAATATGCGAGGTGAGTTTAATGGTCTCAAAGCTCTTATCTTGAAGGAGAATGATTGTGCTTTCTATGTTCATTGTTTTGCACATCAGCTTCAACTTGCCCTTGTTTCTTGGGCTAAAAATAGTTTTCCAGTTGCTACCTTCTTTTTCTTAGTAACAAGAGTTGTTAATATTGTTGGTTCCTCTTGTAAACGTCGTTATCTTCTGAGAGAACAACAACAAATTGAGGTGATGAAAGCTCTTCAAGATGATGAGTTTCATAGTGGAAGATGGTTGAATCAAGAAACTAGTATCAAACGTCCTGGTGATACACGTTAGGGTTCCCATTACGGCACTTTATTGAGTATCATCACTATGTTTTATTCCATTATTAAAGTGATTGAGATAATTATTGATGATGAAACTTCTGCTGATAATTGAGGTGAATGTGATCTTCTGGTTTCACAAATGCAATCTTTTGACTTCATATTTTGTCTTTTTTAAATAAAACAAGTATTAGGAGTCACAAACGATTTATCTCAAGCACTGCAGAGAAAAGACCAAGACATTGTTAACGTTATTGATTTGGTCAAAGCATGTAAACAACAACTGCAAACAATGAGGGAGGATGAATGCAAATGAGATGAGTTTTCTTGACAAAGTGTATAGCTTTTATAGCAAGCATGATATTAGTATTCCCAATATGACTGATAATTTTGTCGCTAAAGGAAAACCACAATGTAAAGCTGAAAAGGTAACAGACCTTCATCATTATCGAGTTGAGGTGTTTTGTGCAGTGATTGATAGACAAATTTCAGAATTAAATGATCGTTTCAATGAGATAAACTCTGAGCTTCTTCTCTGTATTTCTAGTTTAAGTCTAGATGATTCTTTTTAAGCTTTTGACAGGCAAAAGTTACTTCGTCTTGCCAAATTTTATCCAAGAGATTTCTCTGAACCAGATCTCTTATCACTTGAGGGCAAGCTTGATATTTATCTAAGTGAAATTCGGTCTAACAATGAATTTTGGCGGTTGAAAGGACTTGGTAATCTTGCAAAAAAGTTGGTGGAGACAGGAAAGCATAAAGTTCATTCATCAATTTACAAGTTGTTAACTTTGGCTTTAGTCTTACCAATTGTAACTGCTTCAGTGGAGAGAGTGTTTTCAACTATGAATATTGTGAAGAGTCCACGTCGTAATAGAATGGGAGATCAATTGATGGGTGATAGTTTGCTGGTATATATTGAGAAAGCTAGACATATGTAATAGGATCAATACTAATGCTATCATGCAATGTTTTCAAAATATGAAGACGCAACGTGGACAGTTATCATCTCGTAGATAAATGAAGAATGACATCTCTAATTCTTTTTTTTAATATTGTAATCAAATTTTCAAAAATTTACCTTTTAGAGTGAATTATTGATTTTTATATTTGGATAATTAATTAAAATATTTTTATTATAATATTATATGTGCATTCCTTATTTTAGTCATATCCAACCTCAATTTTTTCTTCTTCTGGATCCGCCACTGAAAATCTCCTACCTAAAAATAACCAAATATATATATAGGACATGGAATCCAAATCCCAAGTCCAAACTACGTCAACCGTCGATCATCACCAGATTGAACAGATTGAAGGCCAATCGTCCGGTGGCCATCCTCGTCACTGCGTCAGACCCGAGACAAAAGGGTGCCTGCTTCCATTGATCTGGATCAAAATAAATATAATAACAGAACCCCTACGATTTGAATTATAACCTAGCTAGCTAAAAAACTGCAAAGAATTCTCTTGGAGGCTTTAAAACTAAACTAAGAGTAGCTCTCAAATGGTCCTAAACTAGCTAGGTCAAGATCAAGCTAGCCAAATTAGCTAATCCATAAATTACGTACATGATCTACTTCACGTATAGCCGTATAGGTAATTAGGTATATTAAATTACCCAACGTTTTCTCATACTAAGTATCCATTACGTACTTTATAATCAAATCAAATTGCATGTGTTAAACATCAATTTGCTAATTATCAAATACCGTAACGTATTCTCATACAAGATCGAAGAACATCAAGGTCATGACATGCTACCACCTCATTACTCGGAGTTTTAGAAATGATCCCCAATTGTTGCTTGGTTGTCTTAATAATTAAGTTGCTTACCACCTGTGTGCCCTCTTTTGGTATGTGAAGCAAGTGGAGATGACTAAATGAGTAGGGATGGCAAAAGAACCTGCCGGTTCGGGTATCACTCCACACTCGATTCGGGTACGGATATATATTTACGGAATCAGTTGATCGACTAAACTATACCTTGAAGAAAATATTATATTATATGTATAGGAAAATTTTATGGTAGGGTGAATTTATCGTAGAATTTATTCATTAATTTTGTTGTTATTATTGTAAATGTGATGATATTTTAGTAATTTCATTCAAATTTTTGTAAATATTCTGATGAACACATTTTTACAAATTTGAGAACAAACTGTTGTTAATATTATATTTTAGTTTAATTGTTTGTAAATAATAAAAAAATAGTTGTACTTTTGTTCAAAATGTTATAATTTCTAGTTCAAAAAATTATAATTTTATTTAACTAATTATAGATAAATATTTAAGGTAGATCTTCTCTATCATAGCCTTACCCAAAAGATCGATATTGAGCATTCTAACCAAAATTCTTACTTTTTTTTCTTGATTGTGTCACCGCTAGTTCTTTCAATCAAGAATCACAAATGTATTGCTTATAAACTTGAAGAAGAGAAGTTACGTCTTCACTAGCTCTCTTAGACTTCCCTCCTTTTCTTTTGGTTCAAGTTTTCCCTTTTTGGGTGTTTCATCGATCGTCTGATCTACTCTTTCGAAAATTACTTCTTCTACGGTGAATATGAGTTTTGGCATATAGTTGATCACTTTCTGTTCACGCGGACAAGTAGAGTTCAGGTATTTGAGACCCCACCTGGTGGGTCCGGGTCGAGAAAAACCCCTGAACACAATTTTTTGGGTATGGGTTCGGTAAAAAAAAAAGGGTTTATGGTGAATTCCAACCTGGATCCTAGGTTTGTCGTGTCTTGTCGAGTTCCCAAATTACAAATTCAAACATGATCATTTAACAAATTATGTCAAAAATACAAACGCAAACATAACTTAAAGGTAACTTAAAGAGTTATAAATAGGTTAGTTTTGGGTTGACTTGCTTAGGCGCTTAAAATTTATTTAAGATTAAATAAGTCGTTTTATGTTGGGTTTAATGAGCTGTATATTATGACCCATTAAACAACATATAAAATGCATAAATTGCAATTTTTTTTGACAAATTCAAAAGTAAAATATTCAATGTTCCAAAATCCTAGCATATGTAACATTACCACGCCTTATTGAAGGTGGTAGAATGTCCTGGTTTTTACTCTTAAGAAGAATGGTTTTTTCTCTGCTAGGATTTCCTAGCGGCCTTGACGACGTTTTGGGTTTCAAAGTTTTGGCATCCTTGGGCACGGAAGACAAGCAATTGTTTTCGTCCAATTTTCAGATGCTTTCTCTTCTGGCTCTGCGGGAGTGGAGATCGATGGGGTGGGGGCGTGTTTATGTTGTGCTTCACTCTGAGTTTGACTTAGCTGGTGGACGAGTTCTTTCTGATCTGTCGTCGTCGTTCGATGGTGAGGAGCAAGGAGAGGCCATGAAGGGGAAACGACATATGCTTTTTCTTCTCGAGTTCAATTGGGGTCGTGTGGTGAAGCAGAAATCTGCGCCTAGTCCTCGGTCTTCGCAGGTTCGCTTGAGTTCATGCTGCTTGGTCGATCAACAGAGGCGTTCTGGATTGTTGGGCCTTGGGGTGAAAGGTCTTCGAAGTACGTTCTGGACGGCCCTATGGTTAGGGTTCTCTAGGTCGATCGGTGTGCCCGGGGACTTGAAGCCGGTTGAGGTTGAGGTCGATGGTTGTTACGGCGTGTGGGATGTTACGGCTAGGGCTAGGTTTTGGCCGTGGGCCCACTTTTGGGCTGATAGACTAGGTTTGCTTTGGTGGGCTTTTGGCTTGGGCAAGGCTGATTTGGGCATTATGACTTTGGCTAATTTGTTGGAGAGGAACACTGTCTCCTTGATACATGAGGCTGTGATGGTCGCTTTATAGATCCCTGTTCTGGCGCCTGAGATTCTAATATCGGAGAAACCTATTCCGATGATAAGCGTGGCGATTCCAGAGGATCTTGTTATGGAATCGTCTATGGATATTTGATCGACACCGCCAATCAGCTAGTGATTACTTTTCAGTTAAAATTGTTTGTTTGGATAATCGCTAGGTGATTGGAAAAGCTTTGGGAAGTTAAACTAGTAGTGTTAGCTAGTAGTCTAGTTTTGAGTAAAAAGGTAGTCCTACTTAGATAATATTTTTTTTGCCAGCCTACAAGGTGGAATATTATATGCACGATTACTGATCAATAAGTGAGTTGATGTTGAATAAAATAAAAGGTTGTAGAATAAAAAGAAAAAAAATGGAATTCTGGAAAAGGATTTGTGATGCATAAATCAATCAGAGTAAAATTTATAGACGTAAGCCGTACATATAAATTCTAATAGCAAAAGAATATTTGACCCTTCTAATTAACTTCATATAACTAGTTGAAGAAAAATATTTGGGTTCAAACATGGTTTGAACATCATCGTTCAAATAACTTCTATTTATATAATTTTTGGTTTGTGATTTTTAAAATCGATATCACCTAATATTTAATTTATCTCGTAAGGATCATGTATGCAAATATTTGATTAAATCGGAGATCATTTGCTCATTAAATTTTACAAAACAAATATATGGTTGTTAATATAATGTTATAATTCACAATAATTATCCATTTATTTAATAAAATTAGATACCCAAATAATTTTTTATTTTAATTTATTTTTTGGCGATCATGCATGAGTTGATATTCAATACATAGTCTATAAGAATAGGTGATCTCAATTATAAAATCACAAACCAAAAGTTGTATAAATTTGTGTAGTTTAAACATTGGTGTCTAAACCATATTTGACGCCACCTATTTTCCTAATTGAATGGCGGGTAGGCCTCATCATTTGTTAGCAGAGGCCCGCAATGCCCGAGATGCCCAAGCCCGGCCCAACCCGAAAAAAACCTACAATCACTACAAGAAAACTGCACTTAGACCACGGACCATTTCCGTCGTCTAAGTGCAGTTTTCCGTCGTCTAAGTACTTGGACGACGGAAACTCCGTCGTCCAAGGTCCGTGCTCCAAGTGCTGTCGTCCAAGCACCTGGACGACGGAGACTTAGTGTTTCCGTCGTCCAAGTGAACTTGGACCTCGGACATTATCCGTGGCCCAAGTGTTCACCTAGACGACGGAGACTTAGTGTTTCCGTCGTCCAGGTGAACACCTGGGCCACGGACATTGCTCGTGTGTCCGTGGCCCAGGAGTTCACCTGGACGACGGAAACACTAAGTCTCCGTCGTCCAGGTGAAAACCTGGGCCACGGAGAACGACAGGGTTTAGGGTTTAGGGGTTAGGGGTTAGGGGTTTAGGGTTCTGCACCTGGACGACGGAGAACATAATCTCCGTCGTCCAAGTGAATATTTAATTTTTTTTTAAAAATAAATTGAAATTAAATATTATTAATTTAATTTATTATTATTTTAATTTAAATAATGAAAAATGCTAATATTAAATAAATAAACTAAATTTTGAATATTAAAATTAATAACTTATATATATAATTATTAAATAATCAAAGTAAATTAATTTGTACATACGAAAAAACCCATAAATTAAAAATTAAAATATTGTTCGGAATGCGGAAAGAAACGAGATAATATACTACGTGCTAGCTAATACACTGGAGGAGCAGATGCGGGGCCGAGTCCTCCGCCTCCAGCCGGGTCGTTGTCGTCGGGGTGTGGGTTCGGAGGAGGTTGACATACTTCTCGATTTTGGTTCATGAGCGCGATGAGTTGGGCTATTTGTGCTTGTTGTTCGTCAAGTCTTTGCCGCATTGACTCATTCTGCTCTTGTGTCCGTCGATTCTCCTCTCGTGCCAGTCGAGCCTCTTGAATGGCTGCTTCGACGGCCGCAGCTTGACTCATTCTCCGCTGCCTCGAACCTCCCGTAGATGATGAGCCGGAGGTCGTCGACAAATCTCGTACCACCCTAGGCCCAAAGTGCCTAACCTCCTTGCCAGCTCTACGACCGTAGACCTCATCCGCGATTGCAATTTGGCTCTCTAAGGATAGAGGAGGCAGGTCTTCCGGCGGCACATCTGGGAACGCAAGCTGAGTGTTGGCCAACTCTTCATGCGCACGCTCTATCGCCCTTGCCTACAAAATTATAATTAATTTATTATAATTTTGTAATCATATTTAAATAATAATTACTATAATTAAAAGCACATATATATATATACATATCACTTACCCCGCATTGACTCGCTTCATTATCGAGCCCTGGCGTCACGTACGCGCTTACGCTTACATCAATAAAAGGGTGTTTGGAACCCTTATCCTTGTGCTCCTTGGCAATTTGAATGAACTGCTTGGCGCCGGTAGTATGGTGTTTCTCCTTCTTCCCCCGGTTGGCTTTGTTGACACCGGAGAATTTCTGTTACACAACATAATTAAATCATTAAAAAATGAATAACTACAATTTAAATAATTCAATTATTTTAATTGAAATAAAAAAATTAAATTAATACCTTAAATTGTTCATCGGCAAAGTGGTTACACAACCACTCCCACTCATCTTCTCTCTCCCCTTGCAGCTCTACCGGGGGAGGCACGGGACCGACATCTTTGAAGTACTTATGGAGCCTGTACTTCCAATCTTTGTAGATGGAGTTGGCGGTTTGATTGATATGCCTCAACATATCCGGTGTCGGATCCACGTCAAATTGTTCCTATGAAAAATAAATAGAAAATTATAATCGTATATATTATGAAATTTTAGGCCGAGATTAACAATATTATATAATAACTAAATTGAACGTATTACGTACCGAAAGATCTTTGAAGACTTTCGCCTTCTCATGATCCGGCGCCTCCTTCCAAGTAGGGGCAGTGATACGAACCCGGTTACGGATGATTGACCATATCCCATGCGCCGAGAGACTTGCTAGCTGAGCGTTGGGAGGGCCACCGGTGAATTCGTCGTACGGCAAGTCGATCTTTTTACCGGTCGCCTTGCAAATACGCTCCGCTTTTCCCCCTTTAACGAGACCCCGAGTCCTTTTCGGTTCCGGGTCAGTGGGGGCCCTCCTTTGCCTACGGCGGGCGCTGTACATGATTGATTCGGCGGTCGAGGACGCCTGAGTACTTGCCGTTGAACCGGTACCGGGCGTCGGAGTTGAAAAGAGGTCGACATCATCACCGCTCGAGATGAAAGGGGGAGCGGGAATTTCCCCAGAGGGCGCTACGGACGGACCAGATGATCCGTTCGGATTGAGAGCGTCGTTGCCCTCCGGTGGTAATTCCCAACCGACTTGGTCCGCCAAGCGGCGGAGCATGGCATCTTCTGCCTCTGCTTGGGCTTTCTTCTTGCCGGATGTCGTCTTTGGCGGAGCCATTTAAACCTAAGATTGATGCGTTAAAATACCTACTTACCATAATAATTACAACTTAAAAATTTACGCTAATTAATTAAGTACGTTTAAGATTTAAATAGAGTACACTAGCTTGGCATTTTCGGTCGTTCAATGGACGTGCGACCCGCGCGATAAAGTGTAAATTTTCAATTAATCAGCCTTGGTTAAATCGAAAAACATGGCCAGTTAGGGATAGAGATAACGCGAGAGGCAGGACTAATTTCGACAAAAGTCTTTCTTAGTCCAAATCCTGTCACCAGTCATAACCCGTTTCTAGACACCATGTCCGACATTCGGCCAATTTTTCGAAAATTTACACTCCCTCAAGTCCTTTGCAAACTCCGCCCTCAACCTCGTGTCCATAACTTCACTTAGGTTATGGTGTGCGGTGATGAAATCCACACATCACGAGGGGTTAAGGAGATAAGCAAGGAAAAGAGGCGCCATCTATTCCAAAGAGTGCGACTTAATTACACCAAGCCTATGTACTAAATTTAAATCGAACACGTACTACTAATTAATTTACTAAAAAATACACGTAATTACATGCAATAATTTATTTTCCATTTAGCATGCAATAATTAACCATTTAATTAATTAATAACAATAATTATTTATTTAATTAATTAATAACAATAATTATTTATTTATTTATTTAATAACAACAAATTTACAATTATTCATTTAATTAGGAAACAATAACAATAATTATGATTTAATTAATAAATAACAACAATTAATCATTTATTAAATATTTAAAATTAATTACTAAATTAATTTCTACTAATTAATTATATTTAGAATTTAATTAATTAATAAAATGAAAATTATTTAAATAAGGGAAAAATAGAAATGTACCGAAGCGGAGTTTACGGGAATTTCGCCGGACTTGAGTCGTCGGAGAGGATAGCTGAACCACGCCGGAAAAAATGTCGTCGGAGCGTCGCCGGAGGAGGATCGCCGGAGGAGAGGAGAGGAGAGGAGAGGGAGAGGAGGAGATGGAATGATGAGAAAATGAGGGGGGGTGCAACTCTATTTATAGAGTTGCACTTAGACGACGGAGCACTATTCTCCGTCGTCTAAGTCCACCTGGACGACGGAAATAGTGTTTTCCGTCGTCTAGGTGGCGGTTTAAAAATTTTCAATCGGCGCGTAATTAATCGGCGGGACGTTTTGAACCGCCATGAATTTGGACTTAGACGACGGAGAATTGAATCTCCGTCGTCTAAGTGAAAATTCAAGCGGTGTCGAAAACGGAAGCGGTAAATTGAACCGCCATAATTTTGGACTTGGACGACGGAGATGGTAAGTTTCCGTCGTCCAAGTGAAAATTACATGAAAAAAATAAACAAAAATAAATTTGAACCGCCATGGTTTTTGAACCTGGACGACGGAGATGGTCATTCTCCGTCGTCCAGGTTCAAATTACGTAAAAAAAAATTTTAAAAATAATTCGCTAGGAATTTAGCGATCTGTCATTCGAGTGAAATAGTCGTACAATATCGATGAACGCATCGTGTATATAAACAGTTAAATTTGAACCGACGATTAATTTTACGTATTGAAACATGTTAAGTATCGACTAATCTTTACGACTTAAGTGTTCATGAGTAGACGCTCATTTGCAGCAGAGTATTAACGAAATTGAATTTGGACAAAACAACCGTTGGATATGTTCGTCGTAACATAATATATAATTGTCTTCAAAGGATCATAAAATAATAAGTTCGGGAAGGGTTTGATCGGCACAGTCAACCGCAAAACCGATAATTTCACAAACCGGAAACGTGTATACTAGGCATTTCGTAACTCCGATTTTCGAACCGTCGAAGCTCACACACCAAGAATTGTTTACTCTAAAGTCTTGATGAAAAGACTTTGCATTGGAAGAAGGTCTAGATGGTCGTTGTCTTAGAAAAAATTACGATATCTTCACCTGGACGACGGAAATGAGTGTTATCCGTCGTCCAGGTTATGACCTGGACGACGGAGAATGACGTTCTCCGTCGTCCAGGTGTATAGACCCTGAATTCAGGGGTTAGGGCCTTACTGTTTAGGGTTTAGGGTTTGTCAACTTGGACGACGGAGAATGACCATCTCCGTCGTCCTAGTGTGTACCTGGATGACAGAAAATGACCATCTCCGTCGTCCAGGTGTAAAAACCCCGAATTCAGGGGTTAGGGCCTTAGGGTTTACGGTTTAGGTCGTCCCCGGTCATTTGTGTGTGCGTTCAATTATTCTGATTCAAAAATATAATTAAAAAATTGATCGATCGATCCGAACTGCTAGATTTAGGGTCCAGGATTTAGCTAGGGTTTTATATGAGATTGAGATTTGGCGCCAATTAATCTGCAATTAATTTCTCCGTTGTCCAGGATATATAATTCGGATTAATTTCTTACCGTAAACCAGCATCGATCATATATATATATATATTACAATAATTACAGTAATTAATTACCAATTAATCTCCCTCGTCGTATGACCGTACTCTTCGTCATAATCATCATCGTCCTCATCCCCGTTAGTCGACGGCTCATCCTCGTCATCGTACTCAACATCGTCCGACGAATAACCTGAGTCCTCGTCCGCGTCCTCTTCCTGCTCGTCTTCTTCATCTACCTCATGGATAATCTCATCTTCAGTTACATCTGTACAACCATCAGGCATGGGTAACCGTTCACCATCTTGAACCAGGTCCATTATATCGGAGCGGACCATAGAAATATTAGGCTCTTGATAGGCAGGAATGTCTCTTTCTGGTTCAGCAGCATCTTCAGTCGTCGCCGGTGTCCCTTCAATTGTCTCTGTATTCCATATTCCTCGGTGAGAGATATGGTTCACTATTTTCCACCCTTCACCGACTTTCGGATCGTCGAGATAGAACACCTGCCGAACTAAGGTGGCGAGAGCGAAAGGCTCATCCTCATACCAGTGCGAGTTTGTATCGACAGATAATAGTCCCAGGTCTTCCTTTGTACGCTTGAACCATCTGCACTTGAATAGGAAAACGTTGACATCATTCCCGTAACATAGCTGAACCACGTATACAATAGCCCCATAATATAGATCATTGTCTTTCCCAACGGCTACCCTACTGTTTTGTGTTCTTCTTCCTTCGTCTCGGGCCAATGAATGGAACTTTACACCGTTCACAAAACATCCGAGATAAATATAGTGTTTAACCGGCTTCCCTGCTAGCAAGTGCTTTGGCCATGACGACCACCACCCTCCGTGGTTATCAGATTTTTGCAGATCAATCATCTGCGAAAAAGGCCAAATTAATATAATGGTTTACTTTCTACAAACATGAGCAATATGTATTTAAATAATTAATACCGAGTCGTACGTACGTACCCATTGGAAGAAATAATCAGGAAACTTCTTCTTAACCATTTTCTCAATCCACGCCGAACTCTTGTTTTGATTTAACGCCTGAAGCCTCTCCCTGTATGACATCATGTACGGCTCAACTTCATCACAGTCTCGCAACACTACCCAATGTGCCTCAATAAGTTCTTCCCGTGTTAACGATTCTTTTAATACTCCTCTAAACGGTCGGACGACATTGGTGACGACATAAAGATTGATGCGGGCACTGCGATCGGAGGCAGTACTGGGAGGGGGTGGATCTTTGAGGTACCTGTTGCAGTAAGTAACACACTCATGCATTAGGTATGTCTCTGCTATGGAGCCATCCGGGGCCGACCTGTTTTTGACGAATGACTTATACTGTCCAAGCTGTCTACAAAATCAAACGTACACATTACATAAGTACATATAGCTAGCTGGCTAGTATATATATAATCTCCAGTGGAACAAATTAATTAATTAGTTGTACGTACCTTTCTTGAGGATACATCCAAGTGTACTGGACCAGACCAGAAATGAGCACATGCTCGGGCAGGTGGATCATTAGGTGAATCATGATGTCAAAGAAAGCAGGGGGGAAAATCCTCTCTAGTTTGCAAATGATGTGCACAATTTGTTGTTGCAATTCCCCCACATCTGACTTCTTTAATTCTCTGGCGCATAACCTCTGCCACCACCTGCACAATGCCACTATTGGTTCTACGACGTCCCGAGGCAAGTATGGTCGAATTACCACTGGAATCAGACGTTGCAGCATAACGTGATAGTCATGTGTCTTTAGACCAACAAACTTGTGTTGCACCTCGTCCACTGCTCCAGTTATAGTAGCTGCATACGTAGCCGGATAACGAACGCCCTTAAACCAGTGAAATACAGAACGTCTAAGCGTCGGCTTCACTGTGTAAGGTGTATCTGGCATCTTGTTGTACACTCCTTTCCTATCCCTCCTCAACCACAAGGGACGACGTAGATTCATTGATTCCAAATCTTTGCGCGCTTTGGGAGTATCTTTAGTCTTGAACTTAATACCGAGAATTGTTCCCACCACGTTGTCGCACACATTCTTTTCTATGTGCATCGCGTCCAAGTTGTTCCTCAGCTTCAACTTCGACCAGTAAGGGAGTTCAAAGAATATACTCTTGTGATCCCAATAGCTCAGATCATGTGGAGGAATTGGATTGCATTTCTTTACATCCGCGTCATTGCTCAACACACCAAAGTCGAAATAGCTCAACCTCTCTAAAATCTCTTCGCCCGACCAACTACGGGGTTTAGGATTGTTCTCTACCGTACCGTCGAAATGAGCTTCATCCTGTCGCCACGGGTGGTCGTGAGGAAGCCATCTACGGTGACCCAAGTAACACACCTTCCCCGCGTGCCAACTAGAGTTCACGTCGTCCAAACATATAGGACATCCATTATATCCTTTTGTCCTGCAGGCTGCCAATATCCCATAAGCTGGAAAATCGCTGATCGTCCACATTACAGCAGCCCTCATCGTGAACATCGTGTCAGTGAATTTGTCATAAGTTGGGACTCCATTTTCCCACAACAGTTTCAGCTCGTCGATCAAAGGTCTGAGGTAGACATCTAAGCACTTCGATGGAGATTTAGGACCTGGAATTAGTACGGTAAGGAAATTAAATTCCTTGTTCATGCACATCCACGGAGGCAAGTTGTATGGCATCAGAATAACTGGCCAAGTGCTGACGGCGGAGCTATTACTTCCCCAAGGATTGAATCCGTCTGTAGATAGGCCGAGTCTAACATTTCTAACCTCTGAAGCAAAGTCTCCAAATTCTCTGTCGAAATGTTTGAAACCCTCCCCATCCGCGGCGTGTCGCAGGACATCATCATCTATTCGCTTTTCTGCGTACCATCGCATCGCCTCTGCTGTGTAGCGACATGTACAGGCGCTGCAATCTGGGAATCAAGGGAAAATATCGAACAACTTTCACAGGAATTCTCTTTTTCGAACTCTTCCTATTCAACTGGAATCTGCACTGGCCACATACGGGACAATAGTCCAACTCTTTATACTCTTTGTAAAATAGCACACAATCATTCGGACATGCGTCAATTATCCTGTACTTTAGGCCGAGGCTGCTGAGGATATTTCTAACCTTATAATGAGATTTAGGAAGATTGTGATCATCAGGAAGCAACTTACATATTTGCTCCTGAATTTCGTCAAAAGCACTCACTGACATTTTGTGCTTCACTTTTATCTTCATTTGCTCCATCACATATTGCAACACATTCTCTCGACATCCAGGGAACACCGGGGTCTGCGCTTCAAGTAGCATCCGGTTGTACTTTTCCATCTCACTTGTGTCAGTGGCCAAGCTAGCTGCGGGGAATGTGTCATCATGCTCATTGGTGGTACTGTAACCTCCGTCTTGTTGTTGGTGTCCGCCATGACTACATCCTGGAAACGCATCATGGACCAAATCTGCAGTTGGGTTGCAAGCTGGGGGTCCGGCACCACTGCCGCTGGATGAGGCACCATGGTAACTGTACCCTGAGCTGAAGTCTGCTGCGCTGAACTCTACATATTCACCATGCTCGCTCCATGTAGTGTAACTCCACATCATACCATTTTCGTACAAGTGTTGCACCATAACATTAACCTCCGCATACTGACAATTAAGACATTTCTGACACGGACACCTGAAACGTTTCTTTCCCTGACCATGTTCTATCGCAAAATTCACAAATTCGCTAATTCCATCCATATACCGGACATCACATCTATTCTTCAACTTCATCCAACTCTTGTCCATACTGCTACAAAATATTATACTTAATTAATTATTACACATATATATATATATATTTGTCCATTAATTTACGCTTAATTATACGTACTCGATCTACATATCGATCCATCAATTACGTACGTATGTACGTAATTTAATCGATCTGTACATATATATATATATATATATATAGCTAACATCAGCTAACATCCTTGCATGTATATATATATGTACGTACGTTTTCACTAAATACATATTAATTAAGCAAATTTTAACTGCGTACGTACGTACCTGCTGGCCTTCTCGATATCTTTACGTTAATTAAGCTAACTAGCTAGTCAGCGGAGATCCCTTATCGATCCTGATTCTTCTCGGCCTAGCTAGCTTAAGCTACCTAGCTAGCTCGAGCTCCCTAGCTAGCTTCTCCTTCTCCTTTCTCCTTCAATTATTCTTCAAATGGAATCGATCATGAAGAGATCGAGGCTAGCTAGGAATGAATTTGATCAGTTTGGCCGGCAGTGGGCTTATATAATGCTTCACTTAGACGACGGAGGTGTCGGTACGTCGTCTAAGTGGAAGTACGTTTTGTGAACTCGGACGACGGTGTGTCGGTCCGTCCTCCAGGTAATCACCTGGACGACGGAGAATACCATATCCGTCGTCCAAGTGGTCACCTGGACCTCGGAGTCTTCTCCGTCCTCCAGGTGGCCACCTGGACGACGGAGAATACCATCTCCGTCGTCCAAGTGGTCACCTGGAGGACGGAGAAGACTCCGAGGTCCAGGTGGTCACCTGAACGACGGAGATGGTATTCTCCGTCGTCCAGGTGGTACTTGGACCACGGAGTCTTCTCCGTCGTCTAAGTGTCACTTGGACGACGGAGAATTATTGTTTCCGTCGTCTAAGTGCTGTTTTCTTGTAGTGAATTGGACTGACTCGTGGGCCGGGCTTGGGTTTAGTGTCTCAAGCCTGGCCCGGCCCATAAGAAGCCCGCCCGTCTTGTATTATAATTTCTAACATTTAATATATAGATTATAATTTAGATCTATATAAAAAATATTGCAATAAGGAAACAATGTTATAATCTCTTTACTAGTTCAATTTTCTGTTTATATAAGGAAACAAGGCTAATGAAATAAGACTACAACAAATTACTATTTTAATATTTTTTTTATATGTAATCACTCTTTAAAGTGAGAACAAACTCTAGTGTTTATTTTTTTTTCATTCTACACTTTTCTTGTCTTCTTGGATAGTTAGATTTGCTCTTAAATTCTCAGTTTGCCTACTTGACCTTAATGAATAAATTTAGTTTTATATATAAAAAATTATTCTTCGTTTTGAAAATACTATAATGGTTTTGATTTGATGTCTGAGTATTAATCTAATGTTTGCGACCAGTGCGTTGAAAATTTATTTTTTATGTAGAAAACAATTAGGGTCCGGCCCAACTTGCAAGGCTCGGTTCCAAAGGTCGGGCTTGGGCTTCATAATTGTGCTTAAAGTCCGGCCCGGCCTGACCTGACGCGTAATTGGTATATTTTTTCAAAAGTCTGGCCCGAAGCCTACAAGACCCGGACCACGGATGGCCAGTGCGACCCGTTGACGACCCCTATTTACGGGTTATATAAATTCACTTAACCCAATTCATTTATAAACGAATAATACTTATTCGGGTTAGTTTTGTGTTATCTAGCGAATTCAAATTTGATCAATTTAAAAAGTGGATCATAAACGTGTCAACATACCGATGACCCATTTATAATCATACATGTTGCTCGCTTTAAGCTGTGTCATAGAGTAGTGTCCAAATTGACATACTTGCCTGATCCAGCGTTGCCATGCTGGTTTTTTTGCCCCCTCCTTTGATTGATTGATCCATTATCCCTCACAAACATTGCAAAACATACCATTGTGCACAAAAGTCTTGAGTTGATACCGAAAATCTATTGACCTCATCATAAATGTATTATTCATATTTACACCAGTTATACACGTACTCCCTTCACAACTTGTGTCACTTTGATATGACTGAGTGTCTAGGTTATAGCTAATAAAACTTCTGAAAGAAAAACGAAACAACTATAGAACGTACCCTTGAGCTTCAAATTGGAAAATGGAGCAATAATCTTTGCATAAAATGAGAGAGCAACTACACTAATATCAAAACTTACCCTTTCGGGTCACAAATACACATCAACAACTTTCTATCCGTCGCTAAAATTTCTGTTGATTGTTACTCTTTCCCTCACAATTATGCAAACTGGAAAACTGCATCTTCTTCCGGAGGTATTCCTATGAATAGGTCATCCCCATCCATATTTACGCCCAAAAAAGGCTGAGCTGATCAAACCGTAATTTTATTTTTTTGAAAGGGCAAGCCGTAAATTTTTAACCAGCCCAGGATTTAAAACAGACAAATCAATCATAAAGCTAAACACTATGAACTGTCATCTCACTTCCCTTGTTCCCGGTCAAACAGTCAAAACCACCATGACTAGCAGCAGCAGCCCATTAATAAATAAATTTATACTCATTTATTTTAATCGGTTTTCGTTTTCTCCTCTATAATTTTCTTTTTTCTTAATACTACTACTACTGCAAACTCTTCTGCTTCTCAGAACCTCACAGTTTTTCAAACTGTCATCCCATCCCGCTCAGACTTTTCATTTCTTCTGAGCTCAAGTTTCTACCTCAACAGAGCTAAGAACACAGATTTCAGGTCAACCTCTCAGTCAATTTTTTTTTTGCAATGTGTTCTTGTTTACATATCCACATTTGTCTATGAAATTATGGGTCTTGGCCCTTTTCAGCTCTTTGACAAATCAATTAGGGTTTACTGGGTTTGTTGCAGATTCTTGAAATTCGTCGAGGTTTTTGGGTGGGATAAGTGGTTCTTTGGGTACAGATTTGTTCTTGGAAGTAAAAGGAAGTGAGTAAATGGTTCAAGAATCAATCTTTCTTGTTTTGGGATGAGTCTTGAAACGAAAGGAAGAAGCTTTCACTTTCTCTCAAGTTGAACTCTTTTTCGTTTCTCCTGTGGTTTAATCTTCATTAAGTACAAATTTGCAAACTGGGTCTTGTTTTTTGTTATGGTAATTCATGTTTTTGGTGTCTAATTTTGGAGATGACAAATGGGGTTCTTGACCAAAATGCTTAGCTTTGATACTGAAAATTGGACTCAGCTTTTGGGGCATTTTGGGTCTATGTGTAACCATTTCCATCTGATCTGAGTTGCTCAACTTCAAACGTTCAAATTCTAGCTCTTTTCCTCAGAAATCCTTATTTTGGTTCTTACCCTTCCCCTGAAATTTCATAACAGTCCAGTGCAGAATGATTAGTGTTGAAGAATTTTCAAAGAAATTTGGTTAGTAGTATCTTATTGTACAGTACAACTCCAAATCCTTGTACCCCATACAATACCTGGTCTTTTGTATGATGATTTTGCTGAGATTAGAAGCAAATTGTTCTGTTAATCCCTATTGTTATAAAAAATTGCTCTTTTGGGGATTGTTCAGAACCTGTGTAACCACATGAGATTTGAAAATTTGCTCTCTTTTTGTATGAATAACTATGTTTCTACTCTCATAAAGCACATAAATGGCGCTGTACTATATTACATTGTTTGCATGCTTATCGTCATTCCTAGATACATGGTGACATGATCTGCTTAGAAATGTTAGGCTTCCTGATTTCTTGATCTTATATCAGTAGGTTGTTTAACCGATATTGCAGAATGTTCTTGTATTCATTAGTCATTTGATTTGTTTCAGGTACGTTGACTGGTTCCTCTTAACGCGGCGGGCTGATCGTCTCTCAGTCCAACAAACATGAAGAGACAGAATCTGGCCACTGCACACATTGAGTTTCCTGGTCGAATAACACGTTGTCGAGCTGCTTCGCTGCATTCATCCGGACAGTTTCCCCCATTAAAGGCATGCACACAATCCACACAGCAGAGTCAAAAGCCGACTTTGAGAGCAAATCCCAAGAGAGCTTCTGTGGACAGAAACAATGAAAATGCTGGTACATGTGGCCAGCATAAGAGGAGGGCAGTACTCCGGGACGTGACCAATGCTCTTTGTAAACCTGCATATGGAGACTGCTTCAATGCAACTAAAGTTCAGGTTACTATGCTGTTATTTAGATTTCTTTATAATACAAATGCTGTATTCCTATTGAGGTTGGATAAATGCTACAGCGTACTTTGTTGTGCAACCATACTGCTTAGTTGAGTTGCCTCAAAGCAAATTATTGAAACCGGGTGAAAGGGATTTATTAGTTCCAGTTCTTTTGGTTTCGCAAAAGTTGATGAACATAGTTGGAGGATTGTTAGCAAGACTATAATGTCCTTATATGTTAGTGTCTTTCTTGTAAAAAGGTGGTAAGTATCTATATCTGCTCTTATACTTTTATAATTCTATTCTCTCCTTTGAGGACCTAAAGTCTACCTCCAACTTTAATTATGCAGGCTAAGAACAGAAAACCATCTAAAAGAGGTCAAGCAAGGGTAACGGAAGTGACCCCTTCCACCGAAATGGATTTGAAAACAGAGGTTGTGCGTGAAACAGTAAAAGTAGTCCTTACATCGGACAGCTATATGCATTCTGTTAATTTAGAAGATGCCGACAAACATCTCCGGTTAACTGCCTTGAGTAGGGATGCTATGGGTATCCATCATTTGGAAAATCAGAGTTCTGAAGTTGATTCAAAATTCCAAAGTCATCTTGATAAAGGTTTGAAAGTATTTTCTCCACCTCCAAACATGGCTGCATATGCTAACATCTCATATACACCTTGAGAAGATATACTTTTGGTTGTGTACTTATGTTCACATTGATCAAATTATACTGACTCACGATGAGTGAAATTAATTAACTTTAGATCTGGTATTTATAATGGTAGAGTTCAGGATGCTATATGAGCTTGGAAGACCTTGATTGAGCAGATTTCACAATCAGATATTTCATGTTTCTCCTTTGAGCTATTTGGCGTATGAGTAACCATTGTCTGTGGTACAATTCAACAAAACACATCTCAACGCCTCAATCTCTCTATTAAAGCGTAAAGAATAAATATGACTAGAACAGTCAATTGTGTATCACTTTTAGTCATGATAATTAGGTGATTTAAGGTTCACCAATTTGAACTAAATGGAAATATCCACTAAATAACATCTCATAATACATTGCTAACAACAAGTCAGTTGGAGTTTAAATGTTTTGAAAAGTGAGGATTCTGCAAATCTTTTCACTTCAACTGTTTCACCCTGATTATATATGGCCAATGTTAATGTTGCCTAAAGGTTGTTCTCTGGGCATTTTATGCTATAGATAGTGACTTCTAGTGATGGACTGTTGCAGGAGATGATGGTGGACTTTTAATGAGCTTCAATGCGTCAAGTAACCTGGATATTGTTGATATTGATGCTGATCACAAGGATCCTCAGTTGTGTAGCCTCTATGCCTTTGATATCTATAAGAACTTACGTGTTGCAGAGGTTTGTTCTGTTCATCTTATACCTTTGTTTTACAAAGTACCTTTCTTTCTAGCACCACCACTACCCATTTGTGTAGTAAATTTGAAAAGTGAATATTTAATCAACTAGCCATCTGTGTTACTCACTTATGACTATTAATGTTGTGTGTGATAGAAAATCACAAGTCTAGTAATCATCATACATTACTAGGTTATTTCCTCTTTGTTGGATACCTGTCCCTACATGTGATAAATTAATTTTTTTTTGTCTTGACAGCTTTCCCGAAGGCCATATCCTAGTTTTATGGAAACGGTGCAGCAAGATATCACCAAAAGTATGCGGGGAATTTTAATAGATTGGCTAGTAGAGGTTGGTTGCTTACTGTACCTAATGTTTTTAAATGTGTAGATAGAGCTCATGTGTATGATGAAGTAGAGGTCTGTTGCTTTCTTGAAGTATGGAATTGCAAGTTTTAATCTTCACAGAGTGCCTATCAATGTGGGTCACACTTTATATTTTGCTATAAAATCTGATCAGCAGATTCAGCCTTTATTATAATTAAGATTATTTTCTTATCAGTATATAAAAGGCTGGATTATTTCAGTTCTTCTATATTCGAAAATAACCCTGATAGCCATAATTCCAATTTCATGTTGGATTTCGCATTTTTCTGATGTAACAACTTTCTACATATTGTGTAGCTTTAAATCCTCTTTTCCTCTCGTGAAATGTTAAACAACCCTGACAATACCTGTTCTGTCACTTTTGAGATTTGAACCAGGTTATGACCTGTTCTATCTTTGCATTGTATTTCAACGTAATTTTCATTTCATTGATCAAACTGTTCGGTTACGTTACAACCTGTTCTATCTTTGCATTTTACAACCTCACAATACCTGTTCAGCACTTTTGAGTTTGAACCAAGTTAAGACATGTTCTATCTTTGCATTTTATCTTAACGTAATTTTCATTTACATTGCTCAGACTGTTCGGGTACGTTACAACTTACAACCTGTTCTATCTTTGCATTTTATAAATGTACTTTTTAATTATGTCTATGAAGCTTCCAATTCTGCTGCAGGCAATAGTTGTACACATTGATGCTTCTTGTACAGCTATTCCATGTTGGAGTGCTACATATACTTGTCAAATGTACGGAAGCTAAAAGAAATAAGTGCTGAACAAAATAGTCTTTGCTTCAGGTATCAGAGGAATATAAGTTGGTGCCGGATACACTCTACCTCACAGTATATCTTATTGATTGGTTTCTCTCCAAGAATTACGTTGAAAGACCAAGACTTCAACTGCTTGGCATCACTTGCATGCTAATTGCCTCGTAAGTTTTCCTACCTATGGCTGAGTTAACTTCATTGTTTCTCATTCATGACTTGATGTTGATCTATTAAAACAGTATATTTGATGTTGCCATGACTATGGATTGGCTGATTCTTTAAAAGAGTATTTGGATAAAATCAGCGATTCCTAAATTAGTCAGCTTCTACGGTCTAGTGGTCCTATAGCATAGTGTATCGAAGCTCCGTTTGCTGGATGAACCGAGTTTGAATCTCCAAGCACTCAATCCCTGTGGAGTTGGCTTTTACGGTCTAGTGGTCTCTTGCATGGTGTATCCAAGTTTTGTTTGCCTGATGAACCAAGTTTGAATCTCCAATCACTCATTACTTATGGAGTCACTTTTTACGGTCTAGTGGTCGTCTTGCATGGTGTATCCAAGCTCTGTTTGCAGGATGAATCAAGTTAACTTCATTTTCCATTCCCACTTCTTTTGTTTTGCAAATTTCCAAGTGAGGTTACACCTCAAATGCTTTTCTCTGTTGCATCTGTTCTACACCTCCACATGGGGGAGAGCCTACATATGAGGGATATAGAAGTTGAGAAACTCTAGCCCAATCTGTAAGAGCTTCTAACGTTTGAGGCTAGTTCACAATTGTCAGTATCTTTAAGTCAAGGATCATTGGATGGGGAAGGAATTTTTGTTGTTGTTGTGGCTATATGACAGCATTAGTGTCTGTTTCTAAGATACTTGCAGTACAATAAAGTGACTATTAGTTGTGAGGTTGGTCATTCAAGGTTGACCATTTGTGCAGACTGTTTTCCAGTCAGCTAATTCCGAGCATTTGACTTTGGTCAATATAATGATAGATCTTTTCTAATCAGCTATAGAATCGGAAAATTCAAGATTTTATTCAAATGCATTTATCTTGAGTGTTTGTGAAGATTACTAATGTGATTTTATCTGTGTTTTGAAGGAAATATGAAGAAATTTGTGCACCACGATTGGATGAGTTTTGCTTCATGACAGACAACACTTACACGAAAGAGGAAGTATGTCCTTGTCCTTTTTTCTTGCTTGATAGAATTTACAATGAGTAATGCATGGCAATTGATGTATTCTTACTGATATAATGAAACTGAGCTGATAGATTCATGTAAATTTAAGCCTAAATTTTCTTGACAAGCTTTGTGACCTCCCCTGCTATTGAGCAGTGAAGAAGCAGGAGATGTCGTATGCCCACCCTTTTCTTTCATTTATTTTCTTCTTTTCAAAACTGTGGCAAAACTTGTGTGTATACTTGTAGATTTGTTATTTTTCTGTTAAAACTCTTTTTTCATACCTGAATAAAGAAAGTGGCAGGTATTGCAAATGGAGAATCAAGTCTTGAAGTATTTAGGTTTTCAACTGTTTGCACCAACAGCAAAAGGTTTCCTCAGGTAATTTGGCCTATTTGATGTTGAGCATCAGTGGTGTTATTTCAATTATCTGCTACTGAATTTTCTTAATGCACATTTGTTTTCAGGAGATTTCTTTTAGCAGCACAAGCGTCTTACAAGGTAACATGATCAGTTAAAGTTGCTTATACGCTTGTTTGAAAATGCCGTGTTCTCTTTGTTTTGACCTTTGTTTTGCAGAAAGACTTACATTTCTAGTCACAACTATTGCAGAGCCCTAGCCTTGAACTGGAGTACTTGGCCAATTATCTCGCAGAACTAACCTTGGTTGACTATAGCTTTTTGAAGTTCCTTCCTTCAATGATCGCTGCATCAGCCGTGTTTCTTTCAAAATGGACTTTAGATCAGTCCAGTCACCCATGGGTTTGCTTTTCCTCTTTTCTTATTTAATATTTTCTGGTACATCTTTATTATGAACTGGAATTAATTGATTCTGATTGTAACTCTTGCAGAATCCAATTCTCGAACACTATACTTCTTACAAGCCATTGGATTTGAAGATTTCAGTACTGGCCATGCAAGATTTGCAATTGAACACCATTGGTTGTCCTCTTAGTGCTGTACGCATGAAGTATAAGCAACAAAAGGTATCAACATAGCAAATTAAAGATGCTTTCATTTTTAGTTCTAATTTGTCAGGCTTGGAATATGATTTTCTAATGAGGTAGTTGTTCTTGTAGCAGTTTAAATCCGTTGCGGCTTTATCATCCCCAAAGCTTCTTGAAACACTATTTTGAAGATGAGTTTCAAGAGAAGACTAACGGCTACTCTGATTCATGTACTTTTCGGAATAGGTTCCCTCTGGATTTTGTTTAATCACTCCATGAGGTTGTGCCTGATGTCTCTTCAGTTCATATTCACATTTTGCCCAGTTTCTTAAATTCTTGTTAATAGATTTTCTGGCCTGGGTTTGTGCTTCCATCCTACCCGTGTGTTTTAACCAGGGATGTGTGCCACTAAACGTTGAGCTCTGTTAGATAATTTGTTGATAAAACTAGAGTAATTGTGATCTGACCACGGTCCAAAATTGAGTTGTAAATTATTGACTATCATAATTAGTGAGATCAATTTTTTTGCTGCTCCAAGTGATCCACTTTATTTGCAGTCTTCTGATTGTGGTTCATCACTCATTTTATGATGAGGTCGAGCTGCATTGTAAGAAGTTAGTCATGATATTATGGATGCTTCTGAGTTCAGTTCACCTGACCGGTTTGAGGTCTAGTTTTCGGCATCGGACACTCAGCCTTGGTTGGAAAAGTATGGCATTACATTAGAGCATTTGACATTGGACTTTCTGCAACAGCTACTATGTGCGTGAGTGATTTCGCTAGACAAAGAACAGTTGCAATCTTTATCACAAAATGGTTGAGAAGATTTTAGTTCATTCCTGATCACAATATGAGTGTATGGCGCTCACCACACAACTCGTACTAAAACAAAAATACAAAATATAATCAATATGGGGTATTGTAGTAATTTCCTTCAAAAACAGGAAAGCGCGAGATTTTGTGCATTCTTGCTCTCTTGTTTCGAGTGCCATTTGTTTATATCTTAAGAGAATCCTCGTCCAGAAGCTTAGTGACACAGAGGCAATGGCGGCTTTGAGCATCTTACCTCAGCCAAGGCCACCTCTCTCTTTTTCTAATGACAATTCTTGTTTAAACAAATGTATCAGTTTTTGTAGGAGTTTTAATAATAAACTGTATTCTTTATCTCATTCTTATCACTTCTCTGTTCTCTCATCACTCAATGGGAAAGGCAGACCAAACCCATCATCCAAGCTCTCTTCAATGCCCGCCCACCCCTCTCAGTCTGGTAATTTCCTCAATTCTTGGTTTATTTTCAATTTTAATGATGCAGAGCTTAGTGTTGCTTAGTGTGAATTTGAGTCTTACAGAATTGTGATCATAACGAAACAAATATATGATATGTTAAGGTTTTAATGTCTCATGAGAAATATATTCTTATGCTTTTGATGGGTTCCTGAAGAAACTTTGCAATAAAGAAGAAGATACAAACTTAGAAAGTTAGAAGAGATGGATGTATCATTGATGTACTTGTTCTTCATTTTTGGTGCTCTATTTAGAATAGCTATTTATTTTTCTGTCCTGCATACTACTTTTGCCTTTCTGAAAACATAATGGCCCGTCTGTTCTTGGTTACAACTAGGGGGACAGTAATCAGAGTTTTGGAGTTGGATAGTGGATGTTTCAGTGCTTTAATTTCCTAAGCTAATATCTAAATCTAAAATCGATCTTCAAAGCCCCTTCTATTTGTTACATGGTGTAAATTTATCGGTTTAAGGCTTTGTTCACAGTTGAAGATTCTAGTAACAATATTTGTATACAAATTTCTGATTAGAGAAGTATTTGATATGTCAAAGTCCATATTTTTTTGGGATGCTTTTGGAATGAAAGCTTTATGAACTCGTGCCGCAAGCTCTTAACTCTCAGATGGATTCTTCAAAAGCATTAAGCATATATGGTTGCTATCTCTTGTGGGGGAGCTTGTCTATTTAGTCTCACATCATGTTGCTTCCTCTTCTCTCCATCTTCTAGCATCAAGCTCTCTCAACCAAATTCCTATTTTCACAAATAAAAAATTAGCATGTTCTTCACAAGTTCATCTATTCCATGGTACTACCTGCCCTTGTGAGCCTGACCGACAGAACACTTAGCTAAAGCATATAACTCAATTAGGTGGATCAATGATAATTCAAAGTTACCTCTGTTTTGTAGTCTTCATTTCCGTTGTTCATATATCATACTTATGTCCATTAACCCACCTTTTTTTGGTTAATTTATATGTTTTCCGAAATGAACCAAGCAGCTGCTGCATCTTCTTACATTTTCTTTATAATATAAACAACAATATATGTTATGTCAGGCTTCCATGTGTTTTTCTAGATATTACATTCTCATTTCAGTCATTACTGGTCTGGTTCATTGTTCTGTTTTTTTTTTGAGTTTTTTCAGCTTACTCTTCATTGCATTTGTCATAGATAAGAAAACCATCTTCATTTTTTTCAGATATTAAATGTGATTTTTGGATTATATATAGCAAATGAGAAAGCTCAATAGTTTGTGTATCATTTATCATGACTGAATCTGAAAGGAGATACTGTAAGGCAGTGTCTGATGATCTTGAGAGGGTCAAACATGGATGACCTTTAACTCAGTTTCTTTCTCAGGGATTCTTACTGCTGGCAGTGGACTTTCCTGGATGGAAGGCAACTCCATGCATCACAATGATGCCGCTGGCAGTGAATGTGGGGAGGGTCCATTGTATTCTGTATTGCCAACGAAGGCTGCTGAGGTTTCTTCTGTAGAGGACCTTTTTGAGTTTATAAGCTCAGGTCCTTTAATTAACAAATTGGGTCTATCCCCAGAAACTGTGGCCAATTCCGTGGACAAGTGGCTATCATATGGGTTACACCTATGTCGGCTATTTCAGTTAAATGAATTGGACCTCTCAGTTCCCCAAAAAGTTAGGATTTATCACTACTACCTGCCTGTCTTTTTTTGGTGTGAAGATCAGATATCTCAGCACAGATCCTTGTATAAAGAAGGAGATGATATACCTCCTCTAGTGGTACGTTATTCTCTACTGAGTTGTTCTTGTCTTTTCATACTCACTCTCTGTATTATGTATACATTGATATACATGTTCATAATATTGTTTTTTTTTTTCGCTTCCCCACAGTTCTTAATTTAATGGCTGCTTTAGTGAAGAGCCATTTGGTTTCTGATTCCGATATTTTCTCTGGAGCAGATTGGTTTTAGTGCACCACAAGGTTGTGGGAAGACTACACTTGTCTTTGCTCTTGATTATCTTTTCAAAGTTACTGACAGGTACATATGAGCAATTCGTATTCTAGATGATTCAGTAAAGATAAAGAACTTTCGTGTAAAGTACATCTGTTCAAATCTCAGGAAGTCTGCCACAATATCCATTGATGATTTCTATTTAACAGCAAAGGATCAGGTATTATTTTCAGGAATTTTGTGGTACATTCTTCTTTAGAATTCTGATAATTGAGTGTTCAAATTGTAGGCTAAACTACGAGAAACGCATCCAGGAAATTCACTTTTAGAGGTAGTGATCATTGTCCTAATAAGTTATTGTAGCTCATTTGAAGACCAAAATTGCTTTCTTGTCTAAAATAATGTCTGCTGTCTTATTTCCTGTTGTTTGTACTTAGTTACGTGGAAATGCAGGCAGCCATGATCTTCCATTCTCTGTTAAGACTCTGACTTCTCTAACCAAATTGAGTAAAAAAGGTGATTCACCAATACAAATTCTCATCTGGTTGAACTGATGAATACTAGTTTCTTAGTTAACTCATACCTGACATGTTCAGGTATGAAGATCAAGCTACCTCGATATGACAAGGTAACTTAGTGGTAAATTAGGTCATTCTTCTTTCTAATAATTCTTTTTAAAATCAACTTTTTGGTTCAAAATGGCTCTTTCCGACTTTATTCATGTTGCAGTCTGCTTACAATGGAAAGGGTGACAGAGCCGATCCTTCGACATGGCCTGAGGTTGAAGGGCCACTTACCGTAAGTCTGTAAGAGGAATTTTAGTTATATTGGCCATTCTTATTAAGTGGTGAAGTCTGTATCAAGTGTTTATAGGGTGTTAATTCAATATGTCAAACCCAATGGTACAGTAACCTCTGCGCCTAATTCTGGAAAACCTTTCACCTTGCAATTTTTTTCTTTGGCTGGTTATGTAGGCTGTTCTATTTGAAGGCTGGATGCTTGGCTTCAAACCTGTTCCTATGGAAGTAGTAAAAGCAGTTGATCCACAGGTTAGAGTACAAGAGATACATTACGGGCCTCGTTGATGTTACTCATAAAAATACAGACTTCATGAAGTGGTTATTCCACTAAACACATCCACAGCTTAAATGTGCAACTTTGTTTCACAGCTGGAGACGGTAAACAGAAACCTTGAAGCTTATTATGATGCATGGGACAAGTTCATTAAAGCATGGATAGTTATCAAGATCAACGATCCCAGCTGTGTCTATCAGTGGCGTTTGCAGGTTAGGTGGCATGGTTCACACCCTTCCTGCAACATTTAGAGTCAATCTGTTTTAAGTATCTTTTGTAATTATAGTTTGTAACAAGTGGTTGCCTGAATCTTGCAGGCAGAGATTGCCATGAGAGAGGCAGGGAAGCCCGGAATGTCTGATGACGAGGTTTGTACTTTACACATGCCTGTATTTTCAACATTGTCTGTACAACTTGAAATTGAATCATTTTTGGCGGCTGTACTTTTCAGGTAAAAGATTTCGTTTCACGGTACTTGCCAGCATACAAAGCTTACCTTCCCACCCTTTATTCTGAAGGACCAAAAGGGTCGGATCCAAAGCACCTCATTGTTGTAGAGATTGATGAGGGAAGGAACCCCATCCTTGGTAACTAGCCAGTTACTTTCATTTCAACTGTAAGATTCCAAATCTTGATTGCTTCATATATCATTTGCACGGGTGATCAGTGTTAGAGAAGCTTTGTTAATGCAAACATTTCAAATGTAAAAAGGTAAATGTAACTAATAACAATCGTGATTTTATTAACTCAGTAAATTTGTTTACATTCAGTTCATAAGAATCGTTTTAACTTCTTTTTACTAGCTCAGTTGCAAGAAGTCTAAGGGCCACAGCAGCAGCCACCATAGCAGCAACAGCAGCAGAATAAAGCAAACAAGCTGCAACAAAAATATAAACCAATTTTAAGCATAGAATTATAACACCAAAAAATGAGGGAACATATGAAAGTGAAGATTGATGAGGTCGAATGGATAAACGAACCAAGCGGAGAAGAAGCCTTTTTCCTTCTTGCGCTTCTGCACATGATCACAGCATGACATCCTTTGCTTCGGTGGTGCAGCATCCATGGCTTCTTTCTTATATGACACCATTGAAAAACAGTCCCAAAGGAAACCATGGAATCGTGTATATATATAGAGGTCACAGAGAAGAAAACAGAGCCTTAGTTAGCTGAGTTGCGTTTCTCCCACCTGCCCATTTATGATGGTAGTTTGTAAGGTGGGGAGATGCAAAAGTCTCATTGTTCATGGCCCTTGATCATTCATAAATGATAACCCATGATGTGTTGTCATGGTTTAGAGCCCTATAATTCCAGCTATATATGAGTGCAAGTTTATCAAAGACTTTTAGTTTAAGAACTGAGTCAATTGTAGCACTTTGATCGATTTAGTTGTCAAATAACTGAAAAAAGGTCATTTACCTCAACCATGTGAGTAGCAAAATTCTCCTATTGAAAAAATGTACTGAAAACGGATGGAAATATCTATCAAAACGTGAATAAGCAGTGACTCACCTAGTTTCTCATAATTCCGATAACTTTGATCCAATGATTCAACAGATGAACTTACTCTAAGTGGTGAATTTTATGGGGTGAACTGTGGTGTGATGCCATTTTATGAAAACAACTTGTTGCTTCCTCTGTAAGCCAAGATATATGATCATCTTTTTCACTTGCAATTGAATTATAAATCTGTAAACCTCAGTGCTGATGAAAGGCAATACTTTGAAAGTATATATTGTTGTTTTTGACATTTTTTTTTAAAAGTAAGATGCGGGGCAATCTATTTCAAAGGAATCAGTTTGTACAACTTGCGGCTAGAATAGCCAAAATTGCTTAGGGAGCATTCCCAAACCAAGCCTCACTATGCGAAGAAATTAAACTATATGATGCTAGATTATGAGTTAGGGTATTAGCCTCCCTATAAACATGAACCAGACTATAACTTGGTAATGCAGCAACCACAACAACAATATCATCAATCACTTTACCCAACTCAGAGCAATCATCGTTGCCATTAAGGATAGCAACAACCAAAACTTGACAATCAGTCAGACTCAATTGTGAGGTGTTCTAGCTTGTGCTGAGCTGCAAAAACACAAGCTTCTCGAAGCGCCAAAGCCTCACTCATCTCGGGGCTGAAAATATGCTCCTTGGCTGGAAAAATCTCCGAGAACCAAACCATCCGAGTCATGAAGAACACCTCCTAGTCTTCCACAGTGTGCATGAAAGGTTAGCTCAAGCTCAGCACCATGTAAGCACAGATACACAAACCTTTATGAAGAACAAGAACCGAGCAGAAGAAGAAGCTTACCAGCAGAGTTGATGGAGATGGCCATCGTTCTTGATCAAAAGGAGAGCTGAAGTCTTCTGTCCTCTACAGTGTGAAGCCTCTTTGATGGGGAAGAGCTGAATGCTAATTACGTAGAGATCCAGGGACTCAACTCATGTATATATAGCGTCCAATTCTGGTTCCTTCCCATAATAGAGTTCCAGTTGGACATCAACTAGGATTAGCTGAATAATGAGACCATATCAGTACATAATTAGGACAAGAACCAGCTGCACAATGTATTAATCCAGCTGGGATACGTAGTAGCAATTCCCATGTGTTTCTAGTTGATGATCATGATGTTTGTACACAGCAGTATATAAGTTCATATCCAACAATCTCCTACTGAACTTAACTTACTGCATTCACACATAAACATACATGAACATCAGCTACTGAAGTGGCCATGAAGCACAAAATTGCCTAAGTCCTATCACTACAGCTCTGTCAACTGCAATCACTGTTATTAAATCTAGAACTGAACTGATCAACTCAACCAGAAAGTTAAAGACCATAACAACAGTTCTTACAATACACATGAACTCCAGATATGATTATGAGAGCTATTGACATTTATACATTTCAACTTAAGTGTCAAAACAATCTCTCAGTCCTACTGAATGGTTTTAACAAAAACTCCAAAATCACAAACACTCTTAAACAACAGTGGATACATGTTTGTTCTCTGAAAATATATGCATATTTATACAACACAAATGCTGCATAAACCATCCACCTGAACTGCAAATTCCAACTGTAACCACATATCAATCAAAACGTTGATCATAATTCATCAACAAATTTAAAGAGAATTCATCATCAATAAATTTGTAAATGCAGAATTCTGCAGAAGTCATTACAGTAGTTAACTTATAGAATGAAAAATCATCTCAGTACATACAACCAATAAGAATTACAATCAAACTGAAAATTCCTTTATACTTTGAGTGCTCCCACTAATCCTAACAATCTAGACTGTTTAAAACTCCCATATTCTTAACATGAGCTTTAAACACTCCTACAGCTAGAGCCTTGGTAAAGGGATCTGCTAGCTGATCTTCAGTATCAACATTCAGTACCTCAATTTCACCATCCTTTACCCTTTTCTTGATGCTGTAATATTTCAAATCCAAATGCTTGGAATTAGGTGACTTTTTGCTGTTCTTGCTAAAGAACACAGCTGCTTCATTGTCACAGTACAAAATAAGCTTTTCTGATACTACAGATTTCAGAACTCTAGTCTCCAGCATAAAATTCTTGATCCATAAACCCTCACACATACACTCATATAAGGCTATAACCTCTGCCTGCATAGTAGAAGTAGCAGTTAGGCCTTGTTTCATAGTTTTCTAGGCCACTGCACCTCCAGCCAATATAAACACATAACCACTGGTAGATTTTGTAGAACTAGGATAGTTTCCAGCAAAATCAGAATCAGCATAACCTTCTAAAACTAAGTTTTTCACTCTTCTATAAACAAGCTGATGATGCTTGGTTCTCTGCAAATATCTCAAGACTTTCTTCCCTGCATTCCAGTGCATAATATCTGGACTGCTTTGGAACCTTGAAAGAATACCTACTGCAAAAGCTAAATCAGGCCTTGTGCATACCTGAGCATACATCAAGCTCCCTATTAGCCTAGCATATGGTTTTGATTTCATATCTGCAACCTGTGCATCATCTTTAGGAAGTATGTTTTTGGTTAATTTGTCACTTTTAGACATAGGTACTTCACCAGCTGTGCAGTTCTCCATACCAAATCTCTTAAGAATTTTGGAGACATAAGCATGCTGAGATAATCCTAGAAGTCCCTGAGTTCTGTCTCTTTTAATCTCAATTCCCAAAACAAAAGATGCTTCCCCCAAATCTTTCATATCAAACTGTTTTGATAGAAAGATTTTAGTATCTTTTAGAAGTTTCATGTTGCTGGATGCCAACTTGATGTCATCCACATACAAGATTAAGAAAATGAAACTCCCTCCTACTGTTTTGAGATAGACACACTCATCCACGATGTTCTCAGTGAAACCAAACTTAGAAATTACTGAATCAAACTTCCTATACCATTGTCTTGATGCCTGTTTTAAACCATAGATAGATTTATTAAGTTTACACACTAAAGCTTCTTTCCCTGGTTCTACAAATCCTTCTGGCTGTTTCATAAAAATGATTTCTTCCAGTTCTCCATTTAGGAAAGCTGTTTTAACATCCATTTCATGTAGCTCCATATCATAATGAGCCACTAAAGCCATGATTATCCTGAATGAGTCTTTTGTAGACACAGGAGAAAATGTTTATGTAAAATCTATCCCTTCTTTTTGAGTAAAGCCCTTAGCTACAAGCCTTGCTTTAAACCTCTCTATATTTCCACTAGCATCTCTTTTAGTCTTAAAAACCCATTTACAGCCTATTGGTTTTTGTTCTTTATTAGGCTCAACCAGTTCCCAAACCTCATTTTTACTCATGGAATCAATTTCTGCTTCCATGGCTTCTCTCCACTTTTCTAAATCAGTACCTTCAACAGCATCATTGAAGGTTACTGGATCAGTTTCATCTTCTAATGCCTTCTCAATTTCTTGAGAAAACACTAGATAATCACTCTGGCCTCCAAAAGTGGGAATTCTCTCTCTCACAGGCCTTTTAGGAGGTGAGGTTGGTTGTGGTGTTTTGGTTTTTAAGGTTACTGTATCACCTTTTTTCAACAGAATTTCCTAAGTCTGATGTTGTGGTTTGAACTTCTGCAACATTAGTCAAGTCAGGCATAGGTTGATCAAATATTTGTTCTTGTTCCCCCAGATTTTCATCTACTGATATTGTTTATGTTTCTGTAGTTAAATTAGTGATTTTTGGCAATGTATGAAGGTGCTAGGATTTTCTGTGTTCCTCAAGTCATCTTCAGTATGTTCATCAACTTCAATAAATTCTGAGGATAAATCTTCAGGATTTATACTGTAAGTTGATTCTCCTACAAACTTTACCTGGTGAGTCTCAAAGACTCTAGGAGAGTGTTTAGCTGAATAGAGTTTGTAACCCTTAGACTTGTCACAATATCCTATAAAATGACAACTTATAGACCTTGAATCTAATTTTCGTAGGTTAGGGTTGTGGATCCTAGCTTCTGCAGCACATCCCCAAACATGACAATGATGTAGGCTAGGCTTCCTGTTACACCACAGTTCATATGGTGTTTTGTCTGATGACTTTGTGGGAGACCTGTTGCAAATGTAATTTGCAGTTCTTAATGTCTCTCCCCACAAAAATCTAGGTAAGCCTGTGCCACACATCATGCTCCTAACCATGTTTAGAAGTGTCCTATTTTTTCTTTCTGCAACACCATTCTGCTGGGGATTGTATGGAGTTGTATACTGAGCCTTAATGCCACATTCCTGAAGATACAAGGCAAATGACCCCATATGTTGGCCACTCTCAGTAAATTTCCCATAAAACTCTCCCCCCTATCAGATCTCACCATTTTTATCTTTAACCCAAGCTGAAGCTCAACTTCAGTTTTAAAGATTTTGAAATACTCTAAGGATTGAGATTTTTCTGACAATAGGTATACATGGCAGTATCTGGAAAAATCATCTGTAAATGTGATGGAATAAACATTTCCACAGATAGTTTGAGTTCTAAATGGTCCACATATGTCTGTATGGATTAGCTCCAGCAAATTTTTACTTCTGTATGCACCCTTCCTATTTAAGTTTGTCATTTTTCCTTTGTAACATTCAACATAGTTGTTTAGGTCACTAAAATCTAGTTCTGGTAACATTGCATTCTTTACTAAAGTTCTTAATCTTCCTGCTGAGATATGACCTAACCTTCTATGCCATAGGATTGTATTCTCAATGGAAAACACTTCTTGTGGTGATGAAAAGGTACAAATTAACTGTAAATAACCATTCACACGTTTTCCAGAACCAACACATACTGAATTTCGAAAAATTTGTATTCCATTAATGTCATACAAGAACCTGAACCCATTCTCAACTAAAAGATCAAAAGAAACTAGATTCCTCTTCATTGAGGGAATGTAGTGTACATTATCCAGAAAAAGAAAATTATGAAAACCTAAACTAAGCTTCAAAGATCCTATAGCTTTGACTGCCACACACATTCCATTCCCTACTTTGATGTTGACTTCATCACTTTTTGGGTTCCTCTTTCTTATTAAACCCTGCAGAGAATTAACTATGTGTAAGGGGGATCCAGAATCAAGCCAAAAGGTGTTTGGCTGTGAGTCAACTAAATCAACTTCTAAGAAATAAAGAGATGAGTTTTTAAAGGATTTAAGATGAGTTAAAGGCATACCCTTTTTCTCTAACCAGGCTTTAAAACCAGCACAATCTTTCTTCATGTGTCCAGGCTTCTTGCAGAAGAAGCATTTGAACTTAAACGGCTGCTGATTCTGGTTATTACTGGAGTCTCCTTTAGCTCCTGAGGCTTTAAAGTTGGCTTTCTTAGGTCCTAACTTCTTTTTCCATTTATTCTTTCCAACCAGATTAACTGAAGTTTCAGGTTTAGGCACTACCCCATAGGAAGGATCCTCTTTCATTATCCTGGATTCTTCTGCAGCTGCAATGGCTATGAGTTCATTCATAGACCATTTGACTTTCTGAGTGTTGTAACTCGTTTTCAGCTGCCCAAACTTGCTAGGCAGTGACTGTAATGCTGTGTTTACAACATGCTCATCAGCCATCTTAATATCCAGGTTTGCTAATTTTAAGGCTATGTTTTCCGTTTGCAGCAGATGTTCTCTGACTCCTCCAACACCATTGTATTTAGCTGTATTAAACTGGTGTGATAAAGAAGCACTCTCTATCTTGTCAGATTCCTTAAATTTTTCCTCAATCAGCTGCAAGTAATCGTAAGCATAGTCTACTTTAGGGATGGTTCCTGCAATTGTATCTGAAATACAGGCCCTTATGATGTTAATGGCTGAGTTGTTCTTCCTATGCCAGTAGTGATAGTGCTTATATTCTTCAGGGTATATGTGTTTTTCTTCTTCTAAAATAGGATCAGGAACATTTTGATAGAGAGCTATGTCTAGGTCATTTTTGTTGCTGAAGTATGTGTCAATCTGCCTCCTCCACACCTTGTAATTTGAACCAGTAAGGAGTTCTATCGTGTCAAGTGACACAATTTGGTTACCTATGAGCAAGCAAGTAAGAAAGGAAATAATTAGTTCTTGTTTTCTGTAGTTTCTTAATGAAGCCTAAGGTTCATGTCTTAAGTGACTTTTGTGTTTTCATTGAATTTCCATTATAGCCTTATACAAGAATTCACATAGAAGAAATACACAGAATCGAACCCATAGTATAAGAAAACTGCAGTTATGCATATGTTTTCATAAACAATACAAAACACACACATCATATCCCATCACTGGAAAACATTCTGTACAACACTTTGAGCAGAAGATACAGAACACTGAAGCTTAATCATCATACCACAAAACACAAAATCATGTTATAATCATAGATTCTCTACACCTTTATGGCAGAAGAAGAACCTACACTATCTGAATATGAAATTTATGCAATGTTTATGATGCTTTTTATGCATCAAAAGTATGCAACATTACTTCTTTGGAAGTCAAAATTCACATTTGAAAGGACCCAACCCCGATTTAGCTTCCTAAATCGGAATCAAACCCCTTCGAAAACACGAACCAACAAAAACTTTTCAAAATTTGGGCAGAGTTTCGTTACTAGCGTGGAATTACCATTACCTGCAGGCGGAAAATACACTTCATCCTAAGGCACAAAAAAGCAAACCGTGGGCACCAATCCCATCCGGATTTCTCAATATATCAACAATAACATAAAGTAGTAAATATATATGTACTTTACTGAAAATCCGGAGTAAAATTGTATAACATATACAATAGGAAGCTCAGAGCGACTTCTAATACATAATCATATACGCATACCACAGTAGGTAGAACAATAAACCTACTGGATGAAACAAAGTAGCTCGAGCACTATGCCTCCGACCACGACGTGATACACCAGAGCCTGGACTGTAAACTGGGCACGAAAACCGAAAAGCCCAGGGGAAAGACATGAAAACTGTTAGAGTGAGTAGACGAAAATAAATGTCTTTCACCAGTTAATATATATGCTATAAAAACATATGCGAGTCCAGGTAAATAAAAACAACATAGTACACGAGGTAAAACTCATACTCCTCCAGTGTACTGAGCATGCAAGTAAAATCCCACGGGGTCACTCATGGACTCCTCCGTGCTACTACAGTCTGAACCACGGAGTCCCTGACTACCACGTGATTCTAAGCCAGAAATGGCCTCGGTTCCGGGGATACGCCCCTCACCGGTCTGGTTGGGGAAACGCCCCTCCAGGCGGCCCTCCGTTAGGGATCAGCCGACGAGGCAAGGTGTATCGATACAACAACGTAACTGAGACTGTACTCTGTGAAAACCAAATCATAAACAGTTCGATACAAATGCATGAAACAACATATAAGTGTATGTATAGTCATATATGTATATCCGTATAAATATAATCGTATAACCGTAAAACACATGCTCATAATAAACATAATCTCGTATGAAATCTCATGCTCGTAAAACCATAATCATGCTGCATGCTCAAGTTCATAAAACGTATATAAAGGACTTGCAATCAATCCGTGAAAAGAAATTGTCCACTCACAGACTAGCGTAACGCGATATGCGTTAACCCGTGATCCGGCGGAAAGTCCCTCGCCAAATGAACGATCACGAACACCTGAATATTCATAATAACCATTTCTCAAAATCATAATCCGACAACTCAAGATAACTCACGAGAAACCACCGTTCTCGGAAACATATAATCCAATGTCGACGAATCGCCGAAAATCCATATATAACACCTCAATACCTCGCTTTACTTTCGGATGCTCAAATCGAGAAACGAACCTCCCCACTGCGATCGGAGCGCGATTTCGAGTCAAATGACATGCAACTTACCGAAAGTCCAAAAAGTCAAACATGTTGACCGTTGACCGCCGTCCACGGCGGCGCCGCTGCCGGACGGAGAATTTCAAGGCGGGGCTGCACCTATTCCACTCAAAATCATGCACTGAGCAACTTTGTCAACTGCACCGAAATCCAATTCTCACTCTAACACATCCAATTTTATGTAAAACCGAATTGAAACACAAATTTCAAACCCAAAATTCTCCATCTACAAATCGAATTAGAACACCATGTTTATATGGTTAGAATCACATTGAAGAGGGCTACAAAACCCAGTACCTCTTGAAGTTCAATTCGGCCGAAATCGGAGTTCACCATTAAACCCAAAAATCCCAAACTTTGGTCCATGAATTCTCTCTCCACTGTGAGCTCCACCACGTGAGGAGGACGGCACGGGGTCGAGGGCAACTCGGCGAGTCGGACGGGATAAGTCTCACACCCTATGGTGGCCGGAAAAACACCGTCGCCGGCGAGGCCGTGAACGCCACCGTCAAGCTCCATTTCAGCTCGGTCAAACTAGTCAACCAAGGTCAACCACATAATTCCAATTTTTGACTTTCCTTTTTAGGCAGGTTACTATTTAAAGCTTTCTTAAAACGGAAACTCCATGTTTATCCATTCGACGAACTTCAAACGCGCGTAACTTTCTCGTCGTATATCCGATTCCGATAATTCACACGGCCACAAACTCGTCTCGACATATTCTTCCAATATCACCCAAAGTCAAACACCTCGACCAAACGGATAAAAAGTCAATCCTTTGAACCAACACACATTTAAATCGACTAATCAAACAACAAACGGAAATATTCGCAACTAATTCTTCGTAACTCAAAATAATGCTCCGGAAGTTCTCACAAACTCGAAATTAAATTCTAAACAACTTCCGTGAAGAAACCGAAACCAAATTCTCGTCCGATAATTTAGTCGTTAAGTAGCCCGGCCACCATTTAAATCCGAACTTAAAATATTCATAACTAATTCCTCGGTCGTCCAAATAACGATCCGAAACCGCCCACGAACTCATAATCACACATACAACAACTCTCGAGAAGAGACCCAGCTCCAATTCTCGGCCAATAATTTAGTCGTTAATGAGCATGGCGATTCAATCAACTGTCGCAACTCTGCGACTACGCACAAACTCATCGATCAAGCTGATCATACTGCTGATTCTGGTTCGGGTCGTCACACATAACCTTTAAAACATTAAACACAAGTTCAGAAACCTTTTAAACTAAAGCTGATTCAATGCAAGGAAAAGAAAATTTCGCTTTATGCAATATATGATCTTATCCTGTAATGACTCAAGGTTATCATGTTAAATTCGGAAACATTATGAACAGCAGCAGACAACCACCAATTCTCATCTTATGACATGCTTTGATTTCTAGGTATCATGATCCCAAAAACAGAAATAGTAGCACGGATCAATCATAATTTCAAAACACATCCATCATAAGAACTGACCTTGGCCTCTGCTTACAGCGCTGCAATGTTAGCGGAAGCAAAGATAATTTCACACAACACATGCTCTTATTTCAAACAATCCACAGATGCTCACAATCAATCATTGAACTTTAAGTTTCATCCGGTCCATCTATCCTAGCCTAATTGCACACCGGGATATGCTCTAGGATCATTCAATCAATGAAGGAAACTCAATCTAACATTGTTGCGAGCTCAGGTTTGAATCCCAAAACGGATTCGTGAAAAGAATCTGTGCGTGTTCTTCCCCAATTCCAGCAGCTGAACCAAAATGCTTTTGTAAAAGCATTAACGGTCATAAAACCCTCCAATCAGAGGTTTTGGATCAGCTCGGTTTTGGGCCATGCAAAAACAGGCCCCAAGTTCAAATGAGTTTTGGGCCAGTCAGAAAACCAAAACGAAGGCCCAAAATATTCTGAAGCTTTTTGTTCTTCCCTTTAGTTCTAAGGCATTCAATCAGAAATTGCCTTGGATTTTTGTGTGTGTGTGTTTGTTCTTAATTGATTTACATGATGGAGAGAGACATAGCTCTGATACCAATTGAAAGGTTAGCTCAAGCTCAGCACCGTACCATGTAAACACAGATACCCAAACCTTTATGAAGAACAAGAACTGAGCAGAAGAAGAAGCTTACTAGCAGAGTTGATGGAGATGGCCATCGTTCTTGATCAAAAGGAGAGCTGAAGTCTTCTGTCCTCTACAGTGTGAAGCCTCTTTGATGGGGAAGAGCTGAATGCTAATTACATAGAGATCCAGGGACTCAACTCATGTATATATAGCGTCCAATTCTGGTTCCTTCCCATAATAGAGTTCCAGTTGGACATCAACTAGGATTAGCTGAATAATGAGACCATATCAGTACATAATTAGGACAAGAACCAGCTGCACAATGTATTAATCCAGCTGGGATACGTAGTAGCAATTCCCATGTGTTTCTAGTTGATGATCATGATGTTTGTACACAGCAGTATAAAAGTTCATATCCAACAGTGCATTCACTACAAACGAGCCATCAATGTTCAATTTTAGCATACATGGTAACCCAAAAGTGGGAACGGAACGACTCTTATTTTGTGGTTTTCAAAAAAAAAAACGACTCTTATTCTGTTATTCATATCAACTGGTCTTTCTAACCAAAACTTTCCAAATAATTATGAAGTAAAAGCCTCTCTGTACATCATATTGTATTGATCATTCTCTTATATCATATATATAACTACTAGAAGGCTTTGTGTTTAATTTCAACTGCAGCTGCTTGTGCATTTTGGAGGTGTTCTTGGAGCTAATCCAATTGCTTCTGAACTTTTCATCAGCCTTAGTCGCTTGCATGACTCCGCAAACATTCTGTTCACATCAGAACAATATCTAGATAGTCAAAAACATGAACAATACATATCCAATACTTCATATATATGTAAATATTGGAAATCTTACTTCCATGGCACATCTCCAACAAGCATCCAATCCCCATCTCGATCTTCATTAGTAGGAACATATTCCAGCCCATTCGCAAGGTCCATAAGCTTCCTCTCATTCATATCATCACCTGCACAAAGCCACAAACAGTAACTAACTATTAACCCTTAAGATAAAATCATAAAGATAACGGAAACACGTACATATATACGTAGATTCAGAAAACGTACGTATAGTCAAGAAGGAGAACAAATCCTCAAGAGCACTAAGTAGCTGCTTGTAGCTATTGTACATCTCAAGATCAATTTTTCGCAGGTAGGGAGCTCCATCTACTGCAACTTTCACATACTTGCAACTCTTCGTCAAGTTCTTCCTAGAACCTCTCACCAGCAGCCACCCCACTACTTGTGACCTGAAAATTAAATATCAACGTCAGTATTTATTCTTTCACACAAATCTAAACCAAACCCATTTCCAAGTTTCATATAAAGAACTTACTTTGCTGGAGGTTTATGTGTGTCTTCATCACCATATCCTCATCAACTACTGTTGTCGTTGTTGACGAGGAGGAGCATGATGACGAGCTCCCTAGATGGAGTTCGACGACGGTTTCGGAGAAGCCACGCTTGGAGCTCGAGCCAGGCAGACCCAAGGTGAGTTTGGTCTCGTCGTAGTTTAGCCCGGGCGGCGAGTGTTGAGCATTTTCTGGCGACATTTTTGGTTAGAGTGAATGCGTTTGGCGAGTGGTTAATATACAATATTACATAGGCGGTTGTTTGAGTGGCAGGCAAAATTAATAACCCAGTGGTGTGAGAACACGTGGTTTTTGAGAAAGAGCGGCTGTGATTCGTCCCTGTTAGTTAAGGTAGTGTGTGATGGGAGTGTGTGTTTTGTGCTCCCTGATTGTGACTGTTTGCTTCGGGACCGCGCTGTCGGTCCGGATCCGACCCTTTCGATATCACTTTCTTTTTTCTACTATAATTCTAAGTTTTTTTTATTCAGACTTGACATTCTCTTATTTTTTATTATATAATTGCATAATTATTTTGTACAAATAGAGACATGCAATAAATAAAATTCTAATTAACTATCTCTTCGAACCTCTAGGCCATTTTTTCTTTCTTTCTTCAGCTGACTTTTCAAATTTTATATTCATGCAACATTGTCTTAATCCTCGGTTCTACAAATAATTATGCAATGATCATTTAACCTTATGAACATAATAGAAATTAAGCATCATTCATATATGGAGCTCATTAGAGCTATTAGACTAGGCTATTTCAAAGGTTTTTTTTTTTCGGTTGAATGCTCAGCGAATTGAATTGCAGAATTGCTTTCATTGATTTTTGGAGTAGTGTTGTACTCGTCTTCAATTAGTTAATTAGTAACCTCCACTACCAGAACAAACACTATAGCCGATAACATGACAAAGAACAGGCTGACGAATTTATTTTTCATCGACTATCACTACCAGAATAAGTACTATAACCGACGACCAAAAATCGTCGGCCTGTTCACTATTTTCGTCGGCTATAGGAATAGCCGACGTCAGCCATACTATAGCCGACGACCATTTTGCACGTCGTCGGCTATAGTTGGACTATAACCGACGACAAAGTGTCAAGGGAGTAATGAAGCTCAAAGTAGAGAACAAAATGAGTGTCAAAACTGTTAATGATTGGCTGGAGTGGACTGCTTTGATGCTTCCCCCCGGTCATCGCCTTCCTACCACTCATCGTAAGGTGCAACATATCCTGAAACATCTTGACATTTCTTACATCAAAATCTATGCATGCAGATATAATTCCGTTCTCTTCTGGGGTGAAGATGCTTACGGAAATGATCTTGAATTCCTTGATGCATGTTTGCTATGTGGTACAGATAGGTATAAGTTGACTCCTGCAGGGAATAAGAAAGTTGTGAAGATACTTTAGTATTTTTCGCTGATTGATAGGGTAGAACGGTTGTTCATGTGTACACACACGGCTGAAGCTATGAGATGGTGGGCTTAGAAGAATTTGCCTGACGATGATACCTTTATACACCCTGCTGACGGGGAGGCTTGGAAGTACATGGTCATGGAGTTTTCTCATTTTGCATCAGAAGTCCTAAATGTTTGGCTCGGGCTCTCATCTGACAAATTCAACCATTTTGGAAACATGAGTCTCCAATATAGTATATGACCAGTTATTTTGGTACCATACAACCTTCCTCCATGGATGTGCATGAAGAAGAATATAATATGCTGACTATGTTAATTTCAGGGCCGGGTTATCCAGGAAAGTGTCGATGTATATTTGAGACCCTTGATTGAGGAGCTTAAGTACCTGAGTAACGTTGGTCATCCCACTTATGACAAGTACAAAAATGAGATGTTCCAGATGCATACCATGTTTGTTGGCATCATCAGTGATTTTCTTGCCCGTGGGATGTTGTCGGGCAACGTTACTAGGGGATACAAGGTTTATCCAGAGTGCATGACTATTGAGTGTTGCAAACCTCATTGTAGGAAGATTGCACTAGTACAAATACTGCTTCAGATGATACCTCTCAGATGACAGAAAATAATTATCCGTCATCTGAAATAAACAGATGTCGGTTCCATTTTGTACTTCATTGCAAATTCTTTTAGACAGTACATTTTTTTCAGTTTATGAGGAGGACATCCAAAATTTAGTATATATTTTCAAGGGTGGACATCTAAAAAAATGATTGTTCAAAAATGATACTTAATTCAGATGACATTTGTCTGTCATATGAGTACTGAGCGAAAAACCAAAAAAATTATAATTTTTTTCTTCACCAAGTCAAGTAGATGAGGATGCCACTAAATTGGCGAAAATGCATGTCTGGACACTTTTCAAAGAGCTCACAACATTCAATTCTTACATGAGATGACAGTTGATTGTCGTATGAGTTTTGAAATAATTTAACTTCGACTTGTCCACCTATATACCGGCTCACATGAACAATTTACATAGCTAAACCATAGGTTATTAAGAGTTGAGTTGGCATCTAAATTTATAATGATTTTGAAATATTATTTAAGATGACAGTCGTATGTCGTCTAATTAAAATTTGACATTATTTTCCGTAGTAAAATGTCAAATTTCGTAAACAACCTAAAACTAAACAGTTTTCTAAAATTGACCGTTGGATGGAAAGCTCGGATTATTGTTAATACACTATATAAAATTTATAATTTTTTTACTTACGTTCGTGCTCGATCCGGATTTGTCATTGTTGTGATTCTAAGACAATTAAGAATAAATCTCGATTTGCGAAAGCATTATCGTAGAACTCATATCTATATTACTGTATGAAAAAAAATTACAAAAAAAAAATCAATTTAGGTGCTTCTCCCATAGTAAAATGAGCAAAATCCTTAAAATGGGTTATTTTAGTCTTTTGGTAAGATTTGACCTCATTGATCGACCACTAAACGAACTTTGATAAGGGTAATTTTTTTGAAAACTCTTTGTTATTACGAGGTTAACGCATATGTAGAGACACATTTCTCATTAGACCATTTTAGTTTTTCATATGTCGTTAATTGCATGTATGACTATTAATGTTCCTTACAATGTTAGTTGATTATATATGAAAACCAAACCTTTATGAAGCTAAATCACTAGCAATTAATCATTTCGTAAATGTGACCATTGGATAAGACAGTGAGACTAATCTAAGCACGCTATAAAAAATTTAGAACGTTATGAATTGATTTTGACCTTGATCCGAGTGTTCAACTGTTATGACTATATTGTCCTTAACAATAAAATGCAATTCGCTGATTCGTCAAAAATAATTTGAGTGCAAGTACGTCACCTGCATTCTCATGAGATTCACATCTATCTTTCCATGTAAAAAAACTCAAAATTCTAAGACATAAACCCTAAACCGTAAAACTAAACCCTAAACATACCCTAAACCCTAAACCACGAGTCTTTCAATCAGACGACGGTTGTCTGTCATTTGAGGTATGCGGTTTCTAGCTACTAGTAAGTGGAAAAATTCCCTCCCAAACTTATCCTAGGTATGCCATCAAAAATTGGAAGGTTGATACCTCAGATGACGATTGCACGTTGTCTAAAGTTTGGGTGCAAAATTTGTCAAAATTTTGCGTGAAGTCACAAGTTTTACTAGGGGTGGGATCGGTTCGGTATTAGGTCGGAACCCATACCGTATCTTAATAAAATATTCGGTTCGGATCCTATTCTGTTCGGTTTTTTGGCAAGTCCGTCCCATGAGTTTCGGTTCCAACGGGTTTCGGATCGGTATATTTCTGTTTCAGATCGGTTTTTCGATAAATTTTTCTAGGCCTAAACAATTGTTTAAGTTAATTATGATTTAAAAAAGGCAATATCATAGAGAGATAGAAGAAATGTGAGAGAATAAGAGCATTTTTGTAAGAATTTTCTATATATATATTTCTTAAAAATATTCAAAATGGGTGAATATATATTCATTTGTGTAAAGAAATAAACACAATTTTGTCACATATATCATTTCGGAAAGGTTTGGTTTTATTCGGTACCGTACCATAAAAAAAATTTCGGTTCAGATTTACTTCGGTTCGGTTTCTAAATTAGTCCGTCCCACAAGTTTCGGGCCCAACGAGTTTCGGTTAGGTTTATTTCGGTTTTCGGTTCAATTTTTCGGTAAAACATCCCACCTCTAAGTTTTACAATTATTCCTAGTAGGCTCACTAGAATAAATCATTCAATCAAACGTCGGTTTGACTATCATCTGTATTTAGGGCTCCAATTGGAGCACTTGCAATTGGTGGCATTTTTACCTCTGAAACTTGCAAGTAATTTTGTGTCATCTAATCAATCTCACACCTACCAAACTGAAAAAAAGAAGAAGGAACAAAACAACCAAGTCCTCATTTCTCTCCCCCCCCTCTCTCTCTCTCTCTCGAGATCGACTCAGGCCAAATCGAGGCCGATTGATCACTGGACTTTGAAGCCTTCTTTTTCGTGGTTCCAACACATCCAATTTTAGCCTCCAAATCAATCAGTGGAGCACGAATTGATTGAAGAACCCTAAACCCTGGCATGGTCCTCTGCCTTGGCACCGACACAGCCTCGTTCACCGTCTCCAAACTTGACGAGCTCATCTCCTACGGTCAGCTCCAACATCGTCGATGTCCAGACCTGAAAATGCACTGAAGACCAAGCCATATCCCTCGGAATCCCCTTATCGATCCTCGACGACCCTTCGAGCTCGATCTCTCCATCGAGGAGGTCGACCCCAACCTCGACTCGACATCTTCAAATGTCGCAATAATTTCAAGGCTAGGTCACACTCATGAGTGAGCTCTCAGCCCCAAAATGGCACCGTTTGAGAGAAGAAGAAGAAGAGTCAGACACCCACCGGCTGCCCTCCTCCACCGTCCGTCAAAGACCAGAAACTGAAGAACATCGATGCTCTCATCAGGTACTTCCAATTTCAATTCTCAATTGCTCTTTTGAATTCTGTGTAAGCACCAAATGTGGACAAGGCACTCTCCGACTTCAAGACCTATGAATCAAATTAAATATCATTCGTATTGCTTAATTCGTATATTCTAGACTATCTATCAACTGATCATTTGTATTCTGGACGCAATCAGGTCAATAATGGTAATTATTAAATGCAGACACATCGTTTTCGCTCATGGTTTCTTCTGTTGTTTCTTGCACATAACTTTGGTTGTAGTACTGTATTTGAGGGATCTTAGCTCATATATTGTGTTTGGAATCCCAATATTAATCTACTCATTTTTGATTATTTTAGGAGGACTTTGATGAGTTTAGTGAAGTTGATGAGCTTTACAGCACTTTACCATTAGATAAGGTGGAATCCTTGGAAGACCTGGTTGCCATTGTTCCGCCTGGTCTTGTCAAGGTATGTTTTTTTTTGTATGCATTTTCTTTATATGGTTCTTATATTTAGTTGGGATATGTTAATGAAAATATTGTTAGAGAGGTTTTAATGCCTTAAAACAATTAATCTCAGGACTTTGCAATGCCATCAGAGTTTTCTTTACTTTTGGTGAGGTTTTGCAAGGGATTATGAAATCATTTGCTTCACTCAGTTGTTCTCACTAATGTTTGCGTATGGTATATTTTTTATTTGGTAAATTTATTTGAGTACTTCACCACTTTTGCAAAAATTACTTGGTATGTGTTGTGAGTACCATTCCTTTTTAATATATTAAAGATTCAAGGATTAATGATCACATAGAAAACCCATTAATTTCCTTTTTCTTTTCGGGGGCAGGGTGCACCAATGCTTATCTTGAAGACTACTTTGGCACCTTCAGCATCTCAAATACCTGTACGTTTTTCTCAAAATATAAGTCAAGGTTATCGTAATTAGTAGGGCGTAGATGACTTGAAGCTGTCCAGGGTTTGTTTAAGAAATCCGAGTTTAGTTGCATCTTTATCAAACCCAATTACGTGTTCTTATATTGCAACGTAAAGTTAACTTTTTACTTTTACCATATGGTGTCATACTTGTCTAGGGCTAGCTCATTACTTTGTGGATCTTGGTCATCCATTTGTTGTCGATGAGCTCAAATGCAACTTTCTTATTACAATGACTACTACTTTGTTGTTTCTTATATTTATAAAAATGATGTATAGTTGATTTCCTCACTTATAGTTTCTGTGACTTGCTCACATGTCATTCTTTGCAAGTAGATGATATATTTGATGGAAAATTATCTACTTATATCTTTCTTTCAATTGGTGTTGACTTATGTCAAATGTTGTCCTCAAATGCCTTTGGTTTGTTTCTAGACAGATACTATGTTGAAGAATTATCTTTTTATTTTTATTTTTTTAAAGAATGTTGGCATTCTCTGGCTTCTTTTCTATTCGGTGTTGTCTCAACTGACACTGTTTACTAAGGGTAATAATAATATCAATTTCGTCCTAAAATGCAGCTTAGTTTCTCTAACAATCAATCAGTAATCTTTAATCTTTATTCAATTAAGAATTAAATGTTTCAATGATGGTTAGGTTAGTTTATCGATTGTGTTTGATATTTTGGTATAATTACAGAAGGTTTGGTCATTGCAGCAGAGACCTCAACATCAACTCTTGGAGTTGGTCTTGCAGTTGCCTTGGTCTTTTTGCCAGGTCCTCTACTTATACAGTTATACTTACTAGTGTTGTTGTTGCGTCTCTTTTTATGTCTTAATATCTTGCTGGCTTCTATTTGTGTCGTTGATTAGGACCAAGAAGGTTTTTATTTCGACAAACTTTGGGTCAATTTCAAAGTGAAGAGGTGAAAGGACCCAACCCCGATTTATCTTCCTAAACCGGAATCAAACTCTTTCTGAAAACACGAATTTGCAAAAACCATAGAAATTTTGGCAGAGTTTCACTATGTCGTGGAATTACCATTAACTTGCACCCAAAAACACACTTCATCTTATGCCACAAAAGCCAAACCGTGGGCACCAATCTCATCCAGATTTCTCAAAATCATAACATAAAGTAAAGTAATGAGCAAAACTGTACTTTAATAAAATTCGGGAAAAATCATATGAAAGTATAACATCAGAGTATTCAGAGCGACCTCTAGTATATATATACATAAATACACAACAGTAGGCTAAACAAGAAACCTACTGGAAAAGAAAGGTAGCTCGAATACTAAGCCTCCGACTGCGACGTGCGACACCAGAATCCAAACTGCAAACTGGGCACGGAAACCGAAAAGCCCAGGGGAAAGGAAAATATAATCGTTAGAGTGATGAGACGAAAATAATCATATGCCTTTCACCATTTATATATCATAAAAACAATGCGAGTTCTTAAAATAAATGGAGGTGTCAGGCGAATCTCTCAAACCCGACGGTCAACCGAATCTCTCAAGCCCGACGGTGATAGATTAGACGAATCTCTCAAGCCTAGTGGGCACATCAGGGGAATCTCTCAACCCTGGAACTGGACTACCGATGATCAGCCGAGTAGCCAATGCATCGATGCTAAGTAAATGTCATCACCATAAAACATAAAACAATACCTCCAAAACAATAAATAATCTCAATACTGTACTGGAAATAAATACTGAAATCAAGAACTCGCTACGACAGTGTAAATAAAGGTCCACTCATAGATAAGCACAGCTCGCAAACGCGCTAATCCCGAGATCCGGCGGAAGATCCCTCGCCCAACGTACGATCTCGATCCCCTGAATAATCACAAAATATAACTGATCAAAATCACAATTCATTACTCTGTACCACACCTTGGAAACCAACAATTTCCGGAAACATAACACTTGGATACAAAATAATCGTCGAAAACCCCCAAATACTCCACATAAACCCTCGACTTAAAATCCGGTATCCAAATCAACCCGAAAACCTCAAGGCGATGATCGGGGCGCGATTACGAGCAAAACGACATAAAACTCGACAAAATCCAAAAAGTCAACGCCTTGCCGGAGCTCCGCCGTTAACTGCCGCCGGGGATATTTCTCGGCGAGGAAAGCCCAGATTTCCTCTCCTCCTCGAGCCCAACACTTCTCTCTACTATCACAACCTCCAAATCCAACGCAATTCACCGAAAATTAACTCGAAACTAACGCCGGAACTCCTCCTCCAGTCACCGTCCCCAAACGCCTCAAACCTCAACCAAACCCACATCTAAATACCCAGAAAGCATCGTGGAGTTGAGGGAAACCTTTCCCCCCACAACCCCGACACCGAATCTCGTCGGAATCCGCCACCCGATTCCGGCGAAATCCCCCAATTTTAAGCTCATCGTTCTCCCTCAATTCGTAATCAATTTCATCCAAATCAAGTCCTAAATAGTTACAAATCACAAGGGAAAGCCATACCTACCAAAACCGTGGCCGGAGGTGGCCGGAAACGTCAAGTCCGACGGCGACTTTCAAACCGGGTCAACTCGACCCACACAGTCAACGGTTCAACGCGGGTCAAACGGGTGAACTCTGGTCAAACGGCCCCAAAATGCAATTTCTCGATAATTTTACGGCTATTCGGCTATTTATACGTCGCGAATCAACTCTATCTGTAATTCGGATAACTCAAATTAGAACGGATAAACACGACTAATTTGGCGATAATTTCAAATATTCATTTAATATTCCTCGATTATCCGAAAAATCCTCGGAAAGTTCCCACGGACTCGAAACCAAATTCTCTACATTTTCCATGAACAAACCCAAATCAAATTCGTATCCGAAAATTAAGTCGTGATCAAAACCACATAACCGATTAATTACGATAAATCTCAATTACTCGTTAACTCGCAAATTAAGCCGATTACCATACTAATTCCGGTTCGGGTCGTCACAAGAGGTATAGTAATTTGTATTCTAAGTACTATCCAATCTCAAACCTCCAAACAACTTTCACCTCACTTCAATTGTATTTGCAGTCTAAATTTGTCAGAGCTCAAAAGAATGTAGAGAAATTGAACCAATCCGTTGTTTTGATGAAGAAAGAGAGCAAGAAACTTCTTCAATAAGAGCATCGCTTGGTGAAAGAGATATGAATATTGGCCATACTGAATTCATGTACACACCCCCTTCCTGTTCAACTATTCTTAATTGTGATTCATATTTGTTTTCTCTGTATTTTCATTGACTCATGTGTGTTTTGATTGCTCTATTTTTACGCAGGAATGTGGCTAGACAAGTTCATTCTCAGTCGAAATCTCTTTGTAGATAGCTCAAGCTGCAGGTACTAACTAGTCATTCCCACTTTCTATTTGTTATACAAATAAATGGAGACATAAACTTTGGTGTCACTTGTTTTCTACATTTTCATGATCTGTTTCAACTTATGACCAACTTAAATGATTCTCGAACATGAACTTATACTAATTTTCCCCATTGTATGTCATGGTTGTGTGTAGATTTAATGGATCGGCTGTGAGAAATTCCCAGCGGGGCCGCTTTGAAGCTTAGAACCGAGGCAAGCTAAATACTAACTTCACTCCACTCGTGTCTAAAATGTGTGGCAGTTATAGGCTCTTAATCAGCAAAATTCTAAGTGTGGGAATTAGTTGTTGTACTTGTAGCTTAGCTTATAACTTGCTACTTTTTTTGGGCTTCACTTTGTTATAACTACAATTTGTGTATAAGTAATCAAAGATTTGTAAGCACATTGTTGAAGTTAATGTCAGAAAATTTGTGAATTATATTGTTTATTTGGTGAAATATAAATCACAGCAAATACAAATCAAAATAAAAAGTTTGAGATTAGAACTAAACTCATATGACACACTAAAGTATAAAAGACTGATGTTTGAGAAGTAATCAGATGACGCATAATATGATAAAAAGAATGACATCTGAGAAGATATCACACAACGCTAGCTTTGACAAATTGACTGACGTCACAAACAGCATTACATGACAGTTGACTGTCATCTTAGTACATTCCATCAGACACAGAAATGCTCACGCATGGATGGCATCATTTGGCACCATGAATTCCATCCGTCATCTGAATACTATGAGTGTCATCCTTATGATCGGTATATGGCAATCATTTTTGCGTCTTGCGTGTCATTTGAAAGAGTTTTCAACAGATGACACGACGACATATGACGGTCAGGATGCATATGAGATGACGGTCAATAACCGTCATCTGAAGCATTTTGTGTACTAGTGTTGTCCAGATACGTCATGATCACCCATTTCAGTAGGATGATGATGCTTTTGATGGGACTATAGAAACAAGAGTTCAACTCAGGAGATGGAAGGGGGATGAAATTTTGGAAGTGCTGAATGAATATGATTTTGGGCAGCTGAGCAATTATCCGAAAATAGTGACGTTAATACCTGACAGACCCAACAAGTATAAATTCTGGACACATAAAAACATATTCTGGAAACTCCCGTACTGGTCTAAGTTGTCAGTCAGGCACTAGCTAGAGGTCATGCACATAGAGAAGAATGTGTACGAAAGTGTGGTGGGCACAATGCTGAATTTGGAGGGAAAAACTAAAAACAGTTCTAAGACATGCATTGATCTGAAAATAATGGGATTACGGAAACATTTGTGGTTGAGAGAAGGGAAGAAAAAAATGCCTCAAGCTCCTTACACCGTTAAGCCTGACCAGAAGAATGAAATTTTTGTGTTGATGGATAATGTCAGGTATCCTTCAGGCTATGCAAGAAATATAGACCGATGTGTTAACTTCCGGGACAATATATAAGATGTACAGATTAAAGAGTCATGATTGCCATATACTACTTCAACGCCTCTTCCCTGTTTTCATTCGAGGGTACCTGCCCAAAGAGGTGGTGGAGCCATTAGTGGCGTTGTCAAGATTCTTTCAGAAGTTATGCACCAGAGAAGTGAAAAAATCAAATATGTGGGAAATTTAACAGGACATCCTTTTTATCATTTGCAAATTTGAGAGGATATTTTCCCTAATTTTTTTTGACATCATGCTTTACCCGATGATCCATCTTCCCGAACAATTGTTGCTTACCGGTCTAGTACACTACACTTGGATGTATCCTATGGAAAGGTACATATGATTCAACATCTGAATTTGGCTATGTTTTTATATGTAAATACTTATTTTTTAATAATCATAACATGCACTTTGCAACTTGATAGACAACTGGGGGACTACAAAGACTATGTGATGAATAAATCCGCATCTGAAGGGTGTATCGCTGAAGCATATCTTGCGCACGAGTGTATAACATATACCAAGTTGTATTTGGGAGCGATGGAGGACCCTCCACAACATATACCGGTAGATGAACCACAGCTCAACATTTCTATCATCTCCAATGATGTTGAAGTATATGGAAAGTTGCCAAACTCGTACAAGTTGGAACTATATGAGCTAGTCATTGCCCACTGGTGGGTATTGATTAACTATCCAGAAGTTCAATATTAGAAAAACATCCATCTTTATTTCCCTGCTATTGCCGGTGATCTTGAGTACCACAACAAGACGTTTGCAAACTATTTTGACAACTGGGTATGTATATATATATATTTACTTCTATATATAAAAATTAATATTAATATTCATATTTAAAGTTAATGGTTGTACACATGGTTTTTTTCTAGATGAAACATGTACAAGATGATGGTGACCCATACTAATCACATGAATTGAGGCTCTTGGCAATGAAGCCGATAACTTCAAGAGTTTATCCGATGTATAAGGTCAATGACGTGCAATTTATAATTCAACATTGAGACGACCGACGGAAAACACAAAATTCTGGGGTAATGGTGCATGGTGGGCAGAATGACATTGACTATTACGGTGTTCTCCATTCAGTGGTTGAACTAATTTATGGGGAAGCCATGACAGTGCACTTGTTTAAGTGTAGATGATTTGATACTAACCCTGAGAATACAAGGACCGATCAGTATGAAATATTTTCGCAGAATACTACTACAAGCTGGTATGAGGATGACCCTTTTATTTTTGCCACATCGATAAAACAAGTGTTTTATCTTGATGATCTTGTGCACAAAGGCGCGTGGAAAGTATTTAACCATGTTGTTCATAGAAATATATACAATGCTGCTACACTTGGTGAGACCGCAGATAATAAAGAAGTTACTGCATACCAAGAGCCGAACGCAATTGGTATTCCTAAATCCTCTATAATTCGCCTTAATAATATGAGACCGGGTAGTGTGGTTCGAATTCCTCGAGCAAAACTTATTAATGTTAATTCAAATGAAGACAACGAAGACTCGAGCAAAACTTATTAATATTAGATGAATTATAAGATGTTTTGGCTACTGTTTGATGAATTAGATGAATTAGCTACTGTTTTGGCTATTGTTTGAAGTTGATATGGCAGTGAAAGTTGGAAATGGAAGGGTTGTGGTATTGATCTACGCATTTTAGGTGTATTAATTAATATATTTTCTCTACATTTTTACTTTGATAATTGCTTAGTTTTATTAGTTTTAACTTATTTTGTTAATTTCAGGTGTTGACCAAAAGAGACGGAGTAAAGGAGTCTACAAGCATGCAAAACATAGCAAAATAATGGAGAAAAGAAATTGGTTCTAAATTCCAAGGAAGAAAGGAGAAAAATTGAGGAGAAAAAGAAATCTTTGGTTGACTAGGAAAACCTTTCCTATGTTGACTAGGATTTGAAAGCTTCCGGAAGGATCTTGAAGAAGAACAAATGAGAATGGGTCCAATTAATTAGAAGACCATTTTGATAGCCCAAATATGAAGATCCAATCAGCCAATTTCGTGGAGATCAAGATTTGGTAGGAAAAGGATTCCCAAAGGCAAAAGAAGAAGGAAATCATGAAGAATAAGGAAAGCAGAATCTGCCTGTGCAGATGGGCCAACTTCGAACGACAACTGGGAACGAATCAGGAGGAGTTAGGAGGCGATTAACCTATGGTTGGAAAGATATTTGAGTCTTCTTTCCAACGACACTAAAATCATAATTTTTGGTGATCTACAACTCCGGGAAAGTGTAAATTTTTACAGACTGTCAGATTTGCCCGGGTACACAAGGAAAGTCTTGTTTTGGTAGGAAAAGACCTAATCTTCTTCTATAAATTGGGGAGCTCGGCCTTAAAGTAAATGATCACCTATCTTACGCTCTCACGCTGCCAAAATACTCAAACACTCTCCACCACAAAGATCCCCAAAGCCAAGGCCGACTACACCATCACCACCTCCTAAAACCGATACCAACTCCATCAAAGGGTCATCTTGCTCTCGAAGTTTGCAGTGCTGTTCACGGAACTAAAAGTGTAAACATGAACTCTTTACTCCGTAGTCTCCTTTGTCTTTGTATTCTTTTGTGTAAAAACCCGGTGAATGAATGCTTATTTTGGTTTTATACACTTTATGAATTCCATACGTATTCCATGTGTTTATGAGTCTTAGTTTCTCTTATGTGTTATGTGTTGGGCATAAAGGTTCGGTATGGGTAGAGGTTAGGATCACTAGGATGTTTGTATGCTGTTCATCGCATGTTAGTCCCTACCTTTAGTTAAATCGATGATTTAGTTAAAGTGTTTATATGCTGTTCATTGCACTTTAATTAAAAGATAAAGAAAACCATAACATATAATTGGAATTAGGGTTTGTAGATTTCGAAGATGATGGGAGAATTAGAGCCGTATAATATGCATGTGGGTAGGATGGGATGATCACATGTAAATAATTAATTAGTTTCTTTATTTATTTTTGTCGAAAATATGGTAAGGGTTGTTGGGATTTTCTTATGTGTTTGCTTGTCTATGAGTTGATGCGTGCTAAAGTCCTAGGAATACTTGCTATGTGATTGACGTTTTTGATAGTAATTAGATAGAAAATTTAGGTAATTAAACAACTCTTTTATACCCCCTTTTAACACCACAAAAATTGCATGCACCCTTCAATCCCCGGTTAGAACGATCCCTACTTGCTTAAAATACTACATCTATAGGGTTTTAAATTGCATATGGTTGAATTATGTGTTAAGTGTTTATTTGATGCATGTTTTGGTCATATCAGGTATGGATTGGATGGAATGATTATTGATTGATGTTGTGAGAATATGAAATGTGATGTTGTGATTAGGCTTATGTGATTATTTGTGAGAATATGAAATATGATAAGTGTGTTTATTAGGGTTGTTTAGGGTTGTTAGGATTGATTAAGGCTGTTAAGATTGATTAAGGCTTGATTATGGCTGTTTGTGTGAATGGTTGTTGTTATTGTGGTTGTTATTGATGTGATAAGTGTGTTTATTGATGTGATAAGTGTGATTTTGTGAAATTAATTATGGTATGTGAAATTCATTTTGTATACGAAATTGATTATGTTATGTGAAATTGATTAGGAACCATGAATCTGTTAAGATCGGTTAATTCGTCGAGATCCAAAGGTGAAAAAGGGACTACCGCCTCAAGTTCTGGGTCCGCGGCAGGAAGTAGTGGCTCGCCGACCCTCCAATGCGAGGTAGCTCTGGAACGAAGGCGACAACCGCACGCCCTCAACGGGCCATGCGACTCAATCCTCTGTCCATATCCCAGACAATCACCGGTTGGAGCCTTCTCCCTCTATGGCTCATGCTCCTCATTCCTTTGAGGTTAGTGCTTCAGATAGTTCCTCGACGGGGGTATGATTATGTCCGTTGTCTCACCTCTTCTTGCCCCAAGAGATACCTACCATACCTGTTGTCGATGATGATGGAATACCTATTCCAAGATAGCAAGGTTTCAGTACCCCAGAGGAAGCATATGTGTATGTACCTTTTGATACACCTCTTTGGAGTACGAGGGTTCCAGGACTGCATACGTCAGAATCGGGTAAATATTAATTAACAACCTTGGTTATTTAATTTCAAACTTATTAATAATATGTGTATTAAATTGGGTGCTTATGTTTTAATCTTTTTACCTTGTCTTAGGCGAAACCGTTGCCAGAGACAAACCAAAAAGGACTAGAGGCCCCGTCTCCGGCAAGCTACTTGAGGGTGTGATCAAGGCCAGTTGTGGGAAAATGGTCATAAAGACCAGGGACGGAGGCGAGGTGATTGAGGGAAAGATTACACGCAAGTATGCCGGCCAAGTGGGAAGCATCATACTGGACAAAGTCCCAATACTATGGGAAGATTGGAATTCCAAGCCGCACTGCGTGAAGTACGAAGTCAATAATGCACTGTCGGTGAGTTATATTGTATATTCGTTATATATGTTTTCCACTTATTAATTAAGTTCAAATAAATATATAATTTTTATCATTTATATATACATTGCAGATGTGGTTTCACGTGCCCAACGAGCTCAAAAGCATGTGGGCAAATGACGTGCAAGGAAGCATGTGATGTGATTTGAGTTATATTGTATATATTGAGTTAGATTTTGTTGATAAAGTATTATCAATTTCTAACATTTGTGTTGTATTAATATAGGTACAAGGAGTGGAAGGCCGACCTCAAAAAGTACTGGAAGAAGTACGGCAACCTCTGAGAGGGTACCCCTAGCGAGTTCAGGTATAGGAAGTACGAGTGGCTATGGCTTTTAGCCCACTTCAACAGTCCAAAATTAAAAGTATGCAACGTCATATTTTTTAAGTATCGTATTTGGCAAAAATAGTTTCCTAATATTTTGTTAATATATGTATATCCCCCAATGCCATTTCGGAAACAAATGCAAAGAACCGGAGAAAAAACATCAAGAACCATCATGTTAGTTCTAAATCATATGCGGGTTGGATGGGGGAGGCCATCCAACACCCTGAAGTCTCCCCAGTTGTGTATACGATACAACACGCGTATCCTCAGGCTCCCGAAGATGCTGTAAGTCTTAAACCCTTATAAATTAATTAACATATTTGCTTATGTATGTATCTTCTCTTAGATTTTTTGTATGTATACTAATACGTTATTTTGTTTTCCTTGTCAATTAGGCAAGAATGTAGGAGTTAATGCCGAGGGTGTTGACTCAGATCGCAAGAGAGCGATATCCTAACACCCAGGATGAGGACCTTTTGATTGATCAATCTGACCCGATTATAATGGCGAGGGTTATGGCTACCGCTATCCCACCATGGCAGAACACCTACTACTGCAGGGGTCTCGGAAAGAAGGGCGAATGGGTCTTGAAGAACACTCCCGAATTCTTACGTAGGTCAAAAACTTCCATGAACTCTGAGCTACAAGAGTAGCTTCAGAGGCAGGCGAGGGAGATGGAAGAGACTCAAAGGATGATGGAGGGGATGGAATGGGCAAGATTAGCCGACCAGCAGACGAGATTAGCCGAGCAGGCATCTATGACGACATGGATTCAACAAACCTTTGCACAGCTTTAGGCTTCTGGAATCCCGGTCTCGCCCCCACCTCTGCACCTTTTCAGTGCTCCACAGCCCCAGCCGCAAGAGGATCAGCAAGACCATGGTAGTCACACAAATCCTTTCGATAACAAAGATTTGGGAAACCCTTCATGTAGCTACCTCTTCTTGTGGGTGAATATGTTGTTTGTTTGTATGGATATGTTTGTTGTCTATTGTGTAAATAAAATTTTGCAATTGCAGGTTCTGGGAACGGAAATCCAAAATCTGCAGTTTTTTTTCATAATTCACCAACTATAGCGGACGACATGAATACAACTCATCGGCTAAAGTGATCTAGAAACTGATATTTCTGTGGACTATAGCCGACGACATTCAAAATATTTTTGACAATATTCTTGACATATAGCCGACGAAATGCATTCTCCAAAATGTCATCAACTCTAGTATGATCTCGCTCAACTTTTTGACCACGGGGGAGGGTTTGATTGACGACGTGATCGTGGAGAAAAGGCTAAACTATGGCCAACGAATTGAAAGTCGTCGGCTATAGTTTGAACTATAGCTGACGAATAACCTACGATGTCTTCGGCTATTGTTTCACCGACGACCTTCACCCGACGATACTATATACGACGAAACATCGTTGGCTATAACTATAGCTGACGACTTTTTCTAACAGGCCTACGACGTTTTGTCGTCGGTTATAGTAACAATTCTAGTAGTGCTCTATTTGACTTCTTTTTTTGTTCAGAATCAAATAAAGTATTATATTATGAGTGAATTATTTATAATATACGGAGGGATATTTGTCCACAATAAATCAAACTTTTTATTCCCATATTGTAAGAGTATACCATTTAACTTTAGAATAATTCAAGTTCGGGTGTTATTTTATTTTTAAATCAGGTGATAGTGCTTTGTTCAGTATTATGAACACAATTATGATCGTTTTATCATCCATGAAATTTTTATGTAAGTTTCCTTGGTAATATTTTTATTAGAAAAAATAAAGATAGGAGGTTTAGTGAGAAAATTAGAGGTGTAGTGAGAAATTCAATGTGTTATAGATGAATTACAATACAATAAGGTTAAAACAAACATTTAGTGGAAGGGTGTAGTGAGCAATTTCATGTAAATCAAAATAAAAGTAGAGATATGAAGAGCAAGAAGATGTAGTGAGAAAATTGGAGGTTCCAATAGAAATCCTCTATGTTATAGACCAGACTCATTTATTTATTTTCTAGATCATATAAGAAAAAGTTTGAAGACTCTTGTTAAACTGATTGTAATACAAGGTTTAGACTTAACATTCCCCTTCCCCAAATATGTATCCGGCAATTTTATTAATAACTTTGAGTGTTGACGGCTCTGCCCTTATTTAAAATAAAATAAAATTGAGTGCTTGTTTGCTAGATAGAACAAATACGATCATGTGAAAACTTTTCACATGTAAACTGAAATTGTAAGAGTAATAATGGATATCCATAGCGAACTTGGATTGTGTGTTGATAGATGAAGAGAAATGGTTTAATGGATAAATTGATTTTGTTATATACAACAACAACAAAAACGATGCATTTATCATTGAAAAAAAAACGACTCATCAACTTTCAAATTTGATTATTAAAACTGTTTTTCAATCATACTACCGACATATATGTGGACACTAAGTTTCATCTTAGTTAGTTACTACTAAAGAGGAGATATCCAATTTGACAACATACATCTTCATCCTAGAGCCAAGAAGGCACTATAAGTACATACACAAACATATTGTCTATATCGTTTAAATGGGGAAAGTTATCATGAGTTAACACATGTCATGCATCAACATATAAATTGGTCCTCAAAGTTGTAAAATGAATATTTTTCTTGTAATTTTAGTTCAATAGTAATAATTACTCAATCAAAAATATTTTACAACATTTAGGACAAAATTACAAGTTGAGATAATCATTTTACAACTTTGAAGACCAATTTATAAGTTGATGCATATCATGTGTTAAAACATGCTAGAATTTCCCTTGCCGAAATAATTTTACTATACTATTTGGTCCCAAGATAAAATATCTTGTTGTTGGGCTTTAAGGGCTGAAGTAGGCGGCCTGGAAAGATAGTCCGTAACAACTGGGTTGGACTGGAGTGAAGGGAAAGGCTGATACTTGCGGCCCGTGTTAAATAGTTGTCTACCTTTTCTTGTGAGGGAAGGATTCCCTGGCAAGTTTATCATAAAGGTCTTAGACTTTGAATATAAAACCTAGGAAGTAAGATTCTGAAGAGTTAGAGTTACTTAGTAAGTCTAATTGTAAAGAGTTTTAGATATACATTGACAAGTGATTGCCTCCTATAAAAAGATGAGGTTAATGGAAGAGAAAGGATCCACGATCACATACATATTTTTCTCTCGGCAAACTATCTTCTCGTCTCGAGAAAACCCTGCGATCAGCAATCAAGTGATCATCACCCAAAGGAGCGTGAGTATCTTGTGATCTACGGACGCAACACACCAAAACTCTGCAACCACCGATCAAGAGATCATCACCAGAAGACGCGTGAGTATCTTACGATCTACGGATACAACACACTGTGTTCTTAACACTCTGTTAAGGATATTGCTCTGCTTCACACCTAAGGAGTTGTGAGGTATCGATCTTCGTGTCTCTGCGAGAGACAGGAAACCATAAAGTTCTAAGTCACTATAGGCGAGAAGGATCCATCAAGCGGGGTTAGTGCTCTCTCCGTCTCAATCACTTCTTAGAAGTCAGGCAATGGCAGACTATGTTCAATGTTCCATCCCACGATGTTGGCACGCCAAGCGGATACAAGTACGTGATTGAGAAAAGAGACAGTTTGAAAGCTTTTCAAGACCCTGGAAAATTTTGGTGCCAAACATTTTGGCACGCCCAGCGGGACCATACTTTGCGTGTCTCTAAGCAACAATTGGGGACCCCTACAAAGAAGGATACACTCAGTGTCGCAAACATCCTCAACTGGACTCTAGGAACACACATCTACCGAGTATCGCTCTCTCTGCAAGCGTGGTAAAAGTCATCTTTGGAGTCACATATTGTTCAACAATGGACTTCAACTTCTTAACTGAACAAGAGCTCAATAGCCTATCATATAAAAGTTACAGACCATATGCCGTTAGGCGTGATGAGTGGTTTGAGAAATATTTTTCTTCCATCGAGCGAAGAATAGAAGAACAAGCAGAGTTACTTGCCTCCAATGGCGAGAAGACAAACGCGGCAACCGCTGAGGTGGTTGCTTTAATGGCCGAGTTCACCAAGGGTTTGAAGGAGCAGGCGACTCAGAAAGCATAGCTTACAACCCTCGTGGAGGGATAAGACAGGTTCCGTGTAGACCTTCTGCATGCCCTAGATCTTGCTCAAGCATAGCAGGTGAGGGAGGTGGCTAGTTTTTACAAGAGAACCAATAGTGACATCGGGCACCTAACTAAGTCCATCTCTGATCTCACGAGGAAGACGAGGCAGGCTGAAAGTTTCCCAGCTGCCTGGGAAGAACAATTCGAAAGGTTCATAGAAGAATGTGATATACACATCACCACGACAAATGAATCATATGAGAGTCCATACCCACATGTACAGAAAAGTGTCACCAATGCTTGGCAATGGCCAAGGAACTATAAGCCAATTAAGTTCTAAACCTTCACAGGGGACGATGATGCAAATGTGGCGATGCATTTGGCTTACTTTACCTTGCAACTTGGACATTTTGCTGAGGATCCAAAACTTAAGCTACGGGTCTTTGGTTCATCTTTGTCCAAATTAGCACTCATCTGGTACACAGGTCTAGAGAAAAGGTACGCGGTCCATAACATATTGGCCAGTGATGGAAGCTTTGTTCATTGACCATTTCGGAACGACTATTTTAGAAACAAGCATTAGCAAGTTAGGGGCTATGAACTAATCACCATCGGAAAGTCCATTAGCTTTCCTTCATCGCTTTAGATCGGAGTATAATCTGTGCAGATCACCTTTGGGGAAGGATGCTGTTGTCGAGATGGAAATTAATGGGATGGAGGATCCATATCATAATTTATTCTTCAATCACAAGCATCTCACCTTGAACGAGCTCATTACGGTAGTAACCAAAGCCCATAGTACCATGCAAGAGAGGGATAATAGGCGTAATTCCTCAAAGAGAACGTACGCACCGAGGTCCTCCTATGAGAGAAATAAGCCAAGAACTAGGGCTTATATTGAGGATCCTGAAGAAATGGGATAAGATACAGATGAAGATCAGGTTCATGTCCTATAGCTTACTTCTAAGTCAGTGCTTAAGTGTTACAACCCAAACCAAAATCACGTGCTAATTGGATTATATTACTCGGTATCGCGGATTAATTGCGTTATCGAAATTGTTAATGACTTTTTCATCGAGCATGAATTTGGCTTGAAACTCTTCACGAGAATCGTAGAGTATTTTATTTCGAGCTTGTAGGAATTTTCGGGGAATTTTTCGGATAAGCTTGCTATTTTTTTTATGGTTTTTGGAAGTTTGCGTGAAAGAAATATTGATTAAGGAATTAAATTAAGTTGATTTGATCTGAACCATTGGATCCTGATCAGATCAAATGTAGGTCGTTGATCTGATCAGGTATTTTGGTTATATATATACGGTATTAATATTTGAAAATAAACCAGAAAAATAGAAAATACTCAGGATCCGTATGCTCTGCGACCCATATATCAACCCGACCTAACCCGTTTTCTTGACCCGATCGGAATTTCTCCGGCTAGCCACATTTGATGCTGAGATGGGTCAGAATCACATCCTCGACCTGCCCATGTACTTATTTCAGTTAATAAGTGATAGGCTAAGGAGAATCGAAGCTTTGAATTTGAGGGTTTTTCTCGAATTCGGTTCCATCACCGACGACGGTTTCTGGCGAAGATTTAGAGACGAAACCTTAGGGGTTTTCAAGCCCATGATGGAAGGAGTTGATTGCCACGCTGTGGCCGGACAGCGCCGATCAGCCGAGGGCGATTTCCGGCCGGATTCCGCCACCTTTCGAGGTTTTAGAGTCAGTTGGTTCCGGCGACACATGCCGCCAGTGGTGGCAGTGAGTGGGCCCCACGCGCCACCATGCGCACAGAGCTACGATGAGTTTGGAGATTTTGGCCAAGTTATATGTCGTTTCACTTGTTCCTCGTATCGAACACAATGGATTATGAGTTAGCATGCGTGTTAGATGAATAATTATGCCGATCGACAGGTTTTGGCTTTATAATTATCATGGCATAATCCGGTAAGTGGATCTTTATTTTCATAGTTGATTACGAGTTCATTATTTTACACAGTATGCTTTACGGTATGTTTTTAAAGCGTTTATTCGGAGGCTTGCTTTGTGATGGTTTGTTTAGTTGCATCGATGCTTTAGCTATTTGGCTGATCACCGGATAGTTGGTTAGGGGAGGTTAGGTGGGATCATTTAACCCAGATCGACTCATGTTAGGTGGCCTGGGGACGATCCCGTCACATATTTGCATACTTTCTATTTCAGCTTGACGCCTAAGGTTAGGTGGTCTGGGAGAGCACCTCTATTTACATTTCAATTTTACAGTTTAGAACTTACATTATTTCACAGTAAACAGAGGAAATGCAATTAAAGTTCAGTTTATCGATTTACACAAATTGATATATAATTTTTTTTCACTCACGCTAACGTTTTATATTTTATTTTCCTTTCCCTGGGCTCTTTGGTTTATCGTTGCCCAGGTTACAATGTGTGTCCTGAGAGTGCTGGATGTCGTCGAGGGCTTCGAGTCCACCAGTCAATTCTTTCAGCAGTAGGTTCCAACTCACTGTTAGTATATACATATACATATATATATATATTATGTTATAGAAGTCGCACTGGATACCGGTTCAGTATTGATGTTTTAAGTGAGACCCTAGTAATAAATTAGTTCTTGAGTAGTCTTCAAGTTTACTTTCCTTTGTATTCTGAACCAGTACTATTTAAAATTTGTTTTAAATTCTTGAGTTAAGTATCTGGTTTAGTATCTGGTCATATGTTGAGAAATCCAGATGAACATCGGTGGTCCACGGTTTATTTGTGAAAATTATCTACGGAGTGTTAATCTTCCTACAAGTTTTTGGGTGTCTCAGTTACAAGGGGAATTATGTCAATTTTTTTTTTACAGAAATTCATAGATTATGGTCAATCGTTAGGGTTTGATCCTAGATTACTAGTTAATCTAGGGTTTGGTCCTTTCATTAAGCCTCGAAAGTTACAACAAAGCAAAGGACCATTGAGGCTCTCAACAGTGGCTTTTACAAAGCCAGAGTTTGAGACATATACTTATGACGCCAATATGGCTCATGAAATCCTGGATGAGCTTATTAACCAACGAGTGGTGAAAATATACTTTGGCCCTATTCCTAATGCTGGACAGCCTAAAGGGAAAAAGTACTGTAAATTTCATGGTATGTGGAATCATTCAACCAAAGATTGCATTAAGATCAAACTTCAGATCCAAGAGTGGATCAATGAAGGCAAACTTGCCTTAGATAATGCACCCAAGATCGTTTCACTGGTGGATTCACGACCATTCCTAGAACCGGAAGTCAGTATGGTATAACTAGAAAAGATGTCGACAGAAAATATCATAGCGGAATTGGCTGGCAGAAAATATCCAGTTGGCCTCGAAGATAATGGTACCCCGGTCCACCCTTGGTATACTTTGAATCAGGACTGGATGGACGATCTCCTTAGGCATAAACTCATTAGCTTTTGGCTTGTAAGAGAATTGAAAGATCTGGACTACTTAGGACCAGGCGAACATTTCGGTAGATACCCCAATAGGTTTGGACACACGACCTCTTCTTACTAAGGACTGAAAGACACGGTACAGAGTCTACTCAATTATCAAGTAATTGGGTTTAGTCAAGTAGCCATGGTAGACAGTGGCCATTAATCTTTACCACCATTCTACCAGAAGATACATGAGATGACATTGGTCCCAATAACAATGCCTAAACAAGTGTCGCGAAAGAAAAGATTCAAGAAGAAGTCAAAAACACAAATCATATATGACGTATCTCGGATGGCTGAAATCCTGGAGTACTTGATCCAGGCGAACCTTGTCATGGTGCCATATGGTCTATCACCAAATTGAACACATTGAAGGCCTTTTATCGTTTCCACCATGTTTGGGGAACACACTTAACGGAGGAATTCACGAGCTTAAAGTTCAAAATCCAGTGTTGGATTGATAAGGGAAAGATAATAATCGAGCAAGTGGCTCCAAATCCCGAACCTAATGCGGACTTAGTCGTAGGGATGTTAGAATTGACAATGAATAATCTTAACAAAAGGAAGCAGGTTGTGGACCTACATACTAGTGGAGAGGATAGTAAGAAGAGGCAGCCTGAGGCCTCCGTAAAGGGTAAGGGAAACGCAGACCCGAAGGCGAAGTCCCTGGTGACCCTGTGTTCCCGATGCAAATTTCATTGTGGTCTCAAGATCTCCTACGAAGAGTTGGAAGAGGCAGTCAAGGTGTGTCCATAATTGATGTCCTCACATGAACATTATCAACCTAATAGCCCTAGAAAGCTTAATTAGAGAGATTCTCAAGCATTCAAGCGAAGGCGAGCAACGGAAAAGTTCTTGAAACTAGCAGCAGTAGAACAGACTGTAGCAGACCAGCTCGCTAAACCATACATTCCTCCAGCATCGAGAAATATAACCAAGGAGAATGTATGGTACGTGAAGGAGAAGGGGAAAACTATTGAGGTTAGCAGGCGAAGAAATTTGCAACGACGGTTTAGAGAGGCCAAAAGGGCATTAGAAGCCTTGGAGATGGGGATAATCCAACGAGAACAATTAGCTTATTCGCCAGAGAAGCTGTAGCGATGGCTGAATGCCTTGGTGGCTAATCCCCTTGTAGTCTTTAGCAAGAAATCTCCTGAGCCTAAGGTTAGAGTAGCGAGGGCAAGCATCTTCGACCACAACCCAAAGTTGCTCGCCAAAGAGAACAAACAAGAACCTATCCCTAAGGTTCCCTAAGACCGTAAGCGGTCTAAAAGCGATAAACAATGTGCTAGTGAATCATCCAAGCAACTAGTTGTGCTTAAGAGCCTTTAACGATCAACCACACTCACCCATGGACATATTACCTTGAGTGAGACAAAAGAACTTAGATGGATGCCTAAACCATTGGTGAAGGAGGAACGAAAGAAGCTTGTTTCCCAAAGCAAGACAACTTCTTCTTCTTCCACAAGCAAAAGCACTGGCTTGTTCTCTCCGGTAACACCTGCACCTACACCTTAGGTCCCAGTCGAGGAGGCCTATGTTGCATCCATTAAAACGATAATCCGTATTGATCATGAGATGGTAGAAGCTGAAACACAAAGGGGAAAACCTGAGTTTGAGATGGATGAAGTCGAGGATGAGGAAGAACAAGTGGATTAGGGAGAAGATGAAGAACCAGAACTCCAAGAGTACGATGATGACTTAGATGTAAGCATGGTATACATATTGCCTTCCAAATTTGCAGGATCCTCGGCTGGGAAATCATGTTCCTTACTAGCTGTCCCTGCTGAAGTTATGATCGATCAGTCTAGCAACGTCAACAACTTGGTAACGAAAAACGCTGCTGAAGACATGCAAGCACAAATGTTGCTCACAAAATAGCCAGAGATTGACCTATCCTTGAGAAAGGCATATATGTTGTTCAGAAAGCCAACAGTTAACATGGCAATGCACATGAGACTGTTATACTTATACATCACTGGACAAGTTCAGAGAATTCAGATAAATAAGTTATTGGTAGACTCAGGGGCAACAATGAATATTATCACCGTCAAAGCAATGACACTATTAGAAATAGCTCTCAACGTTTGAAATTTCCAAGGTAGTATTTCTAAGACTTTGGGAATTATTTTTCTCAATGTGTAGGTCGGACCAGCAGCTGGTACATATACATTCTTCGTAGCTAAGTGCATAGCACCTTAGAGTGGGATTCTGGGTCGAGATTGGATCCACTAGAGTTACTATGTACTATCATCTCTGCATCAACAAATGGTGTTATAGAACATGGAGTCAGGCGAGGCAAAAGTAATTGATGCTGACCCACATCTATATTCAATTTCTGCCAGCGTGTTAGACCCCAGCTACTATAACAGTGACCTCGGGCCACTAGAAGTTTATAGTGTCGACAATAAGGGTCACCTCGTGGGGGTGACGACCTTTGAATGAACTTAATGGGGGATTATCCAAGTCGACGCCATTATACTGTTGAGCTCTCTTTTTGACCATTCCAATGTTAGAGTCTCTATCAAGTATAGAGGCAAAGACTTGCTTCTCTCTGCATGATCGACTTCATAATTACTTAATGGAGAACTAAGCCTACGAGCAAGTCCAATGATTGCAGCATTGGAGTACGTAGATGACGATGTACAACATGAATCAGAAGAAAAGGATGTTATTAAATTGGCTCCAACAGCCTTAGATGACATTCCACCTAAAGTTAAAGATCCTATTGAGAAGATTAATCTTAGGACTTTAGAAGAGCCAATGAATGTGGCTATAAGCACCTTTTTGGAGCCTGAAGAAAGAAAGAGGTTCATTTAATTGCTACATTAGTATGTAGACTGCTTTGCAGAGAAATATGAGGACATGCCGGGTTTGTCGCTAGACTTAGTATGTCATAATCTGCCTATCATAGAGGGGAAGAAGCCAGTGAAGCAGGATATGTGATGTATGAACACAAAGACAACAATTTTAGTTAAAGAGGAGATAGAGAAGATACTCAAGTCAAGCACCATCAGAGTAGCCAAGTACAATGAGTGACTTTCAAACATGGTCCTGGTTAAGAAAAAGAATGGGAAGATGCGAGTTTGTGTTGATTACCGAGACCTGAAAAATGCAACACCAAAAGATGCATACCCCATGCCAATAGAGGATTTATTGGTAGATTTTGTAGCTCAACATAAGATGCTATCATTCATGGATGAGACAACAGGATACCATCAAATTCTAGTGGCAGAAGTTGATAAGCATAAGACAACATTTTGATGCCTAGGTTTTGCAGGTGTTTTTTAGTATGTGAACATGCCATTCAGACTCAAGAATGTATGGGTAACCTACCAGCGTGCTATGAATTTGATCTTCCACGACCTCATAGGAAAATCTATGGAAGTTTATATCGACGATGTGGTAGTTAAGACGAAATGCAAGTCAGATCATATAGAGGATTTGAGGAAGGTATTCATTCATATGAGACAACACCAATTGAAGATGAATCTAACTAAATGTGTGTTTGGTGTTCATGCAGGAGACTTCTTGGGTTTCTCTTAGTTCACTAGTGAGGAATTGGAGTCCTAGATGATAAGAAGGGGGTAGTGCTCAATGCTGTCCCGCCGAAAAATAAGGAAGAATTACAATGCTTACTGGGTAAAATTAACTTCCTCAGACGGTTCATTGCAAATGTTGCAGGAAAGACACAACCATTCTGACCTCTGCTTAAATTGCAAAGCCAAAAGGACTTTGTATGGGGGCCTATCCATTAAGAGGCTTTTGATACCATCAAAGTGTACTTGGCGAATCCATCAGTCTTGGTCCCGCCAAGGCCAGGAGTACCTCTCAAGCTCTATATATCAGCTAAAGAGTATTCTATTAGGAGTTTTCTAGCACAAGATAACACATCAGGTACTGAACGCACTTTTCTATCTCAGCCGTACCTTGACAAACTGTGAAACACGATACTCTCCAATGAAGAAATTATGCTTAGCCTTGTATTTTTTAGGATGCAAGCTGAGGCATTATATGATGTCCTTTACTACTTGTGTTATTGCATAAATAGACTTGGTAAAGTACATGCTTTCCATGCCTATACTAAGGGGCTGAATCGGGAAGTGAATCTTGGCACTTTCCGAGTTTTCTTTACAGTATGTGCCACAAAATGCAGTGAAGGGCCAGACGGGTGCCGATTTCCTTGCCTACCATCCAATGCTAGACGTTCGCGAAGGGCCAGAACTGGAGTTAGCTCTCATTTCACTTACTCCTTGGTTCTTATACTTTGATGGTTCAAGTACCAGCACAATGACTGGGGCAGGGATTGCCTTAGTCAACCCAGACGGAGGCATTTTCTCCTATTCCTTCAGGCTGGACTTACATTATACTAATAACCGAGCAGAATATGAGTCACTCATTATCAGCCTAGAAATCTTATTGGATATGGAGGTCACTGAGGTTCACATATGCGGTGATTCCCAGCTTGTCATCAAGCAATTGGAGTTGAAATATAAGGTAGGTCCCATCTTAGAACCTTATGCTAAACGAGCCTGTTACTTGCTCAATTTATTTACTGAAGTTCAACTGAGCCACATTTCTCGCGAGCAGAACTACGCAGTAAACGAATTGGCATAGTTGGCGACTGGGATAAGCTTACAGGATGGCGTCTGCGAGCGAATTCTGAAGGTAGAACGCCACACTCTACCTTCTTTCTTTGCTCCACAAGAAGAAAACACCGAATGGTATATGGACACACTAGATCATATCGAAGTAGATTGGCACTAGCCCATCATCTCTTACCTTTAAGACCCTAAGACACCAGTCGACAAGCGAATTCGTTTCTTGACTCCCAATTATGTGCTTAAAGACAATGCGTTATTCAAGCGAGGGGAGGATGGTCTGTTACTGCGTTGTGTATACAGTCATGACGCTAAGAAAATAATGAGAGAAGTACACTTAGGTGCAGCAGAGGCACAATAGGCTAGTCCCAAGATGCGATGGTTATTACTGCGTCATGGGTACTACTAGCCAGGAGTTCTTAAAGACAATAACACTTTTGCTAAGGGTTGTAAAGATTGTCAAGCACATGGTCCAATAAGCCATTTACCTATCATCTATTTGCAACCAATCATCAAACCTTGGCCTACTCGTGGATGGGCTTTACATTTAATTATGATGATTCATCCTCACTTCTTCACCAAAAAGGTAGAAGCTAAGACTTTAAAAGTGGCTTCTGCGGGCACCATTCAGCATTTCTTATTTGAAGACATCATTTGTCGGTTTGGTAGACTAGAGTGTTTTGTCTCAGACAGAGGGGCAGGATTTATGTCTGGCAAAGTCAAGACGCTGATGCAAGACCTGGGCATTTTTTTCCTTCATTCTACTCCTTAATATGCTTAGTCCAACGGTCAGGCAGAGACAAGTAATAAGTTGATTTTGCAAATTCTCAAACGAATGCTCGCTGGTAATGCCGGCCTATGGCATAATGACTTGTTCAATACACTTTAGACATATCAGACGAGTAAACGAAATCCAACAGGGACAACTCCCTATGCGTTGATGTTCAGACACGATGTTGTCTTGCCTTTGGAGCTCAATGTTCAGTCCTTACGAGTTATGCAACATCACGATCTAATTGGTAAGGACTATGTGTAAGCAATATGGCAGGAACATGAAGACTTAGACGAGAAGCGGCTTGAAGCCTATGAACACTTGTGTGCTGAAAAACAAAGAGTAGCTTTGGTTTATGACAAGTGTACTAGGGGCAAGAGTTTTGCAGAAAGAGAATTGGTTTGGAAGACAGTGTTACCCATTGGCGAGAAAATAGAAGGACAAGGTAAATGGTCTGGTAAATGGGAAGGGCCGTACATAATCAACCACATACAAGGACGAGGAGCAATTTGCCTTCGAGATCAAAATGCTACAGTTTATGCAAATCCAATTAATGACCGTTTCCTTAAAAAGTACATCCAGCCGGTCTGGGAGTACGACGAGCTGCCTAGTGTAGAATAATTGACTTTGTTCATGCTCCCATACTTCTGCTCACATGACCAAACTCAAAGGGAAACCCTTTAATATGTTAATGTAAGCCAATTTCCTATGGCTAAAATTTTAATTTTTTACTTGTTTTCTCTGCCAATTCCTGTGGCTTTAACTTTGTTTAACATTTTTCTTATTTTGTAAAGCCAATATTGGTGGCTGGAGTTTGAGTTACATTTATAACGAGATACATACAAGGTAGAATACATGGAATCAGTTTTATTAAAAGTTTACAAAGGCTTTGCGGCATTGAGCTCTGATACCATGGAAATACAAACTCATTTACAAGTTGAAAAACCCGAAGGTTTATTAAAGAGGAAGGACCTCAAGAGACAAAAGAAGAAAAAACAGAAACTAGAACACAACAACCCAACGCAATGTAAGAAGAATAAAGGGGATTTCCCTTTTGTCTCTTTCATCATTGGGGTTGATGAACTAGTTTCCACCCCGGGAATGAGCCGGTTGCCATTCGCTCCTCCCTGAATTGGCTCCTATATAAATGGGGAGTGATAGCACACCAACTCCCTGTACTTCCTCGCTAGAGGGCTGGCACGGTAGCACCTGCAACATATATGCAAGACAAATGCAGAGCTTTTGCAGGGGAGGGAAAGGAAGACGACTCGTTTCCTGGCTTTTAGACTCGGCCACCTCCAAAGGATTAGGGGCAGCTTTACCAAGGTAGGACCTAGACATATCACTATCCAGCCCAGGTTTGGACATGGATATCACTATCTAAGTTTTGCGATAAACAAAGGGTTTCTGAAGGATTTTCTTTAACTAAAGGCCAGCAGAGATGTTGCAAAAAAGGCATTATTATGAGATTGTGTTAAGGTGAAAGTTTTGGATACGTTGTTTGTGTGGGCAGATCAGAGGTGATATTTATAGAAGCCTAACCCTATAGGCTTTGCACGCAGACGAAAGGTTATTGTGCATGAGTCTAGTTACTGCCCATGATAATTGACACGTATCCCTCAGAGGTTTGTTGGTATAGATGGTTCAACCGCTCCAAGAGTCGAGGGCAGTAATTATCATTTATTCCCAGTGGTTGATATGAGGGTAAGGTTCTCCTTGGAAGCTAAAAGATTTGATGTGATGGGATAACACATTTTTGAAATTTGAATCTCAATTTAATCCTAGATTTTTGGGTAACCGATCAGTTTAGACCCTAAATTGGGCCATTGGTTCGAATGGAGGTTTGTACTCTGAGCCCATTTCGTGAGTCATAAAGAAGAAGGGTAAATACGAGGTTGGGACTAAAGAAATTTTGGTACCTCAGTCGCGCCAGGGGCAATCAGATCAGGCGAGACAATGGAGTTGAGTGAGGAATTAGGAAGGGCCTTGGCTACCTTGCTTGGGTCTATTTGGGCATTAACGTTAGGATAAGAAAGTATGGCTCTCACCACCATAGTCGCTTATTCTTTTGGAGAATAATGCATGGTATGGTAAGAGAAAGGGGCATCTTTGAAGTAAAATTGGAATGTGTTGTTGTCATTACCATTATGAAGGCTCTTATTAGAGTCATCTGAATAATGGGTGCTGTGGAGAATGTTGTCTTCCACGACATGAGCAACAGTATTGGTAATGTTGACGTCCACATTTGCAGCAATGACGTTTCCAGCATCGGTAGTCCCAGTGCCAGTAATGGTGCTCCCTTCAGGTGGAGCATTGTCCAAGAGGTTCTCCTCAGGGTAGGCTTTGCTATGGAACACGTCCTAGGAATAAGAGAAGAGTTTTGTGTTAGGAGACGAGAGTTCGCATACAGAGAATTATGTTTAAGGTCATCCCTCAAGCTATAAAAGTTACCTCACGAGGTGATTGAGGAGTGGGAATGATCAACTTGAGCTGCTTATCGCCGAAGGAGAAACCAATAGTCTTTGGTGGCAAGAGAAGGGTGGCAGAATGAGGCCCTCTGGGCAGTGAACTATTTAAAACCAGACTTGATGGCCTTGAGGGTGGTGTTGGTTATGGTGGTTGTTCACCCTGCTCGAGTTCTTTTTATGAAATATTTTCAGAGCTAACCTTACGAGGGTGTCGTCGTCTTTTCTGGCTAGAAGTCCAGGCAGGGGAAGCATCTCGATGCCATTTTTGAGGTCTCTGAAATGGAATAACACAGTAATGAGCTGAGAATTCAAATTCATACTTTAGTTGAGATTTGTAATTACTTACAGGCTGCAGATTTTCTTGTTCTTTGTGTCCAACGTCCTGTTCGTTGTCAGAGTCAAATTGATCAATTCGCTCGTCGAACTGCGAGTGTTCAAACAGAAAAGAGTAAGTATATGTAATTAAAAGCCAATGTATGTGGCATGAATTAAGTGATGAGTAAGGATGCCTAATGTAGGCCAAGGTAAGTCTTCGTCTGGGTGTTTGAGGATGTAGCTTAGTGCCTTTCTGTTAAAGGAGTTGGCAGAGTTGTTGTTGAAGTTATTGAAGATGGCTGCGAAGAGAGATAGTGGTTGCATAGATCGAAAGCCTTCCCAGAATTGAGCCCGCCGAGTGTGGTAGTGTACTGTTACTCTCATTGAAGGTACAAGAACAATAGTGAGTTCCTCCTCTGGAAGCATCACGATTGAAAAGCCAAAGTAGGGGTCTGCATTGTCAGTCTCCACATGATGAGAGGTCGCTCACCAGGTACTATAGCGATTTACAAACCCAACCAGTGGCATAGGGACATGCTGGGTTAATCTTAATTTCCTGGTGAAGTGGTTGGGAGCGTACAGCTCGTAGCAGACCTTGATGGGATCAGGAACCAACAAATTTCCACTAGTGTTGTTCTGGAGAAAGATGAGCTTTGCTTGGTTACTTTGGGTAGGCGAAGGCAAAAAACTAATTTCTAACTCTGGTGGAAAACGGTGATCTGGGATCAGATGGACTGAGGTAGAGAGAAATTGGTTATGCAAGCAAAAGGTGGCAAAACACGTCTGGTAGGTTAGTCCTTCGAAGTCGAGAGGGGCTGAGATGGTCTAGCTTAGGAGTTTGTTTGCTGGAAACGGTGACGCCTCCAGATGCTGAAAGATGGGAAAGTAAACCTGGAGCCAGAGGTCTACCAATCCATAGAGGGTCGAGTTTGTTGAGTTACAGTGGAGACAGCGAGATCCATCGAAGGCCGTGGTAAAGGTAGGTGAGGATAGGTTGTGTGAGTCCTACCTTAGTGCCTTCAAACAAGCACTCGGTGAGGTGGATCTAGCACTTGTTGATCTTCTGGGCAGAGACACTGAAAATATATTTTGACAACCAGAATTTAAGGAAAGCTATACCTCCTTAATGGATTTGTCATTCATGAAGCAAGTAACCCAGGCGGAGTAAAAAGGGGGTCAGTTAGGACTAGCTTTTTCAGCAGCGTTGATGGTGTCCCCTTGCTTCCAGATAGGTTCTATCATATGTACTCCAAAAATGGTGAGGAGGTCTAGCAAAGTGACACTTACATGACCACAGGGGATGCAGAAGCAATTGCAAGCGGCATCCCAGAAACATATGGCATCGGCAAACAATGCACGATTTCCTCCACTGGGTAGTGAGAAGCATAGGTCTATAAGGTGGACGATCTCGATTGCTTGCCAACAGACTAGGTTTGCTTTACGACGAGCCTTGTACCACGTTCGCTCGTTATCGGAGGTAGTCGACCATTTTTTCGATTGAGCAGAGGGTGCCTTTGTTCGTCCACACAGTTAGGTCAACCTGCTTGTCTTGTCTGAAGATTAAGGCGGAGTTGCAGGAGTTATCATGGAGAACCTGGTAAAGTGTTGGGTTGATGGGTGTTTTGGGAGAGGGCCTAAACGACTGGTGGTGGCGTTTGAGAGTTTGAGTGTGGTGGTCGGACCTGATTTTTGCCGTTTAGCGGTGGTTTGAACAAACTTGCCAAAGATTTCGACGTTCTTTTTGGTAAGGCGAGGATATTCTTGCTTGTGAGGCAGGATTTTTGGATCAGAAACAGTGGTCGGCGGCAGAGAAAATCTGGCTTCAGAAGGAAGTTTGGGAGACTGGGAAGATGGAAGCAGAAAGAGTATGTTGAAGTGTGGACTCTGATGAGACGTGCGCTTCTTATATGACATCATGTAATGGCACAACTTTTCAGAAGGGTTGGCTAAGGTGGCGTTACGAGTTGAAAATTACTGTTTGGAATAAACGATATGTCCTTAGGATAACAAACCTCTTCAATTGCACTGAGGTTTAACTTCGAGGCTTGAGGGGCAATGTTTGGTTCCAAAATAAAATATCTTGTTGTTGGGCTTTAAGGGCTAAAGTAGGCGGCCTAGAAAGATAGTCCGTAACAACTGGGTTGGACTGGAGTGAAGGGAGAGGCTGATACTTGCGGCCCGTGTTAAATAGTTGTCTACCTTTTCTTGTGAGGGAAGGATTCCTTGGCGAGTTTATCATCAAGGTCTTAGACTTTGAATATAAAACCTAGGAAGTAAGATTCTGAAGAGTTAGAGTTATTTAGTAAGTCTAATTGTAAGGATTTTTAGATATACATTGACAAGTGATTGCCTCCTATAAAAAGAGGAGGTTAATGGAAGAGAAAGGATCCATGATCACATACATATTTTGCTCTCAGCAAACTATCTTCTCGTCTCGAAAAAATCCTATGACCAGCAATCAAGTGATCATCACCCGAAGGAGTGTGAGTATCTTGTGATCTACAGACACAACATACCAAAACCCTGCAACCACCGATCAAGAGATCATCACCAAAAGACGCGTGAGTATCTTACGATCTACGGATACAACACACTGTGTTCTTAACACTCTGTCAAGGAGATTGCTCTGCTTCACACCGAAGGAGTTGTAAGGTATCGATCTTCATGACTCTGTGAGAAACACGAAACCATAAAGTCCTAAGTCACTTAGGCGAGAAGGATCCATCAGGCGGGGTTAGTGCTCTCTCTGTCTCAATCGTTTCTTAGAAATCAGGCAATGACAGTCATCCTGGCTCAGACAACTACCTTTGTCGTCATCTTATTATGTCGTACGACCACTACTGTTGTTGCGCCTTCACACTATGCGCATGCATAAGCACTTTAGGGGGTCATTTATTATGCAGTATTTCTGTGTACCTCATTATTTGATAATACTGTCCTGGACTGTAGTGCACCTGCACTAATTCTAACCTGTGTTTGGTGCCGTCAAGGACTACACCGTGGTGTTAGTTTTTCTTCATACGAAACTTCTTGTTCCCATCTTCATTAACAAGCAATGACGACTCTAAGTTCTTCAGGGTTTCATTAACCCAAAAGTCTTCACCTGCATTGCTAACATAGTTTCCTCAAAAGTTTATATCAAATGATGGATAACTAGAATCTACAATTTTTTTTAATCAATTTTAGAGGACGCATCATCATCCAGAGACCGCGTAGGTTTGTAAACAAAAACCCAGAAAACTTGTGTTTCGTTAAAAATGGTTTCATAAAAAACCTTGAAATATAGTGTAATTGATGATACTGAACCAAAACCCAACCAGTAGTAGGGCTGTTAATCGGTACAAACGGTTCGGTTATTAGGCCGAACTGAAAATCGAACCATATTTTTTAATCGGTTCGGTTCAATTCGGTTTTCCTGATTTTTTTACAAAAAACCGAATGGTTTGGTTCGGTTTTCTTTTCTTCGTTTTTTTTAAATAAATAAAAAAAATTATAAAAAAATATTGTTTATTTCTATTAGTTTCGAAAATTCGAAGATTTTCATTAGCTGCTTCCTTTCAATAATTTTGTGAAAGTGTGAAACATAGTTTATGTCAAATCGAATCAAACTAGAACAAATATAATTAGTCACAAATCACACATTCAAAGTTTCAAACCATAGCAAATGGCCAAATGTTTACGGAAACTTTACATCACAAATTCAAAGTTTCAAACATCAACAAACATAAACCAAAGTTCACACTCCATAGTCCAAGTTTAAAACACTCTACAATCCATCCAAATAAAAATACAATCCAAATATCACATAAAAACACTAAATTGAATCCATTCTCAAACTATACTCAACTTATCCACCATTCTCACTTTCTCAGCTAGGGGGTTTTTCTTTGGCAACTTAGCATTCCTTTTCTTAAACCTACAAGAACCCCAATAATCATTGTTAAGTATCAAACTATGGCACATACCAAATACTACTTTCATATAGGACAAAGAGAGATACTCAATAACATACCCAACAATATCAAACTTGATTGACACTTGTAAAACGACGTCGTTTTATTCATTTCGGTTCAAACGATTCGGTTCGGTTTTTTTGGAGCCGAAAACTGAATTTTTCGGTTCGGTATTTGTTCGATTTCGATTTTTTCGGTTACGGTTCGTTGTCGGTTCGATTTTTTTTTTTTGGTTTTTGGTTCGGTATTAACAGACCTAACCAGTAGAATAAGAGAAATTTCATCCTTTTCCTTCTCATATCCATTGTCTACAACGATCTAGATTCATACATATCTTCAATAAACAAACTCCTGTGAATCCAATCAATGGAATTCAAATTTTTCTTCAATTTGTAGCCGTGTACCCAACATCGATCTTCTGTTTATTGAATTGAATAATTAAATTCCAATAATTAAATATAATTCAATTTCTTCAACTCTTTGCCCAATATCGAATTGAATCAAATTCTTTGAATTCCATCCATTGAGTTCTAGAAAGAGAGAGTGAGAGGAAAAAGGTCACGAACATAGAGAAGAAGAAACTGAAAAGCATTTGTATGGGTTTGCTGAGGATAAGATGAGATTCCCAATTATGAATATGAGGGGAAACTAAGCAAATGTTTTGAAGGAAGAATGTTGTTGATTTAGTGGATTTTTGGATGGATTCTCAAAATATATGTTTGGAATTGATTTTTAAAGTGATTTTTCTTAGTAAGGCTTTTTATTATAAGTACTTTTAAGTGGAAGCACTTCTCATGTGCTTCATACAAAATCAATTTCATGACTTATAAGTGATTCCCTAAAATTTCTCAAAACACTTCCAGTTATAACTAAACACTCTAAAATTTATAAGTATTTTTTTTTGTTAAGAAGTGTTTTTAGAAGCTATACCAACAGACCCAAAGTGATTTGTCCAATTAGTGCTTTCAAGAGGAATCACTTTCAAGAGAAAGCACTTCTCAAGTGCTTCTTACAAAATTACTTGTAAGACTAAAGAGTGATTTTTTAAAATTTCTCAAAGCAATTTCATATACAACCAAACACTCCAAAATTTATAAAAGTATTTTTTTATGTCTAGAAATACTTTTAAAAACTATACCAAACATGCCCATAGTCTCACCTGGTGTTATCATGAGTACAACTTTTAGGGAATTCTTGATAAAGTGAGCTAAGGAGGTCAAAAAGAAAACTCGGACACTAGCTTGTACCATGTAACTTTGCAATGGTTGTTGTTAGTATAGCATCATTAGTTGTCCGATTAAACATACTTATCCACTTAAGCAGGCGATCAACACCTACCTGACTACCCGAAAGACCACCAGGAAGGCTACAAGTTCACTCACAAGGCCGACCCTATCCGAGCGCGCACGCGCCCGTGGGGCGCACATCCGTATGTGCGGATCACACACCAACAGAACCAGACCAGTCCCACATCGAAGAACACCATCAAACACCAAGCTCAACCACCTATATATGTAAGGTATTTATTACAGGTAACGACATCCTCAATCTGATCCTGAATCCCAGCATTAAACACACCAACCTACTTCCATACACGCTCGCGTGACTGTTATATCCAATACATCTTCTAACTTAGGCATCAGAGCGTTGAAGGCAGGCCACCCCTGTCTCGACCCCTGACTGTCTGTTTGTCGTTCTATTCTTCTAACAGCCGTACCCGAGCACACGTACCCGCACACCCGAAGAGAGAAGAAGCGCCCGACAATCCGAACAGCCCCAATGTTCGGACGTACAAGAAGGAGAAGGAGTACTCGTACTTGCTTCTGCTAGATTGCGTCCTGCGTAATCCGGTAGAAACAGTTGGCGTCGTCTGTGGGAAGCTTACAAATTGCAAACCTCGTATAAAAACCACTAACCAGAAGCCTACATGCCTATCCAGGAGACTAACGTCGGCAGTACACCATTCGAGGAAACACCCGTGAGCGCACTGGCGCGACAAGTAGTGGAACCAGGGACGAGCGGCAGCGAGGAGTGCGTCGACGGCTTGCTCCGAGAGCTGCGAGAGGCAGCGTTTGATAGGGAGCAGGAGCGCTAGATCTGGCAGAGGCTGGAGGACCGGTTGGACGCACTCGTCGGCCCGCCGCAGGGGCAACGCGAACGGACCCAGGACACCACCGACGAAGAGCTACATCCGTTCGGCGGGGCTAATGCTCGGAGAGCCCGCTCGTCCACACCAGGAGGGGAGTCGCTACCCCCGACGGATAGCGCCCGGATCCTCCGAAGGATGGAAGAATTGGCAAAGGAGGTATCGCGCCTACGGAAGGACAAGCTCGCCGGGCAAGGTGAGACTTTCACCCCCCGGGTCAGCCCGTTCTCGGCGCACATACTGGAAAGGGGAAGATACCTCCACGCAAAGACAACGAAGATCACCCGGTTCGACGGGAGCGGGGACCCCCGCACGCACATCGACGAGTTCCGATCCACCACAGATGGGACCAGGTATTCAGATCCAACCCTGTGTTTTCTGTTCCAGGAGACACTGACCGAGGAGGCCAGGAGCTGGTTTTACGAGTTTCCACCAGGCTCCATCCATTCGTTTCTCGAGCTGGCGGAGAGATTCCAGAAGCTGTACCGGCTCCAGGGCAAGTACAACACCACGGGCATCCTCCTCAAGGTCCGCCAGGGGAGGGACGGGAGCCTGTCCAGCTACATTAACCGGTGGAGGACGCTTGCGAGCACATGCAGGGACCTTGACAAGCGAGTGGCCAAGGTGGCCCTGATGGATAACATGCTCGCTACGCCATTCGTGGAGAAGCTGGTGAGGAAGGAATATCTCGACTACGACGAGATTATGGACCTAATTGTGCAGAAGGCGTTGGTAGAAACACGGGTGTACGGGTCCACCTCCGAGTCTAGCACCAACCGACCAGAGGAGGCAAGCGCCCAACCACGACAGTTAACAGACGACGAAGAGCCAATCAGGGGCTATAAGAGGAGCCGGGACGTGCAAAGGCAGAATCACCAGAGGCCATCCTCCCGCTACCACAACAACCGCTACAACCAGACGAGGGGACCAGCACAACAGGAGGCCCGTCTACCACCAGCGCCACAATACCGACTGGCGGTCCAGGGGATATACGCGATCAACCGACAGTCGATTGAGCACCTGCTCCGCCAATACCAACACCAGATCCCACCACCAAATAACATATCAAAGGCAAAGATCCCGGTCGACCGAATCCCGAACGTCTGGTGCGAGTACCACAACGCCACCACTCACCAGACCAACGATTGCATAATGCTGACGAAAGCCCTCGTAGATATACAGAAGGGCGGACGGGTCACCCCTCCCAGGGCAGGCGAGCGACAGCACGAAGCAAACATTGAGACCCAGGGGACTATCAACACAATATCTGGGGGAAAGCGCAAGGAGGGCACCTCGTCGCCCGATCACTCGAGCAGGGAGGTGCTGACTATCGGGGCGGGACAAACGCAGAAGGCAGGAAGACGGGAGGCGCCCGCCATTAGCTTCACGGCGGAAGATGAGGAAGGTAGCCCGAAAGACAGCACCCTACCGTTCGTGATCGATGCGATCATCGATCGTTTCCTCGTAAAGAGGGTGCTGGTGGACAGTCGGGCGTCCGTAAACGTGATCTACCTGGACGCGTACACAGCGCTCGGCAGGCCCGCCCGCAAGATGACACCGGATCATGAGTGCGTCGCCAGCTTCACGGGCGAAACGTCGTATCCAATTTGGAGTGACAATATCCGGGTCGGGATCGGCACGTCCGACTCCCCGCACAGCGAGGTCCGGACAGACTTCATTGTTATGGACACCCCCTCCCCATACAATGCCATACTTGGGAGGCCGGGAATCAATAAGCTGAAGATGATCATTGCGGGACACTTGCTCTTGGGACGATTCCCAACCGAGCATGGGGTCGGGTACGTTCGGGGATACAACTACGAAGAGGCGGTAAAACCCCGGGACAGGCAGGAGGTCCTCGCCTTGGAACCTGCACCAGGAACGGAAGTACCAGACGACCCGCGGGACGGGCTGATGGCGGTATCGCCCGTTCCCGAGTGCGAGGAGCTGAGGACGATTCAGCTGTCCTCCGAGCACCTGGAAAGGACGGTCCAGATTGGAGCATCATTGGCTCCCGCGATAGCTGAGCGGCTGATCGCGCTGCTGAAGGAGAAGCAGGAGGTGTTCGCATGGTCGTACAAGGACATGCCCGGGATCAACACGAGCATCATATCCCACAAGCTGAGCGTCAGCGCCGGCGCTCGAGCGGTAAAACAGAAAAGGCGAGCATACAAAGCAGAACATTATGCGGTGATGCACGAGGAGGTAGACCGACTGCTGGGCATCGGGTTCATCCGCAAGGTGGAGTATCCAAAGTGGATCTCCAACGCTGTGATGGTGCAGAAGAGGAACAAAAAGTGGAGGATGTGCATCGATTACAGTGATCTTAACAAGGCGTGCCCCAAGGACAGCTTCCCTCTACCGAGGATCGACCAGTTGGTGGACGCGACAGCTGGGCACGAGCTCCTCTCGATGATGGACGCATATTCGGGCTACAACCAGATCTTCATGGACCCCGAGGACCAGGAGGCGACGACGTTTGTCACGGACAAGGGATTATGTTGCTACGTCGTCATGCCATTCGGGTTGAAGAACGCTGGCTCCACGTACCAGAGGCTCATGAACGCGATGTTTCATAGCCTGATTGGCAACATTGTGGACGTGTACGTGGACGACATCTTGGTGAAGAGCGTTCAGGCGGTCGACCACGTCCAGAACTTGGGGACTGTGCTCGACGTCCTCATCAGGAACGGCATGAGGTTGAACCCGGCAAAGTGCACGTTCGGGGTCACCAACAGCAAATTCCTTGGGTATATCGTCAGTCAGCGGGGAATCGAAGCCGCGCCCGTAAAGGTAAAAGCGATCATCGACATGAAGCCATCAGTCAAGAAGGCAGACCTGCAGAGCCTCACGGGCAAGCTCGCATCACTGAACCGGTTCATATCTCGATACTCAGACAGATGTGCCCCATTCTTCAAGGCTCTCCGAACAACGAACAAGCGTGAGGTCGCATGGACGCCCGAGTGTGAGGCATATTTCCTTCAGATCAAGGAGTACTTGGCGTCCATCCCACTCCTCTCTAGACCCATCCGAGAGGAAATATTGTACATTTACCTGGCTGCCTCGCTCACTGCCGACAGTTCTGCCCTCGTCCGCAGGGAGGACTGCACGGAGTTGCCCGTTTTCTTCTCAGGGAAGGGCATGACGGGCGCTGAGACCCGGTACCCGACGATTGAGAAGATGGCGCTCGCGCTCATCACTGCCGCCTGACGGTTGAGGCCATACTTCCAAGCGCACAACATCCATGTTCTCACCAACGTGCCCCTACGCCAGATCCTGCAATCGCCCGATCACAGTGGCCGCCTGGCGAAGTGGGCAGTCGAGCTCAGTGAATTCGATATCCAGTACAAGCCCCGAACGACGATCAAGGGACAGGCAGTGGCGGACTTCATCGCCGAGTACACGGAAGCAAAGGCGACGCCGGTCGACTCATCCGATGGCCCGACGGTGGAGGTATCTGACAAACCGGAGGTCAAGGAAGGACCATTGTCAGAGTGGAACCTCTACGTCAACGGTTCGTGCACGAAGAAGGTGAGCGGTGCCAGAGTCATCCTAACCGGGACAGGAGGGGTAAACGCGGAGTATGCCCTCAAGTTCGAATTCAAAACAACCAACAACGAGGCCGAGTACGAGGCGCTCATTGCGGGCCTACAGCTGGCCAAGAACTCGGAGGTGCCCGACCTCAATGTGTTCAGTGACTCCCAATTGGTGGTGAGCCAGGTCGGAGGAGAATTCCAAGCGAAGGGGGAATCCATGATCGCCTATCTGAAGTACGTGAAGGCACTGATCAACGGATTCAAGTACGTCAACATCAACCATATACGCAGAGGGTTCAACGCGAAAGTGGATAGGCTCGCCCGATTGGCCACGGCTCCCGTACACACGGGACCAGGGCAGCGGATCGTCGAAGTACTGCGACGGCCGAGCATCTCGGGAGCAGAGCAGGTCCTGGCAATCGAACCGCACGAGCACAGCTACATGGACGTGCTCATCGCTTACAAGGTAAGGGGAGAGCTACCAGAGGACAAGCGAGAGGCCAGAACCATTGTCGCACGGGCGGCCAATTTCAGCATACGGGACAGAGTGCTTTACCGACAAGGGATGACTTGGGCGAGCCTCAAGTGCGTCACTCCAACAAAGGGCAACTCTATCCTCAAGGAAATCCATTCGGGCACGTGCAGCCATCATGCGGGCGCCAGATCTATCGCACACAAGGCCCTTCGGTGTGGATTCTGGTGGCCCACCATCCATGCGGACGCTACGACCCTAACGAGCAAGTGCCACCAGTGCCAGCTGCATGCACATCACCACCACGCGCCCGCCGTCCCACTGTCCATCCTCCTATCGCCCGTTCCGTTCGCACAGTGGGGACTGGACCTAATCGGAGAGCTTCCAAAATCGAAGGGGCAGTACAAGTACCTGATAGTCATCATCGACTACCACACAAAGTTCATTGAGGCCCAACCAATGGCGAAGATCACCACGGAGAAGGTGGAGCGCTTCCTCTGGCGTTTCCTCTTCTGTCGCTACGGGACATCGATCAGTATCATAACAGACAATGGGCCACAATTCAACAACCCCCGACTCATAGCCTTCTACAAACGGCAAGGAACGGACCTCGTGTTCGCATCGCAAGCACACCCTCAGACGAACGGGCAAGTGGAAGCAGCTAACAAAATCATCAAGGCTGGTATCAAGAAGAAAATTGAAGACATCGAACCCGGGGATGCGGGGTACGGGCGCTGGCGCGAGGTCATTCCGGAGATCCTGTGGTCCATCCGAACGACCGCCAACGTAGCCACGGGCGAAACTCCGTTCAGCCTGACGATCGGAACGGAAGCTGTGCTTCCCTTGGAGATCACTCACCAGAGCCCAAGGATCGAGGGGTACGATCCACGCACGAACAGCGAGGGGCTACGCCTCAACAACAATTTGCTGGAAGAACGGAGGGACACGGCGCACCTCCACAACGCCGCAAACAAGCAAATGATCGCCCGATTGTTCAACCAGCGTATTCGGGCTCGACCAATCCAACTGGGGGACTGGGTGATGAAGGCAGTCCAGCAGAAGGCCAAGGCACTTCGCCCATTGTGGGAAGGCCCGTACGTTGTTGATGAAGTGATAAGCGCCAGCACTTTCTACCTTTGAGATATGCAGGGTCAACGAATACGGAACCCATGGAACATCCAACACTTGAGGAAGTACTTTCATTAAATTTAGTTGTACTTTTTCAATGTTTAAAAATTTATGATGTTGTTGCGTTCGTTTGTCCTTACCCCGCCCGTCCAGTACTCGGGGGACTGGGGATAGGCTGTTCGCACGGATGTAACACTTGGTTGAATTCCATTCAAAAGCGCACGTTCGCGCGAGTCACTCAAAAGATGCCAAAAAAAAACAAGACAAGGCACGCGTACGGAAGGAAAAGACTTCATTGATATTCACAGAGCACAAGGCCCGAGTACAAAATCCTACTCTTACAAAAAAAAGATCCTACAAACTAAGCCTCCGTATCAACCTCCAGCTCCTCCACCCCCTCAGACGACCCCGGCTCCACCTGCTCGGACGGATCCAGCTGCACGATCACAGGCCCCAGCTCTGCCTCATCAGCCTCCCCGGAAGGCTCCACCTCTCCCTCAGGCGCAGGAGCCTGAGCGCCCGTCAGTCTCTCTGTCTCAGACCGCACGAACGCCCGGTACTCCTCCAACCTGATGAAGGGAGTCACCGCTTCTTGGAAGGCGGCCACCTGCTCATCCACTTCAGCTCTCACTAGTTCGCGGAGCTCGTCAGACTCCTTGAACGTCGCTACAGCATCCATGCGAGCAACGCGATCCACCTCCTTCATCTGGGACTCTGACAGTGCCTCCCGGGCGGCTGCTTCAGCACGAACCCGCTCCAGCTCAGAACGCATCCGCTCCACCTCGGCCAGTTCCTTATCACGCTCAGTCCTTGCCAGAGCTTCACGGGCGGCAGCTTCGACGGACCGGGCAGTTGCCTCCTCCGCACGAGCGGTGTACCGCTGGGCTAGGTCGTTGGCCTTGTCGAGGTTGGCCACCATCCTCTCCACCACCTTCTGTTGATTCAGCCCCTCGGCCCTGAGGCGTGCAAGTTCCATGTTCTCCCGCGAGCGCACGCGGAAAAGCTGGTGCTGCAGCCGGGCGCATGCGATGAACGCCTTGTCCAGCCCGTCGAGGGTAGCATTATCTAACGGCTGGAGCAGGGGCCCCAGCGAGGCGGCACCATCCACGAGCGCACGATTGAGGGCATCAACAATACCGCCCGACGACCCACCTTCCGGGGGAGAGGAGTCTTCAGTCCGGGGGCGCTTCTGCGCACGCCCATCTTCACCGGCCGGGGCACCGGGAGAGAGATCTGCACCATTATGTGATGAGCGGCGCGACCCCGAACCTTGGGAGGCCTTGCGCCGGTAGTGCTGCTCGACTCGACGCTGGTCCCGCTCAACCAGCCGTTGCTCCTTCTCGTGGTGGCGGTTGTCCCGCTCGGCACGGCTTGAGCCCCGATTGGTCGACGGAGGAGGAGGAGGAACGGACGTTGGCTGCTCGACGTTAACAGCAGCGGAAACAGATGGGCCAGCGCCCGACGAACGCTGACGAACAGGGGAGGCGTGCGCATTCACTGCCGGCGCACGCATGGTGGGCTGAACTTCCTCACCCACACGCATTCCGCCCGAGCGATCCACCATGACACGACGTATTCCGCCCGAGCGATCCACCAAGACAAACTTCAAACGAGCTATCATATTCTCCTCCTCGGGCGTCAGGGGATATTCATTCGTGTCCAACCAATGGAAGCGCTGGGGGACTCGGTGGACACGGTGGGCATTGGCCGCGATCTCAGGGGCGTGCGCGCCAAACTCCCAGTCACCTCCGACCAGGCAGTTGATCGTTCGCCAGCTGGTGGAGGAACTGGGAGGATCGATCAGCCACCACTTCACCCTTGGCTCCACGGTGAAGGTGCCCGAATCTCGCTGGCGGGAGGAATACTTCAGACGGAAGAAGTGAAGGAATTCCGCCTGTGTGGGGTGGTCCAACCCGCTCGAACGGAAGATGTTGAAGAACACCACCAACGTTTAGGTCAGTGTAGGCCCACACTGACCGATGGAGATCCTGAGGAGCGCCAGGATGTACTGGAAGAACGGGTGAAGAGGCAACTTTATCCCCACCTTCAGGTGGAACTCGCTGACGCATACGTGGCCAGCAGGCGGTCGGGTGAACGACTCTCCCCTCCTCGGTATCTTCAGCCTGACTGACGAAGGAATGTGGTAGTCCCTCGCCCACCGCGCCATCTCCTTGACGCTCGGCGCCCGCTCGGGCTCTTGCACTGGTACTCTGTCGGGGAGCACCCAGTGAACTCGACCGCCCTCCGAAAATTGGGTCACGGGCTAATCTTGTTGCACGGGCTCGTCACCCCATGGTCCGGACGATGAGGATCCGCCCGACGATTCCCCTAACCCTGCGGCAGCGAGCGCTTGTTAGGGATCCATTTGCTGCACCACAGGAGAAGCGTTAGGAATGAATCGTAGAGGCGTCACACTCATCACGTACTCGTACGACGATGTACTCGACCCGCTTGAACCACAACTAACCCACCCCACCCTCGGTATGTACATCCGCTCACGTGATTGCCCGCTTGATATCTCTATTGGCTCCATTCCTAGACGCACGCACGCAACACCCACACTTAGCAAAAAAAAGCAAACTACCAGAAACACCAAAAACCCAAAAATCCTACCCCAAACAAAATCAAACCTGGCACACCTCAAGAACACGCCTTGTTCTTGAAATACAAACCCAGAAAAGGCCAAAAAACCCAGAAACCGTGACAGAGCAGAAACAAACAGAAACCAAAAACAAAGACAAACCAAAACGGAAAACAGCAAAAACAGGTTGCGAGCCTCACCAAATCGAAGGTTGACGGTAGAGGATGAACGTCGATGAAGGATTCCAGCAAGGAGCAAAGAACACAAAGATCAGAGAAGAACAGATTCACAGAGTAATTTTTGCAGCGTTTCGGTAAATGGTAAAGAGTAGTGAGGAAGACGACACCAGAGCCCCTATTTATACTGATCGCACGGTGCACGCCAATGAACGCCAGCCGTCCATTTTCGCGTGTCCACCGTCGGATCACGACACGTCGCCCTAAGGTGGTTCACCTGCCCGCCTAAGTAACTGCGCTCCCCTTCAGCTTCCCGCCTCGGTTTCAAACCCTAGCACGGTCTTCCACGGCTCGACACGTGTCGTCTATGCAACAGCCCACGCGCCTGACGCATGACCTCCGGGAAGTTATTACGTCATCAGCATTTAATGCTCAGGGCATGCCAACATTAATTACGACGGCTAGCATTTATTACGCAACGGTTCCCAAGGAGAAGTCAAAAGGAATGTCACCTCAACCGCCTCACCAAATAGAGCAATCACCCAACCCAAGGCAAGACACGCCATCCGTACTGGCGCATACACCACCCGCACGACAAACGAAGGATGCATGCCCACAAAACGCTAAAACAAGGAAATCACCGCCACGGGCGTGGGGCACCTCCCCTCCGTGCGCGTGCCGGTAAGAACTAGCAAGCCGGATTAGGCGGCACGGGCATGGGGTCCGTCCTCTCCTTGCGCGCTCTAAGACAGATGGGCGGTACTGGTGTGGGGTCCGTCCTCTCCGTACGCGCAACGTTAACGATCGACTCGCCGACTCAGCCGGCAAGGGTATGGGGTCCGTCCTCTCCTTGTGCGTTTTGAGACCGATGAGCGTTCCAGGTGTGGGGTCCGTCCTCTCCGTGAGCGAAAATACAAGCCGGCTGTGGTGACAGAGGCATGGGGCCGACTCCTCTCTGGGCGCGCTAAGCCGATGGGCGGCACAGGCGTGGGGTTCTTCCCCTCCGTGTGCGTAATGTTAACGATCGACTCGCCGACTCAGCCGGCAGGGGTGTGGGGTCCGTCCTCTCCTTGCACGTTCTGAGACCGATGAGCGTTCCGGGTGTGGGGTCCGTTCTCTCCGTGCGCGAAATCTACCCGGTTTAGGCGGCAGTGGCCTCTGCGCGCGCTAATCCGACGGGCGGCACGGGTACGCGTTCGTGCGCGCCGCACCAATTGTACGTCGCGGTCTTGATCCCACCGTTGACGATACAGCGTACGCAACCACATCCCCGTTGACGTGCGACGTACGCAACGGCATCGCAGCGTTGGCGTTACGACAAACATTCGCATACATTCATACACCATACCATACATTCACGCATCATACCATACATTCACACATTTGCATACCTATATATCTACGTTGAACTTATTTATGTTTACCAGGCAACACCCTATGGGCACGCGGCTCCAAACGAGCACGATCCGTTTGGAGGCGGAGCCCAGAATACAAGATCACACGAACAGGTACACCAACGGACGCACAGGTACCCACTCCGTCATGCGATCCCTTCCTTGACCGGAGAGTTGGGGGACTTGAGGGTTACAGGATCATACACCACTGCTCAATCGGATAAGTATTCTTGATCAATCGAACGAACCCTTTTTCAACTCCCCAGTCAAGAAAGTTCTCTTTGACTTGGGGACTTGGGGGACTTGTTAGTATAACATCATTAGTTGTCCGATTAAACATACTTATCCACTTAAGCAGGCGATCAACACCTACCCGACTACCTGAAAGACCACCAGGAAGGCTACAAGTTCACTCACAAGACCGACCCCATCCGAGCGCGCACGCGCCCGTGGGGCGCACATCCGAATGTGCGGATCACACACCAACAGAATCAGACCAGTCCCACATCGAAGAACACCATCAAACACCAAGCTCAACCACCTATATATGTAAGGTATTTATTACAGGTAACGACATCCTCAATCTGATCCTGAATCCCAGCATTAAACACACCAACCTACTTCCATACACGCTCGCGTGACTGTTATATCCAATACATCTTCTAACTTAGACATCGGAGCGTTGAAGGCAGGCCACCCCTGTCTCGACCCCTGACTGTCTGTTTGTCGTTGTATTCTTCTAACAGCCGTACCCGAGCACGCGTACCCGCACACCCGAAGAGAGAAGAAGCGCCCGACAATCCGAACAGCCCCAACGTTCGGACGTACAAGAAGGAGAAGGAGTACTCATACTTGCTTCTGCTAGATTGCGTCCCGCGTAATCCGGTAGAAACAATTGCCATCAAACGCAGTAATAGTGGAGATACTTCCAACTGATCGAATTAGTGAATGATTTTGAGGTTACTAATCATCCTTGTTGCAAAAGTCTGATAGCTGGTTTTAATTAAAGCACGTATATATACGGATTAAGAGATGAGAGAATAATATGGTATGAAAATTTCATAAGCTGCTAAAATGCAATAATCGTTCTACACACCAATTCAAAGAGTAGAACTACAACCTTTCACCCAGAAAAAGACCAGTGTTGGAGATGAGGAAATTTCAATGACCCGTTACGCAGAAGAGGAAAGCCGTGGAAGGAAGGATAAAGTTGCCGACTTTCCCGTGTGGTGGTGGTGGGTGGAGACCCACAAGTGATGGCTCTTGTCTTCTTGTTCAGCTTTTTGGGATCCCTGGCACTCGATGCATGTGACGTGTTTGTTGGTCGGTGGCGGGAGCTACTTGGCCTTTAACTGTAACCCTGTTGGCGGACACGTGTAGACTTATGTTTCCCGTTTCAGGTTCCGCCCGCGGTCTACCGTTTAATCCGTTGTAGTTTCTCCGGCGTCATTTCTCGTGGAACAATGCTCAGGTCCGACGCTAGCATCCAATTTTTTTTTTTTTAACTAATAACAGCTTAACAGCTGTGAATTATTAAAAAAAACTTAAAAGAAGAAAATCAGGTCTAGTTTGACTATGCGCGTCTTAGACTCTTATTCTCTGAGAAGTTCATGTAATATGCCCAATGTTTCGGTTTCTCTCTACTTGCTCATCTCCACTTCTTCCGGTAGCATTGTAAGTGTGTTTGGTTTCATCCTTATATCAAAATCTTCATCATCATCAATCCTTTCTTCCAGCAGCTACAGAGGTAATCGTACGTACTTGCATAATTGGGTCTCATTTCTTATTCTTCTTCTGATCATTAAGTTCAATTTGATTAGGTTTAGGGATTATTTTGTAATCCTACAGGGGTTTATGGCACGATTATATGTTGCCATTTTTATTGATTGATCTACCTATTCTAAACAAAGTCAATCTTAGTTATTCAAGTTGACGATTATACATATACTTATTTCATTAATTTTTTGTTTTCTTTTTCTTGCTTGGATTTTGTAGAACTACATTATTATAAACTAATGAATGATTAGTTTTGTTTGGAAGAAACAAATGGCATGGAGTACGGTAGCAATTTATGCAATGGTGAAGAGCAAACTTCACATATTGACGATCATTGTGATTCACCTAATCAAGTAAGTACACATAAATGAATTCTCTTGAGGTCTTAGAAAAAAGAAGAATTAGAAGTTGAGATAGTGTTTGATTGTTATAAGGATGCGTATCGAACTTATGTTGATTATGTTGAAAGAGTTGAGTTTGATGTAAGAACAAAAGCGTAGCTACATACGGGTTACGGTGGGTTACAGCCCCTCCCCCCATAAATTTAAAAAAAAAATATTTGTAGTTTAATTTGCAGTGTAAAATTTCAATTTTAAAAATTAGCCCTTTCTAAATTTATTTAACTCGTACATCATAAGTAAATTTATTTGAGAAAAAATTTAACCCCCTCGTTATAAAATCTTAGCTCCTCCCTTGGCTATCTCCGCTCCCTTTCTCCGCAGTAACATCCTGCCTTCTTTCCCCTTGACAACTACTTCTTACACTTTGTCTTTCTGCGGTTTCTTCTCCCTCTTATTTGCTCATCATTTTACAGATTCAACAAATCTCAATCCAAGTGCTCATACCCAGAATCTAAGATCACGATCTTTCCAGGTCCGGCCCTGACGTAGAGTGGGTAGGGAGATGGCCTAGAGCCCAATCTTGAAAGGAGCCCAATTCTTTTTTCTTTAATTAAAATCAATTAGAAAAATATTCGGTCTTTTTGCGTTCCTCTCACATTCACTGTCGACAATTTTCTTCTCACTTCCTCGGCTTCTACACTTTCTCGATTTTAAGTATCAATCATGAAAGAGACTATTAGTTTTATGCAAAATTCACTCCATTACCATAAACCCTTTTTGATAGCTCAACAGTTATGAAGAAAACGATTAATCTTCTCCAAATCACCTATTTCACTTTCTGTAAATAGCTAACAATCCTTCTGAAGTCTACATCATTCAATCTCATATCCCAGTACTCAAATTTGATTAGCACCATGTTATAAAAGCTCAAAAATCATTGTAATGTTGTGGCTGTTGAACCCGTCTTTGAGATCTGCATTGAAACACTAGTAATGTCCCTCTCTCATTCCAGCTCAGCGTGGTTTTCATGAAGAATGACTACACTCCGGTCACCATTGCCTATTTTAGCGTCAAGGCTTTTATCAGTTTGAATAAATTTAAATTATCACTATTTTCTACATATTAGACTTTTGGGTGTTGGCAAAAATCACAAAATCATGGAGGTATTAAGGTTCGTGTGGCATTTTGTTGTTTGGATTGCTAATAGTCAGAAGAAAAAAAGATTGCTTTACTATTTTCTACAGGTTCACTATGTCATGGTGATCAAAAGGTTCTAAGTTTGATAGTATAAATCTTGAAAGTATATGACATTTTACCTTTTCAATTCTATATTGGAGGGTTTTTTTTGTCTTCCAGAATGGAACAACCGAAGGATTTTAGCTTATCAATAGAATTTTAGTGAAAAATTATCGAGTATAGTTGGGACAAAGTAACTCAGTTATTTTTTATGTGCATTGGTTATGAAAAACTAGTTATCAATCTCAAGTACTCGTTTTTATTAGTTATCTGAGGTCTGAATGCTTCTGATCGATGTGCAGCAGTCATGGAAATTCCCTTACAAAATCAGAATATTTCAATCAAGATTTTTCTTATAAAGGGCCCAATTTTAATTTTTATCCAGGGCCATGAATTTCTCGGGACCGGTTTGGATCTTTCATGTATCAACCTTACCTCCTCTGGCCTTTACTGAAACCGAAATTCACTGGATTGCATGGGTCATCAAATGGCCTCAATCGATCAATCATCCTCCTGATCTCTATTTCTCATCCTTTGCTCTTCCTCTAAATACCCATTTTAGCCCCAACTACACATCCTCTTGATCAATCTCTTGTATTACTCTGAGATAATAATTTCTTTGATAACTTTACAAAGCCGTGGGTTCCCGTTTTCCTATCAATTTTTCAACTCAACCTCCAATTTTGTTTCCCTCCATACCCTTCTATCTTTCCTGGTTTTTGTCGTCAATAGCAAAGCTCATCGACGTGATTGGATCTTCGGTCCTCTTTACTATCTTCATATAATGACCACTAGAGCCTAAACGAAATCCACCTTCAGTCGGACATATTTGTCAACAAATTATTGGGTTATTCCTTAAACCCTTATTCTCTATTCTGATCTATTGCTTTTAATTGATATTTACTATTTTCTACAATTGATACGTACTCTTAGCAAGTGCCATGGCTTGGCTGTTATACAAATTACTCATCTTGTATTACTACTTTTATATGTGCTTTGTTAGGTGGTTCTGATCATAATAGAGAACATGTAAATGAAAATGACTTTGAGTTAAATATCCTAGACATCTTTAAAAATCCAGAAATTTCTGATACCATGTCTATGGAAGTGAATGTTGTGGTTTATGCCTTGTTTATTAACTGTGATACTGATAAGCTTCTTCTTGAAAATAATGTTTGCCTGGTAACCCTAACTAAAGTGACTTTGCTACATGTGATTGGTTTTGATTACCAAAATTTTGTAATTAAGAATACTTTGATTTTGGCTATGTTCGATAATAAGCAAGAGTGTTTCAGCTCTGCTTTAACTACCCCGGAAGATACTACTATGGAAATGATCACTGTGGAGGCCATGCTTATGGGGATTTCGTTTCGGTGCCTATGTAAGTGTAGTCGAGAGTCCTTTGATGCTACCAGTTCAAGGAACTTACCCGACGACATAATCATCTTGAATGAAAGTAATAACCTGGAATTGTCGTGGCTGTTCACGGCCTGGATTTTTTACTCAAGCTACCTTTTATATTACTTTGCTTAAAATGGAAATTTTGTGCCTCCTTGATACGAGGATGGATTATGAGTAGGCTAAAGCTCTAGTTTCTAAACTTCGTTGTGATGGTTCTTTTGTTATTCCTGCTGAATGTCAATGTGGTGGCTTGATTATGCTATGGTTATGTTCTAATGTTAATGTGAATATTGTTTCGGCTCATTTGTGCTTCATTCATTGTTATTGCACTTCACTTTCCAGTAAAGCTAATTGATTTTTACTTGCTAATATATGGTGCCTCAGAAAAGAGACCAAGCTAAAATTTGGAATAAGTTGCTTACCCTGAGACCGAATGATCAATCTCCTTGGTCGATTCAAGGGGACTTTAATAATTTGTTGAATTTTACTAAAAAATCCGGAGGAACTTCTAGGCCAAATATATACATGACTCAGTTTGCAAATTTTCTTAATATAGTTTCCTTAATTTCTTTGCCGTGTACTTGAAATTTGTTTACATGGTGTAACAATCAAGAAGGGGATTCTAGAATCTATGAAAGGCTTGATAGAGCTGTTGCTAATGCTAGTTGGTTATACTTGTTTGCTAATGCAAATTTAAACAATCTCTCTATCTCTGGATCTGATCATGGTCCAATTACTTTAACGTTTGATCCTATAGTCATACTAAAAAGAAAGTTTTTTAGATTTGAGGCCATGTGGCTTCAAGACCCTTAATTTATGCAGATTTTGTATAATGCTTATGATACTACGGTTACTAGAAATCCTATTCAAGCTTTTACTGCTCATACTTCACAATTATAGACTCTCCTAAAAGGCTGGAAGAAAACCTCTTTTGGTAATCTGTTCACTACTCTTAGAAATACTCATGATAATCTGTGTCTATACAACAAGAACTGAAGGAGCAGTTCTCTGAAGAGCTTTTGATTTAGGAACAGATTCTAAATTCAGAGCTTACTAAGGCCATCTCCATTGGTAGGAGCCATACTAAGGTTGGGTTGCAAAAAATAGAATCATATTAGGCACTATTCATTCATAAAGTAAGTTGTATAATTTGACCATCTCCAATGGTGAAGATGCATAATTATGTGAAAAATAAAAGCACATGGGTGGACCCACAACTTTTAGGTGGGATGAAGATGAGATGAGTTGTATATTGAGTTGAGAAAATAGAACATTTTTTTTCAACTTATCCAACCTAACCCATAAAAGATGGAGACTCATTTATACCATTAGAGATGGTCATTGATCAATTGAGACCCAAAACATAATATGAAAGATGATCTAAGTTATATGAAATGGAAGAACTGTTATGGGCCCAACGTGCCAGAACTAACTGGCTAAAGCTTGGAGATAGAAATACCAAGTATTTCCAAACCCAGGCCTTAATCCGAAAGAAGAAGAAAGTCTTTAGTGCTATTAAGGATGATACTAGCTTTATGTTTCATGAGCATGATGATATTTGCTCGAATTTTGATTCGTTCGTTTCGTAAACGTTTTACATAAGATAGACCGTTAGCTAAGAATGATATGGACAATTTTCTTATACATCTTGAACCTTGCATCACTTTTGATGATAATGATCTTTTATTACAACCTCTTTACATTGAGGAAGTAAATGATGCATTGTTGTTGATACCCAAAAAATTATCGGACCCAATACGCGACGAGCCCAAATTGAAGACAAATTTTTCATCTAATGCCGTAATGCAAAACGAAACATACCACTCTTAATTACGTTTCAACCAGGCCACCACATCCTTAGTACGGCCCAAGCTGCGCTCATGCACTACTTGGGGCTTACAATCATGGGTATGGTATGGAAGGTAACAGAAATATACATGCGTGTCGTTGAATTAAACAAATCGATAATTTCGATTTTGGGTCCGAAATTCATGCCCGGTAGTTTAACTCAAAGACTAAATGTGATTTGGAAATTTGGCTCCTTTTGAAACAAAAAAAGCCAAATCCATTCAAAAAGCCTATTTTAAGAAAACCTAGTTGCTGTAGTTTTGGCCCAAAAGACCAATTAAACCATCTAGTTACAATTCAGCAGAGTGTGACTAAATGTCATGTTTAGTTCAAAATCAAGCCATGGTGGTAAACTACTTGTTGAATAAAAGCGTGCTTCCATGGTAGAAGCTGTAGGGTTGATTTTGAGCTCCACAAACGTCCCCTTATTAGCATCGAGCCTAGTACCTTGCCCTCATAGAAATCTCGAGCTTGCAAAACTGGCCTTATCCAAACCCTATGAAGCACTTCCATGGTCCTCTTATTGATCGATTCATTTTCTCCCTTACCTCACTAATGTCCTCTGCAATGGAGAAGAAACCAGACCATAACCATTCCCAGAAATTCCTTATAAATAGAGCATCCTTACCATAAATCCAACAAACTCAAAACAACCATCACCTTAGAAGCCAAGCCTCTGAACCTTCAAGCAAACCCACTCCCTTCAGCCACATTCATCCTTTGTCTAGGAGCCCCTAAATCCCCAAAATTCTAAATCACTCCAGTGTGTTTCTAGCTCTCATGCCACATTCACACTCCATGTCCTTTCATGATTTGAGTTACGATATTAGACTGATTACGTCAGTTTGAGCCTAATCTCTGCTTAACTCTAAAACACCCTCACATTTTGGTGACTCCACAAGGGAGTTTAGGTGGTGACTCAAGCCATGGCAGGGTGTAGCAAAAGAAACAGAAGCATAAACTCACAAGAAGTTGCTAGCACTACTCCAACGTAACCAAGATTATGTAAATCAAGTTGACGAAAATGAGCAAGAGGAGAATGTGCAAAGAGACCTAACTATCAACGATCTCCTTAATTCCCTAAGAATGATTGAAGACACACAGGTAGAGCTCTTGAAAACTATACGAGAGCTTAAGACCCCCATTGCAGCTACAAAGCATGATGTTGAACAAGACATGGAGAAACAGAAACACTCCCATGAAGATTCAACTGCCAATGAGTCTGAACATAAAGGTCCATCCTTTGTCACTCAAGAGGATGTGGTTGCCATGCTCAAAAGAGAACTTCATCGCACAAATGAGGAGTGGAAGTACATTCCACAGCCTCATTACCCTATTACTCTGCTCTCCATGCCTTATCCCAAAGGGTATGAAACTCCAAAATTTGTACTCTTTGATGAAAGGAAAGACAGTCCAAAAGAACATATCAACCGCCTGATTGACACACTTGGGTCTCATGATGAAGTCCTCAACCTTAAGCTACGTGAGTTTTTGAAATCACTCACTAATCATGCCTACACTTAGTACACTACCCTCGCCGCAGGTTCCGTGAGAACATGAGAGGATTTGGCAAGCAAATTCTACAAAAAATACTTTGAGCATGAAGGACGGGTCGCCATAACACAGCTCAACTACACTCACCAAAATATAGGTGAAAACCTTGTCGAGTTTGTGCGAAGATTTAAAAACTTAACCCTTGACTGCTACGATGAGAAGGGAGAAGGAGCCCTGGTTGAAATATGCATCAGCAACATGCTCCCAGAATACAAAGTTTATTTAGAGAATGTTGGCATTGGCCAATTCTCGAGACTCACGGATGCATCCAAAAGGACAAGCATGTTTGTGAAATCACAACGGAGTTGGTGGTCAGATAAGCGGGATGCATCTCAAACTCTTGCAGTTGAGGAGTCAAAACCTCCAAAGAGGAGGAGAGAAACTTATCTAGCCAGCCCTTGCAGTAATGAAGAATTCCATGCAATTCTTGATACTTGTTTGCTGATGGTGTAATCAAACGACCCCTCCCACAAAAACCTCAATCAATAGAGGAAATGAGTGGTCCTTGCTACTGCCGCTACCACCAATTTGTGGGGTACCCATCTTTAGCATGTCAATTTCTCCAGAGGATTCTCCATAAGAAGATCAACAGTGGGACACTGCAGTTGTCCTCCAAGAAGCAGACTATTGATGATAATCCATTTCCAAAACGGAAGGGGAAGGAAGTATGTGCTCTTATTAATGCAGATGATGACTGCTCAATGGAGGAGTATGCGATGTCTTACCAGAGTGCTATATGTCAATATCAAGACTCTCGAAGTTTTGATCAGTCTAGCTAGTACTGGTACTCCAAACCTGTAACATATGACACTCCATGGTCTCAAGCAGAAGACTGGACAAACTACTTGGACTTCTCAAATGATGAGAGCCAACACTTGGGGGCTTTAATAGATTATGTAGAAAAAGAAGATGTGTCATACTGCTACAGCAATGCAAAAAGACCATGCTACCGTGGTGAATCAAGCCAGAATTATCATGTCACTGAGGTAGAGGAAGTGATGGAACTATACCTTGACAAGAACTATCAACCCACTACAACGCAAGTACTCCAGAGAAACCCTAAATTCAAGTCTCTACTTGACCAGTTGGAGTATGGACCACAAGCTAGGCAAGCTGCAACAGAAGCTCTCATGCGAGTTTCCGAGGAGTGTGGGCCACAATGCTTTGATTCTGAAAGGTAGAGAACTTTGTCCATCTTAGAAAATGACAATATTATCATTTTTACTGATGCAGACCCATGGTGTCATAACTAGATCATAGGATGCCTCTTTACTTAGAGACTCAGATCAATGATGTGTTCATGAGAAGTGCACTAGTAGACATTAGATCTTCGCTTGAGATAATGCCCCTCTATGTGCTCAGAGTTGCAGGGATCCCACTTACAAGAATTGTGAAATCTGAGGTGAGGATATCAGGATTTGCTGAAACAAATGAGGTCTCAATGGGATATATACACCTTGATTTGAAGGTCGGGCCTATTCGATCTCAAACTAAGTTCTACGTCCTGGATATTAACACAAGTTATCGTATTCTGTTAGGAAGACCATGGATCAACAAGTATAAGTTGGTCCCACCCACCTACCATCAATGCGTTAAAGGAAGAATTGGACTCAAGCCAATCAGGATATATACCAAGGAATCAAGCACCATTTCATGTCTATGAGACTCACTATACTGAGGCCTGGTTCTATTCTAAGTTCACTGCAGGTGAAGCATCTGTCTTCCCCAAAGTCTCTGGTATATCACTTCCATTATGGTGTGATATTAGAGACTTGAGTGACTATGATCTCCCAGAGGCAGTCGAACAGACAAGGTGGCAAAATGGAGGAAGCAGAGCTTGTGCACGACCATCACCGCAGCGTACCAAAGTGTTACTATCTGATGGTTGTACCATCTACAGTTTATGATTGAGTGTGGGGTTTGGATGCAATTTGCAAAAAGACCCCATACCAAGAGGTGTCATGGAGAATAAGTGTGCTCATGTCGATGAAGGGATATCTATGGCACCTGAACCCTTTACTCTTCAAAAATCTTTACAAGCACCACAATGCATGCAATATGGATCCACTCCAGTGGCTGAAGAATTGGAGGTAGTGAACTTGAGTGATGACCCTACAGTATAAAAGTTGATTCTAATCAGTAAGAACTTGCCATGTGAAGAAAGAAGCTGTTTGGTTGCATTACTCAAGGAATTCATAGATGTGTTTGCTTGGAGTTATGAAGAAATGCCTGGCCTAGACCCAAATTTGGTGTGTCATATATTAAATGTGGAACTTAAGACGCAACCTGTGGTGGAAGTAAGAATAAATTACCAACCAAATGACGAAGCACAGATCAAGCAAAAAGTTGAAAAGCTCTTGGCCTCCTGTTTCATCAAACCAATCAAGCATCCTACGTGGCTCACAAACATTATACCTATAAGAAAAAAGAATTACAAGTAAAGGTATGCATAGATTATAGATATCTAAACAAGGCTTGTCTTAAAGATGAGTTCCCACTGTCGAATATGGATATACTGATCAATTTAACCTCTGGTCAAGGCATGCTTTCTTTCATGGATGGTTTCAACGGGTATAACCAAATCAAGATAGTTCCTAGAGACGTGAAAAAGACAGCATTTCGCACTCCATATGAAAATTTCAATTATACAGTCATGCCATTCGGCCTTGAAAATGTAGGTGCTACATATCAGCACACAATGACAGCTATTTTTCATGACTTAATGGGGAGCGATGTGGAAGATTATGTCGATGACTTGGTGGTGAAGTCAAAGACTAGAGAACAAAACTGGGATGTACTTAAGAAGGTACTAATGAGGTGCAGGCAATACAAGATAAGGATGAATCTCAAGAAGTGTGCTTTTGGAGTGTCATCAGAAAAATTCCTTGGTTTTATAGTGCATAGAAGAGGGATAGATGTGGATCCTGCCAAGGCACGAGCCATAGCCTCTACACTGCCACCTTCTAATCAGAAAGATCTGAAGAGTTTCCTGGGAAGATTGTCATATATCAGACGGTTTTGTACTAGGCCTTGCTGCAGTGATCAAACCCTTCACCCATTTACTCAAGAAAAGTACCATGTTTGTATGGAATGATGAATTCTATAAGGCCCATCAGAGAGTGAAGCAACTTGTTACCAAACTTCCAACTATGAGGGCTCTAAGATCAGGCATTCCATTAAAAATATACTTGGCTACAACTGACACTGTAGTGGATGCTTTACTTGCTCAGGATGACGAAGAAGGTGGGGAATGACCTGTGTACTACATCAGCCGCTTGCTAGGAGGAGCTGAGACAAGATATCCCAAAACTAAGAGGCTTTGTCTTGCACTCATTTATACAGCACAAAGATTACGCCATTACTTCCTTGCTCACAAGTTTCATCTAATGGTGAAAACAGATCCAGTGAGGTACTTGCTCACTAGGCCAATACTGACAGGACATTTAGCAAGATAGTTTTTGTAGCTCTCGGAGTTTGATATTGAGTGTACTTCACCACATGCAATCAAAGGACAAGAAGTTATTGACATGTTTGCATTGTTTCCGAGAAGTAAGGAAATCTCTCTCACATCAGAGATTCGTGGAGAGTTACCGAAAATGGTTGGAGTACTCGCAAATGAAGAGGAGCATCCATGGATTATTTTTTTCAATGGCTCTGCCACATCCAATGGAGGAGGAGTTGGAGTGGTACTAATTGACCACATTGGTAACACGAAGGCTTTGTCATTCAAGTGAAATTTTCCTTGTATAAATAACACTACATAATATGAAGTTTTCATTACAGGCTTGTCCACTGCAGTATAGTTAGAGGTAGAGGTGGTTGAAGAAAATATACGTCATATGGGATTCCAACCTTGTGATCAGTCAGATGAAATGTGACTTTGAAGTAAGAGAGGCAACCTTTGCCCTATATCGAACTCTAGCAGAAGCATTGATGAAGAAATTTGATCAAGTATCCTTGGAGCACATACGTGGTTCTACTAATAGATATGCAGACGCTTTGGCCACACTTGGTTCCAGGTTGTCATTTACAAGAGACCAGCCTAATGTCACATTCATTCTTAAAGACAAGCCTTCAATAGAGTTATTGGCCTTGCCAATAGGACCGAGAAAAGAGGATTGAATGAGGTCCATCATGAGTGATTTAGTGTTGCAAGGCATCAAAAACTTGAAGATCCTCAAGGAGTACACAATCATCTTTGGAGAATTGTACAAGCGATTGGCAGGAGGAGTCATCTCAAGGTGTATTTGTGAGGAGGAGGGAGGAGGCTGAGTAGAAGCTTGATGAGCTTCACCATGCCTCTTGTGAACTAGAGTATGTGGTGAGCTTGTATAGAAGGCTGCAACGCAGAGAGAGAGAGAGAGAGAGAGAGAGAGAGAGAGAGCTTTGTTCTATCATGTTCTCTATTCTCATTATATCACAATTGACAGTTGTCAAGCTGTGATTGGCTAAAAAATAAGAATTTGGACGCTCGCATCCCACTTAAAGCTTTGAATGGAAGAGAGATCCCAAGTCTGATTACTTATAAGAGTATTTACAGTAGTAAACAAATCTAAGGCAGGCCTAAGAGCTTTTGGAACAAGATGAATTAGGATATAGAAACACCCAATTAAAAAGCCAAATATTGATTCGAGAACCATCTCCCACTATCCAGCGAATACCTTGATGAATAACGTCTCTGGCCGGAAGGATACCCTTCCAAGTGCTAGAGTTTGAGGACTTAGACTTAACATTAAGAAAAGAATGATGTCGAAAATATTTTTGGGAGATAATATCCACCCACCAATTATTAGGCTCCAAAAGAATTTTTCAACCAAGTATAGCTAGATCAACTTGATTAAAACAAGTCGTTGATCTAATGTCAAGGCCACCAGCAACTTTAGGAGAGAAAATTTGTTTCCAAGAGATAGCAGGAGACTTATTGTGACGACCCGGACCATAATCAGCAGTATGATCAGCTATATACGTGAGTTACCGCGTAATCGTGGATTGACGACAGTGTTTGAACCGCCTGGTTTGATAACAACTTAATTATTGGCCAAGAATTGGAGCTGAGTATCTTCTCGAGAGTCGTTCTATGTGTAATTTCGAGTTCGTGGGCGGTTCCGGATCGTTATTTGGACGACCGAGGAATTAATTATGAATATTTGAAGTTTCGACGGAAACGGATTAAATTGGTGGTTTACTTAACGACTAAATTATCGGACGAGAATTTGGTTTCAGATCCTTCATGGAAGTTGTTCAGAATTTAATTTCGAATTTGTAGGAACTTCCGAAGCATGATTTTAAGTTACGAAGATTTAGTTGCAAATATTTCCGTTTGTTGATTGTTTAGTCGATTAAATATGTGTTGGTTCGAATGGTTGACTTTTTATCCGATTGGTCGATGTGTTTGACTTTGGGTGATAATTGAAGAGTATGTCGAGATGAGTTTGTGGCAGCGAGAATTATCGGGATCAGAATTACGACAAGAAAGTTACGGGTATTTGAAGTTTGCCGAAAAGTGTGTTTGTTGGTTTCCATTTTGGGTAAGGCTATAAATAGAAGTTTCCATATTGGGCAGGTCAAACCTTACCATTTTGGAGGTTGACCAGTCAACTTGTGTTGACCGATCAGTTTGGCTTGGTGGAGGAACTCGCCGGCGGCGAGCTCCGACCGGCCACCTCACGGCTTAGTTCCGGTCCCCTTCAACTCGCCGTGACCTCCTCTAGCTCGTGCCGGCCACCACGCACGGCGAGGCTCGCCGGAGAGAGAATAAAATCCGGCTAAAATGGAGGAAAAATTTGTGAATTCGGGTTGCATGAATTAGGCCGATTCGAGCTACAATTTGGACTGGGCTTTGAAGCTCTCCTCACATACAAACTACCATGTAAGTTTGGAGTTCTAATTTTGATTGTGGATGGAGAATTTTGGATTTGAAATTTGTGAACCAATTCGGTTTTGCTCGAAATTGACATGGTTAGAGTGAGAATTGGCCTTTGTTGTAGTTGACAAAGTTTCTCAGTGGGTGATTTTGTATGGAATAGGGGTTGCTCCGCCGGAAGATTTTCATTTTGGCAGCGGCGCCGTCGTGGGCAGCGGTGAACGGTCAACGGCGGTCAAAGTTTGACGTTTTGGAGTTTTTGACAAGTTGCATGTCATTTTAGTCGAAATCGCGCCCTGATCGCAGTGGAGAGGTTCGTTTCTCGATTTGAGCATCCGAAAGTACAGCGAGGTATTGAGGTGTGATTTCAGATTTCCGACAGTTTGTTGTAATCGGATTATGTGTTTCCGAGAGCGGTGGTTTCTCGTGATTTGATTTGAATTGTCGAGTTATGATTTTGAGAAATGGTTATTGTGATTATTCAGGGGTTCATGATCGTTCGTTTGGCGAGAGACTTTCCGCCGGATCACGGGTTAACGCATATCGCGTTACGCTAGTCTGTGAGTGGACAGTTTATTTTCACGGATTGATTGCGAGTCTTTCGTATATGATTTATGAACTTGAGCATGCAGCTTGATTATGGTTTTACGAACATGTGTTTTACGATTATACATATACGGATATGCGTATATGAGTATACATACACTTATATGTTGTTTCATGCATTTGCATCGAACTGTTTATGATTTGATTTTCACAGAGTACAGTCGTAGTTTGTGAGGTTGTACCAATACACTGCATCCCGGCTGATCCCCGAGGATGTTTACCAGCTAGAATCACGTGTGGGCTAGGGACCCCGTGGTTCTGAATCACGTGTGGGCTAGGGACTCCGTGGTTCCGACTGTGCTACTGCAGCTAGGATCACGTGTGGGGTAGGGACCCCGTGGTTCTGACTGTGAGATTTTCCGTGCATGCTCTGTTTACGAGTTGGAGTCAGCGTCTCCTCGTATACTATTTGGTTTGATTTAATTATGTTTCGACTCGCATATGTTTTATAACATATATTACTTGGTGAAAGACATTTATTTTCGTCCACTCACTCTAATGGTTTTCATGTCTTTCCCCTGGGCTTTTCGGTTTCCGTGCCCAGTTTGCAGTTCTGGCTCTGGTGTTGCACGTCGTGGTCGGAGGCATAGTACTCGAGCTACCTTGTTTCTTCCAGTAGGTTTATTGTTCTACCGACTGTGGTATACTGATATGTTTATACATTAGAGGTCGCTCTGAGTAATCTGTTGTTTATGTTATACGATTTTACACCGGATTTCAGTAAAGTACTATTATATTTATTGTTTTACTTTACTGTTGATATATTGAGAAATCCGGATGGGATTGGTGCCCACGGTTTGATTTTTGTGGCATAGGATGAAGTGTATTTTCCGCGTGCAGGTAATGGTAATTCCACGTTAGTGACGAAACTCTGCCAAAATTTCTACGGTTTTTGTTGGTTCGTGTTTTCGAAGGGGTTCGATTCCGGTTTAGGGAGCTAAATCGGGGTTGGGTCCTTTCAGCTTGGTATCAGAGCATTAGGTTATAGGTTCTGTAGACTTCTGTAGTCGTGTTTACTAAGGATATTTGAGAATGTACAGCATGTCTGGAATGGTGACCCGACCGGCCGGCGGATAATCATCAATATTCCGGGTGTTGTATGCTTTCAAATATTTAAAGTTCCATGATTACGTTCCACTTGTTGTGAATGATGTTTTATTCATTAGGATGCCTCCTGACGTGCTTTTCGTGTCGTTTTGGTTGTGGATCCTATTGAGGATCATTCGACGCGCGATTTGCCAGAGAACTGTGGATTTGGATGAGTATTCTGAGTTCAGAGAATTGTGTGGCACGGTTTGCCTGGTTGTGTGTGTATGAGCGTCTACATGTTGCCTCAGAGTTGAGATTTGTGGCAGTGTTGTTTGCCTGAGTCAGATCATTGTATTTGGTGGGCTGATATTGTGTGAGTTCCGGTTGCAACTCCATGGCCTACGTTCAGAGTGTTGTTTATATGGTAATGGTTTTATCAGGCTACCCAGCATTCGAATGTGGAGTGTTTATCCACCTGAGGCAGAGATGCATTGTCTACATGTTTGTTTCCGTTTGTTCGTGTTATGTGGCTTCAGAGGAAGCAGTGTACGAGGTTCGAGACGAGTTTGAACTTGAGCATCAGAGAGATTCTGATTGATGTGCCTCGAGACATCCATGAGGAGCTTAATGTGCTGTACTCAGTGGCGAGGCTGTCGAGAAGGAAAGGTGTACGCGGTTTTCGATGTGATGGTTTGAGAAAGTAGACTTAGTCGAGATATGTGATGAGGTTGAGTTCCGACACTTCGAGATCAGTGACTTCATCAGGCTGTGGCCTTTTCAATTATGTCGAGGGTCATCAGATCAAGCAGAGGATCCATTTATCGATGGCGGAGATCACAGTGTAGTGGACTTGCTCTTGTGGTATGAGTTTGGGTGGTCGTTAGTGATCCTTTTACGTAGCAGGTGTTGCTGTGACTTGTGTTCGTGGAGCACCCTCAATTGCTGTTTCGGTGGCCAGGGGGTCACGTTACGAGGGAGCGCTCTCAGCCAGCTGTGTTTGCGGTTCGACAGCTCAGAGTTCGCGAGGAGATCCTCATGTTGTACCTGAAGTCTGACCAATGTTGCCTTTTGATGAATTATTCAGCAATGTCGCTATTGACGTGGGCGGCTGTTGGGCATGTTGGAGTTCGTGCCATGACCTTGTTTGAGGACAGACTTTTCTCCGAGGTTACTGTTGTTTGATATCCATGGCTATAGTACATGCAACTCCACTTCCGAGGTTTTGGAGAGTGTTGTATCCATCTGGAGGTTGTGAGATCCTTGTTGGAGGTTATATGTTAGCCGCGGATCTGTTATAGCTGGACATCGTGGTTTTGATGTGATTATGAGTATGGATTATTGGCGACACATTTTGGCTATGTTCGAGTACCTCGAGAAGGAGGTTGTGTTTCGACGACCAGATTTTCCTGAGATGCTGTTTCGCGGTGATGGTCGAGCGGATGATGGAGACGAGTTGTGTTATTGCTTAGCTCATGTTGTGGATACTTTGGTTGCTGTGCCCGACGTTGGTGACATTGAGGTGGTTCCCGAGTTTCCAGGTGTTGTTCCGGAGGAGTTACCAGGTGTTCCTCCAGTTCGGGAGACTAACTACACCATTGAGCTTGTACCTAGCGCTGGACTCATTTTACCGACGTTTTGTCATTCGGAGCAAGCGGAGCTGATGGAGCTACAGTTTCGACTCCAGGAGTTGCTGGAGGAGGTTTTAGGAGATTTCATGCGACCCCGCGTATTTGCATGGTGTGCTCTTGCATTGTTTGTGCGGATGTTGCATGGTTCGACGTGGTGGTGCGTTACTACCGGAAACCTGATTTGCTTCAGAGGAGAGTGAGTATCCTCCGCTTCGGATTGACGATTGGTTTGATCAGCTTGTGAGAGCTTCAGTCTTTTCGAAGATTGATTTCGGATCTGGATACTATCAGCTGAGGATTGATAAGTCAAATGTGGTTTGGACAGTTTTCAGATCTCGGTGCAGGCATCAGGAGTTCTTGGTCACGCCATTGGTTGACCAATGCCCCGTAGGTCTTACGAACTTGATGGACCAGATGTTCAGACGGTTTCTTGACGAGTTTGCGGTCATGTTTGTTGGCAATATCCTAATGTACTCCAGGAGTGTGAGCCAGTACCTGATGTAGTTGCAAGCGGTTTTGCGGACTTCGTGAGATGATCAGATGTTGGCGAAGTTCAGTCAGTGTGAATTATGGTTGATTTGCGTGAAGATTTTGAGCCACATGATGTCAGCCGAGGGAGTTGGCATGGATTCCGATCAGTTGAAGCCGTGTTGATTTGGGGATTGCCCTACCATTATGCCAGAGAACAGGGGTCTCTTAGGTTGGGCAGGCTTTTACCGACGGCTTGTGCAGGATTTTCCCGGATTGCCACTCTATCTTCCGAATTGACGAAGAAGGCATCTAGTTCGAGTGGTTCGATGCACACGAGGAGAGTTACTTACTCCTGCAGGATGGTTGACCGTTGCTTCGGTTTTGACTTTACCTGATGATCGCGATGAGTTCGTGGATTTTGGCGTTGCATCGAGGTTTGGATTGGGTTGTGCTTTGATGCTGTATAGCAGAGTGGTGGCTCATGATTTCAGGCAGTGGAAACCTTATGAAGCTACGTATCTGGTGTTTGATTTGGGTGTAGCTGTCCTTATGTTAGCATCGGAGAGTCCGAGACACTATTGCTATGGCGTGCAGCGCGGTGTAGGACGTACACTGATCACTTGAGTTTCAACCACTTGCATTTTCAGCCAGATTGGGCTTGAGGCAGTGTAGATGGATGGGGTCGACTCACGACTATGGCTGCACCTTTGAGTTCGTTTGAGAAGGCTAGTGGTTGTACTTTGACCATCCGTTCGGGATGATGTTGTTATTGATGCATTCAGTCGAGAGTCAGGAGCTTCAGTGTTACATGTGTGTGTGTGGCTCGAGTTTCCGTGTTAGTTGGGTTATGCACTACGGAAGCTGAGTTCGAGTGTGATGATGTTGATGCTTGTGGTTTTGCGTGTGTTATGCACTGTTGGTGTGGAGATGTGTCTGATACTTCGAGTTTACTACTCGTGACACAACATGAAGAGCAAGGTAGCAGCATATGTGTGCAGATGCCACATTTATCGACTGACGATGGCTAGGAGGCAGAGATTTGCCGAGATGTGTCAGCCATTTGAGATTTCCAGTTAGACGTGGCGTTTGTTGCTGTGGTTGTGTGTGTTGTATGCACTTTGGTTTGTGATATCAATTGTCAGGCCATTGTGGACCGTTTGATGAACTTGGTACGTTTACTGGTACTTTTCGGAATAGATTTCAGTGGCAGGCTGGCATAGCTGTGTTTGACGGAGATTTTCCATTTACGTGGTGTACCTGTGTCCTTGATTGCTGACCGAGGTAATCAGCTACGACTGTGTGTTGGCAAGCTTTGCAGCGAGCACTGAGGACCAGATTACAAGTTAGTATTGGTTCTTATCCTCAGATTGGTGGACGATCTTTGAGGACTATTCAGACCTTGGAGGGCATGTTGTGGCCTTGTGTATTGCAGTTCCGAGGGATTTAGGACCAGCAGTTTCAGCTATTTGAGATTGCATGCAGTACCAGTTTGTGGACCACTATGGTTTTGAGGTTGCTTGATGTCGATTTGAGGTATGATGTTGTACTCCATTGTGCTGGAGCGAGTTTGGTTTGAGTTGATGTTTGATTCGGATTTTGTGGAATGTGTTACCACAGATTTTTGATTTAGCGGAAACAGGTTGATAATTGCTTGAATTCGATGTGTGAGTTATGTTGATGTGTGTAGACTGATTTATGATTTGCCATGCTGTTTTGATCCGTATGTGGTCATAGGCGAGTTTGTGTTGTGCCGTATAGTTCGGCATCGCATATAGCGTTGGTTTCTGTGTGTGTTGTGTTCCGTGTGGTGGAACTATGCTTCAGGTTTGTTACATGTTGTGTACCCTATCTGTTCCTTATGCAGGAACACTTGGCTATTGTGTGGAGCCAGTTCAGATTTGTGATTTGTGGGTACAGGGATTTTAGCACGGAGACATTTCCTATTGTGGAGTCAGTTATTAGAGTGTTCAGTTGACGTATCCACTGAAGAGTCGCCCAGTTAAGGTTGCCACTTGTGAGTTGAGCAGTATGCAGAGGCAGTGCTCCTACCTTTAATCGGCAGACTCGGAAATTTCGAGGTCGAAATTTTTCTAAGGGGGGTGGATTTGTGACCACCCGGACCAGAATCAGTAGTATGATCAGCTATATACGTGAGTTACCGCGTAATCGTGGATTGACAACAGTGTTAGAACCGACAGGTTTGATAACGACTTAATTATTGACCGAGAATTGGAGTTGAGTCTCTTCTCGAGAGTCGTTCTAAGTGTGATTTCGAGTTCGTGGGCGGTTCCGGATCGTTATTTGGACGACCGCGGAATTAATTATGAATATTTGAAGTTTCGACGAAAACGGATTAAATTGGTGGTTTACTTAACGACTAAATTATCGGATGAGAAATTGGTTTTAGATCCTTCACGGAAGTTGTTCAGAATTTAATTTCGAATTCGTGGGAACTTCCGGAGCATGATTTTGAGTTACGAAGATTTAGTTGCAAATATTTCCGTTTGTTGATTGTTTAGTCGATTAAATATGTGTTGGTTCGAATGGTTGACTTTTTATCTGATTGGTCGATGTGTTCGACTTTGGGTGATAATTGAAGAGTATGTCGAGACGAGTTTGTGGCCGCGAAAATTATCGGGATCGGAATTACGACGAGAAAGTTACGGGTATTTGAAGTTTGCCGAAAAGTGTGTTTGTTGGTTTCCATTTTGGGTAAGGCTATAAATAGAAGTTTCCATATTGGGCAGGTCAAACCTTACCATTTTGGGGGTTGACCAGTCAACTTGTGTTGACCGATCAGTTTGGCTTGGTGGAGGTGTGGCGCGACGGTGGAGGAACTCGCCGGCGGCGAGCTCCAACCGGCCACCTCACGGCTTGGTTCCAGTCCCCTTGAACTCGCTGTGACCTCCTCTAGCTCGTGCCGGCCACCACACACGGCGAGGCTCGCCGGAGAGAGAACAAAATCCGGCCAAAATGGAGGAAAAATTTGTGAATTCGGGTTGCATGAATTAGGCCGATTCGAGCTACAATTTGGACTGGGTTGTGAAGCTCTCCTCACATACAAGCTACCATGTAAGTTTGGAGTTCTAATTTTGATTGTGGATGGAGAATTTCGGATTTGAAATTTGTGAACCAATTCAGTTTTGCTCGAAATTGACATGGTTAGAGTGAGAATTGGCCTTTGTTGTAGTTGACAAAGTTTCTCAGTGGGTGATTTTGCATGGAATAGGGGTTGCTCCGCCGGAAGATTTTCATTTTGGCAGCGGCGCCGCCGTGGGCGGCGGTGAACGATCAACGACGGTCAAAGTTTGACTTTTTGGAGTTTTCGACAAGTTGCATGTCATTTCACTCGAAATCGCGCCCCGATCGCAGTGGGGAGGTTCGTTTCTCGATTTGAGCATCCGAAAGTACAGCGAGGTATTGAGGTGTGATTTCCGGATTTCCGACAGTTTGTCGTAATCGAATTATGTGTTTCCGAGAGCGGTGGTTTCTCGTGATTTGATTTGAATTGTCGAGTTATGATTTTGAAAAAAGTGGTTATTGTGATTATTCAGGGGTTCGTGATCGTTCTTTTGGCGAGAGACTTTCCGCCGGATCACGGGTTAACGCATATCGCGTTACGCTAGTCTGTGAGTGAACAGTTTATTTTCACGGATTGATTGCGAGTCTTTCATATATGATTTATGAACTTGAGCATGCAGCTTGATTATGGTTTTACGAGCATGTGTTTTACGATTATACATATACGGATATGCGTATACGAGTATACATACACTTATATGTTGTTTCATGCATTTGCATCGAACTGTTTATGATTTGATTTTCACAGAGTACAGTCGTAGTTTGTGAGGTTGTATCGATACACTGCATCCCGGCTGATCCCCGAGGATGTTTACCAGCTAGAATCACGTGTGGGCTAGGGACCCCGTGGTTCTGAATCACGTGTGGGCTAGGGACCCCGTGGTTCCGACTGTGCTACTGCAGCTAGGATCACGTGTGGGCTAGGGACTCCGTGGTTCTGACTGTGAGATTTTCCGTGCATGCTCTGTTTACGAGTTGGAGTCAGCGTCTCCTCGTATACTATTTGGTTTGATTTAATTATGTTTCGACTCGCATATGTTTTATAACATATATTATTTGGTGAAAGACATTTATTTTCGTCCACTCACTCTAACGGTTTTCATGTCTTTCCCCTGGGATTTTCGGTTTCCGTACCCAGTTTGCAGTTCTGGCTCTGGTGTCGCACGTCGTGGTCGGAGGCATAGTACTCGAGCTACCTTGTTTCTTTCAGTAGGTTTATTGTTCTACCTACTGTGGTATACTGATATGTTTATACATTAGAGGTCGCTCTGAGTAATCTGTTGTTTATGTTATACGATTTTACACCGGATTTCAGTAAAGTACTATTATATTTATTGTTTTACTTTACTGTTGATATATTGAGAAATCCGGATGGGATTGGTGCCCACGGTTTGATTTTTGTGGCATAGGATGAAGTGTATTTTCCGCGTGCAGGTAATGGTAATTCCACGTTAGTAACGAAACTCTGCCAAAATTTCTACGGTTTTTGTTGGTTCGTATTTTCGAAGGGGTTCGATTCTGGTTTAGGGAGCTAAATCGAGGTTGGGTCCTTTCACTTATGTTCCCAGAAGAATTTCCTACATTTAGTATCAAACCTTCTAGTAATTTTAGCAGGGCAGTGGCAACAGGATAAAACATGGTTAGGTATTCCTGATAGATTTGCTTTAAGGTTAATTTACCAGCTCGGGACAATGTATGAGCTTTCTAGCTAGCCAGCTTCTTTTGCATTTTAAGAATCAATTTAGAAGCATTAACAAGATCTTTCCAAAAACCACATTGTGAATATCTAAATACTTGCCAATAGAAGCTTTATGAGGGACTCCAATAATTGAACAAATGTCATTCCTAATCAAACTAGGAGCATTATTTGAAAAGTAGCAAATGGACTTATGAAAATAAATTTGGTGGCCAGACGCTTTTGTGAAGTTATCTCGGATGATTTTCAACTGTCTAGCAGCCGATGAGTTAGCTTTAGAAAAAATTAAGCAATCATCTGCAAATGCTAGGTTAAAAATACGAAACCCTAAAGGGGAAGAAAGAATGCCAATTTGAGATTTTGGTTTGGCAGTGTGCCAATTTAACATCCTAATTAGAGATTCCATGCAAAGAATGAAAATGTAATGAGATAAATGATCAACTTGTCTAATACCTCTTGTACGTCAAAAGCATCCTTCAACCGAACCATTAATTAGAATTGAGAATAAAGCAGAGGAGATACATTTAAGAATTAAGGATATCCAATGAGGATGAAACCAAAATTTTGAAAGGCAATGAGAAATATAATCCCAATTTAAGGAAGTCATAAACTTTCTCAAGATCAAATTTCAACCCCATACTTCATGTTTGACCTTTCTTGCGATTGAAGTTAGCAAAAAGTTCATGTGCAACTAAGATGTTATCAAAAATGGATTTCTCTGGTGCAAAAGCACCTTGATTTGGAGAAATATATTTAGTGAGTAAAGATCTAAGCCTTTGAACAATAGCTGGTAATAACTTTATAAGTAATATTACATAAACTAATAGGACTAGTGATTTACACTTTCGGGATTATCAATCTTGGGAATGAGAGCTATATTAGTGTGGTTTAAGGATCCTAGATCCGAGCCATTAACAAAGAAAAAATTAACTAAATTGAACAGAGAATCTTTGATAACTTTCCAATTTCTCTGGAAGAAGATGGCGTGAAAACCTTCAAAACCTAGGGCTTTAAGAGATCCTATATTATATAAGTGTGAGGGTCCTTTAGAGTTACTCTCTCTCTCTCTCTCTCTCTCTCTATCTCTCTCTCTCTCTCTCTCTCTCTCTCTCTCTCTCTCTCTCTCTCTCTCTCTCTCTCTCTCTCTCCTTCCCCTTCAAGTTTGTGAACGGCGACAGAATGGAAATCAGGTTGGATCCGATCAGGTTGTGCTCCCAAGAGACCCATTGTCATGGATAGTTCAACTTGGTCGATTTAGGTAGACATAACTACTTACTCTCACTCGCTATTTCCGATTTCTAATGGAACGCCATTCTAAAATTTAACTATTGACTCCGTCGTGGCTATTGTTTATGGTTTCAAATGGAGATGGCCGGATTACTGGAAAATTTTATGGATTTGAGGAAAATTTCGTCTATAGATGAGCACCATCTCCTTAAAATTTCAATTTGTGACATTGGGTTTCATTTGATTTGGGTTTCAAGGAATCATCTCCAATAGTGAGGTCGAGCTCACCTGCCCTCGTCATCGCTGCCGCAGGTGGAAGCGGACAAGTTAGGGATGAAGATCGGGTAATCAGTGACAAAAAGAAAAGGGACATGCAAATGTAGAGAGGGATAGATCTCAATGAGGAGAACAAGAATCTTGGTTTTGGATTTGGAATCGGGGAAGAATCAAGATCAGGATCAAAGAAAAGGAGGCTGACGGTCTTTAAGATTTTGGAAGTTTCACCAAAAGAACGAGAGAGAGAGAGAGAGAGAGAGAGAGAGAGAGAGAGAGTTTTTGGAGCACCTAGTTACAATCGTTAGAATATCCCAAGCCGGTCCTCAAATAATAAAATTTAATCTCCAAATCACTAGAAAGAGCGTTCTCGTTTTCACTATAATAAAGTCTTTTACTCCAGTACATAGATAAAGGGTGACGATGAGCATATGTGGCCCATCAACATAATACATGGGAGAACCTCTAATACCGTGAGAAGTCTAGGGTTCACAACCAAAAGGAATCGACAATATTTGGAGTAATCTAATCTTAACAACATACTAGTAAGACTCCTTGTTTCCAATACATACGTATCAGACTTTTCTCCATTCACATTCTCCACAATCATGAGCATGCTACACTTCATAAATATAAGAATGTATAAAATATCCATCTCTTTTTCAGAGAGCTTTGCAACTTGAGATTAATCCATGATATAGATCGATGCTTATGTATCATCATATTGTCCCTTGTAACCCATAATATAGAAGTCAGATCTCAAAAAAATTCACACTTGTTTTCTCTTCGTGTTTTGAATTAAATGCGCACATGATTTCATTTCCTCTAAAAAATAAAAGTAAACCCCATGCAACTATGCGGATAAGGTTAGTCCGACATTTTAGTTGGTATGTGTGTGTGCGAGCGTACTCTTAGTGTATTGTCTGTTATAATGAACTATCGAGGGCGTGTCTAATTAAATGAACGCGTTCTCCTAGTGACATGATGAAACGTAATGCCGACGACTAAATTGTTGTTCGACATTATACTAGGAAAGCTGGTAAACAATGGGGATTGGTAGGGCGCTTTCGCGGGAAAAATAATAGTTTGGTCTTTCTAGTGTGTCGACATATTTGTAAAGCGGATAGCTAGAATAACTTGGATGACATTCTCGCTAATTGGTACATGTTTGATTACATAATTATCGTAAGATGTTAGGTGGCTATCCGAGATCGATGTTCTATATGTGTTCAGTGTAATATAGGGTTCAAGTTTTACACATGTCCCCTCTGCGTACTCAACAGTTTTATTAATAAAACCTTAAGGGCTTCCACACCCGTCTTTTAAAAAAAGGAATTAGATAATCTTATTTATATGGTAGGACAAAAGTATAGATCTTAAGCCAGAAAAAAGAAATATTCCTAGCAAATAAAAAATAAATAATTGAGTTTCAATTAGTGTGTCAAGAACGAGTACTAGACTATTAGAGTACCTGCACTGGTTTTTAGCTCTGCACCTCCTATTTGAGCACGATCTCTTGCTCGAGCAGCGATTGCTCGAGCTGTTATTTTTTCTCTCTCGTCAACTGTTAGTCGTTGTTCTGCACCTCATAGCTACAGACCAAAATTCTGTCTGCTCGTGCTCTTCGCTGAGGTGGCCCACCGGATTCTCCCTGCTCGTGCTGGCACCAGTGCGAGTGCTCTTAGTACATCCACTTCTCCCTCCGTGTCTCCGTTGCTCTCCTTTTTAAAACCATAATGTTCACCAGCTAGAAGCCTAGCAGGCACTTTGGTCTATCCTTATCATGCTAATTAGTAATGACAAGCCAGCACAACAAATTGTCGATCAATTTAGCTGATATTAACCATATAACATTTTTTATAGGTGAAACAATGGAATACATTACTAAATAGGAACTTCCACACAACATAAAGTCAAAAAAATAATAGAAAACAAGAAAACACGAATTTGATCTCGGTCCTCGTTGGGGACGGTTCTGACTCTGTCCACGAATCACTGGTTGAAACCAACAACAAATAGAAACTCAGCTGTTCGGCATGCTTAATTCTTGAATAACTACCTCTAACGCCGCAAGTTGATCCCAAAAATTGAGTTTGAATCGTTCCTCCATCGCCGCCATCTCCTCCCCTTGAGCTAATAGAAAACTCAATAAACGAGGTAACCAACTTTGAACGAAGTCCGTCATCCAATTCCAAACAATATTAAATTCTCCCAGATCCCAAATCCAGTAACCAGAAAAATCAATATTGCACAACCCAAGCCAAAAGCCCATATTGGGCCAGGGCCCCAGGCTCAAATGGCAGACCCGAGCTCTCCGCCCAGCCCCACTGTGCCTTCGGACATGAGGCAGTACCGATCTGCCCCGCATCCGATCAGACACCATCGTCGGACTCCACTTGCGTCGTCTGGTTCTCGCCCTTCGCGGCCCATCACCATCTCGTCCTGTCACCATCGACAACCATCTCCAAATTAGATGCCTTCCCGGGCCGTCACGGCATGACACCCGAGAAGAGAGAAGAGCCCAACGTACGACGACATTTTGAAGCCATCGTGCAATCCCAGGATGGAATTTTTGTACTATGTCCTCTCTGTCTCTCCGAGTGGTCCACATCACCTTCGTTCGCCACAAAGTCCATGCAGAGAAGGCACATGAAATCCAAGACATCCCTCCCGTCGTGACCTTCAGTCGGGCACGAGGCGATGGCTCCCTGTCAACAATCATCTGTGCCCGGCACAAACGTAGATCCACCGGGCCAGAGGCTCTTCCAATGGTCCTCTCATAGATCGTTGCTGGCACACCCAAAATCTAGCGTAGACCGGTTCAAAAACAACTAGACCTCTCAATAAAGAAACTCTCAACAGTAGGACTCTCAACTAGGGCCGTTAATACCGAACCAAAAACCGAAAAAAAAAAATCGAACCGAAAATGAACCGTAACTGAAAAAACTGAAATTGAACAAATACTGAACCGAAAAATAAAAAAACCGAACCGAACTGAAAAATTTGGTTCGGTTTCAGTTTTCAGCTCCAAAAAAACCGAACCGGATTGTTTGAACCAAAATGAATAAAATGATGTCGTTTTACAAGTGTCAATCAAGTTTAATGTTGTTGGGTATATTGTTGAGTATCTCTCTTTGTCCCATATGAAAGTAGTATTTGTATGTGCCATAGTTTGATACTTAACAATGATTATTGGAGTTCTTGTAGGTTTAAGAAAAAGAATGCTAAGTTGCCAAAGAAAAATCTCCTAGCTGAGAAAGTGAGAATGGATTCAATTGAGTGTTTTTATGTGATATTTGGATTGTATTTTTATTTGGATGGATTGTAGATCGTTTTAAACTTGGACTATAGAGTGTGGACTTTGGTTTATGTTTGTTGATGTTTGAAACTTTGAATTTGTGATGTAAACTTTCGGTAAACATTTGGCCATGCCATTTGCTATGGTTTGAAACTTTGAATGTGTGATTTGTGACTAATTATATTTGTTGTAGTTTGATTCGATTTGACATAAACTATGTTTCACATTTTCACAAAGTTATTGAAAAAAGTAGCTAATGAAAATCTTCGAATTTTCGAAACTAATAGAAAGAAACAGTATTTTTTTATATAAATTTTTATTTATTTATTTTAAAAAAAAATGAAAAAAAACCTGAAAAACCGGAAAAAAAAATCGAACCGAACCATTCGATTTTTTGTAAAAAAATCAGGAAAACCGAATCTAATCGAACTGATTAAAAAATACGATTCGATTTTCGGTTCGGCCTAATAACCGAACATTTTGTACCGATTAACAGCTATACTCTCAACACAGGGACTCTCAACGACAACAAACACCGGTAGGCGGCGCGGCTTTGTAGAAAACCTAGACGGCGCTACCCTTTGACGCTAACCGTATTATACTTATTAGTACAGGGTATTTTGATCGATATCTTCAGAGGTACGCAGTAGATATATAGATGCTAAGTTTGAATAATTATTTTAAAGTTAATTTGAAGAAAAAGGTAAGATAACTTTGGTGTAGAACTTGCCACCCAGGCCGGTTTTAGAACGTAAATGATTAGGGAGATCTCGAGCTCAAAATAAATAAATAAATGCAGTAAACTCATTGTCCATTTTAGACAGAGTTTAATTAGAACCAAAATGATGAGGGCCGGAGTAATTTCTAGGATCCCATCTCTGCATCTCAATCTCAACATCAAAGTTTCACATCATGCATGATCAATTAAATAAAAACATACGCAAGAATTCAATTCGCTGCTTAAATTAAACCAGCTATTAGCTAATAATTGTATGAACTGAAGAAAAAGAATTGCAAACATATATGATGTCGAACGTAGAGATGGCAAAGTACGTACACAAACACAACGCTATATTGGTCAAGAAATTTTGATTTTCTGAAAATGGTGATTATTTCGGATCATCTCTCATAGTTGCCTTGAGGAAGCCCTTCGACTCCAGCACTCCAAATCCCTTGGCATCTGATCTCTTCATTATCCTCAGCCTCTTGCATGACTCAAGAAACATCCTGCAAGTAATTTACAAACAGGTCAATTACATGTTTTTGCTGAAACTTTCGATAATTCGTGGAAGTTACGGGTATGGCTAGTGTGAACTAGTATCAATCTCACCATCCGGATCACTGGTTGTTGATTCTTGTTATTTTTCAAGATTTTGTGTTGGTGGGTGATTCTAGTTTGAATGAGAATTTTCAATATAATTGTGAAAAAAGGGTGTATATATAGAACTAACCACATGTTCTATGTACTAGCTATGTACTTCTAGATATTTGGTAGAAAGCTTGTGAATTTACTCATGCATCCAGGACAAGATAATGTCTTGGCTTGGCTTGACCAGGCCACATTGTATTGTCTCCAAAGGACAATTTGGTATTATTCAGCGCGGCATCATTATATGAAATGTTCATGTCGGTATGGTAGCATGGGGGTCCAAAATGAATTTGGTATAGAGAATAATGCATGTGTTTGTAATTGAATAAATTAACCAGGAACATGATGCCTAATTAGTGTCGGCTTATGGACTTTGTTAGTGTTAAACCTACTGTACTTTATGACTAATTAGCACTCATTCTTCTTGACTAGCTAGTTCGCAATCATGATTGTGATTTTTTTTCCAACAATGAGCAAACAGGAAATAGTTATTGTAAAAGATAGTTTAGAGCTAGTCTTCGCTTTATTAGTCGTTAAGCATGGAGACTGACTTTGCTGGTTCCAGTGAATCGTATATAGCACGTCTAGTTTGGCAAGTAATTATGTTTGTTGAAGTTCACTCGAATATGAGGAACACATTTTACGTATAACATACCCGTGCTAGATCTAAGATTTAAAAATAGGGTGGACTGTGTATTGTGTGCGTAATACACAATTATTTTTTTAGGTTTGTATCCTATTTAGAAAACTCATCATCATGTCTTTATTTCTATAATATGTAATATAATATACGCATTAGTGTTATGAAGACATAAACTAAAATGCTGGGAATATAACATTTTACATTAATATTAACCAACTCTTTCTTATCCTTCAAGATCCACTTGTTTGAAATTCAACAAAAATTAAATTATTGACAATATATACTACAAGCATATTATTTTTCAATATAAAGTCGATGACTGTGCATGTATGAACTTTATTGTTTAATGTTTATGGATTAATTAATGGACTGATCGAATTGTGATAATCGAGTGAAAGACGAAAAAATAGATAAATATATTTCTTTTTTATATATTTTTATATTATTTTATAAATAAATGTATATTTATAATTTTTTTTGAATCAACTAAAAAATTAAGTGCACTGCAGCCCAACTTCTCCATAAGCTGGATATGTCCCTGCAACATACTCATTATAATTTGTAAAAATAGAAACAAGAATCCTACTCGAATTTTTTTTCTGTGATATTTAATTTACGCACTTCTATTCTGTTCATGGGATGAATAGTTAAGAGATTGGATCGAGTAAAAGTCTTAAAGAGTACTTACTCCCAAGGGACATCCCCCACTAGCATCCAGTCTTCATCTTTGTCTTCATAAATGGGTGCAAATTCGCAGTTGTCTGCATCCTTCAACACCTCGCCTGTCAAGAATTTTAGAAATGGTTCAATAATCAAATCCATTCCAACACATGCGAGACTATTTAGACGAGGAATTAAATTTAGAGAAGTTATCACCGGTGGCAGGTACTTTACAAATCGACTATTTATTATTTTGATACTTTATTTTTAAAAATTATCATTTCGGTATTTTACATTTAAATTCTTACTAAGAATCAGTATTTGTATCTTCTATTACTAACACCGTCAACTTATTGAATTTTTATTTTTTGAAAAAATAACAAATTTTGAAGGATAAATTTTTAATTCATATTGTTTTATTTCTAGTATTTTTTTATTCTTGTTTAATTTTTCTTTTTAAAAAAAAATTCTTCTCCTTAAAAATTAACATTTTTTCAATAATTTTTTAACAAGTTAACAGTATTACTAATTAAATGTATTGATCATAAGTGATAGTTTTCAAAAATAAAGTACCAAAATGATGAATTATTCATTTGTGAGGTATTCATGATAAAAACTCTAAAATTTACGATAAATAGTTTGTGGTACGGTTTATGTTTGAAAAAGTGAAGTATGTTTGAACAAAGTGGAGTACATGACTTATTGAGGGACTGTAATTTAGTCGTTCTAAACAAGAAGAATTTTATAAAGATTCAAGATTTACTAAACGTACACGCTGTTCATTTCATAAATCACTCAGTAGAATTTAGCTCTGCAAAACTACAACATATAATTTTGATACCTTCTAATTGTACCAAATAAATGAACTATTTATATATCTTGGTATAAACCATAAGCAATTAGACAGAATTGTGAAGCCCTCGTTGCCCTCGTTCTGTGATTTTTTTTCCTATATATTCTATAGTTTAATACCTTAATTAATTAACGTTTCCTCCATAACAAGATCCCATTAATTAACGTTTTAATTTTCTACTCCAGTTGATGTAAACAAATAGGTAATTTATTCAATTCGCTCTCATCTATGAAACATGGAATCCATCGATTAATACTGCAAATTGTTGATCAGCTCAAAACAATATTTATCAGTTGATCGATTTAAAATAAACAAACCACAAATAATGCATGAAAAAAGTTTAGTACTCACCTATTCCATAGCAACCAAATAGCTTCTCCAAGGCCACAGCAAGATCAGCGTAGCCGCTATGCATGCCCAAATCTATTTTACGAAGAAAAGGCGCACCATCCATGCTAACTTTCACGTACATTTTCGAAGCCTCATTCAAGCTGTTCACCTTCCTCCGGTATGAGCACACCGGAGGCCAACCGACGACTTGACTCTTTGCCTGGCTTTTCCGCCAGTCATCGCGGTCACCAGAGGAATTGGCGCCATTTCCATCTCCTCCATTGATCTCCGAAAACACCCTCTTCTTCTCCTTGTGTTTGTCCACTGAAGTCGGACCACTGGAGATACCTAACCTTAGCTCAGTGATTTCAAGTCCTAGACCTTCTTTCTCCATCTTGGGGTTTTCAGTTTTTTCTTCTTCTTTCTTTCAACAGTTTGGTTATGTTTTCAGTCTCGCTATCTCTCTCTCTGCTCGATCACTAGGATCAAATGTGAACTGTGTTGTGAGAAGAATCGGGTTCTTTGTATGTGGTTTTATACCCTAATGTGAATATTAGAGAGGACATGGTGGGAGCAATGGCAGGTCAAGTGAGGCTTATTGGTCGGTCACATGAGAGGCAAAAGTGGGTGCTGTATGCATTCTTACAATCACTCATAAAGGCCGGCACCATAAGTTGGAAATGGGACAGATCCTATGGCTGGTTGGTGTTTTGTGATTTGGTGGTATCTCATATGCACCGTCTGATCTCGTGAACTTGGAACAGGGCATGTGATTACTTGATTTGTGGTCGTGCTTAATTTGCCTAATTTCTTCCCGGTTGCGGGGGTTTATAAAAACAGGTCTAGCTACCACGCTGGGAATATATATATAGTCGATGGTTGCATCATGATTCATGGGATCTTGTTTTCGAGTTAATTACTTTAACTCGTCAACATCTATTAGCCAAAAATGGAAAGAAGAAAATCGCATAAACTTAACACATCCCAACTAAACTCTCTGCTCTAGTAAGCAGTTATTACATGTGCTTATCTTCATCAAATATGATCCGGACACTACCAGAATCAATAGGCTAATAATAAAGATGACTCAAACTTGTTATGAACTCATATATACAATTAAGTTCTAATTTTCCAATAAGGGAAAAATACTTCCCATTCTCACATTCAGCTGTAAAATGCTTCATTTTGTTTTGTATCATGAACTAAAAGGAAAATAATTCATCAAAAGGTTAAAGATTAAGATGTTATCGAATTAGTCATCTTCATGATCCTTACATGGTCAATCGCATAACAGAGACACAGAGTACGTCGTCTGGCTATCGCTTTTGAGACCTGAAGTGCTGGCTAGTGTAATTTGTATCAAAATTATGTTTGGAGGTGTGGAATTGCATGACCTTTGTGTATTAATATTGCCACTCCTATGTATATATTGCCAATGTTGGCACTGTGTAATGTGTACTACTACGAGTAATTAATTTCAAGAAAAACAATTATCTACGTATGAGAACCCTAATTGTCGCTGTCAAAGTTCTTAATTATCTCACTGAGGAGATTTGAGCATGAGGTCAATATGAGTCTTTACTTCAGCTGATGTCACTTCAACCAACCTAACCTTATGACACTATATATACATATTCAAAAGGCAACAAAATTGTAAGGATTAATTATAAAAGACCTCCCAATTACGGGATCACTTTCATTTTAGTATCCTACGTTGTATGGAAATTGGTGCGGGTACGCGAAAGTGAAACATTTGAAAACGCGGAACCATTTTTTTTGAAAAATTAATGGAAATGGGTACGTGAAAGAAGCGTACCTTACATTGCACAAAAACGGGTACGGATACACGGAAGCAAAACATTTAGAAACGCAGAAGAGTTTTTTTTGAAAAATTAATAAAAGTAGGTACGTGAAAAAAGCGTGTACATAATAAAATAATATATATACATATATCTGAATTTAAAAAATATAAATTCAGGTGCTCTCGATCCTAATTTCAATTTAGAATAACTAAAAGCAGTAAAATATCTTTAAAAAAAAACAGTAAAATAAGAAACCGAACACATATTGGAATGGGGGTCTTCAACTTTTCAATTTTTCTATTGAAGTAATGCTCTTCAACGACTTCAACCAATATCCGCCGTTTCCTTCTCTCTCCACGAGCACCACAAGTCAACAACTCCACAAAAGTCATGCAATTAACTAGCAGAGAATTGATAGAAGTAATCGTCGTCCTCTCTCTCTCTCTCTCTCGCCGAATCCCAGCTTTCCGACGAGTTCTAACCAGCATAGACCTTTCTTTCTTTTAGGTCTCTCTTTCCTTTCTCCATTAAGCACCTCTATTCTTCTTCTTTAATAGCGCTTCCATAGATCACAGAATGAAGCTTCCATATCTAGAAACGGGAGGTTCCGACACGATTCCAATTCAAATTTTTCCCGGATAGCGATTCCACCCGCTTCCATGCGCTTCGCACCCGCTTCCTCTTCGGAAGCGCAGAACGTCACCTTTAGCACGCTTCCATGCATCCTAGTTAGTACCCATGTATCAAAAATTTACATTTTCATACATGAAGTTTCCTCCCTATTGCATTAAGTACCTCCGTCAATTACATCGGTTAACTCTTCCATTTTCTGCTAATGTGGCACGTTTGGGTCCCACAAATCTCAGTTCCCATCACTATTCCAAAGATATTTTCGTCCCTCCACCTTTCGCACCAATTTCTTGATCCACAGTATATTTTCCTCCCGTCATATATCTAGGAAGTGGCAATTGTGATTTCTCAGAATTCTTGAAGGACTCAATTCATTTTAAAAAATTGTACTGATGCACCCAAAAATATCTATTAAACCCTAATTTAAATTAAAACATAATTAAATTTGTCTCTAATCCAGATGGTTATATAAGAAAAAAAGAAAGGGATAACCCCCTTATCAAAACTAGAGTTGGAGTCCTTGAGAGCCACAACTAAATCAGGACAAAACATAAACCCTAATATCTACATCTATTGGCTTCAATCATGGTGGTTGACTTTTTAGAGTCATTGAGAATGTCTTGGTACTTGCGTGGATCACCTGAGAAACCAGATTGCTCCCCTAAATATGGTGAGCTCTGATCTCCTTTGTGTTATTTAGTAGTTTAAGTTTTCACGTATATATGGGGATCTTTATGACTGTATGTAGTTATATGGTACTTGTCATGAATATTTGTTGGTTACTGGTTGATATTTATATGGATCCTCATGGTGGTCTTAATGGGTAGTCAACCCACTCAACCGTGGTGGTCTGCTGCTCCATGTGCTTGTTTTTATTTGAAGAATCAAATTTGTAAACCAGAAAAAGAACCAACTGTATGTTTGATCAGTCTTTTTGATACTTTAGAATCAATTTGCTGAATCTTTAATTTGTTGTCATGCGAAAAACTGAAAAAAAATGCTTCAGTCTTGGAAGACCATGTGATTTTATCTTGTCTTATTGTAGTAATTGACTATTTTAAAACTTAATATTTTTGTTAGTAACATTGATGAACATTATAGAACTTCAGTTCATGGAGAAAAACGAAGTATTACTTTAATACTCAACTGCCTTGTCAATTTGCAGTTGATCCAGAATTGTTTTCCATTAGAATTTGTTACGGCGAGGACTTGTCTTCCAAATCTTATTCGGGGGTTGACATAGCTTGGTTCAACTTTTGTGACAAAGATCAGATGTTAATCCTTGAAATAACTTTGATGGTGAAGGAATTAGGATACAACAAAGACCCTCACCATTAAGTATTGGTATAAGGTGTCTGGAGAAGAGATTTGTGGAGGCTTAACCCAACTACAAGTTGATAGAGATTTTGCTGACATGGTTGCACCAATACCGAGAGTTGCAAAGGTATTTGACATATATTTGGAGCATGTTTCTTAGGTACAATCTAGTTTGGCCATGTATGATGATGATGACAAACTAATAGAAGTCACACCGCTAGAACTTGCAGCCAAGAGTAAAAAAAACTAATGGAGCATTAGGAAGTAAAAAATTTGAGGCTCCACAAGCTAGTAAAGATAAAGGCACAATAATAATTGAAATAAAGGATAAAGGAAAAGTAGTAATGGGAGAAAAAGTAATTGCCAAAGATGTTGCGACTAATGTTCCCTTCATGCAGAGGGAGGTAAGAGAGAATCCAAGTGGTTTTTTTGATTCAGAAGAAGATTATGGTGATCATTATTTTTCATATGCGGTAAGCAAATATGGTGGAGATGAGTGTGACGATACTGATTAGATTGAGAAATTGTTAATGAATTTGAAGAATGAGCAAGTTTTGAGAGCACTGAAGAGGAAAGAACCAATGAAGCCTTTAATTTTGATGTAAAAGAAGAAGATCGTAATGAGGATGTGTTGCAAAGTGCCTCTAATTCAGATAGCAAGACAAGGAAAAAAAATGCCTTGAGTTCAACTCATCAACTGACATGGGAATGGTACATTTCGAGCTGCGAATGATTTTTGCAGACTGCAAGGAACTTAGACAGGTAGTTAGAAACTACTGTATTCAAAATGGAAAGAAGTTCATTACTATAGGAATGAGAAATACAAGCTGAGTGTGAAATGCAAAAGGGAGGGATGTCATTGTGAGCTTTATGCTGGAAGACATGATAATGATTGCTTGTTAGTACATATCTATTTAACTTTCATCTATTATTCATTACTTTACAACTATATAAATCGTTAGGTTTTTTTTTCTTGTGTAATTGATATTTAATTTTGTATATTTAGTAAGGTTAAAACATGTGATTCTGAACACACAAGCGGAAGAATTTTTGACAACAAGATGGTGACATCTTCATGGTTTCCCAAAACATATGTTGACAAGATAAAATCTAATCCTAGCTGGCCCATACAGCCTATGAAAGACCAATTTCAAGATGATTACAACTTTGGTGTTTCAAACATGAAATTTTTTAGAGCAGAGAAGGCAGCCTTCAAACTAATTGAAGGTTCACACATGGAACAATATGAAATGCTTTGGGATTATATTGAAGAGATCAAGAGGACCAACCCTGAATCAACTATGAAAATTAAAGCATTTTTGGTAGATGATCAACCTAAATTTGAGAGAATGTACATCTGTTTGGCAGCTTGCAAAAAAGGATTTAAGGCTGGGTGCAGACCTCTTATTGGTCTCAATGGGTGCCATCTCAAAGGACCATATGGTGGGTAACTATTGATTGCTGTTGGAATTGATGCGAATAATCAATGTTAGGTGATTGCATATGCAGTGGTAGAGGTTGAGAACAAAAATTCATAGGTGTGGTTCTTGGAGTATCTGACTAAAGATCTGGAAATTAAAGATCAGTATAAATACACTTTAATCTCAAACAAGCAGAAAGGGCTTATTCAGGCCTTTGAGTCGGTCTTACCAAACTCTCATCTGAGGTTCTGTGTTAGACACTTGCTTAGTAACTTCAAGTCGACATTTAAAGGCAAGGTGTTGAAGGACAAACTATGGGAGTGTGCTAGGACAACAACTGTCCATGAATTTGGAAGAAAAATGCAGGAGATAAAGGTTTTGTCTAAACATGCATTTGATTGGCTTGCTTAGAAGCCTCCTAGTCAGTGGTCCAAGTCTCACTTCAACACCATTCCTAAATGTGATATGCTACTGATTAATATTTGTAAGTACTACCTATAAAAGCATGTCATAATTTTACAAAGTTAGTTTGCTTTTTAAGTAAACTAGTTTTCATAAATGATAATCTTTTTCTTATTTTGCAGGTGAATCATTTAATGCACAACTTTCATCAGCTAGATGCAAGACGATATTAACCAGCATTGAGGTAATCAAAACTTTGTTGATGAAAAGAATTCAAGTAAGAAGGGATGAAATGAGGAAATACCAAGGAAAAAATTGTCCTAAACCTCAAAAAGTGCTGGAAATTAACAAAGTGTTGGCTGGAAAGTGGGCTACTTCTTGGAATGGAGCTGATAGTTTCCAAGTGAGCTGTAACAGTGAGCAATTTGTGAGGAACGTATGAGCATACATGTAGTTGCAGGAAATGGGACCTTACTGATATCCCATGTGAGCATGCAATTGCATCAATTAATTATGTTGGAGGATCAAAAAATTCTGAGGACTATGTGCACAACAAATATTCCAAGGAGACTTTCTTGAGCTCTTATGAGAATCTCATCAACTCTCTTAATAGTCCATTGCTTTGGGAACCAACTGGTGAGACCCCGCTGATACCTCCTACATACTTCAGGCCACCTGGGAGACCTAAGAAACTTAGGAGAAAAGAGCCTAGTGAACTGGAGAATACTAATAAGCTTCCCAGATCAGAGGAAACTTTTGCTTGTTCAATTTTTCGCCGAAAAGGCGCCAATGCTAGAACTCATCATAAGCATCTTGACTCGAGGCCTTCTTAATTATCAATCTTATGAGCACATATGTTAATTATGTCATGGTCGTTGAAATACAGAGTCAGCATGTTCTAGCCTCAAGTTCATCACCATCAACATTTGCACCCTCTAAGAGTGTAAAGAAGAGAGTGACCAAAAAGAAGGTGCTATATCTATCATTTATGTTGATCCTGTTATTTCTTATAGAATTTTTTGTGTTTTTTTTTCATATCCATTGACATGATATCTACAATGCATAGTCTTGCTGTTATAGTTTCATTAACACCTTCAACATCTGGAGCACGAGAAATATTAACAGGAGCCAAGGTACAATTCATGGGTTTACGTTTAATTTCTAGTATCTATCAGTTATTTTGGTGACTAAAAAATGTAGTTGTTTAATTTTAGAACGATGGACCTAAAGCAAGTATAAGTCAAGTTGGTCCCACGGGTGATGTGTGGTCTTACCAGTGAGGAAAAATGGAAAAGTGAAAGCCCTCAAACCATACTTGCAAAAGCCACGATCAACTATATATAGGAAAGTCCCAACTATAGTTGTGTTTCTATTGTCGTACCATTTTGAATTCCACCGGCTCTTTTGGTACATTTTGCAAGTATATATTATTTGTCATATTTTGGTATATTATGTCGATGAGGTTAAGTAGTTTGGATGTATTTTTATTTGGGAACTTGAATTGTATTGTATTAGTTTTTATACTAGCTTATGTAATATGTGTTATAGATGTTTGAATTCTCTTGTTATGTTTATATTCTTTTTGATGGTTAGGTTGTTATCTTTGTATAATTTACTTAGTTTTCCTTTATTGTAAAATGATATTTTTCTGGGCACATTCTTTAAAACCCATAGTACTTAAATATGCTTCAAAAATAGGGATTAGTGATCCGATAGAAAGTCTCGTGCACTGGGAATTAGTTAGTTAAACCCATATATACCAAAGATGGGAACTGAGATTTATGGGACCCAGACGTGTCACATCAACAAAAAACGGAGGAGTTAACCGCTGTAATTGACAGAGGTACTTAATTGCAATAAAGAGGTAACTTCAGGTATGAAAATGTAAATTTTTGATAGATGAGTACTAAAATATAAGTGACTCATAATTGGAGAGATCTTTTGTAATTAATCCAAATTATAAAGAAGATGGAGGGAAATATGCATATGTTATCTATAGCTAGGGCGAGCGAGAGCCGCACACGTCATTGCCTTGACAGGATGTGAAGCCAAATATTATCCGTATTATTTTTGGTGTCTCCATTGTCTCGTGTGACTTGTGCTTCTCATGTCACTTCATTCCCGGCCAGTTTAACATAAAACATGATTGATCCATTCGATCGATCAGTAAGCGTTTGATATATGTAATCAAATCACTAATCAGCTAGCTGCTTGGTCCTTTTTGTTTGCGGATGATTTTAGGAACAACTGCTATAATATGATATGACTTTCCAACATCTTATTCATGACAAAGCGCGATTTATGTAATCTCTTGTAGAAATGGGTAGCTAGACGTGGCTCTCAAAACACATGTACAGAGACTTAACTTACATGTGAATCGGTCCACAGACCAGACCTCATAAGCCTAGGTCAAGATGTTCAATCAATAAACGACTAAATAACCATTTTAATTAGTTAGAAAAGTGTTTTTGATTAGATTGATAATGTACTGGTGAAACAAGTCACACCTCCAATGTTGGTGGCCGCCTCAAACAAGCTAGACAAGGGGACTGAATGATTGATCGATGAAAATGATATTCTACTTCACAACCTAGACAAAGTGAAGAAAGCTCTCATCCAATTTTTATCCTTGTCAAATGACATCTTCCTTCTCCTAACACAATTAAAATCAATTTTTACGGCTCTGTGTTGCAAAGAGGAGTGAGAAATGCTGTTGGAGGTTTTGTCATCAAAGGTTCTAAAGGAAGCTCAATCTTTGTTAGTGCTAGAAGACTTGGTGATACTTTTATACCTATTGCTTAAGCCACTGTTGTGAGGGATGTTCTCCACCATGCATGTTGTTTTGATCTTAGTACGTAATGTTATGATGGAGGGAGATTCCTTATTGATCATTAATTGTATCAATGAAAAAACCTATATTCCCTGCCAACCCAGATGTCTCATTTAAGATATCAGGAAGCTAGTCGACCAGTTTGAAGAAATACAATTCAAGCATGTGTTCAGCGAAACAAATTTTATTGCTGACAAGTTGGCTAATCATGGTCATCACCTCCCACATCTACGTACCTGGGATCACTCGTTGCCTTATGTTGCTGGCCTTGTTGTTTCACTTGATCAGTTTGGTGTGAGACGCTCTAGAGGGTCCTCCCTCTAGACTTTCCCTTTTGTTCTTTCTCTTTTGTATCAAAAAAAGTATGCTTCATTATTCATACATCACTATTTGTTACTACTTACTAGAGATAGTTTGTTAGAAGTACGTCTCAGGCTAGCTAGCCAAGTCCCAAATTGGCGAAAAAGTCAAGTAGAACAAACAGAGGGTACGTTGCACTTTAGTCAATCTCATGAATTACTTCATTGGATTCACAATCCATGCATTCTTATCTAATTTTAGGGGTTAGTGAGTAGTTCAATTTAATAAGATGAGTAAAATATCTCAGTAGTAGTGATCGATGAAGTTTTCATTTACTTTGTGTGTGTATATATATAGTAAACTTCTGTTAAGGATCTCCGCATGTATTGAAAAATGGAGATTTTCTTAATTTGACTCATTTTTAGGTCACATAATAATATTTTCACCATTTACTTTCTAGATAGTAGTGTATATGTCACTTATGTAAAATTTCATCCAATTTGATGATTGTTTGAGCTTTCAAAATTGTGATTTGCCACATATGAACATTACCGGTTTTGGTTAAACAAATTACATACCGTTAATTGTTTGATCTAGTTAGGTAACTTAAACGTCATCAAATTGAAATTTTGTAGAAGTGATCTATACGCTACTATCTAAAAACTGAACGGAGAGATGTAATTATGTTTCTAACAAGTAAGCCAAATCAAGGAAAAATTAGAAAATCCATACTTTTCAATAAATGTGGAGGTCCTTAGTTGAACAACACTATATATACAAATCCTATCAAGTGCGAAGCTTGACACTAAAACTTTTGTCTAAAGTTACGTTTTACACGAAATCGACAAAATAATTGGAATATTGAAATCACCCATCCTTTAGATACCCTTGAAAGGACCATGCTTGCAAAATTTCAGCTTAATCAGAGTTGTTTTGACCATTTGATTACCACATTCAAGTTTTGAGCTAAATCGGATAATTTGTGTGCAATGTTAAATATACGACAATCAAATGGTCAAAACATCTTCTATTAAGCTGAAATTTTGCAAACACGATCCTTGCATGGGTATCTAAAAGATGAGTGTTTCAATTTTCAAATTGTTTTGTTGATTTTGTGTAAAATGGAACTTCATACCGAACTTTCAGTACGAAGCTTCGCACTGTATGTATGTATGTATGTATGTATGTATGTATGTATGTATGTATGTATGTATGTATGTATGTATGTATGTATGTATGTATGTATGTATGTATGTATGTATGTATGTATGTATGTATGTATGTATGTATGTATGTATGTATGTATGTATGTATGTATGTATGTATGTATGTATTAAGTTTTTTCCAAGGACCTCCCCATTTATTAATAAATTCGGATTTCCTTAATATGACCAACTTTTTGTACACATAATCACATCTCCATCACTCAATTTCTAGATAGTAGTGTATAGATCACTTATGCAAAATTTCATCCAATTTAATTATTGTTTGAGCTTCAATAATCATGATTTGCCGCATAGGACATTAATGGTTCTGGTTGGACATATTATAGTTCGTTCATTGGTTTAATCTAATTAGGTACCTAAAGCATTATCAAATTGGATGAAATTTTGCATAAGTGATATATACACTAATATCTAGAAATTAAGTAGTAGAGATGTGATTATGTGACCTTAAAGTGAGTCAAATCAAGAAAATATCAAGAAATCTACATTTTATAATAAATGAGGACGTCCTTACTTGAAAAGCACTATATATATAGCCCTTCCTCTCTGGTATACATTTTTAAGGTTATATTTAGGTATATGGCATTAGACCAACTTTTTTATTATATGTCAAAAATTTTACCATCCAATTATTTAGTCTATATAAGTAGATCATTCCTGTAAATTTTCAGCTAAAATGGTAATCATTAAGGTATCAAACTAGATTAAATTAAGGGTCAAATCAGCCAAAAAATAGCCAAATCGAAGATGATTTGACCATTAAAATTTTGAACACTGTATATATATATATATCTGTTTAAGGAAAATATATTCCTGATCTTCAGGTGTGTGTCTTGTCATATTTAGATTAGAAGTAGAGATTCTAGCAATCCTTTATAGGGGTACTTATCGTAATTGATTGTAATGTCAATATTTAACGTCATCTATCAATGAATAATGATATAGTTTTCAGTCTACATTTATTACATATCTATTTATTCTTCAACACATTATCATAAGCTCTTGAGTTGATAGCTATCAACACAGAAAAAAATCCTAACCCTAAAAACACCAATCATCGCCCACCGTCCCTTTCCCGATCGGCCACCACCTTCGACGGAATCTTCCTTACCGCCGACGATCTTGAAGTTCTTTTCTCCACTCGTCAAGAATGGTCTCCTTCTTCCATCCCGTGTTTGACGAGCTCTTCCTCTTTGTTCAAAATCTTTACCCATACAGAGCACTATCAAGGTAAAATTTCTAACTTCTTCAATTTAGAGATTAAGTTGAAAAACTTAATTATCGCAACACCCTAGATCTAGGACTAGATTTAGGTTGATTATTTCTCTAATATATTATCAAGTTATATGTCGAGAGAAGGGGATTTCATCATCTTTTCAATCAAAAAGTTTGATTAGTGACGGTCTTGAGGGAGTCACGGTATAAAAAAGAAGGGAAATTCATATTTGTGGCTGATTTTGATTGTCACGATTTGTGGGTGTGGTATAAAGTCACCGTTTATTGAGCATCAATTTTAGTGACCATACATCTTGGATCACGTTCTTATTCCCTAAACTTGATATTAGTGATCGTGATTTTTTATCATTACAAACTATCTCCTTTGTCTCTTTTATAGATTACTTTGTCAACTGAGCCAACCATACCTGAATTTGACATTCTTGATGCCAATGGAAAATAGTATCATCGATGGGTTCCTATTGTAGAGAATACTTTCATTAGAAAGGACTTCACCGGCACCATCCACCCACCAATTGGTGTGATTGCATTTCAACCAACTTCTGAAATTAAAACTCAAGCTATCATATTTTTAAGGCGTCATATCTATCTAATTCTTAAGAAGCAGTATCTAAAGAAAGATGATCCCAAGGATTTATGAGACATTTTGAAGCAACGTTTCAACAATGTGCATGACACACACCTTCCAGAATTGACAGAGAGATGGGACACCATCCGTTTGTTGGATTATCCCCGAAGGTTGATTCTTACAACCAAGTTGTGGTTAAGCTACAGTTTAACCTGAGTTTTTGTGGAGTTGACAAGACTGATCAGGACATGATCAAGAAGTCTTTGAACACCTTCCCATCTTCCATGAGTATTTTGGCTCATCAGTATCGGCTTGAGTACGAGTAAGGAAGAATCACAATATTTATTGATCTCATGAATATCCTAGCAAAGAAGAAAAGACATCATGAGATAATTCTCAACAATACCTCTAGGCCCGCTGGGACCCAGAAAACTTCTGAAAATTATAACACTGGTGGGAAGACATGTAAGGAAACAAGAAATTTTTTTCTAAACCTTACAACAACCGTGGTGGGAGAGGAAGACGTGGTAGAGGCCAAAGTAGAAATTTGAATTGGAAGTGCCAGGATACCGGTTCCAGTAACTCCAACAAGAACCAGTCTAGTTCAAGTTCCAAGAATGAAGGAAATCCTTCACACTCTGCTCCATCTGGCAAGTATCCATGCTTCAAGTGTGCCTCTACAAGCAAAAGCACATGCACAAGCAATGTCATGCTAGCAGGAAATTCTAAATATCTACAAGAGGCATAAGCAATCCTTGGTACAAGAGGCTAAATTTGCTAAGAGAGACTATGAGATGGAAGATGATGGTGAAGTCAATCTCATGGTAGCGGACAACAAGAAGGAGAATCTTGAGACTCCGAATTTTGAATAGTCTATGTATTAGGCTATCAATCTCCGCTGTGTAATCAAGTTTAGTTACTTTTGGCTTATTTTGGTCATGTTTTTAGACTTTCTTTTTAGTCGGTTTTGGAATAAGACATCTTTGATGTAATTTATGTTGATAAAGTAATGAAATTTCTCTATTTTTGGTATATGAAAGTGTTGAGAACGTTATTTTACTCTATAATGCTTGAATGGTTTGAAATATATAATATTTCTTGGAGGTTTCAACCCGTCGAGACCATCACCCTGGAACGGTTCCTTCTTTCTTTTCTTTGACATGTCGAAGATGGTCTGCCGTCTGACTTTAAGCACTCTCGACCTGTTGAAAGTAGGTTTCGACCCGTCGAGACCATCACCCTGGATCATTTTTGGCATGTTTTTGGCCAGTGAAAATATTGTCATGTTCTCTTTGACTAGTCGATGATGGTACTCTGGACCTGTTTACAAACATTTTTGACCCGTCGAGAATACCTCATGACCCTTCCACCCAATTTTTTGGTGTTAGATGTTGTTATACCTCAGTTTTTTCATGCCATGTCAAGCACTCTATAAGGGTCACAACCCCTTCAAATTTTTTAAGTATTCACTTAAAGTGTTTGTCATGTTTTGAGTTCAAAGGCTGATTAATTTATATATTTTTTTGTAGATGTCTGAAGGCGAGATTAAATGTTTAGCAGATAGTGGTACTACCCACACTATTCTGCAGAATAGACAAATGTTTATGGATCTTATGCCATATAATATTTTAGTGACAACCATGATTAGTTCAATGCCGGTTATACAAAGGCGTGGTTCAACACAACTCTTATTGCCACATAATACAAGAATTTATATAACTGATGCCTTATATACGCCAAAGACCATTCGAACTTTGCTAAGTTTTAATGACATTTACGCCAGCGGTTTTCACTTGGAAACAATGTGAGAATGGCAAAGAATTCTTGTGTGTCCCCTTTGTAGAATGTGGCAAAAAACAAATTATGGAGAAGTTTATGAGCATTCATAATGGCTTATATCTTATTACAGTTTGGTTCATTAAATCCAATGCAGTCACTCACACTACTATGTGTGACTCTGACTCAAATAAGCTTTGTCATTATCGTCTTAATCATCCAGGTCGAGATATAATGATCAACATATTGAAAATTCACAGGGTTGGTAATCCATTCTTTAGAGCAAAGAAGCATGTGGGAATACCCAACACCATTGCTTTAGATGGAGGGGATAAGATAACTCCTCTATGTCCAGGCTCAATCTCCAAGATGATTGCAGCACAATCCTGATGACATACTGCTGAGACACTGTGCGTTATCCCACCATATTTCTTTGTGATAATTTCTTATGCACACCGCTCGTTTTGCAAAGCTTGTTCTTTAGCAAAGTTACAGGCACGACATTCTTTTGTTGTTGACAACACTGAGAATATACCATTCTTACAGAGAATCTATGGTGATATTTGTGGACCTATCAAACATAAATGCGAACCATTTAAAGACTTAATGATTTTGGTAGATAAACGCTTAGTCACACGTTGCTTTGATGTCTACATGGAAGTCCCTGCATTTGAGAAAGTTAATTTACAAAACTCCTAGCATAGATAATTAAGCTCTGGACTCACCACCCAAACCATCCAATCAAGTATATTATATTGGATAATGTAGAAGAGTTTACATTAAAATATTTTTATGATTATCGCATGTTAGTTGAGATTGATGTTGAACATCTCGTTCCCTATGTTTATTCATAGAATGGTCTTGCAAAAGCACAAATCAAACAGTTATAGGTTATATCTAGGGCTTTGGTAATGCACACAAATTTGCCTATATCTTCTTGGGGCTATGTAGTGTTACATGCAGTAATGCTTATTCGTTTCAGACCCGTAGCACGGCAACCATGAAGTGCGTAACAGTTCGTTACTAGATATGACCTTGGCATCTACGCATCTTTAGTTGCACAGTATATGTGCCTCATGCGACTCCATTGCGTACACCGATGGGTCCTCAGAGTCGATCATGAAGCTCCAAGGATTTTTTTCTATTTAGAACATTTGACAGAAGATCTTTATTTGCTAGATTGACTGATTGTCACTTTGATGAGACATACTTCTCACTGTTAGGAGAGAGAGAGAGAGGAATGGTTCTATTCTAGTTGAAAGTTAGGAATTGATGTGATTTGTCCCTATTATGTCTCATCATAATCCTCGCACATCTCAGAGTGTGATAAAAGTGCAACGTATTTTCGACCTTCAGAAAGAAGAAGATTTGATGCCTGACTCATTTACTGATATCGTGAAAGTGACGAGATTGGCTATACATGCTGCAAGCAATTCTGTAAGGTTGAAATTTCTTGGATTTGAGCAAGTTAACACCATACCCGGAAAATGTAGTGTTTCTCCTGCCCATAGTTGGGGTGTAGTATTGGTCAAAATTTACGGATGAGTTGTCAGTGAAAAGGTAAGCCATCAAGGCACAAAGTGACTTATTCATCACAGCATATGAGATTATTTCTGACTAGGATTGTCTCCAAAATCAACATTGATAAATATTGGGGGATGCTCGAGAGTCAATGATGATGTCAGAAAATAAAAAAATCTCAACAAGTTAAACAAGTGCTATCGTTTCTGTAGATAATTCTTCCATGTTCGTTGATGATGCATTTACTTATTCCGTTGCTCAAGAATTAACGAAGATGAAGTGGAACCTCACTCTGTTACAGATTGTCAATGTAGAGCAGATTGGCCGAAATGGAAAGTAGCAATCTAGACTGAACAAGAATCTCTTACAAAAAGGCCTGTTTTTAGCCCGGTAGTGCTATGCCTACTGAATGTTAAGCCGGTTATACATAAATGGGCCTTTGTTCGAAAGCACATTGAGATGAACTTGTGGTCCAAGGTTTTCTCAACACCCTGGTATTGATTATGAGGAGACATATTCTCCGGTCATGGACATCATGACTTTTTGCTACCTGATCAGTTTGGTAATGTCTGAAAAATTGAGCATGCAGCTTATAGATATGGTTACAACTCTCTATGGGGATCTTGATTCAAAGATATACATGAGATTGTCAAATGACATAGTTATACCTGATTAAAGTAACTATAAACCACATAGTGCTCATGTTATAAAATTGAGGCATTCACTATATATTCTAAGTGACTACATGATTGGAAAAGGATACAAAAATGATGATTTATGTCCATGCGTGTTCATTAAACGAACAAGTTAAGGATTGGTAGCGGTCTATATTTATGAGACAGTTGGTTACTTGAAAACTGAGTTTCAGATGAAAGACCTTGGTAGAACTCGATTTCGTCTCTGTTGAGAGCTGAAACATCGAGTCGGTGGAATTCTTGTTCACCAGTCGTGCTTATATACAAGAGATACTCAGGTAATTTAATATGGACAAAACACACCCTCTTAGCACACAAATGGTTGTTCGTAGCCTGAAACCCAAGAAAGATTTTTTTTCTTCCGAAAGATGATGATGAGGAACTCTAGGGAGCTGAGATTTCATATTTCAGTGTTATTGGAGTTTTGTTGTATTTAACTCAGTGCACACGTCCAAACATTGTCTTCTCAGTGAATTTATTAGTTAGGTTTAGCTCTGCGCCTACGCAACGTCATTAGAATGAAGTAAAACACATTTTCAGGTACTAGAAGGGATCCTTTGACTTGGACTTAGTCTTCTCCTAAAAAGAAGCGAGACAGAAACTTGAAATTCTGGAAAATTGAATGGTTGAAAAGCGGTTTTCTTGTTCTGCACAGTTCGACCCGTCGAACCTGGCTCTCGACCCGTTGAACCAAGTATTTGGGACGATTCTACCAAAGTCCTTCAACCCATTGAAAGCTAACGTTGAACCTTCTTTCATCATAGTCCCATATTCCGAGACATCGAATGATGTGTTGGTAGGATTTGCTGATGCCAGGTATCTCTCTTACCTACATAGAGGACGTTCTCAAAATGTTTATGTTTTCCCCATTGGGAATACTGTGTTTTCTTGGAGATCCACAAAGCAAAAAAATTATTTTGAGATCATAGCTCTTCATGAAACTGTTAAAGAGTGTGTCTGGCTTGTGTCAGTAATACACCATATTCGAGGGTCTAGTACGATTAACATCTACTACGACAACACTAACTTGCATATTTGAAGATAATGCGGCTTGCATTGAGCAGACGAAGTTGAGTTACATTAAGGGTGACAATACTAAACATATTTCGCTGAAATATTTCTTCAATCAGCAACAACAACAATTACTGAATATCCATGTGAGCCAGATTGGTTCTACGAATAATGCTGCAAACTTGTTCACCAAATCACTACTCAAATCTATATTTGTGAAACATGCGAGACACATTGGAATACAAAAATTAGCTGAACTCCAAGATTGAGTTACCAATTAGGGGAAGTCACATTTTGGTAGACATCAGGGGAAATCTACATCATATGGAGTATCTTTTGTAATTGATGTGTTGTACTTATTTTCCCTTCGATCAAATATTTTTTTTTTGCCCATAATGTTTTTGTCTATTGGCGCAAGGTTTTTAGTGAGGCAATAAGTTATACATTATACATTAGGAGCTCGACACAAGAGGGAGTATTTAAAGAATGTATATTTCTGATTTTTCGGTGTGTTTTGTCCTAATAAGATTAGACTATCAATCATTTTTTCATAAGAAACCTGATTGTAATTGATTGTAATGCATATATTTAAAGTCATCTATCAATAAATAAAGATACAATTTTCAATCTACATCTATTGCATATCTACATAAACTCTATAATTAATTATATAAATTTCTCTATAATTTTGCATATGTTGAGTCAAATTTATCCCTTGATTGGTCATCAACATTTTCTGCAATCTACAGACAACTAGCATTAGGAAGCAAAAAAAAAATATAGATATGCATACAGTATCTTTTATTAAATTAAGAATCGTAAGTAAAATAAATTTGAAATTGTAAGTGTGCCCGTTATATCCAACAGGAAGATTCTACCTTAATATTTACTGCTATTTCCTGCACCTTGGCATATGACTGATTCCTCTACAAAATTTCATTAGAAAAATTATTGGTGACATATTAAATAACAGAAGCACTATCATTATTTGTGCTGTAATCTGTTATCCTAAGTTCCTAACATCATACAATCATTAGCAATCTTATTACAAGCAGTGTGTATCTCATATATGATATATTCCTAGCTAGTTTCAAAGATTTTGACAACGAGATTAATGATTGTTAGTGCAATTTTAATTCTTCATTATAGAATGGTGTATTGGTTGATATATATATATATATGTCGGTGAAAAATAATTAGTGAGGCTACAAATCTTATGGTATATGAATAATGCAAATGACGCATGTGATTGCTAATCTCCGAGTGATATTGTTTCTGATCGAGTACGTTTGGGTGACAAATTAAGACTTCGACCAACCAAAATTATAGAATAAGGCATCCGATTCGCGATGTCAGTTTGGGGTTTATATTAGTAATTAACAAAATCTGACTAATTTTAATGAATATCTTCAGGTTCATGCTCGTGAGATTTCTCTTTGATATTATTGTTCAATCAATTCTAAGTTTCCAATAATTAGTCTAACAAAAAGTTATTATTTGCATGAACCTGAAGTTATTAGAGTTATTATTTGTCTTAATATTTTTGTTTCCAATATTATTGCTCAGACTAATTTTGCATGAGCATGAATGTTAAACAATGCAAATAAACCACTATGGACCTGTAAATAGTCTGAGGACATAAAATTTAACAAGATCATTCACAATGTACCGTATCCCACTAATCCCAAAATTCAGCTAAAATAAAATCTCTAGCAAATATAGGCTACAGGGAGCTTAAAAGCATACAATTAGTATACATTTTCAATACTAATGTATAGATGGATAACTACAACTAATCTCCAGGGCCTGATTATAAAGTTCAATCAAAACCAAATTACTGAAAAATGCGTTCAATCAACTGTTTACAGAGTTTCAGGCCATATCACAATTAACTAATCTTAATTGTGATAAACCAACAACTGTTTATCACAATTAAGATTACAGCCTCAGAAAGTTAACAGCACACAAGGTGAGAGACAAGTAACGAAATCCAAAAGACTCCACCATTACTTGGGCAGCTCAAATTAATCAATCAAGCGAAAATAATATCAATCTCAAACAGTTGAACCATAAGTAAGGATATATCGGACCCGACCCTTTGTATTTAAGAATGCATATCAACAATATAACTCTCTATAATGGACACGCAATTTTTTTTATGATGAAAACGCGCACTAATTATGCGATATATTGAAAACTGATTAAATGCATCAACGCACCTCGAATAAACTTTTTTCGCAATAAAGAAGTACTTTTAAACTAGATAATGATCCATCCATCGACAACTAAGCATCAAACAAAAACTAAAGAAAAACAAACTAAACTTGGGCCCAAACTTATTGAAACAAAGAAACAAAACAAGAAAACTAAATAGCAACCATAGCTAGTATATTTCTCTTGTGCTTTTCCCTCAGTTGCGAAACCTGTCGCCTCCACCTCGGGATATGTCAACCGGAGAGATCCAACCATCGACATCTTCTCTTTTTCTTTGGTCTTCCCACCTTCTTGTTCTTACTTCTGATTGGTCATCCTCTTTTGTTCCCATTTGGGCTCTTCCTCTTCTCCAAGGACTGAAGTCTCAAGCAGGTCCTATCAAAGAGTAGTTTACCTAGTGGCAGAGTAATTCTTGGTTTCTTTGGGGATATTTTCATCTCACCTAACCGCTTCCTCCTCTTTGTTGGTGTTTGAACCATTGTTGCTTGAACCACACTACCCTCCACAATATCCTCTGCCTCTTTTTTCTCTCTTCCCACAGCTTCGACGGTCTCTTTTTCCTTCGGTTCTTGATCCTCTCTCACACCTCCTATTATGGAATTCATGTCCGCTTCCTCCGCTCCCTGTGGTGACAACATAGTCTCCACCCACTCCCTCACTATCGCAATCTATAAGGTTCCATTTTCCAATGCATTAGGATTGACTTGCTCCTCTTGGTGAACTTGCTCCTCTCAGTTCTTCCTAGTTTCTCCAGCCCTCGCTCCTCTTGTGTTTCCTCAGTCCCCAACTCTGCTTCCTCATGCATATGTAGCTCACGTCTTGCTATAACCATTGGCTTCCAACGAGTTTGTTACTCCATTTGTTGTTGTAGAAGAGGCGTGGCGAAGAAGCATTGGTTGCCTTCCTTTATTGCCTTTTGTTGCAATGCTACTCCTTCAAAATCCAGAGGGGGTCTCTCAAAAGCCCTAGTAAAGCGGTTTGGAGTTCCTAACGTCCCTCTTGTTTGTTGTGTCATTTGAAAGCACGGTTTCCCGAAGTGATCGATTCTCCAGCAGCTCGAACACCACCCTGTTAAATAATCATAGTAAAAACCTAATTCCGCCTCCACTCCTATATCAAATCTGAATTTTCTCGTTCGCCTGATAGGTTTTTCCAAAGCATGTTGAATTCAAACTCTGATAATTCCACGATCAAATTCATCATTATCCATATCTTCATATTCTCTGAGTGTGGCTCCAATCTTGAAAACCTTTTCTTTTGTGTGATACCTTGGCGGCACATTTGTGATATTCACCCAAAACCCTACGGTTCTCATCAGAACTTTGTCAACCTCTTCTATGCCATCATGCTTTGCCAAGCAATTGGATTATATGGCTCGATCAAAATCTCACGGACCTCTCTTATAGATTTGGTTACGGTCATTTGCCTTGTCAAAAGATAGCAGGAACCGTTCCCCAGGGTCTTGGACCCCAACCTTGCCGGAGATCCTCCACATCCTTGAGAACTTGCACATCAGGCATCGCGATCATAGGGTTTGAAGGATAGTAGCCTCACCACCATATAGCTCTTCCTGGATTGATTCAAAGATGGTTGTCCTCTAGGGCAAGCACAAGTCCACCTTTCCGTCATCATCATCTAATGTCAAAGCCGACACAAACCTTATTGCCACGGCTTCTGTCTTGTTCATCGTTGAAATCAGACACAAACAGGAAGAAAATTGGTCTTAAAACTCGCGACTAGCACTGTTTGTTGCCTCCTAGGGTTTTCTCCTTAAAGAGAGAGCGATTAGGGTGTTTTCTTTTTTCTTTTTTTACTAATTATATCTACCATGTATGCCACAATACATTTCGACTAATTTGTACTATAAAAACTAATCTCTTTGTAATCTCTACATCAGTTCATGAGATTGGTTATTTATAAGGGAAAATTGCTCGGATGATCACTCAAGTATGACACGTTCAAAACTTTGCTCACTCATGTATGACAAATATTACTTTGCTCATTATCGAATTACACTTTTACTTATTTTGATCACTCCGAACCGGAGAAATTGGCGTCATCACTTCAATTTTCGGCGAACCGGAGCTCAATCTGTGCGAAATCAACCCAACAACAATTTTCTCAACTACACCTAAGTCTAATTCATTATGGAAGTGGTTGAATTTAGCCTTTGAAGTCAAGAACACTCAAAACTTCAAATCTTCGATTCTCCCTCCTCAGGTAGAATTGAGGCTTGACCTTGGTATGAAAAGACTCACAAGGAACAGAGTTACAATACCCAATAGGTTTCTTAGGCCGATTATAACTCGAATTCAAAACCCCAAATTTTGTAGAATTCGGAGTGAGCAAAGTGAGTAAAAGTGTAATTCGATAGTAAACAAAGTGATATTTGTTATACATGAGTGAACAAAATTTAGAACATGTCATACTTCAATAATCATCCGAACAATTTTAAATGGACACGCGATTAGAACTTATTTCAAGCGCACTACGGACACTAGTAACGGATATCACATTAGTTTGGGTTAATATGTGACAACAAATCACATGCATTGAATCTAACCATGTAGATATAATTTTCCCATGCAATGGCAGGAGAACTGTAATGGCGAAACATCAATATTGGGTGTTGAATCTACATCGATCGAGTTATGCAATGCCAGGAGAACTGTACGTAATTGCTCGACATTAACATAGCTTTGATATTGCAAGTGGCCGGTCTAGTGGTTCTTGCCATTACATCAATTCCGGGTTATTTTTCACCAAAAATTTGGGTCGATTGATCAACGCAAATTTGCAAAGATTGCCTCTGGACTTGGTCGACTTTGGTTTTAATTGAGCTAACTACTTGTGCCAACTGCCAAAGTACATGCTGCAAGTTGTTTTGTGCACAAAGTGCAGATCTTGGTCGACCAATTTGTTAACTGTGCGCAATTGTTCTTAAAGGGTGAGAGACTGGGAGGGGGTTTAAAAGAGAAGTCGATATCTTTTACTAATTAAGCCACTTTATGACTCGATCATATATATAAATATGCTTCCATTAAAAAATTTGGTCCCCTAAACCCCTACAATTTTTAAGTTCCGCCACTGACTGCCACTATAGCTACAAAAGTGTACCAGGTTGAAACCTTCCCCTCAACAATGTATATATCATCACCTAATAACTTGGATAGTACTATAAACTTAGGCGACGCCATTTATTCAATTCATACTAAGATTTTAAGAGAGAGTTTGGCAAGCCTCGTAAAAACCGTCCGAAGGAAGATGGCAAACCACATACTCGGAATCCCTCATATATTGCTGCAGTCTTACCATCAATACAAAAAAAAAAAATAACAAATATGTAAGTGTGCGTCATTCAAAAATGAAGCATCATATTTACTGAGGTACGTTCCAGAGAAAACATGATCGATCAGATTCTAATCTGAAAATCTTCATAGCTTCATTAATTATATATGTAAGTGATTTGAACGACAGAAACTAACCATACATTATGTAGTTCTCTGGTTATTCCTTGTATATAAATAAGAAATCCCATGCACAAAAACTGTCAACATTCCGATAATGTAATGTGAAGCTCTACAGTAATGAAAAATAATAAGAGTCCTGATACTTTGCTATCTAATATAATTAAGAGCTGCTGCTAACCTCAACTGCACGTATGGTGATTTAATTTTCTTCTTGACGGTGTAGCTAACTAGCCTTAATTAATTAGTAATTACCAAACGACTATTTTATTCATGCAAGGAATTAATCAATTTGTGCAAGATACTTCAACTTCTCCGGCATCGCCTCTTGGCTTCCACGTAGCCTTCCCTCTCAGAATCGCTGTGCCATATTCAGAACGAGGCAAATGATCAAAATCTATTCCTTTCTCCTCATTGTTTTCTGATCTAGGAGATGGACTAGTTAAAGACTGCAGCATGTCACCCATCTTAGACTCGCTTCTAAACTCCAAAAGTATAGATGAAAGATCATGATTCTTCACGACCGAGACAGGAATGCTCTGGTAATTTATAAACCAATTCAATTCCGGTCATAATTAAGATAATATATACAGTATATAAACATCCATATATAAGCATGTTTCAAACTCGATCATGTATTGCATGTAAAGCTCGCTAGTTGAGAGGTTAATTATTTACCTGTGTAATCCATTTGAGGTATTTTATATGGTTCACATGCTGATTCATATCTATATCGCTCCAAGAAGGCTGCAGTAAAACGTACGTACTGAGACATGGTAATTGAGAGCATGTGTATATAAATACATCCAACGCTATAAACACATATATTGATACATACCGAGAACCATTGTTGAACATAGTTGTCAGCATTAATTAACATCCCATTGCCGTAGTTTAGTTTTCTTGAAGTTAATGAGGGGAGCACCAGCTGTGAATAAATGTTTCATTTCATCTCTAATTTCTGGTATGACTCTGGCAAATCTCCTTGTCTTCATGTTCATCATCACATGAAGGCTTCATGACCATTAAAAAAAAATCCAAAACAGAAATCCTCAACTCAGAATACCATTACTTAACTTTGAATACGAACATTAGACATTAAATAGAGTTTGAATACATACCTGGTTGCTGAAGCTAAAATTTCTCCGCTTCTGCAATCACGAATGACATAATCCCGGAACACGCCTCTATCTGCTGCTGCTACGTTACTCCATGTCTCTATTTTAATTATATCACCCCTTCAAAGACATGTAACTATCTTAATGAATCTGAAACCTATAAAGCAATAAAGAAGATAGGGCACGATTTTACAAAACCAAGGTTGGTTTACCAGGAAAGGTATATATTCACATCAATCTGCAACTTACGATAGACCCATACAAGATTCCTTTTTCTGCTGCTCATGTGTTGAAGAGAAACCAATACTGAGAGCCCAAAACTTCTGATGTGCTGAAGTTGTATTTCCTACATGTGCAGAAACACTATTGGGGAAGAGATTCGAGGCGACGAAGCTTCATGGTCGCCTCGGATCATTTTCTCGTCGCCTCGATTTTATGTGACCAAAACTTCGTCGCCTCGCCACGTCGCTTGAGATTCATCCCTTCACCATTGGGGCGACGAAGATTGAAAAACTTCGTCGCTTCATTTTATTTGAAGCGACAAAAACATTCTTCGTTGCCTCGATTTTTCGCCGCGAAGATATAAGTGTTGTCGCTTCAATTGAAAATGGGGCGACGAAGATTGGTCAATCTTCGTCGCTTCAATCTAAATGAGGCGATGAAGATTGATCAATCTTCGTCGCTTCAATGTATTTAATTATTTTTTTTTCTCTTTCACTCAATGAGGCGACGAAGATTGATCAATCTTCGTCACTTCAATGTAAATGGGGCGACGAAGATTGATCAATCTTCGTCGCCTCATTGAGTGAAAGAGAAAAAAAAAATAATTAAATATTAACGTACCAAGTCACAACGTATCACAATTTAAAAACACAAGAACTCATTCAACCACAAATCAAGTTATATAGAAAAATATGCCACAAATCAAAACGTACACAGTTTATACAAAGCCTAGATACTATTGTTCGATTCACACAGTAGACTCATGCTCGGGGACGGCGATGCAGCTCGATTACGTGCCAGGAGGTGGTGGAGGAGCTTGAGCTTGTTGACTCCCAGCCTGGAATGATCGCATTAAGGCCTCCATTTGTTGGACCCTTTGGGTGAGGTCATTATAATCCTCTATGGCTTTACACGCCGCCTCACTCGATCTGCGCACCTCCTCTCTGGCTTCAGCGACCTCCCTTTTCAGGGATTGGGTTTCCTCTACTCGGACCCCTCCTCTCGGTTTGGGGTCGCGTGTGAGAGCGCGCCCCACCCCTGTCACGTCGAACAAGAACAAATAAATATGTTTGAATAGTACACAAAAATGGAGCAAAACGTAAATCGAGATAAACGACAAACAAATTTTATAGTATTACCTCTTATAGAGGTCCCGGGCCTTGAACCCATATCTTCCTCTATGATATTTATTTGTGTATCAAGAGAAACAGGATGGTCTCGGAAAACCGCATCGCCGTGAGTGTCACCCGCTGCACTATCTTGTTGGGACAAGACTTCGTCGAGTCTTCGCTTCACTGTCGCCTGCTTAATTAAAATATATTAAATAAATAATATTACAATATGGTAAACAAAAATAATTGTAATAACGTAACGTAACGTAACATATTTTCGCTTACCACTTTCTCAGCCGCATTCTTGTCTGGCTGGTATACGTTAATCCAAGTCTGGACGACCGGCGCTCTATGACCCTCCTTCTCCAACACCTCACTTCGGTATGAGAGGGCGAGGGATCCCGAATGGTGGTTGAGCTGCTGCTCCTTGTTCTTGTTTCGGTTTCCTCGATTCCGTTCGCACAATTCTGCCACACAAAATAATCATTTAAAATAAGAATAGATAAACATGTATATTTTTAAATCGTTGGCTACCAAAACTGAATAAATAGTTTATGAAGCTTACCACGTAAGCAGGGTCTTCGAAGTGGCATTTTAACCACGCCCATTCCTCTTCCCTCCCTAGGAACTCGGTCGGAGTCTCCTGGCTGACCTGGAGATAATGCTGATGGCAATCATGCTTCCAATCCTTGTAGATTGTTTGCGCCATCACATCAATAAAGTTCCACATCTCCACATCGGTCGCCGGGATGTCATAGTTCGTCTAGCACAAAACATATAAAATCCGTTATGTAAAAGTTATATTTACATAAACTGTAAAGTAACAAAGTAAGCTAAGCGCAGTAAGTATACCTCAATACTTGTATTGACGATATCGCGGTGCTGCTGGCTAAGTCCCAAAAAGGTAGGCGCAAGCATTGGAACTTTTCCACGTATGATGCTACCAATGTCTCTGGACATCAGACTTCTAAACTCCCTCGTCGCAGGCCCCCGATGCCTCGTAGAGTAAGGCACTTGTAGTCGCTTATTGTTGTTCATCCGTACGAGGTACTCAGTCTTCATCCCGACAATGACCCCGCGTTGTATCGTCGTCGGGTTTTCGGTTGCCATGTCCACCATGTCAAGGAGTTTGGTCTTCTTGCACCGTATGCTGAGGGCGGGAGGGCGCTCTGAGGCCGTAGTGGCGTCGCTATCATCCACTGGTGGAATCCAGTCCTCAAGGTATGGGGCGGGCGTTAAACCCCCTAAACCCTCCAAATGATGTATCGTCCGGGTCCCGGATTGTCCCGTAGGGCAGCCCGACCCGGAAGGCCCCTCGCCGCTGCTGAATGGTCGCCACGCCACTGCCTCCGCAGCTGCCGCCGCCGTTTCACGACGCTGGATCGCCGCTTTTCTCTTTTGTTGACTTATAGTTCCGGGAGTCATTTTATATTACATGCACATTATAAGCAATGCGGAATCATCTAATACTACCAAGTCTATAACAAACTGATTAATCTTCATGTAATTCATTTCCTAACATGAGCTTATTTGACAAAAGTGGTCTCGAAGTTCATTCAGACATTTAATCAAACACATGGAGTGCTATACAAACAAAACCAGACATTCAATCGGCTATATACCAAGTGACAACATACTCGGAAAGTAGTCGGAAAGTGATATCTCAAGTATTAAACAAGTTATGATCTAGCCAATTATGGCATGCAATTCTGCCAAAACTTGATAAGTATGCCCTGAGCATTCACCTGCATGCCCGCGTGAGTGACTGTCAACCGTTGATGTTCGTTACAAATACCACACGCACCATACACAGTATGTATTCGGCAGATTATGAAATTAATGTGTACCGATTTTGTCAAAACTTTCTCTTCTTTTATTAACAATATGGATTCGGAAGTGAATTTTATAGCCAAAGCATCGAAAATTTGGATACGCAATACCAAGTCCAAACTTCCCCCGATTTTTTACATTACTCCAACAAGATTATTTACTTGTTTCTATCGGCATTCAATTTAACAATATTTCTATGGATTGAATTCCAGTAGATGAAAATAATCCATTTATAACAATTCCCTTATGATACAATACTAGAGTTCCTAACATTGGTGGAGAAATTGCTATATGCCTATATACATCAAAAAGAACTAGTACGCATATATTACACATATTAGTCCTAGCAAACTTGGTCATAGGAATACACTTGAGCAAGTAGAGATACCTGTAGAGAGGGGCAACAGGACTTGTCTTGCGTATTAAATTGCACTTGTAAAATTTGAAGTTGTGCTACAAGTATTCCACTAGTTCCGTCAGCTCTTTGATGTACAAGGAAGAGGGGGAAATATACTAGCTGCATTAGAATAACAGAATGAATCTCAGAGGCATTTCATCGAACAGTTAGTGTGCAAGTTCTTGCTAAAAAGAGAAACGTTGGTATCATCATTCATCAAACAGTTACCTAAATTCTGTTTGGAACAACTAAGATAGAACAACTCTGTTTCCAAAAATAAAAATAAAAGACAGAACAACTCAATCAATGGTATATACCCAATTCATACCAGCACAAAATTCTTAACAGCTTGATCGTCCGACGCAAAACCCCACATATTCAGCTCGGGCTGTACAAAAGTATGACTCATTAGACATCTCTAGAAATCGCTAATTGATACCCTTCAAATCTCCAGCTTTAGAGTCAAGTTGATTGAAACAATAAACATTTAATGCAAGTAGGGATCGGAAATCTTATACATACAGTAGGGATTTTAAGAAACAATAAACATTTAATGCAAGCAATCAAAAAAAAACCAAATCGGCCAATAAGCTTCAATTGAAGCTAATGAGAGAGAGATAGAGAGGTCCCGAGAGAGAGAGAGAGAGAGAGAGAGAGAGAGAGAGAGAGAGAGAGAGAGAGAGAGAGAGAGAGAGAGAGAGAGAGAGAGAGAGAGAGAGAGAGAGAGAGAGAGAGAGAGAGAGAGAGAGCGAGAGAGAGAGAGAGAGGCATACCTTGAACCCGATTTGGGGATTTAGGGTTTTGGGGGAGTTAGGGATTTAGGGGGTTGGGGATTTAGGGATTTAGGGGAGAGGAGGAGCTTTAGGGTTTAGAGAGAGAGGTGGAGAAGAGGGTTTTGCACTTTCCGGACTCGATTTGGGGGTTTTGCACTTTCCGGAGAGAAATGAAGGTGAAGAAGAAAGAAGAAGAAAGAAGGTGAAGAAGAAAGGAGAATCGAGCAACCTGGCTATTTAATCAATATGAGGTGACGAAGATTGAGGCCTTCGTCGCTTTTATATTCAGGTGACGAATATTGATTTATACGTTGCCTCGAGAGAGAGAGAGAGAGGCATACCTTGAACCCGATTTGGGGATTTAGGGTTTTGGGAGAGTTAGGGATTTAGGGGGTTGGGGATTTAGGGATTTAGGGGAGAGGAGGAGCTTTAGGGTTTAGAGAGAGAGGTGGAGAAGAGGGTTTTGCACTTTCCGGACTCGATTTGGGGGTTTTGCACTTTCCGGAGAGAAATGAAGGTGAAGAAGAAAGAAGAAGAAAGAAGGTGAAGAAGAAAGGAGAATCGAGCAACCTGGCTATTTAATCAATATGAGGTGACGAAGATTGAGGCCTTCGTCGCTTTTATATTCAGGTGACGAATATTGATTTATACGTTGCCTCGAATTTCAGTGACTAAGTTTTCCATCTACGTCGCCTAGAATACCTGAAGTGACCAAGTTTCAATCTTTGTCGCTCCATTGCACTAAGGCGACCAAGTTTGCATTCACAGGGTTACCTAGGGGATCCATACTTGGTCACCTCATAGACTCTAAACCCTAATCGAAGCGACGAATATTGATATCTTAGTCGCCTGGATATATTGAAGCGACGAAGATATCAATCTTTGTCGCCTCATTTTGTGTTATTTTTAAAAATTCATAAAATATCTATTAATTTCTCAAATACATAATGTATAATGTAAGGTTTAAAGTAAATATCAATAATTTTTACATAATGTATAATGTACACTTTAAACAATATTCATAGTAATATTGGAACCCACCTCTATAATTTTTACATAATGTAGAATGTATAATGTACAGGCAGTAGTGATAATCGGCTCCGTTACTATGCCTGTGATGTACCTTGGATTAGCATGATGATATGTCATCCAAGTTTTGTCTGGGTGTCCGTCCATGTTTCCTGTCAACATAAACAATCGACAGCATCTCTCTACAGTTCCCCGAGTGCACACATATCTAAACAACCTAATTTGCACTCGGGGAACATTGAAAGGATACACTGTCGAAACCATATCCCCAAACCGAAACTGAAATCACATGAATAGCAAAAGGATCAACAAAGTCATGTTCACCTAAAATGTCCAAAAATGGGACAATTCGAGAATCAACAACTCAACTCAATCAACTAGATGAGTTGTTGATTCTCAAACGGGAGTTCTAAGTTGATAAACATCACAATTATATATAACCATACGCTCGATTTAATGATTAACACTAATAACACTACTAATTAAGGCTCGAATACATCTAATCTACACTAATCATCACCTAAATTTCACTAAATCTACGCAAGAACAGATTCAGATTTTAAAAAAATGAGGCGACGAAGATTGATCAATCTTCGTCGCCCCAATTTTCTTCGAGACGACCAAAAAAATCTTCGTCGCTTCGAATGTAAAAAGTGGTCGCCTCATCTAATTGAAGCGACCAAGATCAATCTTCGTCGCCTCAATTAGTTGAAGCGACGTAAGTAATATCTGAGGCAACCATTCCATTCTTCGTCGCGTCAGTTGAAAATGGGGCGACGAAGAAACTTAATTTCGTCGCTTCAAAGCTCTCCTCCAGTAGTGAAAAGGAGGCATGCATGATAAACCACTTTAATTTTATCTATAATTCTAAGTTTATATCATCTTTAGAGAACTCAGGGTATACTTTCGACATGCTTGATTGTAACTAAAAGATACAAGAACACCACCAAGGTACGTACTAACCTGCAAAGGATTCATCAAGAACTCCATAGTTGCTTTTCCACCAGGACCTAAATCATAGGATCTAACTGCAAAGTTTTGTTTGAAAACACGATGATCCTCACTCGCTTTTCCGCCAAAAATGTCATGAACCCCATCAATCCCCCTCGGTGTTTCCAACTTTAGAGGATGACAATCATGATATGGCATATGCTTAGAAGTTTTCAGTTCTTGTTTAACACTAACCCTACTAAAACTGCAGATTTATAATTCTCCCTTGGCAACATGTTGGCTTACTCGAAAAGGTTGATGGCACAATGGGCATGAAATATGTTGGTGCAACAGAAGTAACTCCCATTGTGATTAACGAGGAAAATAGTTGGATTAATCAATAGAAATAGAGTTCATACCTTGTTTGAATGTTGTGTAAATCAGGGGATTGGAAACAACGAGGATACTACCCCGTATATATGATATAGCATGAGATGTTAGGTGTGGGTGTTATCCTTTAATGTGGGATTCACATTTATAACACGTCCCTACACATCTGGTGAATTCTCTAACATTGAAGCCAAATATTTCAACAACTTATATGAGTGAAGGTGAGCACGTGTGACCCATTCGGCATCACGCGTAAGAGAAACTTGCTCTAATATATACCACGATTTAGAAATCTAGAGTTCACAACCAAAATCAATTGACAAGGATTGAAGTAGCTCAAAATGACCGATACATTATTCACCCTCTAGCAAGCCCTTCATTTCCAATGTGGATTCACAGTTTCTAACAATATTAGTACAATGAAACCTCGATAAATTAATAACATCGCTAAAGTAATATTTTTTCCTAGTCCCGACTCGGGACCAATTCAAATTACTAACAACCTCGCTAAATGCATTAGATAATAACTTTTCTCTAATTCTTTTAGGTCCCTACGAATATATATATAAAGTAATAATTAAATGAAAAAAATAAAAAAATATATTAAAATTTATAAAAATAAACATAAAAATAAATTTTTAGCTCAAAATATCTAGCTATTTTCTCAATGAGTTCAGCTATCTTTTAAAAGAAAGAAAAACTATTGTAACCTATTACATTTTTGCATCTAGACCTACCAAATTCAACTTCATCTTTGATTTTTTGCAATGTGTGCACCACATTTGATAAAAAGAATTATTTTGTAGCAAAAAGTTATTCAATTCAGGTAATTAGTACTTCAAATGACTCTTTTGGATAGTAGAACTATCATTTAGATCATAATAAACTTCAGCATGCAGATTCATTATCTCTTTTATGTCTCTTCATCAGTAGTCGGTTCTATTACCGTATCGTTTTAATTAGGATGATTCAAACGTAAAAACTCGCTAAAGGCTCAAAAATTAATAAATAAATTATTTATTTATCGATAAAATAATAATATCGTTGAAGTAATAATTTTATATGATCCAATAATTATTCATTTATAGAAATTTTATTGCACGTATAGCACGCAATATAATATTGGAGTACCTAAACCTTAATGCAAATTAGATTCTTACATTCTCACCCTAAAGTGGCTCTTGTTTTTGGATTCAAGTCTTGGTTAATTTATTCATGCCATATTTTGAAACGCGTCTTGTAGTTTTTGAATCATTTTTGTGGGAAGAACGTACGTAGGATTCAATGTTGTAGAGTTATCTAGCATAAGCTGTAGTAAAATTATAAATTACTTCCCCTAACACTACAAGAAAAAAAATACTTAGACGACGAAGCTATTTCATCGTCTAGGTTCAAGTTCATTTGTCATCCAAGTACAACTTAGACTACGAAATTATTTCTTAGTCTAAGTCATTCCTTAAACCACAAAATTGTTTCTTAGTCTAAGTCATCACTTAGACTACGAAACAAATTTTGTGGTCTAAGGAATGACTTAAACTACGAAATATACTGTTTCGTAGTCTAAGTCATCACTTACACTACGAAATCATATAATTTGTAGTCAAAATGAATTTAATTTTTGTTTTAATTTTTTTTCTTAAAATTTGAATTTAAAGTAAAATATTATTAAATTAATTAAAATAATAAATTTAATTTAAATATTAAAAAAAATTACGTACATCGATATTGTTCGAAAAAAATAAAATATTAAAAACTACGTACAAATTAAGTAAATATGGCAGGAGTAGACCTGCCGCCGAGTCCCCCGCCTCCGGCCATATCGTCGTCTTCGGGGTTTGGGGTCGGAGCAGGATGACAATTTTGTGGAACCTTGCCCTGCATGAGGGCGAGGAGGTTGGCTATCTGCACTTGTTGCTCATCAAGCCATCTGACGCATGGATAGCGTTTCCGCCCGTCCGAGTCGAGCCTCCTCAAGGGCTGCTTGGACGGCCGCATTCTGACCACTCTTCCTCGTTGACCATGCCGTAGATGAGTCAAATAAATCTCGTTGCACCTTGCGTCCCAATCCCCTAACCTCCTTACCACATCAATGGTCATATACCGCATCGGCGATTGCAATTTGGCTCTCCCTCGATAGAGGAGACAGGTCTTCCAACGACATATCCAAGTGTGCAAGCTGCATGTTGACCAATTCCTCCTGCCCAGTTCTAGCATCCTTGCCTGAAAATAATAATGAAAATTAAATAATTATAAATTTGTACGGAAGTGTAATAAATAATAAATGTTAATTACGTTAATTGAAAGGAAATATATACGACACTTACCCCGCTTTGGCTCGCTTCATTGTTGAGCCCAGACATCACGTAAGCGATGACGTTGGCATCCAGATAAGGGTGTTTGGAGCCCTTATCTCTATGCTCCTTGGTGATTCATATCATCTGCTTAAAGCCGGAGGTATGATGTTTGTCCTTCTTCTCCCGATTGACCTTGTTTGCGTCTGATTTCGTTTGTTCGACAACATAAATCATTAAAAAAATAAATTATTCGATTTCGTCAATTAAAATAAAAAAAATATGAACTTGATACGATTCTTCTTCAAAGTGGTTGACCAACCACTCACACTCATCTTCTCTATTTTCACGCAACTCTACGGTGGACGAGCGACCGAATTGGAGGTAATACTTGTGAAGTCTGTACTTTCAATCACGGTAGATGGTGTTGGCAGTGGTGTTGATGTGCCTAAGTATCTCTGGAATGCCGTCCACCGCATACTGTACCTACAAAAAAATATTAAAAAATTTAAATCGTATATATTATGAAATTACAATTTGTATTGGTTATTAAAAAATAAAATTAAAATTGTATTATCAAGAGTTCTCTAAACACATTCCTCTTCTCCAAGTCCAGCAACTCCTTCCAGCTAGGTGCAACCATACGGATGTTGTTGCGAATAATTGCCCCGATGTTGTGCGATTCGAGACTAGCTAGCTGTGAGGTGGAAGGGCCATCGGTGAAATCATCGTACAGCAACTGGATCTGTTGCCCCGTCGCCTTGAACAACTTCTGGGATTTTCCTCCCTTTCCGAGTCCTCGGGTCTTTTTCGGTTAAGGGTCTGACGACGCCCTCCTGACCTTGTGCCGTGCGCTATAGAGAATAGACTCGGAGACCGACTCCTTGGCACCTTCTGACATCGATGATCGGGCGGAAGGGGTGTCATCGTCATCGTTCTGTATAACATGAGCATTAAGAATTTTCTTAGTCGCCGCAACCGAGATACCAGCTAAAGGGTCCAAAAGAGCCGCAACGGTGTCTTCTAAGCGTCGCCAACCCACTTGGTCTTCCAAGTGTCGGAGCCGGACATTTTCGGCCTCTCTCTGTGCCTTTTTCTTACCCCATAGGGCCATTTTAACATAGGAGTTGTAAAATTCAATTATTAAATTAACCTATTTTATCATTATAAATATTTACTATTTTTAAGATTTACCATTTTTAATATTTACTATTTTTAATATTTACTTTTTTTAACATTTACTATTTATAATTTTTACCTTTTTTTAACCATTTATTATTTTCATTATTTACCATTTGGTTTTACCATGTTTTGATATTTACCATTTTTTGATATTTACTATTCTTAATTTTACCTTTTTATATTTTTACGAAATTATTATTTTTACTAATTTACAATATTTATCATTTCATAATATTTACCTAAATACACATTATTCAACAAATTTTACCTAAATAAATATTATTTTTACAAATTTATAATATTTACCTAAATACACATTATTAAACAATTTCACCTAAACACATTATTTACTATTTTTTTTTACCAATTTATTAATTCTTACCAATTTATAATATTACCTAAATACACATTATTATTATATTTATACACATTATTATACACTCTATTATACGTAAATATGTATTATTATACCTAAATATCTCTATTAATTAATGTAGAAGGCATTAGGACAGTTGAAAAGGTAGAACTTTCAATATTCCAAGTTTTGTCCTTGGTTCTTGCTAATCTGTCAAATAATTAAAATATACTGGGCATGGGCACAAAAGTAATTGTAAACTGATCCACAGTTTCATCTCCTTTCTACTTTACGTTTGCTTACAATTTCTTCTTCCCCAACTCACTTCCCTCCGGTTGTGGATTTCATCTGTTTGGAGAAAAATCAAAGACAGTTTTTCGTTCTTCCTCTCAAACCGGTTTCGTTCATCCGAATCCGACTATGGTTTTACAAAGAGCTTGATCCATTTGCATGCCCCGGCTATGCTGGAGCGGGAGAGCTTGATAGAGTTCGATCTGATTCCGAGTCCCAAACCCAGAAAGTGAATTGATCAGGAGAGGTCCAACTAGAAAGGAGGCCCAACGTTGACCAGGTTGTTCGCACTTTAACAATGGAAGTTATGGAACATCCATCTCTCCCAGAATCGCATTCGGGTTTTACTGGTTCTCTTTGATTCGAGAGTTTTGAGGTACCCATTCAGACACGGTCTCATTGAATCTGTAAACCAGAGGTGACTCCTTCTTCTCTACTCTTTGTTCGTGATCGGAGACTCGGCTAATCGGTAAGGTATACGATCACTCAGATGTATGATTGTTTGATTCGATTTGATTGTGTTGGAATTGAAAAAATACGGTGCCGTTTTAGGTTAGGAATTTGGACGTGATCAAAACGACGACGGATTAGGCGGCAGAGGCGAGGACGGAGCCGGATTGTATGGTATATTAAAATTATAACGATCGAATCCGATCGAATCCTTTCCTCTGTAACAAACATGCCCTGAGAGAGAGATGACGGGCAATGGTGACGTTCCAGTAACGCCAAGCCCCCATTGCTGCATATCCCACCACTTCTCCACATCAACGTCCAATAACCGCCAAAAAATCGCCGTCATCCACGCCGCCAACGAAGGCGACCAATCCTTCACCTACGCGGACCTAATCTCCGCTGTCGATTTCCTCACCTTGCAGCTTCGTCGCAAGATCCCCAATTCCGCTTCTTCGTCATCAGAACCTCCTAGAATCATTGGCGTTTATATCTCGTCGTCGGTGGAATACATCGTCGCCGTGCTTGCCGTTTTAAGGTTAGGCGAGGCGTTTCTGCCTCTGGACCCGTCCTGGCCCAAACACAGGCTACTCTCCGTCGTTGATTCCTCCAATGTCGACCTAATTATCACCTCCACGACACCGTTTGGGTATGAATTAGATTCCAGTAATTTGCTCGAGAACAACAATTCCAACCCTAGCTTCCTTTGGTTTTCCATGGCCGTTGGTGAGGAGGACTCTGTGACTGTGCCACTAGACAGTGACGGCGGAGCCCTCTCTGACTGTGAGAGTGAGAAAGAGAGGCTGTCCTGTTATGTATGTACACTTCGGGCTCGACGGGGAAACTGAAAGGTGTTTGTGGTACAGAGAAAGGTGTTATGAATCGGTTTCGATAGATGCAAGAGATGTATCCACTGAAAGGAGACGAGGTTTTAGCAATGGAGGAAAGAGATAGAGAAGCAATCGAAAATCTGGGTTTCATGAAGAAGCGTCAGGAGGACATCAATGTGTTGAAGAAGTCGAACAAGTTTCCGCATTTTGCCAAGGAAGAGTAGATAGATTATTATGATGATATTGGTTATAATCAGTATATGGGGTTGAAAAATTCTATTGGGTCGAAACGTGATTGGAATTGTGTGCCTCCGGAAAGAGGTGAGGTTAGTTTTGGTAGTAAATCTGACTGTGCAAAGAAGAAGGAGATATATAAGCCACAACATTTTGCTCTGGGTGATATTGTTTGGGCCAAGTCGGGGCGGAACTACCCATTTTGGCCGGCGGTGGTCATCGATCCCTTATTGCAAGCTCCGGAAGCAGTTTTGCGCTGCTGTATACCCAATGCCATCTGTGTGATGTTCTTTGGTTTCTCAAAGAATGGAACACAAAGGGTAACTATATTTTACTATCAAAACTATGTGTAAAACATTCTGTGATAGGATATATTTGCTTATGGTGTGTTGATTTGAATGAACAGGACTATGGGTGGGTAAAGCAGGGAATGATATACCCGTTTAAGCATTTCCTTGAGAGGTTAGTTAGTGGAATTGAGCCTGAACGTATTTGATTGTTATGATATTTTTGAACATTACTGATTTTTTGCATCTTCAGATTTCAAGGACAGACCCAATTGTACAGGAGTAAACCAAGCGAGCTTTAGATGGCAGTAAAGGAGGCAGTGTTAGCCGAAAATGGCTTTATTTATGCAGCTGGTAAAGTTACTAATTCAGACGTAAGTCGCACGAACTCCAAGAGGCTACAGATTTCTATGAAGAGCAGGCATATAATGCTCAAAATCAACACAAACGGGCTGATTACTGTCAAAGACCGCAAGAACAGGAGTGAAGACGATATAATTGTACACTTTTAAGTATGTCACCGATAAATCGCACGCGCGAGCGCGACGCGTTTCGCACGCGCATATGCGCATGCAGGAAGGCTAGTATATTATTATATATAAATACATATTAAAAATAATTATACGTACATACGTAAAATTTAAAATTTTCAAATTTTACCTACCAGCGGTGGGAGGGGGACGGTGGTGGTGGTGGTGGTGGGAGGCGCCGGAAGCGGTGGGAGGAGTTGGAGGGAATGGGAGGCGGCGGAGGGAGGATCCCGTACGCGTATGAGGTGGGAGCCGGCAGAGGGAGGACGTCGTGGAGGAAGGTGGAGGCCGGAGGGAGGAGGAGTTTTAGAGAAAGAGACAGAGAGATTGTGTGTGTGTGTGTGTGTGTGTGTGTGTGTGTGTGTGTGTGTGTGTGTGTGTGTGTGTGTGTGTGTGTGTCCTCCCGTACGCGTATGAGATGGGAGCCGACAGAGGGAGGACGTCATGGAGGAGGTGGAGGGAGATTGGAGGCGGCAAAAGAGGTGGAGGCCAGAGGGAGGAGGAGTTTTAGAGAGAGAGACAGAGAGATTTGTGTGTGTGTGTGTGTGTGTGTGTGTGTGTGTGTGTGTGTGTGTGTGTGTGTTTGAGATATATATATATTGTGAAACTACTGAAAACTGCAAAATATACAGTTTCACCTAGACGACGAAAAGTATTTTCGTCGTCTAGGTGAGGTGGATTTAACTTAGATGACGCAAACACTATTTACGTCGTCCAGGTGACCACTTAGATGTCGTCTAAGTCTGCGTCGTCTAAGTACATCTCGGGTTTCTCCTTGAATTAATTGGCGGGTGAAAGTTGACCGCCCAAAATTTGGACTTAGACCACGGAGGAAGCTGTTTCCGTCGTGTAAGTCATTTTTGGCGGTTCCCAAAATAAATGGCGGTGAAATTTAGACCACTCAAAATTTGGACATAGACGACGGAAACGCGTTTCCGTCGTCCAAGTGATCACTTGGACAATGGAACGGCCGTTTTCCTCGTCTAAGTCATTTCGGGCGGTTCCCAAAATAAATGGCAGTGAAATTTGGACTACTCAAAATTTGGACTTAGACGACAGAAACGGTAGTTTTGTCGTCTAAGTGATCACCTGGACGACGGAAATGGCCGTTTAAGTCGTCTAAGTCATTTTGGGCGGTTCCCAAAATAAATGGCGGTGGAATTTGGACTACTCAAAATTTTGACTTAGATGAAGAAGTAGGTTGTTTCCGTCGTCCAGGTGAGCAGCCTCCTTCTTCGTCGTCTAAGTACAATATTTAAAAATAATTCCTAAGAAAGTTTTCGATCTGTCTTTCGATTTTTTTTGTCATAAAATATTGATTAAAGAATCGTATATATAAAAAGTGGGATTTAAGACAACGAATTAATTTACGTTTTCAAACTTGTTAAGTATCTGTTAATTTGTATAACTTAAGTATTATTTAGTATAGGCTCACTGCACATCAATATTAATGAAATTGAATTTGGACAAAACAACCGTTGGATATATTCACCATAAGACAAAATATAGGCAGAATAATTTTCAGTAAATAGTAAATTTGTTAAGGGTTTCATCGGCACAGTCAACCGTTAAATCAAAATTTTAACAAAACAGAAACGTGGATACACAAAAATCTGTAACTCCTATTTTAGAACCGTCGATGGTCATACTCCAAGAATTGTTTACTCTATGTTGTTGACGAAAAGAATATGCATTGGGACATGGTCTACATGATCGTTCTCTTAGATGTGAAATTACGATAACATGACTTAGACGACAAAGTGGTCACATTGTCGTCGTCTAAGTGAGTATTTGGATGACGAAAACGTGTCATTTCGTCGTCTAAGGTAAAATGTGTAGGGTTTAGGGTTTACTTAGACGAAAAAATGACCCATTTTCGTCGTCTAAGGCTGGGTAAATGGTTTAGGGTTTAGGGTTTAGGTTTATATAATTTTGTTTACCTTAGACTACGAAAACTCGTTCCGTCGTCTAGGATTTAGGGTTTCGGAAAAATATGACACTTAGTCTTCCGGATTCCGTCGTCAACTAAGATCTTCACGTGTTACGGGTCAAAGCGACCTCTTTCAAAATTATAATTAATTAGTTAATTATTGTACTCCAAGTTCAGAATAATTGTACTCCTCCTCTTAATATAATTAATCATGCATCATTACCTCGAAAATTTTTAATTACAATAATTAATTATCAATATCCCTTGTCATTATATTGTACTCCTCATCATAATCGTCATCATCCTCCTCACCACTGTTATCTGATTGCTCCTCCTCATCATCACACTCAACGTCGTCCGACGTCATCCTGCGCCTCTTCTTCACTGTCATCATTCTCTAGACCTATAATCTCATCTTAAGTTAGATTTGTAAAGCCATCAGGCATGGGTAAGCGTTCATCAGGTTGAATCATTTCTATTATATCGAAGTGGATGACAGAAACATTAGGCTCTTGATATGCAGTAATATCTCTTTGTGGTTCAGCATTTTCTGTCGCCGGCATCCCTTCAACTGCCGTGGTATTCCATATTCCTCAATGAGAGATATGGTTCACTATTTTCCACCATTCACCAGCTTTTGGATCATCAAGATAAAACACATGCCTAACTAAGGAGGCAAGAGCAAAAGGTTCATCCTCATACCAGCTTGAGTTTGTATCGACTGATAAAAGGCCTAGGTCCTCCTTTGTACGCTTGAACCATTTGCACTTGAATAGGAAAACGTTGACATCATTCCCGTAACATAGCTGAACACCATATACAAGAGACCAGTATTATATATCATCGTCTTCCCCAACCACGACCCCATTGTTTTGTGTTCTTCTTCCTTCATCTCGTGCCAATAAATGAAACTTTACACCGTTCACAAAATATTCAGGGTAAATATAGTGTCTAATCGGCTTCCCTACTAGCAAGTGTTTTGGTCAGGACCACCAGCCCCCGTGGTTATTAAATTTTTGTAGATCAATCATCTGTGAAAATATGGGAAGAATATATATATATATATAATTAAAGGGTTTAACTTCTACAAACATGTATATTATTATATAAGTAAACATGGAGGAAATAATCAAGGAACTTCTTCTTAACCACTTTTTCAAACCACGCCAAACTCATGTCCAGATTTAACGCCTGAAGGTTCTCCATGTACGCCTTCATGTAAGGCTCGACTTCATCGCAGTCTCGTAGCACAACCCATTGCGCCTCAATAAGTTCTTCTCGTATTAACGATTTCTTTAATACTCCTCTAAACGGTCATATGACATTTGTGAAGATAGAAAGACTGATGCGGTCACAGGGATCAGAGGCGGTGGGAGGTGGTGGATCCTTGAGGTACCTGTTGCAGTAAGTAACACACTCATGCATTAGGTATGTCTCTACTATAGAGCCATCTTGGGCCGACCTATTTTTCATGAATCATTTATACTGTCCAACCTGTTTACAAAATCAAACGTTCAATTAATTAATAATAGAATATGTACATATAGCTAGTAATCTTGAGTGGAACAAATAATGGATCAGAAAACCTGTATAATTAATTAGTTGTACGTACCTTTCTTAAGGATACATCCAAGTATACTAGACCAAACCAGAAATGAGCACCTGCTCGAGTAGGTGAATCATGATGTCAAAGAAAGCAGGGGGAAAATCCTCTCTAGTTTGCAAATGATGTGCATAATTTGTTGTTGCAGTTTCACCACATATGACTTCTTTAACTCTCTGACGCATAACTTCTGCCACCATCTGCACAATGTCACTATTGGTTCTACGACGTCGTGGGGAAAATATGGCCGAATTACCACTAGAATCAGACGTTGCAGCATAACGTGATAGTCATGTGTATTTAGAGCAACAAACTTGTGTTGCACCTCTTCCATTACTCCAATTATAGTAGCTGTAAACTTAGCCATATGACGAACACTCTTAAACCAGTGGAATACATAACCTCTAAGTGTCGGCTTCACTATGTAAGGTGCATCTGGCATCTTGTTGTACACTCCTCTTCTATTCCTCCTCAACCACAAGCGACGACGTAGATTCATAGATACCAAGAATGGTTCCCACCATTTTGGGAGTATCTTTAGTCGTGAACTTAATACCAAGAATGGTTCTCACCACGCTGTCGCACACATTATTTTCTATGTGCATCACATCCAAGTTGTTCCTCAGCTTCAACTTCGACCAGTAAGGCAGTTCAAAGAATATACTCTTATGATGCCAATAGCTGAGATCCTGTGAAGGTATTAGATTGAGTTTCTTTACATCTTTTTCATTGGTCAACACATCAAAATCAAAGTTGCTCAACCTCTCTAAAATCTCTTCGCTAGACCAACGACGGGAATTAAGATTATTCTCTACCGTCCTGTCGAAATGAGCTTCATCCTGTCACCACGAGTGATCGTAAGGAAGCCATCTACGGTGACCCAGGTAACACACATTTCCCGCATGCCAACTAGAGTTCACATCATCCAAACATATAGGACATCCATTGTATCGTTTCGTCGTGCAGACTGCCAACATCCCATACGCTGGAAAATTACTGATCATCCACATTACCGTTACCCTCATCATGAACATCGTGTCATTGAATTTGTCATAAGTTGGGACTCCATTTTCTGACAACAGTTTCAGCTCGTCGATCAAAAGTTTGAAGTAAACATATAAGCATTTCCCCAGAGATTTAGAACTTGAAATTAGCAGAGTAAGGAAATTAAATTCCTTGTTCATGCACATCCACAGAGGCAGGTTGCATGGCATCAGAATAACTGGCCAAATGCTGACGACAGAGCTATTATTACCCCAATAATTAAATCCGTCTATAGAAAGTCCGAGTCTAACATTTCAAACCTCTACTGCAAAGTCTCCAAATTCGCTGTCGAAATGTTTGAAAGTCTCCCCATCTGCGGCTTGTCTCAGCACATCGTCATCTATTCACTTTTTTGCATATCATCGCATCGCTTCTTCTGTGTATAGAGACATGTACATACGCTGCAATCTGGGAATCAATGGAAAATATCGAAGAACCTTCACAGGAGTTTTCTTTTTCGAACTTCTCTTATTCCCGTCATCCACATATCTGCACTGGCCACATACAGGACAATAGTCAAAATGTGCATACTCTTTATAAAACAGCACACAATCATTTGGGCAGGCGTCAATTATCCGGTATTTTAGGCCGACGCTGCTCAAGATCTTTCTAACCTATAATGGGATTTCAGAAGATTGTGATCATCAGGAATCAACTTACATATTTGGTCCTGAATTTCCTCAAAAGAACTAACTGAAATTTTGTTCTTCACTTTTATCTGTATTTGCTTCATCACATATTACAACACATTCTCTCGACATCCAGGATACACCGGGGTCTGGGCTTCAAGTAACATCATGTTGTACTTATCCATCTCAATAGTGTCAGTGGCTAAGCTAGCAACAAGGAATGTGTCATCATGCCCATGAGTGGTATTGTAACCTTCTTCTTACTGTTGGCATCCACCATGACTAAATCCCGGAAATTCATCATGGACCAAAGCCGCAGTTGGGTTCCAAGATGGGGGGTCGGCGCCACTACCGCTGGATGAGGCACCATGGTAGCTGTACCATGAGTTGAAGCCTACTGCTTCACCATGCTCGCTCCACATAGTGTAACTCTACGTCATATCATTTTCGTACAGGTGTTGCATCATAACATTAACCTCCACATACTGATAGTTAAGACATTTTTTGCACGGACACCTGAAACGTTTCTTTCCCTGACCATGTTCCATCGCAAAATTCACAAATTCTCTGATTCCATCCATATACCGGACATCACTTCTATTCCGCAACTTTATCCAACTCTTATCCATACTTCTACGAAATTTAATAATTATCATATTAGTCAACTATTATATATACATATTTTCAAGCAATTATTAAACTATTATATATACATATTTTTAACTACCTTATTAACGTATAATTATTTAAAATATTTATTAATTAACAGTGAATATACTATACATCAACTACTTTAATAAATCTAACATGTATGTACGTTGTAACTAAATATTAATCAAATTTTTAAACATCCATGCATACTAATTAATTAACTAATATATATATATATATCAATCAATTACCTTGCTTAATTATAAATATTAGACGTACTAATAGTGCAATCAATCAAACATACAATTAATTTTATATATAAACGTTAAGATTGTCGGAAATTAACTACGTATGTACCTAACCTTCACCGATATATGGCGAACCGATGGTCGGAGCTGGAGATAGATAGTGCTGGTTGTACGTGTGAGAAGAGTCTGATCGGGAGAGAATGAGAATGAGAATGAGAATGAGAATGAGATGGCCCGAGCGAGCAAAGAGGAAAAGAATCTGGCACAATATATAATTTTGTTTACTTAGACGACGAAAATGAGGATTTGTCGTCTAAGTGACTACTTAGACGACGCACCGATGTTACGTCGTCTAAGTAGTCACTTAGACGACAAACTGTGTGTAATTTTCGTCGTCTCATCCCTCATTTTGAAGACAAAGCCTTATTTCCGTCGTCTAAGTGTGACTTAGACGACGGAAAAATATTTAAGACGACGTAATTTATTGGCATCGTATAAAGTCCACTTACACGATAAAATCTTCACTGTTTCGTCGTCTAAGTTTATTTTTCTTATAGTGTAAGGTGGGTGTGGCTATGGAAGCCCTCATTTTGTTGCAACTTGCTTCAATGCAAGACCTCATTTTACGCAAATTCTAAATTACTTTCAAATGAAAATCAGAATTGAACCAGCAACATATTCATTGGTGGAGATTGGATATATTTTTTTTCAAAGAAAGCGTGATCGAGGCTAATTCATCGCCCAACAAAAAATTTATTAATAAATTAACAAGTTCAAAGTTGGGGGTCATAATAAAAAATCATCTTGAACAAAGCACAATGAGAAACAAATTTACAAATATATTCCTCTGCAAACTTAGTAAATAACCTATTAAGAATAATGGAAGCACGGAACATATGATTAATCTTCAGTATGTAGATGAGCAATAAAAGAAGGAAGGGTTACCCCCAAACTCCCCATGCATCACTCTGAATACCATATTGGCTAGAGTATCAGCAATTTTGTTGCCTTCACGTTAGATATGAGTTACCTTCAGATGAGCACGTGCCACAAAGAAAATTATGATATATCTATGTTTTATTTTATTTTTGTAGAAACTTTTTTTTTCATTGTTCTATATATATTTATATATATCCTATTTAGAGCGGAGCTTCGCTTTGCAAAAATGGAGTGAAATTTTGATTTTCACAATATTGAAAAAATTACTCGATCATTAAAACTAATCATCCTTTAGTTTATCACCAAAGGATCATGTTTGTTAAAAATCAGCCAAATCAGAGATAACCTGACTATTTGATCATCACATTTAACTTTAAATGAATACAATTCATCCGATACACCTTAAAAGTTTAATGTAACAATTAAATAGTCTTCATTTTCGATTGAGTTGATTTTTTTTATGTATGATCGTCTAATAATAATTTAAAGAATAAGTGGTTTCAATATTCGAGCAATTTTATCAATCTTGTGAAAAGAAAAGCTTTGTTCCATATAATATATAGTTATTTATTTATTTTCTTTTTTGTCAATCAAAGGTTAATTCTGTATCAAATTTTTTTTCTCGAAGCATCCAAGACCAAAACATTTACCCCACTACACTAATTAGTAGAGAAAGTATGTAAGAATAGAGTGACTCAGTTCAAATCTCAGATCAAGCAAATTATTTTGGTGTTGTGGCCACCTGAACTTAATTACTCGTAAAGTGGAGGTCAAGAGTTCGGATCACCGTACAATTAATTTCTTTGATTCGAGCTTTTTGAAGTAAAAAAAAAGTAAGGATAGAGAAGAGGAAACCAAAGTCATTCTAAGGGGACATAACAAAACTATGAGAGAAGGTACTCGTAATACTATGCAAATGACCAGAACAAGCAAAATAAAAAGGGCGGAAACACTATCAGCGTAATCACTATAGTCGATGAATTTTTAAAAACTATAGTCGACAAAAACGAATTAGAAACTCGTCGGCTATACTATTACCGATGGGTTTTAGCCAACAGACTATAGCCAACGATATTTAGTAAGTCGTCGGCTATAGTCCGTTAGTAATAGTATAGCCGACGAGTTTTTTATTTCGGCAAAAAAAAAAAACTTTTTCGTCGGCCATAGTGATTACGCTGGTAGTGAAACAAAGATTTGTTGTTTTTTAGAGTTTAAAAAGATTAATATCCGTGTAAATAATCAAATAGAACAAACATATGTTTGGGGAATTATTTGATATATTGATCAATCTCGAATTGGGTATATATACAAACATACTTACAGTTCTAGAAAGAAACTACTTACACCTAATGAATTACAGAATCCTATTTAATTACAGAATATACATCTCCCAAGTATACTAGGAGTGTGACTCACTCCAACATTATCCCTCAAGTTGGAGCATACAAGTTTCAAATGCCCAACTTGTCAAGTGGCTCACTGAAGGTCCTGAACGAAATAACTTTGGTAAGGATGTTTGTTAATTGCTCATCTGAATGAACAAATGAGAATGAGATAATACGAGCATCTACCTTCTCCTTGATGAAGTGTCTATCAATCTCTACATGCATGCTTTGTCTGGTCATACTAAACATGGTTATGTACAATTTCAACTACAGCAGTGTTGTCACAATAAAAAGACATGAGTCGTCTCTGCTTGAAACTCAAGTCTCCTAGCAAATACTTCAACTATAACAACTCACAAACCCTTACGCCATACCTCTATACTCAGCATCTGCACTAGAACGAGCTACCACATTTTTCTTTTTATTCCTCCAAGTAACTAAATTTTCACCAACAAATGTAAAGTAGCCAGAAGTGGAACACCTGTCAGTAATGTTACATGCCCAGTCTGTGTTAGTTTACCCACTAATCTTGAATTCTCCATGCTTACGAAACACAAGGCCTTGACTAGGAGCAGACTTCAAGTACCTTAAGATTTTTATCACATCATTTATATGATCCTCACTAGGATTATACATATATTGACTCATCACACTAACAACATAAGAAAGATCAAGTCTAGTGTGCGACATGTAAATTAATATCCCAACTAACCTCTGATACTGAGTTTTGTGAGTAGGAACTTGATTAGGATACTCTACAATCTGATGATTCAGCTCAATAGTTGTATCAACCGGTTTACAGTAAAACATACCAGTTTCGGCCAACATATCTTAAACATATTTTCTTTGACTTAACATAATGCATTCCTTGTTTTGAGCGATCTCAATACCCAAGATATACTTCAAGTTCCCAAGGTCCTTCATCTCAAATTCAGAAGATAACTAAACTTGTAATCTCTTGATCTCATTGAAGTCATCACCTGTCACAACCATGTCATCCACATACATAATAAAAGATGTCAGCTTACCATGTCGGTGCTTCAAGAACAAAGTCTAATATGAATTGCTCTGTCTATACTCAAACTTTTTCATGAAAGTTGTGAAGCTTCCAAACTAAGCTCTTGGAGATGTTTCAATCTATACAAAGACTTCTTCAATCTGCTCACCACCGTCTCACCTGTAGAAGTACCATATCTTGGAGAAAGATCCATGTAAATTTCTTCATTGAATTCAAATCTCCATGAAGAAAAGCATTCTTCACATCAAACTATTGCAAGGGCCAATCCAAAGTAGCTGCCAAAGACATGAGGGCTCGAATGGTATTGATCTTCGCCACTGGTGCAAATGGCTCATTATAATCCACTCCGTATTTTTGAGTATATCCTTTTGCAACCAACATTGGCTTGCATTTGTCAACTGAGCTATCTACATTATGCTTCACTATATAAACTCATTTATATCCAACATTCTTCTTTCCAAGTGAAGAAAGAAGTCTCCATCTCAACCTCCATTACCTTGGCTCACTTCTCCTCCTTGATTGCATCATGCACTTTACTAGAAAGAGACACATCAGATAATGGATTCACAAAAGCTACATAAGGCTTAGACAGTTTATGGGTTAATACATAATTAGCTACATAGTACTTGGCTTTGACTGATAAGAGAGTCTCGTATTTCTTTGAAGGTTGACCACGAGTTTACCTAACAAGAAAGACTCTACCAGACTTAGGTAAACTAGAATTTGACAAATGAACACTACTACATATCTCAGGTGATGCTAGACCAGGAGAAATCGTTGATGGAGAGAAAGAGACTGGACTTACATGTACATCTTCAACAACTCATGGTTGATCACTAAATATTTCTCCTCCTTTTGACATGTCGGACACTTGTTCGACATGTTAAACACTTTCAAAACTAGGAACAGGCCCATCAGCTTGGGTATTTTCGAACCACATCTTCGACCTGTCGAGACACTGCTTTGATACAATCCAGAGTGCTTCTTCGATGGGTCGAGACTCCTTCTTGATGTGTCACAGAACACTCTCGAGTTGGTTTTGGGCACGATTTTCAATTGGTCGAGGCCCATTCTCGACAGATCAAAAATCACTTCCGGCTGGAGCACTTCCAACTATAATACTAACTTCCAGTTCCCCAAATTGGTTCTCATAAAATACATCACTAAGAGTTGCGGAAGGAGAGAAATAGCACAAGTCTTCACTAAATTTGACATCCATGGTGACATACAACCTCTGAGATGGAGAATGGTAGCACTTATATCCTTTATGGTGAGTGTCATAGTCAACAAACGCACTTGAGAGCACAAGCCTCTAATTTAGATCTATGATTCTTATGAAGATAAACATATGCCACAAAACCAAAGACACAAGCATGAAGTTTTTTGAGAGATGGGATGACAACATAACGAGACATTATCTGAAATAGAATTTGATTCTGAAGAGCTAATGCTGGTAAGCGATTGAAGAGATGAGATGCACACAATACAGCTTCTTCCCAAACATATTTTGGCATGTTGGCACTGAGTAAGAGGGCTCTTCCCATGTCTGGAAGATGACGATTCTTTCTCTCAGAAACTCTATTCTGCTCTGGTGTCTCCGGACAAGTAGTCTAGTGAATAATTTTATACTGCTGAAAATAAGATTCAAAATAATGATTGACAAACTCCCCTCCATTGTCAGACCAAAATACTTTCACATAAGCATCATACTGAGTTTGAATCAGATTGTGAAATGCTATAAAGGCAGAAAACACAACATCCTTGTTTTTCAGCAACACAACCCATGTCAGTCTTGTAAAATCATCAATGAACATAACAAAGTATCTCATTTCTATCAAGGTTGGATTCTTCGAAGGTCCCCAAACATCATAATGGATCAACTCAAATGGTGTTGAACTAGAATGAGAACTAGGAGGGTAACTGGACTTATGACTTTTAGCAAACACACAGGTTTCACAATGAAGACTAGATTCTTTTATTCCTAGAAACAAGGATGGCATGGACTTCTTCATAACACCAAAGGACGGATGACCCAACCAGCAATACTATAACCAAATTTCTTTAACTCGATCAGAATTCAATGTCAAAGCAACAAGTCTTGATGGCACTTGTGTCTCCCCGCTATACATGCAATCCAAGTGAAAAGGTCTCCCCTCCAATCTCCCTTTCCTATTATTGTCAGATACAGGAGAATGTGATAGACTCGAAAACAAGGATTTATTAAAGGTCATATGATCAGACGCACCAGAATCAATTATCTATGTATCACCACCATTAAAGTCAGAAACTTTCAAAGTAATACTAATGTTACCTTGATGCTTCTCAGTGAGAGAAACATTACCCTCCAAATGGTCCTGGCTCTCCATACCATAGAAAAACATATTCTTTAAACAGAGAAATATCCAAAGTCATGACAAATTCTTCACAAGTGAACAAAATAAGCAACAAACATATCATGAAAAAATGACAGGTCTTCTGATCAGGACATGGATTTTAGAACAAAACAATTTTAAACAAGGAACAAGAATAGATCTCCAAACAAATTTGCACCAGAAATAGATCAACAGAACAAATTTCGACAGGTTAAGAGAATTATTGACGCATTGAATAGGACAGGACAGAAAAATTCTGAAAATAAACAAGTTTGCAGCGGAAACGAAGTTAAGTCTTCAAAATTTCCAGGATCAAACCAGGCTCTTGTGCCAAGTCAAATAGAACACAAGTGTTTGGGAAAGTTTCTGATATATTGATCAATCTCGAGGTGAATATACATACAAGCATACTTATAGTTCTATAAGGAAACTACTTACACCTAATCTATTACATAATCTTATTTAATTACATAATATACACCTCCTAAAGGAAAAAAATTCACTTGTAGTACCAAGACTTTTGGTGTTATACCAGAAAGGGTCCCGAACTTTAAAACTAAGCAACAAAGTATCCAAAACTATTAACGAGATACCTACATCAAATTTTCGTCCATACTCCGTAAAAATTGATGACGTGGCTACTTTTGTATGAAATTAGAGTTAAAAAAGACAAAACTACCCTCATTTTTAATATTTTTTAATTCTCTCTCTCTCCTCCCTCTCAACCTAGTCACTCCCTCGTCGCTGTAAAAAGCTTCGTCGTCGCTTGGAGACTGCGAAGCCTCACTCGTTCTTCCAAGATAACGAATCCAGAGAGCTACACTGATTTTGAGGTGTATATATACATATCATCGCTTTCTTTATCAATTTCAAATCTCAATCACAGTTTCAATCTCAATCTCAAATCTCAATTTCAATTCCGAAGAAGTGGTCTATACCGATGCGATGACGTTGGAATTCGCCAAAATTGGAGCTATTTCAGCGGGGCACAACGATCCTTCGATGGCGATTTCATTCGGTAAGGTAAGGAAAATCAGTTTCAGTATTTTTGATGCTTTTCAAATTACGTTGGCTCTCAAATTGTGTTGACCTAATTGTTTTGAATGTTGTACATTTTGAACAAATGAGTAGAAGCTCTTGCATTGTGGTTGTGCCTGATGAGGATGAGTACTTGAGTCGCAAGTTCTCGGTGTCTGCATCTCACCGAGAAAATGCAAGTAAAAAATGGCGGTTATACTGTTATAGATACTTGTCGATTTTGCGAATGTTGTGATTTCATTGTGTTGATGTATTGTAGGTGTCATTGATTTTTCAGCCCCGAGAGTTGTTGTAGCTAGAGGAATCGCGGAGGCTTGGAGGGGACGGAAATCGATGACGGAGGTGAGGTGAGGAGGGAGGGAGGGAGGGAGAGAGAGAGAGGATACGAAAAATTAAAATATAAAAGAAAATGATAATAAGAGCATTAGGTCTTTTTTTCTAATTTTTTTAAAATAATTGACACGTCAGCGACTGTGAATAGACGAAAAATTGACGCAGGTATCACGTTGTACGTTTTAAGAGTTTAGGTTCCTTGCTGATAAATTATAAAGTTCGAGATCTTTTTTGACATAACATAAAGAGTTTGGGTAGCATAGATGAATTTTTTTTCTTCCCAAATATACTTTGAGTGGGACTCAAACATAAACTTTCCAACTACCAAATTAGTTAATTGATTAACCATGCCAGCTTAATTATGTCGTTGTTATTGTTGTTTCACTTCTCCCCTTGCGTGACTAGAATCTAAAATCTTGCTAACAACTTCATTTCTAGGTAGTGGTACCCTCATCATTTAATTTGAACTAACCCGCCAGCTTATGGACAGTTCAACACATTTGGTTCTGTTTGATATATACACATGCACTAATGTTTGCACTAATTAAGAAAGCCTATGCCTCGTGTTATCTTTTAACTTAAACGAGCCAATGTCGCCAAAAATTGAGAGAGAGAGAGACGGAGGGACACTACTGGAGGAGAGCATTGGGGCGACGTAGTTACATTTTTTCGTCGCTCCAATTTCAATAAGGCGACGTAGATTGCCTCAGATATTAATTATGTCGCCTCAATTTGTTGAAGCGACGTAGATTGATCTTGGTCGCTTCAATAATATGAGGCGACCACTTTTTACATTCGAAGCGACGAAGATTAGTTTGGTCGCTTCGAAGAAAATCGAGGCGAGGAAGATTGATCAATCTTCGTCCTCATTTTTTTTAAATCTGGATCTACTCTTCTTCTTAAAGTCAAACCGTTCATAAAGTTAGAATTTTAGAAAAACAGTTCATTCGCGTTCTGGAGCTGTTCTTGTGCGATTTTGGGAGAAATTTTAGGAAATTGAGAAAGAAGGTTGTTCTTGCTATTGATTTGATTCTTGAGTAAGGTAAGTTTGATTTGTATCTCTTTAACCCTCTTTATGACCATAATATGTTAAATTAGAAGTGAAATTGAAGTTTTGGTGAAATTTTTGAAGTTGAATTGAATTTGGTGTTATGTTGTAGTTTTAGTGTTTGAATCATTGAATTGTGGTAAATCATGTTATGGGTTCATGAATAATGTTTGAAATTTGGTTAAGTTTAGTGAAATTTATTGATGATTAGAAGTGAAAATGAAGTTGATGTGAAATTTTTGAAATTGAATTGAATTTGGTCTTATGTTGTAGTTTTAGTGTTTGAATCATTGAATTGTGATAAATCATGTTATGGGTTCATGATTAATTTTTGAAATTTGGTTAAATTTAGTGAAATTAATTGATGATTAGTGTAGATTAGGTGTATTCGAGCCTTAATTAGTAGTGTTATTAGTGTTAATCATGAAATCGAGCGTATGGTTATATATAATTGTGGTGTTTATCAACTTAGAACTCCCGTTTGAGAATCAACAACTCATCTAGTTGATCGAGTTGAGTTGTTGATTCTCGAATTGTCCCATTTTTAGACACTTTAGGTGAACATGACTTTGTTGATCCTTTTGATATTCATGTGTTGCTTCAACGTCTTCTTCCTGTGGTTATCAGAGGGTTCTTGCCAGAAAACGTTGTAAAGCCATTGATAGCACTGTCAAATTGGTTTCGTCAACAATGCAGTAGGGAGCTTAAGAAAAATGTTGTGCGTGACTCGGACCCGAGCTTGGTTGCAGGAATAAAGTCATTAGCTCAAGGACCTCAGCAATGTCGGGTTTATAAGTCGTGTTATGTGAACGGTGTTAAGTTCACCTCGTTTGATAGAGATCAAAGAACCGTGACTCAAAACAGCGGTGTCATGATAGACATGGGTTCATCCAAGTTCTACGGCCATGTTAACTACGTGGTCGAAGTATTATATGCAGGCTGTATGCCAGTGGTGTTGTTTAAGTGCACATGGCACAACTCCGACGACGAGGAAGATCTTGACACTGTTATAAAAGATCATGGACTGATATCAGTGAATACAAACAACAGTTACTATGAGGATTCACCCTTCATAATTGCAACCAAAGCAAAACAGGTATTCTACATAGACGATCCAAAGGCTGGTGGTGCTTGGAAGGTAGTACAAGAAATGTCGCACCGTAATGTCTACAGCGCTGACGTACTTGCCATAGATGAAAACATATCGCGTATAGGAGATCATATATTCAAGCCTTACCAAGAGGACACTCCTACGGTGATACAATTTTACCCAGATTTTCAACTACTTTTGGACGAAGAAGGAGACGAGGACGAGGACGAGGACGAAGACGAGGACGAAGACGAAGACGAAGACGAGGACGAGGACGAGGACGAGGATGAGGACGAAGACGAGGACGAGGAGGAGGAGGACTACACTAATATTATTACGAATTTGAAACCTAAATTCGTATTTTCTTTAAAGCATAATTTATGTAAGCGTTTCAAAATTAAATAACTTTTGAATTTGTAAAAAATAACACAAAATGAAGGATACGAGGTGACGAAGAATGCAATCTTAGTCGCTTCAACTAATTGAAGCGACGAACATTCCATTCTTTGTCGCTTCAATTAATCTAAGCGACGAAGATTGCATTCTTGGTCGCGTAAATGTATTGAAGCGACAAAGAATTCAATCTTCGTCGCTTTAATACGTTTAAGCGACGAAGATTGAATTCTTTGTCGCTTCAATGTAGAGGAAGCGACGAAGATGTCAATATACGTCGTCTCGTTGGCTTTATAATTCCAGATTCACAGTTTGGTTCGTCTTATTTTTATTTCATTTCCTTCTTCGTCTCTAATCATCTTCTCGCCCCAAATCCCTAAACCCGAAATACAAATCCCTAAACCCGAACCCCAAAACCCTAAATCCCCGTCGACCTCAACCCTAAACCCCCTCCCTCCCCTCCACCAAAACCCTTTCCTCGCGGTCGAATTCGAAGCCGAACCCTAATCGAGAAACCTCTGTAATCATCTTCTTCAAAGCTCCCGGATCATCTTCTTCAAAGCTCCAAAGCTCTCTAATCATCTTGTTCAAAGCTCCCGGATCATCTTCTTCAAAGCTCCAAAGCTCTCTAATCATCTTCAAAGCAATATCGGTAAGCATCGATCTTCTTCTTTTTTCAATTTTTTTCTTTCAATTTTTTCAAATTGATTCGGTAAGCAATACCTACCTAATAAAGGAGAATTAATCAAAAGAAAACACAAGTGAGTATGAGAATGACATCGACTGAATTCTCTTCACAAATGAACTAAAATATATTAGACGTTTCTATGAAATAGGGTTAAACAATGTAATTGTTCCTACTATTATCTTTAATAGATTTACACCTCTAAATTCAAAGTTAAAATCAATGACATAGAACCAACTCTATTTAAATACCAAAACAGTTAGAATTTCATAAATCTTTATATTTTAATTTTACTTTCTATTGATAAAGTAAAAGAACATCTTGTAGGACTTTATTGCTTATATTGCTGGGTTTGGTTGGAATTTTTGTTTAATGTTTTAACATAATGGCTCCCGGAAATACAAGTCACCAAAGGAAGAAAGCGGTGATCCAGCGTCGCGAAGCGGCGGCGGCGGCGGCGGCAGCTGCGGAGGCGGCAGCTGTGGAGGCTGTGGCAGCTGTGGAGGCTGCGGAGGCGGCGTGGCGACCATTCAGCAGATAAGGGGCTTCCGGGTCGGGCTGCCCCATGGGACAATCTGGGACCCCGACGATTCCAGCAGTAGGGGGTTTAACGCCCGCCCCAAACCTTGAGGATGGGATTCGAACAGTGGATGACAGCGACGCCACTACGGCCACACAGCACCCTCCCGCCCTCAGCATCCAGTACAAGAAGACCAAACTCCCAGACATGGTGGACATGGCAACCGGAGATCCGACGACGCAACAACGCGGAGTCGTTGTCGGGATGAAGACTGAGTACCTCGTCCGGATGAACAACAATAGGCGACTACAAGTCGCTTACTCTAAGAGGCATCGGGGGCCTGCGACGAGGGAATTCAGGAGTCTGATGTCCAGAGACATCGGTAGCCTCATCCGCGGAAAAGTCCCAATGCTTGCACCTAGCTTTTTGGGACTTAGCGATTTGCATCGCGATATCGTCAATGCAAATATTAAGGTATACTTACTGCCCTTAGCTTACTTTGTTACTTTACGGTTTATGTAAATATAACTTTTACATAACAGAATTTAAATGTCTTGTGCTAGACGAACTATGACATCCCGGCGACTGATGTGGAGATGTGGAACTTTATTGATGCGACGGCGCAAACAATCTACAAGGATTGGAAGTATGATTGCCATCAACATTATCTCCACGTCAGCCAGGAGACACCGGCCGAGTTTCTCGGGAGGGAAGACCAATGGGCGTGGTTAAAAGCCCACTTCGAAGACCCTGCTTACTTGGTGAGCTTCATAAACTATCCCCACAGTTTTGGTAGCCAACAATTTAAAAATATACATGTTTATCTATTCTTATTTTAAAATAACTTTTGTGTGTGTGTGGCAGCGATTGTGCGAACGGAATCGAGGGAACTGAAACAAGAACAAGGAGCAGCAGCTCAACCACCATTCGGGATCTCTCGCCCTCTCGTACTGAAGTGAGGTGTTAGAGAAGGAGAGTCATAGAGCGCCCGTCGTCCAGACGTGGATTAACGTATACCAGACGGACAAGAATGCGGCTGAGAAAGTGGTAAGCAAAAAAATGTTTCGTTACGTTATTACAATTATTTTTGTTTACCATATTGTAATATTATTTATTTAATATATTTTAATTGAGCAGGCGGCAGTGAAGCGAAGACTCGATGAAGTCTTGTCTCAACAAGATAGTGTTGCGGGTGACACAGACGGCGATGTGGTTTCCCAACCCCATCCTCTTCCTCTTGATACACAAATAAATATCATAGAGGAAGAGGTTGGTTCAAGGCCCGGGACCTCTATAAGAAGTAATACTCTAACAAACCACCGTCGTTCATCTCGATTTACGTTTTACTTTATTTTTGTTTACTATTCCAATATTAATATTTGTTTTTGTTCGACGTAACAGGGGTGTGGCGCGCTCTTACACGTGACCCCAAACCGAGAGGAGGGGCCCGAGTAGAGGAAACCCAAGCCCTGAAAAGGGAGGTCGTTGAAGCCAGAGAGGAGGTGCGCCGATCGAGCGAGGAGGCGCGCAGATCGGGCGAGGTGGCGCGCAAAGCCAGAGAGGATTTTAATGACCTCGCCCAAAGGGTCCAACAAATGGAGGCCTTACTGCGATCATTCCAGGTTGGGAGTCAACAACCTCAAGCTCCTCCACCACCTCCTGGCTCGTAATCGAGCTGCATTGCCGTCCCCCAGCATTAGTCTACTGTGTGATAGGTCGCTTTGTATCAAGGCTTTGTATAACGTTTTGAGTTGTGGCATATTTTTCTATATAACTTGATTTGTTGAATGAGTTTTTGTGTTTTTAAATTGCGATAGGTCGTGACTTGGTACAATAATATTTAATTTTTTTTTTCTTTTTCACTCAATGAGGGGACGAAGATTGACCAATCTTCGTCGCCTCATTGAGTGAAAAAGAAAAAAAAATAAAAATTAAATACATTGAAGCGACGAAGATTGATCAATCTTCGTCGCCTCATTTAGTGAAAAAGAAAAAAAAATAAAAATTTTATATATCGAAGCAACGAAGATTGACCAATATTCGTCGCTCCATTTACGTTGAAGCGACAAATATTGGTCAATCTTCGTCACCTCATCGGGTGAAAAAGAAAAAAAATAAAAATTAAATATAGTGAGGCGACAAAGATTCATCAATCTTCGTCGCTTCAATATAAAACGAAGCGACGAAGATTGATGAATCTTCGTCGCTCGGTTTTCAACTGAAGCGACAACGTTTATATCTTCGCGGCGAAAAATTGAAGCGACGTATATTTTTTTTGTCGCTTCAATGAAAATGAAGCAACGAAGTTTTTCAATCTTCGTCGCCCCAATGGTGAAGGGATCAATCTCAAGCGACGTATTGAGGCGACGAAGTTTTGGTGACAAAAAATCGAGATGACGAGAAAGTAATCCGAGGCGACCATGAAGTTTCGTCGCCTCGAATCTCTTCCCCAATAGTGGGAGGAGAGCAAGGTTTTGTTTTATTTTTCTTAGAACAATTGGAGAAATTATTGTAAATTTAAGTGGTGAATAAGGTACCAAAGCAATTTCCTCTTTAACTTGATTCATCAATTGGAGACAGATTTTTTTTTTGAAGGGTTGGAGCCAGATTTTTATTTTATAACAATTGGAGAAGTTATCATAGGCCAACAATTAATGTACGAAAAACTTAAAATTTAAGAGTAAAAAGAAAAAAATATGTTCTTAAGAACAGTAGAACGGAACCTTCCATTCCATCTTCAATTCTGTGTAGAAAATAACTAGGGTTCGATACGGAGATGCATGGCAAAACCATGGCCAAGTTTTCAAGTCTTGGTATGCTAATGATCGGCCAGCCGACCTTAATCAAGTACGTACGCGGCTATGTGTCCGGCCGCTACTACTTCAATTTTGAGGCATACGCATGAACCATCAACCTTAATCAAGTACGTATGTAGGTATAAATATATTGTTTACCCATATATACAAGCTAGGCCTAGCCGGAAAACCCCAAATTTCCATATATCTTTCTTTATTTGTGTAATAGTGTTGAAGTGTACGTTGAACAATTAAGCTTTATATATAATTGCCCCAGAGCATGCACGCATGTTTATCTCTTCATGCAGTTCGTGCTGAAGTGCTTGCTAGCTAGCTAGCTTAGCTACAACGTTTAAACATGAATGCGAACCTTTAGAAATTAAGCTCCTCGTACGTACACGATCTGATCCTAATTAACCAAATGTATATATCAATATACGTACGTACGTTACGTATCAAGCAGCAGCAAATGTACGTTTCATCGATCAAAGGAGCCGAAAGTTGCTAGGTTTTCCATCAATGCCTACCCTAACTTGATCATATATATATATACACCATCTGATTACGATCGAAGTACCATCCGGACGGAACATACAGGAGGGGCTGCCATGGCCCCAAAGTTCTTTTAAAAGTGAGTACAATTGGCATTTGTATACATGCTAAACCTATTGCCCTGGCTATCGATCATCAGCTGTTTGAGCATGCATGTGGCTGTTAACGACGAGGTTGGAGGTTCCAACCCTCCTTCAATCATTTTATTGGTTCCAACCCTCCTTCAATCATTTTATTGTTCTTCTTCTTCTTCTTCTTCTTCTTCTTCTTCTTCTTCTTCTTCTTCTTCTTCTTCTTCTTCTTCTCATTTCATGAGTTTGTCTACATGGCGCGACGTGAGATATTTTGCCAACCTACTTGCACCAAGATCGATCACTATTTAGGTTGATCTATGTATATATTAAATGTGAATAATTGAATAGGGATCGATCTTACACCCCAATTCCACTTGATTTAGGTATAATTAATCTGTCCAAGGCTCCCAGCGGCTAGCTGCCCGGCCAGATGCAAAAGTGTTAATAAACATGCATGGACCAAGCTAGCTAGCTGAGTCCGATCCGAGTATCCAACAACCAATTAAATTAAATGTTCAATCTTAATACATGATCGATATATGCCTAACTGTATTGTTCATTCTGCAAGAGCCGGTTGAGTTTTCTTGTTTTTCGGAGAGAACTATGCATAACAATTGTCATCGAAAGCGATCAAAACAGGTAGCACTCATAAAGATGGGTGCAGAATGATAACAGCTAAACGCTACTCATAAGGCCCATTTAGCCATGGTGTGGGCTGCTCTGATTTCATACCTCCTGATCGAGATGTTGTTAGAAAGAACTCAATGAAGCATCCTGAAAGGACTCAGTACTCACCTCCAAATCTCTGCTCTCTACACGAATTGAAACGCAAGCTTTTGAATTCGAGAGAGGAAACAGATCTCCATGGCTGCATTTTGATATGAAGGCTTGTGATTTTTTTTATATTCAAAACCATATTATATTATTATTCATCTTCTTGAAGCAATATCAGATTCTCCATTGATTAATATTCCCCTATCCCCACTTCTTCAACAGTTCAGCTACAAAGAGCATCTCCAATTAGAAACTCTATTTTTTTATATACAAAATAAAATTAACGAAAGAGCATAGAGAACAGATCCTCTACGACAACCAACATCAAAGTGATAAAAAATAGCAACACGACCAGCAGACACCAAAAGAGAACGATCCCACACATGAAGGTTTCCTTCCTGCAAACTATAGGGAGTATGAACTCAAATTAATGGTAAGTAAAATTTAAAACAAACAAGAAAATGAATTTAATTAATATACTAAAAATTTTAGGAGCTCTTTTCTCATTTCTCGGATTAGGAGCTCCTAACATACTTAGCCCATTGGAAATACTCTTAGGAGCGAGGTAGAGCGTGAAAAAAAATATAATTTTTCTTTAAAATTTGACTAAAGAGCTGTAATACAAAGGCTTCTTATTGGAGATACTCTTATAGTCACAGACGACACAAAGAATCACAGTAGATGATAAGAGAAGGAAAAAGAAGATAAATTTACTCACATATTCATTAGCTCGATGGCTCGATCATAAGTTATCACTCTTACTTTCCGGATAAATTTTGATTTAGCCTCTTGGTCAAACTTTCTGAACCTAAGGATTTACCTTGATTAAATGACTAGTTCAATCGGGAATTGAGCATCACTACCACATTTTAACCTTAAATCGCCGGCAATATTTTTTATCATTATCGGCGATTTTTTCCCCAAAAATCGCCGGTAATGTTTTTTTTTTTAATCATTGCCGGCGATTTTTCCGGCAAATCGCCGGCAATGTTCCGCCGGTAATTAAAAAAAAAAGACATTGCCGGCGACTTAAATGTAAGTCGCCGGCAATGTCTTTTTTTTTTTTTTTAATTACCGGCGGAACATTGCCGGCGATTTGCCGGAAAAATCGCCGGCAATGATTAAAAAAAAAGACATTACCGGCGATTTTTGGGGAAAAAATCGCCGATAATGATAAAAAAAATTGCCGGCAATTTAAAAATCGCCGACAATGGGTTAAAACATTGCCGGCAATCATCAGCCAAGCCAAAATGAAATCAAGTAAATAATTTCAGTAAATAGGATAAAAGAGATGAGGTTTCTTTTATAGAGGGTGCTCATATATTTTCAAAAATAACAAAACTTTGCGCGAGAGTAATATTTTAATAATCAGTTATGATCAATTATCGTTAAATATACATCTAACGACAAATTTGTAATCAGTTAAAATATAATTTAATATCATCGATTCGATTCAGATCTAATTGGAGTCGACAAAATCTCATCACGAATAAACTGATCATCGGCCCATGACTTTTTTTGCCTAAACCCCAATTATGGATCCAATTTGAGGTTGAAGACCATACCTGACCCTGTCACAATCCTAACCTGGGCCCACGTCAACAAACTCAGGCAAGACCCAGAAGTGACAACAAAGCGTTGCTGACCCCCAAACAATGTTGGGCCGAACCAATAAATCTCAGCTTACTTCAGTTAAGAGAGACTCGTCATTGATACATACTGTCAGACCATACAACTCCCATCCTCCACGGTTGGAAGTAGTGCCCCTAGTTCATAAGAACATACCGCCAGAGCCATAACCAGCACACCGCTTGCTGCCTCTGTAGTAAGACCGGGAAACTTGGGAGAAAAAACCAATCCCTAAACACTAAAACATCCCCACCGACGCCGACAACGATGACGTGAAGCAAACATGGGGAGTTCCATGCTCCGAGAGAGCGTCAATGCAGCCGAATCTGTGAACACAACCACTATGACTGTCGACATGATTAAATCGACGTTGTCGCTGCCAAGTCCTGTATCGAGCTGGAGATTGCGCGAGATACATATATATTTTCTTTTAAAGGGTGAGACGAAAGAAAAAAGAAAAAAAGATAGAGATGATGTTCAATTAGCTCAAAAACAACCGAGTTAATTATGACTATAACAATGCTATAGAACACCATTCAACAATGTTCAAATTTCAGTTTACTCATTTATGATTTAGGTATTTATGATTTAGGTATTATTCAAGGAATGTAAAATCGAAATTATCGGCAATATTTCGTCTAATATTTCAGTTTTTTTCACTTACCTGAAAAATTCCGAGTTATTTAGGTAAGTTTTCCAAAATTCTCCGGTTTTTACCAAAATTTTCGATATATCGACGAAATTCCAGATATTTACCGAAACTTTTTTTATTTGGACTTTATGAAATCCAAAGCCCAAAAGCCCACCATATAATTAAGCTAAAAAAACTCCAATATGAATACCTCTAACAAGTTTCGAACTCTAGACCTCAAACTTAAACTATCAAAGCCTTAGTCAACTTTGATACATATTCTAATGGTTATACAAGCACCTAATTTATTAATATACTTCAAAGTAACAACTTACAAGAGTGTCAGGTTTGAACCCTTAACCTCTTACACCATGAAAATAAGCTCTGAAGCAATAGTCAAAAGGGGCACAATGATTTTTGATATAAAAGTTACTTGACTTGTATATATATCCCATTGGTTTTAGCCACCAAAAAATAAAAATAGAAGTATTAAATTATATTTTAATAATTATCAGCATTTTTATGTGTTTTAATGTTTGATTAATATTTTCTTTTCACATAAGGTAGAGAATTAATCATATAACAACCTCCAAAAGTTTCATTACAAATTTTCATGTATTTTTATTAGTTTATATCGTTTCCGTCAGAATTTTCACTGAATCGATATTTTTGACGATATATTCAAATTTGAAACAGTCGATATATCATTGATATCCGATATTTTACTCATTGATATCATCTCACTACTTCACTTCTTAAATTTAATCAGTTATTCACTAGTTATAATTTAGGTCAAACATCACTTTTTGAATTTAATTATTTCACTAGTTAAGCTTATCATAACTAACCCGCTGTAAATTTTTCATCACGACAATGACATTCCTGGTATGTTTGTGCATGCATGTCAATTCGCCTAGGGCTGTTAATCGGTACAAACGATTCGGTTATTAGGCCGAACCGAAAATCGAATAGTATTTTTTAATCGGTTCGGTTCGATTCGGTTTTCTTGATTTTTTTATAAAAAACCGAATGGTTCGGTTCGGTTCGGTTCGGTTTTTTTTTCCGGTTTTTTCGGGTTTTTTTTTTTAAATAAAAAAAATTCTAAAAAAAATACTGTTTCTTTCTATTAGTTTCGAAAATTCGAAGATCTTCATTAGCTACTTTTTTCAATAACTTTGTGAAAGTGTGAAACATAGTTTATGTCAAATCAAATCAAATCAAACTACAACAAATATAATTAGTCACAAATTAATCACACATTCAAAGTTTCAAACCATAGCAAATGGCCAAATATTTACCAAAAGTTTACATCACAAATTCAAAGTTTCAAACATCAACAAACATAAACCAAAGTCCACATTCCATAGTTTAAATTTAAAATAATTTGCAGTCCATCCAAATAAAAATACAATACAAATATCACATAAAAACACTCAATTGAATCCATTCTCAAACTATAATCAACTTGTCCACCATTCTCACTTTCTCAGCTAGAGAGTTTTTCTTTGGCAACTTAACATTCATTTTCTTAAACCTACAAGAACCCTAATAATCATTGTTAACCCCAATAATTATTGTTAACTATGGCACATACCAAATATTACTTTCATATGGAATAAAGAGAGATATTCAACAACATACCCAACAACATCAAACTTGATTGACACTTGTAAAACAACGTCGTTTTATTCATTTCGGTTAAAACGATTCGGTTCGGTTTTTTCGATTTTTTTGGAGACGAAAACCGAAACTGAACCGAATTTTTCGGTTCGGTTCGATTTTTTTGTTTTTCGGTTCGGTATTTGTTCGATTTCGATTTTTTCGGTTACGGTTCGTTTTCGGTTCAATATTTTTTTTCAATTTTCAATTCGACATTAACAGCCCTAAATTTGCCTATTTCAAGAAATTTCTCTTTATGAGTTCCAAAAAAAAACATTTCGTAAAAAACAATTCCAACCCGTATGGAGAAGGAAAACGAGAGCTGACTTATATTAGTTATATATCTCGTGACAACTACATATAACAATAAATCGAGATTCTGATGCTCAGTTTAATTTTTAGTTTGATTGATTATTCGTGCATAATTGGCATGCAGAGTTGCAGACCTTGACTTCTAGAAGCGGGGGATCCGGAGAGAGATCACAACAATTATTGTATTTTTGTAATGAAATACCCACCACGTTAAACTCAGCATGCATGTTCCTTGCATATTATCAAAAGAAGAAAAAAAAACACGTTCCTTACATGATGAGAAAAATAAGTAGATCTAAAAATTGGCAAATATAAGGACAGCTAATCAGAGTTCTTCATTTCAGAATATTTATACTGTCCTTATAGTTGGCAGTAAAATTCGACAAATGCCCCTCACGGGGCACGAGGCCCTATTGAAGAGCAAATACTGTATGAGATAATTTATATCTATTCTGTTGGTGAGTTGTTATATTTTCCATGTGGATGGTTAGGGCCTTGTGATTCTTGTGATCCTATATTAAATTTCGAATATTCAGTTGATAGGATACAATAGTTCGTACTTTATGTTTCTTGCAAACAAAGCACATATATATCTATACTATATTAAGAAAATAGGTATTGTCAACCAAATTATTATTTTTACGGTTTTAACCTTATAAGATAGGAATGAGTTAATTAAACAAAGATACGTTGATAAATAGAAAAATAATATTATATAAATAGGTATTGGCAACCATAACCATTTTTTCTTTTTGCAGTTTTAACCTTTCAAGATTATCGAATGACTGATGCCCACATCATTTACAACTTTTACATGTTTCGATCAGTTATCATGCATGTCTGTGGTTGTCTATGGAAGGTAGCTATCCGATATATCGGATTGTGTTCAAAACCTTATCTATCTACCTATATATATATTTTTATTTTTATTTTGAAATGTAAAACCTTATCTATCTGGATTGCTATGTGGTCCTTAGTGTCCAGAAGATAAACTCATAAAAGAGACCGGGAACTACAAGTACTACATTACTACTATTTGACCATTTGCAACGATTTGACAAAGTTATAACACGTACTATCCGGTAAAGATGAGGTGAAGTCAAAATGTTTTAGACTTTTAGTGGATTTTGACAACAGCTGTTGGTCTGTTTATCACAATTTCATGGAGATTTACATAAAAAAATCTATAAAAAAATAATAATGCTGGAGGACTATACGTATACATACCCGGAAAAGTGAGATAGAAAGGGAGAGAAACATAGAATACGTATACATATATTGCATTAAAATCTCTATTTTAAACTACTCTATATATAGAAATAATATCTTTATAATAAATAAAAAATTCGATTTCAAGTCGGGATAAGAATAACTTCTTCATTAGAATAAGTTATAAGTTTTTTCGGTCTAATATATATAAATGGTCTCCATATAATAATAATTAATTTTCAATAATAAGAAATCATAATGTGGTGATCTAAGAAGAATTCGATGAGTTGTAATTCACTGGTAAAGACTCATACCGTGATTCTTGAGGTCATATGTTCAAATCTCATCAAACACCAAATTCTACCGGTTCACCTCAAAAAAAAAATCATTAATTTCTATATTAATTTCAGAGGATAATTTCTGTTTTATAATAGTTATCACATATTGGATCTTGCGAATACTTAACAACTCGTATTGATCACCTCAAAAACAAAGCAAGTCCAACTCAGGACCAGTTATAAATAGGGGAATAACTTTCACATTGTAAAAGTTATAAATTTTTTCGGTCTCATATATAGAAAATTTGTCTCCATAAAGTAATAATTATCAATAATAAAAAAATATAATATGATTTAAGAAAAATTAAATTTCTATAGTAATTTGAGATGATGATCTATGCTTTATATTATTTTCTTGATATTTATGTGACATTTGTGACTTTATTTTTAACTAAACTTCCATTAAGGAATAATCTATACATAAAAATAAATTATGCTCAATTCAACATTATGATTGTATAGAGGTTTTACTGCAGGTAGCATTATACATATATTATTTTATCGATATTTGTGATCTAATTTTACCTAAATTTTTATTAATTAAACTTTTATTAAAGAATAACTCATGTATAAGAATAATATCGGCTGAACAAATTATGCTTCATATTTATTGGAGGTATATACAATGAAACCTTGATAAATAAATATTTTAAAAATTAATAACATTGTTAAAGTAATATTTTTTCTTGGCCTCGACTAAGGACCCGTTCATATCACTAGCAATCTCGCTAAATGCATAAGATAATAACTTTTCTCTAATTTCTTTAGATCCATACAAATATATAAAGTAATAATTTAATTTAAAAAAATAAAAAATAAAAATAAAAATTATATAGATACATAAAAATTGAATTTTTAGCTCGGAATGTCTAGTTATTTTCTCGATGAGTTCAACTATCTCTTAAAAGAAACAAACTATTGTAACCTATTACTTTTTCGTATCGAGGACAAATTCAACTTCATCTTTGATCTTTTGTAATTAATGCATGCACGACATTTGATAATTTTTTATATATTTTATAGTAAAAGTTATTCAAGGTAATTACTACTGATTCTTTTGGATAGTAGAACTTTTGGATAGTAGAACTGTTATCTAGATCATGATCAACTTCAGCATACGGATTCATTATCTCTTTATTAGTAGTCGATTCTATTGTTATATCGTTTTAATTAGGATAATTCAAAAGTAAAAACTCGCTAAAGACTCGATAAATTAATAAATTATTTATTTATTGATAAAAAAATATTTTTATTAAAATAATAATTTATTTCGATTATAATTATATAATTATTAATTTATTAAAATTTTACTGTATACGGTTAGGGCGAAGGCCTCAGAATTCATTCGGATAATCATGTGGTACGTTCTTCTGCATATAAAGCAAATATTCCGCAAAAGGAAAATATCACGGGCAATGGGCCCATCTCTCATCGTGTCGGTCCATCTGGTTCACAATAATAACTAATACAATTTTACCTAAAAATTATTAAATAGCTGAATGAACCAAATAATTGAAGTCGATGACCAACTCAGACGAAATAAGGACTCTGTTTTGTGTGTATATAAAGACATAACAGCTTATTCGGTTTCCAACACACCTTGCTTGCGAAAGAGAGAGAAAAAGAAGCAAAATAAATAGAAAAAAATAAAACAAGTCTAGAAAATTCTACCAACAAATGGGTAGCCAGGGCAGGGAAGTATTTGATACATACTTTTTGATCCACGGAGCACCGCTGGTTCTGATCGAAGACACACTGCCGGCCAGAACTTTCTTGAAGTCTTGGAGGGAGAAGATCTTGCCGGAAAAGCCCAAATATGTTCTCGTCATTTCTGGTCATTGGGAGACCGACGAGCCTTCCATCAACGTCGTCGACCGCCACGAAACCATCCACGACTTCGAAGACTTCCCCCCGGAGATGTACGAGGTACGTATACGTACATATAGACATAAGATCCATACTTCAATTTCTTATGTTTTCTTATATTTTCTGTTGTCTCATGCAGCTCCAATACCCAGCTCCGGGATCTCAAGAACTGGCGACGATGGTGAACGACGTCCTCGTGGCAGCCGGGTACAAGCCACTCCACGTGGACACGAAGCGTGGCCTCGACCACGGCGCGTGGGTTCCACTCATGCAAATGTACCCGGACGCCGACGTCCCTGTGTGCCAGCTCTCCATCCAGTCACACAAGGACGGGACGTACCACTTCAACTTGGGCAAAGCCCTAGCTCCTCTAAGGGAGCAAGGAGTCCTCATCGTCGGAACCGGAAGTGTGACACACAACATGGAGTCCCTCATCGTCAACAACGTCGGCGGCACGGTGGCCCCGTGGGCGCTCGAGTTCGACAACTGGATCAAGGATGCCCTGCTCAACGGTAGGTACGATGATGTGTGTCACGCTTTAGAGACACATCCACAGGCAAAAATGGCGCACCCGGACGGACCGGTACATTTTTATCCGCTGCTCGCGGCCATCGGGGCAGCCGGAGGGGAGAAGGCCAAGGCGGAGCTCATACATCACAGCTTTAGCCGGCACACTATTTCGTATGCAAACTACAGGTTCAAGTCTACTGAGTGAGGGGCCTCATCGATGCATGTGTGCGTATTTGGCCGCCACGTACTTTGGTTCCCTAATTTTTCGTGCACGTTTAGCGTGCGTGTTCAACACTTCGTTTTTTTTTTTTGCTATATATTTATCTGCGTGATCAACCAGGCTGAAGTACTATTACGTACATTTGTTATTTTGGGGTTATGCACGTATCACGTATGTATGTGCAGCAAGTCAGTGTGTGATGCTACCTGTTGTGTAATAACATTTTTGCATACACATGTTGTATGCGTAAATATGTATCAATAATGTTATTGGAAATAATTTTTTGTGCACGATCGATCGGTGCTGCATGCATTTTTGTAGGTGGTGTGTATATATCATGACATGGGTTCTGCCATACTTCAATCTGCATATAAATATAGTTGGGGTTTCTTTTACGTATCTGTATTACTCGCTTTCAAGATTACTTCGAGGACAACTACATTTTGCTTCTCTATCTTCTTTTCTTACGTTTGAATTTTTTGTAGATCGACTTTTAAGGGACTTGAAGCAACACGTGAAAGTTTTTTCCTTTATCAAAAAGAGTATAATATGCAAGGAGTTTCGTATGGGGCATTGCCCTCTAGAACTCTAGAACGTCATCTTGATCTGGATGAAGTTGTTTCGGATTATATATATCTCTTCTTAAAATGGCCATATATACTTCTTCAGGTTATAAATAGCTATGGTTGTTTCTAGCGCGTTTGATAGAATTGCCGACATGAGATTGTCCTCTACCCTGTCTCAGTCCGAGGCCCTTGCTTTTCCCACGTTCAGAAAATGCAGGCAAGCTAGCTATGTTGTCGCATGATCGATAATAGCTTCTTCTTATATAATTAAACAAATCAAGTATGAATGCGTGACTAATCTTAGGCTCTTCGACTGAGATATTTGATCACGTCAAACTAATTATACCACCATGTTATAGTAGCCAATTATGTTGAGTACACGTTAAAGTAGTTAGTTTTTTTTTTGTGAAAAAACGCTAAAGTAGTAAGTTTCTAACTTAAATTTATATTGACCACCTCAATAATTACGGATGTAACAGTGTATCATATAGCCGTGATCGGTCGATGTCATCTTTGCATCATTGCATCTGTAGTGCAAATTCCAGAAAAGGCCTAATCGATTGACGTGGCCCTCCAAATGTGTCACTTTCTTACTGGGCCGGGATGTCATTTTCTTCTTTCTTTTTTGTAAGAATTAGTTTGTAGAATATTCTCACGGTTAAAGGATGGGAAAGATGAATCTAGGCTGATCTGTGAGTCTGTGACCCTCTGTTAATGATAAAAGAGAGAGGCTATCAGGACGTTATGATATTGTTGGGATGCATACAGCATACATGTTTTCTACGTGGTAGTACGTGGTTTATACATCATAATTGTCGGTAATATATACAGAAACCTAGCTTTAGCTTTCATGATAATTAGCACCACACACACTATTTAAATATTTTTTTGTTCTTTTTCAAATTTAAATACTAAAATCGTCGACAGAATACTAATTAACCTCAGTTTAAGTAAGTGTGAGTATTCCAAACTAGGTAGTAATCCCTAGCTAGTATCATTTTTAGTAATCATTTTGCTGCTTTTCATCTCTATCACACAGCTGTCCCAGCACATGTAGTGAGCACACATCGTGTGATATGATTTGGGGCACATTGTGATCTTGCCCAAGTTGTATGCCTGATACAATGATACGTATATCACATGCATGCTCTGAAACCCCTAATGTGACTTATAACTTCTTTGTCTCGAAGCTTAGACGCTGCATTGGCAATACACTTATACAACAAGAGTGGGAAACCATGAACATTTATGTAGCGACAAGTAATTGACGTCTCACGAATCTGCAAGGTCCCTTGATCATTATTCCGATACAAACCTCTCTTAGATCTTGGCTTCCTTTTAACAACGATCGTGCTCCCCTTCTAGCTAGGCTTCTACGTTGTTGCAACAACAGAAAATATATGTAACTGTTCCTCAGGGCGATCGAGTTTTACTAAGCAAAAGTCACTGGAGCAGGTGATTCGTGACGAGTAAAGAAGTCCTAACTGACAGCTATTGGAAACCCTAGAGCACACAACGACTTTAACAAAGGATGCTTGATTGATTACATAGTAGTACGTAGTTGATGTTATTAGCTAGTTATAGATATATCATATAAGTTTGGTGCTGCATGTACTACAATTAAGTTTGTTCTTCAGCTAGATGTGCGTGCTTTCTTTTGTATATATCATTAGCATAGTAAACCCATGCCACCCGAAATGCATGATGAATGATATCTTTTAGGATAATTGTAATTTCCGTATGGACCAGCATTCCAGCAATAATTAATGCATCTTTTGTACTTATCAAAAATACAATTGAGACTAGATGTGCCTACACGTACGTAATGCTTTGTTTTATCTATGAGCAAAACTGAACGAAGACTAGCCGGTAGAATGGAGTCATTGGACTGATAGCTAGCTACTTGTAGAATGAAAATAGAATTAGTTCGAGAGGTTCATGAAGAACTTGAGAAATTTTAAAGCTAATTTACGTGTTTGAATGCTGTCTGGTAGGTTGCAAAAAGAAGATTGGTTGAGTGGTGGATGGGAATACATTAGAGTTAGAAACTTGTACCAATCAAACATACTCGATCTATCTGCAACTGAAAGTCCATGGAGACAAGCCCAAATCTCGACGTCCATATTCAAAATACCTAATTTGGATCGTGTTAAAGAAAACATGAATAGTTGGGCAAAATCAATCAAATGATCCCTCATTCATAACAACACAAACGACAATTTGATCTTTAGCGAATCTTATTTACTAATTTGGTCGCCCATTTTAACTTTCAACTTTTAATTTGGTCACTGATTTCCAAACAATAGTTGAAAAAAATGATATTATATTTCTTTCTAGAGATATTTGCATCTTAATTTTAAATATTTTTTTTAAGATGAATTTTTTTTCTCTCCTAGGGTTAGGGGCCTCTATGATCTGTCCTCTCTAAAATTCTTCCACCTTCGTCGGACGCCTATTCTGCTTTCTTTATTGAATCCAGATGAACGAAGTGCATCTCTTGATGTTGCTTCACTCGTGCCTCCAACTTCTCCCGTACGAGACTGGAGTACTATGCAGTAAAGGGTCGCTAGGCTTCGTGCACGGCTTTCCTCGAACGCAGGCATCAACGGTGAAAGTAAGATGGTTTAGTCAGCCAAGGAGTGGCGCCACCGACCAAATCGGGCTCGTTTGAAAATGGATGACAAAGAGAAGAAGGCATAGAGTGTCGGTGTCGATCTATTTATGTCGACATTGAAGGATTTCTTCTGGTGGGGCGATGATGGCAGAAGTGGTAATGTACTTCTGTTGAGGACGACTCGGGTCAATTTGGGAGTTGTTGGCCCAGGTGATGCAAGGCGGTCGGCGACGAAGGCAGTATCTCGGCATAGGTCTCAGGGAAGATCTGATGCTCAACCGGGTTTGGGCCAGCAATTGGGCTTAGTCAAGCGGGCCGTGATTGTTGTCACGGGCCGGTGCTGCTTTCGGATATGGAACCCTGATATCTCTCTTGATTATAGGATCTGCTCTAGTCTAACAACAACGCTTGATTTTCTTGAGTGGATTGTTCTGTTATTTCATATTTCAATTCAGTATTTTATTGTTTTGAACTTACGGTTGGTCTTGAAATAGATATTGCTTACTGTCTCAGAATCCGCTACGTCATTGGTTATTGCCTTAGTGCTTATTGTTAGGGTTCGATTATTTGGATAGTTTTAGTAGTGTTGGTTACTTAGACTACCTAGATTACGGCTTCTTTCTCTCGGTGCCCTTAAGTGGGTAGTCATAATTGTAATCGTTTATATTTTTTCATTAATGAGAACTGACATCTCACGCGGTACCGTTAAAAAAAAATTTAATATATTTTTTATTTTCATTTTTGTTTTTGAAAAAGTATTTTGGGCCCTAAAATATATATCTGGACGTTCTTCTATTCATCTAGGTCCAGAGTTGTTGGGATTTCGACATGTGTCATGCACATATTTTTGCTAGGGTTTCACTCATATCCCCTTATCGTGACCCAAACATAAAACTTAACTAGGTAGCTGCCCGCCCCTAGGGGCGGTTTTGCGAAGTCTCACCTCAACATGTATGATTAAAACCTCAAAATAGAGGGACATAAGGATAATGCAAAATTAGGAGCGAAAATTTAAAAGTGAACGCTCATTCCAAGTTGCCTTGAAGTTTTATTGTTTTTCTCTGCAATCAAAGCCGCTTTCATCCGAAAGAACATCCTCAAACTGCAACTCAGTTCCATATGCACTAATGTATCCCCTCAGTACATTTTTCTTTCAGAAAGTATCCAAGTGAATCATATAATTCATACAGTTACGCAACGGATGTAATTGAAGAGTATCAAGTGTGACTATTCCAGATAATATAGGTTTAAAAATCTTTCAAACTTCATTCAGATTAAGCTTTGTATCAATTAGTATAACCTCTGCTATACTGTCCACCATGTCACCAGGAGCCTGCACCAGAAATGGACATTATTTTTTTTCTGTTTTATTATTTGTTAATGAAGTAGTTAGAATGTAGTCAATGTACTCAATATATATTGACTTACCCTTGGACACTTGATATCTTCCAGCGAGCTGTTGGTGCTGTAAGCCTCAGTTAGTAACCTCATACTCGATTATATGACTCCAAAGTAATCCAGAGTAATGTTGAAGATGTGGATGAAGTTTTTGTCGGCTGAGCGCAAGTTAGTTAACACTTTGAGAATTAATATGTGTGGCTTTGATATAAATACTGATTGTGAGATTGAGATAATGACACCTGATATTTAGATTATTCAAACTCCTTGTTCGCGATAGAAAAACACATGAAATCTAACAATATTTAGAACAGACTGATCTAATGATGACTATTTTTATTTTGAATAAGTGATGGACCAATTTCTTACATTCCTCTTAGACACAACCCTTGATCACTACCCTTCCAACTTTTCACAATTTGGTTTAAAGTACTCAAAAATCAACGCTTAGACCCAATCAAAACCACATCCAGCATAATTAAAACCCCATATTCAACTCTCAAAACTGCAGGCACAAACCCTATTTCCAAGAGCCAATGTAAATCCTTATAATAGAGTTCAATCCTAAACAGCTGTGTTATGATAATCAATTATGTTAATCTCAGCTACTTCAAAAACAACATATTCTGAATTCATCAAGAAATAGACATGAATATTATGGAATCATAGTGAAACTTTTGACCAAATTTTGATATACTCTTAAGTACTTCAAAGAATCATTCAGAGACCAAGACAAACATAGGATTGCAGATTTATAGAACATGACGAATATGATAAAATTACTGTAGTTTTAAAATAGGATTCCACAATATAAAATTACTATAGTTTACTTGATGATTACATACATGTTCAGAGATTACGATTAGAATACATAATATAATATCAAACCATGATATAACATCTTTTTCTTCTCTTCTATTGCTGGTGATGATGATGATGTTGTCTCCTTTGCAATGTTAAGTGATACAGCTACTACAATGCTCAAGTTGTGCAGGAATTACATGAAAAACAATAACTGTAATACAACCAATAAATTAGATTTAATAGATTAAATGTTCAATAATTCATGAAAAAATTAAAAAGATGATAAAAAGTTATTGTTGGGAAGTAATTGGAGTTTGATTATAGTATTCACAACCTAATCTCAATCATTCTAGGTTTCTCTCTATTGTAAACTTGTAGTTCATATGCAATAACCAACCACAACTATTTTACAAAATCAACTACAAACCTGATAATAGATGGGGCAAAAGACGAAGATATGAACAACTTTAATTACTGAATTCAACTATCAAAGGAGCTGTGAAATCTGCAGACAATCGGCATAGCAAGCCCAACTGAAATGTCTTACTTGGTTTGGAAACGTAACTTTCGCTGGAACTAATCACACCCAAGCTCATTCACACTACCACAAATTGAAACATTACCGGCGAGATTCCGGCCAACAAGGCCGGCGACCGGAAAAGTCGCCGGTAATGTCCATCATTACCGGCGACTTACTCCGTCGCCGGTAATGTCGCCGGAATCTCGCCGGTAATGTTCCAAAACATTACCGGCGACTCCAACCGTCGCCGGCAATGTGAAGCCGAACATTTCCGGCGATTTTCCGGCCGGAATTTCACCGGAAATGTGTGGCTAGACATTGCCGGCGACGGTTGGAGTCGCCGGTAATGTTTTGGAACATTACCGGCGAGATTCCGGCGTAAAGTCGCCGGTAATGTCTTCATTTCCGGCGACTTACTCCGTCGCCGGCAATGTGTCTTATATTAGATGCCGGTTGCGGCAACTCGATCATTCAATCATTTTGATCGAAAGAAATCCAGAGAAATCGAAAGAAGGAAAACGATCATTCGGTATATTGTCAAAATTAAGGCGCGCGTCGAAAACTCGATCACTCGGGAAGCTATATATATAGGTAGGTGTATATATACGTATATGTGTATGTATATATATATGTGTGTGTGTTGATCAAATCCAATTCGTGAGATATATATGAAATGTTGTTGATGTCACCGAAACTAGAAAACAGCTTGTAGTTAATCTTATGTCTGAATCAACGACTGGTATTATCGTATTGTTATCGGAGCCAGGCTTAACAGAGCCTCCTACCCAGTCAAATACGTTTTGAATTGAAAAAAGAAGAATACCATCATCGAGTACTGAATCGAATTCAGAGATTAGATCGATATATATATATATATGCATGCATGTGTTGATTTAATTAGAGTTGAATTGAGATATCGCGTCGATTATTAGTAGTGAATGTGTGTATATATATATAATTAATACGTAAAATTGTTAGAATTTTCAGGATGGACAAGAGTTGGATGAGCCTCGAAAGATGGGATGTCAGATATCACGAGGGAATTAGGAGTTTTGTGGATTTTGTGAAGGCTAATTGTGGAGACACTACACTTCATTATTGCCCGTGTAAAGAATATAAGTGTTTCAGCGATCGATTTCGATTTCCCATTGATAAAGTCCAGAGGCACCTGAGTAAATACGGGTTTTAGGATAAGTACACTTGTTGGATTTATCACGGTGAAACATCGGTAGTGGGTCCGCATGATCATGGACAATTTGGTGAGAGGGCCAGTCCACGCTATGATCATGGAGATTTTGCTGAGAGGGGCAGTTCATCCTATGATCCAACATCGATGTTAATCAATGATATGTTTCCTCATGAGAGCGGTGTATTTGCTGATGAAGCACCAAATGTCCCACCCGTCGTTGAGGGTTTCCCCCATATCGAGCCAGTCGAACCATTACCTGGAGCTCATGTCAACACAAGTGGTATGGACAAGTATAACAACCTGATTGCATTGCAACAGACTCCGTTGTACGACGGTTGTAGTAAGACTGTTCTTGAAAGTGTGATGGGAGTGATGCAGCTCAAAATGGAGAACAAAATGTCTGTCAAAGCTGTTGATTCTTGGTTGAAGTGGACTGCTTCGCTACTGCCACCCGGTCATCGTCTTCCTACCACTCATCATAAGGTGCGACATATTCTGAAAGATCTTGGGCTTTCCTACATCAAAATCATGCATGCAGATATGATTGTATTCTCTTCTGGGGAAAAGATCTCGAAGACCTTGAAGCCTGCCCGATATGTTTTACAGAAAGGTATAAGTTGACTCCTGCAGGCAACAAGAAAGCTGTGAAGATACTTCGATATTTCCCGCTTATTGATAGGCTGGAGCGGTTGTTCATGTGTGCTTTCACGGCCGAGGCAATGAGATGGTGGGCTGAGAGGAACTTGCCTGACGATGACACCCTTATACACCCTTCCGACGGAGAGGCTTGGAAGCACATGGTCAGGGAGTTTGATCATTTTGCAGCAGAGGTCCGAAATGTTTGGCTAGGGCTCTCATCTGACAGATTCAACCCTTTTGGCAACATGAGTCTTCAATACAGTATATGGCCAGTTATTTTGGTACCGTACAACCTTCCACCATGGATGTGCATGAAGAAGGAATACAATATGCTGACTCTGTTAATTCCGGGCCCGGGTTATCCAGGAAAGTGTCTCGATGTGTATTTGAGGCCTTTGATTGAGGAGCTTAAGTACCTGAGTGAGTGTGGCCACCCCACTTACGATATGTTCAAAAAGGAGATGTTCCAGATGCATGCCATGCTTGTTGGCACCATCAGTGATTTTCCTGCCCGCGGTATGTTGTCGGGCAACGTTACCAGGGGTTACAGGGCTTGTTCAGAGTGCATGACGGTTGATTGTTGCAGTCCTCATTGCAGTAAAATTGTTCAGATGCGCACCGTTGTTGGCTTCCATATGATCACCCATTTAGGCAGGATCCAGACGCGTTTGATGGGACTGTGGAAACAGGTGTGGCACCCAGGCGATGGACAGGGGAAGAAATTTTGGAAGTGTTGAATGAATATGATTTTGGCCAGCTGAGCAATCATCCTGACATAGTGGCGTCAATTCCAGACAAGCCCGAAAGGTATAAGTTTTGGACACACAAGAGCATATTCTGGGAACTCCCCTACTGGCCCAGGTTGCCTATCAGACATTACCTAAATGTCATGCACATAGAGAAGAATGTGTGTGAAAGTGTGGTGGGCACAATTCTTAACTTGGAGGGGAAAACAAAAGACATCCCTAAGGCACGTATTGATCTGAAAGCTATGGGACTGCGGAAACATTTGTGGTTACGAGATGGTAAGAGAAAAATGCCGCAAGCTCCTTACACCGTCAAGCCGAAGTATAAGCATGAAATTTTTCGGTGGCTGAGTAATGTCAGGTAAATATTCTTATATATGACTATGCAGTACAGAAATTGGTTTGCCTTTAATTTTTACCGGATTATGGTGATATGCGAGAACTATAATTGTTGCCTATGGCTATATATATATATACATGCAGGTATCCTTATGGCTATGCAGGAAATATAAGCAGGTGTGTTTACTACCGGGACAATCAGATGTACGGATTAAAGAGTCATGACTGCCATGTACTGCTTCAACGCCTTTTCCCTATTTTCATTCGAGGGTACCTGCCCAAGGAGGTGGTGGAACCGTTGGTGGCCTTGTCAAGATTCTTTCAGAAGTTATACACCAGGGAAGTTAAAAAATCAGATCTCAGGGAGATGCAAGATGACATCATTTTTATCATGTGCAAGCTTGAGAGGATATTTCCGCCAAATTTTTTCGACATCATGCCTCACCTAACGATCCATCTTCCCGAACAATTGTTGCTTACCGGTCCCGTACACTACACTTGGATGTATCCCATGGAAAGGTACATTTGGTTTACCTCTATTTTTATATGTAAAGTCTTAGTTTTACCCCTTTTAACATGCACTTGTTAACTTGTAGACAATTGGGAGCCTACAAGGACTATGTGAAGAATAAATATGCACCTGAATGGTGTATCGCTGAAGCATATGTTGCGCACGAGTGTGTCACGTACACCAAAGTGTATTTGGGAGCGCTTGAGGACCCCCAACAACAGATGCCGATAGATGAACCTCAGTTCAACATTTCTATCATCTCCAATGACGTTGTAGTACAGGGAAGCTTGCCAAAGTCGTACAAGTTGGATGAAAATGAGGTAGTCATTGCCCACTGGTCGGTACTGATTAACTGTAAAGAAGTACAATATTGGAAAAATTATCATCTTCACTGCCCTGCTATTGCCGGAAATGTTGATTACCACAACAGGACGTTTGCAAACTACTTTGGTCCATGGGTAAGGGTATATGTGTATATGTCTTTTTTTTTTTTTCCATTTTCCTTATATAGCACGTGTGTACGTACGTGGTTTTGTGGTTTCTATGTTCATAATGTCTTGTGTGGTTTCTTTTCGTTTTCAGATGAACCATGTAGCAGATGATGGTTACCCAGAGTGGTCAAACGAATTGAGGGTCCTTGCGATGAAATCGATAGCTTCAAAAGTTTACTCGATGTGTCAGGTCAATGGCGTGAAATTTATATGTGAAAATAGAGACGACCGACTAAAAACACAGAATTGTGGGGTGATGGTCCATGGTGGGCAGGATGGCGTTGACTATTATGGTGTCCTTCATTCAGTTGTTGAACTAATTTATGGGAACCGCATGAAAGTGCACTTGTTCAAGTGTAGATGGTTTGATACTAGCCCGGAGAACACAAGGACCGATCAGCACGGAACATTTTCGGTGAATACTGCTACTACCTGGTATGAAGAAGACCCTTTCGTTCTTACCTCATCAGTAAAACAAGTGTTTTACCTGGACGATCTTCTTAACAAAGTCCCGTGGAAGGTGGTTAACCATGTTGCTCATAGAAACATATACAGTGCTGCCACACTTGGTGATACCGCAGATGATGAGGAAGTTACTGCATACCAAGAGCCGAACGCTTTTGACATTCCGGAATCATCTACGATTCGCCTTAATAATGTGAGATCTGGGAGTGTGGTTCGAATTATTGGAGCAGAACTTCTCGATGTTAATCCATATGAAGTTGACGCTGATTCAGATGACGAGGAGAGGCACATATTGCCAGAGGTTACCTATGAAACCGAGTCAGACTCAAGTGATGACGATGATTACGATTATCATCCTTAGTACGTTAATGATGTAGTCGGAAATTGTAGACGAAAATAGTAGACGGAAATTGTAGTCGTTAATCGTAGACGGAAATTGATAATGAAAATTGTAGTCGGAAATCGTAGACGGAAATTGATAATGGAAATTGTAGTCGGAAATCGTAGACGGAAATAGTAGACGGAAATTGTAGTCGTTAATCGTAGACGGAAATTGATAATGAAAATTGTAGTCGGAAAATGTAGCCGGAAATCGTTGACGGAAAATGTTGTCGGATATTCTTCGGGAAATAATGTCATTACCAACGAGTTCCTTCAACTCGTTGGTAATGTCATTACCAATGAGTTGAAGTCGTTGGTAATGTCATTACCAACGACGTATAAGCATGTCGCCGGCAATGTCTTCTGGATAGAAACCCCCCAGCTCGACCCCGAGCTGTATTTCTCAAAATCCTCTCCTTCTCCCCTCCTCCCCTCCTCTCCTCCTCCCAAATCGGTCAGGCTTCACCTCTAGCTCACCTCTAGCTCACCTCCTCCTCCTCCTTATCCTCTCCTCCTCCTCTCCCTTTCCTCCTCCTTATCCTCTCCCTCTCCTCCTCCGAAAATCTCCTCCTCCCATCCTCTCTTCCCATCACAATTGTAGTAGGCAAAGCATTGTAGTGGTTAACCATGGCAGGTCCTCTCTCTCTCTCTCCCTCTCTCTCTCTCTCAATTTTTAATTATTTTTTTGTGAGTGTATGTGTATGTGTATGTGTATGTGTATGTGTATGTGTATGTGTAAATTAATTGTGTATGTGTATGTGTATGTGTAAATTAATTAGGGTGCTAACTTGGAAATTAGGGTGATAAGTTGTAAATTTATATGCAATGTATATATATGTGATGTATATATATATGTGAAAATTAAACCTAATGAAGATGCATGATGTATATATATATATGTGTGAAAAATGTGAAAAATTAATTAGGGTTTGTGATTTGGATGAATATGTGAAAATTAAATTTAATTAAGATGCATGATGTATATATATATACATCGAAAATGTATATATGTTAATTTAGGTGATATAGTTGTTAATTAATCGTATAAATGAAGGTGGAAATCGGGATCGGAACGGTTTAGAACCAAAACGGTTTTAAACCGGAACCGTGCGGAACCGGAACCCTTTGGAACCGGAAAAGTTTGTAACCGGAACCGTTTGAAACATAACGGTTCCAGTTCCAAACGGTTCCGGTTCCGATTTGTTATAAAACCGTGTCCTTATGACTATTACGGTATCCAGGAGGTAATTTTGCGGCAAATTAGCTTGGAGCCAAATTACGGAAAGGTTCCCCGAAATAGTGGAGGGAGCAGTAGTCAAGCTTCCTCCTCACCCGCAGTTAGCAACACGCCCAGTGGGCCAATGATGAATGGTCGCACGAGAGCCTTGCTACAGGCGCGAGCTGAGGAGGAAGCTGCACGATCAAGAGTCGTGCAACCAGAAGTCAAGGCTCGACCCTCAGTCTCCAGACGCTCATTCAGCAGACGTCCCTCCGGTGGCAGAACCTCAGACGAGCGACAGTCAACGGGGGCATCAGAAACTCCCTCAATCCGAATGCCCCATATTCGCCCGGTGGCTACTCCCGTTTCACGGGAATCATCTGAGGCAGATGGTGGTGCTGGCGCCTCATCGTCCAGGCCTCGTCTATCTCCGCCGTCCGGTCTCTTCCTACCCGACGAGATTTCTGTGATCCCTGAATTCGATGATAGGGGGATGCCTGTTTATGTTGAAGGACGGCCGGAGTTCCTGAGCATGGAGGAAGCGTACAACTTCATCCCGTTCGACCCCGTGTATCTTTGGAGTGTGAGGTGCACCAACCAACAAACGGACGATGCAGGTAAAACCCATTTATCATGTGCAAGATTGATGACTTAATTATTACTTAAGATTTACGATAGGTTCAATTAATAATATCAATTTGTTGACATTGTATTATTAGGCAATTTCGTTAATGGGACTGGAAAACGGAAAGGGGCTAGAGGCACCTGCACCGGGAAGAGACTTGAGCAGGCCACCGGGGGAAGGAAAACGCCCATAAGGGCCAATGAGGATGGCGAGGTGATCGAGGCATTCGACACCTCGCGCAAATATGTCAGCATGGCCGGTGCGATCGTGCGGGACAAGGTCCCAATGCTTTGGCCAGATTGGGAATCTGTGCCTATCTACGTGAAGATGCAAGTGCATAATGCACTCAGTGTGAGTAAAATCGTATTTTCATTACGTAAATTTTACATTTATTAATTAAGTCCGAATAAATATATAATTTTACCTTTTATATATTCATATTGCAGGTGTGGTTTGACGTGGATGAAGTTCTTATTCACACGTGGGTAGAGCGTCAACTACATATGAGGTGATGTGCTTCAACTTATTTGAATATATATCGACTTAGATTTTTGTTTATCAAGTATTTTAATATCACTAACTTTTTTTCCTTGTTTTAATATAGGTATAAAGAGTGGAAGAACGAGCTTTCTTCCCATTACACTGTATACAAGGACCTAGGCCGAGGTTCTACCCCTAACGAATTCTGGTTTAGGGAGTACGAGTGGCTGTGGCTGGTAGCCCACTTCGAGCACCCTAAAGTGAAGGTATGCATCCTGAATATATCTTACAAGCCTAATGTATCGTATTAGTTTGAAATAGTTAGTTACTAATTTTTTTCCATATGTTTATCAAACAAGGCGATTTCGAAGACGAACCGGGCAAATAGATTGAAAAACACCAGGGCCCATCATGCAGGTTCACTCAATTACATGGGTTGGTCGACTAAGGCGCAGCAACAACAAGAAGTGAACCCCTTGGTGTATATTCATCAGAAGTTCTATCCGCAGTGCCCTGACGAAGCGGTAAGTCTTTCGCCTCTCCATGTGTTAATAAAACTATTTTTCGATATTAATTTATTTTGTTAGCTAATACGTTATTCATTTTCGCTTTTCAATTAGACGAGAGTGGAGGAGGCGACCGCAGAAGTGACCATGAATATAGCTCGGACTAACCATCCTAACTGCTCCGAGGAAGAAGTCACCCAGTATGCCTCTCAGATCGATCCGCTTGATCGCCCTATAGCGGCTCAGATCATGGAAAAAGCGTGCGGGACTGGAAAGAATACCTACTACTGTAGGGGAATGGGCACGGCGGGCGAAGGAGTATTGAAGAACACTTCAGAATACTCTACCGGGTCAAGAAGTTCAACTTCTAGTCGTAACCTCGCAGCGGAGCTTCATAGGACGCAGAGGGAGTTGGAGGAGCAAAATAGGCAGATGGCCGAGTACCAAAACATGGTCCAGCAGCAGACACAGATGCAGGCTCAGATGTACACATGGATGCGGACGATGTACGAGGCTCAGACTACCGGACAACCGTTCCCCACACCTCCCCCGGTCCCGGTCCCTCCGTTCCCTAGCTATCCACCACCACCACCGCACCAGTCAACGCTAGAGCAAGACCAAGGTAGCCACCGGAATTCAAATGAGTACATGGATTACTTCGACCCTGACCCGCAAGTTCCTCGACCCTGACATGTAGTTGTAGTTAATTTTCGTATCGTCGTTGCTATTTGTACTGTACGTTGGACATTTATGTGTACTGTTGAACTTGTATGATTGTACGGTTTATGTCTTTCAATGCAGGTTCTGGAATTGGGCCCAATCCAGAACCGCGTTTTTTTTTCAAAATTTTTCCAGACATTGCCGGCGACATGGACCTCAGTCGCCGGCAATGTCTCACATTCCGGCGATGGCTGCGCTGCCATTGCCGGCGACGGCGTCGCAGGTAATGTCCGATACATCACCGGCGACGCCGTTTCCCGTCGCCGGCAATGTTAACACCGGCGGGGGATTTCCGGCGACATCATTGCCGGCGACTTGTCGCCGGTAATGACAATTCCGGCGAAAAAAATAGACAAGGCCGGCGACGGGAGGTCGCCGGTAATGTCTCCATTTCTGGTAGTGTCATGTTCTTCTCCATTATTTTTCTCATAATTCCCTATAAAATCTAGAAGATAAAACATTAGATTAATTTAAATGAAAGAACACTGCAGTCATTGATCTAAGCAAAATATGAAGTTTCTACTCTAGGAGATGAAGAGAGAGCCGAGATATCATATCTGATGTTAGCTACATGACTTCCAGATATTAGCTACACATAATTGAGATATTAATTTATAGTAAAGTTTCATATATAGCTGACAGCCTGACACCAGCTCATTTCTAATGCATCCAAAATCTGAATCAAATTCTATGACCAATAAAGAACTGGGTTTTCTCATGTATAAATAAAAAGATAAAGGATTGCTTATCACATATATAACTGTATAGAATTTGAAATATTACTTATCAGAATTTGATTCACGTAGAAGTTCAAAGCAGGAGATATTCAAATATATGGCTGAACTAAACTGTTATTAACATAGCTGACACCAGGAGGAAGAATCTATGACATTTAAAGGATTACTTATCACATGTATAACTGTATAGAAAATGAAATATTTGATTGAGTACCAAATATTTGGGTAAACTGCAATCTAGTATCCTTTACTTTGCCAAAAATGAAGGATTAATTTGACTAATAAAGTCTATAGTACCCAATACTGCAATTAGCTCCAAGATTATTCATACCAGAGAAAACCATTTTTTGTACGCCCATAAACAATTGCTGAAGCAAGATCAACACATAAACCGGTTGCAAGCCTAGCAGTGCATGCTGAATGTTCATTAGCATATGTGTCAAGAGTGAAGTAACTATTACACATACATAACTAATCAGCAATGTTGAAATAACATAAATTCATGCAAGCTAATATTGCTTGATTGTGAAAAAAGAAGACTACTAACAATAAAAAACTGAAAAAAAAAAAAGTTGCTTGAGCACTAAACAAAACACATCAGTATCTAATGGTTCAATAATATGGCTTTCCTAGAAAACATGTGGCTTGTAAGATCAACAACTTCTATGTGCTCCAAAGAATGAACCTTCAAATTCAAAAGCAAACCCCACAATTACAAATCATAGGCCAAGGATGAAAACCTTCATTATTATTTCTATTTATTTCCTTGATTCATTTTAATGGGTAAATCACCCAACTAAGTTTGTTGTTTCTCCACAACATCTTGACAAAGCACACTAAAATTAAATGAAGTTTTATACCTCCCAAAATCAGAAGTCAGTGGGATGGGTACTTACCATCTTACGTTCCATGCGTAATTTCTCTAGCAAGAATTGGATGACATATTCCCAGAAATATACCTGCAAGAGTTAAAATTCCACATTTGCAATTCGTTTAAAATAAGATAAGAATGACATCCAGTAATAAGCATACGACCACAATCCAATATAGAATTAGAATTCATCAATGACAACTGAAGTGTGCAACTTTAAAAATCTTGTAAGAAGGTAGATACGAGTTGTAGCAAGGCTAGCAGCAATAGCTCGAATACGATCTGATCTTTCAGGGTGTGGATGTGATGCCGATTGAATATGCTCTACCAAATAACCACCAGAAAGGAGGAGGGAGAAAAAGCTATAAGAAAATAAAACAACTAACATAGTTTTGAGGAAGAAATGTAACACAACAACACTATACATCTGAATGCGCAACAACATTCTCCTATCAAAACCCACAACAGTGGAAGTGTTCAATGTTGAATCTTGTTTCCCACTAGAGTTGTCCCCCGTGCCGAGGCGCGGTTTGTTGTCGAAGTAAGATCAATAGTTGAAACAAAATATTAATTTGAATGTATAATTTTATTTAAAAATTAGATGATCGTAATGTACAAATCATAATTATTTGGAGACAGACAATGCTCAATTTACAAACAAAGTAATATTCAAAGTAGTACTTGCAACTTACAAAAGAAAAGAATTGCAAGATAAGAATTGCAGTTCTTTATTATAAAGATCATAAAAGTATAAAAAATAAATATTTTACATTATAAAATATATGCATGAGTGACAAACTAAAAAATAAATAAAGAGAAATTTTAAGTTGACACAATTTCAACATGTTATCTAATATATACATGAATGACATATTTGATTCACTCCAAAAAATGGCGGTATGAAGTAGTCTCCTCCGAAGTGTCAAAACAAAGTCTTCTTATAATCAGTGCGCAAATAACACTTTGACGTCTTCACAATCTATTGTTACAGAAAAAATAAAAACAAAAAATAAAAAAACGTTTAATATTAGTTGCATTTCAATGTAAAATATCAGTTAACTTGGGTCAAAACGTCATGTAATGTGTAAGAGATGAAATGCTTACCAATCGTTGTTGTTGTGAAGCTTTAATACTCAGTTTCAGTGTCTCTTTGACATTCGAAAAAATCTTAAAGGTAAATTTTGATTAGTTAATTTGACTCACCAATAAATAGATTCAAGAATTCTAGTTATCGGGTTTAGCTTACCTTTTAAGAGAGATCATCTGATCGAGAAGAAAGCAATGAACAATTTCAATGAAATTCATTTCAATTCAATTCACAGAGAAAAAAAGTCATTCACATACAGGCATACTCAAAGCTCTTTGATCTACAGGAAAGAGAGAAATTATTAATAATTGACCGATTAAAGTATAGAAAATAAAAACAAAAACTAAACTATAAAAGCAATATAAAAAACACACAGCAACACCAAATGGAATATGAAAGCTTGGGTTTGATCAAATCACACAAAACAGATAATACCTGGATAAGATATTAGACCAACCTCCAATTTTTTTTCTTTTTCCCAGACATGAGGGATCTGTAAATCAAGGTTGAGCTCCTGAGGTTCTAATGAAATTAGTCCACTGATATTCATCTTGCAAATAAATATCTAATTACCTAAGTTATATATGAAACATACTATATATATATATAAAAAAAAGCTCTCTGATCACCTTCCTTCTTTTACCTGTTCCGTGAATGCACGCTAAAAGAAATGGAGACTGTATTTCCTGATCAAATGATGACGCCATTTAGCACCCTCTTATAAGACAAAGTCTGATATAACACTTCCATGCATTTTAACGTTACTATTCATAAACCAAATATGGACCTTGTGGACTCTAAGAAGATGAATTGGTTTTTGTAATCTTACTATTAGTCTCTTGCAAGTATCTTGAACGCACATAGTTTCGTTAAAGCTTTATGCAACGCCATGATCATCATCATAGAGCAATCTCTTAGTAAAAGAGAAAATTCCATGTCATTTTATTTCCTTCATAAGTACTTTAAATAAGACAATTTCTGCTTTTGTTTGTCTAGAAATCACACTTGATTTCAGAAAGAGATGGAGAAACTAATGAATTATAAGTTCTTATGAATCATATTAATCTCCTAAATAATAATCATATTCAAATCAGAAGCATAACCATTGTTTAACCAATCGAACCCAAACTCAACAGTCATGGCATAAAATCTATAATTGAATAGCCTCCGCCAAAGGCACGGTATTGCTAATTTATGTTAAAAAGAGTCGAAAATGATGCATAAATGAGATTAGGATTTAGGTAGAAAATATACGTTAAAAAAAGTCTGAATGATGCATAAATGAGATTATGATTTAGGTTATAAATTTTGTTAAAGATGAAACTTGTTAAAACAAAAAAAAATTAATGCAGAGAATTTAAGCAAAATCTATATAAATTTTTTTATTGTAAAGTTTAAGTAAAAAATAAAAATTATATTGTTAAAAAATAATACTGTGAAAATTATGTGAATATTAAAAAATAAAAATAAAATTAGAATTGTTAAAATGTAAAACACAAAATTGTAAAAAGGTTTGGCAAAAGTTAAAGTAAAAAATTGAAATAAAAAAGTAAAATATAAAATTGTAAAAAAAAATTGATAGAAAGTTTATAGTAAAATATTAAAATTATAAAAGTAAAAAAGTAAAAAAAAACTGTAAAAAATGATAAAAGTCAAAGTAAAAAAGTAAAACTGTAAAATAAAAAGTAAAATTTAACACTGTAAAAATTATTAAAAAGTAAAAGTTAAAAAGTAAAACTGTAAAAATAAAAAGTTAAACAGTTAAAAAAAATTAAACTATTAAAAATAGATGAAAATACCAAAATACCCTCTTTAAACAGTACTTTAAACAGTACTTCGTGTTTGTTATATAAGAAATATTGTATTAAGATAATATGGTGATTTTTGTAGTCTATTATAGTCTCCGAACCTTGGCGCTAGAGCTATCAAACTGAACAGACTCAAATATCTCATAAGGCATTCAATGTGATCTCTGTTGTATTTGATTTTTGATGCTTTTGAAGTTGTACATTAGATTAGTAGAGAACAATGGTTGATTCTCATAGTTACGAAATTGCTTCGTCGTTTAAGTGATGTTTTTCGTCGCCTAAATACTTAGACGACATAATTTCTATCGTTTAAGGTTCGTCGTCCAAGTGCTGTCGTCTAAGTACTTAGATGACGAAAAACAAAAATTCCGTCGTCTAAGTGAACACTTAGATGACGGATTTACTTTTGTCGTCTGAGTGAACACTTAGACGACAAAATTTTTTCGTCGTCTTAGTGAACACCTAGACGACGAAAACTATACTATTTTCATCGTCTAAGTAGTTGATTTTGTAAAAAAAAAAAAAATTAAATGAAAAATTCATGAAATTCTAATTAGTAATTTAATAATTAGCATTTCATGAATTTTTCATTTAATTTTTTGTATATCAATATTCATAATATTGTAAAATTTATTGAATGTAACTATTAATAATAATACAAAATTCATAATGAATAAGTAATTTAAATTATTATATATTTAAATATAAAATCCATAATAAAATAAAATAAATTAATCTAATCTAAATAAACTAAATTAACCTAAAACTAAACTAATTATAGGCGGTGATGGTGTGTGGTGGCGGCGCTGGTGGTGGTGGTGGAGGTGGTGGAATGTGGTAGTGGTGGAGGCGACGTTGTAGGTGGTAGTGGTGTGTGGTGGTGGTGGAGGTGACGTTGTAGGTGGTGGTAGTTTGTGGTGGTGGTGGCGGCGACGGTGGTGATGTCGGGTGGTGGTGTTGGTGGTAGCGGCGACGGTGGTGGTGGTGATGATGATGGTGGATGGTGATGGTGATGATGGTGGGTGGTTTGATAGGGGGGAGAGAGGGAGAGGGAGAGGGAGAGGGAGAGGGAGAGAGAGAGAGAGAGAGAGAAGAGTGAATTGAGAGAGAAAAAAATGAAGAGAGATTGATAAATTGATGAATTTAAAGGGTTTTAAACGACTTAGATGATGAAATCTATTAATTTCCGTCGTCTAAGTGCTTTAAATTTTTAAAAATACTGCCAATTATTTTCACTTAGACGACGAAATTGTTATATTTCTTCATCTAAATGATTTAATTTTTTGGAAAAATTTTAGTGGGGAAAAAATACCGTCGTCTAAGTGATTTAAATTTTTGCCAAAATTTTTGGCAGAAAAAAACCGCCTATTTTTTTTATCACTTAGACGACGAAACACATAATTTTCATCGTCTATGCATTTTCAATTTTCTCCAAAATTAATTTTTCAGATATTTATTTTTATAAAGTAAAAATAATAATTTCCGTCGTCTAAGTGAATTTTTTTTTAATAAATATCTGAAAATTTTATATGAAGTACTTGCTTAAAAATAATATAAAATCAACCGTCAGATGTAACCATTATATTTATAAAATATTGTAAAAAAAAATCAATCAAATTAGGATTAGTTTAGATTGCGATCGAATGAATTCAGTGATTATCGAAAAAAAAGCAAATTTCGTCGTAAAATATAATTCGTAAACCTATTTTCAAAGTTACAGTTGTTTGTCTTATTGTATTTAATTTATCAAATATATAGAAATTAATTAAAATTTAACATAAAAAATTGATTTAAGACTAAAAACTTGTTATATATCTATTTATATTGTATTACTTAAGTGTTCATGTGTATAGATTCACTCCCCATCAATATTAACGAAATTGAATCTGGACAAAACAACCGTTGGATATATTCATCATAACATAATATGTAAGTAGATGAATTTTCAGTAAATACAAAATTCGTTAAGGGTTTCATCGGCGTAGTCAACCATGAAACCGAAATTTCAACAAAACAGAAACGTTGATATACGAATCTTCGTAACTCCGATTTTTGATCCGTCGACACTCACAGTCCAAGAATTGTTTACTCTATGCCCTCGAATTTTTTTTTTTAATATGGTATAAATGGCTGTGCTCTTAGAGGGCATCTGGTGAAACTCTACTTAGATGACGAACGTGGTTGGTTTTTGTCGTCTAAGTACTACTTAAACGACGAAATCCAGAGTTTCATCGTCTAAGTACTTCTTAGACAACTAAATCCAGGGTTTCGTTGTCTAAAGGGGGTTTAGAGGAAATGGTTTAAGGTTTAGGGTGTAGGTTTTGGAAATGATTTTAGACGACGAAATACCATATATTCGTCGTCTAAGATTTTCACTTAGACAACGAAAATCTCCATTTCGTCGTCTGGGTGTGTATTCTAACGACGACACAAATTTCGTCGTCTAGGTATGCATTTAGACAACGAATATGCTTATTTTGTCATCTAAGTAAAATATTAGACGACGAATTCTATTTCGTGGTCTAAATGTATACCTAGACGACGAAATTCTCTCTTGTGCGATGAAATTTTTTTCCGTCGTCTAACGGGCACTTAGACGACGAAACGTTTATGATTTCCTCGTCTAAGTGCATTTTTCTTATAGTGATGCTTGCAATAAAATATGGAAAGCAAAAGCATTTAGCATCAAATCTAATGCGCAAATAGCGAAACAATTCTATTATCTTATATACAACTATCTCGACCTAATCTAATCCCAAATCAAATCAAAACTTGTGAAATGATTAGCCCTAAAATTGGTTGATTAAGAAACTTGATTTGGTGAAGAACGAAGCTTACCCAGCTTGAAGGCAAAGTCCAACAAAGTAGAGTTGTGAGGAGACACATAACTTGACTGTAATGAGCTCATATTAAGCAAATGTGCTATCGACACCAAATGTAACAATTTTGAGATACTTACAGTAAATCTCTAGAGCTTCGATGTACTCTGATTTAAGTTCAAAGCACATTGGGTCTTGCTTCTTTCCTGGATTCAATAAGAGAAGGCTTAGAAAAGAAATAGTAACCAAAGAAAAAAAAAACATTGGCAATGCATCTGGCATTTAAAAGGAAACCAGTGATTTCTTTTGGCTTCTCCATTCTCTAGTCTGATCCCTCTGCTCTGCCACATAGTTTAGATCAATAACAGTCATATTGATATAATAAGGCAACATTCAGCATAACAAAATTTACACGGTCCCTGAGTAAAAGAAGTGGTAATTATATATAAGGAATTGTAGTTGAGGTAGACACTAAGCAGATGCTGAGCATTGACAATGGATGACTATGAAACTCTAAGATATCTAAAAACTCCAAGATTATAACTGAGCAGAGATGTTTACCATAACAAAATGATAAATACAATAAAAAATCATTAAATTTGATCTTGTTATAGAGGTTCGTCTATTACTAATAAAAAGTAAGAGACTAAAGATCATACTTATATTGCTGCTCAACTTTACACACATCTGGAGCCAATTCTTTGCATACTTCACGACATAGAACTCAACAACAGTAGGCTGGCCATTTGACAAAACATAAAAAAATTCATTACTCCAATATCAGCAACGGCATTTGTACAGGTTCAATAACATAGAAGCCTAAACACACTTGTTAGGCTAGAAGTAATCGAAAAGACTTCAACTAACCTCTTCGTACAGTAATGCATGCAGCAACAGATAGGTTCTTCAAAGAAACCTCTTCATACACACCTATTCCGGCTGACTATATGTTAGTCACCTATACCTTCAATCAATGTGATTCATGCCCATTTTAGTATTGATACCGGCTAACTTCAGTCAATATAGATACTGATTGAGAATTCTTTAGCTCCCATCACTATATTGAAACATAAGCAGTAAGCAACAGTAGTTTACTCAGATGGAAGCAAACCTTAATTGGGCCCGGCTGACTATATGTTAGTCACCTATACCTTCAATCAATGTGATTCATGCCCATTTTAGTATTGATACCGGCTAACTTCAGTCAATATAGATACTTATTGAGAATTCTTTAGCTCCCATCACTATATTGAAACATAAGCAGTAAGCAACAGTAGTTTACTCAGATGGAAGCAAACCTTAATTGGGCAGCTGTAAGGGCAAGGACAACATCATGGGAAAGTCGGAGTGATGCAATGTGTATGTTTTCCAGCCTCAGGCAATTTCTTTCCAGACCATCAACCATTGTAATAAGATCAGTGTGTTCATTCCCTTGGCCAGAAAAATCTGCAGATATCTCTTTTAAATTGAGGCAGCTGAAATACTTGTGAAAATTGGATGTGATTAAGTAAAAGAGAAGCCACATCCATACAGATGAAAAGTAAGAAGTGATGCAATTAACCATTTCATGGAGGACAAAAGGAAAGAGAAAAATAATTACCGTCTTAGATAAGGAACGAAGACCGATAGCCAAAGTGTCATAAGACTTGATGAGAAGAGAGCAATGCCACCTGGGTTAGAACTACCCTCCATCTTAAGGCTTTTCAATAATCTTCTATCAGCAACAAAACGATTCAATTCATCACTGCAACAGAACATGCCCAAATATCAGTCATTGTTAGGTTTGTTTTCAACTTGAACGCTAATCTCATACACACACCATAACACACAATATAGGATAGTTACTGAAAGAAAATGATCTAGACTTAAAAGATAGCAATTTTACAGTTAGAACTGTAATCAAAAGAACTGTACAAGTAGAACACAACAAATATAAAAACTCAGAAAATAAGATCAATCAGAACAATAAAGCCATACCCACTGATCTGATTGATTGACTTCTCCGATATATCACTACAAGAAAAACGCACCTAGACCGCAGACCGTTTTCGTCATCTAGGTAAGCATTTCCGTCATCCAAGTACTTAGACAATGGAACCTCCGTGGTCCAGGTTACGTTCTCCAAGTACCGTCGTCTGGGTACTTAGATGACGAAAATAGAGGTCTGCGTGGTTCAAGTGAGACTTAGACCGCAGTCTAAGTTTCACTTGGACGACGGAAAAAGTATTTACCGTAGTCCAAGTGACCACTTAGACCGTAGACTTTTTGCGCAGTTTGAGTGAGCACTTAGACCACGCAAAAAGTCCGCGGTCTAAGTGTTCACTTAGACTATGGAGATAGGCATATACGTGGTCTAAGTGACCACTTAGACCACAGATATTGTGCCAATTTCTCTTAGACCACGTATATCTGTGGTCTAAGTGGTCACTTAGACCACGTATATGCCTATCTCCGTAGTTTAAGTGAACACTTGGACCGCGGAAAAAGTCTATCTCCGTAGTCTAAGTGATTATTTAATTTTTTAAATTTAAATTAAAATTTAAAATAAAATATTAATAATTTAATTAAACTACTAAATTCTCATTTAAATAATTAAATATTAATAAATAAATTAAAATACTAAATTATTATTTAAATAATTAAGATTTGTACATACATAAAATTAAATCGTTCGGAATCGAAAATACGATATGATAAACTACATATCTAGAATACAAACTACTAAAATACAGAAGGAGCAGACGCGCCGCTAAGTCCCCCGCCTCCAGCCGTGTCGTCGTCGTCGTAGGGGTATGGGTTCGGAGGAGGTTGACACTGTTGTCGAGCTTGATTTTCCATGAGGGCGATGAGCTGGGCTATCTGCGCTTCTTGCTGATCAAGCCTCTGACGCATAGATTGTGTTTCCTCCCGTGCGAGTCGAGCCTCTTCAAAGGCTGCTTGAACAGCTGCAGCCTGAGCACTTTTCCTCGCCGAACATCCTGTAAATGAGTCGGAGGACAAATATCGCTCCACCTTGCGTCTCATCCTCCTTGCCAGCTCGACAACAGTATACCTCATCGGCGATTGCAATTTGGCTCTCCATCGATAGAGAAAGCAGGTCTTCTGGCGACAAATCCGGGTGTGCAAGCTGCGTGTTGGCCAATTCCTCTTGCGGCCGTTGTACCAACCTCACATGAAAATAATAATAAAAATTAAATAATTATAAATTTGTATGACAATTTAATAAATAATAATTACGTTAATTAAAAAGAAATATATACAGCACTTGCGTCATATTGACTCGCTTCATTCTCGAGTCCAAGCGTCACGAAAGCGCTGCCGCTAGCATCTAGATAAGAGTGTTTGGAACTCTTATCTCTGTGCTCCTTGGCGATTTGGATCATCTGTTTGCAGCTGGAAGTATGTTGTTTGTCGTTCTTCCCCCGGTTGGTCTTGTTGATGTTGGAGAATTTCTGTTGGACAACATAAATCATTAAAAAAATAATAAATAACTAAAATAAAAATAATTCAATTTTCTTAATTTAAATAAAAAAACAATCACCTTATATTCTTCTGCTTGGAAGTGAGTGACCAACCAGAATTTCTGTTGGACAACATAAATCATTAAAAAAATAATAAATAACTAAAATAAAAATAATTCAATTTTCTTAATTTAAATAAAAAAACAATCACCTTATATTCTTCTGCTTGGAAGTGAGTGACCAACCACTCCCACTCATCTTCCATATCCCCAAGCAGCTCTACGGAGGTAGGCACGTGGCCGATATCTTCATAATACTTATGAAGTTTGTACTTCCAATCACAGTAGATGGGGTTGACGGTTTGGTTGATGTCCCTAAGCATCTTCGGTGTGGGATCGACCTCATATTGTTCCTATAAGAAATGAATAAAAAATTATAATCGTATATAGTATGAAATTATGATTTTTATTGGTTATTAGAAAATAAATTTAAAATTGTACGTATTATGTACCGAAAGTTCTTTAAACACGTTCGCCTTCTCTTCATCCGGCAACTCCTTCCAATTCAAGTAGGGACAATCATACGAACCCTATTGCGAAGAATTGACCCGATGCTGTACGAGGACAGACTAGCTAGCTGAGCTGTGGGAGGGCCATCGGTAAAATCGTCGTAGGGCAACTGGATCTTTTATCTAGTCGCCTTAAACAATTTCTCAGATTTTCTGCCTTTTACGAGACCGCGAGTCCTTTTGGGTTGAGGGTCTGTCGGGTTCCTCCTAAGCTTGTGCCGCGCGCTGTAGAGGATAGACTCAGAGGAGGCAGACGACGCCTGAGCACTTTCTGCCATGGACGTTGGACCAGAATGAGCGTCATTACCGGTCGGGATAGGTGGGGCAGCGGGAATTTCCCCAGTGGGTGTTGTCAAAGGACCAGCTGAAGGGTCCGGAGGAGGCGCGTCGTTGTCTTCCTCTAAATCCCAACCAACTTGCTCTGCCAAGCGTCAGCCAAGCGTCTGAGTAGAGCATCTTCGGCCTCCTTTTGGGCCTTTTTCTTTCTCGACGGGGCCATTTTAACCTAGGAGTTGTTAAAATATTATTACCATAACAATTATATCTAAAAATTTACGATAATTATTTACAAGTATTGAGTGCGCCTAAGATTTAAAGAGAGTACACTAGCTTGGTGTTTAGGTCGTTCGATGGACGTGCAAACCGCGCGATAAAGTATAAACTTTCAATCAATTAGTCTTAGTTCAATCGAAAAACATGGCCAGTTAGGGATAGAGATAACTCGAGAGGCAAAAATAATTTCCACAAAACACCCCGAGGCTAACCAAATCAATGGTATATACTCTATTGGTGTTAGTCTTTCTTAGATCCAAAACCTGTCACCAGTCATAACCCGTTTCTAGACACTATGTCCGACTTTCAGCCAATCTTTCAAAAATTTACACTCCCTCAAGTCTTTTGCAAACTCTGCCCTCAACCTTGTGTCCATAACTTCACTTAGGTTATGGTGTGTGGTGATGAAATCCACACATCACAAGGGGTTAAGGAAATAAGCTAGGAAATGAGGCGCCATCTATTCCAAAGAGTGCGACTTAATAAACCAAACTTATGTACTAAATTTAAATCAAAGACTACCAATTTACTACAAAATTGCCATAATTACTAATTTATTATTTTTAATAATTCACTAATTTACCATATTTGCTACAAATTTACAATATTACAACAATATTTACAAATTATAATTACATGCAATAATAATTACCAATTATAATATTAATTACAACAATATTGAATGAAAATAATTAATTATTAATTACCATGCCTTTACACTAATAATTATCATGCAATTACTAACTAATATTAATTATTATTACCAATTATTACTAATATATTATGTTTACTAATTAATTTACCAATTTAGTAATTTTTTAGTTAAATTATAATTATGTTAAAATTTTAAAAAAAATACCGAAAAGATGAGTCGCGGGAGAGCAGAGTCACCAGAGGGAGGGAGGGAGTCTCCGGAAAGTCGTGGGAGTGGGGAGTCGCTGGAAAGAGGGAGTCACCGGATTTTTAGTCGTCGGAGGAGGGAGGCCGGATTTTTGAGAATGAGTGAGAGACATAGAGAGGAGAGGGATGATTTGATTGAGAATAGGATGAGGAAAAGGATCGTCCAAGACTCCTTTTATAGTGTTTCACTTAGACCGCGGCGCTGTTTTCTCAGTCGTCTAAGTGCACTTAGATGACGGAAACACCCATTTTCGTCGTCTAAGTTAACCGTTTCAAATTTTCAAACCGACACTCAATTAATTTGGTGGGTGGGAGTTAACCGCCTTAATTTTGGGGAGGGTTTCGAATTTCACTTAGACGACGGAATAGGCATCTCCATCGCCTAAGTCAAATTTGAATCGTTCCCAAAAAATTTGGCAGTGAAAATTGAACCACCATAATTCTTCTACCTACACTACGGATATGTGTATCTCTGTCGCCCAAGTGGTCACCTGGATGACAGAGACGGTCTGTGTCCGTCGTCCAAGTGGTCACCTGGACGACGGAGATGGTTAATCTCCGTGGTTCAGGTGAAATTTAAGTAAAATTAATTTTTAAAAATAATTCGCTAGGAAGTTGCTGATTTGTCATTCAAATGAAATAGTTGTAAAATATTGATTAACGCATCGTATATATAAACAATTGAATTTAAGACGACGCATAATCTTATGTCTTTAAACTCGTTAAGTATCTACTAATATTTATAACTTAAGTGTTTTACAGTATAGGCTCATTGCATATCGATATTAACGAATTTGAATTTGGACAAAACAACCCTCGGATACATTCGCCATAAGACAATATATAAATAGAATAATTTTCAGAAAATAGTATGTTCGTGAAGAGTTTCATTGGCACAGTCAACCGCAAAACTGAAATTTTGACAAACCGGAAACGTGGATACACGAAAATTCATAACTCCTATTTTAGAACCGTCGATGCTCACACTCCAAGAATTGTTTACTCTATGATCTCGACGAAAAAAATATGCATTGGGACATGGTCTAGATGGTCGTTGTCATAGATGAAATTATAAAATCTTAACTTAGACGTCGCATACGGTTGGTTGCTTTGTCCAGGTGAAAATTCCCTTAATTTAGGGTTTAGGGTTTAGTGTGTACTTAGACGACGGGTTCATTCTTTTGCGTCGTCTAAGTACTATTTTTAGGATTTAGGATTTTATATATGTATAATTAATTAGTATTGTGTTTAATTACTTTAATATACGAAAAGTCATTTTTTCGTCCCCTGTTTAATAATCGTGAAAATTAATTAATCTATCTGATTCGATCGATCAAATTATCAATCCGATCCGATCCTCCGGATTAATTAATTAATTAATTTTAATTTACGTCGGTCGAACCGACCATGCTATTTAATTAATTATTAAGTTAATTAAGTACAAAATTAATATTTGTACATACGTACTCCTCCTCATAATATACATATTAATTATTGATCGATCATGCATCATTACAATAATTACAATAATTAATTACCAATTAATATTCATCGTCGTTATATTGTACTTTTCGTCATAATCGTCATCATCCTCATCCCTGTTATTCGATTGCTCCTCCTCCTCATCATACTCAACATCGTCGGATGAATAACCTGAGTCCTCGTCCTCGTCCTCATCCTGCGTGTCTTCTTCATCTATCTCATTAATTGCATCAATAATCTCATCTTCAGTTAGATCTGTACAACCATCCGACATGAGTAAGTGTTCACCAGCTTGAACTAGGTCCATTATGTCGGAGCAGATGACAGAAATATTAGGCTCTTGTGATGCCAATAGCTGAGATCATGTGGAGGTATTGGATTGCATTTCTTTACATCTGCGTCATTGGTCAACACACCAATGTTGAAATAGTTCAACCTCTCTAAAATCTCTTCGCCCGACCAACTGCAGAGTTTATGATTGTTCTCTACCGGCCCGTCGAAATGAACTTCATCTTGTCGCCACGGGTGGTCGTGAGGAAGCCATCTACGGTGACCCAAGTAACACACTTTCCCCGCGTGCCAACTAGAGTTCACGTCGTCCAAACATATAGAACATCCATTATATATTTTCGTCCTGCAGGCTGCTAACATCCCATACACTAGAAAATCGCTGATCGTCCACATTACGGCAGCTCTCATCGTGAACATCGTGTCAATGAATTTGTCATAAGTTGGGACTCCATTTTGCCACAACAGTTTCAGCTCGTCTATCAAATGTCTGAGGTAGACATCTAAGCACTTCCCCAGAGATTTAAGACCTAGAATTAGCAGAGTAAAGAAATTAAATTCCTTGTTCATGCACACCCACAGAGGCAGGTTGTATGGCATCAGAATAACTGGCCAAGTGCTGACGACAGAGCTATTACAACCCCAATGATTGTAACATTTTTAACCTTTGCGGCAAAGTATTCAAATTCTCCGTCGAAATGTTTGGAAGCCTCCCCATCTGCGGCATGTCTCAGGACATCTTCATCTACTCGCTTTTCGGCATATCATCGCATCGCTTCTTCTGTGTATAGAGACATGTATAGACGCTGCAATCTGGGAATCAATGGAAAATATCGAAGAACCTTCACATGAATTTTCTTTTTCGAACTTCTCCTATTCATGTCATCCATATATCTACACTGGCCACATACGAGACAATAGTCAAAGTGTGCATACTCATTATAAAATAGCACACAATCATTTGGGCAGGCGTCAATTATCCTGTACTTTAGGCCGACGCTGCTCAAGATATTTCTAACCCTATAATGGGATTTAGGAAGATTGTGATCATCAGGAAGCAACTTACATATTTGCTCCTGAATTTCGTCAAAAGCACTGACTAACATTTTGTGCTTCACTTTTATCTTCATTTGCTCCATCACATATTGCAACACATTCTCTCGACATCCAGGGCACACCGGGGTCTGCGCTTCAAGTAGCATCCTATTGTACTTATCCATCTCACTAGTGTCAATGGTCAAGCTAGCAGCGGAGAATGTGTCATCATGCTAATGAGTGGTATTGTAACCTCCCTCTTGGTGTTGGTGTCCACCATGACTAAATCCTGGAAACACATCATGAACCAAATCTGCAGTTGGGTTCCAAGTAGGGGGCCGACATCACTGCCGCTGGATGAGGCACCATGGTAACTGTACCCTGAGCTGAAGTCTGCTGAGCTGAAGTCTACTGCTTCACCATGCTCGCTCCACGTAGTGTAACTCCATATCATACCATTTTCGTACAGGTGTTGCACCATAACATTAACCTTCACATACTGACAGTTAAGACATTTTTGGCATGGACACCTGAAACGCTTCTTTCCCTGACCATGTTCTATCGCAAAATTCACAAATTCCCTAATTCCATCCATATACCGGACATCACTTCTATTCCGCAACTTCATCTAACTTTTGTCCATACTTCTACGAATTTTAATAATTAATTATCATATTAGTCAACTATTCTATATATATATATACAGATTTTCAAGCTAGTAATTATATATGAAACTATTATATATATACACAAATTTTCAACTACCTTAATATATTAAATTAAATTATTAATTAATTACCTTTATTAATTACTGGTGAATATATGTACTTGATCTACATCAATTAATTACTTTAATATGTCTAATATACATGTACGTTTTAACTAAATATCAACCAATTTTAAGCATCCATGCATATATATACGTACTACTGTTCTATATTAATTAACCAATATATATAAATATAATCAATTACCTAACTTAATTATAAATATATATATTAGAACGTACTAATTATTAACAATGCAATCAATCAAACGTACAATTAATTATATATATAAACGTTAAATGGTGTTGAGAAATCAACTACGTACTTATGTATCTAGCCTTCTCCAATATATGGCGAATCGATGCTTGGATATAGTACTAGCTAGCTAGAATTTGCATGCGCCATATACGTACATGTGAGGAGAGTCTGATGAAGAGAGATAATTGAATGATCAACATATATATGCATGGAGATGAAGTTGAGATCGACGAGCGAGCGGAGAGGAAGAGAGTTCGGCATGAACATTATCTAATGCTTCACTTAGACGACAGAGTGTCGGTGCGTCGTCTAAGTGACCACTTAGACGACGAATTAAGCACTTTTCCGTCGTCCAAGTGCTTACAAGGACGATGGAAAAAGAATCCGTCGTCCAAGTGGCCACTCGTACCACGGCGTGTCGGTCCGTCGTCCAAGTGACCACTTGGACGATGGAAAGAGTGTTTCTGTCATCCAAGTGACACTTGGACCGTGGATACATTCTCCGTCGTCTAAATGCGTTTTTCTTGTAGTGTATAGATCTCCATAGATTCAAGATTCGGACATGAAAATGCAATACACTCGAGCATTGTTGCATCAATATCCCTACAATAAACAGATTTCAAAGATTCAAAGATCCTAGAGAAGCCTTCTCGAATAGCGTCATCAGAAACCCAATACACATAACATATCACGAAATTCAAATGCATAAACCCAAATAAAAAAAACAGGTTAACAAAGCTGGAAAAAATCCACCTAGCTTTTCTTCTTTACTTCCAAGAACTTTACTGATGAAGAAGAAGAACAGAAGAAGACCTTGACATGAGTGGAAAAATTATATACCTGAAAAAAGCCCCATTCCTCACAAGAGGCGGAGATAGAGAAACATAGTCAGGGCACCAGATCGTCTTGGAGAACGGGGTTCGAAATAACTTCATCTTCTTCTTCTTTCTTAGAGATAGATAACAGACTGAGGACGATCTAAGGTTGCAGATTATTACACCGGAGTTGAGATGATCTAACCTTAGCCGAAACCCAGCGACTGGTCTGGGTAAGGCGAGTTTTTGGTTGGGTGCATGATTTGACAGATCTGGGTTATGTGCAATTGGTTGAGGGATTTCAGATCGATTGAGAGATTGGAAGAGGATGAGGAGAGTAAGATTGGAAGAGAAGCTATGGTGGAAATCGAGAGGCTAAGAGTGATGGATGTGAAGAGGAAGAGAGAGAGAGAGAGAGAGAGAGAGAGAGAGAGAGAGAGAGAGAGAGAGAGAGAGAGAGAGAGAGAGAGAGAAATTAGGATAAGCAAAAATCTCGCGCATGTCGCACGCTTTATACAGTGAATTAGGGCGTCCCTAAGGCTTCTCTTCAAGATGTTTCAACTTTTATATATAGATAATGGTCTTCTTAAGTAATGGTGTTTTTGTGTAAAGCCTTTGTTGTCACACAGAAAGGTATATCAAAGACTCACTCTAATATCTCATTTCTCTCAAACCTAAGCGGCAAAACCTTTGAGGCTTCAGTCTTGTCTGGTGGCAACACCGGTTAAGGCTGGTCTCGTCCTAGCCCTTGTCATGTGGCTTGTTTTCGGACGGGAGTTCATTACCACCTACGGAGCTCTTGATCTTGGGCTAGGTTTGGATTTTTTGGGTTCTCTTGGTCTGGTCGGCAGGCGAGTCGCATGCAATAGTGAATCATGACTTGGATTTTGGGTTGTTGGCTCTCAAATTGCTGCTGGGTGGTGGGTCGACGATTTGCTTCCAATGGAGTATGGTTGGTTTTTTGAATGAGTTGTTTTCTGTGGCTTTTGTTTGGTGACGACATCTTCGGCGAGGTCTTTGGTTGTCGGCTGGTCGGCCTGGTGGTCTTAATGGGGGTCTCAGATGACAGAGGGAACAATGGTCGAAAGGGTGGATCATTGCTTGACTCGGTGTGCGGCGATGGTGGTTGGTGTCCGACAGGAAGAAGCAGATGGGTTCTACTTGGGCTAGATGTTGGGCTTGTGGGTTGTGATATTTTTTAGGGTTTTAGTAGCTTTATTTTCAATAATGTCCTTGTTTGGACTACGTTTAGTTAGGATTGCTCTTCTATGGGCCTGCTCCTAGTTTTATTTTTTGGTCCCTTGTGGACGCTTTTTCAAGGTCCTTATTAGGACACTTTTGGTAACTAGTTTCATTAGAGCAGCTGCAGCGAGGGACCGAAACGAAGGACGTCCTCCCCAAAATCCTCGGGCCCACCAGTAAGGAGGACGTCTTCGGTGCTGGGGTTGTGCAGCGGGGGTGGGAGGGAGAGGAGACCGGCAGTTAACGAGGAGAACGACCCCCCAGACGTTCTGAAATCAATGGCCGAAGCGGTCGTTCTCGCTGACGTCAGCCACGTGTAAGGCTGACGTTAGGCGGGAACGAAAAAAATTTAAACCTGGTAAAAAGTAATTTTTTTAACGTTTTTACCGTTGACCAATCACAGAGCGCCACGTGGCACGCTGTCGGCCCAGTAAAATCAGTAACAGGCCGATTGATCTGGGCCGTCCATTTTGAATTTGAAATCCAATCCAACAGCCGAGATTTAAACACAACGGCTACCTGAATTTCTGAATTTTTCAGAACGGCTACCCTAAAATTACCCCGAAAAAAATCCCAAAAAATTTCTAAAAACCCCTACTATTTTTCTATAAATACTACCTTCATTTTCTCAAATACTTCACACCAATTTGTGCAAAACAAATTCTCTTCCTCCTCCCTCTCTACTCTGTCTATCTCACAATCTCTTTGTTTTTTTTGGTGAAAAATGTCCACCAATTGGCTCATGTCGGAAGATGTACAATTATGCATATCATATTGTCATAATAGTGTATGCCCTATCTCCGGCAACAAACAAAAGGTCGACAAATTGCGGGAAAAAATTCACGGCGATTTCCAACAAAATTGGGTGATGGGTCAAGGTGAAGCGAGGGCAGAACCTAGGTCCCAAAATGCACTTGCCTCCCGTTTTGCTAAGTTGAAGCCAAATTTGTCACAATGGAAAGCGGCTCTTGCATACACAAGAAGGAATCCGGAATCCGGTGGAAATGTGTATGATGAGGTAATGATTTTTTTATGTTGGTCCTTTCAAGTTTAATTAATTTTATGAAATATATAAAACATGAAATATTAATTCGTAACTTGTAATTTTTTTTTTGTAGTTAAGGAAAGCCCAAACGTTTTTATGTGGGGGAAAAAAGGAGTTTGCGCACTTTGCGTGTTGGGAAGAGGTCAAAAATCATCCTACCTTTAGAGTCGTCGAAACTACCACTCAACCTTCTTACAATTCATACTTCGAAGAAATACCTACCATTAATGAAGTATCTCCTATCGTCAACTTGGATGAAGATGAAGTGATGCCAACATCACAAATCAACCTTGGAGGAACCTCAAGCCCGCCTAGACCTCAAGGAGTGAAGGCGGCCAAGGAAGCAAAAAGAAGGGGAAAGAAGGCCATGACACCATCGAATGAAGTTAGAGATGAGACTTTGAAGAGCATTGCGCCTAATCAAAAAATGTTTGCCGATTGGACGAGGGAAAATGATGAAAATCAAGGAATACTTGATGAGAAAAACTACAAATTGAGGGCACGAGAAGAAGAAACAAGAATCATGACAATGAATTTCGAGGCTATGACCCCAATTTCAAAGAGGTACTTCATGAAGTGGAAATCGGAGATCCTTCAGCAAGTAGATGACGATGAAGGAGAAGTCGGCGATGCTAGCTTTACCGATTGTTATCGTCCCCACAACCTTGATTTTAGTGATTAGTTTAGTTTGTCTTAATAATAAATCTATACTTGGCATGTCATTATGTAATTTTAATTTTCAAGAAATAAAATTGCACTTTATTTATTTAAGAGATCTTCAAACACATTACATTTATTCATAATTAAAGGCAAACACACATACAAAAGGGAAACACACATACAAAAGGGAAACACACATACAAAATGCAAACACACATAAAAAAGGGAAACACACATACATCGCGCACGTTATTTAGAGATGTTCACCGGTTTCAAGAAACTAGTTGTGCTTCACTAAGTCCTTTTGAAGCTCACTATGGAGATACACTAATTGTAAATCGATGAGACGGTCGCTAAACCGTTGATGATTTTGATCTCTTCCAACTGGCTCAAATGGAATCCGGTTACCATTTTCATCCACCGGCCCATCATAAACTGTTGAAGCAGTAGCAGGATTTTGTAAATCTTCTTCCTCGTACTCCTCAAAATCATCTTCCACAAATTCTTCTTCAATAATCATGTTATGCATGATGATGCAAGCCAACATGATCATTTTCAATGTCGATTTGTGATGACACATGGCTGAGTGACGAATGATAGCCCAACGAGATTGCAAGATGCCAAAGCACCTCTCCACATCTTTACGATATGACTCTTGTTTCTGTGCGAACAACTTCTGTGGTTGATCTTGCGGATTGGAAATTGTCTTGACAAACGAGGAATACCTCGGATACATACCATCCGCTAGATAATAAGTTTGGTGATAAGTCATACTGTGGACTTTATACGTCGAAAGCGGACTTCTTCCGGCAAGGAGCTGGTCGAAGACATCCGAGCTGTTTAGCACATTAATATCATTTTGTGCTCCAGGCGTCCCAAAGAAGCTGTGCCATATCCACGTATCATATGACGCCACCGCCTCTAAGATTATGGTCGGACGAGCCTTTCGGCCCGAGTATACCCCTTGACAGGCTGTTGGGCAATTCTTCCATTCCCAGTGCATGCAATCGATGCTTCCAATCATACCAGGAAATTCCCGTTGCCCAGCCCTTCTTAAAAGTCGAGTTATGTCACCCGCATTTGGAGTGCGGAGGTAACGGTCCTTGTAGAGCAAGACCACTTGTGTGCACCACTTCTTCATGCATTCCAACTTTGTTGACTCTCCCATCCTTGTGTACTCAGTACATTGATCTGTGGCTGCGCCGTACGCCAATATTCGTATAGCACCGGTCATCTTTTGCTCGGGGAGGAGTCCTTGCAATCCAGTGGCATCTGCTCTTTGATGACAAAATGGGTCGTGATTACAGAGGTCTGTCTTGATCCGGTTGAACAAGTGCGTGCTCATTTGGAACCTCCGACGAAAATCTTACTCGTGGAATACAGGGCGTTCCACGAAGTAATCTTCAAGCAGATTCTGACCCCTAGGTTCCCTTTGCCTTGGATGGTTTGGAAGGCGGCTTGGAGGTGGCTCATCATCAAACGTGGCAACTACCATGGTTGCATCAGTGATGAAGGAATTCATCATTGTGGCAGCTTGCCGACGTTGTTGGCGCCTCCTCCTGGAAGACTCCTCGTAATCGTTAGGATTCATCTTCTGGATGAGAAAAACGGAAGAATTGTGTTTAGGTGTAGAATATCAAGTGACTTATGCGTGTTGTGAAGTTTCAATCTTTAGGAGCCAGAGATGATGATTTTATAGCAAAATTATGATAATCTGATGTTGAAGGATGATCACACGTGTCACATCCTCATTTGTCGTAAATCTTATCGGAAATCTTCAATCGATAACTTATCCGACATGTACACATGGATGTGACACGTGTCACATTATCACTGGTTAGAAATCTTATCGGAAATCTTCAATCGATAACTTATCCAACATGTACACGTGGATGTGACACGTGTTGCATTATCACTGGTTAGAAATCTCACCGGAAATCTTCAATCGATAACTTATCCGACATGTACACGTGGATGTGACACGTGTCGCATTATCACTGGTTAGAAATCTCACCGGAAATCTTCATCAATAATTTAGCCGACAGTGACACGTGGATGTGACATGTGTCACAACATGACTCATCGAAAATCTTATCAAAAATTTGGTTCAATAATGTACACGATAATGACATGTGTCGGCTAGTTATTGGATAAACATATTACTACTAATTTATCAAATTTAATTTTATGATTATGAATAGTAATAGGAATTCCTATTTGTTGCACTGCTGCGCAAAAAAACTGAATAGAAAGTCATATTTGCTGAATAGTAACAGGAAGTCCTGAAATAGGAATTCCTCGTCAATAGGAAGTCCTAAACGGGTGCAGATGCTCTTAGAGAGCGGAGCTAACTTATTTTTTAAGACTAGAGGATTGACATCCTTGCCCGTCCTACTCTTGTTTGTCAAGCTAATAGAACATTTGGTTGATTGAGTTTAGGGTAGTTTCACTTTGGGGGATCATTTTCTATCGACCCGGATCCCGGTCGATTCCTTGTAAAACTACTTTTTTAAATGAAATGCTCTATCATTTACTCGAAAAAAAGAAGTAACGGTGTTCTTATTGATCACTTGAATTAGCCACATCATCTTTAAGTTACTTGCATATATACAGTACGTACTTGTGTTCTGCTGATTACTAAACTATAATGCATCTCTACTAGGGCATCTTAAACTCCAATGCTAAACAACAATAAGTATACAAATCCAAAACCACTTAATTCACTAGTAAACTAAGAAGGATTTTTTAATAAACAAAACTAGAATTCATTGATGGCCAAAGGGAGAAATAGCAAAATACAACCAACAAAGCTACTTGTACGTACTCTAGTTTCCTTCCATGAAGAACAAAAGTCCCAAGAATGTACATTTACCAACATGTGATTGTATAACATGTTGCTATAGGTTTCATTCTTATTTCGATTTATAAGCTATGAAGCGTATTTTTGTTGAAAAATAAACAAAGAAGTTTTTGTTAAACATGAATGTAACCAGCTGCTGGTAGTGCAGTGGCTGAGCACCATGATATTACTTTCATAGACTAAGAGGTAGGGCTGTTAATCGGTACAAACGGTTCGGTTATTAGGCCGAACCGAAAATCAAATCGTATTTTTTAATCATTTCAGTTCGATTCGGTTTTCCTGATTTTTTTTATACAAAAAACCGAATGGTTCGGTTTGGTTTTTTTTTTGGTTTTTTTTAATAACTAAAAAAAACTTTCTAAAAAAATATTGTTTATTTCTATTAGTTTCAAAAATTCGAAGATTTTCATTAGCTACTTTTTTCAATAACTTTGTGAAAGTGTGAAATATAGTTTATGTCAAATCGAATCAAACTACAACAAATATAATTAGTCACAAATCACACATTCAAAATTTCAAACCATAGCAAATGACCAAATGGTTACCGAAAGTTTACATCATAAATTCAAAGTTTCAAACATCAACAAACATAAACCAAAGTTCACACTCCATAGTTCAAGTTTAAAACAATCTACAATCCATCCAAATAAAAATACAATCCAAATATCACATAAAGACACTCAATTGAATCCATTCTCAAACTATACTCAACTTGTCCACCATTCTCACTTTCTCAGCTAGGGGAGTTTTCTTTGGCAACTTAGCATTCCTTTTGTTAAACCTACAAGAACCCTAAAAATCATTGTTAAGTATCAAACTATGGCACATACGAAATACTACTTTCTAATGGGACAAAGAGAGATACTCAACAACATCAAACTTGATTGACACTTGTAAAACGACGTCGTTTTATTCATTTCGGTTTAAACGATTCGGTTCGATTTTTTTGGAGCCGAAAACCGAAACCGAACCGAATTTTTCAGTTCGGTTCGGTTCGGTTTTTTTATTTTTCGGTTCGGTATTAACAGCCCTACTAAAAGGTCAGTGGTTCAATTTCTATAAAACTAATTTCAGGGTGAATTGATTTTTTTATAGAAAAATAAATAATAAATAGTGTAACCATTTTATGCACAGATTTGATGGTAAATCGGTGGAAGTATCAAAATGGTTCATTGAGCATAGACTGAGAAGTCAGTGATTCAATTTCCATAAAACTGATTTCAAGGTGAATTGAATTTTTACAAAAAATAAAAATAAATAGTGTAACCATTTTATGCACAGATATGATGGCAATTCGATGGAAGTACTAAAATGGTTCACTGAGCGATAGTTCATTTACTGGTACAGAAAAATAAGAGCAACTCCAGCAGATTCCCTATAAATTATTTTTAGCTAAAATATAAAGATTTTCTCTTAAAATTCACTCCAGCAACTCCCCTATCTTATTAGCCAATTTAGGGATTCCCTATATTTCATGTTTTCATCCCCTATTCTTATACCGAAAACATAAATTATAGGTAACGAAACATTCAATATTGTAATTAATACTTTCCTTCTAGATTGTAAATGTAATTAATAATTATATTAATAAATAAATATTTTATTATCAACCAATCAAAACTAAGCATGTGTTTCAATCTAACTACATTTTAAGTGATATTGTTGGAGTAAATTTATACAAGTGCTTAGCTAAAATAGGTTTCGGCTTCAATTTTAAACAAAATAAGCAAATTTTCCGTGATATCATTGGAGTTGCTCTAAGGGGGGCTACAGATGTATTATACTGAATGGTCCTATATTATTATTATTGATGATTGCATATATGAACTCTAAATTCTGAAACTTTGGACTACACAGAAAATCAGATATTCTATTTTTATTAAAAACAAAACAAAACAAAAAACAAAAAAATGAGGCAATGAGTTAAATGAGACATTTGAACCGATCGAACTGATCGAGAACATAATCTTCTTCTAGCAACAATTGAAAATATATTCGGTTTATTGTTTGATATAGATTAAAAACGAACAGTTTGCACCAATTCTAGCTCAAAAAGAGAAGAAAGTCCAAAGTCCAATTCCATAACAGATGAAAATGCTGAGAATAAGCCCTAATTTGGCTTCTATACAGCTTTATCTGAATCACAAAAAGTAAGGGTGGCATGAATCCCGCAAATTCTGAACTCGACTCGATCCCGTTCGAAACGGGAAGGGACGAAAAATAAATTTTTTATTATTCCGTTCTGTCCCGTTCCGCATAATATATTTTGTTTATTTATTATTTGTTTTAATAAGGGTTGACATATTAAATTATCAAACTAATAGCATTATTCAACAAAAAAATAAAAATATCTTCTAATGATCAAAGTATTATACTTCTTGTAGTATGAATTAAATGTATCAATTAAACATGAAATAAAATTGTTTTTAGTTATACTTCTTCTAATTAATCATTAAGTAAAACTGTATTATTTTGTGTACTTGTAGACTTTTAAGTCTTATCAAACTATATTTATCTTATATTGAACCTGAAATTTGGTTCGTCATCTCATCTCATTCGAATTTTTATTGTTTAATATTCTATTAAATATTCATTTTAAATTGGACCTGTCCAGTCCCGTCCCGTTCGAATTTTAGGACGAGCAGGATGGACTTTTAAAATATTCAATCTCGTCCCGTTCAGAATAGGGATAAAGACAGACAAAAATGAACATGACCCATCATGTGCCCACCCCAAACAAAAAGTATGCATGTATGTATTGAGTTAAGCCCCCAAGTAGTTGGCCTTATTTTGTTGGACTTACGAACGCCTCGACGTGAAGTACCTACATGCATTCATTTGTTACTGAAATTCTTCACTAGTCTTGCATCAACTCTATTGGCTCCATATACTCTTGCGGATAAGAGACCCTAAGGCCCTAAGCTTGCTTTTCCATCAGAGCCTAACTCGTATATGGACTCAATCATAACGAAGTTGTTGCTGAGAACACGACTAGCCTGTCATGGTTTTACACCAAATGCGTCTTCTACTCCATGAATCTGGGTAAAATGTGCTGCAGAGTCGACATGGTTTTCTTTTCCTTCACAACATGTTAGTTTATAATATGAACAAGGAAAGATTGGTTGCATGAAAAATTTGGATGCAGCAAAAGCATATGCCATGTTAAGATGAACTAATTGGTTGTTTGATTTGCAAGACACTGGTACTAGTCATTTATGCATCTCATCGGAGGTACAAGCCGATGTTGAGATTCCTTCAGAATATCATGCAGATGAACCGCACAAATTACTGTATATATATGTTCGATAAACGACTATATATATATATATATACATGTATTAGAGAAGAATGGGATCATCGAAAAAAGTATAGGATGCGCTAGACCAGGATTTGCTAAACTAGGATGAGCTAGGTAAAACATATCGCAAACATTAACTTCCTTTACATGTATAATTAATTTAAGCATAAACGTCGTCTTAAATAATTTTTTGCCCTAGTTCTAATCACTACAAGAAAATATGGTTATGTTTACATTAGCTAAATGTTGGTAAATCACCGATTGTTTACATTTATATGTAACATAGCTCATTCCCAACACATTGTCAACATTTATAGAGAATGTAAGCTTCCAAAGTGTAACAAACCCCCCCTGCCAACATTTATAAAAGAATGGTGGACACAAACATTGACTTTGTTAACCCCCAACACTTCTTACAAATATTGGTCTCATCTTCTTACAAATATTGGTCTCCTAATCATTTTGATCTAATTACCAACTTTCTCACATTTACTTAAATGTTGGGATACAAACCCTACATTTGTAAAATTCTTTTGATTAATATTATTAATTAATAGAATATTCTTATTGGTATATTCTTATTGTTGATTGCACTACATTCATTTAATATCAAAACACATTGATCATGTCAATCCATTCCATATCGAAAGTTGACATGAATTACATCAGTATCATTACACACAAAAAAGTTGCCCAATTACATCATCAAGCCATCTTCTTGGCAAATATTCACAAAAACTTGGTGCGTTGGCTCGTTCGAGTTGTAGAGGTCACAGTTACATTGTCGATGACGTCGACGATATACGCTTTCCAGAATCCATGGGTATATAATAGACATCATCCTACAATCACCACAAATTCAACAGTGAGAACACCTAACACTAAACAAGGCCAAAATCATGACTTACGATACTAAGTCAAAGATCGACAAACAACCACAAATACTAACACAATCACAGAAAAATAGAATACGGGCAAGAAAAAAAACTCAAAAAAGGGTAGAAAAATATTCACTCAATGGGCATCAATTATCAAAGTAACAGAAAAATAACTCAAACTGAAGTGTAACAAAAATGATTACATGGAGTGCCCTGTAGTGCTACCATATAAGACAACAAATTCTGAGCATTTTGTGTCATATTACCGAATGCACCTTGCAAACCATGTTGCTGTTGTATGGGCATCATACCACCAGTATTTGCGGCTCTCATATTAAACACTGAAGGCAAAACCCAACACATATGAGCCATAGTTAATTCTTCACAAAACTGGAACAGAAACAAGAAGCACCTAATGCATATTCATATGTAACTTAATGACAAAGGAAGAGGTGACGAATGCCATATTTAAGTCATTCAAAATTTAGGAAGCGTGAATTCGCTGAGGATTGTTCCTCGGTTGGTAGTTACACATTAGAAATATGATTTTCACGGCTCTAACAAATTTTGGGTCTATTCTTTATACCTTATTCATACCGTATTCAAGGAAAACGATGAAAATGATGATAAGAAAGTAAGTTGACGCCAATCAAGAATGATGTCGGATAAATACCTATAAATACTAGTTCTTTTTTCATAATAGCAAATTAGAAGAAGCTTATAGTCAACCAACTCTGATGCACAATTGTACTAAAAATAAAGTAAACTCATGTCAGATGAAAGAGATAGAGTAATAAGATTACAACCTGTTGTGTCATGATATCCACACCAGGTAGCCAACATCCAAATTCAAGATGTGAATGGTTACCGCCATGTATACATCTCTGGTCTGCATTCCAAATTAGATAAAATATTAATCAGAAAGAAAGAAGCACAAGTTGCAACCAAGGACATATTAATAAGACTGCAATATCCAAAGAGTTAATCACGATACATGTTCACAAGTGTAATGCCTCCAAATCAAGGTAAGTGTAAATCAAGTATGATTACTTCAAATTCATCATCTTACATAAACTTCAGTTTGAAAACAGCCCCTATCAACAAACGCTACATCAAAAATTCAAATTCAACTTTATCCATTTGAAATTAAGACAAAATGAAATCAAATTGATAGAATCAAAATAAATGCAATGGTACCTTTGAAACAGCAAACGGCAACAGTGACTATATCTCTGGTTCGAAACTGATATACCTCACTAGTCTTACAACCCTTGCCGAAAACCCGATTTATGAATTACAAAATCACGTAAACAAATTGAAAGCGGACTTGCCAAAGGGAAGGGTCTCTGCCAGCGAGAAGAGCTTGGAGGAACTAAATTCAGAGGAAGTCGATGTCGACTACAGCATGGGTCACACCAAATCTGGGAAGAGGGAAACACATCGACCTTAGCTCCGTCGTCGAGGAAAGACCACAGAGAAAGAGGTGGAGTCCACGACGTCGAACCGATCTCTTTCAAGACCGAGTGCGAGTTTGGCGAACACGAAGTTGGGGTCAAGGGAGGAATCGTCGGCGAAGCTGTATCTGGTGTGTGTGTGTGTGTGTGTGTGTGTGTGTGTGTGTGTGTGTGTGTGTGAGAGAGAGAGAGAGAGAGAGAGAGAGAGAGAGAGATTAGAACAAAAGTGTGTGGTTTTTTTTTTATATATTTTTTTTCTGAAGTAGAAATGTTTGGGTTTTGGTTTTGGTTTTGGTTTTTAGAAAAGAGGGATATGTAATTAGGTTTTAAAATAATTTTTCTCTTAATTTTGATGATTAGTAAGTTAAACAGATGGTTAATAGGTGAAAATGTGGAAAGCTTGCCCACCTGTATTCACTGTTCTAAAAATCGGCCTAGGCGGCCATCAATCGTTGAATTTTACTTCAAATTGGGAAAAAAATTGATTTTTCCTTCTAGGTGGACCTAAACGGTCAATTTTTTTTAAAAAAGTTTTTAAAATTTTTAATTTTTTAATTTTTATTAATAGTTCTAGGCGGGTCAGTTTTTTTTTCAAAAATATAAAAGCTTTAAATTTAGGGATCTAACCCTAAATTCTCAAATTAACTTGCGATAAAGTGCCCAAGTCTTTCCTTGCGACAATCAATTCCGACTAATTAAGCTCGATCTCCTCACTTTGCAGCATTTCATTGTATTATAGTTTTGTATTATGAGGATAGATAGCTTGTAAATACTATACATCTTAACAGTGTGTCATGTAACTTATAATAAAGACTTGATGATATGTTTTATATTTAGTTATTGTGACTATAATTATGTCTAATTTGACTTTATAAGAATATTTATTATTATATATATTAATTAATATATATTTAATACAAACCGCCTAGAAATCACCTAGAATCTGATTAATCCCCAACTAGCCACCTAAGTGCTAGAAGGTACCCTCCCCGTCTAGAGCCGCCTAGAGATTTTTAGAACCTCGCATGTACTGCAAAACATGTGAACACTCCCCTTTAAGTTGACTTCCCAAATTGGCCACATTTAGTTTAAGTGTTGGAACCTCAAATGTAACCTTTGCCCCATTTTCTTGTAGTGAATTTAGTAAAAATAGACCAAACTTTTATGATCAACCGGGGAGGAGCCAGATTAGATCAACCTAGATCCGGATCCATTTAAGGAGAGAAAAAATTGTACGTGATCTGTCCCATCAAACTTGAGGCGTAGAGAGAGTGTGTGGCTCAACGGCTTGAAGGTTAGGGCGTGCAGAGGCAAGGCACATGGCTTGGAGGCGGTGTCACGCGGCGACAAGGAGAGATGGGAGCGGAGATGGTGGCGACGACGAGGTTTGAGGAAGCAAACTATGCAAGTTCATCGGTGAGGGAACTGATGCGGGAGGAGAGACGCGACGAGGCTGAGTTAGAAGCGGAGGCGCGGTGGTGTGGAGACGACGAGGTCAGGGCGACGGCGGATCAATGCATCTGGGTCACAAACGAATCAACAGGTCTAAAATTTAGATCCATATCCATTTATTTAATAAGTACAGATGTAGAGTCAGTCCGGATAAAAATTTGTCCCGTTGGCAGGTCTATTTAATCCGCCTCTTTCATGTCTAAAAGCGGATTTTTTTTCCTAAGAAAAATTGGGGTTCAAGAGCATAATCTAAGGAACTGCTAGATGGCCCAGCCTCATTTATTGAATAAATATTACATCTCAAATTAGGAAAAGACATAATATTTTTTCCCCGACTACATACAATACTTTTCTTATAGAGGGAATACCGGATAATTACGGGCGACTCTTGTAACCAAATCTCATTTAAAATTCTAAATCACTATAGCTCATCAAGCACTCACTATATATAGAGGTACTCATTAGAGAATTTTTGGGTACTTACATATTTCATATATACGTATACGTATGCGAAAGTGATTAGTTATTACATACTCTATCTCGTAGCTAGCTTGTGACATCAAGCGATCGAATTTAGACAGAAGTCGATCTCTGCTGGAAATAACTATTTTTATATATGGCTTGTGACTAATGAAGAACATCATGCATGCACTTCCAAATTCAATGTAGACCACATATCGATTAGCTTCATCGAGCTCAGATATGCGTATGTTAGGGGAGAGCATCTTCAATGCACTGGGTGTACTTGAATCAACTATCATAATTTATTCTCAGCTATTCATTTTATTAAATTATTATTTGACACTAACATCGAGATTAACCCGGTTATAATAATTACAAAAAAAAAATTAGTCAACCAAAATAAAATATTAAATAATACATGGAATAACCTTTTATTTTTTCTGGTTTTGTTTGTTTTTTATTTCATTTTAATTTAACCTCTACCCTAAACCCCAAATTCTAAAAACTAAATCCTAACTTTAACCCTAACCCAAAACACAAAACCCAAAACTCAAATCCCTAAATCTCTAAATCCTAAACGCAAAAATTGAATTTGCAAATTCAAATCCTAAATAATAAACCATAAAACAAAAACAAAAAACCATAAAACCATTCACCAAACAAAAAATCAACGATAACTTATAAAAACAAAAACAAAAATCAACGATAAACCCTAAACGATAAGTCATAAGTTATAAGTCATATCCTATAAACCTTAACAATAAATTATTTAACCACAAACCCCAAACACTAAATGTTAAGCCCTAAACTCTAAACCCAACAATCATAGTAGTAAATTTATTTTACCACCAGAAAATTGTATTGGAATATATTTATTAATATATAATGAAACAAGCTAGTTTGACATCGAAAGACAAAATATATATGGGATTTTATCATGGATAATACCTAATAATTAGTCATTCATTTAACTTCGTCGCACACAGGATGGAGAGTATGAACATTAGAACCCACTAAAAATCGCCGGCAATGTTTTTTATCATTACCGGCGATTTTTCCTGGAAAAATCGCCGGTAATGTATTTTATTTTTTAACATTACCGGCGAGTCGCCGGCAATATCCCGTCGTTAATGCAAAAAATAAAAAGACATTGCCGGTGACATAAATTTCCGTCGCCGGTAATGTTTAAAAAAAAAAAAAAGACATTACCGGCGACGGAAATTTATGTCGCCGGCAATGTCTTTTTTTTTTTTGCATTACCGACGGGACATTGCCGGCGACTCGCCGGTAATGTTAAAAAAAAAATACATTACCGGCGATTTTTCCGGCAAAAATCGCCGGTAATGATAAAAAAAACATTGCCGGCAATGGGTAAATATGTGGTAGTGACCCTAGCCACTCTTATCCTCTCGGAGTCTCCTCCTCTCTCACAAATCCCTAGGGCGACATCTTTTGTCGTTGCTTCCCACCTCCAGTTGTCACTTTTAACATGTCAATATGCAACCAGGGCATTGGGCGATTTAAAAATCGCCGGCAATGGGTAAATATGTGGTAGTGACCCTAGCCACTCTTATCCTCTCGGAGCCTCCTCCTCTCTCACAAATCCCTAGGGCGACATCTTTTGTCGTTGCTTCCCACCTCCAGTTGTCACTTTTGACATGTCAATATGCAACCAGGGCATTGCTATTCCAATTGGCGACATTTGAGGTCGCCAATCAGTTCTCACCGGCAAGGGTGAGTCTTCCCTATACGCGGATCAATCTTAGTGTGGTCGTTTCTTCTTCCCAAGTGTCGCTCGTTAGTGGCGCTACCTCTCTCTTTCGCGTGGCCGACGAAGTGGTTCATTATGAAGGGGACTTCCTCTTGCTGTGTGTGTTGCCACCATGGGAAGAGTGCAAAATGCCATGGAGATTCAGAATCAGTTTGGTAGTTTTAAAGCCGGATCGGGTTGTTGCCACAGACAGACGAGGTAGTTGCATGTTCCTACTCCGTAGTGGCAGAGTAATGTCGATCTTTGGAGTGGATTTTGATGAAGGTGATGGAGGGTTGCAGGGAAAACCTAGATGGCTGGTATACTGCTCTGCTGCAGGGGCCAGAGATGAGCTTTGGGCTCCAAATTGGACCCCTGGGCTGTATGGAGTTTGGGCTAGTCTTTGCTGGATCTGGGCTTATTTAAAGGGGCTTGGCTGTTCAGCCAGATCTCTTACTTGCTTTCTAATAACTAAGAGTGCAAAAAAAAGGGTGTGGATGCTTCAGCTAGTCTGACATACCCTATGAAGACTTCTTGCTCAGCTATGGGCAAGGAGAATGAGACTTAGACACCTCTTGATATTGGCTTGCATGCTACTTAGTAGACACGTTTATCATGAGTTACAAACATACCTACCACAATTGCATGCTTAGGTGTGTATTTGTTACCATGATGCAAGATTTACATAGTCTACGTAAGTTGCATGTAAGCTCGACGTATTACTTGGGCTTAGAGATTTAACGAATTGTTCTTGCTTTGATAGGTTTTTTCTTCTCTTGTGTAGAGCTAGGATGTTTGTCAATTTGTGTATGAACTGTTCTGGCTAAGAGGGTTTTAATAAAATCTTCTTATTTTAAAAAAAAAATTAGTCATTCATTTATTTGTTACATGTATTTATAAACAACCTAAACTTCGTAGAGGATAGAGTTCGGGAACTAGAGATTATGCAGGTTCAGATCAGGTACAAACTTGAACTCGAAATTTCGAGAGGGCTTCAATAGAAAAATTAAGTTTCAGATTGGTACAATAGTCAATTCAACCATATTTTAAAATGGGCATGGCACCAAAAATAATGGGCACATCAATTTTTTTCGGGCACCCTTAGAATTACCATGGGCACAAAAAAATAAAAAAAATAATTGCTTCGAACACTGCGGCCTGATCTGAGTACATCATGTATTGCCAACACTACCAGAATACCTAATTAGACAATGAAACTATTTTTGTTTCGTCGTCTAAGTCAGACTTAGATGACAAAAAATCTATTTCGTCGTCTAGATAAAAACATTAGTCAGCTAAGCCAATTTTATACGACGAAACACAATTTCGTCGTCTAAGAAATATCTAAGGCGATGATATTTTTTTTTCATCGCAGCTTTCATCGTCTAAATTTTTTCTAAATGACGAAAATTATATCCATCGCAAGTTTCATCGTTTCAGAGTTCACTAGAACGAAGAAATTTTTCATCGTCTAAGAGAGTCGTTAGACGACGAAGTTTTATTCCTACACGATGAAATATTTCATCCTCTAAGTAAAACAATTATTAAGAGACAATAACAATTCCAAATCGAACATTATCTTCTCACAACCCTTCAAAACCTATCTCAACACCTCATTTGGCGATTTTTCGATCTCTAACGAAAAACATTCAATCGAGGCCTCCTAAAGCATTTCTGAATCTTCTTATATTGGTTAGTACTTGTATATACTCATTTATTTGATTTTTTTTTTCAAATATTTGGGTGTATTTTGAAGTTTACCGGTGAATGAATTCTGGCAAAAGAATTCTGGTAAATTTCTTGTTATAGAATCGCTTAATAACTATAATGCTTTTGCATGTGTTGATTATATATATGAAATTAATATTTTTTGGATTAAATATATATAGATCGATTAGTAGGTTGAAAAATTAATAAATTTTGGATTAAACACATATATACTAAATAGTTTAATTTGGGTTCTGCAATTTATTAATTATTGGGTGTATGTAAGAATGATTCCCGATATATAATTAACTAGCTACGTAGGTTATGTTTATGATTTTTTCTGAAATTAGATATCTAGGTTCTTGAAATGTGACAAAATTAGCTACATAGGTTCTTGAATATATAATGCATGGTTATGCCTCTAAATAGATTTGGACAATTCATTGTTTCGCTCATTACAACTAATGCAGAATATGGACAAGAGCTGGTTAATGTTGGAAAGAGGTGATTCAAAGCATATACAGAGAATTTATGACTTTATGCATTTTGAAATTAAACATGGTCGAGAAAAGACGTGTTACATGTGTCTGTGCAGGAGATGTCATAACTCAGAGTATCTGTCAGTTCCACACATGTTCCAGCACTTGTTTGAACACAGTATGATATGGGAGTACACTTCATGGATCGAACACAGTGAAGAATCAAAGACTAATGGTGAAACTATAATTGCAGAGTTCAGATTAGGGTTCCCAAGTGCCTTATCCAGCAATACTGACAAGCCTTCTCCAAACCTCGTTATGGAACTTATGCACGATGTATTTCCGTCATATAATTCAAGTGGATACAGGTTTGAAGATGGACATTACGATACTCCCAACTATGAGACAACCCCTCCAGCCTCTGACTTTATGAGATCCACTAATTACGATAAGTACAACAAACTTCTACTAGAAGCCCAGACACCATTGCACCCACAGAGTAAAGATATTGTTTAGAGTGCCATAACGGAGGAAATGAGGTATAAAGTGAAGAACAAAATGTCGAATGCAGCATTTGACGATGTCCAGCGACATATATGTAAGTTGTTACCAGGTGATCACAAACTTCTCGATAATTATTATAAGGTAAAAAAGATCTTGAACGACGTTGGCCTTTCATCTATGAAAATTGACGTCTTCAAAAATAATTGTGTTTTATTTTATGAAGAACACGTAGACCTCCAGCACTGCCCGGTTTTGCGCGAGTTGAGACGGAACCTCAAGAAAAAGAATAAGAAGAAAAACGTTCCTTGAAAGGTGCCATTTTCCGTTGATTTCTAGACTGAAGCGATTGTACATATCTTCGTACACGGTAGAGGCAATGAGATGGCATGATGAAAAGAGGTTAGATGACAATGTGCTTAGACACCCCATAGATAGGGAGGCTTTTAAATCTAATGACATGACGTTTACAGACTTTGCATCAAAAGTTCGAAATGTCAGACTAAGACTTTCTATAGACGGGTTCAATCCTTATAATAATGGTACATACAACACTTTATCTGTTATTGTCATGCTATACAACCTACCTCCCTAGATGTGTATAAGAAAAAAATTAATTTCCTTACTTAATTTCCGGGTCCTTACCTACCTAGAAAGTGTTTTGATGTGTTTATGAGACCCTTGATTGACGAGTTGAAGGATGTGTGAGAATTTGGCGTGTGAATTTGGGACAGCTACACTAAACCTTCATTCATCATGAGAGCAATATTGATGTGGACCATTAGCAATTTTTCTGCTTATGGAATGTTGGCATCCTGTAGGACTAAAGGGTACAAGGCTTGTCCTATCTGCTTAAACAACGTCAACTCTAGCTATCACCTGGGAAATGTGTGTTACTTGGGTCACAGTAGATGGCTTCTTGAGGATCACCAATGAAGATTGGATAAGGCGAGTTTCGACGGGACGGTAAAGAATGGTTAGTGATGAGATTTTTTAGAGGCTCCAATACATTGATTTTGGAGTGTTGAGCAAATGTCCACTTGTGACGACCAACAATCATGTGGTTGATGACAATCTTACATATTCGAGTCACATGCGTATTTTCTTTGAACTTCCTTACTGATCGAAGTTAAAACTCAGGAACAACTTAGACGTCATGCACATTGAGAAGAATATATTCGACAACATCATGGAAACAATTCTCATTATTGATAAAAAGAATAAGGACACTCTTAAAGTGCATCAAGATTTATATATAGCGTATGGAGTCGAGATCGGGTAGAACCTCGATACCTATGCCACCATACAAAATGAAGTCGATCAAGAAGAAGAAAGTGATCGCCTAGTTTCCTGTTGTTCGGTATCCACCCAACTATGCAGAAAATATATCTCATTGTGTAAAAGTGGGGGATAGCAAGTTCCTTGGTCTAAAGACTCATGATTGTCATGCTATAATGCAACGTCTTCTTCTAGTGGTAATTCGACCATATTTTCATTGTGATGTGGTGGAGTCATTAGTAGCATTATCTAGGTGGTGGCAGAAGTTATGTACCATGAAGTTGAAGAAGTCAGATGTGGTTGAATTGATAGAAGAGACTGTGTACATCCTTTGCAAATTAGAGAGGATTTTCTCCTTGCTTTCTTCGACATCATGATTCATCTAATGATCCACCTTCCGAAACAAGTTTTGCTATCTGGTCTGGGACACTAGACTTGGATGTATCCTCAGGAAACGTACATTATCTAATGAATGTTACACCACTACTTATGGCTTATATATGTCTTACATATTAATTTCATCACAATTTTGCACACAACTCAGACAATATAAAGGATATGTTAAAAGTTGCTCTAGCCTGAAAGAGTCTAAAGCAGAAACATACATTAGACATGAGTGTGTGACCTACTGTAACTTGTATCTCAAAGATATCACCGTGCCAACCCCTTTTAACTCCTCCAATACACTTGATCGCTACAATCTTTCTGTAGTCACACACTACAACAAAAAATGCATTTTGCAACAGCAAACTGCCGTTACAAAGGATGAAAACGCCGTAGCAAATGCTCTTTGGAGACGGAAAAAAGATTTTTTTCAACGGAAAAGCTTCCGCCGCAATAGAGTTCGGGCGACGGCAAAACCAATTACGGCGATTTTTGTCGTCGCCCGAACTCTATTGCGACGGTAAAACTTTGTCTTGGAAAATAAATTCTTTTTATGACTAATAAATTTGCCGTCACAAATTTGGTTTCCCGTAGTGTCATTTTTGCTTTCTGCGACGGTAAATTTCCTTCGTAAAAGAAATAACTTTTGCAACGGCACAGTTGCCGTCGCGAATACAAGTTCCCCCAACAAAAAAATTGCTCCATTTTTTTCGACGGCAATACGACCGTCACAAAGAAATGGAGCTGATCAAATGTACAAATTTGTAAAACTACTAGTACATTAAATCACTTTTATCATTCATAGTCACATAGCCACTCAAGTTCACATGTGTTAACTGTACAAAAAAGATAAAAAAAAAAAAAAAAACTCTTCTTCAGCCATTTATAAAGTCTACTACTTTTGTTTAAATAAGTCACGAAACAGCCTCTTCAGGTATGAATAATTTGGCTTGTCCTCGAACTGCAATGATCAGCAGTACTAAAAGTAGGATACAACTCAGAAGGATGTGATCTGCAAAGCACCTGTTAAACATATCTATGGCTATGTAATCCATGTAGCAACAAAACGAAATAAAAATAAAAATTAAGGGCACCAAATCAGGGCCAATCACAACTGCATGAGAGAAGTTGATACCTCTATATATAGAAAAAGCGGTTGTCATGTACCTCTAATCATTCATCCAACGTAGTTGACCCATCAGCAACAATGAAACTAAGGATTCTATTTATGCTTCGTTTACAATAAGTGTGTATAACATAGATTTCATGAATGCAGAAACATGCCCAACCTCCAACAACTAATAGGCTATGTAAAACAAGATTCTGTAAGCTCTTCTTCGACCTCAAAGCATGAAAATCAAGGCAAGCAAGTCCAAAGATCCAAAGGAACTCAGGCCCCATCGATGCAATCAAATAGCTGCATCCAACAAATGTAAGTGAAAGTTATATAACAAATAGACTTGTCACAACACTTATCTTCCGAATAGCATAAATAGAGAGAACATATTATTGATTAGGAGAAGCATCACCAACTAAAATAGTCCTAAGTTTTAAACCAGGGCATTCTTAGTTGAGAACATAAGCAAATGCGGAAGAGCTAATATTTTCTTTTAAAATGATCTAAGTTGAGTATGGACATGTAGAATTAAGTAATTGGAAACCCATAATGAAGGACAGGTTATTTCAACATTTAAATGACTTTAAACTTGGTAGATATGCTGCAACAAAATTCAGACTAACTTCTCAATTCAATCAATGATAATAGATTTCTCTGTGAAGGAATAAGTTCAGATATCTACAGATTCTTAAATGAGCCAAGAAAAGTCCATAGTCAAAGCTTACATAGAGGAACCAACAGATTGGTCCTCAGGAATCAATATATAAAGTGCCAAAAACAAACATAGAAGAGTTCAAGAATGACGATTTCAAGCAGAGTAATCCACGTTTTACAATAGTATTGCAACTAAAAGGTGAAGTAATCCTTCTGACAATTAGAGGGGCTTTACTAAACATGATGTTTAATCTCAAAAATTGTTCTGAAATGTCTCATTTTCTTCAACCTTATCAATCTTCTCATCTACCGAACCGAACATTTTTATCCTTACTATCTCTGTTTTACTCAGGCACTGTTTCTTGCTTTATTCAAACATGAATCACATAACACATTAGACTACACATTCACCAACACAAAATTTCTGAAGAACATATTACAACATTCATATTACCTACAAAAACAAATCCCAGGCAATAAAGTTTGATACTTTACTCTTGCCAGTACAATTACACAACCCATAAGAAAATGGATTACTAACTGAACCCAATATTTAAAATCAGAAGTGCTATTAAGAAAGCAAGAACAAATTTACCAAAATGCAGTGGAGTTGAAGAAGCCATGAGCAGAGACCATGACCCCAATTGAAGCAGCAGCAAAAGAACACTATCTAATTCTCAGAAGCAACCCCTATATCTTCCCTGGAGATCCCTGTACTTTTTTGCAAGGCCATAATCAATAGCATAAACCTGTGACAAAGAATTTAAAGAGAGAATTCAGTACCCAAAAGAAAATGTTAGAGCAACTACATTTTTCAACATATTACTTTTATCAGCATCCCTAATTTCACATGTTCACCAACAAAAAGATGGATTTTCAATAATAACTATATAAAATGAGCAAAAAAATTGACATGACTTTGTTCATTTACTCTAGTGACGACAGTGTCTTGAAAAAATTGATTTAATGACCATAGGACTAAATCTTACATCCCTTTCAATGGTACAGTTTAGAATATGAACACATTATGTTTATCAAGAGAATTGAAGCTCTTGCAACAAATAATAATATGAAAACATCTGTCATGCCAAACTGCAAGATATGTGAATAAAAGAGTACCCGTGCCCCTGTGGAGACATACTTGACTCGAGCACCAAATACACAAAATCATTGAAAATTATAAAGAAAAGTAACAAGTACAAACCATCACTGTTCTCATGGAACATCAATGGAATGAGGTCTTCCTGCTTTTGCGGAGTTCCGGTCACCGGATACATCCCAAACTTTTTAATATGTGGAATTACACTCCTGCATCAAAAAATCAAACAGCACCACATAAATCCTCAAATCTATAAAAATATGGATTAAATTCTACAAGCAACTCTCTTTTTACTTATACTTGAACAGTTAGCTAATCATAACAAAATGTAATGTCTAAATTTCGTATTCACAGTGATTCTGATATCACATAATCTCAATCTTCATTCTTCATTCTTCACAATTATTAACAGAATATATCTAACGCAAAAATCCTAACAAGTATAACTGAATTCCCAATCTTATATATCCTTGATTACTCTAATACTCCAATACACAAACAGATTCCAAATTTTTTAAACATTTACTAATCTGATTTCAAATTATCAACAGAGTTTATCAAATTGATTCTATAGAGAGAGAGAGATAGAGAGAGAGAGAGAGATAGAGAGTACATGATGGGGCGCTAGTGGAGATCTCAGGCCAAAATCTGTCGACCAATTTGTTCAGGTTCGACAAAGCGTAAAGCTTAAGCTTCGGGTGAGACTCGTGCAGCATAGCGAGTAGACCACCGGCCGAGCTCACCAAGGTCGCCATTGCTGGACTACGATTTGCAGAATATGATACAGAAATTGAGGTTCCCATTTATTTTATGAACTCGTTTTATTTTATGATATATATATAAATGGTGAAAGGCATATGATTATTTTCGTCCACTCACTCTAACGATTTTATTTGCCTTTCCTCTGGGTTTTCGGTTTCCGTGCCCAGTTTGCAGTTCGGATTCTGGTGTCTCACGTCACAGTCGGAGGCTTAGTACGTGTTCGAGCTACCTTTCTTTTTCTGTAGGTTTCTTATTTTGCCTACTGTTGTATATTTTTGTATATATATATATACACTAGTGGTCGCTCTGATTACTCTGTCGTTATACTTTTATATGTTTTTCCCCGGATTTCTGTAAAGTACAGTTTTGATTATTACTTTACATTATTGTTATGATATTGAGAAATTCGGATGGGATTGGTGCCCACAGTTTGGCTTTTGTGGCATAGGATGAAGTGTGTTTTCGGGTGCAGGTTAATGGCAATTCTACGTTATAGTGAAACTCTGCCAAAATTTTTATGGTTTTTGCAAGTTTGTGTTTTCAGAAGGGGTTTGATTCCGGTTTAGGAAACTAAATCGGAGTTGGGTCCTTTCAACTTGGTATCAGAGCATTAGGTTTCAGGTTCTGTAGACTTCTGTAGTTGTGATACTAAGGATATTTGAGTAGGTAGAGAATGTCTAGAGCGATGACCCAACTGGCCAGCGGTTACTCATCAATGCTTCGGGTGTTGTGTGTTCTCAAATGTCTGAAGTTTCATGATTACATTCCTTGTGCTTTGTATCTAATGTTTTCCTCCTATCATTAGGATGCCTCCTAGACGTGGTTCCCGTGTTAATAGGGATGTGGATCCTGATGAGGATCGCCAGACGCATGATTTTCTTATGTGAGTATTACGTTTGGAGGAGCGTTTTGACCCTGTGGTCAAAGCTCGAACTGCTGGATCGATTGTTTTCTCAGGTTCATGTGATCCAGAGATTTGTGAAGCATGGTTGGTTCAGGTTGAACACGTTTGTGAGCATTTGTGTTTCACCCCTGAGCAGATGACAGTAGCAGCAGTTGGTTTACTTGAGTCGGATGCATACTTCTGGTGGGTTAGTACCGATAGAGTTCCGGTTGATACTCCGTGGACTTTGTTTCGAGATTTGTTTATGCGGAGATACTTCAACCATGCTACACAGCAGCGGAAGTATGAGGAGTTCACTAATTTGAGACAGGGCAGTATGTCAGTACTTGAGTACCAGGACAGATTTACTCGCTTATCTCGGTTTGCTCGTGACATGGTGGCTACAGAGGAAGCCAAGTGCCGAAGATTTGAGTTGGGCTTAAACTTGAACATCAAGGGAACTCTGACTACGATGCCTCAGAACAACTTTGATGAGTTTGTGAGTGCAGCACTTCGAGGCGAGGATATCGAGAAGGAAAGGCAGATGAGATTCCAGTCTCGACGATTTGAGGAGGGTGGACCTAGTCAAGGACCTTCTAAAAGGCTGAGTTCTGATACTTCTGGATCGGCATCATCATCTGGCAGTGGACCATATAGACCACCAGGTAGTTCAGCTAGATAGAGGCAGATATGGAGGAGGGATCGACCACAGAGGCCACAGTCTAGTGGGGGTTTTAGAGGTTCCAGCTATCCTCAGCGTATCGGTGGCACTTTTGCCGTACCGAGGGAGTACCCATTCTGCAATTTCTGCAACAGGCATCATCTTGGTCCATGTCAGCGAGGCCCTATTATTTGCTATCGTTTTGGCCAGGAGGGTCACTATGCGGGGGAATGTTTCCAGCTTGCTGGTGTTGGTGGACAGGCGGCCCAGAGTTCCGGAGGAGAACGAGGTACCACTTCTGGGGCTCGACCAGTACAGTCTTCTGGCCAAGGCGAACAGCAGAGTCACCCTCAGCGTGGACGACCAGCCGGGTAGGCCAGGGTTTATGCCATGTCATTGCGTGAGGACAGAGCTTCACCGGAGGTTGTTATTGGTACGTTGCATGTTTTTGGCTATCCAGTACTTACTTTGCTAGATCCAGGTGCTACGCATTCATTCATATCATATAGATTATCATCTTTAGCTACTATGCCTACATCTCCACTTCCGAGATTGTGGAAAGTGTTGTATCCGTTCGGTGAGGTTGTGAGTATTGGTTGGGCGTATAGGGATTGTGAGATTTTTGTTGGAGGTCATGGTTTAGCCGCGGATTTTTTATTGCTGGATATCGTCGACTTTGATGTGATTTTGGGTATGGACTTCTTGGAGACACATTGGGCTATGTTCGATTGTCACAAGAATGAGGTTGTGTTTCGACGCCCAGGCTTTCCAGAGATACAATTTCGCGGTGAGAAGAATACTTCATTACCATGTGTGGTTTCAGCGATGAAGGCCGAGCGGATGATGAAGAAGGGTTGTGTTGCATACTTAGCTCATGTTGTGGATACTACGGCTACTGTACCAAACATTGGAGACATTGAGGTGGTTTTCAAGTTTCCAGATGTGTTTCCGGAGGAGTTACCGGGTATACCTCTAGTTCGGGAGATTGATTTCACTATTGAGCTTTTACCGGGCACTGGACCCATATCACTGGCACCTTATCGTATGGCGCCAGCAGAGTTGAATGAGCTACAGATTCAACTTCTAGAGTTACTGGAGAAAGGTTTCATACGACCTAGTGTATCACCGTGGGGTGCCCCTGTACTGTTTGTGCGGAAGAAGGATGGTTCCATGCGGTTGTGTATTGATTACCAGAAGCTGAATCAAGTTACTGTGAAGAATAAGTATCCGTTGCCGCAGATTGATGACTTGTTTGATCAGCTCAAGGGAGCTTCAGTCTTTTCAAAGATTGATCTTAGGTGCGGATACCATAAGTTGAGGATCAGAGAGTCAGATGTGGCCAGGACAGCTTTCAGATCACGGTACGGGCATTACGAGTTTTTGGTTATGCCGTTTGGGTTGACCAATGCCCCCGCAGCTTTTATGGACTTGATGAACCTGGTGTTCAGACGATTTCTAGACAAGTTTGTGATCGTGTTCATCGACGACATCCTGATTTATTCCAGGAGTGTGGGCCAGCACAAGAAGCATTTGCGAGCTGTTTTGCAGACTTTGCGAGACAATCAGTTGTTTGCGAAGTTCAGCAAGTGTGAGTTTTGGTTGGACATCGTGAAGTTTTTGGGTTACATGATATCAGCTGAGGGAGTCAACGTGGATCCTGACAAGATTGAAACCGTGTTGAATTGGAGTAGACCTACCACCGTACCAGAAATCAGGAGTTTCTTGGGTTTTGCAGGTTATTATCGGCGCTTTGTGTAGGATTTTTCACGGATTGCCACTCCACTTACCAGATTGACGAAGAAAGGCGTCAAGTTCGAGTGGTCTGATGCATGTGAGGAGAGTTACTTGCTCCTAAAGGAAAAGTTGACCACTGCACCGGTTCTGACTTTACCTGACGACAGTGATGAGTTTGTGGTTTACAGCGATGCATCGAAATTGGGACTTGGTTTTATTTTGATGCAGCATGGCAGAGTAGTGGCTTATGGTTCCAAGCAGCTGAAACCACATCAAGTCAACTATCCTACCCATGATTTGGAGTTGGCTGCTATTGTATTAGCCTTGAAGAGTTAGAGACACTACCTGTACGGAGCTCAGTGCAAGATATACACTGATCACAAGAGTCTCACTTATTTGCGCACGCAGCCAGATTTGAATATGAGGCAGCGTAGATGGATGGAGTTGAGCAATGACAATTATTGCACTTTCGAGTACCATCCAGGGAAGGCTAATGTTGTTGCCGATGCACTCAGTCGAAAATCCGGAGCTTCGTTGTTTCATGTGTGTGTGGCCAGAGTTTCCATGTTAGCCGAGCTTCGGGCCACAGGAGCTAAGTTTGAGTGGGACGATGATGGAGCCTTGTTGGCTAGCTTCTAGGTTCGACCGGTATTAGTGAATCAGGTTCGGGAAGCTCAGGATACAGATTCCTATCTGTTGGACAAGAAGACCATGATCCTGAATGGTGTACTAATAGAGTTTCGGTTGAGTGATGATGGTACATTGTTATTCAGAGGCAGATTGTGTGTACCCAGGGACGAGAGTTTGAAGAAAGAGATTTTAGACGAAGCTCATTGTTCGACGTATGCGATGCATCCCGGTGGTACGAAGATGTTTCGTACACTCCGAGCTTATTACTAGTGGCAAAATACGAAGCGGGAGATTGCCTCATATGTGAGTAGATGTTTGATTTGTCAGCAGGTTAAAGCAGAGAGGCAGAAGCCTGCGAGAAAGTTGCAGCCCTTTGAGATTCCGGTTTGGAAGTGGGAGCACATTACCATGGATTTCATGTATCAGTTACCTCGTACTTCGACTGGTAATACTGGTATTTGGGTTATCGTAGATCGATTGACAAAATCCTCTCACTTCCTTGCACTTCCGGGAAAGATTTCAATGGGCAGATTAGCAAAGCTGTATTTGGCGGAGATCGTTTGTCTGCATGGTGTGCCTGTATCTATTGTGTCTGACCGAGACAGTCAGTTTACTTCAGAGTTCTGGCAAGCATTACAGCGAGCCTTGGGTACCAAATTGCATTTTAGTACAGCTTTTCATCCTCAGACTGATGGGCAGTCTGAGAGGACTATTCAGGCTCTCGAGGATATGTTGCGGTCTTGTGTTTTGCAGTTCAGAGGAAATTGGGACCAGCAACTACATTTGGTTGAGTTTGCTTACAATAACAGTTATCAGGCCAGTATTGATATGGCACCGTATGAGGCTCTATACGGGAGGCAGTGCCGCACTCCAATGTGTTGGAGTGAGGTGGGCGAGCGATGGCTTATTGGCCCTGATCTGGCGAAGAGCACCATGGAGGATATTCAGATTATTCGGGATAAATTGAAGATTGCATAGGATCGCCAGAAGAGTTATGTGGACGTGAGAAGAAAGAGTCTCGAGTTCGAGGTGGGCGATTGGGTCTTCCTGAAGCTATGTCTTTGGAGGGTAGTTGTGCGTTTCGGGAAGCGTGGCAAGCTTTGACCATGATACATCAGTCCGTACGAGATTACCGAGAGGGTTGGTGCCGTGGCTTACAGATTAGAGTTGCCTTCCGAGATGGCTCGAGTACACGATGTTTTCCATGTCTCGATGTTGCGGAAGTATATTCCAGATCCATTACATGTGTTAGCACCACATCAGCTTCCTATCCGGGAGGATTTGACATATGTGGAAGAGCCGGTACAGATTCTCCATCGGCGTGAGCAGAAGTTGAGGCACCGTATTATACCGCTTGTGAAGGTTTTATGGCAGAATCATTCAGTTGAGGTGGCCACCTGGGAGACTGAGCAACGTATGCGGGAGCATTATCCTCATTTGTTCACCTAGCAGGTACGTAAATTTCGAGGTCAAATTTTTTTTTAAGGGGGGTAGATTTGTGACGACCCGAATCAGAATTAGCACGATAATCGGCTTAATCCACGAGTTTGCGAGTAATCACAGTTTATCGTAAAGTAATTGAATTGGCGGTTCAGTTCACGACTTAATCATCGAGCGAGAATTTGAGTTGAGTCTCTTCACGAGAATTGTAGTACGCGTGATTTCGAGTTCGTGGGCGGTTTTGGATAATTGTTTCGATAATCGAGGAATATGTTATGAATATTTGAAATCTCATGATTTCGTCGTGTTTATCCATTTATGTTTTAGTTATCCGAAACGTGGTGTCATTCGTTTTGAACCGTCGATCGTATCGAGCCGCGAGTATAAATATCGGAAATAGTCGGAAAATTGTCGAAAACACTGTTTTGGGAAGTTTGACCGCCGTTGACTTTATTTGACCACATTGACCGAGTCTTTTTCGGCCACCGTTTGACTCACCGATTCCGGCCACCTCCGGCCACGAAATTGGTATGAATAGATTCCTCTCTTGATTTCCTATGGTTTAGAACTTGGTTTAAGTGGATTTGGTTGAGTTTTGAGGGAAAACGTTTGAATTGTAATTTCGTAACCTTGCCGAAATCGGGTGGCTATTTCCGGCCAGTTTTGGGGTCGAAGGGGTTGGGGGTTTTGCTCCCCTCAACCCAAGGAAGCTTTTGGGTGAAGAGTTTTTGAAGTTGGTGGCCGTTTTGGAGCTCACCAGAAAGTCACCAAAATCAATGGATTCCGTGACTTTCGAGGGAAACTTCGGCCAGTGTGGTGATTGGAAGGTGGTAGTCCTTTGGGAGAAGTTGTTAGGCTTGTGGGGAGGATCATTTTTGGAAAGTTTCGCCGGATTTGGTCGCCGTCGCCACCGCGCCGGCGGTGGTCCGGCGAGTTCCGGATTTTTGAGAATTTTAGGTGTCTCCGACTCGTTTTCGCACTCCAAATGCAGTCGTGAGGTTTTCGAGTTGATTTGGTTATCGGATTTTAAGTCGAGGGTTTATGTGGAGAATTTGGAGATTTTCGTCGATTATTTTGTATCCGAATTTTATGTTTCCGGAAATTGTTGGTTTCCGAGATGTGGTACAAAGTAATGAATTGTGATTTTGATCAGTTATATTTTGTGATTATTCAGGGGATCAAGATCGTGCGTTGGGCGATGGATCTTCCGTCGGTTCTCGTGATTAGCGCGTTTGCGCACTGTGCTATCTGTGAGTGGACTTTTATTTACACTGTCGTAGCGAGTTCTTGATTTCAGTATTTATTTCCAGTACAATATTGAGATTATTTATTATTTTGGAGGTATTGTTTTATATTTTATGGTGATGGCATTTATTTAGCATCGATGCATTGGTTACTCAGCTGATCACCGGTAGTCCAGTTCCAGGGTTGAGAGATTCCCTTGATGTGCCCACTAGGCTTGAGAGATTCGCCTAGTCTATCACCGTCGGGCTTGAGAGATTCGCCTGACCGTCGGGCTTGAGAGATTCGCCTGACACCTCCATTCATTTTATGAACTCGTTTTGTTTTATGATATATATATATATATATAAATGGTGAAAGACATATGATTATTTTCGTCCACTCACTCTAACGATTTATTTGTCTTTCCCCTGGGCTTTTCGGTTTCCGTGCCCAGTTTGCAGTTCAGATTCTGGTGTCTCACGTCGCAGTCGGAGGCTTAGTGTTCGAGCTACCTTTCTTTTTCAGTAGGTTTATTATTTTGCCTACTGTTGTATATTTTTGTATATATATACATTAGAGGTCGCTCTGATTACTCTGTCGTTATACTTTTATATGTTTTTCCCCGGATTTCTGTAAAGTACAGTTTTGATTATTACTTTACATTATTGTTATGATATTGAGAAATCCGGATGAGATTGGTGCCCACGGTTTGGCTTTTGTGGCATAGGATAAAGTGTGTTTTCGGTTGCAGGTTAATGGCAATTTTACGTTATAGTGAAACTCTGCCAAATCGGGGTTGGGTCCTTTCAACTTCTGTAAACCCTAATGTCAATCCCCAAATGACTTTCTAGTCTTTTTCATTTTATTTTTATTAATTTTTTAGATTTAGGGTTATGATTTAAGGGTTAGGGTTTAGGGTCTACAAATTGAGATTTTGGGTTACATAATTTTTTTTACATAGTAAGATAGAAATGAACCTCACGAGAATGCACGTGTGAGGTATATAGTCTCAAATTATTCTTAACGGAACGGCAAATCACATTTTATTCTTAAGGGTAATATGGTCTCGTTGGTTGAATTCACGGAATAAGGTCGAATTCAACTCGAAAAGTTCTAATATTTTTACAGCATGCTTAGATTAGTCTGATAATCTCATCCAATGGTCAAAATTACAAAATGAATACTATTTTGTGATTTAGTTTCATATAAATTTGTTTTTTCGTATAACCAACAAACAATATAGACAACACTAGTACTCATATGAGGAATTTAAACAATACGAGAAACTGAAATGGTCTAATGTGAAATGTGTCGACACACAGGCATCTACGTCATAGTAAATAATACTGTGCAAAAAAAAAATTAACCTCGTTGCAACCCAGTCAATGATGTCAAATAATACTAAAATACTAAAATAACCTTTTTATAGAATTTGTTCGTTCTCCGTATAGAGGGAGTAGTTTAGTTCATATTTTTTGTCATTTTTTTGACATGGTAAGATAGATATGAACCCCTAAAGAATGCCTATGCAAAACTTGATTTCAAATTAATTTTTTACATAGTGGCAAATGGAGTTTTATTCTAAATCGCCTTAGGGTCACAACGGTTCAACACACTGATCGAGGTCAAATTCAAGTCAAACGGCTATAAGTTTTTAATAGCATATTTAGAGTATTCTATTCATCCCCTCCAAAGGTCATTTTTGTGTAAAACATTATTTTTTGGCAAAAATAATTTTACGACGATGATTTTTTTCCGTCGCAATTGTTGAAACTTTTTGCGACGGCGTAACCATGCTGTCGCATTTGATGAAGCCTTTTGTGATGGCGTAAAATTGTCATCGTAATTGATGAAATCTTTTGTGACAACATCGGTTTGCTGTTGCAAAAATTCGTCATATTCGCGACGGTGATTTTGCTATCGCCATTGATAGGTATTTGGATGTCGTCACCAAAAAGCGTAACAAATTGAATTTTTTGTTGTAGTGATGGATGTTGTATAAGTGTTTGGACCAGTACACAAAATTTCATAAAGATTAAGCAAAGACGAACTCATTGAGGTACATTGGGTTGTAGTACAAGACTATGACAAGGTCAAACGTTTCATGCAAGACACTTTACTCCTAAATAGTTGTTTGCATATCATAAGAGGCAGTTCCTAGATTATTTCCTCGAATTGGTATGTATATATATAAATGGTAAATAATATCAACACCTGTACCTAATAGTTTCATAATCTTATGATTTTACTTGTTCTTAATTTTGTAGATGACATCACTTTAAAAACGTAACCACAACAGGTGGTACACACCGGTGTTGCATAATTTGGCCAATAAGCCACAAAGATACAAGATTTATTCAACATATGTTGTGAACGGGGTTAAATTTTGGTTTTTAGATCGAGATGAAGGCAAGAGAATACAAAACTGTGGGATCTCAATAAGAGAAGATGGTGATTTATACTACGGGGTTCTTGTCAATGTCGTTAAGTTAATATATGGGAATGCAATGCCTATCATTCTTTTCAAATTTAAATGGTTCAACACTGACCCAAACAAACGAAATACTACGAAGAAGGATCTTGACTTATTATCGGTAAATACAAAACACAAGTTGGTACGATGATGAGCCATTCGCTCTTGCCTCATTGATTAAGCAGGGGTTCTATCTAAATTATCTGAATAAGGGTGTTGATTGGAAAGTAGTTAACCATATCTTTCATCGAAATATATGGAGCGCCAAAACACTTGAAGGAAGGTCTGACACAGAACAGAGTGACATGAATGATATCAGTGATCCATATAAGGAGCCTGATATTTCTAACGACGGGGTCAACATGAACTTATATCAGGAGGAAGATTCAGGTAACATTGAGGATGATGAGGATGACACAGACTATGAAAGTGAATGATGCTTTTCATTAATTCCATACATATTTGTAATAATTTGTTTGATTAAAGTCTTATTTTCTTTTGGATTTATAATAATTCTAGCTAATTAATATCGTGAGTTGATCGAGTTAAAATTGATATGATTTGGATATATAAGAATGATTTTGAGTGTTTCAAGTAGGAATGATTGACTGTTTCAAGCAATACAGGAATGATTTGAAAAAAAACCAAGGTTCTTTTCTATTTTAGATTGACACTTAGACGACGCAATTTGTCAATTTTGTCGTCTAAGTAACACCTTAGACGACGAAAATAACAAATTTTGTAGTCTAAGATCAAACCACCAAAAATTTCTCGAAAATGTCCTTCGACCCATCGAGAAATTTTCTCTATCCGTCATAAATTTTAGTCAGTTCGGGCAGAGCCATCCCTTCGACCCATTGAAGGTTTTTTTTGATACATAGAACTCTTAGACGACGAAATTTAGTGTTTTCGTCATCTAAAGTGTTCCTTAGACGACGAATGTACCAAATTTCGTCGTCTTAGACAAACTACCAAACCCTAAAATAAACCCTAACCCTAAACCCTAAATCCTAAACCCTAAACCTCAATTCCCAACCCCTAAACCATGAACACTTAGACGACTAATATGTTTCTTTTTATTATCTAAAAGTTAAATTAGATGACAAAAATTAGATATTCATCGTCTAAGTTACAATTGACTGGCAATTGTCTAAGGAAACGACTATTCTTATCATCTTATAATGCATATTTTTTTCGTCAAGGATATATGCTAACCATTTCTGAGATCTAAGTGTCTAGGGTTCGGAAAACGGATTTACGAAAGATTTATTTATTAACATTTCCGTGTCATTGAAATTTCAATTTTATGGTTAACTACTATGATCGAACACTTACTAAACTTTAAATGTCTCCAAGTTTTGTCTACGTACATATAATGTTGTGATGAAGATGTTTAACGGTTGTTTTGTCCAAATTTCATTCCGTTAATATTGACGTGGAATGAATATAAACATGCGAACACTTCAGTTATACAAACTTAATAGATATATATATAGTGCATATGTTTTTACCCTTGCATCCAATTTTTTTTATATTAATTTCTATCCAAATGATATATGTAGTGTATAATTTATATCCAAATGATATAAATATATATAGGTACCAAAAAAAATTTCATAAATGATCTGAAAAATTAAAAGAAAATAACACTCAGGCAAAAAAATATTAACTATTTTGTCGCCTAAGCCTAATTTTTAGACAACAAAATCTTTCAATTTCATCATCTAACACCAAAATATTTGGCGATAATTTTTTTGCACCATTTTTGGGGGGAATTTTAAATATTATGAGGTGACGAATTGATTTTACTTGGACGACGAAAGGTTTTCATCGTCTAAGTGTTTATTAATAAGATCGATTCTGTTCGATCTTATTCCCAAATTCTATCTCAAATCCCTAATTCACCTCATCTCTCTCTCTCTCTCTCTCTCTCTCTCTTCACCCCCCCCCCTGACTGCACACCGAAGCCGGACGCCACCACCACCAATCCCTAATTACCTCACCTCTCTCTCTCTCTCTCTCTCTCTCTCTCTCTCTCTCTCTCTCTCTCTCTCTCCTTATTTAATTTCTTGCGAGCTATTGGGAATTAAATTTGAGTTAGGCTAAGTTTGTCCTAGAGTCTATAGGTTGTTTCCTTTTCCCATTCTTGCTTGTGTTTGTAGTTGTATTGTGTGAGCTGAATAGGTTGTTATTGTGTGAAATAGATTGTTGTTGTTGTTGTTGTGTGAAATTAAGTAGGAGAGGGAGGAAGGTGTGGAATAGGTTGTTGTTGTGTGAAATAGGGTAGGGAATAGGCTACTGTTGCTTTGTTGTTATTGCTGTTGTCTAAGCTATGTGTGGAATAAGCTGCGTTCTAAATTGTTGTGAATAAGCTGCGTTCTAAACTACTATTGTCTAAGCTATGTGTGAATAAGTTGATGTGTGGAATAAAGTGTTGAATCTGTTTTAGGTCTAAACAGTTTTGGGTCTGAATTTGTGAGAGATTTGATAAGTATGGTACATATATTTTGAGATATAGTCCGGGTTTGGTTTCCCAATTTATGTGTAGTGTGAGAGTTTGGCAAGCTTTATGCTAACCCTTTGGACCGTAGGTTTGCTTGTTAAGGCCAAAGTTTATGAGGGTGGTTGCTTACTTGTTGTTTTAGTTGTGTTGTTTTGTGTCCAATGTGAGATAGATTTTGAGTTAGTTTGGCTTGAATGAATTAGTTTTTGTTTACATGAGGAATTGGTTCTGAAATTATTTTTTTTCTTTATGTATTTGGATATCGCAAAAGATGCCAGGTGGGAATTTGAAGAGGAAACAACAACGGGAAGCAAGACTTGCAGCATATTAATTGTTGTGTTAGAGGAATGGAGGTGACATTTCAAATGACCAAATGACCCACGAGCCACGGGAAGGAGAATTCCCGCTTGGTGCCCCATCAATAAATATTCTGACCCCGACAACTCCATCACCATCTACTCCCTCAGCGAATGAAGTGTACATTAGTGCCCGTTGCAAAGGAAAAAGCACCATGGGTAATCTCTTCTGTGATATGTAGAGTGTTTCATAGTTTTATTAATCGATTAAGTATGGTTAATAAATACTAATTAATTTTATAATTTTTGTTGTACAACTGACCCCGAAATGCACCCAAGGGTTGTGTAAGGGGACCAAAGTTGGTCAAATGGTTAAGAAGATGAAAAAGAAGATCGAAGTTCCATACCATGACTTCGCAAGAGGCCCTTCTGACAAAGTAGCTTAGGAGCATGATTACCTACAAAATTGGGGCTGCCATACGGAGCAAGGTCGCAATGAAGGTGCCGATATAGATGGAGCTCCCACAGGTCGAGAGAGATAAGGTATATGTCTATCTCTTGGTAAGCGTCTTTTAATTTAAATAGATTTAATTAAATATAAATAATATATATATTTAATGTCTCTTCATATTTTTTGTAGGTACACTTTGATTTTTCAGAGTGTTCAGAGATGTTTGAGTTTATTGAGGACTGAGCTACAAAAACGTATGCCTATTGGAAGTACAGATTACACCAAATCTATAAGAAGCACGGGTTCGATACCCCTGGCTAGTTCAATAATCAGAAAGATGAATGACAATGGTTGGTGCATCACTTCGAGAGCAAAAACTTTAAGGTAATGTTTTAAATATCGAATAGAAAGTATATTATTTGAATAATTTATTATTATTCAATTGTGTCTTCCTGTTTCCTGTAATAGACAAGGTCGGGGGCTAACATGCACAACCAAAACCTGAAGGATCAGAACCACCATTCAAGCTCAACTTTGGTTTGCTATCTGGTCATGAAACATATAAAAAAGGGTGCATGTGCCAGTCTTAGACGCTTACAAAGATACGTATGGGAGGCCCAGGGGAAGATAAGTCGATTCTGAAGGCTGTAAGTGTAATACCCCGAAAATTAGTATAATAGTTTAGATTATTGTATGACTCGTTAAACATAGAAATCACCATAATTTAGTTTGACCTTAGAGCTTTTAGAAAATTTGATAAAAAAAAATTGTCTGGCGAAGACAATGTATAAAAACGAGTTTTAGAGAAATATTAACAGAGTGGGGCAAATGGTCTAGTGGATACTCAAGTTCAAGTCAGGTACTTCCTGGTCTTGGGTTCGAGGCCACGAGCTGGAATCGTGAAACATTCCATTTTATAGGTTAGTAAAAATAATAAAAATATTTTTACTCTGGTTAGAAACAGTAGGAAACTCTAATTCCAACTAGCCGATTTTCGGAAATAGAATTTTAGCAAAACGACCAAATTTTCCTTGTTCGAATCTCTTCTCCAAATCAAACTTTGTATTTTAATATTGCAATTCATACTTTTAGAGGTCATGCTCATATATCAATATGGTGCTAATTATTATTGGTTGATATATATATATATATTACACTACATTACACTTAATTAGTAAAACCACACATTTTCACACATCACATTACATATTGCATTCACATGCATACATAATCACATTTCAACATTTCAATCAGATTTTCAACCACATTACTATTGTTTTTACAAGTGCATTTTAACCCTAGAATTAGTAGCCCAACTATTCCATTGTCAACTTGTCTACAAAAGTCTATAAAAATAGTTATGAATTTATTTCTCATGTCTCCTCCCATGTCTATATAAATCACCCTTGAGTTCAATCTGATTTTTGCACCACTTCAATCTTCCCCTTACGTACTGATTTGAAGTCCTCCCAAAGTTGCAATGCAGCTCCCCTAAAATCCCACACCAAACTACATTTCTTCCAAGTACTTTAGTAGTTAATTCATTTGCTTCAAGAATGTCACTTGAGTTAATCAAATACCTCCATCACCTACTGAAATTCTTGAGTAAGTACATGAGTACATTCCTATACTTCTTTATCTTTAAGATTACATCAAAGTGCATGGCTAAAAATAAAAGAGAAATAATGAGCCTTAATGTAAATTTAATATTTTTGTTTCTGTTAAAGTTTTAATTAGTCAAATATTTTTATATATTCAGATTCTACATAAAAAGTTATTCAACTTTGGCTTTTGAATCACTTAAAAAGATTAAGTAATGAGAAAGTTATGGCTAAAACAAGTTTTGCTAATCTTTTCTTTAATCATGTTCGAAACCTCTTAATGTGCTCTTAACTTGAAATATTCATATCTCACTCATTTCTTAACCAAATTTAGTGTTCTTTATATCAAAACGAAGTTTAGGAGTTCAACTATCAATCTGGAAAGTTTGAAAGGCATTAATTAATACTTACTAACTAATTAATTCCTGCAAATGAGTTTAATAGCGAGCGTAACCATTTCTAGACAGTTGCTAAATATTTTTGTTTCTGGACTTGAGAACTAGCTCCCTACCGAACTTTGTGATTACCACCATTGGATTCCTCTCGAAAAACACTTTGAGATGGTATACTCACTTCTTTGATTTGGACATAATATAGATTAATTATAAGACGGATCAAATGCAGGATTTCGGACGGACTACCGCCAAATGATACTTTTGGTCCAAGGATTAATAATTTTATTTTCTGCATTTGTACTTTATTTTTATTTACTTACTCGCATTATTTACTTCTTAAGTTTGATTTGGGACTAATGCAGGATTTCGGACGGACTACCGTTTCGGACGGACTACCGCCGAATGAAACTTTTGAACCAATGATAACTAATTTTTATTTCAAGTTTATCTACTTAATCGCTCTATCTATTTACTCTCAAATATAATTTGAAAAAAATGGAGCATTTCGAGCGGACTACTGCCGAATAAAACGTTTGGACCAAAATTATTAATTAATAAGATACGTTTAAGTTTGATCTTTCTTCCTTTACAAATTCTATTATGTATATGTTCATTACAAAATTATGATGTAAATATATACTCTATGATCTATATACATAGTCTTAATTAAAGACTTGTTGTGGTCGTTATGGTTGAAGTGTGAAGTTGGGTGTATAGTACGAATTAACTCGTGCTTAAGTGAATTGCTAGTAAATTATTTTGTTATTGTGGGAGTTAGCCAATGGCCCTAGTCCCTTACAGATAGTGCACTATTATACTCTAAGGAATGAATTTTTTGTCAAACCGGGAGTATACATGCTTTGGCAGGTGGCCTTAGAATGCTGTGGCTTTATATGTGTATTGGTGTTGTGAGACTAAGCACATGATTTCTTTTGAGTAATTACCAGTTAATCTAAAAGAATTCACTTCGGAAGTATTGGCGTGTTTATGTGTTGATGTGAAGTTATACAAGTGTGTATGTGTGTGTGTGTGTGTGTATATATTATATACCTAATTGTATATATTACAAAGACGCAAGTATAAGTATGGAAGACTAACCAGTTTCAATATTTCACATTTTTGAATTGGTTGTTCGGTTTGATGTTTCTTAGAGATAATTTAGTATATGCTTGTAAGCTGTACTTACTGGGTCAGTGTGACTCATGATACTACATCTTTCTCCTTTTCAGGTGATGAGTAGAATGCTTGGGGAAAATGGGATACGTCGCCTACTAAATAAACAAATTATTTTCTACTTGTATTTTGAATTGAATAAATGTAATGACTATTATTTTCAAAAACTTTGGTATTGTAATATTAGCACTTTCTCTTTTCAATAAATGTACTATTCAGACACCTTGATTTTTGAAATTATTTGGGTTTCTTATTCACATCACAAATCCTTACACCATATTTCAGTATAATACTGGCCCCGGATTTGGGGGTGTGATAGTAAGTAACTAGTAAATTCGAAACAAACCAAAATTAACATATTTGTGTGAATGTTTATGTGACAAAACTTTATAAGCATCTTCCCAGTATGCACACAGGTTAGAGTACATGGTGACCGGATGAAATTTACTTTGTGTGCGTTGTTTGTTTGAATGAAATTTATTTTTTATGCGTTGTTTATTTGATTTCTACAATAATGTTTACTGGGCATTGAAATACAGTTATGGGGTTGTTTGTTGCTATATTAAGAATGCAGTTGTTTCGTGTGCTAGAATGGTTCAATTTTTTTTGTATTTTCAGGTTTTGCCTTTATTTTTAGGGAAAATTATGTCAAATTTTGGTAGAATTATCTGAGTTAGTGGAGTTTAGTTTAATTTTAATTTTTTTTATTTTAGGAAAAGATGACGCAGTTCGCTGAGGAAGCATTGGCCGAGAAGGCGGCACAATACATGGACACTCCGCCTTAAGATCTCCCTCCACTGGATGTACCTACTCAAATTAAAATGTATGAGAAGATTCTTGGAATCCGACTTGGGAAGGAGATTTGGGGTCTTGGACGAGCTGACGTTCCAGATTTGAGCTAGTCATCGACGTCTACCTCACGAGCTCGTCCAAGTGTGATCGACGAGCTCATCCGAGAGGTCAAGGAGTGGGCGGAGGCGCGTCTTCTAAAGAAGAAAAGCGGTAAGAGGAGTGGCTTCAAGAGATCTAGGCAGGGACCGAGGCACAGATTCGAGACATGATGTTACAAATGGGCTTACAGCCACTTGGTTTTAGTTCACATGTGTCATCTTAGCATTCACGAAACCGAGACCACAATGACTATGCTGAAGGTAGCGGGAGTGGGTAGGGGTCCAAACACTAGTGTAGATATTGTCTATTATGTAGATAATATATGTAGATATCAGCCATTATGAAAATATTTTAATCAATATTATATATATTAAATATTTTCTGAAATTTATATTTTTTATATTAATTTATTGTATAAGACAACAAAATGAAATTAATTCATCGTCTAAATGAAAATATTAGACGACGAAAACTATAACAATTTCGTCGTTTAAAACAGTACTGTAGAAGAGGAAATATTTTATTTTCGTCATCTAGGAAACATATTTAGATGATGAAAATTTAAAATTCGTCGTCTAAATTAGTTTTTTGCTACGAAATATTTCGTCGTTTAAGCTTGAAAATGTTCATAGTGTGGAATGTTAGACGACGAAGCTTTATTCGTCATTTAAGAAACTTCTAAGACGATGAATAGTTTTTTTTCGTCGTCTAAGATCTATCGCGACGAGGGTTAAACGATGAATCTTAGACAACGAAAGCTTCATCGTTTAAGTGTTTACACGACAAAATTCATCTATTAGACAACGAATCTATTTCATTGTCTAAGTTAGGCATTCTGGTAGTGCGAACATTATTGTGGTTCTCCAAGTCACGACAACACAGGAGATTGATGGTGCAATGGCGAGATCGAGACGCGATGGTGAGCGAGATCGATTGTGCAACGGCGAGCTCCAAGTAGTGGTGCGACGGCGATCTGCGATGAGATCAATGCGTGACGACAAGCTCCAAAGAGTGTCGTAGAGAGAGAGAGAGAGATGGATTTTTTCTTGTGCGAGATTTGCTGATTGACTATGTTTGCTCAGCGAGATCGATTGTGCGACGGCAAGCTCCAAGTGGTGGTGCGACGGCGATGAGATCGAATGCGTGACAGCAAGCTCCAAAGAGCATCGTAGAGAGAGAGAGAGAGAGAGAGAGAGAGAGAGAGAGATATATATATATATATATGGATTTTTTCCTGCGCGAGATTTGCCGACCGACTATGTTTGAGGGAGGAAAGTAGCAAAGTCAATCACATCTAGCCAAGAGGGATATATGTTCGATTTCTGGGTTTCCGTCACAGTTGCAAGTGTTCATCAATCGAGTAAGTAGTTGTTCGCTACCGAGGCATTCTCCATCAACATAAGTAGGCCGCAATAAAGATAGGTTTACGAGTTGAGGGCGGGGTGGCCTCTAGACGAGGTTGTGCAGCTCGTGACTTGAGATGAAGCCGAGGGGATTACATTCAGCGGCTACCATCGAGGTAAGGCTACCGGACGATTGCCAGAGACTGCCGGTGAGAGTGAGAGAACAGATCTCAAGAAAAGTGAGAGAGGAAATTATTATTTTACTGCAGTTTACTTTTGGATCAAAATTGTATGCTAAATTTCGTTAAATTTTGTTCGTCTGGTTCAAATGCACCTGGTGCACCATGTTAGTGTGGTTCAAGTACCTAAGGGGTATGATAAATTTATTTTATCACTTGAGAACAAATTTGGTGGTCATTGTGGTAATATGAGTTATTTTTTGGATTATTTAGTTGTATTTGAGATAATTACTTTATTTGGAGACTTAATTACAACTTTTGAACCAATGTTCTCAAAGTTGTAAATTTGATGTAATTAGTTGTAAATATTATAAATAATCCTAAAAATATATGGTCGTTGTTGTAAATTTTTGCTCATGTATATTATAATTTTAATTCTCAAAGTGATAAATAAATACATAACAGCCATAACTTGTCCCAAAATAACTTAAAATTCAAAACTAGTGGATCTCAATAAACAAGTTAAATACATAGAGGGCAGGAAGTATCAATGCTCCAAGGCAAATGAAACCTATATGTCTACCGACGAAAGAACATAACACAATAAAAGATAGGTGGGATGATCGTACGTACAATATTGCGTAATATTTCTCCTATCTTGATCATCAAGTGCTGTTCAATAATGATCTGCAAAAATATTTATTAGTTACAGAGATACATACACATCTATATATGGATTGCCAGAGCTGGGACAATAATGTTAAACTATAGGCCAAGCTAGCCGGCCGGCATATATATGTATCTTTGATCAGCGTGTCCGTAGCAATGTGGCAATGCCATTAGTAGTAATGATACTATACATATAGGGATATTATTGGGTATGTAGGGGTATATTATACATTTATTTATTATTTAAGAATTAAAATTTTAATATATTTAGAGTAGTGAAATTCACACCCTTTTTTTTTATAAATCACAAATCTTTTCTTTATATTTTCAATTAAAAGTGTTTAGAAAATACACATAAAAAAATAAGGAGGGAGGGGCTGTAATTTGTAAAAATAGGGGTGCTAATTTGAACTCCCTATATTTAAACAAATATTTACAACATTTAAGACAATATTGTTATTACAATGACTAAATAATTTTATTATTGTTTATGATACAACTAATTGAATTAAATTTTCAACTCCGACAATAATTTGTTTAAAAATTATAACTGAATTTCTAAGTAAAGTAATTACCGAGAATATAATTAAATAACATAATTAATAACTCATATTACAATAATAAACATCAAATTTATTCTCAAGTGATGAATTAAAATGTTCATGCACCTGAGAGAGTACCTAAGAATTATCCGTACACATGTAAATCGAGTGATGGACGCTGTTGATCCAGGTGAACGTAAAGACGTATGATCGAGAGGCCATCTATGATGCAATCCATGCACGCAGATACGAAGGGGCCGGGTCGATTTTTCATGTTGTTCGGACATCTTTTATTTTGTGCAGATCGATTGCAGACAAGGTGTTGTTGAAAATTTAAGGCGGAAGGACAAATCCATGCCGGCGTGGCCTCCTTTCCCTTCGAGAGATGCAGGCTAGGGCATGCTCGTGGGATATCACAACTACGTCACCACCATTGTCACACTGTACAGGCGTAGCCATGAATCTGATCTGATGAGTAGCTAAGCTCCTTATACGGGGAGGCCCCCTGTGTTTAATTTTTTCTCTTGATAAGTAAATGAGGCAGTGAATGCTAGTGTCAGCAAAGGCTGGGAGATGGCGAGGCCAGCGTGTTTATTAGGTGGCGTCATATATTGTCATCGTTGTCAGGTATTGTTTACGTAAGCTCATAGTCATCCTTGTTATCTGACAAAATCCAAAGCAATAAGGGATATATACCTCAATCAATTTCACAAATCAATTCTACAAATAGCATTGGAAGCATTTTCGTTTTCAGTATATGGGTTCGGCTCCTTTTCCCAGACTTCTCCCCACCCATATTATGACAAATGTTAGCATCTCGTTCGATCAAAGTTTTGATCTTACTTTTATAGTTAAGATTATACAGCCCATCATTACTGGATGCCCTCTTTTCCTCGGCGCCACCGCCTCCACTCTCCGGCATCAGAAATTACTCGGTATTTCTGTTGTTCGGCCTCCATGTCATGGATCTACTCATACGTTCATATTTAAGCATTTAACGATTGATTTGTAAAAATATAATTATAAAATAATTGAGTTTCACAATAATTGATCATAATCAACTAGCAAGTCTTCATTATAATAATCCTTAATAGAAAAGTTCTCTCCATATATACAAGAGTGCATGTGTATACAATTTATTATCAAATAGAGTTGTTACAAATAAAATAGTTTTTTTACGTACTAAATATCGACCAGTTCTAATAAATCCCCTATCAACTTTCTATTTATGGACTATAATACCTAAACTTTAATTTTCACCTCATACATATTGTCATTTACCAACAAGTGAAAATAAAGGTAATGAAAAAATTATCAATAACATGTATTCAATGATTTATTTTTAGTTGACCAATCAAGATCAATTAGCAATTGATGAAAGAGTAGTATTTATTTCTTAGAATTCTAGTGACATATATAGTTTGTTCACTTTCTTGGAAAGTATGTACGTATTACTTCGGCCGAATTTCTTCAATGAAAAAGTAATGTTTCAAAAATTAACAATTGATGAAGAATAGCTAGAGTAGACTTTTTGAATTGGTTACTGAATGGAAGAATAAATTTTCTCATATCAATACATTTATATTTTTTTTCATAACTATAACCTTAATTAAGGATGTACATATAACACTATACATATATTCAACCCTCAATATACATGCATATACAATATATATGGAGGCCAACTGGCCAATTCGCGCTATACAGAACTTCTTCATTTTGGTCTAGTGAAGTGAAAAAATTAACTCCATTATTAGAACTATTTATTACTAGGCTTCTTTTGTTTTCAAGAATTAATTGTGACGTACGTGTTTTTTGTAAAGGTAAAAGGTTAAAATGGCCATTCAAGTTTTACAAAATAGACATTTTAGTCACTTGACTTTTAAAACTATATATAACTTTGATCACTCAACTTTAACAAAATATACACTTTGATCACTTAACTTTTAAAAGTATAACTTTGGTTACTTATCCTACCTCACAAAAATGAATGACCAAAATTATACTTTAGAAGTTAAGTGATCAAAATTATAATTTTAAAAGTTAAGTGAGTAAAATGTCAAATTCATCAAAATTAAGTGTTTACCTTTTACAAAAAGTCTCAATTAATATCCGCGTACATATATATATATATGTGTGTGTGTATATGTATATACAACTTATGTCACTTCAACGTTCAGGTTTCTTTTCAGTAATTATAGGCTTTCTCAGCTTATATATACACCTCATGCATGCATCTACCCGGCAATCTTTGCTCAAAATACTTGGTTGCTCTAATTGGTAATTTTGAACATTTATCTTTCTCGTAACAATCATGAGCCAAACGATTTCCTTATTTAGCAGCGGTGGTTTTAGAGACGTCCCTAGCATTAACGATAGGGATCTGCATGACGAATGCACGTTCAAAGCTGCCGTAGAAGTACAACGGACTCCGAAGCTTGGCTCTGCTTCCAATATGCACCGAGTTCCTGTGCTCTCATTCAACCAGCAAGGTACGTATATTAATATTATGATGGTCTGATTATATGTATAGGTTATAACTAGTAAAACACTAAAACTAAAACTATTGAAATGGATATATATATATATATATCCAGTCGTTCGTGTGACATCATCTGAGCTAGGCAGAAGTGGCAGTTATCGTTCCAGTTATCAACAACAACAGCGAGCAGCTGCAGCTCCGTTGCGAAGGTCCCGATGGAGTCCAACACCAGAGCAGCTGCAGGCTTTGGAAGTTATGTATGGAAGTAGATTCAAGACACCAACAGCTCAACAAATCCGACAACTGACTTTGCAGCTTCGACACTTTGGAGAAATCCAATGCAAGAATGTCTTCTTCTGGTTTCAGAACCGCCGAGCTAGGGAGAGACAGAAGACAAGACGTCAACTCATGTCCATGTCTCAGTCGTCTCACTCTAACGATAAACAGGAACCAGAACCTTGGACCAAGAACTTCTTGGTTAGCGATCTCCAGAACAATGAATGTGAACGAGGTACTAATTATAATTAGCATCATTTTTTTAACTTCTTAATTAACTACTAATAACCCTACACTAAAGACTATCATATATATATATATATATATTATACTGTCGTTGAACATATGATAGATATCCTTACGGATCACCGGAACCCTATTTTTGAGTTCCAACTTAAAGAAAAAGAAAAAGAACCCTACACTTAAGTCTTAACAACACCAGGTGCGACAGTGTCCGGTCACCTCCTTTAGGTCACCTACGCTCAATAATTCTATACCATTTCTGTATGCGGTGATAATAACCAAGACATGTAGTACAGCATATTGATATTTTCTCCATGCAAGATATAAAGCAAAACCCTAACCAAGAGGCAAGAAAATTAACCCGACAACTTGGTTAATTGACTGAGCACTGCAGCACATGAATGAACAGCTATATGAAATTCAAGATTTACTAAGGTGCAAATTTTAAATTGAAAAATATATTCATATCATAAATGAATAATTTGAGTATTTTTTACTACATGCAGGACTCAAAAATTCAAGTACTCACAAGAACCAATGGACATTGTCAAAATGCTGCGTTCTTGCAGATCAGGTATAAAGAAGTGGCCATCTTAGCCTTAGTATATTCAATTGCATGGAATCTCAAAATGTATCGATGTTATGAGAGTATGAGTTCTTAATCTTGGTATATTACATATATATGTGTGTTCATGATTTTCATTAATCTGTTTGTGTAAGTACGTCCAGGAATCATCAAACTATTCAGTATTGAAAAAGAGGATGAGCATGGCCTCCTCAAACTCCATCAGCAGACAACTTGTGGAACAATCATATTCAGCTATAGCGACCTCAGAAGCACAATACTCAAATGCATTAGCGAAGATCTACGACGACCATCGTCATCCTTGTGATTATAATTATTGTATGATTTTGACCCCACACAATATCTACGGAGGAGAAGAAAATGGAAGCACTCAAACTTTGGAGCTCTTTCCACTTAAGAGCAACGATCTTAAGGGTGTTGGGGATACCAAAATACAAATGATCAGAACTATAGATGTAGACACCGATGAAGATTCCAGGAAAGGCGTCCAGTATTTTCACTTTCTGTGAACAATCTAAGGGATCTGATCCTTTTAGGTAGGAATGTCATTTGGAAGAAATATATTGACATCAGGCCATCGTGTTTCATCTCTTATATGGGGGGTAGAGGGTAGTCGAACGTGTTTTTTCAGGTTTCGTTCTCGGTTTTTATCACTTTTGTTTCATCTTGCCCCTTGTCGATACTCAAAAAATTATCAAGATCATTATGCGATCATGTCCAAATTCAAATCAATTTATCACTCATACTCGTATATCACTTATCATAACTCATAACACAAAATGTAACACGCTACTTACAAACTACATATAATCGAGCGATGGTATCCTTAGTGTGGCCAAAGCCACACTCATGCCTTTATTAGGGCTTACGGTCATGAGTGTGATGTGGAAGGTAACGAAAATATGTATGCTCATTTTTGGATTAAATAATCGATAATTTCGGTCTTGTGCCCAAGATTCAGGCCCGATAGTTTAAACCAAGACGAAATGGTGATTGAGAAATTTGACTTCCTTTGAAAGCCTAAAACCACCTAAACTCAATAGAAAGCCTAAATATGCAAAACTATTATAGGTAGCCCAAAGATAAGCTTATACAATCCCAATTACCAATCTTAACCATCTAGTCCCAACTAAACATCTCATTCTCGTTCAAAACAAACTAAACAGCCATTGCAGTGAGAGAAACACCAAATAATCAGATGCTTCCTCTATCTCTTATTCTGCCATGGCAGGAGACTCCTGTAACCTTGAACACCACAAATGTCCTTCTATTGCCAAGAAATCGCGCGCCTTGCCCTCTTATAGCCATTGAGACCCTCCTCTGCAGTGGCCCTCAAAAAATCCTCAAGACCTGCAAACTACCTTCATATAGTCATTGAGACGATACAATGACCTTTCTCTGCAGTATCCCTCACAAAATACTTGAGACTTGCAAATTGCCTTCATATAGCTATTGAGACACTACAATGATCCTCCTACGCAGTAGCCTTTTCTACCTATCCATGCCTATTGACATGAAGCCACACGCCTCGCCCTCTTATAAGTTTTGAGCCACTACAATTACCCTCCTCTGTAGTAGTCCTTTCTACCTATCCACATCCACGTGTGCCACCCTAATCTAACAAGCCTTGTTGCCCTCTCTACAATAACTTTCTCTTTCCTTGAATTTCTTGAGATTCTTTACTTAAGTTGGAGGAGAAACTAGTCAAGCAGAGATCTCCCTCCAAAACCTCTATAGATAAGAAGTATTGGCCATGCCATGAAATAAATCAAAACCCTCCTATAAATATACTCATTTTTCATAAGCCACGAGTAGAACCCATCAACATCCATAATTACATCAACAACACTATGCTCAAGCATTCAAGCAATTCATGCATACCAAACAACCCCCCTCCTTTCTACCATTTCATATAATCCTCAACCTTCCTCAACTCTCCACAAACCTTATTTCTCAATTCTTAATTATTGCAGTTTATTTCTACTCCCACAATATACTCATGCCTAATGCCTCTTTCATGATTTGAATCATACATTTGAGTTATTATCTCTTGATTGATGATAAACTCAGCCTAATCTTAGCATAATTCAAAAGAACCCTCACATTTTGGCGACTCCGCTAAGGAGATTAGGCTGTGATTCAAACCATGAAAGTAGCCCACGTTTCTACACTTGTTGTTGTATTCTCACTGCAACAAGATCAAACAAATAAAGAAAAGTAGTTTAAGCAAAACTCTTAAATCATGGATGCAATCGAAATGAAGTCATGCTACATGCTTGATTTCCATTTTAACAAAAGCAGCATGCAAGTCTTCAAACACTGCAACATGCAACTCAATCCACAACAGTTTAACAACTCAGTCCACTACAATGCAAGTTCCATTCTAAGCTTTAAACTCTATTTCAATACCAACTGTGTAGCAACTCTAATTGCAACAACTATCTACCATAGTCTAAATTCTAGTCTAAACTACAAACACTGCAGCAACTAAATCTACTCATATTCATGTTTCGATTCAGTCTTCAATCTCTACTGCAAAGCTAACTACATCAACAACTTAATCCATCGTTATTCAAGTTTAAGTCCAATCTTCAAACACTACATCAACTCAATATATCCATAGCAGTTCAGTTTCTAGTTCAAAATTCAAACTCTATTGTAGTAGCAACTACATTAACAACTCAATATACCATTTCTTAACTTCTATTCCAATCTCCAAAACTTTACAACAACTCATCCTCGAAAGTTCAAGTTGCAGTTCAGTCTTCAATTTTCATTGCAATACCATCAACATCAATGACTCAATCCACCACTACTAAAGTTCTAGTCCATTATTCAAACCCCTGCAGCAGCTTAATCCACTGTAGTTCATGCTCCGATTTAATCTTCAAACTATATTGGAATACCAAACTGCATCACCAACTCAATCTAATAAACTACTCAATCCATCACAATCCAAGTACACTCTTCACGCACTGCAGCAACTTGATCCTCCGCATTTTCAATTCTAGTTCAACCTTCAAATTTCATTACAGTACTAACTGCAACATCAGTAATTACAATACCAACAGTTGCACCCCTATCTAGCAATATGTCCGCAACGCAATCATTTGTATGAAAATCATGCATCATTAAGACCAATTCTATGTTACTCACGCTTGTACTCATGCCAAACACTTGGGGACTGATTATATGATATTTAGTTCAAGGAAATTGTCATTAGACCAACATATTTCAATTCCAAAATTCATGCATTGATGTTCTAATTTTGAACCTCATCAGCAAAAAATTATGCAACAGCTCAATCCAGTGCAATTCAAGTTTTATCCAGTCTTCAAATTATAATATAGTACCAACTGCAGCTGCTCAATCCACTGTAGTTCATGCTCTAGTTTAATCTTCAGACTATATTGGAATACCAAACTACAACACCAACTCAATATAACAAACTACTCATTCCACCCTAATCCAATCCCACTCTTCATGCACTGCAACAACTTGATCCTCCGCAGTTTCAATTCCAATTCAACCTTCAAATTTCATTGCAGTACCAACAGCATCAATAAATCAATCCACCACTATTAAAGTTCTAATCCATTCTTCAAACTTCTGAAGCAGCTCAATCCACCACAGTTCTAGTTTAATACTCAAACTATATTAACCAGATATTGCAGTTAAAAGTCCATTGTAGTTCAAGTTTACTCTAATCTTCAGTTTAGTCCACTCTTTAAACCATGCAGCAACTCAATCTACCGAAGTTCAAGTTCTAATCCAATTTTCAAACTCTATCTAAATATTAACTGCAACGGCTCAATTTATTACAGTTCAACACCTCGATGCATCACAGTCCAAGTCCTAGTCCATTCTTCAAATTGTGCAACAACTCAATCCACTGCAGCTCTAATTTAATGCTCAAATTCTATTCTACCAGTTACTATAGTAGCTCAATCTTCCACAGTTCAAGTTCCTTTCAATCTTGATACTCCAATAAAATACAAACTGTACCAATTGCAACAACTCAATATCACCACAGCTCAAGTTTCATCCAATATTCAAACTCTATTACAATAGCATTTCCAACAACTCATTCCACAACAGTTCAAGTTCCAGTCCAAACTTCAAACTCTGTTATAGTAGCAACTGCAACACATCTAATTATAGTACCAACTCCAACACCTCTATCCATAGTATTCCAAGCTCTAGCAACGCGTTCGTGATGAAATCATCTCACGCAAATCAAGCATCGTTAAAGTAAAATTCATGTAACCTCACGCTTGTACTCGTGCTATAACTCTCGGGGGCTTAATGTTTAATGTTTAAAACAACCATTAGACCAACAAACTCTAAATTTCAAAAATTTAATATGTCATTCGAGTATGGATGTTCTCATCAGTAAGAACAAACTCATTATGATTCAACCACGATAAATAATACACTCTCTATTCTAAATACCGAATTCTTGTTTCCCAAAAAGAATACTCAGAATTCTAGCCACATTAGGTGTACCTCAAGCATACCAATCCAAATTTGACTTCTTTTTACCCTCTCTTTAGACCATTAATTAGTTTAACAAGCTCTATATTCAGTTTTTGAACCTTATATCTAGATTTCTAGGACCTCCGACTTTTATCTCAAATCACTTTTATTGTAACTTACCTTTGACCTCTTAGTTAATTATCAACTGCAAGAAGGTTAGACCTTGATACACCCTTACATGAATCATCAAGATAGCAAGCAAAATTTTTTGGCAACATGCAATATACATGCCAAGTCTTATGCTCGGTTTTACATACCACATAGAAGCATATGTTTGAATTACCCATCACTGGAAGTAAGCAACAATTGCATATGATGCAGTTTCATATGACTTGAATCCAATGAAGTCAAGCAAGTTATAAAAGAGCGATCATTGAGCTCATCATCAAAATACATTTGAAGCTACTAAATTTATCATTCATAATTCTCCTAAAATAGCTTCTAGGTTGATTATGTCTACACATAACATGGTGAAAGCAATATCATCTTTGAAGGCTAGTCCGACCATTCTGTGCTATTGAATAACCGCGAAGGCATATAGGTACTGCCAGATAGATTTGGGGATAAGCTTTGGCACTAAGTCATCTTCTCTATCTACTACAATGAAGCTGACCATGAGACCATCCTCCGATGAAAAAAAAAATTGACTCCCTGCCTTTTTAGCCATCACTCCCTATTTAAGGTCACCGAAGTCATGAGATCAATAAACCACAAATGAATAAAAACACGTAATTCCATGCCAAAGTATTCTGCATTGCGTAAATGAATCAAAACTCGCAATTATTGCATTGATAACTTACATTGGCCATGCCACTCAAGCAAACAAATACTCACATATACCAATGTGCTTACACTTGTTTCCCTAATAAGTATGGACGGGAAACAACAAAATCATGTTGAGGCTCACTATCTATCACTACAACATTTTTACCCATTGCCGGCGACTTTTATGTCGCCGGCAATGTTTTTGCACATTACCGGCGATTTTTGCCGGAAAAATCGCCGGTAATGTCTTTTTTTTTTTTTTTTTTTACATTACCGGCGATTTTTGTCGCCGGTAATGTCCGTCGCCGGCAATGTCTCGATGGTAATGTAAAAAAAAAAAAAAGACATTACCGGCGACTTAATTTTTGTCGCCGGTAATGTCTTTTTTTTTTTTTTTTTACAGTACCGGCGACTTACATTTATGTCGCCGGTAATGTTAAAAAAAAAAAAAAAAAAAAGACATTACCGGCGATTTTTCCGGCAAAAATCGCCGGTAATGTCCAAAAACATTGCCGGCGACATAAAAGTCGCCGGCAATGGGTAAAAATGTTGTAGTGTATACATGCTTACATATAAAATTTAGCAAACAAAGTCTTGCATAACGATGTACACATGCACTTGTTTCCCTAATATGTATGAGCGAGAAACAACAAGCTCAGGCTAAGAGTCACCATCGGTACATGCTTGCAAATAAAATTTAGCAAACTAAGCCTTGCATACCGATGTACACAAGCACATATTTCCCCAAACATATGGGTGGGAAACAATAAGCTCACACTAATACTCACCATTGGTACATGCATGCAAATAAAATTTAGCAAAGAAAACCTTGTATATCGATGTACACAGACACTTGTTTCCCTAATAAGAATGGGCTGAAAACAAAAGGCTCAAGCTAAGACTCACCATCGGTATATGCTTGCAAATAAAATTTAGCAAATAAGGCCTTGCATATTGATGTACACATGCACTTGTTTCCTTAATAAGAATGGGCGGAAAACAACAAGATCATGCCAAGACTCACCATCGATACATGCTTTCAAATAAAATTTAGCAAACAAAGCCTTGCAAATCGATGCGTATGCAATAGCCTCTCTAATAAGAATGTATGAGGGATAAGAAGGTCATGCTAATTCCTGATAACCATGCAAGTTATGGTGCTAAGAAAAACACAAACCAAGCCAAGCTAAGATATAAAATATGCTTTGCCAAGCTGAAACATATACTCACTCTTCCTCCAACACTCAGCTTAAATCAAGCAAGTAGTGAGGTGATATCTTTTACAGTATGCAAAATAAATGCCTAGTCTCACAACATAATGCATAACTCCATACTTATTGTCAAAATTACTTCTCAAATACGACCATATAGCATGCCATAACTATGTACACAACGAAGCCAAACAAACTATAAGGCAGATCATATGCAAATCGTAAGGTCAACCAAATAGCATCACCAAACACTATTGTAGTTGAAGATGTACACAAAGTGAACTTGCACTTGTTAACTCTTATAAAAACTACTACAGTAACAATTCACTGCAATGTTTTGTGCTGCAAAAAAAATCAGGCTATTAACAGACCTTCATCTGTGGAATTAGTTTTATATTAATGTTCACGCTCGTTGCAAAAGGTTGTCTAAAACTCATTACTCTAGCATCTCATTGTAGTGACATGTCAGTAAGCTCGTTAACTCTCACCGCAGTAACATCTCAATGAAGCTTGAAGCAAAGTTTTACGCGTAAATTCATAGACCTCCAATGAAGAAGAAGAAACAGGATCAGAAGAAAAGACACTAAGAAAAAGAAGGTGAAGGCTCACTGGGTGTTATGCATCTAATTATCCCTAAATACACTCAATCAATTGGCAAATCAACAAAGAAAAAGAAAAAAAATAGCATATCAACCAAAACTCATGACATCACTACAAATAGAAAAGAAAGGCCTGCATGCATGTCTTGGAGGATGAGGAAATAACTTTTGGAGTACAAATTCAAAGAGCTTTAATTGATCTAAGGATGCAATGAGATTTGGTTGATCACTTATCTTTCTCTTCATTTTGATCAAAGTAAAAACTCACGTGAGAAGTCTTTGTTTCTTGGAGATCGACATTGCAGTAAACAAAGATGCAGTACTAAATAAGGAAGTCGCAGTAAATTAGAACAACCCTGGTTCATCCATTGCATTGCTTTTGAGTAATTGGGCTGGGTTTTTGTCCAACAAAGTATGAAAGAATGCTTGATAATGCTTTATGTGAATATGTGACCCATCTCACATGGCTATATAATCAAGGGGGCTAATGTTGATACCCAAAAAATTATCAAGATCAATATGCAGTCATGTTACGACCCAAAACAATATTACTCGATAACCAGAGGTTAGTCACTAATTAATTAAGTTAATTATCGATGGTAATTAGTTTTTACCGTCAGTAACTTTCCCTAGCATTTTATCAAGATTTTATCAACTATATTTTTTGAGAAATTTCTTTGAATAAAGTTGTAGAGTTTGTCAAAATGAATTCGTGGCCACGTCAAGTGTTGAAATCGAAGTTGCGACGAGGACGTTATGGTTAGCAGTAATTTTACGAAAATATCAGAAAACGCATTACCATAAAATCGCGACTATATATAGGGGTTTCCATTATGAGAAAGTGGAACATTTCTATTTTTTGGGAACCAGGGTTGACCACCTCTTTCGGCCCAATTTTTCGCCGTGAGGTTCTCTTCGGCGGTGAGCCTCTGGTCGGCCACCTTCGGCCGTGATTTTGGTAGCAAACCATTGGGTTCCATCTCCTCTATCGATTAGTGGTAGCATCTCCGGTATTGGTGACCGTTGGAGGATGAATCAAGGGAGAGAAGGTGGTGGATTCTGGGTGATTTCGACGGCGACGGTGGTGGTGCACATGACGGCGATAAAGGTCGTGACTATAAGGGTTTTGAAGCCCAGACGACCACGAATCTATTGGGACAGGTCTCAGACCCTGCCGTGGTGACGAATGGAGAAAATAATTCCGGTGAGGGTTTGAAATTTCATCGGTTGATTTCGTTATTTTACGATTTGATTTTGATTTTGAGTTATACTACAATGTTGTTGGGCTTGTCGAGATGAACATTTTGATGTGTAGGTTGCTCGACTTGGTGCCAGTGGGATTCCGGCCGCCGCGGCAGTGGTGCGTGGCCCAGGCCCAGACGACCACGAATCTATTGGGACAGGTCTCAGACCCTGCCGTGGTGACGAATGGAGAAAATAATTCCGGTGAGGGTTTGAAATTTCATCGGTTGATTTCGTTATTTTACGATTTGATTTTGATTTTGAGTTATACTACAATGTTGTTGGGCTTGTCGAGATGAACATTTTGATGTGTAGGTTGCTCGACTTGGTGCCAGTGGGATTCCGGCCGCCGCGGCAGTGGTGCGTGGCCCAGGCCCTATTGTGCGGCAGAGCTCCGAAGAGGTTGGAATTTTTGACAAAATTTTATGTCGTTCCGCTCGTAATTTTGTGTCGAATGCAATGGTGAGATTCTTGAATGGATCTAAATTAACTTGATTAATTTAGACGTGTTTTTAATCAGATAATAATTAATTGATTTTACAATATTATTAACGGACGATCCGACTATCGATTTAAATTCGAGTCGCTCGATGTTTGAAATTTATGTTGCGACTCTAAATTGATTTACAGTGAAGGAATGCAAGGAATTGAATTTGGAATACATTATTCGAGAATGCAAGATTCTTGACATTATTGTTCGTCGGACTATGAGCCTAGCTATTTACTATGAATATCGACGAGTAGATATTAATTATAATCATAGTTTCAGGATTACAAGTTTGTGGACCGTGTTGGATGATTATTGCGCCATTTGGAAGGTTTCGGCTTTATGAATATCTCGGCATTGTACGGTGAGTGAACCATTTTATTTTCACAGTCGTAGCGAGTTCAATTTTTAGTATTTCAGTATTTCAATTTAATTTACAGTATATTTTAGACCAGATTAAATTTGGAAGTTTTTCTTGTGATGCCTTATAGGCTAGCTACATCAATGCGCTAACTGTTCGGCTGATCACCGGATAGTCCCTGGTCAGGGGAGGTTAGGTTGCCTGGTCGGACATGTCAGAGAAGGTCAGGTTGCCTCATCTGACTCATCACCTTTTATTTTTATTTGTCGTAGCTACCGGTCAGGGGATGTCAGGATGTCTCATTTGGCCCATTGTTCTATTCATCGTAGCTATCAGTCAGGGGAGGTCAGGAGTCCTCGTTTGACTACCTCCATTATTCTTACAGTTTTATAACTGTTGAACTCGTATGATTTCACAGAAATCAGCGGAAAGACACATATAGAATATGAGTAGACACATATGAGTTTTTGTCTACTCACGCTAACGTTTTATGTTTTTATCTGCCTTTCCCTATGTCTTTCGGTTTTCCGTGCCCAAGTTGCACTGCTTCTTCTGAGCTAGATTTTGATCCCCAGAGGCTTTGAGTCCACCGGATTATCATACATTTCTGTAGGTTTCGGCCTACTAGCAGTTTTTTTCATATGTTTTATTCTACTCCTAGAAGTCGCTCTGAACACTAATATCGTAAATATTTTTCAGTGTTGGTTATGAATTGTTAATATTGCTGGATTATGAGTTTTTAGTTCCTGTATTATTGTTGCAGCATTTTAATTATTTTATTTTTCGCACTTTATTGAGAAATTCGGACGGACATCAGTGGTCCACAGTATTGTTTGTGAAAAATTTGAAATGTGTTTTTCTTGCAGGCTTCTGGTCACTTGATAGAGGAAACTATGTCAAAAAATTTACGAAAATCCGTGGTTTATGTCTTATCTTTAGGTCATGATCCTAAATTACTAGTTAATCTAGAGTTGAGACTTTTCAAGTCATGCCCAAATTCAAATCAATTTATCATTCATGCTCGTATATCACTTATCATAGCTCGTAACACAAAATGCAACACGCTACTTACAAACTACATCTAATCGAGCCATGGTATCCTTAGTGTAGCTCAAGCCACACTCGCACCTTTATTAGGGGTTACGGTCATAGATGTGGTGCGGAAGGTAACGAAAATACGTATGCTCAATTTTGGATTAAATAATCGATAATTTTGGTCTTGGGCCCAAAATTCAGGCCCAATAGGTTAAACCAAGACGAAATGGTGATTGAGAAATTTGACTTCCTTTGAAAGCCTAAAACCACTTAAAGTCAATAAAAAGCCCAAATATGCAAAGCCATTATATGCAGCCCAAAGAAAAGCCTCTACAATCCCAAATACCAGCCATTGTAGCTTAAACACAAGCCTATACAATCCCAATTACCAAGTCCAACCATTTAGTCTCAACTAAACATCTCATTCTCATTTAAAATAAACTAAACAGCCATTGCAGTGAGAGAAACACCGAATAATCATATGCTTCCTCCGTCTCTCACTCTGCCATGGTAGGAGACTTCTACAACCTTGAACACCATAAATGTTCTCCTATTGCCATAAAGTCGCGCGCATTTCCCTCTTATAGCCATTGAGACACTGCAATGACCCTCCTCTACAGTACCCCCACACGAAATCCTCGAGACCTGCTTCATATAGCCATTGAGACGCTGCAATGACCCTTCTCGACAGTAGCCCTCACAAAATCCTTGAGACCTGTAAATTGCCTCCATATAGCTATTGAGACACTGCAATGACCCTCCTATGCAATAGCCTTTTCTACCTATCCACGGCTGTTGACATGAAGCCGCGTGCCTCGCCCTCTTATAAGTTTTGAGCCACTGCAATTTCCCTCCTCGGCAGTAGCCCTTTCTACCTATCCACATCCATGCGTGCCACCCTAATTTAACCATCCTTGTTACCCTCTCTGTAATAACTTTCTCTTTCCTTGGATTTCTTGAGATTCTTTACTTAAGTTTGAGGAGAAACTAGTCAAGCAAAGATCTCCCTCCAAAACCTCTATAAATAAGAAGTATTGGCCATGCCATGAAACAAGTCAGCACCCTCCTATAAATATACTCATTTTCCATAAGCCTCGAGGAGAACCCATCAACATCCATAATTACCTCAACAACACTATGCTCAAACATTCAAGTAATCCATGCATACCAAACAACCCCCCTCCTTTCTACCATTTCATATAATCCTCAACCTTCCTCAACTCTCCACAAACCTTATTTCTCAATTCTTAATTATTGCAGTTTATTTCTACTCCCACAATATACTCATGTCTAATGCCTCTTTCATGATTTGAATCACACATTTGAGTTATTATCTCTTGATTGATGATAAACTCAGCCTAATCTTGTCTTAATTCAAAAGAACCCCCACACCCTTCTCGCTAGCTAGCTTGGTAGGGATATGTATCTTTTTTGTATTTGTAATAATATACTTTTTTAATTGTACTCTCAATCTCGATCTACTATATATATATTGTCTACATCTATTGACTGAGTGTATTTTTGCTCATACCCCTTAGTTAAGGTGTGAGCATAACACTCCTTTAAATTTGTGCCACCTCATGAGAGTTTAACCCATGGTTAACCATCTATATACATATTTATATTTTCTAACATATATATTTACAGTTTTCTATATAATCAACTATCAAATTAGTTTTTTAACCGATCAAAAACAAAATGTTAGGTTTGAGAGTGAAAGCTCTCTTTCACCATGTGACGCTCTTGGCGGCGGCTTCTTGGCCCCGTCATGAGATTGCACTGGCTTCCGCTCTTGGGCCAGTCATCTGTTCGCCTCATCACAACGGTGATGAACCTGTTGTGGTGCCTGATACCCAGATCCATGGTGTATCGAACACGGTTTCCATTACCATTTTGGGCTTTGAATGGGCGGTGAGAATGAGGACGATTGTCCTTGTGGGTAGGTCGCGCCCAACCAAAGCTCGACTGAAATCTCTCCCGCTTCTTGTGCATCAGTTCCTATGGAGGCCGACTTGTGATGGTGGGAGTGTTCTTCGTCTAAGGTTGATCCTCACTGATCATGTGTGGGAGGCTTGGCTTCTTCTTCGCAATGATGTGGGTGTGGTTGGAGGCTTTAAGTGTCGGCAAATATGGAGGTGGGCTTCTACCGGCGGTGAGATCGGGCGGTGGCTGTGGCTACCTGATGTGCTTGGATAGGTTGACTTATAGGCTTTAGCTGTTAGTTGGGCCCGGGTTTTGATCGATTGTGGGCTGTCTCGATTGTGGGCTGTCTCGATTGTGGGTTTTGACCGAATTTTGGGCTCGGATTTTGTGCTCAGATCCCTTTTGGATTTGGACTTGGGATCCGGGTGATTTTTTTTAGTTTGATTTTGTTTAGACTCTTTGTTTGAGCATGACTGTTAAGTGCCCACTCCTGCAGTGGTCTAAACATTAAAGCAATGTCTCTTAATCATGGTCACATGGTTTGTATGCGCTTCATTCTAGTGGTTGCATTTTGATCTAGATCTTGTTAAATCGCGTAGGTTCTTTAAGAACATTGGTGTTCCCCAAATCGTGCCTTTTGGGTGAATCCATGTATAATGTAACCCATTATTTGTTTAATATTACGTACAATATTTCAAAAAATAATAATTATCAAATTAATTATTAAAAAAAATAATGATAATTCAATCAAACCACATCTTTCTAAAGAATAGCAATTACTCCACTTTGATCAAGTTTGGCTTTTCAACGTAAATTACAGATCGAGGGAGGAAAAAGAATAAAGAAAAAAACTCATCCTTCTACTCTTTCTACAAATCAAATTAATACTCTCCTTCTCGCATCAAGTTTCGATCAAGTTTGCTTTTCAACGTAAGAAACAAAGAAAAAGAAAATATTAATTAATCAACATTACTCATTCTGCAGATGAATGTGGAATATTAAGGAAAAATTAATTGAAATTATATATTATTTGCTCATTCTATGATTACTGGCTCACTAGTGGTGATGCTCATTCACATTGTGCTTTCAACACAGTTTGCTTGCAGTCTTGTGTTATATTTATTTATCTTGCATAGACTGGAACAAATTTCTTGTGTACTTCATAGAATTTTGCGGAACCACTTCTACTGTATAAAGTTCAACTAGACCATAAATGATACATATGAAATTCTTAATTAATTTAATAATAAGTTCTTTTTTCTTTCTTTCTCCTGTTTCTCACGTTAAAAAGAAGAAAAAATTATTAAAGTGGAGTAGCTGCTATTGTTTAGAAGATGTTGATTGAATTATGATTTTGTTTCCTTAATAATTAGTTTGATAATTAATTACATAAAAATATAAATATGTATATAGATAGTTAATCATGGGATAAACTCTCGATCATGAGATAGAACAAATTTGTGGGAGGAGGGGGGAGGGACAGGTGTTATGTTCACACCTTAATTAAGGGTAGTGAACAAAAATGTACCCGATTAGTTATAGACTAACCTATGTATATGTATACCTCTGAAATTTGATGGGGAATGTCATTAACTAGAAGCAAGCCCGCGCGCGAGGCGCGGGTGGAAATGATTTTAACCTCGTAGAAATGTACATTTATTATCTATATTACAAACTAACATAAACGTGAGTAATTGATTACATAATGGAATATACAAAACAGCTAATCTCCATATCAAGATCAGATTCTTGATCACAACATTAGCTGATTACTTGTATTTAGAATAACAAAAATGGATGTACTAACATCCATTTAACTAAGCAAGATAAGTAATTGAAGAAGCTGTCGTACTCCACAAACTGCCTATGCAAAATAGTCTCATTTCCAGCAAAAGTCAATTCCTCATCGTATTTACACCAAGACTGAGAGCACAAAAACACATGACAGTAAATAAAAAGACCAACTAATCAAGTTTGTTTATGTTATTCCACGTATTGATCGCTGCGGATGCAACATTGTTTTATCCTCTACAGCCAATCAAACAACATACAAACTCCAATAACACACAATCAAAAATGTAAAGGGAGAAAAAGAGATCAAAACTATAAACGCAACACTTTTCTCTAATAAATGCATAATCTCTTGTTAAACATAACACAGTTCTTTCACAGTGCACAAACCCAATTGGTGATAAAAAAATTGGTGGCCACTTTTTTGACTGCCTATTATACACAGAAGCAGTCTTCTTAGCCATCATATATATTTCGATCATACATATACACACAACATTGAATAGACATGATATGGACCTCGGGCAGCGAAAGTCTCCCTTTCTTCTTAGCTTTTTTTTACAGAGGGTAATGCTGAAAGCAATCACCAATAACAACGCTTGTTCTTCCTCTATAAAGCACATAAATTAATCAACATTATGATGAAATTGTATATTTAACATCTGAATGAATGTTGGAAGATAAGAAGTTCCCTAAATCTTATATCATAGAACCAAGAGCATCACTGGACACTACAATGAAGTCATACATTATCAAAACTCACAGAAGCATAACACATCTAAACAATTCAATCCACCTAAACTACATGTGAACAATTCAACAAAACTGTCTAGAGCTTGCTATCTCAAATTAAATGAAAATACCACAATCCATCAAATTCAGTTCCAAAGAACACATATAACAATTAATAACTGCAAATTAGACTTAATAAAAAAACTTGTTCAAAACAGCAAGCAACACTAACGAAAGACCATATCGTAAAAAAGGTGGCAACATTGATTGTGAAGGTGTACAAACAAAGCCAAAGACTTTTGAGACAAACACAAACACACATAGCAACAGCACATTAGGTGTTGAAGTTCTTCGTTGATTGCATATAGCATACTGTCATGCATTCAATTAAGCTAGTCATCAAGTTGTTTGCACATTGTAAAAACGTTTTACATTGCATACTAAGCAAAAACTGATGTTAGACACATGAGATAGAAACGAAACTTCGTTCATATACATGTTCAATGAAATTAGTGAGCTTGTTATTGTACTATATGTCACAGCATATATCCAACTATCATAGAATATACTTAAAGAGATGGGTAAGATAGCATGAAGGCATTCCTACCATCAATGCATCATTGAAAAGAATAGAGTTATGCGATGAAAAAACTTAGGATTGATTATATTCTTGTTATTATATAAACTTTCAAAGAAACTAAATAGTCGGAAACGTCTATCACATTCTAAAAAACCCATGATGGGTTTGGGCGAGAATCAACCTACGAAGGTATAAAGATGTAATAAAAAGCGAACATCAACTCGAGATCAAGACTAAGATATAGAGAAACCTTACTCTAGTAAATGAAGAGAGACCGATGAGAAATCGATAGGGATGTAACCTGAAAAATGAAACCAATTGTCATCAAACTGCAGAAAAGAAAAGAAAAATTCAATCACAATCACTTCATATATAGAATATATCACAATCCAATTCAACCCATGTCGGTCTCCTGCCTACACACGAAGCCAGAGAAATTTGAAAAGAATGAATTATACCTGAGCCAGGTGTCAAAGCCTCTACGAACTGCCAGTACCAATACTGATCGATTCTACAAAGAAACATGAATCTGGTCATTAGAGATTTTCTCTTATAGCTGAAAATGAAGAAATTTGATACATAAACCCATTCAAAACTAATAGTTACATAGGTCCGAAAAGCCTAGATCCAACATCATAAATTAATTTTAAAAACTCCACCCATATCAGATCGACATGATCCAACCACAGAAAACAAACCCGGAAGAGAACTATCAATACCATTATCTCTTGCACTTGTGAAATGAAAATTAAAAGACAAAAGAGACAAACTCAGGGATAACATAGAGGAGGAGACTTGATGACACGTAAATCATATTTTAACTTAATAAAAGAACAGAGTAAATGTCAACTGAATTCTTTCATAGTTCATCTTGATTCAGACATCAATATCAGAAATGGTCAATTCAGCCGGAACGATAAAATAAAAAATGAAGAGGAAAAATAAAAACTTAAATCATAACAAAACCTCATATACTTATCTCATTAACAACTCCGACATCAAAAACACAAAATTAGAAACAATTGAGGATATAACAATCCATGGAGATTATACAAAACAATTCAAAAGGGAATTGATCGAAAAACCTTAGCCAGGATCGACCTGAAGAACCCACAATTTAGATTGGATTCACAGAAGAGACAAAAGAAGAAGGAAAAAAAAGGGATTGCGACGAAAGCAATGAATCACCAGACCAAAAACTCAGATCAAACCACCTAACTGAATTTTGAATTTCAAAAACATATCACACCGGAATATCAACAAACGAAACCAAATCACGTCACAAACGAAGACCCATTTGGCAACCGGGAAAAGAAACCCAGAATTCTCTATTTTGGTCGAATATGAACTCCGTTTTTATCTACAGACAACTTTACTCCACGTTTTTATCATATTACTCTGATTCCAGTAAAAGAAAATAAGCAACAACTTTTAACATTCAACTATATCTATGGAAATACGACAGTAACAACAGCTACATCCATAACTATGCTTGATTGAACTTATTTATAATAACAAATAAATTTGAGCCAGCAGTGTATTTTCTTAAACATCAGAGGAACCGAATCCCACAACGCCCATATACATGGATTGCTGAAAGACTACATCTCTTGCCATTAAAATGAGAACATGGAATCAAAGCAACTGACACGCACTACCTAGATACATATATCCAGCAAAAATTTCAAAACCTACCTCAACTGAGAATCCCAGTCAGTCAATAAATGGGTTCTTATGGGCTTGGGTTTAGGTCTCCTTTGGTGTGCCGAAAGCCAATATTGTGCTACCCTAGTCAAGAGTCTTGAGATTCGCGGAGATGAAAGCGACGATGAATCAAAAATAAGAAATTGATCAGAGAGACAAAAATCAAATTCAAGATCAATGATAAGAGTAAATTTGATCACGCCTACCTTGGCCTACAATGACGCAGTCAACAGCGAACGAATGAGGATCAACGGAGATGAGAGTAACAATACTATGAGAGAGAGATCGCAAATCTGAGAGAGAGCAAAGAGAGAGAGAGAAAGATCAATTTAGCTATTACATCAAGCTATTACATTGGAGACACTAAGCTATTACATGAAGCACATTAATATTACAACCCATCTAATTAATATATCTAGTTCGCTTTCATGCATCTCCACGCTACAATGAACAATAACTAAACTACTATAATTATCATCAAACCTACAAAAAAAAATCAAAACCATAACACCCTATCCATGCCAAAACCATAATACCATATCCAATATATCTACTACACTTTCACGCATACTTGCACCTTACAATTATAGATGCATAAAAATCAGTTTATTTATGTGTATATTGAGCGGAACATACACAATTAGAGGACCTGTGTTGTGTATCCAAAAGTTTCTTGCCCCTTGATCATATAGTCTCTGAAAAAGCAAAGAATGAAACTTCACTTTCATTTCATCTGCAGATAAGCATTGCGTTGGTTATTAACATTAAAGATTTCATCATTGTTCAAGATGAACTGACCTTCAGTCCTGCTTGAAACTGTGGCAAAATTGTTGGAATAAAAGCAAGAATCTGATCCAGTGTTTTAGAATAAAATGAACCAGCTAGATCATTTTGGCCTATATCAAACATGTAAAGCCCCTTTTGAAATGAATCTTCCGAAGGTACATAGTTCTCAAGTTCCTTACCTAGAACAAAAAGATCAACTTTCAACGTATGTTGCTTAAGATTTTCATCCACAAAATAGCATCAAGTGGAATGTAGCTTCCTTCTTTACAGGGACTAAGGCATGAACTTAAGTACCTTTAGCTTCTGTCAACTGAAGAGCCCGAGCTTTAAATTGCGAAAACTGAGAAACCTGAATCCCAAGTGAAAATGGACTGACTGATGCTGCAGTTGCTGGAAGTACAGTAGCCCCTCCAGCTGCGAAATTGCACCCATTTTGGAAACTTGGCATGCCAACTGAATCGAAATAGGGATTTAGAAATGGAAGGTTCATTGCACCTACTGCAACATCATACTCATACAAAATAAGCACACGAATTGTCACAAATTCACAACAGCTAGCCATCTAAATTTACAAAGATGTACAGAAGTAAAACACATACACAACAGACCCAAGGACCGAGAAGTAGATTAGGTCGACAGATGGAACAGAGAGAGATATGAGAGAGAGCGACTGAAAATCGTAAGGTGGAGAGTGAGAGAACAGAGATCGGGCATAGGGAAAGTGGAGGACTGAGATTGAGAGTGATTGGGTGAGGAGGAGTAAGATCCGACCCAGACGCCGTGAGTGAGCCGAGGATGAGACGATGGTGATTGGGTGAGGAGCAAAAAAAATGATTAGATGAAGGATTTAATGGGTCTGGGGTTTATTGGGGGATTGAGGGGTCGAGAGAGAGGAGTAGGTGAAGGAGCAAGAGAGGGAGAGCTGAGAGCAAAATGCAGAGAGAGGGATGGAAACGATAAGATGTTCAGAGCATTTTGGGGATTTTTGGCACGGTTCACACGTGAGAGTTGGTCACTGTAGGAGGAACAGTGGACCAGCTCTGTTATATAGGTAATACTGAGGGAGAAAGATCGATCTGTGGAGATTGCGTGCGAGGGAGAGCAAGAGCCAGAGAGAGAGGGAGAGAGACTGAGACGCGTTGAGGCAGCAGCAGCAGAAGCTCAAAAGAGAAGCACACGCTTCGCACGTGTTGAGGAACTGTTCTAGCAACAGTTGCCAAACTCGTCCAACTTTGTTATATAGGTAATTATACTACAAGCAAAACGACGGGCAGAAAGTAATGACGGTGTCGTTATGAACCTTCTTTAGTATTATGTTTTTTTTCAACGTATAACATGTTTTTTTATGATTCTCAAACCATCAAGGCATGCATTCGTTTTTAAAGAGTAATGTGTCAGACGCCCAAAGAAAATGTAGACACAAATACAATTATGACAGCCTACTAAAGGAAAACGTAAGAAAGAAATCATAGTTTAGACAACTTAAGCAACAAAAATCACCTAACTTGCCCAAATATTTGTATCAATAACCAATGACATAGCGAAACATGGGACGATAAGCAATACATACCCTATGTTCAACTGTAAGTTCATAAAAATAAAATGAAAAATTCAAAAATATGATAAGTAAAAACAAAAACTTAAAATTTCATCGAAGCATGGTCTCCCTCCGGAGCTACTTCTAGTTTCAGTCCCTGGATCCCAAATACGAACCCAAAAGTTCAAACCTGCCTGGGAGCCCAAGCCCAAAACATTGGGCCGAAGAATAGAGGGACCAGGGGATACCCTAGTGCCTCCTACGAACTCCGGAGCCGTCAACAGGATACCCAATCACGACCATCATGCCTTGAACTCACCTGCCAGCCAGCTTCCTACTCACACCACATCCCTACAAAACATCGCCGACCAGCACAGCCATACTTACTGGTTTTAAACACCAATCTGCAAGCTTAGATCAACACCTCCACCACTAACTAGTACCATCTTTCAAGGTTCTTAAGGAAAGCACCTCATCAACCAAACCACTACAGTCCAACAGGTTGCCCTGAATCACCGGTGGAACATCGGGCGCCGTCAACAACATGACCTTAAAACCCCACCAACGAGATCACGTCGGACCTGACTCTAAGCCCAAGTGACGAGGCCACCCTTCCATCGAAACCTAGAATCTAGCCATGGATGGGCGAGCCAAATCAGGAATCAAAGGCCATGGATCTACCGAAAGCAACCCATCACTACTATACGTGGAGCACCGCACCACTACACGAGCATGGAGAGTACTACGCCCAAGAGCGACTTAGGAGGGTGACAAAACCCTTGATACGACGCAGGGGCGGTACTAGGCCCGTGCGGGTCGTGCGGCAACACTAGGCCTCCAATTTTAGGGCCCTCAAATTTTATATATATTATGTAAGTACTAAATAAATTAAAAAAAAACCATATATATCAAACAGAATAACTAGTGCATTTGGTTAAGACATATGACTTATTGATTTAAGATCCCAAGTTCGAACCTCCACGGGGCACCATTTTTCAGTAATATTTTTGTTTATGTTTTTCCTTTTCGATGGGCTGGGGCCACTCTTTTTCAGCATTTTTTTATATTTTATTTTTCCTTTTGATGGGCCGGTCACCGGTGCCCCACTTTTCTGTGAAGTTTTTTTGTTTTTTTGTTTGTTTTCCCTTAGTTTCCTTATTTCCCATCTTCTAAAAATTCATAATCCTCCTATAATTTGATTCTCTCTTCCTCTTCCAGTAAAGAAAAAAAAGCCTAAAAACCCTAAGTTCAATTCACTTCTCAAAATTGATCAAACTCTTCAAGTTTTCATTAGCTTCCATTGTCCACAATCAACGATTCGACGAAGACGATCTTTACCAAGACTCCTTAAAGATAATCTTACTATAATTGATCAAGCAATTGGTTCATTAGAGAGGAGGTTTGAGCAGTATCAAGAATATGAAGAAACATTTGGCTTCATATTCACAGCAAAAAAGTTAAAGTCACTGAATACAGATGAACTAAAGACAAACTGCATCAATCTTGAACAGGAGTTAGAGAATGGCGACATTTCAGACATTAATGGTGATGATTTATTTAATGAATTGCAGCTATTACAAAAACATTTACCAAAGGAACATGATACAACTAGTGCAATACTAAATTTCTTGAAAAGAATGAATTGTTATCCAACTAGTTGTCTTGCATATAGAATTTTGTTGACCATTCCTGTTACAGTTGCATCAGCAGAAAGAAGTTTTTCAAAACTAAAAATATTGAAATCTTACTTGCGATCTCTACTATGTCTCAAGAAAGATTAAATGTTTTGGCTTTGATTTCGATCAAAAATGAGTTTTTAGAAAAACTTGATTATGAAAGATTAATCGATAATTTTTCTTCTAAGAATGCAAGAAGATCAAAGTTCAAAAATTAGTAATGCACTAGCTATTATTTTTTTTTCCTTTTGGTAAAAGTTTGGTAGTGGTTTCAATTCATTTTTGAAGATCCAATGGAAAAGCTTTCTAGATGTCAGGTAAAATTTTATTACTATGTACTTTTATCTGTATGATTAGTTCATGATCATATTGATATAAACTGATCATTATATTATTTGTTCTCCTTAACAGATTGATTATAGAATCGAAGATTTTGAGGGAAGAATTCAACAATTTAGTAGTTACTGGTTAGTACGACTTTTGTGTGAAAGTTGTTTACAATAATATGCAATGTGATAATTAGAAAGTTTTACATTATTTATGGTTTGAAAATTTTATTTATTCGATGATCGAAGACGTAAACTAAATTTAAATTGAAGCTGTAGCAATAAAAAAAAGGGCCACTCTTTTTATTTTACAAAGGGCGTCTATGGGCTCAAGACCGCCCCTGATACAACGTCACTAGTAGATGACGAAAGTGAAACGGAGCTAAAGGAAACAGGCGCCGAAGAAAATGAATGGCGGAAGCAAAGAGCTGTGATCGCTATCAAAGCCCTAGGGTTAGGGAGAAAGGCTCTCGACATGTTTATCTCTTTGTTTTAGCACTTGATTGCAAGTAGTTGAGACATTGATGCTTTTAAAACCTAGGTTCGGCTTACTTGTCAGTGATTGATAAATTTTGTTCGATCTGGATTCAAAGAAACTTGCGAACTTGTACTTATATATTAGGTACGGACGTTCATTACATATATGTACGTATTAAGGATGTTGATTAGGATTCTTATTTCTTACTGAATATAGATGTTGGTTTCTTGTATTAGTTTTTAAGTTTATTATCCATGAAAAAGGATATGATTGTTTTAGTCAATTGGTAGTTTCTTTTGCTTGGCTAGTTTTATTGCCAACGGTTAAACCGTCAAGGGAAATAATCACTCGACGGTCAGAAAGTATTACAAAAAGACATTAAAAAGAAACCGTCACAAAATGTTTATCTTGACGATTTAATTTTTTTAGACGGTCTAAAACCGTTAAGAAAACTATAGGTGACGCTTGTAAACTGTTGAGAAAAAATGACTACTTGTGACACTGACAATCCAAATAGTTACTCAACCGTCACAAATCACTTTTCTTGACACTTTTTTACTATGACAAGTGAAAATATTTCCATAAAACTTAGGTTCGGCTTACTTGTCAGGGGTTGGCAAGGGGCCAAACTTATAATGAATTAGTGTTTATTAACGAAATTAGTATCACGACATGTACTAAAAAAATTATTGCAAAAAAATCAAGGGATCGCAATTCCCTTCCTTGCCTCGAACTCCCTCCGTACTAGTAATACAGGAGAACCTCAATAATTTAATACTTGACTAATTAATAACTTCGCTAAAATAAATTTTTTTTGCCTGTCCCAACTTGGGGACAACATGCTAAATTAATAATTCGCTAAATTTATAAAATAATAGAAATTCGAGAATTCTAGACCCTATGTAATATATAAATTAATAATAGGAATAATATATATAATTTGAAAGGACCCGACCCTAAATTAACTAGTTGTCTAGAATCAAGTCATACGACTGATCCTAATCTATGAGTTTCTGTGAAAAGTTTGACATAACTTCTCTTATGAAAGAGACATCCAAAAACCTGCGAGGAAAACTGACACTCCGCAGATAAACCCACAAACAATACCGTGGATCAGCGACGTCTATCCGGATTTCTCAACATAAAGTTGGAATTCAAACCTGATATATTATTTAGAATTTGAAAACATACTTCCAGTAAATACGGATTTACATACAAAGAAACTCAACTCGACAAGTATACGAGTGACAACTTATTCACAAGAGTCTTATTAAGACAAAACTACTGAACCAGTATCTAGAGTGATATCAATAACACGAAACATACTGACAGTGAACTGAAGCCTATAGCTGAAAGAATTGACTGGTAGACTCGACGCCATCAACGACATCCAACACCCTCATGATTCAAACTACAATCTGGGCATCGATAAACCGAAGGGCCCAGGGAAAGACAAATAAAATGTAAAAACGTTAGCATGAGTTGACAAAAATAATATAATAATCTGTATAAATCGCTAAACTATAATTTCATGTCTTTCCGCTATTTTCTAAAAATAATGCGAGTTCAAAATAAATAATTGATATGCAAATGGAGGGATAGTCGCTCTGAGCCTCTTACCTGGTACGACTATCAATAGAAAACACAATTAAAATAAATGTGACGGGATCGTTCCCAGCCACCTAACCTGAGTTGATCTGAGTCAGACGAGGTCACCTAACCTCCCATGACTAAACTATCCGGTGATCAGCCGAATAGCTAGACCATCGATGCAACTAATCAAACCATCACACATAAACCTCCAAAAATATTGCTTAAAAAAATATACTAAAAAGTGTAATAAAATAAATGAACTCGCTACGACTGTGAAAAATAAAGGTCCACTCACAGATTTTGCTAGAATAATTACAAAGCTGAAACTTGTCGATCGGCACAATTATTCATTTGACACATCCGCTAACTCAATATCCTGTAACCACGATTAAAATTAATATATGATCATCGGAGTTCAAATTGAAAAGCAAGATCGTAAATCTGGTGAGTAATAACATCGAGAATCTCATATACTCGAACAAAGTATGTTCTGTTTAATTATTAACTTAACCAAATCTGAATTCAATTCCCTATAATCCCTCACTTTTAAGAGTCACAAACAAATCCCGAATATCAAATGGCTCGCAAATAAACTGATAGCCAAAGCATTTTTAAATATTGTTGTGAATTAAACTGATTATTGTTCGATTAAATACTCGCCCAAATTTATCAAACTTAAATCTGAATATGAACCTCACCATTGCGTTCGGCACGCGAAAACAAGCAAAACGACATAAAACTTGTCAAATATTCCACATTGTCGGAGCTCTGCCGCACACAACGGCGCGTGGGGACGCGGACCGCCGCTGTCGGCCGCCGGAATCTCATTGGCACCAAAACCTGCAAATGATACAACAATGTAAAGTCTAAGACAAGCCCAACAACTTTTTAGTACATCACAAACCCAAAATCAAACCGGAAAACCTCCAATTTACCGGAAAATTGAAATACCCACTTGAATTTCATTTCCTCCGATCCGCCACCACCGGCCACGGCAAGGGCCGAGACCGGTCCCAAACGGTTTGTCTCACCATGGCCGACAAAAACCCCATAAGTTTGATCCACATCACCACCATTTTGCCCCGCCACCAACACCGCCGAAAACAGCCGGTTTCGGCCAGTTTTCGTTTTGCCACCGCTGTCCTTCGGCCACTAGCGCCGGTGATCCACCAACCAAAAGAAAGAGGAGGTTGATCCCATCAATTTGACACCAAGACCTCGACCAGAGGTGGCCGGAATATAGCTCACCGCCGGCGAGAAGTTCCGTGGCCAAAACATACCAGCCCAAATCAACGCGGGTCAAACCCAATTTCTCCATTTGGAAACTTTCCAAAAATAGCTCGTATTTATACCATATAAATACCCGTACACATACCAGCCCAAATCAATGGTTCAAATCAAATCTGATCAAGAACACGATTAAATCATGCTTAAATCAGTAATAAAAATAACACTTTTAATTAATTTCATCTACCGACTTCAAAATTGGTTAAAACATAGCTCGCTTATCCGAAAATTTTCCCGAAAATTTCTATGAGCTCAAAATTAAATACTCTACAATTCTCATGAAGGAAGTCAACACAAATTCTCGCATGGTGAAATAGTCGTTAACAACCCCAATTACGCGACTAATCTGCGATAACGCATAACACAAATCGATAAACGCATGATTACGATTTGGGTTGTTACATAATTATTATTCATTTATCATGATTTTATGAAGAATTTGACTTAGACTAACAACAAAGAAAGAAGAGAGATGAAGAAATGGTTTTCTTTCCAAAACCCTAGAATTCTTTAAGCGGCAGCGGCGACGGTCTTTAGGCATGTTTGGCGCATGTTTTGCACCTCGGCAGCCTCTTTGATTGCTGATTCACATACGCTAGTCCATAGGCGGTGTTTCTTCCTGGTTCGCGAGTGTGCGGGAGATGTTTTCCTTGGATTTTGGCAAGAGTTGTTGGGCTGACCATCATGGTCGCTCTACAAATTAGGGTGGCAATCGCTTTAATGTTGATCGTCCTCTACATGCAAAATTAAAGCTCTGGGAGGAGGTGCAGATGAAATCTTGTGGACAGGCGACGGTGGCGACAACTGATCGAGGTTTGGACATGTTGATTATTGAGTGCAAGGCCGGCTTTGGTGGATTGGATCTACAGGGGATCCTTGGATGTCACGACGTGGTGGTTGTCAGAGCTCTCAGTTTTGCTCGCGGTGTGGTTGTCCGGTGTTGGGGGCAGCGTGATCAGGAGCTTGGGCCGGTTGGACGGTGGGCTTTGGGTTTGGGTGTGGACCATATGAAACCTTTTACTGATTGGCCGATTGGTCCTGGGCTTAGCTATTTTTGGTTAGCAAAGTCTTGGGCCTGGGTCTTGGGCTCATATCCATTTTGGATCTGGACTTGGATCCAGGGGGTTTCTAGTCAATTTAGGTTTTAGATTTTTGTTGGGGTCTGGCTTTCTGTGCCCGCTCTAGTAGGAGGCTAAAACTTAATTGGTATGGTTATGATTTGTCGGAGCTTGGTGGTTTGCCCACCTCGACAATGCCCTTTAATTATGATCACATGGTTTCTTTTGTGCTTCATTCCAGTAGTTGCATACCAATCGATGTCATGTTCAATTGCATAGGTTTTTTAGGAACGTTGGTGTTCCCTAGGACGTGCCCTTAGAGTGGATCTATGAATAATATAACCCATTATATTATTAATGTGACGTCTTTGCTTAAAAAAAATGAAGAATTTGACTTGTTGCTTCTTGAAATTGATGTCACCTTGAGCCTCATCTTAGACTTTTCTTAATATGGTACAAGTTTTTGGTGTTGTCTTCTCATAAAACATTTTTTAATGTATCACAATAAATTAAAAAATAGGCAAATTCTTCCATGTGTTAACACATTGATACAATAAAATTAGAAAGTTTACAAATCGCACGTAGCTAGTCAGTTCCACAAAATAAGTAAACTAACCTCGTAAAACAAGTAAACTAAAATTGAATGATTTACTAACATAAGGTAAACTGCTTTATAAAATAAGTAGACTGACATTGTGAAATAAGTAAACTGATTTTTACCACTTTAGTTTACTTATTTCACGATATTAGTCTACTCGTTTTGCGAAACTGACTACGTATGATTAATAAACCATATAACTTTAGTCTACTTGTTTCACGAGATTAGTCTACTTATTTTGCGAAGTCGATCGACAATGTAGGATTAGTAAACTATTTAATTTTACTGTATCGATGCATTAATGTACTGAATAGGAGGCCTAAAAATTATATACATTGAAAAAGATACAACACAATAGTTTTTTAAATTAATAAGTTATTAATTAATTAATAAATTAAAAATTATTATTTTATCGATTAATTAATATCTCGTTAAATTAATATATATCGTCAATATTTAAATTATTAATATATGTAGATTTAAAGGTATAAGGCCAAGTAGCTGGGCTGATTTTGGAAAACGCCCACAGTGGCTACGTACATACCAGTTCTAGTTCATTTGTTACTGAAATTTAGAGGGACTACTCTTGGCCTCCATATAGTCTTAGCCCTCAAACTTTCCGATCCATCTTCACGACGAAGAGAGTGATCAAACTCTATCTCTGCTTTGTCATTGGACTCATGACCTAAACTTTTACCAGCTGAACGCAGAGATTGCAACATGTCGTTGATCCTGCACTCTCTTCGAAACTCCAACACTACTTTGACTAGCTCGTAATTCTTCACGACTGAGAGAGGGATACTCTGGCAACCAATATGTAGTTAAGTTTCAGGATTGCCGAATATGGCTAGAAACAGAAAATCTGAAAAGGAAACATGAAAAATCGTTGTAAATTAAAAGATATACATGATCGATGTACGTACCTGCGTAACCCAATCGAGGTATGTCACATGGCTAACATGCTCATTTATATCCAAATCAGTCCATCGAGGCTGCAGTACGTACCAAATTATATTAATTTGACTAATCTAGGTTTCATAAAATGGCAAATAGTATTGGTGATCTTCGATCTAGCTAGTTCTCTAATTGAATACTTATGATCCCTACCGTTAAGCCCCTTGCAAGGAATGTATTTGAATTAACATCCAATCTGCGCAGTTTAGCTGTAGTGATGAGAGGATCAGCACATGTGAAATAATTTTTCATTTCATCTTTGATTTCTTGTATGAATTGGGCAAGTCTCCTTGTTTTTGCGTTCATCATCACTTGAAGGCTGCAATCATCTCACATAAGTCAGACTCACTTAATCATTAGCCTCGATCGCATGCAAGGGAAAAATTCTAGAATGTATTAATAAATGATATACAACAATTTGTGAAGATCATAAAATTACGAAAATAAGTATTTCAATTTGTAATTTTATCTTAACGTAAAAATATTTTTGAGTGATACTAAAGGACTAAGATTATATGCAACGATTCATCTAACAACATATTAAATAAATTTACAAGTTCATACATGATATATTATAACTCAATTTAAAGAACATAATTCAACAAATATAAATTTATTGAGCATGCCTTGTTTCAAAGTTTGAGTACGAACCTGGTTGCTTGAACTAGAACCTCTTTAGTCTTGTAATCACGAAACACCCAATCTCGAGACAAGCCATTATCTCGTGGTACACCCCAAGTATCTACTTGAACCACATCATTCCTTCAAAGACAAAAATATAGAACATGCATTACTGCAAGTGATGTCTAAAAACTACTTTTGATCTTCTAATTAAATCTTGGGAACTGCTAATCGATACCAATTCATATGGAAAAGAAGAAGCTAAGTTTTACCATGATGGATATTTGTCCACATTCATCTGCACACCACTGGCCACCCATACCAAGTCCCTTTTGTCCATCTCTGGTGTTGAACCGATACCACCAGAATAGAGACCAAGCCTCTTGCCGTGCTGCATCGATGTTTCCTACATGCAAATTTTAAGCCTTCAATATAAACAAGACATTCGTATTTCATATAATTGGTAAGTACATTTGATATGATCTTAAGTTTCTTAACATTGAAACCATAATATATAGTACCTGTAACCTCTTCATAAGAAACCCTAAGCTGCATTTTCCATCAGGTCCTATCTCGTATGATCTAATGACGAAGTTCTGTGTAAGAACACGACCATCCTGACTTAATTTTGCACCAAACGTTTCTTCAATTCCGTCCTCGGTAAGTATTACAGAGTTGACGTTTCCTTTCCCTCCACAACATGTTAGTCTATTCGAACAAGGAAATGTTGGTTGAAAGAAGGAATTTGATGCAACCGCAAAAGCAAATGCCATATTGGAACCAACTAATTATTAGTTGTTTGATTTGCAAGACAGTACTACTTGATTTTTTTGTTATATATAATGTGTTCGTTCCGTGGGATATTCAAGGCCAACGGCGCGGCCCACTCATTCCTATATCCGATACGGAAGATGAGGTTAGTCAAAATATCATATTAATAAGCCGCAAAATAAAATTAATGCTTGACAACTGATATGAATAGTATTAATAGAGCATATTGTTGCATAAGGGTATTTAATTGAGTACAACGGCAACAACAGTATAGGATTTAGAGTAGGGGTCGGCAAAAAGCCCGGCCCGGCCCGGTTCGGCCCATGTATAGCCGGCACGGGCCGGGCCTCAACAACATTTTAATATTTGCGGGTCGGGCCGGGTCTTTGCGGGCTTTTACGGGCCGGACCTATCGGGCTTTAATTATTAAAAAATTAAGAAATTTCAAAATAAACATAACCTTCATCCATGCACCGGGGGTTTAAACGTACTCCGACGAGTCTAAATTTTACGTACGATGTTTATCACTATAAAATGGAGTTTTCTACATGTCCTCGTTTATTATTAAAACATATTTAATTCTTATATTGCTTGAATTCTCCATATGTATATTAATGTTCTTACGTTTGTTCATTTGTTATATGGAATGAAATACTTTTGTGAAACTTAATCGGACATGTTTAATTATTTTATAAAATTGACCGTTAGATTGATTGGTTAGAATATTATAACCATGCCTTTAAAATTTTATAAATTTTGGACTTGATTTAAACATCGATCCATGTATTTCGCCAAATGTGACCATAGTACTCTTAAACCTAAAACGGAAATTACCCCTCCCGAAAATAATTTTTTAACATCAAATTTTGGACACATATTCTTATGGAATACATATCTATCTCATAGTGTCAAAAAATTGACATAAAAATTGATTTATCTACTCCCCCCATAGGAAAATAAGATGAGTGTATTAATTTTAGTGTTTTCACAAATTTTGTTTAATTGTATTGACTGGGATCCAAACGTACTTCGATTAGCCTAATTTTTACTTACGGTGTCTTTTATTACAAGGTGAACTATTATATATAGCCTTCTTTATTGTTAAAACATTTTTAATTCTTATATTGCTTGAATTCTCTACATGCACACTAATGTTCTTACCTTTATTCCTTGGTTATATGGGTTGAAAGACCTTTGTGAAACGTAATCGATCATGTATCATCATTTTACAAAACTGACTGTCAGATTGGTTGTTCATAATATTCTAAGCATGCCGTTAAAAATTTATAAATTTTGGACTTGATTTAGACCTACATCTATGAGTTTCGCTAAATGTGACCGTAGTACCCATACAACTAAAACGTAAATTACCCATCCCTAAAGGAATTTTTTAAGATCAAAATTTTAACACACATTCTTGTAAATTACATATCTATCTCATAGTGTTAAAAAAATTGACATAAAAATTTAATTTATCTAGTTTCTCCATGGAAAAATAAGCAATATATAAGAGAAAAGTATTGATGTCATTTCACACACTCTCAATTAAACTCTCACCATTGAAAAATTACAAGATCTAATCTGAACCATCTATTATATTTACTTTTTTACTGTGTAAATCGATAAAAAAATTACAATGAAACCCTAAACCCTAAACCCTAAACCTAAACCCTAACCCATAAACCCTAACTTACTCTAAACCTCAAAATTCCTAAACCTTAACTTACCCTAAATCTCAATCCCCTAAACCCTAACTTACCTTAAACCTAAACCCTAACTTAATTATCCTAAACTCTAAACAATGATTTAATAGTAAAATAGATACACAAATATAACTATATATGAAATTCCAATATTTGATCAATATATGTATATGTAATATATTAATATAGACATACATAAATATAAAAATTAATATATATATATATAGCACTAGTCACTATATTATATATATAAGTGTAGGTATAATGATATATGTACTACTATCTTATATATATAAAAAATTGACTGTCGGATTGGTTGTTCATAATATTCTAAGTAGGCCGTCCCTAATTTTTATAAATTTTGGACCTAAACCCTAAAACCTAAACCCCAAAACCCTAAACCCTAAAAAAATTACAATAAAATCCTAGAACCGGAACCCTAACTTACCCTAAACCTCAAATTCCTAAACTTTAACTTACCATAAATCTTAATCTCCTAAACCATAATTTACCCTAAACCTAAACCCTAACTTATGCTAAACTTTAAATAATGACTTAATAGTAAAATAGATACACAAATTTAATTATATATGGAATTCGAATATTCAATCTATACATGTATATTTAATATATTAATATATATACACAAATATAAAATATATATCTATATAGTATTAGTCTATTAGACTACTAGTCACTAGCTATATCATATATATATATGTCAATATGTGTGTAGGTAAACTTTAACTATGTATAAATTGTATAATGATTAAAATTCATTAAATGATTTAATGATATATGTCAATATGTGTGCGGACTTTGGCGGGCCGGGCCTAACGGGCCTTGCCGGGCTTTTGGCGGGCCGAGCCCGCGGGCCGGACCGGGCTTTAGATCTCTAAACCATGGTCGGCCCACCAACCACCTTGGCGGGCTTTTGCGGGCTTTTTTGCGGGCCGGGCCGGGCTTGCGGGCCTCCACCGGCCCACGAGACCCACGAGCCAAATGATGACCCCTAATTTAGAGTAGATGGACTCAATGGACAAGACCTAACTTCTGCCTAAATTTCGAATGTCAGCCGTCCCTCTTAATTTACAACCATAATTATGGGTTAATTCTCTTTTTATTCTTGCAATGAACTTTGATAAATTAATATTTGATAAATTAATATTCGTTTCACTATTACAAAAAATACTTCGGACAGTTGAGGAAAAAAGTTGTCTGAAGCACACGAAAATTTGTTGTATATTAAGCAGTTGTCTATGCATATATCACACGACCAAAAACTTTTCGTGGTTGAATATGCACTTCAATAACTGGTCTTCAGTTGTTTGAAAAGTCTCAAAGAGTCATGATACTTAAGGACATGTGAGTTGTTTGATACTCATTCAAACAATTGATATCGATCATATGAGATATAGAAAGAGGGCTAATATCTGTTGTTTGGAGTACTATCATACCACTTAATATCTAATGTTTAACTAGTTAAAAATAACCTTATTTTAGTTGTCTAAATGATTTTACAATGACAACCTTTTTACACTGTGTTGTATGGATATGACTCAAAAGACCGATTTTGATATGTTTTCAGTTGTTTCATACAATAAACTACAATGAATCTTCCAAATCATTTTCATTCATAGCCTCATAGGTACAAGAAACTAAAATATTGGTTCAACATATAGGTTCATCACTCAAACAACAGTAGCTAGCAATTAAAACTAAGTGCACATATTACATACTTCGACTAAGTACACATATTACACTTATTGGAGGACAACGGTCTCATCCTGGAACTCATATGGTCATCAACATCCTTAACAATAGCGTACTTCTTAGCCTTCTCAATCACCAAAAGCCCAAAATCCTCATACCCTTCACTCTTTAAGTGCTTCCAAACGTCTAAATGAAAATGAAACTTTACATACATACTCGAGCACAATAACATCAAATGAAGGTGTTATGTCCATCAAACATCTAGACCCTAGTGTAAACAACTTACCAGGGATAAGAGGTCTTGCATCATATGGATAGCTCAACCTATCTACTAATTTCTAGGTGGTTCGCACCAGGGGCGGATCCAGCCCACCCAAAATTTTGGGCAGAAAAAAAAATTGGGCCGGAAACAGAGTGAACAGCCCACAGCCCTAACTCCCATTCTCTCTCTGTTTCTTGATCACTTATAGCCAGTAGCCACACAATGTGCGGCAGATCAACCTAGAACCCTTACTCACCGGCGACCAATCAATCCAGAACCAAAATTCATTGGCCACCAATCAACCCAGAACCCACCGGCGGACCGCCACCGATTAACCGAGAACCCATCGAGGTCCGAGGCACCGATCAACCCAGTTACCCAGAAGGCCAGAAGCCACCAGCCACCGCGACTTTGCCTGAGTTCCTCCTCCCCAAGGTATGAAATTTGAAAAACTCTATTAACCTATTTTGTCATTTTTGTGATTGAATTAGGAACTTGCAATCATGGAATTAATTGAGACTTTCTTTTGAATTAGGAACGTACTTGCAATTGTGATTGTATGAGACTTTCGTAAATATATGTGTATGTGGTTTCGTTTTTCAGGAAGATTTCATGTATAGAAAGTGGGACGATCACCACACTTATTTTGAAGGAGAAGAGGAGAAAGGTACTTCCATTTTTTTACCCCAACCAACTGTGTTAGTGTTGCGACTGTTTTAGTTACTGTTTACTGTTTACTTTGGGGTTAATGAGGATCCAAATGAATCTAGAGATGGAAAAAGTAGCCAATTTTTGTTTGGATATAGATTTGTATTACTTGTGAAATTTGCAGTGCATGTGTAATGAAACTTATGATAGGTTTTGAGTAGAAATGGTTTAGTTTAATATAGTGAGGGGAGAGATTGTTGAGTTTTGTTGTGAGATTGTGCTTGAAAAGATGTTCAGGTAGTTTTGTATTGTAGAATGTTGTTATTAAAAGATTAAGGATTTAGTTTACAAGGCGTGATTTTTAGGGAAGAGATTGTGCTGATTGGTTTTGAAAGACGATAAGAGATAGCGGTGAACAAGTGTTTGAAAGAGGTTCAAGGATATGAGATAATTGAGTTTTATAAAGAACTTTATTTGAGTGGAAGAGTGGTGAGAGTAAGATGGAAAGGGTTGCTGGATTAGAGAAATTATGGGACTAGTGTAGGAGAGGGCTTCTTGGTTAGTAAGACCTATGAAAATCAAAATCATAGGAATTAGGAAGCTAGGGGATAAAAAGTTTTTAGTCAGTTTGGTTACTTTGGTTACTACCTTTTAAAAATATCCTAATTAAATGTACAAAATGTTGTATAGGTTTGACACATTCAGTATAATGGCAGATCACTGTAAATCCAAACGTTACAAAAATCTTCTTTCATGATTTACAACAAATAATTTGTCAAGTGAAAGGAATGATAATGAGTTTGGGAGTGACAGTGGCGGTGGGAGTGAGAGTGAGGATGAGCCTCCCAATGGGTTATAAACCTCGGAAAAAAAATCGTGCACTGTACAATAAATTACAGTTCACCCAAATTTGAAATCCTGAATTCCCTGGTTGGCACTTAGGGTTGACTAGATTATACACAACTGAAACAAGACTGAGACACATTTGATTAAATTACTAATTACGTTGAAAACTGGATGTTGTTATGGGAAAGTTTTGGTCCTAAGAAATTCATACACAACGAGACAGTATTTACAAGAACACGGAAAAAGCAAGGCTTGATAGAGTTTCCAAAGCCTACCTCTGTCGATTTACCAAGCACAAAACCTAGCTGGAAAAACTGTCTTGGGCCTGTAAAAGTCCTAGTTCAAAAATAACCTCATCCAATTTGTTTCTTATTGGAGGAGATAATAAATCCTAGATCAGTATATGAGAGCAAATATAAGGGATCAGTTCCTGGCATCTATTAAGTGGGTAAAAAAAAGTGTATCATTGTGCCTTTGGTGTTATACACTCAAAGTAAGGAGCCAGTGGTGTGTCAACAAGCACAATTTGTAAAACTCCTGCATATTCTGAGCAACTGCTAGGGTACCAATGCTGAAGACAAAAAAAAAATAAGATGAAGACTTAACAGAACGAAAAAAGAAGTGATAAAAAACAACTGAAAGGATCTAACTGATAAACTAGCTAGAAAAATAAAACTGTCATGGAATCATAGTACCTGTCAAACATGCTCAAAGGATGACATTCCAGTAAGAATCAGGAGAACATTGTCTATTATTTAATTAATATCTCGCTTAATAATATTTTCTGCCGGTCAATACGGGACTAGATCATATTCCTAACAACTTCGTTAAATATAAAAAATATTAACCTTTCTCTAATTAATCTAGCCATCTAGGTGCCTACTAATATATAAAGTAAAAATTAAATAAAAAATAAAAAATTGATATATTATGATTCATCAAATACATTAAATTAAATTCAAAATTAAATTTTCAGCTTAGAATTTATGTTCTCTCCATCATTTAAGCTATTTCTTGGAAAAAAATTGTATTGTGACCTGCACGTTTCTTCTTTGCATATATACCAAATCAAACTTCGTCCTTGATTTGTAACATATATCATATTTAGTAAATTCTTTTCATTTAGTATCAAAGATGTAAATAAAGAAACATTGACGAACTAGGAATAACATATAAACTTGATTTTATTAATAAATATATGTATATAATTTAACTAAAAAATATCTAAAAATCTCAATAAGTTAATAATTAGTAATTTATAAATAAATCATTAAATTATTTATTTATTGATAAAATAATAACCTTGTGTTCAAGGAGAAATATAGGTACGCAGAAGATATAACTGAAACTACTTTATTCATTGATAGATGACCTTAAATATGCATTACAATCTGTTACAATCAATATCCCTATAAATCAGGGATTGAGAAAATATCTATTTCTCTTCTAATTTTGATAAGATACACATCTAGATACTAGGAGTATAATATCCTTCAACACTCTCCATTGTGTCGCGATCCTAATAGATGATGCATGACATGTTGCCTTACTAAAAACCTTGTTAAGCAAATAAAAAACCTCTTGGGTAAAAATAAAAGTTTGGTCTAAAGGAAAAAGAGTGCAATGCATCAACTACATAAGCGATCACATGTGATGTGGACTCCCCCTGATGTCTACACAATGAACTCTCCATAATCAGTAACGCAATCTCGAAATTTAGAGAATCTTCGCATAACAATGCGTCTCACATGCTTTGCAAATGTAGATTTGGGAAATGACTTGGTAAACAAGTATGCAGTATTATCTGCTGAACAAACTTGATTCACATGAATATTCAATATCTACTATTGTTGATAATTAAAGAAGAACATTGGCGATATGTGCTTTGTATGATCACCATTGATGTATTCCAACTTCATTTTCTCAATGCAAACCGCATTGTCCTCAAATATACAAGTTGGTGATGTCGTAGTAGATAGAAATTCAATAGACCCTCGAATATGGTTTATAATAGACCTAAGCCAGACACACTACACATTCTTTAACCGCTTCATGTAAAGCAATAATCTCGTAATGATTTGAGGAAGTAGCAACAAGGGTTTATGTAGTTGATCTCTAAGAAATCGCCGTGTTTCCAATTGTAAATACATAACCTGTCTGGGAACGTCCATTGTGTGGGTCGGAGAGATACCCAACATCAACAAAACAAATCAAGGCATCACAGGGTGTATCTGAGTAGAGGACCGCACTAAATTGGGGAATAGTGCTTGCAGCCGGATCAATTTTTGACGGGTCTAACATCTCACTCGATAGGTCGAGTGAGTGATCCTGATTTGTCCAGGGTGCAACCTTCGATGGGTCAAAATTCCTAGAATCAGCATGCTGCAATTCAATAATTCTTTTTTCGGGTATTTCAATCTTCTCTCTGTATTCTTTGTAGGAAAAGAATAAGCCCAAGTACCTGAAGATGTGCTTTACCCCATTTTAATGACGTTGTGTTGGTGCAGAACTAAACCGAGCTAACAAATTTACAGAGAATGCAATGTCTAGTCTAGTACATTGAGCTAAATATAACAAAGCTCCAATAGCACTAAGGTATGGTACATCAGCTCCCAATAGTTCCACATCATCTGTCAGATGGTACAGATTCTTATTAGGTTCCAGACTACGAATAATCATTGGTGTGCTAATAAGGTGTACTTTGTCCATGTTAAATCGCCTGAGCATCTTTTGGAAATATGTAGTCTGGTGAATAAATATTCCACCAACTCGATGTTTTAATTTCAAACTAAGACAAAATCGAGTCCTACCAAGGTCTTTAATCTCAAACTCGGATTTTAAGTAGCCTATCGTCTCATTGATTTCATCAAGAGACCCGATGATATTCATATCATCAACATAGACTACTACAATGGAAAATCCTGAATTTGTTCTCTTAATGAACATGCATGGACACAAATCATCATTCTTATATCCCTTCCCAATCAAGTAGTCACCCAGATGTGTGTACCACATCCTACCAGATTGTTTCAATTAATATAGTAAACGTCTCAATCTAATCACATGAGTACTCCGTGGTGTAAAGTTATTTGAATTGGGTATGACCATATCTTCCGACACTTTCATGTATATGTCTGAACCAAGGTTTCCATAGAGATATATTGTCACCACATCCATTAGCTGCACGTTCAGTTTTCCGGACACTACCAAACTGACAAGGTAGCGGAAAGTAATGATGACCATGACCGAAGAGTATGTCTCCTCATAATCAATGCCAGGGCATTAAGAGAATCCTTTCACCATAAGTCTAGCTTTATACCGCGTGACTTCATTTTTCTCATTAAGCTTTCGAATAAAGACACATTTATGTCCTACTGGCTTCACATTCAGTGGGAATAGCACTACCAGACTGAAAATATGCCTTTTCTTCAAGGAGTCTAGTTCGGCATGCCACCTCTTTCTACTTTGGCCAATCTGTTCTCCGCTGACATTTAATAACCAAGTGGGGTTCCACTTCATCGTCATCAATAATCTCTTGAGCGACGGAATAAGGAAAAGCATCATCAACTACCTTGGATGATCTATCCATAAAAATGTGCACATCATTGTTAGTTAGTGAGATTTCACCGTTCTTTGACATCACATATGGGTCTGAAGCATCCTCTAGAGATGCCATTTGTGATTCTAGGACAAAATTATAGTTAGGAACAATCTCATGTGTGAGATTCAAAATATTGATGACGAAAGGATCAATTTGTGTCTGGATGGCCTGCCTTTTCATCGGCGGCTCATCTGTGGATTTTCTTGGTTTCCCCTTCTTCCTGATAGGAGCCGAGACCAACACTACTCCATTCACATGGGAATGGGGAACGTTTCCTTGTATTGGAATTGTGTTAAACCGCCCATTCTTGGGGACTTCCAAACTTGCAGGAATATTTACACCAGGTATGTCTGATCTCGTCACTTTCGCAATATCAATAAAAGAGTCGGGCATCGAGTTTGCTACCTTATGAAGATCAAGAATACATCGCACTTCAATATCACTTTGAGATGTGCGTAGATCTTCTTGAAACATAGTGGGAGTATACCATGTCAATTCCTAATGTTCAACCGGAATGGAGGCATTCCTATCTTTCCCTAATGTCGGGAAGTATGTTTCATCAAAGTGACAATCTGCAAATCTTGCAATAAACAGATCTCATGTCAAAGGTTCTAAGAAATGAACAACCGTTGGAGATTCATAACCAACATAGATGCCTAAACGACGTTCAAGACACATTTTAGTGTGTTGTGGAAGCGCAATTGGCACATATACCGTGTAACTAAAGATGAGTAGGTGTGAAATGTCAGGCTCATATCCACTTACTAACTAGTACGCAATGAATGGTTGGCATGCTATGGGTCTCAATCGAATAAGCATTATCGCATGTAATACTACATATCTTCAAGCATATACCGGCAAATTAGTATGCATAACCATTATTTTGGCCACAAGCTGTAACCGCTTGATGTGCACTTCTGCTAAACCGTTCTGTGAATGAACAGGAGAGACGGGATATTCAACTTCAATCTCAATTAATACAATAGTCATAAAACTCTTTGTAGCATATAATACTACGTATCTCCAAGCAGATACCGGCAAATTAGTATCCATAACCATTATTTTGGCCACAAGCTGTAACCGCTTGATGTGCACTTCTGCTAAACCGTTCTGTGAATGAACAGGAAAACGGGATGTTCAACTTCAATCTCAATTGACATACAATAGTCATCAAAAGTCTTTGTAGCATGTAATACTACGTATCTCCAAGCAGATATCGGCAAATTAGTATGCATAACCATTGCTTTGGTCACAAGCTGTAACCGCTCGATATGTACCTCTGCGCGCTAAACCGTTCTGTGAATGAACAGGAGAGACGGGATATTCAACTTCAATCTCAATTGACATACAATAGTCATCAAAAGTCTTTGATGTGAATTCTCCTGCATTATCCAATCTAATAAACTTGATTGGGTTGTCCGGGTGGTGAGCCCGAAGCTTAATAGTCTGTGCTAGAAGTTTTGCAAATGCAATATTCCTTGTGGATAGCAAAGTAACGTGTGACCATCGCGTTGATGCATCTACCAAAATCATAAAACATTTAAATGGTTTGCATTCCGATTTGAAAGGTCCACAAATGTCACAATGGACTCTCTGTAAGAATGGTATATTTTTAGTGTTATCAACAGTAAAATAAAGTTTAGCCTGTAACTTTGCTAATGAACAAGCTTTAAAAAATGAGCAGTGAGCATTAGAGATTGCCATAAAGGAGTCTTAAATTGTGGATCAAAACTAGGTGTTGTAGTTGGCTTAGAGGCCGAAACAAGATGAAGATTGTTAATCTCATTTACTCCATCAAAACCGATAGGTATTTCCACATGCTTCATTGCTCTGAAAAACGGATGACCATGAGACTTTTTCAAGATTTTGATCATTATATCCCAACCACGATGTCTCAGTTTGTAGTGCCAAAACTGATATGAGGCCGAGTCACACATAATAGTGAGAGTGACTGCATTGGATTTAATGATCCAAAATTTAGTAAGATATAATCCACTACAAATTGCCCCTAACATCTCCAAAGTGTGCTTTCTACCGCACTCCTCTGAAATTATACATAAGAATTCTTTATCATTCACAATGAGTTTCCAAGTGTAAACTGTTGGCTCTAATGTCCTTAAAACTTAGCAAAGTTCAATTGGCTTTTGGTGCATACAATGCATCAGTGATATAAATTATTGTACCATGTGGTAGCAGAAATTGGTCTGAATCATGCTCTTATATAACCGATGCAGAACCAATCATGGTTGTCACTGGTGGAGTGTACGACACAAGAACCATAAATAATTTCTTATTTTGCAGTATAGGATGAGTAGTGCTACCACTATTTTCTAGACATTCAATCTCACCTAAAAAATCTACAAAAAAATGTGAATTAATTAGTCTTTAATCCCAAGACATGGCGAAAACTTTAGGTAATATTTTCCAAAGGGTTGTGACCATTATAGAGTGTTGATATGGCATAAGAAAACTCATGTAAAACACATCCAAAAATACCAATTTCGGGTGCATGCATGTTTCAACGGGTCAAGAAATCCACTTGACAGGTCGAAGCAAACGCAAAAACAAATATGAATTTACGATACCAATTTTCGACGGGTTGAAGATAATCCTTGATGGGTCGAAACTCATGAATATTGTGCCCAAGAAGGTCTCCTCGATGTGTCGAGAAGAATGTCTCGACAAGTCGAAGGAAACCTAAACTGATTTTTATTTTCCGATATCTTTTTCGACGGGATGAGTACTTCCATAGACGGGTCAAATTTAGAGAAATTTGGAGACAGGAGCTTGCCTTCCACATGTTGAGATGGAGCTTTGATAGGTCGAAGGTGCAAAGTAGGTGATCGAGAATCATCTTTTGACGGATCGAAAGAAATAGGGCAAAAATTTTAACAGGTCAAAATAGTGCCAAAACCGATCCAAGAGGGGGTTTTTGACGGGTCGAAAAATTTCCAGAATCAAAATCATCCTCTCTTTTTGTCTCGTGTTATGGAATTTTGGTTTCATAGTGCCATAGAGTTAGTGTATAATTTGAATCATTAAGAAATATGTATGAAAATACTCATTCTTAACACTTTCAAATATCGAAAGGAAGAAAATTTTATTACTTTGCCAACATCAAAACTTACATCAAAAAATTGTCTTATTCTAAACAAAACTGACTACAACAAGTCAAAATAAATTAAACTTGATTACATAGAAAAGACATGAGTCTAATACATAGACTGATCAAAATCCGCAGTCTCTAGACTTGCTTTTGTGTCATCTTCTACAATAAGATTGGCCCCACCGTTATCTTCCATCTCATAGTCAGCATATTGTGTCTCTTTTTCCTTTGCTTGGTATTGTCAACATATATTGTAGGCATTCTGAATATCCTTTGGTGCTCTGCATTATTTATGCGTATGTGTGGTGGCATGCGTTTGTCGATCTAAAGAAGTACCTCGCTAGTCAAAATTTCCTCGTCGTACCAAGGGACATGGAGCCTATACGCATATACTTGACAGTAACGGAGATGGTTACAAGTGTGGCACCGTTTCGAGAAGAAGGAATGTTCTAATGGCCGGTCTCGTTCGTCAGCCACAGTCTGATCGACGCAAAAACCAGATATACGTTCGCCGAGAAAATCGTCTTGGCTTTAGTGCATGCGAAGAGAAAACTTCGCCAATATTTCAAGGGGAGGCAGATATTAGTTTATACAGACCTTTCACTTCGAAGAATACTCACGAAGCCAGACGCATCGGGGAGAATGATGAAATGGGCAATAGAGCTCAGTGAGCATGACATATAGTTCAAACTGAGGACGTCGATAAAAGGTCAAGCATTGGCCAATTTTCTCGTCAAGTGCCATCTACCGTTGTCCAAAGACAACGTCCCATGGGAAGACCCAATACGGGAAATGGATATCGAATGTTCATCAAACTATGTCGGGGCCAGAGTTAGGATCGTACTAAGAAGCACGGAGGGATTCAACCTAGACTGGACCATAAAGTTTGAGTTCCCCGCATCGAACAACGTCGCCGAATATGAAGCGCTTGTGACTGGACTCGAGTTGACCAAGCAATTGCGTATCAACGTGTCCAAATATACTTGGATTCGTAACTAGTAGTGGGATATTCTAACAAAAATTATACGGTGAAAGACCCGAAGATGATCGACTAAGAGGAATTGGTATGCAAGATGATTCAGGGATTCGAGCTGATCTAGTTGATAAAAGTTCCACGAGAAGAAAATTGGTGAGCAAATGAACTGGCAAAGTACGCCTCGAGATTAACCCAGAAACCAATACATGTTCAGTTTGATGTGCTTGAAGTCCCCAGTATCGACGAGAAAGATGAACGAAGAGCAATGGCAATAGACTCGATTTCAAATGACTGGAGGGGAGAGATAATCAACTTCTTGGAGTTCGATATTCAACTTAAAGACCCCGTTGAGGCAAGAAAATTGAGAATGAAGGTCGCACGGTATGTATTACTCAACGAAATTCTTTATCGAAAATATTCCAGCAGGCCATTGTTGCGATGTGCGGGACAAAGGCAAGCTGAGAACATCATAGAGGAAATCCATGGAGGATTGTGTGGAAGCCATGTTGGTGGAAGAAGATTGGCAAAAAGAATAATCACAAAAGGATACTTTTGGCAATACATGGTGAGGCAATCAGAGCAGTATGTAAGGAAATGTCCTCAGTGTCAAGAGCATGTGCCCCTCAGCCATGCGCCTGCGCAAGAGCTCATCGCACAATTCAGTCCATGGCCTTTTGCTCGTTAGGGAATGGATATCGTGGGACCACTCCCAGTAGCACCCGGAGGGCTCAAATTGGTGCTTGTTGCAATAGATTATTTTGCAAAATGGGTAAAAGTAGAACCGTTCGTTGCCATTTGTTCAAAAGACATGGTCAACTTTGTTTGGAGGCAAATAATATACAGATTTGGAGTACCTAGAGAAATCGTGTGCGACAATGGAACTCAGTTCAACAATGTGGCATTATGTAACTTTTACGACAAGTATGGAACTAAATTGAGGTTCTCGTCGAGAAGTTATCCTCAAGGAAACGGTCAAGTAGAAATCACCAATCGAATTATTTTCGACGGGGTAAAAAGGAGGTTAGGAAGAAAACGTGGTGCATGGGCTAATGAGCTGTCAAGGGTGTTATGGACGAACAGAACAACCCAACAGAAGACGATGAAAGAAACTCCCTACTCGTTAGTATATGAAGCTGAAGCAGTAATCTCCATCGAGAATATGTTTCTAACAATAAGAACGATGGCATACGTTGCCAGGGGAAATGATGAGCGCATGGCCGTCGAGTTGGATCTAGCACATGAACGACGATAAGAATCCACTACTCGAGTGGCCTAATATCAAAGGTAATTTGAGAAGTATTTCAATAAAAATGTTCGACCATGAAGTTTTCAGCTCGGCGAGCTAGTGTTAAAAAGGACGATCGAAGATATACGAGTTCACAGAACGGCAAAGTTTGAAGCTGCATAGGAAGGACCGTTCCGTGTGATGGAGGTATAAGGTCAAGGAGCTTATAGGCTCAAGCAAGTTGGCTCGGGGCGTTATCTCCCAAATCCGTGGAATGCTATTTACTTGAAGAAATACTACTAGTGAACCAGGAGAGGTACGCCAAAACAATAAAGTTGTTTTTTAATTTCAGCTATGTACTTTGAATTTGTTTCCAAAAATTGTAGAGTGCTGATGGAAAAGACAAAGAGAAATAAATAAAGTCTTCGTTAAGGCCAAAACTATGTTGGTATGGCATTCTAAGACCCAAAAACCTCGGGCAATATGGGAATTACAAGGCATAAAAGCTTTAGAGAAAAAATGCATAAATATTGAAAAGCTGAAGAAGCATATCAATGTAAGTGCTCAACAAGAGGTTCTAGACGAGCACATGACCCAAAAGTCTTGGGAAATATGGGGATTACAAGGCATAAAAGCTTTAGAGAAAAAATGGGTAAACATCAAAAAGCTGAAGAAGCATATCGATGTAAGTGCTCAATGAGAGGTTCTCGATGAGTACATGACCCAAAAGCCTCGGGCAATATAGGGATTACAAGGCAAAAAATCTCTAAAGCAAAATGCATAAAGATCGAAAAGTTGAAGAAGCATATCGATGTAAATTCTTGATGAGAAATGCTCAACGAGTAAATGACCCAAAGCCTCGGGCGATGTGGGATTATTGACATAAAAGCTTTAGAGCGAAACTGCAAAAAAGTCAAAAAAACTAAGAGCATATTGACGATAAGAACTCGACGAAATAATTTTTCAACGAGTATGATGAATATGACTTAAAATCCTCGGGCAATATGGAGAATAACAGGCATAGAAGCTTAAGAGCAAAAATGTAAAAGGGTCAAAAAAGCTCATAGCATATCGACGAGGCCAGTGTACCAAAGGTTGAAATGGCATGAGATCGACGAGAAGTCTCTCGTTGAGATATTTCCTGTCCTCAAAGAAATGTCTTTTGATGGAAATTTTTCAAAGAAAAGATATTTGGGGCATATACAGGGGAATAAGAAAGAAATATACGTTATATTAACAATGATTGCAGGAATAAGTGCTCAAAAATTGAAAATAAAAGAGCTTGCCCTCTGCAAAGCCCAAAGTTATTTGTCGTCGAGGAAACTTTCGACGGACTTTCATTCGATGAGTTTGAGAAAAAGAAAATTATGGGAAAAAAAAGCTCCTACACATTAGAGCTGGAAAACAATGGCAAGAAGTGAGCAGGGATCCCTTGTCTGGTGATCAAGTCGTTTCGGTAGTTGCTGGCTTCGGCGATCATCCCGCGATCATATGCGATGCTCATTTTGGTTTGGTGATGATTAGCATTGTTACGGATATGCTTGATGGTATCCTCGGAGTATGCAAGCTCACTGCACAGGCGGTTGACACCACCTTCCAAACAATTGATCTTGAAACATGCACTCTCTAGCTCATACTCGAGGTCGCGAAAAGTGGGTCAGCGACTAGATCGAGGAGAGGTAAGGGTAGCACGATCGCATTCTCTAGAGTTGTGGCTTGTTCATGGAACGAACTCTCAATCTCGAGGATGGGCACAGTAATTTGATCGAGGAAGGAGTTGAGCCGGGAGGTTGAGGTCTTCGCGGCTTCGACTTCAACGAACGGTAGAAGCACTGTCAACCCGAGATCATGGAGATGGGAGCGAAGTAAAAACAACATGCTCGAGGTTACGAACCCGAACCTCTAATGAAGTCTTCTGATCTATACCTTCGTTACAATACGCACTCCATTCAGAACTAGTGATCATCTTAAAAGGGGAAGATGAGCCATGGGACCTGTGATTGGACCACGTATTAGCATAAGCGTGCATGGGAAAATAAAGAATGTAGAGGATGGAGAAGAGAGACTTTACGTAGTTGATGACTGCTCAAGAGTGTTTGTACCTGATTTTTACATGTTGGCATGTTAAGCCCAATTGTCGAAGGAGTGGGTTATATTGGGCCTTAATTTTAGTACATCGACTTTCAGATACTTTAGCCGATGGATGAGGGAAAAGCTTACTCATTATTGATGATATTTGTTAAATCCCGATAATTATCTTGTTATTATTATTAGATTTATCAAATATTTATATCAATTAGAGACCTAATTGAATTGGATTATGAAGAATATTTCTTCAAGGATTGCTACAAAAAATGAGAATGAATCTAGACCTCTTTATGGGCATGCACACGATATGGTGATTTATTGTAAATGAAAGAGATAATCTCTCTTTTAATACTAATTAGCTTTGTTTAGGAATTTTACTGCTCTACATAGATTCCTAGCTACTAGTATAAATAGGACTACTCTACCATATTGTAAAATGTCCTCGACCAACACAATACAACACATTAATACAATACATCTCTTCTCCAAATGCCTTGCATTATTTTTTAGTCAAATTTATCTTCTTTTATCGCTTTCTTTTCCTTTCTTCACTTAATCGTTATAGTTTTCGTTCTTCACCTTTTATTTTCATGCACTTTAGATTATAGAATTTAATTTTTTTCTATTTAGTTTACTCATCTTTTAGCTTTTCTAGCAATTATGTATCAGAAAAACACAAAAAGAAACGTCAGAAAATCCTTATTCACTAAGGCAAGAGAACCCTGCGGCCAACAATTATTTTAAGAAGTCATATTCGAGTGCAAATCTATCAAAACCTCGCTTGGTCAATAAGCCACGAGTTGGCACACCCGCGTCAATCAGAAGGACACTGTGACCCAAAATCCAATGACCCTCGACGAAGACCGTGACGATTTTTGAGCAAACATTTTTGGCCGCCGAAGAAGACCATGACGATTTTTGAGCAAACAAGGAGATAGCTTAATGGTCATCCGAGAAACTTCCTTTCCTTTACCATGCCTCGGAGGAGGAGGAAGGATAATTAGGTTATTCGAGGGCGAATCCATCACAAAATCAACTTCAGAAAGTGTGGCAGACATAATGAGGGATTTCTTTGGTGATGTGCACATTAAAGGTGTGGAAAAATGGGTTTATAAAGCCCAAGTGATTTAGGGTTCCTTGTGCGAGACACAAGGAAGAAGATAAGATAGAGCCCCGAAGAGATCGAGATCAAAGGAGTTTTTGAAAAGATTCCCAACTAAAGTTGGTTTTGAAGAGAAGACGTGGTCAACAAATCATCGAAAAAATCTTGTTGACTGGAGAGGTTGTGCCTCTTTCGATGAGATCGAGTTTGTTAAGGAGTTGTCGAAAAAAGAGGTGAACGTCCGTTAAAGGGAGAAAGGCGGAGTAAAGTTTAACGAGCACAAATTTGAAAAGTATGAGAAAAGGCATGAGTACGAGAAAATAAAGCATCCGTACAAAAGTGCAAACCGATAAAGATGTCCAAAAGTCGGCTTATGCCAAAAATTAGAAGCATAAAAGAAAAAGAAAATGCAGAAAAAAGCTTCAACTTGGGACATCGGTGGAGGTGGTAGCCGTTGAGTTTTGCTCCTCAATTTTCTCATTCACAGGTTCCTTGGTGCTCGAGGCGGCCTTGACAAAGCCTGTGTTGTTGAGGAAGGAGGGTCAGCATTCTCGGAGATCACCTTAGCTGTGGGGACGACTTCGAGGTACTTGAGAATTGTCTCGGAGGAAGGGAAAACTTCATCGGTGAGCTGGGCTGTGTTCTCTACGGGAGCATCATTTTTTGGCGCTGGAGGAATGCGGACCTCACCGGGGTTAGAACCAAACAAAGGCTCGTACTCGTCAGCGCACTGGAAAAGCTTGTTGATAGCATCAAGTCCTTCATAGATGTGTTCCTCGGTAGGAAGAGAAGACTAGGCCCATGTGAGGCGGAAGTACTTCGCCTAGGATTGCCTCACCGTCCGGTTGGCATTCTCAAACTCCTCATCACGGATCTTCTCCACGTCGTCAATTTTCAACTCCATTGAGGAAATGTGCTCGATAGCCTCCTAGTTCTCTTTCTCAATCTTGGAAATTTTTCTTGAAGCATTCTCAACCTCTAAATCTTTGACGAGGCACCTCCCTTGAGAAAATTTGGGGTTGTCGGAGAGCTCATCGTTGGATTTCTCGAGATTGATAAAGCGCTATTCGAGGGCCTCAAGCTCTCACACCTTGCTCCAGTATTAGGAGGTGAAGGCAGATATTTTGGTCTTGTCCTCGTTGAGTTCAATCTCCAGGACATCGATGAGATGGGAGTCAGAGGAGAAGATAGTTTGTACATGGAGCACAATCTGCAAAAATAAGATCAATCGGGGTTAGCACCGACAGAAGGAAAACACTTGAAGAAGGAAAAGCTTTTCGACAAACTTACATCCAGAGCCTTGGATAGCACCGCCGCTTCGTGTTCCTCACGAGATCTACATCAGAGAGTTTCACGGTATGGTGAGCTCTTGTTGAGCTGAAGGGCCATGTTGCGAGCCACCTCGGGGTTGCCGAGGAGGGGCTGGACCTTAGCGGGCTTCGAGCCGATGGTCGATGAGCTCTTCTCGACGGGGGTCGACGAGCTCTTTGACAGAAGAGGCTTGGGAAATTGTGGAGCTACATGATCGACAAAGTTATTCGAATGAAACTGAAAAGGGAAAAGCTTAAAGAGCAGTTCGAAGCAAAGAGAAAGAAGTACCTTTGGTAGCAAAAAGATGAGGCGTTTGCTCGTGAAGGAGGGGATCCAGTTCCTCCATGGGTGGTGGACGACCTTTAGGTACGGAAGAAACAGGTAAGCGAGTCTCTGAAAGATCGACGGGATTAGATAATGTGTCACCAGTGCTCGACGAGGTTCTACACCTCTTTTCCTGGAGAGGATCCTTGAAGTTGACTGAGCAAGGAAGAGAGCGGCTTCTTTTCTTACTACCAAAAGTAGCAGCGGTTGGGGAATCCACGGGGGCTTCTGAGGAGATTATGGTGGTCTTGGCCGAGGCTTTGAGCAGGCTGGAGGTCTCGACGAGAACGTCAAATGGCAGCTTCACCCGTATGAGCCAAGTATAGATGTCATTCTCGGTGGTGTATGTTTCGGCATATTGAGTGTATGTCGACAAGGAGTGCTCGTGTGCAAGCGAGAGTAGAGAGGTGGAGGAAGTGAAGAGAGCTAGAGACCAGTGGCCCTGGGCTGGGTTCTGGATGAGCCATGTTGCCCGATCATCGCTGAGCAGGAAAGGGTTGGAATCCACCAAAAGAGCTACATGCGAAGATGGAGAAGGGTAAGTTCCTGAGGTGGAAATCAAAATTGAAAGCTCAACGAGAATTCGTTGAAGAGATATCGGCGAGGGAAAATGTTACCTGGTTTGTCCATAAACCTCTTGGGGATGCCGAGAGGGAAGTCCTCGAGTTTCGAGGGCGTCCAGTTGCCCTTGATCATCACCGGACTGGAATCTCAACTGTAATAGTTGATGTTAAGATGCTTGAATCACTTCTGATTGTGGTGAGGACAGAAGTTAAAGTGGCAGTGGGTCTACTTGATTCTTGAGTACTTGTGGAGGAAAAAGAAGTCCCCGATCTCGAGGGGAACCTTCATTTGCTAGTCGAAGGCCAACAACGCTGAGATCATTGTGAAGGAATTTGGGCTCAATTGCATGAGATGCAAGTCGAGTACTACCAGTAGAAGAAAAATAGCCGGATGCAGAGGGAAGCTTAGAAATTTCAAATGAAGCTGAGAAATGATGAGGCAGTCATCGGGTAAGCCCTGGCCTGAGATGAAATCAACACCATCAGGGACGGCGAAGATTTGGACGCTGACCAACGAGTTAAGGTGGGACCTCACAAGTGAGAGTTGGCTCTCGGTGGGAGTCCACCGCTTTTGCTCATCCTCCAGAGACTCCCCTAAGATCGTCATCTCCTTCTTCTTCGGTGACCTCGTCGTCGCTGAGATTTCGCTCTTAGGTAACCTGTTTGTTGACTAGGTTGGCGGCAGCCTCAGAATGGGTTCGAGAATGAGTAGTCATCATGATCGAGGTGATAAAGGTTGATGATCAGAGATGATTTCTGGGTTAAGAGAGGTGAGAAGGTCGGTTTCACTTTTTGGGAGAGGAAGAGTTTGAGATAAGAGGAAGTGAAGAAGAAGAGTGGGAAAAAGGATATATATAGTGCGCGAGAATCGAGAGAGAATGAACAGTGGTTATGGAATTTTAAAAGATACATGAGACAAAGTTGAGTTATGGCAGCATTAAGAAGAGTGGGGAAAAGGATATATATAGTGCGCTAGAATCGAGAAAGAATGAACATTGATTATGGAATTTTAAAAGATACATGAGACAAAGTTGAGTTATGGCAGCATTAAGTACGTTGAATGTGGGAAACGCGAACGAGACGTCTGGGAAATTAAAGGGTTTTTCAGTTTCTCGACGAGAAAATTCCTTCTAGATTCTTCAGTGAAGATCCAAAAGAAATTTTGGGGACATTTATGGGGGAGAAATATTTCTCTACCTCGACGAGCCGGCATAGATGCTTGAGGAAAGACAAGGTCTCAGGTCACTTGGATGAAAGGTGATCAAGAATTTTTGAAAATGAGTAAAGCTCGACGAGGAAAGAATTGTGTGCCAAAATGTCGACGAGAGAAGGTCGCACACCAAGAAAGAAGTACGAAGAAGTCAAAGTCGTTGAGACATTCATGGCGTTTGACTCGGTCTCGCCGAGAATAACTCGAGGAAGTTTCAGCCTCGAAGAGACATCTCGGGTGGTTTATCTAGACGAGCTGTAGAACATAGACCTTCGGGTAAGAAGTTAGTTTCGGATGGGAAGGTCCAAAACTTGAAGCCCACAAGTTGGTTGCCAATTTGGAGGGAAGGTTTACACTATCCCAGAAGATTACAAATCATTAAAAAGGATTTAGAAACTTCGCACATTCTGCACATTTACTTACTTTTATACTCTTAATTAGAACTCTTGAGTGACTCGAGATTCAGAGTGTCTTTGTAAGTACCCCAACCCCCCCCCCCCCCCCCCAATCATCCCCAACCTTATTTCGGCGTAAAGAATCTAAAACTCGGGCTTGTCAAAGATGTTGGATCGTTTGGTGTTCGTCGAGAATTTCTTGTTGAGGTAACTTGTCCTCGACGACATTTTTATGCTCCAATAGGTCCCCACTGCATCTCTCTCCTGAATCAATGGCACTCTCCCTCTCCCTCATCATAGCCCCCAGCCTAATGCTCAGAATTTACAAAAGGCCACTTCATCACCAGCCGCGGCCCTTTCTTCTCCTCCGAATTATTTCTCTTTGCTTGATTGCCTTCACCTCCTCCGGCGCCGAGAAAATCTCATAGTACTTCATTTCGAAACACCCATAAGCAAAATAGTATTGCTCATCCCCCTTCACCATGATCTCTAGTGCCAGCGACAGTAGAATGGACAAAACATCCAGAACATCTCTCCGCCGAAACCTTCTTCACAATTTTTGGCATTGCCCTCGGTTTCTTCTTGCTCCGTGAAAAACTCGTTTCCAACCTGGGTATTCTTGGACAGTTTGTAACAGGCCTGCTTCACGAGCCGGAGAGCCTCATCATAGTATGGAAAGCCATGAAATTTTGGGTCGAGGAGGCCGGAGAGCTTGGCGCACTGGGCCCGAATGAGTTAGCAGTTCGTTGTGGAGTCGACTTAGGTCAGTTAGAGGGCGGAGCACTAGTCAGTTCGATCTTGGCGACAAGCATGACGTCGGTGACAGAGTTGGTAGGCAACAAGGTTGGAAGGGTTGTAGTCGCAAGCAAAGACTGGGAATTTACGGCAGCCAAAGAAGTAGCCATCACAAAGGAGGTTGGCCGCGATTTTGACAAGCTTTTCGGATTGGGGTACCACGCCATTCAGGTCATCCATTTTCCTTTTCTTTTTTTTTTCTTTTCTTTTTTTTTTGCCTCTTTTGGTCTGAAAGAGAGAATCCAAATCAATCTTTTTGAAAAGAGTAATAGAGAGAGAGAGAGAGAGAGAGAGAGAGAAAGAAAAAAAACTTGGCAAAAAGACTAATTTACCCTTCATTTTTGAATTACACAAAAGCCACGTCAGCATCTTAACGGAAATATAACGAAAAACTGAAAAAGTGACTGAGTTGATAACAAAAATTGAGTTTGGGTACCACATTGATAACTTGGTACCACATTGTCCGGACAAGTAAAGTTGAGACACTATAGAGGTAATTTAGTCTTTAGGTTGCAGGACCGTAGATTTGAGATGGAAGATCGACTAGTGGTGAGATTCCATTCTATGGTAGCTAAATGGGTTTTTTCACGATTAAGAGGCGGTGTGAGGGGTGGTATGCGGGATGGAGATAGGTGGCGGTCGACGACAAAGATTTTGATGGAAGTGGGCTGGACTGTGTCTTTGCTCTATGATGGGCTCCAGATATGAGCCTGGGATATTACCCTAGGCTTGTTTGGTTTTTATTTTATTTCTAGAAAAATTATGTTTAGTTTATGTGTTTTTAGTAAGTTGGCTAAAAATAAGCCTTAACCAATGTGAGATAGGCAAAAATGGGGTTTGTCCCGAGCTGAGCACCTTAGGTGCCTTATCTTCTCTAGGTTAGGAAGTTCATAATTGGTTCGTCAGTTGAGCGCACTCTTCTAGTGGCTAGATGAGATGTAATACAGACAGAAGTTCTTGTCGGCAGCGTAGTTGGAAAGTTGATAAAAGTGAATTGATACGTCGCCAAAATCGCGTTGTCTTTACGATACTATGTCGTCTTAATTGTGAAGCAAATGGAGTTGTCAATGATGTACTCTTTGCTAAATGGTGCAGTTTAAGATACATTGTATTAGTTAAGTTTCACACTTTTGTTTCGGGTGTTTCTTTTCTTATAGGGTTTAGGGTTTATGTCACGTCCTTATATTCTACCATTTCACTAATCGAGGCTTAAGGGTAGCCGCAAGCCCTTATTTTAAAAATAAAAATAAAAAATAAAAAAATTTATGGTTACTAGCCCAATCACTTCCCATGCCACAATCGCCTATTTCCGAAAATGTTTATTGTAATCCCAAACAACACGGAGATACGGACAAGGAGAACACGAGACACGGTAAAATTTAGAAAAGTAGGACACAACACAACAGATAGACGAAAATTAAACTAATAACTAAAAAAAATAGTATTTGATGTATAAAATAAACTAAAAACTGAATTATATAATCAAAATTGTTCATGAACATACAGGCAGTGCGAGTGGTAGATGGTCGGACGTAGAGGTCTAGTTCTCCGGTGACAGCGACGGATCTACAATAAAGCTTGGGTCTAAATATTGGGCTGGTTTGAAGGCCCGATGGTTCTGGGTTGATGGATAGACATGGGGCTGGATTTTAGGATTGAGCCAAATGATTCTTGGGCTGGGTTTAGGGTCTTGTTTTGGTTTAATTCTTTGTTTAATGTTCGTCGCAATGCTTCCGGGGGATCCTGATCCAGAACTTATTAGTAAGGTTTGATAATCATTGTCTTCCCTAGTTTATGGTCTTATGTCGTCCTATGTTTTTTCATAAGGCTGGTTCTAAGGTTAGAAGCGTTTCATGGGACATTTAGTATTTGACATTGTAATTTTTGCTTTCACAGGTATTCGGTATTCGATTAAAAATGTAGCCTCAATTTAGGTAATATTTCTTTTGTCAACTCCTGTGTGGCTGGAATATTATGTATTTTGGTTGCTGATCAATGAAGTTGATTTTCAAAAAAAATACAGTATAGCTTTTCAAAATCTCTGTCGTTAATACTAAAAGTCAAAACAAGACGTACATATAGATCATGAGGAATTTTTCTATGTGACTGTCAGTCCATGTCATTCGTATCTCTATGAACATGAGCATATAGGGTAGAACGATTTTGTTCGATCATGAATTGAAGACTTTTATTCTTATAAAGACTCTTAACCCTAAAAAACTAAATTTAAAGAAAAAAAAACATAAAATTTTCGAACACATTTTTATCTCTATCCAGAGCGAGGTTCCATTTTGAAAAAAATAGAGTGAAGCTCCGATTTCCACAAAATTAAAAAAATTATTTGACAGTTCAAAAAATATACATTATTTGATCATTGAAATCAATTACCCTTGAGATTATCACTAGAGGATCACACTTGTAAAAAATTAGCATAATTGGAGATGATTTGACAATTTTGATTGCTACATCAAACTTTTCAGCTATGTCGAATGAACTGTATTCCTCAAAAGTTGAATGTGATGATCAAATGGTCAAATTATCTACAATTCGGCTAATTTTTTGCAAGTGTGATCCTCTAAAGATAATCTAAAGAATGATTCTGTTAGAACCATTGTATTTCAAATGCAAATAATATATATAATTGTTGAGTTTGAACTTATCACTCCTCATTTAATTTTTTGTTGTTGTTGTTTATTTCTCGTTGTATAATTGTTATATATATATATATATATTTCAAAGTGAGTTTGAGTTTACCAAACCCAGGCAAATGTCATCATTTATATTTTTCTAAGTATTAGAATATCATAGAGAAACTTAAACTCATTACAATCTTTTTTCTTATCTCCTTTCTCCTTTTTGACCCTGACTCTTGTTTTGTGGTTGCTCCTTCGTTCTTTCTGTTTATTTACTCTCGTATTCTTGTTTCTTGTTTTTGTTTATCTAAATATTTTGAGTCCAAACCCAGACCAACTTGGAAAAAAAAAAATAAGAACACCAAATCGACTGATATGCTAGGGATTATCGTTTAAAGAAAAGCAATCTATAGTTTCAAGTCTAAATTTTCACTCTTTTTCTGCGCATCTTTTCTTCTGCAAGTTTCATTTTTCGTTAAAGAAATTAGTTTCCAGATCTAAGAAATCAAGACCGCAAGAGAAAAAGAAATTAATGAACCTAAGGAAGATTCCATGGTTGAATTTTAGTTTACTGGGATTTTGTAAGAGAGATGAGCGTAAGGAAGTCTTCATGATCTATCTTTGTAATTTGCTGCAAATCCATGGAGATAATATAGGAGGATAGCAGATCTGTTTTTTTGTAATTCAAGTTAAGAAAATATAATCGAGCACATGAGTTCATTCAACTGGACTTTTATCAGGAAGTTTCAAGATATACAAAGTGTTCGGGTTTTCCTAGGTTAACTGGTTAAGGGCACCCGCACCGGTGTCGGCACGAGCAGCTCAAGCAGGAGGAAGAGGCAGGCCCCAGTTGCCGGTAGCACGAGCAGGAGCCTTCGATGACGTGCAGCGGCGATGGAGGCGAGCGGCGACCGCACGTTGACAGGAGGATCGAGCAGCTGCTCGAGCAGCTTCTGCTCGTACTGGTGGAGCTCACGCACGTGGGTGACGCCAGCCCGATTTGGAAAAAAAATTATACCTAGCGGGTGTAATACACGCGCCAATAAATGGTTATAAAAAATTGACGCACCAATAGGGAGGTGCCACATGGCAATCCGGATGAATAAAAATCCATAAATGTCAGATTGATGTGGCCCGTCCATTTCAAATCAAAAATTCTGACCAGATGGCTGAGATTCAACCGAAACGGTTATTTCAGAAATTTCTGCCATTTTGCAAAATAAACCCTAAAAATTGAAGAAAAAAAATCCCAAAAAATTTCAAAAAAATTGTAAATAACACCCTATAATTTTTCTATAAATACTACATCAATTTCATTTACGTCTCACACAAAGTTGTGCACAACAAATTTATCCTTTCCTTCATCTTCTCCTTTATCCTCCTTTCATCCCTTTGTATTTTAGTTCCCAAAAAATGTCCAATTGGCTTGATTCCGAAGCTTTGCAACTTTGTATTTCTTATTGTCGTATTAGCGTTTACCATATTACCGACAATATGCAAAAGTCTGACAAATTGTGGGAAAAAGCATATGCCGATTATAAGAATAATTGGGAGATTGCGCATGGTGAATCAAGGCCGGAGCCTTGGACCCAAACCGCGGTTTCTTCTCGTTTTACAAAGTTGAAGCCGAGTTTTAGAACTTGGGGTGCCGTTTTTGCATATGCACGAAGGAAGCCAAGTTTTGTCATAAATTATTTATTACATTTATTTTAATCAATGTTGACATCTCCATTTCCTAGATATTATTTTGACATATAAATTTGTTTCCCCTAGATAAGAAAAGCTCAATCATGGTACGTGGCACAAAAGAAGAAAGATTTTACCAAGTTTGAATGTTGGGAAGTGATGAAGAACCATCCAAATTTTCGGTCCGTCGAACCTAGTATACCACCTCCTTCATATTCCAACTCCACAACTACTACTCCCTTTACCTCAATGCCCCCCCCCAATCGACGTGGAGGATGATGAAGTCATTGTAACACCACAAAGCAACGAAGAAGAAGTGTACTCTAGTACGGTTAGACCAATCGGAGTGAAGGCGGCCAAGAAAGCTAAAAGAAAGAGGAAAAGAGCCATGACATTTTCAAATGAGGTAAGAGATGAGGTTTTGAAAACCATGATGGAAAATCAAAGAATGCTCGCCGGGCAAAAAGAAAGTGATGCCACCGAGCTAGCTTTATACCAAAAACAACTCGCCCTTAAGGAGAAGGACTATAAATTGAGGGCTGAAGCAGAGGATTCAAGGATTATGATAATGGATACTGATGTTATGACCCCAAAATTGAAGAGGTATTTTTCGAAGAAAAAAAAATTATCCTTAAGAAAATGGAGGAAGAGGAAAGAGATGGTAGCGGTGAAGCATTTTCAAATTGTTATCGCCCACTATTTCAATAGTTTGATATTTGTTTGCCATTATGAAATTATGTACTTTAAATTTTCAATAGTTCTAGGCTTTGATTGAAATTATATACTTTACATTTTCAAGTAATAAAAACGCTTTTTTTTTATTCCATCAAAGCTCACGCACATTACAATAAAACATAATGACTTAAAATCAAACACACATCACACAAACAACCAAAAAGAAAAACAAATAAAGCAAACATGTTGCAATCCAGGTTAATTAAAATTACACACACACATCATTTAAAGTCATTCGCCGGTCTCTAGATACCAGTTGTGCTTAACTAAGTCATTCTACAACTCTCCATGAATGTACGCAGATTGGAGATCTACAACACGGTCGGCAAATCGTTGTTCATTTTGTCCATCCCTTCAAACATGCTTAAAAGGAATGAGATTACCTTGTTCATCCACTGATCCATCATAAACTGTGAAAGCAGTTGATGGGTTTTGTAGATCTTCTTCTTCCAACTCCTCGAACTCCTCCTCCACAAATTCTTCTTCGACAATCATGTTATGCATTATAATGCAAGCCAACATGATGCTCTTTAATGTCGATTGGTGATGACACCTAGCTGCATGCTGAATAATTCCCCAACGAGATTACAAAATCCAAAGCACATCTCTACATCTTTGCGGTATGCCTCTAGTTTCTTAGCAAACAGTTTCTGTGGTAGATCATGGGGATTGGAGATTGTTTTCACAAACGAGGAATACCTGGGATATATACCATCAGCTAGATAGTAAGTATTATGGTAAGTCATACCGTTGACTTTATAAATTGCACTTTAACTGTTTTCGGCAAGGAGCGAATCGAATATGTCCGATTAGTGGAGCACGTTGATATCATTTTGTGATTCGGGTACCTCAAAGAAGTTGTGCCATATCCACGTGTCATATGAGGCCACCACCTTTAAAATAATAGTTGGACGCTTCTTCCGCCTCGAGAATGCCTCTTGCCAAGCTGTGGGGCAGTTCTTCCATTCCCAATGCATGCAGTCAATGCTTCTGATCATACCAGGAAATCTGTGATGCCTTGCTCTCTTTAGAAGTCGGGTTATGTCTGTGGCATTTGAAGCGTAGAGATAGAGGTCACCATAAAGCTTGTATATACGCATACACCACTTCTTCATGCATTGTAGTGTTGTGGATTCACCCATCCTTGTTATGTCAACACACTAATCTGCGGCTGCGCCGTAGGCCAATATACGAAAAGTGGCAGTCATCTTTTGTTGTGGAAGAAATCCAACCAATCCGCTGGCATTAGCTCTTTGGTGCCAAAATTGGTCGTGGTTGCAGAGATCCATCATTATACGGTTGAATAAATTCGTACTCATTCGGTACCTTTGACGAAAGGTTTGTTCATTGAAGACGGGGTGTTCGATAAAGTAATCCTCTATCAGATTATGTCCCCTCGACTCCCTCATTCTTTCTTCATTTGGTCGGCGACAAGGTGGTTCATCATCGAACATTGCATTGACCGTGACCGCTTCAGTGATGAAAGCATTAGCAATTTCGGCATTTCACCGACATTGTTGTCCCCTCCTCCGGAAAAAATTCTCAAAACTAAAAGGATTCATCTTATCGGAATCTAGAATATATGGTTGAAAATGGTGTGAGTGAACGATGAGCACCGATCAACAAATTTATAGCCAAGTGTTTCCATTCTAATTAGATAACATGATGACATGTGTCGGCTTTCCATTGGTCGGAAATCTCTCCAGAAATCTTACACCAATTATTAGGACGATAATGATGCGTGGACATGACACGTGTTGCCTCGTGATTGGTTGAAAATCTTATCGAAAATTTTGTACAATTATTTATCCGATAACGTTCTGTTGATGTGCCATTTTGTCAAAAATCTTACCCGAAATCTTATTCAGTTATTCATATGACAACGACACGTGTCATTTATATGAAAATGGAAAAAAAAATTAATTTATGAACAGTAATAGGAGGTGCTATTTTTTGGCACCGCTGCGCGAAAAACAGCAACGGCACCTCCTATTTGATGAATAATGACTGCTCCATCTCAAACAGTACTTACTCTTCCTTAAATAGCACAAGCAATTAGATTTTACCGGTGCAGGTGCTCTAAGTTAGGAGCCATCCCATCATGGAGAAATGGCAGGTAGCTTTCTCGGTAAAATGCAGAACGAGAAAGAAAGAGGGTATAAGAGAAAATTAAACAAAAGTAAAATTACGTTTAACAAACTAAATATAAAAATATTGATAGCCTCGTGTCTAGTAAAGAGCTATGTTTGAAAGACACATGTCTAGGTTCGGCGGACTCAAACTCTGAGTTTGAGCTTTCATTCCCCAAATTAAGTTTCACTAACCTGGTCAAATAGAAGTATGCTTGGCAGTATCCTAAGACAGAAATTTGTCTCCACTTGTGCTTGTAGTTTCGAACGTCTAACTCGAGGATACAACTATCTGGTACAAGTTCTTGCACAAAAATTTTATCCTGACGAATTTACTTTATGTTTTTCTCATAATATCGATTTGGAGGAAGACGAAGTCGATGAATTGGATACTCGAATGACGACCTTGATTGTCCTTATATAAAAGTCAAAAGTCGCGTTGATAAGTTTAACGGAACTTATCGTTATACAACCGTCGTTTGTTTTGATCAAACACACATTTTATATTTATCTGAAAATAATAATTAAAATTAAAATATTAATCTCAAAAATTAAAAACAAATTTTAATCAATAGAGCCCAAGAGCCCATCTCTTGGCAATTATATATTTGGGCTTTCTCTTGGTAACTCAAGACCTAAACTCACAATTCCTTATGAAAGTCCATCTTCTAACTTTTCAGTTAATTACTTCTTAATAAAATGAATCTCTTATGAAATGCACATGTCCTTCTAAGTTCTTCCACTTGGGGGACAAGTTCCAATATATTGGTTTCAATAATCGATTTTTTCAATCTTGTGGATATCGGAGCTTCGTTCTATTTTTTTCAAAGCAGAACTCCGCTCTGGATAGGATCCAATATATATATATATATAAATATTTGTTGCGGTTAAGTGTTATTGATTGTCAAAGGCTTGTCTCAAAATTAGTGTAAAAGTTGCAATATTTTGAGACATACCGGTACTATGAATTTGGTGGATAAGATCACTGGGACAGATCTTTAAGGCGAGATTTCTCCAAAGGATTAGAAGCCTTTTTCGACTCTAGTAAATCTTGTTTTTATTCTCTTCTTCTTTTGAACCTTTATTTATATAGGATCGACACCGATCTACAAGAAATTATAATTCTACAATCTTAAAAGAATAGCGAGTCTTGAGCTTGGGCTGCGAGATATGTGCAGATTATTCTGTTTCGTCGAGAGTATTATAGGGTGTAATGTGTTGACCTTGTACACTACATTTTTGAAGGTCAGAGCATCTGCAATGGTGTGAGGAATTATGGAAAAATAGGAGGAATTTCTCGTGGGTCCCGCCAGCGAGAGGAATTCCTCCCGGAAAAAATGGTGTAGCGGTGTGAATGAGGGAGAGAGACCGATAGTTGACGGAGAAAAATTCCTCCGTGCTGATCGAAAATAGGAAGTCGGAGAGGAATTGTGCTTTGGCGGAGCCCACCCACGTAGGTGACGCCAGGGCGTGTTGGTTATTTTTTTGGCACGTGTATTACACGCACCGTAACTCTATAATTTTTTTTAACCGCATAGTTACCAACCAATGACAGCCCACCACGTGGTCGAGGTGTCTCCCAACGTGTTACCAACAGCTTCATTTTTCTGGGCCGTCCATTTTGAATCTAAAATTCGATCAAACAGCCAAAATTCAAATGCAACGGCACCTTTTGTTAATAACTTAAACATTTGCATAAAATATCTTTTAAATTGTAAAAAAAAAATTAATTAAAAAATTGCTAATAACCCCCTTTAATTTTTCTATAAGTCTTACTTAAAAATAAAAATTATTTTTTTATAATTAATAAATAATAATATAAATTTCTATTTATTACACTGCTGCGTAAATTTTATTTGATGAATAGTGACAAATTCTTCAAATAAAAATTCTTATGCCAATAAAATTTAGGGTAAATTACGTATAAGGTCAGTTACGTAAGATTAGTTACGTATAAGGTCACCTTACTTTTCTTTCATAATTAAGGCCATTTGATAAAACAAAAAACCTTGAAGTTTGATTAATTTACGCTGAATGCCATTTCTCTTTTTCCTCTTCTGCTTCACACCAGAAATCAGAACGAAAGCAAAATTCAAACCTTGCCCAAGCCCTAGCAGAGCTCCATTCTCCTCTTCACTGTGATTCTGATCCCATTCCACATACTTCCTACTTCGAATTCCGTCACAGCAGCCCAGCCTCCATCTCCACTTCGATTACCGTCGCCAGCCTGTGGTTTCCGATCACCAACGAGCCCGACGCCACCCCTACAGTCAAACGCCACCGTGTCCCTCCCTCAATTTCAGGTCTCTCTCTCTCTCTCTCTCTCTCTCTCTATCTCTCTCTCTCTCTCTCTCTCTCTCTCTCAGGTTTGATTCTCTGTCTCTTTCTCTAACACTAAGGTCCTCTCCCCCTCCCGGCAGCTTCAAGACAATGGCTCCTCCGGCTTCAAACCCTGGCCTTGGTAAAAAGTGCCACCCGAAGCAACAAAGTGCAGCTCATGCAGGTGAGGGATTTAGTGTGGATCTGTTGTGTGTAGTGTGTAGTCATGTGCTGAATAGTTTGTTGTTTGCTCTTAACTAGTTTGTACTCCTATCTTGAGTAGTTTGTACTGCTGTCTGTTAGTAGTGTGTGGATCTGTTGTGTTTAGTGTGTAGTCCTGTGCTGAGTAGTTTGTTGTTTGCTCTTAACTAGTTTGTACTCCTGTCTTGAGTAGTTTGTACTGCTATCTGTTAGTAGTGTGTGGATCTGTTGTGTGTAGTGTGTAGTCCTGTGCTGAGTAGTTTGTTGTTTTCTCTGAACTAGTTTGTACTACTGTCCTGAGTAGTTTGTACTGCTGTCTGTGAGTAGTGTGTAGAACTGTTGTGTGTAGTTTGTAGTCCTGTGCTGAGTAGTTTGTTGTTTTCTCTGAACTAGTTTGTAGTACTGTCCTGAGTAGTTTATACTGCTGTCTGTGAGTAGTGTGTAGAACTGTTGTGTATAGTTTGTAGTCCTGTGCTGAGTAGTTTGTTATTTTCTCTGAACTAGTTTGTACTACTGTCCTGAGTAGTTTGTACTGCTGTCTGTGAGTAGTGTGTAGAACTGTTCTGTGTAGTTTGTAGAATTTATGTAAGTAGTATGTAGTGTTTTGATGGTTTGTCTTATTGTTTTGCAGAAAATGCACAAATCGAAGACCCTAAAAAACCCAAGGTCCAAATCAGATCGTCATTGAGAGGCTTCTGCAATATCATGGCTAAACTGCATACAAAATTGCCATCGAAAACAGTGAGGATCTTGCAAAAAACATCATTTGGCAGTTCCATATGGTTGTTTTCACAGGGCTTGATGACATCTGATGATTCCCACAAATCAATTGACGATATCACAAGAATCGCACGATTTTGGGATGTTGAACAGAGAGCATTCTTGATTGGTGGGAAGAAACATCATCTCACAACAGATGATGTGGAAAAAATATTTGGTCTTCCAGCTAAGGGTATGATTCTTCTACTTTAATGTGTTAGTACGTTTGACTTTTAAGTGATTCTTCTAGTTTAGTGTTATTTACATGTGTTTTGTTTCTGATCTTGATGCTCCAGACATGATCCATGAACTGGATTCCAAGACTGAGAGAAGACGCGATTCAAGCTTCCTGCAAAGATACAAGATTCAGGATTGTATGCCGATATCAAAACTTGATAAGGCTCTCGAGATGGCTGCCCTCGGAAAAAAGAATGACAACGACACTGCAATCTGGTTGGTTATTTATGTGTTGTCCACATTCTTCTTCGCTAACTCCTCTTCCATAGTCACGTGCAGCATAATCAATGTGGCTCAAGCTTTAGATGGCCTTCATAATTACAATTGGGCGAAGATGGTTCTGAATTATCTGGAGAAAGGGCTGGACAAATCGAAAGAGAACCCGACTTCTCTTTCTGGTTGTTTCCCACTAATTATGGTATGCCCTTGTTCCCTGGTTGTGTATCTTAATGGAGAAATCTGTATTGATCTCTAATAGTGTATTTGTAGACATGAGTAGTATATTGTGTGGTCAACAGTAGTATATAGTGTGGTCAGCAGTAGTATGAAGCGTGGTCAGCAGTAGTATATATGTTAGAACAGTAGTGTGCTTGTGTGATGTGATGTGATGTGATGTGGTCTCTAATAGTGTATTTTTTTCTGGAACAGTATTGGGTTGCTGAAAGGACAGCAATCTGTGAAAGAGTCGCATCAAGGAAGGGTTATCCTCTCATATTTGCACACTGGAAGCTGATGAAGCTGCACACTCAGTTAAGCAAGCTCTCTGACGAGGAGCTAGGAGAAAAGATGCAGATCAAGAATGAGAAGGTACAGGTGAGGGACAACAACTTACACCTACTTGAAGAGAGCATGGATGCTCCATCATTCAATATGTGGGTAAGTATCAACGTTTTGAATTCAGTAGTATATACATTGAACACTAGTAGTATGTACTGTTGTCTAGAGTAGAGCATCCTGTGTTCTGTTGTATGAATTCGTGCTTTGTGATTTAAATGTGAATGAGGAAATATCCAGGGAAGAGTTGATGGAGAGGGAGAAGAGAGCCCAGGAGAACCTTGTTGAAATCATCGCTTCTCTCCAAGAAATGGCAGCATCACAGTCATCTCCAACACAGAAGGAGGTTGACGACACTCAAAACATGATCGCCAAACTTGAAGACCAGAAAGTGAAGATGGCAGAGCAAAATCAATTCTGGATGCAAATGGTCGACAAGTTCATACGCGAAAAGGATGAATGCGCCAAGAAAGTGGAGATTATGAAGTCGAAGATGAAAGGCAAGACATCCACCACCCAACAGAACTCCTTGAAGGAACGAGATGAAGCTTACAAGCTGCTCGGAGAGGCCTATACCAAGATTGCTTCGTTGGAGTCGAGGAACAAGGAGCTTCAGCGTGAGCTAGACCAAATTAAGCTTATGGATTTTCCTTTTTCGGAGGGAAACAACTCAACAAAAGAGGAGGTCATTGACTCTATCTGATAAAGTGTTTTTCTCTTATTTCAATTTCCAGAACGCTTAGTGTGTTGTTTCCAATCTGATTACAGAACGAGAAAGAAACTGAAGAAGAAGAAGAAGAAGAAACTGAAACAGCAGAAGGAGAAGAAGTAGACGAAGAAGAGACACAAGCTGAAGAAGAAGAGACACAAGCTGAAGAAGAAGAGACACAAGCTGAAGAAGAAGAAGCAGTGGAAGAAGAAGCAGAAGAAACAGCAGAAGAAGAAACAGAAGAAACAGCAGAAGATGAAGATGAAGAAAAAAATGATGAAGAAGAAGAAGCAGAAGAAGAAGAAGAAGGTGAAGAACAAGCCGGAGATGAAGAAATCAACCTGGTATGTTGTGTATTAGTGCATTTACTGATTTAATTTCAGAAATCTGCGAAAACATTACAACAGTTTATTGCATGTGCTACTGTAGTTTTCACATAATACTACTCTAGGTGTTGGATAGTACTACTGTACTGGGACTTTGTGCATGCCTGTAATACTATAGTTTTCAGAATGTACTACTCTTGTTGATTTTTTTGTTTGTTTTGAATTTGATGATAAGCAGGGCAGCAGTGAAGATGCAGATGAGATCAGATCGAAATTTAAAAATGATAGCATGGCCCTCGCAGCGACACGACAACTGAGGTCGCGGAGTGGGAAGGTTGAAACAAGCAAGAGGAAGTCACCTCCTTCGATGATAAAAGCTGTCAAGACCAAGAAGAGGAAGACTACAACAAAGGACCCGCTTTATGATTACCGAGTTGCAAGAAGAAACACTAGAAGCAAAGCAAAGCCCAATTAGTTCTTTATGTTCTTTCTGTTCTGTTAGGCTTCATGTAGTACATTCTTCTGTTATGGTCTGATGTACTGAATACTAGTAGTTGCGTTGTGTTTAAGTAGTACCCAGGATGTTTGTTAGTAGTACTTACTAGAAACTGCAGTAGTGTTAGTAATACACTACATTTTTGTGAAGTAGTACTTTCGGTTGTGAAACAGTAGTACTTACACATGTGTTGAAGTAGTACACTTAATGTTTTGGAGTAGTGCTTACAATGGACAATAGTCGTGTTAGTACACTAAATTTTTGTGAAGTAGTACTTTCTAATCTGAAACAGTAGTGCTTACTCGATTAATCAGTAGTATGTGCTACATTTGTTGTATGATGACTATACTACTATTATTGTTGGATAGTACTAATGTAGTTGGTTCCACACACAAATCGTTGCCGCATACAAAGAACAATTGACCAACACAAAATCACAAAAACCGAAGAACAACAAACTCGAATTAGTATGTTGAAACAAAAAATCGCACAAAGGAAAAATTACGTTAAGGTAGCACCTATTCTGTTCAGGCCGAGTGTACTACTGTAGACTAATGAATACACTACATGTGAGTAACGTAGACACTAGTTAGCTGTTGATGACTTTGGTACACGTCAATCTGTTGTGTCTTCCTTTTTAACCACAACGACCACATCTGATTGGCCTTGGCGCCTTCCCACCTTCAACGGAAGACTTCATGTGAGTATCCTTTGGACGACCGGATGGGATTCTTGTCAACGGAGGCTTCACAATGGCCGGTTCATTCAGAGCATCATAATAAAACTTCTCAATGTTGGGTATTGGCTTAATACCAAACTCGTAGGCAGCCCTGTAACTTCCAACATCATAGAAATTCTCGATGTAAGAGTAAATGGACTCAATACCGGCATGTTGTATAGCAGCTAGTGCATGGGGACAGGGAAAAGAATCGATCTGCCAATGTCGGCAACTGCAACTGTATGCCCCGAGATCAACCGCCACAATCTTTAATGCCTGGACTTCATACAAAGTCTCACTAGACCTTCGAACTGTCCAGTGCCTCCCCACATTCATCCTAGCCTTCAAAGTCTCCTCCATTTTAGGACACAACGTAGAGGTCCAAGTTTCTGATCTCATCTTCCTTTCAGCCATCATCACCATCAATTTCTGTCTCAAACCCTCCTACATATCAAAAATAGGAAGCCGACGCAATTCACGTGTCCAATTATTGAAAGATTCAGCCACGCTGTTGGACATTTCCCCACATCTATTACCTTTGAAGAAGGCGTTACACCACTTCTCCAAAATCAGTGACCTCAAGAAGTTCCTCATAAGATCTTGACCAGAAATCAACAACTTCCGAAGGTTGAATTCATAGCAAGCAACTGTTGGAGAGTATGCCACCGTCATGAAATCATGAATGATGGTTTCCACGTCATAAACACCCCTTTTCTTCTCATAAAGCTTTTCCACATTCTTTTTCAGGTGATAGAAACAGTAGGAATGAGGAGAGTCGGGGAATGTCGTAGCCACAGCATCCAATAACCCTTCATGTCGATCCGTGAAGAAAGTAATGTTCCTTCCTTGTGGCGACAAAATAGTGTAGAGATGATCGAAAAACCACTTCCAATTGGCTTTATTTTCAGAATCCACAACAGCAAATGCAAACGGGTAGAATTCTGCAAATTTTTAAGAGATGGAGTTAGAAAAAAAAACACTTGGATACTTATTTCTATCACATGGAAAGCACTACAACAGTTGGTTGAAAGTACTACTGTAGTTTTCAGAATGTACTACTCTAGTTGTTCGAAAGTACTACACTACTGGGACTTGATGCATGCCAACTAAAACTTTGATTGTACTACTGTAGTTTCCAAAATGTACTACTCTAGTAGATGGATAATACTACTCTACTGGGACTTGGTGCACGATAACTAAAACTTTGATGTTTGTAATACTGTAGTTTACAGAATGTACTACTCTAGTTTTTAGACAGTACTACTGTTACTAGTTTTAGACACTATCCCTGAAACTGAAAAACGAACCTTCGTTCCCGTTCTTTCCAGTGGCACAGAGCATGTAACCCTTGAACTTGCCCTTGAGATGAGCAGCATCGACAAACAACATAGGCATGCATGACATGAACCCCTTAATACAGCCACCAAAACATAAGAAGAAGCGTTCAAAACGTCTAGTGAGCGGATTCACCTCCAAGATGCAATGAGAACCGGGGTTGGTAGCCAACACCTGCTCACGATACCACGACAACTGAGAGTAGGAGTCACCTTCGTTGCCCCGTACAGAACGTGCAGCCAACTCTCTTGTATACCAAGCCTTGTGATAGGACACATGCAAGCCATAAGAAGTTTGCAATGTTGACATGATTTCTCTCGGCTTTACATAAGGATTGGACTTCAACTCAGAACAAACAATGGACTTGATGGCATGAGAACCAAGATGCTTACTCTTTTGGTCACGAATACCAGCGGTACATGTATGAGTGTTATTGAGCTCTCGGATGACAAAAAAGTTATTTGCCCTACATCTTAGAGCACGAACTTTCCAGGCCGGGACAGCTGCCTTCATTCTGAGAACATTGTGCAACAATTCTATCCTTGTGATTTCTGAAGTACTTGAAGGTAAAACCAGACTCGAATGCATAACGATTCAGCTTTTCCCTAAACTCGACAACACCACCTTCAAACTTTTGATTGACATGGCTGATATAACTTGCCCATTCATTTGTCAAGTAAAGAATCGGAGCTTCTGGCCTAAAGCAAGACAAATAATCATTTGCATCAAGCAATTTATTTGAAGACGACGACGTGCAAGTCAGAGAAGAAGAAGCTTCATCAAAAGAGGATATGTCGGAATGCACAAGAGTACCCGAACTACTCTGCCCACAATCCCTAGCAACAATATCCACAGACGATACCTCAAGTTCGATCATGGTCTTCATCATCAATTTCAAATCCCTATCGCAAGATATCATGCAATTCGGATAGCGTGGCAATGAGAAACCAAGAGTGAAAGAGTACGGTCTCAAGCCAGGAAGACGCGATGACGCTTCCATCACCATATCAATGAAAGTTTTAGTAGGCGTAAGATCAAACATGATTGTTTTGTCGATGTAGGTGCACTTCGCATACAAATCAAAATCCATAGATCCCAATCTGCAAATCAAAACAAAAAATACTTACAAAAAAGAAGTAGTATCCTTACTACACATCAGTAGTGTATTCACACAATCGGACACACAGAACAGCTTACTAGAGTGTTCAATGGGATAAAGTAGTGTATTCAATCAACAGAGGTAGTACAATCAAGTCAGAACACACACAGAACACACAGAACATGTAACTAGCGTGCTCAATGGGATGCAGTAGTGTTCTCACTCAACAGAGGTAGTACTATCAACTCAAAACACACACAGAACACAGCACAGGTAACTAGTATGTTCAATGGGATGCACTAGTATAATCGCTCAACAGATGTAGTACTAACAGTCTGTAACTTGTCATAATTTATACGAAATATCAAAACACACAAATTAGCCACATCAATCACACACGAACACTAAAAATATTATCACTGCAATTCGCCATACATAATCTAAAGTAGAAGAATCAAAATCGGAAAACCGAAAATCGAAATCGGTTTAATCGAATCAAACAATACATCAAATCAAACAAAACAAAGCACAAAATATCTACAGGTGAGCAGAATGGAAACCTTACCCAAGCTTTTATCACCGAAAACCTCCGATTCGCCGGAACTTCTCCTCCCAAAATTCGCCGGAACTTCTCCTCCCAAATTCGCCGGAACTTCTCTCTCTCTCTCTCTCTCTCTCTCTCTCTCTCTCTCTCTCTCTCTCTCTCTCTCTCTCTCTCTCTCTCTCTCTCTCACAAACACACAGAAGCTCTCTCTAGAACACAGAAGCTCTCCCTCTCTCTCCGTTTCGGTGGTGTTTTGAATTCAATTCAATTTGAATTCAGAAAATATCTATATATACGAGGGGCAAAAGTGGAAACTGAATTTTTTAAATGATTGTATAATGACCTTATGTGTGTAAAACTTATACAATAAGCTTATGTCTAAACTAAAGCTTCTAAGTGATCTTAAGTGTAATTTCCTATAAAATTTATCGAATAAGTGTGGATGCTTTTATAGTTATTGACGGAGCTCGGACGAGTGGGGATCGCCCCCAATTGAATCTTCGATTACATTATTGCATACTACTCTATTATTTTTATATAGACTTTGATCGAGACATATATTTGTGCGTACGTAAGTTGTTTGGGCAACTTTCTCTATATCAGTTTTCAAGACGAATATATTATAAAGAATGTAAAAGGCTTATATAGTTGCTCTGGCAGTGCTTTATCGGAAAAATAAAAAACCTCTCAGCCTCCATTCTTTTTGTTCTATAAAATATACAGAGGAAGAAAAAGTCTACTTAATTCTGTGTTTTTGGAGTTAGAGATTTAAGACTTCACTGATTCATTCTTGTTTTTTACTCTTGTTGTCTCGTAAAGCTGCTGCAGTATATGATTATGTATATTTTTTAATGTTCTCATATAATATCTTGTTTTTAATTCTTTTTCGTTTAGTCACCGATTGAAATTTTGTAAATTGAATCGGACGATCATTTTTGCCTCTTATGAAGATAGCAAGTTGTAATGTTTGAATAAATAAGGTATTATTTAATTTTTTTAATGACATGCTTGTTCAATTTTCTGGCCCCCACAGAATTTTTTTCTCTCCCTCCGCCACCGGTTATGGTGTAAAAAGCCTAATCTGTTGGCCCCGTCTTCGGTCCCTACTGAAAAAACTAATAAGTGTTTACGTTTACCATCCATCGGGTATGCCCCACACATCTTGATGTCACTCCCCTCAATCAGACGGCGCAAACCCACTGTCACTGCAACAGCTCATGTCTGATTACTACATTTGTGTGTGTGTGTGTTCTGATTACTCTGCCCTCTTGATCTGTCTCTGTGATGGTGAGAAAGCTGACGTTTTTGGTTTTCTTTGGCTCCCCAAAACGGAAAACTTCATAGACAAGATGGAAAGATTGGAGTTTTAATCTGACAGCCGATTAATTAGAGTTTCCAACACGTTGGGTATGTAGCTGACTTGGGTAAAGTATTCTATTTACATCATTCCTTCTTCATATCATCGTTCTAGGTTCACTGGTTCAGGGTTTAAGTTCTTATTTTATATTAATATTGGTAGATTATAAGTATCTTAATGGTTTGATTGTTCTGGGTAAAGTTTTAATCTTGAGTGTTCTTTATTGTCTAGATTGTGTGTCAGTGAAGTTTCTGAGACATGGGATTATCTTGTGATATTGGATCTCTTTGTTTTCAGGCTAATGTGCTTTGCTTTGATTGACTACATGTTTCAGAACCAATCCTTATTAAAAATGCGATGTATATCCGATCGATTTGTAATTCTGCAAGTTTAATCTACGATTGGAATTTGGTTTTGTTATAGTGTACGTATCTATATCCATGTTCATATTTGCTATGAGGAGGTGATAATTTTTTGTTCAGACAGCATGTAACCGCCTCACTGTCTCCATGTTTTCAGGCAAAGATGGAGTCATTTATGAAAAGTCTTTCAAATGCCTTAGCTGTGACACTGCTCAAGTAAGATTCAATAGATTGATAAGGGGAAAATGCACTAATACACCTCGGTTTTGTCACAGCACACATATCAAATTGAAAGAAATCTTCAGAACATTCTTACAAGCTGCTTCTGATCCAGTGAGGATATGAGATGAATCATTTCATCAGTTAAAGAAAGATAAGTGTCTCTGTGGATAGATTGCAGAGTTCAGAAACTTACTCCTTCGGTCCTACCAATCTATGCATTCTCGCCCTCCTCCACTTGAGTTGACAGACTTAGATGGATGTTCCCTCTCCAGAATCACACGGTGATACTCAAAATGACCTGTATCCTTTGCTACTAGAGAAGATGGGAAACCCTAACAGTCATGTGCACATAATTGAGGTAACTAGGAATGATGATAATTCATCAATTTCATCTAATGATGATCAACCTCCTCGAGTGGAGTTGCCTCGGCATGAAGATACACTGTCAAGTAGTACACATGCCCCCACACAGGCAACTTTGACTGTGTCGAGCAGATTGAATTCTAGGGGTTCTCCCTTTCGCAGGAGGGGTGATGGGTATAGTCGCCGCAGCAGAAGCCCATTGAATTCAGGATTATGGATATCTGTTGAGTTTCTTGTCACTATGAGTCAAATTATTGCATCTATTGTTGTTTTGTCATTGTCAACAAATGAAAATCCACAAGCTCCTTTGTTTGCATGGGTCGTGGGTTATGCATCAGGTTGTGTTGCAGCACTGCCTCTTCATTACAGGAGGTTTCGTAACTGCAACAGGGGTATGGAGGTAGATACCACACAGTCGCTTCAAGGCACTTCTGAACGTTCTCCTGAATCAGTGTCCTATACAGCTATTTCAATTTCTCAAGCTTCAGATGAGGAAAGCAATCGCACCTCGGAAACAGTTTCAAGATTCCCGCGAGTTGCAAGATTCTCAACTGCAAGGTTTTTGTGAAACCTTTCACTATTTCATCAATTTACATATAATGTTTGTGTGTGTGTTTAGGCAGACTTCTTATTCTACAGAGTTGTCTCCTCATCTAGGTCTACTTTTCTTTGCAAAGTTTGTGTATCCGTTTTGGCTAGTAGGTTGTTACTCAATTCGTGGTCCATTTCAAGATAGAAACACACTTCGTTAATTGTATGGTGCGATTTCACTTATTTTTAAATTACTTTGGAGCATGAAGTTAAAAAAAATTGTATAGTTATGAAACTGTTTTCATGTGCATAATAATGTGGAACTTTTATCAGGTAAAAAAGACACTGTATCAACTATTTCCAAAACATTGTTAAGCATTTTGTATTCTCTTCTCTTCTCTTCTGTTTTTATAAGGTATAATATGGGAATCATTACTGAAGATGTTACTATGTTGCAGACTTGATGTGTTGTTGGATCATTTCAAGTTTGTTTTAGATTGCTTCTTCGCAGTCTGGTTTGTTGTTGGGAATGTGTGGATTTTTGGAGGTCACTCCTCTCCCTCTGATGCCCCTAAGTTGTATAGGTACCTCATAATGACAGTATCTTTAACATTCACTGGGTTATTGAGTCCTCTAAGTTTCCTAGGTTTCTTGTAGGTTATGCATAGTATTCCTCACCTTTAGCTGTATTGGATATGCCATGCCATTCATACTCTGTGCAACAATATGTTTTTGCCTGCCTTGCATTATTTCTGTCCTGGAATTCCAAGAGGACCTTTCTCAGACCAGGGGAGCCACCGCACAGTCAATTAATTCCCTGCCAACCTACAAATTCAAGTCAAAGAGAGATGGGAGTAATGATGGTCAGGAAACCGTTGGTGGAGGAGGACTCTTGGCTGCAGGGACAGACAATGAGCGTCCAATATCAGAAGAAGATGCGGTGAGCAGGTTCTTCTGGGTTTTTTTCCTTCTTCTATTACAATAACAGATTCATGGTCCTTGATTTGAATAAATGATCTAATATTGAATGTTTAGCTCTGTATCAAAATAGGAATGTTAATTCCCACTATCGCAACAGTTGCTAATTATGAGTGAGACTCTTACTAATTTGATACTCTAGTGTTCCTTAATATGCGTGAATTTGTTAATGATCACTTGGTAGCTAGAAACCCAGAAATATAAGTGCACAATTTTGCATACCTTTCATCTGGACTTTATTAGGGGAAACAAGTTTAGTATGCCAGTAAAGTTATGTTTAGTGTTAATGACTCCTTCGATATCCCGCAGGTTTGTAGTATATGCCTGGCAAACTATTCGGACAATGATGAGCTAAGAGAGTTAACATGTACACATGTCTTGCACGTGGAGTGTGTCGACAAATGGTTGAAAATCAGTGCCTCATGTCCTCTCTGCAAATCTGTGGTTGGAGAGAGCAATGGTTCCACGCCAGACAGAGCTCCATCCGAGGTTGGAGAGAGCAATGGTTCCACGTCAGACAGATATCCTAACCACAGGTGGACGCATACATGACTATATATAGGAAAAGACAAACTTCTTATCATAAAGGATTGGGAGATAAAGAATTTTACCTTACAAAAGTGGAAATCTATATTGTCAAGTTTCCAGAGAATGTTATTCTCAGTTTCAATAATACTATATGTGGTTCTGTATATCTGTACATGTCGCTCCAGATATAAGCTGTGCGCTGAGTTTCTTCCTAGTTCTTCCTTTGGCTCTGAACATTCATAGAGCTCTGAAGGAAATTAGTCCATCACTACGTAACCCCTCGGTATATCCTGTGAACTACATCAAATTTATTCAAATTCCCTTACAAGAGCAAACCTCTTGAGATTATTGGTCCTCTAGAGATAGCTCAGTGTGCGGAACATAATGTTCTCAAGTCTAAATGACGCCTCAGTCATATGATTGTAATATTATTCCTCATGATACAACATCTAATAGCTTAACTTCATGACGTTCAAAGTGAATAGAGATGACAGAAATCATTGAACAAATCAGAACTCCATGGCTATCTTTCAGAACAGCGGAGCTTAAATTTCAGAACTCTGTTAAACCTATGAATTGATAGCATAGAGTTTAAAATAATTTAGTGTTTATACATCAACTGAAATCAATGTAATGGGGAAGGGTGCAACATCTCCGGGTATCTATTCTGACCGGACCTAAAAAACAGTAATAAAAATTTAGTCCCATGACCAAATAGTAAACTCATTTTTGGGGCACATCCCAAGAAGCAGCCTCAACTAAAGAACAGAAAATGTGACCAAAATTAAGAAAAGAAATATATTGATCCTACAATCTCACAATAAAAGTAGATTATACACATTTTCAGATGCACAATTTGGAATTGTTAAACTTCTCAAAAGCAATACTATAACTCGGCACAAACCCCAGTATTCTCTAGTCCCCTGTTTGGCACCAGTCTGACTTGCAGCTTGGTATTGTGATTCATCAATCACAACTGATCAACTTAAAGTTGCTGTTTCTATTCAACTTCATGAATGGATTGTGAGGTCTGTAAATCTCTATAAGTTTCCATTTGCTGCAACACCATGTCCTGAGTCTGCATGGTTCACATTACCATTTTGGTTGTAAGCTGAACCAGGTACTGCAGAACTGCGACTACCTTCAAAGTAAGTTGAGTAGAGGAAATACTCGGCACAACTCTTTTTCCATCCTACAAGAAATAGTTACGAGGATCTCAACAGATTGTAAACAGTAAGATGTATTGTATTACCATCCACAGCTATGTAAAGATGTAGAAATTGATTAACATGCAAGTATGGGTAGTTTATCTCTGACATCGCAAATGTAATCCTAGCAACACTAGGTAATTGATGCCCAATATTTCAGATTTTGTAGAGACGAAATTTACATATAAAACAAAAATATGCTAAATCATATCCACCAAGCTAGAGTTTATGTAATAGTATTTCCAGAAAATACTCGAGTGTACTTAGTTCTGTCACTTACTCAAAGCAGCAGCAGCATCACCAAGAACTGTCTGAAGGAGATTGTGCACAGTGATGCAATCCTTGAGCTTCCACTCCCTGACCAGTCCAAGTGCTCCACTTGTACTGAATACAACATGGGAGAATTCAAAAATATAATTACTTAAAGAATGATGCAATATCCAGAAATTCTCAAGGATATTAAAGAAATCAAATAGGACATTACTTGGGAACCACATTGTTAGTCGAACTTTCAATTAAATTAATAGCTTCAGATTTCTGGTCAGGCTCCAGAACAAACATCATTTCTGCAACTGCAGCTCTATGCATCAAGGAGTCTGCATAAATAATAATAATAATAAACAAATTCATTAATGAATGGCAACATAATAAGGTGCTTATTCAGTGAGACGCGTAAAAGCCACCTTGATGATCTTTTAAGAAGTCTCTATTTGCCTCCAACAAAGTTTTCCCCTGTAATTGACTAAACCAATAGAAAAAGGATTAGCAAGAATTTTGCAATGGGCCATATATATATTATGCACATTCCAAGCTAACCTGACAAGTGGGCGCTCAGCTTCCAAGACACTCCAAACTAATTTTTCAGTATCAGTCTCAGGAACAGGCATCAAGTCAACTTTATTGAAAAATTTAATCTGCCAATATTGATGAAACAATAAAGGCCGCTAGGTGAGTATCACAGTATGAACCCCCACATAATAACAAGCAAGCACACACAGACAAACTGGTACAACTTACCAAGGAGCGCTGTGAATCAGGGTGTTTGGCATCCAATCTCATGAGCTGCTTCAGAGCCTACAGTCAAAAAAGAAAGGAGACGTAAAAAAAACCATACCAACATGACCAAAAATGTTTAACATGGGAGGTGAAATCGGAACCCCGTTATTTACAAACTACACCCCCTTTTTCAATTTTCATGTGTATTTCAATACACATCTGCAAAGGAATATGACGAGAGGGGGTGCCGATTTCACCTTCCTTTGAGAGACTGTTTTTCTTACCCATGGACAAGAAATACAAAATCCCAAAATCTAGGTCAAGTTGTTTGAAATCTTGGATGATTGAATTTTTATATGTGACAAAACTTGATAACAGGAATCACGAACAAAATTTAAAAATAACTCACATTAAAGGCTAGCAGAATCTTCTGCTTTCTCATATATACTTCAAAAGAAAGTAAGTGTGTCTCCAAGGACTCTGGTGAATTCTTCTGAAGCAGTTTCAAGTACTTTGTGGCTTCTGACATGGGATCCTCGACCTGTCATTGTACGTGAGATTCTTATCATCTAAAAGATTTACTAAAGAAGATGCATGTACAGCCTTACAAACATTAAACGAAGGGACAAGAAGAAATTAAGGACCTGCAGCAACTTCTCCCCATGAGGATCTGGATCTACAGGCTTTACAGGTCGTTTCCCAGACTTGGATACACCACTAACATTAGATTCTTCATTTTTACCCTCTGCCTCCTGATTGAATGCTAAATGTTAGATAAGAAGAAAAAAAACAATGACAACATAAGCTACAAGACTAATATACTATACCTTCTTGGCTCGTGCTTCTGCCTTTCTCTGCTTTTGCCTCAATTTCTTTTTCTGAGAAGGTAGCAACTTTGACATATCATCATCTTCTTCAGATGTTGACCTCGCAGGAGAGTCATACAGCTTTAAATAGCATCTGCGAGTTAAATAAAATCCACAAGTTTGAATGAAGGGACAAAAATAAAGAACTGCACAGTTACTAATTGACAATAGATTCAACTGTCCTCTGACAGTAAGAGAAGATGCGAGACTCTTGAGAATTAAAAGAACAAGATTCAATCATGCTCTCAAACTTTCTTATGTTTCTTTCTTATGAGTGTTTCTAAAACTTTCCCTTGGGAGTTTTCACTACTTTTGAAACAACTGAAGTGATCAACTCTTAGAGCTGCGAGGCCAAATTCCGCAAAACACAAATTAAAATATTACATCTAATTTATTTGATGCAACACAGACATGAAGGAATTGTAAGGCAAACAGAAGTGTTAAAATGTGATATCTAAATGCGCAATGAGACAACTACAGTCAACAGCACATAATACAAAACTAAGCCAACAACCCTTTCCTTTTGAAGCAACTTTCAGTGATCAATTGAAAAAGCATTCTGAAGCAACAAGACAACCACTTTTAAAGGCAACTACAGTCATCAGCACATTACTAACATATGCTATCTAACCTGATGATCCCAGACTGCCAAAGGATGAAACATGACATCAAGGAAGGGGAAGACGAATAAAAATTGGAAAGAAAGAAAAACAATGTTATAAAGCTTATAGCCATTACAGCAATATCACAGTTTTGATATGCTTCACCTGATTGCACCAGCTGCTGCTTTGTGAAAATATGCATGTGAATGCAACCGATCTTGGAATTTAAGCATTTCCACATAGGCACGCAGAGTCATTTTCCTTAAGCAATAAGAATGGAAGTCAAACTGGTCTTCTGTAATATCAGAATGGTGCTTCTCCACACCTAAAAACTTTTTCAAAGCTCGTCCAAGATCACCTTGCCTGAAGTAACTCTCACCAGAAGCAAGCTCATACCTTGTAGATGACAGAGAAAATAAGTATAAGCATCCTCACCAAAACAATCGAGAGAAGCAATATTTGATCTCAGACAATATATACCACATGCACTGCATATCATGAAGGTTGTTGTGCTGATCACCATCTTTCGTGAACAATACAGCAGTTTTCTCTGCTAAAGAGACCTTCAAAAAACTAAATAAATTCAGAAGAATCAAAAACAGCAGCTTGTAAACACATTCAAAGGTGAGAGACGCTAGATGGAAAAGAGGACAGAAACCAGTATCCTATCAGACAAAAGTTATGTGGGCACTCGTATACTTTGTTATCTCAAATGTGTTGTTTACTGTGTTCTGCAGATCTTGGTTATCTATCTCCAAGTCGATCCATTTTCATATTCTGCTTCCCTCTGATGTATCATTTTTGGAGTTTTGTAGGGAGACAAAAAACATAAATACAAACTAACTTTGAAAAAAAAAAACACTGATATAGCTGCATTCCATGTCCACAGGATGGATGACAGACATACAATCCTACAAGTTGCTCAATTATAAGCTTGCAAAGGGAGGACCACACACATTTTTATGCTGACATAAATCCATCATTATATCTATATGCTCATCAAATTTTCAATTATCTTTTCCAACCAAACTACTCTGATAAGAAACAGAAGTCCTTCCCTGTATTATGAAACCTTTGTGTGCCATTACAAAAATTTTAGACATCAATACTAATATTGGAAAAAGGACAAAGGGATGTGAAGTAAACCTGATCAGCCTGCAGCATGCGCTTAACACAATCACTGTTAATATATCGATCTGCAAGATCCATACATCTAGCTTCATCTGCCAATGCGGCAGCAGCAGGCAAATCACCAGCATGCTTCAAAAACCGACTCTGAACAAAAGACATGAGAAAAAAATTTAGACAAGAGAAGAGTTCTCCAGCAGTACTTGTACAAAATCATGTCTGAATCAATATGTTATTGCTCTATGCACACTAAAGACAGGCTATGCTGTGAGCAACATTAATGGTCCAGTGGTGCTTTAGACAGTTGGAACAACATTTAAATATTACTCAACCGTACCTACATTAATAGTCCAGTGCTACTTTTGACCAATAAACTTGAAATTTTGTTATTGGACTTGATGAGTAGTTCCACAACATAAAGGGGAAAAGATCTTTAAGATGATTCTAACAAAGCACTTGCTATTCCAGAAAATAAAACTTGAAATCAAAATTTGGCATATACACATTATGACCCAAAGCTTCATTTTCTTAATACTAGGTTTTTACAAGTCTCGCTGGAGGTAATTGTGTTTATTGGGGCAGTTGAAGACGAAGAAAAAAAAAACCAATTGTCATCTATTGTAACTTTCCAGTTATTACAGAGATGACTTCAAGTCATCAAATCCACAATGCAAAATATCAAAGCCCGGGGTTGAATACCACAGGAGATAAATGACTTGAAGCAGATGAACCAACCTTGGCAGAATATAAATCAATCACAGTTGGAGTGTGCTCTATGGCCTCATCAATTTTGGATAGAGCCATGTCAAATTGACCTCGTCTATCATAATGCTGCATCAGAACAAATTCTATAAGTTTCCCCCAAAGACACAAATAGAACACTTCCAAGAATCTGGGAAGCAATTTAAATAGCAACACTCAACCTGAGCCAATAAGAACAACACCCACAAAAGTGTCGAAGGGGGTTCCTTTTCTACCCTGCATTCAATAAAAGCAAGAGTACATCAATACAGATAAGAACTTAAATGCACTAACAGCTACTATAATAGCACTTTATGGATACTTTATCCAAAAATTTACAACTGGTTTTGAAGCTATTCAGTTATCCATTACTTATCATCTAATTTGTATGACCAAGATAACATTGGCACACAAAAAAAATGGGCACATACTTAAAAATTATAAATATATATGCATACACTGATCAAATGTTACCTCCCAGGGTATCCACCAGTCACCCGAACTGACTGCTCCAACTCAAGGATTAGTTGTTCCAAAATGTCCGCCTAGATAAGAGTAGTTAAAGTTAAATACTCAAACAAAGAGTTGATGATCCCAACAAAATATCATACCATTTTACAACCACAAACAATTAGGGAAAATTATTATATCAAATAATTAATAGATGTTAGCACAACCTTTCCAGGGTGATCATACAGAGGAGAAAGATCAGAGAATAGTGAAGGAACTCCCTGAAAACATCAAAGTGCTTGTCAAGATTGATAAGTGCAACAAACAGGCAGGTAACAAAGAGCTGTATTAAAAACTTATGAATACGAGATACATACCTTAGTAAGGAGAGGCCGGATATAATTATCTGCAGCTTCTCGGAACTTATCACCTTGAAGAAAATCAAGTGGGATTCTCTGAAGGAAAAATGAGGGAAGTAAGATTTTTCCAATACAAATTTGGATAAAAATATACCAATTTAGATTAACTTAAGATAAAAAAAATTATTGAATAACCAAAAGTATCTGTACATTCACATGTGTGTGTTCTGAGTATAATTCAAGTTGTTAAGACAGGACAATTTGCTGCCCTAAGGCACCCTTATAAAGAACATAAAGCTCATCCATGATATGGTAAGAATGAAATGGGGTAAAAAAACACAATACTGTCGGCTAATAAATTCAAGGCACATGTATACAAAAACCAGAGACCAATCCAAAACGGTGGGAATGTTTTAAAATTTGAAATGTGTTACCTTGACAGCAGATGACCAGCTGTATTTCTGACCCAGTGACTTATACAAGGCATCTAACCTTCCAATTTCCTCAGGGGAATACTGACCATTTTCTGATTGGAGCCCCAGGCATTTTTGCAGGCCTTGATAATATCTGAACATTTAAAAACTTGATAAATACCACTTTTAAGCACAACATGGGGATATGTGCATGCATTCGCATGTATGAGAATACAAAAGAAACAGGAGAATGCAGCAATTTTTTTTTCAATTCTTTGTAAGTAAAGAAATTGACTACTGTTTCTCCAGATCCTTTCATATTCATGATATTTGCAAGGTGCCAATAAGATTATACGTGTATAGGTTTACAGTTAAAAAAATATTAATCAAATAGGGCTAAATTTGGTAACTTATGAAACATTTATTAACTGACAAACAGGAAACATGCATACCAAATGCTGGCCTTACCTATAATTGTCAGGATTCATGGAAAGCAAGACCCTATAAAGTTTGGCACCTTCCTCTAGGCGACCAAGCTTCACCAAAAGAGAAACCTCTTGTTCTTTGTAATCTAATTTATCAACCTAGAAAAACATCAAAAGTAAAATGTTAAGATATTAAGCATCATGGGTGAACAGAAAAGGTGAAATGCACTCTTACTATTTTCGACTCTTTGCTATGTAATTCCTGGAGAGCTCTCTCCAATAAGCTGCATTCTTCTAACAACGAAACCTGGAGGACACAACCAACAGAGTAAAATTTATATTGACAAAATAACTAAGAATGCCACTATGCAACCAGTAAATATTGTGAGATGTTTTGGTAGCACGACAAGATAAGTGAGTCATATCTCGTAGTAAGATATGAAGATATAAAGATAATACTATATTATGAACAAAGAATCAAGAAAGCTTTACTTGAAAAGATGATAGTTCAAATGTTACAATGAAAAAGAAAGTCCAAAGATTCTATTTCAAGTGTTTTTCAAAAATGAATCGAGTAACTCATCCACTGTGGAGTCCAAGGGAAGTAAGCGTTGTAAATACAGGCAAGGGTCCTGTTCTGCATGTTTGAAAAACTCAGTTTGAAGAATACACTATATTAATTATCCTCTTCAATTATACAGGAGCAGAGGCGGGTAACCTGATCTAGGCACTTTAATGTAAAAACAGGTATCCCAGATTATATTACAAATAGAGAGGGGTTAGACATTAACTTAAAAACATCACTGAAAATACCTTGTATAAAAGCATTTCTCCATGCTCACAACGTTCATTATCCGGAGGATGGTCATCTTCTAGTGTTCCTTCATATGCCTCCAGAATTTCAACAGCTTTTAAGGCGCTATTAAGAAACAAATAATTGTTTGGCGTCATATACCAAATGATTGAACTATCTATGTTCATGGTAACAGACACCATTAGTGCAACTTCAACACATCAGCAAGGTCGAATCACATTTTACAGACTTAAAGTCTCAAAGTAAAGTCAGAAGACATTCCAACTACTGGGTCTCGATCTTATTGCAAATTAGAAAAAATCATTCTAACGATATCACATATTACAAACTTGAACTATAAAAGAGTTATCGTAAAAATAAGGAATTCCAACTTGTGGGCCTCAAACCTTAACACTAGAGTGAATATGAAAAGTAAAAGTAATCATTATATTTGTCAGCAAATCCAAGGCTACATCATACTTTGAGTTTAAATGATGGGAAACGGCAAAGCCAATCCAATTCATGCGATGGTTTGGTTTCAAGGTCAAAAGTTGTTGTCTTGTCTCAACAAATCCTGTCAAATCCCGCATTTGAGCCTGTACCGTAAATCGTAAAATGCATCAGCAACTAATCAAAAGCTAAGAGCACAGACAGATAAACAAAAAAAACTAAATCTGCATCGAACACCCTGACAGACCGGAAAAGTACAGGTATATCCATTGAAAGCTCTTGTAATCGTATTCGATAAAGTTATTGGACCAAGGTGAATAACTTGCGGGAGAGTTTTACTTCCACACCATAGTTGAGATTTTATCTCTAAAAAATTCACCAAACTTGGATTCCTCATACTGTATGAAAACTTAATGTAAGTAATCAAACATTTTTGTGTGCGACTCTTCATTCTTAGAGGTCTGAAGGACCCCGACAGTAAGTGACTTTAGCTTCTATTAAAGCAGGTAATGTCAGACACAAATACATAACCAGTCTAGTTTTAGCTGGCTAAACCAGCTATTGTCTTGTTGAACATAAAAAATATAAGATTTAACCAACCATAACTTTTACTATAGCTAGTAACAACTAAAGCTTACTTGTAATAGGGACAGGTCACGTAGGATTTCAATATTGTCCGGATCTATCCTTAATGCACATCTATAACTTTTTATTGCCTCTCTGTATTCTCTGTCAGATCGATAAAGAAGACCATAAACATGCCAGCAAACATGACTTTTGAGATCATTCTGCATGAAGACAGAAAAGAAAGCCATGTGCATTAGATTACAAATCAAATGAGCAATTAATTTGAATCCAATAGTATATTATCCCAGAGGTGTTAAGATCATCCTAACCTTCAATCCTATCCGGACAAGTTCATATGCTTCAGATTTACGATCCATGCAATTCAATGTTAACCCCTTCATAGATAAAGTTTCTGACAAAAAAAATAGCAATGAATTAAAAAACTGTGTATTCAACTTTTTTGGACAAGAAAGAGAAGGAACTTTATCACCATAACATTATCTTAAGGTGAACAAGCAGCATACAATATAACAATAATAATAAAACAAAAGTAAAAGTAAAACCATAATTCTTCAAAAATAACGACAAATCATAATCAAGAAATCCCTCAAGAATTGAGCATGAGCATGATTCACTGAAGCATAGCAAATGTAAACAAAACAAATCCATCAGCAACTCATTTATGTTTGGCTTCAAAGGGCATACTACACCCAATAAAAAAATGTGAATGTCGCACAAAGGAACACAGTAAGGAACAAAAAAGTACAACTCAGAAAACTCAAATGGACGGACTTTTAAATATTACATTTGACACAACATACCTCCATGGTCTGGAAACTTCTTCAATATGGCATCTGCCGCCTTCAGCCCCTTCTTATACTGTTTAGTTTCATACGATTTCTGAGGTAACAGAGAAAAGCAAGAGCAGTTTCCAATCAGAATGAGCAAGATGTGAGGTGACAATTTTCAATAAAAAACCAACATGAATATAATCTATTGAAGTGCCATTTACACACATCCAATTGCTAAATTTATGCAATTACACTAAATCAACAAGATGTTGTAATAAAATCATATTGCAAGGCAAATCAGAAAAGCAGTCAATAGCTCATAAAATTAATCTTCTTTTGTGACTAGAAGTGTTTAATAACAAAATCCATCCGCATACCACCCAATAAGTTCCAGTAAACTCCAAATTCCACTGAAAAGCAAAAGTTTAAATGCTTCCATTGATACTTTAAGTTTAAACAACCCGGTAAATGTGTGCAGTTTTGCGGTATGTACTTGCTAGATAGACATACCGTCACCAAACACTCTATACCCTAATCTACCCACACAAAAAAATGACATGGCCTTAAACGCTACATTTCTTTATAACAAAAAACTATAGCTAAAATAGCCCCTCTAATTACCAACAAAATGAGGTGTTGCATTTCCCCTTATCTCATTACCGTTATCCAGTTCAACCTTTACCTCAGTCACTTTCTTCTACTCAAATTATCAACAGTAACAACTCATCCAATACCGAAATACAAAGCTTAGAGTCACTAAAACACACGAAAATCAAATCCTTGACCGCAAAATCCACACAACCTCAACCAAACTAAACCATAATTTCAGAACACAAGCACACTAAACCTCACAATCAATCACAAACTATTCCCAAATACTACACTTTCTTTCAACACCTCAAACCCTGGGCAAGCGAGACAAAACGCACTTTGAAAAAATAAAAAACGAAATTAGGGTTTTACAAAGTGAAGCTTTTTTATCTCAGTTTCGTGTGTTTTAGTTTGAGAGAGTGATCGGGCTTGGATTCTATTGAGTAGACGTGAACGAAGAAGGAGATGAAATCGAAGCTTACGACGATGAGCTTGAAGAGGTTGGCCTCTTTAGGAGGGAGCGAGGCACCCATTAGAACTGAAGACAAGAAGAGAGCGCTGTATGTATGTGTGTGTCTCTCTTCTTCTTCTTAGTCCAATCTTCGACTGAGTGTGTGCGGTGAGGGAGAGAACGCGCGCGAGAGAGAGAGAGAGAGTAACAAAATGGTGGCGTTTATCTGCTGCAACCCTACTGTCAGGGAGAAGCAGCGTGAGAGCGAGCGAGAATATAAAGCCATCTCCGATCCAAAGGCTTGATATACCCTAAAAACAGCGTCTCCAATTCTGAATTAAATTATATTAAAAAAATTAAATGTAATCCGAATGAGCTAAATACAGAATTATATATGGCCCTTAAAAATAGCTCTGCGTTATATTTATGAGACCATAATTGTACTTAAATATTAAAATATTAATGTACTAATAATTAATATTAATTTAAATTAATGTTCATGTTAATTTAAAAATTATAATTATATTATTTAATTAAAAAATTTATTTTAATTTCTTAATTCTAATAATAATCACAATATTTTTTAAAAATAATATAAAAAATTTATAATGTGTAATACTTTAAAAACATTAGAAATATATTATGTGAAATTTCAGTAAATATAATATATGTAATGGTAATATATTAAATAAATACAAAAAATATAATATTTTAAAATTAATATTAATAATAATTTATTTTTTAAATAAATTATCAATAAATATAATAAATACAATGCAATTAACACATTATGGTGACATCACTCAATTATCTTAATTCTTTAACTCTAATGATGATCACAATATTTTCATAAAATAATATAATCAAAATAATATTAGTATAAATTAATATCAACCGTATATTTTCAATATCAATATAAATTAACATCAATATTAGTATAAATATCAATAGAAATATTTTCGACAGAGTATTAGAAAAAAAAAATTATAGGGATAGTTGGTTTGAAACCAAAGTAATTGATATTTTCAATATCAATATAAATTAACATCAATATTAGTATAAATATCAATAGAAATATTTTCGACAGAGAGTATTAGAAAAAAAATTATAGGGAAAATTGGTTTGAAACCAAAGTAATTGATAAAGTAGTTGAGATGGTGAAAATAATTGATTTTGAGTAAATATAATGATATGTATTAGAAAAAATATAGAATAGTTATGTCCAAATCTCACGGAAAAAAAAAAACTTTCTATAAACAACACATGTAGAATAAATCATATATAATATTCAAAATAAATTTTTATAATGTATACATAAATTCAAAACTTTGAATTAATAAAAAAATATAAAAATTCAAATTATAGCCCTTATGGGTTAGAGATGGTATAAAATATAACCCTCACTATTCATTAAAATAATATATTTTGAGGGCTAAATTATAGCCCAGGGCCAAATATAACCCTTCAGACTGGAGATGGCCTAATATGACCCTCTCTTGCACAGTTTTGGATTTTTACTTTTCTTTTTCTGGTTTTTGTCTATAATTTACCTCTCATTTTAAATTAAAAATAAAATAAAATTTAAGTATTTAAATTTCATCAAAATGTATTATTCAAAATAATTGATATTTGTAGCCATCAAATCTTAGATGTCTAGTATAGCAGTCCTCTTAGGGCATGTGCACCCATGAAATGGAGAGAAAGTCCTATTTTGAGGAATTCCTCACCAATTTGAGGAATTCCTCTCTAATAGGAAGTCTTATTCATGTTTTGCGTGCAGCAGTGTCCAAAATAGGACTTCCTATTACTATTCCTTATTATTTAAAATATTTTCTTTTTATATCCGAATAATACTTTCACCCAATAACTCGCCGACACATGTTATTCCGGATCATATAATTGGTAGCGGATTTTCGATAAGATTTCGGACCAGTAATTTTGAGACACGTGTCATGTCTACGTGTCGGTGTTAGCAAAATTATTGATTGAAAATATTCGGTAAGATTTCCGGTAAGATTACAAACCAATGATAATGGGACACGTGTCATGTCTACGTGTCGGTGTCGGCAAAATTATTGATTGAAGATATTCGGTAAGATTTCTGGTAATATTTTCAACCAATCGACGGTCGACACGTCGTTATCTAAAAAAATTTGGTAATTCAAAATGGCTATAAAAGAAAGAGATATGGGAGTGGAAGACTCACGCCAACTACACATCACTTGTAGTTCTACTTGTATCTAAGCCACTCTAAATACTTCTTCACATTTCGGTTTTATTAAGATGAATCCCATGGGTTTCGGTACTTTTTTCAGTAGGAGGCGACAACAACGTCGATGAAATGCAAAAATTGCCAATCAATTCGTTATCAACGCGGTGGTGGTTGATTCAGCATTTGATGATGAACCACTACGCCGTCGTGCAAATCAACCAAGGATGAGGGAGTTGAGGGGCCAAAATCTTATGGAAGATTACTTCATCGAACGCTCAGTCTTCACCGACCATGACTTTCGTCGGTGGTTCTGAATGAGCCGAAATATATTCAACCGTATAATGACGGACCTCTGCAACAACGACCCATTTTGGCATCAAAGAGCCGGCGCCACTGGAATGGTCGGACTACTTCCCCAACAAAAGATGACTGGTGCTCTTCGGATGTTGGCCTACGGCTCAGCTGCAGATCAGTATGCCAAAATCACAAGGATAAGAGAATCAACAACTCTGGAGTGCATGAAGAAGTGGTGCACCCAAGTTGTAGAGCTTTATGGTACCCATTACCTCCGCACTCCAGATCAGACAGACATCACTCGACTTCTAAGAAGGGCTAGACATGGAGGATTTCCTGGTATGATCGGAAGCATTGATTGCATGCATTGGGAGTGGAAGAACTGCCCAACCGCTTGGTCCGAGGCGTACTCAAGGAGGAAGGGTCGTCCAACTATCATCTTAGAGGCAGTGGCATTATATGACACGTGGATCTGGCACAGTTTCTTCGGGGTACCAGGAGCTCAAAATGATATCAACGTGCTCTACCAATCAAATGTCTTCGATGCAGTGCTTGCTTGAAGAAGTCCAGCTGCAACTTATAAAGTGAACTGTATGACATACCGTAACACTTATTACATTGCCGACGGGATATATCCAAGGTACTCCTCGTTTGTCAAAACGATTTCTAATCCTCAAGAGCTTCCACAAAAGCTTTTTGTGAGGAAGCAAGAGTCGTATCGCACGGATGTGGAGATGTGCTTTGGCATCTTACAAGCTCGTTGGAGGATAATTCGTCATGCAGCTCGGTGTCACCACATTTCGATGTTAAAAAGCATCACGTTGGCTTGCATCATAATGCATAACATGATCGTTGATGAGGAATTAGTGGAGGATGAGTTTGAGGAGAACGAAGAAGAAGATTTCCAAAACTCATCTACTGCATTCACAGCTTATGATGGGCCAGTGTATGAAGGGGAAACCAGATTCCTTTCGAGCCGGTTGGAAGAGATGGACAAAATGAACAACGGTTTAATGACCGTCTTGTAGATCTCCAATCTGCTTACATCCATGGAGAGCTTCAGAAGGACTTAATTAAGCATAACTGGTTTCTTGAGACCGGTGAACAACTATAAATATGTTGTTTTAATTATTTGTTTGCATTGTTGTGTGTTTGAATTATGTATTTCTATTATGTGTGTTTCAATTTTTGTAATGTGTGGGAACTTGATGGAGATAAAGAAAGTGAATTTTTATTTCTTTCAAAGGGAAAGTACATAGTACACAATTTAAATGCTTGGAAATTTAAATTACATAAACTTATAATTTAAGCGCTTGAAAAAAATAAAAGAGAGTAATTTAAGTGCTTGGAAAAAGGGGGCGATAACAATTGGAATAGCCTTCTTCGCTAGCTTCTTCTTCAACCTCATCTAATTGAGAAAGGATTTCAGTTTTCCTCTTTGTGAAATACCTCTTGGATTTAGGAGTCATAATCTCGGTATCCATTGACATAATCCAAGTTTCCTCCGCCAAAGCCCTCAATTGAATGTCTCTCTTTTGAAGGGAGAGTTGCTCTTGCATAAGGGAAACCTCAATTGCATCACTATCTTTTTTATTGCGACCATAAGATTCTTGATTTGCCGTAATCCTATTCAAAGCCTCGGCTCTTTCATTTGTAGGCGTCATGGCCTTTTTCCCTTTTTTTTCGCTTCCTTAGCCGCTTTCAGTCCCATAGGACGCTCCGGAGAAGACGGACATTGGTTGCTCATTGGTGTGGCATATGCATCATCCTCCTCCAAGTTGACTGTGTGAGGCATTGAGCTTGCAGGATGTGATGATGAGTAAGGCGGAGTAGATGATAAGTAAGGCGGAGGTGTACTAGCCTCGACGTGGATGAAGTAAGGATGATTCTTCACCACTTCCCATCAAGCAAAGTTTTTAAACTCTTTCTTCTTTTTTGCCACATAAAATGATTGAGCACATCTCATCTAAATAATAATAATAATAACATGGAATAAATAACTTGTAATTCATAAAGAACATGCCCTAAAGAAAATTAAATAAAATGGACATAGCTTATATTAAATAACATGAAATAAATAACTTGTAATTCATAAATATCATAAAATAAATAACATGTATTTCATAAAATTTAGACAACATAAATTGAAACAATATGGTAAAAACTTTATAAAAAAATTGGAGATCAAAAACATGACATCTTCTTGTAAGTTGGAGCCAGAAGATGCATTCCTTTGTACGAAAGAAAAGGCACTACCCCAAAGTTTCAAATTCAGCTTCAACTTTGCGAAACGAGAGGATAATGTGTTTTGGGTCCTAGCTTCCGGCATCGATTCACCATAACCTAGCTCCCAATTCTCCTTGAAATTGCCATAAATCTTTTTCCACAATTAGTTGACCTTTTGTCGATTTCCGGTGATGGAATCAACACTAAAACGAAAATAAAAGATGCTCAATTGTACATCGTCCGAAAGAAGCCAATTTGTTGCCATTTTTTTCCACAAAAAATAAAGTATTTAGAGGAGAGATGGAGAGAGGGAGAGAATGAATTTGTTGTGCACAAATTTGTGTGAGAAATGAATGAAATGAATGTAGTATTTATTGAAAAAAAATATAGGGGGTCATTTACAATTTTTTGGGAGTTTTTTGCAATTTTTTTGGGTTTTTTTATTTATAATTATTTCATTTCTGGCCGAAGTGGCCGTTGCATTTAAATATGGGCCGTCGGATGGCTCATATCGGTTCGAAATGGACAGCCCAGATCAACTAAGCCGTTGATTTGTCCATTGCTCTGATGCCGCCACGTGTCGCCACGCGATTGGCACATTAATTTTTTTTACTTTTTCTACCAGGCGCGTGTATGAGTGGGGCCCACTAGGCGGACGATCTCGAGCTCTTCCTCTCCGGAGGACATTGGCGAGGATGTCCCTAGCGTCAACGTCCGGTCTTCTTGGCTTCCCTCCCCCACTGCACCGATCTCCATCGTCGGATGACATATTTCTGGCGGGCCCCACGCCGGCTGTCCCCAAAATTCGGTGTCGTTGCAGCTGCTCTTATAGTGATTCTTTGCGTAGAACCTTTGATTCATTCTTGAAGCTTCATTGCTTCTACGTTGGGTGATCATGGGTTGATTAACTATGAACGGCCTTGGTCTTTGGACGGAAGCTTATGCGGGTTGTGGGTGTTTGGCAAGGGCTCATCTTAAGCAAGTGGTTCATTCCCAGATTGGGCTTGATGGGTGTAATCGATTGTGCTCATGTGTTGGGTGTTATTGGTAGTGATAGAGGTCAGAGCAAATGGCTAGTGGTTCGATTTTGTTTTGTCTGCGTGTGAATGGCAACAGAGTTCGGGCATCTTTTGAGCCTTAGTTTGGTTGCAGTGGTGTGGTGCGCACCTCTCACATTAAAGGGGCAAGGCGGGGTTTTTTGGGCTAATTTTTCAGCGTACATGATAGAAGTCAAATTCAAGTTGGGCCTTGGGCCATAGGATTTTAAGGTTAGTGACTCTTGCCCTTATATTTCCGATAAGATTGTAGATTGTTGGTTCTAAACACTTTTCAGACCGAAATTTGGGATCGCAATGATTTGATTTCGAGTATTGCGATGTCGGGTCTTACGTGGGGTTTTACTAGTTTATTAGTTTTTGGACGGCCATTAGCTTGCCTTGGTTTATATGTGTTTGTTAGTTCGTGTGGCATATATATCCATTATTGCTTATTAAGCTTATCCAGAGATGATGTTGCAGCTACTCTACTTTTGGATCGTGTGGAGTTTGTATGGAACGACTGTTTTGGTTATTTTCTCATTTAAATCAATAAGGCTTATGTTTGTGTCGATTATGTTGTAGGCATCGATTTGATTCCACACCTAGATGCTCAACCAACATTATTTCATTTATTTGAGTTTAGTACATCCTAGTGTCTTTTAATATGAGTACCAGCTGTGTTCTAGAATCGAAAAGTTAGAAGTATCATCATTGTATATTACAAGGTTCTAAAAATCGCTAGGCGGTTTTAGACGGTGAAGGCACCTTCTAGCGCATAGGCGACTAGACAGGGATTAATCGGATTCTAGGCGGTTTTGATTTAATATATTTATATATTAAATAAATGAATAATTAAAATATTTATATAATCTAATTAGACATAAATATATTCTAAATGGTCATAATATCCAAATAAAAATGTAACATAGAATCATAATCTCAATTCTCAAATCTCAAGTGACATAAGTGATAAGTCACATAACACAATCCATCAAACAAAACAAAAACATAACAAAATAAAATCAAGCCAAATAGTTTCCATCCATATTGTCACCTTCATTATCAAAGTCATAATCTCCATCATAATCGATGTCATCATCAGATATAAAATATTCATCATCAAGTTCTCTTACTCCAACATTACGAGAACTTCTCCTAGACTCTTGAATACCATATTTTCCATCCCAAGTGATATCAGAATCCACATCTTCATCACCTCCTTCTATAAGCCATCCTTGAGCTTCTTCAGCTTCATTGTCAACAAGTGGGTCTCTTGCACTTTTCTTCTTATTGGTAATCTTAGCATCGAATTGCACATAAACTAAATTGCTCAACCTTGTTGCATCTAATCTATTGTATGCACCTACATTTACAATTGTTAGACAAATATTAGCATATATTATTTGTCATAAATCAAATAGTTTGCTGCTTCCATGTTTTAATTTATTAGGAACTTACTAGATATAGTCATATAGGAACATAAAAAATAAATTATATTTAGTACTTACTCCTTTAAAAGCGCTCTAATTTTTCTCACACTCGGAAGAACTTGTGGTCAATGAGAGGATCCTTATAGCCATTGTGATGACCCGGAACAGAATTAGCAGTATAATCAGCTTAGTCCATGAGGTTATGCGTAATCGCAGATTTCCGACAGATAATTGAATCGCCAGCTTTGATCATGACTAAATTATTGGCCGAGAATTGGAACTGAGTCTCTTCTCGAGAGTTGTTATACGCGTGATTTCGAGTTCGTGGGCGGTTCCGGATCATTATTTGGACGACCAAGGAATATAATATGAATATTTGAAATTTCGACATAATCGGTTCAAAATGACAGCTTCGTTAACGACTAAATTACCGGGCGAGAATCTGATTTCGGATCCTTCGTGAAAGTTGTTGAGAATTTAATTTCAAGCTTGTGGGAACTTTTGGAGGATCTTTCCGAGTTGCGAGGATTAAGTTACGAATATTTACGATCGTGGATTATTTAATCGGGTAAGCATGTGATGTGTTGAACCGTTGACTTTTTATCGATTTTGTCGAAGTTTTTGACTTCGGGTGGAAATTGAAGAACTTGTCGAGATGAGTTTGTTGCCGCGAGAATTATTGAAATCGGAATTACGATACGAAAGTTACGGGTATCCGAAGTTTGTCGTAAACTATATTTTGGAAGTTTCCAAATCAGGAAAGTATTTATTGAGGTTTCCACTTTTGGCAAGTCAAATTATTCATTAATGCATTGACCGGTCAACGCGGGGAAAAGAGGGTGGCGCGACGTGCTCCACGGCTCACCGGCGACGAGCTCCGTCTGGCCACCTCTGGCCTTGGCCAATGACCCTTTCAACTCGCCTTATCTCCCCCATGAAGATTCCGGCCTCCTTTCACGGCGAGGTTGGCGGTGGAGAGAGAATTTCCGGTTTGAAATTGTAGATTTTTGGGGTTTTAAGGTGGTTCCAATTCCGGCCAAATTGAGCTACAAAATGTAGTAGGCTTTGAAGCTCTCATCACCACGAGTCTAACCATGTAAGTATGGAGTTCTAATTTTGCTTGTACATGGAGAATTGTTGGAGTGAAAAGTTTGTGTGATTTTGGTTTTGCATGAAATTGACATAGTTAGAGTGAGAATTGGACTTCGGTGTAGTTATGGAAGTTGCTTGTTGGGTGATTTTGAGTGGAATAGGTGTTGCTCCGCCGGGAAAATTTCATGTTGGGTGGCGCCGACGCTGCCGGCGGTGGTCAACGGTGGTCAAATGTTGACTTTTCGGGGTTTTCGACAAGTTGCATGTCGTTTCGTTTGTAATCACGCCCCGATCGCAGTGGTGAGGTTTGTTTTTCGAATTGAGCGTCCGAAATTATATCGAGATTTTGTGGTGTGGTTATCGGATTTTCACGAATTCGTCGTTATTGGATTATGTGTTTCCGAGAATGGTTGTTTCTCGTGAATTGATTTGAGATGTCGAGTTATGATTTTGAGAAATGGATTTTATGATTATTCAGGGGTTCGTGATCGTTCGTTTGGCGAGAGATTTTCCGCCGGATCACGGGATTAACGCGAACTGCGTTACGCTAGTCTGTGAGTGGACAATTTCTTTTCACGGATTGATTGCGAGTCTTTATACACGTTTTACGAACTTGAGCATGCATACGAGATTATGTTTTACATGAGCATGTGTTATACGATTATGCCTATACCAGTATATATTACGTATATGCATTTATATATTGTTTATTGCATTTGCATCGAACTATTTATGATTTGCTTTACACAGAGTACAGTCTCAGTATATGTTGTTGTATCAATACACTTGCATCCCGGCTGATCCCCGAGGATGTGTACCAAGGGAGGCTGTGACTCCTAACCCGAGGCCTTTACCGGGGGGAGGCAGACCTCTGACCTGAGGCCTTTCTGGCTAGAATCACGTGTGGGTCTGGGATCCCGTGATTCGGACTGTACTAGCACGGATGTGTCCACGAGCGACCCCGTGAGATTTTTATGCATACTCTGTACGCGTGAGGAGTTAGAGTCTCCCTCGTGTACCATTTGATTATTTATACATTTGACTCGCATATGTTTTTATAACATATATTAATTGGCGAAAGACATTTATTTTCGTCCACTCACTCTAATGATTTTCATGTCTTTCCCCTGGGCTTTTCGGTTTCCGTGTCCAGTTTGCAGTTCAGATTCTGGTGTCGCACGTCGTGGTCGGAGGCATAGTATTCGAGCGATGTTTCTTTTATGGTAGGTTCTTAGTTTGGCCTACTGTTTGTATATGTATACTAGAAGTCGCTCTGAGTATTCTGATGTATATTCTTATACGATTTTCCACGGATTTCTATAAAGTATAGTTATATATTTATTACTTTACATTACTGTTGATATATTGAGAAATCCGGATGGGATTGGTGCCCACGGTTTGATTTTTGTGGCATAGGATGAAGTGTATTTTCCGGGTGCAAGTAATGGCAATTCCGCGTTAGTAGCGTTACTCTGCCGAAATTTTAACGGTTTTTGTTGGTTCGTGTTTTCAGAAGGGGTTTGATTCCGGTTTAGGAAACTAAATCGGGGTTGGATCATTTCAGCCATCTTTTGAAATTTTGGAACATGATTTTCATAACTAACCCACCATTCAACTAAAGAAGCAAAATATCCAAAATTAGGTATAACACAACTAAACATAATAATAAACAAAATATAACTAGCAAGTTATAAATAATCATACCCATATCATAAGTGGCCTTAGAACATGTGTTCAAGGTAATAGCTCTTCCAAAGTTACCTTCCTTCTTTTTATATGTCTTGAACTCTTCACTAGCTACTTTGGTTTGCACTTCAACATCATTTAGGAAGAATCTCTCCACACGATCAAGGAATCCATTCATGACATGTTGACTCGAACATATACTCTCATCTTTGTAGAAGTAAAATGGGTTCAAGAGATACGAGGCCAAATATAATGGACTATCAAGCCTACCACTTGCTTTTTTCTCTATGATATCCAAGATTGGACGATAGGTAACTTCTACACCATTAAAGGCCTTTTTGATCTCTTCTTTAACTTGTTCAAGTTCTCCATGCAACCATCACATGGATGGTTTGTCTCCATCAACAATTCGAAGAACCTTAAACAAAGGACCAAACACGCTCAAGCAAAGTGAGACCCCACTCCAAAAGCTACTACTCAACATAGTGTTATATGCCGCTTTTCCTTTTAAAGTCTTGGATTGTTTGCATTCACCCCAAGCATCACCAGCAACCATAGCCTCAACTCATTTCTCTTATCATTTAAGCTTTGCAAAGTTAGAAAACTTGTTGCAAATATTGTGACTCCCGGCCTCATAAAGTCTCCTTTTTCGGTAGCATTTCTCATCAATGTCAACGTCTTATGATGTGCATAAATAAAAATAGTAAAAGTTTTTGCCTTGTCAAGCACAACCTTGAACTTCGGTTCATTGCCAATATCCTTGAGCATTAGATTCAATGTGTGAGCGACACATGAAGTCCAAAATATATTCGGTCTTTTCAACTTTAACAAATCTGCCACCACCATATTGTTGCTTGCATTGTTTGTAACCACTTGAACCACATTTTCTTCGCCAACATCTTCAATGCATTTGTCGACGTACTCATAAATATACTTTTCAATGTGTGAATCCTTCGAACATTCCTTAGAGGAAAGAAAAGTAATGCCTTCTTTGCAATTGACACACAAATTCATGATGCTTCTTCTCTTTCAGTCGGACCATGCATCTGTCATAATTGAACACCCATTTTTAGCCCACTCTTCTTCTTGATTCTTAAGAGACTTATCTCTCAATCTCTTCGTTCAACAAAGGCTCTGTTAATACGTATTAGCTTGGTGGTTGATAGCCCGGTCCAAATTGACCAATCGCCTCTACAAGTCTCAAAAAACTATCACAATCAATAGCATGAAAGGGAACTCTGGCTTCATAAATCCACCTAGCCAAATATTGATGCGCAGTATGTGTTCTTTCCTTTGAAATTGCATCATGAATATTTTGTTGCCGCATACTTTACCTTCTTTCTATAGCGGACTTCGGATCAATGTTGGATACAAACCTATCTATCAGACCAAGATGATGTGGTTGTTTTCTAGCCCTTTGAATCTCCACTTCTTCTTTTATGGTGACTTGAACTTCTTGTCTCACTTCACTTTGATGCATGGATTTTTTTGTTTTTTTGTTTTGGCACAGATAACGCAGCTAAACATTTCTTCTTGTGATCAATTGTAGCATTGGGACACGCCATTACATTCCCCGAAACACCGACAATATGTTATTTTACTTTATATACTCCTCCTGCCATATGTTTTCCACACAATTTACACTTTGTTTTATCCCATTTTCCATCCCTCAATTCACCATACACCAATCCTATATCATCGGAGTTACGCTTCAAAGATATCGTCGATGATGCACTGGTTTGATTCGATGCCGTAGATGAACCAGACATTGCATTACTAGGAGTGCTAGTCATTTTCCCTACAACATTCACAAGTAGAAATACAATAACTACAAAAATGTAAATAGAATTTACATGCATAGTAAGAGTTTTATAAGAATGTAAGCATATAAACTCCAATTATCATTTGAACTTTTTATATTACAATAGCAAGTATACAGACAAGGACTGATCAATCTATTTTTTTATGAATTGTAGCATCAAACAACTCCATAGTCATTGTTTGTAAACAACTACTCTAGTACACAATTTATGATGATGAAGATTCAACATCATCACAATGCAATATCATAGAGCGAACATTGATGATATGTGGTGGATCTTTTATGCAAAGAGAAAACTACATTGAGATTGACATTGATATGCACATATTTAGTTATATACCAAGAAAAGGATTTGAAATGTTCCTAGATAGACTAAAGATCTGCATCTTAGATGTTGGCCTCACAATTCAAGTGACAATTCTCATTCATTGACAAGTTGGATAGTTCTGTGATTCCTCTATTCAGTTGTTCTTTCTTGTACCTTCCCATTTTTGCTTTATCAATTAGTTAATATATATGTTATACATGTCTTTGGAAAACAGGGGAACAAACCCGAAGAGTTGTCAGAGAAAATCTTATGTTGTATACGTTTAAATTGAATTGACTACATGAACAGTACATTGCTGGAATACCAAAATTCATATATACTTAATAATTTGGACGACAATCAGTTTCACAATTAGCTATTATGCATTACCTACATGACTACATCTACTTAGGAAGCAGGCAAGCAACATATACCAAACCATCAGATTAATCCCACAGTTCCCACTTGATACTGTCTACAACTCTACATCAATATGGAGTATTTAGCTAAATCAAGTTGAGCTGAAGATTGAGAATGAGAGTGGCAGAGAGTAATGATGAAGAGTCGATGAAGTGAAGCTATGAAGATAAGCCGGCGAAGAGAAGTGAAGCCGTGAAGATGAGCCGGTGAAGTGAAGTCGACGAAGATGAGGCATAACGATTTGGGTTGGAGCTTGAAGCTCGGAGAGGCAGCGTTGCGCAGAGGGTTTGAGCTCGGAGAGGCGGAGCAATTTGGAATTTTTTTGGGTTTTAGGTTTTAGGCAGATGCAAATCGAGAATCGTTAATCATATTCATAAAAAAAACGTCCAGGCCCGCTCAGACGACGATTTAAGTGAAAATTTCAAGGTTTTTTGGCGCCTAGCGCCTAGACGCCGCTTAGACCGATTTTTAGAATAGTAGTATATTATAACAAGTATTTATGTTGTGTCATTGGGTCAAGATTACGGGAGCTGTGGGTTGTGGAGTACAAGTGAGTTTTGTTTTGTTCGATTAAGAAACCCACAATTAACACAAGCTAAAACCTCTAGAACATCCAAAGCCCATAATATCAAATTGGTAAGCACTATCACTGTGTAAAGGGAGTTGATGACCCCAAACTTGAACGTAAAAGCGAGTGTGAGCTATGTATGCTAATGAGTTCTAAGAAAATTCCCCATCAAATATGTGGTACGGTAATGTCATCAAACTATTTTATAAGTCAATGAATATCAATAACCAAAACCTTTGTTCTCAATGGAGTAGTGGTATGTCAGTTGATGATACTGTATCTATAACTTTATAAGAGCATCTTCAAACATAGAGAACTCATACCTCATTATGAGTCCTCCTAAAATTACTATTTATATGAGTCATTTTCATCTCCAACGGACTCATACCTTATCAAAGATTTCATCTTTTTCATTTCTTTTATCTTGCCTAGCCCGACCCACCCAAAAATTTGAGTCTATAGACTTTATTTGGGACTCAAAATAAGTCTCGATATGAGGTATGAGTCTTATTTTTCCTACCATTAGAGAGCTCGGAGTTGAGCAAAATCTTATTTTAAGATATAAGACTTGATGGTTAGAGATGGTCTAAGAACTTTAGAATCACCTTCAACCATCAACATCAACTTTCTGAAAGGGCGGCCCAAGATGAGTTACTATTGGGCATCACACTCATATATAAGTTACTCATTAATTTTTGATAATTTTTTCTCACCTTATTGTCAAGATCAAAGTTATAGGTTGAAAAGAGTTTGGTGGTTCAAGTGGTAAGGAGCTTGTTCCCCTTAAGCAAGGTCTCGAGTTCGAGCATTGTGTATGAAAAAACCAACGCTGGGAGAGCTTCCCCTAGGTCCGACAATGCTCAAGAGGGATTAGTCATCCCCTACGGGTGAGAGATACATTGGGAAACCAAAATAAAAAAGTTATAGGTTGAAAAGAGAACGTTTATTTTTACGTCCTTGTGTGTCATGTAATTATCATTTTAATGTTTTAGGTTGTCAATATTATTAGCATAATGACTAGTCATGAAAAATATTGTTAGCATAATAATTAGTGATTTTTTTGTTGAGGTTGAGGCTATCTTTCTTCTTGGGAGGGTCTTACAAGGTTTGGATGAATAGTTTCGGGGCTCTAGCCATGGCCTTCGGCCATATCAACAAATGTGTGATTTTGACTAATTCTTGCAGTAGAAGAGTTCAGTTGAGCATTTTTGGTTCCCTGGGCTGACCTCACAGATCGAGGCGTCCCAATTTGGTTTTGCACGATTGAATTCTGAGCGGCGACAACCTTTTGCGGTTGGTTGTATGCTCAACGTTGATGGTGTGTCTGTGACTAAAGTAGAAAATGATGAGATCAAATGTCTACTAATAACCATTATTGATTGTTAAATGGACATAATTTATAAAGAATACAATTGCTTAATTGATGTAATTTATTTCAAAGCTTAATTGACTATATACAAAAAGAACTATAACTCATAAATTGACGCGAGAAGTCGTTGAGTATGGGAGGGAGGGAAACCTTGGTGAAATCAGTTGCCCAATCAATTCTTAGCTATGTTGTTTTGTGATTCCAAAGTATATGTGTGAGGAGATGCATCGTCTTATGGCGCGTTTTTAGTGAGGTGGTTCGAATGAGGAGAGGAAGATCCACTGAATGTCATAGGAGAGGTTATGTATACTGAAGTGTGACGGTGGTTTAGGCTTTCATAATATGGTGTTGTTTAATAAAGCATGACGTATCATGAAGAACCCAAATTCCTTACTAGTGAAGTTGTTTAAAGTTAAATACTTTTCGGATGGGGATTTCATGAAGGCCAAGTTAAAAGGGGGGAAGTCTCTTACTTGGTGGAGTATCATCTCTGTAAGAGAAGTGTTGGAGTTGGAGTGTCATTTTCTGGTTGGCCAGGGTAGTAAAATCAATGTTTGGAACAACCCCTGGCTCCCAATGCCACATAGCTTCAAGCTAGTTATTTTCTAGCATGGAGGTGCAGATTATTGCAAAGATGTTGTTGAGCCATCGTCAAGTGAAGGACAATATTATATGGCACCATGAAAGTAAGGGGGAGTATACTATTGAGAGTGATTATCGTATGCTATGGTCAGTCTTGCATGGGAGGGCCGCTTCTTCATACATGACGAGGTATTGGAATAAACTGTGTACGATACGTTGTGACAACCAATATTTATAGCAAGATATTGTTTGCTTTGGTCCTCACCCCACGGTTTTGTTTATAGGTCTACTCCTAAAATTTGTCTTACTCCATGCATATATAAACATATCACATTCTCATTCCGCGCTCAATGCACCTCCAAAAGTCAAGATATTTGCTTGGAGAGTGATATTGATGCATAATATAGTACCACACGTACAACTCTAGCTAGCAAGAAGGTCTCACATGACGAGGTATGTTGTCCTTTATGTTCTTATGAAAATGAGACAAACCTTTATTTGTTTAAGAAGTGTGGTGTGGTGAGAGAGTTTTGGGAAGAATGCCCTCTGAAATTACAGGCTAAGGACCACCCAACATTGATGATGATAGAATGGTTTGTTCATTTGTTGATATTTGGGAGAAGTTGGATGATTATAGCTTGAGTTATTTTATTATGGGTTTGTGGATTGTATGGACTGAGAGAAACAAAATGGTTTGGGATAATGCTAGTTTTTGTCCATTATGGCTTGTGCAATCGGTGGGGAGCTATTTGGATAGTTATTTGCAAGTTCACCCTAAAACTGTGTAGAAGAAACAGAGACCTAAGGTGAAATGGCAATGCTTTCCAAGTGGAAGACTCAAGATGAATATAGATGGGGTGTATTCTGGTGACACCAGTAAATGAGGAGTAAGAGTCATCATATGAGATGAGAGGGGTGGTGCTATTGCTATGTTGTCGAAGATATTTCCACATGCGTTATCGGCCCTAGGTATAGAGGCTATAGTGTGTAGGAAGGTCTACTCCTTGCATTAAGACAATGTTGGTTGCATATAGATATTGAGAATGATAGTACTGTGCTTGTTGAGTTGTTGTGTAGGAGAGGGGAGGATTATTCGGAAGTTGGTAGGGTTATTGAGGATTGTAGAAGGTATATGACATCTCTACAACCCGTCAATATCTACCATGTATATCGAGAAACAAATGAAGTGACTCATCGAATAGTCATGTTTGCTATGAGAGAGGTGTTAGACGAGGTGTGGTTCTGGGAGGGTCCTGCTAATATTCAGGATATACTCTACGATAAGCATTGTTTCAGTTTTATTATAGCCTGACCCGGAGTCAAGATATTATGTCCCCTTTGGTCTATTATTAATAATAACTAGATAAAAATACATACCATGCGTGTGCATTGTTAAATAAAAATTAAATGGTAAAAGAAATAGAGTTGTGGTTTAAAATAAAATATAGAAAGAAAAAAAACATATAAATATGTGGTTATTGCAATATAGAAAGGGTGGTTAATTCGATGAATGAGAGGGGGTGTTTTTTTTAAAGGAATACAATAGAGGTTTTATTCCAAAAGAGGATTAAGTACAAAATTCAAGGGTTACATCTTGGATTTGGCCCGGTATTAAACCGAACCATACAAAAGATAATTTCGAAAGCAAAGAGAACCTCACTAATCGATGTGCTGCAATATTAGCTTCTCGGAACGCATGAGTGATCTTCACACAGGGAATTTGTGACATCAGGAACTTGATATCCTCTACCACTTGGCCTGTTGAAGAGTCATCTTCTTCTTTAGACTTTATCGCTCTTGCCAGCCCCACATTGTTTACTTCTATTAATAATTGATGATAACTGTTTGAAATTGTGTGCACTATGTGCAGCCTCAGCTTCCACCATCGCTGGAGAAGAACCAACTTCCATAAACTTACTGAGTCCCGTAGTAACCTCACCAAGATGATCCCTGAAAATCACCCTTGATGCACCGTGTTTTGTATTCCAATCATAGGCACCATCACAGTTAACCTTAATCCTTCCCAAATCCGGTTTACTCCAAACTTGTAGAACTCTCCCTCTTTTACCAACATTAATCGGGTGCATCTATAGGTACTGTGAATAAGCTGTCATTGCAAAAAAACTAACCCTAGAGATAGTCATAAACTCATCACTCCAACGTCGACGGTTTCTTTCTTTCCATACGGCCCAGAGTAGATAAGCCATAGTAGCACATTTAGAAGTACTTAGCAGCTGTAAAACATCATACCACCATTATACAAAATTGATGACCTCCACCGTAGCCAATCGGTGTAGTAATCCCGGAATCACACCTAAAATCTTTTTCATAAAACTGTAATCTCTAGTTATATGTTCAATAGTCTCAACCTCATCTTTACCACATAAATATCATTCTAAGGGTACACTAACTCTCTTCGTTAGTAATGTAGAAGCAATAGGGAGAATATAATGACATACCTTCCAGTAATAAATCTTGATCTTTTGCTGCAAAGGTAGATTCCACAATTTTCTTTGTAGCCTTGTTAAAAATGAATCTTATTAGCTCAAACACTTGTCCTTTCTGTAATACTATGGAAGACTCTTTGTCTCATTTTTTGTGAGTGCAGATTTGCGAAAGAAGTTTTGGAACCTTGCAAGACTTCATTGCATTTCAGTAAATGAGAATTTTTTGGATCAAATGATCAATCGGTTTGTTAAAGGTGATATTGATATAAGTGTCTTTGAGAATATTTTGACAACTTGCTGGCAAATTTGAAGAGTAAGGAATATGTTGATTTTCAAGAATGAAACCACTACTCCTAGCTCTGTAGTGGCCACCTCAGCAACATGCCTCATGTAGTACCAAGAATATAACAAAGGCCATGAGAAGAAGAAAGTGACACTAGAGACTATTATATGGACTCATCCCTCTATTGATCACTACAAAATTAACTTTGATGGTTCAATTCATGAGAGTGGAGTTGGGAAAGCAGCTGGAGCTTTCATTATTAGGAACAATAGTGGAGAGCCAATCCTAACTGGCGTTAGGTGATTTGGCAAAACAACTATTTCAATGACCGAAGCACTAGCTCTTAGAGATGGATTAAGTCAACCTTGGAGATTAGGCCTCAAGAATATCAACATTGAGGGTGACTCTTCTTGTCATCAATTGCATCTTAGGAAGCTACTCTGTGCCTTGGAAACTTGGTCCTATAGTTTAAGATATCAAGATCATCTCAAACTGGTTTGACAACATCACATTCAAGCATGTGTTTAGAGAAGCAAATTTCACTGCGGACAAATTAGCGGCAATAGGCCCTAACAATCTCTTCATATATGGGACAACTCTGTTTCGAGTAGCGCTAGACATGTTGTTTCTTTTGATATCCTTTAGGAGTGGCTATCCCAATGAATCTTGATCTTTTGCTGCAAAGGTAGATTCCACAATTTTTGCCATGACATAGAAGGGCCATTGGAGCTACTCGGTTGCTCAAAGCAAGCCAACAACTCCTTAGCTATCACCTTGTATGCAGAAATTGTTGTAAACCTCCATGAAGATGTAAAATACCAAACTAACTTATCCATTCCCGCTCGACAACTCAGTGGAATTTTTTGGATGAGTTCGACCTCCTCCCCAACAAATCCTCTTTCAATCAATGCTTTATCCCATGCTCCAGAGGGAGTAATTGAGACCGAGACCAAATCAATCCATGTGACCCTAGGAGAACTCGGCTTAAATCCACCTGAGGAATCCAAGAATCAGACCAAATCTTCACATCTTCTCCATTCCCTATTCTCGATATAGCTCCTATCTTCAAAAATTTAATGGCTTCGTAAATACCTCTCCAACACTGAGAAGGCGAGTTAGATAGAGAAGCCTCCCAAAGATTACCATCCGGAAAATACTTTGCACTATATAATTGAGCAATAAGCGAAGAGGGATTTTTCAAAAGTCTTCGCCCTTGTTTTGCTAAGAAGGCTAAGTTATGTGGATAAAGATGTTTAAATTTTAAATCTCATGCCTCCGTCTTTTTTCAACAAACACATCTTCTCCCACGAAATCCAATGAATTTTCTTCTTCTCTTGTGTCGAACCCTACCAAAATTTAGCACAAAGTTGATGAAGAGTTTCACATAATTCCTTAGGCTGATAATGCTGATAATGCTGATATTATATGCTGATAATGCTTGAGCCACCACACAAATAAGAATTTCTTTACCCTCCGTGCTTAGAAGTTTACCTTGTCATCCTTCAAACTTTTTCAAAAGCTTCTCCTTAATGTACGCAAACGTTTCCATCCTCTTCCTTCCCACGTACGTTGGCAACCCTAAATATTTCTCATGCTTCTCCACTACTCCCACATCTAATATCAAAGCCAACTCTGTCTTCCTCCAATCCGGAACCCCTTTACTAAAAGCAATGTTACTTTTTTCAAAGTTTATTTTTTGCCCAGACGCTTCCTCATAGTCTACCAAGGCCTTCTGTATACTCATACACTCCTTTGTTGAAGCATAACCAAAAACCATGTTGTCATCAGCGAATAAGAGGTGATGAATTACAGGAGCTTCTTCACATACCTTGGCAAATGTGATAGTGGATCACCTTATTTTTAGTCAGCCATGGAGTAAAACCCATCCAAAAATTTTAACCTTTGGTGGTACAATAATTTTTCACATTTTGTTCAATAAACCAATCTAGTCGTTTCTCTCAAAATTGGCATTTTGTATCCAAGTTATTGTTTTAACCGAAAACAATTCATTTGAGGTAGGGTCCCAAACATAACCATCTTCATATTCCATTAGAGGAATGAGAATTCCACAAATATGATCAACAACATCAATATCAAGCGTGTTAAGGAGCTTACTTTTATCCCACATATCATCTCTGATATAGTCACTAACATTTTCCTCCAAGTTCACATTGTGCCTTCTGGACTAATCTACAAATGTATAAAGAGGAAAATCAAAAACCCAATTATAAGTCCAAAAATTAATTTGATCACCCTTACCTACAATCCATTTAATGCCTTTGATTAAAACATCTCTACCGTCAATGATTCTTTTCCAAGCAATTGAAGAGAAACCTTTCTTCTTAATGTTGAAAAAATGATATTTTCTCAGGTATTTTCTCAAAATTTGAGTCCACCAGTTATTTTTCTAAGTTAAAAGTTTCCAACCCAACTTTGCAAGTGCAACTTTGTTGAATTGAGTAGAGGGTCTAATCCTGAGTCCTCCCCGTGACTTAGGTTGATAGACCTTTCCCTAGGCAATATGGTAAACTTTTGAATCAGACCCTCAAAAGAAATCTCTAGCTTTCTTATCTATTTCTTTACAAATTTTATCAAGACATTTAAAACAAGACAAGATATGATTTAGCATACCTGCAATACTTGACTTAATAAGAGTTAATCTTCCAGCTCTCGAGAGAATCTCTTTTCCAACCTGCCACCTTCTTTGAATTTTTATCTATGAGTTCCTTCATATTAACTGGATCTTGCCAGAAAGCTATATTCTGAATACCTATATACTTTCCAATAGTAGTCTTTTGTTGAATACCTAAAATGCCTACAATCTTATTCTTAAGATTAGCTATGACTTTGGGAGAGAAATACAAGGATTTATGAAAGTTAATCATTTGACCTGAGGCTTCAGAAAAACTATTTAATGCATTCAAAATAAGTATAGCAGCTCTAGGAGAGCCTTACTAAACACTAAATAATCATCAGCAAACATTAGATTGGATAACCTAAACCCATTTGGAGAAGATCAGACTTCAACCTGGTTCTTGGCCTAACCTGTTAAATCATTCAAATGTCTGATCAAAGGTTCCATACACAAAATAAAATTGTACGGGGACAAAGGGTCTCGTTGCCTTATGCCCTTAGAGGGATAGAAATAACCTTTAGACTTACCATTCACAATAACTGAGAAAGAGACAGAAGTGATACACTCCATGATCAAATTGACCCAACGATCACTAAAACCAAACTTTAACAAGCACATTTTGATATAAGTTCAATTAAAAAAATCATAAGCTTTTTCTAGATCTATTTTAGCAGCCATATTTCCTATCCTTCCTTTTTTCCTCTTGTATTCACTGAAAAGTTCATGGGCAATCAAAATATTGTCATGAATGAATCTTCCTGGGGCAAACACCCCTTGATTTTTAGGAATACACTTCTCCAAGAAGGGCTTAAGCCTTTGGACCATAATTTTGGTAATAATCTTGTAAGAGACATTGCAAAGACTAATAAGACGAAATTAACCAACTGTTTCAGGCTCCTCAACTTTAGGTATCAGTGCAATGTTAGTGTGATTTAGAGGTTTAAGTGAAGAACATTGCACAAAGAATTGTCTAACCATTTGAATGACATTATTACTGACCTCAGACCAGTTGTTTTGGTAAAAGTATGCATGAATTCCATCCGGACCTGGGGACTTGAGTGACCCAATAGACTTGACTTCTTCTAGAATTTCGTTATCAGAGACAATTCTGGTGAGTGAAACATTGTCTTCGTCAGTGATGTTAGTGTTGATATGCTTGATATACATTTCCATCTTCCTTATGTTTGTGACCCGATCAACAGAGAATCTCTTTTTAAAATTTGTAACAGAAACAACAACATCATTAAAGTTTGTAACCCAATCATTACCATAGTCTTTAAGTTTCTCAATTTTGTTCTTTTTCCTCATTATTGCTTGAGTATGAAAAAACTTGGTGCTCTAGTCACCAAGTGACAACCAATCAACTTTGGCCTTTTGAGTCCAAAACAATTCTTCATCTTTGTAACAATTTGCGAGATCTTGATATAAACTTCTATTTCTTTCTTGCAAGATAGATGAAGTCGGGTTATCCATTAGTTGCTTCTGGATGAATACTTTCCTGCAAGTTCTTGTATTTAACAAAAATATCCCCAAAAAAATCTCTATTCCAAGTTTTTGCCAAGTACATGAATTTGTTAATTAAGATACTAAAGTTTCTTATACGATCATTGTTATGATTTGTACTCCAAGCTTTCCTTACAAGCTCCTGGAAGCTAGGGTGAGACTGCCACATAGACTCGATTTTAAACTTACCTAAAGGTTTTCATTTTTTGTGATCTAAAGGAAGACAAATCATACTATGATCAGGACCAGTAATAGGCATGTTTTCCACCTCTAAATTTGGAAACTGATTGAATCCTGCAATGTTAGTGCAAAACCTGTCAAGTTTTTCAAAAACCAAAGTGTTGTCCTTATGATTATTAGTCCAGTTATAAGGTACTCCTTTACTCGGGATTGAAACCATGCCAATATCATGTAAAAACTTATTGAACTTCAACATGTAATTAGTAAATTTTATGTTACCTCCACATTTCTTCGATAGACAAGTTATCATATTAAAATCTCCTGCAATAAACCAGGTATCACCATTTTGTGGTTGTAGTTTTGAAATTTCCTTCCAAAGCTCTTTTTGCTTCTCCTTTTGACGGTAAGCATACACAAATGTTATGTAAAAGTCACAATTAAGATCATTATTTCTAACAAAACAGTGAATAAAACGGTCATGATGCAAAATAATATTGAAATTTAAAGATCAAGATTTTCAACAAAGATACATGCCACCACATTGGCCTTTAGAAGGAACCACAAAATATTGATCAAACGACAGGTTACTGGCTATTTTATTTCCTGAATTAACAGTTGCTCTAGTGTCTAACACACATAAAGCATCAAGTCCTTGCTTTGAAGTATAAAAAGCAACCTGAGCTTTAAAATCTGACCAGGAACTCCCCTGGCTATTCCATACTCCGATCTTCATATATTATCTTTGTTTTTGTCATTAGTTGCCTCCTCGGCTGAGTTGATCACCAACAATAAACTTTCTCCATACCAGGCTTTAAAGCCCTGTCACAACGTTGTTAACAGTTTTCCCAAGAAAATTTGGGCCCTAAAGTTAACTGTCCTCAGGTAAAGAATCATGTCCTTATTAATTTTTTTTTGTCTGAGTCCTTATTAAACTCATGCCAATGAAATTGAGACTACAACTCAACATAATTGTCCATACTTTCGATACAACAAGACTTAGAACCAAAGCAACTCCAATTATACCACTTAAATATGACAAGCATATAATACGAAGGTGGGACTACTACCCCACAACTTATGATTCCTACATTCAAGAATTCAATAATGCCAACAAGGAAATCACGTGAAACATTGATAAAGAAAAAAGGGAGAGGTAGCAGATATACCTGAGTTGAAACTGAGTTATCACAGATTACTACTTTGTTAGTAAGGTCGAGCCACTTATCTTGGAATCCTAGCTCAGCATCCCCAATATGGTTTGTCTTTTGGAGTAATGCTGTAAGTGCAAGGCGCGGACGACAACCCGACAACTTCCATTTCAATCCGATCTCAAGATATTTATTTATTTTTGAAACAGAGATCGATGGTATGTGGCTGAAGATTTGGCCATGGTGGCCACCACCAGCGTACATTGCCTTCAATCCAGGTTGTGGGCTGTGACTGAGTAGCATGGTTGAATGAGATAAACCGTTTAAAGGTTTGGTTAAAAGGGGGTTCCGATGTTGGATAACGAGTTAGACGATGAAATAGGAACGATCTCCACTCAACAAGCCAAGAAATCCAGACGAAATTGATCAAAAACCCTAAACCCAAAATTTTTTGGTTCGCTGGACTCTCCGCGCGTGTCCTTACCCATCGCTGGTTCACTTTCAGACATGGGATGACCATCCTAACATAATGTTGAGATAGGTTCGAACCCCTATTGATGTTTTATTTTTTAAATTGACTATGTACACCTGGTCAGAATAGAGTTAAAACTCTGTGCCGTTCTTAAATTTTGTTTAAAATTTGAACTTTTTATTTAAATTAATGTGGGGAGAGAATATAAATAAGAGTAACCTCAAGCGTAGTTTTGCAAATATTAATTTGGTCGAAGTCGCTCGCTCCAATCCTCTCTCTCTCCCGCTCGTGCTCACTTTCAAGTTTTGGTTTTTCAAAATCCGTCTCCTTCAATTTTACTAGGGTTTCTTCTCCAACTCAAATGTGAGCGATGAGTCACCACAGTCGGAGCTCTGATCCCGTCGACCCGCTTCTGAATTACACTCTCTTCAACACCAAGCTCTCGTCGTCGGACCCTTCCAAACCCTTCGACTTCGACCGCGATCTCCAAGCCATCAACAACCACCTCAAGTCCACCGTAACACTACTCTCTCTCTCTCTCTCACCTACTCCGGTTTCTAGAATTCGAATTCGAATTACTATGAGGTTTTGTTTTTATATTTTGTTAGTCAAATTTCGGTACTGTGGATGTTTAAATTGATGCGTTGAATATAATTACTGCGGTGTTTAGGTTGCCTTTGGTTTCTTCTAAGCTGAAAAATCATATGCATATGAGGTCAATTTTGATGTGTTTGAGTAATTATGTCCGTGTTGTATGAAGCTGTAATGTATTATGCATTAGTGATCTAGGCCACGTTTTTCGGTTAGAATTTGGAGGTGCTATCAAATATTGGATGTGAATGTAGGAAGCAAGCAAAGTTAAATTTTACTGCGGATTTTTTCAGGTCCCACTTGATGGTCTTAAAGATCAGGCGAGGAACATTTTAAGTGGCACTTCAGGACTGAAAAAATCTGGTATGTCAAGAGCATTGGAAAGGCTAAAGGTACATGTTCCCGTGAATGCCGTGGAAGATAATCGCGAGCGAAGACCAGGATTAGGTCGTAAACGGGCTCATTTCTCTATGAAGCCGAATTCCAGGTAAGCCTTGTGGTTGATCCTTCATATATAATAGAAAGTAATCTTACTCTTGTTCAGCTGTGGGTTGAGATATGTAATATTTATTGTTGCAGCCAACCAGAGAAGAGTCTGAAACCAACTTTTGAGTCTAAAAGGTTCAAAGACCCTGTGGAGTACTTCAAGGCTTACGAAAGGCATGAGAGTAAGTGCACTTTTCTGCTCTAGTTCTGAATCTATAGTGTTCGTACCCGTATAACTTTGAATTGTCAATATTCTCGATTGGTGGACAGATGCTACAAGAGAAATGGAGAAGTTGAGTGGTACTGTAATGGATGCAGATCAGCAGAATCTATCATTGATCATCCGTGCTCGACGACCAGGACTTTCGCGGTATGAATACATTATGAAGTTCCAATAGAAAATACATTTCATTTGCTGAATTTTGACTGTAAAATCACATGCCTTCTCAATTTTGTGATCCAAGATGGTATTGTTATTCAAAATGCAGGAAGCCAGCGAAATACAAGCATCTCTATTCACCAGCTGAGAACAAAATCTATGAGGATACTCTATCCTCTCAAGAGGTGTTTGAAACAAGCCCCCCCAATTCAGTAAAACCCAGTTCACAAACAGAGTCTCATGCCAATTTTGCATCAGAGATGGATTTAGGTGGTAAGATAATTTAGTTAAGGAGATAATTTTTTATATGGATATCTTATGTAAATTGATGATTTCTGTTCTTATTTCTCTTTGTCTCTGATTTTTTGTTTTGTTTTAGTTTTAGTTTTAGTGAAAGCCAGCCTAGTATGCATATTCCCCACTTATAGAGTGCTTATTTTTTCAAAGGTTCAAAAGTCAATGAAGACAACAAAACGAATGACACACTGCATAATCTGCTGTCTCAAGATACTGAAGTTCTAGAAAATGATGGCGCAAAACGTCTTTTAGAGGAGTACTTGCACATAAAAACATTTGAAGTGGAGGATATATGCCTCCCAGACTTCTCAGATACCTGGAAGGTAGATTTGAAGTCTTCAAGAAGACCCTTGCTAAAGCCAGGATCTGTCAAGTCCAGACATGCAGCAGAAGGATCCATTCACTTAGCTTCTCCAATGCCACCAAAGAGCCCTTTGGCATCATTGTCTCTATTAAGTAAGAGAAGGTCACTGCAAAGTTCATCAATTGAACTGCAAAGTTCATCAAGTGATCCATTTTCAGCTTGTCATATTGATCAGTTGCCAGCTGAGGATAGAAACAAAAATTGTGATCTGATAGACATGTCAGAGAAGTCTAAATTTTCTGTTGAGTTAGAAGCACCTTCAAATAAACAAATTGATAAGACTGAGGGTGCCAAAGCAGGTTCACCTGAGGTCGTTATTGATGAATACACTCAAGTATTGGAACAGTCTAAGAGTGACAGTTTAAGTAAGATGTTTGTTGGTTCTAATGTTGACATGGAGGAGGAGAATCGAGGCAGTAAGGTTGTAAATGAGGCATTAAGTAAGCCTTATGATTCAAATACAGAAGCTGATGAGTTCAGTATTAGTGACAAGGTTTGTATACAGTTTGCTTCCTTACCCTTTTTTGTCTGGATTGTAAATCGGCTACTGATATTGTAATGCATTGATGAGATACAGGCGGAACACAAATTGCAGGGAGCATTGCCTGAAACTAATGCGACAGAGTCAACTTTGGAAGAGCTTAACAGTGCTGAAAGTCAAGTTGCTGATGATGACATTGTTAATGATGAGAGACAAGAAGAAAAGCGGCAGGAAACAATGCCTGAACATAATGTGATAGATGCACATTTGAAAAAGTTGAACATAGCTCAGAGTCAACCTGTTGATATAGTGATGAATTTTGATGAGGTACAAGACCAAGACAAACAGCAGCAACCAGTGGCTTCTACAGAGCATGGACTTAATGTGGCAGACTCATCAGTGGAACGATTGCACAATCCTCTGAGTCAATTAGGTATGAGCTTTATTCCCTGCTTGTGTTAAATGAGAAATACTTGCTTGGTGCAATCAGCTAAAAATCTTAAGATCTTATTTCCACCTAAGTACAATTCATGCCACTAGTATTTGCAATATATTTGATACCTACCTTGTGATCCGTCTGTTCGACTCGGTTAAACTATGTCTGCATTATGGCAGAGACAAAATTGAGTCTATTAAACAGACTGAACATAGTTGTCAGTTCATATTCTGGATGAATTTGCAAAGAGCCCTCATGCTAAATCAAGTCCAAGGTTATATAAAATAAAAATAGATTGTTTGCCAGTATGGTACATTCATTCCCATATCTTTTTTTCTATAATTTCTTTTTGATAAAGACATTTGTGCCTATCCTATATCATTCTCGTATGGCAACACTAATGTGAGCTCCTTCATTCGAGTATTTTTCTTTGACTACAGAAATGTGATTTTATCTTTTATCCATATGATTTGTTGATAACCTGTGCTCTAATTGCTATCTTGCCATTTCGATTAATTCTCCAACAGATCAATTACATTCAGTTCCACTTGAGGAGAATCCAAGCAATGGTCTTTCAAACCCTGTCATTGGCCCAGAGAAGCAGAATGAGGTTACTAATTTGCATGCTATTTTTATTTTCTAGTCCTTAGTATATTGTTGCTTGTCTTGATCTCTTGGGTTTAATTTCAATCTATCTTCATGAATTGTGCTTCATCTAGAACACAACAACTTGTTAAGATTCTATGATAACTTTGGCAATTACTGAGATACTCTTCTCAGCTTAATCAGCCCATAGTTATTATGCATTTCAAGTTAGTTAGGGCCTTCATATACTAGTTTCTTTTTATGTTTGGGCAAATGATCACTTTGTATTGTGTTTTTTCTTGTTATATATATATATATTCCCCCCTATCTTTCCCTGTTGTAACTTATAAGTGACTCTTAATTAAAATTTTGTGAAACAGATAATGCAAGAGCATTCCGGAGTGTCATTGAACAAACCTATTGAAGCAGACCCACGTTCACGCAAAAAGCAGAAGCATAAAGTACTATCTAAAAGACAAAGTCTCGCAGGTGTTTACCCTTGCAAAACTGACCTGCTCACAGTTTCTACTTCTCCAGTTCTCGTCATGTTTCGTTTAAGTATTAATCCATCAATTTCTGTTATTTCTTATAGCTCATGGCACCTCATGGAAATCTGGGGTTAGGCGAAGCACAAGGATCAAGACAAGACCGTTGGAGTTTTGGAAAGGGGAAAGATTGTTGTACGGACGTGTACATGATAGTGAGTACCTTGTGTGGACTTCTGTGAATGAGGATTATTTATTTATTTTTGGTCTTGATGCTATATTACTGTATTAGATTGTGCCAGGAAATTTTAAATACTTGTACAAGGAGGATGAGACATATTTGAACATTATGTTGGGATTTCTTGCAGGTCTGCCCACAGTAATTGGGATGAAGTATGCTTCTCCTGGAAAGGGTGAGCACAGAGCCTCGCTGAAGGTGAAGTCATTTGTCTCTGATAAACACAAACTGCTTGTTGACCTAGTTTCTTTGCATTGACATGGTTGACTGCCTGTCATCAGAGAAAAGTCTTTTCCCTTGGTTCCTCACGGGGGAACTATTTCTGTTATAAGGAAACAGAAGCTTTTCTTAAGAGTTGTGACTAATTGTAGCCTCTCTATGTTAATATAACCTTTCCTCCTGTTGTAATATGTTAGTTCCATGATGATCAATTCGTGAAGACTATTTTATCAGCCGCAGTAGGAGGTTATGACTCATTTTTTCCGCTATTTGAGGTTTGCTATCAAAGAGCAGTCTTTTATATTCATTGGTAAATCGGAAGAGATTAACTGATGGATGGTCAAATTAGTCTGTATGGTTCTAACTTCTATGAGACAGGTAGGTTTCAACAATTGCTGCGATTATTGTTGCTAGAGTATGGTTCTGGTGCCCAAAAGGTGCTTTTGTTTCCTTTACATGTAGCGTGGTATGAATTTCAGGAAGTTTGTTCATACTTCGTACAACGTTTTATTTGCCACTAAATTGAACAGGCTATATATTCCCTAGATTTCCAGAAAGCACACCTTTAGACTCATGGAAGAAAGCTTCCATTCTCATTCTCAGCAACCAGAAGTCAAACATTCGCATTGCTATTTGGTAACTGAAATCTCAGGTTGTTGTTGGGCTTCAGTTGGGAGCCAATACTCGATATTGAGCCAAGTCTTGATGCTAATGTTTCAGTCAGTCACCTATATTTCAACACGCTATTGTAAAATCTAAATCAGGACTCCGCCGTTGGCTGACTGACCTCTAGCTATTGCCAATGGCCTGATGCCGTTATTGACCTTCTGATGATGATGATCCTCATTTTGTAAACAAAATGTGTAGCTTAATCTTTCTTTGAATATAAGACCCTTACCAAAGTCCTTAACATACTACAAAGACCACTGATATGATTCTTGAAGACTATCGGAGATGCATTTCGGGTGCGTATCAGGTCGGCAATTTAAATTATAATGAGTGATTCATTGCTAATGACTTATTCTAAAGCTTCAAGGTCTTAATTTATGGTTTTAAAAGCACATAGACAAATTTGCCGTACCATTATGGCTTGTTATTCTACGCATGTCATTGTACGAAACTATGAAGTCGTTTTCGGGATGGAGGTTCGTTTCGGGTGTCGGCTATGAGTTGGTGGTGCGTCTTCGGTCTTCGGCGGAGGTATCTCGGTTGAGGCCGAGTCGGGCTCAGCTGAAATGTGCCTCTAATTTCGTGCGTCAGATCTGTCGACCGCTCACCTCCACTAGTCAGTTTGGCGTGCGACTGCTTCCTCTTTGCGTGAGTCAGTCGGGTTGGTCATCATTTTGTGATCTACGAGTTACCAAGATGATGGGTCTCGGCGGAGGTATATCCCCAATAATGTTGATAATATAGGTAAATGGGCGGTTACCCGTTTATTGAACGGAATACTCATCTTCAAATGGGTAAAATTCGTTAATATTTATTATCCGTTAAATATTGAACGGGTAATACTCATACCCGTCCAGTCAAATTTCGGATAATCTGTGGATATCGGTTCAAAATTAAGTTATTATTTTTATCAAAAAAATAAGAATTTTTTTTAAGAAGAAAATAAGATTTTTATTTTATTTGTATATTTTGTAATAAAAAGAGATTGAGGGAGAGAGAGAGAGAAGGAGGAGAGAGAGAGAAGAAGAAGACGGAGAGAGAGAGAGAAGAAGAAAAGGAGAGATGGAGAGAGAGAAGAGAAGAAGAAGAGAGAGAAAACAACGAATAGAGAGATAGCATTTGGATGGGTAATGAATACTCGTGGGTATACTCATATCCACCAATTTAATTATCGAGTATTTTTGAAAATATCCATTACCCGCTCGTTAACAAAACAAAATAAGCTTTTACCCGCCCGTCAGTTTCAAAAACAGAATAATACCCACGGGTACCCATACCTGCGGGTAAAAATACCAACATTAATCCCTAATCGGCGACACATTGCTTGGCGGTGGAGGTGGTGTGCTTTGTGCAGTGGAGGAGCCAAGATTTAGAGTCGGGGGGGGGGGGGGGGGAATTAAGACTTCAAAAATAGAATTAAATAATATAAAATTTTACATTGTTATTGAAAAAATACTATCTATTACAAGGGTAATTGTCCTTATCGAGGTTTCATATCCTGAAAACGTTTCATGATAACTTCATCGTTTATAGTAACAAATATGTCTTTCTCAATGTATGATACCAAATAATCATTCATCAACTCGTCACCTATTCGGCTACGTAAACGACTTTTCACAATATTCATTGCAGAAAATACTCTCTCCACACTTGCTGTTGCTACTGGTAAAATCAATACTAATGTCAAAAGCAAGTAAACTAGTGGATATGTTTTATCTTTCTTTCGGTGAACCATTTTCTCTGCAAGCTCAGTAATTCCTCTCAAATCAGAGAACTCAATGTCAGAGCGCATGTCTATAATATAATTCTCTAGTTGATCATCAAGTACCTCTATCTCATGTTTAGAAAAGTCTTGAGGATAACATTGGGCAAGACGAATTAACTTTGCTTTATCAAAAGCTGAGAATGAGTTACTTGGATTCAAACTTGACATGCAAATAAGCAACTCTGTATTCTTCTCGTTGAATCGATCACCTAATTCTTGAAGTTGTTTATCTATAACTGTATAGAATAAATCAACAAGAAAATGCTGCAAGTTTGTTATTACCTGAGACTTTCGCTTTGATTTTCCAGGAGATTCGAATCTGTCATCCATGCTTAAAATTTTTATGTGATGCTTTCCACAAAAAGAAGAAACTTGTGTTAGTAAATCTTCTCAACCGCTCTCCCTCAACGTCTAGAGTCGTTCATTACACACAGTAACCAAGCTCATAGTATTCACAATATCTTGATCTTTTCTTTGCAACGTTTTTGTCAGATCAATTGTAATTTTGAGTATTTTTCTCATCAAGCATAGACTAAATATGAAATCATATGATTGCATATAATCCATAAGAACTCTTGCTTCTAGTTTTTGAACAGAGCTTGCGCCCCCCCTCATAAATTCTGACAATGTCCAATACAGCGATTATATAATTGAACATTCTAGCCAAGCTAATTAAAGTATCATAATGAGAGCTCCAACGTGTATCACTAGATCATTTGAGACTAGTTTCTTGGTTTGAACCTTGTCCACTTGAAAGCTCGTTATTATCTAATGCCTCTAAAATGTCATAACCATGCTTTTGTCGAAGAATATCTCGTCATTTAGCCGATGCTCCAACAACATTCACCACATTAGCAACCAATTCAAAGAAGTCTGAAATATCATCATGATTTTTTGCCACCCTTACAAGAGCTAATTGAAGTTGATGAGCAAAACAGTGGACATAAACCGCAGATTCATTCTCTTTCAAAATAAGTGTTTTCAAACCATTCAACTCGCCTCGCATATTGCTTGCTCCATCATAACCTTGACCCTGCAATCTAGATATGCTTAATCCATGTCTAGAAAGAAAATCATCAATAGCTTCTTTAAGTGTTGCTGAATTGGTATTGGTAACATGCTCAATCCCCATAAAACGCTCAATTACTTTACCACCATCAACATAACAAAGTACAATGGCCATTTGCTCCTTGCATGACATATCTCGAGATTCATCAACAAGAAGTGCAAACAAAGAATCACCAATTTCACTAGCAATAGTACTGATTATTTCGCTTGAAATAACACTTACAATGTCTTTCTGAATATCTAGTGATGTCAACTTCAAATTTTCAGGAGCATTCTTGAGTGTGACAGCTTTGAAATCTTCATTATAACCGCATAGCCATTCCAAAATTTTAAGAAATTTTTCTCGATTATAAGAATTTTCAGACTCATCATGTCCACGAAATGGAAGCCCTTGTTTCAAAAGAATAGTCGATGCACTCAAGCAAGTTCGATAGTCAATTATGTCTTGATCTGTATATTTTAACAAAACAGTTTCAACGTGTTGTCTTGAGTTTAATAGAGCATCGCAACTTCTCGCAGCCTGATTGTGAGTCAAATTAGATTCTCCAAAATTTAATGATATAGTTTTCTTGTCCTTCCAAGTATTGAATCCCTTAGTAACAAAAGTTTCACCACCGGCTTGTTGTCCAGCAGCAGGTTTGAAAAGATAACAACATAAACAAAATGCTTCATCCTTGTCGATACTGTATTCCAACCAATCTGGAAACTCATCGAACTAATCCTTAACAAACCTTCTTTTTCTTTTCCCATCATTATTGAAAGGAAACTTGTGAGATTTAGGTTGACAAGACATTTTTTGTAAATAATATCTTCGAACTTCTTCTAGAATGTTAGAATGATAACTTGAAATTGGTGGACGTTTACCGGGATCAGAAGGATATTTTTCTGAACTATCTTCAACAAAAGGCTTTTTTGGGTTCATCTTTCGAATCTTCACATGTGGTTGTTCCGGTGAATTTGATACTGAATCCAAAAGAGATGATTCTTCCACTGTAGGATTTACAAAATTTTCTTTTCTTTTATAATATCTCTCCATCTCAACCTATGTATAAACGACGGCTTAGACAAAACTAATGGTTTAATGCCTATTTATAGAACACACAAAAATCTTGTATTATTTTGTAGAATCCTTGATTAAACAGGATTTGGTGTCTGATAATCATCATGATTTAAAATCTTCCTTTAATTGGAATCCTATCCTTAATAGAATACTCTGATATATATTATTATATTCTTTGTCAAATTAGTTGTCTACGTACGCAAACGACAAAGTTTGCTGGTATAAAAAAAATTACACTATTTATTATATTTTATTACAAGACTGACATGTAGGTTATATATATTATAATATATATATATAAACATATATGTACTGATTTTTTTCTCTAAAATGTCAGGGGGGGCCATGGCCCGGGCTAGCCCCCGTGTCCCTCCGCCCATGGCTGTGTGGCATTGAGGCCACGTGATTTTTGCTGTAGGGTTCAGGTGTGTCCTCTCGTGGGCTGGGCCTATTTTTTTAGCCTAGGGTTGATGCCTTCCTTAAGACTATTTTAAAAGCTCAATATGGTTGGGAAATAGAATATGGGATCAAGAGAGATTAAATATTAGTACTCAAAGGGGGGTTCTATTCTTTTTGCGTAGTAGGTCAGACAATTTAGACTAGGTTCATGCTGTTCTATCCTCACCTTCGCTTGGTTTGTATTACCAGCGCTAAGAACGTCGCATGATAGTAGTATGGAGATAGTTTAGGTTAACTCAAGTAGTAATCAATATTATCGTAACCCGCCGCAGGATAATCATTATATACTTTACCTATTACTCTGATAATGAAATAATTCCCGTTCGTCCTAAAAAGAAATATTAATTGCGTGATCATTGCGGTGAGTTGTACTGTTATAGTTTCTGGTGGTAAAGACTCAAACCTAGGTCACGTTTATCTTATCTTAACACTTCGCCACGTGCTTTGGTGTCGGGCCGTTTGATTTTGGTTAATTTATTCCTAATTACACATTACTGTTCGTCTGCATCCACTATTTTGTCTGGTTCAATCCGTTCACCTTTGCTGGTAGTCTGCTACTATTTTGTCTTAGAATTCAAGGGTTCAATCATGCGTTGTATGCATGTTTGTTGCGCGGTTACATGCATCCATCTAAAGTATGAACACACATGAACCTCCTGATTACGTGAAGAATACGTACAAGTAGTTGCATGTGGAAATTTGTATATACATGGAAGATGTATAGGCTGCAGGCAGTGCCCTAAGTCTTATCAATGCTTAGTTTGTGACAAAAAGAAACGTAACTTTTATTAGCATTTGTGCTTTGTAGAGCTGTACTCCTTTGCTTAGAATAGAAGATTTTGTTGCTCCTTCCTTCTCATGCCAACACTTAACGTTCGTTCGAAATGTCTTTTCTTGAATTGGAAGCTGTAACCAACTCAGTCAACACTAGAAAGTAAAGGGTACTACATCGATGAGTCTTTTGTTTTGGTTGTGTAGGACTTAACGTCTTGAGGTGTAATTTTTTGAAGCATCAACTTCACATAAGAGTACAAATGACACTGTCGATATTCACGATTTATTCATATATGAATATGCAAGTCTGTAAATCTCATCAATAGACTATAGACCACTTAAAAAAGAAATATGACTTTGTCAAGTAATTAGCGAAATCTAATATGAATGTATCGGGTATCACTGTATCAAATTGGACTATTAATTATTATATGATGTAGACCATTATGCACAAATGACAAACTGGATTAACAAATCGTAACTAGACAGACCAATCATACTTTTGGTGAATAGAAACAGATCGAAAAGCAGTGTTGATCTGTTGATGAGAAGGATTATCTGACTAACTAGATTGCGTCCCAAATACGCTACTTAATTAGTAATATGGTTTCTTTAACTAACTAATTACTGGGTGTAGTCCCTGTTCAACTATTGCATAAACTAGCTAAGATTGAATGTGCATCTACGTGTTCGCTTAGTTGTCTGATTAACATTATGCATATAAATGTCACCTTCAAACTAGACTTCAATTTGTTGGATCAGGATATTTAGAATAGGACGGTGATTGTCCACAACAAGATGATGATTTTTTATTTTTAAATTATGAAATTAATTTCTCAAAACAATTAACGAAAGAAGCAAGATATAAGATTATGATAGGCCTACAGCCTACTCAATCAGATTTCTAGCTTCATGTCTTTTAAGATCACAGAACACTCGTAAGGAAAGATCGCTATGGGAGAAACAGTTTTTTACGATAATGCGATATGTGTCGCAAAAGATAGGTTCACAACACACATGCGCGTGTAGTAAAAGACTACGTCGTAAAAGACCAATTTTATTCGCAACACAAATACGTGTGTCGTAAAAGATATATAATGTGTGTCGTAAAAAAACATCTATGTGCATCGTAAAAAACGTCTATGTGCGTCGTAAAAGACTAATTTGTGCGTCGCAAAAGATGATTAAGTATGTTGTGAAAGACCTTTGAGCATGTCGTCAAAGAGCAATAAACGTGTTGTAAATGACATCTAAAACATGTTGTAAAAGATCTATTTTGGTCTCTTCTCATTCAATAGAACTAAAGTAACTTGTACATTCATCAATACAAGAAACTATGTTTGCAAGTGCATATCATTTCAAATTCATAGTTTCAAATACATAGCTCAAACGCATTACATGAACTGCAAGAGATCCACTTGAACACAACCAAGCCACTGAGCCATTTTCTGATTCTGCAAAAGACATGTAGAAATAATGGTTGTCAAATCATTCAAATACTGTCTTGCAGTACAAACTTTTAATTCTGTAATAAACAAACCAAACAAAGAGCAACCTGAAAATAAAAAATACATCTCAACCAATGCTGCCACATCAATAATCATCTTGAAAAAGAAAAACATAGATTTTCAAGCTTTCAATGAGGCTTTACAAATTGGGAACTTAGAGTTGATTCAACACTAATATTAAAGAGGAACTTCACAAGCATGAACCTGAAGATATCCATTAAAACTTTAGTAGAAATTATCTAGTCCCTACCTGTATACAGACCTCAAGAATGAAACCTCGTTGAAAGATAACATTGATTGTTACAATCAAACCACAATGTCATTAATATCTCTTATTCACAGATAACCAAAAAACCTTTTAAATGAAATGACAAGGTGAACCTTCATATGTGAAATGACAATTGCAGTCTACTATTGCCACTTGTATTTGAAAATCAGAGTGACCCTTTTGTAAGACACAATACCCTAAAAATTTTAGGTATGTCTATACGCAATCTTACAAACTATAGTTCACATTCTACACAAATAAAGGATCATAGGGAACAACCTGAATCACATATTATTGAACCATAAACATTAAACTTTGAGACAGGAAGGAAAGAAATACAATCCTACTCAATATGAAAATTTTAAGCCAGAGGACTCATCAAAATAAATTGAGTTGATGTGAATTTGATAAATGATACAGATTTAGCTTTATGAAAGCAAGTTGATCTTCTTATATGTAAGGAAAGAATAGATATAAGTTACATAGTTCCAGTAATTCTGGGGCTAATGTGTGTGTTCTCCTCTTCATCAAGGTTGGCCAAACCAAGTCTGAGATCTTAGCATCGAGATCTTGGTCCAATAACATATTCATAGTTTTGATGTCTCTATGTACGACCTTTAGTGTTGATTCCTCGCTCAAAAAGGCCAGACCTCTTGCTATTCCTAAGCAAATTTATTGCCTTGTAGGCCAGTCTAGATTTAGAGTGTCTTTCTCTTCCTCTGTACATGAAAATGAGATAGTACCAAGCAAGTGTAATTCTATTACTTTTCAATACAAACTTTTAGTGTTCATAAAATTGTGCCTAGCTAGACCAGTCAAGCTTACCAAACAAAGCAAGCACGAGGCTATTATCCTCCAGGTACTGATATACCAACGGTAATTGATTTGCTTCAATACAGCAGCCGTACAATCTAACCTTATTCGAATGTTGTAAACCATATATTCTGCCTATTTCATTCATAAACTCACGATTTCCTTGCTTTGATTTTGAAGAGAGTTGCTTAACCGAAATTGTAGTTCCGTCCAATAATGTGCCTTGCATGAAATGGGTTATTTATTTTTAGTCAGTATGAAATCAAGAGCTATATATAAGGAATAGTATATGAAATGTGAACAATAGATAGCGCCAAAACCATCTTCCCCAAGTTTGTTTACAGGATCAAAGTTAATAGTTGCAACTTTTATTTGCCTCAAGGTGAAAATTCCAGTCTTCAGATCCAGTCCTCTCAAAGCTGTACAAAGAACAAGGTTAGGGTCTATATTGGTTGTATCTTGCAAATCATGGACACATCTTTTTACTTGGTATTTGACTCGGAAATATTGTTGACTTATTACTTGGTGTATGAAACAATAAGGCTAGTGTACAACATGAAAATTAGTAATTTGTAGTACCTTCTTCCCTTGATATCTCATTATCCTGACAACGTCTCAGCCAAAGAATGCCAACAATCAAGAAGAAGAGGCACAAAAGCGAAGCTCCAACCGATACTCCAATAACAATGTTCTTCTTTTTGCTATTACCAGGAGGCATGAACTCTACAAAAGAAGAGAAAAATTCATCAAGAAAAATAAAAGATTTAGTTTAGTAATATACAACTATAAATAGGGTAAAAAAAACATGGCACAAAGATAAAACATAGCTGTAAAGAAGCCAATATGATAAAATAGTATCAGATTGTGATATCTTGTTCTTTGAAAGTAAACAATAGTGCAAGCTGTAAACAAGCTAATTTTTCCTCAACAAGTTTGCATGCTTCCCTCATAGCAAGCTAGTTGTAAGCAATGACCAAAACATTTCTTTTAACATATCAGAACATACCAGATAGCTTATGAAAAACTGTCTGAGATGAGAAGAAAATTTACACCATTACCTATAAAACTCTATAGCAAAAATGATAACAGATGTCGTCCCATCTCCAACTTCTCGGTCTTGAAGCTCAATGAGCTCCACAAGCACTATAAAGTTCAAGCTAAGCTCAATCACTTATATGCTTAGATGCAAAGAAGATGATGTAAATGCAATTATAATAACATACTAGAGCGAGAAATGAACGAGTTTTACACACCTTAGCAGCACAAGCTCAACTTCTAGTATTTTCAGTATGGTAGCTTAGTCATTCGTAATCTTCACATAACCAATATCATTGATCTCAAAGCCCATCTGCTACTAAAAATCCAATACGCACTCAGAAAGACATCAAAAATAAGAGGATTGATACTCTAAGAATCAAAGCAAATCATCTCAGCATTTATCACAATGCACGTTGTGATCAATTATGAGGCCAGTCTATCAAATGAGGTTGTCTCAAGTCTCCACAAAGGCATCTACATAAACATCTATATCAAATGCTTCATGAACTGTTTATCACAATTAAGAGTTTCAGGCTTCAGAAAGTTAACAAATCAAAAGACTCGGGCAGCACTCAGGCAGCTCAAACTAATCAATCCAACGATAACAATATCAATCTCAAACAGTTGAACCATAAAAAAAAACACAAAAACACCGCTTGAGAAATTATCCGATCAACAAGAAGGAATCAATTGAATCACACAAGCTACTAATTCAAAAATATATAATTAAAATAGTTTTATTTTCCAAGTAAAGGATCAAAGCATTCTTGATATGCATCAAGCTAATCAAATCAGACTAATGTTTCTCTAGAGAGCAGACATGGACCAAGCTAATCAAATTGAGCTAATATTTCATGAGAGAGCAATTGCAAAGCTATTAGGTTAGGTACATAAAAAATGCGTCATAAAAAATAAAAATGCGACTATACACTAATATTTTACGACATAAATAAAATGTTTGTCACAATTTACATGTCGCAAAAAATTGAATTTTCCACAGTGAATAATCAATAAATTATTAGATCAATCATGTGTCAAATAGTGGCACATACATAATCTGATATTAATTTATCAAGATGTGTATATACTCCATGACTCTGTGCGTTCGTGGTTCCATGGACTCATCACTTCCATGTAAAATTTGATATATATACTTCCGGCCTTCTACATATTTTACATAAAATTGACAATGTAACTTAATCATTAAAATATTTATTTCTTTAAATTCTTCTCGATCTAAACATCATGTTTGAAAAAATTCAGCCAAATCAAAAATCATTGTAAGCATATTAAAACAGAGATATTTGATTAAATACAATGTTTGATATTGTGTTTTTATTTCTGTAAGTGGTGATCCATGTAATTATCATTTTAATTGTAAATGAATGTGAAGTAAAGTTACGTACAACATATATATAGTACGTAGAGCACGATATTTTGTTGACGTTGTGCACTTGTGCTGCCTAATTAAGAGTACGTTGACGCACGATTTTGAGCTACTGTGAGTTTGTGACCCAATTGGCGAAGCAAGTGCAACATGCATGATTGTAAGTGGAGTATATTTTACAAGTTAACGTCACCTTGTAATGTGATATGGCTATGTTTTGAAACTAAAGACTAAAGGGAGAAAAATAGAGAAGTATTCCTTTGCACATAAGGGGTCAATATTCCATAGCTCATCTTATATATATCACTAGAAATAATATGAAGAGGCAAATTCTATGAGATCGAGGAGGATCTTCTATTCTTCTTCCGCCTAAGCACAACAGCTACTAGCTAGGTAGTGATATATATAATTTTCCATGTCGATCATGCATGGACTAACTAGATGTGATCGAGTACGTGCACATGCATGCTCAGGCTGATCGACATAAATAATTATCGTATGATTCTTATCCAAATTATAATCCATGACAGGATGTACAAACACATAGTCTTATGATCGATCAACATCCTTCCTAACTGGCATGGACAGAAATTAATTTCTAAAATCTTATTGGCTTAAAAAAAATCCGTAAATATTACTCTAATAATTTAAAGGAACAACTGCCCGGCCACTAGATAATGCTTGAGCTAGCATGTGCAACTGGATGCCAAGTCCGATCGTAATCCGCGGCGGCAGCAGCAGTTGACGACAATTCAATTGGTAGCTATGTAACGTCGGAATCTGATGGAGATTTCAACTTGATATTTCAAGTTGCACATGCATAGAGATGCATATACATATCATATCATATATATAGATAGCAGAAACAATTGGTAATCTTCATTTTAAATTTATCTCTTAATTAATGCTTCAAGTCCAATTTGTAAGAGCATTTGCACCGCTGTTGTTTTTCAGCACGAGTAGAAGATAAAACTTGATTAATTAAGAGGCGATCGTTCGTTGACAAACTCGGCGAGTAGTTACATGAGCAGGTCTCGCAAGAACAGTTTGCTGGGGCCACGCACGTGAGCAACGAGCATAGAACATTACTGGAGGAGAGCTACGGAGCGACGAAGTTAAGTTTCTTCGTCGCCCTATTTTCAACTGAGGCGACGAAGAATGGAATGGTTGCCTCAGATATTAGTTACGTCGCCTCAACAAATTGAGGCGACGAATATTGATCTTGGTCGCTTCAATTATATGAGGCGACCACTTTTTACATTCGAGGCGACGAAGATTTTTTGGTCGCCTCGAAGAAAATTGGGGCGATGAAGATTGATCAATCTTCGTCGCCTCGTTTTTCTTCGAGGCGACGAAGATTTTTTGGTCACCTCGAAGAAAATTGGGGCGACGAAGATTGATCATTCTTCGTCGCTTCATTTTTTAAAAATAGATTTAGTGAAATTTAGGTGATGATTAGTGTAGATTAGGTGTATTCGAGCCTTTATTAGTAGTGTTATTAGTGTATTCGAGCATTTATTAGGTGTATTCGAGCCTTTATTAGGTGAGAAATTAATAGATATTTTATGAATTTTTAAAAATAAAACAAAACGAGTTCTCTAAAACATTCGATATATATATAATGAAATTGTATTGTAAATATGAATCATGACTCACTAATTAATTTGTCATTCTTAATATTGGCTAATCCTAGCTAATTCGTACTCCTCGTCCGTACTCTTCCAATATCTTGTTCACCCATTAAACTCCCATGCACCCTCTAAACGAAGGCGAAACCTTTTAGGAAACAACATTTGATGAAGAGAGTGATTTCAGATAAGGGCATATAGACAAACACTAACTATACGTATCTTTTATTTTCCATATATGTATGAAAACATGGGATTTCTTTAATCGATCTAGCTAGGTGTAATATTAAACTTGAAACTTCACCCAAGGATAAATCGATCATGATCTTTTTTGTTCATTGTACATTATACATTATGTAAAAACTTATAGAGGTGGGTTCCAATATTACTATGAATATTGTTTAAAGCGTACATTATACATTATGAGGCAATTATTGATATTTACTTTAAACCTTACATTATACATTATGTATTTGAGAAATTAATAGATATTTTATGAATTTTTAAAAATAAAACAAAACGAGGCGACGAAGATTGATATCTAATGCCCGAGGACGAGGACGAGTACGAGGACGAGGACTAAACTAATATTATTATGAATTTGAAAACTAGACATTGTATTTTCATTAAATCATACATTATGTATTTGAAAAGTTTCAAATTTGTGAATTTGTAAAAAAACACAAAATGAGGCGACTAAGATGTCAAAGTTCGTCGCCTCGGTTAGGGTTAATAGACAATGAGGCGACCAAGAATGCAATTTAGTCGCTTCAACACATTGAAGCGACGAAGAATGCAATCTTGGTCGCTTCAATGTGTTGACGCGACGAAGATTGAATCTTGGTCGCTTCAACACATTGAAGCGACCAAGATTGCATTCTTCGTCGCTTCAATGTGTTGAAGCGACCAAGATTGAATCTTCGTCGCCTCAAAACAAGTATAATTGCAGATCACAAAACAACCCGCAGCCATTTCTTTGTTAACTCTTTTCCTCTTTCTTCCTCTTCAACCCGCAGCCACTCTCATACAACCCCAAAACCCTAAAACCCCAAAACACAAAATCCCCTCCACCTCAACCTTAATCCCCCTCCCTCCCTCCACCTCTACCTCCAGCGTCGTGAAGCGGCGGCGGCAGCGGCGGAGGCGGCGGCGTGGCAACCTTGGTGCAGCGGCGAGGGGCCTTCCGGGTCGGGCTGCCCCACGGGACAATCCGGGACCCGGACGATACATCATTTGGAGGGTTTAACACCCGCCCCATACCTTGAGGACTGGATTCCACGAGTGGATGAAAGCGACGCCACTACGGCCTCAGAGCGCCCTCCCGCCCTCAGCATCCGGTGCAAGAAGACCAAACTCCCCGACATGGTGGACATGGCAACCGGAAACCCGACGACGATACAGCGCGGGGTCGTTGTCGGGACGAAGACCGAGTACCTCGTACGGATGAACAACAATAGGCGACTACAAGTGCCTTACTCTACGAGGCATCGGGGGCCTGCGACAAGGGAGTTTAGAAGTCTGCTTACCAGAGACATTGGTAGCATTATACGCGGAAAAGTTCCAATGCTTGCGCCTAACTTTTTGGGACTTAGCCAGCAGCACCGCGATATCGTCAATACACAAATTGAGGTATACTTTCTGCGCTTAGCTTACTTTGTTACTTTACAGTTTATGTACAAATAACTTTTACATAACGGATTTTATATGTTTTGTGCTAGACGAACTATGACATCCCGGCGACCGATGTGGAGATGTGGAACTTTATCGATGCGACGACGCAATCAATCTACAAGGATTGGAAGCATGATTGCCATCAGCATTATCTCCAGGTCAGCCAGGAGACTCCGGCCGAGTTCCTAGGGAGGGAAGAGGAATGGGCGTGGTTAAAAGGCCACTTCGAAGACTCTGCTTACGTGGTGTTTGTATGGCATGAGTTGTCCGATTAATATACTTATCCACTTAAGCAGGTAGGCAACACCTACCCGACCACCCGCAAGACCACCAAGGAGGCTCCAACTTCACTCACGAGACCCACCCTATCCGGGCGCGCACGCGCCCGTGGGGCGCACGCCCGAATGCACGGATCACACACCAATAGAGCCACACCAGTCCCACATCAAAGAGCACAAGTGAGCACCGATCTCAACCACCTATATATATCAGGTAGTTATGGCAGGTAAGGATATATAACTTCAACCCCGCTACACACCACTTACACACACGTTCGCTTGACTGTTATATCCAATACATCATCTGACTTAGGCATCAGAGCGTTGAAGGCGGGTCACCCTGTCTCGACCCCTGACCTCCCGTTTGTTGTTGTATTCTTCTAACAGTCGCACGCGAACACGCACACCCGATCACCCGCGAGAAGAGGAAGCGCCCGAAGAAAGAGTCGACCGTCGTAAGAGAGAGTCCGCATACCCGAAGGAAGAGGAAGCGCCCGACCACCCGAACAGCCCCATCGATCGGACGAGCAACAAGGAGGAGGAAGTCTACTCGTATTGCTTCTGCCCCATTACGCCCCCGCGCGTAATTTGGTAGAAACAGTTGGCGCCGTCTGTGGGAAGCTTACAAATTGCAAACCTTATATAAACACCACAAAAATCAAAAGTCCGCATGCTCAACCCGGTGACTAACGACAGCAACGCGCCCGATGGGGAGACGCCACCAGACTCACAGGGGCAGTACGTATTAGCGACCGACAGGGACGACGGCGAGGAACGCATCAGCAGTCTGGTCCAGGAATTACGGGAGGCGGCGCTCGAGAGAGCAGAGGAGCGCCAAATCCGCCAGAGGCTGGAGGAGCAGTTGGACGCGCTCATCAGCCAGCAGCTGGGGCAGCACGAGGAGACCCAGGAGACCGCCGGCGAGGAGCGATGCCTGTTCGGAGGGACCAGCGCACGGGCGACCCGAGCGTCCTCACCCGTGGAAGAGTCGGCGCCCCCGACAAACAACACTCTAATCCTCTGGAGGATGGAGGAACTGGCAAAGGAGGTCTCGCGCCTGCGCAAGGACAAGCTGGCAGGTCAGGGCGGGACGGGTCAGCCCGTTCTCAGCGCATATATTGGAAAGGGGGAGGGTGAAAGGACCCAATCCCGATTCAGTTACCTAATCCGGAATCAAACCCTTTCGAAAATACGAACCAACAAAATTTTTTCGAAATTTCGGCAGAGTTTCGTTACTAACGTTGAATTACCATAACCTGCACCCAGAAATTAACACTTCGTCCTATGCCACAAAAAAACAAACCGTGGGCACCAATCCCATCCGGATTTCTCAACATCAATATATTCAACAACAGTAAATAAACTGTACTATGTATATATGTATATCCGTGAAAATCCGCACAACATGTATCAGAATGTATCAGAGCGACCTCTAGAGTAAAACATATACAATATGTACATCAGTATGTGCAACAAGAACCTACTGGAAAACACAGGTGACTCTGATCACTAGCCTCCAAACCGCGACGTGAAAACACCAAACCTGAACTGCAAACTGGGCACGGAAACCGAAAAGCCCAGGTGAAAGACAGTAAACACGTTAGAGTGAGTGGACGAAAATAAATGTCTTTCAGCAGTTTATATATGTTATAAAAACATATGCGAGTCCAGATAAACATAAACAACATAGTACACGAGGTAAAACTCATACTCCTCCAGTGTACAGAGCATGCAAGTAAAAATACCACGGGGTCACTCATGGACACACACCGTGCTAGTACAGTCAGAACCACGGGGTCCCTGGCCCACACGTGATTCTAGCCAGAAATGGCTTCAGGTCAAAGGTCTGCCTCCCCCCGGTAAAGACCTCGGGTCAGGAGTCACAGCCTCCCCTGACATATGCCTACCATCGGGGATCAGCCGAGAGGCGAGTGTATCGATACAACAACGTAACCACGACTGTACTCTGTGTAAACCAAATCATAAACATTTCGATGCAAATGCATGAAACAGCATATAAACATATGTATACTCGTATATGTATATTTGTATAAGTATAATCGTATAATCGTAAATCACATGCTCATGCAAATTCAAAATCTCATACGCATGCTCAAGTTCATAAATCAAATAAAAGACTCGCAAACATTTCCGTGAAAAGAAATTGTCCACTCACAGACTAGCGTAACGCGATACGCGTTAAACTCGTGGTCCGGCGGAAGATCCCTCGCCTGAAGCACGATCACGATCCAGATCTCGATCACGATCTCCTGAATATTCACAAAACATAACTGATCAAAATCGTAGTCCACAACACTGTACGGATGCACGGAAACCAACCGTTCCCGGAAATACGAAATGCAGTACAAAATGTATAACGGAAATCCCGAAATCCCCACTCAAAATCTCGACTGATAAACGGCTAATAAAATTGACCCAAAAACCTCTGGACGATGATCAGGGCGCGATTACGAGAAAAATGACACTAATTACATCGAAATCTGAAAAGTTGACTTTTTCTCGCCGGAGCGCCGCCGTTGACCGACGCCGCCGGCGGCGGCGCGCCGTCAACGGTGGAATTTCTCGGTGGAAAACTCCAGTTTTCAAGATCTTGATCACACAAACCACTTTCTCTTCTGCCACTAAGCCCAATTCCAACTCTAACCCTTCCAAAATCAAGCAAAACCGAGCAACACATCTCACCGGAAAACCCAATCGGGTTTTAGCCAAACCACCTCCAAAACTGAAATAAAACATATGGGAAGCAACCTTGGGGCAAGGCGAGGTGAAGCCCTCACCCCTCGGCCACCAAAGGTCACCGGAAAAGCTCCCCCCATTAAGGTCGAATTCCGACAAGAAAACTCAACTCGGGTTCGACCAAAACCGTATCAATTCCACTCAAACCCACAACCATCCAACTCGAAATCACTCAAGGAATCGAACCGTACCTGTCCCGAGGCGGATGGTGGCCGGAATCCGGTCGCCGGAAGTGAAGGCCGAAACGGGAAAGTCTCCCTCTCCTCGGTCAACGGTCAAAATTTCCTTTTTAGGAAAGTCAACGACTGGTCAACTTCCAAAATGAACTCTCGACTATTTTCTCGACTATTTTCCGACTTTTCGATATTTATACTCGTCCCTCGGGTCGATCGACGATTCGAAATAGATAACCATCACGATTCGGATAAACTCGAAAAAAACGGATAAACTCGTCGGAACCCGAAACTACGAATAATCATAAAATATTCCTCGGTTATCGGAAAAATCTTCCGGAACCACCCACGAGCTCGAAATCACGTACTCTCCCATTTCCGTGAAGACACTCAACCCAAATTCTCAACCGAAAACAAAGTCGCGAATCGAATCGGCAACCACATAATATCGCAAAACTGCGAATAAACTCAAATCTCGAGAATCGTGCCAAACACACATCTGATTCTGGTTCGGGTCGTCACAGAGGGACCCCCATGTGAAGATAACGAAGATCGCTCGGTTCGACGGGAGCGGAGATCCACGCACGCACGTGGACGAGTTTCGATCCACCACGGACGGAACCCGGTATTCGGACCCGACCCTATGTTTCCTGTTCCAGGAAACGCTGGCGGAGGAGGCGCGAAGCTGGTTTTACGAGATCCCGCTAGGATCCATACATTCATTCCTCGAGCTGGCGGAGAGCTTTCAGAAGCGCTATCGGCTCCAAGGCAAGTACAACACCACGGGCATCCTCCTCAAGGTCCGCCAGGGGATGGACGAGAGCCTGTCGAGCTACATCAACCGATGGAGGACACTCGTAAGCACATGCAGGGACCTTGATAAGCGAGTGGCCAAGGTAGCCCTGATGGATAATTTGCTCGCCACCCCGTTCATAGAGAAACTAGTGAGGAAGGAGCATCTCGACTACGACGAGATCATGGACCTGGTCGTGCAGAAGGCGTTGGTGGAGACGCGGGTGTACGGGTCCGCCTCCGAGTCTAGCACCAACAGACTGGAGGAGAACGCTCAGCCTCGACGGCCCTCGGACGACGGAGGGGCACCAACCGGAGGATACAAGGGGTACCGGGACGCGCCAAGGCGGAATAATCAAAAGCCGTTCTTTCGCTGCCATCAGGGCAACCACTACAACCGGCCGAAGGGACCGGCGCAGCAGGGCGCCCGCTTGCCACCAGCACCGCGCTTTCGACCGGCGGGACAGGAGGTCTTCGCGGTCGACCAGCAGTCACCCGAACAACTTCTCTGCCTGCATCGACACCGGCTCCCACCACCAAGCAACGTGACGGTAGCGATGGCCCCGGTCGGCCGAATCCCGAGCATTTGGTGCGAATACCACAACGCCGCCACCTACCACACCAACGACTGCCCCATGTTAAAGAAGGCCCTCGAGGATATGAGGAAGGACGATCACCCCGCTCCTCCCAGGGCAAAAGGACAACATCGCCAGACGAACGCCAGGACCCGTGGGACTATCAACACGATATCCGGGGGTAAACGCAAGGAGGGGACGTCGACGCCCAATCACTCGAGCAGGGAAGTGCTGACGATCAGGGTAGGGAGAGCCCCCAAGGCAGGAAGGAAGGAGGCGCCCACCATTAGCTTCACAGCGAGAGACGAGGAAGGAAGCCCGAAGGCCAGCACCCTGCCGCTCATAATCGACGCGATCATCGACCGATTCCTTGTGAAGAGGGTGCTGGTAGACAATGGGGCGTCCGTGAACGTGATCTACTTTGACGCGTACAAGGCGCTCGGAAGGCCCGCGCGTAAGATGACACAGGACCACGGATGCGTGGCCAGTTCACGGGCGAAACATCGTATCCGATCGGGAGTGACAGTCTCCGGGTCGAGATCGGCGCACCTGACTCCCCACACAGCGAGGTCCGGACGGATTTCGTAGTCATGGACACCCCTTCCCCCTACAACGCCATACTCGGGAGGCCAGGGATCTGCAAGTTGAAGTTAATCATTGCGGGATACATGCTCTTGGGACGATTCCCAGCCGAGCACGGAGTATGATATGTCCGAGGATACAACAGCGAGGAGGCAGCGAAACCCCAAGACAGACATGAGGTTCTCGCCCTGGAACCCGCGCCAGGATCAGAAATACCCGCCGACCCGTGCGACGGGATGATGGTCGTGTCACCCGTCCCCGAGCGCGAAGAGCTGAAGACGATCCAGCTATCCTCCGAACACCCGGAGAGAACGGTCCAGATCGGAGCATCGTTGGCTCCCGCGATAGCCGAGCGGCTGATCGCACTGCTGAAGGAGAAGCAGGAGGTGTTCGCCTGGTCGTATAAGGACATGCTCGGAATCAGCACATACATCATATCCCATCGCCAGCGCCCGGGCAGTGAAGCAGAAGAGGCGGGCGTACAAGGCGGAGCATTACGCGGCCATGCATAAGGAGGTGGACCGATTACTGGGCATCGGGTTCATCCGGAAGGTGGATTATCCCAAGTGGATTTCCAACGCTGTAATGGTGCAGAAGAGCAACAAAAAGTGGAGGATGTGCATCGATTACAGTGATCTCAACAAAGCGTGCCCGAAGGACAGCTTCCCGCTACCAAGAATCGATCAGCTGGTGGACGCGACGGCGGGGCACGAACTCCTATCGATGATGGACGCTTACTCGGGCTACAACCAGATCTTCATGGACCCCGCGGACCAGGAGGCGACAACGTTTGTCACAGACAAAGGCCTTTATTGCTACGTTGTCATGCCTTTCGGGCTGAAGAACGCTGGCTTCACATACCAGAGGCTCATGAACGCGATGTTTCATGGCCTGATCGGCAACATCGTGGACGTGTACGTGGATGACATACTAGTAAATAGCGTCCAGGCGGTCGACCACGTCCAGAACTTGGGGATTGTGCTCGACGTCCTCATCAAGAATGGCCTGAGGCTGAACCCCGCCAAGTACACATTCAGAGTCACCAACAGCAAGTTTCTGGGGTACATTGTCAGCCAGCGGGGAATCGAAGCCGCGCCAGCCAAGGTCAAAGCGATCATTGACATGAAGCCGCCCGTCAAGAGGGTGGACCTGTAGAGCCTCACGGGCAAGCTCGCATCCCTGAACCGTTTCATCTCCCGGTACCCAGACAGGTGTGCCCCGTTCTTCAAAGCCCTGAGAACCACGAATAAGCCCGAGGTTGTGTGGACGCCCGAGTGTGAGGAATCTTTCCAAGCGCCCGATGGTTCGACGGTAGAGTCCATTCCCCTGTTCTCCAGACCCGTCCGAGGGGAAGTTTTATACCTCTACCTGGCCGCTTCCCTCACGGCCGTCAGTTCTGCCCTCGTCCGCAGGGAGGACTGTACGGAGTTGCCTATTTTATTCTCAGGGAAGGGCATGACAGGCGCTGAGACACGATATCCGACAATCGAGAAGATGGCGCTCGCGCTCGTAACCGCCGCCCGACGGTTGAGGCCATACTTCCAGGCGCACAGCATCCACGTCCTTACCAACGTACCCTTGCGCCAGATACTCCAATCACCCGATCATAGCGGACGCCTGGCGAAGTGGGCCATCGAACTTAGCGAGTTCGACCTCGAGTACAAACCCCGCACGGCAATCAAGGGACAGGCCGTGGCGGACTTTATCGCCGAATATACGGAGGCAGAAGGGGCGCCGGCCCAAGCGCCCGATGGTTCGACGGTAGAGACGTCCGACAACCCGGAGGTCAAGGAGCGACCCTTGTCGGAGTGGAACCTCTACATCGATGGGTCCTGCACAAAGAAGGTGAGCGGCGCCGGTATAATCTTAACCGGGCCAGGAGGGGTAAACGCGGAGTACGCCCTCAAGTTCGAGTTCAAGGTGACCAACAACGAGGCTGAGTACGAAGCGCTCATTGCGGGCCTGCAGCTGGCCAAGAATTCGGAGGCGCCCGACCTCAACATATTTAGCGACTCACAGTTGGTGGTGAGCCAGGTCGGAGGAGAATTCCAGGCGAAGGGAGAGTCCATGATCGCCTATCTGAAGCATGTGCAGGCGCTGATCAAAGGATTCAAACACGTCAACATCAGCCATATACGCCGGGGATTCAACGCGAAGGCAGACAAACTGGCCCGATTGGACACGGCGCCCGTACACACAGGACCAGGGCAGCGTATCGTCGAGGTGCTGCGACGACCGAGCATCCCAGGAGCGGAACAGGTTCTGGCAATTGAACCGCACGAGCATAGCTACATGGACGTGCTCATTGCTTACAAGATGAAGGGAGAGCTGCCAGAGGATAAGCGAAAGGCCAGAACCATCATCGCACGGGCGGCCAACTTTAGCGTGCGGGACGGGGCACTGTATCGACAAGGGAGGACTTGGGCTAGCCTCAAGTGCGTCACTCCAACAAAGGGCGGCTCAATCTTGAAGGAAATCCACTCGGGCACGTGCAGCCATCATGCGGGCGCTAGATCAATCGTGCACAAGGCCCTTCGGCATGGTTTCTGGTGGCCCACCATCCATGCGGACGCCTCGGCGCTGACAAGCAAGTGTCCCCAGTGCCAGCTGCACGCACATCACCACCATGCGCCCGCCTTCCCACTATCCATCCTCCTGTCGCCCGTCCATTCGCACAGTGGGGACTGGACCTGATCGGAGAGCTTCCGAAGTCGAAAGGGCAGTATAGATATCTGATCGTCATCATCGACTACCACACGAAGTTCATCGACGCCCAGCCCATGGCAAAAATCACCACGGAAAAGGTAGAACGCTTCCTCTGGCGCTTCCTTTTTTGTCGCTATGGGACGCCGATCAGCATCATCACGGACAACGGGCCACAATTCAACAACCCCAGGCTGATAGCCTTCTGCAAGCGCCACGGAACGGACCTCATTTTCGCGTCGCCAGCGCACCCCTAGACGAACGGACAGGTGGAAGCAGTGAACAAAATCATCAAGTCTGGGATCAAGAGGAAGATTGAGGACATCGAACCCGGGGATGCGGGATACGGGCGCTGGCCCGAGGTCATTCCAGAAATTCTGTGGTCTATCCGAACGACCGCCAATGCAACCACAGGCGAGACCCCGTTCAGCCTGATGTTCGGGACGGAAGCTGTGCTACCCCTGGAGATCACCCACCAGAGCCCACGGATCGAGGGGTACGATCCACGTACAAACAGTGAGGGGCTGCAGCTCAACAGCGACCTGTTGGAGGAATGAAGAGACATGGCACACCTCCACAACGCCGCGAACAAGCAGAGGATCGCCCGATTGTACAATCAACGTATACAGGCTCGCCCAATCCAACTGGGGGACTGGGTGATGAAGGCAATCCAACAGAAGGTGAAGGCGCTTCGCCCGTTGTGGGAAGGCCCGTACGTCGTTGACGAGGTCATAAGCAATAACACTTTCTACCTCAGGGACATGCAGGGTCAACGACTGCGCCACCCGTGGAACATCCAGCACTTAAGGAAGTACTTTCATTAGATCTTGCTATGTTATACTTTCATTTTTCTTGTGATTTTTGTTGCGTTTGTTTGTCCTTACCCCGCCCGCCCACATACTCGGGGGACTGGGGATAGGCTACTCACAAAGATGTAACACTTGGTCAGATTCCAGTTAAAAGGGAAGCGCGCGTTCGGGTGAGTTACTCAAAAGATGCCAAAAAAAAATACAAGGCACACGAACGGAAAGAAAAGAAACTTCATTCATTCGCCCGATTACAAAAGACAACTGGCGAGAATCAAAGGCACGAAGGCCCGATTACAAAAACCTACTCTATTACAAAGAAAAAGAAGGAAAAGAAAAGCCACTCTACTCCGCCCCCGCCTCATCGGCTCCGCCCGCCACCTCAGCAGTTTGCCCCTCCACCACTGGCGGCTCCCGATCCGTCTGTACGGAGGCCATACCCGCCTGCTCCTCCAGGAAGGCATTATACTTCTCCAAATCCAGGAAGGGCGCCACCACCTCCTGGAACCGAGCCGCCTGGACATCGGCCTCAGCAGCCACCGCCTCCTTGAACTCCGAGGAATTCTTGAAAACGACAACCGCCTCCGCCTGGGACTTCTGGACTTGGGCCTGCGCTTCAACCATCAAGCGGGACTCCACCTCCGCCACCCGGTTGGCCATCTCCGCCTTTGCCTCTTCCAGGGCAGCAAGGGCAGAATCACGCTCGGCCTTGAGCAGCGCCTCTTTCTCCTTTGCCTCCCGGGCGCGCCCATTCGCCGCCTGGACGTCACGACGGAGACGGTCCGCCAGCTCTTCATACTTGTTCAGCTCATGCTCCTGCTGCTTGCTGACCTCGGTGAGCTTGCGCACCTCCCCCTGCATCTCCTCCGCATGGCGTTTGTTGACAAAGCGCTCACGCGCCTGATACAACCTGTGCTGCATCACCATACAGAGATTGTACGCCCTGTCCATCTCATTTTGTTCACTGGTCGCCACTCGCGGTACCAGTCGTCGACGGTTTTTACGCCCAGCTCGATGGCCTGCGTCAGCGGTACGCAGAAAGCGAGCGGCTCAGCGGACGGATTGTCCGTCCTCTGGCGCTTGGACGCAGGCTCACTAGCTCCTCCTTGCCCGGATACCCTCGGGGGACTTGGCGGACGGCTAGACGATTGAGGAGTAGGAGTACGCACCGACGACTGGGGCGTACGGGAAGTCTCCCGCCTGTCCCGCTGGTCGTCCCGGTCTTGCCGACGCTGATTGCGACTCTCCTGGCGCTTCTCCCGGTGCTGCTCAGCACGATCCGTCCGCACCTGTGACTTAGAACCGCCAGCATTGCCTGAGGGCGGGCGAGGGGCATCCGCCCGGATGGCTGGGGCAAAGCCAGCAACATTGGGAATGGGGAGCTTGGGCTGTGTGGTCTCCCCCAACACCAGACCGCCTCTCCCGTCATCCGCCACCTTACGTACCTGGGCGGCAGCTTCACGAAGGGCGGCCAAGCGGCGCTTGAGCGCATCATCCATATCGATAGCCTTGCCAGACATCTTCTTAACTGCAAAGACACAACAAACGGAAGGTTAGTGACAGAAGAACAGTTAATCAAAAATCTACTCCTACTCCTAGGCAACGAACTACAAGACCCACATACGTGGCGGATTGGCAAGGTGCGTCTGCTCGATAAGGTCCCAATGACAGGCGGCAAAGAAAGATCTTGCCTCGGGCGCCGGGTCGAATACAAACTTCAGACGGGCGACCCGGGCCTCTTCAACGGGCGTCATCGGATACTCGTTCATATCGAGAGGATGGAAGGCTTGGAGGACTCGATCGATCTGGTCGGCGTTGGCGGCATACTCGGACGGGAAGGCGCCCAACTCTCAATTACCACCCACCAGACAGTTGATCGTGCGCCAGCAGGTTGAAGAACTCGGCGGGTCCATCAACCACCACTTCACACGAGGCTCCACTGTGAAGGTCCCCGTGTCCCTCTGGCGCGTAGAGTAGCGAAGACGGAAGAAGTGGAGGAACTCCGCCCACGTAGGCTGGTCCATGCCGCTCACCCGAAATATGTTGAACATTGCCACGAGCGTGCGTGTGAGCGTGGGCCCGCATTGACCAAGAGAGATCTTCAGTAGCGCCAGCATGTACTGGAAGAATGGATGCAGTGGCAGCTTGATCCCGGCCTTGAGATGAAACTCACTCAGGCAGACGTGGCCCGGCGGTGGGCGGGTAAACGTGTCACCCTTGCCAGGTATTCGCAGATGCACCGTGTCCGGTATATGGTAGTTTCTCGCCCACCTGGCCATCTCCGAGACGGATGGCGCACGCTCTGGCTCCTGGACGGGCGTCCCATCAGGAAACACCCAGTTGACGGGCCCACCTTTCGCAAACTGAGGAATGGAGTCCTCCCCCTGCGCCCTCTCCTCTCCTCACGGGTCAGAATCGCCCGACGACCCAGACAAGCTCTCTAGTCCCGCGTTGGCGCGCGCTCGCCTAGAATCCATTGACTGCACGGGAGAGGTATCAGGCATAATACATTGCAGAGGCGTGACACTCAAAACGGACTCATACGACGACGTACTCGACGTACTCGACCCACTCGACCCACAACTAATCCACCCCACCCCCGGAATGTAGATCCGCTCACGCGACTGTTCGCTCGATACCTCTATTGGCTCCATCCCTAGACGCACACACGTGCAAACCCACACTTAGCAAAAAAAAAAAAAAAATTCCCCAGATAGAAACACCAAAACCCACAAAAAATCACCCAAAAACAGATCAAACACACCCCACCCAAGAACACGCCCTGTTCTTAAGATCAAAACCCAAAACCACAGGAAAAAAAACCAAAACAGAACCAGGGACGAGAGCCTCACCAGATTGAGTTTGTAGGGCTGAGTTTGCACGTCCAAACACGTATTCCGGCAACGGAGGACACGAACGAAGAAGAGCTTAACGGATGCAGGTCGCAAAGTGATTCCGGCAGAGTTTTGGCAAGTTATGAAAGTGATGAAGAAAACGAAGGCCAGGGGAGCCCTATTTATATTACTCGGACGGGATACGCGAACGAACGCCAACCGTCCGTTTTTTTTCGCGTGCCCACCATTGGATCGTGACGCGTGGCCCAGGCAGTTTACCTGCCCTCCTTAGTAACCGCGCCAACTCTTCGATTTCCCGCCTCGAGTTCAAACCACAGCACGGTCTCCGACGGCCCGACGCGTGGCACCCATGCACCACTCCCACGCTCCCACGCACGTGACGTCTGCCCTTCAAACAACCATGACAACATCAGCATTTAATACAAGGGCACGCCAGCATTAAATGCGACGGCTAGCATTTATTACACACCGGTTCCCAAAGAGAAGACAAAAGGAATGTCACCTCAAAACGTCTCATCGGAGCACCACCAAACCCAAGGCAAGGGTAACACGCCACGATATCAACCATTTCTGCTGACGCGTACCCCACCCACAGGACCGGACGCTCGAGAAACACCATCAGGTTAGTACATGTACCGCTCGGGCGCCTCGAAAGAGGGCTAACGCCTGAATTCCCTTTTGGCCGTGTCCCGAGTGAAGAGCTTGCGCCGTACGGGACAGGGTTCTTCCTCTACGTACATGCAAGCATTAGCAAGCCGGATCAGGCGGCAGAGGCATGGGGTCCGCCCCCTCTTTGCGCGCGCTGAGCCCGATGGGCGGCACGGGTATGGGGTCCGCCCCCTCCGTGAGCGCACCGTTACACGATCGAAGAGCAAGCCGGCTGTCATGACAGAGGCATGGGGCCAACTCCTCTCTGGTATGCTAAGTCGATGGGCGGCACGGGCGTGGGGTGTTGCCCCTCCGTGTGAGCGCAACGTTAACGTTCGACCCTGACTCGGAACGACAAGGGCGTGCGGTCCGACCCCTCCTTGCGCGTTCCGGGATTGATGAGCGTCGCGGGCAAAGGTCCGCCCTCCCCGGACGTGACGGCAAGCCGGCTGTCATAACGGAGGCATGGGGTCCGTCCCCTCTCTGAGGGTGCTAAGCCGAAGAACGGCACGGGCATGCGGTCCGTCCCCTCCGTGCGCGTTAATTGTACGTCGCGGTCTTGATCCCTCCGTTGACGCTACACCGTACGCAACGACATCCCCGTTGATGTACGCGGTGCACCGCGGCATCCCACCGCCGGTGTTACGAAAAACATTTGCATTCATTCACACATCATACCATACATTCATACATCATACCATACATTCATACTTGCATACTTATATATCTGTTGTACTTATTTGTGTTTACAGGACCGACCCTATCTGGGCGCGCGGCTCCAAACATAGCAAGACTGGTTTGGAGGCCGAGCCCATAGGTACACGAACGCACGAAAAGGCAACACCCCACGGGCGCGCGGCTCCAAACTACCAACAACCGTTTGGGCGCCGGGCCCAGAATACAGGAACAGGTACACGCCCGAACGTACAGGTACACAAACGCACGACCACTCCGTCATGCGAGCCCTTCCTTGACCGGAGAGTTGGGGGACTTGGGGGTTACAGGATCACGCACCACTGCTCAACCGGATAAGTATTTTGTTTAATCGTACGTACCCTTTTTCAAACTCCCTAGTCAAGAAAGTTCTCTTTGACTTGGGGACTTGGGGGACTTGTTTGTATGGCATGAGTTGTCCGATTAATATACTTATCCACTTAAGCAGGTAGGCAACACCTACCCGACCGCCCGCAAGACCACCAAGGAGGCTCCAACTTCACTCACGAGACCCACCCCATCCGGGCGCGAACGCGCCCGTGGGGCGCACGCCCGAATGCACGGATCACACACCAACAGAGCCACACCAGTCCCACATCGAAGAGCACAAGTGAGCACCGATCTCAACCACCTATATATATATCAGGTAGTTATGGCAGGTAAGGATATATAACTTCAACCCCGCTACACACCACTTACACACACGTTCGCTTGACTGTTATATCCAATACATCATCTGACTTAGGCATCGGAGCGTTGAAGGCGGGCCACCCCGTCTCGACCCCTAACCGCCCATTTGTTGTTGTATTCTTCTAACAGCCGCACGCGAACACGCACACCCGATCACCCGCGAGAAGAGGAAGCGCCCGAAGAAAGAGTCGACCGTCGGAAGAGAGAGTCCGCATACCCGAAGGAAGAGGAAGCACCCGACCACCCGAACAGCACCATCGATCGGACGAGCAACAAGGAGGAGGAAGTCTACTCGTATTGCTTCTGCCCCATTACGGCCCCGCGCGTAATTCGGTAGAAACACGTGGTAAGCTTCATCAACTATTTATTCAGTTTTGGTAGCCAACGATTTAAAAATATACATGTTTATCTATTCTTATTTTAAATGATTATTTTGTGTGGCAGAAATTGTGCGAACGGAATCGAGGGAGCCGAAAAAAGAACAAGGAGCAGCAGCTCAACCACCATTCGGGATCCCTCGCCCTCTCATACCGAAGCGAGGTGTTGGAGAAGGAGGGTTATAGAGCGCCGGCCGTCCAGACCTGGATTGACGTATACCAGCCAGACAAGAATGCGACTGAGAAAGTGGTAAGCTCTAATATGTTACGTTACGTTACATTATTATAATTATTTTTGTTTACCATTCAGTAAAATTATTTATTTAATATATTTTAATTGAGCATGCGGCAGTGAAGCGAAGACTCGACGAAGTTTTGTCTCAACAAGATAGTGTTGCGGGTGACACTGACGGCGATGCGGTTTCCCAAGCCCATCCTCTTCCTCTTGATACACAAATAAATATCATAGAGGAAGAGGTGGGTTCAAGGCCCGGGACCTCTATAAGAGGTAATACTCTAACAAACCACCGTCATTTATCTCGATTTACGTTTTGCTCTATTTTTGTGTACTATTCAAATATATTTATTTTTTCCTGTTCAACGTGACAGGGGTGGGGCGCGCTCTCGCACGCGACCCCAGACCGAGAGGAGGGGTCCGACTAGAGGAAACCCAATCCCTGAAAAGGGAGGTCACTGAAGCCAGAGAGGAGGCGCGCAGATCGAGTGAGGCGGCGCGTAAAGCCATAGAGGATTATGATGACCTCGCACAAAGGGTCCAACAAATGGAGGCCTTAATGCGCTCATTCCAAGCTCAAGCTCAAGCTCCTCCACCACCTCCTGGAACGTAATCGAGCTACATCGCTGTCGCCGTCCCCGAGCACGAGTCTACTGTGAAAATCGAACAATAGTATCTAGGCTTTGTATAAACTGAGTATGTTTTGATTTGTGGCATATGTGTACTATATAACTTGATTTGTGGTTGAATGAGTTCTTGTGCTGTTAAATTGTGATACGTCGTGACTTGGTACATTAATATTTTTTTTTATTTTTTTTTCTATTTGACTCAATGAGGCGACAAAGATTGGTCAATCTTCGTCGCCTTATTGAGTCAAATAGAAAAAAAAAATTAAAAACATTGAAGCGACGAAGATTGAGCAATCTTCGTTGCCTCAATTTATATTGAAGCGACGAAAATTGACCAATCTTTGTCGCCTCAATATAAATTGAGGCAACGAAGATTGCTCAATCTTCGTCGCCCCATTTTCAACTGAAGCGACAACACCTATATCTTCGCGGCTAAAAATCGAGGCGACGAAAAATGTTTTGGTCGCTTCAAATAAAATGAAGCGACGAAGTTTTTCAATCTTCGTCGCCCCAATGGTGAAGGGATGAATCTGAGGCGACGTGATGAGGCGACGAAGTTTTGGTCACAAAAAATCGAAGCGACTAGAAAATGATCCGAGGCGACCATGAAGCTTCGTCGCCTCGAATCTCTTTCCCAATAATGGAAGAGGGGAGACGGATCTGACCGGTGAATAGCACGAACAATGTTGAAAATGACGTGCAACAGTGCATACAGAACCAATAACTACTGTTCGAGCGGTTGTTGCTCGTGCACCGCCGCGGATGCTCTACATGCATGTTGTATACGTACTGTAAATAAATATGTATGACGGTTCGATCTCTTTAAATATGACCCTCGACGATGATCTATCGTTGAGCAAAAGGCCAAAAATAGCTTGACAATCATGGCCGCTGGGGCAAACCGAAAATAAATCTTTTTATACTGGTCGACCCCTCCGATAATGGAAGTATGCATTTATATAGTATTATACATCGTCAACATTTCTACATTGACATCAATTTAGTTTAGGTGTATATATATGTACTATATATATATATCTATACATATTTGCTGAATATTTACCTGGACTATTCATATATACTCTTTTTTATCGATCGATGAGTTCTACTGTTCTCTATCTTGTATGTGTTTCTACCGAATTACGCTCAGGGGCGTAATGGGGCAGAAGCAACAAGAATGAGCTTCCTCTTCCTTCCTCGGTCGTGCGGTGGACCTCCTCTCCTTGGTGCGTCCGAACGGTGGGACTGTTCGGATGGGCGGGCTCTCCTCCTCTCTCGGGCGTTCGGGTGCAGCTGTTAGAGGGATACAACAATGAAGCAGGCGGTCAGGGGTCAAGACGGGGTGGCCCGCCTTCAACGCTCCGATGCCTAAGTCAGAAGATGTATTGGATATAACAGTCAAGCGAACGTGCGAGCGAGTATGGGTTGGGGTGTTTGAGAGATCGAATGGAATTAGATACCGTTCAATGGAGTGATCTTACCTGTAATAAATACTTGATATATATAGGTGGTTGAGTTTGGAACCTGGTGGTGTTCTTCGATGTGGGACTGATGGTTCCTGCTGGTGTGTGATCCGCATGTTCGGGCGCGCCCCCCACGGGCGCGTGCGCGCCCGGAGGTGGTGGGTCTGGTGAGTGAAGTTGGAGCCTCCAAGGTGGTCTTGCATGTGGTCAAGTAGGTGTTGCTAATCTGCTTAGATGGATAAGTATGTTAATCGTACAACTAATGATGCAATACTAACAAGTCCCCCAATTCCCCAAGTCAAAGAGAACTTTCTTGACTGGGGAGTTGAAAAAGGGTGTGCGATTAACAAGGATATTTATCCATCTGAGCAGCGGTCATGATCCTGTGACCCCCCAAGTCCCCCAACTCTCCGGTCAAGAAAGGGCTCGCATGACGGAGCGGGACCTGGGTGTCCGAGCGTGTAGCTGTTCGTTCGGTGGTGTACCTGTGCATGTTCTGGGCTCGGCATCCCAACTGATTTGCTAAGCTGGGACCCGCGCGCTCGTGGAGTGGTGTGTTCGTGCATTGGACTGGCGAACATACAATCATAATAGATGCAGATATACAAGTATGTAGGATATGATGTATGAATGTATGGTATGATGCATGAATGTATGGTATGATGTGTGTGCATGCTAAATGTTTTTCGTGACACCGGCATTGGGATGGCGCGGTGCACCGCGTACATCAACGGGGATGCCGTTCCGTACGGTATAGCGTCAACAGAGGGATCAAGACTGCGACCTATAAGTAACGCGCTACGGAGGGGACGGACCGCATGCCCGTGCCGTTCTTCGACTTAGCACCCCCAGAGAGAGGGTCGAACCCCATGCCTCCGTTATGACAGTCGGCTTGCTTTCGCGACGGAGGGACGTACCACATGCCCGCGCTCATCAATCCCAGAACGCGCAAGGAGGGGTCGGACCGCACGCCCTTGGCGCTTTGAGTCGGGGTCGAATTTTAATGTTGCGCTCACACGGAGGGGAAACACCCCACGCCCGTGCCGCCCATCGACTTAGCACGCCCAGAGAGGAGTTGGCCCCATGCCTCTGTCATGACAGCCGGCTTGCTCTTCGATCATGTAACGGTGCGCCCACGGAGGGGGCGAACCCCATGCCCGTGCCACCCATCGGTCTCAGCGCGCGCTCAGAGAGGGGGCGTGTCCCATGCCTCTGCCGCCTGATCCGGCTTGCTAATGCGTGCGCGTACGTAGAGGAAGAACCCCATCCCGTACGGCGCAGCTCTTCACTTGGGACACGGCCAAAAGGGAATTCAGGCATTTAGCCCTCTTTCGGGGCGCCCGAGCGGTGCTTGTACTAACCTGATGGTGGTGTGCGAGCGCTTGGTCGTGCGGGTGGTGCGTGCGCTCGTGGGGATGCATGGTGTCGTGTCGTGTTGTCCTTGCCTTGGGGTTGGTGGTGTTCTGATGAGACGTTTGGAGGTGACATTCCTTTTGATTGCTCTTGGGGAACTGGTGTAATAAATTCTAGCCGTCGTATTGAATGCTAGCGTGCCCTTGCATTTAATGCTGATGTTGTGATGATTACTCGGAGGCAGACGTCACGCGCGTTGGAGCGTGGGAGTGGGGCATGGGCGCCACGTGGCGGTCCGTGGGAGACCGTGCTAGGGTTTGAAATCGAGGCGGGAAGCTGAGGAGTTGGCGCGGTTACTTAGGAGGGCAAGTAAACCGCCCTGGCCACGTGTCACGATCCCAGGGCGGACACGCGAAAAAACGGACGACTGGCGTTCGTTCGCGTATCCCGTCCGAGTGGTATAAATAGGTTGCTCTTGCCATTGTTTTCTTCATCACTCTCATAACTTACCGAAGATCTGCCGGAATATTTCTGCAATCTGCACTTTGTCTGAGCCTTCTCCGTGTTGGTGTTCCCTTGTGGCCGGAATCCCTGCTTTGACGTGAAAGTTTCAGCCCGCAACCCATAATCTGGTGAGGCTCTCATCCTTGGATTTGTTGATTTTGTATCTGTGTTGTGTTTGCGTTTTTCTGGGTTTTTGGACTCGGTGGTAGGGCATGTTCTTGGGTGGGGGGGGGGGGGATGTTTTGATATGTTGGTGAGTGGTTCTTTGTGGGTTTTGGTGTTTGTGTGGGGAGGGATTTTTGTCGTGTTGGTCGTGCGCTTGTTTATAGGATGGAGCCGATTGGGATACCGAGCGATCAGTCACGCGAGCGGATCTATATTCGGGGCTTAGGGTGGATTAGTTGTGGGTCGGGCGGGTCCAGTACGTCGAGTACGTCCAGTATGTCTTCGGATGAGTCTGTTTTGAGTGTCCCGCCACTGCGATGCATTTTGCCTGACACTTCTCCTGTGCAGCAAATGGAAGCTAGGCGAGTGTTGGAGACTGTGGGGCTGGGGAGCTCGTCTGGGTCGTCGGGCGGGCAGTTGAGCGAACAGTCGGGCGCGTCGACCCACTGGGGTGAAGAGAGGTCGGGAGGGGGAGATTCACTTCCTCAACCTACGGCGGGTGGACCTGTCCACTGGGCGTTCCCTGATGGCACGCCCGTCCAGGAGCCCGAGCATGCGCCAACCGCCTCGGAGTTGGATAGGTGGGCGAGAGATTACCATATCCCTGGCTCTGTGAAGTTGCGAGCACCTGGCAGAGGCCAGACGTTCACTCGCCCGCCGTCCGGTTATGTGTGTCTGAGAGAGTATCACCTGAAGGCAGGGATTAAGTTGCCGCTGCATCCGTTTTTCCAGTATATGCTGGCGCTGTTGAATGTCACGCTGGGTCAGTGCGGGCCCACTCTCACCCACACGCTCGTGGCTATGTTTAATGTATTTCGGAAGAGCGGACTAGACCATCCCACGCGGGCGGAGTTCCTTCATTTCTTCGGTCTGCGTTACTCGACGCGCAAGAGGGACTGGGGGACCGTTACCGTGGAGCCGCGCGTGACGTGGTGGCTGTCGGATCCGCCTAGTTCTGCGACCAACTGGCGCACGATCAGTTGCCTGGTGGGTGGTGACTGGGAGTTGGGCTCCTTCTCGGATGTGTATGTAGCGAACGCCCACCTGATTGATCGAGTCCCCCAAGCCTTCCAGCCCCTTGACATGAGTGAGTACCTGATGACGTCCGTCGAAAAGGCTCGGGTCAACCGTCTGAAGTTTGTCTTTGACCCAGCGCCCGAGGCGAGATCATTCTACGCCGCCTGTCATTGGGATATTATCGAGGAGACGCGCCTCGCCAGGCGGCCGCGTACGTGTGCCTGTAGTTCGCTTGTCTGGGAGTAGAGTAGATTTTGACCAACTGTTATTACTGTTGCTAACCTGTTGCTTGTTGTTTGCTGTAGTTAAGAAGATGACTGGTAAGAACGCTTCTGTTAGTGACGTGGCCAAGCGCCGCATGGCCGATCTTCGAGGTACTGGGGCGAAAGTCCGACTGGTGGTGGATGATGGGCAAGGTGGTCTGGCGCTGGGGGATACTGAGCAGCCCAAGCTCCCCCCTCCTGCCGTGAGTGATTATGCCCCTGCTATCCCGGCGGGTGCTCGCCGCCCACCGTCAGGCCAAGCTGGCGGATCAAAGGCGCAGGAAAAGGCCGATCGTGCCGAGAAGCAAAGGGAGAAGCGCCAGGACAATCGTGACATGCGCCGGCAGGATCGAGACGACACGCGGGATGCAGCTCGCGCGTCCAAGGTAGGCGGACAGTCTTCTTCGTCGCCCCAACCGTCCGAGCGTCTCGCCACCAGGTCCCGAGCGGCCGATCGTTCGCCCAGCCCACCCAGTGGGCTCCCCGAGAAGCGCCCGCGCATAGAGAACCCGCACGTCAAAGCGTCTGCTGCTCGACCTGATGACCCGTTCACCTGCTATACTTCGTTGGCAAAGTCCCTTGAGGTGGCCATGAAGGCGGTGGATGTGATGGCGCCAGAGGTGGCCGCGGGTAACAAGGATGACATGGATACGGCCTATAACCTCTGTATGGCGCTGCAGCGCAAGATGTATTTGGCGCGCGAGCGCTTCGCCAACAGGCGCTGTGCGGAGAGAGCCCAGGCGGAGATACTCAGGCTCACCAATGTTTGTAAGAAGGCTGAGCAGCTGGCGAGTGAGCGGGGGGCGCAGGCGGAGATACTCAAGGTCGAACGTGACTTAGCTCTTGCCGCCCTTGAAGAGGAGAAAGATGTGGCGGGTAATAGGGTGGCGGAGGTGGAGTCCCGCCTGATGGCCGAAGCGCAAGCCCAAGTCCGGCAGGCGCGGGAAGAGGCGCGGGTGGAGGCGGTTGCTGAGTTCAAGAATTCTGCGGAGTTCAAGGAGTTGGTGGACGCCGAGGCTGAGGCTCAGGTTGTCCAATTTCAAGATATGGCGCGGCCTTTCCTGAAGACGAAAGAGCTGAATGCTTGGTTGGTGGAGCAGGGGGTGCTGCCGAGTGGATGTGATGGTGCGGGCGCAGGCGGCGCGAAGTAGAGCAGCTGTTTCTTTTTCTTTGCTTTGTAATGGAGTAGATCTTTTGCTTTTCTTTCTTTTGTGATCGGGCCTTTGTGCTCTGGATTGTACGGCAGCTGTTTTTTTTTTCTCGCTTGTGTGCCTTGTGCTTTGTGCTGTTTTGGATTTTGTGTGGCCATCCTTCGAGTAACTTGTATGGGCGCGCTTCCTCACTGTGCGTGGGTAGCCGATACCCAGTCCCCCGAGCATGTAGGCGGGTGGGGTAAGGACAAACGCAACAGTGTCTATACTTTGGATGAAAATACATGGTAATACTTAGTGAAGGTACTTCCTCAAGTGTTGGATGTTCCATGGATGACGTAGTCGTTGACCCTGCATGTCCCTAAGGTAGAAAGTGCTGTCGCTTATTACCTCGTCAACGACGTACAGGCCTTCCCACAATGGGCGAAGCGCCTTCACCTTCTGTTGGATCGACTTCATCACCCAGTCCCCCAGTTGGATTGGGCGAGCCCGTACGCGCTGGTTGTATAACCGGGCGATCCTCTGCTTATTGGCGGCGTTGTGTAGGTGCGCCATATCTCTGCGCTCCTCTAGCAGGTCGTTGTTGAGTCTTAGCCCCTCGCTGTTCGTGCGCGGGTCGTACCCCTCAATCCGCGGGCTCTGGTGGGTGATTTCTAGGGGTAGCACGGCCTCCGTTCCGAACGTTAGGCTGAATGGGGTCTCGCCTGTAGCTGCGTTGGCTGTCGTTCGGATGGACCACAGAATTTCTGGGATGATCTCGGGCCAGCGTCCGTAACCTGCATCCCCAGGTTCGATGTCTTCTATCTTCCTCTTGATGCCGGACTTGATGATTTTGTTTGTTGCCTCCACCTGTCCGTTCGTCTGGGGGTGCGCGGGTGATGCGAAGATGAGGTACGTCCCCTGGCGTTCGCAGAAGTCTATCAGCCTGGGGTTGTTGAATTGTGGTCCGTTATCCGTGATGATGCTGATTGGCGTCCCATAGCGACAGAAGAGGAAGCGCCAGAGGAAACGTTCCACCTTCTCCGTGGTGATCTTTGCCATGGGCTGGGCTTCGATGAACTTCGTGTGGTAGTCGATGATGACGATCAGGTACCTATATTGCCCTTTCGACTTTGGGAGCTCTCCGATCAGGTTCAGTCCCCACTGTGCGAATGGAACGGGCGACATGAGGATGGATAAGGGGACGACAGGCGCATGGTGGTGATGTGCGTGGAGTTGGCACTGGTGACACTTGCTCGTCAGTGTTGTGGCGTCTGCGTGGATGGTGGGCCACCAGAATCCGTGCCGAAGGGCCTTGTGTGCGATCGACCTGGCGCCCGCGTGATGGCCGCATGTGCCCGAGTGGATCTCTTTCAGGATTGAGCCGCCCTTCGTCGGGGTGATGCACTTGAGGCTGGCCCATGTCCTGCCCCGTCGGTAGAGTGTTCCCTCCCGCATGCTGAAGTTTGCCGCCCTTGCGACGATGGTCCTGGCCACTTTCCTGTCCTCCGGTAGTTCTCCCTTTGTTTTATAGGCGATGAGCTCGTCCATGTAATTGCGCTCGTGCGGCTCGATTGCCCGGACCTGCTCTGTCCCTGAGATGCTTGGTCGTCGTAGCACCTCGACGATACGCTGCCCCGGCCCTGTGTGTACGGGCGACGTGGCCAACCGGGCCAATTTGTCTGCCTTTGCGTTGAATCCCCGGCGTATGTGGTTGATGTTGACGTACTTGAATCCTTTGATTAGCGTTTGGACGTGCTTCAGGTAGGCGATCATGGATTCCTCTTTCGCCTGGAATTCCCCTCCGACCTGGCTCACTACCAACTGTGAGTCACTGAAGATGTTGAGGTCGGGCGCCTCCGAATTTTTGGCCAGTTGCAGACCTGCGATGAGCGCTTCGTACTCGGCCTCGTTGTTCGTTGCCTTGAACTCGAACTTGAGGGCGTACTCTGCGTTCACCCCTCCTGGCCCGGTTAGGATTATGCCGGCGTCGCTTACCTTCTTCGTGCAGGATCCGTCGACGTAGAGGTTCCACTTCGAAAGTGGTCGCTTCATGACCTCTGGCCTGTCGGACGACTCCGCTGTCGGATCGTTGGGCGCTTGGGCGGGCGCCTCATCTGCTTCTGTATACTCGGCGATGAAGTCTGCCACGGCCTGCCCCTTGATTGCCGTGCGAGGTTTGTACTCGAGGTCGAATTCGCTAAGCTCGACGGCCCATTTTGCCAGGCGACCGCTGTGGTCGGGCGATTGGAGTATCTGACGCAAGGGTGTGTTGGTGAGGATGTGGATGCTATGCGCCTGGAAGTATGGCCTCAACCGTCGGGCAGCGGTCACGAGTGCGAGCGCCATCTTCTCGATCGTCGGGTATCGCGTCTCAGCGCCCGTCATACCTTTTCCTGAGAAGAAAACAGGTAACTCTGTGTGGTCCTCCCTGCGGATGAGGGCAGAACTGACGGCGGTGAGGGAAGCGGCCAAGTAGAGGTACAGAACCTCCCCTCGGACGGGTCTAGAGAGGAGCGGAATGGACGCTAGGTATTCCTTGATCTGAAGGAAAGATTCCTCACACTCGAGCGTCCATACAACCTCGCGCTTGTTCGTGGTTCTTAAGGCCTTGAAGAACGGGGCGCACCTGTCTGAGTAGCGCGAGATGAAACGGTTTAGGGATGCGAGCTTCCCTGCGAGGCTCTGTAGGTCCACTCTCTTGACGGGCGGCTTCATGTCGATGATCGCTTTGACTTTGGCTGGCGCGGCTTCGATTCCTCGTTGGCTGACAATGTACCCCAGAAACTTGCTATTGGTGACTCCAAAGGTGCACTTGGCGGGGTTCAGCCTCATGCCATTCTTGATGAGGACGTCGAGCACAGTCCCCAAGTTCTGGACGTGGTCGGCCGCCCGGACGCTTTTCACCAATATGTCGTCTACGTACACGTCCACGATGTTGCCGATGAGGCCGTGGAACATCGTGTTCATGAGCCTCTGGTATGTGGAGCCGGCGTTCTTCAGCCCGAAGGGCATGACAACGTAGCAATAAAGGCATTTGTCTGTGATGAACGTCGTCGCTTCCTGGTCTGTGGGGTCCATGAAGATCTGGTTATAGCCCGAGTAAGCGTCCATCATTGATAGGAGATCGTGCCCTGCCGTTGCGTCCACCAGTTGATCAATCCTTGGCAGTGGGAAGCTGTCTTTCGAGCATGCCTTGTTGAGATTACTGTAGTCGATGCACATCCTCCATTTCTTGTTGCTCTTCTGCACCATTACCGCGTTGGAAATCCACTTGGGATAATCCACCTTCCGGATGAACCCGATGCCCAGCAGTCGGTCTACCTCCTCGTGCATGGCCGCGTAATGCTCCGCTTTGTACGCCCGCCGCTTCTGCTTCACTACTCGGGCGCTGGCGCTGACGCTCAGTCGATGGGATATGATATCCGTGCTGATCCCGGGCATGTCTTTGTACGACCAAGCGAACACTTCCTGCTTCTCCTTTAACAGTGCGACCAATCGTTCGGCTATCGCGGGGGTCAATGATGCCCCGATCTGGACCGTCCTTTCCGGGCGTTCGGAGGATAGCTGGATCGTCTTCAGCTCTTCGCGTTCGGGGACGGGTGATACGGCCATCAGCCCGTCACGGGGATCGTCAGGTACCTCTGATCCTGGCGCGGGTTCCAGGGCGAGGACCTCATGCTCGTCTCGAGGTTTTGCTGCCTCCCCGTTGCCGTATCCTCGGACATATCCGACTCCGTGCTCGGTTGGGAATCGTCCCAAGAGCATGTATGTTGCGATGATCATTCTCAGTCTGCAGATCCCCGGCCTCCCGAGTATGGCGTTGTAGGGGGAGGGGGTGTCCATGATGATGAAGTCCGTCCGGATTTCGCTGTGTGGGGAATCGGGCGCGCCAACCTCGACCCGCAGGTTGTCGCTCCCGATAGGATACGAGGTCTCGCCCGTGAAGCTGGCGATGCATTCATGATCCCGCGTCATCTTCCGTGCGGGCCTTCCGAGCGCCCTGTATGCGTCCAAGTAGATTATGTTGACAGACGCTCCGTTGTCAACTAGCACCCTCTTTACAAGAAACTGGTCAATGATTGATCACGAACGGTAGGGTGCTGTCCCTCGGGTTCTCCTCCTCGTCCTTTGTTGTGAAGCTGATGGTGGGCGCCTCCGTCCTTCCTTCCTTGGGTGCTCTTCCCGTCCCGACCGTCCATACTTCTCTGCCCGTGCGGTCGGGCGATGGCGCCCTCTCCTTGCGCTTGCCCCCGGATATCGTGTTGATAGTCCCACGGGTCCCGGCGCCGGCCCGGCGCTGGCGTCCACCCGTCCTGGGGCGACCGTTCTTCTTCATACCCTCGAGGGCCCTTCTAAGCAGTGGGCAGTTGTTCGTGTGATGGGTGGCGGCGTTGTGGTACTCGCACCAAATGCTCGGGATTCGGCCGACCGGAGCCATCGCCGCCGTCACGCCGCTCGGTTGTGGGAGCTGGTGCCAATGTAGGTGGAGGAGCTGCTCGGGTGACTGCTCATCGATTGTAAGGACCTTCCGTTCTGTCGGTTGGCGGGCGCCTTGCTGCGCCGATCCCTCCGCCCGGTGGTTGCGAAAGGGAGACCTTCGACTGCTCTGTCCTGGCGTGTCCTAGTACCTCTTGTATCCTCTGGCTGGAGTCCCTCCGCTGTTCGAGGGCCGTTGGGGCTGAGCGTTCTCCTCTGGCCTGTTGGTGCTAGACTCGGAGGCGGGCCCGTACACTCGCGTCTCCACCAGCGCCTTCTGCACAACCAGGTCCATGATCTCGTCGTAGTCGAGATGCTCCTTCCTTACGAGTTTCTCTACGAATGGGGTGGCGAGCAGGTTGTCCATCAGGGCGACCTTGGCCACTCGCTTGTCAAGGCCCCTGCATGTGCTTGCGAGCGTCCTCCATCGGTTGATGTAGCTCGACAAGCTCTCGTCTGTCCCCTGGCGAACCTTGAGGAGGATGCCCGTGGTGTTATACTTCCCCTGGAGCCGATAGCGCTTCTGGAAACTTTCCGCCAGCTCGAGGAACGAGTGGATGGACCCCGGCGGGATCTCGTAGAACCAGCTTCGTGCCTCCTCCGCCAGCGTTTCCTGAAACAGGAAACACAAGGTTGGGTCTGAATATCGGGTCCCGTCCGTGGTGGACCGAAACTCGTCCACGTGCGCTCGTGGATCCCCGCTCCTGTCAAACCGGGCAATCTTCGTTATCTTGGCGTGGGGATCCCTTCCTCTTTCCAGTATGTGCGCCGAGAACGGGCTGACCCGGGGGCGAACGTCCCGCCCTGACCGGCCAGCTTGTCCTTGCGCAAGCGTGAGACTTCCTCTGCCAGCTCCTCCACAGGTGAGGACGCTCGGGCGTTAGTCCTGGCGAACAGATGGCGCTCCTCGCTGGCGGTCTCCTGTGTTTCTTCGTGCTGCTCCATCCGCTGGCTAATGAGCGCCTCCAGTCGTTCCTCCATCCTTCGGCGGATTTGGCGCTCCTCTGCTCTCTCGAGCGCTGCCTCCCGCAACTCCCGGGCTATGCCGTTGATGCGCCCGTCCTCGTCGTTCCTGTCGACCGCCTGCGCGTTCCGCTCCCGTGAGCCTGGAGGAGTCCCTCCCTCGGGTGTGTTGCTGCCGTTAGTCGCCGGGTTGAGCATGTGGACCTTTGGTTTCGGTGGTGTTTATACGAGGTTTACAATTTGTAAGTTTCCCACAGACGGCGCCAGATGTTTCTACCGAATTACGCGCGGGGGCGTAATGGGGCAGAAGCAACAAGAATGAGCTTCCTCTTCCTTCCTCGGTCGTGCGGTGGACCTCCTCTCCTTGGTGCGTCCGAACGGTGGGACTGTTCGGATGGGCGGGCTCTCCTCCTCTCTCGGGCGTTCGGGTGCAGCTGTTAGAGGGATACAACAATGAAGCAGGCGGTCAGGGGTCAAGACGGGGTGGCCCGCCTTCAACGCTCCGATGCCTAAGTCAGAAGATGTATTGGATATAACAGTCAAGCGAACGTGCGAGCGAGTATGGGTTGGGGTGTTTGAGAGATCGAATGGAATTAGATACCGTTCGATGGAGTGATCTTACCTGTAATAAATACCTGATATATATAGGTGGTTGAGTTTGGAACCTGGTGGTGTTCTTCGATGTGGGACTGATGGTTCCTGCTGGTGTGTGATCCGCATGTTCGGGCGCGCCCCCCACGGGCGCGTGCGCGCCCGGAGGGGGTGGGTCTGGTGAGTGAAGTTGGAGCCTCCAAGGTGGTCTTGCATGTGGTCAAGTAGGTGTTGCTAATCTGCTTAGATGGATAAGTATGTTAATCGTACAACTAATGATGCAATACTAACAGTATGTATTTAAAGTGATTAGTAACTCCGATCCACCAAATATTAATATTTCATATTTGAACCTAAATTGAACGTACATATTCTTTTTGAGGTATGTTTGGCAAATATATAGTCTTCGAGCAATTGTGTACTTTCTAACGGTGTGTTTAGATAAAATATTTTTAATTTTTATTGAAATTCATAAATAAAGAAAATTATAATTTCATGATTTTGAATGTCATTATTTACGAAGTCTAGCATTTGAATTTACTCATAATTAAAGAGATTTAAAATGACAAGAAAATTTAAACTTTTATATGTAATTCGAAAGAATTACAAAATAACACCAAATTTTAAATGAATTGAACAAGGGAATTGAGAGCTCTAATTCTCCCAAATTTTAAAAAATAGAATTTCAAAATTCTCAATAAGTTTGCTCAAATAGAAAATTTAAGAGAAAAAAATTTACGAATTGCTGAAATTTATTTATATTTTTTCAATATTTTCTTCATCCAAACACACCATAATAATACGTACTTATCAGTGACGTTGACGTAGCCATGTATAAATATTCATCAGTATTTGAGGAATGTACACGTAGAAGAATAGTATACATATATATTCTTAATTCCATGAATTATTTGAGGGTGACGACATAGTTGCTTCACTTGCTTGGACTTTTATCATTTTTTAACACTTCCCATTTTTCCTCCCACATGCTTGCGACAATTAGCCTGTTTTGTTTTTCCTACGGCAAACATGAACGAGCCTATAGGTCTCTTATATTAGTTTAGACATACATCTGTTACACTCAAAGTGACCGCAGCCGCCCATATATATATATATATCCCTATCTATTATTTTTCAAATAACAAGAAAAAGAAATACAATCTCTCCAAAAATAAAATAAAGGCAATCTCTAGTAAGTCTTGTAAGAATTCAGACCAAGAGAAATGTAAATTTAGTGGAAGTACTTTTAGTATACGCACGATATTTTGTATATATTATTGGACATATATCGATCTGTTTATACAAATAAAATGATCATTTACGCAAATATGTTCGTTATAAGCTTATCATTATTTACTGAGTGAGTGTAAATTTAAATTATTTTACATCTAGTCCATTAATTTATATTTTTTGTTTATTACGCACCACGCGAATATATAAATAACATATATATACATTGTAACATTATTAGTCTCAATAAAATGAATGGTCGTCTAACCCAGAATTTCAGATATTGTAGTTACCATCTTATTTATTTTCAGTGAAGAAGTACGTTCTTTTAAAAAAAAAAATCTTCATTAAGAAAAACAGTCCCACATCCATCACACAATTCAAGTGTAAATTAATGTATTGTAAATAGATGGACCAAATACTGTACAATGTACATCATTGAGATGGACCACATACAATACATTGTATTATTGAGACAGATTCTTGAATTTGTAATACGTTTTTTTCTTCTTCGATAGATGTGATAACGTTATGATATCCAATACATATGTAGTAAGTGAAGGATATCCCATATCCAATAGATGCGTACGCTAAATAACCTATCCTTTAATTTGATAAATTGGATTATTATATATATTCGAGGGAAGTGGTGGCAAACAGAATCCGTTAAGGCAGTGTAAAACAATGTCTCTATCGACCTGAAAACAATGCCACCACCCCCAGACCTTTCAACACACATGGTTTCAACAGCCACTGTAGAAGATAATCTATAAACCAGAAAAAACTGTTCTTGTTTGTGTCTCTCTACCTTGAATAGTATAAAACCACATTTAGACAATCAGCTCCGTCGAACTTCTCAAAACCCATTTCTTTCCTAATCCCAAATCTCTCAAACTTTACTTCGATTCAAAGTTCAAACCCTTCTAGTTGTTGATCGACACTATGGTTCTGATTCCTGGTCTTCCTGATGAGATAGTCTTTGACTGTCTTATACGTGTGAAGTATGATCAGTTTCCGACTATCACTTCCGTGTGTAAATGTTGGAAGTCGGAGATTGAGCTACCAGAGTTTCATCGCCTCAGAAAGAATGGTGGTTATGGCCAAAAGCTCGTCGTTATGGTTCAAGCTCGTGTGGCTCCCAACCAAGGTGCTGATGCTGCTGTCTTCAAGTGCCCGGAAACCCCTCTTTACCGGTTCACTCTCTGCGAACCGGAGACGGGTAATTGGGAAGAGTTGACTCCAATCTCGGCTTTTCCCGACGGAGCACTACCCATGTTTTGCCAGATGGCGGCGGTTGGGACTGACTTGGTGGTGATTGGCGGTTTGGAGCCGGGTACATGGAAGACCTCTAACGCCGTCTATGTCTACAACTTTGTGTCAGACACGTGGCGGCGTGGGGGTGACATGCCCGGTGGGCCGAGGGTGTTTTTCGGGTGTGCGTCGGATTCTAAGCGGATGGTGTACGTTGCCGGCGGGCACGACGACAACAAGGATGCATTGAGATCGGCAATCGCATATGACGTAGAGAAAGACGAGTGGCGTCCGTTACCTGACATGGAAAGAGAGCGCGACGAGTGCAAATTGATTTTCCGACGAGGCAAACTCCATGTCATTAGTGGATATTGTACGGAGATGCAAGGCCGGTACGAGAGAAGCGTCGAAAAATTTAATCCTTCCACGTGGCGGTGGGATTGCTTTCAAGAGGACTTCTTACCCACTGGTGTGTGTCCACGGACGTGCGTAGATGGTGGCGACGGGTCAGTGTACATGTGTCGCGACGGAAATCTGATCAAACGAACATCTGGCACGTGGCAAACTGTGGCCGAGCTGCCGGCTCCGGTGCGTAAACCGGCTTCCTTGACAGCATGTCAGGGTAAGTTGTTACTTGTTGGATGTGCAGATTTGGGTGAACCTCACATGGATTACATGTTTCATCTAGAAAATTATACATGGAGCAAGGTAGAGAACTCTGAAAAGTACTCTGGTCATGTTCACTCAAGTTGCTATCTGGAGGTTTAAGAGATAATTATCACTTGTGAAAACGTAGATATGATGTTATTGTGTAATTTCGATCAGAGTTTTGCCTCTTCAGTGTTTGTAAGGTGCCATTTGCCTATATAAATCCAAATCCAAAGAGTCACATCCAACGTTACAAAATTAAGCGAAGTATAGATATTACTAGCAGGAAGCCCGTGCCTCAGGTGCGGGATTAAAAGCGTACATTGACTTAGTATTTTGTGCGTGGTGGTACAAAAGTAGCATATAATTTACATAGATTGAGTAGTAGTCGGTCTACATATTTATATTAACCTTACACATCTGTAGTATGAGACTCTACTCTGTTGTAGAACAGTTGCAAAAAAAAAAAATACTTTTTCAGTCTCGTAGTGTTGCTCGTTTACTTCTTCTATTTCTAGATGCAGAGTATTAGTGCCACATCATGTTGTCGTCGTCCAAAAGTGGCAGCTCCGTCATTTGTGATTTGAGCAATGTATTAAAGTACATACGTTTAAAAAAGACAAGGAAGTTTTGGTGTACATTTACTCATTCTTTCTTTTTCTTCTACCTGCTTGAAGTTGGTGCATCCATTGTTTCCTGCATGTGGGATATGTTCATGATTGATTAGATCATTTTTGTAATGGATGAAAATAGTGAGAAGAGGACATAAACTAGTAATTACCTAACCGACTCGTATTGAAATAGTGCTCTTCCGGATGATTTAGTTTCTCTTTTCTTGTGGCGATGGCGTTGTTCAGGTGTAGCAGTGATTGACTCTTGATTTGTGGTTGAGGCTGTTGCTGGTGGATCAGTATGTAACTCTCTAACCAAAAGCTTATCGGTAGGTCCGATGCTGAGTTCAAAGAGGTAGCTTTATTCTATTTTGGCAGTGATCTCTGGTGGCAGCTTCCTCTATTTGGTAAGTTCTTTTGTCTACCAAGTCGTCACAATTTATTTGGAAGAGTTGTTCTGCTTGTCTTCCTGTCATCATTGATGTGACCTGATCGACGATGTCTTCGATAAGCATGATGACCCGATATTTATATTAGAAGTATATATGTTAATACCAAGCATAGTGAAGTGGTTACAGAATGGCTCGTATTTTTGTTTTAAAGGAGTGGATTTACCTTCTCTTAGAAGTTTGGATGCCATGTAATCCACAAAAATATTTATCGTTAGCCTCTTCATTCTTCATCAAGCATTTATAACGGCTTGGTGCAGCACACGATCTATACCACCATTTGTAGATGTCTGAAAATCTTTTGATTGTTGCTATGCAGTACACTGATTTGTTCTGTAGCGGGTATGTATATTATAAAGTTAGCAATATAGAAACAGTCTACTATGACTGTAAGTTGGACAAATGAAGTGGAAAATAGCTGAGGCTTACTATGTATTCTTGTGGATTCATTGCGTTCTATTCAGAGACTGTCTTTCGATTCAGCTCGGTCAGGCCTTTGCTAGATTGGATGGATGATCCACTAACATTAATCCGGTCTTCTATTTTTGAGAATCTGCAAAACTAAACAATTGTATAATGTGTAGGTGTTGATGAAAACAAATATGGGAGTATGGTTGTTTGAGGAAAAACTTACTCTATCTCATATGCTACTTTCTATGGCAGTGGAGGATCAATGATGACACATGTGTGGTTTGTGCCTTGTAGTGCTACAGGCTCTGCAAATAAATGGTATATAATTTGTGTGGTTATAAAGTGGTGTTAAGTAATAGATTCTTCTATCAAGTTGTTTGTTGAGACATAGTAAAATAAAAAGTGTAGCTCCATTTGATCTGAATAAACCAAACCTAAAACGGCAACAAAAAAAGAGTCCGAGCAAGTACTAATCTAAAGAAGCGCACGTAACATAAGATAATATCACCAATCTAAGCATGACCATGGTAGTTTAAATGCAGCGATGAAACAACTTAAGTATTCCACAGATAGATGTACTATCCTGAACTAAGATTTTAGCCATTGACATATATAACAACTATTTAATCCTATCCGTTTGTGTTTATATCGTGTTGAAAATATGTTAACGTTATGGAAGAAGAACTATTTACTGAATTGTGATTGACATACAAATATTTATTGAATAAAAATTGTAGTGGAACAAGAACAAAACGTTAAAGCCATGAAATAAACAATCAAATTTGGTAAGTATAGGGCATTGTGATGAACATATGAGTTTTTACCTAAGAATTTAGTTACCCTCAGACTTGTGATGACAGCAAGTACATGTCCTTCGATTCTCAACATAGCTTCTTGGTCTATACATCTTGCATTGTCTCCCCATACAGGTATTTGGTAGCTCTGCCTGCTGAAAAGGTAAAGAGAAGTTGGTTGTTATTTTTGCTGTTTGGGTTGGTAGCGGATCTTTTTTTGATAATTTTCATGAAAATAATACCTCAAGTTTTTGACAGTGAGTTCACACTTCATCTCAATTTTTTTGATGTTTCTCACTGGCGATTCGAATGGCCATTTTGATACATTCGTATATGTCTTGACATGTAGAAGAACAAAAATATTAATGCGCTAGGTTTCTTGTACATTGATGATGTTTGTAACAATATTTTTTAAGGAAGAGAAGGTTATTTACCTGCCAACACTGGTTGTTCGCCAATTTCTTGTAGTAGCTGATCGAGTTCTAAGAGTCTGAATGCATGTTCCGGGAATAGAGGAAGGTGTTCCTCTACTTTTTTGAACTTGGACTTTTCATTGAAGGACAATAGTGTGTGATGCATGGCGACTCTGTGGATGGCAGTGTCCTTTCCGTATTTGAATGTTCCGATATCATATATTCTACCCACTTCCATTAATATTTCCATGTAGCGTAGGTGAATTTCGTCAATCATTGCATGGATACCTTGTCCCTATAATATTTTTGCACTGTGTTAGAGAAGTACGTATAAGAGTGAAGTTGTACGGCTCCTTGTTTTGTTGAACTTACTTGCTCATCCACTAAAAAGAAGTGCATGCCATCGTATTCCTTGCTCTCGAATCTTGAAGGTCGCCACCTTCTAGATACTCGTACTCTGATCCTGATATTTACCATGTTTGTGATCTTCATGTCCTTCAACTCTGTGAATAAGAGAGTGAAGTTGTGAGATGGATTGGAAGTTGTCGTATTATACTTGTAACATTATTTTTTTATTGAACAAACCGATTGGATACTTACCTATAAATGACCGGTGTGATGTCACTACAAGAACATTGCACCTAGACCACGGACCATTTCCGTCGTCTAGGTGCAGTTTTCCGTCGTCTAAGTACTTAGACGACGGAATCTCCGTCGTCCAAGGTCCGTGCTCCAAGTGCTGTCGTCCAAGCACCTGGACGACGGAGATTTAGTGATCCGTCGTCCAAGTTCACTTGGACCGCGGACATTATCCGTGGCCCAGGTAGACACCTGGACGACAGAAAATATAATTCTCCGTCGTCCAGGTGTCTACCTGGGCCACGGACATGGCTTGTTTCTCCGTGGCCCAGGTGTTCACCTGGACGACGGATAACTAATTCTCCGTCGTCCAGGTGAACACCTGGGCCACGGAGAACGACAGGGTTTAGGGTTTAGGGGTTAGGGGTTAGGGGTTTAGGGGTTAGGTTTAGGGTTTTTCACCTGGACGACGGAGAACATAATCTCCGTCGTCCAGGTGAATATTTAATTTAAAAAAAATGAAATTAAATATTATTAATTTAATTTATTATTAATTTAATTTAAATAATGAAAAATACTAAAATTAATTAAATAAACTAAATTTTGAATATTACTTAATTATTAAATAATTAAATTAAATTAATTTGAACATACATGAATAATCGAAAAAACCCATAAATTAAAAATTAAAATATTGTTCGGAATGCGGAAAGAAACGAGATAATAAACTACTAGCTAGCTAATACACTGGAGGAGCAGATGCGCCGCCGAGTCCTCCGCCTCCAGCCGGGTCGTTGTCGTCGGGGTGTGGGTTCGGAGGAGGTTGACATACTTCTCGATTTTGTTGCATGAGGGCGATGAGTTGGGCTATTTGTTCTTGTTGTTCGTCAAGTCTTTGCCGCATTGACTCATTTTCCTCTCGCGCCAGTCGAGCCTCTTGAATGGCTGCTTCGACGGCCGCAGCCTGACTCCTTCTCCGCTGCCCCGAACCTCCCGTAGATGATGAGCCGGAGATCGTCGACAAATCTCGTACCACCCTAGGCCCAAAGTGCCTAACCTCCTTGCCAGCTCTACGACCGTAGACCTCATCCGCGATTGCAATTTGGCTCTCTAAGGATAGAGGAGGCAGGTCTTCCGGCGGCACATCTGGGAACGCAAGCTGAGTGTTAGCCAACTCTTCATGCGCACGCTCTATCGCCCTTGCCTACAAAAGAATAATTAATTTATTATAATGAAATCATATTTAAATAATAATTACTATAATTAAAAGCACATATATATATATATCACTTACGCCGCATTGACTCGCTTCATTATCGAGCCCTGGCATCACGTACGCGCTTACGCTTGCATCAAGATAAGGGTGTTTGGAGCCCTTATCCTTGTGCTCCTTGGCTATTTGAATGAACTGCTTGGCGCCGGTAGTATGGTGTTTCTCCTTCTTCCCCCGGATGGCTTTGTTGACACCGGAGAATTTCTGTTACACAACATAATTAAATCATTAAAAAATGAATAACTACAATTTAAATCATTCAATTATCTTAATTGAAATAAAAAAAAAATTAATACCTTAAATTGTTCATTGGCAAAGTGGTTACACAACCACTCCCACTCATCTTCTCTCTCCCCTTGCAGCTCTACAGGGGGAGGCACCGGACCGACATCTTGGAAGTACTTATGGAGCTTGTACTTCCAATCTTTGTAGATGGAGTTGGCGGTTTGGTTGATATGCCTCAACATAGCCGGTGTCGGATCCACGTCAAATTGTTCCTATAAAAAATAAATAGAAAATTATAATCGTATATATTATGAAATTTTAACTAATATTAACAATATTATATAATAACTAAATTGGACGTATTACGTACCTAAAGATCTTTGAAGACTTTCGCCTTCTCATGATCCGGCGCCTCCTTCCAAGTAGGGGCAGTGATACGAACCCGGTTACGGATGATTGACCCTATCCCATGCGCCGAGAGACTTGCTAGCTGAGCTGTGGGAGGGCCACCAGTGAATTCGTCGTACGGCAAGTCGATCTTTTTACCGGTCGCCTTGCAAATACGCTCCGCTTTGCCCCCTTTAACGAGACCCCGAGTCCTTTTCGGTTCCGGGTCAGTGGGGGTCCTCCTTTGCCTACGGCGGGCGCTGTACATGATTGATTCGGCGGTCGAGGACGCCTGAGTACTTCCCGTTGAATGGGTACCGGGCGTCGGAGATTGGAAGGGGTCGACGTCATCACCGCTCGAGATGAATGGGGGAGCGGGAATTTCCCCAGAGGGCGCTACGGACGGACCAGATGATCCGTCCGGATTGAGAGCGTCGTTGCCCTCCTGTTGAACCCAACCGACTTGGGCCGCCAACATTCGGAGCATCTCATCTTCTGCCACCTGTTGGGCTTTCTTCTTGCCGGATGTGGTCTTTAGCGGAGCCATTTAAACCTAAGAGTACGGTGTTAAAATACCTACTTACCATAATAATTACAACTTAAAAATTTACGCTAATTAATTAAGTACGTTTAAGATTTAAATAGAGTACACTAGCTTGACATTTTCGGTCGTTCAATGGACGTGCGACCCGCGCGATAAAGTGTAAATTTTCAATTAATCAGCCTTGATTAAATCGAAAAACATGGCCAGTTAGGGATAGAGATAACGCGAGAGGCAGGACTAATTTCGAAAAAAGTCTTTCTTAGTCCAAATCCTGTCACCAGTCATAACCCGTTTCTAGACACCATGTCCGACATTCGGCCAATTTTTCGAAAATTTACGCTCCCTCAAGTCCTTTGCAAACTCCGCCCTCAACCTCGTGTCCATAACTTCACTTAGGTTATGGTGTGCGGTGATGAAATCCACACATCACGAGGGGTTAAGGAGATAAGCTAGGAAAAGAGGCGCCATCTATTCCAAAGAGTGCGACTTAATAAACCAAACCTATGTACTAAATTTAAATCGAACACGTACTACCATGCAATTTACTCGAAAATACACGTAATTAATTATCAATTAATTAAAACAATAAATAATTACAATAATGAATTATTATTTATCATGCATATAATAATAATTATTCATTTACCAATATAATTAATTATTATTAACAATAATAATTATTGCTATTATTTAATTTTAACTAACAAATATAAAATTATTACCAAATAATTTACAACTAATAATAATTATCCCAATATTAATAATAACAACTCATTAATGATTATAATTATAACTATTAATTATTTTAAACTAATTAATAAATTAAAACTATTTATTAATTAAATAATTAATTAATTAAAAAAAATGTAAAAGAGGTAAAAAATAGAATTATTACCTCGTCGGAATGTCGCCGGAATATCGGAAGAGTTGAGTCGTCGGAGAGGAGGAACCACGCCGGCAAAAATGTCGTCGGAACGTCGCCGGAGGAGAATCGCCGGAGGAGAGGAGAGGAGAGGGAGAGGAGGAGATGGAATGATGAGAAAATGAGGGGGGGTGCAACTCTATAAATAGAGTTGCACCTAGACGACGGAGCACTATTCTCCGTCGTCTAAGTCCACCTGGACGACGGAAACAATGTTTTCCGTCGTTTAGGTGGCGGTTTCAAAAAATTTCAATCGGTAGGTGTTCAATTGTCTCTGTATTCCATATTCCTCGGTGAGAGATATGGTTCACTATTTTCCACCCTTCACCGGCTTTCGGATCGTCGAGATAGAACACCTGCCGAACTAAGGTGGCGAGAGCGAAAGGCTCATCCTCATACCAGTGCGAGTTTGTATCGACTGATAATAGTCCCAGGTCTTCCTTTGTACGCTTGAACCATCTGCACTTGAATAGGAAAACGTTGACATCATTCCCGTAACATAGTTGAACCACGTATACAATAGCCCCGTAATATAGATCATTGTCTTTCCCAACCGCTACCCCACTATTTTGTGTTCTTCTTCCTTCGTCTCGGGCCAATGAATGGAACTTTACACCGTTCACAAAACATCCGGGATAAATATAGTGTTTAACCGGCTTCCCTGCTAGCAAGTGCTTTGGCCATGACCACCACCCTCCGTGGTTATCAGATTTTTGCAGATCAATCATCTGCGAAAATGGGCAAATTAATATAAGGGTTTACTTTCTACAAACATGAGCGATATGTATTTAAATAATTAATACCGAGTCGTACGTACGTACCCATTGGAAGAAATAATCAGGAAACTTCTTCTTAACCATTTTCTCAATCCACGCCGAACTCTTGTTTTGATTTAACGCCTGAAGCCTCTCCCTGTATGACAACATGTACGGCTCAACTTCGTCACAGTATCGCAACACTACCCAATGTGCCTCAATAAGTTCTTCCCGTGTTAACGATTCCTTTAATACTCCTCTAAACGGTCGGACGACATTGGTGACGACAGAAAGATTGATGCGGGCACTGCGATCGGAGGCAGTGGAAGGGGGTGAATCTTTGAGGTACATGTTGCAGTAAGTAACACACTCATGCATTAGGTATGTCTCTGCTATGGAGCCATCCGGGGCCGACCTGTTTTTGACGAATGACTTATATTGTCCAAGCTGTCTACAAAATCAAACGTACACATTACATAAGTACATATAGCTAGCTAGCTAGTATATATATAATCTCCAGTGGAACAAATTAATTAATTAGTTGTACGTACCTTTCTTGAGGATACATCCAAGTGTACTGGACCAGACCAGAAATAAGCACCTGCTCGGGCAGGTGGATCATTAGGTGAATCATGATGTCAAAGAAAGCAGGGGGGAAAATCCTCTCTATTTTGCAAATGATGTGCACAATTTGTTGTTGCAATTCCACCACATCTGACTTCTTTAATTCTCTGGCGCATAACCTCTGCCACCACCTGCACAATGCCACTATTGGTTCTACGACGTCCCGAGGCAAGTATGGTCGAATTACCACTGGAATCAGACGTTGCAGCATAACGTGATAGTCATGTGTCTTTAGACCAACAAACTTGTGTTGCACCTCGTCCACTGCTCCAGTTATAGTAGCTGCATACGTAGCCGGATAACGAACGCCCTTAAACTAGTGAAATACAGAACGTCTAAGCGTCGGCTTCACTGTGTATGGTGCATCTGGCATCTTGTTGTACACTCATTTCCTATCCCTCCTCAACCACAAGGGACGACGTAGATTCATTGATTCCAAATCTTTGCGCGCTTTGGGAGTATCTTTAGTCTTGAACTTAATACCGAGAATTGTTCCCACCACGCTATTGCACACATTCTTTTCTATGTGCATCGCGTCCAAGTTGTTCCTCAGCTTCAATTTCGACCAGTAAGGGAGTTTAAAGAATATACTCTTGTGATCCCAATAGCTCAGATCATGTGGAGGAATTGGATTGTATTTCTTTACATCCGCGTCATTGCTCAACACACCAAAGTCAAAATAGCTCAACCTCTCTAAAATCTCTTTGCCCGACCAACTACGGGGTTTAGGATTGTTCTCTACCGTACCGTCGAAATGAGCTTCATCCTGTCACCACGGGTGGTCGTGAGGAAGCCATCTACGGTGACCCAAGTAACACACCTTCCCCGCGTGCTAACTAGAGTTCACGTCGTCCAAACATATAGGACATCCATTATATCCTTTTGTCCTGCAGGCTGCCAACATCCCATAAGCTGGAAAATCGCTGATCGTCCACATTACAGCAGCCCTCATCGTGAACATCGTGTCAGTGAATTTGTCATAAGTTGGGACTCCATTTTCCCACAACAGTTTCAGCTCGTCGATCAAAGGTCTGAGGTAGACATCTAAGCACTTCGATGGAGATTTAGGACCTGGAATTAGTACGGTAAGGAAATTAAATTCCTTGTTCATGCACATCCACGGAGGCAAGTTGTACGGCATCAGAATAACTGGCCAAGTGCTGACGGCGGAGCTATTACTTCCCCAAGGATTGAATCCGTCTGTAGATAGGCCGAGTCTAACATTTCTAACCTCTGAAGCAAAGTCTCAAATTCTCTGTCGAAATGTTTGAAACCCTCCCCATCCGCAGCGTGTCGCAGGACATCGTCATCTATTCGCTTTTCTGCGTACCATCGCATCGCCTCTGCTGTGTGTAGAGACATGTACAGGCGCTGCAATCTGGGAATCAAGGGAAAATATCGAACAACTTTCACATGAATTCTTTTTTTCGAACTCTTCCTATTCAACTGGAATCTGCACTGGCCACATACGGGACAATAGTCCAACTCTTTATACTCTTTGTAAAATAGCACACAATCATTCGGACATGCGTCAATTATCCTGTACTTTAGGCCGAGGCTGCTCAGGATATTTCTAACCTTATAATGAGATTTAGGAAGATTGTGATCATCAGGAAGCAACTTACATATTTGCTCCTGAATTTCGTCAAAAGCACTCACTGACATTTTGTGCTTCACTTTTATCTTCATTTGCTCCATCACATATTGCAACACATTCTCTCGACATCCAGGGAACACCGGGGTCTGCGCTTCAAGTAGTATCCGGTTGTACTTTTCCATCTCACTGGTGTCAGTGGCCAAGCTAGATGCGGGGAATGTGTCATCATGCTCATTAGTGGTACTGTAACCTCCGTCTTGGTGTTGGTGTCCACTATGACTACATCCCGGAAACGCATCATGGACCAAATTTGCAGTTGGGTTGCAAGCTGGGGGTCCGGCACCACTGCCGCTGGATGAGGCACCATGGTAACTGTACCCTGAGCTGAAGTCTGCTGCGCTGAACTCTACTGCTTCACCATGCTCGCTCCATGTAGTGTAACTCCACATCATACCATTTTCGTACAGGTGTTGCACCATAACATTAACCTCCGCATACTGACAATTAAGACATTTCTGACACGGACACCTGAAATGTTTCTTTCCCTGACCATGTTCTATCGCAAAATTCACAAATTCGCTAATTCCATCCATATACCGGACATCACATCTATTCTTCAACTTCATCCAACTCTTGTCCATACTGCTACAAAATATTATAATTAATTAATTATTACATATATATATATATTTATCCATTAATTTACGCTTAATTATACGTACTCGATCTACATCGATCCATCAATTACGTACTTACGTAATTTAATCGATCTGTACATATATATATAGCTAACATCAGCTAACATCCTTACATGTATATGTACGTACGTTTTCACTATATATATATATTAATTAAGCAAATTTTAACTGCGTACGTACGTACCTGCTGGCCTTCTCGATATCTGTACGTTAATTAAGCTAACTAGCTAGTCAGCGGAGATCCCTTATCGATTCTGATTCTTCTCGGCCTTCTAGCTAGCTAGCTCCCTTCTCCTTCTCCCTTCTCCTTCAATTCTTCTTCAAATGGAATGAAGAGATCGAGGAATGAATTCGATCAGTTTGGCATCGGGCTTATATAATGCTTCACTTAGACGACGGAGGTGTCGGTACGTCGTCTAAGTGGAAGTACGTTTCGTATACTCGGACGACAGCGTGTCGGTCCGTCCTCCAGGTAATCACCTGGACGACGGAGAATACCATCTCCGTCGTCCAGGTGATTACCTGGAGGACGGATAAGACTCCGAGGTCCAGGTGATCACCTGGACGACGGAGATGGTATTCTCCGTCGTCCAGGTGGTACTTGGACCACGGAAAAGACTCCGTGGTCCAGGTGACCACCTGGACGACTGAGATGATATTCTCCGTCGTCCAGGTGGTACTTGGACCACGGAATCTTTTCCGTGGTCTAGGTGTCACTTGGACCACGGAACAATTACGTTTCCGTGGTCTAAGTGCTGTTTTCTTGTTGTGTGTATCCATTTTGGATACTTACCTATAGTTAACCTTCGGGAATCTGCAAAATGGATTCTTGTTAATAAACTTAGCTATAACCATGTATATGCTGTATGGATAAGATAAAGTTAGAGCGATTAGTATATTGGCAACAATAATAATGTTGTAGCCAATCGTGGAGGTATATTAGTTTAGTGAGCCAAATAGAAATTACTAAAGTAATGGTTTTGATTGTCATACGGATGGAACCAAATAAATCAAGGCAACGTGTGCAGATGGACAAAGGAGAAAATATAAAGAAAAATAAGTTACCGTCGTTTGCGCGTCTGATGTGTAATCGGAGAATGGCGGCGATTAAGGGGGGAATGGTAGATATTATGATCTTATAAATATGATAATGAGGCAGTATACCTAGCTGTATGTGTAGTCTTATTTTGGCCTAATCACATGATGACATGTGTGGTGTGATGTGTATTTTGTGGTCCAATTATACTGTACCATGTGTTGCATTAGTCGGAGATGGGAACATGCGTGTCATTCAAGTAGTAAATACATGAGATTAGTTTATTTTATTCTTGTAAATCCTGGTAGGTGGTCTCATATTTTTAATCTTTATATTTAAGTAGATATTGATTTATAGTATTTGGTTTATAGATTTTCTAAGATATCTTTATAAACAATATTTTTTGTATATATATTTGGCAGCTCATTATTATTGTTTATCAAAAGTTTAAGACTTTTCTAGATATGATTCTTGATATTGCAACGTATAATTGTCCATGTGTGAATACCGGTTCGAGCAGTAATATACCAATGCAACTTGTTTCAATGATTGACCTTGATTTTTATTGATTGTCATTGTATAACATGGTCGAATTAGAATTTGTCGTCTTTTAAGAACGAATGATTCTGGGCAATTAGAATTTGTCGGATGCAGTTAGAATGATTCTGGGCAAAAATAATTTATGACCAATGTTATTGCCTATCAAAATCTTGACTTCCATAATTTTTTCGAATAATTTCGTGATTATTAATCTCGTACCATTGCATAACCCAACTGTTTGATTAATATTCCTTAGTAGCATTATATGCATTCCTACCTTTAAAATCAATTCATGTGATGGTAATCCACTAAATTCTAGCTTGTTTAAAAATTTGAAAGGTTATAAAAGATTTAAATTTTCATTATTTTCAGAAATTAAGGAAATAGTATCACAACTTAAGTAAGTGCATTTTTTCACCAGGAAGTAAACATAACATATAATGATTTATTTCATGTATTTTAACATTCCGAGGCGTAAGGATGATGTGTTCTTTCAAATACTAAGAATCATTATAATTGACATCAAAATTCAGGTAAGTTTTCCAAAAAAGTTACTGTATTGGATCATTGTATGAAGGGATAAGTAGATAATGTGGTATTTTAGTCCAAGATGTATCTTGATCACATGGAACATCTATATCATGTATCCTATCTTCGCCAATTTTTAACAACCAGTTTGCAAATGAAAAGATTTCCTCTATTTCTTCACCACTCATACCATTTCTTGTTAATCTCATGTTTTCAGTCAAGTAAAAATTTTCAAAATATGGCCAAAGATATGAAGTATTCAGAGATGCGTTTGCATTGTTATATCTTCTTTGCTTCCTTCTTTAATTACTGGTAATGTTTGCCTGAAGTCGCCACCTAATAGAATGTGATTTATGCCAAATACATGATCATTCTTAGAGTTTGGTTTCGATAAAATATCTTGAAAAGATCTATCTAGTGATTTGAAACTATTTATGACACATCGGTGCTTCGTCCCAAATGATTAAATAAATTTTCCTAAATGAGTTTTTTTATTTATAAAACAGGATGATGTATCATGTAGTTTGATGAGAATTTTAAACCATGAATGAGCTGTTCTACCTTTTAGGAGTAATAATGAAGCAATTCCGGATGATGCAACAACCAAAATATTTTTTTTGTTCTGACCTAAGTGTGCTTATTATTGCGTGTCATAAGAATGTTTTACCTGTTCCTCCATGTCCATGAACAAAAAAAAATGATATTAGGTATTTTTTGTTGGACTGCTCTGATTACATGCTCATAAACATTACGCTGACTTGGATTCAATTTGGAAACCAGACCCGTATGTTCTTGTTGTAATACAAAGATATCGTAATCCAATTCTTCTCTAAGTAGTTTATTTTCTAGTTCGAGCACCCGATCGTGATCAAGCATAGGCAAATGATAATGCTCTAGAGAACTCGATGATGCTTTAAATAATTGTTCCAGCTCAAAAAGAAGACTATTTTTTAGTTCTGATTCAGGCACGACTAAATTTGGCATTCTGAATTTAGTTTGAGTTCTATATAGAATGTCATCACACATGTTTGGTCAATTTGTATCCAAAAGTTTTTGGGGATCTTCAACCTCACAAAATAAAATAATCATGACAAAAAGAAGACGTAATTCAGAGGCAGTTGCAAAGTGTGGAAAATTTGTAAGCGCGTCAATCCATTCTCTATCATCACCTAATAAGCCCAAATTTTAACATGCTTCTTAATATGTAAGATATGTTACGCCTTTAATAGTTCTAATAGATTCAAAGTTTCGACAACCTTTTTGGATGTTTAATAGCATTCACAAATAATATAATTCATCTGATGTTGGGTGGACGTAAACAATTCTACCAAGGGATGCAAGGCCTTTCTTTAGTTTCCAAAACTTTCCATCATTTTTCTAAAGAAATTTAGTTGAAAATTGAACATATGTCAGGTCAGATGCTTCCTTAGGATACTTTATGTTGGCCGGGAACCATGCACTACAAGAAAACAACACTTAGACCACGGAAAAGTAATTGTTCCGTGGTCCAAGTTCCACCTGGAGGACGGAGAAGACTCCGAGGTCCAGGTGTCCACCTGGACGACGGAGACGGTATTCTCCGTCGTCCAGGTGATCACCTAGACCTCGGAGTCTTCTCCGTCCTCCAGGTGATAACCCGGACGACGGAGAATACCATCTCCGTCGTCCAGGTGGACACCTGGAGGACGGATAAGACTCCGAGGTCCAAGTGATCACCTGGACCTCGGACCGACACGCCGTGGTCCGAGTAACTTCCACTTAGACGACGTACCGACACCTCCGTCGTCTAAGTGAAGCATTATATAAGCCCGATGCCAAACTCTCTTTGATTCATATTCCATCTCCGATCCTCGATCTCTTCATTCCATTCGAAGAAGAATGGAAGGAGAAGGGAGAAGGAGAAGGCTAGGAGAAGCTAGGATCAGAGAAGGGAGAAGGCCGAGAAGGATCAGGATAAGGGATCACCGCTGACTAGCTAGCTAGCTTAATTAACAGATATCGAGAAGGCCAGCAGGTACGTACGCAGTTAAAATTTGCTTAATTAATATATATATATATTTAGTGAAAACGTACGTACATGCATGCATGGATGTTAGCTATATATATACAGATTAAATTACATACGTACGTAATTGATGGATCGATGTAGATCGAGTACGTATAATTAAGCGTAAATTAATGGATAAATATATATATATGTAATATATAATTAATTATAATATTTTGTAGCAGTATGGACAAGAGTTGGATGAAGTTGAAGAATAGATGTGATGTGATGTCCGGTATATGGATGGAATTAGCGAATTTGTGAATTTTGCGATAGAACATGGTCAGGGAAAGAAACGTTTCAGGTGTCCATGTCAGAAATGTCTTAATTGTCAGTATGCGGAGGTTAATGTTATGGTGCAACACCTGTACGAAAATGGTATGATGTGGAGTTACACTACATGGAGCGAGCATGGTGAAGCAGTAGAGTTCAGCGCAGCAGACTTCAGCTCAGGGTATAGTTACCATGGTGCCTCATCCAGCGGGAGTGGTGCCGGACCCCCAGCTTGCAACCCAACTGCATATTTGGTCCATGATGCGTTTCCGGGATGTAGTCATGGTGGACACCAACACCAAGACGGAGGTTACAGTACCACTAATGAGCATGATGACACATTCCCCGATGCTAGCTTGGCCACTGACACCAGTGAGATGGATAAGTACAACCGGATGCTACTTGAAGCGCAGACCCCGGTGTTCCCTGGATGTCGAGAGAATGTGTTGCAATATGTGATGGAGCAAATGAAGATAAAAGTGAAGCACAAAATGTCAGTGAGTGCTTTTGACGAAATTCAGGAGCAAATATGTAAGTTGCTTCCTGATGATCACAATCTTCCTAAATCTCATTATAAGGTTAGAAATATCTTGAGCAGCCTCAGCCTAAAGTACAGGATAATTGACGCATGTCCGAATGATTGTGTGCTATTTTACAAAGAGTATAAAGATTTGGACTATTGTCCCGTATGTGGCCAGTGCAGATTCCAGTTGAATAGGAAGAGTTTGAAAAAGAGAATTCCTGTGAAAGTTGTTCGATATTTTCCCTTGATTCCCAGATTGCAGCGCCCGCACATGTCTCTACACACAGCAGAGGCGATGCGATGGTACGCAGAAAACCGAATAGATGACGATGTCCTGCGACACGCCGCGGATGGGGAGGGTTTCAAACATTTCGACAGAGAATTTGGAGACTTTGCTTCAGAGGTTAGAAATGTTAGACTCGGCCTATCTACAGACGGATTCAATCCTTGGGGAAGTAATAGCTCCGCCGTCAGCACTTGGCCAGTTATTATGATGCCGTACAACTTGCCTCCGTGGATGTGCATGAACAAGGAATTTAATTTCCTTACCCTACTAATTACAGGTCCTAAATCTCCAGGGAAGTGCTTAGATGTCTACCTCAGACCTTTGATCGACGAGCTGAAACTGTTGTGGGAAAATGGAGTCCCAACTTATGACAAATTCACTGACACGATGTTCACGATGATGGCTGCCGTAATGTGGACGATTAGCGATTTTCCAGCTTATGGGATGTTGGCAGCCTGCAGGACAAAAGAATATAAAGGATGTCCTATATGTTTGGACGACGTGAACTCTAGTTGGCACCCGGGGAAGGTGTGTTACTTGGGTCACCGTAGATGGCTTCCTCACGACCACCCGTGGCGACAGGATGAAGCTCATTTCGACGGGACGGTAGAGAACAATCCTAAACCCCGTAGTTGGTCCGGCGAAGAGATTTTAGAGAGGTTGAGCTATTTCGACTTTGGTGTGTTGACCAATGACGCGGATGTAAAGAAATGCAATCCAATTCCTCCACATGATCTGAGCTATTGGGATCACAAGAGTATATTCTTTGAACTCCCTTACTGGTCGAAGTTGAAGCTGAGGAACAACTTGGACGCGATGCACATAGAAAAGAATGTGTGCGACAGCGTGGTGGGAACAATTCTCGGTATTAAGTTCAAGACTAAAGATACTCCCAAAACGCGCAAAGATTTGGAATCAATGAATCTACGTCGTCCCTTGTGGTTGAGGAGGGATAGGAAAGGAGTGTACAACAAGATGCCAGATGCACCTTACACAGTGAAGCCGACGCTTAGACGTTCTGTATTTCACTGGTTTAAGGGCGTTCGTTATCCGGCTACGTATGCAGCTACTATAACTGGAGCAGTGGACGAGGTGCAACACAAGTTTGTTGGTCTAAAGACACATGACTATCACGTTATGCTGCAACGTTTGATTCCAGTGGTAATTCGACCATACTTGCCTCGGGACGTCGTAGAACCAATAGTGGCATTGTGCAGGTGGTGGCAGAGGTTATGCGCCAGAGAATTAAAGAAGTCAGATGTGGTGGAATTGCAACAACAAATTGTGCACATCATTTGCAAACTAGAGAGGATTTTTCCCCCTGCTTTCTTTGACATCATGATTCACCTAATGATTCACCTGCCCGAGCAGGTGCTCATTTCTGGTCCGGTCCAGTACACTTGGATGTATCCACAAGAAAGGTACGTACAACTAATTAATTAATTAATTTGTTCCACTAAAGATTATATACTAGCTAGCTATATGTACTTATTCTGTCTGTACGTTTGATTTTGTAGACAGCTTGGACAGTATAAGTCATTCGTCAAAAACAGGTCGGCCCCGGATGGCTCCATAGCAGAGACATACCTAATGCATGAGTGTATTACTTACTGCAACAGGTACCTCAAAGATCCACCACCTCCCACTGCCTCCGTTCGCAGTGCCCGCATCAATCTTTCTGTCGTCACCAATGTCGTCCGACCGTTTAGAGGAGTATTAAAGGAATCGTTAACACGGGAAGAACTTATTGAGGCACATTGGGTAGTGTTGCGAGACTGTGACGAAGTTGAGCCGTACATGATGTCATACAGGGAGAGGCTTCAGGCGTTACATCAAAACAAGAGTTCGGCGTGGATTGAGAAAATGGTTAAAAAAAAGTTTCCTGATTATTTCTTCCAATGGGTACGTACGTACGTCTCGGTATTAATTATTTAAATACATATCGCTCATGTTTGTAGAAAGTAAACCCTTATATTAATTTGCCCATTTTCGCAGATGATTGATCTGCAAAAATCTGATAACCACGGAGGGTGGTGGTCATGGCCAAAGCACTTGCTAGCAGGGAAGCCGGTTAAACACTATATTTATCCCGGATGTTTTGTGAACGGTGTAAAGTTCCATTCATTGGCCCGAGACGAAGGAAGAAGAACACAAAATAGTGGGGTAGCGGTTGGGAAAGACAATGATCTATATTACGGGGCTATTGTATACGTGGTTCAGCTATGTTACGGGAATGATGTCAACGTTTTCCTATTCAAGTGCAGATGGTTCAAGCGTACAAAGGAAGACCTGGGACTATTATCAGTCGATACAAACTCGCACTGGTATAAGGATGAGCCTTTCGCTCTCGCCACCTTAGTTCGGCAGGTGTTCTATGTCGACGATCCGAAAACCGGTGAAGGGTGGAAAATAGTGAACCATATCTCTCACCGAGGAATATGGAATACAGAGACAATTGAACACCTACCGATTGAAATTTTTTGAAACCGCCACCTAGACGACGGAAAACATTGTTTCCGTCGTCCAGGTGGACTTAGACGACGGAGAATAGTGCTCCGTCGTCTAGGTGCAACTCTATTTATAGAGTTGCACCCCCCCCTCATTTTCTCATCATTCCATCTCCTCCTCTCCCTCTCCTCTCCTCTCCTCCGGCGATTCTCCTCCGGCGACGCTCCGACGACATTTTTGCCGGCGTGGTTCCTCCTCTCCGATGACTCAACTCTTCCGATATTCCGGCGACATTCCGACGAGGTAATAATTCTATTTTTTTACCTCTTTTACATTTTTTTTAATTAATTAATTATTTAATTAATAAATAGTTTTAATTTATTAATTAGTTTAAAATAATTAATAGTTATAATTATAATCATTAATGAGTTGTTATTATTAATATTGGGATAATTATTATTAGTTGTAAATTATTTGGTAATAATTTTATATTTGTTAGTTAAAATTAAATAATAGCAATAATTATTATTGTTAATAATAATTAATTATATTGGTAAATGAATAATTATTATTATATGCATGATAAATAATAATTCATTATTGTAATTATTTATTGTTTTAATTAATTGATAATTAATTACGTGTATTTTCGAGTAAATTGCATGGTAGTACGTGTTCGATTTAAATTTAGTACATAGGTTTGGTTTATTAAGTCCTTCTCCAAAATTAATAACTAAAATTTAAATAATTCAATTATCTTAATTGAAATAAAATAAATAAATTAACACCTTAAAGGAGTCATCGGCAAAGTGGTTACACAACCACTCCCACTCATCTTCTCTATCCCCACGCAGCTCTACATGGCCGGTGTAGATGGAGTTGGAAGTACAGGCCCCATCAGAGCACTCCCGTACTGACTCATCATCTACGGGAGGTTCGGGCCAGCGGAGAAGGACTACGGCTGCGGCCGTCGAAGCAGCCATTCAAGAGGCTCGACTGGCACGAGAGGAGAATCAACTGACACGAGCGGAGAATGAGTCAATGCGGCAAAGACTTGATTAGCAACAAGCACAAATAGCCCAACTCATCGCCCTCATGCAACAAAATCGAGAAGTATGTCAACCTCCTCCGAACCCATACCGCGACGACGACGACCCGGCTGGAGGCGGAGGACTCGGCGGCGCATCTGCTCCTCCAGTGTATTAGCTAGCTAGTTAATTATCGCGTTTCTTTATTTCCGAGTTCCGAACAATATTATATAATTTTTATGGGTTTTTAATTTGGATGTATATGTACAAATTAATTAATTATTTAATACATTAATTAATATTAAAAATTTAGTTTATTTAATTAATTTGGACTATTTTTCATTATTTAAATTTAATTAATAATATTTATTTACAATTTATTTATTTTTTTAAAATTAAATAGGCACTTGGACGACGGAGATTATGTTCTCCGTCGTCCAGGTACCCAAACCCTAAACCCTAAACCCCAACCCCTAACCCCTAACCCCTAAACCCTAAACCCTGCCATTCTCCGTGGGCCAGGTGTTCACCTGGACGACGGAGAATTAGTTCTCCGTCGTCCAGCTGCATACATGGGCCACGGAGATTGTCCGCGGTCCAAGTGCACTTGGACGACGGAGAACTAATTCTCCGTTGTCCAGGTGCTTGGACGACAGCACTTGGAGCACGGACCTTGGACGACGGAGATTCCGTCGTCGAAGTACTTAGACGACGGAAAACTGCACCTAAACGACGGAAATGGTCCGTGGTCTAGGTGCAGTTTTCTTGTAGTGATGATTTCTGCTCTATAAACTATTCAAGAGGTTGTGATTCATAGAAAACAACATTTTGTTCAAAAGGCATATGAATGTGCATGTGTTGAACAACATGATGTCTAGATTGAATTGAGTATTCGAACAGTCTCTAAACAAATTTATAAGGTGTTAAATAACGACAATTTAGATACGTTTGTATTTCGTCGTTGTTATGACAATGCAAAAGAATTCGAGCTCTATCGGGTTCTTTGTTAATATATTTGAATAAATATTTTATTAACATTGATTGAAAACATGATTCAACATTTATGTGAGTTTTATAATTTAAAAGTAGCAGGATTATAAGGGACAACAAAATTATTTCCAATATGTACACCGTTTTTTATGACATACTTTGTATCATCATCACGACGTTTATAGATGGGCGGTGTTTTTAAACGCAGTATGTATCGTTGTTGTAGGCCTTAGGAAAGAATTTGGTGCATTTTTTATCTTTCATGCAAGGACATTTCGGGTTTACATCACCGCAAGGACCATGTATCATGAATTCCCCAACTATTTCGAAAAGCTCTAAATTTATGTCTTTATTGGGTAATTCAGCTGAAATTATTGAATCTATGTCTTTCGATGTGTAACATTTAAATTTTTGTTCAACCAACATAGCATGTGAGCATGAGCAAGGCCTCTTTTTTGGAATTCTATTGTACAAACATCTGTTCCAAAGAAGAAAGTAATTAATATTCATAATTCACTGCAGATGTTAACTTATTTTATAACGAAACATAATTCGCTGTAAAGAATTCCATAAAGGAATACTCTGTACAAATATGAAAGGACATCAACTTACAATATTTATTGATATTATTACCTGCATCGATCTGGTCGAAAGGTTTCCTAGACTTTATGTACCCGATCATGTCCCATTACAAGAAAAAACACGAAAAAAATTTGTCGGCCTCTTAGAGATTTTCGTCAGCTAAAATTATAGCCGACGAAGGTTCGTCGACCATACTTTAGTTGACGAAAAAAACGGCGGTCATCGGTTAAAGTCCATACTTTAACCGACGACAAAAAAAGTCATAAACATAAAGGTTAAACTTTAGCCAACGACTATTTAGAATTTTGCCGTCGGCCAAACCTTTTCAGGTGGTCAAAATGGTTAACTTGGCTTGAACTATAGTCGACGACTGGGAAAAACTGTCGTCGGCTATAGTTATTGACCTTCGTCGGCTATAGTATGCAACTCGTCGGCTAAAGTATGGAACTCGTCGGGTTATGTGAGGACTTTAACCGATGACTTTGGGTATTATCGTCGGCTAATGTTGTTGAATTCTGAAGAAAAAAAACTTCAGATTCTAGAATTCTATTCTTAGAACCTACAATTCCACAATTTTATTTCCACAATAGGCAACAACATATAAAATGAAAACAAAACACATATTCACCAACAAACAAAAATTAATAATGAAACTTAAGCGTATGATGCATTCTACTTGTCTTAAAAAACACATAAACTAAGGGTTACCTAAATCTATGTTCTGGAAAATAGATGCATTACTACCATGTTGTGTCAGATCCTCCTGCTGATGTGGAGCATCGAAAGGGAGTTGGACAGATGGAAATGGAGGTGGAGCCAGGACCTGGACTTCTTGCGCCTGAAGTTGTGTAAACCACGTCTGAAACTAGGAAGCCATTTGAGCCTGCTGCTCGGCCAAAGCACGGGTCTGAGCCTTCTGCTCCCTTCTCGCTTGCTCCATCCATCTCTGAGGTTCTTCCATTTGTCTTTGATGCTTCATCTCCTGCCTCTAAAGTTGCTCCTGTAGCTGAGCAGCCTTGGAAGATGCCGACTTGCGTGAGAAACCAGGAGTGTTCTTCAAGACCTCATCGCCCTGCTGGCCTAGACCTCTGCAGTAGTAATTGTTCCCTTATGGTGGGAAAACGCTACCCATGATCCTCGCCCCTACCGTCACATCAGATTGATATATATGAGAGATGGCCTAGGGTAGGTCCTCATCCTGCGTCTCAGGCCATTTCTCCCTCGCAATTTGAGTCAACACCTCCTCAGTCCTTTCCTTCACTCTTGCCTAATTGACAAGGAAAACAAAATAACATATTAGTAAACATATATATAAAACAGTTAGAGAAAATATACATATATAAGCAATTATGTTAATTAAGGTATAAGGACATAAGACTTACAATATCTTCGGGGGACTGAGGATATGCTTTTTCATAGGTACAGGTTGATTTCAGGGTGTTGGATAAACTCCTCCATATAACTCTCAAAGAGTGTAGAATTGGCATGATGATTACTCATATTTTTTCTCCGGTTCGCCGCTTTTAAAAATGACTTTGTTGGATAAACATATATTAAAAAAATGTTATGAAACTAATTTCGCCAAATTGGATACAATTAAACACAAATATGATGTTACATACCTCAAATTCTGGGTTGTTCAAGTGGACTTGAAACCAGCTCCACTCATACTCCCTATACATAAACTCGATAGGGGTACCTGAATACTGGTTGCCGTGATTCTGCCAGTGCTTACGCAGCTCATTTTTTCACTCATTGTACCTATATATACAAAACAAATATTAGAAAGTGACAATACATGGTCAACAAAATATAACTCAATATAGCCAATATTACTCTCACCACCTTTTTCCTTACACGTCATTTGCCTACGTACATTTAAGCTGCTCTGGAACATTGAACAACACTTGCAATGTACCAATTTATGGTAATATATATTAGGACATAATTAATAAGGGTAAACATACATAATGAATATCTAACTAACTCACCGACATAGCATTGTTCATCATGCCTTTCACACACTGTGGCATGAAGAACCACTCTCCCCACAGAACAGGGACTCTATCCCGTATGATACTTCCTAATTGGCCGGAATACTTTCGCATATTATTTCCCAACTTCACCGATCCACCCGCCCTGGTCTCTATGACAACTGACCCGCTGGTCTTGACGGTCTTGTCAAGACCCTTGTCGATGACGGGGCCTTTGGTCTTTTTTTTGTTGCCGCCGGCGTTTGTCACATAAGACAAAGTAAGAAGATTAAAACATAAGACTCCAATTTAATATAAAAATTATTAATAAGTTATAAATTAAATAACCAAGGTATTTAATATTTATTCCATTCTGACGTCGATGTGTTTGTTACCCTCGCACAATAAAGAGGTATATTGAACGACACATAGACGTATGCTTGTTGCAGGGTAATATAACTGAGCTATCCTGGAATAGGCACTCCCCGCTGATCAACAGCAGGTATGGCAGGTACACTCGGGGGCATGAAAAGGTGAGGCGGCAACATTTGTACCCATAACAACGAGCTGCATGAAGCACCAGCCTAAGAGGTAGAAGGAGCTGGAGCTGGAGTCGGAGAGGAAGAAGGCGCCTGCTGGTTAATGAGAGGCATACGGGAATCCGAAGGAAGGGGACCCGTAGAGCCGGCCAGTGAAGGCATGGTGGATTCGTCTTCGTTGAAGAGTTGCCTCGTGCTCTGTGGTCGGTGGGGGCGGAACAATACATCCTGCTGCGTCGTCTGATCAAGCAGTTGTTAACGTCGAGAGTTCATAGGGCCGACATATGTGTCCTAAGGGTTGTTGTTGATAGAGGTGGACCCAAAACTGTCGGCGTTAGACCGTTGTCCCTTGGATCCCTTCTTTCCTTTGCCGAAGAAATTCATGATGCTTACAATATAAAAAATTCACCAACAATTCAACATCACCATATTCACTAACAATTCAACATATATACACCCATCTCCATCAAATTCAACAACACCAAAAATTAATCGACAATTCACCAACACTTCAACATCACCAAAAATTAATCGACATCCTCATCTAAAATTCATGACATTCCAATTCAACATATATAAACCCATAAATTTTACGCAAAATTTCACCCAAAAGAATTATTCACAATAAAAAAAAACTATTCCCAATTAACATATGTCGATTTCATGTACCACTACTCTACTCGCAAGTTCCCCTGCCAATTTCATCTATCAATACATACACTACTAAATTACACAAAATTTTGAGACCACTTCTCAAAATCTATCAATTTCAACAACCAATTCTCACATACCAATTCACATAAATTAGTAATTCAAATACACTTTCATATACCAATTTTCATAACTAATCCGAAGTACATAAACCAAAACCACACATACCAAAACCAATCCGTTTCAATACACATACTAAATCTTCATATACAAAAAATACATAAACAATCAAACATCTAAACCTTCACAGCCTAATCTAATCACCATAGCCTTAATACCATTAATCATAGCCATAATCAAACTTTCATAGCTATAATCAAACTTAAAAACCTTCATAGCCCTAATCTAATCACAACCTTAATCTAACCACAACCCTAATCACCACATCCAAATCTAATTGTACAAATAATCATGTAAAAATTGTCTGCAATCCAAGAGAGTGAGAGAGAGAGAAAGAGAGAGAGAAAATGAGAGAGAGAGAACCAGAAATTTGCAGAGGAGAAAGAGGCGGCGAACTGGGTTAATCGACGGCGGTATGGGTTGGTCGGCGGCGGAGAGCTAGGCAGAGGGAGAGAGAGATAGGAATTATGGTTTAGGTTTCGGAGAGGAAGGGGAAGTTTAGGCGAACTGGATATAAAACCTGATACTTTAGCCGATGACTTAAAAAAGTCGTCGGTCAAAGTATGAAACTTGTCGGCTATACTTTAGTCGACGAGACGTGTCACAGTCGTAGGATAAAGTAACTTTAGCCTACGACATTTTTCTATTTCGTTGGTTAAAGTGTTAAAATACTTGAAAAAAATTGGCTCATGCAAAAACACATTTCACACAAATTTCTGTTTAATAAAAAGGTACTTATAATCAGAATCATTGCTATATTTAGAAGTGTGAAAATATTTTTAAAAATAAGACTCATGTGAAAACACGTTTAACACAAATTATTGTTTAAATAAGGGTCATAGTCAGAATCATCGCTTGAGTCTTCCTTAGTGTATGAGTTAGTTTCTGGTAATATGTGATGCTCCTCATCACCGAAGTGTTCGTTGTCTTCATTTGGATTAACATCAATTAGTTCAATATCTTCCTCACGAAATCGAACCACATGACTTGGTCTCACATTATTCATGCGAATTGTTGAGGATTCAGGAATATCAATTGCGTTTGGCTCTTGGTATGCAGTATCTTCTTCATTATCTGCGGTCTGTCCAAGTGTAGTAGCACTGTATATGTTTCTAGGAACAACATGGTTGACTACTTTTTATGCGTCTTTGTGTCCTCGATCATCAAGATAAAACACTTGTTTGGCCGCTGTGGTAAAAACAAAATGATCATCTTAATACCAGCTTGTAGCAATATCCATCGAAAATATTTCATACTGATCGGTCATTGTATTCTGAGGGTTTGTATCAAACCATCTACACTTAAACAAGTGCATTATCATGCCTTCCCCATAAATTAGTTCAATCACTGAATGAAGAACATCGTAATAGTCAATGTCATTTCGCCCACCATGCACCATTACCCCAGAATTCTGTATTCTCCGTCTGCCGTCTTTATGTTCACATATAAATTGCACGTCATTGACCTTACACATCGGATAAACTCTTGAAGTTATCGGTTTCATCGCTAAAAACCTCAATTCGTGTGACCACAATGGGTGACCATCAAATTATATATGGTTCATCTGAAAAAATAATCGAAACCATTAACATTAAATATGAACATAGAGAATTATATATATAAATATATATATATAAGAGTAAATACATATATAGACGTACCCAAATACCAAAATAGTTTGCAAACTCCCTATTGTGTTACTCAAGATCACCGACAACTTCTGGACAGTAAATATACATGTCTTTCCAGTACTGAACTTCTGGACAGTTAATCAATACCCATCAATAAGCAATGACTAGCTCATATAGTTTCATATGGTACGAGTTTGGCAACTGTCTATACTTCAACATCATAGGAGAGGATATAAAGATTGAACTGTGGTTCATCTACTGGCATGTGTTGTAGAGGGTCCTCCAACGCTCATAAATACAACTTGGTATATGTTACGCACTCGTGCGCAAGATATGCTTCAACTATACATCCTTCAGGTGTGGATTTATTGGCCACATAATCTTTGTAGTCCCCCAGTTGTCTATCAAGTTGCAAAGTGCATTGTTATGATTATTAAAAAATAATTTTATATAAAAACATATTGATCTTTGAATGTTGAATCGTATCTTTTCATGGGATACATCCAAGTGTAGTGTATTTGACCAGTAAGCAATAATTGTTTAGGAAGATGGATCATCAGGTAAGGCATGATGCCAAAAAAATTTGGGGGAAATATCCTCTTAAATTTGCACATGATAAAAATGATGTCCTCTTGCATTTCCCTCAGGTCTAATTTTTCCACTTCTCTAGTGCATAACTTCTGAAATAATCTTGATAACGCTACTAACGGCTCTGCCACTTAGCGAGACAGGTATGATCGAATGAAAACAGGGAAGAGACGTTGAAGCAGCATATGAAAGTCATGACTCTTTAATCCGTACATCTTATTGTCTAAGAAGTTAACACACCGACCTATATTTCCTGCATAGCTTAAATGATACCTAACATTATTCATTCACCTAAAAATTTCATCCTTCTGTTCAGGCTTGACGGTGTAAATAGTTAGAGGCATTTTTTTCTTTCCTTTTTTCAACCACAAATGTTTTCGTAAATCCATTCTTTTCAAATCAATGCGTGCTTTAGGGCCGTCTTTAGTTTTCCCCTCCCAATTTAGCATTGTGCCCACCACACTTTCGCACACATTCTTTTCTTTGTGCATGACATCTAGGTAGTGCATGATCAACAACTTACTCCAGTACGAGAGTTCCCAGAATATGCTTTTGTGTATCCAGAATTAATACATGTCGGGTTTGTCGGGTATTGCCGACATTATATTAGGATGGTTGCTAAACTGCTCAAAATCGTATTCATTCAGCACTTCCAAAATTTCATCCCCCGTCCATCTCCTGGGTTACACATCCTCTTCTACAGCCCCATCAAATGCTTTGTCATCCTCTCGCCATGGGTGATCAAGTACAAACCAACAACGATGACGCATCTGAATAATCTTCCTGCAATGAGGTTTGGCGCACTCATCAGTCAGGCATTCTAGACAAGCCCTGTATCCCCTAATAACGTTGCCCGATAACATCCCGCAAGCAGAAAAATCACTGATGGTACCAATAACCATGACATGCATCTGGAACATCTCGTGCTTGTACTTATCATAAGTGAGATGACCAACGTTACACAAAAACTTAAGCTCCTCAATCAAGGGTCTCAAATACACATCCATACACTTTCTTAGATAACCCGACCCTGGAATTAACAGAGTCAGCATATTGTATTCCTTCTTCATGCACATCTATGGAGGAATGTTATAAGGTACCAAAATAACTGACAATATACTATATTCAAGACTCATGTTGCCAAAAGGGTTGAATCCGTCATTTCGCACCTTTGATGCAAAATGAAGAAACACGCTAACTGCGTGCTTCTAAGCCTCTCTGTCAGCATGGTGTATAAGGGTATCATCGTTAAGCGAATCCCTTTAAACTTGTCATCACATAGCTTTGGCCGTGTATGAAGACATGTACAACCGTTCCAGCCTATCTGTCAGCGAAAAATACCAAAGTATCTTCACAGCTTTCTTATTTCTTGTAGGAGTCAACTAATACCTACCCGATTGACATACCGGACAAACATCAAGATTTTCAAGGTCATTCCCTTCAGGATCTTTACCCCAGAAGAGAACACAATCATATCTGCATGAATGAATTTTGATGTAAGTAAGGCCAAGATCTTTCAGGATATGTCGCACCTTACGATGAGTAGTAGGAAAGCGATGACCGGAAGAGGGGGGGCAGCTTCGAAGCAGTCAACTCCAAATAATCATCAACATTGACACTCAATTTGTTCTCCACTTTGACCTTCATTACTCCCATGACCATTTCAAGAACAGTCTTATTACACCCGTTGTACAACGAGATCTGTTGGAAGGCAATCAACTTGTTGTACTTGTCACTGCCGGCAGTGTTAATAGCTCTATGGAATTGTTGGACTGGCTCAATAACAGGGAAGCCCCCAACGGCGGCAGGGATATCTTGTACTTGAGCAAATACACCACTCTTATAAGGAAACACATCGTTTATCAACCTCGTTGTTGGATCATTGGATGTACTGGCCCTCTCAGAAAATTGCCCATGATCATGCTGACCCGTTGACGATGTTTCACCGTGATAAATCCAACTTGTGTACTTATCTCAAAACTCGTTCTTCTTTAGGTGCTCTCATACTATATCAATGAAAAAATGATACAAGTCGCTACGACAGTGACATTTTGTACACGGGCAATAATGAATTGTATTCCTGTTAGCATTAGTCTTCACATATTCCACAAAACTCCACATTCCCTCGCCATATTTTCGATCCCATTTTGGAAGGCAAATCCAACTATTGTCCATCCTAAAAATTCTAACTGTATATATATATATATATATACACACGCACTAATTAAAAATTCATCATTATATCTATATATATTTAAACTACAAATTACATTAATTTTTCTATTCCTTAATTACAAATTAACACATATATATGCATATTATCAACAATTAACATATAATTATGTACATATATATATTCATCGAAATCAACTCGAAATCAACAATTAATATATATAATAATTCAACTCAAAATCAACAATCAACACACATATATATATGTACATATATATATATGTATGTAGCGGGATATAGCTTCATGAACTCATTTTGAACAGCTTCCACCAAAACCAAAGATTTGAGAGCGATTTGTGTTTTCTCCCGTTTTTTTAATTAATGAGCTGCTACCTAGATCTGTAAACATAAAGAACTTTAACCGATGATATTATTATTTCGTCGGCTAAAAACAAAAATTTTGTCAGCAAAAGGCAAACTTTAGTCGACGGCTTTTTTCCGACAAAGCCCGACAACTTTTTTTCTCCCATTGACTAAAATACTTTAGCTGACGAGTGAAAAATTTAGCCGATGACAACTTTTTTCGTCGGTTAAAGTATAGTATACCCGACAAAAAAAAGTCGTCGACCTGTTTTTTTTTTTTTACTTTCATCGGCTATAGTATTTTTTCTAGTAATGTCCTGTAATTTCATTTTAAAAACCCTTGAGACAATGTTAGGCTTATCTTTTTCTTTATATCCTGGTTTTGTTTACAAGTATTTTATAATTTCTGGTCATTTGACGTTGCAAGTAAACGTTATAAATAGATCAAGAATTTCATATTCTCTACAAATTGTTATAGCATCTTAATAGCTATTAATCATATATTTGGGACTTCTAGTGTATGAGCTAGGCAAAATGATTCTTTTCTCGCCATCTGAACCTTTGTTGATTCCCGTTGACAAAGCATCATAAATATCCTTGTAAGTGTCACTTCACAAATATTTTTGATGTAATCTGATGTAGTCTAATCGATCTTCTTCAAGAGTTGCAAACACATGGACTAAATATTGTTGTAATAGTCCTCTGCTTTTAACAAAGTACTATTTTTATTATTTCTATCTTGGATTTGATATGCAATGTAGTTTCTCATTGATACTCTTCCTCTTTTTCTTGTTAAAGAAGTGGTTTGCATAGGTATATTCGGTTCATATCCATCCTTACCAAATGGAAAAATGATAGGATATTGCAACATGTATTTAGGATGCAACTTTGAAATTCGCCGTAATTCACCATTTTGTAGTTGAACATCTTTGTTTGAATGGAATTGACTTGTATCACCAACAATTAGGCCTCCAATTTCATCGTATGATGGTCATTCATATTGTTTATTATCATTCAATTCATGATATAGAATGCTTATATTCATGGTTGGTAAAGAGCTATATTCATACCTATCTCTTGCTGTGCGAAAAACTTTTACCAACTCGTTAGTTTCATCAAGCATTTCGATAAGTTGTTGAACAACATTAACATTGACCTTTCCAATTATAAGATTGGAGTCAATAACATTAATACGGTTGGTAACTTCGTTTTGTGTATCATATACGTATATTTGTGCAAATTTTGGACATTCACCTTTTATAGGTAATAATGAACCTATCAAATGGTGTACTTGACTGCTTATTTTAAACACGTAAGGACCGGATCCAAAATTTATAGCACAATCAATCTCTGCACCCATTGAAGTAAAGGAAAACATAGAGTTATATGTCCTAATATTCTCTTTGAATAATCTACTTTCTCTTCCATTTTGCGGATCTAAAAATGTTTTCAATATTGATGGTGTACAATTGGATGGCTTAAGTTGTATTTCCCCATTTTGGCAACAATTTGTATATATAAGTGGTGATGAAATGGTTCTTGATTTGATGGATTCGGCTTACCAAAAGGATGCGTTGCAATAGCAACAACTATAGCAATAATCTCCTAGATCTTGGTATGTCGTGACACATTCTGCGATGAAAATGACAAATTAACATTGGCAGGGGAAACTTAATATTTAAAGTGCAAGATTTGTATATACATACATATATTGAAATTGTAGCTAGTATATGCATGGGTATATGAATTATGTCTAACATGAAGGCCGTTAAACCATATCTTTATATCAAATATTGTGGAATACTTTCTTTATGAAAAAAGTAGGAGAAAAAAAAAGAAAAAGAGGCCGTACCTTGTTTCCTTTGTTGAAACAATGCTTGACCAAAGGCAAAGCTTGATTGTACTATTAGAGATTTATTAGTAAAGGTGTATTTCTTTCATGTACTGATGAAGCGGAAATTTTGATAATGTAGACCTGCGGGTTGATTAGTTTGTTGATGGGGTATCTATATATTTGAGCATTCATGTGTAGGTGGCTCTGCAAAATAAGTACAAAACAAATACATAAATACTAAATAAATTAATCAACTATCAGATATATTTTTTTCTCTTTAACTCAACCAATAATATGCACGCACCTAACACACCACATGTATGATCAGAGATTGTGGCGACAGTGAACAAACATTCGCCGTAATTCTCCATGATATTTTTTGTTTGGGTAACCTTTGGCTCCAGCAAGTTGTCAGTGTGATGTAATGAGTGAACTTCTAGTTCCAGCAAGCCCTCAATATGGTTTGATGTCCCAACATGTAGAAGTCGATTTCTGCTTGATGTCTTTGCGTTCTTATACCTGCAATTAAAATGAGATATCAGTTTAACGTATGATAGACACTACATATAGCAGTGACATTATTGAAGAAAGTTCAATCTGTTCCGGATGTAAGTATGTCTCTATAAGTAAATCTAACAACAGAACATGACAAGTTGAATGCGTCAATATGCTACATAATGTGCTCACGAGTGGAATACTGAGTTTTTCAATTGCACATCTTTTACCAAATTTAGAAATTTCCTTAGCCGTTCTCTACTCACAGAGCTCAATATGAGCATATCCTCATTATTTTTGTTTGAACACCTACACTCCAATCCAAAAATTAGGTTTTTATCAAGAAAAGATACACAAATTAGCTTTGCGTAACCAACTAACACACAAATTAACATTTGACCGAAAAGACAAATATAGATAACCATCAACAAATAGGAACTAATTAGATATACAGAATTGGAACGAAATATAAATGTTGTATGTCCCTATGAACAAAAGTCGAATTTGTAGACTCTAAGTTCCACAAAAAAAGAGAAGTTAGTCTCTAGGGAAGTGTCAAAAGCCATTTGATTTCCTATTTTAGATAAAACAATTCATGGCTACAAAAGCACCATTTTTGATCCATTTCAGCTTTGTACAACAAAGCAACACACAAAGAAGATAAGCAGTAGCAAGTCCAAATGAAACAATCACCTGATGGAGATTGAGTCATTTTTTGCCTTTTGGTTGTGGTGCTACTGCTTGCGCCTTGATCTTGAAAAAGCTGTGGCCTTGCTATTGGTTCTCGATCAATTAGGTTTGCTTCATAACATTCCGGTTCTTGGAAATAATATTTCCTTCTTGTTGCACGACGTTGCGATTCCATAACTGAAAAAGACATAAGAAATGGTCGATATCAGTAATGGATATATAGTCTATTTGCGTTTTACAGTTGCAGACAAATGCTCTGGTTCATAATAGTTAAGTATCACATTCAGTGATCGTCCATACACTATAACAATGAACCCAATCAATGCCACTGAATTATATATGTAAATATCTATAATAAGCAAGGATAGATTGTCTGATTCCTACATATAGTCCCTGAAAGATTCTAATTGGAGATCAGGCAGATCCATTACAAAAGTTAGCAGTGCAAGTTCACATGATTGTATTTAGAAACTCTTAATTTTGAGAAACTCTCGAGAAATAGCAAAAGTAGTAGTGGCTATTGGAAAACCAGAAAGTAGAGGAAGTTGTAGGCTAAATACAGAAGAACAATATCAGCTGTAGACTGCCTATTGTACCTATCTACAAAATCTCTACGTTGTCCCATTGTATTCAACAATTGGTATATTCCATACATTGCACTGGATAAATATCATATTGATGAAATCAATGATGGGTTTTGGCGCCTAAACTATATTGTTATTGTCCTATTGTATTGAAAAGTACGTATATTCCTTCCTATTGTACCTATCTATCATATTCCATAAATATTTAGCTATTTAAGTACTACTGTACTTCGCCTACTTTGCAAATCAAACTCAACTTGTTCATTGAAGCCAAGGAACACAATACTATATCATAAGGAATTATACGTCCATATATTCGATGTCAAAACAGGAAATGAATCCATGTTCACAGCGAAAGAAAGTTAAGATCAAATACATACAAAGGCAATCAGATGCTGCAAAGCTAAATAAACCTTGAAGTCACGACTCAGAGTGAAGTGGAACAAATCGGAGCTTCAAGTCGTAATTAAACTTCTGGGAAGTACGATCCTAGAACACATCAAACACTTCCAATACTTTGTCCTATTCAATAAGTAGCGAAGAACGACAAAAGAAAACCGATCAAAGAAAGCAGGAAGAGAAGATTACCCCAACTGACTTTTGATCAATCTTATATTTTTATAACCAACACACAAATAAGGTAATCGACCACCGGCTAAAAAAGAAGGAAGGGGAAACAGTCCAACCCTGTTAACTTAACTCCGTAGAAACAAAGAATCGCTGAGAATCAATGGAAAAGTGTGACCCATAAACAAAAAATTCGGTTGAATCAACACCCATAAACAACAATAACCACTCAAACTACAAAACACAAATCTAAGGTTCAAACCCAGTGAAAGAAGCTAAGGCCCAGTTTGGTAATGCTTTTCTTTTTAGAAAAGTTGGCTTTTGGTTTTTTGTGAAAATAAGTTCCTAAAACAAAAGTCTGGTGTTTGGGAACATGATCTCTTACCTTCTCTCTCTCTTTTTGCCCCAGAGCGGGGAGTACGTCGGAGAACGAAACTGAAAATTAATAGGACAGAACGCGTAATAAAAAAATTGTACAGGGTAATTTAGAAAATTTAAACAATTTCATTAAAAAAAACATTGTTCATCAGTGTTTTTTTTTCTTCAAACAAGCTAGCTAAAAGGACCTCTTGAGGTGCCTTTTCAAATAGTAAAGAAACTCACTTTTTCCATAAAAAGTTGGTTAACCAACTACACTAAAAAAACTCCTCTGTAAAATAAGTTTTCCCAAATACATCCTAAATCCAGAAGGAAGAAGCAATCTATCCAATTAATCGTCAGGATTCACACAATCACATTAACAAACAAAATATCAAAAAAAAAGAGGGAAAGACTATCCCAATTTCGGAGCGGGTTTCAAATTTCGGGCAGAGAGGGACTGACCAAAGCTCAACTTTGATGAGCAACCTTTAAGTTGGAATAAAAACAGAGAATCCGGTGTGAATTTGGAACACAAACAAAGAAATCTGTCTTGGCACTGAGAGATTGAGAGTGAAGGGAATTAAAGTTTGGGTCTTGGTGCTTTGTAATTGCAGGTGAGTAACATATAATAAGGCGTGTGAGAAAGGTTTTAGCAGACGGAAAGCAAGTGAGCTCGGCTCGGCTCGGCTGGACTAAGTCGGTACTGTTCATAAGTGTGGCAATCCGTAAATAACTCCTATGTTGCCCTTCAGTATATAGAATAAGGAAAAATTGCTTAAATGGTCATTAATCTTTGCCAAAAACGACAGTTTGGTAACTATCGTATGGTATATGTCAAAATGGTCACTCGTCTTTTTCAAAAGTATATCAAAATTGTCATTCGTCCATTAAAAAAAATCTATTTCTTTTCAAGGGTATTTTTGTCTTTTTACCCTCTTCTCCATCACCTTAATTGCAACATGCATTGACTGTGGGGGGGGGGAATCGAATGGAGGAAATTCTAGGATTTTTCTCGTTCGGCCTCCGTCGCCGACGATAGCTCCAGTCAAATTAGACCACCGGTCCACCGAGGTTTCGAAGCTCCTCGCCTTAGGAGTCGTTTGCACCCGGTCTCGAGGTGCTACGCGGCCAACCGATGTCGATCGGTCAATTCCGATTTCTGTGGTTCGCAACGAGGAGGTTTGGAGGCGCAGCGATGAAGCATGAGTTTTGAGGATTGAAGCGCGGCTGCCGTAGAGGATCGAGGCCCGTCATCGATGATAGTTTCAGTCAACTACGACCACCGAACCACCGAATGACGACGGTGGCCCTCCTTTGTTAGAAGGAGTGGCAAATTTTGTAATTTTTTAAAACTTTTAGTAATAGCATTATTGTAAATAAATACAATTTAATGATAAAAAGACATTTTTACCCTTAAAAAGTTAGCGGGAATGACCAATTTGATAATGAAACGTTAAATAGAGTGATCATTTTGACATATGCCATATAATAGTTATCAAATTGTCGTTTTGAATAAAAATTAATGACCATTTAAACTATTTTCCTATAGAATAATAATTAACACGAAAGGAACGTGCATGTGTTTGCTTGAAAGAGTACGCTAGTCCACCGGACATGGACCAACCCATTATGTTTTGATGGATCATTCTCTAACATATTTTTGGACATGAAGTGTTATCCAATATATACCTCGAACTTATAGATAACAAAATATACTTATAATCTCGAATAGACTCCAAAGTGCGAACATTAAAGCATTAAAGCATAAGTGAAGTTCAAAGTATATACGCCAAGCTATTAGTCTTTCCCATAAGAGCGCCCTTTGCTTTGAAATACACTAATTAAACGATTAAAGCATAAAGCCATGGTCAAATAACAACGACTTCTTAGAGCATCTCCAACAGGTTCCCCATTTTATTGGTATTCTCATTTTTGGAGAATTTTGGACTTTTTTTTTGTCCAACAGATTCCCCATCCCATTCCCCAAAATAGGGAAGGAGGAGAAAAAAAAGGGAGCCTTCCCCATATTTGCAGCATTCGGCAAATTTTTGGAGAAGCAAAAATAAATGCAAGATTCTTCAAAATGGGGAAGCTGTTGGAGTTGGAGCAAAAATAATTTGGAGAATATGGCTTTTGCTTCCCCATTTTGGAGAAATTTTTGGGGAAGCTGTTGGAGATGGTCTTATTAATTCATTCTGCACCTTAATTACTCATTTCAAAACTTGGAGATTTAGTTAATTAAAGTTGGATAAACGTGGTTTAGCTAGCATCATAAGATAGATTAGTAGAAGCAAAAGGTAGAGACATACCACATGCATAATGAAATAGTCAATAAAAAGGGGGGATTAACAATGTGTATAGATGTGAACACAAAGATAGGAATGACGAAAACAAAGTGCACTAGTCATGGTTTTGATGCGCTTTAATAATCTTAACGTTACGTTGTACATCGGAATTATGTCAATACAAAGCACGACGGCGGCCAGCGGTAGAAACCAAACGGCGGTAAAACCAATTGGCTCTCACCAGAGTGGCGGTCAAGTCAATATATATAGAAGAATTATAATACACGGTGGATCGGATTATTATTGTAGTTATTTTGGTAATTGAAGTTCTTATAAAAATTTTGTTTTAGGTAATTATGATATTTACTTATTTAGAATTCTAATTACCTTAAATAATTTAATTTGTCTCATGGTCTTCTGATATACAGTACGTTGTTTTGGTTTTGCATGTTTTCTGTTTTACGTTCAGATCTTTTGAGTTGAATTTGTGCTAGAAAATGATATCGATATACATTCCATACTTTAATTTACGGCTTTGGCTCGAATATAATTACACATGGCTAACATGCCACGTTTAAACTATTGATATGTGATACTTCATTGTTGATGAAAATATGAGGGGCATGTCTTCCCCGGGTACTTCAACTTATGAAACACTTATGACTTGGTTTCCAGTCCAAACAAATACACAGACATCCTCGATCTGTATTTGGAAATGTCAAAACATTTCGACCTAAACGAAAAAGAAACAAAGAGTGTCAAAACTCAAAACGATCGACTTCTTTTGAATTCAACACGAAAGTCCTTTCCGTCCAAGTGCGCCGCTCGATCGGTCCACTTTTAAATACAGTATTGTTCCAGCTATGCCTGCCTTTGCGTTTAAAACACAAAAAGCCATCTACAATCAACCTGGTACCTTCGGCTAGCCAATATAATTAATAAACCTAGCTAGCCTATTAATATTATATATGTACACACACGCCCACATCAAATCACATGTTAATTCTAGCTGTCTCCTTGAACTTTCCCTCGAATTTTTTTTAAGACGAGAGCGAAATGCTATATAAGCAACCACAGTGATCTCCAACATTCCATATCATTCCTTCCAGACTTCGATCAAAACCTAGCTAGCTAGCTACCTGCTTCTTTACCAGTTTGGTTTTGTAGTTGCTGTATTGATCTTTTTTACATTCTTATACGTACATATATGGAGCAGTTGATTCCTGGTTTGCCTAATGACATTGCCCGAGATTGCCTGTTTCGGGTACCCTACGATTATCTGTCAGAAGCTTCATCTGTGTGCAAAGATTGGAACTTGGAGATTGAGCAACCCGAATTTCTCCGCATGCGAAAAGCCATCGGCCTTAGCCAATCCATCATCGTAATGACACAAGCACGGCCTAACCCGAACCCGCTGCATCCGCCGGAGTTCCAGCTCTCACTTTTTGAACCCAAGACGAGCACTTGGAAGGAGTTGCCACTGTTTCCAGGGTTGTTTCCCAACGGGCAGCTGCCTAGGTTTTGCCAAGTGGTCGGAGTCGGGTCGGATTTGGTTGTATTGGGTGGGTTGGATCCGTGCACGTGGGAAGTGTCTAATAGCGTGTGCATATACAATCTTGTGTCGGCCACTTGGCGGCATGGAGCGGACATGCCGGGTGTCAAGCGCTCGTTTTTTGGATGCGTGTCCGGTGACGATGGGCGGACGGTGTTTGTTGTGGGTGGACACGATCACGAGAAGAATGCTTTGAGATCCTCGATGGCGTACGACGTAGCAAAAGACGAGTGGATCGTATTAGCTGACATGGCAAAAGAACGCGATGAATGTAAGGCGATATTCCACCGTGGCAAGCTCCACGTCATCAGTGGATACTGTACCGATAGACAGGGTCAATTTGAGAGGACTGCAGAGACTTTCGATCCAATCACTTCCAAGTGGGATCAAGTCGAGGAAGATTTCATTCCCGCCGATGTGTCTCTTAAATCCTGCGTTGCCGGTCATGCTGGAAAACTTTACACGTCTTCGGGAAGTCACGTGGCTGTATTACAAGATGCAGCATGGCGAGTGGTTTCGGAAATTCCGTCTGATGTCAGCAGTGCTAGCATGGATACTATGACTAGATGTCAGGATAGGCTGTTGATGACTGGGTCAGGTAATCAGCTCCATATGGCTTATGTTCTGGATTTGAATAGCTACTCATGGACCAAGCTGGAGATGCCTGAGAAGTATAGAGGCCATGTTCACTCGAGTTGTTACTTTGAGATCTAGGTTTTTTTTTTTGGTTATTTCATCACAGTTTGTTCGTCAATTCATATTCGTTATTCTTGTAAGGAATTATTTTGATTCGTTATTTTCCATCATAGCTTCTCACATATGCGTAATTAACACATACTTGAGGCCAGTTTGATACGGCATTCTGTCGTGGTTTCCCCTTCAGATTCAAGTTTCAATCTTATACTCAAAAAAAAAAAAACTAAGCTTTTCACCATTCAAAACATTATATTGCCTGCATTTCTTCAGAACAATGACAACAGTTTGCTACCAATGATATTTAAGGGGAGTAACACGAATTCTGTACTCCCACAGCACCCTCCGAAATTCCGAAGCAATAAAAGAATGAGAAATGTCTGACCGGTAGATGCTTATTTGGGTCTCATGCACTTTAGAAGAACGTCTACAAACTTCTTGTACATGTGTCGCTTCAAGTACATTCTCTCCACTTTTTCTCTTCCCTTCATACCCATTTGCTTCCTCAAAACTGGGTTTTTCAACATAAACCGGAGATTTTCTGCTAGGACCTGAGTACCGGGATGCCCTACCGGATGAAGCAGACCTGTGACATTGTGGTCAACAATCTCTTTTGTACCCCCAGCTTCTGTTCCAAGTACCTGTTCCATAAAACGAACTTATTCAATCTCTGAAGGCCTTGTGCAAAAAAGAATCTCGGGGATTCCCGGCAACAAGAACTTGCGTTTACAATTAGAAGTCATAGAAATTGCATAGACTGATATTAACAATATTTTTCAAGTGATGCAAGTTGCTTCAAACCACCTTCATGAGTTTAATGTTGAAGTTAATATCTTATTTTGGACAGAAACAGACCATTTGTTTCTGCAGGTCTTGTACTGTGGGAGGAATCACTGTTGTTCATATCATTGCAACATTATGTGCAAGGAAATGAAATCTGTGCTCTATTTTCTTTTTGGGATAGCATAACATGGCTATACATTACTACTAATAGCAATTGTCAGAAAATCTAGATAACCAAAACAAGGGCAAGTTTACTAATCTAAAGAAGTTAGCCTAGCATTGGGTGTCTACTTAGCTAAGTTTCAGGTCAAGAAAAAAAATAACCTATAGTAACCGCGTGACCTCATCAATCCGTTTATCAACTAGCATATGCTCCTTATCTTCCTTCTTAGAGTTTGACCTAAATGGTTCTAAACCGCATGCTACCAGCAGGAGATTGGCAGAAGCTATGCCACAGTCATAGACAGCATGTTTTGCATAGATAGCTTCAGTGGGACAGAGTAAACATCTATCTAGTGAGCATTAGGATAGGGAATAAAATAAGACATGTCATACCGGAAGGCCAAATGTCATCGCTTCGATTGTTACTCTGCCAAAAGTTTCTCCCAGACCCTGTACAGCATTTAAATATCACTTGGTGTTATATCAAAATAGTACAGAATAATTGTTCAGTTATCAAAATGATTACAAAGCATAAATAAACCAAATTCAACAATAGAGAGGAGTGAATTTCTCATCAAAGCAAATAATTAGAGCTCTAAAATCAAGAGCACACACTTTTAATTTCTTAATTGGTCATGTTAGTATCTAATGCCAATATTAACAGAATAGCACTGTGGTGCCTATTTATATGTTTAATTATAATTACACATTAGATAGTAAATAATTAAATATTATAGATGTTCACTTTTAGTGACGGAAGAGAGAGGTCGGCACTTTCGCATAAATACTAAGAGACTAAGACGAAACTCACCTGTGAGTTCATGACATAAACATCAGCTGCAGAGTATAGTGCAGCTACACGCGTTGTTGTGGGAGTCCACAACACTGATTTTGACAAGTTTGAATGCTGAGATAGAAAGCTTAAAAGTTCTTTGACATAAACCACCTTATTACTCTTAGATCCAACGGAACCAATAAGAAATTTAACAGATTGTTTCACTGTTCCTCCCTTATTTGCTAATATTTTCCTCTTGTGAGTGACATCCAAGTTCAAGGCATCTTTATCATCAACCGAGGCAGAGGGACTATCAAACTGCAAAGGTTTTTTCTTGTGTTTATTCAAGTGGATACTAGATTCAGTGGACAGTGTTAATTCATTTGAGAATACTGGATGATCATCTAACCCTTGAAGCAAAGATCTTAAGTGATGTTTTCTAGCCAAGGCTGAACGAACTCTGCTCTTGCGTGTTGTAATTTTTGTCTTAGAAACAGCGGGCTGAGGTTCTTCTTCTATCATCAAAAGTGCTGAGTTAAGTACCAAGAGCTGTCCCTTTCCAGGGTTTATACTGCTTAGAGACATCACAAGCATATCATTATCTGTTAACCCCATCTCACTTCTGACTGCATCCCGCAATAACTGCCTTTTCTCCAGCATCTTCTCAATACTAGAAGCTGGAGTGTTAAGAGAACAACCTATTCCGGCTACAAATGCTAGCTCATCATTAATAGAGAGTGGTACAACTGCAGGAGGAGACCTCAGCCTAATCTTTTCTTCTTCACACCAGTCTAACCATTGTTTCGACTGTGATTCTGACAAAAAAGCCAGCATTTTCACCCGATCAAGCACAACCTTCGCCCGATCAAAGTATTCTCTCCGATTTTCCATGATCCACCAAGCAACTTGACTTGCACCAGCCGGGAACTTGTCAATGTATTGGTCTGAAATATTAATGATTGTATATTAATTGTTTTCCTCAAGATGCATGATAAACACGCTAAAGAAAATCAACCTCCATCCTTAAAAATGATGTTTTTCTCCACATTAAAAAAAAGCTAAGGGAAATCTAGGCAGTATAAACGGTTTGAATGAAAAAGGTGCACATGTAGGATATGATGTTTTCAAACAAGAATCCATGTACAAAGTAAATCACGGATTGCTGACATAGATGCCAAGTGGAAAGAAAGATCATGCACACACACATCCAAATAAGGTGTAAGGGTATATAGTATAAATATGTTGTCCAAAATCACTCTATCTAGTAAAAGAGAACTACCGAATAAGCATCTCTATCCCCACATCAACCAGTAAAAAAGGGAGGAGCAGACTTGGGAGTCTGGACAACAGAACACTGCAAACTTCATATCCAGAATAATTAGGCAACATATCTGATTCAACTCAGGACACAGGCATAACTATTTACAACTAAATGATCATCAAGGCCTGAACAATTTTAAAAGGTTGAAAATCTTAGCAAGCAATTCTGCAAACAAATTACTAAACCTTTACTAGGACTACAAACATATCTAGAGAAGCATCAACAGTTATACACCATGTGCAGTTCAAGAGGCTATAAAAGCACCAAAATCATATCTACTCTATTCACTGGCACATTGCAACATACTATTTCAACAAAAATATAAGAGATAGAGTTTACCCTACTACTATGCATATTCAAACTATTTGAAATCAGCCAATCCATTATATATATATATAAGAACTTTGCAGGGATACAGATGACTTTCTGGCAAATGGCTCTCACCAATCCATGATGCACAGACTGCTGATCCAGCAATGACGAGATCTTGCTTCATGGCAAATTTGAAGCTATGATCAACTTTGTCTTCAAGCATCTTTATTCTTCTCCTGGCAAGCTCTGGCATCAAGCCACCCTTCTTGCTAAGAACTACAGCAGAAACTGTGGCCCCACAGCTCAAAAGCTCTGTTGCAAGCTCCATCATTGAAAGGGGAGCCCCTGTCATTGAAAGTTCATGGAATATTAACAGAAATCTCCTAGACCATACAAGACGTGCAAAGTCCCCCTTCCGGTCACAGGTTCCAGATCTTGTTTTAGGACTCCATTCCAGAATCCTATCCTCTGTGGAACCAAATGGACCAACAAGCATCCCATAAGATGTATTGGTTTTGGGAATGTCTGGCTCCTGCTCTTCTATTTCATGAACTTCAACCTCTACAGTTTTCTTTGGTTTACCATGGGATTTACCACGAGCTGCTTTTTTACCCTTCTTCTTTGAACTCAAGCTCTTACGAGATGCAACTCCATTATCTTGTTTAGCCAAAACCACATCTATATTCTTACCAACTCCTAGTTCTTTTATAACAGTCTCATTCTTGAGTGCGGCAGGACTGTCATTGTCAAGCAAATCTCGACGCAGATTTTGCTCAGCAACTGGCTTACTCTTGCTTGCCTCATTTCCAAACCCAAGAAAGTCATCCTTGTTATTGCTATGTGCCCAACTCGACTGAAAGTAAAATCCAAGATATGCCCAAAGTGTAATCAATAACAACCAAAACAATAACCGGTTGCTCCGAAACCACTGTACACCTCCACTACTTCTAGCTTCTCTTCGGGGAGTACGGCTGGAATGCAATCTCCGAAATGAAGGAGAGTTTCGTGGGCTTGATCGCCCTGACAATGTAGACTTAAAACTTCCAACTCCTCTCGTCGATTTATAATCTCCTTTACTGCCTTCCTCCATTTGGTTTCTTTGACTATCTTACATCACACAGATTTTTAACCACATTGTTTGAAGATAACCTCCCACTTGTAGCATTTGAGCGTCTGTACGAGCACAGAAACAAGTCAGTATCTTACAGTCATCGGATTTCTGTCTTTGTCATCCACTATTAGCATTCAGAAATCAAAACAGTAACTGTATTAAGCGCGCTGTCACACTATTTATCACCGGAACCATGATAAAGTAAGTAACTACTAATTCAAGTAAAACTCTAGCTGTCCTTCCCAATCAAAAATAGAAAGTGATCAAGATCCAACACTTTCAAAATCTCTTCCATCATTTATAAAGAGTAACTAACTAACTAATACCTGGCCGAAGCTTGATCAATTAATTAATTTTTTTTTCTATTTCAAATTTTAAGCACAAGTATAGGTTCAAGATCGTAAACTAGATTATCTTTTGAGCACACAAAAACAGACCAACACAACCAAAGAGCTCACTCTAGTAATAAATCAGCTACATAACCGATAAGAAATCATCCGATTCTTGCAAATCAAGAGCTAGTAGTAAAGAGTAAGCATTTGTGTTAGGGCTGATCAATTTATTGAGCAACTATGAGTTTTAGAGCTGAGAGAGAGTTATTTGATAGAGCAAAATTACCAGCTGAAATCTCAGCAAGCTAGTTCTGCCTCCGCAACTCAGACTTCAAGATCCGAGCTCAGCCTCGCAAATTCGTAGACAAGGAGAGAGTTGCAGAGTGAGAGAGAGAGAGAGAGTAGACACTCAAGTAGTAACATTTGAGAGAGAGAGAGAGAGAGAGAGAGAGATGTCTGAACTGCCTGCACAAAAATTCACCAGAATTCCCTTAAAAAAAATCACCAGAATTCGGTCGCACGTGCGAGTCAACTCGTGTAAACGGGATTTGAAACAGTCGGCGGTAATTATTCGCTGGGGCACGGACTATTAGTCTCCCTGAGGCTGTGGGGCCGTGCAGGGCGTCGGTGGGTCTGAAACTTAATCAGGGCCCTCCGATTTCTAAGTGTTTCATTTATTTCTGTGTAGTTTGTTAAGTAATCCACAAGTCTTGCAAAACTGTCACTCCGCCACGTTGAGCTTAAGATTTGTTTTGTTTTAATCTTTGGCATTAAGTTGGTAACGTGCATTCGATAATCACACGTTAGATTCCCCAAAAGTTGACTCTTTCTCTGGCAAAGAGAAGTGTCTCATAGTTCGAATTAAACTAAGTGAGAACTTTGATCTCTCTCCAAAGGTAACGTGAAAACATGTTCGAACAAACAACACAATAGCCTACATTATGTAGTTTTCCATTACCAAAAGAAGGAAAGTACATAACAAAATACCACCATACCAAAGCGAAAGACTAGTGTAACGGCTACTATACCAAACACCATTAGTGAACGACGCGAGTCACTATCAGATCAATGACTAGTGTCTTTGATTCTATTTAAAAAGCTAGTCAATTAAACAACTCATTACATTGAAACAATTATTGAAATAATCACCAGACCACTAATAATAAGATAATAGCAAAGCGGTTGACACTTTATTTTCACAGTAACAGGACACATACAATACACCATACGCCAAAGAAATTAGAAAGCAATAAAAATATCAACAAGATTACATAGCAACACTGAATACAGCACTGATATAGATCCATCATCACTAGAAACTCTACTTGAATAGAAATTCATCATTAAGCAAAAAATATAAAATCCCAAGAGAACAAAGTACCCTTCAAAGCAATATGAACTATCTATCACCGAGGTTATAACAGCTGAAGAAAAAAACAAATCCAATGCAACATCGGCAGAGATGAAAGGAACTTGACAAACTACACTAAGCAAACTGCAGCTGCACAATAACTCTTGCAATTTTTCAATTTTCTTCTATATAGTAGTTTACGGAGAAGCCGTCTACATTTATCACCAGCCTGTTCAACTGGAAACCAAACCAAGAGAAAACCTGGAAACAAACCATAAGAGAAGGATCATCACAAATGTAAATTCCAATCCACAATACCAAGACTACAAACTTCTTTCCTAACCAAGACCTACCGAACATTCAAACAAGGAAATGCCACCCGGTCAAGCCACAATATTGATCTTAAATTGAGTGCAGCATGAGCAGGTGTTTGTCATACACAACTGCAATAATAAATAAGGAAAAGAAAATGACAGAGATGGATGAGCATAGAAACAAAATATATAGAATACAGTATAAATGAAATCTCAACCGCATAAGTTTCAAAATTTTACAGAATGTAAACCTGTGAGAAACACTATTATAATATGAAGACATAAACACTATTCCGCATCAGACTGTAGGTATTACTTGTTTTCAGATGCAAAAGATTAAATTTAAAATTCCCAGACGCAAAAGATTAAATTTAGAATTCCCAGATACTGGGCAGGCAAATTGGCTATGACTATAAGTTAACTAGCTTCATTTAAAAAAAGAAAAAAAAAAAAGGAAACTATCTAAAAATGCAGTAAAAAGCTGGACCAAAGATAAAGACCGAATACCTAAGGTATCTTGGATCACATTGGCCCAAAGTGCTCCAGAACATAAGCTGAAGATCACAAAGGGCCTAGATGAAGGCCTGCAGCACCGTACAATCACAAATCAGAACTTTGTGACGCCCAAAATAACAGAAAAGTCAAATTCAAGCTAAATCAGACCTTTATCTGTTAATCAAACAAGCTCCGTATTATTTTGAAGTACTTCACTGGCAACATTCATCTGTGAGTATCTGCAAATTTGTAATAGAGAAAAAAAGATCAGATAAGACCCAATGGCAGAAAACTAGCATCAAATAGAAAACCGCTGAAACCCAAGCCTGCATTATCAGGTGCAATTGATATTTGGAATAAGAAGTCTGCACATAAAAAGAAGGTACAAGAAACTTGCCTACGTGGCTTGTTTTGTCGCTGCCCATACTCATCACCCACTATTTCTGGTTTAAGAAAGAAAGAAAGAAAAAATGTAAGCTACCACAGCAAGTGATTAGCCAACATTCATCATCAGTTGTTTTCTAATTGCAAGATAATCTCATACCAGGCTTTTGTGAAGGCTTCCATTCATTATTCATATTGTTTGAATTATTTTCTTTGCTGCAGATTAACACACACAAAAGTTCAAAACAATGCAAAGGATTGTTTATGCATATAGTTTAGCATGATCATAACAATGCGTTTAACAATAGCAGTCCCACCAACCTCAAGGAACCCACAGTAGAAGTCTGTCCTGACGGGCTAGCATGATAAGAACCATCCATAGTAATATAAGGGGGGCAATATGCAGCCCCCAAGGCTCCTGCAGCACCAGCTAATACAGGCAGCCTAAGATTGACCAAGAAAAAAGGTATTATCAACACATTTATAGAAGAGATGAATACTACACTCATGAAGGTCTTTCTCCTATATAAAAATTATACATTGAAGCTCTCGCAGAAAAAAAATGGTCTCCAATATCTATTCTAATCACTTTTCTTACAAAGGACAAAATAGATAACAAAGAATTAAGTTCAACTTCACCAAACTAAGTTATGGAAGACAAAGAATGAACCAGTATCTTAAGAAGGAAATGCATCATACCACGTCATTTCGGAATTTCCTATACCGCCACCAAGTTGAGGTTGAGCAACATATCCAGGAAATGCCATACCAACAGCAGGAACTCCCATACCCCCAGGATGCTGGCCACCAAATTGCATAACTGTAAAAATACATCCAATCAGATAGTTAATGAGTGACATTACTGTTGATAGTTCAACTTCAAAAGAGAATTCTTAAAAAATGTAGTTCCTTGCCTCACAAAGATAAATAAAGAGTTCATTGTAAACTAATTGCCAGTCTCGTACTGAGGTAATAAGTTGTGAGGCAGAGACTAATCATCAATTATTAAATGTAATTTGCTGAAATGTCTACTTGCATTCCCAAAAAAATATTGCACAGATGGCCAGTAAAGTTTACCAGGCAAAAAGGCTGGAGTCCCTGGAAAGTTCTGGTCTCCAGGGTTCACACCCATACCTCCAGTGGCCCCCATAACCTGAGCCCCATTGTAAGTAATAACTCCTCTCCCACTAACTTGAGGGTTGCCTTTTCCCTTCGCAACTAGTGCTCCTTTATTAGGATCTGAAGGTTCAACTTCCCCAGGTGTTTTGGGTGGAGAGGAGGCTTGAGATCCACTTCCAGGACGCTGTCCCAACTGCTGGGGAGGGCCTTGCAGAGCCAATTGCGAGCGATTTTGGATAGGATTACGCTGGACAGCATGGTACTGTGGTGATGGAGCTCTTATCATCTGGTTCTGAGATGCAACTGGCCGATAACTCATCTGTGCTGGGAGAGCACCTCTTCCCTGAACTCTAGACCGAGGAGGAGCAGCAGTAACAATTGATGATCCAGAGGAAGATATTTGTACTGTGCTCAAAGTCTTCGCAGCTGCTGGATTCTTTGAATCATCAATATAAAGCTTGTCCATGCCAACACCAACAGATTCAGCTACATTCTTTCCTCGCAGAAATGCATTGGTTTGTCGCCCAGTTAAACTCTCCTCTGATACAGATGAACGAGCATTCCTCTTCCCACTGCCAGCATGTGCATCCCTTCTTTGGTTAAGATGGACCTCCTTATTGGATGATCCTGATGGATAAAAAGGAGGAGAAGATACATTCAGGCTTGATGCAAAAACATTCTTCCTCGTAGAAACTGGGTCAGATTCTGTAGTTGAGTGGGGAGCAAAACTCCTCTCTGAATTATTTTCTGAAGCTTTTTCTACAGACTTTCCAGACCTGGCAATACAACAATATTGTGAGCTATTTATAAGTATAAACATGAAATGGACGGAAGAGAAAGAATGATTAGATGAATAAGTTGCACTCACTGTCTGTTTTGTGTTGAGGGTGTCTGTCTGTTGTTCCTAAGAGCAGGTTCATATCTTCTGGGCCCTCTCCCTCTCACACCCTTGGGTGCCTGTTTCGGATTAATATTCTCATACTCTTTAGACCTGTTTCCTTCAGTATACCCACGATCAACAACTCCGTTTCTTCCTCGACCCCGATAGTTTCCCCGAGAAGGTTTCCTTCCCTGAATTATTATAGCATAAATCAGAAAGTCAGGTGAGACACTGACAAAAAGTCTAAACAGAAGTAACAAAACGATACTGAGGAAAATCTTGAAGTATACCTCTTCATGGTGCCTTTCATGCAAAGTCATTTCCTCAAATTTGTCATGGCCCCACTTTCTGTCATCTTTGGACTCCCACAACTTCCTGCCACCATGTGTTCGCCTATTTGGAGAACGAATGGATAACTATTGCATCAATATGAGCTATACAACCATGAAATTTAGAGACCCAGAGGGACTTCATGTTGTATATAAGAGTTAGCAAAGAGAGATGGATGCACTGTAACAAGGATTATGCGATTCTGTCCATGCTGAACATTGAAGATCACAAAAATCTACCGAAGGATTCAGTAATAACAGCAATCATTCAAAGAAGGGTGTCAAGACCAAGTTACCAATTAAGTGCAACATAGACAAAACAGCAATAGAATTGAGTGAACTGCATCTTACTAAAGTCACAGACAATCATACTGATTACAAAAAAAATCCAATGAATAAATTTTCTAACTAACAAGAGTAGGAAAGAAATTGTAGTAGCCAATAGAGTGTTCTTGAATTACTTTATCAACTCACAATCAGCTAACCCCGAAAAAACCTAATGAATTCCAAGTATGTGGACATGACTATCACTCAGTGGTTTATTCCACCAGTCAAACAACTTTAGCTCATACACCACACTTCATACTGATGAACTGTGACAGGTGACTATAATGAATAACAGCAATTGATAAACAAACGCTAACACAACACAACTACATTACTACTATAGACTATAAACTCAGAGTGACGAGATGCAAGTCATACCTATTGCGACTGCCTCCAGCATTATCCCTAAACCGATCATCATGCATGTAAAATGCCCCAGCAGTGGGCACAGCAAATGGCTCATTCTCCTTCTTCTCCTCCCCATCTTCCACCTCCTCGCAGTCTTCTCCGGCAGGCTTCTCACCGTTCTCCTCCGCAGTCCCTTCCACAGCCATCCTCCCATCTCCGCCTTTCAATTCCTTCACCACCAAAACCTCGTCGTCACGAAACACCTCCTCTTCTTCTAATTCCTCCTCCTCAATCTCTTCTTCGTCTTCTACCAACTCTTCATCGCCGTCCTCATCATACTCCGCTGCGCCACCCTGATCGTCCGATTCGTCCGAGTGAATAGGAGCCCTCCGATCCGCCGTCGGCCTCTCTCCGTCGCCTTCCTCGTCGTCGCTCGCCGCCGCCCGCCGCCGCATCGCCAGCGATCGTTTGACCTCCTCCGGATCACTCTCGTAGTCCACATCTTCCTCTCCCACCGCAGCCATCAAAATTCAACTCTCGCCAAAAAAGAAAACCCTAAATCCCCAAACTCAAAAATCAAATAAATCTCAGAAAACCCTAAAAAGCAAAAACAAGTACTCAAAACTTCACTCCGATTTTTCTCAAATATCCGGAGCGATCATATATTTACAGTAACGCAAACACCAAACCCTAAAAGCTCAAATCCATTTGGGGATTGGGGTCTTAGTGATGAAACCCTACAGATTTTTTTGTTGGGGGCGTTTTGTATGATGCCGTCATAAATTGAAAGAGAGAGACTTTTGGGGGAGGAGTTAAAAAAGAAAGTTAAGATAATTACGGAAATGTCTGAGGCTAAGGGAGAACAGTCTGGTTGTGATGTAGGGGTGTTTTGGGAAATGTACCCGGAACTAGGAATTTTGGATGGGGGGATTCTGACACGTGAGATGCCTTGCCGAGACTTTCACTCTTTGTAGATTGGCTTTCTATTTCTTATTTGCCAATAAGATTCTGCCATTTTTATCTCCGGGAGTGATCTGCTTTTCCATCACCTCTGACTTTCTATTTCTTATTTGCCAGTGTTTTTTCGATCCAGACACTTCTTCTGTAGCAGACAATTTACCTATTTTGAGGTAATTGAATGTGTTTTTGTTCAGAGAGGTTTTTTTGTGTCTGGTTTAGCTCAAGTGAGAGAAAGAAGAAAAATTAAAGTGCTTTTGGCCTATTTGAGATTGCAAGGACTTTTGTAAATTTCTAAAAACATTTTTAAAATTAAGAATCATCTATATTCAAATCACTTCTAAGTTTTTTTGACATGCAACAAATAAATTTTTTTTTCTGTTTATAACTATTTCTCCTTAGAATCAAGAGTGTTTTTAGACAATTTAAAAACAATCCCAAATAGGCTCTTTATTTACTTGGAATGAGACGGAATAATTCAATATAATAATAATTTTTTTGTTTAGGAATGCGAATGATTTCGAGTAGGGAATAGTATTATGATCCTGAGCATAATTTCAGTTCGCGGCTCTTTAGTCCATTTTTTTTAAATTCAATTGCAATGGATTACCTTTTTTGAAGCCGAGTTAATTATAAAGTTTGCTACTAAAGGGGGCAACTCTCGGCTTGTCTCGTCTCGTCTCGTGACGTTCAGCGAGTGTCTTTGATGTTAAATCATCTTTTTCTTAGAAGGAAGCTAGAAGAGACAATGTAGTCGATGATTGATATTCTTTTAACAACCATTAGTGGCCAAGATCCTATAATAAGGTAGATTGTATCTCTGATTTTCTGAATATGTGATTGTTTTCTACTCTCACGATAGAAAACCCTAACGATGTCGGATTTTGCCGAGGCTAGTATATCAAACCCTAGACGCCTAGTATTTCCATACTAGACGTGATTACTGCTTCCTTCAACACTAGGATACATACTTTTTAACCATGAACAAGGAGGATGTTATGGCTGCGAGATTTGCGCCGGCTTTAGCTTTGGATGAGGATGATGAAGTCGTCGATCTGTGCCCGGGAGGAAACTCGTCCCTGAACCAATCCAAGAAGAGTTACCTTGTTACTTGATTACTCACTTTCAAGTCGTATGATAGTGATACTTTGGCAACGAAGTTCGTGACATTATGGTGGATCTTTGGCCGAGTAGGTGTGCAAGAATATGGAGACCGCTTCCTTTTGGCCTTCAATAAAGTGAAGGACTGTAACCAGATCTACAAAGGCAGCCCATGTGATTTCGACCAAGCTCTAATACATATGGTGAAGTATGAGGGCTTTGAAGCAGTGGAGGAAGTTCTGATGAAGACGATTGGATTTTGGGTGAAGATCAATGGATTTCCCCCAAGGTATCATACACAGAAGAATGTGTTCAAGCTTGGAGCTACGCTAGGGGAATATGAGGACATGGACAATGATGAGTTCGACAGAGGGATCATTCGGGTGAGGATTCAACATGCCCTGGGCAGGTCGATTCATTTGAAAAAGAAATTTTGATTTAATGTGGGATTCGAACCCGAACTCACCTTCTATTATGACTACTTGACTGGTAGATGCCCTAGTTACTTGAAGATTGATCACTTTGGAAAGAGTTGTGTCCTAATGGCAGCACCGGTGAGTGATCTGAAAGATGCAAGAAACCCTTGCCTAACAGTGTTTGTTACACCGTCGCGGGGATTTGAAGGGGTTACACTGAGACCAAGTGCAGGGGGAGGCTTAAACCGAGGATTATTGTTTACCACTCCACTACTGCAACAACAACAACAAAGTGCTCAGGCTAGAAGAAAGCCAGTGATCAAACCAAGAAGCAACTGATGGAGAGGAAGAGGATGATGTTGTGGGGGCACACAAAGGTAAAGCAATTGATAACCTTGCAACAAAGAATGGAGAGCTATAGTTGGCTTTGGTGCATCCGAAATTGGGAAGGTTGTTATTAACGAAGGTCAAGTTAGGGAGGAGAGGGCAAGTGGTGAGAATGAGGCTGATCAGGTGAGTTTAGATGTTGGTAGCTGGGCTGCTGTTCATGATGGTGAAGGTCTGAACACGATAGTTGAAGATGTGATAGAATGTAGTGTAGTATAGGAAATATTGCTACGTATGCCTACAAAAAGTAACTGAAGGAAGAGAGCAGAAGAATTAGTGATATCACTAAAGAAGACAAGATTGTCACCGTCTTTGGGAAAACTCTTAATGAATGGAGCTTGTTTGGGAATCCCATCGCTGAAGAAATAGAAGAAAAACTCTAGTAAGAAGAAATGAAGTCCAATTGGAAGCAAAAACAAGAAGAAAGGAAAGACACCGGTGGATCAGATATTTTCAATGATTGGTCCGCTGAAATTGATCTTCCAGCGATGGAAGAAGAATGCTTGCCACAGAGAGCAAAGCAAAAAAGAAATAGTTGTGAGATTGAGTTTGTGGTCTAATTTCATCTACAGTACTCTAATAGATTAGATCTAGTTTTATTTGTACTTCAAATGTCTATGGATACATCACTACCTAGTTTAATTTTGTCTCTCCTAAAAAAAGGGTTATTGTAAGTGTTTTTCGTTGTATATGACTAGATTAATATATGCACTAGATGCATTCTTTTGTCAAAAAAATGTAGATTGTATCAGCAACATACAAGTCCTCGAAGGTGCCGGATTCGACTTCGGTGCAGACAGTAAACTTGCCTCAAATGACGGATTTAGGATTCAAATGTCAGCGGAGCTTTCATTTTTATTTTATTTTTGTAACAAAAATTTGACTAGGCCTGGGCAAAAAAAACAGCTAACCAAACCGACCCGAACTTGAACCGCTCGATTTGGTTTGATTTTTCAAAAATTAGTTTTTAAGTGAACCAAACCGAAGTCAAACCGGTTCAGTTTGGGTTCGATTTTATATAGAAACAACACACCTGATCATAGAGAACCAAATATACTACGTGTTGTTCTTCTATTGGTCTATACTAGAGAGTTTATGTTACTATAATAGTTTTTGTTGCATTCAATCCCAGTATATCAGAACTTCAGAACAACATTTTGACCCTAATTCAGTCGCCCCCAAATTCATTTCCCACTTCTCACTGTCTCGGTCTCTTGCGACTTTGCCTAGTCTCCCTCTCTCAAACTCTTACTCATCTCACTCTCTCACCGTCAATTTTGTCACTCTCTCACCGTCGACTCACTCACTCATATTTTCCTTGTATCCAGTGGCGTCGTTGTGCCTCTCAGTTGTTAAGGACCGCAGTCGTGGCTCTCGTGTCTCTCTGTGTCGTCTCCGCTCAGTCGAGTGAGTTGACTCTTGACTCTGATTTCTCTCAATCTCGTCGAGTTGTCTCTCTCGACTCTCTATTTGATTCCTTAGTCTCCTTCATCATCACAATCAACTATCCCTAATCACCTCACTCAAATCGTTGATCTCAGGTTCAAAGAAAACCCCACCCAAAAAACCCAGATTGTGAAACCAAAAACCTGAAAAACTGACCCGAATTTGGTCGGATCGGTTTCACTTTGGTTCTCTATATTTTGCATCAGAACCCGACCCGAATAAAGCTCGTTCGGTTCAATTTTAGTTTACCTAATTTCAGGGTTGAACCAACCTGTGCCCAGGCCTAAATTTGACTATATGTAGGCATTTTTTTCTCCCAAAATCTCTCCAGGGTTTGGTGAGCTAGTGTGTAGATCCGCCCATGCTTGCCTCTTTGGTTGAACCTGCGATCAACGAATTTTATATACAACATATGCGGGTTATTATTTTGGTTAGGTGTCATGTGGTGTTGAACAATGCATGTTTGATCAAAAGACTGGATTGGGTCGACACATATTTATCCAATTTCAAAGCGTGGGTCCAATAAGTATGAAACACTTACTAAATCAAACTCTTTTTGGTTGGACTGTTTTGTGTTTTTGTTTGTGGTTGGCTTAGGCTAATCCATGTATTAACCTATTATATGTGTTTATAGAATGAGATCAGGTTGTTATGCACCCAGGGTCTAAGTACCTCATTAGACTTTTTTTCATTTATGCCATGTGTAAAGACTTTATTGGTTTTGTTTTGAGTGAGCTTATGATAAGTTTAGTCCATGTGATCCTCTTCCATGCCTATAAAGTTGCCGCCAGAAATTCACCTCCATTGCTGGCAAATCACCATTGCTGGCAAATATTTAATTTCGAGCTCGTAGGAATTTTTGAAGAATTTTTCTGATTTACAAATTATTTGTTATGATTTTTGGAAGTTTTTATTTTCGGATAACTATCGCTATGTTTATCGAAAATTATCGTAACGGATAAATCGAAAAGAAACTTAATTCTATCGGTTAATTGGTAACCGTACGATCGCGATTTAGTCAAATAATAGCCTTCGATCAATTGAGAAGCTTCCCCTATAAATAGCAAGTTTTCGAAAATAGTCGGTTTACCCGATTTAGAAAGTCAAAATGGGAGTTGATCTGGTGTTGACCTACCGTTGACCCGACCCGTTTTCTTGACCCGCTGGAAACTTCACCGTCCGGCCATCTTTTCAGGCGATTGAGGTATGGATTTTCTTCTCCTCTTTCCCATGAGTGGCTTGGTGTGATTATTTGAGACTTTTAGGTACGATTTGGAGCAACTCGAACTGGTTTTTGGGGCGGTACCCACAAATGCGGTGGGCGGGGCGCTCCGGCTATCCTCCGGTGATGGCATGCGGTGGGTTCGACTGGTTTTTTTCCCAGGAGTTGAAACCCCTTAGCCCCAAGGGCCATCGTGCGCCATAGCCGGCGTATTCACACCGAGAAGTTTTCCGGCCAGGTTTTGACCCGGCGGCTTTCGGGGGGAATTTCGGTGAAATACGCCAGAATTTGGGGTGGTCACCGAAGGGAAAATTGTGGGGCTTGAGGAGAGGAAGAGAATGAGGGGTCGAACGCGCCAAATGGAGTTGTCTGGCCAGGGGGCGCATGTGGCTCACGCACTGCCGCCGGAGGTGGCGCGTGACAGCCACAGCGGGGCTCTGGCGAGGGATATTTTTGAAATTGTCCAGGGGATTTTCAGGGTAGTTTCTGAGTTGGTTTTTGCACATTTTATCGAATTCCAAGATTAAATATTTGCGTTATTTATTCAGGAGATCGTGATCTAGATTTTGGTGAGGGAACTTCTGCCGGACCACAGAGCTAGCTTTATACTGTGAGTGGACATTTTATTTTCATTGTTATTTGCGAGTCTTCAGTATGCATTGGTAGTTATTCATGTATCAGATATATAGTATATAATTCTGCATTTATAGTTATGAATTTTCATTTGGAGACATATGCATGATTTGATTTACATTGAGCATAGTCACAGTGTTGCATCGATGCACTAGTTTCTCGGTTGATCCCCGAAATGCTCCGTAAGTGTCCAAGAGGGACCCTGGGTTTTCTGGAAGTGTTCAAGAGGGACCCCGGGATCTACGAGAGAGTTCGAAAGGGAACCTGTGATTTACTCAGCACCTAGGAGGGTTAGTAAACCTGACCTGGGCAGTATTGGACTTGAGGTCAGATGACCCGAGTCGTAGCCTTCACATATTTTATAGTACCCAAAAGTACCTGGATGATCATATTTTTAGACTCGCATTATTTTTATGTACATTATTTATAAAATGCATATTATTTACAATTTTAGTTAAAAGTGAAATATTATTTTCGTCCACTCACTCTAACAATTTTTATTATTTTATATACCTTTCCTGGGCTTTTCGATTTTCTCTGCCCAGTTTATAGTTGTTATCCTGTGATTGCACGTCGTAGATGGAGGCATAGATTTTGTGTTACTATACTCATCTAGTAGGTTTCTAGCTTAACCTGCTAGTCTTGTATGATATGTATATTAGAAGTCGCTCTGAATACTGTATAGAGTTTGATTTTGTTATGTTTTATTTTCCACACAGTTCTCGGATTTCTTATCACCTTCTGTAAACAGTGTATACTTATAGTAAACTTATAATTTGGTTGATTTGAGAAATCCAGATGGGATTTAGTGCCCACAGTTTATTTTTGTAGACATTTTAGAAGTGTGTTTTCTATGCAGGTTTTTGGGTTTCTTGATTCTAGAAGAAACTCTGGCAAAAATTTTGGTGACTCAGGTGTCGTTAGGGCTTAATTCCGGTTTAGGCAACTAAATCGGGATCGGGTCCTTTCACATGTGTGACAGACTAAACTCATAACTTGGATATTATTGGTACATTGAGTTGGCTAGTGGCAACATCTTTAGCTGACCAAATATTTATATTGTTTTATTTTGTTTTACCTCATGACTTCATTTAGTTAGTAATCAACCATTCAATCAGACAATCACTCATTGTAGTTACACCACCCCTTGTATAGTTAGGTTACTAAAGAACTTAGCTAGATAAGATACATTTCTGGTTTTTCATTCATTAGTTTTGGGTCAATTCAAGCTTTAAAATTAGAGTGGTCAATCCTCGTGAGTTTGACTCTCGATTTTCTTATAAATTATATTACTTGACCTCGTATACTTGCAGGTAAGGGAAACTCATTTAGCCTTAGACTAATTAATAGTCAAAATGTTAGGAGGATAAAGCTCTCTAACAAGTTTTTGGCATCGTTGCCGAGGATTGATTTCACTTTGATTTCTTAGCTTCGGTTAGCTTTTGATTGCAGAGTATCCGGACCTGTATGTGGTATTTGTTTCTTAACTATGTAGTTTTTATTCATTTTTCATCTAAGACTTTGTTTTCCTTGTCTATGATCTCTTGAATGCTTTGGTAGATACTTTGGGTGTGAACTCGTGCAAGACTTGTGCTTTCTAACCATTTGCAGAACATTCTGTTCGACTCGTCAAAATTGGTGCGGAACAGGTATAGTGGATTACCTTCGACCTGTCGAGACATAGTCTCAACCCGTCGAAGATTTGCTGTCTTTAAAGGTTGTTTCACTTGTCTCTTGTTTACTTACTTTGAGTTCTCTATGTTCTTGAAAGCATATCTAATTTAGTGTATTTGTTTAAAGCATAGTAGTTTGAGATTCTAGATCTAGCGAACATTACTTTCGCAACACCCTAGAGTTAGGACTTTTATTCACAAGTGTGGTATTGCCAAACTTGTGTTCGAACTCTTAAAATGTTCATTGATGTTTTCTTGAGGGGGTGCCAAAGAAGTACCGTGGAAGGCCTTCAAGGTTTTGAGTTACTTTAAGTGTTTGAAGGACTAATATCTATTGGTTGCTTAGTATGTTTTTCGATGTCATGTCTTCGAATCCTCTTTTCGAGGAAGAACTTATCATAAATGAGAATGTCATTGAAGCATGACCTTTAAGGGATAATGTTTTACCATCTTTGTCAATGCATACTGGTTGCATTGTTCTTCAACCTTTAGCAGGCGAATCCTTTGATATCAAATCTAGTTTTCTCCAAACCTTACCAATCTTCATGGGACATCCACATTCTGGTCCATATTCTCACTTGTTGGAGTTCGATAAAGCATGTATAAGGTTCAAAATCCGGAACATGGTGTGACGACCCGAACCAGAATCAATTGCGTATTCGGCACGATTCTCGAGATTTGGTCATAGTCGGAGTTTTACGATATTGTGTGATTTGTCGACTTTATTCGCGACTATGTTTTCGGTCGAGAATTTGAGTTGAGTGTCTTCAAGGAAATTTTAGAGTACGTGATTTCGAGCTCGAGGGCGGTTCCGGAAGATTTTTCCGATAACCGAGGAAAATTTTGTGATTATTCGAAGTTTCGGTATTCGACGAGTTTATCCGATTGTTTCGTGTTTATCCGAATCATTTCGTATATTCATTTCGGACCGTCGATTGACCCGAGGCGCGAGTATAAATATCGGAATAGTCGAGAATAGTCGTAAAATCACTGTTTGAGGATTGACCACCGTTGACTTACTATTTTTGGAAAGTTGACTAGTTGACCGAAGAGGAAAGTTTCCTCTTTGAGCTTTGCCGTCCGACGACCTGTTTTCCGGCCGCCTCCGATCAAGTGGAAGGTATGGTTAGCATCCTTGAGTAATTTCGAGTTGAATGATGTTTAAATTTGTGAGAATTGATGAGGATTTCATGGAGCCCGAATCGGGCCGAGCTGGGATTCATCGCCGTTAACGGTTGGCCATATTCCGGCGAGCCTTGGTGGTGGAGGATAGGGGGATTCAACTCCCCTTGTTCCTCTGAATCTCATGGTATACTTATTTGTGGCTGTGGTTGAGTTTTTAGGGGTCACCGGTTAGGTCACCGGAAAACTTGATCCGATCTGTTTCGAGGGAAAATTGATGGGGTTCCGGTTTGATTTGAGGGTTGTGCTAGTTATGGAAATGGTTCGCCTGGTTGTGGCCTTTAATTCTGGAGTTTTTGGCCGTGGAACTCCACGGTTGATGGCGCGCCGCCGCCGGCGACGGCGGTCAACGGCGGAGCTCCGGCCAAAAGTTGACTTTTCAGATTTTGACGTTTTTAATGTCATTTTTCTCGTAACCGCGCCCTGATTATCGTCCAAATATTTTCGGATTGATTTGTTTAGCCGATTTTCAGTTGAGGTTTCGAGTGGGAATTTCGGGAATTTCGTTTATCGTTTTGTACTGCATTGCATATTTCCGGAAACGGTTGGTTTCCGTGAATCAGTACGGGGTTGTGGACTATGATTTTGATCAGTTATGTTTTTGTGAATATTCAGAAGATCGAGATCGTGATCGTGCTTTTGGCGAGGGATCTTCCGCCGGGCCACGAGATTAGCGCGAGTGCGCATTTTGCTCATCTGTGAGTGGACAATTTATTTTCACGGAATTCTTACGAGTCTTTTATATGATTTACGAACTTGAGCATGCGAATTGAGATTACGGATTACATGAGCATGTGTTTTACGATTATACGAATATACTTATACGAATATACGTATACGAGTATACATACATTTATATGTTGTTTCATGCATTTGCATCGAACTGTTTATGATTTGGTTTACACAGAGTACAGTCTTGGTTACGTTGATGTATCGATACACTTGCCTCTCGGCTGATCCCCGATGGTAGGCCATACCAGGATGGGCGTATCCCCGACTGACCGGTGAGGGGCGTTTCCCCGGATCCGAGGCCATTTCTGGCTAGAATCACGTGGAAGTCAGGGACTCCGTGGTTCTGACTGTACTAGCACGGATGTGTCCATGAGTGACCCCGTGGGATTTTTACTTGCATGCTCAGTACGCTGGAGGATTATGGTTTTACCTCGTGTACTTATTATTTTTACTTACCTGGACTCGCATATATTATTTTAAACATATATATCAACTGGTGAAAGACATTTATTTTCGTCCACTCACTCTAACGTGTTTATTGTCTTTCCCCTGGGCTTTTCGGTTTCCGTGCCCAGTTGCAGTTCAGGTTTTGGTGTTTTCACGTCGCAGTTTGGAGGCTAGTGATCAGAGTTACCTGTGCTTTCCAGTAGGTTCTTGTTTCGCCTACTGATGTGTATATTGTATATATTTTACTTTAGAGGTCACTCTGATACATTCTGATACTTGTTAATACGGATTTTCTCGGATATATATATATATATATACTACAGTACTGTTTACTGTTTATGATTCATATATTGATGTTGAGAAATCCGGATGGGATTGGTGCCTACGGTTTGGCTTTTGTGGCATAGGATGAAGTGTTATTTTCAGGGTGCAGGTTTATGCAATTCCACGCTAGTAACGAAACTCTGCCGAAATTTTGAAAATTTTTTGTTGGTTCGTATTTTCAGAAGGGGTTCGATTCTGATTTTGGTAACTGAATCGGGGTTGGGTCCTTTCACATGGATCCAGGACAATTGAAGCTTCGCATATTTCCTTCGAGTTTGCAGGATAAGGCAAATATATGGTTCAAAAAGCTTGCTCCTCACTCAATTTACTCATAGGAGGCAATGCAACGCAAGTTCATCACCAAGTAATTTTCACCAGGGAAGATAAATGAGAGAAGGACAAAGTTGATGACATGTTTTGAGGAAGATAGAGAGTTGTTCTATGAGACTTGGGAGCATTTCAAGGAGCTTGAGTTTGGTTGCCTAACCAAGGCCAAACCAAAGATATGTTATTGTCCCTCTTCTACCAAAGGTTAAGCATGAAAACGAGAAAGAAGGCTGACAATGTATCTAGAGGAGATTTCATGGACAAAACTGTGGAGGAGGCACATGTTCTACTTGAAAAGATATCGGAACGATGCAGTCTTCCTTATGAGATGTCAAGTCCAATGTTAAAAAACCGGCAATATCAATGAAAGAAGCCACCCGGGAAAGTAGGTATGAAGTCAAGGGAGTCGCATATGTATAAGATGATGCTATAAAGCGACTTGAAGAGACCATGAACAAGAAGTTTGACCTTTTGTTGAAGCAAACTCGGAATAGAGGCTATGTTAATCAAATTGAGGAGACTAGTGTGGCACCTTGCATGATTTTTAAGAGTGTGATGCACGAGGCTCCATGTTGTCCATATAAAGAAGACCATCTAGAGACTATTGAGGAGCGCAAATATAGGTCAATTGGTACACAAAGAAGTAATCTGGGTTGGCGTACCAATTTTATTTTCTCATGGGATGAACAAAGACAAGCCAACCATTGTGGTCAAGAAAATGTTAAATTTTTTAACCATAGAGCTACCAAAGTTACAAGGACTAGGGAAGAGTATGTTAACACTATGAGACGCAACTGTTTCCAACCACAAACATCTTTCGCTATAATACAACAACAAGCTCTAATGCAACAAGCACCTCCACCTTGAGGGGAATCGTCAAAGTCTAACTTGGAGGACTTGATGATCAAGCTATTTTCACAGCATGAAATGCTTCTTCAAAGTAAATTGGAAGCTCAACAAGCAAATGACTAGAAGATTTACTTGGATATCTTCAAGAGTTTAATGAAGAGGACAAGGAAATCCGAAATGAGAACCAATGTGCACTCTGGAAGATGAAGAAATAATTAAGTCAATTTGCAAAGGCACACCAAGTTCAACAAGGCAGAAGGACCAATGAATTCCCATCTTGCGCCAAAAAGGATCAAAAGCATCAAGTTAAGGTGGTGAATGCGGTAGTGCAACCCGAGAAGTACTTCACAAACTATGATGATGCCTCCTTGGTAGAAAGCGATTGTGAAAGTGATGATGAAGAGAACCTGACACATCGGGTGTACCTAGAGTACCTCCCGGATTTGAAAATGTAGCAAAGCGAAGGGATGAGGGTGTCAAGGCCCAAGAGAGACCAAGGTAAAGGCCGATGAAGTTGAGTTCTTATCATTCCCTCAAGTTATTGATAAAGGAAGACCACACGGTATGATAGACCGGAAGACAAAAGTTTTCAAGATATTCAATGGGTCTCCATCGATTTTGGCACTACAAGTCTATAGTGTTGATATTATTGAAAGCAAAGCCAATGATGATGAAACCCTCGAGATAAATTGATTAACCTTCTTTGATTTAGAATTAGGTTGCAAAACTTAATTACCGCAACACCCTAGATCTAGGTTTATATTTAGGTTCAAATACCATGAATTATTATATGCATTTAGTTCCTATGGATTAATGCAAGTATGAGTGAAGCGGATTTAATCACCTATTCCTCAAAGTTTAAGCTTAGTGACGGTCCTGTGGAAATCACAGTTATTAGTGAAGATCATGGTTTTGTGGTTTCACATTAAGGGAAGTCGATATTTGAGACTATTCTGATAGTCACAGCCTTTTTAGGTGTGGTATGAAGCCACTAGTTTTTACATCGATTTTTGTGTCCATACATCATTGATCATAGTTCTTATTCCCTAAACTTCATATTAGTGATCTTGATTTTTTGATCGGTAAGCTAATTATATCTTTTATCTCTCTTATAGATGACATCAACAGTGCCGAAAAGGCTTGAATTTGATATCTTTGATCCTTAAGAAGCAGAATACCATCGTTGAATGTCAGATGTTGAGAACACGTTTCTCGGTATGAATTTGACTGATGCTATCAAACCACCACCACCACCTGGTACTGAGCCACCAAATCCAGCCCGCAAAGGTCAAGCCCTCATGTTTTTAAGGAGGCATATACATCCAATTCTAAAGAAATAATATTTTCTAAAGAATTACCCTAGGGTTTTATGGGCAACTTTAAAAGAAATGTTCAATAATGTGCATAATGCACAACATCCTGAATTGTAAGAAAGATGAGATTCAATCTGGTTATTGGATTATCCAAAGATTGATGCATTCAATCAAGCAATGTTGAAGCTACAATTGGAGTTGAGTGTTTGTGGCATTGGAAATACTGACCCAGCTATGGTTGAGAAGTATTTGAGCACATTCCCTACTTCCATGGACACACTTGCCAATCAAAATCTGACAGATTATGAGCAAGGAAGACTAAAATCTTTTAGTGATCTCATGAATATGTTGGCTAAGAAAAAGCGGTACGATATTCTTCTCAACAATAATGTAATGTCATCCGGTACAAAAAAGATCAATGAGTTGTACAACACTGGTGGGAAGACACAAAATGATAGGAGGAACGGTCGTTCTGAGCCTTACAATAACCATAGTGGAAAAGGAGGATGGGGCAGAGGTCATGGTAGAGGATATAGTCGGAACTTGACTTGGACTCGCCAAGACAATGACCATAAAAAATCCAACAAGAATCCATCAACTTTCGGTCTAAGGAATAATGGAAATTCTTCAAATTATGCTTGCTCTTCTCGCTTGTCACCTTGCTATAGGTGTGATTCTACCAAACACATGCACAAGGATTTCCATGCACCCAAGGATATTAAAAATGCCTACAAAAAATGCACATAATACTTAGCACATGAGACTAGCTTCACTAGAGACTATGAGATGGAAGATTGTGGTGAAGTCAATCTTATAATAGCAGACAATACAAAGTCAAGTCTAGAGACTGGGACTTTTGAGTAGTCTATGTATTAGGCTAATGCTTTTTCTATGTAATCAAGTTTAGCTTTATTTTTTGACTTAGTTCAGTCATGGTTTGTTATTGACTTGGTTTTTAGTCATGGTGTTTGAATAAGACAATCTTTGATGTAAGTTTTTGATGTTGGCTAAGTAATGAAAATTTCTTCCTTTCGGTATATAAAATTGTTAAGAATGGTTATTTTACTTTATAAAGCATGAATGGTTCAAAATGTACAATATCATATGTCACTATGACACCAATATTCCATGAAAATGAGACAAACAAACGGGGATGGTTTGACCCTGGGAATTTTTGACACGTCGATCCTCTTCTCGACATGTCGAGAGACACCTCCTAGATCGGTTTTTGCATATTTTGACACGTCAAAATTTTTACCAACATTTCTTTCGACCCGTCAAAAGATGGCCCTCGGCTACAAAATGTGCCTATTCGACACGTCAAAGCATAATCTCAATGTGTCGAATATAGCATTTGTCTCCGAAATTGTCCAAATTCGACCCATCAATGGAAATTTTTGACACGTCGAAAAAGATATCGAAAAATCGATATCAATTTTAGGTTTATTTGACACGTCGAACCAATAGTCTCAACACATCGAAGAGGTCATCCTAGACATAATTTCCATGATTTTCGACCCATCGAAAATCGGTATTGGAAAATACAAATTTATTTTGGGTTTCTTCGACCCAACGAGTGGTTTTTCTCGACATGTCGAAGATGGCACCTCGGATTGATGTTTTTGATGTGTTTTACATCTGTTTTATTGATAAATAAAAGTTCAAAAAATATTTCAAAATTGTTGGTCTAAATGACCAACCTGAAATTTTGTACAAGACGTGGTTTTATATCGGTTTTTGTCATGTCATGGAACTTAATCTACAAGGGTCATTTTGAGCAGTCAAATGTTGTTATACATCGGTTATTTGATGTTGCTATGATCAACACTCTAATCGAACCATGCTAAGTTATGAAAATATTTATGCCGACGGCTTTCAATTGGAACAATGTTGTGAGAATGGAAAATAGTTTATGTGCAATCTCCATATAATGCTGTCAACGGCGCAATCTGGAGAGATTTATAGTGGTTTATATATTACTACGCTTCAGATGATTAAATCTAATGCAGTCACTTATATTACTATGTGTGAGTTGGAGGATATGAGCTTTTGCATTATGATGATCAAAATATTGAGAAATTTTCATGGTCATCGGTTCTTAAAGAGCAAAAAAGTATGTGGGAATATCTACCATCGGTTTAGATGGGGGGAGTGAGATTACTTCACTTGGTCTAGGCTCGGTCTCCAAGATGAGCGCAACACAATCTCGTGCGGTTTTTCCATCGGATGTATTTATGACAAAATCAATGCACATTGCTCGGTTTGCAAATCTTGTTCATGTCTGTAATGCTATTTACATGCATGACGGCCTTTTGTTGAAGACACAACTTCCATTCCTCCACAGATTCCAGGAATATATTTGTGGAATAATCAAACGAGTATGTGGACTATGTTATGGTTTTAATTGCTGCATCGACGCATAGGTCACACGTCTTTGCAATCCATATGGTATGCTGCATTTTCAAAACTTCTAGCACATATTATTAAAATCTAAGCTCACTATCCAAACAATCCAATTAGGTCTATTAGATTGAATGATAATGCAGAAGTTCCCTATATTCATTCACAGAGCGGTCTTATAGAGGCACAAATTAAGCGGTTATAGCTTGTGACCAGAGATTTGGTAATGCATACTAATTTACCGGTATCTTCTTTAGGATATGCAATGTTACATGCAGCTATGCTTATTTGCTTGAGACATATAACTGGTCAACTATTCAGTACGTACTAATTGGTAACTGGATATGAGCTTAATATCTCACTTCTATGCATCTCTGGTTGCGCGGTACATGTGCCTACTATGCTTCCACTATGTATAAAAATGGGTCCTCAACGATAATTAGGCATTTATGTTTGTTATGATTCTCTAAAGATTGTCCACTATTTAAAAACTTTGACAGGAGATCTCTTTACTGCTTGTTTTGCGGAATGTCACTTTCATGAGACATACTTCTCGTCGTTAGAGGGAGATATGAATGATTTCATTCTGGTTAAACGTTGAAAATTTACGTGGTATGTTCCCATTATATCTCATCATGATCTCCACACATCTTAGTGTGAGATTGAAGTGCAATGTATTCTTGATCTTTATACAGTAGCAGATTTGATGTCTGACACTTTATTGATATCATGAAAGTGACGAGATCAGTTATACATGCTGCAAATCCTGAAATTTGAAAGTCCCTAGCATTGAACAAGATAACGCAGCACCTGGGCAAGGTTGTATTTCTCCTTCCCATAGTGGGGGTGTAGTGTCGGTCAAAATCCACTAATAAGTTGCCAGTAAAAAGGTAAGCCATCAAGGCACAACTGCTCATCATCAACATATGAGATTGCTTCTGGCTATAAATGTGTCTAAAATTCGATATTGACAAACACTGGGTGCCACCTCAGAGTCAATGATGATGTCATTAAATAACGAAATCTCACAAAGTTGAACAAATACTAACGATATTATGGATGATTCTTCCAGGTTTGTTGATGATGCATTTACTTATTCCATCGCTCAGGTATTGATGACGGTGAAGTGGAACATTGCTATGTTGCGGATTGTCAAAGGTTAACGTAGAGCAGATTGATTGATATGGAAAGTTGTTGACTAGGCTGAACTAGACTCTCTTACAAAAGGCAAGTTTTAGGTATGGTAGTACTATAACCACCAAATAGTAAGACGGTTAAACACAAATGAGTCTGTGTTTGGAAGCACAATGAGGATAACTTGTGGTGCAAGATTTCTCTCAACGCCCTAATATTGATTATGAAGAGATGTATTCACTTGTTATGGACATCATTACTTTCCGCTACCTTATCAGTTTGGTAGTGTCCACAAAATATAGTATGCAGTTAATAGATGTGGTTATAGGATATCTCTATGGGGTTCTTAATTCAGAGATATACATAAGAGTGTTGGTTGGCATGGTTCTACCCGATTCAAGTAACTCTAAATCACAGAGTTCTGATGGGATAAGATTGAGACGTTCACTACTCTAAGTGACTACTTGATTGGGAAGGGATACAAGAATGATAAGTTATGTCTATGTGTGTTCATTAGATAGATAAGTTGTTTGAGATGATAGACCTTGGTAGGACTCGCTTAAGTCTTGGTTTTGAGATCGAACATCTAGTTGGTGAAATTCTTATTCACCAGCCTACTTATGTCTAAATCAGGAATTGGACAAAGCACACCCTCTTAGCACACCGGTAGCTGTTTGCAGTCTGGAATTCAGATGGAGCTTGGTTCCATTTAGCTCGATGTACATGTCTAGATATTGCCTTCTTGAGTTGCATGAACAAAAAATCATTGGAATGGAGTATAACATACCTTCTAGTAATATAAGGGTTCCATAGACTTGGACTTGATCTTTCCCTACGAAGACTACAGAGAGAAGCTTGAAATTCCCGAAAAAATGATGGTTGAATTGCAACATGCAGGTTCCAGGATTTTTGACCCGTCGAAGATTATTCTAAACCCATCGAAGGTTACTCCCTGGACCGACCAAGATCACTCACTCGACACGTCGAAGGGATCCTTCGACATGTCGAAGGTTACTCCTTGGACCGATCAGAGTCACTCACTCGACCCGTCGAGTGAGATACTCTTCCAGTTGTATTAAAAAATTATAGAGTAATTGTATAACGGTGACTACGGGCTTTCACTCGATGACTGAGGACTTATTTGAAGTTTGGACGTATTTTAGAGGATTGTAAGGCTTATGCTTTATCCTTTGATTCCCTTATTGTGCATCACATTCCTCGTGGAGCAAATGGTGTTGCTCACAGATTAGCATACCTTGTTAGTAGTGGTGGTATTGATGAGTTGTGGTTAGAGGAGATGCCTATGATTATTCAGGATGTTCTCTATGAGGATTTACATTTTTTTGATCGAAGTAAAGGTGTTATATCCCCCTCGAATGATTGTAATTCTTTTTCATCAATTTAATAAGGCGTGGGGATGAGACTCCTAACATCGCACTTAGCTAGGTACCATACCCCTTTCAAAAAAAATAGTGTGTTACGGAATGGGCACATGCAATCAATATATGGCGTTCGATCTTCATAATTTTTTCTTTTTACAAGAGTGTATATAAAAGCCAACGATGGTTTACCGTAAACAGCTCCATATCATCAACCATATTACATAAATGGTTCATATCTTTTGTTTTGTTTTTTCTTTTTTAATTTCTTCTTAGTTCAAGGAAACATGGTTTGCATAGATTCTCTCTTTTTTTACGAAGAAATGCATTCATTGCATTTATAACTGGTCAGATACAATCAAAAACATCTAGAAAAACCCTCTTTTTTAAGAGAGGCAAAACTAAACTAGACAGTGATGTATCTATAGACATTGGAGCACATCAAGACTAGGTCTAATCAATCTAACGACTGAAGATTAAATTAGACCTCAACAAGCTAGCACACTATTTTTTCTTAGCTTTGCCCTCAGTGGCAAAGCCTCCCTCTTCCACAGCTGGATATGTCAACCTCAAAGTCCCAACCGCTGGAAGCTTCTGATCAAATTGTATCTTTTCTTTTCTTCTTATTTTTGCTTCCAAATGGACTCCTCTCTTCTTGCTCGACTCTTTCTTCTATTTCTCTTATGATGAGATGCCCAAACAAGCTCTATCAATTAATAGTTTTCCCAACGACAAGGATAATTTTGGCTTCTTTGGAGAGATCATCAAGCCCTCCGCTCTCTTTCTACACTTTTGTTTTGTAGGTACTTTGTAGGGTTACCTGATTCACTGATTCATCCCTTGCGGTATCTCCCCTTATGCTTCCGCTCCCACCCTCAGTAAATTCGATCCCATTACCAGTAATCAAATTCTCCTCTTCATACTCGAGCTCAGCTTCTAAAGTAGTGTCTCCCTCCGCACTTGCCTCATTCTCAACAACATCAATCTCATTTGAATCCTGGTTCATCACCATCAACTGTAGCTTCCCATTCTCACAGGCACTGTTATCAATAACCTTTCCTTTGCTTGTTCCCATGTCTTCATTCTCTTCCTCATCATCCGTTTCCGGTCTCGGTTTGATCACAAGTTTCCATCTCACTTGGAGGTTTTGTTGTTGTTGCAGTAGAGGGGCGGTGAACAAGAACCCATGGTTTGACTCTTCTCCCACAATTACTCTTGGTGTTACACCTTCAAAACCCAAAGGTGGCATACCAAAAGCCCTAAAGCCTTGGGTACATGTCCCTTTGGCTCTCCCACCTGTGATGTTAGTCGAAAACAACTCTTTTCAAAATGATCAATCCTCAGGCAATTTGAACACCTACTCCAGTCAAGTAATCATAGTAGAAGGAGAGCTCAAGTTCAATACCTATGTCAAATCAGAACTTCTTCTTCAAATGGATCGGTCTTCCCAAGGCATGTTGAATCATTACTTGAATGATTCCTCTATCAAATTCCTCATTGTCCATACCTTCATATTCACCTAATGTACCATTAAGCTTGAAAACATTCTTCTTTGTGTGGTACCGTGGAGGTACTCCATCGATCTTAACCCAGAAGCCAATTGTTTTCATCAGGAGCTATTCAACCACTTCCAACCCTTTATACTTTACCATTTGGGTTAGAGCCATGTCAAAATCCCATGGTCCTCCCTTGCAAATCTTGTTCTGGTCTTTAACCTTGTCGCAAGCCACAAAAATGATCTCCATGTTCTTATACTCCGACGTGGTCTGTGATCCTCCACAACCTCGCAAACTTCCTTGTCAGTGCCTCATAGTCGTATGGTTTGAAGGTGAGAAATCGAGCGATGAGATAGATATTCACATATTGATTGAGAGAGGAGTTTCCTCCCGAGCACAAATCAATTAATCCTTCATCTTTATCCAAAGCCAGTGTCACCGAAAACCTTGCAGCAATAGCATCCTCTTTGTTCATGCTTACAGATTTCATCCCGAGATTGAGAAGAAAGTCAAGATAATCATCTAATATATGGATAGTAGAGCTATAGGATTTTGAAAGCTAGGCTCGGCAGGAAAGCGCCGCTATGGTTTTTTTCAACAGGTTTACTTGATCGGCTTACATAAAACCCTTGAGAAAACTAGAATCTGAAATACTATTATGTTGCAATACAACAAGGTGACACACCTCACACACATAAATTTTTGAAATACATATGATCAATTAATGATTATTATCTTCATCCCTTTGAATTACTTCCTCAAACAAAAAGCTAGCTGGCTAGCTAGTAGTTTTTGGATGATTAGAGAGACTTTTGACAAGGAAATCTTCGATCGATAAGGACTTGGGGGAGGTTCAATTCACCGAGCAAGCCAATTCGGCAAGTGTTTAATTTGGTACTCACGGTCGATTGTCCGTTCAAGTACAATAAGGGAAAAATATATTCGCGAATAGATGAAAACACAAGCTTAGTTAGGCCATCTTCAGTAAGTGAGGGCCAAATTAGGGCCAGGGCTATAATATAGCCCTATAAATATATTTTTTATTTTATTGACAATAGTGAATCATCTTCAGCAAGGAAAGGCCAAAGGGCCAAATTTGATTTGAGTGAACCTATAACAACTTGACACTTGTCAACATCTTGGTATTTTCTCATCAACTCACATGCATGAGTAGTCCCTAACTATTTAGCCTGGGCTAGCCAAAGAGCTATAATTGGCTCTTTCTTTGGCCATTTTATGGCCTTTTGGCTCTTATTTCTTGTTGGAGATCAAAATAGAGCTATAGTTTAGTCTATATCCATTAAGACCCTGGCCTTAGGGTTGAAATTCACATGACACTGTCGCATGGATGAAAGTGAACCAACCTGGCCATTTATAGCTGCGGTGATTAATTATCTTACGAAATGACATAAGTGATCGCTGCAACAACACATGCGTCATGAGAGACCATTTTCCAACATTAACAATGACGTAGCCAGAAAAGCATACAACCATGTCAAAATTGAAATTTTAAATTAACATATATTTTTTTAATAAAGAGCACAAATAATATAATCAAATCTTATGCATACCAAATGTAGAAAGTATTATATAAATGTTCTCGACGAGTCTTGTCGTTATCATCATCTCATAATCCTCTTATCATCATTATCAGCTCGTTGTTTGCTTTTCTTTTGTTGTAATATTTATCAAGAATAGCTTTCATAATTATGCAAACTTAACGTACTATGTATGGTTAGAAAGATAGGTTGTCTATATATAGACCATTTCCATATTAACGAATGGATTAAACTAATCAAATTTAGATATTGAGTTTGTATTCAAGGAGAAAATAGATACACAAGAGATATGATCTGAAACTGTACTTTATTTATTGATAAATGGCCTTGAATATGCATTACAATATGTTACAATCAATATCTCTATAAATCAGGGATTGAGAGAATATCTACTTCTATATTAATTAGGATAAGACACACATTTAGATACCAGGAGTATAATATCCTTAAACACTCCCCCTTGTGTCACGATCCTAATGAATGATGCATAACTTGTTGCCTCACTAAAAACCTTTCCAAGCAGACACAAAACCTCTTGGGTAAAAATAAAAACTTGGTCTAAGGGAAAAAGAGTACAATGCATCAACTACATAAGTGAGCACATGTGGTGTAGACTCCCCCTGATGTCTATGAAATGAACTCCCTCTGATCAGTAACTCAATCTTGGAGTTCGGAATACCTTCGCATACCAATGCATCTCATAGGCTTCACAAATGTAGATTTTGGTAAAGACTTTGTGAACAAGTCTGCAGCATTATTCTCCAAATCAATCCGGTTCACATGGATTTCTTCACGTATCTGAAGATGTGCTTTACACTATTCCAATGACTTTGTATAGGCGCAGACCGAGAAGGCAATGTCTGGATGTGTGCACCATGTTATATATATAACCAAGCTCCAACCGCACTAAGATATGAAATCTCAGCTCCAAAAGTTCTTCACCATCATCTTTTCAGATGAAATGGATCATTTTGGGTTTCAGACTGCAAACAACCATTGGTGTGCTAAAAGGGTGTGTTTTGTCCATTGCCTGATTTAGAGATAAACAGGCTGGTGAATAACAATTCAACCAACTCGATGTTCCATCTCTAAACTAAGACAAAATCAAGTCCTACCAAGGTCTATCATCTCAAACAACTTGTTCATCTAATAAACACGCATGGGCATAACTTATCATTCTTGTATCCCTTCCCAATACTAAAAAAAATGCTTCACACAATGGTCAAATAGTGTTGTCTGATTTGCCAAAATTTTGTTGTCTTTACGTGTGTTGTCTAATGAAATTTAGGGACAACAATAATACAGTTATCTATTAACTTTTGAAACATTGGTTATTTCTTAAAAAACATTATCTGATTTCTGAATGTCATGCCATGCCATGAGGCGCGCGCGATGGATTCCATAAGGCCGATGGCATGGCAAGTATCACACAACAACTTTTTCAGCTCTTGTGTAATAATCAGACAAGAGTTGGAGTCTTGATTTCACCTTTGTGAGATAGATGATCAAACATTGGTTGGAGCCATTTTACAACATTGTGTGATGGTTGTAGTGAACCATATATCATATTAAAGTCATTTATAACCATTGTGGTAATGTACTAATATTGCACAATGAACAGTATCCAAATGATACAAATGAAGAGTAACCAGAATACCATATCACATATTAAACATTCATTCAATTCAACCAACAATATTTGATAAGTTCATATCAATTCACAACACACATCATTCAAACTACATAACTTGCATCAACCCAAATACCTAGCTCAATCATTTTTCGTATCCGTCAATTACCTAACTCAGAAACTAGCATCCAAATACCTAACCCAAATACCTTAATTAAACTAGCATATTTAACCGATGCACAACAAATCCATCACATTCTTCTTGTTTTATAAATGCATAATCATCTGGACGATGTGCAAACATATCAGGATCATCCAAGTATGGTTGAATGTACATCTCAGTGTGAGATTGATGTGCAATGTATTCTTGATCTTCATAAAGTAGCAGATTTGATGTCTGACTCCTTTACTGATATCATGAAAGTGACGAGATTGGTTATACATGTTGCATATCTTGCAAGGTTGAAAGTCTCTGGCATTAGGCAAGATAACGCAACACCCGGGCAAGGTAGTGTTTCTTCTTCTCATAGTAGGGGTGTAACATCGGTCAAAATCAACTGATGAGTTGCCGATGAAAAGGCAAGCCATCATGGTACAACTTTTCATCATCAACACATGAGACTGTCTCTGATTGTAAATGTGTTTAAAAGTCGATATTGATAAATAATGGGCGATGCCTCAAAGTCAATGACGATGTCATTAAACAAAGAAATATTACCAAGTTAAACAAATGCTAGCGGTATTATTGATGGTTCTTTCAGGTTTATTGATGATGCATTTACTTATTCCATCGCTCGGGAATTGACGAACATTGCTATGTTGCGGACTGTCAATGATTAACATAGAGCAGATTGACCTATATAGAAAGTTGTTGACTAGACTGAACTAGACTCTTTTACACAAGAGAAATTTTTGATATGGTAGTGCGATAACCACCAAATGGTAAGCCAGTTACACACAAATGAGTTTGTGTTTTGAAGCACAATGAGGCGAACTTGTGGCTCAAGGATTCTCTCAATGCCCTATTATTGATTATGAGGATATGTATTCTCTCACTGCCCTAGTAATTATGGTTATCCGCTACCTTATCAGTTTGGTAGTGTCCACAAAACTGATTATGCAACTAATGGATGTGGTTACAACATATCTCTTTGGGGATCTTAATTCAGAGATATACATAAGAGTTCCGGTTGACATGGTTCTATCCAATTCAAAAAACTCTAAACCACAGAGTGCTCATGGGATAAGATTGAGACGTTCATTACTCTAAGTGACTACTTGATTAGGAAAGGATACAAGAATGATAAGTTATTTGATGAACATGCATGTTCATTAGATGCCCATGCGTGTTCATTATATGAACAAGTTATTTGAAATGATAGACCTTGGTAGGACTCAATTAAGTCTTGGTTTTAAGATAGAACATCGAGTTGGTGGAATTTTTATTCACCAGTCTTCTTATGTCTAAATCAGGCAATGGAAAAACACACATTCTTAACACATCAATGGTTGTTTGCCATCTAGAATCCAAAAGGAGTTTGGTTGTATTTAGCTCGGTGTACATGTCCATATATTGCCTTCTTGGTTTACGCCAACGCAAAATCATTGGAATGAAGTATAGCATACCTTCTGGTAATATAAGGATTCCATATACTTGAGCTTTTTCTTTCCCTATGAAGACTACAGAGAGAAGCTTGAAATTCCCGAAAAAAGTGATGGTTGAATCGCGGCATGTAGGTTCCAGGATTTTTGACCCGTCGAAGATTATTCTCGACATGTTGAAGGTTACACCCTAGATCGATCAGGGTCACACACTAGACCCGTTGAGTGAGATAATTGACCCGTCGAAGATAGATCTGGCTACAAATATTGTACCTCACTACAATGCAATCCCCTACTCAATGATACCTTGTGAAGTCTTGATTGGTTTTTATAATAGTGGCTATCTCTCTAACCCACACAAAGGACGTTTCCGAATAGGTTATGTATTCACCATGGGAAACATGACGATTTCTTGGAGATCAACAAAGTAAACCCTTATCGCTACTTCTTCGAATAATTTTGAGATTATATATAGCTTTGCATAAACAGTTAAAAAGTGTCTGGCTTAGGACGATAATACAACATATTCGAGGATCTAGTGGATTGTCATCTACTACGATAACACCAACTTGCATCTTTGAAGATAATGCGGTTTGCATTGAACAAATGAAGTTATGTTACATTAAGGGTGATCTTACTTAACTCATTTTGCCAAAGTACTCCTACAATCAGCAATAATAACGGTTATTGATTATCCGTGTGAACCGGATTGGTTTGGTGGATAATGTTGCAGACTTGTTTACCAAGTCATTGTCCAAATTTATATTTGCAAAACATGTGAGATGCATTGGTATGCAAAGATTGTTTGAACTTCAAGATTGAGTTACTGATCAAGGGGAGTTCATTTTGTAAACATAGGGAGTCTACATCACTTGTAGTTGCTTATGTAGTTGATGTCTTGTACTCTTTTTCCCTTAGATCAAGTTTTTATTTTTACCCAAGAGATTTTTTGTTTGCTTGGTAAGGTTTTTAGTGAGGTAACAAATTACGCATCATCCATTAGCATCGCGACACAATGGGGAGTGTTTAAGGATATTATAATCATGATAGTTAGATGTGTGTCATGTCCTAATTAGGACAGAAGTAGATATCCTCTCAATCTCTGATTTATAGGAAAATTGATTGTAACAAATTATAATGTATATTTAAGGTCATCTATCAAATAATAAAGAGAAGATTCAGATCTCTTGTGTATTTACTTTTTTTGTTGAACAAAAAGTACAAAATATGATATAAATATCGAGTTTCAACAAATGTGTCAAACGTCTTCGGAATCCCAAATCAGCAGGCTCGTACACAGAACGTCTTCAAATAATACTAGGGCCCAGAGATATTTCCTATATAACAAACTTGAGTTTTATTGTACAAAGCACTGTTCACTATTCACATCACGCACAACTCACGTGATTTTCCTTATCAGCTTCATCTGCTTTTCTCCTCTTCTCAACCACTCTCTTGCTCTCAGTCTGATCAGATTATCTCCTTTCTCACCACACTGCGTTCGCTCTCCGATCTTCTCATCCTAGACCACCATATTCTCTGATTTTTCTGCCCTCTAGAGAACCTATCGACTTAACGAATATGGATTTCGTTGTGTTCACCACTGCGTTTGCTTGGTTCTTTGCTACTCATCAGCCGAGCCACGTTAGTTTGTATAGATGATTTTGTCCTTTGTTTTCATCAATCATTCTCACCCTGTTTCCTTTCGTCTCTCAAACATCCACCTGAATTCCGTCCATCTCATCGGCTTTCAAATTTTGCCATCTCAAACTGAACAGATCTCAAACTTATATCTACCATTTCCGATCGGCTCCGACCGCCCATCTCTTTCTTTTCACCAGATTTTGATTTTTCTTTTTCCGAACTGACAAGAAGAATAAAGCTTAACCTACAAAATTCCATTCACATCGGGAGAGTTTTCGATTTTGGATTGATTTCAAATTCTAACAGTACACTTTAGTTACTCATTTTCATGATCTATCATAAACTTTTTATTGAGTGATACGTGTTCTGAGAGTGGTTAACAATCATTTATACATGTGAAGTAAATAGATCTCTTTACTTCTGAATCACAATGGAGAAAGCCAAATGTTATTTGTGCAATTTTGGCTTCTTCCTTTATTTAGATTTAGATAGCCGAATACTCTAATGTAATTGTCACCTGATATTCAATTAGTAACCTGAAATTGAAATGGAGCAGGGGACTTATATATCATGTATCCGTTGTCGTCTCTTTTGCACCCTATCACCCGAATTTGAGTTCCCGTAATTGTAAACAACTTAGCGAGATAGAGAGAAGAGTACATAATCTTCATTAGTTGGCCTGGGACGTGATGGAGTATCAGCTGGAGACCACTTTTGTTTGCTTTGGCAAGGTCCATGATTCTCAGGTATAGTCTTTTGCGACACCTAATTGCATCATATATAAATATTATGAAGCTCATTGTTTTCTTAAAAAGTTTCATCTTCTTCTATGATTCCAGAATCATAGTGCATATTAAAACGTTAATTGATCTAAAATATTTACATATAATCATCTGCTTGCTTTGTTTTGATGTCTTAGATCATAAAGTATTGAGTATTGACGTGTTCTATTTGTCAAGATTCAATCTAATTGAGTAGGCTTATTGGGTATGCTGATTCCTGATTTCCATGTTGAAATGGATTGAATGTGAGAGGTGTTGAAGATTATATTTTCTATAATGCTAATGAACCAATATGGTTCATGAATAAGAGTTCCAATTCTTGATCATCTTATGTATGTTACAGCCTCCCTATCATGATTTTTTTCAATTTGGAGATATAGGTATGCTATATTATATGTAGTTTAAAGTTTAAGGCTTTGAATATGATTTAACCCAAGCCACTAAGTTCACTTTTAATTAGGTGAAATTATACCCTTAGCATATCATCCTCATGACTTCTCAAACCCTCATCTTCAAAGGATGTTTTGTTTTAATATGGTTCTGTGTTCTCATCTCCATCTCAAAAGAGTTCTTAGGTAGTTTTCTCTACATAGGTCGAAGAAGCTTTAATTTTATGAGTTTAGGGAACTGATCAAGAATGATTTTGAGCCTTAATTCTCTATGTATGTAGAGGTGCTAGGATTAGTTATCAATTCCTCAATATCTGAGCTTGAGGAAACATCATTTCCTATGATCTAAATCATCTAAGTTGATTGAAATATTGTAATTCGTGCATAAGTATTGATTACGTTCTGCTTAGAAATTTCCAAGCTAGGATTCTTGATTAGGTTCTGCTTGGAATCTTTTATTTTATTGTATAACTGGCACACTTGATGTTCTTTGTCTGATGAAAGATTGATAATTGCAACGTTCTGGGTTTGATTTGTTTAAAAGGATCTTAATGATAGAATTCTGAATGGAAGAAAATAATGCTTTTTTAGTTAGTTTAATTGGGTTGATTGATTAATATACATGCTCTTTCAATATATTTCGTCATCTGTAACCAAAGGCTTTCCATGATTTCCATTCAGATATAGTCATTAGCCATTCTACTATCCTTACATTCTTAGCACCTTCTCTGAATGTCTTGAAAACCATTTGTTTTGAGTTCTGCAGAGAATGCATGATGAATACATGGAAAACAGAGTTTAGAGATCTTTATCTTTGTGACGATGACTTCAATGTGTAGCACTTTGATTACCAAATAACTCAACCATCGAAATTAGTCACCTGATGAGATGTGGAAATGAGATGTGGGATAATTCATTAATCCCAGTTTCCACATCTCATCTTACAATAACAAAATGAGATGCACATATGCTACATCTCTCTAGCATATTCAATTCATGAAGTGGCTTTATATTGTGCTTTCTGAAATATCAAACTTAAATGCATACCTAAGCACTTTTAGTTTCTGTTATTCAATTCATGAAGTGAGTTCTCTATTTCAGATAGGTTTGGCTTTTGTTGTTGTTGTTGTTGTTAGGCTAGTCTATTAATGATACTGTGCTGCAATATGTTTTGTATTTGTATGGTGACTCAATATTTTGAAGCCTGAACTGAGTAATGGAGAAGAAAAACATGTTCATTTGTGTAGTCTCTTTTTGTAATCTGATTTGAATGCTTAGTAAGAAAGAATCAAGCAATGGTCTTGAATTTTTTTCTCCAAATCTATTTCGTTTATGTCCGATTGATCAGTTGGATGTCTTTTTTGATATGTGTGGGTGTGTAAAATTTCAGTTTTGCATTAATGCTGATTTTTCACTTTACCTAAAGATAAGGAAGAGTAAAATATGATGTGGCTATACTTTAGTCTCACCACTTCACCCACTAATGACATTATCACCATTACTTAAGGATCAAGGTCCATATCCTCCATGATCACCATGAAATCATGAAATAATGAAACTACATCTCCACTATCTTCACGAAGTAAGGACAAAGTGAAGAAGTGGTACAAATACATAAACTTATGAAGGAAAAAAGGGGAAGGATGATGGGCACATATATCTCTCGAATTAATCTGATATTCAATTCTCTCTTCCTCTTCAAGGGTGCTTCCATGCTTCTCAAGGAATCAATGGAGAGAAGATTGAGAATCTGTTGGTGGATCTCTCTCAGAATTTTTATGCACCAACAATATGTCTGATTGATTGTTACCCTTCTCCCTCGGCTTTGACTTCCCTCTCTATTTGATACATCAACGTCTCCTATCTCTAATCTGATGCGATGAGGAAGCAGTTGGACCAGCCCATAAGGGCAAATCCAAACGGCGATAGACGTTTGGGAGGTGAACTGCAAATATTATGATTGAGATGTATATCATCAATAATTTGTAAGACTATGCCTTTACTATCTTGGTAAGCTTCATTCTTCCCCAAATTCAGTTTTTTTATCAACCAATTGTAGGCTAATTATTCCAAGAAAAAATTATTCTGTTGTCAATATATCTTCATTTGATGGATATTATGTCACTGTAGAAATTGGAGCAGCGACAAAGATCTGCAACGAGTTAAAACAAATAAAATTGGTGGTGTGAAGGTTAGCCAAACTTTACTTTTCACCTATTCATTCTTTTCCCGTTTAAAACAAACCTTACGTTCGTGACATTAGGCTTTGTTCGTTTTGAGAATTTGCAGTCAAACGTATCCTTGGTCTTGAATCGATTGGGCGAATAGAATCATCACACATAGGTAGGTCAATTTTCAAAGACTCATTTTTGTAATACATTTATGTGCTGCTTCATGATGATATTTGCTGTTGCAAATTTTTTTGATTGCAGTATCAGGATCCAAACCAATGTTGATAGCCGAGGAAAGATGGAGAATCCGGCATTGCATAAGGGATTGTGTGCTTTTACATCATCCCTTAATTATATCAATGCCACCTATAATCATTTCAGTCACACAGCTGCATTTTTATGTGTGTAGATTAATTTGTTATGTATCAAAATACACTATATAGGTTAATTTTTTATACAGTTAACATTGTAATCAGGAATTACACTTGATCTGGACATTAACCCGTTTTATTTATATTTATATGTCAAGTACATAACTTAACTCTTATATAGCTAACTTTGTGACCGGACATCTATGCTTGATCGGGATCTTAGTTGCTATTTGTATAATTATGCTACACTACAATACATTGTTTCATCTATGTTATAGAGTTAGGAATGCAATTTGATCAAGGTAGCTTAAATGATATGTGATAGTTTGTTTATCATTATAATGTACTAACCTATGAACAAAAATCAATTTACTTGGTCACCGTTCTTTTTCTTCATATCTCCCTTCGTGGCATCTACTCTATTATATATGTAGTCGAACTCCATATTAGCCGATTCGACTATCTAATGAAAATCTTTGATCTTTTCTCAAAGTATGTGCATCACCTAACTAGCTATGGACGCTCATGTTAAATCTTAGAAGTCACATCTAATACATATATAAGTAAAATATAATTAAAGAGACTTTACCTCTATCATTTTAATAAGACAATAGATAGCATTTTTAGCTAACAAAATCCATTGTCAATTAATCAAGCATATGTCGTGACGTGCCATGTTGAAACAGAAATATTGCTAGCCAGTAAATAAAGGGAAAAAATCAACACAAACTATTTGTGACAAATTAAACACACCGAGTAGCCCAAATCCGGACATTAAATTAGGTATGTTTTTTCATTGCAGCATTCTTCAACCATGTACAAGTTTAATTAGTTGATTCTCTTTCAATGCTATGCCGTCTTTACCATAGCCCCCAACTCGCAATATAAACCTTTCAAAGATGATGCATGGGAACCATCACGTTCGATCAGCAATATTGCTAGCAAGCAAGAGTTTGGTGCATGTTTGATATATAGAAGCTAGAGAAGTATTTGCCATGGAGGGGAGAAAAGAAAGCTCTGTATTGGTGGTCTGTGTTTTGCTTGGCTTACTCATATCACAGTCCACAGCTTTAAGGTTCGAGTTGTGCTATGGTGCTTGCTTTATCGCCTGTATGACAGAACCACCGCACAGTCCCTGGCCATGCGCCACAGCCTGCTTCAAAAATGCATCTTACCAGCGGATCAGAAAACAAAGGACGACCCAGAATACCTCTGCAAGCTTGGTTGTGCTACGTCCTCTTGTGCCAACATCAGCACCAATCTCAATCCAAGTAAATAACCTAGCTCATTCTCTATCAATCTCTCGATCTCACACACTCATATACCTTTGTTGTTACTTGTATGTGTAACTTATTTTTCTTTACCAGATGAAGGAGAAGTGAAGGCTTGTGTGGATACTTGCTCTACGAAATGCACCAGTTCTTACCCATCAACAAAGAACTATGACTTGGTTTTAGGAATTTGCAGAAACTAATGAATCAAATCCGTACTGAATAAATTCACATACATGTATTCGCATCTCAAGGGAAATCATAATTCCTAATAAAATTGCGGTGGTTATTCTCAGCAGTAGAATTGGCATTTGATGCTTAGTGTCAACTTTCAAATCAGATAGTTTGGTAAAGATGCACAGTAGTAGATAAAAGAGGAGAATATACCAAAAACACTAAATATGTTTGAGAACCTAGCTAGTTTTGACATAGAAAACTTGTGGAAATCAGTAAAGAACTAAAAGATTGTTTGAGATTGCTTTCCCGATACCCAAAACTGTTTTTGCATTAAGGCAACTCCAAACAGGTACATAAGCTCATGCGCTTCTACAAATAACTCTTCAAAGTTTGAAAAACTTGCTTCAATATCAATTTCCACCAGAGGCTTTGCTACGTAAACAAAAGAGTTCTAGAGGAGCAATCCAAAACACAGACTATATGTCACTTGCGAGACCAAAATAAACGACCTTACACATTACAAAATATACTGAAACACAGACTACTAAAGATTTCAACATAAATGTGCATCAAGGCCTGACCATATACATGCATACAAGACTGCCCCGGATGCATCTCGATTTCAAATTCGCACAAAGCAGCTAATATTGATGACCATTTCAAACATGCAACTATCAATATCAGACACAGCAGTTCAATTTATATTGCAGATAAGGGACCAACTACAAAACTGTCAAGCATTAAGCATCCCAAGAGCTTTAAATAGTCTGAACCTAGATTTATCCGATATGAAGTTGACAGTCTTTCAAAGTGACATTAAAACTACAACAAAATGGACATGACTATCGCTCTGCTTCAAAAGGGCTTAGTATTGCCAGACCCTAAACAACGTGAACTTTGTTTACTTCCCTAAAGGGAAAACGACTTCTATAGAAAGGAAATATAACTCACTGAGAATTGGCATGTGCCACCTTTCAATCATTTGGGGGAATTTTCAGGAGTCTTCATAGCTGTAGCAGTCTTACTTATGTATTGTGTAACAGCAGCCCGAAATTCCTCAACTATTGAGCCATCCTTGAACTTCAAAGCAAATGTGGATAAGCCATCCTTCTTTTCATCAACACTATTCATGCAAGCAAACGTTACACCTCTCTTCTCCATATTTGTGAGCTTCATGTCTGGGTAAAGACTAGCATTTAGAATGACCTTCCTGATTCCCTTGGCTCTCATAACTAACCTGGCTTTGTTAGCCCCAGATTCAGAGACATTTACCTTCAGATCACCCTTTCCACGCTCTTTCCAACCTCCATCAAAAAATTCGAATAGCACAGCATCAGCAGTAAAAACCGCTTTTTCATTTTCTTCTCCAGTCTCAACTGCAACCTCTTGCATTGAAGGGATGTCACTCTTAGACACAATTGAAGGCCCGACCGGGGCAAATAGTGAAGAACTCCCATTATTAGAGAGCCCAAAACCAGATGAAAGATCATTCTTCGACCCAAGAAGTGAACCAGAGCCAGTACTCAATGCAGACCCATCCTTGGAAATAAGCCCAAAAGAAAATGTGGACGTTGAAAACCCAGTTCCAGAAAGATTTGTGAAGGCATTTTGACTACTTGAAAGCTGCTGGAATGAGTTCAAAGGGGCACCTTCAGTAGTTGAATCTGCAATTTCATTTTTCTTTTCTTCATTCTCAGTTTCAGTCTTTCTCGCCTCACCATCAGTTACAGTCTCTACCTTGTTTCCCTCAGTTACAGTCTCTACCTTGTTTCCAGCCTCACCATCAGTTCCAGTCTTGAGCTCATTAGCAGCCTCCCCATCACTGACAGTCTTTACCTCGCTTTCAGCCTCGGCATCGTTTTCAGTCTTATCCTCTCCAACTGCTAGTTCACTGGAAATAATGTTGTTCTCCTTCACAACGGTCTCCTTATCTGCTTTAGACTCAGTATTATCATGTGCTACCCCAGGCTCTGTTGCCTCACCGGGAGCTCTGAGTTCCTCCTCATCGTCCTCCTTATCTGCGGCAGATTCAGGCTTGCTATCTGACTGCTGATTAGCCTCATCTGAACCTCTTACTTCACTAGCAGGTTGTGCAGCAGCGACAGCTTGAGAGGAGACTGCACTAGCTTCTGGTGGAGGAACCAAGCATATCCCAGCAAAAGGGTTAGATGAAGGACCTGAAGTTGGCTGAGAGCGACGAACCTTAACAATTTTTCTTGTTGCTAGCACTTCTTCACTTGCCTTCTTGAATGTTCCAGTCTCTAGTCCACTATCTCCCTCATCATCAAGGTCTGGATCATCCTTAGTTATTTGAATTCCAGCAGCCCGTTTCTTGGATGGTGGAAGGACATTTTGCAAATCCGCCATTGACAAATAAATCAAGGAAATATAATATCTGCAGACATAAAAAAAGTTTGTTATGGAGCCGAATTAAGCAGACAAGAAATGCAAATTCATTATATGCAGGGAGAAACTACATAGACAAATCTACTTTAAGTAGAAACAGATACACTGCATACATTAAAAGCCAACTTAAAAGCCTGTGGTGTTTTAAATTTCTTAGGTTTATGTGATAAACATTAAGACATGATAATAATATACCATTTCAAATAGCATTCTATAATCCAGAGTGGAATACACTACACACATTAAAGCCTCAAATTGTACGATTCCTAAAAATGCAAAGGGACAAATGATCCCAAAAGTAACATGGCTCACCAAACAGTTTGGCAGTTACTAGTCCCAAGGAAAACTTGCCGATCAGCCAAAACCAACTTCACTCACTATGATCACAAATTGAAGATAACCAGCTATTAAAAGAAATTCTTAACATAACCCCAAGATACTTACATCTCTGATATACACTTGCAGGTTTCTAAAAACCTAATGAGTACAGCACTGTCAATTAACCTTATCATTAAGTGATTTGAAATAGTATATTATTCTCATGTCTTAATGCTTATCACATAAACCTAAGAAACTTAAAGCACCACAGAAAGGTAACCATAAACACAAATTTAGGGCTTATGACTTCATCGCTACATGATAACAGCCTGTTTAGTTAAAACACTTAAAGCGGGATTAAACTATTGGGGTTGATATGTTTCAATATCAGCGGTGGAGCTAGTCAGGGACGAGCCCGGGCCATGGCCCCCCCTGACATCTAAGAGTGAAAAAATTTAGCACACTGCCAGTCCGCCATAACTTGATAACTATCAACTATACAATGTATCTTAATTAGGTACATTATTCTAATCAACTACTTGGATATCGTAGTGATGTCTAAAGTCTAAGGCCTTCTATGTATAACAAGAAAAACCCTGCTGCATGGGCCAACCATTAATTATTATTACATAAAAAAGTAAAAGTATAATACGAGTATATTATGTTGGGGAGACCCACAAAGTTTCTATGTATTTACGTTAATTCTACGATGAAATAGAAATAAAAAATTTTCCTTATAAATAGGTCATGTAGCTTATAATCATAGATTTTACTTATTATCAATTTCTCTGCGTATCTCTTGTATCAAAATCCTTAATTCGATAAAGATTGTGAAGAATTGTTACGCAGCAAAATGGGTGATGAGTTGATGGATGATTGTTTGATATCATTCATACATTGAGAAATACATATCCTTTACTGATGACAATGATGCTATTATGAAACTTTGTTCAGGATATGACAAATATCCTTGCAATTTATAGTATATTTACGAGCATAATTTGTATATTTTCAACAATTTATTTTTTAAAATTGTGATTATTTTTCACAAATCCAATCTGAGAGTTACCAGCTAAAACCCTAGTTTCATTCCGAGGAGCGAGGGAAAATCTATTACAGAATCAGGTCATCCCAATTTCGAGAACAAATTTCAAACACACTAACCTACAGTAACAACATAAGCTACGCAGCACAGAACAGAACAATTACCATACCCTAAACCCAGAAAAAAAAATACAAAATCAATAACAACAACAATAAAATTGAGATACCGAGTACAGTGGTTGTAAGTATCTGAATCGAAAGCTGAAATTCAAAAACAGTAAGTAGAGAAAAGGAGTGGGGGGGGTGGGACTCACCGAGTGAGAGATCCGGAAATAAATGTCGTCGTGTAATTTGTGCTTCTTCCGAAAATTTGAATTTGATTTGGAAGGGATTCGTATAACGAAGAGTGGGGGAGGCCTTGTTGTTCTAATTCACGAGCTCAGAATTTGAAATGGTGGTGGTGGTGCCAAGGAGAGACGAGAGACGAGACAGTGAGCCAAGGGTTCCTCACATAGGGTTTTATAGGAATTTGCGGTATAAATTTCGGATTTGTGACACGTGTTGATGAAATCTCAAAGGATTTTTCTTGTGCTAGGGCTTCAAAAAAAGGAAAACAGCACAACGGCCTCTATAAAATCATTAAAATGTTGGCATTTATCCCACACAGAGTGACAAAACTTTTTGTTTTGTTTTTCTTTTTCATTTCATAAATTGGAAAATAGTTTGAAACACTATCTCTCTTAGGAATGCCCGAAAATCAAAATTTAAATAATATGCTCGCTATACATGGCATGTCCGAACACTTCTTAATTAAGCTACTAGTTTGACGTCTTAAATGTTTTTGTATTTCAAGATGTTCTAAATCAATGCCGAACTGAATTTATTTCAACGACCAAAAATGGAAATACGATTTTCTGCTCTATTAAGTACTAACGTTCAAACCATGAAAATAAATAAATTTCCTTTATAAAACTTTTAGAAAAAGAAAAAGAAAAAAACTTGGACGTACAAAGTCTTGATGACATCAAAAGCTTAGAATGTAACAGAACGATCCACACCCAGTCGGTCATATCTAACCCTCATTTTTTATCAAACAAACAAGACAAGGAGGTTTCAGAAAACAAACTATAGATTAGATATGGAAGAGGACACTGCTCTTGATCTTTAGCCTAATTATTGATGAAGATAGTACCAAACTGAGCCTTGTGAATGCGCATAAAAACCGAACGTTGAACAAACAACAAAAAACAACTCAAAAGCAAACAAAATTTCACAGGCGATCGTCTATACATCCCACGAGAGAGATCACACTGTATTAGAAATTATAGTGTTGTATGCAAGGGCTATTTCCTCTTCTGTCATCTCAAGTGTTTCATCACTGTCATATCCTGCTGCACTATTGGATGAGGCTTCACTTCTTCCTCTGTCCTTCTCTTGTCTCTCAGTCTTCAGCTTTTTCTTTCTCAAAGTATCATCATCCATGTTATGCAGTTCCAATTCGTAAATTTGTTTACACTCTATGGCCTGTCTGCAAAGATCTTCCTTTGATATCGACACAGAGTCCTTTGATTCAAGATTTGCCAGCTCTTCAACTACACGAGGAATGAAGTTCCATTGTTCAGTTATGTGCCGAACATCCTGCAAAGTAAAAAACGAATTCAAGAAATGGACTTGAGGATGAAGCAACATATGACTTTAATCATTTTATTGTCGCAGTCGACTTTCAAATGGAAACGGGAGAGCAGTGATGGGTGTCTGTCAGAGTAGTTAGCGAATTGCTTCACCAATTACTTGCATAATGTATCGGATGACAGGGCCAGTGACTATCAGTTCGCACTAACAAGTTTGCAGCTAAGATGTTCTCAAGTCAACCATATACAAAGTTACAGCAAGGCTAGGTTTCAGGAAACACAAACTGCAAATGTCAGTAACATCATGCTAATGAGTGACCCTATAATGCAAACATAATGAGCTCAAAATGAACAGCAAAGAAAATCAAAAGGCTACTGATTGGTCACTCTAGTAAAACTATGCATGTCATAATCAAAACTCTAGGTATCTTCATTCACTATCACCAAATGTAATGGAATAAAGACGGTTTTGACTTCAAATCGTTAAGAGACTATATACATATATATCTTTCCAACTGCAATTTGAGATCCAATACTGGAATTATCTGTTCACCAATAAGTGTACAATGTTACAGAATTTACACTGAGGCACTGTTCCCTTCTTTTTTGCAAGTGAGGGGACTCAAGTGTGCAACAAAGGTTAAAGCATATTTAAGGACAAAAGAGCATTCCACCAAGAGTACCTGTTTTTGTTCCAGCGAAGATATTGCATCTTGTAAACAAGTTAAAATCCCTTCAGCTGCTATTTGCTTTATCTCATCCGGATCTGGCTATAACAGGTCAAAAGAGCACAAAAATATCATTCAACTGGATAATTCAGGAGATATTAAAATATAATAACAAAATTAAAATATGCATAAGTCTTATATTTAATTATAAGTGATATATGATAGGAATTGAATGGACGCCCCAGAGCTTAACCAGACTGTAAAGTTATAAGTGATATTGTATGTAAACAACAAACTTCAGCTATTAAAGGAACATATTTGCAGACCCAATTTCACAAAACAATACCACTTGGCCATAACAAACACAGACAAAGAGTAGAATGCCAATAACCTTTTCGTCTTGACTCTCCAGCCATGATATTGTCTTCTGCAAATCATTAACTGCCCACTTCTTCACTTGAGATGGAGAAAAACACTCTTCAACCAAATTAGAAGCTTTAACGTGCTAAACACATACAGGAGATACAGAACTTCATCAGTATAAATTACAAAGAAATAACCACATTTCACTTTAGTCAAAATGTTACTCAAACAAACCTAAACAATTGAATAAGCCAAAAACGTCATTTTATAGGTTGATAGGACAATGACATAAACAGACATACCTCTGAAGTTGTTGAGGCAGTTGGTTTTGAAGGTGAATCTCCATCTTTCTTTTTGGATTTACTAGGTCGAGATGAACTTTGGTCTACAAGCAGCCATGAAGTTAGGATCAACTAAACAAAAAATATTAAGACCAGAGAGTGACCAACTTAAATTCTTTGAGAGACTCAAAAATCATAAAGTAACATCTCGGTAAATAACCAAAATAAAAACTTGAAAAGGTAGGGGAGCAGATAAATTTGCTGGAAACTGTCACAACTGCCTAACACATAGTCCAACTCAAAACAACAACAGCACAAATGCACAATTACTTTACCTTGCATGTTCTCCTGGGAAACACTGTTTTTACGCCAGGGTTTCCCAGCATGCATCAGGTAACTTTCTATATCAACAAGCTTCTTCTGCGAGTAACACTCTGTTATCCATTCCTAAATGAGCAAAACGCATAGCATTAGATAATTACAATGTATAAAATGTCATTTGTAATACAATTGCTAAATACCAGAGCTGAGAGAATTATTAATGAAAAATAAGCCTCCAATCTACTTGTTGTGCAGAGCCTTGACCAGACCTCTACAACGGAATTTGCTATATGGTATAAGAGAGTGTATTGTTTAGTTAATCAACCCATAAGAACAGGTTTAAGGATATAGTAAAAAGAGTGACATGTTAAAAATACATATATCTTGACTTAGGATTGTTGAAAAATTCTATTCCCATCCTTGAGTACCTATGTTGCATGCATTAGATGTATAAAATATTGCGACTAGTGTTCTTACAAAGATTGCTTTGTAGTGCAGAAGTATTGAACTGGTTACACTAGCAATTCAAAATGTTAGTAAATGGTTTCTTCATTACGAACCATCCCAACTAACCACCACATATTATACAATTGCCAATACTAAGAAAGAACATAACCAAGTAATACCTTTGAAACAATAGTTCCACAATCTGCCTTGACTTGTCGAAACTTTGGGGTGTTTGAGAACGCACAAATCAATAGTGTGCAATTCGAATTCCAGTCAGCCTGATATTCTCCTCCCATTTCCAATGCCTGTGACCGTAAAATGCTACGCTCGGGATTGACAAACCCAGATAATACAAACACAACCCCCTCCTGTTAGTACAACCATAATGTTAGCCTGAAACTGACTGAAAAACAATGACAAATACATAGCACCTTGATAAATACACTTGCAATATTATCTACTACCAGAAGTTTGGACACATCTGTCGCTCCAGAGCTGGATGCACCTGATCTCTTGCTGCTTCTTACATTGCTAGAAGGTACAACTCCACGCCCTTTCCCTTGCTTAAACTTATCACCCTCATTCCTTTCAGCCCCAGCTTCACTAGCCCCATTTGGTTTCTTTTCGGGTTTCTCGGCATCATTGTCTCTTGAACCCATCCATGATGGAAGATTTCGTTTCCCAGCACCACTACCCTGGCTTGTTTTCGACTGAGACATAGTAAACGCCACTCAAATGCCCCAAAAGCTTCAAGTCAAAAGCTTATACGAAATTGCCTAATTAGGCTAAAAATGATAGCTTCATGGTGGTTGATATGTACCTACACATAAAATGTCTGGATCATTCAAACATAGATACACGTTCCAGTCATATCCAAATGACCAAGAGAAAATTGAAAGAAAGAAAATACAATCTTGGTTGGTGTAGCCATGTAGATAGCAACAAGGCACATCCAATTCGATTAAGCCTAATCAATTACTGACATTCCCAAATGGCACAGATGGATTAAACTTTTGGGTTTCTCTGTTTCCATGTTCTATTATGTCACCAATTCAATCAGAGAGTTAACAGCTAAAACCCTAGTTTCATTCTGAGTAAACAAATATCGATGAAGAACTGGGTCATCGCAATTCCAGATTAATAATCAAGAATGCCCAGAATAAAAACACAAGTATCCAGCACAAAAAAAGAAAAAGAAAAAAAAAGAAACTACGATACCATAAACCAAGAAAAGACAAATCACCGAAAAGAAATGTGGAATTGTATACGAAGAAGCGTATGATGCTGCTTGTTGCTATCTGAATTTTGGTTAATAAATTTAATGCAAATTGAGTAGGAAGTAGGACTTACTGAGCAGTGGCCGTGTAAGCAGAGGCCGTAGTGAGAGAGATCAGATCATCAGATAACAAATGCCAGTTGTATAGTGTTTTCGTTCTCTTCAGGATTATATTTTTCGGAACAAAGTCACAGAGAGGGAGGGAGGTGAGACGATGAACGATGCTGTTGAATTCTAGCTCTGACAGATGTTCCTGCGCCGGCAACTATTTTTTTTAAAAGACGATCCAGAAAATGAGAAAATCGTACGTATTTACCAGATTTCAAAATTTCAACACATTTCGCCCATCTTTATAAATAAATGAAAAAATATCACCCATGGTATATTACAAATCAGACATTCATCATTTCGGTATCTCATTTTTTACAAACTATTATTTTGATACTTTACAATCAAATTTCTATTTAGGAATTAAAATTCTACCCCTTAAAAAGTAGACATTTTCTCAACGCTGATACTGATCCTAGATAGATATGAATATGAGGTACCGATCGAAGTGATAGTTTTTTAAAGTGAAGTATTGTCATACTGAAGTGATGAATAACCCAATTTTTTTTAACAAACAATCTGCAAGCAGGATGCATTACTAGGTTCCAATTGAACTCGGTATGAATAGTACAAATAGATTTGGCCAAAGCCAGAAACTATCATTATTCTTTACATTCACTAAGCTCAGCAAACGCTAAGTTTACTTACGTCTAAAGTAGATCACGAGAGACATGATAAATGGAGTTAGCATATGCATGAGCACTCAATTATGGTAAGTATACCAACACCAATAAATCACGTCATCTAACAAAAGATGCAAGTAAGCCGAGGCATCAAAAAGTACTTATACTAAATCCTAAAACAATAGAGGAAAACGTAATTAGAAGGAAAAAGTCTAAAAACCTAGGAAACCCTAAATACTCAGCCCACAAGAAAATGCCCAAAACAGCAAGCCTTGCACAATTCACTCCAAGCAGCAGCACCATCGTCGCCCCAAGCAACCTCGCAACCTCCAATTTGGTTCGCCACCCATCGTCACCTCAGGAAACCACCCAAACCACAATTTCAGCCGCAAATAACCACCAACCTCTAGAACCACCGTCAAGTTGCCGCCGAAAACAACAAAAATCACCACAAACCATTGTCGCGAGACGACCACCCCCTCAGAACCCTAAAGCCAAGAAAATTCGTCGGCAACGCAACCTGCGTTCTACCCAGAACCACCGTGTCACCCGCCATATAGAAAGAACTCACGTAGATCAAGAGCTTTGTCCCAATCAAGCTAACCGAGTGGGTCATGAAACTCCTGTTTAGCAGCAAACCACGACAAATGAGTGGTCCAGGAACCAACCGTCGAACCAGACAAGAAGCTAATGATGTTCTCATTGAGAATAAAATTCTCTATGTTATGAGCGATCTTGTTACATTCCCGCGGTTGAAAAGCAACTAGAACTATACTGACAAGATGAAGAAGGGCTTTTTATCTCATCAATCAAATTCCCTGCTTTTGCCTAACAAAAATCAGGATTGTTCACTAGCTTGGATGCCTCAAGGCAATCAACTTCAACGTGAAGATTGTTTAAGGGTCATGATACAGTTTGCAAAGAAACAAAACTAACGTAGAGTCTAAGAGTCATAGCGAACTAGCGATCCGATTGCACCTTATATCTCCGACAACGACAATCTACTACGATGAGGATGACTGGTATTATCTCCTCGGGTCAATTCCAGCTGCCACAATTTTCCTTCTCCTTCCCCAAGTCGACTCCTCAAAGTCATTGGAGGTGTCGTTCTTCTCAGTAATCTGGACAGCGAGAGTAGGTATAAGAAATTCGCTCTCAGAAGATCGATTGTCCTCACACACTTCCAAGTGTTTACATTTTCACGCTTCCGTTATGGAAACTTGGCATTTCCAAAGGGCTTCCAAACCAAAAAATTTAGGAAGCAAAATTCCTCGCGATTCTGACTGCTTCTCTCCCGCTTTTGATTTCGGTGGGCGAAATGAGACCTTCTGTGCGCTCTCTTATTTCCTAGGGTACCAGAGCTCTTTGTGTCTATAACTTTGATACATGATCTCTCAAACTTATCAAATAGGTACCCAACATTTAAAAATAGTATTTATGTGGTACCTCTGACATTAAATCTATCCAACAAACATCACGCCATGTCAGCAAGAAGACGTTCATTTGATGGAGATACCACATTGATAGTTTTCTGAAAGGTTGGGGACCTCTTACACATCTCATTAGGCTGGGAGCTCCGCGTTTTTGGAGGCATAGTTTCTAGGGTTTTCCCAAAAATTTATTCGTTCGGCGGCCTGCTAGTAGTGTTGGCTCTTGGCCTCGCTGGCGCTGAGGGTATGGCTGAACGGGGATTGTATGGGCAATGATAATGGCAAGTATTGGCTTACAAACAACGCAATTCGAGTTCCAATTTGGCAAAGGTTTTGGCGGCTTTGGGGGGAAGCATCGACGATTGAAAGGTGGATTGAGGGTTGGGTCGAGATTTTTGTCGTTAGCAAGCTCCCTGCTAGTTATGCGTTGACATCGGTGAGATGCAAATCTGATTGGCTTGAGGGAGGTGTGTTTAAGCATCTAATTCCTCAGCCATGATTTTTCTTATTTTTACTGAATTTGGATGGCCAAAGGTTGGAGAGGATGGGTCTGAGAGTTACCCAATGTCATCATTGTTCGACCCGAGGTGATCCGCCGAAGTTGGGTGGTGGCAACGTGTGAAGTGAAGTAATGGTAGAGGTGACCAAGTATTTGCTGGAAGTGGATTTGAATTTGTGTAGTCTGTCAGGTGCTTGTGGGTATTTGGCTTGGGTAGTAGGTTCAAGTTCATTAGGTTCTTTCAAGCTTTTTTATTTTGGTTTAATAGTTTGGTTAAGTCAAATAAGTCTCTCTATTGAGCGAGAGTTGGGTTATGGTCTGACTGTGTCATTGTATAGGCGTTATTCTTGGAGAAAAATGGGTTTAAGGTCAAGGTTCTCTCGTCGTCAACGTAATAGGGGGATATCATTGCATGTGTACCTATAATTTTGGTGTACGATGTGGAAGGGAGACTGTCTCTTCTCAAGGTTGGCACTAAGAGGGGATCGCTACTTCTGGGAGAAGTTGGTATTTGGTAGGCCGGTGATAAGGGTGATTTTTTTTTGTTAAAGGTTGGGTCCTTTCGACTCATGGTATCCTTGGCTGCTAATGCTATAATAAGAGTATGCGTACTTCTCCTATAATCCAACTTGTGGACGAGTATGGAGTTACAGCTTTTCATCCTCTTTTTTTTCTAGTTATTGAATAAAATTATGTTTGTTCTAAAAAAGAAAAAGAAAGGTTGAGTAATAAAGTCATAGGGCACGAAGAGATCAGGTGCATACATGCATTTTTTCCTTAAAAAAATAATTTGGCATGAGTACTACATATATAGCTGACAAAAATCTCGGAAACTATTACCATTATTTACATTTAGTTAGTTAGTGAGTTGTAGTTTAGTAGTATGGATTCATATCATGACCATTGACGTCACGTGTTTGAATGTCACTAGACATTAAATTTCTATCTGTCTTTTCAAAAAAGGAAAAAATTAATTAAATTTAGTCATTTACTAAGCTCAATAACATTTAAGAAGATCTCAAAAAACATGAGAAATGATAAACCATACCTTTAAGCACATGATTATGATAGATATACCAAGACTAACTATTCATGCGACCTAAAAAAGACGTAAATAACAACACTAATAGTATATAATTGAAGTCTTAAGAACATAAAATATTTATATTATAATAAAAAACTAACTACATAGAAGGGGACTTGGGGCAAACACCTTATTCCTAAATAAAGGCCCAAATAACAATCAAATGGCAAAAGCCTAAACTCCAGCCACTGCCAAAAGAAATCGCTGCCCAGAATACTAAGCAACATCCCTACCCTCGAACCGCTTCCCCGTGATTATTGAGGATGCTGCCAAGATCACAAAAACTGACCAGCCCACCCCAAAGCCTCTCATAGCAAGCTATGCCGTCAAAACCACCACCCAACAACTACACCACCTCCAAACACATGATCTTGATCCCGATCAATTGAAAACCATGACTCTAACACAAGCTGACACCAATGATTCATCGCTTATTGACATGCTATCAACACTAAGGAAAATCGCGCCACCCATAACGCCATTTAGGGAAAATTTTCAAACCAAGAGCTCCGACCAAATTCTCCGAGATGTCCAAGCATATTTGGCAGCAAACCAACAACGAGGTCATCATTACCTGTCTGGCCGCACTGACTAACCCAACAAGGCAACCAAAGGTCATCGCAAGCGCATTGGCTGCCAGACAAGCCAGTAACCCTAGACCTCCTTACTTTTGAGGAGCTTTTTAAAAATATCTTTTTAAAAGAGAAGAATTGAGGGGACTTAAAGAGTTTCACTCTTATTGCCTTGTCATGAATCGAACCCCATGATCTAATATCATATTTCCTAAGTAGCGATGTTCTTATCACTCGTGTTAATCCACTTCGTCGTCTATTTTACTTTTAATTTTCATCAAACTTATTAATTTCAAAATAAATATGGCACTATCGAATTTCAGTAATTTGGACAAATACTTTTTGATATTTTGCACATTGCTTAAAATCCTTAAATATGTGAAATAACAGAGTTCATCAGAAAATTTGGTTAAACATTACCAATCATCACAGCAATAGAGTAAAACCTAGTGGCCAAATTTACACTGAATCAATCGACGTTCGAAGACAAGGATGATAAAAATATAGAATAGTTATTTGATAAAAATATCAAATAGTTATTTGATAAAAATATAGAATAGGTAAACACCCCATCCCTAAATAAAGGCCTAAACAACAACCAAATGGCAATGACCCGAACTCCAATCGATGCCAAAGTCAATTGTTGCCCAAAGTATTGAGCAACATCTCTCCTCTTGAACTGCCTCCCCGTGACTATCAAGTACGTTGTCGAGACTACAAAAACTAACCAGACCACCGCAAACCCTTTCAGTAAGCTCTGCCGTCAAAAGCGTTGCCCAACATCCACACCACCTCCAAAATACAATCTTGATCTCGACCAATTGAAAACCACGACCCAAACACAAGCGAACACCAAGGAACCGCCGCTCATCGATCTGCTTCGCAGCACCAAAAAAAATTGTGCCACACGAAGCGCCGATTAGGGAAAAAATTGCAACCCAAGAGCTTCGACTGAATTCCCGAGGTTTTTAGGTATAAACTCATGTTCAGCAGCAAGCCAACGGCGAGGCCACCATTAATTGTTCGATTGCATTGACTAACGTGACGAGATGACTAAAGGCATCGACAAGTGCATCGGCTGCCAGACGAGCAAGAAATCCTGAAAACAATATTCCTAAACTTCCTTTATTTTGCAAAGCTTTTTCGAAAGACCCTTTCAAAAGGAGAAGAATATCAAAGAGTTTCATCTTATCGCCTTGTCATGAATCGAACCTACGATCTAATATCCTACTTCATAAATAGTAGTACTCTTACCACTTGTGCTAACTTCATTTTGTCAACTATTTTACTATTAATTTTCATCGAAACTGTTAATTTCGAAATAAATATGGGCAACTGTCGAATTTCAGACTTTTCAGTAATTTGAACAATTACTTTTTGATATTTTGCACTTTTTGCTTAAATATGTGAAATAACAAAGTTTATCAGAAATTTAGTTACACGTCATCACACCAATAGTAAAACCAAGTGGCCAAATAAATTTACACCGAATTGATTGACGTCTCAGTGGTCTCAGACCAGAAAAGTACCTGACGCTTTAGTGGCACTATCGTAAAATTACTGTCTTAACCGCAAAGCTTTGCTGAATTTACACACAAAACAAGCTCTTCTTCATACACAAAATCACCCCCAAAAACAAACCAAAAATCTCTCGCTGCTCTCATTCTCTGAGCTCGGATCACCTGAATCGCTACGCTCTCCTTACTGTGATCGCCGGAGCTCTGCAAAAATGGTGAGTCTTACCTGCGATCAATTCCACCACGAACGTTCTCATATAGGCTCTGCATCTTTAGATCTGATTCAAAATCCTCAATGTCTGATCGACTGCATCAATTCTAGTAGTGACACATTTGAATTCTCGTTACGCTCGGTTTCAGTTGCATTGAATTCCATGGTTGCCTAGCTTTTCTGATTCGATTCGATTTGATGTTCATTACGTTTTATCGGCTTAGCCTGAGCATTAGTAACCTTGAAATCTAGTTGAGATCTGGTGTTGTTTATCGTGGATTATGATTCGTTTACGTATTTTTCAACCAATCTGAAATGCTTAGTTATGAATTTGAAGTAAGATACTGATCGTTTTTTTTGCAATGTGGTTACAGCCTCTCCGACTGGAAATCAAGGTAATGTTGTTGAATTTCGGTTGTTGTTCTCTCTGCGGGAGCAGATCTCGGTTCTACTGGTTTCGTTTTGAAATTTGGTTTTAACGTTTGTGTTGTGATCTTCTGGTTCAGAGGAAACTTGCTCAAAGATCTGAGAGAGTAAAATCTGTGGATCTACATCCAACAGAACCATGGTAAGTCATTTTGTGATTACACCTTCAGTTGTGCCACTCAAATTAGAGGATATAGTTTGTCGGATTGATTGTAAGTAAAAGTAGTAGAGCCAACTCCGAAGCCTGACAATTCATTTAGCACAGCTTCTTTGCTTCAATGTCAGGCAAGGCCTCATAAATTGTTCACGGGGATTTGCTGGAATTTATCTTCTGAGGTTTTTACTGTCAATTTATGAGGTTTTTGGCTGCAGTATGTTTCCATTTTAACTTGGGATAGCCTCCGGGATAGTTTTTGAAAAAAATATTTCAAATGATTAGAACGCATGACTAGTAAAAGTGAATGGATCCTATAATATTATAGACAAATTCATCAGATAAACAGTTTTATTGGAAAGATTGATGGTTTACTAATTTGTTGGAGGGTATTTTTTACTGCAGGATATTGGCAAGTCTATATTCAGGAACTGTGTGTATTTGGAACTACCAGACTCAGGTATGATATGTGTGTGTGTACATATTTGAGGTAACATGTCCAATCAAAGTGTACTGGCATATTGTAAGTAACGATTCCTGAACAAGCATTCCTTTCTGTGTATATATAAGTCGTAAGTAGCGCCCAATCATATTATATGGACATACTCCTGAAAATAGATGAAATTATTTGCTGCATTTTACTTTTTGGTATTGTTAGTTATGATCCTCGGACACTCTCAACATATTATGATTGTGTGAGTGATTGCTTAAATTACATGTAAAGCTTGAAATTATCACATCAGAATATTTGTGCAATTGGTAAACTAACTCGTGTGATTCCTTTAGTATGGTTGTTTTCTATTCAAAACTTCTTATTTTAGTAGTTCAGACCATACATAATGTTTTGGATCTAAGATTTTAGTATTAAATGTCTGGAGATGTCTTGAACTCAACCTGTTGACTTAGTTGGGGGTGAGCATATTCTAACATAAATCTTTTGTCACCGTTACAGACCATGGCCAAGTCTTTTGAGGTCACCGAATTACCAGGTATGCAGTGGGTATATATAGTCTGTCTCTAATTGATTATGCTGAGTATACATTTCATTTCTTGTGTCCCCAATTCAATTCTTTTCAGGCTTTAATATTTGTTTCCCCCAATCACATTCTATTTCACAATCTTTTGCAGTTAGGTCAGCCAAATTTATATCACGCAAGCAATGGATTGTTGCTGGAGCTGACGATATGTGTATCCGTGTATACAACTACAATACAATGGATAAGGTTAAAGTCTTTGAGGCCCATACTGACTACATTAGATGTGTTGCTGTCCATCCCACACTCCCATACGTGTTATCATCATCTGATGATATGCTCATCAAGCTCTGGGATTGGGACAAGGGTTGGATTTGTACTCAGATATTTGAAGGACATTCACATTATGTGATGCAAGTCACTTTTAACCCCAAAGATACCAACACCTTTGCAAGTGCCTCCCTTGATCGGACCATAAAGGTAGACATGGCAGTTCCTGGTGGTTTTGTGCATGCTCATTTGTTTTTGGTGCAATGCTAATTCTGCTACCCGTTCTTGTTTACTTTTGCCTCTTCAGATATGGAATCTAGGCTCTCCTGACCCAAATTTTACTTTGGACGCACACCAGAAAGGTGTTAATTGCGTTGATTACTTTACTGGTGGTGATAAACCTTATCTAATCACCGGTTCCGATGATCACACTGCTAAGGTCTCCACTAAACAACTTTTTCTACTCAGCAGTGTGCTGCTTTTATATATGTTTGATTGTTTGGAAAAACTCATGCAACTCTATGTAATCAGGTATGGGACTATCAAACAAAAGGTTGTGTCCAGACACTTGAGGGTCATACACACAACGTTTCTGCTGTATGTTTTCATCCTGAACTCCCTATAATTATAACGGGGTCGGAGGATGGAACAGTAAGAATATGGCATTCAACAACTTACAGGTAAATTCTGGCATAGAATTATTCTTACTTTGGTTCTCTTTGCAAAATGTCATGCCACTATGGCCTAGGCTAATATGGTTTACATCTACAGGCTTGAGAACACGTTGAATTATGGGCTTGAAAGAGTTTGGGCTATTGGATACATGAAGGGCTCACGGCGGTGAGTTTTATACCTATTTTCTGCATTACTTTCTCTATGCAGTTCACCTGTGTGGTCTGAATTTGATATCAAGTATTAATAAATATTAGAACAATAATTGAGATACTTTTCAAAAGCATAAGTTAGGTGAGTTTACTGTCCAAAAAAGAAATAGAACATATCTTTACCGATATCTTAAGTTGAGAATTATCTCGAGAAAGTTAAAAAGTATGACAGTTTGCAAGAAAAGAGTTTAGCAGATATCAGACTGTATTTAAGTTAAGGTGCTCTAAAAGAGACTCTAAAGTATCTTTTATTGATTCGTCTAGGGTTGTGATCGGTTATGATGAAGGAACAATTATGGTAAAACTTGGGCGTGAAGTACCTGTTGCTAGTATGGACAATGGTGGAAAGATAATTTGGGCTAAGCACAATGAAATCCAAACAGTGAACATCAAGAGTGTGGGTGCTGATTACGAGGTTTGAGCTCTCCTTGAGATTAACTATTTTCCGTTGCTGGCTGTTACTCCTCATGTTGTTGACATTTTCTGTTCTATGTTTACTTCTGTTATCAGGTTACTGATGGAGAGAGATTGCCTTTGGCTGTCAAGGAGCTGGGCACATGCGATCTTTACCCTCAAGTGAGGCTTTCTTCCATTTTTTGAGTAGTTTTTTTATTTGCATGAAGCTTTTATTATTGTTCTCTTTTCTGAAGAGCCTATGTGTTTTGGCTACAATTATTTTTGCTGCTGTTATCATGATCATTTCCTTTAGAAGTAAGCATGTCTTTGAAATTTGGAATCACGTAGTTTAGTTATCTTGGTAGATTGACTGTCATTTCTGTCAGGTTAGTTTAAATTTTGAAGTGATACTTGGTTGATCGACTGTCAATGCTGTTTGCATAGTTTTGGTATACTGGTCTCTTCTTTTTGAATTTAAGATGCAATAGTAGTTATGCTAGGAGTTTAGCTCTTTTTCGATTTGAAAGAAATTGTTTTCTGTATGCAATGTTTTATTTTATTGTTTATATTGCCACATTGTTTGCCTGAGAAAATTTCAATGTCAGTAGTGAAATTGCAATTATTAATTGACATGAAGGGTCTCTTTTAAATTAAAGGATGTCTAGTTTCTAGCAAAGATTAATTTTTAACTATCTAAGCATACTTTGCCATTGAATTTGAGGATTTAAGATAGTAGGATAAAGAAAGATATCTGTACATGTAATCTTCTTCTGTCATTCTTGCATGTCCCCATTACAAAGAAAAGCTGAGGTTAAAGCATACAGGACTTGTTTCCATTAAATTGTATTTGTAAGTAGGATATGCACTGATTCGTTGAGCTAATTTTTGTTTTTTTTCAGAGCTTAAAACACAACCCCAATGGGCGGTTCGTTGTAGTTTGTGGAGATGGAGAGTACATCATATATACTGCTTTGGCCTGGAGAAATCGGTCTTTTGGTTCGGCTTTGGAATTTGCTTGGTCATCTGAGGGAGAGTATGCTGTTAGAGAGAGTACTTCAAAGATAAAGATTTTCACTAAAAATTTCCAGGTTTGTTTAACTTGTAGTTTATCAGCCATGCATTATTCATTCTGCTACAGATTGTTCCATTTTATTTTTCCGTCACTCCTAATGGAGAATATTGGTTTCTGTTTTTAGTATATTGAAGTGCTTTGCCTTAACATCTTGTTGGGTATTGATTCCCTAACAATATGTAACCATATGAGAGAAAGTCTACTGGATCTAATAATTGTAGACTCCCAAAGAACACTTTATGATTTTTTTTGCTAATAGTGTAGCGTTAATCTTCCTTTTTGGAACAAACGAGTTTATCTTAATGTGATTGGCATTTCAGGAGAAAAGGAGTATTCGACCAACCTTTTCAGCTGAACATATTTACGGAGGAACATTATTGGCGGTGTGCTCAAATGATTTTATCTGCTTTTATGACTGGGCTGAGTGTAGATTGATCCGGAGAATAGATGTGAATGTGAAAGTAAGCCCTTACTCGCCTAAAGTTACCAAAATAAAATTGCTAAATTTATTTCTCTTTAATTGAATAATTCTGAACATGCCAGAATCTCTATTGGGCTGATACTGGTGATTTAGTTGCAATTGCCAGTGATTCATCGTTCTACATCCTGGAGTACAACGTAAGCATCTTATCTATCTGGGTTCATCTTTTCCCTTCATTATTTCTCAAGTTTTCATCTTTCATACCATAAAATGGTTCTGGCACAAGGTTTTATGAGATTGCATATGATAATGGTGCAGCGAGATGTAGTCTCTTCATACTTGGATAGTGGAAGACCTGTAGATGAACAAGGTGTAGAAGATGCATTTGAGCTTCTCCATGAAACGAATGAACGTGTCAGGACTGGTTTATGGGTTGGGGATTGTTTCATTTACAACAACTCATCCTGGAGGCTTAACTATTGCGTTGGTGGAGAGGTAACTATTGCCTCTTTTTCATTGCGGTCTGCAAATATTATATCTATCTAGATAGTTGGAAGCATGTGTATAGAATTTAACATATTATGCCTATTTGTTAGGTAACTACAATGTTCCATTTAGATCGGCCGATGTACTTGTTAGGTTATCTTGCCAATCAAAGTCGGGTGTATCTGATAGACAAAGAGTTCAAGTAAGTGTATTCTTGCCTTGTCAATTTTGTATGATTCAGAAGTCATCGTAACTTGATGTTATGGATATTAATACAATTTCTCTTTTTTCCAATCCACAGTGTGATGGGGTACACACTGCTTTTGAGCTTGATTGAATATAAGACTCTTGTCATGCGTGGAGACCTTGACAGGGCAAATGAAGTTTTACCTTCAATTCCTAGAGAGCACCATAACAGGTGTGGCCTGTAATTCTTCACTTAAAAAAGATTTTGGTTTATCTTTATTTTTCTGGAGTTTATAATCACTGATATATAAATGTATTTCAACTGGTGAAATATTTGTCTGCTACAACATACTGGTCAAACTATTCCGAGATATCTGCTTGGTGAATTAGTTAGGTACTTGGCTAGTAGGCTTAATACAAGATACTCATCAAACTAAACTGTTCAATATGGATGACCTGGAAGTCCAGAAATTGTTTGCATCAATTATTTAATTTTAGTCTCTTGATGGTCTCTGAGCTCCCTGTTACTATAATTTATTTTGTAGCTATTTGTTTTTGATTGAAAGGTGGAATTTGTTCAAAAACTTAATTCTTAGATGGTAATGGACACATTCCTGTAAATGTAGTGTGGCTCGTTTCTTGGAATCACGAGGAATGATAGAGGATGCACTTGAAGTTGCCACAGACCCTGATTACAGATTTGAGCTAGCCATTCAGCTGGGTAGATTAGAAATTGCGAAGGTAAATCTAATGAAGCTCATCTGGAATGATAGGTTTTGCTAACTTGTCCTTTCTATATTTGGTAGTCCCATACTCAATAAATTGCACTTCTATGTTCTTTCACAGGAAATTGCAAGTGAGGTGCAGACTGAATCTAAATGGAAACAGCTAGGTGAACTGGCCATGTCTACTGGAAAGGTATGCTTGTTATTTAATCGGATTCTCTTGATATTCTGCATACTTGTTATGCCAGTTATGTGGAGAGTAGTTATAGCTGTTCTCCTATTAGCTTTTGACCCTTGTTTTGATTTCATGTTTTGTTAATGTAATAAATTGCAGTTGGAAATGGCTGAGCAATGTTTGAAGCATGCCATGGACTTGAGTGGTTTATTACTGCTTTATTCTTCTCTTGGAGATGCTGAGGGAATCTCAAAACTTGCATCTCTTGCTAAAGAACAAGGGAAAAACAACGTTGCATTCCTTTGTTTATTCATGTTGGGTCGATTGGAAGAGTGCCTTGAGCTTTTAGTTGAAAGGTAACATCCCTTGTTTAATTACAGCTGTTGAGTAATGAAGCATTCTCTTTTGGGATGGTTCAGAGGTGAGAAAGAAGGAGCACCTAATATGATGGAATTTGGTGGTAAAAGTATAGAGAACGGAGGCCTAAGAGTGGGTAATTTAGTTGAAATAAACTAGGTGTTGGGTTGGTAAATGGATATGGAGTCTTACTTTGGAGTTTGGAACATGATACTATATGGCATTGAGTGATAAGGAATAAATATGTAGTTAATGGTTGGAATGCACAAACGGTGTTAAGGGGTTCAAGTCCAAATCTGTGGGATAATATTTCTAGTGTTTCTCCATTTTTGGAGTGCTGTAATCTGAAAGTAGTTAGTAGGGGGAATGTGAGATTTTGGAAAACAAGTGGTTGGAGACTGAAAACCTGATCATTTATATGTTCCAGCAAGCAAAATGAAAAGGTTGTAAATTGTATGTACATGGCTGGAATCTGAGTTTTAGAAAAAATCCTAATGGTTTGGAAGCTCTAGAGATTTTTCCTGTCGTTGACGTTGGAGGGTGTTAGGTTGAATCCTACTCTGGGGGATGTTAGATGCTGGATATTAGACAGCAAGGGGATTGTTTTCCTGCAAGTCCTATAGAAGTTTCCTTGCATTACAACTGAGCTTATAAACTTTGATTCGGCTGACCAGATTTGGAATGCAGAGATCCCTTCTAAAGTTCAGTTGCTCCCTTGGTTGGTAGGCAACGATAAAGTTGATACCTGTAACAGTTTCAGAAGAGAAATTTACATGTTTCATCATAATCCTCAATGTGTATCCGTTGTAAGGCTGGGGAAGAGAGTGTGGATCATGTTTTCCTTCATTGTCGTATATTAATGACTCTTTGGTGGAGATTCTATAGGAGAGTTTAGTGTAAGTTGGGTTAGCTTTTATGTATTCACTTCAAGTGTTTCGGGAGGGCAAGAAGGCTACCGTTATTTGGAACTGTTAAAGGTTAGTGTCTTGTGGGATCTAGCAGGAGTGAAGTAAGAGGATCTTGAAGGATTTCCTTGGATAGAATGTGCTTTTGATCTGCACTCTGGTCTTCGGTCATCTGAGAGTAGTGGAACTGTTTCTTCTCAGCATTAATATTGGACTGTGAAGCCGCCGTGTCTTACTAATCACTTTAGGGGAAACTTTGTTTTCTGCTCTCTTGAGTTTCCTAGCTTCTGTTTTTAAGGACTTCATGTTCTCTATGTTTTTCTTGCATTATTTATAAAAGCTCTTAATCTGATGATAACATTTAATAAAGTATTCTCTTCGCAGCAATCGGATACCTGAGGCTGCTTTGATGGCTCGATCATATCTTCCCAGCAAGGTTTCGGAAATAGTAGCTATTTGGAGGAAAGATCTTAGCAAGGTAATGATTATTGTGCTTATGTCCTGTCTTGACTCTCCAAGATCGTGTCTGATTCTTCATGCAGCTTCATTATAAGTAAAGTATGATAACTCAATGCTTATATAGAATACTCACACCGAATACATTATTAGTGTCACATTATTCTCTTGAAAATGTCCACACAATGGATCATATTAGGTAGCAATTCTAGGTTTTGGAGTTTACCAAAATTTAACAGACTGGTTTAAAAATAATTGTTTTAATCATAGACCTAAGTCCTACAAGTTTCTCTCTACTCATATTGACCGACAAAAAGGGTTATACTAAATGTCATCTGATTTCCAGTTTTTGGTTGCTACTGGTTTCTTATGCTTACCCACCAGCTTTGTATGTGATGGATCTTTTCATAATCCATTCTGCTTTTCCTCTTGTGTGCTATATGAAATGGATATCAATAAACAATGGGTTCAGCATTTAGGGTGGAATTTCTCAAGTTAATTCTTTAAAATAGATATCACTCATATGTAAGAATGTACTGAGCCATTACATATTCCTGTGCGGCTCTTGTACATTTGTGTCCACTAATATGGAGTTTGTTGGGATTTAATGTTACCTCCAGGTTAATCCAAAAGCTGCCGAGTCTTTGGCTGATCCTGAAGAGTATTCAAATTTGTTTGACGATTGGCAAGTTGCTCTCTCTGTTGAATCTAAAGCTGCTGAAACAAGGTATATCCAAATCTTCTACTTCATATTTTTCGGTCTTAAAGATTTTTCTTTGGATTAGTTAATCTTAGTTACTGTCTCGAGGATTATTAACTTGTACACTTTTATTAAGGTGCTCTGTTTTGGTTTTTATGTAGGGGTGTTTATCCTCCTGCAGAGGAGTACGTGAACCAAGTTCATAAAACACACATGACCCTTGTGGAGGCTTTCAGGAACTTGCAAGTTGATGAAGAGAACTTGCAAGAGGAGCCTGAGCCCCTTGAAAATGGAGAGTCAACGCATGAGGTAGGCAATTAATGGTTGAATGCTACACTACTTTTTGTTTCCTATTCCAGCCTTTTACATGTGTTTGTTTGAAATATTTTCTTTGGGAATAAAGTGAACCAATCATATAGTTCCTTGATTTGGCTTCTGATTTTTTCTAGTTCTTTTCCATTTGATCCCTTTTATTCCAGGTTACTGAAGTGGATGGGGAACAGACTGTAGAGGAACATGCAGACGAACAGCATGAGGAAGGGAGCCAGGAGGAGGCTGTCGTGGTGGATGCTGATTCTACAGATGGCACTGTACTCATTAATGGTAACGAAGCTGAAGAAGACTGGGGTACGAAAAATGAAGGAACCTCGACAGCCTAAAAAGCTATTGGTTGGGCCAGTGTGAAAATCCAATTTTGTCTCTGGTGATTAATTGATTCTAAAGTGCCATCTCTAACTCCCTTTCTGACAACTTTCTGATCTTTCTACTTATACCACTTCCTCCCCTAACTGCTATTCAACGTTTAAAATATTTTCAACATATACTGTCACCACTGAGTAATATCTTTAACTTAATGCTGTCACTGCTGAGGGTGTTCCATCTATGGGAAGTGCCTCAGCAGTCTATCAGCGAGGCCTGTTAATTTTAACTGCTTATGGGATACCACACAGGAGTTTGTTACTCCAGGTGGAGTAACTTTGACATTAAACCATATTTGTTTTTTCTCAACCATGTGAAAAACGCTGTCGATCTCTGTGCTTAAGGGTTAGATAGATAGAAGTACTAGGAAAATCTAACATTTAAGTTTTTCAAACCAAAACCCCCTTGATGCAGTACAGGGAAATTGTATGCTCAAAACTGGTGTTCATTCCGATTAAATAGACTCCACAATAATGGATTTTGTGTGGGTTGGTCTCTTATTTAATGTGTAGCATATTAGTAAATTATCATTAATATTGATTGGGTTTGTCCATGTTCGATTTGAGTATTGGCACTATTTTGGTGATTATATATATCTATATAGTTAATTCTTTCTATATGCCCTAATTAACTTGCAAATACTAGGCTTTGGTGATTTGCAATTTGGGTCTAATCATCTGAGAGTCTATCTTAATCAGCTGTCATTATTATCGTTGTATTTGAAAATATTTCATCACGTTATACTTAACTAGCCTAAGACCCTTTTTGGTAGCTCGAGGAGGTTAAGAAGGCTGATGATTTCATTTATCTTTTACTTGTAGTTGTTATTTTTCACTATTTAGGTTGTTTTACAGCCTTCTGATGCTTTCATAATTTGCTGTTTGCAGTGCTTACACCACGTCACTAGGCCCCTTTAAGGAGTGCTGGTCTAGCTGTATGGATCCTTTTTTGAAGGTGAGAGATGATACATATATACCATATGCTGTGCTATATTATTTGTGTAAAAGATTGATTGTTCAGCACCAAAAATTGCTTGAAATGATGCATACCCTCAGTTCCTTTAGAGTCTCAGAATTCCATTCAACTGTGGATGTATATGGCAAAGCTTCCCTCAACCCTAAACATATAGTTTAAGTTTGGTTACATTTCCTATTACCTCATGCTTTGATTTTTAATCATCTTACAACAGGTCTCGTGCAAGAGGCATACAAAGAGGTGATGTAGCGGATCAGTTGTCTCTGTTACCCAGTGGTGTGGCTTGTAATCGACTTATAGTTTGTCATTGTCACCACAAGAGTAGTTCCATAGTTTTTGTTAGTTTGCTCTTGGCATTGCAGTTTTAACATATTCTCTGAGGCGAATTTCTGATGTCACTGCGAATGTAGAAAGAATTGAGCTAGTGATACAGTTGATTTTTACCATTCGAATGTTAGAATTTTGGCTCCCTGCGGCTGTGTTTTGGGTATTCCTTTATGACTAAACGTGTACACATTATAGTTACATTTTGAGTATGATGCAACATTGGCACACAACTTGTGCTAGATCATCTTTGTTTTTTCTTTTCTTTTGTTTTTCCTGATCTGAAACAATTCATTGACTAAGGCGGCAGCCAACAAACAACGAATAGAAAAGAGGACTAGGACAGAGCTCTAGTGTTGACTCAGACGCAACTGAAAGCAAAGAACAAAAACGTTTAGGCGGACAAGGAATCCTTTCACCAGCAAAAACATCAGACATTGGGGGATTGGGGTCAAGTACACAATCTCAAACTTTCAAGATTTGCTGTTGCATGGCAGCATGGGACATCAAATGGGATAAGCAGTGGAACTCAAGAAAAAACAGATAGCTCCTTCAGCTTCCTTGCTTAAATCACCAATCAAAGTCTTTGAAGCATTCCAAGTGCCATTAACATTGAGCTTAACATTAGAAGGATTAGGAGGGGATATACTGGTTGACTGACATGACAACCACATCAGCACTTAACAAACAGAATATTAGATGAAAAATAAAGGAGAGGTAATATTGATGTAAATAATAAAAATTAATAATAGAATATGTAACTTTGAAACAGTAGCGAATAACTCATTCATTGTTTTAGCTGAAGATACCATAAACAAATTGGACCAGTGACCATCAAGTTACTTGGAGCTCGTATTTTGATCGTAAAGTCATGCAAAGTGATATTTGTACGTATTTAGTAGTAAAATAGTATATTTAATGGTAAAAATAACGTATCAATGTATCATTTTCTCTCCAAAAAAACATAACTAGTCTTCGTCATGCCACTAATTCACCCATGGGCTTTCCATCTATTTGGCTACTAATGCAAGCAGACTCACTGCTGAATATTTTTTAGTTAAATTTTTTTTTTACTGACAAAACTAAACCCAGATAAGTACTCTCTATGTTATGGAGTATACTATCTATGTTATGTAAGTATACTAAGATGCATGAGTTTGCTAAATGCACCAAGTGTTCACAAGGAATATACTAAGTGCTAAAGATAAGAATACTCAGTATAAGAAACAACCAATTTTTCCACCTTCTGGGCGGTAGTCCGCCTCTCAGGGGAATTTAATGAGTTATTATGAACGTGTAAATAACAAATTTAAAGACTTGTAGTGGGAAATCATAGTTTATTTATTCCAACATAATTACAGATTATAGATCCAAAGCCTCACTCTTTTGTAAACAGTTATAAGCTGTTTAGCCACTCATAGTAGTAGACATATTTACTTGGAAATAGAGAAGCTGAACAGTTTGCTTCCACTCTATCTCTTGACTCACACTCTACACTTAGATAATTCTACTCTCAGATAGATCTCTTCTATTTTGATTTTCGATGCCTAAAACTAAGACTCAAGGTTCCTTTTATAGGGAGCGGAACTCAAAATGGAATTGAAACACACATAATTAACAGTAGCTCAACTAAGGATAGTGACCCCATGCTGATTAGATTTCTGCTTTCCTCCATTGTCTTCTTTTGGAAAGCCGATTCCTTCACGATAAGAGATGTTCCCCACTTAAGAAAATGACAATACAATCTCACTTGTCTTTACATATAATATTTCGTACCGAGAATTTCCTTTTTTATGATTTATTTAAAGTTAATCAAGAAAGGCAGTTAGTTTTTTCACCGTCGGTAAATATTGAGAGCTTTTCAGTTGACTTTTTATCAGATTGTCAAAGTTAGTTGACTTCAGGTGGAAGTCGTAAAAATTGTCGAGACGAGTCCGTAGACTCGTTGAATGCCGAAAATGGAGCTACGACAAGAAAGTTATGATCAACAAAAGTTTATCGAAAATGTAATAGTCGTAAATGGACGAGTATAAATAGGACTTTCTATTTTGAGAAATTATCTTGAGAAAAGTTGTAGAATTTATCGAGACGAGTTAGTGGCCACGTCAAGTGTTAAAATCGGAGTCACGATGAAGAAATTATGGTCATCGAAATTTTTGTACAATTTTACTGAATCGGTTAGTCGCAACTCGCACATATATAAAGAACTTACCAGAAATAGAAAGTCAGACTTTCCATTTTGGGTCAACATTTTCCTTCTCTCTCCTTTCCCTCCCGCGTCTCTCCTCCCTCACGTGTACCGTGAGTCGCCGGCAACGGTGCTCGCCAGTTCGGTCACCAAAACCAGCGAGACCGGTGTCAAAAGATCCGTCTCTCTTCCCTCTTTCAAACCCCTATAGTCTCAAACTCTAATTCGTATCATGGAAGTTGTTGTGAGGTTCGAAAGGTGCACCGACGACTGAAAAATCTAGGTAATTGGGACGATGATTTCCGACTGGAATCGGTCGGCGTAATCTACTGGGCTTTGAAACTCTCATCACTATGAAGCTAACCATACCAAGATTACGTCCTAATTCAAACCGAGCAGGAAGAATCGAATATTTGAAGATTTTGGTGTTGTTGGTTTCAAAACCAAATTCGGTGAGTTAGGGATAGAATTGGACTTTGTTGTAGTTATGAAATAGAGAAGCTGAACAATTTACTTCCACTCTATCTCTTAATTCACACTTTACACTTAGACAATTCTACTCTCAGATAGATTTCTTCTATTCTGATTTTCGATGCCTAGAACCAAGACTCAAGGCTCTTTTTATAGGGAGCAGAACTCAAAATAGAATTGAAATACACATAATTAACAATAGCTCCACTAAGAATAGTGACCCCATGCTGATCTGGTTTCTGCTTTCCTCTATTGTCTTCTTTTGGAAAGCTGATTTCTTCATGATAAGAGATGTTCTCCACTTAAGAAAAAGATAATACGATCTCACTTGTCTTTACAGGTCATCGTATATTTATGAGTTTTCCCCAAGATAGGGTTCTTCAAATTCAATTCTTCTTCTTGTTCCATTCTCTTCCATGTCGGTATCAACATACATCTTGTAGTGCCTTTCTTTCTTGATTTTTTGAGCCACTGGGCACATGCAAGAGTGGAATCTATTTCCTTTCTCTTAAGGGCAACAAAAAATCATTGGTTACGGCCTCTGGGTGGTCATAGGCAGTGACAATTATTTTCTCTTCTGATGCAAGAAAAGTAATCTATTCTTCGATTATTTTCTTGATGTATTCTAATGTCATTGCTTTCATCCATGGGATACTAGAGTTTGGAGCTCTATTGTATCCAACACAACACTACTATAAAAAGTGCTTTATATAACGCTCAATACACAACGATTTAAAAAAATATGTTGTGTGATAGAAAAAAAAATTCTATCATACATCGGTTGATATATTGAATCATTGTTTGTAAAAAATAAACCAACTACATACAACGATTTGTATTATAATATATTTTTGTATGATCATCAACAAATGACTTGCAATTCTACTTCAATTTGTACTTGTAAATGAATCTGAAAATAACATTTCCCCCTTCAATTCCTTGAGCTTCTATAATCTTAAAACTATCACACAACATATATTATCACATTTCATTGTGTGAAAAAAGATGGCAAAAAAGTTTGTATGCCATTTCGTATGCCATCATTATTCACACAACAATGCTCACAACAAAATATTATAGGTTAATGTCAAACTATACATGCCAGTAAGGATTCCTCAGATATAATTTTTGTCACACAATAGATTATATATAAATTGGTTGTGCGATGAACATTTTGGTGGTAACCTCTACCTGTTAGTTGACATTCATTTTTGTCATACAACAGAACATATACTACAGTGTTGTGTGAAAGCCAAATTTTGAATATCAGTTTTGCTCCCTCAAAAATTCTCTTTACTCACACAACAAAGCATATAGCAAGTTGTTGTCTGATTAAACTGTTGGTGCCAAACTGTAGATGCCAGTATACATCCCTCACATGTGGCTTTTTTCATACAACAAAACACATATACATATGTTGTGTGAAGACAATATGAAACCAAACTTTGTATGTCATTTTGTTATCCCATGCCTAGTGACTCATTTTTCACACAACATAATTTATAACAACACTGTTGTGTGAATAAAATGGGAGTACCAAACTTTGGATGTCAACTGGCATCCCCTTAATCTCGTTCTTTTTAACAACAAAATCATATCAAATTGTTGTGTAATTGAAATGATTGTCAACAATCAATTCGTTGCCATTTACTTATTGTCATGTTGAAACAGTCACACTACAAAGGTTCTAACATTGCGTTGTGTATCTATTTTACTATTCTATCATTGTTTAGTGTTTAGGGTTTAGGAGTTTGAGGTTTAAGGTATGGAAGGGTTTAGGGTTTCATTTACTTTAGGATTTTTTTTTTACTAATTTACCTTGTAAAGTAAAAAAGTAAAAAAGAATTAGATGTTTCAAATTAGATCTGGTAATTTTCAATGGTGAGATTACAATTGATTTTGTGTGAAATAACTTAAATACCTTTCTCTTACATTTTGCTTATTTTCTTAAGGGAACAAGGTAAATCGAGTTTTTATGTCAATTTTTTTGATATTATGAGATAGATATGAAATCCACAAGAATGTGTGTCCAAAATTTGGTCTCAAAAAATCACTTTAGGGAGGAATAATTTACGTTTTATTTGTAAGGGTACTGCGGTCACATTTGACGAGAATGAAGTCAAACAATATGTATGAAAAGACTAAAATACCGTTCTATTATATTTTGTTCATTTTCTTATGGGGGAGTAGTTACATTGAGTTCTTTTGTCAATTTTTTTCTTCTTCATATTATGAGATAGATATGGTCTCCACGAGAAGACGTGGGTAAAATTTAGTCTCAAATAATTTCTTTACATAATGGTAAATCACACTTTAGTCATAAGGGCAATATGATTATCAACAGTTGAATTGACGGATGAAGGTCAAATTACGCAAAAAAAATTATAATATTTTTGCGGTATGCTTAGATTAATCTGGTTATCACATCCACCAATCAGTTCTATAACATAATTATTGCATTTTAGTCATAACGACACTAAGGTCACAACGGTTTGACGTACCGATCAACGTCAAATTTAAATAAAAAAATATTGATAGCGTGTTTATATTATTTTGTTCGTTGTATCAAACAATTGGTTTCACAAAACAAATATTCTTTCCAATTTAATATTAGTAAGCTTACATTTCGTCATTTCGACTCAATAATTATTATTTTTTGAATAGTCTTGACTTTTTGGGTCAAAACAGACCAAAAATAAGGAAACCTAAAAAAGGGAACACTTACAACAAAAAAACCGCTTCCCCCCCCCCTCCCCCCCCTCTCTCTCTCTGCTACAGAACCTATCGAATAGTAGTGCCTCACTCCACACCCCAATGACCACGTTGCATCTATCCTACTAGCTCTGCCTAGTTTTGCTTCATCGCTCCATTTGTCCACTGTGTAATCAATCTCCACGTCTCAATGTTGATTAAACCACAGACCAGCCTCACCCTCACCCAAGCTCGATAGAAGTCACAGCCAATGTTAGCTCGGCTAAGGCTCATCGCGAGCTTTTATTCGACTCCTCGGCCTTGCCCCAAGCCCTCCTCCAACATAGATACAGCTCTAACAACGAGCCTCAGATCTGGTTTTTACTCTCTGCCTGCGCACACCATCACCGCACCTTGTTGTTGCGCAACGCTGTCCCCGAAGCCTCTCCGTATCGCCTCCCAATGATGCCGATCTCTGCCTCTTGAAAATCTCACCCTCCGCTCGACTCCTTGCACCGCCCATGCAATGTTGCTGAAGTCTCTACCGCTACTCACACCAACGACAAGATTATGCCCTCATCTTCTCTCTCTCCCTCTCTCGGATTTGCCTAGGGTTTCTCTTAATTAGCTATGTTTTGATTTTTTTAAGGATTTGTTCTAGATTTAGTGGAATTTTTCTTAGTGGTTAGGTTTTTAAAATCGAGAATGAAAACAATGTTCAATTTCACAACGCTGATTCTAGTTCTTGTTCTTGTGCTTGTACTAGTAGCTCTATTAGAAGCAGAAGAAGTTGAGGCTTTGCAATGTTGTCTCAACTCCGAGCGCTTATCTACTTCAGCTAGAAGTGGCAACCAAAGCTGTCTCAAACGACTGCTTCCAACCCATGTACAAAGTTTTCACTTCAAGATTGTGCCAAAGGTTTTATTTCATCAGTCTTTTGTAGGTCTAATTCATGTGCTTGAAAAAAATTTGAGTGTGGTAATTCAGAAATGATTTTCTCAGTTAAGATTTGTATACGCTTGTAAAATTTTGGATTAGACGACTTTTAGTGAAGATCAGTTGACTTTGGTCATAGACAGAAATTTAGTGTGTTTTGTACTTTGGAGTCAATTTCTATGTGTTTAGCGGTTGACATTGAGATCTAGAATCGATGCTCCAATGTTCTGGGGCTTAGTACATTTCAAAACTGACTTGAGGTTAAACTGTTAAAGTGAATCGAAGTTGAATTAAACAATGATCAGTAAACTAAAAGTAGTTTTGTTATCAGGGGTGAGCATATATCTGCGCAATTTATTACACACTTGCTTGATGAGAGAGAGTTAGAAAATGAAGCTTCTCTGATGGAGTTTGACTAATCTCACGTCTATTAATGTTTGATTTTGCAAATACTTATCTGATTTTGCACTACTTTGAAGGTTTATGTCTACTGATTTATGTTACTTTGCAAGAGATGTAACAATGATATTTCTTAAGAGTGCAAATGGAGACAATCAAGGTCTCAATTTGAAAATTATCTATCGGTGTTATTTTTTGGGCAGGCAAGTTTCGCCGAACTTGGCGAGGGGTGACGTTTCTTGAGATCAACACAGCCATTCTTGAGAAGATCTGCAAGGATTTTTATTGGAATATTCAATTTGCTAGGTTCTTATTCTCCAATTCTCTTTTGAATTTGATTTCCTTATGTAGATTATTGTAGTTGTTATTATTGTAACTTACTGCATGTGGATTGAATCTATATTTGCATGTTTAACTATCATTGTAGACTGTAGATTTTAGCAAAAGATCAATTGTAGTAACCATATGTCAAAAGCAATGTTGTTTCAAGCCTGTCATAAAAAAGTTCAAGGTCTACTGTATTTCAAGCAATGAAATCTATTTTAGTAAAATTTCAATATGTTTTGAGTTCTAAGACTTTGTAAGATTACTTCCTCAACTTGTGTGATTAGTGCAAAAAAGAGATTCTAATTTCTTGTATAATGAAATGAAACGAAATTGAAGTATATGTGATTAGATAGATATAGAGGGAAAACTAGCTTGCATAATTATTTCTACTATCTTTTCTTTGTGCATAGATTCATACTTGAATGGCTTATATTTTATTGCAGCTTTTCATATGTAGAACTTATGAAAAATACATTACTCATTAAAACTAAGCTTAATGACTACTCATTAAAAACTAAGCTCAATGACTTGACAATCTATGTTTTCCTTTCAGGTCATGATGAAGATATTGGAGATATAAGAGTCTCACAGTTGCACTGTTACTCTTATCTAGTACTAGCTATAGCTAAATTGTACCATTACAAATTGTGATTACATAACTATAGCCTCTTTTAAGTATTTTGTTAGACTTTAATGGTATCATATTGTTAATGGCTGCTGCATTTGTGTATTGATGTAACAAGTGCTTTTGAATTATGAATGGAATGGTTTTGAGATTATATATAAATGGTATATTATGGATTTAAATCATACATCATTCTTATAGTTTTTCTAATTTGTTGTATGAGGGTATGAATAGTCGAGCTTTACACAATAGTAAATGACTAACACAAACAACATTCGCTATATAGTATATATCTTCTAAGCACAACTCACACAACAGGAATGTAAAGAAAAATGTTGTCTCCAATAATATCACACAATGATTTTATAAACTATTCGTTGTATGTTTCACCCAGATACATATTTATTGACGGTGACAGAACTAACTACATTTCTTGATTAATCTTAAATAAATCATAAAAAAAAATCTGGGATGGGATATTACATATCGCTCGGTTTGCAAAGCTTTTTCATGTCTCTAATGATGTTTACATGCGTTCCGATCTTTTGTAGACACGAAATCCATTCATTCACAGATTGCAAAGAATATATTTGTGGACCAATCAAACTGGTATGCAGACTGTTTATATATGATTTTGATTGTTGCATCGACGCATAAGTCACACATTTTTGCAGTCCATATGGTACGCTGCATTTGAAAAACTTCTAACATATATTATTAAGCTTTGGGCTCACAACCCGAACAATCCAATTAGCTATATTAAATTGGATAATGCAAGAGTTCGCCATGTTCATTAATAGAATAGTCTTGTAGAGGCACAAATCAAGCGGTTACAGCTTGTGGCTAGAGATTTGTTAATGCATACAAATTTACTGGTATTTGTTTGGGAATCTGTAATGTTACATGCAGTTATGCTTATTCGCTTGAGACTCGTGCTAACCATTCAGTGCATACAAGTTGGTAACTGGATACGAGTATGACATTTCACATCTACGCATCTCTTGTTACATGGTACATGTGCCTACTATGTCTTCACTGCGTACAATAATGGGTCCTCAATGATGATTATACATTTATTTTGGTTATGATTCTCCAACAATTGTTCGCTATAAATAATCTTTGACAGGAGATCTCTTTACTGCTTGTTTTACAGAATGTCACTTTGATGAGACATACTTCCCGCCATTAGAGGGAGATAGAAATGGTTCCATTCTGGTTAAATATTGGGAATTGACGTGGCATGTCCCCACTATGTTTGATCATAATCTCCGCACATCTCAGTGTAAGATTGAAGTGCAATGTATTCTAGATCTCCAGAAAGTAGCAGATTCAATGTCTGACTCCTTTATTGTTATTATGAAAGTGACGAGATCGGTTATACCTGCTGCAAATCCTGCAAGGTTGAAAGTCCCTTGAATTGGGCAAGTTAACGAAACACCTGGGAAATGTATCGTTTCTCCTGACCATAGTGGGGGTGTAGCATTGGTTAAAATCCATTGATGAGTTGCTGGTGAAAAGGCGAGCCATCAAAGTACAATTGTTCATCCTCAACACATGAGATTGTTTTTGAATGTAATTGTGTCTAAAATTTGATATTGACAAACACTAGGGGATACCTCAAAGTCAATGACGATGTCAGAAAAAAAAAAACCCACCAAGTTAAACAAATGCTAGCGGTATTATGGATGGTTCTTCCAGGTTCATTGATGATGTATTTACTTATTCCGTCGCTCAGAACTTGAGAACGATGAAGTGGAATCTTGCTTAGTTATAGATTGTCAACTTAGATCAAGCTTGACCAATATGGAAAGTTGTAATCTAGGTTGAAGTAGAGTCTCTTACAAATGACAAGTTTTTGGTCTAGTAGTGTTATGACCACTGAATGGTAAGCCGATTAGACACAAATGAGTCTTTGTTTGGAAGCACAATGAAAAAAACTTATGGCACAAGGATTTTCTAAACGCCCTAATATTGAATATAAGGAGTTGTATTCTCTGGTTATGGACATCATTACTTTTTGCTATCTTATCAGTTTGGTAGTGTCTGAAAAAATGAGTATGCATCTAATGAATGTGGTTACAACTTATCTCTATAGGGATCTTGATTCAGAGATATACATGAGAGTGTCAATTGACATGGTTATACCCATTTCAAGTAACTATAAACCACGGAGTGCTCATGTGTTCAAATTGAAACGTTCATTACCCTAAGTGACTACTTGATTGGGAAGGGATACAAGAATGATAAGTTATGCCCATGTGTGTTTATTAGTTAAACAAGTTGTTTGAGATGATAGACCTTAGTAGGACTCAATTTTGTCTTGGTTTAGAGATGGAACATCGAGTTGGTTGAATTCTTTTTCACCAGTCAGCTTATGTCTAAATCAGATAATGGACAAAGCACACCCTCTTAGCACACAAATAGTTGTTTGCAGTATGAAACCTAAAAGGATCCATTTCATTTGAAAAGATGATGGTGATGAACTTTTAGAGCTGAGATTCCATATCTTAGTGCGGTTGTAGCTTGGTTATATATAGCTTGGTGCACACATCCAGATATTGTTTTCTCGGTCTGCACCTACACAAAGTTATTGGAATGGTGTTAAAAACATATGTAGGTACTTGAAGGGATCTATTGACTTGAGCTTATTCTTTCCCTACAAAGAAAATAGAGAGAATGTTGAAATTCCGGGAAAAAGGGGCGGTTGAATCGCAACATTCAAGTCCTGGGATTTTTGACCTGTTGAATGGATCTTTCAACCCGTCGAAAATTGTAGCCTGGACGGACCCAAAGGTGTTATTCGACCCATCGAGTGGATCTCTTGACCCGTCAAAAAGTGCACCCTGGATGGACCCGTAGGCGTTATTCGATCAGTCCAAAATTCCTCCAACTGTGAGCACTGTGTCTTAATTGTGACGACCTGGAACAGAATCAGTAGAGTAATCAATTTAATTCACGAGTTAGCGCGTAATCGCAGTTCTACGTAAATTGATTGATTTGCCGGTTTTGATTACGACTTAATTATCGGCCAAGAATTTGAGTTGAGTCTCTTCTTGAGAGTCGTTGTACGCATGATTTCGAGTTCGTGGGTGGTTCCGGATGATTATTTCGACGACCGAGGAATATAATATGAATATTTGAAGTTTCAGAATATCGTCGAGTTTATCCGTTCATATCGAGTTTATCCGAATCGTAATGGTTATCCGTTTTGGACCGTCGATCGTCCCGAGATGCGAGTATAAATATCGGAAATAGTCGAAAATTGTCGAAAAACACTGTTCGGGAAGTTTGACCGGCGTTGACCGAGTTTGGAGGCGTTGACCGAGTTGACCCGTGGAGGAATTTTTGGACCGTTTGAATTCTCCGGCGGACCCGCCGATTCCGGCCGTTTCAGGCCACCACCTTGGAAGGTAAAATGTTCTCCTCGTGATTCTAAGCAGTTTTGCACTTGGAATTTCTTGATTTGGTTTTGAATTGAGGGAGAAATGTTGAATTGAAAACGGTGGAATTCCGGCCGGTTTTGGGTTTTGTGGACGGTGGCGCTCCGGCCACGGGGGTGTCCGGGGATTAGGGGGGTTTGGACCGTGGGGCCACGGTGGTGCATTTGGGAGTGGTCTCGAAGGTCGCCGTGCGCCGTGGGCGGAGATCGGAGGTCGCCGGCGGTGGTGGAACCCCGTGGGTTTTGAGCTGATTTCTGGCGTGTGTGGCCGGAATTGGTCCTTGTCACAGTTGTGAGATGTGTGCTCGTTGAGATGAAGCTTCGATGAGCTTGGCCGCAAGAAAATATCTCCGGTCGACGGCGGAGCTCCGGCGACCGTTGACTTTTTTGGAAATGTGTCGAGTTATATGTCGTTTCGCTCGTATTCGCGCCCCAATCGTCGCCTTGAGGTTTTCGAGTTGATTTGGGTGTCGGATTTTCAGTCAAGGGTTTGAGTGGAGATTTCGAGAATTTCGTTAATTATTTTTGTATCAGTTATACGTTTCCAGGAACAGTTGGTTTCCGAGGTGTAGTACAGTGTTGTGAATTGTGATTTTGATCAGATATATTTTATGATTATTCAGGGGATCGAGATCGTACTTCGGGTGAGGGATCTTCCGCCGGACCACGTGATTAGCGCGAGTGCGCGCTTTGCTCACCTGTGAGTGGACACTTTTATATTTTCACAGTCGTTGCAAGTTCGTGATTTTTTCGTATTTATTTATATACGATGTTGAGATTATTTATTATTTTTGGAGGTATTATTTTATATTTTATGGTGATGGCATACTTGCATCGATGCTTCGGCTACTCGGTTGATCACCGGTAGTCTGACCAGAGTTGAGGGATTCCTCTGGACCAGAGTTGAGAGATTCCTCTGGGCAGGGTTGAGAGATTCCCCTGTTATGCCGCTGGGGTTGAGAAATTCCCCTAGCCTATCACCGTCGGGCTTGAGCGATTCGCCTGACCGTCGGGCTTGGGAGACTTGCCTGACACCTCCATATATATTTCTGAACTCGAATTGTTTTACATTGATTATGTATATGAAATTGGTGAAATGCATATGTTTATTTTCGTCCACTCACTCTAACGTTTTATTGCCTTTCCCCTGGGCTTTTCGGTTTCCGTGCCCAGTTTGCAGTTCGGATTCTGGTGTCTCACATCGCGGTCGGAGGCTAGTTGTTCGAGCTACCTGTCTTTTCCAGTAGGTTCCTTGTTTCACCTACTGTTGTATATTTTGTATATATACACTAGATGTCGCTCTGATACGATACTGATACATGTTTTATGTAGTTTTTCCCGGATTTTCTATATTATACAGTCATGTTTACTATTTATTGTTATTGATATGATATTGAGAAATCCGGATGGGATTGGTGCCCACGGTTTGGCTTTTGTGGCATAGGATGAAGTGTTATTTTTCGGGTGCAGGTAAAGGCAATTCCGCGTTAGTAGCGTTACTCTGCCGAAATTTTAATGGTTTTTGTTGGTTCGTATTTTCGTAAGGGGTTTGATTCCGGTTTAGGAAACTAAATCGGGGTTGGGTCATTTCATTAATTCAGTGCAATCATCTACTCAGAGACACCTTGTGATGTTAGTTTTGCTGATGCTGAGTATCTCTCTGACCCACATAAAGGACGTTCCTAAATATGTTATGTACTCACCATAGAGAACATGACGATTAAGAAATCAACGAAGCAAATCCTTATTGCTACTTCCTCAAACTATTATGAGATTATAGCTTTGCATGAAGAGATTAAGGTGTGTATCTGATTTAGGTTTGTAATACACTATATTCAAGGATCTAGTGGATTACCATCTACTAAGACAGCACCAACTTGCATATTTGAGGATAATATAGCTTGAATTGAATAAATAAAGTTTTGTTACATTAATGGTGGTCGCACTAAACATATTTGTCCAAAGTACTCCTACAATTAGCAACAACAGCAGTTATCAAATATCCGTGTGAACCGTAATGGTTCGGTGGATAGTACTGCAGACTTTTTCACCAAGCCACTTACAAAATCTAAATTTTCAAAGCATGTGAGAGCATTGGTATGTGAAGACTGTCTGAACTCCAAGATTGAGTTACTGATCGGGTGAAGTTCATTTTGTAGATATCAGGGGGAGTCTACATCTCATGTGATCTCTTATGTAGTTAATGTGTTGTACTCTTTTTCCCTTAGACCAAGATTTTGTTTTTTACCCAAGAGGTTTTTTATTTGCTTGGCAATGTTTTTACTGAGGCAACAAGTTATGTATCATCCATTAGGTGCGACACAAGGGAGATTATTTACGAATATTATACTCCTGGTATCTAGATGTGTGTCTTGTCTTAATTAACATAGAAGTAGATATTCTCTCAATAACTGATTTATAAGGATATGGATCGTAACATATTGTAATGCCTTTTTAAAACATTTATTAATTAATAAAGTACAGTTTCATATATACCTCTTGTGTATCTATTTTTCTCCTTGAACATAAACTTAAAAAATAAAAAGTTAAAACTGTTAAAAAGATGTGTAAATGTTAAAAAGTAAAATAATATTGTTTTAAAAATGTGTAAAAGACCAAAATAACCCCCCAATGTGAAAGTGTGAAATGTACAATAACCCATCTTGATTATATACAAAATGAAAATTTACATCAAACAGTACTTCAACTTTCGCTTATTCTAAATAGTTATATCTCGACCATAAACCATACATACCGTTACCTATTTTGTCTTACACCGGACTACCAGAATACCTAGCTAACTTAGACGACGAAAGAGAAATGGTTTCGTCGTCTAAGTCAGACTTAGGCGACACAAAACCATTTCTTCGCCTAGGTAAATAAATTCGTCGGCTTTGTGCGCTTCATACGACAAAACTGAGTTTCGTCGCCGTTTCATCGGCTAAGAAATATCTAAGACAACGAAAAAAAATTCGTCGTAACTTTCGTCATCTAAGTGTTTTCCATATGACGAAAATTATATTCATCACAAGTTTCGTCATCTAAGAGTTCAATAGAAAGACGAAATATTTCGTCGCCTAAAAGAACTTTTAGACGACGAATTGTATTTCCTAGGAGACGAATTTTTTCGACATCTAAGTGAAATTGGGGCCATCATACGGAGCAAGGTGGCGATGAAGGCGTCGATATGAACGGAGCTTCAACGGGCCGACAGAGACAATGTGTACGTCTATCTCTCGGTAAGAGTCTTTCAATTTAAATAAATTTAGTTAAATATAAATAATTAGCAATTATAATATATATTTAATTTCTCTTCATATTTTTGTAGGTACATTTTGATTTTCCAGAGAGTCTAGAGATGTTTGATTTCATTGAGGAGCGAGTTAAAAAAAAGGTATGCCGATTGGAAGTACGAATTGCACCGGGTCTATAAGGAGTTCGGGTCCGCTACCCCGCACGAGTTCAAGAATCGTTCCTATGAATGGGAATGCTTGGTCCAGCACTTCGAGAGTGGAAAGTTTAAGGTAATGTGTTAAATATCGAATAGAAAGTATATTATTTGAATAATTTATTATTATTCAATTGTATTTTCCTGTTTTCTGTAGCAGATAAGGTCGGACGCTAACACAATCAACCGGGATAAGAAGGATCTGTACCAGCATTTTGGCTCAACTGTGGTCTTCAACCTAGTCATGGAATATATGAAAAAGAGTTGCAGGTGCCACTCTTAGACATTTACAAAGATACGTACATTAAGCCCGGGGAAGAGAAGGCGATTTTGAATGCTGTAAGTAACCACTAAATTCGAAACAAACCAAAATTAACTTTTTTGTGTGAATGTTTATGCGACAAAACCTTAGAAGCATCTTTCAGGTATGCACATAGGTTATAATAGATGATGATCGGAAGAAAATTACTTTATGTGTGTTGTTTTTTTTATTGATGAATCAAAATTCAGATTTGTTCTTGAATCGATTGGCATTGCCACAATAATGTTTACTGAGCATTGAAATACAGTTATGGGGTTGTTTATTGCTATATTGAGAATGCATCTTTTTCGTGTGCTAGAATGGTTCAATTTTATGTGTTTTCAGGTTTTTGGTTGCCTTTATTTTTGGAAAAAATTATGTCAAATTTTCGGTAGAATTATCCGAGTTAGTCGAATTTAATTTAATTTTTAATTTTTTATTTTATTGTAGGAGAAGATGACGCAGTTGGCTGAGGAAGCATTGGCCGAGAAGGCGGCATAAAACTCGTACACTCCTCGTGAAGAGCTCCCTCCACTGGATGTACCTACTCAAATTTAAATGTATGAGAAGACACTTGGAATCCGACTTGGGAAGGAGATTCGTGGTTTTGGACGAGCTGACATTCGAGATTTGAGCCAGCCATCAACGTCTACATCGCGAGCTCTTTAAGTGTGGTCAATGAGCGTATCCGAGAGGTCGAGAAGCGGGGGGAGGCACATCTTCTAGCGGAGAGGGGGCGGGTGAAGGCGCATCTTCTAGATGAGAGAAAGTGGTACAAGGAGCGGCTTTGAGAGATCGAGGCAGGGACCGAGGCGTGGATTCGAGGGGCCGTGTAGAGCAAGATGTTACAGATGGGCTTACAATCTGGTTGCAGTTTACATGTGCCATCCCAGCATTCACGAGACAGAGAAAATAATGATGATGCCGACGGTAGTGGGAGTGGGCTAGAGGTCCAAACACCAATGTAAATATCGGTTATTATGTAGATATTTTAATCAATATTATATTTATTAAATATTTTCTGAAATTTTTATTTTTTTATTAATTTAATGTCTAAGACGACGAAATGAAATTAGTTTGTCGTCTAAATGATATTACTAGATGACGAAAACTATAACAGTATCGTTGTTTAAAATGGTAGTCTAGATGGCAAATTTAAAATATTTCTTCGTCTAGGGGTTTATACTTAGACGACGAATTTCAAATATTCGTTGTCTAAGTTAATTTTTTGCGACCAAATATTTTGTCGTTTAAAATTACAAATGTTCATAGTCTAGAATGTTAGACGACGAACTTTTCTTCGTCATTTAAGAAACTTCTAAGGTGATGAAATCTGTTTTTTTGTCGTCTAAGTACCATCGCGACGAAACTTAAACGAAAAATCTTAGACGATGAAAGGTTCGTCGTTTAAGTGGTTAGATGATGAAATTAGGCTCTTAACCGACGAATCTATTTTGTCGTCTAAGTTAGGTATTCTTGTAACGCATTAATTCTTATGTCATTAAAATTATGCAATTTGGAACTAAGTAAGATGGAATAAGTAACAATAGGTATGGTTTTTAGGTTTGGGACTTGGGACTTGGGGTTCAAAAGTTGGGATATAGTTATGATATTTTGTAAAGTGGAAATATGAATATTTAGAATGAGCGAAAGTTGAGGTATTGTTAATTTGATGAAATTTATTATAAGATTAGAAATTAGAAAGAAACGTATACTTAAAAACTTTATATTGGGCCACCTTTTGAAATTGTTTTATATTGGGCCTTTGGCTGATCTTATTAATCATCAATGGGTCGTTGTAAATTGTGATCCTACACCTGACTAGGCAAGGGCCTGGTTTACCAAACCCATTTACTTTTTGTACTATTTATTAGTTGGTGAGATATTGCATGTATGATGAATGGTTCATTACGTACTTCCATATAGGCACTTGTGAAGCAGGTTCCGAACCAGTAGGACAAATGTCGACACTGAATGCATTAGTTGCTTAATATGACCAAACGATTTTCGGATTTGACTTTTGTGGCTGGCCATATTTTGTGACTAAATCTCGAGTTTTTGCATGGCGAGTTATAAACGTGGTTCACATTTTCACCTAATTGCCTCCAAATTAAGCCCCCAAGTAATTAACTCTCCTCTGGGTCCTTCTCCTCCCCCCTCTACTCCTAATTTGTGTTTAGTTAGCCCAAGATTTCGAAGTAAACCCTAATGACGTCAAGTTTTTGGTTAATCGATCTCTCTTTAAATTTATAAAATCAAACAACAATTCAGAAGTCATTGGGCGGCGTCCATGCATTTCTCGCGGACACGATCATGAGGAACCACTTTGAGAAGCTGAGAGGAAGCAAAGATTAACGGCAGCCGATCAATCTCTTAGAGAGTCTTAGCAAACAGATGGAAGAATATTCATGGAATCTCCGGAAGCACTCGGAACATAAACTCATTATGTCGAAGACTTTATGTAATTAAACAAACATCATCAGCTAATCAAATCACAAAAGCGCCCTAAATCAATTACTAATTTAAGGAGATCGATCAAAAACTTAGAACACTATCTATCTATCTATCTATCTATCTATCTATCTATCTATCTATCTATCTATCTATCCATATAAAAGTAAAACGAAGGCTCCTCTAGACCTCTAATTCTTCAACTGAAAGTTGGATAATTTATAATCATTCTTCAACTAAGCTACTTTTGCTCCTGCCCCCGGCCCCTAGGGTTTATTAATCACCCTTAATAGTTACGTCTTTGACGTAAATATGTTCGGAAAACAACCTAGACCATCGAATAATTCGAATTAATCGTTAATTTCAACACGACTTCTCTCTCGATCATACTCTGTTGACCTCATATATATACATGTCGATCGATCACCAATTTGTATATAGGGTAGTACGTTGTATATACGATTAGGGCATACAATTAATTATACACCGACTGTGGGTACACATATATGCGCATAATTCTCCATACTCTAATTTAGAGCTTTCAAGCAACCGACACAACCAGAATTCAAGAATATCCAACACTCCAACAACAAAGACTAGCCAGGTTCCTGGGTCAAATATATATATATATATATATGTATATTTATATATAGACACACACGCATAAAGCTACTCGTACTTCCTATTATTCTTAATTGAATCAACTCATGAGACTGATGAGAACTTTGATATACAAATATATAATCACATATTCCTCAACTAAACCTAGCTAGGTTAATTTTTTTTTATATATCTAATCGCCCTTAAGTTACGTCTTTTTGACTCAATATATGGAAGAAGAGTTAGAAGATCAATCCAAATTGTTTGAGCATTTCCTATTAATTAATGGTAAAAATCTTTAAATGGTCACTTAAGTTAAGTAAATTTGACACTTTGCTCACTCAATTTTTAAAATTATAATTTTAGTCACTCAATTTTGACTAAATAGACACTTTGATCACTCAACTTTTAAAAGTACAACGTTAGTCACTCAATTTTGTAGGATGAAAGGAGTGACCAAAGTTATACTTTTCAAAAGTTGAATAATCAAAGTGTCTATTTCGCCAAACTTAAGTGACCAAAACAATAGTTTCTAAAGTTAAGTGACTAAAGTGTCTAATTCACGAAACTTGAATGACCATTTGAGGAGTTTTGAAAGTAAATTTGTGGGATGAAAGGAGTGTGTCTAATTCAGTAACGTTGGTCACTCAATTTTGTGGGATGAAAGGAGTGGCCAAAGTTATACTTTTCAAAAGTTGAGTAATCAAAGTGTCTATTTCGCCAAACTTAAGTGACCAAAACAATAATTTCTAAAGTTAAGTGACTAAAGTGTCTAATTCACGACCATTTGAGGAGTTTTGCCTTAATCAATTACAAATAATGTCATGTACCAGTTTCTAGAGAAATACATTGTAATACATTCTCGATTCATAGAGTAGTTATACGTGTTTCAAGCCGGCCAGCACAATGAGATTGTCTAAGAAGTAACAACAACGTACTACGGTACTACCTATTCAACAAAAAATTCAAATTCTATTTCCTTCTTTATAAGTGGGACTGCATCGATCCTCCTCAGATTTGTACGTACTCAAAACCCTGGCTAGAATTCGACTTTACTCAACCGATTTTATTCAATCATAAACGGGTCTAGATATGACAAACTAAGTTCTCTAGCTCTAGATCGAGCTAGCTAGCATGAATCGGATTCTTGAGCAGTAGTGCCTTCACCACTACAATATTTACGGTAGAAAACTAATGCGCAGAACTGCACAAGCTAATAAGCACTGGCTGTACATCTTTGATCGATCACATTGAACGTATCAATATAAATATCCGATCTACCCCAGTTGACTTGGGTGGAAGCATGCAGGAGCATATATATATATATATATATATATATATATAAGCTAGTGAAATAAAAACCAGTAGTCGACTCGATTATGATTATAGCCATGAAAAGTCGACCTCCAAAAAAGTGTTTATGAAAGAGACGAGGTCGAGAATTCAGAATGTGCCGATGGTATATTCCAAGAATAAACCTCTGCACTCACTTTTTTCCTCGATCTCGAAACTCCCAAGTACTCGATGGTTAGCTGCTTCCAATTTCAACCACTGGAAGTGGATTTGCACGCCTTCACGTACTACTGCTGCCCTAGCTATGTGCCTAGTTTTCAAAAGCTTTTAAAAACTCAACCGTGGCAGACGAAACCATTGAAGTTCTTTGGTTGAGGACTCAGTGCAGACCAGAGATTGCTTACTGCAGCGATCTGTTCTAACTTACGTACACGCGGCTTTTTTGAAATGACCGATGGACGCCCACAGAGGCACATTTTGCTCCAATTTTTCAGATGAAATTAACCAGTGGGACTGTGGGGTTGATTTGCATGTATCATTTAGCCATTATTGTTGCATTTGATCCATCCATACATATCCTCATGAACGAGATGACATTGAAATTCGTCGACAACTATAGCTACATACACACCTGAATGATACCTCGACAGAAAATGGCATCACAAACGTGTGTGATTCATATTAATCTTGCAAACATGTGATGATTCTTCTTAATTAGTAAGTTTTAGAGCAAATTCATGTTCAAGTTTAATATCTTCTGGTTTGGTCTTTCTTCGTGTTATTACTTAAATTTTAATTTAAAAGACATACGTTGAGGAACTAGTTGATCGACTACTGAATAGAACAACTTCAAGCGACATCCGACATTTTATATTTGTCTGACCCGTTATTTTTATAAGTTTCAGAATATATTAGTTGATTATTATCATCTAGTAATATCAATTCTTAACTCAACTATAAAATGTTTGAATAATAATTATGTAAATATGTTATACTATATATCAAGTACATCATGTGTAGAAGGGTAGGCAACTTCAAAAACAAATTCATCTTAAAGAAGAAAAGGACATGACAAGTTTATATGATTGTGATCGATGAAGCTTCATTTTGCTTTAATAGTGGATTGCCAAATAATTGGGAATTCAAAACGTTTTTCTTTCTTTCTTTATACACATTGGATAAACTTTTGAATACTTGTATACATTTTTTTAGAAGCGTGAATATATCATTGAAATGTGATAATAGTACAAGACTCCATCGGATTACCCAACCTAATAAATTGAAGCCCTACACTCATTACTATACTAGGCATTCAAGCGTTTATAAGCCTAACTTGCAAACCTAAATAGCACGCGTACGAGAACATCAAAGTTTGGATGTATCTTCCCTTAACTAGTAAGGCGTTTTCTCTATTCGGATGACAATGATAGGGTAGGCTCTGCCCCTCTAATCTGACAAGCAGGAGCCTGCTTCCCAACCTTCTTACCTGCAAAACCAGTGCTTACCTCAGGATGTACGCACAATGTAGCTATAAGGGAGGGTCCCCAGCGCGCCAGTTGATTTCGAGCAATAGAGGTAACGTCCAACACAGTATACCCACCCAAAGCCTTTTGAGCTTGAGATCTTGGACCACGCACAGTAATACGGCCACTAATTTCATTCTCTTCCATCGAGCTTGTACAACCTGAAGTTCCTCTTCCGAGACCCTACCTACAATGTGGCGGTCTGGTTCCATCGGAAGCATAATACCACCGACCCCATCCGTGACCAATGTAGGAGGAGGCACCGAAGGAGCTGAGCTAGAAATTGTCGAGCAGCTATCATCCACCTTCTCCTCGCGGGAGCCGACCCTACCACAAATACCAGGAAGAATCAGGATCTCCCAATCCAAACCCCAGAGGATTATACTCCACCCGGGTCTCATAGTCCACATCTATTTGCTTTGTTGCACAAGCGCAGTGCACAAAACAATCATGAATGGAGTGATCAAAGCTACCACAATCCTTGCAGTAGTATTTCAAAGTAAGACACTTAATATCACAATCAATCCATGCCTGCGGGCCCAGTCGCAGACTAACTTTGGTTGCCAACCTGTTTCGAAGATTGACTTCCACAAATAAACAAATCTCCTCAGAAGCATGCAAACTATACTTATCATAATCTACATACCTACCAAGGCAGTTTCCTAGGGTAACCCACCACTCAAGGACAGTGATGGGACCTCTCAAATTGCCACCAACAACATGCACTATCTCTCATGCCTTTGTCGTGGCAGCTGCAACCACAACATAGGGAGTGAAGCCATCAAACTACTCCACCACAATTGTCACATTCTCAAAGAACCAAGGTCCACGCAAGATAGCTGAATGAAGGACCTCCTTGTTTCTGAATTTACCCACGAACCTATCATGGGTGTAGTGTGTGATGCTAGTAGAACTAGTATAGGTCATACCATACCACAATCGAAGCAACCAATGCTTGAGGGATTTTTCCCTTTCGGAAGAAAGAACCTCCGGACTAAAAATCTGAATGACCGCAAAGCCGAACTCGTCCTCTTCCTCATCGGCACCATAAGAGATGTCGATCTCGGTCAGCCTTATGTGCGACATAGTTTGAAAAGGACGTCTAGAACAATATAGGGATTGTGATCAATGTAATGATGGAACAAAAAAATGGGATCAGAATCGGTGGAGATGGAGATGGAAGGGATATCGAGTAAGGAGAAGGAATCCTAATCAGAGTAGGGTTTTTGTAGAGATTGACTTAGAGATGTATGGCGGCTAGGTAGGGTTCGGGAGAGAAAAGGAGAAAAGGTTTCTTTGATAATCACACTTATATACATAGTTATATATATATATGTTTTTTTTGTTTGAATAGAATTCAATCCATTAAGAAATATTTTATGGATAATTGCACCCCTGACCTCTCAACCTATGATACATCTATGTTTAGCTAGCTTGAAATGATACATATCTCTAGTTTCAAACGAAAAATGATACTTTTATTCAAGAAAAAAATTGATACTGTACATATATATGTTCGGTCTCATACACTGGGATATATAGCAAACAAGTGTTGCTGTAGTTTGAGATGCATAACTAGATAGGATGTAGGGCCCAGATTTTTTTTTCAGTCATTTTTCTAAGTCTAGTCTAGGTCTGTCAATGGGATGGAGCCGAACCAGATCAACCTAAATCTGGATTCGTCTGACGGATCAATGGAACAACGGAGCGGATCCGGACCCGTTTATCAATATGTTAATTATTACCAATATGTCACATGACCATGTTATATAACCAAAATATTTCATTAAAAATAAACCAGATAGACCAAAAAAAATATTAATTTACATCAAGAACCTAAAACAAATCATTTTGGGTTTTCAATCCTTTGATTGATTAATATTTTTATATGACTTTGATAATAAAATTTATATTTTATTTTAAAAAAGGACATTTGAATTTCAAACATTTCATATATGTAAATAAAAGTAAATTATATTTAATAAGTTAAAAAAATAAACGGGACGAATCATAAATAGATCGAATCGCTTGTGATTCAGATTTGATCCGTTAAGTAAAAGGATCAACGGGTCCAAAAATTATATCCATATCCTTTTAATAGGTACAAGTTTGGAGCGATTCCAGATCAAAATCTGTTTTGTTGACAGGTCTAGTGTAGTCTCGTCTAGTTATGTTTTGATAGGTTTGTGCCGAGCATGTTTGTAGTATAGGTTACTTTAGGGAGTTCTTTCTAACAAGCTAACAACTGGTATTCTCTTTGTCATAAGTAACTTATCAGCTCAATGAATTTCTATCATTCATCTAAAAAAAAAACAGGAAAAAAAATCCATTGAAATATATAGGTCGATCTTAAAAAAACATGCAGATCCAGTGGAACAGGTATAGAGGGACTTTCTTAGGTACCCCATGGGTACCGTATAAATTTTTTATTATTATTTTAAATAAATTTACCGATCACATGACGACATGTGTCACTTTAAAAACAATTTTTTTATCATATTAATCAACACATTGTTATCTCTTATGTAATACCTTTCATAAACATGTAACATATGAAAGAATTATAATAAATTATATCGTAGTAGAACGAAAATAACAACCAATGATAAAATTTATTGTGGTGGTGGTAATTATATGATCAAATATATAAATACCATAATTGAATTTCTTTTATTAAATAAGTAGCCTTGATTACCGAATGGAAAACTTGATTACAACATCAATGACCAACATAGATTTATCTCTAATTATAAATCTTACCATTCTAACTAGCTAGACATAAACAGTAATATTTGTCAAATGGTTTATTTTGTCGTAAACGAGATGTTAAATGAGGTATTTACCAGATATAAAATACATATTATCAATATGACATCAATTTTTTGAAATGTGGTAAAATCATCGTAGACAAAGTAATAATCTCATTCGTAATAAAAATTTAAAAATTTATCATATTTATAACACATTTGTCATCACATAAATAAAATTGGATATCATGTTGTATATATGTCATTAGTGGAGTAGTTACTACAAAATGAACAATGGATATCACTTGTGCATCGATTATTGACTTGGGTTGTAGAATTGTCAATAAAAAAGTAATTATTTATTCGTGATGAAAATTAAACAATTTAGTACTCTAATTACTAATGAGAGGACTCTTTTACGTCATTGAGAACATATGTAATTATAGTCCAAATAAAGAAAGTTACAAGTCGAGAACACAATCGTGATAATATTTATAATTTAGTTTATAAGATAGTAATATCTAATCATAAATATGTAACTACTACAAAAAGAACGAGAATTTATCACTTATTCACTAAATTTTTGTAGGTTTGTAGTAAAAAAAAATATATAGAAGTAATTATCAATTGATGATAAAAATGACACAAGTAACCACCATAATTATCCATTAGAAGATCTCATAGCACCATTTTGAACGTATATACTTTTACTCAAAATATAGAAATTTACCAGTTGAGGACTTATTCGAGGTATGATTTACATAAAATACTTATAATTAACTATTTTGAATACAACTATTAATATACATATTAATGATCATTTAGTAGCAACATCAATGTGCTAATTTGACTTCTTTGGATATGTTAACAAATTTAGTGTATTTCCTTGTAGGCGAAGGAAAATTAATGTGCATTTAGTGTATTTCCTTTTGCACACAATCAAATTAATTGTATTGAATAAAATAGTAAAGGTAAATAACTAAAAAAAGGAAATGTCATAGATCTAGAAAAGGTAAAAAAAAAAAAATAGTATCAAGAGATCAAATATTCTTAACCCTTAAATTTATTATAATTATATTACACTGCCAACATAAGTACTATAGTCGACGATAGGAAGTCGTCTGCATGTTAGCCAAAAGTCGTCGGCTATAGTATGACCGACAACATGTCGTCAGCTATAGTGTCATCAAAAAAAAGTTGTCGGTATACTATAGTCGACGACATCCAGGGCACCTTGTTGGCTATAGGTCCACACTATAGCCGACGACTAAAAGTTGTCGGCTATAGGTACACACAATAACCGACAACTTTCGAATGGAAAGTCGTTAGGCAAATCTTCTCAGTTCGTTCAAAATTGTTTGACCGGAGGATACTATAGCCGACGACTTGTTTTGGAAACCGTCGGGTATAGTTTCTTAACCCGTCGGGTATAGTTTTGGTAGTCGTTAGGAATTTTAGACTATAGCCGACGACTTTGGTACATATCGTCGGCTATAATATGCAATTTTCTGAAGAAAAAAAACTGCAGATTCTAGATTTATCATTCTCAAAACCTGCAGTTTCAAAATAGCCAACAAACATATATTTTCATTTCCACAATATCCAACAACGCATAATAGTTTCACAATCAACACAAAACACAAATTTATAAAAATTTAGCGTATAATTTTGAAACACATGCATATAAACTAAATGTTGCCAAAGTCAAAGTTGCGGAGATAAGATGGGCAACTACCATCATCAGTGGGCGGATCCTGCTGCTCATGTGGGGCATCGTGAGGGTGCTGGTTAGATGGAGCCCATGGAGTCCAACCTTGGCCAGGACATTTATTCCTTGCGCCTGAAGGGTTGAGCTTAGGCCTTCAAAATTCTTAGCCATTTCAGCTCTCATCTGAGCTAACTCCTCAGCCTGCTACCGGGCCATCTCTTGACGCATCTCCTGCATCTGCTGGGTCATTCATCGCTGAGTTCTCTTCTATCTTGCTCTGATACTCCTCAGTCTGCCTACAAAGTTGCTCCTCTAATTGGGCCTTGGAAGATCCCGATTTGCGTTGGAAACCGAGCGTGTTCTTCAATATCCCATCGCCTTGCCGTCCTAAACCCTTGCAATAGTAATTGCTCCTTCGTGGTGGAAAAGCGTTTCCCATGATCCTCGCCTCAACCCTTAAATTAGATTGATCGATCTGAGATATGGCCTGGGGAAGCTCATCATTTGAAATATTAGGGTTTCGCTCCCTTGTAATCTGTGTCAACACCTCCTCAGTTGTTTCCCTTAAATGAGCTTAATTGACAATGAAAACAAAATAACATATTAGTAAACATACATTAAAAAAAAGTTAGGGAAAATACATATGTAAGCAATTTGTAAAGTTGTAAGGTTACAATACTTACAGCTTGTTTGTGGGACTGAAGATGCGCTTTTTCATACATCCACACGAACGGGTTTTCTTCAGGGTGTTGGATCACTGCCTCCTCCCTATAAGATGCATCGGGTCTAGAACCGCTGCGATGGTTGTTCGTGTTTTTTGCTCGGTTCCTTGTGTTTATGGAGGAAATGGCTTTGTTTCATAAATATATATTAAAAAATTAATTTAGAAACAATCGACGCCAAATTATCCACAAGTAAATACATATGATGTTAAATATATACCTCAAATCGTGGGGCGTTGAAGTGGATTAGAAGCCACTTCCACTCGTACTCCCTAAGCATGAACTTCATAGGGATACCCGAACGGTCATTGAGCATGTTATTTTTGTTCCAGAAATTACAGAGTTCATTCTTCCACTCTTTATACCTATATGTGCGACATAAATGTTAGAGACACATTACATGATCTCTCTAATATCTAAATATATATTATATAACTCTCGTCACATTCTTCCTTGAACCTCATTTGCCCAGGTGGATTTAAGTTCCTCCCGAACATTGAACCACACCTGCAATGTCTCATTTTTTATGTTAATTTATTTATATGTTATAGGAATTAATTAATATAAGTAGACATACACAATGAATATCTAACTCACCGACATTGCATTGTTCACTTGGTCCTTCACAGACTGAGGGACTGAGGACCACTCTGATCACAGAACAGGGACTTTGTACCCAGATAATGCTTCCAATCATGCCGGAGTACCTACTATAAATGTTTCCCTCTCTCACCGATCCTTGCTCGTCGGTCTCTATGACCAGTGGCTCGTAGGCCTCGACGTCCTTTTGAATTTGCTTCCCCACAACACAGCCTCTGGTCCTCACTTTTTTCTCCCCTTCGACGTCTGTCTCATAAGACAAAGTAAAAAAATTCAAACAGGATCACCCAATGTAATATATAAATTATTGGAAAGTTTGAAATTAAATAATGCATATATTTACTATTTACCCGATGATTATGACGTTGATGTGTTTTCTATCCTGGCACTTTTCAGAGGTGTATCAAACGGTTGAAAGACATATGCTTCCTTCGGGTGGATGTGAATAAGGTTTCCCAAGTAATCGACATTTGGCAGGGCAAGTATGCCCTGCGAGGGGAAATAGCGGTGAGAAGAGAAGACACCTCCTTGTTGTCCAGACGACGATGTCTATGAACCACTACCATGACGGGGAGAAGAACCTGGAGTTGGCTTTGGCGGGTTCATTTCTAGCATACGAGGACCCGAAGGAGTAGAACTCGTATAGCTGGGCGTACCCAATATGTGGCTCATGTCTGGCATACCCTGATGTGCAGGTTCAGGACCCGTAGAGCTGGGCGTAGACGTCTGGCTTCTGTTGGAGAACAAAAGCTGCCTCATGCTCTGTGGTCATTGGGGGTCGGCTACATTATCATGCACATGCATCTCCTGGGTGTCTCCAAGCTGTTACCGGTGACGATTGTTGTACGGACCGTAGTAAGGCTGGTGAGGCCGGTTATTTGAGCCGGACCCACAACTGTCACAGCTAGACCCGTTTTCTCGATTCTTAGATGTCGCCTTCTTTCCTCTACCCGAAAACAAATGCATGATTCCTAAAATTCACATAATTTGAGCATCTTCAACATCAATAAATTCAATCTACATCCGATTACTATATTTCTTAAATATCATCATTCATCAACATCAATCAATTAAACATCATTTTTAAAATTTAATAATTCATCATCAACCTCAATAAACCAAAATAGAACCTAAATATCATCATCATCAATCAACATTAACATAAAACAAACATATATCATCATCAATCAACATATACAATAACATAAAATAGAACCTGCTATATCATCAATCAACATTAACATTAAATACTAAATATCATCATCATCATCATCATCATCATCATCATCATCATCATCATCATCATCATCATCATCATCATCATCATCATCATCATCATCATCATCATCATCATCATCATCATCAATCATCATCAATCATCATCAATCATCAACTTCAACAAACCTATAAATCTATTCATCATCAATCAACATATAAATTAACATCACAAACATAACCGGTTCATCACAAATAGTTTATTGTAATTGAGAGAGAGAGAGAGAGGTACTGTTTTTAGGAGATTCTTGAGAGAGAGAGAGGGGGGAGGTGGCTGGCGGCAAGCAACGGTGATAGAGAGAGGTGGGAAGAGGATAGAAAGGTGGGTTTGAGTTTTTTAGGGTTTAGAGAGTTTAGGAGGAGGAGAGGAGAGAGAGGTGGGTTTAGAGGTGATTCGGTGGTGGAAGGCGATCAATTGAGGGCGGCAGAGGGAGATTTTGGGAGGAGTAGGGTGAGAGAATGACACGGTGCGGTCCATTTTTGGGCTATAATGGACAACTATACCCGACGACGTCTCACTTAAGCCATTGGGTATACTATACCAGACGACACGTTGTATGAACGTCGTCAGGTATAATATACTCGATGATGTGTCATATGCTAGTCGTCCGGTATAGTATACCCGACAAGAAATGGTAAAAATAATCGGGTATACCCTGAAATATTTTTAAAAATTAGCCTCGATCATTTGAAAACACAATTCACACAAAAACCTGTTTAAGAAAGTTTGGATAATTACCCTTTAATAAACACGTAAATTATGATCCTCACAAACACGTAAATTTAACACATATTCATTTTTAACTAATCAAGGCGCATAATCAGAATCATCGCTTGAGTCTAATTCGGTGTCCGTGTTAATTTCTGGTAATATGTGCTGCTCCTTTTCACCAGAGTCTTCGTTGTCTTCATTTGGATTGACATCAATAACTTCTGCTCGAGGAAGTCGAACCATACTACCCGGACTCACATTGTTAAGGCGAATTGTCAAGGAATTTGAAATATTAATTGCGTTCGGCTCTTGTTATGCAATAACTTCTTCATTCTCTGCAGCATCACTAAGTGTAGCAGCACTGTATATGTTTCTAGGAACAACATGGTTAATTACTTTCCACACGCCTTTGTGCCCAAGATCATCAAGATAAAACACTTGTTTTACCGCTGTGGCAAAAACAAAAGGGTCATCTTCATACCTTGTTGTAGCAGTATTTATCGAAAATGTTCCGTAGTCATCGGTCCTTGTGTTTTGAGGGCTAGTATCAAACCATCTACACTTAAACAAGTGCACTGTCATGTCTTCCCCATAAATTAGTTCAACCACTGAATGGAGAACGCCGTAATAGTCAATACAATTTTGTTGACCATGCACCATTACCCCAGAGTTCAGTTTTTTTTTTGTCTCGTGTCTCTATGTGTAGATATAAATAACACGTCATTGACCTTACACATCGGATACACTATTGAAGTTATCGGTTTCATCGCCAAAAGCCTCAATTCGTATGACCAGTTTGGGTTACCATCATACTCTATGTGGTTCATCTGAAGCAATAATAACCAACATGTTAGATGACAAACGTCAATATATTAAATTACATATATCAATAAGTATATATATAGACTTACCCAGCCGTCAAAATAGTTTGCAAACTCCCTATTATGATACTCAAGATCACCTCCAACCTGATGACAATATAGATGGAAGTTTTTCTAGTATTGCACTTCAGGACAGTTAAGCAATACCCACCAGTGGGCAATGACTAGCTCATATTGTTCCAACTGGTACGATTTTGACAAATTTCCACCAACTTCAACATCATATGAGAGGATAGAAAGTTTGAAATGTGGTTCATCTACCGGTATATGTTGTGGAATGTCCTTTAACGCTTCTAAATACAACTTGGTATATGTTACGCACTCGTGCGCAAGATATGCTTCAGGCACATAGTTTTTGTAGTTCCCCAGTTGTCTATCAAGTTTAAAAGTGCATATTATGATTATTTCCAAATAATGTTAAAGAAAATTAGAGCCAAATTCAGATGTTGAATCGTACGTACATTTCCATAGGATACATCCAAGTGTAGTGTACCAGACCGGTAAGCAATAATTGTTCGGGAAGATGGATCATCAGGTGAGGCATGATATCAAAAATATTTGGGAGAAATATCCTCTCAAATTCGCACATGATAAAAATGATGTCCTGTTGCATTTCTCCCAAGTATGATTTTTTCACTTCTCTAGTACATAAGGTCTGAAAGAATCTTGACAACGCCATTAATGGCTCCACTACCTCTTTCGGCAGGTACCCTCGAATGAAAACAGAAAAGAGGCGTTGAAGCAGTATATGGCAGTCATGACTCTTTAATCTGTACATCTTATTTTCTCAGAAATTAACACACCGGCCTATATTGTCTGCATAGCCTGAAGGATACCTAACATTACCCATCCACCCAAAATTTCATTCTTCTGGTCAGACTTGACAGTGTAAGGAGCTTGAGGGATTTTTTTCTTCCCTTCTCTCAACCACAAATGTTTTCGTAAATTCATTCTTTTCAGATCAATGTGTGCCTTAGGGCCGTCTTTAGTTTTCCCCTCCCAATTCAGCACTGTGCCCACCACACTTTCGCACATATTCTTCTCTATGTGCATGACATCTAGGTAGTGCCTGATCGGCAACTTGGGTCAGTACAGGAGTTCCCAGAATATGATTTTGTGTGTCCAGAATTTATACATATCGGGTTTGTCAGGTATTGACGCCACTATTTCAGAATTATTGCTCAGCTGCCCAAAATCATATTCATTCAGCACTTCAAAATTTCATCATTCATCCATCTCCTGGGTTGCACACCCGTTTCTATAGTCCCACCAATAGCCTAGGGATCTTGCCGCCATGGGTGATCATGTGGAAGCCAACAACGGTAACGCATCTGGATAATTTTCCTACAATGAGGTCTGTAGTACTCAACAGTCATGCACTCTGAACAAACCCTGTATCCCTTGGTAACGTTGCCTGACAACGTCCCGTGGGCAGGAAAATCACTGATGGTGCCAACAACCATGGCATGCATCTGGAACATCTGATTTTTGTACTTGTCATAAGTGGGATGGCCAAATTCACTCAGGTACTTAAGCTCCTCAATCAAGGATCTCAAATACATATCGAGAAACTTTCCTAGATAACCCGGCTCTGGAATTAACAAAGTGAGCCTATTGTATTCCTTCATCATGCACATCCATGGAGGAAGGTTGTACCATACCAAAATAACTGGTCATATACTGTATTGAAGACTCATGTTGCCAAAAGGGTTGAATCTGTCAGATGAGAGCCTCAGCCAAATATTTCGGACCTCTGATGCAAAATGATAAAACTCCCTGACCATTTGCTTCCAAGTCTCTCTGTCAGTAGGGTGTATAAGGATATCATCGTCAGACAAATTCCTCTCAGCCCACCATTTTATAGCTTCAGTTATGTGTGCACACATGAACAACCGTTCCAGCCTATCAATTAGCGGGAAATACCGAAGTATCTTCACAGCTTTCTTGTTCCCTGCAGGAGTCAACTTATACCTATCCGTACCGCATACTGGGTAGGCATCAAGGCATTCAAGATCATTTCCGTCAGCATCTTCACCCCAGAAGAGAACACAATCATATCTGCATGCATGGATTTTCATATAGGAAATGCCAAGATGTTTCAAGATATGTCGCACCTTAAGATGAGTGGTAGGAAGATGACCAGGGGGCAACATCGAAGCAGTCCACTTCAGCCAATCATCAATAGCCTTGACACTCATTTTTTTCTCCACTTTGAGTTTCATTACTCCCATGACACTTTCAAGAACAGTCTTATTACACCCGTTGTACAACGGGGTCTGTTGGAATGCAATCAGGTTGTTGTACTTGTCCATACCGGTAGAGTTGACAGCTGTAGGCATTTGCTGGACTGACTCAATATGAGGGAAGCCCCCAACGGTGGGATCATTATCTACTGCTTGAGCTAATACACCGCTATCATAAGGAAACACATCGTTGATCAACCTCGTTATTGGATCATTGGATGTACTGGGCATCTGAGGATATTGCCCATGATCATGCTGACCCGCTGATGATGTTTCACCATGATAAATCCAACACGTGTACTTATCCCAAAATCCGTTTTTCTTCAGGTGCTCCCATATTGTATCAATGGTAAAATGATATATATCACTCCGACACTGACAGCATTTACACGGACAATATTGAATATCATTCACATTAGAATTAGCCTTCACATATTCCACAAAACTCTTCATTCCAATTTTTTAATTTTGATCCCATCTTGGAAGCAAAATCCAACTCTTGTCCATCTTGAAATTTCCAACTTAATTTATATATATATACACATCTTTAATTTGATCATCTACTAGCTAGCTAGCTACATAATTACAAAGTTACATACACACACGCACACGCCCATGCACGCGCGCGCGCACACACACACACACGCACGCACGCGCACGCACATACTAGCTAGTTATATATCAACAATTAACATATATATATATAAACACACATACATATATATTTTCATCTAATTAAATAAACTCAATCTCCAAAATTCATATATATATAACACATAAATCAACTCAATATCCAAAATTTATACATATATATTTTCATCTAATTAATTAAATCAACTCAATCTCCAAAATTTATACATATATATTTTCATCTAATTCAATCAACTCAATCTCCAAAAATTATATATATATATATATATATCACACATAAATCAACTCAATATCCAAAATTTATACATATATATATTTTCATCTAATTAAATCAACTCAATCTACAAAATTCATATATATATGTACCTATATAGCGGGAAATAGCTTCACGAACTTATTTTGGACAGCTACCGACAACACCCAACAATTTGAAAGATTTTGAGTTTTCCTCCAATTTTTGATGGTTGAGCTACTGCCCGATCTGTTTAGATAAGGAACTATAGCCGACGACTTTAAAAATGGTCGTCAGCTATAGTTAAACATACCGTCAATGTTTTGTAAAGCTGGTCGTCGGTTATCGTAAAACTATACCTGACGATGACTTTTCACTATACCCGACAATTCATTTATGTACCGTTCGCTATAGTATTTTTTACCAACAATGGTTTGTATCGTCGGATAAAGTCCACTCTACCCGACAGTTTGAATTATCATCAGGCTGTTTTTTCTATATTCGTCGGATATAATATATATGTTGGTAGTGTTACTAAATCAACAACTAAGAATATTCATAAAAATATTGTATCTCATACCCATAAGTATGCAAGAATTTTCTCAGGTCTAGATATATTATATGAATTGGCCTAATCAAGCACTAACTTATATGCAATATATAAGAGTGATGGATCATCCATACATATATATGTTGATAATTGTGTCTGGTAATATTGGATCGGATAATAAACTTGGTGGAGCTAGCTTTCAACTTTCGATCGCTTTCCATCATTCTGCATTGTTAGCTCAAAACCATAGAAGAATCTTGGCTATATCTGAAATATATTGGCACTCCACCAGCACTTAGGTCCAGATTTATAGCAAGAATAACGTGGTTTATAGATGCAATCATGCAAAGTCTCTGTATACAAGTGCTAGCTATGTCTAGTTCTGGATATGCATCACTTACAACTCCAAAAGTACGCAACTTCTTTTTATTATTTGAAGGGTTTGTAGTACAAATTAACCATTTATAGTCCGAGTTACCCAAGCCGATTGAAATTACAAACTCACTATTCAATTAAGTATATATAAATTATTTGTGTTTAAATACAGTAGAATCTTGATAATTTAATACTCGATTAATTAATAATCCCGCTAAAATAATATTTTTTGTTGGTCCCGACTTAGGACAACGTGCTAAATTAATAATTCGCTAAATTTATAAGATAATAGAAATTCGAACATTCATATAGACCACGTATAATATATAAATTACTAATGGTTTAATACATATAATTAATTATTCATTTATCATGATTTTATAAAGAATGTGACTTGTTGCTTCTTGAAATTGATGTCATATTGAATCTCATATTACATTTTTCTTAATGTGGTACGAGTTTTGGTGTTGTCTTCTCATAGCACATTTTTTAATTTATCAAAATAAATTAAAAAATGAGCAAATTCTTTCATGCTTTAACGCATTGATACAATAAAATTAGATGGTTTACAAATCGCACATAGTCAGGTTCACAAAATAAGTAAACTAACCTCATGAAACAAGTAAATTAAAATTGAATGATTTACTAACGCAAGACAGACTACTTTACAAAATAAGTAGACTGACATTTTGAAATAAATAAACTGATTTTTATCACTTTAGTTTACTTATTTCACGATGTCAGTCTACTTGTTTTGCGAAACTGACTACGTATGATTAATAAACCATATAATTTTTTGTATCACGAGATTAGTCTACTTATTTTGCAAAGCTAACAACGTACGATTAGTAAACAATTTAATTTTATTGTATCAATGCATTAACGTACTGAAGAGGAGCCCTAAACAATGATATACATTGAACAAGATACAACAATAATAGTTTTTAAAATTAATAAGTTATTAGTTAACCAATAAATTAATAAATTATTATTTTATCGATTAATTAATATCTCGCCGAATTAATAAATTTTATCAGTTCCGGAGTTAATAATTTATAGAGATTTAACTGTAATATAAAAATGAAAAAGAACTTTCCTGCGCCAAAATGAAAATCAAGAAGTATCACCATATGTCCATGTACATATGCATGCATCCATATGAGCAAGTGCATGACGAACAGCTGCTGCAGTAGCTAAATATCGATCGAGATCAAATTAAATGTAAGATATTTGCCAGTACGTGAATGTTGTGGTGTATCTGCTCATTTTGAATTTGTTCTTATGGAAGAATTTTATTCCTTGTCCATTCCTTGCTTGCTTGCTTCAACTAGCTAGCAAATTAAGTACGTACATACCGACCATACCGTTAATTATTTGTTTTTTTCTTTTCCAGAATAAGAAGAATCAGTTCTTGTCAGGCAAATGAAACCGAGTTAGAGGCCGGGATATGATGAACGAGGTGTTGCAACCACAGCCCTAGCCCACAAGTCCACAATATTTCTTATTACCGCATTAGTCGTGAACTCCTAATTCACAGTGATGGCACTCCATGTGTCCGATCGGTCCTATCAATACTATTCGAAGCAAGCAAACAAACAAGAATATTCTCCTCCATCTAAAAGGGAAACACAAAAAAGAAATAGCCAGGCCAAAGCTATCAAGGAAAATGCGATCGATATAGCTAGTGTGGACATGCATCAGAAGCAAGCTAGTATTGATCGATCATCACCGGCCATTGTTAGCTAGCTCAACTTTTCTGTATAACAAGTATATATTGATATGCATCTTCCTATCGCCGCGTACAAGTAATTGTCTTCTGTCCTTCTACAATAGATTCTGTCTTCTCTCTGTGATTGCGTCTATCATCGAAGACTTCAAGTCAAAAGTCTTCTCTCAAAGTCTCTGGCCAGGCGAAATCTATAATACTCGCTAGGGGGAGTAGTGGCTAGAGATATTATCATATTAATTATGTCGTGGGAGGACAAACAATCGCAGCACGTTCGACACAGCTGAAACTTTTGACTCGTGGAGTGTAGATTCTGTTCTGTTCAAGGATCTTAACAAGAAGATGGGCATTACAGCAATGTTAGCCTAACCGCATGGTCGATCGGCAGTGTTCTACAGAACAATAGCGAAATTGATCGATCGATAACGATTGAGCATGAAGTCGGAGTAGCAATGATCGAATCGATAACTTTATCATGATATTCGACCTTAAAAAGAAAACTTCTTTAGATCGAAGCTTGAGTAATTACACTAGCTATATATGAAGAACAATCTTGCATTCTAGTCAGTAAGAAAATCATGCGCGAATTGACTCATGAAACAAAGAGAAGATGCAGCCATATATGCATGCATGTTAATTTTGCTTAGTTTGTGTATGATCGAGAAATTTCTGTTAGGCGGTCATTACGTGGAAAAATAGTTCAGACGTTCACGGCGTCTGAACATGTTCGCAATTGTCGTCTTATATACAGTCGTCTGATGAAAATACCTTAAGACAACGTTAAGTGATATGTCGTCTTTAACACCTATTAGACGATTGATTGATCTGTCATTTAAGAAAAATATTAGATGACTAATATGATCTATCGTACAAACTGATGTATAACGACATATTATCTGTCGACATTGGAACTTAAATTCTGGTTTCTTTGTGCATGTATCTGTCGTCTGTATGAATTTTCTGTAATTGAAGAGACGATAAATACCATTTACAATAAGCTACTTCCTGAGCATTGGTTTCTGACCATTTGAACAGTGCACAAAATTTGGAAACAGTGCAAAATTGATATTAATGTACTTGACATTGAAGTTATATCATGATCCAATACATGTATATATAACCTCCCTATACCATACATATTGAATACATATGTACAATATGTATAGTTCTCATAATGTATTAGAAATCGACTATCTACACTATTGACTATACTTGACTTTCATCACAACACCAGACCTAAGCCGTGTCCTCCTTTGCCTATGCTGGCATGTAATTGGTACTTCACTTGTGTGTGGTACAACTGTGTTGCTGCTTTGCTGCTGTTGGTAACAAAAGAAAGGGATATCAACTGTACATAGACAAAACATGCCTGAAAAAAATCTAACAATGGTTTGATACATGCCTACTCCTAATTCAACATCAACCAAAATGCATATTTTTTTAGCAGAACAGTACTATCATACATTAATATGGTTGTGGGATTCCACAAACCAACAAATGCTTCAAGGGCTGAGGGTTGTGATTTTTTAATAGGTGTCATCCACCTCCATATTGCAGCCTGGAAAGCAAGAGTAGCATTCTGCTCAATGTATTCTGGATGGTTAAAAAGATCCACCTTCAATACTTCCCCAGCAGCACCGTAATTGTAGTTCCTAGAAGTGAGTACCAAGAGAAGCGTCATAAGCATCTCAAATTCGAGGTTATACTAACTTTTCTATAATTTCATATGTAACAAGAATAAGTCAAACATGCAACTGTATATGACCTAGAGCACAACTGTCTCTAGATATCAACAGAAGTAGATTACACTAGCTTGGAATATGTAGCATATAGGTTCTGAATTTACTAAGCTAATGTAATGCCTACAAGCATCTTTGATAATCAATTCACCAATGAAAGCTCCACTGGGTTTTAAAAAAAAGAATAAAACAAAGTAAATCCACATTAACAAAACGAAAGAAAGAAAGACTAACCAGCAGATAGGCAAAGCACCATGACTGTATTAATCAGCCCCAGGAGAGCAAGGATATGTGTATTTGTAGTTTTCATCACAGTATTTCTGCTGGGGACTCATTTCCCTGTTATAATAAAGTCCCCAGGCCAATGGTCCTCCTGTAGCCACACCACAACCACCTAGCACAATCAAATCCATCATCAATATGATCGATCATTGAAAAACATGCTACATACACATTTGACTATCAGCAAGATTTGGATGTGACTCAAGAAATCAAATATTCCATACTATTTGGTATTTACAACAATCCAGTTTCAAGGCCGTCATAAGACAATTCACTCTCAAAGCCGACAAACTGAATTCTGTCCTACTTCTTAGTTCAGTAGACTCATATCTACATATGATTCCATGGTTCCAAGTTACCGTCACTCACGACTATACATTTTTAATATCAAACATTGAGCTTATTCACCTAATGTTTTCCAGACAGAATAAATGAAAATTGTCCACCATGTCATCAAGATCTGCATCACCAAGGCTGTACATCATGTCATTGAAGAGCAAAAGAAGATTTTCTAGGATTTCAATTTCATTTTCCAAGTTTCCTGGCAAATGTAAAATAATTTCATTATATATACAAGATTCCTACAAAATCAATAAACATGACCATTTCAAAATATTGAAGTAGCTAAAGTTTCAAAAGCACTCACTGAAGTTCTTCTGCAAAAGGTCAAGCTCCTTCACTTTCAGATAGTCACAACCAAATCACTACACAACAATATGAAACCAAAAATCTAAAGCAATAAATAAGAGAAACAAAAGTTCACCGAAGACCCAATTTTGATTTGATCAACTCTAACACATTAGGTCGAATATCAATATTTCGCATCAAATTTCAATGAAGACAAAAACCCACAACAAATCATAACTCGAATCGAAATCCAAGTAGATACAAGTACACAAAATCGCTGATGCAAAGCGAATTGAAGAAACAAGGTTTATCAACTCACCGAAAAATTGAGATCGAAGGAGAAGAGGAGTGACAGAGGAATTGAACGGCGAGGATCAAAGAGCGATAGAGAGAGGCCCTACCGCCGTCGATGGCGGAATGGGACTCGAGGCTGAACTTGTTGCGCTTGAACCTGGACTAGGTGTGAAGTCGACGAAGTCGGCAATTGAGATTTAATCGGGGCCGAGGCGAATGTGAAGTCAGATCGAGAGTGCTGCTGGTTGAAGTGGTCGAGGGCTCAAGGATGAGAGGGCTCGTTCAAGGGGAGGGCTGAGAGGTTGGGGTTGAGGTCTGGGACTGAGAGGCTGCGCGAAATCATATTATTTTTAGGGTTTTTGCTCTGAGGGTAATAGAAATTATAGATATACTAAAACGTGGTTGGAATTTTTAACAGTTAATTTCCGTTTTTATTCGATCATTTTAACATATTTATGATGCATCTTCACCTGACCACCTCCATCTCTCTCTCCTGATTTCAGTTTTTTATCTCTGATCTTTGTTCGTTGTCGTTAGTAATAGATCGATGGACATATCGACCACTTCAGGTTCATTTTGAGAATTTATTCCAAGTTAGATCACATAGTTGATCAATTCTCGAATTTTTTGTCTGCTCAGTTTGTTTCCTGAATTCATATCCAATTATTTGCTTTGAATTTTATGTACGAAAGATGTTGGAATGGAGTCATTTGATTCGGTTGTGTGTTTGTTTCCTTTGTGAGGGACTAACTTTTGTAATCTATACGTTTTAACCATTGACTTTAGAAACTTGCTAACGAATTCCATTTCTCTCTTTGACTTCTTCTTCTTCTTCTTCTTTCTTCGATCTTCGATCTTCGCTTGCAAATTGGTATGTTTTTGGCTGAGAATAACTGAATCGGCTTAAACGAGTATATGGTGATAAGTCTCATACTAGCCTTTATTACGAGGATAATTGTGAACCAAACAACTCATGAAATCATGGTCTGATATATATACTACAAAGTTCAATATTGACAGAGCAACAAGCCAACAAATAGTTGTATGTTGCTTCTACATGAATGATATACCTCTTAACCATCATTCTATGTGTTTTTGTTTGTCAAATTTCTTCATTGAAGGGTAATGGCGCTTTTTTTTCCTTTTTTTTTTGCTTTTGAAAAAGGTCATGGCGCTCTTGGTTGTCACATAATTCTGATTGCATACCAAACTGAAAAGTAGTTGAAAATAATGGTGGTAGTGTTTATAATTTTGGAGGTAATGATGTGCATGGATAACTTGGTTCGAAAAATAAAGGCGCAGAAACGATAAATTATGAAGTACGGTGTTGTTCGAAAAAGGGGTTCTAAGCTATTACAAAGAAATACACCCCTGGGAGACAAGGTGGGGCTTCATTCCTCGTCGGAGGGGGATGGGATGTAAGTGTTGATAATATCTTGCCTTTCCTTCTCAAAGTCTTCTCGTTCACTTTCCACCTCCAGCTCGTGAGACTCCTTGAGGACAACAACCTTCCCCTCGTACTCCTCCTGGATGGCCCTCAACCATGTCTCAAGTTTTTCCTCAAAAGCCCTGATCGTTTGGTTGAGGTCCACATAAGCTTGGGCTAGGTTTACCTTCAAGGTGGTAACCTCGACCTGGTTCAAAGTACGTTCCTCTACAAGGGCACGATCCTTGACATCCAGTTGTTGAACTACTAGTTCCTAAGCCTTCCTATAGCAAGCCACCTGCCCCTCTAGCTGGGAGACTATCTCCCTCAGATGCTTGGCCTCTTCCTCAGCCGGGGTAGCCTTTCTTTCAGCAGCTCAAGTTTGGTTGGGTAGGGTTCCCAATCAACAGTTTGGATAGCAGCAGCTTGTAAAGAACGATACATATTCAATAGTTAAGGGAAAGATCATCACAAATGCACGAATGGAAAGGCAGGCATGAAGGAAAGCATTTACTCGATAGAACGAAGCCCAGAACATAGTGATCAAGTCGGATGAGTCCAGGGAGGTCAGATCCTCATGGTCCTGCTCCAACATTACAACCGCCAAGGTAGCTATAGCAACATCTAGTCTGTCCAGGCCTAAGAAAAGATTGGAGAGGGCATGCTTCCCTACCCGGGGTAATTGTGCACCCTCCTTGAGGCTCTCAACCTCCTGCTCAGACAAGTCATAAGGAGGGTTGACTACAAACCCATACTCGTTGTCCCCACGTTTGAAGTACACGCGGGGGAGCTAGGGGCCCACCCTCGATCAATGACCCACAAGGACCTGCTTAAGAAAACAATACAACATTTATGTGATAGTACAAGATCACAAGGTTCGATTCGCAAGGGCAAACACATTATTCAAGCTTGAAAGAATGATTATAGTTAGTGAAAGTGTGATCGACAGTGGGAACGGTAACTTACCGAGAGAAAGGGCTGCCGGTTGGGACGACTGGGGGTGTCAGTACGGGGTTTATTCTTTAGTTGCAATGATGATGAAAGTTCATCTTAAGGAGGAGAGGGGGGGTACATCAAGCTTCGCTGCTTCATCCTATTGGAGCTCCTCCGCGGACTCCTTGGCTGGGAGTAAAGTCTTCTCCTTCTTCTTCTCCTGATCTAAAGCTTTGACTAGCTTCCTCTTCTTCTTGGGCTTGGAAGCCTCCCTCTGCTTGGTTAGAGCTTTAACATAAGTGGGATTGGGAGTGGAGGCTCCATTCTTGTGGACCTGAGGAGCTCGAGGGACCTCGAAGACCTGGATATGATCTTTATGGACCATGGGTAGGATTCCCTCTAGGACCTAAGGTGAGAGGTACTTACGACTCCAGAGCCTCTTGACTCGGCAATTCTTAGAAGGGATTTATAGAGCGTTGTTAACTAGGTCATGACGAAAGTTGACGGAGCGTGAGATCTCTTTCGAAGGTTTGGTGGAGTCGATGATGGTGGGGACTTTATGGCCAGCTTCTCAGCCAAGCTTTTCCCAATCCCTAATGATGAGGATGGGTGTCTTCTTCCAATCCTTGGGAGAGTAAGGATGATTAAGCAGTAGGGTGTCTTTAACATACATAATACAGTAGCTTAGGTAGAAGTGGTTGGGCGGAGTCGGCTTGACTTGGAAGAACACTCGGAATTCTGGCAGCCCCATACAGTAGTTGAACCACCGGTTAAGGCGATCGAAACAGGCAAGGATACGGAAGCTGTCGAGGCACCACTATTCTACAGGGTAGCCGTAGAACTCCAGGGCAGCACAGATAAACTGTGGGATCAAAAAGGTGAGGTTGTAGACGATTTTGTAGGGGTGTACCAGCAAACTCGGACCATGAGCTATCTCGAGCTCTGATACTTTCACCTTGTCAGAGACAAGGGCGAACCCGAAGTCTTCATTATACCCCTGGTGGAAAGTTTGGATGAAAGTCGATATGGCCTCAACGGAGTCGACCTTGATGACAAAGGGGTATGGTTCCTCGCGAGACTTCGTCAAGGTGGTAGCTTTGGTGGACCATGGTTGGAGAGGTGGATTGGTTGGATATGTGTCTGTAAAGAGAGTAGGGGGTTGAGAGATTTTGACCTTGTCTACCTTGAAGGTGGTGGACGAGGGAAAGCCTTGATCAACCTTCAAGTGTGGCTCCTCGACCGGGCCGGTAGGATTTGCAACGGTAGACGACCTGCTTTGAAGACTGAATCGACGATAGCGATTGCTTTTGATCTATCGATCTTGTCATTGACATTGGGGTCTTAGAGAAAGGTGATAGTATGGTCAATGATCTCATCTATGATAGGTGATGAGGTGTTGTTGGAGTTAGAAGAGGTCATTTGTAGTTTCTGGGTTTTTCTATGTTTTCTAGGTTTTTCTGGAAAATGGGGGTCAAGAATTCTAGGTTGCTTGAAGCATCTGGGTATTTCGCAAGAGTATGCTGATGAATGAGAGGAGTGAAAAAAATGAAAAATGAGAGGTTTTTAATTTATATATGATGAAGAGGCATGAAAGAAGTGATGTATCCGTTGGATGAGATGAATTGTTTCGGATTCTTAGGAGGTGCAATAGGTTTGAAAAGGGATAATTTTCGAAGAAGGTGTGATTTTTGAAGAGGTATGAATGATGAAGGGGTCTGATTGGAGAAGAGTTATGATGAAGATGGAAGAGCTTTTTGGGTTTTCGCGCGGGACTTGATGGGAAAGCTAGGGGAATTTTAAATTCAGAAATGGAAAAGGCCTGACAACAGCACAAGGTCGACATATGTCGGACCTCATACTATTGTGGGGTATTTGTGGGAGAATTTCGGCTACGCTAAGCTTGAGAGATTCTGGCTCCTCAGACCTAGTCGTGTATAAGGTTCAATTATTTTGATGATGGGCTTAGGGCCGTACAATTAGGGTTCTAAGTGGGTACGATTTATCTAGAGGCTTCTCGAAGTATCTGGAATGAGGTATAAGCTTTTAGAATGTTTGTAAGATGGTGTGATAATCCCAAATTATGATGCGGACCTCAAAAGATTTACAAAATCCTTGAGGAAAAAGGGTAAGATTTATACAAATCCTAGAGGGATTATGCCAAAGGGTCTATGGTAATTATGAAATGTGATACGGAGATCCATTCCTTCATGGATTCCTCCTCTCCTAATGTAAAGTAGTCCAATTTGATAAGAACTGTGCTTAGACCTAATACGATCTATATATAAACCATACTGGCATGGTCAAAGGTAATGTTATTCTGCCCAAATCGCTCTTTGTTTCTTGAGAAAAGTTCTAACTTAAGAATCGGAGGGTCTAAACACAGTATCACACCGTGCTCCGACTTGTCTTGCAGGTTCACAAGGATTCAAGCTAGAGGGAAGACGAAATCTGCTTTTACACATAGGGTCAAACCTTTCTGGGCCAAGCTTTAGTTTTTTCGGACCTTGGGCCATGCCACCAATGGGGTTTTTTGGCCTATGGGTCAAATGATGACCCCTACTACCAGTCATGGCTCCCTTTAAAGGCTGCTAGGTTTTGGCGGTGCCGAGATAGGGTTGAGTGGTAGTGGGGGAGGGGATTGAGTAAGGAGCCTCAAACCGTGGCCATGGAGGTGCATGAATGTTTCAGGTGGTGTTGGATAGCATGCTACTGCACACAAGGAGTAAAATATCAGATACTGAGGATATATCAATCCTGTGAAATACGGATATTCGTCAAAAATATCGATCTAGTGAAAATTCTGACCGAAATGACGAAAACTAAAAAGAACACATGGAAATTTGAATTGAAACATTATAATGTTCTTGTATGATCATATATCTACCTTAAATGAAAAGAATATATTGGTCAAAAATTAGAACATATGAATTTGTGACAATAAATTACTACGGGTTGAGTGGTGACTAGTATTAAAATATAATTTAATACTTCTAAATTTTTTTCGATGGCAAAATCCTAAGGGAAGGTAGGTCATCATGCATTTTGTACATTATGTTATATATCATAGATATATATATATCACAAATTCAAACACATGCGTACTTAAGAACTACGTTGTTGATACCCGAAAAATCATGAAACCCATGACATGGTCAAGCTCAAATTCAGGCCCGATGGTTTAAACCAAGAACGAATGATGATTGAGAATTAGACCTCCTTTGAAAGCATAAAACCTAAACTCAATATAAATCTTAATTGTTTCAATACCATTCTCTCTGCCCCAAACATAAGTTTCTACAAGTCCAAACACCAACCACTACATCCCAACACTAGCCCAAATCACTTATTGCTCTACCAAAGTGATGTCCTTTTAAACTTAAATTTCATTGCAGTAATAGAAAGTACACTGAGTAAACTAGTGTCTATCTCGTTTCTCGCTCCCCCATGTAAGAAGACCATCATTTCCATCTGCTACCTTGAACGCCAAAAACTGCCCCCTTAATGGGCATCGAGCCATGTAATGGGCATCGAGCCATGTGCTTGGCTCTCTTATAAATATTAAGCCTTGCAAAATGCCCTCATAGAACTCTCTCTGAGCCATTGCAGTAGCCCTCTCAGCCTGCAGTCTTACTCTTACAACCCTCACTGCCCTCTTATGCAGTAGCCCTTTATTTTCTTGGATTATTTAAGATTCCCTACTTAAGATGAATGAGATATCAAACAGAAGAATCCTCCCAGAATTCCTATAAATAGAACCATTTTCTATGAACCAGAGGACAGACCATAACCCATCAAAACCTAGATCAAGCTACCACTCTACATACCAAGAACTCAAACCTTCAAGCACGACTTTTCCATTCAATTACCTTATATCACCTCAACCTTCTCTTTCCTTCAAACACAATCTTTCCATGCAACCATTCCATATAATCCTCAACCCCTCTTAGTTTTCCAGAACACTTAATTCCCAAATTCTCAATCACTACAATGTGTTTCTAGTTCCCACGATATGCTTATGCCTTAATGCCTGCTTCATGATTTGAATCACACATTTGAGTTATTGTCTCTTGATGATCAACTCAGCCAAATCTCAGCTTATTCCAAAAGGACCAGGCCCATTGCATACGTAAAAGACCTATGAGATTCAAAATTTACACTACCTTCTTGATCTTCTTGGGTAAAGTCTTGTGTGTATTCTGAACAATAATCATTGACTAAGACTTTTGGTTCTTGATTGTGGCTTGTAAGAGGTTGAGGGTTACACTTTCATTATTGTAAGATTTGTTTTGTTTTTCCAGTATTTTTACTTCTTATATAAAATAAATAATATAAACATTTGGGCTAATTTTGAAAAAATATCGAAAGATTTTAGAATTTTTGGCATAATATCGAGATTATCGGATATTTAAATCAAGTGAAAAACTTTAATAATCATGAATTTTCAAGTAAATTGAAAAACATAGATTTTTCTTTCCTTGGGTGTACATGTGTGGTTTGGTAGAATCTAGTCATTCATACCCTAACCTTAACCCTAAACCCTGACTCGTAAACACTTAGACGAAAAATGTCCTCCAATTCGTCGTAATAAGTCCATACACTAACACTAACCCTAACCCCTAAATCCTAATTCTTAAACACTTAGATAATGAAATTGGTTTAATTCGCCATTAGGTAACCACTTAGACGACGTATTCTACCAATTTCGTCGTCTAGATGAATCTAATTGCCTCCGATCAAGAGCACGACTATGTATACCATCTTAAAATGCATATTTTTTTTCATCAAGGACATAGAGTAAACAATTCTTGGACTGTGAGTGTCGACGATTCGAAAATTAGAGTTACGAAGATTCGTATATCAACGTTTCCGTTTCATTGAAATTTTGGTTTTATGGTTGACTACGCTGATTAAACTCTTAACGAACTTCTTATTTATTGAAAATTCGTCCCCACTTATATATTATGTTGTGAAGAATATATCTTACGGTTGTACATTTTGTCAAAATTCAATTTCGTTAATATTGATGTAGAGTGAATATAGACATACGAATACTTGAATTATATAACATTAGTAGATATATAACAAGTTTTCAGTCTTAAATCAATTTTTTTATGTCAAATTTCAATTTTTTTCTATCTAGTTGATAAATTAAGTTTTTACGACAAGACAAACACGCATAACTTCGGAAACGGATTTACGAATTATATTTTATGATCGTTTCTGTCTTTTTAACTATTTTTTGATATATATAATCACTAAATTCAATCGATTGAATCCTAAACTAATCCGAATTTGGTTAAAAAATTTCTATAATATTGTATAAATGTAATGGTTATATTTGATGGCTGATTTTATTTTTTTATGGTTTATAAGCAATTACCCAAAATTAAATTTTCAAATATTTATGAAAAAAAAAATGAAATTCACGAAACTATATAGTTCCGCCACCTAAGTGAAATTTTTAATTTTTTTTTAAATATCTGAAAATTATTTTTTTCGCCAAAATTTTGGGAAAAATTCAACACCTAGACAACAAAATATTTATATTTCGTCGTCTAAGTGTTTTTTTATAAATATCTGAAAATTAATTCAAAATTTAAAACACTTAGATGACGAATCTATAAGGTTTCGTCTTCTAAGTGAAAAAATTTAGCCTATTTTTTTGCCAACGTTTTAAATCACTTAGGCAACGAAACTAAAATGTTTCGTCGTCTAAGTCCAAAAAGTTGGCGGATTTTTTTTTCGCAAATTTTTTTTGCCACCACCACCTCAGCACCATACAAAACGCCGCCACCACTACTACCATTAAACTATTTATTTTTTTACAAATTTTGTATTAATTAATAATTACCATATAATGAATTAATTAAAATTTAATGATTTTTTTTTAAATTACCCTTTTAAAAATTTTTATTTATTTTTTTAAAAAAAATATTCAAAAACTTAGACGACGAAACTACTATAGTTTAGTCATCTAATTGGTTTATTTCATTTTTTACTTAATTTTCTTGAAAAAAAAATCAACTTTTGGACGATGAAAACCCTAAACTTTTGTCGTCTAATTGTTACATCTTAGAAAACGAATTTTTATTTTTGTCGTCCAAGTGTTCACTATAATGTCGAAATTTTTTGTCATTTTTTAATAAACCTTTCGTCATCTAAAAACCTAGATGACGAAGTTTGTTTCGTCATCTAAGTACTTAGACGACGAAAAAATTCATCACCTAAGTATGTTTTTTTGGTAGTGTACTTAATAGTAGGGGTGAGATTCGGGCGGTTTGGTTCGATTTTTGATATAAACCATAACCAAACCAAAATATTTCGGTTTTCTCATTTTCAACAACAAAAACCGAGCCATTCGGTTCGGTTTGGTTCGGTTAAAAAATTTGGTTATTATCGGTTTTTTTCGGTTTTTTTTTCTTTCAAAATATGTAGAGTAAACTTCATAAAAAAAAGTATAAGAAATCCAATAACTTTCTAAACTTAATAAAGTATTAACAAATAACAATAGCATTCTAACAAAAAAGACATTCCACAAATAACAGCAAAGACATTCCACAAATAACATTTGTGTTAGTTTCAAGTTTCAACAGTCCACACAAATTTCAACAAAGTTCCAGAAATTTCAGCAAAGTACCAAAAAAAATTCAGCATAGTTCTGAAAATTTCAACAAAGCAAACAGTCCAACAATTAAGAAATTAGCAAAAAAAACAGCAAATTACAGTAAAAACAAAGTTTCAGATTTTCGACAACAATTTGCCTCAGTTTCCAGCATATTCCAGCGATATCTTGCAACAGATTTCAGCAGATTCCAACAGATTTCAGCAGTTCTTGGCTTCTTGCAACAGATTCCAGCAATTTTCAGCTTTCAATTTCCAGCAGTTTCCATTTTCCAACAGATTTTCAGCAAATAATTTGGAGATGTGCCCAAGGCAGTTTGCATCAACTAAACAGTCCAAAAACATCAATGTTAATACTCTTAAGTCTTAACACAACAACAACATTAAACTTTACAACTATAATGCAATTCAAACTTACTAACTGTTTTCAAGTATGAGTTTGAATCATATTTGGCAATTCCTTTGTCCCTCCCGAAGTCGAATATAGCGTTTTGAATATTTCTAAAAAAAATAATCAAGTTAACAATGTTTCAACTATATAAATTTCAAGTGATTAAAAACATAATATTAGAAGTATAAGAAAGACTATATACCTTCCTCAATTGCTTCAGACTCTTCCATATCTTGAATGGTTGGCACATTATTCAATGCAACTTGAGTAGTAGTGAGCCAATTTTGTGAGCATATTAGAGCCTCCACTGTTTTAGGACTCAATGAGCTACGGAATGGATTGATTACCCGGCCATTTGTACTAAATGATGCTTCTGAAGCTATAATCGATACCGGAATAGCAAGTACATCATTTGTGACTTCAGCTAGAATAATACTTAGATGCCCCAAACACTTTCCACCATTGCAAAATGTCAAAATCTTTTTTATCCACTTTGGCCCTATCGGCTAGATATTTATCCACATCATTATCCACTGTTCGTGCTTCCTCCTCTCTCTTTTTTATCTCATTTTCAGCAATATTCCTCTCCAAATCAGTGAGATCACTAAGGTCTACATTCTCTAATTGACCACTTTGAGAACTACTAGACGCATTCTGTTGCATTTGCGTGGCCAAAGATTCCTTCTCATACACTTCATACATATCATACAACAAAGCATTCACCGCCTTATAATTTTTCTCAACCCTATCATCAAACTCACCATACAATGCCTCGAAGTAAATACGAAGATTCCTAAGCTTACGGCGAGGATCAAGAACAACAGCAAGAAACATATATGGATTGACATCCTCAAATTTCTCCCAATACTTGTTATATTTATCTTGCATAGGTTCAGAGATAGTAGAGAGCAAAACACCACTAGTTTCTTTCAATAAACCATATATGTTAATCAAATCACGAAATGTAGTATGGACTGTTGGTTTATTTGAGCAACAAACATTCAAAGTAATCTCATAAAATGGTTTCAGAAAAGCAGCAAACTCTTCAGCCAAAAACCAATCATCTTCATTAGGTGGCCCCTCTCTTATATTTTGACCCAAATCATTCTTAAAATACCTGAGGAAATGACCATCATCTTCTACCATTCTATCAAAAGCTTTTCGAAACTTGAAAGCAGATTGCAACATTAAAAATGTAGAGTTCCACCTAGTAGCAACATCCATGATCACAAGTCCCTTACTCTCTACTTTCACAATGTCAACACATTTCTTAAATACATCAAGCCTTTGTGGAGAAGATCTAACATATTTAACAGAATTTCGAATGGCTTGAATGCAAGTATTCATTATTGTCAACCCATCACATACAATCAAATTGAGGATATGAGCAACACACCTCATATGCAAGTGCTTCACATTATGCAAAAGAGCATTAGGGACTGTCCAATCACCGATTCTCTTCACTAAATCTCTTAAAGCAACATCATTTGAAGAAGCATTATCAACGGTGATGGTAAGCACCTTGTTAATTTCCCACTCAATTAAGTAAGCATTGATCTAACAACTTGGAAATTGAATCACCTTTATGGTTTGAAATAACACTAAAATTCAGAATTTTTTTTATGCAAATTCCAATTTTCATCCACAAAGTGAGCCGTAAGAACCATATAGTTTATATTCTGAACTGAAGTCCAAGTATCAGTTGTCAAGCTAACTCTCTTCCCCTTCAAGACATTCTTTAAGTGATTCTTTTCAGAAAGATAACGATTCCACACATACTTAGCTATTGTCTTACGACAAGGCCTAATCCAAAAAGGGTTTAATTTCAAAGTAAATCGTTCAAACCCTTCTCCCTCAACATGTCTAAAAGGCAACTCATCTATAACAATCATCTCAGCACATGCTACATTAATCTCTTCCTGAGAATGCCCCACTGACTTCAACCCATCACTTTTAAACTCTAATGTCATTTGCCCCCCCTTTTTAAGTTTTTCTACATTTGGTGCATATTTTTTGCATCTTTCAATATGAGCTGTAAGAGTTGATGTTCCATTTTTAGATTCAGCAGACAACTTTTTTTGACAATACTTGCATACAGCCTTTCGTATACGATTAGGTTTAACACCCTCAAATACTTTAGTGTAATGAGCCCAGATTGCTGACCTTTCATTTTTCCTCATCTTCTCCAAAAGCTCTTCCTCTGTAGGTTCAAGGGCTCCTTCAACCTCTTCATCATCACTATCAGCACCAGGTAGGAGACTCTCAGCAGTAGGGACTGTAGGGGGAGCAGCTGAAGTACCTTCAGATGGTAAGGGAGCACCGTTTGTTGGTATCGATGATTCGCCAGCACTAACAGGGATCTGCGATAACAAAAAAACAGAAATTATTAGTACAACTAAGCTAGTTTTTCTACAAATATGTAAAAAAACACAAGACGTAATCCAAATTCAAACCTGGGAATCAATTGAAGAAGTTGTTGTCGTCTTCGAACTTTATTAGATGCCATATTTGAGCTCCCTCCTCGATGTCTCTTCATCTGCACAGAAAATTACAAACTCTCAAACATCAAAACACAATCACAGTCTATAATATACTCATCTTCAACAATACATGGAATTAAATCAATTGAATCCAAACATTTATCTCTGTTTCTACTCAATGGAGGATCAATAAGAGCTATGGCTGCTGCCTGCTGGAGTCTTAAGTGATACTAAAAACCCAAATCAAGGAGTCAATCACCCAATCACAAAATAGCTTACCAAATCAAATCGATATTTTTTTGGAGAAGGAGAGGCCAGCAAATCACAAATAGCTTACCAAATCACAAAATAGCTTACCCAAATCCAGGAGGTCGACAGATCGAGATTTTGGTGGAGTCGTGGAGAAAGGCAACGCGAGGTTTAGGCAAACTGAGGTGACCAAGCACGGCAAGCAGTTGTTGACTGAGTAGTTGGGTAGTTGGGTACTGCCGTACTGAGTAAGTGAGTAGACTGAGTAGACTGAGTACTGAGACAGAGCCACAGAAGGCACAGAGGCACAAAGGGTGATTGACAGAGCCACAGCCCACAGAGGCACAGAGGTGACAGAGCTGTTTTGACTTTTGAAGAGAAAACGAAATGGTTTGCAGGCGGTGCAGCTTGGCTGCTCTTAATTCATTCCAAAACCCTATTTTTTTCAATTATCACAAAGTTTATATAAGCCAACTAAGTGACCACCAAAACGACGTCGTTTTGATATGTTCGGTTTTTTTCGGTTTTTCGGTTCGATTCGGGTTTTTTAAATCCGAAACCGAAACCGAACCGAATTTTTTTGGTTTTTTGGTTTTTTCGGTTCGGATTTTTTCGGATTCGGTTTTCGGTTCGGAAGTCCCAGCCCTACTTAATAGGTTACTAGATCCCTTAGTAAACATACAACGAAGAAATACAACTTGGTTCGTAAAGCACACTACAACTAATTTACTTTATTACAAGACTATAGGGGTCATCATTTGGCCCGTGGGCTAAAAGCCCGGCCCGGCCCGAAAAAATGCCTGCAAAAGCCCGCCAAGGTGGTTGGTAGGCCGAACTTGGTTTAGAGATCTAAAGCCCGGCCCGCCAAAAACCCGTCAAGACCCGTTAGGCCCGGCCCGTCAAAGCCCGCAATTTTTTTTATATATAAGATAGTAGTACATATATATATCATTATACCTACACTTATATATATATATAATATAGTGACTAGTACTATATAGATATATATTTTATATTTGTGTATGTCTATATTAATATATTACATATACATATATTGATCAAATATTAGAATTCCATATATAGTTATATTTGTGTATCTATTTTACTATTAAATCATTGTTTAGAGTTTAGGATAAGTTAGGGTTTAGGTTTAGGGTAAGTTAGGGTTTAGGAGATTGAGATTTAGGGTAAGTTAAAGTTTATGAATTTTGAGGTTTAGAGTAAGTTAGGGTTTATGTTTTAGGAATTTTGAGGTTTAGAGTAAGTTAGGGTTTAGGGTTTCATTGTAATTTTTTTTTTATCGATTTACCTTACACAGTAAAACAGTAAATATAATAGATGGTTCAGATTAGATCTTGTAATTTTTCAATGGCGAGAGTCTAATTGAGAGTGTGTGAAATGACATCAATACCCTTCTCTTATATATTGCTTATTTTTCCATGGAGAAACTAGATAAATCAAATTTTTATGTCAATTTTTTTGACCCTATGAGATAGATATGTAATTTACAAGAATGTGTGTTAAAATTTTGATCTTAAAAAATTCCTTTAGGGATGAGTAATTTACGTTTTAGTTGTAAGGGTACTACGATCACATTTAGCGAAACTCATAGATGTAGGTCTAAATCAAGTCCAAAATTTATAAAATTTTTACGGCATGCTTAAAATATTATGAACAACCAATCTGACAGTCAGTTTTGTAAAATGATGATACATGATCGATTACGTTTCACAAAGGTCTTTCAACCCATATAACCAAGGAATAAAGGTAAGAACATTAGTATGCATATAGAGAATTCAAGCAATATAAGAATTAAATATGTTTTAACAATAAAGAAGGCCATATATAATAGTTCACCTTGTAATAAAAGACACCGTACGTAAAAATTAGCCTAATCGAAGTACGTTTGGATCCCGGTCAATACAGTTAAATAAAATTTGTGAAAACACTAAAATACACTCATCTTATTTTCCTATGGGGGAGTAGATAAATCAATTTTTTATGTAAATTTTTTTAACACTATGAGATAGATATGTATTCCATAAGAATATGTGTCCAAAATTTGATGTTAAAAAATTATTTTCGGGAGGGGTAATTTCCGTTTTAGTTGTAAGAGTACTACGGTCAAATTTGGCGAAATACATGGATCGATATCTAAATCAAGTCCAAAATTTATAAAATTTTAAAGGCATGGTTATAATATTCTAACCAATCAATCCAACGGTCAATTTTATAAAATAATTAAACATGTCCAATTAAGTTTCATAAAGGTATTTCATTCCATATAACAAAGGAACAAAAGTATATATGGAGAATTCAAGCAATATGAGAATTAAATATGTTTTAATGATAAACGAGGACATGTAGAAAGGTCCATCTTATAGTGATAAACACCGTACGTAAAATTTAGACTCGTCGGTACGTTTAAACCCCGGTGCATGGATGAAAGTTATGTTTATTTTGAAATGTTTTAATTTTTTAATAATTAAAACCCGATAGGCCCGGCTCGTAAAAGCCCGCAAAGCCCGCTTGAATGGGCCGGGCCCGGATCCTTATATAAAAGATAAAGCCCGGCCCGTAAATATTAAAATGTTGTTGAGGCCTGGCCCAGCCCGGCCAGTGCTGGCTATACATGGGTCGGGCCGGGCTTTTTGCCGACCCCTACAAGACTAGTAGGCTATTAGGGAACCTACTGAGGATGGAAAGAGACACGAACACTAAGCCTCCAATGTTGGGATGCGGTCTCCGGATGAAAATTGCAAACTTAGCAACAATAAACCGAATGGCCCAGGGAAAACGCATATAAATAGGAAAATCGTTAGAGTTAGTGGACGAAAAATAATAATATTAAAATAAAGTAAAAACAAAGTACTTATGCCTTTTTCCAAAAATAAAGAACAATAAAAATACAACGAGTCCAAAAAGGAAAACTAGCATAAGTGTGTGGAGGCTGACTAGAGCGTGATTCCTCCAACCATTGTATTTTAATCGTAGCCGGATCTAGGAGCGTAAAGTGTCCTACCGGAGGCCACTCTCGGTGATCAGCCGGATGACCTATGCATTGATGTATGAACATAGACATATCATGTGTGAAAATTATAAAAATATACATAGGTGTCTCCGTGTAAAAACATGAACATAATTATAAATCATATCATAAGCTTTGCGAAAAGAAATTCATAAACGTAATCTTAAACTCGACACAATCAATAAAAAATAAATTGTCCACTCACTGTATGTAGCTAGCTCCATGGTCTGGTAGTAGTCCCCTCGCCGAAATCTCGGTTTTGATCTCCTGACCAAGATAACAAAATTGTCCAATATCATAATCAAATAAGTAATCAGAATTTAGCTTAGAAACTACCCCAAAAAATCCGTACGTAAAACCTAAACCTCTGCCTCGCCAGAGCTCCTTCATGGACAGTGGTGCATGGCAGCCTGATGACAAAGATTTATACATGGTAAGAAACCTTACGACTAACCCTACAATTTCTTCATCGCTGGAGGTCGAATCGACGGTGTTGGGGCTCAAACAGCCGCCATAGGCGGTGGTTCCACTCACTCTCGACCACCATCAACAGCGGCTAAATATATCTCATTCTCTTACTTTAAACAACCCAACATAATCTCCTAAACGTCCAACCCCAAACATAGCTTGAATCGGCCGGAATCAGCCCCAAAACCCGACGGAGCCAAAATCGCGATTATAAGGTCTTGGTGTCGTAGTGCCGCTCTTAAGCGACCTCGGAGCTCGAGGTTGGGCGCATAAGACTCAGGAAAAAGTGGGCTATAACATTTCTCAACACCTGACGCCAAAAACCAGTCGAAGCACCATCGACCACGGCTGTTGTACCTCGATGAGGTTAATCTCTTCAATTCTCTCACCACACAACTCAACACATAATATTACACCTAGAAATGAAAGAGGAGATCAAGGGCTACAAAACCATACCTCAATCAACGATGTTAGTGGTTGTTGGCGAGATTTTCCGGTGGGTCAAATCGTCAGTCAGGTAAGCTCGGTCCAGCATGGGTCACCCTAATGAAGGAAAAATGCCTAGGGTTTTGACCCTATCACAAGATTATACCCCAAAGTTCACACCCACTTAATGACTGAGATTCGATCTCAGCAAGATCCAATGGCTGAGATCAATCCACCAATAAATAACTTAATTATTCTGCAATAACTTCAAATATTTGTAACAATTAGCTCAAGTATCCACAAAATCCTCCAAAAAAATTTACAAATTCGAATTAAAATTTTCTACGATTCTCAAGAAGGAAGTTAGGTCTAAAGGTCTAAATCTCAACGAAAACAAAAGTCGTTTAATGACCTAACTCTCACGACTAATTGGTGTTAAGGCAAATACACGCCCACTAAATATGTCATTTTGGTTTATGTCGTTATACATAGTTCTATGTAACTATAGACCAACACCAAGGCCCTGTCGGAACTCATTGGATCATCGTCTGGAGTGGCATCTAGTTTCCATTAGAAAAAAAATAGTCTTGAAGACAATACCTTGATTTGAAAGGCCGTGAACTTTGTCGTTTCCTTCAATCTACGCATATTCCATGAGAAGATGTCCATGGCGCAGCATTTCAGTCCTAATTAAGCACAGGATAAACCTAGGGGAGACTATTGTCGAAGCAAGGTGAGAGGTAAGGCAAGGTCAAGCTCAACAACAACTATCGCAGCTCTAGGGGAGGGTGTTACTGCCATAATGAAGATGGTGAAATGTTGGAGTAATCGAGCGGAAGTGTTGCAAGGGGAGGCTTATCTTTCCAAGTTTCATACGTTTCTTTGTTTTTAGCTCTTTTTCTTCATGTTTTTTAGTAGACATTTTCTTTTAACGATTTATGTTAAGCTAACTTTTTTTTTCTTTCCTTTTTATTACAACGATAGCAGATTAGGAAGATGAGAGGATTAGAAACTTGATTGGTGAGTGGGCAGACACACTATAATAGGGGTCACAATTTGGCTCGTAGGCCCAAAAATTCTGCAGGCGGCTCAAGGTCCAAAAAGTTCAAACCCGGTCTGGCCCGAATTTAAGTCCGTAAAAGCTCGGCCTTATGGGCATAGGGCCAGGATCGGGCCAAGGTTCCAAATCTCATGTGTCCAAAAAAGTCCGGCTCGTCAAGGCCCACCCGGCCCAACCCATAGGGCCAAGCCCGTCTAGTTCATCTACTGTATATATTATAGATTATTTTATCAATATAAACCTCTAAACTTTCTAATTTATCTAAACATCATTCATTTAGATACTAATTATCAATTTATTTAGCATTAATCTTATTTAGTGCATAATTGTTGATATATTTGATAATTAAATACTATTAGTTTGTAATTTTTTTATTTAATACAAGAAAAAATCCGGCCCAGCTCTATGAGCTTAACCTGGCCCGACCAGACAAGATCCAGGGCCTAAAAAGCTCGTGGGTTTCAATTTTTTCAAAAATCCCCACCCGGCCCGACCTAAATTTTGGAGATGTTGCTCTAAAGGCCGGCTCATCCAAGCCCAAACCCGTCTGCCGGCCCGTTGCTGAGCCCTACACTACATGTTGAGCTTAGCTCGTAGAGCATCTGCACCCATGAGTAGAGCAAGAAGCAAAGCAAGAGCGTATTTTGCTTCAAGCAAAATATATCCACAATTTGCTCAAGCAAATCAAGTTTTACACACACCCATTCACTATTTGCTTCAAGCAAATCAGCTTTGTCATGTTGTTAAATGTTTAAAAATTATTTACCGGATAGATTTACCACCAATACAAGATTTTCGACTAATTAAAAATTGACACTTGTCACCGCCACGTGTCATTGTTGGTAAAATAATTAGACTATATTTTCGGTGAGATCTTCGACCAATTATGATGCGACACGTGTCACTACGAGATAGCGTCGTCAACCAAATAATTGAACAAGATTTCCAGGAAGATTTTCGACCAATTATAGTGTGACACATGTCGCTGCGAGATAGCGTCGTCGACCAAATAATTGAACTAGATTTCCGGCTTGATTTTCGTCCAATGACGATGCGACACGTGTGTTCATCTTTAACGATCAGATTATCTACAATTAGCTATAAAAGGTTCATCTATCGCTCATTCTATACTCACACCATTTACAAGAATCCAAGCAGATAACTCATCTCTCTAAACACTTAGCAACATTTCCTTGTTCATCACTCTGATGGATCCTTTCAACTTCCACAATTTTTTCAGGGGAGACAACATCAACAAGAAGAGGATGACGATATGCAGCAATCATTCATCAATTAGGTGGTCATGGCGGAAGCACAAGATGACGATGAACCACCACGACCAAGCGGTTCACGTCGTGGTAAAAAATTGAATCATCCACGACAGAGGCTATCTAGGGAACGTAATCTCATGGTTGATTACTTCATCGAACGTCCTAACTTCGAGGGGGAAGAATTTCGCCGGTGGTATAGGATGAGTAGAAACCGATTCAACATTATCATGATGGATCTCTGCAACCACGATCAATCTTGGCATCAAAGACCAGACGCGACTGGATTGCTAGGGCTTCTTCCCGAACAAAAGCTGATCGGTGCTCTACAAATGTTGGCGTACGGGGCAGCTGCGGATCAGTGCATTGAAATTACAAGGATTGGGGAATCGACTACCCTGGAATGCATGAAGGTTTTTTGCAGCCAAGTGTATCAAATCTATGGTCCAAAATACCTCCGCAGTCTAACACCAGCAAACCTCATGCGATTCCTAGCTAAAGGCCAACGCTGAGACTTTCCAGGCATGATTGGAAGCATCAACTACATGCACTAGAAGTGGAAGAACTGCCCAACCGCCTATCAAGGGGCATACTCGGGTCGAAATGGTCGTCCAACTATTATCCTGGAGGCGGTGGCCTCGTATGATACGTGGATATGGCACAGTTTCTTCGGGTGTCCTAGAGCCAAAAATGACATTAACGTGCTCTACCTATCGAATGTGTTTTCAGAGGTCCTTGCAGGAAGATGCCCAATTGCCGTCTACAAAGTCCATGGAGAGAGGTACAACCACGCTTATTATCTGGCTGATGGAATATATCCGAGGTACTCTACATTCGTCAAAACAATTTCTAATCCCCAGACACTGCAAGATAAATTCTTCGCAAAGAAACAAGAGGCATACCGGAAAGATGTGGAGAGGGTTTTTGGCATCTTGCAATCTCGATGGGCAATTATTCGTCATAGTTATACATTGCACCACAAATCGGTAATGACTACCATCATGTTAGCTTGCATCATATTACATAACATGATTGTTGAGGAAGAGTACATGGAGGATGAGGATGTGGATGAGGAAGAAGAAGACATGAAAAATCCATTAAGGGCTTTCCGGGTTTATGATGGGCCGGTGGATGAACAAGGGAATCAAATTCTTTTTGATCCAATTAGTAGAGATAGAGCCAATATACAACGGTTTCATGACCGTGTTGCCGATCTTGAATCCGGTTACATCCATAGAGAGCTCCAGAAGGACTTGGTGAAACACAATTGGAGGTTGGAAACCGGCGAGATACTTTAAATATTATCCTAAATATGTGTGTTTAATTATTAAGTTTGTGTTTAATTTTAGTTTAATTTTAGTATGTGTGTTTAATTATTAAGCTTGTGTTTTAATTTAATGTGTATTTCAATTTCATCTTAATAAATAAATTGTATTTTTATTTCTCATAAATTTAAATTACATAAAATGACAAACCAAGCCCAGATTTATTCTTAGTACAATACTATAACTACTATGGAAAGAGCACGTGACTTGGGTGATAACAATCCGAATATGTTTCATCGGTAGGTTGATCTTGACTAGGTTCTCCTTCATTAAGGATGGCTAATTTTCTCTTGGTAAAATATCTTTTTGAGATTGGGGTCATTGCCTCCAAATCCATTGTCATAATCCTCGTTTCCTCCTCTTGTTTCTTCAATCGTAACTCTTCATCCGCTCTTGCTTCATTCCACTTTTGAATTTTTATGTACTCCGCGTAATAATTAAGCTCACTTTCATTATGCGCTATCCTCTTGGATTGCCACGATGCTTGGTCACTAGCAATGGTATGCAAAACCTCAACTCGTTGCTCAATAGGAGTCTTACCTTGTTTCTTTTGCCACTTTGGTTCCCATTGGTCTAGGCGGACTCGAGGGAGTGGCCACGTGGCTTTGAGATGTCTCATTCACTTCTTCGTCATTCAAATTAATGGTTGGAGATGATTCGGCGGCGGAAGGAGTAGGTTGGTAACTACTTACATATGGAGATGGAGTAGTTGGTAGCACTGCAATGAAAGATGGATGATTCTTAACCACTTCCCAACTTTCAAAGTGTGTAAACACTTTCTTCTTTTCCTTATAGTTACATGATTGAGTTTGCTTGACCCAATAAAAAAATTATATTAGCTATTTCACCATGCTACATATTTTATTCAAATTAAATATATAAATTACATAATTTAATTCATCTAATGAAATAAAATTTATATAATGTATGCTACAACAAAATAAACTTACTTCATCCATTAGCGAAGTGCCGCTAGCTATACGTTATCGTGCCGCGTACAAACATACGCCACATTTTTGCAATAGTAGCTTGGTAGTGAGACGCAAGCGCAATTCGGGTCCTCGGCTCCTTCAGAGGATACTCACCTTGTGTTGGCTTCCAATGTTTCACATAATCGTCATGAATTATCTCCCACAATTTCTCCCACTTTTTTTTTTGCCGCCGTATTCATCAACGCTATGAAGCACAAAAGAGATGCACATTTGTAAATCTTCAGAAAGAAGCCAATGTGTGCCCATTTTTTTGAAATAAATGCTAAACAAAATGAGAGAGGAGATGGAAGGAGAAGTGCAATTTGTTGTACACAAATTGGTGTGAGTTGATAAAAAAATTGAAGTAGTATTTATATGCAAATTTTTGGGAGAGTTTGAGATTTTTTGGGATTTTTTTACTATTTTTGGGAGATTTTTCAGTTTATTTCCGTTCTGATTTTTCAGTAGCCGTTTCCTTTAAATCTCAGCTGTTGGATCAAAATTCTGATTCAAAATGGATGGCCCAGATCAATAGGACCGTTGGGGTTAATAAACCAGTCAGTAAGCCACGTGTCAGCATCTTATTCGCCTGTTAAATTTTTTTTTTACTCTTTTACTGCACGCGCCTGACCAAAAAAAATGCTACTCGCCTGACGTCACCAACGTGCCGTGGGATCTGCCAGGCGTTCGAGCAAGCTCCGGAGCAAAACTTGCTCATCCATTTGTCGGAGCAAATCGTCAACGACGACTGCTCGCCTTCGTGCTCGCCGGTGCACGATCGAAATCCACGGTGCTCGAGCAAATCCGGTCGGCCTCACCTGAAGCTCGAGCAAATCCTCCTCGGGTGCTTGCTAGTGCGGATGCTCTTAATAGGGTGCAAGTGTGTAACCAACTACCATAATCTTTTGTTTAGTTTATACAAAAGAAAAGAAAAAGCTTGGGAGACAAAGGATATGACGAAAATGCCCCTTAGTAGGAAACGAACAACTGCATGATAACCCCATCCTGACACTGGCCACCCCACTTCCTCTCCTTCATTCCGAGGCCCCCATCCCCTATAAATTCAAATTCACTCTCTCATTTTACTTCCAACTTTCATAGTACTCGCATTTGCATCAACTTCTGTGCAGAGAGAGAGAGAGAGTTAGAGAGAAGAGCCTTCAGGTTGAAGATCACAACCAGACATGGGTGCCAACTCCAACAGAGTTGAGGACCTTCCATACCACCATGATCATCATCACCAAACCGAATTAGACTTAGAGGCAATGCCACCGCTCCAAATCCACAGAGTCTGTCTGCCACCAAAACAGAGCACCTCTCAGAAACTCAAGCACAGGCTCGGTGAGATTTTCTTCCCCGAAAACCCACTTCACAGATTGAAGAACCAAACTTGGTTCACGAAGCTGCTTCTCGGTCTTCAGTTCTTGTTCCCCATTTTCCAATGGGGCCCTGAATACAATGCTCAGCTTCTCAAGTCTGATGTCATTTCCGGCCTCACTATTGCTAGCCTCGCAATTCCTCAGGTACGTTTCCGACGTCTGTCTCTTGTCATTTATTGTGTTCAAAACTTCTAACAAGTCTAGGTTCTTGTGCTTTGCATAATATTCGGATATTCCATGGTGTTAATTAAGAAACTGAATTAAGAGGGTCGTAATGGTTTAATGAAAATCAAGAAGAGGAGGATTTCTCTCTCTTTTACTGTCATCATGCATGTGAAAATAATATTCTGACCTCTTTTCTTTCCATATGGTCATTTGGTATGTTTTTGGGTGTCTGATTAAACTTGTTTCCTAATATTTGCAGGGCATCAGTTATGCGAAGCTTGCAAGTTTGCCACCAATAGTTGGGCTATGTTAGTACTGAAACACACTTAAAATTCTTACTTAATTTCTCTTGTGAGTATATATAACGATTAGTTATTAATATTTTTTTGGGTTGTTATGCAGACTCAAGTTTTGTGCCTCCACTGATATATTCATTGCTGGGGAGTTCTAAGCATCTTGCAGTTGGTCCAGTTTCAATAGCATCGTTGGTGATGGGATCCATGCTAAGTGAGAGTGTCTCTAGTACGGAGGAGCCAATTCTCTATCTCAAGTTGGCTTTCACAGCAACATGTTTTGCTGGTCTCTTCCAGGCTTCTCTGGGTTTTCTAAGGTAATTACTAATTCCTTACAAATATTGATAGTAACAGCCTTTCTGATATTAATGTTTTCTGGCAATTTTCACAAATTTATAATCCCCTCTTAAACCTAGATTGATCATCCGAATTGAAAATAGTATGCATGGTTAGACTTGTTGAACATTTTATGACACGAAATATAAGCCTTTCTTTGCACTGAACGTAACGCCATAGGTTCAACTAGAATACAAATTATGTGGATCCCATTACACAACCGTTGATACCACTTATCTCTTATTGGGTCGGGCGCAATACTCCCACCATTTTCTTAAAATATCTTTAAAAATTCATAAATTATATGAGGAATGAGAAGTGCCGGAATTATTTAGTAGCTTGAAAATTACTCTGTTTAACTGAATGTATATATTCTCACAGGCTAGGCTTTATAATAGATTTTCTGTCCAAGGCAACTCTAGTTGGATTTATGGCCGGTGCTGCAGTCATTGTGTCCTTGCAGCAGTTGAAAGGATTACTTGGGATCGTCCACTTCACCACAAAAATGCAATTTATACCAGTCATTGCCTCAGTTTTCAGCAACAGAGAAGAGGTACGTAATTTAGTGGTTCCTCATACAATATCAAAGTAATTTCTTTGTTCTCCATTTTCTAAAGACATAAAGAAAATATTTAAGACTTTTGACGTTTGAGTATAGGCAAAAATCATGGAATAAAATCATGAAGGTACTAATTATTGGACAGCATTTTATTGCTACTGTTGTTAATGCTCTGAGGAAGAAAGATTGCTTTGCTATTTTCTACAGGTTTACTTTCTCATTGTGATCAAAAGGTTCCAAATTTATTTAGTATAAAACTGGAAGGTATCTAGATGACCCTTTACTGGTGTCGACCTTTTTCAATTTATAATAGGGGAATTTTCTCTTTATGTTTCCAAATGCAACGGCTGAAGAATTTAAGGTCATATCAAAGAATTTTACTGATAAATTACTGTGCTTGTAGCAGATAAGTTACCTAGTACTTTAGTAGAACTGGGTTTAGTAACTCGGCTGTTTTTGATGTGCAGTGGTCATGGCAAACTATTGTGATGGGCTTCAGCTTCCTGCTTTTTCTATTCACAACGAGGCATATTGTAAGTGTTTCTGTACTGTGATCTCCAAATCTGTCTTCCTAGTAAGTAGTAATAAAGATGTTCATGCTTCTGCTTTCTCTGGTTTTGCAAAGAGCAAAAGAAACCCGAAACTCTTCTGGGTTGCAGCTGCTGCTCCATTGACATCAGTTATTCTTTCCACACTCATGGTCTTCCTCCTCCATTCAAAGAATCCTCGAATCTCCATTGTAAGTTAATATCTAGTATTGGTGCTGTGTTCTATGACAATTTTCATGTAGTAACACTTATATTAAATTTTGAATGTTTTATGCAACAGATTGGTCATCTGCCAAAAGGTCTTAATCCACCTTCATCAAACATGTTGTACTTCAATGGTTCTTACCTAGCTCTTGCTATCAAAACTGGCCTCATTACTGGGATTTTGTCTCTCACTGTAAGAATTCTAAACCTTCGATTACTACTCATTCAACCAAATAAATATCGGTCTTTTAGTTGAAAAGAAGCTAGACTTTCTCATTCTTCCTGCACCTACCAAGTAACCAAGTTCTCATACATGTACAAATATATTATAAGCAATTTTGAAATATTTTGTAGGAAGGAATTGCTGTGGGAAGAACATTCTCATCTCTGAAAAATTACCAAGTTGATGGAAACAAAGAAATGATGGCTATTGGTCTCATGAACATTTGTGGTTCATGCTCATCGTGCTATGTTACCACAGGTAAGAATGATCCTGTAATGCAAGAGTAATCCAATGTATGAAACGTTAGATGCAACAATTACTAAAGACATACTCTACTTTCTGCAGGCTCATTCTCTAGATCTGCAGTAAACTACAATGCTGGAGCAAAAACTGTAGTTTCAAACATTATTATGGCTGCAGCTGTGCTCGTGACTCTTCTGTTTCTAATGCCGTTGTTCTATTACACCCCCAATGTTATCTTAGCTGCCATAATCATAACAGCTGTGAGCGGACTAATCGACTATCAAGCTGCATATAACCTGTGGAAAGTTGACAAACTCGACTGCATGGCCTGTTTGTGCTCCTTCTTCGGCGTGCTTTTCATTTCTGTTCCAATTGGTCTAGCCATTGCAGTAAGATTTCCCAATCTCAATCTTATTAGTGCGTTTTCATTAATCATGAGAAATCATAGTTTTTAGTCTCTCATTTCTTACATTATGCTCTGCATAATTACCACCTAACATCTGTCTGTAAAATTCAGGTTGGAGTATCAGTTTTCAAGATCCTCCTACATGTCACTAGACCAAACACCATGGCTATGGGGAATATTCCAGGAACACAAATATATCAGAACCTCAGTAGATACAGAGAAGCTTTAAGGGTTCCATCATTTCTTGTTCTAGCTATCGAGGCACCCATCTACTTTGCAAATTCAACTTACCTACAAGAAAGGTTAGCTCTGCTACAAAATGGAAAATATATGAGAAATTTTATGAACGTGGTTTGGTTATCTGACTCGGTAGTTCTGCTACTACAGGATACTAAGATGGGTTCGTGAAGAAGAAGAGAGGATAAAGGCAAACAATGACAGCATATTAAAATGTGTAATTCTGGACATGACAGGTATGAACATTACATCAAGTCATCCATCTATTTTCATCACTAACGATGAATTTACATGTTTGGAGTATATTCTGACTTTTTATATTTACTCAGCTGTCACGGCCATAGACACTAGTGGTATTGAGACAGTGTCCGAACTCAGAAAGATGCTGGAGAAAAGATCATTACAGGTAAGATTTAGCAAGCATTGTTTTGAGTTTGAACTCTGAACTCCTTTTGAGTTTCGGTAGACATCTTATATTGGTTGTACTGGAGTTGTTTACTTTTCTAGCTTGTGTTGGCGAATCCTGTCGGAAGCGTGACGGAAAAGCTACAACAGTCGAAGATTTTGGAGTCGTTCGGATCAAACGGGGTCTATCTCACAGTTGGAGAAGCTGTAGCTGACATATCATCAGTATGGAAGGCTCGAGCATGACAGAGGACCTCAGTAGGATTGTCAATGGAGAAGTATATGGCTAAGCTGACTCCCTCTCTGTATTGCTCGACAATAGAGCTCTAGTAAGGCCAGTGGTTTCGTTTTTGTATTTCCTTTTGTGGGGGGAATCCTTGGAAAAGAACCACTCTTAGTTTGAATTAGAAAGTTTGAAGTTTACTTTGATTGGAGTTCAAGCGTCAGATTCATTAATCAATGAATATCTAAAGTCAGTAATGACATGCCGTAAAATCCAATAAATCACAACCAAGACCATGCAGTTGAACCTCTACTTTCATGCACTAAAACTTAGACTAATTCACTTCATGACAAAAGCAGCATACCCGCAATCTGCAATGTAACTAGCAGATCTTTATGCTGAGCCAAAAACGCTGGTGGAGCACAAAGTCAGCATCATGAAAGATCAAGTTCTCCATCGATCAAGCAAAGCCTATCTCTTTTTTGATCAAGATGAAACTTCATTGATAATAATACTGAGAACGCAACCAGCTTCTCTAAATACAACAGCAACTAACAGAAGCTCCACCTAGCACAGATGCAAGGGCAGGGTGTCTCAAGTAGTACAAAAGAAACAAACACTTAAGCAAAGCCTATCTCTGCTACTGCAGATGACTAGCTGAGATCCTGTTTCAAGCACAATCCACCTCCACAAAAGGCACGTCATTGACCACCAAAATGTCTAGGCAGGCCTTGACTTTCTAGTGTTCCAATCAAATCTCAAGCATATTTGAGTGAGAAATCCACACAGCACGCCAATTTGCCATATCAAACCAACGCAGCTATGTGCAAATATTGCCAGAATGAGTATAATGCAAGCACTGTTATAGCTCAATTGTCTGCTATGAGGAATCCATTCTAATCTTGATAAAATAGTATGTCAAAATAATTCATCAAATTATCATAACTTACAGAAAGTTAAAGAGTATGATGAACTATATGCATGTTCTTTTTTATACACTATCAATGTATTTGAAATTTGTACTGGGTATGCCAACTTTAAAGATTGGTGGAGAACAATTATGCAATAATCGCAATTCATTGTAAAAAAAGTACATAGATTAAGGGATGAAACTACTGATGGAATTATTGCTCGGCGATACCAAGACTTGTGAGAAAACAAGGTAGGGGAGTACAGCAGGGAAGGAGATATTCCTGACTAATTTAGTGCCTAAGCTTGAAAGTTAGCTGATCATGGCAGCTAATCCTTTTAATTGTCGTGGAAAATTAAAAGGATACTTTTGGACTTGACAGGTATGTCAGTATCTCAATTATTTTGTATGTCCATAGAATAATAGCATTACACAACAATTTGTTCAGTGCTTTCCTACATCTGTCTTAGTTTTACAATTATCTCGGCTGCAAAAGGAGACACTGGAAACAGCATTATGTCCTAACTCAAATAGAACTTATACCGGGAAAACTGCAGGAAATAATTATTATTAACTCTGCATTCATTGGGGAACCAGAGAGAGCCCTGAAGAAACAAAAAAAAGAGAGCAAATCTTGAAAATATTTGCTTCTTGGTGCATAGAGCACAGACAAGCTTCAACTTAACTGGCTATTCCAAATACACAGGCGATAGAGAGAGAAAGTCGGCTTCAGGAGGATTTTAAAGATGTATACATATAAGCTAGACAGATGGAACCACTCGATGAAATCCCAATTCATACAAATGCAATAAAGCAGTATCATCTTAAAGGTAAAAGAACTGACCACTGTAATATTTCTCTAAAACTAAAACTGGAAGATCTAGCTTTTCTAGTAATGTAGTTTCTTCTTCTTCTTTTTTTTCTTTTTTTTTTTGAGGTGTAGTAATGTAGTTTCTTCTTCTTCTTTTTTTTCTTTTTTTTTTTGAGGTGTAGTAATGTAGTTTCTAACTAATCTTTGGGTATTTTACCAGAAATATAAGTATTTGCGGTAAACTCATTTACTTGGCCTACCTTAGATAGACATGAGCATTAAAGTTATCGACTACCAATAAAATGGTGAAGTTAGATACTGTTAACATTCAATAGAAGCATGAAATCTGCCAAGAGTTCTCAAAATCCAAAGGTAACTATGGACATATGCAATTCCTTTCAAAACTTTTCTTTTTTATGTAAATTGCCTATTTAATGGAGCCGTTCATAAATAATGTAACAAAGTGACTCATAAGTCATAAGTCATAACTTGTCCAACTCAAATAATCAAATGCTTTTTTTCTTTTCACTTTGCTTACAATATAATTTCTGCAATAAAGTCAAGTTCAAATTAAACTACAATATGTAATTAACAATCATATAGGCAAGTGAGAGAGTGATTTCAAAACTATTACAAGATTCAAGGATTCTGTAACAATTTCATAATAGTTCTACAATAGCGCCCAACCAACCTAAAGAACTACCAAGAAACTCATTCAGATTATGAAAAGAAAAAAACATATAAATGGAGATGATAATGCATATCATGTGGAAAAAGAAACAGAGAGGGGGGAAAATGAAATCAGAAGCACGGAATGCATTGGTCCACCTAGAAATTGTACATTATGATTTTATAACACAATTCATACCTAGTTGCATGTGCTCAAACCCACCCATCATTTGAAGCACTGTGTCAAACTTCTACGGCAGTTCTATAATTCTATTTTAATTGCCACCAGCAGACATGAGCATCTCCAGATTCAAGTATATCTTCTCATCCAATATGGGATTTGGTATTCATGAGCTATAACCTGAAGCTTGTCCAAAGAAATGAAAAAAATAACCTCTTGAACCCCACAAGAATGTACTTGCACGTTGAGTTTCTGTTTGGTTAAACATCTGCATGAAGACAATCACAAATTACTTCTGCATGCAGTAAAACATCGTATGAAGAAATAAAAAGAGCAACCAGCATTTTGTGTTGCCCACTTTTAGTTTTGCTTCAACATAACAAGGTGTAGAGGGATTCTTACTTGAGCGATATCGCGCTGTAGGGATCTTGATATCCTGCAGTTCACGTCTCATACAGAGGTATTCACCCAGTAAAGCCATCACTCCAATTCCAGTACCACTTACAACCCACCATGTTATTGAAGAGGGCCAACCCCCATAACCGATGCAAATGAAGAGATGCACGACGTACAAGGTCACTGAAAAATCTAAGCACTTTTTTGACCTCTCAACCAGAAAGAGTAGATATCCAGCACTGGAAACAAAGAAGAGTGAGATTTTAGTTAAACTCTTCACGTCCACATATTTAGTTGTGTTTTCACATTTCCTTTCCTATCAAAAACATCATAAACTCTACATTTACAATCTACAATTAAAATTTGAATGCACTTGGTATACCTAACTGAAGTTACTCAATGCAGAGGCATCCAAAAAGATAAAGAACACAGGAATACAAGAAACTAATTGGATTGATTACAACAGTGATTAGAAAGAAAAGTATAACAGAGTACTCACCTTGCAAATGCACTGAGCACAAACGAGGCAATGACGCACCACCCGGTGATAGTGGAAACAGTGACAGTAGCATAATCAAAGAAATATACAAGGCTCATTCGAGATACGCGAGTCCCAACTAGAATTGCCAAGAACAATCCCAGAGTGAGGTAGTACAGACATTGCAGGCACACAATTTGGACAACAATGAGCCAAGGGTCCCATACTACTGCACCATAGAACATTGTGTAACACAGATATTATATTCCCGCACAGCAGTCCCTCCAAACTCTCCGATAACTAAAACCGATCCGAAAATTGAAGAAGAGAAAACCAATCCTCAGCTGCCTTTAAGAAAACCAAAACCAAACCCAAACCCAGGTCAGAAATTCTGGCAACAATCAGAGAAGCCGCACTCTTTACACCCTTTGAGCTATAAAGAGTTTCCCAATAGCCCACGGCTTAAACTACAAGATTGAAACCCGAAATTTCAATCTGAATTTGCTCCAATGATCGTCTAACAGAGACAACAGCTGGAACCCATTTCATCACATACAATTTCGATCTGAAAGCAACAAACTTTCCCGATTTATCCAAAAAAAGAAGAAGCAAACTTTCACATATACAACGCAATTGAATACTGAAAGATACAAATTGAAATCGAGGGGGACAAACCGTTATGAGAGGAGACCCAGATCGAGAGACAAGTACGAAGAGCCCTGAGCCTCTCTGTGTAAAGAGCGATTATGTTCGTGGGTTGAAGGATATTCGGTTGTGGTAGAGATTAGAGAAGATGAAGACGATTGCGTAGTAATTCAACAACCATCGAGCATAACACAGTGCTGGTCTTTTTCCTTTTTTTTTCTTTTCTTATTTAGTATTAAATGCTTTTGTTTGGTCTCCTAGCATACATGATTGAAATGTTTGTTTTTGGTAGTTAGAGATGTGGAAGTGTTTATTAACTCGTTAATGATCTAATCTAATCTAGCATGACAATGTTCATGTCTTGCTCGTTATTCTGAGACGATGATTGTTAAACCGTATATACCACTTATAATGAAATTTTGATAAATAAATATTTGATAAATTAATAATTTTGTTAAAATAATATTTTATTCTGATTTTGACTCGTTACTAACAATCTCATTAAATGTATAAGATAATAATTTTTCTCTAATTTTTTTAGGTTCTTATGAATATATAAATTAATAATTTAATTAAAAAACATAAAAAAAAATCATCAAAATTAACTTTTCAATTGAATATTTCTATTTTTCTCTAATTCCTTTAAGTCCCTACGATTTCATCATCATATTGTTTTTATTAACTAGAAAATATCTTAAAATCTTGATAAATTAATAACTTATTTATTTATCGATAAAATAATAACATCGCTAAAGTAATAATTTTCTCTAGTTTCGAGGTTATTCATTTATAGATATTTTACTATACTTTTATATAACACATCATTAAAGAAAAGAAAAAAATTGTCAAATTTATTACGAAATCCCTACTACATTTCGAGTTTTGTCCTCTTCGCTCTTAGGTCTTTTCATATTCCATTATAAGTATTTTTGTCAATTTCTTGCTCATGGGTGGGATGTCATTCTTTATCCTTTGTATAGTCCATTTTCGATATAGATATGGATGCATTCAGTGTGTCATAGATATGATAACAGAATTCGACTTGTTTAGAGGTTGTCTATGATAAAGGTTCAAAGATGAGACGTGTTAATACACCACAATGTACATGCATAATTAAGCATGATTAACGCTAAATATTTACTTACACCTCATAAACCAACGGAAGGAATGACCAGAAAGGAACAACTTCAGTGAACAGACCTTCCGGAACTGATCAAGTCATGACGGAACACGCGCCCTCCAAACTTAATGGATTAGACAAGTGCTGCAAACAAAGTAAGGAAGACTAATTCCACATCGAACAAAAAATGCTCAACCAACCTCCAACCACCTATTTAAGGCCCCATTTATGCCTGAAAGAAGGTAATGCATCTCACACTAGTACTTTGCTAACGCTATTATATTTCCAATTCACTAACTTAAGCATCAGAATATCGAAGGCAGGCCGCCCCATCTCGATTTCTAACGCATTTTGTGGATTGCAATTTGATAGGAGAAGTGCAGAGGAAAGGGAGATCCGTCAGGAGCGATCTTCACAAGCTTCTCATTGTTCATTACCATCTTCCTAACAAAAACCAGTTTAAAAAGTTGGCGCCATCTGTGGGAACCGCATCAATTACAAACCACATTACCACATCAACACGAAAGCAACAATATGCATTATGACTGAGCTAGACGCAGGCAATTTTATCACACCAGTGATGGAGAAATAGAGACATATCGAGGTTAAAAATACCTCAGCCTCAAATGCAACCAAGATATTCTCCACCAACTTCGATGAGTCCGTCATCAACGCTCAACTTCTGAAGCAACTAGAAATGGCAAGAAAGGAAAAAGACTAAAAGCGCCAAGCCAGAATCAGGGTTGATAAGGAATTAGAGGCAAGACGTGTCAGGAAGGACGACCATTACTCGCCGGAACCCTCCGAGAATGGAGATGACCTTTCTGACAGAGAGGGGGGACGTCATGTTGACACACTTTCTGGCAGACAGAAGCTTAAAGACAAAATGGATTAAAAACCCTAGGTACAACAGTCCCACTTGGAGGATCCAGGAGGAGACAAACGGAAATCAGCTTATGACGGAACTCCTAGCCAAAATTGACACCCTGACAGCGGAAGTGCGCCCGGGGAAGACTCAGAATCAGAATACGGCTCACATGTACACACCGAGGTCAACACCGTTTTCAACTGAAATACTTAGGGGAGGCAGAGATCACCACGCGAAATCCTTGAAAGATAACAAGTTTAACGCAAGGGGAGACCCAAGGATGCATGTGGACGAGTTCCAATCGGCAACAACATGCAGAAACTATGATAATGCAACCTTATGTTATTTGTTCCAGGAGACCCTAACGAGAGAGACTAGGGACTGGTTCTGCGAAATGCCCAAGGAGTTTATACACTCGTTCGCGAAATGACGGAGAGCTTCCTCAAACGGTAGAGGCTCCAGAGGAAATACAACGTGACAGACAACTTGTTCAAAATCAAGCAGGGTGAGATGGAGAGGCTTCACACCTTCGTAAACAGATGGAGGGCAGCTGCACTAGCGTGCATAAATCTGAATAAGGACGTGGCCTTGTTGGCATTTCAGGAAGGCATCCTTCCATCCCCGTTTAAGGAGAAGTTGGTAAAAAAATTGGCTCAGTTATGATGAGGTGATAGACCTGGCAGTAGAGAAGACAACAATTGAAAAGACTGTTTATTGGGAAAAATTCAACAACCGTCAGGATAACAACCAGGAGAAGAACCACCACACAAAAAAATCCACCCAGCCAACCCAACCATGAACTCGATGAGGAACTTGCGCTACCACCAAAACAGAACCACCACCAACAGAACGATAAAGGACCCAGGGAGCTTGCACCACAAACGGAATCCCATTCCAAACGGTCGTTTTACAAGAACGACAATCACCGTCAAAATATGGGCCACCAGCACCACCATACCAAATCGCACAACCAGCCCCACTTCCAACGGAACCACCCCTGCAAGAAAATATTCATCGTTGCCAACACACCTATTGAGGCCACCTTGGTGAAGCACAAGGACATCATACCCGGTCCCCCCCCCCAAGTTCCATAAGCAAACGCAAACACGATTCGCCAAGGATAATTGGTGCCAATACCACTAGACACGTTCTCACACTACAGACAGTTGCGGGGTGTTAAAAGACAAATGGTACAACTTACGCAAGGATGAGAAAATCTCAGAGGTAGAAAAAGACAGACAACCTAGGGGGACAGACAGGATGCGTCAGGTGGCAACAATAAAAGTCAGGGGGACGATCAACACAATATTAGGGGGCCAGTCAAAAAGACAGAGGGAAGCTGTCGCAAACGGAGAGAGAGGTTTGCAGGGTCAGCCAGGACACCGTTTCTAAAGCCAAACGCACGGACTGGGGTACCATCAGCTTTTCAGCGGATGAGGAGAATGGCAGGAGGACGGTTGGCCCAAACACCCCGTTTGTAATTACCACAATGGTAGACAGGTGGAACATGGAACATGGAACATATTTTGGTAGATAACGGATCAGCTGTAAATATTATCTACTTGCCAGCCTACAAACTCTTGGGGAGATCTTCCTGGAAGCTGGTGCAAGATCTTCCACTAACGGGCTTTTCGGAAGAAAGTTTGCTTCCGTTAGGAAGCGATACGATGACGTTTGAGCTGGGCACGCCTGGGACACTACAAAAAGAAATCAGGATGGAGTTCATTATTTGCGACAGTCCGTCAGCTTATAATGCCATCTTAGACCGACCAGCTATCAACAAACTGAAAATCATTATAGCCAACCATCTCCTCCTCTTGAAATTCCTAACGGATCATGGAGTCGAGTACGTCAAGGGATATGAGACCCAGGATATCCCAACAAATTCTGACGGAGGAAGGTGCCACGAGGTGGTGGCAGTAGAAGAGATTCTGGCAGCCACTACTCCCAAGGCCGAAACACCAGACGACCCCCGAGAAAATACTTGTTCCGTTAAGCCTGCTAATAGAAAAAATTCCTTCACCATAGTGCAACTCTCAGACGAACACCCAAAGAGGACAATTCGTATGGGAAACTAGTTGAACGAAGATCTCAAGATGCAACTTGTCAAATGTCTAAGGGACCATCAGGTAGTATTCGCATGGTCCTATGTGGACATGTCGGGCATCTCACCAAAGTTGACCACCCACAAGCTCAGTGTGCTCCTAACGCGGTACTGGTCAAACAAAACTGATGAGCATATGATGAAGAACGCTACGCAGCCAGGCATGCGGAAGTGGACCGTTTACTCAAGATAGGCTTCATCCGGTCAGTCAGCTAGCCCAAGTGGATTTCAAACGTTGTCATGGTCCAGAAAAGTAACGGAACATGGAGGATGTGTGTCGACTACACCAACGTCAACAAGGCTTGTCCAAAGGATAGTTCCCCCTTCCCAGAATCGATCAGCTTGTTGATGCAACCGCAGGTCACAAATTGCTATCTGTCATGGATGCATACTCCGGTTACAATCAAATACTAATGGAACCAAGTGACCAAGAGGCCACGGCATTCGTAACGGACAAGGGGTTGTACTGTTATAATGTCATGCCTTTCGGACTAAAGAATATAGGCTCCATATACCAAAGATTCATTACCCAAACCTTTGGACTCTAGATGAGCAAAACGGTAGAGGTGTATGTGGACGATATAGTAGTCAAAAGTGTAAAGAAAGAGACGCATGTGGAAGATTTAACGGTAAATTTGCAGATACTGCTAAAGCAAGGAATGCGATTGAGTCCCGCTAAGTGCATCTTTGGCGTTACTGCTAGTAAGTTTCTAGGGTACATTGTAAGTGAGAGAGGAATCGAGGCCAACCTTGAGAAAATTCAAGAAATACTCAATACCAAAACACCAACTATGAAGGCAGACTTACAGATCCTGACGGGAAAATTAGCCTTCCTCAACCGCTTCATCTCCCTTTACACGGACAAATGTGAAGCTTTCTTCAAGGCTTTGCAGAATACAAGCAGAAAGGTTGTAGACTGGACCCTTGAATGCGAAGAAACTTTTCAAAACATCAAACGGTACCTAACCTCTGTACCAATGCTTTCCAGGCCACTCAAGGGAGAAACCTTATACATATATCTCATTGTATCCCTAACGGCAGTCAGTTCGTCACTTGTCAAACGGGACGAAGACAAGGGGGAGTTACCTATGTTTTATGCAACAAGGGGACTCACACCGCCAAAACCCATTATCCCATGCTGTAACTTCTGGCATTGGCCCTGGTAACTTCTGACAGGAGATTGCACCCTTACTTCCAGGCTCACACAATTCAGGTGATGACGAACATGCCACTCCGTCAAGTACTGCAATCCCCCGAACACAGTGGGTGGCTAAGCAAGTGGGTTGTGGAACTTAGTGAGTTTGACATCCACTACAAACCGTGAGAGACAATGAAAGGTCAAACAGTAGCAGACTTTATTGTGGAACTTACCCCAACTAACGGAGAGAGGATCATGGACAAACAGATCGCAACAGAACCCAACCAACATAACTCTTCCTCACCATGACACCTGTTGACGGATCCAAAAACTCAAAGCAAGCGGAGCGGGGGCCATACTGACGAGACCGGAGGAATTTTCGTAGAGTACGCGCTAAAGTTTGACTTCAAGGCTTCAAACAATGAATCAGAGTATGAGGCCCTCATTGCGGGACTACAGTTGGCTAAGGAGTTAGGAGCACCGGACATCAGCATATTCAACGACTCGCAACTAGTGGTCAGCCAAGTAAATGAAGTGTTCACAGCTAGGGGGACCGAATGGCCATATACCTGGGTTACGTAAAGATATTGTTAAGCAAATTCAAGAATTACACAATAATGCACATCCCAAGAGAACAGAATGGGAAGGCAGATGCACTCGCCCGCTTAGCCACCGCCCCGACAGCCTACACTCCAAGTCAAACCACAGTGGAAATACTTAAGAAGCCCAGCATCAGCAAGACTCTAACGGAAGTGTTCTCACTATCAGTCCAGGAACACAGTTGGATGACTAAAATTGTAAAATACAAGTCCACTGGGGAACTTCCGTCAGACAAGGTCCAGGCTCGAACGATCGTAACAAAAGCAACGAACTTCAGTCTTCGAAACAGACAATTGTACATGCACGTTCCCAACTGGCCCAATTTAAAGTGCATTACAGAAGTAGGAGGATAGTCCATCTTGGAGGAGGTACATTCATGAACGTGCAATCATCACGCTGGGGCAAGAACGTTAGCATACAAGGTCATGAGATATGACTTCTGGTGGCCAACAATGAAGGCTAACGCATACGAGCTGGCAACAAAATGCCAACAATGCCAGATATTTTCCGACAAGAACCAAGCTCCAACAATACAACTCTCCATCATCGTTAGCTTAGTCCCATTCACACAATGGGGGCTCGACCTGATTGGAAAACTCCCAACTTCTAAAGGACAATTCAACTTCATCATCGTCATTCTAGACTACCACATGAAGTACGTTGAGGCGAAAGCATTGGTGGTAGTAACAACCGAGAAGGTCAAGAACTTCTTATGGAAGAACCTATTTTGCCGTTACGAATCCCCGTTAACAATCATAACGGACAATGGCGCACAGTTTAACAATGACGAACTGATCAACTGGTGCAAATAGAGGGGAACTATAATGCTATTCTCTTCACCCTCACACCCAAAGACAAAAGGTCAAGTGAAAGCAGTAAACAAGATAATGAAGAAGGGATTGAAGAAGAGGCTGGGCAATCTTAAGGATGGACTATGGGCTGAGAAGTTACTCGAAGTACTCTGGTCCGTCATAACTACCACAACAAAAGCCACGTGGGAAACACCATTCTGTCTCACGTTTGGAACGGAAGCAGTTCTTCCTTTAGAGCTAACCCACCTCAGCCCAAGGATCAAAAGCTTCGATGAGGCCACAAATGAGTAAAGCCTTTGCCTGGACGCAGCCCTATTGAAAGAAAGACGTGATGCAGCACACCTCCACAATATTGAGAACAAGCAGAGAATAACACACTTGTACAACAGACGCGTCAGGGCCAGGCCCCTACACTTAGGTAACTAGGTTCTAAAGATAGTCACCCAAAAGGTAACCGGTCTCCAACCAAAGTGGGAAGGCCCATACAAGATAATGAAAGAAGTGAAGCTAGACACTTATTACCTTGAAGACATGAATGGAAAGCCTCTGTCGCATTCATGGAATAGCGAAAACCTCAGGAAATACCATCATTGACACCATTGTGTAGTTACCCTAACGTAGTCAGCTGCACTCACACTGTGGGGTAGGGTTGCGTTAATGATTTTGCTTGTAACAGACATTATCCTTACTTCTTTATTTTGTCAACTACAGTCAATGAATTTGAGAACTTTTCAGACCATTACATGTGTTAAAATAATAAACGCACTTTCGTTTGATTATTGTTTCCGTTTCACTTAACATGAGGGACATATGTGAATAAGTTCTCCTTAAACCATTCATTGAATAAAAGACAAAGCACACAATGGCAAACGTAGAAAAAGCAAACGCACAATCAGTCTACAGTTAGCCAAAACATTGTCTTCAAGTTTACATGTAAAAACATCCAACACTTAGGCAAATTAACAAAAAGAAAGACAACAAATAAAACTACTACACTTCCTCATCGTCCTTGGAGCCTGACGCACTAGAGCTTGACTCCTCAGCTTCGTCTCCCTTGATTGATTCAACGGAGGTCTCATGGCCATCGCTTCTGCCCGAGAAGTCACTCCTGGTAGTCACGACTTCACCCTCCACAAACTCCGTATGGCCGCCTTTTGGATCCGTCTGAGTCTCCGTTGACGGAGCCTCCTCCTCTCGAGCATCGAAATAAGGACGAGTCTCTTCCTCGGAGCCAGACCCATCATCACTTCCATCATAGTCCAGACCATGATCTTTGGCATACTTCTTCATGTGAAAGTAGCCAGACTCCTTGCAGGCAGTCATCAAGTTTGCCATGGCAACCTGACTTCCCTGTTTCATTTCAGCACGTTGCTTAGCCAGAGCATCCGCCAGGGCATGCGTTTGACACAATCTTTGCTTCCAAGTTAGCCACATGCAGTTTCAACTCACTGACTTACTTTTCCAGGAAGTCAATGGATTTCACGCTCGCGTCATAACACTCTTCCGCCAACTTTAGAGCCACCTCAGCAGACTTCTTCTCCCTTAGTGCCTCATCTTGAATTTGCTGCATAAGCTCTTTACTTTGCTCCCAGTTTTCCACCTCCTTTATACATGCATTCCAGGAGAGCAACTTCCACTTGAGCTGGCGAAGGTTCTTTTCATCTTTCCTTCTTACAGCGGTGAGACATCGTATCTCACCCTTTGCAAGCGCGAGCTCATGCTTCACCTCGATGAGCTTCGTCTGCTCAGCATCAGATCCTTGAAGCTCATTCAGGAGATGGACCTCATGCACAACCTTGGCCAAACAACCAAAGATCTATTCTTTGTTGGCCTGCAGAGTGCTGGCTAGTTGATGGACCTTGTACAGAGACTTGGTGTTTTCATCCAGCGAGCGGGAGAGATGATTGTAGAAGCCAGACACAACCTGTGTGCCAAAAGGCACACCTTCAAGCGGAGATTCCACAACTATGCTGACGGGAATCTCACCCACTGACTTCGTCGGTTTAACACGCTCCTCAGAGGAAACATGCTTATTGCCCTTCTTTTTTGCCTCTGACGCAGCTCTTCCACGTCATCAGCCTTCTCTAGGATGAGACCCCCATCTACAGGCCTCTTACTCTCCATGTGCATGCGTTTGGACTTGGTTTTTGAGGAACTGTCACCTGCCTCACCAGGGGTGCACTTGCTTGCCCCCGTTTTCTTCTTCACGGCGTCGTCTTGTGTTGTCTGTTTGGCAAGAACGTCAGTGCTAGCCTCTATTGGCGCTAGCTGATCACTAAAAGGTAGGATTGTTAGGGTCGACAGGCCCAACTGTCTTGGTGAAGATGGCTCCTTGCAAGAAGGCGTTTATCATACTCCTAGCTGCATCAATCTTCTTAGTTATGTTGCTAACATGAAGCTTGACTAAACGCAATACGAAGGCACGTCAGAAAGATATTCAAAGAAATAGAGACCACTAATTTTTAAAATTTGAAATTTTACAATAGAAATTAAGCTACAAATAATTTTTTTTTAAAAAATTTGAGGGGGGGGGGGTGTGTTTGTAACCCCGTGTGTAATTATGCATTTAGTTGTGTCAATTTTTTATATAGATATGTTGCATTTAGAGAGTCATAAGAATGATAAGAAAACTCGATCTGTTTTGAGGTTGTCTATAACAGAGATTTCAGTGATCGGACGGATTTCAAAGTCTATAATGAGGTTATAGTTTGATTAATCTCCACGGGGTTGTGTTGTTATTCATGAATAGATAAAAGGATCCAAAATATGTATTTTTTGGTCGAACAAATCATCTATAATAAATATCAAAATAGAGTGGACGGACAATGAATTAAAATCTCTGTATTTTAACAAAATTGAAAAGTCTTTGTACATACAAAAATCTCAAAAAAAAATAGTGCTATGAAAAATGATTGTGACTACTTTTTCTTCTTCCTAAATCTTCAACTTGATACATTCAAAGAAAATCTTCATCTTGATTATAGACCCACAACAAAACACGAACATTTCACCCTTAATTACAAAAGAAATATCACCTAAGCTAGCCTACCATTTTAACCTGACACGTAAAAGTACATTCAAATTGTAAGTACAATTCCATTAAAGGAGGTAAGTGATAGGGACGAGATAGAGAGATAAGAAGGGAGAGAAGCTAAAGATTGATAATTTCATTCATTTTCCTCTAAATAACAAGAAAAACCGCTTTTAAACGAGCAAAAGGAAATTACAACGGAAAAGATAACACGTGGCCAATGACCACGAAGCTCAAAATATATAAACCCACTGATGGGCCAAAATACTGGGCTGCCTCTCATGTAGGGCTTGGTCCAATCATCCCCGCACCCTTGAAATGACACTGGGCCTCAAGTAGAAAAGGATGGATAACGCACATCCATGTTATGCCCCTCTTCCCAAGTCGTGTCGTCTTCCGAGAACCCAATCCATTTATCAGACAGAGATTAATGTCGCGTTTCTTATGGCATGTCACTCCCATACCCAAAACACGATTAGGTTGAAGTATGGCCACAACGACTTCATCAAGCGGTGGAAGATTTGTGGCTGACGGCGTTGTAAAACCAACTCGATGCTTCAAGAGAGAAATGTGAAACACATGATGGATACTAGTATAGGCTGGAAGTCGGAGGTGGTAGGCGACTGATCTAATACGCTCGAGAAACTCAAAGGGCTTGTAGAAACGTGGGGTCTGAGTCGACCTGTGAAGCAAGGATTTCTGTATGTAAGGAAGAAATTTCAAAAAGTCTCAATCTCCAATTTCATATTCAATTGCCTTCCTGTGGAAGTCTCCCTATTGTTTTTTTCTGTTTTGTGTCAATTGCATGTGTGATTTGAGTTGGTGTAGGAGAATATTTGATGGTCAAGTCCATAACATAAACTTTCATGGTGCCTGGGATTTTGTGCTCTATTGTGGGTGGCAGTGTGTCTTAGATAGATGTGTACAAGGTCATTTGAATTGTGTAATGGAAGGTGGTGTTGTATCACCACTCGGCCTAGTGGACGAGAGAATACCCGGATGCTGGTTGGTCGGTCACGAAGCAACAAAGATAGTGTTCCAGAAAACGATTCATGAGTTTAGACTGACCGTCCGATTGTGGATGGTAGGCCGAGCTACAGCTGAGCTTGGTGCCATGTAAGGCAAAAAATGCCTCTCTAAATTTGCTTACAAATATGGGATCTCAATCACTTACAATCGTGTGAGGTATGCCATGAAGCCAAAATAGTTCCTTCAAGTAGATTTATGCTATCTTCTTTAGATAAGGGTAAGCCTTCCACGAAATCCATGGAAACATCCACCCACACTTCCTCTTGAATTGGCAGAATTCTCGCCAGATTATAAGTCGCATAATTTTGTCGTTGACAATTGTCACTAATTGTTATGAAGTTCTTAACTACTTGGCACATACCAAGCCAGCCAAAGGTTCGGGAGAGTCTCTTGAAGGTGCAAAGGAAGCCCGAGTGATCCACCAACTTGGAAGAGTGAAACTCCCATATTAGTTTGCTTCTCTATTCTGATGACTTAAGTACGTTGACTCTATTTTTGTACCAGAACGTGTTATTTGTGAATCTGAAGTGCTTCTTGGGTGAAGTATTTTGCTGGATATTGTGGGTGATGGTCTGAGAGTCTGTGTCTCTGAAATAGGCATGTTGAATTTAAGCAATGACATCACAAATGGGCCCTAAAATGGTATGAATTGGGTAGAGCTCATGACCGAGACAAAATGTCAGGCACCATGTTGAGATGGCATGTGTGATACTCAATGAAGTAGTCATACCCCCAAGAGTTTGGCAAGCCATTTGTGTTGGGTAGTGGTGCTTAACCTCTTGTTCAAGAGGTGTTTGAGCATCTCATGATCAGTGAGGATTTTGAAGGAATGATCCAGCAAGTACGATCTCAACTTCTCTACTGTAAACAAGATAGCTATCATTTCTTTCTCATACATTGAGAGTAATTGATTCTTTGAGGATAGTGTCTTGTTGAGAAATGCAATGGGGTGTTTTCGTTGTGATATGACTGCTTATATGCCAAGGCCACTAGCATCCACTTTCAAGACAAACGAGATGGAGAGTCGGGAAGAGCAAACACTTGTGTTGTAGACATGGCGTGTTTGAGCTGTGAAAAAGCTTCATCAGTAGCTAGAGTCCAAATGAAACCATCCTTTTTAAGCAGCTCAGTCAATCATTTTTCCATAATGTTGTAGCTTTTGATAAAATGTCTATAATAACCCGTGAGACCTAGAAACCCTCTAAAGGCTTTTGTAGTCTTAGGCTCGAACCAATCAGTAATGGCTTCAATTTTGAAGGGATCCACAACAACTCCCTGGGGTGTGATAACATGGCCCAAATAGTCCACTTTTTCTTGAGCAAAATAACACTTTGATAGTTTTAAATGTAATTGATTGGCTCGCTAAATAGAAAATACCACATTAATATGCTCAAGATGTAAAGCTAAAGTAGGACTATAAAGTAAAATGTCATCTAAAAAGATGAGCATAAACTTACAAAGCATTGGTTTCAATACCTTATTCATGAGTGTGCTTGAAAGGTGCTTGGGGCATTTGAGAGGCAGAATGACATCACCATGAATTCAAAGTGGTCATTCTGTGTTCGAAACGCTGTCTTATGTATATCCTCTTTGAACATGCAGATTTGGTGGTATCCGGATCTCGATCAAGTCGAGTTTGGTGAAACACTTTTCACCCTGTAACTCGTCAAGAGGCTCATCCACAATCAGAATTGGAAAACAATCTTTAATGGTGATCTTATTCAAATTCCGGTAGTCCACACAAAATCTCCAAGTCTCATCCTCCTTTTTAACCTTTTGGCCAGCGATGTAACCACTGTGTTTTACAACGCTACAAGTTGAGCTCATAGACTAGTCTGTAGGGTGTCGACCAAGTGTTGCAGTTCATCATGTTGAGTGAATTAGTATTAAGCTTACACGCATAAATCTAAGGAGGCGGAGGAGCTAGCATGGCTCCCGACCAACGCGGTAGAAATGGGTTCAGAGCTGGAAACAAGTGGGTTGGGTGGGGGATCGAAGAGACATGGGTTGAGAGGGGTGGAGCATATACAAGAAATGCATACGACAGTTGGCTCTGATTACTATAGGATAAGGACGAGATAGAGAATTATAGGAAGAGAGTGGAGATATTTGAGGGAGAGAAGTTAAGAAGTAATAATTTCATTCATGTTTCTCTGAATAACAAGACTACAGTGTTTGGATAGAGGTAGAATGAGGGGAATTTAATTAAATTTCAGGAATTTAGAATTCTATCACCTAATTTTTTGTGTTTGGATAACTTCTTTAAAAATTTAACAATTCCTCTATCTTAAAAACAGAGGGAATTGAAAACTTAAATTCTTCATTCTAATTCCTTCCAAAACAGGTGTTATTTTATAATTCTCTCGAATCCTTTTAAAAGTTTGTAATACTTGTCATTATTAATTTTTTTTATCAAAAATCCAAACACAAGAATTCACAGATGATGTAATTTAAAATACTGGAATTCTAATTTTTATCATTTGTCAATTCCTATAAGAATTAAAATCTTTCATCCATACACACCGAAAAGGAAATTAGAACGGAAAGGATAACACGGGGGGAGGCTATAATCAGTACCTCTATGGTGAGTACCTAACAAATACTTTCTAATCGATAGCGTATAAGACTCAAAAAATTTAATCATAATTTGACAAATTAACCTTTAGATATTTAGTTATATATAAGTAGATCATTTCTACAAAATTTCAACCAAATCAAAGTTAAGGGATTCATAATCATGATTTATTAAGTATATATGAATATAAACGGTTCAATTTTGACAAAATTGGTACATTCATTGATTTAATCTTATTCGACGCCTTACTGATTTTCAAATGGGATAAAAATTTATACAATTGATCTACTTATATATATATATATATCTAAATATTCAACAGTTGATCTTTTGAAATATGATTGAAAACATGTTTTATAAGATGATACTCACCAAATTCTCGTCACAGAAGTACTCATTAAAACATCTCCCGAATAACACGTGGCGAATGACCCCTAAGCTGAAAATATCTAAACCCACAAGGACAAAAAATACTGGGATGCCTCTCACCATAGGGCCTGGTCCTGTCAGTGAGACGTCCCTCCTCCAGCAGTAGAGCTAGGGAACCTTATTCGCCGAGGAAGACACCTCGGTCCATCTCAACCTAATTCGTCCGTCTCATCCTAATCATCACACGCCGGCACCAATGCACTTATGCACCTCAAGCTTCTTCATATATAACACGACTTCTTCCTCTTTGGCTTGTCATAGATCTACACACTCTTTTCCTTATTAACAGAACCATCTTTAGCCTTCTTCTTCGTTGTCGAAACCTGCGGACGACCTCAATCGCTTATGTTTCATAGAAAAAAAAAACGTAATAAAATCATTTTTATTTCGGAAAGACCCAAACTCCAGCTCGATTACATTTGATCAAGCTGTTCAGCTCTGCTCTAAATAGGCACTGTAATTATCAATATCATTATATAGTATATATGCTAGGACTTGCCAAAACTTCAATAGATAATAGATAGATGAATTGATTCATTGAATGTGTACGTACGTAGAAGTCATAGCTAGAGTGATCGAGGAGATGATCAAGAGAGAGCTGCATGCATGTGTGGGATAATAAGGAGATCGAGAGGCTTCCGGTATAGTCCATCTACTTTTAGCAAAAAGTAGGTACTCGATCATTTAGCTAAATATAGTATTACCCATTTTTAGCTGTAATAGTGAATCTGAACTTAATTACCTGTTATTTCTCGGCCCTCACCATATATGCATTTCTTGAAGTTCGCTCTCGATCCATAGCCTGAACATGTTGATAATATTTCGTATCTAATCAAAGACCGTCTTACAATCATATGTATATTGGTCGATCGACTTCTTCATCGGCATTCATCTGCGCGCAGTCAGCTCTTCTCGATCAAAGTTGTGCTTGCCATCACAAAAATCGATCAGAATAAATTTCACTCCCATGCATTTAGTTTTCACTCGATCGTCTTCGACTGTTTGGACCAAACTTCGTTGCCTCTGGCCAGATTTTGTTTCTCTTTGATTTGCTAACGATCATTCGATCACCTCTTGTCTTTCCCAGTTTACCTTAGTTTGTGGAGAGAACGCAATAGTATTTGGTTGGTGAGGAACAAATCAAACAAGGGAAGAGTCACTAAGATGGGTCATCGACCATTCTTTCCCTTAAATCCGATCCATTCTGACTTTGTCTCTTAGATTCCAAAAGAAAAGGATATCAAACATATCTTTTCTAGGCTCGCACACATGCATGACGTAGTTATCAAGCACCGAGTAAACTGCCAGAAGCTAAGGTATATATGAGAATTCTATTTTTCCATTTATAGTTATATCCTTAGCTCGATCTGGCCTCTGTTTAGAACTTCAATTCTCAGGCCAGGTTGTTGTTGCTGCACTACTGCATGCGCGTCATTTCTCTGTATTTGAGCTTGTTGGTTTTCTGCTTTTAATTTCATGCACGTTATCTGAATATGAAATATCATCTGAATATAATCCTTCAGCTTATGTATATGGTAAAAGAATATGATATAGTAATTTCATATGAGTAGAATAAATTTTTATGATTTCTTAATTTCTTGCTTTGATTTGTCTAGGTCCCTGGGCAAACGAAGAAAACCTAGAGACTAGAGAGTAATCAATTAAGAAGATCAGCGAGTTGTTCATACGTACTGTGCGTGTAGCTAGTACGTACGTATGTACTATATAGCAATACAACACTGCATGCATGGATCAACAAACACAGCAGAGAGAGTGAGAGTGAGAGAAAATGGCAACCCTAGTGTACCAGATTATGTCCTCTACAGCACTGGTTTCACTGGGACTCTACCACATCGTCGCCACCACCCGCAACCACCTGAAATCGCCGCAGTCCTATTTTGCAAAACCCTACCACCCTTTCTCTCTCTCCTCCTCCTCATCGTCTCCATCTAATAATCACCGCCTCAGGTTCCTACAGCTTTACTTCGTCATTGCCATCCTCGTTGTAGCCATAGTCCACCACACAGCCGCCTCCTTAGACACCGACCCGCTCCTCAAGGGGAGGACCCCCGTCCACCGCTTCACCGCCCTCCAGTCTGCCGCCTCCCTCCTCCTCTTTCTTCTCCTCACAGTGGCCCTCCTCGTCTCCGAGTGGGCACCATCCATGTTGCCCCTGCCCACAGACCTCATTTTTGGCGTCGCCTCCCCCCTGTTCTACCTGCAGTCTTTCTTGTCGTGGGGAGCCGCCTCCGTCCAGACCTCCGACCTGCAAGCCAAGTGTGATTCCCTCTCGGGAAGAATCTCCGCCCAAGCCTCCATACTCTGCCTCGTTCTAGCCTGCCAGCCTAGGCTATACGTGGCAGACGTAGGCTTGGGCGCAATCATGTCTCTGCAGGGTCTGTGGGTCCTGCAGACAGGCCTCTCCCTTTACGTGGAGGCCTTCATCCCGGAAGGCTGCCACAAGCTTCTTGATGTGCTCAGCGGCGTCGAGGGCTCCACCAAGTGTGATGTGGATGAGTCTAAGTTCAGGGCCGTGGCCATTCTTGACCTGGTGTTCTTGGTACATGTTATGTTTGTGCTGCTGATTGTGATGGTCACCTATGCAGTCACTGCCAAGTCGGTTGGTGTTCGGAGACAGGGTTCTTACGAAGCCTTGCCTAGTGACAACAACTTCATTCAGATGAAAGCCCTGAGTGGCACACAGGCTTAGGCTAAGAAAAATCTTACCGAACAAATAAGGGTGAACCGACGCCTTGACAGTAGAGGAAGACATCAAAAATGAGATGAACTAGTTCAACAGTTTGGATTTGCTGTGTAATTCTCAATTTTCAAGCCAACATCTCCACTGGAGTCGGATACTGTAAGGATCCGAGAAGATGATAAGATCAATGCGGTTAATTTTTTGTGAACAGATCTGCAATGTTGTTTAAGACCTGAAAGTTAGATTTGCAACTAGCCTGACTTATAAATGCACAAATACAAAACCTGTTTCAGAAAAGATGGTCGTAACTTCTACTAATCCACTATTTTCGAAAGAACTGGGTACTAGTACTATACATTCATTACGCTGCAAATACAAGAGAGCATTAACAGTTACACAGAAATCATATTTCACCTCTCACAGCCTCATATTCCTATAATTCAATGGTATTGGGGAATGATTTCAAGTTAGAGAAGGAGAAAGGCAAGGAAGAACTGGCTAGAAAGTAAGATAGAGGTATAGCCAAACTAAAGGGGAAAAAAATTACGATTGCAAAAGTAGTTCACTCTGATTTAGCAACCTTTCTCCTCCTACCTCTCTTTGCAGTAACAGTGACAGTGCCTTCAGCCTCAACTTCTCCTGGTTTCTGGTTATTAACATCTTTGGCCTCAACTTTCTCACGTTTCTGGTTAATTACAACATCTTTCGATGATTTTATTTTACTCCTCAGCCGCAATATTTCACCCTTGGCGGATGCCAATTCCTCTTCCAATTTCTTTGCTCTCTTTTCCAGATCCTCTCTTTCATTCCCAAGTTTCATGACAAGATTATGGGCATCTTCCATGTTTTCACGGGCCTCTTTGGCTGCAGCTTTTTGCTCCGTAAGGGACTTGTAGAACACCTCTTTCTCGTCTTCAAGGCTAGAAATTAGAGATTTAGTGTTCTCTAGTTCTTTGGAAAGTAGTAATGCATGCTGATTCATCTCATCCAGTGATTTGGTAGCCTCTTCCAGGTCTGTTTCAAGAGATATCCGGGATTGTTTGTCCTGCAAAATTTGCTTTTCCAGTGCTTGAAGTTCCTTTTTTAGAGAAGAAACTAGCTCCTTCTCTTCTCTTAAATCATTAGAAGCTTTCTCAGCTGTTCTGTGGACATCACCCAATTCGGTCTGTAGGCTATCACGAGTTTCTGCAACAGTGCTTAGATGATTAGACACATTCTGCAGTTCCGCTTCTGTCTTCTTTAAAAGTTCCTTTGTTGCAGCAAGCTCAGTAGAAATAATGTCACCACTTGATATAGCGTCATTAAGGCTCATCTGCAGTGATTCCCTAACTCCAATAAACTCTGCTCGAACGCGAGAGAGCTCAGCTTCAAGCTCTGCACAGAAGTTCTTTGACTGTTTTAATTGATTTTCCAGATCTGAAGCTTCATTTTTAGATTGTCCGAGAGATTCCTGAGTGATATGAAGTTCTTGTCTCAGCTTATGTTCACTGTTCAATGCTTTATCCAGCATTTCTCTCAAGGTCTCCTTCTCTTGGGTCAAATTTACAATTTTCTGTTCGCGTCTACTTGAGTCTGTCAATGAAAGTTCAAGTTTTCCCTTTAGCTTCTGTAGTTCCTCATCTTTTTCTCCCAATAGCTTGGCATCCAAAGCTGCTTTTTGTTCAGAGGATGTCTTCAGAGTATCAAATTCCTCCTGAATTGCATCACACTTCCTCTTAGAATCATCAATCTGAGAAGTCAAAGAACTTACTGTTGCACTCAATTCATCCACAGCAGAGCTCTTCATTTCCAGTTCCTTATTATTTTTCAGGAGTTCACCTTTTAACTGTTGAATATCGGAAATGGCATGGGACAACTCTTCCCTGGTCTGCGTGTATGTAGTATTTAGATCCTTCAACTCCATATCCTTTTCAGCAAGAGAAGAGCTAAGAGACTGGACATTATTTTCGCTGTCCTTCAGTTCTGAGCTGAGCGAACTAATCCTTCCCTGTAAGACTTCAATCGACTGCAGCTTTTCCTTTAAACTTTCTTCAAGCTCTACCTTATCCTCGACAGCCTTTGTAAGGTTTGCCTCAAGGTTTTCACTTTGAATTTTAAGCTCCTCAATGAGTTTCTTCTCATCATTTAGCTCCTTCCCTAAGTCAACAATAGTACTTTTGGCCAAATTTAGTTGGTCTGTTAGAGACCTCTGCTCTTCCCTTGCCTTTCCGAGTTGCTTACTCCGCTCTTCCTGTTCAGTCAGTAGCTTGGATTCGAAGTTCTTCTCCAATGAAACAATAGCAGCTTCCTTTTCTTTCAGCTGGTTCTTCATCTGTGCATTTCAACCGCAGCAGGGTTAAATCAAGGAACTCATCCAAAAATGCATCCTTCCAACGTGAACAAAATCAAGGAGAGACCAACTAGAGGACAACTCTGTTAATGAAACATTTGAGCATACAAGAAAACTAGAGGACAACTCGAAGTCATACAGATTAATTTGATTCTATTTGGGTTATCACGCAAAGTAATACATGACAATGGAAGTGGAGACTTACAGATTCTACAATTGCATCAGTGGCTTTCTTTTCTTTCTGAGCCAATCCATAGAAAGCACCAAAGAGACCAGAACTGAAAATACCAAGACCATTAAGCACAGATAAAATGGGATTTGGTGGTGCATCTCCCTGCAGTACAGTAATTATCACTTTAGAAAATCAAGCCTCATTACAAATATTGGGAAAAACCGAAATCCTCATTATACGGAACTCAGTAGGAAAAACTAAAGGATATTCAGACCTTTGCCTTCATGTTCTCCTCTGGTATCTTCAGCACACTTTCTTCTGAAAGACAAAAAAATCAATGCTTATACAGAATATGAATCGAGGAGGAAATGGGTGACAAGCAATAAGTATTTCATGGTATTCTGGTGCATGCTCTGAAAGACAAAAAAATCAATGCTTATACAGAATATGAATCGAGGAGGAAATGGGTGACAAGCAATAAGTATTTCATGGTATTCTGGTGCATGCTCTGAAAGACATACAAGTGCAGCGGAAGGTAATTCTTTCCTCTAATATAATTCTATTCTTAAAAGAAAAGAAAATGGTCTAAATTATCTTATCAAGTACTATCAAGTGTCTCTGAGAGATGTGCATAAAGTCATGCAACTATAAGTGCACTTTAAAGGTAGCAGCATAGATAGGCTTTCTAAGACTAAGATTTTCTGTTGTATGAAAATATCCTTTTGGTATTAGCAACAGGAGAAACAAATAAAAGGCAAGGACTACCCACAGTATCATACATTCTTTGGATACTGAGGGAGAAAAATCTATAAGGCTAATCAGTTGCCCACTTAGTCTTCAAGCAAAAGAAGGAATATGGTTTAGCCACCTATATTCCCTTTCTCGGACATGACTTGGTACAGGACCAATTTGAATATCTGAGAGAACAAAAAGATAGTACTAATATAAAATGACATTCCAACAATTTCAGCATTAATGAACCCAAAAATTAGAAACTTGTTAGCAGAAAACTTATTAGTACCACTTGGATGAGCCGAGATGAGTGTTTTATTCGTAAATCAAAGCTGGATTTCAAATGTTCTCTTCTTTTCAAGTCCTCATTTCATTAAGCAATAAGCAGCAACATAGAGATTCAAGATAACATCCTAAATTTTCATTATATGTAAATAAAATGTTTTCTTATAACTGAATACTGTTATATCCCTGGTCTAAGTCTCTTAACTGATTCATTCTCTTCAAAGTGTATGCAACACAGAATTACCGTAGACCTAAAGTGAATCAAGCAAAGACCTTTAAGTATTACAAATGGATACTTCCTCAGTTATGTAGTTTCATTCTGTAAGATTCTTTGACAAAGTCAACTACGCTACTACGCTCTCCTACAATCTCCTCAGTTTGAACTTCAATTCTGATAATTTACAACAACAACAGCAAACTAACCTTCTATTCAAGCTGCATTATCAAAGAGAAACCACACATTTGAGTTACAAATCAAACCCAATAACACACACATGTACATGCTTAAACTAACCCATCAATATCTCACAAAACACAGAGAAAATCGAATAGCACGGTAAGCATTTTATCCAAGAACACTAATTGAAAGTAAAGATTGGAAAAGAAAGCAATTCAGAATTGTGACTTACTAATGGCCAAGTCTTGAAGAGCATTAGCCCTGAGTTGCAGTAATGGAAGAACTGAGATACCCACAAAGAGAATGGCCCTCCTTTTGCCGTGATCGCCGTCGTTGAGATCATCCTGGCGGAGAGAACACGACATTATTGGAAGACTTGTCGTTCTCCTGTTGCTGCTGCTACTGCTTCTCTTGTTGGGCTCTGCATTTCTTGAATGAAAAGGAGAAGGAAATGGAAATCGAGAGTGGGAGAGCGGAGAGTGGAGAAAGCAAGAGCTTCCCATTGAAGCAAAACCCATTTCAATTTTCAGTTCAATTCTTTGTGGATATGAGGATAGACTTTAGCGCTCAAACTTTACAGTTTGTCTTGTCGCGTCGCTCTCTCCATCATGTTGAAAGTTACTACATACATACCACTCACTATTTTTCTTTTCTTTTCTTTTAAATTGTAATTATGGATTTGTTGAAACAAAGATTTGCAATTTTATCATGTTTTAAACCATGGTCTCATAATAGTCATGTCAGGAAAATTAACGAAAATGTCGTCATTCATGAATTTTCATTGTTTTTTTCGGTTAATATCGAGATAAGCTAGGAGGACAATGCTGCATTTCATAGTGAAAGCTGCTGCTCTATTGCCCACGTTCTTCTTGAGTTCCTGCAAAGTTTTCAAACAGGTATCGCAAAGTGCTTCAAATCGCAGTAACATTGATTTGGTAAAACCATATAAGACACCAATGGTGAGGTTGTGGAATTTGGGAAAGATCCAAAATTATTTCATCCAAAAATATGTGGATGTGAACAAAGTTGTCATGTAACTGTCAGTTATATTTTGTAGGGATATGCAAACCTGGGTCATTATATATAGATTCCCCAACTTGACATTGAAAATTGAAATTGGTCGGAGATGGGTAGTAAACATGAACTTCATTACCTGAAAGAAGAAAGGAATGCCAAAACAAAATTTGCAGATCATAGGTGTGAATGCAGCTGGAAGGGATGAGAAACATGGATTGACTAACCAAAGGTAAAGTAGCTGCAATGGATCTCTATGGCAAAGCACAGAATTTGCAGATCATAGGTGTGTTCTTGAGAAGATTATGTACGTTTGGACTATAAGAACATATAATCAAAATGTAAAGTACTGCATGCATAGTTATAATACCATTGGCACATTAAACACAGTTTTTTAGGAACTAAACAGCCAGCATAAAATAGGGTATCATAATCTCTGACCATTTCATGATCTGAATTCACCATAATAGGAAGCAGGAAGCATTATAGCTTAAGAAATAATAATAAGGTCAAGTCTCGTTTGAAAACCGCATGCAATAAACAATGAGTTCACTGGGTCTAAAGTGTTTTTTACATGATGAACACTTTGCCCACAAAAGCATTAGAAAACAGAAGGGATGAGAAAACTGATGACCAGGGTTTTTGGCCACTTGAAATCATCAATCAAAATTATAGAGAACAACATTTATGAGGGCTACTACTACTACTCTATGTCGAGAGTCTCCTGACAGTGCATACCCAATAACAACATGTCTTCAGGGTAGCTCTCAGAAGAGCTTTCTGCAGACTTATCCGATGTATTTTCTGCTTCCTCTTCAGCAAAATTCTTCTCCAAATGACAATTAAAACTACAAAATGCTTTCTCACTTCTGCAGAAAAATAGAGAGAACCTTAGCCCAATAATACATGCAGAATTGTGCAAAATCAAAATTAGATGTTTGAAACAAGCAAACCTGCACATGTAAATTTCTTCTCCTTTCAAGTTCGTCTCGCAGGTGTAACAGAAATTCAAATTTTCATCTGAAGGATCATAGGTTAAACCCTCCTTGTGCTTACCCACTCGAGGTGATTTTAACTCCGATGTCTCACTATCAAAATTGTTCAACTCTTTTGTCTGACATTCCAATACACAGTCACAAAAGATATGAGTAGTCTTCGGGTTTGGACCATAAGAGATAATACAGGTATAATCCTCAGAAAGTTCCATATCTGTAGAGGATAGAAACTGAGGGGCAGAGCCAATGGGTACTGGAAGTGAACTTGGTCTAAAACCCAACGAACTTTCTAGTTGCATAGAGCCATCCATTGAGGAAACCCTGCTGGACTCCAACAAAAATGGTGTAATATTTTCAGAAGGTTCAGATTCTACAGGAGGTGCCAGACTCCCAGACAAACCATTCACTCTATCTGCTTCAAGTTGGGGAATAAGACTCATGGTTTCAGAAAGTGCCCTAATTGTGTAGTTTCTAGGTAAAGATTGGGATTTAATGGAATAATCCTCTGAACCATAACAAAGCTTTGTGGGATTAGGACTGTTTGTTTTCACCTGTGGTCGAAAGATTATGGTTTTCCTCTTTGATGAACCAAGAACTTCACCAGTAGCTTTGCTTTCATCGACAAGTGAATTGACAATGCCGATGCCTGATTTGTTACAATCCCATTTCCTTTGATTTCCATTTAGGGAAAAGGATCTAGCAGACCTAAGTCTAAATGGGTTGCTAAGATTTGTAAAAGGCAAGAAATCAAAAGGAGATGTAGGGCTCTTAACTGGGTCAGAATCTGATGAACCCTTATTACAACCCCCCACAAAGAAATCAGGAATACTGAAAAGTATGCTACTTGTATGTTTCAGGCTTAAAATTTTAGAATCCTCCATTAGATCATCAATCATGAACCATCTGCATGTCAAGTACTTTACCTTCCTCTAAAATGTTCTATAAAACCTCATTCATGTTAGAGAACTAGCATATCCTTACTGCTTCAATATAAAACCTGATAAAAATGGTAAAAGCCAACTGTCAATTAATGGTAGCACCAACCAATACCATAGAACATACGTGAAAACAGACAGCAAATGATTGGGTGAACATTATGATTAAAGGAAATTCGAAAGGACTCTTGTATGAATCGATCATCAAAACAAAATAAAACTGTGCAGATAATCATTCTACAAAGACCCTCATTGGCAGAAACATGTAGTAACTCTAATCAGCCAGACTTTAATCATAGAAAAAAGGTAAACGATGGATCAACAAACCACTATAGTAATTAAACTGATGATTATTCAAAGTTTTAGATGGGCCATCTGAAAGAATGTAAGATCGTGGATGAGAAACTTCCCAGTTGATAATTCATCGAAACCCCCAATTTTTCAACTAGAGGATACAATTCAAAAGGACAAACTCAAGGAGCCCAGAGATCAAAACATCTTGAGCAAAAAGTAAAACTCATAGAATCCACTACAGCAAAACTCGTTCAGTATCAAATTCTATATCCCATGTATGATGTATCTGATAAATCATCAGTATCTTGTATAGATCCCAAGTTCATCTAAATTTGGAAGAAACCAAAAACAACTCAAGGGTATTCAGGTTTCAAGTAACAAAAGCAGGCCCAAATACAGTGCATGATTGATCAATCCTTCAAATGCATCAAAGGGTACCAATATATACATGATCAACTCTACACAGCTGATAAGCATCCTATCTGTAAATCCAATCAGCATCAAAAGCATAAATCTTTATACTACCAGCTAGCTGAGATTTCAATCAGTTAAGACCCAAGTTCAAATTCCCAGAAACCCAATACACACAACAGATCACTGAACCCAAAAGCATAAACCCACATAAAAAAACAGATTAACAAAGCTGGGAAAAACCCACCTAGCTTTTCTTTCCTTCCGAGAACTTCACTGATGAAGAAGAAGAAGAGTGATGAGTTGTGAGAACATAAACCGCAGGCAGCAACAATAATAGATAGATATGGACAAAGTCTCTAACTTTGCTTTTTCTCCTTTTAATAATTGCATTCAATATAAATGTGAGAGTGAAAACACTTTTAACTGTACTGGTTGTGTTGTGTACTCGGTCTCTCTCGCATTACACACGATTAACAAGTAGCGTCCGTATTCTGTGCTGCACAATAGTATTACAAAAAAACGTATATTCGTCAGTATTGGATGGACCTCTAAATTGATGACCAAGGCGGCTTCTTTTCTGCCCATTACCATGAGAACATATGCTGCTGTTACATTTTCCTCTCTCTCTCTCAATAGGAAAAACTTTATAGTCAAATATTAAGTGATTACCTGGCTTTGAAGATAAGAATTTTTTTTAGTACATTTAGAGCATCTAAAATTCTGATGCTTTATTATTGATTCGGACAAATTTCTTCAAATGAGTCATTTTTATGTATATTGTTTAGGGGATAATACTTGTCTACCCAACATACATGTATGTATGTGTCACCACCACATTGAGACACATACCTCTTACTTCTTTGACTCCTTTGAATCTCATGTTTATGATGAAAAAGAAGCCAGGCAATTCAGAAACTTCGCAGAGTGGGTTCAGTTGATTTGCAGACTTGTATCTCACATACTATAAGAGCATATGCATCCATATAGCACCTCTTATTGGGATACCACCTCCTATTATCGAATAAAAGGTGTTGTTCCCGTTTTTCGTGCAGCAGTGTAAAAAATAGCACCTCCTATAACTATTCATAACTTATAAAATTTAAATTGTTTATTTCTCGATAAGATTTTCAACCAATAAATAGGCGACACGTGTCATTATCGTTTAAATAATGTGACCATATTTTCGGTAAGATTTTCGACCAATGACGAGTAGACACGTGTCATTCCCACAATACGTTACGTCTAAATAATTGAACCAAATTTCCAATAAGATTTCCGTTCAATCACGGGCTGCCACGTGTCCACTCCACGTGTCATTATCGTTCGAATAATTGAATAAGATTTCCGATCAATCAAAATGTGTCACGTGTCATCATCTTCAGACATAAGATGATCTGAACTTGGCTATAAAAATCAGCAATTGATCATCTGAATTTGGCTATAAAAATCAGCAATTGATCATTGTATTCTCACACCATCTCCAATTCACTTGCTATTCTACCCGTACACACATTTCTTCAAATATTTCCTCACATTCCCACATCAGTAAGATGAATCCTTTCGATTTGAACAATTTTATCACGAGGAGGCAACAACAACGTGAGCATGATGCTGAAGTTGCTAATGCATTCGTCACTGACGCGGTCATGGTAGCTGCATAGTTCGATGATGAACCCCCTCGCCGCCGTCGAAATGAAGAAAGGCATAGGGAGTCAAGGGGACAGAATTTGATGGAAGATTACTTCATCAAACGCCTTATCTTCAACGAGCAAACCTTTCGTCGAAGGTACAGAATGAGTACGAACTTATTCAACCGTATAATGACGGATCTCTGCAACCACGACCAATTTTGGCATCAAAGATCAGATGCCACTGGAATGCTCGGCTTTCTTCCCCAACAAAAGATGACCGGTGCTCTTCGAATGTTGGCGTACGGCGCAGCCGCAGATCAGTGCGCTGAAATCACAATGATGAGTGATTCAACAACACTAGAATGCATGAAGAAGTGGTGCAGGCAAGTGTACGAGATTTACGGTGACATTTACCTCTGCGCTCCAAATGCAGCTGATCTCACTCGACTTCTAAGGAGGGGAAGGTCTCAGGGATTCCCTGGTATGATTGGAAACATCGACTGCATGCACTGGGAATGAAAAAACTGCCCAACAACTTGGCAAGGGGCATTCTCAGGCCGGAAGAAATGACCCACTATTATCTTAGAGGCCGTGGCTTCATATGACACGTGGATATGGCACAGCTTCTTCGGGGTAGCTGGAGCACAAAATGATATTAACGTGCTCCACCAATCAAATATATTCGATTCGCTCCTTGCCGGAACAAGTCCGCAACGGAGTTTTAAAGTCAACGGTATGACGTACCACAACACTTATTATCTAGCCGACAGAATATATCCGAGGTACTCCTCGTTTGTCAAAACAATTCCCAATCCCCAGGAGCTACCACATATGTTGTTCGCAAGAAAACATGAGTCATACCGCAAAGACGTGGAGATGTGCTTTGGGATCTTACAATCTCGTTGGGGAATTATTCGTCATACAGCTCGGTGTCACCACACATCGGTATTAAAAATGATCATGTTGGCTTGCATCATAATGCACAACATGATTTTTGAGGAAGAATTTGTGGAGGACGAATTTGAGGAGAACAACGAAGAAGATCTACAAAACCCAGCTAGCGCTTTCGCTAGTTATGATGGGCCAGTGGATGGTTCAGGTAACCGAGTTCCTTTGGAGCCAGTTGGAAGAGATGGCCTGAATGAAAAACGCTTTCGCGACCGTGTTGTGGATCTCCAATATGCTTATATCCATGGAGAGCTTCAGAAGGACTTGGTAAAACACAATTGGTTTATTGAAACCGGTGAACATATCTAAATATGTTGTTTTTATTTAATGTGTTTGCATTATGTGTGTTTGAATTTTGTGTGTTTGGATTTCATGTTGTTTGAATTTAATGTACTTTATTTTTTTGTTGTGTGTTTGAATTTGATCTGAATAAAGAAATCAAAGTTTTTATTTCTTGAAAATTAAAATTACATAATGACAAGTCAAGCCTAGATTTATTATGAAGACAAACTAATTAAACTAATCACTAAAATTAAGCGGGCGATAACAGTTTGAAAATGTTGCAGCGCTATCTTCCCCTTCATAGTCATCCATTTTCTTAAGGATGTCCGCTTTCCTCTTCGAGAAATACCTCTTTGTGTTTGGGGTCAAAGCATTCATATCTATTGTCAGGATCCTTGTTTCTTCGGCTAAAGCCCTCAAATTGAAGTCCTCGCGTTGGATGGCGAGTGTCTCTTTGTGTAAAGCAAGCGCACTATCATCATTTGATTTTTGGCCGGAGAGCCAAATTTTTTGATTGGCCACAATGCATTTTAAAGCCTCATCGCGTACCTCATTTGTAGGAGTCATTCCTTTTTTTCCCTTTTTCCTTGCTTCCTTAGCCGCCTTCACTCCCATTGGTCTAACCGGACTAGAGGGACATTGGGGGTTGCTTTGTGGTGTTAAAACCTCTTCATTCTCATCCAAATCGATTGTGGGAGACATTTCGCAAACGGGAGGAGTACCTTCGAATGGAAAGGAAGAAGGTGGAGTTGTAGTTTGGATAAACCTAAAATAAGGATGGTTCTTCACCACTTCCCAACATCCAAACTTTGTAAACTCTTTCTTCTTTTGTGCCACATACCATGATTGAGCTTTTCTTAGCTACAAAAAATATACGAATTTATGTCAAAATAATATTACATAAAATGGAGATGCCAAAATTATAAGGAGTTATTACCTCATAATGCAAATTTGTACCGGATTGTGGATTCCTTTGTGCATAAGCAAGAGCATCACCCCAACTTTTCAAAATTGCTCTCAACTTAGTAAAACGAGATGAAATTGCGATTTGGGTCCTAGCTTCCTTGCTTGATTCACCATGACCAATCTCCCAATTTTCCGAATAATCGCCATAGACTTTTTCCCACAATTTGTCGGTCTTTTGCTTGTTGCCGGTGAGAGGATCAACACTATGACGAACATAAGAAATGAACAATTGTAAATCCTCCGAAGGAAGCCAAGTGGCCATTTATTTGCCAAAAAATACAAAGGAAAGAGAGATGGGAATGAGGGAGATGATAAATTTGTTGTGCACAAATTGGTGTGAGAGGTTAATGAAATGATGTAGTATTTATAGAAAAAATTTAGGGTCTGATTTGCAAATTTTTCAGAATTTTTTTGCAATTTTTTAGGGTTTCTTTTGCAAAACAATTAATTCATACTGTTATATTGAAAAGTAGCCGTTTTAGTTGAATTTGGGCCATTGGATTGGATTTTCAATTCAAAATCTACGGTCTAGATCAACTTTACCGTTCTGATTTTTTTCTGCACCGACTAGGACACGTGGCGGTTTCCTATTGGGCCACGTGTCCCCCCAGTAAAAAAAAATTCTTACTGGCGCGTGTGGGTCCCATGAGAAAAAAAGGAGAAGCTGACGTCACCCACGTGCATGGGGACCACCAGCTTGCTCGAGTTGCTCGCCGTGCTGGAGCTTTGAGCTGTGGTCAACGGGCGGTCGACGGGAGGGGAACGGTGCACCGCTGCACGTCGTTTGGGCCGGCTCGTGCTGTCGCCGGCGGGGGCCACCGGCTTTTGGAGGCTGTTTGTGCTGTTTTCCTTCTCCGGTGTACATGCTCTAAGCGTACACCTCCGAAACGCCTCGAACAGCGATCAAACTGTGAAATTACAGAAGTACGGGTCATTGGACTTGCTGTAACAAAGCTGCCCATAGCATTGCCAATACCGAGGGTTAGCCCAAATTGTGCAACACCGTAGAGAAGGCCCAAAACTCACATAACATAGGCACCAAAACAAACATGTGATAGCTTCTTTTATCCCCGAAGCGTTTTATTCTCTTCTCTCTCTCTCTCTCTCTGCTTAATTCCGGCTCCCATCTCACTTGTTCCGGAAACGCGCACACACAATTCATTTCACTTAGCTCTCCTTTGGAAAATGTCGAGCTAAAGCTCTTTCACCAGCTCCAATTCGAATTCCCACACAAAGTTTCGATCTTTCGAAGTCCCTAAAGACTTGACCTTTTTCCTTTTTCAGGTAAACAACTTAGGGCTTTTGGTTTTCTGTATATATATTTTGCTGAACCCTAGAAATCTGATTTGATTTGAGCTACCGAATTTCGAGTTTCTGAATACGAAGTGTGGGTTTCTTCCTGTTTTGGGTTTTATGAGCTTAAGAGATGAATTTGTTAACTGTAGGGTTTACTTGTCATCAGTCTATTTGACTAATTGAATTTTGTTAGCTAAGGTTTTGTTGGAAAGAGTTAATTTAGAATGTTATTCATGTGGGTTTTGCTCTTTTCCTAATTTGATTAAAGTGAAATGCCCATTTGGAATAAGTTTTACAGTTTTTGTAATTTTAAGTTTGAAGTTTTAATCTTTGTAGATGATGGTGATAGTGAAGATTCATGTGCTTGGCTGATTTGGTTTTTGTTGTTGTATGAAGAAGTGGAGCTTGGAAACTGAAGTGTGATTATGGGTCTGGATCCTTTGTACTGTAATTTTATTGCCTAGGGTCCCTTTAAGGTGTTGAATTGTTCCCGATCGTTTGTGTGGAAATGGACGACACCGAAGATGATGCTAGGTATCCTCTGAATGTGTATGGTGCGAATCACCCACTGGGATACAATTCTTCGCAGCCCCCTAAGCTTCCTGCCCGGGGTGGTTCGTATTCTAGGCCGGTGAGTCATTATGATGACGACGAGGATGAGGAGGATGAGGAGGATCAAGAGTTGGGCGAGGAAGAAGACCACAATGGTCAAAATGGTTATCCCTCTCCTCATAAAGATGGTGGTGGTGGTGGTGGTGGAGATGATGAGGATGACGATGATGAGGAGGGTGATGATGATGAGGATGAGGATGAGGATGATGAGGAAGATGATAAGAGCAAGATCTTTAAGAGGGTTGACGATGATGATATGCAAAAGCACCCAAAGAAGCGCAAGCTGAAGAGTCTAATTTCAAGTTATGAATTTGCTCCTCGTGCACCTGCTCCATTGGCTCTAGTACCCCATGCCCCAAGGCAATCACATGGTGGCCGGAATGCACTTACAGATTGGACTGAGCATGAGACATTTGTTTTGCTGGAGGCTTGGGGTGACCGGTTTCTTCGGCGTGGAAAAAAGAGCCTCCGCTCTGAGGAGTGGCAAGAGGTTGCGGAGAAGGTGTCGGAGGTGTCAAAGATTGAAAGGACAGACACTCAGTGTAGGAATCGATTGGATACCTTGAAGAAGAAGTACAAAAAGGAGAAGGCCAAGTTTGTTGAGACTGGTATTGCCACTAGCAAGTGGGTGTATTTTAAGAAGATGGATATGTTAATGTCATCGCCTCAACAGCAGGCTGGTCTCTCTTGTGGTTTGGACTCGGGGGAGTATGTCTTCATGAACCCCAGAGTGTATTTGAACCGTGCAAATGGGTTAGATGAGATGAGGGATAGTCCAGGAAATTCAGAGTCGGCTGAGGGAGTGGAGGATGAGTCGGATGGGCTACCACCTAAGAAAAGAAGGTTTGGAAGGGACAATGATGAGCAGTCTTCATTTAGATTGCTTGCTGATTCCATACAGAAATTCAGTGACATATATGAGAAGATTGAAAAAAGTAAAAGGCAGCAGATGCTAGAGCTAGAGAAGATGAGGATGGATTTCCATAGAGACTTGGAAATGCAGAAGAGGCAAATTATGGAGAGAGCACAGGCGGAGATAGCAAAAATGCGGCAGGCTGATGACGAGGAGAATGATGTTTCTGCTGAAAATGCTAGTGGGTGAGATAGGCTGATAGCGGTATTTATCTGTAATATTATTACTTTTGTTAACTGCTAGCTGTTGTTGTTGTAACAATTGGGGGGGGGGGGGGGGGGGGGGTGGTGTGGTGGGTGGTGTGGGGGTGTGGGTCTTCTCCCCCGTTTTAAATTCATTGCGAGGAAATAAGATGTTGAAAATGTTGTAGCAGGTTTGGGATGAGAAATATGTTCGGAGTACAATTATATTGTTACCAACACTACTTCCTGTTCCATTTTGCTGATCTATCTACGCGGAGAATATACAATAAGAGATCATCTCCAGCTTATGAACAGGTCTACTTCCGGGTACTTGGTATAGTTCGTTTCAGTCTGAAACTACCAGGACTGCTCACCTTGGATGGATGAACTGAGCTGTCCATTTGATTAATGGATAAATAGATGGCTGAATTTGATGTTTTTAACAAGCAAAATACACAGAGTGACCAAACCGAATGGCTTGATAAAATATAAATGATCAAATGGATATTTGTTAAATATAAATGATCAATTCGAATGGCATGATAAAACATAAATGATGAAATCGATATTTGTTAAACATAAATAATCAATTCGTCAAAATTGCCAAACATGAATGACTAAACCAGTAAATTTTCCTTTATTCAAGCCAACAGATTTTGGATTACAACAGAGAAACCTATACACAGGCTTTATACTCGTAAAGAAACTGCAGTAAATAATAGGATTTAGACTCATAAACCTTGTGAAGTGTGTTGTCCAGTTAACAACGTGGAAGTCACGAGTCTAAAACACATTAGGTTAGTGTGGGTATATGAGGTGTGCCTGCGTGTTGTCGCTAATATCTAAACTAACATGAGACATCCGACTAGTTAAGCAGAGGTTAAGCTTTAACTAGACTCCTAAAATCCTGTGAATACTCTACATAAAACTGAAATGGCTCTTGCTTTGTCTTACAATTCAATCGATTTCAATTTGAACCAAAAGGGGCTGAGCTTTGTCCAAGGCTTCCAAAGATGATGGTACTTTCCAACCAAGGTGTAGCTGCTGCATTACTTCACCATTCATACCTCCCACTCCATATACTCCTTCTGTCACTCTTCAATGGCTGCTGCAATTCGGTATTCAGTTAATGATCATTAAAACGACAAAAATCATACACATCTTGTAACATGAGTAGTATTTTACAGGCAACAAACAATAAAAGAGGCAAGCAATAGGAAATTAAAATCTCAGATGAACTGACCTTCTTATGCTCATTGAGGTCAACAACATAAACACCACAGGTTTCCACCCTCACCATATTCATATAGCCAATCTTCAGTCTCCTGAAGTTTGGAGATGCATGCATCCCATTCTAAGTGCGCGACAACTTCCTGATACTTGTCATTCAGCTGGAGGCAGAGATTTGATTTACAACATGAAATCCCGAAGCATATTCACCTTGTCTATCATGTCATAAACATATGGGTCAACAACAGTTTCCACTTTTCCTTTCTTTTTATTGTTCCGTAACACATCATCCATAGCACCCACATACTCACTTTCGGTTGCCTCTGCCACATCTGCTGGAGCCTTTTTTTTCCATAAGCTACTACCACAGCAATATTCTTTTTCTCTCTACATTGTTTTTAGGAGCATCTGCCTGCCTGCAAACTAATTCATATGAGGGCAGCACACTTTAAGGTAGAAAGATCACACAACATCTAATTATTAATTATTCCAAACATCTAAGATAAATGATTATTTCTCTGTAAGGATAGTAAATTCAGATTGTGCAAGAAGGATCATATATATATGGTTCACTACAACAACAACAATAGCAACAAGCATTTAGGTCACTCATCAAGCAACTCCACGTTGTCCAAGTAATAGTTGTCTCAAATCAAAAGCCATTATAACCTGAGTTCCACGATATGCCAGGTCATTCCAGCCCTCTCCAGTTCAGATCAAGGTGATATAACAAATAGCACATGGTAAAACCACATATGCCGGAAGAAGACAACAGACCTTAGTAACTGTTTCCATCTGCACGAGTTTGTCTACCGAAATGGGAGCACCATTTTCAGCACCTAAAGCACCATCTGCGCCCTTGGCATCACATGTTCACATCTGCCTCATCAGCACTTGGTACCATCATCGATCCTAGAGGAACTTAATCACTCGGTGCATCATCTTGCATGTTCAAATTTTTGTCTGCATTTCAAACCACGTTGATGAGGGCCCAATCACTCTCTTGTCTGTATCTTACTAGCCTCATCGGGCTGCTCTTTTGGACGAGGATCATTAAGTTCCTCAATAATTCTCAAAGGAAACTCCTTTAATAAATTTTTAGTATATATATAATTAAAGAAAGAAAAAAGACAATGACAACAATAACTTAATACCAGGGATGAAGATCACAATACTTTTGACAAACTTACAATGGCCAAAATTACAACAACTCATGCATAATCAAGCAAGCTATCACCATCAATTTTTTCTCACTTTTAAGTAGATAAAGAAAGGACTCAATGCACATGTACTATGAGATGTAAATAAATCGACGACCATCAACAAGACAAATAAGAATGCATGTACAAGATGTAATCGTGTATGCCTTAAAATATAGGGATACCGCACATCAGCTGAATACTTGACAAATTTGTATAATGTAAGGGCCTTTAATCTTGAAATGGGATATAGATAGCATGAGTGTGGTAATCATTCCAGGACAAAGCAATCAAGAATTGAAAGCTGTCATTCCCAAGTTCTTTTTATTAAAAAAGTTTGAACCACAGAAACCATTTTGGCTGCATTTAAAGAAATTGCCTCATAAAACCAAGTAACTAACAAACATTTAAAATGCGAGCAGGCACTTAAATGCTTAATTACTGAGATAACCAAAATTTTAATGTAAACAATACAATGTAGTCATCAATATAAACAGCTGATGGATGAACCTTATAGAATTTATGATATCATTTATTATTTCTGAAAATGGTGCGAGCGCTAATCGATATGTCATGTAACTTTTGTTAGTTACATGACACGGTGCAAAATATCAAGTCAAAGAGAATCAAATGTAAAAGTACGTTGATTGGAATTACTTCTGTGAAAATGGTAAGCCCTCAGTTTTCTGGTTTTGAATCAACAGAAGCTTACTATGAAAAGGCAAACAATACTAACACTTGAAATCTGTCAATCAGTACATATGCCATGCCACTGAGAGTCTCAGACTCAAGAAAGGGTATTTCCAGCAGAAGAATCAGTCTTTTCAAGAGAGAGTTAAATAAAAGAAGGTTTATGCCAGCAAGACTAATTGATTGCTATAAATAGAAAATATCACTCATATCATGAGTAAACAATTATACATTCATTTATGCAACTTAATAATAATGTCTAATATGAAATAAGTTATGTGCCAACTTTATGTGAAAGTGAAAAACTATTCATCACGACTAAATAATATTACTAAATGTCAGACTCATGGTGCTTTCTCATCACTGTAGTTTATTATGAGAATATACAGCTATTCTAAGATACAGTAGTAATTACGACAGTTACATGCCCACTGATGTATGTGCGGTGTGAATGTGTAGATACTAAAGAGACATCAAAACCATAAGAAACCATAAAAATAGACATGCATATACAATAGAAATTGCCAGCATTCACTTTATTACACTGAGAAACTTGTTAGAAAGTCTTCAATCATGTCAAATAGAGACAATTAACACTGGTAAAAAAGGAAAAGAAATTATATCATACCGGATCCCCTTGAGGAAGTCATATAAACTTCATCAACCTTGCCAACTGCCTCCAGTATTGATGAGTAAGTGATGACATCGTATTGAAAACCTTTTGAAGTCATCTCTTTCATCAGTTTTGCAGCCTCTTCAAGCAAGCCAGCTCGACTGAGACAACCAAGAATAGAGTTGTAAGAAATTGCATCCGGTTGAATCTTAGAATGCTTCATCTTTGAAAACATTTCTAAGGCCCTCTTAGGGCCACCTGCCCTAGCCAGGCCGTTCAAAATGATGTTATGTGAGTTAATGTCTGCTTCGCATCCCCTTTCTTCCATGGTTTTAATCAAGGTAAGTGCTTCATCTATCATACCCGCCCTGACCATCCCCGACATGAGTGCATTATAAGTATATATGTCTGGATTGCATCCAAGTCTCTTCATCTCCTCAAAAAGATCCATAGCTTCATTAAGACGTCCACATTTTCCAAGATGTCTTATCATCACAGCATATACTCTAGCACTTGCAGATCCGCAGTTTTCTTTCAACTCCTGGAATAACTCATTTGCAGCTTCATACCGCTTTGCTTTTCCAAGACTGTTGATCAGGCTGCAATATGCAGCCGGACAAGGAGGAAAACCCTTTTCATCCATCTCTTCAAGAAGCAACAATGCTTTCTCAACTCTATTAGTTTTGCAGAACCCATCTATCAGAATTGAATAGGTGAACGAGCTCGGAACAATACCATTCACTTTCATCTTCTCAAACCATGAAGCAGCGACAGAAGCTGGAGCTTTGGAATCAAATAAGGCTTTGATTATCGTGTTATAAGTAACAACATTCGGTGTACAACGCAATATATCCATCTCATTAAATATAATAATAGCACTTTCAACGCGACCTTCCTTTCCGAGGATGTTAATCAAATTGTTCATGAGCACAACATCAGGCTTACAACCCTCCTTGAGCAGTTTTTTGTATATGGCATAAGCATCTTCAACCCTCCCAGCCTTTCCTAGCCCCTTTATCAGTTCTGTGTAAGTATAAACAGTGGGCAGACACCCATTGTCTTTCATCTCCTCGGCTAGACTTAGCGCTTTCTCAACCTTGCCCAACTTGAAAAATATTGCCAACAAGGTTGTATATATCTTTGCAGTTGGATGTAAACCATTATCCTTCATCTCATCAAATAACCTAATTGCAGAATCGTCACGACCCAATTTCCCAAATGAGGAGATCAGTGCACTGTATGTTAATGTATCTGGTAAGCAGTTACTCTCATTACACATCTCGTTATAGAGCTCTTGGACCTTATCATGATGACCTTCTTGCATCAGCATCAAGATCATGGAGTTATAACTATTAGCTGTTGGCATACACTTGTGACCTTTGATTTGGTAGAAAACAGACAGTGCCTTGTTTACCATCTTAGCCTTGCCCAAGATTCTTATAATCTCAGATAACTCAGCCGGATCAATAAAAGGCGCGCTTCGAACCATCTCTTGGATGGTTCTCCACATCTCACCGACCATACCAGCCTCATCCAAGCAACGGATCAACGCCATGTAAGTAGTTGAATTATGTCGAAAATTCCTTCTCTTCCCCGCCCACTTGAAGAACTTCACCTTAACAATGGCCTCGACATCAATCTTAAGAACCGCGAGAACCAACCTATGGTCCACTCTCAGCTTCAGCACCTCCAATGCCTTTTCGGCATCAGGTCCCCATTTGAAGATTTTCAAAATCTTTGTAAACCTGTCATCCAATGTCCTCACCGAGGGGTCCTTCCTCGGCGGCACATTTTTTCCACTCATGTGGAAGTTGTGCGTTGTTGCCACAGGTGCATCGGGTAATCGAAACATCTTAACTATTTCATTCTCTGCTAAGTCACAACATTACAACAACATTACAACTTGAAATAAAAACATAACAGAATCCTTTAACTCAATTTAAATTCGCCAGTTGCAGAAACTGAACACGAAACATACGTTTATGATGAAATTGAAGGGGGGTCTACCTGTTTGGTTGAGTCTCTGGGAGAAACGAGTTGATGTTGATATAGACCGCTTTGAAGCGAAAGATTTGGCGACCGATACGGCCATGATTTGGCGCCGGAATCGAAGCTCAGGCGGGCCCACTTGCTCAACTCCTCAACGACGTCGTTGGAGCTGTGTCTACTGGAAACTGACCAAAAAGTACCAAGTCATGCTTGTTTTCTGGGGACGATGTCTCTGTGTCTCTGTGAGACCAACTGAACTGGTTTATTTTCTTCTTGTGTTACTGAGTTGAGGTATCGTTAAGTAAATGGTTAACTGATATTTACCGCAGTGGTGATTGAGATACCCTGTTTGCCCTGCATAGTTTCTGGTTTTTGAAAAAAAATTAGAAGTGCTTTTAAAATTACTAAGCATCTATCATGTATTTTAAGTGATTCTAAAACTCAATTCAATCACTTTTTTATATATAATTAAGTAGGTGCTTCTACCCATGCCTCCAAAATAACTATTCATACCTCTATTTTTTTTATAAAAAAAATGTTGTAAATTTTGTCAACTGTTATAAAAAGACAATTAAGACAAATAATAATAAGAAGAAAAAGACAATAACGTATGAGTATATCTCGATCAAAGTATGTAACTCTATTTCTTATATTTTTAACTGATTGATCTTCTCCATTTTACCTCCCAATAAACCTTAAAAGAGTTTCAAACGGTTAGCCAAATGAAAGAAGGTGAGAATGATGTAATAACAAGTGAAAGTTGCGTGGAGGAATCTAAATGTGAGGAAGATTATACAAATCAGTTTACATCAGACCAGATAATCATCCCTCTTTTTCTTATTGAGACATATAGCCGTTTATGAACTCATCGGTTAATCAATTCTATATTTGTCGATGCGCGTGGTGTTGTTATAAAAGAACAATTGTTTCCACGTATAAGAAGATTATCAAATAGTCTAAATGCACATAACCAAACAATTGTTTCAGATGAATAGTTTTCAATTTGTAGTTTATATAGTTGTGCCCTGATTTATAGTTCCAAGAACGTTTATATTTGATGACTGAGTAGTTTTTGATGTAATTCGCTTCGATGGTTCTTCAACAGCTTTCTTTAAAATTAAAGACATATGCAAATTAATATCTTGAAGTATTGTTAATACTCGTTAACCTTTGAAGGAAGATACTCATTATGGATTATATATTTAGATGACTTTCAATTTGTTTAAGTTGTTTTACTATTTACAGTCAATTACTACGTACAATATATTTAAGATTATGTTGGACCTCGTTGTTGCATGAAGCAAGACATTCCAAGGCATTGACGAGATTAGGTAATTGAATTGATCCAACTTGGGCAACAATTAAGAACAAAAAGTTTAATGTAAACAGTGACAAAAATTTTAAAAATGTTAAACACATGAGGTGTGTTTAACATTATTACTATTTAAAAATTAAACTAGAGCCGTAAAACTAGAAGATGGTATATTGGTAAAAAAAATAAGGTGTACTTACCTTTATTAGAGTTTAAAAAGTATATTGGAGGTACAAATAGTAAAGGAGGTATAAATAATGTGAATACACGCACCCAATTAATTTTTCTTAATTAAAATTTATTTATTTTTAGATGAAATGATATATTTAAAGAATTGGTAAATTACAAGAGAGTTCACCGGTGACAAGCACGATAGAAAGAATTCCCTCAAAAATAACCTACAAAATTACATGATCAATCTGATACCCAACAACCTCGTAGAATCTATGTTAACCTTTTTCTTTGTCCTCTGATTAATAAGTAAATAATTTTACAACCAAAGAATGGTAGATTTGCAAATTGCACTGAAAGAAAGGTAATGTAAGATTCGGAGATTTTATGTGCGACAATATATTGGCACATTTTCATGACTACAATGGTTTCTATTTCGCAGCAGATGTGGATAAGGCATATGCCCTGTCAGATGTGCGTTTAGACTACAAGGTAATGCAAGTCATATGCCCTTTCACATGAAAGGAACAATGGTTTCTCACAAAAAATAAAATCCTACACATTGCGCACTCAAAAGTCAAAAATCAAAATTCAAAACGCAGGGTGTTCTTGAACATAACAGCTTCTATTTCAAAGTTAGAAAGCTTCGCTTGGAGACTATAATGACACAAACAAAATCGAGAACTTCAGATTAATAAACAGAGGATCCAAGACATAAGGCAACCAAAACTACATGAAGAGCCGAAGCGGAAAATAATGGTCTCTCTCCCACGGGAGGAAAAATAAGACCGGAGGTACATTTCTCTTGAAAATCCTAAAGAAAATTCCGGATTCTAGAGACAGGCTTGATGATAAGTAAAATGAAATACCACAAGCACAATGAAGGCTTTACAGACTCTTGCAAGTATTATCATCAGACACGACCAAAGACCTCTTACATTTTAGAATTGTGCACAGAGGCTCAAATTGAAATGTTTCAGACACTTGGGAATCAAATCCAGGCCACAAAACCATCGAATGTATAACTCCATAATCTACGCTTGGGGAGCTTCTGGTTTGTCTGTTTCCATTGGCTCAGCGGGAACCTCACTGCTGGCATTGGCAGAATTCTCGGTATTTGCATGGCCATCACCACTCTGAGGTTGATCACTTCCCTGAGGAGATGGGATTGGTTCTGGCTCGGGAGTAGCTGGCTTGGCTGGTGCTGGCTTTGGTTTTGTCATTACTGGTCTACAGAACCTGTTCACAAAGTTGATTAGGATACCAGATCAGATACGCCACCATGGAAATGAAATAACTAAAGACAGAAAACCAATAAAGATTTCCAACAAACACAAGGTAGAATCTTTGGTACCTGTCGAGGGCTTCAGCCTTCTTTTTCACATCAGCTGACAAGAGCACCGGGTTAGCATGCTTCGGGAGTAAATCCTGTTGCTGCTTTTTCTCTCTTAACCAGGCCTCGGCATCAACACACTCGCTCAGGACCTACGATACACAGGATCATGTAAGAGTTAGCAGTTAGCAAAGATCTGATGAAGTGGGAAATAGCAAAGAGAAAAACCCATTACAAGCTCATAAGTATACCTTTTGCTTGTCAGCAACATCAATGTGTTCGAACTTTGGATCAGCTGACACTGCAGCTTCACTGTAACTATTCACACAGTAAACGAGTTGGTCGATGACCGCTCCCCTCTCAGAATGCTCCTTGTATCTCGCTTCAATGGTGTCACCTTGCTGCAAGTCGGATAACAAAGAGATAAGAAAACAAATCACATATTTGAGGCAACTGATTGTTCTACCGAGGAAAACTGTAAGAATATCAGATATAAGGAAAGCTCACCTTCTTAAGCTCCTCGAGCTTGGCAACATAAACACCTTTAGTTTCATCTTCGCCATCTTCGTATAGCCAGTCTTCTGTTTCTTGAAGTTTGGAGATGAATGCTTCCCTCTCTGAGTCGATGACAAAGTCCTGCAACTTGTCACTCAGCTGGGGCACAGAAGAAAATTGTGTTACAAAGCTAATTCACCAAGCACAAGTTATCCAAAAAGACTGCTGGTAGGGGTCCTACCTTGTTCCTCATCTCGTAAACATATGCCTCAACAGCATTTTTCTTGTCTTTCGTTTCTTCCATTACACGATCTTGTAAAGCCATTTCAAACTCACTTTCTACTGCCTTATCCACATCTGCTGCAGCCATTCCTCCATAAACCAACTCTGCCACAGGAATGTTTGTTTTCTTTACCTTCCTCTTAGGAGCTTCAGCCTGCATACAGCTATTTCATCAGCACAACATCCAACCACAAGCAAATAGAACTACGAACTTTTACTCATAAAACTCAAAAGGATGACAAAGAATGAACAGGCTGAAACTAGACTCTACTCTTTCTCGTTTAATCATCAAGCATCCCCTACCCAAGAGTCCACACCGTAAGTATCAAGGACCATTACAATATCACCCAAACAACCACGTACTCGTGACTATTTGTATTTTTCCTACGAACTACATCAAGCACCAGCATCAGACTGACACTAGCAGTTAATTCAAACCAATACATAATCAGCTCTACACCCTCTAGATGATATAAGAACTGTCTTTATAAAAGTTTAATTATATAATTCTATAAACATATAACAATGAAGGCAAATCCTGACTAACCTTAGCATCTGTTTCCATCTGCACAGGCTTGTCATCAGATTCAGGAACACCATTTTCACCTGGAGCATCAGCCGTATTCTTAGCATCTTGCATGTTCATATCAGCCTCCTCAGCACTTGGGGGAGCCTCATCAGTCTCCATCTTAGTGGTCTCCTTTGTGACAGGGACCTCAACTTCCTCTTCCAAAAGCTAAAGAAAATGTTGACAAAAATAAGCTAAATCCAGACAAAACAAAGTAGCATTAAACAGGAGTACTTGAACACAGTGTCAGACTTACAGTTGCTGAATCTACTGAGACAATCCCATGCAAATTCAAGCGAGCTTTGACCTTCAACTTTGCCCTCTCACTTTTAGTAGACTGGAAAGGGCCAATCTGCAGATATGCAATAAATTGAGAATAACGACAAGGACACAAGAGATGTAAGAGAATGCATGTATGAGAAATTGATATGCAACATGACTGCTCACCGTGTATGTACTGATCTTGGCAGGTTCCTGCGAATCACCCACATTGGCATACTGGACATCAACTGAGAACGTGCCAGATCTGTAGAATGTGAGAACCTTGATACTTGGAATGGGATTTCCCTTGGGGAAAACGAGGGTCTGGTCTGCTCCTCCAATCAGGGCATCAGTACTAGTACCCTTCCAGGATAAAGCAATCGAGTAGGGGAAGCTCTCATTCACCTTCAGATTAAACAACGTCAATATACAAAAGTAAGTGCACAGGCGCAGATTGTAACTTGGGCAATACAGATGTACAGCACATTCAAAGGAATGCAACAAAACAATATGAACCAAGAAGTATAAAAAAGTACCTGAAAATCTCGGACTTTGAATGTAGGGCTAAGCATTGCGCATTGCAAAGCACAACCCCTGGCAACACACTCACTTGCATTCATAGTCCTTCTGGGTTCCTTTTTGAAGAATTCTGTCAAAATTCTGATTATAGCAGGAACACGAGAGCCTGAACCAACAACCTCAACAGTATGGACTTCCTCTATTGAAAGATTTGCATCAAGCAGGGCCTTCTCCAAGGGTGCCTTCACCCGTTCCAAAATAGGAATACTAATTTGTTCAAATTCATCCCGCTTAATAAAACCCCTAACATCCTTCTCTTCCATTAAGCATTCAATATTCAAAGGTGCCTCGGGATTTGCACTAAGCATCTTCTTTAGCTTCTCACAAGCAGCCCGAAGCCGAAGGCAGGCCCTTGCATTCTGGTAAACATCTATCTTGTACTCATCCTTGAATTTTGCTGCAAAGTGATTGAACAATGCTTCGTCAAAATCCCTACCACCCAAAGACTCATCAAAAGAATGGGCTAGAACTTTCAACTGCCCCTTCTTATAGCCAGCAATGCAAACTTGCATACTAGCATGGCCAATATCGACGAAGGCAACATTCACTTGATCATTCTCAGGTAAATCCGTCTTGTAGATCCCATAAGCCAAAGCAGTTGCCGTAGTTTCATGGAACAACCTCAGAGGGTTCAAGCCAGCAATTTTGGCAGCATTCATAACAGCTCTTCTTTGGAGATCAGTGAAATAAACTGGAATTCCAATACAGCAATCAACAACTGCCGCATTAAGATTCTTCTGTGCTATAATTTTCAAATCAGAGAACACCATCCCAAGAACTTGGGTAGGCGTGAATGTCCTTGCTTCTCCCAAATAACGGGCATGAATCAATGGATATCCATCAGGGCCTTCGGAAACAGCAAAAGGCAGCGACTTGATATCCCTCTGCAACACCGGATCCGAGAACTTCTTCCCAATCAAACGTTTGATCTGCGAAATCGTGTTCTTGGGGTTCATCATAGACGACGCAGCCCCAGCAGTCCCAATGAACCGCTGCTTATCCCCAAAACAAACAACAGCAGGTGTCTCGCGCTTGGACTCATCATTGAGCACAACGTCAATACCCCTCTGCCTTGCCACGGCCACAATACCACTCTCATTACCGAAATCAAATCCCACCACGCTCATCCTTGCTAATTCCTAAAACTAAACACAAATAATAAACGACATTCAGCATCAAAACAATGACATCCAGCATCAACACAAATAATAAAAGACATTTAGCATCAACACAATCTCAAGTTTATCAAAACAATCCACTAGGTCACAAATATCACATGTAACAGCAGTAAAACCCTATTATTAGCAGATAAGTACAGTTAATATCAAAAACAGACTTAATCAATAAAATGTCCATCTGAATCTCTACAACACAATAATATCAACAATGAGTAAACAATCGAATCAGTTCAACAGTAAAGCAGCAGCAGCCCAGCGCAAAACTCAAACAGAATGCACAAATCGGAGAACAGTATCTAACAGATCTAAAACCAAACCCAAGTTAGAACAGAGATCCGATCCGATGCAAAGATTAGGGCAGTGAAAACGTACCAGAGCAGAATCGAATCGGCGGAGAGCGGACTCTAGAAGTCTCTAGGGAGACGAGGACGGAGAGAGAGAGAGAGAGAGAGAGTTGGGGAGGAGGCCTCTCTTTTTAATCTGGAGACCTAAAAAATCAACCTAATGTGATGTGCGGAGAGCTGCGAGGGCTTAAGCGAATTTTCGCGTGTGTTTTATAATTAAGATATTCCAAAACGTTTGCTTGGGGTTTTTATAGAGGGGAGAGAACTCGAGAGACCAAGTTAAGTGGTCCTAGAGCTGTCTGGAAGGGATTCTAGAAACATCCATCTTAATTCTTTGATTTTCAAGCGGTCTGGGCTTGTCAGTCCTCGACCGGTTCGCAGACGTGTTTCCTCGTTGAGTTTCTATCTCAATTATTTTTCTTTTCTTCAATTTTTTTTATTTACCAAAGATAATGCAACACAATTTCTTTTTAGGGGGTAAACACACTTTTTATTTATTACGAAAGTGTAGAGCGAAGCCAGACACACATGACCGAAAATTCGCAATACGTCTATATAAGGTAATTTGAATACTAAACATCTTGAGAAACAAATATTACTCTTGAGATCTAATTAATCAACTCGACTAGTTAACATCATGCTTCTTCCCCTTTACTCGAGTTGAAGCTTTAACAGGATAGGTCAGCCAAAGTGGAGTCACTGTCGGGTGCACAGGTTTCTTTGGATTTGGATTCTTGTTCTTGGCCCCAACTGGACGACCTCGCTTCTTCTTTCCTTCAACTGCCACCATAGTACCGTGTGGAGTTTCCATCAAACCAATCGATGCAACTCTAAACCTATTCAGAAAAGATGGCACCTTTATGTGTTTTCCACGCACTAGCGATGGAACCAACACTGCTTGAGAAGCATTAGTCTTCAACTTCTTTGGAGATTTAGAAAACTCCTTAATCCGATCGAGACCACTTCCCAATGTTGATGATTGCCTCCTCACTCTCAGTAGCATCCTCAAGTTATGAACCTACAGTACCAACTACCAAACATTTCCAAGCGATCCGAGCAAATCATAATAAGCCCTAATATTTGAGAACGCTTATCCGCCTTTTGCAGAGAGTCAATAGTAGACCAAACCCGCGGTGGCACTATCCTTGAGTTGTCCCCAAATCGGAAGTCACCATGTTTTGGCAGTGTACCAAGTGCCTTTCCGAAACCGAAATCCAGCTAAACCCTAGCCCGAGGTTGATATCCATCTGCCAGAGAATAAGCTACTGCCTGAGGAACCAAGGCTTATTGTTGTGGGAAAAAAGCCTAGAGCTCTAATCTTGACCTTGCAAAAGGTGCAGCTTTGGTGAAAACAGTCGGAGTATCTGCTCCTTTGCCACGACACAAACACCAGTAGCATGCCAAATCAAACCACGGGTAAAACAACGGACTTTCATGTTTTCATAGAAAAACTCAAGCCACTCAATACAATCATCATCCAACGTCATCTCCTTCTTGAGAATCAAAGGCTGACCGATTCCATGAGCCACCTGAACTCGCACTTTCCTCTTAAGAAGCTCTGGTTCATCCACCTCCAAAAATTCTCCCGCAACCGAGGCATATGCAGATAGTTTCCTTGACTTCAAAAGTCGGAGGAAAACTCTGAATCCATACACAGAATAAGAGCCGATCAAAACGAACACGGATAAAGCAACACAATTGATACTATCATTCATGCTAAACATTTTGGTCTTACCAACATTTATGTCGAAGGTTGCATCCGTTAGAAGTGTGACGTTTTTTGAATACACAAAATTATTTCTCATGATATGGAAATGATTGTTGTAGACCTCATTGTTGTCGTTCCTCATATTTTTACGAAGCCATGTTTGTTGTGGATAGAGTTGTTAATATTGGCCATGATGTTAAGGACCAAAGGCCTTGGAGCGTTCGCTACCTTCTGATGCCGTTACACTGCACTTTTTAGATCATGGCAATCCGTGGGCAAAGAGGAACCCGAAAGCTCAGTCTCGTCTCCGGCCATGGAAGCTTTTACTTTTAGGCCGGTTTCATTCCAATTCTGTTAGAGTATGAAGCCAACCCGCTTTCAAGCTTCAGCAGAAACAGAATTCAAATAGAACGATAGTACATGAGTTAGTCAACTGATTTTAGAACGAGTGTTAGGTAGATAGTAGAGTTGCTCAAAGCGTCAACCATTTATCTGGAATGTAGAAGTGAAAATCAAGTATTGTAAATCACGTATTGTAACTTTGGAGCTCGTTAACATGCTATCTATAAAACAATTATGGTATTAGACGAGTCTAGCTCTGGTTGTTTGTTGTTTTGTGGTCAGTTATGTTCGGTTATCATATCGTTAGATTTGTATCTAATTTATAATAACAAACTGTGTTTATGCACCTTTATATCAGATCTAATGATGATTGACCACATATACTACTAACTATTATGATTGACCACATATACTACTAACTATTAGAGCATGGTTGTGTATTAGACATGATTTCTTACTTTTTTCAATGAATTTAGAATTTTATTATACGAATCAATTTTTTATTATATTTCACTAGTCAAGTATTCATGTTCAGACTTTCTTTGTTTTTCAAATGGGATGGGACTCATGTGAGACCTATTTAAGTGCAATACTAGAGACTTATTTATGACTAGAATAATTCTATAATTTTCAACAAATTTGGAAATCGGTAAGACATGTAATTTTAAATATTTTTATAAACATGAAAAATCACATACGCACCCCAAGCACCTATACAACCCTCCACCTCGACCCGTCACCCCATCACCACCTAAGTCAGCTACCATGACCCCAACCTTTGACCTAAAACCCGCTGCAACCTTCCTAGCAAGAAAACGTCGTCGAAGTCGTGGAATGGAATGCTTTATCTAATTCTCTCCCTTGCATGGAAAATCTAGCTAAGAAAAATGTGATCTTGAATCCGATTTGTCCTCTATGTGGAAATTACAATGAAACTGTGTAGCACTGTATTTTACTTTGTGATTGGACAGAAAGCATCTGGTTTGGAAGCACACTTGAGTTGATTATCCCAAAGAAATCTGTTACCACATTGGAGAACTGGATTCTAAACATGCTAGAATCAGTTCCCAAGAGTAGTGATAAGGGTGACATCTTAAACCATTTTGCGTGTGTAGCCTGGAATATTTGGAGGGAAAGGTGTTCTTTTGTTTACATTTGCTATAAAATAGACCCTGGGCAGTTATTGAGAGAAAAAAAATCATTTCTTTTGGAGCATGCTGATGCAAAAGAAGCCAAGACTACAGCATGGGAAGAAACCCCTCAAAGTTCAAGAGTTAATTACTACCTGGAGGAAGCCTTATGTTCCTTTCTTTAAAATCAATTTTGATGGAGCTTGGGATGCTAGTACTGGGCATGCACTACCACATTTTGGGCATTACCAACGAAATGAAAAACTAAAACCGACGATTTAAAAAATCGTCGGCAATAGTTTTCTCTATTGCCAACGATTTGGGGGGAAAAATCGGCGGCAATAGTATTATTGCCGACGATTTTCCCCCAAATTGTTGGTAATCTTATCACTTATGAAATGGAGCATGATCTAGGTCCTAAGAAATAAAAAAGTATTGCCTTTTCTTCTGTTGAAAAAGAGAAGAAAAAGACTAAGAAAAAATATGTCATTGATTCTGATGATCTTGCTTTGATTTCTAAAGAGTTCAAAAGAATTTGAAAAGCGTTCTAAAAAATAGAAAGGAAACTGGTGAGAGTTCTTCTTCAAAGAAAAATCAGAACTCTGAAAAGTGTTATGAATTTATTTTAAGAAAAATGACAAACCTAAGTGTTATGAATGTGGTGGCATGAGCCACATTGCTACTAACTGTGGAAATTTGAAGTATGCTTCCATAAACCAAAAGGCTTTGAATTCTACTACGTGGAGTGATGATGAAGATAAGGTGGAAGCAGAGAAGAATGTGACAAACGTAGCTCTTGTCTCAACAGTATATCACGAAGAGTATGAAGCTGAGGAATCTGATCTTGAGGAATCTGAGTCCGATGATGAAATAGATGTCAAGTGTAAGCAAATGATCAAGGCCTCAAATGTCATGCTAAAAAGGAATAAAGAACTGGAAGTAGAGATCAGCACTACCAAGTGTGAAAAAGAAGAATTGGAACAGGAGCTTGTGGAAGCAATGTAGAAGGTCAAGAATTTGACTAAGGAGAAACAACAGACTAGTTTCTGGAATGAGAAATATCCAAACTATGAAGTGGACAAGACTGAGTTGATCAGCTGAAATCAGTTCTCAGACGTAGAGATAAAGGCACATTTAGCTTTAAATATATCATTGCATCTATAGGTTAAATCCTTGCATGAACAACTAAACAAATATGAAGAAAGATTCAAGTAGTTTGAATCTAGTGCTAAACTAGTCAAAGTGCTTTGTAGGATGGGAAAAATCATCAATGATTCTAGTGGTTTGGGTTACAAAGGTAAGAGAAACCTCAATTGGAATAGTTTTTTGAAGGGAACAAGATATGGAGATGAGTCAAAAACAAGTATTGAAAAACTTCAAATTCCTAAATTGTATGGTGTTGTTCCTCCTGTGGAATCTCTAACCTCTTCCCTCTTTAACATCAGTGATCAAAAGATAAGGAATGCTCAAGAATACTTTGCTAAACATCTAAGGTATGAATCTAAAAAATCTGGAATGATACCTACTTGTCATCATTGTGGCAAACTAGAACACATCAAGCCTAGATGTAATCCTCTGCGTTCTGAAAGAAATAACTGGAAAAATGAGAGTCAAAGCTCACAAGTTTCTGAACTTCAAAAATAGCCGAAAGAGAAAAAGATTCTTTTGAACAAATTGAATAGCTTAGTGAGCACTTCTAGTAGTAAGACAACTTGGAAAGAGAAACATCCAGTGAAAAGTCTTTTAACTAGAATTAACTTGTGTGAACCTTTTGATAAATCTAGTGATAAATGTGTAGAAAACTCTGAAAATCTGAAATGTTTAGCATCTCTTTCTGCATTGCAAGAGAAAAATTATGATATTTGGTATGTAGACAGTGGTTGTTCTAGACATATGATTGAAAATAGACATTGGTTTACTTCACTAAATGAAGAGTTCATTGCAGGGGGAGTTACCTTTGGTGATGGAAAGACTTGTTAGATAATGGTAAAAGGAGTTGCCAATGCTCCTGGAATTCCAAATCTATCCATCTACTTTGTGGATGGACTTTCTGCTAACCTAATGAGTGTTAGCTATCTCACAGATGAGTATGAAGATGTACGGTTCAACATGAATGATGTATAGTTCTCGACAAAGATGGGAACTTTGTGATGATAGGTTTAATATTAGATGACAACTGCTATCAAGATTGATGATCTGTTGATGATTAGGGTGTGCTTGAAGTCATCTGCTAATGATCTGTTTGTTTTATGGCATAAAAGACTTGGTCATGTTAACCTACAAGACTTAAAGAAACTCTCTCACAAGAAATGCATTCGAGGTCTGCCTGATCTAAAAGGAAGCACTTAACACATTTGTGTTGGTTGCAAGAAAGGTAATTAAGCATATTAGAAAAGTACATAAGGTCACAAATTCAGCTACAACAATCAAACCATTAGAACTGTTGCATATGGACCTCGTTGGACCTGCTCAAAAATCAAGTTTTGGGCACAAACGGTACATCATAGTTGTTGTTGATGATTTTTTTAGATTTACTTGGGTGGAATTTTTGAAAACCAAGGATGAAACCTTTGAATCTTTTAAAATCTTAAGCACTAGACTGTTGACAGAAAAACATGCTTCTAACCTGAAAATTGTGAGACTCAGATCCGATAATGGAACTGAACTGAAAAATGCTTCTTTCACTAACTATTGCAATGAACTTGGCATATTTCATGAATTCTCCTAACTTATTACACCAGAACAAAATATTGTAGTTGAAAGAAAGAATAGAGTTCTTATACATATGGCTAAGGTAATGCTACATTCATCATAAGTGAATACAAATATGTGGGCAAAAGTTGTGAACACTGCATGCTACACCATAAATCATGTCATACTGAGGCATAACAGTGATAAAACTCTATATGAGCTGTGGAAAGGTAAGCAACCCGTGGTAAGTCACTTTCACATCTTTGGTAGTCCTTGTTACATCTACAGAGATAGTAAAAAGTTGTCCAAATTTGCTCCTAGAAGTGATTTTGGAATTTTCTTAGGATACTCTATCAACAGTAAAGCTTATAGAGTGTACAACAAAAGAACTAAAGATGTTATGGAATCCTTTAATGTGATTGTGGGTGATGCAACTTATAAGCAGGTGGATTTTGTGCTTAATGATGATGATAATTGGCTAAGCTTTGAGCCAACAAAACACGGGTGCATGAATCATTTGAATCAGAATCTGATGACTCCAACTTAGGAGAATATCCAGTTTTCAGAAAAGGATACATGCATGTACAAAATGATCATTCAATGTCTAATGAAATTAGAGATGTGAATGACGACATTATTAGTCAAAGACATGCGTCTAAGGTGTTCAACAATGAAGTTGTGTCAGACACAACATTGGTATGTTTTCTAACTTAGAACAAGTTTGACATGAACAAAATAGCCTATTTTGGTTTTGTCTCCCTACTTAAACTTAAAACCGTTAAGAAAGCTATTGCTGATGACGATTGGCTAAATACTATGCAAGAAGAACTTAATTAATTTTTTAGGAACAATGTGTGAGAATTATGTCCTAGACCTGAAAAATGCTACGTTGTGGGGACAAAGTGGGTGTTTAGAAACAAAAGTGATGAGTTTGGAACTGTAATTAGAAACAAGGCCAGTATAGTAGCTCAGAGATACTCTCAGATTGAAGGAGTAGATTATGGTAACTTTTGCTTCTGTTTCTAGACTTGAATCTGTAAGATTATTGCTATCCATTGCTTGTCATTTCAAGTTCAATTGTTCCAAATGAATGTCAAAACTGCCTTCCTGCATGGTGATCTTGAATAAGAGGTTTATGTGGAACAACCTAAAGGTTCACTGATCCTTAATCTCATGATCATGTCTTTAAACTGAGCAAATCAGTGTATGGCCTCAAACAAGCTCCTAGAGCCTAGTATGAAAAGCTTTCCACGTACTTGGTCAGTCAAGGATATGAAAGAGAACCTGTTAACAAAACTTTGTTTGTCAAAAGAAAAGTTAAGCATATCATGATTGCTCGAATCTATGTTGATGACATTGATTTTGGATCCACTTGTCCTTCTATGGTAAAGGAATTCATAGATGTTATACACAATAAGTTTGTAATGAGTGTTCTTGGTGAATTGACTTACTTTCTTAGATTACAAGTTAAGCTGATGCCCTTCGGTATGTTTCTCTCTCAAACTAAGTATGCTGAAAATTTGGTTAAGAAATTTGGTGTAGCATCAACCAAACCAGTAAGTAATCCTATGAGTACTATAACTAAACTTTGTGAAGATCCTACTGGGAAACCAGTGGAGCAAACATTGTATGGAAGTATGATTAGAAGCTTGCTCTACTTGACTGCTACCAGACCAGATATTGCTTACAGTGTTGTTGTATGTGTCAGGTTTCAAACAGCTCTTAAGGAATCACATCTGGAAGCTATCAAAAGAATTATCAGATATGTGCATGGTACTGCATAGTGTGGAGTATTCTACTCATCTAATACAAACATAGAGATAGCAAGATATTGTGATGCTGACTAGGGAGGAAATCTTAAAGATAGACATAACACTTCTTGAGGGTGTTTCTTTGTTGGAAACAACTTAGTTGTTTGGCACAGCAAAAAACCGAACTACATCTCATTGTCAGCAATTGAGGCTAAATATATTGTTGTTGGTAGTTGCTGCACTCAACTACTTTGGGTGAAAAATATGATGAGAGACTATGGCATCCTTCAAGGAAAGTTAACTCTCTTCTGTGATAACACAAGTGTCATTCAAATTTCTAAGAATCCAGTTCGACATTCAAGAACTAAACATATTAATCTTAGATATCATTTTATTAGAGACTTGGTTGAGAAGCACATTCTTCATTTGGACTCTGTATCTACGAAGTATCAGTTTGCTGATCTTTTTACCAAACCTTTGGATACAACTCATTTTGAAACCTTAAGAAATGCCATTGGGGTTTGCTCTTTGCATCAAGTAAGGTGATTCATTCTGTAAATATGCTATATATTTGTTTGTAAAAATTCTAGGTCCTTGTATTGTCAGAATGTCTATGCTTCCTAAGATGAATATTGCATATATCTCCCATTTGCCTGGTGAGTTTCTGAGCCTTTCTCATAACTGCCACACATGAATTCTGTTTATTTTGAGTGAATGGTTGATGATATCACTACTACAACTTGCATTAATTATCACCTCCTGTCATTTACCAGTGATTATGCTTTGTGAACATCAGATGAAAATGATTGAGGCACTAGGTCAGTTTTCTTCCACCATAGCCAAATTTTGACAATATGTCCACATTCTGATTCCTTTCATTGCTAGCCCCCTTGTGCCTTGTCTTCTCCTTTGTCACCCTGAATACCGTTGGCCCCTTATTCTCTGTGTATTACAAGATACAATAGATTTGGAGCTTCTAAGGAATGCCATACTAGTAATGTTATTTGTCCTATTGACAAAAGTTGGTTATCTATTAAGCTTCACATATAGACATATCTCATACAGTATCAACAATTGGTTCCGAAATGGGAGTGCATCCATAAGGACATGGTATAATCTCTGAGAAGTAGAGACAGGTGACTGAAAAAAGAAGAAAAAATTGATTTGAGAACAACTAAAAAATTGAGTTGAGAACAACTAAAATCTGAATTTGCAGATTGAGTAACAGTGAAGCTACAAGACTATGGTTATTTGGTATCCTTATTGAAGCTGTTGCAGACTAGCCAATTTTTTACCCCTTTGTTTCCTATGTTACCCCATTAACCTATTGTTGGAAGATTTATACCCCCACACTTAGTGAGCTATTGGGTAACTCATAAGTGCAAGAATGGTCTTTGCCCGCAAGTGTACGGGGACAAGTAATAGTATAGAAAAGAAATCGAGTGTCGAACCCACGAGGATTGAGCACTTAGATTCCTTAGCTCGGAAATGAAAGCACAAAGATTACGACTCACTAGACACTACACTACTTGACACTAAAGGAAATAAAATGTGAAAGTGTATCTCACACTACCAAATCCCTTGGAGATTTGGCATTGCAAGGGATGATGCAATTACGGTGAGTGATTAACGAGTTGGTTGATGGTTGATTGATTACACTAAATGCGAAGTAAATGACACAAATTCAATATAAGGGGAAGTAGGTCGACTAGGGAAATCCCCACTAACCATATGATGCATCAACAATGTTCCGGTTTATGTATAGATTAAATCCGTTCACACAAAGTATTGTCCAAGTTGTGACCTTATGAGTCACGGTTGGTTTAGAACCCAAATACCTAGGTCACTTCGGACACTAGAAGATTTAAGCCCTACATTAAAGTGTTTGGTGAATCAAGATCAAGACATAAATTATTATGGGTTTATACCTTAACCGTATGTCACGTTGTGAAGTTAACAAGTAAATCGTATAATAGATGTGGAAAGGCTCCCCTCTCAAATATCGATTGGAAAATCTGAGAGGACGTCCGGTTGAATCCCTCAACTCGTACCTATTAAGTTATGAGCCAAAAGATTCTATGAGGTGCCACAATAACCTTTTAAATCAATGTGTGCTTGACTAAAGTCCTTTAAGTCTAAGGAGACTCAAGATGCTCTAATCCATGCTAAGTGCTAGAGAACCAAATCTTAAGATAAATCTCATAGATAATACCCTAATCATGTTCACATACTCATCTATCCTTAAGTGAGTAGCTAATTCATTCAAGGATCATTTTTAAGTCCTTTAATACATGCTTCAACCTAGCTAGAGTCAACACATACATATAAGAATTTATACAACAAGTTCAAGCATATAAACATACCACAATCACACAATAAACTCATTCACAACACAAATCTTCATAACATACATTAAAACCATGAAGTATACATAATCCAAGACATGTTTATCACATCACATGGCTAGGGTTCTAATCCTAGCCTCTCAAAATCTACTACTCACTACCCATAAAAAGTATAGAGTTTAGATACATGATTGAAAGACAAAATAGGATGAGAAATAACCAAGAGTCTCCAAAAGCTTCAAGGTTTTCTAGCTATTCTTTCTTCCTTGCTCTAATTTTGCTCCAAAACTCCTTGATGTTGAGTCACCCACCTAAGGCTAGAGAGATGGTTGTGATAGGTGTTTCTAGGCCTTAGATGGTGATTATAGGTGTGTTTTTGGAGGAGAATATGGCTATGTAATAGTATGGATGGAGAGATTTTCTAGAGAGCTAAAACTTGAGAAATCTGAAAATTGAAGTAAGTTGTGTGTGGGTGCCAAGGGGACCTCGAATTTGGGCTGAATGGGGAGGCAAATATGGACCCTTAGATGATAGGAAGTGGTGAGATGAAAGATCCAAAGGTAAACTTTGAATGAGGGAGACCATGATCCACTATTTTAGGCTATGAAAGGCTAAGCCCCAAAAATGGTGACATCATGCGGTCCAACTTCTTCTCTTTCTCTCCAAATCAGATTGGTAAGCATATATGGGCTCAATGGGCTGGACTCCATGTAATTGGGCCGACCAAGGTGGGCCGGCCGGCTGTGGCAAATTCCGGCGGATTCCAGGCAACTTTCGGCGAACTCCGATGAAGTTATTTCGTCATTTTCCCAAAGTTGCTCCAAATTCTCCCTTGACCTCAGAAATGTATACGTATTTTCCAATAAGTATCTAATTCATCATATTTAATAAGTTTTCGAGCCAACTCCACATTTCCTAGCAAGAATAGGAAACGTCATAAGAACAATGTTTTATTCATTGAAAACAAGCTATAAGCATAAAGTTAGGAGCTTAATAGGTATATAATTATGGTCTTAACACCTATCCAAGTTACAACCCTAAAAAGACCTCATGATTCCTTTGTGTTCATGTGCATTCTTAACTTGTTACAGGTTTTATGCTTTACAAACCTATGGTTAGTGATTTCTTCATCATGGAGTGTTCTTCTACACATCACCACCTCTATCCTTGTGAGCTTATACACTTGAGATTATCTTTTGAGGGGGAGTGTTGCATGTTCAAGATTTCCTGAGGCACTTTTTACTGATTGCTTTAATCAGATTTTTTCTAATGTATATACTGCATGTCACAACATATCATTCTTACTTGGTGCACTAGTTTCTCCCATGTCATGATTAAGGTAAATATTGATGTATCTCTATGGTTTTTGTTCTCTTGATTTGTGTGTGATACATGCATATATTTTGTTCACCTTGGGGTTAAGATTTTCTACTATCATGATTGCGTTAGGAGACTGAGAAAATCTTTTCCTCTTCTAACTTGGTATCTTGTCCCAAGAAATCCTATGATTAGACCATTTACTTCCCCGAGAAGTCTTGGGGTTTTCTGTATTAAAAAGTCAGTTTTCTTTGCTAGATCTCATTTGATCTCTAGTCTTTCAGCTTCAGAGAACCACATAAAAGAAAAGAAGTTTCAGAATGTTAGACACCTCTGACTCTCAAAACAATCAACTTTCTGGTTCTTTCTGCTCCCCTACTACTCCATCTCGTCGTCGTCAGTTAATAGAGGTGCAATCAGGCTCTTGTTGTCCACTACAGCCTCACTGAGCTCACTGAGATGTTCAATGCCTTCCGGCGAGAACAGAATGAAATGTCTCAAGACATGATGATCACTCTGCATCGCACAACACTAATGCAGCAACATCTTGTTGTCCTTCTTCAAAGGACTGAGATTATGCAGCAGAGTCTCCTTACTCTCACTCAGAACACCACTTCTCTGCGTCATGATCTTCGACTCATGCTGCAACATCTTGATGCATATTATCTTCGTTTTGTTGGTCCTCAAGCCTACCACCTCTACCTCGATCAAGATCCATTTTCTTGCCATCACCGTCGCCTTTGACCCTTCATCCAAAAAGGGAAAGTTGAAGACATGCATAACTTCTATTTAGGTGTTTTTGCTAGGCTTATGCCTTTTGTTTTAGACTGATGTGGATTTGGTTATGTTGGTTGTACTGAACAAATTTAATGTTCTTTTGTATTTTAGTTTATGTTTTTGAACTAGATTGTTGCATATTCTGCGAGATATTGATTGCTTGCAGGTTTGAGAAGCTTGTCTTTAAAATGAAGTGCCAAAGAGGGAGATTGAAAGCACTAGTTTTATCAATTCCTTATACTATTTTGGGTTTGTATTTGTTTGAATCTGTAGTGGATTTTTAAGGCATTCTTGTGAAGGATCTCAAAGTTGTTTTCCCGAAAGGGTTTTTATTGCATTAACACATCTGGTGTAATTGTGTGTGTTTGTTATTTCTCTTGTTCAAAATCTGTGTACGATCCATTAGATCCATCTAGTATTTTTAGTGTCATTTGATCTAAACTCATATTTAAGTATTATTTAATGTCTTTGAGGAAATAACTTATGACATGAAAGTTTTTCTATTTTCTTTTTATTGGTATTGTTATGACCATCCGTTTTCTTTTTTGTATAATGTTAAATAATTTTTAGTTTATATTGGTTTTGTTTATAAGTATTTGATTATATGTTTATATTTATCTTGTGATTAAAAATTTTAATATAAATGTTCACATACGTATGTTTTGGATTTGTTCTTGTGTTTACAGTTTACCTATAATAGTAGATACGGCGTGAAAGTAGATTAGTTTGAATACTCATATGACATAAATTTGTGATGCGTTTGAGAAAATAAGTTATGATATGAGAATTGTTTTTTTTGTTAGTATCGTTATAAACATCAATTATCTTTTTATGTATTCTAATTTTAGTGATCTAATATCAGCAGGATAACGTTTATAATATGAGAATTATTTTCTTTTCTTTTTTGTGAAACTCGATGTTGGACATGACTTATACTCCTTAACCAAGTCATAAACAAGTACCTTAATCTTCTCAATTTTAACAGCATATGAAGTAGGATAGATTTTCCTGAAGAAAAACTCATTTGCCTTCATCTTATACGTAGGATCCAAAATAGTGGCGATGACAATTGTCCCAATGACACTCCAATACTTCTCAAACTTTTCTTCCATTTGCATTGCCATTGTTCTCACTTGAGGTACATTTGAATTAAGCCACTTGGTAATCGACAATCTGATGTTGCGTACCTTTGGAAAAAAATAAGTTAGAAGTAGAATACTTGGTACCAGAAAATAATTGAGTGAATTTGTAAAACATCTACAAACTTGTCAACAATAACTACCACCAACTTCCAATCATCCTCCGTCAGCACATTCTTATACCCTCTACACCTAAGACTCATTAGTGAAAAAACTGTCTTATACTCCAAAGATGATTGAAACATCAAATATGTAAAGCTCCACCTCGTCTTGCAATCCAACACAAATTTTCTACTACATTGCACATGCATCTCACTAGCAGCAGTAATAAATATTTCTTTCCTTTTTGGACCAGTCGTCCAATAAGAAACACTAGCTCTAATAGTCTCTATACTATTATGTATCACATCCAAACCATCATTTACTATTAGATTCAGAATGTGTGCAGTGCAACGCATATGCAAAAATTGACCATCAACGAATAATGAACTAGGGTCCAAACTAATTTTCAATAAGTCAATTATGGCATTATTTGTCGAAAAATTATCCACAGTCAAAGTCAACAAATTTCGGTGAATATTCTATCTATATAGACAATATAACAATAACTAGAGATATCAAATGATGCATGATATATCAATCGAGGGATAAAAATCTAGCTGAAATTCAAATAACAAGATTCATCATTGATGAAAACATAGGAAGATAGCTTGCTGCTTCATTATTTGGTTATCAGTTCTTGCACTTAGTTTTATATTATTACAATGTGTTGGCATACAGAATCTTACCTTATCTAGTGCTCCAAATGCCAAAACCAGGGAGTATATAATGTGTGATCATGAGAATGTGTGCAGTTAACTAGTGCTTTCTTTTTTCTATTCCAGCTTGCATTTACTTTCTCACATATAAAGTTTTTGTTTCATTTCTTAATTCCATCAATCCTTTGCAGAGTTGTAGGTATTTATCTAGTCAATAATTTCTATGTTCTATTCTATAGCTCTGTATGTTTTCATTTCATATATATATATATAAATATATATATATATATATTACATATATGAAACGTAGTATTAAGCATCATCATTAACAACACCAACATCATCCCAATCAAACATAGATTGTACACTCAAAACTAACTTTTCCGATACAGAATACTTATCATACGTCAGAAATATATACACAATAGAGTGACAATTATTTCACTGGATATACTTTGCTGGAAAAGGATATATGCATAATACTTTCATAGACTCGGAGAAAGCATACATACCTCAAAAGCCCACTTTATAAGTTCCAAGAATCATCGATATAGAGCGCTGTGATTGCCATGAATCCCCTCCTTTAGTTACTCACAGTCCACATGTCTGTAGTCAATGCAATTCTACTATGATTCTTTTCAACCAATGCCATTGTTTTCTCTTTCTCGAATTCATAGATTTTGAAGATCTCCTTGTTGATTGTGTTACGACAAGGAAATACAAAAGTAGGTCATAGTGCTTTGGAGTATTTCTTGAACCCCACATGATCCACAATGGACAACAAATACTTGTGCATAATGATCATGTTAGCTAGCTCTTTTTTAGCAAGAGAATCATTGAACTTGCTTGAACAAGCAGAGCCTTTGATCCTTGAATTTCGTATACCTTCTAATCCTTTACATGTCTTGATGTGGCTTTTCAAGTTATTCGTCCCATTGCTAGACTTCCCACTCAAAGACTTCTTGCAATGCTCGTAGATTACTTTGTCATCTCTATTGATGCTGACTCTATCAAAATGATCCCATACAATCGAGATCTTCCTCTTTCTAGATTGAGTTAATGTATTAATACTCTCCTCCATTACATCATGATTACTACTGTCATTTGACATTCCTTCCATATCTACAAATAAGAAAACGTGTAGGATTAGACACCTAGGAACACAGACATTCAGAATCTCTTCAAGTCTTAAACCAAGAAAAACAGCCACACAACATTTCTCGATCTTCAACATAAACCCATTTTGGAAAATAAAAACCCAACTCGAATTCAAAAAAAAAAAACTGGGTATTTGATAAACTCAATGACAAACACCAAGTTTAAACATTTCACAGCAAATTAAGGCTATAATACAACTGAAAACAAATAGAGAGGGAAGGAAAAGAGACTGATTGTTACATGAAAGACAAGACCCAGTGGCCTCTGGGTCAGAGAGCGGCGACGCAGAGGGGTGAAGAGCGGCGGTGCGCCAGGCAAAGCGGCAGAGGCGACTGAGTTAGTGAGAGTGGGAGACGATGAGAAAGTGGGAGTGTGTGTATGTGATTGTGAGGATAGGATCAAAGGGACCAAAGGGTTTAGTTAGTGTTTGTGGGTAATGGGTTACCCGCGGGTATATCCACACCCGCCCGTTTATATATCGGGTATTTTTAGAAATACCCATACCCTCCCGTTAACAAAACAGAATAAGGTTTTACCCTCCTGCGAATTCCAAAAATAGAATAATAGCCGCGGGTAAAAATGCCAACATTAGGCATATGCAACGACGGTTCGTTGGGTTTGGACGCCGGATTCAGGCTCGTTGGGATCTGGAAATGGAGTCCATAAGAAAGAGTGAAAGAGAGAGTTGGTTGTGGAGGTTAAATGGGAGAGGCTTTCTTCTTCTTCTTCTTCTTCTTCTTCTTCTTCTTCTTCTTGAGTGTGTTGGTTCATTTTGGGAGGGAGCAGATTGATTCGTTAGAATGGAGAGGACTCAGGTGTTTGTGAGTCTCGAGTCTATGAAGCTTTGAAAATATTGTTGTGTTTTGGCTCGTTGATATAGTCTAGGAAAGGATTCAGAGTACAAGTCCTTGTCTAGCAATGAATGTAGTTAGCTTAGCTTTTCTATAAGTATTAGGAGAGTTAGTTTATCCTTGTTTGTTTAAGATTTGTGTATAAACTTAAGGTTAAGTCTATTAAGATTAGGAATCCATATCCTATGATGCATTGACAGCTTCTATATCTATATATAGGGTTGCTGGGGGGGGATGGTTTCTAAAGTAAGAGAGCAAGTGAGATTAAAAAATAGAGCTAAGAGTGATAGAGAGATAAGAGCTAGGCTGAAGGGTTTAGGGGATCTACAATAAGTACTTGTAATCGGTTAATTCTTCATAGTATTAGTGATCTCTCAAGAGAGATCACAAAGTGGACGTAAGCTATAATTTTAGATGAACCATTCTAAACTACTGTGTTTATTTCTGCTTTCGGTATTCATCTATTTTAGTTTGTTTAGTCATAAAACTACAGAACTAGGAGGCAGTTACACTATAAGTGGTATAAGAGCTTTAGGCTCATGGTGCTTTTATGATGGTGAAAAATAAGATTGTCGAAGTAGAAGATGTGTAACAGTCTATTAAGCTTTTCAACGGTAAGGACAACTTCACACTTTAGCAAAGGAAGATGAAGAACATCTTGATTCAGTAAGAAGTTGATGAGACACTTGGAGAAAGGCCTGGATGGATGAATGACGTGAATTGGGCAAAGAAGGACAAGAAAGTAAAGAGCTCTATTGAGTTGCATCTTGCTGATAATGTCTTTCTTCATATCAATGAGGATATGAATGCAAAGGAAGCTTAAGAGAAGCTTGAAAGTGTCTACAAGGGAAAGACCACTAGCAGCAAGCTACTCTTGAAGGAAGAGCTCTTTGGCCTCAAGATGGAGGAAGGGGATGATCTTAATGATCACATATGCAAATTTCAGAATTGCATGTCTAACTTGGAGAAGGTCGGAGAAAAGATGGATGACGAGGACACGGATGTCATGTTGGTACACTTACTTCCACCTCCATTCAAGCACTTCAAAACCACCATGATATTCAAGGAAACCATCAGATTATCTAAAGTATGTGAGAGCCTAGAATCATGTCAAGTTGGAGAAATATGAAGAAAATTCTCAAGCCCGAGGACTACATGTCAGAGGCAATGACAAAGGAAGATTCAGGAATAGATGTGGTGAATTTGAAGACAGAGGTAGGTCTAAATCCAAGGGAAAGGGAAAAGAAAAGAAGAATGGTTGCTTCAAGTGTGGTTCACTTGACCACTAGAAAAGGAATTCCAAATAATGGAAGGAGAAGAAGACGCAGATGTTAGGAGAAAGCTCCAAGTCACCTAACATCGTTGTTGGAAACAATAGTGATGATGAAGAACTCCTAGCAATTTCATGAAGCTCCAGCGCGCCTAACCATTGGACCTTGGATATAGCCTGCACATTTCATATGTATGCATGCAAAGATGGTTCGACACATATGAAGAGGAAAACCAGAGAAGTTTTGATGGGAAATAATTCACCTAGTAGAATTATGGGAATTGAAACAGTAAAGATCAGAATACACGATGAAATTGTCAAAACACTAGAGAATGTCAGTCACATCCCAAAATTGAGTAGAAATCTTATATCCTTGAGCACTTTGGATATGGATAGATTTTGGTTTAAATCCCAAGATGGACAACTCAGAGTAAGAAATGGATAAATGGTCTACATGAAAGGTGTTATGCAACAAGACAACATGTATAAGCTCATAAGCTCTACAGTGGTAGGTGGAGCAGGAGTTTTTATAGAAGAAGACAAAACTAAGCTATGACATAGATGCTTAGGGAACATGAGTCAAAGAGAGTTGCAGGAATTACATAAGAGAAATAACCTAGAAGGTGTAATAAGCTACAAACTTGAATTTTGCAAGTATTACACACTTGAAAAGCAGACCAAGGTGACATTCAACGTGAGCAGCGGTGAGAACAAATCCAAAGGAGTATTGGACTATATTCATACATATGTTTGGGCACCTGCATCTATAAAATCAAAGGGTGGATCCAAATATTTTGTCTATTTCATAGATAATTTTTTTAGGAAGGTTTGGGTGTACTTTATGAAAACTAAAGATGAGGTTTTCACTAAGTTCAAGAAGTGGAAAGCCAAAGTTGAGGAACCAAACATGTAGAAAAATCAAGTGTTTGAGAAGCGACAATGGAGGTGAATAGAGAGATAATCAGTTCTTCTAGCTATGCAAGGATGAAGGCATTACAAGGAACTTTAGTGTGAATAAGACACTCGAGAAAAACGGTGTTGCAAAAAGGATGAACATGACTTTCTTGGAGAGAGAAAGAAGCATGAGATTTCATGCAGGGTTGCCTGAATAGTTTTGGACAGAGGTGGTTAATCATGATTGTTATTTGAGTTGATCACCTTCAAGGGCTATTAACTTCAAGTGTGCAGAGGAGACATGGTCTAGAAATCCAGTTGATTATTCCAACTTAAGAGTGTCTGGCTGCAGTGCATATACACATATTCCCAGACATGAAATGACCAAACTAAAACCGAAGTCACTCGAATGCATGTTCATCGACTTCGAGAAAGGGGTGAAAGGTTATAAGTTGTGGGATATAGTCAAAGATAGAAAGGTATCAGCAAAGATTTCATCTTTGATAAGAAGACTATGTTGTTTAATGAAGAATATAACAAGAAGGAGAAGCTGACAGTTGATGAAGAAGAAGCAATCAAGATTCCATTAACTAAAGTATCAGATGAAGATTCCCAAGTTCAGGTGGAGAAAATTGAGCAAGTATGGAATGATCAAGTAGTTAATGAGGAACCAGAGTACCAATAATAGTCACCAATTAGGACTTAGGTGGAGCAATCCCCACAGAGAGATCAAAATTCCCATATCCCACAAGCACCTAAGTCATATCGATGTATAACACTTGACAAACGTAAGAGGAATCCAAGAAAGATATAGCACTTCGAATTCGAACCGGGTGAAGATGTGAGTCGTGTTTTGAGTATAAGTCAAGGAGATCTAACTATATACTAAGATGCTATAGAAAGTGAGGAATATGTAGGTTGGATTAGTGCTATGACAGAAGAGATGGAATCTTCGTATAAGAATTTCGTGTGGGAGCTGGTTCCTAAACCCAAAGATAGAAAGCTTGTTGGCTGCAATTAGGTGTTTAGGAAGAAAGAAAGAGTACATGATGCTGATATCATCAAATAAAAAGCACAATTGGTGACAAAATGGTATTCGCAAAAAGTAGTGGATTATGACGAGATTTTCTCTCCAGCCGTCAAACATACTTCAATTCAGTTATTGTTGTCTATGACAGCTCAGCATGACATGGAGATTGAGTATATGGATGTGAAGACTGGATTTCTTCATGGGGACCTCGAAGAAGACATCTACATGTCGTAGCCGGAGGGTTTTGCTGAAACAGGAAAGGAGAATCTTGTATGTCGGTTGAAGAAGTCACTTTATGGGCTCAAGCAATCACTGAGACAGTGGTATAAGCATTTCGACACATACATTCTGAAAATAGGCAACACAAGATGTCTATATGACTGCTGCATTTACTACCATGTATTCAAAGATGGGAAGATCATTCTACTACTCTTGTATGTAGATGACATACTAATTGCGTGTAAGGATATGTCAAAGATTAAAGAACTGAATAAGCAACTCGGAGCTGAGTTGGACATGAAGGATCTAGGAGTTGCACAAAAGATCATTGGAATTGAAATAAGGAGGGACAAAGACACGAGCAAAATCTAGCTGTCACAAGAAAAGTACATTATAAAGGTACTTGAAAGCTTCAACATGATGAAGCAAAGGTTAAATCTGTTCCATTAGCTGGGCATTTTTAGCTGAATGTAAAACAAAGGCCATCAAGTCAAAATGAGATTGATGCAATGAAGAATGTTCCATATGCAAGTGCAGTAGGGTGTCTCATGTATGTAATGATTAGCACAAGACCAGATTTAGCTCAAGCATTGAGCATTGTCTCTAAGTACATGTCAAATCCGGGTAAGCTCCATTGGGAAGCAGTGAAGTGGATTTTGAGGTATTTAAAGAGGACTAGGCAACTTAGAATTATGTTTAAGAGAAAACAAGAAGTAGCATGCGTAGTTAGTTTTGTGTATTCAGATTATGCAGGAGACTTGGATAAAAGAAGGTTTACAACATGTTATGTTTTTACTTGTGGATGAGGACATGTGAGCTGGAAAACAACTCTTCAAGCAGTCAAAAGAAGCTATTTGGTTGAATGGACTGGCAAGTCAGTTTGGGATTCAACAAAAGGGCGTGGTAGTAAAGCGTGACGGTCAAAGTGTCATTCACTTAGTAAAGAATCAAGTGTTTCATATGAGGACGAAACATATTGAAGTTCGTTATCATAGAATCAGAAATTGGGTAGGATCTAGAGATATCATTGTGGAGAAAGTTCACACTAATGATAATGCTATTGGTTGTCTTACCAAGCCAGTTATTATAGAGAAGTTCAAGCATTGCTTGGACTTATTCAGTGTCACAACGTGTTGAGCTATGGTGGTGCACCTCCTCACTTGAGGTGCGTTAAGGCAAGATGAGTTTTGCCTAGGTGGAGGCTCTTGAAGGTTTGTTCAGAATTACTTCAAGAGATTCTAGATATCCTGAAGGTTATAACAATCATTTTTGGTATCAACTCACCAAGGTGGAGATTGTTGTGTTTTGGCTCGTTGATACAGTCTATGAAAGGATTTAGAGTACAAGTCTTTGTCTAGCAAGGAGTGGAGTTAGCTTAGATTTTCTATAACTAGGAGAGTTAGTTTATCCTTGTTTGGTTAGAATTTGTGTATAGACTTAAGGTTAAGTCTATTAGGATTAGGAATCCATATCCTATGATGTATTAGCAGCTTCTATATCTATATATGGGGCTGGGTGGGGGGGGGGGGGGGGTTGTTATAAAGTAAGAGAGTAAGTGGGATGGAAAACTAGAGCTAAGAGTGATAGAGAGATAAGAGCTAAGCTGAAGGGTTTGAGGGATCTACCATAAGTACTTGTAATCGATTAATTCTTCATAGTGCTGAATCTCTCAAGAGAGATCACAAAGTGGATGTAAGCTATAGTTTTAGCTGAACCTCTTTAAACTGCTATGTTTATTTCTGCTTTCGGTATTTATCTGTTTTAGTTTGTTTAGTTGTAAAATCACAGATCTAGGAGGTGCTTACACTACAAACACTGATCTAGCGCTTGGAGAAAATTGATAAACGACGTAGTTGTTTTTTTAACTCACGCTTTAGCCTTTAGGGTAATTGAACAGTATCCGATGTTTTTTTTTAATTTTTTCTCTAGTTTTCTAATTTTTGTTTGTACTGTTCACTCCATTGGTCTCAAATATGAGAATAAGACTACGTTCACGAGTGATGAATAGTTTGATTTTAGGGAAAGCCGACGTTTTTGGAAAGCCGACTCTCTCTTTCTCATGTCTCTTTTTTCTCCAATCCTAGCCGACACCATCTCCTCACCTAGACTCAAAATGTAACATGCAATGTTTGCTCATTTATATTAATTTCTTCAATATCACTTTTTCTATAGAATTGAATTTTTTTAGGTGTGTGTATAAATGTGTGTATAAACTGACATGATTTTTTCTTTTATCAAGGGAAAATAATTATTTTTTATTTAAATAAATAATTTAACTTTTAAATATTTCAATGAAACCAATCTGAAAAAAAAACTAAACCAATTTGAACAATAATAATAAATAGGAAGTTATTTCATAAAAGAAAAAAGAATAACAATCAATTTTTTTTATTGTTACTGCAGTAGCAACGTGAAAATGGGAGGTGGAGGTAGTTAAACACAAAATCTGCAAGTAGAGCAAAAAATGAAAAAAAGAGATACTTATTTGTAAAGTACTGTAATTAATGACTTAATTTATTTTAAACAATTAAAGTGAAAAAGATAAAATTGAAAGAAATTGACATTTTAGGAAAATAACATGACTTCTCTTAGAGAATAGTATAGATTTTAATGAAACCAATCTGAAAAAAAAAACCAATCTGAAAAATAATAATAAGAAGAATAAATAGGAAGTTATTTCCTAAAAGAAAAAAGAATAACAATCAATTTTTTTTAACTGTTACTGCAATACCGGCGTGAAAATGGGAGGTGGGGGTAGTTAAATACATGAACTGTCAGTAGAAGAAGAAGAAGAAGAATACTTATTTGTAAATATATGTAATAAACCTAATCTATACTATCTTTTTAACAGAAGCCACTCTGTTTCCCGAAAACGAAAAAAAATGGACAAAAAAAACCCTTTATTTTTAATCAACTTTGATAAAACATCAATTGGTAGGAGTGAAATTGTAATCACGATTTGGAAATAAAACAATAATAAAAAAATGAAAAACAGAAGAAGAAAGATCCGATACTTCAAATCAAACCACCGAGGCCCGGATAGATCAGTCAATTACAAAATTGGCAGTAACTGTTCAAAAGAAACATATACAGTCATACAGGAAAGATGGACACGAACGAACATCAGCAAAATGAAAGAACAAAAATGTTCGATATAAGACTTGGACCAGAAAATCTTGGCTCTTGGTATTAATTCCTTCCAACTGGATAGTCGAGAGTTTGTCTTCTTCCTTCTCTTCTAATTCATCTTCCGTGCTTTGTATTTTTGTGTTGTACGCCTACGTTCGGTAACTATCAAACCTTCCCTTTACATATCCATGTTAACAGTTTACTAGGAATTAACTTCGGTTTGTTTTGTTTTACTTTTTTGTTAAATATGTCAACCAAGAAATTTAAAGGTTTTCTACCTACCTCTAATAAACGTCTCTCAAACTACAATTTATTTTCTTTCTCTCATAATCATGTTCTTTGCAGGTAGCTTCATACAATTGAGATCATCTTTGGTACCTTAAGTTTTTCTTATCTTGATATTTTTATTGTTTAAACGAGAGAGACTATTTATCTTTTATTACACATGCATAGTATGTGTGCTCGTTATTAGTTTATTTTAAACAATGAAAGTAAAAAAGAAAAAATTGACATTTTGGAGAAACAACATGGTTTCTCTTAAAGAATAGTATAAAAAGAATAGTATAGATAGATAAAACTGAACCTAATAAGTAATAACCAAGAATCTTATTAGAGCTTACAAATTTGAGGGATAACAATTTCATTCCTACAAAAAAGTTGATGTTGGAATGGGAAAAACTGATAGATAATAGTGAAATAAAATCCTCTTCACTTGGGCCTGTTTCTGCCGTTTCTGGTTACAAAAGGTTCTTCACAGACCAAAACAAATGCCAAAAGGCTGTACTAGCTCCAGCATCGGTAAAATCCTCTTTCTTGGGCCTTTTTTCAGCCCTCCATGTAAAAAAAAAGAAAAAGGTTGCGATATGGCAGGAAATGGCGCAGAGTTTCGTAGTCTTCCCCAGCCCCGCCGTTAGCTTATTAGGGTTTGACTATTCAACAATCGATCAAAGTTAAAAAAGAAGAAGAATAAACTACGGCAGTTTAGTTCAGGTGAGTCAAATATATTTAAAAATAATGTCTCCTATTTTAAATAATGAAAGACAAAATCTTATGAACGGGGACAAAAGTCTTATGAGTTACCATGTGACAGAACGAGTTTACGTTTTTACCCGTGCTCTCTCTCTCTCTCTCTCTCTCTCTCTCTCTCTCTCTCAACACAGTATCAAACTACTCGATGCTCCACCTCCGCCCCGCTGTCGTCCACTCGCTCGCACTGTCCTTCACGCCTCTTCGCAGCCAAGCTGATCCAAGCCTTCTCCTCTGCGCGCGCCTTCGATCCTTCGTCGTCGACCCGTCGCACATGCTCGTTATATCTTGAGTTTGCGCTTAGCCCGTAGCTCGACCTCGCTCAGTCCATACACCGCAGCAGCACCAGTCATCTCTCTGCCCAACGACGCCGCACGACTCCTTCGTCGGTCACAGCTCTTCGATCCAGTTTGTTTTGAAAAGCACCTCGCCTCCTTGACATCCTTCTCTCTGCATCTTCATCTCAACCGGAGCCTCTAAATTGATTTTGTGTTATTGCTACTGTATTGTAGTTAAAGTCCTCAAGCGTTTTTTGATTTTTGTTAGTATCATGAGTTCAATAGCTATTATGCTGATGCATCTTGATTTTCAAAGCTAAGCAAGACAAATTACAAGCTTGAAAATGCAGATGAGGTTTTTGTGTTGCTAGTAAAGCAAATCGTCTCTCTATCCTGGTGCGAAAATACAGTAGCAGAGCAACATTGTCAAGGTCGGGGCGTTGCTGCCTCACGTCGTCACCATCGGGCCTTTCACTCACATCGTCGACGCCGCACCTCCTCTAGCTTGCATCACGTTGACAACATCATAACACATTGGGCGGCCTGCAATAACGTGCAAGATGTGGCTCATTTTCCTCGGCCTCGTGCTTCTCGAAGTCTGAAGTCCATCCCTGAGTAGCACTGCGCCTTGACCTGTGATTCAATAGCACCGCACCATCTTACATGGTGAGTTCTCTGCATTTTGTTTCAATTGAGTCTGTTATTTAAATTTTTAAAATTGCAGGATATCTCTATCATTTAGACTTCGATAATGGATATTGATGTTTGTGGAAGATTGAAGGGCTGGTGATGGCTGTTGAGGTTGAGGACCAGACCATGTCAAGTTGAAAATAAAATAGAGAGATTGTCATGGAGTACTCTGCTACTAAAGAAATTGTTGTGGTTATTTTCTTTTCTAACTTATCAAATTACTACTGTTGTTGAGTTTTAACTTTTGAGGTAGGTTATGTGGTTTTAGAATATGTTTGCTTGATGCTACTGTGTTATTGTTTTTCCCTTAATTGTGGTTAGTTACTCACTGCTACTGAACACCTCGGACTCGCATATATCTTGTTAATTTTTTTATGATATTTATCTTGTTAATATGTGCTAGAACATGATTTGTTTGGGTTTATCTATTGCTCGAGTCTGTGTTGCAGTTTTACTAAGCTTTTGTTTGTTGTTTTCAATGCTACCGATCCTTTTAAGTTCAAAATAGTTATAAAACTTTTTTTCTTTCTAAAAATAAAAACAGAGGTCAAATACTATTTCTTTGTAAAGTTGCTACTTAAATCAAGTGTGTTATTGCATCTTTTTTTTAAGGCGATGATCGTTTATGTTTTTCACGGTGCTACTATGAAAAAATTAGTTTTACTAAATTTTATCGAAGGTGTTTGTGTTCTGCAGTTATTGTTTGTCTTTTTCATTGGTGCTACTATGTTTTTTTAAAGTGATAAACTCTGATTTCAAGTTTGTATTGTACAATATCTCATTGATAAACTCTCACTAGTTGCTACTATACATTTGTTGTTGCTTATATGCTTATTGAGTTGTGCCAGATTTTTTACAAGTCTCATACTCAGTAAGAGTGCTTGGGGGAATTCAGGTTAGACAAAAAAGTGGAGGAGATAGTGGTCGTTGAAGTGCAAGTTGCTACTTCTTTTGTTAGAGCTGATTTTATTATTTTTCTTCTTCTGAGAATGTTATTGTTACTGCTACAAGATTCCAAGGGTGTAGAAAGGTTTTATGTTAACATCTTGTTGCTAGCGATCTGATATAAAATGGCAAGTTGCTACTGTAATTATAAATTATTTTTTTATTAAATTCAGTTGTAAATTCAAAATTTGTAGTATCATCTATCACTCTTGATGTGTCTTTTATATATAAAAAAAAAGTCTTGATTTTGTATGGGGGTGCTACTGAAATTTATTTAAAATGCTACTGATTAATTTTAGGATGCTATTGAAGTTTAATCAAGGTGTTACTGAATCATTTTTTTAGTGCTACTAAAGTTAAGTCGATTTGCAATTGAATGGTGCTCGCTCAAGTTGTTATTGAATCCCTTTGAAGTGCTATTGAAGTTTAGTTGAGATGTTGCTTAATAATTATTTTAATGCTACTAAAGTTTAGTCAAGCTGCTAACTGTACAATACGTACGACGTCCGATTGATCATAAGACATTCCCATCACCTTTAACAGTTTCGTATCAAAAGAAAGCTCCAAAAGTTCAAATAGACTTTGCGAGTACAAACACAATAACTGATAACCAAAAAACAGTGTTGAAAATTCAATAATATAAGAACTAAAACATTTGAATCCAAACACATCGATCAATTCAAACATTCAAATCTAAACTCGTTCAATTCGAAGCTACTATAGTAGCACTACTCGATTATCAATTATATGAAATGCATAAACAAAATCGAGTGCAAGGAAGAGATGAGCTAGACTCATAGAGCATTTCCATCACAGTAACATTGTTTCACAAAAAAAATATATCATAGAAAGTCAAATATGCCAAATCATTACCCTAAAATCCACAATATTCACACACAAAAAAAAACAGTAGGAGCGCACATCAACTTGAAAAGCATAGTATCAGTTTGAAAACTGCAAGTACACTCGCGTAAATACAGTAGCAGCAGTAGTAGTCGAAAACGTATTAACACTTACAGAATCTCAGTATCAATAGTCAAAAACACATTAACACTCGAAAAATACAGTAACAATTTCAGTTTTGAAATAGAATAACACTAGCAAAATACACAATAAAAATAATAACCCAAAACACAGTAACAACCCCAAACACATACAGTAGCATCTTTGAAAAAAGTTTAGAAGCAGTGATGGTAGAAACAAAAAAACACAGAGAGAAATAGATGTTGTAATGTACACATTCGCTAGTGTACATTAAAACTCAATTACTGTAATAGCAAAATTGCTTATACATTTATGTAGTTGTATTGTAGCCCACTACATTGCGAAACGTAAGAAACACTAAATCAAATATGGAGTTTAGGTACTGCTACTGCTGCATACACTAGTGCATATACAAGATCAACTCCAACAAATGTATGGTGCATAAACACAAACAAATCTATAAACACAAACATAGAAGCAATTTCAAAAATTGTGTACAATAGCAGCTTCCAATGGAAATTAATATTATCATCCTATTACTTTGAAGAGAAAAAAAAAACCAACAACAGCATATAGCACATAAGCACCACAAGGAGCACTCATCCAATTTGAACAATAAAGTAAAATAAAAACTCAATCGTTAATAGCATTGTAGAGCCATGGTTTACAGTAGCAACGATGGGCCTCCCTCGTACAATTTCCAAGGGACAGAAGCAAACTAACTCTAACGAACTGATTTCTCACCTTTTCTTCAATTAGTTTACTCCGGTCCTAAAAGAAAGCAGTAGCAATCCTAAAGAAAGAAAGCAGTAGCAGTCCAAAACAAAATGCAAAACCAAAGCAAAAATGCAGCAGCAATTCCATAAATTCAGTATTAGTCCCTAAAATGAAATATAAATTGTACCAACTCATTACTCAACATGTGTAAAACAAACAGTATCATTACTCATTTTGAAAAAAGAATGCAATAGCAGCTTAGTAAAACACACAGTATCAATCATCTAACTCCTAAAGCTATTCTAACGAATGAAAGAGCCATTTGCACATATAGTACCAAGCAACACACGATTACACCTTACCAATTGACATACAATATAATTAGCTAGCAATATGCACAACAGCCAATCATGGGTCTTCAATTCGAATCGTCTAGATCCGCTGAAGCATATGGTGTGCGACGGCTAGGCTGAAATGTGAGATCCGAGGACATTAGTGTGATGACTGAGATGCCCAGTGAACGGACCCAACTCCGATTTAGTTTCCTAAACCGGAATCAAACCCCTTCTGAAAACACGAACCAACAAAAACCATAAAAATTTCGGCAGAGTAACGCTACTAACGCGGAATTGCCATTACCTGCACCCGGAAAATACACTTTATCCTATGCCACAAAAATCAAACCGTGGGCACCAATCTCATCTGGATTTCTCAATATCATAACAGTAATGTAAAGTAATCAATAAAACTATACTTTACAGAAATCTGGGGAAAATCGTAGAAAATATAACATCAGAATGTTCAGAGCGACCTCTACTATATAATTATATAAATATACCACAGCAGGCAGAACAAGAAACCTACTGGAAGAAACAAGGTAGCTCGAATACTATGCCTCCAACCACGACGTGCGACACCACAGTCCGAACTGCAAACTGGGCACGGAAACCGAAAAGCCTAGGGGAAAGGCAAATAAAAACGTTAGAGTGAGTGGAAGAAAATAAACATATGCCTTTCACCAATTTCATGTACAATAAACAAGTATAGCGAGTTCAGAAAACATATATGGAAGTTGCCAGGCAAATCTCTCAAACCCGACGGTTAGGCGAATCGCTCAAACCCGACGGTGATAGGCCAGATGAATCTCTCAACCCCGGCGGCATACAGGGGAATCTCTCAACCCTGCCCAGAGGAATCTCTCAACTCTGGTCCAGAGGAATCTCTCAACTCTGGCAGACTAGCGGTGATCAGCCGAGTAGCCGAAGCATTGATGCAGTAATGCCATCACCAGTAAATATAAAATAATACCTCCGAAAATAACATATATCTCAACATCGTATAAAGTAAATACGGAAAATCACGAAAAATCACGAACTCGCAACAACTGTGAAAATATAAAAATGTCCACTCACAGGTGAGCGTAATGCGATACGCGTTAATCCCGTGATCCGGCGGAAAATCCCTCGCCAAACGAACGATCACGAACTCCTGAATAATCATAAAATCCATTGCTCAAATCATAACTCGACAACTCAAATCATATCACGAGAACCAACTGTTCCCGGAAACATGTAATTCAATAACAACGAAATCGGAAAAATTCGATAATCACACCACAAAATCTCGCTATAATTTCCGATGCTCAAATCGAAAAACAAACCTCACCACTGCGATCGGGGCGCGATTCCGAGCGAAACGACATATAATTCGTCGAAAACCCCAAAAAGTCAACTTTGACCGGAGCACCGTCGTTGACCGCCGCCACCGACGGCGGCGCGACTCCCACCGTGAGATATTCCGGCGAACTAACACCTATTCCACTCCAAATCATCCAACAAACAACTTCCATAACTACACCAAAGTCCAATTTTAACTCTAACTAGTCCAATTTCAACTCTAACTAGTCCAATTTCAAGCAAAACCGAATTCTCACAAACTTTTCAATCAATCGATTCTCCAAGTACAAGAAGAATTTGAACACCATACTTACATAGGTAGATTCGTGGTGATGAGAGCTTCAAAGCTCAGTGCTTCATGCCTCTCAATTTGGCCGCAAAACCGAATTCTCACAAACTTTTCAATCAATCGATTCTCCAAGTACAAGAAGAATTTGAACACCATACTTACATAGGTAGATTCGTGGTGATGAGAGCTTCAAAGCTCAGTGCTTCATGCCTCTCAATTTGGCCGGAAAAATGACAACCCAAAACCCCCATTTTCTTCCAATTTTCAACTGGAAATTCCTCCTCCTCCGGCGTCCTCGCCGTCGATGGTGGCCGGAAATGCAACGGGGATGCCAAGGCGAGTTGAAGGAGCCCAAGCCCGAGGCCTGAGGTGGCCGGACGACAGCTCACCGCCGGCAAGCCGCCTCCACCGTCGCACCTCCCTTCCTCCTCCGAGTTGACTCGGTCAACACAATTAATGCATAGTTTGACTTTCCCAAAGAAGAAACCCAGTTTAAATACTTTCCCTTTTTAGAAACTTCCAAATTAACTTTTCGACAAACTTCGAACAAACGTAACTTTCGCGTCGTAATTTCGTTTCCAACAATTCTCGCGGCAACAAACTTATCTCAACAAATTCTTCAATTTCCCCCCGAAGTCAAACAATTTCGACCAATCCGATAAAAAGTCAATAAGTCAATTCATCACAAGCTTATCCGATTAAACGATCAACAATCGAAAATATTCACAACTTATTCCTCGTAACTCGGAAAAATACTCCGGAAGCTCCCACGAGCTCGAAATTAAATTCTCTACAACTTTCACGAAGGATCCGAAATTAAATTCTCGCCCAATAATTTAGTCGCTAACAAAGCCGCCATATTAACATATTACGTCGAAATCACGACAAATCGCGAAACTCACAAATCAAGTCGATAACCATTACATTTACGGTTCGGGTCGATCAACGGTCCAAAACAGATCACAATCACAATTCGGATAGACTCGAACACAAATGGATAAACTTGACAGTATTCCGAAATTTCAAATATTCGTATTATATTCCTCGGTCGTCGAAATAATAATCCGGAACCGCCCACGAACTCGAAATCACGTGTACCATGACTCTCGAGAAGAGGATCAACTCAAATTCTCGGCCAATAATTTAGTCATAATCAAAGCTGGCGATTTAACCAATTATCAGAAATCTGCGATTACGCGTAACCTCATGGATTAAGCTGATTACACTACTGATTCTGTTCCGGGTCGTCACACCCAGAACAGAGGCTAGAGATGCAAAGCGGCGAGCGAGTTTCGACGGCCAACAACGGTGGAAGTTAAGCTCTGTTACTGTTAGAGGCAGACCGAGGAAGCTTGCGGTGGCGAGTGGCGCGTGCTGATGCGTGAGGGAGGTGCGCGATGAGGCGGATGTAGGTGGCAGCGCGGTTGAGTTTGCAGCGTGAAGCACCGTCGACAGAGAAGGATCCCAGGTGTGACGGCGGCAACGAGCGATGTCGGCTGCTACACCAGGTCGATGCTTTGGCTCTGCTACTATATTCTCGCGACATTGCTACTATGTCGATGGTTTCAGAGGGGAGAGAGAGAGAGAGACATAGAGAGAGAGAGAGGGAGACTGTTACTTAAATTATAATGTGTAGTAGGTTTTTAATATAATTAGGAGGGTACAAATATTATTATTTTTCTCAGTTAAATGGATCAGGCCAGTGCTACTATGTTTTTGAGCTTACGCCCGTGTCCTTTATTGTCTAAATCTTACGATGGTCGGACATTTTGTATTATTGATACTATAAATATTCTTGGCTGTCATTTTCCAAAAAAGAAGCTCTGTTCTTTGTACACCCAGATAGTGAATAGAGATGCCCACATATAGTATTAGAGGCATCGATGTCGATTTTCCATTCGAGACCTACGATTGTCAGCTTGTTTACATGGAGAAAGTCATTCAGTCTCTCCAACAAGTAAGCTTTTCCAACTTGTATTTGCATACCCAAAACTTCATTTCTTGCTATTCAGAAACAACATATTGAATTATTGATTGATTGCATATAAATCAATGGAATTTATTATTCAATTGAATTTTTTGGTTTTGATGCTTTACATGATTACTATATGTGTTTGAGTAGTATTCGAGTATTTAACTTGATTGTTTGTATGATTATTGTGAGTCCTAATGGTACTTGCGTATGATCATTACTGGTATGGATTATATGGTATGATTCTGATTTGTGGTGGTATATACAAATGTGATGCTTTTCTCAGAGATGTAAGATGTAACGCGTTGCTGGAGAGTCCTACTGGAACGGGGAAGACCCTTTGTCTTCTGTGCGCCACGTTGGTGTGGTGGAAGAGCTTGGGCGTTTTCTCCACTAGTCCTAATGTGAAGATGAGTCGGATCAATGGAGATAAATCAGGTGATTCGTCGTCTTAGTCCCAGACTAAAGATGTTCCTACCATTCACCGGCGGACCCAGTAGGTGCCCAGGGAGGGCTGGTGCCCCCACCAAAAATTTTGGGTATATATAATTTGCTAGAAATTGCTATACAAGTTTTCAACTAATTACATATTTTTATTAGTATATGCCTCCACTAGCCACAAATTCTTGTATTTCTTTCAATTTTGTCCCTTCACAAGTAAATTTCTAGGTCCGCCACTGGTACCCGCACTCACAGCCAGATCCGGCAAGTAATTCAAGAATTGCAAAGAAGCTCTTACAGGTCAGTTATTGTAGATATTTAGTATGTGTTAAACTTCGGGTTTGTTAGCAGACAGACTTTTCACTGAACCTTCATTATTATTGTTTTTCGTATTTATTCACCAATTGTTAAACTACTCCAGCATAAATTTCTGATCTTGAAGTACTGCATTCATTTACTTTTTGACTTGTTTTCTGCTCAGGACTATGTTAGTTTGCAGTTAACATAGTCTACCGCTGTTTTGGTGTTTCACTTATATCGTTATTTGCAGATATTATGTCAGCATGTCAATACTTTCATAGTTTATGTTAAATAACCTTCTTCTTCTTCTTCTTTTTTCATTTCTAGGGTTTTCTCTTTGCACCTTAAACCATGTATTGAATTTAACTTTCAGTATACACCGCTGATTCGCGGTCTTATTGATCGGTACCTAAATACTACATATATGATTGCTAGTCCAATGGAATAGATTGGAGTTAATTTGTGGATTGTTCTAATTTCTAACATACATTCCAGCATATGAGACTGATATAAGACATAATGCTAATGGCATCTATTTATTATATGATCAGTTGAGCTATTGCTAATTGCCCAATTGCTCACTACAGCTTGGGGCCTTGGGATAGTCAATGTTGCATCTTGTATTGTCCAGCTATTAAAACTTAGTGTTCATTCTTGACACTTGATGATGATTCATTACTGATTAGAGGAACGTGTTAGTTTCAGATTCTTGCTGGTTGAACTTTCATTTTCTTCATTAATTGTTATTAAAAGAGTTATTTGTTTGCTTCGGTCATTTTTTCAGTTTTTCTTCTGAAACTGAACTGATTTCTGACAATCTGCAGGCCAAAAATGGTAGTGTTAGGGTCTCTAGAGCAATTATGCATTCATGAGGATGTGAGTTTACTTCGTGGAAGAACTCAGACAAATGTCTGCCATTCCCTCTGCAGAAAGCGTACAAAGCTATATTCCCTATATAACAATACCGGTCCACTGTACAAAATCCCTGTTTATTGCACTGGATTCACTGTTCCTAAGCAGGGGGTATTTTAGTCACTGAAGGGCAAAAAAAAGAAAAGAAAAGGGAACGGAACCAACTCTCTGCCTCCTTTTCTCGACTACTCTGCCTACTTTTTGTTATCCTGAACCTAAAAACTGACTGCTCTTTGATCTCCTGCTTTGGTGGATCGATTTTGTTGCCGATCCGTGCTGTTTTGTCACCTCTTCTACCCAACCCAATGTAAATCTCTCTCTCTCTCTCTGATTAATTTCTTTGTTTTTTGTTTGGGATCTCACATCTCTCGATCTCTCCTTCTGCAATTGGTTTAACGGTGACGGGTAGATGCCCACGCTGAACCTGTTCACTAATTTTCCAGTGGATGCAGTAATAGCCTCTGACATTGTCAGGGACGCCACCATAGCCGTTGCCAAAATTATCGGCAAACCGGAGTCTGTAAAGTCTCACTATTTTCTCTCTCTTTCTGGGTGTGCACATAACGTGTTCGATGAAAGTCCTGAACCGGTATTAAGTGCTTACTTCTGTAACTTCTGCTGTGTACTGATGTTTACTTGCTCTGTTTTCTTCAGTATGTGCTGATTTTGATCAACGGGAGCGTGCCGATTGCATTTGCCGGCACCGAAGAATCCGCGGCGTATGGGGAACTGATCTCCATCGGAGGCATTGGGCAGAGTGTTAACGGGAAGCTGAGTTCGACTATTGCAGAGATTCTGTAGAGCAAGCTTTCAATAGATAGCTCCCGCTTCTACATCAAGTGGTTAGCCAATAGGGAGTATGACCACGTTTAGGATTGTTGAGGCTTTTGGTGTTGCACACTGAGTGTAAAGTATCATCACATACAATTTGTTTTCGATTGCTCGGTGTATATACATGGTTTAATGGTTATGCATATTTTAAAGCCTTTTTATTGTGTTAAACTTAAATGTGGACCAAAATTAGTTGATACTGTGACTTGCTGAGCAAAGATCAATATACCAATATATGTCGTTGCAATATATGAACAGACAATGCAGATGCTTAATGAGATTTGCATGTGTGCAAAACAAAAACAAAAACACCTTATTGTATGCAACATCTGATATCGGTTCAATTCTTTTTCTAGAGATGCTACAATGGCACACAAGCTTGATGATGCCTATAATTTTTTTGTTGGCTTAATACATCTCCCTGATTTTTGTCTAGGATGCACTTGGTGATGTATCATAGCTATAGTTCTAATGCAAGTCGTTTTAGTAAATCGAGCACCAAGAAATCAACATAAAGTTATAAGTTATATACTAGATGTAATTGTATATCTCAAATTTTTATTTATTATTTAGAAAATTTTCTCCTATTGTTTTTCTTTAAATTTTTCTTTAAATTTTCAAACATTTGAGAGAGTCATGATTGGAAACAAAAATCAAAAATTTTTGAATTATATATTTCTCAAAATAGTATAATTTGCATAACTTCAATTAATATCCCAATAATTCGCACTTCGCGAGCACGACCACTCTACGTACGCAAGAATGTTAATATATATATGTACACACATACATATTACCTATATAACAGGCGTGGGTTTTCCTGTAGCTAGAATAGTAACTACAGTGCCAACACGTGTGAGGCACACGTGAGGAGCAAATCCATTATCTTCCCCCAACTCAAACCCATCGCTCATGATCCTCCCTCTCTCTTTGCGCTCCTCTTTTTCTCCTTTCTCAACTCTAAGACCAATCCCTCACTGATTCCACTGATCCCATCACCCACCGATTCCAATTTGTGATCGATCTACTTTCAATCATCCATAGTCTGGGTTCCTAAGGTGTGGATTTGGGCTTTATTTCTAATCGTTTCTACTTTTGAAGTTATTTTTCTTACTATGTTACACTTTGTGGGTTACAGTTCTCTTGGATTCTCTCTATCGCGCCTTCCATCTCCGTTGACCGCGACGGCTTTGATCTCCACCTCTGTAGCGTCGAACGATCCTCACCGATATGTACTGGGTATTTCAATCTCTCTTGCTCTCTCAATTGGATGGGTTTTTAATTTGCTTTAAATTTTTATTTTAGTTCGATCAATTACTTGGGTTGGACTACTGAGTTGGATTCATCACTTCAGAAGCAATTTTTTTCGCATCTATCTTGCTAATCAACCACTGTTTCGATTCAATCATGGGTTCTAAGATTTAGGTACTGGGTTTAGATTCGGATAGTAGTACGTAGTAGGTGATTATTCGATCGATTACTTGGGTTGGACTACTGAGTTGGATTCATCACTTCAGAAGCAATCTTTTTCACTTCTATGTTCGTAATCAACCACTGTTTCGATTCAATTATGGGTTCTAAGATTTAGGTACTGGGTTTCGATTCGGATAGTGGTGCGTAGTGGGTGATTATTCGATTAGTATTTTGATTCTGGTAGGGGTTATATATTTGATTTTTGGCTGCTGGGTTGGTTTGTTTCATTAAGTTTCCTTGCAGAGAGATTTATATTAATCTGAGCTTAACCAGGTTATTAACCTGCAGGTATGTTAATGGACAAGGTTTCTGATACGTATCACTAAATGCCTTGAAGAAGAAGACCAATTGAAAAAATGGCTTGCAGAAGGTCTGTGTTTTGCCATTTCTATAATGGTTCTTATTGATTTGACAACCTTTCAGTTAGTCAAGGTTGGGTATATATGCGTGTGATGGGTGAGTTTGAGTGAAATGTGAATCTGTAATGGGTTTCGACATTGTGTTAAATTTGTAGGTTTATTCGTTATCATGTTACCTTTCAGTTGGTCAAGGTTGGATATATATGCATGTGATGGGTAAGTTTTGAGTGAGATGGGAATCTGTAATGGGTTTTGGACATGGCGTTAAATTTGTAGGTTTTTCTTTATCATGTTACATCAGTTCCTCAAGTTAGTTTTGATGTTGATAAGCTCACATGACAACACTAAATCGACTCACAATTGAAGATTCACATCTGAGAATTTCTTCGTTTATGTTTTTGTCAAAGTTTATAGTTATTGTTGGATGATAAGTTATTATCTATCTTTTACGGTAGTATCTAATATTTGTCATTAATGACTATTGACAATGATTATTGAAATATAAATTTGAAGATTATTGTAATTTTTCTGGGTTTTACTTTCTGGGTTGGTATGAAAGTTGATTATTGTACTCATTTGTCGGCTTGAGAATGATTTTTGTAGTAAAAATTAGATTTTTATTCAATGGCTATTTGTGGGATTTTTTAGTTAATGCACTGAGTAGATTTTCAGTATGGTGCTACTCAATGCATTGAGTACATTGAGTATGCTTTGAGTAGGGAATTTTTTTTCTTTTCTTTTCCCTGAACTGAATCTGGATCTAATCCTGAGCAGTGTGTGACTTAGCTTCTCTTGCATTTTATTGTAGATAGATTGATTGGTTTGAGTTTGAAGACATTAACATCGCCATCAACCGGCCTCTCTCATCCAGATCCTCTTTGATTTTCTGATATCTCTCTGGCTGCCTCACCACCTGTGCTTAAAACCCAGTTCATCTCTCTCTCCTTTTCATCGGTCTTCCCGGTTTGTATTTGGTTACGTTTTGAATTCAATTAAGGTTTTTATGAATTGGGTGCTGAATTTGATTCTTATTGGTTAAACATTTTACTTATGTTGAAATTGGGTTCTCTATGTAGCACAGCAATTTCGATCTCTTTCATCTCCAGTTTTCTCTTTTTTCCAACTCCCTTGCGGCTTCCATCTTTACTAATCTCACCAATCCTAACTAGGTTTGATACTGTAATCTCTCTTTGTAATTTGATTACCCATCTTTTTCAAAAAGTTCTATTGAAAAGTTAAGTTCCTGTAAGTTTCTTTTTTTATGGGTTTATGCTGAAATTTTATGTGTTTGATTGAGTTTTGTGATGGTTTCTTTTTTGTAGGACTCGGAGTGGTATGTTTATGGATGGAAATATGCTGGTTAAGAGAGAAAGAGTTTCTAATAGAGAAGTTGAAGTTGTAAGATTCTCAGAGCTCAAACCTTTCACTTTTTCCAGTAATTGCATTGCAGTAATCACATAGGGAAAGAGTTTGGATTGTCAAAGCTCAAACCTTTTACTTTTTCTTTGAAACAATCACATAGAGATCGATTATGTATGTTTCGATTGATTTTGTTGTTTGTATTTTTTGGTCTTTTCATATATGCGATTGCTTTGTACTGAGTTAAGTGAACCAAATACGAATCAAATAGTAGTTAAACTAGGTTTACCGTATCAATATGAATTGTGTTATTCAACTACTATACGCAAATCTGAATTGGGTTCTTCAATATACTCTTTTCAACTATTGTCTTCTATTTGCTCTACTCAGCTTGGTGACGGTCTAAAGTTTGGGTTTTCTCCGATCTCATCTGCTATCCTCTATCTCCTGCCTAATTTTTATGTAGATCATTATATGATTCTATTATTTTCATTTGTATATTAATTCCAGGTGTTGTGACTATTGATATCTATGGTTGGAGCTTTTGGTTCATTTTTTAATTGTTAAAGCCTCATTACGAAATGGATGTCCCAATATTAGTGTTTTTTCTTTCAGAGTTTCCTCTTTAATTTGGATTGATCGAGTCCTTTTACTTAGTTCACAGTTAATTTTTTTTGTTGGCTTGGAACTCAGATTTTGAAAATTCCAGTTTCGCTTGAGGTGAGAATGGTTTGGCTTGCTTTTCAATTTGTTTGTGCATGTGAGCCTGTATGGCATTTAAGAGAAATGTTTTCATGTGTTGCATTTATAAACTACTCAATGAACAACACTTTCAACTTATTGTTAACAATGGCCTTTAGTATCTGTGTAGAGGGATCCCCTCATTTTTCTTTATTTCCTTTTTGTTTCACTTAAGGTGAGAATGCTTTGGCTTGCTTTTCAATCTGTCCGTGTGTGTGAGTCTGTATGGTATTCGAGTTAAGTGTTTTCATACGTTGCATTTATAAACTACTCAATGAGCTGCACTTTTAACTTATTGTTACAAATGAGCTGTAGCATCTGTGTATAGGGATCAGCTCCTTTTTCTTTCTTTTCTTTCTGTTACTTACTTTTCAATTTGTCTGTACATGTGAGTCTGTATGGTATTCGAATGAAGTGTATTCATACGTTGCATTTATAAACCACTCAATGAGCAGCACTTTCAACTTATTGTTAGCAATGAGCTGTAGTATGTGTGTATAGGGATCCCCTCCTTTCTTTTCTTTATGTTCTGGCTACAAGTAGCGGGCTTTTATCGTGTGGCATCGTATATGACACAAAATAAGTTGGATTTTGCAGGCATAGTAATTAAGAGAATTCTTACAACTTAAAGCTAGAAGATAGGATTTCCGATAGCAACCGAGGTTCTCTTTACCCGTCGTGTCCCTGTACAAGCCTAAGCTCCTCTTCTTATTCTCTTTTGTTAACTTTGTTTGTTTCCCTTGATTTATGTTGGCTGTCTCACGTAAAAAAGTAACCATGCTGTCATATTTAGTCAATAAAAAGCAAAGCTTGGGATAGTTTTAGTTGAGATTTTGATTAATTGAGGTGGTTTTTGATATTGGTTTTGTCATTGATTTACTTGCAGGTTTCACTTACAGCTATAGCTCCTGTTGGTGGTGATTTACATCTATCTCTCACGATCTGTGTTCAAGGTTTGTGCTTTTCATATCGAATTTTGTTTTAATTCTTCCGTAAATGCTGTAACTTTTGGATTTGTAGCCACTGCCATTCTTATATTTATGTTCTTCGTTATGGCCAGATTTGAGAGATTTCCTATTGTCCGATCATTGGAGAAATAGAGATCTCAAGGCTCAGCTGGTGTTCGACTGATTTTCGCAGGTTCCTGAGGACCAGCATGGACAGTTTTTCCTGAGCGGCACCTGCGAAAATCATGCCGCTAACAAGAGAGCAGCCACAAAGAAACAACTTCGGAATGAACCTGAACCCGAAGAACTCATCTTGGATAATCCTGAAAAAGGCCCTGCTCCAAAGAAAGGCGGAAACGAGAGTGCTGCAATAAAACTGTTCCTGGATGGAATCACAAAGGAGGGGAACCAGTAAGAATACACCTCTCAAATACATTGTTTTTGTGTTTTGTAACCATAATAACCATAGGATAAATCGAGATTACCTATATTTTGTGCTTTGATTTTGTGATTTGCCTCCACTGTTGTCCCTGAACTGCCTCCACCTTGCTTAGTTAAATGGATGTTAGTACATCCAGGTTTGTTATTCTAAATGCAAGTAATTAGCTAATGTTGTGATCAAGAATCTCTCTTGATCTGGAAATTAGTTGTTTTGTATATTCTATTATGTAATCAATTCCTCACGTTTATGTTAGTTTGTAATATGGATAGTAAATGTACATTTCTACATCAAAATCATTTCCACCCGCGCCTCGCGCGCGGGCTTCCCTCCTAGTTGCAAACATTACTCTCGTACTGCTGGTATGTCTGTTTACAGTGGTGGGCATTGCCCCCAACAATTATTATCTATGTATAGTTTGTATGAGATGCATGAAAATTTGTCTTGCTCCGGTGGAAAGTATTTAATTACAACCAAGTTTGTGAAGCTCCTTGGTTTGAATTTCCACTATGTCACAATAGTTTTATTATTTTTTTGTTATTGTTTTCTTGTTCTTTTTTACAGTTTATAGAAACAAAGTCAATATCTAAACAAAAAAAATCAATATTATACTTATTTTATTTTATTTTTCTTCAATTTTTTTTGCCTATTTATATATATGTGTTCCTTCCATAGTTATTTGTATTTTTTTTTACATAATTTTGGCACCCCCTCATATCAATTCCTGGCTCCGACCCCTGTCTGTTTAAGTTCATCTTGTTGTGATGGTTACTTCCAGAAGTCTAATTTCCATTCTGGTGTTTCTCTTGTAGATTTTATGAAGAATAATTCTCACCTTGGAGATGAACCTATAGATATCGAGGATTTGGTCAATATTGGGAGAAAATCTGGGCCGTAGGTTCTTTTATAAGCATTTTTTTACCACATTACAATGATAGTATACATCTCCTATCCTTCGTTATCCCCAAGTGCAGTCACACCATTGGAGAAGAGATCCGAGGCGACGAAGCTTTATGGTCGCCTCGGATCATTTTTTGGTCGCCTCGATGAGATGTGACCAAGTCTTCGTCGCCAACGCCTCATCGCCTGAGATCGATCCCTTCACTATTGGGGCGATGAAGATTGATTAAACTTCGTCGCTTCATTTTAACTGACGCGACAAAGTCAATCTTCGTCGTGTCGAATTTGTGCCACGAATATAGGAGTTGTCGCTCCTCTGTTTGAGCGACCAACATTGATGAAAGATGGGCGACCAAGGGCAACAATCGAAGCGACGAATATTGATCAATTTTCGTCGCTTCAGTGTAAATAAGGTGACGAAGATTGCTCAATTTTCGTCGCTTCAGTTTAAATGAGGTGACGAAGATTGATCAATCTTTGTTGCTTCAGGGTAAATGAGGTGACGAAGATTGATCAATCTTCGTCGCTTCAGTGTAAATGAGGTGACGAAGATTGATAAATCTTCGTCGCTTGAGTTTAAATGAGGTGACGAAGATTGATTAATATTTGTCACCTCATTTACACTGACTTGAAAAAGATTGATCAATCTTCGTCACCTTATTTACACTGAAGTGACGAAGATTGATCAATCTTCGTCGCTCCATTAGGTGACAAGGAAAAAAAATAATTAAATATTAACGTACCAAGTTACGACAGTTCATAATTTCAAAGCACAATATATGATAAACAAATTCATTCAACCACAAATCACGTCATATAGAAAAATAAACCACAAATCAAAACATACACAGTTTATACAAACCCTAAATACTATTGTTCACAAAGTAGACTCATGGTCGGGGACGGCGTTGCAGCTGGATTGCGTGCCAGGAGCAAATCGAGGAACTAGAGGTTGTTGACTCCCAGCTTGGAACGATCGCATGAAGGCCTCCATTTGTTGCACCCTTTGGGCGAGGTCATTATAATCCTCTCTGGATTTGCGCGCCTCCTCTCTGGATTGGCGCGCTTCCTCTTTGGCTTCAGCGACCTCCCTTTTCAGGGATTGGGTTTCCTCTACATTGCCGGTCACCCGGGCCCCTCCTCTGGGTTTGGGGTCCCGTGTGACTGCGCGCCCCACCCCTGTCACGTCGAACAAGAACAAATAAATATTTTTGAATAATACACAAAAAGTGAGCAAACGTAAATCGAGATAAACGACCACAGATTTTATAGTATTACCTCTTATAGAGGTCCCGGGCCTTGAACCCACCTCTTCCTCTATGATATTTATCTGTGTATCAAGAGGAAGAGGATGGTCTCGGGAAACCACATCGCCGTCATCGGCACCCGCTGCACTATCTTGTTGCGACAAGACTTCGTCGAGCCTTCGCTTCACTGCCGCCTGCTCAATTAAAATATATTAATTAAATAATATTACAATATGGTAAACAAAAATTATTGTAATAACGTAACGTAATATATTTTCGCTCACCACTTTCTCAGCCGCATTCTTGTCCAGCTGGTATACGTCAATCCAAGTCTGGACGGTCGGCGCTCTATGACCCTTTCTCCAACACCTCGCTTCGGTATGAGAGGGCGAGGGATCCCGAATGGTGGTTGAGCTGTTGCTCCTTGTTCTTGTTTCAGTTTCCTCGATTCCGTTCGCACAGTTTCTAGCACACAAAATAATCATTTAAAAATAAGAATAGATAAACATGTAAATTTTAAATCGTTGGCGAAAAACTGTGCGGATAGTTTATGAAGCTTATCAGGTAAGCAGGGTCTTCGAAGTGGCCTTTTAACCACGCCCATTCTTCTTCCCTCCCTAGAAACTCGGCAGAAGTCTCCTGGCTGACGTGGAGATAATGCTGATGGCAATCATGCTTCCAATCCTTGTAGATTGTTTGCGCCGTCGCATCAATAAAGTTCCACATCTCCACATCGGTCGCCGGGATGTCATAGTTCGTCTAGCACAAAAATTTAAAATGTGTTAATTAAAAGTTATAATTACATAAACCGTAAAGTAACAAACTAAGCTAAGCGCAGTAAGTATACCTCAATACCGGTATTGACGACGTTGCATTGCAGATCGCTAAGTGACAAAAAGCTAGGCGCAACCATTGGAACTTTGCTGCGTATGATGCTACCAATGTCTCGAGACATCAGACTTCTAAACTCTCTCGTCGCAGACCCCCGATGTCTCGTAGAGTATTCCACCTTTAGTCGCTTATTGTTGTTCATCCGGACGAGATACTCAGTCTTTGTCCTGACAACGACCCCGCGCTGTCCGTCGTCACGTTTCTGGTTGCCATGTCCACCATGTCTGGGAGTTTGGTCTTCTTACATCAGATGCTGAGGGCGGGAGGGAGCTCTGAAGGAGTAGTGGCGTCGCTGTTTTCCACTAATGGAATGGTGTCCTCAAGTATTGGGGCCGTCGTGAAACCCCCAAAACCCTCTGAATGATGTCCCGACGGGGTCCTGGATTGTCCCATGGGGCAGCCCGACACGGAAGGACCCGCTCTGCTCAATGCTTGCCCCGCTGCCACCGCCACTGCCGCCACCGCTTCACGACGCTGGAGCGCCGCTTTCCTCTTTTGGTGACTTGTACTTCCGGGAGCCATTCTGTTAAAACACCAAATCTAAACCAACGTTAACACCAAATCCAAATGTACATCACATAGTATATATCCAAATTCACTTAAGCATTACAAAGTATGTAAGCACATAAGTATCGAAATTATTAAACACATAAACACATAAGTATTGAAAATAAGCATATTTTCTTATATATATATATATATATATGGTAGCTAGCTAGTCATTTCTTGCTTGGCCAATTATGTGTAACAATTCGAAGAATTATCAAATATGTTGTGCTTAGTATTGAGTGAGTTGTTTGACATTCATGTTTCTAGCTAGCTAGCCAAAACAATTACAGTTATAGAATCGTTCAATTGTGTTCTTGCAATCTTGCATATTATAGCAAATGAGAGAAAATTTGGGAATTGAGAGGGCTACACGGGAAGAACATTAACTATTATACCATATAGCCTTAATGTAGCAGATATTTGAAGTGTCTTATCTCAATGTCCAGGACTCCATCTTTTCCAGAAAAAATTATTCCTAAAGAGCTTCCCATTTGCACTTACTTTTTCAGGGAGCATAAAGTCTTAAACCACATCTCACTAACATAAAAATTGTTTAAATATGTGAAACAAATAACTGGTACTGGATATCAATCATTTTATTCTCTATTAAAAGAAAGAAAAGAAATTGATGACAGTTAAAAAGAGAAGTGTGGGATCTAATTGTACTAGAGAAGAAATTGACCAACTAATCAGGAACGATAAAAAAAGATGGCAATGACAAGTTAATGTGACAGCTAATATGCTGATAGAATTGAGAAATAAGACAAAGAAAGGTATCACTTCGGTTTCGTCAATAGACTATTATACACTATATAATAAAACCCAAGAGCATTGGCTTCCTTCCAACAACAAACATCACACAACAAGGAAAGAATCAACAAAGAAAGTCGAAACAAACCGTATAACACAACAACAAAAAAGTGAATGAGAAAAAGTTAAAACCATAAATACCCAAAGTTGACATTGAATTTCAAAGGGTCTAAATCAATACATCATACACAACATAGTCCAATTTGGATAAAAACATTCAACCCGTTCAGCAGAAAGCACACAAACATGAATTAAAAGAAACGAGATTAAAACAAAAGGAGAATGCAAAAAGAAGCGTCATTATAGTAACATATCAGTCAATTTGCAGATTGAGCTAAATAGACAAAAGCATACGTGAAAGGTAGGACATGTTATATCCAAAACGATAGAAGAGTAAGAACGAAACTAAACTTGAAAAAAAAAAGGATCGATTCTCATATACAGATCCACATATTGCAATTTCCATTTCTCCAGTATCCAAAAGATTAATTTTTGGCATACCTATCTCTAAAAATAATCAAATATTAAACGCTCTTCTGTTCTTCATGTTCAACAAAGTCAAAATAGCTTGGGCACAAATTAAAACCCAGAAACACAAAGGGTGGTTAAGTCAAATACAAGTTAAAAATCAGATGTTGATACAAGCATCATCATGCAAAGAGCTAAATTGAAGATCACTATCAATTTTAAACACAAAAGAGTGGGAAAAGTGGCAAATTGTAATAAGGAACCACTTGACAGCCTATCTTAACTGGTTATTCGTAACTCGTCAGCAACAGAATTGAAGCATAGATAAGAAGACATGTATATAGTCATCAACAGATCCTCACTACTCAATGACATTGAAATGATAAAACCCTAACTAACTGAAACAAAACAACAATCGAATCAGCATACAACTAACTAGAGATAAAACCCAGCACTCAATACAATCCATGATGGAGGAGAATAATGACATGTTCTGCTAAGGACAGTTGGAAGATTGGTGGAGGAGAAACGACGATGATGATGATGGGGGTGGAGGAAAGGTTGAGGAGAGAGGAAGTTAATCGACGATGATGACGTTAAGGGAGGGGATTTAGGCGTTAAGGATTCGGGTTGAAATCGAGATTTTGGGGCGGAGGAGGAGGAGAAATGCAAAAGTGAGATAAAGTGAGGAAGAAAGAAAAACTGAACCTAGATCTAGAATTATAATCAAGACGAGGCAATAAAGATTGGTTTCTTCGTCGCCTGGAATTACTGAAGCGACAAAGAACTATCCCCTTATGCCTCCGGGTAGGGTCCTATCCCCTTCAGGGGAACACGACATTTGTCAACCCTCTTGCACCCATGCGTTTCAGCTCCAGTTTAGGGAAATTTCTGCAGCATCTCCCTACAGTTCTCCGAGTGCACACATATCTAAACAACCTAATTTGCACTCGGGGAACATTGAAAAGAGACACTGTCGAAACCATATCCCAAAACTGAAACTGAAATCACATGAATAGCAAAAGGATCAACAAAGTCATGTTCACCTAAAGTGTCCAAAAATGGGACAATTCGAGAATCAACAACTCAACTCGATCAACTAGATGAGTTGTTGATTCTCAAACGGGAGTTCTAAGTTGATAAACACCACAATTATATTTAACCATACACTCAATTTCATGATTAACCCTAATAACACTACTAATTGAGACCAATACACCTAATCTACACTAATCATAAAAAATTTCACTAAATTTAACCAAATTTCAAACATTGTTCATGAACCCATAACATGATTTATCACAATTCAGTGATTCAAACACTAAAACTACAACATAAGACCAAATTCAATTCAACTTCAAAAATTTCACATAAACTTCATTTTCACTTCTAAATTAACATGTATTATGGTCATAAAGAGGGTTAAAGAGATACAAATCAAACTAACCTTACTTAAGAATCAAATGAATGGCAAGAACAACATTTTTTCTCAATTTCCTCAAATTTCTCCCAAAATCGCACAAGAACAGCTCCAAAACGCGAATGAACTATTTTCCCAAAATTTCAACTTTATGAAGGGTTTGACTTTAAGAAGGAGAACAGATTCAGTTTTAAAATAATTGGGGCGACGAAGATTGATCAATTTTCGTCGCCCCAATTTTTTTCGAGGCGACCAAGAATGTATTCGTCGCTTGGAATGAAAAAAAGTGGTCGCCTCATGGTATTGAAGCGACAAAGATCAATCTTCGTCGCCTCAGTGAGTTGAAGCAACGTAAGTAATTTCTGAGCCATTCCATTCTTCGTCGCTTCATTTAGAATGGGGCGACGAAGAAACTTAACTTCGTCACCCCAAAACTCTCCTCCAGTGCATAATGCATAGTGCTACTTTAGCTTGCCTTTACTTGTTACTTGTTACATCTCCTATCCTTCATAAGGTTGTTGATATATTCTTTGCACCTTACAACTATCTTATTGATCGTGGGTTTAGAAAATCACTGCAAATTAATTGGAAGAACAGTATTCTCATATTTGATGAGGCTCACAACCTGGTAAGGGATTACACTGAAATGTTAGTTGTCTGATAAATAAACTTTCTTATTTTAAGTTGGCTGTTAATCAGTTAACGCTGTACATTTCTTCTTTCAGCCAATGTTACAACCGCTGTAAGTTCAAGTGGATATTCACTTGAAATTCTTGCAGAATTAATGATCTGGATTTATACAGAAGTTAACATAAATCTAAACTCAATGCAGGAAAGCATTTGTGCAGATGCGGCCTCTTTTGACTTGCCTTCTTGGCTTCTTACAGCATGCATATCTGAAGCAAAAAATTGTATTGACCTTTCTGTACAAAGAAGGGATGAAGCAACCGATAAATCCAAGAATTCAGACAACTTTGCAATTCTCAGAGGTAAACCTACTTGATCTACAGATCTGTAACTGGGGTACGGTTAACTGAACCTGCTGTTTCCCATCAGTACTATGCCAGTTATCAGTCAATATAATAAGTAGTGATACTTGTTAAGTAAGGAACGATGTTTAATATCCTATTATGTTGGTTTGCTAGTAGGTTCACCCTAAATCTTCGACACTGTCCTAGGATAGCATACTTCGTTATTTCTTTTGGTCTAGCTATGGAAATGTGGTCTTCTTCCCAAAATTGCATGGCTATAGTCTTTACCAGTGATTCTTATGTTGCAGCCCTTCTTTTAAAGCTTGAGAAGCGGATTTCTGAAGTGCCTATTCAATCCAAGGAATTGGGATGCACAAAGCCTGGAGAATATATCTATGAACTCCTTGCTGATTTGAACATCACACAGGATACGGTCCCTATGATCATAAACATAGTTGAGGAAGCTGCTCTCCTTATCGAGGAAGATAACCAGCAGAATGCTAAACGCAATGTCTGCCGGCTGGAAAGCATTGGCGACATCCTGAATACGATGTTCAGAGATATAAGCAATGCAAAATCGTATCGCGTAAGTTTGTACGTTGATTTGTTATCACTGGGGACGTTAGCAGGATGTCTTGTCTCCAATTTTATTTGATCTTTATTCCAGTATAATGAAACGGTTGTCTGAATTTGTAACATTTTCTGCTCATTTTAGGTTCACGTACAGGAAGTTCAAGGAAATGCGATAGATGGTTTAAAGGGCAAGCCATCTAGAACGCTAAGGTGGTGGTGCTTTCATCCTGGAATTGCAATGGAGGAATTCACCAAGTTGGATGTGGGCTCTATTATATTGACGTCCGGCACACTATCTCCCTTAGAATCATTTGCACAGGAGCTGAAACTGTAAGCGATTTTTGTGCTTAAATTCTATTTGTTTATTCTTCTGGCAGACTCAAATTTCAAAAGTGAAAATGTTTTGTTTGTTCTGCAGAGATTTTCCTGTGCGGTTGGAAAATCCTCATGTTATTACCTCAAATCAAATATGGGCTGGAGTTATACCATCTGGTCCGACGGGTTGCCCTTTCAACTCTTACAGAAGTCGTGATTCGATCGAGTATAAACAAGAACTTGGAAATGCTATAGGTAATTCATATATTTAGTGGTAAAAGTAATGTTGTGATTTTCTGTATGAGATGCCACTGGTCTACAGACCACCTATCTCGCCGAAGTGTCAGAGTAGGCAGTTCATATTAGGAAAAAAGTCACGTGAAGTACTTAAACTCTTATGGGCATATAAGTTTAATATTCAAATTCTCAAAACTATCAATATGTTACATGAATTTTGAAAACACCATGAACATGATACTTTCGTCAAATTTTTCGTTAATGACCCGTCTATTTGATGACGTGGATTTTTTTTCTGACAAAAAAAAGCTGAGAAATGACCTAACTACCCTTACTGTCGTACAATCCCTATTTTGCCACCACACATTGAAACACCGTCGTCTTCCGCCGACTTCGAAAACCAACTCTGATCACCACACAGTGTTAGATAAAATCGTAAATCATTATCAAAGAAACAAAAAGTCATGAAACTGAGAATACGATCCTTTGAGTCCAAAACGACCATCTGAATCGAAGTCCCTGAACTCTGTTTCTACCAATTCAAACAAACAATCTCCGATTCAATCTCCTCCTACACTGTCGTCGCTGTGACCCCCACTTCTCTCCGCCTCTCCCTCAATTGCCGCGACGAGCTCCACATGTCCTCTCCCAACGAATTGCTCGCCTCCCTTGGTGTTACCTCCGGTGATCTTATCTTTTCCCCGACTCGACAAGTGGTGCTTCAGTGACTGAGGAGCCTTCGGAGAGCTCGGAAACCTTAATTGACATGAAGACTGTGGTTGCTGACGAGCTGAGGTCTGTTGTTTCAAGTTTCCCAAATTCTGAAACCCTAAATGGCCAAGGGGTCTTGTTCAAAGGTTGCAGAAAGCATGGAAATTGACGATGATGAGTCGAATGGAGGAGGAGGAGGAGTGGTGAGGATGAAGTACTCGGTGTCATTTTCTTGAGGAGAGTAATGAGGGAGAAGTTGATTGAAGAATGTAGCAATCACAAGCTACTGGTGATTGCTTTACATGCTGTGTTGTTGGAGTCTCGATTTGTTCGGTTCATTTATGTTTCGAGTGCAACAGTTATTCCACGTCACCACTGAGATGGCTCGTTCACGGACAAATGGACAGAAATATCATATTCATCGTGTTTTCAAAGTTCAAGTACCATATTGATAGTTTTGAGAATTCGAAAATTAAAGTTATATGCCCGTGAGAGTTCAAATACCTCATGTAACTTTTTTCCTTCATCTTATATCAAACTTATTATTCCAATGAAGTACTAGAATGACTTTATGGTACTAATAAAATTTTGAGTTAATAATAGTGGTGCAAAATAGAACATTTCCCCTTGAGTTAATAATATTATACCATCCTTGCATTGCTGGCTATTGATTAAATAGCATATTTTGATTTATTTTTGTATTTTTTGGTGAAATATATGTACACATATCTGCCTCTCTCAGAAACCACCAACACTCCACCTATGGGGTTTTCCAGCTCATGAGGATATCTAAGTCAATATAAATTGTTGTCTTGGATGAATATAGGTTCCAATAAGGATGTCTTTGATCCTTATTGATGTAGGATTTGTAATCCATGCTGATTACAGATAGGAGAAGGCTAGCATTAGTAGGAAAATATGTTCCTATGTGGTGTTGGAGTCCCTTATATCTATATAAGGAGTGTTCTGCTGTAGTTTATGTATCACAAAGACAGAGAGCAAGTGTATTCCATTCTCAGGTTAGAGAGTGAGTTGTGGGATTAGAAGAGAGGAGAGAGAGATAAGAAGAATAGAGAAAGTTTTTGTTTTCTTATTCTTTCTGTGTACCTATTATAAATATAGTGGAGACTTTTCTGCCCGTGGACGTAGGCAAAGTTTGCTGAACTACGTTTAATTTTGTGTTCTCATATCTGTGTGTGTTTCTCTTGGTTTGCTTTGCATATTTATTAGTTCTGACCAGAATTCACAATGGTATCAGAAGCTTAGGCTCACGTAGGACCTAAGTTTGGGTCAGTGGTTCATGGTTAGGATGGATCGGGTAAATAGCACAATGATTAGACTCACCCCTCGAATTGGGTGACGTGAAAACCAAGAATGGAGGACATCTTGTACTGCGGTGATTTGCATGAAACGATTGAAGGCGTCGCAGGCAAGACAAGTACTATGTCTGAAAACTATTGTCGAAAGTGAAAATCGGACAAGAAGAAAGACATCGACCAAAAGAATGGAGATACAGGAAGTACTGATGTAGTTTCATATGACGATGAAGAGCTTCTCACTGTTCAAGAATGTTTGTATATTAATTGGTGACAAGGGACATGATTGGGTCGTGGATACCGGTGCAAGTTATCATGTTACTTTGAATCTGAAGCTATTTTCTACATACAAAGTTGGAGACTTTGGGATGTTGTATCAACCAATAGAAGTTTTGGGTATTTTTTAGATCTGTAAAACAATGCAGAGGCATCAACGAGTTGTGGAGATTTTTCTACGAGTTTACTGGCCAAAACAGTTGAAGATTGTCATAACATGAACTTCCACTGCTCCACTAGCTTGAACATCAATCTAACATCCATGCTTCACTATTTTCTTATAGAGGCAATATCCAACAAAATCATTACATGATGAGAAGACCCATGAAACATCATGGGATGATAAACCATCTTCAGTTAAAGGTTGGTTCATGTTATTCATGCCCAAGCTCCACTTATTGCTCTTAGATCATTAAGGTAGTCCCAATTTCATTCTTATCATTTGTTCACTACCAGCTCATTCCCCTATAGATTTTGTAGTTGAAGATTTTCCACCAAAGAAGGGGCCATCTACATTTGCATTTTGCTTTCATTTGATTGAAAAATCATTTTCATATGTATGTGTCGGGTGTGAATACAACTGAAAGAGTGATCCTCGCTTTCTTGGTTACTTGCATAATTATAGTATATTTTAATTCCATTTCCCAAACTTCCATCAATATGTTAATTTCTCATCAAGTATTTTTTGTTACTTAACAATGCTTGAAACTAAGCCAAAATTTGTGGTGAGTTATACTTGTACTTGTAACAGCGACTCAATGCAACTGTTTAAACATAATATTTACTAGATACAATGTTTGGGGCACATTATTCATCAGAAGACAGTGATTCCAATTTTGGGCCAAACTTATAATGCATACCATTATCAAAGTAAATAGGCTTTTGACATGGTTTGTGATGTGAGAACCTTTAAATACTGCCACGTGATTGCCCTCACTTATGCAGAATGCCAGGAAAGATAGGTTCGTTGCAAATTGAGCAACCGTCAGACAAATTTTATTTAGATAAATTTCTCCCTCGGGTAATTCTTTTATCGTTATCTCAGTGACCATTCATATGATTTAATTGTCGTTAGTGACATAAGTTATTTCTTGTGCGGTCTGTTTCTCGGTGATTGTACATACAGAAAATACAAGTGGATCAAGACTGTTATGCGACGTCATCATCATCCTTTTCTGAAGCCAGAAAGGAAAATTTGTCAAGCCTGTTAGGTGAAGTCTATAGAATATAGAGATCAATCAACACAAAACAAGAGAATTATAAGAAGTCCTTTTCTTATTGAGTTTAGAAAATCTCTCTCAAAACTAAACTCTCTCTTGTTCACTATATCCTTTGACACAGCCCATCAAGGATATTTATAGCTTTGGTACAAACCAAAGACAACTAGAACTAGAACTAAACTTATCAATCCATCTTTAATCCTAACCGATCCTTTGGTATAGAACTACTTGGTCAATAAGCTAACTTTAAAGCTTAGAATCTAACATTCTCCCCTTTAAGCTTGAAGTTAAGGTTTTGAAAGGTCTTGAACTCCAATCAAACTCCTCATCTCTCCAAACTTGATTCTTGCCAATGCCTTTGTCAAAATGTCGGCTTTTTGTTCACTTCCGGGTACATGTTCGACGTCAACTTGTTCATTCTCTATGCACTCTCGGATGAAGTGGTAGCGCTTGTGAATATGCTTGCTCTTGCCGTGAAATACAGGATTCCTTGTTAGTGCTATTGCGGATTTGTTGTCAATCCGTATGATGATCTTCTCGCATTTCCAACCCGTGATTTCACTTAGTAAGTCTTGGAGCTAAATAGCTTGTCTCGCAGCTTCAGTGGCTGCCATGAACTCGGCTTCACAGGATGATAGAGCGACCGTGCTCTGTTTTTGAGAACACCACGTGATCGGAGAAGAACCAAAGTAGAAGATGTGTCCAGTGGTGCTCTTCCCATCGTCTTGATCGATGTTATGACTACTATCACTATATCCGACTATCTTCTTAGCTCCTCCTCGTTCAAACTTCAGCCCAAGTGCAGCCGTCCCTTGAAGATATCGCAGAATATGCTTCATGACCACACCATGTGATTCACGTGGACTTTGCATGTATCTACTGGCTACTCCAACTGAAAATGCCAAATCCGGCCGAGTATGTAATAGATACCTTAGACATCCAACGTTTCTTCGAAAACTTGTGGCATCAATTTCTGGTTCATCTTGTGCCTTAGACGTCTTCAACCCAAACTCCATCGGGACATGAGTAGGATTACACGACTCTAATCCAGCTTCTCTTAAGATCCGTCGAGCATATCCTTCTTGTTTAATCTTGATTCCATCTTTGCCTTGATGAACTTCGATCCCGAGATAGTAAGTGAGCTTCCCAAGGTCTGACATTTCAAACTTTGATGACATTCCTTGCTTGAACTCGTTGATGATCTTGAGTGTATTTCCCGTGACGAACAAGTCGTCTACATACACGGCAACAATGAGAAGACTTCCTCTTTCTTCCTTGCGATACACGGAGCTCTCTTTAGAACACCTCTTGAACTTCAATGCTTTTAGGATCTGATCTAACTTCGTGTTCCATGCCCGTGGCGCTTGTCTCAAACCATACAAAGCTTTTGTAAGTTTGTACACTTTATTCTCTTCTCCTTTCTTCTCGAATCCCTCGGGTTGAGAAACATAGACTTCTTCTTGTAACTCTCCATTCAAGAAAGCCGTTTTCACATCCAAGTGATGTATCTCCCATCCATGAGTTGCTGCTAACGCTACCAACAAGCGTATCGTTTCGATTCGGGCCACTGGAGCAAAAACTTCGTCGAAATCAATCCCGGATTGTTGTACGTATCCCTTGGCGACAAGTCGAGCTTTGTACTTGTTTATTGATCCATCCGCATTCTTCTTGATCTTGAACACCCACTTCAGCCCTATGACCTTCACTCCGCTTGGTTTGTTTATCAACTGCCACGTTTGATTTTTGTTTATTGAATCAATCTCCTCTTTACATGCTTGTGTCCATTCTAGGGAGTCTTTAGCTTCATGGAAAAATCGAGGCTCATCGTTGATGGAGAGCAGCAACTTTTCACTCTCTAAAGATGCTAGAAGAACGTAGTCTTTAAGGTAACGAGGTGGGTTGCTTTGACGGCTTGATTTTCTACGTGGTTGGTCGTCGTCTGCGATTGAGTGGTGTTGGGCTGGGGAGCTGTATGGGGTTCCATGCGAGCTTGTATTATCTCCATTATCTACAAAGTCTTCGTCATGATCATTTGGTTGAGGGCCGTTGCTTCCGTTTTCAGGATTGTCTTCATGTTGCTCTTTGTTTGTTACGAATGAACCTTGTCCTTCATCCACCACTTCTCCCCAAGTCATTCGGAACATCCCTGGATCACCATTTGTTTCTTGATTAGCTTCTTTCCAGCTCCATCCAACCTTTTCATTGAAGATGACATCTCGGCTAACAACAATTCTTCGAGTTGTCGGGTTATAAAGTCTATAAGCTTTAGATCCGGGCTCAATTCCGAGATGCACAAGAGTTTGTGAGCGATCATCGAGCTTCTTAAGACTCCCGGACTCGATCTTGGCGTGAGCAAGGCAACCAAATACTCTGAGGTGTTCGATGTTCGGCTTCATGTTTCTCAAGCTTTCGTATGGCGTTTGATTCTTCAAGGCTCTTGTGGGTACACGATTGATAACATATGTTGAGTGACGTACTGCTTCTCCCCACAAGAAATTTGGCATTTTCATTGCTTTGAGAATGCTCCTTGTCATCCCCATCATAGTCCGATTTCTCCTCTCGACAACACCGTTTTGTTGTGGTATGTATGAAGCCGTTAAGTGCCTTTTCACTCCATTCTTTTCACAGAAATCTTGGAACTCTCTTGATGTGAACTCTCCTCCCCTATCCGTTCGAAGTGTCACAATCATCTTCCCAAGATCCTTCTCGATTAGAGCTTTGAACGCTTTGAATTTTTCAAACGCTTCTCCCTTCTCCTTTAGTAAAATCGTCCACATATATCTCGAGTAGTCATCAATAATCACAAAGATGTACTTGTTTTGAGAAAGTGAGGGTGGTGATATTGGACCACACAAGTCTGCATGTAGAAGCTCTAATTCACGTGAGGCTCGATACAAAGTAGATTTTGGGAACGCTTTTCTCGTTTGCTTGCCCACCAAGCAAGATTCACATACTTGTTTCTCCTCTTCAATCTCGGGTAAGCCATAGACCATCTCTTGCTTTGACATATCCTTGATTGTCTTGAAGTTTATGTGTCCAAGTCTCGCATGCCATCTCCATGTATCATCTTCGATCTTCGAATGCAAACAAATCGGCTTTCCAATTTTGAGGTTAATTTTGTAAAGCCGATTAGGAGAACGTGTAACTTTCACCAAAAGTCTTCCATGTGGATCGTGATGTGTCAAGTAATCATGTCTCATTCTTACATCACACCCGAATTCCGTTGCTTGTCCTAGACTTAGGATGTTGCTCTTTAACTCGAGAATGAAGTAGATGTCGATTACACGTTGTTGTTCTCCAGTTTTGCCTTCGAAAATGATCGAACCTTTGCCTCCAATATCCACACACGAACCATCACCAAATTTTACCTTGCCTTTGATGTTCTCGTTTAGCTCCGAAAAGAAAGATCTCACGCCGGTCATGTGATTGCTTGCCCCGTTGTCGAGATACCATATTCCTTCTTCGCCTTTCTTTGTCTCATAGGCCTTTGGTACGATTTTTCCTTCGTTTAGAAACACCACTTCGTGTAGGTACAACGCCGTATCTGCTTCTTGTGTTTCAACTTTGTTTGCTTCTTGTGTCTTTTGAGGTTTCTCCGGGCAATTTGAGGCGAAGTGTCCAGCTTTCTCACACCGAAAACAAATCAGCTTTGATCTATCTTTCTTCTCCTTGTTTCGATTTTGATAAAGCTGGTTTGTTGTTTGGTCTTGTGAGTTGAATCTCCCTCGTCCTCTTCCTCTACCTCTTCCGCGATAGCCTCTTCCTCGACCTCTTTCTTTTGAACTATCGTAGCTTCCATGTGATTCCATGTTTGAAAACAGCAACTTCCCTTGCGTTTCATCATGGCTTTTATCATCAAGTATGCGTTCTTCATAAGCTTTGAGTCGTCCTACTATATCTTCAAAGCCGGTCTCGTTTAGGTTTAGGACTTGCTCGAGTGATGCTATGATGTGGATGTACTTGTTTCTTGGTAAGCTATTTAAGAATTTTTTCACCAGTTTTGGTTCTTCCATGACTTCCCCAAGTGCCGCCGACTTTGAAGCCAATTCCGATAGCTTGCCTGCAAAGGCATCGATTGTGTCTCCATCCTTCATCTTCAATCTTTCAAAATCAGATGTGAGGGTTTGAAGCCTAGCCTCCTTGACTCGATCAGCTCCAAGATGCCTTGTTCTGATCGCCTCCCACATTGCCTTTGATGTGTCTAGCCCACCAACTTGTAATGTGAGGCTCTCAGGTATGGATTGAAACAGCAAGCCGATTGCTATAACATTCTTGTCGGTGTCCTTTGAGTCACCTTCAATGGTATCCCATACCTTATGAATTTGCAACATAACCTTCATCCTCATGGCCCATACTGTGTAATTTGTTGTGCTTAGCATGGGGCATTGAATTGATGAAGGGACGAGCTCCTTCGTCTTCGCCGGAACGGAGACGTCTCCCATGACTCAGAAACGTCAAATGACGTCTTCACCTTGTGATCGATTCTCTTAGGATCAAAGAACCTCCAAGCTCTGATGCCAAATATAGAATATAGAGATCAATCAACACAAAACAAGAGAATTATAAGAAGTCCTTTTCTTATTGAGTTTAGAAAATCTCTCTCAAAACTAAACTCTCTCTTGTTCACTATATCCTTTGACACAACCCATCAAGGATATTTATAGCTTTGGTACAAACCAAAGACAACTAGAACTAGAACTAAACTTATCAATCCATCTTTAATCCTAACCGATCCTTTGGTATAGAACTACTTGGTCAATAAGCTAACTTTAAAGCTTAGAATCTAACAAAGTCGTCCCTGCTAATCGCTCATCTGTTTGTCGATGACATTGATCTTTTGCTCATTAGTTCTTTTACTGTAGTTATAATGCATACAGTTAGTAGATTAATTGAAGCATACGTAAAATATATATTGTTTTTTGTTTGGTGTCATTAATATATATTTTATTTGCTTGAAGAAATGAATCAAATGATTATATGAAAGAAGATTACAGTGTATCAGCATCTTATTACCAAGTCTTAACTGACTAACCCAATAGCTAGAGCAGGATTATTATTCTTCTTAATAGTTACCGCAATTCGACCTTCAACCTGGTGGTGTTTATAGGAATATTTTCTTCTTATCAATAAGACTAACTGATACACAAGTACTATGAAGAATGAAACCGAGGATCATGCTTGTCAGCTTATCGATCGGTATAAGTTTGAAACCTTCCTTTGGCAATGAAATGCTACTAACGTTGATGTTTATGGACCCTGCGTTAGTAGATGTAAATTTGCTTGCTTATTTGTTGTAGTTTCATGATATAAATTTAATGTTGCTCGAGTTCTGTACTCTCTCTTTCCAGTGTTCTTTTTCATAACTCCAAGCAAATTATATATGATGTGACTCAGATGAGGAATTTTCCTCAGATCCTCAGGAATGAGACAGATGAATTAACAGAAATTGACGAATAGTAGCAATCAAAACTCCATTATTACAAACTCAATCAGTGTTTCCATCTCTGACTTTATAGTATTCTTGTTGACTTGATCGGTGGCGGCTATGCAAACAAACAATACACTAATTTGTTCTGGAGGACATATACACATTAGAAAAATTAAGCTAGCTGGGTTCAATAATCTCAAACATTAGTTAATCTTTTTTTTGGTTATCATTGAAAAGGTCTTGCAATTTTATTCTTCAAGATCCAAACTGCACATAATAATTCAAAGTTAAGATTAATTACACACAAAGATTGAAGATGCTTCGAAAACTTTGAGTTAGCCAATAACATAAAAAAAACTTGACTATTGCATGTATATTGGTGTACGTGCATAATGTGCCTAATTTTGAAAATCGGAAGGCTCCATATTTCAAATGAGCAATAGTACGTGCAATACTGATCTATTCTAGCCACATGACAACTTCTTGAAGAATCTAATGACAATATTTTGGTGTTATATTTTATGAAACTCTGGCGTTATGCTGATTACTATATCATTGCTCCAATATACTATAACCAAGAAGAAGAATGCAAATCAGAAGAAGTCCTATGTAACAGAGCACCGGGGAACATGCAACAGACATGACCCTATCAAATATCCATAAAATCTCACCAAAAACCACAAAATTACAAAACTTAAATAGATCATGGAAAAAAGGTGTATGATTTCCTTGAAAGGTACATAATGTATATACTACAATATTATAAGCATAGAATTGTGCATTAGTGCATGTGAGGGCTCCCGAGAATAAACCCCGGCCAGAAGCAACCGAAATCAATAATTAAACCTACATTTTTCCCTGTAGCACTAATCTTCATGTTCATTGTTGAAATTCATGGCCCTGTTACCTAGAACTTCAACGTTTCCGTGATCTCGCCGGAGCTCTGTCGGAATCTCCACGCATGTCCACGACCAAGTCAGCGAAAGCACTCAGTATGAACTTGTGTGATTTCTTCTCGTTGAGATTGAGATAACAAAACAGAAGCTCTTCCATGAAGTTCCAATCGACGTTTGCTTTGTTTCTGATGCGAGCTTCGACCATGTCGAGCATGGATCTTCGAAAATCGTCGCAAGGGTTGGGGGAGTACATCAAGACTGAGATACAGTCACTAGGAAGAGGCACATCTTTTGCCTGCATGTGATCGTTGTTGTTAGAATGTGATGACATTGAGGTCGAGCCTGCGTCTTCAGATGTTGTGGTGGTTGTGCTTGTCCGAACCGAGCTCGAGAGTCGGCCCGGGGACACCGAGAACCGGTGTGAGCCACAAAGAACTGCCGCCGGCGGATCAATGTTCAGTCGAGGGGACTCGAACATAAACCCATCTGATGGGATTTGGGTTTCTTGATAATCAGGACGGTGTTTCTTTGTGTGTAGAGATTTATCCCAAAAGGTCTCGGTAATGCTTTCATTTTCATGATGATCACCACGACAACCTTCTTTGAGGAATAGGGTTTTATCTCGAAAGGCATGAGAAGGGGGTGGAGGTAGACCTTTCGCTTCCCTTATCTCGTCGTCGACGTCGGTGGTGGTGGTTGTGCCTCCTTGATCATCTCTTAGATAAAGAGACCTGAAATTCTCGAAGAGAAACTCATCAATATCCGAGAGTGTTGCAGCATCATCATCCTCATCATCATCTTTGTCTTGGTGAGCCTCGTTTGAGTCACGGTTGATAGCAAAGGATAGTGTTTTGGGGTGTTTACAGGTTCGGATCCATTTCTTAGAAGGGAATCGGATTTGAGGGGGAGGTTTCTTAATCTTGGTGAGGTAATCTTGGAGACGCTTTTGGAGTTTCTTGGGCATCTCTTTCTCTTCCTAAACTGTGTTAGCAAATTAAGTTCTGTGTAGGTGGAGTGTGGTTAATAAACCAGCCAACAAGTAACATAAATAACATTGTTTTTGAAAAACGTACATTTGTAGACATTACTTTATGAGATATTTTTGTTATTTTTCCATGAATTATTTGACCATGCTGGATTCTTTTCAATACTTGACTAGCTAGTTTTAAAGCAACATAATGAGGTTACTGTAAATATGTATCTTAAGATGGTATATTGTTGATATTTATTTGACGGTTTTTATGTGGGGGAATGAATGCTATGGCTGGAGTTGTACGTTGTAGATTGATTCAATGGTAATAAATTGGTATCGGTTGTTAATTTACGTCAGTTTATGCTGAGTCAACATTTTTGCTTGTGAGAATGTTTGAGATTCAGCCTTGCGATTTTTATTTTTTAAGTAAGGGCTTATGATTATTCTTAAGTTTTGATTAATAAAATTGCAGAATATAAGAAGGGGAACGTAAAGTCTGAACCCAAAAACAGAAAACACTTAAAATATTATCAAGTGAAGAACAACTAATTAATATATTGTATCATAAACTGCACCATTTAGCAAAGAGTGTATCATCAACTACTCCATTTGTTTTACAATTAAAGTGACACAGTACCGGAAAAATTAAGCGACGAAGGTGATGCATCCATTCACTTTGATCATCTTCCAAACTATGTTGCCGTCTGCCGACAAGGATTAATGTTGGCACTACATCTCATCCTTCCAATAGGAGGAAGCGCCTTGCAATTTTTCAATTTATAAAATTTATATATAAGTGGCCAGAGACTAATAATTAAGGATTAGTTGATAATTTTCTTACAAACTTTAACTCAAATTTTGACAAATCAATTGTTATCTGTTAGCTGTAAATAAATGCACAAACACTTTCACCAAGAAGTAGTTAATTACAAAACTTGTAATAAAAGTAAAGAAGTACATATTTTGACAAGTAAATTATTTGTAACGTAAATAACTCCAACAACGTAACATTTTGTCTAAATATATATGTGAAACTTATTTTAGCTATGCACTTATATAGATTTATTTTTCGTTAAGAGGAAATTTATATAGCATATGGGTGTTGTTCATCTATACATGGTCTTCATTAATCATTTTGCTCTTAAATTAGTCATGTACTCATATAACACATGAACTTTGCATAGCGCGCTACAACATGTCTGAGGAGAAGTCTCAGTTGTTCTTCTTCAGCTGACTAGGAGCTACATGGAGAGAGAATGAAAGTCATGTACCACATCTGCAGCAAAACACGCACTTGTAAAGATTTGCTGCGACAGTATCACTCATAAGAGGACACTAAGATTGCAATATTACCATCAGCCAACTAACTCTAAGAGGATACTAAGAAATTCTTTCCCACAAGCCAATTTTTCCTTATCTTCTATTTTTTCTTTCTAAAATTTCCCCTCTCATATATCACTCTCTCCACTGAAACCCTCTTTCTCTATACTCATTTTCTAAATGGTCTGTAACAACCCAAGTCGACCAAAGCATTCCGACCACTGTCGTCACCCCTTCGGCCTCAGCGTCTCCAGGGATCATAGCTTCTAAGCTTCGCGATCCTCTTTCATGTCGTGAACTCGTCACCTTCCCACGCCTCCGACTCCTTTGCCTTCGCTCGCCTCAGTCTTGGCTCAGCGCCCTAGTCTCCGTTGCTTGCCGCCAAGATGCGCCGCACTCGTCACTCCTCTACTTGCCACACAACGCTACCTCTTTCTTCTCTCGTAGCACGAGATCGAACTCGAGATCTGACAAGACTTGAGCGGAGAAGCTCGATGGATTCGAGTCATAGATGACGTTCCGAACCAGAGAGTCATTGGCGTAGGGTCGTGTCAACTGATAGGTTGCTTCCTTCAAGACGGGTTAAAACATCATTTTCTGCTTAGTTTGTAAATTAGATATCTTGAACAAGTTAACCTTATCTATAGTTCTACAGGAAACCTCTGCTTTCGGATTGAGTTCAGATACTAGCTTTGATAGGGACAAGGCAACCGAATCGTTGATTGATTATGCTGATGACGCTATTACTGACTATCTATCACTAGGTAAATATGAATCTTCTTGTGAGAAGCTTAAGCATGTACTTACAGAAGGTCTTCCTGGTTATATCACTAGGTAGCTTCACATGGATGGTTGGCCTGCACTTTCAATTCATGGAGACAAAAGTCAAGCAGAAAGGGATTGGGTCCTCTCTGAGTTCAAAGTAGGCAAGAGACCAATAATGACTGCAACAGATGTTGCTGCTTGTGATGTAGGTATGGATGTAATTTTCTTTTAACCTTGAGAAAAGACTTGGCAGGAACTTGTACTTTGGTATTCTCTAATAGCTACTTGTGTGCTCCCAAAATATCATTATCATACTGATATATCAGGTCATTGCCATTAATGCAAATTTTCCAGGTCCTATTATTAATGTGACCACTAATAACAATGTCCTTGGAACAAATTGGACGATAAGTTCATTACTTGGTAAGATTTACTGTAAATGAGCTCATGGCTTCTCAACCAAGTATCATTGAACCAACCTCAATTGAGTATGAGTTGAATGTCAATTGAGTGTCAGTTGATCCTCAACTGATCGAGTGTTAGTTGACCCTCATCTGAGTGTTAGTTGACCCTCAACTGAGTGCCAACTGACCCTCAACTGAGTTTTAGTTGAACGTCAAATGAGTCATTTTAGTGTCAACTGAGTATTTATTTATTTATGGTAAACTGATACTTGGTTGAGGATAAATAGTTAATGGTCAAAGTCAACTGATCAATGGTCAACTGGTCAATGATCAAAGTCAACATTCAAAGTCGCAGGAATCTCGTCACCGGTCGCCGGAATCCGGTCAACGGTCAACGGTCAACGCCGGTGGTCTACAGTCAACACCGCCAAAGTCAAGTCAAGAATCAATGAAGAGGTGATGAGAGAGTAATTGTATTGGATAATTCATTAATTAAAATGAGGATATGCTAGTCTTTTTACCTAATTAGTGGGATAGTGAGAATTTTGGATCTTTTTGTTAAGCTAGTGGGAATTTTGAATCTTTTTCTTGGGATTTGGGGAAAGACCCCATTTTTGAATGTCTATTTAGTTTTCACGGGTTGATAAGAAATAAATTATTTAATTAATTAATTGTTTATGAAGCCTTGAAGGAAATGATTTAATTACATGTTGACTTCCACAGGATGAAAGTGTAAAATATATGTATTCTTTATAATATATGTAATGTAATAGGGGGTTGTAGGAGATTTATAAATTTTTTTATTTCATTTTTAATAAATGGGATCAAACTGTTTAACTTGACTCGGGGATAGTAGGACCGGCGACGTTTTTGGAAAGCTGACTCTCTCATTTTCTCTCCCTATTTTTCTAAAAACCTTAGCAGACATCCTCTTCATTTATGATATGATCTCCTTCTTTTCTTCTTCATTTTTTGATCGGAGATTACCTTTATCTTACCCATCTTGAGCCGATCATCCCTAACCACTTGCATGTTAATTTTGCGGCCGGAGGAGGATTCTCTCTCTCTCAACCCAAGGCCGACTTGGAGCCACAACACCTCATGGAGGCATTCGACACGGTGGATATCACTGTGTCAGATGATGAGGAGGAGGATGAGTGGATGTACGCGGTGGTAAGACTTTTCTCTTTGACTCCCTTGGAATCGAAAAATTTCCAAGGTTTTAAGATGCATATATTGGCTCTTTGGCATGATGTTTCGGGCTCCGGAAACATTGGGTTCAAAGGATTGTGGAAGACCTCTTTGTGTGCAAGTTCCATTCGGAGGCTGACTGAAAGAGGGTTGTTGATCACAGACTGTGGTACCATCACGAGCCCACGATTGTGGTTGAGTGTTTCGATGGGTTGGCAGAGCCATTTCGGGTTCCGGTGGCTAAGCGTAATGCATGGGTCTATATCCAACCGGTATCGGGCCGGTTTGCTGCTGATGTGTTGCAAACCAAGTGGATCAAACAGATCAGGAATGCTATTGGTAGTTATCGTGATCATGATCTCTTCCTCTTGACTCATCGTTTGAAAATGAAACTCCGGGTTGATCTTGATCTTCGACGTCCGTTTGTGGTGAGCACTACTTTTATTATTGGTAATTCTTATTCTGTAGATGTTGTTGTGGATTATGAACACTTGAAGGATTTTTATGGTCACTGCGTCGCCTTTAAGTATGGTGTGGAAGGTTGTCCGGGACCGGTTGTGATGCCATTTCCAAGGTCGGAGACCTCACATGGTAGGGGTAGTTTCCTAATCGGGTTGGCGAAGCTGATGGCGGCTTCCAGTCCATGTTGGGAATCTAGCATGATATATGGTGTTCCCCATACTATTTTTTTTTGGTGGTAAGCTGCAGCCGACACAATCTAGCATGCCAGCACCGAAACATGTTGAGGAAATAAGCCCTCAGCTGGGAGGGTCCGCTGCTAATGTTGATACTATTTTGCAGGTGTCTAGACATAATGTTCAGCAACCTCCGCTGATGGTTTAGTCTGATGTCATCAGTGATGTTCCACCGTCTCATTTCACGAGCCATGCCAAGACATGCTGGTAGATCGTCCAGAAAGTGCTGAAAGAGTGAGTGGTAGTGCACATCGCCCCAATTACTATAGGGACAGATCTGGCCTTAGCCCTGGCAATGGGGGACTGAGGAAGGTGTCTTCTGAGAAGTCCACGTACAATCATGCTTCCAATGGACATAAGTGTTGAAGATTTATGCCAGAATGTAGCGTAATAGAGGGGGTTCCTAGCTAATTAAAGAGTGGTGCGCCAAAAAGTTTGAGAGTTACTAGTGCTACTCTGATTTGTTAGTTTAGGGATATATGTTTAACCTGGTTATCTAGTGTAGTGATGCAATAAGATTTTTCTTTGTCAGGCCAAGTAATCTGGTGGAGTTGTATTATTACCAACTTTTTTAAATAGTGGATTTTGATCAACCCCCTAAAAAAAAATCTAACTTGACTCAAACCAGAATATAATGGTCTACTTCATATAGTGGTAAGAAGTTGATTTTGAGGGAACAATTTTATATTTTTGTTAAAAATGACTTATGTAACAGAGAGTGCAGGTATTGATTGATACACACCGACGTTTATAGGCTTCATAGTTTTTCTGGTGTGATGTCGGTGAGAGCGCTTCTCTTCTATAAGAAGGTTAGGGGCCTTTGTAAAGGTTGTGGGCTTCTAGTTAATAGTGTTGAGGGCTATGATTAGTTTTAGATGAAGAAGGCCGTAGAGTTACAAGCGGCGACAACAAAGATATAGCCTTTAGTTTTCGGTTCTCAGCTGGTGCTCAAGGGTGTGGTTGTGTCTGGGGAGGGTACAAGTCGTAACTCTATTCTCTGTCTCTTACTGGAACCCCAAGCTAGGTACGTACTACTAGAGGCGGCAGATCGGTAGTTGGTTCAAACATGTTTACTATGGTTGGCAAGAAGATGTCGGATATTAAATTGATTCCGAGTTGGCAGAAAGTGATGGAGGAGACCCAACAAATTAAGAGGGGTCATCCAATTGGTTTGACAAATTAGAGAAATGGTGAGGGTCCAAATCCCAAGAAGCCAGGCAGAGCTATTAAGCATGTGGTAATGAAACCAAAGAGGAAGAAAAGAGCATCAAAGAGACTTTATATGAATTTGGAGGTTCTTGATCCAAATGGGGAAGAAGTAGGAGCAAAGCTAGGCTCGTTGGAGCTAGCACTGGTGGCGATAGACTAGGACATACTTGTTCCAGAGGATGTGGTTATGTTGTTTATGGAGGTTCATGTTCCTGAAAAGGCAACTCTAGAGGTTAATGGGTCAGAGAATGTCATGGTGACGATATCAAATGATCATGTTTTGATACTGTCTAGGATAGTTTGATTTTGTATCGTCTAACCCTATACTGGATCATCTGCTCTCTTTTGTTAATTGCGGGATTTAGTATAGGGTTTTGGATGTGCTTCATATCTTAATTAAAAAATGTAACTGTACTTAGAATGTTTTTTTTTTGTCAGTTCTTCGAGGGTGAAATGTTGTATTGTTTAGTTGTTGATCAATAAAGAGTCAATGTTTCAAATAAAATAAAATTAAAGGAAAATTATTTTAAAACCCAGAATCAGATTTAATTTTTTTTAAAAAAAAAATTATGACACCAAGATAAAAAAAACCTAACTTATGACACTTTTTTTCTTTCAAAAAAGCCCAGCTGACGTTATTTTCTCCCAAAAAAATCAAATAAGTTATAAAACCTTTTTTTTTCTACCAATTTTGGCCTTCTTTCCTAATTTGAATTCTATCCGTTGAAGCTAATCATATCTTGGTTGCTTCCTGATTCAATTGGTGTTTGCCGAATCAAAGAATTTAAGATTTTGAGATTTTGATATTTAAAGGTAAATTCGACGTTTTGTAGTTAGAATTTGAAGATGTTGTGGAAAAGAAAGTTGTTTGTTGTTTCATTTTGAACAGAATAAGTATTGGATCGCCGGAAAATGGATGAACAAATCGACAGCTCTCTAGACAGTTATCCATGAATGAGTGTTTGAGTATCTGTTGAAGTATTTGTATGTGTAATACTATTTGTGTTGCTATGAAATTTTGAATGAGTGAATCAATGGATTAAGGCTATAAAATAAAAAATTTATTTTTGCATTTTATGATACATTTTACAACATAAAAATAACTCAAAGTTGGGTGTGTAGTTGGTACTAAAACGCAGTTCTTAAGCCAAAGACTACCTATACAGTTCGTTAGACAATTATCTAGACAGTTACCTAGAAAGCTCGTTGGACAGTTATCCAGATAGCTACCTAGATAACTCTTTAGATAGCTATCCAAACAGCTATCTAAATATCTCTCCAGACACTATCTATGAATGAGTGAATCAATGGATTAAGCCAATGAAATAAAATATTTGTTTTTGCACTTTATGATGCATTTTACAACACAAAACAACTCAAAGTTAGGTGTATAGTTGGTACTGAAACGCAGTTCTTAAGCCAACAAGAGCTACCTATACAACTCGTTGAACAACTACCTAGACAGCTATCCAGACAGCTATCTAGATAACTATCTAGACAGCTATCCAAATGGCTACCTAAACAGCTCTCTAGACACTATCTATAAATGAGTGAATCAATATATTAAGCCTACGAAATAAATAGTTTATTTTTACACCTTATGATACATTTTACAACACAAAAATAACTCAAGGTTGGGTGTATATATATGTAATAACATATATATGAGTAAGTTAAGGTAGTCTCCAACCATAAATCATGAGAAAAATGATGTGGTAGATGAATATATTGAATAAAAGTCCCACAATTAGATTCAATATTACTTTCTCAAGAAAAACTGCTCCATATAATTTGTATATATATGCATGTGAACAGTGAAGAAGAAGAGATTAAGAGGGAAAAAATCTGATCAATTGATTAAGTTATGGAGTCAATTAAGTGGAGTGTATGGTAGTATAGAACACTATTAATTCAAATTGAGTTGATTTTTGAGGCAAAGACAACTATCCAGACAACTATCTAGACAGTTATCCAGACAACTCTCCAAACAGCTACCTAGACAGCTCACTGGATAATTATCCAGACAGCTCATTGGACAGCTATCCAGACAGCTACCTAGACAGCTTGTTGGACAACTATCCATGATTGTACTTTTCATGCATATTATGAAAAGCCCTTCTAGCATACATCAAACTCCCACATTCCTACCACATCCAAGAAGAACTTAAACTATTACAAGTCTACACATATCATATTTGGCCTAATTTTGTAAAGAATTTCTTTCAACACTTCATGGAAAATACACAATAGAATTCATCATAACTCATACACAGTTACGCACGCATATAGCCAAAGTATAGAAAAGGAAAGGACAAAAAGTAAGTGTCGACTCTTTTTATTTGCATTCCTATTTCCTAGTTTGTCATAAGTCATAATCGCTACACATATAATAATGATATGATATAGCGAGGACAACATGACAAACTGAAACTAATAAATTTGAGTGATGAACCAAACAGAGTCTTCTTATTTAAGAGAAGACTCGTTGCAGTTACGCCAATATATAGACTACACGTCTTTGTCTACACCATTAGCCACCCCAAAATTAAAATGAACAAGATTCTTGAAAACAATATTTCCTAGCTCAAAATCACAACCTCCTTCTCCTCAGCCGCCACCGCTTCTTCAAAATCACTCCCATCTTTACATGCTGATTGAGGTAGGCTAAGCAATAGAGCGAGGAAATGACAATGGATTTGAGGACCGTGGCAATTTCCAAATCAGAGCTCCGAGAGGACGAGTCAGACGATGGGGGAAGGAGATGGAGGAATTCTGACAGGCGGTGGCGGAAGAGGACCACCATGGCATCAGAGACATACAAATTGTTGAGGATGGAGGAGAAGCTCTGGCTGGTGTTGTTTGGATTGGTATGGAGTTAAACCAGGTCGGCTTGTCGTGCGTAGAGAGAGATGAATTGTTTTTTAAGTGATTTGCTTGAAGAATGTGGTGTCATTTTCTATAAATAATTTAATTATTATGGTTTGTTATCTAATCAGAAAATGGAATGAACATTTTTAAAATTAAAAATACATGATGAATTTTTGAAGAAAAAAAATATCTAATTTTTTTTTCTCTAAAATACAAGAGACGTAATGAAGTTGCTCTTAAGTTGCAATTAATAGTCAATAGTATATCGGTCTCTATCCAGAGCCAGCGACTAATATATATATTAATTAACATTAATATCAAATTCTTAAAATCAACTCGATCCATTACTCAACTTTTGCAATATCATATCCTCTGAAGATTCTTTTGGGACAATTCTCTTAGGTTGGGACATCGATCTTCACTTGAAAAAAATTCTCGCATAGAGATCAATTTATTTGTTTCGTTTTGTTTTATGGATGCACCTGGCATTTTTAGCTGGTCAACCCCGGCCTCACCATTTGAAACCTTCTCCAAAAGATCAAAAAGAGAATGAATTGATGTCCGATCTAGATCGATGAGAATGACAACGAACCTTGCAAGAGAAGAAAGAAGAAAACGAATTGCAGAAACAGGATCGGATCGTATGGCCCTCATCACGGGTAGCATCCAGTCTCTCCCTCTCTCACCACCTGTATTACCACAACAACCCATCAATGGTATGTGTTCGACCTTCCTTTCATATCTTTCAATTTCCGAATTTTATAATTTCCTCCTTTTGTTCTAGCTTTCATTCGATCTGTGGATAAAATTAAACGGTTTATATATGTATACTTCGTTGTTGATGAAAAGAATTTGATTATGATCATAAGTCTCAATAAAGGTAATCGATATATCAAGGAGGTTGCAGTGCATATCGATCACCATGTTATTACTTTGGATGTCGTGATGATCGAGATAGTTCAATAGATGTAGCTGTACAATTATTTTAATTAAACAGATGAAAACACCATCAGAATATGTATGCAATATCTAGTATTTTTCTGGATTTTATCTAGAAATATATTGCTAGCTAGCTAGAATGAAATTTCTTAAGACATAGGGCCAGTTTGGAAAAGTTTTTTTATTAGAAGAGCTGACTTTTAGTTTTGTGAAAAATAAGTTGCTTATGAAAAGAAGGAAGTAGGTGTTTGGTAAATGAGTATTTGCACAGTCGTTTGCAAAATGAGAGCAGTTTGGTGAAACCCAGATCTCGTCCTCTTTATAGTTTTCCTAGACCTTCCATTCAATCAAGCTACTTCTTCTTATTGTTTTTTTCCAACCACCCATTCGGATCTTCTTCTTCTTCTTCTCTCTCTTTCTCTCTCTCTCTCCTTCAAATATCCTCACCGACAGTAGTTTTGAAACCCAAATTGACCGATCAAAGCCAACATCATAGGTCCGACCTCGTCGATGGAGACCGGAGAGACGTGCATGCGTCGAGATTGCTATTGAAAATTTATAGGACACAGTTTGTCATTAAAAGATTGTATAAAGGTATTTTTGACAATTTCAGGAATTTTATTTTAAAACATGGTTTATTGTTCATCCACGTTTTTACACTTATTTTTAGAAGTACATCGCGAAGAAATTAACTTTTTTTTGAATGCTTAGGTGAAAATAAGTTGATTTATCAAACACTTCTATTTTCAAAATTTCTCAAAAAAATTCTTTGACTTATAAGTTAAGTATTACCAAACACACTCATAAGATCTTAAGAATTGCTAGTACCAGTGTTTTAAATCGTGCGGCATAACTTGCCTTAAGGCGCGTTTTGGTTTTGGTGCGATGCGAGCCAAAACTGTGTAGTTCTACAAGAAAAAGCGCTAAACACGCAAAAAACATAAAAAGCGAAGCCGAAACGCATAAAGTGTGTACGATTCGTACCGCGTCGGGAACTTTTTTTCTTCTGTAGTTGGAATTCTCTGATGACTTTAGTTCGGTGAGGACGTATTGGATGCTATTGTCTTCGAGTACGAAGTCTTATCTTATTTCTCTAGGGCTGATCCATAGTTGGCGCCGTAATCGATTCTCTGGGTAGTTATGAGTTTTTTGGTAAACCATGGCGGAGATGGATAGAGGGGCCTCGGATTTCGTTGGGTCTGTGTGGTTGCAAATATTTAACTATAGGCGTACGTACGGGGAGCGGCGTATGTGTGGGGGCCTTATACCGCACACCTTTCACTCCATCCCTTATTATATTCTTACATAAATTTCCTAGTGATGTACAGGTACATGATGATCTCTTCACACACGTAGGTGTGTGTTGCCCCTCAAGTACAGTACAAAGAATTTCTAGTTATATTGGGATTCAAAATACAAAAACTCCCATCCTTCTCCCTTGAAACATATTGTTTATGTTTGTGACTTTGCAACTTTGAATCTCTAAGTTTGAGAATTTGAGACTTCGGGATGGTTTATTTTTATTGAATTTATGTGTTTTTTTTGTTGAAAAAAGTTTACACATTTTTACGCGTTTCACGTCGAGACTATCACGTATATGAAACTCTCGAATAACCGTGTCACGTTCGTGTTTACGTTTTAAAACATTGGTTAGTACATCTACAAAAAGAACGTACTCTAAATCATGGTGGCTATATACAAAACACAAATGGTGTAGTGTAGTGAATTTTGGTAGTCTTTGTTTGGAAATGGTTTGAAATCGAAAACAACTTGATGCTGAATGCAAATGGTGACATATTATATATGTCGGTTATTATGCATGCCATGAATAGGTAGGGCTATTATTTTGATCAATTTACTTTTATAGGATAATTGGTATTCTTGATTAACAATGTGTAGAAACTGTTTGCAGCTGGTACTCGGTTCAAGGATGACAACTCTGAAGATGTGACGCCATTGCAGACACAAGAGTCTAGCAATGAAGTTTCAACACGAAACAACAATGAAACTCAGCAGCCCGAAGGTGTAGATGGAATCACCATAGCTCAACCACCCGTGGACACCAAGACAATAGTTCAGAAAGCACAACAAGATACAGAACAATCTCATTGCCGGAGTGGGATGACCAAGTTTTTCACTTCGAAAAAACTAAACTCGTGCATAGTGGCGTCCGAGAACACTAGAATTATCTGTTCACTCATAGTAGCCTTCTTAGTAGTGCTGTCTTACGTTGACTATGCGCTGTTCGGAATGAACCTTGTGAAGTCGGAGAGTGACATGGCCTCGAGGCCTCTGTACATTATTCTGCTGACTGATGTAACAATTGTGATGGCTCAGTTAGTCTACTTGAGGGAGGCAAAAGAAGAAGAAAGAATGGTGGATAGTAGTCAGGATAAGGAGGGAGAGAGTTGGGCTGGAGCAGTTAAGCTTTTGGAGAGGGGTTTAGTTGTTTATCAAGCAATTCGTGGGATTTTCATAGATTTTAGTGTTTATGCTGTGGTTGTTATTTGTGGCCTCTCTTTGGTTTAGTCTGATTAAATCACTCTAGTCATTTGAAACCAACAGTTTTCTCTCTTCAATGGTATTGCGTATAAATCTTGCAATTTTGGTGGCTGGCTTCATCATTTCTTTCCTCTTATTTTCATTCCACTAATCTTTTCTTCTCACTATAAACGTTACAATGTTGATGTCATGTTGATAATTGGTGTTTCTTTTTCTTGTTCAGTACGTGGCCGGAAGGGGGAGATGAAATCGACTAACTTAAAGAGTAAAAGCCCTAACTAGCTAGCATATATATATATATGTATATATATATTAATTATATGCACTAATTTGTAATTCCATAAATATCCTCCTGGCCGGCCTGCTTCTTCTTTTGGCTCCCTTTGGACTCGTCTACGTGCCCATGACGTCGTATTTCCATCAGCATATGTATCATGCATGTACTCTTCTTATCCATGCATATATTTCAGCATATATATATTAATGATTTTCGATTTCACGTAATCATGACCTCAATAATCGTATGGCATGCAGTGCGCGCAGGCCGGGTTGGCTTAGCTTGTATATATTCCCATGCATGCCACTCGGACTTAATAGGTGGCACCAGCACGGTAAATCTCCATATATACTCAGATCTTCACGTACGTACAGCAAGGATGCTGGAGAAGTCAGTAGTACTCTGTCCTCAGTGTCCTCGTCTCATGGTTCTCATCATCTCTGCCCTTCAATCACCTAGCCTTTGTAGTTCTGGGTAAACTAAGCCAAGTAATTTGGACCGTACTGGTCTTTGTAGACAGTAGATCCACCATATGGAATTGAATGGTTTCTGCATGCTGAAGGTGAAAAGAGAGCAACTCCATGTATGCAACAATGAGTCATACTGTGTATATGTAGTAATCTATCCATACTGCTTTCGACTCATTGTCTCAGCTCATTGGTTCACTCAAGTGTTATACATACACGATAGGAACTCTCAACTCTACGTGGAGTTCTACTTAATGCGCGCACAACATTCTCCATCCTTCAGTTCTCCAAGTTTCAATTTAATTTTCTGCCAAGTAGTTTGATGAGAACAATGTATTGATACTGAGTTCTACTGGACTGGTAGATGTGCAAAGCTACAAATATTTGGTTGAAACATCAATACCTAGATGTACACAGATTCCTTCATCACCTTTGGTTTCGACATTTTTGAGATCAAACTTCATACATCAAAGTGACCCATGCCAGCAGAGAAGCCAAACCAAGTAGCAGACTAGCACATGCATTTGTTATTTTGTTACTTATATCGATCATAGCTACTTTTAGTGGTCCTCTTACATTTCTAGCATGGAATTAATTAGTTTTGTTGGTTCCTTTACCAAACCAAATCAATAGTCTCACTTTCTCATTACAACTATATATGGACCAAAAGAGCGCAGCAGCAGTTGGTTTAGTTAGTTCATCAAGTTAATGTAGTACTGCAAACCATACACACTTGGTACGTATATATATAATACATTATCTGGTTATTACAGTTTACAAATTAGATATAAAGAAGAAGGAACGGAAATTGTAAACAAAATTTCATGGAACTTCAAAGTTTAAATCATAATCTTTGTTTGTTCGTCTTGTTTCATATCTTCTTTGTTTTTTGATAAAATTTTCTTCATTTTGTCGAGATATTCCGCAAAAGAAATGCCTTATCGTATTTTGGTATCATGCACGGATCATCATGCATGTTTCTTACATTTGTTGTAAACTTGTAATTATAGAATGCTGCTATTGAGATGTAGAGAGGATAAGAAAGAGGATGTGAGACATGCATGCACCTTGAAATTTCAAGTGAACTTCATAGGCTAATTGCAGAAATCAAAATGGGTACACCCGATCCAAATTCAAGCTACTACAGTACGTACAAAATAAAAGCATAGTTTCCGATGCTATACAAGGAGGAAACTCGATCAAAACTAAGCTAGCTAGCTACGTTTCAACTCTTGATAATCGGCCTAATCATAATCTCCCTGTTCTTGCTTTCTTGAAACTCAAAGTAACCAGAAGTTCTTGTTCTTGCTTTGTTAAGAGACTACAACCGCAGACCCGCAGTACTCTGATGAGGAACCCTAGAATAAACGGCGAATCGAGCCGAGAACGATCGATAGACGAAATCTGGGTCTGCCCACATCAATCCTTGATCAAAGTTCTGCGAGTAAGTGTATGGATCATAAGGCGTACGCACTTCTCGAGTACTTGATGAACATTCAAACAGCAGCCTCTTTATCTTCGTCTTCTGTTTCTTGATTCTTCTCCACAACATGTTCCTCCTAATTTCAAGCATCATCTTCTTCAATTCGAGAATCCCAGATAAGTGTATCGATGAGCTCGGAGTTGGTGTTTCCGGAAGAAAATAGCAATAAGTGGTTTTGAGGATAGGTATGGGGGTATTTATAGGGCAGGGAACATTGTAGATTACCTAACCTAAATGAGCAAGGATTTGATATCCGACGGCAAGAAAAGACTACACTCCCTCCGTTATTGGGAGCATTATAAACACGCTTTTGCGGCTTCTTTGCCTTGCAATAATTCTCAAGGGGAATAAAACAACTCACATACTCACAATAGACAACTTTGTTACCTATGAAATAGAAGGCCCATGAAAATGTAGGCACCTTTATTCTTGATGTATTTTTGGAAGTCCGTTTGTTTATCCCCACTTGAAAAAGAATTCATGTCCGGTGGTTCCCAAATTCTCAATTCGATCTTATGAGGTTTAGAAACCCTAACCTCATTTTCTAGAAAGAAACTCTTTACCATTTTTTTTTATTCCAAAGGAAGTAATTGCATGTCTCTCATGACATTAATTGATACGAGTCATACTACGATCGCGAGCATGAGTATTGAGTACCGAAAAGTTCATTAATTTGTACTATTTGAATTCTTTTTCCTTTGTGCACCTTTGGAAATTGGAATCATGATCAATCGAATTGTGTAAGTGGTTTGTAAAGATCAAGATCAAGAGTCTGAAAGCTCAAATTAGCTACCTATGCCAAATTGCCAATGACCTAGTAGGCTAGATCAAGTATGTAGCCATGCATGCATTTACGTTTTTTTCTTAGAACAATAGGAATATATGACTGAATTAAAAATTAAGTATGTAGCATCATTGCATCAAGGAAGAGGCCCTTGACATACCCGAACATGAAAAATTGGATCGATCGACATACTTGTAGATCAATAAGCTGCGTTTAAGCTAAAATTTTCAGCTCAACATATATAGTACCAATGTACATTGCGCGTTTATAGTTTCTGACCTCAAAAGCTAGGTTCCCATATATATATATATATAATCAAGATATATATGTACAATCTGAATGATTTGTGCATGAAGATCGAATAGTTCACAACCGTTCCCCAGGCTCTTATCTTCTTCTAATGGTATAAATAATTACATCGAGATGCCAATGGTACATAATTAAGGAAGTTTTAAAATATGCGTACGTAGGTGCCCAAGTTCCTCAATCACTGCCAAAGCAAAACAAAATCAATGTGCATGTCACTACATATATGCAAGCTTCCACTGAGGTATTCTTAAAAATGATCATTTTCAGATATATGGTATTACGCTAATTTTTTGATCATATTTTATCATTTTCATTATCCAACTACTAAGTTTATATGAGTAGATCATTCATATAAATTTTCAGCCAAAATGGTGACCATTAAGATATTCAAAACTGCAATTGAAGTTTATAATTAAGTAAGAATGGTTCAGGTTTGACAGATTTGGTCCGTTCATTGATTTAAACTAATTCGATACTTTAACGATCACCATTTTGGCTGAAAATTTACAGGAATGATCTACTCATATAAACCTAGTAATTGGACGGTGAAGATGGTAAAATATGATCAAAAAATTGGCGTAATATCATATACCAAAACATAATCATTTTCAGATATCCCTGAGTGGAAGTTTGCTCCATATGGTCCGCATATCGTTTCAGACATATCTACGGCACCTCAAATGTGCTTGTGAGTACCTAGCTAGAAGTTTATCTATAGAGAGGCTCACCTTATAACAATTATGACGAAAAATTGTTTGGTTCACCGTGTTTACCAAAACTTCACACGACACTATTGCCTGCCAAGTTTCAAACCAAATTAACAGTGTCACTTCTGACGTCTCTTCAACCCTATACTATCCGATCAATATCCATGTAACTTAAGCGATACTTGTATTAAAGATTAATTGGTCCTTTCAAAAAAGAAAAAGAAAAATTAGTTTCTAGCTACAACGTACCACACATGTATATATAATATGAAAGATGCAGCAAATTAAAGTTGTAGCTTCAAGTACCGGACACTAGTGCAAGCAAAGCATGCCAAATCAATATATATGTACGTACGTACCTGCAAAGGAAAGTGGAAGAAAAAGACGCCGAGATTGCCACGGATCTTCGTAACAGTGTCGAACGGCACCCTTCCTTTAGCCAAGTCCTCCAGCAGGAGCACCACGTCGGAGAAGACTCCGACCCCACTGAACTCCACCTCGGCGTCAACGTACGACGACCCGAAAGCCTTCACGTGTCCATGCTTGAAACTGACCTGCCCTAGCCTTTTCCCTCTGTACGTAGCCAACTCCGACCTCCAGCTTATCGTAGTCCATCGAGTAAACGTCGACGTTCTGGACATGGATCCTCACGAACGTGGACACATCAACGGTGACACGCGGCCGCGTGTGAACTTGGACTCTCCTCAGCTTGAGACGTACGACCTTGAGAGAGGGGTCGGAGAGCCAGAAGAGGTAGGTGAGGGAAGCAGATAGGAGGAGTAGGAGAATGAGAGCAATGATATATATGATTGTGCTTCGTCGTGGAAGGTGGGGGAGATAAGAAGGAGAGGGCAGGAAGGTGCCATAATATTGGTTTTTGGTTAATGGGAGGTAGGGGTGGTGCTGCGGTAGTGGTACGGTTCTGGAGGGTGCCATGGGGTCAGGAGAAGTACCTAGCTGCTAACCAGCTGCTTAATTTGTGGATGGGTTTAAACTTTCTTGTTCGGTTGCTCTTTTCAGTTTTTTGTATGGATGTTAGTAGCTTCGTGGTTATTTCAGATATGATGTTACTATTTCTCAAGACACTCTCTTTCATTCATGATTTCGTCTTTGGATGAAGTACAAGGTACTCCAATTTTCTTTTTACTATACATAGTTCGATTTTAATTCGAGTCAAAAGATGGTTGTATTACACTATTGATGTTCAAATTCTCAACTAATTTAGTTCTCCCACCAAAGTTGATTACTAATTACGTCGTGGAGATTATTTAGAGAACCGTGGACAAGATTATATTCCTTGGCAAGCTGAGAATTTAGAGCAGAATGTGCATCTTGGCAAGACTTTGGCATATGGTATTGCTATGCATGCTTAATGATATCGCAATTTATAATCCAATTTTCATATTTCGAGACAAAAGTCTAACAAATAAGACAACAACACAATTTCAAATTTGCTCAATAACTCCTCCATCAAAATTAGTTCAGTAGATTTTCTCATGCAACAAAATTCACTAACATCAATATCACATATCATCTAAAATTCAGAATTCGTACTTCATTTTTAAATCACGAAGAACACAACATCATTATTTCTCTTAATGAACACACATCGACCCCACAACAAAATTAGAACTCATGACAAATAAAACAAGTTACTCATGGGCCATAAAAAAAAATGCACTCAAGACTCATTTTAAACAACAATAACATTCATGTGGCAGACAAACTAGAGCTCTAATTGATCGGATTTCCCGACTTCATAATCACCGTCACTTGTGACCTCACAGCTTGAACACAAGTAACCGATACTCATGATCTCACAGCCCGCAACATGACTGACAACCATCTCAAAAACTACAATTGTAACCTCACAACACATAAACAAGTGCCAGCACCTCAACTGACGACACTCATGACCTCACATCACGGAACATGACTGACAAACAACTTAAAACTACACTTGTAACCTTACATTACGGATACAAATGACAACACATCAACGACTCTCGACAACATCTCAAAACTACACCCATAATCTCACATTGCGGATACGAGTGACAACACAAATATCTCAACACTACACTTGTAACCTCACATCACGAATACGAGTGTCAACATTTCAACCGACTCTAAAACCTCACATTATAGTTACTAGCGATACACCTCAAGTCAATCACACTAAGACGTCTTAGAAGGGAAACACAAGAACCAATACATTTTAGACATCACACCAAATCATTCATCAACCATAAAAATGTCATCTTAAAACAAAATGAATTTTCACTTACCTATGAACCGTAGACGATCAAATTCATAAATTTAAAACAAACACTTAATTTATTTTTTATGACTATTTTTCCACTACAAATATAATTCTACACATCAATCAAGTGAATCTCTATTCACAACGTAAACACAATGAGATTACTCACCTCAAGTCTAGCTCGTCTTCTCACACACACCAAATATTCAAACATAGCAATCCTCGTCTCGTCAAACACCTCGAAAATTACATTTCTTACTTAGCAACAACATTAAAGCAATTCAATTCTACCGCACACCAAAAATCTCTCACCGATTTCCAATTTCCCTAGAACACGATCCAACTCATTTTAACAATGATCCAGCGAACAACCTCACTATATCTTATTGCAAATCTCCAAACCTAAACGTTTTTATCTCTACATCAATGTTAACCATTTCAAACATTGGCTAAAACCCAATTCTTGTCAAAACTAAAACCAACGGTAGATAATTTTCACATTGACAACTCACCATTCACCACATTCCAACCCATCTGTGATTCCACGAAACCAAATCATCCAAACCTTAATCAATTTAATTAAGCACCATCATCAAATAAAGCTAAATCCTCTATCCAAAACCAAGCTCACAATAAAGGCGTTCACCCAACCCAAAATCTCTAACAGTCAACCAAAGTCAAACTATCAATCCCAGGATAGAAACCTTACTGACCAAAAGTGAAATCAAATCCAAAACGAAGTCGTCCAACTTCGCTTAGTCACGCGCCGTCTTTCTTCGTCTTGGGTCTACTGCCTAGCTAGCTCTGCTCCTCAACTTCACGGCCGTGTCGTAGTTTCTCTCTCACACCATGCACGTCTTCTTCGCTCAACTCCCCTTCTCTCTTCGAACTTGCGTCGCCACCACTACTCTATAACCTTCATCTTTTCTTTTTATTTTATTTTCTTCTTCGTCCGTTTTTTTTTCTCTAGTCACATTTTTTTTTCTTTGAGAATAACAAAATTATATTAAAAGTAATTGAGATATGTACATCAGTTACAAGTAGTGTAGTAAGTCATTGTGAGTTTGTGACTTAACTACAAACCAAATAAATGCAGGAAATAAAAACGACTACTTAATTATATTTCTTAGAATGTCCTACCTAGAATCTAAATACTAATAACTGATGAGAAGAAACAAAAAGATTTCGCTTCTTCAAAGCTCATATACCTTCCTTGCTCCTCTGACGTAGTGGAAGATAACGAAACAATCTCCAAGGCATTGCCTCTAGAAATATAGGATGATGAATAAGACTTTAATCTAAAAGCAGCCACACTTATATACATATTCTTGAAGGAATTATATACGGACCGTAACATGGAGCTCACCAAACAAGCCAGCACGAGCACACTACTGGAGGAGGGCATCGGGGCGACGTAGTTATATTTCTACGTCGCTCCGATTTTAGATGAGGCGACGTACTTTGGCTTTGATAAAAAGTACGTCGCTTTAAAAAATTGAGGCGACGTATATTGAAGTACGTCGCTTCAACAAGCTGAGGCGACAAGTTTTTCATTCGAAGCGACCAAACTAATCTACGTCGCTTCGAATAAAATCGAGGCGACGTAGATTGCTCAATCTACGTTGCCTCGATTTTATTCTAAGCGACGTAGATTAGTTTGGTATGAAATCGAGGCGACGTCGATTGCTCAATCTACGCCCCCTCGTTTTTTTTAAATCTGGATCTACTCTTCTTCTTAAAGTCAACCCGTTCATAAAGGTGGTATTTTAGAAAAACAGTTTCCCCGAGCTCTGCAGCTGTTTTGGGCGATTTTGGGGAGAAATTAGAGGAAATTGAGAAAGAAGGTTGTTCTTGCTATTGATTTGATTCTTGAGTAATGTTAGTTTGATTTGTATCTCTTTAACCCTCTTTATGACCATAATATGTTAAATTAGAAGTGAAATTGAAGTTTTGGTGAAATGTTTGAAGTTGAATTGAATTTGGTGTTATGTTGTAGTTTTAGTGTTTGAATCATTGAATTGTGGTAAATCATGTTATGGGTTCATGAATAATGTTTGAAATTTGGTTAAGTTTAGTGAAATTTATTGATGATTAGAAGTGAAATTGAAGTTTTGGTGAAATGTTTGAAGTTGAATTGAATTTGGTGTTATGTTGTAGTTTTAGTGTGTTAAGCATTGAATTGTGATAAATCATGTTATGGGTTCATGATTAATGTTTGAAATTTGGTTAAATTTAGTGAAATTAATTGATGATTAGTGTAGATTATGTGTATTCGAGCCTTAATTAGTAGTGTTATTAGTGTTAATCATGATTTTGAGCGTATGACTATATATAATTGTGGTGTTTATCAACTTAGAACTCCCGTTTGAGAATCAACAACTCATCTAGTTGATCGAGTTGAGTTGTTGATTCTCGAATTGTCCCATTTTTGGACACTTTAGGTGAACATGACTTTGTTGATCCTTTTGCTATTCATGTGATTTCAGTTTCAGTTTTGGGATATGGTTTCGACAGTGTCTCATTTAAATGTTCCCCGAGTGCAAATTAGGTTGTTTAGATATGTGTGCACTCGGGGAACTGTAGGGAGATGCTGCCGAAATTTCCCTAAACTGGAGCTAAAACGCATGGGTGCAAAAGCGTTGACAAATGTCGTGTTCCCCTGAAGGGGATAGGACCCAACCCGGAGGCATAAGGCGAAGAAGTGTGGGGTTTTGGTTGAATGGCAACTGTGGCGTGGTAACTTTGTTCATATTGATTGTTTATGTTGACAGGAAACATAGACGGACTCCCAGACAAAACTTGGATGACATATCATCGTGTTGATCCAAGGTACATCACAGGCATATTCGAGTTCATGAATTTTGCCCGGCATAGTAACGGAGCCGATTATTACTTCTGCCCGTGCAAACGTTGTAAGAACGGTCCGTTCAAGGTTACTATGGATGTCATGTATCATCACTTATCACACAGTGGTTTGAGTCCTACTTATACAGTCTGGCACCTTCACGGGGAAGTTTCTGGTGAACCGACAATGCTCAATCAACGAAGACAGTGGCTTCAAGACAGAGTCGGTCCTTCTAGTGGTGCCGGTCCTTCAGTGAACCCGCAGTTGGAGATTCTACATGATGCATATCCCTATTATCCTGGATACCATGCAGATGCACCCCAACAATTCGTGGAAGATAATTCGGGCATGAACTTTAATGACATGGTAGACAATGATTATGAAAAGTACGATAGATTATTGAAGGAGTCACAGACCCCATTATATGAAGGAAGTGAGGAAACTGTTTTGAGTGCCATATTAGATGCAATGGAAATGAAAAATGAAAATGGATGGTCGGACACAAGTGTTGACTCTTTATGTATTTACATTAATAAACTTCTTCTTAAAGGGCACACATTCCCCTGTTCATACTCGAGAATAAAAAAAATCTTGAGTGATCTTTCACTGGGTTACGAAAGAATTGATGCGTGTGAGTTTAACTGTGTGTTGTTCAGGGGGGCGCTTGTAAACGAGAGGATTTGTCCAGTGTGTTATTCTGAAAGATATAAGCCAAATACGAATGATATTCCCAAAAAAATAATTCGTAACTTCCCTCTAACACCAAGGTTGAAGCGCTTGTTTATGTCCCCACACACTGCCAAGCATATGCGATGGCTGGGGGAGCGGATATGCGTGGCTGGTAGCCTCAGCCACCCAGCTGACGGAGAAGCGTTTCAACATTTTGACAGAACTTTTCCAGGTTTTGCACGGGACTGCAGGAATGTGCGCCTTGGAGTAGCAACAGACGGTTTCAATCCATTCTGAACAATGGGAACTTTGCATAGTACATGGCCCGTTGTTGTGATGCCGTACAATCTACCACCATCAATGTGCATGAAGAAGGAGTATAACATGTTATCAGTGTTGATTCCAGGCCCTAAATCTCCCGGAAAGTGCCTTAGTGTACTCATTGAGCCGATGATCGAGGAGCTAATACATTTATGGGTCGTTGGAGTCCATACTTTTGATCGAGTAGACAATGAGGTATTCTTGATGAAGGCAGCAGTAATGTGGACTATTAGCGACTTTCCAGGTTTAGGGATGCTTGCGGGGTCAACTGTGAAAGGGTACAAGGCATGTCCAATCTGTCTAGATGAGCTAACTTCAGAGCATATATGTGGGATGATAGTTTATGAAGGTCATCGAAAATGGCTCCACCAAGATCACCCTTGGAGATTGAGCAAGGCATTTAACGGGAAGGAGGAGTTTGGTGGAAGACCCTATCGTAAGAGTGGAGATGAAATTTTGGAGGACGTTAGGTCACACGTTTACCCTATTCTTAGCTAACATGAAGACTTAAATGTGCCGTACAATCCGAATAACAGACAGTGTTGGACTCACGAAAGCATATTTTGGAAGCTGCCGTATTGGTCATCATTGAAGATCAGACATTGCCTAGATGTCATGCACGTTGAAAAAAATGTGTGTGACAACATCCTTGGAACCATTTTTTTGATTGAATCGAAGTCTAAGGATGGTCCAAAAGCTCGCGCTGCTTTGAAGAAGAGGAATGTGCGAAAAAACCAGTGGCAAATAACGGGTGACTTGGGTACGGCGAAAGTTCCTCATGCACCATTTTTAGTTAAAAAGAATGATCTAAAAGATGTGTTCCAGTGGTTCATGGATGTTAAGTATCCTCTTGGTTATGCAGGTAGTTTGAGAAGTAAGGTGAAAGTAAGTTCCCCGTCACAGTTTTATGGATTGAAGACGCATGATTTCCATGTCTTGCTTCAACGTCTTCTTCCTGTGGTTATCAGAGGGTTCCTGCCAGAAGACGTTGTGAAGCCATTGATAGCACTGTCAAATTGGTTTCGTCAACTATGCAATAGGGAGCTTAAGAAGGAGGTTGTGCGTGACATGGAAACTGAGATAGTGATGATTCTCTGCAATTTGGAGCTCATATTTGCTCCACATTTTTTTACATCTATGGTTCATCTCATGGTTCATCTGCCCGAACAAGTATTCCTTACAGGTCCAGTACACTATACATGGATGTATCCAATTGAAAGGTAAAATGTTATGTTCGTTATGTAATATGTCGGCAATTAGGGTTTATTGTACTAATCTTGAGTGGTGTTTGGCAGGCAATTAGGAAAATATAAAAAGTCAATGAGGAATACACGTTACAGAAGTACAAACGAGTAAATCATCTAATTAATTAAATACAGTTTAGTTTTAACAGAATGGCTCCCGGAGATACTGGATACAAGATGAAGAAATCGGCGATCCAGCGTCGTGAAGCGGCCGCGGCGGCCACGGCGGCAGCTGCGGAGGCGGCAGCTGCGGAGGCTACGGAGGCGGCGTGGCGAGCATTCAGCCGAGATGGGGCTTCCGGGTCGGGTTGCCCCACGGGACAATCGGCGACCCAGACGATTCCAGAAGGTCCCATGTTAACGCCCGCCCCTCCACTTGAGGATGCGATTCCTAAAGTGGATGACAGCGACACCACTACGGCGTCACAGCACCCTCCCGCCCTCAGCATCCGGTGCAAGAAGACCAAACTCCCCGACATGGTCGACATGGCAACCGGAGATCCGACGACGCAACAGCGCGGAGTCATTGTCGGGACGAAGACGGAGTACCTCGTCCGGATAAACAACAATAGGCGACTACAAGTCGCTTACTCTACGAGGCATGCGGGGCCTGCGACGAGGGAAATGAGGAGTCTGATGTGCAGAGACATCGGTAGCATCATCCGCGGAAAAGTTCCAATGCTTGCACCTAGCTTCTTGTGACTTAGCGATTTGCATCGCGATATCGTCAGTAACAGTCTTGAGGTATACTTACTGGCCTTAGCTTACTTACCTACTTGTAGTAAATGTAAATATTACTTTTACATAACGGAATTTAAATGTGTTGTGCTAGACGAACTACGACATCCCGGCGACTGATGTGGAGATGTGGAACTTCATTGATGCGACGGCGCAAACAATCTACAAGGATTGAAAGTACGATTGCCATCAACATTATCTCCACGTCAGCCAGGAGACTCCGGCCGAGTTTCTCGGGAGGGAAGACCAATGGGCGTGGTTAAAAGCCCACTTCGAAGACCCTGCTTACTTGGTGAGTTTCATAAACTATCCGCACAATTTTGGTAGCCAACATTCGAACAATATGCATGTTTATCTGTTCTTATTTTAAAATGATTTTTGTGTGTGTGTGGCAGCGATTGTGCGAACGGAACCGAGGAAACCGAAACAAGAACAAGGAGCAGCAACTCAACCACCATTCGGGATCCCTCGCCCTCTCGTACCGAAGCGAGGTGTTGGAGAAGGAGGGTCATAGAGCGCCCGCCGTCCAGACGTGGATTAACGTATACCAGCCGGAGAGGAATGCGACTGAGAAAGTGGTAAGCTCAAATAGGTTCACGTTACGTTATTTCAATTATTTTTGTTTACTATATTGTAATATTATTTATTTTATCTATTTTAATTGAGCAGGCGGCAGTGAAGCGTCGACTCGATGAAGTCTTGTCGCAACAAGATAGTGTTGCGAGCCCAGTTGACGGCGAAGAGGTTTCCCAACCCCAGCCTCTTCCTCTTGATACACAAATAAATATCATAGAGGAAGAGGTGGGTTCAAGGCACGGGACCTCTATAAGAGGTAATAAATCTCCTAAACCACCGTCGTTCATCTCGATTTACGTTTTTCTTTATTTTGGTTTACGATATAGTTTACTAATATTTGTTCTTGTTCGACGTTACAGGGGTGGGGCGCGCTCTCACACGCGACCCCAAACCGAGAGGAGGGGCCCGGGTACAGGAACGCCAAATCCTAATGCAAAAAGAGATCGCTGAAGCCAAAGAGGCGGCGCGCAGATCGACCGAGGAGGCGCGCAGATCGACTGAGGAGGCGCGCAGATCGACCGAGGTGGCGCAGAAGGCCATAGCGGATTACAATGCGCTCGCCCAAAGGAAATTCTAGATTGGTTAAACTATTGGAAAAGGAAAAAGAAAAGGAATGGGTAGTATAGTAACTCTCCAGTATATAGTTTGACAAATAATCAAACGACTGTATGAAATATATGATGACGTAGAATGTTACATTAGATTAATGCCTCATTTTTAGGCCTTCCTTAATGCCACAAATCATTTTCCAAAATAATTGCGTGTACAGAAAGACCAACTCGAATTCTGGTGCGCTAGTATTTCACTGTTTCTGGTAGCACAGTTGGGATCCAATAGACCAACTAATCCATTCTTTACCAAAAGATAGCTGCATTTCCTTGGCAGACTACAAAAAGAAATATAATGGTCTTTTGTTCAACGTAAACGCATAAAAGGAACAAACGAGATTCACTATATATATATAGTGAGGAAAAATATGTGTGGACTGTTAGATATCTTCTGGATTTGGTGTTAAATGATGATGATACTTCAGTTTACATCAATCTAGTCTTCATAGGACAACCGTATTACAGTTTTCCTTTGCTATACTCGATCTGCCAGATCTCAACATCATTTCCTCGGTCATACTCATGCACATATTGGGGAACCTCTGTAATGTCTATGCACTTGCCCCGGAAGCGTGGCACTGAACCACATTGAAGATCTTCACAATCTGCAGTCCCATTGGAAAGAAGATAAGTGTGAACTTCAGTAACCAACTTATGTCGTAGGAGGCAACTTGATGCAAGAATGAGTATGCTTACCCTCTTCCAACTGCAGAAAACTTCGGAAATGTAAATAGCCATTTGCAATGACATCAAGGTCATCGAGACTGAAGTTGTAACGCTTCTCCAAAGCTAAGTATAAAACCTGATAAACAGAAACAAGATATGAAACCAATGAGAGATCAACATGGCAGATGTTGTTAAGCTCTCTTCATGTACCCAGATAATGGTTTTGGTTCAGAAAAATACATATCATATTTTGGCATATTAGAGGCAAAGATGACAAAATCTCAGACTCTACTGATTTTTTTAATATCTCAATTCACACCTTCTCGGAACCAAGCGACATCAACCTCTCTAAACAGCTGAAAAACGCATCTGTCAAATCATCACTGTAGATTACATCCGCAGCTACAAGCAAAGAAGCTTCATGGGCTATTTCAACTTCTGTGAAGGCCCAAGAATACCTACGTGACATCATTGGAATTCTTAGTTATGCTGTATATCAAGCATTTAATGTCGGGATATAATAAGAGGGTAAGTGACCAAAAATAACACCAGCAACTTGATATATCAGCTTAGAAACAAAATACTACCTTCATATCCACATAATCAAAGAAGTTATAAGCAATTGAAGCGATTAATACCTTTCAGTTTTACCTGAGGATTCTTCTTTAGATAATCTTGGGGGCCAGGGATTCATCCAATCAAGTTCACGTACATAAACTGTAGCTCCATTATTGATGAGTTCAGAGTTAAGCTCAATGTTGTTAGCACAGTTGTCAAGGATCTCATTCCCACGGTCTGATAAAGAAGCATCCATATATAACAGAAATTACAACTCTGTGCAGGATACATAAATCTGAATATGTAGGGAATCCACCGATGACTCCTAGAAATTCAATGAGGCCATAAGCATTGAAATCAAACCCTACTATTAACAACTGAAGTCATCAAATACTCCACAGTATACTGGATCATAAAGTTCCAAAGAACTTATAAATGAAGAAGAAATAAGAAAATTATTCAATACATGGAAGACCATATTTACCTGTTATAAAAACTGTTTCAGCAACACGAGCTAATAGTATACCCACCAAACCTGGTAAAAGAAAATTAAATTAAATTATGCTGTTACATATCTAGTGGTGTCCTGTACAATGTTTCTACAATTTTGAATGACCCGCCCTTTGCAGTACTGACTGCAAAATTGTAAGATTTAAGACCGTAAATTTTGAAACAAGAGTTAGGACTCTAAGCATTTCCCTTCCCTAACAGTGGTTCCTGAAAAGGCCACCCAACTTTCCTCATACTATTTGACATGAAATGCATTTGAATTTGAGACTAAGATTTGTATGGTACAGTTTCAGGTAGCCAACATTCAATTTCGTGAGCACCACATACAGTCGATGCCAGACCAGATATAATCAAACAAATACAGTTAATTCTTCATAAGATGTGTCATTCTTGTATAAAACTAGGACATAAAATATTGGATCAATGTACCTGTACCAGCACCAAGTTCCAGTGACACAACTCCATCAAGCTCTGATGATCTAACCATCTTATGCAATAAAAAATCAGCTAAAACAAGTTCTGCTCTCCAGACCTGGGGGTAATTCGAGCATATGTGTGAATCCTTCATATATTGACCAAATATGGAATAGGTAAAACCGTAAAACCAAAAAATAATAATAATAATAATAATAGCAAGAACCACAGGTACCTGCAACCCAACACTTGGAAGTGTTGATGTGATACTATGCTGGATGTTCACAGTATAACTCTGAGTAGTTAATTCTGCATATTTTCGTTAAGTATATAAGAAAAACAAAGATACGACTACTGAAAAGACACCAAAAACAAATATGGTATTATTGATAAGAATTGCTCAGTTTAGTTAGGGGCAAAATGCAAACAAGTGAAGATAACAACTGTGCAGGGCTAATGGGAATTCAAGAAATAGTTGAATATTAGGAAGTCTCTAAACTATGCTTCAGAAAAAATATATGTGGAATTCTGAGGAGACCGATGGCCAGAAAAACTCAATTCCAAAAAACTCCAGCTTACCCCCGTCATATTATCCCAAGGTTTGTATGTTCTCTTACTTCTCTTAATCTAAACGACGTATAATACAGCAATTACAGAATATGACCAGCACCTAGCCATTTCTGCCTCCGCCTTACTTCCACTTCATAAGGCCACACAATTTGGATTGTCCCAACTTAGATTAGAACTCCCAAAAACCCCTTTTCCATAGAGTTAATCCAATTGAAGAATATTGCTAGGACAAATAGTTCACACTTCCAAAGCTAACACCCTCTCATTAGGAAATAACTTTAAGCTTCACACATTATAGGAGAAGATATTATTATCAAAGCGCACTGTTTATGTCACTAACCAAGCAACTGGGTTCAAGTCTTGAAGATCATAACACATAACACAAAGCAATTCACACAACTTAAACTTACTGTTGTTTCGTCTGGGAAGAATGAGATCACCATCCTCGTCGAAGCTCATCATCATTTGTTTTGTGGGAGAAGTAGAATTGCAGGTTACAACCTCTGTAGTAAGAGATCAATTTCTTAGACATGTTTTCAACAGAAACAAACAAATCAAAACAGAAGAGTGAAGATTGATTTGATTTACTAACCAGGTTGAGGTGGGAATATTGGGATGGAGAAGGTGAAGTGTGAAATATGGGGCCCAGAGAAACCAGGTGGGCAGCCCAAGTGTACTTCACTCATCACCACCTCCTGCTCTTCTTCTACTTCCATGAACCCAGAAACCACTGAATCCTCAACCTTAACTATCAGATTCTGTCCCCTTGACTCACGTGTCGCCTCCTCCTCCTTAACTATCAGATTTTGTCTCCTTGACTCCCCCTCGGTTGATTTGGACGACAGCAAGGTGGCTCATCAGAATCATCAAATGCCGCAGCTATCATGACCGTGTCATCCGCCACTTGAGGCCTGTGAAGTTTTCTAAATAATAATTGTAACACTTGAAAGTAATAATTGTTAATAATTTAAAAAATAATGTAATTTATGAAGAAGAAAATATTTTTTATAATATTTTGAAGCAAATAATTTATTTTTATAGTTGTTATCGCATATTAAAGTTTAGTTTGAAGATACGTAACATCTCATGATTATGTTTTATATGTTAGATTAGTTGATGTTATAAATATATTATCTACGTATTTTTATGATTTAGTTTTTGGACCATAAATTTTATTGAACCTCCGTTAAAGAATAACATCTATATAAGAATAAATTATGCCAGCCCCAACAACATGACTGTATAAAGATTTTACTGTATATATTTTTGATAAGTAGATAAAATTTCATTAAAAAAGGAATCAAGTACAATCTTTGACAAGTACCTCAATTATAAAAGAATGAGGTATATGAAAAACAGTGGAATGAACAACATTACGAAGAGCCCATTTAGCAAGCTAACGAGCAACTTCATTGGCTTCACATTGAATATGCCCGAAGGAGGTCATAGGTGAGTTATCCAGTAGGTCGAGGATATCCGTCACCGTATCTTGGAAGTCAGGAGGAATATCATTCAGGTCTTGTAATCCTTTTACAAAAATCAGAGAATCCGAGCTTAGTCTAGCAGGAGAGAAACCATACCCGATATTAAGTTGACAAGCCTTAACATCTGCCATTATTTTCAAGTATAGTGGCGAATAGCAACCTTCAAAACGCTTAATATGTCCAACCACAAAATTGCCCATCCAGTCGCATACTACTAGTTCAATTCCGACTCGAGACAAGCTCCGATCAAAAGCATTGTCCATGCAAATGCAATATCGACCAAAGGGAGAGGCCACCCAATGTTGCATATGTTGTCTTGGTTTGGGGACAGTTCTATTGACAAAAACATAATGTTCATGCCAAGTAAGAGCATATAACTTGACTGTCTCGCCTACAAAATTCACGTTGTTCCAATACTTGTTATTACTGGCTTTCCATAGGAACCATATCGGGACAATAACTTATCCGAAGGTAGTCGGCGATCAAGTCACTTCAAATGCCTGGAGCCATGCTTGGAAGGAAGCTTCATGGTTTCTTGCTCCTCTAGTGGGTAACTAGCAGAGAAGTGCAAGTGCAATCTCAAAACAAGTGGAGCTTGGTCCTAGCACCGCATTACAGAGAACGCATTCAAGAGGTACGTCTACCATTCTAGATCTAAGGCGGATTCGCAACGGAAAATGGCCATTAAATGTTTTCCAAGTACACATCTTAGTTGCCGGTGCAACCTGCTGGTTCCAGACCGAACGCCAAAACTTTGATACAGCCGGCGTGACATGATTGGCATTATACACTACTAAAATACCTAACTTAGACGATGAAATGGATTTTTCATCTAAGAGTTCAATTTCGTCTGCTAAAGACTTAAATGACAAAGTCTTTGTCATCTAAGACTCGTCACGATATGTTTTAGATGACGAAAAAATATTAATCGTCATCTTAAAACATTGTTAAATGACGAATAATACATCGTCGTCTAACATTCTAAACTTGGAAAATTTACAGTCTTAAACAACAAAACATTTCGTCCTAAAAGAATAACTTAGACGACGAAATTATAATGTAGTCGTCTAAATATAAACACTTAGACGACAACGAATTATTTTTTGGTCGTCGTCTAGAGACTCGTTTTAAATGACAAAAATATTATAGTTTTCATCATTTAATAATTTCTTTTAGCCGACGAATTATTATAATTTCGTTGTCTTAGATAGTAAATTAATAATTTTTTTTACAAATTTCAGAATATATTTAATAAATATAGTATTGATTAAAATATCTACATAATAGCCAATATCTACATTATCTACAAATTAGCTGATATCTACACCGGTGTTTGGACCCCCCCCCCTAATCCCACTACCGTCGTCATCATCGTTGTGGTCTCGGTCTCGTAAATGCCGAGATGGCACATACGATATGCAAGCAGGCAGCGGTTGTAAGCCTATCTGTGACATCAAATCTCGAATTTGTGCCTCGGTCACCGCCTGCATCTCTGCCTGCATCTCTCGAAGACGCTCCTCGTACTGTATTCTCTCCTCTAGAATACGTGCCTCCGCATGCGCGTATAATGTTTGAAAGTGTGCAAAACATTTGTCATAATCTTGACTGTTTTGGGTTTGGATGATTTGAACATGAAAATGAATATATAGACAGTAGATCACTCACTTGCAATCTTTTCACACACCGTAGAATTTCTCAACAGTCCAATCAAACTATATAGTTGAGCAACTTACCATTTTTAGTAACTCGCTCAATTTCATTAATTTTTTTATTTTAGATGGAAAAAAATTATTTCCAAAAAGTTATAGTAGTACAAAGTTCTACCGGATTACCTGATGCGATAAAAAGAATTGGAACTCCTAGCATAATACTATACTAAGCAGCTAGTCATGTTCTAAACCTAACTAGTAAACTAAAGTAGCACGAAAACTATCATAAACTCATTATGCACCACTTCTTAATGAGCTAGACCACCATCTCTACGTCGGGACATAAGCTCCCGAGTCTCCTCCTAATGAGCAGCTGCCATAAGATCTGAATAAGCCCAACGGAACGATGATTTGGAGAGTTTGTTCACTTGGATCCCAAATATTAAGCCAAAAGGAAGTATAAATGGGTTTATAGACCCTATACATTCCTAAGCCCAAGATAATAGGCCCAAGATTCCAAGCAAGAGGAAGTAATTGCCCGAACAGTAGGGTCCAGACTCAATAGAGGCTGCCAACATTTCACTCACCAGAGAATTGGCCTAGGGTTTCCGCGTCGCCGCCACAATTGGCCACTGTCGCTCAATGAAGACACGCTCCTTCCCGACCCACCACCTGATCCTGCTGAGGCCAAGTCATCGTCCGACTAGCACCCGTAACTCGAAGATAAAAGTTGTCGCCAACCGAGGACCCTTTGGGTTCCAGTGCTTTAATCGTTGCCAGGGTCCTAACTAAATCCGTCGTTAACCATCAAACCATCACCGATCAGAACCGCTTGCCGCCTGCCAGGATCAACAACCCTAGACCGAGCATCTCACTCCTCCCAACTCCTCCTCTGCTCTGCTCCTTCCACTGACATCCACCATTTGATACCAACCCAAGCCAACCAAAACCTCATTCTAACCATAAGTCCTACCAAAACCGAGATTGCCTCCATGCTAACAAGATGCGGCCAGAACCATAGGGTTTATCTGCCAATCATCTCTGCGGAAACGGAGCCAAGAGTAAGTCGTCTCGACAGAGAAGTAGAGCCAAGGGTTGAAAGATGGATTGCGTATAGAAGGTACTTACTACTTAGGTGTATTCTTCAGTTCGTACATTTTAGTCTTTTACTTCCCTAGTTGTAATTCTGCTCAATTTCATTAATAAAGTGAGAAAGATCAATATTACGAGCAATGATCTTTTCCAGGTGGTACGCAACTAATTAAGTAATTGAAAAAGTTTCTAACGACTATTACCGAGCTAATAATGAGCAAAGTACATATCCTCACACAAGTGAATTCATCTCCAACCAATTTAAAGTCATAAACTTCAAGTGTGTCCTCAATGCTCGGCGTCACCAGTCACCTCCACAAAACTGCAAGTGTGTCTTCTATAATTACTTCCACATCCAGAGTGTCACAAGCTGCAGTTATGACATTTGATGGAGGAGTTGGCCAAGGGGAACGAACGTTGTAAGAATTAGCTATCGGTCATTAGCATTCTTTAACCAAATTAATTATAATCTTCTCTTGCGAAGTGAAATTTTGCCGAAATGCATGTCTTCCCGCGCCAACCAAACACCTCGCCCCTTAATTGCGCCATCCCACATGAGGCATAAAATAAGGCTCTCGGATTCTAGTGTAAGCTGTTTAAGATATTTGGTAAATTAAACTACATGTATCTTGTTTTAAAATTTACACACAAAAATTACAAGTTACAGTAACTTCTAAAATTTGTAATATACTATTTTTATAAACTATAAGTCGTGACTGATTATTCTCCCCACTGTCTCTTAAACCGGCGTAAGCCACCGTCAGGTACTAAGAACCAAGCAGGCCAGCATATGACGCCAAGAGATTCGACATAGATTTTTACGAGTCATCAAGAACTAATGTTTGACCCGAGTAAATGAGAGGCTGAAATGAACAGAAGCTATGGCACTCGTAACTAGTTGTTGTGCTTTTTCATCGGCAAGATTTGTGACCATGAAAGAAAATATATTAATGACCTCCGACCTGTACGTGGGAGGCAGAGAGATGATACATACACTGAGTATTATTTATCGAGCAAAGGTATCGACCAGGAGCATTCCTTTGCCTCAGAGTTTACTCTTATATATTGCTTGACATTTCCCATTCAAATATGAAAATTGCCTCCCAACAAACCAGAATTTAGAAGCAACGGCCAACGGCCAACGGACATTCAAATACATGCAACCACATAGGGTCATCCGCAACTGGTATATATGTACTATGCAGTATGCACCTCAACTAAAGCTTAAATGAAGATTGATTCATATCATTGAATCTTGGGAGAGGGATTGAACACTCAAATTCACATTATTCTATATCAAAAGCCTTGCACTAAAAAAAAAACAACACCACAGCTTAAAACAGAGTTCAATCTCATAGAGTTTGTTTTAACTGAACCAATAATGTATGTGGGCCGAGCCCAAATTAATGAGATCAAGCTGCCCAAATTTGGCTAATTGGGTCTGGGCCTAGAGCTTAACTATGTGCCGAATTGGTAATTTGCTAGTGAGAGTATTTGTTAGGGTGGACACGAATCCCGCAAATTTTGAATCCGACACGATCTTGCTCGGGACGGGACGGGATGAAAAATAAATTTTTCTATTTCATTCCGTCCTGACCCGTCCCATTTTTTAGGGACGGGATCGGGTCTTGATTTTAAAATCTTGATGGAGCCGTCTCATCCCGTATAATATATTTTATCTATTTTATTAAGAGTTGACATATTAAATTATCAAACAATTAGCATTATTCCACAAAAAAATAAAATTACCCTATAAGGATCAAAGTATTACACTACTTGTAATATGAATTAAATGTATCAATTAAACATGAAATAAAATTGTTTGTAGTTTTACTTCTTTTAATTAAACATTAAGTAAAACGGTATTATTTTGTGTAGTTGTTGACTTCTAAGCCTTATCAAACTATATTTATCTTATATTGATCCTAAAATTTGGTCCGTCTTATCTCATTCGAATTTTTGTTGTTAAATACTCTATTAAAATTTTTTTTTTAAATTGTACTCGTCTCATTCGTCCCTATCCTATTCCGATCAAGACGAAATTTTAAAATACCTCATCCCGTCCCATTCGGAATAGGGATTAGAACAACTAAAAATGAATCTGACCCGTCTCGTGTCCATCCCTAGTATTAGTGAAGAAGGAAGGGTGTGGACTATGGGGAATTAGTTGGATCTCCTAATTATGGGATAAAATAAAGTTCCAAAACCCTTCAAAAAAAAAGTTCCAAAAACTCGAATGTCGTTTAACATCATGATTATAAATGTAGTGAATTTGTAATAATGCGTCACACGTAAGATGAATACATAAGTTTTAAGTTTTGATAATATTATATTCAACAATTTCACCTTAAAGCTTAGGATAAAGTTTAGGACTGTCACACCACATTAACTAGAAAAATGAAAAATAACAAAACCTTTGGGGATCAAAATTCTGTTTTTTCCCCATTGTGGCCTTCTTAGTACTTGGTAGTAGTATGGCACAACAAGGACAGAACTGGAAAACGCAAGGAGCAATATGTAAAAAAGTAACGAGTCTTTCCTCGGCCTGTGATAATTGAGGAGTCTGCGGGGTCTTTGTTTGTTCTTCTAGCTCTCTATTTCCGACCATACCTTCTGCCTCCAGATCGCAGCCATGTCGTCTAAGCAAGGTAATTCAATTTTGAATTTTCAGTATCCATCTGAAGCAAGATGAAGAAGAAACCCTAAAGATTTGTGAGCTTTGATTGGATTGTGGAATCGAAATTGATTCTTTCTGTCTCTCTTTATTGTTGCAGGTGGAAAAGCTAAGCCATTGAAGCAGCCCAAGGTTGATAAGAAGGAGTACGACGAGGTACGTAACTCCTGATTGTTTATATTGGAATTTGAACTTGTTCGTGGCCTTTTGGGTTACGAAATTCGAAATTCATGACTTTTGAGATATGTAACTGCAGCAATAGATGGATTTTATTATCTGGGTAGATGTTGGTTTGAATTTTAGAGCTACCTTTAGCTTTCAGCGTGTTCACATGTTTTTAGATGATGCCCTACTGCAATTTAAGGGTGATGGTTAAATGGATGGGTGGAATTGCGGGAGTTTTTTCGTTGGGATCACTTAGGAGGAACTCATTTCCAAGTCGCTATTGGTTTGTAAAATTTGGACTGAAAATTCGAATAAGAAGAATGAATACCTTTTTCCGGATAGATCGGTAATGCAAGACTTATGTGGAAATCTAGTTTTTGTTTTCAGTGTCTAGCTCAGTGTTGACATGAAACATTATCCAATTTCTGTTTCTGTCTAGCAGATACTTATCTTATGGACCACAGACTACTAGTAACAGGAATGTCCCACTGAAGTAAATGCTTAAGCTGACTCTGTTTTCTTATTTAGTAGCAGATGCTAGCAGGCATATAGCTTGAAATGTTGCTGTTTCTTCCCCTTGTTGTGTTATATAATTTACTTGTATTGTTTCTTCCAAGTAAAGAGTTTTAATTTGCTCTTCTGCAGGATGATTTGGCTAAGCTTCAGAAGAAGAAAGATGAGGAAAAGGTAAGAGTTCTTTTGTCACATCTTGATTCCTTCATGTAATTGTGTTTGATGTTGATTCAAATACTTATTTACTCTAATATGAGCAGGCATTGAAAGAGCTTAGAGCCAAGGCATCACAGAAGGGGTCTTTCGGAGGTGCTGGCCTCAAGAAGAGTGGAAAGAAATGAAAGGGTTTTCAAAGCCCAAAGCTCGGATGTGTGATATAATATTATCTGTGTTGAAGTCTTTCAATTTATGGAATGGTCTAGCTTCTAGCTGAAAGTGCTACCAAAAGCTTGAATCAGTGTTATTGTGTAACATTATGACTGAATAAATTGAATTGCCTTGCGTAACTAGCTTGTTTTTGTTTGTATTCCATGAGATTCTGCTAGTCTTTTGTTGTTGCTACGATGGAAATTATTGTTTCAACTACTAGTAATGATCAATCCCTCCATCTGCTGTATGGTGAAGGAGTTGAAACTAGAAATTGAAGTTCATGCTTTGAAGCTGGCACGAAACTATCTACGGAGGGTTTTATTTGACCCCCTCGGCAAGACGTGTTATCTTTGGATAGCAATTTTTACAACTACATTCAAATATACTCGAATGTTTTGAATGGATTTGTGCAATTGTTCGTTACCAGATTAGCTTGGACATACCTGTTACTGTGACTCGTCGATCATTCTATAGTGGTGTGAATAGGTAGATGGAAACGTTGATTCATCATTCGAGAACATCACATTCAACTATCTACTAAAATTTGCCTCCTGAGTCGATTAGAACGGACTGGACGAAGCAAAGTACATCAACAAATGGGAATAACATTAATCAGCACCTTAATTAGCAAACCGAGTAACATTACAGGATATGCTAGCAATTTGCTTAGACTTTACAACATTTGAGCAGCAGGATCTTGCTATTTTAGAACCTGCTAGCAGGATTTGTATGCAGTGAGTTGTTAGGATGAGTCCATTGAATCAATCCTCTGTGGTTTCTGCTTCCCAAAGTTCATGTTTCATCATTTGTTCACTATATTCATGAATGACATTAAAGATTTATTTACGAAAGCGATATCTTCTGGCTTAATAGAAGATTTGAAAGGGGCTGCATCTTGCTGTACTCTGAACATGATGTATGCCTTCTATTTTCCAACGGCATCTAGTTTAGGAATCGACTGTTCTCTATCTCTGATTCCTGATCTTTGTGTGGACTAAAGTAATCAGCTCATTCTTATGATTTTAGTGCTTCGCTTGCTCATTAGCCACGCATTAATCCCTCTACCAGATTTTAACAGCATGGTGTTAGCATAATCAAGTAACATTATAGGTACTGTTAGCCATTCCTTGGTGTTTCTTAGACTTCAGCAGCATGATTTTGGCATTACATAATGAATATGATTTCCTTGATTCACTGCATAGAGAATTTCCTTACCACGTTTGAACAGTATGCATGATCTTTGCATAAAGGTATGGCATTACAGAGTCCCAAAATTGACAGCAGGTTATGATCTTTGGAACCTGCTGGGTATAAAAACTTGATACGTTATTAGGAGCATGGTAATAATATGAGGGCAGTGAGAATTTGAAGGAAAGTCATCATTATAGAAGTTTGTTTATACCCAGTTTGTCACATCAAATAAGTACCTGGGTTTGGGCTAATAAAGAATTTGACGTCTTCACATCAAATGAACTTGGACACTTTCGGAGTTAAGAGAACTAATGGCTTCACGAAGGAGTCTAGGAAGGGCAAGTCTCTAACAGTGTTTGATACAAGAAGACGTCTTCAGCTCGATCGAGTAACAAGCAGCAAGCCGGCAAGTCTACTTCTATAAAAATAGGAGCACAAGCAACAACAGAGGACACACACATCTCCCGTCAAAAACTCCCTCATGGGTTTCCTTTCATTTTTCTTAGCTCCAGACTAATTAGTTTCTTTCATTTTGTAGTTTGTTAGATCTGCTAGTTTTATTGTCATTCCTTTGTAACCACAATTTCAATGCAATTGTTTCTTTCTCAGCACTTTAATATATTGCTCTTTACTTTATTTTACTGTTTTGTTCTTCCTTGTTCTTTACATTATGTTCTTTACATATTGTCGTCGTATTCTTGTTCTTTTCATTTATCTTTCATCGCTCCAACAAACCCAAACCCAGAAATCTTAATCCTTTGAGTTAATTTTGTAGTTTTTGTTGTATATTTGTATTGATTGCTGATTGAAACTACTATGTGTTTTGGATGGTGCAAATATTTCTTTAATTTTAAGCATAAAATGAATATGCCATAGCACTGTTTGATGTGGTGCATAAGAAAGCAGTGGAATAGATTTGATACACTTGGATATGATTTGTTACACTCAAATCCTCACTTTGGGTATAGCAGATTTGATGGTTCTGGTTTAGCTTGATTAGATGTGTTGTTAGGTGAAGAGATCAATAGAATACATTCATTATTTACATTTTCTGGAGTTTCTTATGTGATAATATGTTATACGGGGTTTTGCCATTCGGCCAGTAGTGATTGAAACTAACATATGATTTGGATGATGCAAATTTTATGGATTGTGGTATCTTCATTGAAACTAATATAGCAAGCTCTTGTCAGTTTTGTTGAATTGTTAACATGTAGTGCAACTGTTCTGATACGAGATGCTTACTTTTACAGGTCTTCATTATCCAAGGCACCTGGTGTGTTTGAATTGTTAATATAGCAGATTAATTTATTGAAGTCAAGTTCTAGTGTTGGATCGTAGAAAAGCTGGTGCGCACTTCGTCTCTTTTCCAATATTTTCGTAGGAATACATACTTCTGTCCTTGATGTCATAAGTACTATTCATTTCGATAAATGTCATTTAACCCAACATCACTCTCTTTATCACAGTGCTTATTGAATAAGTATTAATTTAGATCCACAGTGCTTATTAATTTAACCATGTCGCTAAATGAACGTGTATGAATAATATCCACAGAATAAGTATTAATTTAACCCAACATCACTCTCTTCATCTAGATAAATGTCACTTGACTATGTTTCGATGGTGGACAGTTAGTTAGTTGTCGTAGTTTATCAATTTAACTTATGCAGTACTAATTAGATCCAGTTGTATTTCTGTTGCCGAAGTCTTCCTCTCTTTGTTCTAAACACATTTCGTTGCTGGGTTCATCTTAAAAGTACATCACTGAGTTCCTTTCTAATCAGATCAAATATGATGAATATGGTTCATCCTTTTACCAAAAGTGTATCTTTTTTGAAATTCATTAATTCTTGCTTGCTTCAGCCATTGCATTTTGATATTCGATGCCATTTTAGGTATCAGAGGTCGATTTGTTGTGTGGATTAAGTGATTGGTGTTCATTTTGTGGTTAAACGCAGCGTCTTCTTCATCACAAGTTCACAGCTTTTTGCTCCCTATAGTCTCTTAAACGCAAGCTCTTTGGTATGCTTCCCTCTATACATCTCTATAGATTCATATTTTTTTAAAGTTGAAAGATATGACCTCTTTCATGTAGATTAAAGTAGAAGCTAACAGCTTTAGCATGCTATCAACTTCTCTGGGTCATTTATAAAGCGTACATTTTCATTCCAATATGTTGTGATCATTGCTGGTGTAATAAATATATACATGTGACTATGATATGAATATAAGAATTTGTATATGATTCATATATAATAACCAAGTGGGAATCGAAAACACTTGGTCATGTTGCATAATGAGTATGAGAATAAAACAAAATGTATGTGAATGTAATGTAAACATGACTATGTAATATAAAATTTAAGCTTTCTTTGTTATGACTGGAAGAAACTGTACATGAGATATATAGAAGTTATGATCTATTACTGTTAAGTGTGCTAACATATAATTTATTACAGGTACATACTTTATAGAAGTTTCTCATGCTATATAAGAGATATTACGTTTAAAGCACAAGGAATTATATGACACACTTGATCCAATAAATCTAATTATGCTAATATATAATTTATATACAGATTCTTATATTCTCTTTATGGAAGAGAAGATAGCTCCATGTGAAAAGCATATGCATGTTTGTATCTCTGTATTCTTCTGCCGGAAAGCAGGTTGACTAATTTGGATGATGCAAATTTTAAGGATTGTGGTATATTCATTGAAACTAATAAAGCAAACTCGTGACAGTTTTGTTGAATTGTTAACATGTAGTGCAACTGTTCTGATACGAGGTGCTTACTTTTACAGGTCTTTATTATCCAAGGCACCTGGTGTGTTCGAAAAATTAATTTATTGAAGTCAAGTTTCAGTGTTGGATAGTAGAAAATCTAGTGCGCACTTCGTCTCTTTTCCAATATTTCCGGAGGAATACATACTTCTGTTTTGCCTAAGTAACTTAAATGATGGGGAAATAATTTTTTGGCAAATAGAAGCTAATGTATGTGTATATAATATGCATTCAGTACCTATATAACCTGAGTAACCAACCAACTAGGTGATATATGTAGCACAATTTTTGCACTCCAATTTTCTGTTAAGTAATATACATGCTTTTAGAATTTCTATTAAGGAATTTGTCAGGCTTTTTGTTTGGTTTGTATACAGAAAATTGAGGTGATATGGTTCAATTAGACTCCCAATTCGGTCTCTGCGTATTTCCATTCAAGTTTCTGTGTTTGTGTTTGTCTCAAACGTCCTTGGTTTGATCTGTACACCTTCATGGTTAGCGTTGACACCTTTTTTAGGATACGTTATTTCGTTAGTATGTTTGCTATCTATTTTGAACAAACTTTTTTATTAAGTCTAATTTCCAGTTGCTGATTGTTATGTGTTCTATGGAATTTTTGCACTTGTATCAAAGAGATTGAATTGTTTAGATGGATTATGCTTCTGTGAGTTTTAATGATGTATGCCTCCATTGTACTTTCAAGTGATGCTCTTGGCTGTATGATTTAAGATTTAGGGAACTTCTTATCTTGCAACTTTCGCTTAGATGTTAAATATACAATTTCGTCCTAATGTTGATTAATTTATGTGCTTGATAGAGGAAGAACGAGCATTGCTATTGGTGATTACTTTGAGCATTAGCCTCCGAAAAAGAAAGCTGAAAGGAAAGGAAGACCTTCTATGCCCAAGGTCCATATCATGCATATTCAATGTTGTGTGTATATGTATAATAGAAATATATATAATGGGGAAGAAGACTGCGAGAGTGTATAATAGGCAGTTGAAAATTTTGCAATCAATTTTTGATAACCAATTGGGTTTGGAGGCCGCAAACAAACTGTGTTGTGTTTAACAAAGGATTAGAAATCTATTAGGAAAAAAGTTTTGCATTTACAGTTTTTGTCTCTTTTTGTCTTTTTAGATTTTTGATTGTATGTTATTGCTGGAGTTTGTGTATTGTTTGATTGGGTGCAGAGGACAAAACAATATTGCATACACAACGATCAATACGTAGAATAATATATTGATTGCAAAATTGGTAATCATCACTTTGTGATTACCATTAGCGCAGCTAATGACTATGCATAGTAAATCGAGTTGGAATAATAAGCACCCCAAAGTTATTCTCATGTGGCAATTATGAGACCAATGACTCATCTAGCAAATGCATAGTCATATTTGACATCCAAGATTCCTGAATATCTATAATATGATTTGCCTCTATTTTGGTGAGGATAAATAAAAAAATCATAAAATTGAAAAGAAAATGTATATTTAACCACAACTAGCACTAATGAGAATTAACTATACTAACAATACGCTCTGAAGATACATTAATAGCAATTAATATTCCATATTCAGTGATACTAAAAGTGACATAGAGGCAATTAGAGATGGAACACAAAAACAGTTTTTTACACCTTAAGATGCTAAAAAGTGTGATTGTTTATCGATCTCTTCTATTTGGGTATGCTAACAAGTCCTCCTCTTTTCTACACCTTAAGATACATTAATAGTGTTGTTTCTCGGTGACTAAAACCATAGCTATTTTGTGACCCTAAACTCACCCAGGGTCTTCATGCCACTTTATCTGTGATATGATGGTTATTGGTTTTTACATTGAATTGCCATAGCTGTTAGTTTTGATAAACTAGGTGTTAGGTGCTTATATGGATTGCTTACATCTCTGTGGTGTAAATCAGTGTATATATAGTCAACCTTTATATATGACATTGTTTTTGATCAATTTGACTTCTTTTTCAGTCAAAATCAATGTACTGTGCAATAGTTGTGGCAAGATTTTTTGCAGAAAAAGGATGGTGGTACAACTTCTGTTCTCACGACAAGTGTTACAAGGTTATGATAAAAAAATGAAGAGGTTGAAGATGATTATTTCTATTCTCTTCATGGACAAAATAAACCCAAAAAAAGATAGCTCTGCTCCTTCACTCCTATGCACAATTGCACGTATTCCTGTTCCATTTCAACATAAATGTTGCTTACTCTGACTGAACGATATACATATACGACTATATCATCCAGCTACGGGGTCTTCATGATTATTGAAGATGAACAAGAACAGACAAGTATCACTCTGATGGGAAGAGCAGCAGAAGAATTTTTCCTTGCAACCTATGAGGACTTTCTGAAAAAGAGATTCTACCCTACGGAATCAACCATCCCTCCCGAGATCAGTTGCAAGATTGGTGAATAATTCATATTTGAGATAAACATCAACCAACACAGTCAGTTTTTCCTGAGGGGCACCTGTGAAAATCAGAATGCTAACGAGAAAGCAACCACAAATAAACTACTTCGGAAGGAACCTGAACCTGAAGAACCCATCTTGGAGACTCCCCAAAAAGGCCCAACTCCAAACAAGAATGTTACAATAAAACTGTTTCTAGATGGAATCACAAAGGAGGGGAACCAGTAAGAATACATCTCTCAAATACATTATTTTGGTGTTTTGCAAGCATAATAACTATAGGCTAAATAAAAATTAACTATATTTTCAGGGACAAAAATGGAGACAGTTCAGCAACATAAGAGCTACTACAAAAATGGCAGGTACATCTATCTATATATACTACCCAACAATGTGAACTTTCTAAGACAAATGGATAAATGAGTAGTACTCATCTCAGTTAGCAGCCTTTGGGCTTCTTTTGGTTTACTAGTTTATATAGAGTCCAGAAATCTGATTGCAAAGGTTTTACATGCATAAACAGACTTTATTAGTATATTTTTTTTACTGTAATATGTTTTTGTACTCCTAGTCTTGCTACATCCAGTTATGGTACTGCCCTTGGTGTTATACGTTCATTTCATACCAATGGAGATTTGGAGAGGGCCTTTTATAATCTGTTTAGATTCCAGGGCAGTCTTTTCAGTTTTGATTAAAAGTTTGTTCCACGAATAATCAGATATAGCCTAGTGCATATCTCTTTGTTTTATATGTTTTTTTTGTGGATTTTGGATTGAAAAAGCACGCATCAAACTATTTATATGTTTCATAGAACAAATGATATGCAGGTATTTAAGTTCTGTTGCATATGTCATTCAATCATCTATTTACACAGTATTAGATGTGTCTTGATTAAATGTATTATACTTGTAGATTACATCACTGATCAATGCTGTAAATAAGATAGGGAATTGACTTTTGCTGGAAATGAGACTATTTTGCATAGGAGGTCTATGGAGTACGACAACTTCTTCGCTTAGTTACCTTGCTTAGTTAAATGAATGTTAGTGCATTCACTTTTGTTATTCTAAATGCAAGTAAAATCAGCTAATGTTGTGATCAAGAATCTTTTCTTGATATAGAGATTAGCTGTTTTGTGTGTTCCATTATGTAATCAATTCCTCATATTTATGTTAGTTTGTAATGTGGACCGGTGTATTTATTTTGTGATGTTTAGTTCACATGTTGCGTTCATACCATGTATGCTTTGTATGGTTTGTGGTGAGACTGCAAATTTCATATCTCCTGCATTTTTTGACAATGTTCTAGCCTTTGCAAATTTCATGTCTCTCGCAATATTTTTTGGCAGTAGTTCAGTCATACTGCCATATCATAAGGACACAACATCTTGCATATATAGGTCTGAAAAGTCTGGGTCTGCACAACATCAATGCATAATGAATGCACCACATTTCTGCATCAAAATCATTTCCACCCGCGACTCACGCGGGGGCTTCCCCCTAGTATTCATATGTAGCTCTAACACAAGTGACTAGTCTAGCTCAAAGTTTCATCTATTGTTTTCTTTCTTCCTCTTGTTACTGTGCTTTGTAGCTAGCTTTTCAAAGACTTGAGAGTGAAGATCAGAAGAGAGCCAGAATTTGGTCCAATTGAAAAAAGAAGAGCAAGGGAATTAGGAATTGCGATTCTGCGGTGTCATAGTTTTTGTTTTGTTCTTTCTTGTCGTGGTTGTAGAATTTCCCGAGGATTTGAATATAGGAGATAACAGAAAAACCAAAAAAGAAGTATTCAAATCCCACAAGCCTACATAAGACTACGTATTGGGTTTTCCATCAGCATATATAGGAAGAGCCGAAGAGGTTGATGAACTTGATCAGTTGGTTGGTGAGATTTAAGTTGCTTGTTTGAAGGGAAAAATGGAAGAGTTGGTTGTTAGCAATTGGGGAAGAGAATTTGTGGCTGGAGGGTTTGGAGGGATTGCTGGTATTTTATCTGGGCACCCACTTGACACTCTTAGAATCATGCATCAGAGCTCAAAAACTGGTTCTGCCTTCACCATTTTACGCAAAGTCGTCGCCAATGAAGGCCCTACAGCCCTCTACAGAGGCATAGCTGCCCCCTTGATTGGCCTCCACCACATTTCAGGTTTTCTATTATTGTTCACAGTGATCTCTTTTCCTTTTGCTCAAATGATTCTTGGTGCAAGTTTTTTTTTTTTTTTTTGCTCAAATGATTCTTGGTGCAAGTTTATTTATCCCATTTGTGTGTTGTGTGACTTTGCATTCAGAGTGCCATGGTTTTCTAAACATATGCAATTCTGTCTCGAGCTTTTGGTCCATCTGTTTCTCCAAATGACCCTCCTTCTTACAAAGGTGTTGCTCTCGGAGGACTTGGGGCTGGTGCTGTACAAAGCCTAATGATCTGTCCCATAGAACTCGTAAAAATCCGGCTTCAGCTGCAAGCCGAACCCCACAAAGTCCCCATAGGCATTGCGAACAGCATAACGAAAGCAGAAGGTGCAAAAGGATGCACCAGAGGCCTAACAATCACTATGTTAAGGGATGCACCAGCTCATGCTCTCTACTTTTGGACTTACGAGTACACGTGAGAAAAGCTTCATCCAGGGTGTAGAAAAACCGGAGAAGAGAGTTTGCAAGCGACGTTGGTGGCTGGAGGACTAGCAGGAGCAGCTAGTTGGATCAGTTGTTACCCCTTTGACGTTGTTCATATCGGAAATAACAAGTATTCGAAATAAAACGAAGTAAACTAACTAATCACCAATTAAGTAAAGAACACGAATGTTTATAGTGGTTTACCAATTAGTTAGTCCACTTTTTGCCTCGTTGGACTTTCACTAGGCATCTCAAATCTAATGAAAATTAGGCCCAAGTGCCATGTGAGTTGTGTTAGATGTGAATGAATTGGTTTAAGTGTGGAGGGAGGCTCCCTTTTATAAGTAAGTGATGCCTCCTCCTTTACAATTTACTCAATGTGAGAGGGAAGTCCCTCAAGCCACACAAAACACTAAGCAAGCTTGTTTCTTCGGTAATGGTTTGATGGCTCCGGTTTCGATTCCGATGGTTGGCCCACGCACGAGTGCTTGGTGGCATAGGTTTTGTATGACCTATATAAACAGACATTGTCAAGACGAGGTTGCAGGCTCAATCTATGTCACCTGTAACGAAATATACTGGCATTGTTGACTGCTTCAGGAAGAGTGTAAGGGAGGATGGTCACGGTGTATTGTGGCGAGGACTAGGAACTGCGGTTTCAAGAGCATTTCTTGTGAATGGGGCTGTGTTTGCAGCCTATGACTGTATGAGGTTGCTCTGAGGTGCCTGCCTATTCAGCAAGGCAAGTGTGATTCAATCAGATAATGTGATCTTGTAGGAAAGATGTGGCTGCAGCTAGCCACCCAAATTGTCACATATAAAATCTGGTAACAGAATGAAGATAAATGTACATTACACAACAACTCTTGCTGCACAGCTCTGTTTATGTTGTCAGTAGTGTACATATTCTATATGAAAATTTTCTGAAGTGTTTGGAATTCTCAAATCTCAAGTTCATGTATCAGATCATATTGAAGGTGGTGCCTTTATATCATCTAGAGGTCATTTACCGCAAAATTTTCTCGGTCTATGTAGAGTGTTCTTGATGTATGGATAGCTTCCACCGATCATGGTACGCCCAAACAATCACATATATATTGAATATGTGAGATCTCTGATTTGATATGTAAGTTTAAGCAGTATAATATGACTGATTGGAATGCATCGGAAATGCATGAAAGAAATGGTGGCCGGTGAGGTCACTCTACCGAACCAAAACAAAAGAAACAAACGTGTGATTTCCAAACTTCCCAAAACAAATCCCAACAAGCAAAGCACAGAGAAATATATAGTTCCAAATCTTTGTAAGACAAGTGGACACAACCCCATCATCCTCGATAACTGATCACTCTCACATGAAGCATCAGCAGAGCCACCACTCGGAGTTTCAGGTTTCGTCGTCATCCACCACCGGAACCCGGTTTTGCTTTCTGTGATTCAGGAGAGAGTTAGCTTCCACGTGTCGGGCATTAGCTAGTCCAGTTGGCGGTCCCTGACTGCTCTTCTGCAAAGAGAACATTGGCCGTTTCCTTGAAATGCAGAGTCCGCACAAAAATGGAGCACCGTTGGGATAGCCTCTGTGAAATAGGAGAGAAGTGACTTGACTTTGCCGTTGAAGCAACAAAGTGATCGAGAGAGACACGTAATAGGACTCTGGTTTGTCAAGGAATATACAAACAAGGAAAAAATTTCTGGGTATATATCCTTTTAATTGCAGAAAGAAGCAAATTTCTCAAGAAAGGGTTAAGCCTTTTCTTTTCTTCTTCTTCTTCTGTTTGTGTGTTTTCCACATATTTATGTTGAGGAAGGAAAACCCAGAAAGGATAGCCTTTATTGAGTTTCTTAAGTTGGCTATTTTTCAGCTGAATTTGGATGAGGCAGAGGTCTAAAGGAGTTTGAGTTATTTGGTGAATGGGGAAATGGATTTCTGGCCGGAATTTCTTGCAAGTAGTTGGGGAAGAGAATTTGTGGATGGAGGGTTTGGAGATTGTATCTGGGTATCCACTTGACACTCTTAGAATCTTGCAACAGAATTCGAAGACCGGCTCTGCTTTCGCCGTTCTTCGCAATGTTGTATCCAAAGAAGGCCCTACTGCTCTCTACAGAGGCATGGCTGCCCCATTGGCATCCATCACATTTCAGGTAGCCAGTTTCCGATTAATCACAATATCCTTGGTCCTTTATTGGTTTGTTGTAGATTCATTAGTTTCATTTCAGCATCTTTCTTTTTGTTACTTTGATTTGAATAGCACAAGTTAATTTACAGAAGGTGTGTTCTTATTGCTTCATTCATCACAACACTTGTTTGGTGCTGAACATTCTTCTTACAGTGACTTCTAGCACTTGCGTATTTAAAATGAGTTTAGTATGGCATGAGAGTGGTTGATGACTTGTTTAGATGTTAACCTTTTACTTGATCATTATCTTTTTGAAGTGGTGGAAACTGCTTTTTCTTTTTCTTTTCAACATGTCATTATCTGTAGGATTCGAATTCATACATTGAATTTACTGATCTCATGCTTTTGAATACTACCATTGCTCAAAATCATCATGACGAACTTCAACACTGTTGTGACTTGTGAGTCACCTTAACTGTTCCACACAGAAAAACGAATGGAATTCATACTAATCTGCAATAGCTTCCCACAATCTTCTTAATTCTTCTATTGATAGAAGGAACATGCTATTGCTCATATACTCACTTAGGCAATTGGTTCACCTGTTTGAGCCATTGCCTTGGCCTTTCTGTGTCGATTGTGAGGCTCAAACTTGGAAGTTGAAAGACATGTTGGTGTAGTGAAGAGATTTCATGCATTAGACAGAATGGCCCAATTGCACACTTGCTTGCATCATGAACACCAAAAGGAAAACTATTCTCATTTTTATGCAAATTGGTCCATGTGTCTTGCTCATGACATTGTACAAATGATTTGTGTACTGCAGAATGCTACGGTCTTCCAGTCATACGCCATTCTCTCTCGGGCACTGGATCCATCAGTTTCCACTAAAGACCCTCCTCCTTACAGAGGTGTTGCTCTGGGAGGTTTCGGCGCAGGTGCTCTCCAAAGGGTAATTCTCAGTCCAGTGGAACTTGGTAAAAATCCGGCTTCAACTGCAAACTAAATCTCAAATAGGCCCTACAGAAGTTGCCAAAAGCATAATGAAAGCAGAAGGTCTAAGAGGAATATATAGAGGCCTGGGCATTACAATCCTCAGGGATGCACCATCTCATGGTTTTTACTTTTGGACTTATGAGTATGAGAGAGCAGCTTCATCCGGGATGTGGAAAAACCGGTGAAGAGAGCCTGCAAACAATGTTGGTAGCTGGAGGGCTAGCAGGAGCTAGCTGGGTTTGTTGTTATCCCTTGGATGTTGTAAAAACCAGATTACAGGCTCAATCAGCACAAACTCCACAGAAATATACTGGCATAGTTGATTTCATCAGGAAGAGTGTGAGAGAAGATGGTTAGTGTGCTCTGGCGCGGACTAGGAACTACGGTCTCTCGAGCATTTCTGGTGAATGGGGCTATTTTGGCAGCATATGAGATTGCGCTCAGATGCCTATTCACCAATGAAGGCCTTCACACAGAAGATGCAGAGTGAAGGAGTTGAATTGCATCCAATTGATTTTCTATTACACAAGCCACTACTTCAAACAGTCGAGAACTCATGGTAATACAACAATGTTCTTGCCACACAGCTTGGTCTATTTCAGGAATGTAAATATTGAATGTGAGACATACAAATTTGACTGTCAATGGTAATAGTATATTTCGCAAAGAAACCAATCAAATCTACTATGCTGTTACTATGTATAAAATCAGACACGATAGAAACCATGTTCTGCCTCCATAATTGCCTAGAGATGCAGACAGTATGGCAAGTAACAGAGAATACAGATATCTCCAATAGCTCCCTCCAGGTTCATACCATTCTCTATTGTCCCTACCTGCATTGGCCTTTTCCATGATGGCCAAGAACAGCAGACACTCTGAGGTTCTGAGCAGCTGACAGCGTGCGTGATAGGAAAGATGACAAACTCTATGAAATAGAGTTGATTCTTACTCTTGTTGATTCTCACAGAAGAGAATAGCCAAGAATTAAGAGAACTATGCCTTGTTGATTCCTAAGGAATACCAAGTTGATAGAAGAGAAAGTTTCTCTGTTTATTTTAATCTCCAAAAAAAAACTACATACCAAAAGCTATACCATAGCTTTTAAACAGAAATCTAAATCAATTACAGAAGCTTTAAAGCTTCCAGTAAACCACAACTTATTTAGAGGAAAATAAAAGACTCAGCTAATTAAGACAAAACATAAAATGCATTTAACATATCAGTTACGACCCTTGCTCTTTCGACCATCCAGACGAAAGAGATAGTTGTCTGCAATGCAGGCTGCATCATCCTCCCCAGGGTGCGAAAAATTCGCCCTCGAATTGACTTCTTCTTCCTCACTATTGTCACCACGGTAAGGTGATAGATGCTTAACATTGAACACATCAGCAGTACGGATGTGACTGGGAAGCTTCAAACGATATGCATTCGAATTTATCTTCTCTATAACTTGCACAGGTCCAACCTTTCTGGCAGCCAACTTGTTGTACTCCCCAACTGAAAACCGATCTTTTGTCAACACTGCCCATACAAAATCACCAACCTCAAATTCCACATGTCGCCGTTTCAAATCAGCTGCTTGCTTATACTTTGTATTGGCGTCCTCAAGTCGCTGCCTTGTTGTGGTATGGATTTGTTGGAGGTTAGCCACAAAATCTTCAGCCTTCACATGAGCATGCTGCAGGTTCGGAGTAGGAGCAAGGTCTAGAGGCGACCTTGGGTTATAGCCATAAGTGATGAAGAATGGGCTGAATCCAGTGCTCCGGTTGACAGAATGGTTGAAAGCAAATTCAGCCTGACTTAACTTCTGATCCCAAGACTTGAGATTGTCTCCTACCAAACTCCGCAGCAGATTACCAAGCGACCGGTTGACAACTTCAGTTTGTCCATCGGTTTGAGGGTGATAGGCATTGCTGTAATTAAGTCTTGTGTTGACAAGCTTCCACAAGCACCGCCAAAAATGACTAAGAAACTTAGTGTCTCTGTCAGAAACAATGGATTTTGGCAATCCATGAAGTCGATATACCTCTTGAAAGAAAAGAAGTGCCACATTAACAGCGTATGTGGTCTTCTTGCATGGAATAAAGTGTGCCATTTTTGAAAACCGATCAACCACCACACAAATGGAGTCCTTACCTCGCTGAGTGCGAGGAAGTCCCAACACAAAATCCATGCTGACATGCTCCCAGGGTCGTTCAGGAACTGGTAATGGCATGTATAAGCTAGCATTAGTTGCTACACCTTTGGATAACTGACACACCCTACAACCTTCAACAAATTTAGTGACTTCACGTCGTAGGGTTGGCCAATAATATGAATTCATCACCAGCTGCAATGTCTTATCTCTCCCCATATGACCTTCATTGTGCAACTCACTAATGATCTTCAAACGCAAACTAGACATTGGAATGCACAATCGATATTCTTTGAATAAAAAGCCATCATGAAGGATAAAGTCAGATCGTAGTTTTGATTCCACATCCTTCAATATAGGTCCAAAATAGGAATCTGTAGATAATAAGTCACGCAATGAATCAAACCCAAGTACCTGAGTATTCATGGTGGTGAGAAAATTCGCTCGCCTACTAAGAGCATCCGCCACTTTATTCAAGGCACCAGATTTGTGCATAATCACAAATGTAAACTGCTGCAAATATGATGCCCATTTAGCATGCCTAGCAGAGAGCTTATCTTGTGCATGGAGATGTTTTAAGGCCTGATGATCCGAATATAAGATAAACTCATTATGAGCTAAATAAGAACGCCAATGCTTGAGGGCTTGAACAACAGCATAAAACTCCACATCATATGTGCTATAGTTCACCTTGGAGCCATTTAGCTTTTCACTGTAAAAAGCTACTGGTCGCCCCTCCTGGCTTAAAACAGCCCCAATGCCGACTTTGGATGCATCACAATGCAATTCAAATGGTTTGTTAAAGTCCGGCAATGTCAAAACAGGGGCAGTAACAAGCTTCTCCTTGATGGCTTGAAAAGCTACAGTGGCCCCCTCAGTCCAACTGAATTTCCCACTCTTCATACAATCGGTTATAGGCGCCATAATAGAACTGAAGTTTTGTATAAAGCGTCTATAGAAAGATACTAACCCATGAAAACTTCTGACTTCTTGTAGACTTCTCGGCATCGGCCAACTCTTGATTGCTTCCACTTTGGACTGGTCTACAAAAATCCCATCTTTTGACACCACATAGCCAAGGAACAACACCTTGTCAGTCATAAAAGAACACTTCTTCACTGCTGCATAAAACTTCTCTTTTCTCAAGACTTCTAGGACTTCTCTTAGATGTTGTAGGTGCAATTCAATGTTAGGGCTGTAAATAAGGATGTCATCAAAGTAAACCACCACACACTTTCCAATAAACCGTCGAAGCAACTCATTCATCGCCCGCATAAAAGTACTAGGAGCATTAGAGAGGCCAAAAGGCATGACCAACCATTTGTATAAGCCGTCACGAGTTTTAAAGGCTGTTTTCCACTCGTCCCCATCTTTGATCCGAATTTGGTGATACCCACTTTTAAGGTCTAACTTGCTGAAAATAGTAGCACCTGACAATTGATCTAGCAAGTCATCCAAACGAGAAATGGGAAAACGGTAATGTACCGTGATTTTATTAATGGCTCTGCTGTCTATACACATGCGCCATGTCCCATCTTTTTTTGGCGTAATTACGGCCGGAACTAAACAAGGACTCATGCTTTCCCTGATGTATCCTCTTGCCAATAACTCCTCTACTTGTCGTCTCAGTTCTTCATGTTCTTTGGGGCTCATCCGATAATGCGCCTTATTTGGTAAGGCTGCTCCAGGGACCAAATCAATTCTGTGTTGGATGTTACGAGAAGGTGGCAGTCCTGCCGGCATTTCTTCAGGAAAGACATCTTGAAACTCCTCTAGTAAAGCTTGTACAGGGACAGGGACAGGAGACAAATCACTGGATTTCTCTTTACCAACCAACAAGTAGACCACCCCGGTTTCATGAATTTCTCCCACGAATTTCTTCATTGATAATAAAATCATCGAAGACTTTCCATGGGTTGGCTTAGGGACTTGTTCCCGAGTTGGAAGGAGATTGATTTTAGTATTATTGAACATGAAGCTGTATGTGTTCTTCCGTCCATCATGTGTCACATGTCTATCATACTCCCATGGTCGTCCCAAAAGAATATGGCAAGCATCCATCGGCACGACATCACACCACACCTTATCTTTGTAGCTTGTACCAATAGAGAAAGGAACAAGAGCCCTCTTTGAAACTTTCACATCATTAGCCTTCTGCAGCCATGAAAGTTTATAAGGATGAGGGTGTTGTTGTGTCTCCAAGCATAGCTTGGTAACTGCTTCCTCAGAGATAACATTTTCGCAGCTGCCTGGGTCTATTACCAACCTACACACCTTTCCACCGATTGTACAAGTGGACTGAAAAATATTATTGCGAAGCCACCCATCACTACCTTCTACTTCTCGTGGGGTAAAACATGCCCTTTGTACAACAAGCAACGACCCTTCATCACCCTTCACAAACTCCTCATAAACAACATCATCCCCACCATAGTCATCATAAATAGGAGCCTGTGCGAAATCAGTATACTCTTGTAGTGAATTTTCTTCATTCTCAATGAACAAGCCCTTACCAGCCCTTCCTTCTTTCTTGCAATCAGCCATCCGGTGTCCAGACTCACCACATTTGAAACAGCGAGTTCCAGTACGTCCAACCCCCACATCTTGTATTTTGGCTGGAGGTTCGCTCATGTGTGGTTTCAAATTCTGAACTTGAGAAGCTGGTGTGCGACTAGGGGCTGAGTTGCTGACAGCACCTCGATTACTTGGACTGCTAGGGGACCAGGTCCCACCTCTGCCTTTTTTTCGAGCGATTTGCTTTTCCAACTGTAGGGCTCGTTGTTGTGCTTCTGCCACAGTAAATGGATCTAGAAAATTTAATGTATCTTGAAACTCGGTACGGAGACCTCCAATATACCTTGACACCAGCTGCTCATCCGTTTCCCCAAGGTCGCAACGAGCTATCAAATGATAGAATTCGGTGGTATACTCCGTCACTGTTCGGTTTCCTTGCTTCAGATTTTGCAGCTGCTGATAGATCAACCTAGAGTAGTTGGGTGGTAGGAATGAGCTGCGCATGTGTTTCTTCATTTTCTCCCACACTGTGATCTTATTTTTGCCTTGTCGCGAACGAGTTGCTTTCAATTGTCGCCACCAAGCTGAGGCACGCCCACGAAATCTGGTAGCTACCAGTGACACTATTCTGTCTGCAGGAACCTCCTTGAACTCCAAAACCTCCTCCACAGAATTTAGCCAATCCACGAATTCCTCAGGCTGAAGACTGCCGTGGAATTCAGGAATGTCAATCCTCATGCCCGTCTCCCATCGCCTTGTATCAACATTCTGAACCAGCCTCCGCTCTCCTCTCTCACCTTCTTCACTGAAAGGATTGATTTCGTCATCAAATTCATCTTCATCATGTTGTTGCTGAACAACTAAGGCCTCCACCTGTTGGGTGAGGCGCTCAACTTGTTGAGCCAAACGCTCAACCTCTTCATCGTTGCCACGTCCCTGAGTCGCTCTTCCACGTCCCCTCCTTGGAGGCATAATGGCCTGAGCTCTGATACCAACTGACAGCGTGCGTGATAGGAAAGATGACAAACTCTATGAAATAGAGTTGATTCTTACTCTTGTTGATTCTCACAGAAGAGAATAGCCAAGAATTAAGAGAACTATGCCTTGTTGATTCCTAAGGAATACCAAGTTGATAGAAGAGAAAGTTTCTCTGTTTATTTTAATCTCCAAAAAAAAACTACATACCAAAAGCTATACCATAGCTTTTAAACAGAAATCTAAATCAGTTACAGAAGCTTTAAAGCTTCCAGTAAACCACAACTTATTTAGAGGAAAATAAAAGACTCAGCTAATTAAGACAAAACATAAAATGCATTTAACATATCAGTTACGACCCTTGCTCTTTCGACCATCCAGACGAAAGAGATAGTTGTCTGCAATGCAGGCTGCATCAGCAGCTTACTCCAATTGGTCGCATAACTCTAGATGTTTTTTACCTGATGAAACAAAGCCGGCAAACCTACAAGAATTACTAGCCCCAATTCCATTAGGATTGCTGCATTTTGCACTCTACAGGAGGCCAAATGCTCAAATCTATGCAACAGGAAGCCTAGACATCTAGTTGCTAAACTCTCAGCAGCTTCAGACATTATGACCAATTGGAGAAAGTCCAAACGCATATAAACTATCTTCGAAGACATGAAATGAAAACTGAATTCCATGGCACACAGAGAAGAACTCGAAACTCAAATCGTCGAGATAAACAACAGCATTATTCTTATTCATATCACTACTTCCATCGAAACTTGGGGGGCAGAACAAACTCTTTTCTTTTAAGCTAACAAGTTCCGAATTAGCCAAAACAAACTGATGCAAAGTATACCCTCTATACCATTCTACAAATTTCAGCACAAACATTGAACAAGTTTAACAAATAAAGATCGACAAGCCTACATTACATGTTCAAACACCTTCACGACCGAAAGGTTCGATCCTGTCGTCACCACCGAGAGACATTCCGGCCATGAGACCGGACAACCCGGAACTCGTCTCCACCAGCACATGCGGGTCATTGTAATTCCTCACAGCCTCCACAATCCCTCTCACACGCTTATATGGATCCGGGCAAGCGAAAACCTCCGACCCGACGAAAACCCCGTCGCAGCCCAACTGCATCATCATCCCCACGTCAGCCGGCGTCACAATCCCTCCGGCGGCGAATTGCACCACCGGCAGCCGCCCCATCTGCTTCGTCTGCGCCACCAGGTCGTACGGCGCCGCAATGCTCTTCGAAAAACTGAACACTTCATCGTCGTCCATATTATTCAGCATCCTAATCTGGCCCATGATCCCCCTTACGTTTTTCACTGTCCGGGCCACATTACCCGACCCGGTTAGATCTCCCTGGGTCCGAATCACCGCGGCGCCTTCCCGGATCCTCCGCAGCGCGTGACCGAGAGTCTCGGCGCCGCAGACGAAGGGGCAGCGGAAGTTGTGCTTGTTGATGTGATGGTCCTCGTCGGCGGCCGCGAGAAGCTCGTTTTCGTCGACGTAATCGACTCCGATGGCTTCGAGGATCTGGGCCTCGACGAAATGCCCGACCCGGGATCGGGCCATGACGGGTATGGAGACGGCGCGCTTGATGTCCTTGATCAGAGAAGGATCGGACATGCGGACAATACCGCCGCCGCTGCCGTGGGGAGGGTCTGCGATGATGACGGAGCAGGCGCCGGCGTCCTCGGCGAGCTTGGCTTGGTCGGGGGAGGTGACTTCGACGATGGCGCCGCCGCGGAGCATCTGAGCCAGGCCCACCTTGAGGGAGTATGGATTTGTCGTCTTCTTCTTGTTGGCGTCGGCGACAGCGCCGCTAGTGTAGATGGTGACCGCGCCGTCTTCAGCAGCCATGTTTGTTTTGTGAAAATCTGCTTCGATCAGATATTTGTGATGAATGAGGATTTTGCGATTGGGAGATTGGGGAATTGGGTTTGGTTTGATTTTTATTTTGATTGTGTGAAATGTGGAGAGAATTCTAGAGAGGCGGTGAAGGAAATATTGCGGTTGTTCTTGAAGTTTCGTTGTTTCTTTCTCTGTCCTTTATTGTATATTTTTGTTTTGTATTGGTCGGTGGGCTTAGAATAATGTAGAAAGTCACAACTGCCAAGATTCGATCATTCGCATGGCCTGCCATGGTTTCGCCGTGTAATTTCCGGCCAGTAATCCGATTTTTATTATATAACTTGCGGTGATTTGTACCTATAATTTTTCATGTTTCACCTCACCATTTTGCTACTTTGCACAAAAAAATTAAAAATTGATTCCCCTGGGTCCGTGACATTTAACTCCAAGGACATCTCCAATAGAGAAGTCCTATATAAAGTTTTAAACTTATTTTTAGGATTTCATTTTGATACTGTTCATTTAGGACTTCAATCATCTCCAATGATTAAAGTCCTAAACCAGCTCGTTTTCTCTCTCTTCCCTCTGCCTGGCCCACTGACTCTCTCCCTCCCATTTTAGATCCGGATCTAAATGAAGTTCTATTCTAGATCTTCATTTAGGACTTGTAGCTAGATGGGTATAGGGTTCAGATCCTCAAAATGAACCATTGGAGAGCAAATATTGGCATACCAAACTATAATTTAGGGTTTATCACCTCCCATTGGAGATGCCCTAAGGACATGACTAGCAAAATACTGAATCATATGAAAATAGAGTGACCCTTAAACATAGAAAAAAGAAAAGAGAAAAATAATCTTTGTTTGAGCTCGGAAGAGTGGGTGAGAGAGCGGAAGATGCTTTAAGCTTCGAAGTAACAAATATTGATAGATTCATCAAAGTCCAAAAGTCAGAGACTTTGAGGCAGGTGTTCTAAATTTCGAGCAACCTCAACAGCTATGCTAAACACAAATATCAAATTTGAATTGAATTTTGACATATGACTAAACATCGAGTTATTTTGGTAATTTATCTCCTCCGACCTATATACCAACTAAATCTCTATTAATTATATAAAATGTTCTTAAGGTTAAATTTTTGAAATGTCAAAATTTGCCCTCTAATTTCTAAAGGACTAAAATTGAACTAAAGGCCATTCATGGTTATTTTACCCGCCTTGCAGTTTCATCTTCTTCTCACAACTGCATCAGTTACAAACACGCTTACAGATGTGCACTTCTTTCCTAAAAGTTGGTCTTGGTGTAGTGGAGAGGAGCAGTAGAAGTTAATCACAGTTATTGTTTATCAACCCCATCGCCGGCATCTAATCCATACCTCCACCTACGATGAACAAATTGCAGTGGTGCACTATTCATCATTTTCAAGTTCGAGTTCATAGTGGTGCACGACTCACTCTTAAAATCAAGCATTATATTGGAGTAAAGCATGCTTGAATTTTTTTTCTCTCTTTAATTTTTTCATGTAAAGTGTTCATAGACGGTGATGGAGACAGTGATGGAATAATTTGAATTTTTTCAGGTGGGTTAGCTTCTTGGTCTCTTTCATTTGAAATCAAGTTGTTCCTTTTATCTTTAATTGTCTCTTTAATATACTATACACACAACAAAATATTAAAGAGAAAACCTCTCTCACATTGTACGTCTTTCCTTCTTCCTTCGTTTCTCACTCCAAATCCTCTTCTCACAATCACCCTTCGATCTCTCTCTCTCTCTCTCTCTCTCTCTCTCTCTCTCTCTCTCTCTCTCTCTCTCTCTCTAACTTTGCTTAGATTTATATTACATACCTGAAAATCTCTATCTCGATCGAGTCACCTATACCACTTACCCGACATCTATAGTAGTGACTCAATCTGGGTATCTCTCTATCTTGGTTTGTTTCATTTTGCCAGTTCTGAATGTTACTTTTCCTTCCTTTAATTTAATCAACGCTGCTGAATGTTGTTTCATATTTTTGTTATATATGAGTAATAGAAGAAAAATTAGAGTAAGGATATGTGGAATAGAAGTTTGCAATAGAAGTAGAAACCATATGGATGCAGCTATGTAGACCATTATTCCAATTTGAAGTTCCTAGGTATGATATTTAAAGCTATACAACTTTCAATACTTTGAACCCGCACTTTAATTAGCTATGTAGCACTTGGAATAGCTATGTATATAGTTGTGGAGTAATAGAAGTGTTATGCTCGAAGCTTTTGCCTGACTCTGATCATTTTCTTCGTCCATATACCCACTATTACCTAATATACATTTCTAATCCTCATCAGCTCCATGACTTTATAAAGCAGAGAAACTTACTAAGGTTGATTTTCCTTTCAATGTAACTTCCATGTATGCTTGAAGTATAACAAGTAGTATATGAGCTTTCATGTCTTCATCAGCAAGTTCTTTCTCTATATGGGTGTTTTTTCGTTTTGTCAGTTCGATTTTGCTGCGGACTACTCTTAATAATTTTACACATATCATTTGTGGACTAGAAATTTGCACTACAAGTAAAGACCATATGGCTGCACCTATGTAGACAAATTATTCCTCTTTCAACTTCACTGTGGAATTTCAAGGTATGTTCTTAGTTATGTAGCTTTCAATAATTTGTATATGTATAAAAGGTTTAAATTCATGTAGCTTTTCGTACATATATCAATTCATGCTGTGATAAACTCCCATGGCAGTCACAGTTGTTTTCATTGTATCTTCTTATTATACTTTTGGCATTTGTTTGCATTGTTTATCCTTATATACTTTTGGCAAACCCTTTGGCTGTAGGATATCATCAACGACTTTGTATAACATACCTTTACTTCAACAAAATGGATCAAATGAGCAGTGTAGGCGCTCACCATCGGCAATGGCAAGAGTCAATGAAGTATTCTCAGCATCAAGAATATTTGGCAAGGCGTCGTGAACAAGTTAGAGGAAAGAGACCAGTAATTGAAATTGATCATGATTATCAATCCCAAGTTGGTCAAGGTAATCATTATGGAAAATGTTTCTTCATTTCTTAAACTGATCGAATTCATGTAAATATTTCTAAATTGATACCCACAATAGTGTTAGAAGGCGAAAATGTCTAGTAATGTGAAGAATCAGGACCAAGTGGTACAAGTCAACCTGCTTCATGTATGTTGCTCCTAATATTTGAAGAAGATGTCTAAACCTCCTTTTATAAGGTTGATAGAGATTTAATTCCAGTTAATATAACCTCAACTAATCTGATTTCTTTCACTTTATTGGTGTTACAAGATCGCTCTGAAAACTTGAAATTTTCAAGATTATTACATGTTGACAGTGATGGTTGACAGTATTCAAGACATCGACTGACTCACGTGAGACAACTTGCACGCTTAGATAGATCACAGATAAGCGAAGCTGTTGTTCATAATTCTCCTCTACATGGTGAGTGTGTACATGAGATTAAACCTATTATATTGTTTTAAGGTTTATATCCACATAACTACTAACCTATGATGACACAAAAAATAGTGTTTTACACATCAGGTGTGCATGATCTTTCTATGCTAAATCATGGAAAAACTGGCAAATTCAACATGGGTCTTAATATTAGAGAGGATATGACCATCAATGATGTGACGATGAATGTAAATGAGGTAGACCACAACAGAGAGAATGTGTTTACTCCAGTGGCATGTACGCACAGTGTTCAATAACATCAACTTATCAGTAGACCGCGAATAATTCATAATTCGGCTAGAGATTTCAATGAGGATATGGGCATCCCATACTACCAATTACCCCCAATTAGAACATGTATGTATTGCCGAGCAATGTTGTTTCATCAAGAGACCTTTAGTTTGTGCTATTGTAAAGGAAATATTGTTCTGCCTTTAATACAACCTCCTCCTGAAATGGTTCAGCTATTTTCTGACCAAACAAATAAAGGAAGAAAGTTTAGACAAAGCATCAGAGATTACAACAATGTCTTTGCGTTCACTTCGATGGGTGTACATGTTGATGAGTCAATTAATGTTCGATCTCATTATACCTTTCTTGCTTAAGGTTCAATTTATCATAAAATTGGTAGTTTATTACCAGTTGATGGGAGAAGACAACGATATTTGCAAGCTTACATATATGACATTGGGCATAAACTTCAAAATAGATTGTCTGAAAGTGAAGTTTTGGATAAGGCAATGGTTGAAAAAATTCAACAAATCTTGCATCAATACAATCTATTTGTAGAAGTTCTTCGAAGTCTTGGACAACGTCAAGATTTACCCAATTGTAGACTCATCATAAGACAATATAAATCTAGACGGAAGAGATTTTATTGTTCAAATGGTTGATGGACGACTTTGGAATATAAAACATTTTGTCGGATATTATAACCCTATGCAATATCCATTATTATTACCATATGGATCGTATAGATGAGATATTAAGACTCGAGATAATAGAGGGAAATATATGTCATGGTGTGACTTCTATGCGTATATGCTACAGGTTGATTTTTTTTCTTTTCATTATTTTAGTTTCCCTATGTCACTGTAAAACATGTTCTTAAAAGATAAACTGTTATAGGTGCGTCAAGGTCACGAAAATCTGCTACATTGAGGTGGACGACTTTTACAACAACATGTAATGGATAATTATATGAAGATTGAATCACAGCGACTTAGATATCTAAGACTTGAACAAGAATTTTTTTGAAAGAATTCCGTCAAGGACTACAAGACTCTCTTCATGCAGAGGAGCACAATGCAGGTACTTACTTTTTAAAGTAAACTCTTATGTATATGTAAGATTGTTATATGCATTTGTATATTAATCTGAAATTGAAAGATTCTCAGAAAATGTTGGACGGAGAACCATTCTTCCATCATCATTTATTGGAAGCCCCCGTGACATGTACCAACGATATCAGGATGCAATGGCTTTAGTTCAAAATTTTGGTAAGCCCGATCTTTTTATCACCATGACATGTAGTCCAAACTGGGAAGAAATTAAAACTCAGCTGCTCCCTAGACAAACACCTCAAGATCGTCCAGATATAGTCACTAGGGTTTTCCATGCAAAACTTGAGCATTTTAAAGAAGACATTGTGGACAAGGGTGTACTAGAAAAAGTTGTTGCTCATGCTTTGGTAATTGAATTTAAAAAAAGGGGCATACCACACGTTCACATGTTGTTTATATTGGCTGAATGTGACAAGTTTAATAACCCAGATGAGTATGACCACATTGTTAGAGTTGAAATCCCAAATAAGGATGATGAGCCTCAACTATACGAGGCAATGTGCACACATATGATTTATGAACCGTGTGGAATATTAAATCTGAGGCTTGTGTGTATGAAAAATGGGAGTTGCAATAAAGGATATCTCAAATCATTTTCAAATTTCACAATGCAAGGAAATGCTACTTATTTTGTGTATCAAAGACGAGAAAGTCGTTTGCCTGTACATACCGGAAGAAGTGGAAACGTGATTGTGGATAATAGTTGGGTAGTTCATTATAATCCATGGTTATTACTACGTTACAACTGTCACATCAATGTTGAAATATATGGGAGCATAAAAAGTGTAAAGTACTTATATAAGTATGTCTACAAAGGTCTAGAGAGAGTAGCACTTATATAGATTTATAGATATAAGTGTAGATGCATCTCCCTCTAAATGTAGATGCATATAAGGAGGACGGCTCATTATAGATTTAATCTCCCTCTAAATGTAGATGTATCTGTTGGCTGTTGCATAATTAAACAATCACCTCTTGCATAATTGATACAAAGTGCGACTGTAATTATTTGGAATGAGGCTCCTATGACACATTGATATAACTTTGAACTACTTGATCAAACTTTTAGATACATATTGGCGTTTGAATTACCCTTTGGTGGAAAGATAATGATCTTCGGGGGAGATTTCAATCAGGTTCTTCCAGTGATTCCTAAAGGAACAAACTCTAAGCTCATTCAAGCTTCAATCATGAGATCAGCATTTTGGGCACAAATGAAAATATTGAGATTGAAGGAAAATATGAGATTCATAAATGACCGCCATGTTGCTAAATTTTTCCTGCATGTTGGTGATGGAGCTAAAAATGTCTATGATGATGAAATGATCAAATTGCCTAATTCGATGGTTGTTCCATGGGAAAATGACAGTTCCATTCAAAAAATTATCAACAAAGTCTTTCTAAATTTGGGCAATCACTTAAATGATGCAAGATACATGGTTGATCGAGCACTTATTACTCCTATAAATGATGATGTGGACATGCTCAATGATAAAATAATTGATATGTTTTCAGGTGATAGAATTACGTTGTATTCTTTTGACTATGTGGAAGATGACACAAGAAATTTGTACCAGCCAGAGTTCTTAAACTCAATATTTATAGGAGGATTTCTCCCACACAAGTTGACTTTGAAAGTTAGTGGCCCAGTCATGCTACTGAGAAATATTGATCCAAAATTGGGATTGTGTAATGGGATTAGATTATTATGTCGTGGTTTTTGTCAAAACTTAATCGATGCTCATATTTTAACAGGACACTGTGATGGGATTAGAGTTTTTTTTACCTCGAATTTCTTTGAAAACTGTAGAGAATACAGGACTACTATTTTCATTCACAAGAAAGCAATTTTCGATCAAATTGAGATTTTCTTTGACATTAAACAAATCTCAAGGTCAAACTATCTCGTATATAGGTATTTATCTCCCCGATCATGTTTTCATTCATGGTCAATTATATGTGGCATTGTCTAGAGGAGTATCTGAGACGACTACGAAAGTTCTCATTAAAAGAGGGTCTATTACTGGTGAAGATGGGGCATTCATTAAGAACGTGGTGTTCAAATAGGTTTTACTTCCTCCATATTCAAATGATTTCTAGAAATGATAGGTACTAACTGTACTATATAATTGGCGAAAATACACATGTACTTGATATCAAAGAAATAATCATGACCCTATTTAATTATTTTAATATTTTTTTGTCTCTTATGTGTAGGTATTGTACGAATAAGGTTTTTTCGACAAAGTGACGGAACCAGGGTTATAAGAGCATAAGATTAATAAGTATGACTATATATGCCTACCTATTTACGTTTATGTAGTAGTGCTAGCTATCTACTACTTTTTGTAAACTTATTTCGAAATGTAAATAGATTGTGTAAACCGAGTGTATGAAAATAAATAGGCTATAACAGTCCAAATGACATGTGTAAACTGCTCATGAGAACCGTCAATTCTCTTTTATATACGTACGTGCCACACTCCTTTAAATAAACGCAATAACACTAATAATTCGCACGCGCGTATGCGTGCAGGTAGACTGGTACATTATTATTTTTAAAACACCACTGTTTAATAATTGATTCTTTCTCTCTCTTTTCCTTCTCTTGATTGTTCTTTTCTCCCTCCCTCTCTCTCTCTCTCTCTCTCGTTATTTCCCCAGCTTCTCTTCACCAAATTTTCTTTACTTCATCAAAGATCAACCGAACCAAACTGCTCTTCATCAATTCACTCTACCATTCAATACTCTGACTCAAAGAGGGAGCATCAATCCCTTTCCTTTTTTGACTTATCTATCCTATGAGATTTGGAACCAACCTAGAAAAAAAAATTGGACCAGATGTACGTTGTATTTGTTTTTTTTTCTTTTCAATACAATTGTATTTGGGTTATTGCTAGGTAGTTACTATTGGGTTTCACTTGGGGTGTTCTCGATTATGTACAAATCTCAATTTTGTTCATCTTCAATTTGATGTTAGTGAAGAGTGAGAGAGTAAGAGTCGAGAGATGAAGAGAAGGTAGAGAAGGAAGAAAGAGAAACAATACTAAAGAAAAGATTTGGCATATGGAATTTGATCTGCCAAATTTGGCAGATGAGTTTTGATATGTTATCGGTTGGGAAACTTCAAAACAGTCTAAAGTTACCGTTGGAGCCTCCAACTAGTTTTTGACAGAACCATTGGAGATGCTCTAAGTAACAAAGATCGATAGCTTCATCAAGATTTGAAAGTTGGAGCTCGAATATTTAGAACTGAGAGTTTAAGACGGAGGCACAATCATTTCTCAACTACTCGCAAAGTCGTGCATCGCAAAGAAGATTTAGATTTATCATTGAAGTATATAATTTCTTGAAAATGATATAATTGACTTCACTCTTTCTTCTTATTTGCAACCGTCACACTTTAATTTGAAATTCTCAATATTTTATGGTGCTTCTAATCAAACAATTTTAAAAGTGGAGGCCTATCATTATTCGGCGTCCTGAGAATAATACTATGGAGGAAGGGGATGTTGCAGTGGTCCCTAGTATCATTGGTGTAGTCCACAAACGTACTCGAGCTGAGGATACTAAATCTCTCTAAAAAAGCCCAAGCTCAATTGATCGGTGGTCGCACACCAACCAAAAATAATACCATATTCAGTAGATACTTAAGATTAATGCAATATAGTGCAGATAAGGATCGATCCACAGGGAAAAGTAAACTCTATACTCTAAACACAAACTAAGACGCAAATATCAGAAACCTAACAGACTCGACCACTGGACGAAAACGTAATTAATTAAAATACCTAAACTAAACCAAAAATCACGAAATAAATACTGGACGAACTAGACACAGTGGCGGACAACCACACAAAAATTCAATGTAACATGAGTTGTTTTGAATGTCGAAATAAATTATATAAACTAGACTATGAACTGAAAACAGTACAGTAAAACGAAGATTTAATCAAAGTAAAGAGATCGTTAGACACTTCTCTCCACCCTAGATAATTCCAATCTACCCCAATCAATTCACATAACCTCAAATGAATTTTTTCCATGTATACGTTGTGATTACGTCACATACACCTTACACCCTCGTGCTTGACATGCTAAACCGGTTGATGTACCCAAGCTTAACTTGATCTTAACTTAAGAGATATGGTACTTCTTCGATCAGTCCAAAATCAACTTAAACTAAGTCATTACGATTTGTAGGATGTTTGAGACAACAACAAGACTTCTAGAGCTACTATGGATGAGTGCCCTTGCATCACCTTGGAACTAATTCACACAACATATTAAGCTATACGTTCATCTTTACAGAATATGCACTAATTGATCGTCACCTACACATTCAAGATAATAGATCCTAACATACACATCTAAGTTTCGAACCAAAGACACATATGCAAGAAATCATACGATGATAAAATAGTGAATAAATTCTCATCAAAAAGTTATGTAAATCACTGGGGTTCAAGATCAAAACATGTCCAGGGCTTCGATCAGCCCCTAACAAATAAAGTTTAGCTACTCATGCTAACCATGCTAAGAGAAAATAGATGAAAGAAAAATTACAGAAAAAATAGATGGGGAAGATGAAGATTTCAAAATTATGGTGGAGAGTGGCCTCTTGTTGCCGAAATTCCTCCTCTCTCCCCCTTGTGATCATCTTCCAGTCCTTGTGAACTTGTTCTTCTTTTATTTAATCCCCAAAGCTGATATGTTTTGGATTAAATACATAAATTGGGCTGAAACCAAATGACTTAAGGCTTTGACAATCCATTCCTTCATTGGACTTGATCCATCAACTCCTTGCTAGCTCATTGTTTCTCCTTGTTGACCCAGGAAAGTCCATTAATTCAGCTTTTAATCAATATCCTCCATAAACCTATAAAATAAATAAATATTATTAAAATGCTGAAAACATAACAAAAACACTAAATATAAGATAATATTAAACATAGAAACGTTGCATAAATATGCACCTATCATCAATCTGGCAGCAATTGTCATTATACATGGGGAGCCAAAGAGATTGAAAGTTCCTTCTTTTCCTGATCCTCTGAGTGCCGCATCCATTGCTCGTGTGGAAACGCCTGATGAAGTAGTTGTCCAGAGGAAGCGAGGTCCTGGTCGTCCTCTTGGATCGAAGAACAAGCCAAAGGAAGCTCCAAGGACTTCTGGAGAGCAAGAGAAGGAGTATGACAAGACCCCTCTTCTGCGTTTGTCATACTCGATAAGACTTCATGCCCCAATACTAAGGGCAATGAGAAGATGGTTAAATCACCACTAGGTGCTGGGCTTATTTGCATCTTTTTTTGGATTGCGAATTACATGGTGATGACATACCCATCACAATTGCGTGCTTAGGAGTATGTTCATCTCCATTCATACCAATGTCTTTCGTGATCTAGAAAGATGCAAGTAATTAAGCTTGACTTTTGTCGAGCTTAGCGTTTTGAATGAGTAGTACTAGCTATGTTTTGTTTCTTTCTACATTTTTTAGTGTAGGGTACATGTCAGAGTTCTTCTGTGTACTATTATGGCCTGGAATCTTTAATAATATCTTGATTTCGTAGAAAAAAAATACAATTTTAAAAGCACATTTTTAATTGCTTCTACGCTCTTCACTCCCGATTCCGTTCCACTTGTATAATTTTAAAAGCACACTTTTAATTGCCTCTACGCTCGCCACTCCTCCCATACTCCTCCCAAACTTTTGTGTTTCCTAGCTAGGTTCAAACCTATTATTTCAAACTTTCCTCAATCCATTATGACTCGCCTAAAATATTACTTGAGTTTCATGCCAAGAATATATACACAGGTTCTAATTTATTGTGGAAAGAGAAACAAAATTGAAAAAACAATCGTTAATAACTTGGACGCAAAATGAGTCTTCAGATTAAGAAAATCTTTGAAATAAGACAAGTCAATTTCTCGAAAAGAAATAAAAGGAGACCGGAAAATCCTGTCTTTAGCGCCGGTGGTGCAGTTTGGTCTTTTTAATCCTCCATCAACAGAGACTACCGCACGACGACACGTGGGACCATCAGTCACAGAATTTGAATGAGAACGTCAAAGCGCGCAACAAATCCATCGGGCCCACCACGTGACAATTGGGACCAGACTCATACAAAAATCCTCTCCTCTCTCACGTGCCCCTCTTCGCACGTGCCGCGGAAACTCTTGCTTCAAAAATTCAAGGCAGTGAAAAAAGATCGTTGCTTTTCCTATATCTTCGCGTTTACTCTCTCTTCTTCTTCTTCTGGAATCGAAGCCTTTTTTCGAACATACGATTGCGGCAATATAATCTCTATGATCGGAGAATCCTCAGTGTGCATTTACCAAAGAGGGCTTTGAGTCTCCGATCTGAGTTCGCCGCCAATCTAGGGGAAGGTCCGATTACGGGTTACGGAGAGAGAGAGAGAGACAAGAAAATGAACGGAGTGGGGAGACAAGGTGGACAGAGATCTGGTCACCAGCGGCAATACTCCGACAACTTCTTGGAGACTTCGTCGAATGGACGGTGGCTTCAGTCCGCCGGACTTCAACATCTTCAGTCTAACAACACCAACTCTTCTATCCCTCATCCTCCCCAGGTCTGTTTTGGATTCACTTTAACTTCAATTTTCACATGTAATCGTTGTTACTTGAAATTTGATATTTGGGGGGTTTTTCTGGCGATGCGGTCATTACAGATCTGTGACTTCATTTTTGTGTCTGATTGGATGGAGTGCAGGACTATGGTTACTATGGTGGAGGTGCAGGAGGAGGAGGACAGGGTTCGAGAATGTATAGGAATGGGCAGAGAGGGTACAATGAGTACTACATAGAGCCATCAACGCCTCCCAGTAATGCCCGGAGGAGGGATGGCGAGGAATCCCCCAATGAGTTCAGTCCTGGACTTTTGGATCTGCATTCCTTTGATACCGAGCTCATTCCTGATGTGGGTTCTCTTTGCTTTGATACCCACATTGTATTTTCCATTTCGGGGTTTAATGCATGAGAGAAATGTGTTTTGTGTCCTCGTAGATGTTAATGTTGGAATTCTGTTCATGAAATCTTCTATTTTATCTGCCATTTCTGTTCTCATACAGGACAATTGCATTTGTGGTCTCGGACTTCTGTTGGTTCTTTATATTGAGCTCAGTTTTATTATTTGTTTCATTTACAAAAATTGAATGCATTCCCATTTTTAACTTGTGCTTGTTGTAAGCAGTGTGTTCCTCTATGGATATGTTTGCTCTAAAGTTTGTTTTCTCACTCTGTATACCTCAACTGTGGAATTTTCAGAGGAAGTCTAAATATGTTAGTATACTATCTTCAACCTGGATGTTGTTTGGTTAATATAATTTTCTTCTTTTCATTTGAATGTTAGCCTGTCAGATATCATAGCTAAAGAGTTGGTGTATACTTTTTGTCTCAAAATATGAAAGAAATAACTTTGACTGCATTCTCTACCTGTATTGCTAATTTATCATGTATTATGTGTAGATCCCAGTTTCTGGAGTGCATGATGGTGGTGCTCAATTTTATCCCTCTCGGGGCAGAAGTTTTGATGAATCTGAACCCTATACTAACAACAGACAAACAGAAAGGGCTCGGTTACCAGAAACTAATGTTCTAAAAAATTTTGCACCAGACAAAGAGAAAGCCAGTTCTGTAGCAAAGATTAAAGTTGTGGTATGTTCTGGCTATTCCTTGATCCTTTCAGTTTGAAACTTTTCCTCGATCCTTTATGATCCTATTATTCTAAAAAGTGCTTGTGATCTCGGCTTTTAACCTGAAATGAATTGCAATGCCCATAAGACCATCAGACATTTTCTGAATCAAGTCATAAAGGGGATTTGAACTGGTTAAGGAGAAAACATATTGTGCCAGGTCTGTCACATTTTTTTTCCGGTTATGTAATCTGTGATTGTCTGAATTCAGGTGCGCAAGAGACCACTTAATAAAAAAGAGTTGGCCAAGAATGAGGAAGACATTATAGACACACTTTCAAACTCTGTAACAGTTCACGAGACGAAGCTCAAGGTATGTGTCGCTTGGTTGCAAACAGCTTAGTAGAGGTTAGACCTGTCTTATCTTGGCCAATGGCCTAAAAACAAAAAATAGACAAGTTTAGTCACTGAAACTAGAGCCAGCTGAATACAGATGAAGCCTTTTGCTTTTGCATTTTTTGGCCATTGGGAAAGACAAAGAACAGTTTATATGGGAACAAGAGGTATACGGTATAACTTTTATACAGCCCAGACTCATAAACATAAGAGAGATTACTTAAGTTCATTACTTACCCGGCTGATAGCCGGATAGTGTTGGACTATTGGTTGTGGAAATATTGAGAAATCTTAATTCATTTGTCTCTTTTCTTTGTCACGACCTACCAACCAAGTCTTCTAATGTTTTCTCTTCCCCTCTTTCTCCTGTTTAATTTAATACTTAGCTCCCCTTGTTATAAAGTTTGGTTAGGATGTTTCTGTGTTTCTGAGTTCGGTCTATATGTTCTACAGGTTGACCTAACAGCATATGTGGAAAGACATGAGTTTGTTTTTGATGCCGTTCTGAATGAGGAAGTATCCAATGATGAGGTATATAATTTATAATATGTCTATTTCATAAATCAAACAAATTTGGAGTAGAAGGAAGAATCAAAACACGCATAAACATATTCTTGAATGCATAATAGTAAAATCACAAGCAGAACATTGGTGTTGATATGTTAAAGAGATCGTTCTATACTTGTAGGTATATCATGAAACTGTGGAGCCCATAGTTCCAATTATTTTCCAACGCACAAAGGCAACTTGTTTTGCATATGGACAAACAGGTAAGTGGCCTGCTCACATCTATGTTCTTTTCTTACAAACTTGCTTTTGATATTACTTCATTATGTTTACAAACAGGTATGATTATAGTTGTTTTTGTTGTGAATTTGAAATCTCCTTCCCTATATATATTGCATACTAAATCAGTCTAATTGAGCTGGGTCATCTTATTTTAAAATGGTTAAGTGGTTCTCGAGGAACCTTAGTATGGACATAATATTAAGTAGATTTTCCCTGCTCGGTTTGGATTTTTGTAACTTGTCTGGCAAAGATCAGTAAATTCAAGAATTAATTAGGTTTACATTCCTAGATCATGCACACTCAGAAGCTCACATAACTAATCATTTGCATTTATTCTTGGATCTATGTATAAATGTGTATTTTTTTATTTACAAATTAGTGTTTTTACCACTTGAAAGTTTGTTTGAAGCATAGATGCCTTCTGTATTAATTCACAACATATGTTTATAGTACTTGGGCTTACCTTTGGTTGATCATTCAGGTAGTGGAAAGACTTTTACTATGAAACCATTGCCTCTAAAAGCATCACGGGATATCTTGAGATTGATGCATCACACTTACCGCAGTCAGGGATTTCAGTTGTTTGTGAGCTTCTTTGAAATATATGGAGGAAAACTTTATGATCTCCTCAATGAGCGCAAGTAAGCTTTTTTTTAATCATTCCTCAACTCAGTAATAAATGTTGCAAGATTGGTTTGAAAACTCACTATTCATATCCTGCAGAAAACTTTGCATGAGAGAAGATGGTAGTAAACAAGTTTGTATAGTGGGTTTGCAAGAATATAGAGTGTCTGATGTAGAGACAATTAAAGAGCTCATCGAGAAAGGAAGTGCCACAAGAAGTACTGGTACAACTGGTGCTAATGAAGAATCCTCTCGTTCACATGCCATCCTTCAACTTGCTATCAAAAGAGTAGTTGATGGCAATGTATCAAAGCCTCCTCGTCTTGTGGGGAAACTCTCCTTCATAGATCTTGCTGGAAGTGAACGTGGTGCAGATACTACAGATAATGACAAACAGACAAGGTATAATCTCCCCTTTCGATTTACTATCATAGAGGAACTCCCAAGGTTGTAGTCCACCATATATGGGTTAGCCAGTTGGGTATGTAGGACTTTTTCTCCATCTTAGAATGTCATGCGTTGCATTAGAATTTGATAAGCCCAATTAAACAGGATATCACAGCCTTTTGTGTTCTAGTTTTACTTTTATATATTATACCCAAGCACAAGGTGCCAAACTACGTTCCAGAAATTAGTGTTTACAATTTCCTTAGCAGGAACTATTGTAGTATTAAACTATTAATGTGTTTGCAGTGTGATCAGTATATATTGTTCTGTTGGTTATATAGAATTATATTATAAGGATGTGAGAGTATAACCTCCAGATGTTTTTACTAAATTTTTTTGATTGCTGGTGAAAGTAGTCTGAAATTTATGTTGCAGAATGGAAGGTGCTGAGATTAATAAGAGCTTACTTGCATTGAAGGAATGTATTAGAGCTCTTGACAATGACCAGGGCCATATTCCTTTCCGAGGAAGCAAACTAACTGAAGTTCTAAGGGACTCATTTGTTGGTGACTCACGAACCGTGATGATATCATGCATATCACCAAGCTCAGGATCCTGTGAACATACTCTTAACACTTTGAGATATGCCGACAGGTAAGCACTTTCATGGAAGTAGATATGCTGTTATTTCTGAGACTCATTCATCCTTCTTCTGATGCTGGTTTAAAATGAATCATATTCTAGGGTGAAGAGCCTTTCGAAGGGGAACAATCCTAAGAAGGATGTGCTGGCTTCAACCTTAAACCTCAAGGAATCAACAAATGTGCCCTTATCATCATATTTACCAAGTGCCTCTACCTTTGAGGATGATACGAATGATACATGGCCTATACAAGTTGGAAAGGAAGAAAACGATCAATCAGAAGAGATCTATGATGATCCAAAAATAGCATGGAAGAGAACTGGGAGGCTACAGCAGCCTAATGTCTCCACTTCAGAGGACAAAGTACGTAAACCCAATGGTCAGACCAAGTGGACGGACAAGCCAAAATCTCATTTAAGGAACTCAAATTCAGATGATGATCTAAATGCTCTGTTACAGGTAATAACACGAAGAGATTCAAGTACAAGGACATAATGAATAATGGAACTACAAGTAGTTTAGACAAGGGTCATGGCAGACAATTGTCTATTGTTCATGTATATAGTACTACTTGTTATTTCAATAACATGCTAATATGTGAATTCTGCTGCATGCTTTCAGGAGGAGGAAGATCTTGTCAGTGCTCACCGGAAACAAGTAGAGGATACGATGAATATCGTTAAAGAGGTATGTCAATGCAATATATAGAGGAGACCAGAATTGGTTTTTTTTTGTATATTTCCATTGTTCATTAGTCAGCATGGAAGAGCCTGCAAATTGATAGACTAGAGTCTTAATATGTCTCATTGTCGTGTCTTTGGAAAACATGCAAATTGATCATGACACGCTTTTCCTTTTATTTTTCAAGCATGTGGAGTGGTCAAATGCGTTTTATAAGACCTCTGATATATCCAATCATGGGTTTTTCCTTTGTATACTGCATTTGCAGGAGATGAATTTGTTGGTTGAAGCAGACCAACCAGGGAATCAGCTGGATGACTATGTTACAAGATTGAATGACATTCTATCTCAGAAGGCTGCTGGCATCTTGCACTTACAAAATCAATTAGCTAATTTCCAGAAGCGTTTAAAGGAACATAATGTTTTAGTATCTTCCTCTGGATACTGATTCAGTGTGGAAGCGTTCTTCAGAATTTATCTCATGCAGAGATTGGTTGGGTTAGTTTCATGCATGGTACTGGGACTTATCCTTCAATTTAAGATCAATTAACATTTTTTTACTAGCCCTTGTATGGATTAAACATGCCACATACACATACTTTGTAAAGTTATTGATTGCTGTAATTTGATTTAATGAATGAGCTGCTCGGCTGTTTAGATCTTTGTACCCGAGTGGAACTAGATCTTTAAGCCACATGTATGTCTCTAGCATTATACATATACAAGATCTTTCACCTATTCAATCTCCCGAGTTCTCTCGTCTCTTCTCTTATCTTGTTTGTAAAATTGTAGAAGCATAGACAATCTTGGATCAAATCAATGTTACAAGATAAATCTAACCCTGAGGGCAACATTGGTTCAAAGCCTGGGTTACTTTTCTTGGAAATGAGTTACTCGTAAGATGAGTCAGAGGCTGTTTTGATGATGAGATGGGACAGGAACAGATTGTTTTTTTTTGTGTGCTTCTCTTGGATAGATGCATTCAAGCTTCCAGTCCTTTCCTCAGTTCATTAGGGAGTTTTTTTTTATTGAATGAGAAAAGTTACAACTGAAAACCCCTACAAGTCTACAACAACCTTTGTTGTGCTAGAGAAAAACTAAGTCACACAACAAAATGCTTCTTGGGAATCCAGAATTGTACAAATCAAAGATATGCCTCCTAGCTACAGAAGAGGGCAGGGCAGCATGCCACCATCCCATCTTCTGGGAGCATCACAAGAATGACCAAGGTCCGCCAGTCTATTTCCAACAAATGACAATTGAATGGTTGAGGGGACTATCTAAAACGAGAGCAATATAACCGGAATGAGAGGGACTTTGCCAAGACAATGATGCTTCAGTGGAGTGTACAAGATTGGCAATAGATCCGGCTGGAAATTTGCTTCACGCCACACATGTTTCAAAGAGATATGGCCAAATTTTCTTGCAATCTCATGATTTCTGCCACCAAAGTTCTAGTCCACCATGGTGCTTTACTTTTGTGATTGATACTGTCAGTGAGCTGTTTTGAATCTTAGTCCTTCAGCAACTAGAACATCAACCAATCCCAGATTCTTTGTAAAAAGCCACTATTGGATTGCCTTGCTCATTTTGTATCACAAAACCTGCAGCAGCAATTTTAACTAGTTTAACTGAACCATTAAAGTCGAGTTTCATAAACCAACTAGGAGGAGATTGACATTCAATAAAATTGACATTATCAACAGCAGCTTAAACCACCTGTATAGGTTGTTTCTATATATTTCTGACACACTTTTAGTTTCGATCATGCCATATATGGTAAGCAAGTGTACCCACATGTTCAAAAAAAAAAGATCCGAGGATGTATGACTACTACAAACTGTATCTAACCAATCTGAAAAAAAAGTCCAAAAGTTGAAATAGAATTAAGTTGGGAAAATTAAGCTAGTCTCCAAATTTCTTCAGCAAATAAACAATGCATAAATAGGTGGTCATTTGATTCCAAGTGTTCTTAGTGTGCAGTTTCTGTCATGAATTTGGTTGGTCTCTGGTTCTAAGCTTCTGTCCAATAAGCTGCCATGATTTTTTATTTTTTTTTACTTTTGGTGGTAACTGTTGCTTCCAAATAATGGACAGAAGCGTACTCTTTGAGTGAGTTGGTGTCTGCTGCAATAAATCTGAGGCACTTTTGATAGAAAAGTGTCCATGACCAGCCTGACCGCCAAACAAAAATAATCATGTTTTTTTTAAGGTAAAGGCACAGATCATAAAATATCTTCTGCTAAGGTAATGGCACAGACATGATATTCCCCGCAGCATCAGAGAATAAATTGAAGAACCAAGAGAGCTCTAGGAGTTGGATAAAACACTTGTTTCAGTTTTACTTAACTTTTATAGTTGAGAGTTCTTTATGAAACAGCTTAAATACAGCAGCAAAGTTAGTAAATTAACAAGCGCAGACTGAAAATAATTGAGACAATGGTTTGTTGATGCAGTGAAACGACTTCCAAGTTCCAAGACCTACAGCAAAGGTAGAAAACTGACAAAACCAGAAAACTGATTTTAGTGACAGTTAAAAGGAGATTAGGTAAAAAGCCATACATAGACAAAAACCTATTTCAAACAGACTTTTATTTCAAAAAAAATATCAAGGCATGACTGAGTTCTTACCTTTCCAAAAGAGTACAACTGTACAAGAGAAATCTGTTTTATTGGAGATGAGGTGCAGTCTGCAGCAGTTTTTTTAGTCAGGCTGGGATATACTGAAGTCTTCCTAACCAGACCAGGAGACTATTTCCTAGACTTATTTTTTTGAACATGATTCAAATGCAATTAATATAACCAAGTTTTTCAGGAGTAAAGGAATGCCAACACATCTATATACTAATATAAAACCTGGTTTAGTTCGCCAACATTCAATTGCTGGTTCAAATTATACTTAGAAACAAGGTCCTGTGCATTTTTATGATAGAAGGTGATTTGTTTGGACAGGAAAGAATTTCAGCATTAACAAAGTTATGGAATGAGACATATTTAAGAGGACTTTGAAACGAAAGTGAATGTGAAGACAATAGCTCCAAAATAGCTGTAACCAAGACAATCAATTAGTAAGTTCAAAATAGCAACTGAAACATGATGAACAAGTTTAGATATATATGCCCAAAATGAAGAGATAAGCAGTGTCACTGAGGAGAGTAATGTCACTTGCCTCCCAAAGTAGAACCTAGTCTGATGAATCAGTCCTGTCATTTTGAAGAGACGCATGTAGAGCAAGAGCTGTATAATGCAAAAAGTAATCGTCTGCATATAATTAATCTTACATCAAAAATGTTCTTAGACATAGAAGTAATGATTCTAGAGTTTCAGATTCCAGTATACACTTCCTGGTATTATAGATACAAGGAAGTCCTGATTTTCCAGGCAATTCCTGTCACAAGTCCGCAACTGAACAATCATCCTCAAAGTTGGTTGTTTTCTTTCCAGTGAAAATTTTCAAATCTGGCTGAAAGTTTTACCAGAAAAAAAAAATTCAGATTTCACAGCCAAATTTTATTTAACAAGTTGACAGCAATAGGCTCGCTGCTTTTTGCAGGAGGACTCATTACTGTTAGAGCTTCAAACATAATTAATTGCACCACGTACAAGACAGTAACAAATTGTGAATTGCTTTCTATTCGAAATCTGACCCTTGTAGGACTCCTTCATTTCCTTCTTCTGGAGAAAGATTGCCTTCCGAAGCTTGAGCTACTAGCTTTATATCAAAGGTTAAAAGAGGGATCCTCCAAGACTTCATACCCTTATATAGACATCAAAGAGTAAATATACAATATAAATAGGCCTATGAACGAATCAAGCCATTCAGATGGAGCTGTTGCCATATAAAATTGAAGCTAGTTAGCTCTGAAGTTAGTTTCACAAACTGTAAGGTTACAGTTACCACCACATGCCAACCTTTAAATTGACCAACTGTAAGTGCTAAAGAAAGACAGTTTAAACAATATCAGACTATGAACGATTCCAGAAAATTAAAACATACAGGATGTCATTGCTAGAAAACCACCATTTGGACAGATAGAAAAACGTATGAAACATGAAGTTTTCATATGAAAGTTTCCATCATACGTCCTTAACCGCCTGCGATTAAAGACAATAATCTTTTCGCGTGGAGTTTCTTCTCCATTGATTGAGAACATATTCACTACATTTTGATTGATGTAGGAACTCACACTTCCTGACCTCTCATGACAGTTAGTTGTACTTCCAAGGAACTGGTGTAGCAGAAAATACCTAGATCCCTTCGTCCACAGTGTGACAGTTATTTCAAGGATTTGAATACGTTGTCATCTAGATTTGGAGAAGACATTACCTCATATTGGACTCTTTGACGAGTATGAAGTCAGGTTGGTTGACCTCATTCAACTAGCTTGAAGTTGGAATTGGTATGACCCGTCTATAGGTGACCGTTTGAGATGATGTAGGATCGCGTGTATGTCGATAAAAAGTATCGAGTAACATACTGTGTTCACATACATGACGAGTTTCTAGATTTGGATGAGTGCTCTGGTAAAACATTTATAAATCTTGACTGAAAAGTCCTCTTAGTTCTCAATGGTCTTCACTAAGAGAAGTCCTTGACTTTGGTACTAGAGAAGTCATCTTCTCCTATTGTCGAGATACTTGTTTGGAATCAGGGAAGAACTTCTATTTCAACGAAGGTAGAAATTTGGTGCATGGAAAAGCTATTCATCATGAGTTTTCCACATGTTATATATTGTGAACTAATTAGTTCAACATTATCTCTTGGCTCAAAATTTTACTGGACGCACGCCTGTAAGTAATTAATGCCAATGGAACAGTTTGATACCCAACTCTCTAGGGTTAGGTTGCATAGTTCTAAACTTGTGCAGATATCGAACGGAGTTGCTGACAAGATATTACCATAAGGTATTTCATCTAGTAGTGTGTGCCAGTAACTCTTGAATATTCAGTAATGATATTAGCAACTGTTACTAATATGGCAGATCTATTCTGTCCTTTCAATTGCGTTTTTTTATCAAACAAAGTAATGAGTAATGACACTTGCATAGACTCTACTGGGGTAATCCAGAAAGATCTTGCAAGCCTGAAAACCAAAAATCAAATGCAGGCAGTGGTACACACAATTTGGAAAAGCAAACCAAGTGTTGGTAAAAACACCACATCTATATGCACAAGTAAAAGACTCACAAGCACAGTTCTCTAACACCTAATGGAGCCAAGTCTCCGCGAGCCAAGTCTCTGCTTTGAATTCTTGATGCTTTTTGATGGTGCTGGTGGAACTGAGAAATCGGAGTACATATCCAAGAAAAACTTGTCAACAATGTCAAGGTACACCGGACTTTTGAGGCGAGAGTAGTAGTGAAGTGCCTCTTCCACATCCAACACCTGCTCCACGTCACCTGTATCCACCATTTCAAACTCTTTCATTCTTTTTGCTAAAATGTTGCTCCCTCCATGACCATTCATGTCCTGTAAAGATGACTGATTCTTTTCTAATCTGATATTACGAGACCTTCCATTCGGCTTCTTCTCCCTTATTAGTTCCTCTTGCTTGTTCTTCTTAGGACTTGGCTTCAAAAAATTGATGAAGTTTCCACTACATGCATCATCATCCTTGACTGTTTCTTTTGATGTACTATCTCTCTTCTTCGCCTTACCCAAGGTGCATTCCCACTCGTCGTACAAATCAGTGTAGAGCTCATCTGTTGGATGAGACTTCAGGTCACTCCCACAAAAGGGATGACTCAAGGAAAGGGATTTGGGTAGTTTCTTGTATCCTCCACAGAAGAACCTTTTGATTTTATGAAGTGTCTTGTCACAGAAGTCTTTGCTGTTATCACTGATTTCTTTTAACACCATTTTTGGCTACAAGGTTTCTTCTTTTTCTTCTGAGTTCTTGATACTGCTTCAATATAGATATGAGAGGGTTAAGAATGATTCAAGTTTCCCTAGCTTACATGCAAACATAGACATTAATTGGAATCTAAGGAGAAAACTTACATACAAAGTTTCAGCTTCCAGTCACTTCTTTGTCATCCTCCCAAGCTTGTAAGCATCTGATAGGCATGGTTTCTTATGGCCTTGAGAAAATTGAAGTAAAGTGACCAAGGCTTTTCTTTTTTGACTACTTGTTCTTTAAAGTGTTAGTGTCATTCATTAAGATGCAAAGCTAAAGGTTTGTGCTGTAATTTATAGGTTAAAGATACTGTATTTGATTATTTGGTCCCATTTTACCTGGAATTTGGTCTATATGTGGTCCATAGCCCTAACATTTCTTTATGAAAATCGTACCAAATTATTCTTGAAGTTCACAAACAAAGCCTCCTAGCTAGATCAAAAGTCAACTTTTTCTCATTAAGTTGCAAATAATATTGCATTATGTAACTCTTGAAACCTACTTAAAAGAAGAATTTGTTTTAGGAATTATGTAATTGTAGAGATAGTTTGAAGCAAAATTATGTAACTTTATTAATGAAAAAGCAACTCATTTATATAGGAGAGTACAAGATGTACAAACAGGAAAGTAATCCTATTACATCTCTGGATAAGATACATTGCCATATCCTGTGATCTCCACTATAACTAGGTACATCAAATATTCTACAACACTCCCCCTTGTGCCGGTGTATGGTGGTGATGCTTCTTCATTTGCTTCATTAATGCCTCATCAAAAATTTTGTCGAGCAAAAAAACCTATGTAGGAGAAAATCAGTCTCGCCAAGTAAAAAGAGTGCAGATCGTCGTAGACGATGATATGATACATAACCATGTTGCCTCATTGAAACCTCACTAAGTAATAAAAATCCAGTGGGATAAAAATAACCTTAGTCAAAGAAAAAGAGTACAATGTGTCCTTCACAACCAGAAACGCTCATGTGCATGCTAGACTCCTTCTGAAGTCTGCATCTCCCCCTGATACTAACAATCAAGGAAGCTTAGACAAGATGAGCAATCTTATGCCCTTCACATGCTTCTGGAATGTGGATTTGGGCAATGACTTAATAAATAATTCTGCCACATTGCTCTTAGATCAAACCTGGTTAATCTGGATCTTGAGAAACTCTTGTTGTTGCTGATTGTAAAAGTACTTAAGCGATATATGCTTGGTATTGTCGCCCTTGATGTAACATTTCTTCATCTACTCGATGCAAGCAACATTATCCTCATAAATGCATGTACGTTCATCAATAGTGGATTCCAATCTACAAGTCTCACGAATATGTGTAATGATGGACCTCAGCCATATACACTCCTTAATTGCCTCATGAAGAACAATAATCTCATAATGATTCATGGATGTAGCGACTAGGATCTACTTTGTAGACCTCCAAGATATCGCGGTGTTTTCCATAGTAAAGACATATCTTGTCTGGGAACGACCTTTATGTGGATCAGAGAGAAATCCAGCATCAGCAAAACCCGTCAACACATCACAAGGATTGTTGGTATAGGGGGTAAAGGGAATGCCGTCACCATATTCAATGGCACGTCCCTTTGAGACGGTGGCTTTCCATCTTGCCTCTCTGTAGGGATAAAATAAGCCCATATCTATCGTACCCTTCAAGTACCTGAAGATATTCTTAATGCCTATCCAAGACGTTGCGTGGGCACTGAGCTAAATCTAGCTAACAAGTTCACAGCAAATGAGATGTCCGGTCTTGTGCATTAAGCTAAGTACAGTAATGCACCTACTACACTTAGGTTAGGCACTTTAGCCCCTAAGAGTTCCTCGTCCTCATCCATTGGACGGAACAGATCCTTCTCTGGATCTAGGCTGTGGACTACCATGTGGGCTAGCAGGATGTACTTTGTCCATGTTGAACCTTCTTAACATCTTGTGGACATAAGCTGCTTGGTGGACTAGTATTCCACTACTACGGTGTTCTAGCTCAAGGCCTAGACAAAACTGTGTCTTCCCAAGGTCCTTCATCTCAAACTCGGATTTCAAGTACTTTGCAATATCCTTTAACTCATCAAGAGTTCCGATGAGATTCACGTCATCGACATAGACTGCTACTATTGCAAATCCGAAATGTTTTCTTTTAATGGACACGCAAGGGCATAGCTCGTTATTCACATATCCCTTCTCAATCAAGTATTCACTTAGGCAGTTGTACCACATACGCCTAGATTGCTTCAATCCATACAATGACCTTCTCAATCTTATAGAGAATGCGCTCCGTGGTTTAGAGCTACTTGACTTGGGTAATTTGAATCCATCAGGGACTCTCATATATATATATATATATATATATATATATCTGAATGTAGATCTCCATAGAGATATGCAGTAACCACATCCATGAGCTGCATGTCAAGTTTTTTGGAAACTACCAAACTGACAAGGTAGCGGAACGTTATGACATCCATTACGGGAGAATACGTCTCCTCGTAGTCAATACCAGGGCGTTGTGAGAAGCCTTGTGCCACAAGACGAGCTTTGTATCTTACTACCTCATAATTCTCATTACGCTCTCTACCAAAGACCCATTTATGTCATACAAATTTTACACTTGGCGGGGTTAGCACTACCGGGCCAAACACCTGTCTCTTTGTTAGTGAATCTATTTCAGCCTGGATTGCATCTTTCTATTTGGGCCAATATGATCTCTGTTGACACTCTTCAACAGATCGAGGTTCGATGTCATCGTGTTCTATGAGTTCATGTGCAACTGAGAATGCAAACGCATCATCAATGATCATAGATTCTCTCTCCAAAATCTCATGTATGCTAGCATAATCATCGAAATTTCTTTATTCACTAAACTAGGATCAACCGTTGGAACTCCCTCCAAATTGGTTGTCTCAAGGACATAACTGTAGTCAGGAATAATTTCATGAGATGAATTTTGAGAGTCGATGAACAATGGATGTTGTTGTGCCGATCTCCCCCTCTTCCTAGGGTAAGTATCCATCGAACCTATGGGTCTCTCCTTCTTCCTTTGGAGAGCCGTGGCCTCAGCCACCACACGTCCACCATGTGTGGCGCCGCCTCTCTCTCCCCTCACAGGGGTGACGGCGTGACATCCTCCCTGTGGGATGTCAATCCTTGCAGACACATTTGTAGTAGGTATGTGTGATCTTGTCACTTTAGCAAGGTTAGCAAATGTATCAGGCATCGAATATGCTCCGTTTTCAAGCTCTATATTTCTCCTTACTTCACTCTCTGCTAGTGCGGAGCGGGGATAAAGATGAGACAAGTTAGGGACTGACCATGACAATTCTTGTTGTTCATGTGTCCTTCCTCCCCCTAACAACAGGAACGTTGTCGCATCTAAGTAACAATCCAATAATCTTGCGGTAAAGAGATCGCTTGTCAAGGGTTCTAAGTAGCGGATTATAGTTGGAGAAATAAATCCAACATAGATGCCTATTCGTTTCTGAGGACCCATTTTATCGCGTAAAAGTGGCACGATTGGCACATAAATTGTACAACCAAATATGCGTAGATGTGAAATATTCGGCTCATATCCAGTAACCAGCTGGTACACAGAAAAGGGTTGTCTAGCAACGGGTCTAAAATGAATAAGCATTGCTGCATGTAATATTGTATAAGCCCAAGCAGAAGTTGGTAGGTTGGTGCGCATGACCAATGCTTGTCCAACCATTTGAAGTCTTTTAATGGTGGCTTCTGCGAGACCATTTTGGGTGTGTACATAGGGAACTGAAGGCTCGACATCAATCCCAATGGACATCCAATAATCATAAAATGTTTGCGATGTAAACTCCCCAGCATTGTCTGGACGTATCAACTTTATAATCTGGGTGGTGAGCCCTCAAACGAATAATCTGAGTAAGGAGTTTAGCATATGCAACATTCCTTGTAGACAATAACGCGACATGTGACCAGCGTGTTGAAGCATCCATCAATACCATAAAATATCTAAATGGTCCACATGATGGGTGGATGGGTTCACAAATATCACATTGGATACGTTGTAAGAATTAAATATTTTCTTTGGTGTCTTTAGCGTAGGAGGGTCTTGCTCCTACCTTGGTTAAAGTGCATGCTTTGCAGAACGAGCGATGAGCATTAGACATCACCAGTGAGGATGCTGGCGTTAGCTCAAGGTCTCCATGGACTGGAGAAGCATCATAGGGGATGAGAGCACCACTCTTGGTGTCAAGTCGTCTCCTCTTGGGGGAGGAGGTATCGGTATGAAGCCGACCATGGATGGTGGCGCCACCCTTTTTGGTGCCCACCTCCATGTTTGTGTGAACCGCTCTTTGGTTCTTGCTTCCTTTCGCTCGAAAGAATGGATGTCCGTTTGAATTCTTCAAAATCCGGATCATCATATTACGACCTGGGTGTCCTAGTCTATCGTGCCAAAGCATATATGTGTATGAGTCCTATAGGTCATCTCTTATGACATGGTGTGACTCTACAACTCTCATAGTTATAATACATAGCCCATTTGGCTGACACATGAGCTTCTCTAGTATTTTATTTCTACCGGAATCACTAGACGTAATGCATATATATATATATTCAATTCCATTCTCACAATGAGTATTTATATAAAATCCATTGGCTTGGATGTCTCGACTAATCAATAGGGTCCTTGGATCCCTATGAGCATAGAGAGCATCATCAATGATGAGTTTTGTTCCATTTGACAACAAAAGTTGGGCTTTTCCTTGCCATTGGATCAAATCCGAAGATCCACCCATCATTGTGGTTAAAGATGTTCAACAAGGCATAAAGTCAATGAAGAGTTGTCTGTGACGAAGAATGGTATGTGTAGTTCCGCTATCAATGAGACATTCAAGCTCTCCTGGAAATATACCTACAAGAAAACAAGTCTTGTACGAGGAAAGATCAAAAAATTAACTCAAAAGTTTGGTTTTCTGGGGATATGCCTTCGATCCATTAAAGGGCCTCCTCGGGTTGACCTCTCGATCCATGGAGGTACACCTTTGATTCATCGATATGCCACCCATATGTTGGTTGATTCCGGGCAAATCCCAGTTTGTCGTCGAATTCGACTAATCTGCAGAGCAGATTTCGTTGTGCCCTGTTTCTGACCTTTGTCCAGTAAAATGGGCACAACTTTGTTTAAAAATTATCTATGGACAATCCAAAGGTAGTACTGAAAATTAGACATCTGTATCTTTTCAGCCATATACTACTCATATGTTGATTATTTTTGGGCAATTCCCAGTTTGTTGTCGAAGCTGGCTGTTAGTGTGGCAGATTCTGTTTTCTGCGTTTTCAGGGATTTAAAGCACTCTTAGCTATCCCAATTGATACATGGATGAATTTGAAAGTTTGGTAGGACATCTAAAGTCATTTGGGTAGCTCTTTTCACTTATGACCAGGTGAAGAGAGATCAATGTAGGTGGGACAAAAATTCTGCTCAAATACTTTTATCGAAAATCTCTTGTTCTAGACGTCACAAGTTACTAAGGTGAGTCCTAGTAGACGATATGTTTGTAGCAACCACAAAGCATGTATATCATACAGAAAAATGTAGACAAACCTATTATTAATAAGCCAAAACAATGCTTTTATTAATAATGTCAACGAAATACATCAAAGTTTACTAATCCAAAGAATTGACGAATTACAATGTCAATAATAAAACTGAGGCGCACATGCCTTTATTAATGGAAAACATAAAACTCTAATCAAAATCCGGTGTCTCAGTAATTGAGTATCTGCCAATTTTGAAGTTTTCCTTAACGAGATTAGCCTTTGTTTCATCTCTATCTTCTGTTTGTTGTGGTGAGCTTCTAATGCAAGCTTTTCGCGGTAGGCTTTGTAGTGATCTGCAAGTCTCTTGCTTGCTCTACAGTTCCTGAAGCAGTGGTCGCTTGCTCCACACCTGTGGCAAACGCCATCACCGCATTTTTCTCCCTTGTCTTGAGATTGCTAGAGTTTGGCCTTGCCTTTGTCAACAGCGGCGGCTCCTCCTTGGCTGCCTCGTCCAGTGTGGCCTCCACTGCCTCTCTTGGTGGCTCCCCTCTCACGGTTTTCACGTGGTCCGTGGTCCATCATTGGGCGGTTGTAGGGACCTTGACGTTCCTCACGTTTTCCCTTTCTTCTAGGGTTCCGCTCTTTGCGCTTTGCGCTTCCATAGTTAACTTCAGGAACTCTCTTTGTCCCCAAAGGCGTTGAACTATTATTCACAAGTACATTATTCTGCTTCTCTGCAACAGACAGAATCTGTATAAGCTAATTCTACTTTGTGATATTCTTGGTTCTTATCTCATTATGGTATTAGTTTGCAAGTATCCTTGCAGCGACTAAGAATGTAGAGAGGGTTTTCTCGAGCATATCTGCTTCAGTCACTTCCTGATTGCAGTATTGAAGCATGGATCGAAGCTTGAGCATTTCAACATCAAAATATGCTAGCTTTTGAAGTCTTGGAACCTAATATGGGTCCACTTATCCTTTAGATCTGGGAGTAGGGTGTCTGCGATATGTCCAAATCTCTCAGCGAGTGCTACCCACAATGCTTTAGGGTCATTTATGTTCAAGTATTGTCATAGCAGTGGTGCCTTTAGATGGCATTTCATAATGATGATAGTCTGCACCTTCGCAGCTAATGTTGGTGGAAACGTGAGATCTGGATTATGTGGCTCAATCGTGGGGAGTATAGACTTTGTTGTCAATGCATTCTTGACATCTCCACACCAACGATGATACTCGATGCCTCTTTGGTCCAATTTGCCAAAATCGAGTTTTGTTGCAGACATCCTGAAAATAAACAGAAAATATATTAGTTTCGCAGTTGTAAAATACTTACTCGACAACTAATTATTTTTCCAATCGTCTTTGGATTAGTACTTCTCTTTGAAGTATGTGGTCTCGCAAACAATCTTTGTTCGTCTTAATTGATGCTTTTCTTTATCAACGTTCTTAGTTCAAATCGATTTTGTGAACGCTCTTAGTTCATGTGGGAACGCTCTTAGTTCCAAAAATGCTCATCTTCAAGAAATGTGCGGTGTAGAAAGGAGAGATGAGATATTATCCCGAAATCCCTACGGAAAAATCCAAATTTCTCAAAAGAGTAGGTTATTTTGGAAAAGACAAAGTAGAGTTTATAAAAACTTACTTGTTGTTTAATTACAGAACAATTCTTTTTCTTCCTCTTTTCTCTTCGGGGATCATGGCTGCGGTGCTCGGTTTAGGGTTTTGTGCTTGATAACGTGTTTTAGGAATTATGTAATTGTAGAGAGAATAGTTTGAAGCAAAACTGTGTAACTTTATTAATGAAGAAACAACTCCTTTATATAGGAGAGTACAAGAGGTACAAATAGGAAAGTAATCCTATTACATCTCTGAATAAGATACACTGCCATATCCTATGATCTCCACCATAACTAGGTATATCAAATATCCTACGATAAAATTGAAAATAATGGCCATAGTCCCAAAATAACAAACTAGTTGGAAATGGTGCATGGTCCCTTTTCTGTAAGGTAAAGACCATGTTCTGCTGGTATGAAGATCGGATGCATTTGGGTTTCTCTGGGGACTCTAGTCACTTTCCAACAGTTGCAACCTTTAAAATCAGGCCTATCTCCTTCCCCATGCCCTTTAAATCACTCCATTGCAGCTTGCAGAGGCCACGGTCACAATGTTGGCCCTATTTCGAAGAACTAAATGCTTGAGATTGGGACTGCAGAATGCTAGTTAGGTTTGGTCATCAATGCATGAACCAACTTCCAGGCTGCTAGTAGAGACAAAGCCATGATCTGAGCATTGAGAAGCTTGAATATACATTCAAGTGAGTACAATAGCAGCTTTTAATGTAAGACTTACAGGTACAGACTCATGAATCCTCTCCTAAGTCTCACCAACTTCCTCCTTTAACATGAAACCCGTCGAGACCATCTGCTTTGTAATTTTCGCCAACTGATGCCACATCCAAAACCTGAGGAGGCAAGACCCCTATCCAAAAGTAGAAATTTGTATTTGGCTGCCGGCTGGATGTATAGTAAAATTGCTGCATAGTTATTTACACATATAACAGGCCATGAGAAATCCATGTCAGTGTACTGAGAAATTGTCTTGACCATGTACTGTAACACCAATATAAAGCATACTATGACAGCTACATGTATCAACGACAAACAAAAGAGTCCGGATCAGCACTTGCGAAACTGGATCTTGCATAGTTCATTAGGCTGACCTTCATTACCCCAAGTACATTTTCCAGAATCATTCACTTGAATTGGTCCCAGACTTTCGTAACCTGGCTAGTTATCCCCATGTCTACTCACCTGCCTAACAAGTATTGATCAATACCTCGTGCCTGATAAAAAAACACCAGCAACGGTCTCCGAGGAAGTATACATGCCATTTTTACCAGAATCTATCTTCATAACTTGTAACAGTGTTGAATTGTTGAGTAAAATCTGGATGCTTTCGGTAGTGTACAACCGTTCAAGTTCTTGATGTGGCAGTGCAGTGCCCGTTCGACTCAACTGGTGTCCTTCCAATTAAGTTTTAAACTACCTATGTTCTTAGTTATTTGCTTGAACTGATATGCAGATAACTAACTATGCATGTATATATTCAATAAATTTAAACAAGGCACCAACTGCTCTCCGCCAAATCCATGATATATGAAAAGTAACAATGATGAGCCTATTACCAGGCTACTAGATCAGATCAATACATTCACTGAGCATTGGAAGCCTGAAATACTAAACTAAAGATCAGATAGCTTAGTCGTTTATTGGACAAAATTGGCTGTGCTTACAACACAATCTAAGCGTTATAAAGAACTAAGTACTCACCCATTCCCTTCTCTGTATTACATCAACTATCTCACTCTCAGTCTACAACTCACTGAGACCATCTATTTTTGTTATAACGAAAAAACTGATACAACATACTATGAAGTTTTCCATAATCACCTGAAGCAACAAAACTATCCTTTATCCACTGTGGCAGCTTGCTAGTTGGATGGCTAAAATTTTGTGTTGAGGAATCAGCTGCATACCGTGTATCTACCAGCAAAATTGCTGCATAATCATTTATATGCCGGATTGCTCTACCTAAGTTAGGCAGAGGAAAACACATGTTAATTGATCATAGACCAAATATAAGCTTGTCAAATTAGTACGTCACGTGAATATATTTAAGCTTGTGAGAAACCATACCAATCGATTGATTTACAGCTTTCATGCAAAGATTCTCATAATATTCTTTACCCCTGTGTCTGCAACTTCGGAGGATATCAAACCCTTCATGTGCTTCTCCACTGTGAAGTCCATTACCATGTAGAGAGTTCGCCATCTTAATCAAATTTGAATTTCCCAATCCTTCAATATGCTTTACTCTCTCCATTAGCTCAACATCAGAAGGGCTTGCATAGGGCAGTCCAACCATGACTATACATCGACCCATCCCATCGCTTAAGTTGATGCCCTCTGATATCTTTCCACCAACTACAGCAAGAAGTACTGCACCAGTCTGAGGACTTACTTTCCCTTCCTCCAAAGACAAACTATCAATTGTTTCCTTGTATTCTTTCAGAACAGATTCTACATATGTATTCTTTCTAGGTTCTCGAAATAGACGCTTCTTCTTTTTTATCCTATCAAGGATGCCAGAAGCCTCCCATGCATCGTACACTTGTCCTTCATAGTCGAATGAAGAGAAAAAGACGACAATTCCCTCAGGAACCACTGTCACCAAATTACAAACTAAACGCCCTAGCTCCTGTATCTGCAGATTAAATCCCATTACTGTAGTTAGCCATCATCTATTACAAAGTCCACCAAACACTAATAAGCATGAAAGAGGAGGGAAGGGGTACTGTAGATAATTTTTAACAAATTATTCTATTTCCAATGGAATGGAGCTATGTGCTGTATTAAAACAAAACAAGGACATACAACAATGAATCAAGAAATTAATGAGATAAGCTACCTACATAGGGAGTTAGACATAAGGATTTCAACATATACAGTTAAAAGAAGTTTGTTAAATTTGCAATGTACTTGCCATGACTGATGACCTTCTAGAGCTGTAGCTGAAATCAAATGACTGACCAGAAGGACCACGGGCAACCGCAACTGGCAAAATGCTCTCTGGGGGAACGATATGGCTACATGAAAAGAAATGTAATTGGTTTGGAGGTAGCCAAGGGAAAAGGCGCTCCCTTGTTTCTTCTATAGGTTGCAGAGTTCCCCCGGCTAGTAGCACAGCATGTGCTTGTTCGACAATCTGTGGGAGGTTCAGAGTTAGTTTCCATGACTGAGATATATCAAGCTATAAAATATGGGCAAGTAAAACAAAGAAAATTTTGGCAAACCTCAGAAAATATCTTCTCCCCAGTGAGCATTACGTATTTTATGTATTTCCCTTGCTGCCCAGAGCATGTTGGTTTAGTCCTTGAAATGATGATCCTCCCGTCACCATCTTTGTTAGTCAGTGACTGCAAAAAATCAGCTAATGCTTGGAAACTGGACAAAGTACTTCTTTCTTCACCATCACCAAGTGAGCTTTTCTCAAAACTGGCCACTATATCTCCATATCCACTTATCTGACAAACCAAGTAAATTAACCTATATACCCAAGAATAGTAGTACCAGGGATAAATAATGGGAAGATGGATTCACCTTGTACATGATGTTGCTTTCTTTTATATACTGAAGCAACTTGACCAAGTTAATGTTGTCAATATTGAGTGAAAATAAGAAGTCATTGATGGCCATAGAGGAAGTAGGCATGCTACTTGATCCAGAAGCCTTTTCAGGATTGCGGCAAGAACCTTCAAACTCCGAGTCCTCAACAAATAATACTTGAAGGAATGCCCGAGTGAGCACTGTGATAGTTTGGATGTATCTGCGGTTTCCAGATCCCAATAAATTGCAAAATCTTGCAAAGTACTTCTCAATATGGCACTGCACATCTTCCAACTGTAAGAAAAGAAAGCAAGGATACTTCTCAGTACCAAAGAAGCATTCATACTTAAGGTTACAGGTTTTACTATACTGGTACTTAAATAAGGGTTCTCACCTCAGACTGGTGGAGAAAACTTCAGACACTACAAGATAGTAAAGTACTAAAGTGGTCTCCTATTTTATAATTGGTTTAGAAGATTTGCACAGAATGAATTTAGAAAGGCAATTTATTGAGCAGTCAACCAAATGCAGAAATCAAATAACAAGTCCGCTAGCTTTCAAGTTTTATCAGATAAGCAAAAGTTAAATAAACCATTACCTGTGACATTGTGATTTTGGAGTCGTACATACTGATTAAGGAGTCAGCTAGATTGTGTGCTTCATCTATTATAATGATATTGTTCTTTAGATTTAGACCAAGTGATTCACGAGAAGCTTTTGATAGAAGAGATTGATATGGCAGAACCACCAGATCAGCAGCAGGAACCATGTTTCGGGACCCATAATATGGACAACACCTCATGTTCCTTCCCTGATGAACAAGATCTTCTATATCCAAGGCACCGATTTGAGACATCATGTTCTTGAATCGTTTCTGTTGTCTATGATTCCTAAGCATTGGGCATCCACAAGAGACCTTGTTCCTACGAAGCCTTCCTCCTGGACCTGAGCTCTGCAGTTCAAATCAGTCGAGAGAAACAAACCGTTGATTGATCTAATTGGTTAAGGGATCTTATCAGTATTGATTGATTTAATTGGTCCACAATCGGATGTGAATAATTATTACTCTTTAAAAGGAAACAAGCATTTAGATCTGCATATAAGCATTAAGCCTGCAGCACAGTGTAAGAAGGGAACTTCTTATCAAACATGTATGGCTTGCATTTGAAACTTTGGAATTAGCATTGAGCAACCAAATACCAGTGAGTCAGTGACTGGCCTAGGACAATCTAATGACATCTAAGCATCTAATAAACCAAAAAAGCAATACAAATGATTGGAAGCAGGAATAAGTTTGCTCATAGTGATTGAGTACCAAACTAGAGTACATCAGAGAATACATCAGTTAATTAACTTCGTTAAAATTATAGGTAGATTCACTTTGAAATAATGCGGGGAAGAAACGGTAATGGTAGCAGACAGGAAACCAGTAACAGAACGATTAAAAAGCATTAAGCACTAATGGTATTTAGTTTTAATAAAACAATGGCTATCTAGAGAATTTAGTCTTGTAAGGAACGTAAATGCCATGATGCCAGTAAAAATCAGTTTAGTGCTGGAATTGAATTAGATTTTAACTGAATACATTTGTTACCTTGATTTTGGAAACTTCCTTATTCTTGTTTTTCTGAAGTTCCAAGCAACGTTCATTGATGCGAGTTGAGCTCCCAAGTTTCAAAACATCTGAAATGCATGCCCCAGAAGAATGAAAATACTTTACGGAATTGTCTAATACTGGAATAGAAAAGTTCCATACCTTGGTTAATGCAGAAATTCTTTCTTGACCCCAAACAGACAACCTTCATCTCGTTAGCAAAGACCGTCTTTCTCAACTCCTTTATGAACTGTGAAAGTTGTGAATGGGTCCGACTACAAAAGTAAACCTTTAACTTCTCTTCCCCCTCATCTTCATCATCACTAGACCCATCTACTCCATCTTCCTCCTCACTCGATGAACTGAGAGAAACAGCAGCCACCTTCCTCTTTGGCTTCCCAGACAATGGAATTCCTTCCTCGTCACTTTCGTGTTCTTCCAGCAAAAACTCCTCCTCATCATTCAAGTCCACAGAAACACTCCCCATTTCCAAATCTTTCCCCTCTTTCTTCGCACAAGACTCTTCCTCAGCAGGCCGAGAGAACAAATCTCTACCATTTGCGCGGTTCTTGAGAAATCCAAGCCCAAATTTGTCCTTCTTCTTAGCCTTGCTCTTCTCCTCCCCCTGAACGTCTTTGTTAACAACCGCATTCTTCATCCAATCCGGTTCATCATCCGAGCCAAGATCCCCTTCTTTAGCACTATCATTATCATTTTCACCCTGGCCCTTCAACTTGTCTTGCTGCCTCTTGTCAACGACCCATTGCAAAGCACTACAAATTATACTTAAAGTCTTTCCCGTTCCTATTAACCAAAACCCAAGAACATAAACATGTAAAGCAAGCCTCCTTTTCTTTGTACTACATTTGCGAAGCTACAAAGTTACTTGATTTCATTATCCTAAACGTTCAAGCAGTGTTGGAAACAATTAAAACAGTTAAATAGTCTTCAACTTTTGGGTCATCTAAGAACCCCATGAGTAATGCAAAGCGTTTTAACAAATGGGTTTTTCAATTGAGCTCTCACTTGGTCCAATTTTCATGGAGAGAAAGAGGTTGAGTTTACCAGTAGGGCTTTCGAGCATGGAGAGGCCACCTTGGTTGAGAGAGTGATAAACAGCCTTCATGAACTCCACCTGTATTCCGTACGGTTCGTACGGAAATGCTGGGAACTTGGGTCCTGCTTCACCTTGTTCGTTTTCGTCCGCCATTTTCATCTCTCGCGCGCTTCACTTTCCCAGTTTTTACATACCAGATGGGCCTTCCATTTTATTTTGGGCTCTTTATTTCAAAATGGGCCAAACCAAATCTAAAGCCCAAACCCTAGCTCTCTCTCAAAGCTAATATAAACTCTCTTCTCCGCCGCTCCGAGCTCTGTTAGTCTAAGCAGCTCCGAGTTCTCAGTAGCAGAGCTAGAGCCAGGGTTTCTCTGCCTCGCACCCATGGTAAGCTATACCGTTTCTCGCTTCTCTATCTCTCTATTCTTCCGTTTTGTGATCTATTAGATCAGCTAGGGTTTACTGACTCGTTTAGGGTTTGTGTGAATTGACAAACAGACGAAGGGAACAGGGAGTTTCGGTAAGAGGAGGAACAAGACACACACTCTGTGTGTGAGGTGTGGTCGCCGCAGTTTCCATCTCCAGAAGAGTCGCTGCTCTGCTTGTGCCTACCCTGCTGCTCGCACCAGGAAATGTACGAACACCACTCTCTTCTTCTCTTTTTCACATTTCATTTGTTTCCCATTAATATTGTCTATGATTTATTAATACCCGGAACAGAAATTTTTTATTTTGATTGAGATATTATTCCAAAGTGTTTGTTAGGTTTTTTTGGTTTGTGAAATTTTGATCGGTGTTGTTTGGAAAATAGTCAACTGGAGTTTGAAGGCCATCAGGAGGAAGACCACTGGTACCGGAAGGATGAGGTATTTGCGCAATGTCCCACGCCGGTTCAAGAGTGGCTTCAGAGAAGGTAATCTCAGTTATTGTGTACTCGTTGATTTGCGAGGCATTGGCAGAGTGTTTTTTTTAAGTGGATTTATGATTGAATTTGTGTTGTTTGATCAGGAACCGAAGCTGCGCCAAGAAAGAAGGGAGTTGCGACAACTGCTTAGGTCTGTTGGAGGAGTGTCATTTGGGGTACTGCTTAACTAGGGCACTTATGAGTTTGGATCAGTTCTTACAGAAAAATGTTGATGTTTTTATTGATGGCAAAACTCCTATTGATTTAGTTACTTTGAGCTTTGGAAAGCAAGTTTATGAGACTAATGTTAATTTCTATTTACAAGATGTTTTGGGAATGTCTAGATTAAATAACTTGGGAAGTGACTTTGTGGTCAGTTATCAGTTTTGCTGCTGGTTTTTTATGAGCTAATTCCTAATCATTAGCTTATTTAGTTTTAAGTTGAATTAGTTTCTGAATCATGAACATCATATGGTGAAGTACTTTTGTAGCAGTAGTCTACATGCTCTTCTAGCTTATATTATCTTGCTCTAGCTATGTCAATGAAAATTGTAGTTCTTATGTCATAGAATCAATTGTCCTTTTTGCTGTTAGAGTCTGGTGTTGGCGTCCCTACCAATTTCATGCTGCCGAACCATCTAGTCTAATGGCTTGAATAGACTGCGCCAAAAAAAAGGTTCTTATTACCATATTTTTTGTGCTGCCACTAGGTCTGATTCTTGTGTTGCAAAGTCCCAAGTTTAGGGTACAGTAACGTCTTTTAAATGGTTGTGTTGCATCTTCAAAGCAGCTCTACCATATAGGTACACCTTTGTGCTTACCGTGCCTTGTTACCATGGTTTGTAACTATATGCTCCGGATTAATTGTTCATTTGCACATGTTTTGTGCTTGACAGAGAAGCTTGTATCTCATCGGTATATTACACTTTGTCCATTGGGCAGTGCTCATAAAACTCCAGACATGAAACAAATTCAGACATTTTCTTTGAGTGAAACAAATTCTCATAAATGATTACATGATAGAGATACAACTGGAAACTAAATCCAATCCAGACCGTTTCAACGCATGGAAGAGCGGATGGGTTGGTGGTGTATTCAAAGATGCGAGGAGGCATGAAGTGGAGAGCGAGACAATTCTTCTTGTCTGTGTCCACCTTAGCGATGTCGATTTGAAATTGAAACGATAGAGCAGCACCTTGCTTCTTATGTGTACCAGGCTCGTCTTGAGGTCGTCGGGAATCATCAGTCTAAAGAGAAATCTGTGAAAACAAGGCATGCTTTCGGACCTCCAATATGGAAAAACTCGAAGCTCTTTGCATCACCTAATTCTTCATGAGGCATGCTTGAGATGACCGATTCGTGTAATGGATTCTTGGTTTTCACACAATGACATAAGATGTATAAACCCCTAAACGCCGTGGACGATCATGACTATAGCGAAACACTATCTTGTGAAAAACATTATGATGATGATGATGATGATGATGATGATGATGATGATGATGATGATGCAGGTCCAGGACTAAAGCTTCGTCTGAAAAAGGGAAAGCGCGGCCTCCGCACATAGTAGGGACTAGTCTCCAGGTTCGGTCAACATAGGAGACAGCCCTCCTCGTCGTGTTCAAGACTGCATAGGTAAACTGGGTAAACCGACTTGTTAAACTCTTCCTCATCTAACTCAAGAAACTCCGACGTACACTTTTTGCTGGTTTCTTGGAAAGGTTTCCTTAGAGGCATCAAAACTAACTTTTTGTTTCAAGATTTCAGATGAGAGAGAGGTCGATGTATTTATAGTTTTATACAAGTCCTCGTACCAAACGAATTGGGACTCCCAGTAGGATCCAATCAATAAGCGACGTTAGTGATGTTTGAAGTAATAACTCTAACGTTCTATTTTCTATTAAGCCCCCCAAAAAGAGACGGAAATTTGTATTAATATTTGCACTAATCTGACAAATTTACATTGAATTTCCTCGAGCTGCTAACTAGAGAGCTACTTACAAAATTCAGACAAGAATGAAATGATTCTTTTGCCGATACAAACGACGTATACGATCATCTTCAAAATCAATTTAGCAGACAGAATCATGTGTCATGCTCAAGCAGATCCATGCTTGTAAGGTTACCTCAAAAAAAAAACAGATTCAAGTACTCTGACTCGCTACTGTGCTTTGAGCTCACCAAATTTGGACTTTTCTTCATGCAACTGCTCAAGTACACAATCCATCTCTGGAAATGCGGACGAAAGCAGTAGCTCGATAAGGTCATAAGCCAGTTGCTTCAAGCAAACAGATGACTACCAAGAAAAGAGAAAATGTTGTTACTATGCTAGAGAAATCAAGAGAAGACTGAAGTAGAACTTACAGGTACTTCAAGCATTCTTAAAACAATAACTACCTGAAGAAAGTAATACAGATCCTTGGCGCATTTGTCATACTCCTTGGTACCAACAAGACCAACTATAGCAGCTGGTGCATTCTCTGCATTTGAATGGATATCAAAAAGTGCATTATTAGACATGATGGCATTGAATGGATTCATGATGGCATAATCAAATACGATGGCATTATCTGCCCTCATAATGGTTTCTGCTGAACCGTATACTTACCGACCATATATTCATAAACAAACTTTGCGCGTCGATCTGCTTCCTGTTGCTGCAGCTCAGCAAGTCTAGGTGATGATATATCTGTAGGTATCTGGCCCTGAGGTGAGCTTTGTGATAAGTTTGCAGCTGGCTGTGGCCTTCGCTTTGGATGTTTGCTTATAAATATTCCATCAGGCCAGAGTATCTATTAAGAACAATTCAAAGTTATCTTCAAATGAGAAAAAGGAGCTGTGGAGTAGAAAGCCAACAGATACATGCACCCGCAAGATATTAGATTCAAACTACAGTTCTTCAACACAATTCCAGAAGATAGTTGATGAAAACCTAGTCAATAAAGATCTTAGGGGTGGGAAAATTGAAATGCATTATTAGTGTGATCTATAAATTCGACACCAAATACAAATCAAAAAATTTCTAGGTATAGTTTTATGTACTCTAATACCTCATACTGACTAAATCACGCATCTCATATCTTTCCCTATTTCTAAATATCTTTCCATGCAAAAACAAAAAATTAAGCAATCCCTAAAGGGACAAAGTAAGTCCACAGAAAAAACGTAGCCACAAACTTATTCACATTCAACAACTTGGATTTGTTGAGTTTCCACTACAGTTATCAGTGACAGTAATTGGAAACAGAAAAAGGTACATTGGCAGAAGTTAACTTGTAAAACCTTCCACATCACCAGCTAAGAACAGTGATTGAAAATGAAAAAAAAAAGGAGCGGGATAGGAGAACAAATATGTAATTTATATACATATAGTTTTCGTCGATACAAGTTCTATAAACTTGGCATAACTGGAGGAAGCAGTCAACTTCAAAAAAGTACCTGTTCAACTCGCTTAATCCCAGAAGCAACCACCAAACCCTTACGCAAAAGCTGGATTTTCTCAATTAACCAGTCATCAAAGGCATCACCCATCCCCAATTGTAGTATTTGTTTGGCCACCCAAAAAGCCTTGCGCCTATGGTTTCAGAAGATGCAAATAGCACTAGCATGTGAACTTTATGAGCTAAATATCACCTTGGAAAATTGAGTTCTATTACAAAATGACATATACATTGTACCTGATCCATCCACCATCTTGGAGCTGCAAAACGACATCTACCAAATCTAGTATGGGCAGACTTAAATTTGGGGGCACCCACTGCATCGATAATAGAGATATAGAACTTGTAATTATCAGGTGCAATAACTCCAAAAAGTTCAGTATGTATTAGTATCAAACTTGTAGGACAATAAATTATGGGGAGCTTTAAGGTATACCTCTGTAGGAAGGGTAGGGTCTGTAGCAGCATCAAGAAACAATTCAGATTCCCGTTCCTCTCTTCCCTTTATAGTCTTTCCTGAGTGTGTGACAGAAGATGCATATTTTGTTTCAACTGTGCCTGCACAGGTGCCAGGAGTATTGAGTGTCTTGCCAAAATCTGTTCCTGAATTTTTGACTGGGGAAGAGGAGCCTTTTGCATTCAATCTTAGCCCATCTCCAACAGCCTTATTCTTCGCTTGTATTGTAGAATCCTTACTTCCAATGGCTATCTGCTCCCTCTTCAAAGAAAATGGATCAAGCACCGGCCCACCAAACTGAGAAACCCTTTTACCCTTTTCAGATGGCTTATCATCTAGTCCGACCAAAAATATCCCAAATGATATGATCAGAATTATAAGGAAGGAGAGAGATTAACATATTCACCACTGGAAGTAACTGATTTTTACCTGACAGTGTTTCGATTATCGAAAATGAATTTGTAAACAAATAAGTCTGCATCAAATAATACAATACGATTAGCATCTTCTCCATCAATAGAACATATGTATCTCTACACAGAGAAAGATGAAAACGACCTAACCAATTATTTGAACCATTGAAGAAAAAAAAAATTGAACCTGAGAGTCAACACTTAAGAAGTCCCAAACTTCAATGGACCCTGAAATTGTTGGAAGCTGCATAAGCTCCTGTGGACAAACGGCAATATCAGTCTCAGTCATTAAAGACATAGCTCAAGAAGGATCACTAGTAAATGTCAGAGAAACAAGGTTGCTCTGAAACATTGTGTCCTTTTCATATAATATGCTGACAAGATTTAAAGTAAATAAGTGGAGTTGCAGTGTTCACCTTTATGTATTTGTCTAATAATATACATCTTTCTTGAACAACAAGTATATCCAAACCACTTGACAGAAAATGCTTTGGTGGCAAATGAAGATTATACTCAGGAAACTCTTTTAGACGCCGATGTAGCTCCTCAAAATGGCGAAATCTAAGGAGAATAGCCGATATTATTGAGTCAGAGAATGTTGGAAAATTTACCAAATATAGTATATGAGGAGAAAAATCTAGCACCTTCTTTTGATTGACCAACTGTTGTTATTTACATCCGTCACAGATATGGAATATACAGCAAATGTTTTTGAACCACTCTTCACAATATTTGCACCCAGCACCTGCAGCAAAAGACATGTGCACATACTTACACCAATATATCAGAGGGCATTATTTAAGCATGTAGAAACAAAACAAGTTACAGTGTCTTAAGGTAAGTACCTCACATTTCAACTTGAAAAAAGAAGCCACCGCCATTGAATTTTTCACAGAATTACTGTGTCTTATAGAGGGTGCAGATGAAGATGTGGCAGCTCCACTGTTAATTCTACCATAACTTTCATTTTCAGAATCATCGCTGGATTCCTCAATATGAGCATGGCCTTTTGGAGATTTGAGTATGTCCTGCCCATCTCCAGACAAGAAGCTTGTTCTCTCAACCTCTTTCCAAACATGCAAATTTTTATTGCTTGATCTGGATCTTTTCTGGCTAGACTTATGAAAGTTACCAAACTTTTTTGTAACACGGCGTTCAGAATTTTCAAGTGGATGATGGATGTGAGATACTGTCATACTTCTATTACTTCTACCATCCCAAACTTTAGTTCCAGGAGAATCAAGACCTGTTGCGCCGTCACTTTCTTCATCTTCAGAGGTATACGAAGTACTGCTTCCTGAGTCAATGTGCTCCGACTGCATAAGACGGTGTTCGTCATCTTCCTTATACAAAGGAACTGGAGAGCGATTCGATATGTTCTGAGCTTCAGGGCGGAAAGAGTTGTTCACTTTAACCTGATTGGTAACTCCTGGCTGAGACGTACGAGTAAGCTTGGATGCAATTTCCTTATCACTGGGCCTAGATCTTACTCTAGTATTATCTACAACTGGCTTCCCTCCAGACGAACCCTTTGGGACTTGCTCAGTTATTGGATTTCCACCTTCCTTCTTTCTGTAGTTTCTCCCTTTCGCCCAGATATTTTCAAAATTTTCAGGAGCAAGTGCATGAGTTTTTCTGCGAGATATCAGATCTAACATACTCCCCCATTCTCCTCCTGAGTTATGCCTTTCTATACCCCTTTCCTCGGTAGTTTGGGAGTTCATTGGCATTGAGCTCCATTGACGAGAAGATGGAGTAGGAATTAGAAGCAATGGGTCTTTTGATCCATTCACATTCTCTACTGCAGGTTTGTCTTTAGAAGTTCTGGACTGTTTATTTTTTAATTGTACGAGTTCAACACCCGTTACAGAAGGGTCTAGGTACCTGGAGAAGGGATCGGAGGGAATTGACTCCTCTGTGTTGGATTGTGATGCTTCTTGTACTACACTAACAGCTTTAGACTCGTTCATCTTTACAACCAACTGTTCAATTCTTTCATTAATAAACCTGTCACCGAAAAAAGTGAAGCACTATTACAGCATGACTGCATGAAGAAAGATTACGCTAAGAAGAAAGAATGAATACCTCGGAGTAGCCAAGTTTATGACAGGCCGCATCACTGCACAAGCCAGAAGCTCTCTGACAATATAGCGGAACAAAGTGCACTGCAAATCTTCTCGCCTGAATGTGAATGAAATAAGTCCATCCATTAAATGCTGCAAAACCTGCAGAGACACCAATGGTAGAGTATGCTACAGAAAATAAGAAACTGGAAAATACAGGAGTGACAGAACCATGGTCCTCCCAGGTGAAAAACAGATGACTAAGCAAAAACAAACAACCTTGTGCTCAGCTTCAGCAGAAAATAAAGCAGGGTGCAATTTGTTTTCAGCATCCAAGACAAGTCTTAATTCTATATCTCGTTTTTCGATCGTAAGCAATCCTGATTGTTGCTTTGGAATCTTTGCTTGTGTTATGCGAAAAAGCTCCAAGTGAGTGCTTATGAGATTGACAATGTCCCTGCACCAAAAGATAATCAGAATCATTCTATTTCCTCTATTATATGGTACCTTTTAGGCATTGTAAAGAGCATAACCTGGTAAGAAGATCAATCAGATTTAAATTCCTCATGCGTGCTGAAATTTCACCAATGACATTATTCACGATGCACGCCAGTTCCTCTGGACCTTGTTTATCTGGCGTTAGTTTAGAATACCAGAGATCCGTCACAAACTCAGAAACTAGATGCCTGGTGAAATCTTCTATAGCTTCCTCAACAACAGGAGAGTTAACTTTTCTTCTCCACTCAGACTTTCCAACTGTGTCGGGCAAAGAAAGAGGCTTGCTTTGGAAAGTAGTATTTGCTGGGGGAGGTTTACTGTTGTACACGGCAGCTTTTCTCCGCATGTCATAATCCAATGATACATAGCGAAGTATTACAATCAATGAAGCAGCTGCAGGCAAGTTGACCCAAACGGACGAGCTCGTCACTGAAAAGATAGAAACAACAACGACAAAGGCAGGCACTTTTGATCATCAGCCTAGCTTCTAACACAAGTAATCAAACTAAAGCATTGTCCTTTTAAGCAAAGATTCAAACAGCTTAAGAATGAAAATGCCCACGTATAGTGAACAGCTCAAGAATCTCTTGCTTAGGATTACAGATTATACTCTTCTAGTAAACAGCATGCATAACAAAAACAATGTGATCTCTTGCTTATCGGCATAGTAATACTCGATGCAATTAACTTCAAACCAAAAATCTCACTACATTATCAGAATCTAGACAAGCGCATTATGTGTCATATTGAATAGTCTACCAGCCACTACAGTTCCTAATTACATTGTAATTGAGTTATAGCATCGTGAATGAATCTGAAAGTGAACCCAATAGCCTAGTTAGACTTACGAGACATGAGATATGACAAGCCGACGACGCAGACGGCGAGGAAGACGATTCGCTTCTTGGCTTCCTCGACGAGGTCGCGGACATTCACTAGCTGCCTCTGGGTGCTCATCTCCTTTTTCAATTCCGAACCCAAATTCCTCAATCAATTAATGAAGCAATTCGTCTCGGATCGGGAGAACGAATCGAATCCTGTGCATTAGGAGAAGGATCGGGAAGTGTGGTTATTGGGTTCAACGCGAGGACCGTTAGGTTTGGAAGGTTGCGTCGTGTTGGCTTTGTCGCATTTTCTCTGTGATTGTTTTTGTGTCACTATCTCTATCTCTCTATCTGTGAGGGTTTTTGTGTCTGTTGGATTTCTGGGTTTGGAAATTTCTACTCGGCCAACGCTGCAAGGCGAATCAGAATAAAGGCCGTACAATTTTGCATTTTTAAACTAGTGTACGTACGTACGTATTGGATCACCAACTACGTATTTTGAAATCGTATCCATTTCAAATACTACGGATTGTATTTTTAAGGAAAAAACAAAAGAGTACAAAAGGCTCGGTTTTTATCGAGTGTTGACGACTTAATTAGTCAATCGGCAATATAGTTAGAATGTCATTTTATTTGTATTGATGCATCGTTTTTGCATTGTTATATTTCTGATATTATGTCGCCCTTAATGTGAAGTAGATGGGACAATCTGTACATCACTTTTTGTAATTAGTACGTATTTGAATGCGTAAGTGTCAAAGAGTGGTCTAATTATTATTCGACATGTTCTAGTTAAGTTCATTATAATTTAAAATTTAAGCTTTATGTCTCTCTTAATATGTATTCAACAGTTTTATTAATAAAACTTGAAGATTATTGCACTGTCTTTCTTTAAAAAACATTATATATAATATTCTCGTTGTTTTGTTCTTTTCTATAACATGTTTACTTAATTTTTTGTTCTTATTAGTCTAGGCCAAAACTTTATAAATTTAAATAGAAAATGACATTACAAGGGCTCCAACCTGACGCAAAGTGAAATTGAATGAAAATAGAACCTCCCTAACCTTCGATAAGGGCGGCCCTGGGGAGTTCCAAAGCTCAATATGAGATAAAATAAACAAAATGACATCCAAAATAATTATTTTTACCTCATAAAAGTTGTGAGTTACGATAAATAACTCATTTAGGTGTTCATCTCGAGCTATAACACTTAAATTGTGTGGTTGGTAATGAGTTGAGTTGAGTCAGTTGATAGTTGTCATTAGCATAAAAAAAGTATATCTTTGTTAAACTTGATTTAGTGTCAATCTATACATGTTTGAATAACTTGAGTCGTTTCATCTTAATTAGTGATTTGTAAAATAGTGAGTGTCAATCGAAGTGTGATTTATAAGACAGGTTGTCAATTTCAACTCCCCTTCAAAATTTACTTTAATTCATCCTCTCAGTGTCGACCTACTCCACCATATAACTAACCTATAACTGATTGTCTAATTGTGGTGACAAACCATTTGTGAGGAGTTGTTTTGGTTTCCGAACCGAGCTTAGCATGCTTATTAGATAAATAAATACAAAACTAAATACAAGAGGTATGCAACTCAGAGTTTCTGTTATGACATATTCGTTGTTCAAAAATTCGTCCGAATCGGTCGAGTACTCGCTACTCAGTAAAAAAATGAATCGTTTTGGGCATATTCTTCTTCTTTGAACGGTAGCTGAGTAATCCCCGAATAAACTCGAATCGCTTGCTTAATCAATCCGAATCAGTTTCACTCTAACAAAAATATTAAAATAAATCTAATTTTTAAATATGAAAATATAAAAAAATTCAAAACAAAATGTAAATATTAATCTGAAATTAAGGACGCATTTAGAGAGGGTGACAATATAAAGTGATTTATTTTCAAATACACTTAATAATGGTTTTTTAGTAGAGACTATGTGTTTAATGATTTCGATAAGGTTGATATTAATTTTATTTTATGTAGAGTAGTTTTTATGCATGTGATTTACATAGTGCAGTTATAGTTTACTTTTTTGCCATTAAACAGATCAATTGATAATTAAAGATAGATTAATTATCCAGAGCAATCGTGAAGTTTTTAAAAATTTACCATAAGCATTTTTTGCTTAATTAATTAAGATAGGTTAACTAATGAGATTTATATATTATTTAAAATTAAAAAAAATAGCGACGACTCCGACGTACTGGGCTGGGTTGTAATCGGTAGCAGTGTACTTTTTTCCTCGAGTCTCACTAACTCACTCTGACCCAAAACCAGGGTCCCACCACGTTGTTAATCAACTACCCCAAAATCCCCATGTGAGTCTGTTCTTTCCAATTCAACACCATCGTAGCTTCAGCAGCGCACACCATCCCCAAGTTAATTGAAACTTTAAAAAGACGGGAAAGCGGCGATGTCGGCGCCGGCCCCGGCCACCAACTCCACCTCACCTCCTCCGGCGACCAACGCCACCACATCTCCGACCGAGTCGCCGCCACCTCCCGCCGCGGTGTCGAGCTCACCGCCGACGGGGAACTTGCCTACGAAGACGTCGACAGCGATCATAGTCGGAGTTGGGATAGGAGGGTTCAGTGTGCTCGTCGCACTCGCCATTATCTTCTTCTTCTATCGGAGACGGAAGAACAGGTCAGCCAGGGCCAACGAGTCGGCGGAACAACCCAAAGGTGAGAGAGCCTGAGATTTCAAAATTCATAAACACCAGACTTGAAGCTTAATTAAAATGTTGGTAAAGGTGGAGAATATATATGTATGCTGAAATGTGAGAAAAATGTGATTAGAAATTAGTCCTATTTCAACTAATTTGGTGACCAATTAGTGATAACAGCTTATAAATTTAGAGTAATGCGCGTTAATAATGTTGAAGATTGCTTCTTTGATGGAATTAAGGTATATTAAAAGGCATGAACTGATGTCATTTTCACTCTCAAGTTCATGATGATCATGATTAAAAAATAAATAAATGCTAACTTGTACTAGAATGGAGTACGTGCATTTGATGTACTTTTATATAGCGATGGTTTGAAAAGGGGCGATAGTTCAGTTCTATGCATTTCTACACTGAAATAAGTGTCTGGTAGGAACTATCATGCAGTTTATTGAGAGGAGAACAATTAAGCAAAGAGGTCCATAGATGATGCCAGAGTGGGAAATGGCTGTTTTATGCTTATATTAGTTTTGTCACTAAGAGCTTTTCATATACTTTTTACATGTCAGGTGGCGTTGGGTTAGATTTAAGGCATTTTTTTCATGATCCATTGACCCTTGTTACCTCTTATTTGCAGATTCTCTTTGATTTGTGTAAGTTCCTATATTCGCTAGTGGTTATACTTGATCCTTGATTCCCTGATTTGCGCAATTTCTCGTTGTCGTGTGATTTCTCCAGATGACAAATTTAAAGGCCCACCTCAAAATTTGCAACAGAACTACACTCCTCCGCCGGCACACAAAATCGAAATGTCTCAAATTCCGGGTCATTCCCGGGAACCATCTTCAGCTGGTAGCTTGGGATCTGAAAAACCGCTCTTTGGATTTTCAGATAGCACATTTACATATGATGAGTTAGTAATGGCTACAAATGGTTTCTCCAGTGATAACCTTCTTGGTCAAGGAGGCTTTGGTTATGTCCATAAAGGAGTTCTTCCAAATGGAAAAGTGGTTGCAATCAAACAGCTCAAAGCTGGGAGTGGACAGGGTGAGCGCGAATTTCAGGCTGAGGTTGAGGTTATTAATCGTGTCCATCACAGGCATCTCGTTTCACTGGTTGGATACTGCATTAGTGGCGCTCAGAGGGTGCTTGTTTATGAGTTTGTTTCCAACAAAACCTTGGAATTTCACTTGCATGGTAAGTAGTTTAGGTGGTTTTTTCCTGTGCTGTTTTCCTACAAGCACCAAAGGAAAAAAAAAATAGGGGGTCGTGTTGTCCAAGAATCTTATTGAAGACAAATTTTGCAGGAAAAGGGACACCAACTATGACTTGGGCAATGAGAATGAAAATTGCTCTAGGATCTGCAAAAGGATTGGCATATCTCCATGAGGACTGTAAGTTTCCTTTAAATGCTGTAATGAACTACATGTCTACATGCAGGCTTTCTGGACAGTTATTTTCGTTGTTTTTTGCTTACTTTTGAGCTGTAACTTCAGGCCATCCCAAGATCATACACCGTGATATCAAGGCTGCCAATATTCTTATTGATGAAAAATTTGAGGCAAAGGTATGTAGTAATAGCTTACACATTTTGTTGTGATTTGTCGTGGACTTCATATGTATCAATCTCATTCTGGTCGTGCAAAGTTTGTACTTATTTCTGGCGCTAGAGATGAATAACTTAATCTCATAAGAATTTAAATCTGAAAAAAAAACATGTGAAAGCATCAGACACTTAATTTGAATAGACAATCCTCAAATTGATAATAGGATAAAAATTATATGTGACTTCGTTTTTCTTATAACGTGTGATAATAGATTTAGAGAAAAGGGAAAAGGAGAGGCATGTGTATGTATAAAGGCCAGATAAATTGTTAGTGTAGCACTGCCTCTTGATTCCTGTCCTTTTTTGTGTCACTGCTCATCTCCAAAGTAATGAAATGTGTGTTTGTTGAGTAGTAAATATAACTGGTTTTATGGATATCCTTGAATGTAAAGGCTGGCCATCCGTACTGCTTAGCCTTTGAACAAATCAATCCACTCCTAAGATGTGTTCTCAAATGTAGTTGATTCTTTTTTATTCAAGTACTCTGTGATATGTACTCATAGTTTTGGCTTGCATAATTTATTGTATGTTATCTTTTTTCAGGTTGCAGACTTTGGACTTGCCAAATTGGCTTTAGATACAGATACTCATGTCTCCACTAGGGTCATGGGAACTTTTGGGTAACATTAATATTGGTAGCATTACGTAATTGATAGGTTTAATGCAGTCTAGATTTGTACTGAAAGGTTATGGTGGTTGATTTGCTAACAGTAGTTCTTTTGTTGCTTATTCAGTTATTTAGCTCCTGAGTATGCATCCAGTGGAAAGCTCAGTGATAAGTCCGATGTCTTCTCATTTGGGGTCGTGCTATTAGAGTTGATAACTGGTCGCCAACCTATTGATAAAACACATTCCTTCACTGATGATAGCATGGTTGAGTGGGTACGTTTACAATATCCTCGCAACTAATCCTTAGCACTACATGAATTTTATGGTAGTATAGCACTTGAACTATGGCTGTTTCTTATCGAAAGGTAAATGTTTCATCACCCATTGGTTTACTTTTATGACATTGTTTCCGACTTTCAGGCAAGGCCTTTGCTCGCACAAGGATTGGAAAAGGGAAACTTTGATGCTCTTGTTGATGCAAGGTTGCAAAATGATTACAAGCTCAGCGAAATGGCTTGTATGGTTGCTTGTGCTGCTGCTTGTGTGTGCCATTCTGCCCGACGTCGACCACGAATGAGCCAGGTAAATCTTACAAAGTTCTAAGTTAGTTTAGCTGACTTGATACGTCAATTGGTATTGTATAGAACCTCCCACTTCGTTTTATAATTCAAATATCTTTTTATGAGCATATAGGTTTGTAGGACTTTTTTTGGTTTTGTTTATCATTGTTCTGTCATTATTGAAGTGTGTTGCACCCGTGGCAGGCTATTACTTTTGTAGGTTTTGTAGTGTCAGTATAGATCAGCATTAGCTTTGCATTCTTCTCTTCTAAGTTCTAACATAACCTGATTAGTTTATAGTTTACATCACTGTGACTAACTGACAGTAGGCCTAGGACCAATCACCAACCTACTATAAGGGTTGGTTCTCTTGGTTATGATTTTCATTTTTACTTGAATATTTTAACTACTAAAATAGGCACAACCATGAAATAAGAACCTCCAAACTTTAAAAACTGTGCAATTATACATATAGGCATGAAATTCTTGTTTGATGGTGCTCTATAGTAGGAAAAGTTGTTATCTCATCTACGAAAAACTTAAATAAATGAAATAATGCACTCAACTTAAATAGATGAAATAATGCACACTCATATATTTGAGCTTCATGCTTTTGTCCAAATGTTGACGCTGTTTTGAAAACTGGTACAAATGGTAAACAACATGGCTCTTCCCTTGGCATTGCATTTTAATATATCAGTTATGTTCAAAAGCAGGTGGTTAGAGCTTTGGAAGGAAATCTGTCTCCAGATGAATTAAATGAAGGAGTCATACCAGGTCAAAGTATGGTATACAGCTCCTCCGAAAGCACACAATATAGCACTCAAGAATACAAGGAAGACATGTTGAAATTTAGAAAGTTAGCACTAGAAAGCCAAGAGCTAGATCAAGGGACAACTGATAACAGCGGGCCTAGTAGTGAGTTTGGTCTTCACCAATCTACCTCCAATGGTGAAGGTAGATATCCAGCTCCAGATATGAACAAAGACACCCAAGATTCTGGTAAAAGCTCTTGACAAGTGATTAGTCAACAATGCCAATTTCTCCCATTGTCCACCTTGTATACGCCCTAATTTGCTGACTAGTCATACCACCGACTTCATATGGTAAGTGAACTTTTATTTAAGATGCATATACTCGGTCATCTGAACTATTTAAGTGTCCAACCAAAAGATTGATTGGATCTGATAGCCAATGTGTTCATATCATCAGCCCCCCTTATTGGTTCCCAGTTGGAGTTAGCAGAGAAACAAGACTGACATTATATATATATATATATATATATATATATATTGTAGGCACAAAACTGATTATTCTATTTCTTATGATTTTTTTTTTCAGATTGATTCTATTAATTATGCAGTTTGGGAATTCTCAGTTTGGCATTGGTTTTACTGTGTGAAATTGTTAAAATGATTTCTCTGTGTATATGTTTTCTGTTTATCAATGATCTCAAAGTAAGTTGATCGATCTGTCATGTCTTTTACTGGAGTTCAGGTTTTAATCTAATACCTTATCAAAGCCAATCATAGAGCAAGAGATAAGGTATCCTGTGTATAAGAATCGATTGAGATCATTTAGAATAAGACATTCGTTCACTTCAATCATAGATACGAAAGGGGGGAAAAGCACCACCTCCATCGTTCTATTCTGGAGGAAATTGGTTTACTCCCGAGTCGCACTTGTTCGTAATCAAAAACCAATATGACAATTTGATAATCTCAAATACCATTATGCAATTCTCCCTCCTAACCAAATAAGCAGCCTCCGTGGCTCGAAGAGAGTAGAGCTATGGAACCAAACATATAGTCATATAGGATTACAACGAGAAGTACGCTACAAACGACCACTTAATACTTTCTTTCACAATTAGCCGGTAGAGGCATTCTTTATTGAACAGTTTGGAGCCATTTAAATTCTCTATAAATAAATAACTTCGGACTGAAAAAAATTGTTACTTTAACGAAATTATTATTTTATTGATAAATGAATAATTTATATATTTATTGAGACTTTTAGATATTTCTTAGTTAAATTATAGGGAATTATATTCATTAAGAATATTTGTTTGTATATCTTATTCCTAGTCAATTTATGTTTTTTTAACTTGAATTTTAAATATACTACAGTATAAGGCCTATAAATACCTCTTTGATGTAGATGATCAACTAAAATAGATCAAATTTTTAATACGTCAGTGCGTAATCCTTAATTATGCACACTTAGCATCTTAAAACACAATTAAAATGCAAGAAACAAATAATATTCTCAGCAGGCACGTTAGCACGTGCCCCATGCAATAGTTTTTTTTTTTAAGAAATAGCTAAATTGATGAAGAAAATATAATTTCTCAGCTGAAAATTTAATTTTTATGAATTTAATATATATATATATAAGGGTCATTCTCCTAAGGTATATCTATTTTTGGTCATTTTCAGGTATAGGGCATTACACAAACTTTTCGATCATATTTTAACATCTCCACCGTCCAATTATTAGGTCTATATGAGTTGATCATTCCTGTAAATTTTCAGCCAAAATGGTGATCGTTAAAGTATCGAACTAGGTTAAATCAAGAGACTGGCCGAATCTGCCAAATCTGAACCGTTCATACTTATAAATTTCAATTGTAGTTTTGATTATCTTAACGATCACCATTTTGGCTGAAAATTTACAGGCTTGATCTACATATTAAGACCTAAGATCTGAACGGTGGAGATGGTAAAATATGATCGAAAAGTTGGTGTAATGCCATATACCTAAAAATGACCAAAAAAAGGTATACCTGAGTGGAAGAGTGCTGATATATATTATTAAATTATTACTTTATATACTCGTAGGGACCTAAAGGAATTAGAGAAAATTTATTATCTTATGCATTTAGCAAGATTTCTAGTAATATGAACTGGTCCCGAGCCGAGATTGGAATAAAATATTACTTTATCGAAATTAATTTATCGAATATTAATTTATCGAGATTTTACTGTATTCGAGATTGTTTGTTAGAGATCTCAAGAGTTAGAATGACATCATCCTTGAGAAAATTGTAGTCAAATAGAACACAAGTGTTTGAAATTATTTCTGATATATTGATCGGTCTCGAATTGGGTATATATACAAGCATACTTACAACTCTAATAGGAAATTACTTTACTCCTAATAAATTACATGATCCTACATAAGTACATAATATACTCCTCCTAAATATATTAGAAGTGTGACTCACTCAAACACTCCTCCTCAAGTTGGAGCATACAAGTCTCGAATGCCCAACTTGTCAAGTGAGTCAATGAAAGCTCTAGAGAAACTATTTTGGTAAGGATATTAGCTAACTGCTCCTCTGAAGGAACAAACGAGAATGCGATAATACAAGCATCTAGCTTCTTCTTAATGAAATGTCTATCAATCTCTACATGCTTCTTCCGGTCATGCAGAATAGGATTATGTTTATTTTCAACTACAGCAGTGTTGTCAAAATAAAGAGGCATTAATGGTCTCTGCTTGAATCCCAAATCACTAAGCAAATACTTTAACCATAACAACTCACAAACACCTTGAGTCATGCCTTTATACTTTGCTTCTGCACTAGAACGAGCTACAACATCCTACTTCTTGTCCTCCCAAGTAAATAGATTTCCACCAACAAATGTAAAGTAGCCAGAAGTAGAACGTCTGTCAGTAATATTACCTACCCAGTCTGCATCAGTGTATCCACTAGTCTCCAAATCTTTATGCTTACGAAACACGAGACCTTTGCCAGGGGCAGATTTCAAGTACCTCAATATTCTTATCACAACATTCATATGATCTTCACTAGGACTATGCATATATTGACTCACCACACTAACCACATAAGCAAGATCAAGTCTAGTGTGTGATAAGTAAATTAACCTTCCAACTGACCTCTAATACCGAGACTTGTCTGTAGGAACCTGATCAAGATATTTTGCAATTCGATGGTTTTGTTCTATAGGTGTATCAACCGGTTTACAATCAAGCATACCAGTTTCTGCTAACAAATCTAGCACATACTTCCTCTTACTCAACATGATACAATCTTTGTTCCAGGCTACCACAATCCCCAAGAAATACTTCAAATTACCAAGGTCATTCATCTCAAATTCAGAAGATAACTAAACTTGCAATTTCTTGATCTCATCTGTGTCATCATTAACTGGTCATCCACATAAATAATCAAAGCAGACATCTTACGTCGTCGGTGCTTCAGGAACAAAGTATGATCTGAATTGCTCTGCATATACCCAATCTTTTTCATGAAAGTTGTGAACCTTCCAAACCAAGCTCTTGGAGCTTCAATCCATACAAAGACTTCTTTAACTTGCACACCACCTCTTCTCCTGTAAAAGTACCATATCCTGGAGGAAGATCCATATAAGTTTCTTTGTTCAAATCTCCATGAAGAAAGACATTCTTCACATCAAACTGCTACTAGGGTCAATCTAGATTAGCTGCCAAAGACATGAGGACTCGAATGTAGTTGATCTTTGCTTCTAGCGCAAACGTCTCATCATAATCTACTTCATACTTCTGGGTGAATCCTTTTTCCACTAACTGTGCCTTATACCTGTCAACTAATCCATCTTCATTATGCTTCACGGTATAAACTCATATACAACTAACAGTCTTCTTTTCAGGTGGTAATGGTACAAAGTCCCACATACCATTCTTATTGAGAGCATCCATCTCAACCTCCATTGCCTTGGCCCACTTCTCCTCCTTGATTGTATCATGCACTTTACTAGGATGAGACACAACAAATAATTGATTCACAAATGCTACATATAGTTTGGATAGTTTATGAGTTGACACATAATTAGCTACATGGTATTTGGCTTTGGCTGTCAAGAGAGGCTCATATTCATTTGGAAGTTGACCACGGGTTGATTTAACAGTTCTACCAGACTCAGGTACATTATAACTTAACAAAAGAACACTACTACATACCTTAAGCGATGCCAGGCCAGGAGAGATTCTTGATGGAGAGGGAGAGACTGGACTTGCATGTATTTCTTCAACAACTGGTGACTAATCACTGACTAATTCTCCTCTTTTCGACGTGTCAGACACTTGTTCGACATGTTGAACACATTCAGAACTTGGTACAGACCCATTTGTCTAGATATTTTCGATGGGTCGATCCATATCTTCGATGGATTGAAGGGCGTCCTCGGGTGGGTTTTCGATGGGTCGAGATCCATCCTCGATAGATCGAAGGGAGGCCTCGGGTCAGTCTGGGGCACTAGCTTTGATGCGTCGAGACCCATCCTCGATGGATCGAAGGGGGGCCTCAGGTCCAATACTTCTGACTGGGACACTTTTAACTGAAACACGAACTTCTGGTTCCCCAAATTGGTCTTCATAAAACACATTCTTCTCCTCCTCACGAAAATTTTCTGAATGAGATAAATAATACAAGCCTTCACTAAAAGTGACATCCATAGTAGTATAGAACTTCTAATGTGGAGGATAGTAGCACTTGTATCCTTTCTGGTGAGTACCATAACCAACAAATACACACTTAAGAGCACGAGCCTCCAACTTAGACCTATAATTCTTATGAAAATGAACATACACCATACAACCAAAGACACGAGCAAAAAGTTTGTTGAGAGATGGGATAGTGACAAACTTAGACAATACCTCAAAGAGAACCCAATTTTTAAGAGTTGCAGATGGTAGACGGTTGATGAGGTGAGAGGAACACAACACAACTTCTCCCCATAGATATTTGGAATTGAGTAAGAGAGCCATTCCCATGTCTAAGAGATGACGATTCTTTCTTTCGTAAACTCCATTATGCACTGGTATTTGTGGACAAGTAGTCTGATGAACGATTCCATGCTGCTAAAAATAGTCTTGAAAATAGTGATTGACAAACTCTCCTCTATTGTCATTTCGAAACACTTTCACACATGCATCATACTGAGTACAAATGAGATTATAAAAAGCAGTAAAGGCAGAGAACACAACATCCTTCTTTTTCAGTAACACAACCCATGTTAATCTTGTGAAGTCATCAATCAACAAAACAAACTATTTCATTCCTGTCAATGTTGAATTTCTCGAGAGCCCCTATACATCAGAATGAATCAATTCAAATAGTGTTGAACTAAAAGAAAAACTAGGAGAATAACTAGACTTATGACTCTTAGCAAAAACACAAGTTTCATAATGGAGAGTTGACTCCTTTATTCCTAAAAACAATGATAGTATAGACTTCTTCATAACCCCGAAAGATGGATGTCCCAAACGACGATGTCATAGCCAGATTTCTTTCACTCTATCAAAACTCAATGTCAGGGCAACATTTGGTGACAGTGCTCATGCTTCCCTGTTGTACATACAATCCAAGTGGAACAGTCTCCCCCTCAGATCTCCTTTGCCTATTTTCGACTGAGACGACAGATCCTGAAAGATGGCATACATAGGAAAAAAGTTACAGAGCATTTGTTTTGTGACTTTAGTTTAGGGACAGATAATAGGTGATGAGATAGAGAATGAACATATAGGACATTATGCAACACAATTGTGAGGATAACTTTGATTGACCCCTATACCTAACACCGAGAACGACACACCATTTTCATTAGACACTTCAAGAATATGAGATGAAGACAGACTCGAAAATAAAGACTAAGCAAATGTCATATGGTCAGACGCACCAGAATTAATTATCTATGTATCACCACCAGTAAACTAGAGACTTTCAATGCAATACCAATTTTATATCTTCTCTCACGAGAACAAATACTTGTAGTGAGATCTTGTCTTTCTATTCCATAGAAATCAAGTTCTTGAATTGCTGCCTTGCTACAACAACTCTTATCATATGTGCCTCCATTGCTTGCTTTATGAGGATACGAATCTCTGTAGTGTCCAAACTCCTTACAATAAAAGCACTACTCCTTATTAAGATTTGGTCCACGAGCTGGTTGGATGTGAAGTTGATTGTCTCTGGGCTTTCAACCTTATTGAGGTTTTGATTGTACTTCCAGCTCAAAACCTCGGTATGAAGCTCCTTAGGCTGGTTGGACTCATCTTTGCGAACATAGGCATATGCTTGTTTCAGAGTTAGTGGTGTGGCTTATTGTAGTAGCTCTCCTTTAGCAGTAGCAAATCTTGAATCCAACCATTTCAAAAAGATGTGGACACGCATCTTGTCGATGGTCCTGTTATGTGTAACAGTATCAAGATCACTTTGGATCCCTTTCATCCAGTTCTTTCTAGATAGCGTTCAGGTTTGAGTAGTATTCTGCAAGTAGTTGACCATTTTGGGTAGTTTCACAAGCTTGGCACGTCAACTCGTGTACTTTTACAAAATCATTCTCATCATAATATGTGGTTGCAGCAACATCCCAGATGACTTTTGAAGAAGAGTAGCCAGTGAACAACATCATAATAGGTCTTGTCATAGACTTTAAGAGGGTCATAATGGTATTGGAGTTCATAGTATCCCACAAAGTTTGTTCTTTTTCAGCAGTTGCAGGTCGCGGTATAGTGCCTGCCACATACTCCCACGTTCCAATACCTCCAAGATGCACATTTATCAATCTTCGCCATAACTGATAATTGGTGCCATCAAGTTGCACTCCACATCTGGTGTGCCCATTCTGAAGAGCCATCAATTTCTCATGAGTAACTTCAGGTTGTTCTTCAAAGATTGAGAGGTCCATTGCAAACAGATTTAGATGTCAGATAAATAAGGAAGAACATGTTCATATTGTCAGGCTTTGACGGGTCGAGGGTGGATTTCGATGCGACAAACAATGGTCAGGGCAGCGAAATTCAGGTCAAGTTATATCAGATTGTCAGGATCAACTTAGACTCTGATGTCAAGTTAAATAAAACACAAGTGTTTGAGAAATTTTCTGATATATTGATCAATCCTGAATTTGGTATATATATATATAAGCATACTTACAACTCTAGTAGAAAACTACTTTATTCCTAATCAATTACAGGATTGCTACATAATTACAAAATATATAATTCCTAATATACTAGGAGTGTGACTCACTCCAACATTTATTTGTCACAATTTTGGTTTATAGCCAACCAAATGGTGTTCGAAGATTGTGGGACGAGTTCTATCCTTTTATGGTGGAAGATTATTTTTCATCCAATAATTCGGTCAATATAAACAAGTTATTGCATGATTTAGACGAAATGATAGAACAATTTAGAAAAAAATATTGGACAGTTCAATCTTCCTGCAATGACAAGTGGACCAGAAGAAAATTCAGGCATCCCAAGATGTATTGAAGATAAAATGCTGGTACCAGTCCCGCAAGTAGACATTGATGTAATAGGTTGCCTTAGCAACGATTAAAAAATTGTGTTCGACACCATAATGCTTGTTGTGGAAAGTGAGGGTGGTGCATTATTTTTTGTTGACGATTCAGGTGGAACGGGGAAGACATATTTAGACTGTATGTTATTGGTTAATCTAATAAGAATGAATCGTATCGTCTTAGCCATAGCATCATCTAGAATAGCTGCAGCTAATATGCCTAGTGGTAGAACGATCCACTCAAGGTTAAGTATTCAACTTCATGTAGATGCATCAACCTCGAGTTTTATAAGTAAACAATCTGATCTTGCTAACTTGATTAGAACTGCAACTGCAATCATTTGGGATAAAACGCCTATGACACATCAAGATGTGTTTGAAGTACTTAATTAAACTTTCAGAGACATAACAGGTGTTCGATTACAATTTGGTGGAAAGATAATGATTTTTGGGGAAGATTTTCCTCAAGTGCTTCCAGTTGTTCTTAAAGGAACTAATGGTCTCAATTCATTCAAGCTTCAATTTTAAATCTTCATTTTGGGCACAAACAAAGATGTTAAGGTTGAAACATAATATGAGATCTGTCAATGACCCTCAATTTTCAAATTTTTTACTTCATGTTGGCAACGGCAATGAACACGTCTTAAAATGTGAAATGATAAAGTTACCTCAATCCATGGTGATTCTGTGGGCAAGAGACCAACCGATCAATCAAATCATTGATGATATCTTTCCCAATTTGGGTGATCATGTATATGATACAAATTATATGGTGGAGAGAGAATTGATTATTCCTCTGAATGATTACGTGGATATGTTAAATCAAAATATTATCAACATGTTTTCGAGTGAACAAATCACGTTTTATTCTTTTGACTCTGTGCAAGATGACATCAGGAATTAATACCAACATGAGTTCTTGAACTCAATAACAATTGGAGGACTCCCGCCACACAAGTTAACTATAAAAATAAGTGCCCCGATTATGCTTTTGAGGAATATCGACCCAAACTTGGGATTGATCAATGAAACTTGATTGTTATATCGTGGTTCATATCAAAATCTCTTAGATGCTGAGATTCTAACTGGACAGTTTGCTGGGACTAGAGTTTTTCTACCTCGAATCCCACTGAGCCCACCTGATAACGTTGGTCTACCTTTCACACTCATAAGAAAGCAATTTCCAGTCAAATTTAGTTTCTCCCTCACTATAAACAAGTCTCCAGGCCAAACAATTCTCCACGTTGGTATATACCTCCCGGATCATGTTTTTAGTCACGGCCAATTAATTGTAATTGACATTATCGAGAGGAATATTTGAGTCTACTACAAAGATTCTGGTTTAAAAAGGCTCTATATCTGGTCAAGATTGTATATATACTAGGAATGTAATATTTAAAGAGGTTTTATTGCCTTCAGACATAAATAATCCCGCTCCTTATTAGGTATTTTAATATGCAAATTATTTAACATACTAATATCAGTTACTTACATAATTACTTGTAAGTTTAATGTTTTCTATAATTCTTTTTGTTTGTTCTTAGATATAGAAACAACTCAAATTGTTAAAAACACTACCAGACGTGTTTGTATATTTTTGGTGGGTTGGCGTCAGGGCCGGCCCTGAGAAATCGAAGGCTCGGTGCAAAAAATAAACTTAGACCCTTTGTATGGATAAATTTATTATATATACAGCAGAACCTCGATAATTTAATACTTGATTAATTAATAACCTTGCTAAAATAATATTTTTTGTCAGTCCCGACTTGGAGAAATCGTGTTAAATTAATAATTCGCTAAATTTATAAAATAATAGAAATTCAAGAATTCATATAGACCCCATCAAATATATAAATTAATAATGCCTTGATACATAGAATTAATTATTCATTTATGTTGTCTTTATGAAGAATGATTTAATTGTGATGTGTTACTTTTTGAAATTGACGTCAACTTGAATTTCATCTTAGACTTTTCTTAATATTGTAAGAATTTTTAGTGTTGTCTTCTTATAAAAGATTTAATTATGTAGAAAAATTCTTCCATATGTTAACACATCGATACATCATTAGATGATTTACTAGTATAAGTTACACTACTTCGCAAAATAAATATATTAATCTCGTGAAATAAGTATACTAAAATTAAATAGTTTATTAACAAAAAAGTTAGAACTTTATAAAATAAGTACAGACATGGTAAATATCAGTTTACTTATTTCATGATATCAAATTACTTATTTTGCGAAACAATCTACTTCATGTTAATAGACTATTTAATTTTAGTCTACTTGTTTCACGATGTTAATATACTTATTTTGTGATGCAATCTACCTAACATTAGTAAATCATCTAATTTATTGTATCGATGCGTTAATGTACTGAAGGGGACCCCAATAATATATGCACAATCAATTGAAAAATGATGTACATTGAAGAAGGTATAACAATAATATTTTTATAAATTAATAAATTATTAATTAACAAATAAATTATTAATTTATTGAATATCTCACTAAATTAATCCTGAGATAATTAATTTATAGAGGTTTAACTATATATATATATGTATAATATATTACACAAACAAAAGAAGTTGAATACAATTCCACAATAAAAAGTTGAAAACTAGCTCTTTCCTTGCCATTAGTACCCTCTCAAATCAAACACCCCCATACTATTTTGTCCAAAGAGTGTGGCATCACCATTCACTCCACAAATGGCGTTTGGAGTAGTTATATTAAATAATGTCATTAGTCTCAAATTATCTCTTCAATATTATGAGGATAGAGGGCTAATTTCAACTTATCACTATTTTTAGACAAGAGTGCACATCAACTTACACACTCCGCAATCCAAGATCCCTTTTTTCTTCTTCTGAGAACTCTAAATTCCCTCTCTTTTTTTACTTCTGAATTTCACAAATATATTGATACATATATCACTTTCATGAAATCGAATTGAATACAAAACCACAAAGAAATAAAAAGCTCAGATTTGTTTTACCTTCCTCTGAATCCGCCCTCGTCGTCGATGATCGAGTTGCATCGCGCAAAGCAGGCCTCCCAATTGTCCTCAATCCCAAAGCCCGCTACAACCTTTTCAATTGAGATTGAGAGATGATGGAAAATTTAGAAAGATTGTTAGCTTTTATAGGGTGGATTTCTATGATTTCGGAGAAGATTAATCGGCTTCCCCATAATTGTGTTGTGGGTACACCCAAATTTTTTGAGAAAATCAATGCTCTTTAATTTATGGTGAAAATTTGGGAGGAATGAACTCAATAAAAAGGGGAATACTGTTAGAGAAGAGCAATCGGCGTCAGACCAAGAGAAATGAAAGAGCAAAGAGGCTCAATTTTGTTTTTTTTTTCACTGAGAATTTTTATATCTATCTAAAAATAAATAAAAATGGGCCTTGGGTAGTCGCGCAGCCCGCCATGCGTCAGGGTCGGGCCTAGTTGGTGTATGGGAAAGTCAATAAAAATGAATACCAGTTCTCTCAGTAACTTAATTTTGAAAGAATGGAATAAAAAAAGAAGAATGAACAATATGTACTAGTATGTCAGTAACTTGGTTTTTGTTTTTAATATATTCCAAGTTTTGTAATCAACTTGACTACAAAATCTTGAATGTTATCATTAGTTAGCGTTACAGAATAGCACAAAAACAGTTGATGACAAAAAAAAAACGTTACCTGACCGTCACACAAACATAGAGAAAAGTTTTGCGCTTAAGGTATATGCTTTATATTATCTGAGATATGGTACAATTTATAATTTCTTAGTTAGAATTTAACAGTTACAATTATTGTTACCAGAATGAGACGTCATCGTCAACAGAATAATGTCTTAGACAAGATCTTATAACTTTTTACTTATGCGAGACACTAGCCTTCATGCAAGCGTAAATTTATTTGAAACTTTCTAACAAGTAATATGTATCTTTTACAGTTCTACAAAAAACGTAAAAATTTGATACAAATTATTGAGGTAATTAAGTAATGCATTCATGTTTTACATATACATGTCTGTGCCGGTGTATTAATTTGTTCCAACACTCCTAATTTTTATTTGTAGTTAAAGTGACGAGTCGTTCTACATAATGATTAATGTGGTTAGACTTCATGGTAGATGTCGATGTTATTATAATTACTCTTTATATTTCTTTAAAAAGTTTCTTTTTTGCATGTTTGTTTGTTCCATTTTCATACAAATGGCAGAGTCATGTATGGGTAAATAAAATTAATAGTAGTTGAATTAGATATTTTATTTTTTTACCGTAGTTGAATCATATATTTTATAAAATAATATAATTACACGACCTTAATAAATATATCGATATCGTAAAGAATTACCAATATTGAAATAGCTTCTTTTATAATAATAATAATTCCACGGCGTTCAATAAATATACCGAGAATATACTGCAGAAGCGATTCAAACCGGGCCGATCAGCCTACTATTATATCCCTCCAAAATCAAGACTAATAAACGGTTCACTTTTTCAAAACCAAAACTGTTTGCTTCCGCTGTGATGGAGAAGCGTCTCCGCTCCTCTCTCCGATCCTCCGCCGAAGATTTCCTGACCTCCGCCACCTCCCTCTCACTCAAATCCTCAAAGCCCTCTCTCAAAACCCTAATCCACAACATCAAACCCTCCTCCGACCTCGCCTCCTCTCTCCCCATCTCTCTCTCCAACTCCATCTCCGCCGCCATCCTCTCCTTCCAAAACCCTAATTTCAATCCCAACCCGCCGTCTAGATCCCCTCGCTCTCCCCCCACCAAGCGCCGCCGCCGCTCTAACCGGAGCTCCAAAACCCGACCCGAACCCGAACCCGAGCCGAATCCGGAAGAAGACAAGCACCAGCTCCTCTCCAAGCTTCGAATCCTCGCCTGCATCGCGCAGCTATGTACCGCTCATCCGCAAAACGCGTTCACGCCGTCGGATCTGCTTCCCGGAGTCCAGTCGCTGCACGACAATCTGATGATTTTGGAGTCGGATTCGGCGGTGGTCTCGGCGGTGGCGAGTTTATGCGAGCTGTGGTGGAAGGAGGAGTTTCCGGGCCGAGAATCGCTCATTTCTCAGTCGCTGCCGTACTTGCTGTCGAGATCTCTCACTCTGAACAAGAAGGCCGACGTCCACAGAGTCTACGCGCTCCGCGAGGCCTTCACCTGCTTCGATTTCGAAGACGAGAGCATCGAGGACCTGAAGCTATTACTGATCCGCTGCGTGATTTCGCCGCTGTATTTGAAGACGGAGGAGGGGAGGAAGTTTCTGGTGTTTTTGTTTGGGCTGAGCTCTCAGCTTTTGAAGGAGGTGTTGGCGGTGATTCGGTCTCAGATTCCGTTTGGGAGGAAGTCGATGCTGGAGGCCTACGGTGATGTGTTGTTTCGGGCGTGGAAAGTGGCAGAGGGGGAGCTGAGGAGTGAGATTGAGAAAGGCTTCTTGCAGGGTTTGATTGAGGGAGCAATACACGCAGGCTCCAGAGCCTTTGCTGCTTCTATTAGAAGGGTTTTGGGAGGGTTTATAAACCAGAGGACCACTGCTGGCGTTGAGAAGCTTCTGTTCCAGCTGTCCGAGCCTGTCATTTTTCGCTCTTTGCAGGTACTTATTTTGTTAACAAGTGATATTAAAGGCCGTGTTTTCTTTGGTGTACTTTGTTGAATGTTTGATTTGTTATGGTAGGTTGCGAATTCTAATGTTCGTCAAAACGCGCTGCATTTACTTTTGGATTTGTTCCCTCTGGAAGATCCTGATTCAACTAAAGAGGTGAAAGATTCATTGCTTGATAAGCAGTTCTTTTTGTTGGGGAAATTACTTGTGGATGATTGTCCAGACGTAAGAGTGGTTGCAGTGGAGGGTTCTTGTCGAATACTTCATCTATTTTGGGAAGTAATCCCTTTGACTACCATCACAAAGTTAATTACTAAAGTTTTTGATGATATGTCACACGATACAAGTCATGAAGTTAGGCTTGCTACGCTGAATGGGATTATGTATTTGTTTGGCAATCCTCAGTGCCATCAAATTCTCAATGTGCTTCTACCCAGAATGGGGCATTTGATGATTGACAATGTCCTATCGATAAGAGTTGCCATGGCGGATCTCCTCCTACTCATTAGGGATATTCAAAATTTCCAGTTCCATAAGGTATAAAACTATATGAGAATTATGCTTCCTGTCAGTGCTTTCATGATACCTTTTATAGTAAAATATATCTTCTAGTTCGTTTACTTAGTTCCATTTGTGGATAGGTAGTGAAGTTAGATGTACTATTGTCCACCCTTGAAAATGATCAACCTCAAGTTGCACAGAAAATTACAAAGTTGCTTATGCCATCATACTTCCCCTCGAAAGTACCTGTCGAAACTGCATGCAATCGTTGTGTTACACTTGTGAAAAGGTCTCCGATGGCTGGTGCAAGGTTTTGTGAATTTGCTGTGTCCCAAGGGGCATCTCTTAAGTCTATAATGGAACTTGTAAGAGCAATGGTTACTTTGGTCTTGCCATCTAATAATTTGGATGAAGCACAAGTTGAGGGTTTACTTTCTTCTTCGTCCCACCTTTGCAATACTCTAGCTCGCGAGCCAGGATTCAAGAATAAGCTTAAAGAATTTTTTGATGGTGAAAAATTGAAGTGCTTGATTGCCGCCGCACCTACTGGGCCTGCTCAGTCATATGTATTCCACATTGTTTCAACTGTCTCTCCAGATGACGTGGTTGGACTTCTTGATGAGTGTATGCAACTGGTGACTACTTGTAGTGGTTTGCCCAAAGATGTGGAGAAACAAGCTGAAGTAAGGTCTGCTCACAAATTGTTGCTGTCTTGTGATGCAATAAATGATATGCTTGAAGCTCTAACAGCACTCCTGCAAAAAGCAGCATACCGTTGTCATATTAAATTTGGCTGTGAAGTACCAAATTTGAGTGTTTTTTCTGTGAAAAGAAAGAAATCAAAGTCCACTGGTAAAATTTCAGCTCGTTGGAAAAATGTCAGTGGAAAGAAAACAACCAGCTTTGAGGAGGATTATTCAGTTGCTGCAGGAATTGCTTGGCAAATCAGGGACTTGCTTGTATCTGTCAATACCAGGAAGTCTATACTGGAATCTCAAACTCTAGAATCATTACTTCTTTGTCTAAAGATCATTTCCGAGGTCAGCATTGTACAGTGTGTGCATTATGAATATATGGATACATATCCTATTTCAGCATATACAGCTCTTGCTCTGCATTCCTCTCTTCAAGATGATGGGATTGATTCATCAGGGACTACTTCAGATGTAAGTGACATATCTCTCAGCAGTTATTCTGCTCATATCTTAATGGTTCAACACTTCAACACTTCAACATATCTAAAGCATAGTTTTCCACTTGTCTTTTTTGTATCGATTTCCATGTATTCCCATGGAAATCGGTTCAGTTTTTAGAAAATTATGCTAAACTCACATCTTTCAAATTAGTCAGTTTGTTGTAGGATTTGATTCTGATTTGTCAAGCATATTTTGTTACCTATTTGTGGATATGCAATTGAATGTGATATATGTTGTTCCATGTTAAATTGATTTCCGACTTCTGAGTTTGATTTGGTGAGATGCTTGTGCACTCATTTACTGGATTCACATGCTTGTTTTGATATTCTTACTGGGTCTTGTTGTCCATTTTATTGAACTTTGTTGCCTTGAAACTGAGGCAAGTCATCTGCTATGATTCACTATATGAAATTTGGATCCATGTTCTTTTACAGCATGGAGTTTTGGATCAGGCATTAGACCACGTGCTCAATTGTACATACAAGCTATTTGGAGCAGGTGATTCTGGACAGTCTAGCAGAGTATCTTCAGAAGCTACACATGCTAGTAATAAGTCTGCTGGCCGTCGTCAAAAGAGGCACAGAGAACCTCATACAGATGCCTCCAGTCCAAGTGATAGTGGTAAGTAATAACATATGCACTCGCTTAAGTTTAAGAGATAAATAGCTTTTAGTCTTCAACGATTCAGTAGGAACAATCTATGTTATTTGGGGATGGTTTTCTACGGTAACACATGAAATAATTTGGTAGTTATTGACTCATCATTGAAGGTTACAAACTTCCCTTGACACCTTTTCAAAATGAATGACGGTGTAAAATATATCCGTTTTGTAGCATCATAATCATAAAATGTTGCTTTACACAATTACTGTTCAATGTTTCTTCCTATATTGAACTGTTATTTGATCATCATTTGATGCAGGAAACATATGTACTGAACCGAAGAAGTTGGCCAATAAGGTGAAGATGCTTACTGCAGTTCAAAGATTCCTGGTTGATGCTGCTACAATAGGTCTTGCTCCTCAAAATCAGGAAAAGAGCTTAAGGTTTGCATCAGGTTATGTACAATGTGTCATATATTCTTTGGAACAACAACCTCGTGAGCAAATGGATTTCGAGGAGGAGGATCCGAAGGATGTAGTTTTCTGTTTGAAAAGCTCCTTCACCTATGCAGCAAAGTTACTTAATCTAGCTCTTAAAGATGCCACTGAAATTTCACCACCTCCCGCAGAAGCTTCAGATCTTGCCAATGATATGCTCGATTTAATAATCTCGATTGAATTATACTTGGGTTCATCCTATGCTGCACATTTGGTTGCAGCAGTAAAGCCTTGGGTACCTGACTTGATTCTGGCGCTTGGATCCGGGTACATTATGAAACAGATTGTCGGAGAAGAGATGCAAACCAATGCAGCTGATCGCATTAGAGTCCACTTTCCTTCTTGGCTCTTAATTTTATCCAAGACTGAGCTCTCTGAAGCTAGTGCAGTTGAGAGAGAAGATGATGGAGATTCTGAACCCGAGGAGTTTCCAGCTTTGAAGAAACTTCTTACAATGATTGTCAAACTTTTGAAAGGAAACCTCAGCATGCAGGATGTGTTTGGCGCAATCCTCATGATCGGAGCTGTAGTAGGGCTGGAAAAGAAAAACTTTGGGTTGGTTTTCGGACTTGTACGCTTTGTCCGCCTGAAGCTATTCAACCATGATGACAAAGAATGGGGTAGTCTGATGTTGGCATTTCTACAAGATATCTACCTCCGGATTGAGAGAGAATTTGAAGAGGAGTGTGATGACGATGGACGGAACAAACTGGAGAGATCAAAGGAGTTGCTCGATCCTATTTGGCTGTATCATCTGTATGTAACTCGGAAGGTTTCAACGATGGATGCAGACGAAGACCATGGGCCTGAAATGTAGAATGAACAAGGGAACCAGTATGAGTTATATGACCATTATGTGGATAAGATAGATCTCTAGAAAGATTGTATATGTTATCCACAAAAAATGAAGTGGCCAATTTCACATGCTGACCGGAATAAAACAACCTGTGCAATATGCAAAAGGGTGCAAAACTACAAGTGCAATATTAAAAGAACATCATGGGCAATTTGGGACAATCAACCTCCCACAATAAAAAAGGAAAAGAAAAAAAGCTCCGCTTCTCAAAATACCAGCTCTCTCTCTCTCTGAAACTTTCAAATCCTACATTTCGGAAAAGCTCCCAAATCTTCTGTCTCCGAAACCCCAATAGCTTGGATCCATGGCTTCTCGTAGACGCATGCTTCTCAAAGTCATTATCCTCGGCGACAGCGGGTCAGTTAAAAATGATGCATGCTTACAACATCACAATTGTGGCTACAATTCATTTGATTTTCATGATTTTCTCATTTATTTTGTTCGGAATAGTGTAAAATTTCAAATGAAATCAACAGGAAATGTTTGGATTCGACTTTTTTTGGTATAGAAATTTATATGTTGATGCTCAAAATGTGGCGGTATGCTAATGCGTGTGTTGTTTTGATTTGGCAGGGTGGGGAAGACATCGCTAATGAATCAGTACATTCCCAAATCTAGATCATGGAATCTTCTAGTCATTTTTCTGTTGAATTGCTAATTCATTGTTTGTTTTTGTGTCTATTTTAGGTATGTGAATCGGAAGTTTAGTAATCAGTACAAGGCGACGATTGGAGCAGATTTTTTGACCAAGGAGGTTCAGTTTGAAGACAGGTTGTTCACATTGCAGGTGAGAGAGCTCTCAGCTCTCAGCATTCAGCATTCAGCATTCATTTGTTTTTTTGTTTGACGAGGTTATCAATTAAAATGCTATATATTGCAATGAATATTTGGGCTTGAGTGATTGGTACTTTGCAGTTGCTGCACCATTGCATCAAGTCGTTATTGCTCAAGCAAGTTATGTGATTATGTGTTTGTAGACACAGTAGCTATTTTCCTATCTAGGAAGCCAATTTTTGATAATCGTGTCTCACATACTGGCAACGGGTGGTATATACATCATCTCGTAAGGGGTGAACACTTTCCAATTTACTGATTTCAGGAGTATTAAACTTGTATTTATAGTTTCATAATGTGTTGTTCCATACTCATGTAGAAACTTTTTTAGTTTTAACTCTCCATTCCTTTGTTGTTGATGTCCTAAGGAAAAGACTAATCTAAAGGGATCACCCAAGTAAATAGAATTTACTCCATATGAGAAAAATACGATGTAATTGGAAACATAATGTGCCCTTTATCAGTTCTGGATATTATTTGTTTCTACAAACAACCCCACATTCAGAGATGGAAATAAAAGTGGTTCTTTTTCAAGAATAACATGTAACACTACGTGGTTGTACTGACATTTCTATCTAGCATATTCAGCAAATGAGCTGAAATTACATTAAGAAAGTCTTAAATTGTTTTGATCTTTTTGTACTTAGACAATGATGCTTAGTTGCCGAAACCAAGTTTAACTGTAAAGCTTTCATTTGACAGAGATTGTGAATACTCTCACACCTTATATTTATTATCACAGATTTGGGATACTGCTGGGCAAGAAAGATTTCAAAGTCTTGGTGTGGCTTTCTATCGTGGTGCAGATTGCTGTGTGCTTGTGTATGATGTGAATGTCATGAAATCATTTGATAATCTCAACAACTGGAGGGAAGAGTTTCTGATTCAGGTAATTGCCTAAGATCAGCTGCTTAGATACTTTAGAAGATAATGATAAATTGACTGTCACGTGTTGTGGATATGATGTGCAGGCCAGTCCATCTGACCCCGAAAACTTTCCATTTGTTGTGTTGGGGAACAAGATTGATGTAGATGGAGGTAACAGTCGTGTGGTAAGTCATCTATGTATGGAGGATCTGGTTTGTTGTTGTAGATATATGCAGTTGCTCTTTTCTCAGTGGGTGCATATGGTCTACTTGCTGGTTATAGGTTTCTGAAAAGAAAGCAAAGGCCTGGTGTGCTTCCAAGGGAAATATACCATACTTTGAGACTTCTGCGAAAGAGGGATTTAACGTGGATGATGCCTTCCAATGTATAGCCAAAAACGCACTGAAGAATGAACCTGAAGAAGAAATGTAAGTGTTATTCAACATAGATGGTTGTCATTTTGTTATTACTCTATCTAGGAGAGTTCACGGGTGCACCATGAATCAGGAATTATAAAGGGAAACTACTGTTGTTTGCATATCTTTCATTGGATACAGAACCTTTATATTCGATCCTTCAGTAGTTGTTTATTGCAGTCATAGCCATGCTACTTAAGTTCAGAGTAAAGCTTGTTCCTTCGTTCTATTTTTTCAAGGCCGTCTCGTTCTTGGGATCGGGGTTAGTTGAATCACATTTTGGTTCCCATTATTTTATAGAAGTGGACATGATTTGCGTGATTGATCTTCTTTTATGTATAAAGTTTCCTCTAACTTTGAGCGTGTGAAACCAAATTATTGCAAAAACCTTTAATTGTCTAATGTATAAAGTTATTGGTTTCACCAAAAGTAATGCACTAATCTTACAAACACTGGATCTTCCACTATGGATGAGTTCATGACTTATTATGCCTGATTTACTTCTTATATGCTCATCTTCTCCCTTTATTATGAATACTCTGTTACTAGCTGAACATTCATGCCCTTTCTTTGTGTATAACTACAGATACCTCCCTGACACAATTGATATTGGGGGTGGAGGGAGGCAACAAAGATCTACTGGCTGCGAATGTTGAAATTTTTTGAATGGGCATGTTCCTGTGGACTATAGATCACAACTATTGTCAGAAACATTTGGGGTTATGATATAGGGAGGATACTATTCAAGCTTTATTTGTATGATAAGCAAATGGTAAAAATCATTCTTTCTATTCTGTATTGATGCCTAGAATTTTATATGGCTTTTTCAGTTGAACTTAATAGTCCAATCCATTTCTGAATGAATTGATTTTCAGAATGATGATGATTAAAAATCATGTAGCACTTGCTGTTGCTGTGGTGGTACTTGGTACATGATTATGTCCTTATTTGTGTTTTGGTACAGAATGTACATTAATTTTGTGAAAGAAGGAACATTTATTTTGATGGTTTTTTTTTTCTTTTCACAAAAGAACATGATTGATCATATCAATTTCTGATAACATCGTGTCCAAAAAACAAAAATAACTATGGATGTTGCTGAAATGGCTTTTGCTGGTTGAATCTCAGTCTCCCGATCTGGTGATGATGGCTGGCATCTAAAACTGGTAAAAAAAGGAATCTTCCAAATTTTTCAGCGGCATTACTAGTGGTAGTGCTGGCTTTTGTTGTTCCTGATGACTGCAGCTGGTTCTTTAAACGTTGATTTTCTTTCTTTAAATGGATGTTGCTGAAATGGCTTCTGCAGCTTCTACTTGTTCGAGCCTTCTTTCCAATGACTGTACTCAGTTCTTTAAACTTTGATTTTCTTTCCTTCAAGAGGCTTCTGCAGCTTCTACAGCTTTCTCTCCAATGACTGCAACCGGTTCTTTAAACTTTGAATTTCATTCTTTAAAGCCATAGCCTTGTCTTCTGCAGATCCTACGTGCTTGAGTTTGCATTCTGTTCATTGTAACTGGTTCTTCAAGCTTTGGATTTCTTGCCTTAGAGCATAGGTATTGCTAACTTCTACTTTGCTTCCTTGACTTTTAATTCTGATGAACGTAACCGAATCCTCAAGTTTTGGATCTCCTTCCTCAAAGCATCAGTATTGGTTTCTGCCTCTTGTTGTCTGACTTTTGTGCTTGACAACTGCAACTGGTTCTTTGAGTTCTGATTTTTCTCAAGCAAACGCTCCGGCTCTAAGCAGATATCTTCCGATTGCTTCCTTAGATTTCTACTCTTGGCTTCGGCTGCAGTAACAATCTGTCTTCAACTCAAGTTCGTGTTGTCTCTGTCTGAGACTAGTGCTGGATGACTGCAGCTGGATGTTTAAATCTTGCTTTTCACTCAGTAAAGCAACCACATTGGCTGCTGCAGTCCTAGCCTTGTTATCCTTGGTCTCAAGTTCAGACTTTAGTTGCTGAAGTGCTGAGCCAGATGACTCCAACTGGTTGTCCAAAGCTCGATTTTCTCAGACAGACGCTCGTTCTCTAGGAGGCTCTCTTCTAGTTGCTTCCTTAAGAGTAATGTTAATTTCTGCAACATTAACATCTTTCCTCCTCGTCTCCAGTTCAGTTTCTAGCTCTTTGATTTTTGTGCTGAATGACTCAGACTGATTCTTTAAAACTAGGTTTCCCCAAGTCATATCACCAAATTCGATAAGGACATCATGGAGCTGTTTCGTTAGGGTAGTGGCATTCGCTTCTGCAGCGCTAGTGTCTCTCATCTTGGTCTCTAGTTCGGATTCCGTTTGTTTGAGTTCAGATCTTAGCTTCTCTTCGTTCTCGCACGATTTACTCATCATCAAAGGAAGGAAAAGGTATACTCCTGCAAGTGCCAAACCAATATATGGTAAATAAAAGAAGAAAACTTGGAAGAAAAATAGCAAACATATATGCATGCACTGATGCACCAATACAAAGACAGATTGTCACTTGGTTGATCACGTTTGTTGCAGTAAAGTGGCATAGAGATCAGCATCATTCTTTTCTACAAAACGACCAACAGCTTCTGGCCTAATAACTAAGATTTCTTTCGTACTTTTATATATAGACTGAAGTAGATTTTATTCAAGATCGATGCCAGTAAAATTGAACTCGTGACATACAGCTACAAGCTGGACAAACTACATCTCCAACCATCAAACACTACCAGAAATTCGCACTTAGACAACGAGGTTTCGTCGCTCAAGTGTTTTTAAGATGACGAAACATATTTTTGTCACCTAAGAAAAACTTTCGTCGTCTAAGTCACCCTTGGGCGACGAAAACAAAGTTTGTCGTCTAATAGACCACTTATGCGACAAAAAATACATTTGTCGCTTAAGAGATGACTTAGGCGACGAAATAAACATTGTCGCCAGTTTCATCGTCTAAGTCATCACTTAGACCACAAAAGTATATTTCGTGGTCGACTTTGTCGCCTTAGTGATAACTTAGACGACGAAACCGTAATTCGTCGACTAAATGTTTACTTAGGCGACGTAGTATTCGTCATCGTACTTAGATGATGAAATGTTTCACTTATGTGACAGAATATTTTGTCGTCTAACCTATGTTGCATGGACACAAACATGGATACGGGGACACGGCCAAATCTTAAAAAGTACGACACGGACACGGTTGGGACACGACAATTTAATTTAATTTAAATTTAAGTATTTAATAAATATAAAAAATAATTGAGTAAAATAATCAAAATTATCCATAAATATAAAAGTCATATAACTTAAAAATTCATAACAAACTTAAAAATCCATATGTCATAAAAAAATACTAAAAATTCAAACAAGACATAAAGATCATGTAACTTCATGGTGTGATGATAAGTTGCACCATCGTTGCCATCATTCTAAGCTAGGTTCCAAATAATACGACATCTATTGTTGGTTCGTGTAGAATTTCAAGCTCACGAACATCCCCCAATCCTATAGTGAATAAGATTCTCATTTATTTACGTTAAAAAATATATAAAAAAATATATTATTTAATACGCTAAAGTGTCCATGAGCGTCCTTAAGTGTCCAAAAAGGAATGTTTTTAGATATGCCACGTGGCACTTTGGACACAGCGTCCCCAAGTGTCCCTAAGTGTTGGAGTGTCCCCTACTGTCAGACACGTGACACGACACTACAATGGAGTGTCGGTGTTTATAGAGCGTCTAAGCTCTCTCTCTCTCTCTCTCTCTCTCTCTCATCTCTCAAAAACTCTCAACACCACATCCGGCCACAATTTTGATATATACGGTTTTTCCACCTCCGGAGCTCTACTTTACTCATATATATCTTTATCGGTTAATGTATTAACTTATTTCTCTCAATTATTATTTTTTGAATTTAATTACATATGTAATAACATACGGTGATGGAATTATTATGGTGAAACACCGGCGACCTTGTTTGCATATATAGCTAGCATTAGTTGTTAGCTAAATTGCATGCATGTATTGATTAATTATATATATGCTTAAATGTTAGATTAATTAGGTGATAATTATATATTAATAGTGGATTTAAATATGTAAATGAATATATATATATATATATTAGTGCTATGTAACTCAATTATCTATGATGAATATTATTTAATTAATGTAAGTTAAGAATGATTGATAAGATGATCCCCTTCCGCAATTAGATGGAATATTAATGTTAGAATGACAATTTTTTTGTAACTAATTAATTACGGCTGTTTCGCTTTAACTTACATAGAAAAACGGACAAGAGTTGGATACATTTGAGAAACAGAAGTGATGCGAGGTATATGGACAAAATCAGTCAGTTTATGATGTTTACAATGCAACATGCTTAAGGAAAGAAGACTTATAGGTGTCCGTGCTGAAAATGTCTTAACAATCAGTATGTGGAGGTTAATGTTATGTCTCAACACTTGTATGACCACGGTATGATGTGGAGTTAGAGTACATGGAGTTAGCATAATGAAGTAGTAAACTACAGCTTAGGACCAAACTCCAGCTCAGGGTACAGTTACCAGAGTGCCTTATCCAGCAGTACTGGCACCCCCTCATGGAACCCCGCTATGGATGCAGTGCATAATGATTTTCCGGCATTCAGTCATGTTGGACACCAACATGAAGATGGAGGTTATGATACTCCTCATTATGACACAGTGCCTGCAGCCTTGCTGGACATTGACACTACTGAGATGGATAAGTACACCAACATGTTACTTCAAGCTCAGCTCTTGGTGTACGATGAATGTGAATTGAATGTTTAGTGCGCCATAATGACTCAAATGGAGTACAAAGTGAAGCACAAAATATCAGATGATGGTTTTAATGATATCCAACAACACATATGTGATTTGCTTCTTGAGGTTCACAAGTTTCCCGATTCCCATTATAAGGTAAAAAAGATCTTGAGCAATCTCGGTTTACATTACGAGAAAATCCATGGATGCAGAAATGATTTTGTGCTGTTTTACAAAGAGTATGCACATTTGGACTATTGTTCTATATGCAACAAGTCCATATGGTATAACCCTAATAAAAGAAGTTCGAAGAAGAAGATTCCTGTGAAGGTGTTTCGCTATTTTTCATTGATACCCAGGCTAAAGCATTTGTACATGTCTCTATACACAGCAGAGGCGATGAGATGGTACACGAAAAAGAGAATAAATGACGATGTGCTCAGACACGTGGCAGATGGGGAGACTTTTAAAAATTTCAACAAGGAATTTCAATACTTTGCAGCAGAGGTTCGAAATGTTAGACTCAGACTTTCTACAGATGGATTCAATTCTTGGGGTAATAATAGCGCTGCCGTCAGTACTTGACCAGTTATTCTCATGCCATACAACTTGGTTCAATAGATGTGTATAAAAAAGAAATTTAAGTTTCTTGCTCTGCTAATTCTAGGTCCTAGGTCTCCTGGAAAGTGTTTAGATTTGTACTTGAGACCATTAATTGACGAGATAAAACTATTGTGGGAAAATAGAGTCCCAACGTATGACAAGTTCACTGACATAATGTTCATGATGAGAGCAACAATAATATGGACCATAGGCAATTTTTTCGCGTATGAGATGTTGGCATCTTGCACAACCAAAGGGTACTGTGCTTGTCCTATCTGCTTGAACGACGTCAACTCTCGTTGACATACAGGGAATGTGTGTTACATGAGTCACTGTAGATGACTTCCTCATGATCACCCGTGATGACACGATAAAAATAATTTTGTCAAGGCAGTAGAGAATAATCTTAAACCCCGACAGTGGTCTGGTGAAGAGATTTTTGAGTGGTTAATCGGCTTCAATTTTGGTGTGTCGAGCAATGATGATGATGTAAAGAAGCTCAATCCACGCCCTCCACAACATCTTAGTTATCGACAACACATGAGTATTTTCTTTGAACTGCCTTATTGGTCGAAGTTGAAACTTAGGAACTACCTAGATGTCATGCATATAGAAAAGAATGTGTGCGACAGCGTAATGGAAACAATTCTCGGTATTAAGTTCAAGACTAAGGATACTCCCAAAGAGCGAAAAGATCTGAAAATTATGAATTTACGCTGCCCCTTGTAGTTAAAGAGGGATGAAAAAAGAGTGTGCAACAAGATGCCAGATGCACCTTACATAGTAAAGCCTACACTGAGGGATACTGTATTCAACTGGTTTAAAAATATTCGGTATCCGTCTAATTATGCAACCAATATATATCGATGTGTCAATGTTGGGGAACACAAGTTCTATGGTCTAAAGACGCATGACTGTCACATTATGTTGCAACATTTGATTCCAGTGGTAATTCAACCTTATTTGCCTAAAGACGTCGTTGAACCAATAGTTGCATTGTGCAGATGGTAGCAGAAGTTATGCGTCAAAGAGTTGAAGAAGTTGGATGTGGTCAAATTACAATACAAAATTTTCCACATCCTTTGCAAATTAGAGAGGATGTTCCCCTACTTTCTTTGACATCATGATTCACATTATGGTTCACCTTCCCGAAACTACACTTGGACGTATCCTCAAGAAAGATACAATATTTGATGTAACTAAATTTATTAAACTCTGCTTTCATCTTATATATAATTTTTTCCCTTACAATATGTAATGTGAAATAAATTTTACCATTTTGTAGACAATTCAGATAATATAAAAGATTCGTCAAAAATAAATCTGTCTCACGTCTCCATAGCCGAAACATATGTAATGTATGAGTGTTTAACATACTCTAGCATGTACTTCAAAGCTCTAGTCCAGACCATCTCCAATACACAGATCTACAATCCTTTAGTCATCACAGATGTTGTACGACCGTTTAGAGGAGTATTAAACGAAAAATTATCTCAAGAAGAACTTAATGAAGCCCATTGGGTAGTGTTGCAAGACTGTAACGAGGTCGAGGAGTTCATAAAAATTTACAGGGCTCAAATTAAGGCAGACGAACCGACAAGAGTCAAAACTGGGTTGAAAAACAAGTTAAGAAGAAGTTCCTTGATTATTTCCTCCGATGAGTACGTATGTTTAAACTATATATATAGATTTTATGCTTACCTTATTTCATATTGAGAAATCTTTCTGGAACATTCCTTGTTTTGGTGTTTGCGTATTTGGAATGTTTTTCCCTAATTTGTGTATGCATGCAGGTTTATGATTTCTTTTAGTTTTAGGGGAAACTATGTCAATTTTTAGTAGAAATTAATTAAATAAATATTCATATATATATATATATATCTTGTTCATAATTTTGCAGATGAATGCTCTACAAAATTTCCCAGACCACGAGGGGTGGTGGTCATGGGAAAAGTACATATTGACCCATAACCCTGTCCAACACTATATTTATGCCGGATGTTTTGTCAACGGTGTCAAGTTCCATTCAGTCTACCGAGATGAAGGAAGAAAAATACAAAATAGTAGGATCGCGGTAGGACAAGGCGATGATTTATATTGCGGGGTTCTTATTAATATCATTAAGCTATTATATGAGAATGGTATATAAATTTTTCTATTCAAGTGTAAATGGTTCAAGCGTACAAAGGAACATCTTGGCCTTTTATCAGTCGATACAAACGTAAGATGGTATGAAGATAAGTCATTCACTCTTGCCACCTTAGTTAGACATGTGCTCTATTTAGATGATCCGAAAGAGGGTGCAGGTTGGAAAGTAGTTAAGCATATGTCTCATCCAAGAATATGGAGTGTCACAACACTTAAAGGGACATCATCGACTGACACTGGAGCGAATAATGTCAATGCATATCAAGAGCTTAATACTTCTCTCATCCCCGACACAAGGCAACTAATTCACTTTAAAAAAATCTTACCCGTACCTGATGAGGACACATACCTTATTGAAAAGAAGATCGAGGACATAGGCAATAATGCTTTTGAAGAGGAGATGGAAGATGAAGACGACGTTTTATATGATGATAATGATAGAGATTATGATTATGAGGATCAAGAACTTGTTAAGAGTGAGGAGAAAGATGTTGATGAAGATTATGATGATGGAAATGATTGATATATATGTAATACTTAATTTTAATTATTTAGTTGATCGAGAGAATTAGATCGAATTCAAACTTAAATAATTATTTAATTTGTACGCGTACAAATTTGATCGATGATCGAATTATATATCGAATTACGTACAAGGAACGAAAAGAGGTTCATTTAGAGTATTTTTAATACTTGTTATGTCTTACATGAATGATTTTGGAATAAACGAAAGGAGGATCACAATTTTGTTAAAGAACTCTACTTAGATGACGAACCTAAAATATTTCGTCGCCTAAGTTCACCTTAAACGAAATATCGAATGTTCCGTCATCTAAGTAGTTATTAGACGACGAAACTATATCATCTTCATCGTCTAAGTGCATTCATAAATCCTGACCCTAAGCTAAAATACTAAATACTAAACCCTAAGCTCTTTTCCCTAAACCCTGAAAATATTAGATCGACGACGAAATAACACACTTTTGTTGTCTAAGTACTATTAAGACGACAAACTTTTTTGACTTTCATCGTCTAAATAGAGTTTGACCAAAATTTTGATGTAGTTGACTACGCTAGTCAAAACCTTAACTAAATTTATATTGACTGAAAATTTGTCTACTTACATGTTACGTTGTGATAAATATAGCTAATGGTTGTTTTGTCCAAATTCAATTTCGTTAATATTGATGTAGAGTCAATACAAACATACGGACAATTCAGTTATAAAATATTATAAGTAGATGTATAACAAGTTTTAACTCGTTAATATACTTTTTATGTGAAATTTTAATTAATTTATATGTAATTAATATGTATATATAAAGTCACCGGGTAAGTGGAAATGCTTGTAACTTCATAAATGAGTTTACAATTAAATAAAAAGGTTAAGGATATATCCTTGAAAATAAATAAATTTAGACTTAGGCGACAAATCAAAGTTAGTTCGTTGTGCAGGTGCTTACTTAAAAGATGAATTTTTTTTTATTTCGTCGCCTAATGTCAAATATTTGGCGGGTATTTTTTTTGTGCCAAATATTTGGGCCAAATTTTAAAAATATTTTAGAAGACGAAGTCTTACTTTTCATCGACTTAGTGGTTTTCAAAAAGTCTTAGACAACGAAACAGGATGCTTCGTCGTCTAAGTCGACTAATTAAGATCAACTTAATTGATCGTATTCCCCAGTCAGCCCCAAAATTCCAATCCCTAATTAAATTGATCATTCCCAATCCTCTCTGTCGAACGACGCCAAATGTCGAACCCTGCCGCCGACGAGGCTCTCTGACGCCGTGTCTCTCTTTTAATCTCTCCATCTCATTCTCTCCATATCTCTATCTCTGCCGAACGCCGTACAACTCCAACGCCCATGAACACCGACGAGCACACCGCCCAAGGACACAGCCGAGGACAGCTCCCTGAGCACTCTGCCGACCCCAAGAACCCAAACACACCGAGGCACACCGTCCCTTCACACACCGAGGTATCTCTCTCTCTCTCTCTCTCTCTCTCTCTCTCTCTCTCGGATTGATGTTTTGAATTTGATGATTGATGGAGGTTTGATATGAATTGCTACTGTGATTAAGGATGATTGGATGATATTGGATTGCTATTGTGATATCTATTGTGATATAGGATTGATTAAGGTTATTGTGAATTTGGATGATTGCTACTGTGATATTGTGATTAAGGTGTGATATGAATTAAGGTTACTGTGAGGTAGATTTATTGATGTGAGATTGAATGATTGCAACTGTGATATGAATTAAGGATGAATTGAGGCATGTTGTTCAATTTGGATTGATTGCTATTGTGAAATAGATGAATTAATTGTGATATGGTTAATTAGGAATGGTCTGGAATGGACAGTATGGTTAATTAGGAATGGTTTGGAATGATTTTGTACATTATGTGTTGATGTTGCTTATATGTGCATATGGTATGATTGTGTTTTGAACTACAATATAGTTGATTTTGTTGAGACCCATTGCATATATGGTTTCGATTGTTGAATAGGTACTTAAGATATATGGCGGGAGAAAGAGACGCACCGAAGAGGAGAAGAAGGCCGCATTGTAATCAACAATGCAACAAATGTGTTGGGGTCAATGGTCAGAGGAGTCCATTACGCATTAACGAATCCGTCTTCGGACGTAGGGGCATCCTCACAAGGTCCCCAGTCTTCCAAAAATTCTAGTTGCTTTAGCGTCCGACGCAAAACAACCAGTAGAGACCCCTCAACCTCGACCCCCAAACGACTCGGAGAATTGGAAATGGAAGAAAAGTCGAGGAGTTATGCAAGAAACTGGGGAAACGGATCGGCTCGTCCTATAATGGTTTCGCCAAAGGCCCTCTAGCCGAGATCGCTAGCTTGACCTCTCATCAAATTGAGAAAATTGTATAAGGCCACATACGTATGATGGCCCCTACTTGGGAAGAGCTGAAGGAGGCTAAGAGGCTCAGAGTTATCTGTGAACTCTCGGTAATATATGGTCTATTTAATTTAATTTTATTTCATAAATAATTTCAAATTATAGGGTTTAGGAATGTAATCTATTTATCATTTTTTCATAGGTACACTTTGACTTAGAGCAAAGTGCGTAGAAGAGACGGTCATAGAGATTTACAGGAGACAGAAGCACAGGCTATATAAGCACTACAAGGAAAACGACAATCAGGCCCCAGATGAGTTCAAGGAGGAAAGAGAATCCGAGTGGAATTGGTTGGTGTCACACTTTGAGTCAGGGAAGTTTGTGGTTCGTCTTTCTTTGGTTCAGTGTAATTAATCATATAATAGTTTTACAAGTTATCTTATTAATTAATTTTTCTTGTTATGAAATAAACAAGGTCGAAGGCGAACACAGCTAATCGGGTGAAGAAGAATTGCCACAACACTTCGGGCTCCACCAAGATGATCAACCTTGAAAGGCTCATCTTGATGCGGGTCGTATCTTGATGCCTCCGTGTCTGCTTACTTTAGACCAGGACGAAAAGAAGATATCGTGAGTTAACACGCCGTAAGTAACACTTATTCTGAAATTGAATAAGTTTAATCTTGTTGTTGGCTTGGAGAAATTGGATTATGATTAGGACATTTAATTAGGTTGTGCTCTTGAAAATTGGTTTAGTTCGCTATATTAAACATGATTATGAACTTGAGAAATCCGGATGATAATTGGTGCCTACAGTTTGTAGTTTTGGTAATTGGTTATTCAAAGTGTTTTATTCCGTGCAAGTTTTTGGTTCTCTCCATTTTAAGGGAAATTATGTCAATTTTTTTTAGAGATCTGTTGATTTTGAAGAAATTAGATTATGATTAGGACATTTAATTAGGTTGTGCTCTTGGATTTTGGTTTAGTTGGCTATATTAAACATGATTATGAACTTGAAAACTCAGGAATGGGTTATTCGAAGTGTTTTCTTGGGATATTAACTAAATATTTAATTAGGTTGTGCTCTTGAAAATTGGTTTAGTTCGCTATATTAAACATGATTAAGAACTTGAGAAATTCGGATGAGAACCAGTGCCCACGGTTGGTTATTTTGGAAGTTGGTCATTCGAAGTGTTTTCTTCCGTACAGTTTTTTGGTTCCTCCATTTTTAGGGGAAATTATGTCAATTTTTTTTATAAATCGACATTCATATATTATTCACAATAGCCATTTCAGGTAAAGTTGAAACAAATGGTCGCCGAGGCAGTGGCGTGGCTGCAGTCGGAGAACCCGGAGATGATGCTCGAAGAGTTGCCTTCTCTGTCCTTGGAGGCTGAGATTGCTATCGTAAATACAATTTTCGGGTGTCGAAATGGAAAAGAGGTTCATGGCCTTGGAACTGCTGTCCACTGAGATTTGAGTCAGGCTTCAGCGACTAGGCAATCGAGGGCAGCAGCTGCCGATGAGTTGGCTCGAGTGGCCGAGGAGCAGGCTCGAGCGACAAATTCTTAGACTGAAGCATTACAGGCTCAGATGGTTCGTTTACTAGAGCTCCTCACAGTTCTTGATTCCGCTTGTTAGACGAGTATCCTGCATCTGCATTCTGGACCTGATTGATCTAAAGAGCACCGCCGATTGATCTCCAACGAAAGGAAAAGCACTGAGTTCCGATATCTTCAGAAGAAAGCCGACCTCGTTGAACGGTAAGCATTCCTTTTCTCTTCTTCTATAGTAGTCACTCTTTCATAAGGTCCACGAATTAGGGTTAGGGTTAGGGTTTACTTTTATTTATTTATTTATATTTTTTTTCCGACTAATCCACCAATTGATTGGTACCGCAGCAAGCCAGAGCGAGTGGATTTCCTATACGCTAATCCGGTATTGGCTGGAGACCACGCCCGCAGCTCGGATAGTTTCAACGACGCACCTTCTTGGTCTGCCAAGGAGGGATCATCAGTGCTATTTGTAGAAGATAAGTCTCAGCTGAAGTCGTCTGCCAATGATGCTTGGAGGAAGTTCCACTTGGATCATTTGCTTAAGATTAAGCAGCAAGAGCAGGAGACCCTCTCTCAAATGAACAACAATCCTGTGAAGACAACTTGTAAACAAGTGGAAGCAGTGGCGGAGCCACGTTGGGGCCAACAGGGGCCATGGCCCCCCCTGATCAATTGATATGTATAGTTTGTCTGTATAATTGGTTGATAAAACAGATTTGGCGGAGTGGATACAGTTCCCCCCCCCCCCCCCCAAGTTTTGGCTAGCTCCGCCACTGAGTGGAAGCAAAGAAACCCTGAGAAAAAAGAGGGTGGTAACAAGGAACACACAAAAAAGTGCCATAGAGATGCTTCGAAGCACCGAAAGAGAAGATCGCAGGATGAAAATTCAGAAAAGTAAAGGAGGAAGAGTAAGAGTGGTCGTCGTAAAACACCAAAGTATGTTGAGCATTCAGAATCGGACCACCCCCCCCCCCCCCCCAAGTTTTGGCTAGCTCCGTCACTGAGTGGAAGTAAAGAAACCCTGAGAAAAAAGAGGGTGGTAACAAGGAACACACAAAAAAGCGCCATAGAGATGTTTCGAAGCACCGAAAGAGAAGATCGCAGGATGAAAATTCAGAAAAGTAAAGGAGGAAGAGTAAGAGTGGTCGTCGTAAAACACCAAAGTATGTTGAGCATTCAGAATCGGAGGAGGAGGAATCACATAAGAGAGCACGTCGAAGTGGGCATCATGGTGGTAAACTTTGACCATGGCTCATCAATGCTTTTTCACTTCAGTTCTCAATTTCATTTGCGAATGTCACTTGCGCGCTACTGGCCATTTTTTTTCTCCTGGTTCTATTGTTTACAACTTTGATCTATTCGAATATATATGTGACGTCCCATGATACATGCTTCGTTTTGTCCTTGCATTCTTCTCCCATACATGGTTACATGTACGTAGTTATACATGTCATGTACTCTGGAAGTAGTTGCTAGACATTTATTTGAGCATTCTAGTATTGGGAATGTAAGATATGAGAGGTTTGAAGTTTGGTAATGGGCTGGATAATTTTACGAGGAACATGAGCCTCAGCTCGATCTGGTTATGTACCACGTAGCTACTTGCAAGAGACTCATCCTATATCATTCACGATTTCATACTCATACCGTAGGCTGCTACTAAATGTAAAGATCTTACTAATTACATATATGGGTGATATATATTTCGTCTATTCTCTACTATTTTTGTTTTACCAGACTAGGCTGACTAGCTACCACGATCAGCTCCTTTTTCTTTTAGGCAATCACAATAATCAAACTTTCACTTTGAGAGTTCATTCCATGTTTCATCACTCCTAGCTAATCAGATTAACGTACAAAGACTTACTTAATTGACAAAAGTTTCTGATTTGTTATGGATTTAAGTCTTAAATCCTCGTTTTTACTTTAGATTGAAATATTTCCTAGTATGATTCAGAGAGATTACTCATTTTCTTACTAGGATTCCTCTTGTATATTGGAAAAGTAAAACAGTATATATAGAGGCACTTGGTCATGTGTTATTCTCATCAAATTATTCTCAACTAAAGCGTCTAGAATTCTTTGTTACGTTTCCAGTTGCTTCAGTTAAGATGAGTTCTTCGTATAATTCACAAGTTTATGGAGCCGTAGATCATGAAGCGAATACATGGGCATCTTCAACAACTCCCAAAGACAAAGAAGCCAGATTGCCCCGTCGGACAGAGTTGAGTGCCCACCAGCCCCTAAGCGACCATCTCCGACAAGTTGGTGTTTCTACCGGATTACGCGGGACGCAATCTAGCAGAAGTAAGTACGAGCTCTTCTTTTTTTCGTCCGAACGTTCGGGGTGTTCGGATGGTCGGACGCTTCTTCTCTCTTCGGGTCTTCGGGTGTTTGGGTACGCGTGTTCGGGTATGGCTGTTAGAAGAATACAACGACAAACAGACAGTCAGATGGTCGAGACAGGGGTGGCCTGCCTTTAACGCTCCAATGCCTAAGTTAGAAGATGTATCGGATATAACAGCCAAGCGAACATGTGTGAAAGTAGGTTGGAGTGTTTAATGCTTGGATTCAGATCGATCTCTTACCTGTAATAAATACCTTTCATATATAGGTGGTTGAGTTTGCTGCTTACTTGTATTCCTCGATGTGGGACTGGATCTGCACTTGCTGTCATGTGATCCGCATATTCGGATATGCGCCTGTCGGGCGCGTGCGCGCTCGGATGGGGTCGGTCTTGTGAGCGGAGTTGTAGCCTTCCTGGTGGTCTTTCGGGTGGTCGGGTAGGTGTTGATTACCTGCTTGAGTGGGTAAGTATGTTTAATCGGAGAACTAATGATGCCATACTAACAAGTCCCCCAAGTCCCCGAGTCAAAGAGACCTTTCTTGACTGGGGAGTTCAAAAAGGGTTCGTGCGATTAAACAAAATACTTATCCGATTGAGCAGTGATGCGTGGTCCTGTAACCCCCAAGTCCCCGACTCTCCGGTCAAGGAAGGGCTCGCTTAACGGAGTGGGTACCTGTGCGCCTAGCCCGATCGTCCGTGCCTGATCGTGTACCTGTGCGTCTGCGCCTGATCGGGTACCTGCGCGTCTGCGCGTGCGCGCCTGATCGTGTACTCGCGCGTCTGCGCTTGATTGTGTACCTGTGCGTCTGCGCGTGCGCGCCTGATCGTGTATTCGCGCGTCTGCGCCTGATCGGGTACCTGACGAGTATTACATATTATGCCTGACTTGCATGATCATGCTATGCGAATGAGCGAATATGGCCTTGCGAATGATGCATGAATGGTTCCGAGCCGCTGACCCCGACTCCCAAACGAATCTTGCTGTTTGGAGCCGTTAAGCCTCAGAACGGTCTTGCAAATGATGCATGAATGGTTCCGAGCCGCTGACGCCGACTCCCAAACGAATCTTGCTGTTTGGAGCCGTTAAGCCTCAGAACGGTCTTGTAAATGATGCATGAATGGTTCCGAGCCGCATGGAACGGGTTTCTGAACGGAACGTCCTGTTCAGAGCAGCCAGGGATTCGGAACGGTCTTGCGGGTGGTGCATAACTACACTTCGAGCACAAGAGTGGTGTGAAACCAAGAATACTTATCTTTTGGAGTGACGGGTGCCAAGATGTTGCTCAGGATGATCGTGCGGTATCGGGTTGATCGTGCATGATCGTGTCGATCGTGCGGGATCGGGTCGACTGTGCGGGATCGGGTCGGCCTTAGCAGCAACAGATGGAACACGAGTCTTTTGGGTGGTGGTGTTTATACGAGGTTTGCAATTTGTAAGCTTCCCACAGACGACGCCAACTGTTTCTACCGGATTACGCGGGACGCAATCTAGCATAAGCAAGTACGAGCTCTTCTCTTTCTCGTCCGAACGTTCGGGCTGTTCGGATGGTCGGGCGCTTCTTCTCTCTTCGGGTGTTCGGGTATGGCTGTTAGAAGAATACAACGACAAACAGACGGTCAGATTGTCGAGACTGGGGTGGCCCGCCTTCAACGCTCCGATGCCTAAGTTAGAAGATGTATTGGATATAACAGTCAAGCGAACGTGCTTGAAAGTAGGTTGGAGTGTTTAATGCTTGGATTCAGATCGATCTCTTACCTGTAATAAATACCTTTCATATATAGGTGGTTGAGTTTGGTGCTTACTTGTGTTCCTCGATGTGGGACTGGATCTGCACTTGCTGTCATGTGATCCGCATATTCGGATATGCGCCTGTCGGGCGCGTGCGCGCTCGGATGGGGTCGGTCTTGTGAGCGGAGTTGTAGCCTTCCTGGTGGTCTTTCGGGTGGTCGGGTAGGTGTTGATTACCTGCTTAAGTGGGTAAGTATGTTTAATCGGAGAACTAATGATGCCATACTAACAGTTGGCATAATGACTCGTTCACAGCAGTTAATTTGAGCACACGATATCGATGATCGTAAAGTATTTAGTAGCTATGATGTTACAATAGTTAATTTGTAACATCTTTTGGTTTACGTCGACGTGAAATTTTATGTTTTTTGATGTATCAATTTATGAATTGCTTGTACTGTTCAATATTATAAAAATTAAGAATTTTAGACTACTTTTTGCATATCATACAAAGGAGTGACGAATCCCACGCAGTAGTATATATAAAGAAGGAACTAGTAGTTTACGAACCTAGGAAGTAACTAACTTTGTATAACCATATTACGAGAACTACAAAAACGACATCTCGAATTCTTATAAAATGACTAATACTCTTGCAGGGGCGGAGGCAGATTGATAGTCTGAGGGAAACCAAAAAAATGAGCAAAGTAAAAGTTTGCAGGTTCTGGCTTGGAACTCGTAACCATACGCACGCATCTGATTTCATCAACCACTCCACCAGATTAGAATAGGAAGACAAAGGAGACTTATTCAAAAGAGGTAACGAAAAGTTAACGCAACCTATTACGGTCGCTTGATTTCTTTTACACACTCAAAACTTTATGTGTCTAGTCCATTCAAGAAATGGTCAAAGATCTGTTGATGGAGTCACTGAACTAATGACAGGTAGATAGTAGTTGTGCAGATGGCACGTGTATATATATACCTCTGACAAATTCTATACAGAAGGAGACTACGATACCCGATCCAACAATCTACGCCCGCTTCTGCAAACTTTTAGGGATTTCAAATTTCAAATTTTTCCAACTCCAACGAACAATGGAGAACAACTCCACCGCATCCTCCAAGACTGCGCTCTCCCGCCGCAGTCTCATGTAAGAAAGACTGCCCATTGAGGCCCACTATCGTTTCGGATGTTGACAAAACAGACAAACCCAACAAATCCGCCAAATCCTAGTCTGAATTACTTGCGTGGTGATGATACTGCCAAAATGGGTTAATTGGCTTTTATAAGTCAATTGTGTGATTACAATATTACAAGTTGGCAGGAGTGGAGATGGGGATTGATTTGAAACAAACACTAGTACAGCACAGAGTTAAGGAGGCAGTTGGAGATTGAGGTCTTAGTTTGGTCCCGTGTAAGAATGACAGGTAGAGAGAGAGAGAGAGAGGAGAGCCAACGCGAGCTTATATAAGTGTTGGAACTTAAAACTGATCTTCTTTTTCTGGGTTCCTTTCGGGGAGAAATTTCTTGGCACTTTCATTTCTGACACTTTGTTTTGGGTGTTAGGATTATCCTCTGGCAATTCATTCGTTGAGTTACAAAACTGTATATACATACAAACACACAGAGGCAATCCTCTGCGTCACTCAACAACTAAGAGCTATTTCTCCGGCTTTAGAGTTTCAGTGTGAGATGCCGGAAGTTGGATTGCCATGGTGGGGTTTGAGGTGGAGTATTGGACTGGTCGCGGCTGCTTTCCTTGTGCTAGTTTTAGTCGTTGGCTCAGTACAAAACACATTCAATGATGCTTCGGATGCTTACAGCGGGAGTGTCGACGAGTACCAATCTAGTAGTTATATGAACAGAATGGTGAACTTTGTATGGCGACCTCATCGACTGGGTTATGTGGCTGTTTGGCCTGTAAGTCTTATTATTTTCATTTCTTGTCTTGATGGGTTTTGTTTCTGTTAGTTTTTATAGTGCTGAGATGATGTTCTGGTGTTGTGCAATTGGATATGCAGGAAATGGAGTTTGGATGGAAAATTGTGGTGGGAACGATAATCGGATTCATCGGGGCTGCTTTTGGGACTGTGGGAGGAGTTGGTGGAGGCGGCATTTTTGTTCCCATGCTTACTTTGATTATCGGGTTTGATGAGAAATCATCCACAGCAATATCAAAGTGTAAGTACTTTGCCACGTGCTCTTTTCCAATGGCTTCTCAAGTCCTTGCATGGTGTATAATTTGATTTGACTGACACATAAAAGATGTATCCTAGTAGTCATGAATGTTAATGGTATATTGAAAGGACAGGCTCCGGTTGTTCAACAACTGTATGTGGAATTAAGCGTGTTAAATTTATGCATGACCGCTGTGTGCCTAGTTGTTGTATTAGGTTCATTGCTGCTTCCACAACTGATCTGCGAATTCGTGTGTTTCTGTTCTGGTGATCAGGTATGATCACTGGTGGAGCAGCAGCAACTGTTTTTTACAACTTGAAGTTGAGGCATCCCACTCTTGACTTGCCCGTCATCGACTATGACCTGGCACTTCTCATCCAGCCAATGCTTATGCTGGGGATTAGCATTGGAGTTTCTTTCAATGTAATCTTTGCTGACTGGATGATCACAGTGCTGCTAATCATTATTTTCTTAGGTAAGATAGGAAGAATAAGCAAAATGTCGTCATTCATGCTGGATAGCGTCTTTGAGACATTAATGATGCATGATGAACTTCAGGCACATCAACTAAGGCCGCTTTCAAGGGAGTTGAGTCCTGGAAAAAAGAAACGATAATGAAAAAGGTCGTTTTAAACTATGTTTGTTCGGCTACTTATGTATTAGGATCTACTCGTTTGATCCCTGACATTTTGTCTCACAAGTTGTGATTGAATTTTCAGGAAGTTGCCAGAAGAATGCAGTCAAATGGTGAGTAGATATCTAATCTTTCAGCAGTGGTCTTGAACCAGAATCTCTCAAAAATCAGTTGTCTAATGAGGTCCTGTCGAGGCTAATAAGTTATTAAATGTTTTTCAGGTAATGATAATGGAGAAGTTGAATACAGACCTCTACCTGGTGCTCCAATAACTGAGTCTAAACAGAAAGAGGTCTAAATTTTTGCAGCATGAGTTTCATTTCTAACATGGTTGTGTAGAGTAGAGACTGACTTTCTTTCAGTTTCCAGGTTTCTATTGTTGAGAATGTTTGCTGGTGGGAACTTGGACTTCTTATTGCTGTCTGGCTCATAATACTTGCATTGCAGATTGCTAAGGTTTTTAGTTTTGACATTCATTGATTTTCGTTAGGAACTCTTATCAAGGCCACTGAGGGGTTAATATTGATTGAAATCATTGAATCTTGTTTTGTTTCACACAGAATTATACCACAACATGTTCGGTAGCATATTGGGTATTGAACCTCTTGCAGGTACCATTCCCTTTCCATTTTTTAGGTTTGCAGTAGAAATCTAATTTTGAGCTTGACTTGTTGAATTTGGTTCAAAAGCATAATTTTCATTTTTCAGTTATCTTATCTCCTTCAAAACAAATTTCTTAGATCCCTGTGGCTTTTGGAGTGAGTTCATATGAGGCTGTTAGACTGTACTACGGGCAGAGAGTGATTGCATCCCAGGATGAATCAAGCACGGAATGGAAAGTGCATCATCTTGTTCTTTATTGTGCTTGTGGCATCCTAGCTGGTGTAGTTGGTGGTTTGCTTGGACTTGGTGGCGGCTTCATTATGGGTCCTCTGTTTCTGGAGCTGGGAATTCCACCACAGGTAAACTTTTTTCATCTTTTTGATATCAGCAAGTGGAATGATATTATTGTCTGATGAAGAAAATGTGAAATAATTTAGTTCTGGTATCTAAAACAACCTTCTCGTTATTCTAGCATTCAGTTGTTCCTTTAAGAAACAGGGCTCATAAGGTACTTGGGAAAATTCACTACAAGGTATTGTGGATAATTGTACCCAAAAAAAAAACTCAAATAAAAAGGCCTATTGAGGTCATCGGATGATGAATAAATTTAGTATGTACCTAAGGAACCAGCTGCACTGTCAATCACCTGGTAAAGTTCAGTAATGTGGTATTGCACTTAGTATCAGTTGTCTGTTACCTTAGAATCATCCCTTGAAAAGATGATAGTAATCAATATTGACAAGTAACTGAACTCAGAGCTATAGCATGTTCACCTGCAAATGGTTTATTTAGAGATCCTCAGTTCCGTCAGCACACAAACGAATTCATCAGTCCTATGGTTACGTGTGGTCAGTTAACCAATCACCTTGGAAGCCCACAACTTACTTGCCTTCCAATTACTGGAAGCGCAAGAAGACTCATTATCATGTTTAAATACAACTCGTAACCTTGAGATGCTTTTTCCTGAACCTTTAAGCCGATAAGTCTTTATCCAGTAACTATTCAACCAAAAGACTTTTCTAGCAGATCTTTGATCATGGCATAGAAGTTCATATGTAGACCTTATCCCATCTAACTAGGTGACATGGGGCATTGGTATCAGAGATTCAGAGGTTGAGTTTTCTTCAAGGATTATTGTTGAACGATCCAAAAAACACATGTATCAATAGAGAGTTAGCTGTCTGTAATGGTAGAAGGAGAATCCTATGTGTAGCATCTTCATTAATTGCTGACCTCTGGATCAATTGTATAATTTGCAACTAATTGATCAGGATTAGAGGAACCAGAAGGTATTTAGGTCTAACCCACAATCACAACTGCTCACTACCATTTCAAACCAGAGCTGAAGAACTGCATTCTGGACCTGACACTCCTCATGTACTGGACGAATATGAAGACAATTATATTCTCAAAATACTGAAATAGCCTGAGATCAATTTCCTGAAATGTCATCCCATATGCTGAGCTTTGTTCATGGCAGAACATGTTCTTATTCTTATACGACCATCGTGCTTAATAATGTTGACTTTATCCCATCTTTCTAGGTAAGGCTTTGCATGAGCTTAAATCTCATTCTCAAAGAGAATTTCTTACTGATACATTCTGGGATTACATGTACTAATATGAACTGTAGGGATGAGTCCTAACCATCTATAGCAGCTGGCTTTTCTTGAGACCTTGGCCTGAACTTTATCAGGGCTTGAACCATACAAAGATTTTGTGATTCTCCTTTATATTTCTTAACCTATGAATTATTGTGTTACTGGTTACTACTAGAAAACACTGCTATACTGATTTTCATAATATTATGAGTTTTATTGCAAATTGTGTACCTTGCCAACTAGAGCCTTAGATTAATTATAGCTTCCCGAGCAGCTTGTCCCAGATAAGATGGGCTGCATAAACATCATGGATGCATACTGATAAATGATATATCTGTTGGTACGTAATAATCTTGGTACTTTAAAGAATATCTGTATGAATGATTTGATTTGTGCAGGTGTCAAGTGCCACTGCTACATTTGCAATGACATTTTCGGCATCCATGTCAGTTGTCGAATATTACCTCCTCAAACGTTTCCCTGTTCCCTATGGTAATTAACTTTCTTCTCCAGTCAAATTTTGGTTGATGAAAGTGCTGAATTGAGAAATTTTCATGTTGGCTTTGTCTCTTGCAGCTCTGTACTTAGCTGCTGTGGCCAGCTTTTCAGCCCTTGTAGGGCAACATGTGGTTAGAAAGGTGATCAATGTAATAGGGCGAGCGTCTATAATTATCTTCATTCTGGCAGCAACAATCTTTGTTAGTGCAATATCCCTAGGTATGCATACACACTATTTCTATGAAGTGTTTGATTTGGCCATGATTTGGTTTTTTCTTTTTGTTCCCATTTTATTTTCTTCTAATGGTTAAAATGCTTTGTTTCTACACAGGCGGCGTAGGCATAGCGGATATGATTGAAAAGCTTCAAAACAATGAGTATATGGGATTTGAAGACATCTGCAGTTAACAGTATCTTTTCTTTTATTATCTTTTTTTGTTGTATTTCTTCTTTTCTTTCCGAGAATTGTAGAAATTTTGAGTTTATTAGATAACGAATGACAACTTTTTGGACACAACGTAATTCCTGAATATACAAAAATTCTAAGACAGACATGCATAATTCTAAGAGCTAGGATGCATAGTTGCCAATATATACAAAAATTGAGAAGCATAGTCAGCGCGCGATAATTTAATTTGTTACCTAGCTTCCTCTTTATCATCTGATCCACAAGTAATTCGTGCAAGACTCAGCATTTGGTTGATGAGCTGCAGAGACGGTATCTCCGTGCAAGGTCCAGACTCCTTTGCCTTTTGCAAAAACAAAGCATCCTCCTTTGCATCGCCCTCAGGATGTCCCGCACTATCCCTCATGGATTTTTGGAGGAGATCCGTGAAGTACGTAGCATAAGTATAAGTACTACTGCCTCCATCCGGCAGTGTCTTCCGAGCACGCACCACGCTTGCGTAAGCTCCTCCCTCGTGCAAAGATTGTTCCAATGCCACTGCGTGCTAGACGCAAGGGTTGTTCAATGCACCTGGTGATAGGCATGACAGCAGTTCCAGCTCACTGTGGAACTCATCAGTTCTGTTCTGCACAAGTAGTCTCAAAAGGTTGAGAGCTAATATTGGATCTGCTTGAGGGGATGGCGGACCGAGAGCATCGTAATAAAACTGCTGCAACTCAAGAAAATCCCTCTCGAAATGCATCCTCTTCTTCGATCTTCAAGCTGAGAACAATAGCATACTCATATATATCCTGTGCTATTGCTAGTGTCTGCGCCCCAAGAGGTGCATACTCATAGAGTGGAAGGCTTCTCCGTTGTTGAAGCATTGCCTTGAGCTTCGGTAGAATCTCGGTGCATGTTTTGAAATCATTCTGTTTAAAGGCCTTGCAGAAGAGATCGAAGTTTAGCTGCACCTCCTTAAGATGGTCATCCATTCTCATCTCTTCTTCTATCAATCAATATCTATGATCAACGTTTCCCCCGTTTGCTTCTTTGACAAGAATATATAGATTCACTAATATGATGTACATGCCATATAGAGGCCTCTTATGAACTTATAGAGACCACAAAAGCATAACATAGTCCAACTTGGAAAAGAACATAATCTCACCTGGACTACTCAAGTAGAAGATGATTCCCTAATACAAATACACGTACGAAGTGGGTCTCCAATCCGTATATCATACCAAGTGGATACGAAGATAAACGTACATAATATTCGAAAATTGGGTAACGATCGAATTGTTTTCCTAGAACTTTTCCAAAACAAATAGGATAGAGAGGGAAGTCAAGTTACACATGCAAGCTTAGTCGGTCTAGTCTTCCTATCATACATTTTAAACATCTAATCATATATCCAAACTTCTCAAATTCTATTTGATGATCTACCGTCCTTCTGTTTTCATTTTCATTTGCATTTTCATGGAATGGCTATCTACCATTGCTTAAGGTTTACGTTTCTAGATTAGGTCTGTAAACGTGTCAATCAAGTTTCGGCAGAGATTATAAATAAGTGGGTCGGGAAGTCCTAGGGCACAAATATCCTTTCCTCATCCATCAGTTTCTTATCCTCGATCATTATCGATCATATAGCCACTTTCCAAAAGAACCAAGATCATTACCTCCCATCTGCGTCTTCCAAATTGATCGATCATGGGTACCAAGTACTATACTCCTTATGATCCCATCGTCAACCTCGCAAAGATGGCTGCTGTCAAGGCCAAAGACGCCTCAGAAGATTTCTTCAAGCTTCAACACGTCGACTTGGCAATCCAGCAGGCCATGGCAGCCAAACACTTCGACTCGGAGCTTCATGGTATCGATCATTTCATCCTCGCCTACCAGATTCACAAAGCAGTCTCGGAGAAGAAAGATTGGTATCATGTTCTTGGCTTCGAAAAGATCACCGACTACGAGACCGTCAAGAAACAATACAAAGAACTGGCTCGACTTGTGCACCCGGACAAGAACAGCTCTGTTGCCGCGGAAGGAGCTTTCAAGCACGTCAAAGCCGCATGGGACTCTCTCTCCGATCCGGCCAAAAAGAAGGCCTACGACAAGTCCTTATTGAAGAAGGAGAGTCATCATGTCCGCAGATCCAAGACCCAGCAACAGCAGAAACCCAACGTCAAAAAGACTAGTGGCAAAAGGGCTTGCCCCAATACCAGTGCAACTGCTGCTGGAGATGTTTTCAAGAAGAGCTTCAAGATTGTGAGGACAAACAACCTCGGCCAAAAGACGTGCGTCATGAGATTATCAGTATGCCGAGTTGCTTGATCTACTCTTTCATGCCGGTGATCAAGTGCATGCTAGCAGTGTGGAGTTTCTGATCAAGGTCCTTTATCGGCTCCAGATTCCGACTGAAGGACCTTCACGTACGTACTTACAAACTCTAATATTATATGTGATCATTTTAATTTATTAGTTTTGCGATATTGCATGCCTATATATATATATATATATATATATATATGATCTATGATGAGACCAACAATAGAAGTATTAGCTACTTCTATTCAAATCGGTGAGTTTAGTAGAATAATGTCTTTTTGGGTGTTAATCAATCATCTTAGATCGAAAAATGTGTCAATATGCACTAGACATGAGTTGTTAAATATAATTAGCTAACATGCATTGCTTAATATTTCATGTGATTTGTGATGCATCATTGTCTCGGTTGGTTTTGAAATAAAATTGCTTAGATTTGAACCAAATACATATCCGAGCACTTGAGGTGAGAGCGAAGAAATTGGGAAACCTCTAGAGGGGTGGAGTTAGTCGAAAAAAACATGAAGTGTACGCGAGTTGCCATAGGTAGGGCATCGCATTTGTATGGAGAAAGGATGGAATAATTAGCTAGCCAGTGAAGAGTTGTTTGGAGAAATTATGTCGCCCTTCTAGAGTAACTTCACTTTAAACCGCTAATTCGCCTCAAGCTCGAGTACTCTGGGGAAATGAAGAGAAAAACCGTAAAAGTAAAATCCTTGAGACTTTGATGCATTGTGAATGCATATGTATTGTTCAAGTCAACTCATTGTCTATGCCCGATTTTCGATGATTGATTAACATTTGAAATGTACATTATTCTTTCTAAAAGCAAGGATTTGTTTTGGATTGGCTTTGTGTTCTTAGGTTCCTGAGATTATATGGCATGCAATTTTGGTCTACTTTGGTCCAGAATGAATACTAGCTAGTTTACTACCCTCAACTGTATCAGCTCCTGCCTCCTTTGGGTATGGTGGATTTAAGTTGTACTGTACTGTTCTCCTGGGGTTAGCTTGCTGCCCTCTTTGCTTTTATTGGAAGTTCATCCAAAAGAACCAACTTAATATATAGCTTTTGTGAAATGAGACACTTGATATACCGACTCTTCAACTCAAGCATTTGGTTCAGAAAAAACAGTCACTGAACAATGTATCGCTTGGACTGTGCTACTAAGCCTACTATTAGTTTACTAGGTATATTGAACTATTGAAGGGTACAGAGAGAGTTGTGCATGGATTGATCAGGTTGGAGGCCAATCTTCATTCCTTTTTACTGCATGGATTGACACAATTACTTGGTGGTTTTTAAATCTTTGACCAGCTTTATAAGGACTGCCAGTATCTGCTCTAAGACCTGGTTTGTTCAAAAGGGATTTTACATCACAAATCCTCACAAACAAAAAGATCTTGGTACAAAACCACATGAGCATAAACATAAACTAATCGTTCTCATACATTATAATATTCAGCAAATTTTCTATCTGCAGAATAAAGATCGTCTTGAAGAGCTGCTTCATCTCTTTCCATCTCCTCAATTAATATAGCTTTAAATCATATTTAGATCACACTGTACCTCAAATTTTAAGGATAGCGGATTTGGAAATTTATGGATTCATTAGAAGCATTCATCTGTATTGAACTTGAAGTAAGGTACATAAAATAATAGTCTTGTCGCTCACATTTACTATATAACAAACGTCGGTCTCCGGTTCTTACTGTTCATACTGTTCATTCTTTGGGGAATTGTTCACAGCGTGCCAAGCGTGTGGCTTTGCTGTTTTCTCCACCTTTTTGGTTCCTTGCCAGTTAGTCCCGCACCCGATCATCCGCTCCCGCTTCTCCTCCAACCATTCATCAACCCAGCCCAAGTCATCCCCTCCCGCTTCTCCTCCAACCCCTCATCAACCCAGCACAAGTCCCCGATCCGCTTCTCCAAGACCCGATCCCCAAAACGACTTTGGCTTTACCTAAATCTAATCATGCGACACATGCGAGGTAAATTTGGTAAATGTTTCGCATAAGCTTCTCTCTCTCTCTCTCTCTCTCTCTCTCTCTCTCTATACCGCTCATCGCTCATAATTGATTGACTCTGGGAGAGGCTCATTTGAAGCTGAAGCAGGTAGAGAGTATTGTTGAGGAACTGCAAACAAAGATCAGAAACCTTTCGGAAAGTCTGACCCCCTCCTCGACCCGCCGCTGCCGTCGTCTCTTCCGCCGTACCGATCGGTATCATAATTGATTGACTCTGGGAGAGGCTCATTTGAAGCTGAAGCAGGTAGAGAGTATTGTTGAGGAACTGCAAACAAAGATCAGAAACCTTTCGGAAAGTCTGACCCCCTCCTCGACCCGCCGCTGCCGTCGTCTCTTCCGCCGTACCGATCGGTATATTTCAGGTAAATAGCTTTTCATTGTTTTGTTTTTAGGGGTTTGCTTTGATCTTCATACCGATCCATTCGTCTATTTTGGTGAAATATGCTTTGAATTCATCTGATACTGAATTCATGTTGAAACTGTTATGGCTGTATTCCCTTCTCCTAATGAAGTGATGTCGATCTTAGTTCAGGTACCAGATAAGTCCTTTCTATTTTATTTTTTTGGTCCATTTTTCTCTCCATTTTGTCTTCATGTTTCCTGTTGTTTGGTGCAGCGAGTTTTAGAGCAAAGAGTTACAGCTCTATTGGACAAATTATTAGTGAAACCATCTCTGATGAACCTGCCTCCTATGGAAGAAGGGGGACTTCTATTAGTAAGTTAAACTACTATAGCTGTTCTTTCTTTACTTAGGATGTGGCTGTAGTTCTTCATTTCACATGTTTTCCACCTTTGGCTGCAGTATATGAGAATGCTAGCAGTGGGATACGAGAAGACACAAGAACTTGCTAGAGACCTGCGTGCTGTAGGATGTGGTGACTTGGATGTTGAAGGTAATGATTAACCTTTTGATATCTTAGTCCTGATGTGGATTGTTTCTCAGTTCTCACTGAATACTCAGTGTGGAAATTATGGTAATGGTGAATGGAGAGTAACTATGTCAGCAATGCTCTTTGCCAGCTGAATGGACTATTAGCATTTTAAAAAGCCTCTTTCTACTTTTCAACTACAGAATCTTTACAGAAATTTCATCATATGTTTCAGGCCTGACAGAGTCTTTGTTTTCCGCTCACAAGGATGGATAATTTGAACATGAGCAGGCCTCCCTTAAACAGCTATATCAAGCCAAGGTTTGCATCAAACTCATAATTTCTTATTTGAGCTCCCGCTTATCATTCCTTTTTGATAACCATGCATAATACATACCATGCGCAGATGGCAGAACTACGGGCGGAAAGCCAACAGTTATCTGAATCAAGTGGAACAATTGGGCGCTCAAAAGGGGCAGCAGTAGCAACTTCCCATCTGCAAATATCTGTCACTGTTGTGACAGAATTTGTACGTTGGAATGAAGAAGCAATTACCAGATGCACTTTGTTTTCATCCCAAGTAATATTTGTTCATTCAAGTCAAAACTACATTTTTTCCCTTGAGTGCTAAAGATGTATTTGGTAATCTAATTTACTTGAAGTTGGTAGTCAGGATACTCTTTGCTTAGTAAAGTTATGTTTTTCCCAGTTTTTCGTTGATATGTTTTCCATCATAGTTAAGTTGTTTCTTCTGTCATCCTGTTTACACATTCAACTCTTTTAATATCAAATTAACATGCAATCATTCAGTTCCTTTGTTTGTTGTGAAATTTGAGATATCTTATGAGTTATTAGATATAGCTATCTGCATAGAAATGATTCTCAAGAACTCAGTTATCATTCCCTTGGGGATGAGTGGGAAACTCTCTTGCATAGAGGTGCATATGTACTCAGCATTTCATTACAGACTGTTACACTAAAACAAAACTGCGACAAGCCTTCTAACATAATTGGAAGGCAAAAAATCATATATCATTGGTGGTTAAACGAAATAATACTATGCTCTTTGTTTGTTAAGTTAGGTTGGAATTTTTTATTGTACTAGATTATCAGGTCTCAGAAATCTTTCAAGTTAAATTTGTAATTTTTTTTTTGTGGTACAGCCTACAACCCTTGCAGCAAATGTAAAAGCAGTGTTCACATCCCTTTTAGGCCAAGTAAGTTGGTTGCTCATCTTATTTGAATACTACAGAGATTCAGGTTTTTGCATTTTTTTATTTCTCGCTTCTTAAATATTAAAATCCATGATTTTTTTTATCCTTTTCTTTTTCAGGTCAGTAAATATATAACAGAAGGCCTTGACCGAGCAAGAGACAGCTTGAATGAAGCTGCAAGCTTAAGAGAAAGATATGTGATAGGCGCTATCGTTAGTAGAAGGGTCGCTGCTGCTGCTGCTGCTTCTGTATGTACCTGGGCACACACTTTTTTGGTGCTTTATAAATTGTGTAGTATAATATTCGTTCATGCACTGTTTACGGATTTGGGAAACTAAGGGATTTGAATTGCTCATTGTAGGCAGAAGCAGCTGCTGCTGCTGGTGAAGGCAGTTTCAGATCATTCATGGTTGCTGTACAACGTTGCGGTAGTAGTGTGGCTATTATTCAACAAGTATGTAGCCATGTTCTAAATGCGTTAATGTTGCTCTTGATGGAATGACCTGATATGTTTTGACCTAAAAATTTAATTGCTGACGAGATTAATAGATATGCAATTGATTTATTGTCAGGTGATAAAAGAACATATTTTAGCTCTGATTCTATTTCATTCAACTCAGGATCTTATGATAGTAACAATCTTTTATACCCTGTAGAATTTTTAAATAAACTTGAATTCAGTGGCATACCGACACATGAACTTATTTTGAAGATCGGAATGCCAATTATGTTATTAAAAAATTTGAATCAAATAAGAGGCCTATGCAATGGAACGCGCTTAATTGTAACGAAAATGTTCGAAAAATTGATTGAGGCAAAAATATTGACGGGAACTCATGTTGGAGAAAAGGTTTATATTCCTAGGATTGTTATGATTGCAAATGAAACAAAATGGCCGTTTACTTTTAAGAGACGTCAATTTCCTCTCAGAGCGTGCTATGCAATGACAATTAATAAAAGCCAAGGTCGATCATTAAATCAAGTCGGCATATATTTAACTGAGCCTGTTTTTAGCCATGGACAATTATATGTTGCACTATCAAGAGTCACATCAAAAAATGGTCTTAAGATTATTATAAACAATGGTAATGACATACCCTCTAATTATACAAAGAATATAGTTTACAAAGATGTTTTACAAAATATATAATAGGAATTTAAAATACTTGGCATATATCTTTTTCTATACATAGCATCATTTTTTAAATCTATTTTTGCTATATATACATACAATGTATTTGACACTTTGTATATATGACTAATTTATAAGAAAATAAATTTGGCCATATCTAGGGATAGTTTGATACACACTTTTCATATTTAGATATTACAAAGCTTAAGACATATTCAGAGCTTTATTTTCACTATTTAGTCCACATTCTTCTCTGTCAGATCAACCACTACATTTGAATATATGAAAGAAAAAAATTGCCACGTTTTGGTTCTTATCCTTTTCAGAATACTCAGTTCATTCCAAATAACTCATTTCACAGTCCGGTTCAATCATGCACTCACACCTTCAGTTCGTTCTGAACCAAGCCATCCTAGATCAATCTGTTCTGTTTCCAATCAAATCAATTGTAATGATTCATCTAGATTTCGCAACTTGCGCTGCACCAAATTCCTTATTAAAAGATCCTGAAAAGCCTTGATCAACTGATCGTGGAGGCACTGTTCGCCCAATTCAAGGATGGATGATGTTACCTCCGATCATGTCACCTATGGTTTAGATAGAGGTGATGTGGCTGTGTATAAAAGGTAAGTTGCAAGAAAAAGAGTCGTTTCTAATGTGCAATCAAGGACAGAAAAGATGTTCCCAGTGAATGTCTCATATTTTTGCCTTTTTCCCTGTTCATGGAGTAGATGTATGTGAATGTTACTGATATGAAACTTCAAACATATCTATTGTTGTGATGGGTTAAATGAGTTAATTTCTGAGGTCAATATGTTGAATATTGATGCCCTTGGTTTGATAACATGAGATTGTTATGGTGATGCTCACCTAGAAGTGAATATACTTAGTTATTTGTCATTGATTTGCTTTTCATTTGATTTCAGGAGCTATTTTGTATAAGGAGAATTAAATTGCATAGGTTAGTTCGATTTGATCTTCCACGGAGAACTGTATCGCAGGTAATTTGATTTTATGTGGCTGTCTTTCACATCATCTTGGTTCAACCGCGCCTTTGGCGCGGGCGTCCACCTAGTATTTTACAGTCACTAACGTAGTAGACTGAAAAGTCAGACTTGTCTTGACTTTTTTTTAACACACCGTTTTTGTGGAACCATTAACTGGTCAATCATTTTCTTAACTCTTCTTTTATAATGACTACTCGTGTTAGTGTTACCTGGCTTTTGTGTCAAATAATATACATAACATTCAGAGGGTGACTCGAACCTTTCTGGAAGACAAGCACTCAGATTCTGATGCCCAGGAGATGAGTCTGCAGCAACAATGCATTGGCATTAGTGATATTGATATTCTTTATGCTTGTGTAACTATATAGTTACATAGTCCTTCAACCACTTATAGAGGGCCTTATTAGTTTGATAGGTTTCACTATATTAGCAAAATTGATCTTCCACATGGCACTACCAGACCAGATTATCTCATTTTCATTTATAGTCATAGATCAGGGCATTTTCCCCCACAGTGAATATGAAGCAAACCAAAAATGACTTGTCAGTAGTTTGACTGACACATGATAATTGATTAAGCTGTGAAAAGTAGATGAACAATATGCACAGCATAAGAGTGTGACAGCTGAAAATTTAACTCATGTATGGGTAGGGAAAGAGGGATACAGAAATAGAGGGAATTGTACCAGTGTCATCAATTATAACTGCGTCAGCTAACATATCACATTTACTTTTCAGACGAGCATCAATTTCACGTGAAAGACACAGCTGATATTCTGTCATATCCAGCAGCTAACAACAGTTAGCCTAACAGATTAGAACACTCAGTTCAGTCATTGAAAATGAACATTATATAATAACTTAAGCACCAACTGTCTTTATGCCAAATTTGTGATGGATATTGTACCATGGAGAATGGTGTTTGCTGAAATTGTGTTTGCCATAAATAAGCGGGTGTAATTCCAAGAAAACAAATGGGAACGCCACCAACTCCAGGGTCCGTATCATCGGAGGCATTGAGAGGAAGATTGTTGTTGGCAGAATTACTGATGCCAGTTGCAGTAGTATAGCTTGTCGAGTTGGAAGCTGAACTGATTGTAACACCAGTGCTAGTACTATCAAGGGACGTCCGTGACAAAACGCTGCACTTTTCAATTTCTTTCTCTTGAATTTCACCATCTTTGGAGATGAGAGGAAGTCTTAAAGTGTGTGGTAATCTCATCGCTATTATTAACAAAAGATCGATGGTTTGAGGCGCAGTATTACTGCTCTCCATCTCTATCTCTATTAATTAAGCGAACAGTGTTTATGCCAGTTGCAAAAGTAGAACATTCAATATCACTAATTTTATCCTTCTTCCATATAATTCGTCCAAAAAGAGAAATACACTGAGCATGGGCGAAAAAGTAATTAAGATCAAGAAATTAGTCGTATAAACTGCTATGACTACGTGTGAGATTTTCGGACGACAGCAAAGCGAAAACAACTACTCATGTTGGCTATCTCGTAATTGATATATATAGATTCATCGTTTATCGATCGCATTCTTTCAGATTTCAATTCTCACACATAATCGAAGCACAAAAGAGAAGAATGGGCAAAAAAATCAAATTGCCTAAGTTTCGGTTTTCAATGATGGATGAGATTGATTGGATTGATTATTTCATTTAGCTCACTTCAACACTTACATTTTGTTTTCCTTCTTTTTGGGTAGGAAGAAGATTCTAAGATATGGATTGTGTGTTAATTGTGCAATATGAGTAAAGCGGCTCTTTGTAAAGCAACTCATTGATGTAGTATATACAAGAGGAAGGACCGGCCATATCAACCCAAAGTAGAGAAATTTAAGTGTTTCTGTCTGGATTCATTGTTAATCTCCGGATTGTATGTTTTCTAATGTGTTTTTGTTTGGATTCATGGTTAATTTTTCCACAGACTGAAAGGTGTACAGTATAGTAGATGATGATCAAGGAGTCTGACAAGTCTAAGTTTGAAGTGAAGAACAAGGTTGATGATGATGAGTGTGGCAAGGTGAGCATGTATGTGACTTTAAATATACAATTCAATTGAAGTAGTAACTGTTATGTTTTTTTCTTTTCTTTTTTCTTGCAGGATGAAGATAATGACCATTACAAGAGAAAGGTGAAGAATATGGAGGAGGAAAGGAAGCAATGTGTGTCTAAATGAAATCAGATTCAAGGCTTCGTCGAATCCGATGTCCATATTTTTCTGTACTTCATGATCCTCCATTTGATCTTAAGGGTATTAGCTTTGTAATAAAAAGGCTTTAATGGTATTTGCTCTGTTCATTTGGTTTGAATTTCTGTGTTTCAATGGTTTAGTCTGCTTCGATCAATGATGGTTTTGATTGTTGTATTCGAGATGGAGTCGAGACTCTGAACAATTTTTTTTGTTCATTCTCTGCAATATGGCTACAATTATTTTGATTTTCTTATTATTTAGGTATATCAATAACTACACAACCTTTCTTATTATTTGATTGTCCGAGAAAAAACGCTGCACTTTTCAATTTCTTCCTCGTGAACTTCACCATCTTTGGAGATGAGAGGAAGCCTCAACCTTTGAGCCGCTTCTGCACGGTCATGCGATGCTCTAATGTCTCATACAGCTAACATAAACACGACACCCTCATCAGCATTAGACTACCCAAAAGACACAGTCACTCATGAAAATAAAATACTAGAAGGAAAAACCGTTCAGCTTCCATCTAATGAAACGGAGACGGACACTTCGACTGTACACTCTAAATCATTAAGTCCCATCTCAAAGAAACGAACCGGACAGTTCGATTGTGCGTTCTAGACCTTCCACAAAAGAGGTTCCATTGTATGTGTCATATCCTAGTTAGTATATGCAAGGTCATGACTTGACAGTTGTCACCACATAACAAAAAGTGCATTTTAAACAGAAATAAGCAACAAAGAGAAAGAAAGAAACCTGAGGAGAGTTGTTCAAGCCATGCAAGTCTCGGCTTCCTCTGAGATTTGTCATTGAAACTGCTTGTTGATACTCTTCCACCATCACCATAACCTCCCTATAAATTGCCTGCATCAAAATTCACTCTTTTACAAAAGAAAAGTACAACACCCTATTCGCCAAATCGAAATTCATTTACTCAACAAAAAAACCAAAACAATGTGATCAAAAAATGATTACCATGGCTTGGCTTCCAAGTAACGCAGTCTTTCCTTTGAGATTTCCTCCCTCGCCTGCAGCAAACAAGATTCTGGGTTTTTATTACAGTGGGTAGGTAAATCGGAGCGGTAAATAAATGTGGAGGGAGAGAGTGTGAGTACCAGTTGGAGAACGCAGTAGGCGGATTTGGAGACCAGAGAACCATCGGGAGCCAAGCAGTGGCGCTCCAATTGATCGATGACTTGGGTCAAATCCGCCGCCAAGTTCTGAACTCCCTTCACCATTTTTGGCTTCTCTTTCTCTCCGAAAGCACAAATTTGAAATGGCAGACCGGGTCTTTTTCTTTGCTTTCACTGCCAGCAACAGCCAACAGGTTAACAAGAAATACCTCCTTATTTTCAACGTGGTTAATATGAATTTAATTTACTTTTAATTATTAAAAACAAGAAATACAGTAATTTACTCAAGTCTCCAAGTTGGGATCAGAAAAAATATATTATTTTAACGAAGTTATTAATTAATCGAGTATTAAATTATCAAAGTTTTACTGTATATGTAATCTATATTAGCACAATGTCCCACACTATTTCTTGACATTCCCTCTTGTTCCGATTACTTGGCTATTATTAGTTGTTTACTTCGATTTGATGCTCTTGCGCATCGATTTGTAACTTCTTTCTACATTCGGTGTTGTCGATTTTTTTATTGCTTCATGTATACTCGACCTTTTGTTTTATATCGTCCTTGTTGAAGAAAAAATAATCGAGAAAATATAACTTATAAACTCTAAAATATATAATAGCTACACTTGAATGTGGTAAGTTATTGATCCAAAATGTGCTGTATGCTTAATTAATACATATTTGGCATTTGTAAAGTTTTGTTTTTGTTTTTGTTATGATTTTTGATACGAAAGGAAACAACCTACAAAACACTACTTCCTCTCAAGGCTCAAGCAACCAAGACCATTACTGTGGACCATTACAGTGATGTCATTGACACTAACACAAGGAACTGGAGGCTGGACCCTATCATCAACAATATTACTGTGGAGGACGCTGAGATTATAAGGAATATCCCTCTTGGTGATCTGAATGAGGAGGATAGAATTATATGGAAAGATAGCAAGAATGGTGCTTATTCGGTCAAACATGGATATCATTGGCTATACAGTAAAAAACCATCTGAATTGCCCAACAATTACCAACAATTCGACAGTGATTGAGGAGAAGCTGTGGAAGGCATTATGAAATTTTGAAACTACACCAAAAGTAAAAAATTTCTTTTGGAGGTGTTTCAGGAAATCCATACCCTGCTTTCTTAATCTTTTTAGAAGAAAATAGAGCAGAACACCACTATGTAGTATTTGTGGGGAAGAGGAGGAGTCAATGGAACATGTGCTTTTTCTGTGCCCTTGGGTGGATGTGGTGTGGTTTGAATCATCAATTGGCTTGTGTATAAACAAACAGTCTTTTACTACATTGGTGAATTGATTTAGGAATTGTCTGAATCAATGTATGGAGAAGAAGGAGAGGAAATTGTTCCTATCTACTGTTTGTTTTATTGGATGAAAAATTTGGAAAGCTAGATGTGTTTTTGTTTATCAACATATTGAAATCTGTCCTGAGAAGGTGCTTTTCTGTGCCAAGCCCCTCTTGAATGAATACTGGAGTGCTAATAGCATTGAGGGCATGACTACTACAGTGGTTAGGAGTGATAACAGTTGGAAGAGACCATTTTGTGGAGTTATCAAGATCAATACTGATGCAGAATGGAATAGCAGAATCAATGTGGCAGGTGTAGGAGCCATAGCTTGAGATATGTGGGGTAGAGTCATTGCTGGGATCCTGCATCTACTACTTGCACATCGGCATATATGGGGGAACTATTGGCGGTTTCTACAGGTCTTAGTCTTGCAACCAAGATTCATGCCCCTAAGATCATTGTGGAATCTGATGCTTTGGAAGTGATCAATACTTTCAAGGACAAGAAGAGGAGGGGGGACTGGAGGTCCTTTGCTATTATCTGTGAGATAAGAAGGAAATGTTCTTGTTTCCAGGAAGTTAACTGGGAATGGGTTACTAGGGAAACTAATAGTGTAGCACACGCTACAGCAAAGTTAGGTAGTGAGATGTTGGGTCTAAACAGATTGGCAGGCATGCCACCACCATCTCTGATTGGAGTTCTGAAACATGATGGCTGCCCTTATCCTTAACATGTTAATTTGATGCTTTATTTTTTGTCTAACAGTGATCTTTTTGCCCCTCTTCTGTGTGAGAGTGGTTGATCAGTGTTTTTAGACGTGTTATGTTTTTGTATTGTACTTGTTTGGAAGGCAGGATCATTTGTACTGCTTTTCTCTGCTTTGTTTTTTTTGGTGTTTAATGAATTACTCATTTAAAAAAAAAAACAACCAAGACCATTACGGTCAATATAAGATCATAGGCTGGACAAAGCTTGGAGCATTGCAGTCCTAAATATGTAGCCCCTTCTTTTTTCTTTTATTTTTTAACAAAAAAGATAATTCGATTACGGGAAAAGCCTAACCACCATCATCATGAATGCCAAGAATATGATCAAGGGTTACGATGTGGGGAGAATCAATAAGTAAAAGATAAGATAAAGAGGAAGGTAGATTGCCAAGCCAATCAAAGTGACACATCCTCTTGTAAGCCAAATCCGCGACAAAATCAGCTGCAGAATTGGCACATTTGCTGGTCCAAGACTAGTGAATCTTAGTAAAAAATGAAATCATAGTGACGATTTGAGCGATGAGGGGAGCATTTGTCCAATCAGAGGCCAGCCTGGAATTTTTGATTGCTGAGATGACCTGGAGCGGGTCCGATTCCATAAGAAAAGTTGTAATGTTTAAAGAAAGAGCCATCTTTAAGCCATCAATAATAGCCATTGCTTCAGTTGCTGCCACGGAGAGAGTATGGATGGATTTAGCAGAACCAAATATAAGATGGCCATCGAAATTATGAATAACAACGGTGGTGCCCCCAAGAAGCGTGGAAGAGTTCCAGACCCCATTAGTGTTAAACTTAAAAAGATTGTCTGGAGGGGGAACCCAGGAAAGGTTTGGCGGGGCATCATGGGAACAGGTAACCAGATTCCTGCCAGGATTAGGACAATGAATGTATTCCATCGCAGAAAAATGAGGTTTTTTATCACCAAAGATGGGCAAGGATCCAGGTAATCGAGTACGCAGGAGCACCTATGTTTCTAAATATGCCAGAAAATGAACAAGATGTTAGTTACAATATTATACGCATTTACAGAATTAGCTTTAATGGTCTGGAGAAAAAAATCCAACCAGTTGTCCAGGGAGGAAATCTTCGCAAGATTAAAGCGAATTCCGAGTGGGTGCCCAAACCCCTCTAGTCCAAGGACAAGCCTATATGTTCAATAGTTTCAGGCGCATTATGACAAATAGGGCATAAGTCCGACCTACTAATGTGTCTACGAAAGAGATTCCATTTGGTTGGGAGGCAATCAGAAATAGCTCTCCAAAGAAACATCTTGATTTTTGGAAAGCACTTAATCTTTCTAGTGAGCTTCCAAAAAGAAGGCTGAGTGAAATGTGAATGGTGCGGATGAGAGTTTGGAATCTGAGAATGAAGATCATAAAGATAACGGTAACCAGATTTAACCGTATATTGACCGTGAGTTTCAACGGGCCAAATTAACCTATCATGAGGTGGAGGGTAAATGAAGGGAATTGCATGGATATCAGTAATCTGGGGCTCAGAAACAGGGGGGACAATCCTATCCAATTTCCATTGTCGAAATTCAAAGTCGATAAAATCAGCAAGTTTGAATATCCGAAAGATGATTGGTTTCCAGAGAAGGTAGCCAATTTTCATTCCAGAAGTTCATAGAATTACCATCCCCAATCTGCCAAATGGCCTTCTTCAAAATAATATGTCTAGCACCAAAAAGACTAGAACAAACCCAAGAAGGAGCGGGTCCTTTGGTGGCCTTGGAGAAGGATTTCAAAGGAAAATATCTAGCTTTAAGGGCCTTTGCCCAGAGGGCATCCATCCTGGTTATGAATTAATCTCCAACACTGCTTGGCTAGGAGGGCATCATTAAAGTGCTCAAGATCCTGAAAACCCAAACGTCCCACATAGCAGGACTCTTTTCCTCCTCTTATTTTCTCTGTGCTTTCAAACCTGGCACTACTATTGCACAGACAATTTCGCCATAGTCTTTGTCTGGTAAGCCCAATACACAACACTCCTCCACACCTGGGTGCTACAAAAATGTGTGGCTCCAGACTCTTAGTTGGTAGATTTCAGTTTTATTTTAGTGAGTATAGAATTTATTTCTTCATTACTTCAATTTTAATTTTTTTTTTCTCTTTTGACCAAGTTCCAAAACGGAAAGGTTGCAAAGAACACATCCAAACCAAAACTGGAGGACAGATCAGAAACCCACCTCTAAAAGGATCGATTCAATTTCTAGCGCTGATAACTTGTATCCTCCAACCTTCATTATAACCGCACTTGTACCTGATAAACTTTATTAAAAAGTAAGAAGAGGGCGGGGGAAGAAAGAGGAATCAATTCTAAGTTAAACTCCTCTATGCAACTACATTGAATGAAACACAACTGTGACCTATGAATAGAAAGTTGAAAGTGTAGATGAACATGAGTTCAGCATTTACTTGCGTCCCAATGTGATGTAGTACCCATCTTTGTCCACTGTACCAGCATCCCCAGTCTTGAAGAACCAATCATCCGTAAATGATTCTCTAGTCACCTAGACAACATTCACAATGTCAATAATGAATATTGTTAAGCTCTTCAGAATTTCATTTCAGTCACACATGTATGTCTTCCATTTCCATTCTTCATACAAAATGTATACCGACTTCACACACGTTGAGCAGGGTGCTCATGCGTGTGTGGATGTTAGCATAACATTTTATCGTAAGTTTGTATCAAATTCATCATGACTGAGATTACCTCAGGAAGTTTCCAATATTCCTTGAACAATGAAGGGCTCCTAATGCAGAGCTCACCCAACTCCATTGTATCACTTTTATCTTCTGCAATGATCTTTACCTACAGAAAACATGAGTATACTCAAGTAAGAATCCCTCTCTCGCCATCTCAACTGTTAGTACAACATAACTTTGGAAATTACTAGCCATTCCAAGGACAAGAATATCTAGGCTTTGTTAATTAACAGTGTTACTCCGATAAAATGTCATTTGACCTTGCCATTATCAGTGGTTCCCTTCAGCATGACTGTTACAATTAAAAGCTAAATGTGCAAAAGCCTCATATGGTTCATAACCTAAAAAGTATATCTTAGAACTGTAGCTCAGTTACCTCCACACCAGGAAATGGTTTCCCAACTGTGCCTGCCTTTCGCTCACCTCTTAGGGGATTTGATATAGCCATCCAAACTAATCACATCAAACAGAGTTTCAATAAGCTCATTGAGTAAATTGATCTTATTAACTACATGCATCTTTAAATAAAATAAGTAGTTTTGAAGGAATTGATAATATATATCACTTACCTCTGTCATGCCGTATCGTTCTAAAAGACCATGCCCAGTGATACTTTCCCACTGCTGCATTACAGGAACAGGGAGTGCAGAGGAACCACACATCTAGGAGAAAATTAAGGCTCTTAGTCCATTTAAGAATAAATAAAACTTATTGGCAGGGAGCGCTTGTATGATTATAGAAAGACATTCATCCTAAGAGCAAATAATTTGGCTGATAGTGTATCATCAGTCTATATACAAAGATTGGGGATAAAATCCCACCTTTACGCATACTAGATGAATAAGAAAGTCCCCAGTACCATCAGGAATGTGGTGGTATAAGACAGAAACTACTAACAGATGTAAACCATAGGAAAACATGCTCTCAGAATAACTGTTCTTAGTAGGTACTGCTATTTACCATAAGACGCAACTGTCTTGCAGCATAGGCAGAGGCATCTTTTAGGTCCAGATCCATGGCTTCATAAGCTTGTAACAATCTCGTATACATGGTGGGAACCTAGAAATAAAACATCTCGACAATTAGTTAAATTCTCAGTACACTAAACGATTTATCTCACATCTCACATCTCACATCTGAATTACAAACATATATGAGGAAGAACAGGCAGAGATGAAGATGCTCTCGCAATGCATATAATTGGAAGCTCAAGAGAAAAGTACACAATATCTTATGTTGTAAAGCCAATATACCAACGAACCAGCAGATAATAGCTGATTACTATTTGAGAAAACATCCGTCAAATAAAGAGGACTTACTCCAGTAAAGACAGTTATGCCGCCATTTGGTTTAACTCCATTTTGGATGCGCCTGACGCCATCTCTGCCAAATACCCCTCACACTAAATTTTGGCATAAATTCAACCTATGTCAACACAAACAGATGATTTTAAAATCAGATCCATCTATGGTTCAGAAACTCTTCCAGTGGAAGAGTAGTACATGGAAGCAAACGCAAAAGCCTACAGCTTTATAATAATTTCAAGGAAACCATAGATTATATTACCGTGGAACCTGCATACAAAGGGGACAGTAGAGCATTGAAAAGCCCATGGACATGTATGTTATAGGTTAAGAATTCATTCAAGCAGAGTATCAAATCAATCAGCTACGCCACTACCCCAACAAGGCTCAACCACAGTTTGCAATACAGACAATCCAAATATCGAAGTTTCTAACCGAAATGGAGACACTGAAGATAGACAGCATAAAGTAAGCTCCAATCACATTTGAAAACAGTTTTTGCAGAGTATACAAAATGTGAAGGATATGATGTAGTGGTAGACAATGCAAAATCTGAAGGATAGTATTGCATGAAAGTGAAATAGCAAATGAGCACTGATTGGAAAACATCAGAAACAGTGATCCCAATAAAACTTCCAGTACGCAATCTAAGGAGCATTTAGGAACTGTGACATGTTTATCGTACAGCTTACTTGATAACTATTTGGTGGTCTTGCAAAACTGAGCTAATATCCTTTAAAAAAAATGATGAGCATACCTGTGCACTGATGCTTTTATGGGTGTGAACAACTCCTTTTGGTTTACCCGTTGTGCCACTAGTGTAAATTATTAATGCGGGATCATCACCTGAGACACAAGGAATTACATCAATGAAACTTGGTTCTTGATTTATTGCATAATTTGCATGCCAAGTACAAAATTTATTCTTGAGGTACACAATCTCTCTTACTTGATCGCTTTCCATTCCTGTGAAAAATTCTATCTGCATCTTGTTCTTCCACTTGTGAATGATCACCTGTACTTACATGTGAAGAACCACTGGAAACTGGAGGAATAAGGGAAAATTGAGCAGCACATTTAGCAGCAAGAGTTTCCATAAGTTGCTGATGATCTTCAGTACTCAATATCATGGAGATGTCCTATAAATCATAAATATATTCCACATACTTATGCTCAAACAAAAGTAAATAGTACGGAGTGAAGATAAGGGCGATAACATTTGCCTCATGCTTATAGATAGAGAGTACCAGCTACTCTGTTTAGTTTATCTCTCCACATTTACATTTAAGAAGTTTTAAAGATAATAAAGCAAAGTAATGATAAATACTGCAAGACTTCATTTTATGTAAATGTTATAAAAAGTATGCCCATTACAAAGATATATGTTTAATCTATTAACCATTCCAAATGTACTAATCATATAATTTGGAGTAAAGAAATATTTTTTTAGGATGCTCACTAAATAGAATGATACATCAGATTCAACAAAGCATATAGAAGAGAAAATTTTAAAAATACAGAGGATGGCTCACCAAGTCATTCATCACATGCAGGAGCTCAGCCTCAGGGTAGCTGAGAGCAAGTGGAACTGCGACACCTCCACTAAGTCAGGTTCCAAGTATACCAGCAACAAATTCAGCGAATGGCTTAGCCACAATACCTATTCGAGCCCCTCCAAGTTGGCCAAGTCCTTGTGCACCATTAGCTGTTGCTGAAGGAGATTCATGGGTACTTTGTTTAGAGATCTGTATGCAAAGAATGAGTCAACAGATAGCCGAAAACAATTGATAGTATTAAAAAAGGCCAAATACATGTTTAGAAACTTACATTTAAGTGACCACTACATAGCAAGCCAGATATACTCCATGCAGAAGAAATGAGTTGATTGTAACTGTAACTCTTGTTATCAGATCTAACAGCAACACTATCTTGAATTCCAGATCCTTGACTAGCTCCTTTTACCACATCCATAGATGATCTAGATTGCAATGCTGTAAATGGATTTTAAAATGAACAGAGAACCAATTGTAATGAAAATAACTCCTAACAAGACATCTAGCTCCTAGCCTCCTATAGTAGGATTCTCTAAACAAAAATCTACTGACAAACTTAGTTTCTTTTTTGTTTTTTATATGCACAACTGAAATGGAAGTCTTTGATCTTTTTTGAAAACATATATCTCAAAATTCAATAACTGAGCCCATATAAACTGAATATAAATTTCCTATCGCATTCCCATTCCCATTCAAATTACAGTTTTGTGCATTTAAATGTTCACACATTGTGCTTATCAGAAATCCCTAAGGTAAAATGGACGAGTATAAGTTCAAAGCTTTCATCCAGAAAAAATCAATAATCTGCACTATAAATCAAACAACCATTTTCTTTGAAATACAGCACATTATAGCAGGTATACCTTCAAATTTCATACTCCAAAATACAGCCATAGATCATGTAGCATTATCATATTGTTGATCAACTAGCAACATCATTTATCTTATTTTTGGTTGAATGACAAGGCTATAAACAAGAGGCCATTCCATCCCCTTCCTGGGTTTAAAACCTGAAAAAAGTCTACGGCTTTCCCCTTTCATTCAAGCTAGGTGCTCAGTAGTGATGACAGTAAGCATACTGTGTTTTAAAACGTCATAGATTTTAGTATCAATATGAAATTCATTGTGTGCTACTTCGAAAAGATACAGACTTTGATCCGTTTTGTAAATCCCCAATAGTAAGAAGCACATAGAACGTTGAATCGTTGAATCACCAATCACCACACACAACAGAAATCAAATATGAACAAAAAAAACCCACTCTGTTCTCTTCTTTCACATTGCACAACCCAGTAAACACCAAAAAACTCTCAATCCTATTCATTTCTGTCTTTCATTGCATACATCAAAAACCCATCAGAACTTCCGAGAAACCAAGCAAGCACCTTGAAACAAAGCATTATTCTTCTAAAAGATGAGAACTTACAGGAGAAAAGGCGAGAGTGTGATAAACAGGTGAAACAGTTGGAGCGCGAAGAAGGTGAATAAGCAGAAGAAGAGAGGAGGGGTCTCCAGAGGCAGTAGTAGTAGTAGGAGTTGACGGCTTTAATTAATGGGGTCATTTCCTTAGGTGGTGAGATATTAATTGGCAAGAACTTGTGGGTTAAAGTCGGTGTTTCTGTTCATCTAGAGCTTGTTTGTTGGTCATGTGTCAAGTGGGTTTGGTTGCATTCATGAGTTTGATGCAATTGGAGAGAGAGAGAGGGAGAGGTAGTGTGGCTTGCCAATTGGAATAAGAGTTCTGCAGAGAGAGACGTCCAAGAACTCAAATTTGAGTGAGAGAGGGTTAAATAGTCTGCCACAAATTGGAGGTTTAAAATGACTGATGATGCGATTTCTCAACTTTCCGGGGTTAAGTTTAGTGGCGACTGGTGAGATGGCAGCATTTAGGTTAATTTTGATTTGATTTAGCCAAAAGAAACGAAAAAGTCAAAGAATGAGATAGTGACGGTCTAAGCAAAAATTCGTAACTAGACCTTTTGTTTTCCTAATTTTTTTTCTGCGTACAAATATGGTATTGTAGGCTCCTGGCCTTATATGTCATGGACCGCTCATTCGAAGTTGATTTTAAATTTCAATGATTAAATTGTTGATTGTGAAAAAATTAATTAATTTTTTTTAATTTTTTTTTTTTTAAAATTTAGAAAATGGACTTTCATGGTTAAATTTAAAAGCCAGAAAAAAGCCTCTATGCTCCAATTAGCCCATATGTCTATATATCTTATTGTTTTCTTTATTCAATTAGGTTTGGCTCGGTCCAAAAAATTTGATGCTCTAACTAGAGTAGTCACATTATAACTATTCATTTATGTAGTATCAGTCATATTTTGGTGGTTAGTGAGTTCGTTGTCAGTCATGATTAGCGCAACTAAGAGTACATAGTCGGAGAATAGTCTTAATATTATTTAGTGCATCTGAATGAGCAAGTCGTTGGATTTCTGAACATCTGCACTTATAAAGCCTAGTCTTATATGAACCCTTTCTTCTTTTTGAAAACCAAATTTCATTAAGGCCAAAGCCAAGCCCCAAGCAAAGAGCCAGGGAAATAGACAAGCAACAAACCAAATAAAGATCAACATAATTTTCACCAAACTCCAAACCATAGATGGAAAGAGGCATTCCAAAGACTGACCCAAAGAACCCTTTCAGCCCAAAGAACCCTTTCAGCCATGATTCCTCTAATAATAACCCCAAGACTGACCTTAGCTAAAGAGGCATTCCACACAGCATCACAATTTATTTGAACGTATTGGGGGAAGGGGGATACTAGTCGAAGATATTCCTACTTGGACTAGGACTAAGAGGCGCTGCCCTGCCATTTATCGAAGCCAGGAACTTGTGCATTGCTGCCCTTACATTTTTAATAGTGATAATACGAGAGATTTGCTTGTTTTGGTAAAAGGCGTATCTCGACTTCCAAGTCTCTCAACAAAAGAAGAACACCATAGATGTAAGGAGACTTCTTTCATCCTTGCTCATGTTGGATCTAATTAACTCCAGCAACCAATCAACCCAATTTGTTACCTTCTCCTTCTCAATTCGTAGCTCCATAGAAGAGCCAAATGTGATATCCCGATCATTTCAAAAAATTAGAAGTATTTTTGGGATATTTTGATTTCGATTTATTAGGCGCGATTCAGAATTTTTACTGTTGGTAAATATTGAGAGCTTTAGAGTTGACCTTCTGTCATATCGACGAAATTGGTTGACTTTTGGTGAAAGTCGTAGAATTTATCGAGATGAGTTTGTAGACGTGTAGAATGTCAAAATCGGAGTAACGACGATAAAGTTATGGTCAACAAAAGTCTTGTCGGGAATTATGATATCGAAATACGAGAAATACGTGAGTATATATACGAGTTTCCATGTTTAGAAAAGGGAAGACTTTCCATTTTTGGACCAGATGTGTTGATCCGTGATGACCGAAGCTTTGGCGATGCAAATCACCGTCGAGCTCGGCTCTGGCGAGGCTTCACGTCCGGCCACCAAAACGGCCAACCTTGGTATCAAAATGATCAACTCGAGACCCTTAGTCGTTCTCCTACGGTTTCCGTCACCAATTTGATCGGAGGTAGCCAGAATTTCGAGTAAAAAAGCCGAGAAAACCTAGGATTTGGGTCAATGAATTTTTTGACCGACTTGGTCATCAATTGAGATATGATTCTAACCCTTGTGATGTGTGGATTGTATTGGGTTGTGGAATGGGGTTCTTGCAAGTAAAATTTGGGATATACGACGAGATTTCCATTTGAAAATTGTTGCCCAATTGCTGCCGTCTGTGGCAATAGATTACGATATATGAGGTGTTAGGGCTTTAGTCTATCTCCTCGTCATGAGTCTAATGCAACCAACCACAAGGCCAATGGTGGCTTAACAACAGAGCTGCATCTCAAGAGGTTTTCGGGCCGAAAAACTTTCGAGGTGTTTGCTGGCCAAACTAGGCTGAATTAGGTATTGATGCTTTGAAATAAGTTGTTGGGCTTTATGAGGGGAAGAGATTGATGTATTATCCTCCACCGCCAGCAGTGGTCGCCAGTGGTGACGCGTGAGCGGCACGCGCCGTCGTTTTTGGCGGTGCATCTTGCCGAAAAAAAATTCGGAAATGTGTCGTGTTATATATCATTAGATTCATATCGACGTAACGAGCGTATCTATGAGGTTGAAAATGTGTTTAGGATTCGTCGTCACAGTGGGTGGGCGGTGGTGACTAGTGTCGCTATTAGTGGCAGTGCGGGCGACGAAGAACTAGATGTACTTTATATCATTATGATCGTATTATCATATTGGGTTTACTGATAAGATTTTCTATCTATTGCGATTGAGTTTAATTTTAGTCAAGCATTTACTAGAATTACCCGAATAATTTATTATTTTGACAATAAACGATAAGGGTCGGGTCTTCACACCAAACCACACATCCACAGGCACAAAAGCAAGGCATGTTCATTGGATTCCACCTCAGTCTCACAAATTCTACACATAGAAGAAGTCTCTAATTTCCTCTGTTATAGATTAAGAAAGCAAGGATTAGACATTGTAGCACATCTCCAGATAAATTGTCTGACCTTTGGCAACACATTACTTCTCCATAGAGTTTTCCAAAACACCTCCTCAATCTGCCTCAAGGAGTTACGAAACAAAGGGAAATTCTTCATAGAGGGAGAGACTTTCCAATTATACCCTAATTTCATGAAGTAAACCCCACAAGTTTCATGGGGCCAGATGACTTTATCAACCTCATTCCTAGTCCCAATATGAATACACTGAATGCACTCGACGAGAGCTTGTATAGGCTCTAGATTCGACTGGTTACTCTCAACATCAATAAGAGCATCGACCTTGATCTCCCCATCCATAAAAACTACATGAGAGAGGCAACCATTAGGAATATTAGGGATTGTTAGGACCATAATTGTGTTCCAATTATGTACCTAACATTTTTCTTAAAGCTTGCTTTCTTGGAATAAAGCATTGTTTTTAATACGTTTCCTTGTTATGCTAGGAAATGGGGGAGTTTGCAGGAAACGAGTTAAAAGATGGAGATTGATCACATTTTGAAGAATCCAAGCAAGTTTCCTAAGCATTTAGAGAAGAATGAGCAAAATCGAGAAAATGACGAAAAGTTAACCGCCAGTCAAAGTCAACTCTGGCCGGTGAACGGTCAACTCCGGCGAGTCCTTGCCGGAATGTGTCAAGACCCAAGACTTCAAGTCCAAGCCCACAAGCCCAATTGGAGAAGATATTTTGAAGAGTCATGTGTCACTCACATATTGGTGGTTAGTCATCTTTGGACCACCAACATGTCTCTAAAATTGTGGATCATGTCTTGATTCATTATTGAATTATTTCAAAGCCAAAATATCTTCCAAAAAGCTTTAGAGTAGAGCTCGCCACTACACCCACACACAACTCACTTCAATTTTCAGATTTTTATAGTTTTAGTCTCTCTTTTAGGTCTCCATCCATACCCAACCCATATAGCCATCTCCTCTACTTCTCAAACACCCATAACCACCATCTAAAGCCTAGAAATTTCCATCACCACCATCATACTTCCATTTATATCACCATCCCTCTAGCTTTAGGTGGGTGATTCATCTCTTGGAGCTTTGGAGCAAGGTTAGAGCAAGAAGGAGAGAAGAGTTAGAAGACCTTGGAGCTTTTGGGGACTCTTGGTTATTTCTCATCCTATTTTATATTTCAATCATGTATCTAGACTCTATGCTTGTTATGGGTAGTGAATAGACAATTTTGGGAGGCTAGGGTTATGTGATGTGATGAACATGTCTTGAATTATGTATGCTTCATAGTTTTAGTGTATGTTATGAAGATTTATGTTGTGAATGAGTTTATTGTGTGATTGTGGTATGTTTGTATGCTTGAGCTTGTTGTCTAAGTCTCTTAAATGCATGTGTTGACTCTAGCTAGGTTGATGTATGTGTTAAAGGACTTAAAAATCACATTTGAATGAATTAGCTACTCACTTAAGGATATATTAGCATGTAAACATGATTATGGTATTATCTATGAGATTTATCTTAAGATTTTGTTCCCTAACACTTAGCATGGACTAAATCTTCCTTGAGTCTCTATAGACTTAAAGGATTCTAGTCAAGCACACATTAAATCCAAAATGTTATTGTGGAAAATAGTAGACCCACTTGACTCGTAACTCACTAGGTGCGAGTTGAGGGAATCAAATAGACTTTCTCTCAGATTCTCCAATAGAGATTCGAGAAGGGGAACCTTTCCACATATTTCACCCGATATGCTTGTTGACTTCACAACATGACATACAATCGAGATGCAAGCTCCAAAATAGCTTGGGTCTTGGTTCCGATTCATGAAATACTTCAATGTGGGCTCAAGTCATTTAGAGTTTAAAACGACCTAGGAACTTGAGTTCAAAACCAAAGGTCATGATTTGGACATTAATTTGTGTGAACGGATTTTAATCTATTACATAAACCAGGACATTGTTTGAGGCATCATATGGTTAGCGAGACTTCCCTAGCCGACCTACTTTTCTTATCTTGAATTTGTGTTATTTAGTTTCCGTATTCTAGTGTAATAACCAACCAATCAAACTTCGTTAATCACTCATCTTAATCTCACCATCCCTCACAACACTAAGTCTCCAAAGGACTTAGCAGTGTGAGATTCACTTTCACATTTTATTTCCTTTTAGTGTCAAGTATTGTCTAGTGAGTCGTAGTCTTTGTGCTTTTTACTCCAAGCTAAGGAATCTAAGTGCTTAATCCTCGTGGGTTCGACACTCGATTTCATTTTTTATACTATTACTTGTCCCCATATACTTGCGGGTGAAGATCGTTCTTGCACTTATAAGTTAGCTAATAGCTTACTAAGTGTACGGGTATAAATCTTCCAGTAGGGATCCAAGAGTCCTTCCACACATGAATGCTCATTCTGTTACCAACTTGCCACATGCTACCTTTCTTCACCATATCCCTAGCATGGAGGATGGTAGCCCAGCTCCATGAGACGCGATGAACTTTTTTAGCCTCAAGGAAGTCATATTCTGGAAAATATCTCGATTTTATAATCCTGGCCCATAGAGTTTCTTTTTAAGTTAAGAGCCGCCAAGCTTGCTAATCCAGAAGAGCTAAGTTAAACATCTGCAAATCTCTAAACTCAATGCTTCCTATCTTTTTAGACTGACCCAGGAATTCAGCTCGTTACAGAAGGTCGTTGGAAATTTAAAGCATGTCATGCAGTACAACGGAATAGCAAGAATCACAGACTTGATGAGCACTTCACAACTTGCAACATTTAAAGTGCAATTCTTTCAACTATCAAGTTTTGACATAGTTCTTTCTTTCACGAAGATGAGGGCCACTTTCTATTATCCCAGAAGATTGGTAGTCCAAGGTATCTTCCAGAATTTTATGACGTGTCAATCCCAAATAGTTAGGTAATGATGAGGCGTTGCATCCGATAAGAGGTATTAGGGGAGAAAAAGATGCCAGACTTTACCGATTGCACATCTGGTACGGTTGATGCTATGTTGCTTCGTGGGCTTGGGGTGCAGCCAGTGGCTCTCATCCTACGACCTCCCGGTCTTATCTTTTGTCTTCCTTCAGTGCCTCCTTGGATAAAACTAAATACTTATGGTCTTGCCAAAAGAAGACTTGACTTATCTGCTTGTGGTGGAATTTTCAAAGGTGACCATGCATGGGTGCTATATGGGTGGATATTGTGTTATATTGGGCATGCAAGATATGCTTGCTTGTTAGAATTGTGGTTGTTATTATTGGGGTTGAATTGACCTACCTTCATGGTTGGCATCATCTATGGGATGGAGAGTGACTCTTCTTATGTTGTTTCTTGTTTAACTTCTTCAAGGTTTAATCATCCTTGGCCTCTTAAAATTCATTGGCGCAATTGTTTAGCCCGTCTTAAAGGAATGCACTTCCGGTGCTCGCATATTCTTCGAGAGGGCAATGTTGTTTATGATGGGTTGACAAATATTGGTTTGGATTATGCTAGTCTAACTTGGTTCTCGGTTCTGTCGGTTGAGATTGGTCATTTGCTAGTTCAAGATGCCTATATATTCCTTACTATTATTCCAAATGATTGACGATGTTATTGATGTGTTTTTGTGTCAATTGTGTGTATTTCATTAGGACGGTAGGCAAATCAAGTTTGTAGTATTCACTCACATTCATTCTTGTATGACATGCCTCTTTTATGCACTACTTTTTGTTTCCTCTTGTTTCACTATTTTTGGCCGGAGGAGTGCATCTCTTTCTGTTTTTCTTGGCTTCCAAAAGTTTTTCAAGGCTTCTGGTTCTTTTATGGGGAAAGGTTTTGGTCTAGTTCACATTTCCTCCATTGTACTTTAAATTTTGCTTAATAATATCCAATTATTTAAAAAAATGACCCCAAGACTAGCCTTGGCTAAAGAGGCATTCCATCCAACATCACAATTTACTTTGAAAGTATTGGGGGGAGATGGCTGCCAGTCGGAGATATTCCTACTAGGACTAGGACTAGGAGGCGCCGCCCTACCATTTACCGAAGCAAGAAACTCATACACTGCAATGATAATAGAAGAGATTGGCTTGTTCTGGTAAATGAAGGCACATCTCGACTTCCAAATCTGCCAACAAAAGAAGAACACCATAGATGTTAGATGACTTATTTCATCCTTGCTCATGTTGGGTCTAATTAACCCCAGGAACCAATCAACACAATTTGTAACTTTCTCCTTCTCAATTCGTAGCCCCATAGAGAGCCAAATCACAAATTTTCCATCCACGGGCATAAAAGCAAGGCATGCTCAATGGATTTCACCTCAATACATCTAAAAAATTCTACACATCGGAGAAGTTCCTAAATTCCTTTAGTATAGATTAAGAAAGCAAGGATTATACATTGTAGCACAACTCTAGATAAATTGTCTAACCTTTGGCATCACATTACTTCTCCACAGAATTTTCCAAAACACTTCCTTAATCTGCCTCAAGGAGTTACGAAATAGAGGACAATTCTTCATAGAGGTAGAGAATGTTCAATTATACCCTAATTTCACAGAGTAAACACCACAAGTTTCATGGGACCAAATGACTCTATCAACCTCATTCCTAGTCCCAATAGGAAAATGCTGAATGCACTCGGCTTCCTCATGGGTGATCAGAGCTTGTATAAGCTCCAGATTTCACTAGTTACTCTCAACATCAATAAGAGCATCGACCTTGATCTCCTCATCCGCAGAAAATACACGAGAGAGGTGACCATTGAGAACATTAGGGATCTAAGAGTCATTCCACACATGAATGCTCGTTCCGTTACCAACTTGCAACATGTTACCTTCCTTCACCATATCCCTAGCATGGAGGATGTTAGCCCAGCTCCAAGAGGCGAGATGGCCTTTGTTAGCCTCAAGGGAGTCACAATCTAGAAAACATCTTGCTTTCATAACCCTAGCCCATAGAGTTTCTTTTTCAGTCAATAGCCGCCAAGCTTGCTTAGCCAGAAGGGCCAAGTTGAACATCTCTGAATCTCTAAACCCCATGCCTCCTAGTTTTTTAGATTGACCCAAGAAACCCCAACTCCTCCAGTGCATCTTGTTTCCTTTCTCAGATGATCCTTTTCAAAAATTTCCAATGATGGAACTCAGCTCGCAACAGAAGGTTGTTGGAAATTTAAAGCATGTCATGGGGTACGACGAAATAGCAAGAACCACATACTTGATGAGCACTTCACGACCTGCAACATTTAAAGTGCAATTCTTCCAACTATCAAGTTTCGACATAATCCTCTCTTTCATGAAGATGAGGGTCACTTTCTCTTCCCCATTATTTTGGTAGTCTAAGGTATCTTCCGGGATTTTTTGAGGAGTCAATCCCAAGTAGGTAGCTAATGAGGCGCTGCATCTGATCAGACGTATTAGGCGAGAAGAAGAGGCCGAACTTCCGCCAATTCACAGCTTGGCCTGAGGCTAGGCAGTACGTGTTGAGAACAGAAGTGAATTTTGCACAATTCTCTAACGTTGCCCTCAAGAAATAGAAGGCATCATCGGCAAAGCAAAGATGGGACATTACCGGACACTTTCTGGCCAACTTGATACCAATGATATTGCCAGAGTCAATCTCACACTTGAGCCTAAAAGAAAGCATTTCGCTAATAATGAGAAATAAGTATAGGGATAGAGGATCCCCCTACCTCAATCCTCTTTGTGGTTTGAAGAAATGCCCAGGACAACCATTGAGGACCACTGAGTAAGACACACTTTTCACACAGTTCATTACCAGCTTGATCCATCCCTCATTAAAACCAAAACATCTAAGGGCTTCTTCAAGAAAGTCCCCTCCACACGGTCATAAGCCTTGGCCATATCAGTCTTAAGTGCCAACTCATTCTTCTTACCATTCTCTTTAACTTCAAATAGTGAAAAGCCTCATGCGCAAGAGAAATATTGTCCTGAATCAACCGGTTCGGCAAAAACGTGTTTTGATTACAGGAGATAATGCAAGGAAGGATCTCCTTAAGTCTACTAACAAGCACCTTCGAAAGGATTTTATAGGAGTACGTTGTTACAAAGGCTTATCGGGGAAGTGCACTGCGAATTAGGAAGCTTTGGAATTAAAGCCATGTGGGTACGGTTCATGGCCTCCATAGCAACACGACTCTCTAAAAAATCATTCACCGTCTCTTCCACCACATCTTTAACTTCACTACTGAATATATTGTCAAAAATATCAGAGAAGCCATTGGGGCTTGGTGCCCTAAGAGCTCCCAGTTGACTCGTGGCAAATTTCACTTCATCATTAGATAGAGGAGAAGTGAGAAGAAAGTTCATCTCATCATCCACGAGTTTAGGCACACCAATAAGAGCATCACCCCTTTCCCTGTCCTTCAGAGACAGACTTGTACACATTTTTGAAGTGGCGTTCAAACTCCTCTTTCACAGGTTTTTGTCCCTCTACCTACATGGATCCTTTAGTAGTTATTAAATGGAACTAAAGGCCAGCTGAATTTGAACGTACTACTATGTATTCTTGAGACAATGTACAACTCAGCGTCCCGGCCTAATGTCGAATATTATAGCGGATGGCTGCACTAATGCTCCCTCACTCAGTTTTGGGGTTGTTACATTTCCATATATATCTGAACATCAAATGCGGCCTTTAGGCTCCTGAACTTTTTGGTTGTCTGTATACTTCCAATTTCCAATCAAGAGATGGTACAAAGTACAAACACGTACTATGAGGATTAAGTAGTTCTGAGCTCTGTTCGTTCTATGTTCTATATGGTTTTAGCCCATGACCACCATTAATGTCCACCAATTAAGTAGTTGGAACTTAATTGGAAATCAATGCAGTTAGATATGCATACACCAGTAATGAGAAGACTAAAGGAGACAGCTTATTAATTTGGTCGACTTAGCTTTCAACGACAAAACTTGAGGAGTGCTAAGACTAACAGCCATCTTAGAGCTTAGAGTTACTTGAATGTTGGAAGCAAAATCAGCTCTCACAGACCAAAATAGCAAGGAAATCTCCCTCCCCATGCCTATTATATATAAAGCTATGAACTTCGAGTTATGAACTGCATTGGGTAGAAGAAGAGGCTGTGAGAAAATGGCTGCAGGTAACAGATGGTGGGTTTTGATTGGTTTGCTGGTGTTGCTGTCAATAATATCTGGAATTTTAGCACATGAAGATTTGGCTGAGCCACAACAACAGTCAAATTCCAGTGATCATCCATTGGGTACTTACAAGCATGTCTGGCCTGTAAGTTCATTTCTTTCCATATATTACATTGTTAAACTTGTTTGTCTTGGACTCTTGGTGTATTGTACATATTAGCCTTATTAGGGACCTAAATAGTTTGAAAAATGAGCTGAATGCAGTACGTTTTAACTTCCAATGTAATTTGTTCACAACCCCAGAAGTAAAACTCCTGTAGTCTATAGCTACTTAGCTTTTGTCATGTAACTCTGTGTTTTTTGCATTCTTTTATAAAAGCTATCTTACTAATAAAAAATATAAAAAAAACTATCTTCTTTTTTCAAGTGCCGTCACATTATTCACTACTAAGCATGTGATAGCTAGACAGGTTGTATACTGACAGCAAAGGTCAACAAGTAGAAACTCGCATGTCAATTTTGATAATGCAATTTAAACGGTCATTATGTAGTGCCTGTAAATATGTATAGTTCAAGACTAACACTGATAGTGATGGAATGCTGCAGGAAATCACGTTTGGCTGGAAAGCAGTTGCGGGTACGATGATCGCATTCTTTGGGGCAGCATTTGGAAGTGTGGGAGGTGTTGGTGGCGGTGGATTTTTCATCCCAATGCTCACTCTTATAATTGGCTTTGATCAGAAATCAGCAATAGCAGTATCCAAATGTAAGTACACATTACAAATCAGTGTTGCAGGAGCGTATTTGATCAAGTTATGTACTTAGACTAGTGAGGCAATATTTGTTAATGTTGCTTGTGTCTGTAAATTCAGGTATGATCACAGGTACATCAACTGCTACCGTGCTATATAACCTACGGGGAAGGCATCCCACACTTGAGCTTCCCATTATTGACTATGATCTCGCGCTTCTCTTCCAACCATTGTTGGTGCTTGGGATCAGCATTGGTGTTTCTTTGAATGTGGTTCTTTCTGACTGGATGATCACCATCCTACTATTTGTGGTCCTCCTAGGTAATAACAATTCTTCGAGCAATATGTTAATCTTCTTTCTTCAAATTTATCGGAAACTTGCTTGAGAGGGCACTTGGTCATGATCTGCAGGGGTTTCAGCTAAGTCATTCATCAAGGGAAATGAAACATGGAAGAAAGAAACTATGACTGAAAAGGTGCACTCTCAGATTTGCACACTATACTATGCAGATTATTTGTGTATTCTAGTATATTTGCTGATCATGTAATATATCACCTTGTTTGATCACCTTTAGAATCTACTGGATGCTTCAAGACACTTCCCATCGAACAGGGAAGGTCCTGATGATGTTGAAGCCAAATATCCTCCTGGAGGTGCAAGCAATGACACACTACCAAAAGTGGAGAAAGCTAAGCGCGCGGAGGTTAAAACTTTGAAGCTCAAACTAAGTTATGTTATGGTTTTGGGACTGACTTCTAGATGTTCCTAGGTGTCTATTCTTGATAATGTTTGCTGGAAGGAACTTGGAGTTATAGTTGCTGTCTGGCTCATCATACTTGCATTGCAGATTGCTAAGGTATTAAGATACTCTTGTCACAATATGCGATTTCTTTTCGTTTTGGATATACCTTCACTTTTATCTGTATATGCATTGGAAGACCAAATTATTGACTCGAAAAAGTACTTGTTTGGTACAGAATTATCTGAAGAAATGTTCGATGACATACTGGTTGACAGAACTCTTACAGGTACCTTCCATCCTCCTCGAGTCAAAATAACAAAACTGACTACTTCAAAATTCAAATAGTGGCTAAAAATATGTATAAGTGAAGAAGACTCTCATACACTATTTGATTCGTTTAATTTTAGGTTCCGGTGGCTGTGGGAGTAACTTCATATCAGGCAATGAATCTCTATAGGGGACGGAGTGTGATAGCATCCAAGGGAGAAGCAGACATGAAATGGTCAATGTACAAGCTTGTTGCCTATTGTAGTTGTGGCATAGCAGCTGGTATGCTTGGTGGATTACTTGGTCTTGGAGGAGCATTTCTGTTGGGTCCGATATTTTTAGAGATGGGAATTCCCCCTCAGGTATTCAGACTTCAAACTCTATCTGATTCTTATTTACCCACATTATCAGATGCGTTGATCTACTAATTTTTTCTTCTGTGCTAAAAACTTTCATGTAGGTGGCAAGTGCTACAGCCACCTTTGCCATGACATTCTCGTCATCCATGTCCGTTGTAGAATACTACCTCCTTAAACGCTTTCCAGTTCCTTATGGTAACTGTCACAGTTCTTCAAGTAACATAGAATTGTTCATGATGAGATCTTTACTCGTATGTATCTGATAAGTGTTGGCCTTCTCATTGCAATTTTCTTATAGCTCTTTACTTTGCTGCTGTAACTTCTGTTTCTGCATTTGTGGGGCAACATGTTGCGGGAAAGGTGGTTAAGAAACTAGGAAGAGCATCTCTGATTATCTTCATCCTGGCTTTTACAATCTTTGTTAGTTCACTAACACTAGGTATGCCTCATCCTCACATGCATCTACTTTTTTTCATCCACCTTGTCATGTCCACGCTCTATCGGTTCTATAAAAATTTCTGTTTACAAAATTGATGGTTTTGTTCAATCCTGAACAGGTGGGATTGGCATAGATAACATGATTACGAAGATTCAACACAAGGAGCCGTTGGGATTTCAGAACATCTGCACTTATAAAACTTAGTCTTATGAACTTTTCAGTGGAGGAAATTTTGTGAGTGTATCAAACTGTCAGCCGAAGAACTTACAACTCAGTACCGATTCTTGTTAAGGGATGGATACATGGAGAATTGTACACCAAATAGCTTCTTCTGATAGTAAAAACAATCATTGGCATATATTTTAGATGAAGTTATGTCATTGAGCTGCTGAAGCTTTAACTGAAGTATCATATATTTAAGAAGGGGATGTGTAACCAATTACAAAGTGCAATGAAAATCGATGAACTTTTGGTCAATTGTAGGTGAAGGATCCTTTTGTTGAGCAAAAGGATACACCATAATGTAGTACGTGTAAGTAACTAGGAACATGCCACTAAGACGTGCAATTTGGCTAGTAGAACAGATTTCATAAGCGAATTCAACATTCCTTATGAAGTTCAATATTCAGTTACTCAATCCTGCGAATTCAAGCAACAGCAAATTAGTTACCAAATAGTTGATACGATTTTTAGGCAAGTTGATAAATGGCAGCTTTTGGGAAAAAAAATCAATTGAAGCAAACTGAAAACAACTACTATTATTTCAAATATCATGGAGCCACTTCATAAACGAGCCAACACTATATGTTACAAGAGTACTAAATCAAAATATACCATGACACAAGTTAATTCACATGTTTGTAGACTTTAATTCTGCCGTACTTCCAAGTACAATCAAGAGAGAAGTATTTAGAAGATGGAACATCATTGTGATCCCCACCTCCTCCACAATGAGGACGGAATATTTCCTTGTGACGGTGGCGGTTTGAGGAGGTCTAACATGGTTTTATACTCGTTTGGGGTCAGTGGAACACCTTTAATAAGGTTCACAGCCATAACGTGGACATCAGTCCTTTGTCTGTGCTTCTTATAAGCCCAAATACCTGCAGCAACACCAGCAACCACGAGCTGTTTCGAGAACCAAATAATTAAAAAATTAGCTATAGATTTTAAATCATCACAATAAAAGTTGTGAGGTTATCTATTGAAGCCTATTCAACTTACTGGTGATAGCCAAAAGCCAGCAGTCTGCAAATCAAACTTTGGGGCGTAAAGTACCGTCTCTCCAAAATCTTCTTCTAGCTTTTTGTAGATCTCCCTGTCACTCTTCCCAGCATGAATCTCATCTCGAATTAACTGGATCATAATTAAATCCATTACCATCGCCACATAACCAGTATGTGAAAATTGCTACATTTTCTATCAATCAGTTGATGAACTAATTGGGGAAACTTATAATCATAGAGGAAATGCAAAGAATGCACTTCAGAGGACTGTTATCAGTAAATGCATTTACGATTATGCAAACAACTTACAACAATCTTAAGTCATCACTAACAATTTATTTTCACAATACCTTTCTTAAGAGAATGGCAATATCAGCTTGTGAATCTTCAATGGACTGACTCCCACACTCAGTGCACCTAACATTGTGACTTATATTTCGGGCTCGGGCATCCACCACCTGAGTCTTCTTCACCGGGTCCTCTTCGCTTGCCATTGTGCTATATCAATCAGCTTCAAAATCTCATAAACCTATCACAGAACACACACACACACCCAGAAAGCATAAACAAAAGCTTTCAACATTTGTACCGTCACTGAAGCATTTTATCAAACAGTTGGTGTGCACAACTTGATGAATGATCACTAAAACGAAAACTAGTCTCTACCCAGTGTCAGTAAGCAAATGAATAGCTCGTAAATGACTAAAGATTACAATTTTTTTAACACACTATAGAAACTAGAGTCTCTAAAACTACTAAGCGTGGAAGATAAACAATGAGCAGGGCTCGGGCAAGAATAAGTAGATGAAAATTGACGAAAGGGTTTAAGTTTAGAATTGAAATTTGAAACTTACAGGAATCTGAGTAGGAACAGGAATATGAGATTTAAGCGCACTGAATGAAGGACTCAAAGGGCAAGCCGAAGAGGACACGGATACTAGTAAGAACTAAACCAGTTCTGTTCCTTTTAATCTTTTTGTATTTGGGAAAAATGACTAGAATAATTATTGAACTTTATGACGAATAATAATAATTTGAAAAATATTTAAAAAGTTATTGAATTTTAATTTTGTATATTAATTTGATTACTTTATCAATTTTAAATATTAAAATTGTCAAGTGCTTTCTTTATATAGATAGAATTATGAGAGAAATGCAAATAACATAAGTGAGAGAAGTATGAATACCGATGAGGAAGTAGAAAAATTGACATCCAAAACGGGCATAATGACTAAATTGATGGACAAAGTTATAATTCAGTTACCTTTTTGATATTTTCTAAACTTTAATGATCAAATTGTCTCGATTATGACAAAGTTTAATGATCATTGTAACTATTTTCTCATTTATTTGTCGTATTTAAATAAGAGTAAGTACGAGATTCATGTGTGTTGCTCTTATATGAAAGTGCGGAGAGACTTTTGTCCACCGGTTGTGAAGTTTCACAACCGTGCATGTGATACACGCCTGGATTGAAGCCGTTGATTTACTATTTGCATGTTTCTTGTAGCAGATTATTGCTCGTTTTAAAAAGTCGATGTGGGAGAGAGAGAGAGAGAGAGAGAGAGAGAGGAGTGTGTCAACTTAATTGGCTTGCATATCTCGTCGGCTTGGTTGGAGGCTTCGGCGGAGACTAAGTCGAGAGTTTGGCGGAGGTGGGTTGGAGAGTTTGGTGGTTTGAAACTTCTTCGCTACTTCTTCCGAGAAGCTCGATCTTGGTTGGCTTCCAGAGCTCTTCCAATGTTGTTTAGAATAAAGATTTGAATGATTTGAGGGGTGATTTGAATTATTCGAATTTGGTTTGATTAATTGATTTGAAATTTTGAATGATAGAGATTGAAAATGGTTGTAAGCCGAAACGATGTCGATAAGTTGATTTGTAGATGACATAGGCCTCGAGCATGGCCTAACTCATAATTAGAAGCTTAATTGACTCCCAATTACTGTGGGCACCTGTAGCTTCGCATCTCACCGGCTGCCACTTACCACCGTGGATATGACCACGAATCTGCTACGGACAACCTAGGAGAGCATGATTAAATCAATGGTTAGAATGGAGAGGTGGGTTACCTTCGCGGTTGTGAAGTTTTACAACCGGTAGAGAGAAGTCTTTCATATCGTTATAAACGTTTTTTGTTTAAAATAGTAGATTAAGTGATTAAAAAATTCACAAACTCCACGAAGCAGTGCAAACACCGCAAATATATCAATAATTGACAAAACGGTAAATATATAAATTTGGAATTATAAAAAATATCCAAGTATATCGAAGTAACTGTTGAGGTTGTGTGGCTCGATACAAATCAAAAGTGTGGGGAGAATATATCACATTACTAACCAAATATAACGTAGTTGGATTATTCTTAATAGTACCAAGATATTTTAAATAAAACCACACAATTTTGATGTCCAGATGGTTAAATGAGAATAATATTAGCACAATATCAATACAATATTATTATTATTTGACCGTAAAGCGAGAAGCATTATATTGATAAAATGTAAATAATGTTACGCAGTAAAAGTCTATAAGGCTAAAGATAATTGACTACTGCTAAGCTAATCTAGGAAGCCTAAACTAGCTTATGAACAATGTTCTATAGATAAAACACAAAGTAACCAAGACATGTCCCTCAAACTAAGACGAACACCAACACGAATAAATCAAGATAATATTGGCCTAACAAGCAGGTAAAAACCTACTGGTGAGATGCCACATGAGCCAGCACCTCTCTACTCGAAGCCCAAGGATCCCAAATCTTGATCCAAATTAGACCAGAAGCTATTTGAAAGCCCAAGAATGGACTAAGCCCACCTCTAGAAAAAGAGATTCCGAATTGCGCCACAGCAGCATCACGGTGCTCCGTCGACAATCCCCGACCACTGCCATAGCAACGACATTGGAAGAACCTGTAGAACATCAAACGCTGAAACCGGCAACAGAGTCTGTGATCGGATAAGACCAAGAAGGCAACCCGCCGTCGTTACGAGATTAGAGCCTCCACTGTTCCATATTAGGCGCGCCGCTAAACCGGTCGTTATCGATGGTTAAGAGGAAACAATATAGCACACAACTGCGCCAAGCAGAGCATGAAGGGGTACCGTGGGCAATAATCTCCTTGAATCCATCCCTTATTTATCGATTCCAATTTAAATATATGCAACTTAAACATAAACCAGCCCAAGAAGATTGAACCATTTAGTTCCCGGATGCATTACATTCAGTTGCAAGTTTCTTTAGTCTATGACAACTGTATATGCTCACACGATACTGAAGAAAATTCAAAATCTCTCATCAGGAATATACATAGGCCTTCAAGGGTGAGCCCTTGAAGCATGGTCATAACTTCGTGCCAAAATTGGGGAAGGCATACATGTTGAGAATCTCAGCTACCTTATTTTCCATCATGACTCTCCAATTGAACATCATCCATGAATTCAGATAACAAAAGAGCAGCAGCTATTTCAGGAACACCAATAAGTTATAATCAGAAGCTCTTCTGTGAATACCAAATGACTGACCCAACTGATTAGACACCAGCATTTGGCCAACACTAGAGTTGGAATAACAATGGAACTAAGTTTAGTTTCAAATACAACTCTTAAAGAGTCATATTGGAGAGGAAAATCAAACAAAATGATAGAAGCAACAATTAGTTTTGTGCAAGTACGTCTCCAGAAACTGAGGTATTAATTGATGTCAGGGAAAAAAAGTGAATGACGACTCAAATCAGCTTAACATAGCAATACCTTAGGGAAAAAGTAAGTAGTGAGCTTTGATTCCATCAATACAATAGGACTTCAACTTTGTGTAAATAAGTAATTGTGTTCGTCGAAGAACCTACATAGACAAAGAACACGGTCAGAGGTCTTTATTGAACTTTTGCCTCATACATCAAATGAAATACTGGTTATTATGTATGCACACATCATTTATTTGGGTATAATGTGCAAAATTGGGTTTTGATCTTTAAACTTGAATTTCTCGACTTACTCAAAGCTCCCTTACTAGCTGAGCAGTTGAGCTTGCCCCTTGGTTTAAATAGTCAAACTTATCTAACGATTTTATGACTATCAGTTACTGGGCTGCCCTTTTACTAACCATTTTTATTTTACTCCATTCCATATCTGAGTAAACTCCTCCAGTATAAAAGTCTTAACTTCGTAAGTTTTAACATAGCAGTATCTATTACAAAGCAAAAGCAAAAACAAAAGCATACTTTGGTACTATAAGCTGATCAAAACTATATACGGTACTAACTATATGCAAAATTGTACAACTACATGTAACAAGATTGGTGCAAACAATTAGGGAAGTTTTTACCTTCACTGTGGTGGAATAAGGGCAATTTCAATTTCTTGAAGCGACTTTCCTTTTGTTTCCACAACATTTCTTTTCACATAAGCCACAGCCAATGCACAAAAAGTACCAAAGATAGTATACAGAAGTTGTGGCCCAAGTTTCTCCAGCAAGGGAAGGAAGAGTAGACCAACAAAGAAATTTACCACCTGTTGCAAACAGCCTTAATAAATGAGGACACTATGTCATATAGCTGAGGAGATAAGAACTTTAGAAGGTATTGAATTCTTCTTTCACATTATGTTGGAGATGGGGGAATGACAATGGATTGAATGGAGATATTGTCAAAGCCTTAAAGTCTCTAAGTGTGCTCCTATTAGTTCCTTAAAATTTCCTCCAAATACCAAGTACAACGAGGCAATTCAAACACTAAATTTTTTTTTTACAAAAACAACAGCCACCACACACCGAAATATAACTTACGTTTTTTCACTCTTACCATATGTTCCCAAGTTAGTTTGAAATTTTGACTCCAAAAATAGATGTTGATGAGAATGCATTATCAAATTGATCAGAAAGAAAAAATTGTTCAGATAATCATGGGTTACCAATTTTTAGCCATAATATTGATATTTTAGATTGATAGTGATCATAAAGTAGCAAAATTTGTGGGTCTGCAAGGCGGTTAGACCAATGTTTAAGAAAATACAAAAGACATACCCAATGCACAGCCATGCAGACTGCCATTGCCTTGGATCGAATACGGCTGGGAAGAATTTCTGATAGGAGAAGACTAGGCACTGGACCAGCTCCAAGAGAAAACATCAAGACAAACCTGCATAATCCATAATATCATGACATGCACACATCAAAAGCTTATAAACAGATTGATGGTAAACTTCCAGTGCTGCAATGAGATGTGTACCTGTGCATCTATGTATGCATTTATTTCCTACCTTATGCTATGTACTATAACATAGCTTAAGATTTTGTCACTATAATTTATTTAACCATAACGTGTTATCAAAGGAGTAAAAAATTTAACCTCAAGAGATGACTGGCTTACTAAACATGTATTCATATATATGTCTTTATCATCTTAGGATCTGTAAGACGAATTCCAAATATAGCTCAGCTAATGAATGAGCTCCAACAACCTAGCATCCTTTCATCATAATTGTAGTTTTTCACTTCTTTGACATCTTTTTATGTTATTTTAATAAAACATGGAATAGTTAGGGGATTTTAGGTCCTCGGAAGGAGGTAATTTAGATAAAAACCCTCAAACATTTGTCTGCTTTACAAATACAGTTGAAGAAGATTTTCTACTCACAGAAGTATGCCACCAACAGATAGACTCAGTGATCCAGATCCTGAAGTATACGAACTCGCTCCAGCAACTTGAAGACTCATTGACAGTGCCTAAACCAAGGAATGTATAAAATGGTCACAAAGTATATTATTTAGTACTTTTAACAAAAAGCAAAACAAAAAATTCAGTATAAGCCAATGCAATATTTGGTAGATTCCTGGAAACAGACGCAACCAGTCCTGATGGACCTCACCTTTGAACACCTAAATAGAGCAACCTTTACATACATAGCTGTGTTTAGTTTGTAATTACAAGATGCGACTCATGCAACATACTACAATGTTGCAATAAAACTACTTCCTCTTCATATGCATACGAAGTTCATGCATAATATCTAAGTAAACTCAAATGAATCAAAAGATAATACTAAACACGAAATTTGAAATGGAGCTTGGAAGGACCAATTCAAAAGTATTAAGCAAGTTCAGTACTTTTTCCTATCTCAATAAGCAATGTCATCTACCGAATTACAAGTCAATGATTTGATCAAGTTCTACTCAGAAATTTGCCACATTGCCATATGATAAGTGATCTTCACACAGTGTTTATATCTGCCCTCACAGTCTATACTTACAATGTGGGTCTCATGCTAGTATCTCAACTCAAAGTTCGCATACAATATTAAAGGTATTCTTAGGAGCTTACCATGCCAGCAAAACTTCCAAGAAGAAGCACCTTTCTTCCAAGCTTATCCATTAATATCATTGCAACAATTGACCCTAGAATAGAATAACAAAATCAAGTACACATACCTGTAATTTATATAGAAAGATATAAGCAAAATTTCAAAAAGAGTAATAGAAAAGTAAGCCACCCACACCTGATAGATTTGCAATTCCGACACAAACATTTGCAACATCTGAAGGCACACTAAAGCTCTTGAAGACAGTTGAGGAAAAATAGAATACAGCATTTATGCCTGACAGCTGTTGTAAAGCAAAAATGGCAGACCCAATGAAAACCACTGCAAAATATGGAGAATAAGGTAAATATGGAAAAGGAAGCATAGAAATGTCACATCTTTACTCATGCACAAGTGAATAGAATTTATACTTTTGAAATGACGGCCATACAATAGCTCGGAGAACTTCACTGCCTCCGAATCATCCCCTTTGTCTGACTTTGACAATTCTGCCATTGCAAATTTAACATGTGCTCCTCCTAACACTTTCTCAAATTCAGCTTCAGCTTCAGTGCCTCTTCCTCTCTGATAAAGTCGGAAAATAATGATGGCATCAATGATGATCAATAACCTTTGTTGGATCAAAACTCAAAAGTAAGACAAAACATGCCCGCTACCTAATTTCTACATAGTAGAGGGGATGGTACATTACGAGAGTATTATGAATCTTGCACAGTATCATTGAGAATATGCGTGTACTTATGAACAAAATATAGCAAAAGCAAATTGGAGATACAGACTGATAGATCCACATTGCACCACAAACAATTCTGAGCACTAACATCCAAATTTTCCAAATTATAAACCAATGATCATTTATCTAGTAGAACCAATAGAGAGCACACAGAAAAATGAGAGGAAAAGGTAAAAAAAAGGAATTTCAGATCCTCCTTTGAACATCAGATCACCGCAGACCCAAGTACTAAAATAAAACTCAAAAAAGAGGTGACAGACATTACAAGAAGCTACGTTATACTACAAAAAGGTCCTTTCATACTACATTCACAATATATTAACTTCTTTAGCATGAGAAAATAAAAAAAAATTAACTTTGAAATTACATATCAAGATCTCATAATCCCCCCCCAACCAATTACAGACCAACAGATATGAACTTTATATTGAATTCAAACTCAACGCATCAGCTTGACCAATTTTAAGGGTCTGTAAATAAGACATTTTAGTAGATAACCTTGAAAAGCCACTGAGGACTCTCTGCACAGAACTCCATGCAAATAGCAAGCACTGCAGCAGGAACGGTAGATACCCAAAAACAGACCCGCCACCTAAGCATTGACAATGTTGACACAAAAAATACTCCTTTAGACAATTGCTGGATTATAAATCAATAAGGTACGTCCTTAAAGACTCAAAGCTTAAAATAAATAAAACTCTAGATTGCCATCATTCTATAAAATTTATCTTACCAACCCACAATATCCTTGGCTGGAAATCCGATGAATAGAGCTCCCATCAGCCCAAGACATGTAGAAATTTGTGTGAAGCTCCCAAATGTACCCCTTACAAAAGCTGGTGAGATCTATTCAAGAGGGTAAAGCATACATAAATATGTAAGAACAATATAGAACAAAAACTTGCACAGAAAATTATAGTTTTTGTACCTCTGCCACGTAGAGAGCAGCAACGGGAGGACCAATGCCCATCCCAGTTCCGACGAATATCCGCCCAAGAAGCATTCCCCATAGGCTGTGGGTTGTTGCACTGCAAAGTCACAAATCTTTCAGTACACCTTAAATAGTTAGCTGTGAGACCTGCACCTTTTCTCTTACTGGATGTAAAAGAATAATTTATTTTTTCTGTTAGCGAGCACTACTATTTATTTGAACCATGTAAGAGAGAGGTATAAGAAGGATAAACATAAAAGCCTCTGGACATAAAATATCCTGAAGTACTCAAAATTGTTTTCAGTAACTAATTTAGATAGGTTATTATTAGTTTGCAACAGCATCTTCTGTTAAAAACTCCTGGTGGTTAATATAGACTAATGTGCACATGAACCTCATAATTTTCTTTTGCTGGTTGCTGGTTATAAGAGTATCTTAAGCAAGGAATACTTTGAATGAAGGCATAAGCACAAAATAATCTGCTCATAAGAAATTCATGATTTCAATATAACTATTTTGCTTATAAAGTTATTATAATGCATTCATTCTGGCAGTCCTCTACTTTCCTCCTACCTGGGAAAGATCCACAAGGGTAATATGACACTTACTTTTTCTATTTAGTCTTTATTTCATTACATTGTCCAGAAAATTAACAGTGAACCTCATCCATTTAGTTTCTACATAATTCCATATCCTTTAATTTCAAATGAAGGTACCTCATTGATGCACCAATTATCATTGGCAATGCACACAGCTGGAATGCCCTTCGATACCCAACTCTATCTACAATCCAGCCACTAACTAGAGATCCAGCAAAAGCACCCCCTAAACATGTACTCACTACTAAACCTGTATTAACATTGAAGCAAAAAACTTCAGACTATATATGACAAGCATTTAACTACGAAAAGTATGTGAACACCAACAACACTTGTTACCCTTAGCTAGAGGATCCCCGCTAAAGCCAAGGTCAAGAGAAATGCTATCCAGTGTCTCATTAACCACCCTGCACCAGCAAAAACAACAGAAAGAGACTACTATTTTAGTTGGAACAAAATATGAAGAATGACAAACATTCAAACATGTTCAACAAGCAATAGAGGAGAATCGTACCCGAGATGGTAGCCAAATAAGAGCGAAGAAATAATGGCGACAAGAATATGCGGCAAGCAGCGTTTCCATGAAGGGTTTCCAAGATCTTTGGCACTCAATATACTCTCTAAAATCCACACACACACAAAAAAAAACAATCAGCACCAGATAACCACCTTTTATACTTGCATTTCTTTCTTACAACATTATCAAAAGATTACATTTATATAATGACTAGGAGGATGCAATAAAATTAGGGGGGGGGGAGGGCAATGTAGAAAGCACCTGGGTCTTCTTCTTCTCTATCATAAACACTATCATAAGCGTCTTTCGACGCCACTCGCTTGTAGGCCGAGTACGCATCAACAACATGACGACCCCGCATAGCAAAACCTTAGCAACAAGATCTATCCCGGAATTTAACACAGAGACAACTCTGCAGCATCAGACACAACACTAACCGGTCAATTTTCTTATCATCACATTCACTATGAATTCACAAAACTTCATTATTCATATTCCAAACAAATGCGTTTTTATAATAGATCCAGATCAAGATCCATGAAGAATGGAGTTGAGCTCCAGATGCTAAAACGCAGTTCTTTCTTGAGTAACCAAACCAAAACTCCAAAAGTTCATCACTTTTATTTGTTTTCCGATTAAAATACAAAAAGGGAACAAAGATACAGAATGGAGAAAAAAGTTTTTAACTTTAAAGAGCATCTGAATCCAATTTTCAAAAAATAAAAAATCTGAATCCGAAAGAGCACCTGTGTAAAATGCGGTGGCGGAGAAGTACGATCTGACAGAGAATCCAGTAAGCGACGGAGAGAGAGAGAGAGTGAGCAGCTGTGACCGAAGACAAGGAAATCTAAGCGAACATTTCGAAACCGTTCCTGTTTATTGGGAGGACGACAGTGGGGCCCATGCTAACGTGCGTCACGCGTCATTTTTAATAAAATAAATAAATAACAAGCAGACGAAAATGAAAGCTTGCCACTGGATTAGTGATTACGGAAAGGCGGAACAGCAAAGCTTGCTTGGTACTTGCTTAAAGCTGCTGCACCGGTGTCCGCACGAGCAGGTCGAGCAGCTGGAAACGGCGGGCCTCAGTTGCCGGTAGCACGAGCAGCGCCTTCGACGACATGCAGCGGCGATGGAGGAGTGCGGCAACCGCACGTTGACCGGAAGGATGAGCAGCTGCACGAACAGCTTCTGCTCGAGCTGTGCTGGTGGAGCCCACGCACGTGGGTGACGCCAGCTTGTTTCGAATTTTTTTTCTACCTAACGTGTGTAATATACGCGCCAATAAAAATGCGCCACGTGGCGAGTCGGCCGGATAAAAATTCATAACGGTCAGATTGATCTGAACCGTCCATTTCAAATCAAAAATTCTAATCGGATGGCTGAGATTCAACCGAAATGGCTATTTCAGAATTTTCAGTCATTTTGCAAAATAAACCCTAAAAAATTGTAAAAAAATTCCAAAAAAATTGCAAATAACACCCTATAATTTTTCTATAAATACTACATCAATTTCATTCACATCTCACACAAATTTGTGCACAACAAATTTATCCTCTCATTCCTCTTCTCCTTCATCCTCTTCTCCTTCATCCTCTTCTCATCCCTTTGTATTTTAGTTCCCAAAAAATGTCCAATTGGCTTGATTCCGAAGATTTACAACTTTGTATTTCTTATTTTCGTATTAGCGTTTGCCCTATTACCGGCAACATGCAAAAGTTCAACAAATTGTGGGAAAAGTCTATGCCGATTATAAGAAAAATTGGGAGATTGTGCATGGTGAATCAAGGCCGGAGCCTAGGACCCAAACCGCGGTTTCTTCTCGTTTTACAAAGTTGAAGCCGAGTTTTAGAACTTGGGGTGCCGCTCTTGCATATGCACGAAAGAATGCACAATCCGGCTCAAATTTGCAAGATGGGATAAGTGTTAATAATTTTGTCACAAATTATTTATTACATTTATTTTAATCAATGTTGACATCTCCATTTTCTAAATATTATTTTGACATATAAAATTTTCCCCCTAGATAAGAAAAGCTCAATCATGATACGTGGCACAAAAGAAGAAAGAGTTTACCAAGTTTGAATGTTGGGAAGTGATGAAGAACCATCCAAATTTTTGGGCCGTCGAACCTAGTATACCACCTCCTTCCTATTCCAACTCTGCAACTACTCCTCCTTTTACCTCAATGCCTCCCCCCGTCGACGTGGAGGATGATGAAGTCATTGCAACACCACAAAACAACGAAGAAGAAGTGTACCCTGGTCCGGTTAGACCAATCGGAGTGAAGGCGGCCAAGGAAGCTAAAAGAAAGGGGAAATGAGCCATGACATCTTCAAATGAGGTAAGAGATGAGGTTTTGAAAACCATGATGGAAAATCAAAGAATGCATCTCGCCGGGCAAAAAGAAAGTGATGCCACTGAGGTAGCTTTATACCAAATACAACTCGCTCTTAAAAAGAAGGACTACAAATTGAGGGCTGAAGCGGAGGATTCAAGGATTATGGCAATGGATACTGATGTTATGACCCCAAAATCAAAGAGGTATTTTTCAAAGAAAAAAGAGACTACCCTTAAGAAAATGGAGGAAGAGGAAGGAGATGGTAGCGATGAAATATTTTCAAATTGTTATCGCCCACTGTTTCAATAGTTTGGTATTTGTTTTCCATTATGAAATTATGTACTTTAAATTTCCAATAATTCTAAGCTTTGATTGAAATTATGTACTTTAAATTTCCAAGTAATAAAAACACACTTTTTTATTCCATCAAAACTCACGCACATTACAATAAAACATAATGACTTAAAATTAAACACACATCACTCAAACAACCAAAAGGAAAAACAAATAAAGCAAACATGTTGCAAACCAGGTTAATTAAAATTACACACACACATCATTTAAAGTCATTCGCCGGTCTCTAGATACTAGTTGTGCTTAACTAAGTCCTTCTGCAACTCTCCATGGATGTACGCAGATTGGAGATCTACAACACGGTCGGCAAATCCTTGTTCATTTTGTCCATCCCTTCCAACAAGCTCAAAAGGAATACGACTACCTTTTTCATCCGCTAGTCCATCATAAACTGTGAAAGCAGTTGATGAGTTTTGTAGATCTTCTTCTTCCAACTCCTCCTCCACAAATTCTTCTTCGACAATCATGTTATGCATTATAATGCAAGCCAACATGATGCTCTTCAATGTCGATTGGTGATGACACCTAGCTGCATGCCGAATAATTCCCCAACGAGATTGCAAAATTTCAAAGCACCTCTCTACATCTTTGCGGTATGCCTCTTGTTTCTTGGCAAACAGTTTATGTGGTAGCTCATGGGGATTGGAGATTGTTTCCACAAACAAGGAGTACCTGAGAGATATACCGTCAGCTAGATAGTAATTATTGTGGTAAGTCATACCGTTGACTTTATAAGATGCACTCGGACTGTTTCCGACAAGGAGCGAATTGAATATGTTTGATTGGTAGAGCACGTTGATATCATTTTGTGATCCGGGTACCCCAAAGAAGCTGTGCCATATCCACGCGTCATATGAGGCCACCGCCTCTAAAATAATAGTTGGACGCTTCTTCCGCCATGAGAATGCCCCTTGCCAAGCTGTGAAGCAGTTTTTCCATTCCCAGTGCATGCAGTCAATGCTTCCGATCATACCAGGAAATCTACGATGTCTTGCTTTCTTTAGAAGTCGGGTTATGTCTATGGCATTTGGAGCATGGAGATAGAGGTCACCGTAAATCTTGTATATATGCAGACACCACTTCTTCATACATTGTAGTGTTGTGGATTCACCAATCCTTGTTATTTCAGCACACTGATCTGCAGCTGCGCCGTACGCCAACATACGAAGAGCGTTAGTCATCTTTTGTTGTGGAAGAAGTCCAACCAATCTAGTGGCATCAGCTCTTTGGTGCCAAAATTGGTCGTGGTTGTAGAGATCCGTCATTATACAATTGAATAAATTTGTACTCATTCGGTACTTTCGACAAAAGGCTTGTTCGTTGAAGATGAGACGTTCGATGAAGTAATCCTCCATCAGATTATGTCCCCTTGACTCCTTCATTCTTTCTTCATTTGGTCGGCGGCGAGGTGGTTCATCATCGAACATTGCATCGACTATAACCACTTCAGTGATGAAAACATTAGCAATTTCAGCATTTCGCCAATGTTGTTGTCGCCTCCTCCGGAAAAAATTCTCAAAACTAAAATGATTCATCTTATCGGAATATAGAATATATGGTTGAAAACAGTGTGAGTGAACGATGAGCACCGATCAACAAATTTATAGCCAAGTGTAGATATTCTGATTAGATAAGATGATGACACGTGTCAGATTTTAATTGGTCGAAAATCTCTCCGGGAATCTTATACCAATTATTAGGACGATAACGATACGTGGACATGACACGTGTTGCCTCGTGATTGGTTGAAAATCTTATCGGAAATTTTGTACAATTATTTACCCGATAACGTTCTGTCGGTGTGACACATGTCAACTCGCCATTCGTCAGAAATCTTACCCGAAATCTTATTCAATTATTCATACGACAACGACACGTGTCGTTTATGGATTGGTTGAAAATGATTCAAAAAAAAATTAAATAAAAAATTAATTTATGAACAGTAATAGCACATGCTATTTTTTGGCACCGCTACGCAAAAAACAGAAACTACACCTACTATTCGATGAACAGTGACTGCTCCACCTCAAACAGTGCTTGCTCCTCTTCAAATAGCATGAGAAATTGCAAAAACACCGGTGTGGGTGCTCTTAGAGTAAGTATACCGGCATGTTTTGTCTGGTTGTCTTGTAGATATAGCCGAAAAAGGGAAAAAAGTAAAAAATTAATACTCCAATGGTGTTTTTTTGTCTGGGCAAGAACTCTCTTGCGTCAATCCCTGTGGCACTTCTAGCTTCCTGATTTGACCTAATTGCCACATGACGCTCTTAATCTCAACCGTATATACTTTAACGTTATCAGAGTAATGTTTGATGACCGTATATACTTCCATGTCATTTTAAATATTTAATAAAAATTAAATAAAAATAAAATTATGACCAAGACCCTGACGCAATGGGTGAAAACAAGTAAATGACATGTCACTGATTTATTGTCCTATTGTTCCAGCGACCTTGATCCCGTGACCTAACGGATGAACTTGCTCTTACCAAAATAAATTGCGCGTTATTGGGATCTTGGGTAATTGCAACTCAATAGTACTAGTTTGTTTCATCTTCACCATAGTGACCAAGAGAGAAGCTAAGTGCTGTGAGAGACTAGACCATCTTAACCAATAACCGTGCTTAGATCTGTTCGCCTTATGAGGCCTAAAACAAATTCGATCAAAATTAAATAGCCGATGAGCCATGACCAAGTTTAGTGCAGTGACAAGGAAAATGGCCGAGTGGTTGGTATGTAGATTTGGACATCTGGTCTTGCACTCCTTGGGTAGAATTTCCTTGTCATAACATACTCCTTGAATATCATGTAAAAATTAATGAAAATACAAGACAGATGAGTAAAAAGTACGTAGGATGTTATTACCAACAAAAAAGAAAAAGAGACGTGCATTGTAATGTATCCTTTTGACATATTACAGTTGGATGGATACTGTTTGGTAAGGCTCTCTTAGTTTCTTTAAACTGTGTATAACCTGGAAAAACTGACTAAGCAACAATTATCCTGAATTACATACAATGAGTAACTTTAACAAGCAGACGTCACCAAAAATTACAAAACATTAAACAAGGGGGGCACGCCTTTCCCTTTCCAAACACTTCAGCGCACAAAGAATAAATCTCAAAACCTGAAATAACGGCATTTACCAGTATACAATAGCTTATATATACCGTGAACATCATGAGTTGCTAGATGTGTAGTATAATTGAGGTTATGCTCCAACTGCTGAACTCATTATCTGTATCTGTAGACATGTGGGAGAATAAAATTATACCGAATGAGAACAAGAAAATTGAAGAAACATCAAGAAACAAATAAAGAAGATGAGGCTTTAAACCAAATGTTTACCTTGTTCACAAGTAGGTTCACTTGCTCTCTGTACATCTCCTTTAAGTCTACAATATCCGCTCGAAGTTCCTCCAGCTACAGAGAGGCAGGCATCCACTTATAATTATCAGGAAGATACATAATATAACAACTTTCACGATTCTAAGTGTAAACACACTAGAAAATAAGGAAAGGGGAAAGGATAATGCTTGACTTAATCAACTAATCACACATGCTAAAGGGTAGCTTAGAGTATACCACTATCAACACAAAGGTGTTTAGCATGAAACAAGATTGCATAGGAATATTAGGCCTTCAAAATCATTTTCCACTCAACTACTTAATCTAAGGAAGCTTATTAGAATAGCAGATCATATTCTCTCTTTGCAATTCCTAAAATTCTGGTCAGAAAAAGGGAGGAGAATATCATATTGTTACCTTATAACTCCTATATAGATTCTGCTCAGAGAGAGATAGTGGCGATAAATCATACTACAGCAGACGAGACTAATAAGCTATCTAATGTCCTGTGGTCCTACCCTAAAGCCCTACTAATAACCATACTTCATGATTAAACGACAATAAAGTCACAAGACAAGGAGTCGCTGCAGAGACTTGAAAATATAACCAAAGATAATAAAAACAAAAAAGTACTAAATAAAACAGTAAACAGACAGTTGACTAAACCAGCAAAGTATTTTCAATCAATCATAAAGTAGAATAAACCAAATCGTTTACCCTTAAGGAAAAGGAAGAAGATCTAAATAAATCCAAAGCATAATTCAGGGAATATATTGTTAACATTTTGAAGTTTAAACTGAAGCAGCATTTGTGAAAATTATGAACTTATTAACCCAAATAAAACAGTAATGGCCTCTTGTTAAATTTTAAGCGACTTTTCCAAGAGTTGAATACCTTAGATAGACAATGACTGGATCACAGTTTATAACACACTTAGTTTGATTATTCACTTGAAGGGAAACCAAAATGGAGACATATAATACCTCCTCATCTCTTTCACCCATCAGCTCCAGAGCAGCAGAATGCCTCCTTCTTAGTGCATCTAGCTCTGCTTTTATCCCAGGTAATGTGCCAGCCTCTGCTCGTAACTTTTCACACTGCAGCAAGATAATCATTTTTCAAACTCGATTCATAGAAGCCACATCCAGAGAAACAACGTAAACAGATAAGGCAGACTGAAAATCACCTGTTCTGTCATTTTGACCAACTCCTCAGCGAGAGAATCCCGAATAGATTCCATAGTTGCCTAGAAGGAAATGCATAAATCATTCTAAGACGAACAGAGTACTAGATACCCAAATGATATATTTGTATATAAGGAGCTCAGAAATAATTCGCACCAAACGAGACATGTAAGATGCAAGTTCACCCTCCTTTTGACGAAGGGAAGCTTCAAACGCACTTGGGGTCATGCTTTTCATATAGAATGGATTCATGGTTGCCTCTGCAGCATTTCTCCTCTCAGAGAAGGTATCCGACGAGTCCAGAGATGCTTGTAGAAAATAGCTTTCCTCCATGCTCCCCAGGCTGCTAGCATTTGAAAGTCTCCGATTTAAGCTTCCTGATAAAAGTTATAAAACATATATGTGATAGACGAAAAAGATTTTTCTCGGGAGGGAGGAATGGAGCGAGAGCGGGAGAGAGAGTTGATGTAGGCAAAAGTAATGTACCATTCTCAAAAGCAGAATTCTGCCGTGATATACTTGTCTGATCAGATACAGTAGCAGGACGGGCACGAGATGTCCTTTCCAGATCCAACCTAGCAGCTTTCTCCCTTTCTACCTCCTGTCAATCAAAACCTTGTGATTCAGGAAAGTCACTAATAAAAAATGTCATCAACTCAAAGAATAAATCCCATTATTTACCCAAAGAAGGAACTTAGTTTTGATTCTGCTCAAAGAAATTCTTATTAATTGCATGTGTCTTAGGAAAATACTTTGGGATAGGAAAACCAGTTTACTACATCTAAATGACTTAATGACAAAAGAGACTAGCTAACACTACCAAGATGATGTTCCTCTTTCTTACCATCACAATTGAAAGACCAAAACTCAGGAGCGAAACTAATAAATAAAAACAAAGGGAGATTTCCATGCAATCATCTAAAGCACAATATAGTTTGCCAGTTTACAAATTAACTGTTTATTGCTTACTTTATGATGCATAAGAAAACTCTACTAATATTTATGTAAGGGAGATGTCCATGAAAAAGGACAAATGAATAGGCACATTTATGTTTATGGAGATATAATATAATAAACACCATAAACAATCATCTAAGCAATATAGTTTGCCACTTTACAAATTAACTGTTTATTGCTTACTTTATGACGCATAAGATAACTCTACTAATATTTATGTGAGGGAGATGTCCACGAAAAGGACATATGAATAGGCACATTTATGTTTATGGAGATATAATATAGTAAACACCATCAACTAAACATAAAAATAAAAAGGAACCAGAAACACCACCTGCTGGAGCAGTTCCCTATGCATCAATGCATCTTGTAACTCCTGCTTATGTTTTCGCCTGAGTTCACGAATTTCTTCTTCAAGTTGGTTAACACGGCCTTCTTGAGTATCAGCTTCTTCCTTTGCTGCAAGGTACTCCTGCCTATTTTCAGCTGCTCTTTGTCTCTCCTTTTCAAGAGACTTGCTTAGCTGGGATTGCTCGGCTCTAAGGCATGAAATCTGGAGCATATGTTTAGTTCAAGTTTGTAAAAATATAACAATACAACCAAAAGCACATATTTGTAGAGCTCAGAGAAGCTTACCTGAGCCTCAAGAACATTAATACGAGATAAGGTCTGAGATAAGCGTTCATTTACAGATCGCTCTCTTTCCTCAGCAGCAGCAGCTTTCGCCTCTGCTTCCTGTAGAAGCATGAAAGATAAATACCACATTTTCAAGTCTGAAACTATGACTTGCTACAACATTCTACAAACCTGTAGTCGAGAGTTAAGTGACCTCTCAACAGCTGCCCAAGCTTCTGCCCTTCTTGAAGTTGTTTCCTGTAACCAAAAAAGCATATAAAATTCAACTTCAAACCCCTACACCTGCGACAAGTAAGCTAAGACAGTAAGACCAAAACCTAAAGTGCATCATCAGAATATCTGCCTAAAAAGCCATAAGAATCCCATTTCACCTGCATTGCCTCAATTTGCCTAAGAAGAGGCCTAGTCGATTCTGGTACTTGCGTGATCAACTCCTCACATCGACGCTCACTTGCCTGAAAGAGATTATCTGAGTTAACTAAGTTGCAACACATTTCTAAGAAATTTATTGAGAAAGGTAGCTACATACTTGATAACGTTTCTGAAGATCCTCAATGTCCCGGCGAAGCATGTCTTCTCTAAAGACCGCCTGAGAGTAGTACAAAGTAACGAAAAACATGACTTTTAGCTCGCCAATTGAAATTCCTACTCTAGCAGCAGCTAAAACCGACAATAACAACAGACACATTACAAACCTGCTGCTCTGTCCTAGTTAGAGTCTGTCGTAATTCTTCAAGTGCCTGAACTAGCATAGCTTCACGTTCCCCGGCCTCTCTTAGACTACTCTCTAGTTCAGTTCTGGCTTCATTGTTCACTCGTGCCTCGGCCATTTCTTCAGCTTCCTTGGCTGCAGCCAAAGCATTAGTATAATACTCTTTCTGTGCTGAAAGTTCTGTTTGGTGCTTCTCTATTGTTTCCCGCAGCAACTTTTCTGTAGCTGTCTTGTCCCTTTTGATACTCTCTACTTTATTCTCTTCTACCTGAAGGTTGAACAATGCACTTGCGTATTACTATTGGAATGATTGACCATACAGTAATTCCACAAAAATGTGAAATCTGTACGCATGTGCGTGTGAGTGTGTGTAGACAAAGAGAATACTTCATGTGGTTAGATTTGTCAATTACCTGAAGTTTGGTATTTAGCCCTTTCTTCTCTTCTTCAAACTCTCTAATCTAATAATCAGGACATTCAGAACAAATACATAAGCATAAATAGCAGTAGAACAGAAGAATGAGATGATCAGACAACCAGTAAAACGGGAAGAGTACCTGAGCTCTTAGTTTTCTGATGAGACCTTCTTGAGTAGCCTGTTTCCTCGAAAGTTCTTCACCTGGTACACAAGAAGGCATTAATGGAAAAACCCTGTGACTGAACGAATTGTGAAGGGGCAAAATTCACATTTATACCTTCAGCCATAACTTGATTAATTATTTCATCTTTTTCCTTCAGAAGTGCAGCTGCATCACTTTTTTTATTCTGCTCTCTTCGAAGAGTGTCCCTTTCCTTTGTAAGAGCATAAACCTGGAAATGAATATTCTGTAAGATCTTGGGTCCTCAAATCAGATATAAAACCCACTAGAGGTAATGATTGTATCAAATGCATAACCTGATTTTAAAATGAATTAGAACATAAATATAAACAAGAAGCTTTGATATTCTGAGAAGTCTGACCTTCCTTTCAAGTGTTGATACCCTCTGATGGTATTCTTCGCGCAGAGACTCAACTTCTGCGTCATTGGATTTTCTCTGTACAATGAACTCACTAGTTAAACTTAAATTTCCTCAAACTTATTTGGTGTAAGAGAGAGGAGGGAGGGATCTGATGGTTTGTGGATAATCAATAAGGACTTTTGTGATACCTAGGACAAACTAAAGGCCAAGAGACTCGTATGTTTAGAAGATGGAATGAAATACTTGAGCAATAGAAATCAATAGTGACAAATATAATGCGTATCATCAGTGACAGATACAAATCCCAGTGATATAAGTGTACCTTCAAATCCTCAATCACAGTTTTCAATTGCTCATTTTCGTTCATGAACTTGGCGATTTCATCAGCTTTTGCCTGGGCAACGGATCCAATAATGATTCATGAGTTCAGACATGTAGATACAATACAAGTAGGCAAGGAATAGAAAACATTTGGATCTTATGCATCTCCAACTAATTTAATTTACTTCACTAAAGCCACTTTATTTCAAACATCAAACAGAAACAGAAAAATGCTTCTTTTTAACATAGTCAACACACACTAATAATCTGCAGTGACGAAATAAACTATCCAACTGCGTTCATAATCATCAACAGTGTACTTCTGAATTCAAAACTTCATAAAGTAAGTTCAGCATTTAAAAGCGTGTAACCATCCAACTGTCAAGGACAGCAAATGATTGAAGTCTTAACTAGCTATTGAATAAGAGAATACATAACCATGAAATTGTGTACCTGAGCCTGTCTTGCAGCACCTTGCAATGCAGCCTCCATCATTTTCATTTCCTTCTTCACCTTCTCTAGTTCAAACAAGGCGCTGGAAGCATCAGACACAGTTGCTCCTGCAGGTGAAGTGTCTGACTTTTCTCCTGAGCTCAGACGTTGCTCATTATAGTTGGTTTCCCCATCATCAACTTGATGACCAACTTCAGGTTCCTCGATCATAGCATCCTTTTGTTTCAAATCCAACTCAGAAGGATCATTTGAAGCATCATTGGAAGTATAAATACAAGGTGTTTGATCAGTGGAGGACCCACCAGCGTTATCAGACAACTCAGTCGTAACAGAATGCATAGCAGATGGCTCAGCCACATCTTCAGGCAGACTATCAGTTGAATCCTCAGGTTCAGCTCTAGAAACTACTTCAACCATATTTTCAACCTGAGATGCATTTTCATTATCATTCTCTTTGTGTGCTTTCTGGTCAGCCCCATTCTCATGCACATCAATATTATCATGTGAATCACTGGGCAGAGTAGTTCTTCCCTCCTCAACTTCACCTACATCATCAGCTACTGACTTTTCCTGAGTTGATTCTGATATTTCCGGTGGTCCCACTATTGAAATCTTATTGTCTTCTTGCGATCCAACAGACTCTGATAACGCGTCATTCTTAAGCATGGACTCGGGTGTCTCAACTGGAACTAAGGGCATATCAGACTCCGAGTTTTCAGGCTCTGATGTCAAAGTCTTTTTAACTTCTGCAGTCTCGCCATGACTTTCAGGTTTGTTTTCCTCGGCAACATCATCTTCCCCATCAGCAGTGGTCTGTTCAGTTGCAGAATGCTGTAAAGTTTCGCTTACTCCTTCCTTTTCCTCGCCCACAGATAAACGTTGTGGAGATTCAGGTTGCACTGATGCTTTCTCAACTTTAGGGGGAGAATCTAGCGCTGCTGATGTTTTCTCAACCTTAGGAGGAGATTCAGGCGCCTCTAGTGATTTCTCACCCTTAGGTGAAGATTTATGTTCTAGCAATGATTTCTCAGCTTTAAGTGGAGATCCAGACTTCACTGATGATTTCTCAACCTTAGGTGAAGATTCATGCTCTAGCGATGATTTCTCACCTTTAAGTGGAGATACAGACTCCACTGATGATTTCTCGACCTTAAATGGAGACCCAGAAGACTCAGCTTTCTGTGATGATTCAACAGTGTCATCCTCATTCCTTTGTCCCATAAAAGACATAAGCCTTTCAGTCGATGAAGGCCATAATCCTGAAGCTGAAGCTGAACATAGTGCTTTATGTTAAGAAAAACAACCTCTAAATAACATACTACATATTTTCCAGATTTTGTGTACTTGACAAATCTACTCGAAAACTTGCACTAAATAAAGCTTCTCCTAAGACACTGCAATTCTATGCATGACATAAACTCATAAACCGACAGCTAAAGTTCGGAACTATGACAAAAGAAAATTCCACTTGTATAGCAACCATTCGAGTTTTGTACCCCGGAATTGAAATGCTGGTTTACTTAACAGAGCATAAAATGTAGCTCATTTTCTGAATCCTAATAGAAACTAAACGAAGATATACAGAGTAAGACCAATAAGAACAATGTACGAGCTCGAGAGCTAGATAAAGTGTACCTTCATTTCCGGATTCAAGCTTCTCCTTGTCTTCAAAACCGAGTGCGCTATCGAAATTCTTCTCGATGTTCTTGACGCTCTCCTGCAGCTTATTCACAGCTCCGGCGAGATCCGGGAAGTTCCCCAACGACACTTTCCCACTGAACCACGCCATTCTTCAGCCCCAACCAGATATTCAAATTCGAAGAATTCGAAAGACAAATATGGAGAAGAAAGATTATTGATCGAAATCGAATTGGGATGGGTGCAAGATCCGATTTCGAATTCGTGACCTCAAATCAACATCGCTGAGCTGTTGGATCGGCGTTTCTCATTATTTTCACGAATCGGAAACTGTGATTTTCAGAGCGAGTGTGCTCGTTTTGATGAAAGCTCTTTACATATCACGTGACTCTCACGTGACCATTCTCGTTTCATATAAAGCCCTACTCCCAATTTATTTTTCACAATTTCCAGTATCTGACGATGGATCTCGCTCCGTTGAAGCGCGACATCGACGACCTAATCGACGATTTCGCCGCCGCCGAGTCGACTCGCTTCGCCGACATGAAGCGAGTCTGGAAAACCAAGAAGTTCTCCTACATCTACGACGCGCGTCCCACCTGCACCAACACCCTAGCCCTCTTCATGCAAACCCTCTACTCCCACTCGATCGGACACTTCATCTCTCCGCACGCGCCTCTCACGCGCCGCCTCGGCGGTCTCTACTGTCTCTACTGCCTCCACGAGACTCAGCCGTTCAAGCCTCCCTTCAAGATCTACCTCTCCTTGGAGGAGCTCAAGAAGCTTCGGAAGCTCGTAGGGGACGCTAGGGCTGCTGAGGGTGGTTTGAGTAGTACGGTGTCTGGTATTGTGAAGCGGCTGATGGAGAAGAAAGCGTTTCTATTAGGGTTTGTGGAGACGAACGAGGGTTTGAAGGGGAAGGTGGACGAGTTGACGGAGCTGGAGAATGCGAGGACTGCCGCGGCGTGGAAGAAGCTGTTCAGTGATACGAGGATTGAGGAGTTTATTCATATGGATATGGGGATGGAGGTTGATTTGAGCAAGATGAAGCAGATGTCGTGGGATTACGATGAGCTGAGGAGAACTGCTGTTGAGGCGGAGGGCGGTGATGAGGAAATGAGAGGGGTTGTGAGGGAGAAGGAGCGGATTGGGGAGAAGATGGAGAAGATTTCGAGGGAGTGGGATGCTCAGAGGGAAGTGTTTTATAAGCAGACCGGGTTGACGAGTCAGAAGATACTTGAAGAAGAGGAGGATAGCTTCGATAAGGAACTCGAAATGCTACTTGAAAAACACAATGATGATGGAAGTGATGGAATCTAGCTATGTTGAGGTTGAGACAGCATAAGGAAATATATTTCTTGTTGCTTTTGCTCAGATGATGTTGTTACCTACATTGTTGGATATTGAATCTTGTTTGGTTTATAGAAGTAAAGCCATCTCTTGAATAGATTACACAAATGGTTTTGATGGAAAACTGGTTGGTCCATATACTTGACCTTACCCTTGCTCTGTAATTGTAGGTTCTGGAGCTTAAAATTTCAAAACAATATTGCGGCACATATAAGCAAATTGTTTTCCATATGGAGAATTGGGCATAGAGGTTAGCCGCCTTTCAATTCTATGTTATTGTTGAACACTTTCTGTTTGGAACTATGTTATGGTGCATTGTTTAATATGTGCAGTGTGCCTCTAAAATCCGCAAGCAAGGTCATAGCCATTTTGCTTGTGGATATGTGCTTCTTTATTTTCGTATAACCGTCAACTCAACATTTATCCTTTTGAAGGGTGTTTCCTAAGATCTCTAAAGCATCAGAGTACCTTTAGAATCTTCTTCTTGGAGAATAAATTTAGCTAGTATGGCATGCACAAGGAAGGAGTAAATGATCTTCCTGTCATGTTAATACTTCATGTAACAGTCATGTAATATAAGCATCCTCTCGCACATAATTACGTAGCACCAAGGGTGATTGGAAATTTCTATGAGGAAAATAGCTCATCAGATGATTCAATTATTTCAATGTGGTACCACATAAAGTTGATATTCAGCTAAACTTGCTTCTCTTATTTGTTACTCCGACTCTCTTGTAAATGTTGGGGTAAATACATAATTAAGCTCCTAAAAATTAAAGGTTGTTTCTTGTATAGCTTGTGAGATTCCATTGAACACCTCATGATATTTGTACCAGCTGATTGGTTAGGGATCTTTCACATGTCAATTGCCAATTTGTTCCACGAGCTTGAAGTCCTTAACTATAAATGTGGGTTATTGAAAAAAGTGTTCAAGTTATTAATTATGATAGTAACATTATGAATTATTGAACAGATATGAAAGAATTGTACAAGAAACATGTTTGCTGGTATGTTCTATGTTACTCATCGCACTTGTTCTCTTCTCTGTCCTTGTAGGGTAGAATCATGAGACTGGCACCATCTTTTCACTTATTTTCCAACGTCGGAAGGGTTGGGGGGTGTCCGAAGTCTATGGTTTTGCTCGACTCTGGAAGTAACAATGTAAGATAGTAGTGTTTTGTCATTAGGTTCTTTTTGGCGTACAGACTTCAAGTAAATCTCGAGCACACTTCCTGATAGATCTTCTCTGAGTTATTCTGTAGTTTTGTGAAATGGTGTATATTGCTTAGAAAAATATCATAAACCTCAAGAATAGAATGTTTTTATTTTACTGTATAGACAGAGAAACTCACATGCTTTATAAATTGATGGCTCTTTTATTATTGTTATTTTCAAATGTTAAATACTTATTTATTCTCAGTAAGTGATCTGCTTTAAAATTAGGTGCTGGAAAAGGGGCTTATTTTTCTCACCCAATGCTAGAGGTTGATTGTAAATGGTTGTTCCTCTAGATACTTGATAAACTATCAAATGCGATCTATTGATTGTATTGCACTTTAGAGCACTTAATTACTACAGAAATTATAGGTTATCAGTCAAAACCTAGAATATGTGCCTCCTGCCTCCAAAAGAGAACTACAATCTTCATGGTCCTTATGCTGGAGACTGGGAAAAGTATGGAATATATATGATTATTGAGGCATCAATTTTTGAGTTAGCTGTAGACCATTGATCAATTTTTTTCGTTCTTCAGTAAAAGTCTGTGTTAGTAACTTAGTATCACATACGAGATTTCAAACCAAAAATCAACGGTTCATGAAGGCTGTTTGGCATTATCTGAAGATCAAATTCTGTTTTCACTAGTAGAGAGCTTAGACACTAGACCATGTCAAGTTATTTTGGAATGCTTATCTCTTTAATTTGTTATAGCTCAGCTTAAATATGTTTTAGTTAATCAGTTCATGCAGACATTCTGATTGAAGCTTTACCGTAGAACTCTGTGTCAATTGTACATAGTTACAGCTTAGCTGTAGATCTCTTGTAACGTCCTGAAGAAATTTCTCTAACTAGATTTCACATTGCTTTACACTTAAAATTTGATGTAACTCGTTGTAGTTATGTAATCTCATATTAGAGTTTTCACATACTCCTGTTTGATCACAGATGATGATTGAATGTTTCGTTGATCTACTAAGGCTTAGTTTGGGATTGAGGTGAAAATATTAAACTTTTTAAAGAACACAGTTCAAAATAAGCAACCCTTCCCATGCTTATTTCTAACCGTGGTTTTTGAACTAAAAAAAAAATTAAACAGTTTTTATTATACACTCATTCTATCAAAATATTTAAGCAGATTTAATCCCAAAAACTCAACTCCAAACAGAGCCTTAAGTAACGAATTGAAATAGAGTATTTGCATGTACTGATGTGGGGATATACAATTGTTAAGAGACTCATAATATGTATATGTCAATTTACATAGTCCTGAGAAACTTTACTACTTTTATTTTTCATTTCTTAGTAGATATTTTATTTAAGTTTGCCAGACACTATTTGGTGGTAGCTTTTCACTGGAATTTCACCACTGTTCAATTGCCTCTCAATGTTGAAGAGGAAGTCATTAATCTTCTTTTTGTATAGTCTTATGAGCTAATGCACGTTGGTTGTGCTAACATTGAGTTCCAAGCCGAGGCATCCGTTTTGCCTCATTCCATGAGATCGCATACTTGTGGGTGGTCTTTGTCGCATCATTAGACCCTACAAATCTGGAGGCATGTGATTTGCGTGTTTTAGCAATTTGTTAGGTTATTGGGATATGTTGAATGCCATATTATTAGCCATCGGCAGATCTACATTCTGATATTGTGTGATGTTCCTTGATGTTCTGAAGAAATTCTGGTGTAATGGATGATAAATGGTCTTGAAAGCCTGTGACGGATTGTTGGACCTCATAATTTGATATTATCAATGGTGAAATAAGTCATTTGGATCTGTTTCTTTGATTCTACATAAGTTAAGAACAAGTATGTTAGCATTATTCCAGGGTGACTTTATCAAATTTAGAAACATCAAATATTCTTCTTTTCTGCAACTTGAAATTGAGTTTGTTAAGCTTGTTTGAAAGTTATTATGGTTCTTAAATATCTTCCGGTGGCATGCTATTTGAGTTTCATTGAACTAAATACAGAAGTCTGATCAGGAGAAAATTCTAGTGAATCTTGAGTTGTTTTGCATGTAAAACTCAAATGTCTGTTGTCTGAACAAGCAGTACTTGGAAAGAAATAGAAGTGAAACTGGAATTGAACATGACCTGGTGACCAAGTTGCTTGGCAGTGTATTTGAGTATTTTGGTAGTTTATTTTGAGTAGGATGCTATATTTCTTGTTGCAAATCTACTGTTATCTGATTCTCTGGAAAGTAGTCTTCTTTGACAACCTTATCTTTTTTATCTGTCTGTTATTCGTCTACTTTGCCATTTCTCTTGAGTCTCGAGACTGCAATTTTGGTACTCCCCAGCTCAGATTTAAAAAATTTCCTTGTTGCTTTGTACTGAAACAGAAAGACATAAAAAATTAAAAACTGGTAGAAAGAAAATTCAATTATTGGTGACTGCAACACCTGTTTTGCAAGGAAACACAACTTTCTTCAGATCAAAGGTGAAAGAAAGCAAGACAGATAGCTCTTTCTTGTGGGTCATTTAGGTTTCTCCTTTTAGTTGTTTTCCTAAATTTATGTTAAGTTGGGGTACTGGAATATAGAAGCAAAATAAGGAATAGAATAAGAAGCTGAAACTGTATTGGTTCTAAAATAGTCATGTGATTGCTACGAAGCATCTACCTTTCAAAACTAACAATGCAGAAGGGAAGTTATGAAACTGTAGTGAAACTGAAAAGTAGCATCTTAGTCTAATAATTTTGAATTGCAGATGAATTTAATCATTACCCGGTATGGCACCAAAACTTTAGTTGTAGTTAGTGATAGTTCATAATTGTGCTACTAACTTTTTCTTATTTTATTTGATTCCTTTTCTATAGAAATTGTCAGGAACTTGATTCATCTAGATCCTGTTATATGCAGATTGCAGAACCTTAAGGTCGAATGATACTTGATGGAAGACACTGAAGTGAGAAAACTTTAGATCTCGAATCTCAAATCTGGATTTGTAATTGCTGTAATGGTTTTATGCCCATATCTTTCAACATACTTGTTGGTCTGTTGCATTCAAGAATAGTTCACTAATCACATAACACAAATACAAAAACTGATAGGTATATATATTGAGGAGAATTAATACAGGGTTGAATTAGGTAATACTGTATACAGTCCTTAATGACCTCAAGTCCGAATGAGATCTTGTGCACAGGATAGCTCCTAGGTTACTTGGGTGATGAATGCAGGACCTTTATTTATATAGAGGTTTTTAGTCTCTCCTATCTTCAGACAATGATACTATCGAATTTAGTCCCCTACTAATCCATGTCTGACAAAACAACTTAGTAATCAAGTAGTAGATCTCCAACCCTTTATCTTAATCAGGAACATTAAGGATACAGTTGCTAGGAGTACTGTTCTATCACAACTGCAGTTACTTGTTCCGTAAGCTATTAATAGTAGTATTGGAATATCTGTTCTCGAGTATTCTTAATAAATTAGTAGCAATACTACTAGTTGTGAAACTATTGCATAAAAAAAGTATCATTATTTTGTAGAGTACATGCAGGTACTGATTCTGTTATTCATATATCCTCCTCTAGCAACATTCCGGCATAAGTAAACTTTATCAACTTTTACTCTCAGTATCAAACAGAAGGATGATAGTTCCTTGAAGTCACTGACAAATTCTGAGCTCTCTCTATCTCAATGATTTTGTATCTTTCTGCATTGTATGAGCTATCCAATTTCTTGCTTCTGTAGGTTATTTTTGTGTTACCCATGTTTCCTTCTTTTGGTGAACTATGTGGAATAAATCAACATGGTCACTCAGTGTTTGCATTGTGTTTTCAAATGTCTGTATAGCTCTAACATTAGCTTTTTGTTGGGGATTCCAAAAAAACGAGGTGCATCAGGTCAGTACAGAATAAATTAGCTGTAGACTTGCAGTTGTTTACCAGATTTTGGGTAAAGCACAAATTTCAGATTTGAAACTGAAAACCAATCCTCCGATAGATAAATACTATTATCTGGCGATTAAGTTCTGTTATTTGTCCTAGTAGAGGTTTATACTGTGTTGCTGTAACTACCCTAACATTTTGCCTGCTTGAAATTATTTTCCGGAATGACCAATCTCTGTGTTTGTAATTTAGTCTGAACATATTCTACAGAGAATTTAATAGGTGATAAATTGTAATGAATTATCCATAAAATAGAGTGAGAGAAGACATGTTTACTCCCTACATATAAGATGTTGATGATAAAACTGAATGCTAATACTTCATAATAGTCTTCTGCTATAGTCTTTCTCTATAAAATTCCTAACTTTGTTAGTAATTACTGGTATTAGATTCCCTGAACTAGCTAGTGACTGTCGACTACAATTCTCTGGCGTATATGATTCTGGTGAAAGCTCTTGGTCATCTAATCCTTCTGTTTGTGCACACACGATGATTTAGTAGTTCTTCAATTACGACAAATGGACAAATGTGGTTCAGACTGCTGCAAACTACTATATTTTCAGTTTGCGAGCCAATAAATTGTCTAATAACCTGTTCAATATTGTCATTTATTCCATTTCTGTCTAATAACATATTCAATTTTGCATGATACGCTGCAAACTACTATATTTTCAGTTTGCGAGCCAATAAATTGTCTAATAACCTGTTCAATATTGTCATTTATTCCATTTCTGTCTAATAACATATTCAATTTTGCATGATACTGCTTGGTGGTAGATTTTCACCTGAAGGCCAATGCTACTGTCTCATCCTCTCTTCAACACCTAACTGCATGTCAAGGTTTGATGGGAAGTCATATTTACTTTTCTTTTTCTTTTCTTTTTTATGATCTTATGGGCTGATGTTTGTGCTAAGAGTTAAGCTTGTTGCATGACTTGCATCCTTATTTGACTCGATTCTCGATGAGACCACGCTTATCCCAATGTGGATCTTTCGACGTGTCATTACGGCCTACAAGTCTGCTGCCAAGAGGATTGCGTGTTGTGATACTTTGTTTGACACCTTCAAATTTATCCTTCTCCATACATCATTCTTTTACTTATACAATGCTATTTAGGATCATGTTTATTGATTTCTTGATGTTGTTCTCGTCTGTTGAACGATGATTTTGAAAGCGTAATAATTGATGAACTGTAAACATACCATTTGATGGTGAGAGGTTTGAGGATATGGCAGTCTTCTTTTGATATTACTTCAGTATTGTAGCATTCCAAGGCTGGTTTAATCAGATTCAATGGTTCTTCACAAGTGGTGACTTGTTTACCTAATCAATATGAACTTGCTGTTATATGGAAAGTGCTAAAACAACTCATGGCTGCTTTACATTTAGCATATCTGCTATCTTATATTATCTTGTATGCATATCAACTAAATTCTCAGATTTTTCTGGTGGCAAATATTGAATTAGATTGATTGATGTACTATGTCCTTTTCTTGATTTAATTCCCAATAGATTAGTTAAGGTCATTTGAACAGAAAGAAACTTAATCTTCATTACAATTTGGAACGAGTAAAGTAGAACCGAATCATTCTGCTGCATAATCTGATGTACATGATGCTATAGTCTCTTACTTCTAATCACATCTTTCATCAGCATATATATCTTTCCAATTTGTTACCTTTTCTTCTTTGACAGCCTTTTCTCTTTAGTCTCTCTTTTGTTTGTATAGCTTTGGCCCTTTTCTTTTTAAGCCCTTTCTCTAAGAGACTACATCATTTCAGGTATTCCCTACCTGAAATGTATCAAAATTTTCTCAGCTGAATGTGGCTTACTTTATCCTAAACTGAACAAAAGAAGGAAGCTAATCCATCTGTGTGATGCCGATACTTGTTACGCAAGAAAGCTTATAAAATTGATTCAGATGAAAGGTAAAGGGCTATATAGCAAAGCAAGAAAGATATAGATAGCTCTTTCTTGTGGGTCCTTCTGGTTTCTATTTTTAGTTCCTTTCCTCCAAAGGATGTTAAAAAGGGTCATGTTCATCAATACAGGACGACAGGGAGAAACCAGAAACAAATAAATACTGTTTGCTTTCATTTGTTTTATGAGAATCATGTCTGTGAGTTGCAAAACTATATGTCTAGCTACCATTCCAAACTACCAAAATTATTGCTGAAGGAATCGAGATAAAACTGATGAAATAACAGCATTATAATTTGATGATTTGAATTGCAGATATATTTAATCATAACCCATATGGCACCAAAACTTTAATTATAGATGGAGATGGCTCATAATGGTGTTTCTGACCCCTTCATCTTATTTTCTATATTTTTATTTATATCTTTATATAAGTTTGGGATCCATAAGATTGTCAGTAGGTTCAATTTTCATCAAGATTCTGTTGTGCACAACCTAAGGTCAAGGGGTAGTTGATGGAAGCTTAAAACCGTGAATTGTAATTGGCTGCAATGGCATTGTTCCATCTACTTCGACCTCCTTGCCACCAAAACTGTTGCAATAGTGAATTGGATCTTGCATTGAGCACAGGTTAGAGCAGAAACTTAATTAGCTTAACCCAAATTCTTGGTGTAAAGTTTTGTTATGTTTGGTTGTCTAGTAAAGGTGGACTTTCAGTGAAACAGAATCAGTAATTTAGTATTGCTGAAGCCGGTTTTATCTTTTGTGAAGCTCAAACACCCGAAAACTGTTTTTCGTGGTTCGAACTCCTAACCTAATTAGGAGTAGTAATTCCTAATTGGTAAGTGATTTATGTCCATTTAAAATGATATCTTTGCTCCCTTTGTCATGACTCGAGCCTAGAATCTAATACCACTTCAATCATCCCACTTCGTCACAAATCATAATTTTTTCTTCTAAAATTTACAAACTTGACTCTACAAACAGACAGAGGAGATCGACTACATGCATGCAGTGATATGATAGCTCACTGGCTCGCTCTTTTATTTTCATCGTCATCATTTCCTCCTCGATCGATTATGTGTTAAAGAATAATTGACACTGAAAGCAAACACATAAGCCAAAAGAAATATACTTACTCTCACAAACCAACAAATACATACAAGCATGCATGCATGAGCTAGATACAATCTATAATATTATCCTTGTGCATAAACATGTCACTTTCATATTTCTTCCTGCTTAATTGTATCAAAAAGGTCAACAATGATACAAACATCGACAAAAATAATTAAATCAATCCGATAATTTTTGAATGAAATTTCATTAGAAAATAAAGTGTTTTAAGGACGCATTATTAAGAAACTAGCTGGCAGTCTATATATAATTTATATATATAGGGTCCTTTTACCAAGATATATATTTTTTGGGTCATTTTCAGGTATATGGCATTATACAAATTTTTTTATCATATTTTAACATTTTCACCGTCCAATTATTTAATTTGGTCTATATGAGTAGATTATTCCTGTAAATTTTCAGCCAAATAGTGATCATTAAGGTATCGAACTATGTTAAATTAAGAGACGGATCAAATCTGTCAAAACTGAACTGTTCATACTTGTAATCTTCAATTACTATTTTGAATACTTTAACGATCACTATTTTGGCTGAAAATTTATAAGTTTGATCTACACATTAAGACCTAAGATCTGAACGATGGAGATAAAACATATGATAAAAAAATTGGTGTAATATCTTATATCTGAAAATGACCAAATTTTTTATTTATTAATGAAATGTGTTATATATATATATATGTAATGTTGTTAGATTTGTATATTTATTAGGTACTACTGGAAGTTCTATGTAAACAAAATGAGATGAAGATTAGCTGGATCGGAGTAGTGGTTTTTCATTTTTTAAATTATTTTCTTAAGTTATTCAAAAACCTTGGAGGCGAATTCATCAATTGCATTCAACCCTATAAATGGGAAAAGACATGCATAGACAAATAAAACTAATGCTGATCGAGAAGGAGAAAGATCGATCACATTCACTAGTCACACGTACATTCGTACTGGTTGTTCGTTCCTCTCCTCAATCCTCATGACTGGACGTTTTGACTAAAATCTATTGGTTAGCCCCACTTTCTTTGTCTTCTCTTGTTCTCAGGTTTCACCTATGAAACCAATAGAAAAGTGTTTAACGAATAATTTAATAATTTTATTCATTTTAATTTTTGGGTTAATAAAAATATACAAATAATTTTCTAATTTTTGGGTTAATACAAATATACAAATAATTTTCTAATAGGAAATGATATTTACATTCATATCTCATCTATACAACTTTAATTCTTATTACAAAATGATATTTACAATAATCTACTTTCCAATACTCCCCCTCAAGTTGGTGCATAGATGTCAATCATGCCTAACTTATCAATCCATCCTGCAAATGCATGGTGTGACAACCCCCTTATAAGTACATCTGTCAATTGTTCTTCAGAATCTACAAAGGAAAAACGTATATTCTTTTTGTCAAGGTGATCCCTGATAAAATGGCGATCAATCTCCACATGTTTGGTTCGATCATGCTGTACAAGATTATGAGCAATTTCAATTGCAGCAGTATTGTCACAATGCAAATTCATGGTCTTATGGTGCTTGAAACCTAGCTCCTTCAATAGATTCTGAATTCGTAACAGTTTACACACTCCATTTGTCATTCCTTAGTATTCAGCTTCAGCACTGAAACGGGCAATCACATTTTACTTCTTACTGCGCCATGTTACTAAACTTCCACCAATAAAGGTGAAATAACCAGAAGTTGATGCTCTAGTAGTCTTATCTCCTGCCCAATCTGCATCAAAATAACCTGTAACTTCAAACTCACAATCCTTTGAAAATAGTAGGCCTTTACCAGGTGCAGACTTCAAATATATGAGAATGCGCATCATAGCATCCATATGTTCTTCACTTGAATCATGTATGAATTGATTCACAATACTTACAACATATACAAAATCAGGCCTAGTATGTGACAAATAAATCAATATTCATACTAACCTCTGGTACATGCCCTTGTTTGTTGTAACTTGACCAGGACACGACTCCAACTTATGATTCATCTCAATAGGAGCATTAGCAAGTTTACAATCCAGCATTCATATTTAAGCAAGAAGATCAAGCACATACTTTCATTGTGACAAGGTGATTCCCAACTTGGATCTTACAACTTCAATCCCCAAGAAATACTTCAACGGACCAAAGTCCTTCATCTCAAACTCTTGGGATAAACGCTTGCTCAAATCTTCCATCTCAAATGGATCATTACCCGTAACAACCATATCATCCACATATACAATCAAAGCAATAATCTTACCACCCTTGCGTTTAATGAACAATGTATGATCAAAGTTGCTTTGTCGATATCCAAACTTCTTCATGGCTCCAGAAAATCTCTCAAACCAAGCTCTAGAAGATTGCTTCAAATACAATGATTTCTTCAATCTGCAGACTTTCTCAATGTCACATGGCTTACAGTTTACACCTAGAGGAATATTCATGTACACCTCTTCTTCTAAATCTCCATTCAAGAAAGCATTTTTCACATCAAATTGGTGCAATGGTTAGTCATGTAGCGCTACTAAGGCTATGAGGATGCGTACAATACTGATCTTTGTTACGGGAGCAATTAGTGTCTCCTGATAGTCGACTCCATATCGCTGAGTATAACCTTTTACAACCAGACGAGCTTTATATCGATCAATGCTTCCATCTGGCTTCAGCTTCACTGTAAATACCCATCTACATCCAACAGTCTTCTTTCCGAGTGGTGCAGGAACCATCTCCAATGTTCCATTCTTTTATAAAGCTTTCAGTTCTTCATTCATAGCCTGCTTTTATTTTGGATCCGCCAAGGCATCCCGGACATGACTGGGAATAGATACTGTAGATAATTGACTAACAACAAGTGCATGTGCTCCAGACAACCTATGGTAAGATACAAAGGCAACAATAAGATATATAGCTTTGGAACCCCCTTTGTTTCTCGTTGAGATCTCCTAACCTCTACAGTGTCTGATTCAATGTTATCAATACATACCTCATGTGAGACATTTTGGGAAGACTCTTTGGTTGATGGAGTAGAAAGGGGGATTTCATGAGATACAACTTCAGAAGAAGGTTGAACTGCTTGTGACATTTCAGCTTCAGGTCCAATCTTTGATGGATCAAAAATATCCTTCGATTAATTGAAGGTGTCTCTTGGGTCCGTTTAAGATGCAAGCTTCGATGGATTGAGAGAATCCTTTGATCCATCTAATGAGGCTCTTAGGTCCAATTAAAGGATATCGTTCGATGGATCGATAGTGCCCTTCGATCCATCGAATGGGGCTCTCAGGTCCGATTCGGTTACTTCAAAACTTCTCTCCAAATTCTCCAATTCTTCAAATTCTGGTAAGTTCAGAGAATTTCTTTCACATATACTTCTCTCCCCCTGAAGGGAAGACTCTGCAACTCCCTTTGAGTAATAAGGTTCAGATTGACGGAACAAGACATCCAGGTAAACATGCATCTTGTTGAGAATTGGATCATAACAACGATATCCTTTTTAGAAGTCAGCATACCCAACAAAAATATACTTCACAACACATGGATCAAGCTTGCCTCTAAGTTGTTTGTTGATATGAACATACACAGTACACCCAAAAATTCTTGGCTCCAAATTCGGCAAGGATGGTACATTCAAAAATTGATGCAACTTCTGATAAGAATTTTTTGAAACTTAATGACACAGGAAGGAGTGTGATTGATCAAGTATGCAGCAGAACGAACAGCTTCTCGCCACAAGTTCGGTTTCACATTCATGCCAAAGAGTGAGGCTCGAACAATTTCCATGATCTATCTATTCTTCCTTTCAAGTAATCCATTTTGTTGAGGAGTATACCCAATTGAAGTCTGGTGTCGGATTTCATGAGAAATCAAGAATGCAGACATCTCATCATTCGCATATTCGCCACCATTGTCGGATTGAAATCCCTGAATTTGCTGTTGATACTCGGTTGCCACCATCGCATGAAATCCAGTGAATCTGGAATACACTTTATTCTTGTGCTTCATTAAGGAGACTCAAGTCATGCTAGTACATTCATCAATAAAAATAACAAAATACCGAAAGCTAGAGCGGGTAGAAACATGTGCAGGACCCCAAATATCGGAGTGAACTTTCATAAAAGGGATAGAACATTTGAATAAACTTGGCGAATAAGTACTACGGTGGATCTTGGCAAATTCACATGTTTCACACTGAAATCCTGAAGTATTCACACGTGAAAATAGTTGAGGTTGAAGCTTCTGCAGATATTGAAAATTCAAATGACCAAGACGACGGTGCCATAACCACACAACTTCCTTAACTTTATCCAAACTGGTGGTATTATTCGTTTGTCCCGATGATTTCAGTTGTTGTGCTCCACTGATTGTCAAATTAAGATAATATAATTTCCCCTTTCGAGCACCATAACCAAGAATTTTTCTAGTCACAAGATCCTGAAAGAAATGACAAAACATGCAAGCGCCGCGGTTATCTGACTAACATATGTAAGGTTATAGGCAAAAGAGGGAACAACAAGAACATAATTAATTGATAGATTATCAGATATCTTGACAGAACCTTCACCAATAACAAGAGATGGAGAGCCATCAACAGTAGACACAACGTGTTGAGTGGATGAATTAATAGTTTGTACCAGACTGAGGGTATTCGTCATGTGATCAGTTGCACCAGTATCGATGATCCAAGTAGGATTCAAAGATAATGAAGAGAGGGATGATGCATTACTACTCACACCCATTTAAACTTATGAGCAGAGACAATTGATGATCCAAGCAATATCTTCATATTTCAAATAGTAAGGTTTCCAAGATTCAGGATTTCAAGAGTATACTTCGGGGTTATACGTTTTCAAATTCAAGAATTCATGTTCAATTTCAAGTGCAATGGAAGAAATAATTCAGTGGTGGTAATTCGGGGTTTCAATTCAATTCAGAGTTTTTTAAATTCTAGGAATTCGGCTCTGATACCAAGTAGAAAAGTATTCCAGAGAGAATTCAATAATTTTATTCATTCCAATTTTTGGATTAATAAAGATGTACACGTGATTTTCTAATATGAAAGAATATTTATATTTCTATCTCATCTATACAAACTTTAATTCTAACTACAAAAAGATATTCATAATAATCTACTTTCCAACATCTATCGTAATTTTAATTAAAACTGCTTGCTCTCTGGCTTCAGCTATGATTCCTATGAAGCCGAGCCAAGCATTTGAACCATGTCACTCTCTCCTGTGCCGTCAGGACTTGAACCATGAATTTGGAGGAATACAACCATTATCTTTACCAACTGAACCAATAATCTAATTAACTATTGTGCAATACTACAACATAAAACTTATTACTATCATTTCAGAATTCTTACCAGGCTGCATTTGTAGAATCGTGGCCAACTAAGCTGCGGGTGGAGTGACAGTGCGAACCCGTAATCAACTTAGAAAGTCACGAATCAAATCTCATCACCACGAGAATGATGAGAGAGTGAATTCTGGACTATGGGATAATCATGAAACAGGTGAAGTTTAGTCATTTGCCGGATCCCCGCGTAGTACACAACTAGTGCGTATGATTTAACCATCCGGCTCTCATACTGGCCAAGTTGGCGAATACTCTCTGGTAGCTTTCCATACGAAAACCTTGGCCGCCCGTACTATCAAGTTGCTTGGAGAAAATATTACTATTAACCGAGTTACTTTCGGAGTATATTATGACTATTTTGTAGAGGAATATATGATAAACTGAAAATTGTAACTTTTTCATTGATAGAATGTCTTATATATAGGCTGATACAATCCGTTACAATAATTGTTCCGATTAAACAGAAATTCTCTGTATCTCTATCTAGACTAAACTTTATCTAATTAAAACACGACACACACCAGAAGTTAGGGAGAACAAATTTCCTTAAACACTCTCCATTGTGTCGATGCCTTAATGAATGATGCATAATATGTTGCCTCACTAAAAACTTTGTCAAACAAACAAAAACCTTATAGGTAAAACAAAAACTTGGTCTAAGGGAAAAAGAGTGCAACACATCATCTACAAAAGTTAACACATGTGATGTAGACTTCCCCTGATGTCTACAGAAATGTAATTCCCCCTGACTGTAAACTCAGTCATGAAGTTCAAATAATCTACGCATACCAATGTGTCTGACATGTTTAAAAAATATAGATTTACGAAATGACTTGGTAAACAAGTCCGCAACATTATCCACCGAACCAACCTGGCTCATATGGATATTCAACAGCTGTTGTTGTTGCTGATTGAAGAAGAATTTTGGCGATATATTCTTTGTATTGTCACCATTAATGTAACTCAACTTCATATGTTCAATGCATGCCGCATTATTCTCAAAGATGCAAGTGAGTGTTGTTGTAGTAGATGGTAATCCACTAAACCCTCGAATATGATGAATGACTGACCTAAGCTAGACACATTCTCTAATCGCTTCATGCAAAGCAATGATTTCTGAATGATTCGAGGAAGTAGCAACAATGGTTTGCTTAGTTGATCTCCAAGAAATCACCATGTTTCCTATAGTGAAAACATAACCAGCCTATGAACGACTTTTGTGTGGGTCAGAGAGATATCTAGCATCAGCAAATCTAACCAACACATCAACTAGTATTTCAGAATAGGGGACTGTAGTAAAACTTCTCGTAGCAGGGGAGGAACTTAAAGGGTCGAAGTCCTTGCTCGACGTGTCAAACAAATTCTCTTGTTCGATCCAGGGTACCGGTTTCGATGGATCGAAACCATTCCTCAAGGTCGAAAGACACCTTCGGGTTATCACAATTCACCGCCTTCAATGGGTTGAGAGATCTACTCGACGGGTCGAAGAGCCTAGAACCTATATGCTGAGATTCAACTATCCTTTTTTCGGGAATTTCGAGTTTCTCTCTATATTCTTTGTAAGGGAAGAATAATCCCAAGTCAACGGAACCCTTCAAGTACTTGAAGATTTGTTTTACTCTATTTCAATGACGTTGTATAGGTGCAGAACTAAATGTAGTCGACAAGTTCACTGAGAAGGAAATATCTGGACGTGTGCTACAACAAAGCTCTGATAGCACTAAGACATAGAATTTCAGCTCCCAAGACTTCCTCATCGTCATCCAGCAGACGAAATGGATCCTTCTTGGGTTCCAGACTACGAACAACCATTGACATGCTAACAGGGTGTGCTTTGTCCATATTAAATTGCCTGAGCATCTTTTGGACATAAGCAGACTGGTGAATAAGGATTCTACCAACTCGATGTTTTAGCTGTAATCTGAGACAAAATCGAGTCCTACCAAGGTCTTTCATCTCAAATCCAGATTTTAAGTAGCCAATTGTCTCATTGATCTCATTAAGAGTCTCGATGATGTTCATATCATCTACATAGACTGCTACTATAGTAAATCCTGAACTTGTTCTTTTAATGAACACGCAAGGACATAAGTCATCATTCTTGTATCCCATCCCAATCAAGTAGTCACTAAGACGTGTATACCACATCCTAGTGGATTATTCAAAGAGTCTAGTTCAACCTGGATTGCTACCTTCCAATTCGTCCAATCTGTTCTTCATTAACAATCCGCAACAGAGCGAGATTTTACTTCATCATCGTCTATGATCTCTTGAGTGACGGAATAAGCAAATGCATCATCAACTAACATGGACGATTTATCCATAAGAACGCACACATCATTTGTTCTAAGCGAGATTTCTTCGTTCTCTGAAATCACAAAAGGTTCAGAGGCGTTCCCCATATATGCTAATTGTGATTCAAGGACATAACTATAGTAAGAGATAATCTCATATGAAGGATTCACAAAGTTGATGATGAATGGATCTTTATGTGCCTTGATGACTTGCTTTTTAACCAGCGGCTCATCAATGGATTTTCTTGGTCTCCTCCTTTTCCTGGTGGGAGTCGAGGCCAACGCAACACCTTTCACATGGGTAGGAGGAACACTTCCTTGCCTGGTGTTGGCACTAGCTGTTTCTACCGAATTACGCGCGGGGGCGTAACGGGGCAGAAGCAACACGAATACACTTCCACGGATACTCTTTCCTTCCTTCTCTTCCTCGTCATGCGATGGACTCCCTTCTCCTCTTGGTGCGTCCGAACGCTGGGGCTGTCCGGATGGGCGGGCGCTCTCTCCTCTTCCTACGTGCGTGCGGACTCTTCTTCTTTCGGGCGGTGGATTCTCCTGTCGGGCGCTTCCTCTTCCTTCTCTCGGGCGTTCGGGTGTGGCTGTTAGAAGAATACAACAATGAACCAGGCGGTCAGGGGTCAAGACGGGGTGGCCCGCCTTCAACGCTCCGATGCCTAAGTCAGATGATGTATTGGATATAACAGTCAAGCGAACGTGCGAATAGAGTGGTGAATCGAGTGAGTCAGCTGGCTCTCGATGGGATGATCTTACCTGTAATAAATACCTGATATATATAGGTGGTTGAGTTTGGAGTTCGATGATGTTCTTCGATGTGGGACTGGTATACTTGCTGGTGTGTGATCTGTACGTTCGAACGTGCGCCTGGCGGGCGCGTGTGTGCTCGGATGGGGCCGGTCTGGTGAGTGAAGTTGGAGCCTCCTTGGTGGTCTTGCATGTGGTGTGGTAGGTGTTGCTAATCTGCTTAAGCGGATAAGTATGTTAATCGTACAACTAATGATGCAATACTAACAAGTCCCCCAAGTCCCCAAGTCCCCAAGTCAAAGAGAACTTTCTTGACTGAGGAGTTGAAAAAGGGTGTGCGATAAACAGGAATACTTATCCGATCGAGCAGTGGTCAGGATCCTGTGACCCCCCAAGTCCCCCAATTCTCCAGTCAAGGAAGGGCTCGCATGACGGAGTGGGACCTGGGCGTCCGAGCGTGTACCTGTTCCTGTATTCTGGGCCCGGCGTTCAAACGGATGCTGCTAGTTAGGACCCGCGCGCCCGTGGAGTGTTGCCTGTTGGTGTACCTATGGGCCCGGTCAGATGGGGTGGGATTTTGTAAACATTCGTGGTGTAACAGATATACAGACATATAGGTAGATAGGTAGATGAGTATATAAGCATATAGGTATATAAGTATATAAGTATATGGGTATATAAGTATATAAGTATATAGGTATATAGGTATATAGGTATATAGGTATATATGGTATGATGCATGAATGTATGGTATGATGTGTGTGTATGCAAAATGCTGTCCGTACGCCAGTCGCGGGATACACTGCGCACGCCGCACGTCAACGGGGATGTCGTCGCGTATGCTGTAGCGTCAACGGGACGATCAGGACCGCGACCTACAAGTGTTGCAGCGCCCACGATCACGTACGTGTGCCGCCCTTCGGCCTTAGCGCGCGCAGAGGCCTCTGCCGCCTAACCCGGGAAGATTTCGCGCCCGGAGAGGACGGACCCCACACCCGGTCTACGCTCATCGGTCTCGGGCCCTTTGGAGGAGAGGACGTACCCCACACCCCCCGGCCGGAACCCGGGTCGGAGAATCGATCGTTAACGTTACGCCCACGGAGGATAAGAACCCCACACCCGTGTCGCCCATCGAGCTTAGCCCTGCTAATTCGGCTTATACCTTTGCGATCGTCGAGGAAGGGCGCACCCCACACCAGCGTCGTGTCCGTGGCCTATAGGGGGGGACAGACCTCACATCCCTACTAGGGCTTAGGTGGCACACGGAGGGGAAGAACCACACGCCCGTGGTCGCCTATCGCGCTTAGCGCACGCAAAGAGGGGACGGACCCCATGCCTGTTGCGGCCTAAACCGATTTTAGTTCGTCAGGAGAGGGGACGTATCCCATGCCTCTGCTAGGAATGAGCTGCCGCACGGAGGGGAAGAACCCCACGCCCGTGGCACCCTTAGCGCGCGCAAGAGAGGGGACGAACCCCATGCATGTTGCCGCCTAACGATTTTGGAACGCCCAGAGAGGGGACGGATCCCATGCCTCTGGTTTGAATGAGTCGGCGGACGGAGGGGAAGAACCCCACGCCCGTGGCACCCTTAGCGCGTGCAAGAGAGGGGACGGACCCCATGCCTCTGGTTACTTTTTCCTGCCTGCACTTGTGCGGACGGGGAAGACGTATCCCACACCCGTTGCCTGTCTGTTTTTAGGGTCTGGAAGGGGAGGACGGATCCCCTGCCTCTCACGATAGGCAACCTGTATGCTTGTGCGTACGGCGGGGACGTACTCCCTACCCGTCGCTTTCAGCGCCTGCAACCTGCCAGGGCTGAATCGGTGCGTCGATCGCTAATAATTTTTTTTTTGCATATGGGGAGAACCCCACACCCGCGTCTTCCGTCAAGTTTAGCGCGCCATGCCTGTTGCCGCGTAAACTGTGTTGCCAGTTCTTACCGTTGCGCGCACGTTGGGAGGTGCCCTTCGCCCGAGGTGATGTTTACCTTGCTCGGTCGGGCGGGGGTGGTCTGTTGCTACCGGTCGTGCGGGTGCTGTGCCTTACCTTGGATTTGGTGGTGCACCGATGAAACGGTTGAGGTGACATTCCTTTTGATCTTCCCCTTGGGAACCGGTACGGAATGGATGCTAGCCGTCGCGTTTAATGCTGGCGCGGGCCAGGCATTAAAGGCAGATGTTTGTCATGATTGCTTGAAGGGCAGACGTCACGCGTGTGGGCGCATGAGAGTGGTGCATGGGTGCCATGCGTCGAGCTGTTGGAGATCGTGCTAGGGTTTGAATTCAAGGCGGGAAGATGATGGGTTGGCACGGTTACTTAGGAGGGTAAGTGAACCGCTTCTTGCTACGTGGCGTGATCCGACGGTGGACACGCGAAAAATGGACGGCTGGCGTTTGCTGGCTGACGTCGTGCGATCAGTATAAATAGGGGTTTGGTTTTCGTTTTCTTCATCACTTTCGTGTTTTTGCAAAAACTCTGCCTCTACTGTTCCCCTCGAATTTCTGCTATTCTTCGTTGTTTGTCGGGGTTCCCTGTCGACGTTCTTCCTCTCCGCCGAAAAAGACCGAGTTGGTGAGGTTCACCTTCTGTTTGTTTTCTGTCTTTGGTTTGGTGTGTTTTAGGGTTGCTGGGATTTTTCTGGGTTTTTGCTTCGCAAGAACAGGAAGTTTTTTTGAGGTGGGTAGGGTTGGATCTGTTTGTAGGTTGTGTTTTGTGGGTTTTGGTGTTTCTGGTGGTTTGCATTCCTTCGCCCCTTGTTTGGTATGTCTGAAGTGCTGCCCCTGCGTTCGCCCAGCCGATGCACCCTGGCGTGCCTACAAACCTGCCTTCGTGCGTACGGGCGGGCCACCCCCCACGGGAGGAAGTCCCCCAGTACGCCCGGCGCGAGCGAGTGCCAGGGGGGCGCAGGAGTGCGGGTTGTGTTGTAGTTTCTTAGCAAAAAACAGGAAAATAGGGTAATTTCACGAAGTGCTGTATCTGTTTTGCTAACCTTTCGTGCGTGCGCTTGTAGTGAAGTATCGGAGTTTCAAGGTCTCGAAATGGATGAAGCGGTCAAGTGTCGCCTGCTCAGGATGCGGAGTGTTGCCACGAGGGTCCACAAGGTGGCGGATGATGGTGGTGGCCCATCCGTCCCAGTGGATAGTACTCCACCCAAGACCCCTGTTGCGAATGTGGCTGTTCCTACCCCGCTCGTCCAAGAGATGCAAGCGGATTCCCCACGCCCGCCACCAGGTGATGCGGCTGGGTCCAAGGCGCAGGCGGAGCGAGATGATGTCGGGGGCAGGCGGGAGGTTGTTTTGGCACTTTCGTTGTCGAGTCGTGCGCCCGTTGCTGCTCTGACTGCCAGTCGACCTTCGAGTCCCCCACGATACCTGTCTCATCAGTCTTCTCCGGTTCGGTCTTTGGGTGCGCCAAAGTCTCCCGCGCAAGGGAAAGGTGAGGAGAGGGCACAGAAGCGGGCGCGGACGGAAGGTTCCCTTCCTGGCCCCGCTCCAGGGTTGAGTGGTGATGTTGTGGATGGTTTACGCCGTTCGCTGGTGGATGGTGTTGCCTCCCTTGCGTCGTTGCTGCAGCCGCTGGAAGATGCCGCGCCCGATGGGCTGGATGCGGTCTTTGGTGCGTGTACCCGCCTGATGCAGCAGGTCTTCCACGTCCGTTCGCGGGAGGTTGCAGAATTTGCACGCCTCAGGGCCGACGCGCTGGAGCACCGGAAGGTGGTGGAGCTGTTGGTGGCCAGTCAGGAGAAGGCTAAGGATCTGGCGCGTCGGTACGTCGTCCGTGCGGATGACGCGGCTGTCCGGGCGGATGAGGCTGCTGCCTGCGGAGCCCTGGCGAAGATTGATCGGGATAGGGCTTTGGCCGAGGTGGGACAGTTGCGCGCCGAGCTGAAGCGTGTTCGTGCTGAAGTAGCCGCCCGGGAAGCGTTCCTGGAGTCTGAGGTTGAGGGGCTGACGGGCGCCCAATTTCCTTCGTATGAGAGAGTGGCGGGGCCTTCTAGGGGACCTGCTGAGGCGGAGCTGGACCCGGTGGTCATACGGGTGGATCCGGGCGAGCAGGTGGAAGCTGAGGTGGCGTCGTCGGAGGAGGGTGAAGAGCTGGATGTTGATACGGAGGTGGAGTAGAGTAGATTTTCTTTTCCCCCTATTTTTCCTTGTAATAGAGTAGATCTTGTAGTTGGGCGAAATGAATGAAGTTTCTTTCCATTTGTGTGCCTTGTTTTTATTATTATTTTGTTTTTTGGCATCTTTTGAGTAATTTACGTGCGAACGTGCGCCCACTCCGTTGCTTTGAGTGGCAATGGGTTTTAACCAAGTGTTATATCTGCGCGAGCGACCCATCTCCAGTCCCGCGAGTGCAGGGGCGGGCGGGATAAGGACGAACGGGTGCGCAAATATAAACCAAATGAAAAGAGCGCAACAAAAGTACAATACACTAAGATTCTAGCGAGTACCTCCCCCAAATGTTGGACGTTCCACGGGCGGGTTATCCTTCTTCCGTTGGATTGCCTCCCAGTCCCCCAGTTGGGTTGGTTGGGTTCGAATGCGCTGGTCTGAATGATTGGGCGGTCCGTTTCCTCGCCCTTTCAGCAGATCACCTGAGGTGTGGTCCCCTGTCGTTCGCGCGTGGATCGCGCCTTTCGATCCGTGGATCCCGAGACAAGAATCTCCTGCCTGTCCCGAGGCTCCGTGGTTTCCTCGTGATTGTATCCCCGAACGTGCCCGATCCCACGCTCGGTTGGGAATCTTCCCAAGAGCAGATGCCCTGCGACGATCAATTTTAGTTCACAGATCCCTGGCCTCCCGAGAATGGCGTTGTAGGGGGAGGGGGTGTCCATGATGATGAAGTCCGTTCGGATCTCACCGTGCGGGGAGTCGGGCGCGCCAATTTCGACCCGGAGGCTATCACTCCCGATTGGATACGATGTTTCGCCCGTGAAGCTGGTGATGCACTCATGGTCCTGTGTTGTCTTGCTGGCGGGCCGTCCGAGCGCCGTGTATGCGTCAAAATATATGATGTTCACAGACGCCCCACTGTCGACTAGCACCCTCTTCACAAGGAATTGGTTGATGATCGCGTCGATTACGAACGGTAGGGTGCTGTCCTTCGGGTTCTCCTCCTCGTCTCTTGCTGTGAAGCTGATGGTGGGCGTCTTCTTCCTTCCTTCTTTGGGCGCCCTCCCTGCCCCGATCTCCAGCACTTCCTTGCTCGTGCGGTCGGGCGATGATGTTCTCTCCTTGCGCTTACCCCCGGATATCGTGTTGATAGTCCCACGGGTGCCGATGTTCGCCTGGTGTTGTCGTCATTCTGCCCTGGGAAGGGTTGTCCGCTCATCCTTTAAGTTTTCAAGGGCCTTTTTTAGCATAATGCAGTTGTTGGTATGGTGGGTGGCGGCGTTGTGGAATTCGCACCATACGTCCGGGAGTTGGCCGGTCGGAGTCATCGCTCTCGTCATGTTGTTTGGTGGCGGTATTCGGTGTCGATGCAGGCGGAGCAGGTGCTCGGGCGACTGCCCGTCGATCGTAAAGACCTCCTGTCCCGCCGGTCAGTAGTGTGGCGCTGGCGGAAAACGGGCGCTCTGCTGCGCTTGCCCCCGCGCCTGGGCGTAGTCGTTGCTCTGATGTTCGCGGAAGAAAGGCCTCTGGTACCTCTGCCTGTGCGTGTCCCGGTTTCTCTTGAAGCCTCCGGATGGCCTCTCGTCGTCCACCAGCTGTCGTGGCTGGGCGCCTGTCGTCTCTGGTCTGCTGGAGCTGGGCTCGGAGGCGGACACGTACACTCGCGTCTCTACTAACGCCTTCTGTACAACCAGGTCCATGATCTCGTCGTAGTCGAGATGCTCCTTCCTTACAAGTTTCTCTACGAAAGGAGTGGCGAGCAGGTTATCCATCAGGGCGACCTTGGCCACTCGTTTATCAAGGTCCCTGCACGTGCTTGCGAGCGCCCTCCATCGGTTGATGTAGCCCAATAGGCTCTCGTTCATCCCTTGGCGGACCTTGAGGAGGATGTTCGTGGTGTTGTATTTGCCTTGGAGCCGATAGCACTTCTGGAAACTCTCCGCCAGCTCGAGGAATGAGCGGATGGATCCTGGCGGGATCTCGTAGAACCAGCTCCGTGCTTCTTCCGCCAGCGTTTCTTGAAACAGGAAACACAAGGTTGGGTCCGAGTACCGGGTCCCGTCCGTGGTGGACCGAAACTCGTCCACGTGCGCGCGCGGATCTCCACTCCCGTCGAACCGAGCGATCTTCGTTATCTTCGCGTGGGGGTCCCTTCCTCTTTCCAGTATGTGCGCCGAGAATGGACTGACCCGAGGGGCGAACGTTCCGCCCTGACCGGCCAGCTTGTCCTTGCGCAGGCGCGAGACTTCCTCCACCAGCTCCTCCATCCGAAGGATGAGAGCGTCGTTTGTTGGTGGTGCCGACTCTTCCGTGGGCGAGGGCGCTCGGGCCGCCTGGGCGTTGGTCCGGCCGAACGGGTGTCGTTCCTCACTGGTGGTTTCCTGGGTCTCCTCGTGCCGTTCCATCTGCTGGTTGATGAGCGCGTCCAGTCGTTCCTCCAACCTCTGGCGGGTCTGGCGCTCCTCTGCTCTCTCTAGTGCCGCCTCCCGTAACTCCTGGACCAGGCTGTTGATGCGTCCCTCGCCATCGTTCCCGTCGGCCGCTAATACATTCCGCCCCTGCGAGTCTGGCGGCGTCTCCCCATCGGGCGTGTTGCTGTCGTTAGTCACCGGGTTGAGCATGTGGACCTTTGATTTCCGTGGTATTTATACGAGGTTTACAATTTGTAAGTTTCCCACAGACGGCGCCAGATGTTTCTACCGAATTACGCGCGGGGGCGTAACGGGGCAAAAGCAACACGAATACACTTCCACGGATACTCTTTCCTTCCTTCTCTTCCTCGTTGTGCGATGGACTCCCTTCTTCTCTTGGTGCGTCCGAACGCTGGGGCTGTCCGGATGGGCGGGCGCTCTCTCCTCTTCCTACGTGCGTGCGGACTCTTCTTCTTTCGGGCGGTGGATTCTCCTGTCGGGCGCTTCCTCTTCCTTCTCTCGGGCGTTCGGGTGTGGCTGTTAGAAGAATACAACAATGAACCAGGCGGTCAGGGGTCAAGACGGGGTGGCCCGCCTTCAACGCTCCGATGCCTAAGTCAGATGATGTATTGGATATAACAGTCAAGCGAACGTGCGAATAGAGTGGTGAATCGAGTGAGTCAGCTGGCTCTCGATGGGATGATCTTACCTGTAATAAATACCTGATATATATAGGTGGTTGAGTTTGGAGTTCGATGGTGTTCTTCGATGTGGGACTGGTATACTTGCTGGTGTGTGATCCGTACGTTCGAGCGTGCGCCTGGCGGGCGCGTGTGTGCTCGGATGGGGCCGGTCTGGTGAGTGAAGTTGGAGCCTCCTTGGTGGTCTTGCATGTGGTGTGGTAGGTGTTGCTAATCTGCTTAAGCGGATAAGTATGTTAATCGTACAACTAATGATGCAATACTAACACTAACTAATCCATTTTTTGGGATTTCCAACCTTGCAAGAACATTTGTAGCATGCATATTTGATCTCATCACTTTAGCGATATCAAGAAAGGAGTTAGACATAGGGTCTACTACTTTCTGAAGATAAAGTATTCTTTGCACTTCTATTTCACTCTAAGATGTGCGGGAATCATGATGAGACATAGTGAGATTAGACCACGTCAATTTCTAACGTAGAACCAGAATAGATACTTTCATCCCACTAAAGTCGGGAAGTATGTCTCATTGAAGTGACAATCTGCAAATCTTGCAGTAAAGAGATCTCAAGTCGAAGGTTTAAGAGAGCGAACTATCGTTGGAGCTTCATAGCCAACATAAATACCTAATCTTCATTGATGACCCATTTTAGTGCACTGTAGAAGCGTAATTGGCATATATACCATGCAATCAAAAATGCATAGATGTGAAATGTCAGTTTCATATCCAGTTACCAACTGGTGTGCACTGAATAGTTAGCACACTACGAGTCAAAAATGAAGAAGCATAGTTGCACGCAACATTGCATATTCCCACACAAAAACAAGTAAGTTTGTATGCATTACCAAAGTTTGAGATACAAGTTGTAACCGTTTGATATAAAACTCTGCTAAACCAGTTTAGGAATGAACATGGGGAACAAGATGTTTAACTTTAATCCCTACTGACATGCAGTAATCATCAAAAGATTTTAATATAAACTCTCATGTATTGTCCAATCAAATAGACCTATTTGGATGATTCGGGTGGTGAGCCCATAGCTTAAAGATTTGTGTCAAGAGTTTTACAAACGCAGCAGCCCTTGTGGATAGCAAAGAAACGTGTGACCATCGTGTTGATGCATCTACCAAAACAATGAAATATTTGAGTGGTCTGCATCCCGATTTGATAGGTCCACAAATATCACCTTGGATTTTTTGTTAGAATGGAATATTGTCGGTGTTATCAACAACAAAAGAAGAGCGTGCCAATAATTTTCCTAATGAACAAGCTTTGCAAAATGAGTGATGAGTATCAGAGATTGCAACATATGAATATGGTGGGATAACGCACGACGCCATAACAGTATTTTGTCGAGATCGTGCTGCACTCATCTTGGAGACTGAGCCAGGAATGAGAGGAGTAGTCTCATCCTCCCCATCTAAACCAATGAATTTAAGGATTCCCACATGCTTCTTCGCTTTGAAGAATGAATGATCATGAGAGTTTTCAATATTTTGATCATCATATCATGACCTAAGTATCCCAGTCAAAAATACCAAAGCTTGTATGAGTCTGAATCACACGAAGTCATATGAGTCATGACATTAAATCCAATGATCCGAACCGTAGTTAAATATAAACCACTATGAATAGCCGAAAACTTCTCTAGAATGCTCTTGCGGCCACATTCAACAAAAGTTATACACAATAATTCTTTTTCATTCTCACAATATGTTTCTAAGTGAAAACCGTTGGCGTGAATATCCTTGAAACTTAGCAATGTTCGATTGACCTTTGGAGTATATAAGGCTTCAATGATGAATAATCTTGTACCATGAGGTAACATAAACTCTGCTGAACCACGCCCTTCGATAACCGGTGTTGCATGGTGTAGGTAGTACATGTTATTCACTGAGAATTTGCATGGAAAAAGATCCACAAACAATTGCTTATTTCGTAGCATGGTGCGGGTAGTACCACTATCTGTAAGACACTCAATCTCACATTGAGACACCTACAAAATCAATGTAAATAAATGAGTCTTTAAACTAAAGACCAAGAGAACACTTCAAGTAGGCACTTAAAGATTTGAATAGGGGTGTGACTCTTTTTGAGTGTGGATATAGCATGTAAACATTGTTTTGAACCATTATCGTGCAATAAAAACCGATGTAGAACACATCTGAAAATACCACATTCGGGTACATCCTTCGACGGGTCGAGTAAATCCCTCGATGGGTTGAGGAAATCCAAAATAGAATTTGTTTATCCGATACCAATTCTCGACGAGTCGAATAGATGGTTCGATGGGTCAAAAGCCTGCCCAGAAGCATCCCTTCGATAGGTCGAACAAATGTCTCAACGAGTCAAAGAGAACCTAAAACTGATATCAATTTTTTGATATCTATTTTCAACGGGTCGAAGTTGGATAGAGATGGAGACAAAAGTGCTTCTTCGACGAGTCGAGAATAATCTCGACGAATCAAAGGTACAAACATAGGTAACCGAGGATCACCTTCAATGGATCGAAAGGTGCAAAAATTGATCCAGAACGTGGCCTTCGATGGGTTGAGAGAAATCTCGATGGGTCGAAGAATTCCTGAGATAAAAAATATCATCTTTTTGTGTCTCATTTTTACTATATATTTGTGTCATTATACCATATATAATTGTAAACAACGAACCATACACTTAATTTGTAGTGAAATAGTATTGTCAATACTTTCATATACCAAAAAATAAAGAAAATTTTATTACTCGCCAAATAGAAAAATTACATCATAGATGTTCTTATCCAAAATCCAAGACAAAAATCTAAAAAAAAATGACTGAAAAATATGCAAAAAAAAAACCAAAAACATGAATGTATCACAAAGATAACCACCGCCTTTTACATAGGCTATTCAAAATGTGGAGTTACTAGGTCCACCTCATTTGCTCTGTAATCACGAAATTGGTGTCAACGTACATCTCGAAATCTCTAGCATAGTCAGACTCTTGAGCCAAGTACTGCTTGAGTCTCTTGTAAATATTCTAGATTTCTTTGCTAGCACGATACTGCTTATGCATATGCTTTGTAGAACCACACCAGTAACAGGTGAATTTTCCAAAATTTGAATACCTTTGTCCATCATTTGTCGAACCAGATTGGTTCTTGTTGGAGTTGGCGTTCTGATCTCTATGCTAAGTCATATTTTGGTTATGGCCTCGACCACGTCTATGCCCTCATCTTCCACCACGTGGAGCTTGTCCTCCACACACGTAAGGTTCTGAACGAATGTTATTTTTCTCCTTACAGGCCTTTCCTCCAGTTTGATAACTCTCAAGCTTTTTAGTACCAACCGGTCTTGAGTTATTATTGAGTATGGTTTCATGATACATTTCCTTTTTAGGTAGGTTATTGATAAGATTACTGAAGGTAAGAATCCTTTCATGATAGTAGTCGAGCCGGTACTAATGAGCAAGAATGCTCATATATGATAGAAGGTGTTCAACAACCTTTCAATCATGTCATTCTCAGACTTTTCCACCCCACAGAATCTCAACTCAGACTGCAGATCCAACAGTGCTTGATTGTAATCTTAGATCTTAGGAAAATCCAGAAGCCGAAGAGCTTCCCATCTAGCAGTCAACTCAGGAAGCTGTGCATCATGCACATTATTAAAGCGTTGTTTCAGAACATCCCACAAAATCAGGGGATCGGTTTTCTTTAAGTACTACTTCTTGATAGTTGAATGAATGTGACGCCTCAAAAATATGAGGGCTCGAGCGTTCGCTTCATCTGATGGTTGAATGACATTTGGCTAAGAGAGTTTGATGGTGTTGCTGAGTCTCTTTCCGATGAATGTGTTTTCCACATCGGAGACCCAATGATGGTATTCCTTTCCTTGAATATCACGGATGTTGAATTCTGGCTTAGCTAGCTCGTTCGAATTCATCTACAAAAGACAAAAAGATTTAATTAGTATCGATCGAAGAGCCACGATCACTAATCTTAAGTTTTAATGAATAAGAACGTGATCCATGATGTATGGTCACAAAAATCGATTATCAATAAATGGTGGCGTAGAACCACACCCAGAAACCGTTATTAACCATTACATAGTATCGATTTCCCTATCTTTTCTTTTCTTTTCTAAACCTTGACTCCTCCAGGACCATCACTTATACTCTATGGAAATATATTCATAGGAACTAGGGTATAGATATGCAATAATCACAATATCATAATACTAAGATCTAGGGTTTTGCATGAAGGAAGTTTTATTCCTAGATCTAAAGATTGACGGTTTAGAAAATTTACCTCGATTAGTGTTATGCTCAGTAGGACCGGTACTGAGTTTTGTCGACGTGAAGGAAGAACTCATCTGACGAGGTTCTTTGGAAGTCGAGCAATCTTGTTGAATTGGGAGGTTCGTTTGAGTGTGTGTTGCACAAGGATAAGAAACTATGAGATGGCTGCCGACGGTGGAGAACGGCAGTGAGAGATGGCTGTCAACGGTGCAGATAGTATTTTAGGGTTAGATTTTTTTTTCCTGTGGTGATGACTAGCTATCAACTTAGAGCGTGCTTGATAACGTGTTGTAGAGAAATATATGATAGACAGAAAACTGTAACTCTTTCACTGGTAGAATACTTTATATATAGGCTGATACAATCTATTACAATAAATGTCTCGATAAAACAGGGATTCTCTGTATCTCTATCTAGGTTAAACCTTATCTAACTAGGATACGACACATAACAAAAGTTACGGAGAATAAATCTCCTTAAACATACTATTAATTATATGCTATTTACTGCAATAAATTATTAAAGATAAAATTTGTGATCTAGATAGTAATTACATTAGTTAAACTTATTATATTCATTCTTGAGACACCTTCCCCGAGTTTTGAAGAGTGATTCCAAAGAAAAAATCGTTTGGAGAAGGACAACAACCTCTTTTCACAACTCCTCTATGGTAGAAGCAACAAACTCAACAAATTAAAGTCGAAGAAAACCGGTGATTAGGGCACAGAGAGAACTGCACTTGTAATCGGAAGATGAATCGAGTGCTGAGGAGGTAACCTTAGAATCTGAAGTGGTGGAAATTCAAAAAGTCGGGGTTGGAACAAGCAACAAAGGTAACCAACCTGATGCTAATGCTATGGAGAATGGATCTCTACAATTGGTTACTGTGAATGTAGAGATAGAGATAGAGTTTCTGCCACATAGAGTTGAAGGAGGAGATTTCCCGAGAAGATGAGGAAGACGAGCTGGACCAGAAAAACTGAAACAAAGAAGGGGAAGAACATGAGCAACAGGAGACTCCAAAGGTGGAGGATATAGTGTAGGGAGTGTGATCCAAGCAACAATGATGCAAACACCAAGTAAAAGGAGGAAGAGGCTGAGTGAGATGAAGATAGCCTCAAAGAAACCACGACTAACTTTATCTTTGGGTAAGCTACTAATAGACAGATCATGTTTAGGACTCCAATCACCTGAGAAGAAACAAAGTCCAAATGGGAAGAAAAGAGGAAGGCCAATTGGAAGCAAGAACAAGAAGTCCGAAAAGACCAAAGAGATGAAGAAGCTACAAGTTGTTGGACCTTTTCGATTGACTTACAAGAAGGCGAAGGAGACGAGTTTTGCCACTGAGGGCAAGACAAAAAAGAAGTGATCTTTTGCTACTTAATTTTTCAGACATTTTAGTTTTCTATTGGATTTTATTTGGTTTGCTCTGTGGTAGTTTTTTGGGAGTTGTTTTTTTAGTTTTTTCTTTGGGATTATGATTTATGTGCTTCATACCAAGAGTTGTATCATTATCTAGTATAAATTTGCTTCTTCAATATAGAAGAAGGTTATTCTAGTGCGTTAATGTACTCGACAAGTTTCAATATATGACACGTTGAGTGCGATGCTTTCAATAAAAAAAAAACAAGTCGAGTAAATTAACAATGTTGCATGTCACACAACAAAATCCTAAACACTAAATTTACATTGGTAGTTAATTTATTTACAATTGGTAATTAATTTTTGAGTTACTGTCGTACAAATTTATTCAATGTAATTATCACATTCTATAGTCAATCATCATTATATAAATAAATGTTATTAGATGCGATTCAACAATGTTGTTAAATACATTCGGGTTGAGGATTCTCAGATTCTGATTATTTGAGAGCCGGGAAGTGAAGCCGAGGAGATTAAGCCGAAGCCAACCTAGGAATGAAATTAATGAAGAAAATAGATACAGTTGGAGCTAAGCTCTCTGATACGATCAAGTTCAACTGCCTCAAGTCAAAGACTCAAAGGTAGTTGAGAGTCTCATTCGACAAAGAATATCTAACAGTCAACCCCTACCAGCCAAACTCTTCCTTCCTTCTCTCCCAAATCGAAACCACGTACAGAAAAGAAAATGAAAAAAAAAAAAACTAAAAGCCGAACACTTCTTCTTCTTCTTCTTCTTCTTCTTCTTTGTTCAGTTTTGTTTTATATCCTTAATTCAACAACACTCTCTAAAACTCTCTCTTCCATTGTACTTGTTTGTTGATATAACAGTCATGCATCACTCATGAATATTGCCATGGGCGTCGTAGACATGTCCAACAACCCTCCTCCTTCTCGTACCAAAGACTTCTTCGCCTCCCCTGCTCTCTCTCTAAGCCTCGTACGTCTCTCATTCTTCGACCCTTTTCTGATTTCCACGATTCTGTCTACAAGTTTTGATTTTTTTTTTGTTATGTGTTGTGTTTTCTGAATTTGTTCAGGCTGGGATTTTTAGAGATGCCGGGACTCCGGCGGATACCACAGCGGCGAATAGGGAGGCGGCGGCGGATGAAGGGGAGGAAGCAAGCGTAGGCGGAGGGCGGCGGAGGTCGAGGGAAGACACGGCGGAGATTAGTAGCGAGAACTCGGGTCCGGCGAGGTCGAGGTCGGCCGAGGATATCGATTTGGACGGCGAAATGGGAGAGCAAGACGAGGACGACGGTGATGGAGACAACAAGAACAAGAAGAAGAAGAGAAAGAAGTATCATCGCCACACCACAGAGCAAATTCGTGAAATGGAAGCGTGAGTTTTTCAATTCCAAATTTCTATGTTCAGTTTTACCAATGCTTTAAAGTTTGGGAGTTTAATTTGTTGGAAAATGGGTGAAACTTTGAACAATGCACATGGTTTTGGACTTGGGTCGGTTTTGAGTAGTACACAGGCTCTTTATAAAAATTGCATGCCACACCGAGCCTGCAGCTTTTTAAAACAATACTTTGTCATATACATGTTAAAGTGCTCAATGCATGCTGTGAAAGATTTTTCGGAGTTGGTGAAACTGTCACTCACAAAGAAAACAAGACTCTTATTCAATTCGGTGTTTTGATCAGTGGCTTCTTGTTTATGCTCTTTGTTTTTATGTGTAGTTGTTGGCTACAGAAACGATAGCATGATGGATATTTTTGATTTTGACGTTATGTTGATCGATCGGTATTTGTTCGTTCTTTAATAGTTTCAATGGAAATGTTTGCAGGCTGTTTAAGGAGTCACCTCATCCAGATGAGAAGCAAAGGCAACAGCTGAGCAAGCAATTAGGCCTTGCTCCGAGGCAAGTCAAGTTTTGGTTCCAAAATCGTCGTACCCAAATCAAGGTAATTTTATGTTTTCAATTCTATTTGCTCTTAATCAAACTCGAAAAAATATCTGGAAACTATAATGACAATGGGAATATTGATGTATACAGGCTATACAAGAGCGCCATGAAAATTCTTTGTTGAAAGGAGAGATGGAGAAACTGCGAGACGAGAACAAGGCAATGAGGGAGCAGATTAACAAAGCCTGTTGCCCCAACTGTGGCAGTGCCACCACTAGTAGAGATGCCAACTTGACAACTGAGGAGCAGCAACTCCGAATTGAAAACTCCAGACTTAAATCCGAGGTACTTACAGTGCTAGGCAAGCTCGAGTATTGTAACTAGTCTCATGTCAAAAACTTGAAGTAACCTGGTACAATATCTTAATGTAGGTTGAAAAACTGCGAGCAGCTCTAGTGAAGTACCCTCCCGGGACATCCTCTCCTTCCTGCTCTACCGGGCAGGACCAGGAAAACAGAAGCTCTCTGGACTTCTACACAGGAATTTTTGGTCTTGAGAAGTCCAGAATCATGGAGATAGTTAACCAAGCAATGGATGAGCTTACAAAGATGGCTACTGCTGGAGAACCACTTTGGGTTCGAAGTGTTGAGACTGGCAGGGAAATTCTGAACTACGATGAGTACATCAAAGAGTTCAACATTGAAATTCCAGCCAGTGGGCGGCCAAAGAGATCCATTGAAGCCTCGAGGGAGACAGGGGTGGTGTTTGTTGATCTCCCAAAACTAGTTCAAAGTCTCATGGATGTGGTAAGTACTAGAACAAGTTTCAAAGTTTCTGCTTATAGGTACAACCTCTAAACTAACGTTATGTTATGTTATGTTATTTTTTTTTGTAGAATCAATGGAAAGAAATGTTTCCATCTATGATCTCAAAGGCTGCTACAGTTGATGTTATCAGCAATGGCGAAGGAGACAATAGAAATGGCGCTGTACAATTGGTGAGTTTATACTCTTGTCGACATTTTGCCTGCAATTTTTCTCAGTGTTGCTTCTCCAAACTATAGAAGTAACATTTTTCTTGTATTGCTTTTGATTCAAGAAAACTCAAAGTTGAGTTTGAATGCAGATGTTTGCTGAGCTCCAAATGCTTACACCATTGGTGCCCACAAGAGAAGTTTACTTCGTTAGATGTAGCAAGCAATTGAGTGCTGAACAGTGGGCTGTGGTCGATGTTTCGATTGACAAAGTTGAAGACAACATTGATGCGTCCTTGGTGAAATGCAGAAAACGTCCCTCTGGTTGCATAATTGAAGACAAATCAAATGGTCATTGCAAGGTATGTAGATGTGTGTTTTATAAATGCTTCATGCATATATTTTCTATGTTGCGCTAGATTTACATGAACAAGTATCATCTGCAGGTAATCTGGGTGGAGCACTTAGAATGCCAGAAAAGCACAGTCCAGACCATGTACCGGAGTATTGTCAACAGTGGTTTGGCATTTGGTGCAAGACATTGGGTAGCATCTCTACAACTCCAGTGCGAAAGACTTGTCTTCTTCATGGCAACCAATGTTCCAATGAAGGATTCAACTGGTATAACTAGTTTAACTCATTTCAGATATACCTTTAAACTCGTATTATATGAAACATACTGATAATTACTGAATATCAGGAGTAGCAACCTTGGCTGGAAGAAAAAGCATTTTGAAAATGGCACAAAGAATGACGTCAAGCTTTTGTCGTGCAATTGGTGCATCGAGCTATCATACGTGGACCAAGATCTCAAGCAAAACAGGAGATGATATAAGAATTGCCTCCAGGAAAAACTTGAACGACCCAGGAGAGCCTCTCGGGGTGATCTTATGTGCAGTTTCTTCAGTATGGTTGCCTGTCTCTCCTTACGTCCTTTTCGATTTCTTGAGAGACGAGACTCGAAGGAACGAGGTTTGTATCAACTATCAAGGGACCTGTCTATCTATACTACATTCATGCAACTCTGCTAATCATTATTCATGTTTATAGTGCTTTGGGTCTGACATATTTGTTCTACAATTGGCAGTGGGACATAATGTTGAACGGTGGTACAGCTGAAACAATTGCCAACCTTTCCAAAGGCCAAGATCGTGGCAATGCTGTTACTATTCAAGTGAGCTCTCTTTCTTCCTACAGAATATGTCTGAGCCTCATATATCTGATGCAAATTGTTCATAAAATTTTCTGATATAGCCACGCGTTTCAATTTTCCAGACAATGAAATCAAAAGAGAACAGCATGTGGATTTTGCAAGATAGTTGCATAAACTCTTATGAGTCCATGGTGATCTATGCTCCAGTAGATATAACTGGCATGCAGTCTGTGATGACAGGATGTGACTCGAGCAACATGGCTGTATTGTCTTCAGGGTTCTCGATTCTCCCCGATGGTTTGGAATCTAGGCCACAGGTCATCACTTCAAGGCAAGAAGATAAGAGTAATGACAGTGAAGGAGGAACTTTGCTGACTGTAGCATTTCAAATCTTGACTAATACTTCTCCTACTGCCAAACTCACTATGGAGTCTGTGGAGTCTGCCAATACTCTTATATCATGTACTTTGAGAAATATCAAGACGAGCTTGCAGTGTGAGGATGGCTGATCAGCTCACCTTTATTAAATAGCTAGGCATAGGTAACTGCTAAACATAGGTCTTCAATTTTTTGACTGAATTATCAGTGGTTTTAGCAGATGAGGATTTAAAGTTTGTTTCATTCGTTTTGGTCAGAATGGTGGATTAGGATTGAAAGAAAGACTGCATCCATGTTCTGGCCTAAGAACACAATCTTTATTAATTATAATTTTACTAGTTTCCTTGTATATTGCCATTGCATATTTACCAATGGCATTGTCCTTAATCGTCTGTTTTTCCTTTCTTACCAACGGGAATGGTAAGGCCGGACATTTTTGTGGGTTAAAAAGAAAGTAGAATAATAATATCATGTATACGTAGGACACTAAATGATCAGTCTCATTCTCGCATGCTGCATCATAATTTATTCAATATCCACCCAACTCTAGCTGGACTGAGCAACTGCAGAAACACAAACCGCCTACAATGAAAATGGGATGAACCAAGTGAATTAATTTTCACCAGCACGTCCTATTTGATTTATTTGCAGCTATAGCAGCAACTGTACACATTTAGGCCCAGTTATTTGATTTGGTGGAGTTTATAAGAACAAACAGCATATACCTTCACTTATTTCATTAACATACAACTTTGATCCCAAGTTCCATAGTTCCCTTGACAAATTGCAGTTCTTACTATTAATGGGAATTGATGAACTCAAATGTGGTGAAAACATGATGCAGTCTAGATTAAAGTCCCAAATGAGAATCCTTACTTGAGTGCTTACCGGACATGCTCATGGACATACAAGAACTAACAAGAATTCATAAGCAAAAAGATAGAACCATTCAACAGCAAAATCCACCCAACTGTGAAAGCCAAAGACTGACAACAAGTCCTTACCGGAGAAGTATCATTATGATCAAACATCAATTCTCAAATTCATCCAAAATTCCTAACATTACATGAGACAAGAAACTCCAAACATAAGTGTTGGTGGATAAGTATTAACCGAAGCCACTTAATGGAAACCAAAATGTACACTATAATGAAATACTTTGTTTATCAAAAGCTAAAACTCAAATTCAATATCAGATTATTCCTTACAAAATTGAAGAGCATAATCTACCATTTTGTAAAGTACAATACTTAACTTACAAAAGTAGCACATTGCCACAAAACGAAGCAAGTAATAAGTCTTTTATAGTTTTCCAGTGAATTTGACCCACACTGATCATAATTAGGCCTCTGTTCACAACCATCATACCCATCACCCTACTCTTATATCTATCAAACCGAAAACCAATATGTTCAAGAACTCATCACAACCTTCCTATTCAGCAATTCAATGAATCACAAATGTGAAACTAAACAGAATCATAATTCAAAAGACTGCTACCAACTTACTGAAGACCTTATCAAACAACTATTCTGCAGTATCAGTTTAGTCCAAACTAGCTTCTTCTTACCCCAAGAGCATATTTTCCACAAAAACATCAAACAAGCACCAGTTTTCTTCGGTAAATATAACCCAATAAAACCACATTAAACATATTCTAGTCGTATTCATCAATCGATTGTATATCTAAGGACCCAAAAAGCCAAAATGTTCACCCTTCTATCGGCATTGAAGCAAAACTCATTACTCATCCAGAGCCAAATGCATATCCAAGAGAACCCATCAAGAATATACCAATTCTAAGCAAGAAAAGCTTAAGCATTCCATTGCTTGCCACCAAAATTACACTAAATTCACAAAAAACATATCAAAAATGAACAACAAAAAGACAATAGCATACATACATGTGTTCAACCTCAATGAGTCTAAACCTGCTGAGACTCCAAAGGAATCCCCAGCTCATTCGGCGCCTCTCCCTCCTCGGCGGACGACTTATTCTTGGAATTTTTGGCGGGAAGCGGGACGGCAATGAAAGTCTTGGTCTTGCTGATGGGTCTACTCTTCTCGAGCTGGACGACATCGCCGACCTGGAACTGGTTGTTCTCGTCGTGGGCCTGGTACTTCTTCTTGGACCTGACTCTCCTCTTGTACTTGGGGTGAGGGGCCAACCGGGTCACCTCTACGGCGACGGTCTTGTCGTTGGTGGAGCAGACGACGCGGCCTTGAAGGTACTTGAGGGCCTTGATGGGCTGAAACACGGCACGGCGGAGAGAGGTCGGGAAGGAGAGGGAGGAAGTGGGTTTGGTGAGAGGAGTCGAGCCATGAAGGAATTGGGTGGAGAGGAGTGAAGCTGTGACTGACATTGTTGACGGAGTGGAGTCCCCTTGTCAAATGTGACAATTTTTTGGGATGAAAGGATAAGAGATGGGATGAGGTGCTGCGCGGCTCTCCCTCTCTCTCTCTCTCTCTCTCTGGATTGACTCTAGTTTCATCAATTTTTATTTTTATTTTTGGAGGTTAATGTATTTTTGGTAGTTTCGTACTTCATATTTTTAGCTTCCTAGCTACACATACATCGTAAATAAATTTAGATTTAGTTTTTAAACTAGTTTGATCCGTTTGTAATTCAAACGAGTTGATCTGTTTACTTAACGAATCTGATCCGAATCACAAGTGATTCACTCCGTTAATGATCCGATCCGTTTATTTAACTTGTTCAATATAATTTATTTTTATTTACATAGATATCAACATTTGTACTCTAAAAATCTGTTTTAAAAAATAAACTACTCTAAAATTCTTTATCAAAACTATATAAAAATACTAATCGATTAATGGATTTGTAACCCAAAATATTTTGTTTCTTGTTAACTTTCTTAATGACAATTGAACTTTTATTATTTTAGTCTTTCTAGTATGAAATATTTTGGTGATGTAACAAGGTAATGTGACGTATTGCCAATTAGCACATCGATGAACGAAATAAGTTTTACTAATTAGCAAATTGATTAATAGATCGGGATTCACTCCGAAGATCTGTTAATATGTCGGATCTGGATCCAGATCCGAATTTGATTATTAAATATACGCCGGATAAACGAGGCGAGTCGGGTCTAGCTTTTAGTCATCTTAAATGGGTTCGGATCTAGGTTGATTCGGTCTTGCTCTTCCTCATTGACAAGCCTAGCTAGCCATGAATAAATGAACTCCAACAGTGTGCATTCCCGCTCTCCACCTAAGTTCAAATTCCATTAGCCTCCCGCCTGCTATTGATTTATAATAAAATAAAATGAACTCTGACAGAAAAACAAGTGGGAACATGCTTTGAAAAGCTCTGCGGCAGTTGCAAAACAAAAAGTGATCGTTTTCCCTTTCAAATAGGACTCTTCTCGTCCGACGAACCCAGTCGTAGTGATGACCTCTTGCCTCACCAATGTGTTATGGCTACGGTCGGACGAGACTATTGTTGTGTTTTGGAAGTTGGAGTCTAGGGCCTGCTATTGACTTAAAAAAAAAATTGAACTCTAGTAGAAAACAAGTGTGAACACGTTTTGAAAAGCTCTACGACAGTTACAAAACAAAACACGATCCTGACGATCATTTTCCCTTTCAAACATGACTCTTCTCGAATTGCGAACAAGTTGTGGTGATGGCCTACGGCCTCCCCAACATGTTATGGGTGCGGCCGGACGGGGTTGTTGTTGTGTTTGGAAGTTGGAGTCCAAGGGATGGAAGAGGCAGACTAGTTCTAGGGTTGGTGGTGTACGTGTGGGAGGAGCCGTGTAAAATACGGGCACCGAAAAGGAACCAACCCAGCCTCTTCAAGAAATCTTTGCTTGGTAGGCGGTGTCTATTCACTCGAACAATACTCTAAACACGAAAGTGCACAGTTCCATTCCCATCTCCCATGCTGAGTCACAGGTGGCGCCTCGGAATAGCGAAAGCACAACAGTTTCTTCTATCAAAGTCTCACTCTCTTGCTTAGGCGTCTTCGATGGGAAATAACAGTGCCACAACATTTCGCGTGAGCCAAATCGATATGGAATCTAGTTGCTCGATGTTTGGCACGACTTGTAACAATCCATATCAAAAATGAGAGGATGGTGGTGGATATTTTGGTACCTAACCAGAGTCGTCGGGATCGGATCAGGCTCCGTTTTTCGGGAAAGGAAAGCGGCGAAAGTGATCATGGTTGGTAGTTAGTGGTAAGAGTCACTTCGAGACTGGACTGGGCTTTCTGTCACGTTTCTTCTGGGCTTCAGGTGTTGTGGCCTACGGTTTATGCAGGTCCATATTATGTTAAGTTTATTTATGTATATTTTGTTGTCTTCTTATATGTTTGTTTTTGAGTTTTAAGTAGCTTTGAACCGAGAATAAGCCTCTCCTTATATAGAGTGTGTCTAGGTGATCTAGGCGATCTATTTAGGGGGTTACCATTTGGTACATAGACTCAAAAAGCTCGTGGGCTGCCTGAGGCCCATTAAGGCCAAACCCCATTTGGCCCGAATTTAGGCCTGATTTGGGCCGAGGTCCCAAAACCCATAAGCTCGAAAAAGCCTGGCTCGTCGAGGCCCTTCGACGCCTACCCATAAAGCCCTTCAAATTTAAATATTATAGATTACTTTATCATTATAAACCTCTAATATCTTTAATTTACCTTAATATCAATCAGCCATATATATTATCAATTTTTTAAGCTTATATATTATTTAGTATTATGATTGTTGATATATTGATTGCTAAACACAATTGAAGTTTTTCAAGTTTTTTTATTCAATACACAAAAAATCCTGGCCCGGCCCAACCTTATGGACTTAACCTAACCCGGTTTGATAAGGCCCGGCCCATAGGTGACCCGTGGGTTTCAAATTTTCAAAAAAGCTCGACCCAACCCTGTCTGGATATTGGAGGCAATAAGCTCAAACCCGGCCTGGCCCATTGCCATCCCCTAGATTTGTCTATGTGTGCATGCTAAATGCCTTGTCTGATATTGTGTGTGTGTGTCTAATTGTGAAATGGATGCACCGTCCTAGAAGAAGAATGAAATGAAGTGCTAACGACTCAAATATTGATCGACAACATAGTAAGAAAGCTATTTAATTTGCAATGATGCGTCGATTTAGCATTAACTTTCTTTCTTATGTCGTAACTATTGTAAAGTAGATAGAGTTGCTTATGTGGCACTCTTTGCTAATTGGTGCATGTTAGAATGCATATGTTATATGAGCAGTCTTGTTATGATTAGAGATGTTCTATTTGTGTTCATTGTAATACAAAGTTTTGGTCTTCTTCTGATTTTTTAAACAATTTTAATGTTTTACTTTTTTACTTATTTTTTAACATATTGCTTTAATTTTTTATATTTATCCATCTTTTCAGCAATTTTAACTTTTACATTTTACTTTTTAACAGTTTACACTTTTTACTTAGACTTTACCTATTCATTTTTAACGGTTTTATTATTTTTTTTAACAATTTTAACTTTTATTTTTTATTTTTTAACTCTACTTTTTTCTTTATAGTTTCATCTTCTGTTTAAATTCCGTTGTAAAAAAGTTTAACCTAAATCATAATCTCTCTTCTCATATTCACCACGCGGTTGGCACAGGCTTCCTTTTCTAGTCATATACAGATCGATTAATGGTTGATGACTATTTTGTATTGATAAATTTATAATACAAATAAGTGTGATTTAGTTTTTATATATATAATTAGAATGGTATGGGGCAACCACTACAAGAAAAGATACCAAAAACAACAATAGTTTGCGGCATTTTTTTTAAAAGAGTAGCAAAATGACATTTTTTTGCAGCAGCTTTTCTGATGACAATAGAGGTTTGATCAATTTCGTAGTTTGAGGTTTTGATTTTGATTTTTTTTTATATGTGCCATCTGCTCCAAATCAAACAATTGTTAATCAATTCCAAGTTCTTCTCCGATTCTCCCTCAGAGAATCACTGTTGACGTCCCAGAGCTCGCGCGAATGCCATCACGTCTCTGAAGTAGTGAGGAGGTTCAATTTTTGTTCATAGCGTCGTTTAGTCTGGAATTGAGTTTTGGATGAATCATTTATAGTATTGTGTTTCTTTATTTGTTATGAGGGTTTGCTTCTACTTACTACTGTATCATGTACCAAATTGGAGAGGGATGAAGTTGACTATCGAAGAGACTATAAGATGGAAGATGGCGGTGAAGCCAATCTCATTGTAGCAGATGACAAGAAAGTAAGTCTTGAAACTTTGGATTAATCAGATTTTGATTAATCTATGTATTAGGCAGTTGTTTCTGCTATGTATTCAAGTTTAGTTTGTTTTTGGTTTGTTTAGTCATGTTTTGAACTTTGCTTTTAGTCAAATTTTTGGAATAAGACTTCTTTGATGTAAGTTTTGTGTTGGCAAGTAATGAATTTTTTCTATTTTCGGTATATGAAAGTGTTGAGAATGCTATTTTACTTTATAAGGCATGAATGGTTCATGACACACACACACACACACACACACTCAAAATAATCCAAGAAAAAAAATGAAAAAAATCATGAGGGTCGACCCGTCGACTGATATGTCGATCGAGGGGCACCACAACCATTGACTCATAGATCGACTCATTTGACTGCATAATGTCATCGATCTGTCCACTGACATGTCGATCAAGGCGATGCATTTCAATCAACCTGTCAAACCTTATGGTTGACCCGTCGATTTCTGTTGCCAAAAATGGTGTTTTGATGTTGTTTGTACATCAGTTATGTCATGTCATGTCAAGCACTCTACAAGGGTCACAACCATTTGAAAATATTTAAGTATTCGCTTAAAGTGTTCGCCATGTCTTGAGTACAAAGACTGGTTAATTTATATTCTTGTATAGATGTCTGAAGACGAGATTGATTGTTTAGCATATAGTGGGACTACCCACACTATTCTGCAGAATAAACAATTATGTATGGATCTTATGTCATATAGTTCTTCAATGACAACCATGATTGGTTCAACGTCGGTTATACAAGGGCGTGGTTCAACACAATTTTTGCTACCACATGGTACAAAAATCTATCTCACGGATGCCTTATATACGCCAAAGGCCAATCAAATCTTGCTATATTTGGGACATTAGAGCCAACAGTTTTCACTTGGAAACATATTATGAGAATGAAAAATAATATTTGTGTTTTACCTCCGCAGAATGTAGCATAAAGTTGTATTCTGGAGAAGTTGGCCTAACCACTCTTTCATTATCCTATCATGAAAGTCTTTCTCGACGATTGGTGAGTCAAACTCTAAATGCACACTGTCTCACCATGCAAAGTCAGCATCGAGGTACGAGAGTTTCCCCTAAGTCTCGACGCACGAACTCGATGATTCCCCATGTTTCATTCGTTCCCACATGAACGTTTGAGCGTAACTCTTTGATCTTTGAGTTTGATGACTCAATTCAAAGATTTGGTCCATTCAATTATTCATCAATCCTGCAATCTTGCAACCTCAGACCTCGACTATGTTTCCTCGAGCCTCAATCTTTCAATCTTAAACCTCACCTTCGAGCTTGTGCCTCAGCTTTGATGAGTTTACTTTCTTTATACCCGGCCCTTCTTTCATTCGGGTCTTAAACATATTATCGTTATAGGCCATCACATGCACAGGTTATTTTGCAATCACCATCTCAAAATGACTCACGAAAATATATTGAGTCACTCATGGTTAACCAATCATTCCAAGCATGAATATACACTACAACAAAAAAGGTCATTTGCAACGGCACATTGCCGTCGCAAAAAGAGTCAAATGCCGTTTCAAATGCTCTTTTGCGACGGCAATTTGTCTGTCGCAATAGGTGGTGATGCAATTGCTATTAGTGACATTTTTTTACCGTTGTCCGAACTCTATTGTGATGGTAAAACTTTGCCGTGGTAAATAAATTCATTTTGCGACGGTAGATTTGCCGTTGCAAATTTTGTTAGCCGTGGTGCTGTTTTTCTTTTTCGCGACGGTATTTTACCGTCGCAAGTTATTTTTTGCCAGCGCAAAGTTGCCGTCGCAAAACCCATTTTTGTCAGAAAAATTTGGCTCCATTTCTTTGCGATGACACCTTGACCATCGCAAAGAATTGGAGCTAATCTTGTGCAAATCTACTAGTATATTAACCCACTATTATCATTAATAAAGTATACATCTACATAGTCATTCAAGTTCACATGATCAACTTAATTAAGATACTAAAACTAGAATTTTCAAAAGTAAAAGAAAAAAGAGCAACATAGCATCCCCTACTGCCAGTTGTGAGCTGTCCACTCACATGAAGACCACGGTCATTCCTGCCTAATAAGAAACATATTATTAACGATATTCATAGTCATCTAACATAGTAGATCAGTGGGATAAAACATAAGAAAAGAAGATTGGCCTCCTGCTTCAATACAACAAAATCAAGAATGCATAATCATATGAAACAACAATCTCAAAGCTTCATTAGTACAACATGATCAATAGGGGACATTGAATTCAAGATCCTGATTTAAGTATGTGTTTTATTAAGAACATAGCTCATTAACCACATGGTGTATAACATTCAGTGTATTATGATGATCATTAAGAGAAAGCACAAAAAAATAGTGGAGTAATAACCTGAAAAGAGGAATCTGAATGATGATAACAACAAAATAGATAGATGAAGCAACAAGGGATATGATATTTGCCATCCTTGTAATTCTTCTAACAGTTAAAAATCAGTATGGATGTTGAACTCTTTCGGATTCTGCACAATATGCATCAATATATCTGAATTAGACAACTTTGCAGCCATGCATTATCCAAACCACATCCACATTAGTGTCAATGTCATCAAACAACTCCACAAGTTGAGCAACTTTCAACCTCCGAAAAATATTGGAACATTACTATCACCTTTACTGATTCAGTTATGGGACTAAAAGAAATAATATGAAAAGATCCTTAACATGATACAGACCTGGATATAGATATTGAACACACGTCTCCCAAGACTTTTCAATGTAGTAGAATCTAGGATAGCTTGTTCTGCAAACTGGAGGTTCACGGTGTAGTTACCATTTTCAAGCCCCAAGCCATAATATCTAACTGATGAAGCAGAGAGCCTTGCAATCTGGAAAAGTTCAGAATCCAAAGTATTTTTGAATTGAGATCAGGAGAAAATTATGTACTGAGGAATATTGCTTCCACTGAAATACCCAACATTGCTAACTCCCCATCTGTTTTTATCAGTCACAAACTATGTAGCTGGACCAAGGGTCTCATTCTCCCCCGCATGCACAATTCCATTAGAAGAAGTAATCTGTGGACCGCCACATTTGATTGAAAACTTATAATCTGTAAACGTATGAAAGACAGAATTGTCATAAATGCATTTTCATTACAAAGTTAACAAAAATTATAGTGTCCACTGTACTTACAGAGTCCTTTGCCACTGTTGCAAGGAAAGTCTTTTTGGAGGCAGTTCAACCCTGAAAGCAGACTACTATAAAAAGATGGTATGTCAGAAACAATAACAAGGGATTTGATTTTTTGAGAGTGCATTCTGAGACAAGTGTGCTTGTTGAAGTAGCCTCACATACATTATATATCGACATGTTCAAAACAGTAAAAGTGAGTCCAGATGCAAAGAATCACCTACTTTTTGAACTGTCTAGTGTGAAGTTGTTGACAACTAAATTACTGCAAATACACCCAAGAAATACTCGGTGTTAATGTAATCATTATAAAATATATTATGCCAGACCATCCTGTCAAAACAAAATCATTTCATAATTACTATACGTTGATGGTCCGTCATATAAAACATTTACTAAACAACCAGCAGAAAAAAAAAGAAAAAAGAAAAACTAAAATGTTGTGGAATATTACATTTATTCACAGGTTCATGTAGCTGCTGATATTGTAAAGATGAGATAAAGTGGAAGCATAAACATGCTGTTTACCAACTAAGAGGTGAGTTCATCAAAAGGAAAACAAATTTTATCAGCAACCTCCCATTGTAATAAATTATGATGATATACGAGGAACTAAATGAAAAAGACTTATACATAGCGAAGAGATGAATATTTATATTTTGGGAGGAGCCATTCAACTTATTGTTTCCAAGAAATCTGATAATGAAGAATGAAATGTTTGCCTCAGTTAATACTTTTAAGAGTGCGTTAAGGAGAAGTATAAAGCAAGGGAGATGGCTTAATATATTGCAGGATTGAGAGAGAACTCAAATGAAACAAGGACTCTGGTATATTCCCAGTAAGATTGTTGAAGCTCAAGTTTCTGGACAAAAAAAGAGTTACAACATTGAAGGACTGGCATAGCTAGTTGTATAAGTTCTGAAGAAAAACACCACAATCAAAATGCACCTAAAACTGGTGAAGTTCGTTACAAATTAAACTATTGCTTGTTAAATCTAACATTACATTATAGCTATATTAGAAAAAATAAAATTAGGATAATGTTGCCCTTTATATATGCCAATCTCTTTCCAGGTTGGAAAATTTGGATTTACCCAACTGATTATGTACACCCATCACCAAGAAAAAACTTACAGCTGAGACAAAATTAGAAATATTGTTGTTCCTTAGAACTCTGCAGGATGTCAAGCCATAATGTCATATTTCTTAACAAAACAAGAGCAAGGTCCAGAATTCGAGTACTCAATTTAAGCGAGACAGTTAGAGACTTCAAATCCTTAATAAATTCAAGAGTAGTGCCCTCATTGGTAGTAGATATATTAGTAATATACCTATTATCACATCACACAGGAGATGGTTAAAGATATGCTTTAATAAACATAGAAGGACATGTAGATCTAGTGACTCACAGCTCTGTCAGAGAAGTCAGACTGGAAAGTGTAGATGGTAGAGAACCTTCAAAAGAGTTTCCCTGAAACCTCCAGACAAAAAATGTAGCTTACTATAGAGAGCCCAGCAAGCTTCGATTTGGGGAGGCTGCAAATGAGGCGGTTGGGACTTCTAGGGAAACCATTCGCCGGAGATGATGTCAAAGATGGTATCCCTTGCCATCCAAGAAGTGTTTTCGATGAGTGACGAAGTAGCCTGCAGGTGGTGGAGCTCGAGGTGAGGCATGCCGAGCTGAAATCTTGGCTATTGGAGGCAGAGATACGTGCGAGGCTGAGAAGTTGGAGAAGTGACCAATCAGTAGCTGGCGAGAGAATCCAATTCGCGAGGCAGGGCGGCAGACCCTCGACGGCGACTTGGAGGCGGACGGGCTTGGAGAACCCTCAGCGAAGGGCGAGATGTCTTTTTAGTGTTGGTGTGTGTGTGTGTGTGTGTGTGTAAGAGAGAGAGAGGCTCTGAAGCAAAGTGAAAAGAGGCGGCAATGTGTTCGATGTGTTCGATCCAAGTCATCCAACTTAAATATGTAACTTTTTTTTCTTTTCTCTTTAATTTTTTTTTGAAGTGTTTAGGGTTTAAATTTAGAGTTAGGTTTTAGGGTTTAGAAATTTATTTATTTTATATAGTTAGATAGAATTGAATCACAAGAGAATGTGTGTGAGGTATTTGGTCTCAAATTATTTTTGATGGAGTGAGAAATTACGTTTCAGCTTTAGGGGCATTATTGGCACAACAGTAGGATGCACCGATTGAGATCGAATTCAAGTTGAAAAGTTCTAATTTTTTTATAGCGTACTTAGATTAGTCTGATCGTCTCATCCAACTGTCAAATTTTCAAAATAATTACTTGTTAGTGATTTAGTTTCATAAATGTTTGGTTTTCATATAACCAACAAACATTTGTAAGTAACATTAGTAGGTTTATATGGATTAAAGACATATGAGAAACCGAAATGGTCTAACGAGAAATGTGTCCATATACATGCATTAACTTTTTAATAACATAGAGTTTTCAAAAAACTTGCTCTCGTCGAAGTTCGTTTAGAGATCGGTCAATGAGGTCAAATCTTACCAAATGACTAAAATAGCCTTTTTCAAGGGTTTTGCTCATTCTCCTATGGGAGGAATACCTAAATTAATTTTTTTGGGTCATTTTTTTTCACATAGTAAGATAGATATGAGTTCCACGATAATACATGTGCAGAAATTTGTTTCAAAGAAATTTTTGACATAGTGGCAAATCGAGTTTTAGTCTAAAACATCTTAGGAACACAACAATTAAATGCACGGATCGACTTCGAATTCAAGTCAAAAAATTATAAGTTTTTTATACCATACTAAGTGTATTCTAATCATCCTATCCAATAGTCATTTTTACGTAAAAAAATTATTTGTTGGCAAAAATGATTTTGTGACGGCGTTTCTTTTCTGTCACAATTGATGAAATTTTTGCGACGGTGTAAAAGTGTTGTCGCAATTGGTGAAACCTTTTGCGACGATGAAAATTTTCTTCGCAATTGATGAATCATTTTGCGACGGTGTCAGTTTGCCGTCGCAAAAGGTGTACCCATTCGTGACGGTGAATTTGTCGTCGCCGTGGTAGGTATTTGTGACGACATTCATTGCCGTCGCAAAAAAGCGTAGCAAAATGAATTTTTTGTTGTAGTGATATATCAACCAAAACAAGTATTTAAAATACTGCACATGCATCACGACGTTTATGGCATGCTCAATCAATGCACCACAATATACTTATGTTGTTGCACAAATAATGCTTCACATGCTTATGAGGCTACGCCTCAAAACTCAATTTAGCATTATACACAAGTATTGTCAAGTTGATCTAGTGATCCACCCATTATATATATATGTATGTATATCAAAGATATGTAAAGACCTCTATCACTAAGCTGATCAATATGCGTATCACAAGTTGAAACATAACAAAACTATTTGATACCACAAATTTGTTACCTCTAATCTTCACAATTATGTGATCTCACCTAATATAGCGAGATATTCTCAATGAACTGATCTCTCAAGCAAAGGATTCGATCTTCGACTTCATTCCCTGTTGTAGGTTCTAACTATCCTTAAGCATGCACATCTCTGAATACTTCGCAGGTCCCAATTTACTACAACGCCTCGAACATTTTCTATATCTTTTTGGCATGCGTTTTCTCACCAATTTCAATCTTGGTTATTGCCAGACTTCCTGCCTCGATTCTCATTGAACTTCGAAGTTCGATATGCTCGAAGCTTCCCGTTCTTTGGTTGTTAGAATACCTTGAATTCTATCATTCCACTTCAATCTTTCCTGAGGCTTAACTTATCAACTCAAAGCATATTAGAGCTTCACAAAAATCAGCGCCATCACCAGTAAATATACATAAATATGTATATATATATTATATAAATGGTGTAAAGTCTTAAACCATTGACTAATGATAACTCATAAATATCAAGGTCTTTACCTTCAATCTTCAAGCGTGGGTATATCATTCATAAACTCAAACAATTGAATATATATTACCTCTTGGATCACACACGAGTCTTCATCGACAATCTCAATGAGTAGCCTCGTTTATGTCTTGTCTTTCAAAAGACATCGAATTGAAACCAAAAAGCCATAAATGATAGACCATATCAAACCTGAGACTCTTGAATATCTCAATGCTCAACATCGAGATAAGAGTCTAGATGGAGAGCTCCAGTTCAATTTACCGAGAGCTCACATCTTCAAAACTTAAAGATGGTCTTCTTCTCCCTCTGTTTTCTTTCACTTCTTTCATCGATTTCACCATCTTCGGGTTCTTTTTCGGTTTAGTTTTCATCGTTGTGGTGAAAAATCTCGTCATCGTTGTCGAGGATATCCATTGCCTTCGTTTCTCACAGATGACGCCACTTGTAGGAGCACAAAATTTTTAGTAGATTCTTCATGCTTCCACAAGAAAATTCCAACGATCAATGGATATCTCTCTCGATAATAACTCGAAGCCCCCCTGTTCACTTTCTACCATCAAAGGGAGAGCTTCGAGCTGTCATCGAGAGATATATCCATTGATTGTTGGAATTATCTTGTAGAAGCAGGAAGAATCTACTACATTTTTTGTGCTCTTACAGTTACCAAGCGTACCTCAGCATCATCTTCCACAACCGCCACTACAAGAAAAACGCACTTAGACCGTGGAGCATTTCCGTCGTCTAAGTGCGTTTTTCCGTCGTCTAAGTACTTAGACGACGGAGGCTCCGTCCTCCAGGTTCCGTGCTCCAAGTGCTATCGTCCAGGCACTTGGACGACGGAGAATTTCATCTCCGTCGTCCAGGTGCTTACCTGGGCCACGGAGAAGGTGACATTCTCCGCGGTCCAGGTAATCACCTGGACGACGGAGAAATCCATCTCCGTCGTCCAAGTGGTTATTTTTTTTTTTTAAATTAAATTAATTTTTAAAAATTATTAAATATTAATAATTTAATTTATTATTAATTGAATTTAAATAATGAAAAATGTTAAAATTAATTAAATAAACTAAATTTGTAATAAACTAAATGTTAAAATTAATTAAATAAACTAAATAAATTAAATAATAAAATTAAATTGTACATACATAATCGAAAATCGCATAAAAATTAAAATATTGTTCGGAATGCGGAAAGAAACGATATAATAAACTACAACTAGGCTAAAACACAGGAGGAGCAGATGCGCCGCCGAGTCCCCCGCCTCCAGCCGGGTCGTCGTCGTCGGGGTATGGGTTCAGAGGAGGTTGACATTCTCCTCGAGCTTGTTGCATGAGGGCGATTAGTTGGGTTATTTGTGCTTGTTGCTCATCAAGTCTTTGACGCATCGATTGATTTTCCTCTCGTGCGAGTCGAGCCTTTTGAATGGCTGCTTCGACGGCCGCAGCCTGAGTACTTCTCCGCCCCGAACCTCCCGTAGATGATGAGTCGGAGGTCGTCGACAAATCTCGAACCACCTTAGGTCTGAACCCCCTAACCTCCTTGCCAGCTCTACGACTGTAGACCTCATCCGCAATTGCAATTTGGCTCTCCATGGATAGAGGAGGCAGGTCTTCCGGCTGCAAATCTAGGAACGCAAGCTGAGTGTTAGCCAATTCTTCCTGTGCACGCTCTACCACCCTTGCCTACAAAAGAATAATTAAAAAATTATAATGAAATAATATTTAAATAATAATTACTACAATTAAAAGCACATATATATATATCACTTACGCCGTATTGACTAGCTTCATTATCGAGCCCAGGCGTCACGTACGCGCTTATGCTAGCATCGAGATAAGGGTGTTTGGAGCCCTTATTCTTGTGCTCCTTGGCTATTTGAATGAGTTGCTTGGCGCCGGAAGTATGGTGTTTGTCCTTCTTCCCCCGGTTAGCTTTGTTGATTTCGGAGAATTTCTGTTAGACAACATAATTAAATCATTAAAAAATTAATAAGTAACTAAAATTAAAATAATTCAATTATCTTAATTGAAATAAAAAAAGTAAACACCTTAAATTCTTCATCTTGAAAGTGGTTACACAATCACTGCCACTCATCTTCTCTATCCCCACGTAGCTCTACAAGGGTAGGCACGTGGCCGATATTTTCGAAGTACTGATGGAGCCTGTACTTCCAATCATGGTAGATGGAGTTGGCGGTTTGGTTGATATACCTCAACATCGCCGGTGTCGGATCCACCTCAAATTGTTCCTATCAGAAATAAATAGAAAATTATAATCGTATATATTATGAAATTATAACTAATATTAACAATATTATATAATAACTAAAATTGTACGTATTACGTACCGAAATTTCTTTAAAGAGTTTCGCCTTCTCATCATCCGGCACCTCTTTCCAATTAGGGGCAGTGAGAGGAACCCGGCTACGAAGGATTGACCCTATGCTATGCGCCGAGAGACTTGCTAGCTGAGCTGCGGGAGGGCCACCGGTGAATTCGTCGTAGGGCAAGTCGATCTTTTTCCCGGTCGCCTTGCAAATTTTCTCCGCTTTGCCGCTTTTAACGAGACCGCGAGTCCTTTTCGGTTCCGGGTCAGTCGGGGCCCTCCTTTGCTTACGCCGGACGCTGTACATGATAGATTCGGAGGTGGAGGACGCCTGAGTACTTGCTGTTGAACCGGTACCGGGGGTCGGACTTGAATAGGGGTCGTCATCACCGCTCGAGATAAATGGGGGAGCGGGAATTTCCCCAGAAGGCGCTACCGACGGACCAGATGAAGGGTCTGGATTGAGGGCGTCGTTGCCCTCCTGTTCAACCCAACCCACTTGGTTCGCCAAGCGGCGGAGCATAGCATCTTCTGCCTCCTGTTGGGCTTTTTTCTTGCCGGAGGGAGCCATTGAAACCTAGGATTACGTTGTTAAAATACCTGATTACCATAATAATTATATACAAAAATTTACGCTAATTAAGTGCGGCTAAAATTTAAATAGAGTACACTAGCTTGGCTTTTTCGGTTGTTCAATGGACGTGCGACCCGTGCGATAAAGTGTAAATTTTCAATTAATCAGCCTTGGTTCAATCGAAAAACATGGCCAGTTAGGGATAGAGATAACGCGAGAGGCAGGACTAATTTCGACAAAACACCCCGAGGCTAACCAAATGAATGGTATATACTCTATTGGTGTCGTCTTTCTTAGATCCAAAACCTGTCACCAGTCATAACCCGTTTCTAGACACCATGTCCGACATTCGGCCAATCTTTCGAAAATTTACACTCCCTCAAGTTCTTTGCAAACTCCGCCCTCAACCTCGTGTCCATAACTTCACTTAGGTTATGGTGTGCGGTGATGAAATCCACACATCACGAGGGGTTAAGGAGATAAGGTAGGAAAAGAGGCACCATCTGTTCCAAAGAGTGCGACTTAATAAACCAAGCCTATGTACTAAATTTAAATCAAAGACGTACTACCATGCAATTTACTAGAAAATACACATAAATATCAATTAATAATTTTTAATTACATGCAATAATAATCACAAATCATACTATTAATTAAAACAATAAATAATGACAATAATGAATTATTATTTATCATGCATTTAATAATAATTATTCATTTACGAATACAATTAATTATTATTAACAATTAATAATTCAAAATTACTAATAATTATTATTATTAATTACTAATTATTTAAAACTATTATAATTACTACTTATTATAATTACAACTATTATTTATTATTTACTTATTAATAATAACATCTAAATAATTATTATATATAATTACTAATTATTAATAATAACAACTAAATAATTATTATAATTACAACTATTAATTATTTAAAACTATTTAGAAATTAAATAATTACTTAAATAAAAATAATGTTAATAAGGTAAAAAATAGAATTATTACCTCGCCGGAATATCGCCGGAGTAGAGTCGTCGGAGAGGGGGAACCACGCCGGAATTTAAGTCGCCGGAGCGTCGCCGGAGGAGAGGAGAGGAGATGAAATGAGAAAAGGGGGGGGGGGGGTTCCTGTTCTATTTATAGGCTTTCACCTAGACGACGGAGCGCTGTTTTCCGTCGTCTAAGTGGACTTGGACGACGGAAACGCGCTTTTCCGTCGTCTAGGTGACCGTTTCAAAATTTTGAAACGACGCCCAATTAATCGGCGGGACGCTTCAAACCGCCATGATTTTGAACTTAAACGACGGAGAATTGATTCTCCGTCGTCTAAGTGAAATTTGAAGCGGCACCGAAAATTAAGGCGGCACAACGAACCGCCATATTTTTCAACTTGGACGACGGAGAATGACCATCTCCGTCGTCCAAGTGCAATTTACTTTGAAAAAAAATAAAAATAAAAATGAACCGCCATGCTTTTTGGACTTGGACGACGGAGATGGTCATTCTCCGTCGTCCAGGTTCAAATTACGTAAAAAAAAATTTTAAAATTAATTCGCAAGGAATTTGGCGATCTGTCATTCGAATGAAATAGTCGTAAAATATCGATGAACGTATCGTATATATGAACAGTTAAATTTGAAACGACGAATAATTTTTACGTCTTTAAACTTATTAAGTATCTACTAATCTTTACGACTTAAGTGTTCATAAGTATAGGCTCATTTGCACCATAGTATTAACGAAATTGAATTTGGACAAAACAACCGTTGGATACGTTCGCCGTAACATAATATATAATTACAATAATTTTCAGAAAATAATAAGTTCGTGAAGGGTTTCATCGGCACAGTCAACCGCAAAACCGAGATTTTCACAAACCGAAAACGTGGATACAAAACATTTCGCAACTCCGATTTTCGAACCGTCCAAAACTCACACACCAAGAATTGTTTATTCTAAAGTCTTGACGAAAAGAATATGCATTGGAAGATGGTCTAGATGGTCGTTGTCTTAGAAAAAAATACGAAATCTACACCTGGACGACGGAGATGAGCTTCTCCGACGTCCAGGTTAGTACCTGGACGACGAAGAAGCTCATATCCGTCGTCCAGGTGAAGAGACCCTAAATTCAGGGGTTAGGGGCCTTACTGTTTAGGGTATAGGGTCTCTTCACCTGGACGACGGAGATAAGCTTCTCCGTCGTCCAGGTGAAGAGACCTGAATTCAGGGGTTAGGGGGCCTTAGGGTTTAGGGTATAGGGTCTCTTAACCTGGACGACGGAGAAGCTCATCTCCGTCGTCCAAGTGTGAAAACCCTGAATTCAGGGGTTAGGGCCTTAGGGTTTATGGTTTAGGGTGTCCAAGGTCATTTGTGTGTCCGTTCAATTATTCTGATTCAAGTCGATAATTAAAAAAATGATCGATCGATCCGATCTGCTAGATTTAGGGTCGAGGGTTTAGGGAGATAGCTCAAGGTATTTATGTATGATCCTTCCTTCTGGCATGATATATAGATTTAACACCCTAATTAAAACAACATATATATATATACACACTACATTTGTGCTCATAATAATACTATCACATGACATAATCAATCATAGAATAATATAGTATAATTTCTGAAACATTTATTTCATTAATCTCTCGCAATATATATATATATAATCATATATAGGGACCCATAATTAATCCAATTTACACTTAAATATTATTTAAAAACAATTAAACGAACGAAAGCTTCTTGAGGAAGCTTCTTGGACATAATAGAAAGCTTTCACCTTTTTGACTATCCAAAGCCCAAAATACCCAAAAGGCGAAACCTGGAATTAATTTCTCCGTTGTCCAGGATATATATATAATTCGGATTAATTAATTAATTAAATTTAATTTATGTACGTCGGTCGATCCGATCTGATCTGATCGAGCATGGACGCGTGTAATTAATTAATTAAGTACAAAAATATTAAGATCTACGTACATATATACATTCTCCTCCTTGTAATATTTATATTAATTTTTGATCGATGATGCATCGATCGATCATATATTACAATAATTACAATAATTAGGGTTTACCAATTAATAATCCTCGTCGTGTGACCGTACTCTTCGTCATAATCGTCATCATACTCATCCTCGTTATCCGATTGCTCATCCTCCTCATCGTACTCAACATCGTCCGACGAATAACCCGAGTCCTCGTCCGCGTCCTCATCCTGCACGTCTTCGTCATCTACCTCATTAATGGCATCGATAATCTCATCTTCAGTTAGATCTGTACAACCATCAGGCATGGGTAACCGTTCACCATCTTGAACCAGGTCCATTATATCGGAGCGGATGACAGAAATATTAGGCTCTTGATAGGCAGGAATGTCTATTTCTGATTCAGCAGCATCTTCAGTCGCCAGCGTCCCTTCAATTGTCTTTGTATTCCATATTCCTCGATGAGAGATATGGTTCACTATTTTCCACCCTTCACCGGCTTTCGGATCGTCGAGATAGAACACCTGCCTAACTAAGGTGGCGAGAGTGAAAAGCTCATCCTCATACCAGCTTGAGTTTGTATCGACTGATAAAAGTCCCAGGTCTTCCTTTGTACGCTTGAACCATCTGCACTTGAATAGGAAAACGTTGACATCATTCCCGTAACATAGCTGAACCACATTTACAATAGCCCCGTAATATAGATCATTGTCTTTCCCAACCGCTACCCCACTGTTTTGTGTTCTTCTTCCTTCATCTCGGGCCAATGAATGGAACTTTACACCGTTTACAAAATATCTGGGATAAATATAGTGTTTAATCGGCTTCCCTGCTAGCAACTGCTTTGGCCATGACCACCACCCGCCGTGGTTTTTAGATTTTTGCAGATCAATCATCTGCGAAAATGGGCAAATATAAGGGTTTACTTTCTACAAACATGATCGATATGTATATAAATTACTAAATACCGAGACGTACGTACGTACCCATTGGAAGAAATAATCGGGAAACTTCTTCTTAACCATTTTCTCAATCCACGCCGAACTCTTGTTTTGATTTAACGCCTGAAGCCTCTCCCTGTATGACATCATGTACGGCTCAACTTCGTCACAGTCTCACAACACTACCCAATGTGCCTCAATAAGTTCTTCCCGTGTTAACGATTCCTTTAATACTCCTCTAAACGGTCGGACGACATTGGTGACGACAGAAAGATTGATGCGGGCACTGGGATCGGCGGCAATGGGAGGTGGTGGATCTTTGAGGTACCTGTTGTAGTAAGTAACACACTCATGCATTAGGTATGTCTATGCTATGGAGCCATCCGGGGCCGACCTGTTTTTGACGAATGACTTATACTGTCCAAGCTGTCTACAAAATCAAACGTACAATAAGAATAAGTACATATAGCTTGCTAGTAATCTCCAGTGGAACAAATTATGAATTGAAAAACCTGTATAATCAATTAGTTGTACGTACCTTTCTTGAGGATACATCAAAGTGTACTAGACCGGACCAGAAATGAGCACCTGCTCGGGCAGGTGGATCATTAGGTGAATCATGATGTCAAAGAAAGCAGGGGGAAAAATCCTCTCTAGTTTGCAAATGATGTGCACAATTTGTTGTTGCAATTCCACCACATTTGACTTCTTTAATTCTCTGGCGCATAATCTCTGCCACCATCTGCACAATGCCACTATTGGTTCTACGACGTCGCGAGGCAAATATGGTCGAATTACCACTGGAATCAGACGTTGCAGCATAACGTGATAGTCATGTGTCTTTAGACTAACGAACTTGTGTTGCACCTCGTCCACTGCTCCAGTTATAGTAGCTGCATACGTAGTCGGATAACGAACGCCCTTAAACTAGTGAAATACAGAACATCTAAGTGTCGGCTTCACTGTGTAAGGTGCAGCTGGCATCTTGTTGTACACTCATTTCCTATCCTTCCTCAACCATAAGGGACGACGTAGATTCATTGATTCCAGATCTTTGCGCGCTTTGGGAGTATCTTTAGTCTTGAACTTAATACTGAGAATTGTTCCCACCACGCTGTCGCACACATTCTTTTCTATGTGCATCGCGTCCAAGTTGTTCCTCAGCTTCAACTTCGACCAGTAAGGGAGTTTAAAGAATATACTCTTGTGATGCCAATAGCTGAGATCATGTGGAGGAATTGGATTGCATTTCTTTACATCCGCGTCATTGGTCAACACACCAAAGTCGAAATAGCTCAACCTCTCTAAAATCTCTTCGCCCGACCAACTACGGGGTTTATGATTGTTCTCTACCGTCCCGTCAAAATGAGCTTCATCCTGTCGCCAGGGGTGGTCGTAAGGAAGCCATCTATGGTGACCCAAGTAACACACCTTCCCCGCGTGCCAACTAGAGTTCACGTCGTCCAAGCATATAGGACATCCATTATATCCTTTTGTCTTGCAGGCTGCCAACATCCCATACGCTGGAAAATTGCTGATCGTCCACATTACGGCAGCCCTCATCGTGAACATCGTGTCAGTGAATTTGTCATAAGTTGGGACTCCATTTTCCCACAACAGTTTTAGCTCGTCGATCAAAGGTCTGAGGTAGACATCTAAGCACTTCCCTTGAGAATTAGTACAGTAAGGAAATTAAATTCCTTGTTCATGCACATCCACGGAGGCAAGTTGTATGGCATCAGAATAACTGGCCAAGTGCTGATGGCGGAGCTATTACTTCCCCAAGGATTGAATCCGTCTGTAGATAGGCCGAGTTTAACATTTCTAACCTCTGCAGCAAAGTCTCCAAATTCTCTGTCGAAATGTTTGAAACCCTCCCCATCCGCGGCGTGTCGCAGGACATCGTCATCTATTCACTTTTCTGCGTACCATCGCATCGCCTGTGCTGTGTGTGGAGACATGTACAGGCGCTGCAATCTGGGAATCAAGGGAAAATATCGACTAACTTTCACAGGAATTCTCTTTTTCGAACTCTTCCTATTCACCTGGAATCTGCACTGGCCACATACGGGACAATAGTCCAAATCTTTATACTCTTTGTAAAATAGCACACAATCATTCGGACATGCGTCAATTATCCTGTACTTTAGGCCGAGGCTGCTCAATATATTTCTAACCTTATAATGAGATTTAGGAAGATTGTGATCATCAGGAAGCAACTTACATATTTGCTCCTGAATTTCGTCAAAAGCACTTACTGACATTTTGTGCTTCACTTTTATCTTCATTTGCTCCATCACATATTGCAACAAATTCTCTCGACATCCAGGGAACACCGGGGTCTGCGCTTCAAGTAGCATCCGGTTGTACTTATCCATCTCACTAGTGTCAGTGGCCAAGCTAGCAGCGGGAATGTGTCATCATGCTCATGAGTGGTACTGTAACCTCCGTCTTGGTGTTGGTGTCCACCATGACTAAATCCCGGAAACGCATCATGGACCAAATCTACAGTTGGGTTGCAAGCTGGGGGTCCGGCACCACTGCCGCTGGATGAGGCACCTTGGTAACTGTACCCTGAGCTGAAGTCTGCTGAGCTGAACTATACTGCTTCACCATGCTCGCTCCATGTAGTGTAACTCCACATCATACCATTTTCGTACAGGTGTTGCACCATAACATTAACCTCCACATACTGACAATTAAGACATTTCTGGCACGGACACCTGAAACGCTTCTTTCCCTGACCATGTTCTATTGCAAAATTCACAAATTCGCTAATTCCATCCATATACCGGACACCACATCTATTCTTCAACTTCATCCAACTCTTGTCCATACTGCTACAAAATATTATAATTAATTAATTATTACATATATATTAGTCCATTAATTTACGCTTAATTATACGTACTCGATCTACATCCATCAATTACGTAATTTAATATCTGTAGTTAACATCCATGCATGTATATATGTACGTTTTAACTAAATATATATTAAGCAAATTTTAACTGCGTACGTACCTGCTGGCCTGCTTCGATATCAGTTAAGCTAGCTAGCTAGTCAGCGGAGATCCTTCTCCTTCTTCTTCGATCTTTAAACTTTCCCGCGGGAGAGGAATTGAAGAGAGTTTGGCATCGGGTATATATAATGCTTCACTTAGACGACGGAGGTGTCGGTACGTCGTCTAAGTGGACGTTACTCGGACCACGGGGTGTCGGTCTGTTGTCCAGGTGAGCACCTGGACGACGGAGAATACCATCTCCGTCGTCCAGGTGTTACTTGGACGACAGCGAAGTCTCCGTCATCCAAGTGTCACTTGGACCACGGAACAATTACGTTTCCGTGGTCTAAGTGATGTTTTCTTGTAGTGCGCCTTGCAAGGTACTCTCTTTATGATAATATCAATCAAAGCTGGAATTTACAACTGATCAGCCACATCGTGCCTTCCAAGGAACAAAGTGTTATTCAAGCCCATCTCCCTCTCTTTCAAACATGGTAGATAAGATTATCTGGCTTCCCAATAAATCTGGAATTTACACTGTCAAGTCCGGTTATAAAATTTTCTTTCCAGGCCATCTGACTAATGGCAATGTAAGTCGGCCTTCAACCTCTTACAATTTCCCTGCTATTCTCTGGAATGGCTCTGGAAACTTCATACCTTCCCTAAAATTAAGGTTTTTTATGGAGGATGTTATAGGATATTCTACCTGTGGGCGCCAATTTATTTTTTCGCCATCTTCGAAGAGATAGTCCTGCCCTATTTGTCAATCAGCGTCGGAAACTGTAGAACATGTTTTCCTACAATGTGGCTGGGCTCATTAGGTTTGGATGGTCTATCCTGTGGGTATTCTCTTCCTTCACCATAAAAGGAATCAAATGGTTTTAGATTTCCATACTTATATCTCCTTTGTGTTGTGGTATATTTCCAAATGGTTTCAGATTTTCATACTTATATCTCCATTCCGATTCTCTAATGTGCAAGCTTGTCTTTGATCATCTCATTCCAGATTCAGTTAACACTTCTTCATAAGCTTTTCTGGCGGCACAAGAGTTTTTGCATACTGCTAAATCTTTTACCTATACATCCTCTCATTTGGTGCAACTGTGCCTTTCACGTTCCATCTGGCAACCTCCTCCAGAAGGTCAGATCAAATATAATACATATGCCACTTGGTCGTCTTCTAATCTAGCTGGAAATCTGGCACTGATTGCTCATGATTTTAAAGGTTCAATCATCTTTGGGAAGGTTTCATCAGTTCATGCTTTCTCAGCGGAAGCAGCAGAAGCACATGCAATTCTTTTGGCTGTGGATTGTGTTGCTTAGTAGGTATCTCTCATCTCTCCATTGAAGTCGATTGTCATACTCTTATTTAGGCTTTGAAGAACCCCATGGCTCCTCACCATTGGTCATCTTCTCCTTGGATACGCATGATCCGTGATAAAGCCACTCTTTTCTCCTCAGTTAACTAGCTTTGGACCAGTAGAGAAGCGAACGTTGTTGCCGACTGTTCAACTAAGCTGGCTTCACATTTGGAGTCTTCTCTAAATTGGTAGCTATCTGTGCCTCTTTCTCTTCATTCGTGCATCGATTATGACTTTCTTTTTAAACTTCCGTAGATGTTTTCTTTAGTCTTTGTTTTGTTGTTTGCTTTGGGATGGTTTTTATATCAACCGGGTTTAGTGTGAACCAAAAACAAAAAAGACATAAAAGGTCATTTTTTCCAGCACTTCCAATCTTAGACCCTTTAAAATAAAGTCTTGTAATGTATACATCATGTCTGCATACAACTAGAATAGTATGTTCATAAAGAAGCATAGTGGGCCCATAATTTATTTGTTCTAACAAATACAGCTGAAGATCTATCATCGACACTCAAAGGTAAACAGTTATTTTTCACCATAGAAAATTTCTCACAGTAAAAAAACACTTGATTTAAGTTCTAAACTTAAAATTTTAAGAGATTTTATCACTAATACAAAAGAGAGAATTAAATTATTTGAAAGATCAAGAGCAGCTCATCCTCGTCCTTTAGAACAAGCAATTCATAATCTCAAAATTGCCAAAGAACAAGCTTTTCTTGAAACTTTTTAAGAGACAAAACAAGAATAGAAAATCTCTAGCACCAATTATCTATTTGACTATTTATTTGAGCATTGGTTAGATCAAAAGATCAACTGGTATGAGAGCTTGCAATAGCTCAAAATCCCAATAATGGGATCAGCAACTAAGAAAATAATGGAGAAATTAGATTCTCTATTTGAAGCATAAGATGCAAAGCAACAAGAAATTCTATCAGAAAATTTTAGATGCAGAGAGTATCTAAAAATTCTTCCAGCAATCAGCAACCAATCATAGAAATTGGAAGCTAAGGTGGATTACATCCAGAGACAGCCGAAAAAAGAGCAAGAACTATTAACAAGAGTTGATAGTAAGATCGAAAGACTAAATTTTCAACAGATGAAGATCCTTGACTATGTTCAGAAGAAAACTCAAGAACATCAAAGATCAAGCAATAGTCCACCTCGAACTATCATTAGAAAGACTAATGACTTCAGATTACTAAAGGTTCCAAAAGGGAACCCAATGCCAAAGCCATTTTTTCAGGGTTCTTCATAAAATCCTTCAACATTCAAGTTGAAAGAACCCAAATCAGAGGACATGCACAACATGAATATGTTGAGCATCTTCAAGAAAAAATCAGTGCAGCTGGTGAACTCAGAAGAATTTGAATTTAACGAGATCGAGAACAACGTTCGAAATGCTTCAATCTCGAAGTTTGAATTCAAACAAATCTACAAGAGAGGAAGTTTTGATATGATGGACAACCATCAGTTCAAAATCCTTGAATTCACCACACCGACAACAACAGGAGAAACAGATCTCCTTCTGGTCACACCTGAAGAAGTTTCTAAAGCCAGAAAAAGAAACTTCAAGTTTATGAATATTAGAGCAGTCCAAGTTGGCATAAAGCTATTGGCCAAAGAAGACCTACATTGTTCAGTTCTATGCATCCTACAAGATAATAGGTTGATAGATTTCCAGAAAAATCTACTAGGAACACTTCAAGCATCACTATGCAACCAGGTTGCATACTTCAACTGCTTCCCAAACTTTTCAACTAGTCTAATAGATGCTGCTCATTATCTACGACTAAGAGTCAAGACAGACGACACATCCATGAAAAAAGGCATGCAAGAACTAGCAGTAGTGTATAGAATCTACTATAAACTAATGAGCACAACAGTAGAGCTAAAGACCAGGATATCAAACATCCCAGGTCTTACCACTGGTTTCCTTACAAATCTCAAGAACCATAATTAAGAGATTCACAAAGTAGCATGAGATGTGGTAACTTTCCCACTAGAGTAGAAATTATCCGGTCCAAAGGAGAAACCAAAAAGCACGAAGGCAACGGTCTATGAGAACAGAAAAACTGGAGATGTCAACCTCAAATTCGAATGACACAGAAACTGTGACGTATCCCTCGAAAGCTTCAGAGGGGAAAGCTCAAGACCTCTCAAAAGATGCAACTCTACCAGAGAAATTGGTACTAGAAGTACCATAATCTCGATAAAGGCTAATCCAGTAATGGAAGAAGATTTAAATGCTGAATTAGAAAGAAACATCAGCATGCTAAGAGCGGGAAATTCAAAACTCTTCAAACTTGATGGGGAAGCAGAAGAGTGTGGAGATCCCTTGAAGTTAGAACAATTGATCAAAAAGATCGAGAGTGTCACCTTCAAAAAGGAAAGAAAAGTCTTTCCTCTTATTTATGAAGAAGCAGAAGATACAGAATGAACAGAAGATGAAGACATGGAAGAAAAATAATCTTCACAACCATCATCTTCACAGACCACCATATTCAAGATTAGTGGACAACTCAAACTTCTGCAAGGAAGAAGCCCTAATGGAAAGAAGGGAGAAAGAAGCTCCCACAGATTCATTCCACAAGAAAATACTCCTAAAGTGTCAATCACTCAACTAGGAGTATGGCTTGATCTAGACAAAACCTCTAGAAAAGAAAAATGCCATTGACGAATGGGCAGCTAGTCTATTCATGGCATCATGTTCAACTTACGGAAGATTTGAAGCATAAGACTTGCACACAGTCTACCAGTCAACCCTTCTAGGAATGGCAAAAAAGTATTACTTTCCCTTCAAGGAGACGATCAGAGGAAAGCAATGGTTAGAAGACATAAAGATAAACATAAATCCCTATACTTTTGCCAGTTCACTTTATGATCAATTATGCAAAGATATCTCATATGTTCTAGAAAAAACTAAAGAGATAGAAAAATCTAACATATATGCTTTCAAGATCTGCGATATGAAGTACTTTGAAGAATATCTGAACGAATTCCAAGAGTACTATTGCACGATAGGAGAGTTTGAAAATACTGACTTAGTACACCTTATACACAGGAAACTCTCTGAACCATGGAGGACAACCATGAGAGAAAGCATAGAAGAAAAACCTCTATAGAGGTTTTCGGTGGGAGGAGTTGCAGAAAGAATCAGACAGCTGATGCGCGATCAGTGCAAAGCCAACACCAGAGCAAAAGCCACCAAGAAGCAGCACAAGAGAACAAGTAATTTTTGTTCCAGAATGATAGATACACCAACTAATTGGGGGTGCGAAGAAAAGAGGCAAAACAAAGAAGCACTTCCAAAAATGTTTCAAGAAAAATGGAAAGAAGAGTTGGAGGTTCAAGAGAAGCTCCAACTACAGAAGAGAAAAACAAAATTCCAGAAAGAGATTTTTCAAGAAGACAGGATCCTATCAAGAACCTGAGAAGAAGAAATCTTGTAGATGTTGGTTGTGCAAAGCCGAATGACACTATGCTAATGAATGTCCCAAGAAGGAGAAGAGAAGTTTGAAAGCTCTTCTCAAGGATTATGAAGGAGTCATAGAGATGGCAAACCTAAAAGGCTATGAAGTAGTCTATTCATCAGAAGATGATGAAGAAATGTTTGTGTATTCAGTCTGTTCAGATGAATCGTCAAAAGAATCAGATTCAGAATCTGAAGAAGAAGAACCTAGAGAGGTTTATCTTCTTGAGATAAAGAATTGGGAAGAAAGCACATAGGAAGAAAGATTTCTTCCTATAAAGTCAACAAGGGAACATTCATTTGCGACTTCTATCAATGCAAGGAGAAGAAAGGATTTCCCATATTTTGTGAAGTAACAGGGAAAACTTATCACAAAGAATGCTTCATAGCTGAAGCAAGAAGAAAAATAAAGAAGAATTCAATAAACCAGATTATTGAACAAGAGTATGACGACTACTTCTATGAGATAGAAGAGAAACATAAAATTCTAGAAAAAGATCTAGAAAGAGCAGAGGCTGATACTACTACAAAGAAATGAGTAGTACCTACAGAAGATCCAGTCCATAATACGAAAAGAGAAGTAGGATCTGACTGTGAAGAAGAACAGTGCAATCCTTTTACAAAAGAGAAAGCAAGTTCTTCAAAACAAAACCTATGCAAAGTAGCAACTGTTTCTATAAGTAGATTCAGTAACTACATGGAGATTGGATTAAAACTTCCAGGATACAAGAAGTATCATCTACACGCCTTTGTAGATAATAGTTTGGGCTTCAGTCTAGCAAAAAAGTTTGCTATACCAGAAGAGTTGTGGATAATAGATTCAAAAAGCTAGAAATGCAACCGGAAAAACCGTAGAAGGAAGAAGAATATCCATGAATACTTTTGCCAAAAAGGTTCAAGTCACGATAGGAGGAGGAACATTTCTCATTGAAAATATTTGGCAATCAGAAGGCCAAGACTCAAATGTCCTAATTGGCAATAATTTCCTGCTACAACAAACTTTCATCCAAAAACCAGAAGTGAATTTATTAGACTTTGAGAAAAATCACAAATTTTTCTTGACAGAAAGGCTTAAAGAAGCTAAAAGTATTGTTGTTCCAGGATTCATAGAGCAATATCAGATATCGCAGCAAAATAGTGGTGAATACAAACCACGATTCGAAACAATTTTGCAATACAAGCACCAAGACAAGTTGCTTATCGAAGAATCATCATTAGAAGAAGAAGATTCTGATGAAATGGAATTATGTAGGTTTCATGACAACAAAGTATTCAAGCATCTAGATGCTCCACTTCATGCCACTACCAGAATTCAACTCAAAGAACACACTATCTACAATATTCTCTTGAGAGACTGTGACAAGTGTGAACATGAGAAAATCCTCAAAAGGAAAGCAAAGAACTCTAAAAAACCCAGCATGAAGACTAGATTTGAGAACAAAGATCCTACCATTGCGCCGCTTCATGGTCAAGACAAGTATCATTACTATGTGTCTTATAAGGCTCCTAATAACCAACACACGCAACAAGAAGAGTTGTCAGGGGATGAGTCATCAGGAGATGAAGATGAAACAATTGAAGCCGCATTTATAAAAGAGCATAATCTAAAGCACTTTAGGGCTAAACTCGAGAAATAGAAGAGGCACAATCCTTTGAAGTTTTGGGAAAAGAACTCAGTGGTCTATGAGCTCAAGTTAGATGAAATGAATTCAATTTGTCACGTAAAAGCCATTCCCTAATACAAAAAAAAGATCAAAAGGAGTTTAGAAAAGATATAGTTGAACTCTTGCAGAAAGGATTGATCAAACCATCAAAAAGTTCTCATCATGCTCCAACTTTCTATTTTAGAAATCATGTAGTAGAAGTTCGTGGGAAAGCAAGAATGGTGATAGACTATAGAGACGTCAACAAGAAAACCGTAAAAGACGGTTATTAGATAGCACAAGTAAGAGTGCTAATCAATAGGCTCAGAGGAGCCAAAGCGTTTTCAAAGTTCGACGCTAAATCAGGATTTTGGCAAGTCAAAATGCATCCTAACAACATTCCTCTCACAGCCTTCAGAACTCCACAGGGACATTACGAATGGGTGGTAATGCCTTTCGGGCTAAAACAAGCTCCATCCATTTTCCAGAGAAAAATGGACAATATATTCAAATAAGTGGCTGACTTATGTGTCATCTACATAGACGATATTCTTGTGTTCTCAAAAAATAAAGAAGAACACATGAACCATCTCTTTGAAGTAGTCAAGCTCATCGTCCAATATGGGATCATCTTAGGAGAGAAGAAAGTCTTTCTCGTCCTTGATGAAATTGATTTCTGAGGGATCAATATAAAGAATGTAGTCATCAAGATTCAACCTCATATCCTGGAGAAGGTCTGAAAATTTTCAGACAGAATTCCTGACGCTGAAAGTCTATAGGGATTTTTAGGAGTCATAAATTATGGAAGAGACTTCATTCCTAAAATTGCTGGACTAACAGCAATCCTGTCGCCCAAAACAAGCTCAAAGAGAGTTTGGAAGTTCACAGAAGATGATGAAAAAATTGTCAAGTAAATCAAAGACCTATGCAAACATTTGTTGCCACTACATTAACCAGAAGAGAATGAAAAAATCATCCTTCAAACTGATGCTAGTGACAACTTCTGGGCAGGTGTGGTACTGGCAAGAGAGCCATGCACTAACATTGAGAAGATTTTGAAATTCTGTAGTGGAAAATTCAACGCTGCAGAGCAGAATTATCCCACAGGGGAAAAGGAAATTTTGGCCATCAAAAAGACAATCGAGAATTCTCTCGCCTTTTTAAGCAAACCCTTCACCGTGAGAACAGATTGCGCTAGAGTGAAAAATTTCAAAAACTTCAAACTTGATAAAGATGCAAATAGGGGAAGATTAGCTAATTGGCAATTATTTCTTAATCAATATGATTATGATGTGGAATTAATTGCAGGAAACATGAACTATCTCTCAGACGCTTTAACCAAAGAAATGGCCATGTATAAGAAAAGTGACAACAAAGGACGCAACCCAAGAAGCAGAAGGTAGGGAAAGGAGCCTAACCAACAAGAAGAATCAATTGAAAAAAATCCTCAAGAGTTTTTTGCTGCATCCCAAAAGATCAGCCTTAATTGATCAATCTCAGGGGAAAGGATTGGCTAGCCTGTCTTAAACGACAGATGGTAAAGGCAAATTAAGACCGTTAATGGCTGTTGCTTTGCCAAAAAGCAGAATTTTTCCTACAAGTTCCGTAAACATCTTCAGATATCAGCTAAACACCTTTTTAGAAGCAGTCTTCCAAACTAACCAGAATCTAGCATCCCCACAAAGGGCACTGCTGGATAATTTAATGTGTGCTTTCTAGAAAAATGACAAAAGGCTCAAGATAGAGACCATGGATGTCTTAACAGTAGAACTAAGTCAGAAGAAGAAACCACCAAGTGTGGTCAATGAACCAACAACGTTGTACATTAGAACTTCAGAGAGTGCTAAAATTCCAATTCAAGCGTTAAAATAATCAGAATGGTTCAAGTGCTATAGACATATTGGCAAGCATACACTTGATGAAGATCTCCTAAGCACCCTCTTCGTTGTCCCAAGACCTTTCCTAGAAAGATATTTAGTAAATGTTCAGAGTGAACATCCGCAGGAGCACAAGTTGTGGTTAGTAGAGAATGGATTTGTCCATAATCTATGGACAAAGACAAATGAAGATCTAAAATGATTTCCAGCAATTATCTACAATAGAGTCAAGAATGTTAGGAAGAGCAACTGCATTCTCAGACTAAAGTTCTGGTCTACACCTCCAGAATGGATACAAAAGTCTAACGGAGAAAATGAATATATTCCTTCATATCATTACGTCAGAATCATCCAAGGATAGTATCTTGAGCCAGTATGAGACGGATACAATGGAAATCCAAATTCAAGCATTCCATGGATGAAGGCTATGGTGGTAGAATACATCAAGAAAGTAATCGAAGAAGATCAAGAGATTACGTTTCTTGCATCAAGAGACAAGATAATAGTCATCACGTATGACCATCCAGAGGTTGTTACGAGTGATCTGTTCACAGCCCGAAAAGGGAGAGAAATAGATTCCTCCATCGCCTGTACTCAATGGCTTGACAAGATCGAAAGAGACAAAAGCTACCATATGTATACAGATACAAATATGGAAGAAAATGAGAACATAAGAAATATAATAGAAGAAGACCCCTACATTGGGGATAACTCAGAAGATTACGATGACCTGTAAATACGGGCAAAATCGTATTTTCTTCTTCTCTAAGTGGGAGACATCCTTATCCCAAAGAATCTGCTTTCCAAAAGAAGACAATGGAGGAAAGCAGATTCCCTGTTTGCATCAAAGCACTATCACTGGTGGAGTTACTATTTTTAGTTTGTGTTTCAATTCCGTTTTGCAATCTGCTCTCTATATACAAAGCTTTGAGTCTTAGTGTAGAGGCATCGAAAATCAGAACCAGAAAAATCAATTTGAGAGTAGAAAAGCCTGAGAATTGTTAGTTTGTGAGTGAAGAGTCGAATAAACTATTCAACTTCATCATCCACAAGTAAGTATGTCTATGAGTGACTAACAGCTTATTGCTGTTTATCGGAGAATGAGGCTCTGGATCTGCAGTCTGTAAGTTTGTCTGAAACAAATAAACTATGGATTCCCACAAAGATTCAAGTTTTCATGCATCTTTATAAAAACTCATTTAAACTCTCCCGAGAGGTGGACTACCGCCCAAAAGGTGGAACAAATGAGTGTTTTGTTCATAATTGTTTTAATCCCCTAGAAGGTGGACTATCACCCAGAAGGTGGAAAGAAATGAACTGTCTAATATTAATATTCATCGAAGAATGGTAGTAATACCCTCATTAAATGTTAGTAGTGCATTATTTATCAAACAAAAATCTTTTTAAAACCAAAGCCCAGCCAGCAGTGAATCCACTAGCAGTAGCCAAGCAAGAAGCTAGTAGGTGAAATATGGGTATGATGAAGGCTAGTTCTGACCAGAAGTTGAAGAAAGGTAAGAAATTTGAGAATAATGGCAAGTGACAAAAAAAAACTGGTTGATGCTCAACCAGGTTCACACCAGCCGTACCGTTTGCTTTGGTTGTACCTGTTACTTTCAATCAAACAAAAGAGAAGGAGAAGTTAACAGCATAATAATATATTCATGTCATGTTTGCATTGGGCTTCTGTTCCAATTTCTGTTACCGACTCTTTTTGTTCGCCATATAATAATGATCATTAAAGGGGAGTCGGCCACTTTCATACATGTGTCAAAGTTCAGATATTTTTTTAATATTTAACTACCCATCATGTGCCTTCACTATCAGAAAACTACACTTAAGCGACGAAATTTCGTCGCCAAAGTGATACTTGGCCGACGAAATCGTTAATGTCATCCAAAAAAATATTTTTCGTCGCCTAAGTAACACTTATACGACGAAAAATATCGTCGTCGCTTAGGTATTTTCTTAGACGACGGTTCACATGAGAACGAAAAATTTCGTTTCGTCTCCTAAGATGCACACTAAGATGACGGCCATTTGTTATCTTCGGCTTAGTATTACACACTTAGACGACGATATACATTTTGTCGTCTATGTGGACTCTTAGACGACGACTTGAGCCTTTCATCACCTAAGTGACCACCTGGGCGATGAACTTGTTTTAGTCGCCTAAGTGATAACCTATGCGACAAAACATGACACTTAGGCCACGAAATATTTCGTCGCCTAAGAAAAGTCAATTAATAGATCTCTTGATCAGATTTTCTTATCTCGTCATCACTTTTTTCTCTCTCTCCCTCTCAGGTATCTCTCCTCACTCCAAAAAACCCACTGCCAGCGGCTCCGAATAATCCGGAAAAAAATCATTAAAACTCAATTTTTCAACTCCCAGAGTTGTAATTTTACCCACTTATCTCTTTATCGATGAAGGTATTAACTCGTTTCTCTCAATTAAGTTTTTTGAATTTAATGTCTACATAATTATGTATGGTGATTGATTTTTTCGGAGAATATATAGTACTTTCCGGCGACCTTAGCATTACTTCTATTGTTGTATCGCAGTTGGGGAAGACAATGTTGTCTATTACGTAGTTCTTCAACATGTCGTTGAGCTGCTATACGAGAATGATATCAACGTTTTTCTGTTCAAGTGCAAATGGTTCAATCGTACCAAGGAAGATATGGGGTTAATATTAGTAGATACAAACTCAAGCTGGTTTGAGGATGAGCCATTCGCTCTTGCCACCTTAGTTAGGCTTGTGTTCTATCAAGATGATCCGAAAGATGGTGAAGGCTAGAAAATAGTAAATCAAATGTCACACCAAGGAATATGGATTACAGCTACACTTGATGGGACGTCGGCGACTGATATTGAAGTGTATAGAGACAATGCATATCAAGAGGCTAGTACTTCAGTCATTCCCGACGTAATGGAGCTGATTCGGCATAACAAACTCTTACCCCCGATTGATGACACCATATATCTTACTCTAGAGCTGATTAGAGAGTTAGTGCAAATACCCCAGAAGTCGAGGAGCCTGAGGATGACAATGATGTCGGATACAATCAGACGCTGTAGAGTATAATGATGAGGACAATCAAATGATATAGAGGAGGATGATTGAGATGATGATGATGATTATGAGGCTAGATTAGTAGTTAATTAATCATATTAGATGAATAAAATTTATAAATTAATAGACCAGTTATGAATCAGAAGAACATACTAAAATGGAATTGTAAAGGTGATGCTTGAAATAAAATTATGTTTGGAATTGGAAAAAAATTAAAAGTAAATAAAATTTACTCTTGGCTGACGAAAGTGCATTACTTCGTCGTCTAGGGTTCACTTACACAAGGAAAACATGTATTTTGTCATCTAAATAGCACTACCTAGATGACGTGAACAATGTATTCGTCGTCTAGGTGAACCCTAAACCCTAACAGTAATACCTTTACCCTAACCGCAAAACCTTAGGCAACAAAACTAAACGGTTCGCCGCCTAAGCCCAATTTTTTTGGGGCGGTTCATTTTTTGTGCCCAATTTTTGGGGGCCCATTTAAAAACTTTTTAGGCGACAAAATCTGTTTTTTCATCGCCTAAGTCGATTGATATATCCCAAAAACTAGATCGACTTAGATCAAGTTTTCTCATAATTTCTCTCTCTCTCTCTCTCTCTCTCTCTCTCTCTCTATCTCTCCTCTCCTCTCCTCTCCTCCGCCGACATCATCGATCGAGTAGATTTCACCTCTTAGCTACCCCCGCTAATATCTCAGAGGGTCAGGACAAACTACGGATTGATATCATACAACACTTAGGAACCAGTTTGGATGAATACTGCCGGCATGCGGCGACACTGTCTCAAAGGAAAAAATAGGGACATAGCGTCTCTAACCAAATCTGTTTCTGACCTCGCCAGAAAGACTAGACAAGCAGAGTATTTCCCTCCTGCGTGGGAACAACGGTTAAATAGGTTCATGAACGATTGCGACATACATATAGCCAAGATGTATGATTCATATGAGACACCGTTTCCTCCCATGTAGAAGGACGATCCAGATGCTTGGTAATGGCCAAAGTACTACCGGCATCAAACCTTCCAAACTTTCTCTGGCGATGATGATTCCAATGCGATAACACATCTAGTATACTTCACACTGCAATTAGGGCAGTTTGTCGATAATGAGGGACTCAAATTAAGAGTCTTCGGATCATCTTTCTCAGGATCGGCCCTCGTATGGTATACGAGATTAGAAAAGGGTTCGGTTAACGAGTGGAAGGATATGGAGGCTTTTTCATAGACCACTTCGGAACAGTGAAACCTGAAACCAGTGTTAGAAAGCTGGCTTCCTTAAGCCAATCGGTGAAAGAAAGTCCAGTCACCTTCCTACACCGCTTTCGGTTAGAATATAATCTATGCAAGACTCTACTAGTCAAAGAGGAGGTAGTAGAGATGGCTAAGAATGGTTTGGAGGATACGTACCACCAGCTTTTCTTGAATAATAAGTACTTTTCCTTGAACGAGCTTATCACAACTGTAACTAGGACTTATAGTACTATGCAAGAACGAGACAATCGAAGGAATACGTCCAAGGGAACATACACTGCTAGGTCTTACGACAGACCAAAGCCAAAAACTATGGCTTATATAAAAGATATAGACGACCAAGATTCGGACTCTGATGGTGAGCAAGTGGGAGCTGTGGATTTAGCGACAAATAAAGTTTTAAAGCCCCGCAATCTTCAAAAGAATAAGGGTCCTATCAAGCTTTCGACAGTGGCTTTCACCAAGCCAGAGTTCGAAACATACACGTACGATGCTAACATGACTCATGAAATCTTAGATGAGCTCTATGGTATGCGGGTTGTTAAAGCCGATTTCGGACCTCTCCCTACGGCTGAGCAGTTAAAAGGAAAAAAATATTGCAAGTTCCATGGAGCATAGAACCACGTGACGAAGGACTGCATCAAGCTGAAAGATCAGATCCAAAAGTGGATCAATGAAGGAAGACTAGAACTAGAGGGAGCGACCAAATCAGCTGCATTAGTAGATTCAAAACCTTTCCAATCGCCTCAAGTTAATATGATTGATGTCAAGTGGTTATCACCCGATAGTTGTATTGGAGGCGTGGAAGATTGGAATCAACCTGTGTTTTTGTCTTATTCCTTCCCGTATGAAAAATTGGAAGAGATCTTGGACAGGCTGCATGAAATGAGTTTGGTCTTTTATTACCCAGTACTTGAACTCGGACATCTACGGTATGAAGGTCCAGCTCAACATTTCTGCAGATTCTATAACCAGTTTGGTCATCAAACAGCAAAGTGTTCGACCTTGAGAGATAAGATTCAGGGGTTGATCAACTGGGAAGTGATTAAGATCAACTACAAGGGAGTGGTGGAATGGCATCCACATTATAATAGGGCATCACCTCCTCCCTACACACCATTTCCTTCCCCCGACACCATTTCCCTTTGTGATGAATCTGAACCAACCTACAGAAGGAAAAGGTCAAGGCAGAGGCCTAGACGTAATATTGCATTTGTCCGACCTAAGCAGGCTTAAATAACTTATGATGCGTCTAGGCGAGAGGAGATATTTGAGGAGCTAATCCAAGCAAGGATAGCCATAGTTCTTGACAATTGGGCAACGCCAAACCCACATTCTGAGGATGTTAGGGGTCTACTTTACTATCGATATCATCATCGATGGGGTCACCATTCCACGAGTGCTTTTCGTAATTTGAAATTCAGGATTCAACAGTGGATTGACGAGGGAGAAATAATGATAGATCGAGAGCCCTCGCCAAGCTTGGCGACCTAAATATCTTTGACGGTTGGAATGTTGGAATTAACAAGAGACAAATCAGGTAAACGCAAACAGACCAACAATCATCAAACTATTGGCGAGAGTCCACCAAGCAAGCAAATGACAAAATCAATAAAAGGAAAAGAAACAGTGGATCCGAAAGCAAAGTCGCCAGTAGCCCTTTGTGCTTATTGTAAACTCAGGGGTGGGTTGAAGATTTCCTATGAAGAATTGGCTGAAGCAGCTAAAGTCTTCTTAGAGTTATTTTTGCAGACTAATCATCAGCCTCATAGCCCACAACGAGTAAGACAAAGGGATTCCTCAGCTCCTAAGCATTCGCGAGTAACAGGAATGGTCAGTGAGGCCAAGAAATTTGAATCAGAGATTGCTAATACGCTCGCCAGGCCATATGTCTCACCAGCCTCAAGAAATATCACAAAGGAAAACGTATGGTATGTGAAGGAGAAGGGAAAGACCATCGGGGCAACTCCAACTAGAAGACGGAATCTTCAGCGCCGATTTGGAGAAGCCAAAAGAGCATTAGAGGCTTATGAAACAGGCTTACTCAAAGAAGAAGAACTGGTGTGCTCCCCAGAGATGCTGCAAAGGCGATTGAACGCTCTTGCAGTAAATCCCTTAGTGGTTTTTGGAAAGAAGTCTCGTGAGCCCAAAGTACGAGCACAACGACCAAGTGTCTTTGACTTTAACCCAGAGTTATGGTCCAAGGACAAACAGCCTGAACCTATTCATGAGGATCGTCGTGAAGTCATGAAAAGTAAGCCAGTGAGACGACATCTTAATTTCGATGATGAAGCGATGGAAACAATGGGGGTATACACACCACCAAAGGAGGGGAAACGTGCTCAAGGGCATAACACTCCAGGCGAGACTAGAGTTTTGCAGTGGATACTAAGGCCTTTAATCATAAAAGAACAAAAGAAGGTTAGTCTTAACCAGACTGTTCCCCATCCTAAAGGACAAAGTTCTGAACCACTTATGCCAACTACCATAGATCATATATCTGAGGATCAGATGCAACAGGTTGCTTCTCTGGATGTCACTACAACTTTGGACCTCGAGGGACAGAAATCTGAGGACAACAATAATGCAGATGATGAAGAGTTGTTGGACTACGATGATGGTGAAGATGAAGAAACAGAAGAATACATCGAGGAGGCGGATACCAGTATTAACATGGTGTTCATTTTATCCTCCAAATATGCTTTACCTCCACCAAAATCAATGGATGAGTCACTCGCAAGTAGAGGTGTCAACAACTTGGTGGTGCCAGAAGATAAACCAATATTGACAGACCAATTAGCACTCGCCAAGACAATAGAGTTTGACTCATCAATGACAAAGGGACATATGACATTCGCAAAGCCTACCCTGGACATGGCCATGCACATGCGGCAATTATATGTGATAGGAAACGTCCAAGGAATTCAAGTAAATAAACTTTTAGTGGACTCAAGAGCAGCGGTAAATATCATCACAGTCAAAGCAATGGCCTTATTAGGCGTTCCCAAGTCTTCTATCCAAGAGACCACCCTCAATGTTAGAAACTTTCAGGTTAGCATTTCTAAGACTTTGGGCATTGTCTTTTTGCAGGTACACATCGGTCCAGCCACTGGCACATACACGTTCTTCGTAGCTGAATGCACGGCTCCATATTGTGCAATTCTGGGGTGTGACTGGATCCACCGGAGCTACTGTGTACCTTCGCCCCTCCATCAGTAGATGTTACTTTGGAATATGGAGTCGGGAGAAACGGAGATTGTCGATGCTGATCCTCGTCCATATTCCATTTCTGCTAATTCTTTGGAAGCCAGTTATTGCAATAGTGACCTCAGTCCACTGGAAGTATGTGGCGTCGATAACAAAGGCCGCCCAGTTGGTGTTACGGCCTCTGAGCTAGCTCAGTGGGGTATAATTCAAGTAAATCATGATAATAGCAGACCTTACACCATTGAGCTACCTTCCAAACATTCATAATGATCGGGTCTCTATCAAGTATAGAGACCGAGGCTTGCTACTCTTTATACGACTGCTTCCACAATTTTCTGTTGGAGAGTCAAGCTTATGAGAAGGTTCCAATGATTGCAGCATTGGAATATGTGGATGAAGATGTGTTGAACGACTTAGATGAGGAGGAAGAGATCAAATTAGCTCCAGCAGCTCTGGATGATTTACCTCCTAAAGTCAAAGATCCCATTGAAAAAGTCAATCTTGGGAACGATGAAGAGCTAATCTCTGTGGCCATTAGTACATTCCTAGAGCCTAAAGAACGACTAAAGCTCATTGAATTGCTACATGAATATGCTGATTGTTTTGCAAAAAAGTATGACGACATGCCAGGACTGTCACCAGATTTGGTTTGTCACAGCTTACCCATCATAGAGGGAAAGAAGCCGGTGAAACAAGAGATGCGCTGAATGAACATAGAAACAACAATTTTATTAACAGAAGAAGTTGAGAAGATGCTGAAGTTAGGGATCATACGAGTAGCCAAATATAATGAGTGGCTATTCAACGTAGTCCCGGTCAAGAAGAAAAACAGAAAAATACGAGTGTGTGTTGATTCTAAAGACTTGAATAATAATTGCTACATGAATATGCTGATTGTTTTGCAAAAAAGTATGACGACATGCCAGGACTGTCACTAGATTTGGTTTGTCACAGCTTACCCATCATAGAGGGAAAGAAGCCGGTGAAACAAGAGATGCGCTGAATGAACATAGAAACAACAATTTTAGTCACAGAAGAAGTTGAGAAGATGCTGAAGTCAGGGATCATACGAGTAGACAAATATAATGAGTGGCTATCCAACGTAGTCCCGGTCAAGAAGAAAAACAGAAAAATACGAGTGTGTGTTGATTCTAAAGACTTGAACAATACAACTCCAAAGGATGCATACCCAATGCCAGTAGCGGATTTGTTGGTGGACTTAGTGGTTCGTCATGAGATGTTAACATTCATGGATGTGACGGCTGGTTATCATCAAATCCCAGTGGTAGAAGCAGATAGACATAAGACGGCGTTTCGGTTCCCAGGATTTGCAGGAGTATTTGAGTACGTGGACATGCCATTTGGACTCAAGAATGCAGGGGCAACCTACCAACAAGCAATGAACTTAATCTTCCATGATCTTATTGGTAAGACTATGGAAGTCTATATCGATGATGTGGTAGTTAAAACAAAATGCAGAAGCAATCAAATTGAAGACTTGCGGCAGGTGTTTATCCGAATGAGGCAACATCAACTGAAGATAAATCCAGCTAAATGTGTGATTTGAGTACAAGCAGGAGACTTCTTGGGATTTCTGGTTCATCAGCATGAGATTGAGATACCGGACGACAAGAAACAAGCGGTGCTTAATGCAACCCCACCAAACAGTAAGAAAGAACTACAATGCTTATTAGGAAAGATTAATTTCTTACGACGGTTCATTGCCAATACTGTTGGAAAAACACAACTATTTTCGACGTTGCTCAAGCTTCAGAATCAGAAAGACTTTGTATGGGCGCCTATTCATCAAGAGGCGTTTGAAACCATCAAAGCATATTTGACAAACCTGCCGGTCTTGGTACCTCCAAGACCAGGGGTTCCTCTTAAGCTGTATATTTCAGCTACGGACCTTTATATTGGGACTTTATTAGCTCATGATGACATATCAGGAACTGAATGTGCTATTTTCTATCTCAGTCGTACCTTGAACGAGTGTGAAACGAGATACTCGCCAATGGAAAAATTGTGCCTGGCCTTGTATTTTTCAGGATGCAAGTTGAGGCACTACATGTTGTCTTTCACCACATGTGTCATAGCATAAACAGATCTGGTGAAATACATGTTTTCCAGACCCATTCTCCAGGGACGGATTGGGAAGTGGATTCTGGCTTTGTCAGAATTTTCTTTGCAATATGTTCCCCAGAAAGCAGTTAAAGGTCAAGCAGCGGCCGACTTTTTGGCCCATCATCCAATGAAGGATGTTAGCGAGGGGCCAGAACTGGAACTCACTTGTATTGATTTGGCCCCTTGGTGTTTATACTTTGATGGGTCAAGTATGAGTACTATGGCTGGTTCAGGAGTAGCGTTAGTCTTTCCACGCGGCCAAACTTTTTCTTATTCTTTCAGGTTGGACTACAAATGCACAAATAACCAAGCGGAGTATGAAGCTTTTATCATTGGCTTGGAACTTTTATTAGATTTGGAGATCAGAGATGTGCACATATTCGGAGATTCCCAACTACTGATCAGACAACTTGAAACCAAGTATAAGACTGGACCAGTATTATAGCCATACGCTAAGCGAGCCTGTGACTTACTCAAGTTGTTTACTGAGGTGGAGTTGAGCCATGTCCCTCGCGAGAGGAACTATGCAGCAAATGAGTTGGCCCAACTAGCAACGGGGGTGAGCTTGCAAGATGGAATACGTGAACGTATATTAAGGGTTGAACGCAGGACCCTGCCAGCTTTCTTTGCTCGCCAAGAAGATAAAAATGAGTGGTACGTTGCTACCCTCGATCACATTGATGTGGATTGGAGACAGGATATTATTTATTATCTCCAGAATCCTCATAATCCGGCCGATAAACAGATTCGGTTTTTAGCTCCTAATTATATACTCAAAGATGATGAGTTGTATAGAAGAGGAGAGGAAGGCATATTCTTGCGATGTGTCTTTGGACGTGAAGCTAAGCGATTAATGAGGGAAGTTCATCTTGTGATAGCAGGGGCACACCAGGCCGGTCCAAAGATGAGATGGTTAATACGACGACATGGATTTTACTGGCCAGGAATGCTCAGAGATTGCATCACGTTTGCTAAAGGTTGTGAAGAATTCCAGAAACATGGTCCAATCAGCCATATGCCCAGAATACCGTTACAGCCTATAATCAAGTCTTGTCCAGCTCGAGGATGGGCTTTGAATTTAATTGGAATGATTCATCCTCATTCATCAGACGGGCACAAGTTCATCATCGTGGCCACTGATTTCTTCACAAAATGGGTTGAAGCTCGACCTCTCAGGGTATCATCGGCAAAAGCCATCCGCCAGTTTTTATTTGAAGATATTATTTGTAGGTTTGGCATTCCTGAGAGTTTTGTTTCAGATCGTGGGGCATCGTTCATGTCTGGAGATGTAGACGAGCTTATGAAAGATTTTGGAATATATTTTCTACATTATTCTCCATATTATGCCTAATTTAATGGTCAAACTGAAGCAAGTAATAAGATCATCATACATATCCTTAAACGGATGCTTGCGAGCAATGCCAGATTGTGTCATGAAGAATTATTTAACACTCTGTGGGCTTATAGAACAAGTAAAAGGACACCCACAGGTACCACTCCTAATGCATTAATGTTCAGCCATGATGCGGTCCTGCCTTTAGAAATCAATGTACAATCTTTACGGGTGATGGAACAACATAGCCTGATCGGTGAAGATTATGTGCAAGCAATGTGGCAGGAGCATTAAAACTTGGATGAGAAGAGAATACAAGCTTATGACAGTCTGTGTGCTGAAAAATGAAAGGTGGCTCGTACCTATGACCGATGTACTCGGGGCATGAGTTTTGCAGAAGGAGAATTAGTTTGGCGAGTCATTTTGCCTGTTGGTGAGAAGACTGAAGGCCGATGAAAATGGTCAGAAAAGTGGGAAGGACCATACATCGTTGATCGACTTTTGGGTAAAGGAGCAGTTCGTTTACGAAATCGAAATGGAACCATTCATGCTAATCCTATCAATGGTCGTTTCCTTAAGAAGTTCATACAATTGGTTTAGGAGTATGAAGACCCTTCAACTGTGGCTTAACCAGTTTATTCATGCTCATCCCATCTCACTCGCATGATTAAACTGAAGAGGCAACACACAGGGATTATTTTCATCATAATAGCCTATACTTGGGGCTAAATCTTTAGTTTCGGCCTATCACTACCAAATAATGACTCATTGCCGGCGACTTTTAAGTCGCCGGCAATGTTTTTTAACATTACCAACGATTTTTTAACATTTCCGGCGACTTAAGTCGCCGGTAATGTCTTTTTTTTTTTTAAGACATTGCCGGCGACATAAATGTATGTCGCCGGCAATGTCTCGATGGTAATGACATTGCCGGCGACTTAATTTATGTCGCCGGTAATGTCTTTTTTTTTTTTTTTTTACATTACCGGCGACAAAAATGTATGTCGCCGGCAATGTCTTTTCCGGCAAGACATTACCGGCGACTTACATTTATGTCGCCGGTAATGTTAAAAAAAAAAAAAGACATTACCGGCGATTTTTCCGGCAAAAATCGCCGGTAATGTCCAAAAACATTGCCGGCGACATAAAAGTCGCCGGCAATGGGAAGAAATGTTGTAGTGTATATTGGAGGCCAAGATTTTAATTTTTGTTTTCTTCTAAGTTTAGAGAGTTCATGTTAGCCAAATCACTGTGGCCAAAGATATGTACAAACTACATTTGAGTTTATCAATATAATACATAAGGAACTCTTTGCTTTAAACGAAAATATTACAATATTCATAAGAATACAAAGGCTTTGCGGCCTTAAGCTCTGATACCATATAAGAAACAAACTACAATCAGCAACATAACAGAAAGATAAATACAGTTTGTTTTTCCAAATTCTCAAACAGTTGATAACTAGTCATTGGGTCTACATGTAAAATATGCACACATGGAAAAGAGATTGCGACCTCAAGAGACAAGAAAGAGAGGATTTGAAACGCCAAGGAAGCTAGTTCAACAGATCAGAAGACCATTTAAACTAGACTTGGCGTTTGTTGCCTTTTCCCAGTTGAAGTCTCTGTCTTTCCTCATCAGTGCGGCCATGTCCATAGGGCTTGCAGCCTCTATGCATCTGGAAACTGGACGAGTGCATGAGAGGAAGACAAGGTGAATTCTCCCTCGGGATTGTGGCTTCGTCACCCTGTGGAAACACAAGTTGAGTCGGCCAAGGTAATGTCTGGACGTAGATATTGCTATCTAGTCCAAGTTTAGACGTGGATATTGCTATCTAAAGTCTACAATGTGGATGGTTCTATCTGGAGGTTCCTTTAGATAGAAGAACTAGAGTAAACATACAAAAGGGGAGTTCATTCTCGCAAGGAAGTTTGGAAGGTTGATCACAGAACTGTGAAAGGAAACCTTTTATAGAAAGTAGTCACAACGATAAGGCCTCGTGAGAGTAAATATATCCGTTAATAGAGGACACACGTCTAATGGAAATTGGGCCATGTTACGGTTTATCTGGCCCCGGAGGAGAGCATGATGAATGAAAGATTTTTGGGGCAGGTAAAACGTATTTTGGAGATTTGATGGTTGACGCGATACGGATTCCAAGCTTGGAATTAAAGTCCATTTAATCCGGATTATCAGGACAGGCGAGCGGTTAGAGTCTATAAATGAGACTAGTCCCATTCGAATAAGTTCTGGGAAGGCTTGGTTCTGAGGCCCATTTTTTGGTGTCCAAGGCCCAATTGACACATTGTTTCCAAAATTTGGACTGAACAAATAAATACTCAAGGATTTTTGGAATACCAAAAAAGGGGCTTAAAATCTGTGGCCCAATTATTACAATAGCATGCATATACATGATAACTTAGTTGTCGTGCTAAAATATGTGATCGTGTTGACAAGGTGAATATATATATGAAGCGAACTAGCTAGCTAGACACAGTAGCATGCATATACATGATAACTTAGCTGTCGTGGAGTGGAGCAAGGCATGTTGATGAGGTTGTGCCCGCGAATAACACTGACGAAGTAGTGCTTAGTCGACCTAATCCTCCAGAAATTTAAGGGATTAGAGTCCCCGAGCATGATGACCATCGAATGTCGATCGAAACCCGGTTACTTGGCAAGGTTCTTACTGTTCGCCTATCAGCTTTTCGGGTTTGACTGGACAGCATCAAGACTCGGCTCTGGTATGGTGCTTGTCGGTGGTCGAGCGTTTCATTGGGAGAAGCTGTTTGGGCCTGAAATAAATATTTCATATTGGGTTTGAATGACTGAAGTCTTGGCGAGCGGCCCAGGATGAGCTGAAGTCTTGGCGAGCGGCCTAGTTAAAATAAGAGCTTGGCGAGCGGTCAAGTGGAGAAACAGAGTTCGTTTCCAGGTCAACTTAGGACTGTGGATTGAGATTCCAGATAGCTTATTCATGTGGCTTAATGTCTATCATACCTTTTCTGTTTCAGATAGGTTTCTTCTAGGTAAAGGAGTTGTGATAGCATTATAACTATATAAAGGAAAGACCCGTGTGCTGGATGGTGTTAGAGTTATATTGAGATTCAAAGAGCAAGAGCAGAAGAAGTTCAAGAGAATTGAAAGACGACTACTAAGCATTATATAAAGAGAGTAAGAGCATTGTTGAAAAGGTCCCCGATCAAACATAAAATATTTGCTATACGCAAGTACACCTAGACATCTCGTCAAGATATTTTATTCTTTGCAACCAGCCGATCAAAGTGCTTGTCACCTATCGAGTGAGAGTATTGCGATCTAAGGAAGCATAACGACTGGAAGGTTGAAGGGCTTGTCACATATCGAGTAAGAGTTCTGATATCCAAGGAAGCAGTGTTCTCAACACATCGTCATAGGGATTGCTCTGCTTTGCACTGATTAAGGGAGTGTGAGGTATCGATTTCTAGGGCTCTGCTAGAGACACAAAACCTGAAGTCCTAGGTTACTAGGCGAGAAGGACCTATTCTGACAAGGTTGGTGCTCTCCTTGTCTTAATCGCTTATCAAGAAGTCAGGCAGCTTTACGTTCTATATTCTGTTGAGAAACAGTGGCACGCCAGCATACGAAGCACATACAGGATAAACCGATATCTGCGGTCAAACTATCTGAAGTCAATAAAAGATACTGCTTTGCTGAAGGATCTCTCCGCGGGCGATATTTTAGCGTCAAACAGAAGCCTCTTGGGTTGAGCTCGAGTCGGGGTGTTCGAGGTTCGGCTCTATGTGGCATTCGAGGCGGTGAACTCGATGGTGGCTTGAGTTCATCCCTTGGCGGGGCTGCCTTGGCGGAAAGGCTGTGTGCTCCAATTGAGTGATGGTAACGGGGTCGTTCCGAAAAGGATTTGGCAGTCGAAGAGCCCCCATGTTTCCCAAGCCTAATGCTCGAGGTTATTCAGAGATCGGATGCTCGATATTCGGATGCGAATGCTTGATGTTCGGACTCGAATGCTTCATGTTCGGATGGTTGCAATACCCGAGTCCCCAGTCCCCCGAGTTGGTGGGCGTGCGAGCTCCAGCGGTGAGTCCCCCAAGCTTGTAGGTTCGGAGGTTGGAGTGTTCGAAGTGATGAGCTTGGAGGCTCGAGGTTGTCGGAGGTCGTGTGTCGGGGTGGATTTTTCTTGACGGAATGAGCTTGATGGGATATTGCCGACCGAGTTCCCCGTGTTGGATGAGGCCGACAGACTCCTTTTCGGATGAGGCTAGCGGATGGGCTAGCTCGTCAGAGGTTGGAGTGAGCTTTTCGGACCGAGGTGCCTTTTTTGGATCGAGCGACCCTTTTCGGAACAGATGAACTTTTCGGGATCGGATCGAATGACCATTTCGGGATCAAAATCCGGCTACCCGGGGCTGGCATGAAAATCGGATGATCGATGTTCGGGACCGGCGCGCACTGACGGTGGTCTGTGGTGACGCTGTTCGATGTCGAATTATCTGATGCGTGGCGGAGGTCGGTGCCGCAAGAGGGACCAACTTATTTGAATGTCCACGGTTGTATATAAAGTACCCGTCCCGTTAGTACTTTGAACACCGTCACATTATGTACACGTCGAGTCCCCGTTGTTCCATTTGAATGTTCGAGCACGGTCCACAAGTGCGAGAGGTGGTGATCAATCGATGAGCCAACTGCATACTGAAGTATGTGATTATGTTGATCGAGTACTCATGTATATATGCATACGTGACGAATATATACACAGTACAGAGGATGACCGCAAGGGCCATGCATCTACTGGAAGTCATGCATGCATATGATCTGATTTAGCTTAATCGAGTCCGTTTAGCATACATGCATGTGAATTTGTGATTGAGTACGTAAGTCCCATTTAGACACGTTCACATGCGTTAGAGGCGTTAGAGGTGAAGTGTTTATGCTTTGATGCTTTAACTTATATGAGGCCAGCATGTGTACAATATGTGAAGCAAGTTTGACCCGTTAACGTATATGCATGATAATTAAAGAGTGGCCTAACATATACGTAAGAGGCATGCAACTTGAGCTAGATTAGAGTAACATATCGTAACGCACACGCACATTTTAAAGAGATCAAGAACACTTATCTTTTGAAGTCACGGGATGCCAAGGTGTTGCTCGGGTCGAGTTGATCATTCGCGATCGGGTCGGATGACTATTTTGGGGTCAGGTTGCCCTTGGCAACAACATATGGAATCACGAGGTTTTGGATGGTGGTATTTGTACGTGGTTTACACCTTGGACATTTTCTACAGATGGCGTCAAATGTTTTTACCAAATTCCGCAAGGGACTTTAACATAAACATAGATAGAGTAAAGTGTGATAAGTGAAAGAGTCGACACGAAATGCATAGTGGTTCACTAATTGGCTAGTCCACTCTTTACCCCGTTGGGCTTTTACTATCTCGAGCCCAATAAGAATTAGGCCCAAGTGACTACTTAATAGAGTAGTAGTGGGATGGTTTTAGTGTGGAGGGGATGCTTCCTTTTATAGGTAAGGAGTGCCATCTTCTTTACATTTCTATTAATGTGGGACAAGGCCGGCCTCTTTCTTGAATTGCTCTTCTTCTCTTCATTTCTCTTTGTTTTTTGCCTTGATGTTGCTTGGAGTTTGTCGATTTCGATAAAATTAGTGGCTAAGTGCACGTAATTAGGCCATACATATATGTGTACCAACAGTGTGTGTGTATATATATATATTATAAAATATATATTTTATAATATATTATAAAATATATATTTTATAATATATTATATATATTTATGAATAAATGTTTTGGCAATATATGGATTTATTTGGTATTTGTATGATTTTTTTTATACAAGTATGAAAATATGGATTATTTGATATATGGGTTAATTTGGGTATATTGATGTTGTTTGGATAAATTTGGGTATGTTGATGTTATTTTGATTAATTTCGGTATATTCATGTTGTTAAAAATTTTGGGTATATTGATGAAATTGTATATTAATTTGGTTTAATTGATATCTATTTGTGGATATGTATATATATTTATTTGATTTATTGGATAAATTTGTGAAATTTGGATATAAGACGATGAATTATGATGAATATTATATTGTCAACATTTGATGAATATCTGTTGAATATTATATTGTTAGTATTTTATTTATTTAGTTTAATTATGACTCCATGGCAGAGGCTCACGACTGCGAAGAATGAGGCCGAACGCGAAGCCATTGTGTAAGCAATTAATGGGTTGGAGGCTAGATTCGAAGGAAACTGGGACAAATTCTCTGCAGCCAAATTCGTCTGCGTCGACAGGCCAAATCCTTCATTCTCCACATGAGGATGTCTCGGCCTTTACGAACGAGCCGGACGGGGACCGATCGACTGCACCGTCAGACGGTCCGGATGAGTCAGTCGACGACTCGATTCTCTACAGCGCCCGCCGTAAGGTCGGGAGGCAGCCATCTGACTCGCCTGGGAAAAGGAATCGGGGACTTGGAAAGGGCGCCAAAGGCGAGAGCATAGTGAAATCGACGAGGAAGAAGATCGACCTCCCATACGACGAGTTCACCCGAGGCCCTCCGACTGTGCGGCTCGGGAGTCTGACCTCACACTCCACCAGCTCAATCATACAGGACAACATCCGTATGGTTGCCCGTTCGTGGAACGACCTGCCCTGATCTAAAATATTGAGGGTGTACTAAGAACTATCGGTAATACTATTATTTATTTTTAAGTAATTACAAAACATAAATGCATTATATCTATAATTAATTTTAATTTGTTATTTATATTTCTAGAATCATTTTGAAATCTCCGGCTTAGTGGAGATGAGGAAGGATATAGAGGAGACGGTTGGCCGCGTTTACAAGGACTTCAAGTACGACCTCCACAAGTACTACCAGCAACAAGGCGCCTCACCTCCACAGATGGAGCTCCGGAACGACAGAGAAGATGACTGGCAATGGTTGGTCGAACACTTTCAGACCGACAAGTATAAGGTTTGTCTTTATTTTCTTTAATGTAATGAAAATTGCATAATTTCTTATTTTTAACAATTATTTTATTATTTAATTATTTTTGTTGTGTAACAGACAAGGTCGGAGGCCAACAAGGCAAATCAGGACAAGAAGAACAAACACCATAGATCAGGTTCGCGAAAGTTCATTTACATCGCGAAGGAGCACAAAGATGGGTGTTCGAAGCATTGCTTCTTGGATAACAACGTCCAAGCTTATGTGAAGCCCGGGGTTGTCAATGAAGCAAGTCAACAAGGGGTAAGTAATGCACATTTCTAAAATCAATTGAATTTACTTATACTTTCAAAGCATATCGAGATTTAGTATAACACTAATTGTATTTTTAAGAAATTGAATTATGATTAGTGCATGATTTAGTTAGATTGTACTATTGGAATATGATTTTGAACTTAAATTTGGTTATGCTTTAGTTTAGTTATGTAAATTATGATTTTCAACTTGAGAAATTCCGATGGGAATCTATGCATACGATGTAATTGTGTTGTTGTAATTGGTTATTCGAAGTGTAATCTTACCTGCAGGTTTTTTGGTTTTCGACAAATTTTAGGAGAAATTATGCCAAATTTTTGTTATAAATTAATATTATATTTATGTATTATTCACTTGATTATTTTTAGAAGATGTTGATATAAATGGTCGAGGAAGAATTGGCCGTGACCCGGCTGGCCAACCCGGAGATGATGCCTGAACATGTGCCTCTCCTGTCGATGCAGAGTCAGATCGCTATTGTTGATGTTGTTTACGATCGCCGACCTGACAAGGAGGTTCGTGGGGTTGGACGCACGATGCAGAGAGATTTGTCCATTTCATTCGCTTCGTTAACTCGGCGCGTTAGGGAGGATACCGAGGCGCTCTGATCTCGGCTCGTGTTTGGAAGTTATCATAGATCGGCTCGCCAATTCGCTAGAGATAGTAGACTACAAATCCAGTAGTTACAATTCGCCAAAAGTAAGACATGGCATTTGATTTTGAGACACAGATCTAGATCCAAAACAACCAAGAGAGAAAACCTTATTTAGGGGAAGAAGCGAGATTGGCAGCTGCTGAAAATTAGCATTACCACATAACTTCTCATAACCGACGACTTAGAGAAACAAAGGCCGACGATTTTTTAAGTCGTCGGCTATACTCATTGCCAATGCTTTATAGCCTGCAGACTATAGCCGACGATTTTATATTATAGCCGACGACTTCGTAAAAGTCGTCGGCTATAGTCCTGCAGGCTATAAAGCGTTGGCAATGAGTATAGCCGACGATTTTGTTGCAAAAATCGTCGGTTATAGTACTATAGCCAACGATATATTTTTGGTACAAGTACTATAGTACTTGTACCATCTTCGGCCTTTATTTCTCGATGTCGTCGGCAATGAGAAGTTATGTGGTAGTGTAAGGTCGAATAACCCCCTTATATCTCTACCCAACACATGTAACACAAAGTAAACTGCTCAACCCAAATACAGTACATAAAATTTCGATAAATTAATAACCTCAGAATTGACAAAATTTATTAATTTAACGAAGTTATTAATTAATCGAATATTAAATTAATACTCAAGTCTCCAAATTAGGATAAAAAAATTATTTTATCAAAGTTATTAATTAATTAAATATTAAATAATCAAAATTTTACTGTTTATATTTCTCTAATTGATACAAGAACGAAACCTAAAATCACAAAAATCCCAATTCGTATTCGATTTCGATTCGATCTCCATGTCGTCGCCGCCCCACCGACCAAAACATTAGTTTTGAATGCTTTCAAACACTTGGCTCTTGCAGGCCTGGTGATTGGTGCCTCTCACTACTGCTCAGCGATTTTTCGAGCCACGTCGCTTAGCTTCAAACGTGATAATCACCGAGACCTAGAAATAGCGATTCAATCTGGTTAGATATAGAACCATGAATCTTGCTTGATTTTTGTTTTGAATCTAGCGATTACATCTGGTGACATTCACGTGCAATTACGGCTTCTACTTTTAATTCAATTGATTAAGTTAATAGCATAAGGAAGTTCTTCGAGCTCGATATCTCTGAAATGGTAATCAATGTCCGGACCGGGAGAAGTTCCTAAGTTGACTTCAATTTATCCCTTTTATTGTTTTCGAAAGCTGAAAAGCTCCAATTATGAATTCTATTGATTCGTAAGGTATCGATGATTTCTATCAATTTCAATCCCTAAAGCCATTTTATGTTTCAAACTAGAATTTTTGGGCAGCATAGGAGGTTGAATTTAGAAGTTACCAGAAGCGTGCAGAAGATATGTGAAGTTTAGTTTCACAGATTCTGCGGACTGGGCCAAGGTCGTCAAAGTTCATGTCTATGAGTAATAAAGCTTTTCCCCAAATTACTGTAACTACGGTCCTCTTTTGTCTCTGATAAACCTTCTTGACCGTAAATTTGTTTCAAATGGCAACCTGCTAAGGATTTAAAGCTCACAATCTGGTTTGCTCTAAGCATGAACTACTATACGTATGTGGACTCATACCTGAGCAAAGTCAAGATTGAATTGTTACTTGAATTAATTGTAACTCGACATTATTTTGTACAAAGGTTTTTATCATTTCATCATAATACTTGAATTTTAACATAGTAAATTAAGAAGAAATGACAGAATCTTACGAAGACAACGTACCAAAAATATTAAACTTTAAACTTGAAATGACTAGAATGAGCAGAGCAAATACCGAAAACATGATATAAAAAAATGTAGAGCATTGAATCCTTAGTTTTGAGAAAAGCTCGTATAATTTTGTTGAGCTAGAAGAAATAAGAGGTAGTTTAAAAATGACAAGTGTTACAAAGATACAAAAAATAACAAAGTGAAAGAATGAAGGAAGGGAAAAAAAAATTCTGCATGAATTAAGTTTTTACTTGAAGTAGGTTTTTCTTTTTACTTATAAAAAGTTTAGGGGAGCAGTCAGTGCTCGGAGCACTATAGTTCGTTGTCGTGGGAATCAGCACAATAATTGACCAAGAAAAGGTTGTTTGGTTATTGGTCGGGTTACTTTGTAAATTAGAAGAGCAAATTTCCAAATTACGAATTGTATGTTTGAAATGGATTCCGACCAGATATGATTTCATAAAATCAAGGATAGGGTTATCGAGCTTCCAATCCACATGGCATCTCATAAGTGAAGCTCAAAATCCTCTTCAATAGATTCCATCATACACGTGTCATGTTAAGCTCCATGCAAATGATAAAAAAAAACCTAAAGCACACTCGTCTCCCTCCCTAAAGTCCCCTTCCCAACTGAAACAGAAAACTCAACTAGCCCGATAGAGTGAGTCGATCTCCAGTTATTTGATATCAGTATCACAATGGCATCTCTAGCAACCTTGGCAGCTGTTCAACCGGCCACCATCAACGGCCTTGGAGGAAGCTCCGTCTCCGGGACTAAGCTCATTGTCAAGCCCACTCGCCAGTCCCTCAGAACCAGAAGCGTCAGGTACGTTGTAGCTAGCATAATAGCATTTATATATATCTTTGTATTTCGATCCATGCATGAAAACGAACCAAAGCTAGTTAATGTGTTACTTCCGTCCACTGGTTTTGAGCTGACAATTTGCCATGTGATGCGTAGGAGTGGTGCTGTGGTGGCCAAGTATGGAGACAAAAGTGTCTACTTTGACCTTGAGGATCTCGGCAACACTACCGGGAAATGGGACTTGTACGGTTCAGATGCACCCTCACCTTACAACTCTCTTCAGGTTCTCCATCTTTTCACTTTCATTATGGTTTAGAATTGATCATTATTTGCATAAACGGAAGGAAAAGGCAAAATAAAAAATAAACAAGAACAATGCTTTCATTGAGAGTTGAACTCAAGACCTCCCGCTTACTAAACGGGTGCTCTAACCAACTGAGCTATGAAAGCTTTTGATGGCGTTTTCAGGATTTTATAACTTAATTTGTCTCTTGAAATGAAATTACTATATTTTCCGCTGTAATGTAAACATAGTATCTGCTTTGCTGCTATACCATGAAATGAAAATTGAATGGCATATGATGCACCAAACTGTATACAAGGAATTTCAGGTTGAGTTCCTATCACTACCACATTTTGACCCATTGTCGGCGATTTTTAAATCGCCAGCAATGTTTTTTAACATTATCGGCGATTTTTGCCAGAAAAATCGCCGGTAATGTCTTTTTTTTTTTTTTTTTGCATTACCAACGGGATATTGCCGGCGACTTAAATGTAAGTCGCCGGTAATGTTAAAAAAAAGAAGACATTACCGGCGATTTTTCCGGCAAAAATCGCCGGTAATGTTAAAAAACATTGCCGGCGATTTAAAAATCGCCGGCAATGGGTCAAAATGTGGTAGTGTATGTAGGCATTGGTTGAGTTACATATATAACTTATTTGTATATTTTGAAACTGCAGAGCAAGTTCTTTGAGACATTTGCTGCTCCGTTTACAAAGAGAGGTTTACTGCTCAAGTTTTTGATCTTGGGAGGGGCTTCCACCATTGCTTACCTTAGTGCCACTGCTTCAGATGACCTTCTACCAATCAAGAAGGGCCCACAACTTCCCCCCAAGATTGGGCCACGTGGCAAGATCTAAATTATTTTACTCGGGATTTTCATCCATGAAAGATTTTCAGTGTATGTAATGTAATTGCACCTCTACTTTGTACTTGTAAAGTTGTGTACAATTCGCAATTGACATCCCTTAAAAATTTGCTTTTCTATGACATTCTCTCTGATGCAATTTGGGGAATTTGTTTCTGATTTAGGAGATTGTTGTTTAGGCTATGCTTTGTCAAGGTTATTGATACCTCATCTTAGGTTTTGGATCACTTTAGTACCAAATCATTAAAACATTGTAGTTTCTGATACAATTTAGTGCAGAAATGCAACTTCTAAAAGATACTTCAAAACTCTAATTTCAGTCACTCTATACAAAGCCATTTCTCTACAGATAATCATATGCAAAATGCATGATATACACTTGACTGGATTATCTCGTTTTTCCTATGTAAAAAAGGAAATGAATAGAATGAAAGTAAGTAATGCACAACTCAAAAAAGGCTAATATAGATGCGAAAGCCATTTTCGCTCTTTATGTACCGATATCTGTTTCTTTTGATCTTCGCCACAAACTCTAGTAGTGGTATGCGAGGCAACAAATTCAACAATGTAAGCGGTGACACATCACATCACAACCAATCCAATTCTTTTCTCCACCGTGTTTTCCTTTCCAGGGACATGGGCTCTAGCTGATTTTGCACACCGAAAACAGAAGCTAAATTGAAAATGGAATAGGAACCAAAACATAAAGGTCCTGGAGGGGGTGAATGGGCTCTTTTAAACTTTTTCGCTTAAAACTGTTCTCGAGCATAGCAGCGTAGTGAACTATCCCGATTCACAGATATACGAGTACTTGAAATGTAAAAGCGATAAATAAAGAATAACACCAGGATGTTTTTCTTTACTTATCAGGGTGAAAATCTGCAACCAGGGAGAAAAATTGCGTGCCCCTAACTCTTGAGGGACAAACCTTTCCACTATGAGCAACACTTATTTACAAGACTCTTGCACTATGGGGATACATAACCCGTATGTTATCCTAACCAGTCTCTCTACTAATTCTACAGAGCTACACATTCTCTTGTCTCTAAGTGCTTACAAATGAAAGGTTTTCAAAAACCTCATCTAAGAACTTAACTAGCTATTTGTAAGCTAATTCTTCACGAGCAGCTTCTCGGGTTGAGCACATCCATACCAATCTCAATGGAGTGCACAATGCATATGAGTTTTGATAAAAATAGCGTTTGTGAAATACTCTAAGACTTACATGTAGTAGAAGGGAAAACTTAGAGATAAAGAGTGAAATCAGAAACGATTTGGAAAGATGCACGAAAGACTCGCTCACTCAACCAAGGAGCAATCGGCTAAGCAATTGTCTGTATATATTGGTTGAGAGCTCAGCAAAGTGATAACACACATGGATAATGACATGACCCAGATTTTGGTTGTTTGTTAATTAACAATTTGTGTGATGTGACAAGTGCAAAACAAAAGCCAACAAGAAAGAACAAACCGAAGCTTTCATTAACCATGTTGAAGATTCAAAAGGAGATTGAAAAGGTTTCTTTAACTTACTCCAAATAGAGCATGACCGAAAGGGTAGCAAGAAACACTTTTCCAGGGGAAGGTTAAACAGCTCTACATGGTAGCTTGTCTCACAAACTGTGATCTTGTCTTCTAGTATTGCTTAGTATCTATCACGCTTTTCCATCTCGTGATATCTTGAGTAACAAGTCAATAACCCTAGCTAACCTAAAAGGGAGCCTTTTTCAAATAGATAGGAAGATTTGAAATAGGAGCTGCAAGCAGATGAACAAATCAGAGGCAAACCAGCCTTTTGTGGGATAAGTGGCAAGGATGTCATCTTCAGTGAAAAACATGATATGCAAATACATGAGACTACCTGATTGTTATTGAGATTAATAAGACAGAGTCTTCAATCATCTTTGTTGATCACCATTGATATATGTGTTTTGTTAACACTAGAAATTGCCAACTAATCAATATACCTTCAATCTCCCCATTTGACATTCCTAACAAAACACACTGATTACCACTAATAAGCAATGATCAAATAAACAACAACCTGCACATAATCACAAAATTAAGTGAAAGCAACAAAGAAGTTTTGGGATAGAAAAGTAATACACCATCCTGAAACATTCATAACTTGCAACAAAGTGCAGGTTACAATAGACAACTATCAGTGCAAGGACTGGAACACATTCTCCCTCTTTTTGTTAAGGAATGATAAAGGGAACAGAACAACCAAAAACATGTTAAGGGACAAGAGATCATAAAACAAAACATAACAGCTGAAAAGTGATCTTACAACACAAACAACATCCGGCAGAACATCCCTACAAAGCATAACCAGAGGCGTCAAAGCGATCTTCAGCATCATCTTCTTCATTGACTCCAATTTTCTTGCCAGACTCCCCCTCAGAAGAGGCACATGTGTAGCCTAAAGAGAAGTGCGAACCAGGAGGGGAAGTCACAGTCTCATCCCGAGCGGCAGGAGTGGAGCCACGCTGACTGGATAGCAGAGAGAGAAGCTCAGTCTTGACAGTAGCAACTTGAACATTCATGTAGCTTTTCATCTTAGAGATTACGAGAGAAATCATAGCTTGGAAATCAAGCTTGAGGAAGGTGTGCTCCATAGGCTCGACATATTCTTGAGACTGATGGGCAGACTTGCTGATGGTAAGAGAATCCACCATAGCAAGTTCAAGGACCCACGTTATCATCCTTCTAGAGAGGAACACCAACAGCAAAACAAAGAAGGGTAATCAGAGAGGGAAAGACCGGAAATTTGTATTGTAATAGAGAGGAACGGGAAAGCTGTAGTATGAGTGAGATAGAGAAAAATTAAATTTTGGTTGATGGAAATTCTAATAGTTGTGCTGGTCTGAGTGTTGGAGTCCTTTAGTTTTGGTTTGTCTTTGTGAACACAATAAAGAAAGTTAAGGGCCAAAAATCATGAGAGCATCTAACATCAGTAATACTAACATAGTAACTTTCGAAGTAAATTCCTAATACAGTTTTGTGTACCAATAGTTTACCATGTTACCTACACTGGTTGGAGTGTGAGTGAGAGGCGCATAATTTTAATGCAAACCATTGATTAGATTTTGATGTTGTGTTTGGTTGCATGCAGACGTATCCTAATCCATTGCAAACCAATCCTGCTTACACAGTAGTCAAAAGTACGTAAAGCTCTACTACTGCAGAACTGTGATTTTGCCATCGGTTATGATTTGTTTTTTCGTTTCACTTTGATGACCTAGATTTTGTATCCATGTAGTATTTTGTTCACGAAGACGATATCGTTGCTCAAAAGGTAATGACACCATATTTTCTTACTTAAATTATGAGCTTTTCGTAACAAAAATATGTTCTTTATTTGGATCTGATCGTTTCATTACTAAAATAAATTATCATCGTTTCTTGGGTTTAGTAATTGTAGACCCACTTACCTAAACAAAATAAAGTGTTGGCTCAAGTTGATTTGTATTAAAAATGATGTAGTTTTTTTTATTTCGTTTGTGACACTGGGTCTTTTTTGTTCTATTGGAAGTAAAGTTAGGTTATATATTATGGATATATTATAGGTGGTCTTAGCTTGAAGGGATGTGCTAATAATAATATTTTATCTACAACTTTGTAGGGATACGAGAAGACTAGCCTATTCTTTTTGCTGTTTTTATATTTTAGGTAAGCTCTTTTATCTTTGTTGTGAATTTTATAGTTATTTCATTGTATATTGGGGAATAAAATTTTATTTTTCTAGATTGTAGTCTGATTTAGTGAAGTCAGAATGAAATCTATTGAATATACTATGTTTGCTATTACAATTAGTTTTGTTGTGGTACCAACTTTACTTCTGATTGATGTTGGTTAAGTTTAACAATCATGTGGGTTATATGGTTGATCGAATTTGGATTGTGTTATGTTTCGTACCATTTGGATGTTTTCATGAATTCCTGCTATGTATGTCTATTTAGTTGTTTGTTTTGTCAAGTAAACATGTATAAGTAGCTAAAGATTTGACTTATAGTTCTAATGAAATAGTAGTATCTGCATTCTATTTGGTATTTTGATATGGAGAAATTTTGATGAAGATGATTGTGGATGTCTGTGCTAGATTGTGAAAACAATAGGCTGTTTTCTTACCCTCTTTTTTTTTATAAACATTGTTATTTTATTTAGTTTTGATGTTGTTAACTGTTTGAATGATGTTTTATTAAATCTTGCTATATATATAAACATATTTTGTGAAAATTGTGTAAGCCTTGAATATATTATAAATAAGAAATTTTTTATGGAGATATTTGAAAATATTTTATAGGTATGGGGCAGAGGAAGAAGTCGGCATCACCGTTGTAGTCTGTTGCAGGAACCTCGCAAGACAAGAGGTGTCTAACCAAAAGACGGCACTTTTTTCAAATTACTTCTGAACAATCGTCAGGATGTCATGACATGGAAACAACACCACACAACAGTGACAATGATGCAGATATGCACCAGCTTATCTCAGGTGGTATACATTATGAATTGTTGTCATCTATTTTGAATGGACCTAATAATAATGGCTAAAATAATGTTGGTATGATATTACTGAGTCGTTTTAATTGTTTTAATTATATGATGCCTAAAATTTCTATTATTTTGCAGTTTTGGAATTCAAAACTTTGTCTTCTTCTAATATTCGGCAGGTTATTTATGGTGGTATACACATATAGTAGCATTACATATTCATGATGTAACATATAATTGAACATTCTATCTTTGCGAAATAAACCAAACTTAACCAAAGGTAGAGAATACTTTTAGAGTTTAGAGATATACGAATAAAATGTGTACCTTTAAAGTTTAGAGTACGCTTAGCGTTTAGAGTCAATTTGATAGCGTTTGGCTAAAACAGTATTGTTGAATTGTTGGTAATTCATATTAATAGCCTGCTTTCTTACCGTCTTTTTTCCTAAACATTGTTATGTTATTCTGTTTATGTATTGTTGAGTGTTAACCGACACTTTATTAATTCTTCCTGTATATATATAAACATATCATGTGGAGATTGTGTGAGCCTTTAAAATATATTATAGATAAACAGTTCTGATTGACATATTTGAATATGTTTTATAGGTATGTGTTCCAAAAAAGAGTTGGTAGAACTGTTATGGCCTGTTGCAACAACCTCTCAAGACAAAAGGTCTCAGAGCAAAAGATAGTACTTTTTCAATGCTGCTTCTGGACAATCTTCAGGATGCCATGAGATGAAGACAACACCACACAACAGTAACAATGATGAAGATCTGCACCAACTTATCTCAGGTGTTATACATCATGGATAGTTGTCTCCTATTTTGAATGTAGCTAACATTAATGGCTAAAATAATGTTGATGTGGTACTACTTCTTCGTTTTAATTATGTGATGGCCAATACTAGCATTATTTTGTGGTTTTAGAAATCAAAACTTTATCTTGGTCTGATCTTTAGCGAGTTATTTATGGTGGTATACACATGTAGTAGCTTATTAAATAGTGGGAATTATTGTGCCATTATCTAGGTCACTCTTATAGTATTTTGGTAAAATGGTATTGTTGAATTGTCGATGCTTCATAGGAGTTAAACTTCTTATTTTATACTTGAGAAAAAAAATGTGAATTGATTTGTCCTGGAGTGTGATGGAATTTGACTTGGTTAAGTTGACTCTATTTTGTTTAGGCAAGTGAGTTTAGGCAACTATGTGGTTCTCAATTAAGTAATTGTACCTGTTAGAAATAGGGTTTGTAACTGCAGTTTTAAAAGTTGAATTTGGGTTTAGGGTTTGTCATTGTTGTGTAGCAGTTTATTGATGTGTGGAATTTGTTTTGGATGCTGAAATTGGTATTCTAGTTATGGTATGGAAAATGGATTATAGTTGTGTCAACAGTGGGATGAGATTAGATCAGGCGAAACCGTCTTTCAATAATAGACAATGCTTATTTGAAGCTGCTTCTCAAGAATGTCCACTGTCCCATGATTTAGAGACAGGGTCACTGGACAACACCGATGAAGTTATACTAAGTATTGTAGGTGTGTGGCGGTTTATTACATGGCCTATTTATTGTGGAATTTATTTGAACCAAATAGACAATGTTGATTTGCTAACAATTATAGGTGTTGGTGCAACAATTTTTGGTCTGGCCTTATATCAACAAATATGTGCAGACAAGGACAAATTTAAGCCATCAATTATCAATTATCAATAATCAAAATTCATTATATATTATCAATCATCTAACTCAAATTCTTATGATTGTCATTGTAGGTGTCATTGTGGATTATAATGATTCTGGTGATGATGCTTATACATGTAATCACTGTACTGATTTCTTTTGGTTTGATGAAGCATTGAAAAAGAAAATTAATAACCAATTGATATATACACATTGTTGTGAAAAAGGACAAGTCCAACTTCCAATGTCATAGCCAACTCCGCATTTTCTTGATGAATTGTTAAATCCGAACAATGGTCGGAGAAGTACACTATTTCGTGATAATATTAGAATTTATAATTTCATATTTGTTTTTACTTCCATGGAAGCTAAAATTGAGCATGGCATAAACAATGGAGGAGCTCCTTATGTATTCAAAATATATGGACAAATGCATCATAAAATGGATTCTGTTTTACCTTTAGGTGAAGAATGTCCAAAATATGCTCAATTATATGTTTACGACACTCAGAACACTACCACATTTTAACCCATTGCTGTCCATTTTTAAATCGCCGGCAATGTTTTTTATCATTACCAGCAATTTTTCCCCAAAAATCGCCGGTAATGTCTTTTTTTTTTTAATCATTGCCGGCTATTTTTCAGGCAAATCGCCGGCAATGTTCCGCCGGTAATTAAAAAAAAAAGACATTGCCGGCGACTTACATTTATGTCACCGGCAATGTCTTTTTTTTTTTAATTACCGGCGGAACATTGCCTGCGACTTAAGCAATGTTAAAAAAAAGAAGACATTACTGGCGATTTTTGGGGAAAAAATCGCCGGTAATGATAAAAAAACATTGCCGACGATTTAAAAATCGCCGGCAATGGGTTAAAATGTGGTAGTGGAATGAAATTTTAAACCATATAAGCGTTGTTTATTCAAATAATGTAAATAACAAAATTGATGTTGATATTGCCAAATGATTAATAGAATTTCTTGACGACTGTAATGAATTAACCAAAAAAATTAGATCAGTCAGAGATAATTATGACGATTAATCGTTGCCCAATTTTGATGTGACTATACTTGATCGTGAAAAAATTGATAGGAAACAATACGAATTACCTTCTGTTTCTGAAATTGGTGGATTAATTGTGGGTGATATATGTGAATTTGAATCTAACAGAGATATAATCATTCGATCTAACGATGGATTGCTAAAACAAATCTCTAAAATTCATCCAAAATTAATGTCATTACAATATCCGCTTCTTTTTTCATATGGAGACGATAGATTTAAAATAAACATGAAATTAAAATTAATTGTAGGTGAAAATAAAGATAGAAAATTAACAATGAACAAATTTGTGTGTTACCAAATTCATGATAGAGAAAATCAATCAAGCACTTTGTTAAAAGGTGGACGATTATTTCAACAATATTTGGTCGACGCATATGCAATTGTCAAAGAAAATCGTTTAGAATATATAAGACATTATCAACCAGAACTAAGGTGTGAAACGTGGAATAATATATCTACATTTGTTTGGGGTGGAATTTTCGAAGGTTCTGACGTTGGAAAATGAGTTTTTTTTCTTGGTTCTCACACAGACAGTCCAAGAGATATGATAAATAATTACCGAGATACAATGGCAATTTGTAGAGAATACGGTAATCCCGTTTTGTTCATTACTTTCACGTGCAATGTGAAATTGCCAGAAATAATGAGATATTTTGACTAGGGTACAAACCAGAGGATCGTCCTAATATTGTTTATTAAATTTTTAAAATAAAGTAGATGATATGATTTCTTATATTAAATTTGGAGTACCCTTTGGCGAAGTCTATGCTTATGTATGTACAATTGAATTTCTGAAGCGAGGGTTGCCCCATGCTCATATATTATTTTGGCTTAAAAATAAATACATATGTTATACAGTAGATGATGTAGATTCCATAATATCAGCAGAATTACCTGATAAAAATGTTAACCCACAGTTATTTGAAATAGTTAGTCAATTCATGATTCATGGTCCTTGCGGTCAACTTAATTCAAATTCTTCATGTATGTGAGACAAATTATGTACAAAATATTTTCCAAAACTATTTATTACTGACATGATTTTTCAAGCAATTAATTAATGCTCCTCAGTATAGACGTCGCGATGATGAATCACGTTTTGTAGTTAAAAAGGGAGTTCATGTTGGTAATAATTATGTTGTCCATTATAATGCTAATTTGTTGTTGAGATATAATGCTCATATAAATGTTGAATCATGTTCTCAATCAATGTTAATAAAATATCTATTCAAGTATACCCGATAGACATCACGTGTTAGTCAGTGAAAATATAAATGATGAAATCCAAAATTATCTCAATTTGTCGTTATTTAACTCATCATGAGCGTATGGCGTTTATTTGAATTTTTCATTCATTCTAGATTTCCTGCAGTTCATTTGCCCAAAGAACAAAATATTTATTTTCATCAAACGAATTCTCTTAAAAATGTGTTAAATAATCCAAATATAGAAACAACTATGTTGACTGCTTGGTTTCAGGCAAATAAGACTTATAAGAATGCAAAGAAATTAACATATAATCAATTTCTTACTCAATTTGTTTGGAATGATAATCAAAAATTACGGATCCCAAGGAAACAATATCTCGTACTTGGTACAATAGCACATGTGCCGCAAATTGCAAGTGAATTATATTATCTTAGAATACTTTTGAAAGGACCCAACCCCGATTTAGTTACCTAAACCGGAATCAAACCCCTTCTGAAAACACGAACCAACAAAAACCATAAAAATTTCGGCAGAGTAACGCTACTAACGCGGAATTGCCATTAACCTGCACCCGGAAAATACACTTCATCCTATGCCACAAAAACCAAACCGTGGGCACCAATCCCATTCGGATTTCTCAATATCATATCCATAACAATAAGCAGTAAACATAACTGTACTATATAGAAAATCCGGGGAAAACCATATAAAACATGTATCAGTAACGTATCAGAGTGACCTCTAGTATATATATACAAAATATACAACAGTAGGCAAAACAAGAACCTACTGGAAAAGACAGGTAGCTCGAACGACTAACCTCCGACCACGACGTGAGACACTAGAATCTGAACTGCAAACTGGGCATTGAAAACAAAGAGCCCAGGGAAAGACATATAAATCGTTAGAGTGAGTGGACGAAAATAAATGTCTTTTGCCGAATAATATATGTTATAAAAACATATGCGAGTCAAAATGAATGAATATGATATAGTACACGAGATGAACCCAAACTCCTCCAGCGTACAGGGCATGCATAGAAAATCCCACGGGGTCACTCATGGACACATCCATGCTAGTACAGTCCGAATCACGGGATCCCAGACCCACACGTGATTCTAGCCAGAAAGGCCTCAAGTCAGGGTATCTGTTCCCACCCGGAAATACATCGGCACAAGGAACAGAAATCTGTACCCACCCGGAAATACATCGGCACAAGGTACACACTACCACATATTGACTCATTGCCGGCGACTTTACATTACCGGCGATTTTTGCCGGAAAAATTGCCGGTAATGTTTTTTTTTTTTTTTAACATTACCGGCGACATAAATGTATGTCGCCGGCAATGTCTCGATGGTAATGTAAAAAAAAAAAAGATATTGCCGGCGACTTCATTTATGTCGCCGGTAATGTCTTCTTTTTATGTCGCCGGCAATGTCTTTTTTTTTTTTTTTACATTACCATCGAGACATTGCCGGCGACATACATTTATGTCACCGGTAATGTCCAAAAACATTGCCGGCGACTTTTAAGTCGCCGGCAATGAGTCAATATGTGGTAGTGACAGTTCTCCCCTGGTAGACATCCTCGGGGATCAGCCGGGATGCAAGTGTATCGCTACAACCACATATACTAAGACTGTACTCTGTGTAAATCAAATCATAAATAGTTTCATGCATACGTATAAAGCATAATCGTAAAGCACATGCTCGTATAAGTCATAATCACAAACGTATGCTCATGCTCGTAAAATGTAATATAAAGACTCGCAATTGATCAGTGAAAAGAAATGTCCACTCACAGACAAGCACAGCGCGCACTCGCGCTAATCACGTGGTCCGGCGGAAGATCCCTCGCTCGAAGCACGATCTCGATCCCCTGAATAATCACAAAATATATATGATCAAAATCACAATTCACAACACTGTACCACACCTCGGAAATAAACCGTTCCTGGAAATATATAACGCGATACAAAATAATCGACGAAATCTCCCAAATTCTCCACTCAAACCCTCAACTGAAAATCCGGTACCCAAATCAACTCGAAAACCTCAAGGCAATGATCGGGGCGCGAATACGAGCGAAACGACATATAACTCGACACATTTCCAAAAAAGTCAAACCCCCGCCGGAGCGTCGCCGGCGGCGGCGGCGCGGTGACGAATTTCGGCCAAACTTTCCAGAAATAAACTACTCCTCAAACCCAACATATTTCTCTTCTACACCGAGACTCAATTCCAAGTCCACCGGCCGGAATTGAGCTTGAAACTCACGGAATCCATGGATTCCGGTGAGATTCCGGCGAGCTTTAAACGGCAACCAAACCCAAATTCCTTCTACCAAAAGCATCTATAGGTTGAGGGGAACCTTTCCCCCCAAAGCCCCGACCCCAAAAGTCGCCGGAGAAGGCCACCCGAATTCGGCAAAATCACCCAACTTCATCGAACTCGTTCTCCCTCAATTCTCAACCAAATCAAGAAATTTCAAGTTCTAACTAGTTTAAAATCACGAGAGGAAGATTTTACCTTCCAAGGTCGTGGCCTAAATCGGCTAGGAACAGAAGCTCCGACGATGAACAGTAACCTGGTGAATAGTCCCCTCGGGTCAACGGATTCAAATTTCGGTCAACGCCTCAAACAGTGTTTTCGACAATTTTTCGACTATTTCCGATATTTATACTAGCGGCTCGGGACGATCGACGGTCCAAATGGATAACAATCACGATTCGGATAAACTCGATACGAACGGATAAACTCGACGAAATTCTACGATTTCAAATATTCATATGATATTCCTCGGTCGTCGAATAATTATCCGAAACCGCCCACGAACTCGAAATCACGCATACAACAACTCTCGAGAAGAGACTAAACTCAAATTCTCGCTCAATAATTAAGTCGTGATCAAAGCCGTTAATTCGATTCATTACGGAAAACTGTGATTACACGCAAATTCGTGGATTAAGCCGATTACTCTACTGATTCTGTTCCGGGTCGTCACAGCTTTTGAATATTCAAAAACGATGTACCAATTTTGATTCAATAAAAATAGTCAGTGGTGTAATATACCCTACATACTAAGAAGCATGTTGAGCCTTAGAATTGCTAGGCGATGATAAAGAATGGAAAAAAGCATTGTTGGAATCTACTTTTACTGCCACTTCATCTAAAATTCGTGATTTATTTGTTACGATTATTCAATTTTGTAATGTCTCAGATCCTCGAGTTTTACTTGATACATATTAGATTAACATGTCTGATAATATAGTACACAAGATGAGATCAAGTTTTAAGATGCCAAATTTTACCATACCTGATGATGAGTTAAAACATGTTGTTTTATTTGAACTTGCAAAATTGTTTAATATGTCGTCCAAAACTTTAAAAGATCACCAACTACTAATGCCGAAGACACAACAAATACATCAACTTGACAATAGGCTTATTAGAGAAGAACTAGATTTTGATTGTAAAGTGCTAAAACAAAAACATTATGACCTAATTACTAAACTAAATAGCAGTCAAAAAATGATATACGATAAAGTGATCAAAGCCGTCGAACAAAAGAACCTAAGATCATTCTTTCTTTATGGTGGCGAAGGCACATGAAAAATTATTTTTGTGGAACACTATAATTTCTAGATTAAGATCTGAAGGAAAAATTGTTTTGGCAGTTACTTCATCAGGTATTGCTTCGTTATTACTTCCGATGGGTAGAAAGCTCATTCACGTTTCAAAATCATATACAATAAAGTGATCAAAGCCGACGAACAAAAGAACCCAAGATCATTCTTTGTTTATGGTAGTGAAGGCACAGGAAAAATTCTTTTTGTGGAACACTATAATTTCTAGATTAAGATCTGAAGACAAATTTGTTTTGGCAGTTGCTTCATCAGGTATTGCTTCATTATTACTTTCGATGGGTAGAAAGCTCATTTACGTTTCAAAATAAAACTGATTATAGATAAAGATTCAAATTGTAATAAAAATAAACAAACCAATCTTTCTAATTTAATTTAAAAGGCTGAATTAATCATTTGGGATGAAACTCCTATGTTTAATAAATAGTGTATTGAATCAGTAGACAGAAGACCGCGTGATATTTTTTTTAAAAAAAAAAGAACAATTTGGAGGAAAAACTACTCTATTCGGTGAAGATTTTAGACAAACATTGTCGGTCATACAATGTGGTAGTAAAGAACAAGTCATTCAAGCATCATTTAATAATTCATATTTGTGGCATAGCATTACAGTATTTCATCTAACTGAAAATATGATATTATCGTTATCGACTATTGGTTTAAGCAACATAAAAAAAAGGAAATGAAAGATTTTTTTGAATGGATACTACAGATAGGAGAATGTCAATTAGAATCAAAATTTCTTACAGGTGATCCTGATGTAAGCTGGATAGATATACTAAAAGAATTACTTACTGATCCTACAGCCCATCCTATAGAATCAATTTTTCAAGCAACCTATCCCAATTTTTAAAGCAAATATAGTGATACAAATTATTTAAGAGAACGTGCTATAGTGACTTCAAAAAATATAATTGTTCATGAAATAAATAATTATGTACTTAAATTATTACCTGGCAATAACAAATCATATTTTAGTTTGGATAATATAAATATTTTATAAAATATTTTATAAATATTTTATACAATTCAGGTAATAGCGATAATATAAATATTTTATATCCCATGGAATTTTTGAACAAATTAAACTTGAATCCAGCGGATTACCTACACATGAACTTATATTGAAAATTGGCATGCCTATTATGTTATTAAGAGATTCAGATCAGATACGTGGTCTGTGTAATGGCACAAGGTTGATTGTGACAAAATTGTTTGAAAGACTGATTGGAGGCAAAAATACTAACAGGAAACAATATGGGAGAAACAATTCATATTCCAAGGATAGTATTATATGCAACGGAAAGTAAATGACCGTTTACGTTTAAAAGACGTGAATTTCCTGTCAAGCCATGTTACGTAATGTCGATAAACAAAAGTCAAGGCCAGTCGTTAAACCAAGTAGGAATATATTTGTCAGAACAATTTTTACTCACGGACAATTACATGTTGCGTTATCCAGAGTTATGTCAAAAAAAAGTCTTAAATTTTTTATAAATAACGGCGACGACATCCCTAATAATTGTACAAAAAATATTGTCTATAAGGATGTGTTGAAAGATATATAACTCTTTGTATTTTGAGATAAAATATACACATTTTAAGTACTACAACTACTTCAAATATACATATTTTCATAAATATCTCTACTTTTTACTACTAATTTCTCTATACATACGACATATACACACACATTTCCTATATAACAGAGTTGGCCGGTGCCATTATTCCTTTCATTGTTCCTCCTTGGACAGTATGCCAAGTAAATCACATGTGAGTTTTCACGTGTGAAATCCTTTCTCTAAAGTCAAACTCTTTATCTCTGTCTCTCTCTCACCAGTCATCACAACAGCCCTAACCTCACACTGCGATCAAAGAAAGGAGGGAATCTCATCGCACTCCAATCATATTTGGGTTGCGATCGGAAGTACAAGATTCTCAGCCCCTAGATCAAGAAGAAGAGATACTAGAGTGACAAAGATGAGTAGTTATTTTTATTTATGTAGTTGTGATCAGTTTAGGTTCAAAATTATTGGGGATTCTGGATTGATTTTGATCAATGATTGATGGGAGAAATTGGGTGCATGTAGGTGAAAAATTGTTGGTTGATTTGGAAGAACCATCAACAAATAACAATTTTTGTCATTTCCATCATCTGCGTACCATGGCCAAAATCTGCATGATAGAGTTCCCGATTTCTCTTGATGTCTTCATGCAAGTTTCTCAGAACTGGGTCATCTATGCCATAATCAAATTTCACGATGATCCAATGGTGCAATCTATCTAAATCAAGGTAAGTTTGACGACTGTTTGTAAGAATTTCTGTTTTGAGTTTGTATTTTAAAGTTTTGATGTTTTGGTGTTATGTTGACAATTTGATGAGTTTCACAATTGAGTATATCTGGAAATCTGTTTCAGTAAGTTGTATGTGATAGAATTGAATACTTTATGTTCATTGTGCAGTGAAATATAAAGGCTTAGAAGATTGAAATTTGTAATGTGGGCAAATATGAGTTGCAAATGATTTGGTGCTGCTATTTTAGAGAGGAAAATGACCGCTTCTGGTCAGACCAGCCATGATTAATTATGAAGGTTAGTAGGGATTGAATCAATGCTTTGCTTAATGGTTTATGGTTTATATGATGATGATCATGTTTAGAATTTCCATCACTATAATTATGATTTTTTTTGTGGTTTTAATTAGATAATTTGCCAGAAACGAAAACATAAAAGTTTTCTCCTACAACGATATAAGATCCGCGTCTGATAATTTTCATGCGAGAAATATAATAGGGCGATGATATTTTTGGAATTGTGTATAAGGTATTCACACTTTACAAACTTTAAAGATTTTTACAAAGAATTATCTAAATTGTGTTGCAGATAGAACTACGAGTTGTACTCTTTAATTTATTGGCACAAAGAAACTTTGTTTTGCATGTTAAAAATAAAATCTCACCTGTCGTTTAACTTGGTAAAAATTTGAAACATGCATTTCTAATTCTTCATAGCATTGTGATTGCATAAGAGTTCGAGAAGTTGTTATAATACTTACAAATGTGCAACTTCATTTCGATTACTTCTTGCTACAAAGCTGCTTCTTTGTCTTTGAGCCTTTTTTGCTCATTGATCAAGAACAATATTTCATCATGCTTATCTAACATTATCAAGGTAGTTTTAGTCTATGACATCTCATTCTAAATAATTTGGCTATATTTTGTTAGGAACCTTGAGAAAATAGAAAACAAATTGTTATGAAGACATTTTCTGCTAGGTCAAAGCAAGGAGTACTAGAGTTTTTAATGAGACTAACACTATATCACATTTCCAAAGTAAGATTTGCAAGTGGATATATAGTTGGCGTGTATGTGTTATCGTCTCACACCATACCGATAACTTGGTTCATTTCCTCAACAATGCCAAGGTGGTAATTGTTAGTGGCCTGAGTCCAATTAATTAGCGAGCTAAACTCATATATTTTTTCTACAACTTTTATATGCTTAATTAGTCCCTGTTTGTTAGTGTGATCATCAATTGTAACTGTTGTATCTATGTTGCAGGTTGTGAATAAGCTAGGATTATTGGATACTTTCATTCCGGTCATCCTCTTTGTATAATCAAGATCAGAGCACTTATTTGAGGCCAATGAGTTAGCTATGATCCTTTCAAAAGTTTCATTAAATTGTACTTATTTAGCCATATAATCTTTATATTGTATTTTGCAACTAAAATGTGCTCATAGTAATGAATCTATTTATTGGGTGCTCATAGTTTTGAATCCATTTATGTTTTTTGTTTGATTTTTTTGTATTTCATTTATGAGATAAATGAACTACTTATATGTTGATTCATTTAGATTTTGACTTCATGATAGATCTGTTAAGCTTTTGTCTTCTTCTTTATACTAATGATGGGTACATTGTCTATGAGAATTGCAACTACTACATAAGAACATATAAACTTAGTAGATGAGTAACCAAAACTAAAATGAGTAGACAGTATATAAACGTCTGATTTTATAGTCACAGTACTTAATACCTAAAATGTCATTAAATTTATCTCTGATTTAGCACAGGGTCCTAATAAATTTAGCACTTTTATATTCTTCTTATTCGAATACTCTACGGCTGTCACCGCGCCTTTACCTAAAATATAATTAAATTTATCTATAATTTAGCACAAAATTCTAATAAATTTAACACTTTTATATTATTTTTATTCGGATACTCTCTTTCCATCATACATTTAAATCCTTTGCATAAATTGCACTAAGTAAAAAATTGTGGGATTATACAACTTTTCAAAATTAGCCACAACCAATCGTCTTAACATTCACCACATAGTCCAGCCGTATGTTTTTGTTTTAATTTCTTCTTGGATTTAATCTGAACTTAGACGGCACTTGTCCTCCTTCCTGGCCACCACCAGGGCACCAGTCATTCATTCACCGACAAATTAAAGTACTAGAAAATATCTCTGACGGAGGAAGCTGTGGAAGCGAGACTGGTCGATATAGACTAAGATGCGCACGCAAACAAACCCGATCGAAACCAAATGGATTCCATAGCCCTTCTTATGCTAGCCCCTATATCTCCTCCTTACTTAGAGCAAGAGCTCGATAAGCGCTTCAATGTCCTCAAGCTCTGGACCGTCCCTAACAAAACCCAGTTCATCAAGGACCACTCGGCCTCCATTCGAGCCATCGTCGGCCATGGCGGCGCCGGAGCTGACGCCGAGATGATCGAGGCTCTGCCGAAACTGGAGATCATCTCCAGCTTCAGCGTTGGGATAGACAAGGTGGACTTGAACAAGTGCAAGGAGAAGGGTATAAGGGTCACCAACACACCCGACGTGTTGACGGATGATGTGGCGGATGTCGCTGTTGGGTTGGCGCTGGCGGTGATGCGGCGGTTGTGTGAGAGTGATCGGTATGTGAGGAGTGGGCGGTGGAAGAAGGGTGACTACAAGTTGACCACAAAGGTACTAATTGATTACATCTTTTCTTTCACTTCTAACAGATTTTGCTTGTGGATTTCATCTCGTATGGATGTTGTTTGCTGGCTTTTTTTTGGTGTTTGGTCTTGGTTAATTAGGGATATTTTACATCGCTTCTTATGTAAGTCAACTTCTGTGGTAGCTAGGGTTATGACTTGTCAATATATATGCTCTTTTTGTAGTTGAGTTTTTTGGAACGGGGAATATATAGCTAGCTAAAAACCTACTAAAATTGTTAAGAGCTATTTGAACTATAAATGTTAAATCGCTAGGCGCCAGTTGGGAGGTGAAAAGAGGACCGAGCGCTTAGGGTCTACTACTAGCAGAAGGATCACTATGGCCGATGATAAAAAGTTGTTGGTTGTTAACAAAAGTCGTCGGTTATAACTATAGCTGACGATGTGTCATCGATTATAATATCGTCGAAAAATGACCGTCAGTGATATTATAGCAGACGAGTTAAGAGGGTTATCGTCGGCTATAGTGTGAACTATAGTCGATGACTTACACGTCATTGGGAATGGTTTAGACTATTCCCGATGAAGTCGTCGGTCAAATCCATCCCCATGGTCAAAATGTTGACTGATCCACACTATATCCGACAAGGTTTTCTATGAATGTCGTTGGCTATAGTTCAAGAACATCATCGATAATAGTGTGAATGTCGTCGTCTATAGTCTACAGAAATGTCAATTTCTGGAGAATGTTAGTCGACGAGATATATTCATGTCGTCAGTTATAGTTGGCGAATTTTTTATTTTAAAAACCGCAGATTATGGATGTCATTCCCAGAACCTGCAATTGCAAAATACAACACATATTTTTCCAACAACCCATATTTTTCAACAAACACATCCATAAAAACAAAACACATATTCACCCACAAGAAGAAGTCGCTACACTAAGGGTTTCCCAAATATATGTTAACGAAAGGATTTGATTGATTACCATGGTCTTGCTGATCCTTCTCCGGTTGCGGCTGCGGCTGTGGTGCACTAAAAAGATGTAGAGGTGGGGCCGGGATCTAGATCTCAGAAGCCTGAAACTGTGCATAACATTGCTGCATCCATGTAGCCATAGATGTCTGCTACTCAGCTAATCTCGTTTTCTCGGCTAATCTCGCTCACTCCATCTCCCGCATCATCTCCTCCATCTGTTTCTGAGTCTCCTCCATCTCCCTGGCATGTCTCTGAAGCTGCTCTTGTAGCTCAGTGTTCCTAGAAGTTCTCGACCCGCGGGAAAATTCAAGAGTTTTCTTCAAGACCCCTTCGCCCCTCTTTCTGAGACCTCTGCAGTAGAAGCTGTTCTTTCTTGGAGAGATCACGGTTGACATAATCCTCGTCGCTACCATCAGATCAGATGGATCAATATGATCAATCAGGAGGTCCGCATCCGGGGTGTTAGGATATAGCTCTCTTGCTACCTGAGTCAACACCTATAACATCACCTCCTGCACTCTCGCCTAATTGACAAGGAAAAAAATAACGTTTAATTTAAACATACAATTTTTTTTAGAGTAAATACATTATAAGAAAATATGTTAATTAATTTATAAGGGTTCAAGACTTATAGCATCTTCGGGATACTGCGGATACGCGTGCTGCACTGTATACACCAACGCGGGGACTTCTGGGTGTTGGGCGGCCTCCTCCATCCAACCCGAATATGATCTGAAATCGGTACGATGGTTCTTGGTGTTTTTGCCTCGGTTCTTGGAATTTGTTTTAGAAATGACTTTGTTGGATAAACATACATCAAAAAATTATCAGCTAATTATTTTTGCCAAATACTATACAACACAAACATACTCAGGTTACATACTTTTAATCTTGGGTTGTTGAAGTGGGTTACAAGTCATCGCCACTCATACTCCCTATAACAAAACTTGCTAGGGGTACCTGAACGGTCGTCGTCGTACTTATTTCAGTGCTTTTTTAGGTCGGCCTTCCACTTCTTGTACTTATATTAATGCAACACAAATGTTAGAAATTGACAACACTTGATCAAAAAAATCTAACTCGATATATACAATATAACTCGAATCACATCACCTGCCCTCTTGCGCCTTATCTGCCCACGTGGGTTTGAACTCGTTCTGCACGTGAAACCACTTCTGCAATGTATATATAAATGGTAAAAAATTGTATATTTATTCGGACTTGATTAATAAGTTGAAATGATACATAATGAATATACAATATAACTCACCAACAATGCATTACTCAATTTGTACTTCACGCAGTGCGGCACAAAATTCCAATCTGGTCATAGCATTGAGACTATCCTGTATGATGCTTCCCACCATACCGGCGTACTTTCGCGTAATCTTTCCCTTGATCACCTCACCTCCGTCCACTGTTTGAATGACCACTTTCCCTCCACCCCTGATCGCCTCGTCCAATAGCTTGTCAACGACGGGGCCTTTGGTCTTTCTTTCTTTGCTTTCGGTTTCGCCTAAAATATGGTAAAAATATTAAAACATAAGCACCCAATTAAATTTACATATTATTAATAAATTTGAAATTAAAGAATCAAAGTTGTTAATTAATATTTACCCGATTCATTCGTAGCTTGTCCCGGAACCCTCACACTTCAAAGAGGTTTCTCGAATGGTACATACATGTATGCTTGTTTCGGGGTAGTGAAACCTTGCTATCCTGGAATAGGCATTCCCATGTGGAAACACGTTGCCCAAAAATACCTATTTAACAAATTAAAGAACATACTCAGAATTATCGCTAATTAAACACGTTTCACACAAATACTTAGGCTCATATGATTATTGAACATACACGTTTATAATCAAATACATCTTTAAGTAAAGCTCACAATTAGAATCACCGCTTGAGTCTGACTCGGTGTTCGAGTTAATTTCTGGTAAAATGTGTCACTCCTCGGCACCTGAGTCTTTGTTGTATTCATTTGGATTAACATCAATAAGTTTTGCTAGAAGAATTTGAACTACACTACCCTGTATCACATTATTAAGGCGAATTGTAGAGGATTCAGGAATACCAATTACGTTCGGCACTTGGTATGCAGTAACTTTTTCATTAGCTGCAGTCTCACTAAGTGTGGCAGCACTGTATATGTTTCTAGGAACAACATGGTTAATTACTTTCCAAGTGCCTTTGTGCACAAGATCATCAAGATAAAACATTTGTTTTACCGCTGTGGCAAAAACAAAAGGGTCATCTTCATACCAGCTTGTAGCAGTATTCACCGAAAATATTCCGTATTAATCGATCTTTGTGTTCTCAGGGTCAGTATCAAACCATCTACACTTAAACAAGTACATTATCATGCCTTACCCATAAATTAGTTCATCCACTGAATGGAGAACGCCGTAATAGTCAATGTCATTCTGCCCACCATGCACCATTACCCCAGAATTCTGTGTTCTCCGTCTGACATCTCTATGTTCACATATAAATTGCACGCCATTGACCTTATACATCGAATAAACTCTTGAAGTTACCGGTTTCTATGCCAAGAGCCTCAATTCATGTGACCACTGAGGGATACCATTATCTTGTACATGGTTCATCTGGAAAAAAATATGTGTACAACCATTAACTTTAAATATGAACATTGACAACATAATATATATAAGTAAATATATCTATATACGTACCCATTTGTCAAAATAGTTTGCAAACGTCTTGTTGTGGTACTCAACATCACCGGCAATAACAGGGCAGTAAAGGTGTATATTTTTTTAGTATTAAACTTCTGAACAATTAATCAATACCGACCACTAGGCAATGACTAGCTCATATGATTCTAAATTGTACAAAGTTTGGCAACTTTCCAAATACTTCAACATCATTGGAGATGATAGAAAGGTTGAACTGTGGTTCATCTACCAGCATATGTTGTGGAGGGTCCTCCAACGCTCTCAAATACAACTTGGTATACGTTACGCACTCGTGCGCAAGATATGCTTCAGCGATACACCATTTAGGTGCGGATTTATTCATCACACAATCTTTGTAGTCCTCAAGTTATCTATCAAGTTATAAAGTGCACGTTATGATTATTGAAATATAAGTGTTTATATATAATTAAAAACATCCAAATTCAGATGAATTGTATATACCTTTCCATGGCATACATCGAAGTGTAGTGTGCTGGTCCGGTAAGCAACAATTGTTCGGGAAGATGGAGCATCAGGTGAGGCATGATGTCAAAAAAAATTAGGAGAAATATCCTCTCAAATTTGCGCATGATAAAAATGATGTCCTGTTACATTTCTCATATGTCTGATGTTTTCACTTCTCTGGTGCATAAATTCTGAAAGAATCTTGACAATGCCATTAACGGCTCCACCACCACTTTTGGCAGGTACCCTTGAATGAAAACAGAGAAGAGACATTGAAGCAGTATATGACAGTCATGATTCTTTAATCCGTACATCTTATTGCCTTTGAAGTTAACACACCGGTCTATATTTCTTGCATAGCCTGAAGAATACCTGACATTACCCATTCACCCAAAAAATTCATTCTTTTGGTCAGACTTGACGGTGTAAGGAGTTTGATGCATTTTTTTCTTCCCATCTCTCAACCACAAATGTTTTCGCAGTCTCACTCTTTTCAGATCAATGTGTGTCTTATGGTGTCTTTAGTTTTTCCCTCCTAATTCAGCACTGTATCCACCACACTTTCGCACACATTTTTCTTTATATGCATGACATCTAGGTAGTGTCTGATCGACAACTTGGACCAGTACGGGAGTTTCCAGAATATGCTTTTATATGTCCAGAATTTATACATGTCGGGTCTGTCAGGTTTTGACGCTACTATTTCAGGATGATTGCTCAGCTGCCCAAAATCGTATTCATTCATCACTTCCAAAATTTCAACCCCCTATCTCCTGGGTTGGCACGCCTGTTTCTACAATTCCATCAAATGCCTCATTATCCTCCCGAAATGGGTGATCATGTGGAAGCCAACAATGGTGACACATCTGGACAATCTTCCTGCAATGAGGTTTGCAGCACTCAAAAGTCATGCACTTTGGACAAGTCATGTATCCCCTGGTAACGTTGCCCAACAACATCCTACAGGCAGGAAAATCATTGATAGTGCCAACAAGCATGACATGCATGGGGAACATCTCATTTTTGTACTTATCATAAATGGGATAGTCATGTTCACTCAGGTACTTAAGCTCCTCAATCAAGGGTCTCAAATATACATCCAGACACCTTCATGGATAACTCGATCCTGGAATTAACAGAGTGAGCATATTGTATTCATTCTTCATGCAAATCCATGGAGGAAGATTATACGGTACCAAAATAACTGGTCATATACTTTATTGAAGACTCATGTTGCCAAAAGGTTGAATCCGGTAGATGAGAGCCCCAGCCAAATATTTCGGACTTCTGATGCAAAATGAGAAAACTCCCTGACCATATGCTTCCAAGACTCTCCGTCAGCAGGGTGTATAAGAGTATCATCGTTAGGCAAATTCTTTTCAGCCCACCATCTTATAGCTTCGGCCGTGTGTGCACACATGAACAACTGTTCCAGCCTATCAATCAGTGGGAAATACCGAAGAATTTTCACAGCTTTCTTGTTCCCTGTAGGAGTCAACTTATACCTATCTGTACCACATACCGGGTAGACATCAAGGCATTCAAGATCATTCTCATAAGCATCTCCACCCCAGAAGAGAACGCAATCATATCTGCATGCATGGATTTTGATGTAGGAAATGCCAAGATGTTTCAGGATATGTCGCACCTTACGATGAGTGGTAGAAATGCGATGACCGGGGGGGGGCAGCAGCGAAGCAGACCACTTCAGCCAATCATCAACAACATTGACACTCATTTTGTTCTCCACTTTGAGATTCATTACTCCCATGACACTTTCAAGAACATTCTTATTACATCCGTTGCACAACAGGGTCTGTTGGAATGCAATCAGGTTATTGTACTTGTTCATACAACCAATGTTGACAGCTCTAGGTAATTACTGGACTGGTTCAATATGAGAGAAGCCCCAAATGGCGGGAGAGATATTTGGTGCTTGAGCAAATATACCGTTCTCATAAGGAAACACATCGTTGATCAACCTCGTTGTTGGATCATTGGATGTACTAACCATCTCAGTAAATTGCCCATGATCATGCTGACCAGTTGATGATGTTTCACCGTGATAAATCCAACATGTGTACTTATCCCAAAACTTATTTTTCTTCATGTGCTCCAATACTTTATCAATGGAAAAACAATATCGTTCGCTGTGACACTGACATTTCATACACGAGTAATAATGAATTGTCATCCCTCCACAATTAGCCTTCACATATTCTACAAAACTCCTAATTCTATGGTGATATCTAACATCTCATCTTGGAAAGCACATCCAACTCTTGTCTATCCTGAAAATTTCAACTGTATATATATATGTACTCTAATTAATTAAAAATTCATCATTATATCTATATATATCGATTTTTAAACTACAAATTACATAATTTAATTCTTCTACTCCATAATTACAGATTAACACATATATATCAACATTTTACATATAATTATACATATATATATTCATCGAATTCAACTCAACTCAAAATTAACAATCAACTCTACATCAACAATCAACACACACATATGTATATATATACGTACCTATATAGCTTCATGAACCTATTTTGGACAAATTCTGACAACACGCAACAATGTCAGAGAGTTTTGAGTTTTTCTCACCAAATTTTTTTTTGAAAGATTGAGCTGTTGCCCAGATCGATTTGTAATAAAGAACTATAGCCGATGACTTAATAATGTCGTTGGCTATAGTTGAAAAATGTCGTCGGTGTTTATCAAAAATTATAGCCGACGACGGTCCCGTTACAAATACCGACAACATTTTTTCGATCGTCGGCTATAGTACTCTGCCCGACGACTGGAAACTATGGTCGACAGGTATTATAGTGTACCCGACAACATCAAAAGTCGTCGGCCTGTTTTTCGTCATTTCGTCAGATATAGTACTTATTCTGATAGTGTACAGAAAGACTAAACGGATATTTAGGCAGTTCTAGAGAGAATTATTTTAAATGACAATATAGATTTATTCATTTCATGTTCTTGAGTAAATCATATTTTCAGTATTTTTTTACTCATTAAACGGCTAACATACCACTCCTAATGCCGAGAAGGATTTATCCATTTAGGCCTTAGGCCGGGATTTCTCATCAAACTTTTTTGATGGCGTGTACGGAAATATTTTTTTTGTTTGTTTGTGTTTAAGATCAAGACAATAACGCGACAATGAATACTTAATACTGGAAGCTTTTACTATACTTAAAAAGAAAGTCTAGAGTACAAGCGTGACACTACATGAGGGCATGCAGCACATGAGATGTGCCAATTCAGCTAAATTGAGAATGCAGTTCTAATCCAAAGGTTGCATATTCTCGTTCAATAGCATGCTTTAGGCATAATTGTCTGTTGATGCCTGTAAGCTAGAGTCATCAGTTTATGTATCGTCTTGGGAACAAAGACACTAGCTAGAGTCATCTCATTCCCAAGTTCCTTATGCCTACTTGTGTTAAACGTGCCACAAGACACAAGTCCACAACCATGAGCCATTATTAGGCCGAATTATTGGAAATAAATTTATTTATTCTATTGTCATGAATTATGTTTCAATAATATTCAGCCCTGCATAATTGCACCTGTTGGTTTCGATTGGTTGTACCTATTTATTCCTTTATCCCCCGCACGACTCGACGACAAAACATACCCACCTTGTATCTCGCTCTCTCAACTCAACTCAACTCAACTCAACTGCCACAGTAACACTTCTGTCCTTGTATAAATCAAACCAGAGGCCCTTCACGAATCACAGCGTCTCCAAACGTTTTGGAACAATCGAGGCACAGAAACCCAGATTCCCAAAATGGAGTCCATAAGTCTTCTGATGCCAATCCCAATGTCCTCTTACTTAGAGCAAGAGCTCGACAAGCGCTTCAATGTCCTTAAGCTCTGGACGGCTCCACACAAGACCCAGTTCATCAAGGACCACGCCGCCTCCATCCGCGCCATCGTCGGTAACGCCGCCGCCGGAGCGGACGCTGAGCTCATCGACACTCTGCCCAAGTTGGAAATCGTCGCCAGCTTCAGCGTCGGGATCGACAAGGTCGATCTCAACAAGTGTAAGGAGAAGGGTATAAGGGTCACTAACACCCCTGATGTGTTGACTGATGATGTGGCCGACTTGGCGATCGGGTTGGCGTTGGCGGTGATGCGGCGGCTTTGTGAGAGTGATCGATATGTCAGGAGTGGGCTGTGGAAGAAGGGTGACTACAAGTTGACCACAAAGGTTGAATCTTTTTCTTAAGTTCACTGTTTTATTGGACATTGGTTGGTACTAACCTTGAGTTGCTTGCTTTTTGCATATTAGTATGCGTGTTTGGTTTAGATTAGGAATTGCAAAGGTGAATCTGTTTTAGTGTTGTCTGTTGTCACTTTTTGATCGTAAAACACTTGAAAGTTGAATCTGTGGCTTCTTGTTGTTGAGCACATTGTGTGAAGTTTTGGATTTGATCTTCTTTGCTCAAGTCAGGACAGGGGCAATGAGAATTTGCGGATAGTCATAGGCTCATAGCAGAAGTGTCACTGATACCTGTCCCTGGTCGCTGTTGACATTGTTTGTCTTATTAACCTTTAATTTCTTCACCTAGCTTTTGATGAATCACTTTCTTGCTTCCTAAGCTTGTTTTGTTTTTTTTGTACGGATGAATAAGCAATAGCTAAAGTCCGACATTGTAGTATTATCACTTTGGTCTTAGCTGTTGGGTTTATTGGTACCCAAATAGTGATTCTGATAAAAAGTCTACCATCTATTAACACAGAAAAGAATTAAGAATTGTTGGTCGACAACATAGCCTTTTACTTAATCGCATGATATAGGTCGAGAAGTTGATGTTGTTTGGTCAGCTTAGTATTTCAGGACAAGAGCATTGCTGATATGTTGGCTGTCAATCAAAAGAGTAATGCTGCCAATATACATTGTATTGCTATGTAACATCAATGTGAAACGTAGGTGTTTCGGAGTTAATTGGTGGTTGCTGATGAAGTGTTCTGTCTGCTTTCGTGTTTTACAAAAAGCTTTACCGGTATTTAGACTCTTAAAATGACATGGAGAACTAGTTTATTGTTCTTTCTTACTCTGCAAACACATGTTGGCTAATCAAGCATCTGTATACTTTCTTATATTTTCTCTTTTGAAATTGAGCTGATAGTCAAGTTATGAGTATGTGGATGGTGATTGCCTGTCTAGACTTATTTTTCTCGTTTGTTAAGTATTCATTCTCTCCCTATTTGTGATAATTTTTTCTTTCATTTCAGTTCACTGGAAAAACGGTGGGTATCATTGGTTTGGGAAGGATTGGCAAAGCAGTTGCCAAAAGAGCTGAGGCGTTCAGCTGCCCGATAGCTTACTTCTCTATAACAGAAAAACAAGATTTGAAGTACAAGTATTATCCAAGTGTTGTAGAATTGGCCTCCAATTGTGATGTTCTGGTTGTTGCATGCCCACTTACTGCAGAGACCCGTCACATCATAAATCGTGAAGTCATTGATGCTTTGGGACCAAAGGGTGTTCTTATTAACATTGGGAGGGGTCCTCATGTTGATGAACCCGAGTTGGTATCTGCACTGCTTGAAGGTCGACTAGGAGGGGCTGGCCTTGATGTCTATCAGAATGAACCAGAAGTACCAGAGCAGTTGTTTGGGCTTGAGAATGTTGTGCTCTTGCCTCATGTAGGAAGTGGCACCGTGGAAACTCGCAATGCAATGGCTGACCTTGTTATTCAGAATCTTGAGGCTCACTTCTTGAACAAACCATTGTTGACACCAGTGGTTTGAAAGTTTGTATCCGCACTTACGGTTCATTGGTCGCATCATTGTGATCTGGTACTACTGTCTTCTACAATAACTAAAATCATTGTTTTCAGAATTGAATGCATACTTGTGAAATAATTTGGTCAAATATTGAAGTATCTCATGGCATCGTGTTTGGCTTCATGGACTTGTGCTGAATTGCATCCTAATTCTTCATTCCTATTCCTAAAATATAGCTTCCCTCCTTGTCATTTTATTATTCATGTACAACTTGAACATAGTTTAGCGACCACGTGAAAGAACTAAAATGTGAGACCCAGATACAAGCTAGCATCTATCAACGTCATCTCACTATAATGCCTGCTACTGGTGACTGAAGAATTTAAATCCGAATATATAGAGACCCAGATACAGGCTTTGCTGTAAAAAGTAAAGACCAAATGCTTGTGAGAACAATCCTGCAAACAATGTCTGTATCCAATTTGCATCTGCTGTCCATACAATGTCTCTATCCGGCGGAGAGAAATAATTTCAATGAATCAAACTTGACAATGGACGGGCTTCTAATTAAGATTCATTCTCGCAAGTGTTGGTGGTACTTATTTCTGTAATTTGCAGAGGTCCTGTAAGATAAATATTGCCCTCTTCACCTAGCTAGGTTAGAGTTCGATCTAAACGTACTATTTATAAGCTTCTGTTGCCTGTACTCACCAACCACATACACTGCAGCATTTTGCATGGGTACATGGGTTGGAAATAAATCCTTTATGTCCCAAAAAAGATTATGTAAGAAATCTCAATCCAAGAAAAGCTGCATAGATGACTTGATCGATCCTCATCATCTTTCTTCTTACTCCAGTAGAAAAATGTACATGTAAAATGTTTAGGGTAGAATGATTTATTCATTTAATCCCAAATTGAGTATATACTAGGTGAAGCCCCGCGCCGTAGGCGCGGATGAACGTTAAGTTTGAAGGTAAAGTTGTCAGGGGATGAAGAAACTGGGAAAGAAAATTAAAGAACATAGAAAAATATATTAGATATAAATCTAATATAGGTATTGGAATGCAGAGTACTAAAAATGCAGAAACGATCCATATATTACATACATTACATTTGTATGCCTTCTTTTTTTGGGCACGTTGCATTGAAAAATTGAGTTGCATATTCTATATCACATGGAGACATACCTTTACTTTATTATATTCATCGTTGCATCTTCTTGCATGACATACCAACCTTTTTATGCCTTCTTTTTCATGTATTTCGAATTCAGGCCATACATCTGCAACACGATTGTCAACCTTAGTCAGTATCCAAATTAACAGTACCAACATACAAACAACAATATCCAAATTACTTTACATGCTTGTGACGATTCAAAGCACCAAGCTTTGTTGATCGTGACTCAAATTCCCTTAATACAAATCTAAAACAAATACATTGCATTAAGATCACAATCTTCTTAATATACACACTTGAAAGATACCAGAACCTACATGAGACGACCAAAAACTCAACAAATCCTCACATACAATATTTCATATTAAAATCCACACAGACAAATATGACACCAAATTAATCACCAAAACTCATCAATACTCATAATCACAACATAACCAAAAAAAAAAACCAAACCCAATCGCCATCAACAGAGTACTTTACCTACTTGTGATGATTCAAAAACATCAAGCTTTTCTAATCATTGTAAAAGCAAAGACAGAATCTGCACAATTCAAACCCAAAATGATGAGGATCAGTGCTGAGATGGCATGAATATATATTTGATCACTACCCATTACCAAAAACTACAAAATCTACCTCAATGGATCAAAACTACTTAAAAAAAATAGATCTTACCTTGCTGAGGAGTCTTGCGATTTGCAAATATGAAAGCTACGACTCAGATGCCATCTTTCAAGTAATAACTGGGAAAAAATGTCGCCGACTTAGTTAGAGTAAATACCACATGAGACAAGGACTTGCTAGTTATGCTGTTTTTTATACTTCTAACTTACCCAGATTAATGCTAATAAGGAGAGAGTTAATATACGTTTTTCTATCAATTAGAGTTAATATACCCAGATCAATTGATCTTCATATACGTTTTGAGGACAAAAATGTGCTAATGTACCCAGATCAATTTATAACGTGATAGTCCAATCTAAAAAGTCTGTTTTGCAAGTGTTATTCTCATGCTTATAATATGAATAAAATGATGAAGGAAATTGTATATTTACCGTAGTTCTAAATTGTGGCAATTTAAAATGTATATGTTATAACAAAAATTATGAATGAATTATATACCTTGCAATACATCTTTATAAACAATATTTTTTGTAAAATTATTGGGAATTTCGTCATTGTTGTTTATAAAAATTTTGAGTCCTTTTTTTTATGTAACTCTTGATAATGCCACATATAACTGTCCATGAGTAAAAACTGCTTCCGATAAATATATTCCAACTTGATTTAATGATTGACCTTGACTTTTATTTATGGTCATTGCATAACATGGTCGGACAGGAAATTGACGTCTCTTAAATGTAAATGGCCATTTACTTTCCGTAGCATATAATACAATTCTTGGAATATGAACTTTTTGTCCCGTGTTATTTCCTGTGAGTATTTTTGCCTCAATTAATCTCTCAAATAATTTTGTCACAATTAATCTTGTGTCATTACATAAACCACGTATTTGATCTAAATTTCTTAATAACATAATTGGCATGCCAATTTTTAAAATAAGTTCATGGGTTGGCAATCCATTAAATTCAAGCTTGTTCAAAAACTCCATGGGATATAAAAGATTAATATTATTACTATTACCTGAATTGTATGAAATTGAATCTGAACTGAAATATGATTTTTCCTGACCAGGTAATAATTTAATTGCGTAATTATTTATCTCTTGAACAGTTATATTTTTCGGAGTTACTATGACACGCTCTTTTAAATAATTTGTATCATTATATCTATTTAAAAAATTGGGATATGTTGCTTCAAAAATTGATTTTATAGGATCAATTGTAGGATCAGTAAGTAATTCATTTGGTATATCTATCCAACTCACATCTGGATCACCTGTAGGGAATTTTGATTCTAATCGACCTTCACCTATTTGTAACATCCATTCACCAAATTGTTTAATTTCATTCTTTTCTATATTGCTTAAACCAATAGTTGATAATCTCATATTTTCAGTAAGATGAAATATTGTAATAGTAGGCCACAGGTATGAATTATTGAACGATTGTTGAATGACTTGTTCTTTACTACCACCTTGTATAACCGGCAATGTTTGTCTAAAATCTCCTCCAAATAAAATTGTTTTTCCTCCAAATGGTTCTTCATTTTTTGACAAAATATCTCTAAGTGTCCTATCTACTGATTCAATACACCATTTAGTACACATAGGAGCTTCATCCCAGACTATTAATTCAGCTTTTTCAATTAAACCAGAAATATTGGTTTTTTTATTTATATTACAACTTGAATCTTTATCTATAATGGGTTTTATTGCAAAACGTGAGTGAGCTGTTCTGCCTATTGGAAGTAATAATGATGCAATGCCTGATGAAGCAACAGCTAAAACAATTTTTCCTTCAGATCTTAATCTTGAAATTATGGTATTCCATAAAAAAGTTTTTCCCGTACCTCCACAACCATAGACAAAGAATGATCTTGGTTTTTTTTCTTGGACAGCACTTATCACTTGATCGTATATAATTTTTTGAGTAGTGTTCAATTTGGCGATCAAGTCGGAATGTTGTAGTTTTAATGCTTCACAATCAAAATTTAGTTCTTCTCTAATAAGCCTATTATCAAATTCATGTATTCGCTGTATTATTGGCATTGGCAATTGATGATTCTTTAAACTACTCGATGACATGTTAAATAATTTTTCAAGTTCATGCAGAACAGCATTCTTTAAATCTTCATCTGGTACAAAAATCTTTTGCATTCCAAAATTTAATTTCATTCTATGCGATATATCATCAGACATGTTAATCCAATATGCATCAAATAAAGCTCTAGGATTAGAGACATTACAAAACAAAATAATTGTAACAAATAAATGACGAATTTGAGCAGAACTTGCAATAAAAGTAGATTCTAAAAGTGCTTCAAACCATTCTTTATCATCACCTAATAATCCCAAAGCTCGGCATGTTTCTTGATAAGTAGAATATGTTATGCCATTGACTGTTCTAATTGCCTCAAAATCAGTGCATCCTTTTTGTATATTCAAAAGCATTCTTAGATAATACAATTCACCAGCATTTGGCGGCACATGCGCTATTCTACCAAGAACACAGTATTGTTTTCTTTGGGTCCATAATTTTTTATTATTATTCCACACAAATTTAGTAGGAAATTGAGTGTACGTTAATTTTTTTGCCTTCTTATAAGTCTTGTTCGCAATGAACCAAGCAGTTAACATCGTAGTTTCTATGGATGGATCTTGTAAGACATTTTCAATAGAGTTAGATCCATGAAAACAAACAGTTTGTTCATTAGGCAAATGAATCTTCAGATATTGAACCGCAGGAAACCTAGAGTGAATAGAAAATTCAAAAAGACGCCACACAGACTCATGAGGAGTTAAATATCTACAATTAAGGTAATTTTGTATTTCGTCATTTACATTGTCACGGATCAATATGCGTGCTCTATCAGGTCCTTTGTTTATGTATTTGAATAAGTATTTAATTAACATAGATTGAGAACATGATTCAACATTTATATGAACATTATACCTTAATAATAAATTAGCATTATATGGTACAACAAAATTATTTCCAACTTCAACTCCTTTTTTGATCACAAAACGTGAATCATCATCACGGCGTCTATACTGAGGAGAGTTAATTTCTTGAAAAATTGTGTTCGGAATAAATGGCTTTGGAAAATGTTTTGTACATAATTTATCTCTCATACACGGAGAAGATGGATTGAGTTGACCGCATGGACCATGAATCATAAATTGGCTAACTATTTCAAATAATTTTGGATTAGTATTTTTATCAGGCAATTCTGCTGAAATTATAGAATCCACATCACTTGCTGTATGACACTTGTATTTATTTGTAAGCCAAAATAATAAATGAGCATGTGGGAATCCTCTTTTTTGGAATTCAATTGTACATACATGAGCATGAACTTCCCCAAATGGTTTTCCATTTTTAATATAAGAAATCATATCATCCACCTTTATTTTAAAAATTTGACAAATAATATCAGGACGATCTTCCGGTTTGTATCCAGGTTTTTTTTCAAAATATCTCAAAATTTCTGGCCATTTTACATTGCATGTGAAAGTGTTAAACAAATCTGGATTCCCATATTCTCTACAAATTGTCATTGCATCTTGATAATTATTAATCATATCTCTTGGACTGCCAGTATGAGAACCAGGAAGAAAAATTCTTTTTCTGACATCATAACCTTGGACAATTCCATCAGAAACAAATGTAGATAAATTATTCCATGTTTCAGACCTCAATTCTGGTTGATGATGCCTTATATATTCCAAACGATTTTCTTCGACAGTTGCATATGCATCAACCAAATATTGTTGAAATAATCTGCCACCTTTTAACAAAGTGCTCGATTGATTTGCCCTATCATGAATTTGATAACACACAAATTTGCTCATGGATAATTTTCTATCTTTATTATCAACATCACTTGGCATCGATTTCAATTTCATTTTAATTTTAAACCCATCCTCTCCATATGGAAAAAGAAGTGGATATTGTAACGACATAAGTTTTGGATGAATTTTAGAAATACGCTTAAGAGATCCTTCATTAGATCGAATAATTATATCTCTGTTAGAATTAAATTCACCTATGTCACCCACAATTAATCCACCAATTTCAGGCGCAGATGGTAATTCATATTGTTTGCCGTAATTTTTTTCACAATCAAGTACGGTTATATCAAAATTTGGCAACAAACAATTTTCAAAATCATTTCTCACAGAGCGATACTCTTTTGTCAACTCATTACATTCATCTAATAATTCTACCAATCCCTTCACAATATCATGATTAATCTTATTATTTGCATTATTTGGATCAATAGCAGTGATGCGATTTCTAATTTCATTTTCAGTGTCATATACGTATAACTGAGCATATTTAGGAGATTGTCCTTCTGAAGGTAAAACTGAACCCATAAGATGATGTACTTGACCACATATTTTAAAAACATAAGGAGCTCCTCCACTGTTTATGCCATGTTCAATTTTAGCTCCCATAGATGTAAAAGCAAACATAGAATTATAGACTCTGATATTATCACGAAATAACACGCTCCTTCTACCATTATCTGGATTTAATAATTCATCAAGAAAATGAGGTGTTGGATGTGACATCGGAATTTGAACTCGGCCTTTTTCACAACAATGAGTATATATTGGTTGTTTATTTTGTTTTTTTTTAATGCTTCATCTAACCAAAAGCAAGCAGCACAATACTTACATGCATAATCATCATCACCACAATCCTTGTAATCAACAATCACATCTGCAATGTCAATTATAACAGTATAAATTAGATAATCTATGATCAAAGATATTTTTTTGATGAATATTTAGTGTCAAATAATTGATATCAAAATTTCTGCTAACCTGCTTGATTTCGTTGATATGATGCTTGTCCAAAAGATTCAAGATGACCACCTATGATTCATAATAAATGACTAAGTTAGATTAATCAATAAATGATAAGAATGAAAACCTATTTTTTCAAGTTAATCATAGATCCATTTAGATAACAAAACAGTTGGCCATTATATTGAACAATTCATTTGCATGAAATAGTAACAATGAAAAAACACAATATACTAAACCTATTATATAATTCCCCTCTATGTCATGCACCTGTATTTATGAAAATTTGACTTGTAGGCAACATAAACTATATTTGATATAGGATACACGAAGTTATTCTAGATCATCCTATATCAAATTAAGCAATATAAAGTAAACCCATATATTAAACTGATATCATGATTCAAAAAACTCGAGTCATACTAAAAGAAGCAATATTTCCAACTCAAGAAAAATAAGACTGGTGTGCTAATGAAAAATCAACCATAATCATCAGAATTTTAGCCAATAAACATATTATATAATTTCACATTATTACTTCTACTGCACTACATATGTGTGAAAATTCTGCAAAATAGTTGAGAAGAAGAAAAACAAAACTATTTTCCTAACATATAGTGAATCTATTATATAATTGCACATTACTAATATCACTATAGCACGTATATCATTCATATGTATGTATGGAAATCCTATGTTGAAGTAATCTGGTACTATTTTTTATTGCATATGTATATGTCTCAGACGATCAATGTATGATTTAGTAAACACGAAGTTCTACTAAATTATCTTTTAACAAATTTACGAATATACAATGAAATCATATAATGAACTCATATATGAGCATATAGATATCAAACTCATACCAATTCTACTTCAGGGAAGAAGGGAAAACTGCCAAAATTGAATGAAGAAAAAATTAGACATAATTATCCTAATATATAGCCATTTGCTTTGTACACATTCCATTATTGTTTGTCATCAAATAAACCCCTATGAATCATTTAAATTCCAAGTGTCACATTCAAATGGTAATCGAGGATTCCAAGCACCAAAAATATCAAACTGAACAAAAAATCATGAAGATTACACTTTTACATCGCCCAAAACTAAATTAAGATTTAAAAGTAATAACATCTATAGACCCAATAGTCTACAAAACAAATTTTAACTTCAAAAATAACAAAACCACATAGATGACCCACTATTATCATAAAGTAAATGAAATACTGCATTTTGGCTTTAGGAAAACAGAAAACGAAGGAATGTTGCGACTTTTTTTTCACAGCGCACATAAATAGCTCTATTGTTATATAGATATTCATCAAATTTTTGCCGAACTGTTATTTAAGCTATACTCATTAAGTGTTATTTGTGCTATAATATAGATAACAAAAATCAAACTATTTTGTTGACACCAAGCAGTAACACTCAAATAATTATGTGCTAAAACACCTGATAGAACTCTGTGAACATCTTCATTGTGGTTATCCTCCTGTGCTTCATCACTGCTCTCATTGCCATACATCTCTGGGTCAAGAGACGGTAAGGACTGATGAGACCTATCAGCAGACAAATATGTTCTCTTAGAAGAAGGTTCCGCTTGATTTGACACCATTCCTTTTCCATACTTCATCTTGCACATCATATCTGAAAAACCAATTTGAATTCCATCTAACAATCCAAACATAAAAAAATTGAAAAGAAAGAATAACAATGTGGATTATCTTATAAGAACAAAAACAAAACTAAGCAATAAGATTGAATAGTACGGACCACACATAATTTATGATCAAATCTGATGGTTTATGACTCAAAAATGTGTCATGTATTATAATACCTGTAATAGTCTGATGGAGATCTGCATCATCACTATGTCTATTCATTATTGTTTCTACAAAAGATTTATGACGAAAGAATTCAAATAAATATCATGCTCCACTAAAAGAAAAGAAAAGAAAGCAACAAATATTAAAGCAGGCAAAATCACATGTACACCATATTCTGGAATTACATCATATAAATGAAAATAGCCTGTCTAAGGAAACTATACAAAACTATAGACAAAATAGCATTATCAATACATGAGAAATTAAACAGTAACACACCAATTATAAACCTATGATTAGTTAAATATATATACATATACCACAGTTATGAAACTAAGAAACAAACTAACAAAAATGAACATCAACAGTGACAACAGGAAAGCTATAATCAAACACACCACAACAGAAATCAAAATATCCATACTTCAAACTCATTCATACAACTAATATCCACACACACATAAATTAGTTTAACGACTCACAAAATCAAATCATGCACAAAATCACAATGCCGAAACCACGTTAACAAAAAAGAATAATGGCCAAACAAACATTGGCACACCATCCTTGGAGGAATCAACACAGTAACAAAGAATAGTAACCAGACAATAGTTGCTAGAAGAATATATCCAAGGGTAACTATCCCAAGGACTCAGAGCCAGGTGTCCAACAAAGCAAACTATCCCACCCACATCAGTCTGCTCAATAAAGCCAAAAATTGAACCACAGAACGGATTAAGGTTAAAATGCAATTCATTATTGAATATAGCTAGAAGTACGATCCTCACAAATGCAAGAGTAACACTGATAAACATCAAATCCTTATGGGCACATTTGCCTCACCGTTTTAGAACTTCAATCAATCAATGGTAAAATATATTGCAACCAATTGTATACTACATCAAATCCATCAACAGACACAAAAATTATATTCTTCAAAACAAATCAAACATTATATTCTTCGAAACAAACACAAAAAACGATTATTGTATGTAATAAACTGCTATATGTATGCCTACGTTACCTGATATAATTTCATTAGCATCTTCACTGTTGTCCTCTCTTACATGTGTACAGCTCAACAGTGTTGTTGTCTCATGGCACGTCGAAGATTCAACAAATTGATAACAACGCTGTCTCTTAGTCAAGCATCGGTTGTCTGGTGTACTTGTTGTAGGATAGTCCAATGTTGCCACTGAACCTTTCTCTCTAGTTGAAGAGTCATAATTCCTCTTTCGAACCATGTCTACAAAAGGTTTTTATAAATTTACGTAACCAAAACAAAGAGAGAATTCACACAGATTAAAGACCAAATCCATCACTACTATAAAGAAGCAAGGTTGAACAGACCTATCCAACTTCAATTAATTCACAACTTAGCTCTTTTACCGACTACAATTAAGATAAATGACAAACATATAACGAATAGGCTGATGCACAGCAGAAATCGATGCTTGTCAAATAGGAAATATAGGAAATTTATTCACCATTGAAAGTAAATCATAATTAACAACAAAGAAGTACTTGTATCCGTATATGTCCTTGTCACATGTTACATCCATGTCCATGTCCCATATATAAACAATTTTAGCAAGAACCACACCCTATGTTAATTATGATAAAAAAAACCAACATGGAAAGGTACATGTTTTTTGGTAGATACTCATCAACTGACTGTTTATTCTCCCCAAAAAAAAGTTAATTGTTGAACACATCTTTTGATGGCCTCATCAAACTACACAGAAAATCCACGTAGAAATTGAAGTACGTAAATCAAAAGATACACTGCAGCAGTTGACACTTGTTCTACCTTTGCAGTCTGCCTCCTCAAAGTCTTATAAGTAGAGCTACACCGAGGAAAGGAAAGTTAAAAACCTGCATGCAAAACAAAGTTCAAATTTAACAACGCAGAGTACAACATGAGTTAACTGTAAACAGAGAAAGAGACCCTAATCTCATAATTGTTACCTTGGATATGTTTTTGGTTATGCTTTCTACTGCACCCCTGCTGAGATACGACGAAAATCAAATCTGTACACAGAAACAAAGGCATAAGGAAATTATTACAGAACTACATGAATCCTCTATGCAAGGTTAAGTATGGTAAATCATAAATAGAAATTAAATAAGATGAAAAAAAGGTGACCACAATACACGACAAAACAACACTAACGAAGTAGTACACAAAGATTTGGAATGGGGACTTCATTTGAAACAAAACAAAAAACCAAGAGGGAAGGAAAGTAGATACCTCTAATTTGTTATAAGATAAATAAAGGTTACCCCTAATTTATAACACATAACACTCATCAGATAGAGAGGAAACCCATAATTATGGTTATTAAGACAATGCAACATGAATTCAAGCATCCCGGGCTAAAACCAACATTTAAAATTGAGTTGCACTATCATTTCATTATCAATCAACCTAGAACGTACTGAATGGCGGAGTTGTGATTTACCTTTAGGAATAGGACAGCGAAGATTAGCAGTGGCGCGACGGTTTTTTTCAGATCACAGTCGGTTCTGGGCAGGTAATCAGGATCAAGAATTCTGTGAGGCAGTTCTCTTACCCAGGCCTAGGGGTAAAACACGCTGCTGCATCATTCAAAGAACAACAAATTTATATAAACCATGCCATGACTTGACCTGACGAAAACAAAATCATCACCCCCGGAACCCAAACAATGCAACACTAATCAAAAGAACATCAAATAAAAAACACAAAGACACAGACTTGTAAGCAATTGGGGCGGGCAAATGACTGAAACAAAGAAAATCATAAGGGCGTGCTAGCAAAAGGTTCTCGGTCAAAAACGATAGATTGACAGGGAGTACGAACAGTAATGACATGTCAAAAAAATAATGTATGTTCAATGGTCTAAAGTTTACCAGCAGAACACTTCAACTATTTCACACAAAGCAAACCAAACTAAACAATATAAAACTCTATGACAACAAATACAGCAAGGATAACGAAAATAAGATACAAACACTGTCACCAATTTAGCAAACAGATGCACATTTTGAACCACCACAAAACTTAACACCAAAAGCAACAAAATAAATTACATAGATCAATACCACAAAAGAGCATTAAATTTTAGAGGAAGACTAATACTACAAAACCAGAGTAACCCTTGGAGAAAAAATCTGCGAGTAGTAACACAAAAACATGAACATCAAAAATCACACAATGTATGGATTTATACCATCTATAGAGTAAGAGCTTGCATAAACTTGTTAATTGTGTAGCTGTATTTTATGGCTACATATACATTACAAATCAAATTGATCTAATTCCCACCCCATGTCTACTGCCTCCCCCATACAAATCTTATGGACAGAAGATTGGTCCCCCTAATTACATTAGTTTTGCGACTTCCATAATCAAGAAAAAAAACCACAATCATTGATTCCATAATCACTGATTTGCATCGACTTAAGATCCGAATGAAATTTTTTTCATGAACATCGAAGAAACATCTGATATAAATATTCCAGAATTGCCCATGTTTGGAAACTAAATCTACGTATATGTAACCAAATAACAATACTAATTAATCACAATATCACTGCCCAACACACTTTTTTTGTCCAACTATGTTAAAAAACAGGAAAAGGTGAGAGAGAAGAACATCAAACTACAGCAGAAACTGAAACCTCTACCTCTATTTCTAAAAAGTAGCCAACAAAGGGTTTATCTGGTCTTGGATCTTACCACAGGACAGAATATTGGGATCCGCAGAGACAAAAGCTTAGCAAATCGAATATGAGGTACTGTGAGGAATGCCTGCACAATAACGATTACACCCATGTAAGTTTTGAATTCAACGATCCCAAACTGATCAAGAGAAACAAAATAAGGACCTAAAATAATAGATAATAAAGATTGTCCGCCAAAGAATACCTTTTAAATTAGAAACAGGTTGTCCAAGAGAAGCACAGAGCCAACACATCCATCAACTTGGCACACAACTAAACCCAGCAATCATGTATAAGCCTATTGATACAGCAAACAGATCCCATTAATCCACAATCACATTGTCCAGCCAAAACAACAATAGAAAACAGATGGATATTTGTGCAGATGTTTCACAGGCAAACAAATGATACTTCATAAGAACATTTTTCCAAAATCAGTTTCCAAATATCACTCTATTGCAAGACAATAAACGAAGATGGGAAAATGGAAAGACAGGCCACACTGACCAGAATTGGAACAAACAAACACAAAATCAAATGATAAATTGGCGGGGCGAATGGATATTAACTTTTGCACAATGTAAGATAAGCACACTCCTAATCACATAAAAAGCATCAACTACATGATATAGCTATCATATTAGAATACGTCAATCAAAATAACCCAGATTCTAATGATACATGCACACCCATTCATCCATCAATTTACTGAACATCATATGCATTCAAATCTAACTGCACTCAAACACCCTCAAACACTCACATACCTAATTGTAAATCAATACCCAGCACCGACACGAATATGCATTCGTATGCCAGTAAAACCCAATCAATTGAAACTGGAGATAATCAAGACACCGAAAAAGTTTACATAAAGAGAGGGAAGCGGAGATAATCAAGAGATGGAAAAAGTCAACATAGAGAGAAGGAGATTTTCACAAAATCAGTTTCCAAGCTATCATATTAGATCACATCGATATGCATACCTTTGATTTCCTTCCAGTTGAATCCACTTCGATCTCCTTCAGAGACAAAAACAGAAATCAACAAAACAAAACACAAAAAGTTTCAAAAGCTGTCATAATAGAAACAGACATTTAAACTCAAACCAAAAGCCAATAAATTACTTCAAGTCAGCATACACAAAACCCCAACATTTATATACACAGCAGACTTTTGAAGACAGCATACCACAAATTTCCTTATTGTTAAATCCACTTCGATCTCCTTCAAAAACAAACACATAAATTAGCAAAACAAAAAAAAATATTCCACACCCACAATAAGCAGAACCAACGACAACAAAAAATATATACATTTGTACGCTTGCGAAAAGTGTTTAGAGTCCATGATGTGGGATGGCATACATTCGTCTGAAGCAACATACAGATCAGGAAATTCAGGAGAAAAAAACAGAAGCCAAACCCTGAACTTAACAACCACAGATTGTAGAACAGAAACTTCACAAAATGTTATACATTTGTACGCCTGTGAAAAGTGTTTAGAGTCCATGATGTGGGATGACATACATTCGTCCGAAGCAATATACAAATCAGGAAATTCAAAAGATAAAAACAGAAGCCAAACCTTGAACTTAACAACCACAAATTGCAGAACAGAAACTGCAGAAGAATATCTCTGTAACACTAAATGTCTCAATAAAAAACCAACGTTTCATCAAACCAATCGGAAATTTGGTTTACCAACTGCAGAAGAATATCACCATGAAATTTTTTAATCCACAATAACTCGCCCATGAAGATCCATGAATAACTAATCGGAATAAAGCATTAGTCTACCATTTGCATGCACCCATTTGCAAAAGAAATCAGTAAAACATACATAAAGACAGGAAAAAAGCGAATACCCAAATTCCAGAACCAGTAACATACACGTACGAATAGTAATGATTCTCCAATTGGATCCCAATCGATCAACAGCAGAGAAAATTTGAAAACCAAATTTCATTTTCAAGAGGTCAACAGTATCTACTCTCTTTTTTCTATTCACCAACTTGAATTGAAGTTTGAATCTTTTTCAATCTGGGTATGCATAAACCCAGGCCCAAAATCCTCCACAATTCTCATACTCAAAATCCTTCACATTTTATGGAACCCAAAATCGAAAAATAATCCAAACCCATTTGATGCATATTCGATCGGTAACTTCATATATCTTATTTTCTTCAGTCGATCAAAGATCAAAGCTGATGTATGCTTCTTAACACTTTGTTTTTGCATACTGCAACAAAGATCAGAAACGAAGAGAAAGAAAGAGGGGTTTTAATTTCAAACCTGGAAATATGGAAAACGACGGAGATTCGCTTGCTTGTGGTGTTGCCAATGAAGGAGACAGAGAGCGCGATTTTCCTTGCTTGCTTCGATTGGATTGAGATGGAAAGAGCAAAGTCTGAGAGTGAGATGGAGAGATGATAAGAGAAGAGAGGCTGAGGGAGTGAGGGTTCAGTTGCAGAGAAGAGGGCTGGGTTTCTCTTCTGCTATTTTTTTTCATGACAAAAATATCCCTCCATAAACAGTAACAATGAACAGTAAAACCCAAAACCCACAAATGTTATATAGGTAATAACTTACATGACAGATTTTCAGTGGGAAATAATATTTACAATAAAAAATAAATCAATTATAATTACACTAGGAACCCTAAATATCAACAATTGTCAACACTCCCCCTCAAGTTGGCGCGTAGATGTCGATCATGCCCAACTTGACCATTCATTTACTAAAGGCCTCATGTGATAATCATTTAGTAAGTACATCGGCTAACTGCTCCTCAGATGACACAAAAGGAAACTGGATAATCTTCTTGTCAAGGTTATCCCTTAAGAAATGTCGATCAACCTCCACATGTTTAATTCTGTCATGCTGCTCTGGGTTATGAGTAATCTCAATAGCAGCTGTATTATCACAATGTAAATCCATAGGTTTCTAAACCCTGAAACCTAACTCTCTAAGTACATTTTTGATCCATAGTAATTCACATACTCCATTCGTCATTCTACGATACTTAGCTTCTGCACTAGATCGAGCACTTACATTCTGCTTCTTACTGTGCCAAGTTACTAAACTTCCACCAATAAAAGTGAAGTAACCAGAAGTAGATGCCTTATTGGTATGATTACCATCCCAATCTGCATCACTATAGCTCGAAACACACACCTCGCCAGAAACACACAACTCATTGTTTCTTACAAGTAATAGACCTTTACCAGATGTGCCCTTCAGATACATGAGAATACCCAGTACTACACTCATATGATCTACTCTAGGATTATGCATAAACTGACTCACCACACTAACAGCATATGCAATATCAGGTCTAGTATGTGATAAGTAAATAAGTCTCCAAACTAAATGCTAATACATGGTCTTATTCGTTGAAACTTGATCTGGAAGAAGCTCTAACTTGTGATTTTGCTCAATAGGAGAACAGTAGGCTTGCAATCTAACAGTCATGTCTCAACAAGAAGATCCAGGATATACTTTCGTTGGGACAATGTAGTCCCTTGTTTGGACCTTGCAACTTCAATTCCCATAAAATATTTCAGGTCTCCCAGATCTTTCATGTCAAATTCTAGTGACAGCTGCTTTTGAAGACTTGCCATCTCACATTGATCATCTCCTGTAACCACCATGTCATCAACATACACAATCAAGGTAGTAGTCTTACCATCCTTGAGTTTAACAAACAAGGTGTGATCAAAATTGCACTAGCGATATCCAAACTTCTTCATTGCTTTGGAGAAACGCCCAAACCATGCTCTAGGTGATTGCTTTAGGCCATATAAAGATTTCTTCAAATAGCATACATTTCCTTCATTACCTGGTTTACAACTGACTCTTGGTGGAGCATCCATGTATACTTCTTCTTCTAAGTCACCATTCAAGAAGGCATTCTTCACATTAAACTGACGTAGAGACCAATCATAACGAGCCGCAAGAGCAATAAGAATTCTTACAATATTAAATTTGGCAACAGGTGTGAAAGTCTCTTGGTAATCCACTCCATACTTCTAGGTATAACCTTTAGCAACTAGCCTAGTTTTGTAGCGATCAAAGCTCCTATCAGCTTTGAGCTTCACAGCAAACACCAAACGACATCCAACAGTCTTCTTACAAGATTGCATAGGGACCATATCCCAAGTTTTATTCTTGTGCAAGACTTCTAATTCTTCATTCATAGCTTGTTTCCACCGAGGATCTGTCAAGGCATCATGTACATTGCTAGAGATAGATATTGAAGATAATTGATTAACAACAAGTGCATGAGACTCAGATAGCCCATGGTTGGAAATATAGTTGGCAATGGAGTATTTGGATTCGGCATCTATACTAGGCTCATATTGTTTCTTAGGAACTCCTTTAGTGACATGGTTAGATTTACATACCTCGGGTGGAGCATCCTGAACAGAGATCTCAGCTGGTGATGTAGACGAGGGAGCAGTAGTCACAGTACTATCTTGATGTTGTAAAACTGAAGAAAAGTCTCTATCAGCAATATTTTAGACAGGTCAAGCCATATTTCTCGACCAGTCGATGTTGTCAACCTGCTCCTCAATTACTGAAAATTCGACGGGTCGAGCCATATTTCTCGACCAGTCGATGTTGTCAACCTGTTCCTCAATTATCGAAATTTCGATGGGTCGAGAATCCTCACTCGACCGATCGATGATGTCAATCTATCGATCCAGTGCATTAATTTCGACCGGTCGAGCCTTTTTTCTCGACGGGTCGAAATCTGACGATCTAGTATTTTCAGTAGTTCTTGATTCTGCAAAACACATCTCCAACTGTTCAAATTCATCAAATTTTGGTAAAGTAAGAGTATTACGTTCATAGTCGCTCTCCCCCTGAAGGGAAGACTCCAAAACTCCTCCTAAGTAAAAAGGTTCAGACTCACAGAAAAAGACATTAAGGGACACATGAGTCTTCTTGGTGAGAGGATCATAACATCGATACCCTTTCTGAAAATCAGCATAGCCAATGAAGATGCATTTCAAAGAACAAGGATCAAGCTTGCCTCGCAATTGTTTATTAACATGGACATAAATCGTGCAACCAAACACGCGAGGCTCAAGGTTAGGCAAGGAAGAAACATTCAACGATTCTTGCAGCTTTTGAAGTGGACTTTGGAAATCAATAACACAGAAAGGAGTACGGTTGATCTGGTAAGCGGCAGAGGTAACATTAGTGCCCAAATAAGAGCGAGGGACATTCATGCCAAACAACAAAGCACGAAAAACCTCAAGTAATGTCCAGTTTATACGTTCTGCCAAACCATTCTGCTGAGGAGTATATACAATAGAAGTTTGATGACGGATCCCATGAGAGGCCAGATATGAAGTCATGAGGGCATTAACATACTCACCTCTATTGTCAGATTGAAGAACACAAATAGGCTGCTGGAATTGTGTTAGCACCATCTTATGAAACTCAGTAAAGCGAGAGAAGATATCACTCTTGCTTGTCAATAACGACACCTAGGTCATCCTGGTACATTCATTAATAAAAGTAACAAAGTAACGAGCCCCAGTAGGTGTAGAGATTCTAGCATAACCCCAAACATTAGAATAAATTTTCATAAAAGGAATTAAGCATTTAATTCAAACTTGGAGAGTAGGAAACACAGTGGCTCTTGGCCATTTCACAAACATCACACTGAAATTTAGACTCATCAATACCAGAAAACAGATGGGGTTGTAACTTCCTAAGATAACCAAAAGAAAGATGACCCAAATGACGATGTCATAACCAAACGGTGTCCTTGGCTTTATTTAAACTGCTAACACTGTTGGCTTGACTCAACTGCTGCTCTCAACGAGATGTCAAATCAAGATAGTACAGCTTCCCTTGTCAACATCCGAAAACAGATGGGGTTGTAACTTCCTAAGATAACCAAAAGAAAGATGACCCAAATGACAATGCCAAAACTAAACGGTCTCCTTGGTTTATTTAAACTGCTAACACTGTTGGCTTGACTCAACTGCTACTCTCCACGGGATGTCAAATCAAGATAGTACAACTTTCCTCCTCTAGTACCATAACCAAGAATCTGCCGTGTTAGGATTTCATGAAAAACACAATAATTTGGATAATACGTGACAGAACAAGAAAGAGTCATAGTAATTTGGCTAACAGACAAGAGATTATATGCTAGAGCGGGGACTACTAAGACAGAATCAATAGTGAGGGTAGGAGACAGAGTAATAGAGTCTTCACCAACAACAGAAGAAGAAGAACCATTAGCAGTAGAGACAGTAGGTAAAGCAGAGGGGTGAAGAAATTGAACTAAGCTAGGGGTATTAGTCATATGATCTGATGCACCGGTATCAAATATCCAAGCATTATTCCCAGAAGATGTAGCAAGAAAGGCCTTACCAGACATACCTGACTAGACGATATTAGCAGAGGCACTGGTGGGAGTAAGGGTCTTGCGTGGGCGAGGTCCCCACCAATCTGGATAACCAATCTTGGCAAAACAATTGTCTAGAGAATGGCCCTTATCCTTGCACAGTAGGCAGACAAAGTTGGCATATGGATTGGGAGGGCGGACAAACCAAGAGGACTCAGACCAGGAGGTAGAAGAAAAACGTCGTTGAGCCACAACAGCCTGAGCATCAAAAACCGGCGGCAGTAGTAGTGGTGGAGAGATAATGGTGGTCATGACCGCAGGCTGACTTAGCCCAGTAGAATATGTAAGACGGTCGGTGTGAGCACGATGAACACGAGCATAAATCCGGTCAGAACTCAATAACTCCTCCCTACGAAGAAGCTCCCCTCGAATTTGATCAAACTCGGGATCTAGACCGCCCAAGAACATGTGAACCCGAAGCATAGACTGGTAGTTGGTGTCTTGAACAATTTCAGTCACGTTGTCAGAGAAAGACGCCACACATTGATCCAATTCTTCGAGCCATGCGACCAACTCATTATAGTAAACAGACAGAGGTTGTCCTACTTATTTGGCAGTGAAGCAGAGGCGGTGTAACTCATAGATCTAGGAAAAATCTTGATTATCATAGTACGTAGGTCATTTGTAAGGCCTTCCAAATTTCAGCAGCGGTTTTGAGACAGAGATGGCACTGAACGATACCAGGAGACATGTTATCGATCAGCCAACTATTCACCTTCTCATTTTTAGTATCCCAAGTAGTATGTTCAGGGGGTGGAGGCGGAGCAACCGAGGCACCAGTAAGAAAACCAAGTTTGTTCCGGCCTCCAATGCGCATCTGCATAGTAGAAGCCCATGTAGAGTAATTGGTGTCATTCATGAGAACTCCAATGGGAAAAGAGGAGTTTTCCTGATGGTAATGGATGGATGTAGATGTAGGTGGAGGTAGAGGAGAAGAAATCACAGCAGAGTCTGATCTTTCAGCCATGACAACTGAATTAAGGTGTAATGGGTGACAAAAAATAGGATTTTGTCGGTAGGTCTACATGGTTGGCTCTGATACCAAGTAGAAAAATGTATATGTAAAAGTGTTTAGGGTAGAATGATTTATTCATTTAATCCTGAATTGGGTATATATACAACTTACATGACAGATTCCTAATAAAAAAAATTCTACAATAAAAAATAAATCAATTATAATTACACTAAAAATCTTAAATATCAGAAAGTGTCAACAACATCGTTAGAAAGTTTTTCTAGTTCAAACCATTTTCATTTCACAGGCTTCTCGATCCCATCCCATTTGAAATATATTGCAACTTCTCCGATCGGTCCGCATTTGCTGGCCAGACCTCTCGGAAAGCAATCCAATTGTGGCGCGCGGCATCACCATCACCATGAGCAATCCATATCCCTACTTGATTGGTGGTGAATATGGATGGGATACAGGTGGACTATCACTCTATCGATCAATAGCCCCAGATCGAGACGCACATTTGCCAAGAACTGAGAGCTAGCTTGAGGTGATCCGCTTGAGGTGATCCATATATATTTATATAATGAGCCATGCTTGGAGGCACTTGTCTCAAATATGCATGCTAAGAAAGTGGCATGGCCTTGATCGACTACCTTGGCAACGCAAACTTCATCCATGCGCCGAGCTTCCTGGCAAACTGGGCTGTCCAGGTTATGCTCATGGGGTTTATAATTAATCCACTAAGACTAGCTTGCATGACCTAGTTTCTGGGTAAGTCGATGGCGCATGATCCATGGTTAACACTAGCTAAACGTCTTGGTTCTGAGGATACCATTACATGCATGTGATGTACATAATTACTATGGGAAATTTATTCATCGTATCCATGCAGTATGGAAAACGTCTTTGTTTCAGCTCTAAAAAACAATGAAACATGCATGAGCTAGCCAGATACAGAAATATTAGAACGATCGAGCATTGTAAGGGATGAGCCTAGCAAAGCACTATACTATATGAACCTCATGCCTTAACTAGGTCCAATGATTAATTTTTGAAGAGCCGCCTTGATCGAAGAGTACGTGGAGGATGGATGGCATTGCTGAATCGAAGTACGGGGGTGCAGTTTCCTAGTAGGACTAGGATGATTGTTTTAGACTAATCTTTATATCGGTGTGATATGACCGACTTAATTCTAATCAGACGGTTAGTATGCATGGTTTCCTATTTTAATTCGGGCTTCTTTCCCCAGCTATATATACCCCCCTCGATCGGTCTCTAGCTTTCACAATTAGGAAAACAGTGCAACTTACTCTAAATCAAATCTCTCTAGCCCTAGCTCTCCTTCATCGATCTATCTTTCTAGCCCTAGCTTTCAGAATGTCTCGATCGTACTACCGCATGCAAATGCAATCCATGGCCACCTCCGCCGCCGCTTCTGCTGGGTTGGCTTCCTCCACCACTCCTCGATCGTCGACATCAGCATTCTTGACGCGCCCCAAGGCCTCGCTTCCCCCGCGCCTCCCTCCCGCGGCGTACGGTCGCAACAACTCATTAATTCCCACGCCGCCGTCGTCAGTCAAGAACCACCAGTTGGGTGACAACGGCATGAATTCAAACCTGCAGAAGGTGGTGAAGAAGCAGGCGTGCCTCTGTTCTCCCTCGACGCACCCAGGCGCCTTCCGCTGTTCCCTCCACAAGAACAACAACAAGAACCTGAAGAACGCATCAGTAGTCCCGCTGCCACCAACGGCACCAAGCCAATCAGACAAGACGAAGTCGATCATGAGTGCATGTGCCCCAACGACGTCGTCTTGTGCGCTCAGACTTCGAAGGACGGTGTTGAAGAACTCTCTCGCTACAATCGGAGGAGACCGGGGTGAATTGGTCAAGCGTTTCTCGGAGGTTCTTGTTCATGTCACTACTCGACCCTCCTTGATTGACCAGGAGAACCGCCGACTCAACTTTCACCCCAAACTGAGTCGTTTCTCTCATGCATGCCGCTCATGATCGATCCGATCCGACCCGATCCATCAAAATTAGTGCATGCATATATGACTTGAAGGTCTCCGATGGAAGGTCGATCTTTTACTTACAAACTCTTTAATATACTGTATGTGAAAAATTTATTAGTTTTGCAATATTGCATGCCTATATATATATATATATATATATGATCTATGATGAGACCAACAATAGAAGTATTAGCTACTTCTATTCAAATCGGTGAGTTTAGTAGAATAATGTCTTTTTGGGTGTTAATCAATCATCTTAGATCGAAAAATGTGTCAATATGCACTAGACATGAGTTGTTAAATATAATTAGCTAACATGCATTGCTTAATATTTCATGTGATTTGTGATGCATCATTGTCTCGGTTGGTTTTGAAATAAAATTGCTTAGATTTGAACCAAATACATATCCGAGCACTTGAGGTGAGAGCGAAGAAATTGGGAAACCTCTAGAGGGGTGGAGTTAGTCGAAAAAAACATGAAGTGTACGCGAGTTGCCATAGGTAGGGCATCGCATTTGTATGGAGAAAGGATGGAATAATTAGCTAGCCAGTGAAGAGTTGTTTGGAGAAATTATGTCGCCCTTCTAGAGTAACTTCACTTTAAACCGCTAATTCGCCTCAAGCTCGAGTACTCTGGGGAAATGAAGAGAAAAACCGTAAAAGTAAAATCCTTGAGACTTTGATGCATTGTGAATGCATATGTATTGTTCAAGTCAACTCATTGTCTATGCCCGATTTTCGATGATTGATTAACATTTGAAATGTACATTATTCTTTCTAAAAGCAAGGATTTGTTTTGGATTGGCTTTGTGTTCTTAGGTTCCTGAGATTATATGGCATGCAATTTTGGTCTACTTTGGTCCAGAATGAATACTAGCTAGTTTACTACCCTCAACTGTATCAGCTCCTGCCTCCTTTGGGTATGGTGGATTTAAGTTGTACTGTACTGTTCTCCTGGGGTTAGCTTGCTGCCCTCTTTGCTTTTATTGGAAGTTCATCCAAAAGAACCAACTTAATATATAGCTTTTGTGAAATGAGACACTTGATATACCGACTCTTCAACTCAAGCATTTGGTTCAGAAAAAACAGTCACTGAACAATGTATCGCTTGGACTGTGCTACTAAGCCTACTATTAGTTTACTAGGTATATTGAACTATTGAAGGGTACAGAGAGAGTTGTGCATGGATTGATCAGGTTGGAGGCCAATCTTCATTCCTTTTTACTGCATGGATTGACACAATTACTTGGTGGTTGCTCAATTGGAGGCTTGCGACTACAGCAAAACGGGGGAACTATGCATTTGTGTGATCAGGCAGACGTTTCAGGTCCATCTCAACTCGGTGGATCGTCCATTGCATAATTTCCAATTTCTGAAAGGGAATATTGACAACATTTAAGAGTATAGCACAGGAACCATGGAATGTAAAACTGTAAGGATTTGTTATTACCTTTACAATATCATGGTACTGCCTTGAAATTGTATCAAAGTGAGGATCAACACCCTGATACTCTCAGAGTCATGTCCTGAATGCAAAAGAAGAGATGAAAATTAATATAACATATCAACTTGTGTAAGCAAATATATACATACATATATCTTCTTCAGTAGCTTCAAGAAGATACTGTCTAAACATGAATTCATATGATTTGAATGACCTTCAAACAGTAAGTTGCATTTATTCCCAAGGAGTCGTCAACTATACCTTATTTTATGAAGCTAAGGGCCTGTATCGACTCGTTAGCATAAGTTTCAAGAAGGAGAACATTCTACAGAACCCTGAAATTAATTGGGGAGTACTACTGTCATGGCCTAAAACTAATCAACATACTAGATTTGTGAAAATTGTCAATAACTGTTAGTTGTGACTATTGACTAGTAAATGTTTTACGTATAATTACATATGGAAAATGGAATATTGCATATCCAGCCGGGTCACAAAAGTAATTAAAGTCAAAGCATGCCACAAACCTCAATTTTGCACTCTTGATCTCGCATCTTTTGCCTTTTTTTTTTTTGCAAACCATCATATGATCATTTAGTACAAGAAAAGGATTAAAAGCTTATCAATATGTGAGACAGAACATATTGATAGAATGTATTCTGAAAAACATAGAATCATAGATGCTTACATATTTATGTTGATACAGCAACTTCAAATCTTTCATCTGCTTTATAAGCGCTGCCACCATCTGCTCTAAGACCTGGTTTGTGCAAATTCTGTTTTACATCACATATCCTCATAATCAAATGAACTCAGTGCACAAAACACATGAGCATATACACAAATTATGCAATCTCATACATCATTAAATTCAGCAAACTTTCTATTTGCAGAATGTACCCCGAAAAAAACATGAGACATGGCAACAAATTTAAATCACACTAACCTCATACTATATGTACGTATGCATGCTTTCATTTCTTGCTGCAACTTCTCCCCCTATATATGATTCCTTTTAATTTCTGGTCACCAAAAGTCCCCACAAGAGCAAAGCCCATCTTTAAAATGATGGAACCTGCTCGAGTCTCTGACTGTTATCATCCTCCCAACAATTCCCGTAATCACTTTGATTGCAGCATGGCAATCTGTGCAAGCTCGTAAATTCTTCATCACCACAATAGGTGATCCTTCTGGCGTACTGATCAATGCAAATGCAATTGCTAAACGTTCACTGTGATATTTAAGGGACTCCACTTTTAATTCCTCATCCTCATTGTGAAGGGCACAGCTCGTATCAGCCCTGTACCCTTTCTTTTCCATATCCTTCGCCAACTCATCAAGTTTTGACATAATTTTTCCATTATCCGGATGGGTATTATCATTCGCTGTAAATACATGAATCTTGTGATTAATTTCGACCCAACTATTCGCTGTAACCTTTCTCACTCCTCTCTCCCTCATTGCTTTCTTCACCTTCCTCAAACTCTCCCACTGACCTGTTTCTGCATAAATGTTTGACATATTGACATAAGCAGCTGCATCCCTCAGCTCAGCCATATTGAAAAGTCTGTTAGCTGCTCTCTCCGCCAATTCTTGATTCTTATGAATTCTGCATGAATTTAGTACAGATGACCACATAATCTCATCAGGTTCAAATGGCATTTGAACCATCAAATTCTCTGCTTCATCGAACATCCCACTTCGACACAACAAATCCACCATTGATGCATAGTGTTCTCTCCTTTTAACAATTTTCGAGATACGAGTGAAGGAGTTGAAGTAATGTAGTCCTTCTTTAACAAGCCCACAATGGCTACAAGCAGTTAAAACGCTCAGGAAGCTAACAGAATCTGGTGCAAAACCTGACTGAACCATCAGTTCAAATGATCTAAGAGTGCCTTCACCATCACCATTTTGTGCATAAGCAGAGAGTAGGGCATTCCAACATACAAGGTTTCTCTTTGACATTTCTAGAAAGGTTTGAAGTGCATCCTTCATGAACCCACATTTCGCATACATATCTACAAGAGCACTTGCAGGGAAAACGTTGGAAATGAATCCGAATCTGATGACTGATGAGTGTAACTGCTTTCCAAGTGAGAGAGAAGCCAAATCTGCAGAGGCTCGTAAAATGCTCGCGAAAGTGGCTTGGTCAGGAAACACATTTCCTCTGCACATTTCAATGTACAGTTCCAGCCCTTCTTCATGGAGTCCATTCTGGATATATGCTGAGATAAGTGCAGTCCATGGCACTGCACTTCTGTCAGCCAGACTGGCAAATATCTTTTTGGCTTCATTGAATTTGCCACATTTGGCATACATGTCAACCAAAGAATTTCCAACCTGAATTTCTGAATCAGAAGCTGCTACTATGGCCTGGGTATGTATCTGACGGCCCACATTTAAGTTCAAAGTATTTGCTGTTATGCTCAACAAGGTTGCAAAAGGGAATTTTTTCCGATCATATTTGGTATACTGCAAATCACGGAAAAGATCAAGAGCTTCTTTAATTTCTCCATCCCATACATAGCAGGCGATGATCACATTGTAAGAAATACCATCTAACTGTGGCATCTCATAAAAAAGTTTGCTTGCTTCAACGACATACTCATGCTTTGAGTAGAAGTCGAGCAATGCATTTCCCACAAAGACATGCCAAACAAAATTAGTCTTAACCACAAGCCCATGAACCTGTTTCCCAAGCGCGATGTTGTCTAAGCCAATACCTGCACAAAGCACTGCCACAAATGTAAATTCAGAAGCTCTATAACCCAGATTTCGCATTTCACCAAAGAGGTTAATGGCCTCTTCATTCAATCCATCTTTCGAGTACCCTGTTATCAAAGCATTGAATGTAACAGCATCTCTCACTGGCATTTCCTTAAAAAGACGAAAAGCAAAATCGAGAGAATGCGACTTGCAATAGGAATCAACCAACGCATTGCAGACCTTGAGGGTGGAATGATATCCATATTTAAGTATATGTGAATGAACCTGAACAACTTCTTTTGTAGCCTCCACATTGCTACATCGAGATAAGAGAGTAGCAAATGTGACATAATCCGGCATTGTCCCCCACCTATGCATCTCCCCGTAAAGCTTAAATGCTTCGCGGTATCGGCCGGCTTGCGAGTACCCACCTATCAATATCGTCCATGTCACCGCTGTACGTTCAACCATGGTGTCAAGCAACTCTCTAGCCTTACAAAGACTGCCACAGTTGACATAGCTGGAAATCATCAAGTTCATTGAGTAAGTATTTGTCTGAGGCATTTGCTCAAACACCTTGTGTGCTTGAGATAACTCGCCTTGTTTAACAAAGCTGTTGAGCTGAAAATTATGGCGGTAAGTGTTGGGATTAAAGCCAGTCTTGATGATGTGGGCATCAATGAAACTTGGTGGGTTGAGTAGTGGTTTTGGTTTTGGGAATTCATTGACTCTTAAGCTTGCAAATTGTTTCATAGGCTAAAACTGTGGACAAAAGCAATCACATTTTAGGAAGCAGAGAGTAAAGCACGAATCTTTACTATTGCAAAGTACAAAACGCAATGATGTAACAGAAGAGAATCAGATATGGGCTCAAAGGATTTACCTGATGAGATGCCAAGACACGAGCTAAGCGGCTGTGTCTGAAAGCTTCCACCTTTGCAGTGTTGTTATAAACTTGAGAGTTTTCTACTGGAATGGATCAAGTTTAGTTTGGAAATTGCCAGTGGGACTTGGAGCCTATGTTTTGGCACCTCAATCCTTCTAATTTTGCAACAAAATAAAACAAAAAGACAACTTTTGAAATGAGGTTACTCATCTCAACATTTAACTTACTAAGCTAGTCCTACAGTATTGAGGTTTTCGCCATAAATTTCTTGTAGCTGTAGCTTCATGTTAAATGTTGAAAGTTGAAACCTTTGAGACAGATTATATAGGATTTTTGTTTTTCCAACCATTCAAAATTCAATGACTGGTCCATTTGAGTAATGAATCAATGCAACTACATATCAGCATAACCTGGTCAAATAACATTAGACAAGTAACTCTTTTGAGTTCTTTTACGTTCAATATCCAGTTTAGTTACATAGCTAACTTTGCGAGGAAAGAAGACAACCAGACAGTAGATACAATGTGCATGGGAGAAAGTGAGACCTTAATCAATTCCACAGGCCAGATCTTTCAAAATTCTAGTCACAAAATCACTTTGTAATTAGTATCATATCCTATCTCGAAGGTTTTGTAGACCAATTTTTATAAGTATCTATAATTCATCTTTAGCAACTTCAGCTTTGGCTTTTACGTATTTGTTGATAGATGTGGCCAGGTCCTTCAAGCTGGATTTTGTAGATAGCTTGATCTACAAAGCAGAAAAATTAAAAAAAAATTAAAAAAATCACGCATAAGGTCTTCTTCTGTCCGAAGAATACAGATATATTATAACAGCAGGAATGGATTATGTTGTCACTAATTACCGGATTCTCTTTATTATTGGCTGCATAAAATAGGAGGGTTGGATAGTCATCTACCTGCAATAGCAAACAATGAAAACGACATAAACTCCTTAGAATTACCACAATCGCATCCTATGAACTATTAACTTTACTGTCAATTGATTTCATCAATGACACTTTTCAGCAATATTCAAAACAAGATATATAAGGACTATCAGAGTGCTTTGAACTATTTCTAAAGGACCAAAACAAGGACCAACATCAATGATCGACCAGTTAAAGCTATGAAGGAAAAAATATGACCCGGCCTCTAAGTGCTTTAAATATAATTTTCTAAGTTTTTGAAGATTACCAAAAGATGGCCATAACCACAAAATTGTATCTACTTAATGCATGTCTGACATTGTCATAGATTTCATGGAACTATGAGTTTTCAGCTAAATGTTGCAAACAAAAACATGATCTCAAAATATATACTTACATTCAGTTTTGGATGTTCATTTGCAGCAGCATCTATTCTTGCAAAGAATAAATTATCCAGACCTTTGAAGTGCTTAGCCAACTTTTCAACACGCTTGCTAGTGGTCTCACATGTGGTGCACCATGGTGTGAACACCTGTTTCACAACAGTGATCAGATATTATATGAAAATAGGTGATATAATCTCTCTATGGAAAACCTGTGAGTAATTTAGATCAACTGTGGTATATTATATATATTTTTTTTTTTACAATACTATGGGTGATGAAGATGTAAAGCATTTTCCATATCCCTTCTATCATATATTGATATCGAGATGAAAAGCTCTATACTTCGCTGTGACAGTTGGCCATTTGTTGTAACGTGGAGAATACTGTACATACCTCTAGTAGAACATTCTTGGGGTTATTCAATACCAAGTCATCAAAAGTCTTTCCAACTGCAACGTGGACGGTTTCATTTCCCTGGAATTTTACAGCAGTAGAGTTTAGCATAAAATCTGTGATACAGATCATATTTCACAAAGTGTCTAAGACGTGATGGTTCACAGCCTTTGAGTGACTTGGAGGCTTAGAGCAATATAAATCAATTTATTAGATTGCACAATAGCTCCCTGACAAGATTATGTGTTGCTCTACTGGCTCTGCTATAAAACACACTAATATTGTTCAACACACAATAGAAACTTAAACACTTTTCAAAACAAGTAGTAACTTTGATCCAAAAAGTGTCAAGGATAAAAAATAGTCACATTAGTAGGTACTGGTTGCGATTTGAAGTATGAAGATAAAGTACCCTGCAGAAGTCCTGAGCAGAAGTCCTGCAAAAGCCAATGTAGAACTTTTAGGTGCTAACATAGCTCGTCAAAGAAAAAATTTGATACATGGGGAAGTAGTTACCTCAATATTGCTTTGTGTTGGATTTGACTCTAATAGATATTTAGTGCTCACTCGAACATCAAAAGCAGCCAGCTGTGCAGAAAAAAAAAGAAAACAATACAGGATGGATTATATCTTTAGTAAAAATTGTATAGCAAAGGGCAGAACTATGTACCCAACATGCATGCCATTCCCAAGTTGAAAACTTAACATGCATGTCTTTAATAACTGGAAAACTAACCACAGTGCTCTCTGCTTCTTCAAGTCCAAATAACGTCAAATAAGGCTTGGCGAGGTTTTCATCTGTGATGTCTATATAGATAAACAATATCTGGAGCAAGAAAGTGATAACGTCATTAGATCTACTAAATTCGTCCAACAGTTTAAACTTTAGCCCATTTATGTACCTCTGACTTGAATTTTCGTGCAACATCCTGAAGAGGCTCCAGAATTTTGTTGAACTCATCTTCTTCTGCAAAGATAATGACCTGGGCAAACAAAGAAATGAGGCACTAAATCAATAACCTTGAAAGAGTTTTCCGTTTCAATTTGTGCTCATACTTAGCTTCATCAAAAATGCCATTTTCAATTTTTTAATCTAAGCCCACAAATATTCGTTAATATACAACTGCATTTTCTATTTTTTGGGGAAGAAACTAATTTATCATAATGGAAAAAAAAACGGTGGATAACTTGCATATTGTCATATTAAGCATCTCAAATTGTGGAACGAGGGAATGAAGAGAAGTATGTCCTCGTTATGACATGAGGCACAAGTTAGAAATTCCCAAATACAAAGGCACAAGTTAGAAATTCCCAAATGCAAATTTCGATGATTGTTTTGAAAAAATTTAATTCTCAAAGGACAAGTCTGCCTACTTCTGGACTACAGTTTCACTTTATTTATTTTTTTGGTGAAAGGACTACCGTTGCAGATTATAAAAATGAAATCATGCCGAGTCAAATTTATATTTGATTTTTGTCATCTTCATTACTGCTTCCAAACTTCAACTTCAGATTAAAAGAAAACATACATATTTATGCAAGTCACTGAAGGTAAAAGAGGTAAGATGTATTTCAGAAGTAACAGAGACCTGGAGTTTGAGAGGGCTCGAGTAAATTGTGACAGAATTTGATTCGGTCAGTTTGTTAACTAATGGAAACTTGTTATAGTCCAGAAACTTCAATATTTCTTCCATCCTAAAGGTCCCTTCTGCAAATAAAAAAAATCAACAATCATGTTAGTAAACTGTTGGCATACTTTTCAGGAAATGTGATCAAACAAAGACATTCAAATATAGAGGCCACATTGTGAAGATCAGTTTTCTCATATGATTCCACGTAATATAATACTTGCGGATCAAAATAATTCTCAAGAGGCAAAAAACTAAAATTTCCAAGGACTAGTGTCTAACAAGGAACAAATAATTTTTACAATTTTACCAACTTACCATATCCAGTGTATCTTTCTGCCTCACTTTTAACAATTCCAAGGAAAAGATTAGTTGGTTTTACATTCGGAAAGAGAACCTTTGCAACATCGATGTCGCTTACTTCTACGAACTGGACTGCATTGTCAGCTGCTGCTGCTTTTAGGAATTCTTCATAGTAAGGCTCCTGAATGATTTCATAACAAACAAATAAGCCCAAAAATATCAACCAAGTAGTAGAAAATCACATTCAAGGCAGAGCTCAGAAACATCCCACACAACAAAAGAGCATGTACCTCAAATTTATCAAACAGACCAACAACAAATATATGATGCTTCTTAAGAAATTCTTCTGCTGCTGTCACCGAGCTTATCCTAATGACAGGTTCACCGGTTTTCTTCCTTGCCCATATCACTATCTCTTCCCTGGAACAATATATTCCCCATAACAACATTAATGCCAATGCACAGCAAAAAGTAATGCAAACATTGATATCCGTCGCTATCGATAAGTTACACAAGTATTGGATACATTTCAGTAAAATAAGCACACATATTCCGGCAGTGACAATTGACAAAAAGATAACTCTGAAGATTGAACCAAGAATTTAACATAAACATTATTGCCACTTACGCAGAAAAGCCACCGGTGTAGACCTGAGAGGTGCCATTGACAAACAGAAGCAGAGTCGGGAACCCTTTAATCTCAAGCAACGAAGCCGTTTTCGGGTACCTCTCAGCATCAAGTTTAGCCATCAAAAGAGGACTCCCGAATTCACTGAGCGAAGTTGCAGCCTCAGCAAATTGAGGCATCAGCTCAGCACTTCTGGCACACCAAGGCGCATACCCAAGAACCAAAACATACTCATTCTTCTCAATCACCCTTTTGGTATTGTCATGATTGAGCTCAAGAACAATCCTTTGTGCTTTGGTTAACAGCTCTGCCTCTGATGACCTGACATTACTACTACTAGCACCATTCGATTGCTCCTCTTCTTGGTCGGCTTGTTCGTCTAGTGCTAGTAACTCCTCCAATTCATTGTCTTCGGTGGGCTCAGAGGCTCTGATTGAAGCTGTGAGATTGAGCAGTAGAACAAGGGTGAGGACTAGAAGGATGAATCTTGAGGTGGGTTTTGGTCTGAACATGGTTTAGACCAATGTGTGATTCTGGGTTTGTGAGAATTGTGGTAGGAGAAAAGAGATCTATGGAGAAAGAGAAGAAGGGTTTCTGTGAAATTTGAAGGAGGATCAAAACGAGTCAATATATAGTAGAAAAGGTAATGTATTCTCTACCGCCTTTAATGCCATGAATGAAGGCTATTACATTTTCCACATGCAAAAGAAAGAAAGAAATATTGACCATGAGTGTCGTGGTTGGCACTAACATACCAATTTCTGATGTCAAATGTATATGGTTTCCACAACCTTCCTCGTATGTAGAGGTTGTTCTCTCGAGATAGTAGTCTTTACTCAAAACCCAGATAGTCTGGATATGTTAGGGACTGCGCATCGATGTTCAACATGTGTGTATATATGCGTTTGCGTTTGTAATTTTTTACATTCACAAAATAGACGGTAGAACACTACCATTTCAATTCATGACGTGCAACATCGCCAACAAAGCATTTACACAAGTGCAACCTATTTACATCAGTTTATTTGCACAAATGCAGAACAAAAAAAAGGCATAACAAACGATCAAAACTAGTGCTGCGCGCAGTAACGTACAGACTCCCAAAAAGTAACTCTTTGTTAAACAATGGTGTTCATCTGATCGAGTGTATATATAGCACATGTCAGTTATAAGTGCATGAACTCTCTTTGAACTTGATAGATTTGGTGACTGTAGGATCGACTACCAAAGGACATGAGATTTCCTTTATGTGCTTGGTTTTCACTAAATGTCCGACGACATAGCCGCGAGACTTGATCTGAAAGTTTAGAGTCAATGGAATCGGAGCCAAAGCACCGGTCTGTGTATACATCAAACTCGACCCTGCCCCGTACAGTGGAACCTTGGTTCCTGACAAGATCACCGATACCGTTCTGGAGCTCTTTCTTGGCTGATAGTATTTCTTTAACTGCATCGCCAAAGTAAACACAAAGTAATTACTTACCACTTATTACGCATGATTTATGAGCTTCAAATACTATTTGTTCCTTTGATTTCTGCTCATGTATTAGTCATACACTGTTTGAGAATAAAGTGGAGATTCCGGTTGTATGTATGGAAATTTACTAACCTGACCAGTTGCAACAGAGATGTCTGAATAGAGAAGATTGATGGGTGTGGAGCTAACATGAATGCCGAAAATTGAAGCAGGGTTGTGGACAGTGAATTTCAGTGAGCCATTCACTGTCAGCATCTTAGTTGGAACCCCTGAAAAGTCTGAACCCTCGCCAACGTACACATTGCTAACCGTCAAACTCTGCACATTGAATCATAAACGTTTCCTTCATTTAGCCTGGATTTGTATTTGGCAGTGAAAAATAACAACCCAGATATCTTCACAGAATCTTTATCCATTGTGTCCTATTTGTAAAACAACCTAGGCGCTTCAAGAGATAATGGGTCATAAGAACGTGCCATCAACAAAGTTTAGTACCATAGTTTGTCACAACATATATTTTCCTACAATGCAATAATTACTACACCATAAACTGGTAATTTGGACAATTTATGCATATAGAATGTTGTCTTGAACATAAGCAGATTTTGACACATAATTATACAATCAACAGAGTGTGCCATTGATTTTGTGTTCTAATAAAAAGACCTACTTGCCAAACAGAGTATACTAAGAATTACAATTCTTACACACACATATTAGCATTACTTTATAGTATTGGACAACATTCATTATCAAATTTCCATAATGACTTTAATATTACTATAATTAGACAACAAGTTCTCATTAGTATACCTTGACTAAAACCTTAGCTTTGAAAGGCTTGCTTGCGCCCCAAATGATCAAGCAGAAGATTGTAAACAACACCACAAAGCCAAATAGAGCAATCAAGATCTGCACACGCCTAGAAAGCTCCTTCTCAAGATCCTCATAGTCCCCCTCTTCCATAATCACTTTACACTCCGGCCACCCCTTGTCATTGCTCCTTTGCTGCTTCCGGCCGCCCTTCCTCCCAGAGGAGGACCTGAAAATCCCCGAAAACCGGCTCGCCGAGGAGTTCCTCGAGTGGCGGCCAAAGGAGGGGTGGGAGGGTGACTCCATGGGGCTATTGTTGTAAATTGGAGTGGCCTGCATTGAGGAGGACTTGTCTCCATCGTGTGAGACTTGTGAGTCCCTTGAAGGGCTTTGCACATAGTACACATGAACCTTTGGAGACCTTGACGGTGATGATGGAGCTAAGCTGGTCATATCAGACTCCGACTTTGCTGAAAGCATGATTGCTTGGCAAAGACAAGTATCAAAATAGTGGAATGAACTAACAAGAAAATCGACCTAGTGAACTCGGTTGAATTTCACTACTACTTGATGAGTACTTCAGGAAATTCTCTGGGAACCCTGAAGAGCAAGAAAAGACTAGTAATTTGAGAGTGAGAATTCACAAAAGATTCAATCTTTTAGCAGATTCTCAGACACTCAGAATAAAGATAGTAGTGAACTTCTTCGCGTGCTGAAGTTGAATTGCATGTGTACTAGAGGAACAAAATGCAAATCCCTTTGTACTTAAACTCTCACAAAGAAAACAAAGGACTATTACTAAGAGTTAAGATGCAATATCTTCTTCTTTCTTCTTCTCTCTCTCTCTCTCTCTCTCTCTCTCTCTCTCTCTCTCTCTCTCTCTCTCTCTCTCTCTCTCTCTCTCTCTCTCCATATGTATGCAAAAGCAAAGAGAGTAAGTGAAGTGAAGCCTTCACAACAACCAATTAGAAAGTCCCACTTGACGCTCACCACACCTTGTTCATAAGGCTTTAGCAAAGACCCAGTTGTAAAAAAAGGGCCAAAGTGTCGGCAACAGCAAAATTGTTCACAAAAAAATTCAGAAAAACTAAACTGAATTGAAGTAGAAAGATAATATTATTTGTGGATGTGTGACAACGATGCTCTAATGAGTCTTTGGTTGTTTGTTTTGACAAGATTCCCAGCCTAGGTGTGGTTGTGTCTTTTTCTGTGTGATAATGCATGTTGTTGGCCTTTTTCTTCTTGAAAATGCTTTGTTTTAAATTTTAAAAAATTAGTTGGTTATCTTGTATGTTTCACGTTTATGTCTTTGTCTGAATAAGTGGAGGTGTATTTATAAATCATTATATGTATAGTGTGCTAAAGTCCTGAAGATCATGACATAGAGCTCTTTAGATTCATATCCCTATCATTACATGATAAATATGAGACTTTAGCAACCACACATCCAGACTATCCAGTGAACCAATCATAATGAATCTGCATCAGTTATTAAACTAAGAAGATAACACATGGGTGAATTTATACCCGGAAGAGGTTAGAGTTTTTATCATCCTCCGTATGTATGCTGGGAAAAAAAGTGAGGCCAATCGAGAAGAAGAGTTTCTATCTTTCAAGTTTCAACTAATTGTTAGAAACAACAAAACCACGAAAAGAGTATTATCAACTATGAAAGAAAATCAAACCTGACAATTTCATTTGCACTATATATAACACAACCATTTGTTAATGGGAACCAATATAGTGTGAGATGAAACTCCAATAAAAATTGAAAGAAAATGCAGTGAGAGACAATAATGACATCTTCTAGAACACAAAATTTGTGATAGTTACTGGTTAACTAAAAAATAGAGTGAAACAAAGATTTTTGCATATAGAAATCAATCTGTAATCAGAACAATATGACGTGAGATGGTTGTTGAACCTGGGGAAATTGACAACGTACTTGATGGTCAGATCATTGGTAATAGCTTCATCCCATACAGCAAATGTCAAAAGCTTTGGGAAGAAAAAAAGTTGCAATGGAAGCCTTTCTCTAAGTATCAGAGCCAGGTTTCGATCCTGGGACCTGTGGGTTATGGGCCCACCACGCTTCCGCTGCGCCACTCTGATTAACTGGTAACTTGGTGTAATCATACTCTATTTATTCTTCTTTCAATGGGTGTTGAGTTCCCATTTTAATCATTAAATTTACGAGGCCCTTCCTTTGGAGAAGCCATGTCCGCTCTCCTGTAGTCCTGCATCATCATCCATATAAGAGCATCTGCATCAAAAATTGCAAAAAATTCTTAAAAATTACAGATTACTCCCCATTATTTTATAAATATTATTTCATTTTATTCACAACTGTTTATGCACAATAAATTTTACATCCCCTTTCATCTCTTATCTCATTTTCTTGAGTATTTTTTCCACACAAAAAAAGACACATATTGACTTCATTCCAAAAATTTACAAATGTGCATATCTTTCGCACGTCGTAGCGTTGATAAATACAACGGCAACAAACAAAAGAATGACAAATTGTAGGAGGCAATTAATACCGATTATATGCTAAATTGGGAGTCAACACAAGGTGAATCTCTTCTGAATAAGTCTAAGACACAAATCGCGATTTCGTCTCACTACAACAAGTTCAAGCTACTTTTACAAAAATTGGAAGAATGTTTACACGATGCGCGGAAGCGTATAGCTGGCGGCACTTCGCATATAGATGAAGTAAGTTTCTATTCTTTTATCATATATGATATAAATTTTATTTGATCATATAAATTAAATTATGTAATTTATATATCTAATTTGTAAAAAATATATGTAGTATTGTGAAATAGCTAATATTTATTTTTTATTAGATCGATCAAGCAAGTTCAATCCTTTTACTATTCGGCCACGAAGAAATTGTTTACACACTTTGCATGTTACGAAGCAGTTAAGGATCATCCATCTTTCGTTGATGTGCTACCAACAACTCCGTCTCCGTATGCAAGCAATTCTCAAGCTACTCCTTCCGTTACCGAATCATCTCTGATTCTCAAATTGGGTGACGAGGAAGTGAATGAGACACCTTATAGTAATGTGGCCGCTCCCTCGAGTTCGGCTAGACCAGTTGGATACAAGGTGACAAAGGAAGTAAGGCGGAAAAAGAAATAAGGTAAGACTTCTATTGAGTAACGAGTTGTGGTTTTACATACAATTTCAAGTGATCAAGCATCGTGGCATACCTCGAGGAAGATGCATAATGAAAGTGAGCTTAATTATTACAAAGAGTACATAGAAATTCAAAAGCGGAAGGAAGCAAAGGCAGCCGATGAGTTCCAACTCAAGAAATAAGCGGACGAAACAATGATCATGACAATGAATTTGGAGGCTATGACCCCAATCTCGAAAATGTATTTTACCAAGAGTAAACTAGATATCCTTAATGAAGGAGAACCTAGTCAAGGAGAAGCTACCGATGACACATATTCGGATTGTTATCACCCAAGTCGCGTGCTCTTTCCATAGTAGTTATAGTATTGTACTAAGAATAAATCTATGTTTAGCTTGTCATTATGTAATTTAAATTTTTGATAAATAAAAATATAATTTATTTATCAAGATAAAATTGAAAAACATATTTGATACATATTAAATTGAAACACATACTAAAATTAAACACATTCTTAATGAAAACATATAATAAAATTGAAATCACATATTTAGACTCATATTTAGAGTATTTCACCGGTTTCCAACATTCAGTTATGCTTCACCAAGCCCTTCTAGAGTTCTGTATGGATATAACCAGATTCGTGATCGGTAACACGGTCATGAAACTGTTGTATATTACGCCAATCTCTTCTTATTGGATCAAAAGGAATTTGATTCCCTTATGCATCCACCGGCCCATCAAAAACCTGAAAATCTATCGATGGGTTTTGCATGCCTTCTTCTTCATTCTCCACAAACTCTTCCTCCACGAACTCTTCCTCAATAATCATGTTATGCAATATGATGCAAACTAACATGATGGATGTGATTACCGATTTCTTATGCAACTATGACGAATAATTGTCCAATGAGATTGTAAGATGTCAAGCACCTCTCAACATCTTTCTGGTATACCTCTTGTTTCTTTGCAAAGAGCTTATCCTGCGGCGACTAGGGATTAGAAATTATTTTGACAAATGTAGAGTACATTGGATATGTTCCATCAGCCAGATAATAAGAGTTGGAGTACCTTTCTCCGTTCACTTCATACACGGTAGTTGGGTTTCTTCTAGTAAGGATCTGGTCGAATACATCATAATGGTGGAGCACGTTAATTTCATTTTTATCTCTAGGCACCCCGAAGAAACTGTTCCATATCCACATATCATACAAGGCCACCGCATCTTGGATAATAGTGGGGCGATGCTTTCGCCATGAGTATGCCCGTTGATGAGCGGTTGGACAGTGATATTACCAAAATATGCATTTAAATTAAACACATAAATCAACCATAAACAATTTAAAACCCTATAGATGTAGTATAATATAAGCAAGTAGGGATCGTTCTAAACCGGGGATTGAAGGGTGCATGCAATTATTGTGTAATATGGGGGGTGTATGAGTTGATTTTAATTACCTAATTTTCTATCTAATTACTACCTAAAAACGTTGAAAAATATAGCAAGAAATTCTAGGACTCTAACATGCATCGACTCATAGACAAGCAAAACACATAAAAAGAATCCCAAAAATCCCACCATAAATTTCGACAAAAATAAAACATAAGCTAATTATTTACATGTGATCATCATATTCAACCTAACCAATTTTCTCTACCTAATTAAGCTACCTTCGAAATTTATGCTCCTAATTCTTATTGTTAACATGCCATGTGGTTTAAAGCTTAACGCCTTAAAATCTAAGAATCATTGAATAACTTCCAGGCGAAAGGTTAAAATACAATCATCCCGCACTACCCAACGCATTAAGAACTAGACATAGCATGTCTCAAACAAAACAAAGAACATAAACACATGGAAGATATACCCAAGTAAGTATTAAAAATCCAAAAATATTCACCAAAACTCAATGTTAAACAAAAAGAGTACAAGAACAAAATATGACTACGGAGTAAAGGATTCATTGTTACACTTTAAAGAAATCCCGCTTAACGCTGCAAACTCCCAAGGTGTAGATGACTCCAACGATGGTGGTTCTCACTTGTATGGACTTAACGTGTGCAAGCGATCCGAGTGATGGTGGATGGCGGTATTGTCAACTTCGTGCTTGGTCTTGGTGTCTGAGAGAGAGGTTGGAGAGTAATTTTGCAGAGCTTAGGCCTAGAATATGTGATGATCTTTTTCTTCCCCAAAGCTTTCTTTATATAGAAAATGATTTGAGAATTCCCATGTCTCTCCTCCTCCCAAGATGTGCCATCAAAACCTCTTAATTGAAAGAATAAATGTGTAGTATTATTGCAATTAAGCTCCTCCCCATGTTAATAGCAAACCGTTTCAAATAGGTATGCAATTAAGCTAAATAGGTATGCAATTAAGCTCCTCCATCATGCAATTAAGCTCCTTCATCATGCAATTAAGCTCCTACATCATGCAATTAAGCTCCTACATCCATTTCATGTCAAATTTAATTGTGCGTTTGAAAACTTGAAAAGCACTAAAGACTTGCTTTTAACCGACACATCTCCTCTTTGGTTCACTTCCACAATCCACGTGCCTCCAATTTTCTTCTTCCATTGCCGAATTCTCTTGCCATTATTTATCCATCTTCTTTTTCATTTATCTGCATGCGTGTTGGCTCATTGACTCCGTCTCTTTTGTTCTACAATTAAAAATAACAAAAATAAGTAAAAGCTAATAAAATTAACCATACTAAGTAAATAACAAAGTAAAAATGTAGAGAAAATGTACTAATTAATACGCCTAAAATGCGTAGATCAGACAGTTCTTCCATTCTCAGTGCATGCAGTCGATGTTTCTAATCATACCTGGAAAGCCTCAACGTTGGTCTTTATCTAGGAGCTGAGTGAGGTCCTCCGGTGTTGGAGTGCGGAAGTATCTTGGACCATAAAGGTCAATCACTTTGCGGCAAAACTCCTTTATACATTCCAGGGTAGTGCATTCCCCCATCCTTATAATTTCAGTACACTGATTCACGACTGCTCCGTACGCCAACATTCGTAGAGCACCGATCAACTTTTATTGAGAAAGAAGCCCCAACATTCAGTGGCATTTTCTCTTTGATGCCAATATTGGTCGCGGTTGCATGTAAAGATCCGTCATGATAATGTTGAATCAGCCTTTGCTCATTCGGTACCTCCGCTGAAATTCTTGTGCGTTAAAGATGGAGTGTTCGATGAAGTAATCTTCCATAAGATTATGTCCCCTCGACTCAATCTGTCTTGGTCGATTCGGTTTTTGACCACCATATGAACCTCGACCTTGTGGTTTATCGTCTTATTATGTTTCCTCCATGACCACCTGATTGACGAAAAATTGCTCCATATTGTCATCCTCTTGGTTCTGTTATTGCCTCCGCCTGAAAAAATTGTAGAAGTTGAAAGGATTCTTCAGAGGTATGATGTAGGAAATCTTGATAAGTGTTTAGAGAGATGTGTTATCTTCTTGAATTGGAAGAGACTTATAGATGTTGTGAGTATATAATGAGTGATAGATGAACGTTTTATAGCCATTGCAGATAATCTGATCTTTGAAGATGAATACGTGTGTTGCATCATCATTGGACAAAAATCTTACCGGAAATATGGTCCAATTATTTTGTCGATAACAATATCTCGTAGTAACACATGTCGCATCATCATTAGTCAAAAATCTTAACAAAAATCTAGTCTAATTATTTTGCCCGATAATGACACGTGGCAGTGACACGTGTCACGTTTTTATTAGTCTAAAATCTTATCATAAATCTTGTATATTTATTTAGTTGATAACGACAGGTATTATTGGTCATAAATCTATCCGGTAAATCATTTATTAACATTTTACACCATGAGGAATAGTAACTGCTCTTGCATTTTGTGTATGGCTGCATTCAAAATCTGATTTGCTCTTGCAAATGATGGATTTAGTTTGCTCTTGTAATTTGGAGCATTTGCTAAATTGTTTTAGAAATTGCTAGAGCAACAGGTGCGGATGCTCTAACCCTCATTCCCCAATCTGAGGAGATCATGTGCCATTCCCAAAACACTTATTTATACTATTCTTCTTTTGTCCAAGAAAGTTGGGTTTGATTGGGAACAATGGAAATGACAATAGTAAATTAATTTGGCAGAGATAAGAACGTAAGGTTTTAGAGCATCTCTAACAGATCTGCCAAATCTCATTTGGAGCATGCAACAATAATAATTGACAGAGAATCACTTCCCCAACCCATATGCCAAAACTGAGCTAGAGCCACCGTGGATGACAGATTGAATCTTTGCTGCCAAATTTGACAGATAAAACTCCTTCTGCCAAATCTTTGTTTGATACTTTCTCTTCCACTCTCTCTAGCTCTTCTTCCTTCTCCGACGAGATGACTGAACCACAAATTTTCTCCACCAGAAAAACAACGACAGATTACAACAACTTGGGTTGTTTATGTTGCTAGAAATTTGAGCACGGTGTGCTTAAAATGGTAGCAGTCCTCCGGTTGTAAGAATCGCATATCTCTCATCTCTCTCTCCCCCCTCCCCCCTCCCCCCTCCCCCCTCTCCTTTATGAAACACTTGATGAAGAGATGCATGTTGCCCCTCCTTAATGAAAAACTTGATGAAGAGATGCATGCTTGTGCTATTTTTTTTCCTCAAATATTGGATAGAAGAAATCTATAAGGTTAACGAGGAGGATTGAGATAGTTTGAGAAACTATTTTTTTTTTCAGATGAAGAAGAAAGAAGATTTGAAGATATCTATAGATAAACAAATTAATAAAATAATATTTATTTATTTTTTAGGGTAAACAAGAGGCTTCTATTTTAAAAGAAATCAGTTCAGACAACTTGTGGCTACTACAACCTCTAATGTCTAGGGTAAAGTTACAAACTAGACCTGATTACAAACAAAATTTAAATTAAACTTAGCTAAACTATGAGCTAATGTATTAGCTTCTCAGTATACATGCACCAACATACTCCCTTGCAGTTGGAGAAGTAGCATAGTAATATCATTAAGAACCCTCCCGAGTTCTGAATGGTCCTTTATGTCTTGGTTAACAACCTCCACTAACAACAAGCAGTATGATTCAATAACCACACTATGCAGCTGGTTATTAATATCATACACACAAGCCTCTCTCAAGGCCAATGCTTCTACCATCTTTGGAGCATAGATATGGGAGAGGTGAGAAGCAATGCCTTCTAACACTGCACCAGTATGGTCGCGCAAGACCACCCCAATCCCGCCGCGAAAAGAGCTTACTTCAAAAGCACCATCAATGTTTGTTTTATAAGAACCTACTTGTGGCGGCATCTAGGCACTGAGGACCCGAGGCACTTTAGTCATCTTCTTCTTCTCAAAAACTGGCCATATAATGGTAAAGTGCGTCTTAATAGAGAAGATGACACGTAGAGGGTTTTTCGACTTCCTATTCCAAAGTCTATAATTCATTTCCTTCGATATAGACCAAGAAATCACTACCAAGAGAGCAAAATCTATCACTGAGAGTCGAGCACTACAGAGGAAGATCCATTCACGCAATGTCAAAAATGCCATAGAAGGAAGTTTTTTCTTCATATCTGGAAACTGAGCAAGAACAGAATTAGTAAAGGAACATTTTCAAGTAACATGCACTGCATCCTCATCAGTATGATCACACAACAAACACACATTAGTCATAGATACCATGCGATGAAAAATAATAGAAACAATAGGTAGCACACCCTTACATGCACGCCATATATGCAGCTTCATTTTTCGTGGAACTGCCGCTCACCATATGGACTTCTAACTCTCCTCTCTTGGGCCCGAACTACTGCTAGAGGCAGAAAAGTTAGAAGCAATAGCTAACTAGTAGGCTAACTTGGTTGAAAAGATCCAACGCTTCTCAAAGTGCCAAGTCCAACGATCATCCGCACTACGCTTACTCAGTGGAATACCTAGAATTACCTCAGCATCCTCCTGAGAGAACCACTATTGTAGTAGAGAGACGTCTCATGTTCTATTTGCCAATATCAAATCAGAGACCCTCGAATCAACGGGAGCCCGACATCCTAATGGTTTGAATGTGTTAATATGTGGTAACCATGGATCTACATGTATACGAGTCAAAGTTTTAGAACCAATATGCCTCCTTAACCCCTTTTTCATAACCTCATGCACTGTGCTAATAGTCCTCCAACAAGCCGACATCGCCCATTTAATTCCTATCTCAAGAAACTCAGACTCCGGATAATACTTTGCCTTATATAAGCGAACAAGAAGAAAGTCCAGATATTTTAGAAGGCATCATCCTTGTTTTTCTAGAAGAGCAAGATTGTGTGCTTGTAGGTCTCAGAAACCCATCCCTTCCTCTTTTTTTAGAGGACACAACTTCTCCCATGAGAGCCAGTGAATCTTTTGATTATCAGGTAGACTGTCCCACCAGAAGTGAGCACACATTTGGTGTAACGTTTCACACAAAGATTGTGGTAGAAGACAATAGTTCATATAATATATGGGTAGAGATTGAGCAACTACTCTAATGAGGATATCTTGATCAGCATCGCTAAGCATCTTGCCTTGCCATCCCTCCAGCTTCTTACTCAATTTTTTCTTTATATAAGAGAAACTTTCAACCTTATTTTTCCCTGTATATGTCGGAATCCCCAGATATTTCTCATACTTTTGCTCGATTCAAACTCCAAGAAAAGCTGCAAGGCCCTGGTTGAGATCCTCGAGGACCTTCTTGCTAAAGACAATACTGCTTTTGTCAAAATTAATTTGATGTCCTGACACCACCTCATACTCCTTTAGTACCTCTTTAATATGACTACACTCCCCCATAGTAGCCTTCACAAAAAGTATCCTATCATCAACAAAAAGAAGATGCCGAATAGTGGGTGCCCCATCATAGACTGTAATACCCTATAGGTCACTAGTTGCCGCCTTTCTATCTAACAAAGCCGTGAAAACCTCAGTGCATAGTAAAAATATGGAAGGGGATAAAGGGTCACCTTATTAAAGGCCCCTAGACGGAAGGAGATACTCTTTTGGTTGACCATTCAAGAGGAAAGAATACTTGACTGTAGAGACGCATTGCATTATGACATGTACCCATTGTTCCACAAATCCAAGTCAAAGTAACTCTGCTTCTAAAAATCCTCACTCCATACGATCATACGCTTCACGCATATCCAACTTCAGAGAGAAGGCACCTTCAGAGCTGGATTGGTAATTATGAATGAAGTGCGAAACTTCATTGATATTAGTGCATTGTCAGTAATCAAACTACCCGGAATGAACGCACTCTGAAAAGGACAGATCAAATCATCCAACACTTTGTTTAACCTGTTAGCAATAGCTTTTGAACAAATTTTATATAGAACATTACATAATGCAATAGGCCTCAATTCAGCAACCTTTGTTGGCTTGTCTACCTTAGGAATTAAAAAAATGTGAGTAAAGTTAAGTACACCCAATAATTGACCCGTATGTAAGAAGTTCTGAGCTGCAACCACCACATTCGCATCAACCGTCTCCCAATATTTTTGGAAGAAAAGTGGTGGCATCACATCTGGCCCGAGGGCTTTCGTAGGATGCATCTGCCAAAGTGTAGTTTTAATTTTATCTGCCGAGTATGGGGCACACAATATAGAGTTGACTTCCTCAGTCACTTTTGATTGGAAGAGATCAATTTCTTGTTGTCTATGGTGAAAATCAGTAGGCGCCGAGGTAAACATCTTATCAAAATACTCCTTTATTACCTTCTTCATACCTTCTATGGATTCCTGGAACATACCATCATTGTCAAAAAGTCCATGTAAGTGATTGTTCCTGCGGCGATTTGAAGCTTTGAGATGGAAGTACTTGGAGTTTTCCTCTCCCTCCATGAGCCATAGAACTTTCACCCTTTGTTGCCAATACAAGTGTTCATCTATAAGCAACACATCTAATTTCTCATGTAAAACCACGTTCTCAACTTGTGCCTCTCTCGTTAGAGGCATCTCAAGTAACACGGCCAGACAACTATGGAGTTGATCGATCTCCCGATATCTGTTACCAAGCGTCTCTCTTTGTCAGGACGTAAGCGTGAATCGTGTTGACTTGATCTTAGCAAGTGTGCGAAAACTAGGTGTCCTAGACACTGGGAGCTCCCATCCCTTTTGAATTGCTGGTAAACATCCTTCGTTTTCTACCCAAAAGCTTTCAAACCAAAAATGATGATGTTTCCTAGTTTGACTAGGAGAAACCTGTTGAAGTACATGCAATAGAATCGGGACATGGTCCCCATGGATTGGCTGTAAATGCTCTAACCATAAAGCACCAAACACATCAGACCATAATGGTATTGCAACAGCCATATCCAGGTGGGACCTCACTGTACCTCGCTGCCAGGTCCAATTGGCTCCCACAAACCCTAAGTCAAACAGATCAGCATAACTCAGAGCATCTCTAAAACCTTGCATTTGAGCTTCCCGTTGAACGATTACTCCATCCTGCTCTGATGCATTCATCAATTCATTGAGGTCTCCAAGCAACACATATGGTAAAGAACAGTTGTCGCTCAATTCTCGAATCAGATTACGAGTTTGGTATCGCTCCGAGGTTGTACGGTGCCCATAAAACCCAATTAATCTCCATTGTACACCATAATTATCAAAGCACCACACTTCCAGATTGATATAGTGTGTTGACTTGTCCCGAAACTTCACTTGCAGTCCCTCACCCCAAAACATGGCAAGGCCTCCCGAGTTCCCAACACCGGAAACTGCTTTGCAATTCAGATAGCCGATCTATAAACAAATGGAATTCATATATTCCATATCGTCAATTTTTGTCTCACTGAGGAAAACAAAGTTGGGACACTTCTGACGCAAAGCAAGGCCTGCACAGCCGCATAATTGTTGAGGCCTCGATAATTTCAATCCAAGATCTCTATTCTCGAAGAGATGGGGTGCTGCGCGCTCAAACTCACTAAACCTTAACAGCGCAGCCACAACACGCTCTGTACACAAGTATATAATTTCATTGACATTTGTTGTATCTAATATTAAATCTCTATAAACTGTAATAAAATAATAAGATCTTATAACATTTACTATATAACAAACACCATTTACTGTTTAAAGCACTGTTTAAAGGGGGTATTTTGGTCTTTTCCTCTATTTTTAATAGTTTAAGTTTTTTACTTTTATTTCTAACTGTTTTACTTTCTTTTTTACAGTTTTACTTTTTACTTTTACTTTTTAACAAATTTTACAGTACTATATATTTTTTTACTTTACAATTTTACTTTTTTACTTTAATTTTTATCATTTTTTTACAATTTTTTGTTTTACTTTTATACTTTTACAATTTTAATTTTTTTACTATAACTTCCTATCATTTTGTTTTACCATTTTATATTTTACTCTTTTATTTTTATAGTTCACTTTTTTACTTTAACTTTTTGTCAAACTTTTTTACAATTTTGTGTTTTACATTTTAACGGTTCTAATTTTACTTTTACTTTTTAATATTTACATATCATTTTCACAGTATTATTTTTTAACAATATAATTTTTATTTTTTACTTAAACTTTACAATAAAAAAAGTTTATATACATTTTGCTTAATTAAGTTCTCCGCATTAATTTTTTTTGTTTTAACAAGTTTCATCTTGAACAAAATTTTCTACATAAATCATAATCTCATTTATGCATCATTTCACTCTTTTTAAAGTATATTTTCTACCTAAATCCTAATTTCATTTATTCATTATTTCTGACTTTTTTAACGTATATTAGTAATACCGCGTCTTTGGCATGGGCTATTCAATTATAGATTTTATGCTATGATTGTTGAGTTTGGGTTCGATTGGTTAAATAATGGTTATGCTTCTTAAACGTTTTTTGAGCTTGAGCTAAGTTAATTGATATTTTACATTGAAATGCAACTGATATTAAACGTTTTTTTATTTTTTGTTTTTGTTTTTGCTGTAGCAATAGATTATTAAGACGTCAAAGTGTTATTTGTACACTGATTATAAGAAGACTTTGTTTTGATACTTCGGAGGAGATTACTTCATACCACCATTTTTTTGGGGTGAATCAAACATGTCATTCATTTATATATTAGATAACATGTTGAGATTGTGCCAACTTAAAATTTCTCTTTATTTATTTTTTAGTTTGTCACTCATGCATATATTTTATAATGTAAAATATTTTTTTTTTACGTTTATGATCTTTGTAATAAAGAACTGCAATTCTTATCTTGCAATTCTTTTCTTTTGTAAGTTGCAAGTATTACCTTGAATATTACTTAATTTGTAAATTAAGCATTGTCTGTCTCCAAATATTTATGATTTGTACATTACGATAATCTAATTTCTAAATAAAATTATATATTCAAATTAATATTTTGTTTCAGCTATTGATCTTACTTCGACGACAAACCGCGCCTCGGCGCGGAGTACAACTCTAGTATCTACTGGGGGTTGAAAACTGTTTAAATTCCAAAAGTCAAATCATTTGTCAAATTTAAATTTTTAGACAAGTGAGAAAGGCGTAACAACTGGGGCCGCTGTTAGGCAAGTAAATAAGCATGAGGTGGCCATGAATCACCATCCTAAGAATCACATAAAAAATTTGAAATTAAAATAAAGTTACAACTAGCCCATAAAGTGAGGAGAAAAAACATTATTTATTGGATTATGTGCCATCCTATAGCAGCTCGCTCTCTGTGTCCTTGGGTGTTATTTTTTGGTAAATATGTCTTTTGGTGTTTAATTTATCTATGTCTAGTGTGAGTAGAGAATGTCTTAATTGCCACTTATTCTTCTTCTTCTTCTGCTCAAAGAGAGAGACTTCTTCATTAAGTTGGTCCCTGTAAATCCCAAGTGAAATTTCGAGAATGTTGGAAGGCAAAGCTCGGATAGAAGACACAGACATGCCAGTGAAGATGCAGATTCAAGCCATGGCTTCTGCTTCTCAAGCTCTGGATCTCTATGATGTCTTTGACTGCAGATCCATATCTGCCCACATCAAGAAGGTACAACCTTTCACTCTCATTTCATTCCAAGTTTCCAACTCCAAAATAAGCTTTATGGGCAATGTTTTCCTCTGTCTGATTATTTGACATGAATGTTTTACGCAGGAGTTTGATAAGAGGTATGGTTGCGGTTGGCAATGTGTAGTGGGCTCGAATTTCGGGTGCTTCTTTACTCATTCCAAAGGCACATTCATCTACTTTACTCTTGAGACTCTCAGTTTCCTCATCTTCAGAGGGGCTTCGTTCTGTTAATCATGACCTTGTTTAGGCACAACAATACAAGTTAAGTACGAGAGGAACAAGGCAATTAGGCATAGAACGAGCTACAAACCATGTACATTTAGCTTTTTCTTTGCTTTTCTGATCTGGATGAACTGGTTTAGTACTGTTCAAAAGTACCCAGTTGGCTATGCTTTTTAGTGCTTGGTTTATGTTGTAAAATGATAGCTCAGCTTAACGATCTTACTCAACTTTAAGGTGAAGAGGAATGTTTCTCATTTTTGTGACATTTTCTAGTTTTCTGGGTTGTGAAATGAGAACTTGAACAAAACAGAGGATTAGGACTTTTTTCTGTTTTTGGTTTTACTGGTTTGAGTTCATCTCTTCCCTTTATAATAAGATGATTTCAGTCTATCATTTCATCCTGATGATGTCAAGCTTAAATTTTCATTGCGTGGCGCATCGGTGTAAGTCCTGGACCGCTTCAGCCTGGATTGTCAGGTGCAATTGCATTTGCCAAAAGACATGGTTCAAATCCTTATCCTCCACTCCCCCCCCCCCCCCCCCCCCCCCCCGTTTTTTCTGCTCAAAATCTTTAAACCAAACTGACGGAGCTGTAATGTTAAGTCAATAGCAATTGCATACATGAATCATCTTGCAACTCTTTTAATAAGTGAGGTAGTAACATTGTGTTTAATGCTTGGCCAAGAAGCTATTCAGTAAGGGAACTTAGAAGATAAGTGTTATAGAATATTTGATATACCTAGTTATGGTGGAAATCATTGAATATGACTGTGTATCTTATTCAGAAATATAATAGAATTACTTTCTTGTTTGTACCTCTTATACTCTCCTATATAAAGGAGTTGCTTCTTCATTAATAAAGTTACACACACTATTGCTTCAAACTACTTCTATACTTTATCATATTTTCTAAAACACGTTATCAAGCACGAAGCCCTAAACCGAGCACCACTGCCGACTTCACTGTCGCCGACCGCCGCCGTGATCCCTAAGAGAAAAGAGGAAGAAAAAGAATTGTTCTGTAATCAAACAACAAGTAAGTTTTTATAAATTCAACTTTGTCTTTTTCAAAATAACCTACTCTTTTGGGAAATTTAGATTTTTCCGTAGGGATTTCGGGATAACATTCCATCCTTCCTGTCTACACCAGACATTTTTTGAAGGTGGGTATTTTGGAACTAAGAGCGTTCACTAAATCGATTTGAACTAAGAGCTTTCATAAAGAAAAGCATCGATTAAGATGAATAAAGATTGTTCGCGAGACCACATACTTCAAAAAGAAGTATTAATCCAAAGACGATTGGAAAACTAATTAGTTGTCGAGGAAGTCTTTTACGACTGCGAAACTAATATATCTTCTGTTTATTTTCAGGATGTCTGAAACAAAACTCAATATTGGCAAATTGGACCAAAGAGGCATCAAGTATCATCGTTGGTGTGGAGATGTCAAGAATGCGTTGACAACAAAGTCTATACTCCCCACGATTGAGCCACATAATCAAAATCTCGCATTTCCACCAACATTAGTTGCGAAGGTGTAGGCTATCATAATTATGAAATGCCATCTAAAGGCACCATTTCTATGGCAATACTTGAACGTAAATGACCCTAGAGCATTGTGGGTAGCACTCGCTGAGAGATTTGGAAATATCGCAGACACCCTACTCCCAGATCTGAAGGACAAGTCGACCCATATTAGGTTCCAAGACTTCAAAAGCATAGCAGATTTTGATGCTGAGATGCTCAAGCTTCGATCCATGCTTCAATACTGCAATCAGGAAGTGACTGAAGCAGATATGCTCCAGAAAAAACCTCTTTACATTCCCGGTCACTGCACGGATACTTGCAAACCAATACCGTAATGAGATACGGACCAGGTATATCACAACGTACAATCAACTTATACAGATTCTGTCTGTTATAGAGAAGCAAGATAATGTACTTGTGAACAATAGTTCAAGGCCTTTGGGGACAAAGAGATTTCCTGAAGCGAACTATGGAAGCGCAAAGAGCGTAACCCTTGAAGAAAGGAAAAACGTGATGGACAACAAGGTCCCTAAAACCGCCTAGAGACGGACCATGGATCACGTGGAAACCGAAAGGGGGGAGCAACCAAGAGAGGCCATGGTAGCCGAGGCAACCAAGGAGGAGCCGCCGCTGTTGACAAAGGCAAGGCCAAAGTCCAGCAATCTCGAGACAAGGGAGAAAAACGTGGTAATGGCGTTTGCCACAGGTGTGGAGCAAGCAACCACTGGTTTAGGAGCTGTAGATCAAGCAAGGGACTTGCATATCACTACAAAGCCTATTGCGAAAAGCTTGCATTAGAAGCTTACCACAACGAAACAGAAGATAGAGATGGAGCAGAGGCAAATCTCGTTAAGGCAAACTTCAAAATTGGCAGAGACTCAATTACTAAGACACCAGATTTTGAATAGAGCTTTATGTTTTCTATTAATAAAGACATGTGCGCCTAAGTTTTATTATTGACATTGTAATTCGTCAATTTTTTGGATTAGTAAACTTTTATGTAATTCGTTGGCATTATTAATAAAGGAATTATTTTGGCTTATTAATAACAGGCTTGTCTACATTTTTATGTATGATATACATGTTTTGTGGTTGCTACAAACCTATTTTCTACTAGAGCTCACCTTAGTAACTTGTGATGTCTAGAACAAGAGATTTTCGATAAAGGTATTTGAGCGGACTTTATGTCCCACCTACATTGATCTCTCTTCACCTGGTCATAAGTGAAAAGAGGTACCCAAACGACTTTAGATGTCCTAGCAAACTTGCAAATTCGTTCATATATCAATTGAGATAGCTAAGAGTGCTCTAAATCCCCGAAAACGTAGAAAACAGAATCTGCCGCACTAACAGCCAGTTTCGACAACAAACTGGGAACTGCTCAGAAATAATCAGCATAAGAGTATTATATGGCTGAAAATATGCTGATGTCTAGTTTTCAGAACTACCTTCGGATTGTTAATGGCTAATTTCTACAAAAAGTTGTACCTATTTTACTGAACAAAGGTCATAAACAGGGTATAACTTCAACGACAAACTGGGATTTACCAGAAATAAAACAACATAAGGATGGCATATGGTTGAAAATATATGGACCTCTAGTTTTCAGAACTATGTCCGGCTCGTCGATATCTATTTTTTAGAAAATGTTATGCTCGTTTTACTGGATAGAGGTCAGAAACCGACATAACACAATTGGCTGCACGGATTTCTTAGATTTGACATGAATTTGGGAATTTATGTAGAATGATTTAGCATATGATTAATATATGCTCGGAAAGCTATGGATGTCTAGTTTCTAGAACTTCATTCAGATCCTCAAAAGCTATTTTATAAACAAAGTTATGCCTGTTTATGTACACAGAAGACAGCTTGACCCGAGGAAGGCCAAAACCTGAGGAAAACCCGAGGAGGACCTTTGATGGATCAAAGGTGTACCTTGATGCATCAAAAATGCAACCCGGGGAAGCTCTTCAATGGATCGAAGGTGTATCTAAATGGATCGAAGAAAAAACTACCTGAGGAAGCCCTTCGATGGATCGAGGGATTAACCCGAGGAGGCCCTTCGATGGATCGAAGGCATATCCCCTGAAAACCAAACTTTTGAGTTAATTTTTTATTCTTTCCTCATACAAGACTTGTTTTCTTGTAGGTATGTTTCCAGGAGATCTTGAATATCTCATTGATAGCGGAACTACACATATCATTCTTCGTTACAGACAACTCTTCATCGACTTTATGCCTTGTCAACCATCTTTAACCACAATGATGGGTGGATCTTCGGATTTGATCCAAGGGCGAGGAAAAGCCCAACTTTTGTTGCCAAATGGAACAAAACTCATCATTGATGATGCTCTCTATACTCCTAGGGCTCCAAGGACCCTATTGAGTAGTCGAGACATCCGAGCCAATAGATTTCATACAAATACTCATTGTGAGAATGAAATTGAATATATATGCATTACCTCTAGTGATTCCGATAGAAATCGAATACTAGAGAAGCTCATGTGTCAACCAAATGGGCTATGTATTACAACTATGAGAGTTGTCGAGTCACACCATGTCATAATAGATGACCTATGGGACTCAGACACATATATGCTTTAGCACGAAAGACTGGGACACCTAGGTCATGATATGATGATCCAGATTTTTAAGAATTCAAACAAACATCCATTCTTTAGAGCAAAAGGAAGCAAGAACCAAAGAACGGTTCACACAAACATGGAGGTGGGCGCCAAAAAAGGTGGCGCCACCATCCATGGTCGGCCTCATACCGACACCTCCTCCCCCAAGAGGAGACGACTTGACACCAAGAGTGGTGCTCTCGTCCCCTATGATGCTTCCCCGGTTCATGGAGACCTCGAGCCAATGCCAGCATCTTCACTGGTGATGTCTAATGCTCATAGCTCATTCTGCAAAGCATGCTCTTTAGCCAAGTTAGGAGCGAGACCCTCATACGCTAAAGACACCAAAGAAAATATTCCTTTCTTACGACGTATCCAAGGTGATATTTGTCGACCCGTCTACCCATCATGTGGACCATTTAGATATTTTATGGTATTGGTGGATACTTCGACATGCTGATCACATGTCGCATTATTGTCCATAAGAAATGTTGCATATGCTAAACTCCTTACTCAGATTATTCGTTTGAGGGCTCACCACCCAAATCATCCTATAAAGTCGATACGTCTCAACAATGCTGGGGAGTTTACATCGCAAACATTTGATGATTATTGCATGTCCATGAAGATTGATGTCGAGCATTCAGTTCCCCATGTATACACCTAAAATGGTCTCACAAAAGCCACCATTAAAAGACTTCAAATGGTTGGACGGTCATTGGTCATGTGCACCAACCTACCCACTTCTGCTTGGGCTTATGCAATAATACATGCAGCAATGCTTATTCGTTTTAGATCTGAGTCTAGACAACCATTTTCTGTGTACCAGCTGGTTATTGGATATGAGCCGAATATTTCGCATCTACGCAAATTTGGTTGTGCAATTTATGTGTCAATCGCACCACCTTTATGCGATAAAATGGGTCCTCAGAGACGAAGAGGCATCTATGTTGGATTTATTTCTCCAACTATAATTCACTACTTTAAACCCTTGACATGCAATCTCTATACCGCAAGATTTGCGGATTGTCACTTCGATGAGACAACCTTACCATTGATAGGGGGAGGAAAGACACATGAACGACAGGAATTGTCATGCTCAGTCCCTAACTTGTCTCATCTTGATCCCCGCTCCGCACTAGCAGAGAGTGAAGTAAGGAGAAATATAGAGCTTGAAAACGGAGCATATTCGATGCCTGATACATTTGCTAACCTTGCTAAAGTGACAAGATCACACATACCTACTACAAATGTGTCTGCAAGGATTGACATCCCACAGGGAGGATGTCACGCTGCCACCCTTGTGATGGGAGAGAGCGGCGCCGCCACACATGGTGGATGTATGGTGGCTGAGGCGATGGCTCCCCAAAGGAAAAGGGGGAGACTCGTAGGTTCGATGGATATTCACCCTAGGAAGAGGGGGAGATCAGCACAACAAGTCCATTATTCATCGACTCTCAAAATCCATCTCATGAAATTATTTCTGACTACAGTTATGTCCTTGAGACAACCAATTTGGAGGGAGTTCCAACGGTTAATCCTAGTTCAGTGAATAAAGAAATTTTAATGAATTATGCTAGCATATACATGATTTTAGAGAGAGAATCTATGATCATTGATGATGCTTTTGCATTTTCAGTTGCACATGAACTCATAGAACACGATGACATCGAATCTCGATCTGTTGAAGAGTGTCAACAGCGGTTAAATTGGCCCAAATGGAAAGATCCAATCCAGGCTGAAATAAATTCACTAACAAAGAGACAGGTGTTTGGCTCGGTAGTGCTAACCCCGCTAAGTGTAAAACTTGTAGGACATAAATGGGTCTTTGTTAGAAAGCGTAATGATAATAATGAGATAGTAAGATACAAAGCTCGCCTTATAGCGTAGGTTTCTCACAACGCCCTAGTATTGACTACGAGGAGACGTATTCTCCCATAATGGACATCATAACGTTTTGCTACCTTGTCAGTTTGGTATCCAAGTATCATGCCAAATATCGATCTGTTCTCCATCACCAACATTCCAAATCACTCCTAAACGGAGAACAGTGAATGCCTCAACAATACTTTGCCATAAAAAGGACCCTCCTTCCTTCGAAACCATTTCCAAGAAAGAAGTATTAGGATGGTAACAGCCTTATAAAGTCGAGCTATTAACGTATCAGAGTTAGTCACTAACCTCCATCTTTGCTTAGTTAGCATAGCAAGATTATATGTATGAAGATTTTTAAACCCTAGACCTCCTTCATTCTTAGGTAAACACATTCATTCCCAAGATCTCTAATGAATATTCCTTGTATCTTCATCTCCTCCCCAAAAAAATTGACAACAAAGTTGGTGAAGCTCCTCACATAAACCTTTAGGCCAGAGATAGCAACGCAGTGTATGAAAGAATGGTTTGAGCCACTACCTTAATTAGAACCTCCTTTCCCGCTGAACTAAGGAGCTTTGCTCTCTAGCTAACCAACTTGCTTGTTAGCTTCTCCTTAAGGTACTCAAAAGCCGTCGTCTTTGATCTCCCTAAACTAATAGGTAACCCTAGATACCTGCCATGATCTTCCACGCATTGAACTCCCAAGACCAAAGCTACATTCTCTTATCTTGAAGGCCAAACATTCGAACTAAAAACAACACTGCTCTTCTGTAAATTGATCTTTTGTCCTGATTCCCTTTCATATAGATTTAGAATATCCCGGAAAGATTCACACTCCAAATTGGTTGCAGTTGGAGTGCCATTATGTAGAATATAGTAGTTCACCGTCTTTATGGTTTCCATAACTATACGAATCCAATTTTCCTCAAACCCTAACCAAACCATCATAGCTTCAATAAAGAGCCACTCAAGCCTATCATAAGCTTTGATAATGTTAAGTTTCAAGGAGAAAAAACATTCACTCGTGCTCCTCCGTAACCTGTTCAAAAAGTGAGCAACTTTGGTGGCCACTAGGGTGTTGTCCGAAATCAAACGACCAAGAACGAAAGCATTTTGCAAAGGAGAAATAATAAGAGATAAGATGAGTTTCAATCGATTTGCGAGTACCTTGGATCCAATCTTATAAAAAATATTGCATAATGCAATAGGTCGATAGTCCATGACTGTTTTTGGCTCTTTTATTTTTGGAATCAATGTCAAATATGTGAAGTTTGACAGATTTGGGATTACTCCTGTAGTAAGGAAAGTGCGAACAACTACACAGACATCATGGTGGACAATTTTCCAATATTTTTAGAAAAAGAAATTAATGCGACATCCCATCAGAGCCAGGAAAGGATGCATCTGAAACGTAGCGACCTTGATTTTCTCATTGTAGTTCTCATTCAGCGAGAGATTCATCTCATTAGTGACTTTCGGTTCCACTATACTCAGAATCATTGTCAAAGCATCTTCATCGATCCCTTCTGAAGCAAATATTTGCCAATAATAATTGATCAAAATATCTCCCACCTCATGTGGCTTAGCTTTCCAGTCTCCGTTTTGATCTTCCAAACCTTTGATAAGGTTGCGGCTTCGTCTATTGGAGGCTCTCCTATGAAAGAACCTTGAATTTTCATCTCCTCCTCTTAAGTATAGGACTCGAGACCTCTGTCGCCAGTACGTTTCTTCTTGAGATAAGAGTTCATTGTACCTAGCTTGTAAAACTTTGAATTTAGCATATTCTTCATTTGAGAATTGAGTATCCATACTCACTGCCATCTTCTTTTGCAGCAGTTCCATTTCAATTCTGCATTGTCTAAAGACCCCTTGATTCCACTGAAGTAGAAGTTGCCTGGTACTCTTGATTTGACGACCCACTCAGTTTAAAGCGATTCCAGTAACTGGCGTAGCCCAATATTTTTGTCCAATGTCCCAACAATCTGCATGAGATGTCCAAAGCTCTTCAAAATGAAATTGTTTACGAGTCCTGGTAATTTGAAGAGGCACAAAAGCTACATCAATTAGGAGAGGCAAGTGATCGGACCAGTCCGAAACAAAACTCAAACCCTAGAATGTGGAAATGAAACCCGCCATGCCATGTTTTGACAAGCTCTATCTAGATGCTCATTCGTAGAGCTATTGTGCCACTTAAATTTTGAACCATTGTATCCCATGTCCATCAATCCACAATCCACAAAGGCATTGTGAAAGTCTCGCATCAAAGCCAATCTTCTCCTAGGACCTTCTGACTTCTCATGTTGCACCAAAATTTCATTGTAATCATCAGCAACTAGGGTCGAGAAATCTATCTGCGAAAAAAGAAATCAAAGAAGATCCCACATTTGAGTCCTATCACTTTGATCTGGGAAGCCATAAAGACCAATGAAGCGCCAATGGCGTCCCGAACCAACTTCACCAATTTTGACATCCATATGATGTGCCGAATAGGTGCATAGGGAAATCTTGTAGTCTTTCTTCCAAAACAATGCTAGACCTTGAGCATCATCCGATCTCTCATTTATATACACACCATCAAACCCTAACTTACGTCGTATGGTATCCATGATTTCTACCGAGGTTAGGGTTTCAGAGACGAAAATCAAGTTGGGGTTATTTTTTTCTTGACTAGGGTTATCAAAGCATCTTGGGTTTCAGTATTCACCAAACCCCTACAATTTCATGCAAGGATCTTAAAGTCTTGCATAATCAGAGGGGAGGAAGGGAACAGTGGCCAACATAAAAAAGGATTGCCGCTTATAGCTTTCTTTATTTAACTAATTAACATAATAATAATAATGATATGGATTTTTCTTCAAGAATCAAGATGTGGGTAACATATCGATCATATTTTCATTTCCTGGTAGACATTCTGATCCAAAATTTTTCTAAACATAGCCTGATATGTTCAAATCATATTTTTTTTTACTACTTAACTGAGGTACGTCTCATCCCTTGTTAAGAAGCTTGAAGGCGCACGCTAGGCAATATATCATGTGCACTAATTAGTAATTAATCATCTTTTGTGTCAAAGTTACCCAATCTAGCTAGCTACTGGGTAAAGTTTGACTTATATACACGAGAAATTTCCAATATAACAAAGTTGGTCTATTATTCATATGTACTGTTTAAAGGGGTGTTTTAGTCTTTTCATATTTTCAATTTTTATGTTTTACTTTTTTACTTGCATTTTTAACTGATTTTATTTTTTACTTTTTAATATTTACACATTTTTAACCAGATTTAACTTCATATTTTTTAACATTTTACATTCACACATTTAATTAGTAATTTAATGAATTTTTTATTTAATTTTTTTTAACAAAATCAACCACTTAGATGACGGAAAACTATAATTTCATCGTCTAAGTTGTTAAACCTTAAACGACACAATATATTTGCATCGGGGTATAGTACTGCAACGACACTTTTTTTGCGTCGGTCAGCCTCATCGTTTGCGTCGTCAAAGTAGCTAGACGACGCAAACATATTGTGTCGTTGTATTGTGAACTACAGCTACAACGTGCTACTTTTGTGTCGGTTAAGTAGTTCCCCGACGGATCTACGCCGACGCCATTACTGTCGAGGAAGTACTTAGCCGACGCTATTGGTGTGTCGGCTAAGTGAGCTTTTCTGGTAGTGAACATTGGCACGTTGTTGCCAATACACACCTTCCTCAGCTAACAATACATCTAGCTTCGATGAAAGCTATGTATATTCAGCTTGACTCTCAGCAGTTAAAGACGACTCAAGCAAACCTTTTAACCGAGACCTCAAAGATGTGATCTCTCTGCCTCTGTTTCCAAACTTTGTACGCTGCCAAGAGTTCAAGGAAAAACTTATTTGCCTGATTTTCAATGCAGCATTGTATATTGGTTGACCCGACACTGAAGAACACCATCCTTGATTCACAACCTCAGCACAATCATCATGTTGAGTCCAGAATTCCTCAAATCGAAAACGTCGAGGCCATCGGACATTTTTTACAGAACCCACAACTAAAACTCCCAACATAATAGGCACATAATCACCATGTATCGGTGAGAGATGTTGAAATCTAGAACAAGGAAATATGTCCAGCCATGAACGCGTTACTACTGCCCTGTCAAGTCTGTTGCGCACACCTTGCCCCTTCCACGTGAATGGAACACCAAAGTGCCCTAAATCAACCAATTCATAGTAGCTTAGGATGTCCCTAAAAAGCTGCATTTGACTCTCTGGTTTGTTCCCTCCACCATCAGATTCTGAGGCAGATAACAACTCATTGCAATCACCCACGACCACCCAAGGAGACAACGATTGGTCTGCTAATTCCTTCAACAGTGAGAAAGTTAAGTGTTGAGATGCCGTCACTGGATGACCATAAAAACCAGTAAGTCTCCACAACTCTCCTTAACCATCCGAAGCCATTACATCTATATCAATGTGATTCTTTGATTTGGATTGAAATCGCACATCCAAACCCTCTTCCCAGAATAACGCCAAGCCACTAGACTGCCCCGCACCAACACCATCTTGTCTTGTACTCCACACAGCCTCACAATTCCTATAGCCGATCTCTAAACGTAATTGGGACATATACTCTCATTCGTTTACTTTAGTTTCGCTGAGAAAGATAAACGTCAACCGATGAAGCCGAATCAAATCCTTCAAAGCCTGAACAGAGGCGTAGTTATTGATTTCTCTGCAATTCCACGCCAAGATTTCCATAAACTTTCGGCGAAAGTAGGTGTGCTACGACTGAAGAGAAGGAACCAGGAAAAACCCTAGTTTTGGAACCCTAGCAGAACATATCACTTTTTTCCACTTATTCGTTTGTTTGCTTGCATGTGTATCAAAAATTTATAGTAGATTGATGGATTGACAACATTCCTTTTATAAATCAACATATGTGTTTTAAAAGTGCTATTCTAAAAGCATTAGAAAGTAGTGAAACAGTTGTATCAAGTGAATGAGTAATTATATTTGGTTAATTAACAACTAAGGTTTTTTTTCAAGATGCAGTCTGTATACCTCTTCGAAGCCTAAAAGACCACTACATCAGTAAATCTATCTTTGTGTAGTTATTGATATACCTAAATAATAAGAAAATCAAAATAATTGTAGCCATATTGCAGAGAATGAACAAAACAAATTGTTCACAGAGTCTCGACTCCGTCTCGAATACAACAATCAAAACCATCATTGATCGAAGCAGACTAAACCATTGAAACACAGAAATTCAAACCAAATGAACAGAGCAAATACCATTAAAGCCTTTTTATTACAAAGCTAATACCCTTAAGATCAAATGGAGGATCATGAAGTACAGAAAAATATGGACATCGGATTCGACGAAGCCTTGAATCTGATTTCATTTAGACACACATTGCTTCCTTTCCTCCTCCATATTCTTCACCTTTCTCTTGTAATGGTCATTATCTTCATCCTGCAAGAAAAAAGAAAAGAAAAAAACATAACAGTTACTACTTCAATTGAATTGTATATTTAAAGTCACATACATGCTCACCTTGCCACACTCATCATCATCAACCTTGTTCTTCACTTCAAACTTAGACTTGTCAGACTCCTTGATCATCATCTACTATACTGTACACCTTTCAGCCTGTGGAAAAATTAACCATGAATCCAAACAAAAACACATTAGAAAACATACAATCCGGAGATTAACAATGAATCCAGACAGAAACACTTAAATTTCTCTACTAAGGGTTGATATGGCCGGTCCTTCCTCTTGTATATACTACATCAATGAGTTGCTTTACAAAGAGCCGCTTTACTCATATTGCACAATTAACACACAATCCATATCTTAGAATCTTCTTCCTGCCCAAAAAGAAGGAAAACAAAATGTAAGTGTTGAAGTGAGCTAAATGAAATAATCAATCCAATCAATCTCATCCATCATTGAAAACCGAAACTTTGGCAATTTGATTTTTTTGCCCATTCTTCTCTTTTGTGCTCCGATTATGTGTGAGAATTGAAATCTGAAAGAATGCGATCGATAAACGATGAATCTATATATATCAATTACGAGATAACCAACATGAGTAGTTGTTTTCGCTTTGCTGTCGTCCGAAAATCTCACACGTAGTCATAGCAGTTTATACGACTAATTTCTTGATCTTAATTACTTTTTCGCCCATGCTCAGTGTATTTCTCTTTTTGGACGAATTATATGGAAGAAGGATAAAATTAGTGATATTGAATGTTCTACTTTTGCAACTGGCATAAACACTGTTCGCTTAATTAATAGAGATAGAGATGGAGAGCAGTAATACTGCGCCTCAAACCATCGATCTTTTGTTAATAATAGCGATGAGATTACCACACACTTTAAGACTTCCTCTCATCTCCAAAGATGGTGAAATTCAAGAGAAAGAAATTGAAAAGTGCAGCGTTTTGTCACGGACGTCCCTTGATAGTACTAGCACTGGTGTTACAATCAGTTCAGCTTCCAACTCGACAAGCTATACTACTGCAACTGGCATCAGTAATTCTGCCAACAACAATCTTCCTCTCAATGCCTCCGATGATACGGACCCTGGAGTTGGTGGCGTTCCCATTTGTTTTCTTGGAATTACACCCGCTTATTTATGGCAAACACAATTTCAGCAAACACCATTCTCCATGGTACAATATCCATCACAAATTTGGCATAAAGACAGTTGGTGCTTAAGTTATTATATAATGTTCATTTTCAATGACTGAACTGAGTGTTCTAATCTGTTAGGCTAACTGTTGTTAGCTGCTGGATATGACAGAATATCAGCTGTGTCTTTCACGTGAAATTGATGCTCGTCTGAAAAGTAAATGTGATATGTTAGCTGACGCAGTTATAATTGATGACACTGGTACAGTTCCCTCTATTTCTGTATCCCTCTTTCCCTACCCATACATGAGTTAAATTTTCAGCTGTCACACTCTTATGCTGTGCATATTGTTCATCTACTTTTCACAGCTTAATCAATTATCATGTGTCAGTCAAACTACTGACAAGTCATTTTTGGTTTGCTTCATATTCACTGTGGGGGAAAATGCCCTGATCTATGACTATAAATGAAAATGAGATAATCTGGTCTGGTAGTGCCATGTGGAAGATCAATTTTGCTAATATAGTGAAACCTATCAAACTAATAAGGCCCTCTATAAGTGGTTGAAGGACTATGTAACTATATAGTTACACAAGCATAAAGAATATCAATATCACTAATGCCAATGCATTGTTGCTGCAGACTCATCTCCTGGGCATCAGAATCTGAGTGCTTGTCTTCCAGAAAGGTTCGAGTCACCCTCTGAATGTTATGTATATTATTTGACACAAAAGCCAGGTAACACTAACACGAGTAGTCATTATAAAAGAAGAGTTAAGAAAATGATTGACCAGTTAATGGTTCCACAAAAACGGTGTGTTAAAAAAAAGTCAAGACAAGCCTGACTTTTCAGTCTACTGCGTTAGTGACCGTAAAATATGTGAGCGACATGACTATTATTTTATGTACCTTACTTCAAGTTCAATACAGATGAATGCTTCTAATGAATCCATAAATTTCCAAATCCGCTATCCTTAAAATTTGAGGTACAGTGTGATCTAAATATGATTTAAAGCTATATTAATTGAGGAGATGGAAAGAGATGAAGCAGCTCTTCAAGACGATCTTTATTCTGCAGATAGAAAATTTGCAAAATATTATAATGTATGAGAACGATTAGTTTATGTTTATGCTCATGTGGTTTTGTACCAAGATCTTTTTGTTTGTGAGGATTTGTGATGTAAAATCCCTTCTGAACAAACCAGGTCTTAGAGCAGATACTGGCAGTCCTTATAAAGCTGGTCAAAGATTTAAAGTTGCAGCATCAACATAAATATGTAAGCATCTATGTTTATATGTTTTGGTTGAATTGTATTCTCTACATGGTTCTGTCTCGCATATTATTAAGATTTTATAGTACCTCAATGATTATAGGATGACTTGAAAAAACATGGCTATGCTACCATGATATTGTAAAGGTAATAACAAATCCTTACAGTTTTACATTCCATGGTTCCTGTGCTATACTCTTAAATGTTGTCAATATTCCCTTTCAGAAATTGGAAATTATGCAATGGACGATCCACCGAGTTGAGATGGACCTGAAACGTCTGCCTGATCACACAAATGCATAGTTCCCCCGTTTTGCTGTAGTCGCAAGCCTCCAATTGAGCAACCACCAAGTAATTGTGTCAATCCATGCAGTAAAAAGGAATGAAGATTGGCCTCCAACCTGATCAATCCATGCACAACTCTCTCTGTACCCTTCAATAGTTCAATATACCTAGTAAACTAATAGTAGGCTTAGTAGCACAGTCCAAGCGATACATTGTTCAGTGACTGTTTTTTCTGAACCAAATGCTTGAGTTGAAGAGTCGGTATATCAAGTGTCTCATTTCACAAAAGCTATATATTAAGTTGGTTCTTTTGGATGAACTTCCAATAAAAGCAAAGAGGGCAGCAAGCTAACCCCAGGAGAACAGTACAGTACAACTTAAATCCACCATACCCAAAGGAGGCAGGAGCTGATACAGTTGAGGGTAGTAAACTAGCTAGTATTCATTCTGGACCAAAGTAGACCAAAATTGCATGCCATATAATCTCAGGAACCTAAGAACACAAAGCCAATCCAAAACAAATCCTTGCTTTTAGAAAGAATAATGTACATTTCAAATGTTAATCAATCATCGAAAATCGGGCATAGACAATGAGTTGACTTGAACAATACATATGCATTCACAATGCATCAAAGTCTCAAGGATTTTACTTTTACGGTTTTTCTCTTCATTTCCCCAGAGTACTCGAGCTTGAGGCGAATTAGCGGTTTAAAGTGAAGTTACTCTAGAAGGGCGACATAATTTCTCCAAACAACTCTTCACTGGCTAGCTAATTATTCCATCCTTTCTCCATACAAATGCGATGCCCTACCTATGGCAACTCGCGTACACTTCATGTTTTTTTCGACTAACTCCACCCCTCTAGAGGTTTCCCAATTTCTTCGCTCTCACCTCAAGTGCTCGGATATGTATTTGGTTCAAATCTAAGCAATTTTATTTCAAAACCAACCGAGACAATGATGCATCACAAATCACATGAAATATTAAGCAATGCATGTTAGCTAATTATATTTAACAACTCATGTCTAGTGCATATTGACACATTTTTCGATCTAAGATGATTGATTAACACCCAAAAAGACATTATTCTACTAAACTCACCGATTTGAATAGAAGTAGCTAATACTTCTATTGTTGGTCTCATCATAGATCATATATATATATATATATATATATATATATAGGCATGCAATATCGCAAAACTAATAAATTAAAATGATCACATATAATATTAGAGTTTGTAAGTACGTACGTGAAGGTCCTTCAGTCGGAATCTGGAGCCGATAAAGGACCTTGATCAGAAACTCCACACTGCTAGCATGCACTTGATCACCGGCATGAAAGAGTAGATCAAGCAACTCGGCATACTGATAATCTCATGACGCACGTCTTTTGGCCGAGGTTGTTTGTCCTCACAATCTTGAAGCTCTTCTTGAAAACATCTCCAGCAGCAGTTGCACTGGTATTGGGGCAAGCCCTTTTGCCACTAGTCTTTTTGACGTTGGGTTTCTGCTGTTGCTGGGTCTTGGATCTGCGGACATGATGACTCTCCTTCTTCAATAAGGACTTGTCGTAGGCCTTCTTTTTGGCCGGATCGGAGAGAGAGTCCCATGCGGCTTTGACGTGCTTGAAAGCTCCTTCCGCGGCAACAGAGCTGTTCTTGTCCGGGTGCACAAGTCGAGCCAGTTCTTTGTATTGTTTCTTGACGGTCTCGTAGTCGGTGATCTTTTCGAAGCCAAGAACATGATACCAATCTTTCTTCTCCGAGACTGCTTTGTGAATCTGGTAGGCGAGGATGAAATGATCGATACCATGAAGCTCCGAGTCGAAGTGTTTGGCTGCCATGGCCTGCTGGATTGCCAAGTCGACGTGTTGAAGCTTGAAGAAATCTTCTGAGGCGTCTTTGGCCTTGACAGCAGCCATCTTTGCGAGGTTGACGATGGGATCATAAGGAGTATAGTACTTGGTACCCATGATCGATCAATTTGGAAGACGCAGATGGGAGGTAATGATCTTGGTTCTTTTGGAAAGTGGCTATATGATCGATAATGATCGAGGATAAGAAACTGATGGATGAGGAAAGGATATTTGTGCCCTAGGACTCTCAACCCACTTATTTATAATCTCTGGTGAAACTTGATTGACACGTTTAAAGACCTAATCTAGAAACGTAAAGCTTAAACTAATGTAGATGGCCATTCGATGAAAATGAGAAACAGAAGGACGGTTAGATCATCAAGTAATAACATTCGAGAAGTTCGGATTTACGATTAGATGTTTAGCGCATAACTTGACCTTCCTCGCTATCCTATTTGTTTTAGGAAAACAATTCGTTACGTACGTGTTTACCTTTTGTATCCACTTCAAAAACAAACAAAAAACTTCATAATATTTTCAATTTTTACTGAAAAGGGTGCCACTTTATGGGATCTGGATCCTCTCCTCACCTATCATCTCATGCATTACCTAACACATCAGTTTGGACCGTCGGATTTTGATTGACAGCCAAGATTGCTTTGCTTCTCTCTTCTTTTTTCTGGAACATTTTCTCTTCTCATATCGTCTCTCAGTTTCTCATCTCCGCATTCTTCCTCCTCCAGTTTCCTTCTCATCTCTCAAGTATACTTCTCTTTAGTCTTCCGGGCATTTTCTGTCTTTGGTTCGTTTCGTTTCTGTGCTTGAATTACGATGTTTTTCGATTTTCCTGCTCAAATTCAAATTGGGTGGGAAATGAAGTCGAATTCGTTCATAATTTTGAATGATTGATGGGGTCTGCTGAGTTTCTCTTCTCTTCTAGTGAATTGAATTGATCGAAACTAGTGCGATCAGTGTCATAATTTTGCTCCCTTCATATAATAAGAACCTCTTTCTCACACATCCATCATCATCGATCGAACTCACTGTTGATGTGACCCTTCTTCTTTTTTTCTATAATTGCCCAAAGCTTTAAAATTGGGGTTTATAAATTCAAAGAAGAAACAAAAAATAGAAGATTAGTCCCAAAATTAACCCGTGCTCACTAATCTTGAAGAATAAATTTCTGAGATTTTCGAAAACCCTATCATAACAAGAATTCCAGAACTGCAGCAATACAACACATGAGAGAGAGAGAGAGAGAGAGAGAGAGAGAGAGAGAGAGAGAGAGAGAGAGAGAGAGAGAGAGTCGTGTCTATAATTGGGAAAGAAAGAAAGCTACGAGATTTTGAGAATGAAACCGAGAATAAGAAAAGAAAACGAGAGAAGCAAAGCAATCTTGGGTGTTCATCAAAAGCCAACGGTCCAAACTGATGTATTAAGTAATGCGTGAGGTGATAGGCGAGGGGAGGATCCGGATCCCACTTTATGAGCACTTCACTGCGATCACTAGTCCTGTTCGGTGACATTTTTCAACTCAGTATTTAAAATATATATATATATATATATAATGAAAATAAGAGATTACATTTGCTTTATATTTTCAAGATTGGAGATTAGGTTCCGTATGCAAAATTTTGAAACAAAAAACATCTAGACTTTTTGTTTATACCGAATTACGCGCGGGACGTAATCTGGCAAAATAGTATCGAGTAATCCTTCCTTCTCCTTCTTCTTCGTCTGAACGCTCGGACTGCTCGGATGGTCGGACGCTCTTCTCTCTCTTCGGGCGTACGGGCTCTCTCTTCCGACGGTCGACTCTTCCTTCGGGCGCTTCCTCTTCTCTCGGGTGATCGGGTGTGCGTATTCGCGTGCGGCTGTTAGAAGAATACAACAACAAACAGGCGGTCATGGGTCGAGACGGGGTGGCCCGCCTTCAACGCTCTGATGCCTAAGTCAGATGATGTATTGGATATAACAGTCAAGTGAACGTGCGTGTGAATAGTGTTCGGGTGGAGTGAATTGAATGTCTTTACCTGCCATAACTACCTTACCTATATAGGTGGTTGAGATTGGTGCTCACTTGTGCTCTTCGATGTGGGACTGGTGTGGTTCTGCTAGTGCGTGATCCGTGCATTCGGGCGTGCGTTCCACGGGCGCGTGCGCGCTCGGATGGGGCCGGTCTTGCGAGTGGAGTTGGAGCCTCCTTGGTGGTCTTGCGGGCGGTCGGGTGTTGCTTTCCTGCTTAAGCGGATAAGTATATTAATCGGACAACTCATGCTATACAAACAAGTCCCCCAAGTCCCCAAGTCAAAGAGAACTTTCTTGACTGGGGAGTTGAAAAAAGGGTTCGTGCGATTAATACAAAATACTTATCCGATTCAGCAGTGGTGCGTGGTCCTGTAACCCCCAAGTCCCCCAACTCTCCGGTCAAGGAATGGCTCGCATGATGGAGTGGGTACCTGGGCGTCTGAGCGTGTACCTGTGGGCCCGGCGTCCAAACAAGACTTGCTATTTTGGAGCCGCGCGCCCGTGGAATGTTGCCTTGGTAAAGTACAAATAGGGACAATCATAGACAGTTTATGCAAACGTGTGAATGTATGGTATGATGCATGGTATGATATGAATGTATGCGAATATTTTTCGTGACACAAGCATTGGGATGCCGCTGTGCACCACGTATGTCAACGGGGAGACCGTCGCGTACGGTGTAGCGTCAACGGAGTGATCAAGACCGCGACGTACAAAACGCCTACGGAGGAGAAGGGCCCCATGCCCGCACCGTTCATCGGTCTTAGTGCGCGTAAAGAGGGGACGAACCGCATGCCTTTACCGCCTAATCCGGCTTGCCTTCAGCGCGCGGGGAGGGCGGGACCAATGCCCGCGTCGCTCATCGTGCTCGGTACGATTAAGGGGGGACGGACCTGCGCCCAAGCCATCCGAGTCGGCACATGGATCGTTAACGTTGCGCTCACACGGAGGGGATAAACCCCATGCCCGTGCCGCCCATCGGCTTAGCACCCTCAGAGAGGGGACGGACCCCATGCCTCCGTTATGACAGCCGGCTTGCTCTTCGATCATGTAACAGTGCGCTCACGGAGAGGACGGACCCCACACCCATGCCGCCCATCGGTCTCAGCGCGCGCAAAGAGGGGACGGACCCCATGCCTCTGCCGCCTGACCCGGCTTGCAGTCTAACGTTTACGCGTACGGAGAGGAAGAACCCCATGCGCGTACGGCGTAAGTTCTTCATTCGGCGCGCGTCCGAAAAGGGAACTCAGGCGTTCATCCTTTTTTTGAAGCGCCTGAATGGTGTTGTACTAACCTGATGTTACCTTTGCGGGCGTGTGGACGTGTGGGTGCGTAAGAGCGCCAGCCCGGGGGGGGGGGGGGGGGGGCGTGACGCGTCCTGCCTTGGGTTGGGTGATCCAGTCTGACAAGGTGTTCTTTGAAGTGACATTCCTTTTGACTGCCCCTGGGGAACCGTTCTTGCCATAAATGCAGCCGTCGTGTAATTAATGCTGGCGTGTTCTTGCATTAACTGCTGCTGTCGTTAGCATTGTTCGAAGGGCGAACGTCATGTGCGTGGGAGCGTGGGAGTGGTGCATGGGCGCCACGTGGAGGGCTGTTGGAGACCGTGTTAGGATTTGAAATCGAGGCGGGAAGCTGAAGAGTTGGCGCGGTTACTTAGGAGGGTAAGTAAACCGCCCCAGTCCACGCGTCGTGATCCAACGGTGGACACGCGAAAAATGGACGGCTGGCGTTCGTTCGCGTGTCCCTTCCGAGTAATATAAATAGGGCTCTGGTTCTTCGTCTTTCTTCATCATTCTCAAGCTTTGCCGAAACTCTGCCGGAATCCCCTTTCAACTTGCATTCGTTCTTTCTTCTTTGCTCGTGTCATCTTGCCGGAATACGCACTCGACGTCCAATCCTCAACCCACAAACTTTTACTCTGGTGAGGCTCTTGTCCCGTTTCTTCCTCCGTTTTGTTTTTGTTTCTGTTTTTTTTGTGTTTTTCTGGGTTTTGAACTCAAGAACAGGGCGTGTTCTTGAGTGGGGTGGGTTTGATATGTCTTTCGGTAGCTTTTTCGTGGGTTTTGGTGTTTCTGTTTCGGGGAGATTTTTTTTGCTAAGTGTGGGTTTGCGCGTGCGTGTGTCTTAGGATGGAGCCAATAGAGATATCGAGCGAATAGTCACGTGAGCGAATCTACATTCCAAGGGTGGGGTGGATTAGTTGTGGGTCGAGTGGGTCGAGTACGTCGTCGTATGAGTCCGTTTTGAGTGTCACGCCTCTGCAATGTATTATGCCTGATACCTCTCCCGTGCAGTCAATGGATTCTAGGGGAGCGCGCGCCAACGCGGGACTAGAGAGCTCGTCTGGGTCGTCGGGCGGTTCTGACCCGTAGGGAGAGGAGAGGGCGCAGGGGGAGGACTCCATTCCTCAGTTTGCGGAAGGTGGGCCCGTTAACTGGGTATTGCCTGATGGGACGCCGGTCCAGGAGCCGGAGCGCGCACCATCCGTCTCGGAGATGGCCAGATGGGCGAGAAACTACCACATCCCCAACTCTGTGCATCTGCGAATACCTGGCAAGGGGGAAACGTTCACCCGCCCGCCGCCAGGCCACGTCTGCCTGAGCGAGTTCCATCTTAAGGCGGGGATCAAGCTGCCACTCCATCCTTTCTTCCAGTACATGCTGGCGCTGCTGAGGATCTCCCTTGGGCAATGTGGGCCCACGCTCACCCGTACACTCGTAGCAATGTTCAACATATTCCGGGTGAGCGGCATGGACCAACCTACGCGGGCGGAGTTCCTCCACTTCTTCCGTCTTCGCTACTCCACGCGTCAGAGGGACTCGGGGACCTTCACGGTAGAGCCTCGCGTGAAGTGGTGGTTGGTGGACCCACCGAGCTCTTCAACCTCCTGGCGCACGATCAACTGCCTGGTGGGTGGTGATTGGGAGCTAGGCGCCTTCCCGTCTGAGTATGCCGCCAACGCCAACCTGATTGATCAAGTCCCCCAATCCTTCCGCCAACTTGATACGAACGAGTATCCTCTCACGCCCATTGAAGAGCCCAGGATCGCCCGCCTGAAGTTCGTGTTCTACCCGGCGCCTGAGTCTAGATTTTTCTTTGCCGCCTGCCACTGGGATCTCATCGAACAAACGCACCTCGCCAAGACACCGCGTACGTGGGTCTTGTAGTTTGTTGCCTAGGAGTAGGAGTAGATTTTTTGTTTCAACTGTTCTTCTGTCACTAACATTCCGCTTGTGTGTCTTTGTAGTTAAGATGTCGAAGTCCAAGACAAACGATATGGATGAGGCGCTCAAGCGCCGCCTGGCCGCTCTTTGAGACACTGCCGCCAAGGTCCGAAAGGTGGCGGATGACGGGAAAGGCGGTCTTGTGCTGGGGGAGACCACACAACAAAAGCTCCCCATTCCCAATATGGCTGACTTTGCCCCAGCTATCTGGGCGGATGCCCCTCGCCCGCCCCCAAGCAATGCTGGTGGTTCGAAGGCGCAAGCCAAGGCCGATCGTGCTGAGCAGCATAGGGAGAAACGCCAGGGCAGTCGCGACCAACGCCGGCAGGACCGGGATGATCAACGAGACAGGCGGGAGACACCTCGCATGCCCCAGACAGCCGCTCGTACCTCCACTACGCCTCAAGCGTCCGCTCGTCCGCTCAGTCCCCCACGGGTATCGGAGCAGGGAGGAGCCAGTGAGCCTCCCTCGAAGCGTCCTAGGACGGATAATCCGGCTGCCAATCTGTCCGCCAATCTGTTCGCCTTCTGCACGCCGCTGACGCAGGCCATCGAGCTGGGCGTGAAATCTGTCAATGGGCTGGCACCAGAGGTGCTGGCTGGCGGTAGAGATGAGATGGATAGGGCCTTCAATCTCTGCATGGTGATGCAACACAAGATGTACCTGGCGCGCGAGCGCTTCGCCAACAGACGCTATGCAGAGGAGGCGCAGGGGGAGATACGCAAGCTCACTGAGGCCAACAAGAAGCACGAGTATGATCTGGCCAAGTACGAAGAGCTGGCGGATCGTCTCCGAGGTGAAGTTCGGGCGGCGACGGGGCGAGTCCAGGAGGCGGGTGAGCGGGAGGCGCTGCACAAGGCCGAACGTGATACTGCCCTTGCTGCCCTGGAAGAGGCAAAGGCGGAGGCAGTCAACCGGGTGGCGGAGGTGGAGTCCCGCTTGATGGCTGATGCGCAAGCCCAGGTTCAGAAGGCCCGAGCGGAGGCGGTCGCCTGCTTCAAGAATTCTTCGGAGTTTAAGGAGTTGGTGGCCGCTGAGGCCGATGTCCAGGTGGCCCAGTTCCAGGAGGTGGTAGCGCCCTTCCTGGACTTGGAGAAGTACAACGCCTTCCTGGAGGAGCAGGCGGGCGGGGCGTCCGTTCAGCCGAGCGAGGAGCCGGTGGTGGAGCGAACTGCTGAGGTGGCGGGCGGAGTCGATGAAGTGGGGGCGGAGTAGAGTAGTTTTTTTTTTTGTAATAGAATAGATCTTTGTAATCGGGCCTTCGTGCCCTAGATCCCCGTCCGTTGTCTTTTGTAATTGGGCGAATGAATGAAGTTTCTATTTCTTTCCGTTCGTGTGCCTTGGTACTCAATGATTTCTATTTTTGGCATCTTTTTTTGTTGTTGAGTAACTCATGCGAAGGCGCGTTTGTACTTTAACTAGAATCTGACCAAGTGTTACAATCTTTGCAAGTAGCCTATCCCCAGTCCCCCGAGTACGTGGGCGGGCGGGGTAAGGACAAACGAACGCAACAATAATTACACTTAAGAAAATGTAAGTATAACATAGCAAGTTTAATGAAAGTACTTCCTTAAGTGTTGGATGTTCCACGGATGGCGCAGTCGTTGACCCTGCATGTCCCTGAGGTAGAAAGTGTTGTCGCTTATTACCTCATCAACGACGTACGGACCTTCCCACAACGGGCGAAGCGCCTTCACCTTCTGTTGGATCGCCTTCATCACCCAGTCCCCCAGTTGGATTGGGCGAGCCCGTATACGCTGATTGTATAATCGGGCGATCCTTTGCTTGTTGGCGGCGTTGTGGAGATGCGCCGTATTTCTTCGTTCCTCCAACAGGTCATTGTTGAGCCGCAGCCCCTCACTGTTCGTGCGTGGATCGTACCCCTCGATCCGTGGGCTCTGATGGGTAATCTCCAGGGGTAACACAGCTTCCGTCCCGAACGTCAGGCTGAACGGGGTTTCGCCTGTAGCTGCGTTGGCGGTCGTTCGGATAGACCACAGAATTTCTGGAATAACCTCGGGCCAGCGTCCGTACCCCGCATCCCCGAGTTCGATGTCTTCGATCTTTCTCTTGATTCCAGACTTGATGATTTTGTTCGCTGCTTCCACCTGTCCGTTTGTCTGGGGGTGCGCTGGCGACGCGAAAATGAGGTATGTTCCCTGGCGCTTGCAGAAATTTATGAGCCTGGGATTGTTGAATTGTGGCCCGTTGTCCGTGATGATGCTGATCGGCGTCCCATAGCGACAGAAGAGGAAACGCCAGAGGAAACGTTCCACCTTCTCCGTGGTGACCTTTGCCATGGGCTGGGCTTCGATGAACTTCGTGTGGTAGTCGATGATGACGATCAGATATCTATACTGCCCCTTCGACTTCGGAAGTTCTCCGATAAGGTCCAGTCCCCACTGTGCGAATGGAACGGGCGATAGGAGGATGGATAGTGGGACGGCGAGCGCACGGTGGTGATGTGCGTGCAGCTGGCACTGGTGACACTTGCTCGTCAGTGACGTGGCGTCCGCATGGATGGTGGGCCACCAGAAACCATACCGAAGGGCCTTGTGCGCGATTGATCTGGCTCCCGCATGATGGCTACACGTGCCCCAGTGGATTTCCTTCAAGATTGAGTTGCCCTTCGTCGGAGTGACGCACTTGAGGCTCGCCCAAGTCCTCCCTTGTCGGTAAAGTGCTCCATCCCGCATACTTAAGTTGGCTGCCCGTGCGACGATGGTTCTGGCCTCTCGCTTATCCCCTGGTAGTTCTCCCTTTGTCTTGTAAGCGATGAGCGCGTCCATGTAGCTATGCTCGTGCGGCTCGATTGCCAGAACCTACTCCGTTCCTGAGATGCTCGGTCGTCGCAACACCTCGACGATGCGCTGTCCTGGCCCCGTGTGTACGGGCGCCGTGGCCAATCGGGCCAATTTGTCTGCTTTTGCGTTGAATCCCCGGCGGATGTGGTTGATGTTGACGTATTTGAATCCTTTGATCAGCGTCTGTACATGCTTCAGATAGGCGATCATGGATTCCCCCTTTTCCTGGAATTCTCCTCCGACCTGGCTCACCACCAACTGTGAGTCGCTAAATATGTTGAGGTCGGGCGCCTCTGAATTCTTGGCCAGATGCAGGCCCGCGATGAGCGCCTCGTACTCGGCCTCGTTGTTTGTCGCCTTGAATTCGAACTTGAGGGCGTACTCTGCATTTACCCCTCCTGGCCCGGTTAAGATTATACTGGCGCCGCTCACCTTCTTCTTGCAGGACCCATCGACGTAGAGGTTCCACTCCGACAACGGTCGTTCCTTGACCTCTGGATTGTCGGATGCCTCAACCGTCGGACCATCGGACGTTTGGACCGGCGCCCCTTCTGCCTCTGTGTACTCGGCGATAAAGTCCGCCACGGCCTGTCCCTTGATTGCCGTGCGGGGTTTGTACTTGAGGTCGAACTCGCTAAGTTCGACGGCCCACTTCGCCAGGCGGCCGCTGTGGTCGGGCGATTGGAGTATTTGGCGCAAAGGTATGTTGGTGAGGACATGGATGCTATGCGCCTGGAAGTATGGCCTCAACCGTCGGGCAACGGTTACAAGTGTGAGCGCCATCTTCTTGATTGTCGGATATCGTGCCTCCGCGCCCGTCATGCCCTTCCCTGAGAAGAAGACGGGCAACTCCGTGCAGTCCTCCCTACGGACGAGGGCAGAACTGACGGCTGTGAGAGAGGCAGCCAGGTAGATGTACAAAACCTCCCCTCGGACCGGCCTTGAGAGGAGCGGGATGGACGCCAAGTACTCCTTGATCTGAAGGAAAGATTCCTCACATTCGGGCGTCCACACAACCTCGCGCTTGTTTGTCGTTCGTAGGGCCTTGAAGAACGGGGCACATCTGTCCGAGTACCGGGAGATGAATCGATTTAGGGACGCGAGTTTCCCCGTAAGGCTCTGCAGGTCCACCTTCTTGACGGGCGGCTTCATGTCGATGATCGCCTTGACTTTGGCGGGCACGGCTTCGATCCCCCGCTGGCTGACAATATACCCCAAGAATTTGTTGTTGGTGACGCCGAATGTGCACTTGGCGGGGTTCAGCCTCATGCCGTTCTTAATGAGGACGTCGAGCACAGTCCCCAAGTTCTGGACGTGGTCGACCGCCTGGACACTCTTCACCAGTATGTCGTCCACGTATACGTCTACGATGTTGCCAACCAGGTCATGAAACATCGCAATCATGAGCCTCTGGTACGTGGAGCCAGCGTTTTTCAGCCCGAAAGGCATGACAACGTAGCAATAAAGGCCCTTGTCCGTAACAAACGTTGTCGCCTCCTGGTCTTCGGGGTCCATGAAGATCTGATTGTAGCCTGAGTACGCGTCCATCATCGATAGGAGCTCGTGCCCCGCTGTCGCGTCCACTAACTGGTCGATCCTCGGCAGCGGGAAGCTGTCCTTCGAGCACGCCTTGTTGAGATCACTGTAATCGATGCACATTCTCCACTTCTTGTTGCTCTTCTGCACCATTACAGCGTTGGAAATCCACTTAGGATAATCCACCTTCCGAATGAACCCGATGCCCAGTAATCGGTCCACCTCCTCATGCATGGCCGCGTAATGCTCCGCCTTGTACGCCCGCCTCTTCTGCTTCACTGCCCGGGCGCTGGCGCTGACGCTCAGCCTATGGGATATGATGCTCGTGCTGATCCTGGGCATGTCCTTATACGACCAAGCGAACACCTCCTGCTTCTCCTTCAGCAGCGCGATCAGCCGCTCGGCTATCGCGGGAGCCAACGATGCTCCGATCTGGACCGTTCTCTCCGGGTGTTCGGAGGATAGCTGGATCGTCCTCAGCTCTTCGCGCTCGGGGACGGGCGACACGGCCATCAGCCCGTCGCGCGGGTCATCCGGTACTTCTGATCCTGGTGTGGGTTCCAGGGTGAGGACCTCATGCTTGTCCCGGGGTTTTGCTGCCTCCTCGCTGCTGTATCCCCGGACACATCCGACTCCGTGCTCGGTTGGGAAGCGTCCCAAGAGCATGTGTCCTGCGATGATCATCTTCAACTTGCAAATCCCTGGCCTCCCGATTATGGCGTTGTAGGGGGATGGGGTGTCCATGACAATGAAGTCCGTCCGGACCTCGCTGTGCGGGGAGTCGGGTGCGCCAATTTCGACCCGGAGGCTGTCACTCCCGATCGGGTACGATGTCTCGCCCGTGAAGCTGGCAACGCACTCATGATCCTGCGTCATCTTGTGCGCGGGCCTACCGAGCGTCATGTATGCGTCGAAGTAGATCACGTTCACGGACGCCCCACTGTCGATCAGCACCCTCTTCACTAGGAATCGGTCGATGATCGCGTCGATCACGAACGGTAGGGTGCTATCCTTCGGGCTCCTCTCCTCGTCCTCCGCTGTGAAGCTAATGGCGGGCGTCTCCTTCCTTCCTGCCTTGGGCGCTCTTCCTGCCCCGATTGTCAACACCTCTCTGCTCGATCGATCGGGCGCCGATGTTCCCTCCTTGCGCTTACCCCCGGATATCGTGCTGATAGTCCCACGGGTCCCGGCGTTCGCCTGGCGCTGTTGTCCCTCCGCCCGGGAAGGAGTGGTCTGATCTTTCTTCCTCATATCCTCGAGGGCTTTTTAGCATGAGGCATTCGTTGGTGTGGTGGGTGGCGGCGTTGTGGAATTCACACCAGATGCTCGGCATTCGGCCGACCGGGGCCGCTGCTGCCGTCATGTTATTTGGAGGTGGAAGCCGGCATCGGTGTAGGCGGAGAAGCTGCTCGGGCGACTGCTGGTCGACCGCAAAGACTTCATGTCCCGCCGGTCGATAGCGTGGTGCTGATGGTAAGCGGGTACCCTGCTGCGCCGGCCCCCTCGGCGAGTTGTAGCGGCTGCTCTGGTTGCTGCGGAAGAACGGTTTTTGATTATTCTGTCTTGGCGCGTCCCGGTACCTCTTGTGCCCTCCGGTTGGAGCCCCTCCGTCGTCCGAGGGCCGTCGAGGCTGAGCGTTTTCCTCCGGTCTTTTGATGCTAGATTCGGAGGTGGACTCGTACACCCGCGTCTCCACTAACGCCTTCTGTACGACCAGGTCCATGATCTCGTCGTAGTCGAGATGCTCCTTCCTCACTAGTTTCTCTACGAATGGGGTGGCGAGTAGGTTATCCATCAGGGCCACCTTGGCCACTCGCTTGTCAAGGTCCCTGCATGTGCTTGCGAGCGTCCTCCATCGATTGATGTAGCTCGACAGGCTCTCGTCCATCCCCTGGCGGACTTTGAGGAGGATGCCCGTGGTGTTGTACTTGCCCTGGAGCCGATAGCGCTTCTGAAAACTCTCCGCCAGCTCGAGGAACGAATGGATGGACCCCGGCAGGATCTCGTAGAACCAGCTCCGCGCTTCTTCCGCCAGCGTTTCCTGAAACAGGAAACACAAGGTTGGGTCCGAATATCTGGTTCCGTCCGTGGTGGATCGAAACTCGTCCACGTGCGCGCGTGGATCTCCGCTCCCGTCGAACCGAGCTATCTTCGTTGTCTTTGCATGGGGGTCCCTTCCCCTCTCCAATATATGTGTCGAGAATGGGCTGACCCGGGGGGCGAATGTCCCGCCCTGACCGGCCAGCTTGTCCTTGTGTAAGCGCGAGACCTCTTCCGCCAGCTCCTCCATCCTGCGGAGGATCAGAGCATTGTTCGTCGGGGGCACCGATTCTTCCACGGGTGAGGATGCTCGGGTCACCCGTGCGCTGGCCCCGCCGAACGGGTATCGCTCCTCGCCGGTGGTCTCCTGGGTCCCCTCGTGCTGCCCCAGCTGCTGGCTGACGAGCGCATCCAGCCGCTCCTCCAGCTTCTGGCGGATCTGGCGCTCCTCCGCTCTCTCGAGCGCCGCCTCCAGTAGTTCCTGGACCAGGCTGCTAATGCGTTCCTCGCTGCTGTTTCCTGCGAGTCCTAGTACCTGCTGCTCCTGTGTGTCTGGCTGTGTCTCCCTGACGAGCGTGATGCTGTCGTTAGTCACCGGGTTGAGCATGTGGACTTTTGGTTTTTGTGGTGTTTATACGAGGTTTACAATTTGTAACTTTCTCACAGACGGCGCCAACCGTTTCTACCGAATTACGCGCGGGACGTAATCTGGCAAAACAGTACCGAGTAATCCTTCCTTCTCCTTCTTCTTCGTCCGAACGCTCGGACTGCTCGGATGGTCGGACGCTCTTCTCTCTCTTCGGGCGTACGGGCTCTCTCTTCCGACGGTCGACTCTTCCTTCGGGCGCTTCCTCTTCTCTCGGGTGATCGGGTGTGCATATTCGCGTGCGGCTGTTAGAAGAATACAACAACAAACAGGCGGTCAGGGGTCGAGACGGGGTGGCATGCCTTCAACGCTCCGATGCCTAAGTCAGATGATGTATTGGATATAACAGTCAAGCGAACGTGCGTGTGAATAGTGTTCGGGTGGAGTGAATTGAATGTCTTTACCTGCCATAACTACCTTACCTATATAGGTGGTTGAGATTGGTGCTCACTTGTGCTCTTCGATGTGGGACTGGTGTGGTTCTACTAGTGCGTGATCCGTGCATTCGGGCGTGCGTTCCACGGGCGCGTGCGCGCTCGGATGGGGTCGGTCTTGCGAGTGGAGTTGGAGCCTCCTTGGTGGTCTTCCGGGCGGTCGGGTAGGTGTTGCTTTCCTGCTTAAGCGGATAAGTATATTAATCGGACAACTCATGCTATACAAACACTTTTCAAAACCGATTGTTGTTGGCTATGAATGAATGAATTGAAGAACAAATCTATGACTCAACATCATTGACATGGCCGACATGCACTCAAACACAGGACTTTCAATATATGTTCTTCCACCTAATCAACTCAGCCAGTCTATCGGAAAGATAGATAAAACCCAGTCATTAAAGCGTCATCGATCAACAAATCTCATACAGGTTGTACGGGTAATTAGTGGATCTTGTGATTTAGGGAATTTTGGTAGAAGGAGAGAGAACGGATTTGATTGTTAACCACAAATGTCTTGAAGTAAGAAAAAATTCAATTCGCCGATCGACATAAGGTGTGAGGACGATCTAGAAGTGAGAAAAGTTTCATCGTTTTTTTCTAATATGTTATTTGTTTCCCATAATGAATCTTGAAAAAAAGGAAAACATCAACTTGTTTTCTATATTTCCTAAAATTAAAACGTGATTTTGGATTCATTCTTCAGATCAAGTTTTCCACGTTTTTAAGGACGAGACCACCGAACGCATATTACTGTGATTTCGTTTTTGCAAAACAAAAAATAATACCGCAAAACAGTACCGAATGGGCCTTAATCTTCTAGCAAATTTTTAGGTATGCTTTAGACACAAATTATGCCCGAAAGAATCAATACTAGCTGCCATGGAGCTAAAAAATGAATCATTTATTAGGCAAAAGCAACACGAAGAGAAAGTACTGTTTGTACAAGTCCTTCGGCAAACTAACTTGTGATAAGCATGTACATACACTGTTTATAGCCAGCAAACTAATTTTTTTTCTTCTTTCTAATGCTGTCCCTCACACGGAAACCAGTGAAGATTCACACTGTAAATTTGTTTTCACTGAAGTTTTATTCATAATATAGAGTCTAAAATAAAGGAAGGATGCAGCTCTTTCATAGCATCACATACAGGACCATATTTATGCGCGGATATGTGGAGTGTTTGGTTACCAGATTGAAGATTGATCAAGCTCCTATTTCTAGCCAGTCTTGTAGGGTTGGTGTTGCAACTCCAACGTTCTTCATGTCAAAAATATTGGCTGGTTCAGAATTGTACAATTTGCATGTCAGTCATGGTATCATTAGATAATCTTCAAAGACAACTGAATACCCTCAAAGTAGCATAATCGGAAAAGAACCTCCTCAGAACATGCTGGAGGGTTGGCCAAAAACACAAGGACTTGCACTGACATGTACACTAGAATGTTTAGAACCGGATATACAGCATTCCAATGAAGATAGTCACATCATAAGCTGTCATCACCGGATGCTTCTTCTTAAACCAATTTTAATCATGGAAGAAATTTTAGAACAATCCTATCTGATCAATTAGAATCATACGAAAATTTTGCTAAAAGCTTTTCTTTGTCTTGAAAGTAAGTTAGGAAAGACATAGCACGCATTGGAATATATATCAACTATGAAGGGATTTAATGAGAATGCTCTCCTTATACTAGTAGCCTAGAAAATGGTATATGCAAATAAAGCTGTGAGGTTCAATGTTAAGATGGATGTTCTGAATCAAAGGGAACAGACATGTCTACTTCAATCATAATATCATATTCTGGTATTCCAAGTTCCCTACTCTTTTCTGCTAATATCTCTTGCACGCAGAAAATTCATTATCAAATAAGGGCTAAACCTGCAGAATGATTAGTGCGCAGCAGACTCAATTTATATACCAGACTCTGAATCATCCTCTATCGAATGAAGCATATGACCCATACTTCTACGGAACAAATTTTATCAGTATGATACAAAACAACGTCAGAAACCATATAGCATTGATTTATCAAACTCATGAATATAGTCATTTCAGCAAATTATCCTTACCAACCAAAATTAAAGGGATACAGTCTAATCCAAAGGGTTGCCTACACACAGACTTTGAGCAGTACAGTACAGAAAATTAACAGCACCAAAAGAGAAAATACACTTACCAGCATGTACATCAGCTGTAGCAGCAGCTGTGGCATCAACAATGACTGTAATAGATTTGTAATCCAAAGCTACACCATCAAACACAGTCTGCCTAATGCAGTTTGGAGTCTGAACACCTAAAACAAATAGACCAACAGATTACCACCTCATAATAAACCAAAAACACCGTTCAAAAATAAAATAGGCAATCAATAAAATCAGATATCTGACTCACCAACAACAACCAAACTGTCAATCCCAGCAGTCCTAAGAACGGAATCAAGGTGTGTGGCAAAGAATGCACTAAACCGGGTCTTGACTACTTTATAGTCCCCTTCTTCAATCACAAGCCCATCAACAAGTTCAGCACCCATCTGACCCTTTGCCGTAGGACCCCCTTTCCCAGACCGATACAAATGCCGGCGAAATAGTTCAACATCTCTTCCTTGTGGGTCATGTTCACGCACAACCTAAACCCAATTTAGCAATTCCTCAAGTCCATTTCAATTTTTAAATCTAATAGACAATAACATAAGCAACCCTCAATTAAATTTAATAAAAACTATTCTTTTTTCTTAATTTCAGTGGCTGAAGTCCATGTTTCAACTGTAAAGAGCATGTCTTTATGCAAATAACAGTAGTAAACTTTCTGAGTAAGCTCTAGTCAATATACAAAACTCTAGGTACTGTTCTTTTTCTTGTGCTAAATTGCTGAAGTACTCAATTAAACTGAAAATGAAGAATAGGAAAGCTTGTTGTGCATACCCAAACAACGAGAATGCCACGCTGCCTAGCGATTCGAACTGCCTCGATTACATTTGGGACTATGGCTTTCCCTCCTTTCACTAGCACAGGACCATCCCCATCTATGAAATCTTTCTACAAAAACAAAGCAACTTATGAAACCATATTGGCTGAGCAGCCTGAGCTTGTAGACAAATAAGAAACTTTAAAGTATCAATCTTTCAGGAAGAGAGAAAGAGTGAGACCTGCATGTCAATGACGAGAAGAGCCGTGTGCTTCCATTTGTCTCCCATGTTTCGGTCTGCGAACTCAGAGCAAGTGAGGCAGAGCCTATCAGTTGGATTTTACTTGGGCGTAGTAGGGTGGGTATGAATACCGGAAATCCTAAACTCGCCTGGATCTGTCCCGAGCGATATTGAATTGGGCGGCACGAAGAATAAAATTTTTATTATTTTGTCTTGATCTGACCCGTCTCCTTTTTTAGGAACGGAATCCGAGTCTTAATTTTAAAATCTCGATAGACCCATTTCATCCAGCATAATATATTTTGTCAATTTTATCATTTTTTTTTACTAAGGATTGACATATTAAATTATCAAACTAATAGCATTATTCAACAAAAAAGTAAAATTACCTTCCAACGATCAAAGTATTATACTTTTGTAGTATGAACCAAATGTATCAATTAAACATGAAATAAAATGGCTTGTAGTTTTTACTTCTTTTAATTAACCATTAAGTAAAACGTTACTATTTTGTATAGTTGTAGACTTTTAAATCTTATCAAACTATATTTATCTTATATTAAACCCCAAATTTGGTTTGTCTCATCTCATTCAAATTTTTGTTGTTTAATACTTTACTAATTGTTCATTTTAAATTGGACTCAACCCGTCCCGTTTGGGTTTCGGGACGATTGAGACGGACTTTCAAAATACCCAATTCCGTCGTCCCGTCCCGTTCGAGATAGGGATAGAGACGGATAAAAATGGACCCGACACATCTCGTGCTCACCCCTAGGGCGTAGTTTGAAGAATCTAGGAGGCCAAGGCCCATATAGCTTTGGGCTGGATTCTTCCTTTGTTTTTTTTCTTTTAGTTTTCTTTGATAAGAGAGATGAAATATATGTTTAGCACAATGAGAAGGGTTTATATCGTGTTCATTGAAGTCACGTGTTCGGATCTCATTGATAATACCCAAAAAGTTATTAAGCTCATTACGTATTCGAGCCCAACATAAAGACAAGTTGTCCATTGTAATACCATAATGCAAAACACAACATACCATTCTTAATTGTGTTTTGTCCGAGTGACCATATTCTTAATGTGGCTCAAGCTGCACTCATGCACTATTTATGGCTTATGGTTATGGATGTGGTGTGGAAGCTAACAGAAATACATATGCTTGTCGTTGAATTAAACAATCGATAATTTTGATCTTGGACCCAAAACTCATGCCCAATAGTTTAAATCAAAGACCATTAGTGATTTGGGAATTAAACCTTCTTTGAAGCCCAAAACTCTAAAAATGAATCAAAGACCCGGTCTAATTATAAACCACCCATTACAGCTCAATTACCAAGCTCAACTATCTAATTCCAACTAAACAACTCATTCTTGTTCAAAACCAACTCAACGAGCATTGCAGTGGAAAAGGCACCGAATAATCAGATGTTTCCTTCGTCTCTCATTCTGTCATAGCAGGAGACCCCTGTAACCTTGAAAATCACAAACATCATCTTATTGATGTTCAACTGCATACCCGCTTATAATCTTTAAGCCTTGCAAAATCCCTCATAGAAATCCTCTGCAAACACTACCATGCCCTCTTATTGCCATAACTCTCTCCATTCATGAGATTCTCTGCAGAGAGAGAGAGAGAGGAAACTAGCCAACAAAGCCCTTCCCAGAAACTCCTATAAATGAGCACAATTTTATGAATTAAGCAACTCATAACATCCACCATTGCAACCGAAGCATATACGTACAAGCCTTCAAGCACAATCCTTCGATCCTTTCCCTTCATCTGGTCTTTCTTTCTCTTCTGCAGAAATCCTAAATTCTCAATCACTGCAGTGTGTTTTTAGCTCACACATTGCGCTAATGTCTTAATGTCTCTTCCATGATGTCAATCACATATTTAAATTGTCATCACTTTATTGATGGTCAACTCAGTCTAATTTTTGCTCAATTCAAAAGAACTTTTACACTCTTCAGACATCAAAATTATTGTCCATCTAAAAAGATCCAAAGGAAATTAATGAGATTTCAAGTCACAATAATAAACCACCAAATCTACCTAGTTATATCCGTGCATAGACTTTGGATAGAATAGCTAGGCATTAAGCACGGAATCTAGAAAACATGCATGTAAATTAAAAACATCTTCGGAAAACATGCACGTACGTCCTGTATGTAATGGGCTGTGGAAATATGCATCTTGAGCTAGCTAGAACTCACCATTTTGATCTGATGCATTGCAAACGTAAGGCCGACGTACGATGGCAAACCCTAGCAGCTAGCTAGCTAGCAACTGATGATCGAGGAGCGTGTGATGCTATCGCGAGCGCAATCCTTTTGCAGAAAGCTAGCTAGACACCGAAGACCGAAAGTGGAATCCATATTATGTATGTTATTTTGATATACTCAAAAGTAATGTATGTTGATACCAAGTGAACGCACGAGTTAGAACTTACAAGTAGCTAAAAATCCAAGAAACAAACATATATATATATGACTGCTACAATGAGTAGCACTCGAGCTCGTTCCACCATGTAGATTTGTCTTTATCTAACGAAGAAAACAATTATCACTTCTTTTCATTTTCCTTTCTACATTCCAATACGTACTCTTTAACTCATGATCGAATCATATGTTAAAAACTGTCCAACCGCGGTAGTATATTAAAATTTCGATAAATTAATAACTTTAGGATTGACAAAATTTATTAATAAAGTGACGTTATTAATTAATCGAGTATTAAATTAATATTCAAGTCCCCAAGTTGGAACCGACAAAAAATATTATTTTAACAAGATTATTAATTAGTCGAGTATTAAATTATTGAGGCTTTACTGTATATAACTTACCTTGCATATTTCTTTAAATCTTTAAGAGATCGACTAGTGTGCTTATTTGATTCATATACCTCCTCAATCGACCTTATACGATTTTTCTGATATACAATATCACTGAGCTAGATTGATCGATATACATATCATAGTAAACTTATTCGAGTCCTTGACCTATAAGTCACTTGGAGCCTAAAATGTGTCCAAAAAGTCACTCAAACTTAAATTTGACCCATAAATCACATTATTTGAAAACATGCACAAAAAATCTCTATTTTTATGTAATTTACGCGCCTGCCATTATTATTAAACTTCGTAGAAATTACAATTTTTGCCACTTATTGAAATCGACTGAGATCCCACTGTCCCGACTTCCGACTACAGTTCACCTCCAGCTTTGTCGCCTCACCATCGACCGATCTCGCCACTCTCTCCGCTGATGTCACAACACTCTCCGATGCAGGTCGTCGACGACCAAACTCTCTCTAGGCAGTTCGGGACTCACGAAGCCGAGCTCGAACCGACCTCCGCCTACCTGCCTCGACCAGACCACAACCTCTCTCTTCGCCTACCTACTTCGAGAACAGATGTCGCCGCCACCGCCAATTCACAGTTGTCGACGACAACTTCAAGGCCGGGTGCTCATAGGGTGCCCACTAGTATTTAGATTATTTTTCTTTTTTTAACAATTTGTATTAGTAAATTTTTGTTTGAAGTAGTATTTTGTAATATTAACTTTAGTAAATGTAGATAGTACTACCAGAAAACTTCACTTAGGCGACAAAAGCATTAAGGTTTTGTCGCCTAACAGACACTTGGGCGACAAAAAATATTTCGTCCCCTAAGTGCCATTGTTTGTCGTCTAAGTAACACTTAGACGACAAACAATATCTTCGTCGCCTAGATATTTTCTTAGATGAAGGTTCACACAGGTCGTCGCCTAAGTGTGAACTTAGGCGAAAAAACATGTGGTTGTGTCGCCTAAGATGAACACTTAAACGATGGTCATTGGTTGTTGTCGCCTACGTGCACTCTTAGACGACGGCTTGAGCATTTCGTCGCCTAAGTGAACACCTAGGAGACGAAGCCGTTTCCGTTGCGTAAGTGAACACCTACGCGACAAACAATGGCACTTAGGCGATGAAACATCTTCATTGCCTAAGAAAACTCAATTATTAGATCTCTCGATCAAATTTTCTTATCTCCTCATCACTTCTCTATCTCTCTCTCTTCCTCTCAGCTCTCTCTCCTCACTTCGAAAAATCCACCGCCGGCGACTCCGAATAATCCGGCAAAAATTCATCAAAACTCAATTTTTCAACTCCCGGAATTCTAGTTTTACCCACTTATCTCCTTATCAATGAAGGTATTAATTCGTTTCTCTCGATCAATATTTTTTTAGTTTAATATCTTACGTACGTAATTACATACGGTAATTAATTTTTTTGGTGAATATATAGTACTTTCCGGTGACCTTATATAGCATTACTTTCATTATTGTACGTATTGCATTTAATCTAACTGTAAGCTATATATATCCTAATTAGTTAATTAATTAATTGGTAGATATGTTTTAATTTGATTAATGAGTTAATTAAAACATGCATGTGCTAGATAATATTTATATATGTAGTGAATATATATATATATGTGTTAGAATGATTAATTAGTTGAAATATACATATATATATAAAGTTAATAATATTATATATATAATTAATATATATTAGCTTGATTAATTATAGTATGTATAAGATTGATTAATTCATTACAAGTACGTGCATGTTATGTGCGTGCGATGCATTTGATAATATTTAAAAAGTATATTAGATTAATGAATTATTGGTTGAAAAATTATATAATTAATAGATCGAGTTATTATCCTTATGCAGAAATATGGATAAGAGTTTGATACAGTTGGCGAATAGAAGTGATGTGCAATATATGGATGGCATCAACGAGTTTGTGGCTTTTGCGCTGCAACATGCTCAAGAAAAGAAGCGTTTTAGGTGTCCGTGCAGAAAATGTTTCAACTATCAGTTTGTTCCGTCTAACGTTATGGCTCAACACTTGTATGAACACGGTATGATGTGGAGTTACACTACGTGGAGTGAACACGGTGAAGTAGTAGAGTTTAGCTTAGGACCAGACTTCAGATCAGGGCACAGTTACCCTGGTGCCTCATCCAGGGGTAGTGGCGCCCCTACTTGGAACCCAACGGTGGATTTGGTCCATAATACTTTTCTGGAATTTAGTCATGGTAGACACCAACACCGAGATGAAGGTTACAATACAACTCATGATGACACATTCCTCGATGCCAGCTTGGCCAATGACACTATAGAGATGGATAGGTAGAATAAGATGATACTCGAAGCCCAGACCCCGGTGTACCCCGGATGTGCAAAGAATGTGTTGCAATATATAATGGAGGAAGTTCAAATAAAAGTGAAGAATAAAATGTAAAACAGTGCTTTTGATGAAATACATGAGCATATATGTAAGTTGCTACATGATCATCACAAACTTTCGGAAAGTCATTATAAGGTTAGAAAGATCTTGAGTAGCCTCGGCCTAAAGTACAGAAAAATTGACGCCTGCATAAATGACTGTGTGATGTTTTACAAAGAGTATGAACATTTGGACTACTGTCCTGTATATAACCAGTGCAGATATAAAAACCAGAATAAGAGTAGTTCGAAGAAGAAAAAATCTGTGAAGGTACTTCGCTATTTTCCTTTGATTCCCAGATTGCAGCGTCTGTACATGTCTCTATACATAGCAGAGGCCATGAGATAGTACGCGGAACAGCGAATAGATGACGATGTGCTCCGACAAGCAAGAGATGGGGAGGCTTTAAAATATTTCGACAGGGATTTCGAAGACTTTGCGATAGAGATTCGAAATGTTATACTCGGTCTATCTACATATGGATTCAATCCTTATGGTAGTAACAGCGCTGCCATTAGCACTTGGATAGTTATTCTCATGCCGTACAACCTGCCTCCGTGGATGTGCATGAACAAGGAATTTAATTTCCTTACTCTGCTAATTTCAGGTCCAAAATCTCCCAAATTTTTTTTTGATGTCTACCTCAGACCATTGATCGATGAGCTCAAAGTGTTGTGGGAACATAGAGTGCCAACTTATGACAAGTTCACTAACACGATATTCACGATGAGAGCAGCCGTAATGTGGACAATCAACGATTTTCATGCATATGGGATGTTGGCATCTTGTACGACCAAAGGATACAATGGTTGTCCTGTCTTTTTGGATGACGTCAACTTCAGTTGACACGTGAGGAAGGTGTGTTACTTGGGTCACCGTAGATGGCTTCCTCACGATCACCTGTGGTGACAAGATGAGGCTCATTTCGACAGAACGGTAGAAAATGAGCCTAAACCCCGACAATGGTCTAGCAAAGAGATTTTAGAGAGGTTGAACAACTTCTATTTTAGTATGTTGAACAACGACAAAGATGTGAAGAGACTCAATCCACAACCACCACACCATCTCAGCTATTGACATCACAAGAGTATTTTCTTTGAACTGTCGTACTGGTCCAAGTTGAAACTCCGGAACAACCTTGATGTCATGCACATAGAAAAGAATGAGTGCGAAGGCGTGGTGGGAACAATTTTGGGTATTAAGTTGAAGACAAAAGATACTCCCAAAGCCCACAAAGATCTGAAATCTATGAATTTGCGCCGTCACTTGTGGTTGAGGAGGAATAGAAGAGGAGTGTACAAAAAGATGTCATATGCATCTTACACGGTGAAGCTGACACAAAGGGGTTCTGTATTCAGCTGGTTCAAGACTATTCGTTATCCGTCTACTTATGCAGTGAATATTATAGGAGCAGTCGACGAGGTACAACACAAGTTCATTGGTCTAAAGACTCATGACTATCACGTTATACTGCAACGTCTGATTCCAATGGTAATTCGACCATATTTGCCTTATGACGTCGTCGAACCACTAGTAGCATTGTGTAGATGGTGGCATAGGTTATGCGCCAGAGATTTGCAGAAGTCAGATGTTCTTGAACTTCAATATGAAATAGTGCACATCCTTTTCAAATTAGAGAAGATTTTTCCCCCTGCTTTCTTTGCATCATGATTCACCTCATAATCCACCTACTTCAACAGGTGCTTCTTTCTAGTCTGGTCCACTACACTTGGATATATCCCCAAGAAAGGTACGTACAATTATTTATAACGGTTGTTCATCAATTTTATATTTCTTTTTTTGTGTTTATACTATTATTGAAATTATTAATTGTATGATTTTGCAGACAACTCGGACAGTATAAAGTATTTGTGAAAAATAAATCTGTCCTAGATGACTCCATAGCAAAGACATACCTAATACATGAGTGTGTTACCTACTACAATAGATACATCAAGGATCCATCCAGGCCAATCCAAATGTCCGCCATAATCTTTCAGTCGTCACAAATGTTGTACGAAAATTTAAAGGAGTATTAAAGGAAAGATCAACTAAAGAAAAACTTGAAGAAGCGGATTAGGTAGTATTGCGAGACTGTGACAAAGTCGACCGTTACATGAAGTACTACAGGGAGTACATTCAAACGATTAAACCTGACAAGACTTTAGCTTGGGTTGAAAAAATGCTTAAGAAGAAGTTCCCCGATTATTTTCAACAATCGGTACGTATTTTTAATTACTTTTCAAACTCTTTTCTCATATATAGTACGTATGGCATTTGGTGTTTATTTCTGCAAAGTATTTTGCCTTAGTTTATGGACGCAGGTTTTTCGTTTCCTTTATTTTTAAGGGAAACTATGTCAAATTTTCGGTAGAAATTAAATTACACATTCATATATATTCTTCACATTTTTGCAGATGGATGATCTAAAAAAATCCGATAACCACGAGGGGTGGTGGTCATGGGAAAAACATATGTTGGCCCATAAGCCAGTTAAGCACTATATTTACTCCAGCCATTTTGTAAACGGTATAAAGTTTCATTCATTGACTCGAGATGAAGGAAGAAACACACAAAGCAGTGAGATCGCAGCTATAAAGGCGGTGCTATCTATTACGGAGTTCTGAAACATGTCCTTGAGCTGCTATAGGGGAATAATATCAATGTTTTTATGTTCAAGTGCAAATAGTTCAAGTGTACCAAGGAAGATATGGGGCTAATATCAGTCGATACAAACTCAAGTTGGTATGAGGATGAGTCATCCGCTCTTGGCACCTTAGTTAGGCATGTGTTCTATCTAGATGATCTGAAATCTGGTAAAGGCTGAAAAATAGTAAATAATATGTCACACCGAGGAATATGGAGTCCAACGACACTCGATGGGATGTCGACGAATGATATTGAAGTGCATAGAGACATTGCCTATCAAGAGCCTAATACTTCAGTCATCCCCGACATAATGAAACTGGTTCGGCATAACGAACGCTTTCCCCCGATTGATGGCACCACAGATCTTACTGCATAAGAGATTAGAGAGTTAGCTCAGAATGCCCCAGAAGTCGAGGTGCCCGAGGACGGGACGATGTCAGATACAATTCAGATGATGTATAGTATGATGATGAGGAGCAATTAGATGATAGTGAGGGGGATGATTTAGATGATGATGATTATGTGGATGAAGATTGATATATATATATATAGTTGGATTAGTATATATTTATTTTATAAATTAATTAATTGAAGTCACGTACTATATATATGTGTGTAAAGAGGTTTATCCATATATTTGTGATCCATTTTTCTCTAATTTCTCTCTCGATCATCCCGGAACCCAAAAACGCCGCTGCAATTTTCTCCTCTCCTGGAATCCAGAAACATCTACAGAGATGCCGGGATCATATATAGGATCTAGATATCAGAATCTGCAATTTAATTAGATGTACGTCGAATTCTATATATATAATTAATTAGTTAATTAATTAATTGGGATCGATATGATTAATTAATTAATTAATCAAATTATCAAAAAGACTCGACTAACATGAATTAATAAAGTTGCGCTAGAAGGTTAATTATATATGGTTGAATTTAAATTATATTTTAAATTAGAAAAAATTAAAATAAAATAAAAATTACAATTGGCCGACTAAAATAGATGATTTCGTTGTCTAAAGTGCACTTAGACGACGAACAGATTTATTTCATCGTCTAAGAACTTACCCTAAACCTAAACCTAAACCCTAAGCCATAAACCCTTTTCCCTGAACCCTAAAAGTGTTAGACAGCGAAAGCCCTAAGTTTCGTCGTCTAATTGCTACTTAGACGGCGGAATTGTTGTGTTTCGTTGTCTAAGTAGAGATTCAAAATCTAACGTCTGAAAGCACGACCATGTATACCATCTTAAAATATATATTTTTTTCGTCGAGATCATAGGATAAATAATTCTTGGAATGTGAGTATCGACGGTTCGAAAATCAGAGTTATGAATTGAAGATTCACATATATATCAACGTTTCCGTTCTGTTTCGCATATATAATAAGTTTTTAGTCCTAAATAAATATTTTTTGTCAAATTTCAATTAATTTATATTTTATTGATAAATTAAGTTTTTACAACAGGACAAACACCTGTAACTTCAGAAACTGGTGGCACGAATTATTTTTTAAAATATTTTTTGACTTTTAACTATTTTTCGATAATCATTACATTGATTTGATCGAATCCTAAACTTATCCGAATTAGGTTAAATTTTTTTGTAGAATATTGTATAAATATAAAGATTACATCTGATGGTTGATTTTTAATAATTTTTAAGCAACTACCCAACATTAATTTTCATATATTTTTTTAAAATGTACTTAGATGACGCTAAATATGTCTTTGTCGTCTAAATGGTAACTTAGGTAACGAAATCATGTAATTTCGTCACCTAAGGCCAAAAGTTTTGGCGGTTCAATAATGTTGCGCCAATTTTTTGGGGGGTAATTTAATACAACTTAGGCGACGAAAGTTGTTCATTTCGTCGCTTAAGTGGCCTTAATGATCAACTTAGGCGACGAAAGCATTAATTTCATCGCCTAAGTCGATCATTATATCCCAAACCGGATCGACTTCGCTCTTATTCCGATCTATCTTCCCCAAAATCCTCGCTCTCTCTCTCTCTCCGGCCCCCTCCCTCGATTTCTCTCTCTCCCGGATCACCACGTCGCCGCCGCCTTCCTCCCGTCGCCTCGGACCACTACCGCCATCTCCTCCCCAGATTCCCTCCCGCTCGGCCCGCTTCACCCCTGTCGCCTCGACCCGCTGTCGTCTTTCATTAGTACAAAAACTACCTCAGACAACTGTGCTCACACAACTGAATATTTTGAGTCTGTTGTCCCAAAGTGGAGACAACTGCACCTTAGGTGTTTCAGTTGTTGGAATGTTGTTTAAACATTATTTTTTTGCATTGTGTGGATGAATTTTTTTATAAAGATTTGAGATTTGTTGAAAAATTCAGACTACTGAAATAAAAACTTTAGTTGTCTTAACTTGTTAAGAAAACGTTCAGACGAAAAATATTCATTTCAGTTGTCTGATAGGGGTTTAAATTCATGTTTTTCAGACAACAGTTATAACGATCAGTTGTCTGAATCACATTCAAACTAAAAAAACCCTAGCTAATATTTGGACGGCAATTATTGCGCTTGTTTTCTCTCACACAATTAACCCACATCTCATTCTTCGAACACTTTTAGAAAAACCTCGACGCACAACGGCTCTCTCTTCTTCACCTAGGGTCGGATTCAGCTTGGCTTGAGCTCGGCCACTTATCAATCTCTACTCTACCTTCAAATCCAATTTTAACTTTGAGCTCTCTCTCTCTCTCTCTCTCTCTCTCTCACACACACACACACACACACACACACACACACACACACACACACACACACACACACACACACACACTCTTAAAACTCTTGCCTTTCCTCTAAACATTGAACCCAATTCTTTGCCGGACAAGAATTTCAATTTCAATTCCAATTTCAATTTCAATCTCAATCTCAATTTTGTTAATATATGTGAAATGCGATGGTGCTATTTTTGTAGGTAATGCAGCACCTGATTCTTGTCGGACATAAGGTACACGTCGTCACCGGAGCTCCCGACTTTGTTTTGACTTCCAAGATACAAAGTCACTGGAGCTCCCGACGTGTTGATTTGTGAGGTTTAATCTTATGTGAGTTTATTGTGATAGAATGGAGATTGGAGTTACTGGGTGTTGTGTTTTCTGATTTGAATGTGTTATTGTGATCGAAAATAATGTGCTTTTGGGAATAGAAATATGAGTTTTGAGTATAAGGGTGTGAGAAAAAAGGTTCATTCTTGTTTGTGTTTACTGTCATAGAATGGAAATTTTAGGCATAGGGTGTTCTATTTTCTGATTTGAATGTATTTTTATTGACTGTTAATATTGAACTTTGCTTGGTTTGGTTGAGGAAGTGTAGGGAAGGGAATGGAACCCAAGGTTTTGGGTCAAAGGGTTTGAACTAGGGTTATTTAGTTTAGATTAATGTGATAGAGTTATGGTTGGAGTCATTGGGTGTTCCCTTTTTTTGATTTTGATGTGTTTCTGTATTTGTTAGTATCATATTTTACTCTTTTGGTTGGAGAAGTTTAGGGAAAGGGAATCAAATTTAAATTTATGACATAGAATGAAAATAATTTCTTATTAGTTTTGTTTGATCGACCTTATATGTATACAGGTGATGATGAATTTGTAGCTTCACTTGTGCTAATTGATTTAAGTTTTATTTCGTGAGCTTGAATTCGTATTTTGATTTTTGTTTTCAGAGGAATTTAGACCAGTTAGAAATATTGTCCAAGAAACTCAAGGCAAAAACTCTACGATATGAGGCTCCTCAATAATCTATTGTGGCTACTAGGTACCTTAATCATTCACTGCAATATCAAATTTACTTTATTTTCAGTTTAATTTTGCTATTATCTACATTCAATTGCTCTGGTAACATAAGCATATTGGATCGGAAATTTGAGTTTCAAAGGTGTTAAGTTTATCTGTATTCAATACATTGCAGGCTTCTTGCTCATTAGGGACTAAACGCCAAGCAACTTGCACATGATCTTAAGTCTTTTGAACTGAAGGTAGTGATACTTCCGCTTTGCATTTCTTATTGGAATCATGTATCCTCAAAGCAATTGATGAGTTAATTTCAATGTTATGGTTTGAGACCATGTTAACATAGCCGTATCTTGAAAATCATGTTTCTCATGAACACCAATAACGCTCCAATTCTAACTGTACTGTATGTGCTTACTTTTCTTGAGTCATGACATCAATGGGTGATTCATATCCCATCCTTTCTCTTATTTATTTTAGTAGAGTCTGAAATGCTTTACTCTTGCTCCACCACTAATATTTTTGGTGATCTCTTCCTTTTGTTTTCCTATGAAAGACAACATTTGAGGATGTTTTCCCCACTGAAGCAACAAACATTGAAGATTATATGCAGCAAGTAAGTCCATTTACTGTACACTTTGCTGATGATGTGCTCAGATTACTGTTATTTCATACGTTTAACAGTTTGTTCTTTTGATATGCTGAAAGATGATTTTACACCGTTGGTGGCTTTCAATTGTATGGTATAATATGATAAAATAAAAGCATTATGGGATTTTATGGCAGAAATAATACATGCATTAGAAGAAATTATGATAAACCTCTTAGCTGAGTTTGATTTTTAAACTAGTACTATTTCTCTTTTAAATCGATGACATTCATGTTTATTTACCTCTGAATAAGTAAAGTCTATGTTTCTTCCCTAAATTTATGTTTGTCTAGCTTTATGGAATCTATTGGTTCTTTGTAGAAAAGTGGTTAAGTTATGCAATTTTTTCTTGATAATGGAGTATGTAGATTCACATTTTCAATTCCAAGGTTGGATTACATGCTCCATTAAGCACCCAAAAAATGATTAAATTTTGTTAGATGTATCGGTTTTGGTCTCTTTTAAATACCTTAGCAAGTTTTTACTTTCTCATTAGTTACCAGGCAAGCAAGCAATTGAACCTTAGAAGGGGCTTTTGCTTTCCAAGTCAGCTGGATCATATTAGATGAACTGAGAATTATTACAATCATAGTTTCTGTAAGATCTGTGAGAAGAAGAACTGTCAGTCTCTTGCACAACTGCCAACTTCTGACATCCCCCATTGACACAATGAATCAAGCAGTGTTCATATTTATAGGAAGAAAAAAAAAAGCAAACTATAATTGCTAAAGTTTCTAAAACACCTAGTTTCCAAAATTTAAGTTTTATGTTCTTATTATTCTTATTTTAGCTTTCATATATATGCATCGCTCTTTCCTAATGAGGCTTCTACAATTGGATAAAGTTCTTGAATAATCCTTCAAGCTTGCTTACTATTGCATGTTCTACAATGCCTTTAGTGACATGCTTTTGATGGTAATGCTGATAAACAAGTAGGTGTCCTAATATAACTAAAAAAATTATCAACCTTTCTATATCACTTTCCGGAGGCAGCTTTGTCACCTTTTTGCACTTCATTGTGGTTGAGAAAGTCAAATGGCAATCACAATTTTTAGCCGAATTGTACATGACTTTTGGTTTGTCCTCAGGTACATGAAATAGCAATGGTCTCAGCCATTCAGGAAGCTCAGAAAGATAACCTAAGAAGCTTTAATAATTACATGTTAAAAGTTTGGAGATTAGTCTACCCACTGACCCGTTGTGATGTCACAATCACTTGATTTTACCTTGTAAAGATTCAAAATATTCTCAATATGACCACATTCTCATTACTATCATTGGGTAAACATTTCACTCGTCATGTTTTTACATATATATATATATTATTTTAAATCGAGATGGTTCAATGGCAGGCCAGATCTGGTGTAGTATAATAATTTAGTCCTATGACCTATGATGACAGAAAATAAGGTTACGTATAGAGTAAAAAAATTAGAAGTTTACACGCTGATCTTGAAAATCACGTATGGGCTCAAGAGTTTAACTTATTATGTTTTCAGAGTAAATTATTAGTGAAAATTGATATTTGGTAGAAAGATTAGCAAATGGAAAAACGCTATTTTCTTCAAAGCTTAAGCCAGATTTCAACATTACCCAGGGCTAATGTAGCTTACACTATCAGTGGTGGTAGTCATCCCGGCCAAGTAGTTTCGATATCAACCAGCCCTCATGTTTCATCTGGTCCATCTAGTATGGAACTTGTTCCCTTAGCTAGCAACCCATTCTAGAGAGAAAAGCCTTTGTCTATGCTGAAGTTGTAAAGAGTCTCAACAATGCCAGGCAGCAAGGTTTGTTGTTTAAGGTAACGTTATATATCTTATATTTTAGAAGTTTTGAATTTTTGTTCTGTTCTGCTGAAAGACTTCTGAAATATGAGCTAGACTAACTGTTTCGGGCCCCAAGTGTTTTTTTTGGGGGTTTGAAATAAGTGTGGGTAATTTAAATTGTAATCACAATTTGACTCAATATACTGTGCACTTAACAATTATTTTGGATTTAACTTCCTCTTAGCATCTCATTTTCTGTACATTCTTTCTACTTATGCATCTAAACTTGTATATATTTTCACATTTTTATGCTAATCTATTATTTCAGTGCAGAATTTGATAAGTAAACTCTTCATCTATTAGACATTATGGATAATATATGGATTTATATTTATGAATATATAAATAATTTGGATATTTATGAATATTTGGAAATATTTGCATTGGCATTATATATATTATAGATATATATTTGGATATATATATTTGGTGAAAAATATATTTATGAATATATAAATTTAGATATATAATGATGAAATTAATTGATAATTATTACGGATATATATTTTGGATATATTAACATTTGGATATATTAATTGATGAAATTGTATATTGATGTTGTATATATATGGTGTATTTGATATATAATTGATGATATATATTTGATGTGTGTATATATATGGTGTATTTGATGTGTATTAAATATAATATATTAAATATACATATACATATATTATATATGTTTATGAATAAATATTTTGGTAATATATGGATTTATTTGATAATTGTATGATTTTTTTGATAATATAAGTATGAAAATATAGATTTTTTGATATATGGACTAATTTGGGTATATTGATGTTGTTTGGATAAATTTGGGTATATTGATGTTATTTTCATTAATTTGTGTATATTAATGTTGTTGAAAAAATTTGGGTAAATTGGATATAATTAAGGCGATGAATTATGATGAATATTATAATATTAATATTCGATGAATATCTGATGAATATTATATTGTTAGTATTTCATTTTTTCAGCTGAATTATGGCACCATAGAAGAGACGCACGGCTGTCGAGAAGGAGGCCGAATGCGAAGCCATTGCGCGAGCAATGGGTTGGAGGCAGGATTCAGAGGAAACCGTTACAAATCCTCCGCAGCAACCTTCGGCTCCGGCAACTAGCCAAATTCCTCATGCTCCACATATGGAGGCCTCAGCCTTTACAGACGAGTCGAACGGGTCCCGATCGTCTACGGCGTCAGTCAAAAAGTCAGATTTCGTTGGTCGACGACTCCATTCTCTACAGCGCTCGGCATAAGGTGGGCAAGCAACCATCAGACGAGCCTGCGAAAAGGAATCGGGGACTGGAAAAGGGCGCTAAAGGCAAGCGCATAGTGAAGTCGATGGGGAAGAAGATCGACCTTCCGTATGACGAGTTTACTCGAGGCCCTCCGATTGCGCAGCTGGGGAGTTAGACCTTGCACTTCATCGGCTTAATCATACGGAAAAACATCTGTATGGTTGCCCCTTCGTAGAACGAGCTGTCCCAATTTGAAAATTTGAGGGTGTACCGCGAATTATCGGTCATACTATTTATTATTAATTTTTTTTAAGTAATTACAAAACATAAATGCATTATTTCTCTAATTAATTTTATTTTGTTGTTTATATTTCCTAAATCATTTTGAAATCTCCGGCTCAACGGAGCTGATGAATGATATAGAGGAGACGGCTGGTCACATTTACAAGGACTAGAAGTACGACCTTTACAAGTACTACCAGCGACACGGCGTCTTGCCCGCTTGTGGAGCTCCGGAACAACGGAGAAGAGGAGTGGCAATGGTTGGTCGAACACTTTCAGACTAACAAGTATAAGGTTCGTCTTTATTTTCTTTAATGTAATGAAAATTACATAATTTATTATTTTAAAGTATTATTTATTATTTTATTATCTTGGTTGTATAATAGACAAGGTCCTCCGCCAACAAGAAAAATCGGGACAAGAAGGACAAACACCATGGATTGGGCTCGCGAAAGTTCATTTACATCACGAAAGAGCACAAAGATGCGGGTTCGAAGTATTGCTTCTTGGATGCCAGCGTCCAAGCTTATGTGAAGTCCGAGGTCGTCAATGAAGCGAGTCAACAAGGAGTAAGTAACTCACATTTCTAAAATCAATTGAATTTACTCGTACTTTCTTTCAAAGCATATCGAAATTTAGTATATGGCTAACTGCATTTTTAAGAAATGGAATTATAATTAGTGCATGATTTAGTTAATTAGGTTGTACTATTGCAATATGATTTTGAACTTAAATTTGGTTATGCTTTAGTTTAGTACGTTGGTTATGATTTTCAACTTGAGAAATCCGAATGAGAATCGGTGCCCACAGTGTACTTGTGTTGTTGTAATTGGTTATTTGAAATGTAATCTTGTCTGTAGGTTTTTTTGGTTTTCGACAAATTTTAGGGGAAATTATGTCAATTTTTGTTAGAAATTAATATTATATTTATGTATTCTTTACTTGATTAATTTTAGAAGAGGTTAATACAAATGGTCGGGGAGGAATTGGCCGCGACCCAGCTAGCAAACACAGATATGACGCCTGAACAGGTACATCCTCTGTCGATGCAGAGTCAGATTGCTATTGCCAATGTTGTTTACGGCCACCGACCTGGCAAGGAGGTTCGTGAGTTTGGACACACAGTGAAGAGAGATTTTTCCGCTTCAACAACTCGGCGCGTTACGGAGAATACCGAGGTGCTCCGAGCCAACCTTCGATTGGCACAAGAGTCGGCCGATCATGCCTAGGAGCATTTGGGGTCTCTGAAGGTGTGGTTTATCGTCACAACCGTAAGATGACCACCTTCTACGAGGCATGCAGGCAAATGGGGTTACCCGTTCCTGATTTTGATGATGAGTGTGGTCCCCCCCCCTCGGCCCCACTTCCGAACCTAGCGACGACGATCCGAGCGGCGGCGAAGGAATTAGCAACATGTCTATCCAAGAGAGAAAATTCGTCATCTAAGTAAATTCTTCGTCTAAGTGTTACTTAGGCAACGAAATAAAAAAAAAAGTCGCCTTATAGAGAAAAATTTGTTGTCTAAGAATTACTTAGGCTACGAAATAAAAAAAAACGCCGCCTAAGTTGTAACATTTCGTCATTTAAGTACACTAAAAACGATGAAAAAATTTCGTCACCGTAGTAATAAATCTTAGACGATGAATGTTACAATTTTGTCAGCTAAGTCCATACCCTAACACTAACCCCTAAACCCTGACCCATAACCACTTTGACGACGTTTGAGACAATTCGTCGTCAAAGTCCATACCCTAGCACTAACCCTGAAAACCTAACCCATAAATCATGAACCAACCCTAACCCACAAACACTTAGACGACGAATATATATATTCGTCGTCTAAGATGAATTTCATTGCCTCCGATCAAAGAGCACGACCATGTATACTATCTTAAAATGCATATTTTTTTCGACGAGGGCATGAAGTAAATAATTTTTGGACTGTGAGTGTCGACAGTTTGAAAATTAGAATTATGAAAATTCGTATATCAATATTTCCGTTTCGTTGAAATTTTGGTTTTATGATTGACTACGCTGATCAAACCCTTAACGAACTTCATATTTACTGAAAATTCATCCACTTATAGATTATGTTGTGATGAATATATATAATGGTTGTTTTGTCCAAATGCAATCTCGTTAATATTGATGTATAATGAATATAGACATACTAACACCTAAGTTATATAACATTAGTAGATATATAACAAGTTTTTATTTATAGATCAACTTTTTATGTAAAATTTTAATTAATTTATATCTAATTGATAAAGTTTTTATGTTTCAAGACAAACATCCGTAACTTCAAAACGGGTTTAAGAAAAATTATTTTTTATGATTAATTCCGTCTTTTAACTATTTTTAGATAATCACTAAATTCAATCGATCGAATCCTAAACTAATCAGAATTGGTTTTTTTCTACAATATTGTATAAATATAATGGTTACATGTGATCGTTGATTTTTGATTATTTTTAACCAACTACCCAAAATTAATTTTTCAGATACTTAAAAAAAAAATATATATATATATATATAGTTTCATCGCCTAAGTGAAATTTTTTTATTTTTTAAAAATATCTGAAAATTATTTTTTCTGCCAAAAATTTTGAAAATTTTTAAAACACTTCGCTGACGAAACTATATTTTTTTTGTCACCTAAGTGAATTTTTATATTTTTTAAGAACATATGAAAATCAATTATTGCTGCCTAATTTTTGGAATAACTTTTAAAAACCTTAGAAGACGAAATAATTAGTTTTCATCGTTTAAGTCATAAAATTTTGTATTTTTTCCTCCAATTTTTTGCCAAAATTTAAATCCTTTAGGCGATAAAATATGTAAAGTTTCGTCGCCTAAGACATTAAAGCTGGTGGGATTTTGTTTCCGCCAAAATATTGGTGAAAATTTAAGAAAACTTAGACGACTAAACTTGAAAGTTTCGTCGTCTGAGACTTAAAAGTTTGCAGTTTTTTTTTAAAAAAAATTTGAAACACTTAGACGACAAATTCTTATTTATTTCGTTGTCTAAGTTGAAAAATTGGTACCGCCAAATATTTTGGCAAAAATTCAAAATAACTTAGACGACGAAACTTGTTGGTTTCATCGCCAAGTCGTCGATCAGCTATAAAACACTGCCGATCCACCCATATTTCTCAATCTCTCTTATCTCTCTAAAATTCACTCCTTCTTTCTCTCAATCAAACCTTCATCACCATCACGACCACACGCCGCCACCACTACGACACCACCACCACCTCGGCACCACCATCACCACCACCACCACCTCGGCACTACCATCACCACCACCATATAAAATACCACCATTTTTAACCACCACCACCACGGCATCACCACTACCACCACCGGCCACCTTGGCACCACCACACAAAACAACACCATTTTAACCACCACCACCACGGCATCACCACCACCACCATTTAAATTAATAATTGGCATTTAGTAATTTTTTTAAAGAAAATGCAACACTTGGTCAACGAAACTTACAAATTTCGTCATCTAAGATGAACAACTTAGGTGATGAAATTGTATTTAATGAATTTAAAAAAAAAAAACAGCACTTAGGCGACGAAATAGTTTCGTCACCTAAGTGTAAGCTCAAACGATGAAACTTTTCATCGTATTTGTTCGTTATTTTTCATCATCTATAACCCTAAATGACAAATTCTGTTTCGTCGTCTTAGTGTAAACTTAGACGATGAAACTTATTTTTTTGTCATCTAAGTGCTTGGGCAACGAGGTTTGGACGATGAATCTTAGACAATGAAACGTTTGTTATCTAAGTACCTAGAAGACAAAAAAATTACACTTAGACGACGAAATTGTTTCATCGTACAAGTCGTATATTCTGGTAGTGATAGTATCTTTGTGAACTAAACATAAAGTATATTTGTGAACTTGTGTTAGTAGCATTTATAACTAGCTAGGGTCCTTGACTCGTGGTGTTCAAAGAATATCATCACAGTGTCCTAAGGGTACTGTCACAACGTCCTAAGAATACCATCATACACGCAAGGGTACTGTCATAGTATCCTAAGTATTCCACCAGAGTCCTAAGTATACCACCACAGTGTCATAAGGGTACTATCATAGAGTCCTAAGTATACTATCACAACATCCTAAGGGTACTCAGTGTCCTAAGAATACCATCACAGTGTCCTAAGAGTACTATCACAATGTCCTAAATATACAATCACAGTGTCATAAGGGTATTGTCACAGTGTCCTAAGTATATCTTAAATCCTAAACCATATACTCTATACCCTAAGCCCTTATACCATATACCTTAAACCCTATACCCTAAACCCGACACCCGACACCCTAAACCATATACGTACCATACATTGTGCCCTAAGTATACCATCACAGAGTCGTAAGGGTACTATCATAGTGTCCTAATTATATCATCACAACAACTTAAAGGGTACTTTCACAATGTCCTAAGAATATCATCTCAGTGTCTTAAGGGTACTTTCACGGTGTCCTAAATATACCATCACAATGCTGTAAGGGTACTATCATAGTGTCCTCCATATACCCTAAACCTGTATATCCTATACCCTATAAACCTAAACATTAAACCCTTATACTCTATACCCTAAAACTTCTACCCTAAACCCAAAACCATATACGTACCCTCCTCTCTCTCTCTCTCTCTCTCTCTCTCTCTCTCTCTCTCTCTCTCTCTCTCTCTCTCTCTCTCTCTCTCTCTCTCTCTCTCTCTCTCTCTCTCTCCACTACAAGAAAAATGCATCTAGACCACGGACCATTTCCGTCGTCTAGGTGCAGTTTTCCGTCGTCTAAGTTCTGTGCTCCAAGTGCTATTGTCTAAGCACTTAGACGATGGAAAAAAGGTTTCCGTCGTCTAAGTGGTTGATTTTGTAAAAAAAAATTAAATGAAAAATTCATGAAATGCTAATTGGTAATTTAATAATTAGCATTTCATGAATTTTTCATTTAATTTTTTGTATATCAATATTCATAATATTGCAAAATTTATTGAATGTTAATTATTAATAATATATAATATAAAATTCATAATGAATAAATAATTTAAATTATTATGGATCTAAATACAAAATTCATAACATAATAAAATAAATTAATCTAGCCTAAATAAACTAAATAAACCTAAAACTAAACTAATTATAGGCGGTGGTAGTGGTGGCGGCGCCGGTGGTGGTGGAGGTGGTGGCCGGAATGTGGGGGCCGATGGTGGAGGCGACATTGTAGGTGGTAGCTAGTGGTGTGTGGTGGTGGTGGAGGCGACGTTGTAGGTGGTGGTGGTGTGTGGTGGTGGCGGCGACGCCGGTGGTGGTAGAGGTGGTGGCCGGAATGTGGAGGCCGATGGTGGAGGTGACATTGTAGGTGGTAGCTAGTGGTGTGTGGTGGTGGTGTGTGGTGGTGGCGGCGACTGTGGTGATGTCAGTGACGGTGGTGATGTCGGTGATGGTGGTGACGGTGGTGATGTCGGTGGTGGCGGCGACGGTGGTGATAGTGATGATGATGGTGGATGGTGATGGTGGTGGTGATGATATATGGTGGGTGGTTTGATTGGGGGGGGAGAGAGGGAGAGGGAGAGTGGATTGAGAGAGGAAAAAATTAAGAGAGATTGAGAAAATGATGAATTTAAGGGTTTTAAAACACTTAGACGGCGAAAAATCAGTATTTCCGTCTTCTAAGTGTTTTAAATTTTCAAAAAATACCGCCAATTTTTTCACTTAGACGACGGAAATACTGATTTTTCGTCGTCTAAGTGTTTTAAATTTTTGCCAAAATTTTAGTGGGAAAAAAATACCGCCAATTATTTTGACTTAGACGACGGAAATATTAATTTTCCGTCGTCTAAGTGATTTAAATTTTTGCCAAAATTTTAGTGGGAAAAATATACCACCAATTATTTTGACTTAGACGAAGGAAAATCTTATTTTCCGTCGTCTAAATGAAAATAATTGGCGGCATTTATCAATTTTCTCCAAAATTAATTTTTCAGATATTTAGTTTAAAAATAAAATTCACTTAGACCCCGGAGAATTTTTAAAAAATTTCAATTTTCTCCAAAATTAATTTTTCAGATATTTAGTTTAAAAATAAAATTCACTTAGACCACGGAGATGGTCCATCTCCGTGGTCTAAGTGAATTTTTAAATTTTTTAAATTTTTTAATTTTCTCCAAAATTAATTTTTCAGATATTTAGTTTAAAAATAAAATTCTCTTAGACCATGGAGATGGTCCATCTCTGTGGTCCAGGTGAAATAGTCGTAAAATTAATTTTTAAAAATAATTCGTAAGGAAGTTTCCGATCTGCATGTCATTCGAATGAAGTAGTCGTAAAATATCGATTAACGAATCGTATATATAAACAATTGAATTTAAGATGACGAATAATCTTACGTCTTTAAACTTGTTAAGTATCTACTAATGTGTATAATTACTTAAGTGTTATTAAGTATAGGCTCATTGCATATCGATATTAACGAAATTGAATTTGGACAAAATAACCGTTGGATACATTTGCCATAAGACAATATATAAACAGAATAATTTTCACAAAATAGTAAGTTCATTAAGGGTTTCATCAGCACAGTCAACTGCAAAACCGAAATTTTTACAAACCGGAAACATGGATACACGAAAATCCGTAAGTCCTATTTTGGAACCGTCGACGCTCACACTCCAAGCATTGTTTACTCTATGGTCTCGACGAAAAGAATATGCATTGGAATATGGTCTAGATGGTCATTATCTTAGGTGAAATTATGAAATTTTCACTTAGACGACGCAACTGCACGTTTGCGTCGTCTAAGTACTCACTTAGACGACGGAAACGTGCAGTTGCGTCATCTAAGTGAAAATTTCGTAATTTAGGGGTAAGGGCCTTAGGGTTTAGGGTTTAGGGTTAAAGTACTTAGACGACGGATATGTCTTTTTCCGTCATCTAAGTGTCACCTACACCCAAACCCTACATCCAAATTAATTGGGCGCCGGTTCTAAAAATTCAAAATTTTCACTTAGACGACAGAGATGTCTTTTTCCTTCGTCTAAGTGACACTTAGACCGCAAAAACTTTCTCTGCAGTCCATATGGCCACTTAGATGACGGAAAAAGACATCTACGTCGTCTACGTGTCACTTGAACCGCGGAGAAAGTTTCCGCGGTCTAAGTGCATTTTTCTTGTAGTGCTCTCTCTCTCTCTCTGTAATGTCATGCATGGTATCTCATGAATGCGACATAGTATCCTTGTTGATTGAGTTTGTGTTGAGTCAAGAAAAAAAAATGAAAAATAAGGCATAGTATCTTTAATTATGAACTTGAGTTGGTATATATCATTATGTATTGGAGTTGGTATCATTATGTACTGGAGTTGGTATCCTTATTTTTTTCTAGTTTGTGCTGAGTCATGAAACACAAAATGAAAAATAAGTTTTATTTTCGAAAAAAAAAAATTGGACAAAAAACGAAGGGGTAAAATGATCCGCGTGGAAAAAGACTTGTATTTCAAATTAGAAACTTAAAGTGACTTTTTTGTCATTAAAATTTAAATTTAATGACTTGTGGGTAGTTTCTAAGAAACTAAGTGACATTTTGGCCAAGGGAGATTTAAGTGATTTTAGGTAAATAAACTAAACAACACATTTATAAACTACATAAAGATACAAAATATATAACGTCAAGGATTATCTGGCGTAGTATTGAGGATCCAGAGCGAACAGTATGGGTCATGTTGATCAATTAACTAATTAAAGTGGTCCAGAAATTAAAAAGGACCTGAAACTGGGTTCTAGTTTGGTTGAATTAACATGTTCATTCGTGTCGTACTCGACCACACATGAGTGTCTCTGGTATAGAGCATTTTCGATCAGCTTTCCAGTTAGGCAGTTTATAGCTAGGAAAAAAGCAAGGCCAAACAACACGGGTCTTGATATACGGAAGTAAAAAGTAGTGTCAATTCCTTCAATTTTCTGTTCAGTTGTCATGTTGTCTTTGCAGTCTAGCTCTCAAAATAAAATAAAACAGTGATAATTTTGGAGTACAAAATTAATCAACAAGAAGAATAAGATGATAATAATGATCTACATGTTTGAAACGGTGATCTCTTTGGCGTCTTAACTTGCAGTCTCAAAAGAAAGAAAAAAACAGTGATAATCTGTTAAGCTTATAAAAATGAATAAGTTTGAAAATGGCCTGTTTAAACTAAACTTAGTTAAACTTCCTTTCATTAATTGAGCACTGAAAAATTAATTGTAGTAAGCTCTTTTATATGGAAGTTATAATAATTAATAACTAAACTAAATTGCTAATTGCAAGATCTTGATAGAGAAGAGAAAGAGAGAGGACTGGCTTGCTTAGTTTTATTCAATTAATCAGTTAAATTAGTACAATTACTAACAAGCAACGATACATATCTAATGTAGAACGCAAATAGCAGAATGCAAATAGCATGATGAGCAAACAATCTGAACTATTAATATAATTCTAACAGAGTGACTGCTCATTATGTTATCTCGATCATTCTACAAAATCTTCGTACCTAGCTACCATGCAGGCATACAAATATATGAGGCATATCGATCCAGTCCTATCTCTAGCTAGAGTCTCCATTCTCAAACTAAAAGCCACTCCCATAAGCCGGAGCCCAGTAATCAGCTCCGATGTTAATGTCAGCCCCAACATTCTGAGTGCAGGAAATAGGAACCAAGCACAACCCTTTACTTCTTAGATCCTTTGCCTTGTAGTCTTGATTAGAATCCTGCTTTAACCACAAAACGGTGAGAACCATGCATCATATCCAAGCAAAATTTTCAGTTTTAGCTAGATAGAAAAAAATGAAATCTAGGTCCCTTATATATATGCGCGAGTGTTCATCACCAGCAGTCATTTTTAGCTTCCAGCACTAAGGTGACTAAGTCACTAAGATATATGTATAATTATATATCCAGCCATCAGCCTTATTAGTGCCCTAATTGACTATTTTAATCATCATTATTGTATGATGATTAAGAGTTAGCCTAGTGGTGTTTATCCTCAATTTAATTAGTGCATGACTATTTAATTAGGAATAGAATATGAACGAATAGTACGTACTGTTGATGAGACCAAACATGAATCGAAGAGTATATATACCTGGTTAGAAGTCCCTTTTCTTTTCAGGCTGCTGCAGTTCTCATTCAACAGCTGAATGATATGGGCAAGAAACAAAAATATTAGCAATTTAGGTTTTCATCTCTTCAGATTCCAACCTAGCTCGCTGGCTTGTTAGGTATTCCAATTTGCAGCAGATCAGATTTATCTTTTTACTTCATCTTTTTTAAACCTAGTTACCTATCAAACTATTGTATAAATTAAGCTGCTACGGAGAACCGTGTTCCTTCGGCGATGTGATCTTTATCATCTTTGATTAAAATAGTTCATAAGATATATGCTAAGTAAGCTATTTATATTCAAAGCCTAAGCCAGCTAGATGTGATTATATTGCTTTGTGGGATCCAATAAAGCATACCTGCTGACCAGGGTCTTCAGGGAACATATATACAGTTCCTTCTCCTTAAACCTAAATTGTTTACATTAATCTCCCTCATCAATTACATCATCTAATTAATGAAAACACTCTTATTATGCATGTAAGCCTGTCCAGTGTGTGTGTTTGAGAGAGAGAGAGAGAGAGAGAGAGAGAGAGAGAGAGAGAGAGAGAGAGAGAGAGAGAGAGAGAGAGAGAGAGATGAGAGAGTATGGGTACTTACAGTGTGAGGGGTATTCCTCAATTTTTTGGAAGCATTACCCAAGTAAGGGGTGCTGAGGGCCTGAAGTATTCAAAGGGAAGGAGAAAAGGAATATAAAGTTCATGGCTTTCATAACAAAGGAAATGTTTTTTTGAGAGAAAGCATGAATTATTAAACAGCTTTAAGTACATGCTTCTCAGTAGTGATTCTGATCGAATTTCTATCAGTAGCAGAAAGAAACATCACCTCAATTTGACTCTCAAGGAATCTGATATAACCAATGGCTTCTAGCAAGACAGAAGCAGTGTCAGTCTGCAAAAGAGAAAAACACATGCACAAATTTCAATAATCAAATATATATGTCATGGAGATATGGGGCATCTCTAGCTCGATCATCTTTAATTAATGTCAAAAGAAAACCCATTTTACATAAAAAAGACAAGTTGCAGAGATGCTTCATGCTTAGAAATTTAATTTCAAAATGAAGTATGCATGGCCAGTTTCTGTTCATAACTTCATAATTTATATGAACTGGCTATAGCTAGATGAAGGAATACTAATTAATGGAAATAGGAGGCTCCTGACCTTTCCAAATGGGGAAACTATTTGGTGAAGGGCTGTTATTCTATCTCCCAGCTTCTCCTTTCTCACCTAAAAAAACATACATAAGAGCACTAATTAGAAGTCTGATCGAATAAGTTAAGATGAACATGATTAATACATCGATCATCAACACGCACACTAAGAATTTAGAAGACTGGAGAGAGAGAGGGAGAGAGAGAGAGAGAGAGAGAGAGTTGTGTTAACCTTTAGTGGTGGTTGGCTTGAAGATGGTTGAACCCTAGCTTTCTTGCATATTCCACCAATGGGAGGACTATTGCACTGGTAAGTAGAAACAACACATGTATATGTAAAATTTATAGAAACGAGACGCACAAAGAAAAAAAAATAAGAGGAGAATAATTACCTCAGATGAGTGATCTGCATGTTGGTTCTTCTGATCATAGGAAAAATCCAGTATATTATTACTGCTTAAACTAGTGACACAAGACCTAGGGGATGAAACTGACATGTTGATTTGTACGGGTGACCAAGATGTGCGATTATTATAAGATGCCTGAAATTCTTCATGTCCCCCATCATCACCACCGCATAAGCTGCTGTAGTTCTGGGAAGACACCTCTTGCTTTATGATATTACAATCAATAACAGGATTAACCCTTGGATATTGCGGAATCAATACTTGCCGATGATGATCCTCCCAGTTCTCCAACCTTATAGGAGTAAAATGACTCGAGCTTCCAAAGCTGTCTTGATCTTCTCCAGAAAATCCACCACTGCAAAACAAAAACAAAAAAGCGTTCAACCTTATTCTGGAGAGTCAATCAATTGTGATCGATTAACTGCTGACATATCAGTCTCATGAGAGAGAGAGAGAGAGAGAGAGAGTTACAGAAGTAATTGGCTCCAGGATTGTGGAGGCTCTAGGCTTTGCTGATCAAGGAAAGAACTGAGCTGAGGTAGTGAACTAGAAGATCCAAGCACATATTGAGAAGGGAAGATAGATGATGGTGGAATCATGCTCCACCAGTTAGGGTTTCCGGACATCATCTGTTGCTTGCGCGCACTAAAATGACGTCTACTGATGAAAAACCCTTCTTCTGATCACTACTTCATCATGCGCGCCTTGATCGATCGATTGAAAGGGCCGGGTTACAAAGGAAACTACAAAAGAATTCTCCTTTCCTCTTCTTTTGTTCCTAGCTAGCTTGCTTGCCTTTCTCTTTTGCTTTCTCTCTCACTTTCCATGTATGCGCACCCAAACAAGACTTGGCTAGCGCGCTAAAAGCTTCTGTGGGTACTATTTGCTTTCTCCGGCGAGGTTGAATTGGAAGGTTATAGGTCTATGACTCCAAAGAAAAACTTATAGAGAAGCAGGGTGTGGGGTTTGAGAAACGTTTGCATAAATAATGTTTCTCTTGTTTCATTTCTTTAGTAGGATCTTTCTTTATTCCTATACTTTAGCTTTTAAAAAAAGTTGAGGCAAAAAAGCTGGTTGGGGTGGGGGGCGTTTTCTGGGCCTGATGAGGTTAAGGAGTAAAATATATGGTTGCTAAGCTCACGGAGTAAAATATCGGATATCGGATATCGAGAAAATATCGATGTTTTAAAATATGAATATTTCGATGAAAATATCGATCCATTGAAAATTTTGACAAAAACGACGGAAATGAAAAGAAATACAAAACTTTCTGATGTTGTTATCTGATATATTATCCACTTATATCTTATATCAAAAGAAAATATTGATAAAATCAAAGAGATATCAATTTGTTACAATGTTATATGAATTACTACGTGCAAAGTGCTGATATTTATTTAAATATGATTTAATAATTCTAAATTTTTATCAATATAATGTGCACAAAGTAAGTTTATTATAATGACTTGATTATAAAAAAAAATTAACATGCATGGTAGTTTTCTAACGTACATACATAGCATGTGTAGCACTTATTAAGACATTAAAAAAATCTAAATACTTTAACATAAATATATCAAGATCAAATTTACGAAAAAAATATATTTACAATAAATAAAAGAAATATGTAATCTAAATTGTAATTACATACCTTATCATGTATTATAATTCAAATTTCAAGTGCATAAGAATTTTGTTTTATGAGAAAGAAGTTGTGATCAATAAATGATGTAATGAATAGAGTGAAAATGCATATATTTATAGGGTAAATTCTTGAATGGTAGGTTAGAACTAAAATTTAGGTAAATGAAAATTACATATGGATTATACATTTACCAAACTCTTCCACTAATTGGGTATATATAATTTTTTTGTTATCCATGTAACAACTAATTATCTAGCATGATTGATAAGGAAGTTTAGTTCCGAAAAAGGGAACAAGGTTCGAAACCTTGACAAGTCGTATGTGATAGACTTTTACCAAGTTTTTTCTAATTTACCAAATATATACATTTTATTAGAATATATATATATATAAATATGTCTAAGAATGGACAACAACTCATTCCAGCTCGTTGGTTAGGGCTGGTTGCTATCAATTAGCAAGTTGGTGGTTCGATCCTTGTTTAAGTGGGAAAGTTTGTTGTAAATTTTTGAGGAGTTAAGGGATTGGGTTGGGACTTCAGCAAAGTGGGCTGGCCATCTTGAAATTGGTTGCTAGGCCTTAGGGATATTTGGGCTGGTCAATATCGATAATATCGCGATATTTCGACAAGAAATTTGAGGAATGAATGATTTATATCGCCAGGTGAGAAAAACGAAATTATCGCCAATATTTCGGCGATAATTTTGATTTTTAATTCCTTGCCTAAGGTTACTTCCTCTAATTGGGGTTATACCTTGGGAATTCAAGTTGGCTCTTCTTTTAATCCTAATTAGTAAAAAATGGTAATTGAATTATACGTCAAAAATATGTATGTGTATAATTTGGTAGTTTTAAAAGAATAAAATTCGTAAAAATTCAGCCATAAAATTCGGAAACAGCAAATTATAAAATTCGATATATACGTGTTTAAAATAGAGAATAATTAAAATAAAAAACGTAAAAATTCGGATATATACACATTACACATATCGATATATTCTATTATATACACTACAAGAAAAACGGACTTAGACCACGAAGCATTTATGTCGTCTAAGTACTTAGACGACGGAATCTCCGTCGTCCAAGGTCCGTGCTCCAAGTGTTGTCGTCCAAGAACTTGGACGACGGAGATTTAGTTCTCCGTCGTCCAAGTTCACTTGGACCGCGGACGTTCTCCGAGGCCCAGGTAAACACCTGGACGACGGAGAACTAACTCTCCGTCGTCCAAGTGGAAATTTAATTTAAAAAAAAATTGTAATTAAATAATATTTATTTAATTTATTATTAATTGAATTTAAATAATGAAAAATGCTAAAATTAATTAAATAAACTAAATTTTGAATATTACTTAATTATTAAATAATTAAAAATAATTTGTACATACATCCGTAATCGAAAAAACCCATAAATTAAAAATTAAAATATTGTTCGGAATGCGGAAAGAAACGAGATAATAAACTACTAGCTAGCTAATACACTGGAGGAGCAGATGCGTCGCCGAGTCATCCGCCTCCAGTCGGGTCGTTGTCATCGGGGTGTGGATTCGGAGGAGGTTGACATACTTCTCGATTTTGTTGCATGAGGGCGATGAGTTGGGCTATTTGTGCTTGTTGTTCGTCAAGTCTTTGCCGCATGGATTGATTCTCCTCTCGTGCCAGTCGAGCCTCTTGAATGGCTGCTTCGACGGCCGCAGCCTGAGTCCTTCTTCGTTGGCCCGAACCTCCCGTAGATGATGAGTCGGAGGTCGTCGACAAATCTCGTACCACCCTAGGCCCGAAGTGCCTAACCTCCTTGCCAGCTCTACGACCGTAGACCTCATCGGCGATTGCAATTTGGCTCTCTAAGGATAGAGGAGGCAGGTCTTCCGGCGGCACATCTGGGAACGCAAGCTGAGTGTTAGCCAACTCTTCCTGCGCACGCTCTATCACCCTTGCCTACAAAAGAATAATTAATTTATTATAATGAAATAATATTTAAATAATAATTACTATAATTAAAAGCACATATATATATATATCACTTACGCCGCATTGACTGGCTTCATTATCAAGCCCAGGCGTCACGTACGCGCTTATGCTTGCATCAAGATAAGGGTGTTTGGAGCCCTTATCCTTGTGCTCATTGGCTATTTGAATGAACTGTTTGGCGCCGGTAGTATGGTGTTTGTCCTTCTTCCCCCGGTTGGCTTTGTTGACACCGGAGAATTTCTGTTACACAACATAATTAAATCATTAAAAAATTATAAACTAAAATTTAAATAATTCAATTATCTTAATTGAAATAAAAAAGTAAATTAACACCTTAAAGGAGTCATCGGCAAAGTGGTTACACAACCACTCTCACTCATCTTCTCTATCCCCACGCAGCTCTACGGGGGGAGGCGAGGGACCGTAAGTTTGGAAGTACTGATGGAGCCTGTACTTCCAATCTTTGTAGATTGAGTGGGCGGTTTGGTTGATATGCCTCAACATCGCCGGTGTCGGATCCACCGCAAATTGTTCCTATCAAAAATAAATAGAAAATTATAATCGTATATATTATGAAATTATAACTAATATTAACAATATTATATAATAACTAAATTGGACGTATTACGTACGGAAAGATCTTTAAAGACTTTCGCCTTTTCATTATCCGGCGCCTCCTTCCAAGTAGGGGCAGTGAGACGAACTCGGCTACGGACGATTGACCTTATGCTATGCGCCGAGAGACTTGCTAGTTGAGCTGTGGGAGGGCCACCGGTGAATTCGTCGTAGGGCAAGTCGATCTTTTTCCCAGTCGCCTTGCAAATTTTCTCCGCTTTGCCCCCTTTAACGAGACCCCGAGTCCTTTTCGGTTCCGGGTCAGTGGGGGCCCTCCTTTACCTACGCCGGGCGCTGAACATGATGGATTCGGCGGTCGAGGACGCCTGAGTACTTCCCGTTGAATAGGTACCGGACGTCGGAGATTGGAAGGGGTCGACGTCATCACCGCTCGAGATGAATGGGGGAGCGGGAATTTCCCCAGAGGGCGCTACGGACGGACCAGATAAAGGGTCCGGATTGAGAGCGTCATTGCCCTCCGGTAATTCCCAACCGACTTGGTCCGCCAAGCGGCGGAGCATGGCATCTTCTGCCTCTTGTTGGGCTTTCTTCTTGCCGGATGGAGCCATTTAAACCTACGAGTACGTTGTTAAAATACCTACTTACCATTATAATTACAAGTGCAAAATGTACGCTAGTTAAGTACGGTTAAGATTTAAATAGAGTATACTAGCTTGGCTTTTTCGGTCGTTCAATGGATGTGCGACCCGCGCGATAAAGTGTAAATTTTCAATTAATCAGCCTTGGTTAAATCGAAAAACATGGCCAGTTAGGGATAGAGATAACGCGAGAGGCAGGACTAATTTCGACAAAAGTCTTTCTTAGTCCAAATCCTGTCACCAGTCATAACCCGTTTCTAGACACCATGTCCGACATTCGGCCAATTTTTCAAAAATTTACACTCCCTCAAGTCCATTCCAAACTCCGCCCTCAACCTCGTGTCCATAACTTCACTTAGGTTATGGTGTGCGGTGATGAAATCCACACATCACGAGGGGTTAAGGAGATAAGCTAGGAAAAGAGGCGCAATCTATTCCAAAGAGTGCGACTTAATAAACCAAGCCTATGTACTAAATTTAAATCGAAAACGTACTACCATGCAATTTACTAGAAAATACACGTAATTATCAATTAATTAAAACAATAAATAATTACAATAATGAATTATTATTTAGCATGCATTTAATAATAATTATTCATTTACCAATATAATTAATTATTATTAACAATTATTATTATTACTATTATTTAATTTTAACTAATAATTATTCATTACCAAATAATTAACAACTAATAATGATTACTAATTAACAACAAAATAATTATTATAATTACAACTATTTTGAATTTAAAACTAATAAATTAAAAAAATTTAGAAATTAAATAATTAATTAAATAAAAAAAATGTTAAAGAGTTAAAAAATAGAATTATTACCTCGTCGGAATTTCGCCGGAATATCGGAATAGTAGAGTCGTCAGAGAGGGGGAACCACGCCGGAAATTTGGTCGTCGGAGCGTCGCCGGAGGAGAGGAGAGGAGAGGAGAGGAGGAGAGGAGAGGAGATGGAATGAGAAAAGGAGGGGGTGAGCAGTCCTATATATAGAGTTTCACTTAGACAACGGAGCACTAATTTCCGTCGGCTAAGTGCACTTGGACGACGGAAACAGTGTTTTCCGTCGTCTAAGTGAAGAGTTAAAAATTTTCGAAGCGGCGTGTAATTAATGGGCGGGACGTTTCACCCGCCATAAATTTGGACTTAGACGACGGAGAATTGAATCTCCGTCGTCTAAGTGGAAATTCAAGCGGCGCCGAAAATTGAGGCGGTAAATCGAACCACCATGATTTTCGACTTGGACGACGGAGATGACGTCCAAGTGAAATATTTATTGGAAAAATAAATTAAAAAAAATCGAACCGCCATGGTAAATTGAACCTGGACGACGGAGAACGTCATTCTCCGTCGTCCAGGTTCAATTTACGTTAAAAAAATTTTTAAAATTAATTCGCTAGGAATTTAGCGATATGTCATTCGAGTGAAATAATCGTCCAATATCGATGAACGCATCGTATATATGAACAGTTAAATTTGAACCGACGAATAATTTTTCGTTTTGAAAGTTGTTAAGTATCGACTAATCCTTACGACTTAAGTGTTCATGAGTAGAGACTCATTTGCAGCAGAGTATTAACGAAATTGAATTTGGACAAAACAACCGTTGGATATGTTCATCGTAACATAATATATAATTGTCTTCAAAGGACCATAAAATAATAAGTTCGGGAAGGGTTTCATCGGCACAGTCAACCGCAAAACCGAGAATTTAACAAACCGGAAACGTGGATACAAGGCATTTCGCAACTCCGATTTTTGAACCGTCGAAGCTCAAACACCAAGAATTGTTTACTCTAAAGTCTTGATGAAGAGAATATGCATTGGAAGAAGGTCTAGATGGTCGTTGTCTTAGAAAAATTTACGAAATCTGCACCTGGACGACGGATATGAGATTTTCCGTCGTCCAGGTAATCACCTGGACGACGGATATGATATTATCCGTCGTCCAGGTACTAACCTGGACAACGAAAAATATCATATCCGTCGTCCAGGTGTATAGACCCTGAATTCAGGGGTTAGGGGTCCTTAGGGTATAGGGTATAGGGTTTAACACTTGAACGACGGAGAAGGTCATTCTCCATCGTTCAGGTACACACTTGGACGACGGAGAATGACCTTTTCCGTCGTCCAAGTTCTAAACCCCGAATTCAGGGGTTAGGGCCTTAGGGTTTACGGTTTAGGTCGTCCCTGGTCATTTGTGTGTCCGTTCAATTATTCTGATTCAAAAATATAATTAAAAAATTGATCGATCGATCCGATCTGCTAGATTTAGGGTCCAGGATTTAGGGTTTTATATGAGATTGAGATTTGGCGGGGCGCCAAAGGTGAAAATGGCGGGGGACCTAATATAAACGTCGACGGAATATCTCATCCCCGTCGTGCAGGTGTATACACCCTGAATTCAGGTGTCCGTTCAATTATTTTGAATCAAAAAAAAAATTAAATAAATGATCGATCGATCCGATTTGCTAGATTTAGGGTCGAGGATTTAGGGAGATAGCCAAAATACCCAAAGGCGACAACCTGCAATTAATTTCTCCGTTGTCGAGGATATATAATTCTGATTAATTAATTACCGTAAACCTGCATCGATTATATATTACAATAATTACAATAATTAATTACCAATTAATAATCCTCGTCGTATGACCGTACTCTTCGTCATAATCATCATCGTCCTCATCCCCGTTAGACGACGGCTCATCCTCGTCATCGTACTCAACATCGTCCGACGAATAACCTGAGTCCTCGTCCGCGTCATCTTCCTGCTCGTCTTCTTCATCTACCTCATCGATAATCTCATCTTCAGTTAGATCTGTACAACCATCAGGCATGGGTAACCGTTCACCATCTTGAACCAGGTCCATTATATCGGAGCGGATGACAGAAATATTAGGCTCTTGATAGGCAGGAATGTCTCTTTCTGGTTCAGCAGCATCTTCAGTCGTCGCCGGTGTCCCTTCAATTGTCTCTGTATTCTATATTCCTCGATGAGAGATATGGTTAACTATTTTCCACCCTTGTGCTGTTTTCGGATCGTTGAGATAGAACACCTGCCGAACTAAGGTGGCGAGAGCGAAAGGCTCATCCTCATACCAGCTAGAGTTTGTATCGACTGATAATAGTCATAGGTCTTCCTTTGTACGCTTGAACCATCTGCACTTGAATAGAAAAACGTTGACATCATTCCCGTAACATAGCTGAACCACATATACAATAGCCCCGTAATATAGATCATTGTCTTTCCCAACCGCTACCCCACTGTTTTGTGTTCTTCTTCCTTCGTCTCGGGCCAATGAATGGAACTTTACACCGTTCACAAAACATCCGGGATAAATATAGTGTTTAACCGGCTCCCCTACTAGCAAGTGCTTTGGCCATGACCACCACCCTCCGTGGTTTTCAGATTTTTGCAGATCAATCATCTACGAAAAAGGGCAAATTAATATAAGGGTTTACTTTCTACAAACATGAGCGATATGTATTTAAATAATTAATACCGAGACGTACGTACGTACCCATTGGAAGAAATAATCGGGAAACTTCTTCTTAACCATTTTCTCAATCCACGCCGAACTCTTGTTTTGATTTAACGCCTGAAGCCTCTCCCTGTATGACAACATGTATGGCTCAACTTCGTCACAGTCTCGCAACACTACCCAATGTGCCTCAATAAGTTCTTCCCGTGTTAACGATTCCTTTAATACTCCTCTAAACGGTCGGACGACATTTCTCACGACAGAAAGATTGATGCGGGCACTGCGATCGGAGGCAGTGGGAGGGGGTGGATCTTTGAGGTACCTGTTGCAGTAAGTAACACACTCATGCATTAGGTATGTCTCTGCTATGGAGCCATCCGGGGCCGACCTGTTTTTAACGAATGACTTATACTGTCCAAGCTGTCTACAAAATCAAACGTACAATAAGAATAAGTACATATAGCTAGCTAGTAATCTCCAGTGGAACAAATTAATTAAGTAGTTGTACGTACCTTTCTTGAGGATACATCCAAGTGTACTGGACCGGACCAGAAATGAGCACCTGCTCGGGCATGTGGATCATTAGGTGAATCATGATGTCAAAGAAAGTAGGGGGGGAAATCCTCTCTAGTTTGCAAATGATGTGCACAATTTGTTGTTGCAATTCCACCACATCTGACTTCTTTAATTCTCTGGCGCATAACCTCTGCCACCACCTGCACAATGCTACTATTAGTTCTACGACGTCCCGAGGCAAGTATGGTCGAATTACCACTGGAATCAGACGTTGCAGCATAACGTGATAGTATGTATAGATCATTTCAATAATCCAAGAATGAGTATTGGCAATATATATAGATCATGTATTGACTATTAATTATAAAAAAAATTAAGAAGTATTAATTATGTAGATATTAGGATATCAGTATAGTTTCTAATTGTTTCAGCAGCTTATATTATCTGTAACATTTGGTTTCTTCCTCATCAATAAACTAAGTAAGTTGAAAATGAAAGGTCTCTCGCTCTCTGCTAGGGTTTGTGGAGTAACCTCATGTCGGTTAGCACATCAGTGTTTCTCGCTTCTCGATCAAATGAGATGGTCGAAGGACTCCATCTTTAGTGGTGGGCTTCCTATCCCAAGTCTTCACTAGTGGTTTTCCTTTTCTGCTATATTGGCAACACGATTTTATATTAGTTTGGCGAAAAAACAAATGGTTTGAGAGGGTTAGGAAATTAATCCTCTGTCATGCAAGTATTAGAAATAAAGATGGAAGCAAGGAAATAAAACAAGCCAAGAACACAACAATATTAACGAGGTTTGGCCAAATAACTTGTCTACGTCCTCGTTGAGTTTTCACCTTCACTATGAGGGAACACAAAGTACATGACCACACCACTCAAGTTTATACCCAACCCGAGCCCTAGTATCCAATAGGATACCCCTTGTACACCTCTCTCAACCAAGAAGATCACTCTACCCCAAGAGCTATGCACACTCTTGAAACACTCACAACTTACCTTGCTTCTATACCCGAAGACCCTTAGAGTTGCTCTCACTCACTCACTTGTGATGTATTCTCCTTGATGGTGCCAAATGAGACCAAGACCTCCTTCTTATATAGTACTTAAGGAAGTCTCTAGATCAATTCGTTGATATCCATTCATGAACCTTCTTCCATTAATTCTTTTCATGAATCTTCTACATTCATCCTTCTTCATGATTCTTCCACTTCCATCTTCTTCATGAAGCTTCCACATTAATCTTCTTTAATAAGGTTCCACCATGAACATCACCATGTATTTATCCCCAATACATGAACTTCATGTATTTATCCTCAATACATGAACCACATGCATTAAATTCCAACGCATGAATTATCCACTAAGGAGGCATAAACTCAACGTGTGTGTATGCTTTCGACATATCGCAAGTGTTTGTCGACCTATTTCTCGATTGGCGTTTGTTTTCCATGGGACACTAGTAGTGTATTTAGCTACTGGTTTTGGTGATGTCATTTATAATTGGATAGAAGACCTTATTCAATGTGTCTTTTTAAACAAATGTTGTTGAGGCCTCAACGACGTACTGAGGAATTTTGCAAGTTAGTTGTGTTTGTGTTATTTGTTGGACTTGAGTCATAAACCTAATCACAAACACATCATACCATGTTAATCACACAAGAATAAGAAACAAACTAGATATGGAGCTTTTCCTTGGTTGTTCAAGTTCATGGCCATCAAGCTATTGCAAAGGCAGTCTTCTAAGCAATTCACTAACATTTACTTAATGTGAGTAAGAGAGAGTTCTCGAGGCGTATTTGAGAGTCAGTGACTTGTGATTATCAATAGGTTATTAGTCTCATAACCTATACAAAACTCTTTATAAATATCTTAACAGCTTGCTTGATATTTATCCAAGTTAAGTTAGCTCATTTTAATCTCTTTACTTGTTACACAAGATGCATATTATTGTTGGACTTTCTTGAGATATTCATGTGCCCACCGTTATATTAAATCTAACAATCTCCCATTGGATTAGGAATAACTCAAACAACAAATAACAAGCTTATTTTGAATGTAGTAAATCTTTAGTACACATTGGGATTTAAATGATTAAAAAAAGCTTACAACTTTGATCTGTGTGTAAGCAACTGCAACACAAAACCTAGAAATATGATGTATTATAGAACAAAACCATTCTAAGACCACTGTATACCAGCTACAATTTAGATCAACCAAACAAGATAATCAGTTGTAATTTCATATGAACTTCCTGATGTATCTGCAACAGTTTAATGCAATTTTGATCCTCCTTATGGTTCTGTATGCTAGAACCTGACACTATCTTCAAATAAAAATGTCCTTATACGCCCTTGTATCCTAAAATAAACACTGTCAAAACGTAGACAACAACATATATCTATAACATGATAAATTGAACACAATAATGAGATGCAACAATTTAATGAATTTTATTCTTCAATTAGAAAATTCATAAGTTACAAAACAAATAGGTTCATAGCTGGAAATCAAAATAATCGAAACATTCCAGAAAATCAAAAAATATAAACATGCAAGTCTCATGGAAATCTGGATATAAAACTCTCACTGAACCTATGCACCAAGACATGGAAAAATGCCAATGTCATGTACATGTGTCTCAAATATTACTATTATCATAGGCTTGGTAAATTGATCTGCTAGCTGAACTAGAGTGCCAATCTTCAACACATCCTGCTCCTTATTCTTAACCCTCTGCCTAATGTTATAGTACTTAAGGTCTATGTGCTTGGATAGGATATCTCTTGTTGTTCTTATTGAAGAACACTGCTGCAGAATTTTCACAATAAAGCTTCATATGCATTGTAGTAATACTGTCAACTGTACCAGTTTGCATTAGAAAATTTCTCAACCATAAATCCTCACAAGCGCCTTCATAAATAGCAATGAACTCTGCATGCATTGTAGATGTAGCTGTGAGTGTCTGTTTGACTATTTTCCAAGCTATGGCCCGTCCTGACATTGTAAAAACATATTTTGTGGTTGATTTGCTTGAATGAGGGTAATTTGATACAAAATTTGAGTCTGTGTAGCTAAACTTCAAGTTCCTTCACTTTTCTATAAAATAGACATTGATCAATTTTTGGTGCCTTGAAGGTATCTGAGAATCTTTTTGCTTGTTGTCCAATGTGGAATGCCAGGATTGTCCTTCATGTCAAAATGCTTTGACAGAAAAACCTTAGTACTTTTCATCAATTTCATACTTCTACTAGCAAGCAAGATATCATCCACATACAGAATCAGAAAAATAAAGTCATCTCCATCTGATTTCATGTAAACACACTCACCCACAATGTTTTCCTTGAAGCCAAAATCACTATTTACTTAATCAAACTTCAGGTACCACTGCCTTGAAACATGTTTTAGTCCATATATGGATCTATTGAGTTTACAGACCAAATGATCACTTCCAGGTTCAGTAAATCCCTCTGGTTGCTTCATGAAAATATCTTCATCTAATTCTCCATTTAAGAATGTTTTCTTGACATTCATTTGATGTAATTCTATATCAATTTGAGCCACCATATCCAGGATAGTCCTAAATGCATCCTTTGTGGACACTGGTGAAAAAGTCTCAGTGAAGTTCACTCCCTCTTTATGTGTAAACCCTGTTGCTTACGACATGCATAAAGAGTTTGTGTGTTACAAAAGTTAAGGAAGCACTTAACTCAGAAAGAGTATGAAGAAGCATGGATGGGATGCAGTGTTTTGGAGTATACGTGTGACAACCCGAATCAAAATCTACGTATTAATCAGCACGAAATTGAATTATCGCAGATTAGTCGCATAGTTGGGTTTGTTAACGACTTTTTCACCATGCGAGAATTTGTGTTAACTTCCTTCATGAGAATTGTAGAGTATTTAATTTCAATATCGTGAGAATTTTCGAGGAATTTTTCGAATAAGCGAGCAATGTTTTATCGAGTTTTGAAGTCGGTAAGTGAAAATATATAAAAGTGTTATTTTTATTGTTGATTTAATCATGACCGTACGATTTAGATCAGATTGAACCGTAGTCGTTGATTTGGGCTGTATGTATACAAGTATATATATGGTATAAATACGAGATATTAATGGAAAGTTTCTATTTTGGGAAGAAACCCGTTGACCCATGTTGACCCACGGGTCAAGCCGACCCGTTTTGGCCACGAAATGGTTGCCGGCGGTGTGCTCTATTCCGGCCATATTTGGCCGTGATCCCTTGATGAAAGTTTTTAGGCTTGAGCTCATCTTCAAGTTGATAGGTGGATCATCAAGCGTGGTGGCCGGAGGAGGAAGAACCGACGCGATGAAGATGGAGATTTCCGGCCGGATTTCGTCGGTGACTGAGGTGGCAGAAACGGTGGCGATGGAGGTCGACCTTGTGGGGGTTTTTAAGCCCATGGAATAATGAGTTGATCCCAAGTGGTTTCGGCCCTTGCCGTGGCCGGTGGTGGCCGATCGGAGGAAATGAATTTCAGCGAGGTTTTTGAACTTCACGGTGAGTTTTGAACGTTTTTCGGTTAAAATTGAGCTTAGCTTTGAACTTAAAAGTTGTTGAAAATATTGAGATCTTCAAAATGATGTATAGGTCGAAGATTTCTGGGTTGGTGGAATTCCGGTGGCCGGCGGATCTCCGGCGATGTGGAATTTTCGACAAGTTTTATGTCATTTTGCTCGTTTTCGCGTGCCAAACGCAATGGTGAGGTTTATATTGGGATTTGAATTTGATAAATTTAGGTGAGTATTTAATCAGACAATTATCAGTTTAATTCACGATAATATTAATGGATGTTTTGATTATCCGTTTAATTGCGAGTCGTTTGATATTCGGGATTTGTTTGTGACTCTTAAAAATGAGGAATTACAGGGAACTGAATTCATTATTTGGTTGAGTCAGTGATTTAACAGGAAAATACTTTATTCGAGTATTCGGGATTCTCGATGTTATTACTCACCTGATTATGATCTTTGTTATTCAGTGTAAACTCTGATGATAAGATATCATTTTAATCGTGGTTTCAGGATATTGAATTAGCGGGCATGTCGGATGAATAATTGTGCCGATTGGCCAGGTTTCAGCTTTATGTTTATCCTGGCAACCTGTGAGTGGACATTTTGATTTTCACAGTTGATTTACGAGTCTATGATTATGCTTTTACGATTATGCATTTACAAGTATGCATTTATGATTATGCATTTTATGAGCATACATTGTTTCGGAGGCACATATGATTTGTTTTTACACAGAGTACGGTTATTATGGATGCATCGATGCTATGGCCTCTCGGCTGATCTCCGAGATGCTCCGGGAGGGTTATGACAAACACTTGACCCATGATTACACAGCACTCAGAAGGGTTAGGACAAGCACCTGACCTGTGCATGTTTGTAACTTGAGGGAAACGTACTCAAATTACTGCCTCCACACATACACAGTACCCAAGAGGGTTAGGACAAACACCTGACCTAGGCTTGTTTATTTTCAGACTCGTATTATTTTTATGTGCGTTATTTATGAAGACATATTATTTACAGTTTCAGTTAAAAGTGATATTATTTTCGTCCACTCATTCTAACAGTTTTCATGATTTTATGTACCTTTTTCCTGGGCTTTTCTGTTTTACTTGCCCAGATTGCAGTGTGTATCATGAGGATGCTAAATGTCGTCGAGGGCGTCGAGCCCACCAGTCTACTCCTTCAGCTGTAGGTCTTTGCTCACTGTCAGTTTGTCTCTTATGTTATTGAAGTCACTCTGGATATTGGTTTAGTAGTATCGTCTTTTGAGACTCTTGTGAATAGGTTGTCACTCGTATAGTTGTCAAGTTGAGTTTCGTTGTTTGTGAATCAGTATATTTATTGGAATAATGTTTTCCAATTCTGAATAATGTATCAGATTTAATTACAGTCTTATGTTGAGAAATCCAGATGGGCATCGATGATCCACGATATTGTTTGTGGGTTTATCTGCGGAGTGTCAATTTTTCTTACAGGTTTTTGGGTGCCTCTTTTATAAGGGAAGTTATGTCAAAATTTTCACAGAAATTCGTAGGTTAGGGTCAGTTGTTAGGGCTTGATCCTAAATTACTAGTTAATCTTGGGTTGGGTCCTTTCAATATGATGGAGTAGAAGGAGAAATCGAGCATTGAGTCGAATTTAGTCTCAAAGCAAGTTGAAAATCCTCGGAGGAACCTCAAATTAGCTTAAATATTGTTGCAATAGAAAATATTGTTACGTGAATAGAAATATTGTTGCAACAAGATAGCATGTGACAAATTTGAAAGTGACGCTAAAGGTTAGCCGATGTTCGAGATTCGTTGCAAAAGATGAAGTTGCAACACAAGTTTCAACAAAGAGTGATCGAGGAGTATCGAGACTCGAGGCAAAATTGAAGTTCGAGACTTAGACATGAAGTCTCGAAGCAGAAGTTGAAGTTCGAGACATAGACTCGCACAGCTAAAAACAAAAGTTGAAGTTCAAGACGTAGACGTAGACTTGAAGTCTCGAAGCAGAGTCAAAGATTGAAAATGTTCTCGAAGCTAAATGAAATATTCAGAGAGGTCATGAGACATTGAGGGGAGATGATGCAGTCAAGATAGGTTGATGTTACTCCCCTTAAGAAACAAAGGGGCATGGAAAAATGTATGTGAGGGGCGTGTAAGCAACACCTTAAAAAGTATTGAAGGTATGGTCACTTGAAACTTGGCTCGAAGTAGTGACCATAGGCAAAGAGTGACGATTGGACTGATTCCTTAAAGTAGGAAAGTCGCGTTTTATTCTCGTGATTGATTGCTTGAGGAGGAAAATGAAACTAGTTGGCGAAGAACGGTTCTTTAGTATGCAAACTTGCTATTGGTTTCTCGATTGAGAACATGGAGTCAAGTTGTATTGTCTCACAAGTTTTAGGAGCATTGCCATGATATTCTTCAAAGAGGAGACATCTCGAGGGAATCGTTCTTGAGAAGAAGATATCATAAATGATATATGTAATGCTTCTCGTGTACAGGAGACGTCGTGGTAACGATATTCGAGGAGAAGATGGTATAGTCAAGGACATATTCGAACCGCCAAGATATCTTGGGTCGAGAGAATTTGATTCGATGAAAGATCGGATATTCATCAAAATCCCAACCCAGGCCACGTAGTGGAAAAGTTGTGGTTTAAGTGGAAAGTTTATAGGTTTCCTGGTGCATGAACTCGGGAAAGCGCGGGAAGTACGCATCGAAGGTGAGGATCGAAGCTATGAAGCTCGAGAAGAACCAAAGGTTAAGGTGCGAAAGTTTGAATAGCAATGAGAAGCCGAATTTCCTCTTTTGGGCTTAATTTTTTGGCCCAAAGATGAAATTAGGAGCATTGTGGGAACACAAATTTTTAGATTCGAACATACGATCGAAAAATATGAAGTTGAGGTTGGTTGAAGGATAAGAACGTCAAAGATTGGATCTTCAAAAAGTATGTCGAAGGTCGACGTTTAATTTTTGAACTGTTGCTTGAGGTTTGAGGTTCAAACTTCGAGGTGAATATCAAAGGTTAAGATGAGTCTCAAAGTTTGATATTTCGTATTCAGATAAGATCCATCACTTCGAACAGATGGATCATGAAGCCCATACCTGTGTCATAAGGCCCAGAGTAAGGGGCAATGATCAGATCAAGTTTGGTATCCCAAGAACCCACGTAGCCCTCAAAAGGGGCACTAAACGTGGAGTAAGGTGCAAGCCTAGGAAGGTGGCGCCAAAATAGGAGGACACTGGGGTTGAGGCTGAAGTTCAAGGATCGAAGTTCTGGGCATGAACTTTGAAGTTCGGCAGAAAAGGTAGTGGCTTCTATTTTGGCCGCTCCCAGGTGGTATAAATAAATGAAGGAGTTTTCTCATTAGACTTTACTCATAATACACTTGCACTAAAACTTTGTCTGACTTGAGCGTCAAAGTTTTTTTGTAGGTATACCCCCCCCCCCTCCTGTTTATACATTTTGAAGATTTTTGTCAAAAGCATTATCAATGAGGTTCGTTTGTTGTTCGTTGGAATTGTCTTGTGGACGCAAGAAGAATCTAATATATTTTTTGTGCTCCTACAAGTGGGATGTTATGGCAACAGACATACTTGAGAATGATGACCGAAAGTTACTCCACAATGAAGGCAACTGATATGACTGAGATAAAGAAGACAAAAAAAAAAGAACATAGAAAATCTCAAGTTTCAATGGATGGAGCTCGACACTGTCACCGACACAAGAATCATATTGCGTTCTCAGATGGCACCAACGGTGTTAGCCTCTGTACCTAGATAAGGTCGATCAGAGATCAACGCCATCGAGGCTTCACAACAGCTGAATGAGCAGTGAGATCAACCAGGTTGAAACCAAGTGACTTGAGTAATGGGATATATTTTTGGAATTGAGCATCGTCTCTCGAGCTGAGCAATTCAATCTAATTTTGTTTCTGGAATGTGATATGTTATGTGTCTTTTTCTGTAACATGGATATGTTTACGATGGGAATGTTTAGGGAAAATTTAAGGGGCACAAAAGAATGTTAAGAGACACAGAGAATCCACGATGGATTAAGGATTGACGATCAAGGTTGATTTGTGGCCTGAGAAAATAGACCAATAACGGTGCTTGGATGATCAAGGATTCAAAAACATGATGTGTATGCAGTACAGAAAAAGCTTGATGGTTCAAAAGAAAGAGTGAATCTTTTGATACTTATGAAAGACTTTGCCGGAGAATGTAATTCCCAAAAGAACGTGACTAATAAAAAGCTTGGGACGATTGTGTACCCAACCTTGAGATGAATTGGAGTTTCACTGTTGTTATTTTTGCAGAACTTTGCAGATTTCAAAAAAGAGAAAGAGGTACTTCTCAAGGAAAAGTTGAAGTAGAATGATAGAATTCAAGGTATTGTAACAACCAAATAGCGAGAAGCTTCGAGCAAATCAAACTTCAAAGTTCGATGAAGATTGAGGAAAGAGGTCTGGCAATAACAAAGATTGGTGAGAAAAGCTTGCCGAAAGGATAGAGCAAATGCTCGAGGCATTGTAGCAAATGGGGCTTGCTAAGTGTGCGGAGATGTGCATACTTAAGGGCAGTTAGAACCTACAACAGGGTATGAAGTCGAAGATCGAATCAGTTGCTTGAAAGATTAGTTCATTAGGAACATCTAGCTATATAAGGTGGGATCACATGATAGTGAAGATTAGAGGTAACAAACTTGCGTTATCAAATTGCTTTGTTAAATTTCAAGGTATGATATGCATATTGATCAACTTAGTGAAAGAGGACTTTGCATATCTTGGATATATAATGGACAGATCGATATGTCGGCTTGAAATGCTTATGTAGATGCTGATTTGAGTTTCGAGGTGTAGCCTCATAAGCATATGAAGCACTAATTGTGCATGGCATAAGTATATTATGATATTGATCAAATATGTCATAAACATCGAGATACATGTGTAGTATTTTAAATACTTATTTGGTTGATATATATATGTATATATATATTCATGCTTGGAATCATTGGTCAACCGGGAGTGATGCGATTGGATTTTGCAAGTCTTTTTGAGATTGTTATTGAAAAATAACCTATGAAAGTGATGGTATATCTGATGATGTCAATATATTCAAGATTCGAATAAGAGAAGGATTGGGTATAAAGAAAGTAAACTCATCAAAGTTGATATTGAGGCTCGAGCTAAAAGGTGAGGTTCAAGATTGAAAAGGCTGAGGTTTGAAATGGCAGGGTCGAGGTCTAAGGTTGCAAGATTGAAGTTCAAAGTTAGAATATTGGTGAAAAATTGAATTGGCCAAATCTTTAAATTGAGCCACGGATTCAATCGTGGAAGAGTTGTGCTCAAATAGGAACGAATAAAAGATGGAAAAGCATCAAGTTCGTGCATCGAGACCTGGGGGAAACTCTCATACCTAGTTCATGCAGCTGGATTGAGCTTGAATTTCTTAGGGGAAATCTTCGAGTCAAGTGCTCGGCTATGCTTGTTCCCCACTGTATCTCTGATGGCTGATGAAGTAGTCTCCATACTCATCCCCTTAGGGCGTTGAATGATGATCAGAGCTTTACTCCTCTTCACATTGTCCACAGGACCCGGACTACTAGAGTGCTCCTCCCACCGAAAAGGATTATATGTTCCAAATCAAAAATCCTCTACAGGATTACTTAATCCTAATGCCTCCCGGAAACCGAACCCAAGACTGATTCTTGGATTCAAACTGAAGATCAGAGAACCCAGGTTGTTTCCTGCCTCCGGTTCATTCACCTTATCCCCGCTTGTTCCTCCAAACACTGTGAGGGCAGTACTGTTCAGCTCCTTCCCAGGTGGTTTAACACCACCAAAAATCTTGTTTGATTCAATAGCACAAGAACCAGCTTCATGAAACACTAAACCGCATTTGCTACAGCGCCCCTTGAGATTTTCAAAGAAAAATTCGATCTCCGCTTCAATCCCAGCCACCAGCTTCATGTTCTTCTTGAAGATCACCGACTTGGGAAGGAGATGCGCAACCCGCACTCTAATTAATCCTTTCTTTCTTGCATATTGATCAAACTCTAGATATTCTCTGGCATTCTCTGCGACCACCCTGATATTGTCATCCTTATCAAACCTCGGAGAGACATTGGTTACCCTAACCTAGAAGAAAATCCGATCAAACTTGATGCTTTCCAGAGGAGCGGCACCATCATAAGGGATCACTACATACGGAGCTTTCCGGTAGTGCCAAGGAACACCCCAAAGTACTTTGTTTCTATCCCGAATCGAGTCAAAAATGATGAGGAGGAGAATCACATTGGGTCGTTCTTGCACCTTGAACGATCCTTCCAGCAACCACACCCTGCGAAACTGCTGCTTGAAGTCACCTTGAGAAACTGTCTTGCTACGTACTGGACGGCGCAAGTCTTTTCCTACCGAGAGGAAACTAGGGTTTTTTCTGGCATTTAAATACACTCTATCTTGTTGGAAATTTGAAATCATTACAAATGAGAATATTATTGTAAAATTCACATAATTTTACTTTTCTTTCCTAATATTTACCAAACACGGGGATGAAAATTCAGAACAAGGTTTTTCTTTCATTTCCCTTGAGAAAGAAAGCATATTACTTTTTTTTTCCCGACTACTGAACGAGGCCTAAGGCAACAAGTGTGGTTATGAATTTCCAACAAGCAGCATGTGAGTTTATGAATCAAACGAGCTTCATAGTCTTCATCGATCATTCCAATTCAGCTACCAGCATTCACCGTAATATTGAGAAGTCACTTATTAGTGCTGAGGTTGGCAACAACAAAAATTAAAGTTGAGATTGTCACCGTCATACAAACCACATATTCTCGAATGGAGTAACCAATAATACTTTTTTTGCTAAATAGTTTAATTTAAGATACGATAAGTTGAGTTTATGTCCTCCATTTCTCTTTATATTTTATCATTTTATTAATCAAAACTTACTTATGGTAGCCTCAAACTTTACTTGAAAAAAAATGGTACGCAACTTTGACATAAATGGTTGAAGAAAGAGCAGTAACTAGTCACTAGTGTTATTAGTGTTATGCTACCCATTTTAACCGTTGATGCTTGATAGGCAATACAGGTTTTACCGCGGTTTTAGAGGTAGCAGCCAGCACCTCGAGCAAAATCCAAGGCACCCCCACAACTCCTCAGAACCGCCCTGGCGCTCTGAAAACACCACCCACCAAACGCCCCACCCCAAACCCCAATTCTCTCTTACCCATCAAAATTCAATCTCAAATTCATCCAGTCGCGAAGAACAGAGCCTAAACCCTTCACAGTTTCATCTATTCAATGAGCAGTACCAGTACCAGTACCAGTAGTTCTAATTGTAATTCCAGACCACCATCAGAAGACGCTTGGCTTCACGCTTACAAAACCCTAATTCCCCAATGGCAACACCTCTCTCACTCTCACCAGGTTCCCTTTTTTCGATTTAATCTACCATTTTTAGCTTCAATTTCTTGCTTTATATTTGTCTCTGCTATCAAATTCATCACTTTATCATTTAAGAAAGCTACTTGAGTGTTGGGTTTTTGTTTTCAAGTATTTTGATTGAAATTAGCAGACATAAATAATCCCAGTTTCACTGTCTAGAGTTGATCAATTTAATTTTTTTGGAAATAAATAATGATCGTCTCATTATTGATGAATTTTTTGGCAGTCAATAATTCCAATATCAATATCCAGAGTTAACCAATTCGATGCAGCGAGACTGGACGTTGAAATGTCGGCCATGTTGAAAGAACAGCTTGTTAAGGTCTTCTCCTTGATGAAGGTATCTCTCTCATGGCTTTTATGTGAAATGTTATATATACTGTATATTTGAAGTAGTATGGAGGATGCTTAAACTGTTTTTTTATTTTTTATTATTGCGTTTAGCCAGGAATGTTATTTCAATATGAAGCAGAACTTGATGCTTTTCTCGAGTTTCTTATCTGGCGGTTCTCGATTTGGGTAGATAAGCCTACTCCAGGAATATCTCTAATGAACCTGAGGTATAGAGATGAACGGGCAGTTGAAGAGAGAGGGAAAGGTAAGGGTTCCCTTACATTTATTGGATTAGCTATAAGCTGGCTGTGGATACTAGTGAGTTCATGGGATTAGTTATGCAAATTAGATAAAGAATGAGCATGACCTTTCTAAACTGAAATGTTATCAGGACATTGGATTATATGATATCTCTACTATCTGATCTCATTGAGCATGCCAGAAGTAAAGTTTTAGTCTGTTAATGCTGCTGATACTTTTCATACGAGTTTTATCCTAGAGTGACCACAAATCCTAATCTTAGATTATATGAAATGATCGAAAAGAGAATTAACGAACTTAACTTCGTCCAGATCATATTCTCCGTAGAAGTATGATGATTGTTCTCTTATCAGATTGGAATAATTCACATCAATCCAACAGATTCTAGATATCTAAATCCGAAAAATTGGTTTAATGTAGTTACCAGGCATGAACAGTAGTATATAGATTTATATTGATGTTAAGGCAGCAGTCAACAGTTAATTGTTATCTGTAAAAAAAACAGGTGAAATGTTCATTCAGCCTATGTAAATATTTGATTCTAAGTGGTATTGTCTTACCTACAGTGAGGACGGGTTTGGAAGGACCTGGACTTACAGTTGCTCAGAAGCTTTGGTATTGTGTTGCCACAGTCGGGGGTCAATATATATGGGCTCGATTGCAATCTTTCTCTGCTTTCCGTAGGTGGGGAGATTCTGAACAGGTGCTGAATTTTTCCTACCCTTTTGTAATCCCTTAATAACGTTTATAGTTGATTTTCATAGTAAATGAACTGTTTTCTGCATTTTCAGAGATCACTGGCACGAGGAGCATGGACTCTGATACAACGCATAGAAGGAGTTTATAAAGCTGCCTCATTTTGCAACCTGCTTTTATTTCTCTATACAGGATGGTAGGTGCTATAGGCATTTTCTTGAGAGATGGTTCTGTCATGTCCTGTGAACTATCCATTTTCAAGTGAAATTTTATGAGACACAGGTGCATAGAAACTAGAGTTATTAGTTTGTAGTTTTGTTCCTGTTAGGCTTGATTCTGTTAACTGCCACAACCGTATTTCTATTGAACTAGATTTAAAATAAAATAGTTGAATGATGCATGAACCTTTTTGATATTCATCTCCATTTGTTTACTTTCATTGTATATAGGTCATCCTGTTGCTAAAGCTGCTTTTGTATTGAAATAATGTGAGAATCTTTCCAAGCAAAGTTCTTAAGGTGATCCACAAACAATAGTTGTCTTGATCAGCTTTGTAAAACTAAGCTGCTTTCATTCACATTTTGTGATGCAGGTATAGGACCCTTATTGAAAGAGCTTTAAGAGCAAGGCTTGTCTATGGGAGCCCTATTATGAACCGAGCAGTTAGCTTTGAGTACATGAACCGCCAGTTAGTATGGAATGAATTTTCGGTATGTTCTCTTGTATTTGATTTCTCATGACTAATTGACTATTAAGTCAATAGTGATGACTGAAATTTAGACCAGATTTGATAGTACGGGATTTGGACTAAAAACATTTAACTGGGTTTTTTTAGCTGATCTTGGGCATGCATAAAAAGAAACTGAATAGTTAATTTAATCTTTGGTCATGGGATATGCAAATTTGTTCGACATTTATAATGTTTAAGGATTTTCCTCGATCACAGAAGGACTTTAGGTGTTATGTTGAAGAGATCTGACTATAAATGTATTCTTGCATATATATGAACGTCTAAACAAAGAATTCTTCAATTTTGTTGCAGATGTATTTAGTAAAAGATTTTTCTCTCTTTTTATTTTCTTGTTAGTTTTGGTAATGTGGCTTGTAGCGGCTGTATGTATCAGGTTTATGAATTTTATCTGGTTGTGTATTCTATTAACTGCCGAACAAAATTCAACTAATCACATCATGTTTAGTCCCTTACCTCTGCGTGTTTTATATGTTCTGGTCTGGATGATTTGATTGCACAATCCAAACGTCAATGTACATGCTCATGTTTGCTACACGTGGATGTTTCTGAAGTATTTCTGCAGTCATTATCCATTCAAACAAAGCAAAGCATCGTGAGAGTTCTAGCTTTTTGTTGCAGAATTGAGAATGTGTGACCTTTGTTTAGGATGATAGAGATCAGCATAATATAATTGCTCGATTGGCAAAAGGCATGTGTGTGTGTGTGTGTAGTATTTTGGCCCTGAAATATTGTATTTTCATACTTTACCTCTCATATCCAGAATTGATTGTCAAGTGTCAACTTCAGTAATTTTCAGATACCCTTGTTCAAAACCTAAGTACTTCTTGTGCTGATTGCAGGAGATGTTACTGTTGCTTCTTCCACTTCTCAACTCATCATCTGTGAAAAACTTTCTTCGCCTGTTTTCCAAGGATAAGTCTTCAAATTCAACAGAGGATGACTCTGCTTGCCCTATTTGCCAGGCCAGTCCAACCATTCCATTTATCGCTCTTCCTTGTGAGCACAGGTACATAACTACATCCTTCCATTGGTGGACTGACTGCACACTTCTGATACTATGTGCTATGTATATTTACCAACTGTTTGTGCTTGCAGATACTGTTACTACTGCCTTAGAACACGGTGTGCAGCAGTCCCTTCTTTCAGATGCTCCAGATGCAACGAACCAGTCGTTGCCATGCAGTGGCACGCCAAGAATCCATATCAGAAACAATGATCATCACAGTAGAAGAAGCAACGCATTTTATAGTCCAACCACACAAGCAAGTATAAAATAAAGTAATATTTTAGTTTATTTCCCTATATTTTACAAGCTTGAAAGGGGGGAAATAACATCCGAACATTGCAAACCATCATACTTCCTTTGCAGACTAATTCATTCATCTATTTAGTAGAAGAGAAGCTTCATTCTTTATCATCATCGTGAGAATCGTTTCCTAATCGATACAGGAAAACACGACGATAACAAATTTGTATTAAAACAAAGCTAAGGATCATGAGTGTAGTGACATTTGTGGACCAAACTTAACGTCAACCTCATCAGCTAATCCAACCTCACCAAGCCTCCTCAACCCTTTGCTCATTGTTCAAACCATATACTCATCCGCACTAAAACGACTAGACCCCCAACACCACTCCTCTTCAACATCTCGTACAGACCAGAGAATCGATTATCTCGGGCATCCCATTTCTCGCCAAAGCTAGCGCCACGTCAGCGTAGAGAGACACGTCGGGTGGGTATTCGGATCGGAAGGCGGAGAAGGCGTGGAGGGCCAGGTAGCACTGGTCCTGGCGGAGAAGCTCCTTGAGGGCGGCGACGAGGTCGGATTTGATTAGGCGGGAGAGGGTTTTGGAGACCGGGTTCGGGTCGGATCTTTGGGCGCGTTTGAGGGATTGGACAGCTTGGATGGCCTCGATGCTGAGGACACGGCCATTGACTAATGGTACACGCTTGTCGCGTGGGCCACACCGTATGGAGACGCGGGTGGCGGCGGAGGTGGCTGTGATGGGTCTGGTGAGTACGGGTTCGGGTGTAGTAGAGACGAAGCCATGGATGAGATTGAAAGAGAGATGTATGAGCAAAAGACCCACAGCGACAGGGTTTAAAGTGGGTTTTGATGTAAATGACAATTTGCCCATCAAATTTGCGAGTGGTGGAAAACAAACGGAGATTGACAAAACGTCGACAGCAGGATTCGAACCTGCGCAGGCAAAGCCCAACAGATTTCGAGTCTGTCTCCTTAACCACTCGGACATATCGACCTTGTTGCTTAATGTTTCTCTCGTTACATCCTAATCCTTCCATCTTTTTTCACACGCATTATGCCATTCACATACAAATGAGCTATTAGCAAAAATAAAAGAGTACGTTGTTCTTTGTTTAGGGTTTTAGGTTGGAGAAGATCTAGGATGGTGGGGAGGTGCATCTTAATTAATTCGTAAACCAATTATATATACACTTTTGTGGTCCGAAACTAGCTACCTACCCAATGGAAGTACGTAAACCTTATCGACCACGTACATTATTGTTTGCCAGAGCAAGCTTACCCTCAACGTACAAGTTCACATTAGGTCTGTAAATACTGAATAGATAGCTAGGTATTGTGTATATCAGTGGATCATGCAGACTGTACAGGCTAGGCCCTTCCCAATAATTTATCTTTGTCCCTCACTCAAATTCATGCATGTCCTGCAATCACGAGTCACGACCACTAAATTTCTTTGAGTTTAAAGAAACGGAAACTGAGAAGCTGTAAATATATATATATATATATATATATAATGGGATCGATCGCATGCCTCCTGAATTGCTTCATTGTTTGCTGGGTTTTAAGCAACTTGTTTTCAAGTTCCAAATGCGCGCTTCAGAAAACCCAAAAAGCTAGGTTGGAATACTGATATATTGGCGTTGTTAATTATATATCTTGAATTCTTGATGGATTATCTTCATATATAGAGCGAGCCACCTACTGAGTGTCTGTGCCGACTGTGTAATGCTAAAGCGATTGATCAGACTTCTTTTCTTTTTGGCTTCATTATATATTGTTTGTAAGTCCTCGCTTAAATGTAAACCAGAAACGTACGTACGTACAAGTTGGCAAGAAGTCGGTAGATGGAATTTGACATGTGAAAAACGACCAAGCTAGCTAGGCACTTGCTGAGACGATATCGAGTTTAATTTATAGTTTTATACATACCTGCTTATTAGTTAATATGTCCACGTAGAAAATTTGGGCATCAAAATGATCGATCGATCGATCTTGTAAGGCAATCTGTATATGTATATATGTTGAGATATGGCTCCAATTAATGCCGTGGAGATATATGTGTGCATGCATATATATTGTTACAGTACGTAATGTTTGAATGGGCCGGGAGAAATAGGTTGTAATGTATAAAAGGTAAACCCATAGTGAGTTAGCCTATATATAAGTAGAGTCGGAGGGAATTCAATAGTTGATAACTTGTATACAAACATATAACGGGAAAGAAGGAGAACAAAAATTTGCATCCTTCTTCTTATGTGTTCTACATGTTAGCATGATAAAGAATTGCCTATAAATAGGCACCGAGCTTTCGAAATCAAAGGCAAGCAGAAAACATCCAGCGAGGAAATTGTAGTTCTTTGTGTAGAGAAAATCTAATTCTCTAGCAAGAAAACATTACAGGTTTTGAGAGTGTGAGTTGAGAGGGATGTACAAGGGTTCAAGGGTTTGGGTTTGGGTTTGGGATATAAACACCGAGTGATATAACTTGTACTTTGTTCTCATCACAGGCAGTAGATGTACTCTGTCTTCCCGTATAACATTGCATTGTATAGTCCTCGATGAAGATCGTATCAACCCTTCTCTCCAATGAAAATAGGAGAAAATATGGAGATGGTAGCTACAAGGATACCGAAGTTCTCTATGGTCGAGGAACGAGAGAGAAAAGAAATCAAGGATGGAAGAGCTTTAAGTCCTATTCAGAAAAATAAAAGGACAAGCAGTACGTGTTACTATTGTCATGAAAAGGGGCGCGCACATCTCGAGGTACTGCCCTAAGCTGAAGAAGAAGAAAGACGATGGCAATGAGAAAAATGAAGATCCTCATGGAACAATTTCAATAACCTGTGGGCAATATGGCAATGATGTTCTGATGGCAACGTCATATTCTGGTATGTCTTTTGAAGACGCTGAGGTTCTTGATTCTAGCTATTCATTCCATATATGTCAATATAGAAATCTTTTAATTAACTATGAAAAGGTGGAGAGCGGTGTTATTTTTATGGCAGATGAAAAACTTTTCAAGGTGGAGGGAATTGGAACAGTCAAGATCAAGACACGTGACGGAGTAGTGAAAATTCTAGGAGATGTCAAATATGTTTCTAAGCTGAAAGTAAATCTTATCTCAATCGATGCACTCGGCTCCAAAGGTGCAAGATTGTGACAGAAGGTGGAGTTCTGAGGGTAGTGATGGGTTCTCGTGAGGTGTTGTGCGGAAAGAAGGTAAACAATATATACCTTTTGCAAGGAAATACGTACTGTGACAAGTGAAATTACAAGGCCTTCTACATGGAATTAGAATTCACAAGTAGGCCCTGTCAAGAACTTGAGCAAGCACGGCTTGCAAATCAGTAAGAAGAATGACAATCTTATTTCTCAAAAATATTATAAAGGATCTATACAATCAAAGGGAAAGAAATCCGCTTGGAGATGGCAACCTAGATTGCAGCAGTCCTTATAAGGAAGCAGACCCATAAGGGCATGCATGACGTTGGCTCGTGAAAATTCTGATGGCAGTAAGTTACCTCGTTATGATGCCATGACGGAGAGATAAAGGAAAAATGTTGATCATGTTGGTGATGCGATGGAACATAAGGAGCGCTCTATCCTTAAAAGGTGAGGACATGACTTTTATTGGTCAACCGGCAGATAACAGGCAGTTGGAGGAGGTTGCTTATGGTGATGGCAAACTCGGTAATGACGAAAATGACTTGGGTAAGTCTTTACAATTTGACAAAGTTTTTAGTGATAACATGCTTGTGATTGCGCAATGCATCTTGGTTTGAAGAATTCGAGTCCAGGGTTAAGTCTAAAGAGAGTTCATACTTCACCAAAATTCTTTCATGTTGAAGAGTCCAATCCAACAGTTGATTCTTAATAAATAAAAGGGATCAAATCCTTGTTCCTGTTTTCTACCCAAGGCAACGTCGCGTCCTTGAAAAAAACATGCACCTTAGGCAAAGATTGCAAAAGAGCGAGGCCAGACTTCAGATTATCAAACCTGAAGCAAATTCTTAAATTTATTCCCCTTTAAACTTAAGGTTCACATGAAGAAAAATCAACAATAGTAATGTCATAATACTATTAAACTAAAATTTAGTTTTTGGTTAATTATTTCATTCTTATATGATCATTTAAATATCTCAATAAAATATCATGTAACAGAATACTTTATTTTATAGAGTATTTGGTCCAAACGAGAAAAAATGAGAGATTATTTTGGTGATTTTATGTGTTATGTGTAACAAAATGTGGCTAAGGTCATTATCTCAAGACCAGTCTCCAACCTGAGAAATTTTTCTGGATACCTGTCATTTCAATTAAATTGTTTGACAGGCCAATAACAATCTAACATTTGACATTTTCCATCTACTTCAACAAGTACTTTAATATACTATATTTTATAATAATAATAATATTTCAATATTGGAACAGAAGACCAAGCCATCTAAACCACGATTAAAACTAAAGCCCCTACCCTACAAACTCTCACCCCGCCCACGTGAACTTCTCTAAGACCAAATGCCATTCTCTCTTTCTTTATGTCGCACAAAGAGAGTGAGAGAACTTAATTGTTTCCCTTTCTTTATGTCGCACAAAGTAAAAGAAGCAAATATGTTGCATCATCATCTTCGATTGCATCATCAAATTGCTATCTAATCAGCTATCCATCCTCATAATTTCAAGTGAACACCGATAGATTCTAGCTTGGAAGCAGTCTCTTGTATGACGAAGACGATTTGCCCAGGCGGATCCAGCCACAGGGCTGCTGATTGGGCTGCAACTTATCCAATTTTTTAGTCAATTAAAAAATTAAAAAATTAAATATATATTTATTTATAAAATATTAATTAAAAATAAAAAAAGATATATATTTGTTTATTACTATTAGTATATATTAATAATAATTTAATTTTTGTTGGGTTTCAAGTAAGTAGATCTCGCAGATTGATATATAGTTGGTTAATATCAATGTAAAATTTTCTATTTCTAGGATTTAAGGTTATGTCTCTATGCCATTGATGTGTTTCTTATATTACAATGAGATGGGCGTAGATTAAATCGGTGCGGTTTAACTCTCAAGCAGCAACCACCCCACTTGTTGTGGTTTGCTAAAAATGCAAACTATAACCGCATTACTCATTCGGTGCACCCATATTTCGATATACCACATCTTCGGTGCAGATTGATACATTTTTGGTTTAAACTCATATTTAGTAATTTTGAAATAACAAGTAAATTTGAAAATTTGAATAGTACATAATCAATGTCTAAGAATATCAACAATTAAATATTACATAATCACTAACTAAGTTGTTATTTATATTTATATTTATATAATTATAAACCCTAAAACTGTGAAGAAGAAAAAGTAATCATAGGGTTTAATAGATCCGATATTTATATACTATTAGGATTTTTGATCAGGTTTGTCATATTCTCACTTTCAAACAACAAATTAGATAGAGGTTGATACGCATAATTAAGTTTTATTAAATATACTAATGAAATATAAATATGATGAAAACTTACATTATACATATAAAAAAAATTAAATGCGGTGTGATGCGGTATACTCAAGTGGTTTGGTTACTCAATCCGTAACTACTCTGTTCATTCGGTAACGATGCGGTTCGTTGGTGAATTTGCACCCACATTATTTGGTGCGATTTCCGTTTTACTTTTTTAAATCGGTGCACATACGTATAAATACATAAATAATAAAAAAAAACATAAATATGAGTTTTTAATAAAGATACAAATGTAAAGTTAAATACATATTGGTCTACCAGTTCAACTAATGTAAAGTTAAACGCAATACAGGACAAGAACTTTACATTCTCGAACTGGTCATCTCCTCTTCCTCTGGTGTCGATAGATCGGCTTCGATCTCGCGTTACTATGAGAGTTACTTCGGTTCCTGTTTCTTGTATAATTTTTGTGGTGTGGAAGGGTTTCCATTTCTCTGTGGTTTTCGCCATCGTTTTCAGGCCTGCAGATTGGTTTGGGATGATGGAGGAAGACAATATTATCTACCCAATATCTCTGGCGTTGTATCTTCTTCATCGATCAGGTCGAGGTGCAGTATGGTCAAAGCGGTTTTGGTAGAATCATTGATGACAATGGTCAAGGTTTTCCCGCGCCATAGGTTAGCCGGGATCTGATGCTCTACCACCACAAGATGACTGGACGTGTCGCCGGTGGTGGACTGGTCGTAGGTGCGGCGCTGCTGGCAAGTGGTAGTAGAAGCTGGTTTTGCCCTAACTGTTGGGCCTTTTGACTATAATTTCTAGTTCCCCCCCACAATATCTTCTGCAACTTGATTTTAGAGAGGTCGGGCTCTAGGAGAAAATGACAATAATGGTAAATCATCAGAAGAGGGCTATTGAGTTTCTTCAATATGACTCATAACAACGACATCGTTCTTTAAAGAATAAAAAAGCTCTATAAAACATGCATGGCCAACGGTGTCGTTTCAATTCAGTTCTTATTTATATTTTTGGGTCTTTTGGAAACAAAAGAAAACAAAAGAAGACAGAAAGTCAAAGGCTTTCCAAATGCTTCCTATGACAAATCAATTTATAAGATTGTAAGATACCGTAATAAGTTTATTATCTCATATATATGGCAATGATCGAGCAACAGCTAGTTCGTCTTAATCTCAACAGCTAAATATCCACTAATTAGTTTGTCTTTGTATATGTACAGTACGTACTCTATACAATTACATTACTTCTCATGAAAACAATATAGAATTTAAATTTTTTTTTAAAAGTTTGCCACCTTAAAGATTTTTCTCTCCTCCATCATTGGTTGTCAAATATACTAACTAGCTATCCCGGAATTTGAAACCTGGTTTCTAAGAACTAGCTGGTTGCGTAATACACATACTCGATCTTAAAGAAACTTAACGTCCCTATGCATATTGCACACCTAATTAGAGCATATTTAACAAATACTACTACTAAATCTTCCTCCTATTTTAGCTAGTAATATTTTGTTATGTTTCTAAAATTCTACATCGTTGCACTATTCTTTTTAAGAAATTTTGTCATTAAAATTAGAAGATCTCTTAATCAAATTTCAAAATCTTTATCATTTACTATCGAGAATAATTATGTTGATTTTAGTAATAATTTGTGTTAAAAAATTTACAGTTAGCTTCATGTACTCGTAGAATTAGAAGAAATAAATTTAATTAATTACAGTTTATTTTACATATATATAGTTTAGCTTCTGTTTGTATATCTACATATTCAAGAGTAAGGCTCACTACATCTCCCCGAATAAGTTTTTTCTTTCAATCTATAAATCGCTTCTAATATAGCAAGATTAGCAACGAACTTTTTCTTTCTGCTTCTCAGATAACAAAACACAAGTGTTTGACTAGAATTGGCATGGTCACATGCAAAAACTAGTACTTGTGAATTTGTGATCTTGGTTTGTTCATACACGTACAATGTACTAAAAAAACGGGTAGCATTAACAAAGATTAGCAAATCAAGGGGATCAAATCTAAGCATGCTTTTCAGGATGAGGTTTTGATTTTGTGTAAACCGAATTGGTAGTTGAGATCTTAGTTATTCTCCAAGATGTGACAGCATCAATTGTATGTGGAGATTATGCATTGCTAGTCTGTGTGTAAACTCTTCAAGAGTAAACAATTAGTAGATCTGATTTAAAAACTAATATGCTGATCTTCTATTGTTTTGGTTTTAAGATTTGGGCTCCAACTAAAGTTAACTTTGAGATTATGATATTGTGGAAGCAACTCAAAAGCAGCCTCGTTGTATTAATTTAGGAAAATGAAATGAAATGAAGGATGATCATGTGTACCTACCAATTGATCTAATAGCATAATACCGACTATATTAGTATTGGTGGCCGCCTTAGGCGGCTCTTTATTCTCGTACAAATGCAATGCACATTCTAAATTTAAGGATAGGTGATATATGTAACCAGATTTTCATGATTACATTTTGATTCTTGGAGCTTTAGTGCCTTGTTTTCTTATAGAAGAAAACTGACCTTGGTCGTTTTTTACATTTGAAGTAAAATTTATTACGAGAGTTTGAACTTTTTGGGTCATGTCAATATTATATTTGACACTTATATTTAAAAATTATCAAAATAATGCTTAAATTCTCAAAATCGTATCAATATGATGCTTATTATTAATTTTCGTTTATGCGCAGTTAACTTTATTAACGTGTCGTTTTTGCTGTTGTTTAAAAATAAGATGAAAAGACTTTAATACCCTACGTGTTCAATATTCTCTCACTCTGCACACAATAGCTGAGGTGGATGCCATCACCCTTCCTACCCTCTCTGTTGCCGCCGTAGAGCTGCTTTGGCTCGCTCGCCTCCGGCTCCGACTTGGTGTCGCTTCCCATTTTCTCTGACTTTGGCTTAACTCGCCTAGCACCGCGCCTGGATTGGCTTTGATCGCCTCGCTCTGATATGTCCTTCACCTCGCGTCACATGGCATACCTCAGTGACGCACTACTGGATCCGCGTCGCCATGCCACCCCCAAAATCGCGTTGCACGTTGTCGTGCCTAGGGCTTGCCTTAGCCTCGTCGACGCCGCATCACCTCGACTACAGCGCCTCCTCGCACACAGATCGATGTTGGAGAACAGATGAGAGATGTCGCTCTCCAGCCTCCGGATCCCAAACCTGGTGCCTCGCAAGTCACGGCTTGCCCTCGCTCTCCTCCACTCATCTTCAACCTTGTCTCGTCGCGCGAGCCTCTCCTCCCCGTGAACTTACCGTCTCTTTTAGCGAGTGTTGAAACAGCTCCAACACCACTGTATTCCTCATACATCACAAGCCTCGAGATCACACACGCTGCGTCTAGGCTCTCGCGGCCGTTAACTCGTGCTCGAGCTTGGTTTCAACTGAGTTTGACTAACTCCAAAGCAGGGCGGGTGACAACTGATTTGACTAGCTTTGAGCAGAGACGGTCAAACAATTGGGTTGTTCAGTCGACGAGGTCGTCGTATTCAAAATTTGGGATCAAGGTTTTGAGGGGGTTCTGCAATCTGGGTGGCGAAGATGGCGCGATGGCGTTCTTGAAGGAAGTTGAGGTTGACTATGGCAGTCACCCGAGCCAGCAATACTTCTGGGAGAGTGAAAGAGAGAGAGACGCCCACATAACTGGGGGATTTGGGGTGCCTTTAACAATTTTCTTGGTGCTCATAGTTTTTTGGGTTTTTTCCTTGATAATTACTTATTTACCCTTGTTTTTAAACAAAAAAATACGACATATCAGTTAAGTTAATTAAGTATAGACGAAAATTAATGGTAAGCATCACGTTGATACGATTTCAGGAGTTTAAGCATCACTTTGATAGTTTTTAAAGGTCGAGCATCATATTGATACAACCCAAAGAGTTCATACTCTGGTGATGATTTTTTCTTAAATAAAATTACATATTTGTTTTCTAATAGATCGGAAATCTTAAAGAATCTCTTGTTTTCTTTGTTGTTTTGTCTATCACAAAACGTAATTAAGTCTATCATACAAATTTTATAAAAACCAATACATCAGTAGCATACTAGTTCGATTTGAACACAAAAGTCTTACATTAATTAGAGCATTCCTCATACAAGAGTCATAATTTTTAATCAAATTTATCACAAAATTAAATATAACTACCGTATTTTTAACTTTTGCTCCAACAATTTGAGATATGTCTAAGTCAAATTAAAATTAAAGCACTATGGGAAGAGAAAAAAAATTGGAGGGAAAATTTTAACTATTAGTTATTTTTTCTCTCAATTTTTGCTAAATTTGATAAAAGATTTAACCAAAAATTATATTTAACTTTAGTATAGGATATAAGAAAAAGTTATAAACTAGTTAAATATTTAACATTTTTTTAAAGGAGTAACTCTATTGAGCATGTTCTTATGCTAGTAATCCTTGTGTTGGTTATGTTATTTACAAATTGTGTTACTTGTTTTTGTTTTTATATAAAAAAAAATTTATCACTAGGATATAAACTTTTACAAATTTTTCTATGTGATGTCCACACTTTGAAACAACTCTTTGAAACAATTTTTTTGTGATGCCCGTTAAATTTTGTCAATTTTTTTTTACAAAAACAGAAACCAAAAGACTTTAACACCTTTAATTTTTTTAAAAAAATTGTTCTCTCCCTCGCACTCTTACTCTTCGCTCCTCAAAAATCAATAATGCCACTCTCTCCCGTCTCCCAGAAGCAGCACCCGACGACGATGCTGGAGCGCGTCCTCTCCTCCCGCCGATCCACCTCCCACCCCGACGCCGACTCTGACGACGTGGCAGCCGACGATTCAAAAACGAAAAAGCACCTCCCTTTGTCTCTTTTCACGACCCGACTTACGAACCAGTTGACCCGAGCCGGACCCGTTTGGCCTTGCCTCCTCCTGCTCGGTCTCGTCCTCTTCCTCATCTTCTCCCTCATCTTCAACTCCCGCCGATTCGTCTGCGTCTCCCCTTACGACCCCGCCTCCCGCACCGCCTTCTTCGGCTTCGACGGCCTCGAATCCGATTTCGGCTCCCTCGGTGTCCCCTGGTGTAAGTCTTCGTCTCAGATCTGAGTTCGACAATTCGTATATGCTCATATCGTATTAGACATCACAGACACATGTGTAGAATATTGTGATACTTTATATCCACATGTAATTAGGTTTGAGATTATTGCTTGGTTTGGAATGTGTTTGTTTGATGCTTATAATCTCATCGTTGGCAAAAGGCAGATCGAAACACGGAAAAAGTGTTGATTGGACGACCAAGGATTTGATCAAGGCACTGGAAGAGTTTGTGCCAATTTACGAGACCCGGCCGATTGTGAACAATATGTATGGGATGGGATTTGACCACAGCTTCGGCCTGTGGTTCATTGCGCAGTGGCTCAAGCCGGATTTGATGATCGAGAGCGGTGCGTTTAAGGGGCATTCGATCCCAGCCGCGACTGCTACTCCTTGCTCCCAGGACCAGCTGCGATGCAATCCCAGGCGCAGCGATGTGCAAAGTTTGTCGGTGCCGGTGCCGGCGACTGGGCGGTCAGTCGATCTCAGTGCAGCACTGATACTGCTCAAGAGAGAACAAATTTATAAAAAAAAGTGCATCGAAGTCTTTTTCAACTCTGTTATCGGAAAAAAAATAATTGCCACGTTATCGGACTTAACCGAATAAAACTGAAATAACCAAACAAAATTGAATATTATTTTGGTAATTTTTAAAATGTGAATATTACATTAAGAGTTTTACAAAAATTTAGATATAACTTTTTTATATATATAATTATCGTTTACCTTAAAAAAGAACATATCCTAGTCGAGGAATTAAAGAGAGTAAGTTCTCATAAACCAGAAGAAAAGGAAGGGAAACAAAAAGGAACTAGAAAATGAAAGATCGAGAGTTGAAGCTTGAAACCAGAAGTAGCACTAGAAACCACAATTCCAAATTATTATTATTTATGATTAAACGAGCCCTAACATTCTTTTTGGGTTGTCTAAACTCGATAATGATGTCTTGCAGGCTTTGTAGCAGAGGAGTTTACTCTATTAGACAAAACGAGTCAAAGCACTGTCTCCGTCACTGCCACCTTTTTTTTTCACCTCACGCGGACAGCTGCAAATAAAAACGGTCACCGTTATCCAGAACGCCGTTCTGTCCCCTAACCACCGTTTAAGGTGACACGGGCAGATCATAACCGTGTGATGATACAAGTGTACGGTGTCTGGTTTTGTTGCACGCGTTTCCATTTGTGGATACATAATTATTACGGTAGATACGGGCGTGGTAAAAGGGAAGATTCACCATACTCATGACGGGGAACAATGAGACAGTAAATACGTAATAAACAAAAAATGGAAGTCAAGGCATGTGATGGGCACAGTTTAAGGATTTTGGGACGGAGAAAAATGGAATGATTATAAGAAGCATGCTTTGTTCTAAATAATTTCTATGATTTTCACCTTTTTATTTGTGATTTTATTGAAATTATTCTTGTAATCCATAAATATTGGGTCAATATACATATATGTATATATATTGATTATATCCAGATCACAGTTTCGTTTTAAAATAAACAGAACGAAATTTTGATATTCATAAAATTGAAAGAAAAATAAATTGATCAATAAAACAAAACATCATTTACATTATCATTGGGGGATCACACTTGCAAAAAATTAGTCCAATCGAATATGATTTGGTTATTTGATTATCTCATTCAACTTTTGATAAATATTGTTCATCCGATATAACTTAAAATTTTCAATGTAGCAATTAAATGATAAAATCATCTCCAATTAGGCTGATTTTTGGTAAGCATGATCGTTTAATAATAATCTAAAGAATGAGTGGTTTCAATTGTTAAGAAACTTTATCAATCTTGTGAAAATCAAAACTTCAATCTATATTTTCAATGTGAAACTCTGCTCTGAATAGAAACTGTGTATGTATATTGTTTCCTTTAGTTTTATCTAAATCATACGCAATTCTTGAATTTTAATGAAAAATTAATGCATAAAAATCTCTAGTATGTTATTTGCTTTTGTCCTATTACAGAAAATAAAACCAATTTATAAATTTCATAGCAACCTAGCTATCTGTGCCGTGAATATATTTCTCATGTTTATAAGTTGTATTTGATTGCAATCTGAACGGAGTCACTGACTCATTAGACTACGGATCAATCAACTACGTAGCCTGGAAGCTTAGAAAGAGCAGTGATCCGCATTTTTGAAGCGGTAAGCCGGATAATGGAAACATTCATATCCATACGGAAGTTATGGAACTGATTTAATTAGTTTATCTAAAGAATCATACAGTAATGTAAAGAACTTTATAAATGGAATGTACAGAATGCTTAATTACTTGCTTAATTTAGTTCCAAGTGTTTGTAAGTAGGATGAAAGTGAGGAAAGAAATGGTGACAGGTATTGAATTTTGTGAGCACAAAAAAAGACACCAGTGCATCTCCGTCCAAGCCCTTTCCCTATTTCGTATTCGGCAGCGTACAATCCCATTCCGTGCAAACAGTTCCTCTTTTCTAAACTGCGCCGTGGGGTCGGTACATTACTTTTCTGGCAATTATTTTTCAGTTTTTGGAACGAGTTTAATAGGCAATTTGGGAACAGTTTCTAAAAGCCTGCCGGTGGTATTGATAAAGACCACTAAACTTTTCTATACTTGTATTATTGTCATCATAGGTAATCTGTAGCATAAATGTCCTATGAAATTATGCTTTTTGCAAGAATGTTATGTTTTTTACAACTGCAATTCTAAGTGGATTTAGGATTTATGGCTGTAAAGAATCCAATATATGTGGTCGTTTTCTTGCTCTTACTATTAGAGAATTGCCAATATGCCATACATAATGTAAAATATATACTACGCTAAAAATAATATCGACGGTATATTGCGTTTGTCTTCAAATTTGTCTCTTCAATTAAATTTTGTCGGTTCACTTACTTATTCACAGCAGTGCTGTTAGTGGCTTCGTCATTCAAAATGCAGATTAACAACTCATTTTAAGATGTACACGGAGATTGGGCAAGATTACTGTTCTTGTGGCTTCCTTTACGAGATGGTCTACATCAACTTCATCTCTCCCTCCATCTTTGTAAATTTCACCTACCTAATACCTATGGTTATTGAAAAGGTCATTTGGTTACCTCCACAACTGTTTAGTGTTATGTTCTTCCTTTCTCTTCTCATGCTGCTCATCAGTTTCAAGAATTAGTACAATTAAAAATCTCGACAATAATACTCATCAGTATTGAAAATTAACAAAGTTACAGTAGCATTAGTCAAAACTTAGAAGACACAACACAAACATTATTGTTGGGTAGTTTGAATCTCTCAATTAATTTAGTGTTACAGTCCATTCAAGTCTTAAAGAGGCTTTCTGATTCTTTAAAACATGTCTAACTTCACTTTCATCATTACTGCAAACCTGCAATAAAGGAAAAGCTCAAGTGTTTTTGATAAAATGCGAAAACAAAAAGATAGAGAGAATAATGCAGCTACAGAAAGGCCAAAAGAAGCTTCCTCTCTGCATCAACAAAACCAACCAGCTCTTTAGAGCTTAACCAGTCTGCCTACCCTCTCTCTCTCTCTCTCCCCAACGAACTAATTCTCTCTCAGTTCTTTTTAATCTCTAGCTAGTGTCATTTCTTGAGCTCCACAACTGGCCTGGTTGAACCACCTTGATCTTGATGTCTGTACCACTGGAACATGACTACATAGGCTTAGCAGAGACTTCTTCCATGGAAAGAAGCTCTGATAAGATTTCATCTTCCTCCTCCTCTGCTCTCTCATCAACAGAGGATGCCAAGACATCTGCTTTCAACCTCAAGGAGACTGAACTCAGGCTTGGCTTGCCTGGTTCTCAGTCCCCTGAGAGAAAACCAGTAATTTCTCTATCAATTTTTGGCAAAGATTTGGAAGATAAGAAGCAAAATGGGTACCCTCCGAACCCTGTAAAAACCAACCCTGTCTCTGTTTCTGGGTCTAAGAGGGGTTTCTCTGATGCCATTGATGGGTCTTCTGAGAAATGGGTCTTTTGTATGAGTAATGGACCTGGGGCTGAAAAAGGAGCAGCCTTGTTCTCCCCTAAAGGTGATAATAATGGGAAAACCCTACAGTTTTGTGTCTCTGGACAAACTAAGAAAGATGTCGCTGCTTGTGTTCCTCAGTCACCAAAGCCAGTTCAAGAGAAGCAGAAGCCTCAGGTTTCTGAGCATGTTAATCCTCCTGCTGCCAAGTAAGTTTAATTCTCGTTTCGTTTCTTTTCTTTTTTGTGTACTTCTTATTTTGTTTCCTTGGCTAGTTCTGTACCTCTAATACCCTTTGGTTCCAAGGGAAGTTTGGTTTATAATGAAAATTGAAGAAATAAATTGATCAAGAAAGAACGGGAGAATTAGAATTGCAGTTTGGGTTTTGTTTTTGAACACTAGTATTATATTTTTGTAATTGTGTACATGAGCTCATTTAGTCAGTAATTTCATCTGTTTAATTTGTGTCTCGCATTTTTCTTCCCTGGATTGTTCATCTGTAAAGGTCTATGGTAATATGCTTCCTTATGTTTACTGCAATAGTTTTTTGCACTAGTGATTAATTGACTTCACACTTGATTCTTCTGTCCTTGGAAATTTTACAGAAGTGGTACTGTGTTTATTTACTGAATATATGAACTGTATGTAACAGGGCGCAAGTGGTAGGATGGCCCCCAATTCGATCATTTCGAAAAAACACCATGGCCTCTAATTTGGCAAAGAACAATGATGATGCTGAGGCCAAACAAGGATCTGGGTGTTTTTATGTAAAGGTTAGCATGGATGGTGCTCCATATCTAAGGAAGGTTGACCTTAAAATCTACAAAAATTACATGGAACTCTCCATGGCTCTGGAGAAGATGTTCAGCTGCTTCACCATTGGTACTGTTCTCTCTCTCTCTTTCAATATATCAGGTTCCAGGCAGGCATGCACTGGCTTACTGAATTATAGGGTTTGATCCAGAAATGAACTAATGGTTGTATTTAGTAAAAGCTGTAATATGCAGTTTCACCTCAGGTACACATAGTTAATAAGTTACGAAGCAGCGAACCATAGACGGTAGTGCAGATGGGTAAGGTACTTACTTGTGTTTATAAATGGCTCTGATTCAGGGCAGTGCAGTTCTAATGGACTTGCAGAGAAGGATGGCCTGAGTGAGAGTCGGTTGATGGATCTTCTGCATGGTTCCGAGTATGTTCTTACTTATGAAGATAAGGATGATGATTGGATGCTTGTTGGTGATGTTCCTTGGGGGTAAGTATCAGATGTCATTGTTATGTTTTGAGTTTTATTCTGAACATTCCTAGATGATTGTATAGATCTGTTGTAGTCTAGTATAGCAATCATCTTACTTTGCTACTCACTTATCAACAATTTTATTTATGGAGCACCATCCATATTTTAGACTTGCAGATAAATGACTAGGTGCATCTAACATTTCTTCGCTGACCTTACCTGAGTTACAGTCGGTAGATTCTAAGAATGGTAAAAATTCATCTCGTTCTATCTAACGGGCGTCTTATCTGTGTAGGATGTTCACCGAGACGTGTAGAAGACTAAGGATCATGAAAGGTTCTGAAGCAATTGGACTTGGTATGTTTAACTTTTTAATAACAAACATTCTCGACTTAATCTTCCATTTTCTGAATTGCCTACGGTTCCATGATCTGCATGTTCCCCGCTTCTAAGCTCTGAATTATCTGTTCCTGTTTATGGCTGCAGCTCCAAGGGCCATGGAGAAGTGCAAGAACCGCAACTAGCAAGCTGTAGCAGCAGGAAAAGGAATTGTTGAAATCTTCAAATCAGCCTTAAGTTTGCTTATTTGCATATTCCCTTCATATGTTTGCCAATATCCTAGATTTTCTGATTTTGTGTATTTGAAGGGCCGGATGTTGTCCTATTAGTTAGAAAAAATTTCACTGGAAACCTCCAGATTATGTGTTTTGGTGTTATCTCCTGTTTCCATATATTCTAACTTCTGTGTACAAGGTATGCTGCTTGCAAATCTTTTTTCTCTTCTTTTCTCACTAGGTGGTAGCTTGCATATGATAAATCTTTTCCTAACTGAATCAAAAGGGCTAGAGAGAGCCCCATGCTTCCATCGCATCCTCAAAGTTTTTGCAATAGCGTCCATAATAAACAATTTGGTCAAGAGTGAGCACTGAACAATCAAAGATGTTTGCCATGAATCTCAGATTCAAAGCCAAAGCATAACACTACTTTTGAGCAATAACCTAGGATCCAAACACAAGGAAAAATTGAATTAATTGAATTTATAAGTATTACAACAGACGTGTTAACTCAGTAAGTTCAAATAAGATCTGGACAGATGAAAATAACTGAATCGGTCCAGCTATAACATGATACAGAACAGAAATAGACTAGAAAGACAATTCAGACGATGAAAGCAAAGCTATCGTAAAAAATGAGTGCATAATTCATATTATGAACAAACTATTGAAACCTAACATGGCATCTGAATCTCTCTAGCTCTAAGTTTACTGTTTTGATATTTGAATGTAAACCATCTGAGTGTATCCATTAAATACAGATTTATCGAATCTGGTTAGACCAAGCTGTTGGAATAAGCCATACCGACCATCTTCAACAATAGGAGGTGGTGCACGAGCAGGATCATATCTAGTCTGATGAGTGAGAGATGGTCCTGCCACTGGTGGCAGCTCCCAGTAAACATCAAGGATCGACTCCACAAACCGGCTATTCTGAAAGTGTTCTGCATATGAAATTAGCTTATGACTGTGGTTAAAGTTATCCCGAATGTAACCTTTAACACCCCACCATGCTTCACCAGGCCCACAAAGTTCTTCAATATCAACTGCTTTCTCCCAAAAATGCTTCCTCTTTGACCTAATCCTAGCTTCATCACTGTCTTTGAAGCAACTGTGACCACCGCCTAAAGTATACCCGCAAGGAAAAAAAACATATATTGTATCAAAACCTAAGATACAATTAGGGTAAAGTTTAGGGAAGCTAGAACGTAAAACTAGTGAAACATAAACAGCAAGAAATTACATGTTTTGTTCATTTTAGTTACAGATAATCCCCTAAGTGGCATATCATATAAAGCATATATGAAAGCACAAAAACAAATGCATGCTTGCATATCATATATATAACATATGACTAACGTAAGAAACAAAACAAGGATCAGGGAGCACACACCTCTTATATAGGATTGATCGCATATCTGCCTCAAGGAATAATGATCACCAGTTCCAGTATCATAATTGTCCTCAAAAACCATATGCCGGAAACCAGCTTTCAGAGCCTGCTTAATTCTGTTCACCATAGCATAAATTGAGATATAAGTTCTCAGCAAAGCAATAATGAGTATAAGTAGAACAGCTGTACTGATAAACGGTACTGTAAGTACCTCTTCAATTCATTCTGATGGTCATCGAAAAAGATAAGAACACGGCCGAGATCAGTAACCCCATGCTTCTTCATCACTTTCTTCCAATCCACACTTCCAAAATCCACAAAGTCTTTCCCAGCAAAGTAAGTACAATTCGCATCAACGTAAGCCGCCCCCTTCTTCAAATACTTTTCCGGATGCCTCGGCGAGAGTGACACAATCGGCTTGTCCGGCATTGCCTGCCGCAAAACCCATGTCGAATGCCCCTTAAACGCACCGCTCTCGATCATCAAATCCGGCTTGAGCCACTGCGCAATGAACCACAGGCCGAAGCTGTGGTCAAATCCCATCCCATACATATTGTTCACAATCGGCCGGGTCTCGTAAATTGGCACAAACTCTTCCAGTGCCTTGATCAAATCCTTGGTCGTCCAATCAACACTTTTTCCGTGTTTCGATCTGCCTTTTGCCAACGATGAGATTATAAGCATCAAGCAAACACATTCCAAACCAAGCAATAATCTCAAACCTAATTACATGTGGATATAAAGTATCACAATATTCTACACATGTGTCTGTGATGTCTAATACGATATGAGCATATACGAATTGTCGAACTCAGATCTGAGACGAAGACTTACACCAGGGGACACCGAGGGAGCCGAAATCGGATTCGAGGCCGTCGAAGCCGAAGAAGGCGGTGCGGGAGGCGGGGTCGTAAGGGGAGACGCAGACGAATCGGCGGGAGTTGAAGATGAGGGAGAAGATGAGGAAGAGGACGAGACCGAGCAGGAGGAGGCAAGGCCAAACGGGTCCGGCTCGGGTCAACTGGTTCGTAAGTCGGGTCGTGAAAAGAGACAAAGGGAGGTGCTTTTTCGTTTTTGAATCGTCGGCCGCCACGTCGTCAGAGTCGGCGTCGGGGTGGGAGGTGGATCGGCGGGAGGAGAGGACGCGCTCCAACATCGTCGTCGGGTGCTGCTTCTGGGAGACGGGAGAGAGTGGCATTATTGATTTTTGAGGAGTGAAGAGTGAGAGTGTGAGAGGGCCCTTTGCTTTGCATTCTGTGTCCCTCACTTTCCTCTTTCATCCTCTTCTTCATGATGGGTGATGCTTAGGGGGTATAATTGGAAATTCAACTTGAAAATTAAACAAAAACAAAATGAGAAAATGATGACTCGGTGAAATTTCTCAAATCTCAATGATGTCTGGATTTAATTATCAAATTATTATGTCAATTTTGTTTAAATAAGAGTTTCATTCTTATTTTCCTTGTTTGTTTCGATCTGTCATGTTTACCCTTTTGTTGACTCCTCTCTCTCCCATTTTACCCAGATTTTATGAGCTTCAGTAGAACCTACCTAATTGGCTGAATCATTCCTATTAAAGAACTTCCCGTGCTCACAATGTTTTTTACTTCTCTAATTTAATTTGGGTGTGTTAATGAACTTTGATCTGGGTTTATTTAAATGACCAATTGCTCTCCTATTCCTTTTTCTCAGAGACTCGAACCCATCAAAATTCACAAAGCAAGATTTGTTGATGAGATAATCTGATTCAACGACTACGCCGACCAAACATCAATCGAGAATTCAATAATAAAACAAGATGAGAGAAAAGTAGGCAGGGTAGGAAAACAGTTTTAATCGAGACTAATTTGTTAATCAGATGTGTCTATTCCCCAGGCCATTCAATAGCAGGATATTATAACTCCTGATGAGTGGATGCTTGAATCTGCTACTCCATCCAAACCTATAAAAAATAAAAGGGTTGAAGAAATTCTACAGTATGATGATGGAGATGTTATTATTAAATTTGATAATAGTAGGAGGTCTACTAGACTATCACTATCCAAGGATAGTCAATCTTCCATTTCATCCAAGAAAAATAAAAAAATTCTCTCTCAAAGGTTTTATACTCCAAGCCAAAATATGAAAACCTCTTCATCAAGCACGAAAGTTCCTAATTTAGTCTTTGATGGAATTTGTACAAATTCTCAACAAATTCCTCAAGAAATATATCATGAGGAACCTGAAATATTATCAGAATTCAATGACATTGCTTCAATAAACGTCATTGTCATTCCCTTTACTTATGATCGTCAAGCTAGCAGTAAAGATTTCATGCAAGAAAAATATAAGCCATTTAGAAATTAGTTCTTCTCTACTTTCACGAAAGAAGAACAACAAAATTATAAAAAAAAACTTTATTATAGCACTATTGAGGCTCAGGAAAAAGTTATATCTTTTCCTGTATGGTTCTTAGATTATTCTACCAACCAAAATTCTCTCTGTCTCAATGTACTCAAATCCTTAGAGAAAAATTGGACTACAGCAAAAGGTAATATTATTACCTCCATTCATCCACTTTCAGAAAATCTGAAGATAAAGGCAGGTGAGGTTATTGTTGAGTCAGTTGTTTTCAGTCATGAAAAGCAACATAATTATACAAACCTGACTCTTCAAACCATGTGTTCCCAAATAGGAAGAATAGAAGAGAAATTAGAGAAAATTTCTCAACCCCCTATTATTCAAAACACTAGACCAATATTATCTTCACCTATTATTCAGTCTACTCCAAAAGTAATAGAACATTCAATCTTAAAACTAAGTATTAACATCACTATACCTGAAAGAAATGATATTGATATTGTGTCTATTCTAACTCGGCAGTTAGAATCATTATAACTTGATAATCATTAAGCAAAAGAGAAGAAAGCTCAAATAGCTACCATCTCTGAAGTATTCTCAGACTCCTTTAAAGAATCGGATATAAATAAATTTGAAAAATAAATTCTTGCTATGGAAAACGACCTGAGAAAAGATAGTTCATCCCAGAATCCTAGCATAAATCAAAATATTTTTGGAAGAAGCACTGCTTTTGGCAGAAAAACAATTCCTACTGCTTCAACCAGGCATTATTATACTCGTCCTACTCCTCAGGACTTATTATTCGAAGAAGAAAATTCGAATATTACAGCTAGCTTTAGTGCTAGAACCATCTATGAATGGAATATTGATAGATTGTCTGAATATCAGATAATCACACTGCTTCATAGAATGACTATGTATTCTACAGTTTGTATATCTGCTCATAATACAGATAAACAAATCGTAGAATATATTGTTGCTGGATTTGCTGGTCAATTGAGAGGATGGTGGGATAATATCATTTCCCAAAATCAGCAACAACAAATCCTTAATACTACAAAAATTATTCAAATCCCAATGACCGTAAAAGATGAACAAGGTCATGATAGTGTTATATACACTGAAACTTCTATTCCTTATGCAGTTTATACACTGCTTACTTCCATTCTATTAGCTTTTGTTGGATCTAACCCAGTATCCTTCAAAAGAAATAAAGACTTATTAGTTAATCTCAAATGTCCTACCTTAACTCAGTTTAAGTGGTACAAAGATGTATTCTTATCAAAAGTTATGATCAGAACAGATGCCAATGCAGACTTCTGGAAAGAGAAGTTTATTGCAGGTCTTCCTACTCTGTTCACCCAAAAGGTCATAGATCGTATCTTAAGAAAATATGGAGGAAATTACATTTTCCTACTCAGGAAAAGAAGAAAAAGCGAAATTCAAAATCATATTATAAGAAGAATTATTCCCAGAATTTTTTCAGTACTATTAATTGCAGAAAATGTGGTAAAACAGGTCACTATGCTAATAGATGTTGGACCAAGAAGAAAATCAATGAAATTTCTGATGAAGGTCTAAAAAAGCAACTGTTAACAATCCTTCTAAACCCTTCTGACAGTGAGTCAGACGATCAGGTCAACATTATTGATCAAGATTCTGACAGTTCTAATTCTAAGGCTTCATCCTCATCAGACTGTTGTTGTAATGCAGATCATTACAAATATATTCTTGAAATGAACGGATTAAGCATAAATGTGCTTACATCCCAAGAAAAATCTATTCTTGACTTGATTAATGGGATCCAAGATCCTGACACCAAGAAAAATATGATCGAACATTATTTAGAAACCATAAAAAGAGAAAATAAACCTAGGGATTCCCCTTACATTCCAAAGGAGTCATACTCCTTAAAAGAAGTCTTGAATGGGTTAAAAACCTACTCTTCCAATAAATTATCTATTTCTGACTTACAGGAAGAAATTAACTCCATAAAAATGGAAGTAAATATTATCAAAGAAAGAGAAACTTCTATTTCTGATTTAAGAACAGAAATAAATCACTTAAAAATTGAAACCAAGTTTCTCAGAGAAATTATTAGCAAAATTACTTCGGAACAAGGAGAACCTTCTATTATGGGAGAATCGTTTATTCCAGATGAAGAAAAATTTCTCAACATCATTAACCAAGTAACATACCAAAAATGGTATTCTAATGTTACTATTGTCATAGACAAAGACTATATCTTAAAAGGGATTGCTCTCATTGACAGTGGAGCTGATCTAAATTGTATCGGTGAAGGAGTAATCCCTACGAGATATTATGATATATCATCACGGTCGCTAAACACTGCTGATGGATTAAGATTAAAAATCAGGTATAAATTATCCAATGCCTACGTTTGCAATTTAGGTATGTGTTTCAGAACCTCCTTTGTTATGGTCAAAGGTCTGACACAACATTTTATTCTGGAAACTCTTTTCCTTAGTTTTCTGGAGCCTTTTATGAAGACAAGAGAAGGGATAATTTGTGACATCGAAGGACAAAGGATAGTTTTTTGCTTTATTACTAAGCCTCAAATTCGTGAAATTGATATGATCAAAAACACTCTTATTTTTTAAAGAAAATCAGATAAATTATATTCAATCTAATTTAAGAATCATGAGTATTACAACTCAAATCAATTCCCGCCAAAATCAGATTAAAACCCTGGCTGATACTATTAAAAGAGAAATCTGTAGTGATTTACCCAACGCTTTCTGGGAAAGAAAGAAACACATTATCACTCTCCCTTATGAACCTGACTGTAAGGAACAAAACATTCCTACTAAAGCCAGGCCAGCTCAAATGAATGCTAAGCTTATTGAATATTGTAAAAATGGAAATTAATTCTCTATTACAGAAAAACTTAATCAGAAAATCTTATTCTCCTTGGAGTTGTACAACTTTTTATGTTAATAAAAATGCTGAAATCGAAAGAGGAACTCCTAGATTAGTGATCAACTATAAACCTTTAAATAAGGTTCTTAAATGGATTAGGTATCATTTACCTAACAAAAAAGATTTATTATCAAGACTTCAAGCAGCTTCAATCTTTTCAAAATTTGATTTAAAATCCGGTTATTGGCAAATCCAAATTGCAGAACATGACAGGTATAAAACTGCTTTTACTGTTCCTTTCGGACATTATGAATGAAACGTTATGCCGTTTGGTCTCAAAAATGCCCCTTCTGGATTTCAGAATATTATGAACGACATTTTTACTCTTTATTCTTCTTTCTCTATTGTTTACATAAATGATATTCTCATCTTCTCACAACCAGTTGACCAACCCTTCAAGCATTTAAATATTTTTTCAAACCTTATTAAAAAAGCAGGTCTGATAGTATCTGCCAAAAAGATGTCTATTTTCCAGACAAAAATACGTTACCTTGGTCAAGAAATAGGGCAAGGAAGAATTATACCAATTGAACGAGCTATTCAATTTGCTGAGAAATTTTTGGATGAACTTAGGGATAAGACCCAACTTCAACAATTCTTAGGAAGTTTGAACTATATAGCTAACTATTACCAGAACATGTCTATTGACAATCTCCCTTTATATGAGTGATTGAGGAAAAATCCTCCTCCTTGGAATGAGACCCATACCAGAGCAGTAAAACTTATTAAGTCTAAAGTAAAACACCTACCCTGTCTGGCTCTTGTTTCAACTAGCAGCTTTAAAATTGTTGAAACAGATGCTTCTGACATTGGTTATGGTGGTATTTTAAAACAAAAATTTTCTAATTCAGAAAAAGTAATATTATCCAGATATACTTCTGAAAAGTGGAATGATACCCAGAAAAATTACTCCACTATCAAAAAAGAAATTCTGGCTATTGTTAATTGTATTACAAAATTCCAAGATGATTTATTAAACCAGAAATTCTTATTAAGAATTGATTGCAAAGCAGCTAAGGATGTTCTTGAAAAAGATTTTAAAAACCTAGCTTCTAAACAAATTTTTGCTAGATGAAAATCCATATTATCAATATTTTATTTTAAAATTGAGTTTATTAAAGGAGAAACTAACTCTCTCCCTGATTTTTTGACCATGGAATTTATTATAGGAAAACAATGAGCCAGTTTAGTCGTGGCTTCCGAGGAGGTTCCAGCTCGCGTGGAGGGCATTATTCTCATGGAAGAAGCCGAAAAGACCATAGCTTCCCTATGCTAATGGATTCCAGGAGTTATTCTAACTTTCCTCATCCTTCTCGGGAAAAAAGAAGCGAGCCAACGGACATGGCGGATTATTTATCCACCGGAAAATCACAAGAGAGCTTTTCTGCTGCTCTTAAGGAACCTATTCTTCCTGGTATTAAAAAGACTCTTGAAGAGCAAATTATTATTCTCCAGAAAGGAGATGAGAGATATTTCAGCTCTCCTAATACTTTGGCTAAAAGATACTTTGAACCAGAAGTCAATTTTCCTCTCTTTGGTCAAAAGAACAGGAAGTATTATGAGTACATTCTTATTGAAACTAGTTCAGTGAAATTCCATCACATGAACCAAAATAGACATACTGAGGATATTTCTTTTAGTAAAGCGTTTATTCAACGCGTAATTCAAATTTCAGAATGGGGTCTAAACCCTAACAAATCTATGGACTTAAAGTTTATTCATGATAGCTTTAACTATTGGGATTATATTGAAGCATGGAACAAAGCTTTTTATTATCAAAACAAAGCTGAAAAACATACTTGGTTTATTAGAATTGAACCATCTTTATTTAAACAAGAATTACCTTTCTGGTTTTATAATTGGTTCGATAGAATGTGACCAAATGAAGATTTCCTCCCTGAGAAACTCTTTAATGTTTATAAAAGTTATGTTTTTTGTAATCCTAAACAACAAGAAGTAAGGGTTATCAGTGGGAGTAATCTTCTCCTGTTTATGGCAAGGTTCAGCCTTCCATGGATATGGCAATGGACTTTTTCAGTTGTTCAGATAGATATTGGTGTTTTATCCCTTAACCGCCAATTCTTTTACAAATGGTGGTCTAAATTTGATTTCAATCCTCATTTGATTAAAATAAAAGAATGTATTGAGAAAATAAAAAAGGAATATGCTCCTCAGGAAGAATCCAAGAAGGATTTTGTCATTCCTTCTCTAGCAGATTTGAAGGCTACTTTTCCTTCAGCCTCTCCCAAAGAGCTTAAGGAAAAATTATTACAACAACTTTCGTCTCAAATCGACGATAATGTAGCCATTCTATTCAAAAGTTCTTCATCCAAGACTTCCTCAAATTCAGCTTCTATGGAAGAAGAAGAAGAAAGAGAAGAAGAAAAAGAAGAAGATGTTGAAGCTCAGCCTAATGAAGATATGGAAGACTATTTAGGTGTTGTTCCTTTCTCAGACCCTTCCAAAGTTTTTCTGAGTTCGTTAAATGACAGCTTACCAGAGGGCTCTCAAAAGAAGAAAGCAAAAGGTAAAATGAAAATGAAGTAATTAGTTGTCATATTTTGTTCTTTAGGGATATTTTCCCATGTTTGTAATAAGGAATCATCTAATCTTTCATTTTCACGTGATCGATGGGGCCCATTGTGCACCCGGCGTGTTTTGCGAAATGATGTTGTTTCCTCCTGCTTTTAGCTTTTTATCTTGTCGGCCATATATTAAAGGCTTCTTGTTTTTTCTTCTTCTTTTTAGATGCTTAGATTTTCACTCGGTTGCCGGTGGCCTAGCTTTAGAAGTCTTTTTAGAGTAGAGCTCCGTGGAAGAGTCTCTCAAGTTTTAGTTTTGAGTTATAATAGCTCCACCTTCACTCTACTTTTCTCTCTACACTCTACTCTGTTGTAAACCTTTGTACTATTACTCTATTAATCAATAAAATTACTATTCCTATGTATGAGCAAAGCAACTGGTGTTGGGAAGAAGTGCAGACAAGAGGAGAGAGAATGATCAAGTGAAGGGTAAAAATGAAAAAAATGTGGCAAAAACAATTATTTGTTTCGATGTGTAATTTTGCAATAAGAAATTAAGAGAGTTGTATAAGTGTTTGAGTTTGGTCGATTCAAACTTAGGATGTGTTTGAGCATATTGCTCCCCTCTTATTTCTAAAGCGAAATTCTACCAAACAAGCACAACAGAATTTCACATTGTTCATTTATGTTTTATAATTTTCATTTTCATAATACAACTATTTTTGTGAGTTAAATGAGCCCTACTTCAAATTCGCTTCTTTTACTCATTTAAGAGTCACATAGGTCGGGCCGAGCATCCCAAGCCAAGCTTAAGACCACTAAACCGGTTTGGGCTGGATCTACTTTTTTGTTTATGCACTTCCACAACGTCGTTTATGCTAAGGTGGTGGTCTAAATCAATGTAAACACAACACATGAATCAACATGCAGTCAATTTCTCTCTTTTCATACACATATCATATTTGTATTAATTTGAATTACTACCTCAGCATACCACGTGGTAGTCTTAGACCACTTAATAATTTTTCTTTATTGATAATGTTGAGTTTTATGGTCCAGGCCAAACGGGCCTTGATAGGCGGACTTTAACAGTTTGACAGTTCGAGTTTTAGTCTGTTTATGCACTTCGACAATTATGTCCAAGTTCGACCTTATGTCCACGAGACCCAACTTTTACGAGTCTCATTTCAGGATGGGTCGGTTTTGGCTCATTGGAGCGGCCCTCTCACGGGATAGTAATGACCCTTAACTCACTCTAGAGACCGAGTCTAGATTTTGACCGGGAGAAATTTTTTGATATATATAATTGTCATGCAATTAGACACTGATCACATACATATTTGTAAGCCATCATTTGGTTAAAAGGAAGAGTCAAAGAAGGAAACCTATATAAATTTACGCACCCGCCACACCAATACGTCCCAGATTGGTCCAACTACAAAGCTCACCGTCGGACTGCAATTCTACATTACCTACGCAACTACGCAAGCACTCCCAAAATCAATGTAGTATATACATGATATGACACTCTCTCGCAACTTATACTTAAGTCGCAATCTGCATAAGAGAAATGACATGGAGTACATATACTTTTTACCTACAACTCCATCGATATATTTTTTGAGATATGTCATCGGACGCTTAATTTCTCAACATTTAAATTAGGCTATTGATAAATTAAAAACTAGAGGGTGACACGTACCTTTTGTGTTCAATGACAGACTTAGAATTTTAAAATGGGGTGGACTACATTTTTTTTTTTGAAGAATTTTTTTTAATCTTTCAAACCACTTGTTAAATTAAGCACATATCAAGCAACGAAGTAACTGACTATCTTAAAGAATTAACAATAACGTTTGATGAAAATTCGTTAACATGAGTCTAAATATAAATAACGTACTAGTCAAATTATACCATGCGATATTGAATATAAGATAGTTTCATAAATTAGAAAAAGAAGAGAGATGTCACGACTCACATGGGTGTTGCAATCCAAGAAGAAAAAGAAGACGTATAGCTAAACATACGCTCCAAAGCTAAAAAAAATTATTTCTTGATGAGTTTTTAAGAATTTTTTTAATTTTAATCAATAAATAATATTAAAATATACATTAATTTCTTTTTCATGATATGTGGGCTAATTTTAGATTGGGCTAGGTGTATAAATTTGAGGTGGACTAATTTTGATTTTTCAAAAATTTGAAGTAAAATTAAGCTACAAAATAATATTTTTTTAAAAAAATTTTAGGGTGAGTTAGCCCCTTAACCCAAATATAGGTCCGTCTTTATTTGTGTTATTAGTTTATCAATCCGTTAATTAAAAGATAAACAAGTTAAAGTGCTCTATAAAATATGGGTTGAGTTCAATGACATCAACGATTTTACATAATTTTTTACACCATTTGTCCACCATTGGATTTAAAACAACTTAATGGTCCAGATTAATTAAAATAGATAATTTTTTTTTATATAGTCACAAAATAATCTCTTCCTCTTTCCTCGCATATACGGCTGCACCCACCTGGTCTCTTCTTCTTCTTCATTTCCATCGATCATTCAATCTTCTATCTCTTCTTTTCTGGGTTCCTTTTTCCTTCTCTTTGTGCTTACTTTTTTTCATTTTCAAACAAGGAATAGCTTAATATACTCGCAGGAGATCAAAATGAGTATCTTTGGTCTTATGGAGATGAGAACTCGTGAATCGCGTAAAAATCTTTTGCCCTAAATAGCTGGTTTGCAGAGGTGAGGCATCGCAGGCCGGTTAAGATTGATAAACTAGGTCAATTCTGATCGAGGAGTGTTAGATTTCTTAGCAGGAAATTAGATTCGATGGAATTGTAATACTGTAATAATGGAATGTTATCATATACATGAATGTTTAAGGAGATTTATTCTTCATAATTTTCGGTGTGTTGTGACGACCCGAACCAGAATCAGTAGAGTAATCGGCTTAGTTCACGAGTTAGCGCGTAATCGTAATTTTTCGATAATTGTGTGGTTTGCCGGTTTTGATTACGACTTAATTATCGGCCGAGAATTTGAGTTGAGTCTCTTCTTGAGAATTGTTGTTCACGTGATTTCGAGTTCGTGGGCGGTTCCGAATGATTATTTCGACGATCAAGGAATATAATATAAATATTTGAAGTTTCGAAATCTCGTCGAGTTTATCCGAATCGTAATGGTTATCCGTTTTGGACCGTCGATCGTCCCGAGACGCGAGTATAAATATCAGAAATAGTCGAAAATTGTCAAAAATCACTGTTCGGGAAGTTTGACCGGCGTTGACCGAGTTTGGAGGCGTTGACCCGTGGAGAAAATTGGACCGTTTGGCTTCCCCCGGTGAACTGGCTGATTCCGGCCATTTCAGGCCACGACTTTGGAAGGGGATCGAGATCGTGTTTCGGGCGAGGGATCTTCCGCCGGACCACGTGATTAGCGCGAGTGCGTGCTTTGCTCATCTGTGAGTGGACACTTTTATATTTTCACAGTCGTTGTGAGTTTGTGATTTTCCGTATTTATTTACATACGATGTTGAGATTATTTATTATTTTCGGAGGTATTATTTTATATTTTTATGGTGATGGCATACTTGCATCGATGCTTCGGCTACTCGGCTGATCACCGGTAGTCTGACCAGAGTTAAGAGATTCCTCTGGGCAGGGTTGAGAGATTCCCCTGTTATGCCGCTAGGGTTGAGACATTCCCCTAGCCTATCACCGTCGGGCTTGAGAGATTCGCCTGACCGTCGGGCTTGAGAGATTCGCCTGCCACCTCCATATATACTTTCCGAACTCGCATTGCTATACTTGTTTATTGTATATGAAATTGGTGAAATGCATATGTTTATTTTTCGTTCACTCACTCTAACGTTTTTATTTGCCTTTCCCCTGGGCTTTTCGGTTTCCATGCCCAGTTTGCAGTTCGGATTCTGGTGTCTCACGTCGCGGGTGGAGGCTAGTTGTTCGAGCTACCTGTCTTTTCCAGTAGGTCCTTTGTTTCGCCTACTGTTGTATATTTTGTATATGTACAATAGAGGTCGCTCTGATACGATACTGATACATGTTTTATATGGTTTTTCCCGGATTTTCTATATATTACAGTTATGTTTACTGTTTATTGATATTGATATGATATTGAGAAATCCGGATGGGATTGGTGCCCACGGTTTGGCTTTTGTGGCATAGGATGAAGTGTATTTTTTGGGTGCAGGTTAATGGCAATTCCGCGTTAGTAGCGTTACTCTGCCGAAATTTTTATGGTTTTTGTTGGTTTGTGTTTTCAGAAGGGGTTTGATTCCGGTTTAGGAAACTAAATCGGGGTTGGGTCCTTTCATTGTCTTGTCTTAATTAGATGCGAATTAGATTCGATAGATACAGAGAATCCCTGTTTTATCGGGACATTTATTGTAACAGATTGTATCAGCCTATATTTAAGGCATTCTATGAATAAAAGAGTAACAGTTTTCAGTCTACATATTTTTCTCCTGCAACATGTTATCAACACACTCTCTAGGTTGATAGCCATCACCACTAAAGAAAAAAAAACCTAACCCCTAAAATACAAAAACTTCCACCGCAGGTAGCCCTTCCTTCTCCCGGAATCTATAAATTTTCGGCCAAAATTAAGTCTGTACAGAATAACCAACTTCAACAGAAGATTGCTAGTAGATCAGAGCGAATTAGAGGGAGATCTTTATATGCACGGAAAGCCTCAAATGTCTAGTTTCTAGAACCACCAGAAAAGCTTAATTCGGATGTGTCTAGCAAAAATTATGGTCATTTGAGTGTACGAAGGTCAGTCTGCCCGAAAAGAAGAAGAAATCATTCTTCTGCTAGAGTTTCAAGGACATGCTTTCTTTTCTTCAAACTTGTTTGACATTGAAGTTTTCATACCGAGCATAACACCCTCGAGATAAATTTTCTAAATCGTCAATCTATAGATCTAGGATCAAACTTACTTACTGCAAATCCTAGATCTAAATTGATGATAATTGCGATATGAGTTGTATATATATTGCATATTTCCCTAGTTCCTATGGACTTATATCCTTAGAGTATAAGCGACGGTCCTAGGAGATTCAATATTTAGAAAAGAAAAGAAAAGAAAGGAAAATTGATACTATGTGACGGTTTTGTCACGGTTGTTGGGTGTGGTTTTGAACCATCGTTTATAAATCGCTTTTTGTGACTATACATCATGGATCACGTTCTTATTCCTTACACTTGATATTAGTGATCATTTTTCGATCGTTAAACTAATTATATCTCGTGTCTTGCTCGTGGATGACATCAATTGAGCCAGAACGGCCTGAATTTGATATCGTTGATCCTGAAGGAGCAAAATATTATTGTTGGGTGTCAAACGTTGAGAACGCGCTTCTCCATATGAATCTGACGGATATGGTCTAACCACCACCTGGTACTGAGCCACAAACTCTAGCTCGTAAAGATCAAGTCCTCATATTTTTTTAGGCGGGATATACATCCAGTTCGAAAAGAAAAATATTTGCTAAAGAATGACCCTACAGTTTTGTGTGTGACTTTACAAGACATGTTCAATAATGTGTATAATGCACAACTTCATGAACTGAGAGAATGATGTGATTTCATTCGGTTATTGGATTATCCAAATATTTATGCTTGTAATCAAGCTATGTTAAAGCTTCAATCTGAGTTGAGTGTATGTGGCATTATCAAGACTGATCAGACTATGATCAAGAAGTTTTTAAGTACTTTTCCTACCTCCATGAACATCCTTGAGCATAAACACCGCATAGATTATGCGTAAGGATGACTCAGATCATTCCGTGATCTCACAAGTGTGCTGGCTAGAACGAGCTAACTCACGAGATTTTTCTCATCAATAATACTCGGCCAGCCATTACTAAAAATATCCATGAGTCGTATAATACTGGTGGAAAGACATGTAAGGATACGATGAACGATCGTTCCAAGCCTTACAATAATCATGGTGGACATGGAGGACGTGGCAATGGTCATAGTAGAGGAATTCATTGTCAGAATTTGACTTGGACTCGCCATGAAAATATTCACTACGGCTCCAATAAGAATCATTCCAATTTCGGTTCCAGGAATGGTGAAATTTTTTTCACATTCTGCTTTTACTTCGTGCTTGTCATCTTGCTATAGATGTGGTTCTACCAAACACATGCACAAACAATATTGTGCACCCCAGTATATTTATCATGCCTACAAGAAGTGCATGAAATATCTGGCACATGAGACTTAACTCTACTGTAGTTTATGAGATTGAAGACAGCAGTAAAGGAAATATGATAATAGCAGACAATATAAAAGCAAGTCTGGAGACTGCCTTTTTTTGAGTAGTCTATGTATTAGGCTCATGTCCTTGCTATGTAATCAAGTTTTGTTTTGACTTAGTTTTAGTCATGTTTTGAGACTTTATTTTTAGTCGATATGGAATAAGACATTTATGATGTAACTTTTACTTGTTGGTGAGTAATGAATATTTCTCTATCTTTCGGTATATGAAAGTGTTGAGAATGTTCTATTTCACTACCGGAAAAAAAACACTATATCCGACGAGATATGGAAAACTATAACCGACGAGATAAAAATCTCGTCGGATATAGTGAAAAAATAATTTTTTTTTTAATTTTTTTTAGAAATCTCGTCGGTTATAGTACTATAGCCGACGAGAATGGGTAAAAACCTCGTCGGATATAGTATTACCGACCGACTTTAGCCAGCTGACTATAACCGTCGGTTCACAGAGCAGTTCACAGAGCCAAATTCGACTTGTTGAAAAAGAAGTTGAAGCAGTTCACAGAGCAAATTCGACTTGTTGAAAAATTCAACTATACAATTTTTCAACTGTCCAAGCTATGCTTCTGTCCCAAAATTGGTCAAAATTCGACCCGTCGAAATTTTTTCTCCACCCATTGAATTTCTGGTATCGGAAAATCACAAGTTTATTTTCAACCCGTTTAGGATTTTCTTCGACCCGTCGAAAATTCTACCTGGATGTGATATTTTTAGATGAGTTTTTCATCTGTTTCATTGGCTTATGATGTTGTTTATACATCAGTTTTATTGGAAAAACATGAAAACAATTCGACCAACTTGGATTTCAACCCCATATGTGGTGTTACATCTGTTTATTCCATACTATTGAAACTTAAAATACAACGGTCTTTTCGATCGGTTTGATGTTGTTATACATCGGTTGTATTTAGGTATTATAATATCATATCAGCACTCAACAAGGGTTAAATCCTTTTGAAATCTTTAAATATTCACTTAAAATGTTCGCCATGTCTTGGATTCTAATGCTATTTGATCGACATTGTTTTGTTGATATATGATGGCAAGATTGAGTGTTACCATTCAAACCTTACTCAAATTTGAAAACTTTTGTGCCAATGTTCTTCACTTAACATTGTGAGAATGAAAAATGGTTTGTGTCTAATCTCCGTAGACTGCTGCCAACAGCGCAATCTGAAGAAATTTATGAGGCATTGTAGTTGTTTATATCTTACTATGGTTTGGAGCATTGAATCCAATGCAGTCACTTATATGACTATGCGTGACTTAGTCTCATATAAGATTTTACATTTTGATAATCAAACTATTAAGAAATTCTCATGGTCATCTGTTCTTAAATGCAAAGAAGCATGTGGGAATATTTAAAACCATCGGTTTAGATGGGGGAACTGAGATTACTCCACTTGGTTCCGGCTCGGTCTCCAAGACGAGTGCAGCACCATCCCGGCAATATATCGCTGAGGCGTTGTGCATTATTCCACAAAATTCATATGTTGTAATCTTTGATGCACATTGCTCATTTTGCAAAGCTTGTTTATGTCTGTAATGATGTAATGCTATTTACTTGCATGACAATCTTTTATTAAAAACACATATTTCTTTCTCTATAGATTCCAAGAATCTATTTGTGGATAAATCAAACCGATATGCGGACTATTTATATATGGTTCTGATTGCTGGATCAATGCATCGGTCACACGTCTTTGCTATCTACATGCTACGCTGCATTTCAAAACTTCTAGCACATATTATTCAGCTTCGGGCTCACCACCTGAACATTTCAATTTGGTCATTCAGGCTGGTTTAATACAGAAGAGTTTACATCGACATATTTTGTTGATTATTGCATATTGATTGGGATTGTTGTTGAATATTCCAGTTTCCCATATTCTTTCATAAGAGCGGGTTAAGCATAGGCACAAATTAAAGGGTTAAGCTTGTGGCCAGAACTATGGTAATGTATGTTAATTTACCGGTATCTGCTTGGGGATATGCAATGTTATATACAGCTATGCTTATTCACTTGATACCCATAAAATTGCCAACTATTTTGTGTGTACCAGTTGGTAACTGGATATAAGCCTGTATCTCACATTTGCACATCTCTGGTTACGCGATACATGTACTTACTATGCTTCCACTACGTATGAAAATGGGTCATCAATGTCGATTCAGCATCTATGTTGATTCTCCAACGATTGTCCGCTATTATGAACCTTGGACAGGAGATCTCTTTACTATTAGTTTTGCAGATAGTCACTGTGATAAGACATATTTCCTGCTGTTAGGGGGAGATAAGAATGATTTCATTCCAGTTTAACGTCGAAAATTAATGTGGTTTGTCCCCACTATGTCTCATCATGATCCCCGCACATCTCAGCTTGAGATTGAAGTGCAATGTATTCTTGATATTCGAGAAGTAGCAGACTTTAAGGTTGACTTCTTTACTAATATCATGAGAGTAACGAGATCGTTCAAACATGCTGCAAATCCTGCAAGGTTGACAGTCCCTAATATTGGGCAAGTTAAACAGAACACCCGGGCAAGGTAGTGTTTTCTCCTGCCCATAGTGGGGGTGTAGCATCAATCAAATCTACTAATGAGTTGCCAGTGAAAAAGTAAATCATCAAGACACAACAGTCCATCATCAACATATGAGATTGTTTCTGACTGCAATTGTGTCTAAAAGTCGACATTGACAAATACTGGGGGACACCTCAGAGTCAATGACGATGTCAGTAAACAAAGAAATCTCATCAAGTTAAACAAATGCTAGCGTTATTATGGATAGTTCTTCCATGTTCGTTGATGATGTATTTACTTATTTTGTCGCATAGTAATTGACCATGATGAAGTGGAACATTGCTCTGTTATGGAAAGTTGCAATCTAGGCTGAACTAGACTCTTACAAATGGAAATTTTTTGATATGATAGTGATATGATCATCAAATAGTATATTGGTTAGACACAAATGAGTCTACGTTTGGAAGCAAGATGAGAAGAACTTGTGGCGCAATGATTCTCTCAATGCCTTAGTGTTGATTACGATGAGATGTATTCTTTGGTCGTGGACATCATTGATTTTCGCTACTTTATCAGTTTGGTAGTGTCCAAAATACTGAGTATGCAGCTTATAGATGTGATTACTGTATATCTCGTTGGGGATTTTAATTCAGAGATATATATGACAGTGCCGAATGACATGGTTATACCCAATTCAAGTAACTCTAAGCCATGGAGTGCTCATGTATTTAGAATGAGACATTCACTATATGGATTGAAATAATCCAGTAGGATGTGGTATACACATCTTAATGACTACTTGATTGGGAAGGGATATAAGAATGATGACTTATGCCCTTGCGTGTTCATTAAAAGAACCAGTTCAAGTTTTTCTATAGTAGTAGTCTATGTTGATGATATGAACATCATCGAAACTCTTAATGAGATCAATAAGACGGTTAGCTACTTGAAATATGAGTTTGAAATGATAGACTTTGGTAGGACTCGATTAAGTCTTGGTTTAAAGATGGTACATTGAGTTGGTTGAATTCTTATTTACCAGTTTGCTTATGTCTAAATCAGGCAATACACAAAGCATACATATTAGTACACCAATGGTTGTTTGCAGTCTGGAACTCGAAAGGATCCATTTTATCTGAAAAGATGATGGTAAGGAACTTTTAGAACTAAGATTCTATATCCTAGTACGATTTAGAGTTTGGTTGAATTCAGCTCAGTATACATATCCAGACATGCTTTCTTAGTATGCGCCAACGCAAAGTCATTGGAATGGAGTAAAACAAATCTTCACATACTTGAAGTGATCCATTAACTTAAGCCTATTTTTCCCTTACAAAGAATACAGAGAGAAATATGAAAATCCTGGTCAAGGGATAGTTGAATCGTAGCATTCAAGTTCTGGGCATTTCGACCCGTCGAGCATATCTCTCGACCCATCGAATGCAATGAACTGTGATAACCCCGAAGGGGTCCTTCGACCCGTCAAGAAATGGCTTCGACCTGTCGAACAGTCGAAGCCGGTGTCTTGGATTAGACAGAATCATCAGTTCGACTCGTCGAGTGAGAATTTCGACCCGTCGAATTCCTCTCTTGTTGCGAGCAGTTTTACTACAATCTCCTTATACCGAGACACCGGTTGATGTGTTGGTCAGATTTGCTAATGTTGGGTACCTCTTTGAACCACACAAAGGATGTTCCCATACATGTTATTCATCATGGAAAACATGACAATTTCTTAGTGAACAACTAAGTTGCTACTTCATCGAACTATTTTAAGATTAAAGCTTTCTATGAAGCTGTTGATGGGTGTGTCTGGTTTAGGACAGTAATACACCACATTCGAGGGTCTAGTGGACTACCATCTACTACGACAACACCAACTTGCATCCTTGTGGATAATGTGATTTACATTGAACATATGACGTTGGTTTACATTAAGAGTGTCATACTTAACTCTTTTCACCACTGTACTCTTACAATAGCAGCAGTTATTAATTATCCATGTGAACTTGTTTAGTTTGGTTGATAATGTTGCGGACTTGTTTACCTAGTCACTATCTAAATCTACGTTTGTGAAACATGTGAGACGCATTGGTATGTGCAGTTTATCTGATCCCCATGACTGAGTTTACCGTTAGGGGGAGTTACATTTATGTAGATATCAGGGGGAGTCTACGTCACATGTAGTAGCTTTTGTAGTTGATGTGTTGTACTCTTTTTCCCTTAGCCCAAGCTTTTGTTTTACCCATAAGGTTTTTATTTTCTTGGTGAGATTTTTAATGAGGCAACAAGTTATGCATCATTCTTGAGGCCATCGACACAAGATGGAGTGTTTAAGGAGATTTATTCTCCATAATTCTTGGTGTGTTTCTTGTCCTAATTAGATACAGATTAGATTAGATAGATACAGAGAATCCCTGTTATATCGGGACATTTAATGTAACAGATCATATCATCATGTATATAAGATATTCTATCAATGAAAGAGTAACAGTTTTCAGTCTATATATTTTTCTTCTACAACAATGAATGAATAAAAAAATGACATATTTAATTAGATTTTGTCTTTAAAGAAAAATTGTCGCTTCTCGGCTGATCTCCACCATTGAAAGCAATGGATTCCGATGGTTCACAAATGGTATAGAATATTGTGTAAAATATTTGATGCCATTGAACTCAATCCATAAAATATCTCAAAAGATAGGTAAAAATGTGTTGTATAATCTTCCAAGGGGTTAAGCTCACACGCATATATAAAAACTTATGTTGCATGGAATTCGAAATGGGTACATGTGTATGGAAGAAGCATGAGGAAACGCGGAAGCTTTTTTTTTTTCAAAACTAGTGGAAGTGGGTACGTGAAGGAAGTGTTTAATATATAATAAAAATTTAATTATATATACATAGAAAAATAGAATTTGATAAGTAACTTGAAACACGATTAAAATTTAATTCCAATTTGATTGTGTTCAAACAAGTACATGCATAATAATATGATTCATATATAATAATACTAAATTTCTCTCATAATTCTTTGTGAAATACGATTTAACGCTTCTAATATGGAACATCAAGTTTCCAAAAAGAATATATTTTTGGATTGTGCTTCCAAAACGAATATTTTTGGAATCGTGCTTCTGAGAGCTTCCGACAAGCTTTCGGCAAGCTTCTTCTTCCGAAGTGGAAGCACCTTCACTTTGAAGTTTCCATGCAACCTAGATAAAAACTTGTTCAACAAAGTCATCGATCAATCGAATGTCACGGATTTCCTTATGTTAGAGGATCCTTGAACTCCGAGTTTTCCGGTCACCCACGGCTTGAATGATCTAACCCTAGCATCGCCAGAGTCGTTAGGGTTGATTCAAGCATGAGATTTCCTCACGGCGTTCCCCTGAAACCTCCTTCCTTTTCCCTTGTCCTGTTATCCTTCTTCCAGATCTCCTCTACCCTAGTCACAGAGATGTGGATCCCATTTTGCTCCATTCTTCTTGGTCTTTTGGAGCTCCACGCTTAGTGGCTGAGTCGGCCTGTCCTGGTTAGAGCACGGTTCCTGAAGGACGAGCGAGAGTTTGTAGCGGTGGTGCCATTTCCGGTGTGTGAAGGGAGCTTTTGGGTTCGAAACCGTTTGTGCAGAGGCACCATTTTTGGTTGACAAAAATTATTGGGGTGGCTGAGGTTTGTGTGGGACCCTGGCGGATCTCATCGTGTCAGAGGCATGGAAGTCGATTCATGGAAACAGACTCGACGAATGCAGTGTATGTAGATGGCAGGGTATGACTGCGTTTTTTAGGCATCCTTTTTGCCCTCTTGGAGCGGTAGACGTTTTCTCGGTGCTTGGAGGGTTTGTTCGATGATTTGGGTTCCTTGTCGGGGTCGGTGGTGTCTTTCCGGTTGGATCGCCGACAAAGGGGATCAGGTCAGTGGCAATGGACTGATCGGATCTGATTTGGCCGAACTAAGGTCTGGTAATTCATGCGTGGCGGTGCGGGTAACACTGCAACCCCTTTGCCCAATTCAGCTAGGGCAAGCATATTGGGCCTCTACATCAAGATATGAGCCTTTTTGGACCTCTGCTTATAGTTGGGCTGGATACACCACACCTTGGGCCTGTAGTTGGTTTTGGATTGGTGCCAAGACTTGTATGGATGAGATTTCACATTTTCGCATTCTTGTTGGGTTTCAGTTCCAAACCTGGGATCCGAGAGGTTCGTCTTTTTTTAACACGTCTGGTTTCAATACTCATGTTGGATGCTGGTTTATGTAGTTCCAGATTTTTACATTCGTTGCAAGGCTTCTCCTCCCCGTTCGAGGTGCTATTTTATCAGCACACGAAGTGAGATTGGAGATCGAGGAGGTATGTCGAGACTTAGGGTTCTCCGTGAATGACTGGCTATTAAAACTTAATATAGTACGACTATTTCTATGTCACTTAGTGGTTCACGGCCTGAGTCCTTTAAAGATTCACTCGAGGAATAATGAGGTCCAACTTCTGATAATTAAGTGTCGTCACCAGCTTTTATGTAGTTTTCTCATTTGTCTTCCTTTAAGCAGGTTCTCTTTCTTGGTGTCTTCGATATGTTGAAGGTTCTCACCTTACTTTGTACTTATTTCATTTAATGAAATTATTGACCTGTCAAAAAAGAGAGTCATCGATCGAATCCGTTGCTGCATTTATACTATTCACAATCAACAGTAGAATGTCATTACACCATTAGTTGAAAATTTATACAATACATACCAACAAAGCCATGACATCATTATAGTCTGCATTGATTTATCATCGATCAACAAGTTCAATATACCCTATGCTCCATCAGGATCATCACAACTATCCCCTCCCGCATTCTCATCAAGAAGTTAAAGAAAATGGCCTCACGAGACTACTCTCCGGCCAACTCTCCCAAAACCCCATCTTTTTCAGCAAACCAAAACAAGTTCGTCAGTAGCTTCACTAGAAGCATCTCAACCAAAGAAGCCTCCTTCTCACAGTTTCCTTACATCCCACCTCGCCGTAGTGCCAATGACAGATCCCCTTCCTTCTCACAAACCTTCCACTCCTCCCCCACCTCCTCCCCTCGCTTCGTTCCTCTCAAAAACCCCGACCTCCTCACCGGCTACCGCTGTATCTCCTCCGTCCTCAAAAAGGACGGCCAGGTCCTGTCCATCGCCGCCTCCAACGGCCTCGTTTACTCCGGCTCTGATACCAATGTCATAAGGGTTTGGAAGCTACCCGAGTTCGCAGAATGCGGGCAGCTCAAGACCAAAGCTTGCATGGTGGTGGCACTGAAGGTGTCTCATGATAGAGTTTATGCTGCTTACGGTGATGGGAAGGTGAGGATATGGCAGAGAACATGGGATGGAGGGCTGAAGCATGAGAGGCTCGCTACGATACCGAAGATCGGAAGTTACGTCCGTAGTCTCTACACTGTCGGAAAAGATAAGACGGTAAGTACTATTAGCTAGTTGCATGTTTGATATTTGTTATGGTTGGTGGTGTTAGGGGGTATAGTTATTTCTTTGTTAGATGCATGCTTGTTTGCGAGTAAGAATATTGGTGAATGGCATGTAGGGTAGAGAACCTTTTATTACATTGGTCCATATATGTATAAATTTTGTATTGTTTAGAGCAAATATCACCAAACAGTAATACATAATAATTAAGATCATACATATATAGTGATTCTGTGGACCTAATTTCGACGTTTTGCATAATTTTATTTTGGATCTATTCATAAACCATAAGTATGTCTTATCTATATTAGTATTAATTGCTGAGATCGATGATTTGAGATGAATATAAGAACCTTACACTTACAGATCAATTTTTTCTTGCAAATAAAATTCATATACGTTTATGAAGATTGATATATTTAATCTGTTACCTCTACGAAAGATGTGGACAATGCATGATTATACTCCCCTGCATGCATGTAGTCGTAATATTCATAACCATTTGTAGGTATGTTTGCTGTAAAAGTTATGGAAGTTATCTAGCGAAGTTAGTTGTTAGAACGTACAATCCTTTGTAAATTTTAGTAGCTGAAACAGTCAGTAATGGTGAAGCTATAACATTGATCTCGTAAATCTGCAACAGATGAAGCATATGGGTGCGATAACATCATTAGCCATCAATGTAGCAGAGGACATTCTATACACAGCTTCCATCGACAAAACAGTGAAAGTATGGCGAATCTCAGACCTCAAATGCATAGAGACAATTCAAGCGCACCCCGAGGTGATCAACGACATCATTGCCGCCGATGACGGCATCCTCTACACGGCCTCGGACGATGCAACCGTCCGAGTCTGGCGCCGCAATTTCTGTCGCGGCGACCCGCTTCCGCATTCCTTGACCGTGACTCTACCGGCCAAGTACTCCCCCGTCAAGACCCTAGCCTTAACAACAGATGGCACAGTCTTGTACGGGGGCTGCACCGACGGCTACATACACTTCTGGCTCAGGGGCTGGTTCTCGGGCCAGGTGCAGTATGGTGGTGCACTCCAGGGTCACACCCATGCAGTCATGTGCTTAGCCAGTGTGACCAACTATGTGGTCAGCGGGTCAGCTGACTCGACGAGCAGGATTTGGTCTAAGGATGATAATGGGTTGCATACTTGTCTAGCAGTACTTGTAGGTCACAGGGGGCCAATAAGGTGTGTGACAGCATTTGTGGGAAGGCTAGGAGAAGAAGCTGAAGATGGCTGCACAATTTGCACTGGGAGTCTTGATGGTGTTCTCAAAGTGTGGCGTGTGACACCTAAAAGTAACAGTGTCAATACTGCGCGAGTAGCACAAGGTGGGTGCGAGTATTTTGATCTGTAGATCCAAGGCAGGCTGCTACGTACTTCGATCAGTTAGCTAGGCAGTAATAGTACGTAGTTGTTAACTTTTGTATTTGTACTTTTGTAGTGGTACTACTGCATGTACAGAAGTTAGTTTTGCTTTGCTCATCGATCAAAATCCACCAATCATGCTAATTTCGTTAACCATATGACAAAAGATTGTAGTATATATAGCTACATAAGCTCGGAGCTAGACAACTATATATCCCAATTCAAAGTCTTCAACTCCGAGCACGTGCAGGAATGACCAATATTGGCAAGTCTATCGGCCACAAAATTAAAATCTCGGTGGATATATATGACAGAAGATGTATATGGTACAAATGGTTTTGCCAACCATTTGATTTCTTCTATCACCGTTCTAAGTGGGCAAATATATATGTGGAGGTTCTAAGATGAGTTCACATATGCTGAAGATTTAGTTAAAACTTTTATATTAGAACGAAAATCACAATGATTTAATTAAGAAAAATATATATTCCCAGTCGGGGAGTTGGAGCAACCCTATTTTTCAATACAATACTGGGATGCGTTAGCCAAGTAGACAAAACAAATTACGACTTCATGGAGAATCTATCTCTTCAGTTTAGGATCCAATTTCTCTACCGGCATCATATGTCGTAAATCAACTTGGAGTGATTGCAGAGAAATGGCGAGTGAGAAACGCCATCCTCACTTGCACTCGGCAGTCGGCACCATATAAGCCTTCCCTTCATGAGAAAGTCCACCCCTCCCCATGAACACTGGTCGTCCCCATCCTGCGGATCTTTATTACACTTACATCGCCAAAATTCAAAATATTTGCTGAGTGAAGCTTTGCCCTGATCATTGTTGCACTTGATCCTGAAAAGTGAGCGTTGCTATTCGATCATATTCATCTACATATATATATATATATATATATATATATATATTAATCCCAAAATGTCGGAGTAATATTACATCAACTAATACATACAAATCATAAGTTTGAGATAATAAACATATATGCACCTACGTACGTACACACCTCTGAATAATGTCGCTTGGCCATAATCCGTGGAATGTGAAGTGCAACAGGAGTTGATCGAGAGGTAGCAACTAGCAACACTGTCGTTGTTATTGATGCGAGGTGGGGTGGGTGTAAGGAAATTGTGAGGAGTACATATATTGGCCATCACGTACGGTACTAACAATGGCCAAGAACCATGTTCAGTTGAACTGAAAGCTTAACGTACATCAAGGCCTTCCTGGTATTGAAAGTGATTTCAGACTAATGCCATTTTGATGCTCTTTTAAGCACCTTCTTTTCAAGCTCGATCAATCATGAAGTAGTTTGGTCATCTGTTTAGTTTTTAATTTAGTTGGAGCTAGTTGTTGAGAAGTATTGAAGCCGCACAGATTTAGGATTCTTAATGTAATTAGAATTGATTTATTATTTATTGCAGATATATTTTCTTACTAGGAATCTTTCTTGTAAAATTATATATATGGCCAATTCGGGATTGAATGAATGTATTGCATTCTACCCTAAATACTGTTTATACTTTTCTACTTGGCATCAGAGGCAACCCTGTAGACCTACCGACAAAACCCTATTTTTTATCATCCACTACACCTTAATTCCCACGTAATGAGTGAATGATTCGACTTTGCTATGATTTTTTCTCTTCCACCTCCACGTACACCTACATACATCCACTGCCATCAAGAAAACTCATATTTTCCCATTGGAGTTCTCTTGAATGATACCAATTACTCTACATGGTCCCCTATTATGCAGATGCGCATTGGGGGCCGTAACAAGCTTGGATTTTTTACCGGTACTTCGGTTGCTCCACCTATCGACACCCCTTATTATATTACTTGGGCTACTGACAACGAGAAGATGAATAGTTGGATGATCGATAACATGTCTTCTAGTATCGTTAAGCGCTATCTCCGTCACAAGACTACTGCTGAAATTTGGAATGCCTTACAATTGACCTACTATGATGATGGTGACTTTACCCGGATCTATGAGTTGCACCGTACCGCCTTTTCTTCACTGCCAAACAAGCTGGACGACCCTTATCCGTTTACTACAATGAGTTGGTGGCATGGCTCGAAGAATTGGATCAACGTGTGGCCTCTTTTTCTGATACCGTGGCTGCAATTGTCCAAGACACCAACTACAAGTCTATGCTTCGGTTTCATATATTCTTGGGAGGTCTAGATCTCGAATTTGATCAAATTCTGGGGAAGATTCTTTGTAGGGAGGAATTATTGAGTCTTGACCGAACTTATGATCATGTTCGTCGTGCTTACACCGACCGTCTTACTTATTCTGCTGGCCCGAGTCAGCCTGCGTTCATGACAACCACTACATCTCCACCACCACCACTGGCGTCGGTTCTCGCTCCTGCGCTCAGGCCGCTGTGGCTCAACAACGGTCCTCTTCTACCTCTAGCTCTTCTAACGGTCATCGTTTTGTCTGCCTTTCCAACTCGTATGCCAACTATATATGCCAATTGTGCAAGGATAAGGGTCACTCCCCAGATAACTGCTTTGCTAAAATTGAATTTCTGGACTGGTAGGGCAGTTATCCACGCAAGACTCTTTCTCCCATAATTGCCTCTGCTCATATCGTCCAATCAGATATGTCTGATAAGGCCTCTCTTGCTACATCTTATAGGAATAATACTTGGATAATTGATATCGGTGCATCAGATCATATGACTAATACCCCTAACTTAGTTCACTCTCTTCGTCCCTCTACTTTACCTAGTATCTCTACTGCTAATGATTCCCCTTCTTCTGTTGTTGGTGAAGGCTCTGTTACTCTGTCTCCATTTTTAACCATTGATTCTGTCTTAGTTGTTCCCTATCTTGCATATGATCTTTTGTCTATTAGCCAAATCACTATGGCCTTCTCTTGCTCTTTCACATTTTATCCTAATTTCTGTGTTTTTTAGGACACCCTGACTTAGAAGATTCTTGGGTATGGTATTAGACGAGGGAAGCTATACTATCTCAATTTGATATCAAGAGGAGACAAGCAGCTGAGTTTTTTGAGTCAAGCCAACAGTGTTAACAGTTTGAATAAGGCCATGAAAACCATCTGGTTGTGGCATTGTCGTTTATGTCATCTTAATTTTGGTTATCTTAAGAAGTTACAACCTCATCTGTTTTCGGGTGTTGATGTTTCAAAGTTTAAGTGTGATGTCTGTGAACTGGTTAAGAGCCACTGTGTTACTTATTCTCCCAATTTAAATAACTGCTCAGTTCCTTTTATGAAAATTCATTCTGACGTTTGGGGTCCTGCTCGAATTTCTACACCTACTGGAGCTATTTACTTTGTTACTTTGATTGATGAGTGTACTCAGATGACATGGGTTTTCTTGATGACTCACAAGGGTGATGTGTTCTCTCGCTTTGTTGAATTTCATAAGTTGGTGGCCACTCAATATCAATAGCCTATCCGAGTTCTTTAATCTGACAATGGTGGTGAGTATGTTAATAACGCCATGTCTACCTATCTGAACTCTCATAGAATCCATCATCCAACATCTATTGCCTACACTCCTCAATAGAATGGCTTAGCTGAGCGTATGAACAAGACTTTTTTAGAGGTTGTTTGTGCCTCTTTGTTTGGCATGAATGTGCCTTATTTTTATTGGAGTGCGGCTGTTATTTTTGCTGCTTATTTGATCAACCGTACTCCATCCCTTGTTATTGAGTTTTAGACTCCCTATCAGAAGCTTCATGATTTGCTGACTGTTCCTTCTCTCCCTAACTTGGAGCCTAGAGTCTTTGGGTGCATTGTGTATGTTCATATCTACAAGTAATTGAGAGGCAAGCTTGATCCGTGTGCCTTAAAGTGCGTCTTCATTGGATATCCAGATTTTGAGAAGGGTTATTGGTTTTATGATCCTCTCACAAAGAAGACTCATGTTTCTCTTGATGTTTCCTTTCGAGAATCTGAGCCTTTTTACTTAGGGGAGTGTCAGAGTCTTCATTTCAGGGGGATAGAAATGGATGTGAAAGAAACATTATGAGTTTACCAAAATTTAAAGCACTTGAAGACTTGGAGTTGAGATTTGGGGGTTCTACTATACCTCCAATGGCAGACCAGGGAACTGCCTTCGATGGATCGAAAGGTCCTCTCGATCCATTGAAGACGGATGAAGTCTAGGGTGATGGCTTCGATGGGTCGAGCCCTTCCTTTGACCCAACGAAGATGATAAGCAGTGCATACTAGGGAGCTTCCTTCGATGCATCGAATGAGACTTCTCGATGCATCGAAGATCCTATATTGGAAGAGAAAATTTCTCCTCAGATCAATGAAAACCTAACGACTGATTTAACTTTTGAACAACATCGAGATAGTATTGAAGCTTTTATTCCCCTGTCTACATCACCAACTGAGGTCTCCGTTCAGAATATTCTACCTGAGGTACGTAAATCTAACCGTGTCACTAAAGAAGTCCCTAAACAACAATATGAGCCTTGTATAGATGCCAAAGAAAAATACTCTTTTGCTAACTATATCTCCCACCATAGGTTGTCAGAATCTCATGCACTTGTTATTAATCAATTATCTTCAGTATCTATTCCCAGCAATGTACAGGATACCTTGACAGATCTAAAGTGAAAACAAGCTATGAATGAAGAATTAGAAGCCCTACAGAAGAATGAAACTTGGGATATGGTCTCTATGCCACCTGGTAAGAAGACTGTTGGATGTCGTTGGGTATTTACTGTGAAGCTCAAAACTGATGGAAGCATCGATCGCTACAAGGCTAGGTTGGTTGCCAAATGTTATACCCAGAAGTATGGAGTTGACTATCAGGAGACTTTCGCACATGTTGCCAAAATTAACATTGTAAGAATCCTTATTGCTCTTGCAGCCCGTTATGATTGGCCTCTACGTCTATTTGATGTGAAGAATGCCTTTTTGAATGGTGAATTAGAAGAATAAGTATACATGGATGGTGAATTAGAAGTCAGTTGTAAACTAGGTAATGAAGGAAATATATGTTATCTAAAGAAGTCTTTATATGGCCGGAAGTAGTTACCTAGAGCATAGTTTGAGCGTTTCTCCAAGACAATGAAGAAGTTTGGATATCATCAGTGTAATTCTAACTACACCTTGTTTGTTAAACGCAAGGATGGTAAGACTACTGTCTTGATTGTGTATGTTGATGACATGGTGGTTACAGTTGATGATCCATGTGAGATGGCAAGTCTTCAGAAACAATTGTCGCTGGAATTTGACATGAAGGATCTGGGAAACTTGAAATATTTTTTGGGAATTGAAGTTGCAATGTCCAAGCAAGGGATTACGTTGTCCTAACGGAAGTATGTCTTGGATATTCTTGCTGAGGCAGGACTGTTAGACTGTAAACCTGTTGTTACTCCTATTGAGCAAAATGATAGGTTAGAGCTTCTTCCAGATCAAGTTCCAACAAATAAGGCCAGGTATTAGCGTTTAGTTGGTAGATTCATCTATTTATCACATACTAGACCTAATATTGCATATGCTATTAGTGTGGTGAGTCAATTTATGCATAATCCTGGAGTAGACCATATGGGTGCAGTATTGCATATTCTCAGGTATCTGAAGGAAATACCTGGTAAAGGTTTGTATTTTGCAAGAAACAGTGAGTTGTGTGTTTTTGGCTATATTCGTGAGGTGTGTGTTTTCGGCTATAGTGATGCAGATTGGGCTGGTGATCACACTAATAGGGCATCTACTTCTGGTTACTTTACTTTTATTGGTGGAAGTTTGGTAACTTGGCGCAGTAAGAAGCATAATATAATTGCTCATTCTAGTACAGAAGCTGAATATCGTGGGATGACGAGTGAAGTATATGAATTACTGTGGATCAAGAATTTGTTGAAAGAATTGAGTTTCAGACTTCATAAATCTATAGATTTGCATTGTGATAATATCACTACCACAAATTGAAACATTACCGGCGAGATTCCGGCCAACAAAGCCGGCGACCGGAAAATTCTCCGGTAATGTCCATCATTACCGGCGACTTACTCCGTCGCCGGTAATGTCGCCGGAAACACGCCGGTAATGTTCCAAAATATTACCGGCGACTCCAACCGTCGCCGACAATGTCAAGCCGAACATTTCCGGCGATTTTCCGGCCGGAATTTCGCCGGAAATGTGTGGCTAGACATTGCCGGCGACGGTTGGAGTCGCCGGTAATGTTTTGGAACATTACCGGCGATTTTCCGGCGTAAAGTCGCCGGTAATGTCTTCATTTCCGGCGACTTACTCCGCCGCCGACAATGTGTCTTATATTAGATGCCGGATGCGGCAGCTCGATCATTCAATCATTTTGATAGAAAAAAATCCAGAGAAATCGAAAGAAGGAAAACGTATGCTCTGAAATCGATCATTCGGTATATTGTCAAAATTAAGGCGCGCGTCGAAAACTCGATCACTCGGGAAGCTATATATATTGGTAGGTGTATATATACGTATATGTGTATGTATATATATATGTGTGTGTGTTGATCAAATCCAATTCGTGAGATATATATGAAATGTTGTTGATGTCACCGAAACGAGAAAACAGCTTGTAGTTAATCTTGTGTCTGAATCAACGACTGGTATTATCGTATTGTTATCGGAGCCAGGCTTAACAGAGCCTCCTACCCAGTCAAATACGTTTTGAATTGAAAAAAGGAGAATACCATCATCGAGTACTGAATCGAATTCAGAGATTAGATCGATATATATATATATATATATATGCATGCATGTGTTGATTTAATTAGAGTTGAATTGAGATATCGCGTCGATTATTAGTAGTGAATGTGTGTATATATATATAATTAATATGTAAAATTGTTAGAATTTTCAGGATGGACAAGAGTTGGATGAGTCTCGAAAGATGGGATGTAAGATATCACGAGGGAATTAGGAGTTTTGTGGATTTTGTGAAGGCTAATTGTGGAGACACTACACTTCATTATTGCCCGTGTAAAGAATGTAAGTGTTTCAGCGATCGATTTCGATTTCCCATTGATAAAGTCCAGAGGCACCTGAGTAAATATGGGTTTTGGGATAAGTACACTTGTTGGATTTATCACGGTGAAACATCGGTAGCGGGTCCGCATGATCATGGACAATTTGGTGAGAGGGCCAGTCCACGCTATGATCATGGAGATTTTGCTGAGAGGGGCAGTTCATCCTATGATCCAACATCGATGTTAATCAATGATATGTTTCCTCATGAGAGCGGTGTATTTGCTGATGAAGCACCAAATGTCCCTCCCGTCGTTGAGGGTTTCCCCCATATCGAGCCAGTCGAACCATTACCTGGAGCTCATGTCAACACAAGCGGTATGGACAAGTACAACAACCTGATTGCATTGCAACAGACTCCGTTGTACGACGGTTGTAGTAAGACTGTTCTTGAAAGTGTGATGGGAGTGATGCAGCTCAAAATGGAGAACAAAATGTCTGTCAAAGCTGTTGATTCTTGGTTGAAGTGGACTGCTTCGCTACTGCCACCTGGTCATCGTCTTCCTACCACTCATCATAAGGTGCGACATATCCTAAAAGATCTTGGGCTTTCCTACATCAAAATCCATGCATGCAGATATGATTGTATTCTCTTCTGGGGAAAAGATCTCGAAGACCTTGAAACATGCCCGGTATGTTTTACAGAAAGGTATAAGTTGACTCCTGCAGGCAACAAGAAAGCTGTGAAGATACTTCGATATTTCCCGCTTATTGATAGGCTGGAGCGGTTGTTCATGTGTGCTTTCACGGCCGAGGCAATGAGATGGTGGGCTGAGAGGAACTTGCCTGACGATGACACCCTTATACACCCTTCCGACGGAGAGGCTTGGAAGCACATGGTCAGGGAGTTTGATCATTTTGCAGCAGAGGTCCGAAATGTTTGGCTAGGGCTCTCATCTGACGGATTCAACCCTTTTGGTAACATGAGTCTTCAATACAGTATATGGCCAGTTATTTTGGTACCGTACAACCTTCCACCATGGATGTGCATGAAGAAGGAATACAATATGCTGACTCTGTTAATTCCGGGCCCGGGTTACCCAGGAAAGTGTCTCGATGTGTATTTGAGGCCTTTGATTGAGGAGCTTAAGTACCTGAGTGAGTGTGGCCACCCCACTTACGATAGGTTCAAAAAGGAGATGTTCCAGATGCATGCCACGCTTGTTGGCACCATTAGTGATTTTCCTGCCCGTGGTATGTTGTCGGGCAACGTTACCAGGGGTTACAGGGCTTGTTCAGAGTGCATGACGGTTGATTGTTGCAGTCCTTATTGCAGTAAAATTGTTCAGATGTGTCACCGTTGTTGGCTTCCATATGATCACCCATTTAGGCAGGATCCAGACGCGTTTGATGAGACTGTGGAAACAAGTGTGGCACCCAGGCGATGGACAGGGGAAGAAATTTTGGAAGTGTTGAATGAATATGATTTTGGCCAGCTGAGCAATCATCCTGACATAGTGGCGTCAATTCCAGACAAGCCCGAAAGGTATAAGTTTTGGACACACAAGAGCATATTCTGGGAACTCCTCTACTGGCCCAGGTTGCCTATCAGACATTACCTAGATGTCATGTACATAGAGAAGAATGTGTGTGAAAGTGTGGTGGGCACAGTTCTTAACTTGGAGGGGAAAACAAAAGACATCCCTAAGGCACGTATTGATCTGAAAGCTATGGGACTGCGGAAACATTTGTGGTTACGAGATGGTAAGAGAAAAATGCCGCAAGCTCCTTACACCGTCAAGCCGAAGCATAAGCATGAAATTTTTCGGTGGCTGAGTAATGTCAGGTAAATATTCTTATATATGACTATGCAGTACAGAAATTGGTTTGCCTTTAATTTTTACCGGATTATGGTGATATGCGAGAAATATAATTGTTGCCTATGGCTATATATATATATATACATGCAGGTATCCTTATGGCTATGCAGGAAATATAAGCAGGTGTGTTAACTACCGGGACAATAAGATGTACGGATTAAAGAGTCATGACTGCCATGTACTGCTTCAACGCCTTTTCCCTATTTTCATTCGAGGGTACCTGCCCAAGGAGGTGGTGGAGCCGTTGGTGGCCTTGTCAAGATTCTTTCAGAAGTTATGCACCAGGGAAGTTAAAAAATCAGATCTCAGGGAGATGCAAGATGACATCATTTTTATCATGTGCAAGCTTGAGAGGATATTTCCGCCAAATTTTTTCGACATCATGCCTCACCTAACAATCCATCTTCCCGAACAATTGTTGCTTACCGGTCCCGTACACTACACTTGGATGTATCCCATGGAAATGTACATTTGGTTTGCCTCTGTTTTTATATGTAAAGTCTTAGTTTTACCCCTTTTAACATGCACTTGTTAACTTGTAGACAATTGGGAGCCTACAAGGACTATGTGAAGAATAAATATGCACCTGAAGGGTGTATCGCTGAAGCATATGTTGCGCACGAGTGTGTCACGTACACCAAAGTGTATTTGGGAGCGCTTGAGGACCCCCAACAACAGATGCCGATAGATGAACCTCAGTTCAACCTTTCTATCATCTCCAATGACGTTGTAGTACAGGGAAGCTTGCCAAAGTCGTACAAGTTGGATGAAAATGAGGTAGTCATTGCCCACTGGTCGGTACTGATTAACTGTGAAGAAGTACAATATTGGAAAAATTATCATCTTCACTGCCCTGCTATTGCCGGAAATGTTGATTACCACAACAGGACGTTTGCAAACTACTTTGGTCCATGGGTAAGGGTATATGTGTATGTCTTTTTTTTATTGCCATTTTCCTTATATAGCATGTGTGTACGTACGTGGTTTTGTGGTTTCTATGTTCATAATGTCTTGTGTGGTTTCTTATCGTTTTCAGATGAACCATGTAGCAGATGATGGTTACCCAGAGTGGTCAAACGAATTGAGGGTCCTTGCGATGAAACCGATAGCTTCAAAAGTTTACTCGATGTGTCAGGTCAATGGCGTGAAATTTATATGTGAAAATAGAGACGACCGACTGAAAACACAGAATTGTGGGGTGATGGTCCATGGTGGGCAGGATGGCGTTGACTATTACGGTGTCCTTCATTCAGTTGTTGAACTAATTTATGGGAACCGCATGAAAGTGCACTTGTTCAAGTGTAGATGGTTTGATACTAGCCCGGAGAACACAAGGACCGATCAGCACGGAACATTTTCGGTGAATATTGCTACTACCTGGTATGAAGAAGACCCTTTCGTTCTTGCCTCATCAGTAAAACAAGTGTTTTACCTGGACGATCTTCTTAACAAAGTCCCGTGGAAGGTGGTTAACCATGTTGCTCATAGAAACATATACAGTGCTGCCACACTTGGTGATACCGCAGATGATGAGGAAGTTACTGCATACCAAGAGCCGAACGCTTTTGACATTTCGGAATCATCTACGATTCGCCTTAATAATGTGAGATCTGGGAGTGTGGTTCGAATTACTGGAGCAGAACTTCTCGATGTTAATCCATATGAAGTTGACGCTGATTCAGATGACGAGGATAGGCACATATTGCCAGAGGTTACCTATGAAACTGAGTCAGACTCAAGTGATGACGATGATTACGATTATCATCCTTAGTACGTTAATGATGTAGTCGGAAATTGTAGACGGAAATAATAGACGGAAATTGTAGTCGGAAATCGTAGACGGAAATTGATAATGGAAATTGTAGTCAGAAATCGTAGACGGAAATAGTAGAGGGAAATTGTAGTCGTTAATCGTAGACGGAAATTGATAATGAAAATTGTAGTCGGAAATCGTAGACGGAAATTGATAATGGAAATTGTAGTCGGAAATCGTAGACGGAAATAGTAGACGGAAATTGTAGTCGTTAATCGTAAACGGAAATTGATAATGAAAATTGTAGTCGGAAAATGTAGCCGGAAATCGTTGACTGAAAATGTTGTCGGATATTCTTCGGGAAATAATGACATTACCAACGAGTTATAAGCAACTCGTTGGTAATGACATTACCAACGAGTTAACTCGTCGTTGGTAATGTCATTACCAACGAGTTGAAGTCGTTGGTAATGTCATTACCAATGACTTATAAGCATGTTGCCGGCAATGTCTTCTGGTTAGAAACCCCCCAGCTCGACCCCGAGCTGTATTTCTCAAAATCCTCTCCTCCTCCCAAATCGGTCCGGCTTCACCTCTAGCTCACCTCTAGCTCACCTCCTCCTCCTCCTCTCCCTTTCCTCCTCCTTATCCTCTCCCTCTCCTCCTCCGAAAATCTCCCCCTCCCCTCCTCTCTTCCCCTCACAATTGTAGTAGGCAAAGCATTGTAGTGGTTAACCATGGCAGGTCCTCTCTCTCTCTCTCTCTCTCTCAATTTTTAATTATTTTTGTGTATGTGTATGTGTATGTGTATGTGTATGTGTATGTGTAAATTAATTAGGGTGCTAACTTGGAAATTAGGGTGATAAGTTGTAAATTTATATGCAATGTATATATATGTGAAAATTAAACCTAATGAAGATGCATGATGTGTATATATATATGTGTGAAAACCGTGAAAAATTAATTAGGGTTTGTGATTTGGATGAATATGTAAAAATTAAATTAAATTTAATTAAGATGCATGATGTATATATATATACATCGAAAATATATATATGTTAATTTAGGTGATATAGTTGTTAATTAATCGTATAAATTAAGGTGGAAATCGGGATCGGAACGGTTTAGAACCAAAACGGTTTTAAACCGGAACCGCGCGGAACCGGAACCCTTTGGAACCGGAAAAGTTTGTAACCGGAACCGTTTGAAACATAACGGTTCCAGTTCCAAATGGTTCCGGTTCCGCCCGGTTCCAGTTCCGATTTGTTATAAAACTGTGTCCTTATGACTATTACGGTATCCAGGAGGTAATTTTGCGGCAAATTGGCTTGGAGCCAAATTACGGAAAGGTTCCCGAAATAGTGAAGGGAGCAGTAGTCAAGCTTCCTCCTCACCCACAGTTAGCAACACGCCCAGTGGGCCAATGATGAGTGGTCGCACGAGAGCCTTGCTACAGGCGCGAGCTGAGGAGGAAGCTGCACGATCAAGAGTCGTGCAACCGGAAGTCGAGGCTCGACCCTCAGTCTCCAGACGCTCATTCAGCAGACGTTCCTCCGGTGGCAGAGCCTCAGATGAGCGACAGTCAACGGGGGCATCAGAAACTCCCTCAATCCGAATGCCCCATATTCGCCCGGTGGCTACTCCCGTTTCACGGGAATCATCTGAGGCAGATGGTGGTGCTGGCGCCTCATCGTCCAGGCCTCGTCTATCTCCGCCGTCCGGTCTCTTCCTACCCGACCAGATTCCTGTGATCCCTGAATTCGATGATAGGGGGATGCCTGTTTATATTGAAGGATGGCCGGAGTTCCTGAGCGTGGAGGAAGCGTACAACTTCATCCCGTTCGACCCCGTGTATCTTTGGAGTGTGAGGTGCACTAACCAACAAACGGACGATGCAGGTAAAACCCATTTATCATGTGCAAGATTGATGACTTAATTATTACTTAAGATTTACGATAGGTTCAATTAATAATATCAATTTGTTGACATTGTATTATTAGGCAATTTCGTTAATGGGACTGGAAAACGAAAAGGGGCTAGAGGCACCTGCACCGGGAAGAGACTTGAGCAGGCTACCGGGGGAAGGAAAACGCCCATAAGGACCAATGAGGATGACGAGGTGATCGAGGCATTCGACACCAGCGCAAATATGTCAGCATGGCCGGTGCGATCGTGCGGGACAAGGTCCCAATGCTTTCGCCAGATTGGGAATCTGTGCCTATCTACGTGAAGATGCAAGTGCATAATGCACTCAGTGTGAGTAAAATCGTATTTTCATTACGTAAATTTTACATTTATTAATTAAATCCGAATAAATATATAATTTTACCTTTTATATATATTCATATTGCAGGTGTGGTTTGACGTGGATGAAGTTCTTATTCACACGTGGGTAGAGCGTCAACTACATATGAGGTGATGTGCTTCCACTTATTTGAATATATATCGACTTAGATTTTTGTTTATCAAGTGTTTTAATATCTCTAACTTTTTTTCCTTGTTTTAATATAGGTATAAAGAGTGGAAGAACGAGCTTTCTTCCCATTACACTGTATACAAGGAGCTAGGCCGAAGTTCTACCCCTAGCGAATTCCGGTTTAGGGAGTACGAGTGGCTGTGGCTGATAGCCCACTTCGAGCACCCCAAAGCGAAGGTATGCATCCTAAATATATCTTACAAGCCTAATGTATCGTATCAGATTAAAATAGTTAGTTACTAATTTTTTTCCATATGTTTATCAAACAAGGCGATTTCGAAGACGAACCGGGCAAATAGATTGAAAAACACCAGGGCCCATCATGTAGGTTCACTCAACTATGGGTTGGTCGACTAAGGCGCAGCAACAACAAGAAGTGAACCCCTTGGTGTATATTCATCAGAAGTTCTATCCGCAGTGCCCTGACGAAGCGGTAAGTCTTTCGCCTCTCCATGTGTTAATAAAACTATTTTTCGATATTAATTTATTTTGTTAGCTAATACATTATTCATTTTCGCTTTTCAATTAGGCGAGAGTGGAGGAGGCGACCGCAGAAGTGACCATGAATATAGCTCGGACTAACCATCCTGACTGCTCCGAAGAAGAAGTCACCCAGTATGCCTCTCAGATCGATCCGCTTGATCGCCCTATAGCGGCTCAGATCATGGCAAAAGCGTGCGGGACAGGAAAGAATACCTACTACTGTAGGGGAATGGGCACGGCGGGCGAAGGAGTATTGAAGAACACTTCAGAATACTCTACCGGGTCAAGAAGTTCAACTTCTAGTCGTAACCTCGCAGCGGAGCTTCATAGGACGCAGAGGGAGTTGGAGGAGCAAAAGAGGCAGATGGACGAGTACCAAAACATGGTCCAACAGCAGACACAGATGCAGGCTCAGATGTACACATGGATGCGGATGATGTACGAGGCTCAGACTACCGGACAACCGTTCCCCACACCTCCCCCGGTCCCGGTCCCTCCGTTCCCTAGCTATCCACCACCACCACCGCACCAGTCAACGCCAGAGCAAGACCAAGGTAGCCACCGGAATTCAAATGAGTACATGGATTACTTCGACCCTGACCCGCAAGTTCCTCGACCCTGACCTGTAGTTGTAGTTAATTTTCGTATCGTCGTTGCTATTTGTACTATACGTTGGACATTTATGTGTACTGTTGAACTTGTATGATTGTACGGTTTATGTCTTTCAATGCAGGTTCTGGAATTGGGCCCAATCCAGAACCGCGTTTTTTTTTCAAAATTTTTCCAGACATTGCCGGCGACATGGACCTCAGTCGCCGGCAATGTCTCACATTCCGGCCACGGCGGCGCTGCCATTGCCGGCGACGCAAGTCGCCGGTACGTGATGTCTCGGACATTACCGGCGACGGCGTTTCCCGTCGCCGGCAATGTTAACACCGGCGGGGAATTTCCGGTGACGTCATTGCCGGCGACTTGTCGCCGGTAATGACAATTCCGGCGAAAAAAATAGACAAGGCCGGCGACGGGAGGTCGCCGGTAATGTCTCCATTTCTGGTAGTGTATAGCTGCTGTTGAAATTGCTCATAACCCAGTACAACATGATAGAACTAAACATATGGAGGTGGATAGACATTTCTTGAGGGATAACCTTGACAAGAAGATGATACGTTTCCCCTTTGTGTCATATGAGGAGCAGTTAGTTGATGTTCTTACTAAAAGATTATCACATGAAGCCTTTAATAAATGGATGGTCAAGTTGGGCATGATCGACATTTACGGATCAACTGGAGGGGGAGTATTGACAAATAATGAAGTTGCAGATATACCTTCCTATTAAGAATCAGTCTTGTAAAATTGATTTATTCTTTATTAGAGATATACCTTCCTATTAAGAATCAGTCTTGTAAAATTGTATATATATCCAATTCAGGATTGAATGAATTATTGCATTCTACCCTAAACATTTTTGTTTAGTAGAAACTGTTTATACTTTTCTACTAGTTTGGTGATGCCTGGTTCTTTCGTAACCCCTTGTCTGGTTTCATTTTGGTTTTTCAGTTAGTACATGCAAACGAGTCAAATATTGGCAAGAGGGCGCTGTAGTCATTTAGGGAAACACTACTGATCTGCTGGAATATTGAGTACGTACTATCTGATGCTATATGCTGCAATTAATGTTGACTTAGCTTGTTGCATGTTATGGTTATTGATTTGCTCAATAATTTGTAGTTTGCATAGTTCTGTATCATTTGGTGTTATTGGAAATACGTAAACCATAAGCATAAGTTCTACATAGTTCTGTATCAGTTGGTGTTAACTAGATGAGTACGTAGATGTTTTACGTACATTGCAATGGTAGATTATTATTGTTGAAGCTCATCGATCAGCTCGGAGAAGAGAAGTGAAATTTCAAGGACATTTTATGGTGATGAATTCATGAAAAGTAAGTAGGGAGAAGAGAAGTGACGATTCACGCTAATTTTGCCAACTTCTTTGATCAGACTGCAGATCGATATGGTTCGTGATGAATAGTACGTTGAATACTAGCTTCATGATTCATAAGTGCTGCATTTCCAAACCGTGGAGCGCATCCGAATGGCGGTCGACACTGTGAGAATGATCCTCCTTCAGTAGCCTATAGATGATGTAACAAAGCAGGCGTAAGCCGAAGAGGATGCCGATTATGGCCAAGGCCGATAGAACATAGCCGCGGAAAGAATGGGACTGCTTGCAACCGAAAATGACTCCCAATATACACACCATGATTGGCTAAATGGCTAATGGCATGGCTAAGCATGCATACATATTATTTCTTGCTTGCATATATGTGGTTGCTGTGGAATCGGTTTAAGTAGAAACTTGTGGTGCTCTGGTGTATTCTTGCCTTCGAATGAGACTATTTGATCACTTGTTAGTTAAGTCTGGAATATATATATCTGAAAGGATCATATGATTGAGAAAGACAAATTATTAAAGTAGCTGCATTGCACCTTTTGAGTTAATTCTTCTGCTTTTGTTTCTTTTACAAATCATGGTATTAATCAGTTCATAATAAGCAAAAACAAGATTCTTCAATTCTGACTATTCTCCATGCATAACAATCATAAAAGAAATAAAAATTAAGCTTTCGTTGCCGGGACTTGAAGCCAGGTCTTTCGGGTGTGAGCCGAATACCCTAACCAACTAAACTACAACGGAGCTTATAGTACATGCCGGTAATTATAATCTAGTTCTATATGTTGGCAAGTTCAAAAGCCACGTGGTACCACTCGTGCAGGCAGCAGCAGAGTCGTCTTACTCGTCGTCAGTCTTTGGCTCATCTCATCTCATCTCATATACTGGGACTTGATGATAGCTTCGACTTCCAGGTCCCTTTTCTGTTTCAGGTACTTACTTTCAATCTCTCTCTGTCTCTCTCTCTAATCCACTTTACACCTGATCAAACTAAGTAGCTTCTTTGATTAAGAAACACAAATAAAGATTAATACTTTTACAAGTTGTTCGTAGAAAGAATTTCAGGCCTTTAATATCCGGCCTATATCTGCAGAGTGGATCGACTTGTCAAATTTACACGCACATATGCATTGAACTCCTTAAACTACTTTCCCCTGGTTAGTTTCTTTTTCATTGGCTTCTTGTGCTTCTGGGTTAATAACCAAGAAACCACTAGGCTTATGAAACTCTGCTTCTGATTAGTTTCATAAAGATTACAACATTTTGTTTTGTAGTCAAGTGTTATCAAATGTATGTAATGTATAGGTAGAACTGAAATTACAGGCTTATGATATGTTGTGGTGATAAATTGTGATGCTTTATGGGGGTTGCAGTGATGTTTATTGTTTTTTGACTAGAATAGTTTGTGACAGGAAAACTGCGGTTATGGCGGTTTGAGCTATAGTACTGAAATGGACGGTAGAAAGCATAAGAAAAGTGTTGAATTTAACAAGAAGCTCAAAGCTGTCGATTCGGTGTGGAGACCAGTCAGTAGATTTAGTACTCAAGCGAGTTCCAATGAAGGTGGGTTAAATTTCAGAATTTGGGAATAAAATATCCATGTAATTTTTAATCTATAAAAGCTTGTTATTTACCAGGGTGAAACACAACAAAACATTCATTTCTGCTATGACTTTGGATAATGAACTTGACAGTGTGAGTCAGCATTTGTTACTTAAGAAGGATTGATTTCACTAAATGACACCGGTTTGGTAAAACCAGGTTGCATGGTGATTGCCTGATTGGTTACCATCCAGTTTTCTTAAAGGTTATTTTGTGTGGATTTACAGAATTCTTGGCAATGGAGGTTACAGATAAGCTGGCAGCTGATGCTCAAGTCAAAGAAATTTGTATTACCAAGATTTCAAGTGCTCAAGGTGACATAGAGGTGGCTGCAGAAAAGCTCACTAGTGCATCACAAGTTAACGGAGAACATAAAGTTTCTGGTGGGAAGTATACAATTTCAGTCGAGGTACAATGTATAACTGAAATTTACATCTTTTTCCTTGCAAAATATGTATATATATATTTTAAAATATTTGTTTACAATTCATTTGGGGGTTAGTATTACTATATTACTTATTAAAATCAAAAAGCAATGTTTCATTATTTCATTATATACCTGATTCTGTTGCTTTGGATACCATTTCACATTGAGTTGTTTTGGTGACACATTCTATTTGTGAACTTCTCACTTCTCAGTTACCACTTTCTTTGTTATGCAGATTGGTGCTTCTTTGCTTCGGTTTATCAGAGGAAAGGGGTATAGTTTAACTTGTCCCTGATTGTTTTGAAGTATATATTATGATAACAGTCTCCTATATCGTAATTATTATTTTTCTCATGTTTTTGGGTATCAGAGGGTCTACCCAGAAGATGATTGAAGATGAGACTGGTGTGAAAATTAGAATCCCATTTTCAAGGAAGGGGGATTCAATTAGTAAGTCTACACTTTAACAAAATTAGACTTGATGATACAAAAGTTTTTTTTTTTTTATCTGTTCAAGTCTTATATAATTATGATAGAATTATTATTTGACTTACTGTCTGGAAAATTTCTGAACATTAGAATCAATGTTATAGTTTAACCATTTCCCCTGGTTTCGGCTGCAGTTATTGAAGGCTTCTCAAGTGAAAGTGTATCTAGAGCTGCTGAGAAGATACAAGCTATAACTGATGAGGTCAGTTGACTAGATATGTGGTTTTGCAGAAGATTTGGAGTGATTTCCATTTTATATATATCTCTATCAGTCCTTTTATTTCTTTATAGCATATACCCATTGATATATGTAAAATGTGTGAAGCGGTAGCTACAATTCGTAAGAAAAGAATTCCTTAACCTCATTAAGCCTTCTTAAACCAAGTTCCAAAAGTCTGTTGATAGTTTAGCAGAATTTAGAGGTTACGTAGATAAGTCAACCTGACAGCGAGTGTATTTGTTGGGTCTAATGCATTAAGACTTGAGAGTGTATGAGTAGACATTGAATGTCTCTAAGTTCCTTTAGTGATGCAGCGCACTAAGGAGAAGTTACTAACTACTTGTATTTCAATAATTAAATGTAAGTAACAAGTCTTAGGTGATTTTGTATATGGATACAGGTCTCACAGATTGATTCATGTACCTCGGTCAATTTTCGTATTTTCATTGTCATTTTTACTGTCCTTTATAACTTAGTATTCATTTAAGCTTCAGATGTTATAAGAGTGGTATGCTTTGGAGTTTTTGGGAGATGCATTTGAAGCCTATAAATAAGGGCATCTACTATAAACCACCTCAAGTTTGGATAGGTGATAATTGTTTAAGGCTTTGTATTTCTCTGGTTGGATTCCTAATCTCAACTCTTTTTTCCCCCTAAATCTCAATGTTTCAAATATCGCAATGATGCAACACTGTTAAAAATTTCTATCAACTTTTTTCTTTGCGTCGATATGCAGGCAGTTAAGAGCCCAACTCTTGATTATTCTCACTTCATTTCACTTCCGTTGGCAATTAATCCTGAATTAGTTGACAAGTTGGTCAGCTTTCAGAACTCAATCCTGGGAATATCTCATTCTTCCATGGGTGAGAATCTGGATAGTACTTCAAACGAAGATAGTTCTGAGAATGAAAATGAGGACCAAAATTTTAAGAAGGGACCTAATGTCACAGTCAAATTTAGAGCTGAAGGTGGCAGTGAACAGGTGAACATGACCAACATACCACGTGTCAGTTATGCACCTAAATCATCGAAATTTTCTGCCCTCTCTGGTATGAGAACTATCTTTGGGAAAAATTCTATTCAGTATATGTTTACTTTTTGTAAAGCTGATTGGGTCACTGATTTTAGTTGTTTTCTTTATAAAATGTCATCTCATCAATTGCTATGCAGGTAGATCTGTACTTTTGTCTGCGAGAAACATTTAGGCATCATAGTTCATTTTTCCATGTATTTGCCCTGTTTGGAAGATCAATATCTCATTGATGTTTGTGGAACTGACAGACTTGGGAATCGAAAAATCAATATTCATTAAACCGAAAACATTTCACTTGACTGTGCTCATGTTGAAGTTGTGGAACAAGGACAGAGTTAAGGCAGCAACTGAGGTTCTGCAGGTAAGCATACCTCAAATCAATTCATTAAAGTGGTAGGCAGATAGTGGGATTATTGACTTAAAATGGTTCATGTATCTATTCAGAGCATCTCATCAGAAGTGATGGAGGCCTTGGATAATCGCCCTCTATCGATAAGACTCAAGGGCCTGGTCTGAATCTTTCTTCAGAATCTCTCTATTAAGCTTTTCTTGTGCATTGACTGCATGATCTTATGCTCAGCCTCGTGGGTGGCTTTCTTTGTCTGTTAATTTACTGAAGAGTTGAGTTGTTTCAAAAGATGTTATCCTTCATATCCTTACAGGAATGTATGAGAGGTTCATTGGCTAAAGCTGCTGTTCTGTACGCTCCTGTTGAAGAAATTGGCAGTGAGGGTCGACTTTTGCGTGCCTGTCGTATCCTAGCTTTCTAATCATTCATCATATGTCAGTTCACTTTTTGCAGTATGTGTAGCATAAAAGCAGAAAACAACATTAATTTTTTGTTTCACCAATTATTTGTTGCTTATCACTTTGTTACATGTGTTAATTTTCTTAAGCTTTCATTAGAAGTCATTATTGATGCATTTGTTAAAGCGGGCCTGGTTCTTGAGAAAGATACTAATCAGAGATTAAAGGTAATCAAACGAACTTTGGCCACCATTTTTGTCGGCAGTTGTGCTCTAGAATTTGATTTTTCACATTTAATTTACAATCCTATGATACATGTCAGTTAAGAGCATTTAAATTTTTGAATGGCAGCTCCATGCAACAGTGATGAACGCAAGGCATAGGAAAAGGTACTGTTGTGCTTTCTTTAGTGTTCTCATGTTTCTCTTACTCCAGTTCTTCGTATATATTTCAATAGTAAGTGTAGGGGACAAACAGTAATTATCATCTATTGCTGATATTGAAATTGTAACATGCAGGAGGAATCAAACTAGAAAGTTCAGTACCTTCGATGCCCGTGGCATTTTCGAGCAGTATGGCTCTGAGGAATGGGGAGAGTATCTTATCCGGGAAGCTCATCTTTCCCAAAGGTTTGTGTTTGATGACAACGGATATTATCATTGTTGTGCTTCTATACCGTTTCCAGAATAATGCAAATAAGAGGGCTTTGTTTATGCTCTAGACGCACTTTAGGAAACAGTATGTAAGATGGAAAAGGGGTTATTGCAATAAATTCAACCTTTTCTTACTATGCCTCTACAGTATAATCACATTTATATTTACTTCATTTTACCAAAATAGCAGCTTTTAATTCTTTTTAAATCCAGTGATATCGCTAGGCGGCTGTATGTGTTCCAGGGTTCCACCTACCATCTCTAACGCTTTAACATGTTCAACTGCATTTTTATATGTTTTTCACACCTAAACTTTTACTGAATACCAACCCATCATTCATGCCCATAAAAGCTGAATGAAGCATTCTTTGTGAATATTCGTACAAATAAAATTGCCTGATGTTAAAATTACTTGAAATGTCATGTACTATTGAAATATAAGTGAACACTGAACACTGAACACTGAAGTAATATAGAATCTGCAGGACTCCAATGTCACATTGGGGCCTTAGTGTTGGGATTTACTATCCTGATTTTCGGGTGCAGAACTGCACATAATGAAATATGGAACTCTGAATAAGAAATGAATCTCATTCCTTTAATGTGAAAGTCGAAACTGGTTACAAAAGCCTGCATGTTTGTTTTCTGCCTAATATTCTACTGGAAAAAGGTACCTTGAAGCTTCTTCTCTACCCAAGAAGGTGACAGAACTGGACTTGTTTCGCACTCCAGAATCTCTCTTTGTGGGTCTTTTCCAGGCTCTTCCAAGTTAAACTTCTCCGTAGGGAAAACCTTTACCCTCCACACCTTAAAAGTTTGGTCTAAGCTTGCACTGTAAACCAACAGACCCTTAACCCTTGCCACATTCTCTGTTTCCAAAGACACTGCTAAGCATCTGACCGGTCCGTGATGTCCTTCGATGACTGAAAGACAAGAGTGGAAGCAGTTCCCTTCCTCTCTCCTCCAAACCCTGACGGTTGCATCCTCAGAGCCACTGAAGATTAGTTCTCCTAATGCTACCAAGCAAAGAACAGCGAAATGGTGACCTTGCAGAAACCCTCCATGGTTATATCTTCCAGACATCTTCTCTTTCTCCCAGAAGTTTATGAGACCATCCGATGAGCCAGAGTAAAGGAGTGTGGTGCTGTTCGACAAGCTCAATGCCAAGGCATTCACTGGTGAAAGTTGGAACTTTAGGGTCATTGTGAGTATGTGTGAACTCTCACCAAACACTCTTCTCCAGATTTTGACTGAGCCATCTGATGAGCAAGTGAAGACACACCCATCTTCTTGGTTGATGACAATTCCATTGACATGACCTTCATGAGCAATGAATGAATCGACACAGCGCTTCTCATTGATCTTCCATGCTTTGACTGACTTGTCCCAGGAGCCTGTGTATAACAGCTTGTCTTCCATGTTGTAAGCTAGGCAAGAGATGTAATCATGGTGCTGCTGGCTGCTTTTTTTCGAAAAAAAATTGGACAGTCGATTTCTCTGTGGCAAGGTTGTGATCTTCCTAGGTTTGAAATTCTCTGCAGAGGATGCATCCCATACTCGAATTTTGCAGTCACCATGTGTAGTAATCAGCATTCTTCCATAGGCCAAGATGGCTCGAACTTGACCTGAATTAGCCTTTATGTAACCAATCTCGGTGCAATCTGGTTGCTTCCAAGCATGAATGCGACTGCTTTCTGATCCGGTGAATATGAAATCTTTCGAGAGAGTTATGGAGAAAATGTTACCTTCGTGGCGGTGCAGAGAGGCTATGCAATGGTAAAGAAGAGGCTGGGAAGAAGAAGTACGCACCGGGGACAGTGTCCATGGTGTCCCGGGACTCATAGGCCGCGGAGGAATCGCATCAATGGATGGTTCAGAAGCAGCAGTGGATAGTCTTGCTGCAGCGGCGGCTGCTATGTGAATGTCAGGCACGTCAGACGATGAGCTTTGTTGTTGCTGGTTATTACCGAAAGAAAGTCTCCGAGGTAACTTGATGCTCTTTCTCTCTTCATCCATGAAACTCCAGAGGTTCTTTTGATCACCATGAAACTCCATGGCAGTTGAGCAAAGGTGACAGAAGGAAACGTTACGAAAGATGAATGGAATGCAGAAAATGTGCTTTGCTGTGCTCGATAAATTTGCAGTTGGGGTTGTTGAATTGGAGAGGTCCAGTCCTTCTGGGGCATTGATTGTAGCTTAACCATTTAGAGTTTTAGAGTATAGTAGCCATTTAGTGACGAGATGAGAGGATGTTTTTTATTCACTTGTGTCATCTATCTCAGTGATGATGTTGGAGAGGCTTGGCTGCACAATGCATGCTTATTATAGCTAGTCCTGAACACCTTTAAACTAGCCGATGATATGTAGTTACCCTGTAAATTTGGATAGCTGGTTCCAACATATGTTGAATTGTCTATCAAGATGTGCACCTTACACACTTTAGAACCTCTAACATAACGGTTGGGTAAGAATTTATGACTTTCTTCAATCCATATCTAACTGAGTTGAAATATAAAATGAAATGAGAAAATGCATCTGCATTTTCATGAGGCAAATCAGCAACTACATTTAAAGCCTCTCTTCCTAACTCTTCTTGCATTAAATATGAAATTGTCATATTACTCTTGTTACTATGGTAATGAGTAGTTCCTAACCCTCTACTACTCACTACCCTAGTAATCGAAACAAAAATACTCATTACAATTTCCATCGAAGAAACTACTCATTATTATGCTCAAATTGCTGTAACACCAACTATAGTCTAGACAGATCAGATCACCATGGTAATGTTACTAATGTAAATGAGAAGTTTGGTGAAAGATTATCGGTAACACCGGCCCAAGAGTATTACGCACTTCTTTTTTTGTTTAAGGTGAAGACAGAAATCTTATTAATGCATGAAATTAGGCACAACGGAGGACCATACGTAGAAAAAGCACCTCGTCCGGCGGCCTCGATGCTGGTGTCAGCCTTTGGCCTCACCGGTTTGTTGTGGGTGCGGCCGGACGGGCCCTTTGTTGCCTTGTGGCTCGTGAGTTCATCGATGTACAGTGGTGTCAGCCGGAGTTTGCGGGAGGGCAGGAGTTATGTTCTTGTTACGTGTTGTCGTAAGGAGAGTTGTGGAGAAGATTGGTTGGAAGTACTGGCAATATGGGGATGGTTGAGGAGCGTTCGACTGCATCTCGTTCGTAAGTGTTTTGCGTCACTGTCGGAGAGAGAAGTTCCAGGGCTAGGAACGTGTTCGATGCTTAATCGAACAGTATGGCAGAGCGCGGAGGTTGTACTTGTGCGTGACGCGGGGACGGAGGTGGCGGCAGGTATGGTTCCACCCTAAATCTCTCCAGTTGGCATCAGCGCTGCCTTGATGGAGTTCATCAGCGACGCGGGGTGTGGTAGGCTGCTAGGTTTGATGCAACTGACGCATGCAAGGATATGGGCCTCTTGCTTTTCTCTTTGTGGGCTTTCGTGGAGTTGGGTTTGGGTTTTAACCCTAGGCCTAGGTTGTTTATTTTTTTCCAGTTTTTTCTTTTATTGTTTTCTATTAAATAGTAGTTATGTTTTGTTAGTAGTAAACTCTTATGCTATGTGGCTAGGGCTAGTCAGGCGTCTTAGGTGGGTTGTCTATGTGTGTACTTTTAATGTCTTGTCTGCTCTAGTGAGCATGCATTCAGTTAAGTGGACACATCCTCCTAGTGGTAGGACGAAATGTAGTGTCGACGACTCGATTGTCGTTCGACAGCATACTAGGGAAGCGGTTCGAACCAGGGTATTGATGGAATGCTTTTGTGCGGAAAGCAACAGTTTCTTTCTAGTGTGCCGCCATGTTTGTAAAGCAGATAAAATAACCGGTATGGTTTTCTCTGCTAGTTGGTGCATGTTTGATTACATAGTTTTTGTAGGATGTTTTGTGACTATTCAGAATGTTCACTACAACATTTTTACACATTGCCGGCGACTTTTAAGTCGCCGGTAATGTCCAAAAACAAGGCCGGCGATTTTTGGACATTACCGGCGACTTAAGTCGCCGGTAATGTAATTTTTTTTTTTTTTTTTTTTACATTGCCGGCGACATGAATTTATGTCGCCGGTAATGTCTCGAAGCTAAAGACATTGCCGGCGACATAAATTCATGTCGCCGGTAATGTAAAAAAAAAAAAAAAAAAAAAGACATTACCGGCGACATAAATAAAGTCGCCGGTAATGTCTTTTTTTTTTTTTTTTTTTACATTACCATCGAGGGATTGCCGGCGACGGACATTACCGGCGACAAAAATCGCCGGTAATGTTAAAAAAAAAAAAAAAAAAAAGACATTACCGGCGATTTTCCGGCGAAAATCGCCGGTAATGTCTAAAGACATTGCCGGCGACTTAAAAGTCGCCGGCAATGTCTCCAAATGTTGTAGTGGTTCTATATGTGGTTATTGTAATATGGGTTCAGGTTTATGTCTCTCCCCCTATGTACTTAACAGTTTCATTAGAAAAGGCACTTAAGGCTGCCGCACCCGCCCTTAGTTTCCAAAAAAAAAAAATCAGGCACAACTTGGAACCAATAAGGGACCCTGGCATTGCGTAGGGCCTATTTTGCTAACTTATCTGTTGGTACGTGATCCCGTAAACACATAATGGTCGCACACTTAGTCACTCCAAACGGGTCAACACAGCCCAGACCAAACGCAATACAGCAATATAGGCTTCAACTTTAAATAAGGAAGTAACACCATCCGAAAGCCCACGTGCTCGGAATAACAAACGGAAGGTACCAGGACAGATCATGAACAAACAAGCAGGATCCCACATCGAAGAGCAACAAAAGACTCCATACTCAACCGCCAATATAAACAACACATTTATGACAGTTACAAGGTACGCCCGTTACTCTACCAATACTACTGTTACGCTTCATACACTAACTTGAGCATCGGAGATTCGAAGGCGGGAACAACCCGTCAAGGCTCCTAACGACCGTTTGGTGTATTGCTCTTAACAACAGGTAAAGAACGACATACGCGCGATAGCTCAGATCGTCCGAATTGATCCCATCCGCACTTCTACTAGGATTCCTACGGAGTTTGGTAGAAACATTAACTGCTACTATATTGGCCTCTTAGTCTAGATGGATAAGGTCCTGAAAGTTTTTCTAAGATCCGTCGTGGGATCCTCTACCACTCTGACTAAAATTAGGCAGTTAGAACTAATCCGGGTTGGGCTATATCCCAACTAGATGGCAAGTTGCATCACTCTCCAAACTGCCTCAATCTCTACCGCCAATGCCGAATATACATCAGTAATATAGGTAGCTGTTGGAAAAACAAATCTTCCCTCCCAATCACGAACAATCATGCCTATACCATCTCTATGTGTAGAGGAATCGAATGCTCCATCAATGCAGACACAGTATTGACCTAAAGGAGGTCTTGTCCATGTATGAAAGAACTCTAGCTGGGCAGTCCGAAATCTTATGCAAAAACACACAATGATCATGCCAAGCCCCTGCCAACACCATTTGAGTCTGACTATCAAACTGCTTCCCGTTCCAAAGATTGTCATTTCGGCTTTTCCAAATGAACCACATCATCACTACCAGTCGAGCAAAGTATCTCTAAGAAGGCATACAGAGCAAGTTACCATCCAGTCTCTGAAGGAAGTAACTGTCTGATCAATACTTGCCCAAATGAGCGTCATAATAGGTTGCAGAGCAGGGCATTCCCGAAGTAGGTGCAACTCTCTCTCTCTCTCTCTCTCTCTCTCTCTCTCTCTCTCCTACTCACATAATAGACATATCTCATACACGTTTACTTTGCGGCTCGGTAGTTTTGGCCCGGTAAAAAGACCTAGCAAGCCTTCTAGACACAAAGCTTTGTTGTCGGGGCTGTACCCACTCTCCAAAAAGTATTCCAAAAGTCCTCTCACTGGTCGGGTGCCACTAACTATAGAAGGACCATCTGGTCTCGGGCTATTTGGTAGGCACTACTAACAACATAGTCACCTCTAGATGTGTAATGCCAAACAACTCTATCTTGTCCGGCACTATGGCTCAGAGGAATAGTCAACATAACAGATACATCCTCAGAATATAAGTACCTCTGTAGTGCATCCTAATCCTAACTCCTCTGTGGAGTAATAAACTAGGAAACCTGATCCAAAGTGGTAGGGAACCGGAGCTCCTCCAGAGTGAACGGAGGTCTACGAATCCACCAGTCTCGTAATATATGTATCTGATCTCCTGACCCCACCTATCATTTAGAACCTCTCTCAAGCATCTCTCGTGCTTTCATAAAACTTCGCCAAGTATAGGATGGAGAGGCCCCCCACCTTGGCATCTCAGATACTCTACTGTGCAAAATACTAGGCCCTGTACACCTTTGTTACCAGAGAGTCTGGATTCTGTAATATATCTGCCATACTTGCTTTGCCAATAAAGAAAGGTTAAAATCATATAAATTTCAGAATCCAAGACCACCCTTATTTTTCTGTTTGCACATGGCATACTATGTACACCATTGTATGCGGCACCTGTCTGTAGTATCACCCCAAAAAACGTTTGCACACATCTGTTGCAGCTCCTCACAAGTTGTTTTCGAGATCAAGAAACAACTCATGGTATAACTAGGGAGGGCTTGGGCTACCTCCTTAATCAACAGCTCATGGCAAGCCTCACTTAACAAGGATCCCTTCCACCCTTTCAATCTATCCCGAAGCTGATCCCTGATATAGGCAAAAGTAGCTTTCTTTCTAGCTCTCACATGTGTAGGCAAGCCCAAGTACTACTCATGAAAAGGAACTCGGATCGTCCCCAAAAGTGTAGCCAACTCATCTTGTGCATTCTCCTGTAGATTTTGGCTAAAGCACACACTACTTTTCGAGTAGCTAATAGATTGACCCGAGGCAGACTCACAGACCTTCAAAATCTTCTTGACATTGTTGCAAGTTTGTGAACTAGCTGGAGAGAAGATCAAGCTATCATCTACAAAAAGTAAGTGAGATAGTCTAAGAGCTTTCAGACAGACTTTTATACCTTCTAGTGACCAGCTTTGCTGGGCTCAGTGTAGCAGGGTTGAGAGACCTTCAGTGCACAAGATAAACAAGTATGGAGATAACGGATCCCCATGTCTAAGGCCTCGACTCAGTGTGACTTATCCTCTTGGGGAACCATTCAACAAGAAAGCATACTGCACTGATGTAACACAGGCCATCACATTGCTAATCCAAACATCCGGGAAACCCAAATTTCGCATCACCAAATTCAGATACCACCAGTCTATTATGTCGTAGGCCTTACTAACATCCAGCTTCAATGTCGTTTGAAACTTTTGGCCACTCTTCTTTATCCATAAGTAATGCGCCACTTCATTTGCCACAAACTTGTTATCCGTAATGAACCTGCCTGGAAGGAAAGCATTTTGACAAGGGTCAATAATATATTGCAATAAAAGTTTTAACCTGTTTGCTAAGATCTTTGCTGTAATTCGGTATACCACATTACACAGGTCAATCGACCTTATTCAATGATGCGTTTCAGATGCTGGACTTTCGGTATAAGCCAAACATTTGTGAAGTTCATGGTCGAGAGGATCTGACACTGTAATACATCCTGGATAGTAAGCATCACATCCCCACTAACAATATCCCAATATTTTTGAAAAAAGAGAGGAGGTAGACCATCTGGTCCTGGGGCTTTCAAAGGATGCATTTGAGATAACACAACCCGAATCTCTTCCTCTATGTATGAGAGAAGCAAAGGTCGAGCCACCTCTTCCGTCAGTATCGGCTTCACAAAAGTTGTCACCACTTTAATTAGATCATCTGAAATCCCAGCCGAAGTGAACAGACCTGTATAGTAGTCCACCACAACCGATTCTACTTCATCTGGTGTCTCTTACCAAACATCATGGTTATCATACAACCCCGGGATATGGTTCTTTCTCTTCCTATTCGTTGTCTTTTGATGAAAGTACTTTGAATTCTCATCTCCATCCTTCATATTCTTGTCCTTTGCCCGTTTCTTCCGATACAATGTTTCTTGAGTCAACAACGTTTCTTGTCTGGCATACAATTCCTTCCTCTCTTCAACAACATTCAGGTCAAAGGGTCAAGAATTAAAGACTTCCAACTTTACTTGAATCTCCTTCAACTCATCCTTCCTTTCCCCGAACGTGACTTTTGCCCTGTTCTTCAATTCAAACTGTGTGCATCGGATCTTCTTATTCAACTTGTATTATGAAGTTTCTGGAGCCTGTATCGGTGCTTGTTCCCATGCACTACACACAACCTCCTTACTACTTTCCTCCTCCGCCCACATTGCTTCAAAATGGAAGAAGTGTTGGTGCCCGAGATAGGATATCCTTGGGGTTTCCCTGACCAAAACCAAAATAAGAATGTGATCTGAGGCAGGAGGTGGAAGCTGAACATCTGAAGCTGCAAGGAATCGGTTCCACCATTCTCTTGTGGCCATGGCACGATCCAATTGAATATGTGTCCTGCTATTGTGCCAAGTGAAATCTGCCCCCGTATATCCAAGGTCCTCCAACTCACATTCATTCAGGCAATTGGCAAAATTGTTCATCTTCCATGAAGCCCAAGTTTCCCCTCCCGACTTCTCCGTCGAGCGCAGGATCTTATTGATGTCTCCTACCACCAACCATTCTTCGGGAGCATTTTGAGCCTTTAAATGTCGCAACAAATCCCACGTTTTCAACTTGTGTCTCACCTTCGGTTCCCCGGATAGGCCAGTGACTCGTATCCAATCTCCAATGCCGGCCTTGAACCAGATATCAGCATCGATGAAGCTCGGACTATGATCTCTCAAATAGAGATCAATTTCCTTCGACCAAAACATTATAAGCTCTCCTCCTCCTCTTGTCGAACACGACACCAAGTGACACTCATCAAACTCTAGGCTAGTCTTCCACTATTCATATCTCGTCATGCTACTCGTCCTCGTCTCTATGAGGAAGACGATCGATGGTTTCTTGTCGAACATGATCGACTGCAAAACGGTGAGCTTTGTCGTATCCTTTGTACCCTGAATGTTCCATGATAGGATCTCCATCTTCTCCCTTGATCAACACAATAACACGTCAACACTAGACAATCAAGGAAACCTTGAAGTGCCGATAACCTAGCACCGCTAGGAAACCTGGCCGCTCATGGAGAAAATCTCAGAGTCGTCACTAGGGTTTTTTTTTATTGATTCTATTGTGTGTTTCTCTTTCTCTCTAATTTCTGGTTTTTTCGAACAACAAAAACTACTACGTACTAGATCAACAAAAGCATATAGTTTGAACTTGATCGATCCATACAGAAAATAGAGACTCATCTTTTCTGAGAAAGATTGGATAGAAATTTACAAAATTTAGAAGGAGTCAATTCAGTCATAGAAGAAGCCACGTCAGCCTATCTACCAAGATTTTACCATTTATGGTGTTGTTTAGGGAATGCATCATTTTAGACCTTAGCTTGAACCATACGCTAATTGATGCTTAGTTGTTCCAGTCCGGTTCTCTCTTCAGCAATGAAGCAGTCAATGGTCATCTAATTCGACGCTCCACATTTCTCCACCGAAATTTTATCACCGACCTCTATCAGCAAATTTCTTGGTGATCTTTCCAGAGCTTCCACGGGACTCTAATCAGAAGATGGTGATAGAGGTTCAGTAAGGTCCACCGTTGACTCAACTACGGCCAGAGCAAGTAGATATGTACGGTCTCGAGTCGTCGTCACCGCCGCAGGAGTGGTGGTCAATGACACGGCCTTTAGCAAAGGAAGAGAGGGAATGACAGAGGTGAGGCTGACGATGTCGGCGAGGCAGCGGGAGTAGAAGAGGCCGAGGAGCACGACGTCGACACCAGAGATGGCGATGAGGTCGGCAGTGGAGAGGCGGAGGATGCGAGGAGCGTGGGAAGGATGGTGGCATTGGTGAGAGAGCGGAGCATGGAGATGGCGAGGCAGATAGGGATGACGTGGAGGCAGAGCGTGTCGGTGTAAGACGACGCCGTTTGGATCATGTCGAGCGCGGCGTCGGTGGCAATGGCGTAGCCAGAATTTTCGTTCAGCAGTGTCATTTATATATATATAAGATGTATGGCGCGCTTACTTCTATTTTCAACAAAACTATTCACGAGGATAACAATTGTGAATTCATAATTCGAATATCATATAGAAATCTATTTTATTTTTGAATTGACTTACTAAACAAAATGATAAAATAAATTATAGCTATCAATCAAATAGTAAATGTTGTAAAGTTAAAACTTTATTAAATCATTGATTCAATATATGGCAATAATAGTATAATTTAAGAATTTATTTGATTGGTTAAGGCAAAATAGTTGAGACAAATTAAGGTTCCATTTTTTTTTGAATATTCAGTAGTGTCAAAATGAATTTTATTGTTTTAATTCTTGATAATTACATAAAAATATGTCTTTGATAATCGTAATTAAAAACTTGAGGAGTGTCATTTGACACCCCTCATCCTATAGTGGCTACACCACTGGTCGGTGGGAGCAAAGATGGTGAAGGAGGCGTCGGTGGGGAGCGTGAGGAGCTCGTACTGGAAGTCTGAGGTCGCCATGGTGTTGTACACAAGATTGTAGCCGTGGCTACGGAGCACCCTCTGCATCAAATCGTACTCGCGGAAAGAGATCGTCGTTGAGGGGAAAAGGAGAGCAAACAAGACGACGGCGGAGAGGAGGAGCGCTGCCACCGAGATCAACGTTGGGGCGGTGACCGCCATTGAAGGACAAGAGAGAGAGGTTTTGGCGCGCTTTCTATTCTTGGGGTGTGTGAATCGTAACAAGCTTGGCGTTGACGCTTTGGTCCGTGATACTTAACCAAGGTTTTTTCTTCGGATAGACATTAATACCCTTCACGAGTTGGTACATTCTATTGGTCGGTGAGAGGGTAATAATTTCATCACAAGTTTCGGGTTTGCTATGGTTTTCCAATTTCTTCCAAAATTGCCACTGTGCTTAACTGATTGAGATGGTCACGGAGAACGCTGTGACAGTGTGGCCAACCGTCACAATGCTGCTATGACCGTACTTCAAGTTTAATTTTACTTTATTTTTTTTCTCGGTGTCTTAATTTCTTATTTTTGTCTAGTGTTATCTCTATCTCTATTAATAAAGTGAGACGTGTCTTTAGTGTCATTAATCTCACTAAAATATAAATTTTCTAAAATTTCGATGATAAAAAATAATTATTTTCTAATTTTTATAATAAAAAAAATCAACAAATTAAAAATCTCTATTAATAAAGCGAGGCGTGTCTTTGGTGTCATCAATCTCTCCAAAATATAGATTTTTCAAAATGGCCATAATAAAAAGTAATTATTCTCTAATTTTCATAAAAAAAATAGCAAAATAAAAATAACTTATATAAATATATTTTTACTCTCTAAACTTTCATTTCCGCCTTTTCCAACGTATCGAATGCGGATTTTTTCTAGTTTATTCTAATAACATTTATCTTCGTAATTAAAAGTCCAAAGTCCGGATTTACATTGGCCATGCATATATACCATGCCATATGATCACCAGAAGATTCAGATTGACAAATTATCAAAGAGAAGTAACTTTACGAACCACATTCTCAAAATTGTTCAAGAATATTCTCTGTGGAGTTGATATTGTGATTGTAGTCTTTTTTCCGTTTAACAAGCCCTTTTAATCTATCCTTTTAATTTATAAGCAATCCTATTGGCCTTAAGGAATGCTTAATTTTGTGGTCTTAATATAACATGACATTTCCCATCATTAGAGTAATTCTTATGTATAAATCCACAACCGCGTTCATTGCCACCCAATTCTGAAAACTATAATTACTTATCTCATTATTTATATGGGGATATTAATATAAACAAAGAATAAATAAAATTTCAGCTTCATTGATCGATGAACCCTAAAGTTCTGAATGCAACTATTGCTCATGAGAAATTTAGCTTGCAATTCATGAAAAATGATCGAAAACATAAATAGGATCATGTGACAACCTGACTCTTGTCGAAAATTGTCAAAATACTAAAATAATAAATTATTCAGATAATTTCAATAAAATGTTCGACTAAAATTTAACTCAATCGAAACAAGTCGAAAACCTTATCGACAAGCCCAATCTGGTAATTCAAACTCAACGATATAAGGTACATCTAGTTCTCTGTCGCCTGCACTGCCACTGGTAGCAAACCCCATCACAAATACGCTCGCAGCGTCGATACGAATCAAATGATATATAACACGACACATTTCCAGAAATAAAATTCCGGTCACGCGCCACCACCGGCGACCACTGTTGATGGCGAAAAATGACCCATCAAAAGAAAGATCAAAACAAACCCCACAATATATCTCAAAGGACCTATACTAGATTCCAACACGTTTGGCCAGAATCGGCCCCGTAAACACTCGGCCGTAAAATCGTTTCCGGCGTCGATCTTCTTCATCAAGCCACCTCGTGTCTCGGGGATAGACTCAAACAAACAAAGGGAGGAGGGGAACTGAAACCCCCTAGCCTCGCTGCCTAAATCACCAGAAACCGCCGAGCATGGCAGAGCCCAAATCAAGTTTGACGGAATTCGTTTGAATTCCGTTAAACTCACTTGCAACCAAGAAATTCACACATATTCACAATCTAGAAACCAAAAGGAATTGATCCATACCAAAGTCAAGGCCGGAGAGTCGCCGGCGACGGTCGACGAAGAACACCCGAAATCCTAGAATTTCACCTCTCAAATTCTCCCAACTTGGCCTTCAATCGCCAAAATTGATACCATCAATCGAAAGAAGAGGTTGAGACCGTTCGTTTTCGTCCAATTTCACGGCCAGAATCCGTTTTGCCGGCAGCGGGAAGCTCCACGGAGAATTTGGGTCATCAGAGATCGGTCAACTCTTGTTGGTCTGAAATGGAAAGTCTCCCCTTCCAAAATCAGAAAGTCTTATTTATACGACCATTACATTTCCAATAAACTTCTGTTGATCATAACTTTCTCGTCATAACTCCGTTTTCGACGCTCTTCGCGTTTACGAACTTGTCTCGACAAATTCTACGATTTCTACCCAAAGTCAACCTACTTCATCAATTAGATAAAAAGTCAATCTGAGACCTTTTAATATTTATCGACGGTAACAATTATTTACCGCAACCACTAATCCATCTCGAATTATTCATAAATGGTAGAAATTATATAAAAAACTCGGGGTATCACAATCTACTTTCGTTAAAATAATTTCGCCCTCGAAATTACAAATCAAATATTGCAGAATATTTCTGCAGAAAATTGGGCAGAGTCTCCCCATAAAATAAGCTACCCAAAACCTGCAAAAAGTCCAAATACACTTCAATACTCACAATTTCCAACCTATACCGCGCGCAAGCCACCGATGCTCATCCATATTTATCCACTAACACATATCATTATCTCAAAAACTATATATGAATTGCTCAAGTATAATCAAATTCAATAACTCTTATCAAATTAAATCTTGGATGCTGAAAAATAAATCAAATGGAATAATCAGTAAATAGTAGTAAACAATACCTATAACTCGAAGAAGTCTCGAAACTGTGAACAATCCACCATTGGGATTGTGCATACTTTCTGATGATAATATTTCGTTGCGATAAAATTGTTAATCAATGTTTCAAATTTCCAATCATCGTATTACCACATAAACATGAAATATTATAATCACACTCGTATATGTTTCATGAGTTCAAATCATATTGTATTATCACTGATCAAATGAGTTAAAATTATATATTCGTACTTGTCGACTAAGCAAATATCATGTTCTCAATCTCGTATTTCAATTTCAAATCATCTTAATTATGTTTATATGCTCATCTTATGAGCGATTATTATATTGTCATGTTCGTCACGCGGACAAATATCACATATCAAGTTATATCGTATATCGTGATGTTTATCTTGTGAGCTCAAATTCTCAAATCATAGTGCTCATCTCGTGAGTTGAAGTCACATTTCTCAAATCACAAATCACGATGCTAGTCTATCGAGCTCAATCATTATCACATAATCCTCCGTCCTACGACGATAATCACATAATGTAGATCGATGAATCATTTCACGTTTCAAGTTGTTATTTTACGTTTCAAATTGTATCGTCATATATCATATACTCTCAAGTTAAGGACATCAAGAACACCCCGTCTATCAACGACAATCAAATATAATATACTCTCGAATTCACGATATCGAGAACACCATCTTATTTGTTTTGGATTTGTTCATCCTAAAGAGGCACAAGCCCTACTTAACTATCGCCCGTAAATGGACCCTAATCAGAATTTCAACCAAGCTGCAGCCTGGCAGCTCCACCAATCTGTGGCAGCCTATCCATATATCTCATATATAACCATATATGTAATACAATCAACTTTTCAATTCTCCGTATAGTAATTCTTGTTTACATTCATAATCGTAATCGTAACAATTTCAATTTCATAATTTTCGATGAATCCCATTGGACTCTAATCAATTTAAATTGATCATAAATCATGATCATAAATTGTTTTTCATCGATATGCAAATATTCAATTCGGATATTTGTAGAAACTGTACAAATAATCACAAGTACAATAGGATAGAACACTATCCATTTTCATTTTGATCTCAAGTTTCAGCTCGTATCATTTTCATTTATCGTTAGAATATCAACTCATTTCCATTCTGTTTGACAACCAATGTTGTCGTCCTGTTACCACTTCGTAACGGTCTCGATTTTTCGTGTTCTCGAATATCGTTCATTGTAGCACAATTTATATAATCAATATAATATTAAAAAATATATCGATAAACAAATATAAATGAAAATATATCAATAAATGAATATCGATAAACGAATATCAATAAAATATATCGATAATCTAAACTTTGTATCTACGATAAGAAGTAAAGAACCGCGTACCTCAGGTCCAACAACGATAAATGTGTAACCACTGCTCATCCATTACCACCATTCACCATCTTCGCGATGATAATTTTTTTTTTTTACAATTTTACAAATTCCTAGACTTATACTTTCACGGCTAAACTCTAAAGCAAGATACACAACATAAGCAAAGTCCGAGAGTTGAACCGCGCTCTGATACCATTTGGGATGACCCGACCCTTGTCGAAAATCGTCAAAATACTAAAATAATCAATTATTCGGGTATATCCAGTAAAATGATCGACTAAAACTTAATTCAATTGAAAAAAGTCGAAAACCTTATCGACAAACCCAATATGGTAATTCGAACTCAACGATATAAGGTATATCTAGTTCTTCGTTGCCCGCACTGCCACTGGTGGCAAGCCCCATCACCATCACTCACCTACTGGGACGATGAAGCATAAACATATTTTAACCTCATGAATACGCTCACATTGTTGATACGAATCTAATGATATATAACACGACACATTTCTAGAAATAAAATACCGGTCTCGCGCCGCCACAAACGACGGTGTGTGCTGCCCAAGTGCCATCACCGGCGACCACCGCTGATAACGACAAATGACCCATCAAAATAAAGTTCTCAACAAGCCCCACAATGTATCTTAAAGGACCTATACCAGATTCTGACATGTTTGGCCTGAATCGGCCCCGAGAATACTCGACCGTAAAATCGATTCCGATGCCGATTTTCGCAGTCGAGCCACCTCATGTCTCGGGGCTAGACTCAAATGAACCAGAGGGAGGAGGGGAACCGAAACCCACTAGCCTCGCTTCCTAAATTGCTGGAAACCGCCGAGAACGACAAAGCCCGAATTGGGTTCGATGGAATTCGTTTGAATTCCATCCAACTCACATGCAACCAAGAAATTCAACACATATTCTAAATCTACAGACCAAAAGGAATTGATCTATACCAAAGTCATGGTCGGAGGAGTCATCGACGATGGTCGACGAAGAACACTCGAAACCCTAGAAAGTCACCCCTCAAATTCTCCCAACTCGGCCTTCAATCGCCAAATTTGATACCCAATTGAAATAGGAGGTCGAGACTGTTCATTTCTGACCAAATTCATGGTTGGAGGTGGCTAGAATCCGTATCATCGCTGGCGGGAAGCTCTATGGCGATTTTAAGTCACCAGAGGTCGGTCAACATGGGTCAACTCTAGTTGGCCCAAAATGGAAAGTCTCCCCTTCCAAATTCGAAAAGTTCTATTTATTCCCACATTTTTACGACTATTATATTTTCGATAAACTTTTGCTTATCATAACTTTGTTGTCGTAACTTTATTTTTCGACGTTCTTCGCGTCTACGAACTTGTCTCGACAATTCTACGATTTCTACCCGAAGTCAATCAACTTCATCAATTCGATAAAAATTCAACCCGAGACCTCTTAATATTATTAACGATAAAAATTATTTACTGCAACCACTAAATTGAACTCGAATTATTCATAAATGGTAACACTTATATAAAAATATCGTGATATCATAGATTAACACTCAAAGTTTCAAATGTACTGTAGAGAAAAAGACTTGATCTCAATTGCTCATCTCCCTAGATCAATGACGACGGTGCTCTATAGATGCAATTTCAGCCTCAACATAGAGAAGATAAAAAAGAACATCAACTGAAGATCAAAGGAAGAATATTGAATAATTTATTTATGTTCGACAAGAAGCTAGAATCAGCCAATTAGAAGAAGAACAATACAAACAAGGATTTCTTCTGCAGCACAGTAACTTGTGAATGAGGAAGAGACCATATATCGATCAAAATGAGAGTTTCAGTCTGAAAACACTTTTAAATATATTTCCTTACTCAATCTTATCTTAGTAGGTTTCTGTGTTCATAAAACACATCCGTAATAAAAACTGAAGAGGGTGTTAGGCATTGTCTCTGCCTCCATTTTTTAAATGATTTTGGGTCGTACGTAAGGCATAATTTTGTGGCCCCAAAATAACATGGCAGACTATATCACATTACACACTATCCTCTATTTTCTACATCATATTCTAATTTAATTTGTTAAAATAGAAAAAGATAGAAAAATAAATCTAACAACCTACGAACAGTAGAACACCATGGCTCGTTTCCAGGCCAACGAACAACAAATATTATCTCATTTTTTAAAATTTGTTCTAGATGTATTCTATCAAAATTAGATGATCACAAAAGCTTACTACGATTAAGAAATGAAACACATACTAATGAATTAATGGTTTCAAATTGAATTTCCCCTTTTTTTATTTGAATGTCTTCGATCTTCCTCATTTAACCTAGAACTGGTAATCCTCTTATTTGTATATATGTTCTCCTTCATAATTAAATGGCTATTTTCTATCAAAAGAGCAAATTGTGATAACACTTTTTGGATCCAGTTGTTCAATTGATCTTTTTTTTAGCACCAATTAAGGTCAAGTTACCGTTATTTCAAGCATGATTGATCTTCTTTTTCCCCATTGTATACTTATAGAGAGTGTTGAACTTGTTTAGATTTTGTTTTGCCATGTATTAAAGTTTGATATCTCCGGGTCATAATCGATGTATTTTTCATTCATGAGAATCCAATTCCTTATTATATTAGGGTTCAATCCGGTTCATCGATCAATTGGGGCAAAAAATTTTGTTTTATTTTTTGTTTGTTTTCAATATAAATATAATTTACTGAAGAAGATATTAACTTAGTTTGCAGAGTTGAGGTGACTTCTTATGGTGGTTTGAATTTACACATAGGTATTTATTTAATGATGTGGAAATGCCACATCATTTTAAGGCCACAAATTGAGGCCTTCCTTAATGGACCTGGATCCTCTCCTAACCAAGAGGTTCCTAACATCTACCTAACTCTAATCTAAGCCGTCCATAACATCTGTAAGGCCAAGATCATTTTTTCAATTTATTTTTCTTTTCCTGCCGAACTGCAAAAAGTCCATGATGAAACTTAAGTCTGGCAACTCGATCTCCAGGTAGAGCCAAAAAGTCCGGCAAAATTAAGGAAGATGGGATGAATCAAATGGTCAGTAATGGACGTGATGAAGCTCATGGAACAACCTCTCTTGTGGTGGAAGATTTGGGCCCGGAAGAGCTTTTACATGTCCATGATGAAACTTGCAGCAAAGCAGATGAAGACAACTATAATTCCAATGTTTCCGAGAAGTTGTTTCATGAAACTTTGGAGGAGAGTCTGCAAGAAATAAGTAATCTTGCCACACTAGAACCACATGCTTTGGTGTCACCCCAATCACTTGGTGATTTATGTCCGGAAGGTTGTTGCATTGGAACAGCTTCTCAAGTCACCAATACAGACCTAAAAGAAGAGATAAGTGAAGCATCTTGTCACAATGAAGTTGTTGATTTCACTTGTACTGATAAATTAAACAGCAGCAGTCCTAAATCAATTCCAGAAAACATGGAATCTGATGATTGCACTACTGCCAAACTCGCCGATGAAGTTGTGGAATCAACAAGTGACAATGAAGGCCATGAAAATATATGTGCTTCTGGTTGTGAGGCTCGAGGGGAACAAATAATAACCATCGAGCAAAACTGTGGTAGTTTGGTGACAGACAAAAATGCTAGTGTGGAGTTGGAGAAAAATGAAAGTGCTGAGCGTAGTGTGCAGGCCAACTGCGATTCCGCAACTTGTGGAAAAAAAAAGGAGTTAAATTAAATTTAGGCCTTAAGATTAGAATGAATGGCCAAGATTCTCTTGTTAGGTAGATGTTAGGAACCTCTTGGTTAGGAGAGGATCCAGGTCCTTCCTTAATACCCATATCATTGCTCTTTTTCTTAATTTATTTATGCCATCCTAGTGTTGAGAGTTTGAGACCCTCATTGACGGCTTCATTACTCCGAAACCCGGCCTTGGTCATTTTCTAGCTAATATTACTCAATAAGCTCAGTACTGTGCGCGGGGAGGCTATTGTTGAACATGAGCTGAGGCTGAATTAAGCTAACAACTGAGACTCAAGCTCGATTGGGAGGTTGAGAAACAACATGCTGATCAAAATGTACTACTAGAAAAACCCTTATAGGCCACCCCTTTATTGGGAAAACATTTGCAAGCATATCTTGTAATATAATAAATGACACTCTTTAATTTATTTCGTATTCCTTAACTTATGGATACGAATAACTGTACAAAATTAAAGACAAAATTGGAATTAAAGATTTTAAAGGAACATTGGGTACATAAGTCAGTACATAATAACAACTAGAATAATAAAAGAAATTAGTAATTATGGGAGACACCAACATCCGTCTCCATTGCTCTATATAATTTTCTTCAATCCATTTTACTTTTACCCCGTATTTTTCGGGATATTTATTATGAAATTTAGCAATATTAAAATATACATATATGATCAAATGTATACTGATAAGCGTATTTAATAAGCATAAGCTACATATACATTTATTAGGTATCTATTAGGATAACTATTGGCCACGATTTCAGCCAAAATAGGCTTATATATAATTAGCCATATAATTCCCAATATTTTTATGGGAAAGTTTTTTTATAGATTGGTCACATATTTATTAATTCGTATCCATTACAATGAATATTAGCCACCATTTTAGTATCTAATATGCATAGAAATTTGATAGTATTAAATTATATTTGGGAAAAGGATTTAAACTGAAAATAATTTAATATAATAGGTAGTTATCATTTATGCACAATTAAAGTTATGATAAGAGTCCCAACTCATCACTTCTCATGTCTCTCTTTATTTGGATCTGGTATTGTTGCTCATCTTCATCCAAGATCGATCAATTAGCCGATTGCTATGAGTTGAACCAGTCGTTTGCGAAAAGGATGGGTTCAGCCTCCCTCGGTTACAAGTAAGTTCATGTACTCTTGGTTAAGATCTTTGAGATATGATCGATAATTATATGATATATATATAACTCATCTCAATTGAATATACACTCTAGATTGCACTGAGTCCAAGAGTTTAGGAGGATTATATCCATCGGTAAATGAATACAAGGTGGGTTAGGATGGTATTGATTTGTTTCTATATAATTCATATTTTAATAGTTTATAAATTGTGATTTCTAATGGATTGCAGGCCTTTCACCCACTGAAAAGTAAAGAAAAACTTGGAGAGGGATGAGAATGACCGAGGAAGAGAGTGAGAGAAGAGGAAGACGTCAAAAAAGCAACATGCCAGACAAAAAAATCATGAACGTATGAGATCTATTTTTGTAAAGGACGTATAATAATAATACTAGCCTTCTTACACGCGCGTACGCGGGTGTGGAAGAGTGTCGCGCTCGTGTGTACGCTTGCGAGATTTTATTTGCTAATAATGATTTTGTATATTAGTTTTGGCTATTGTTTATACCAATCTTTCTTAGTGCATCTTATTTTCCGATACAATGTGAATGCATCTTTGGTACCAAGTTAATACATGTAAACTTCAAAGAAGAGAAAAACAAACCAATATATGCATTATCAGCTTATAAGTACCTTCATAATAACTTGTGTGTGATAAGAAGCTTTAAGAATCAACAATTTGTACGTCCACTTAATAGAGTGCATCTTGAAAGCTGGATGAATTAGAATTTTGGCAAAAATAAAAAATAAAAAAATTTAGAGACTTGCAAGTACTACCTAAAATATTGTAAAGTATGAAAATGCATAGTGATATTCGAATATGTCAAGACTCCCACAACTATATGTCTACATCATTTATTTAGTAAATGAGTATTCTGTTTAAACAATACTGTATACATCTAGAATTCATCAAAGAATTCAGTTCCCTATCATCTATGTAAAGGCACCACCTACTTAAACAAATTCACAGAACTTTGATCTTTTAATACAACATCTAGGCAACAGTGAAGCTACAAAAATCAACATCCATCATCTTATTAGAGTTCCCTTATGAGAGGGATTTGTGGCTCCCTTTGTTCCTGTTTGCGGTAAAGATATCTGGTCTTTATTCCCTTATGTCACTACAAGAAAAACACACCTATACCGCGGACTGTTTTCGTCGTCTAGGTGCGAATTTTCATCGTCTAAGTACTTAGACGACGGAACCTCCGTGGTCCAGGTTACGTCCTCCAAGTACCATAGTCTGGGTACTTAGACGACAAAAATGGAGGTCTGCATGGTCCAAGTGAGACTTAGACCACATACTTTTTCATCCGCGATCTAAGTGATCACTTGGACCACGGAAAATACGGTCTCCGTCGTCTAAGTGATTAATTAGACCGTGGACTTTTTGCGCGGTCTAAGTCCCCACTTAGACAGCGGAAAAAGTCCGCGGTCTAAGTAATCACTTAGACCATGGAGAAAGCCATATGCGTGGTCTAAGTGACCACTTAGACCACGCATTTGACTTTCTCCGTGGTCTAAGTGATTATTTAATTTTTTTAATTTTAATTTTAATTTAAAGTAAAATATTAATAATTTGATTAAAATACCAAATTCTCATTTAAATATTAATAAATTAATTAAAATACTAAGGAGAGCAGAGTCGCCGGAGGGAGGAAGTCGTCGGAGAGGGGAGTCGCTAGAGGGAGGGGATCGCTGGATTTTGGGTCGTCGGAAAGTTGCCGGATTTTTTAGAGAGAGTGAGAGTGAGAGTGAGAGAGATGAGAGGAGAGGAGGAATTAAAATACTAAGGAGAGGGGAGTCGCCAAAGGGAGGAAGTTGCCGGAGGGAGGGAGTCGCCGGAGGGAAGGGATCGCAGGATTTTGGGTCGCCGTAAAATAATAAATTAATTTAAACTCGCGGGAGAGCGGAGTCGCCGAAGGGAGGGCGTCGCTGGAGAGGGGAGTCACCGGAGGGAGGAAGTCGCCGAATTTTGGGTCGCCGGAAAGTTGCCAGATTTTTGAGAGAGAGAGTGAGAGTGAGAAAGAGGAGAGGAGGAATTGAGAATGGGATGAGGAAAAAGGATCAGATGGGTCCTTTATATAGAGTTTCACTTAGACCGTGAGATGTTTTTTTCCGTGGTCTAAGTGAACTTAGACGACGGAAATGGGAATTTCCGTGGTCTAAGTGAACAGTTTAAATTTTTGGAACCGGCGCCCAATTAATTTGGCGGGTGAGAGTTAACCGCCCAAATTTTGGGGAACGGTTCAAATTTTACTTAGACGACGGAGATGCCTATTTCCGTCGTCTAAGAAAAATTTGAACCGTTCCCCAAAAAATTGGCGGTAGAAATTGAACTGCCATATTTTTCAACCTAGACGACGGAGATGGTTCATCTCCGTCGTCCAAGTGGAACCTGGACGACGGAAATGTCCATCTCCGTGGTGTAGGTGAAATTTTTGTTAAATTAATTTTTAAAAATAATTCGCAAGGAAGTTTCCCATCTGTCATTCGAATGAAATAGTCTTAAAATATCGATTAACGAATCGTATATATAAACAATTGAATTTAAGATGACGAATAATCTTACGTCTTTAAACTTGTTAAGTATCTACTAATGTGTATAACTTAAGTGTTATTAAGTATTGGCTCATTGCATATAGATATTAACGAAAATGAATTTGGACAAAATAACCGTTGGATACATTCACCATAAGACAATATATAAATAGAATAATTTTCACAAAATAGTAAGTTCGTTAAGGGTTTCATCGGCACAGTCAACCGCAAAACTGAATTTTTTACAAACCGGAAACATATATACACGAAAATCTGTAAGTCCTATTTCGGAACCGTCGACGGTCACACTCTGAGAATTGTTTACTCTATGGTTTCGACGAAAAGAATATGTTATGGGACATGGTCTAGATGGTTGTTGTCTTTGATGAAATTACGAAACTTTCACTTAGACGACGTAAATGTGCCTTTGCGTCTTCCAAGTAAGCACTTAGACGACGCAAGGATACATTTGCGTCGTCGAAGTACTCACTTTGACGATGCAAACGTGCATTTGCGTCGTCTATGTGAAAAGGCAAGGTTTAGGGTTAAGGGCCTTAGGGTTTAGGGTTAAAGTACTTAGACGACGGAGATGTCTTTTTCCGCGGTCTAAGTGACACTTAGACGACGGAGATTTTCTCCTCAGTCTAAGTGACCACTTAGACGACGGAATGACACTTTTCGTCGTCCAAGTGTCACTTAGACCGCGGAGAAAGTCTCCGTCGTCTAAGTGCATTTTTGTTGTAGTGTGCGGTTCTCATTAGATATGCTACTGTGCATCCCTGGATAACACTAGCAATAACAACCTGAGACCAAATTAAAGAAGTGCTCACTGAAACTCAAAGATTAAGATTATAAATGCCTTGCTGATATGGTATAAGAAAAGAAATAATAGTATTCATCTGAATATCAACATGTTTAAGATTCACTATGGTACCTTTTAAAAAAGAGTCACTATGCTAATGTTTACCTAGATTAAAGCATTTAACATGTACTGAAGTATGCAAGTAGTTGCCTAATAGTGGATAAGGGATGATCTAGGGAAGTTCCTACAAAATTTGGTTTAGCACTGCAACAATCATTACTGTGATTAATCATTTAAAGGAACATACATATGGTAGATTTGCATGGCCTAATATTGTTATGGAACACTATGTATGATATGCTAATATATTGTCATATTGAAATTGACTATTCACTATTCAAATGAATCATAAGAAAAGATCTCTCACCAAAATAAACAAATTGTAAGAGTTCAAGTTACCTCAACGGAGGTAACCATCCAAAGCCATTGGTTCTTCAAATAAGACATGGTTGCCCCTATCTCAAATCAAACTATAGCCAAAATTCCTCTGCAATTTACTACAACTTTTAATTATCCTGTGTATGAATATTACCCAAAATGCATTGAAACCATATAAACAAACATTAAGAAAGAACCATAATACAAAGTCGAAAACCTATTTGTAAATAGTCTATTCCATTTTGTTGCTCTTAAAAGTGTAATCAAATGCTAGTTGAAATGTTGTAACAAATCCTAGGATGAAATTGTAATTGTGTTGCTAATTTAGGTGTTGTAACAAACGTGAATCTTCTGAGAAAAAAAAAATTAACAAAAACAAAACATAATGAAATGAAAGAACTAATCCAAGCATCATAAAACGAAAAGATAATTATGAGAAATTTCTATAGAAGACTCGAATATAAACATATACTTCAGATTGGCCATTACATACATGAACTGAACGTATATAACATATATGTAATCAAATGCCCCTCATCATTCTAAAAAACTTAATGAATCAGGCCATAGAAAAGTGATGCATGGAAATAACATGGTCTAATGAAACAATTACGCAGCAAAAAGTTGATTTAGTTATACACAATTCCACCACAATCATCTGGAAAGAAACATAATCAAATTTTGCGGAGAAACCCATATCAGAATACAATTACACAAAGCATGAGAGAGAGAAAGAGAGAGAGAGAGAGAGAGAGATTTGGACTGATTGGTCTTCATCTTCTTCTTTCACCCTCGTCGCCACCTACACCCCTGCATTAGAAACAAATCATTTACAATAGAGAATAAAACATATGTATGGACCCAAATGACGCAACCATTGAAAAGCAAAATACCTTAGGGAAGCCGATCAAAGAGAAAGTAAGCAAAGAAGATAAATTCAGGGGTATCCATCTATGCAAGCGAGGGCAGAAACCAAATGAACAGGAAACAAAATTGATTGAGAAGAAAACTACTCTTTGTTGTAAACCGTAGAGCCCTGCAAGAAACTATTTCCCGCTTACATCGCTACCCATGGTTCAATTTAATTCGGACACTGTCAAGTGATAGAAAGCAAATGATAAAAAATGGTATTTAGAATGTTTGATGTTAACTGCCGCCGTTAACTATCAAAGATCCATTTCTTAATTTTAATTAATAGAGATTATTTGGTAAAAGAACCATGTGATAAAAAAAACTAGAAAATCAAAATTATTGTAAATATATATAGAAAACATGACAATAATCCCAAAAAAGAAACATAATTAAATTACTGTAAATAAAATAAATATTGAATAGAGCAAAATGAAAATAAAATAAGGAGAGAAATTAAATATGTGATATATATAATTTAGGATTATTGAAAAAAATTAAGATACTGAAATGAAAAGGATATCATTTGATTAGTGAAGACTGTTATAGAGAATACGTTTTTTAAATCCGTAGTTACATTGTATCCAATAAATTTTAGATACAATTATATGTATCTCTTAAGATCAATAAATATAGAAAACAACATGTATTTTATGAGCATTTTTCTAGTAGTGATGAATGGCCGGCTAAATCTACAACGCCATTCTTTAAGACGAATGGTGATCTTATAGGATAAAATTTCGATAATTGGATTAATTTCATGGTCCCATCGATTCTTCCTATAGTGATTATAGTTTTTGCTATGGCCACGGTTCTTTTTTGAAGGCAGTTTACAGTGCTTAATTACACCTCAGAATAGCACTTAATAATAGTTGCTTCTGTCTATCGGTTTTGATTGTAATTACTGACTAATTATGAATTTATGCATGTATCTTTGTCTTTAGTGCAATAGATTGTAATCCTCATTGCGCATATAAGAAGAATTATTAACATTCCGATAGTTAATCATGTATCCATTAAGATGCAACTCCATTGCTGCTGATCCTTGAAGCCTTTAAGTTGAAAATGCATGGTCCGGAAAATCATGAATTTACCTATATGCACATGATTTGTATGTATTTGATCGATGTCCTACATCTTATTGAGGACTTCTCCCAACTCCTAGTAACTAGTCAGTATGTACTTATATTATGTGCAACTTTGCAATTGATTTTACTTGCATGCAAAAGATTAGTGAGATTAAGTAGCTACGTACTGCAGTATTGCTGCACTCAATTAGTTTAGGAGTGGCATGAGATTTACAGGACAAATTACTTAGTTATCATTATATTTCACTGCAGCTGGATGGCCTTGAATCGATTATAACCAAAAGAAGCGAGTGTGCTCTTCCAGTCAGGTGCAGATACTACTGATACGTTTTGTAGGTAGACGTGCACATCATGTCAATCATAAATGGGATATTAGTTATCATATAATATCACTTAAGTCGAGAAGAATCTGTAACTTACAAAAGATCTTGTCTAACCATCCGGTAAATGGGGCATTGAGTCCGGATTGAACAATTATATGTCCACATAAGTGCTACTTTGAAACTAATATAAATGGATGCTCAATGTACGTACCTCAAGTTGATCATCTTATACAACAAAAGCAGTTTTTTATCCTCCAAAATGCAAGTTTCTACCATGGTGATGAAGAGAAAGAATCCTAGCCAGGGTCGCCAAAAGATTGAAATCGCGAGAATAACCAAGAGGAGTAACTTACAAGTCACATTCTCAAAACGTTGTGCAGGACTCTTCAAGAAGGCCAGTGAGCTTTGCACACTTTGTGCTGTTGAGATTGCAATACTAGTCTTTTCTCCTTCCAACAAGCCTTTCTCTTTCGGCCATCCTAGCGTCGAGACACTCATCAACCGAGTTTTTTTTTCTCCAATCCCTTCATTAACTTCTCCCACTGCCACTCAACAAGCTGTGTACTCCAAGAAGGCCAGTGTTGAACAAGATCTCAACCTGCAGCTAACCGGAATACAAGGGCGGTTGGAGGATGAGAAAAGGCGAGGAGAAGCGCTCGATAAGATGAGCAAAGACAGCCAGAAGTCCAGCCGATGTTGGTGGGAAAATCCAGTTGAGGAGCTTGAATTGGTTAAGCTCCAAATGCTGGAGGCTGCAATGGAGGAGCTCAAAAACAATGTGACTGAGCAAATCAACAAAATGAATGTCCCTGTCAATTGTACACCATTCTTTATGATGAATGGTATTCAACTTGATCATCATCTTTCTGAGAGAAAGTTTGCTGCTGAGACTAATGGATGCCATGGTTCCATGATCCCTCCTTGTTCCTCTGGGCATGGTTCTTTCTTTTGAAGGTAGCTGGCACTGGACTACCAACATGTCTGATAAGTTTGGAAACATTTTGCATTTATATGCAATAAATCAGAGCAAAATTGCCTGTTATCAGAGCGATTGGTCTGTTTTGTACTAGTGTCAAGCATCTATCGAGTTTTTGTTACGTTTTAAAAATAAAAATGTATAAAATGATTATATTTTTTCTTCTTATTACTCTAATGAAATATTTAATCATGTAATTTATTCAGTTGTAAATAATGTTCAACTTCACAATAAAATATACAATCAATCACAATAATTAAAACTTTAAAAGTAAGAAAATAAAAGGCAATCACAATAATTATTAAAGAAAGAAAAAAAAGACCCTAGCTAAAACCCTGTCTCGCTTGTGTACTGTGATTGAGAGCCTTAAACCTCACTAGACAAAAACTCTAGTCCGGCGCCTGAGTCGTCATCTCTGTTTCCGAACCCACCTACTGTGTAAGTTCTTTTTTCTTTATAACTCTACTATTTACTGTTGGGGATTAGATTGTATGTTCCTCCTTAAAGTTTATGGCTTTTTCTGGGTTCTCTTCCATCTGTGTCTCTGTAAAACTATCATTTTGCTTATAATAGAGATGCCTTCAAAGGGCAAGAAGAATTCGAAGTCCTAATCAAGGCTGTCCAATTCTGAGAGCTTACCCTCTTCTGGGTCAATCGATTTTGAACCCAATGAAGTGGGTATTGGGTCCATTCTTGAAGAAGCTTCTAGCAGATACCCATTTCTCATTGGTAAATCTGCTTTCATTGGAGAAGTTTCTAATGTCGATGACAGTTTCAAGGGATGTAAAATTTGGCTCTCAGAGCCTTCCATGGTTGCCAATTCCTTCACTCCTGGCTCCATTGTATCGGTAATATGTTTGAAGATTACTGTGTTTCGTATTTGATTTCTCAATGTTGGGTGAACTGAACTATGGCCTGTGTGCTGATTTGATTGGCAGGTGTCACTACCTTGTTTGAGAAGTAGATTTTCGGAGAGCTTTCCTCTGGGCTCGTTAGCAGATGAATGTGCTAGACGTCTCGGGGTCGAGTCTTGTGATCATTTGGCTAATGAACCAGGGATCTATTTTGCTCTTGCAACAATTTTTCCTTCTGCTAAGGTGCGTACTACAACTGGTTATTGTGCTGTTGCTATGGGATGAAATTACTATTTTGATGTTATGTAATTGCTTCTCAAGAGGTTTTTACTGTGGATGTCTGATTGTATGAGTAAAAGGTCTGAAAATTACTTCTTCAGTCTAAGTTCTGAAATTTTGAACGACATCCTGCATGCAGAATCAGACAATCTAATTGGACTTAGTTGTGAGCTATTTTGATGGAAAACTTGCACGCATTTCTAGTATCTGTGCTGCCTTTTGGACTTTGAAGATTTGAACTAGAATCAGGGTCGGCATGTATACCTTAAAATAATGTCTTTACTTTGTATACCTGGATCATCTCAGGTTTCAAAGAATGGAGTACAATTGTCTTCAAGTCTTTCAAACACCATGGGTTGTCCTGCATCTGGCAGGGTTGTATTTGTTCACTCAGTACGAAATAAATCCTGAGCTGGTCTTTTCAGCGATACAGAAGAACCATGTAGCACCAAAGATTGTCTGACTGTAAGGAGTAAGATTTAGAGCTACTTCATTCCAACAGTACCTTAACTATGAACATTAACTCTAAAAACATTTCTGCTGAAAAATCATTCTTCCGGTCTGAAAATGGAAATCATGCATCCCCGAAGACACCATTGAATCAATCAAAACTTAGCTTTTCTCATAGAAGTCCATTAGCCTCACCTCGATGGGAAGAGTTGGCATCAAGTGTAATCATTCCTGATGAGTCATTTGAACATTTTGATAGAAAAGGTTTTAGGGGATGACACTTCAAAGAAACTTCTTCAGACATGTGCTACTACATGGCTGTATTCTCGATGTTTACTTCCTGGAAATCTTGTGACTATCCCGGTGCTTTCACAGATCTGTGTACTCAGAGTCATTGGTGCTAAGAATTTGTTAGACGATAAAGCTATTCATGATCTGCTTGAAGAGTCCTCTGGGTCAGTGGACAGAGTAAATGAAGCTTTTGTAGTAAAGCGGGAGACCAAAGTATGGTATCATTTATCATCAAACCTAGTTTCTGAAACTGCACAAAGAAAAGATCTTTCTAGGGTGCAATGCAAGGATGTTATGGCTGATACAGGAGACAATTCATCAAGATTGGGTGGTCTTTCAAAAGAACATGCAGTTTTAAAGGACATCATAATATCATCATCTATGGACACCTTGTCTCTGTATGTGATACGTCTTATGACAACTTATTATTTTCGCGTGGTGGTAGTGTTCTAATGTAAGCCTTCTTTTCCTTATCATACTAATTTGAGGGGGCTATCCAGTTTTTTTCTACTTTTTAGATTCCATCAAACCCTATAGCTGCTTCTTTTGGTGAGAATATTTTATATATCATAAAAACATTATAAGCTAACTGTTTAAGATCAAATTATCTCTAAATGGATGCCAGTGAGCCTCCCTGAATTAGCTTAGTTCATCTCTACATGCTTGAATTTATATGAATTGTTCTAATTTGTATCTGTCAACCACCACTGGTGGAATTTCTTGTAACTTTCATATAGTGCAACTTTATTGTAATATGAGAAATATAATACTATAACATGTGATGCATCAAACTTTATGATTTGAATGAGATATGTATCTAATTTTGGATCTATAACTGTTAGTGTTCCATGATTGTAGCAATTGAGACATTTCACTTTGTGGAAAAACATGGTTTTGGTCGCTCATTGATTTTTATTCTTCTGTAATCATATTCATTTATGCATGAATTTCTTATATTAGCCTTGGTTTACGCCCTACAAAAAGGAGTGCTTCTTCATGGTCCACCTGGTACGGGAAAGACTTCTTTGGCTCACCTGTGTGCCCGTGATGCTGATGTCAACTTTTTCTCTGTCAACGGACCTGAAGTTGTGAGTCAGTACTACGGAAAAAGTGAGCAAGCTTTGCATGATGTTTTTGACACAGCTGGTCAACCTGCACCTTCTGTGGTTAGTTTTCTTCTGCCTTTTAATTTCATGTCCTGTAGTTGGAGGATAATCATTATTTCCTGGGCAGATTTAGTGGTAATGCTGTATTGGTAAAGATTTTGAACTGTGCAACATAAGGCTGTGCCTTTGAGTCCAAACTTGACCAGCAATGCTGTGCCTTTATGTTAAATATTACACAGCAACAATGTACCTTTTAAGTCCACAAATACATTTGTCTGTATAAGGGATATAATAATTTTTTAGATAGACTTACTACTGATGCATACAGTAGTTAAGTTAACTTAATGATGCCCCTTTGTCCAACTTTTCACGGTAACAACAAAGCCTATTGTGGTGCAGAGTTCAAAAACTTAGAGAGATAGACAGGTAGTCGGCATCATTTTATTAGTGCCTAATTTCAGGGGCCCGCTCTGCCAGAATGAGGTAGTTGTCATTTAAGGTTTTTTCTCCATGGGGGTACTGTAGTTTGGTGGCATTGAGCTTACTTGTCTGTTGCTTCAACTATCTTCTGTTTCTTCATTTTCTATATACTCATTCCCACTTGGTTGTATATTCTTTTTGTGATTTGATCAGTAAAAGAATTCTATATAAAAAAAAAACAAATAAGTAAATATTGACATGTTGGCCATAATAGTTATACTGAAGTATTATAAAGTTGACTAAAGATTTTGAACAAAAAAAAAATTATAGTAGAAAAACATATATCATTAGAAGAAAAAATGATAAAATAGCTGTGGACAAGAAGTTCATAGCAGGAAAAAAAAAGAGGACAAAAGAATGTTAATTATGCCTGGTGTTTAGCTTAACTAATTGCCTAAAGCTTTTCCTTCAAACCATCTGATTCATTCTTAAAAAAAATTTGCCTTCTCTCTAATGAATTTTGTCTGCAGGTATTCATTGATGAGTTGGATGCAATTGCACCAGCAAGGAAAGAGGGAGGCAAAGAGCTATCAATGAGAATGGTTGCTACACTGCTGAATTTGATGGATGGGATTAATACAACTGAAAGAGTACTTGTAATTGCTGCTACCAACAGCCCTGATAGCATTGAGCCTGCACTCAGACGACCTGGAAGACTTGACAGGGAAATTGAAGTTTCTTGTAGTTGCATGGTTTACTTTTAATTTGTTTATTTTTGGTCATAGCCAGAACCTTTTAGAATACGTCTGTAGTTATAATCGTAAGTTGTGCAAACAATAGTTAGACATCTAATATGTTAAGTTAAACTTTTTGACAGCAAATTCTTATATGTATTGTTCATTGTTTTCAAAAAGTAGTTGGATGAAGATTTTGTATGCATCCTTGTTCGTTGTTCTATATTGTGGGTCAAACTTCTCTTTGTATTTCATCTCAATCTAATCTGTTCCTTCGAAAAACTGATATTCAGGGGTGCCATCTCCCAAGCAGAGGCTTGAGATTCTAAATGTTCTTGTCGGTAAAATGGACCATTGTCTTTCTGATGTGCAAGTCCAACAACTTGCTATTTCCACACATGGTTTCATAGGCTCTGATCTAGATGCCCTTTGCAACGAGGCTGCCTTCAGTTCTCTTCGGCGCTATGTCAATTCCAGATACCGTCAAGATTATTTGCATAGGACATCTAGTACTTATGAAGGTTGCTCCAACAGTCTAATGGTATCTGATTGGTTGGCAGATACTACTGAGATGTCAAGGGATTACTTGGATACTGCATCTTCATCAATCACACAGCTGGCATTATCTTCAGAGAATTATTCGTTTGTGCATTTGAAGGAGACGAATCCAGATGATGACCTTGACGAAGTATTTAGAGTGGCCTTTAATGATTTTGAAAATGCCAAGATGAAAGCGAGGCCCAGTGCTATGCGAGAGGTATGGGTAAATTTTTATCAGGCAAGCAATTATCGTTGCTGTACAATGGTGGTTTACCAACATCCAATATCACTATAATTTTCTTTGTGTCAATTATTTGCTCTCTCTTTGCAACCCATCAGATAATGTAGAAACACAGACCAACTGGCTACCTATTACTATAAATAAAATTTGATAGGTATTACAAAAGTCAACATAATGTTTTTCCTCATTATATTAACTGTTTCAAGTATTCTTTGAATGTCAATTTTTAAATGGTTTTATAATTTAATGATCTTATGATTCTCATCACTATATGTTTGGCTAATAGTGATGCAAGTGACTACTGATATCATTAATTTTTTAACCATAGAGGTAGCTGTTACTTGTCATGCCCTCAATTCATTCCTTAAACTAGTAGGTAATTGTTGAGGTCCCAAAGGTTAACTGGGAAGATGTTGGTGGTCAAACAGAGGTCAAGAATGAATTAATCAAAGCTGTAATGTGGCCGCAAAAGCACCAGGAGGAATTCAAGCGTATAGGGATTTCTCCCCCGACGGGGGTCCTGATATTTGGTCCTCCAGGTTGCAGCAAAACCCTCATGGCTCGTGCTGTAGCTTCTGAGGCACGACTAAATTTCATTTCTGTGAAGGGTCCAGAACTTTATAGCAAGTGGGTTGGTGAATCTGAGAACAGTGTTCGCAAAGGCAAGGGCTAATGCCCCAGCAATCATATTCTTCAATGAGGTTGACGGTCTTGCTGCTATTCGTGGGAAGGAAAATGATGGAGTTTCAGTTTCAGATAGGGTGATGAGTCAACTTCTAGTAGAAATGGATGGTTAGTAGCAAACTCATTATCGGCTCTGCATTTTAAACTTATTTACTTAATAAGTTATTTGACTAGACAATTTATTAGTATTGTAATGTTGATCAAGTCAGTAAAACTTTCTCCAATGATGATGCCAGTGTTTTGTGCTGTCCTATCTTTGTTTTAATCAAACACTGTCAACAGGTTTGCAAGAAAGAGTTGATGTCACAGTTATTGCTGCAACGAATCGGCCAGACAAAATTGATGGTGCCCTTCTTAGACCAGGTACCCTATCGTTGGCACTCACATACTCATTCACACATATTGCAGCTCCTAACAATATAGAGAATGTTATTGGCAGGGCGTTTTGATCGGTTGCTATATGTGGGGAACCCCAGATGAGACTGATCGTGAAGAGATATTTCGTATACACTTGGCCAATATGAAATGCAGTCATATAGACAGATGTGATCTTGCTCGTCAGACCGAAGGCTATACAGGTGCCAATATTAGATTAATCTGTCGGGAAGCAGGTCTTGCAGCTATTGAGGTTCGATGAATTCCTAAAACTGTTGCATAAACTTTTCTTTCCCCTTTTTTTTTGGTTTCTCTTTACCAATCCATGATTTTCTTATGCCATCAGGAGAGCTTATGCCGAAAGGAGAGCCTTGAAGCCTTAGAAATTAAAATGCAACATTTAGAGAGCAATTAAACAAGTGAAGCCGACAAAAACTCAGTTTTATCAAGAGCTCTCGGGAAATTTTCAAAGGCTCGTGCACTCAAAATCAAACCCAGGAAGTTTGTCTTAGATGTCAAATTTGATGGGGAGTCGATGTTTCTGCTACATGAACACAATTGTGTAACTAATGAGGAATTGCTGTTGGCAGAAATGGGATGGATGTATACTATAAATGTAGGTTACGAAAGAGCATCAATCAATCACATCATTGGATTTTGCTTTCCAAGCTATTGTAATTGTAATTTATTTTTTTTGACAAACTAGAGTCCTTGCATTAATCAACAAAAAATAAAACATTTGTTACACAGTAGAACGAACATTGTGCTCGAGAGAATTGAACTACCGTCGTATTAATCTAGGATACTTAAATCAGTACAAGAACAAATGCTTAAAAATAAGCACCAAAAAAGAATCAAGTCACCAGAAACAATGCCTCTCGAAAGACGAATATCACCATGGGTAAACCAAGATAATGTTCGCCTAAAAACCTACCGGACTACTCCGGTGGCTCTGCAGGGTTCTCTACGACCATATTGGTTAGGACTTCATTGTCTCCCTGCACAGATGAAGGCAGGATCACAAAGCCTCAGGATCCAGCTCTACTACCTCACTCATTGCTAGCTTCTTTCCTATAATACGGCTCTTACGAACTTTAAGAGAACCTGCGACCTTACTAGAACCAACTACCACATTGACCTCCTTGGGTTTGTTCTTAGACCCCACGTAACGTCCCAGTTTCCTCTTCACTAGAGAGACCCGAATGTTACCAAAATCGTCTGTGATCGACGAACACAGAGCCTTGCACAACACCTTTCCCTCATTGGCTAGTGTCGGGGTTGGGATGTTGTCTGGCTTCTGGAAGATCTTAACAGACCTCGGGAGGGCAGTAGAGGGGCCCTCGGGTTCCTTCCGCTTAGTACCAATTGTTGGCCTGCTCTGCTCCGTGAATCTCACACCCGGTGACATCTGCTCGGGAGTTCAAAAGGAAAAGGCTCCTAATTGCTTGCCAGTTCCGCTGCAGAGATACCCGGGAAAGAAAAAGTCAGACCCGGAGTTGTTAGGGAGAGCCCCCCGCTTGGATTAGGAGTCCTAATCAGATTAGGAGTCCTAATCAGACTAGGAGTCCCGGTTTGACTTGGACTGCCTATAGTAGCTTTAACTCCGAGCTCTTCTTCACGCTAGGTTTTGGCAAGTTCATGGCTTCCATAACCTCAGCGGCCGACATATCCGGTAGCCCACTGTAGGTCTCGTGTTCTAGCAGGCCCCAAACATGACAAAATCCAAACAACCGATCATAGCGGAACCGAATCGATACCATGATCCCATCAAGTTCGAAGATTTTCAGAGGGTAAGCCTGCTTCACCGGAGAGCATATATCATGCTAGATCCTAGCCCTAACTCGTTTCCCACTGCGTATCCCGGATTCATCCAGACGGATGACCTCCCCGAGAGTCGCAGCGATGTATCCAACTGTTTTCACAGTCTGTAGCCTTGGCGGAAGACCCAAGACATATACCCACACTGGTAGGCGTTGTAGGGGAACCTTCATCACGTCCCATGTCCCATCATACGAGTTCATGATCAAGTTGGATTTGCCATAAAACCATGGCCCTTCTTTCAGTATTCGATCCCGATCGGCCTCCACATCGAAGCAGAAAACATGGCGACCTCCTTTGGCCCTACTCGAGAGCTTTCTTCGCAGATCCCACACTCCTGCAATTGTACCATGAAAACTTTTGGATTAATCTCCTGTTTCGTGGAGAGTTGTAAGGATCCCTAGCCAAGGCAGTAAATCTACAGAGAAGCTAAGAAAATAAAGATGTTTGATATTTTTGATTGATAGCAAACTTAGTACAATAGCTTAGTATATATAGCCAAGGCAACGATCAAATACATGACCCCAACAACGTAACTTGATAAACACAGTAAAAAGAATCACCCCTAGGTAAAATATGAGTAGTCGGTATCCTGACATTCCACCCTTCTTTGGTTGAAACTTGCCCTCAAATTTCCATATCACGTTGTCAAAGCCAGCAAAAGTGGTCTCATTATTGTGTCTTACGTAACCATTCATTGAAGGATCATTGATCACCATTTCTTCATTTGTAACAACCCGAACCAGAAATTGTATGTTAATTGGCTTAATTTGCGAGTTTCACGAATAGTCGCGGTTTTGTCGTAATTGGTCGATATGGCGGGTTTGTTCATGACAGGATTTTTGGTTTGGAGTTCGATATGAGTTCCTTCATGAGAGTTTTAGTGTACGTGATTTCAAACTCGTGAGAGCTTCCGGAGGATTATTTCGAGTTACGTGGAATAAGTTATGAATATTTTCGGCCGTTAGATTTAGTTATGTTTATCCGATTGGTTTCGATTCGTTTTGGACCGTTGATCATTTTGGGTCGCAAGTATAAATATCGAAATAGTCATAAAATTATCGAAAAGTCACATTTGGACGAGTTTGACCAGAATTGGACGTTGACTTTGGGTTGACCCGCGTTGACCGTGGCTTACCAGAGAGGTTTTTGATCACCGACTGATTTTCCAATTCCGGCCACCTTAGGCCAAAATCTTGGTATGGTTAGCTTCCTCTTGTAATTTCCTATTGAATTGAACTTAGTTTGAGTGGATTTGATGGAGATTTGAGGGAGATTGAACTCGGTGAAGTTCTTGGAACTTACCGGATTCGGGTGGTGGTTTCCGGCCAGTTTTGAGGTCGTTGGGGTTAGGGGTTTTGCTCCCCTCAACCCATAGATACTTTTGGGTGAAGAGATTTTAGGATTGGGTGGCGTTTGGAGATTGCCAGAATCTCACCTGAATCAATGGAGGCCGTGGGTTTCGAGCTATTTTTCGGCCATTGTGGTGGTTGGATAGTGGTGGTCATTTGAGAGTTTTGGTTGGCCTTGAGGAGAGGAAGATTTCTGGGCTTGTTCCGCCATAGAATTTCACCGTTAGCGTCGCGCTGCCGCCACCGGCGGCGATCAACGGCGGAGCTCCGGAGAGGGTTGACTTTTCAGAATTTTTTGAGATTTTTATACCGTTTTGCTCATAATCGTGCTCCGGTCGTAGTCGTGAGGTTTTTGAGTTGATTTGTGTGTTGTAATTTGGGTCGAGGGTTGGTTAGGTGTATTTTAGGAATTTTGTTATCTTCGTCGATATTTCGAGTGATATGTCTTTCGAGAACGCGGGGTTCTTGACGTATTAGCTCCGTATATTGTATTTCAATATGTATTGATCGTATCCTTGTTATTCAAGTGATCATGATCAAGTGTTTGGCGATGGATCTTCTGTCGGACCTCTGAGTTAGTTTCGTACTGTGAGTGGACATTTTATTTTCACAGTTGATTTGCGAGTCTTGATCATTACATTTACGTTATGCACTTTATGATTATGTACGTATGAGTATGCATTTTATGATTATGCACTTTACGATTATGCATGTGCATGGAAAATATTTATGATTTGGTTTACACAGAGTACAGTCTCAGATATAGAGGTAGCATCGATACTTTGGCTTCTCGGCTGATCCCCGAGATGCTTCGGAAAGGACAGATATCCTAACCTGAGGTCTTTCAGACTTATAATCACGAGGGGGTCTGGGATCCCGTGATTAGACTGTACTATGCGGAGGAGTTCATGAGTGACCCCGCATGATTTTATGTGCATCTTAATGGATCAGGGAAAATGTACCTGGTCGGAATTTTTATGTGCATTGACTCGCATTATGCTTTTATGTGCATATATACTTATATGTTTGGAAAGGCATACTATTATTTTCGTCTACTCACTCTAACGATTTCATTTGCCTTCCCCTGGGTTTTCGGTTTCTTTTGCCCAATTTGCAGTTTGGGTTCCAGGGTTGCATGTCGACGGTGGAGGCATAGAGTTCAAGTCACACTTCAGTTCCTGTAGGTTCTCAGTTCGACCTACTGGTTGTATATGATGTGTATAGGCGTCGCTCTGAATACTTATGTTATGTTTTCGGTTGAGTTTACTCCTGAATGTTTTTCTGGAATTCTTGTAAACCTTGTGGTTTGTTATATATGATGTTGAGAAATCTGGATGGGGAACGGAGCCCCACGGTTTAGCTTTTGTGGAATATTTGAAGTGTGATTCTCTTTGCAGGTTCTAATTTTGGCTCACGTATTTCAAAGTAAACTCTGGCGAATTTTTTTTAAAGGTCATGTTTTCAAAGGGCTTTGATTTCGGTTTAGGCAACTAAATCGGAGTCGGGTCTTTTCATTTGGTATCAGAGCATTAGGTTTTAGGTTTTGTAGACTCTTGTAATTGTGTTACTAAGGATATTTGAGAATGTACAACATTTCCAGAGTGATGACCCGACCGGCCGGCAGATAATCATCAATGCTCTAGAGTGTTGTATGCTTTCAAACATTTGAAGTTTCATGATTACATCCTTTATGTCTTATGACTAATATCTTTTATCCTTAGGATGCCTCCTCGACGTGATGTCCGTGCTGAACGGACTGGGTATCCTGATGAAGATCAACGTACGCGTGACTTGCTTATGCGAGTATTGTAATTGGAAGAACGTATTGACCCAGTGGCTAAGGCTAGGACAGCGGGAGTAACTATCTTCTCTGGTTCCCCTGATCTTGAGGTGTGTGAAGCTTGGGTAGTTTAGGTTGAGCGTGTTTGTGAGCGCCTGCATTTTACTCCTGAATAGAAAACTGTAGCAGCAATGGGTTTGCTTGAGTCAGATGCCTACTTTTGGTGGATTGGTACAGACAGAGTTCCTATTGATACTCCTTAGCCGATGTTCAAAGAGATGTTCATGCGTCGATATTTCAATCCATCTACTCAACAAAGGAAATATGAGGAGTTTACCAATCTGAAGCAGGGGAATATATCAGTGCTTGAGTATCGGAATAAGTTCACCCGTTTGTCTCGGTTTGCACGTGATATGGTGGCATCAGAGGAAGCAAAGTGCATGAGGTTTGAGTTGGGTTTGAATCTGAATATCAAGGGGGCTTTGACCACTATGCCTCGAGATAAGTTCGATGAGTTTGTTAGTGCTGCACTCAGAGGTGAAGACATTGAGAGGGAGAGACAGATGCGGTTTCAGACACGTTGCTTTGAAGAGGGTGGACCTAGTCAGGGTGCTTCGAAGAGGTTGAGTTCAGGTACTTCTGGATCATCATCATCTTCTGATAGTGGACCTTACATATATCCTACTATCACTGCTAGGCAGAGTCATAGATAGAGGAGGAGTCGACCGCAGAGGCAGCAGTCGAGTGGGAGTTCCAGTGGATCGAGTTATCCTCGACCTTTCTTCAGCACACCAGCTACACCTAGGGAATATCCATTGTGCAACAACTTCCACAGACATCACTCTGGATAGTGTCAGTATGGCACCTCTACTTGTTACCGTTGTGGCCAGATGGATCACTTTGCGAGGGATTGTCCTCATGGTGGTACATTTGGGGGTGTTGGAGCTCAGAGTAGCGGTCATGATCAGGGTACTGCTTCTGGTGATCGTGCAGCACAACCTTTTGGACAGGGTGGTCAGCAGAATCGCAGCCAGCGTGGACGACCAGTTGGACATGTTCGAGTTCATGCCATGTCTCTACGTGAGAACAGAGCTTCCCCAGAGGTTATCATCGGTATGTTGTACATTTTTGGTCATCCAGTTCTTACTTTACTAGATCCAGGGGTTACGCATTCATTCATGTCATATAGATTAGCATCATTGGCTACTGTACCTGCATCTCCACTCCCTAGTTTGTGGCGAGTGTTGTATCCATCTGGCGAGGTAGTGTGTGTCGGGTGGGTATATAGAGATCGTGAGACTTTTATTGGAGGTTATGGGTTAGCCGCGGATTTGATGCTACTGGATATTGTGGATTTTGATGTGATTTTAGGTATGGATTTCTTGGAGAACCATTGGGCTGTTCTTGACTGTCACAAGAAGAAGGTTGTTTTCAGGAGTCCAGACATGCCGGAAATCTTGTTTCGGGGTGAAAAGAATACTTCTTTGCCTTGTTTGATTTTAGCAATGAAGGCTGAACAAATGTTGAGGAAGGGTTGTGTAGCATACCTAGCACATGTGATTGATACGAGTGTTCATGTACCAGATATTGGTGATATTACGGTGGTTTGTGAGTATTCATATATGTTTCCCGAGGACTTACTCGGCGTTCCTCCAGTAAGAGAGATTGAGTTCACCATCGAATTACTTCCAGGTACTGGACCTATTTCGCAGACACCCTATCATATGGCACCAACAGAGTTGAGGGAGTTGCAGATTCAACTTCAGGAATTGATTGAGAAAGGCTTCATCGACCTAGTGTTTCACCTTGGGGTGCTCCAGTGTTGTTTGTGAGGAAAAATGATGGTTCGATGAGGCTATGCATTGACTATCAAAAGTTAAATCAGGTTACAGAGTTTCTTGGGCTTAGCAGGCTACTATCGCCGATTCGTACAAGATTTTTCACGGATATTGGCACCCCTGACCCATTTGACGAAGAAAGAAGTCAAGAGTTAATAGTCTGATGCTTGTGATGAAAGTTACTTGACTTTGAAAGAGAGGTTGACTACTGCACCAATGTTGACTTTACTTGACGATAGCGGTGAGTATGTTGTGCACAGTGATGCTTCGAAGTTAGGTTTGGGTTGTGTCTTGATGCAGCATGGAAATGTGGTGGCATATGGTTCTAAACAGTTGAAACATCATGAAGTTAACTATCCTACTCATGATCTGGAGTTAGCTGTCATTGTGTTAGCATTGAAGAGTTGGAGACACTACTTGTACGGAGCACAGTGCAAGATTTACACCGATCATAAAAGTCTTACCTACTTGCGTACACAGCCAGATTTGAATATGAGGCAGCGGAGATGGATGGAGCTGATTAATGATTATGACTGCACTTTCGAGTATCATCCAGGAAAGACTAATGTGGTTATTAATGCTCTTAGTCGGAAGCATGGTACTTCTCTCTTCCATGTACGTGTTGCTAAAGTGTCACTTTTGACAGAGTTGCGAGCAACATGAGCAGAGTTGAAGTGGAATAAAGATGGAGCATTGTTAGCCAGCTTCCAAGTTCGTCCGGTGCTACTTGATCAAGTTTGTGAAGCTCAAGATTCAGATGTCTATTTGCTGAGCAAGAAGAATTTGATTCAGAATAATGTACTGACAGAGTTTCAGATGAAGAGTGATGGCACTTTGATGTTCAGAAAGAGATTATGTGTTCCCAGAGATGAGGATTTAAAGAAGGAAATACTAGATAAAGCTCATTGTTCTGCATATGCTTCGCATCCGGGTAGTACAAAGATGTTCCAGACACTTAAAGCTCATTATTTGTGGAAAAACATGAAGAGGGAAATACCAATGTACGTGAGCAGATGCCTGATTTGTCAGCAAGTGAAGGCAGAACGTCAAAAACCGGTAGGTAAACTACAACCTTTGGAGATTCCAGTGTGGAAATGGGAGCATATCACCATCGATTTTGTGTATTTGTTACCTCGTACTTCTGGTGGTAGTACTAGTATTTGGGTGATTGTGGATCGCCTTACGAAGTCAGCTCATTTCCTTGCACTTCCAGGAAAGCTTCCCGTGAGCAGATTGCCGAAGCTATACTTGAGAGAGGTTGTGAGATTGCATGGTGTACCTATGTCTATAGTTTTTGATCGGGATAGTCAATTTACTTTAGAGTTTTGATAGGCATTGCAGAGAGCAATGGGGACTAGACTACACTTCAGTAAAAAATTTCATCCTCAGACAGATGGTCAGTCAGAGAGGACTATTTAGACTCTGGAGGATATGTTGTGATCTTGTGTTTTGCAGTTTAAAGGGAATTGGGATCAGCAACTTCATTTGATTGAGTTTGCGTACAACAACAGCTATCAAGCTAGCATTGGTATGGCACCTTATGAGGCTTTATACGGTAAACAGTGTCGAACTCCATTGTGTTGGAGTGAAGTTGGTGAGAAATGGCTTCTTGGTCCTGAATTGGTGAAAAGTACCACGGAAGATGTTCAGGTTATTCGGGACAGATTGAAGGCAGCACAGGATCGACAAAAGAGTTATGCTGACGTGAGACAGAAGGATCTTGAGTTTGAGGTTGGTGATTGAGTTTTCCTGAAACTTTCTCATTGGAAATGTGTTGTTTGTTTCGGGAAGCGCGGTAAACTTCGTCCGCGATATGTTGGCCCATATGAGATCACTGAGCGAGTTGGTGTTGTGGCATACAGGTTGGTATTACCTTCTAAGATGGCTATGGTACATGATGTGTTCCATGTGTCTATGTTGCGGAAGTACATTTATGATCCATCTCATGTGTTGACACAGTATCAGCTTCCTATACGGGAGGACTTGACCTATGTGGAAGAACCAGTTCAGATTCTTGATCGGAAGGTCCAGAAGTTGTGACACAGAGTCATTCCTCTTGTGAAGGTATTGTGGCAGAATCATTCAGTTGAAGAGGCTACTTGGGAGACCGAGCAGCACATGCGTGAGCAGTATCCCTACCTCTTCAATTAGCAAGTATGTAAATTTTGAGGAAGAAATTTTTGTTGAACCCGAACCAGAAATTGTATGTTAATTGGCTTGATTTGTGAGTTTCACGATTAGTCGCGGTTTTGTTGTAATTGGTCGATATGGAGGGTTTGTTCACGACGAGATTTTTGGTTTGGAATTCGATGAGTTCCTTCACGAGAGTTGTATTGTACGTGATTTCGAGCTCGTGGGAGCTTCCGGAGGATTATTTCGAGTTACGTGAAATAAGTTATGAATATTTTCGGCCGTTGAATTTAGTTGTGTTTATCCGATTGGTTTCGATTCATTTTGGACCGTTGATCTTTTTGGTCGCGAGTATAAATATCGAAATAGTCGTAAAATTGTCGAAAAGTCACATTTGGATGAGTTTGACCAGAATTGGACGTTGACTTTGGGTTGACCCGCGTTTATCATGGCTTACCTGAGAGGTTTTTGACCACCGGCTGATTTTCCGATTCCGGACACCTCAGGCCAAAAGCTTGGTATGGTTAACTTCCTCTTGTAATTTCCTATTGAATTGAACTTGGTTTGAGTGGATTTGATAGAGATTTGAGGGAGATTGAACTCGGTGAAGTTCTTGGAACTTACCGGATTCGGGTGGTGGTTTCCGGCCAGTTTTGAAGTCGTTGGGGTTGGGGGTTTTGCTCCCCTCAACCCATAGATTCTTTTGAGTGAAGAAATTTTAGGATTGGGTGGCGTTTGGAGCTCGCCGGAATCTCACCGGAATCAATGGAGGCCGTGGGTTTCGAGCTATTTTCTGGCCACTGTGGTGATTGGATGGTGGTAGTCCTTTGAGAGTTTTGGTTGGCATTGAGGAGAGGAAGATTTATGGACTTATTCTGCCGTGAAATTTCACCGTTGGCGTCCCGCCGCCGCCGCTGCCGGCGGTCAACGGCGGAGCTCTGGAAAGGGTTGACTTTTCAGGATTTTTGGAGATTTTTATACCGTTTTGCTCGTAATCGCACCCCAATCGTAGTTGTGAGGTTTTTGAGTTGATTTGTGTGTTGTAATTTGGGTCGAGGGTTGTTTGGGTGTATTTTGAGAATTTTGTTATCCTCGCCATATTTCGAGTGATACGTCTTTCGAGAACGCTGGGTTCTTGACGTATTAGCTCCGTATGTTGTGTTTCAATATGTATTGATCGTATCCCTGTTATTCAGGTGATCGTGATCGAGTGTTTGGTGAGGGATCTTCCGCCAGACCTCAGAGTTAGCTTCGTACCGTGAGTGGACATTTTATTTTCACAGTTGATTTGCGAGTCTTGATTATTACATTTACGTTATGCACTTTATGATTATGTACGTACGAGTATGCATTTTATGATTATGCACTTTTACGATTATGCATGTGCATGGAAAGTATTTATGATTTGGTTTACACAAAGTACAGTCTCAGATATAGAGGTAGCATCGATGCTTTGGCTTCTCGGCTGATCCCCGAGATGCTCCGGGGAGGACAGATATCCTAACCCGAGGTCTTTCAGACTTATAATCACGAGGGGGCCTGGGATCCCGTGATTAGACTATACTATGCGGAGGAGTTCGTGAGTGACCTCGCATGATTTTATGTGCATCTTAATGGATCAGGAAAAATGTACCTAGTCGGGATTTTTATGTGCATTGACTCGCATTATACTTTTATGTGTATATATACTTATATGTTGGGAAATGCATATTATTATTTTCGTCTACTCACTCTAACGATTTCATTTGCCTTCCCCTGGGATTTTCGGTTTCTTTTGCACAGTTTGCAGTTTGGGTTCCAGGGTTGCACGTCGACGGTGGAGGCGTAGAGTTCAATTCACACTTCAGTTCGTGTAGGTTTTCAGTTCGACCTACTGGTTGTATATGATGTGTATAGGCGTCGCTCTGAATACTTATGTTATGTTTTCGGTTGAGTTTACTCCTGAATGTTTTTCTGGATTTCTTTTAAACCTTGTGGTTTGTTATATATGATGTTGAGAAATCCGGATGGGGAATGAAGCCCCATGGTTTGGCTTTTGTGGAATATTTGAAATGTGATTCTCTTTGCAGGTTTTAATTTTGGCTCACGTATTTCAAAGTAAACTCTGGCAAATTTTTTTTTTAAAGGTCATGTTTTCGAAGGTATTTGATTTCAGTTTAGACAATTAAATCGGAGTCAGATCCTTTCATCATTTCTCAATACTGATCCATGTATCTTCCAACTGTCCGTCACAAGTCTGTGCTTAGCATAAGAGAACTTAGGATAAGGGATCCCATGGAGTTGAGTGTCAGATTGTTTAGCATCTTCAGAGTTACTAGACTTGGGCATATAAACCATAATAGGTTGCAAGCCAACTAGCATATAATCACCAACACCAAAGCAGATCCAATTCTCTACAAGTTGGAGTGATCCTTTATTAGTAAGCTCAAATCGGCCCAACATGTTCTCTCTCTCATTAGTCAATATAGCAACCATCACACATGTAATTGCAAAAACATATATGATTGTGAAAATCACACACGGAAAGATGACCACTGCAATGGAACTAAGGCCTCCATAACTCAGAACCCCATTTAAGGTATTCCCAGCATGAAGGTCTCCAGATATGACAAGGAATGCATCTCCATACAATGGTACTGTATTGCTTGGAGCAGAAGTGGGCAAAGCTTGACATTTGTTGTTGTTAACACTTGAACACTGTCCTTTCATGAATGAACTCATTGTTGCACCACTACCTAGCAAGGTGACTTGAACACTAAAAACCTGTCTCAATTAGGCCTGCATCAAAACGCATCACAAGACAAGGTATAAGGTCCTTGCAGCTCCAGTAAGCCTCACATTTTGTAAGCTCCTCCATTGCAGCCCCAAAATTCAACTTTAAGTTCTCAGTCTTGGAACTGTTGTTGGAAAGAGAAATAAGGGCACTGCCTTTGTCCCGAACTCTCTTATCATAAGCTAGGATACCATAATGTAGACCATGAAAATGTAAATACTCTAAGCAGCACATTGAAAGTATCTCCTTGTTTTTGTTCAGCTCGACCTTTAAACCAATGAGAACATTAAGACTCCTAAGATGCAAATATATATCAGCCATACTCTGATATAATTTAGACATACAGCCACCTCCTTTATCACAAACTCTTTTGTCCACTCCCAAGAAACTGTGTTGCAGCCCCAAATATTTTTTAAACTTCAGACCCTCAAAGTTGACTCGAGTCTCTTGTACACTGTGAATTACAACACTGCCTTCATGGTCATCAAAATGAAGGCCAGTCCTCATTTTCCCCATCATCTTTTGATACCACTGAGAGGTAGAGCTTCCCTCTTTGTTAAGCTTATTCTCTGTCTCCAATATAATTTCCCAAATGAAGGTTTTACCCTGTAAACTATTGCCACTGCCATTACTAACCCCATTTTCACATAGTAAATTTTTCACGGCAAATGTCTCCACCAAGATAACCTCAAAATTGAAGGCATATGACATAATTATATTAATAAATCAATCAATTTTAAACTAAAAAAGAGCATTATTGGAAACAGGTTCTGATGCATCAGATTTGCTTCCACAGTCAAGTAAGGACATGGCTTGGGATTTGTCTTCAGATATCACTTGGAGTTGTAAGCGGTTTCCAAGTACTGCAACAAAAGCTTCTTTCAATTAGTCTAGAACAAACGATTCATACCGTATCTTCAAGCACAGCCTATCAATACCCACAAGTCTACTGTATGTTGTTTGTTTATGCTGCAGCAAGTATGAAAACCTTTCCACTGTCGCACATAGTACTTGTATTGCATTGTCAAACCGACACAACTTGACATATTGGATTCCTGAAGTATCACACCATTTCATAGCATTTGAAGCAGAATCATCAACCAACTACACTGAAGTGATCAAACTAAGAAGATTAGTTGCCCTAGTTGACCATTCATCATAAAAGGTTGCTACATCCTGAACTAATAGTTTAATTGTATCATCGGGAGGCCTCGGGTGCATAAAAGACATTCTTGGGCACTTCCAAGCTACCAATAGTAAGAGTTGGGGATACAGTAACAAATTGAGGTGCATCTTTCATAGAAGGATCAATTGCAACCGGGATAAGCATATGCAATAAAGATAAACCCAATGGTGCCTGGCCTTGATGCCTTTTAATCAAATTGAGAATGGACATCATGGATATTTTAGAGTCAACATACTTCTGCGAATGCCTTCGGAGAGAAATACTGAGTTTCTTCTTCAATCTCACGCCGCCCCACCTCCTGCATCCAGACCCTCTTTTCACAATAGGAGAGGTGTTCGACAACGACGAAGTCGGCTTAGAATCCAATTGCCCCATCGGAGAGGTGGGTTGATTCACCCACTCTAATATCGGACTTGTCGGAGTCAACGAACTAGTCTGAAGCACTAATGATTGTGTTAACTCTGTTTGCCAACCCAAAATCAGTTGCTCCAATTTGTCCAATGTCTCATGAAATTTTGAATTTTGCTGTGTAGGTGGTGGTGGTTCGTGGGATGGTGAATAATATTGTTGCGGAGTGTTGGGTGGCTTTTCAAAATTCAGGTAGCTCTGAGGTTGGGTGTAAATTGGAGAAGTGGTGGTGGATCTAGTAGGGATGAATGCTGACTGTGGTGGGTAGTATTGTTGTGGCTGAAATTGGGGATCTGGTGGTGTTGGGGGTAGTGGGAAATATGGCAGTGGTGGAATATGATGTGGAGTGTAAGAATGAGAGTAGAGTGAAAATCCAGACTTCATACCGGTCGGCTGAGAATAATTGTTGTACGACTCCAGCCGGCTCAAGCCTGCTTCTTGAAACTGGTGACTGCTCGCACTGAGAACAGGTTTGAAATGTGGATTATACCAAGTAGGTTCGACGGAGGGTGCCGCCGCCATGGACTGCGTTGCCCACATCGAATTGGCTACTGATCCCCAGATCCAAGAGCTAATTAAAAGAAAAGTAAATGTACAGAGAAACCAAGAAAATAAAGAAGTTTGATATTTTTCGTTGATAGCAAACTCAATACAATAGCTTAGTATATATAGCCAAGGCAACGATCAAATACACGACTCCAACAACGTAACTTGATAAACACAATACAATAAAAATAACTAATCACCCTTAAGTAAAATATGAGTAGTCGGTATCCTGACAAGAGCAGACGCGCTACGGCGTAATGTTTCTAGTTTTCGGCGTTGGTGACGCCCAACGAGGTCTTTCCTCTCTCCGAAATGGCAAAGGCAGCCGCAAAGCTTCTTCTTGCTCCATTGTTCATGGCTGAATGAGTGCTGCGACGTTTCTTGCTGAGAGAAGCAAGATACGGCACTCTCTTTTAATGATAGTTTTGGTTAAAAGCCGAAATGTAATTGTAATTGGCATATATACCATTTTTGTTATATTTTTGTACATACAATCTTACGCATTGCAAACGACATGTATTTGTAAACGTCTTCAGCAGCCTGGAAAAGGCATGCCTAACTAGTGGGTGCAAATTGATCTCCAATATCTTTGATGCAATTTCTGATTTTGACTTTCTAAGAAGATCTACAAGAAAATAATATATAGTATCACTAAATTCTTTGTTATCATGATTGCTTGGTGGTCCATAAAAGAGTAGTGATCGAAGTGACATTTGTGTAAGGTGTAATCTAATCATAGAGTGATAAAAAGTTCTATCAAACTTTGTTTTATTCCTAATGGAATACGAGTTTGCAAATCTTGTTTCTGTTCTTTTGGCAACTTAGCTGGTTCCTTGGCTTTTCTATAACAGTGGTAAAGTACTATTTCATTCCAATCAATATGGGGGTTCAACCCTTCTATTATTTCTACTTGGAATTTGAAACAAGGAACAAGACACAAGCTAGAAAATCAAAACAAGAACTGCCATCATACTCATCCAAACAATCTGTCCTTTTTGTTTGAAATCAAACTCTTATGATTTTCATTTTTCAGTAATCCAAATGAAGGAAACTTTTCATTAATGATTGAGGATTACATTATTGATGGGGATATAAATTAAAATATAAATAAAAGAAAATAAATATAGAAAATTTTGTAAAGGGAAAAGAGATTTAAAAAATAAAGGAAGCAATGAAGCACGCCCAGTGGGACTCGAACCCACAATCGCTTGATTAGAAGTCAAGCGCCTTATCCATTAGGCCATGGGCGCTGATTGCTGTTGAGGTTGTATATTACCTAAGTTTGACCTATATAAATTCTCTCTCTCTCTTAATAGTCCAACTATACAAGATTCCAAGTTAGCATCGAGGGATGGACATACATGCTACATGCATATGAGAGTGTCATTTTCCTCGACTATAAGTGTAAGTTATTGATTAAAGAAATTAAGCTATTTGAGTATTTCATGCATATTAATACAACTTAATTTTAACACCCTTGAAATTCTAAATTAGGACAAATTCAAATTAATTATTGATTGGTCTCTGACTAAAAGATTTGTCGCAGTAAGAAAATCAAATATTCTTATTATTTTATCAATCCCGTATAGGCAATAAACTCTTGTAATCTCCTTAATAAAGTGATATCATCTTCACAATACTCTATGTTTCCAAACTTTACGTATTCTTCAACACTACCACATTTTTCATTATTGTCGACGACTTAAAGTCATCGGCTTCTCTTTAAATCGTCGGTGATCCTTATTACCGGCGAATTGTCGCCAGTAATAAGGTCGCCGGCGGCAACCCGTCGGTGATACTATCACCGACGAGAAATTGTGGAAGTCGTCAGTGATACCTTTGAAGTATCACCGACGATATTAGGTCGCCGGTAATAATAAATGGCATCACCGACGAGTTAGTCGTCGGTGATGATATCCCAGTGGGTCAACGTGTTTGACCGCCACCATTATTGCCGACGACAAATCGAAGAATGTCGTCGGTGATAAGGAAAAACCTCGCCGGAAAGTGAGAGTTATTGCCGACGAGATTGGTCCATCTCGTCGGCAATACCCGGTGACATTTTATAAAGAAAACAGGTTCTGGATTGGGCCCAATTCCAGAACCTGCACTGAAAAACAGAAACCGTACAAATACACATTCAACAGTACACACATAATTGTCCAACAGTACAAACAACAAAAATACGAAAATAAAATACAACTACACTAAGAGTCGACGAAATCCATGTTGACGAAATCATTTGAACTGCGGCGGCTACCCTGGTCTTGCTGCGACGGCGACGGCTGTGGTTGTGGAACACTGTGGAACACAGGTATCAGTGGAGGTGTGGGGAGCGGTTGTCCGGTAGTCTGGCACGCGTACATCGTCTGCATCCATGTGAACATTTGTGTCTGCTGCTCGACCATAATTCGGTGTTGGTCGACCATCGTCTGGTGCTCGGCATCTCTGACTGCCTGCTGCTCGGCCAATTGCCGCATCTCCTCCACCACCCTCCTTTGCTCCTCTAACTCCCTCTGCGTCCTCTGAAGCTCCGCTGCTAGGTTAGAGTTCCTAGAAGAAGTTCTTGACCCGCTAGAGTATTCCGAAGTGTTCTTCAATACTCCTTCGCCCGCCAAGCCCATTTCCCTGCAGTAGTGGATATTTTTCCCAGTCCCGCACGCTTTTGCCATGATCTGAGCCGTTATAGGGTGATCAAGCTTATCGATCTGAGAGGCATGCTGGGTTACTTCTTCCTCCGAGCAGTCAGGATGGTTGTTTCGAGCTATATTCATGGTGACCTCTGTGATCGCATCCTCCACTCTCACCTAATTGAAAAGCGAATATGAATAACGTATTATTAAACAAAATAAATTAATACAGAAAAATAGTTTTATTAACACATGCATATGTGAACTACAAAATAATGAGGCCAAAGACTTACCGCTTCTTCAGGGCACTGCGGATAGAACTTCTGATGAACAAACACCAACGAGTTGACTTCTTGTTGTTTATGCGCCCTACCCGACCAACCCAAATAGTTGAGTGAATCTGCATTGTGGGACTTCGTGTTTTTCAATCTGTTCTCCTTGTTACGTCTTGGAGATCGCCTTGTTTGATAAACATATGTCAAAAAATTAGTAACTAACTATTTCAATGTGATACGATACATTAGGGTTGTAAAATATATTCATGATGCATACCTTCACTTTGGGGTGCTCGAAGTGGGCTACCAGCCACAACCACTCGTACTCCCTAAACCGGAGTTTGCTAGGGGTAGAACCTCGGCCTAGATCCTTGTACTGTGTGTAATGTTTTGAAAGCTCGTTCTTCCACTCTTTATACCTATATTAACACTAGAAACAAATGTTACAGATATTAAAACACTTGATAAAGTGAAAATCTAACTCGATATATACTCAAATAAGTCGAATCACATCACCTGATATGTAGTTGACGCTCTGCCCACTTCTCAATAAGGCATTCATCCACGTCAAACCACAGCTGCAAGATGAATATATAAATGGTAAAATTATATATTTCTTCGGACTTAATTAAGAAATGTAAAATTTACGTAATGAAAATACGATTTAACTCACAGTCAGTGCATTATGCACTTGCAACTTCACGTAGCGAGGCACAACACCCCAATCTGGCCACAGCATTGGGACCTTGTCCCGCACGACGGCCCCGGCCATGCTGGCATACTTTCGCGTGGTGTTTTCTGTCTCGATCACCTCACCACGCTCATTGGCCTTAATGATCGTTTTCCTTCCCCCGGTGGCCTGCTCAAGATTCTTCCCGGTGCAGGGGCCTCTAGTCTTTCGTTTTCCATTGCCATTAACGATATTGCCTAATAATACAATGTCAAAAAATCGAAATTATTAATTGACACTATTTATAGTCTTAAGTAATAATTAAGTAATCAATCTTGTTAAATAAAATTTACCTGCATCGTCCGTTTGCTGGTTCATGCACCTCGCACTCTAAAGATACACGGGGTCGAACGGGAAGAACTTGTACGCTTCCTCCACGGTCAGGAACTCCGGCTGTCCTTCAATAAAAATAACCCTCCCCCTAGCATTAAATTGAGGGATGACAGGAATCTCGTCGGGCACGAAGTGACCGGATGAAAGGACCCAACCCCGATTTAGTTTCCTAAACCGGAATCAAACCCCTTCTGAAAACACGAACCAACAAAAACCATCAAAATTTTGGCAGAGTAACGCTACTAACGCGGAATTGCCATTACCTGCACCCGGAAAATACACTTCAACCTATGCCACAAAAGCCAAACCGTGGGCACTAATCTCATCCGGATTTCTCAATATATCAACAGTAATGTAAAGTAAAAAATATAACTATACTTTACAGAAATCCGGGGAAAACCGTATAAAAACATGACATAAGAATACTCAGAGCGACTTCTAATATAGATATAAAAATAGTAGGCCAAACTAAGAACCTACCATAAAATAAACATCGCTCGAATACTATGCCTCCGACCACGACGTATGACACCAGAATCTAAACTGCAAACTGGGCACAGAAACCGAAAAGCCCAGGGGAAAGACATGAATACTGTTAGAGTGAGTGGACGAAAATAAATGTCTTTCGCCGAATAATATATATGTTATAAAAACATATGCGAGTCAGAATGCATAAAAATCATATGGTACATGAGGGAGACTCTAACTCCTCACGCGTACAGAGCATGCATCATAAATATCGCGGGGTCTCTCGTGGACTCCCTCGCGCTAGTATAGTCTGAATCACGGGATCCCAGACCCACACGTGATTCCAAGCCAGAAAGGCCTCGGGTCAGGATATCTGTCCCCCCCCCCCCCCCCGGAGCATACTCGGGAATTAGCCGAAAAGCCAATATGTATCGATACAACCCTGATAACTGAGACTACATTCTGTGTAAACCAAATCATAAATCCTTTCCATGCACATGCATAAAACATAACATATAGGTATGTATAGTCGTATACGCATATTTGTAAATGTATAATCGTAAAACACATGCTCATAAAAATCATGATCATACTGCATGCTCAAGCTCGTAAAACGTATATAAAAGACTCGCAATCAATCCGTGAAAAGAAATGTCCACTCACAGACTAGCGTAACGCGATTCGCGTTAATCCCGTGATCCGGCGGAAAATCCATCGCCAAACGAACGATCAGGAACCTCTGAATAATCATAAAATCCATTTCTCAAAATCATAACTTAGTACCTCGAATCATATCACGAGAAACAACCGTTCTCGGAAACACATAATCCAATAACGACGAATTGTCGAAAATTCAATAATCACACCTCAATACCTCGCTATAATTTCGGACACTCAATTCGAAAAACAAACCTCACCACTGCGATCGGGGCGCGATTCCGAGTGAAACGACATACAACTTGTCGAAAACTCCAAAAAGTCAACTTTTGACTGGAGACCGCCGTTGACCACCGCCGGCGGCGGCGGCGCCACCCAACTGTAAAATTTCCCGGCGGAGCAACACCTATTCCACTCAAAATCATCCAACAAGAAACTTCCATAACTACACCGAAGTCCAATTTTCACTCTAACTAGTTCAATTTCAAGCAAAACCGAATTATCACACAAATTTCAATCCAACAATTCTCCATGTACAAGCAAAACTAGAACTCCATACTTACATAGGTAGCTTCATGGTGATGAGGGCTTCAAAATCCAGTACCTTGCGCCACTCAATTTGGCCGGAATATTCTCCACCCGAAACCCCAATTTTTTTCAAACTTTGGCCGTAAAAACTCCTTCCTCCGGTGACCACGCCGTGAGTGGTGGCCGGGAACGCCACGGGGAGGCCGAGGCGAACAGATTGGGACCAGCCCCGTGCCCTGGGGTGGCCGGACGGCGAGCCACCGCCGGCGTGCCGTGGCCTCCGTCGCACTCCTCCCTCCATGCCGAGTTGACTCGGTCAACAGAAACAAATGCAAGTTTGACTTGCCCAATATAGAAACCTCAATAAATACTTACCCTTTTAGGAAACTTCCAAAATTCACTTTTCGACAAACTTCAAATACCCGTAACTTCCGCGTCGTAAATCCGTTTTCAATAATTCTTGCGGCAACAAACTCATCTCGACATGTTCCTCAATTTCCACCCGAAGTCAAACACTTCGACCAGTCCGATAAAAATTCAACGGTTCAAACCATCACAAACTTATCCGACTAAATGATCAACGGTCGAAAATATTCGTAACTTAATCCTCGTAACTCGGAATAATCCTCTGGAAGTTCCCACGAGCTCGAAATTAAATTCTCAACAACTTCCACGAAGGATCCCAAATCAAATTCTCGCCCGAAAATTTAGTCGCGTACAAGGCCGCCATATTAAACCGATTATGCCGAAATTTCAAATATTCATATTATATTCCTCGGTCGTCCAAATAATGATCTGGAACCGCCCACGAACTCGAAATCACGCGTACAACAACTCTCGAGAAGAGACTCAACTCAAATTCTCGGCCAATAATTAAGTCATGATCAAAGCTGGCGATTCAATCAATTATCGGAAATCTGCGATTATACACTAACTCACGAGTTAAGCTGATTACACTTCTGATTCTGTTCCGGGTGGTCACACCGGACGGCGGAGATAGACGAGGCCTGGACGATGAGCAACCTGTACCATCTGCATCAGATGATTCCCGTGAAAGGGGAGTAGGCACCGGGCCAATAGGGGGCATTCAGATGGAGGGAGTTTCTGATGCGCCCGTTGAGTGTCGCTCGCCTGAGTGTCTGCTGCCTGAGGGTCGAGGCTGGACTGAGGGTTGCACGGATCCGGATCGTGCAGCTTCCTCTTGCAGCTTCCTCCTGTTCTCTGCATCAGGGCCGCTGCGCGTGTTGCTGATTGCGGATGAGGATGCTTGACTACTGCTCCCTCCACTGGATCTAGTCTCTCTCCGTTTGATGCCCCCAAGCCAATTTGCCGCAAAACCTCCTGCACATCCAACAATTAAACAGAACAGCCAAAAAAATATTCTATATGCCAAAAATAACCAACACAAAAATATATACACAAAATATCCTACATATCATTACCAAAATATCAATTAACCAAAAAATCAAAAATATCATTACCAAAATCATTATCAAAAATATCATTACCAATATAATTATCAAAAATATCAATTAACCAAATCACCAAAAATATCATTACCAATATAATTATCAAAAATATCAATTAACCCAAATCTTAATTAACCAACACAAAAATAATTTTACAAAAATATATTCTACATATATACACAAAAATATCAACTTAACATATATACATAATTAAAATGCATAAATCAACTTAATAATTATATGCATACATAATTAAAATGCATAGACCAACTTAATAATTAAAATACATACATAATTAAAATGCATACATGTACACATAATTTTACACCAACTTAATTAAAATTGAAGATTAATTTTACACCAACTTAAATTAATGCATGCATAATTACATAATTACATAAAATGCATACATAATTACATAAAATCAAATTGAGAGAGAGAGGGGGGAGGGGACCTGTCATTGTTCGGGTTGAGAGAGATGGCGGTGGCGGTGCTCGAATTCCGGCGGCCGGAGGGAGGGGAGGAGGTAGGGGAGGAGGGGAGGAGGAGAGGGGAGAGAAGATTTGGGGTTTTTTTGGGTGGAGAGGGGAGAGAGGAGGAGGGGAGCTGGGGAGAGGGCCGGGGAGAGGGGAGGCTAAAGAGGAGATTTGGGCAGGGTGGGCGGCGAGAGGGGAAGAGAGAAATTTTAGGGTTTTTTTGGGGGGAGTGAAGAGGGAAATGGCCTCTGCTCGTTTCGGGGTGGGATTTAAAGGAAAGTATTACCAATGAGTTGCATTAACTCGTCGGTGATAGTATCACCGACGAGTTAATTAGCAACTCGTCGGTGATAGTATCACCGACGAGTTAGCGAGTAACTCGTTGGTGATAGTGTGATTCCCATTTTTCGGGAACAAATAACACCATTATCGACGAAGGCTCCGTGTTCATTTTTCATTTCAAGTCTAATGTAGTATAAACACTGATGTGACTGATCGATATGACGTTGGCCAAATTTTTGTAATTTACGAATTGAAGCTGTGCTAGTTCTTCTATTTCGATGATATATAGTATTTCCGACGAGTTTCTTACTAACTCGTCGGTCATAACAAACATACATGCACGTTTATATATACTAAAATACGTACATCATTAACGTACTAAAGATGATAATCATAATCATCTTCATCACTTGAGTCTGACTCGGTTTCATAGGTAACCTCTGGCAATATGTGCCGCTCCTCGTCATCTGAAACATCGTCTACTTCATTTGGATTAACATCAAGAAGTTCTGCTCCAGTAATTCGAACCACACTCCCAGATCACACATTATTAAGGCGAATCGTAGAGGATTCTGGAATGTCAAAAGCGTTCGGCTCTTGGTATGCAGTAACTTCTTCATCATCTGCGGTCTCACCAAGTGTGGCAGCACTGTATATGTTTCTATGAGCAACATGGTTAACCACCTTCCAAGGGACTTTGTTCATAAGATCATCAAGGTAAAACATTTGTTTTACTGATGTGGCAAGAACGAAATGGTCTTCTTTATACCAGCTTGTAGCAGTATTCACCGAAAATATGCCGTACTGATCGGTCCTTGTGTTCTCCGGGCTAGTATCAAACCATCTACACTTGAACAAGTGCACTTTCATGCGGTTCCCATAAATTAGTTCAACAACTGAATGAAGGACGCCGTAATAGTCAACGCCATCCTGCCCACTATGGACCATCACCCCACAATTCTGTGTTTTCAGTCGGTCGTCTCTATTTTCACATATAAATTTCACGCCATTGACCTGACACATCGAGTAAACTTTTGAAGCTATCGGTTTCATCGCCAAGAGCCTCAATTCGTTTGACCACTCTGGGTAACCATCATTTGCTACATGGTTCATCTGAAAAAGATAAGAAACCACGTACACAAGAAATGATGAACATAGAAAAAGAAAACCACGTACACACATGCTATATAAGGATATATAAAATATATATATACACATATACCCTTACCCATTGACTAAAGTAGTTTAAAAACGTCATGTTGTGGTAATCAACATCACCGGCAATAGCAGGGCAGTGAAGATGATAGTTTTTCCAATATTGAACTTCTAGACAGTTAATCAGTACCGACCAGTGGGCAATGGCTACCTCATTTCCATTCAACTTGTACGACGTTGGCAAGCTTCCATGTACTACCACGTCATTGGAGATGATAGAAATGTTGAACTTGGGTTCATCTATCGGCATATGTTGTTGGGGGGTCCTCCAGCGCTCCCAAATATAAGTTGGTGTACATTACACACTCATGCACAATATATGCTTCAGCGATACACCCTTCAGGTGCAGATTTATTCTTCACATAGTCCTTGTAGTCTCTCAATTGTCTACAAGTTAACAAGTGCATGCTATGATACTTAAAAAATAATAATTTACATATAAAAACATAGGCAAACACAAATGTATGAATCATTTGTACCTTTCCATGGGATACATCCAAGTGTAGTGTACCTGATCGGTAAGCAACAATTGTTCGGGAAGATGGATCATCAGGTGAGGCATGATGTCGAAAAAATTTGGGGGAAATATCCTCTCAAGCTTGCACATGATAAATATGATGTCATCTTGCATCTCCCTGAGGTCTGATTTTTTAACTTCTCTGGTGCATAACTTCTGAAAGAATCTTGACAAGGCCACCAACGGCTCCACCACCTCTTTGGGCAGGTACCCTCAAATGAAAATAGGGAAAAGGCGTTGAAGCAGTACATGGCAGTCATGACTCTTTAATCCGTACATCTTATTGTCCCGGAAGTTAACACACTTGCTTATATTTCCTGCATAGCCATAAGGATACCTGCATATATATATATAGCCATAAGCAACAATTATATTTCTTGCATATAACCATAAGCAAAAATTATATTAATTTCCTGCATAGCCATAAAAATACCTTACATTACTCATCCACCTAAAAATTTCATGCTTCTGCTTCGGTTTGACGGTGTAAAGAGTTTGGGGCATTTTTTTCTTACCATCTCTTAACCACAAATGTTTTCGCAGTCCCATAGCTTTCAGATCAATGCGTGCATTAGGGATGTCTTTTGTTTTCCCCTCCAAATTCAGAACTGTGCCCACCATACTTTCACACACATTCTTCTCTATGTGCATGACATCTAGGTAGTGTCTGATTGGCAACCTGGGCCAGTAGGGGAGTTCCCAGAATATGCTCTTGTGTGTCCAAAACTTATACATTTCAGGCTTGTCTGGAATTGACGACACTATCTCAGGATGATTGCCCAGCTGGCCAAAATCATATTCATTCAGCACTTCCAAAATTTCATCCCCTGTCCATCGCCTGGGTGCCACACCCGTTTCCACAGTCCCATCAAAAGCGTCTTGATTCTGCCTAAATGGGTTATCATCTAGAAGCCAACAACGGTGACGCATCTGGAAAATTTTACTGCAATAAGGACTGCAACAATCAACAGTCATGCACTCTGAATAAGCCTTGTTACCCCTGGTAACGTTGCCTGACAACATACCGCGGGCAGGAAAATCACTGATGGTGCCAACAAGCACGACATGCAACTGGAATATCTCATTTTTGAACCTATCGTAAGTGGGGTGGCCACACTCACTCAGGTACTTAGGCTCCTCAATCAAAGGCCTCAAATACACATCGAGACACTTTCCTGGATAACCTGGGCCTGGAATTAACAGAATGAGCATATTGTATTCCTTCTTCATGCACATCCATGGTGGAAGGTTTTACGGTACCAAAATAACTGGCCATATACTGTATTGAAGACTCATGTTGCCAAAAAGGTTGAATCCGTCAGATGAGAGCCCTAGCCAAACATTTCGGACCTCTGCTGCAAAATGATCAAACTCCCTGACCATGTGCTTCCAAGCCTCTCCGTCGGCAGGGTGTCATCGTCACGCAAATTGCTCTCAGCCCACCATCTCATAGCTTCGGCCGTGAAAGCACACATGAACAACCGCTCCAGCCTATCAATCAGCGGGAAATATCGAAGTATCTTCACAGCTTTCTTATTGCCTGCAGGAGTCAACTTATACCTTTCTGTAAAACATACCGGGCAGGCTTCAAGGTCTTCAAGATCTTTCCCCCATAAGAGAATACAATCATATCTGCATGCATGGATTTTGATGTAGGAAATCCCAAGATCTTTCAGGATATGTCGCACCTTATGATGAGTGGTAGGAAGACGATGACCGGGTGGCAGTAGCGAAGCAGTCCACTTCAGCCAAGAATCAACAGCTTTGACAGACATTTTGTTCTCCATTTTGAGCTGCATCACTCCCATGACACTTCCAAGAACAGTCTCACTACAACCGTCGTACACCGGAGTCTATTGTAATGCAATCAGGTTGTTGTACTTGTCTATACCGCTTGTGTTGACATGAGCTCCAGGTAATGGCTCGACTGGCTCAATATGGGGGAAACCCTCAACGACGGGAGGGACATTTGGTGCTTCATCAGCAAATACACCGCTCTCATGAGGAAACATATCATTGATCAACATCGTTGTTGGATCATAGGATGGACTGGCTCTCTCAGCAAATTGTCCATGATCATGCGGACCCGCTAACGATGTTTCATCGTGATAAATCCAATAAGTGTACTTATCCCAAAACCCGTATTTAGTCAGGTGTTTCTGAACTTTATCAATGGGAAAATAAAATTGATCGCTGCGACACTTACATTCTTTACACGGGTAATAATGAAGTGTAGTGTCTCCACAATTAGTCTTCACAAAATCCACAAAACTCTTAATTCCATGGTGATATCTCACATCTCATCTTTCAAGGCTTATCCAACTCTTGTCCATCCTGAAAATTCTAACAGTACTATATATTTATGTATATACATTCACTACTAATTAATTAAAAAATCATCATTAATTACATGCATGCATGCATCCGATTAATTAACAAAAGTTGACCCATGCATATAAATATATATATATATACCAACAATTCACAATTACAAATTAACATGTATATATATACATATTAACAATTAATCACAAAATAAATTTATATACATATATATATATATACACAAACATATATATTTTCATCGAAATCATCTCAAATCAACTCAAAATCAACGGTCAATCACTCAAAATCAACAATATATCAACTATATTTGCATATCAAACCATTAATCTCAACTCTAAATCAACACATGCATATATCTAAACCAACACAACTATACATCGATCCACATATATATACATACGTACCTAGCTATATATATAGCTTCCCGAGCAGGTTTTGGACGCCTTTTGACAATACCCAACGATTTCAAAGTGTTTTCCTTCTTTCTCACCGGATATTTGTAAAATGAATGAGCTGCTGCGGCGGAGATCTGATATAAGAGTTATTGTCGACGATTCATTAAATCGTCGGCTATGGAGTTATTGCCGACGATATTCCGGCCAAAACATCGCCGGCAATACAATGAAATTATTGCCAACGAAATTCTCCATCGCCGGCAATACTGTCCCCTAATTGCCGGCGACAAGGACATTATTACCGACGAGTCGTCGACAATAAGATTAGGGGAAAGTATTGCCGGCGATGGAGAATTTCGTTGGCAATGCTTATTATTGCCGACGATATATGATATCGTCGGCCTTTCTTTTCCCTAATCGCCGGCAATAGGAAGAAATGTGGTAGTGCATGTTTGTTTTATTTTACTAAATTTTTTTGTCTTTTCATTTGTTTTAGTGTATCTAAAATTTGAACACGGCTGATCAAAATTCTTAACTACGCGATTGCATTCATGTATCCATTTCACATCAATTAGTCGATCAATTACTATTAAGATAAAATTTTCAGGTTTATTATCAGCTTAAGGTGGAGCTTTACCCAATCTAGTTTGAAGTAAAGTATCGTAAGCATAAACCGTATAGAGATAAATGTACATATTATGTAAGATAGAGGAAGTATGTGGTAAGTACAGAGAGGGGTCACCACTTGGTCCATGAGCCCAAAAGGTTAGCCCGTGGATGGCTCGTGGCCCATTGAGCCCAAGCTTGGTCCGGTCCGGATTTAGGTCCAAAAATACCCTGTCTTATGGGCATATGCCCGGGTTTGGGTCGAGGTTCTAATGCCCATAGGCTCGAAAAGATCTGGTCCATCGAGACCCATCAAGGCTTTCCGGCCCAGATCATCAAGACCCGCCCATAAAACACATCAAATATAAATATTATAGATTATTTTATCATTATAAACCTCTAAATTCTTTAATATTTTATCTTAATATCAATCATTCATATACAAATTATCAATTTCTGAGCATTATATATTATTTAGTGTGTGTAATTGTCGATATATTTAATTGTTAAACACTATTAATTTTTAAATTTTTTTTACATAAAAAAGACCAACCCGACACGAATTTTTTAGGCGTTATATTCAAGTGTGGCCCGGCCTATTACCGAGCTCTATATAAAGTAATGCTCTGCTGATATTGGTGGTCAGTTATATTAGTTGAAATATATTCTTACATTTAAATATAGTGACTAATGATAACAAATTAGTTTGAATATAATTTATTTATATCCGTTGAATACAAATGTAATAACTGATTACAACTGACCGTGAAATACTTGGCCACACAACACATATATACCAAGTATCCTTTTGTTCAGGTCACACTTCTTCGTTAATACGTACATGTAATAAAATTGATCTCACTAATAATTTTTGATACGTAGTCGACTGCATACAAATAAATAACCATTAATTAGTGACGGAAATAAAGCAAATATTGAAGCAATTATAGATATGTATATAGATTGGCCCGTTCTACATGTCCGATTAAAGCATTATACCAACTAAACCAGCCCCATTGTGCTAATATTTCGACAATTATGCAAACGGAGCTAGCTTACCGGCCAATTGAATAAGGTCGAACGAGTATATGTGAACTACCAGTGGGCCGAAGCGAGGCTGCAATTATGAGACTCTAGCTAGCTAGTTGACTAACTATATACTGTATATGCAGGAACGGAGTCAAGATTTTCGGTTAAGAGAGGTTTAAATGAAAAGCTTAAAAAATAGTCTTAGTTAAGGTAGTTAGTTGGATCTTGATCTATATATTTTGACAAAACAATCTCAATGTGTTGTTTTTGATTTAATAAAACATCACAATTACTCGCAGCCTGATTATGAGTAATCGTTGATCCTCCAAAATGTGATATTAGCGTTTGCTTCTTCTTCCAATTACCGAATCCATAACCAGCACCAATAAAAGTTTCACCACCGCCTTGTTCTCCAATAGCTGGTTTGAAAAGATAACAACATAAACAAAATGCAGTATCCTATTTAATACTGTACTCTAACTAATATGGAAATTCAATAAACCAATCACGAATAAACTTTATTTTCTTCTTTTTCCCCCAAATTCCGTGAAAGGAAAAATATGATTTTTAGATCGACAAGGGCATTGTTGTAAATAATATCTTCGAACTTCTTCTTCTTGAATGTTAGGATGATAACTTGAAATTGACGGGCGTTTAGCGGGATCCGATGGATAATTTTCTGTAATATCTCCAGCACGAGACTTTTTCATATTGTTACTATTTTTCTTTTGAATTTTCGTAGGTGGTTGCTCATCTAATGTTAGAGTAGAAGATGATTTTTTTTTGAAGTATCTCTCCATATCTAATAAACTTAATAAAATGATTGTATTTTAATCTCAGGAACGGTAGAGCTTTTATAAAGAAAAAAAAGACCATAAAATCCTAAACCTGGTAAGAGATTAAATTCTAATTGACCTAATATTTGGACTTCATTATTAAAATAAAATATAATAATATTCTTACAAAGTCGTCAAATTTGAATTAGTTATATACTCATACGCGTCATTAAAATTTAAATATACTTTAAATAAATTATAATATTTATATTATATAATAATAATAATATACTAATTTTTTTACACATAAACTGAAGAAGACAGACCACCCTCACTCCCACATCCCTCCGTCACTGTGCATATGTAAAGCAATAACGAAAATAATCACGTACATATATATATAATCGTCAATTGTGTTATTATGAATCTTTGAAACCTCAAAGATCCAATTCAAGAATCGTAGTAGTGGAGGAAAAGGGTCCATGAAAATGATGCCAGTACGTTCCCAATGTATATTAGACGATTGATTAAGAGACATGTTATATCTTTTTATCTTTACCATTTTCGTGGGGTCGATCGAGGTACGTGCGTAACATGCTATACGACCCACCTTGCCTCATCGATCAGCTCCTCCACAAATCCACAATCCTTGGCTCCCAGAACTACTTATCTTATCGATCCCAGCGGCACAAGCATAGCAAGAGCTCCATTCTAGCTTAATTAGCTCGATCATCCTTAACTACTCGAAAAGCTAATTTAGATTAGTCTCATACAATTGGTCATGTACTCCCGCTATAGCTCTAAGCGCATGCATAATTAGCTTATGTCATCAAGTCCACATTTTGGTTTCCTCAGCAGAAATCAGTACCCACTCAGTGGTAGAGGCAGCCACCGCCTTGCAAGAATTTTGAGATTAAAAAAAAATTACTTTATATTAAAAAAAATTGTCATAATTAAAGAAATACTCTTACATCAATTAGAGTGTAACTAAGAGAGAGTCTATGTACTCTGTATTTTGATCATATCTTATTTATTCTAGCATTCACTTTTTTATTTAATTTATTTAAATTTATAATTTTTATTTTCAATTAGTTCTGCTCAACATTCAATTTTCAAAAGAAATTATATTTAAATCATTGTTAACGAATGTGTGAAAATAGAAACTCACTGCATGACTTCAAGGTCGATCTAGAAAAAAGACCACCCGAAACTCACAGAGTATAAATCACACAATTGCTTAAACAATTTGGTTATTATGGTAAATGTTACATCAAAAATAATTCATGCGTTGCACAATACAACCTCCTTATTTCAAAATCATAAATTCGTGTCATTCGTCTCGTTATAATTAGCCTTGATAACAATTTTTTCCTGACTCCGCCACCAACTATACCCACCAAATTAATCAGCTTCACACTGTGTAATTAATCAGATAATATATATTTTGGAACTATGGAAAACTCTATTATGGATTGAATATATCTGTATGTTCCAGAATACTTTGTTGCTCTATAAATATCCATGAGGGATTTTTTTTGGAACTTCACACTACAAAAGAATAAATAAATAAAATAATGAGTCTTAATTAAAAAAGTTTTTAATCATAAGTGGTACCTTACAAATGAGTCATTCATCACTTTAGTACCTTACTTTTGAAAACTATCACTTCCGTACCTCATATTCAAATTAATACCTTCCGTTAATTAGTAACACCGTTAACTTGTTGAAAAATTATTGAAAACATGTTAATTTTTTAGGAGAAGAAAAAACAAAAAAAAGAACAAGAAAACCAAAACTAAATAAAACAATAGGAATATAAAATTTATCCCATAAAATTTGACATTTTTTCCAAAAAAAATATTAATAAGTTAACGGTGTTACTAACAGCAGGTACTGATACTATGTAGAGATTTGAATTAATGTGAGGTACTGAAGTGATAGTTTTCAAAAGTGAGGAACTGAAGTGATGAATTAATGGTCCATTTGTGAGATACCATTGGTGATAACTCTTCTAATTAAAATATCAAACAAGTGATTTAAATTTTATTTTTCCTTCAATATGTCTATATTGTTCAAAGAGAAAACTAAATACGCAAGAGATAGATCTGAAACTGTACATTATTCATTTATATATGGCCTTAAATAGGCATTACAATATGATATAATCAATATCCCAGTAAATCAGGGATTGATAGAATATCTACTTCTATGCTAATTAAGACAAAACACACATATAGATACCAGGAGTATAATATCCTTAAACACTCCGCATTGTGTCGCGATCCTAATGAGTGATGCATAACATGTTGTCTCACTAAAAACCTTGTCAAGCAAACAAAAAACCTCTTGGGTAAAAATAAATGTTTGGTCTAAGGGAAAAAGAGTACAATGCATCAACTACATAAGCGATCACATGTGATGTTGACTCCCCTTGATATCTACGAAATGAACTCCCCCTGATCAGTAACTCAATCTTGGAGTTCAGACAATCTTCGCATACCAATGCGTCTCACATTCTTTGCAAATGTAGATTTGGGAAATGACTTGATAAATAAGTCTGTAGCATTATCAACTGAAGATACTTGATTCACTTATATGTTTAATATTTGCTGCTGTTGCAGATTAAAGAAGAACTTAGGCAAAATATGTTTCGTGTGATCATCCTCGATGTATCCCAACTTCATTCGTTCAATGCAAGTCGCATTTTCCTCAAAGATATAAGTTGATGTCGTAGTAGTGGATGCATTGTCCTCAAAGGTACAAGTTGGTGATGTACTAGTGGATGGTAATCCACTAGATCCTTGAATGTGGTGTATGATTGACCTAAGCCAAAACACACTCCTTAACCGCTTCATATAAAGCAATAATCTCATAATGATTTGAGAAAGTAGCAATTAGGGTTTTCTTAGTTGATCTCCATGAAATCACCTTATGGATTCCATGGTGAAGACATAACCTGTTTGAGAATGTCCTTTGTGTGAGTCAGAGAGATACCCAACATCACAAAAATCAATCAAGACATCACAAGGTGTCTCTAAATAGGGGACTATACTAAATTGGGGAATAGTGCTTGCAGCCAGATCATTATTCGACGGGTCAAACATCTCACTTGACAGGTTGAGTGAATAGATCTGATCTGTCCAGAGAGCTACCTTCGACATGTCGAAATTCTTAGAATCATAATGCTGCAATTCAACCATCTCTTTTTTCAGAAATTTCAAGCTTATCTCTGTATTCTTTGTAGGGAAAGAACAAGCCCAAGTCTATGGAACCCTTCAAGTACCTGAAGATGTGCTTTACACAATTCCAATGACGTTGTGTAGGTGTAGAACTAAACCGAGCTAACAAGTTCACAGAGAATACAATGTCTGGTCTTGTGCATTGAGCTAAATACAGCAATGCTCTAATAGCACTAATGTATGGTACCTCAGCTCCCAATAATTCCTTATCATCATCTTTCAAACCGTATAAATCCTTATTCGGTTCCAGACTGCGTACGACCATTGGTGCTAAGAGGGTGTGCTCTGTCCATGTTAAATCGCATAAGCATCTTTTGGACATAAGCAGTCTAGTGAATAAGTATTCTACCAACTCGATGTTCTAATTCTAAACCAAGATAAAATTGATTCCTGTCAAGGTCTTTCATCTCAAACTCGAATTTCGAGTAGCTAACCGTCTTATTGATTTCATCAAGAGACCCAATGATATTCATATCATCAATATAGACCGATACAATGAAAAATCCTGAACTTGTTCTCTTAATGAACATACATGAGCATAAATCATCGTTCTTGTATATTTTTCTAATCAAGTAGTCACTTAGACGTGTTTTTCCAATTATTGGTGAAACTATTTGGGCCGTCAGATTTGATGGTGGTTTGCTCTGGGCCTTTTTAAACTAGGGGTAATAAATTGAAAACTTCTACCCAGTTGGATTGAAATCATTCTAGCGACTCGGATAGCCGACTTGCGAATCTACTCGACCCGAAATTTCAACCAAGTCAGACCCTCGCCGTCCGGCCACAGTGAGACACCTCACCACCGCAGAAAGAGAGCTCTCTCTCTCTCCCCGAACTCCCCACATCCTCAAAACCACCATACTGAGTCTTTATGAGAGGAATCGAACCCGAATAGATTTTGGATTTTACCGATTCCGCTTCGTCGTCGTTGGCGCTGACTTTCTGGCCGGATTTGGGTGATGAAATCTTGGGTTTTTTGAAGCCCACTCTTCCAGAGTTTAATTGTCACTAACCACGAATTCCAACTCGGCCTGAGCTTGGCGAACGATCAACGCTGGATTCCGGTGAGTTTTGAAACATTTCGAGATAATTTTCGGCACCTTCCGGTCTGTTTTTGAGTTTGGGATGAACTAGAGAGTTGTTGTGCTTGCTGTGATCTTCATTATAATTTTCAGCTTGATTGGATTGGAGTTGGTTATCCTCGGCTGGTGCCTGTGGTGGTGCGTACATGGCGGAGCTTCAGTGACCAGAAAACCTAAATTTTCACGGGAAGTTTTTTACGCCATTTTGTAGTCTTTTTTGTGTAATGTTTCATAGTATGACAGATTTCATAACGTTTTAGCTTTCACAGGAATCATGGTGTCTTGAAAGTTCAACGCGGGCGTTCATTGTGTGTCGAGTCGAGAGGTCTTAACGAACGCCTGTTTTGACGACTCTTCAAGGCTATCTCGGATTGCAGGGCACGTTTAGGATAAAATATTAAATGTGAGTTTCTTATATGAGTTTTGTTTTGGGTTCCTTTATTCACATTAGTTGTGCAATAGAACAGATATTAATTTAGCTAGATCTTCGATTTGGCTTAGGAGGGCCGAGTATAATTTACGAGTTAGCGGATCAATTACGATTCTTTTGGAAATCCAGGTGAGTGGGCATTTTATTTTTACTGTCGTTAGTGAGTCAATACTATTTTATTTATTGTTGTGCATGTGTTTCATTTCCAGTGTTCAATTTTTAGCTTTCTAGTGTTGAGGCCTGAGTGCATATTTACATTTATTGCATCAATGCATAGGTACTCAGCTGATCCCCGAGGGCTCCAGGATGGGTTTGAGTCCCTAACCTGGCACTTATATATTAGTTCCTCGTTTCTGAGGGCTCCAAGATGTGTTAGAGGCCCTGAGCTGGCATGCATGTATTGATATTGTCTCAGATTAGATGTCCATAGACGATGCCTCCACTTCATTTGCATCTCAAGATTTTACTTTGACTCGTTTAGTATTGCTTCACAGATCAATATTGGTGGAAAGGCATATACATATTTCTTTTATATTCGAGTATTGTATTTCATCCACTCACTCTAACGATGTTTATGTTTTTATATGCCTTTCCCTGAGTTCTTCGATTTTAAATGTCCAAATTTGCAGGATTGTTAGTGGAGGTCAGGAGCGCACATGGATCACAGCATAGAGGTACCCGTCATAGGGACAGATAATGATCCTACAAGTCTATAGTTTGTTCAGTATTCCTAGCTTATTGAAAGATTGTGTTTTGAAAATTAGTGGCGTATACATTAAAGGGTCTTTAGGGCTTAAACTCGGTTTAGGCATCTAAATCAGGTTAGGGTCCTCATAGTTGGTATCAAACCATTAGGTTATATGTTCTATAGACTGTACCTGGTTCATTTCGCTTCTATGTTTGATTGCGCTCAAGACTTCCAGAGTGATGGCCCGACCAACCGACGGATCCCCCTCAAATACTCACGGTGTTGATTTCTGTCGAATACGTGGTAATTGGGACCGAGTACCAATCTCAGCCTGTGAGTTTGTGTCCCTTTGTCGCTATGCCTCGAGTGCGCTGACCTCAATTAGTCCATTCATAAACTAGCTCAATGTAAAACATTCATTGGAGTGTGAGTGACACTTTTTAGATTCAAACGCTTGGGATGCGATGAAATTGCATGCTCGCCTTATATATAGCAGGACATGTGGTAGTCATGTGAGCCTGTTTTACTTGTCACCCTCTTTCAGTATGTGGCGAGTTTATGGGATGCGACTCTAAGAGTAGTGAGATTTAGATGAACATCGAATCTCAATACGGTGGTTAGTAGATTTGCAAAGATAGTATTACGCTAGTGTAAATGTATGTCAGTCATAGCCGAAGAAACTCTACGACCCGCCTTCGTCTTCCTAGGAATGACTTTTTACTTGAGTAGAACCAGAAAGTAGAAATTATAGTCGTTGTCGAGCATAGTGTTTGGGATAGTTTTGTGGAGATAATCGACAACTTTTTACGATAAATCTAATGGTTGGATTATGTTCCTTACCAAATTGGATTAAACTATGTGTTATAACTTTTTATTGGTCTAAGAAGTATAATTTATGTGTTCTAAGTTATGAAAAATATGAATGAGCAATGGTGGCTTTCGTTTTGTTTGTGGAAAATGTGATTTTTTTTCAAAGTGTGGACATTCCTAAAGGTTTTGGTTGATATCGAATTTATGGGGAGGTTATACCAAAAAATTGTAATTCTATGAGTTATTTAAGTATTGAGGAATGTCTTGACATGATCGTTATAGACTGAACTACTACCTCAACTGTCATGGTATGCTACCAAGCTAGTGGCCTAACAATTATGTGGGTGAGGCTTTATACTCAATGTCCTTCTTGTTGTCATATTTAACATTGTGGATTCTTTAGTTACGTTCAATTTTAAAGCTTTGTCCGTTATATCTAGCTTTCTAGTCAATTACGTCGTATTCCACTTCCAAGTTCCTTGCGGGATGTTTTGTTACTTAGGGCATCTCTAATGGGAGGTGCTAAACCCTAAATTATAGCTTGGTATGCCAATATTTTCTCTTTAACGGTTAAGGATCTAAACCCTACATTCATTTAGCTACAAGTCCTAAATGAAGATGTAGAATAGAACTTGTTTTAGATCCCGATCTAAAATTTTCTGGAGAGAGGAAGTGGGCCAAGCGTGCAGGTGACAGAGGGAAGAGAGAGAAACGGAATCGGTGCTCATTTGCTGGAAGCTTGGCGTGGAAGGCTACGCGCGTTGAAGGAGCTTCAGGGGAGCTAGCCACGCGCGACGCGCCTTGAAGAGATGGGAGGTGAGTGACAGCTGCTGCACGTGTGGGACCCACACCCACGTGAAGTCCTAGTTGCCATTGCCAGCCATGGAGCTCCAACGGCTCTGAAATGAATGGCCAGGATTGATTTCAATTTGAAATCAACGGCCAGATTTGAATGAAAGTAAAATGGTTTTTTCTTCTTCTTTATTACCGACTCTGATCCGACGGTAAATGATATATCTTGAAATCGATCCAACAATTATCATTCAATCTACCATTTATTTTTCATATAACAGTCAGAATTTTTTTTTTTAAATTACAATAATATTCAGTCCGTTGGAACGGTAAATTTCAATTTTTTCTATAAATATCATTCCAAATTTTCATTCATTCCACACCATTTCTTATATTCTCTCATCACATCATTTCTTATATCCTCTCAAACTTTCCTTCCTCCTCCTTTTTTCTTATAGTAAATTTAGTTTTTTTGTTCAACACCATGGGTCCAAAGAGAGCTTCACCAAAACCTAGGGCACCACGATTGGAAAATTGGAAAGAGGCGGAAGATAGAGCTTTGTGCGTGGCCGTGTTGAATATTGGTGGAGATGCCGCCGTCGGCACTAATCAATCTGGTAGAACCTTGTGGGATCGTATATATGAGCATTTTGAAAGTATCAAGCCAACCAACGCACATACGCGAACCCAAACAAGTGTCGAATCTCGATGGAAGAAGATCAATCCTGCAAGTATGAGATGGAGCCAAGCAAAGCATAAAGCTATCAAAAATCATGCGAGTGGCGAAAATGATCAAGATGACGTAAGTATTTTTATTTGTCACTTAAAATATAGTATTAATTCATGATATTAAATTAAATAATCACTACTATGTTTGTAGTTAAGGAATGCAAAGGGGTACTACTTTGATGATTCCCATTGAGAGCATTTCACATATTTGCATTGTTGGGATATCTTGAATGAGTCACCTAAATTTTCATGTCCGCCATCAATGGATGAGGATATTGGAAATTGTGAGACTCCTACCAACTTGGACGATAACAATTCGCTCGGAGATGAAGCAACTTCAAGCGTGACATATAAAGCTAGGCAATAGCGTCTAATGGGACAAAAAGCGGCCAAGGTGACAAAGAAGAAAGTTAATCAAGAGCTAACATTGAGTATTCATGCTCAAATGAAAAGGCTTGCCGATCAAAATGATCAAGAGTTTGCACGAAGGGAACAACTTATACATGAGACAATGACGGCTCAACAAAGGGAGGAAGATGCTCGCACAATGGCGGTGGATCCAAGTATATATTCACTATGTAAAAGAGGATATTGGGAGAGGAAACAAAGAAAGATACTTGAGCGAGAGGAATTGGAGGCACCCACATCTACACCTCAAGCATCTACATCTCATTATGGCAGATCAAGTTCTTCCCCTTATCTTCCGCTCAATCAAACGGCGTGGATGCAAAATGATGATCAAGAGTGATTAGTTTGTTTTATCTTGTCTATTGCTTAATTTATATTGTTGTTTTAAATTAATTTTAACTAATTATGTATAAAGTGTGTTCTTATATGGTCTTATAAATTAATTGGTATTGTTGATTTAAATTAATATATAATGCATACAACACACATATAAATATAAAATTCAAGTAACAAAACACAAAGTTAAATGCATTCAAGTGCACAAAATATTACATGCATATACACAAAATTAAAAACATACAACCACACACAAATTAAAAACACACACACTACCAGCAGAAGCAGTATATCCGACGAATTCCTCAAAAAACGACCGACGAGAAGGGTTCTCGTCGGTTATTGTAAACTATAACCGATGACAGGATTACCTCGTCGGTTATAGTTTTATGACCGACGAGATTTTCTTGTCATCGGTTATAGTTTTCGACTATTACCGACGATTTTTTTTTACTATTAGCCACGATTTTTTTCTATCGTCGGCTATAGTTTCTTATTTCAGATCTGGGCAGCAGCTCGATCTGTCATTCCAAAAAATTTCCCTATTTTCTGAAAATGCTCTGAAATCGATCTTTGGGTGATGTCGAGAATGAGTTTGTGATGATTCGATTCATGCATTATATATAGGTACGTGCTTAATATATGTGTTGTGCATGCATGTATTGCTTTTGTTGAATTGATCGATATTGATTTTGAATATATATATATATATATATTGATCGATCGATCGTGTTAATTAATTGATTCTTGAGTTTGAGTAATTGATCGATGGTTGATTTTGAGTACGTGATTGATCGTAAATATATATTAATTGTTGTTAATTTTGATTATTGTGAATATATATATAGCTAGCTAGGGTGATTAATTTATTTAATTAATATATTGTATTATATATATTGTAATTATTATATATAGGATTAATTATAGCTAGCTAGTGTACGTACGTGGTTATATATATATTTAGATTTTTGTGATCGATTATATATATATAGTTAGGGTGTACATGTGTGTATATATATATATATATTAAAATTATGGGAATTATAATAATATATATTTATATCTAGCTATGAAATTTTAATTAATAAGATCATGGGTATATATACATGCAGTTATAATTTTCAGGATGGACAAGAGTTGGATGTGTCTTCCAAGATGGGATGTAAGATATCACCGTGGAATTAGAAGTTTTGTGGAATATGTGAAGGTTAATTGTGGAGGGAAGACAATTCATTATTGTCCGTGTACGAAATGTCAGTGTCGCAGCGAGCGATATCGTTTTCACATCGATAAAGTATTGGAGCACTTGAAGAAAAATGGGTTTTGGGATAAGTACACATGTTGGATTTATCACGGTGAGAGCTCATCAGTTGGTCAACATGATCACGGACAATTTTTTTGAGAGTGGCAGTACATCCAATGATCCAACAACAAGGTTGATCAACGATATGTTTCCTCATGAGAGCGGCATATTTGCTCAAGCACCGGATATCCCTCCCGCCGTTGGAGACTTCCCTCATATTGAGCCAGTCCAGCAATTACCTCCAGCTATCAACACTGCTGGTATTGACAAGTACAACAACCTCATTGCCTTCCAACAGACCCCGTTGTACAACAGGTGTAATAAGACTGTTCTCGAAAGTGTTATGGGAGTAATGAAGCTCAAAGTGGAGAACAAAATGAGTGTGAAGGCTGTTGATGATTGGCTGAAGTGGTCTGGTTCGTTGTTGCCCCACCCCCCCCCCCCCCCCCCCCCCCCCCGCGGTCATCGTCTTCCTACCACTCATCGTAAGGTGCGACAGATCCTGAAACATTTTGGCATTTCCTACATCAAAATCCATGCTTGTAGATATGATTGTGTTCTCTTCTGGGGTAAAGATGCTTATGGGAATGATCTTGAATCCCTTGATGAATGCCCGGTATGTGGTACAGATATGTATAAGTTGACTCCTGCCGGAAACAAGAAAGCTGTGAAGATACTTCGGTATTTTCCGCTGATAGATAGGATAGAACGGTTGTTCATGTGTGCACACATGGCTGAAGCTATGAGATGGTGGGCCAAGAGGAATTTGCCCGACGGTGATACGCTTATACACCCTGCTGACGGAGAGGCTTGGAAGCACATGGTGAAGGAGTTTTCTTATTTTGCATCAGAGGTTCGAAATGTTTGGCTGGGGCTTTCATCTGACGGATTCAACCCTTTTGGTAACATGAGTCTTCAATACAGTATATGGCCAGTTATTTTGGTACCGTACAATCTTCCTCCATGGATGTGCATGAAGAAAGAATACAATATGCTCACTATGATAATTCCAGGGCCGGGTTATCCAGGAAAGTGTCTCGATGTGTATTTGAGACCCTTGATTGAGGAGCTTAAGTACTTGAGTGAGCATGGTCATCCCACTTATGACAAGTTCAAAAATGAGATGTTCCAGATGCATGCAATGCTTGTTGACACCATTAGCGATTTTCCTGCACGCGGGATGTTGTCGGGCAACGTTACCAGGGGATACAGGGCTTGTCCAGAGTGCATGACGGTTGAGTGTTGCAGACCTCATTGCAGGAAGATTGTACAGATGCGTCATCGTTGTTGGCCTTCACATGATCACCCATTTCGGGAGGATATGGAGGCATTTGATGGGACTGTGGAAACAGGTGAGTAGCCGAGGAGATGGACGGGGGATGAAATATTGGAAGTGCTAAATGAATACGATTTTGGGCAGCTAAGCAATCATCCTGAGATAGTGGCGTCAATACCTGACAAACCCGACAGGTATAAATTCTGGACACACAAAAGTATTTTTTGGGAACTTCCGTATTGGTCCAAGTTGCTGATCAGACACTACTTAGATGTCATGCACATAGAGAAAAATGTGTGCGAGAGTGTGGTCGGCACAGTGTTGAATTGGGAGGGAAAAACTAAAGACGGCCCGAAGGCACGCATTGATCTTAAAAGGATGGGACTGCGAAAATATTTGTGGTTGAGAGATGGGAAGAAAAAAATGCCACAAGCTCCTTATACCGTGAAGCCTGCCCAGAAGAATGAAATTTTTGGCTGGATGGGTAATGTAAGGTATCCTTCAGGCTATGCTGGAAATAAAGTCGATGTGTTAACTTCAAAGACAATAAGATGTACGGACTAAAGAGTCATGACTGTCATATACTGCTTCAACGCCTCTTCCCTGTTTTCATTCGAGGGTACCTGCCCAAAGAGGTGGTGGAGCCGTTAGTGGCTTTGTCAAGATTCTTTAAGAAGTTATGCACGAGAGAAGTGAAGAAATCGGAATTGTTGGAAATGCAACAGGACATCATTTTTATCATGTGCAAATTCGAAATGATATTTCCTCCAAACTTTTTCGACATCATGCCTCACCTGATGCTCCATCTTCCCTCACCTGATGCTCCATCTTCCGGAACAATTGTTGCTTACTGGTCCAGTACACTACACATGGATGTATCCTATGGAAAGGTACGTAATGCATCTCTGAATCTGGTTATATATGTCGATCTTTAATATTATTTATTCACTTATTGTTGCAATAAGCATAACATGCTCGATCTGTAATTACCACTTTACAGACAATTAAAGGACTACAAAGACTATGTGATGAACAAATCTGCACCCGAAGGGTGTATCGCTGAAGCATATATTGCGCATGAGTGCGTAACGTACACCAAGTTGTATTTGGGAGCGCGTTGGAGGACCCTCCACAACATATGCCAGTAGATAGAGGGCAGTTCAACCTTTCGATCATCTCCGATGATGTTGAAGTTTCTGGAAAGTTGCCCAACTCGTACAAGTTGGAACCTTATGAGCTAGTCATTGCCCATTGGTCGGTATTGATTAACTGTCCAGAAGTTCAATATTGGAAAAATTTGCACCTTTACTGCCCTGCTATTTCCGGTGATGTTGAGTACCACAACAAGACGTTCGTAAACTATTTTGGCAAATGGGTACGTTTATAGATAAATTGACCTGTATATGAATTTAAGTGCATGTATCGTATCCTATTTATAGTTAAGTTAATAAATGATTATTTTCAGATGAACCATGTACAAGATGATGCTATCCCTCAGTGGTCACACGAATTGAGGCTCTTGACGCAGAAACCGGTAACTTCCAGAGTTTATCCTATGTGTAAGGTAAATGGCATGCTATTTATTTGTGAACATAGAGATGTCAGACGAAAAACACAAAATTCTGGGGTAATGGTGCATGGTGGCCAGAATGGAGTTGACTATTACGGTGTTCTCCATTCAGTTGTCGAATTAATATATGAGGAAGGCATGACCGTGCACTTGTTTAAGTGTAGATGGTTTGATACCGACCCTCAGAACACAAGGACCGATCAATACGGCATTTTTTCGGCGAATACTGCTACAAGCTGGTATGAAGATGATCCGTTTGTTTTGGCCATGGCGGTGAAACAATTGTTCTATCTTGATGATCTTGTGCATAAAGGCGCGTGGAAAGTGGTTAACCATGTTCTTCCACGAAACATATACAGTGCCTCAACCTTTGGTGTGTCATCGGATAATGAAGAAGTTAGTGCATACCAAGAGCCGAACGCAACTGCTATTCCTGAAACCTCAACAATTCGCACTACAAGAAAAACGAACTTAGGCCACGGAGCATTTCCGTCGTCTAAGTGAAGTTTTCCGTCGTCTAAGTACTTAGACGACGGAATCTCCGCCGTCCAAGGTCCGTGCTCCAAGTGCTGTCGTCCAAGCACTTAGACGACGGAGAATAAGTTCTCCGTCGTCCAAGTTCACTTGGACCGCGGACAATTTCCGTGGCCCAGGTAGACACCTGGACGACGGAGAACTCAATCTCCGTCGTCCAAGTGTTTACCTGGGCCACGGAGATTGATACGTTCTCCGTGGCCCAGGTAAACACTTGGACGACTGAGATTGAGTTCTCCGTCGTCCAGGTGTTTATCTGGGCCACGGAGAACGTATCAATCTCCGTGGCCCAGGTACTGACCTGGACGACGGAGAACTCAATCTCCGTCGTCCAAGTGACTTTTTAATTTAAGAAAAAAATTGTAATTAAATATTATTAATTTAATTTATTATTAATTAAATTTAAATAATGAAAAATGCTAAAATTAATTAAATAAACTAAATTTTTAATATTACTTAATTATTAAATAATTAAAATTAATTTGTACATACATGCATAATCGAAAAAACCCATAAAAATTAAAATATTGTTCAGAATGCGGAAAGAAATGAGATAATAAACTACTAGCTAGCTAATACACTGGAGGAGCAGATGCGCCGCCGAGTCCTCCGCCTCCAACCGGGTCGTCGTCGTCGGGGTGTGGGTTCGGAGGAGGTTGACATACTTCTCGAGATTGTTGCATCAGGGTGATGAGTTGGGCTATTTGTGCTTGTTGCTCATCAAGTCTTTGCCGCATGGATTGATTCTCCTCTCGTGCCAGTCGATTCTCCTCTCGTGCCAGCCGAGCCTCTTGAATGGCTGCTTCGACGGCCGCAGCCTGAGTCCTTCTCCGCTGGCCCGAACCTCCCGTAGATGATGAGTCAAAGGTCGTCGACAAATCTCGAACCACCTTAGGCCCGAAGTGCCTAACCTCCTTGCCAGCTCTACGACCGTAGACCTCATCCGCGATTGCAATTTGGCTCTCTATGGATAGAGGAGGCAGATCTTCCGGCTGCACATCTGGGAACGCAAGCTGAGTGTTAGGCAATTCTTCCTGCGCACGCTCTATCACCCTTGCCTACAAGCACATAATTAATTTATTATAATGAAATAATATTTAAATAATAATTACTATAATTAAAAGCACATATATATATATATCACTTACACCGCATTGACTCGCTTCATTATCGAGCTCAGGCGTCACGTACGCGCTTATGCTTGCATCAAGATAAGGGTGTTTGGAGCCCTTATCCTTGTGCTCCTTGGCTATTTGAATGAACTGCTTGGCGCCGGTAGTATGGTGTTTGTCCTTTTTCCCCCGGTTGGCTTTGTTGACACCGGAGAATTTCTGTTACACAACATAATTAAATCATTAAAAAATTAATAAGTAACTAAAATTTAAATAATTCAATTATCTTAATTGAAATAAAAAAAGTAAATTAACACCTTAAATTCGTCATCGGCAAAGTGGTTACACAACCACTGCCACTCATCTTCTCTATCCCCACGCAGCTCTACGGGGGGAGGCGCGGGACCGTAAGTTTGGAAGTACTGATGGAGCCTGTACTTCCAATCTTTGTAGATGGAGTTGGCGGTTTGGTTGATATGCCTCAACATCGCCGGTGTCGGATCCACCGCAAATTGTTCCTATCAAAAATAAATAGAAAATTATAATCGTATATATTATGAAATTATAACTAATATTAACAATATTATATAATAACTAAATTGGACGTATTACGAACCGAAAGATCTTTAAAGACTTTCGCCTTCTCATTATCCGGCACTTCCTTCCTAGTAGAGGCAGTGAGACGAACCCGGCTACGGACGATTGACCCTATGCTATGCGCCGAGAGACTTGCTAGCTGAGCTGTGGGAGGGCCACTGGTGAATTCGTCGTAGGGCAAGTCGATCTTTTTCCCGGTCGCCTTGCAAATTTTCTCCGCTTTGCCCCCTTTAACGAGACCCCGAGTCCTTTTCGGTTCCGGGTCAGTGGGGGCCCTCCTTTGCTTACGGCGGGCGCTGTACATGATAGATTCAGCGGTCGAGAACGCCTGAGTACTTGCCGTTGAACCGGTACCGGGCGTCGGAGTTGAAAAGGGGTCGACGTCATCACCGCCGGAGATAAATGGGGCAGAGGGAATTTCCCCAAGAGGCGCCACCTCCGAACCAGATGAAGGGTCCGGATTGAGGGCGTTGTTGCCTTCCTGTTGAACCCAACCGACTTGGTCCGCCAACATTCGGAGCATGGCATCTTCTGCCTCTTGTTGCGCTTTCTTCTTGCCGGATGGAGCCATTTAAACGTAGGAGTACGTTGTTAAAATACCTACTTACCATAATAATTACAAGTGCAAAATTTACGCAAATTAAGTACGGTTAAGATTTAAATAGAGTACACTAGCTTGGCTTTTTCGGTTGTTCAATGGACGTGCGACCCGCGCGATAAAGTGTAAATTTTCAATTAATCAGCCTTGGTTAAATCGAAAAACATGGCCAGTTAGGGATAGAGATAACGCGAGAGGCAGGACTAATTTCGACAAAACACCTATTGGTGTCGTCTTTCTTAGATCCAAAACCTGTCACCAGTCATAACCCGTTTCTAGACACCATGTCCGACATTCGGCCAATTTTTCGAAAATTTACACTCCCTCAAGTCCTTTGCAAACTCCGCCCTCAACCTTGTGTCCATAACTTCACTTAGGTTATGGTGTGCGGTGATGAAATCCACACATCACGAGGGGTTAAGGAGATAAGCTAGGAAAAGAGGCGTCATCTATTCCAAAAAGTGCGACTTAATAAACCAAGCCTATTTACTAAATTTAAATCGAAGACGCACTACCATGCAATTTACTAGAAAATACACTTAATTATCAATTAAGTAAAACAATAAATAATGACAATAATAAATTATTATTTATCAACTAATTAATTATGAACTAATTACAATAATAAATTTATTCATTTATCAACTAATAATAAATAATTACAATAATAAATTTATTCATTTAATTAATTATCAACTAATTACAATTATGCATTTAATTAATTATTAATTACAATAATTAACCACTAAAAATTATTATAATTACAATAATGAAATATTTAAAACTAATTAATAAATTATATTTAGAAATTAATTAATTAAATGAAAATAATTTTAATAAGGTAAAAAATAGAAATTTACCTCACCGGAGTAATCGGGAATATAGCCGGAGTTGAGTCGTCGGAGAGGAGGAACCACGCTGGAAAAATTGTCGTCGGAGCGTCGCCGGAGGAGAAAACTCGCTGGAGGAGAGGAGAGGAGAGGAGAGGAGGAGAGGAGAGGAGATGGAATGAGAAAAGGGGGGGGTGCTGTTCTATTTATAGGCTTTCACTTAGACGACGGAGCACTAATTTCCGTTGTCTAAGTTCACTTGGACGACGGAAACAGTGTTTTCCGTCGTCTAAGTAAAGGGTTACAATTTTTCGAAGCAGCGCGTAATTAATGGGCGGGACGTTTCACCCGCCATAAATTTGGACTTAGACGACGGAGAATTCAATCTCCGTCGTCTAAGTGGAAATTCAAGCGGTGCCGAAAATTGAGGCAGTAAATTGAACCGCCATGATTTTTGACTTGGACGACGGAGATGTCATTCTCCGTCGTCCAGGTGTACACCTGGACGACGGAGAATGACGTCTCCGTCATCCAAGTCAAATTTTCATTGAAAAAAAAAATAAAAAAAAAATTGAACTGCCATGGTAAATTGAACCTGGACGACGGATCTTGTCATTCTCCGTCGTCCAGGTTCAATTTACGTTAAAAAAAATTTTAAAATTAATTCGCTAGGAATTTAGCGATCTGTCATTCGAGTGAAATAGTCGTCCAATATCGATGAACGCATCGTATATATGAACAGTTAAATTTGAACCGACGAATAATTTTACGTCTTGAAAGTTGTTAAGTATCGACTAATCCTTATGACTTAAGTGTTCATGATTAGAGGCTCATTTGCAGCAGAGTATTAACGAAATTGAATTTGGACAAAACAACCGTTGGATATGTTCGTCGTAACATAATATATAATTGTCTTCAAAGGACCATAAAATAATAAGTTCGGGAAGGGTTTCATCGGCACAGTCAACCGCAAAACCGAGAATTTCACAAACCGGAAACGTGGATACAAGGCATTTCGCAACTCTGATTTTCGAACCGTCGAAGCTCACACACCAAGAATTGTTTACTCTAAAGTCTTGACGAAAAGAATATGCATTGGAAGAAGGTCTAGATGGTCGTTGTCTTAGAAAAAATTACGATATCTGCACTTGGACGACGGAGATGAGATTTTCCGTCGTCCAGGTGTATAGACCCTGAATTCAGGGGTTAGGGCCTTACTTTTTAGGGTTTAGGGTTTGTGCACTTGAACGACGGAGAATGACCATCTCCGTCGTCCTAGTTAGTACCTAGACGACGGAGAATGACCATCTTCGTCGTCCAGCTGTAAAAATCCTGAATTCAGGGGTTAGGGCCTTAGGGTTTAGGGTTTAGGTCATCCAGGGTTATTTGTGTGTCCGTTCAATTATTTTGAATCAAAAAAAAATTAAAAAAATGATCGATCGATCCGATTTGCTAGATTTAGGGTCGAGGATTTAGGGAGATAGCCAAAATACCCAAAAGGCGACAACCTGCAATTAATTTCTCCGTTGTCCAGGATATATAATTCGGATTAATTATTTAATTTAATTTAGTTTACGTACGTCGGTCGATCCGATATATCTGATCGAGCATGGACGCGTGTAATTAATTAATTAATATATATACCTACATATATACATTCTCCTCCTTATAATATTAATTTATATTAATTTTTGATCAATGATGCATCGATCATATATATATATTACAATAATTACAATAATTAATTACCAAGTAATAATCCTCGACGTATGACCGTACTCTTCGTCATAATTGTCATCATCCTCGTCCCCGGTATCCGATTGCTCATCCTCCTCATCATACTCAACATCGTCCGACGAATAACCTGAGTCCTCGTCCGCGTCCTCTTCCTGCTCGTCTTCTTCATCTACCTCATCGATAATCTCATCTTCAGTTAGATCTGTACAACCATCAGGCATGGGTAACCGTTCACCATCTTGAACCAGATCCATTATATCGGAGCGGATGACAGAAATATTAGGCTCTTGATAGGCAGGAATGTCTCTTTCTGGTTCAGCAGCATCTTCAGTCATCGCCGGTGTCCCTTCAATTGTCTCTGTATTCCATATTCCTCGGTGAGAGATATGGTTCACTATTTTCCACCCTTCACCGGCTTTCGGATCGTCGAGATAGAACACCTGCCGAACTAAGGTGGCGAGAGCGAAAGGCTCATCCTCATACCAGCTTGAGTTTGTATCGACTGATAATAGTCACAGGTCTTCCTGTGTACGCTTGAACCATCTGCACTTGAATAGGAAAACGTTGACATCATTCCCGTAACATAGCTGAACCACATTTACAATAGCTCTGTAATATAGATCATTGTCTTTCCCAATCGCTACCCCACTGTTTTGTGTTCTTCTTCCTTCATCACGGGCCAATGAATGGAACTTTACACCGTTCATAAAACATCCAGGATAAATATAGTGTTTAATCGGCTTCCCTGCTAGCAAGTGCTTTGGCCATGACCACCACCCCCCGTGGTTTTCAGATTTTTGCAGATCAATCATCTGCGAAAAAGGGCAAATTAATATAAGGGTTTACTTTCTACAAACATGATCGATATGTATATAAATTACTAATTAAATACCGAGACGTACGTACGTACCCATTGGAAGAAATAATAGGGAAACTTCTTCTTAACCATTTTCTCAATCCACGCCGAACTCTTGTTTTGATTTAACGCCTGAAGCCTCTCCCTGTATGACATCATGTACGGCTCAACTTCGTCACAGTCTCGCAACACTACCCAATGTGCCTCAATAAATTCTTCTTGTGTTAACGATTCCTTTAATACTCCTCTAAACGGTCGGACGACATCGGTGACGACAGAAAGATTGATGCGGGCACTGGGATCGGAGGCAGTGGGAGGTGGTGGATCTTTGAGGTACCTGTTGCAGTAAGTAACACACTCATGCATTAGGTATGTCTCTGCTATGGAGCCATCGGGGCCGACCTGTTTTTGACGAATGACTTATACTGTCCAAGCTGTCTACAAAATCAAACGTACAATAAGAATAAGTACATATAGCTAGCTAGTAATCTCCAGTGGAACAAATTATGAATCGAAAAACCTGTATATATAATTAATTAGTTGTACGTACCTTTCTTGAGGATACATCCAAGTGTACTAGACCGGACCAGAATTGAGCACCTGCTCGAGCAGGTGGATCATTAGGTGAATCATGATGTCAAAGAAAGCAGGGGGAAAATCCTCTCTAGTTTGCAAATGATGTGCACAATTTGTTGTTGCAATTCCACCACATCTGACTTCTTTAATTCTCTGGCGCATAACCTCTGCCACCACCTGCACAATGCCACTATTGGTTCTACGACGTCACGAGGCAAGTATGGTCGAATTACCACTGGAATCAGACGTTGCAGCATAACGTGATAGTCATGTGTCTTTAGACCAACAAACTTGTGTTGCACCTCGTCCACTGCTCCAGTTATAGTAGCTGCATACGTAGCCGGATAACGAACGCCCTTAAACCAGTGAAATACAGAACGTCTAAGCGTCGGCTTCACTGTGTAAGGTGCAGCTGGCATCTTGTTGTACACTCCTTTCCTATCCATCCTCAACCACAAGGGACGACGTAGATTCATTGATTCCAAATCTTTGCGCGCTTTGGGAGTATCTTTAGTCTTGAACTTAATACCGAGAATTGTTCTCACCACGCTGTCGCACACATTCTTTTCTATGTGCATCGCGTCCAAGTTGTTCCTCAGCTTCAACTTCGACCAGTAAGGGAGTTCAAAAAATATACTCTTGTGATCCCAATAGCTCAGATCATGTGGAGGAATTGGATTGCATTTCTTTACATCCGCGTCATTGCTCAACACACCAAAGTCGAAATAGATCAACCTCTCTAAAATCTCTTCGCTCGACCAACTACGGGGTTTAGGATTGTTCTCTACCGTCCCGTCTAAATGAGCTTCATCCTGTCGCCACGGGTGGTCGTGAGGAAGCCATCTACGGTGACCCAAGTAACACACCTTCCCCGCGTGCCAACTAGAGTTCACGTCGTCCAAACATATAGGATATCCATTATATCCTTTTGTCCTGCAGGCTGCCAATATCCCATACGCTGGAAAATCGCTGATCGTCCACATTACGGCAGCCCTCATCGTGAACATCGTGTCAGTGAATTTGTCATAAGTTGGGACTCCATTTTCCCACAATAGTTTCAGCTCGTCGATCAAAGGTCTGAGGTAGACATCTAAGCACTTCCCTGGAGATTTAGGACCTGGAATTAGTACGGTAAGGAAATTAAATTCCTTGTTCATGCACATCCACGGAGGCAAGTTGTACGGCATCAGAATAACTGGTCAAGTGCTGACGGCGGAGCTATTACTTCCCCAAGGATTGAATCCGTCTGTAGATAGGCCAAGTCTAACATTTCTAACCTCTGCAGCAAAGTCTCCAAATTCTCTGTCGAAATGTTTGAAACCCTCCCCATCCGCGGCGTGTCGCAGGACATCGTCATCTATTCGCTTTTCTGCGTACCATCGCATCGCCTCTGCTGTGTGTAGAGACATGTACAGGTGCTGCAATCTGGGAATCAAGGGAAAATATTGAACAACTTTCACAGGAATTCTCTTTTTCGAACTCTTCCTATTCACCTGGAATCTGCACTGGCCACATACGGGACAATAGTCCAAATCTTTATACTCTTTGTAAAATAGCACACAATCATTCGGACATGCGTCAATTATCCTGTACTTTAGGCCGAGGCTGCTCAAGATATTTCTAACCTTATAATGAGATTTAGGAAGATTGTGATCATCAGGAAGCAACTTACATATTTGCTCCTGAATTTCGTCAAAATCACTCACTGACATTTTGTGCTTCACTTTTATCTTCATTTGCTCCATAACATATTGCAACGCATTCTCTCGACATCCAGGGAACACCGGGGTCTGCGCTTCAAGTAGCATCCGGTTGTAATTATCCATCTCATTGGTGTCAGTGGCCAAGCTAGCAGCGGGGAATGTGTCATCATTCTCATGAGTGGTACTGTAACCTCCGTCTTGGTGTTGGTGTCCACCATGACTAAATCCCGGAAACGCATCATGGACCAAATCTGCAGTTGGGTTGCAAGCTGGGGGGCCGGCACCACTGCCGCTGGATGAGGCACCCTGGTAACTGTACCCTGAGCTGAAGTCTGTTGAGCTGAACTCTACTGCTTCACCATGCTCGCTCCATGTAGTGTAACTCCACATCATACCATTTTCGTACAGGTGTTGCATCATAACATTAACCTCCGCATACTGACAATTAAGACATTTCTGGCACGGACACCTGAAACGCTTCTTTCCCTGACCATGTTCTATCGCAAAATTCACAAATTCGCTAATTCCATCCATATACCGGACATCACATCTATTCTTCAACTTTATCCAACTCTTGTCCATACTGCTACAAAATATTATAATTAATTAATTATTACATATATATATATATATATTAGTCCATTAATTTACGCTTAATTATACGTACTCGATCTACATCGATCCATCAATTACGTACGTACGTAATTTAATCTGTATATATAGCTAACATCCATGCATGCATGTACGTACGTTTTCACTAAATATATATTAAACAAATTTTAACTGCGTACGTACCTGCTGCCCTTCTCGATATCAGTTAATTAAGCTAGCTAGCTAGTCAGCGGAGATCCCTTATCCTGATCCTTCTCGGCCGTCGATCTCCCTTCTCCTTCTCCTTCTCCTTCAATTCTTCTTCGAATGGAATAATGAAGAGATCGAGGATCGGATGGAATGAAGAGAGTTTGGCGGCGGGCTTATATAATGCTTCACTTAGACGGCGGAGGTGTCGATACATCGTCTAAGTGGAAGTTACTCGGACGACGGCGTGTCGGTCCGTTGTCCAGGTGATCACCTGGAGGACGGAGAAGACTCCAAGTTCCAGGTGTCCACTTGGACGATGGAGACGGGATTGTCCGTCGTCCAGGTGATCACCTGGAGGACGAAGAAGACTCCGAGGTCCAGGTGATCACCTGGACAACGGAGAATACCTTCTCCGTCGTCCAGGTGTTACTTGGACGATGGAGAAGTCTCCGTCGTCCAGGTGTAACTTGGACCACGGAACAATTACGTTTCCGTGGTCTAAGTGCTGTTTTCTTGTAGTGTCGCCTTAATAATGTAAGACAGGGCAGTGTGGTACGAATTCCTCAACCGAATCTTATTGATGTTAATCAAAATGAAGACAATGAAGACTCAAGTGACGAGGGCATACACATCTTACCTGAAATTAACTCGGGAACAGAGTCAGACTCAAGCGATGATTCCGACTATGGGCCTTAATTAGTGTATGTATGCTATTTTGAGTTTGAACGTGCAATGTAAAATGAATTATATTCAGATTATCGACTTTAAATTGTGTCGATTAAATTGCTAAATAGCGATCATAAGAGAGAGAGAGATCGAGAGATCAGAAAAAAAATACAACCGATCGACGATCGATATTCGAAATAATATCGTATTATTAAATATTATTAAATATATATAATTAAATACAGCCAAAAAAATTAAATGCCATTTTAATTTAATTAGGCTTCTAAATTATTTCGGTTTTTTTTTCTAATAATTTCGTATTAAATATTAAAAATAATTAAGTACACTATATATATAACCGGCATATGAAAAATAAATAAAAAAAACTATATCCGACGACATTCATATGAAATCTCGTCGGATATAGTTTCGATTCGACTATGGCCGACGATATTACTTATATCGTCAGGTATAGTTCTTGTTTATATCCGAAATTGGGTACGTTTTGGGCAGAAACGAAACTGCCCAAAACGAAGAACTCCTCTCCTCTACGATTTTCTCCATTTCCGGTGTGTTGGGAGAAAGCAATCGAAGCTCAAGCCAAAGCCCATCGATCCTCAAGCCAAAGCCCTCGTCAATTTTCTCCATTTCAGGTTTGAAATCCCTAATTTCCTAATTTCGAATTTTTTTTATTTAGGTTAGATTTGAAGTTGTTATGTTTCAATATCGATAATGTGGATGCATGAATGAACATTATGATTATATATTGGATATTGTTGAATTTTATGGAATTATTGTTGATTTTTGTGGAATATTAATTTATATATTGGAATTTTTGTGGATTTATATATTGGATTATCTTGATTTTTGTGGAATATTTATATATTGGAATTATTGGAATTACATATTGATTTTATGGAATTATTGTGATTTTTGGATATATATATATTGGATTTATATATTGGATTATTGATATATATATTGGAATATATATAGTTAAATTATTGGATTATATATTTATTGGATGGATTATATATATATTGTAATTATTGTGGATTTTATGGAATTATTGATGAATTTTGTGGAATATTTATATATTGGAATATATATTGGATTTATATATTGGATTATTGAAATTTTTGTGGAATATTTATATCTTGGATTATTGAAATTATATATATTGGATTTTATGGAATTATTGGAATTTTTGGATATATATTGGAATATTTATGTATTGGATTATTGATATATATTGGAATATGTATTCGAATTTTTGGACGAATTAGGATTTTTTTTGAATTTTTATAATTTTATAGCAATGATGAATTGGTTAAATTGCGGTGCTTCCCGAGGGGGGTCGAGCTCGAGGGGGAGGTCGAGAGGGAGAGGGAGATCGGGACGTGGGGATGAGGGCACCGGAAGTCGGTCCGCATCAGGATTCACCAGCGTCGGCAACACTTACAGTCTTCCGCAGACCTCTCGACACCGTACACTGCTGGGCGACGGACAACCTCAGCAGCAGCAGTTCGAGCCTGCTCGATCCTCAGGCGCGAGGAGGGTTCGTGAGGTCAGTCGCACGCCGGAAACGGATAGTGCGACTCAATCCTCGGTCCGAATGCCGGACATTCATCGCGAGGACCCTTCCCCCGTGATCCACCAGACAGCTCCTCATTCTTCTGAGGAGGCTGGTGGATCCACTCAGTCCTCGGCGAGGATGCGACTATGTCCGCCGTCTACCTTATTTTTGCCGTTGGAAATCCCGACGATACCTCACATCGATTCCGAAGGGATGCCTGTTCCGGGACAGCTAGGGTTCATTACCCCAGACCAGGCATATGCGTATGTACCTTTCCCGGAACCTCTCTGAAGTTTGAGGATTCCGGGACAACGCACCGACGAATCAGATAAATATTAATTAGTGATATCTTTTTACTTAGTAATATTTAAATTCAATTAGGTGTTGATGTTTAAAAAATCGTCTACATATATATGTGATAGGCGAGATCGTGCCCGGTGACAAACAAAAGAGAACCAGAGGCCCCGTCGTCGGCAAGTTACTGGACGACGCCATTCAGGCTAGCGGTGGTGGCCAAGTTATGATTCCGATCGGGGATAGAGGGCAGGTGATCGAGGGAAAGGTCACTCGAAAGTATGCGGGGATGGCGGACAGCCTCATACGGGATAGAGTCCCAATGTTGTGGCCAGATTGGAATTCAGTGCCGCAATCCGTCAAATATCAGCTGAATAATGCGTTGTCGGTGAGTTGAATTGTATATTCATTATGTAAATTTTCTAAATAAATTTTTAATATTATTGATATATATATATGCATTACAGAGGTGGTTCCGCGTGGATGCAGACATTAGACCCACGTGGGCGGATGAAGTGCATGGGAGCAGGTTTACAGACCGGCATTTGTTTCAATTTTTTCGTTTCTTTTTATTATGTTCATACAATGTTGTAAGTTACTAATGCTTGATTTTATGGGTATATATAGGTATAAGGAGTGGAAGGGCGAGCTGAAGAAGCATTGGAAAAAGTACGGCGACGATCGTTCGGGTACCCCTAGCGAGTTTCGTTATAGGGAGTACGAGTGGCGATGGCTTGTGGTTCACTTCAACAACCCGAAATTGAAGGTACGCAACCTTCGATCGATTAAATTTTTGTTTTATCGTACTTCCCTTAAATTATTTGGCTAATGAGTGTTTTTTTTATGTTGGATTAATCGAGCAGGCTCTTTCTGAAGTCAACACAAGGAACCGGGACAAAAACACCAAAAATCATCATGCCGGTTCCAGATCATACTCGGGTTGGATCGAGGAGGCGGCCAACCACCCAGAAGAGGATCCCCTTGTCTATATGATGCAGCACGCGTATCCGCAGTCCCCCGAATATGCTGTAAGTGTCCTTATAACAAAATAAACTTATTTCTTATTTATTTAGATTATTTTTTTTAATTAATATTTTATTGTTCTTTGTCAATTAGGCGAGAATTCAGGAGGCGATTTCGGAGGTGCTGACTCAAGTGGCGAGAGAGCTCTATCCCAACACCCCCGATGCGGAACTCCCGATTGATCAGATTGATCGATCTGATCCGATCGTCAGGGCCAGGATCATGTCAACTGCGATCCCTCCAGGGAAGAACACATTCTACTGCAGGGGTTCCGGAAAGTGGGGTCAAGGGCTGCTGAAGAACACCCCTGAATTCTCTCGCGGATCGGGATCATCATCATCTTCCAAGACTAATGAGCTACACGACCAGCTTCAACGGCAAGCAATTGAGATGGAAGCTCAACGACGTCGGATGGAGGAGATGGAGCAGGCGCGAGCCGCAGAGTAGAATCGGTTGGCCGAACAGCAGCAGCAGATGGGGACATGGATGCAGCACTGTTATGCACAGTTGCAGGCATCTGGAATCCAGATAGCTCCCCCGCCTATTTTCGGTGCGCCACAGCCACAACCTCAGCCTCAGCCTCAGTCGCAACCTCAGCCAGACCAGGACCAACCAACTGATGACAATCCGTTTGATCACATAGACTTAGGACACCCGTAGATTTGAACAATTGTCGGTTTTTTATTTTAATTATTTACTACGTACGCATATGTATACAGATTTGAACGATTTCGGTTTTTTTTTTATTTACTACTATAGTTTCAATGGTTGTTGATTTTCAATTTGAACAATATTTGTGATTTTTTGGGAATGCAGGTTTTGGGATAAAACCCAGAACCTGCAAAAAAAATTAATTATTAATAACTATAACCGACGATATGTGTCAACATCGTCGGCTCTAGTTTTCAACACGGTCAACCATTTTGACCATGGAGAAAACTATAACCGACGATGACGTCGTCGGTTATAGTTTCAAACTATGCCCGACGATAATTTCTCGTTGCCTTTAGTCTCTTTTTTTTCCAACGAAAAACCTAATTCATCGTCGGTTATAGTATCACCGACGGTGCATTACCAACGAGACTATAACCGATGATGCCTCGTCGGGTATAAGGGTATAGTCTATACCCGACGATAAAGAGGAACAGTCCGACGACACCTCATCGTCGGGTATAGTAATTCTTCTGGTGGTGACAACCACACACAAATTAAATGCAAACAACAACATGATGGCAAACTATGTCATTTATTGACACATGCTAACGACACAAATTAGCCACTATTGCGCTCTTGCCACTTCTTCAAAGCCTAGCCGTGTTGAACTAAATCCGATCTTAGTTCCCCACATATCACTGGACACTGAGTCCTCTTGTAACGATCACATATAAATGCATGCATTAGTTGGGGATTACGATGCACCTCATCGTCATAAGCCGGCTTATCATATATATCAGCTTTTCTTGGACGCATTGGGATGTCATCAATGTCGAAATCATATTGCTTATCTTCGGCGCGCTTATCCTTTACAATCATGTTTTGCAAAATAATGCACGTCATCATGATGTATTGGAGCCTCTCTCCACGTCTTTTCTGAACGCCTCTTGCATCCTCGTAAAGTGTCTTGTCTCCGGAGTTGTAGGATTTTTTATTGTTTTCACAAGAGTTGTCCAATTAGGGTAGATGCCGTCCACCAAATAATAACTTTGATGGTACATACTGTTGGCTACCTTGAAAGTCACTTGAGGAGCTTCACCTCTGCACACCTCGTCGAACAACGGTGACATTCCTAGGACGTTGAGATCATTGAGAGAACCTTGAAGTCTAAAATATGCATGCCAAATTCAAGTATCATACGAAGCCACCGCCTCTAAGATAATTGTAAGTTTTCCTTTGTGGCCTTGGAACTACCCGGCATGAGCAGCCGGACAATTTTTCCACTGCCGATGCATACAATCAAGACTACCCAACATACCTGGAAATCCGCATTCTGCAGATTTGTTCGTCAATCTCTGCGGATCTGCCTTTGTTGGTGTGCGGAGATCATCTTTGCAGTACACAGCTCATATCGCTCTTGTGAAATGATCTAACACTTCAAGAGCAGTGGATTCGGCAATATCAATGAACTCATCGATCAAGTCAACTGGTAGATCGTATGCGAGCATCCTCATAGCGCATATTAACTTCTATTCAGTGGAGAGGCCGAGTCTGCCGGTGGCATCCATCTTCTGTACAAAGTACGGGTCGTGGTTGGCCATGCCACACATCATTTTGTCAAAGAGAGGAGGTGACATACCGAAGCGCCTTCAAAAAGTGTCACCGTCAAACCTACATGGTTCAGTGAAGTATAGAGATTTTAAGCATTGATCTATCATCTCATGCTCCCTCAATATGTACTTCCGCCCTTCCGAAGAACCACCCAATTGGCCTTCGACTTCATCTTCTTCCATCATCTCTACTTGGTGGGCTGCCGCAGACATCAAGAAGGCTTGATGTTGCCTTCTCGGAACATCTTCGGCTTCCTCTTTCTTCAATAGTTTCCACAACCTATTCATGACGGAAAACAAAACTAATGGTATGAAAACAATTACTAAGAAACCACAAAAAAAAATTTGGGGGGGGGGAGTGTTTGTGAATTAGTGAGAGATGAAGGAGTGAATGCTTCGGTTTTATAGAAGATCAACATGATCTTTCAAGAGCTTCACTTTTACACGTGGAAGATAACGTAATCTCGTCAACTAATTAGACGTTGACATGTGTTGCACAAAATCTAGTTCGATATCTTGATAAGTTACGTGGCAGATATCGTAATCTTGTTTAAAATCTTGTCCGATATTTTGATACTTTACATGTGGCAGATAACGTAATCTCGCAAACTCGGATATCTATACAATGCATAAGTGAAACGACCGACACATGTGAAACGAAAATATATCCGATTTGTGAATAATGCATAAGTCACTCAAAATTTTAATTTTTTTAAATTAATATAATTATTAATTATCATGTATAATTATATTTTACAAAGTCTAAATTATTATTAAAACCAACATAAAATAAGATAATCTAAATATATAAAATTAGAACTTTGAGATAAGACTTTAATCATTGGAGATGATTGAAGTCTAAAAAATAGGTTTAGGACTTCATATAGGATCTTAATCATTAAAGATGATTAAAGTCTTAAATAAATAGTGTCAAAATAAAGTCTTAAAAATAGGTTTAAAATTTCATATAAAACTTCTGCATCTTTGATGACTTAAAAAGTTATTTAAGGGACTTATGGCTATTTGCACTTTTAAGGGAGACTAGTGTAACTTGGGCAGAGTCGTGTATACCCTTTTTGGTGAAGGTGTTTTGTTGCAATTCGTTCCATTCGGTCTCGATTTATTATGCCCTTTTCAGTCCGTTCTGAGAAGTTACGCATTGGGTAAATGCGCATCGAGATGGTCGACCACCAACCTTACAGATTAAGAATATCATTGAAGGCGTAGATGCCGAGATTGTTTGTCGCATCTCCACAGTTACGTCGAGACTGTAGAATAACCTTGCTATTTGTTTTGATACGCTAAGCTACAAAGCTTCGTCTGACGCATTTAGCTATCCAGTTTTTTATGTCTGGCTTATTTTCCAAAATTGCTTACGTCAAGTCTGGTTACTCCTATTAACTGAATGGATATGGGATGTGGGACCGCTCGACGTACTCTAGCATTGTTAAGATCTACCGCGGAGTCGCATGATAAACATGAGTATTGATTAACTGTAATTTTGGATCCATCATGTTTACTTTTTCAGTGAAGGCGTTTTCTTGTAGTTCATGTTGTCCATCATGTTTCTTGTTTTCGTTGACCAATCATCTTACAAACTTAGAATATTATTCGTTGGCGTAAATATCAAGACTTATAGACGAATCGTCTTAGTACATCGAGAGTTTTGAATAGCTTTGGGGTGTACTGCACACAATTGTTGGGTATAATTTCGGTTAATTTCTTTTCACTCTGAGTAATGTTATCATTGTGCATGTTTACAGTTCGCTCTTGTCGGGATGGTTGTCCATTTTTGCAACCGTATTTAATTTTATTATGTAGGGTGGTGGCAGGCTTGTTTCTTTCTTTGTCTAGTCATCGGTTCTCTTCTTGGTGTACTTTGTTGATCAGTCGCAATGTGATTATTCAATTTGAAAGTGGTTTGACGGTCGGGCTTTGAACCCGGAACCCATTCATTATTATTGAACTAAAGGGCAGAGTTGTCTAAAGATGAGTACTATATTTTATCAAATTTATTGTGCATGGAAATTGTTTGGATTAACAGGTATTTTTGTGGTAAGAGGATGATTGTCTGATTATTAATATTATGTATTATATTATACTTATGATACTCTGGAATGCTATAAAATATCATGGATGACTGTATCTTGTCATTGTGGAGAATGTTGATATTGTAGTGGAAGAAATGCTTTAAAGTTGCAGGTTTTGTGTTCAATTATAAACCAATAGGTCATGTCAAATTTTGGGTAAAAATTCTTTTGATTTGGAATCATTGGAATCGCTCTTTTCCTGAAGTATGTTTGGATGTGGAGTCTCACGTGTTCATTAGAAGCAAATAACTTTCTACAAGAATTGTATTAGAGGCGCATTTTGACCGAGTCAAGTGTGGATCTCTCGTTGTGTTCAACGAGACGAGAAGCTTGATGAATGTTGAATCACGTAGACAGTGTCGTACACGATATTTTGTACTTCGTGTATCAACGGCTCAGAGTTTTCTTTTACATTAGCCTTTGGATGAGATGTGTAGGCTTCTTCCGAGCGAGTACATTGATCTTGGCGCTTCGATGTCTAACAATATTGTGATTTCATTTATGATAACAAACCTAGTTACGACTAGGTATTCCACGGTTAATGATAAGGATACAAAGTATGATAAGCAAGTCGAGTTTTTGTGAAGTATATACCTCGCATGGCTACGTAAGATTCACAGTATGAGAAGTTGCAAGTGGAACGAGTGATATGTATTGATGTATGAATTGCGATTAAATTGGTGAGTTTTTCATTTAATGTTCACGTGGAATGTACGATAAGAGTAAAACTCTTGCTTACGAGATGGGAGCCATGACACATTGTGGTTATTATTATGCTCTCCTTTTGAGGTCCTAGTGCACGTGTTATTCATAGAAGAGTTCACGACATGATACAATTGAAATTTCTTGATTTGGACCTTTTTTGGGGTGCAATTTCTTGATTAACTCGTTTCCATTCCGTTTGACAACCAATGTTGTCGTTCTGTTACCACTTTGTAATGGTCTCGATTTTCGTGTTCTCAAATATTGTTCGTTTTACCAAAATGTACATAATTCATATAATATTCAAAAATATATCTACAAACAAATATTAAAGAAAATATATCGATAAATGAATATTGATAAACGAATATAAATAAAATATATCAATAAATAAATATCGATAATCTAAACTCTGTATCTACAACAAGAAGTAAATAATCGCGTACCTCAGATCAAGCAACGACAATGCGTAACCACTTCTCGTTCATGACCACCATTCACCGTCTTCGTGATGATCACAAGAATATAATTTCACAAATTCCTAGACTCATATTTCACGACTAACTCTATAACACAAAACACAACGAAAGCGAAGTCCGAGACTTCAACCGTGCTATGATACCATTTGAGACGACCCGACTCTTGTCGAATATCATTAAAATGATAAATAAATAAATAAATAAATAAATAAATAGGTAAATCGAAGAAATACTAGATCCAAAAATAACTTCTACTAATCTAGTCGAGGAATGTATTAGACAAACTTGTTATGATGAAACAGTCACAACGATATAAGGCACATCTAATTTCTCTGTCGACTGTACCGCCACTTGCAACAACACTAGTCACCACAACCCGATGACGAATCCTAAACGCATTATTAACCTCATGATTATGCTCGCCACATCGATACAAATATAATGACATATAACACGACACATTTCTAAATAATATTTTGGTCAGATGCGTCGCCACAGACAGTGGCGCGTGCCGCCTATGCACCACCACCGGCGACATCGCCGGCTATAGAGGTTGACCCAACCTTACAAATATATTTCCTAGCCCAATAATTTGTCTAACTACGCCTACGGCCAATTCAGCCGACCACTTCTCGAAAAATGCCTTGAAAGGCGGGGGTTAAAAAGTTGGCCAGAATCTCTCTGACAACGTATCTCCGTCATCGAGCCATGTCGGGTCTCGAGGCTGGTTAGAATAGAATCACAAGAGAAAGGACTTCAAAATCCCTAACCCTTCGCCACCAACCCTCACAGTCAACCGCCGACCCTAACGGCGGCGATTCGATGTCAATTTTCGAACAAAAAACGACTAGAATCTCAACATAATAACATGCAAATGTACTTTTTAATATCCCAATACTATCCACACATCAAGGGGAATCAAACCATACTTTACACGGCGACCAAGTCGGGCGGAAAATAGTCGACCCCAAACTTAGGTTTTTGTGGATTTTTTACTCGAAATTTCAGCTACCTCCAGTCAAATTGGTGACTGAAACCATAGGGGACCAACTGGGGTCTCGAGCTTATCATTTTGATATAAAGGTTGGCCGGTTGGGTCTCGGGACGACGAAGCCCCACCGGAGCCGAGCTCGACGACGATTTTCGTCAGCAGAGCGCCGGTCAATACAGGTCAACGCGTCTGGTCCCCAAAAATGGAAAGTCCTTCTTTTCCAAATATGTAAACTCGTATTTATACTCGCTCATTTTCTGTAATATTTTAGTCAAACTTTTGTTAAAACTTTCATTGACCATAACTTTATCGTCATAACTCCGATTTCGACATTTCTCGCGTCTACGAACTCTTCTCGACAAATTCTATAATTTCAATCCAAAGTCAACCAACTTTGACTATTCAATAAAAATTCAACTTTTGATCTCTTAATATTTTTGATGGTAAAAATTATTTACCGTGATCACTAAATCGAATTCGAATTATTCATAAATAGTAGAAGTTATATAAAAAGGTCAATGTATCACAGATTCGGCATATTAATATGCATAACCATTGCTCTTGCCACAACTTATAACTGCTTGATTTGTGCCTTTGCTAAACAGCTATGTGACTGAACATGAGAGACGGGATGTTCAACTTTAATCCCAATTGACATACAGTAGTCATCAAAAGTCTTTGATGTAAATTCTTCTGCATTATCCAATCTAATTGACTTGATTGAGTTGTTGGGATGGTGAGCCCGAAGCTTAATAATCTTTGCTAAGAGTTTTGCAAATGCAATATTTCTTTTGGATAACAAAGCAACGTGCGACCATCGCATTGATGCATCTACCAAAACCATAAAATATTTAAATGATCTGCATTCTTATTTGATAGGTCCACAAATGTCACCATGTATTTTTTTTGTAAGAATAGAATATTTTCAGTGTTGTCAACCACAAAGGAAGGCATAGCTTGTAACTTTGTGAATGAGCAAGCTTTGCAGAAAGATCTTTGAGCATCAGAAATTGCCATAAAGGAATCTTGTTTGAATAACACTAGGTGTTGAGACCATATTAAGATTGTTAATCTCATCCATACCATCAAATCCAATGGGTTTTAAGAGTTCCACATGCTTCTTTACTTTGAAGAACGAATGACCATGAGAGTTCTTCAATATTTTGATCATCATATCACGAATTGGGTGTCCAGTCAAAAATTCCAAAACTTGTATGAGGCCGTGTCACACATAGTAGAAAGTGTGACAACATTGGATTCAATAATCTAAACCATAGTAAGATATAATCCACTACGAATTGTCCCTAACTTTTTCAAGTAGCGTTTTCTACCACACTCCTCTGAAGTTATGCATAAGAATTCTTTTCCATTCTCACAATGAGTTTCCAAGCGTAAACATTAGACTCTAATATCTGTAAAACTTAGCAAGGTTTGATTGGCCTTTAGCGCATACAATGGATCAATGATATGAATTTTTGTTCTATGTGGTAGTAAAAATTGTGTTGAACCACGCCCTTGTATAACTGGCGCAAAACCAATCATGGTTGCCACTGATGATGTATATGGCACAAGATATCTTAATAATTGTCTATTCCGCAGGATAGTATGAGTAGTACCACTATCTGCTAGACACTCGATCTTACCTTAAAAAATCTACAAAATAATGTGATTTAATTATTCTTCAAGACTTATTCAAACACTTTAAGTAAAGACCTAAAGATTTAACAAAAGGTTGTGACCCTTAAAGAGTGTTAATATGATATAAGAAAATTGATGTAAAACACATCATAAACACCAATCTGGGGGGCCATCTTCAATTTGTCGAGAAAAAGCATTCAACGGGTCGAAGAAACCCAAAATAAACTTTGATTTTCGATACCAATTTTCGACGTGTTCAGTAGAATTTTTGATCGGGTCGAAAATCATGGAAATTTTGTTTAGGATGACCTCTTTGACGTGTCGAGACCATTGGTTTGATATGTCGAAGAAAACCTAAAACCAATATCGATTTGTTGATATCTTTTTTGACGGGAGTCCAAAATTTCCATCGACAGATCGAATTTGGACAAGTTTGTAGACAAGAGTGAGCCTTCGACACGTCGAGATGGAGGTTCGACGGGTCAAATGTGCAAAGTGTGTGATTGAGAACCATCTTTCGAAGGGTCAAAATAGTGAAAAAATCGATCCAGGATGTGTTTTTGGACGTGTCGAAATTCCTTGGATCAAAACCATCCTCGTTTTTATGTCTCATTTTATGGTATGTTGGTGTCATAGTGCCATAGAACTATGTATAATTCAAACAATTAATCAATATGTATGAAGGTAACCATTCTTAACACTTTTAAATACTGAAAGGAAGAAAATTTTATTACGTTGCCAATATCAAAAGATTGTTCTTATTCACTAACCATGACTAAAAATAAAGACAAATACAAAATTAAAATTGATTACATACCAATGACACGAGTCTAATACATGGACTAACTAAAATTCGAAGTCTCAAGACTTGCTTTGGTGTCATCTACTACAATTAGATTTGCTTCACCAAAATCATTCATCTCTTGGTCTTCAGTATAGTTGGTCTCATGCGCCAATTACTGCTTACATCTCTTGTAGGCATTTTTAACATCCTTAGGTGTACAACATTGCTTGTGCATATGCTTGGTAGAACCACAACTATAACAATGTGCTAAGCTAGAAGTTGATGGAGCAGACAAAGAAGAATTTGCATTGTTCCTAGAACTGGAAGTTGATAGATTCTTGTTGGAGTTATTATGGTCATTGTCTTGGTGAGTCATATTCAAATTTCAACTTTGTCCTCCACTACCATGGTTATTTTCATAAGGTTCACAACATTATTTTTCCTTATCTTTTCGGGCAATCTCACAAGTATTGTATGTCTCATGTATTTTCTGTGTACCGGCTAGCCTAGAAATGTTGTTGATGAGGATCTCACTATGCCTCTCTTTCTTGGCCAACACACTCATGAGATCACTGAATGATCTTAATCTGCCTTGCTCATAATCATTGTGATATTAGTGTGCAAAATTATCAACAGAAGTGAGGAAGGTGCTTAACGTTTTCTCAACCATAGCTTAGTAAGTTTTCACAACGCCACATATGACAAGCTTAGATTATAGCTCTAGTCTATCTTGATAAAAATCATTTACCTTAGGATAATCCAATAATCAGATTCTATCACATTTATCTTGTAGCTCTGCAAGTTGTGTGTCATGCGCATTGTTGAACCGTTTTTGCAAAGTCGCCCACAAATCCGCGGTGTCATCATTTAACAAGTACTACTTCCTTAGAGCAGGATGAATATGTCTCATAAGAAACATGAGAGCTTGAGCTTTCCTAGCCATTGTGTCCTTGCTGGATTTTTGACTAGGTGCTAGTGGTTGGATGGTATTAGTAAGTCTTTTACTTATGAGAGTGTTTCTCACATCTGATACCCATCTGTTGTATTTTTCTCCTTGAATGTCAAGGAGGTCAAATTCAAGCCTTGTTGGCTCAGTCATCTACAAAAGATAAGAGATGTAATTAGTTTACCGATCGAAAGAACCATGATCACTAATATCAAGTTTAGGGAATAAGAAACATGATTCATGATGTATGGTCACAAAAATCGATGCAAAAATTGGTGGCTCTATACCACACCCCATAAAACTAATGACTATCATAGTGTCACAAAAGGTTGACTTCCTCTTTTTTTTTTCATATATATACCGTGACTCCCCTAGGACCATCACTAATCTTAAACCTTGAGGAAGAGGTGATTAAATCCCCTTCACTCATACATGCATTAATTCATAGGAACTAGAGGCATATAATAATTCACGGTAGTTAAACCTAAATCTAGGGTGTTGCGGTAATTAATTTTTGCAACATAATTCTAAATCGAAACAAGTTAGTCGATTTACCTCAAGGGCCGGTGTTATGCTCGGTATGAAAACTTTGTTGAAAAAGAAGTTTGAAAAGAAAGATCCTCAAAATCCGGCAATGGTGATGAGCTCCGGCGGTGTAGGTGATTCCGGTGGTGGAGATTAGGGGTTTAGGGGTTTGATTTTTTCTATTTAGGGGTTTGAATTGGATATCAACTCAAGAGCTTCTAATAACGTGTTGAAGGAGAAAAGTAAATACGCAATAAATAAATCTGAAATTGTACTTTATTCATTGATAGATGACTTTAAATAGACATTACAATCTGATAATATCAATATCCCGATAAATCAGGGATTGAGAGAATAACTACTTCTATGCTAATTAGGACAAGACACATAGTTAGATACCATAAGCATAATATCCTTAAACATATATATATATATGTTAATTACCCAAAAGACACGTACTTGAAATCATCCATTTGCCCAACAAATCACATAGTTTCTTTGAAACTACCCACATATCACCAAATTATGGTTTTAGTAACCCAAAAGTCACTTTAAAGCCTACCATGAAATAAAAGCTTTTTTTCGCGCGGACCATTTTACCTCTCAATTTTTTTCTCCAAATTTTATTTTTTTGCGAAAAAAAAATCATTTTGTTCTTCACGACTCAGCACAAACTCAAAATATAAAGATACCAACCACATAATGAGACCAATTGTAGTTCATAAAGATATCAACTCAAGTTCATAAATATACCATGTCGCATTCATGAGATACCATGATATTATTTTTCATTCATTTTCTTCACAACTCAACACAAACTCAATCAACAAAGACACTATGTCGCGTTCATGAGATACCATGATATTAGAGAGAGAGAGAGAGAGAGAGAGAGAGAATGATACGTATATGGTTTAGGGTATACGGTTTAGCGTATAGGGGTTAGGGTATATGGTTTAGGATTTAGGATATACTTAGGACACTGTGACAATACCCTTACGACATTGTGATGATATACTTAGGACTCTATGACATTACCCTTATGACACCTGTGATGGTATACTTAGGACTCTGTGACACCCATCGCGCAGTCATGAATCAAGGATCGTCGGGGACGTCAGGCAAGGGCGACTTGAGCAGGGAAATTTGGGCGAGGTTGAGACACGACAAGTGTCATAAAGATAACAACACAACAACTTAAAGATAGCAACACATGTTCACATTATCATAAGTATACCATCACAATGTAAAAAAGGTACTATCAACTAAGCAAAGAAATGTATCAACATAAGTCATAAAGATACCATCACAATGTAAGAAAGGTACTATCACAGTTTAAGAAAGATACCAACACTACTAAAAAACTATACCAATACAATTTATCGTATATAAAGATACCGTTTGTAATGACCCGAACCAAAATAACATGCTTACCGTGAGTGATTCACAAATACACCAATTAGTTGTAAGAGTTGGGTCATTAAATGACTTTTATTTACATAGAAATTTTGGCCTAATTTTCTACTCGAGAAGTGTAGAGGATTTTATTTCGAGTTTGTACAAATTTTCGGAGAATTTTTCGGATAATTAGAGAAAAAGTTATGAATTTTAGAAGTTGTTGCGAGTGTTGTAAATTAAAGAATTATCTTAATATTGAATTTATTATAGCCGTACGATCTTTTTATGATTAAATCTCAGCCACCGGATTAAATGAGAGTCTTGGGGTATAAATATGTTGAGGGAGGAAAACCCTAATCAATTCTGGGTTGTGTCTGAACCGGTTTGGAGTTGAGACCTGCGTAGCTGACCAGACCTGATTCATCACCCGACCTGCCATAAATTTCACCTTCCGGCCATATTTTTTGGCATACAAGGTATGGTTTTGAAGCTTCTCTCTTGACTGAGCTTGTTTATGGATGAATTTTGGGTATGCAGGTTCGCCAGAGTGAAACCCGAATTAGTTTCTCCTCTTCTAATTTCCACCACCGGGCTCGGTGACGCTTCGACTACTTTTGGGGTCAAGGTTAGGGGGTTATGGTGGATTAAGATGTGGAGAGTCTATATTGACCAACCTCATCCCACGACGTGGCTCATCAGCGCCGGAATCGATTAGTTTTCCAACGATTTTGAGTCCATTGGCTTTTGGGCTTGATTCCGGCCAATCCTTGAGTTATTTGGGATAGCTCCTTTGAAATTAAATGTTGGGTTGGTGGAGAAGAAGAGATTGACGTATGGCATGCCGCCATTAGTGGTGGTCGGCGGTGACCGAAACCGCTGTCTGTAGTTGTCATTTCGACGCCTTCGCCGCCGAATTGGTCTCTGGAAAAGAAGGAAAAGTTGTAAGGGATGGTGAAAGGAAGCTAGATATGTAGGTTGGAGGTCGCTGGAGGAGACGCGTGACAGCCACGCGCCGCCGTCCATGGTGGAGCTCCGACGAGGCAGAAGTTTAACTTTGAAATACGGGGGTTTCGGATAGTTTTAAGCTAGTTTTGAACTTTTATAAATGTTGATATTAAATCTCCGTACATTTATTTAGGAGATCACAACCAGAATTTCAGCGTGGGGACTTCTGCCGGACTACGGAGCTAGGCACTTCTCTGAGTGGACATTTGTTTTACATTGTTGATTAGCGACTTTATTTTTATGTCCATGATTTATGATACGTATGTGATTATGCAATTATGTTTTACAATTTCACACACGTTCATGTTCATGTTTATGCATCGATGCATTGGCTGCTCAGCTGATCACCGAGTACGCTCCAGGTGGGACACGACAACACGTGACTCGAGGATTATGTTATGCACGCCTCGATACACACATGTATGATTCACACTTAATTAGACTCACTATGCTTTTCTATTTTATTTTTCTTTAATTTTTGATAAAAGGCATAAAAATTATGTTGGATTTACGAAACCTTATTTGTTTTGTCCACTCACTCTAACGCATTTTATTTTTCATGCCTTTCCCTTCGGTCCTTCGGTTTATCGTCACTCAGTTTGCAGTTTTCATCCGAAATTTACGCCTCACCGTCAGAGGCTTAGTGTTCGTGTCACGGTTCATCAGCAGTAGGTTCCTAGCTAACCTACTAGTTATATAATCAAGTAGACTAGATGTAGTGTGCTCTGAGAACCATTTGTATTCTATTTCCATTGTTTGTTAAGAACTTAGTAACTTATGGATTTCTAAACCTTGAAGTATGATATTTTCTATTCCTAGATGAAATTTGAGACTTTTGAGATTATGTTGAGAAATTCGATTGACATTGGTGGCCACGATTTGTTTGTGGAACTTGTTGATGTGTTTGAAGTGTGAAACTCTTATGCAGATTTTTGGTAGACTCATTGTTTATGGGGAGGTTATGTCAAAATTTCTGTATAATTTTTCTAAGTATTAAGTAAGAGTCATGACCTAATCTCAAATGAGTATTAATGTCTAATTTGGGGTGGTGTCGTCTCACCATCTATGTTTACTAAAGATACATTTTTTCTGCATACTAAAAATACTACCTACATTTATTAAAGATATTGATTTTTTAATGTTATAGTTACAAAAAAAAAAAAAAAAAACTCTGGGCAACCAGCTTTGGCAACGGCAAGATTGATCTGAGCGAGGCGGTGAGGTTGATCGGAGAGGCAAGGACTGGTGGAGAAATTCAAGTTCGAGCCCGTGTCAGAGCTGGGTTAGCGTAGGCCTGGCTTGGTTCGGGTTTGTGTATAAAATAATAGAACTGGAACCCGAACCCGAACCCGAATTGTACAATACGGGTTAGGGTTGAGTAAATTTTTAAGCAAACCCGAACTTAACCCAACCCGAATTATTCGGGTTCAGATTTGCCGAGTTTTTGGGTTCTAACAAAATTATAGATCGAGAAAAAATGAAGATACACAATCTCAAAGTACATAGTTTATAATCCATACTACATAATCTCACTATACGAGAAAAATAAATCTATTAGATCTTTATAGCCTATTACAATACTTCAAGTGTGAACAATATAAAAATAATCATTAGAGAATTATAGTAGCCACAAAATACACAAATTTAACATAGAGAACCTCAATTAGCAATTTAATGACAGTCAAGTCAATATACAATCAAGTCTACTAAAAATTAGGGTTACAATGAAGTCTATTAAAATTAGGATTGCATTATATAGGTGGTCTTATTAATTATTGGGCTATATTAAAATAAATGTTGTAATAACCAATTAAAATGTGACATGTGTCTTACTAAAATTTTATTTGGGTTTTTCGGGTTTAACTATTTTACGAAAGCAAAACCCAAACCCGAACTTTGAGTTCGGTCCAGGTTCAACATATTAGATTGTTTTTATGTCAAGGACCCGACCCAAACCCGTAATTTTTGGATAATTTAGTTCCGATTCTTGGTTAGCGTCGTCATCCGAGTGCAGATCGAGGCCGTCATTCTCCGTCAACGTTCGTAGTGGCTCTCATCCCCCACGTCTCTTATCCTCTGTTGCAGATAGATCACTACCCGGTTCAAGAGCAAGGTCGACAATGTCGACAAGTTCTGGCAAGGACGACGGGTCTCTGCCCGATCGACTGTAAACGAGATTTACTAGTGGCCAATTTCTTAAATAGCTCAAACTTTGTTAAATGACATAAAATATAATTATTGCGAAAATTAAAGAGTGGCAACGCGTAATTATTACAAAGTCGAATGATATTTCGCGCGTGTTTTCTAATTATGTGACTTTTGGGTCAAAATGAAAGTTGTGATTTTTTTGTCATTTTTTGGGCTTTGGGTGACATATGGATCAAGAACCTATATCAAGTACGAAGTTTCGCACTGAAGTTTATTTTACACAAAATCGACAAAACAATTTGAAGATTAAAACCACTCATCCTTTAGATGCTCATGCAAGGATCATGCTTGCAAAATCTCAGCTCAATCAGAGTTATTTTGACAATCTGATCACCACATTCAAGTTTTGAGCTAAATCGGAGAATCTGTGTGTATTGTTAAATAATGCGACGATCAAATGGTCAAAATATTTCCGATTGAGCTAAAATTTTGCAAACACGATCCTTACATGGGTATCTAAAAGATGAGTGGTTTCAATTTTTGAATTATTTTGTCAATTTTGCGTTAAATGAAACTTCACACCGAAGTTTCAGTACAAAGTTTCGTACTTGATAGGAATTTTCTATATATATATATATATATATATATATGCCCTTCCACTTAGGTATACCTTTTTTGGTCATTTTCAGGTATAGGGCATTAGACAAACTTTTCGATCATATTTTAACATCTCCACCATCCAAATATTATATCTATATGAGTAGATCATTCCTGTAAATTTTCATCCAAAATGGTGATCGTTAAGGTATTAAACTAGATTAAATCAAGGAACGGACCAAATCTGTCAAACCTGAACCATTCATACTTATAAACTTCAATTGCAGTTTTGAATACCTTAACAATCACTATTTTGTCTGAAAATTTACAAGTTTGATCTACACATTGAGACCTAAGATCTGAACCGTGGAGATGGTAAAATATGATCGAAAAGTTGGTGTAATGCCCTACACCTGAAAATGACCAAAAATAGGTATACCTTAATGGAAGAGTCCTGTATGTATATATATATATATATATACATACACATATAGAGAGCTTTTCAAATGCAGGCGTCGGTACGATGTGGATGGTAAGGATTTGATTATTTTGATCATCTCACATTTAATTTCAACAATTTAAACCATTGAAGTTATAGATATTCCTTTAAGAAGTAGACTTACAAAATTTCACCCAATTTGGTAATCATTTGATCATCCAAAATGGTGAAAAGTTACAAAAAAAATAAGGATCGTCGGATAAATGTTGACGATATATAAATAACAAATTAAATGGCCAAACGATTTTCGATTGGACTCAAAATTTTATAGGTGACTTAGTTGAAGTAGTATCTATAGCATGAACGGTTTTGATTGTTAAGATTTGATATCTAAGTGAGGTAAAACAGAAAAATCCGCACCGTGCGGAGGTCCTTAGCAGAACCTTACTCTCCATACATATAAATAAATATATATATAATATATATATATATATGCGTTCTTGGATGCGGACCTCCGCACATATTGAAATATGCAGATTTTCTTGATTTGGTCAATGTTTTGGTCACATAATCACATCTCCACCATTCAGTTTATAGAAATATATGTTTAAATCAACCCAATAAAGTTTCATTCAATTTGATAATAATTTGGGTTCTCAAAATCGTGATTTACCACTTTTATACACGAACGGTTCTGATTTTACTAATTTCTGTCTGTTCGTTCATTTGATCTAGTTAGGTAATTTAACCATCACCAAATTGGATGAAACTTTGCATAAGTGATCTATACACTAAGACCTAAAATCTGAATGGTGGAGATGTGAATATATAACTTAAAAGTTAGCCAAATTAAAATATTCGCATATATTAAAATATCCGGACTCCGCACCTAAGAATCTACATACACTACCAGAATAAGTACTATAGCCGACGACCAAAGCATGTTCACTATTTCCGTCAGCTATAACATCGTCAGAAAAAGACCGTCGGCCATACTATAGTCGATGACCATTTTGCACGTCGTTGGCTATAGTTGGACTATAACGGACGACAAAGTCGTCGGCCATAGTTTTCCCTCCAGCCAAATTTTTTGAAAGGAGAAACTATAGCCGATGACATTGTATATGGATGTCGTCGGCTATAGTCTTAGATCTGGAAGAAAAAAAACTACAGATCTGTATTTCTATTCTAAGAAATCCAGATCTGCAATTCTTAATTCACCAAACCGGTCATATAATCACTTCATCATCCATAATCACTTCACCAAATTAACCATGCATAATTTCACCAAATTAAACAAAATTATAAATTTTATTTCACAAATTCTAATTATATCTCTCCCGTTTTTAGCGGAGAGGACGAGGCAGCGGAGGGGATTTTTTTTGCGGAGAGGGCGAGGTGGCGGTGGCAGAGGGAGAGGCGGAGGTATGAGAGAGAGAGAGAGAGAGAGAGAGAGAGAGAGAGAGAGAGAGAGAGAGAGAAATTATGATTTTTAAGATAGGGGAGCGGCAGTCTGAGAATATAAACCGGATTACTATAGCCTACAACATTCATATAGTTGTCGGCTATAGTCGACACTATAGCTGATAGAAAAATCGGTGACTTTTTTTACTCGTCGACTTATTATAGTCGACGATGAAAAAATATAGTCAACGACGTGAGTTTACACTATAATCGACGACAAAAAAAATCGTCAACCTATTTTCCTTGATTTTGTCGACTATAATACTATTCTGATAGTGAGCATGCACACCTTTACCGTTAATTAGGAATTTAGGATTGTACCGATCATGCATGTGTGTTTCCTATTCATCTTTTTCGACAGAAATGTATGTTACATATATACGTACTCGAATCAATATATGCATCATGCATGATTAGCTAATTCGATCGATCTGCTTATTAATTATATCAATAAACAGAAACAATGTCCATGCATATGGCAGATATAAATTAAAAGAACAAACAAAAATCCCTAAAAACACGATGAGAATTGAGTCAATTGACCAACTAAATTAAAAAGTCCGCCTTTAAGTCAATGAAAGATATATTAGTAATATTATTGAGCTGTGACAGTACGTGGTCCAATAGCGCCTAATTAATAATGTAACAAGAAATTGGGCAAATTAAGAACAACAAGAAGAAAAAGATATATTGCACTAGATCGATGCTAGAGTGCAAACACATATATAACGTTGTTTTCATTTGCCTTAATACAAAGTACGTTGCACATTCTCACCTCAACTTTCTAATAATGAATGCCTTGTTGTTCCCTAAAGTAAACCTTGGAATTGACGGATGAACTAGCATGAGCATGTTGTAACTATGATTTCTGTTTTATATCTACAGCATTTGAAAATCGTTAAACGACTGTGTCCAAATGTACGTAGCATCGATTGACGTCGATGATGTATATGCTTGAAGTATTTAAGTATTTAGTATTGTTCATACAAGAATTCAAGGTGATCAAACGTTAGTTCTTCCTTTTGAAAAAGTTTGCGCAACATCTTAAAGCTACAAGCATAAAGTCTTATTTCATGTATGTGACTTATATTAGTGGTATATATATATAATAAGCATTTCAGTCTATTTCTGCTCACGTTTATCACTTCAGTACGGGTCGCGCAGATCACCAGTTAGTGTTCAAATGTAGAAGTCTAGGGATGAAAACGGGTCGGGTTTTGGGGTACCCGAATCTGAACCTAAAATAAATTCGACCGATTGAACCTGGCCCGAATTAGAAAAAATTTAGTTCGAATTTTTACCCGATCCAAACTCGTCGGATATGAAATATCTGAATCCGACCTGTATATCCGAACTAAAAGTAGTTAAAATAAATATATATAATAGATTATAAATGTTACCTTTTTATAATAAAAAAAAATTAAAAACATATTAAAAATTAGATAATAAATTATAAAATATAATAAATAAACTATAAAAAATAGACAGGTCGAGTTCGGATTCAGTAAATGTATAACCGTACCCGACCCGAACCCGTCAGCATTTAGCTCGGGTTCAACTCGGTAAATACTCAATACCCGACTTTATACCTTAAAAATCATATTCGGTCGAGTTCGAGTAGAACGGATACTCGCAGATTCGAGTTATTTTGTCATCCCTACGTAGAATATGGTGATTCTACAATTGTAACGTTTATGTGGTCGAAGTGTGAACCCAATAAATCCACTAGATTAGTTTCTGTGGTTATCAAACATTACTCAGTAATTTAACAATTGAATTGAATGATATATATATATATATATGTGTGTGTATGTATTTGCAGCTCATCGAGACAATAACACTAGTTGGCTAAAAGGCCTACTTAAAACAATGCTGGCTAGTACGGGCATGTACGTACACTAACTCACTAAGCTACATGCACACCATGTTTGATTAATGTCACACTTTGATGTGTAAAATATAACATATATATTAAGGTCTTGTTCTATGCTATATATATGTGTATGTATACATGTATGTATGTGTGCGCATCACACTTGCTAAAATTGATTGATGATCATTATAATGCGTTCATTCATGAACAACTCGTACATACTAATAACAACAACAAAATAAATTAACCAAAACTATAAAAGCTTAAGACGTCTTTATTAAGCTAGATCTCATAGATTGTAGATGCTAATATAATTTGCCAAAATTAACAGTCGAAGTTGTTGTAATTAAATATGTATATATTTGATCGCTACGACTCCCACGAGTGTTTAATTAGTTATGACTTATGATAATGTCCAGCTAGGTGACGATTTTGAGCCTACTTTCTCAAGTATTTAACATCTAAAAACCATAGTTTTCTCTTTTAGAGAAATACTCTAGTTTTTTCTTTAAGAGAAAAAGCCTATTTATCTTGTCTACGACGTCAGATTTGGGGCTCAATCATACTTAACTTCTCAACAACAATCTTGATCATCATCTCGCTTGCGTGTGCACAACTATGAGTATCATTATAGCAGTTGTATGGATTGCTTCCTCGAGGATTGATTTCGACAGTGACGGAGTTCAACAACAAGGTTTTCAATGGATGATGGCTTTTGACAACGAAAGAAATAGCAATCAGGTTTTCAAAGGTAGTCCTTGGGCGATTTTGGTGATGTGGAGTCACCCTAGCCTTAAGGTTTTCAATATTTGGGAATCTAAGGTTAAATGTGCTAGAGAAGGTTTGATTGTAGGTGAACTTGTGCTTGCAAGTCCTATTATTGCAGAGGTAAGAGTCAAAGAGGGTGGCTTTGTTGCTGTTGGCAAAGCAAAGATGTCTTAGATATTAAGTATCCAAGAGAACTCTGATAATCTAGACCTAGTTTCATTGTGCTCGAAATGTTTATGGATACATCATTGTCTAGTTTATATTTTCCTCTCCTAAAAAAGAAGATTATTCTAAGTATTTTTGGATGTATATATATGACCAAATTAATATATGCACCGGATACATTATTTCGTTAAAAAATGTCTAGGTTGGTGACAATGCAACAAACTAATACTATCAATTAATCGCTGCTTGAACTTAATTATTTTTCATAGTACCTTATATATATATTGCATCGTTGGAATTAAACTTAAAAAAAGAAGAAGATGAAGATACCTTAACGGCTTAACCTAGTATGTGATCCTCAAATTGTAACACCTTATAAAAAAAATCTCAAATGGTCACTCATGTTTGGTGAATTAGACACTTTGGTTACTTAATTTTTGAAAACTTTGGTCACTTAAGTTTGGCTAAATGGACACTTTGGTCACTTAACTTTTAAAAGTAGAACTTTGATCATTCAATTTTAAGGGATGAGAGGAATGATCAAAGTTATACTTTCAAAAGTGGAGTGACTAAAATATTTATTTTATCAAATTTGAGTGACCAAAGTTATAGTTTCAAAAATTTAGTGACTAAAGTGTCTAATTCATCAAATATAAGTGACTATTTTAAGTCTTTTACTTTCTGTATCTTCAGAAAAATAATTCCCGTTTGAAATCCACCAAGAGACTGCAACGTACTTTTTGGCTCTGAAAAATAAAATATAGGGTTGACGGTGAAGCATTTGTACTTTCTTATGAAGCCGATCGACCAGGACCAGATCGAAGATATATATCAAGTGATGAAGTCCTATCTATCAGTATAAGTGGCCTGGAAAATGTTGGAATCGGAATCATTGTAACGGTACATAAACTTGTAACCATATGCGCGCTGCGGGTACTTTCCAACGGTACATTTCATTCTTGTCTCCAAGAAAGATAGGAACTAGTCATTCCACTCGATCAATCATATCATGGTAAATACTATCACAAATATATAGCCCTAGTTTAGCCATGCTAATTTTCATGGTTTATGCAATTTAACGTAGCTAGGGTGTAATTATGATTGCAACTAGCTAGAGTGCAAGTATGACGACTATAAATCTATAATTACATAATTATATATTATTAGGGTTACTGTGAGAGAATATTCCATGCATGTGACTGTGAGTGCGAAGAACCCAGATCGAGTCTTGTACATGTACGTTGATGCACATAACATGGTGGAGCAAGCTAGCAGTACAGAGTTGGGTGAATCCTTTAAAGACGTATCTGGAAAATGAGGAACAATTCTAGATACAGTGGAAGGAAATTGTCTACATCACAGAAAAGGCAGAAGAGGCAATAAATCATGTGGGGGGATTTAATTATATTACAGAGAACAGAATAAGAACCACACCAATTTACTTATCATGTCATCATCATTTGATGAATATCCCAGCAGGACAGTACTAGATCTTCATCAAAGTTGCGATCGAGCCCCATAAATGGTGGATGATCGCGTAGGTCGTACAGCCACCCTATGTCCGCCGCGTCGTTCCCCAGTAGGAGCTCGCTTCTCGACGACGCCGGTGAGTCGAAGCTGCCTTCTATGTTTGGTAACTCCACAATCTCGTCTAACTCCTCGTCGGCTTCCGAGTTCTCTGGCCTGGACAGCACTGCTGATGACGAAGTAGACGAAGAGCAAATAGAAGAGGATGTCGATGATGTCGTGGTGGAATTGTTGGGATTCAGATGAACCATAGCTGCGGCTCTGGCGGCCGCAGCCTGGATGTCCTGTGGCTGGGCAGACACCGGACGCGGGAGCAACTCGGCCAGCTCGGGAAAGTTGAGAATGACCGAGTTGCCCTTTAAGGTCAGCGCGGCTACATCGTGAGCACGCGCTGCCATTTCGGGTTCGGAGAATGTGCCGAGCCAAATACGTGATTTCTTGCGAGGCTGGCGGATTTCGGACACCCATTTGCCCCAACTGCGCATTCGAACTCCTCTGTAAACCGGATGCTTATTGCTGTTGTTGTTAAGATGATCCTCTCCGGACTCTCTTCCTCTTTTGAGCGTCGACTTCTGCTGCTGCTCCGATTCTGAGTCAACTCCATGAGTTGTCTTTGGCTTCTTGACTTTAGGTGAGTTGATGTTGGTGGTCTGCAACAGTCTTATTGAATATGGTGAAGAAAATGAGCTTAGAGGTGATGAGTTGCCGGCGGTGCTCTCAGCTTCTGAACTGTTTGGTTCTGCTGCCATTGGGACGAACACACTACAATTCAATGTGATGCCACTATACAACTAACAGAACCAGTTTCTTTATATATATATATACACAGAGAGAGAGAGAGAGAGAGAGAGGAGTAATGCGAGGGGTTTGTGGCCAGAGGGAATGGGATTGCACGCTCCTCACATCGACTCTTAACCTACCATTGCTTTTGCCAGTTAGTTTCTACAGTTAATTAAACTCTAGGTTCGTACGTTGTCATGTAATTCTACAATGTGCTTCAATATTCACCACCCTATAAACAAACTTTCAAAGTTACGTTATTATCTCTTGTGATGTTAGAAATTGTTATGAAATTGTCTCGCAATATATAGTTATATATAGGTATACTTATGACTTGTTGATTCTACTAATATATATGTTAGAAGTTAATTCTACTATATATATAGTTATACTTATGACTTGGCCATAAATAGTCTAAACCTGCTTCGAGCATCATGACTTCTCAATATATATTATTCAAAGACCGAATACAAGACGACAAAAAGGGAAACATATTAAAACGACCCAAGAGTGAAAGTCATGGAAAGGAAAAAATAGAAGAAGAATAATGGGGTTAGGAACGGAATGAGTCGTAATTTGTAGTACAGAATATATAATAAGAAGATTGAATATCCCACGAAGCTTATTTAGTCCAGTGTCCACGTCTCCCTAATTTCCTTTTGTCCGTTGGCACTTGTCCGTTGCGTTGTTCAAATATAAACCCACTTCAATTTCCACTCGACAACGAATATATATATACTTTTAAAAACGGGAGTGAAGCACTAGCTGATCAAACCTAGCTGTTTTGCCTCATCGATCACCAATAAACGTACGTAGAGTACATGCTCTTATAAATTGACCATTTCTTTTGTTTCTTTTCTTGCGTTGTACGTGTGTTAAGCGAGCTACGAATATTATGAAAAATATTTAAGTCTAAATAAGTTTGAACCAATTTTGTCTAAATTATATTATTTGTACATATTTTAGTTTGTTATTTTAAAATTTAAACCACTCATCTTATAGACTATTGGTTAATGATCAACTCTACAAAAAATGAATAAAAATGAAGATCATTTTAGTATCCGATCTTATCAAATCAATGAACGGTTATAGTGAATTTCAGCATTACAATAACAACCATTCATTTATTTTACAAGATTAGATGAGCAAACGATATTCGATTTGATTGAAATTTTATATGCATGATCCATAAAAAGTAAATTATATACTTAGTGGTTTCGATTATCAAATCACAAATAAAAAAGTATATAAAAATAAAAAGTTTGAACAAAGTTGGTCTAAACTCATTTAGACCCAGAATAGTCCATCTAGTCCTTACAAACTACATGTGTTTAGAACATTAATGTAACAGTTCAAAGACTATTTTTAAGTATACTAATTTAAGACCATTTTTTTAATAAGACTTGTGCTTAATTCTTGTCCTTCCAAATTAAACTACATGTGCTTAGAATATCAGCGTAACAAAGCTAGTCTATGTGTAAGACATTTGAATTTATGGTAATTATATAAGAACTTGACCTGGATAAATACACAATATGCAAACTAAAGAATTAATAGGACATGTTATAGCTTCATGAGTCTCTCCATGCCATGGCACTAAATGTATTTGTGTTCTCGTGGAAGGCTCTTAGTCTTCCTCTTTTGTATTTTTTTTTTCCATTTTCTTATTTAATAAACGGTAGTTAGGCCTCATGCCTTCTACCTTTGTTCGGCCAAAAAAAAATTTGATGCTAAAAATGTGTTTGCTTGCTTACAACTTCTTAATTACCACCGTATGCCATTTCCGTAATGAATGTTCTAAGTCATATGATAGATACGTACCCTAGCCTGAGTCGAGATCAAATTACGAGGCACCGAACATCTCATTCTAGAAAGTAAAAATGAACACAAAAATGGACAGGTATATATTTATCGGTTTATACTGCACGAGACCCATAGAACGAGGACTCCTACTGACATATATCGATCATGCATGGATATACGGCATGCATGCCATGTAGCCACCAATCCATGGCACCATATATGATTCGTGTGATGAACAACGACGCGTGCCCGCCATGCCTGCCCCCAGGTTTCAGTTTAAAATCCCGACAACTATTTCGTCGGCTTTTGGTTCCTAGCTTCTCAACTTTGAATTTTCCTTTCCTTTCCTTTCTTTCTCAAAAAAAATAAAAAAGAATTTTCCTTTCCTATTCGGGTTAGGATGAGGTGTTTGCACTTTGGATTACTGTTTTATTTGTACTCTTGGTGTTTTGTTTGGGCCAGTTTTTCTGTGCCCCTTGGGCTTGGCCCGGTTTTCAAATGAAGGTTCCATTTATCCGAAAGAACAGCAACAAACAAAAGAAAAGAGAAGTGTTCGATCAATTGCACATACGTGGAATTGGTTGTGTGTATACATATGCTGTATTTTATGTCTCTAGCCAAAAAAGAAGAAAGTAGATATATATATATATATATATATATATGTCTTTTCAATTTTCATGTACTACGTACTGAAGGAACATGCCGAGGTCGATGTAGAGTTGTAGACCAAAGCAAATTCTTTCAATTGATCACAAGGCGAGTCTGGCGGCCAGCTATGGACCGTGGCCGACAGTTAGGCAACTCAACCACCGGTACCCGCGAGTACACTTTCCCCTTTTCCGGTCGCTGCCGCTGCGGCTTATCCACCAAAGATCTCGTCGTTCCTAAAACTACATCTTCTTGAGTACCGCACATCACAACATGCTTAGGCCAAAACCCTCGAAAGTTGTTCTTGCTCATTTTCTTCTTCTTTCCCCGAATTGTATAGTTTTCACTTGCCAATAACGTTTCACTTTCTTGTGTACCAAGATATCCAAGTAAAGGCTTCAGAGATTGTAACTGCGGCGGTGGCGGTGAGGTCTTACTCCGGCATCTGAGATCAGTGTCGTCAGACAGTTTAGAAAGACTACCGACTAGGGACCTCTTGTCATCATAACCTCCCTCTCGATCTCTGTCACCACTAGACTTGATAAGTTGATCCAGCCTCCTAGAAATACTCTCAATCTCAAATCTATCAAGAAGTGAATCTGCCCTAGCTCTAGTTGGCGATTTCAACCGTGCATCACTATCATTAGTGCCTTGGTTGGCTAACTCCATAGCTTCGAGCTTGTACCTGGATGGTTTGGGATCTTGATCATGAAGAGTCCCCCTAACATTAAATTCCTGCATCGTCTCCTCTGATCCAGTCCCATGTTGGAACCATGCCCATGCAGCTGCTTTTACTAACGCCAAGTCGTCGCCGCCGCAGCTGCAGCTGCAGCTGCGCCTCCTAATTCTCTCCATCTATGAATCGATCAAGTACGCATATATAGTGGCATACACTATTTGATATAGAGGGCCAGTCTGGTTTGGAAATATGTGGAAAAGTAAAGTTCCACGCTAAGCTTCAATATATATAGTAGCGTTTATACAGTATCAAGATATGTATCAAGTTGTTATCCCGCTGAGGAACTTGTCGACTGTCTAGCTATTATTTTCATTTCTAAATTGAAAAGATCATATATATATTTGATGTCAGAATTGAATACCATCATGTTCAATAGAAATGGGAATTGGCATGGGTCGTCCACGTACTTAGAAGCTTTTATTTTAGGTGCAAGTTGAGGGTGGTAACTAATTGTTCTTAATCATGTCATTTTCATCTCTATGTATTAATGGTATTCTACAAAACACGGGCTTGAATTGAATTCTAAGCCGATCGATACCTACAATAGACAGGTAGAATTATACACGCTACGGCATTGCTTTTTGCTAGCTATTTGTGTATGTATGTTTGCCATACAAATGTCATGGCTCAAGCTGCAGCTACGTTGGGACCTTATGTCGTCCATGTTTTGAAACCCTTGCCTATATATTGTGTAGGATTAAGTTATATATATGTCTTTGATACATTGGAGTTGCATTGGAATGTATGTCACAGAGCCCGGACCTGACATTTTTGACCTGAAACGGGAACAAAAATGATGATCCTCATGGTGGTAAAAAAAAATGAATCCACTACTTTAAAAACTGAAAATGTTCAAATTAATACAAACCAAATATTTCAACAGAATTCCAAAAAAGAACAAATAAATCTTAGATCCTAAATTGTTTTCTTAAATCATCACACGTACGTTACTTAAATACTACCCTTCTTGCAGTTTTGGAAGCGAATATATCAATTAACTTTGCATAATCAACTTTTTCAACTATCTTTTTTTCGATAGATAACATAGCCAAACCATTTAGTCTCTCTTGTGACATAGTTGACCGGAGATAAGTTTTGATTAACTTCAACTTGGAAAAACTCCTCTCAGCAGATGCTACTGTAACTGGTATAGTCAACATAATTCGATAAGCAACAAATGCATTGGGGTAACATCCATCAATCCTTCTCAAATAATTCAACACATCTATTGCTCTGGTGGTTTTTGCTGGTAGTAAGTGTCTTTACAACTGCAACTCTGAACATAAATCTGATGCATCAATATCAGAGTGTTCACTATGTGTTAAAGATTTATGAAGATTCACACATGACCCCAAGAGACTAACATCATCAACAGACTTCAACTTCTCCACAGTAAACAAAAAACTAAAAGTTTTCTCATATTTTTGTATTTATATAATATAATTTTTTTTATATATAATAAAATATTAAAAAAAATTGAGGCCACCAGACGATGTGGTACCCGAGGCAGTGGCCTCTCCCGCCTCTACTCAGGTACGGGTCTGGTCATGCACCATAGGCCTGTTAATGGGGCGGATCCAGACCAGATCAATCTAGACCCGGATTCGTTTAAGGAGAAAAAAAATTAGACCTGACCCGCCCCGTTTATTAAGCGGATCTTTAATAATCAAACTCGGATCCGGATTCGGGGGATCAATGGGTCAATGGAGCAGATCCGGACCCGTTTTCCTATGTGCTAATTACTAAATTTATTTCTTTTATCAATATGTTAATTATTACAAATATGTCACGTACATGACCTCTTTATATAACCAAAATATTTCATCAAAACAAACTAGAGAAACCAAAATAAAAAATCTCAATTTACATCGATGAACTTGACAAGAAACAAATCATTTTGGGTTTTTAATATTTTAATTTTATAAATAATTTTATATAACTTTGCTAAAGATATTTATATTTTATTTCTAAAAAGGAGATTTTTAGATTAAAAATATTTCATATATGTAAATAAAAATAAATTATATTTAATAAGTTTAAAAAAAATAAACGGGGCGGATCATAAACGGATCGAATTGCCTGTGATCCGGATCCGATGCGTTGAATAAACGGATCAACGGGTCCAAAAATTAGATCCAGATCCTCCTAATAAGTACGAGTCTGGAGCGGATCTGGATCAAAACTCGCCCCATTGACAGGCCTATGCACCAACTACCCGTGATCAACATGTCGTCGATGCAGGGTAGGTACATGCCATGCAACCAAATTTTTTGGGATCTTCCAAGGAGTAAGATATCAGATATCGATGATATATCGACCGTCCAAAATATTCAACAGAAATATCGATGAAATATCGATCTAGTGAAATATTTGACAAAAATGACGAAACTAATAGAAATACATGGAAATTTTTAATGAAACTTTCTCAAGTTGTTATATGATCAACCATCTACCTTATATGAAAAGAAAATATTGATCAAATATTAGGACATATGAATTTGTTATATTACTATATGAATTAGTAACTGTTAAGTATTGATTATTATTAAAATATAATTTAATACTTCTAATTTTTTGTTTATGGCTAAAACTCTAAGGGGAGTTTGGTCATCACGTCTTTTGTACATTATATTACATATCATATATTACAAAGTCAATTACACGAATACTTCAGAACCATATAGGAGATCTATGAAGTTCGAAATTCAAGCTATCTTCCCCATCTCCTTGTGCAGAGTCATATGTGTATTGTGAAAAATAATCATTAAATGATTGCTCTCCCATGAAATTCTGCATTTATTGACTTACGGATCAACCATATGGGTCAGGGTGCGGTCTATGAGAATTCTAGAGCTCATAGTATGGACCAGACGTTGCTCGATTTTCTCCATTACTATCTTCATTTGAGTCATTTCTTTGTAATTGTGACCATGAGTTGTCACTAGATGGAAGACCATAATGCTTGACATATGACAGATAAGGCATTGCAAAGTTATAATTATAAGGTTGGTAATTACCATCTCCCACACTTATTGAGCCAAAAGTGGTGGATATGAAGTCCTTGAGCTTTGAGTTTGATGAAGTTTAAATTCAAAAATAAGAGAAACTTTCTGTAAATTTTGGGAATATTGGTAAATATTAGCAATATATCAAAAAATTTCGGGAAATTTCAGAAAAACTATCTTGATAACTGATGATTTTTTAGATAAATAAAAAAAATGATAATCTCAACAAAATATCACCAATAATATCGATTTTACATTCTTTGGCTTCTTCAAGTTGACTCATTTAGTACGTACAACCCAACTCTCTGGCTGTATTCAAGGTCAACCCTAAGTAGGTAACACCGTAACATCGAGTAATGCACAACTTCAACACCAACATATTAGATAAATTACATGCAGGGCACAACTTCTACTCCCCCGTAGTTTCTTCTACACCAAGTCACCAAGATTGAAAAGTAAAGTTAGCTAATTGTACGAAATGTTTCTTTTAATCTGAAGTCTCTATTTTTTCAGGATTTTTAATCGTTCGGGTTCAACAAAAATGCAGAATTCGAGTCGTGTTAACAAGTCGTATCAAAATCAGCAGACCTATTGTTGGACAACCTCTATGCTTTGTCTGTGTGTGGTACTTTTTGGCGATTTCACTACGGTAACTCTTTCTTGGATACATGGTGTGTGATCCTCTCTAGCTGTGTAGTGTAGCTATCGGGCCTGCCGTAATTATTTGCACTTGCTGGTTCTTTGTTTAGGTCGTGTATTGTTGTTTTCGTTGGTTTGACCAATTGTTAGGGCCTAGTTAGTTTAGTTGCTTTTAGAGTTTAGATTCTCTACCATTGTTAGTAAAATACCTTTTATTGATTAGAAAAAGAAGTTTGAATAACAAAAAGTAATAATAAGAGAAAATCCCAAAAGAAGTTTTTAATCATTTACATGTTACGATGGAGTGGGATCATGGTCGAAAACCAATTCTGTTTGTGTGTTTGCTTACCTGTGTTGCATGAAATGATCAATTTAGAGGAGAAGTCCTCTAAATCCATAGCATAGTAAGCATTGAAAATGGGTCAATATCAGTTGCCTAACTATGCACAGTAGTTGGCCATGATTCCCAAATTTGGTGAACATCCTCAAAATGGATTTCTCTCCCTCTATCCATAACCCATCAAAGTTAGTCAACTCGTATCATCCCAATATTACATATTTACATTTGAAAAATAGAAAATGGTCAATACTAACAAAGCTTATACCATAAGTATGTAACATTTCGACATGTTTGTAGTCTTCTACGGTATAACCAATGCTCATATATATGCATGCACTACTATTAGTAGGTAGCTCAAATTGAAACGTTTTAAGCCAATTTTGTTCTTATTGCTTGAAGTGCCATTCAATATTTTAGAAAAAAAGGAATAATAAGCAAAGCTATACACCAATGAATATTGAATGAATAGTGTGCTCTCCACGTCCCTTTGTTTCAAGTCTTAATGCAGTTGACTAGGTGAGGTCCTTAGAGCATATGCACAGTGCTTGAATAAACCGACGAACTGCTCGAGCTGGTGGAGGGCCCCGTCGGTGATGCTCGAGCAGGGGAGAAATCGAAGATGCACCCCGCGGGAGTTGCTCAAGCAGGACGGAGGTCAACGGAGCTCGAGCTCGAGCAGTTTTGGGTTGAGTTGATGCTCGACCAGTTGGCGGGCCCCACAACACGTGGGTGACGTCAGCTGACGGAGCCCACCTCACTCCAGCGAACTTTCGTGGTGTTTTTCGGCGCCAGTGAGCCACCCCGAGGCACCACAACACTCCTAATTCCTTTCCCTACGCCTAGGCTCCAAGACCCGCCCCATTTCGAGGTCCAAGAACCCGCCGGACTACCGTCACACACGACGGCTGAGTCCAGAGGAAACCCACCGGTTTCCACTCCTTACCAAACTGCAAATCACACAAACACAACACCACAAACAACAAAAACAGCACCACCCATTTCCTTACCTTAGGACCACCACCTTGAGGCCGGCCGGGAAGTCCTCCAGTGAGCCACTCACCACCACGGTTACTCCCTCACTCTCTCTCTTACCAACCAAGCTCACGAACAAGAAGAAAATGAATAAAAAGAAAAGTGAACTTAACCGGGCCAATCCCAAGGTGAAGAAGGAAATTGGACCAAAAATAAATCAATGGCCCAAAATGGCCAAGATCAATCCAACGGTCCCGGAATAATCTCACATTTAGCAACAAAATTTCGGAAAATTCCGAATATCGAAACCAATTTCCGCAACTTCCACAAACTCGTAACAAAAACCTAAATACCCTAGCATAAGTGTTTAAACAAAGTCTCAAAGAAAATTCTTTTATTTACCGACAACCCCTAGCGTTACTTCAAAAAATATCGTAAAGCGTGCCATAAGAGTCCGGGTCGTTACAGGAAATTCCGTCAACAATCGGCTTCAATTATTTTGTCGAAATTACAATTCAGATAGAACACGTGTCGTTTTCTCATTGATCATTGGAATAGTAACTACTCAAGGAGGCTGCATTGTTTTTTAAAACTGCTCAAGCAGTTCAGAAAAGTCAAGCTGCTCAAACAGTTTTAGGAACTTCTTAAGCAATTGTTCAAGTAATGAGTGCATATACTCTTATAAAATTATGATCGAATCCTTTTTAAAAATAGCAACAGACCGATGATTTGAGGGGGGAAATACCCTTTCGATGGATTTAGTTGATCCCAAAAATTTGGCCTACTATTAAGGAGGAGACTTCGAAGGGAGGGGGTTTGTTGGTATGTTCACTGTGAGAGGATCACCAACTTCATTCCCCCTAACAGTATTTGGTTCACCTTCTTTACATTCTTACCAATAAATTGGTAGTCGAATTAGTAACACCCAAAAAACATATCCAATCCTGTTTTGTTTGAAACAAAAAAAATTACAAAATTAAAACTGTAAATAAGACATTCGCACATAGCTGACATTCACGACAAGAACTCCACTCTCGTTCTTCGTTTTTATAATTTATGTTAAAATGAATACGAAATTGACACTAGGTGAATGCCTATTTCCACAAGCCATTCAGCGTAGACATAACAACCTCTGCTCCATGGTCAAAATATATAATCATTATCAGATATTTTCACAATTTACTTTCTTTCTACTCAACAAAAAAAGAGAGAGTAAAATATCAAAATAACCACTCCGACGACGTTTAATCCCTATCAGGTATCAGATATAAAGCACAGAGCTGAGGGAGAGCTGAAAAACAGAAACCGAAAAAAAACCATTAGGCAAGGTTTTTGGATTGGCGATGATTATGCCTCCAATTCGAAGAATGACGGAATTGGTGAGTATTGTTGAGTTACGTATCGGCCTCGATGAATCGTATCGGTCTCTTCCTTCTGTTTACTTGGCCTTCTTGACCATTTGGTTCATCTCCGCTTGTTCTTGGACCTTCAACACCTACAAAAACTGCCACCTCCAGGTCCCCCATATTTTAATATTCTCATCGCGTTTCTGTAACGTAATTTCAATTTCATTTATGGGTTTCTGTTTGGCTTTGATTTTTCTCCAGTCAGGTTGCTGCGAATGAAGTTGTCGCAAACTGTCTCTTTTTGGATCCGCTGTTTGTTTATGTGTTGTGTGCGAGGCGTGCCACTGCCGAGAGAAAAATGTTGTTGTGTAGTGCACAGTGTAGTCTCTACTTCTTGTCAAGCGATTGGAGCGAGGAGAGCAACAACCTCCCTCGTTGAGTCCTACTTGTCTTGATACAAGACGTAAACTTCGTGTCTCTCTGCCGAGCCACAAAGAATCGATACTTTACACCCTCGAGCAAGAATAAAGCAGAGCAATCCTAAGGACTTAATATTGAGAACACCGGATAGTGTGACTTCGTAGATCTTTAGAATCTTCACGCTCTGTCGGGTGGCCTGGACTCCTCCGATTGCCGTCATCATAGCTCGAGTGTACTGAAAATTTGGTTACCGACTTCTCAGTATACCAATATAGTTAGTACAGTTGGTACATGGTTGGTACAGTTGGAAAATGCTTAAATTGCCAGTCCTGATTGTTATCGATTAGGAAAAATATCTTGTCTGTAGATTCCCTTAGATTACCTAGGAACCGCATAGATATTCTTTCCCTATTTGCAACTTTTATTAGGCCATATGTGATCAGCCCATTCTATCTCTGCAGCCCAAAAGTATTAAAATAAATGTTAAATTTATTTTGGGCCCAAATATTGCCCCCCAGATCTCGAGATTAACCCGTGGGCAATCGAATGGGTCTTGAGGTGACATGTCACTTTTTGGTCAGCGGTTTTGAAATTGCCTCGCACTAGGCTACTCAAGTATTTTCAACCCTTTTAAGCCTTTTCAGTCGTTTTCCCCCTTTTCACCTTCTCTCTGAAGTTTTCTCAATCCAAGATTTTGAATTTTCAATCACTCCCTGAACTCCGATTCTCGTCCTTCTTCTTGCAAATGGCTCCTTATCAAAATTTCTGCCCAGACATTTTCGAGAAGAATGTAGAAACCTTCCACAATTATATGGACCAACGTCTCCATCAAGATCAAGACACTCCATATTCGTGGTGTAACGACCCGAACCGTGGAATATGCACATATTGGTCTGAGCCGTGATTATTGTGAATTAATCATATTCGTGGGTTTGTTAACGACTATATTATAGGACAAGAATTTTGTTTGAGTTCCTTCACGGGAATTGTAGAGGATTTAATTTCGAGATCGTGGAAACTTTTGGAGAATTTTTCGGATAAGTGAGCAATGTTTTATCGAGTTTTGAAGTCGGTTGATCAATGTGGATTTAATCGTGACCGTCTGATTTGGATCAAATTGAATTATAGCCGTTAATTTGGGGATGGTATGTGTACGGTATGTATATGGTATAAATATGAAACAAATTGGGAAACTTTCTATTTTTGGAAATACCCGTTGACCCGTGTTGACCCACGGGTCAAAACTGATCCGTTTGGGCCGTGACCTTCTCGGCGTCGGTGTGCCTTATTTCAGCATCTTTTGGTTGTGGTTCTGTCATGAAAGTTTTTCGGCTTGAGCTCCTCTTTCTTTTGATAGGTGGATCACTCATTTTGGTTACCGGATGAAGAAGTTACAACGCGGTGAAGTTTGGAGAATTTCGACTGAATTCGCCGGCGACAGAGGCAGCTGAGATGGAGGTCAACCTTATGGGGGTTTTGAATCACTTAGGATGGTGACTCTATCCCAAGTGGTTTCAGCCATTGCCGTGCCCAATGGTGGCCGATCGGAGAAATTGAATTTCGCCGAGGTTTTTGAACTTCACGGTGAGTTTTGGACATTTTCCGGTTAAAATTGGGCTTAGCTTTGAACTACAAAGTTGTTGGAAAGGTTGAGATATTCAAACTAATGTATAGGTCAAAGATTTCTAGGTTGGTGGATTTTTTGGCGACCGGCGGAGGCGGCGGAGCTATGACGAGGTGAGATTTTTTGCAAGTTTTATGTCATTTCGCTTGTTTTCGCGTGCCGAACGCAATGGTGAGGTTTTTGAGTCGAGTTGAATGTTCTAATTTGGGACGAGGGTTGTTTGGGTGTATTTTGGGAATTTTGCTATCCTTGTCGATATTTCGAGCGATACGTCTTTCGAGAACGCAGGATTCTTGACGTATTAGATCTGTATGATGTGTTTCAATATGTATTGATTGTATCCCTGTTATTCATGTGATCATGATCGAGTTTTTGGCGAGGGATCTTCCGCCGGACCTCATAGTTAGTTTCATACTGTGAGTGGATATTTTATTTTCACAGTTGATTTGCGAGTCCTGATTATGCATTTACTTTATGCATTTATGAATATACACTTTACGATTATGCATTGTATTAGTATGCATTTAGAATTATGCACATACAAGTATGCATCTTATGATTTCATTTTACAATTATGCATATGCATGGAAAGTATTTATGATTTGGTCTATACAGAGTACAGTCTTGGATATAGAGGTATGCATCGATGCTTTGGCTTCTCAGCTGATCGCCGAGATGCTCCGAGAAGGACAGATATCCAGACCCGAGGTCTTTCAGACTTATAATCACGTGTGGGTCTGGGATCCTGTGATTAGATTGTACTATGCGGACGAGTCCATGAGTGACTCCGCAGGATTTTACGTGCATATTTATGGATCAGGAAAATTGTACCTGGTCGGGATTTTCATGTGCATTGACTCGCATTATGCTTTTATGAGCATATATTTGGGAAAGACATATTATTATTTTCGTCCACTCACTCTAACGATTTTATTTGTCTTCCCCTGGGCTTTTCGGTTTCCTTTGCCCAGTTTGCAGTTTGAATTCCGGGGTTGCATGTCGACGGTGGAGGCGTAGAGTTCAGGTCAAACTTCAGTTCGAGTAGGTTCTTTGTTCAACCTATTGGTTGAATATGATGTATATAGGTGTTTCTCTGAATACTTATGTTTGTTTTCAGTTGAGTTTACTCCTGAATGATTTCTGGATGGAGAACGGAGCCCCACGGTTTGGCGTTTGTGGAATATTCGAAGTGTGATTCTTTTTGCAGGTTCTAATATTGGCTCACGTATTTCAAAGTAAACTCTGGCGAAATTTTTTTTGAAGGTCATGTTTTCGAAGGGGTTTGATTTCGTTTTAGGCAACTAAATCGGAGTCGGGTCCTTTCACGTGGGACGATCTAACAAAAGGAGATGATATTATACTGGGTCCGACTACCAACACAATGAAGGCCTCTTCCATCCTTGATTCGGTTGTGCGCTGTCCTCCGTTAGTCACGCGCAGTGAAGCCGCTACTCCACTTCAGTGGGATTAGAAGGAGCTTGACGTAAAATTGGGGAAATGACCCAGCACCCGAGCCGAAGAGTTTCAATACTACCAGGAGCGAAAGTCGCTTGACGAGGAGCTTTGGCAACAAGTTAGTTTCTCGCACGCTTTAGATTTATATTTTCATCTTCCCCAAGGTAGGAATCGTGCTGCCACCGTCGTTGCCTTGTGCTATTGGGAAACTAGTAGCAATAGTTTTGTCCTCCTATTTGGGCATTTAGGAATTACTCTTCTTGATGTTGTCACTATTACCGGCTTGCCCACTGCGGATGGGCCTTTTCTTCTCAGCGCTTTGGATGGTAATGTTTTCCCCTTTTCCACGGATCCATTTTGTTTGACTATCAGCACCACTTACTCCAATTGGCGTAAGCACTACAATATGGAAGAATTTTAGGTTACTCCTGCCTCTGATGATTAGCGGGTAAAGAACGCCTATGATAGCATTGCCTTTTTGGAATTCTGGCTCTGTCGCTACGTATTATGTGTTGCCGCGGACTTGATTACAAATACCTTCACTAAGGCAGCTGAGGCGCTGTATAATGGCCACTTCCTTGGCCTTGAGCAGCCCACCTTAGGTGCTTTATACCGTGGGCTTGGGTGGATTTCATTGAACCCATTCAAGTTGAAATTTGCAGGGTCTGTTTGGATTCTATCTTTTTGGCTAGAGGTTTATTTCCCTGAATTTCGCAGCCCACACCACAAGGAATCTTCCTCTTAGGAGGTTTTAGGGAAGTCCTTGGCTCTCATTGGGGAAACGAAACTTTTGAGCTACTCGCAGTGTTTCAACTATCTTTGGGGTCAGAAGCTGTTTCCCAAGGATATGGCCAAATTCGTAGTAACGAGAAGATTTCCTGCCGAAATATCTACTGGATTCGCAGTAACCCTCCATCAGACCCCTGCTGCGAGGAAGCTCTTTGCCCAGTGTATCACCTGTACGGACATCATTGTCCCTGATGCAGTTTTATAGATTGAGCTATACGCATCCAACCACTTTCCTCGTCAACTCGGGTGTAAACAAGGTCTCCCCTGCCCCTTGATAGAATCCCGCAATGGCCATACTTCGTGGAGGACTTGTGTGGAGAAACTTTCTGCAGCGATCCTCCAAGATCTTGCTACTCCAAAATTTCCTCTACTGGACCTTTTCGGGTTCCGTTGCTTATTCTGCTGTTGAAGAATATCATGAGTGGAACAGGCGCCACTACGGTAATATCTGGGTGCAGTCCAAATCTTAAGTCTTTCACACCATCTTTCTAGCCTATTTTCTTCATTATTTCAAGAGGACTGTAGATAGGAAGGTTGTGGGCCCCAATGTCCAAAAGGAGGTGGGCCAGAAAAGGAAGCAGCGGGAGATTAGTACTTCTCCCCCTTCTGTCTCAAAGCGTAATAAGCTTATGGGTGCAAGTTTCGCTGCTGCTGCCAAGAAGAAGAAGAATGAAGCCGTTGAAGCATGGGACTATGAGGATGGAGACTCCAATGAGGAGATTCCTTTGGTATGGTTTTTACTTGTCCCAAGATTCTTAACTCTTTTCTTTAAAATCTGTTGCCTTCTGACTTCAACCCTGCTCCTTTATGGTTTAGACTCGCCGTTCCCATCGTCGTGCCGTCATGGAATGCGAGCGGCTATTGGAAGATGAGATAAGTGATAACTCTCCCTCTATTGAGCTAATGCCTGATAGTGAGCCTTTAGAGGAAGCCTTACTCATTCAAGCTACGTGGAACAAGGGCAAGTGTGCATAACCATTCGCCACTCCTGAGTCTTCTTCCAGTGCTGCGAGTGCGTTTAGGGAATCCCCACTTCCTAAACCTCTGGATGTAGGTCCTTCTGGTGCTGCAGATGAAGAAACTTGGCATATGGAACTTTTTGAGTAGGTCTTTGATCAACCTTTTGATCAATTAGTTTATGCTGCTGCGACCGCCACCGTGGAGGGGATAGCTACCACTGTGGTTGATGAAGAGCCTCTGAAAAAGGTTGCAGAGTCTGAATGAGGTATTGCGGTCTCTGACGTTGCTGATGTACAGACTTCTTCTGCTGGTAAGGTATCTGCTCTGACTTTATCTTTCCTGGAATACTCGTGCGTTTCTAACCACTGTTGTTGATTATGCAATCCAGAAAAATGCTCAAGAGGCATAGGCACAGGCACCTGCTCCTGCTGATGCAGATGTGACTCCTGCGCCTGCGAGTGGAGAACAACCATGTGTTCTTGATGCCCCTCCATCAATATGGCCGCTGAGACTGGCCACGTAGAGGCTATTGTACTGCGCTTTACTTGAACCTGCTAACTCTGGTTGAACCTCTTTGTTTAAATAGAATTTAACTCTTACTTGTTCTTCGCAGTTCGTAACTGAAGAGTCTTCTCCTCCCTGCATCAACACTGCCTTGTATGATGACCATTCTCCCCCTAATCTATCCCAGGTATATTCTGACTTCATTTGTATAAGATTTCTTTATGTAAGTCCTTTGAGTATTTCATGACTCCTTAAGTATAGGTTTTCTTACAGAACGACCAAGGTACTCAAGAGCCATTTCTTACCAAGGGTCAACGAAGGCATGAGGAATTCTCTAACGTCATCCGTAACTGCAGCGAGACTGCTGCCCCCCAGTCTGCCACTCCAGCCCTTCCGGCTCCTACTAATGGCAGTGGGGGAATGGAAAGGACTCTGCGAGAAGCAGTACAAATTTACAAGGACTTAGCTCTCTTCGAAAAGGATCCTCCAGAAGTTCAACTTGCCATTGCTTATTTTCGAGATCTGTGGACTCTAAATTTTGAGAATGAAAATGTTCATCAAGAGTTGGTTGTTCATATTCAAACGGCTCGCCAAGCTGTAGAGGGAATAGATCATGCTATTCTAGATCAGATGGAGGAACTGCTGCGAGAGCTTCCCAACCTTTACGATGTCGTAGTCTCTGCCACCCACGAGCGCAACAAAGCTATCTCCCATCGCGTAGATCATAACCGTAGGTGAAAATTTGATTTAGAGAAAATCACGACAATGGGGAAGAGCTACGAAGGTGAATGGGTTGACATTCTGTCCATACGTGCAGAGATCGCAAAGCTTCAGGCTAAGCTGCATCAGAAGGAGGAAGAATTTTTCGGAAAAGAGCAAGCCACAATCGCTCTTCTTAATGCTGGGAAGACTCTTTCCAAAAGTGTTCATCAAACCCGCGCTGCAGCTGCGGATGCTGAGAAAGCTTGGGCCACTGCACAGGCCCGGTACCTCCAAGTAAAGACCAACTTGCGAGCTCTCGACAACTCCGTTGTGAAGTTCTAGATTCTTATTGACTAAGCCCTACATTTGGGCTTCATATTTTGTATAAACTCTCAGTTTAATTTATGTTTTATGGCCCATGGCCTTAATCACCTACTGTGAATCTCTGCCATCAAATAACTTCGCGCATCCAAAAATCACGCCAGTCCTTGGGATAACTATCCGTCTTTAATAGCTCATAACTCTCTATCTCGAAACGGTAAGACTTCACCTTTTAAGAGATATGAAGATCGATAATTGAATGTTGAACCTCCTTAACTGCTGTATTGAATCGATGTAATGCTCTGGGTCTTTTTATTCAAAGCCTTTTAGAGTTTTTAGGCCTATAAATAGCTTGTCACTTCTCCTTTACTTCACAAGATCCCTTTGTAGCAAAGATGGTTTCTCTAGTTCATAGTCTGTTCCTTTCTTGCTTTAAGGCAAAACTTCCAGATCTTGTATTTTACTAAACGTTTTTAGGTCGAAGTACCAAAGCTCAAACCTGGCTTAGGTCGTAGTACCAAAGCTTAGGTTCTTCGGTTCTAGGCTAATTCTCAAACCTTTGAGAATTAGCAGACAATGGTTGATATGGGAACTCACTAACCCCATCCCTGAAACTGATCATCCGAGTCTGATGCATGCTCCTACTCACTCCTGCCGCAGTTCTCCTTGCTTTCTGAGTGGAGCACCTAAGATCGTGATCAGAGGGACGACTTTGTTGAGCCACAAATGTTGGGCGAGTGTAAGTACCCCAAAGTCTTCTAGAGCCGAAGGTAGATCTAACCCCTAGTCAGTGATCGTCCACCGGCGCAAGCCGAGGACCTTGTTGTGGCTGGTTGGGATAGATCTAAACCACTTCCTATGATTGGTTCTTTTAGCAGGAGATTATTCATTCGATGTATGGTATCAGAGCTAGAGGCCGCAAAGCCTCATGTTGTACTCTTTATTTTGATTAAATGAAACTGTGTATTTCTCTACTGCTTTTGTTTTTCTTTGTAACAACGAAAATACTATCTCCGTTGACTTGACCACTAGAACTTGGTCGTAAAACTGTAACACTTAAAAGAACCTCAGAAATTGGATCCATGTTAACAAAATGTTTGAAATTAATTTTGAAATTTTGCAATATTTCAACCACATGAATTGGCTATGGACATACTAGTTGCCCCCTAGTTTTACATGAAGAGCGAGCCTCTGTGACAGGCCGCGAACGAATGCAAAACTAAGTTGTTGATCCCTCTTATGCCTCGAACTCCCAAACTTGTTGTTGGTACTTCTTCACAAATCGACCATTAATTGGATTGCGATGGACCTCACCATCAACATCTCGCAACTGAAAAGCTCATTTGCCTAAGATTTTGTGAATGATGAATGGTCATTCCCACTTTGCAGACCATTTACCACGTCCTTCTTGCTTTTCTCCCAAAGGCAATACTGTTTTCCAAACCAGCTCTCCCTCTGTAAAGCTAAGTCCACGGGTACGTCGATCATAGCAGTTAGCCACTTTCTGTTTCTCTGCGGGTATGTTAGTCAAGGCGTTGATACGCTTGTCGTCCAAATCCTCTAACTCTTGCCACATTGCTTGTACATAATCTTCCCCAATTAGTTGGGGTTGATCCATGATCCGCAACGACTGAACATTGATCTCTAATGGAAAAACTGCATCATGCCCAAACATTAGCGCATATGGAGTAGTCCCGGTGGGACTACACTTGGAAGTTCGGTATGCCCACAGAGTGTCGAATAATTCTTCATGCCAGTCTTGGATTGTCTGCGAACATGTGCTTAAGGATGTAGATGATCAATTTGTTGCTTGAGCCTAGCCATTAGATTGTGCATAATACAGTGAAGAATGCAAAAATTTGATCCCAAAGTCAGTCATCAACATTTCTACTTCTCCGGACATGAACGTTGTTCCTCGATCCGAAACAAAGCACTCCGGTATTCCAAATCGGCAGATGATATCCTCGTATAGGAATTGCCTGATCGCAGCGGCAGATGCCACTTTTAAAGGCCGTGCTTCTACCCATTTGGTGAAGAAATCAGTAGCAACAATGATGAACTTGTGCTGCATGGAAGAATAAGGATGAATTAAATCGATGAGATCTAATGCCCATCCTTGCGCTGACCACGATTTAATGATTGGCTGCATATGAATGTTTGGTATATGGTTGACTAGTCCATGAGCTTGAAAATCCTCGCACCCCTTTGCAAAAGTGATGCAATCTTTTAGCATCGAAAGCCAGAAATACCCGTGTCTCCACAAGAGCCATCTCATTTTGGGGCCAGATTGGTGAGCTCCTCAAACTCTAAGATGTACTTCTCGTATAAATCGTTTGGCCTCGACTCTGAACACACAAACTAAGTCCACTCATTCTCCACGTCTGAATAACTCACAGCCTCGGAGAATGTAACTTGGAGCAAAGTACCTGATCCTCTTATCTACCGTAGAACTTGGATCCGTTAAGTATGTGATAATCGGCTGCCGCCAGTCATCATCGATTATTCCCAGAGCTGCAACGTATCATTCCTCTTTTTTTTCTTTTCTAGTCACGAAGGATAGAAGAGTACGAACTTCTACCTTCATTAGTCGCTCATGTACATCGTCAACCAACTATATGCCTGTAGCAAGTTGAGCCAACTCGTTTGTAGCGAAGTTCTCTCCTTTTAGGATATGAGTTAGGGTCACCTCTGTGAATAATTCCAACAATTCGCTGGCCCTTTTCATGTATGGTTCGAGGATGAGTCCTGTTTTAAACATGGCTTAGAGCTGTTTAATCACGAGCAACGAGTCTCCCCAAACTTGTATATCTGTAGAACCAAGGTCCCATAAAAGCTCCAGCCCGATGATTAGGGCTTCGTATTCTGCTACATTGTTGGAACAGTGGTACTCAAGGCAGAAGGAATAGGCAAATGTTTCACCTTGTGGATTGACCAACGTTATCTCTGCCCCTGCGAAAGCACTCATGCTGGACCCATCGAAGTAGAGTTTCCAAGTAGCCAATAAGATGTGTGACAATTATAACTCCTTCTTGCTTAAGTAGAATATTGCTCTTTCCACCTTCACCTCATCGTCTTATGCCAATAAGCTTCCTATAAATGATTTCGTTGTGGAAATGTAAAGCTTAAGTAAAGGTGTGAATGGTTTGGTTTTTCCTGCGGTGTTTGCAATAAATCTTCTTAAGAAATTGACCTTCCCAAGCAACTGTTGAAGCTCTCATTTGTTCTTCGGAGGGGGAGCCTTTAGAAGCACTTCCTTCTTATCGCCCGACACCTCTATTCCTCATTGATGTACCAAAAAGCCAAGGAAGTCTCCCGCTTGCATCCCAAAAATGCACTTGGCAGGATTCATTTTGAATTGATGCTTCCTCATTTGCATGAATACCTGTCTCTGATCCCCCATGTAGCATGACCTTTGCTTTGATTTGACCACAACATCATCGATATAAACTTCCATTGTGGCACCTGCTAGGTCATGAAAAATATAGTGCATGGCTCGCTGATATGTTGCCCCTGCGTTCTTCGATCCGAATGGCATATTGACGTACTCAAATACTCCTAACACCCCTGGGCATCTAAATGCCATTTTGTGCCTGTCTTCTTCAGCGACTGGGATTTGATGATATCCTGCTGTACCATCCATGAATGACAGCATCTCATGTCTTGCCACTGCATCGATGAGTAAATCAGCGACCGACATTAGGTAAGCGTCCTTTGGAGTGGCCTGGTTTAAATCCCTGTAATACACACATACTCTTATTTTCCCATTCTTCTTCCGTACTGGGACTATGTTCGATATCCATTCTATGTACTTGGCCACTTGGATGACTCCAAATTTCAACATTTTCTCGATTTCTTCTTTAACCAATGTGATCGTATCCGGATTCATCCTCCGCATCTGCTGCTGGACTGGCTTTTTCCCTTCTGCGATTGGAAGCTAATGGACAACCAATTCTGGTAACAGTCCTGGCATATCTTCAAATTTCTCTGCAAAGCAATCTTTATATTCGAATAACAGGTCAACGAGCCTCTTTCTTTCTTCAAGCTCTAAGAAGGTACTGATAGCCACCTCCATTGGCTCAGCGAGAGTTCCACGGTTGATCTTCTCAGTTGGATCTCTAACTTTAGGTGGCGTGTCATCCAAGGCTGCAGGTGTGAGCTAAATGATATCCTTCTCGATCTCTTCCTGTTGGACATCTTCGTTGATACATTCTATCGTGGCTATAGTTGGCAGACAATCGTAGGCTTGGGACTATCATATAGGTTTGGTATCTTGCATATAGAGAAGCACAAGCCTCTGCCTCCTCATCCTTGAACGGACGTATCATTAATGGCTTGTGGAGGCTAGCTCGAGGAAGTAGGGTCGTGCTTTGTCTTCTCTTGCTTGCATTATTCTTCACCGAGCTAGTTCTGAGGCTGTTACCCTAACAAGTCGGCCCTTCTTATCAACGCCGCACACTTCCAATGGCCTAAGATTTCCATTGTAGTAATCAGCATCCAGCGCATTCGCAGAGACTGAGTATGGTCGTGGATCAGCGTTGACTATATGCAATTATGATGTCTCCATATCCTATATAAGAAGCTATTGATGAAGCGATGAAGGCACGCAGTAAATCCTATGGATCCAATCTCTGCCCAAGATAGCACTGAAAGGTGAATTACATTCAATGACAAAGAAGGTATCAACCCCTATGACCGGTCTAACTTTGACTTCGATGAACACCAATCCAAGTGTCTGCGAGACTGTTCTCGCCAAGTTTTTGATCGTCATGGATGTCTCTTGAATGGCTAATCTTGGAATACTCAACAACGTCATTGCTCAAGTGTCCACCATGACCTTGCTAAGTTGGACGCCCCTCATGCCCACAATGATATACAATGGTCTCATGTGCGAGGCCATTGTGGATGTCGGTCTTGAGAACAACATGTATGGCTTTCACGTAATAGGGTCCACCTGTGGTCCCCGCTCCTCTGGTTCTTCTATTTCTGCCAGAGTTAGTCCTTGAGATGTCTTGCTTACAACAGCCACATGCCTTGCCTTGACTGACTTGGCAAATTTGGCCGGTAACAAATATACCATGCCTACGTGCATGTCTTCGGTGTAGATTCCTCTAAGTCCTCACTGTCGTCTCCGTAATCGACTAATTGCTCGTCTCCATCATCAGCTTCAGCTTCATATAACAGTGGCTCTTGTTGTTGGTCTTCATTGGGAGGGCTTTGTTGCTCTCTTATGTAGATTTCTGACTTATGTCCCTTTGAGGAGCTTACCCTCGTCGTGAGATCTGATTCACCAACCGTTACTTTCGTGACACTGAGGTTGGAGGAAGAATTAGCGAGCTTATTTTGCTCTTCGATCACCAAAGGCTTTGGTCTCCATCGCAACACTAGCTTCTTTTTCATCTCAGCGACTGGTTCTACCTTGGATTCATTGCGTTTGAAGACTGACTTCCGTGCTGGCTTGTCTTCAACCATCTTTCGAGCCATTTTTGGCACTTGTTGTGCCTCTGCATTAGGCTATACCTTATCGATCCGGGAAAACACACTTGATCTGGTTGCTCGCACCCTCGGTCTGTTGGACCCTTTGTCGAACGTAATTATGGGTATAGCTGTGAGCCTATTCAGTCTTCTCTGAATCTTCTCTGGTGGCTCTAGTAGCTGCTCCGGTTTGATCAAACCTTTGTCTAGAGCCTCTAAGGTCTTCTTCGCAGCCCCAAATTGACGTTGGATCTTCCTCTTCCTGGTAGGGGTGATTTCTACAGTCTTCCCACCTGATTTCACATACCACACGTCTTCCTTAATAACAGATCGACTTGTTGGAGAAATGTAAGGTTTGCTCGACTCAACTCACTACATATCACCCACTGCCTCAGTTTTCCTCTCTGTCATTCGTATACGTTTGAATATATTAGATTCCTTGGCAACTGTGTGTGGTTTCTTCGGGCTTGCTGACTGATAGCTCTCCGGTGGCGATTTGACTAATGACCCTGCTCGTACTGCTTCCACAAACTCTTCATAAGTCATCTTGAGGCCACATTCTGCGTTGCACCGGGTACAGAGCACTACTGGAATTGCTTCTGTGCAGACTTCTTTTTGCTTCTCTTTGGGATCTTCTTTGTTACCGTTGCTAGGGGCTACCTCATTGGTAGTTCTAAGATCCAATGTTTGCTTCCGCTTGGCTCTTCCTCTCCAAGATACCTCTAGAGTACCTACCATGAATGACCCTTAAGCAGTTTTTTCTTCCTCGCAGCCTGGAAGAATGATATCCCCTTCATCTATCCATTGTTGGATCTGTTCCTGCAACGTCGCGCATTGGTTTGTATCATATGTCCAAGCGTGATGGAACTTGCAATATAATCCTTTCTGCGAAGATGATGAAGCTGTGGGGTTAGGTACGTTCGCGATGACTGCTTTGATCAATTCATCCATCCTCCATCCTATCGCTGCTGAATGTACCGATGGCCTTTGGTTTTACAAGCTTTAATGCTCCTATCGAAGTATGTGCGAAAGGTTACCGATCAAGTAGAGCAATCTGCGGTGATGCATCAATTGTAAGCCTCCCTTCATTAATCCACTTCTGGATTTGATCTTTTAGCTTGATGCAATCTTTAGTAGTATGGTTCCACATGTTGTGAAACTTACAATACTTCTTTCCTTTCAGTTTCTCCGCAGTAGGGAATGCTCCAAAGTTGGACTTGGTCTGCTTCCTATCAATCAAGTCTTCGATAATCTCGTGAGCTGCGTTTGCATCTTAAGTATATGATTTAAACTCCGGCTTTGTGAACGCACTAGTCAGAACTCGTACTTGTCCCTTTGTAGGAATTATTTTCTTCGACTTGACTGTATTCTTGGGTGTTAACTCCAGACCAGCCACTGTCGCATCGTCTGAATCATATCCGTCAGACTCCTCCTCTTCTTGCACTGCTGCAATTATCTTGGGATGTTCTCAATATGGAGTCTTTGGAGTATATGTTCTCCGGGATGCGTTGCGCCTATTATCGGCTTCCTCGTACATGACATAAGTTTAAGCCACAACATCGATGAGAGCATTCAACGACGTGAACTTTGTGCCTATGTACTTGGTATGCAGGCGTTCTTCAAGTCCTCCAACCGCAATGTCTACCAACTCTTTCATAGTGCATGATGTCTTGCTTTTGGTATACTCGGTTATAAACCTATGTAAGTATGCCACTGGCGATTCGCTTAGAATTTGCTCCATTTGGCATAACTTACCGAGCTTCACAGCTGGTTCCAATCCACCAAAGTGTTCGGTAAACAGTCTTTCCATCATTGCCCAATTGCAGACCGAGCCTTGCGGAAGGTTTGTATACCATTGTAGCGTTGCACCTGATAGCGAGGACGCAAAGACTCGTAGTTTGAACTCGCCGAGCCTACCCCATGGTCCACTCCCGACCCTAAATCTAGCAATATAGGTAGCTGCTAGCTCTGTCCCCTCATTGCTGAAGCGAGTGAACGAGATGGGTCGATAACCCTTTGGCCACTTCCATATGAACGATGGAGGTGAGAAGGGGTCGTTGTAGGTTATTAGCGTTTCTCTCGCACCTAGAAGCCTCTGATTGATGATGTGATTGATCATTTCCTCCAACTCTCGCTCAGAGTTAGGCTGCAGAGGAGGCGGAGCTAGTATATCGCCATCCTTGACTTCCTCATCATCATGAAAGAGAGGTTCTTGCTCTCCCAACTTGTCGCTGATCAGCGCGAAGCTGGCTTTCATAGTGTTTGTGAGGTTTGCGAGAGCTGCCGTGAGAGCATCAAAAATTTTACTGTTATCGGCACGCTCAATCTCTCGAGCCTCGTAAAGGTTGTCGAGCCTGTTCTGATCCTTGGACACCGTCCTGTCACTGGTCTCCATGTTGTTCAACATCCATTCAATGTTAGCGTTTCGCCGTTGCTCTTGTTCGAGCGAAAAATCTTTGTAGGCCTCAAAATCCATGGCCCTTACCTCTTCAATATTCCTAGGTTCTGACGATGATGATGATCGACTCTTAGTCATCATTACACCGAGCCTCTGTAGTACTTCTTCGTTGCTCAAACCTCTACAAGCGGCTGAGTTGTGTTCTCGGAACACTGGTGTTGGATGCTTAAGGAAACTCATAAAAGTTTTGCGATACTGATCAATGATTGTAAGACACTAAACCTGAGTCCCAGTAGGAGTGCCAAAATGTTTGGCTTCGATTTTTCTCCAGCCAGGTTGCTGCGAATGGAGTTGTCACAAATTGTCTCTTTTTAGATCCGTTGTTTGTTGATGTGCTGTGTGCGAGGCGTGCCACTGCCGATGGAAGAATTTTTTTGTGTAGTGCGTCGTATAGTCTCTACTTCTTGTCAAGCGATTGGAGCGAGGAGAGCACCAACTTCGCTCGTTGATTCCTACTTGTCTTGATACAAGACGTAAGCTTCGTGTCTCTCTACCGAGCCACAATGAGTCGATACTTTACACTCTCGAGCAAGTATAAAGCATAGCAATCCTAAGGACGTAGTGTTGAGAACACCGGATAGTGTGACTTCGTAGATCTTTAGAATCCCCACGCTCTGTCGGGTGGCCTGGACTCCTCTGATTGCTATCGTCATAGCTCGAGTGAATCTTCAAATCCCCACGCTCTGTTGGGTGGCCTAAATCCTGAGTTCGCTGTTCGTTGGTTGTTTACTCGCAGTGCAGTAAGATTTGCTGGTGTGCAAATTGTGTGTATAAATGTAGAGTTCCGCAAATCTTCTTTGCTTCTTCTATTTATAGGAGTAGGTACTCTGACTCCCCTCGCTTGACAAGGTAACTGTTATTGATTATGAAGAATATCTTGCCTCTAGATTCCCCTAGATTACCTAGGAATCACATAGATATTCTTTCCCGATTCGCAGCTTTTATTAAGCCGTATGTGGTCAGCCCATTCTATCTCTGCAACCCAAAAATATTAAAATAAATGTTGATTTTATTTTGGGTCCAAACAATTTCTTATATATGATCATGTTGAAGATTACTACGTGAAATGCATGCTCTGTTTTGGTTGAAAGAATTGGACTTTCAATACATAGATAGTCAAAAAGTTTGGCTTGGTTTGTTTACCTCAAAAAGTTGGGATTTTTTCAATTTTTCTCATGGGGTAAGATTTTTATTAATGTAGAAATCATTAGGAGAAATATGTTTGATTTTGTATAGTTCTATATTTTTTGATCCCTGTGTGGATAAAAATCTTTTCTGAACTAAAGGGTAATTTTGTTTGCCTATTTTGAACTAATTGAAATTTGAATTCTAGTTAACCTTGTCATACATCGTAAAATTTCATGAAACTGTTTTGAACTCAAGCTGTATCCTTGTCCTACATTGTAAATTTTCATGAATGTGCAAACGAGATTCTTTCTTTTGTGGATATTCTACTCGTTTGATTCATTTTTCATTTCCTGGCTTTGAGGCAATTATTGATATGCTATTGTTGTGTCTGTTTGCTTTGTTGTTAAACTATAGCAGACAAATAACTTGGAGTGGACGCTCGCATCTGTTTCATTGATTAAAGCGTTGCAACTTACAATGTCTTTCTTATTCTGGTATGTTCTTGTTAATCTTGGTAAACCAAATGTACAAAGAGGGGAAATCAAAATTCAATATAGAAGTGCAATTGTCTTCTCTTTTTGTCGAGAACCCGTTTTCAGCTAACACCATGCAAGTTAATCTACTATACTGGGATGGTTTTCATTAACTGTATGGTCTGTTACATCTGTAACAGTGGTTATTAAGAAGGAAGAAATAAATTAATAAAATTTAGTTCTTAGACTGCTTACCTATAAAAAATTACATCTATTTATTGACAAGGTAAAGCACAGTTGAATATTGTTTTGTAAGGACTGCTCTATACAAATACTAAATTGTGATGTCTCACTTTTGAAGGTATTCATGCTTCCATCTACAAATATGCTCCCGTGGATGTCATTTGGGGTCTATGTAACTGGAGTGATATTTCAAACAGCTTCTTTTGTGTCCTTTTTACTCATATCTCATGGTTACTGCATCATGTGCGAGCGTCTTTCAGTGACTGAGCACCGTACTACTGCTTCCCTTGGCTGTGTGTTTTACTTGACTCTAGTTGGATACAGAGCTTCTGTACCTTATTTTTCGGTGAGTTACGACTAGTTGATGCATTACATTTGGTAAATAAAATTTGGTAATTTTCATGGTCTCAATTGTTTTTCAGTCTTTACTAGCTACTAATCTTCTGTTACTGACATGTCCAGGTCCTACTGCTGCTTAACTATTTTATCTCATTCTACGTGATATTCCACCATATATCTCAAAATCTTTTAGTCTTGCGTGAACAGTTAAGTTTCATAGATAATGAAGACGTTCATGCAATGCATGACGCAATCTATACAAAGTACATCATGTTCAAGTACGTATTCCACATTTCCTCATGCACGTTCCCATTTATTTTCTACTTCTACCAAGTTATCTTGATATGTACAGGAGATCAGAAATCATTTCGATTCTTATTGGTTCTTATGTTCAATGCAGAAAATTCCAAGGTGCTATGCAGATAGTAGCCATGGCAGAGACTGTGATATGATATATTTAGTGATTCTAGTTACATAAATCAATAGAAATGTATAGAGACTAAAGACAAGAAAATTAACATTCTGGATTTCAGATATACCTTAACATGGACGACTCATCAGAAAACTACTGGATTCGACTAGTAGTTCGAGAATGGGATCAGTTTTGCATCTTTGTTTACATAGGGTATGTTTACCTTCTGGTGCTCTCAATCATCCTTTTTTGGGAATGTTATCCTGTATATATGTTGAACTTTTGTCTAATTGCTAATTTAAGGATCAGGACATTCCTTCCTTTGCTCACCTTCCTGCAGCACTTCGACGTTGTAACTCCATGTCTGTTTCTTGTAGGTGGACTTTTAGGTCAAGGGACTTGGCTCCACGTTTTCGGTTATGCCAACTCTGAAAACTAAAGGGGAACTAGTTGTACCTCCCATTTACAGCATGGTAAGCGTTTTCCGTTGATATTAGTATGCCGAGAATCCTGACTCTATCTGCTTTCATTCCTTGATACTTGCTTAGCTCTGGAAATAGAACCTAATTATGAAGGAAACATAAAGCTAAAGTAGAATATCATATTTTGTTTTCCTTCACTTAACGCAAGTCATGTCACTGCAGGAAATGGATTCAGAAACTTTCAGAGATTTTACCGGGCATGAATGGCACATTGGAGTGGTAATTAATAGGATCATGAACAAATGTCACCACCCTTTTCTGTTCTTTATGTAGCTATTCTGCATCGTAGGACTGCGTCTCAGTCAACTAGTGATTAAAATCTTTTTCATGCAACTTTTACATAATTCATATGGCTAGGTCATTGAAGGGCCTCGTTACTTTAGGAACATGGTTTTTCTCAACTCCTCTCTCTCTCTCTCTCTCTCTCTCTCTCTCATCTATATACTCCCTGCACTACTATATGCTTGTGTATATCTGGTAATTTATCAAGGTCTGTCTTTGAACTGATGCAGCCGACTCTACCATCTTGTGATAAGAACTCAAGGGATTCTGTCTTGGTAATAATTCAGCATTCTCGTGCATATAGGCTGACCGGTGATGGAGCCGAAAATCCTACTCTTCAAAGCCAAGATTAGACAGTTTAGAATTTACACTACAGATGCTATAGTAGTTTCACTTCCTATGCATGCATAGATTGAAGCAATCGATCAATAGAGTTCTCCAGCTATTTTGTTGTTGAGGCAAGCTAAAGGCATTATCCTTGAGTCTGCGAGTTGCATGCAATCCCCCTTTTAAAGGCAGGTTTGCAAAAGTTAAGAACTGTGAAACGTTCAATCACTTGAGTCAAGCAGGTCATCCATACATGTACATATAGTCAATGATCAACTCGTATAAACACCCCCCCCCCCACCCCCCCAAATTAGATAACCAATTGTAAATTGTACCATTGATATACACCTCTGTTGATGTGTAGAATTTGTGATTACAAACAATTGTCTTTCATTATTCACTCCAAGGCTTAGCTATCTGACCTTTTCTGTGTTCTTTTGTACGTGAATGTTTATTCCCTGGCCTGAGGATAAGGGAAAGAGCTGTCTGCTTTGATTCTTACTTTAATTAAACATGAAGTCATGTTATGGTGCCAAGAACCTGGAAGTCTCTCTTGTAAGTTGGAGAGTAGTTTTAGTATAGACTATAGACAAAGGTGCAGTCCTCTTATAGTAAGTATAGTTTCAACTCGTTTGGTTCATTTTAGTTCACACTTCACACTCAAATACTCAACACTTTGCATACTTGTTTACCAAGACATGGCTCGACTTGTCGCCTTGTCGGAAGTGGCTGAGGAAATGATGAGGTAGCGATAGAGGCTGGTGGTGCTGGAGCTCCGCTGGAATTGAATTTGATTCGGATATAAGGCCGGCCGTAGGAAAGTTGACACAAATAAGACAGTGTGAAAGACTATGTTTCTACCAAAAAAGAGACCAAAAAACAAGACAAAAGGAAAAACCGGATAATATTAGAATTTACCAGAAATCAAAGCCCCTAACCGCAAAATAAGAGAAAGAGAGCTAAAACCACAAAAGCTCCTCTGTTCTTCTTGTTTGATCTTTTGGTTTCTTCGAAACACTGTGTTCCTCGCATAGAATAGAAAAGTAATGAAAAGCCCATCAATCGTGTAACGGGAAACACTCAGTTCATCACTCAAAGCTTTTTCTACGATGAGTGCAGGTATTATTAGTTCTTGTAGTTCATCGGCTTAAGTAAATTTGAGTATAAAGTGATAAAAAGGGTCCTCTAGGATCTCGTTATGTATTGGGTTTTGCTGTCAGTACTCAAAGATTTGATCTTGATTGCTTAAATTCAGGTTCAAAGTAATACCCATTAGCGATTTGTTATCAAAAGAGTAGGGTCTGTATGATAGGCATTCTATCTAAACTTTTGTTGAATTTGTACCTAATGCATTAATTTAATGAATTCTCTTCATATGTCAGAGTGAATGGAATGCTCGTCGTTGTATCATTTGTATGTATAGAAAGAGGGATGAAACCTACTTCATTGTGATTGTAGATGTAGATGTGTATGTGTGCTTGAGTTTTGTTGTCTCTTGTAGGTGGAGCCTTTGGTGGTAATAGGGGAGCCAGTCCAGTCCCTCCGGAGAAAGGTGTCTTCCCTTTGGATCATATGCATTTGTGTGACCGGGTAAGGTTTATTCCATTCATGAACAATTATGTATATACTAGAATTTGTTTTCTCTGTAGAACTTTTCTGAATAGTTGTATAGGTCAGAAAGGGGTTGCCATGAATGTTTGATATGACATTGCACTCATTTTTCAAATTTTATTTTCTCCTAAACTAGTGTGCTGGCTTTGTTTCAGGCGAAAAAGGAATACCTCAATTGTCTAAAAACTTCGGGCCACCAATCTGAAAAATGTAGAAACTTTTCAAAATTGTACTTGGAGTGCCGCATGGAAAAGTGAGTTTGTTGGCATTATACTCATACTGCTAATATTTTGTAGCGGTACCATATATTTGAAAAATGTCAACATTGTGACGTCTGCATATTCTTCTAAGACTAATGAACTTAACTACAATCATATGACTTTGAGGTTTATGACATACAAAGGTGTAAGTTTCACCATGATGCTGTTGGACAAAGCAGTCCAAGTTGTAATTTCCTTCCACTGATTTCAATGCATATTTACAAAATTGAAAATATAAGAAGCTTTTGTATATGTATAACTGGTAGGTCTTAATGATCCTCTCTGGTAGCAGTGTGATATGAGTGAGAATAGAATGTTTATGTGATACTTTGATAGATTTTGATAGAATAGATGGAGAATTAGATTGAAGTAGATCTGTTCTATTATAAGAACAGAAGCATCCTTCAAAAAAAGAAAAAGAAAAAAAGAGCAGACGCATAATATTGGATATTTAGGCTTTTTACCTTTCTAGTTTTAAGCTTGTTCATACTATACCTCCTTTCACTTTACCAATTTTATACTTACATGACACAGGTCATGCCTCTTTAAAGGGCGTTAAAACTAACATAGATGTTTTCTGCATATTCCTCAGCAATACTGGCAAAAGGTTCAGTTTATTAGACTATTCTATAATGCTATCTTTACCTTTATCAGTGTCTAAGTAGGATGAAGGTCTCTGATAAGGTAAGAAAGGCTTGGAAAAGCTTCTTATTCATAAAATCGAATTGGTGAAGAAATGTTCAGTTGCATGCATGATCCATAATATATTATGTATTAGTCTCAAAAGCAACATTTCTCTTCTCTCTTATTATTATTAAATCTTTTTTTATATTTTTGTTCTTACACTCTGAACTTACTGACCATTTTCTTTGATATGCATCATGCAGGAACTTGATGGCAAAACAAGACATGTCAGAACTTGGATTTGTAAAGGAAAGTGACAAGGAAGATTCTGGAGAGAGAGTTTCTCAGAGGATTGGTAACTAAATTTTGTTAGTGCAAAGGCCAAAGTATTTAGGTGACGGGACAGTTCACTGCTTAGACTAATTCTTCACTCTGATGGGAGTTTTACCCACCTTACCTAATTATGAATCGGAAACTTAACACCGTATTATCCAGCTACTTTTTTGTAAAGCATCCCAAAGAACCTTCCTCTTTTGTTATGAGAGGCTACCGATTTGTTGGTAGACCAACACATGGAAGCTAAATACGTTTAGTTTTTATGTATTGCAAGCCAGTTGATACTTCAATTAATAGAGGTCCCTCTAGAGATGGTTACTATTACCTGAAGCCTCAATGTCGAATGATATCACAAGCATCATCAGTTAGTATGAAACTTCTACCGGAGCTTTGAGTCTACATTCCCATTTGCTTTTTCCCAAATGGGATTTAATAAAACGACCATTATCTTCTTGCTTGTATTTCGTATCAAGAAGATTCCTTCCTTCTGTTTCTTGCATAAGTCGAATAACAATTGTCCAAAAACTGCAAGAACAACATGCAGCTGGCGGGAGATGAACTCTAGGATACAAAATGTAATTTATCCATACTGAGCGTTTTCTTTTTTAATAATGGCTTAGTAGGGAGACACACTCTCACTCTGTTTCTCGATGACTACAATGAAAAACCGGTCCTTTTATACCTTGAATGCCTCACTTTCCTTTCCCTTTTCTCTTTTTCATTTCTCCATGGCTTCTCCTTTGTCTCTGAAACCTCTTATCTTTTACCACTCGTAAGCGCTCTTTCCTTTTCTATACACAGATGCTCAGCATGTATTCTGAGCTTGGCTATAACAAGCTTTTACGTTTATTATTTGCTTTTAGTACACTGTTATCTCTCTGGTTTTGTTAGTTGAATCAGTAACCAGTTTCAGTATGAAAATGGGTTTTCAGCATTGTTCTTTTTTCTTTTCTTTTTTGGTTTCATACTGTTATCACTCTTGGATTGGGATTGGGCAAGAAAAGTTGTGCTGACTTATAAGTAATATGGCTTTGTTGAATTGTTGGTTGACTTGTATATTAGATTTAAACATTTAGTTCATAATTACTGAAATCCAACCAGAAAGCTGAGAAGAACAAGACCACAATGAAATAACTATGTGGTAGCATTTAGCTTCATGTTAAACTTCTTCAGTGCTAAAGCACCTTCTCTTTTTGGGACAGAGGATGTGTTGGACTAGAAAACAGACAAACTACTATAGCCATTTTGCATCAGCCTACAAGCTGCAGTACAAAGCAACAAGGAATGTATGGCTTTCCGAGGAAAACCCTATTAAGTAGTTTATTGCATAGATGTTACTCTTTGTCAAGGCGGTCATCATCCAGAACATTATCATCTACAGCTTGTAGAGCTTATTCATTTGAACCAAGTAGTGATAACGGAGCTGCAGTGGCTAAAATCCATAGTCAAGACATTGAATTTAATCGGGTCAATTGTCTTGTTTGGGTGCTGCATGAATCTGCGAGGAGCTTCTCCCTTACAATTGAGTCGCTAGACTTGACTGGAAGTAGTGCAGGACTTGCAATGGCATGGTCTGGGAAGGACATACATGCATGGCATAGACGGCTATCTTATCAGGTATAAACATATCTCGTCTTTTATTCTCTTCAAAGTATGTGAGAAAAATTTGAGGCTGCCTATGAAGCAAATTTAACCTTTTGAATCTTATTGACACTATTAGTATCATATGATAACTTTTATGGTTCTTCTGTTCTGCATATCCTTTTATCTTCTGAGATTACATTTATGGTGCACTTTCTGAATCTGAGATGAAGGCCTTGTTATGTTTAATGTATCAATGGAATACTAAAATAAATTAATGTGATTGTGCAGGTTGCACTTTACGCTTTGTTAAAAACAGCAATTGAAGTAGAAATTTTGCTCTCTAGTGAACGTCATTGCAGTGATTCTTCTCCAGTTAGTGATATGTAAGTATCTGGCATTTTCTATAACTGTGCTGGATAAACTTTGGTGTGCATGGTTATAGTGCCTTATTTGATGAACTTTTACTAAGTAACCATTTGCTAGTGATCCACACTGAGAAGTGACAGCTAGCTGACACTTGCACCGAACGTTTACTTCTTTTGTTTTTCTCTCTATTTCAGCTTGACCTCAAAGATCAACTCGGTTGGTGAACACATCGAGAGCCAATTGAACTTGAGGCACTCAGAACTAGTGGAATGGTTTCGATTGGTCGAATTTCCACGAATTGCAGGCTATTTCATTCCCTTGCTGAGGAATTGGTCTATGGAGTATGCAGGAAGGTTTGCTCAAATCAACCTGCTAATTTTTTACATCAACCTGCTATTCTGTAGTCTAAGACAAATAAGTCTTCAGTGGTGTTGCAGGAATAGTTGTGGCTATAAGCTGTTGTGCTGCAGTGGCTAAATTGGGCCCAGGCCGTATTAAGTGTTCTTTCTTTGAGTTTTCAATTGAGGATGTAATGGTAGAGCTTATGGATCTCTCACACAGTCTTGTATCAGTGGAAAGATTACATCAGTTGGCCACTGAGGCAGGATTTGAACTGGAATTCCTATCCCATTTTGGCAGAAAGGTTCTGCTAAGTAACAAAAATGAAGAGGTTGAATTTTGGATTGGATTAGCATATGAAAAACTCTCGACGGCATTTCACAAAGAAAGTGCAATTCCAGGCAAGCAGAACTTTCATGACAAGGTCAATTTTGTGATTTATGTAAATTTTTTGTCACATATGAGGGTCTCAGAGACTTTAGTCATCTGGTCTGCATAATATAATATCAGTCTCATGCATGTTTTTAATTAATGTTTCCATTTATCTAGCTTTTACAGGTTCAAGCTGATACGTTGGCTACATTAGGACTTTTTGCATATCTTGGTAGAAGGACTAGATTGTTCTTGTCAACAATGGGCATAAAGGATATTGATGAGCTAGTTAAGGACTTCCTTAGGTAATAAGCTATTTCAAATTCAAACTTTGTATATCCAAATTTACTAAGAGTACATATGGTGATTCCCATGTAGCTACTTGGAGTGTGGTAGCGTTTTCATCTACCCAGACTTTGCTTCAATAGCAATGTATCAACAATTCATGGAGGTCAGTTTCTTTTGTTTTCTTGTCGCAAGTGCAAAATTGCAAACAGTATAAACTGGATATTGCCTTTATAGGTAGTAACCGATGAAATTGGATGGCTTGATTTTTACGCTGCATGTCCTCCAAAAAGAACTCAAGAGAGACGGAAAAGCAAATTGCATGCTACTATCCACGCAGAGAAAGAGATTGCTTTATCTGCTGTATTTACTGTATGCTATGATGTGTACTCTGGATTCGCTCACTTTAGTCGTTCTACTCAACTGTCCTTAGATACTGGTTTGCTCAAATTCTTGCTCCAAAGGTAAAAAAAACTCGTGCAGTTCATTCTTGAGATTTCTTTCTGTATTTTTTTTTTCATATATGGAGTGGCCAATCGGTATCAAGATAAGGTGTTATTGGTTTTTCTAGTCAGAGCTTGCTTACCATATGCTTGGAAGACTACTGGGCAGCTTATGATAAATCCAGGTACTTTTTCTCGTCTAGAGTTTTATTTCTAATGAGCACTACATTGGATTAAGATGATAAATGTGTCTGGTTTGATTTCTTGAAGCAGTGATGGGATCAAGATTGCAGACACTGTAGCTTCCACAACATCATTTGTAGGATCTACAATTGCAACCAAGGTACCTGTGACAACGGAACAAGTAGCACAACAAGAGCCACTAAAAAGCAATGACGATAGTGAAAAGTGTACGTCTCAACATAGTCTCCAACTGAGAACGGTATTGTTTTTTGAATTTCTGCTGTTATGTCACCAGAGAATATCATTAGTCCAGCTAGAATCTCTACTTTCTTTGTGTCATTAGATGTTCTGATGGCTTGGATGCATTTTTTTATCCTTATTGTTGCTCATTTTCCTCTTGTCAAGGCTCCACGCTTACTTGGGATGGAAACCATAACCTCAATGGAGGAGGGCAGTGCCAGAAAACAGAGATATCTCCATCGAGTTTTGATTAAGAAGTATAGCAATCACTTGATATCTACAAGCTCCGTAAGGCCAACAATCCTTTGTTTCTTAAACATGCATTAATTGATGTGTCTGTGGAAACTTCATATATATGTCGCAGATACTAATAATGCATTTTGAACTGGTCTGAAGGATGTATGGATGGGTACTCACTTGCTTCTCATAGACATCATGAGTGCCTTAGAGCTACTTCTAAAACAATTGCGTGGTCACAAGGTTTCAAGAAGGGAAAGAAATAAGTTACAGAGGACACTAAATGATATAACTTCACTTATTCCAGTTACAATTCTAATGCTACTTCCTGTAAGTACTTATTTCATATATTTTGTATCATAACATTTCCATATTTTCGTTAGTAGCAGTGTAAATAACAATCAGGGTTTGTCTACTAATTTATGATGTTCTTTCTTTTGTGACAAGGTATCTGCTGTTGGTCATGCAGCCATATTTGCTGCAATCAACAAGTACATACCAGGCTTGGTACTGTGAAATACATACTTTTCCCATTATACCTCATCTCATATTCTTTTGGTAGTTGATAACTGCCTTTCACCTTAAGTCGGTTGTTCTTTGTTCAGCTAATCATTATTTTGTTTGCTGCATATAGATCCCTTCTCCTTACTCTTCTGAGCGGCTTGATGTTGTGAAACAAATGAAGAGAATCAAGAAGATGGAAGTTAGGACATGGAGCAACCTTGAAGATCCACCCTCTAGTATAACATAAGTGATAGCTCACTATTGTCTGAGTGCCTCTCCTGGTTAATGTTGCAACAAAACTGCTCTTTGTACACCAATTAAGAATAAATACATATTAGTGGATGTAAATAATGTCATGAACAAATTGGTATATATGGTACCAGAGCATTCAGGCCGGATGATCACAAACTTGTGATCTTGCTCAGAAGGGCATTTGTTCTTGGTCATTTCACTATCATTAGTTGCTTGTCTTCTAATAACGGCCTCTAAGGCATGACAAAAAAGAATCGTCTATTGTAATATTACATGCTGCCTGCCCTACCCAACTTCAGAAGTTAAAAGAGTAAAATCAAACTCCAGATAGACACAGATTTGTGATGAATTGGATAGCGTGTGCGCTTTGATTGTACTGCCACTCCTATAGAGCTGACTGAGATTCAATATTACAGCTGTGACATTGCAATCTAATTCACATTCCATATCACAACACAGAGAGATAAGTAAATGTTATTTCATTTTCTATATCCAAATGCTTCTAAAGCAAGTGTTTTCTCCGTGATATAATAGTAAACAAGAGAAAAGAGCAAAGAAAAAAAAAAGGAAATTACAAAAAAGTAAGGGCACTCTACAAATCCATTACAAGAGCGATGCAATCTGCGTTGGCATCATAGTAAACACTAGCAAAGCTAACTACACAACATCCGTGCTCTCCAACCTCAAATACTCAAATGGTGACAAATATGTCTGATCTTTCCGTCCTGGTTCCTACATGATTTGGTCCTTTCAGTTGCTTGAAATCATGAAGACACATTCGGCACACAAGGAAATGCTCCCTTCACTACAAGATACTTGCTCGGTATTGTTCTAAGAAAATGACCCGCTGCTTCGGAGCACAAGAGGAAAACCTTAAAGTACCCTCTTAGGATCACGTACAGCAGCAATATGGTCCTGAAAACAAATAAACAAAATACATAACTCAATAATTGCAAATGAACAAGTGAATGGACAATTCAATACATCCCATATTGCTTTCTAATTTAGTATCGATACAACTCATTATTACATCATCCTTCCAATATGCTTGATCCAAGCTATCCCAAAGGTGAACAATTGATAATCAATTATAAGGTATATAACAGTATATTAGTATCTGTAACCATGATTCCAATAGCAAACTTACCGAGATAAAATCAAAAGCTTTACTATCTTCTTTTTTTGAACTGTTCATTAATGAAGTAGGAGCTTGATTTGGATGATTTGCCTGGAATATATCAGGAAGTGCTCCATTTGTTCCAGCAACATGATTTGCGTTCATATTTTGAGCATTAAGATTCCCAAGGTGTTGAAAGTTTGACATTGTAGCTAGAAGTTGCTGCTGAGCAAAGAGACTTCCCATGGCACCATAATTTATTGGCTGAGTAGGAAACACTGGGTTGAACATAAAGCCGGGAGGTATGTTGTAAGGCATAGCACCTGCAGGAAACATTGGATTTTGACTCGCCTGATCTGTATGAGAATCAAGAATTCCACTAAAAGCATCCGTGGGCAACTGATGGCTGGGTTGGCTATTTGAATCTGATAAGTGACTTCCAGATAGTAATCCAGGCAAGGTTCCTTTTTGCTCTATATTAGAGGCCATTTTATCAATAGATAAACCAACCATTAAATCATCTATATTATTTGTGAGATTTTGCTCCTGCGGAAGTTCAGGATTGGGACCAAACATGTCAAAAATTTCGGACCCATATTTCTTTCCTTCCATAACATCCTCCTGAGAATCTTGTTTATCATCAACAGTAAGCCCAGAGAAGATGTCATCTGCATGTTCTTTAGTTTCATTGGTGTGAAAGGAGACATCTGCAAAGGGATCATCATCATTTTTTAGGTCACTGGTGCTTCCGACATTCTCTGGGGCAGCTCCAAATAAATCATCAATTAGCTGTGTTGGTGCGGTCAAGTTTGTGATGAGATGATCATTTTGGCTCTCAGTTACATCATCTGTCCCATGGAAATTATCGATATCACCAGTATCTATCAGGTCAGGCATCTGAACAAATGCAGGCTGAGTCTTCACACGCTCCTCTGAATTAGCTGCCACACTTCCCATTAGTTCTCCACCCAAGAGATTAATAACCTGCTCATGAAAATTACAATCTTCATTCATCTGATAGATCTATGTAAATATAAAAATTTTAACAACCTTCTATATGTAACTATAAAATATTTACACACACATTGAGAAAACAAGGAGCTCAAACTTCTCTAAAATCACAACCAGTGTAACAAACTCCTCATTAAATGACACACTAAGAAAACTTCAGGAACCTCAAAGGCACCCTGACACTGTAAATTACTATTTGGAAATGCTGCAACATTTGTGATTCTTCGAGCAGTATATTATTGTAAACCAAAAGTAGAGACTATTACTCTGGTCCAACTAGATAAATATTACAGTGGACCTGCTTGCTATCATGTACGACATACGCCTACTCACAGCATTCAACGGAGTCGGTTCCCATAGGGTGCCTTCAATACCACTTGTAGCATCGAAACTTCATTCCTCTATCAGGGTTTGTGACACATTAACTCTAGTTTTATTTTTAATATGAAATTTCGAAACCCATTACATAATCCAGTTCCTTTTCATTTTAATTTAATCTATTTTTTATTTTTTTACTTTATCATTCTGATACACAGAAACTCCCAAACCTACTTCACGGATCAACTAGGAACAAAGACTTCCAGTGAAACTGTACAATTTAGGAGGCAGAAAAGTCTCTAATGGCTAGGCAGGTAGCATGAGGAAGTTCAAACCCCAGACTATATGCAAACCATAGGCCTGACAACTCCTAGCCCAAGTGAGTCTTGCACTTCTTTTATAATCCAAAAAGAATCTTTTATATGGCACACAGCAGACAATTTACACCGAAATCGCAGTTACATTTAGAATTAATAGAGGATATTCTTAGGAGATGAATCTCCATGAGTTGAGACCGTATTCAGTTGCAAGCAGATTATAAAAGTTATTTGTTGTTCCATCAACTATTGATGAAAACTCTCATACTGGTGCATTTTTATAATAAAATTTTTAGATAGTTACCTTGTTAGCCTTTTCTCTCAAAGAAGCTTGGGGAGACTCTGAGCATCTTGCTATAGCATCACTATTCTCAAGAAAGTATGATTCAATAATGGAAAAGTTCTCATCAGCCTTTCTCCTCAAAATTGACTCGAGAACGCAAATAGCTTTCATCCGCACCTGATAAACAAAATGTAGATAAGTAGATATAAACATAAATCACAGTTACACCCTCTTCTTCCTTCAGGAAAAAATAAGAAACACAAAAAATCCCAAGTTATAGATTGTTTTTCTCTTTTAATAAATCTCCTGGGAAGGAAAAGATTCTATAGATTAAAATTTCAATAGCATAAAATATTTCTGAATCATTTGTGCATGTACTGTCTGACAGAATTATGGCCTAAATGGTAGAACCAGAATACCTGCCAAATTGGAGATTGAAGCTTCAAATCAAGGGCATGACTTAAAGCTACTGCATCCAACTTTGCGGCCTCTGCAAGGAAAACCTGAACAGCATCTCGAGTGGGTTGTAACCGTACCCCACCTGCCGTGACAATAGTCTCTAACAACCTCTCTTCACGGGTTTTATTTTCTCTGTAACTTGAACTAGAATCTCCATTGGTTAATTCAGGCTTAGTCGACCGTGAATCCTCATTCCACGGTCCACTACTAGCCACATGCCTTGAAGACCCAGAACTAGTCTCACTGGGATATTGAACTGGTTCATATTTATCTGCCGTCCCTTCCATAGTCAAGGACCTATGAAGATTCGGACTCCTATAACTTCCATTATCACTCTTTTTAAACGAGTGACCTTGCGCAAAAGTAGTAAGTCCCTGCTTGATAGACACACTTCCGAGATCAACTACCTCACTAATAAACGACTTCTTCTCCTCTGTCGGCATTTTGTAGTTCGTATTCCCGAAACCTTGAATTCGTCTGTTGAGATCATCGGCAGGTGCTGTGGCTGCGGGCTTACTACTTTCCTCAGAAAATATAGCATTGATAGTCTCCTGAGCAGTGTCCCGCACGGCCTTATTAAGCGCATCTCCTTTCAAAGGATCCGGATGTCCTCTGTAATGAAACAACTGCCTCACCGCCACCGAATGCCTTTGCATTTCTCTCCTGAACTCCACACCGGACTTCCCCACTGCGTATTTTATCAACCTCAAAGCCTAGACAAACAAACAAACAACATTGACACACAAATCACATCATCTTAGTCAATAACAATACTCATCCTAAACATTACAAATTCCCGAAATCACAATAATAATAGCACTGTAATATGATAATACATAACAAATCACAGAGAGAGTATAGGAAATGTTGTACCTTGTGCTTAACGATTGGGCTCTTATGATCCAAGCGTTTCAAAACAAAGTCGGACATCTCCTTAACGATACTAACATGCGAGGACATGAGAAGCTGACAAATCTCTTCGAGCTTGTAAACCGGGGCGACTTTGTCTTCGTCGGAAGTGACCGCATCGATCATCCGAGACCTCCAGTACGACTCCACAGCTCTCCGACTCGAATCCATGACTCGAATTTGCTCCGATCCGATTATTCAACGGAGCTCGAGAGTGGGATCGATCGACGTGGCAGCCGGAATTCGGATCGAAGAAGAAGAGATGGATGGAGATAGAGAGAGGAGTTTGGGTTAATTGGCGCGGTGAGTCGTGAAATACCCACCTGTCTGTTTTGCACCTTCTCATTATATTCCATAGTCCACATGTTTTTCTTTTATCTCTTTTTAATTTATACAATTTGTTTCTTTCTATTTTTAAATAAGACTTGAGCGTTCACAATAGCATAATACATACAATCATCAACACAAAAATTAAGGAATCGTGTCTTGTGTGTGAAAGTGCATTTCTTATATACAGTAACTCCAATTTAAGAACTAAAAATAAATAAAATATTTTAGCATTTATATATTGACTTGTTGTTTTTTTTATATACAATATTGACTTCTTGTTGTCACAGGTCGGTAAGTCGGTTTGTCTTGTTTTTTTTATGTACAATATTCTGCAGATTTTGATTGTACTTGATCAGCCAAAGGAAGGAAATTTCGTGACACCGGTTCTGTATATGCCTTGGGCCATAGCTGAGCCATACGCATTAGAGCCACACCACACAACTGGTGCAAATCTGCTGATAGTTCGTTAACCAACAACAACACTACCAGTTTGGTTTGTTATCCCAAATAAAAGTTTGGTAAAGTCATAACTGTCTACTTTCAAGTTTCAACTGTTAACTGTCGCCTTCATATTCTTACGCAGAACGGGTTAAATTTCCAAAATTATACAATCGAGTGACATATCAAGAAACTAAGAAACTACAAAATTGATGGGGATTATTACTATTATTATTAGAATAGAGTGAATGTAATTTAATTAAGAAGCGACACCAACAGCTGCTTCCAACATCTCATCTGATTCATCAACTATCATCTCATTTTTAAAGAGCACTTTCAAGTATGGAAGTACTTTTGGAAGAACTGGCAAATCGGCTAAGTTAATACTCATCAGGTCAAATGCTATGCATGTCTTGTGCATGTGTGTATCGTCAAATACTGGGATTTTCGGGTATCGCTGGCTGAAGTGTGTGAGGATGATGCGATAAACTCCAGCAGAGTTCCCTACATCTATGGCTTCCTGGGTTGTGCTGTGGTTTCTTGCTATGGCCTCATCCATCATGCCATCCTCAAACGTCGCCTGCAACAATCACAAGTGGCATTATCAGCATACAATCTTCTTCGTTTTTACAGTATAGTATTCATTAATTTCTTTTAATCTTGCACAATTCTAACTTACCTCATGTATAAGGATTGTTGCACCACGAGACGCTTCTGTAAGTGCAGGGCAGGGCCTAGTATCTCCCGAGTACACAAGCTTCCACCCCGGTATCACTTTTCCAACACTATTCATTCTTGCTGAAGCCTTCAAGACAACCCCAAAAGCCTGTGGGCAGTGCATGACAGGGACACTAATCAAGGCTTCAAGACCAGCTTCTGTAAGCAGGTTTTGCAAATTCTTCAGAAGTGGAAAACCGTCGTTAACTGGACTACCAGGTCTCTTCCATAAGCTCTCCATACGAGTTCCTTTAGCAAACAGAGTAGAATCAACTTTCTGTGCATTCTGCCTTTCCGTATTTCCTGGAGAGGAGTGATCTACATATTCAGTAGCGCGCTCAAAAGCAATTAAAGACACTTCAGTGGTCTGCTTACAATCAAGGAACTGCATATCTAAATCTTCAAGTCTTTGGTAGGCATCCAAATATCTCTTAAGCTGTCTTGGTCCAACTACAAGTACTGGTTCATGAGGCACTCCCTTCAACAAAGCACGCCGCAGAGCAAGAATTCTTGCCAACCCGGTGTGGTGATCAGCATGAATATGAGAAATCCATATACATCGAAGACCTCTCACAGCATAATCAGCACCTTCTAAACCATATCTGTTATCATTGTGCATTAGCAGTCAAATTTTAAGGGGAAGTAATGATAAGAATCTTATGATAGCAATAAATGCATTGCTAAAAATTCGGATTTTACGCACCTTCTTTTCAGCTGTCCTAAGGTTCCTTCACCACAATCTAAAAGAAAACCTCCATTGGAGAAAAGGTTGATATGGATAGCACTGACATTGCGATATTTCGATGGCTGAGACGATCCAGTCCCGAGAAGAACTATCTCCAAATCGTCTCTCCTGACATTTTCCAAGCAATTAGGAAGTGTATTCTCACTAAACCATGGCTCTTCAACCATAACTGTATCATCTTGCATCAAAGGTATCTCTTCCATTGTTTCTGAGCATTGACGCCATAACTGGTTGACACATTGAGCAGCATCTGCAACCTCTGGATTCTCTGAAAGCATGTCATCGATGACATCTGTTGCAGACATCTTACTTGGAATAACAGACTTATCTACTCCAAGATGAGCAAATGGCCGCAAAGTGAACTATTCAACAAGTAGAAAAACTGTCATTAGTGACTGCAATATTGCCGAGAAGTAGGCATGGGTGAACAAATCACAGCAATACTAATAGAACGTGTATAGGTCAACACAGACACACAGTAAAAGAAATTAAGTGAAATAAGGGGGAAATAATGCAAGAGACATGGTAATACCGTTCTAAAATCTCTCATGAACAAAATAACTACAACAATGTCAAACTCTCTCCGACTGCCTTTTACAAATAAAAACTGTTCTTAACTCAAATTAAGACATGTAGGCTGATGACATAAACGAACAAAACAAGTGTTCCTCGGTCTCTGGTATCTAAAAAGTAATAGCAGGTTGAATCTACATTCTTCTTCAATATAACAACAGCCTGTGAGACAGAATATCACAAAAGAAAGTAGCTAAATACTTATAATCCTTGTTTAGTTCACGACCACCTTTTCTGAAAGTAGCTAGAGCACAGTATCAATTAATTTAATCATATAAACTACTCATTTCATATCAGAGACGCTACCTTAATGAATAATAATAAAACTAACTGAACTCAAGGAGATTGAGATGTATTCAAGTTGATGACAACTGAGGCAACCAGATTTATACATTCACGAGGAATAAATTTCTTTAAAAACGAATTCACCAGTTTCATCCAAGTAAATAACTATTCCTACCTTGAGGAGGTTTTCAGCAGAAATGCTTCCACAAACAGAACCCTGGCAAAACAAAACCAAAATTAGCCTGAATTTCTAAAGAAAATATCTGTAATTCCTATGTATATAGTGAACATAGCATAGCTCACCCTCCAGCAAAGAAATTTTTACAGACCTCATCTAAAGCAGTGGAATCTGATGCTAAGCTATCACTGTGCTGAAGAGACCAAAATCCTGGAGCTGGAAAAAACTGTGGACATACATAGTTTAGTCGAGCTGCAATTCTTGCACTCGACTTTAGAATTGGAATCTCTGCATTCTTCCTAAAAGCAGCAACAGAACCACGAGCGGTTGTCAATAAGGGTAAGCAGATAAGCTCCTAGATGATATTTTCCAAAAACAATGCAAGTCACCTTTCATGTCCAGCCATGATGTGCTGCGCTGAACTAAATTTTCTCATCCACCTCTGGTAGTTTGAACTGGCTATTAAAGATGCAGGAGTCAAATGAATGACACAAGTGACGGCCTTAGCATCTTCAGGCGGACCTGAGAAATCTTCATAATAACTGCTCAGACATTGTAAGGATACCAACTCCTGCAGATGTGATTCTGTTGGGCAGTCGACAAGGAGTACAATTGGACCAGGAACAGAGGGCCCCATTACATCACTTGGATGAACCTAATTAATTAACACAAATAAACTTTTTAAAACATTTACAAGCAAATCTATTATATAATCTATTTTCATAGTTTTCAGGACCAACCATGATGTCCTGGTAATCTGACTTCACCGAGTTTCCAAGTTGCAAGTCCCGATATTTTGATCCGGGTCTAAGACCTAATGCCACAGCTTTTGCAGGGTCGAATTTCCCTTTGATGTCAGGTAATTCACAGATATAGATTACAGACATGTCACCAGGCTTTCCAGTAGATACACTTCTCCCATTTAGACTACTGGGTTCTGATGTGTGATCCATCATATCATCAGCGCCTTTCTCTGCATTCTGCTGGATGGGTACTCCATTTGAGAGCTGAGACCCTTTTAGGAAACTTGGTCGTAAAAGAATGGCTGATAACTTGACAACTTCGTCATCAACAAGAACTATAGGATCTTTAAATAGAGTTTCATCAACAGCACCATGTGGGGGCCCAAAGCTCCTAGTGTGAACCATGGCAGCATTTGGAATGAAACACTTCATGGCATCAACTAAATACTTAAGATCTGATGGACCCCACACATTAACCTTCAAACCAACAGAAACTATGATTTAATATAATATCTTGGTTTCTTATATATAAAAAAACTAACATCTGAAGAACTGGATCCATAAAAAAACACATAAGTCAATTCTGATACTTACGGACATTCCTTCTTCACCCATACCAGCCAAAGTCAACAGCAAACCTGTGAGGTAAAGTACATGTAGAACATTTTAGAGCCAGCAATAAATGCTGCGTTAAGCAATCAATGCAGATATTCTGAAATAATACAAATGCTTAAACATGTCATCACATACATAGATTTTACTGTAAAAACTCAGAAATAAGTAAGAGACAAACCTGGAATTCCACCTGCTGTCTCTGAGCAGACACGAGAGAGAAATATGTGATCTATCTAAAGAAAATAAAGAACACTAGTAAGGCATTTCAGTATAAAATGAATATTCCTATGTTCATATTCCCAACAGTAGAAAATGTGTAAATATTTCAGATATCGTATACCTTTGATAGCTTAATCTTATGCTCTGTGCAGAACCTTTGCAATCCCTGTAGTAGGAGTCGTATAATAAGATTGATTATACAAGTTAACAGAAAGTTTATCATTGATTTAAAATTCATCATTACAAACTTACTTCTCCAGCATTAAATATAAATCTTTGCTTGTCAAAGAAAAGCAACACCGAAGGAGATGTATCCAGAGTATCCATTCCAGTCCCTAGAAACTGCAACGAGTAGAAGCATAGTCAAAATAAATAGTTCATAAGCATCTCAGTATATTCCTCGAAAGTAAAAGGGGAAAACAATACATGTACTTAGAATACACAAACCAATCCTACTCCGCAACAACAATCTCAAGTTCTTAGAATCCCAGTGCCTAGTATAAAATAGCTACCAAATTTAAACATCCCAAGTCCACTCCTGCACTTGAATTGACTCTGTCATAGTTCGACTCCCCAAACACTCAGTACTAATGTGACAAAAGATTGCATCTTTCGAAATCAAACATGCACAGAATCACACAGGTAGTAATCCTAAAAGCACAGAATCACAAAACACGAATACAACCCAGAGACCAATGCACACATTATACTGTACAAAACCAAAAACCCAGAAAGGCGGAAGTTTTACAGACCTGTACATACGCTATGGTGTTAGTCGGATTGAGAGCCCGAACTCTCCTCTGTAGATTCTTCTTGGGCCTCTCATTCTTGTCATGACCCTCAGCTCTTCTCTTGTTGAAGGAGACAGACTCGGTCTTATCCTCCATGGAAGCTGCTCCGTCTCTGTGTCTGAAAGTGCTTTTGCCTCTGCTGTTTCTGGGCCTAGCAGCAGGGGTGGAGTTGTGGGGAATAGGACGGCGTCGTTTTGAGTGGGAGGAAGAGGAGGTGGCGAAGGTGGTGAGGAGAGAGTAAGGGGGTTTTGATTTTGGGAAGAAAGAGAAAGAGGGTTTAAGAGAAGAGAGATGAGGAGGGAATGGGGAAGAATAGAAGAGGAGACGGAGGTTTGAGACTTGCAGGGGCATTTTCGTTTAGCTTTTTTTCGGGACTTGGGTTTTTTTCGGGGTCTTAGAAGGGTCTTTCTTCTTGCACTTTGAATGAGTTCAAAATTGAATCTTTGGGAACCGATCTATGTACCAAACTCGATCAAAACAATTGAAATGGTAAGTTGGTAACACCTTCAACTTTTCGTAATTTAGGCTTGATAGCATCAGCTTCCAACATGCGGAACATTGTTCGAAAAAGCGTCCGTCTAGGTGCACGTTTGATAGCATTAACTTTCCGCCTAGGCGGGCTCTAAAAATAAAAAGAAAAAAAAACTTAAATTTAGCCCTAAACAGTCTTTTGTGTAGTCAACGATTAGGCGGCCGCTTAATTCAAAAAAGAGCAAAACCTAATCTTTCGTATTTTTTGTTTTTTTAAAGGGATTTGGTATCTAGCCACGTGCTATGCTAGAAGGCTTATCTCCACGCCTAATTAAATTGATGAAAGACATTACAATAACTCGAGGGGGACATATGACATTTACTTTAATTAACAAAATGTAAATCCTTAAAGAGTACATCTCAAATAATCACAGGAGTCACCTCTAACCATAACTCATCAACATTATTACTACTAGCAAAATGAGCCAATCTATGAGCCACACCATTTGCTTCACAAGGAATATGACGTACCATAAGAGTATCAAATGACACAATGCATGCATTACAATCCTCCATGATGCATCCAACCTCAGATATATCCTCCACTATCGAGTGAAAACCCAAAACCACCTTCATGCAATCACTCTCAATCTCCAAAACCACCTGCTCGCAACGCCTCAGCTTCTATTTGTAGAACCGAACTTGCCTGAGGTATAACCCGCGCCAAACTCGCAATGTCACACCCTTCCTCGTCCCTTGCTATAACTCCAATACCTCCACTACTTGACATCACCAAAAATGCCCAATCGATATTAATCTTGAGGCAACCTCTTGGTGGACATCTCCACTTCTGCACACGACAAATCTTCTTCCTTCCACTGCTCATCGGATGAACCAAGTGATAATCCTCAAGCATCTTGCTTACCCACATAACCCTATGCCTAGGGATAAACGTTCCCATTTCCACAACACATTGTTCCTTTCATGCCAAATACCACACGGTAACATAAAAAACAAGTCAATCACCTTGTTCTCCAACTGAGCACACACATCATTGATGCACTGTATCATATGAATGTTTCTATAAGATAGCATCACAATTGACCACTGTATCCACCATTGACCTTCATGTTGGCCACGTCCCAAACTCGTCTCACAGCATCACAATCTCTAAATACATGCAAAGAGTCCTCCGCATATCCCCTACACAGGCAAAAACTTGTGTCCTCCAATTGAACCCGACGGTGTAGTGCCTCTTTTGTAGGAAGGATCCCTCGAACTAGATGCCAAATAAACGAACGGATTTTAAGAGAGATGTGAGCTTTCCAAACTGTTGACCACAAAACTCTATCTCGCTCATTACCACATGAGGTCAAAGGCACCAACGACGCAACATGACATCTAGACACATGATATCAACTTCTAACGTTGTACCTTCCTTTCCTATCAAAATGCCAGAACAAAACATCTTGTCTATCATAAATACTCAGAGGGCTCTGCTTAATCAATTTCCTCTCCTCCTCATCAAACAAATCTTCAAGCATATGACGTATCCACTCATGCTCCTCCTCATCAATAAGATCAACCACTAACATCTCTTTCGTAATCTTCATAGTCACAGAATAAGGCTGATACGAATAGGGAATAGGTAGCCATGAGTCCTCCCATATTTTAATTTTTCTAATATTTCCCACTCTATATCTTAACCCTTTTTGAAGCAACTTACGTTCCGCTAGTATACTGTTCCATGTGAATGATGAACCAGCTTTCTTCGTCGCTCGAAGAAACTCGCAGTCAAAATAATACTTTGCCTTCATCACCTGCACTACAAGAGAGTTGGGGTTAGTTATAAGACACCGCCCTTGTTTCGCCAATAAAGCAAGATTAAAATGTCGCATATCCCTGAAATCAAGCCCTCCTTTCTTTGGCTTACACATATGTTCATACACCAACCAATGAATTTTCCTCTCATCACCCTTATCACCCCACAAATACCTTGTCATCGCTTGATTCACAGATAAACACATATATAGCGGCAATTCAAAATAACTCATGACATAAGTTGGAATAGATTGTGCCACAGCCTTGATTAAGACTTCTTTCCCGACTAAAGATAATAAGTTTTCCTCCCACCCATCAACCCTCTTTTGGACCTTCTCCATTATAAAGTCAAACGCCTTATGTTTTGAGTAACTCACTTATGTCGAAAGACTGAGATACTGATTATGCTTATTAACCCACTCAACTTCTAACATAGTTGCCAACTTCTCCTGCCTCTCTCGAAACACATTCTTGCTGAAAGAGATTTTGGATTTTTGAAAGTTAATCTTCTGCCCTAACGTAGCCTCATGTAGCTCAAATATTGTCTTCAATTCACCACACTCTTCCTCTTCCGCTTGAAAAAACACAAAGGAATCATCAACAAAAAATAGGTGGCTAATCGATGGAGCCTTGGTGCACATACAAACCCCATGTAGGGTTTCACGTTCCTCTGCATTTTGGATGAGTTTGGACAAGAACTCGGCACTAAGCAGAAACAAATATGGTGATAATGCATCACCCTGCCTAATACCCCTCATAGGATGAATAATTTCCCTCGGCTCACAATTCAAAATAACATAATATGTGACTGAATTTACACACGTCATGATCCAATGTATCCACTTGTCACAAAACCCTAGCTACCTCATCATTGTCTCTAAGAATCTCCACTCGACACGGTCATACGTCTTGCTCATGTCTAACTTGAGAGCCCCAAAACCCACATTCCCTCTCCTCCTATTCTTCAAGCAATGAGACAGCTTAAAAGCAATTAGCGAATTATTCGATATGATCCTCCCAGGCACAAATGCATTTTGAGATGGAGAGATTAAGTCATTAAGCAAAGGCTTCAAACAGTTGGTCAACACCTTTGATCCGATTTTGTAAATCACGTTACATAAAATGATGGGACGCCACTCTTAAATATATTGCAGAGTCTTCGTCTTTGGAAGCAGAGATACATAAGTATGGTTAATCTTCTTGGTTAGCTGATGTGATCCAATAAAACTCTGCACCGCCATAACAATATCCTTTCCCACCACCAACCAAAATTGTTAATAAAAACATGGAAAAAATTTGTCCGGCCCTGGCGCCTTCGACGGATGTATTTTCTTACACACCTTATACACCTCATCCTCACTAATCGGCAAGACAAGAGCCTTATTCATCTCCTCTATAATGCTCATCTGAATGTAGTGACCTACCTCATCCAATCTGTTTGGATTAGATCCTGTGAACAAATCAGAAAAATAGTTATAAATAATCTGTTCCATATCTTCATCTTCTGTACACCAACGTCCATCCTTATCAAATAGTCCCTTGATAGTATTTTTCTTTCGCCTATTGGAAGCTCTTTGGTGAAATAATTTGGTATTTCTGTCCCCATCTTCTAACCACAATATCCGACTCCTCAGTCTCCAAAATATACTTTCCTGAGCTAGCAACTAATTTAATCATGTTTCCAACTCAACCCTAACCGAGTTCAGTGGACTCGATAATGTCAGATTATAGAACTGAGCAAGTTTGGCTTTTATTTCTTTAATCTCTCTTTGCATGCCTCCAAACTTCACCTCACTCCATTTTAGCAAAGCATCTCTTGGACGACTTATCTTAGTACAAACCCTAGCAAATGGGTCACTTCCCAAATCAGCTCCTCAACTATCTTCCACAATCTTCGAACATTCCTTTTCCCGTAGCCACATCTCCTCAAACCAAAACCTCTTTTTCCTTTTCTTTCTCTTTTTCTTCCTTTTATGTCGTGTTAGTTCCCTCACTTCAAGTAGTAAGGGCAGATGATCACTAGAATTTAGATCCAGATGACTAACCTTAGACGTCGCAAATCTATGTAGCCATCCATGGGTCACCACAAACCGATCAAGGCGTTCTCTTACCTCCATACCTCCTCTAGTTGCCATGTAAACATATGACCGACAAAAGCCAACATTTGAGACTCAGCACACTTACGCCCACCGTCTTTCTCATGGGACCAAGCTAAGGCATTCAAGTCCCCTCCCACCATCCAATCTTCATCACTCTTGTTCCGGAGCTCTTGAAATAAATCTCAAGTGAGTTGCTTCTCTTCCATTTTCGGTCTTCAATACATCCCTGTAAATCTCCAACCTTTGGGTTCCTTGTTCTCACCAACTAACACATCGATATGATTTTGTGAATGAGAAATAAGAGAGATGACACACTCATCAGCCCACATAATACTAACTCCTCTTGAGCGTGACCTACCACCATCTTCACAGACTTGGAACGTGCACGACACCGAAAATCAAAACTTCCACCCTATTTTCCTTCGAATCACCACCATCTTTTGCGGTGTGCACCTAGTCACATAAGAACACTATTTTGGAAACATTGAGAGCTACCAGCTCTTTTAGCATATCAATTGTCCAAGGGTTCCCAATCCCTTAGCAGTTCCACACCAATACATTCATTTCTCGTGATGGGTCAAATCCAGACCCATCACGGAAAGACAATCAAGAGTTCATCCACTACTCATTTCAGCAAAATCAACCTCACCCCCCCCCCCTCCATTTTATCTTGCACCTCCTGAATAATCACCTTATTGATTGAATCTCCAGCATTAGTTACGTCAACAGTCCCATGTAGCACGGGCTTAGCACGCCCTCTACAACCCAATACTAGCCTATCACCTTTTAACTCTAGTGACACTAGCCCATCCTGCATAAGCATTTTTAAACCATGACCCACTAACATAGCCCCATCTTTCAAATCCTCTTGAATCTTCCAGCCTAGTTGTACATCTCGACCACGTGTCAACCCATCCACACTAGAACCACCTTCTCTCACTCGCATGTATCCCTCTATTAATGAACCTCTAATACGGATAGACTCCCATAACTTTACGCCTCTAGCAATTCCGCAATGGAACATATCTGAGTCAATAAAGAGTCAAATTGTACCAGAACTCTGAAAAATAGGGATGGTGTCCTCCACTCCTCCGCCTTGCCCAATGACTCTGACATATGCGCCGCCACGAATCTTCGACGCTTTCCCGCCGGAAACAAAATATCCTCAGCCGCCTTTTTTTTAACCACCTCCATATCCATTTCAACGTTCTTGTAGTTGTTCACCTCATCTTCCATTTCAACTCTCGTTTGACGTAGCCCTGATAAGGACAACTCTGGAGCCTGCATCACCACTCTTTCTTTGGCGACTGTTGGAGTCCAAACCTCATCCATAAGTGCCACCTTTTATTGTTTTCCTCTGCCGCCAACTTTTCTTGGTCTACCAACCAACTATCCATCTTCTTTACATTGAGCAAAACATCATACACCTATTTCAATACCTCCCCACCTAACTTCAAAGCACAATCTCGCCCAGTATGATTAATCATCCCACAAACAAGAAATTTTTTTGTAGTCTCTCATACTCCAGATTATAAACCTTTGCCACTCCTCCAACCGGTTTGTATGAAACCTTCCTGGGTAGTGATATCAAAATGTCAATTCCAACTCTAAACTTGAGGTACTGACCCAGACATGAGCCATCCCTATTGGTCCATGTTATGACATAATGCCCTAACGCCACAAAAATATCTTCCCATGTATCACTAATTCACTATTCATGAGACTGGGAAGAACACCACTAATTCTAATCCAAAAGAACCATATGTCCAGTGAAACCTTAGTTGGGTCATCTTCCCCATCAATAGCCGCCAGCGCAAATAATGCCTTATCGAAAAACCACGGCCTCCCCATCACCGCTCTTTTCCGATCATCCTTAGCAGGAAATCGAAATAGAATTCGATTACTACCCCCGATCTCCACCGCCGATATCCTTTGTTAATCCTGAAGGCTTGCCCTCGGAAGCCATAACCCCTTCATGGTATTGATTAACAGCTCCTGTTGGAATTTTCTTGGATACAACTACTCTTCGATGAGATAGTAGAACTCCGGTTTGTTTGCCCTACCTCAGTTCCGGCCAACCACTTCAATAACCTCCCCCTCCATAGATATCTTTGTGGCAAACACCGATACCACATCTTCAATCGCCATCACAAAGTAACAAAAAACTTCCCACATTGCCTTTAACCATTGTGGTTCCAGCCACATGCGTCAAATTCTCGATCACGTCACTAAGATAACACCAGTGTGTCACTGGTTACACTCACTATATCGCCAAGAAAACCTAGGGTTTAGAAGAGAGACGATGAATTTTTCATTTTAGGTTTTGACTTACTTTGGATTGGAAATGATAGTCCACAAGAAGATAAGTTAGAGAACTTAAAAACAATGTGTTTTGATGACATTTTTTTATTATTTTCTATATTATTCATATTATATCTATATATAATATACAAAATAATTATATAATTAATTAAAAATAATAATCCACTTAGAATGAATAAAATCTGATTAATCTTCGCATAAGCAGTTAGGCGCTAGGCAATAACTATGCCGTCTAATACTCCCCAGTATCTTTTTGAACATTGATGCCGACAAACTAAGTAGCATTAGGTATATTGTTTAATTTCTTTTGATATATTTGAGAGTGGCTTCGTTAGAAGATTTTCTTTGTAGCCTTATTTTCCTTTACTCATAAAAAAAAATGTAGTTCAGAGAAGTCTTATTATGTTATGTCGAACTGATTACATACCAACCATGTGTAGTTCGAATATTCTCGAGTTACAAAAGTTGGTTTTGGGTTTGATTTGAATTCATATCAAGTGATCAGTATAGTAAAAAACTATTGTAAAAGTAGTAGTTATCAGAGAACACAGATTTGTATATCAATAAGAAAATGACAAAATGTGAATCGTGTGCATGATTTGGTAAAATCATTTAGATATCCACGTCTTGTTATCATTACTTGTAATGTGTCGTTCTCACGTGTATTATTAAGATATAAGCATTGATCATGCTTGATCACGACAATTCAGAGTCACCAAAAATCCTAGTTTCTCTACTTCGAAAAATTCAGAGCCAGAATTTAATGTTAGGCGAGATCAAAATTGTACTCGTAAAATTAAAAATAATATTAATATTAAATTAAATAATTATAAAATATAAAATTGTACTCGTAAAAGTATTAACTACTATATAGGTAAAAATCTTCGTCGAGGTTTTATACCATGAAAATATTTTTTAATAACGTACTCCATCGTAAAAATTAATGAATTCATATATCTTTGACCAGTTGTTACTCTGATAACTCAGATATTAAATTTGAGAAAGACGATTCTTTGATCAGAGAATTTACAAGTTTTTTGTTTCTTTTAAAATATCTCTCCATACAAAAAGTAGGATTTTACTGTAAAAAAGGGCGTTAGAGAAAACTAATCAATAAGTAAAATGTAAATTAGCTTAATGGCTTATTTATATGAAAAATAAAAACTTTTTTTAATTAGATAGGATGGGTAATTCTTAATTGGTGTTGTCTTCCAAGCCTAGTTACCATATATGGATTTATAATTACGTGTCAGTTGGCTACTTGCGGATGATAGTTAAACTTGGAAAACTCTAACATTAATAGATAATGGTTTAACTGATTAATTGTAACTGACATAGTATACGTGTCTTCATGGTTTAATCGCAAGAGACATAATATACTGTAAATACTGGGTTGTTTCTCTAAAATTAAAATTCAGGGGGGGCCATGGCCTGGGCTCGTCCCAGTGTAGCTTCGCCGCTGAGTGACAACATCCTTTTCTTCCGCTCTGGCTCTCAGTGCGGGGACGTCTGCCGTCACCTAAATGCTTCTTTTTCTCGTGATTCGCAAGTCTTCATTGCCAGCAAGGTGCTTGGCAAATCGGTGGACCTGAAGGAATTTTGGCAAAAGTTTCGCAGGGTTTGATTCCTTGATGGAAATTTCAAAGTGCAAGAGAGACCTAAGGATGTATTTTTCATCACCTTCGATTCGGTCAAGGACAGGAACAAGGTACTACAAGGGGCACCATGGCATTATCAAAAAAGCTCCATTGGTGGTGTTGGCATACGACGGTGCATCTCCGCTTTCCGGTCTGAATTTCGATATACTTTTTTACTGGTTTCACATTTCAAATATCCTCCCTTATTTGATAAGGAAGAGAATATTGATGTGTGTGTTTGTTGAGGAGGCAAGGGAATTTCAGGAATTTGATCACCTTGCTCGCAAGAAAGGTGTGATTAGGGCTTGTGTGGCTCATCGCATTGACAAACTTGTGGTGTTCAAGAAGAATATGAAATTAGCTCCTGGTATTGAGGCTGACATTGATTTTTTCTTTGAAAATTTGAAAGACAAGTGTGGCAAGTGTGGTTTGGTGTTTCATGTTGTTGGTCAGTGCTTAGTGGCTCCGGAAAGAATTTTTGGAGGATCTCGGCCAGTGTTAGTGGACACCAGTAGGACCGCCAACTTTGTGCATGTTACTAAGAGTGTAGCATGGGTGTGTGTTGCTGAGGAGGCCGTTGACAATTCGGGGGCATTGATTGTGAAACCAGCACCAAAAATTAACATTGGTTTTGGTTTTAGAGAGGCTCTCGGGCCGAGTAATGTGGATGGTGATTTCAGGTTTGGCATTCTCATAGATGGGAGAAGCACAACACCGCTCTTATTATTGTGGATACACCAGGGAAAGTAGGGTTCCGATCATTATTCGGGGTCCAGATGGGTCTATTATAGAGACATCTGCAGCTCATGAAGGGGCGGTCGGCAAGAAGCGGAGCAGAGCTTCAGGTTCAAAAATTTCTTCGAAGAAATTCAAGATCAATCTGGTTGTTGAATCATATGTGAATGGGGAGCCAAAGCGAGTGAAGGTGCCTTCTTTTCCTGATAGGCTACAAGAAGCATCATGGAGACATTAGATGAGATGATAGTGAATTGTAAGAAAAAAAAAAGGGCGACCATTGGGTTCGCAGAACAAACCTAAATTGGCAGCTAGCAATAAGGGTGGCTCTTTTTTTATGGGTCGGTCCGAGGACAAGAAGTACAAAGGAAAGGGTGTGGAAGCTCTGCTTTGTCTGACATACCTTGTGAAGACTCCTTGCTCGGTAGAGGGCAATAGGAAGGAGATTTAGACACCTCTTGGTGTAGGCTTGCTTGCTTCCTTCGTTGACTACATTTATTATGAGTCTTAAACATACCTACTACAATTGAGTGCTTAGGGGTGTGTTTATTACCATGATACATGATTTACGTAGTCTATATAAGGAGCAAGCAAGCCCGACATTTAGTTTGGACTTATTGTTTTAAAGAATTATTTTTGCTTCTGATTTATTTTGTCTACTTTTAAAAGCGTTGAAGTTGTTTGTCAGCTGTGTATGGATTATTCAGGCCGTAAAAGTTTTAATAAACTTTTCTTTTTTCGAAAAATGTTTGATGACGATATCAACACCTCCTGCTTTGTGTATGGATCAAATACAGAAAATTAATAAAAGGTTGGTTTATCAAAGAAATCATACGGGATAGCTATTAGTGAAGAATTATAATTTTGAACATCCTAGCAAATTGCTGGAATAGCTCAGCTGGTTAGAGCGTGTGGCTGTTAACCACAAGGTCGGAGGTTCGAACCCTCCTTCTAGCGCTTTATTTTTTGTCACAATTCTATTTGGCTACAATGCATCATTTTAGATAAGGTAATTCCTATGAACCACCACATATCAATTGCTACAAAATCCAGTTCATCAGTAGCAGCTAGCTAGCACATCTTTATCCCACTAAAAAATCTGTTCTTTACTTTCAGAATTTCAAAAATGGGAGCCCTCCAATTGAGCTCTTGTGGTTCATCATTCTGCTTACACATCCCTCCTAACATCAAAAGTCACACCTTCACCACCTCCCATCCCACTCCCAAGTCTCTCACTCTCTCCAGAGGAGGAAAAATCAGAGCAGTTAACACAACACAAAAGACCAGTACTGAAACCGCAGAAGCCACTAAACCTGCAGAACAGCAACTCCCTCTGGTTGATTTTGCATTTGTTAGTGTAAGTAGCTAGTCTCTTGCATCACATCAGATTCCTATCTACCTATTATGTTCTGATACATTGTGATTTCCCTATGAAGTCTGTGTTGCTACCGGATCAAACTCCGGATGTTCATCTTCGTCAAGCTTGTGGAGGACAGAAGCTTAGGAATATAATGCTGGATGGAAATATTGATTTGTATGGACCATATGTAAGCTTCATTTCCCAACCTCATTAGGAATACTTTTATATACATTGTTGTATGGATGAAGTTGAAGTCATGATAAAAATGAAGTTGAAGCTATGTACACCATGTTCAGGCTAGACCTCTGCTGAATTGTGCTGGAGGAGGAACTTGTGCAACATGTATGGTGGAGGTGATTACTTAACTTTTACGATATATGCGTGCATTTTTGTGCAAAAATCCAATTTCTGTTCTTTCAATGGAAAAACAATCACATTAATTTGATCTGATGAACTTGTTGCTGCTAGGTTATTGAAGGAAAGGAGCTCTTAACGCCTAAGACAGACAAAGAAAAGGAACACCTTAAAAAGGTATGATCCACTCTCAACTAGTTAGGTGAACATTGTTACTTCTGACTTTACTTCATATATATCTAATATCTGCATCACAAGAAAACTCATAGTACAGAATAAACAACGCTGTCTGTGAAGAGAGGAAGTCTTCGAACAAAACAAACAGATTTTTTGCATACAAGAATAAACAACGCTAGCTGCCTAGCTTTCATCTGATTGTACATAATTGAATCACTAGATCGAGTTGTATGCATATTGAACTAGTTAGCTAACATTCTGTGCTATTTGCAGAAACCAAAGAATTGGAGACTTGCTTGCCAAGCCACAGTTGGGAAACCTGACTCCACAGGGCTGGTTTGTGATTCTCTCTTCCGCTCTTTATGCTTCTAAACAAATAAATTAGGATAGATCAGAATACAACAAATTAAGTTAATACAATTAAGAACCATTTTTCTCTGCAAAGTATTAATAGAGCTGAGTTGTTTCTTTTCTTCATTCGATTGCAGGTTGTTGTCCAACAACTACCTGAATGGAAAGCACATGAATGGAAATATGAGCCAATCGTAGCAGATCCGTCAGAGTTCTCCTAAGACATTTTCTCCCTCGATTTTTTTGTACCACTGTAAATTTTTAGATAAATATAGTACTAAATTCAAGTCAGATTAAATTGAACTGCATTGATGTATTGGTGATCTTGGTCTACAATGTGGTTTTAAATCAATTCAAAAAGTTTTTGTATTTCCAGAATATTTATGGTATTTCTGTAGTTGGCAAGTTAAGCACACATTCGTAAAGACATTTTGCAAATATGTTCACAGAAGGTCCATCATTGCATTTTCACCAGCAACTTCACTCAGATCATTTTCATAAACAAAAAGTGAACCTACAAAGGGGCTTTACAGCAGCACAGAGAAAATGGAGCTTCCAATAAGCAGAGGAAATGAACAAATGAAAATTCTGAAAACAAAAGGAAGCAAAAGCAAAAATATTGCCCTTCCACCTTTTATTACTACATTTTAAGCCTATACAGGCTAACAGGCACTCATGCATCCAACTCAACGTACTCTAGTTCAACCAAATCAATATTCATTGTCTAAGGGTTGGTGCTCAGAGTGAATGTACACATTGCCGTAGATCCAGTTGTCGGTGAAGTCTCCGCTGGCAACAGCAGGTCCAAATGATCGAGCAGGGTTCATTGACCCGCCAGAGAAGGGACCGGCAGCCAAGATGTTGGCTCCAACAATGAAACCAATGGCAATGGGGGCAATTGTGCCTATGGATCCTTTCTTGGGGTCAGCTGCTGTTGCATACACAGTGTACACTAAAGCAAAAGTGATGATGATCTCAAACACAACTCCTTCAATGGCTCCAACTCCAGCTGCTACAGTGTGGATTGGAGTGGCCTGAAAATACATATGTCACATACACTATGTATCAGTAACAATTTTCACTTGATCATGCATGGTTACTCAACTAAATAAATTTCAAAATTAAAAAGAATAGAGTGATGGAAAAGACTTAAATTTTTTAGATCTGCTACATGTTGAAGAATGTCTTACCAAGCCTCCGGTGACGAACTTGAGGATGAAGCAAGCTACAATGGCACCAGCAAGCTGAGCAATCCAGTAGAAGATGCCAGTGAGGATAGTGATTTGGCCACCAACAGCCAATCCGAATGTGACAGCTGGGTTCACATGTCCCCCGGAGATGTTGGCACCAACTGAAACTGCAACAAAGAGAGCAAAGCCATGGCAGATGGCAATGGCTACTAGTCCAGCAGGGTCCAAAGCAGCATCGGATGTCAACTTGTCTGTAAACAAATATACTAGACTTCAGAATGATATCATACAAAAAGAAGTGACAAGTGTCTAGCTAGTATGATCATCACTTCGATCATGCAAAAAAGAATTTTAAATTGATCGCGTAACTTGTTAAATTGATTGAAATGATCGAAGAGTAAAATTTTGTTCTGTGCTAGATGATGCAGTTGAAGAGAAGTGTGCTAGCTAGAGAAGAGTACTAACTGTAAGCTATGGCTGAACCAACTCCAGCGAAAACGAATAGCAAAGTTGAGATGAACTCAGCAAGGTAGGCCTTAAAGGACCCCAAACTGAAAGAATCATCAAACCTTCCAAATGCAATTCCTACCATCTCTGAGAATAATTAGTACTCTCTTGAAGGGTATGGAGGAGGAAGAGAAGAGATAAGGATACAGAATGGTTCTGATAGCACATACGCCTTTATGCCTAGGTCACATATATAGCAGTAGCAAGCTATAGAAATAGAATTAGACATATATTTTTTATTAGTACATGAGTTGGTCATGATCAGCTTCACTACATCAGTAGTGTAAGGCAAAGACAAGTCAAATAGCACAGGCTAGGATAATGCTAGCTAGACGTGAAAAATCACGGATTTTCTCAACATATTGCTTGAGATCATCGCTTATTTGAGACAATTTAATCCAACATTAGCTCGAGACCGAGTTACTAATAATTTTTAAAAGTAGGTTTTTCAAAAAAAAAAAAAAAATTTAAAAGTAGAGTCGAAGCGACACCACAACACAAATTACTCCAGTCTTTAGTATTACTCTATGTATCAGCTAGGGAGATCTAATTTGTATTATTTGGTATAAAGATGAGGAATATATGTGGGATGTAAATATACAGTACTGAGAGTATATCCATGCAGAGCAAACAAGCCAATCGGGTATCTTTTCTGTAGTAGTCTTAGCTGTCAATAACATGCTTTAATAGAAGTGTCCGGAAGCTCATCAATGATTCTACCATGTGAGGAGCTTTGATCGGTTCGATTCACAGAAAAAGTGTTTGGTAGGTCATATATATGGTAATTGTGAATTGTGTGATCGATGAAGAAAGATAATGATAAGGAAGGAAGTGATGGGAGGGCACGCCAAAGCTGGAGGCTTTGGGCCACAAACACACCACCGAGGCACCGACCATGTTTCAAAAATGGGCAGAGGAATACATTTGCGTGGGGATTTCTAAATTGAGTGGATAGGATTAGTGACTAAGACAAGTTTATATATATATTAGTGATCGAAGGTGCTGGACCACAGTACTTAAATTAGTACGTGCTCAACTATTACGTGAGGTTTGGGGCCTAATTGGAGGAAGGTGATAGATATAGATGAGGAATCTCAAAGGACGGTGTCCTGGGCTCCTAGCCTATTCATTAATACCGGCCTGTTTGAATTTGTTTTGGACTTTTGGAGATAAAGCTTCTTGCTTTTGTTCTTGTTTCTCTTTTCACTTTTACCCTCGCGGCTGGTTAACTAGGGGACGGCTTTTGGATATCGATCTAGAAGGGATTCTTGTGTCGTATGGAATTGACCTGAAATGAAAGGACTACTAGAACTGAACTGAGTTGATGAATGGTCACTCACATGAACAGGATCAATGCAGGAGCATCGGCCGTAGTTACCGAGTTGAAGTTGATCGATCAGCAAGGTTGACGACGTTATACCCCATTAATTGTTGGCTCATTGTCATATATATGCCTTTGAGTTCTACCGAGTGTCTAACATAGTATCAGCAGTGCAAATTGCCACCTAATCTGGATAAGCTAGCTAGCCAGCTAGGAAGCTAGTTTGTTTAATTTTGGTGAAGAATAACATAGTTTTATGTTTTCCTTTTTCTCAAGAACAATGAGAAAAGAGATAATGTATTCAGTTTATGCATGTATATCTGCAGATTCAGCCCATGGTAATGCAAATATATCATTATCTGGAGGATGATAATGAGGACTGAGGAATCACAATGACTCTGTCCTTCAGTTTATTATGGCCAGATTGATAGTTTTTTGTCTGCTCTGTTCATTTTTGACTAATTAATTTCCTCCCTAGCCTCCTAACCCCCATTTGTGAGGGAACTCGATCAGTAGTGCACTAGTGCTTGCCTGCTTACAATTGGATATCTACAATGGATTCTCTAGTCCTATTTGGACATACATACTGAGATGAGAAAGTACTAAAACTGATCAGTTTTAGAAAAAAGGTTTCATCAACATATAAAAATGTGTCCCTATTGAGGGTCAATGGCAACATATATTTGTCTTCAAACATCATTAAGGACGGTGCATGGACGATTAACTTGGTTGTTTATACTGTTGAGGTTTCCATTGCTCAATTGAGACCAAAGAACAAATGTCCTCCCATAATTTTCATGTATTGATAACATTGAAGGGGTAAGTACAAATTTAAGTAATACAAGTATGGGCTACAACTTGCTCGAGATATATATTGGTCCCACAGAAACAACACCCAATAGTCCCCAAGCTTTTTTATTCAGTTAATTTTTTTTTATAAATGCAAAAATATTACTGCATAATCGTACATATATAGTAAGTTGAAAGGGAGTAGTTGGCTTGGCTTTGAGGCTGCTGAGCCATTAACCAAAATGTGTGAATTTACTTCCTCACCCCTGAGTTAGCTGAGTGCTCTTTTTTTTTTTTTTCATCCACCCCAATCCCTAAAGAAAACTCCATTGCTCTCATTCTTCAAAAACCATATCTATGTCAAACATTTCGAATATATATTGCTTAACTAAACCATATCATGCAATTTTCTCTTGTAGTGGTCAATACTGAAGTACTTTCGTTTACTGTGATTAAGTTTAACGTATCATAAGCAGAGAAGTTTGCTGGAAATGATATTTTATCGGAGAATGAAGGTTGCTTTGCTACAAAAAATTTACGCTCCATATCCTATATACATGAAGCATATGGTAACACTTATGGACCTTTTACTTAGTAGAGTATTAGTAATCGAGCATTTAATTGATAACATACCTTAGATGCTTTCACATGGACAAGACTGATGCCAACCAAATCAACACTTGAACCAATCAATTTTTTTAAGTCAATATGTATATTGCACATAAACTATCATACTTGGATGAATTCATCGAATCTTAACATATCCCAGAGCACGACTTATCCCAACAATAACTCTGGAAATTAAAGTATGCACTCAGACAAATGAAAAAGTGTCGATGGCTGAATTTAGCACCTATATTAAACAAGACAGTACCAGTTTAAGTAGTTAGCATGCTTCATGCGACTAAGCTGGATATACAGTTTATAGATAGTTTTATGCTCATATAATTAGGGTTAAATCAGAAGCAAAAATATAGGGTGATGGGGTGGCACTATATACTACTAGGCACTAATCACACAAGCAATGGCTCATTTTGCAATTTGCAAATCACTGGTTCATATTCGTCTTTCAGTTAATTTGTCATCTATAAGATACTGGTATTTGAAAAAGGCATCAAGCAAAGCTAAAAGATACTAACAGTAGAAATACCTCATATCTCCCTTAAGCATGTTGGGAGAACATTCCAGTGGCACCATCAACTTCACTGATTCAGGACAGCTTGAAAAAGTTCATGACAACCTATAGATACAAAGTTATTCAATTAACCGCTCATTTTGCATAAAGAGATTAGTTAACAGTTTTATTGAGTTTTGAGATAGAAAACAACCAACGTATAAAGAAATATCCTTATAAGCACATAAGTTCAAACAATAAAAAAATGTCAGAGGAAGAAACACACACCGTATGATCCTGTGTTTTATGGTGCTGCCCCAATCTGAATTTTTGTCTTTCTTCAATTTCACCCTTAACCTCCTCAAATTATGCAACCAGAGGGAACCCTAGAGCAAACAAAAATATCCAAGAATTATGCAATAATGGGTAAGCATACACAAAACGGCAGCTAGTGTCAGAACCTTGATGTATAAACTGAATTTAACAAACGAATACATGAAAATCTCATTAAACTATACACATTTGTAAAGGAAATAAATAGAAAAAACTAAACATATGAAAATCATACACACAAAAAAAGAGCACGAAAACATACATATCAGAACAAATGAAGGTTTGCCTCACAACAATGGTATATCGTAATAGAAACGGTATACCCAGCTAACTTGTTGACAATAGCCATTCATAAAATACATAGTAGACTGTATAAATAAAGCCACTAATATATTGTGGTGTATATAAAGCTTCAAATACGAGATTAAGACCCTATTTCAAGTGTGGAGCTGACTTCGGATATTCTAATCAGAGTATATACTCACCATTCCCGTCCTTCAATCGGACTTCCGGGTCGCATTGAAGCCCAACTCCTTCGAAACTCTGTCGCCAGTCTCCTCTTTGATCTTTCAAGACCAGATCCAAGTACTCTCTCGCATCCCTACTAGCAAGCTAGCCAGTTCGATTTGTGCCTCGACAACAGCATAGTCGCTGGTGAACGAACCATAATTAAAATCTCTCACCGAATCAAGATTGAAACTAAAATTGGGGATTGGCAGTGAAACCCTATGATTGATTGTAAACCTAAGTACGAATTTAACCCTTTGGTATTGAGAAGCGTCAGAAACAAATTCAGAGCCGACCAGAATTCGAGATCCGATCATCATCAAAAATTAATCCCCTTGTCCTGTTGAAATTAGCTGGAAGAAGTCAGAGCCCCGACCCGGCAGCGTCGAGTTCGACTCAGAGTCGTCGATGGTGCCACGCAGGACGATGACCGGGTTAAAGGGTAAAATATGAGTATTATACAATAAGAATACCAAACAGAGGAAATGAATGCCCATACGTCCCAAACAAAATCAATATCCGTACAAATAACAAATTTTATGTGAGAAATATAATAGAGAAAGTTGGGAGCTGAGACACACCATCATCCCCATATGAATGAAGGTACATTCTCAACAGTAATAAGAGTGGTGGAATGTAAGTATGAAGCTAGCATAAAAGATGAAGACATAGTCATATGTCCCCATTCTAAAGTAACAAAATGATGAAGAAATCCAAATAGTGTATTATATACACGTGAGACTCTCAAGTGTCCTCATATAGAAAAATAGGACCACGTAGCAAAATAACAAAGATAAAACTAATGAGTGATACTCTCATGTGTCACAATTTGTAGTGGAGACAAAGTTTGGTCTCTATTAAAAGTCCCTGAAAGGGCTTTTTTCTAGTAGTGTGATTGAGTTCAAGACTGGTTCTATCTACGTACAATGTGCATTATTAATCTTTGAGGCTCAAATTGCTGTACTGATTGCGTTCAAATTAACGGAATATAGATTTCATTAGCTGTGCACTGTAAGTCTGTAACTTCACCACTAACAACGATCCATTTAAACTCATTATTTGCAGCCTTGTGCACGTACATGAGTCATGTGTTTGAGCTCAGGTGATTGTTTAACATAAACTAATTGTTGGAAATTTTGTATTCGACAGTTATGGTAAGAGAAACAAAATGCTTCGAAGGTGTATAAAAGTTTATACTTTTTTTTAGACTTTATTTGTCTCGTTACTTAGTGTTTTATTAAATAAACATTTAGGATACAATGAAGCCTATCAACTTGCTATTGTTTATCGTCGGTTTGCACTAACGAAGATCAAAAGTTTTACAAGAGACTCAAGGTTACTCAAAACTATTTCTGCAGAAAAATAGTTTATAGATTTTCTATTTTAAAAACTAGAAAATGATAGAGAACTTGAGAGAAAAGAATAAACTTTTTTTTATTATTGAATATGCAGAGAATCACACCTATTTATAAAAGTGATTATGCTTTTTCACCATAAAAGATTGTATCTTTCTGGTTATCTTCTAATGGACATGTCTCTTCATTAAGAGTTGCATCTATTTGTTTTATTTCCAATGAACATATTTCTTCACTAAGAGTTATATCCATTTGATTTTCTATTGGACATGTCTGTTGATTTTCAACAAACAAACCTCTTGCCCTCTTTATTTTATATTATTGAAAATTATTCCAACAAGGTTGTACCCTTTGGATCATCGCATCCTTTACAAACCAGTATGTTGGTTGATTACAAACAATCACAATGGTTTGTACTACTTCATATCCCTTCAATATATGCATCGATTCCTTATATTTTGAAAATCTATTCCAACAATCCTCCACCATTTTCAAAATATAAAAATTGTGTAGAGTTTAGAAACTATAATACTCAAGTTAATAAATAAGCTCCATTAGTTATTCCTAGTTTTAAACTAATAAAATATAGAGACTATTATTCTGCAGAAATAGTTTTTAGTAACTTTGAGCTCTCTTGTAAAACTTTTAATTGAGGGTTGGGTTGATCTTCGTTACTGCAAATCGGAGATCAACATTAGCAAATTGCTAGGCTTTATTGTATCCTAAAAACTTATTTTATTATTCCCCTTTGCACACTAAGTAGTGGGGCAAATAAAGTCTAAAGATTGTTGGAAATTTTGTGTTTGTGAGTTATGGTAAGAGAAGAAAATGCTTCAAAGGCACATAAAAGTACGTTTACGCTTTCCTTTAGACTTTATTTGTCCCACTACTTAGTGTGCAAGAGGGAGTCATCAAATAAGCTTTTAGGATATAATGAAACTTAGCAATTTGCTAATGTTATTCGTCGATTTGCACCAACAAAAATCAACCCAACACTCGATCAAAGGTTTTTACAAGAGGTTGAAGGTTGCCAAAAACTATAACTGCAGTATTATAATTTTTGGATTTTATTTTACTAAAACTAAAAAGAATTAATTGTAGGATTAGATTGCTAGAGGCTAGAAAGAACAAGAGATGGAAATCTTGATATGTTGAAAGCATCGTGCACTACTCTATTTATAGAGTAATTTTGACTTTTGAATTGATGAGATGTACCATTACAAAAAATTACAATTGTTCCGTTTGCAATGGTTCATTCAAAAGCCATGTTGGTTAATTGCATCTAACCCTTTCAACATACCATCATCTACATATGTACCTCTTCAAATATATTTTGAAAATATTACCAACAATCCTCCACTATTTTCAAAACATAAAAAAATACTTTTAAAATAAATTTTATTTTGTAAACGTTTTGAAAAAATCCTTGAGCAAGTTTTCGGAAAGCGTAACGCATAAATTAAGGTATCTTGTGGACTTGAAACTTAGATTAGTGAGAACACGTCAAAGTTAAATCAAGATGGCGAAGTAGTTTGCTCTAAACTTGCGATTTTATAGTGATCTAACTGGACACATTTCACATACTAGTTTTATACTTGTTTCAAGTGTTCTAAAATCCGACGTGTAGATTGGCCTTGCGTCTGTATCCTTTTTAAGAGTGTTCTAGAGACTAGCCCAAGTCGCATAGAAGGCGACACCACCTTCTACACTCATATAAATAAGCATGCAGTACTCATGTAACTAAATTACTTTCTATCATGCTTATTATGAGTTTTAATTATAACTCATTGTGCGTCAAAGTACTGATGGGAGTAGAACGTGCGTCACATCCTCAAGGTTGAGAGAATAGTGAGAATTGAGATTTAGGGTTTTCGATCAATTTTTTCTGGATTCTCCTATTTTCTGAGTGGTTTTCAATTCTTTCTCATCATATAATCATTTTGCGACATCCAAATCTCCTACTAGACAGACCTATTCCTTATTTTTAACCTGCAACAAATTTCTTCAAACCCACCTTGAGACATGCGATGCCGAGAGAGTGTTCTCCTTCCAGGCTTGCTTCACTACTTGGTTCCGATGGATTGTGAGATGGTGGTGGCCTCGCTGGCTGGAGCCTATTGCTCGACTTACTAATCTTGATGGGGTAGATTCAGTTACTCTTGTTTGGGTGATAATTTGAAGACACCACTGAGATGCAATCAACTTCAAAAGGATTTTTCTTTTCAAAATTGGGTAGTGCATTCACGTGAAGATCTGGGCAGTCAAGGTAACTATTTTGGAATTCTTCTCTTGAAAGCTGCAACATGTTGGACTAGTCATCTATTCCAGGTACGCACTATATCCTTATCTCTTGCTTTAATTAATTTCATGTGTGGTATTGAACTAGTTTTGCGTTTTAAAACGGATGTGTGGTTTAAGTTGATAGAAAACTGATTGTTTTTCTCTGTTCTTTATGCTAGCTTCTTTAGCTGCTATGGTGTGATTATTTAAGGATGTTGCCTTATGAAATGGACAAGAAAGTTAGTAGGAATTTGGGGGATTGACAAGGTTACCAGTAAGGCCAAATTTGGGAAGCTAGCTCTTCCCTACCAGAATCTTCATGCCTGAACATTGCTCTTGTTCCTAAGGTAGAAAAATCTGAAATTGTTAGTCATTTTAGGCCAATTTGTCTTTGCAATGTTTGCTATAAAACTGTAACAAAGATCATGGTCAAGAGACTAAGACCTTTATTACATAATTGTGTTTCTGAGAACCAAGGGGCCTTTGTTCCAGGTAGGTCCATTCAAGATAACATCCTTATAGTTCATGAACTTTTTCCTGATTTCAAAAGAAAAAAAAGGTAGAGATGGAGCCATGGCTAGCAAATTAGATTTAGAAAAAGTTTATGATTTCCTCAAATGAGAGTACATGGAACTTTGTTTGGAAAAATTTAGCTTCAATAGACATTGGATTAATATGGTTTCAAACTGTGTTAGATATGTTTTTTTTTCTATTGTAATTAATGGTAAGCCTGAAGGATACTTTAAACCTTCTAGAGGTGTTAGGCAAGGGGACCCCCTCTTCCCTTACATCTTTATTCTTTGCATGGAGCTACTGATCAGATATCGTAATGTGCTTACAAAGTCTACAAAAAATCATGTTGGTATGCTACCTTCTCCAAAAGGAATTAGAATTTATAATCTTATGTTTGCTGATGATTGTTTAATTGTCTGCAAAGCAACTCTTAAGGCTGCTAGGAACGTTCTCAATGTGCTACACATGTTCTCTATTGCTTCACGTTAGAAAATAAATTTTCAGAAGTCTTCTATCTATTTTTCCCCTAAGACTCCAAATGTTACTCAAAATGGTATTGCTAGTATTTTGAATATCCAACATAAATCAACAATCGGTAATTACCTTAGAATACATAATATTGAGTTTTGAAAAGATCCAGTGAATGCTAAAGAGCTCCTGCTAAGAATTCACAAGAAGTTTGCAGGTTGGAAGAAGAATTCTTTGTTTAGAGCTGGAAGACTAACTATGATTAATTATAGTATTTCAGGCATGACTAACCATGCTATGTCTCACTTTAAATGTCCTCCTAAGATCACAAATAGTATCAAAAAAGAGTCTAGGAAGTTTCTCTGGGGAAATAATGCTGGGAGTTCTCCAGTGGCTTGGAGCAGTGTTCGTACAGACAGAGGTTGACCGGAAAAAAAAAATGACGGAAGGTCTGATAGTTAGGTCGGATCGAGATAAAGAGTAAAAATAGGGTTAGATAAAACTTACTCTTGATAAAACACATGTTTCCCTCAAAAATATCAAAGGATCAACCTAATCTCTGCAATAAATTTCATCTTCAATTTCACGATTACCCCATATCCTTGATACTCTATTTGCATCATCCACAAATATGACACTGCATCTTTTCCCGATAGAAAAGAAAACACATCAACCCAAAACCCTTCATGTTAAAGCCGTTGAAGTCGCTAAAATCACCAACTCAAGGGTTAATGACTCCAATGTCTGAAGTATGTCTATTGAGGCAATCCGGTCACTGAGTCTATTCCTAAGGAAACCTTACTTTCCTTAGTTATCATCACAAACACCTCGTCTACTACAGTAATAATCCCATGACTCACATCGCCCAGACAAATCTGGAATGAAGGAAAAGACGAAACGAGCATAGGAAAGAGGATTATTGATACCACATAACTGAGGGGAAACAATTATCAGACTACTAAATATTATATTTTTCTCCATAGAGCAACCTCATATCTCGACTAACATTCGAGTCGATGTTACGGGTCGAAAACTAGTCACACTACTGTCACTAAATTCTTATAGTGCCACTCAATAGACCCGATAGAAAGTGTGTAGTACTGCTCTGGTTTCCATCATAAAACTGAGAAACAACATAAATGATTGATATTTTCTTGTTCTCTACGCACGCGTGGGAACAGAATATCGAAACCTGAATGAAGACACGTGGTATACAACCATGATGGTAAAGTATCTGGTAGGTACCATCACGGAATAGACACGAGTAAGAGGTTGACAATGAACACAAGATGTTCACCATACTACTCAAACAACACCAGGAAAGCAGTCCAATACTTGACTCCTCACTGAACTTACATTCCTTAAGAACTCAATTATTTCTAATCGTTTCATTACGTTCTGCTTAATGTAGAGAAATGCCTGAACACTTCCATAAATCTGATCGAGGTCCGCACACGCAAGGCATAGTGACAAGGGCACACTGACTCATAGGCTGAAGTTCATACTTGGTCACGTTTGTCACGTATTCGAGGACATTCAACACCGTGAGTATTTAACGGGGATCCACTACAGTCGGGCCATCACTACGGAGGTGTTGAGCATAATCGAACACTACAACGGAAGAAACCAAGTACAGTCTACAGAACTTATAACCTAATGCTCTAATACCAATTGAAATGACCAAACCCCGATTTAGTTGCCTAAACCAAAATTAAGCCCTAACGACTCTGCTAACCTTAGTTACTACTCACTAATTGACATCCAATGTGGAGATCCAAAACTTAAAAGTAACGAAATAAAGAAATTTCCCACATATAGGTTCACTCCGGAAATATACAAGTTATACAACTGTTTTTGACATTAGAGCAGCTAGAGAAATTAAACTGAGTATGTAAAGTAAAATACGAACTCGCAGGATCAACCTTGGATCCTACGATAGACACTGCTATGTCATGAACTACGTGCGTGCTCGACCTCAAATGAATTTTGCAAACTAGGCAATTAAACCGAAAAGCCCAGGGAAACACACATAAAATAATAAAACTGTTAGAGTGAGTGGATGAAAAATAATATTTCACTTTAAATTGAAAGTTGTAAATAATATGCCTTTCACTATAAATGTACATAAAAATGATGTGAGTCTAAAAATAAACAAGTCTAGGTCAGGTGTTTGTCTTAACCCTCCTGGGTACTATGTAATATGTGGAGGCAGTAACTTGAGTACATTTTCCTCAAAGTTACAAGAGTGCCCAGGTCAGGTGTTTGTCCTAACCCTCTTGGGTACTGTGCAAATCACAGGTCATGTCTTTGTTATATCCCTCCCAGAGCGGCTCGGGGATCAGCTGAGAAGCCAGTGCATCGATGCATCAACTGTGACTATACTCTGTGTAAAAGAAATCATATGTGCCTCCATGAAAAATGCATAATCACAAAGTGCATAATCGCAAAATATATAATCATAAAATGCATAATCATAGACTGACGAATCAAAAGTGAAAATAAAGTGTCCACTCACAATACTGTGTCGTGATTTCCACCAAACTAAAGTATGTCAGTTGGCGTTTCTATACATCTGTCACTGGTTGCTAATACGCCGTCCTGAAACAATGATTCATATTTGACAACTGATCGTTGAGAATAATATTGAATAACTAAACTCGTTCACCTAACGAGCAATATTGCCAAGAACGTCGCACTCTCGAATATCGTGTTTCCTGAACTACAAACAAGCTTTAATCTAATTCCATATTCTAAATCTTGAATCCTTTTAAAAGTTCATAACACAATTCTTGAACGTTATGTGACTCGAGGTCGATTCGATGTTTGACTTAATTGTTCCTTAAAATCATTAAATCAATTCATTAATGTCCGATTAATCACATGTTTAAATCAACAATGTCCAAATCAATTCAATAACCTTATTATTGCATTCAGTACGTAATTACGAGTAAAACGACATTAAATTGGACACAATTCGAAAACTTTTCTGGTATGTGGCGGCGCGTGCGACCACCACTGATGGTGGTGAGCGGTACCTCAATCTAAAGCTCTCAACAAGACAAACACATTTCCTAACTACATCGACGTCCTGTTCGACAGGGAACTGGCCGAAATTCTGCCTGAAAGCCACTGAACCCTCACCTCGACGGAAATTGATTCCGACGATGTAACTCCATCGTCGATCCATGGATAGGCTCGACACGTGACCCAAACAGACGAGGGAAAGGAGGGCAACAATACCCCCTTGACCTCGTCGTTTGAAACCCACTGGAAACCATCGAACTCGATGGAGATCGAAATCAACGTCACCAAAAATCAATCGATTTATGGGGGCAAACCTGCACAAAAACACAATTCCAAGCCACAAATACAAACAACAAGAAAAACCAAGTCGGCTGAGCCCTACAACTTCGCCGGAAAACTCACCAGTGATGGCGACCAGTTGTACCCGAAAACCTAAAACTTTCCCCTTCGATTCTCACTCAATCGGTCTCCAATTTCAAAAATAATCATTGGAAAAGAAATAGGGAGTAAGAGCTACCATTTCTGACCGATTTGGTGACCGGAGGTGGCCAAACGGTGCCATGCCGCCTGCAGTTGAAAGCGGCGGCGAAAAAATGTCGGGAGAGAGAGGTCAACATGGGTCAACACAAGTTGGCCCAAAATGGAAAGTCTTCTGACTTCCAATTTGAGAAAGTCGTATTTATTCTCGCGACTAACAAACTCAAAAATCGCTAAAAATTTTCGCTGACCATAACTTCTTTATCATAACTCCGATTTTAACACTTGACGTGGCTACGAACTCATCTCAATAAACTCTACGATTTTACTTAATATAATTTCCTGAAATAGAACGTCTCATTATACTTGTCCAATTACGACTATTACATTTCCTATAAACTTATGTTAATCATAACTTTCTTGTCGTAACTCCGTTTTCGGTATTCTTCGTATCTACAGACTCGTCTTGACAATTTCTACAACTTTCACGTTAGGTCAACCAATTTCGAAAATTTGATAAAAATTCAATTGAAAAGCTCTCATTAATTACCGATGGTGACAAAACTAACTACCTTTCTCAATTAACCTTAAATAAATAAAATACTCTAAATACAAATATGAAATGAGAAATAAGTGGCTGGTTGATGCAAAATAGTAAGTTAGTAACATGGATATCGATAGTCATATATAGAATTATGAACATAAATTTCATCACGTGTGGGTAATGACTTACCTTAGTGATGAAAAATGCGGCATTTTTTTCATCTTTGCCGTTGAAGGCTTTCTTCATGTATCCCTTTGGTAAGCTCAAGTTCTCGTCCATCACTTCCATGACCCTCTCAGCTAATTTCTTCAGCTCTGCTCTATATTCTGCCATAGTTTGCCTGTAATTAACACAAACAAACATTGTTAGATTAGTTCATAAAGTCAATTCTATCAATAGTTCAATACTAAATGAATCATGACTTACTCGAATCCAGAGATTTTTGAGGGCCATTCATTATCATCAAGAAAGGTATGACACCTTCACTGTCAACGTTGTCCAACTTTTGGTCGATATTCACCGCCTGCATCTGTGTTGATTTCTTGAATTTCTCTTCTCTTTTGTTCTTGAAGAACTCACAACATAAACCTTGGGAAGCAGTTTCCTTGGAAGTCGATTTCCTTATAATATATATAGTGTCTCTCTTGGATCAACCGAAGTTTGCATATAATGAAAAGACCCAACCCCGATTTAGTTTCCTAAACCGGAATCAAACCCCTTCTGAAAACGTGAACCAACAAAAACCGTAAAAATTTGGGCAGAGTAACGCTACTAACGCGGAATTACATTTACCTGCACCCAAAAAATAACACTTCATCCTATGCCACAAAAGCCAAACCGTGGGCACCAATCCCATCCTGATTTCTCAATATCATAACAATAGCAATAAACAGTAAACATAACTGTATTATATAGTATATCCGGGAAAAACCGTATAAAATATGTATTATAATGTATCAGAGCGACCTCTAGTGTATATGTATACAAAATATACAACAGTAGGCGAAACAAGAAACCTACTGGAAAACACAGGTAGCTCGAACAACTAACCTCCAACCACGACGTGAGACACCAGAATCCGAACTGCAAACTGGGCACGGAAACCGAAAAGCCTAGGGGAAAGACATGAAAACCGTTAGAGTGAGTGGACGAAAATAAATGTCTTTCGCCAGATGATATATGTTATAATAACATATGCGAGTAAAGATGAATAATTATAATAAAGTACACGAGGTGAACTCATACTCCTCCAGCGTACTGAGCATGCATGTAAAAATCCCACGGGGTCGCTCATTGACACATCCGTGCTAGTACAGTCCGAATTACGGGATCCCAGACCCACACGTGATTCTAGCCAGAAAGGCCTCAGGTTAGAGGTCTGCCCCCCCCTCGGTAAAGGCCTCGGGTCAGGGGTCACAGCCTCCCCCTGTAAACATCCTCGAGGATCAGCCGGGATGCAAGTGTATCGATACAACAACATATACTGAGACTGTACTCTGTGTAAACCAAATCATAAATGGTTCGATGTAAATGTATAATGCAATAAATAAATGCATATATGTAATATATACTGGTATAGGCATAATCGTAAAACACATGCTCATATAAAACATAATCTCGTATGCATGCTCATGTTCGTAAAACGTGTATAAAGACTCGCGATTATCAGTGAAAATAAATTGTCCACTCACAGGTGAGAAAAACGCGCACTCGCGCTAATCACGTGGCCCGGCGGAAGATCCCTTGCCCGAAGCACGATCTCGATCCCCTGAATAGTTATAAAAATATAACTGATCAAAATCATAATCCACAACACTGTACCACACCTCGGAAACCAGCCGTTCCCGGAAACATATAATACTGTGTGAAATAATCGATGAAATTTCCGAAATCTACACTCAAAACCCTCGACTGAAAATCCGATACCCAAATCAACTCAAAAACCTCAAGGCGACGATCGGGGCGCGATTACGAGAAAAACGACATGAAAATCACTAAATTCCAAAAAGTCAACGGGTCGCCGGAGCTTCGACGTTGACCGCCGCCGCCGGCGACGGCGTGCCGTCAACCGGAGAGTTTTCCGGCGACCGAGCTCCCCAAAGCTTCATCTCGACGAGTAGAACACATTTCTCTTCTAAGGAAAGGATCAATTCTGGCGGGATTGGCCGGAAATCAGCTCGAAAGCCACGGTTTCCCTCCACCTCCGGCGAACCTGTCCACCGCCGTTCCTCCGCCTACGGCGCACGGCAGCCCTCGAGGCCTGTCCCAAAAGGACCGTCGTGGCCCCACGAGTAGAATCCCTCAACTCTCCGGCCACCACCGTGGCCGGAGCACCTCCGTCACCGAAACCCAAAACCGGCCGGAAAACATCCAATTTCAAACCGTAATTTCTCCCTCAACTCTCCGGCCACCACCGTGGCCGGAGCACCTCCGTCACCGAAACCCAAAACCGGCCGGAAAACATCCAATTTCAAACCGTAATTTCTCCCTCAAATCAAAACCAAATCAAGCAATTCCAAGTTCTAAACAGTTGCAAATGAAGAGAGGAATCGATTCATACCCAAATCGAAGCCGGAGATGGCCGGAAACGAAAGGTCGCCGGTGAGTCAAACGGTGGCCGGTTTCTCCTCCTCGGTCAACGTGGTCAACGTTCCCAATAGTGGTCAACGCCGCTCAAACTTCCAAACAGTGCATTTTCGATAATTTTCGACTATTTCCGATATTTATACTCGCGCCTCGGGACGATCGACGGACCGAAACGGATAACCATAACGATTCGGATAAACACGATACGAACGGATAAACTCGTCGATATTCTGAAACTTCAAATAATCATATTATATTCCTCGGTCATCGGAAAAATCATCCGGAATCGCCCACGAGCTCGAAATCACGTGTACTACAACTCTCGAAAAGAGACTCAACTCAAATTCTCGGCCGATAATTAAGTCGTAAACGAAACCGGCAAACCACACAATTATCGATAAACCGCGATTACGTGCTAACACGTGATTCAAGCTGATCACTCTACTGATTCTGGTTCAGGTCGTCACATATAAACCAAACTTTACTACTACAATAAAGATTATATATTGTAACTTTAACAATATTATTCTTAGGAAAAAAAAACTCTAACAGTAATATTAAGAAACTTACTTGAGGAGTGTTGCACACAATCACCTTCCCATAAAAAAGCAGGAAGTTTCCTTGGAAGCCGATTCCCATTAACTTATATAATATCTCCCCTAAGATCAAAACACATATTTGTGAACAATGAAATGTATATAGAAAATAAATTTGTATGGTAAATTGTGTATAATTATTTACATTATTTTTCTTTAAAATACCTTGTAAAATTAATTGAAGAAAATAATTATATTGACTATTCATATTTGATTTAACCATATGCTATATATATTATATATATTATGCAAAACATCCTTGTAAACTATATTTTTTGTATAATTATTGGGTATATCATTACCATTATTTATCATAATCTTTAGGCTTTTTTTATGTAACTCTCGATAATGCAACATATAATTGTCCATGACTAAAAATTGGTTCGGTCAAATATATTCTGACTTGGTTTAACGATTGACTCTGACTTTTATTGATTGTCATTGCATAACAGGCTCTGACAGGAAATTGTCGTCTCTTGAATATAATGGTCATTTAGTTTCGTTTTCAATAAGCACAATCCTTGGAATGTAATTTTTTTTCCCCAATATTAGTCTCTGTCAGTATTTTTGCCTATATTACTTTTTCAAACAAATCAATTACAATCAACCATGTTCCATTGCACAAGCCCTGTATTTGATTTAAATTTCTTAATAACATAATTGACATTCCCCAGTCCATCTCTCTTCTACACCAATTCCTAAATTAGCCCGGCAACCATGCCAAAAACACCCCGAAAGTCCACAACCCAAAACCGCCAGAAAACTTCTTCGGCCGATTCCGGCGCCGTCGCTCCACCAATGCTCCCAAAACCAAAGGGGTTCTTCTCCTTGGCTCAAGCCCAGTCCAAACCAACCCAAATCTCCACCGGAACGCTGTCGGAAAACCCCCCTTCGTTTACCCCGAATCCATTCACCTTCACCTCCAAAATCCTCTAACCAAACCATCACCAAAACACACAATACATACATTAAATGAAAACCCAAAGGAAGACCTTCAAATCCATACCTCAAACTCCAGCAACCGTGACGTTTTCTGGCGGCAACCACGATGGGGAGTCACGGACTCACTGAGTCAACGCGGGTTGACTCGGTCAACTCGGCCCTACTCTGGTCAACTCGATCAAACAGCCAATTTTCTACTTTTGCGACAACTTTACGACTATTCCGCTATTTATACATCACGAACCAACTCTATCCGCGATTTGGATAACTCAAACTCAAACGGATAAACATGACTAACTCGATGATAATTTCAAATAATCATTTTATATTCCTCGATTATCCGAAAAATCCTTTGAAAACTCCTACGAACTCGAAATCAAATTCTCTACATTTTTCACGAATAAACCCAAACCAAATTCGTGTCCAATAATTAAGTCGTGAACAAGGCCGCATAACCGATTAATTACGACTAACCACAATTATACGTGAAACTCGCGAATTTAGCCGATTAACTACCATTTTCGGTTCGGGTTGTCACAATAATAGCCGACGAACCTTCATCGGCTATAACTTTAGCCGACGAAAATGTCTAATAGGCCGACAAATTTTTTTCGTCGGCTAAAGTGTTTTTTTGGGTAGTGTTATCTATTCTTATCCGACATGGAGCATGCAAAGTTTATCATCCTAAGAGGGGTCTAATTACTCACACTGACATGAGTTGGAATAAAATGTTCTTTTTGTTGGCTGCAATGGCACCGGAATCTCCGGGATGTTTTCAAGTCATATCAGATAGTGAATCTCAGCTTTGGCACTGCTATTTTGGTCATTTGAGTTACAAAGGGCTGAGGACACTTTTGTATAAGAAGATGGTTGATGGTTTGCCTTCACTCAAGAAACCAAAGGAAGTATGCACAGTTTGTATAGTCGGCAAGCAACATAGGGAGTCCATACCAAAAAAGAGTCTATGGAGGGCATCAAACAAGCTTTAACTTGTACACGCAGACATATGTGGGCCCATCAAGCCTTCTTTAAATGGTAATAAAAGGCATATCTTAAGTTTTATCAATGATTTTACTCGTAAAACTTGGGTTTACTTCTTACATGAAAAGTTTGAAGCATTTGGTATGTTTAAAAACTTCAAAGTTTATGTTGAAAAGGATATTGGTGCGTACATAATATGATTGAGAACAGACAGAGGTGGGGAATTCACTTCGGGTGAATTCGAGGAGTTTTGCAGAGTTCAGGGAATAAGTAGGCAATTGACTGCGACATAAACTCCACAGCAAAACGGAGTTGCCTAAAGGAAGAACAGAACAATAATGAACTCAGTGAGGTCCATGTTGGTTGAGAAGAAAGTTCCAAAAGTGTTCTGCCCGAGGTTTTGAAGTGGTGTGTGCACATTCTCAATAGAAGTCCAACAGTAGATGTGCAAAATAAGACCCCAGAAGAAGCCTGGAGCGATGTGAAGCCTACTGTGGGGTACTTCTGGATCTTCGGATGCATTTCACATGTACATATCTCGGATCAGAAAAGAAGTAAGCTGGATGACAAAAGCAAAATGTGTGTTTTCTTGGAAGTGAATGATGAGTCAAAGGCTTATAAAGTATATGATCCAATCTCTAAGAAGATTATAGTGAGCAAGGATATGGTGTTCGAGGAAGGAGAAAGCTGGGATTGGGGAAGAACAGAGGAAGAATGCAAACTTGACATTATAGAATAAGGAGATGATGGAGATGAGGGTGACATTGATGAGGACAAAGAAGATGCAGAAGAAAACAATGTTGATGATCCGAATAGTTCAAGTAGCAACACAAGCAGTAGCTCACCTGATTCATCTTCAAATGAGCCAAGTAGTGATACACAAGAAGGCACGACTAAAGGGAGGGCTGCAAGAGTAAGAAAGGAACCTCCATGGATGAGAGATTATGAAACTGGAGTTGGCTTGTCTGATGTTGAAGGCCTAAATGCTATGATGGTAATCGAGAATGATCCAATTTAGTTTGAAGAAGCAGTAAAAAGCAAGAAATGGAGGGAAGTAATAGCAGCAGAGATATAAGCTATAGAGAAAAACAAGACATGGGAGTTGACCAATCTGCCACAAGGAGTCAAACCAATTAGAGTTAAATGGGTTTTCAAAACCAAACTTAATGAGAATGGTGAGTTAGACAAGTTCAAGGCGAGGCTAGTTTCAAAGGGATATGCATAACAATACGGTATGGATTACACCTAGGTGTTTGCTCCACTAGCGAGGCTTGATATTGTTCGTTTGATACTAGCATTGGATGCTTAGTTTGGTTGGAAGGTTTTTCAATTAGATGTGAAGAGCGCCTTTTTACATAGTGAACTCAATGACGAAGTATATATGCAACAACTTGTTGGTTTTGAAAAGAAAGGTGAAGAAAGCAAAGTTTACAAGTTGAGAAAGGCTTTTACGGTCCCAAGCAAGCACCGAGAGCGTTGTACAACAAGATTGATGCCTACTTTGCAAAAGAAGGATTTTAGAGGTGCTCCTATGAGCATACATTGTTCACGATGTTGAAATCAGGAGGTAAATTCTTGATAGTGAGTCTTTATGTTGATGACTTAATATCCACTAGCAATGATGGCAGCCTATGTGATGAGTTTAAAAGATCAACGATGTTGGAGTTTGATATGTCCGATCTGGGGATGATGAGGTACTTCCTTGGTGTTGAGTTCGTACAGAGCTCAAGTGGAATCTTCATTTGTCAGAGGAAATATGCTCGTGAAATTTTAGCAAAGTTTGGGATGGAAAACAACAATGCTGTGAAAAATTCCATTGTTCCTGGTACGAAGCTATCAAAGGATGATGATAGAGCTCGAGTTGATCCAACTTTGTTTAAACAAGTTGTTGAGAGCCTTATATACTTGACTGCAACTCGACTAGATATAATGTACAGTGTAAGCTTAATTAGTAAATTCATGTCCAGTCCAACCATATCTCATTGGGTAGCAGCTAAGCAAATTATAAGAAAGGAGGAAGCACAGATACTTGGGGTACACTGAGAGTGACTTTGTTGGTGATTTGCATGATCGTAGAAGTACTTCTGGTTTTGTATTTTTGCTAGGATCTGTAGCAGTTTCATGGTGTTTGAAAAAGCAACCTGTAGTGACACTTCTGACTACGGAGGTGGACTACATAGCTGCAGCCCTCTGTGCTTGTCAGTGTGTTTGACTTAGAAGAATACTTGAGAAGCTCAGGGTCAAGAGTGAAGAAAAGACTGTGATTGAATGTGACAATAGCTCCATTATTCAGTTATAAAAAAATTCGGTTTCCATGGCAAAAGTAAGCATATTGGTGTACGGTTCCATTTCTGGAGGGATCTTGTGGGAGAAGGAGTGATTCAACTGAGTTATTGTAATTCACAAGTTCAGATTGTAGATATCATGACAAAGCCTCTCAAGTTGGAACAGTTCTTGAAACTCAGAGCTATGTTGGGAATGATTGAAGCAACATAAGTAATCTAAATGCAGATGTTTTAGCTTAAGGGAGGGAATGTTGGTTAGTTAATTGTTTACTTAGTCAACGGTGACCAATTTCGGCGAAAATTTCCAGAACTCTACTCCTCCTCAAGCCCAACAATTTTTCCTTCTACACCAACCTCCAATTCGAAACACACCGGCCGGAATGAAGCCCGAAACCCACGACCTCCATGGATTCCGGCGAGCTCCCAACGGCGTCCAAACCCAAAATTATTCCACCCAAAAGCATCTGTAGTTTGAGGGAAGCAAAACCCCCAACCCCAACGACCCCAAATCATGCCGGAAACCACCACCCGAATCTGGCAAAAATTCAAAACTTCACCGAGCTCGTTCTCCCTCAAAACTCCATTAATTCTCACAAAATCAAGTTCAAAACCATAGGAAATCACGAGAGGATTCTAACCATACCAAGATTGTGGCCAGAGGTGGCCGGAATCAGCGGTTCAGACGGCGGCTGTTCGCTGTCACGGTGGAGCTCCGGTCAACGTGGTCAAACATGGTCAACGATGGTCAAACTTCCCAAATGTGACTTTTCGACAATTTTACGACTATTCCTATATTTATACGCGTGGCCCGAGATGATCAACGGTCTAAAACGAATCGAAACCAAAACGGATAAACACGACTAAATTCAACAATCGGAAATATTCATAACTTATTCCCCGTGATTCGAAATAATTCTCTGGAAATTTCTACGAGCTCGAAATCACGTACACTACAACTCTTGTGAAGGAACTTATCTCAAATTCTCGCCCGATAACTTAGTCGTAAACAAATCTGCCATATCGACTAATTACGATAAACTGCGATTATTCGTGAATCTCGCGAATCAAGCCAATTGACATACCATTATGATTCGGGTCGTTACAAATCTACCCCCCTAACAAAATATTTGCCCTCGAAATTTACATACATGCTAGCTGAAGAGGTAGGGATACTAGTCTCGCATGTGCTGCTATATCTCCCAAGTAGCCTCTTCAACTGAATGGTTCTGCCACAATACCTTCACAAGAGGAATAGCTCTGTGTCGTAACTCCTGGACTTTCTGATCAAGTATTTGAACTGGTTCCTCCACATAGGTCAAGTCCTCCCGTATTGGAAGATGATATGGTGTCAACACATGAGATGGGTCGGAAATGTACTTTCGCAACATAGATACATGGAAGACATCGTGTACCTTGGCCATCTCGGAAGGTAATGCCAACCTGTATGCCACCGCACCAACTCGCTCAGTGATCTCATAGGGACCTACATATCATGGATGACGTTTACCGCGCTTCCCGAAACGAACAACACCCTTCCAAGGAGAAAGTTTTAGGAAAACCCAGTCATCAACCTCGAACTCGAGATCTTTCCGCCTCACATCAGCATAACTCTTCTGTCAGTTCTGAGCAGCCCTTAATCTGTCCCGAATAATCTAAACGTCTTCCATGGTACTCTTCACCAAATCAGACCAAAAAGCCATTTTTCGCCAACCTCACTCCAACACAATGGAGTTCGACACTGTTTTTCGTACAACACCTCGTAAGGTGCCATGCCAACGCTAGCCTGATAGCTGTTGTTGTACGCAAACTCAATCAAATGAAGTTACTGATCCCAATTTACTTTGAACTGCAAAACACAAGATCGCAACATATCCTCCAGAGTCTGAATAGTCCTCTCCGACTGACCATCTGACTAAGGATGAAAAGCTGTGCTGAAATATAGTCTAGTCCCTATTGCCTTCTGCAACGCTCGCCAAAATTCGGAAGTGAACTAACTATCCATAACAGAAACTATAGACACCGGTACACCATGCAATCTCATAACCTCTTTCAAGTATAGCTTTGCCAATCTGCTCACGAGAAGCTTTCCTGGAAGTTCTAGGAAATGAGCTGACTTCGTAAGGCGATCCACAATCACCCAAATACCAGTACTACCCCCAGAAGTACGAGGTAACTGATACACGAAATCCATAGTGATATGCTCCCATTTCCATACTGGAATCTCCAAAGGTTGTAGTTTACCTGCTGGTTTCTAACGTTCTGCCTTCACTTGCTGAAAAATCAGGCATCCGCTCACATACTTTGCTATTTCCCTCTTCATGTTTCGCCACCAATAATGAGCTTTCAGTGTCCTGAACATCTTTGTACTACCCAGATGCATAGCATATGCAGAACAATGGGCTTCGTCGAGTATTTCCTTCTTCAAATCCTCATCTCTGGGCACACATAATCTCCCCCTGAACATCAAAGTGTCATCACTCCTAATCTAAAACTTGGTCGGTACACTATTTTGAATCAAATTCTTCTTGCTCAGCAAGTAAGCATCTGAATCTTGAGCCTCGCGAACTCGATCAAGTAATACCGGACAAACTTGGAAACTGGCCAACAATGCCCCATCATCGTTCCACTTTAACTCTGCTCCCGTTGCTCGTAACTCTGTCAAAAGTGACACTCTAGCAACACGTACATGGAAGAGAGAAGCGCCATGTTTCCGACTAAGAGCATCAACAACCACATTAGCTTTCCCTGGATGAAACTTGAAAGTGCAGTCATAATCGTTAATCAGTTCCATCCATCTCCGTTGCCGGATATTCAAATCTGGCTGCATACGCAAGTAGGTAAGACTCTTAATGTCTCCAACTCTTCAATGCTAACACAATGGCAACTAACTTCAAATCATGAGTAGGATAGTTGACTTCGTGTGGTTTCAACTGTCTTGAACCATATGCCACCACATTTCCATGCTGCATCAAAACACAACCCAGGCCTAGCTTCGAAACAACACTGTATACCACAAACTCACCGATATCATCAGGTAGAGTCAACACCGGTGCAGTAGTCAACTTTTCCTTCAAAGTCAAGTAGCTTTCCTCGCAAGCATCTGACCATTCAAACTTTAAACCCCTTTCTTCGTCAAGCGGGTAAATGGTGTCGCTATCCGTGAAAAGTCCTGCACGAATCGGCGATAGTAGCCTGCTAAGCCCAAGAAGCTCCGTATCTCTGCCACGTTGGTAGGTTTGCTCCAATTCAACACGGCATCAATCTTATCAAGATCCATGTTGACTCCCTCAGCTGATATCACGTGACCCAAAAAATTTACACTATCTAGCCAAAATTCACATTTGCTGAACTTGGCGTACAACTGAGCGTCCCGTAAAGTCTGCAAGACTGCATGCAAATGCTTCTTGTGCTACCCCACACTCCTAGAATAGATCAGGATGTCGTCAATGAACACAATGACGAACTTGTCCAGATAAGGTCTAAAAATCCGATTCATCAGGTCCATTAAAGCAGCTGGCACATTGGTCAACCCAAACGGCATAACAAGGAACTCATAGTGCCCATAACGTGTCTGAAACACCGTCTTGTCCATATCAGACTCCCGAATCCGCAACTGATGGTATCCAGACCTGAGATCAATCTTCAAGAAAACTGAAGCTCCCTTTAGTTGATCGAACAAATCATCAATCCGTGGAAATGAATACTTGTTCTTCACCGTAACCTGATTCAACTTCCGATAATCAATGCATAGCCTCATCGAACCATCCTTCTTCCTTATAAACAACACTGGAGCACCCCAAGGTGAAACACTAGGTCGAATAAAGCCTTTCTCAATCAATTCCTGAAGTTGACTCTGTAACTCCCTCGACTCCGCTGGTGCCATACGATAGGGTGCCTGCGAGATAGGTCCGGTACCCGGAAGTAACTCTATGGTGAAATCAATCTCCCTGACTGGAGGAACACCGGGTAAGTCCTCGGGAAACACATATGGATACTCACAAACTATCGCAATATCACCAATGTCCGGTAGACGAACACTCGTATCGATCACATGCGCTAAGTAAGTCTCACAACCCTTCCTCATCATCTGATCAGCCTTCATTATCGAAATCAAACAAGGCAAAGTTGTATTCTTTTCACCCTGAAACAAGATTTCCGACATGCCTGGACTCCTGAAAACAACCTTCTTCTTGTGATAGTCAAGAACAACCCAATGGTTCTCCAAGAAATCCATGCCCAAAATCACATCAAAATCCACGATATCCAGCAGCATTAAGTCCGCGGCTAACCCATAACCTCCAATAAAAATCTCACAATCTCTATATACCCACCCGACACACATTACCTCGGCAGATGGATACAACACTTGCCACAAGCTAGGGAGTGGAGATGCAACTATAGTAGCCAATGATGCTAGTCTATATAATATGAATGAATGTGTAGCCATTGGATCTAGTAAAGTAAGAACTGGATGACCAAAAATATACAACGTACCGATGATAACCTCTGGAGAAGCTCTGCCCTCACGTAGAGACATGGTATGAACCCGAGCCTGTCCAGCTGGTCGTCCATGCTGGCCACGATTCTACTGACTACCCTATCCAGATGACTGTGTTGCACGATCACCAGGAACAGTACCCTGATCTCGGTCAACACTCTGATCCGCAACACCACCAAAAGTACCACGCTGAGGACACTCCCTCGCATAGTGACCCACATGGCCACAATGGTAACAAGTAGAGGGACCATACTGACACTGACCAAAGTGATGTCTGTGGCAGTTATTGCACAATGGAGTTTCCCTTGGTGTGGCTGGTGTGCTAAGAAAGGTTGAGGATAACTCGATCCACTGGTATTCCCACTCGACTGTTGTCTATGTGGTCGACTCCTCTGCCATCTATGACTCTGCCTAGCAGTGCTGGTAGGATATCTATAAGTTTCACTACCTGAAGATGATGCTGATCCAGAAGTACCTGAACTCAACCTCTTCGAAGCACCCTGGCTAGGTCCTCCCTCTTCAAAGCGTCGCGTTTGAAACCGCATCTGTCTCTCCCTCTCGATATCTTTACCTCTGAGTGCAGCACTAACAAACTCATTGAAGTTTTCTCGAGGCATAGTGGTCAAAGTCCCCTTGATATTCAAATTCAGACCCAACTCAAACATCATGCACTTGGCTTCCTCTGATGCCACCATATCACGTGCAAACCGAGACAAACGAGTGAACTTATCCCGATACTTAAGCACTGACATACTCCCCTGCTTCAGGTTGGTAAACTCCTCATATTTCTGCTGCTGAGTAGCTGGATTGAAATACCGACACATGAACATCTCTTTGAACGTCGGCCAAGGAGTATCAATAGAAACCCTGTCTGTACCAACCCACCAAAAGTAAGCATCTGACTCAAGAACCCACTGCAGCTACAGTTTTCTGTTCAGGAGTAAAATGCAGGCGCTTACAAACGCGCTCACAAACACGCTCAACCTGAACCACTCAAGCCTCACATACTTCAGGATCGGAGGAACCAGAGAAAATAGTTGCCCCTGCTGTCCTGGCCTTAGCCACAAGGTCAATACGTTCCTCCAAACGCAATACTCGCATAAGTAAGTCACGCGTATGTTGATCCTCATCAGGATCCCCAGTCCGTTCAGCACGGACTCCACGTCGAGGAGGCATCATAAGGATAAAAGATATTAGTCACAAGACCAAAAAGGATGTAATCATGAAACTTCAAACGTTTGAAAACATACAACACTCTAGAGCATTGATGATTATCCGCCGGCCCGGGTCATCGCTCCCGAAATGCTGTACATTCTCAAATGTCCTTAGTAACACAACTACAAGAGTCTACAGAACCTAAAACCTAATGCTCTGATACCAACTGAAAGGACCCGACCCCAATTTAGTTGCCTAAACCGAAATCAAACCCCTTCAAAAATACGGCCTTAAAAAAATTTGCCAGAGTTTACTTTGAAATACATGAGCCATTCTTGGAACCTGCAAAGAAACACACTTCGAGTATTTCACAAAATCCAAACCATTGAGTTTCTTGTAAACATTCATAACTCATTCCTCGTGATTCGAAATAATCCTCCGGAAACTCTTACGAGCTCGTAATTACGTACACTACAACTCTCGTAAAGGAACTCATCTCAAATTCTTGCCTGATAATTTAGTCGTAAATAAATCTGCCATATCGACTAATTACGATAAACCACGATTATTCGTGAATCTCGCGAATCAAGCCAATTAACATACCATTCTAATTCGAGTCATTACAGAATCAGTAGAAAAAACATTGCGTGATGTTTTTTCAAAAAAAAGAAGAACTATTTGGAGGAAAGACTATTATATTCGATGAAGATTTTAGACAAATATTGCTGGTCATAAAAGGTGGTAGTAAAAAATGAGTCATTCAAGCATTATTTAATAATTCATATCTGTGACCAAGCATTACAGTATTTTATCTAACTGAAAATAAGAGATTATCGACTATTGGTTTAAGCAGCATAGAAAAAAATGAAATTAAAGATTTTGCATAATGGATACTAAAAATAGGAGAAGGTTAATTAGAATCGAAATTTTCTACAGGTGATCTTGAAGTAAGCTGGATTGATATAACAGAAGAATTACTTATTAATCCTACAATTCATCCTATAAAATTTATTTTTTAAGCAACTTATCCCAATTTTTTAAACAAATATAGTGATGCAAATTATTTAAGAGAACGCGCTATAGTGACTCTAAAAAAATGTAACTGTTCATGAAATAAATAATTATGCACTTAAATTATTACCTGGCGATAACAAATCATATTTTAGTTCAGATTCAATTTCATACAATTCAGGTAATAGCGATAATATAAAGATTTTATATCCCATGGAATTTTTGAACAAACTTGAATTTAGCATATTGCCTACGCATGAACTTATATTGAAAATTGTCTTGTCTATTATGTTATTAAAAAATTTAGATTAGATATGTGGTCTGTATAATAGCACGAGGTTGATTGTGACAAAGTTGTTTGAAAGACTGATTGAGGCAAAAATACTAACAGAAAACAATATGGGAGAAAAAGTTCATATTCCAAGGATACTATTATATGCAACAAAAACTAAATTGCCGTTTACGTTTAAAAGACGTTAATTTCCTACCAGACCATGTTACGTAATAATGATAAACAAGAAGGCCAGTCATTAAACTAAGTAGGAATATATTTGTCAGAATCAGTTTTACTTACGGACAATTATATGTAGCGCTATCTAGAGTTATGTCAAAAAAGGTCTTAATTTTTTTTATAAATAACGGCAATGACGTCCCAAATAATTGTACAAAAAATATTATCTATAAGGATGTGTTGCAAGATATATAACTCTTTGTATTTTGGGATAAAATATAGACATTTTAAGTACTACAACTACTTCAAATATACATATTTTCATAGTTATCTCTACTTTTTTACTACTAATTTGTCTATATATACAGTATATATACACACACACTTCCTATATAACAAAGTTGGTGCCATTATTCCGTTAATGGTTCCTCCTTGAACAATATGCCCAGTAACTCACATGTGAGTTTTCACATGGGAAATCCTCTCTTTAAAGTCAAACTCACTATTTCTGTCTCTCACCCTCTCACCAGTCATCGCAGCATTACCTAACACTCCAATCAGAGAAAGGAGAAGATATCATCTCACTCTGATCATATTTGGGTTGCGATCAGAAGTACAAGATTTCCAACCCCTTGATAAAGAAGAAGAGATAGTGGGGGGACAAAGGTGAGTAGTTATTTTTATTTCTGCAGCTGTGATCAGTTTTTGGTTCAAAATTGTTAGGGAATTCTGGGTTGGTTTTGACCAATGATTGATGGGAGAAATTGGGTGCATGCAGATGAAAAATTGTTAGTTGATATGGAAGAACCATAAGAAAATAACTACAATTTTTGTCATTTCCGTCATCTGCATTCCATGGCCAAAATTTACATGATAGAGTTCCCAATTTCTCTTGGTGTCTTCATGAACGTTTCTCGAAACTAGGTCGTCTATGCCATACTCAAATTTTGTGATGATCCAACAGTGAAATCTATCTGAATCAAGGTAAATTTGATGACTGTTTGTTAGAATTTCTATTTTGAGTTTGTATTTTAAAATTTTGATCTTTTTGTGCTAGGCTCAGAATTTGATGAGTTTGACAATCAGGTATGTCTCGAAATCTGTTTTGGTAAGTTGTATGTGATAGAATTGAAGACTTTATGTTCTTTGTGCAGTGAAATATAGAGGCTTAGAAGATTGAAATCTATATTGTGGGCAGATATGAGATGCAAATGCTTTGGGGATTCTATTTTAGAGAGGAAAATGACTACTTTTGGTCAGACTAGCTATGATTCTAAAGGTAAGTAGGGATTAAATCAATGTTTTTCTTAATGGTTTATATGATGATGAACATGTTTAGAATTGTCATCATTGTAATTATGATTTGTTTTGTGGTTTTAGTAAGGTAATCTGCTGGAAAACGAAAACATAAGAGTTTTCTCCTACACCGATATAAGATATGTGACCGATAATTTTCATGCGAGTAATATGATAGGGTGATGGGGTTTTGGAATTGTGTATAAAATACCCACACTTTACAAACTTTAATGATTTTAGATAGAATTATCTAAATTGTGTTACTGATGGAACTACGAGTTGTACTCTTTAATTATTGGCATAAAGAAACTTTGTTTTGCATGTTAAAAACAAAATCTCACCTATCGTTTAACTTGGTAATTACTTAAAATATTTCTTATTCTGCATAGCATTATGATTGCATAAGAATTCGAGAAGTTGTCATAACATTTACAAATGTGCAACTTCATTTTGATTACTTCTTGCTGCGGAGCTGTTTTTTTGTCTTTGAAGCCTTTTTGGCTCATTGATGAAGAACAATATTTCATCATGCTTATCTAAAATTATCAAGATGGCTTTAGTGTATAACATCTCATTCTAAATAAGTTGGCTACATTTTGTTAGGAACCTTGAGAAAATGGAAAGCAAACTGTTGTGAAGACACTTTCTACTAGGTCAAAGCAAGGAGTATTAGAGTTTCTAAATGAGACTACCACTATATCACATTTCTAGAGTAAGATTTGCAAGTGGATATATAGCTGACGTGTTTGTGCTACCGTCTCACACTATACCGATAACTTGGTTCATTTCCTCAACAATACCAAGAAGGTAATTGTTAGTGATGTGAGTCCAATTAATTAGTGAGCTAAACTCATATATTTTTATTCTATAATTTTTATATGCTTAATTAGTCCATGTTTGTTAATGTGATCATCAATTGTAACTGTGGTATCTATGTGGCAGGTTATGAATAAGCTAGGACTATTGGATACTTTCACTCCGGTCATCCTCTTCATATAATCAAGATCAGAGCACTTATTTGAGGCCAATGAGTTAGCTATGATTCTTTCAAAAGTTTCATGAGATTGTACTTATTTAGCCATGTAATCTTTATATTGTATTTTGCAACTAAAAGGTGCTCATAGTTTTGAATCCATTTATGTTTTTTGTTTGATTTTTTTGTACTTCATTAATGAGATAAATGAACTGTTTTTTTTTTAAAGAAACTTCATTGATAAACTAGGGAAGAGAACTAGGGAAAACCTAGCATCTCCAATTGATACAGAAATAAACACCCAAGAAGAAAAGATAAAAACTACAACATAAATTGAAAACTTGTAAACATAACTCCTCCTTACTACGATGAGCATGGAAACGGAGTCGACAAGTCGCAAAAATGGTTACTCCACCAAAAACTCTCAATGAGGGCAGGGGAACCCGTCATTTCTTAGTACCCTGGTTAGAGATAGTGGTGGCGTCGCCGCCCATCTATAAAGATCCACCCCCTCATCACATAGTGATGCTGCAGTGTGAGCAACACAATTCGATTTCCTTGTTATCCAATTTCATTTGAGATTAGAAAAGGATGAGAATTTTCTCCTAATCTCAAACATAATTGGATAGAGTCTCCAACCATTCTCCAATCCCGATCCTTTCAGAGCATTCACAACTACCTGTGCATCAGATTCCAAGCAGATCATATCAAGTCTGAGATCAGTCCCTAGCCAAGCACCAAAATCCATTACCATTATTTCTTCTGCCAAAGCAGAATCACACTGCACCTTTTTAGCAGCTCCACTAATCATAACCCCATTACAATCCCTAACCACAGCTCCCAAACTAGCAACACCAGTGTCTCTGGACTATCCTGCATCCACATTAATTTTGAACACACCAGCCTTGGGAGGAATCCAAATCTCGGACACACCATCAATAGCACCAGCATCTTGATCAACCATTGTTCCATGTGGACCAAAAATAGTCAACTTCTTTCTAGTGTGATCCAAGAACTCACTCATAGCAGCTTTTTCCCTAATGATCACTCCCATGGGACAAATAGCAATTGTTTCTACTGTTTTTCGTAAAGAAGGTTGATAGAAGCAATGATAAAGTAAATATGATAAGTAAAGTACGATAAGTAGAAGAGTCGACACAAAATGTATAGTGGTTCACCGAATTCGGCTAGTCCACTCGATTTTCACTAAGGGTCTCAGACTTCGATGGAAGCCCAATGTGTGATTACAATAGAGTAGTATGTAATCGAGATGGATTCAATGAATATGAAGTGTGAGTGAGCCCATATTTTATAGCTAGAGAGATGACTCTCTTTCTCTTCTCCTTCGATGTGGGACAAAGTGTCTTTCTTGATTTGCTGTTCTTCTCTTCATTTGTCTTTGTCCTTTGCCTTGATGTTTCTTGGACTTTGCCGATTTCGGTAAGATTAGTGGCTACGTTCACGTAATTAGGCTATACATATATGTGTACCAACAAGTCCCTCAAGTCCTCAAGTCAAAAGAGATTAATTCTTGCTTGGAGAGTTGACAAATTCAAGCCTAATTACGTGTACATAACCTTGCTAGGTGGCTAGCGTACTGTACCCCTAGTCCCCTCAGCTCCTCAAGCAAGGATGATCTCGCTTGACTAGGCTTTTGGGTCACATAACTTCTTTAACGGACAATGTATAACAACAACATGTATAATCATAAAGATGGTGGTGTACGAGAATATAATCATGTGAGTTTACAGTATATCATCCGATAATGAGGTCGCACAGCCATTCATATAAACGTAGGGATGTTGTAAGTGATGTTGCATGCATGGTTGATGTATCGTGAATGTTCGATGGTGCATCATGTATCGTACGTTTATGATGTATGTATTGCCTTGTATGAGTATCGGATAAGCCTATGAAATGTATGGGGGAGGTATATGTGTTTATGATGCATTTCATTTACAATCTGCTAAGTCCCCATAGATTGAGGGTGATCAGCTTAGCGTGATGGATACTGTACAGTCCCCGAGTATGGGGGAGGTATATATATGATTGGAGTGAGGTATCCGAAGTGGTGACAGGTGACTATTTTTCCAGCCACTATAGGACTCCGAAACAATATTGCTTATTGGAGCCGCTTTGATTGTCGGGTGGACTCTAATACGATGTTGTTGTTTGGAGCCGCTTATGATGGCGACAAGTGAACTTGCTACTTGTCCCATGATAGCGCGAACATTGTTGCCGTTCGGCCATTGGATGACTCTGAAATGGTGTTGATTGTTTCGGATCATCGAGAGGGTCAAACCTGATGTTGCTGATTTTGACCCAGATAGTGCAAACATTATTGTTGTTCACCTATCGGGTTGGACTCTGAAATGATGTTGTTTGTTTGGAGCCGCTTATGTGGTGACTATAGCGCAAGCATAATTGCCACTTGCCTATCTGGTTAGACTCTGAAACTTGATGTTGCTGTTTGGAGCCGCTCACGTGGCGACAAGTGATGTTGCTACTCGTCCCACGATAGCGCAAACATAATTGCCACTTGCCTATTGGTATTGCTCTATCAGGATGATGCGTAACGGGAGGTCTCATACCTCAATCCGTTAGCCCCAATCAATGGCGCAGGTCATGATGGTATCAACCGTGCCCATGATAGTGTAAGTCCCCGAGTCCATTAATGCACCATGCATATATGTATGTAATGTATGACGTATAGCACGTTTAGCAAAGTGTAAAACTTGCATATGATTTTATAGCATGGCATGACATATATGAACTTGAGTAATAATAGCAGAGTAAGAAACTTATCTTGCTTGTGGACTCTTTCAAAATACAAAATGAACTGTATGAGGGTGAGTGAGATGGTTGAGCTGATGAAGTCCCCGAGTGGGGAGTAGATCGAAGGCCCATCTTTCGTTGTTGTCTCGTGCCCGGGTGCTCGCATGGATAAGAGCAACTCCAGCAGATTCCCTAAAAGTCAATTTTATCTATAATATAAGGTTTTTGCTTTAAAATCAGCTCCAAGAGATCCTCTATCACATTAGCTATTTTAGGGATTCCCTATATTTCATGTTTTCATCCCCTATCCCCATACCTAAAGCTTGAATTTTAGGTGATGTAAAAGTCAACATTGTAATTAATTGTTTCCTAAAAGGTTGTAAATGTAATTAATTTCTAAGTTAATAAATGTTAATTATTTTTATTAACCAATCAAAATAAAGTATTTATTCATATTTAGCTAAATTATGAGTAATATTGTTGGAGTAAATTTTTACAAATGCTTAGCTAAAATAAGTTTGAGCTATATTTTGGAACAAAATAGGAAAATTTTAAGTGACATTGTTGGAGATACTCTAAATAGTGGCATTTTTCTTGCCTCGATGTATGAACGAAGGCCCAATTTCTTTCTAACTCTGGTAGCTCAAATGCAATGGCCTGATTGTGTACGTACTGACATCACCCCTGGGCTGGTGCAGGCCCAAGTGCTGCTTGGTGGGCTGAGTACGTATGCATGCATGGCACTTTGTACGTTTTGTTGTGTTATGTTTATGACGTAGGGTTGCACTCCACGTGGCGTCTTTGTATTGGCTACTGTACTTGTTTTTTTTTTTTTGAATTTTTGCCTTTCCCGCCAAAAAAAAATTGGCTCAGTGTCTGTCGGGGTTGCTCAACGTGGAGCTGCTGCCTTGGCTCAGCGAATCTAGCTCGGAGTGAGGTTCCAATCAGAATCAGAGAAGTTCTGCGCGGGGGAGCAGCTCCGGCTCGGGGTGGGCTCTCGGAGTAGCGGTTTTGCTCGGGCTCGGATTTGTTGGTCGGAGACGTGGCGGGCTGATGCATTCGAGGCGGGCCGAGGAGGAACGCTCGGGTTGGTGGCATCTCGGGGCGCTCCGGGCGTTCGAGGTGACCGTGGCTGTGGTGGTATGCGAACGGGACAGAGACGTTCAAGATGTATAGGCGCTCGGGAGGGGAGAGCTTTTGATGGGAGACGTTCCTCGGATTGAACTCGGGCCGGAGTGTTTGAGGTTCGGTCTTGAGTGTTTGAAGGTCGGATTCGACGTTCGGGCTCGGAGTTGGTGTCCAGATGTCGGACGCTCGGGCCTAGGTGGCGTTCGAAGTGGTGAACTCGATGGTACCGGTGACTCGAAGATCAGAGTTAATGTTCGTGCCCGGGTGCTCGTCGTTTGGGCATAGGTGGCGGCTTAAGGATCGGAGTACCTAGTCCCTCGAGTTGGTGGGCATGGGCGGAAGTCAGGTGCTCAAGGTGAGGAGCCTAGCGGCTCGAGGTTGACTATGAGCGGGCTTGACGAAAAGTCCCCGAGCTGCTTGGTTTGAGATTTCGGGTGCTTGTGGCGACGATCTTAGAATTTCAGCAAATCACGTGTAATGTTCGCTGGACCGTTCATCAATATGCAGGTGTTCGTGATCGAGTCAAGTTCCCAACATTCCTATCTTTGAAGCGGAGTGGAGTGAGTTCTGATTGTTGACGAGACGATGTCCTAGCTAGTCCGACCCCCAAGAGTTCTAACGGATCGCAGTCCCTGAGCATGACGGCCATCGAGTGTCGATCGAAATCTGGCTATTCGGCAACGTTCTTGCTTGTTCGGGTCCATTAGCTTTCCAGGCTTGTACCCACAGCATCGATACTCGACTCTTCGAATGATTGGAAGTGTTGTCACTTCGGGTCTAGCATGGTGCTTGTCGGAGTGTCGTGTTTGTTTGCTCGAAGTGATGAGCTAGTCTTGACAGCTTGAGCTTATCCGGGTGAGTTCTGACCCGGTGTTTGTCTGAATTCGGGCTGTGTGCAAATCTGCTTGACGGATCGAACTTCAGCTATCACTGGGGCATTAGTTGTTTGGGTTCGAGGCTTGATGGGCCAGGCAGACAGGATCGAGCACATGATGGGAGGAAGCTGTCGGACTCAATATGTTTGGCAAGGCATGCAAGTTCGAACGACGAGTCCCTAGGATGGCGGGTTCGAATATCGGATGATACAGCTTGTTGGGTTGGAGTTGAACGTGGCGGGCGGGTCAGGTCGTTTGACTTGATGATAGGTAATGCCGACAGAATATTGCATTATGCTGTCGGACCTTGTCGGAGTGTCTCAGTCCCCAAATGTCAGCTCTTGATGTCAAGTCCGACGGTCGGAGTTTGAAGGAAACAGAAGTGGCGAGCATGGTGTCTTGTCGGAGATCGAGTTCGAACGGGTGAGTCCCTAGCGTCCGTGTTCAGATGTCGGGGTGTTCGATGTTCGGGGTTGCAAAGGTCGAGTCGAAGATCGGTCTCGATGGTTGCTTGAAGATCGGAGTGCTCGATGTTGAGGTTTGAGTTCCAAAAGTGGCAAGCTTGTCGGAGGTTTGGCAGCTCGAGGCTGTCGGGGCAAGGAGCCCGTTTGTATTCCCTTGCGTTTGCAAGTTTGGGTGGTGCTCGAATCTATGTGTCCGGATTCTTTTGGAGTCATGGTGGCGAGGTTGTTCCAAAGAGGATCCGACGGTCGCTGAGTCCCCAGGTCGCCTAAGCCTAACGCTCGAGGCTGTTCGGAGGTCGGACAATCGACGTTCGGGGCTCGTCGTCGATCGGGCTGAGATGTATGGGCGGCTTGGTGCTGGAGAGCGAAAGCGAAGATTTGTCGGAGTGATCTTGGAGGTTCGGAATGTCTTCCTCGGATTGGGCAAGTTTCCGGATTCGGGTCGAATGACCATTTCGATCAGGATTACACTGTTGATGGTTGGAGTAGTGGGATCTTGGAAGTACGTAAGAGTTGTTCGCTTGAGTTTTGAGTCCTTAACATGCGAATAAGAAAAAAGAGGTTAACGGGGAGGGTGGTGATGCTTGAAGTGTGCGAACATACAACGAGTCCGAGCATGTTATGTAAGTGAGGTGGTGATGGTGTTCGGAGTGCATGTGAATGTACGTGATCAAGTTGATCGAATGCTCATGTATACATGCAAACCTAATGAATATATACAAAGTAGAGAGGATGACTGCAAGGCGCCATAGCCTACGAACATGCAGATACATTTCAGTCTTTGGAGACATGCAAATATCTAGAACTTGATCCATCCGTTTAATCATGCTGGCATATATAATTCGGGCGTGTTCAGCTAATTAAGCCCGTTAGGGCACACAAATATGAGATTGGCTATGGGTTCTACATTCGGGCATGCATGGACGTACTCGCTAGAAATGTTGGTAATCATGCTTCATTGTGTACACACAGATTGATGCGTGCACATAATGAGTGGAGCAAGCTAACTAGATGTGCGGACATATATAGCATGGTAATTGATAAGCAACTAATTATTGACAGAGGCATGCGAACATATATGGCCGAACGGCCTAGCGATGGAATTTCAAAAAAAACTTCGAGCATAAGAGTGGTGTGAATCAATACTTATCTTTTGGAGTGACGGTTTTGGAGTGACAGGTGCCAAGATGTTGCTCGGGGTTGGGCTAACTGTTCGGGATGGGGTCGGCCTTAGCAGCAACAGATGGTACACGAGTTTTTGGATAGTGGTATTTGTACGTGATTTAAACTCGACGTTCTGATTTCCACAGACGACGCCAATTGTTTCTACCGTTTTTCGTAAAGAATGTTGATAGAAGCAATGATAAAGTAAATATAATAAGTAAAGTGCGATAAGTAGAAGAGTCGATACAAAATGTATAGTGATTCACCGAATTCGGCTAGTCCACTGGGTTTTCACTAAGAGTCTCGGACTTCGATGGAAGCCCAATGTGTGATTACAATAGAGTAGTGTGTAATCAGGATGGATTCAATGAATATGAAGTGTGAGTAAGCCCATATTTTATACCTAGAGAGATGACTCTCTTTCTCTTCTCCTTCGATGTGGGACAAAGTGTCTTTCTTGATTTGCTCTTATTCTCTTCATTTCTCTTTGTATTTTGCCTTGATGTTGCTTGGAGTTTGCCGATTTTGGTAAGATTAGTGGCTAAGTGCACGTAATTAGGCTATACATATATATGTACCAACAACAGTGCTCTTAAAAACTACATAAGTTTTGGCCTTCCATATTTCCCAGCTAATGAAGAAAACCGATGTTAGATACAATTCTCTTTCCTCCTTACTCATATGCACACTTACAGTATCCAGAATCCAACTGGAAAGTGTAGTAACTCTCTGTTTGTTCACATGAATACCAAGTGGAGAACCAAACCATACTACTACAACCCAGGGACACAAGAGTAGGACATGCTCCTCCCCATCATTACAAAGTCCACAAATAGGGGAAGCTCTGATCTTACAACGAAAAAGATTTAAATTACAAGCAATAGAGTTCGTAAAGCATTGCCAGTAAAAATGCTTAACTTTGGGCAAAGTTTTACAACTCCAGAACAGCTTCCATACTTCTTTTCAATAAAAACTGGATTGTACCTTGAGATGGGGCATTCATGTTGATATCAGCATGTTTCCAGTTATAACCAGACTTAACGGAGTACATACCAGACTTGTTCCATGGCCACACAAATCTATCCCTTTACTCTAAGTCACCAATATGAATCCTACGAATGAGATCATTTATCTCATTGCAAACAGCCACCTCAAACTGTGTATCAAAACACCACCTTTGAGTGTCTCTATCAATGAGTTCACAAGCAGAGACAGAGAGAGTATCCCTAAGATTGTCATCAACAAGCGTCTTCAATCTCAAATGGTTACTCCTCGGAATCCACACATCATCCCATATATTAATCATGGAACCATCAAGAACTTGCCACTGGCCCCCTTCAGTTACCACATCACGAGCCTTGATCAAGCTTGACCAACCCCAAAAATCACGGTATCATTTCTTGGCTTTGAGGAAATTGACTTTCGAAAAGTATCTGGCCTTAATAAATTTTTCCCAAAAAGAGTCGAGCTCGTTGATAAGCCGCCATGCTTGCTTAGCCAGTAATGCCAGGTTAAACTCCTCTAGGTTACGAAACCCTAAACCACCAATATCTTTAGCTCGACCTAAGAACTCCCATGATCTCTAATGTATTTTCTTCCCCTGATTTGAGCTTCCCCACCAAAAGTTTCCCAGCATAGCATTAAGCTTGTCACAAAAGCCAATAGGAAATAAGAAACAAGACATGGGATAAGCAAGGACTGCCACATCAATAGACTTGATCAGGACATCTCTTCCAGCTGTTGTTAGACTACTCTTCTACCAACCTTCCACTTTCTTCAGAAAGCTTTCCTTTACTAAACCCAAAGCTTGTTTCTTTGATCTACCCCACAAGATAGGGAGCCCCAAATACTTCACCAGGTTATCCTCGGCATGAATATTAAGAAGTAACCCCATAGGGTGCTTCATGTATTCAGAAGTGTTTAATGAAAAGAATAAACTATACTTATTTTAATTCACCACCTTCCCTGAAGCAACACAGTATGTTTTCATAATACTAGAAAAGTATTTACAATTTGCTAGCATACCATTGAGGAAGTACATCGCATCATCGGTAAAGAAGAGTTGTGATATTATGGGGGAACCATGCCCTAACTTTATTCCTTCAAGGAGTCCATCATTGACAACTTTCTTGACCCTTAAAGACAGCACCTCACTAACCAATAAGAACAAATAAGTCGATAATGGGTCGCTCTGTCGTAACCCACGTTCCGTCTTGAAAAAGCTTCCCTTTATTCCATTCAAAATGAATGAGTATGACATAGATCTCATGCACCTCATAATCAGCTTAATCCATCACACATGGAAGCCAAAAACATGAAGTGTTCCTTCTAAAAACTCCCATTCAAGTTGATCATAAACCTTTACCACATCAAGTTTAATGGCTAATTCACACCTCTCACCCTTCTTCAACAGTTTCAGGTAATGAAATGCCTCACGTGCCACCAAAATGTTACCCTGATCAAGCAATTAGGGACGAAAGCATTCTGATTGCAAGATATAAGATTAAGGAGTATAACCTTCAGTCTGTTTGCCAATATCTTTGCCAATATCTTGCAAAAGTTGTTACATAAACTGATTGGTCGAAAGTGTGAAATGTAAACCACAACTAGAATTTTAGGGATAAATGCAATATGAGTACGATTGACTCCCTCCAGATTCACAAAACCATTCAAGAAGTCTCTGGCTGTGTCATGAACCACCTTGCCAACAATACTCCAATACTTGGTAAAATAACTCCGAGAAATCATCCGGGGCCCTAAAAGCACCCATTTGAAATGCAGCTTCTTTCACTTCGTTCATGTTGACAGGGGCCATAAGACCAATATTCATGTCCTCGGAGACACACAAAGAAACATCAGCCATAGCATCCCCCCGTGAACATTCCTAATTCCCCTTGTACACCTTCATAAAATACATTTCAAACTCCTACATAATATCTTTATCCCCTTCGACTAAAGTCCCAGAATCACTCGAGATCTTTAGGATCTTGTTACTGTGCCTCCTATAAAGAGTAGTGAGGTGGAAGAATTTTGAGTTTGTGTCTCCAGCATCAAGCCAAGCAATCCTAGATCTTTGCTTCCAGAACAACTCATCCCTCCTCCATATTTTCGCCAGCTTTGTAACAATGTCTCCCTGCCTAGCATGGTCATCATCAAGAGCTTTTTGAATAGTATCAAGTTCATCTAACAACAATGCCATCTCTTCCCTATTGTTTGGACTGGACTGCTTATATGTTGATTTAATGTAAATTTTGACTTTATGATAGATCTGTTAAGCTTTCGTCTTATTCTTTATACTAATGATGGGTACATTGTCTATGTGAATTGCAATTACTACATAAGAACATATAAACTTAGTAGATGAGTAACCAAAACTTAATTTAGTAGATTGTCTATAGACTTTTGATTTTCTTTATAGTCATAGCACTTGATACCCAAAATGTCATTAAATTTATCTCTGATTTAGCACAAGGTCCTACTAAATTTAACACTTTTATATTCTTCTTATTCGGATATTCCATAATTGTCACCGGGCCTCGGCGTGAGCATCCAACTAGTATGAACACATTTTCCTGATCTGTATAAACATCTACAGTCTACTTGAGAAACTAACCAAAAGTCAATAAACAGTGATGAACAACTAGTCAATCTGAAGCTACTTGGGCCGGCTAATCTGTAGTTGAAATTGGGGTGCAGACTTGGTTCAGTCAGCTGGTCATTCTTTTCAGCTTAAAAACAGTATAGCCATGCCTAGCGGTCCTAGGTGTATGTTGTAACGTCGAACCTTGTAGTTAGTGAGGTTATATACCTTAAGCATTGAAGGTTAACTGGTTGAAGACTAAGTGTGAGTAAGGCAGCAAACAAATGAGGAAAAGAGCGAAAACTAAACCCTTCCGGCCATTAGCAATGCCTATAGGATAAAGTCATACACTCATACAGCATATAAAGTCATTGCAATTCCACGATATGCTAGTATATGTGAGATAATTATATATTTGGCATACTGATCCATCTTTGGTGACATTGGTGAAATCCAATAAGAAAAATGATGCATAATGACTTATCAAGGTGTTACTGTGCATCAATGTTGCACTGTCCTCTGAGTAAGTATAACTACCTTTATCTGCCTGCGTCTAAAAAACAGCTTCTCAAATTCCAACGAAGCCATTGTGCATTAGTACGTTATGACTGATCTATAAAAGAGTTTCCGGGGGTTGAATTGTTTACTTCCTCTCAAGTGTATCAGCTAGACATTGTCCCTGCCTCATTTGGGTATGGTGGAGTTCTCTGTGTTTAACTTGTTCTGTATTGTTCTCCCTGGGGTTAGATTTCTGCCCTCTGTTTTTAATGGAAATTCATTTTCAAAGAAAAGTTAATATAGCTTGTTTTCAGAAATTTCGAAAACAAAGTGAGACACTTGATTTACTGACTCTTCAACTGATGCATTTGATTCCAAAAAAGTCATTGAACAATGTGTCGCTTCGACTGTGCTACTACTATTTACTATTTTATCAGGTAAATTTAACTATTGAAGGGTACAGAGAGATTGGTACATGGATTGATCAGATTGGAGGACAATCATCATTCCTCTTTACAATGAAACAACTACTAGATGGCTGCTCAATTGGAGGCTTGCGACTACAGCAAAACATGGGAACTACGCATTTGCACGATCAGGCAGACCTTTTAAGTCCATTTCAACTTGGTGGATCGTCCATTGCATATTTTCCAATTTCTGAAAGGGAATTTTGACAACATGTAGAGTTAGCACAGGAACCATGCAATGAACAACTGTAAGCATTTGTTATTACCTTTACAATATCATGGTACTGCCTTGCAATTGTATCGAAGTGAGGATCAACACCCTGATACTCTCGAAGTCGTGTAACCTGATGGAGAAAGAGGAGTTGAAATTTAAAAAATATATCAATTTGTATATACATATATCAGTCTCTATCCAGTGATTTGCAGTTCACAGTAACAAAATAACTACTTTGATCCAGTAGTTTAAGTTGGAAACAAGGAATTAGGAACCATCTCTTGATTATGTATCAGAATGAAAGCGGGCAAGCTGTGTATAAAGTCTATTATTAAGTATAGTTCTAACACCCAACATATAAGATACAGTCATACAGAATTACGAGCTCATTAGAAAACAGAAACAGAAAAAGCTACTAGAAGCCCCGGATGATTGGTCTTATATATCAAAGATTACAGTGTGAGAATGAAAATACAACATCTCACAGTAAACCACACAAGAAAGGTATACAAAGTAGGAACTAGAATAACATACTGCTTTATTATACGCCATAGAAGCTTCTTCAGTAGCTTCAAGAAGACACTTCCTAAACATGTATTCAAATTATTAGAATGACCTTCAAACAGTAAGTTGCATTTATACCCTAGGAGTCATTAACAATACCTTATTTTATGAAGGGCTGGTATTGACTCGTTAGTATAAGTTTCAAGAAGGAGAACATTCTCCAGAACCCTGAAATAAATTGAGTACTATAGTCATGGCTTAAAAGTAATCAACAGACGAAGTTTGTGAATATTGTAGAAAGAGTTAGTGGTGACTGGTAAATATTATTTGTATAAGACCACATTTGGAAAATGGAATATCACGTCATCAGCAGAATCACAAAAGCAATAGACGACAACAAACCTCAATTTCGCACTCATGGTCTCGCATCTTTTGCATAGCCATGTTTTTTGCAAATCATCCTATAATCATTGAGTACAATAAAAGCTTATCAATTTGTGAGACACAACCAGTGAGAGAATACAATTAAACCAAACCATTTAATCATAGATGCTTACATATTTATGTTGATGCTGCAACTTCAAATCTTTGACCAGCTTTATAAGGACTGCCAGAATCTGCTCTAAGACCTGGTTTGTTCAAAAGGAGTTTTACATCACAAATCCTCACAAACAATAAAGAACTTGGTACAAACCACATGAGCATAAACATAAACTATGCATTCTCATACATTATAATATTCAGCAAATTTTCTATCTGCAGAATACAGATCATCTTGAAGAGCTGCTTCATCTCTCTCCATCTCCTCAATTATTAACTTTACCCTAACAAAAGCATGAGAAATTGCAAAATATTTAGATAGACTGTCACAGAAATTATTAAGAATAGTGGTTTTAAAATGGATTCACCAGAAGCATTCATCTGCATTGCACTTGAAGTAACGTACAAAAACTGATAAAGTCTTGTTGCTCACATATTTTACATTCACTAACTTAGTAGCCAGAAAAGTCAACCAATGACCTTTGATATAAAAAGTGATTTTTTTTTAAATGCCATTCTTGCGGAACCATTAAGTGGTAATCATTTGCTAAGCTCTTCTTCTACAATGACTACTCGTGTTAGCAACTAGCTAGTGTAACAACCTGGATTTTGTGTCAAATAATATATATTACATTAAGGGGGTGACTCAAACCTTTCTGGAAGACGAGCATATAAATTCTGATGCCCAGGAGATGAGTCTGCAGCAACAACGCATTGGTGTTAGTGTTAGTATAATGTTCATGCTAGTGAAACTATATAGTTATACATAGTGCATCAGCCAATTATAGAGGGCCTTATTAGTTTATTAAGATTTGGGAATTTGCAAAATTTAACTTCCTCATGGCCCTGGCAGAAAGAGACCAGATTTTCATTTATAGTAATAGATCCGGGCATTCTCTCCCACCGTGAATATGAAGAAAACTAAAAAATAACTTATCAGTGTTTAGACTGACAAATAGTTATTCATTAAACTGTGAGAAGTAGATAAAACAATGTTCAGCATAAGAGTGTACTGGGTACGAATTTAGTTCATGTATGGGTTGGGAAAGAGGGATAGAGAAATAGAGGGAACTGTACCAGTGTCATCCATTATAACTGCATCAGCTAACTTATCACATTTAGATTTCAGACGATCATCAATCTCGCGTGAAAGACACAGCTGGTATTCTGTCATATCCTGCAGCTAACAAGAGTCAGCCTAACAGATACTAAGTTCATTCATTAAAAATGAACATTATATAATAACTTAAGCACCAACTGTCTTTATGCCAAATTTGTGATGGATATTGTACCGTGGAGAATGGCGTTTGCTGAAGTTGTGTTTGCCATAAATAAGCAGGTGTAATTCCAAGAAAACAATTGGGAACACCACCAACTCCAGGGTCCATATCCTCAGAGGCACTGAGAGGAAGATTGTTGTTGGCAGAACTACTGATGCCAGTTGCAGTAGTATAGCTTGTCGAGTTAGAACCTGAGCTGATTGTAACACCAGTGCTAGTACTATCAAGGGACGTCCGAGACAAAACACTGCACTTTTCAATTTCCTCTTCTTGAATTTCACCATCTTTGGAGACGAGAGGAAGCCTCAACCTTTGAGCCGCTTCTGCAACGGTCATGCGATGCTCTAATGTTTCATACAGCTAACATAAACACAACACCCTTGTCAGCTTTAGACTACCCAAAAGACAGAGTCACACATAAACAGAAAATACTAGAAGAAAAACCATTAAGCTCTTATCCAAAGAAACGACCACACTCTAAATCATTAGCTCCAATCTCATACTTATATGCAAGATCATGACTTGACAGTTAACACCACATGATATGAAGTGCACTTGAAATTTGAAAATGAAATAACAAACAAAGATAAAGAAAGAAACCTGAGGAGAGTTGTTCAAGCCTTGCAAGTCTCGGCTTCCTCCGAGATTGGCCATTGAAACTGATTGTTGATACTCTTCCACCATCGCCATTGCCTCGCTATAAATTGCCTGCATCAAAATTCACTCTTTTACAAAAGAGTACAATAACCTATTCGCCAAATCGAAATTCAATTACTCAGCACAAAAATCCCAAAACAATTTGATCAAAATAATGATTACCATGGCTTCCAAGTAACGCAGTCTTTCCTTTGACATTTCCTCCCTCGCCTGCAGCAAACAAGATTCTGGGTTTTTATTACAGTGGGTCGGTAAATCGGAGCAGTAAATAAATGGGGAGGGAGAGAGAGTGTGAGTACCAGTTGGAGATCGTAGTAGGCAGACTTGGAGACGAGAGAACCATCGGGAGCCAAGCAGTGGCGCTCCAGTTGATCGATGACTTGGGTCAAATCCGCCGCCAAGTTTTGGACTTGTTGAACTCCCTTCACCATTTTTGGCTTCTCTTTCTATCCAAAGATAATAAAGTTGCAGGCACAAATTTGAAATCGCAGGCCGGGTCTTTTTCTTCTGCTTTCAGTACCAGCAACAGCCAAGGTCATCTCCGGTACCGGGCTATTTAGCCCTTCAAATATGTTATTTCAATAAATAATAAAGAAAATGCGGTCTTCAAATCTTCGACTCATAAAGATTATAATTTTACTTTTTAATATAATTTTATTAATTCAAACTTTTAAATTTATATATATTCAAATCTATTTTCAAAATCAACTACTTTCATCATCTCACCTATTTCATCAATTACTGAAATCTATATTCAAACATATATTATGTTTATTGAAATTTAAAAAAATATATTTCTAATATTTTTAAAGTATTACACATGATAAATTTATTATTTGTGTGATTATTATTAGAGTTAAAAAATTAAAATAAATTGATTAACGATTGTTACCTCCTCTTCGACAGCCGCTTCCCTGAATTGGCCTCTCATGTAAATGCGGAGTGGTAGCACACCAGCGCCATGTTATTCCCTTCTAATTAAGGCTATGATGTGCTAATACCTGCAACATTTCTGTAAAGTAAAAGCAGGACTGTTGTTGAAGAGGGAGAGGAAGACAACCCATTCCCAGTGTTTAGACTCGGCTACCCCCAAATAACGAGGGACAACTTTACCAAGGTAGAGCCTGGATATAGATATCACTATCTAGCCCAGACTTTGACATGGATATCACTATCTAAAGTGTGGCTATAGACAAAGGCTTTTTGGAGGATTTTCTTTCAGAAGAGTCTAGAGAAGGTGTTGCAGAAAAGACATCATTTCGAGATGACGTGAGAGAGAGTTTTGGAGATGTTGTTTGTATGAGCAAATCAGAGGTGGTATTTATAGAAGCATAACCCTAGAGGCTCTACAAGAAAACGAAGGGTTAAAGTGCATGAATCTATTTACATCCCACAGTAATAGACACATGTCCTTTAGAGATTCATGAACACGACGGTTTGTCTATTCCGAGTTAAGAAGAGTAATGATGATTGATTCCTGGAGGGGTTAGCGTGCTCCTTGGAAACTGAAAGATTTGAGGTGATGGGATATCACGGTTTAGATTTCAAATTCGAAATTGAATCCTAATTATGAGGATTGTTAGGGTAACTGAATAGTGTAGGCAATTCAGGTATCGAACTTATCCCAATTGGACTTATAATTGCAGGCCTATCATGTGTGCGAAAAAGAGGATTATGGTCTACTCATAGAAATGGGCCTAAGGCCCATGATGAAATACATGTAGATATTCAAATACTTCAATATAATTAAAAAATAAATAGTTGTTTATATAATGGGCTTAATCCAAAGAGGCCCAAGATTACAAGTAGAGTTTAAAGCTCACAAAGAGCTTTTCTTTTGAGTTCTACTTTGGTGTGCTCATAGTCAGCCCAAGCCTCGCAATGCGACCTGAGGAGTGAGGAAACATCATCTTCGGCCTCCTTAAGATGATTCGCTTGGCTCGTACTCTTTTCAAGTAACTGCTGGCCGGGTATTCGCATAAGTAAAAAAAAGAGTATGCTCGTAGGAGGTCTACCTCGGCCTAGAGGGCAGCCAATTCAGCCTCTTTAGCTGCCAAGGTAGCCTGCTTTGAGGAGACACTCTGGAGGAGTTTATGGACTCGGCGATGGTCATTAAGCACTTGGCTGGCCATCTCTTCCCTCATTTTCTTTTGCCAATCTGGCAGTGAGACAGATCATCCTTGGTGGCCTACAACCTATAGAGCTGTTGAAGATCTTCCTCATATTGGGAGAGCATGTGCACGAGCTCGTCAGGGGCAGTCCTCAGTAGGTTTGATACTTCATCCAGCATGTCGTTAAAGGCTTAAGGAATGTCCAGGTTAGCTTCAAGGAGCTTTTTGATTGTGTCCTTGGCGAGAGTAATCTAGGCTCGATCAGGCTCCATAGTAGCGAGTTTAGCTGGAGTTCTTCCAAGCTAAGGATTTGATCTTACATGGCGGTCTTGATGGAAAGCTCAAATGAAGGTGAGGCCCAAGGAATGACAAGTTGTGGATCCTGACTCTCATTACACTCGCGAATGGTTGCTTGAGCAGCAGTAGCTGGTGTAGTACACTTGGCCGCGGAGTTGAGTGGAGGATTAGGAAGTGCCTAAACCGTCTCATCTGGGTCTCTTTGCGCAATTGCGTTAGGAATGGGAAGTATGGCGCCAGCCGCCATGGTCGCTTGTTCCTCTGGGGAGTAATGCAAGGCATGGTAAGAAAAATGAGCGTCCTCAAAACAGAATTGGAATGCATCACTACCATTACCATCATGGAGACTCTCGTCTAAATGATAGGCATTATGAAGAGTGTTGTCATTGATGACATCAGTAATGTCGACATCCACATTTGCGGTGTCGACTTCCTCAGTATTAGTAGTCCTAGTTTTAACAATGGTTCTCCCTTTAGGTGGAGCGTTGATCTCGGTATGGAACACGTCCTTAAAGTAAAAAGAAAGTTTAACATTAGAGGACAAAAGTCTACATATATGGAAGTGTGTTCAATCATCCCTCGAAGTTATATTTTTACCTCATGAGGTAAAGGAGGAGTGGGTACGATCAGCTCGGGCCTTTTATTGCCAGAAAAGAGGCCAATAGTATTCAATGGAAAGAGAGGGGTGGCAGAATAAGGCCCTTCAGGTTCTTCTTGCCAATGAGGGTATCTTCAGAGACAGCTTTGCAAGGGCGATGCCGCTTCTTCTTGCCAGAAGTCCCAGCAAAAGTTCCAATAGGGGAGGCATCTCGGTGCCGTTTGTGTGGTATCTGGAAATAACATAGTAAGGTATTGAAGATATTAAGTCACATCTCAGTAGAGATTCGTAATTACTTACAGATTGAGGAGGTTCTGATTCTTCGTCTCCAACATCTTGTTCGTTGTCGGAGTCAGAGGCATTAGCTAGTTCGTCAAACCAGAAAGAGTAAGTATGCATAATTATAGGCCAGTATCAGTGGCGTAAATTAATGAGGATACTTACCATGGGCCAAGGCGTGTCTTCATCTAGATGTTGGGGGATGAATTTTAACGTTTTCCTGTCAAAGGAGTTGGCAAAATTGCCTTCGAACTCCTTGAAGATGGCTGCAAGGAGAGACATTGGTTGTGTAGACCGAAGACCATCCCAAAATTATGTTCGCCAGGCACGGTAGTGTACCGTCACTCCCGTTGAAGGTATGAGAGCAACAGTAAGTTCCTCTTTGGGAAGCATCACAATGGGAAAGCCGAAGTGGGGGTTTTCTATAGCGGTCTCCACGGGATGAGAAGTTGCTCACCATGTAATGTAGCGATTAACGGAACCAACCAGTGGCATATGGGCATGTTGGGTTAGCCCAAGTTATCTGGTGAAGTGGTTGGGAGCGTATAGCTCATAGCAGACTTTGATAGGATTGGGAACCAACAAGTCTCCACAAGTGTTACTTTGGAGAAAGATGAGCTTCACCTGGTCACTTTGGGTAGGCGAAGGTAAGAAACCAGTTTCTAACTCTGGTAGGAAGCAATGGTCTAAGATCAAATGGACCGGGCCAAAGGGAAATTGGTTGTGCAAGCAGAAGATGGCGAAACACGTCTGATAGGTGAGTCCTTTGAAGGTTAGGGGGCTGCGAGAGTTTGTCCATGGAGTTCGTTTCCCTAGATCGGCGGTGCATGTGGGTGCCAGAACATAGGAAAGTAGACATGGAGCCAGAGGTCTACCATCCATAGTAGAACAGGTTTGTTGAGATTCAGCAGAGACAGAGAAATCCATCGTAGGCTGCGGTAGAGGTAGGCGAGAATGGGTTGTGCAAGTCCTACCTTATTGCCCTCAAAAAAGCATTCGACAAGGTGAACCCAACACTTGTTGACCTTCTGGGAAGAAACACAAAAAATGTATTTTGACAACTAAAACTCAAGGAAAGCTATACCTCCTTGAGAGGATTTGTCATTTATGAAACGGGTAACCCATGCGGTGTACAAAGGGGGCCGGTCGAGACTAGCTTTATCGGTGGTGTTGTCGACATCTCCTTGTTTCCAAACGGGGTATACTACATGTACTACGAAGATGGTGAGGAGGTCCAGCAGAGTATTGCTTACATCACCGCAGGGGAGGCGGAAGCAATTTCAGGTGGCATCCCTGAAGTACATGGCGGCGGCGAATGGTGTGTGATTCCCTCCATTGGGGAGTGAGAAGCAGAGGTCTATGAGGTAGACAATGCCTGTTGCTTGTCAACGAACTAAGTTTGCTTCACGACGAGCCTTATACCATGTTTGTTCGTTATCGGAAGTGGTAGACCATTTTTTAATCGAGCAGAGAGTGTCTTTTTTCGTCCACCCATTTGGGTCAGCTTATTTGTCTCACCTAAAGATTATGGTAGAGTTGAAGGTACTGTTATGAAGGACCTGGTAAAGTGGTGGGTTGATGGGTGTTTTGAGGAAAGGGCATAAACGACCGGTGGTGGCATTTGAGAGTTTAAGCTTGGTGGTCGGACTTGGTTTTTGCCGTTTAACAGTGGTTCAAATAGACTTGGCAAAGAGTTCGACATTTTCTTTGGTAAGGTGAGGATATTTTTGTTGGTGAGGCAGCATTTTTTGGATCAAAAAAGTAGTCGGCGGCGGAGAAAGTCTAGCTTCGGAAAGAAGTTTAGAAAGCTGGGAAGATGGAAGCAAAAGGAGTGTGTTGAAGTACAGACTCTGATGGGATGTGCATTTTTATATGACGTCATCTGTAATGGCGCAACTTTTTAGAAGACTTGGCTGAGGTGGCGTTACAAATAGAAAGTTACCAGTTGGAAGAAACGGTATGTCGTTAGGAAACAAACCTCTTCAATCACGCTTGAGCTTTAATTTCGAGGTCTGAGGGGCAATGTTTGGGCACAAGATAAAATATCTTGTTGTTGAGCTTTGAGGGCTGGATTAGATAGCTTGGAAGGATAGTCTATAACGTTTGGGTTAGATTGGAGGCCGGTATCTACAACTCATATTAAATCAATTGCTACATTTTCTTGTGAGGAAAGGGTTCCCCGACGAGTTTATCATCGAGGTCTTAGCCTGATTATAAAACCTAGGAAATAAGATTTCGAACAGTTAGAGTTGGTTAGTGAGTCTAATTATGAAGAGTTTTAGATATACATTAACAAGTAATTGCTTCCTATAAATAGAGGAAGTTAACGAAGGGGAAAGTATCCTACGATCACATACATATTTTGCTATCGATAAACTACTTTCTCATCTCAAGAAATCTCTGCAACCAGCGATCAAGAGATCATTGACCTGAAGGAGTATAAGTATCTTCCGATCTATGGATGCAAAACACTACAACCAGCGATCAAGAGAGCGTCACCCGAAGGAGCGTGATTATCTTGCAATCTACGAATGCAACACCCCGTGCTCTCAACACTCTATCAAGGAGATTGCTCTGCTTCACAACGAAGGAGTTGTGAGGTATCGATCTTCGTGGCTCTGCAAGAGACACGGAAAACATAAAGTCCTAAGTCACTTAAGCAAGAAGGATCCATCAGGCGGGGTTGGTGTTTTCCCTGTCCCAATCGCTTCTTAGAATTCAGATAGCGGCAAGCTACGTTCAACGTTTCATCCCATGACATTGACACGCCAAGCATACATAAGCATGTGATCAAGAAAAGAGACGGTTTGAAAGTCTCTCAAGACCTTGAGAGATTTTGGTGCCAAACATCTTGCTTCAAGAAAAAAGGTGACCTAATACAAACCGTACTGGTATACTACTGAAGGCAACTTCTTCTAGGATCGATCTGTGCAACACTCTAATTATAAAATATTTGATACTTTTTTTTAACCTCAAATGTGAGACAACATTTTATTAATGCAGTATAGAATGATATACAGAAGACACCTATATGGCATGAGAGAAAATATCATTGCTGAACTAACATAGAGAAAATCTCTATACTAGTTCAACGAACATTGTAATGGAATGAAAAACAAATAGTAACTGAGGATATGCCTCACGAAAACTTGACAAACACCGAGTGGTGTAGCTAGGAAAGTAATTCAGCAGTGTCACAATTGAAGTCTAAAATTAATATATATTTTTTATTTTTCTACTAAAGAGTACAAATACTATAATAACATACTAAATCTCGAAAAAAATTATAATTATCCTCGATGAGTCTTCATATCTTTAAATCTTCTTAATTATAATCGTTTCATTGTCAATACTATCGAATATATCTCTTTCAATATATGTTAACATGTTGCTATTCATTCACTTGTCTCCCATTCGGTTTTGCAAGTCACTTTTGATGATCCTCATTGTTGAAAATGCTCATTCGACGGTTGCGGTAGCTATTGGTAGGATTAACGCTAATGTTATTAGCAAATAAACTAGTGAATAGACCTTATCTCTTGCTATCTCTACCATTTTTTTCGCCAAGGTCATTAACTTCTTTTAATTTTGAAAGCTCAATAGAACCACGTACATCGATTATATAAGTGTCAAACTCATCTTCAAGTGCCATGAGAGATACTGCAGAAAAATCCTTTGGATAAAATTGAGCAAGTCGAATCAATCTTTGCTTGTTGAAAGATGATAATGCATTCGCTGGACTAAGACATGCCATACATAGTAGCAGCTTGGTAGTAGTCTCTGTAAAGTGATTATTCAGTTCTTGAAGCTGCATATCTATAATTACATAAAATAATTCAACCCGATACTTATGCATATATATGACTTTTGGAGCTCTGCATCGTGATTTTCCAGGGAGAAAAAATATATCATTCATGTTAGGAACATCGATCTCATGCTTTTCACAAAATGAGGTCACTTGAGCGAGAAGAGACTCCCAATGGTGGTCTCTCATCTTTTGCAGTTGTTCCTTACACACTTTTACTAAATTCATCGCATTCAAAATATCTTGATCTCTTCTTTGTAATGCTTGTGACAATTGATTTGTGGTTCCCAGTAAACTTCTCATAAAATGAAGACTGAATACGAAGTCATCAAATGATTCCATGTAGTCTAACAGCCTGCTTGCATCCTGTTTTTGATCACTAGACAATCTATCTTATTTTATTTCCTTAAGCAATTCAATAATAGAAGGAAATAAGTTTATGATACTAATCAAAGTACCATAATGTGAACTCCATCTTGTCTCACCACGTCGTTTTAAAATGCTTTCTTGATTCAAGCCTCTTCCACTTAAAATATTGTTTGCATGAAGTTCTTTAATAATCCTGGACACTTATTTTTCTGGAAGAGAATCACGACGTTTACACGATCCTCCAACAACATTTACTAAACTGCCAACAAATATGAAGAGATCAGAGATAAGTATATGATTTCTCGCTACAACAACAACCAATTGAATTTGGTGAGCAAAACAATGAACATAGAAAGCCGATTCATTCTCCTTCAAAATAAGTGCTTTGAGACCATTAAATTCTTCTCTCATATTACTAGCTCCATCATAACCTTGACCACGAAGACTAGATATGCTTAATCCATGGTAGCGTGTGTTGATATCCAGGACATAGAACTTAGTTAGAGATCAAATAATCCCAACCTTTAAATCAAGTTGTATATACCCCATTGATATCTCATCCATCTCGGTGAAACTTGAGATCCTTACCTCAGATCTCACTATTCTTGAAAGTGGGATCTCTGCAGCCCTGAGCACATAAAGTGGCATTATGTTAAGTGAATATCTAGTGTCCACTAGTGATCTTCTCAGAACACATCATTAATCTAAGCCTCCAAGTAAAGAGGCCTCTTATAAGCAGGTTGTGGCACCTACATGTTTACATCAGTAAAAGTGATAGCATTATCATTTTCTAGCATACACAGAATTCTCTGCCTTTTGGAAGCAAAGCATTGTGGTCCATATTCTTCAAAACATGCATGAGACCATGGAGTGTCATAGGCCACAGGTTTGGAGTATCGGTACCAGGTGGACTGATCAATGTTTTGAGAGCCTTGGTACTGACATATAGCATTCTGGTAAGACATTGCATACTCTTCCATTGAGCAGTCATCATCGAAATTGATAACTGCACAGACTTCCTTCCCTTTCTGTTTTGGCAACGAATCATCATCAATAATCTATTTCTTGGAAGACAACTGCGGTGTCCCATTGTTGATCTTCTCATGGAGAATCTTCCAGAGAAATTGACATGTTAGTGCCCCACAAATTGGTGGTAACGCCAGTAGCGAGGATCACTCTTATCCTCCCTTGATGGAGGCTTTTGTGGGAGGGGTCGTTTGATAACACCATCAGCAAATAAGGTATCAAGAATGACATAGAATTCTTCATTACTACAAGGGATGGCTGAATAAGTTCCCATCCTCCTCTTTGGATGTTCTGACTCCTCTATTATAAGAGTTTAAGGTGCATCCCTCTTGTCTGACCTCTAAATTTGTTGTGCTTTTATAGACATGCTTGTCTTCTTAGCTTCATCCATGAGTCTCAAGAATTGGCCTATGCTACCATTCTCCAAATAGACCCTGTATTCTAGGAGCATGTTGTTGATGCATATTTCAAAAAGGGTTCCTTTTCCCTTCTCATCGTAGCAATCAAGGGCTAAGTGTAACATTCCGTCCCAAGAATTTTCATTTTAAGATTTGTTTAAGGTTAATCAAGGAAGATAGTTAATTTTTACCATTGGTAATTATCAATGGCCTTTCTATAAAAAAAAATTTGATTTCATTTTTCGAGAAAGTTCTTTAGGGAAAATCGTAGAGTTTATCGAGATGACTTCGTGGCCACGTTAAGTGTTAAAATCTGAGTTACGATGAAGAAGTTATGGTTAGTAGAAGTTTTGTACTATTTTATGAATTTAAATTAGTCACAATCGCACCTATGAATATGAATTTCCGAAGAAAAAAAGTCAGACTTTCATTTTTGGTTACCAAATCACCATTGACTAGCTTTGGTAAACCTATTGACCAGCTTTGGTAATGAAAAATCGCCGGTAAGCTCCTGTCGGCGGCGTAACGGATTCCAGCCACTAAATTAGGAGTTCTTGATATCAAAGTGATCGACTTGAATTGATCCCCTCTCCCTTTTCCCTAAGCTCTCCGTTGCCGATTTGAATGGAAAACGCTAGAATTTTGAGGTGAAGCTCCGAGAAAACCTAGGAATTAGGCCGATGAGTTTTCCAGCGAGTTGGCTGTAAAAAATGGTATGGTTTGGTTCCTCTCTCTCTCTATGTGTTGTGCTAATAGATTATTTAGTTGTAGGTGCTATTTGCCGGAATCGAATCTATTCTGATTCGTAAAATTCAACCTCCGTCGTGGGTGGTGGTTGGCGGCGTTATGGGTTATCAAGATTAGAGGGGTTTTGCTCACCTCTTCCTCACAAGTCTTTTGGTGCTAGCCTCGAGTCATGCCATGGCTCGATGGCGCTGATCGGCACTGGAGAGATTTTTGTGCCATGGATTTTCGGGCCCAATTTTGGCCAAACAAGCTGGAATTGGGTATAGGTCCTTTAGGAGAAAACGATGAGCTTGACGAATGGAAGAGATTGATGTGTTAAACTACACCATCAACGGTGTTCGCCAGTGACGCGTGGGCGGCATGTGTCGTTGTCTGTGGCGGTGTGTCTAGCCATAATTTTTTTTTGAATTATGTCAAGTTTTATATCGTTGGATTTGTTTCGATGCTGCGAGTTTATTGGTGTGGATATTAAATGCATTGGATATTAAACGATTTTACGATAATATTGATTGGTTGGGTCGATCGTGGATTTGACCTCGAGCCGCGTAATGTTTAAGGAATGTGTTGCGATATTAAAAAGGATTCAAGAATTAGAATTTGGAATTTGATTAAAGCTTGTAATTAGTTCGAGAAGCACGTTATTCGATAATGTGAGGTTCTCGACGATAATGCTCGTTGGTAATGAGCTTAGCTATTCATTATAATTTTTGACAATTAGTTATTAAATAATAATCATTGTTTCAAGACGACATGTTAGCAAACAGTGACAGATGTTTAAAAATGCCAATAGACGGGCTTTGGGCTGATGGAAATCACGACACAGTACTGTGAGTTGATTTTTATTTTCATAGTCGCTTGCGAGTTCATTGATTATATGTTTATGCAGTATGCTTTACGTTATGTTTCAGAGCCTTTAAATTTGGAGGTTTACTTTGTGATGGTTTTATTTAGTTGCATCGATGTGTGGCTATTCAGCTGATCACCGGATAGCTGGTCTAACCGTGTTAAGACAAACACCCTGTCCGACTTAGATTGTCTCGGGTTAGGACAAACACCCTAGACGATCCCATCACCTATTCTTTTCATATATATAATCGTTCCAGGTTAGAGCAAACACTTTGAACGATCACCTCCATTTTTATTTCAGTTCTATGAAATTTGAACTCGTATCAGTTTTAGTAGAACTATGGAAAGGCATACAGTTTTACTTCTTCGATTTTACGCATATTGTACGATTATAATTTTTTTCCACTCACTCTAACGTTTTATGTTTTTATGATTTTCCTTGGTCCCTTGGTTTTGAATTGCTCAGATTGCAGGTTAGTTGGTTGAAGTCGTGACCGTCCAGAGTGCGAGACATGACAGTCTACAGCTTATGTTTTCTCAGTGTAGGTTCTCAGTTGAAGTTCAGGGTTACTCGTACTAGGGTAGCTGGTACCGAATAAGCGGTGCTAGATATTCTAATACGAGTCCCGCAAGACTTATCCTGGATTACTATGGTAATCTGGGTTGGCACTTGTCACTAAGTCCCTGAATCTTTGCACAAACTCGACAAGGTTTTCACATGTCTTTTGGCAAGTGTAGTTGAGTTGTGTTATGGTGACCTGTTCCTCATGCTCAAAGTTTTTTTTTTTGCAAAATTTGCTTGCCAAATCTTCATATGCTCACATGGAGCCTTTGACAAAAGTAGTGTACCAATTGTAGGCAGGATCAATGAGTGACTTGGAAAACCTACATAGTCTGAGGTTGAGATCTCCAGCATGAGGCCCAAGTGCATCCATGAAGCGGCTGATATGTTCTTTAGGACTACCTTTTCTTCCATCAAAGAGAACAAAGGTTGGAGTTTCGTATCCTTTGGGATAAGGCATGGAGAGCAGAGTTGTAGGGTAAGAAGGCTGTGGAATGTATTTTCACTCCTCATTAGTGTGATGAAGCTCTCTTTCGAGTATAGCAACCACATCCTCTTGAGTGAAAAAGGATGGACCTTTCTGCTCTAATTCCTTTGCAGCTGAATCCTCGTGGGAGTGTTTCTATTTCTCCATGTTATGTTCAACGTCATATTTCATAGCTACAGTGAAGGTCTTCATCTATCGTATAGCATTCAAGAGCTCTGCCTGTGTGTCTTTGATCATTTTTAGGACAATAAAGAGATCATTGAAAATCAGGTCTCCTTACACATTCTCCTCTTGCTTATTTTCGTCAACTTGATTGACCCGATCTTGTTGTTGTGGAGTAGTGCTAGCAACCTCTTGTGAGTATGCACTTTTGTTTCTTTTACTACGCATTGCCATGACTTGAGTCACGACCTAATCTCCCTAGTGAAGTCGCCAAAATGTGAGGGTTCTTTGGAGTTAAGCAGAGAAAAGAGCTAAAGCTAAAGTAGTCAACTTAATCTTGTAACTCATACCATAAAAGAGGCATAAAGCGTGAATGTGGCGGAGGAGCTAGAAAACTGCAGTGATTAGAAATTTTGGGGATTTAGGTTTTCTGGATAGGGGATGAATGGAAGGGTTATGCTTGAAGGCCTGGAAGCTTAGTTTAGAGCATGTTCTATGTGTTGCATAGATTCATGGTGATAGGTGAAAAATCACCCTCAAAGATAATTTTATTCTTCAGTAGATATATCAATGTAATAATTAGTAAATAGGGATCATTATCCGCTGAGGATTGGTGAAACTAAACTTTAAAACACTAGTTTGACGCAAAAGTCAGCAAGCTGACAGTTTCAACCACTGGACACAAACAAAACTATAAAACTAATCTAAACTACTCTAAATACCACGAAATTTTAATAATAAAAAAATAATAGACATAGTGATGGACTACCATACAAAATTTGAGGGTTTTATGAGTTGATTTGGGTACCCAAAAAATTCGGCAAAGTAAAGCTACGTGCGGAAAATAAATGCTAAAAATAAATATGCTTATGAATGCAAATGATTTAAACAAATGATGAATGAGTTGAGAGGAATGCGATCCACCACCGTCATTTCATCTTTCTAACACATAATCTAATGCACATATTCAATGAATGAAACTTTCCAGGAAGAGTTGATTGTTACAACCACATCATATTACCTAATCCTTATGCTTATGCAGGTTTGTCATAGACCTCCCCTACATCTATCCCTCTATGAATCCATAGTCATGGATCCCAAAGTTTACAAAGAAGAAAGCATTAATTTCTAGAAAATGTTTGAGAAGCTATAAGTACATTATAGGCTTGTCATGCTAGACCTAGGGTGTCAATCTCTCGACGAAATAATTTATCTGGTGTATCACTGTAGAGAATATGGTGTTAGAAGTTATCCCCCAATCACTCATATCTTATGATAATAGAATCATATCATGTATACTAAGTTGGCCACCAAAGCAAACATACAAGAATTCATCGATGAACCACATAAAGAAAGAAACCTCATTCAAAAGAATATGCAAAACTAAGTTAAAGTGTATGCATTAAAAACACTTCATGTATGTGGCTTCAAGCAATCTCTTAACAAGGTATTGAGCTACTAAGAGTCATCGTAAAAGAATATAAAAAAACATGGAGTTGATATAAACAAGAAAGAATGAAGAAGAGAGGACGATCTGCTTGGATGATGAAAGGACCCAACCCCGATTTAGCTCCCTAAACCGGAATCAAACCCTTTTGAAAACACGAACCAACAAAAACTGTAAAAATTTCGGCAGATTTTCGTTACTCACATGGAATTACCATTACCTGCACACGGAAAATACACTTCATCCCATGCCACAAAAATCAAACCGTGGGCACCAATCTGATCCGGATTTCTCAATATATCAACAGTAAAGTAAAATAATAGATATATCTGTGCATTACTGAAATCTGGAGTAAAATCGTATAAACATATACATCAGAATAGTCAGAGCGACCTCTAATATATAATCATATAAGTATACCACAGTAGGTAGAACAATAAACCTACTGGAGGAAACAAGGTACCTCGAGCACTATGCCTCCGACCACGACGTGCGACACCAGAATCCGAACTGCAAACTGAGCATGGAAACCGAAAAGCCCAAGGGAAAGGCAAATAAAAACGTTAGAGTGAGTGGACGAAAATGAACATATGCCTTTCACCAGTTTATATACATACTCAATGTAAAACAATGCGAGTTCGGGACACATATATATATGGAGGTTGTCGGGCGAATCTCTCAAGCCCGACGTCAGGTGAATCGCTCAACCCGACGGTGATAGGCCAGGGGACCTCTCAACCCTGGCGGTACACAGGGGACCACTCAACCCTGTCCAGAGGAATCTCTCAACTCTGGTATATCGATGTATTAAATGCCATCACCCATAAACATATTATAATACCTCCGAAAATAACATATATCTCAACATCGTATAATATAAATACGGAAAATCATAAAATCCACGAACTCGCAAATCAACTGTGAAAATATAAACTTGTCCACTCACAAGCTAGCGTAACGCAGTTCGCGTTAACCCTTGATCCGGCGGAAAGTCCCTCGCCAAACAAACGATCACGAACACCTGAATATTCACAAAGTTCAATTCTCAAAGTCATAACTCGACAATTCAAGACAAATCATGAGAAACCACCGTTCTCGGAAACACGTAATCCGATTACGACAAACTGTCGAAAATCCGAAAATCACACCTCAATACCTCGCTATACTTTCGGATGCTCAACTCGAAAAACGAACCTCCCCACTGCGATCGGGGCGCGATTTCGAGTGAAATGACATGCAACTTGTCGAAAATCCCAAAAAGTCAAACTTTGACCGCCGTTGACCACTGCCAACGGCGGCGCCGCCACCAAACTGAAATTTTCCCGGCAGAGCAACTACCATTCCATGCAAAATCACCCACTGAGTAACTTTGTCAACTACAACAAAGGCCAATTCTCACTCTAACTAAGTCAATTTCATGCAAAACCGAATTATTCCCAAAATTTCAAATCCAAAATTCTCCAAGCACAAATCGAATTAGAACTCCATACTTACATGGTTAGAATCATGGAGACGAGGGCTACAAAACCCAGTCTTTGTTTGAGCTCAACTCGGCCGGAATCGCAAACCACCATTAACCCCAAAAATCACAAACTTTGGTCCAAGTTTTCTCTCTCCACCGTGAGCCACGCCATGCGTGGTGGCCGAGGAGGTTGAGGCGCATCGATGGGGTCCTTCCCCGTGGCCGGAGGTGGCCGGACGGGCATCGCCACCGTGAGCCGTCGTGACCGTCGCGCCACCACCATTCCAGCCGAGTTGACCAGTCAACTCGGTCAACCAAAATAACTTCAACTTTTGACTTTCCCAAAGGGGAAACCTCCTATTTATACCTTCCCAAAAAGGAAACCTCCAAAAACACATTTCAGCAAACTTTAAATACCCACAACTTACTCATCGTAAATCCGATTCCAATAATTCTCGCGGCAACAAACTCGACTCGATGTATTCTTCAATTATCACCCGAAGTCAAACACATCGATCAAATGGATAAAAAGTCAACTATTCAACCCAACACATATATTTAAACTGACTAAATAATCAACAATCGGAAATATTCACAACTTAATCTTCGTAACTCAAAATAATGCTCCGGAGGTTCCCACAAGCTCGAAATTAAATTCTCTACATCTTCCGTGAAGGATCCGAAGTCAAACTCTTGTCCGGTAATTTAGTAGCTAAGAAGATCGCCATTTTAATCCGTTTCCGTCGAAACTTCAAATATTCATAATTAATTCCTCGGTCGTCCAAATGACGATCCGGAACCGCCCACGAACTCGAAATCACACGTACAATGACTCTCGAGAAGAGACCCAGCTCCAATTCTCGGCCAATGATTTAGTCGTTAACAAGCCTGGCGATTCAAATAACTGTCGTAAATCTGCGACTACGCGATAACCTCATGAACTAAACTGATTTCACTTCTTATTCTGTTCTGGGTCGTCACAGATGATACCTCATTGAGCTAGTTCAGAGGCTGTAACACCAACTAGGCAGCGGTTGCGTCGTTAGTTTGACGAGTCGAGAAAGGCTGCTCGACGGGTCGAAGCGGGTCGGCTGGAATTCACACGCGTGGCTATTTGCTCCTTACTCGAGTGTGTGCTCTCCAAATTACTGATTAACCTTTCCTAAATCCCTTAAATGAGTTTATATACTCCTTGGTTGAGACTTCTTCCAATCCTTATTAGTCCAAACTTATTTATTTACACGTAACTCCATCTTTTCTTCTTATTGTACTAGGAATCCCTCTTTTGTCTCCTTTTTCTTTATTTCTCCACAAAACCTAATAAACATAATTAAATTACTCAATTAATAGCAATAAATTAAGTATAAGAGTTTAATTAAACACAATATAGACGCATAAATATGCGACAATCAAAATATCCCACACTTAGATTTTGCTAGTCCTCGAGCAAAACACTAAATTAGGACTCTAGAAAGACTCAACATAATACTAACTACATGACTCTAATGCCCCCAACATGTTGTCTCAGCAATCTTCCCACAATTGTAACACCAAGATTAGAATGAATCCACATTTACATTCCATAAAGTTTTAGAAGTTAATTTCAATGCATGGCACACATGTAAAATGTAGGATACAGACATAATCATGGTGAATATAAAGTTGTAGCATGCAATAAACAAGTTAAGATTCAACCCACATATGTATGCTCTCATTTGAGTGTTTCACTCAAAATATGTATAAGGTTATCACTCAAATCAATTACTTACCAAATGAACCGAACCATATGCTCAACTCCTGTGACTAATCTCCACATATCAAAGGCTTCCGTCTTGAGGATTAAAAATGACTTTCAAAGGTTGTAACGGGGTTAGGCTCATGGGTTTATAGAATTAAAAGGACATGAAATTCAAACACAAGTTCTAAAACCTAGTAAAACACCAATATAAAGAGACTCTCTCGCACTGTGCACCCATTGAAACAACTTCACCATTGTATTCTTTCAAGTGTGTCACCACTGTGGTCAGATTCTATTTTGTTGGTCCTTCACTTCATTCTTTTCATCAACAGTTAACCTGGGGTATCAAGCTAGACCTCACAAAAGAACTATTTTTTTCTTCTTCTTTTCTTGTCGATTTTTTTTCAACACATTCAGCTCTTTTTTTTTTACAACACAGTAGCTTGATACCCCACTTATTTGTTTGTATCACCTCATAAGCTTTCACCTTGATGTTCATGTACTTGTCTAATGTATAGCTCTACTAAGTCCTAGAACAAGGGTAGAGATATAGCTATTCTAAAGTTCAAGGTTATGGATATGCGAGTGATGAAAACACATTTAACATGTAGGCTCAAAGGGATTAACTAAGGGGTGCACATCTTGTGTACATAAAGTCGGGACACTGCTTCATATGGCAATGTGGTAGATCCTAAACACCTTTATCACTTCGTCAATCAGAACATGTAATGACTAAAAACTTTGAATAGCACAAGAGCAAGTTCTAGTAATCTCTAGAGTCCATAAACTTAATTTGTGGTAAGCAATTGACACACAATAATGGAAGCATGTATATCACATATAGGCTCAAAAGTTCAAAAGTTATATCTAACGACCCAAACCTAAATTAGTGGGTTAATCGTTGTTAGTCGTGCTAATTAACGAGCTATACATATTATGTCACGTTTATCGAGATTAGTCGTGACTAAAAGTCAACTTTTTATAATTTCACGAGAAGAAACTATTTTGAGTTCGTGTGTATTTTTATAATATTATTCGGAGGTCGAAGCTAATTATTATGAATTTTGGAAGTTTCAAGTGAAAAGTAATTAAATCAAAAACCTACTATTGAATAAATTTTTGTTGACTGTCCGATCATGATTGATTCTTATCTGAGTTGTCCGTTTGAATTAGTGTGATGTGTATTTTTTTTAACTGGGCTGGGTTAAGCCCAACCATTTTTTTTCTCTTCTTTTTCTCTTTCTCCCCGATTCTCTCTCCTTCCCTCTCTCTCCCTGCGTATGATCGACGTCGGCGATGCACCACCAACCGGCCACCAATTTGGTCGGTCTTGGTGTCAAAACCTTCATCTCTTTCTCCTCTTCCACTCCAAAGCAAAAAATTGCCAGGCACTAGTTTTGTTGTTCAAATCGCCTTGAAGCCTTGGATTCGGCCAAATTTTGTCGTCGTCGGTGATGGAATTTTGGCCGGACTTGGATGGGGAACCCATGGGGATTTTGAAGCCCATCAACCAAGGAGTCTATTAAGACCCGTCTCAAGCCTCGCCGTGGCCTGATGTCGCTGAACGGTCAACATAAACATTCGGCGAGGGTTCAAGATTTCAAACGTAAATTTAGATGTTTTCCGGTGTGTTTTTGAAGTTGCCTTGTACTGAAATGTTGTTGGAAATATTGAGGTGAACATTTTGAGGTGCAGGTTGGAGCAATCGATGTTGGTCGAAATCTGGCCGCCGCCTGTGGTGGATGGGGTGGAGCTTCGGTAGCGAGAACGTTATTTTCTTCATGGGAAGTTTTCTAGACCATCTAGTGATAGTTTTCGCATAGTTTAGTGTTGTATAATCATGTGTGTGACACTTCGACTATGCGTAGGAATTAGAGCGAGTCGATACGCCAACTCTATTGTCCTTGGCGTGCCGAGAAGAAACGTAATTGGTAGAGTACGAACTTTGGAGTACGATAATTAGAATTGAGGCATGGCCATCAAGTACGGATGAGTCAGTAGCGTTAGTTTACTATTAAAAATAAATGTGAGTTTTCCGATTAATGTGTTGACTTGAGTTCCTCTATTTACATTAGTTGTATAATAGTAACTTTCATTAATTAATTTAGATCTCCGGTTCGCTTTAGGAGCACCGCTTACGAATATCGAATTAGTGGATCGACGACTACCTTTCTGCCAATCTAGGTGAGAGGACTTTGTTTTTCACTATTGTATAGCGAGTCTATTTTATGCTCATGATTTATTTTAAAATTATAACTAAATATGATACGAGTATGTTTATGCATGGAAGCACTGCATTATATTTCACGATTTTTATGCACATCACGTACACGATTATGCATTGAGGCATAGGCTACTCTGTTGATCACTAAGTATGCCCTGGGTGGGCTAGGAATTTCTTACCTGATGACTCCTACATTTTTGCCTCCACACGCTTGCATTACTTTCATTCAGACTCGCTCAGCTTTATTTTACATTTTTTTGTGAAAGGCATAAAATTACGCTTTATGATTTCTTCAGATTGTTTATTTTTCGTCCACTCACTCTGACGCTTTTTATATTTTATATACCTTTCCCTTGGACCCTTTGGTTTCTACCGCCCAGATTGTAGGTTTTAAGCTGAGGTCGGATGTGCACGTAGATCGAGGACACTGTATTATGAATGTTGAGATATGCAATTTCGAAAATTCTGGCTAGTGTTATTGTGAAATACTCTGGAATCATACGATGGCCTTTATCGTGTAATGGAAATCAAAAGATATTTTGAAAGTTTTCCCCAAAAATGAGGGTTCTTACGACGGTCACTCATCATGTAAATGTACATTATAAGACAGGTAGCACTTGATCACCGTCTAAAGTTTGAAAAAGGCTTCACACGTTGGTTATGGCCTTTTTGTCGTCTGGTGGCTGTCGTGTGAAGCCTTTTTTGTAGTAGTGGATTTTCTAGGGAAAGTTCTCATCTCTAGTTTCTTCTCTACTGTAGAGGATCACAAATGAAACAAAGAAGGAAGAAATATATGCAATAAGAGGACCCCAGTAGTGTTTCATAGAGTTAGGTGAGGGTATATTGCAGGCCTCAAGGATTTCATGAGAGCGAGGTCCAAGGCTCAATGCCAATAGGAAGGCATTTGTGGTGTACGTTCAAGATTACAGACTGCTGCCATGGAAGAAAAGGTGGAAGCACACGTTTTCCCAGTGTGCATTTCGCTACCATGGCTGGTTTTGAATGAGAATATGCTTGTTTCTGGCTACTTGTAGTCGAATGACAACTAAATGGTTTGGGTTGACATTTTAGGCTGTAGTGTAGTTGTTGGTTTCCAAATTGGGTTTTAAAATGGATTTTTGGGGATTGTGCTTTAACGAGGGTCTAACTCTCAAATTACTATTGGCCTTTGAGTTAAACTATCGGGCATGAATTTTGGACTCATAACCAAAATTATCGATTGTTTAATTCAACAACGCACATGGGTATTTTCGTTACCTTCCACACCATACCCACGATCATAAGCCCCAAATAATGTATGAGTGCGGCCTAAGAACATGATTGCTTGGTCAAAACGTAATTAAGATAGTATGTTGCATTTTTGCATTATGACATTAGATGGGCAACATGTCTTCGACTTGGGCTCGTTAAATGATGGGATTAATAATTTTTTGGGGTATCAACACTAATAGGATGAACATATCCCGATTCAAAACAAGGAAAAAAAATTATTTAAGAGAACTTATTAATTTATCGATATTTTACTATATAAAATTTTCATTAAAAATTTAGTATATTTTATGCCAGTGATGCCGTGACTATAGCTCGTGTTTTTAGTAGTGGAAGGACATACGTTTGGTAAAGGTTTGGTACAAGGAGAGAACTTTCCACAGAGACTTGTGCTTCAAAACAAAGTACGAAAATATTAAGAGTATATAGAGATCAGTAAGCTTCCTAGAATAAGAGATACAAAGACTTGACTATATAGCTTAATACGACAAAAATATGTCATAGCAGATTAGCAATAAGTATGCTGCTCCATTTTTAGTTTTATTTTTTATCTGTACGTTGTGTCCTCAATCAATACCACTTTAATCATAGTAAACCAGGTCACATTCCTCCAGGCAAGATGTAAAGCTTGGACTTCGTATATAATCAATCATATATATTTCTGATCAAAGTACCGGACCAAACAGATTGCATGCAAGTCCAACTGTGCAACCATGTTCACCTTTCCATTAGGGAAAATAGTTAAGTTGATCTTTAAATTTTATCACAATTAATCAACAATTAATCGCCACTTTAGTTATGAAACTTTAGAAAATGTTAAAATGATCATTGAACTATTATCTCACATATTAATTTGATCATTATGTTCATTTCGGACGTCAATTTTTCTTCTTCTTCTCTAATCTTCACACTTTTCTCGTTTATACAATGTATTTTTCCCTCAAAATCATATCCCTATAATGAAAGCACGTGAAATTTTTTAATTTTTAAACAGACAAAATGATCAAATTGATATATAGATTTAAAGTCCAGTGACAATTTTGATATTTTTTTAAAATTCAGTGATTAGATTATCGATTGTGACAAAATTCAATAATCATTCCAGCCATTTTTCTTTCCAATTAAATCAACCTTGCGCCGGCCAGAAATATATTCCTTGGAGATACTTGATTTCCCAGTCACTGAAAATACCTAGCACTTGGAAATGATGGAATATTTAGTTATAATGCACACATAAGTCAAATTTTCACGTAGTTTCCAATTCCTATTTAAGTTTCCATGAATTTGACCGTAAGAAGAAGAAGAAAAAAAATCAAAATCAAAATTTCCAAAGAGCCAAGGCCTTTACGTGCAATGGACTTTTCCAATTAAAGAGCAGCTGCTCGTGCATTACCTACTCCAGTGTCCTTTCTATATATAAGACCGTACGAAACTCTAAGAAGTCCCTCTTCCACCCTCATTAATTACCTAGAACTATACTGTGAACCCTAGTCAAATCCTACACTCCAACTTTGAAGCCTTAAAAATGGATCCAAGGCTTTTTGTGTGCATTAGCAACAACAACATACCTGAGTTTACCACCTTAAGCCTTGAGAATGAAGGAATCATCCACCAAAAAACAGCTGATTCCTATAACACAGTTTTACACCTTGCTTCGAAACTCGGACACCTTGATATGGTGTTGGAGATTATTACGTTATGCCCTGAAATGGTCGCTGCTGAAAACAAGTACCTTGAGACTCCAGTTCATGAAGCTTGCCGCCTCGGAAAGGCTAGCATCGTGAAGCTTTTAGTAGAAGCCAATCCTCAAGCGGCATGTAAGCTCAACTCTGAGAAAAGAAGTGCTTGTTTTCTGGCTTGCAGTCTTGGTCATCTTGATGCATTGAGTATCTTCCTGAATCAACCATGGATGGTGAGCTTAGAAGATGTCGGGCTTGATCAAACATGTGTTCATGTTGCTGCGTCCAACGGACACACAGGTACGTACTGTATGGAATCGATCTCAAATATTCAAGTCTTGATGATTTTATGAATGAATTAACATTCTTGTTCGTTGAGATTTACATTATGTTTAAATTGCTCTGGTGGTGCAGATATTGTTAGGGAATTACTAAATTTGAGCCCTAACTATGCACAAATGAGTGATGAAACTGGAAATTCACCTTTGCACTATGCTTGCTATAAAGGGCATAGAGAAATAACCTGGTTACTCCTACGGAGAGATGCCAACTTGTCTTTGGAGTACAACAACAATGGTTATACACCTTTGCATTTGGCAGCAATCAATGGAAACATTTCGATCCTTGAAGACTTTGCATTGAAAGCACCAGCGGCTTTTCATTATCTCACGAAAGAGGAAGAGACAATATTTCATCTAACTGTGAGATATGGCAACTATGAAGCTTTGTTATTGTTGCTGCATGTTGCTAACAATACTAATCTTCTTCATTGTCAAGATCGGTATGGTAACACCATTTTACACTATGCAGTTTCTGGAGGGCGTTATGAGGTGAGAATCTCTCTTTAGGGTCAGTTATAAACTTATAACCTTCTTACACCGTCTTCGTTTCTTCATTCTTGATCATGATTTTATTTGAATATTTTTGCATCCATATGTTGTTAGTATAATGCATTTGTGCATCCAAGTGTAATGCTTTTGTCATACTCTCTTTTCAGATTGCTGAGTACTTGATCAACAAAGCAAAGATGGAGATTAACTCGCGCAACACCAAAGGACTTACCTCATTTGACCTCCTTGGTCAGGCCAAGGACAGTGCAGAGGCTCATCATCTTCATACAATATTTCATAAAGCCGGTGGTGAAAGATGTACTAATGTGACTAGTACCTGCTCCCCAGAAACATTGTCCTCAAGGCAGAGTTACATATTCGAATCAGATGTGTCCAACATGAACGACATTTCTTTGCCATCTTTGCAAGAAATAGCATGCATTCAGCCAGACAACCAATACAAGTCCAGAATGTCATCACTCCCAAATCAAGTTCAAGAGACATTTGACAAGGAAGCCTACAAACTAGTATCATCCCCCTTGACCAACTCGCATCACCAACGTAGCAAGTCTTCGAGCAAAAGGCACCGCGAATGTCATAAGCAGAACAAGATGTACAGAGAGGCAATACAGAATGCTAGGAACACCATAACACTAGTTGCCATTTTGATCGCTACTGTTACTTTCACGGCGGGGATTACTCCTCCAGGCGGTGTCTATCAGGACGGAGAAATGAAAGGGAAGTCAATGGCAGGCAGAACAACTGCATTCAAGGTGTTTGCAATAAGCAATGATGTGGCTCTCTTCACATCACTGTCAATAGTTGTAGTTCTTGTCAGTATCATACCCTTCAGGCGAAAACCGCAGATGACACTCTTGGTGTTTGCTCACAAGGTCATGTGGGTGGCTGTGGCTTTCATGGCAACAGGTTATGTTGCAGCCACATGGATGGTCAGGCCGAGAAATCATGGGACGGCGTTTGTATTTGTGGCACTGTTGGCGGTTAGTGGTGGCACTCTTGGAACAATTTTCATTGGTTTGGGAGTGATGCTTCTGGATCACTGGCTAAGAAAGTTGAATTGGAGGAAACTGAAAAGGGGAATATGGGGTGGTGCGGATGAAGTCGAGAGCCAAAATTCAGATGTTGAGAGCTCATTCCATCAAGGCTATCACTCGTACTGAAATGTTTCTCACCAGAAATGAACTGTAAATTAAGAATGTGAATTTGAATTTAATAATATCAATGAAACTATTCTTTGAGGAATATCTCAAAAAGTTATCAATGTAAATAATATCAATGTGAATTTGAATTTATTCTTTGAGGAATATCTCAAAAAGTTATGAAACTATTCGCATATTTTAGCTTTGGACCATGCGGTATCAAATTTAATTTCTTAGTTTTTTCCAGTCCATTAGTCCATACTCAATACAATTACTGACATTAAGCTACATGTAATAAGATACATGAATGGGTCTTTTCCTTCAAAATTATTGGAGTGATGTCTTGCGACTCTTGCTAGCTAGAAGTTAATTACATCTTTCTCAATGTCTTCTTTAATTAGCAGAGCAGCATCTTGTGTGTCGTGTGTCTGGAGATGCATGCAAGTTTCTAAGGTATTTCTTCTTTCAATTCCTTCTTAATTTCCATACAGCTCTGGAAGTGTCTGAGTAACTTCTTAGATGGATGTTATCAATAATTTCCAGGACTAACCAACACTTCTGGAACTTGGATCTATCCCAAGAAGTTACCGAGAAATTAAGTGTTCTTTGACTCCATAAACAGAAACCAATGACTAAATTGTGTGGAGTAAACGATGGGACAGAAAAGACCTTGACTTCCTCATTTACAAGTCTTTCTCTCTTCTAGATAGACATCTCCAATAGTATTATATAATCTGCTGTTTATAAAATTGTTTGGGACTTACATGTACGTGAAAGAGATACTACTCCTAAAGTTTCCCATTGAAAATATTCAAGGCTTGAAGAAATGAATGCAGGGCTGTTTCAGGCCATTGCAAGAAATGATATTCAGACTTTCATTGACTTGGCTCAAAACAATGGGGTACTTATTCTTCAGAAAACAAAGGAAACAGAAAACTCAGTGTTACACCTTGCTGCAAGGTTCGGGCATGTTGAGATGGCATTGCGAAACTTCTGCCTGACTTTGTTTCTCTTCGTAAAGTTATGGAAGAAACTCCGTTACCTCAAGCTTGTAGCCAAGGGAACGCCAACATTGCGAAGCTGCTTTTAGAGGTCAACCCCTCTGTGGCATATTCTGCTTTCTACATAGCCTGCAGTAATGGGCGTTGATAGTCGCATATTTATGCGTCTATTTGGTATTTAATTTGTTCCCTATATTTAGTTTATTGTTATTAATCGAGTGAATCAATTATGTTTATTTGTTTTTAGGTATTTTGAAGATTAATGGAGAAAAAGAGATTAAATAACATATTTTGAAGCTGTTTGGCGAGGAACTGCCTGGCGAGCAGATTATAGGAGATTACGTACGTTGGTTTTGGTTCTTGGCGAGGAGGTGCTTGGCACGTGAGTTAATTGGCTTAATTAAAGGAAGACTTTGATTGAGCTAGTTAAGGAGTGTACGTACGTTCTATGCGAGCAAAGTTGGTGAGAGAAGTAGAGTTGGACTTGGAAAAGGAGTCATGCAAGTGCTCAACTTGCTAAGTTAATTAGCCTAGCTTTTGTTTTATAGATATACATATATCTTAATTGAAGAAGAAGTGTTTGACATGGAATGGGAAACTGGAGCACGTGGGCTGCTAGGCTTCCTAGCTTTGTTGCATATATATATTGCAAGTAGGGGTTGAAAAGGAGTACGTACGGCTGGCTTGCAAGAAGGAGGAAAAGACAAAGTAGAGTCAAGGGAGAAGAAGAAGCTTTCATGCATGCGAGCTAGTCCGATCTCGACGTCGCCAAGAGTTCTTCTTTCTCCATCTTTTGTTTATCTTTTATGAATTCTTTGATTTTATTATTTATGACTATGAGTAGCTAATTTTCCTTTGTTAAGGGGCTGCTTGAAGCCCTATACATGAAGTTTTTTTAATACATACACTTTAATCTAGTTTTGCATATTTTATGAATGAGGTTTCTTTCTCTGAATGATCACTGTATGAATTCTTGTATGTTTGCTTTGGTGGCCAACTTAGTATGCATGCTAGGGTTCTAGTTTCATGAGATACGGGCGACTGAAGATAATTTCTTCCACCGGATTCTCTATAGTGATACACCGATTTTACCGTCGGGAGATTGAAATTCATAGGTCTAGCAAGACAAGCCCATAGTGTACTTGTGAACCCTTGTAGCTTCTCAAACCTTTTCTAGAACTTAATGCTTTCTTCTTTGTAAACCTTGGGGTCCATGACTATGGGTTCAATAGAGGGATAGATGTAGGGGAGGTCCATGACAAACTTGCATAGGCATAAGGATTAGGTAATAGGATGTGGTTGTAACAATCAACTCTTCCTGGGAACTTTCATTCATTGAATATGTGCATTAGATTAAGTATGTGTTAGATAGATGGAATGACGGTGGTGGATTGCATTCCTCTTAACTCTTTAATCATATAGTTTAAATCAATTTGCATTCATTAGCATATTTACTTTCAGCATTTACTTTCTGCATTAGCTGTAGCTTAGCCTATTTATTTCGGTAACTAAATCAACTCCGAATACCCTCAAATTTTGTGTGGTAGTCCGCCACGGTGTCTAGTTCATTTTGTAAAAATTTCGTAGCATTTGAGTCTGTTTAGCTTAGGTTCGCATATCATTAGTGTTCTATGGTCGAGTCTGTCAGCATAGTAGTGTGTTAGGATTTAGTTTCACCAATTCCTTGTGTTCGATAACCCCTATTTATCTTACTACATTGATATATATATTCAAGTTGTGAATATGGTATCTTTGAGAGGTGTTAATCCGCTTTGTCAGGCGTGTATGTTGCTGTTTTTATGTACATGGCAAACCAACCAGGGGTGATAGACTTTGAACAACGTCAACTCTTGTGCAACATTATGTATATGTTTGCAACATGAATGTTGTTCTCCTGTGCGTCTCATAACCTGAACTAGTATTTCAAACAATATTTCTGCATGCAGATATCGTAAAGAGTATTTTGGAAGCTTGCCCTCGGTTTCCCTGGACGGTTGACAGCAAGGGAAATTTGCCACTCCATTTGGCTTGCGAAAAAGGTGACTTAGAGATAACAAGAACGCTCTTGATGATTGATCCAAACGTTGCTGTTGAATTCAATCAGTATCATTACACGCCAGTACACATGTCTGCGATGAATGGTCATGTCCAAATCCTTGAGGAATTTCTTTTGTGCTCTCCGAGATCTTTAGATATAGTGACTGGAAGAGGAGAGACGGTGTTTCACCTTTCTGCAAGATTCGATAGATATAATGTTTTTACCTCTTTGGTAGAAAATTATAACAACCCCAACCTCCTAAACCAGGCTGACAGGCATGGTAGCACCGTCTTGCATCTTACTGTCTCTGCAGGGAGCATTAGAGTAAGTTATCCTATTCCAGTTGCTAGTAATTATGATTGGTCAATTTTCTTATCATTGTCACTTTGTTTGTATCATCTCAAGTCTATATTGAATTTTCAGTTATCAGAGTACATCATCAGCAATACTACAGTTGATGTCAATTGTATAAACCAAAGAGGTCAAACAGCGCTGGACATACTAAATCAACGGAGAAGATCATTGGATCTTAAAGATATGTTGAAGAGTTTTGGTGGCAGGACAAGTACTGATTTATTCACTTTAAAACCAAAGATTCTTGAGATAGATCCCAAGACGGCAACAACAACGGAAAGTCCTAGAGCTGATGTACTTGAAAAACAATCTGATGGATTTTTGAAGCTGACGTAGATTCACCAGGAAGTGATCAAGACAATTTTGAAAATGGTGTGGAAGGCATCGCTATAAACGATGAACCAATCGAAGACTTCACTCCGGTACAAAAAACGGTTAATCCATCTCTTGAAGATGTGATAAGCTCCCTGATCATCAACAAACAGCAGCGAATTCCAAGGCCAAGAGAGAAAAAAAATAGTGAGTGAAACTAGGAAACATGAGATAGAGGCATTGCAAAATACTAGGAACACTATCACAATAGCTGCTGTTCTGATTGCCTCGGTTACTTTTACTGCTGGGATAAACCCTACTGGTGGCGTCCAGGACGGATGGCCTAAAGGATAGTCCACAGTCGGTAGAACAACAGCCTTTAAGGTCTTCACAATAAGCAACACAGCTGCATTGTTCATATTTATATGCATCGTCATTGTCTTGGTGAGCATCATTCCCTTTTGACGAAAACCATTGATGAAGCTACTTGTAGTTGCTCACAAGGTCTTGTGGGTCGCCGTGCCACTGATGGCCACAGCTTTCATTGCAGCCTCATCAATAATCATGCCACACGGACAAGGTAAAAGAGAAAGTTGGACTCTTGAAGTTGTGATATGTTTGTGTGCAGGGATATTGGGACCTGTTTTTCTCTTTCTTGGTGACACATGGACTAGACACTGGTTGATGAAATCGAAATGGAGGAGACAAATAAGTGAAAGTTCAGAAGAACGAGCACAGAAGCAAGTACAGAGAAGGTGATCGGTGTTTTACCACCCTCAAAAATACCCTATAATGAACTTAATATGCTTGTCAATGCAGTACAATAGTATAGGGGTCAATCCACAGGGAAAGATGAGACTTAATATTCTAAACTACAAACAAACACAAAAGTCAGAAATCTGACAGACTCGACCACTAGACACTAACGTAATTAATTAAAATAGCTAGACTCAACCTAAAATTACAAAATTAACACTGGACACTAAAGACACCCTATCGAGCTTCGATGCAAAATTTCGATGCAATCGGAGTTCGATAGGTTATCGAACAAAATTATGAAAAACAGAGTATGAAACTGAAACAGAAAACAGAATATGACTAAAACTAGAATCAATGATAAAATGGGTTAAGGGAAGTGTTATCCACCACCGTCAATCCATCTAGACGACAAATGCTTAACTAAATAATGGAATTGTTATGAATGAAAGATTTCCAGGAAGGCCCCGAGTTGTGAACACAACCTATTACCCAATCCTTATGTTTACAACATTGAAGGTCTGCTTATCAATATTGTCTATCCCTCAAAGAACCCGAAGTCACGGACTCGAATTTACTAAGAGAAAAGCATTAAGATTTAGAAAGGGTTTGAGAATCTACAAGGCTTCATAAGTACACTACGGTCGTGTCTTACTAGACCTAGGGTTTCTTATACCAAGCATGTATGGGTTCTACTATTGAAACTTGAGGAAGGTAATAATCACCAACAGCCATCAATTTTCTTAGAATTAGATTCCTAAACATGCATACTAAGCGTGCACTCAAAGCATACATAATCAAGAATCATCACTGTATAAATAACAAAGAAACCTCATTCAAATAGCAAAAACAAAATTTAATTAAAGTGCATAACCAATCTAGATATCATGAACGGGGCTTCAAAACAGCCCCTTAACAATGGAGTTTAGCTCCTCATGGAAGCCATAAAATTCTAGTCTAAAAAGAAAAGAGAAAATTATCGAATGGTCTCCGTCCGTCCCCTGCGTACGTTCTCTTCTTAGCTATTTATATGTTTCAAACTAGCTAGGTTAATTAACCTAGCTAGCAACCCACGTGCCAGCAAAAAGTCCAAAAGCAAATGGACTCCCAAAGTCCAAGTCCAACTCTTCATAATCTCATTATTAAATTAGGACTCTTCTCTTCTTCTCCTTGCTAACCCATCGAACTTCGATAGCCATCAAACTTCGATAGCCATATATATATATATCAAAGTTGATTCACTGGCCAGCATGCATCACGTGCATGCCTCTTCTTTTCAACCCACTTGACATACATATATAAATATAAGAGAATGCATGCATGCAGCCATCCTGACACAAAGCCACTTTCCCCTACGTACGTCTCTTTGGCTATATAAGTATATATATATATATATCACAGCTTCTCTTTTATCACATGCTCGATAAAACAACTTGCAGAAGGGCTTCTCTCTAGCGAGGCTCGCCAAGACAAAACCTCATCGAGGAGGTTTCATCGCCAGGAAAAATTATTTAATCCCTTTTCTTCATTTATCTCCAAAATACCTAAAAACAAATAATAATGTTAAATTGCTTAAAAACATAACAAAAGAGCTAAATATAAGGTTCGGTTAAGCACATAAACGTTGCCTAAATATGCAACTATCAGAAGGGCACAGAAAAGAAAAGGGCAGACTCCGGAATACAGCTCCTCAGTATCCAACAATTCCCATGCTGAGAGTTTTGAAGAACTAGGATACCATACTAAAATCAAGATGATTCAATTAAGTTTGTTTAACCAGTATCGTTCCCCATCAATCAAGAGTGATTTTCTTCTTGAAAGCTCATTTCTTTGTCGTCTAAATATTGGTGTGTTGTAGGAGAAAATATGTAAACGGGAAAAACTGTAGCTCTTTCATTGATAGAATGCCTTAAATAGAGGCTGATACAATCTATTACAATAAGTGTCCCGATATGACAGAAATTCCATGTATCTATCTAATTAATATCCGTATCTAAATAGGACAAGACACACACCAGGAATTATGGAGAATTAATCTCCTTTAACACTCCCCCTTATGTCGATAGCCATAAGAATGATGCATGATTTGTTGTCTCATTAAAAACCTCGCCAAGCAAACAAAAACCTCATGGGTAAAACAAAAGCTTGGTCTAAGGGAAAAAGAGTACAGCGCACTAACTACTAAAACTACTACATGTGATGTAGCCTCCCCCTGATGTCTACAGGAATGTAACTCCCCATGACTGTAAACTCAGTCTAGAAGTTCTGATGACTTGCGCATACCAATGCTTCTCACATGTTTCACAAAAGTAGATTTAGGAAGTGACTTAGTAAATAAGTCCGCAGCATTATCAACGGAACCAATCTGGTTCACTTGGATATTCAACAGCTGCTGTTGGTGCTGATTAAAGAAAAACTTCGGTGATATATGTTTTGTATTGTCACCCTTAATGAAACCCAACTTCATATGTTCAATGCATGCAGCATTGTCCTCATAGATGCAAATAGGATCAGTAATAGTAGATTTCAATCCACTAGAGTCTCAAATATGACCTATGATTGACCTGAGCCAAACACATTCTCTAACTGCTTCATGTAAAGCAATTATGTCAGAATGATTCGAGGAAGTAGCAACAAGGGTTTGCTTTGTTGATTTCTAAAATATCACCGTGTTTCCCATAGTGAAAATATAACCGGTCTGTGAACGACCTTTGTGTGGGTCAGAGAGGTACCCAACATCAGCAAATCCAACCAACACATCAACCGGTGTTTTGGAATAGGGGACAACATGAAAATCACTTACAACAGCTCCATCTTTCGATGGGTCGAACAACTCATTTGATGGATCGAAGGGGTTACTCTGATCCGTCCAGGAAGCATCTTTTGATGGATCGAAACTGATCTATGCATTTTATGCATATTAATTAATGTATTTTCTCTACATTTTTACTTTGATAATTGCTTAGTTTTATTAGTTTTAACTTATTTTGTTAATTTCAGGTGTTGACCAAAAGAGACGGAGTAAAGAAGTCTATAAGCATTCAAAGTCTAGCAAAATGGAAGGAAAAAATTCGGCTAAAGAGATGGATCGGAAATTCCAAGGAAGAAAGAAGAAAAATTGGGTCTAATTAATTAGAAGACCATTTAGGGAGCCCAAATTACTCAAGAGTGGACTAAGATTAATGAAGATGGGTCAAAGACCAAGAGCATGTCCAAAGAAGCCCAACGAAAGAAGATGGATTAAAATGAATTATCAGAAATCGGCCTTTGTACATCAGCCCACTTCAAAATATCACTGTGAATAGATCCGGATGAATATAGACGTGGTTAGTATATGGTTGGAAAGCTCTGGAAGTCTAGTTTCCAACGCAACTAGAATCACACGATTTGGAGTTATAGAACGAGAGAAATTCCAGTTTTAGTGGAGAAGGATCAGGTTACCTGGGTGGAGTAGTTAGAGTCCTAGAAGGAGTCGAACCAGGCTTTGCTTGGCCTATATAAAGGGAGCTTCGGCCAGAACAAAAACATCACTTATTCTATAGCCAAACCTCTGCCAAATACTCTCCTCCTCCCCACAAATTAAGCCGACATCCTCAAGAAGCCGACTACACCACCATAACGCCGCATCTCTTCCTTCACCGACGCATAGGGGATTCCGAACGTCATCCACCAAAGAAGTCTAGTTCTCTTGAGTATCCATAGGGGATTCCGAAGATATAAAAGTGTAACAATGACCTCTTTACTCCGTAGTCTCTTTTTGTTCATGAAACTTGTTTGTGTGTTTTGGATGATTGTATTTCGGTTTTATTACATAAGTAAATTTCAATAACTTTTCCATGTGTTCCTTATTCTAGATTTCAATTTGCATGAAGTTAATTGGCTCTTAATGCTTTGGTTTTGATTTAGGGGATTCCTAGTCTAGATCAATGGTGTTTATGGGATGCCTAGCACAAAATATGAATTATGCATGTTTAATCGAAATTTAGGGTTATGGGATTTCGGTAGTGTTGTTATTTGCATGTGTTAATAAATGAGTTAGATTATGGATTAAGTTGATCACATGTAAATAATTAATTAGGTTTTTATTTATTTTTGTCGAAAATATGGTAAGGGTTTTTGGGATTTTCTTATGCGTTTGCTTGTCTATGAGTTGATGCATGTTAAAGTCCTAGGAATACTTGCTATGTGATTGACGTTTTTAGTAAATAAATTAGCCAATTAAAACCCACAAATTCGAAACCCCCCTTTTTAACACCACAAAAATTGCATGCACCCTTTAATCCCCGGTTAGAACGATCCCTACTTGCTTAAAATACTACATCTATAGGGTTCTAAATTATATGATTGATTTATGTGTTAAGTGTTTAATTTGATGCATGTTTTAGTCATATCAGAAACTCAGACTCAGATTTCAAGTAGCAAACAGTCTCATTGATCTCTTCAAGAGTTCCGATGATATTCATATCATCAACATATACAGCTACTATAGCAAATCCTAAACTTGTTCTTTTAATGAACACGCAAGGGCATAAATCATCATTCTTATATCCCTTCCCAATCAAGTAGTCACTGAGGCGTGTATACCACATCCTACCGGATTACTTTAATTCATACAGTGAACGTCTCAACTTTATAACATGAGCATTCTGTGGTCTAGAGTTACTTGATTTGGGTAGAGCAATGTCATATGGCACTCTCATGTATATCTCTGAATCAAGATCACCATAGAGATATGAAGTAACCACATCCATAAGCTACATACTAACCTTTTCAGACACTACCAAGATAATCAGGTAGCGGAAGGTGATGATGTCCATAACAGGAGAATATGTCTCCTCATAATCAATTCCAGGGCGCTGAGAGAAACCTTGCGCTACAAGCCTAGCTTTATAACGCAAGACTTCATTCTTCTCATTACGCTTCCGAATAAATACCCATTTCTGTCCAACAGGCTTTACATTCGGTGGGCATAGCACAACCGGACCGAAAACTTGCCTTTTATTCAGGGAGTCTAGTTCAGCCTGGATTACTACCTTCCATTTCAGCCAATCTGCTCTACGTTGACATTCAACAACAGAGCGGGGTTCCACTTCATCGTCGTCAATAATTTCCTGAGCGGCGGAATAAGCAAACATATCATCAATTAACATGGAAGATCTATCCATAAGAACGCGCATCATTTGTTCTAAGCGAGATTTCTTTGTTCTCTGACATCACAAAAGGTTCTGAAGCGTCCCCCAGACTTGCCAATTGTGATTCAAGGACATAATTGTAGTCAGAGACAATCTCATGTGATGGATTCACAATGTTGATGATTAATGGATCTTTTTGTGCCTTGATGGCCTGCCTTTTAACCGGCGGCTCATCAGTGAATTTTCTTGGTCTCCCCCTTTTCCTGGTGGGAGCCGAGACCGATGCAACACCTTCCACATGAGCAAGAGGAACGTCTCCTTTCCTAGTGTTGCTACTAACAAATCCCTTTTTCGAGATTTCCAACCTTGTAGGAACATTTGCAGCAGGTATATCCGATCTCGTCACTTTAGCGATATCAGCAAATGAGTCAGGCATAGAGTCTGCTACTTGCTGAAGATCGAGTATTCTTCGCACTTCTGTCTCACTCTAAGACATGTGAGGATCATGAAGAGACACAGTGGGATTAAACCATGTCAATTCCTGACATTCCACTGGAATGGAAACATTCCTATCTCCCCCTAACGGCGGGAAATATGTCTCTTCAAAGTGACAATCTGCAAATCTAGCAGTAAAGAGATCTCTTGTTGAAGGTTCAAGATAATGGACTATCGTTGGAGATTCATGACCAACATAAATTCCTAATCTTCTTTGAGGACCCATTTTAGTGTGCTGTGGAGGCGCAATTGGCACATAAACCAAAGATGCGCAAATGTGAAATTTCAGGCTCATATCCAGTTACCAACTGGTACACACTGAATGGTTGGCGGGCTATGGGTCTAAAACGAAGAAGCATTGCTTTGTATAACACTGCATATCCCCATGCAAAGACTGGTAAATTTGCATGCATTACCAAAGCCCTAGCCACAAGCTGTATCCGCTTGATATGAGCCTCTGCTAAACCGTTCCGAGAATGAACATGAGGAACGAGATGTTCAACTTCAATCCCAATGGACATGCAATAATCATCAAAAGATTTTTATGTAAATGTGATGAGCCAGAACAAAATCAGTAGTGTAATCGGCTTAATCCACGAGTTAGCGCGTAATCACCGTTTTCCGTAAATTGATTGATTTGCAGGTTTTGATCACGACTTAAATATTGGCCAAGAATTTGAGTTGAGTCTCTTCTTGAGAGTTGTTGTACGCGTGATTTCGAGTTCGTGGGCGGTTCTGGATAATTATTTCGATAACCGAAGAATATCTTATGAATATTTGAAAGCACGAAATCTCGTCGTGTTTATCCGTTCGATTTGAGTTATCCGAAACGTGGATGTGATTTTTTTTAGACCATCAATCATATCGAGCCGCGAGTATAAATATCGGAATAGTCGAAATTTTTTTGAAAAATCACTGTTTGGAAGTTTGACCGTCGTTTGACCAAAAATTGACCGTTGACTTTAGTTGACCGGAGATCCACCTTGGGTTGCGAACTGCCACCGTCCAACCCAGATTTTTCGGCCACTTCCGGCCACAAAATTGGTATGGTTAGAATCCTCTCTTGATTTCCGATGGTTTAGAACTTGGATTTGGGTGATTTGATGAAGTTATGAGGGAGAACGAACTCGGTGAAGTTCATGGATTTTGTCGGATTTGGGTGGCCGGCTCCGGCCACTTTTGGGGTCAGGTTTTTAGGGGGAAAGGTTCCCCTCATCCTTGTGAAGCTTTTGGGTGAAGGAATTATGATTTGGTTGAGGTTTGAAGCTCGCTGGAATCTCACTGGAATCCATGGGTTCCGTGAGTTTCGAGCTCAATTCCGGCCGGTGGGCTTGAAATTGGGTCTCGGTGTAGAAGAGAAATGTGTTGGGCTTGAGGAGGACTTGTGATCTGAAAATTTTGGCCGGGATCCGTCACCGTTGACGCCGCGCCGCCGACGGTGGCTGCGGTCAACGGTGGCGCTTCGGCGAGGGAGTTGACTTTTTGAAATTTGATGAGTTTTATGTCATTTTACTCGTTTTCGCGCTCCGAACGCAGTCGTGAGGTTTTCGAGATGATTTGAGTGCCGGATTTTTAGTTGAGGGTTTGTGTGGAGATTTCGGGAGTTTACGTCGATTATTTTGTATCGAGTTATATGTTTCCGGAAATGGTTGGTTTCCTAGGTGTGGTACAGAGTAGTGAATTGTGATTTTGATCAGTTATATTTTGTGATTATTCAGGGGATTGAGATCGTACTTTGGGCGACGGATCTTCCGCCATATCTCGGGATTAGAGCGTTTGCGCGCTGTGCTTGTCTGTGAGTGGACCTTTCTTTTCACTGATCGATTGCGAGTCTTTATATTATATTTTACAAGCATGAGCATACGTTTGTGATTATGACTTATACGAGCATGTGCTTTACGATTATGCATTTAAATTATGCTTTATACGTATGCATGAAACTATTTATTATTTGATTTACACAAAGTACAGTCTTAGTATATGTGGTTGTATCAATACACTTGCATCCCGGCTGATCCCCGAGGATGTCTACCAGGGGGAACTGTACCTTGTGCCGATGTATTTCCGGGTGGGTACAGATTTCTGTTCCTTGTGCCGATGTATTTCTGGGTGGGAACAGATACCCTGACCTGAGGCCTTTCTGGTTAGAATCACGTGTGGGTCTAGGATCCCCTGATTCGGACTGTACTAGCACGGATGTGTCCATGAGTGACCCCGTGGGATTTTTCTATGCATGCTCTGTACGCTGGAGGAGTTTGGGTTAACCTCGTGTACTATATCATATTCATTCATTTTGACTCGCATATGTTTTTATAACATATATTATTCGGCGAAAGACATTTCGTCCACTCACTCTAACGGTTTATATGTCTTTCCCCTGGCCTTTTCGGTTTCCGTGCCCAGTTTGCAGTTCGGATTTTGGTGTCTCACGTCGTGGTCGGAGGCTAGTTATTCGAGCTACCTTTCTTTTCTAGTAGGTTTCTTGTTTTGCCTACTGTTGTACATTTTGTATATATACACTAGAGGTCGCTCTGATACGATACTAATACATGTTTTATGTGGTTTTTCCCGGATTTTCTATATTATATAGTTATGTTTACTGTTTATTGCTATTGTTATTATATTGAGAAATCCGGATGGAATTGGTGCCCACGGTTTGGCTTTTGTGGCATAGGATGAAGTTTTATTTTTCAGGTGCAGGTAAAGGCAATTCCGCGTTAGTAGCGTTACTCTGCCAAAATTTTAATGGTTTTTGTTGGTTTGTGTTTTCAGAAGGGGTTGGATTCCGGTTTAGGAAACTAAATCGGGGTTGAGTCCTTTCAGTAAACTCTCCTGCATTATCCAATCGAATAGACTTGATTGGATGATCTGGGTGGTGAGCCCTGAGCTTAATGATTTGAGCCAAAAGTTTTGCAAATGCGGCATTCCTTGTGGATAGCAAAGCAACGTGTGACCATCGCGTTGATGCATCTATCAAAATCATGAAATATTTAAATGGTCTGTATTCGGGTTTGATAGGTCTACAAATATTACCTTGGATCCTTTGTAAGAATGGAATATTGTCATTATTATCAACAGCAAAAGAAGGACGAGCCGTCAATTTTGGTAAAGAACAAGCTTTGCAGAACGAGTGATGTGCATCAGAGATTGCAACATAAGAATCTGGTGGGATAACGCGCAACGCCTCAACGGTACTTTGCCAGGATGGTGCTGCACTCGTCTTAGAGACCGAGCCAGGAATGAGAGGAGTAATCTCATCCTCACCATCTAAACCGATAGAAATAGATCCACATGTTTTTTCACTCTAAAGAACGGATGACCATGAGTATTTTTTAAGATTTTGATCATCATGTCACGACTTGTGTGTCCCAGCCAAAAGTGCTAAAGCTTTTATGATACAGAATCACGCATAGTAGTGTGAGTCACGGCATTGGATTCAATGATCCGAACTTTCGTTAGATATAAACCACTACGAATAGCTGGAAACTTCTCTAGAATGCGCTTGCGGCGCATTCAACAGAGGTTATACACAATAGTTCTTTTCCATTCTCACAATAGGTTTCCAAGTGAAAACCGTTTGCACGAATATCCTTAAAACTTAGTAAGGTTCGATTGGCCTTTGACACGTATAAGGCATCAGTGATATATAATTTTGTACCATGGGGTAGCAAAAACTCTGCAGAACCACACCTTTGTATAACGGGCGCTGCACCAATCATGGTTGTCACTGAGAATTTGTATGGAAAAAGATCCACAAATAGTTGCCTATTCCGCAGAATGGTATGGGTAGTACCACTATCTGTTAGACACTCAATTTCGCCTTGAGACATCTACACAATCAATGTAAATAAGTAAGTCTTTGAAGCAAAGACCAGGCGTACACTTTAAGTATGTACTTAAAGATTTAGATAAGGGTGTGACCCTTGTTAAGTGCTGATATGGCATGACACAAACTGATATATAACCACATCTGGTGTTGAAATCCAAGTTGGTCGAAATTTTTTTATGTGATTTTCCGATACCATTTTTGATGGGTCGAAGCAAAGCTTCGATGGGTCAAAAAATTAACCTGAGACAGTTCTTCGATGGGTCAAATAACTTTTCGATGGATCAAAAAAAAATGACCAGAACGATGTCTTCGATGGGTCGAGTAGGTTTTCGATGGATCGAAGGAACCCAAAAATGAGATCGAATTTTCGACATCAGTATACGATGGGTCGAAGAGATTGTCGATGGGTCGAAAAATTTGACCTGAGACATTCCTTCGATGGGTCGAAGAGAGTGTCGATGGGTTGAAAAATTTGACCTGAGACATCCCTTCGAAGGGTCGAAGAAGTGCTCGATGGATCGAAATGTGCAACGAAAGGACCCGAGGATAGGCTTCGATGGGTCGAAATTTTTTTTCGATGGATCGAAAATGCTAGAAAACAACCCAAGAGATAGTTTCAATGGGTCGAAGTGCAATACTTCGATGGATCGAAAATGTCACCGAGTTCAAAATAACGTGGAGCATGTCCACACCCACACGTCAGAAACATTATAGCTTGAGCTTTTGACTCTTTAGTGGGGGGCAGGAGATTCGTTCCAGGCCCAGAGGGTTTGATGGTGTTGGTCAATCTCTTTCCGATGAATGTAGTTTCCCCATCAGAGACCCAACGACGATATTCCTTGCCTTGGAGGTCAAGGATGTCGAATTCCGGCCTAGCTGGCTCATTCGAACTCATCTACAAAAACATACAGAGATGTTTTGTTAATAACGATCAAAAACTACGATCACAAAAAATTTCAAATTTTATGAATAAGAACGTGATCCATGATATATGGTCACGAAATCGATCATAAACGGTGGCAAAAACCACACCCAGCTACCATGACTAACTGTCACATGGGATCGATTTCCCTTTTCTTTTCTTTTCTTTTCTTTTCTTTTCTTTTCTTTTCTTTTCTAAACCGTGACTCCCCTAGGACCGTCACTTATACTCTATGGATATAGGCTCATAGGAACTAGGGTAAGAACATGTAATAGAAAACAACTCATATTATAATTATCATCAACTTAGATCTAGGGTGTTGCGGTAAGTAAGTTTGCTAGATCTAGAGATTGATGGTTTAGAAAAGTTTACCTCGATGAGTGTTATGCTCGGTATGACCTCTACTTGTGATGAATGAGAAGAAGTTCTTCTAAAACGATTTCTTGGAAGTCGTGTAATCTTGTCAATCTTCTTTTTTTTTCCTTTTTTTTCGGGCAGTCTGACCTTCATGCACTCAAATGGTAATAACTTTCTCTAGATACCTCCGAATTAAGATTTTCTAGATGTTCTGAAAACTAGACACCTGGAGCCTTCCGTGCATATGAAGATTCTCTAGTTCATCCTGAACTGCTCACAATCTTCTGTGGAAGTTTGCTAAACTGCACAGGCTCAATTTTGGCTGAAGAAGAGGAAAGAGGCCAACGGTGGTCAGTAATTTTCTCCTAGTTTTTGGGTTTTTCTATTAACTCTAAGAGTCGTGCTGATAACGTGTTGTAGGAGAAAATATGTAAACGGGAAAAACTGTAGCTCTTTCATTGATAGAATGCCTTAAATACATGCTGATACAATCTATTACAATAAGTGTCCCGATATAACAGGGATTCCATGTATCTATCTAATTAATATCCGTATTTAAATAGGACAAGACACACACCAAAAATTATGGAGAATTAATCTCCTTAAACATGGTGTAGTTTTATTTAAAATATATATATATATATATATTCGCTGGGTAAAGAAAAAAGAGGAATTTCAATTGAGTTTCAGTTTCTAGGTTCAACATAAGAATATAAGATTTAGTCCTGTCAGAGTCATTTTTTTTAATTGAGGTCCTTTAATTGATTGTTTTGTCCAATTTACCTTTCCAAGTTTAAGAAAGGAAAGAAAATCAAATTCTACAAATTGTGTTTTTCCATCATTATTATTTTTATTCTAATTTCAAATTTAAATTCACACACTTTAATTCAGGAACAATTTCAAATAATTATGAAATACAAATAAACCTAAATTATAGATACCAAGTAATGAAGAACATAGAGTAAATCTAATCAAGAGGTATACTCGAAAACTTGTAATCAAAAGAAGAAGAAAAATATACAAGCATATAGTAAATGAATAACCTCATACAGAAGTAAATATTTTCAAAACAAATATTAAGTCTATTAATTCGGTACGTTTAACATAAACCTAATCAAAAGATGAAAAATGAAAAGCATGCATCGACCATGTCTATCTAAACATAAGGTATCATTAACATAAGTAAATTTCTAACCTCAAAAATAGGTATATATATGTCCTTAAGTATGTCTACAAGAAAGGTATAATATGAAAGAGAGGTGATATGCGTATGAAAGAAAAGTAGAAACATAACCTCAAATATAAGTATGAAATGATCAATATTTAACCTCAAATATAGATGCACAAACATAAACCTCAAATATAGGTATGATTACCAATATATGTCTTGCTAAAATTTATGTCTAAAAGAGATGTAGAATCTTGAATATAAGATTACTATTTACGTTCAATAGAACGGTAAAATCTCAATGTGACAATACTTTCATGACAAAGAAGAAGAAATAATAGAATTTGTACATATACAATAAATTATGAAAAGTTTAAAAGATTGTGACAATATATACCTTTGACGTGCATGCAAATGAAAAAGAAGAAGAACATGAACAAAAAAATGAGAGAAGAGGAGAAGAAAGAACAAGATAAAAATAAACTATATCCAAGCTATTTGTAACATCCCAACTTGAAATTAACCTTTTATATTCTGATTTAGTGCTAATCAATGATGGTAGTTATTTTTGACACCGTCGGTGAATATTGAGAGCTTTAGTTGACTTTTTATAGGATAGTTAAAGTTGGTTGACTTTGAATGGAACTCGTAGAAATTGTCAAGCCAAGTCCGTGGACACAAAGAATGCCCGAAAACAGAGTTACAATACGAAAGTTACATTTGCTTCAACCTCACGCGGCTTTCGGGTTTAAATCGATGTCGTCATTGGCGAGGTCTCCAACGACGAGCTGGGTAAGGTTCTGACCCTTTTTGGCATCTTGATTGTATTATTGTTGTGTAAATTTGGTTGCAGATACAACTCGTGGAAATCGAATTGATTTCCGACAAGTTCGAATCAGCCTCCGCCGCATACAGCGTTGCCAGCAGTTTTGGCCTATGAAGGGAGAGGGGTTTTGCTCCCCTCACTGCCGCTAGTCATTTGGGACCGGTTTCGAGCTCCGCTATGGCTTGACGGCGAGATCAGAGCCGGAATCCATTTTGGGCCGTGAGCTTTCGGGGCATTTTCTGGTTAAACTAGTCGGAATTAGGTGAGGGTGCTTTAGACAAAGTTCTTGGGCTCCTCGAGAGCTTTGTTTTGGTGAGTCATTTGTCACCACCGGCGGTGGTCGCCGGTGGTGGCACGCGGGCGACACGCGCCGCCGTTTACGGAGGTGCGTGGCCGAAAAAGTTGACCGAAAAATTATATTCCTAAATGGGTCGAGTTCTATGTCGTTTTACTCGTAATTACGTACTGATCGCAATAATGAAGTTATTAAACTGATTTGGACATTGTTGGTTTAAACGTGTGATTAATCGAACATTAATGAATTGATTTAACAATTTTAAGGATCGGTCGAGTCGAACATCGAATTAACCTCGAGTCGCGTAATGTTCAAGAATTGTGTTACGAACTTTAAAAAGGATTTAAGATTTAGAATATGGAATTAGATTAAAGCTTGTCTGTAGTTCTGGAAACACGATATTCGAGAATGCGATGTTCTCAACGATATTCCTCGTTAGATGAACGAGCTTAGTTAATCAATATTATTCTTAACAATTAGTTTTTTAAATATGAATCGGTGTTTCAGGATGATATATTAGCGGCTAGTGGCAGATGTATAGAAACGCCAACTTGCAGGCTTCGGTTTAGTGAAAATCACGACACAGTGCTGTGAGTTGACAGTTTATTTTCACTGTTGTTTTGTGAGTCTATAGTTATGCATTTTACAATTATGCACTTTTCAGTTATGCATTATTATAGTTATGCATTGGCTTATAGGCATACAACATATTGTTTTACATAGAATATAGTCACAGTTGTTGCATCGATGCACTGCTTCTCGGCTGATCTACTAGAGGCTTCGAAAGGGCCAGGGACCTGACTTGAGGATTTATAGAGCACGCAGGAGAGCCAGGAACCTGACCTGGGCAGTATTAGGACTTGAGGTCAGATGACCTGAGTCATAGCCTCCACATATTTTATAGTACCCAGGAGTACCTAGATGATCATATTTTTAGACTCGCATTATTTTTATGTACATTTATAGAAAAAAGAGCATATTATTTATAGTTTTTATTTAAAGTGAGACTTTATTTTTGTCCACTCACTCTAACACTTTTATTATTTTATGTGCATTTCCTTGGGTTTTTCAATTTAATTACCCAGTTTGCAGAGTTTGTTTGTTGTCAAGCGCGCACGCAGCTCATGACATAGCAGTATCTACCGTAGGATCCAAGGTTGATCTTGCAAGTTAGTATTTTATTATACATACTCAGTTTAATTTGTCTAGCTGCTTTGATATCGAAAACAGTTGTATAACTTATATATTTTTGTAATGAACCTATATTTGAGAAATTTCTTTATTTCGTGACTATTGAAGTTTTGGATCTCTACATTAACTGTTAATTAGAGAATGGTAACTAAGGTTAGTAGAGTCGTTAGGGCTTAATTCTGGTTTATGCAACTAAATCGGGGTTGAGTCATTTCACTATTTAATTATACAAAAACTTAGATATAATATATAACTCTCATCAATGTAACTTAGTTACTCAGGGGGTCTTTTTTGGTGCGATACCAATGGAGAAATGAATGTAAAGACTAGAGATGATGAAAAAAAAAGAAAAATGAAAATAAGGAGAATTGAGCCATCATATAATCTCTCTCATTATGTTCTCTCACTTCTCTGTATATATGTTTGTGGCAAAGTGATGGATCAAAGAAAGCACTTAGGAAAGAAAAATGAAGAATTTAATGCTATAAATTACATTAATAAAAAAAAATTAATCAATCAATGTATTGACTTTTACTTCTTTTTTTTGCGAAACAGATTAAATAAGGGAAATTGGAGAAGAAAAAGTACAAAAACAAATTAATCAGGTAGAAAATGAAAGGAATTTATTGTTACAGGACCACAAATGAAAAAAATATATATATATGGCTGGACTACATCTAATATGAGCTACGATTTTAGGACTTAAATAGAATTATTTCAAGAAAGAATTACAAAATAGAGAAGCCCTTTGGGCAACTAATGCCTAAAAAAATAAAAAAAATGTGAACTCTAGCATCAATAGCAGGGAGAGATCGATCCCAATTTTTGGGATTTGGAGAGGAGTATCCAATACTAGCCAATCTGTCTACAAAAAAATTTGCCTCACGGGGTACATCAGTGAAGACAATCTTCTTGAACTCATTTGCAAGTCTTCTGATGTCTTGAATAATGATCTTAATCCTCCAAAGAATTGTACAATTGTCTTTGACATAGTTGATAATTAGAAGGGCCCTTCAGCAATGACATTTCTGTGATATGCTCTCTTAGCTTAAATCAAACCTTCCCTCAGGACAAGAGCTTTGGCAAGAGGAATATTTGTAGAGCCAAAGCACCTTGCACCTGCAAAAAGAACAACAGTCTCTTGGTCATGGATAAGAAAGCCACCAACACCTCTGATGGAAGAGATAGAACCATCAAATTAATCTTCACATTGTCTATGGTAGGAGGCCTCCACTTGATTATCTTAGCCCTCTTTCTATTCGAACTAAAGAATGATGTTGTTTCTTGTTTAGTTATCTTGGGCCTCTTCCAACAACAAAAAAATGTTGTTGTGGTTGGTTTATTTATAGTTTGGATATTTAGTTTGTCTTGTTTATCTTATGCTAAGGATTTTTAATTTTAGAAAACTACACTAAAGTACACTTTAGAGAAATCAAATACAGTTAAGGACAAGGTCCTTTATTTTAAATAGTGAAAGACAAAATCTTACTAATAATAAGGACAAGTTGCTTATAAGAGCATCTGCACCCGTTTAGGAATTCCTATTGGTCTAGAAATTCCTATTTGAGAAAGAAATCACTATTCATCGAATAGGAGGTTCTATTCATGTTTTTCGTGCAATGGTGCAAAAACTAGAAATTCCTATTACTATTCATTAATTGAAAAAATATATATTAGTTTTTAGTAAGATTCATAGGAAATTAAAGGGAATTATTAGCAATTTTTAAGGTTTTTTATATAATTTTTAAGGTATTTTATGCAAATATTTGAGTTATTAACAAAACATAGCCGTTGTATTTGAATCTGGACCCTTGGATTGAAAATTCGAATCAAAATAGACAGCCCAGATCGAGATTGTTGTTGGCAGCTCGGTTTCAGACAGTCTCGCCATGTGACGAGCTGTCATTTGCTAATAACTACCAGGTAAAAATAAATCACTTTTTTACGGCCCGTGTACCAGGTTATAAAAAATATTGACGCGCACTGGCGTCACCCATATGTGTGGGCTCCACTAGGGAAAGCATCCTCTCTCAATGTCGATTGTCGATCACAGACGAGAAATTCTCTTCCGTCAACGAACGGTCGCCCACGATCAGTCGCCCACCCCGATCTGCATCTGTTTTTCGCCGAGGAATTTCGATTGTCTGCGGGATCCATCGATCGAACGTCCAATTTCGGCCAAAAACCTCACTGTTGCAGTTGCTCTAATGTGCCATGTGACAGTACAAAATTACTTTTGAACCATTTTTTTGTATTTAATATTTATTTTATCCGAAAATATTTAATATTTTTTAATTTTTCTTTTCAATATTTTTTAGTTATATTCAGGATCATCCTAGTTCCTGGCCTGCTTTCAAACAGTTATTGCTACATCAGTTTGGAGGTCACAGCAGCATGGCTTTTCAAGCCACACTAGCAAAAATGAAACAAGAAGGGACTGTAACAGAGTTCAGAGACCAGTTCACTAAAATGTGTTGCAAAGCAAATGGTTTCCCTCCTGAGCTTCCGCTTGCTTGCTTCGTCGGAGCTTTAAAACCTGAAATTGCAGCTGAGGTGGATTTGATGAAGCTCACTTCTTTGTTAGAAACTGAAGGCATACACATGTATTGGCATTTCCTTGACGATTGACAAAATACGATACGACTCGATGTTCATTCAGTCAAGAGATTGAAGATGTTGGCATCTCCAATTTTATCTCCTTGGTACATCAGGTAGTTCATTCATTACATATCATGCTTTTTCATTTAGGATATGATAGTGTGCATGTATCCCTGCTGTTCTGGTATGAGTCTGTGAACATGTTCTTATCTGAGTTCGGTTGCTTAAGTTAATTTGATTTCAGTATGCATGTGCGTTATAGCAGCTTAGGTTAATCTTGATGCATGTATGCTGGCTCTTCTCAGGTTGACCTTAAAATTCAAATGTGTTAAAGCCAACATGTGATACTTAGGATTTTGTGCTACTTTATGCATGTGCTTTACAATCTGGATTCAGGATAGCCTTGGTCTTCACGTGATACTCTTTCTGCATGCTTTGCCATTTCTGGTAATAGGTTTGGTACAACATTTTCCCTCCTAAAATACAACTTACCCCAAATGGAAAACTGATGTTGACTTAGCATTTTGCCTTGAAACATGTTTCTGTTTTGTTCACTGTGTCAAAACTGTTTAGTCAAATCTGTGTTGTTTCTTGGACAGCCATAGGCCTCCTCTTATGCTAGTTGACCACGTGATTCGGTGCCATGCTTAACCCTTATGTATTATTTCTCACTGATATGTTTTTTTGGGTATTAGGAAGAACAAAAAGCTGTTTTGTTTTCTTTCTTCCTTATGCTTGTGGTGTTGTCCCATCAGTGTGCAGACCTGTTTTGCTCTGTTTTAGGACTGTGCTTAGGGCAGCGTTCTGTGCTGCTGTGACACGTGCCTTTTCAGTTTTCGTTGACCATTTGCTTTGCCTTACTTGCTGCATTGTGCTGCTGTTTTGTATGGTCTATATAAGGTGTCTATACTGTACTGAAAAGCTGGTTGGTTGAGTGAGATACTTGGGTGTTTTTGGTTATTCTGTTTTTGGTACTCTTTGAGAGCACATTCGTGTGTAGCTTCTCTTCTGTCTTCTCCCTCTCTTCCATGTCTTTTGGTTGCTCATAACTGTGCATAATAGACATGGTTTCTAAAACATAAAAACTGTTTTCCAAAACTCATATGCATCATTGCATTGTGCACTCCATAGAGATAAAGTGTGGAGATGCCCAACCCATGAAGTTATTCAAGAAGGTTTTAACTTGAAGAGTAGTTAAAGATCTGTTTTGATACTTCAGTTTTTCTTTCCAAGTGTAAGCACATAGATTAAAGTAGTGTAGCTCTGTTTGTACTAGTGGGTAGACTAGTCGGGATAGCTTAAGGGTTATGTATCCCCAGAGTGCCAGAAACTTGTAATTGAGTGAGTTACAAATTAGTGGAAAGGTTTGTCCCTCAAGAGTTAGGGGCACGCAGTTTTTATCCTGGTTGTAGGATTTCTGCGTCACCAAAAACATCTGGTGTTATTCTTTCTTTACTACTTTCCTCTCTGTTACTCGTATCCTGTGTTTCGAGATAGGACAATATCTTGCTATCCCGGGAACAGAATTAAACGAAAAAGTGGTAAAAGCCTATTCACGCCCCCCCCCATAGGACCTTTAGAAACATTTGAGACGTAAGAAAAATAAGTGATATTAAATTAAATATAATATACAAAATATTAATTAAATAATTAATAAATTACAAATATAATTTATGTCCTTTCCTCACAACTCCGTTACACCCTCCCCATCCCAACAAAAGCCTATATACCCCTTGCATAACACCACACATCAGAAGCCTACCTATTCACCTAAACCTACTCCTTCCTCTTCAAATCCTAGGCCATCTCCGAACAAGGTCCTATCCCAGGAGGAGTTTAGAGAAAAGATGCTCCGAAATGAGTGTTATTGGTATCCAGAGCAGTATCACGTAGGACACAAGTGCAAACACAGAGAGGGGAGAGCTCTGATGTTGGAGGGCATTACTATTAGTGAAGATTACATGTTTATCCCAGAGTACTTATCACACCCAGCTGTGAGTGATTTGCTCACTGGGGAGGAGTTGCCAAATGAGGAGGAACCACCATTGATATCTCTACATGCCCTGGCAGATGAAGAAACACCGACTACAATGCAACTTAAAGGCTCTTTGATGAATCAGAAGAGGGAAATACACATACTTATAGATTGTGGAGCAACTCACAATTTTGTGCACCCAGATCTATTGAAGTACTATGAGGGGATAATTGATAGAAGTAAACCAATGCGAGTCAAGGTAGCTGACGGAAGAGTGTTGACTACAAAAGGGTTCATTCCTCATTTACAATTAATCATTCAGGGACAGAAAGTAGCTGCAAACTTCTATATATTGCATATTTCCGATTGTGAGCTAATACATGGCATGTCTTGGCTATGAACATTAGTCCCTACTTTATGGGACTTTGAGAAGTTGTTGGAATACACTAAAGCTGGAACACATTACAAGTTCATGGGATTACATTCTCCATCAGTGGAATTGAGAACCATCAAAGAGCAAAAAGGGGACACTATCACACATCCACAGGTCCAAGCTTTGGTACAACGGTACAACGACATTTTTTAGCCTCCCACTGCATTATGCCACCCCCCACAAAAGGAGCCATGATCACCACATCCCCTTAATTCTTGGTGCTGTGCCTCCAAATATTAGGCCTTACATATATCCTTACCACCTGAAGGAGGAGATTGAGAAGACTGTAAAGGAAATGAGAGAAGCTGGAACAATTCAGTTAAGTTAAAACTCTATTTCATCTCCTGTTTTATTAGTAAAAAAAATAGGTGGTACTAGCAGAATGTGTATTGATTTTAGAGTTTTGAATGTTTTAACGATTAAAGATAAATTTCCTATTCCTGTGGTACATGAGTTATTAGATGAAGTTGGTGGTTCTGCATTTTTTACCAAGTTAGATTTGCATTCTGGTTATCATCATATTATGATGGTCGAGTCTGACGTACACAAAACAGCTTTTCGAACCCATGCATGAAAGACATTATGAGTTTTTAGTTATGCCTTTTGGCTTAACTAATGCTCCTTCCACATTTCAGTCTTTAATGAATGAAGTGTTTAGAGATATCTTCGAAAACATGTGCTTGTTTTTCTTTATGATATTTTAGTATACAGCAAGTCTTTGGAGGGCCATTTGTTGCATCTAGAACAAGTTTTTCAAGCGACTCAGGTTGTATAGCTTGAACGTAAAGCTGTCGAAATGTAGATTTGCTATTAATAATGTGGAGTACTTGGGGCATGTTATCTCAAGTAAAGGAGTGGATGTTGATCCACTGAAGATTGAAAGCATTAGCAAATGGGAGCGACCCAAAACTCTCAAGGGCCTGAGGGGATTTTTGGGACTTGCAGACTACTATAGAAAATTTTGTGCGCAACTTTGGCATCATAGCCAAACCATTAACTAATATGCTGCAAAAAGATGGATTTATTTGGACTACAGAAGCGATGGATGCATTTGAGAAGCTCAAACTTGCCATGAGGATCATCCTATAGCATTTCTAAGCAAGGCTTTGGCACAGAAACACTTGGCTCTCTCTGTTTATGATAAGGAAATGATGGTTGTGGTATTTTCTATTCAAACCTGGAGACCTTACCTCATTGGTTACCACTTCAATATCATCACTGATCTTAAGTCCATTCAGTACTTCTTGTCACGGCGAATCACCACACCAATGCAGCAAAAATGGCTTATTAAGTTGATTGGCTACGACTATACTGTGAAGTATAAGGCTGGGAGTCAACATGTTGTTCCGGATGCCCTCTCGAGGAAGTCTAATTTGAAAGTCCTCACATGAGTGTCACACGCAATTTCTCAATTCCTACAGGATATGAAAAAGGATGTAGACTTGGATGCTGAGGTTGTTACTGTAATCAATGAACTACAACAAGGTACTTGCACTAAGAATAACTACTCTCGGCAGAATAACACATTGTACTACAGGAATAGGGTCTTTGTACCCAATGTTAATTCTTGGAGAGAAAAGTTAGTGAATGAAAACCATGCAGGGGTTATGGGAGGCCACTCGGGATGTCTTCGGACATACAAGAGAATCACGAGAAGCTTTATGTGGCCAGGCATCAAAAGAATGATCAAGAAGTGGGTAGCTGAATGTGATGTGTGCCAAAGAAACCACTATGAAGCAATCCTTCCACCTTGTTTTCTTTTTCCCTTGCAGATTCCTAATGGTGCTTGGAAGGGAATATCGATGGACTTTATTGAAAGTTTACCTAATGACAAAGGAAAAACTGTTATTTGGGTTGTTGTAGACAGATTTACTAAGTTTGCTCACTTCATTCCAGTGAGTCATCCTTACACGACCAAATCCATTGTTGAATTGTGCATAAAAGAGGTATTTTGATTGCATGGCATGCCTGAAGTTATCGTTACTGATAGGGATCCTGTTTTCTTAAGTCAGTTTTGGGAGCACTTCTTCAAGTTACAGGGCACTGAGTTGCGTCGGAGCATTGCCTACCACCCGGAGAGTGATGGAAAAATGGAGAACCTCAACAGAACATTGGAACAATATTTAAGATGCATGCTCACCGAGAAAGAGAGGAGTTGGTTGTCCCTCATTCCATGGACCGAGTGGTGGTCCAATATCACTTACCATTCAACAATCAAGTCCACTCCCTTTGAGGCATTATACAACTATCCACCCTCACAAGTACTTCCTTACTTACCTAATACAAGAAATTTGCATGAGGTAGATGAGGCACTGAGGAACAGGGATGATCATTTGAGGAGACTGAGGTGCAATCTAGAAGAAGCAAGGAATAGGATGAAGTTGTATGCTGATAAAAAGAGCTCAGAGAGAGAATTTGAGATTAATGACTGGGTTTATTTGAGATTACAGCAGCGCGGACAGTAAAGTACAGGAGCTCTAACAAGCTAGCCCCTAGATTTTATGGCCCTTTTCAGGTGGTAGCCAAAGTCAATAAGGTAGCTTACAAGCTTCTCTTACCCCCGGAGGCTAAAATACACCTTGTATTTTATGTTTCACTGCTCAAGAAAAGAGTTGGAGCCACCGACACAGTACAAGCTCACTTGCCTCCCACCTTGGATACTTTTAACCCAAGATGGTATCCTGCCAAAATTTTAGCTCGGGGAGTGTTCAAAAAAGGCAACAATCAAGTGACCAAATGGCTTCTGCAGTGGGTTAGTTCAAGTGTGGATGATGCTACCTGGATCAAAGCTGAAGAAATTGTTCAGAGAAACCCAGACTTTGATATTGAGTTTGTTGGAGTTTGAGCTTCAATCTTTTTCTAAGAAGGGTAGGATGTTATGATCCCATATATTGACCAAGTGTAATAGTTGCAACGATGTGTTTTGTTTATGCTAGTCTGATGGTGACGAGTGTTCATGTGGTCACTCACGTGACCGTTATCCTATTTAAGCTGTAAACCCTTGTCTGTTAGTATGAATGAATAGAAGCTGCATTTATCTCCTTCATTTCTCTCTAAAATTCTCTTCTCATCTCATCTATATCCTATTTCAGATCTAGGGACCCTAATAGACGGCTGTGAAATGGTAATTTGATGGAGCTAGCCGCAGCTAGGAGGCAGTGGTAAGGTGAGGCGCGATGGTCGTGCTGCTACTGTACAATCTAGAATCGAGAGATCGAGAGAGGGAGAGAGAGGGAGGGAGAGAGAGAGTATTTTTAGGTTAGAGTTTTTATATATAAAAGGGTAAAATTGTACTTTCGTCTTGTACAATCTAGAATCGATCAAGAGAGAGATCGAGAGAGTATTTTTAGGTTAGAGTTTTTATATATAAACAAGGTAAAATTGTACTTTCGTCTTGTTTGTTGGTATAGGCTTATGCTATTATGTTTTGGGTCAAAACCCGTATTCTTTGTTGTCTAAATATTACTATGATTGATTTATCTCTATTAATTAAAGCAGAAGAGGTTTTGACAGTTATTTTCCAAAACTATACCTCAAACATTCAATAACCTTTTAATTACCCCTGCTAATACATAAGTCGACATGCAGTGAAACTTATATACAGAGGGCAAATGAGTAAAACATAAAACAAACAAAAAAAGAAGGATCGACACATATAGAACAGAGGAAAGAGGAAGGAGAGAGAGCATCGATGGTTTCACCACTCCATCCTATCCTATTGGCAGACAATTGCATTTATCCTTCCAGCCATTCCAATCAGAAATAAAGGTTTCATTCTCCCCCTCTCGACTTTGAGAAATTCGCTCGATTACGGTTCCAACAAGTCTGCTTTAAAAAGACGTTTCACACTTCTACCTTTTGAGGAGATTTTGCAGAAGATATTACATCTAATAATTTGAGTTTTGATGAAGGTTTAATGGATTGGGTTAAGTCAATAATTAGACTCTATTGCGGTGGTCATGCATTCACAGATGGGAGATTGTATAGTCATCAACTCATTCTTCCAAGTTCCTATATTTGCGGTCCTCCGACTCCTCCCAATCTTTGATCGGCTTCGATAAAGCTTTGACATCTTTCCTCTGTTTCAATTGGCTAAATTTGATTATCGGCCTTTGCGTTTATCAAATTTACCCTTAAGGAAGTGTTTTGTTATGAAAGATATTGGTTTAGTCCATAAAGTATGATTTGTTATCTATGGTGAATGGTTTGTATCTCAAGTCGTTGCATTTACAGGTGGATGGGATGTTCAACTGCAACATGGGAAGTTGATCTGAAGATATTCTCTTATACGAGGTAGGACAAAGGTATTACCTTTTAGTAATTTCATAGCAACTATACTATTTTAAATTTGATCATTGCCATATTTTGGCTCCGTTATTGATTGCACATCAAAAACCTTTTGTAGGAAGAGGTGGATCTTTCACTTGCCCGTGAGGAAGAGCGTATTTGCACAGTTTAACATGATGACTTTGCTTAAATGATCTTTGATTCGTTATCGTCTCAAAAAAGTCAAAGATTGCCTAGCCTTAATAAGAAGGGGAACATGCACTTTCACTTAAATTACATTTGTGTTGTTGTATTCTATTTTGGGAAGACAGTTGGAGTTGGAACTTCATTGTTTCTCTATTTGTAACTAGAGCATTCTCAATTGTGGCTCTTTAGTTTGCAACTCCATCTGAAACATTGTTGTTGTGCAGGAACAAGGATGATTAATTCATCTATTCAAGTTAGTTATCAAAGCTTTGAATATTACTGCAGTCTTCATGGTAGGTTGTTGGATTTGTAGATCATGGTAGCTTTAAACAAATATATCAATTTGCTTTCCACACTCTTCTTTTTTTGTATACTGCTAGGCCAAGGGTTAGAGGTTTTGACTTACTTTTGTTCTTGATTAGATTTTAAGAGCTTTTGCCATTCCCACACAGGTAACGGTCGATAAAATGATGACAAGAGAAATTATGAAGAACCATAAGGGATCAAAAGACATTTTCTTTAACTTCTTTTGTTACAGATTTAGTGATCTTCTTATTTTGGTGATCTACAAGTTGTCAATTGAATGAAAACTTTGTATTCGAAGTAGTTCAAGCGATGACTACCATGTGTACGTGTTATCAGATACTGTATATTAGAGAAGTCATTAAGCATTTTCATGTATGAATTTATATTGACAGTAACTACCCTAAAAGAGCTTCAACATTCACTCTTGGAATGAACTTTATTCCTCAAATCGGGCATTCAACTATCAAAGAACTTTATAGTTCATTTGTTTAAATGAGTGAGGACTTATATGGTTTTACTGAATAAGAGATTAGGGACCAATTGAGAGGAAAGTTTAAAGGAAGCAAGTTCTTTTTTCTTCTTCTTTTATGTGCCAAGGTGAGAAAGGAGGAAGTTATATTGAAAGAAATTACATTTTTTTTCTAACTAAGAGTAAGTGAAATTAGACCATGAATAAGACCTATGCCGTTCTGACATCAAGTTCTATAAACCTTTATTTTTCATTTGTTTTGTCTTTTAGATATTTGTCTCAAGCATTTAGATGAAGTTTATTTTTCAAGTTACTTGAAGCAAAATTTTTGTCCGGTACCCAAGCTAATCGCTTCAAGTTAGTTACAAAGAGCGTAACAAAACTTTTAATGGTTAGACGAAGTTTGAAGAAGGCTCTGATATTATTGTCTTTGTAGTAAACAGATAATCGCAATCGCAAGCGCAAACACGACGCTCTTTTGCACGCGCATATACGCGTGTATGAAAGCTAGTTTGTATTATAGGAATGTTTTATTTTTTAATCTTTTATATTTTATTTTTTGAAAATGAAAAATTGAAATGGGCCGAATAGGATTGGGTTTGGGAATCTGGAATCCATTTGAAATGAGGATTTGTGTGATATGTACATATTGTATAAATATATAAATACATGAGGCTCCCCTCATCGAGTCTCATCATCTAAATTTTGAAACAAACATCCCTAGCCACCATCAAGCCTCCATTCGGGCGGCGTAATAAGATCGGAACCAGCAAAGAGGAAGGTCTTGAGTTGGATGAGGAAGTGTGTAACAAGTTAGTTTACTTATGTTGTCTTGAACACTGCGAGGGTGGGATGGTCTCTTATGTTATCCACACCATCAAATTATCCCATCTCTTGTCAAAAACCACCGATCGTGATCGATTACTATTACAGCAGGTGGCTTACAAGGTCGGGTCAGATCTTCCCCGGATCTGTTGGCTACGGAGTTTGGGGCTCTCATATCTTGTTTGTCGGAGGCTTAAAACCCTGCTCTCCTCACGGCCTCGGGACTTTCACATCTAACTCAACTGTAGTTTGGCATAAAGATGTTTATGTCTTTGGAACTGGATCAGACGACTCCTCTAACTCCATCAAAAAGCTTGACGGGGCCACTTTACTGCAAGCCAAGCTTTCCCTCTCATGGTGGAGCTCCAAGGTAAACTATACGCTCTCTCTTATTGGCGAGTCTCCGATCCTCCATCTTTCGAAGTCTTGGATCCTAGAATGAAAACTTAGTCTCCCTGCTACGAACGTTCTACCTTCTCTTATGCAATTGCAAACACTGTTAAGCTCTACAGTTAATCTTCAGTGTATTTACTGGTTTGTTTTTGGTTTTTTCCAGTTAATAATTCCTAGTCTTTAGGGAGTAGATTTTGTGTTTGATTTAGTCTTAGCCAGTAAACCACGATCATAGGAGTATTCTATCGTGGGTTGTTATTTCTCTTTTTTCAGTTGTAAAAGGCTGGTTATAAAGCCAGTGTTTCAATTCAATAACAGATGCTTTTCCTCCAAATATTGTGTGATCGAAGTGTGAAATAGAGAGAGCAAACTTCAACAAGTGGTATCAGAGCCCCATCACAGGGGCCTAATTTAGAGAAAGAGAGAAAGAGCCAGAAAGTGTGAGTAAGAGAGAAAGCATGGCAGCAGAAGGGAGTTATATACCGGCTCAAAAGTTTGACGGGTATTATGATCATTGGGCAATGACTATGGAAAAATTTCTCAGATCAGAGCCGTTATGGGGGCTGATTGAGCATGGAGTACATGCCGAGATTCAAGAACCTGAGCAAACAACCTACTCAATGGCTGTGGAGAGGACATAACTAAGTGAAACCCAACGTAAGCAAATTGAAGAACAAAGGAAGTTGGTAGAAGAACAGAAGTTGAATGATCTCAAAGTCAAAAATTATCTGTTTCAAGCTATCAATCGAACCATAATGGAGACCATTCTGGTGAAGGATACAGCAAAATAAATATGGGACTCCATAAAGATGAAGTATCAAGGAACATCCAGGGTTAAAAGAGCACAACTGCAAGCTCTAAGGAGAGACTTTGAAGTTTTGAAGATGAAGGAAGGTGAAGGAGTCGATGAGTACTTTGCATGTACTCTGGTCATTGCTAACAAGATGAAGATGCTTGGTGAGAAGATGGAGCAGATAATGGTTGTTGGGAAGATCCTATATTCTATGACTTCTAAGTTTGATCATGTCGTTTGCTCAGTTGAAGAATCCAATGATTTGAACACTTTAAAAATCGATGAGTTGTAGAGCAGCCTCCTAGTACATGAGGAAAGAATGAAAGGGCATCTGGAAGAAGAACATGCTCTCAAGGTCACCAAAGTAGAAAGATCATGAGCAAGGGAGGATGATAGAGGTGGATTTAGAGGGAGAGCTCACGGTGGAGGTTTCAGACGCATAGGAAAAGGCCATGGTAGACAACCTGTCAACTGAGCTACTATAAAGTGTTACAAATGCTACAAACTAGGGCATTTTCAATATGAATGCCCTAGTTGGGAGAAGAACGCGAACTATGCGAAACTTGACGAAGAAGAAGAGATGTTGCTCATGTCTTTCGTTGAATCTCATGGTGCTCAGAGAGAGGATGTATGGTTCTTAGATTCGGGGTGTAGCAACCACATGTGTGGTAATAAGGTTTGGTTTACAGATCTCAATGAAGACTTCAGGCAATCGGTAAAGCTTGGCAACAACACAAGAATGGCTGTAATGGGGAAGGGAAATATCCGGCTGAATATTGGAGAGGTAAATCACATGGTGAGTGGAGTGTTTTATGTTCCAGAGCTGAAGAACAACTTGTTGAGCATAGGTCAACTACAAGAGAGAGGTCTGGATGTACTCATTAAGCATGGTTTCTGTAAGTCGTTCCATCCATCTCGAGGCTTAATTCTGCAAACTTCTATGACAACAAATCGTATGTTTGTTATGTTGGCTTCTATCAATTCAAAAGAAAGAACATGCTTACAAACAATCAGTGACACCAAGACTCAACTTTGGCACTGTTGGTTTGGACATCTAAGTTTCAAAGGTCTGAGAACTCTATACTACAAAAAGATGGTAAAGGACTTGCCTCCACTCAAAACTCCAGCAAGGGTGTGTGCTGATTGCTTAGTTGGAAAACAACATCGGGAGTCAATACCTAAGAAGAGTCTATGGAGGGCTTCAAAGAAGTTACAACTAGTCCATGCTGACATTTGTGGACCAGTAAAGCCGGAATAAAATAACAGAAAGAGGTACTTGATCAGATTTATTGATGATTTTAGTAGAAAGTGTTGGGTTTACTTTCTTTCAAAAAAATCTAAGGCACTTAGCACATTTAAAAGGTTCAAGAGTCTTGTTGAGAAAGAGTCTGGTTCATTGCTATGTTGTCTACGTACTGATAGAGGTGGTGAGTTTACCTCTAAGTATTTTAGTGAGTATTGTAGTGTGAGTGGGATTAAAAGACAACTTACTTCCTCATATACTCCCCAACAAAATGGGGTAGTTGAAAGAAGGAATCATACAATCATGAATCTTGTGAGAAGTATGTTGTCTGAGAAGAAAGTGCCTAAGGAGTTTTGGCCAGAAACTGTAAACTGGTGTATTCACATCCTAAATCGGAGTCCAACATCTACACTCAAGGAGGTTACACCGGAAGAAGCATGGAGCAATGTTAAGCCTACAGTTGATTACTTCCGAGTTTTTGGATGTATAGGTCACGTACATGTGCCTGATGCAAAAAGGAGTAAGCTGGATGACAAAAGTTCAAAATGTGTGATGTTTGGTGTAAGTGAAGGAACAAAGGCTTACACACTCTTCAACCCAATTACCAAGAAGATAGTGGTGAGCCGAGATGTGGTTTTTGAGGAAAATGAGAAATGGGATTGGGAAACAAGCACTGAAGCAGTGAATAGTGATGTTATGGAATAGGGAGATGATGATGAAGTAACTGGAAGTGAAGAAGAAGTGGTTGAACCAGTTCCAAATGATGATAGGGAAGGAGCCAGTTCATCTTCAACTGGTTCACTTGACAATGCTGCAACGACTCCATCAAAAGAACAATGAAAAAGAACCAGAAGGCAGCCTTATTGGATGCGAGATTATGAAACAGGAGAAAACTTGTCTGATGATGAGACTTTGATGCAGAATATGGTTCTTTAACACAGCAACATATGATCCAAATACATATGAGGAAGCATCTTTGAGCCTAATGTGGAGAGTAGCCATGGAGAATGAGATGCAAGCGATAGAAAAGAATGATACCTAAGAGTTAACTGATTTACTAGCAGGAGCAAGAACAATAGGTGTGAAATGGATCTTCAAAACAAAGTTAAATGAGCGAGGTGAAGTGGATAAATACAAGGCACACCTTGTGGCTAAAGGGTATGCACAGAAGCATGTAATTGATTACACGGAGGTGTTTGCACCAGTGGCTAGATGGGACACAATCAGAATGATCTTAGCCTTAGCTGCTCAAAGAAAGTGGTGTGTATACCAACTCGATATCAAAAGTGTTTTTCTACATGGAGAGTTGGAAGATGATGTGTATGTAGAGCAGCCACAAGGTTATGAGAAGCAAGGGGAGGAGCACAGGGTCTACAAACTCAAGAAGGCATTATATGGGTTAAAACAAGCTCCTCGGGCCTGGTATAGCAGACTTGAAGCTTATTTTGTTGGCGAAGGATTTAAACGCTGCCCAAGTAAACACACTCTCTTTGTGAAGGCTCAAGAAGATGGTGAGATTTTAATTGCAAGTGTGTATGTAGATGATCTGATTTTCACAGGGAGTAGCTTGAGAATGATGGAGGAATTCAAAACTTCAATGAAGTCCAAGTTTGACATGTCAAACTTGGGGAAAATGAAGTTCTTTCTTGGAGTATACAGAATGAAGAAGGCATCTTCATGAGTCAACGCAAATATGCTCAAGAAGTTCTTGAACGTTTTGGTATGGCTGACTCAAACTCGGTGAAGAATCCCATTGTACCAGGTTTCAAAATGATAAAAGATGAAGGAGATGTTCGGGTTGACTCAACTCAATACAAGCAAATTGTGGACAACTTGATGTATCTAACAGTTACAAGACCTGGTCTCATGTTTGTGGTTAGTTTGGTGAGTAGATACATGGAAAGGCTTACTGAGGTTCATATGGCAGCTATAAAGAGAGTGTTGAGGTACATAAAAGGGACTGTAGAGTTGGGAATTGGCTACAAAAGGAGAGCTGTGAATGGAGAAGAATTGATGGCTTTTTCGGACAGTGACTTTGCTGGTGATGTTGATGATCGAAGGAGCACCTCTGGTTATGTCTATATGTTGAGTGATGGAGCAGTGGCATGGATGTCCAAGAAGCAACCAGTGGTTACACTTTCCACCACAGAAGCAGAATTCATCTCAGTAGCTACATTTGTTTGTCAAGGTGTGTGGATGAGAAGAGTGCTTGAGAATCTGAGCTGCAAGCAAAGTAAGTCAACTATGATTTTCTGCGATAATAGTTCTGCCATAAAGTTATCAAGGAATCCTGTGATGCATGGAAGAAGCAAACACATTGATATCAGATTTCACTTTATTCGTGACCTCTGTAGAGATGGTGCTTTTCGACTAGGATATTGCAGCTCTGAGAATCAGATAGCAGACACTATGACAAAGGCCTTGAAGTTGGACACTTTCGAAAAATTGAGAGGATGGCTTAGGGTGTGCAAGCTGCCGGCAGAAGTAAACGGATTGCCTCAGGCAACTCAGTTTAAAGGAGGAAATATTGAGCTCTACAATAAATCTTCAGTGTATTTACTGATTTATTTTTTGTTGTTTCCGGTTAATAATCCCTAGTTTTTAGGGAGTGGAGTTTGTGTTTGATTTAGTCTTAGCCAGGAAACCACGATCATAAGAGTATTCTATCGTGGGTTGTTATTTCTCTTTTTTCAGTTGTAAAAGGTTGGTTATAAAGCCAGTGTTTCAATTCAATAACAAATGATTTTCCTCCAAATATTGTGCGATCGAAGTGTGAAATAGAGAGAGCAACCTTCAACAAACACCAAGATGTTCGTCTCCCACGAAGACTCTCCGGTCTTCTGCTTTGACGTGGCTCACCCCCACCGAAACTGGAGACTAGTCCCTACTATGTGCGGAGGCCGCGCTTTCCTTTTTACAGACAAAGCTTTAGTCCTGGACCTGGACCTGCAGCATCAGCATCATGTTTTTCACAAGATAGTGTTTGGTTATAGTCATGATCGTCCCCGGCTTTAGGTGTTTATCTTATGTCATTGTCTGAAAATGAAGAATCAATTACACGAATTGGTCATCTCAAGCTGCCGGCTTTGCCTAGTGAATTGGGCGATGTACAATCTTTTCAGTTTTTCCATATAGGAGGGCAGAAAGCATGCCTTGTTATTACCGCATTATGATGATCCCCGACGAAAAAATGAAGACAAGCCTGGTAGACATAAGATGCAAGGTGCTGCTCTATCATTTCAATATCAGATCGACATCACTAAGGTGAACACGGACGACAAGAAGAATTGTCTCACTCTCCGATTCATGTCTCCTCGCATTTTTGAATACACTACCAACCCATCCGCTCTTCCAAACGGTTGATTGTTTTGTGCTGTGATTGGTTGGATTGGATTTTGTTTCTCTTATCATTAATTTATTCGTATCATATATACTTTAGGAGAATTTGAATCTCTCAATGACAATGTCTCTGCATTGATTTGTTTTTGCTCTCTCTACGCACTTTTGTTAAATAGGAAGGAGAAGATTGTTTTAAGTGTGTTAGCCTTTCCATATTGTAACATATATGCTTTTTGTACCCCATTTAATAATGTGCTTATGTAACTTGCTCAATGCTCTTGCAAGACCTTTCTGAGATTTTGATGTTCCAGTCGATGTTGATGTGCTGATGCAAGATCATATTCATCTCTAGGGCTAACCCCAATGTCCCCAGTGTAGAGGATTTTTATGATATATAAACAGAAAGGGATAAACCCTTTACAACTTGTAAAATAATGAATATCACAGATAAAATGGATGTTCAAATACAATTGTTCATTTGAAAATCAAATACAATTAGTCAAGTAGTCACAAACTCGCAGTAAACTCCAACCATCATAAATTACAAGGGGAAGAGATCATGGTGCAGGAAACACTAAAGCTAAAGCTGTGACAATAAGAGCGATAACAATTGAACAAGGTGCAACTAATATGGCCACTCCGGAGTTTCCATATCCTAAGCTGCTAGGCGAGAGAGCAGGAGAGTCCGTCGCCATATAGGGCTCCGGAGGGTTGGCAATGGACGGAGGAGTCTCCGAGATGGGGTGCATCACTTGAACTAACAGTCGCTGGCCGTTTTTGCAATGATCGGGAACTCCACTGATGAAGTAGAAGGGGCCAGACTTATCAAGCTTCATGCTGCTATTCCCGTTATGGAACGCGAGGATGGGATTGCTTATGTTGCAATGGTAATATCCCCACTTGTCTACCTCCACAACTGAATCATTCTCGTACTTGAAAGCTGTAAAACAAAACAACAATACCTGATTGCTTACAGAACCAAATGACCTACTTGCACTAAAGAGGCGTGACATGCATATACAATTGAGTTACAAAGAGAGAGTAAATGATAATATAGAACATTAGAACAACTCACATAGAGAATCTCCAATATGAAACCTGTTGTTGGTAGCCCACTGAGAGTAGAGATCGGTGTCGTTCGGGCCAGGCTGTTGCCAACCAAAATCGCCACCCACTTGGAATTCCGTAGCAGAAGAGTAGGCAACAGCCACAGCCAAGAAAACCGTCAAGAAAGAACAGAAACCACCTCTCATGGAAGCCATGTTAAAGTTGTTACGTTGTTCCTCGCTTGATTATTCACAGTTCTCTGGAAAAGGGTAGGTCAAGAAACTATATATGAACCTGAAAATTAACTGGCCTGAAGAAGAGAGCGCACATATATAGAACACATGGGGAAGTTATGGGTCGGAGTATCGAGATAGTGTGGATCGTTTATGGGACACATGGGGCTTGCTGAGTGGTTGTGTTCCTTTTGGCGGTTAAGATTCAGTTCAAATACAAAAACTACTGGGGTTTTCTATTTTCTTTTTTTTTTTGCAATTCAATCGTGAAAAAGAAATGGGCCGTTACATAGGAATACAATGAGCTAGTGAAAAACCACTAAACCAGATATATCATGGGCATATACTTCGATCTGTTCATCAAATTGTTGGCATGATAAGCCACTAAAATGTGTTGCATGCTCACCTAATTCTCTCTTGATTCGATCATATTATTTTTTGCTGTGATGAATTTATAATGAAAACAGCATTCATTCATTTTTCCTCTTATCAAGTAACTAACCTTATGAAGTAGTCACTGTTTTGCTGGATGAAATAATGGAAGAAACTAATATGGAAGTTAATGATTGAGTAGTAATTTTTCGGTCATTATAGTACTATGATGTTACTACAAGTGTGAAGGATTATTGTTGATACCTATATATGGATCATGTGTGGTTCATAGACATAGTGGGAGATGGCACTAGTCTCTATTAATTAAGCACACAGATTTTAGGGAAGTTACAAAGTAGAACATCTAGATACCCAACGATTACCCTTTCCAAAATAAAAATCCCCAATAACAAAAATTAATAAACTGAGGGTCAAAATGTCATTAGAGCCGACACACGCCACGTATACTGAGTTGGAGCAGTTCTGCAGTTATCCCACTTTTGTAAACATCTTAAGTAGTTAATCTTCATTTATGCTTTGCGATCATCTACGAGAACTTCATCTCATTCTTTTCCTTCTATCTCAATCTTGCATGTAAAGCATTGATTGTTCATAGGCTTTTTCTCCCTTATGACAATTCCTCTTCTTGCCCATTCTGTTTAAAGCGGACTCATCTACGGAGCGACTTCGACCCCTTCAACGACCATTTCTTCATCACCGGCAACCACGGGATGTGTGAGTACTCGAACTTTTTTCTCTATTTTGATTTGAGAAACATGCTTTAGATTCGAGTGAAAAGCAGTTAGCAAGTATGTTTGAATTCCAATCTCTATGTATCGTTGAAGAAGTCGGAGTTCCTAGAAACTGGGTATTCCTATTGTGCCCATCCTTCCTTCTATCGTTGCTGCCTTCTTACTATCTCAATTATACTTGCCGCCTTCTACAGCACACCGATCCCCTCCTCTGATCCCCTCATTTCCAGCACCGCCGGCAAAACCGCACGACCACCGGGGGAGGTATTGCGAAGACCTGTCCCATACCTAGCAGCCTAGAGAGGGACATCGACTTAGCTACTGTAAGGCTTAGCTAGGAGAGGTCCATTCGGTGAGGTAAGAAAGAGTGGTTTGGTTTGGTTTCGTTGGTTTTGTTGGTTTCGTTGGCCAATAAAAGAGCTTGATAGCCTTTGAAGTTTGTTTCATTAGGGTCATAATTAATAGAGATGTGCTAAAATGTACGACAGGTGTTAATTGTTTATGACAAACAGTCATATTCTATTTCAGGTTACGAACAGTCATATTCTATTTCAGGTAACGAAGTCTGTATAACATTACAAATAGGACGAAACCTATCAGCTTGATCGCGTCGTGTAAGGAGGCGTCGATTTTTTTTCCATAGGTAATAGGACTGTTTCAAGGCTTTCACCTGCCACAATTACACTATTTCTGTATTTCTATTTCAAAGCTTTTGTTCTTAGATGATGATACGGCCTTCTGTCCTGTTTACATTTTATTTTTTGGGTTACAGCTGGGTTCAACTGCGATTGGGTTGAAGACGAAAGAAGGAGTTGTGCTTGCTGTGGAGAAAGCCGTGGAGAAGCGTGTTACTTCGCCTTTGTCGCAAAACTTTTGATTGGCATAGTGATTTGGTGAGTTTATATTTTTTACTTTACTGCTTAGTTGGTAGTTCACAGTGGATTTTTTAAGTTTGATAACTTATCAGGTTAATCTTGCTGGGATATCTTTCCGATTAAGCAACTTTACATCTCCACTGATCTAGCCTTTATTTAGTTTACGATCTCTACATGAATATTGCAATTGTTGTCTTCTTTTTCATATTGCAATTATCCCAGTATCTTAATTTTTTCCCTTCTATCTGGTTTAGTTTAGGAACTATCTGGTTTAGAGCATGCTATTTGAATCTTCAGGTCTGTGTACACAACTGACGTCAAGCTTATTTGCACATATGCCTTTGAATTTTCCCTTTCTGGTAGTTATGTGATCCTTCTTAGCAAACAATTTTTTAATGCAGCTATGTTTTTTCTATATGAGATTCTCTTTTAATGCAACTATTTTTTTATGTCAATTTCTTCTATTGAAATTCATGCATCAATTTGAGTCTGTGGAGATTGAACAGTGGCTGGTGCCATGCCTGCTTTGTTTATTGTACATTTCTTGGTACAGAATCCCAGAACTATCTCTGATTCTTGATTCTTTTTTCAGCCATTAGAACTGAGCAGATATTACATACTTATATTCTGATTCCCAATTATATCCCATATGTTCCATTTCTTTTGAGGAAAATGAACTAACATCACCAAGATGTATTTTAGAGTGTCATCACATTTCAGTGCTGAAAATACCACTTTTCAGTATTGTTAGACAACATACATCGACTATGATCATAGTTTCAATTTTGTTTACTGTGATTGATATTCCTGCTGTATACTATAATTGGTATTCTTGTCTCTATAATAAGATTGCTCAAATCTTATTTTAAAGTCTACTGTAATTGGTATTCCTGCTGAATGTAAATGGTGATTTATTTGTATGTAAACACAACTTGAAGGTCTAGCTTTGTGAAATGGTGATGGGAAGTGCTCAACATTTCCAGATAGCGCATCTGCCATAACCATCAATCCTAACTAGTCAATCAAAGGTTCCTTACTGTTTGTTTAAAGAATATTTTGTTTTCATATATTTACATTGATTCAGTGCTCGGTATATATGTTTACTGGCCAGGCTAGGGTAATCGATCAAGGTTATACGTACTCCTATAGGAATGTTAGAGGATATATTGACTACCTGTACATAAACATCAAACATCCTTCTTCCTTACTGTTTCTGCAAAGTGTAGTGTCACAGTGTAGTTTCCATTTGCGAAGCAGCATGCATAGTTTGTAAGAGAAAGAAAAGAAAGTTGGGCAGTTGTATATTGTTGATTCATTTTTAGTTTGGAACTATGAGTTGCTATATAAGCTTGGTCAAAATTCTTAATTCCATAATCACTAGTGCTACTAAATCCCCAATCAAATTTAGCAACAAATCATGTACTTATTAGTTTCCTAGGAACTTTATATCGATTTCTGGTATGCTAAAGATATCTGTTAGTTTCTTCTCTGTTTTATATGGCAGCAAGTCAGTTCAATGTTAGTTTCACCTCTGTTTTATATGTTAGTAGGTTTGCTAAAGTATTTCTCTCTCTTTAGGGTTGAATGTTTGTTACATAGTATGTCATTGATGTCTGGCTGAATTGAGTTTATGACATTATGTTAAACTGTGTGGAGTTTATAAGAATAGAGCCAGCAACAGTGATCAATCTTAATAACAGTGTACTTCGAAAGAGTACTCATGGCTTAATTGAAAGTTTGTTCCTCTCTTTGGGGTTGAATGTTTGTTACATAGTATGTCACTATACGTACACAATATGTTACATAATTTCTACATTCTGATATCTATGCAGAGGCTGATTGCTACGTGATTGTCTTCATCTTAGGTATCTATGCAAAGGCTGATTGCTATGTGATTGTCTTCATCTTAGGTAATAGGGCTCTGCAATCAAAGTTGTATCCAAAAGCAACTGAGTTGTATAACTGTGCTATTGCACTTGATGGAAGACATGCTGTTTACCACTGTAGTATCATCAAATTTAGGGCCCTGACCACTCTTTAGGGTCTTGAGTATCATCCTATCCTCAAATTTTTGCAGTTGATCTCTATTAATAATTCATTAAGAGTTTCAGTTTCCACAAGCCCAAAATATATACATGTGCATTAGTCTGAGATATGCATCAATGTTGCGATGTAAGAAAAGATCGTCAATATGCTCAGATTGTATCTAACGTAAAAGATTTACCTTTTTTTGCTCATATATGAGGGAACATTTGGAGAGTATTATATCATAGAAACTTTTTATGTGTTGCATCTCAATTCAATTTTTGAAAGAGCTTGCAGGGGCTCATGTTAGTATTCTTATTATGATAACTGATCAATTCTAATTGAAATGCAGCTTGCAGGGGCTTCATTGTTAAGCTCATCTAATTGCGATACTCCATTTTCCTTCCCTTTGTGCAGCTCCACTTAGTCACCAAAGAAGAGCTTGACTGCTAGAAGTAGAACAAAAGTCGACCATTTAATGTATCTTACGGGTTACATACTTGAATTTCAATGTATGGAATGACATAAAATCTCTATTAATTAAAGAAATTTGATCCATTACGGCATCTGTCATGGCATAACATTTGATATTCCTAATTTTTTCCTTCTGCATCATATAAGTTGAACCCACAAAATACCGCAATTCGTGCCTCTTTAGTGTCACACACCATGCAATAAAATCACCAAAGAACTAGGAATTATATTAGGAATTATACGTCATCGCCAACGAAATAACTTCTTATATAAGGTCTTATAACTTTTTACTTATACGAGACATGAGCATTGATGGTCAACATAAATTTATTTGAAAATTTTTAACAGTTAATTTGTATCTTATACAGTTCTACAAAAAGCGTAAAATTTTGATACAAATTGCTCAGGTAATTACGTAATGCATTCGTGTTCAACATATACATGTTTGTGACCGTTTATTCATTTTTTAACTCTTCTATATTTTATTTGTAGTTGGAGTGACAAGTCGTTCTACATGATGATTAATGTGGTTGAACTTTGTTGGAGATATTGATGTCATCATAGTTAAAAATTTTATATATTTTTTGATAGTTTCTATTCGTGTGTTTTTCGTTCTATTTTCATAAGCCAAGGAAAGTTATAATTTGGTTCGCCAAAATTAGTGGTGACTTAATATGAAGTATGCTAATATTATTTTGGGAAATTTATTATCAATTATTGGTAATTCTTCGCACATACTCAATTAGATCAGTGCTCGAATAATAGAGATAGGCCTGAAAGTGCACGATAGTATATGACAGCTGCAATGGGCTTGGACAATGATACACTGACGATATAATTGTACACTCTTAAGTATTACACCGATAAATTGCGCGCGCAAGCGCGACGCATTTCAAGCTAGTATTCAGATTAATAGAAAGTATAATAGATGAGATTTATATTTCTGACAAGGGTAGAAACGGCAGTTCAACTATTCAAATGTTGGACTATATTTGTAAACAACCGTATACCACCACCAAATTCGATCACCTGGGCATGAATGATCAACCGTAGAAGTTGCTCTCAAAATCACTCACCAATACATGTACCACATCCCAGGTCATGTGTTGCTTCCACACAAATGACAGAATCTACGGTACAATTCTCTACACATCTAGCTCATAACTTTCTACCTGAAACTAATTTCTTTTGGTTCATTGTTATGTCCTGCAACTGCTTTTGTTTGACAGCTCGGATGTCAATTAAACTAGGCGGCACAGGTTTGAGAGAACCATGTAAGTCAACGAGGCTAAAGAAATCTTGTTTGGTCAAACTCTTTCTCGTAACAAGTTCATCGACCACAGCATCCATGAGCTTTCTGTTTTGCTCTAGAATCTGCAACCCAAAACAATGGCATCACTTTGTTAGTGTAAGGATGATAGGAAAACCTCAATAAACAAAGTGATTCTCATGCATCACCTCTTTTGCACGTTCATAACACATGTTGACAATCCGCAACGCCTGCACATCGAGGTCCTGAAATAGAATTTATCACAAATAAATTAAGGAAAAGTTTATTCAACCTCTAGCTTCTTCCTGCATTCACTGCTAAAAGAAACACATACAGCTAAAAAGTTGGTATTACAGAGCACAAATCAAAACAGCATTCAAACTTCAAAATATATTGGTAATGACACAGACCAAAAGCAAACTCTTAGATGTTATTAGAAAAAGAGATAACTTACATTGAGTCGATCGGCCACCCAGAAATTAGATAGACCATAATTTTTCTCAGAAAGACCACCAAGAACATACGTTCGTGCAGCTGACCTAGCATTGTCTGCTGTTTCAGCCCATATTGTACTTAACTGGAAAAATTGAAAGTACAAAGAAAACTTCAGAAAGGCAAGGAAAAAAAATATACAAAGCTATCAAATGATCCTTTCTTATACTCTGAAGTTAATTAACTGGTTATATCATAAAAGAAATTGGTTATTATTAGCTTGAGAAATATCTTTATTTCAGAATTCTTACATTCAGCGCCATAATTTCCATACCAATAAAAAGGTGCATATATTACAGATTTTCTTACCTGACCCTCACCAAACCAAAGTTCATCAGCTGCCCGTGGCGCTAGTTGAACAGTAATATGATCTAGTAGGGATTGTCGACTTCATGAAATTGTAGACATGAGAAATATTAATAATTATCAATAATATGAGCTTCTTTTTTGGTCTGAAAAGACTTCATTAATCAATAATATGAACTTCTAATGCACTTTCAAGAAGAAAGAACACGGGCAAGTTTCCCTGTTATAAATAATAGGTCAGCAAAACTTTTGTGTTGAAAGTTGATACTCCTGATATCATCATTCATTTCTCCTTCTGATATCATCATTACTCATCTCTTACATAAGGCCTACAGCCGAGTATCTATCAAGTATCAACTTTAGTCACAGTACAGCATAACATAATTCTACCATAACCATCTGAAAATTCAAACGACTATATACCCTTAATATTAGTTTGAGGAAAGCTCTTGTAGCAGTTTGAATTAATACTTCCACATATGATTGTTTACAGAAATACTTTTTCTCTAAAATATACGCAATTATTGTAAACAGTCCATATTTAACGTGCAAATCCACAAGTGAATGCAAATCCACAGTGAATTTTAATACGATGACCAAATAGAGATAAAGCGAGCCTTACGTAAGTGTTCCCTCTTTGAAGTTGATAGGATCCATCTTCATTCTAACATAACCAAGTTCTCTACCAGCTCTAGGAGCAATTGTTACCTGCAAAAGTGGATAAATTGTTACCTAATATTTTTATAAACTACTCAGTGTTACTATATATGTACTTTCAGAATACCAAAAGTGAAACTAGGGAACAGTATTTGAGAAATTTTTGAAGAACCAAGGAATTTGGTTAAGTTCAGGACCTAAAGTTCATGAGCACAATAACTAACAATAAGATATTCAAGAGAAACATGGGACAAAAATATCTCCAGGAAAAAAACATATTCAAAGTGGAAGGAAATTCCTATTTTACACATTAGAGAAATGGACAACCAACAAAGGCTTGGATTTCCTAAAATACCGAACATTTAATGCTAATTCAGGATAAAAACAATCTTATGCTATCAAAAGGTGAAAGGAGAAGCTTAAGTTTTCAGATAAAAAGATGAAGAAAAAGAGGGTTGAATTAGGGAACCATACAAACTCAATGTTTTTAAGATCAGGGAAGTTCGCTGCAACAACAGCCATTGCTGCTTCATTGATGGCTACTTGCTTCCATGTATCAAAACTTCTGTCCTTCCTATCTAGCATTCCTCTTTCTTCCATTTGTGCAGCTTGTAATAGGTCATCAGTAGTAATCTGCATATGGCAGATGGGCAAATGTTTAAGAAGGACTGAAGTCTTGTATAATAAACCAAATCAAGAAAGCATGCCACATGCAATCTTTAAGACATTAGCTGCCTAAAATGGAGCCAACGCCACTGCCTCTACCCCATGTTCCATGGAAATATATATAGACATGAATATACTTGCCACATTACTTTCACATTCCAATACATGTAAACGATACCTAAATGGCTTCTACAGTCTGCTTTCTTCTATCCTTCCTTTCTTCTGCCTTTATAAATAGATTATATGGTTATTATCAAAGAGATTAGGTAATACCTCAGTTCTTGAATCACGCATCATGTTGATTGCAGCAACCTCAACTATGTTAGCTAGCTCTGCACCAACCATTCCATCACTCATGCTTGCAATAGCCATATAATCCACGTCTTCAGCCATGGGTTTCTTTCGCGCATGGACCTATAATCAGGGCACAGAAAGAAACTTCAGAAATATGAGCCAGTTATGGGAACCATTAGAACCTTAAGAGAAATGCCAGATATTCAATAGAAAAGGAGCATGATACCAACCTTCAGAATCTCAATGCGACCTATAAGACCAGGCTTGGGGATAAATATTTTCCTATCAAACCGTCCAGGTCTGACAAGAGCTGGATCTAGAATGTCTGGTCTATTTGTGGAAGCAATAGTGATCACTTCCCCCCTTCCTTCAAACCCATCTAAACAAACCAAGAGCTGGAGCACAATGACAGCATTGAATAATTCAAAGGTGTCCGGTTATTGAAACAAAGGATTATAAAAGTTCAAGCATTCATCTTCCACCAACCTGATTAAGAGTTGCGTCACGTTCTTGTCCACCTGAACCCTTAATTAAACCGCGTTCCCTTCCAACAGCATCCAATTCATCAATGAAGACAACTGATGGAGCCTGTACGCATAAACACAAACTTTAAAATGCAACATGTGCATCACACTACATCCAATCAAAAGCAAGATGAACAAAAAAAGGCATAACAAAGCTAAAGTATGGTCTACACCACAATAATACCTATGAAATCAAGAGTAAAGAAGAAGAATGATGTAGAGAGAACAAAATTGCACACAGCTAATATCACCCACGTACATTATCCTTTGCTTCCTGGTAGAGTGCTCGGACACGAGAAGCACCAACCCCAACATATATTTCCACGAATTGAGAGGCCGAAATAGAAAAGAAGTTGACCCCTGCCTCACCTGCTACAGCTTTTGCAAGCAAAGTCTTCCCCACTCCAGGAGGGCCACAAAGAAGTATCCCACCTGATTAACAAAACAAGTAAGCTCGTGTATGAAAACGCTTCTCCTATTGTCAATAACTGAGCACCATTTCTGCAAAGATATTTAACCTGGTATCTTAACTCCTCTTCTCCTATACATTTCCCCATGAGTGAAGAACTTGACAATCTCCTCAAGCTCAAGCCTGATCTTCCCAAGCCCCGCGACATCAGTAAACTTGACGTCCACGCCTCTCTCCAAATACTGTGGCATCCTCTTATTATGCGCTCTTCTCACCCTTGCCCCGGACCTCATGAACTGCATTGCCATTTTCATATACGGATTCTGCTCCCCCTTCCCTTGATCGGCCTCATCATCCTCCTCGCCGCCTTCTATCCCCTCCATCCTCTCCAAATCCCTCATCTTCTTCCTCTCCTCGGCCTCCGCCTGCTCGATCTTCAGCCTGTCCTCGTAATCCTTTTTCTGCCTCCGGTAACTAAACACCACCGTCCTGTAGAAAATGTAGAAGAACACAAACCCCAGCCCGGTGGCCACATTTGAGTCCTGAGCCAAATTGGCCCACACATTGGCCATCTGCAAGTAATTCCGGCGAGCATCTCGCAACGACTGGTCCTGCTTCTTTTTCCTAATCTCTTTCCTGGTCCTCCTCTCTTCTTCTCTCTTCTGAGCTCTCATGGCTTTATCTATCATCTCTCTCTCTCTCCTCATCCTCTCCAGCTCCTCCTTCCTCCTCGCCTTGTACTCCTCCCTCGCCTGCCGCAGCTCCGCCGCCCTCTGGCTCTCCTTCCTCACCGGCGCCGCCTTCTTCTTCCCCATCCCCGAGAACCACGTCCCCGCCGCCGGAATGCGCTTCAAAAGGAAGCTCACGTACGGCAGCGGCACCTCCGGCGGCCTCACCGGCGGCGTATACGTGTTCACGCAGAGTGCGTCGAATTTCGAGTCCTCCCATTCCTTCCAGAACCTTCTGTCCGTCTCCGCCGAGGGCAGAACCGTCCTTAACACCCTGGAGTCTTGGAGAACCACCAAAACGGGCTCGGGCTTATGGCGGAGCTCGGTCCCCGGAGGCTTGATGACGTGTCTGAGTTTCGACTCGGCGTGGAATTCGAGAAGCTTCGTGTAAGGGATGCGATTCGAGACGACGGGGAGGCCCTGGGACCATGATTTGAGCTCTTGAGGAGATAAGGCGTCGGGTTTTTTGGACGAGGCGGCGGTTTTATTGGCGGCGCGTGGCTTTTTGGCCTTGACGGCGGCGGCGAGTGAGGTTGGGGTTTGAGGGAGGGAGGCGGAGATGACGGTTAGAGTTGCTGAGAGTTTGAGGAAATCCAAATTGGGTTTTCTGTTGGGCTTTGAGGTTTCATCGTTATCGTCGTCGTCGTCGTTGGAGGTTGAAAAGTGGGGTGAGATGGAGGAGTGGAGTCCGTAATTGGGTTTTGGGGTTTTGATGGGGTTGGGTTTTGGGGATAGGGAGGAAGATGATGATGAGTAAGAGCCCAGAAGGCAATGGCAGGCCATGGAGGTTTTGGTTTTTGTGTGGAAGCTTAATTATTATGCTACATTTGATGAGCGGAGTAGAGCAGTGGAATGAGGAACGAGTGTTGAGCTCAAGCTTCCATTGCCGAGCTCACTCCTGTGTGTGTGTGTCTCTGTAAAGTGAAATGGAGCAAGAAGAAGTGTAAAACTTGGGAGAGAGATTAGAGACGACGACGTTACCGTCTCCGTCGTCGTTTATGTCATGTTGTATTATACAAGTACAAGTTTTCTACCTCCAGTAGATCATAAAACTACCCAATCTGAACAAAAAAATTAATATATAAATAAAAAAAACCATCATGCTCCGATTCTCCCGATGTACAATTCGGTGATTTCTGAACCCTAAGCCACCGCCAGCTAGGGTTTCATTTGGCGTGCTTTGCCACGACGACTCTTCTGGCACCTCATTCTCTTCTCCTTTTCTTTGGTTTTCGTCTGGTCTTGTATTGTTCTTCTCGGCAACCTCTATTTATTGCTTCTCATGACAGCGAGCATTTCTTCCGATGGTGTACGATGTGTTGAGGTGAGGATGGTGGCTCGGTGACGAGGTCTTGGCTGCTTGTCAGTGGAGTTTTCAGATCTCAAAGTTTGGATGGTTGAGGGTTTGTTGCGGCATCCAAGGGCGAGGGCGAGCATATGGCAGGAACGAACGGTTAACGGAGGCAGAATTCGCATCGTACGAGGCTCAAGGAACCACTGCTGACGATGTCAGCAGTAAGAAACGACCTGATGGGAGGGCTGCGCGTAGCGTTTCAGATCTCATAGGCCACGATGCCTTGGGTAGTGACTTCTCTAAGTGGGAGAGGCACTTTAGGCTAAGCTGGGCATTTCTGCTTGAGCTTAAGGTATGACTTCTCCAATATGGGATGCTCTGTTATCCCTATTTGGGACCTAAGGGTTTGTATATGCGTTTTAGGTTGCTCTTGTCCCTTGGTATGGAATGAGTGGACGTTGTTTCGACGTAAAGAGAGTCCCTAGCTAACTAAGGAGTGGTATACCTGAATTTTTCTAACTAAGACTTCTCTTTGTTGGGTCGGATAATTATATGAAGTTTTGTATCCCCATCACATTTTTCTAGTAGATTTTGATCGACCCTCTCAAAAAAAAAGAGTTGTTACCTCTCTTGTTTCCTTTGAAGAAAAATGTGTCCTGGGTCGATTAATTTGAGATTAGTTGTGTTCATTTATTATTCGATTTAATTATTGAGTATATTTATAAAGAGTCATGTTCAATGGCATCAAAAGTTTTACACAAAATTTTACACCGATTCTCAACCATTAGATTTAAAGATGCTCAGTGGTCCAAATTAATTTACACACATATATATATACTTTTATTTCATTTATATTAAATCCACCACAAAAAAGGTAATAAATAATATTTTTTTCTCTCTCTCTCTCCCTCTCTCACTCTGATTCTCTTTTCTCCTTAATTATCCTGATATCCATATCGATGTAAAAAAAATTTATTCGCTATGTTTTCTTTTTTCTTCCAGAAAAATTCTAAAGAATTCTTAGTATAGGGAATGAATCTTCATATGTAGAGCTCTTGTTATTCTCGATCCAAGATGAAGTTATAGATTTCTCCATCAGGCTTTGTATAATTGTATCATAGGAGTTTTCAGAGAAGATCATCTTAATGTATTGCTGGTTACCCGATCATATTTAACTTGCAATTGTTAAACTTCGGTGGAAGTATCAAGAACCTAACTAGAATTGGTGAATTGGGTCGTAGATGAAAAACCAAGAGGTGAATTTGGTAGTGAAGATATTTGATCCGATTATTGGCTTGAAATATCTAGGAGGCGGCGGGTCTGGTGAGGTTGGCTCGAGGCAGTTAGGGTTTGGTGGTGGAGAATTTTGGTCGGGAAGGGTAGGAGAAGATGTCGATGGTGAGTTTGGGTAGTCAAATTGGAGTTAAGTAAAGGTGTTGGGCTGGAAGATTGGGCCGGAGAGATGAGTGGCGTATTGGGTTGATGAAGTGCATATGGAAAAATAATTTCATGGAATTTGACATCTCGACTAGTAAATACTTTCTTTGTTGATAAATCGAATAAATTATAGGCCTTTTGGCCAATTGGATAACCAATAAATATAGAAGGCTTAGCATGACAATCAAATTTATGAGAAGTATGAATGTTAGTAGCATAAGCAAGACAACCAAAAATACGAAGCTGTGAAAAAGATGGTGGTTTGGAGTAGAGAAGTTCAAAAGGAGTTTTAAAAGAGAGAATTGGTGAATGTAGTTTGTTGATGATCTGGACTACAGTAAGAGCACAATCACCCCAAAATTGAGGAGGGAGCTGTGCTTGAAATTTTAAAGTGCAGGCCACTTGTAATATGTATCGATGTTTGCGTTTCACAACCCCATTTTTTGAGGTATGTAAACACAAGAGTGATGAAAAATCACACCGTGTTCTTGAAAGAATGAACGCAATGAAATAAATTCTCCACCATTGTCACTTCGAATTTTTTTGATGCGAGACTCAAATTGGGTAAAAACATAAGTGAAGAAATTTTTCAAAAGGATTGGGCTTCATGTTTGTGACGCATCAAAAATATACATATAAAATGTGAATAATCATCAACAATAGTGAGAAAATAATGAGTACTAGAATAGAAGAATGGCGGTAACGACCCCAAATATTACAATGAATAATTTCAAATGGTTTCGAAGAAGAAATAATACTAGTACAAAAAGGTAAACGACTTTGCTTTGCCAAGGACAAGTATGGAAAAAGTTATTAGAGTGTACACAAAAATCTAAAAACTTTGTTGCAATGAAGCGAAGATGAGAAGGGGAAACACATGAAGTAAACGATTAAGTCATAGATTGGTGGTTGAGATGGTGAGATTGTAGGATGGTTTATTTGCTAGTGGAGAAAGGGTGGCCAGATTCTTCCTTGTCGCCAATGTCGCTAGATAGTATAGTCTATCAAGCTGCTTACCCAAACCAATCATGGTCTTCATCCAGATCCTGCAAAATACATCAATAAGGAGAAAATGTCACTAAACAATTCAGGCCTCTTGTCAGGCGACTTACTGATATTAGATCTACTTTGAATGTGAGCACAAATAATACATCCCATAAATAATAGACAGAATTGGGTGGTAATGATCCTTTTGCAATAATGATAGCTTTTTCTCCGCTAGGTAGTGATACATGAGGCAATGGGCAATTTTTATCTTTGCAAAAAAATAATTTTGGTGACAAAGAGATATGATCCGTCACCCCGCTATCAATAATCCAATTGCGGGAAACAACTTCAGACAAACCTGATTTAGTTACCGCATTGGCTTGTGAGCTAGATCCCTCATTTTGGTTGCTAAGAAGTGACAAAAGCTTCTTCAGCTGTGCTTCCGAAATTCCAACAACAGAATTTCCATCTTCTTTTCCGGATTCGGAGATGATTAGCAGTGGCCCTTTTATTATTGTTGAATCGTCTTGGGCCTGAATTGGACTTGGCTTTTGGATGGCCCTTATTATATCCATTGAGTTCAAATCAATTCTGAACACAATAGCCTAATGCATATCAGCCTTGCTTCTCACAATAGGTTGAGTTAGGTCGAGGGCCAGAGCGACATCGGTTCTGATCAGAATGCCGGCTCTCATTGAAGTTGTCAGACAATCGTTCCAAGGCTCGAGTATCTTGGGATTTTTCTGCTTCAATCGACGACGTGTGCTTGTTATTCTGGACTACCATGGCGGCGCTGCAAGTGTCGCTTGCTGTGACGTGAGTAACGCTCAAGACGTGCTGCTCTTCTTCCTGAGAGATAGAAGAATACGCCTGACAAATTGAGGGAAGTGGGTTCATCAAGAGGATTTGTCCTCTAACAACACTGTAAGAATCATCTAATCCCATTAAGAATTGCATCAATCTTTGCTGGTCTGTTTGTACCGCATCAAAATAGGTAGCCAATTCATCCCACAAAATTTTCAACTTGGTGTAATAGGCTGATACATAAGCTTGTTCTTGTTTAAGTGAAGTAATGTCTCTTTGTATTTCAAATATGCGAGTTGCATTCCCTTGAGAGAAACGTTCACTGAGATCCCCTCAAACCTCACTAACAGTAGGGTAATAGCACTACCAACATTTTCACTATAGCCGACGACATTAAAAAAAACAGGCCGACGACATTTTAAATCGTCGGCTATACTTTTGCCGACGCTTTTTAGCCTACAAGACTATAGCCGACGATTTTTTTATGAAGTCATCGGCTATAGTATAGCCGACGATTTTTGGTGTTGTCGGCAAAAGTATAGCCGACAATTTTTTGTGTTGTCGGCAAAAGTATAGCCGACAATTTTTTGTGTTGTCGTCGGCTATAGTCTACTATAGCCGACGATTTAAAATGTCGTCGGCTTATTTTTTATAATGTCATTGGCTATAGTGAAAATGCTAGTAGTGTAGGTTACACTATCCGCAGTTTCAGGATCATAAGAGTTGACACTCCATGAGTGAACCATGTCGTTGCACCGCAACCAAGTTGCATAACCTTCGGGATCAGCTACATCAGAGGGATTTTTGATAGAACCATTGATGAATCCAAGCTTATTTTTGGAGTTCAAAGCTCGGACTATTGATATTTTTCAACCTGAATAATTGTTTCCATTGAGAAGTTTGGAGACGAGAACCAATCCGGGATGATCCGAATGGTGAGTGAAGAAGGGATTAGAGAGATCTGCCTTAGAGGATTCGACAGAACTTTCTACCTGCTTCTTGCCAGTTTGAGAATCTTCTCCACCGACCACGATGATTGAAAAAGAGATGCTACATGAGAGATTGAAAAAACGTAGCGATGAGTCGGGAACTTAGTCCTGCTCTGATACCATATAAAGTAAATTGTAGAATAGATTGGCTGGAATAGTTATCCATTGATATTAACTCAAGTATATATACAGAGAAGATATAGAAAACTTATACATTCTAGGATAACCACCCTACAAGTTAGGGAAGGAAAAGGAAATGTAGATTACAGTAGATACAAGTATATGCAATAGAATATACAGTAGAATAATTAGAGAATATACAAAGATATAGAACTTGCTAACAATTTATGGTTTATGTTGTTAGCAAGTTGGTCGAGTAAGAGGGAAAAATGGTAGGATATGTGTATTTCATGATCTTAGTGAGGAATTGGATAGTAAGAAAAAGAAGAAACAGATACAACGAAAGTGCACAGAATGTACGGGAAAAAGAAAAGAGAATGAGAGGGAGAGAGAAAAAAATTATTTATTACCTTTTTTATTGTGGTGGATTTAATAAAAGATTAATAAAAGTATATGTGTGTGTAAATTAATCTGGACCATTGAACATCTTTAAATCTAATGGTTGATAATCAGTGTAATATCTTGTGTAAAATCTTTGATGTCACTGAACCCGACTCATTTGTAAAATGTTTAAATTATTATCATTATTCATTACTGAAATCATACTAGATAGTAGACATGTTTCTTAACTCTCAAATTAGTGAATTAGTTGAGCTTCACACTGAATTAAGTGAAACAATTTTTTGAATCAAACTGCGCGCTCATCACATTAACACAAATGTAATGTTACATTATACATAGTTTTACCTGAATGGGCACGATTTTGGGAGTACCAACACTTCTAAAAATCCTATACGACTTAACATGACCTACATCAAAATGCAACCCCTAAGATGAAGCGCGAAAGAAACCATGTGATCATAGTCAACGACATGTCGAGGCGAGCAAAACCAACAAGGCCTCGACACCAAGAATCCAAACTCGGCACAATCACTAGGTGCCCTCAGTGACACCACTCACTGCTACTGATGATTCAATGTTTGGTGGCTCCTCCACACCCTGACCCAAGAAAATTGTCGATAATTTCGAATTGTAGTTTTGATTCACGAGTCCGAGTGTGACGGATTTGGAAAGTAAAAATAAATAAATGAAATGGATAATGTTGTGATCTAATTATAATTACAAACTACAATACTTTACAACACATTATTTGTTATAACTACAAATGTCCATCACTATGAAATTCAAACATATTCAGAGTTAATACCAAGAGACTTATTTAGAATCTAGAACAGCGTAAAGCCAACTTCACTTCATTCATAGCTTCAATTCCTTCCTATATGAAGTGCATAGTATGCCTTCTACTTACTAAATAAGAAACTAACTAAATTTCTCTAGCATATACTTCCCTCACTCTCTGAACCATGTCTCTCTATTCTTCTCTACTATTATGTACGAATCTTTTGTTAACACAATAGTCTATTTATAGTAGAGGAGTCTTGCTCTCCAAGATGCCTTTTTAAAAGAAAATATAGTTACTATATTACAATAAAACAGACGAGCTAGATATGTTTGCTTCACCAAACTTGGAAAGTTAACAAATACTGAGGTATCAATTCTTTGTCCCTTGTTGGCAACACAAAGACAACCTCTTATAGTTATCCTTCTCTTTACTGACAACTCATCAACCACCTCCTGCTCCAATACAACAAACCCATTAGCCAACTTAAAGACTAGACACGCCTTAATAAGCTGGTGGTGACATATATACATATGAAATAAGAATTGTATTAAACACATTCATCTCAGACTTGCATCCATAGATATGTCCGACACATATTACTATATGTAATATATAGGGAAAATTACTCATATAGTCATCCATCTTTGTGAAGATAGGCACTTTAGTACCGGATGTTTGACATATATCAAAATAGTCACCCAATATTGATTTGAGTATATCAAAATGGTCACTCCGATTTTGGTTCACGTTAAATAACGAATATTTGAGGACATTCTGTTTTCTCCCAGGGGTACTTTTGTCCCAGATCCTTGGTGCCATATTGATAGACTCCCCGCCAAGCTACAGTAATTTTCCCTCCAAATTAAAGTTTTTCTCCCACATAAAAGGTGAAATTCAGGGCATCTTCACTCAATTTTTTCTTTCTCAGTTCCCATTTCATCTTCTTCAAAAAACTAATTTCATCAAACCCTAAACCCTGAAACAGATTCATCAAAGGCACTTTATCAAAGTTCAGAATCACCAAGGTCATTTTCAAGAACTCGATTAGCTTCTCTGTGAGGGACGTTACGAGGCCACGCTCAAGTGGTTTGTTACTGTGGTTGATCAGTTCAAATCTAGTGTTCTTGGAGAGAGTGGTTAGCAAGAAGAAGGTTATATGGGTGTTATCTAGTCCAGGTTTGTATGCTTTACATTTTTAGTTCAAATTGATTATCTGTTAGTTTACAGTTGACTAACACCCTACTTGGATAATGTTAGAAACCTGAAAATTGTAAGTTCTTTGAATGGTATGACCCAGAAATATGTCATAGGTCACTACAGGTCATTCCTGTTTTGATCAGTAAGAAAAACATGTTAAAAGGAAATTTGGAATATTTAGAGGCAGAGAATGCATAAATGATTCTTGCTCGGTAAAGCATGAAAGTTGAGTTGAAGACAATGAGGAAGACAATCAAGAAGCTTTGGATGATTATTGCATTTTTGTATAGCTATATTTCTTTTTGTATGCATAATGGAAAGGTAACATATTGATGGATCTCTCTGTATGATGTAGCCATTGTGATATGTTTTCTTATGTAAGGCATCATGTTTTAGTTCAGTTGTGGTTGTTGTGGTAATGAAATGAATAATCTTTCAGTTCAATTGTGATTGTTGTTGTTGTTGTAAACTTTGTACTTAAATAGTTAAGTTTGGTTCATATCAGTTCAACAAAATAGAATTAGAATTCATAACAAAATAGAACCTGAATTTGATAGCATTCCAACCTGAATTCATAACATAACAGAAACTAAAATTGACAACAATCCAACCTGAAATGTATAACAATCCAACCATATCATCCACATAGACAAATCCACAGAAATGGACACAAATCCTAATAAGTTACATGGTCTTGTGTTACAAGCCATACAAAAGTGGCCAGAATGCAGAATGCATCATGTTCTGCATCATTGTGCATAATTGTTGTGTTATACAAACAAAAATGGCCAAAAGTCCCAATACATACTAAATAAAATGCACCCTAGTTGAATAGCTAAGCCCTCCGCACTCTGGAAGAACCTCTAGAACCTCCAGCCCTCCATGAGTTCCTCCCAGCACCTCTGCCTCCTCTTGCAGCAATTGGAGTTGGTTGGCTTAATGATCCAATCTCATCATCACCCTGTGACATCTGAACTACACTTGGAACTAGCTAAGATGAAGTGCATAATGGAACCTGAAAACATATATGCACAAGTCCATAAAATAAAACAATAATAAGCATAAGTCTGTGATCTAAACATACTTACATTTACAGATAGGCACCCTTACTCCTTGTCAGATTAGAAGGCCTTCCAGGTCCTCTTTTGTATTGTAGAAGGAGTATAGGAGCATCAATTCTTTCCCAGTCATCAATGCCAAGAATGGCTTCGATGGCAGGTGCATAAGTCTCTTTCTTGTAACAATCATGAACATAGTCCAGAACATTTTCAAATTGCACACATGGCATGAGCACAAGGCAAGCCATTCAAATCCCACCTCCTACAAGTGCATGTACGCAGAACAAGATTGACAGCATGGACTAAAGTAATTCCAGATGCACAACCAGCTCCTTTGCCCTTTATTTAGAACCTCATATTTGCTTACTCAGTTGGATCATAATCCTTGTTTGCATTTGACAAGTTTTTCAGCAACTTCCCAACTCTCTTGCCAACACTTGTAGTCCATTTTTCAACATCACATCTTTTATTTTTCAGCCCGGTCATCAAGTTCAATCTCATCTCTTCATTTAGTGCAAGGATTGGCAATTTTCTTATGTGCGGAATCTTTGAATTGAAGGCCTCACATAAGTTGTTGCACAAAATATCACATTTGACATTTGTCTTGAAGTGGGATCTACTCCATTAGTTAGCTGGCATTTCTTTCAACCGATTACAGGCATTGTGATTAGCCTTATCAATAGCTTCCATGTCTCTGTTCCACCATGGGAGGGTTGTGTTCCTTGCAGCTGCCCAAAATAACCCTTTCAGATCACTCCTTGTATGCCCATCTCCCTTAAAGTTTGCATAAAGATGCCTTGCACAATTTCTGTGCTCAGTATTAGGTAGTACCTCCTTCACTGCATCCAGAATACCCTTTTGCTTGTCACTGATCATTGTGTAAAAGAAATCATTTGAAATCTCCAAGTCCTCTCTAAGTAGGTGCATAAACCAGGTCTAAGTCTCCATTGTCTCTTGCTCCACTATGGCATAAGCAATGGGGTACATGCCATTGTTTGCATCAATCTCAATTGTAGTGAGCATAATCTCTTTCAACTTTGTTCTCAAATGAGTACCATCTAGCCCTATAAGTGGCATGCACCCATCTGTCCATCCATTTTTCAATGTTGCATATGCCACATACATTTTAATGAACCTTCTCCTTCCATCTGCATCCATAGGTACATAAATATAGATTGTATTTCTTCTGTTCACCTTCCTAATTTTAGCAGCCTACGACTCAAGAAGATTATACTGGTCTTCAATTGTTCCCTGGATCAATTTTTCAGAAGTCCTCTTTGCCCTTTGACATATCTGATAGTTGACAGTTAACTAGAAATCTCTATCCACAGCAGCATTGATACCAGCAGTAGACCATCCAAGATCAGCTATGAAAGTGGATAAGTACCTCTTTGCTAAAAAAATTAGCACTGCAGTGGTATACCCTTCTCTTCCCTAAAGCAAAACACTTATGCTCCAATTCGCAAGTCCCTAAGACCATCTTGGGTGAATCTGCAGAAATTCTTGAATCCCCCAAAGCTTAAATTGACACTTCTCTCCCATCTCTTGGCCACTTTATTTTTCCTTCCCTTTGCCTTTTGCTTTATCTTTTGGCTCAAAAGTCTTGCAAAATCCTTGACATCTTCTCTTGTCATTTAGACCAAACCTTAACTCCTTTCTGGTCAGAATGGCATGTACCTTAACTGCATCCTTAAAGCACTCTGAATTTGGGTATCTCTTACCAATGCAAAATTGTGAAGGGTTAATAAGATCAGACTCCTTATTGAACACAGAGAACTTTGTCCATCTCTTCTTCTTTCTTCTGTTTCTTGCACCATCAAATATCACATGAGAGTTCTCATCACTAACTGACTCACTCAAGCTGTGATTTGCATCTGAATTCTCATCATCTCCATCAGAAGGGTCTGCTGCATTTGGTGCCACATTTGTTGTTGCACTTTGATCAACATTTGGTACCTCTTCAACATTTTCCATGAACATTTCATCATCTTCCTCAGATTTATCAGTCTCATAATCAGAATCAGGCATCTCCTCATATTTTGTGTCATCACTATCAGTCAGTTCTATTCCAAAATTAGAAGCAACATAAGTTTTCTCCACTCTGGCCCTTGTAGCATACCCCCTTTCTGTTTCTGCATTATTATTCTTCTTTACCACAAATCTGAATCGAGGTGTTTTAATCCTATCAGCGTTTCTCTTTCTCCTTTCCCTAGTATGGGCCCTGAACTTGTGCCCTCACTATGATAAATAGTTAGATCTTCATGAACTGGATGATCTTCAAAACCAGGTGGAGCTTCTTCAAAACTAGGTGAGGCTTCTTCAAACTTAGCTGGAGCTGCTTCAAAACCAGGTGGAGCTAATTCATCAACTAATTCATCTTCTTCAACACTAGGGAACAATGTCCTCTGAGTTGGCTTCAACACTATATCTGAAATGTAACCCCCAAAGTACTTATAATGTGAAATATTTAGCTTTCCAACTCCATTCAGGTCTTCCAACTCACACTCTTATTTTCTTCTTTCACAAAGTGCCACCATCCAAATCTTCAAAACTGTACTACCATGATGCTTGAGCATTTGTATAACATCTTCATCACATCTAAGTGGTAAGAACTCATTGTCTTCTGTTCTCTTGTAATAATATGTGATTGAAGGCTCCTTATACCCCAAGTCCTCTATCATATGGTTCAAACAGACCCAACCAAACTTGTATGGATCTTGATTTTCCACCCATACTACCTCACCACCCTTATACACCTTGTTCTTGGAAAATCCCACAAAATACATCCTTCCGTCATGAGTTAACTCTATAGTTATATTACCATCTACAATCCAAGATGTTGCAATCCAATGGTCCACAATCAACAACCAAATAAAAAATACAAGTAAGGGCATATTACTTGATTAACAATAGGATTTAATAAGCTAATTGACCCCAAAGTTCCAATAAACAAACTCCTAATTACATTTTCCTAGTTAGTGCTAAATAAACTACATCAAATTGGAACATTTGTTGTCGAAATCAAGGTTTGATTACAATATTGTAAGCCAAAATCCCAATGTTCACTACTGTAAACCCTAATCCCAATTTCCTTTTCAGCAAGCCCTAAATAGTAAGTTCAAAACCCTAAAACGGTCAAATTGATAAATCCAACCACCTAATCCATACTCTGCCAACATAAATGAGACAACAAACAGTAGAAAGAGCTGGGAAAGAGATGGGTCAACTACCTTCTGTGGTAGATGCTTCTTCAATGTGAAAGTATCTCCAATACTTTGGCATTGGTGGTATATGATCACCCATCACCAAAGATTCGGTCAACAAAAGTTGCTCCCCTTCACTTTCGCATAATCAAAACAAACGACCCTCCTTCAAAACACATTTAAAACGAATCTTTTTTGATTTTCACTAAGAGAAATGTACAAAGAGAGAAAGAAGGCACTTGTGAAACAAAACTGACAAAAGAGAGTGAAAGTAAAAGACTGTAGATTTGAAGTTGGTTTAGGGTTTTCAAGTAGAAGGGCTTGCAAATTACTCATTTAACCCTCTTAATATGTCACGTGCAATTTTTTAACGTCTCAGTTGACAGAGTGGCCATTTTGATATACTCGAACCAATATTAGGTGACCATTTTGATATATGTCAAACATTCGATATTAAAGTGTCTATCTTAACAAAGATGAGTGATTATATGAACAATTTTTCTTAATATATATTACTAAATCAACATACTAAATAGGTAACACTATCCTTTATATGAATACACTAAAACATCGAGATATTTTATCCATAATTAAATACCGGTTTTCACATGGGACTAAAACATCAAGATATTTTATCCATAACTAAATACCGGTTTTCACATGGCCATCCAAGAGTTCCGCATCACTCGCTGCCGAGGTAGGGTTTATGGTTGCATGCACAGGTATCGCCACTTCGGCTTCTTCAATTCACCGACAGAGGCAACATCAGATACCAGCCGAGGATCCCTCGCATGTCCTGCTTGAGGAGGAGACCCGAACCAGTAGACCACAGTGCCGTCGGCACCTGCAAAAGTGAACATCTAGGAGGATCAAGAGCGAGCCACGCCACGCCAGATGGAAAGGATTTGGGGTAAGGAAAAACCACACCCGAGGGTGTAGTTATTCTCGACGCCGGGGGAGGGGTCGCTGATGGGTGCGATCGGAGGAAAGCCAGACTATTGGAGCGATAGCCACAGTGGTGGCTCCCAAACCCTAGCAAAGCCTTCGACATCTTTTTTAACATAACATACTTTACTCTGAATTAAGTGAAACATTGATACTAAGTGACCTTGAAATATTTTTATTTTTATATTTTTTCGCTAGGAGTGACCTTGAAATATTGATACTGCTGTATTACCAAGTTGTCGATCATCAAGCATTCGGCATTTTTGATCCTTGGAGAAGATATAAATTTGCTATTGTACAGAGGCAAAAGCGGGTCCTTAGAACAGTGATTAAAATTACTTAAGGTCATAAAATTATGATATATAGCTAGAGTACAAGTGATTAAGTACATTCCAAGTAGAGCGTGGAAAGAGCCAGAAATATATAAGGAATGTAGCGCAGTTGTTGGAGAGCCAGATTACATTCTGCACAACAGATGTGGCCAGCAAGAGGCAACTTAGGAAAGTGAAGACTATGGAGATGGCAATGTGGTCGCAGAAGATGTTCAGTGGTTTGCAGAAATTCAGGAGAGGTGTGTGCCGGATTCCTGTGCGATTCAGGTTGCTTACTCCAGATGCAGCTGATCCTGCACTCATCATTGCATATGCAAATACCTGTAACAGAGAAACAATACGATAAAAAACAAACTGAGGCTTCAAATCTCCCTAACAATACCATAAAAACATGCCAATTGAACTATATATGCATCGCTATCTTCTCACTATCAGAAAATAAGTACACATAACACACGCATGCTGCTTTTCTAACTTTACGACATTATGCTCCAATCTTTTTTATATCTGAGAGGAGAATCAAACTTATGATCTAGCTAGCCTACAGCCTTTTTCTTTGATGATCTTGCTGGACTACAAGTAATGTAAGAATCTTTTCAACCTTGACGTATTTGTAAAAGAACATTTATTCTGTAAACCAGCTACAATCTACTAAATAGAGCTCTGCGTACAGTACTTCATAAGTTCATATGCTGCTGCAAATAGCATTTTAGCGAACCAGTACCAATAGGAAAGTCTAAGGAGTAGTACCTGATCCCCAGAAAAGTTAAGCCAGGCATGATTCCTCGAGGGAATCATCGGCAACTTCCTCAGCAGCCTCGAAGCAGTTATCAGTAGCTGCACGCATGAATGAAACACGACAGCTGCCGTAACTCCAACCACATATCTGCTCACCAAAAGTTCAAAACCTTCAATACCTCTCTATATCATCCGAATCATGTCTCTAATTTCTAACCAGTAGGCAGTAGCTATACCATAATCGGTAGTTAAACTTGGATGTATATACACCCTCATCCTTGTCCATATTTCTGATTCAAATTAAGTTGTGCATATTTGAACTGATCTATACAGAAGCAGTACGTGACGACCTTAATTTGTTATTTGTTGTTTCATAGAACCCAATTAAGTAATGTAACCAATCTGCAAAGTTTAAGGTAACTACTTTCCCGTAATATAGAGAGCAGGAACATGCTGTCCAACTAGTTTCACTAATCAATAATTGTTGTGCACCGTGTACAAAGGTAGATAAAATTCCCGTGGCTTTATCAAACTACATGACAACACGTCAAGGGAGACACATTACTTAAAAAAAGGCGAAGTAGAAAATATAGTAGAAAAAAGTTCACGGGTCTTGTTCTGTTCATAGATTCGGCAGGGAAGCTGGAAATCTGTTGTCACTTGCCCAATTACAAGGGTCAGGGGTATTTTCGTCATCACGAAACCTCACATCCCTCAAGTCTCAAGACTCGAGAGAGAGAGAACTACCTTTTTCATAACATGACGTGGCAAAACGACACTTGAATTCATCAAACCCAACACAGCAAAACTAACACAACGCCCCGGTTTTCCAGTCAGTTAATTGGGAGCTAGGAAACCAAGAAAATGTACAGGAACCCCCCAAAAAAAAACGAGCAAACTACACTAGAAGAACGGCCGGAATAGGATTTTTCCGGCAGTAATATTAATATATGTATGTTTAAAGAGATGAAGGGCATTTGAGTAAATGTACTACTTACTGGAAGGACGGGGAGAAAGACCAGTTGGAGTAAACGGGGAGGTGGAAGCCGTAGATGGTGACAGTGCTGGCCTGCCGGGCGGTGACCATGGAAGACAAAGCAGCCACGGAGGACGCCATGCACAGCACCCTCAGGCACACGTGAACCACGTCAGCTTTCCGGAGCAACGCTGATGACGACGACGACGACTTCTTCACCTCATCACTGACGGTGGCCGTCGACGTCCCGTTCTCGACGGCTGCTGCCACCTCTTCGTCGCACGACGTCGTTTTCCTGCCGGAGACCATTTCTTTTCGTTCTTGTTGGTGGTTGTAGAGAGAGAGAGAGTGAGGGAATGAGGAGGGGTGGTAGACTTGTAGTGTACAAATACGTGAGCGAACTGCGAGAAGCAGAGAGAACCAGAGAGAATGACTATAGTGGCTTGCTTTCGCGGTTCTCGGAGCATCCCAACAGTATATTTTTAGGGTAAATGAGAGGTTATATTAATAATCGAGAGTCTAATCATACATTACACAGTAAAACGTGTGTAGGGTTCGAGAGAATTGAACGTACTAATCTAAGCGACCTAAACTAGTACAAGAACACATGATTTGAAACAATAAGCACTAAAAGTAACCAAGTATCCAGGATAATGCATTCTCATAAGGCGAGCATTAACACGGGTAAACCAAAGTAATACTCGTCTGTATACAGAACTTTACGCTCCGGGCTCCTAGATTCGGTTCCAAAAATGGCCTAACCAGTTGAGACTTCGTAAAGAAGGTTAGGGACAAGACCCCTTAACCTTAAGGTCTTTTTCCAAAACAGAGGGGAAAAGCCTATGTACATAAATGACCCAACAAGCAGACTGGCCATAGCCCAAAGAGAAAGGACCCATTGATCCAGTGACCACAAGCTAAGCCCAGGACCAAAAGATAGCCCCAAGAGTGTCTCAACCCTAGTGAGGCTAGGAGCTTAGGAGCCACTCCCCATGGTATTGTAACCCTACAACTCCAGCTGGCAACATCCGGCCAACTATAGCTCAATAGCTGCACGATCGCGTGTAGCCGCGCCGCTGAAGTAAGACCGAGCAGCACCCTCTTCCTTCAATTGCGTAGCCAGACCAAAGGTGTAACCTTGCAGGTGTCGCAGAGCCCGAGACCTTGACGACCATTATTGCTGCGCTCGCATAAGATCCCATAGGTCCTTTAGTCTTGCTCGGGCTGGACGAAGGCCATCAAACCTGTAACCTTCAAAATTCGATATCCCGCTCACTAAACTGCGAACCGAGGAGGAAGATGCATCAATCGAGATCCATGGTGGCCTACAAAAGGAGGGTTGAGGTGCTACCCGAGAAGGCCTCCCAGAGATTCCGCCGGCGATGAGGTGCTCACACCGACCTCGAAGAAGATTGCTCGTCGCTGCCAAAATCCTAGAAAGGGGGTTAAGTAGAGCGAGCCACATCTCTTCCCCAACAGTATTGTTATTCTTTCTAGTTAAATTTAATCAAAAGCTATATATAACATGGAAATTTTCTATTGAGGACATCTATGGTAAGGACTTAGTGAGTACCTTCTTAAAAATTATACTTCCCAATAATATTTTGGAAGATCAACCGTTGTATATCTAGCTATATATACGTAGATCATTTCTATAAATTTTCATCCAATTTAAAAATCGTTAAGGTGTTAAACAAGATGATATAAATGAACGTTCAAAATTTATCAAACTTGAACTGTTCATATTTATAATTGATAAACCATGATTTTGAATCTCTTAACGATTTTCCATTTGGTTAAAAATTTATAAGAATGATCTACTCATATATAGCTAAACATCTAACGGTTGATATGTCAAAATATGATCAAAATTGAGACTTATAAACTATTGTATAGAAGGTACTCACCAAGTCCTTACCGTAGAGATCCTCAATAGAAAAGCACTCATATATAACATACTTATTCTTATATTTTACTTCAACAGTAAAGTCATCGTAAAGTTAGTTTAAAATAAATTTCAAATTCAATTGGAATTGGATAAAAATGTATAGATCAGTTTCTACGTACCATGTCAACCCATCTTCATGTTTCTCTCAAATCACCTTCACAAACCATCACCATGGAAGAAGCAGTAGCCCAAACTTAAAACTCAATTCCCTCTTTGTGCCTGCTTCGACCAACATACTTACATACTACATCAATTCATCCTCATCATGGTTCGTCTCTCTCCCACGACAGCACCGACCTTGATTTCTCTTTCTCTCATCCTTGCCCAACTTTACCCAGTAAAATCACAAGTTGATAATTATTCTCTTCATGGTATTTAGTTCCACATTGCTATATGCTAAGAGATTTACATACACTTATACTTAACTTTTAGGCATAAATGTTAAGTATTTATAATAAAAGTATTCATCGTCTAAGATTCATACACTTAGGCGATGAATGAGAGATTCATCGTTTAGATTTAGCCATGCCACTTAGACGATGAATACTTTTATTTCGTCGTGTAAATGGGATATCTGAGATGACGCAGAAAATGGTATGCAGCACAAAGTGAATAGATAAAAACATGAGAAAGCATTGGGGCCCCACAGATCTTCCTGGCGATAATGAAAGAACAACAGGAGCATATAGCAAGAAAGAAAGATATAGACTACTTACGATGCCTTTGGCGCAGATGGACCAACCACAAGTGCATTATGAGTTGCTTCTGTCTTTATATTTCTAGAATCTACAAGACACACACAAGAGTTCAATGTTTGTCCAATATCATATTCTTGGCAAGTTACAGTTTCGATAGCAAACACAGCAATAACACAACATCAGATATTCCAAACATTCCCCGCAATTTTAGCAACTACAGAATTTTCAATTACCTGGAAGGGCAAGGACATTCGAAGGCCCCGACGGTCCACGATTCGGAGCACCAGCATCAGCAGCGCGTGTGGGTTTTTGCGTAGCCGTGGGTACAATCCCCCCATACTCGAGCTGCGGGGGCGTTGGTCAACTCAAACGGCATAACCAAGAACTTGAAGTGCCCATACCGCGATTTGAAAGCTGTACTAGCCACATGCTCAATAAAACTATAAACTAGAGATCTTCATGGTATTTAGTTCCACATCGCTGGTTGAAATTTACAAGGCAGTGCATAGAGATTGGGCGGGAGAGAGTTTAACTTGATATAAAATTCTTTGTTAAATTTAACAGAAGATTTTGTTACCATTCAGTTACTATTTTGTTAACTTTCATTTAGGGTACTGGTTGAAGCTGTTTTTTGCTAAATTATGACTTTATTTTTGAAATAGAACATCTATTGAGGATGCTCTTATATAATGCGGCATTTTGTTCCATTCAGTTACCATTCACTACAACATTCTTACCCATTGCCGGCGACTTTTATGTTGCCGGCAATGTTTTTGGACATTACCGGCGATTTTTGTCGGAAAAATCGCCGGTAATGTCTTTTTTTTTTTTAACATTACCGGCGACTTAAATGTAAGTCGCCGGTAATGTCTTGCCGGAAAAGACATTGCCGGCGACTTATATTTCTGTCGCCGGTAATGTAAAAAAAAAAAAAAAAAAAAGACATTACCGGCGACTTCATTTATGTCGCCGGTAATGTCTTTTTTTTTTTTTTTTACATTACCATCGAGACATTGCCGGCGACGGACATTACCGGCGATTTTTTGTCGCCGGTAATGTAAAAAAAAAAAAAAAAAGACATTACCGGCGATTTTTCCGGCAAAAATCGCCGGTAATGTCCAAAAACATTGCCGGCGACTTACAAGTCGCCGGCAATTAGTCAATTTCCAGTAGTGATTTTTACGGTTTTGCCCTGATCTTTTGGCCTTTTCAGCTCAATGATTAATAAAAGAGTATAGTTAATTAATTATTGAACATAAAACTGGATTAGTATCTTGATTAGGCGGTAATGTTGTTCAAATTTATTTTGTTGATGAACAAGATACCAAATAGGTATTACCCCCGTATAGTAAATTTTATTCCGGTATGAGCTAGTTCTTATCATTAGACTGCAACTGACATCAGAAGTAGCTTTGCAGAATATAGATATATATATTCTCACCAAATCTCATCTCCACCGTTTAGAATATAGATATTTATATATATGTATAGATCAACCATGTAAAATTTTATCCAATTTGGTGATCATTTGGGTCCTCAAAATTACGATTTACACGAACGGACAGAAATCAATAAACCAGAACCGTTTGTGTAAATCGTGATTTTGAGGACTCAAATGATCACCAAATTGGATGAAATTTTACAGAGTTGATCTATACATATATATATCTATATTCTGAATGGTGGAGATGAGATTTGGTGATCGAAAATCCGGCCAAAAGCCAGAATCCGTATAGATTAGCTTAATACGGACGTCCGTAGCTGAAGCTCACTATATATATACACACATATATTAACGCTCCTAAATATGAAGCTTTGGGTTCTTGGGAATTCGATCATCAGAGATCTTGGATCGAACAGGTGGATGGAACTTAGTGATGCAAACAGTGGCGAAGCCAGCAAACATTGTGAGGGGGGGCCAAAACTTGGAGGAAGAAATAGACCTCTTGGCATATACTACATTGAGTTTTTTACCTTCACAACCTCTAGCTATTGTGTATGATGTGCGGAGGGGATCTTGTCGATTGTACATGGAACCGAATCCATTGCAAATAACCCCAGTAACTGCAGCATAGCATCATTGACAAGTGAAACTGTACAACTCAATAAGCAACATCTATGTACTTGCGCAGTTGCACTTTTAACTTTCAAATCCGCAATTTTATAACTGAAAACATTAGCAACATTGAGAGAATTTTTAGCGTTGGCTTCATGATTAAACTTGGGCCTTAGATGGACTAGTCTTCCAAGCTCAACCAGTTAGTTAACCTAAATGTAGACCATAACTTCAAATCCAACAAGGAAAGACGGACTGGGGTAAGATGAAGACCCCAATGTCAGAGAGAAGAACAGAAGGTTCAGAAGAAAGTTATGGGAGCTGCTAACGTACTATTAATGTTGTTATTGCAGCAACAACTGGACTGGAGGTTTGTAATTGCTCAGCTCAGTTCGGTATTGACCACAAACGATCATGTTCACCTTCCCTATGTAATAGACATCCCAAGTGACGAGTAGTATTGAAACCCATGTTACTCGCATTCTGAAGTAGAGGAAACCATCAAGGCATCCATCTACCTTTTTATCCCTAAACACAGCTTATCACTAAAGAAATTTTCGTTAAATGAACGCCATCAAATCTTCCACACAAGAAGCTTGAGACATTATAATCCAAAAGATTTGCTACAGTAGCAACCATTGTTGCAGAACTAAAACAAACAGCCCGTCTTACATTGACCTCAAGTGACAAGTATTAAAATAGCTTTGAAAAGTTGGAAGTAGAAAGAACATGTTCGATAATTTGATCTAGTACCTCGACTCTTTGTAAAACAATTTTCCGCAAGAATTACAGTTTCGGGACACAAAAATCTCACAATAGCAGTTGGCTGATGACCATAGCAGCTAAACTCCAAACATCAAATCCATGACCTTGGACACCAACGATTTTGTTGGGGAAGCAATAGTGCCTACAGATTGCCGTGCGCTGGTATTGCCATTCTGCAGATAATAAGAGCGAGGCGGGGCTCCAGAAGCATCTAGTTCTGCATGCCTCATGGATGATGGAGGGGGCAACGTCATGAAACCCTGAGTGTTATTGAGCCTTTCATTTAAGGTATGCCGCTGCATTGGATCCAGAGGCTTCACACCTATAATTAGTGCTCCATTAATTTGCAACCCGTTCTTTCTTAGAGCCTTCTGAGCATCAGACGAACTCTGCACCACGAGAAAGTGAACATTTAAACATATGTACTCAAGTCTATGTCTATCTTCAATGTAGTCAGCGTTACAGTTGTCTAAGTTCTTCAACTGAAGCAATCATAAAAGCAAAATTTGGAATTAAGGCGACGTCTCTGAGATGAAACACACATATTGTACTAAATACACAAGTGTGAGAAGAATGTACCAACTACAGGTCATAAAAATGAAAAGAGCCCCAGCTAGATGTGACACTCGGTATACCTCTGACTGCCACAATCCTAAAAATCAGGACCAGATTTCATCACCAATTGTTAATCTACATCATGTTTATACCTAAACTCAGAACATATGAAGTACACATGATATTCCAATTACTGTTCAATTTCATATAACCACAACCTTTTTGATGATGGACTAGAGCAGCACCAACACATTGTATGGCTGTGCTCTTGTGATTTCTTAAAAGGAAGCAAGCCTTCAAAGTTCAAACACAGTGATAGCCAAATGCAACAAATGGATGAAGTATAATTCAACTAAGAGTAAACAATTCTTCAAGTCCTGTTTTGACTTCCATGGTAGCATCTAATCTAGAATAATACTCAATTTGGAACAGAAAATGATGCTCGGACATTAACCGTGGAAATTTATAAATACTTTCCAACAAAAGAATAGAAGTGGATTGTTCAATTTCAGCTTGTTTGACTTTTCAAACCAGGAGTCAATTTTCTGTCAATTCTATTATTACTTTCCCAGGTTGCATTTCTCATAGTGATACTGACTGACTAGTAAACAAAAAAATAGAGCTAGAAATAGGATGGATGGAAGCAAATACTGGGGATTGATATAAAATATCCAATGATACAAGACTTGAAAACGTGGGAACAGAACCTGATATAGAATGTGCATCCAGTTGGCATCTCTTGGACCTGGAACATGCTTTAGAATCACCCCACATTTTTCCAACTCTCGTAAAACTAAATTTGTATCAGCTGCAGAAAAACTGGAAATAAACAAGACTATGAGACACAATAATGTGGATGAACGAGTAACATATGACAGTTTGAAAACTTATGTCCAAACCTGAAGGTTGTCAGTCTAACTCGGACTAAAAGTTGAAAATAACAATGGCATACACAATACCAACAATAGAAAAACAACATATAAACATAGAGAGATCTTAAACCATGTCATTTAAACAATTCACAATGAACTTTTTCAGAATATTACACTAAATGTTCACAGTTATGTTGTACCTTCTATTATAATACTAATAGAACATGCAACCAGCAATAATCAGATAAATATTACGATAACCCTTCTACTGTTGGCTCTTGGCTCAATAAAACAAGTACCCTTGTAATTTGAAAAAGTTCAGTAAACTCAAATCACTTAAGAAGCAAACCCCGTAGACAGATAAATGTGGTTTCTGAACTTCGGAGGATGATTGGTTTGCAAAGAAATAATTGACTCACAATGTACATATCAATATTATGGTATGTTTGTTTCTTCCATTCTTTAACACTGCCAGCCAGAAAAAATAGGCTTTATTCAACTCTTTAAAGATAACTGACATCTTTAATTCTGAAGGGTGGAAGTGCTAAAGTCAATGATATGGATACACATAATGTATGCATAGGCAGACTATGGTCAAAGATATGCATTCATATAATATAGGATGTCAGCAATATGCAATCATATATGGTGTCCACATGAATTTGACAAACATCTAACAAAATAATGGTGAGGTCGCGTAATTACCCAAATACAGTGACCCATTCTTCCTCATGGGGATTTGCTGCAGGCACAGTACTCTTCTGCATTTCTGGCCTTGCAACTTCCCTTGGAGGTGGAAGAGTGATCAGAGCACCAGGCTGAACAACACCCTCCACTGGTGAACTCCGTCCCTTGTCATCTTGCTCACCACCGCTCCTTGATGGTGACCACCACATACTTGTTGAGCCTTGTTGACCATGATGTCCATTTGATAGAGCATAAGAAGTGCTTGCCTCTGATTTGTTTGTTGCTGGAGTTGAGAAATCATATCCAGAACTCCACACTGGAGTTCTGGGATCTGATCTGACTTCTGGGGATACAGGGTAATCTTGAATTCCAGATTCAGGGGAAAAGTCTGAACGGTCTTCCAATGTGAAAAGAGGAGGAGGGGGAAGATCCGATCGATCACTACCACTCTCGCGCCATAGAGCAGATACTGCAGCTGCCTGGCCTGGAGTTGAAATTCTCCCTCTCCGGGATGAGATGGGTGAAGCTAGATCTTGATGAAACAAAGTTTGCCTAGTCGATCTGGGTGTCTGTCTTAGCGGGGTGCTCATCCTATGGATTCTTCAACAAATATATTGCCTCTGAAAATCAACACCAGAGTGTAGCATTGTACTTAGCTTCCACGTCAAACAAGTTCAAAACTAACATATTTCAGTCCTCAGTATCTACTTAACAACATACAACTTGAGCAAATATTCTCAGCAATCAAATGAGAAATTAATCTAAACTAAAGACCAAAATTTTCACAAGTGAATTGAGAACTGGTTCCTACTGCCCCAAAGGCCTCAGACACCACTATATGCAATACTAGAAAGAAAAAAGATCCCAACTTTGGACAATTTTCTCAGCAACACAATGAACCCAGAAATGTAAAGACCAAGACTATTCATTTACATAACTCCAGCATATTGATTTCCCGAATATGAAACACTACTAATTGTATCTGACCACGGAAAATCAAGAGACGAAATTGAAAAGTGAATGAAGCTCAGGTAGAGAGGAAGAGCTCAGAGAGAAGGAGTTACCTTTGGAATTGAAGGAAGCAGGTGCGTTGAGATCGATTAGGGTTCAGAAATTGGAGGACTTTTGTTTCTGGGTTTCCCTCCTCCTCCTCCTCCTGCGTCTGTAGTGTTCGACACCTCGCCCAATTTGAAACCGTAAGTCCTCTTCGCAGTTCAAACCATTTCAAATTTGGTCGAGATTCGGTCTATTTCATCGAAATGACCATTATACCCATCTTGTTATTTATTTCCTTTTTTAATTCCCAAAATCGAAATTAATATTCGCATAATTCACAAAAATCAAAATTGGAAAGGACATTTCTGGAATCAATTTACTCCTTAAAAAATGTCTTTAGAGCCAATAAGAGCACCCGCATGGGTAAAATCGAATAGGAGGAGCAATTTGAGGAGGAGCAGGCACTGTTTGAGGTGGAGCAATCACTGTTCATCGAATAGGAGGTGCAGTTTCTGTTTTTCGCGCAGCGGTGTCCAAAAATAGCACGTGCTATTACTGTTTATAAATTAATTTTGTATTAAAAAAAAATTTTAGAAAAATTTATAGAAAAATACTAGGGTGTTATTTGCAATTTTTTGGAATTTTTAGGAATTTTTTTTGCAATTTTTTAGGGGTTATTTTGCAAAATGGCAGAAAAAATCAAAAAAAATCAGATATTACCGTTTTGGTTGAATCTGGACCGTCCGATCAGAATTTTTGATTTGAAATGGACGGTCCAGATCAATCTGACCGTTACTTTTTTTTTAAACCAGGCTGCCACGTGTCAGCTTCTTATTGGTCCGGTAAATTATTATTTTTTACTTTTACCGGCACGTGGATGACACGCGCCAAGGTGAAAAAAAATTAACTCTGGCTGACGTCACCCACGCGCGTGGATGACGTCAGCGTGCTCGAGCAACAGAACGAGCAGCAGCTGCTCGTGCAGCTGCTCGTCCTCGCGGTCAACGACCGGTCGCCGCCTCCTTCTCTCCCCGGTGCACGTCTCCTTCTCGCTTGCTCGTGCTATCGGTGTCGGGACCCGCCGAAATGGTGCTGCTCGAGCTGGCTGCGGTGCAGCTGCTCTAATGATTTACTTAACCGTTGGGCATTCAACGTCTTGTAATAGCTATATATTTGTGTGAGATCAATTTTAGGCATAGCTAAAGTGATTTGTAAATTGAAGCTATGAACTAGCTTATGCTGCTTAATGTGTACTTTAAGCTACTTGATGTAAGCTAAAAATGATGTAGCTTATTAAATAAGTTGCACCTACAAATTGCATGGTTAAAATATTTTGCAACATGCATCTTTCTTAAGTTATAAATTATAGTTGCTTATTGTTTAAATTAAGCTCTTCCAGATTGCGCTATATTATGTAAGAATTGTCACCTCAAAAGTACGTAGTTACATTAGATCAAATATAAGGCATACAAATTTGCATTGTGACCACGATATATATGTTCCACAACGTTCTAATTAAAAGCCTCTCAAAACGGGGCCGAGAGGGGTTCCTTCAACTTTTCTGGATCCGGCGTTTCAATTTCGGCAGCAGCATACAAGCACTTGCAAATAATTCCTTCACAAATTGGCGGAGCCTCCTGGTTGTCCCTCAACTCAACAAGCTTATTCTGTTGATGTTCGCCTTCTTCGTCGATTATGATTACACGCTCCTCCATCTCTTTCATTGAACCCATTGGTCTCATTTCCTACATTTACATAAATAAACATCAACCAAATAATTAGAAGCAGATTGTTTCTTTTTTTCATATATACATGGATGGTGTTATATATGAAGTCAAACACACCTCAATGCATATAGCCGAGGCTTCAATCGATGATTCCACTGAATTCTGAATCACATCTGCAGCCATTTCCTGCATGAGAAACAACAGAAAAATACATAAGATCTCTATTGTCTAAACGTAATGTAGATCATATATATATTAGCTAGAAGCAAATGATCGAATTTATAATAAGTAGCAGTACGTATACCCTAGCATAGTTGAGTTGTACTACATTCAAGGTCCTCGGCTCCAACTCAATGGAACAACGAACTCTCGCCATGTAAAAAACCGGGAAGCTCGAATGCTCAATTCAGATCAAATTAATGAGCTCAACTCCAAGTACGCAGTGCACTAAGTTAGTGTAGCTTTGTTGATTCATGAGACTGGTTCTGTGGCTCATTTATATATAGTCGAGAGAGCGCGGCGAGACGTAAAGCCGATATTTTTTTCTGGTGTCCTTTCACGGAGTATGACGCTATGACAGCGGAGTAGAAGTTCAGGTTATAAAGCAAAGGTGATCGAAGTCTCACTATCACTCTCATCCCGTGCTTCACTGGTATACATGTTGAAGGTCCTAATTTTTGTATGGTGTGAAATATGTATACTTAACTATCTATAAGATCTAATTAATTAAAATCCGGTGGAGGATAGGGGTGTTCAATTTCTATGAGCTGTAAATTTGGTGAACCAACTGCTCAGTGTAATGACTAATAATGAATCATCAGAATCAGCAGATTATAAACATATGATCCGGGGAGCCTCTAACTACGTACTTGTGATTTCAATAACCATGCCAATTTTTCGTTTCCGTTCAAAGATGTTGGAGAAGAAATATCTCACATTTGGTAAAGTGACACTGGCTAAACCCAATATTAACGACATTTTCTGTATAAATCTCAACAATTTAAAAGTAGTTTAAATTGGAACAATATCGATAACAATGGATCGAGATTTATATGTCACACTTGTCTCTTTGACATGCATTTTCTACAAGGCTAGCCAGGTGAATTGATGAAATTTCTAGGTAGGCACATATAGCAACACTAGCTACAAGTCCTATAATGAGGACCTTATAAGTATTTTTTTTTTTACCACAATACGTACAGCGGCAATTTTCTGCTTTGACCAAACTGCTATTTAGATTTCAAGATTCTGGTGCCAATTGCGCGCCTTACTTTTGCACTGATTAATTAACTTCATACATAACAATTTGGTTAACATGAATAAACAAGGAGATCGAGCAAACTGTAGCCAACTGGTATTTGCAAAACCACGCATGTGCCTGCCTTATTTAACCTCGATCTCATGTGGGTAGGTCAAGAACAGCATCAGCACATTTTAGCTTAGCTTAGCAAGCTTGTTTATGCATCTTCTACTTAATTTTATGCTGCGCTTTCTCTCTCTGTCTCTTTCTCTACTCAGAACATTAATTGGTTAAATTAGTCAAAGGAAGTTTATTACCTCGATCATACACGAGGTTCGTTGGAACTTTATAGACCAACTTTCGGCTTCATTTTGAAATAGTCTAGAAAATATATACATGCATCGCTACATTACTCTACATAAGAAAAAATATATATAATTAGTGAGCCAATATAGATCTTGATTTCATTTTAGATTATAAAGATAAAAATTTACTGTGCTACAGAATCTGGAGGTAGCCAGCCACCAAGAGGGCTTTCGATCAATTTCGTCGAGTTACATATCCACCTTATTACCACGTACGTACGTAGGACAAGATCAAATCCTTTATGTAGATATAACGAGATTTGAGATGAAGTGTATATTATGTTGCCCCTAAATCTGGTTCATATTACTCATAATATATGCCATGCAAAACCCAAAGAAGCAAATTAAGAACCTTTTCTTTTCAGAATTGGTACATGAAAAGTTGCCATCTTTGGCAGATATGCTCAGATGAACAAAACCGTACCTCATGTCATGCACACCATGATGAACAAATCATCATCTTCATTTAGGGCCATACCAGCCATGTGAATTGAGAGTTGAAAGGGAGGACCGAAGGAGGTTTGTTCGTGGAGAGTGACTTCTGAAAATAGGCCGGGGTAAGCTAGCATTAGTCTTATCATCATCATCGATCATCGTTTTGCACTTTTGCCCTTCACCATTTGTAAGCAGCTGGAGCATATTTTCTAATGTTTCACCCTATTGAAAAAAACAGATTTGGTGCTCCATGTGGGATGCTTTCTAATCGATCGATCTCAAAAGAATACCCACCTAGTTCCCTTTTCATTATGATCGATCCATTTCTTGTTCAGCTGCTTTTTCATGACCTTTATACCAATGTTATTTCCAGCTACTGGATATTCCTATATATTTGCATGTGATATATTAACGTCTTGTATATTGTATAGAGTGGACTCTTCACTCTTCACTCTTCACTCTTCACCCTTCACCATGCATGTAGTAAAAGTATGCAAGTGATTAGCTACTTTGATAAACGAAGTTTGAAATATCCGTATGCACGCTGTCATTAATTTGGGGCCTTGAAGTACGCTAGGTTTGGCTATTGTCACAATTATGTAAAAGGTTTCGACCGCATTGAAAGTTTGAGACGAATTAAATCGATAAATAAAGACTACCATCCCATCCATGTTGAAAACCGATCGATCAATTTCATCGTCTCGATCACATAGCTGTCTTACCTGCCTATCTACTTAACTTGAAGCTTAATTAACTTCCAAGTCGACCCACGTCGATCGAGCAAGCTACTAATCGAAGTGTGAGAATGCTCAGCTCAATATTTGTTTACAACTGAAGGAAAAATAAGAGGGAAGACCCATGCCATGATCGATGCCAATTCAAAGCCATAGAAAGGTTGGCTATAAATCTATAGGGAAGGGACAAGAAACATATATATAGTAATATCGTATCCGGTACTTAAAACAAATAACATGGAGGAAAAGATCCCCTTATACCTATCCTTAGACAAAGGGGTCAGCCAAGCCATTCCTGAAATTAATTTGATTATCTCTAGTGCAGGAAAACAAAGACTATATATGGAGGCAGGCATGCACGTCACGTAGATTTGCATGTGCTAGGTTTCATCAGCCACATGCACAACCCCGAACCTCCTTCAAATCACATTCTATCATGCTCCCTGCAACAAGTTAGCTCATCTCGTCCCCCATCAATTATATATACGCACAAGTAGAGAACGACCAACAATATCAATGATTCTATATGGCATGTGTGAGTGTAATATGTACATAAGTTGTGTACTTTTGTGTATCCCTCCAAGTTCTTAGTATACATACGCTTTCGACATCAAGGTACGTATACCTAACAAAGCTAGCTAATAAGTATGGATTGCATGGCCCGGCTGCACTTGGCCTTGTCTTCAATTCATTTCAGCTCCATTCTATCATGGCAGTTGTAGATCGTGAAAGAAAGATGTTTGATTGTTTTTAAATGATCCCAACATTCATTTTCTATTTTCTTATTTCAATTGTTAATTGACTAATAGTTTTCTCGATCCCATTGTAATCACAATCCAAAGGAAAATTCTAGGAAAGAATGGTACAGAATTGCAAGATGCATCACGTAGAAAGTAGTAAATATAAGACAGTAGGAGGCCATAGAAGAGCAAAATGTCTAGGATCGGGTGGACAGTTATATCAGTCCCCGAGTGTACCTAATGCTTTGTTTATTTCATCCCCACATGACTTTAACCTTTTCTGCTGCAACCTGCACCATTTCGCAAGCTAATTAAGCTCTCAGCTTTGCTTGTTGCTTCCCTTCTTCCTTCAGATTTGGCTTTCGTACTCTCCTAATTTGTTCATTGGTTTTCACAGTTTTTTAATGTGATCCGAGCTAATGATGGTACGTACAGAGGACGATGTGTCAAATATAGATTAGTACAAATTCTTGTTTTGATGATCATTTCACTCAAACCCATGCGAGCTCTTATCAGTAGTTGCCCAGTTCCAGCTGCTGCTTATTCTCTAATACTGCCTCAAAAGTTGGACCTCCTTGCCATCATCATCAACCACCCCCAAGTTCTAATTCTAGAACAACCGACGTTATAACGGACTTTCTTGCATTGCTTCTAAAAATCCATTTCCATTCCATTTTACCTTGAATATGACGATAATTTATTATTCAATATACTTGAATTTATGAATTATTTACCACCAATTGAGTTTTACTAATTTATGAACAATTTTGTTTAATGTTATGCCGTGTCGACTAACATAATTCAAATTAATACCAACTTGTTAACCATTTAATTCTTAGTCTTTTATATATTCCATTGCATTTGCATACCAATTTTAACATACTTAAAACGAACTCGCATATACGGTAAAAGACACGGCACAACGCTTTATTGGTTTTGTTATATCCTTAGCATAAATTCATATTCAAAATGATCGTAAAAGGGCCAACAATTAAACTCGACAAATAAGAAAGAGGCTTTATTAATTTTACAAAAAGTGAAACAAAATAATTTGATTCTAAATTTGCCAATCTTTTTGGCAAAAAAGAAAAGGTACAAGTAATACAAAGTCTTCGCCTTCCCCCCAAATTCTACACTTTTTTTGCTTACAAATTCAAATTCTTTTAAGAACCAAAATTAGCAAATTAATCAACAATTAAGCTGGAAAATTCTTGTTAAGCTCAGAGGTTTTCCCACCCTACCTTACCCTAGTCTATCACTCACTACATCATCTGCCGAAAATCGTTTGCCCCACGATGGTGGATCAAGTACTCGTCACCGCCGTTGGATACGCCAAAAATGGAAGTCGGGCTCAGAAACTGGTGCTGATGCGATCTGTGAAACTCCTTCTGCCTCCGCAGCTCCAGAACCTTCCTGTGCGAGTTCGAATGCCTCGCCGACACGAATGTCGGGCTCGCCGCGGGCCGGTACTCGGGCACGAGCCGGCCCGACTTGTACCGCACCCCGCACGCATTGCACAACGTCTTCGGGCCCATTGGACCGGTCCTCCACTGCGGCGTCTTCTCCGACGCGCAGTGGAGGCATTTCCGGCCCGACGAGTCGGAGCCGGAGTTGTTGGAGCTGGAGCCCTCCCTCTTCTTCGCCGACGTCGTTTTGGTAGCCGGCTTATTCGGCTCGGCGTGGGAGGAGGTTGGAGTCACGAGGTGGAGGAGGCGCGTGGTCCAGTCGCCGGGTGCGGCGCGTGAGCGTTTGCTTCGGGCCTTGCCCGGGAGAGGCGTCTCGTGGTGGAAAAGACCCGGCGGGTTTTGCGGCGTATCGGCGGAGGAGGAGGAGGTTTCAGGAGTCTGTGGTTTCGCGATTGTTGTGGATGAGAGGAATTGAAGGGATTGCATGTCTGCTGAGAACGAGTCTTCCACAAAGTTCGATAACCACTCGAGCTCAGCCAAGTCGTCGTGCTGTGTATCAAATTTCAGTTACAAAAATTTCTCAGTCCAAACATTCCATTTCCCCACCAAAATAAAATTCAAAATTGCGCACAATTATGCATGCAAGAGTCAAATCCAATTTTCAAAATCCAAAATTTCAATTCTCTTTTCTTCTTTCTGAAGAGTCAAAATTCAAATATATATATTATATAAGCAAAAAAATAAATTATTTATTAAGGTAAATACAAAAATTAACGTCACGGTCATGCCAATTGCATTTAGAATTCAGAGAATTAAGGACGGATTTTTAACTGAAATCCCATGTTGGCTAGTGAATTATGGTTAAGCGAGAGCTTAATTAATTACCGGAACGCAGAGGTCGCCGGAAAACTGAGAGTCGCCGAAGCTGCGGTTACCGGAGAATTGAGGCTCTCCGCCGGAAACAGAGGAGTTACAGCTGTCGACGGCGGTGACGGCGGAGGACTCGGTTGAGTTACCGGCGACGGGGCTGTCGAAGAAGCCGTCGGTGACGAGAGCGTCCTCGTTGGAGAAGTCGAGGAGGTCGTCGATGGTGAATTGCTCGGCGGAAGGCTTAATCTCCTGGTGGTGCCCTCTCTTCTCCTGGCCGTCGAAGTATCCTCCGCTGACGTAAAATGCCGGCAGCTCCATCGGAAAATGTGGTGTGAATTTTAGTGAGAGTGATGCAAGGCGGTTAGGAAGAGAGAGAGAGAGCGCGCTTGTTGTGTGGGTCTGAGAGAGGAGAGAGTGAGGGTGAGGGTGAGGGGGGGTTTTGAGGAGTGAGGCGAGTGGTAGGAATGTGAATAAAATGGAAAAGGAAGGGCTGTCTGGTGAGGAGAGAGGTTTGTATTAAATAATAAGGGTAAGTGCTGCCCCCCTTTGCTGGTCTTTGAACCGAACCTTAAGAAGTCTCACATGATCGCTGACACTGCCTCGACCTTTGTCACGTGCTTTTTGGACCCACACTCAACCCCGTTTATTTATAAATTAAATTACAGCAAATAAAATTTACTTTGGAAGTTTAGTGAAAGTTAATAGGGAAGTTGACAAAGCTTTTACGGTGATAAATGAGGGTGTTGAACGAGGGACCTTATCTGGAATTTACCAGCGTCAATAATAATCATTGGGATTGGTGTCGGGTGACGGGCCCATCTGACTCAGCCTGGGGAAACCATTTGTAGTAAAATGGGAATGGATAGTACGGCAAGGGGCAGTAATATATATAGTTCATGAGCTTAGATACTTGGGTAACTAGAGCTTTCCCGAGTATTGGAATCTCTAGGAGCTTACTCGAAATAGATAATTTCTTAGGTAAAACAAACAAAAACAAAAATGAGTTTTCTTTTTGTTGTTGTTGTAAGTATCAAATACTTGTTATGAATTCACAAGTTTTCTTCTCATTTTTCCAACGGGGTTTTTCATGACATATATGTTAGTGTTTGAAATTCACTATTAACATCTTATTTGTCCATTTAATTTGCTTTGAGGAAAAAAAGAAGTGGTTTAGTTACGTTAACTATGAGGTTCGAGTGGCACTATGATGACACAACTATTATTAACTATATATCTCTCTATAATACCAGCTGTTGGTAGAACTACCTATTGTACAAGCGACTAATATCGATATTGTTAAGAAGTATTTCACGTCAAAAAATTTAAACTGTAATTTGGTTTTACACCAAATGCTCATTTTACATTCACAGGGAGTGTTACGTAATACGAGGTGGGTGAGAAAAAAATTAAGAACAAAATGGGGCTATCAGCAATTGACATGCCAAGGAGAATAAAACAGATGCTTTGTTCATAAAAATCCTATGTGGCAGGTGGGGATTAAAGGTGAAAACCCTGCTAAGTAAGCCACGTGGATGAGATCATGACCGTTACTTAGCTTAAGTTGAGCTGTAAGCATCGTGCTTAAACGTGGGTGAGGGAATATAATAACGGTGGGTTTTATGATAGGGGGTGCAGTAGGAGTAGTAGCAAATAGAGGTAGAAAAGTACGACCTGATTAAAGTTAAAAAATTAAGGAGAAAACAATCAGAGCTTAAATTAAAAGCGAGAAGCACAATTCCCGAGGGATGAAAATTATTAGGAGCAGAGGAATCCGGCTGTAAACTTGGATGGACGCTATTATTGGAGGAGGGACAGTCTGCAGCGACGAAACCTGCAGGAGGATCGATTCTATAGGCTTTTGAACATGAACATGAACATGAACATGAACTTGAATTAAGGTAAGTTTTCTCGTTACTTTTTTTCACTTTTCAATTCCTTGTCAACAGAAAATTACCCTCGATAGAACAGTTCAGTAAAAATTTCAGGGTGTGGTTTTGCCCAAGTGTTTCTTGTCGAGTATCGTAAGGTAAATTCTACGAGACCACAAGTCAGAAACTGTTTGATTTTTTTACTTAACATAACAGATGATTGTGCGCATGAACGTATTTCTTGTGATCATCAGATCATGTCCACTGAAAAATAAGAAGAGAACTAAAACTATAGACGTCATGATTGAAGCTTAAAGTCTAAGCTGATAAGATGATATAAAAACCTATCAAAAACATTGTTGGCCAACGATATGAGTGAAATTGCGAAAATTCCACGGTGTATCGGAGTACCGAAATTTTTTAATTTTGAAGCGTTTGATAGCTTTTGCAATCTCAATTTTTGCATAAATAAAGTGATTCAATGCTTCAAAACTGGAGAGTTTTGATACTCAGAGGTACTATAGAACACCCCGTGAAATTTTGAAAATGGCCACACTTGTTTTTTTTTCTATTTGAAAAAGAAATATATGTGCCACACTTGTTTAGGTGTACGACTTTGAGAATTTGTAGGTCCTCATCAAAAGAAGCACATAATAATTTGTACAGTTGTTTGGCTTCGATTTTCTCCAGTCAGGTTGCTGCGAATGGATTTGTCGCAAACTGTCTCTTTTTGCATCCGCAGTTGTTGATGTGCTGTGTGCGAGGCGTGCCATTGCCGAGAACAGAATGTGGTTGTGTAGTACGCCGCGTAGTCTCTGTTTCTTGTCAAGCGATTGGAGCAAAGAGAGCATCAACCTCGCTCGTTGAGTCCTACTTGTCTTGATACAAGATGTAAGCTTCGCGTTTCTCTGCTGAACCACAAAGAATCGATACTTTACACCCTCGAGCAAGTAGAAAGCAGAGCAATCCTAAGGACATAGTGTCGAGAATACCGGATAGTGTGACTTTGTAGATCTTTAGAATCCCCACGCTCTGTCGGGTGGCCTGGACTCCGCCAATTGCCGTCGTCGTAGCTCGAGTGAATCTTTGAATCCCCACGTTCTGCCGGTGGCCTAGATCCTGAGCTCGTTGTTCGCTAGTTGTCTACTCCCAGTGGAGTAAGATTTGCTAGTGCGCAAATTGTGTATGAGTGTGAAGCAATGTCAATTCGGCTTTGCTTCTTCTATTTGTAGAGATAAGCACTCTGATCCTCATCGCTTGACAAGGTAACATTATCGATTAGGAATAATATCTTGCCTCTAGATTCCCCTAGATTATCTAGGAATCGCATAGATATCTTTTCCCGATTCGCAGCTCAAATCAGGCCGCACGTGGTCGGCCCATTTTATCTCTGACGCCCAAATATATTAAAATAAATGTTAAGTTTATTTTGGACCCAAACATTGCTCCTCAGACCTCGAGATTAACCCGTGGGCAATCGAATGGGTCTTGATGTGACGTGTTGCTTTTTGGTCAACGGTTTTGAAATAGCCTCGCACTAGGCTACTCAAGTGTTTTTCTTCAAAAACTGCGTCGTCTATTCTCAACCCTTTTTAAGCTTCTTCAGTCGCTTTCCCCATTTTCACCTTCTCTATGAAGTTTCCTAAATCCAAGATTTTGAATTTTTGATCACTCCCTGAACTCCAATTCTCATCCTTCTTCTTGTAAATGGCTCCTTATCAAAAGTTCTACCCAGACGTTTCCAAGAAGGATGTAGAAGCCTTCCGCAATTATATGGACCAACGCCTCCATCGAGATCAAGACATTCTCTATTCGTGGGTGGATCTAACAGAGGGGAATGAGGTTATACTAAATCTGACTACCAACACTACGAAGGGCTCTTCTGTCCATGATTCGGTTGTGTGCCTTTCTTTGTTAGTCGCGGGAGGTGAAGCCGCTGCTCCTCTTCAATGGGACTAGAAGGATCTTGACATAAAATTGGGGAAATGGCCTAGCACCAGAGCCGAGGAATTTCAATGGTACCAAGAGCGGAAGTCCCTTTACGAAGAGCTCTGGCAACAAGTTGGTATTTCGCACGCTCTAGATTTATGTTTCTATCTTCCCCAAAGGTGGGAATCGTGCCGCTGCCGTTGTTGCTTTGTGGTATTGGGAAACCAGTAGCAATTGCTTTATCCTCCCATTTGGGCATTTAGAAATTACTTTACTTGACGTTGTCACTATTACTGGTTTCCCCACTGCGGATGAGCCTTTTCTTCCCAGTGCTTTAGATAATGAGGCCTTCTCTTTTTCTACAGATCCTGCTCGCTCGACTATCAACACCGACTACTTCAAGTGGTGCAACATTATAATACGAAGGAATTTCAGGCTACTCCTGCCTCTGAGGACCAGCGAGTAAAGAATGCCTATGGTGGCATCGCCTTTTTGGAATTCTGGCTCTGTCGCTACGTATTCTATGTTGCTGCAGACAGAATTACCAATACCTTTACTAAGACGGCTAAGGCGTTGTACAATGGCCACTGTCTTGGCCTTGCACGGCCTGCATTAAGTGCTTTGTACCGTGGTCTTGGGTGGATTTCATTGAATCCATTCAAGTTTAAATTCGCAGGTCCTGTTTGGATTTTATCCTTGTGGCTGCATATCTATTTCCCCCAGTTTCGCAGTCCTCATCATAAGGAATTTACCTCTAAGGAGGTGTTAGGGAAGTCCTTGGCTCTTGCTAGGGAAACAGAATCTTTGAGCTACTCGCAATGCTTCAACTATCTTTGGGGTCAGAAGCTTTTCCCTGAGGACATGGCTGAATTCGTAGTAACGAGAAGATTTTCAGCCGATCTTTCTACTGGATTTGCAGTAACTCTCCGCCAAGCTCCTGTTGACGGACCCGACTCGTTTCACCGACCGGGTCGGACCTTCGCCTTCTGGCCACTTCTGCTCGCCGCACCACCTGGAATCAGAAGCTCTCCTCCTCCTCGACCTATTCCCACCCTCATATCGGCTATACAGCGCTTCTGGTGTGCGAATCGAGGTCGAGAAGGTTTGAAATTTCCTTCATTTTGGTTCGTCGCCGATGGCGGGGTTCCGGCCACTTTTGGACAGCGAATGTAAGGGGATTTTACTCCCCGCACCTCCAGGGGTCGATCGTGACCTCTCTCGAGTCACGCGGTGGCCGGAGGTGATCGGCCGGACTCGGACCGATTTCGAAGAATCTCAACATTTTTCGAGGTGATTTTCGGCTTCTTCTGATATGTTTTTGGTGTTGTGCTAGTTGGAAAAGTTGTTCTATGCGTTGAGACCTTCAATTTGATATGCAGGTCCAAATAATCTGGGCTGGTCGGATTCCGGCCGCTGTGTGCGGCGGAGCTCCGATGGCCAGAACATTAAAATCTTCACAGGAAGTTCCTTATCTGAATTTTGATGAATTTTGATGTAGCTTTGTGTAATTCGAGTAATTTTCATAATCTTTCGGCTTGCGCGTAGGTGTCATGGTGACTCGACATTTGACATTGTCGATTGTCGTATGTCGAGTCTATGAGGACCATATTTTGGGCACTGAGTGGTACGTTACGATGATTAGGATGATATGGGGTCTAGTAGATTACACAGACAATTAGGAGTAACAATTCACGAACTTTGGAATGGGCGTTAAGTACGTTTATCGGGTTGTGGATCGACTTACACTTCTGGCGATCCAGGCGAGTGGACATTTTTATTTCACTGTCAAATAGTGAGTCTAAGTTTTATGTTTATGAAGTTTTATTTCCGCTTATGCATATGATTTAAGTTACGATTATTTTCGATATTCCTTTTCGCACATGTGACTTAAAAATACGTTTACGATTATGCATATGATTTCCATATGGTACGCATTACATACGTATACGTAATATGTTATGATAGGAGTACGTTTATGCATGGAGGCTATATGTTATGATTTCTTGTCACACACACACACACGCTTATTTATGTATGAATGCATCGATGCATTGGCTGCTCGGCTGATCACCGAGTACGCTCCTGGTGGGACACGACAACACCTGACCAAATGACTATGTTATGCACGCCTCCACACATGACTATGATATGATTTTAATTTGACTCGCTTCATTTTTAATATATGATTTTGGTGAAAGATATACATACATATTTTAAGATCTTTCTTACGAGACCTTATTTTTCGTCCACTCACCCTAACGATTTTCCCGTTTTATATGTCTTTTCCCTAGGTCCTTTGGTTTTCAATGCCCAAGTTGCAGAGTTTGTTGAGGTGGGGTACGCACACAAATTGAGGCATAACAGTATCCACTATAGGATCCAGAGTTGGTTCTACGAGTTAGCCACTTAGTCAGTATAAGGAGTTTCGAGGGTCTCGTAGTCTTGAAGTCATAAGTGCTTTAAGATTTTGTTTCTATGAGTTGTTTTTCTTGCAATTTAGTTCCTTTAATTTATGATTTTCAGTTTATTTGTTTTCCTTCTGTTTTCCTTATGTTTTCTTTTGAATTAGCATGTATAGATCTAGTGGCCTTTGTGAGCCTAATCCTGGTTTAGGAAACTAAATCGGGGTCGGGTTATCACAACGTGTCTAGTTGCAGATTAAATGATTAATTAGCTTCCTTTTCCTACATAGGCTTCTATTTCAATCTTGATTAATTGATTAGAAATTTTGTTTTCTTGTTCCTTTTTTTGTGAATTTCGATTACCATATTAGGGTTAAACTATATGTTATTCGACCCTAAACTATATGTTATTCTTTATCTATTAATGCTTAGTTTCTTAGAGCATCTCCAACAACATTACTAAAAATGTAGTTATTTTGTTCAAAAATAGAGATCAAAGCTATTTTGATTAATCTAAGCCCATAAGGCCTGGCCTGGATCAGACTTTTTTTTATGTATTGAATAAAAAAAAACTTAAAAATGAATAATGTAAACCATCAATTATATCAATAATGATAACTAACATTCATGCACGCGCGTGCGAATTATTGGATGTAATTATTAAAGGTTTAAGTTTTTATTTCAAGCACTTCCATGCATGCTACAAAATTTAAGTTGAGAGACATCACCTGTAAATTTTCCATCTTTTCTAAAAAATTTCACATAATTAGTGTTGGCAGTGCGGTTTACATATCTCGGGATTTTTCTTTATTTTGGTCTTTTGATCTTTATTGTTAGTAATCGTTAACATGTTCCTTAGACAAACACACTCCAATGGAAGTCATTATATATTTACATGAACAAGTAGATGTGTGAACAAATTTTTTCCACTATAAAAATCATGCATAAACACAAATATCCTCCTTCTGCACGAGATCGTTTCGTTCAAAACAAAAACAAAAATAAAAGAACGACATCATTTTGTTTCAAGTCAAAGAAAGTTAATGAATGTAGTCGTCATTTCTCTGCGTGTGTTAGAAGCCTCCCAGCTTAGCTCTACAGTCTCTACTCTACTTTTCTTTTACTTTTATTTTTACTTTTGATTATTTTCTCTATTTGACTGCTTTGTTTTCTCTAGCTTCTACAGTTCTACAACTCTACCCCTGCATGCGTATGTGTTCAGTTGCAGATTAAATGATTAATTAGCTTCTTTTTTCTACCTAGGCTTCTATTTCAATCTTGATTAATTGATTAGAAACTTTGTTTTCTTGTTACTTTTTTTTTTGAATTTCGATTACCATATTAGGGTTAAACTATATGTTGTTCTTTATCTATTAATGCTTAGTTTCTTAGAGCATCTCCAACAATATTACTAAAATCGTAGTTATTTTGTTCAAAAATAGTGCTCAAAGCTATTTTGATTAATCTAATTTGATTAGTCTAAGCCCATAAGGCTTGGCCTGGACCAGGATTTTTTATGTATTGAATAAAAAAACTTGAAAATTAATAATGTAAACCATCAATTATATCAATAATGATATTTAGTATGCAAATGGGCTGGGCCGAGCTGGGCTCAACAGGCTTTGATGGGCTGGAGTTTGGGCCGCCTATGGGGTTTGATACCTCTGCCCAAGCTGGGCATATTCATGCTTATATTTAAGCATAAACGGGCTTAAATTCATTGGGACTCCGAGCTACCCCCGAACGTTTTGGGTCCATGAGCTTATGTGATTCTGCATATGAGTGTCTACTACATGCAACACAATTGTGTTTGATATGATTATATCACAATCTTATCAATGAAGAGGATGATGAGTTCACCATTTATATAGACTCTCATGTAAAGAAAAAATAACGTGTATAATTTAAAAGCACATTGGACTCTTTACAAATTACAATGAACACTTAAATTCTAAGAAGTAGAAAATCATAATAAGAACTACGTTATTCACTAAGCAAATAATGTCAACTACATAGATTGTAAATGTCATACATGTGAATCTTTTCTCAAATTTGATACTAAAACTAAGTACGTAGGTGAAAACAATAAAAGTAGAGGTAAATCTCATGAAAGACAATGCTCATGTAGCAAACTTGATGATTAGTCACTATGCCAACTACCATCTTACTAGAGAAACAATCCCGTCGAATAAGTAAGGTGTAGCGAGAGTGTCCGTTTATGTTGTATCCAGTGGTGGAGCCAGAGTATCAACTCATGAGGGGGCAAAACTGAATAAAAGAAAAAAATCTAAAGAGAAAAGCTTAAAATATAGAGAAAAAGAAAAATATCTGGAAAAGTAACCCATTTTTACACCATTGGGTATCGAACCCAGCAAGCTTGGATACTAAGATACATAACTACCACTGCACTATCACAGAAATCATGTTTATATAGGAAAACATAAGATATATATCCAAACTCAGGGGGGGTCATGGCCCTCTCTGGCCCCGAAGTGGCTCCGTCACTGGCTGTATCGCCTAGAACCAGTGTCACACCACAAATGATGTCAGACACTATTCAGTACATACAACCCCTCCAAAGATTTAAGGGATCGAATCACAAGGAAGTCGCTATGCTCCTCTCACTCTCACGTCATCACATCCAACAATATCTCATGCATATGTATCAATTCAATTTTATCTTGCATTGATAAAATATAATCATTTATAAAATCACGAACTGAGGCAAGTCCAAAGTCCCTACCTAGAATTTCAAAGCTTGATTCCAATAACATTATAAGCCAACACCACAACACATCCATGCTTTCAGCAATTCGAGTCCTAACCAACAATATAGGAGTAACTAAATAACTTACATATTCACTTTCTAATGTCAACCAACATATCTAATACCAAATTAACCAAATTGCCGATACAAAATGCTTCGTATAGCCAAATCTCAATTCAAAAAGAAATTACCAATGCCAAAAGTTAAATTTTACCTTGATGAATGAGCAAATCAACACATCATCAATCCCTCTGCATATTGCATCTGAACCACTAAGAATAAGGATGGCATATCCACAATTACCTAAACCAAACCATATCACCACAGTGGTAATTTTGGTGGATAAGGCATCAACATTTCCACTTAATTAATCATAACTCTATCACATATGAATTCCAATCCTTCCAGCATAAAAGGATCGAAGAGATGATGAAGATTGATACTTCGCATGTACCAATCGGTAACTTGAAAGCACCAAATTCGCCGGAAAACTTTGTGTCTCACAACCAAAGATTGTCATTTGAATGGTCATTGACCATGGAGAAGCTTCCATCGCAGAGACTAGCATGACCCAAAAATTGGGTAGAGTGAACTTGGTAGAAGAAAGGACATGCACACTAGTTAGAATTGATTTGATGCTCTACTGAAAAATTAGAAACTGTGATGAATAGTCGAAGCATTTACCTTAATCCAGCGTGATTTCACTGTTGAATCATCGTGAAATTTGAATATGCTACTGTGGACGCAATTCCGAGAAACTTTCATGAAGAAGTCGAAGGCAAATAATCACTCTATAATGCCAATTTAGGCCCTGGAACATAGCTTATGAGTATAGTGCTTAAGTCAAAAATTTGTGACTAAGTAGCCTAAGTTTGTTTTTGGTTCCTTCTAGAGTGATAAGTAGATATATGCACCTCCATCTAATGGTCATAATCACGAGACTTAGCCCAACGGTCAAAAGTCTCGTTTTGCTTGTGTGTTTTGTCTTGGGTCCAAAGACTCGTTTTGCTTCTCTCTCTTTTTGTTATGTGGCATCAACTTCAGAGTTCCCATTCTAGAGGGGGAGATGACTATATAGGTTTCAGTTCAGGACGATGTGATGGTAGTGGTGTCAGAGGATCATGTTTTGTCATCATCTATAGAGGTTTGATTAACATCGTTGTACCCTAGTATGTTATGTGTCGCCGAGTGGCAAGATTTGAAGCTAATTGTCGAGAGAGACATAAGTATAATTTAGTATATTTTAAGAGTAATCTATGCACTAATCAAGGAAAATTAACCTTATTTATGAAAACACTTGGGCCATAGCCCCTCCCGTCTCAACTGAGTTCTGCCATGGTGTTGTCTCTTATTTCCATGGAACCATAGTTAGGGTTCATATGCGTTTTATGGGAGATCAATTATTTGTATATTTTATTAGTTCATTTCTAGGTAAAAATTTCGTCTTGTTTCATGGGAGAAATGTTATTTATAAGATTTCTAATTAATAAAAATCAATTTTTTAATAAATAAAAAAACAAAATAAGAAATGACGTTTAAGAAACTATATAAAAGTGTTTTTGAGAATTGGAGCATGTATCATAGAAGATAGATGGATTGACTTTTTGAATCAGAAATATAATCGTTATGCTGGAAAAACAAAAATATATAGGAAAATAAAAAAAATTATAAATGGATTTTGAGGTTAACAAATGCATTAGTCTCATCGCATCGAGTGAGGGTGTAGACGTGTAGTGATCAGTGTAATGGCTTCACAATTCAACTCTCGAGTCCCAAGCATGCATCAAATTTAATTATGAATCTCTTATGTAATGGCCGGAATCTGATGACAAGTTTTACTTTCCTTTAGTGCTTCCTTCACACGTGCATTATGCTTAGCATGTGTAAACAGTAACATGGTAGCACGTGCTAGAAGGTCACGTGTACGCTCACGATCTCTTTCCTTAATGCATGGGTTTAGAGCTTAACTCAGTTAATTGATTTGAGGGAAGGCTTAATTAGCTATTAAGCCTCAATTATTAGCACTGATCACCTGCTAAGTTTTTTTTTTAATAGGACTTACGGCTACCCTTAAATATGGATCAATGAAACATATACCCAAGAAGAAGAGAAACACCAAAAATACTATCAGGTGACTCGACTAAAACAATGTATCACAAACTGTGTCATTTAGTAAAGAGTGCGACATTGACAACAATATTTGCTTTACATTTAAGGTGACACAATAATGAAAAGATAACGCGATAACGACAACGCATCAATTCACTATGAACAGCTTTTTGACTATGCTGTCGAACGAAACTTTCGTCGGCACTACATCTCATCGTACCATTAGGAGGATGCGCCCACTTGATGAACCAAAAACTACCTAGAGCAGATAAGGCACCAATGGTGCACAACCCGGGACAAAACCCACACCTACCAATCCTACTAAGGTATTGACTTATTTTCTTTAAAACAAATAACATAACCAGAAAACAATAAAAATAACAAAACTGGGTTGGGCCAATAACAATACTCAGACCCTTTTCATTAGGGTACCAACAGGTTGAAGTAGACTGCCATACGTGATCTGTTGTCGTCCACCGCTGAAACCCTACTGTCGTCGCCGTCGTCGGCTCCCACGTGCCTCAGTTGCCTGCCCGCACCGCCAAAGAAGAGCATACCAGATCATCCTAGTCGACTGACCCAGACCTGAACTAGTAAGAACGACAGACCCACACCAAATCCATCGAACTGCCGATTTATGTTCAAGGACCCATAGACCCGTTTCTGTCTTGTTGATGCACCAATTTTCACCATCTGCCCTTTCAGTCATCGCCCACAATCGACGGTAGACATAAGCTCTCGTTGTCGACACGCTTCTCCACAACTGAGATCTCGCGAAACATCCACCACACAACCTCTACCCCTATCCCTCAGATCCTTCGACTTGGGATTGAGAACATCACCTATCAATGGCAGAACGCTCGTCCGGCAGAGATTGAGTCAAAGGGCAGAACGCCCGTTGATTTTTAAGTCGAAGCATAGAGAAAAAAGGTGAAGCTGGAAGAGATTGAGGAAGAATTTTCCAATGTCGGTCTAGGTTTGAACACTGACTTCGGAAAAAAAAAATCATTGGTATCAATGTCGAGGTTTTCGGTTGCTGGATATGTCATAAATGCTTTGTTGTGTCAAGACTGGACATGAGATTATTAAATTTAATGCGAATTTCAAATTCGAAAATGAAATTAAAGACAGAGATATCATAGTATTATCAACAAAAAATTCAATATTTGATTTGTTATTTTTGATTTTTAGAGATCATTTAAATATCTTAAGAAATAAAATATTTTATCGTAGGAGTATGCGATGAAACAAAAACAAAAATGTGGTTTTGTTATAATGACCCCGAGTCTCAAAGTATTGCAAAAGTGAACTGAATGAACTGATCGCCTAAAAAATTAAATAAAAAAAACACAATATCGTAAACCGACAATTACCAAAAGACACATAACACATAACCGTTTATTGAAACAGTACTGATCTGATTTTTGAACAGTACTTGAAATGTTTTTTTTTTCTTGTTATTTCTCGGTACCTTTCTCCTTCAAAGAATGCATTACTCTATTTTTTTTACAAGTCAGTACGAGCTCTGTCTTTTACTTCTTGCATACACGTATTTCATGAATAAGATAGTGATCTGATCCTTCTTGAATCTCCCAAAGAGTATCTCTAACAGTGAAGTTAAATTTTTAGATATTTTAAACTAAAAGATTAAATATAGCTCATCATTTTTTAACTTCAACTTTAACAGTAATAGCTATTTTAAAGTTAAAAGTTAAATATATAGTGTTAAATGTTTAATTTTAAGTTATTTTTTATCTCATATGTAGCTAAATGTAGCTAGAGATTATGCTAAAAGCTATATTTGACTTTAATAATAGTTACTCTATTGAAGTTGATTTTAGCTAAAAATTCAAAAAATTTAGCTTTTAATCACGTACTCTATTGGGGATGCCCGTTGTCTTTGATGTAGGTAGTTTGTTATGACCTTTTAAATGGTTAATGATAAATCCCATGGAACATGGATCTAATCTGAAGTCATTGTCATCTAGCAATTTCAAATATTGGGAACAAACCTATGAGAGGTTTTTTTAAGGATGGAGAAACTTTTATCATCCTCGTTCCGGTTAATATCAATTTAAAAAATTCCACCTACAATATGTTGTGCAACCTTTTTTTTTTTTTGAAGAAACAAGGACGGTGTGACCGTCCGTTCTGAAGTCTTGATTAATGAGAATATTGAATACATAGGGGAGACATAAAACTTAAACCTCATATTACAAAAATCTCAGATAGAGCATCTCGAATAATAATAAGTCACCGTACCCTACAAAAACTATGTAAACAAACACACATCAAATTACAATGAACGGCTTCTTAACGGCTATTCTAACTGTTTTGAGGTAATGGCGACACATCAGAGAAGATAACCAGCTTTCCCGTCGAAATCTTTGCATGAGAACCTGCTTAAGAACAGCTTTTCCAATGTGTTGCTGACGTCCAACGTCGACACTGACTCTCATCCGACTACTAGGGGGCAACGTCCATTTGATCTGGATTCAGTGCCACCCTAGAGTCGACAAGGCACAAAGAGTGCACACACAGGCAGATCGTCTAGATCGATCGACATACCCCGCAACATGGAGACTTATTTTCGACCTAAAAAACAAAACCAGAAAACAAATACTAAAAGCATTAAAACATCTTGGGCTAAGGGTTAAGCCCAAGACCTAACTAAAATCTGACCCAATAGCCACAGTATTGCACCAGCCCCCAACGCGATCTCCTAGGGTCAATGTCGCCACCGTCGATGCACATCTCCGACCACCACCGACATCCCAATCGAACATCATGTTTAGCCCTCCCAGAATCCACAATAAGTAGTAGATCGACCCAAGCATGGCAGTGAACAGATCTGAGGGAAACAGATTTGAACCCCAACCAATTCTGTAGTAGACTACCACCCTGTTGGTCCAAGAAGGAACCGTCGAACCTTCGTCGTAGCACACCACCGTTGTCCCAAACCCTGAAGGCAAACATTAACTCCCAAAACAACCTCGCCAGAAACTGGGAGCTACGGCCTGCCGACCCCAGATTCACAAACCCCGAACAACATACCTCGTCAGGACAAGACCGCTCGTCCGATAGCACTCGATAAATGACGCGGCCATAACCCACGCCACCACGGAGCGTTGCTGGACGAATTGAAGTTACAAAACCTAAAGACAAACTTTTGAGGCGCATGTGGCGCATTTTAGGGAAACAGGCAACTACTTCACAATAACTTTAGTTTATTATGTTGTGCAATCTTTGGATTACTGCTTTGAGTATTTTCATTGGGGGGAGGGTTGAACAATTTTTTCCCCACAGCGTTTTTGGATATGAGTGAATTTTGGAGAAGTTAAATAAAGTGAGTATTTCATGATTATTTTGCTTAGACTTGTCTGTTTGGCAAAAAAAACTTCTTGAAAAGTCTAATTCTTGAGAATGAAAAACTAGAGGTGAAATCCCAATTTTAATTCCATCAAAATCAGGTTTTACAGCCTTCATGCATGTGTGTATACACAGGCGGAAGTGCATCGCGCTTGCGTGTGCGAATTGTTAGTTTATTAATTGAATGCACGCACTTATATAGTTTTACACAATATATATCTATTTCGATCAACTATCTTGACATCTATAAATTAGTTTTTGGCAACATTGTGCGCCATGATTGTTTTCTCAATCCGATGAAAGTTGGAGCTTGCATCGAGTAACCGTGTTTGAACTTCTTCTTTTAAAAAAAAAACCTTTTTCTCTCCGTCTTGTATTTATACAATTTTCTTTCCAAAACTTGGTAAATCCGATGACACTAAAGACTTCGCTTCCCTTTAATATAGTAGAGAAGTAGAACTTTAATGGTCAATGTCAACCGTCAACTTTACATAATAGATACTCTCTTACTTCAACTATGTTCACCAGAACACTACTGAGCTTCATCATTGGTGTCTTTGTGTCCTTCTCCAAAATTAGAAAAGTGAAAACATTATAACAGCACTAATACTCTTGATTAGTTGCCAGCAAAAGAAGCAAGTCATGTGAAGTGTCCTCAATAAGAACTTATATTGAAGAGATAGAGACGATACTGAAGCTTGAGTTTTTATAATGAGAAAAAAATTAAAGTAGCAACTTAATGTACTCAAAATCTTGATATGCAACTTATGTACTCAAAATTAAAGTATGCATTACAGAGTTACTAACCTTGTTCGTGAAGAGACAATATCTCAAACAAAACACATATTTTCTCTGTTTAAAGTATTCACTGGTTATAGCAAGGCCTTATATACTTGTAAGAAATAAAATAAGCGAGCAACAAAACAAATAAAGAAAGCTTTTGAATTGTCAGTTGGTAAAACTATAATCAAACAATCTAACAGGTCTCACATTTTGATTCTTTAGTTATGGATACAACTTAAATTGCATGGATACAAACGTCAATTAGATGGTATCAATTGAATCGCTCCGTGTTCTTCTAAGTTCTAACCACCATTTCTATACAAAAAAATTGGAAATCATTCAGTAAATCATTGAATTTGTTCTTCTCGTGCATGATGGTGATGAGTAGTAGTGGAACTCATTAGTACTGCCATGGTGTCTAGGGGTGCTAACGAGCCGAGCCGAGCGCGAGCCCAGGGGTGCTCGGCTCGAGCTCGAAAATGGGGAAGGGGTGCTCGGCTCGAGCTTGAATGTGGTAGGCTCGAGCTCGAGCTCGACATGAGAAGAGGAACTCGAGCTCGGCTCGAGGCTCGTTTTGAGCTCGGCTCGTGGCTCGTGAGGTGCCAAAATTTTGGCTCGTAATGAGCTCGGCTCGCAATCTTTGGCATTATGTACTTGCATCTTAGTTCTTACTTAGCCACTTTAGTTATTTCTGCTCACAGAAGCAAATCAAAGCATAACTTTTCTTAAAGTTACAAACCACTTCATGCATAATACGATAAATTAACTAGTTCGAGTGCAAAACATCGTAAATCGTAATACAAGTCTTTCTACATTATTTTGATAAAAGTAAATACTCCATTGTTGACTACACTTGTTAAAAACGGCAAAAAAAAAAACAGAACGGATAATCCATAACAAAACCATCTTTTCGCCTTTCCAATCTTCTCATATCTCATTCTTCTTCTTCTACGAACAATGCATCAGGATCTCGTGGGTTTCATCGCAGCTCCTACAACAAAAATATTTACATTACACAAATAAGTTTATAACGAAAAGAAACACGTTGAGTCCACAATTTAATTTGGTACTATATAAAGTTTTGAATAATATAAAGCCATCTGCCACTTAATTAACCTACGGAAGTGGAAGACAAATTTCCTTTGGTTGATCCTCGCCTTTGTTCTGGAAAAAAAAAGTGATCAAAAATCAAACAATAGCTTAATTAAAGTAATGAAGTGAATAAAATACATTATTGTTGTCACCTTATTCTTTCGTTTCAATCCATGTAATGAGCGGCACCAATCGCCTGTGCATAACAACATTTGTACTGTATCCATTTTCAATGAAGCACGATAAGGATCAATAACTCTGCTACCAGCACTAAAAGTTGCCTCAGATGCAACAGTGGTAATGGGAATGGCTAAGATATCAGCTGCCAACTTGGATAATATACGAAACTTCATTGATTTATCTTTCCACCACTGCAAGGCATCAAAACACTCGTCCTCTTGAGGAACATAACACCCCTCATCAAGATAATCATCTATTTCAGATTTCCTAGACTCAATCGTATCCTCACTTCTCACTGCTCGTAAAAGTTCAGACAATCCTGGAGTGTTAATGGTCTTTACACCAGCAAAAGAGCGACCTTCACCCTCATCACTTTGCCCATTGGGAGAATACATGGTAACATATTCCTTATATAGCTCATACAATGTGTCTTTCACTTTATAGATATTATCTCGAACTACATCATCTGGGAACATTTTTGGAAAAGTAATCTCCACAACCTTCATCTTCATTCGAGGATCCAACACAGCTCCAATAGCCATAAGCAGTTACACTCGCCCCAATATTTATCAAACCTTTCTTTCATGTTCTCAACTAAATCCTTAACAAAGTCATCAGAAGAATCAGCATGTTCATCCAACAACACCTTGATTCTATAAATTTCAGCCAGAAACAAATTAGAAGTAGGGTACTCAGATTCGGATATAATGTTGGTTGTATCATTAAACACTGCTAATAACTCAATCAATTTTTCAATTTTCGCCCAATCTTCATCACTAGGACAATACTTATAACGATGGTCTTCTTGAGCTAGCCTTGCAAACACCTTTTTGAACTTGATTGCACAGGCTAACATTTCATAAGTGGAATTCCAACGAGTCTTACATTCCAGAACCAATCTTCTTTCTTTTAGGTTGAATTGCTGTACAAGCTCAGTAAACTTTTGGAGTCGTGAATCGCTTTGATTAATGTAATCAACACTATCATGAACATTAACGATAATAGTCTTCACTTTTTTCAGGCCATGTTGTACCATAATGTTTAGAATATGCGCACAACAACGAACATGGAACAACTTACCACCACGAATCAGCCTTTTAGTAAGAGAGAAAGTGTCCTTAAGAACTTGAATGCAAGTATCATTAGCTGAAGCATTATCAACTGAAATAGTGAAAACCTACAAAAGAAAAAAAAAAGATAATAAGGTGTTCAGGTAATGTTCATGAAAATTATAAGAGAAATGAAACAATATAGGGAAAATACTTACTTTGTTCTCTATATCCCACTCCTTTAGGCATTTGAATATGCAATTAGCTATGTCTCTTCCTTTTCGAGAATGAGGTAAGTGAACAAAATTCAAGACCTTCTTTTGGAGCTTCCAGTCAGAATCAACAAAATGACCCGTTAGGACCATATACTCAATCTTTTGAGGTTTTGATTTCCATAGATCAGTGGTCAAAGAAATTTTCTCAACACCTTTCAACAACAATTTCAGCTTCTTTTTTTCATTCTCATACACATTAAAAGAATCACTTCTTATGGTATGGCGAGACATACTTTTATACTGCGGAATTCCACGTTTCATCATCAAATTAAAACCCTCTTCCTCCACAATTCTAAAAGGATGCTCATGCATAAGTATCCAGTGTGCAATTCCCTCCCTCATAACTGACATGTCAAATTGGCCATCATGTAAAGCACTAACAAAACTAGTTTGTGATGCACTCGCACTTGAATTAGATGGTAGAAAATTGATAAGCTTTTGCCTCTTAGAAAACTTTGCCTTCTTTGCACATTTGTTTGAGTGTCTATTAAAATGAGTAGTTGCCCCGGATTTTAAGTGAGATAAAGCTTGGTCACAATACTTACACTTAGATTTCCATACCCTCTTAACCAAAAAAGGTTCTGCAAAGTCTTTCCAAACTGCAGCTTTTCTTCCTCGTTTGAAAGGATGAGGAGGTGGGCTTTCCTCAGCAAGCACATTTTCGGAAGAATTAAGACCAGGTTCAGGATCGTCCTCCGTTACTTCTGGTTCAATTTCTTCTTCAGTTTCCATCTCATCATCAAGATCCACAAAAAAAATTTCTACTGTATTACCTGAAGGACACGTGATTGGAGAGGTAGGCTGTGATGGTTCTGCAATACGTACAAGAAGACAACAAATAGACCCATGTCATTAAACAATTTACATTGAAATTCAAGTGCAAGACAAGTAGACAATAAATAGTGAATTTACCAGTCATGGTTGTCCCTGTTTCTCTGGCTCTCTTGTCCTACGCATTAAGAAATTTAAGTATCAAATTAAAAACTTATAATACCTTACATTTAACCCATAATTCCAAAATTAATAGTATTAATCTACATAATTTACTAAAAAGACATGAAAGAATGAAGTCGTTAACGAGGAAAGAGTACCTGGCTTGAAGGTGGAGGCGTGAGTGCGTGACGGTGAGAGATTAGGGAAGAAGATGAAGATGATCGGTTTTGGGTAAAAAGTGAAATGAATGGGTAGACGGCAGTTTTAGCCTTTAGGTTATTTTTACTGCTGTATTGGGTAATTGGGTATTTGGGAATTTTGGGTATTTGGGTGAATTGGGTCTAATTATTAGTAATGGCCTAATAATGGATAAGCCTGAAGTGTGAAAAAAAAAATTCAATTCTATGCCTTTTTTTTTTAATTGAAACTTATAAGAATATATATTTTTATGTATTTATAAAAATCGAGCCGCTCGCGAGCTTTTCGAGCCGAGCCAGGCCTTGCTCGGCTTGACTCAAAAAGTATCCGAGCCGAGCCCGAGTTCGAGCCGAGCTCAAACGAGCCGAGCTTTGACCGAGCTTTGACCGAGCCGATCTCGAGCTGCTCGCGAGCTGTCTCGTCTCATTAACAGCCCTAATGGTGTCTATAGTCCCATCAGTTCGGCTACTACACCTGATTTAGATCAAACTACATTATTTTTTGTCGCAGTTGCAAGCCTTAACGCCTTCGACATGAAGGCCTCACTGTAGTGATACTCACATCAAAATATATTTTGGTGCAACTCAATGAAAAGTAGATTTGTCAAATAAGTCATTCTCTCACACATAGTCTAACATGAACATCTATGGCAACTACAAATACATTTACAATATTTGAGAACAATGAAAATGAATAGAATGAAAGCAAAAAAAATCATAAAACCTATCGTGGCATAATGCAAAGTCATACCTTTGGAACATATAGCTATCAATCTACTGAGTCGTCATGACATATACATTAGTAACTTAGTTGCTTCCTTAAACTTCTTTGCTCAAATGAGTCTAGGTCCTCCTAAGTCAGACTTGATTCAACCAAAAACTAAAGCAATTAATTCAATTTGAATCCTAAAATTTGATAGTATACCTGCCTGAACACCTTGAGCCAAACATAACATAAGTGTTTGAGAGATTTTCTAATATATTGATCAATCCCGAATTGAGTATATATATAAGCACACTTACAACTCTAAAAGAAAACCTAATCAATTATAGTATCCTACTCAATTACAAAATATACACCTAAATATACAAGTAATGTTGGCATTTTTACCCGCGGATATGGGTACCCATGCATATTATTCTGTTTTCGATAGTGGCGGGTGGGTAAAAACCTATTCCATTTTGTTAATGGGTGGGTAATGGGTATTTTTAAAAATACCCGATATATAAACGGGTGGGTAAGGGTATACCCGCAGGTATTTTTTTTTCCACTCTCTCTTTTCCTCGCCGGAGCTCCGGCGAAAGACCTTGCCATCCGGCCACCAAAACCTTTGAATAAGGTATCAAAATGACCACCTCGAAGCCCTCTTCTCTTATCCCTTAACTCTGAGCTGCATTTCACACCATATAGAGCTCAAACTTCAAAGAAACTGAATGAAAATCTTTAGAACCCTAGAAATTGAGGGTTTTTAATTTTGAGAACAAATTGGCTAAGGAGACCCTTTGGGCTTTCTAGCCCTTGTCATCACAAAGCTAACCATACCTTGTTTGATTCCCAAATCAATCAGAGTTGGTCGAATTGAAGAATTGAAGAATTTGAAAATTTTGTGTTCAAAGTAAAATTTGTTGAGTTTTGTTTAGAATTTGATATTGTTTCTTTGGAAAAAATTGTTGTTGGGTTGATTTGAAACAAGTTAGTGTTTTAGTCACCGAAATTAGAGGTAGTTTAGTCTTGCCACCGCCGCTGCCGGTGGTGGTTCACGATGATGCTCCGACGGAAATGAAAATACCAAAAAAAAATTGAACGGGTTACCGGAAATTTAATTGGGCGGGTATGGGTATTACCCGATTAAAATTTCGGGGGTAATGGGTAAAACAAGTTTTACCCGTTTAAGGATAGGTATTCCGTTCAATGGGCGGGTACCCATCCGTTTACCCATATTGTCAACATTATATACAAGGAGTATGACTCACTCCAATACTCTTCCTCAAGTTAGAGCATACAAGTCTCGAATGCCCAATTTGTCAAGTGGGTCCCTGAAAGTCCTAGACGAAACAACTTTAGTAAGGATGTCTGCTAATTGCTCCTCTGAATGAACAAATGAGAATGATATAATATGAGCATCTAGATTCTCCTTGATGAAATGTCAATCAATCTCTACATACTTCGTTCGATCATGCTGAAATGGTTATGTGTAATCTCAGCTGCAGTAGTGTTGTCACAATAAAAGGTATTGACTAGTTCTGCTTGAAACCCAAATCCCTTAACAAATATTTAAGCCATAATAACTCACAAACTCCTTGAGCCATACCTTTACTGAAATGAGCAACCACATTCTGCTTCTCGCTCCTCCAAGTAACCAGATTTCTACCAACAAACGTGAAGTAGTCAGAAGTAGAATGCCTGTCAGTGATGTTCCCTGCTCAATTTGCATCAGTGTAATTACTAGTCCCCAAATATCTATGCTTGCGAAACACAAGGCCTTTACAAGGAGCAGACTTCAAGTACCTTATAATCCGTATCACAGCATTCTTATGATCTTCACTAGGATTATGCATATACTGGCTCACCACACTAACAACATAAGCAAGATCAGGTCTAGTGTGTGACAAGTAAATTAATCTTTCAACTAATCTCTGATATTGGGACTTGTCTATAGGAACTTGATTAGGATACTCTGCAATCCGATGATTCTGTTCAATGGGTGTATCAACTGGTTTACAGTCAAACATACTAGTTTCTGCCAACAAATCTAGAACATACTTCCTTTGACTTAACATAATGCAACTTTTGTCTCGGGCTACCTCAATTCCCAAAAAATACTTCAACTTCCCAAGATCCTTCATCTCAAATTCAAAAGATAACTGAACTTGTAACATCTTGATTTCAGGTCATCACCAGTCATCACCATGTCATCCACATAAATAATCAAAGCAGTTATCCTACCCTGTCGATGCTTCAGGAATAAGGTGTGATCTGATTTGCTTTGTCTGTACCCAATATTCCTCATGAAAGCTGTGAACATTCCAAACCAAGCTCTCGAGGACTGTTTCAACCCATACAAAGACTTCTTCAATCTGTATACCACCTTTTCACCAGTAGAAGTACCATAACCTGGAAGGAGATCCTTGTAAATCTCTTCATTCAAATCTCCATGAAGAAAGGCATTCTTCACATCAAACTTTTGCAAGGGCTAATCCAGATTAACTGCCAAAGACATAAGGACTCGAATATTATTGATCTTTGTACTGGTGCAAACGTCTCATTATAATCCATTCCATATTTCTGAGTATATTCTTTTGCAACCAACCTTGCCTTATATCTGTCAACTAATTCGTCTGCGTAATGCTTCACAATATAAACCCATATACACCTAACAATCTTCTTTTCAGGTGGTAATGGTACTAAGTCCCAAGTACCATTTTTATTCAGAGCATCCATCTCAACCTCCATTGCTTTATCCCACTTCTCCTCCTTGATTGCATCCTACAATTTACTAGGAAGAGATACATCAGATAATTGATTTAAAAAGGCTACATAGGGTTTGGAAAATCTATGGGTTGACACATAATTAGCTACATGATACTTGACTTTAGCTAATAAGAGAAGTTCATATTTTTTTGAAGGTTGACCATAGGTTGACCAAACAGGCAAGACTATTTCAGGGACACTAGAACTAGACAAAAGAACACAACTACATATCTCAGGTGATGATAGACCAGGAGAGATTGTTGATGAAGAGGGAGAGACTGAATTTGCATGTACATCTTCAACAACTTGTGGTTTATTATTGACTAATTCTCCTCCTTTCGACATGTCAAACACTTGTTCAATATGTTGAACACATTGAGAACTCGGAATAGGCCTATCTACCTGGGTACGGGTCGAGTCATATTTTTAATGGATCGAATGGTGGCCTTGGGTAGGTCTTTGATGGGTCGAGATCTATCATTGAAGGATCGAATAGAGGCCTCGGGTTGGTCCGGAGCACTAGCTTCGATGGATCGAGACCTATCCTTGATGGATCGAAATGGGGCCTTGGGTCCAGTACTTCTGGCTGGGACACTTTCAACTGAAATACAAACTTCTAATTCCCCAAATTGGTCTTCATAAAACACATTCTTCTCCTCATCACAAAGATTTGCTGAAGGAGAGAAATAACGCAAGTCTTCACTAAAAGTGACATCTATGGTGACATAGAACCTTTGAGATGGAGGATGATAACACTTGTATCCTTTCTGGTGAGTGCCATGGTCAATAAACACACACTTCAAAGCACGAGCCTTCAACTTAGATCTCTGATTCTTATGAAGATGAACATATGCCACACAACTAAATACATGAGCAAGAAGTTTGTTGAGAGATGGGATGACGACATGTTTAGACAATACCTCAAATGAAACTCGATTTTAAAGAGTTGCAGATGATAGGCGGTTGATAAGGTGAGAGGCACACAACAAAGCTTCTTCCCATAAATATTTGAGCTTGTTGGCACTAAGTAGGAGAGCTTTTCCTATGTCCAAGAGATGATGATTATTTCTTTCAGAAACTCCATATGCTTTGGTGTCTGAGGACAAGTAGTTTGATGGATGATTCCATGCTGCTGAAAATAGTCTTAGAAAGAGTGGTTGACAAACTCCCCTCCATTGTCAGATCAAAATATTTTCACGCAAGCATCATACTGAGTACGTATGAGACTATGAAAAGCAGAGAACACAACATCCTTCTTTTTCAGTAACCCAACCTATGTTAATCTTGTGAAGTCATCAATAAACAAAACAAAGTATTTCATTCCTGTCAATGTTAAATTTTTCGAGGGTCCCATATATAAGAATGAATCAGCTCAAACAGTGCTGAACTTAAGGACAAACTTGGAAAATAACTGGACTTATGACTCTTAGCAAAAACACAAGTTTCACAATAGAGAGTTGACTCCTTTATTTCTACAAACAGAGATGGCATATACTTCTTCATAACCCTAAAAGATGGATGACCCAATCGGCGATGCCATAGCCAAATCTCATTCACTCTATCAAAACTCAATGTCAGGGCAACATTTAGTGATGGTTCTCTTGTCTCCCCGTTGTATATGTAATCCAAGTGAAACAATCTCTCCCTCAGATCTCCCTTGCTTATTATCGCCTGAGATGATAGATTCTGAAAGATGGCATACAAAGAAAAAAGGTTACAGAGCATTTGTTTTGTGAGTTTAATTCAGAGACAGATAATAGGTGATGAGATAGAGAATGAACATAGAGGACATTATGTAACACAATGGTTGGAGTAACTTGGATTGAGCATATACTTAAAACCAGGAAAGATACAATATTTGCATTAGACACTTCAGGTATGGGAGATGAAGACAGACTCGAAAATAATGATTTATCAAAGGTCATATGATCAGACGCACCAGAATCAATTATCCATATATCACTATCAGTAAAACTAGAAACTTTTAATGCAATACCAATTTTACCTCTTCTCTCATGAGAACAAATACATGTAGTGAGATCTTTTCCCTCTACTCCATAGAAATCAGGTTCTTGAACCAGTTGAACTGCAACCTTGCTACTGCGATAGTTGTCGTAGGTGCCTCCTCTACTTGCTTTCTGAGGACACGAGTCTCTGTAGTGTCCAAACTTCTTACAGTAAAAGCACTGTACCTTACTAAGATCTGGTCCATGAGCCAGTTGTATGCGAAGTTGATTATCTTTAGACTTCGAACCTTGTTGAGGCTTCGATTGTACTATGAGACTTGAAATCTCAATGTGAAGCTCCTTAGGCTGATTAGCTTCATCTTTGCGAATATAGGCATATGCTTGTTTCAGAGTTGGTGGTGTGGCTTGTCGCAGTAGTTCTCCTTTGGCAATAGCAAATCTCGAATCCAACCCTTTCAAGAAGATATGGACATGCATTTTGTCTGTAGACCTGTTGTGTGTCATTACGCCAAAAACTGCTTCACACAATGATTCTTGCCCATTGTCTGATATAGGTCTGAGGTGTTATCTATTGAGCTGAGGAGAAAATTCATATCAGACAATGGACAAAATGCCATTGTGCAAGAAATATCTATCAACGGTTTCATTGAAGAAAACCATTGTCTGAAGTCTAATTAATCATCGGGCATATAAAACGTACTATTGTGTTACTCTTGTACACATAAGTACTTTTACGTATTTAACATTGTTAAATAACAATTGAACAATGACACAGTCTAAAAAAAGAATTGTTTATAATAGCTTCTAGAACCAATTTATGTCTAATTACATGATGTTGTAATGGAGTCAGACAATGCTTTTCTCTCAATTTTTTTTTGTTAGACAATGTTTTTTTTCAATGTTTGTTTTGTACACATACAATTGTTTGAAATACAATTTTGTGCTCAAATATGTGTTAAAATCCATACCATTCATCAAATATCCTTGCCATTTATAATTAGAATCTCAAACTATCATTAGACATACATTACAAGAATGCATTATATTCAATATCCAACATAAAAAAAACTTATAAGCTTGTACAAGCCCTACACAAAAGGCTTTCAAAACCTAAACCAAAGCATAAAAGACCCCCCTTGTTTGCACTTCTGCCTTCATGTTTGGAATATATAAGGCCAATTCTTCATCCTCTCCATAATCTTGCAATATTTTCTTGTAATATATCACAATCCTTGATAAAAAAAAATATGAGTGACATTTAAATAGCATATTACTAGATAGTAGATTCAAAGATAAAGTCCATGTTTACCTATATATTTTTACTAGCTAATTAATTATGCTAATGTTCATGTCCAATTATTTTGACTACGAACATCTTTCATTAAGAACTAAGACAAGCCTAGATGAAGGGTCAAGCCTAGTCTCCATTAATGATTTTGTTACATATTCCAACTCAGTTTGACAGAAAATTGTTGTTGTAGAACTACCAGAAATTATGAACAACTTATCATCAACTAAATCACTGAACCTTAAGAATGGTTGCTTATGCAATAACTGCTGGAAATAGAGGCACATTAGCAATTACACTTGCAGCCGTCACCATTACCATTTTGTTAATAAGGACCACCTGAAAATCACAGGTCTTTGCACATTACAACTACAAAACAATCAAGACCAACATTATTGTTGTAATACAAAGAAAAACAGAAACCATATGCAACCTATAATTTCAATGTTCTATATCTGAAAGAAGATGTCCCAACTACATCTCACAAGAACGTACAAATCAACAAATAGTGCAAAAAGACTATAATTAAGAAATTTCTGGTGACCTTGTTTGTTTGATAAGAGCTTGGCTGATATTGTTGATGAAGAAATGATAAACTAGATGCACATAACCATAACTATTGTACGACATATTTGCTTCACCAGAGATGTTAGTAAAGTGTAGAACTTAGGTATGAAGGTCTTAAAAAAAATATGAACCATATCCATGAGTTTACATTAGGGGATAAAACCACTGAACTCAATTAAACCATGATAAATAGCCATCACCTGAACAATAGATTTCTCCCCATCAGGACTTGACCACGTCGAATCGTTCCATCTCCCAAACGAACATTAACAATCTCTTGAAACTTGGGTCCCTGACACATTTGAAGAGAGTGCATAAGCTATTTGGCTTTGTAGATGATAAAATTTCTCAATGTGAAAGCTTAAATCAAACTCAGAGAGAGAGAGAGAGAGAGAGAGAGAGAGAGAGAGAGAGAGAGAGAGAGAGAGAGAGAGAGAGAGAGAGAGAGAGAGCAAAACAAGGATTGCAAACATTTACCTACAAATTGTGAGGCTAAGCCACGAGGCTGCGCGACATGGCTTGGGAGGCGGAGCTCGCAGCATGCGAATCAAAGAAGTTGTAATACGGTAATTCACTAAGATCCAAATCTAAGAAGTTGTAATACAGTAATTCACTAAGGGTATACACATTCATACAAGGAAGGTGGAGATCAACAAAAGGTGCATGATTGAGTTACCTTTAACTTGAAACGGTGGGATGTTCTTGGACAGGATTGATTCCATGAACTTAGCACATTCTTTGCCTGTGTTGGTGTGTACTCCCGTAACATGTAATTACTGCACACTTAGCCACTAAACCGGTTAACACCACCCAGGCCAAACGTAAGATAGAAGCACGGGCTTCAACTCTAAACAAAGAATCAGCACCATCCGAGCATCGACGTGCCCGATACGACATCATTTATATCGGGGCGACCATGGACAGGAATCGCACATCGGTGGGAGGCAACAACAAACATACTCAACCATCAATATAAGCACCTCATTTATGACTAAGACAAGGTACGCCCGTTACTCTACCAACATTATTGTTACACTCGATACACCCCCATCAAGGCTCCTAATGCCCGTTTGGTGTATTATTCTTAACAGCAGGTGAATGACGGTATATGAGCAGCAGATTAGATCAGCCCGAAATAGTCCCACCCGTGCTTCTACTAACCTTCCTTACGAAAATTGGTAGAAACATTTGGCGCCGTCTGTGGGAACGAGAAATCGTAAACCACGTACAAACACCACACAAAAAAACTCGAAAGCCAAAAACCAGCAATAAAGATGGTATCTGACCAGATTACCCCTGAAAGCCAAAAAATGAGAGATAACCCCATAGAAGCTATCAACAACATCCAGGATATGACAGAGGACGAGGCAACAACCCACATCATCTAGGAACTCCAATCGGCCAGGGCCGAGAGGGACCAGGAACGACAAGCCCGGCAGAGACTGGAGGAAAGGCTAGACGCATTCATCCGGAGCCAAGATGCCCGAAAAAGCTGGCCAAGAGCGAATGAGGGTACGGGACCCGTCGAGGGGGTCATCAGGATCAACCTGAATGAGGGACTCCGAAAAATACACCTGTCCGGACCACCTCCTCCACCCGAAAGGATCCAAGAGTATGACGACGAACCAACCACGACAATCGAGGCGATAGCGCTACGCGAAATGGAAGAAGTGGAGGCCGAAATTACATCGCTCAAAAGAAGCACGCACACCAGACAAAAGGGAATGTACACGCCCCGAGTGAGCCCGCTATCTGATGTAATCCTAGCACAAGGAGGGGACCCGTACTCAAAAACTGTGAAGATCAGCAGATTCAATGGGAAGGGAGAACCAAGAAGGCACATTGAAGAATACTAATCGGCCACTATAGGAACACAAAACTTAGATGCAACCCTCTTTCTTGTTCCAAGAAACGTTGACTGAAGGAAGCACGAAACTGGTTCTACGAGGTGCTGTCAGGATCGATACATTTGTTCGAGGAGTTAATAGAGTGTTTCCTCAAATGTTATCGGCTGCAGGGAACATATAATATTGTGAGCATACTCTTGAAGATTCATCAAGGAGAGACCAAAAGCATGTCAGGCTTCATCAATCGTTGGAGAGCCCTCGCAACCACCTGCAGGAATCTCGACAAGAATGTGGCCAAAACGACATTGCTGGAGAACCTAACCGCAATCCCGTTCGTCGACGTACTGATAAAGAAGGACCACCTGGAGTACGATGAGGTCATTGACATGATCGTACAAAAGGCATTGGTAGAGACCCGAGTCTACGGGGCACCCAGATCCAACACAACCCTTCCTCCGAAAGGTGTCCACTAAAACCTCCACCATACGCAATCGACCAGCAAAATCCTCACTCCAGCAAAAACACAACCCGAATTCATTCCCCGAAAACGCGAAAACAATCACCACCACAAAAACAAAAACAGTAAGCCATACCAACAACCCTAAAACCACAGACACAACCCACCCACCCGAAACAACAACCAACCAACAACACCACAAAATTAACCCCAAAACTACCTCCTACCTTGTTGGGAAATCTTTTCAATCACCCAAGCCTCGAATGAGGGGATACTCAGACTCAACAAAGGCCAAATCTGACCACCCATGCCGAGAGTACCCGAAACCACACCCATGTGCAACAACAAGGGAACGTGGTGCATGTACCACGACTCCAACACCCACAACACTAACGGCTGCGAAATCCTCACAAGGGAAGTAGAAAGACTGCACAAGGAAAGAAAGATAATTCTACAAAGGTCCAGTACAACGCGACAGGTGGCAAGCATAAGCAACAAGAGGCATAATCAACACAATTTTGAGGTGGGCGGGGGGGGGGGGGGGGGGGGAGGGGGGAAGAGAAAGCCCGAATGCCCGCGAGTACGAGGAGAACCCAGCACAAGGGACGTGTTCGCAGTACACTCTGAGAATCCCTCCAAATCCAGAAGAAAGGAATGATCTTCAATCACCTTTTCGAGCAGCGAGGAAGAGGGAAACTGAAATAGCACATTACCATTCGTAATCGATGGAATGGTGGACAGATACCTCGTCAAGCGTATCCTGATCGACAACGGGGCATCCTTTAACATCATCTTTCAGGAGGCATACGAAGGACTCAAGCGACCGAAATGCAAGATGATGCAGGACCACGATAGCATCGTGAGTTTCTCGGGAGAAACAACATACCCACTCGGGAGCGATTACATGAGATTCAGGATCGGGACACCTGGCACCCCCCAGAATGAGATAAGAATGGACTTCATCATCGTAGACATTCACACATCGTACAACATGATCCTCGGGAGGCCCGAAATCTCAAAACTAAAACTGATCATCGCAAGCCACATGCTCCTGGCCAAATTCCCAATAGACTTTGGAATCGGCACAATTCAAGGTTATGATTTCGTAAAGAAGGTCGCCTTCCCAGATGGGGACAACACATGAATGGAAGTCTTGGAAGTAACAGGGACCTCACTTAAGGATCAACAGCCGAACGACCCAAGGGATGGATTGAATGTCGTTCAATCGGCCATTGAACGCAATAAGCTGCGAACGATACAACTGTCGACCGAATACCTCGAACGGAAAATACGTATCGGCGCACAGCTGGAGCTCGACATAGGAAGCAAATTAACCCAGATCTTAACGGACTGCTAGGACGTATTTACATGGTCTTATGCGGATATGTCAGGAATCGCGAAGAACATCATCCCCCACAAGCTAAGCACAACCTGGGAGCAAAACCCGTCAAGCAAAATCGTCGGGCGTATGACCAGGCTCGATATACCGCCATGCATGCAGAGGTCGATAGGCTGCAGAAAATCGGATTTATATGAAATGTGGACTACCCGAAATGGATTTCCAACGCGGTAATGGTCAAGAAGAACAACGGGACATGGCGAATGTACGTGGGCTATAACAATCTGAAGTAGGCCTGCCCCAAGAATAGTTTCTCATTGTCAAGGATCAACCAATTGGTCGATGTGACTGCCAGACGTGAACTGTTGTCCATGATGGATGCATACTCGGGGTACAACTAAATCTTCGTGAACCCCGAAGACCAGGAGGCCACCTGCTTCACAATGGATAAGGGACTCTATTGTTATGTTGTTATGTCGTTCGGTTTCAAGAATGAGAGCTCCAATTACCAACGATTGATGAACATCATATTCCATGGCCTAACGAGCAAGATTGTTGAAGTCTACGTCGATGGCATACTTGTGAAAAGCACGAAAGCTGCAGACCACGCCGAGCACCTGAAAACTGTACTCGAACTACTGATCAAGAACAACATACAGTTAAACCCACCAAGTACACGTTCAGCGTCACAGTAAGTCAGTTCCACGGATACATCATAAGTCAGCAGGGAATCGAGGCTTCAACTGCAAAGGTAAAGGCAATACTCAACAAAGGTAAAGGCAATACTCAACATGAAATAGCCTATCACAAAAGTCAAACTTCAGAGCCAAACAGGGAAGCTAGCATCCCTGAACTGCTTCATCTCCTGTTACTCAGATAAGTATGCACCATTCTTCCAAGCCCTCAGAACAATAAAAAAAAACGAACCGTCAGCTGGACGTCTGATTGCAAGGCAACATTCCTATCCATCAAACACGACGTAGCCTCAATCCCTCTCCTATCCAGGCCACTAAAAGGAGAAACTTTGTACATATATCTATCTATTTCTCTAACGGCCATTAGTTCCACCCTTGTTCGGAGGGAAAAAGATTTGAAATTACATGTTTTCTTCGTAGGAAAAGGTATGACAGACTCCGAGACGCTCTACCCGACAATCGAGAAAGTGGCACTCGCACTCGTAACTACAGCTAGGCGACTGAGGCCATTCTTTCAAGCTCACAGCATCAACGTCCTCATGAACGTCCCACTTCGGTAAGTGCTGCAAACATCCGACCACAACGGTCGTTTGGAAAAATGGGTCTTCGAGCTGAGCATATACGACATACACTACGAGCCTTGAACAACAATAAAGGGACAAGTGATAACAGACTTCATAGCAGAGTATACAGAAGCAAAAGCGACAAATGGCCCGGTTAGGGACAACAACACAGCAATCGGAAGGCTAAATAGTCCGACTAGGGAAACGCCTCCACCCGAATCCCTATAGAATCTCTACGTAGACGGATCATGCACAAAGAAGATAAGTGGGGCATGAATGATCTTAACGGGACCAAGGGGAACCCGAGCAGAATATGCACTCAGGTTCAAATTAAAAGCCACGAACAACAATGCCGAATATGAAACCCTCATAGCAGGCTTACAGCTAGCCATAAACTCGGAAGCGCCCAACATCAATATCTTCAGCGACTTACAACTTGTCAATAGCCAAATTCGAGGCAACTTCAAGACAAAGGGCGATACGATGACAACCTATCTCAGGTACGTTCACACTTTATTGAGCAAGTTCAAATTTTACATCACCCACATCCCTAGAGGAAGGAACGTGAAAGTAGATGCACTTGCTTGATTGGCCACAACACCCATCCACACAACACCTGGACAATGAGTTGTAGAGGTATTGAAAATGCCGAGCATCTCAAGGACATTGGATGAAATCTTTGTCATTGAAACTCACGTAGCCAGCTGGATGGACTCGATCATGAAGTATAAGACCAGAGAAGAACTCCTGACAAATAAGGCACAGGCCAGAAACATCATAGCGAAAGTATTGAAATTTAGCATCTGCCACAACATCCTATACCGACAAGGGAAAATGTGGGCCAACCTAAAATACGTTACACCAGAGCGAGGAGACATGATACTAAGGGAAATCCATTCGGGCGTATATGGCCATCACGCGGGAGCAAGATTCAATACCCACAAGGCATTACAGAGCAAATTCTGGTGGCCAACAATCCACAATGACGCAACCGCTATTGCCACGCTTTGCCACTAATGTCAGCAATACGCAAACAAGAACCATACGCTCGCAGTACCCCTATCGATCATCACATCTCCAGTACCATTTGCATAGTGGGGACTCGATCTCACCGAGAAGCTCCCAAAATCCAAGGGGAAATACCAATTTTTCATAGTGATCATCGACTACCACACCAAGTTCATCGAGTCCGAACCGATGGTCAAAATCACAACTAAAAAGGTGAATAAATTCCTATGGTGTTTCATCTACTGTCACTATAGAACACCACTCAACATCATCACGGATAACGGACCTCAATTCCATAACGAAAAACTGAAGGTGTTCTGCAACAGGCAAGGCACGAACTAGATATTCGCATCACCAGCACATCCTCAGATGAACGGACAAGTTGGGGTAGCGAACAAGATCATCCAACAAGGGATCAAGAAGAAGATTAAGGACATCAAAAAAGAGACATCTGGTACAGACGATGGCCTGAGCTCGTCCTCGAGATACTATGGTCAATCCAAACGACAGTAATGATAGCGAAAGGAGAAACCCCGTTCAACCTCACATTCGGCACAGAAGCAGTGCTCCCACTTGAGATCACCCACAGGAGCCCAAGAATCGAAAGCTATGACCGGAGCACTAACGGGGAAGGACTACGACTTGACAACAACCTCCTCACAGAGAAACGAGATGCAACATATCTTCACTACACGGCGAACAAGCAGAGAATCGTTCGACTATTCAACCAATGCGTTCGAGAAAGACCACTCCAACTAGGAGACTGGGTCATGAACACAATCAAAAAGAAGGCAAAGAGTTTGCGACCATCATACGAAGTCCCGTACATCATCGATGAAGTCGTTAGCCCAGGCACATTCTACCTAAAAGACATGTTCGGACGACGACTACGTCACCCTTGGAACACTCAGCACCTATGCAAGTATTTCCATTAAGTTGTATCCTATTACGTTCGCCTATAACCAGTGCGTTCGAGCTTGCATTCGTAAACTATTTTGTGGATACGTTCCATGTTTTTTACTTAATGAGAATTGAATTGAAAATTATTCCCATCAACTATTCGAATGTGTAAAGACAACATGTATGCATGAAAAGATGATACTCGGATAAATTTCCAAAAAAGAACCTTTCCTTAAGGCAAAAACATGCCAAACGGAAGTACAGTACTTGGCCAAAAAACTTGGTTCTCACTCCGAGAACAAAAAAATCACACGAAGACATTGAGATTTAGATTACAAAAAAATAAATAGCAGAAAAGAAAAACAACGAAAGCATAAAGATCACCCGAAAAGATCAGCTCATTCCAGCCCCGCCAGCATCGGTCTCCTCAGCGTTCGGCACGGGCCGATCCTGCAGCATTGGCCCCTCCTGATTGGCCAAAGACTCTTCCAGCGACAGCCTCGAATTCATTGGCCCCTTCTGATTGGCCAAAGCTGAGCTTCTCGGCCTCAACTACTGCCATGCCTCGAATTCATCCACCTTGACGAAAGGGAGTACGAGAGCTGAGAAGTCATCACACTGGGGGTTCACCTTAGTGTTATTAACTCCTCAAACTCCTCTGAATTCTTGAAAGCTTCGACCGCGTCGGTCTTCACCTTTTTGAACTTGAGCGAGGACTTGAAGGCAGCAACAACGTCTTCCTCGACCTTCCAATGAAGCTCGTCTGTCAGAGCACGCCCTTGAAGCTCTGCAAATTGCTGCTCCAGCTCTGAAATCCGATGGGCGCTGGACTCCCTCAGAGCAGCCATGTTTGCTTCCAAGATCGAACAACCATACTTAGCCTCACCCAAGTCCATCTTCAGCTCTGAAACCTTGCAGCTAAGCTCGTGCACACGGGATTTCTTCTTGTTGGCCTGCTCATTCAACTTAGTCAGGGCCTGTTTCAACTTCAGGAGCTCGGCCGATAGCTGTCTGTTTACAGCCTTCACCTTGGACAGCAAGGACGTTTGCAACATCGACCCCTCAAGGCCCTTGATGAGGAAGAGTTGATGTTGAAGCTGGGCGCACATGTTGAACGCATGAGCCAGGATCTCGCTGGGTGACACCCCAAGTTGACGCCACTTCTGAAGGCTCTCGATGCCCGAACCCATAAAGCATTGGATACGAGCAAGGAACTCCAAGGAGAGAGCGGTCTCACCCACAACAGCAACACTCACGACAGTCGGGCCCTCACCAGACTGGAGCCTTGGGCTCTTAGCAGGACGGGAAGACCCCATGGCCACCTCCGCAACTTAAGGACTCGCACCACCGGGCTGGTGCATAGGCGAAAGCTCAAATGAGCCCTTCGAAGACACCGACTTCGAGGGAGAATTGGACTTGCTCCGAGAACTGGAACAAGCCTTACCATCACTCTCGCGACGGTCATTCTTTTTGAGCCTCTTTTGGTGCCGCTTGATGCTCATCAACTCCTTCTCCGGCGAAGGCGATTCTTCCTCTCTACCACACCCTCCTCCGTTCGGCAAGTGTCCAGGGGCACCACGACGGGAGTGTCCGAGCGCGTAGGTGCCTCGGAGGGCTGGCCCCCAACTTCTACAATAATTACCTCAGCATCAACCTCCACTATCGGGTCGACATACTAGTTGCAGGCATCAGGTTCGATCACGGGCTGCATGGTGTCGCCCTGAGAAAAGTTGTCGTTCCCGTCATCCACGACCATCTGACCTAGCTTAGCCTTCTCCATCAGGGCCAACATCTGCTTATGTGCAGACTCTTGCTTGGCAAAGGAATGGGACGTAGTCATTTTGGCTACAAAAGAATTACAAGAAGTCAGAATAAGAGCAACACATATAAACGCACAAAAAGACAACATGAAGCCATGAACATACCGAGGGGACAAGAGAGACCACAACATTCGATTAACTCCCAGTGGTTAGCAACCCAAAAATTCCTGGAGTCCAGAGCCGGGTCAAACAAGAACTTGATGCGATCAAGCCTTGTCTCCTTCAACCGCGTAAGAGGATACAATAGTTGGTCTACAAACTGAAAGCAAAACATCAGCAAAAAAATCACAAACAGAAAAAAGAAAAAGCAGCGAAAATAGACATATGAAAGGCAAACCTAGGAGTTGAATCTTTCGGGGACTCGATCTATCTTATCCCTGTTGCGAGAGAGTGAACCGTCCGGTTTATCGAACTTCTACTTACCCCCGACAAGGCAATGGTACCGATGCCATGCGGTTGATGACGTAAAAGGCTTCGTCAACCACCACTTCATTCGAGGCTGTACGGTCATAGTACCCTTGTCCTTCATGCACGGTGAATACTTCAAACGGAAGAAATGCCCGATCTCCAAATGTTGTGCATCGCGATCAGCACACGCGTTAGCATATGACCACACTGGCCCAACATGATGTTTAAAAGAGAGATGTCATACTGGAAGAACAGGTAAAGGGGAAGCTTTAAACCCGTCTTGAGATGGAACTCGCTCACACACATGTGACCACAAGGAGGGCATGTAAACGACTCACCCTCATGAAGGCCCCTCAGCTTCACCATTCGGGGGATATGATAATCTTTGTACCATCTCTCGATCTGCTTTATTGACGAGGACCCTTCCGACTCTTTAACAGCCTGACCATCCGAAAGACGCCATAAGACGGAACTACCCTTCGGATAAACGGGAAGAGCAGCACCCACGACACAATTGTCACGAGACGCGACAAAGTAATCATGTGACCCATTGGACTCCGAGCCTGACCCCTTGACACTGGGCTATGAACCGGTGGCTGGCTTTTCGAACTGAATGACAAGCTCCATTGACAGGTTGGCTAACCTATGCAAAGCACCGCCAACATTAATAGATAGCAAAGATACGTTATCGGATAAGGATTCTGAAACACTATAGACATAGCTATGGCTAACAGACCCTACACGGGACCTAGGGGTACGTGGTGGGGACTCATCGCTTGATACTGATACAAGTTCCCTATTCCTAAGAGAAAAACAAATGGGATCATAAGCTAAATGGAGTATCCAGGCAATGCCATTTTCTCGCCCATCAAACAGCCAAACACTAACCTACCAACTCACACCACCCCAAGCAAATCAAACCCACCCAAAAATCAAGAACACGAGGAAGTTCTTCAAGAAAAACCCAGAAACTACACCGAACACGAGGGAGTTCTTCAAGAACAACCCAGAAACCAGAAAAATTGGGTTTTAGACCAGCTCGATGATCTGAAACAAGCAAGTCCGTTTCAAAGTCATCTGATAGCCGAACGGCAAGGATGTTCGCGCTATCCTGGTCAAAACCAGCAACATCAAGTTTTGGACCAGCTTGATGATCCGAAACAAGCAAGTTCGTCTCAGAATCATTTGATAGCTGAATGGCAAGGACATTCACGCTATCTTTGTAAAAACGAACAGCATCAGGTTTTGGACCAGCTCGATGATCCGAAACAAGCAAGTCCATTTCAGAGTCATCTGATATCCGAACGGCAAGGATGTTCGCGCTATCCTGGTCAAAACCAGCAACATCAGGTTTTGGACCATCTCGATGATCTGAAACCAGCAAGACCGTTTTGGAATCATCTAATAGCCAAACGAAAAGGATGTTCGCGCTATCCTGGTCAAAACCAGTACCATTAAGTTTTGGACCATCTCGATATTCCGAAACAAGCAAGTCCATTTCGGAATCATCTGCTAGTCGAACGGCAAAGATGTTCGCGCTATCTTGGTCAAAACCAGCAACATCAAGTTTTGGACCATCTCGATGATACGAAACAAGCAAGATCATTTCATAATTATCCTATAGCTGAAAGGTAAGGATATTCGCGCTATCCTGGTCAAACCAGCAACATCAGGTTATGACCATATAACCAGCTCCAAACAACAACATCATATCGGAGTCCATCCGATAAGCGGCTCCAAACAGCAACATTAATTTGAAGTCCACCCGGTAAGCAGCTCCAAATAGCAACATCATGTTTTGGACCATGTCGATGATTCGAAACTAGCAAGTCCGATTTGGAGTCATCCGATAGCCGAACGGCAAGGAGGTTCGCGCTACAAATGACATCCGACACTCCAAGCATCTAGGCACACAGCGGGGACTGGGACCAGCTCTTCATCAGAGAGTTGGGGGGACTTGGGACATTGGGGCATGGGCCCCTCCCTAAGTAGCTAAGTGCGCATAATCAAGAAAAAGCTTTACAACTCCCCAATCAAGAGCTGATCCCCTTGACTTGAGGACTTGGGGGACTTGTATGTGTACTCCTGTAACACGTAATGACGTCTTTGTCTCCATGATAGCCTTGTGAGGCTTTGAGTGACTTTAAGAAATTTGTAGAGGTCGAATAAACAATTAGTTCAGTGATCCAAATACCCTTGATAATTAACAAAGATAATTTAGATTTACTGTCTAGAAATATAGGCAAAAATTCTCAAATGGTCACTCATGTTTGGTGAATTAGACACTTTGGTCACTTAATTTTTGAAACTATAGCTTTGGTTATTTAAGTTTAGTTAAATAGACATTTTGGTCACTTAACTTTTGAAAGTAGAACTTTGGTCACTCAATTTTATGCGGTGAGAGGACTCTGGAATCTGGACACTAGAGGCGGCCTAGAGTTATCAAAAGTAAGGATCAGCAGGTTTATTAGGGAACCAACCCCTCCAGGACGGATACTTCTTCTCAAACAAAGCTTGCCTTTGGGCAGCTACCTGACGGTTTTGCATCATTCAGGCAGAGTTACCTGACAGTTAATTCCTCTTGACGGTTTTGTTTCTGCTTCCGCGACTCAAACTTGGACAGTTAGTGGGTCATGGGCTTATTGGGCCTCATCAATATACATTCAATTACCCATTTTGTTCAAAAATATTAAAAGCTAGAGGCAACTTTCAGTGCCGATCTTCCTCGACCAGTTGACCTGTCCCTCGACTTGGGTCCTTCAAGTCAAGAGGCTCTTTCTTCTAAACCCTTTGAATTCGGGACCAAGAGGTTGACATCCAAAATATCTACTCTAGTTGTTGTGTTTCATATTCTCTTGTATGACATGCTTACCGTGCATCATGGAGTCGTAGATATGCAATTTTGTTTATTTGAAGGTTTGGGTGCAAATCTTAGCCAACTCCATGATTTGTTGTTGGACATCCCTTTTCAGTCCTTGGTTGAAACCATGGTTTTTCTAAATCATTTCTGGGCCAACTGATTGCGATGGGGTTTTCTGGTTTTATTATATGGTGGTTTTTGCACAGGATTGGGACATTAAAGTGCATTTGTCTGAGTTGGTGGCAGTTTTATCGAAGTTAAATTGTGATGTGTTTAGGCTGGCATCATATCTGGCTTGAGAGTTTGGCAGGGGGTTTTGCTTGTTTATCTTCGTCTACTTTCTCCATGGCTGCTGCACTCTCTTTGGTTCAAATGTTTGCATCGCATCCAGTCGCCGTCTTTGGTTTGGACACTATTCCTCCTGTTGAGATATCACAGATGTTGCACATGCCCTTGGGTTCTCCAGACCTCCGATGATTCCGATCAAACTGAGTTAAAACAGACCTTCAATGTGTTGTGTCTTCAAGTCATCATTCGTTGATGGGTAAAGAATATATTGCTGGTTCGTGCACTCTGCTGTTCATAGCTCTTTGTTTGCAATTTTTCACCTTCAAGCTGGCTATTGTTTGTTGTTTGCTGCCGGCTCAAGGAAGTATTAGATGAGTTTGTCTGTGCCTTAATTTTCTACTGGTTATGGAGAGTGCTAGCAGCTTACGAACCCCCAAAAATTGGAGAATGGCTGAACTGCTCCTAGCTAGCACTGTCACAATCCCATATTCTTTTAAGGCTGTTTTTATGACAATGGCAGTTGGTTTTAAATTTGAATTTATGCCGGAGATGGAAATTAAGTGTCTAGAGGGAGGTGAGGAAGCCATTGGAGCTGCATTTTTGTGATCATGAGTGGCAGTGGAGGATAACTTATTCTGGCTTATGTCTCACTGTTTTGAAAGTCTGGTCAACATCGTCTTCAACAGTTATCTCTAATCAACATGAATAGCCCCATCATGAGATTGACTAAAATCATCATGTTCTTTGAATTATGTCGACAGTGTTATTCTCTACTGCTCCTCTTCTTCACTGTATCTATAGACAGCCATGCCGAATTATACAGATGGATGTTTTGTGGGTGATTCATTATTTTTGCTTAATCGTCAAATATTGCTGAACAAGTGGGGGTTCAATTGAAGAAGCTTCGGTTCTTCACTCGTAATGTTCTGTTCAAGGTCTTGGAGTCCTACAATTACTCAAAATACTTGGTTTGATTCACGTTTTCGAACTGGGTGTGTGGGGTGAAGGATACAAGTGCCCAAGTCAATGGCTCTCTACCTGGATGGCTTTCATCATCTACATTTTTTTTGAGCGCGTGACCTATTTAATTTTAATAAAGATTGATCGATAATGGGCTTTAACGAGGAAGTGAAATCTCTTTTTACTTCTTTCCATCAGTTACTAGTATTATTCTTAGGAATGTAGTCTGGTCGGACATATTTAGTTAAAAAAACATTTATGTTTCCTGTATTTTTTAATATTTTTTTTTATAATTAGTCATAATGAATAACTACAGTACTTGTAATTTGATATATGTATCTCAATTGCTTGATGCAATCTCTCTTATTTCTCAAAAATTAAAAACAAAGCTTGCGTTTCTCGGCATCTTTTATGTTCTCCGAAACTCATGTAAAAACCATTCAACATAATTCGACTTACTAATTGAACATGGCACATAACTTGATGACTGCACTATCTCACTGCAGACAATTCATTTTTTAAGGGATTGTGAACGCCTTTAAGATGGTATATATCAAAAGAGAAGTATAAAATGTGAGATTTATGGAAAAGGGGCGACTCAAACCACATTTCAACCTAAGGATGAGACGTTGATGACCTTCAGACGCCTCTGCCATAACTTCAGTTCTAGTATCAGCCTACCAGGTATCTGTTTCAAGAAGCACGAGTATCAAGATGTTGAGCAGTTGCGAAGGACATGTTGGATATTTAGTTGAAAAACCTCCAAAAAACATAAGGGAAAATTTGTTCATAACATATAGTTGGTACAAATGCAGAACAAGTGCAGCACTGTATACACTTGCAAGAACTATTGCAATCAAGATCGCAATTAAGCTTCAAACTTCAGTCACCCACAAAAGAAAAGAAAGGCAACATTCAAATACTGTCTTCCCAGCACATGATGATTAATCGTCAAGCCGAGGTATACCATGGCCTCAAAAAGTTTCCACTTAAAAAAAACAATAATCCAGTTATCCAAAGCATTTCATATACACACTCCACCAGTATCTGATTCTACAATAACCGAGTCTTTAATTAAAAAAAAAAAAACAATACCGAGTCATAACATCAACATGGATCATAACTCCAAAGATCATCGTAATTCAGTATTAGGAAATAGGAATTAAAACATAGCGTGTAGATTATCATCCTGCTCCTGGCTCCACAATTCGATGATATACCATAAAAGCCCGCATATGGATTACATAATATACATTACAGTTCGTAGTAAAACTAAGTTAAACTACATAATTAACTTGCAGGTTGAGGGTGTCAATATGTAGTAGGCAACTATGCATAGGTACAAAAGAAACAAACAAAACCATGGAAACCGTATCATCTCTGAAAAACCAGAAATTTATAACTGATTGTCTGTATCGGCAGAAGTACATCATGAAAAAGTGGTTGATCAACATCCACCAAGAGTACTCAATTATCGTAATTTGAGAAAGAAGTCTTAATATATGTTAATAGAAGGAGATTTGGAACATAATCTGCTGTAACAGAAGTAAAATTTGAAAAGTTAATATATTATGGCTCAATTGCTGTCACCTGTTGCCACTCCCCATCTGCTGATTCCTTCCATAATGTCACGCTGTTGTTCCCATCAGCCACGGCCAATATGTTCCCAGTAAGTGACCACGAAACCCTCCAAACAGGCGCATTGAAATCATGCAGCACCTTACCTTGCCATTGATCCCCATCCTTTGCCACAGTCCAGATGATAACTTTCCCATCCTGTGAAGCACTGGCAATAGTGGATTTCGGTAGTCCCAAGTTCGGTGCCCAAGCTACATCCCTAACCCAATCAGCATGCATTTGAAGAGCTGGAAAGCAGTCCATCTTCCATACCCCATTAGTCAGCTCCCAGACCTTGACAGTGTTATCACAGCCACCAGAGCACAACTTATGAACAGTGTCGAGCAGACCAGAACCAACAAGAGCACCAGGAGCTGTCGAGGGAGCCCAAGACACAGAGGTGACACCAACTGGGTGAGCTTGGTCGATCTTCGTAGTCTCCCAACTACCGTCAGCTTTAGCAGTGAACACTGAGATATTCCCATCAGAAGAACCACAAGCCAAACATAGTCCGAGCTCATGAGGAGCCCAAGCAATGGAGTTGACGGACGACTTGTGATCATCGAAAACATGCGCCTGCGTCCACTCATTAGGATTGCCTTCCTTCCAAAGTATGACGCGCCCATCATAGGCACACGAAGCAAGCAAAGACCCGAATTTTGGGTGAGCCCAAGCAACCTGCCACACAGGTCCCTGGTGACCGGTTAAGGTTGCCAAATGTTGTGACACCGAGTTGCTCACTCCCACTATCTTAATGGTGTTGTCCAACGAAGCCGTAGCCAGACGCTTGCCGTAGTAATCCATGACCACATCGTGGACCGTGTCTTGGTGACCAGGCTCAACTTTTTGTCCAGGCATATCCACCTATCAATATGTCAACTGTGTTCCAACAATTTCAGATCAATTACGTAATCTGAGATGATACACAAATCAAACTACATTGTCTCAAATTCTAAGGGGTTCAACACTACTAAATTTCCTCAAATACTGACAGCAATTTTCAAACGAAATATGATCAGAGAGTTTCAGCAGTGGGATCTCAGATAACGGAATCCAAATCGTTATTTGAAAACCATTCGACCGATCGGTCATCGATTTCAGCAATTAATGAACGCACGATTCATGGACAGATTAGGTTTCACATTACGATATTAGAACAAGAACATAATTAAATTACAGTTTCTTTTCAGAGTTGAGAGAGAGAGCAGGAGATATAACCTGAGAAATTGGGATCTCGAACGACGCCGTTTCAGGACGAAGGAGAATTGCTCTGCTCGCTGCTCCGTATCAAAACAACAAGACCGAAAATGAGAATTGAGCTTCGCAGATGGAAAATACTTGTTCTTCGGATTTCGATTTGTATAGTGAGGCAGCAGTTTCGGGGGAAAGCCCAGATTCAACTTGGCCGGCCCAATCAGTGTTTAGCGGGGGACCGACTTCAAAGGCACGCAAAGATGTGCCGCCGAGCGAATCATTGCCCGTTTTCGCCACGTCATGTGCTCCGTCCCCATCTCGTGGGCCCCGACCGGGTCCCGCCAAAAGATGTCCGCCGACCAGCGCGACTCTAATTTCTGCGGTGGGCACGTGCGTCATGTAGCCATGTACGTAGCAAATACGTATGCGTACTCAATGAAAAGAGGTCGTAAATGGTGATGGTAGCGTTTTGAGTTGCAAAAAAGTCACAAATCAGTACACTATGCCTACGTCTCTCGATGGGTGATGGGTCGCTCTATTTTTCTTCGGACAATCGACTTCTCCGATTTGGCTTTGGTTTGGTAAGAGCAATCAATTGATACAATACGGCAAAAAGAGTTGAATAACGACACATGGAGTCTGAATTATATTGATATTGTTCTAAGTTAACCATTTTTAAGGTGTTAGGTTTTATCCATAAAAATTTCGGTATAATTAAAAATAGTCCAATCACATTTAAATTATATTTAATATTGTCATATTTCGACGTGGGATCTCCAATCCAACAAAAAAAACTCACCAAAGAGAACAAAAAAAATAAGCTTATATTTTATTATAAAAAAAAAACAAGCAACTTCGTAAAAATTGAGTATTGCTGCATGAACATTAAAGATTAAAGATGTAGTCATGTACAACTCTTATATCTCGGGTTTTAATCACATTGGTGGTGTTAAAATTTAATTTATTGAAGCAAGATCCACAATCTTTAGAATAATGGATGACGCAATCACCTCGAATACAAGGTCTAGAATGATAAGCAAACAACGAGTATATCATTTTGAACGTATCGGACCTGGATTCGGATCCTCTTCTAACCAAAGAGTACTTAAGTATTGTTTAACCATGATTTGAGTCATCCAACACATTTGTAAGGTCATGATCGTTTTGCATTCTTTTCCTTCTTTTCAGTTCCGAACTGCACCTCTCTCTCTCTCTCTCTCTCTCTCTCTCTCTCTCTCTCTCTCTCTCTCTCTCTCACCCCCCCCCCCCCCCACCCCCCCCCACCACCGACCATGGCTAAGTTCTGCAGTGCAACATTAAGCTCGCCGTCATTCACCTGCTGTTACCGCCGACATCAATCTCTACCATCCTCCTTAATCAAAAAATGTCTACATCCAAAAATTTCTACATCAAAAGTTATACTCAACTAGTTCCTTATTTTTTAATCGGAACTTCAATTAAACATGTTACACTACCAGAAAAGTCTACTTAGGCGACGAAATCTTTACAGTTTCGTCGCCTAAAGTTTACTTAGGCGATAAACATTTACTTGATCGCCTAAGTTATACCTTAGACGATGAACCACTTATTTCGTCGCTTAAGTGGCTTCTTAGACAACGAAATCATCATTTTGTCTCCTAAGAAGAAACCTAAAACGACGTAATGTCAGTGACTTAGACGGCGACAGTGTGGCCTTCGCCTATGTCGTCACTTAGGCGCCGACATACTCTTTTCATCGCACTACCAGAAAAAGCTTCTTAGATGACGAAAGCTTATCAGATCCGTCGTCTAAGATGTCTTAAACGACGCAACTAAATGACGTCTAAGATAATACTTAGATGATGAGTAATATAATTGTGTCTTCTACGTGTTATCTTAGACGACACAACTAAATTAGGCGTCGTCTAAGTGTTATTTTAAATGATGCAACTAAATTACGTGGTATGAGATAACACTTAGGCGACGCCTAATTGAGTTGCGTTGTCTAAGTGGTTTCTTACACGACATACTGACACCTTCATTTATTCTCTGTGTAAGAAACCACTTGGACGACGCATCTTCTCAGCTACGTCGTCTAAGATATTTGTTAGACGACGAAAAATGAATTCTTGTGGCGTCTACGTGAAAAATACCCAATTATATATATGAGCTTTGCCATTCTCTCCATCTCGATCTTCGATCATATCGATCTCTCGCACTGTCCAGCTTCATCAATCTCGACTCTAACTCTCTAATAAAATAATATATATATATATAGCTAGCTAACTAGCTATAGCCTACGTACGTACCTCGATCAAGGTAGCTCGATCGATCATTTCATTTTGATCAACGACGACGTCGATCGGATGACATGTAATTATCGACGAATTAAGGTACGTATGTACGTATATATAATTCTTGTAACTTGCAATGGATCAATCTGATGGTTTTAATTTGTTTGCATGCATATATATATATATAATTAATTCAATATTATTCCATAATGCATATATATGTGACGAACTAGCTAGTTAGCTAACTATATATTTCGTTTAATTAATTGAATTGGGTGCTACCTTGGTAACTAATAATTGATGATCAAAAAACGCTTGAAATGCACACATATATATATATATACATATATACATATCTGTGTTCATTGATCGATATATTAAAATCATAATTAAATAATGTTAATTAGGTAGAAATAAATAAATAAATTATTTGTTAATTAATTAGGAATTGTATGATCTAATTGAACGGCAATTTTTTGTTAACTTCTAACAATGGTTTATTCGATAATTTAAAAGTTTCGTTTTCTAGCTTACACAGAAATCAAATATGGACAAGAGTTAGATACAGTTGGCGAATAGAAGTGATGAGAGGTATATGGACGAAATAGGAGAGTTTGTAACGTTTGCGATGCAACATGGTCAAGGAAAGAAACGTTTAAGGTGTCCGTGCAGAAAATGTCTTAACCATCAATTTGTGGAGTCTCATGTTATGGCTCATCACTTGTATGAGCACGGTATGATGTGGAGTTACACTACATAGAGTGAACACGATGAAGTAGTAGACTTCAGCGCATGATACAGTTACCAGGGTGCCTCATCCAGCAGTACCAGTAGTGGCGCCCCTTCTTGGAACCCCATCGAAGATTTGGTCCATGATGCTTTTCCAGAATTCAGTCGACATGGTAGAAAGAAACAAGAATGGGGAGGATCTGATACTCTTAATGTTCACCCAGTCTCTGCTATATTCCCAAAAATTGACACTACTAAATTTGATATGTACAATAGCATGCTACTTGAAGTCCGAACCCCGGTGTACGATGGATGTCCACAGATTGTGTTGCACGCCATAATGACCGAAATGGAGTACAAAGTGAAGCACAAAATATCGGATGCAGGTTTTGACAAAATCCAGAAACACACATGTGATTTGTTTCCTAACAATCACAAGCTTTCACGTTCCCATTACAAGGTAAAAAGTGTCATAAGAAAACTGGGTCTAAAGTACGAGCACATCTACGCCTGCAGAAATGATTGTGTGCTGTTTTATGAGGAGTATACAGAGTTGGACTATTGTCCTGTTTGCAACCACTCCAGATGGAAGTATCCTGAAAGGAGGAGTTCGAAGAAGAAGATTCATGTGAAGGTGCTTCAATATTTTTCGTTGATTCCCAGACTGCAGCATTTGTTCATGTCTTTATACACAGCAGAGCCGATGAGATGGTACGTGGAAAATATAATAGATGACGATGTGCTCAGACACGTGGCAGATGGGGAGGCTTTAAAACATTTCGACAGGAAATTTCTAGACTTTGCAGTAGAGATTCAAAATGTCAGACTAGGACTTTCTACATACGGGTTCAATCATTTTAACGATGACACGTACAACACTTGGTCAGTTATCCTCATGCCATACAACCTGCCTCCCTAATTGTGTACGAACAAAGAATTTAATTTCCTTACTCTGCTAATTCTAGGGCCTAAGTCTCCTGGAAAGTGTTTAGATGTGTACATCAGACCATTTATTGACGAGCTGAAACTGTTGTGTGGAAAACTGGAGTTCCAACGTATGACAAGTTCAGTAACACAATATTTTTGATAAGAGCTGCGGGAATGTGGACCATCAGCGATTTTCCCGCGTATGGGATATTGGCATCTTGCACAACCAGATGATACAATGCTTGTCCTGTCTGCTTGGACGACATGAACTCTAGTTGGCACGCGGGGAAGGTATGTTACTTGGGTCACCGTAGATGGTTTCCTCATGATCACCAGTGGTAACAGGATAAGGACTATTTCGATGGGACAGTAGAGAATGGTCATAAAGCCCGACGGTGGTCCGGCGAAAAGATTTTGGAAAGTTTAAATAGCTTCAATTTCAGCGTGCTGACCAATGACGATGATGTGAAGAAATTGAATCCACACCCTCCACAATATGTTACATATTGGCACCACGTGAGTATTTTCTTTGAATTTTCTTACTGATCAAAATTAAAGCTGAGGAACAACCTTAATGTCATGCATATAGAGAAGAATGTGTGCGACAACGTGGTGGGAATCATTCTCTGTATTAAGTTCAAGACTAAGGACACTCCCAAAGCGCAGAAAGATCTAGAATCTATGAATATATGCCACCCCTTGTGGTTAAAAAAGGATAGAAGAGGTGTTTACAACAAGATGTCTGTTGCACCTTACACAGTGAAGCTGACAATAAGGGATGATGTATTCAACTGGTTTCAGCATGTTCTGTATTCGTCTAATTATGCATCCAACATATATGACTGTGTCAAAGTAGGGGAACACAAGTTCATTAGTTTAAAAACTCATGATTGTCACGTTATGCTACAACATCTGATTCCAGTGGTGATTCGACCTTATTTGCCTAAAGACGTCGTCGAACCAATTGTTGCATTGTGCAGATGATGGCAGAGGATATGTACCAGGGAGATGAAGAAGTCGGATGTGGTCGAACTTCAATACGAAATTGTCCACATCCTCTGCAAATTAGAAATGATTTTTCCCCCTGCTTTCTTCGACATCATGATTCACCTTCCCGATCCTACTTTCTGGTCTGGTCTAGTACACGTGGATGTATCTTCAGGAAAGGTAAAATATGAAGTAGTACGTACAGAATATATATTTTGAAACACTTTTTCCATCATTTATATATGTCTTTTCTTACAAGGATCGTTGCGAATTAATAATTATAATGCATATTTTGTAGACAACTTGGACAATATAAATGATTCGTCAAAAATAGGTCTGCCCCAGATGATTCCATCGTAGAAACATACCTAATGCATGAGTCTGTTGCTTACTACAGCAAGTACTTCAATGATCCAGTCGAGACCGCCTCCAATACACCTGTTACTTACAATCTTTCAGTCATCACAGATCTTGAACGACCGTTTAGATGAGTATTAACTGAAAGATTAAGTCAGGAGAAACTTATTGAAGCACATTGGATAGTGTTGCGAGACTGTGAATAGGTTACTAGTTACATGCAAAGTTATAGAACTAAAATTCAGACAGCCAAACCGGACAAGTGTCCTAATTGGGTTGAAAAAATCCTTACGAAGAAGTTCCCAAATTATTTCCTCAAATGGGTATGTCACTATAAATTATTAAACCATGCATGCCGGCTTTGTGCTTCCTTTTTAAAATTTGATATTGATATATATATATATATATCTGGATCAACATTAGTATAGGGATTAATTAGTTACATAATTTGTTATTTGATTTAAATTTGGTGTTTAATTAATGCATTCGTAGTTTTTTGGTCAAATTTTGGATGCAGGTTTATTTGTGGTTTCCTTTAGTTTTAGGGGAAACCATGGTAAAATTTTGGTAGATATATACATATATATATATATCTATTCTTAATTACATCTTGTACGTTCATATTTTTTGTAGATGGAGGATCTACAGAAATCCTCTAACCATAATGGGTGGTGGTCATGGGAAAAACACATGTTGGCCCGTAAGCCGGTTCAACACTATATTTACCCTGGATGTTTTGTTAACGGTGTAAAGTTTCATTCAGTGGACCGAGATGAATGAAGAAGAACACAAAATAGTGAGATCGTGGTCGGACAAGGCGACAATGTATATTACGTAATTCTTGTCAATGTCGTTCAGTTACTATATGGGAATTGTATCAACGTTTTTCTATTCAACGGTAAATGGTTCAAGCGTACGAAGAAAGATCTGAACCTTTTATCAGTCGATACAAACTCAAGCTGGTATGAGGATGAGCCTTTCGCTCTTGCCACACACGTTAGGCAGGTGTTCTAACTGGATGATCTGAAAGCTGGTGAAGGCTGAAAAATAATAAACCATATGTATCACCGAGGAATATGGAGTGCTACAACACTCGAAGGGTCGTCACTGATTCACACTCAACAGGATAATGTCGTTAGTGCATATCAAGAATCAGATACTTCTGTCATTCCAGACACAAGGGAACTCATTCGTCTTAATGAACACTTACCCATGCCTTATCGGGAAATAGATGTTATTGAAAAGGAGATCACGGACCTTACGATTGATAATGCATCTGAAGATGAGGAGTTGGAGGATGAAGATGACCTCAGATACGATGATGATGATAATGAAGGAGACTATGATGATGAGGACCAGCCGTCAGTTGAGAGTAGTGAAGAGGAAGATGTTGATGAAGGCTATGATCCCAATGTTGATTGATATATATATATATATATATATATTGCGATCAATTGATCGACCGATCGAGTTCGGTGCATTTAATTTGTAATTTTGATACATGCATGTATGCGTGGTTGAACATATATATATAAAGTCAATGTATATTATTAATTAATGTAATATAATTTAATTATATTGTAATTAATGTATAATTATAAATTAATTAATTATTATTTTTACTTAGACGACGAAACCATGGGGTACCCTCGTCTAAGTCTAAAATTATGGCGGGCGAACAGTGACCGTCCAATTTTTGGGATACGTTTCAAAAACACTTAGACGACGGCAACATGATGTTGCAACATCTAAGTTTACTCTTAGACGACACAACATCATGTTGTCCTCGTCTAAGTAGAAAATTTATGGCGGTCAAAAGCAACCGCCCAATTTTTGGGAAACGTTTCAAAAACACTTAGACAACGACAACATGATGTTGTCGTTGTCTAAGTGGTTTTGAACCGGATAAAGAGATCGAGCCCCCGATCAATTTTTCTCGCGATCACTCTCTCTCTCTCTCTCTCTCTCTCTCTCTCTCATTTCAATTCCGGCGACCTCCCCTCCGTCTCCCTCACCGGTCCTCCAATCCGATCCGATCCCTCTCTTTCTCCGTCTCCCTCACCGACGCGGCTCCGACGAGACATCCCCGTCGCCCTCCTCCTCTGGCGAGACCCCTCCTCGTCGCCTCTCCTCCTCCGGCTGGTATATATATACCTTAAACTTTAATTATATATAAAAAAACATATATATACTATATACATATTGTATGTGTATATATACGTGTATATTGGTGAATATTTGTGTATTTGTATATTTTATATTTGTATATTTGTGTATTTGTATATTGGTGTATATTTGTGTATATGCTCCTAAATTTAATTAGATAAGTTTTGTATATGTAGATAAATTTTGTATATATAAATAAATATAAATATATTTAATTTGATACCTATGATATATTTAATTAGATATGTATAATTCAATAATTTCATAATTGAATAATTTATATGTGTACATTTAATCGGATAATTGGATATGTCGATTTGTTAATGTATATATATAAATATATGTGTTAATGTCGGTGAGAATTAATCGATTAGACATATATGTATTGATGTGAATATATATATATATATGCATGTATTATTAATGTGGTAATTAGGAAAGAATTTATATATGATTTTTTTTGAAAATGGTAAAGATGCCAAAGAGGCACACGACAAAAGAAAAAGAATCATGGCATCAATCTGTCTTATGACAGATGAGTTAGGGGAATCAAGCCTCTACTGAGCCAGGTACAAGTTCGGCACCCGAAGGGGACATTCCGCACGCTCCTTCTATTGACGACATTGCAGTTGAACATGGCGGTTCAGAGTCGACATCGCAGGCGCCCCAATTTTCAGATGAAGATTCAGCTGTCGTTAGTGCGAGACAGCGATACAAGAGGGACCCCGCACTTCCACCCCCTAAACGCATTCGGGGTATTTGCAATGGAAGCAAAGCCGAGAGCGTAGCAAAGACATCGACAACCGTCAGGATCGATGTACCTCGAAACACATTCACCTAATGTCCTGAAGGAAGGAGGCTGACTAGTTTGACAGCTCACCAGATCGGAAACTACGTACGTTCTCACGTACGTATGATAGCCCCTACTTGGGAAGGGCTCCCGGACGAGGACAAAATGAACGTGTTCCGCGGACTCACTGTAAAAAAATATTTAATTAATATTATAGTTATTTTTCATAATTGATTAATTTTTTAAATAATTGTTTCTAAATGTTTTTTTTAGAATAATTTTAATTATGAACAGACTCCGGAAATGGTGGACTACATCAACAAAACCGCTCACCAGATCTTCAAGAATTGGAAGTACACATTGCACAAGACGTACAAGGCAAATCAGGAAAGACTCCGAAGGAGTTCAAAAAGGGAAGGGAAGCTGAGTGAGAGTGGTTGAAAGCCCACTTTGAGTTGGACTCGTATAAGGTTCGTAATTCGATCACATTCCTCCACATTCGTGTAATTTTTTGGGAAATTTTGTGTTCAATAATGATTATATTGCGTAATAATTTAAATTGTTGTGTAACGTACAAGCACAATCTCAGAGGAACGAATCTAATCGGCAGAAGAAGCTGTTGCACCACGAATCGGGCTCCTGCAAAATGCTCAACCTGGCGCATGAGCACTTGCAAAAGGGTTCGAAATACCCGCTCATCGTAAGCAGTGTTTCTACTTACAATAGGCCTGGGCAGACCGAACATCTCGGCACTCAACACGGTGTAAGTAAATTTTTTTCCCAAAGTAAGAATATTTAATTTTATTAAATATTGTTGCTTCTTCACTTATGCATAAAGAGATAAACTTGATAAATGAGGATATTATTTGTGTGATGCATACATATGCATGTGTCGTACATAGGTGAACTTGAGAAATATGAATGAGATTTTGTTTTGATGTTATTGGAAGTGTTTTGGTTTTCGTACAGGATTTTGGTTTCCTCAATTTTTAGGAAAAATTATGTCAATTTTTTTTGGACAATCTATATATATTTTTCATGTTCATTTCAAGAGAGGTTACAGCAATTGACCGACGAGAGAATTGCGGATATGCAGTCCCAGACTCCAGGGGTTCCGCTTGAGGAGCTTCCTACTCCCTCGACAAAGTCACAGATAGAAATCGCAGATGCAGTCTTCGGCCGTCGACCAGGTAAAGAGGTTCGTGGTCTTGGACGAGGCGTCGAGCGAAATATGAGTCAGTCCACTTCGTCAGGGAGTCGGCGATTTAGTGTTGCGGGACAAGAGCAAATGCAAACCTTGGAGGAACAAGCTCGAGTGGCCAACGACAACGCTTTAAGGGCTCAGGAGGACGCTCGCATGGCTCGGGAGGAGAATCAAGCGACTCAAGCGAGGATGGATCATATGGCTCAATTAGTGCGCATCATGTTGCTTAAGCTAGGCCTAGATCCCGATGCTGTTTCTCACCCATTTGGCCCCACTCCTTTAGGACCCGACGACGACGATCCGAGCGGATGTGGGATCGGTGAGGCCCACCAAACACCTTCTAGTGTCGCTAGTTAGATTTTTTATAATTAATTATGTATGTACTTTTGTAATCTTCATCGGAATCGAACAATACATTATCATTATTATTTTTGTACGAATTTTATATTTAATATATTTTTGATTATTATTAGTTAAATTATCAAATTAATTTATTAATTTAATGTGTAATATATTAGACTAATTATTCTTTTTTTTAAAATTAATATTTACTACTTAGAAGACGGAAAGGCCTACACTACCACATAATTTCTCATTGCCGACGACTTATAGAAACAAATGCCGACAATTTTTTAAGTCGTCGGCAATAATAGAGTATTGCCGACGATTTGTTGCCAAAATCGTCGGTAATAGTATTATTGCCTACGATTTTTAAATACCCTTCGTCTGAGTACCTAACCTACGGCGATTAGACGACGTCTCTAGGAACCTAGACGATGAAAATGCCTACTTAGGCGACGACACCTTGCCGTCGTCTAAGAGGCTTTTTCTGGTAGTGTCGCCTAAGTTGCCACCTAAGTGACGACCACACTATCGTCGCCTAGGTGGCCACTTAGGCGACAAAATGTATCACTTAGGAGAAGAAACTGATCAATTATTAGCTCAATCAGTTTCTTTTCCCCTCGGGCTATCTCACCCTCTCCTCTCAACTTCTCTCTCTCTCTCTCTCCTCACTCTACCCAAAAGACCAATCCCGACCGGGAAAAAATCGTCATGAAATATTGATCGATCGATTGCGATTTTTCATCAATCCCTGCTCTCCTTCTAGGTGAAGGTACGTATTAACGCGTTTCTCACGAATCATTTATTTGAATTTAATACCGTACGTACGTACGTAAATCTGGTGAAATATTCCGGCGAATATATAGTTTTCAGCGATCTTAGGGAGCTTAATTACTAGCTTGTTGTACGTATTGTATTGTATTGTTAATGTACATAATTGTAAGGTAATTGGTTAATTAGTTAATAATTAATAGTATAATATATATATTATATTTACTTAAATCATGTTAGCTAGCTAGATTAAGCTAATTGGTAATCTATAAGCGCACTAATTAATGGTTTAATTAAGCTAGGTAGTACGTTAAGGTTAATTAATTAATAGTATATATATATTAATATAAGCTAGGTACGTAGTACGTTAGCTAGCTAGATTATAGCGCGCATATATATATAGTACGTATATTAGATTAATTAGTTATTGGTTGAAAAAATATAATTAATATGATATAGAATTGTTAACTTATTACGCATGCAGAAATATGGATAAGAGTTAGATACAGTTGGCGAATAGAAGTAATGTGCAGTATATGGACGGAATCAGAGAGTTTGTGATTTTTGCAATGGAACATGGTTAAGGAAATAAGCGTTTCAGGTGTCCTTGTAGAAAATGTCTTAACCATCAGTTTGTGACGGCTAATGTTATGTCGCAACACCTGTACGAGAACAGTATGATATGTAGTTACATTACGTGGAGCGAGCATGGTGAACTAGTAGACTTCAGTTACCATGATGCCTCATTAAGCGGTAGTGGCGTCCCTTCGTGGAACCCAATTGTGGATTTTGTCCATGATGCCTTTTCGAGATTTAGTCACGGTGGACACCAACACCAAGAGAGAGGTTACGATATTACTCATGGGCATGATGACACATTCCTCACTTCTAGCTTGGCCACTAACACTAGTGAGATGAATAAGTAGAACAGGATGTTACTTGAAGCCCAGACCCCGGTGTACCTTGGATGTCTAGAGAATGTGTTGCAATATTTGATGCAGTAAATGCATATAAAAGTGAAGAATAAAATGTCATACAGTGCTTTTGAGGAAATATATGAGCAAATATGTAAGTTGCTTCCCGATAATCACAATCTTTCGAAAGTGCATTATAAGGTTAAAAAGATTTTGAGCAGCCTCGGCCTAAAGTACAAGATAATTCATGCATGCCCAAATGATTGTGTGTTGTTTTACAAAGAGTATGTACATTTGGACTATTGTCCCTTATGTAGCCAGTGCAGATATGAGAACCAGGGGATAGAAGGAGTTCAAAAAACTAAATTTCTTTGAAAGTTCTTCGATATTTTTCATTGATTCCCAGATTGCAGTGTTTGTACATGTCTTTATACGCAGCAGAGGCGATGCGATGGTATGCAGAAAAGCGAATGGATGACTATGCACTGAGACACGCCAAAGATGAGGAGGCGTTTAAACATTTTGACAGGGAATTTGGAGACTTTACAGTAAATGTTTGAAATGTTAGACTCAGACTTTCTACAGACGGATTCAATCCTTTGGGTAGTAATAGTTCCGTCGTTAGCACTTGGCCAGTTATTCTGATGTGGTACAACCTGCCTCCGTAGATGTGCATGAATAAGGAATTTAAGTTTCTTACTTTGCTAATTCCTGGTCCTAAATCACCGGGGATGTGCTTAGATGTCTACCTCAGACCTTTGATCGACGAGCTGAAACTATTGTAGGAAAATGGAGTCCAAATTTATAACAAATTCACTTACACGATATTCATGATGAGGGCAACCGTAATGTGGACGATCAATGATTTTCCAGTGCATGGGATGTTGGCAGCCTGCAAGACGAAATGATACAATGGATGTCTTATATGTTTGGACGATGTGAACTTTAGTTGGAACGCGAAAAAGATATTTTATCTGGGTCACCGTAGATGGCTTCCTCACGTAGAGAATAATCATAAACCCCGTAGTTGGTCTGGCGAAGAGATTTTAGAAAGGTTGAGCTATTTCGACTTTGGTGTGTTGACCAATGACAAGGATGTACAAAAACGCAATCCAATACCTCCACAGGATCTCAACTATTGGCATCACAAGAGTATATTCTTTGAACTCCCTGGTCGAAGTTGAAGCTAAGGAACAACTTGGATGTGATGCACATAGAAAACAATGTGTGCGACAATGTGGTGGGAATAATTCTCAATATTAACTTCAAAACTAAAGATACTCCCAAAGCGCGCAAAGATCTGGAATCTAAATTAATTAATTATATTTTAATCCAAATTTTTACAGATGGTTGATCTACAAAAATCCGATAACCACAGGTGTGTGTGTGTGTGTGGGGGGGGGGGGGAGGGGTCCTGGCCAAAGTACTTGCTAGCAGCGAAGCCGGTTAGACACTATATTTACTCCGGATGTTTTGTGAATGGTGTAAAATTGCATTCATTGGCCCGAGATGAAAGAAGAAGAACACAAAACAGTGGGGTCGCGGTTGGGGATGACGATGATATATATTACAGGGCTCTTGTATATGTCATTCAACTATGTTACATGAATGATGTCAACGTTTTCCTATTCAAGTGAAAATGGTTCAAGCGTACAAATGAAGACCTAAGCCTTTTATCAGTTGATACAAACTCAAATTGGTATGAGGATGAGCCTTTCACTCTTGCCACCTTAGTTAGGCATGTGTTCTATCTTGATGATCCAAAAGCTGGTGAATGGTGGAAAATAGTGAACCATATCTCTCATCGAGGAATATGGAATACCATGATAACTGAAGGGATACCGGCGACTAAAGATGCTGAACCGCAAAGTGACATTCCTGCATATCAAGAGCCCTTATTTCTGTCATCCGCTCCGACATAATAGAAATGGTTCAAGCTGGTGAATGTTTACCTATGTCTGATGGCTCTATGGATCTAACTTAATATGAGATTATAGATCTAGAGAATGATGGCAGTGAAGATGAGGCGCAAGAAGACGATGAGGACTAAGGATAGTCGTCGGATGACGTTAAGTATGATGATGAGGAGGAGCAATCAGATAATAGTATTGAGGAGGATGATGATGATTATGACGATGAGTACAATATAACGGCGATGGATATTAATTGGTAATTAATTGTAATCTCACTTTTTCGAGGTACTGATGATTAATTATATTATAATCGACGAGGAGTACAATATAATTAAAATTCTGAATTCAAATTTTTTTTTGAACGAGGATCGAAGTACTAGTACAATTATTCTGACATTCCCGACATAACTAATGGATCCAAAATTGAACTGGTTAATTCGAATCGATCGGCCTCACGAATTCGAATTAATTAATTAATGCTTAATTAATTATTAATTACCGTACTTATACAATCTTACATCGTATTTCTTCGCCTCTACTTTGGATGATACTTTGACGCACAAATTTCACTTTGGTATGTATGGTATGACTTAGGCGACGAACAAAGCTGATTTCGTCCCCTAAGAAGGTACTTACACGACGAACCCAACTCTTTTCGTCGCCCAAGTCATAAACGCCTAAACCCTTTCCCCTAACCCGGAATTACTTAGACGACGAAACCAATTGTGTTTGTTGCTTAAGAGGAATCTTAGGCGACGAATTGTAACTGTTTTCATCGCTTAAGTCATAGTTTCACAATCTGATCTCTAAGAGTACGACCATGCATACCATCTTTAAATATAATTTTTTTCCTTCAGGGCGTAGAGTAATCAATTCTTGGACTGTGAGTGTCGACAGTTCGAAAATCGGAGTTACGAAGATTCGCATATCAACCTTTCCGTTTCGTTAAAGTTTCGGTTTTATGTTTGACTACTCCGATCAAACCCTTAACTTACTTCGTTTTGAATGAAAATTTATCCACTTACATATTACGTGATGATGAATATATCCAACAGTTGTTTTATCCAAATTTAATTTCGTTAATGTTGATGTGGGGTGAATATAGACATACGAATACTTAAGTTATACAACATTAGTAGATATATAACAAGTTTTTAGTCTTAAATAATTTTTTTTTAAAATTTCAATTAATTTATATTTAGCTGATAAATTAGGTTTTTATGACATGACAAACACCCATAACTTCGAAAATGGGTTTATGAATTATTTTTCAAGACAGTTTTCGTCATTTAACTATTTCTCGATAATCACGGCAAGAATATATTGATTCGATCGATTTCTAAATTTATCCGAATTAGATTCAATTTTTTCAATAATATTCTATAAATATAATGATTACATCTGACGATTGATTTTTTTATAATTCTTAAGCAACTACCAAACATTAATTTTCATATCTTTTAATAAAATGTACTTAGGCAACGAACTCATGCCGTTCGTCGTCGAAGTGATGATTTAGGCGACGAAACAACACGATATCCCAAGACCAAATATTTTGGCGGTTCAATAAACCTGCGCCAAATTTTTTCGAGGTAGTTTAAATATCACTTAGGCGACGAATGCATGTGGTGTCGTTGCATAAGTCCAATTTTTGGGCGGTTCAGTTTTTGCGCCATTTTTTTCGAGGGCCATTTAAATACCACTTAGGCGACGAAACATACCACTTTCGTCGTTTAAGTGGATAATTAATCTAAATAGGCGACGTAACCAATGATTTGGTCGCCTAAGTCGGCCATTATATCCAGACCCGGATCGACTTCTCCCACCCATTCACTCGATAGATCTCTCCCCCCAAAACCCAAAAAATTGATCCTCTCGATCTCTCACCCCCCAAAACCCGGCCTCTTCCTCCTTACCACGCTGTCGTACGTCCTTCTCCTCTCTCTCTTTCCCAGAATCTCTGTCCTCCTCCTCCTCCTCCACCTCGCCGGAGTTTCTCCCCTCCCTCTCCTTGCCGGCCGATAACTCTGATCTCTTCCTCCCAAATCGATTAATATATATATATATATATATATTTGTATTGTGTACGTATTTGTGTAAGTATTTGTACTTGTATTTGTGTAGATATTGTATTGTATATTGTGTACGTATTTGTGTATGTATTATATGCATTTATGGATTTATATATGAATTAGATTAAATGAATTAGCTAGATTAATTAATATATATTGTATTATTTTTATTTGAATTAAATTAAATATGGGTATATTGTATATAGTTAGATCAATATTAGATGTGAATTAATCTGGGTATATTGTATTTAAAAAATAATTTGTGAATTAATATGAGTATATTTTATTTGGTAAATTGGTAATATAAATGCCACAAAATAAATTGGATAATTAAATTGTTGAGATTTGAATAAATTTAGATATATTTGTGAAATTCGGAGAAATTTGTAAAATGTATATAAATTGGATAATTTTGTAAAATTTGGATGGTAAATTAGTAATGTATATTGAATTGAATTTATTCGTAAATTGGTAATATATAACGAATTGAATTTAATAGTACGCATATTGATGTTATTTGTGAAATTTGGATAAATTTAAATTTTTTTTTAGAATTTAGATAAATTGGATATATTTCAATTTCATGAAGTTTGGGGAAAATTTGGATTAATTTGGATATATATATATATATATTGTTAATAAATAATTTTTTCAGCTTCATTAATTACGATCGATTGGGCCAAAGAAGAGGCGATCACAAGAATAGAGGGAAGCCGAACTCCAATCCATTACACAAGCAATAGGTTGGAGCCAAACTGAGTCAGAGGAGACCGTTTCGGCTCCTCCGAATCGTTCGGGTATACCGACTGGCCCAATCCCTCATGCTCCAAATGAGGTGGCCACTGCCCATATCGAAGACTCACCCGTCTCCGCTTCAGCGGCGCCGTCAGCGGCGACATCTGAAGGTCCCATGGAGTCGGTCGACGACTCCGTTCACTATAGCGCATGGCGAGGAGGTAGCTGTCAGATCAGGTCCCTAAATGGAGTCGGGGACCTGGGAAGGCCGTGAAAACCGAGCGTATAGTCAGGTCGACCGGGAAGAAGATCCCAGTGTCGTTCGACGATTTCACCCGAGGCTCTCCGTCTTCACAACTCGGCAGCCTCACATCGCACACCATCGACTCAATCATATGGAACAACATATGTATGGTTGCCGCTTTGTGAAAAAACTGCATAAATCCAAAAGGTTGAGGGTGTACTGCGAACTCTCGGTAATACTATTTATTTTTTTCTATTTTTATAATTAATTACCAACCACGAAGCTAGGCATAATGTTTAGGTTCTACTTTTTTTTGTCTAGACACATTTCGATATCGACGGCACGCCGGAGATGATGGAGCACATCAACACCGTAACCAAGAACATTTTCAAAGATTGGATATATGACCTCCATAAGTACTATCTCCGACACGGCGCCACACCTGTCCTACATGATCTGCAAGACGAAAGGGAACATGAGTGAGAATGGTTGGTCGGATACTTTGAGTCCGACAAGTATAAGGTTCGTCTTCATTTCCTTTAAATTGCGAAAATTAAATAATTTCTTATTTTTAACCATTTATTTATTATTTAATATTTTTTTTGTCAACAAGTTAGGTCGGATGCCGACAAGGCAAATGGTGTGAAGAAGGATAAACACCATACTTCGGGCTCCAAAGGCTTCATGTTCATCGCAAAGAAGCACAAGGATGCGGGTTAGAAACATTCTCTCCTTGATACCAGCGTCTCAGCTTATGTCAGGCCCGAGGTCGACGATGAATCGAGTCAACAAGGGATAAGTGACTCTTCTTGCCTAACTCAATTTAATTTAATCGTACTTCCAAAATGTATTGAAATTTACTATAACGATAATTGCATTTTTAATTTTAGGCACGGTTGATAGAAATGGCCCAGGAGCAGTTGGCGAACACCCAGCTGGAAAACCCGGGTATGATGATAGTCGCATATTTATGCGTCTATTCGGTATTTAAATTGTTCCCTATGTTTAGTTTATTGTTATTAGTTATGTTTATTTATTTTTAGGTATTTTGGAGATTAATGAAGAAAAGAAGATTAAATAATACAATTTGGGAGTTAATTGGAGAAATGGAGAACTTACGCGGTGAAAGAATTCTAATTTGAGAAGGATACTAAGTGTTTGGCGAGGAGGTTTTGATTTTGGCGAGCATGTGATGGTGGAGACTGTACCTAGTTGATTAGGAGGAGTGATTTATATATATATATTTATATGGAGGCAGTTTGGCGAGGCTGACGTAATGCTCAGCGAGTGGGCTGGAAATGTGATCAAAGGAAGAGACTTTGGGGGAGAATAAAACAAGAAGAAAGTGGGTTTGTATTAGGAGTCTAGCACGTGAGCTAGATTCTAGGTCAATTGCTGTGCTAATTATACATATATAAATTGCAAGGGGAGAGGTGATTACGGCGGGACTTGGACTTAGAGAGAGAAGAAGAGGAATAAACAAAAAGAAGTCAAGAAGAAAGAGGACTCTCATGCATGAAGCTTAGCCCGATCCCGTTATCGTCGAGAGTTTTTTTCTTCTCCTTCTTTTGTTCATCTTTTATGAATTCTTTGATATTATTATTTAAGACTATGAGTAGCTAATTTTCCTTTGTTAAGAGGCAGCTTGAAGTCCTGTACATAAAGTCTTTTTAATGCATACACTTTAACCTAGTTTTGCATGTTCTTTGAATGAGGTTTCTTTCTTTGAATGATTCACCGTATCAATTCTTGTATGTTTACTTTAGTGGCCAACTTAGTATGCATGCTAGGATTCTAGTTTCATGAGATACGGGCGACTGAAGATAATTTCTTCCACCGGATTCTCTATAGTGTTACCCCAATTTTACCGTTGGGAGATTGAAATCTATAGGTCTAGCGAGACACGCCCACAGTGTACTTGTGAACCCTCGTAGCTTCTCAAACATTTTCTAAAGTTTAATGCTTTCTTCTTTGTAAACCTTGGGGTCCATGACTATAGGTTCATAGAGGGATAGATGTAGGGGAGGTCCATGACAAACATGCATAGGCATAAGGATTAGGTAATAGGATGCGGTTGTAACGATCAACTCTTCCTGGGAACTTTCATTCATTGGATATGTGCATTATGTTAAGTATGTGTTAGATAGATGGAGTGACGGTGGTGGATTGCATTCATCTTAACTCTTTAATAATATAGTTTAAATCCATTTGCATTTTACTATCAGCATTTATTTTCTACATTAGCTGTACCTTAGCCGATTCAGTTCGGTAACCAAATCAACTTAGAAAACCCTCAAATTTTGTGTGGTAGTCCACCACTGTGTTTAGTTCATTGTATCCAAATTTCGTAGCATTTGAGTCTGTCTAGCTTAGGTTTGTAGTGTTATTAGTGTACTATAGTCGAGTCTGACTGCATTTCAGTTTTGTGTTAGGATTTAGTTTCACCAATTCCTTGTGTTCGATAACCCCTATTTATCATACTACATTGATATATCTGGGTTGTGAATAAGGTATCTTTGAGAGGTGTTCACCCGCCTCGTCAAATTTTGGCGCCGTTGCCGGGGCATTGCTTAATTCTAAGTCCTAATAGAGTCTTTAATTTTCAGTTTTGTTTTGTTTTCTTTTTCTTTTGAGTCTTACTGTTTCATCTATGTGTAGAAGCATTGTTTATGCGTACTAGGCAAACAAGAAGCACTGAGCCATTATTACTTGATCCAGAGATTGAACTCTCAGTAAGGCAAAACAGAAAGCAGTAAGTACAACGGTCCATGAACGTGATCTGTGGTGGTGAACTATCTGAGCAAGAAAGACATTCAGGTTCAGAGTCTGAGATTGAGGAAGAATAGAGTATTCCAACACCACCACCATTACCAAAAAGAATGGCAAATGCAACCAAGCTGAGAGAGTCCTTTATACCGGGCATAGGTGCAGCAGATTCACCAATCGTTCTACCAGAGAATTTGGAGTCTTATTCTATTCCCTCATCCCTCATATCGAATCTGCCACACTTCAGAGGAATGCCTTCTGAAGACCCCCAGGACCATCTCAATGAATTCACAGCATTGTACAGAATCCAGAGATCGACTAATATGGAAGAGGATACTGTGAATCTCCTCTTGTTTTCATTCTCTTTAAAGGAGCAAGCAAAAACATAGTATAATTCTTTAGCTCATCTATCTATGGACACATGAGAAAAGATGTGCTATGCATTTATGAAAGAGTTCTACTCAGCTTCTCGCACCAAGAACTTGAAGAAGCAAATTAGCACATTTAGGCAGAAAGACAGTGATGAATTACATGAAGCCTGGAGTCAGTTTAAGAGTCTTCTTCGACAATGCCCTTATCATAAATTTGACCTCAACACTCAAATGGAGTTCTTCTATGAAGGACTTGATTCTTTTAACATGTCAAAACTTGATTCAGCTTGTGGGTGAAATTGGTGGAATATGACTGGAGCTAAAGCCAAGAAAATTGTTGAGAATCAAGCTAAAAAAATCAAGGCAATTCCAGTCAAGGGTTAGATCCATGAGATCAAGTAGAAGATCTTTCAATGCAGTTGCAATCGATGGAGCCATGGAAAAAATATTAACCTCTATGGAGAATGATATTGCTCTGATTGCTAGTAGTCTGAAAGTGAGCAAGAAGACAACAGTTGCTGCAGCTCAGGTTGTGTGCCCTTTATGTTCAGATACAAGCCATCTAGCAGAAGATTGTCCCAAGTTCAGAGCAGATGAAGAGGTTGATCAAGAGGAAGAAACAAATTACTTCCAAAGATAACCTAACACATATGGTGGAAATAGAGGTTTGTTGAGCTATAAGAGCAACAATGTGCTTAATCCTCCTATTGTTCCACCTGAATTTCAGCAGAGACAGCCTACAGGAGATGGGCAACAATTTGGCCAAAGGTGTATGCCTCAGCAACAATAAGCTCAAGTTCAAACATCATCAGGAAATTCTACCTTGGAAGTCATGATGCAACAAATGATGTTTGAAAACAAGAATGAACGAGAGGAGAGTAGTGCCTTTCGCCAAGATATCAAAGCTACAACTCTGCAGCAGGGAAAGGCAATTGACTTGTTGGAGCGACAAGTGAGCCAAATTCAGCAAACACTTGCTCAAGTCAAGGAAGGAAGTCTTCTCAGCAACACTCTTCCCAATCCCAACACAAAATATAAAGTTCATGCCATGACCTAGAAGAGTGGGAAGATGTTGGAAGAAATGTCCAAGTCAACAAAGAGAAAGTGGGAGGAGCCCGTGCTTGAACAACTTATCCCTTACAAGTCGTCAGAAGATTATGCAGGAACCCCAATTTGAGCCGTCGAAAATGCACCTGAAACAGAAGAACCGACAAATCAAGGATCAGGCCAGGTATCCTCTACTCCTTCTCCTTCTATTATTCCTAATGTACCTTTTCCTACCAGGTTGAAGAAACAGGTGAATGTTGAAAAAGAGAAGGAGATCTTGAATGTGTTTAGAAAGGTAGGAGTAAACATTCCTTTGTTGGATGTAATCAAGTAGATACCACAGTATGCAAAGTTCCTGAAAGATTTGTGCACAACAAAGAGAAAATTCTATGGAACTGAGACTGTGGCTTTAGGAGAGAGAGTATCTGCCGTGCTTCAAAGAAAGCTTCCACCTAAGTTGGGTGATCTAGGACGATTTACGATCCCATGTACCATTGGTGATCACAGGTTTGCGGGTGCTTTACTTGATTTAGGTGCTTCCATTAATTTAATGCCACACACTGCTTATAACAGGTTAAAACTTATTCCCACAGGTGTCACCATTAAACTTGCAGATCGGTATAACTGTCACCATTAATTTTTATATTAATTTATAATTTTTAAAAGTATTATTAATTATTTATTTAATTCAAAAAAATATAATTATTAACTTAGGCGACGAAAAAGGCGTGTTTCGTCGCTTCAGTGTATTCACTTAGACGACGAACACGCTTTGTCGTTTAAGTAGGGTACTTAGACGACGAAACGTCTTCGTCGTTGAAGTGGTCTCTGAGACGACGAACATGTTTCGTCGTCTAAGAGGTATCTGAGATGATAGACATGTTTTGTCGTTCAGAGGGACAATTTTTCGACGCCCAAGTACTTAAACGACGTAGTACTTTTCGTCGCCTAAGATGGTACTCAGGCGACAAAATGAATCAGTTTCGTCGTCTAGGTACTTAGGCGACAATTCTTAGACAACGAAACCTGGGTGACGGAATTTTCGTCGCCTAAGTACTTAGGCAACGAAAAACGCCACTTAGGCGACTAAAATGCTTCGTTGCCTAAGTGTGTTTTTCTTGTAGTTTTCATAATTAACAACTAACAACTAATCCTTAGTTCCTGGGCCACATTTGATAACGTGTGTCAGAGATCAATTAGTGTAAGCAATCAATATATACAATCTCAAAATCTATTGATATACATCCATTCATCGACTAAGGCAATAACATATCAATCCAGAAAGCAACAAAATCAAATCTCGAAATTCACACAGAGATCTCAAAAAATGATGGAGGAAGAAGTGACGAGAGAGTAGGAGCTCTGAACGCCACCGGAGTTGTCACACGAAAGAGCGGCGACGAGCTTCCGCTCGGATCTCGTTAGATGGAGGAGCACAAAAAGAACTCTGAGAAGTAATTGAGAGAGAGAGAGAGAGAGAGAGAGAAGAGTTCTTGTGTAATTCGAGAGAGAAGAAAAGAAACTGAAAAATGATTGTGAACTTATAGATGAACTGAACGGTCACAATTTATGAGTTAAGCAATAGTTTGGTCCTTTCTAGTTAGGAGTGGTTAGGAGAGGATTCCAGTCAATCGGAGGCCGACTTATTAATAGATATCAACCAACACATGTAGACAAAATAAAAAAATTACCATACAAATTAGTGATGTTTTGCAAGTCATTGCACTCAGGTTAGGGGTCATCATTTGGCCCGTGGGTCTCGTGGGCCGGTGGAGGCCCGCAAGCCCGTGGGCTAAAAGCCCGGCCCGGCCCGCAAAAAAGCCCGCAAAAGCCCGCCAAGGTGGTTGGTGGGCCGACCATGGTTTAGAGATCTAAAGCCCGGCCCGGCCCGCGGGCCCGGCCCGCCAAAAGCCCGTCAAGGCCCGTCAAGGCCCGGCCCGTCAAAGCCCGTTAGGCCCGGCCCGTCAAAGCCCGCACACATATTGACATATATCATTAAATCATTTAATGAATTTTAATCATTATACAATTTATACCTAGTTAATGTTTACCTACACACATATTGACATATATATATATAAAATATAGTGACTAGTAGTCTAATAGACTAATACTATATAGATATATATTTTACATTTGTGTATATATATTAATATATTACATATACATGGATAGATTGAATATTTGAATTCCATGTATAATTAAATTTGTGTATCTATTTTACTATTAAGTCATTATTTAAAGTTTAGCATAAGTTAGGGTTTAGGTTTAGGGTAAATTAGGGTTTAGGAGATTAAGATTTATGGTAAGTTAAGGTTTAGGAATTTGAGGTTTATGGTAAGTTAAGGTTCCGGTTCTAGGATTTTATTATAATTTTTTTAGGGTTTAGGGTTTGGGGTTTAGGTTTTAGGGTTTAGGGTTAAGGGTTTAGGTCCAAAATTTATAAAAATTAGGGACGGCCTACTTAGAATACTATGAACAACCAATCCGACAGTCAATTTTTTATATATATAAGATAGTAGTACGTATATCATTATACCTACACTTATATATATAATATAGTGACTAGTACTATATATATATATATATTATATTTGTGTATGTCTATATTAATATATTACATATACATATATTGATCAAATATTGGAATTCCATATATAGTTATATTTGTGTATCTATTTTACTATTAAATCATTGTTTAGAGTTTAGGATAATTAAGTTAGGGTTTAGGTTTAAGGTAAGTTAGGGTTTAGGGGATTGAGATTTAGGGTAAGTTAAGGTTTAGGAATTTTGAAGTTTAGAGTAAGTTAGATTTTAGGTTTTAGGAATTTTGAGGTTTAGAGTAAGTTAGGGTTTAGGGTTTAGGGGTTAGGGGTTAGGGGTTAGGGTTTAGGGGTTAGGGTTAGGGTTTAGGGTTTAGGGTTTAGGGTTTAGGGTTTAGGGTTAGGGTTAGGGTTTTATTGTAATTTTTTTATCGATTTACACAGTAAAACAGTAAATATAATAGATGGTTCAGATTAGATATTGTAATTTTTCAATGGTGAGAGTTTAATTGAGAGTGTGTGAAATGACATCAATACCCTTCTCTTATATATTGCTTATTTTTCCATGGAGAAACTAGATAAATTAAATTTTTATATCAATTTTTTTGACACTATGAGATAGATATGTAATTTACAAGAATGTGTGTTAAAATTTTGATCTTAAAAAATTCCTTTAGGGATGAGTAATTTATGTTTTAGTTGTAAGGGTACTACGGTCACATTTAGCGAAACTCATAGATGTAGGTCTAAATCAAGTCCAAAATTTATAAATTTTTAACGGCATGCTTAGAATATTATGAACAACCAATCTGACAGTCAGTTTTGTAAAATGATGATACATGATCGATTACGTTTCACAAAGGACTTTCAACCCATATAACCAAAGAATAAAGGTAAGAACATTAGTGAGCATGTAGAGAATTCAAGCAATATAAGAATTAAAAATGTTTTAACAATAAAGAAGGCCATATATAATAGTTCACCTTGTAATAAAAGACACCATACGTAAAAATTAGCATAATCGAAGTACGTTTGGATCTCAGTCAATACAATTAAACAAAATTTGTGAAAACACTAAAATACACTCATCTTATTTTCCTTATTTTCCTATGGGGGGAGTAGATAAATCAATTTTTTATGTCATTTTTTTTGATACTATGAGATAGATATGTATTCCATAAGAGTATGTGTCCAAAATTTGATGTTAAAAAATTATTTTCGGGAGGGGTAATTTCCGTTTTAGTTGTAAGAGTACTATGGTCACATTTGGCGAAATACATGGATCGATGTCTAAATCAAGTCCAAAATTTATAAAATTTTAAAGGCATGGTTATAATATTCTAACCAATCAATCTAACGGTCAATTTTATAAAATAATTAAACATGTCCGATTAAGTTTCACAAAAGTATTTCATTACATATAACAAATGAACAAACGTAAGAACATTAATATACATATGGAGAATTCAAGCAATATAAGAATTAAATATGTTTTAATAATAAACGAGGACATGTAGAAAACTCCATCTTATAGTGATAAACATCGTACGTAAAATTTAGACTCGTCGGAGTACGTTTAAACCCCGGTGCATGGATGAAGGTTACGTTTATTTTGAAATGTCTTATTTTTTTAATAATTAAAGCCCGATAGGCCCGGCCCGCAAAAGCCCGCAAAGGCCCGGCCCGCAAAAGCCCGCAAAAGCCCGCAAAGCCCGCTTGAATGGGCCGGGCTCGGATCCTTATATAAAAGATAAAGCCCGGCCCGGCCCGCATATATTAAAATGTTGTTGAGGCCCGGCCCGGCCCGGCCCGTGCCGACTATACATGGGCCGGGCCGGGCCGGGCCGGGCTTTTGCCGACCCCTAACTCAGGTTATGATGCGAAACTATACATAAATCTTCGAAAGCAATGGTCACTGTATAAGCTCGTGAACTAAGAAACCATGCTCGTACTAGCTTAATTTGATGTACATGAGAGGACATCGTCACATCAAATAATTACCATGGTGAGTATGGTCATTTGGTGCACATCCGAAATGCATATGCGACCCCACGCAAAACCCTATCTAACTTCAGAGGAGTGCGTTCATGTTCTCGTCCGAAATTCGTTACCAAAAAATAACAAGTACGTCCGCTAGGATCAGTAGCATGGACATAATCCTGGTTTGGATCGTTGGTTGTAACAATGTAACTTATTAGGAGCAGAATAACTTTTTGTGACCAAAACCTGGCCGCTGACACTTCCCCCGAACAGGTAGAAAGAGATAAGGTCTCTGCTTCTGCCCTACAACCACCACAGACTCCTCTCCTAAACAGCACACACCCAGCCAATTCAACTCAACTAACCAAGCCAACCAAGCCAGCTAGGACCATGTCCATCCCATCCCAATACTTCTTTCCTTTTTTTCTGTCTTCGTTGTCACTTGTCATGTCGAACCTTCTTTTCACGTATGAATATGCCCTCTGAGCCTTTTTGATACTTCTCTGTACACCTACTACCGGCCCTCTGCTCATTTCCCAGAATAAACAGTGTCTTTCTCTGTGAGCTAGAGAGCATATTGTGCCTGCTGCGGCTGCTGCATATGTATCATCCACTTTGTAGCTCTAGCTATTAGCCAGCTTTGGCATCATGACCGCGAAGATAGCTAGCCTATTATTATCATCTCCTTCTCCTCTCTGTAATAATAAAATTAAAAAAATATTTAAAAAGCTAATGATTTCTGGTGTATATATATTGTTCTTTTTGGGTTTTTTTTTTGTACGGAGGAGAGGATTTGAAATTGAAATCTAAACGGACGCATGCAAAAGACCTAATGATGGTGTGCTCTGCTTCCCTGCAGAGTCTCCCATGCCTTTAGTCTTTCAAAAGCTTCCTTCCTTCTGATCCGCCCACTAATATGTTTTACTGCTTTTCCTCTTATGCCCCTCACCCGTCTGCTTCCCAAAACTTGATGCCCCAGGCGGCCTTTGCCATCATATCATCATTTCCTTATTAAATGATGTCATTAAATGAAAACAATCACATTATGAACATTGATCTTGTTTGGTTAATGGTCATCAATTTGCAAACTTACATGTCCGTCAAGGATCAATTTACTTCTTTGATCCGAAGTGTGAAAAATGTTTCCGCTCGTAACATTCTTAACCAGTTTTAAAATTATTAGTTGTCAAACGAACTTTGATATCAAAGAGTTGTAATTAAGATCGAAAACGTTGTACTCGCTTGATAGAAAGCTTGATCAACAAACCAATGATTTTATTTGGTACTCCTCGCTGTAGTCAAAGAGTTTAATTAGTTGTATGATTGTGCCTGTGACATATGAAGCCAGAGGCCGCAGAGTTTTCACTTCCCTGTCTTGAACAGTTCAAAGCCATTGGAAGAAAAAAGGTAGGTATAGGGTAAGTAACATGCACATGACCCTCGTCAAAGATTGTCACTCTCAGTGGCGGATTTAGAATTTTTTTTTGAGGTTGGGCAAGATTAACTTTCTTTTTTAAAGACAATCCAAAACTAAGAGACTTAAGTTTCATTATGGTAATATGAATTAAATATTAATAGATTGAAAATATTTTTATGGAATGTTATGAAAGGAAATAGTTATCCTGATTGTTGGGAAAGCCATTATAATCAAGAAAATGAATATGTTTTGATGTCAATTCGGTTAATTATCATTGAATGAAAACTATAAACGTTGATATTGCCTTCTTAATTGCAAATTTTCATTATTTTGCTCTGTATTTGGTCCATTTCCTGCCCTTTGTACATAACAAAACTACCCTAAAAGCTCTAATTCAAGGCTAAATCACATATTTCAGGTTGGGCAGTTGCCTAGGCTGGGTTGTACGTGAATCCGCCGCTGGTCACTCTCAAGCTCATCCAGGGGTATTATGGACATATCAAAATAAAATAAAAAAATGTTTCCAAAATATTCAAAGGTAAAAGGCTTTTGCTCCATTCTCCTCTGCACAGGGAGCACAACGAAGCCAAGACCCCTCCCTCTCTCTGAAAGACACGAAAGTGACGAACCAATGGAAAACAACACCAATCAAACAGCTTCCACAACCGCACCATCATCATCAGCAACAACAACAAAATCGTATGCAGTAATTCCACAAGCAAGTCTTAAACAGTTCAAAGCCATTGTAAAAAAAAGCAGAGCATAAAATACGTACTACTTTTTCCCTTTCTTTCTTCTTTGTTCGTCTTCTTCAAACTCCACCAAGCAAGTGTCAAACTTTTTCCAGCCTCCGAACCCAAATCCCGGATACCATGCTTTTGCGTCAACCCACTTAGTTTAGCTCTGGAAATGTCTCGCAGTTTGTACATGACAACCATCAAGATCGGCCAAACGGTGACGTTTCCTCTCCTACTCAGGTCATAGTACGCGTTTGATCTTAGATCGGTTCTTAGTTTGGAATTTGCTGTTCCCCATAGGATTCTGTATAGCTTCTTCGTAAAACGAGGACGACTCCGTTCCTGTCTCTTGTCAGTTTCCGAGGTTACTTGTGTTGTTTTTGTGTTTAAGCCCTATAAAGTAAGACATCAGTTGCCAGTTGGCGCTTTGGTTTCGTGTTTTAAGTTTGCGTGAGAATCGTAGATAGATAGAATTGAAGCTCTCTGTGTTTTTCGTGGGTTTGGAAAAAAATGGCTATGTCCTGCAAGGATGGTAAGGGAGTGATGGATAACGGAAAGTACGTGAGGTACACGCCTGAGCAGGTTGAAGCCCTCGAGAGGCTTTACCATGAATGCCCCAAACCCAGTTCGATTCGTCGCCAACAGCTCATACGGGAGTGTCCTATCCTCTCTAATATTGAGCCCAAACAAATCAAAGTTTGGTTCCAGAACAGAAGGTACTTACTTACTGGTCTTTTTGGATCTTGAAATTAAACTCTGTTGTTGTTTCATTTACTGTTAAAAAACTGAGAGAGAGAGAGAGAGAGAGAGAGAGAGAGAGAGAGAGAGAGAGAGAGAGAGAGAGAGAGAGAGAATGTTTGGTTGGTTTGGGTGAGTTTTGTTGTCCTTGTTTATACCAAAATGGGTAGTTTAGAAATGTTTAAATGGGATTTGCATTTATTATAATTCTCTATCCAAACTTGATCTAACTAATATCAATGCACATTGTCTGTTTGTGGGTTATTGTGAAATCCCAGATGCAGAGAGAAGCAGAGGAAAGAAGCTTCACGCCTTCAAGCTGTGAACAGGAAGCTCACTACTATGAACAAGCTGTTAATGGAGGAAAACGATAGGTTGCAGAAGCAAGTCTCGCATTTGGTCTATGAAAATGGCTACTTCCGCCAACATACCCAGACTGTGAGAATTTTCTCTGCTAAATTTCTAATTCCAAGACTAGTTGTTTCTCTGAGTATATTAATATGTGAATTGAAAATTATGTGGTGTTTTGTGTTGCAGACGACGCTTGCGAGCAAAGATACGAGTTGTGAATCGGTGGTGACGAGTGGTCAACACCATTTGACACCTCAGCATCCGCCAAGGGATGCTAGTCCTGCAGGGTGAGTGGGGATATTGCTGTTGTGTCATTTTCAGATCATCGTTGTCTGTGAAGTTCTTGTTGTTATGTGTTTGTGGCTAATTGCTTCATGGTTTGTGTTCTTTTGTTGTTGTTGTAGACTTTTGTCCATTGCAGAAGAAACTTTAGCAGAGTTTCTTTCAAAGGCTACTGGAACTGCTGTAGAGTGGGTCCAAATGCCTGGAATGAAGGTAATTTGTTTTAAAAGCTTCTACTTAGTTACATCACTAATCATACTTAGCAGAAAATAATACATTTTAATTTGATGATTGCAATTTGTAGCACTTTCATGTCTAGTTTGGAAGATGATGAAATGCAAGTTTATATTTCTCCGTAGATCAAATTGGAATGCGTGCCTTGTTTAATGATTAACCTGTTCTTTTTTCTTTTTTCTTTTTCTGGTGCTCTTAGCCTGGTCCGGATTCCATTGGAATCGTTTCTATTTCTCATGGTTGCACTGGAGTGGCAGCACGAGCCTGCGGCCTGGTGGGTCTAGAGCCTACAAGGGTAAGTGAAACGTGGATATTGGTTGTTTTAGTTATCTTCTTTGAGCTTAAGAGGATGTATGATGGACTATGACTGCTCTGTTTAGGTTGCAGAGATCCTCAAGGATCTGCCTTCGTGGTTGCGTGACTGCCGTGCTGTAGATGTTTTGAATGTACTTCCTACAGCAAACGGTGGAACCATTGAGCTCCTTTACATGCAGGTAGATCTAGTTACACTGACAGAGAATGGAGAGCAATTCTGTACCAAGGTTTTATGTATTAATATCTTAATTTTCCTTGAATCAGCTCTATGCGCTGACAACTTTGGCGCCTGCATGTGACTTCTGGATGCTGCGCTATACTTCTGTTTTGAAGGATGGTAGCCTTGTGGTATGTGCTTCCAAAATTTAGTGATTTTTAGTCTTTGCGAAATATCTGTCAGCAATATAATCCTTCAGCAACACACAAGTGAGAGCACATGCATACGTTTTCATTTATAAGTTCCAGTCGAGTTGTTCTCATTGTATGTGTAATGCTTAGGTTTGTGTGAGATCTCTCAAAAACACTCAAAATGGTCCATCCATGCCTCCGGTGCAGCATTTTGTTAGAGCAGAAATGCTCCCTAGTGGATATCTGATACGACCATGTGAAGGAGGTGGTTCGATTATTCACATTGTTGATCACATGGATTTGGAGGTAACTTTTTGATGCCTATTATGATAAGCATCTTTTACGTACTTTGGTTTCAATAGTTTTAACACTGTAGAAAACTAAATTTCATTGTATCGTTGCTGTTTACTGTCTGCACACTTATAGCAGTGGCATACTACAGTTACAAAGGGTCTTTAAATGTGAACCCCAGATTACTTTATCGAACAGATTATTAACGTGTATATGTGTTTCATGACTTTCATCTTGTAGCCTTGTGGCGTGCCAGAAGTCTTGCGCCCATTATATGAATCTCCAGCTGTTCTTGCTCAGAAAATGACCATAGCGGTAAGATTACCTTATGGCAAATGATATTGCAATTTAGTATTGGTATGCACGAAGACCATGAATATGGATACTAAGGATTGAAATTTCCATTTTTCTCTCAATTTGATACAGGCTTTGCGCGAGCTGAGGCAGATATCCCATGAAGTTTCTCAATCTAGCGTCACAGGTTGGGGCCGACGACCTGCAGCTCTTCGAGCACTAAGCCAGAGGCTTAGTAGGTAAGTTTATTCAGGTTTAAATAAATCTCATTCAGTCAGCAAAGACTTTTTGCTTGGAAGCTCATGGATGTTTTCTGCCAGAGGTTTAAATGAGGCACTGAATGGATTTACTGATGAGGGATGGTCTTTGATGGGAAACGATGGCATGGATGATGTAACTATCCTTGTTAACTCATCTCCTGACAAGCTGGTGGGATTAAATCTTTCATTTGGTAATGGATTTCCAACTGTCAGTAATGCTGTGTTATGTGCTAAAGCATCGATGCTTTTACAGGTCAGGATGCTTACCATTTTGCTTAACCCATCACAGACAAAAAGAGTTTCCTGAAAATGATATAAATAATAATGTACGCTATACTGATATTTTTAGTAACCTTTTAGAATTGTAGATATGACTGCAAATTTTACTGTGACAATTGATGACACTTTCGGTTCACCTGTTACCAACACCTCCCAGCTCCCCACCAATTTCATACACTTTTCCGATTTTGATAGTAGCCGAGTTCTAAAGGAACACTTGGGTTCTTTTTTTGTGTATCACTGCACTCACTGCACTGCCTAATTCAAAGATGTGTTTGTATTTTTTGTTGTAGACTTATGCTAGATAACCCTATTTGGCATTCCTGTGTCAGAATTTATATATGCCCATTACAAGTTTTTGTTATGCAACTTTACATAGGAAACTCCGAAACTTTTCCAAATTTAGTCACAGTTACTGAGTGTCTTATATGCTTATACTTTATATGGGATATCATGTTTGACATTCCGTTTTGTTCTCGGTTGGCCATGTACTGTATTTTCCAGAACGTGCCTCCTGCTATCCTACTTAGGTTCCTAAGGGAGCACAGGTCAGAATGGGCAGACAACAATATTGATGCTTACTCAGCTGCAGCTATAAAAGTTGGCCCTTGTAGCTTAGCAGGGTCTCGAGTTGGAAGTTTTGGTGGTCAAGTTATACTCCCCCTGGCGCACACTATTGAGCATGAAGAGGTGAGCAATATGACAGTCAAGAAGATTTATATGGTGCTCTGCATTATAAAAAGTTTGTATATTCGTTAATTCAGAACTCTATTGTTCTCTTATTATTCTTTTGTGCTTATTAGTTCTTGGAAGTCATTAAGTTGGAAGGTATTGGCCATTCTCCTCAAGATCCAATGATGCATACTCGAGAGATGTTCCTCTTGCAAGTAAGATTTGTTTTTTCTTAGTAAGTTAACAATTATTTGTATGCGGATTCTTTCGTAGGTTATTTGTTTTCATGGATGTCAAAGTCCCATCAGCATTGCTAGGACATGATGACAGTACGATTGGTTTTTTTTCTTTCTCTTCTCTTCATTTAATATTATGTATGGAGTTTTAAGATGATATTTTGTATGGTTAATATCTAATCATCATCATTGTTAAATCATTAGAGAAAGATTGAAAACATTGGTATAAGTAATATTGATAAGATCTAACTGGTAGATTTTGTTGATTTTTCTAGTTGGTTCCATGTTGCTTATATTCCATCTCTGCTTGTTTAATAGCTATGTAGTGGAATGGATGAGACTGCTGTTGGTTCCTGTGCCGAACTAATTTTTGCTCCCATTGATGCTTCCTTTGCTGATGATGCGCCTCTCCTACCTTCTGGTTTTCGCATCATTCCTCTTGATTCTGGGAAGGTTGGCCTTTGTAATATATTTCAAGCTTCAAATATCATAGGCCATAACTTGTCTTCACTGGAAATTTTACAATTGAGCTATAATTGTTTCAGGAAGCCTCCAGTCCAAACCGTACCTTGGACCTTGCTTCTGCTCTTGAAGTTGGGCCAACTGGAAATAGGGCATCTAGTGAATATTCTGGAAATGCGGGTTGTGTGAGATCTGTGATGACCATAGCATTTGAATTTGCCTTTGAGAGCCACATGCAAGAGCATGTAGCATCTATGGCTCGACAATATGTTCGCAGCATCATATCGTCGGTTCAAAGGGTTGCATTAGCTCTCTCTCCTTCAAATATAAGTTCTCATGCTGGTCTTCGTTCACCACTTGGTACTTCTGAAGCACAGACTCTTGCTCGTTGGATAAGCACCAGTTACAGGTATTGGACCTCTTTCTGATATTTTTGTCAATGTACTCTGGTCGATGTCAAATATTACCTAAGAATTTGAGATTGTGCTGTTTGCCATTGATATCAGACTACGATAATGCAAATTCGCATTGACAATCAACTAACTGATGAAGTATTTCCCTTTAGAGTTGCTTTTTACGTAAGTTTGAACAGATAGCTTTATGCCTACCCAAGAAGGCTATGCATCCTAGCATAGTCTCAACTCTGAACCCCTAGCCTTCCTGATTGTGTGTCTCAATAGAGAAACTCAAATGTCATTAACAGCCGAGGAAACAGATTGCTAAAGATGTTGAGTTGTCAACCTCATCCTATTTCGACCTGTGTTCACCATCTCATGTATGCATGTAATCCTATATAATGCCATCCCTTTTAGGTACGAGCATGGCTTGTGTTAAGAGTGTTGTATAAATCATTCTCCTTTTAACACCGGTCCTCACATTCCCTTAAATAGTTCTTTGATCTGAAATATAACATGCCTTGGTTTTTTACCTACTTTTAACTTCTAACTTTGTTGATAACTAATCTAATTAATACTATGAAGTACTGTAGTCTGATGAGAACCATAATTCTGCAACCTATTTCATAAGCTAGGAAGCTTCACATATTGTTATCAGAAATGACTAAAGTACATTATTATTGTTGTAGGGGATATTTGGGTGTGGAGCTGCTCAAATCCTGCAATGAAGGAAGTGAATCCAATCTCAAATCCTTGTGGCATCACTCTGATGCGATTATGTGCTGCTCTCTAAAGGTGCTTATATTAGACTCAAGACAATAACAAAAAAATTAGACTTCCATTCTGTGCTATTATCTTGAAAATGGCCATCGTGGCCCCTTTCTAATCATTTTCAATTGCAATCTAATCAGTGATCTCTGTTTAATGCAGGCTGTGCCGGTTTTCACCTTTGCGAACCAGGCAGGGCTTGACATGCTGGAGACTACCCTGGTTGCACTGCAAGAAATAGCTTTGGAGAAGATCTTTGATGATCATGGTCGCAAGACTCTCTTCTCTGACTTCCCTCAGATAATGCAACAGGTATAGGACTTTCTCCAGATTTAATAGTTTTACTTGTTAGTGAACAAGACTAATATTCAACATGGTTGTAATGCTTCTTTTAGTCTAATTATAATGTTGTGCTTTTCGTAGGGTTTTGCGTGTCTTCAAGGTGGCATATGTCTCTCAAGCATGGGGCGACCAGTTTCATATGAGAGAGCAGTAGCTTGGAAGGTGCTGAATGAAGACGAGACGGCTCACTGCATATGTTTCTTATTTGTGAACTGGTCTTTTGTCTGATGTTGGGACCAGGAAACCTTTTATATATGCTTAGGAGAGCTTATTATAATAGGGAGACTTTGAAACCTTTCATGCTTAAATTTCGTATCTGTAAGAGATAATGATGAGGGTGATAACTATGGATGCTAAGACCATTGTGTTGCTTGTTGCTGCTGCACCGAAACAAATTTGAACCTAAGCTGTTTGTTTTTCTGTTTGCCTGGCTCATTAATTTCTTTTACTAGTTGGACTCCGAAAATATGAGATGGCAAGATCGTCCATATATTTTCAGATCCCTCACAAAAGAGGAGAAGGGAAAAAGGAAGGGAAAGAAAAAAAAACTCAAAACAAACGGGAAAAGTTTACCCAATAAGTTAAGGAAGGGAATGTGAACCTCTATACAGACGCATAATTAAGTAAGTCATGGGCGCTTGTTTTAGTAGTAGTCACTCCTTTGAGCAGCATACAGACGCATCATCCGTTTCGATCGTGACTTCATCTCATTTGGGAGAATTGTGACAGTTTTGGAATGAAGCTGAGAATCGATGGATTAAGAGGGAAGTAGAAGAAGAATGCTTGGATGTCTCGCCGGTCACGTCTTCTCATAATGAACTACCTCGAGATTTGGATACCGACTACAAGGATGGATATTGGTGTGATGCTGAGAATCGATATGGATTAAGAATGCATGAACGTGAAGAAGTTTCAAACTCTGATCGGTGTCTTGTTTTAGAACCGTGAAGTTTGTAATATTTCATCACGGCATTTACGTATGCATGGTGTTTTTAGTTTTCTATATCTTCATCAGCTCTTAATGAATAAAATTTAAGTTTAGTTTCTTTCCGAGGTCAATCTATACTTAATTGTTCTTGTTCGATATGTTTTTTTTCTTCTTTCTTTCCTGCTGAGAGTTAATCTTGAGAAGATTGTAATGAACTCATAACAGAGAGATCGAGAGAGAACAATATACAGTATACGAGAACTAAATTCATCAGGCCATATATAGAATAAGATTGTACGTTTACAGAACGAAATAATTGTAACACGACATCTTTATTTAACCTGAAGTACGTCAAACTACATAATTACTGATACCAATTAACTGATACAAGTACAAATGAAGCTAGCTTCAACCCATTTCTTAGGAAGAATAGAAGGATCGATATAAGTGGAAGGATGAAATGAAACCTTCGGGGAAAAGGGCATTGAAGAAGCATAATTTCATACTAACCCCAAAAACCCCATTGGGCGACATACGTAAACTTAACGCTGCTCTGAAAGAAAACCATAGACATGAAGAAATCCCCAGATACTCGATCAGAATGTGCAAGTAAGGAGTTTGGAAGACGACCACAAGAAATAAGAAAGAAGAGGTTATTATTATATAAGGGATTAATAGGAGACTCGATAAAAGCTTAGAAACCCTTGGAAGAGTTCAAGAATATTTAGAGGGAGAACTATACTAAGGGATTAGCATAGACACTACAGGACATGATTGAGAAGTATATATAAAACCATGCCAGCTAGCTAGCTGGAGATCGTTCATCTCATCTCCTTGGTGATGGTTGGAATGCAGCTCGAACTCCGAGTAATCCCACCCTTCCTTGACCCTCCTTTGTCTCTAGGACTAATGGACTTGGCCCTCACACATCTTCCTTCCATTTTGCTTTTCTTCAGCATATCTTTCATGGCTTCAGCTTGGAACAAAACCGGATAAGCCCTACTAAACTTGTTAAACCTAACACATGCACTTATATGTGCATTCATTGCCTCTTCTTTGTTCCCTCCATTTTTCTCCAACTCTTCTTTCACTGCCTCAGCACACAACCCACATATGTACTTCCCCAAGTACTTGTTTTGCACTCGGTCTATGTACTCGGTCGTGCACTCTTCGCTCATGCCACAACACTCGCACGTCGCATCTTCAACCTCGGAAATGGGTGGGAGTGCTTTAACATCTTCGATAGCGGTCTCCTTGCTGAGTTCGAAAGAGATATCCGATATGGTTCTCTTAAGGCTATCAGATGAGAATGAGAGCCTTGGTGGCTTGGATTTGGAAATGTTTCTGGTGGAAGTAGAGTAAGAGGTAGCAATAGCCTCTCCATGAGGTGCCATTGAAAAAAAGGGTTGCAGTTATCTCTGAAAGGTTACTGAAGAATTAGTAAGATCTTGGCTACAGATCGATATTAGTTTGAAGATTGTCACATGGTGGTAGTAGGTTGTGCAGTATAGCCTATTTATAGTACTTACACTGCCCCTTTACTTGGATCTAGAACCATGAACTTATGCATGGATAATGTAAATGCACCTGTCAAGTGTAAATAGTCGTGATCCTGCTAGATTTTTCAAGAAAGTATTGAAAAAAAATTGAACCGTTTTGCTTTGTTAGGTTTGAAATCAATCAATACGTAGCTAAAAGTAACATGTTTTTTTTCTTCCACTCTTTTAAATTGTTTTCTGTACTCATTTTCTATTCCGATCGAGGAGGTTATGGGACTATGGGAGTTGTGGCACATCCTGACCAATATCAAACGGTAGTTACGTACGTACTAATTTTTTGACCACTACATTTACTCGTTTAATAAAGACCAAGAGTTCACAATAAAACCGATTTCTATAATTCAAGTTTTGTCTTTTAAAGTATTTTAATCCAAAGATAATAGAACATATATACAAACGATTTCGTAACTAAGGCGATATCGATGGATCGTATGATAATGTTTGATACCTAGCTATCAAAAAGATTAGAGAGAGATATTGTGGTCCTTGAAGGATAGAGATCAATTTGAGAAATGTTTACGCTTTCTTTTAGATTTTGTTTGTCCCACTACTTAGTGTGCAAGGGAGAATAATCAAATAAGATTTTAGGATACAATGAAGCCTAACAACTTGTTATTGTTGATCGGCGGTTTGCACTAACCAAAATCAATCTAACACTCGATTAAAGATTTTCAAGAGGCTCAAGGTTACTAATCTGCAGTATATAGTTTCTAGATTTTCTTTAAAACTAGAGAGTGATGAAGAACCCGAAGAAACAAAAAAAAGAGGAAGATAAATGAGGTTTAAACCCTAAACAGAAAGAAATTAGAAAGACGAAAGGTTGAAGAAGACTGTAGTTTGACAGGTGACATGTATGATCGAAGTAGCTATAACACACTAGGAGACACTAGATCAATAACCATATATTGTTTGTCGACCTCTCCATCTTTCTGCTGTCGTGTGCTTTCTACAATTATTTTGTACCGGTAGATACATTATGCACCAAAAATTTAGCATAAGTTTGAAAACAAGTTGCAGACTCACAATCACGGGTGAGCCTACTCAAACCGTTCACTCCATGAATGGTCCATAGCTTAGCTTCGATCAAACACTACGTACACTAGCTATATATATTTTCTGCAAGAACATGAAGGAAAGGGACTTTGGCTCACATGGTTTCCCTCCCAGAGCCACAAATCTCATTTTCACGAGCAGCTGAATCAATCATATCTGATATGTGTGGTTGTCGAAGGTTAGTTAATTAATCAGAGAACAGTTTTTTGCAACTCCGCAGCTACTTGAAGAAAAGAAGAAGCTGCGGGCTTTAAATATATATGTGGGTTTCATTTCATTGCTACGATAATAACATGAATTTTGTGGGTGGTAATACCAGTTGGTTGTACACTTATACGAACATGCAGGCTAGGGATAATGCATGGTCGACGTGTTCTTCTGCGCAATTTAGGGCTTAGTGGTAAATCTGGATCGAATATGTGGTGTCACGTACTTAAGTAGGTCATAAATCGGAAACATATTACCAAAGGATATAATTTTCTTGTTCCTGGAGAAATAAACCCTGAAAATTAAATATATTGATATAGTTTGTGTAATGTGTACAGAAAGTTACTTTGGTGCAATAGTAGGTTATAGTTTTCTAATTGATTGATGAGGGATTGAGTTTGATACTTGTTTCTGACATTGTTTTTACTATTTTTTTTTTAGCTATTTTAACTTAAACTTTCTTTTACATTATTTCAACATAAAAATTTGATGTTCATTTTTTTCTTCTCCTCATTTTTCAGTTTTTAGTCAATTTATACACTTTTTCGGTTTTTCTTTATGTATTTCTTTCTATAATTTTGTGCCCACCATCACTTTGAATTCTGACTCCGCCCTTAGCTGCATAAGCAAATGCAACCAGATACGATTCACAAGTAGTTAGAAATTATATATTTACTGAAAAATATATTAGTGATCGACCGAGTGTAGGGTTTATAAATCTGCACGCTAGCTCGGACTTGGAGCACACAACTGCCAAAGATGGAGCAGGAACGATGAGACACAGTCATCATGTGATTGAAAATGCAACGACACATGCTGTATGTAAATATTTTCACACTTCTCGTGTAACTTGAGTCAGTGAGTGGATCCTGACGACCGGAGGCAAAGGTTTGCGGCATATATTGCAAGTTCTTTTTTCTACCCAACATTATAAGAAAAGGCCAAACTCTATGCAATATAAGCCTTATGAGGACTAAGGGTTGGAGGTCCAAGGTGGCGAAGTGGAATATATTAATAAGAAGAAGAAAGGGGTAATTAACAGGGTCTCTCAAATATCAAATGTCATGCACTCATGCACATTACGAGTAGGTAAAGTGAACCTCTTAAAGCCACACCACCATTCCCAATAGAACAAAAACTTTTCCTCATATTTCAGGTCACGGCTCACTACTGGAGAAAGGGATTCAAGCGATGAAGATTGAAAAGTAAAAAATAAATTCGTCGCTTTAACAATTTTAAACGACGATTATTGATGTCGTCGCTTACAAAACAGAGAGCGACAAATATTGCTCAAAATTCGTCACTTACAAAAGTATTGAAGCGACCAATATGCATAGTTTGTCACCTAGGTTTATTCCAGAATCATGTTTTGAAAAATCTAGCGGGCGACATTCAATCTTCGTTGCAAACTAATCATTGAAGCGACAAAGTTTAGTGAAGTCGTCGTTCATGTGTAAACGAAGCGACGAACATTGGTCAAACTTCGTCGCTTAGATTTTTTTTTCATTTGCCTTTGTACTTTGTCTTAAGTGAAACCTGTATATATATATATATTTTCATCTGTCTATGTATTTTGTCGTAGAGATTTATCATCACTGCATACACCGTGGTTTGGATTTGAATTACACAGTTGGCACCTTCATGGGGAAGTTTATAGTCAATCGACAATGATCAGTTGATGGAGACAGTGGCTTAAAGACAGAGTCGAGGCTTCCAGTGTTGCAGGTCTTTTAGTAATCCAAGGTAGATCATAGTCTAATATCAGTGGATACAAACACTAGTTACTATGAGAATTCACCATTTTATATTGCGATGAAGACAAAACAAGTGTTCTACTTGGAAAATCCTGTGGCGGGTGGTACTTGGAAGGTGGTGCAAGAAATGTTCGCACCGAAATGTATACAATGCCAAAGTATTGGCAACAAAAGATAAAAGGTCTCCTTCAGGGAATCAAATCACAGAGCCTTACCAAGAGGACATACTAAGTTCAATACAATTTTATAATATTGATGCATCTAATGTCCAACTCGATTTAGAAGTACACGAAGAGAATGAAGAATCAAGCGGTGATGCCCGAGATGATATCGATGTCGACGAATTAGATGAGGAAGAGGAATATGAAGATGATGATGGCGGAGATGACGAAGAGGAAGACTACTAGTTATTATGTTATATGTCTCTTAGTATCATGATAATGATGATGATAAATGTTTTATGTTGTAATTTGGAACATTATTTACAATATTCTTATTAAATAAAAACATATGAAAAGAGGATAACTAATCTGTTAAGTTCAACCCAAGCGACAAATATTGGTCTATATTTGTCGCTTCAAATGTAAAGCGATGATGTTTGCACAAACGTCGTCGCTTCAGATCATGTGAAGTGACGAAGTTTGACTCGCTAAACCCTAAACCCTAGGGAGAAACTATAAACCCTAATCTGAAGTGACGTACTTGGACTCACTGGGTAACCTAGTGAGTTTAAACTTCATCTCTTCAGTTCATCTGAAGCGATGCATATTGGTTTGTTGTCGTTGCTAACTTAAACAGACTTGAAGCGACGAGGTTTGACAATGTTCGTCACTTCAGATGAGGGTATTATATCTGGACTTTGCTTCTTCCTCATCATTTTTCCAGCTCTTCCTCTTCGGCTGACCATATCAGAAATATTGGCCTATCCCTCAGTGTCTCTCTCTTATCTACTACGTGCTTAATTGGTGGTAAATTTCTCTCCTTAAATTCATTTGTGTTTTCTGGAGGCGAATCCGAGCGAGGCGGGGTTTAGGTGAGCCGCGCACTTCTTTTTTCATTTAGGATTTTTGGTTCTGCGATTTTTCTTTCTTTGTTAGATTTGTTATATTTGGATGATTGGGTAATACTGTGCTTCGTTGTGTGATGAAATCTCCACCCTTTGACTCTGATTTTGAGCTCCGGTCTGATATCGAAGTTTTGTGATTTTATCTTCAAAGTTTTCTATGCTTATCTTTGTTTTGTGTATATATATATTGGATTTGTGAGATGTTGAATTTGGGAATGTAGGCAGCTTCAGAGTTGATTAAGGCTTCGGTGGAGCCGATTTTGGAACAGTTTGATTGTTGATGATTAGGTTGTGAGGTGATGTAAGTTTAGATGGAATTGTGGAGCTGTTTTTTTTCCTTCTATTTTTCATGAGACATGATGAATTTAGATGTAAGTTTAGATGGAATTGTGAGGTGATGAATGTTTAAGACATCCGGGTTTGGAATTGTGAGGTGATGAATATTTTTTTTCCTTCTATTTATGTACTGTACAATATGGTTTGTGCTCTTAGAGTCAAGACCAATATATACATTATACATATGTGTGGCCCTTATATAAGAACTAAGTACGTATACTACTCAACATATATGTCAACTTCAGTGTATCAATTGACTATATAGGTTCAATATAGGTTCCTTGATAAATGACTATATAGTATAGTTCCATAATTGACTATATTAAGGATTCCTACATCAATGGGCAGTGACTAACTTATGAGTCTGAACTTAAAAAGAATGACTTATGAAAGTATAGATCACATGCTCAATTCATCCTAGTTTGCCAAACAAAAAGTTTAAATCATTCTCCTACAAAATGAAACAGTGAGTATGCACATCAAGTACCGTCAATTCACCGTATGTATATCATGAAAGGGGTATCACTATAGTAAAAGCATTCTATAAATTGTAATTCAGTAGCTATATCAATGCTCTTAAGATCCTTCAGCATGTAAACTTTCATAAACCTGTACTAAACTACAGTCAACTAATGCCTAACAGAACAAATAATGGTGTGGATTATTGCCATAAAGCTTTCAATTTTCAATCATATCTTGTGCAGCAACATTTCCTTGTACAATTAGGACATTATTCTACATTGACCGCCAATTTTTTTTTTTATTGTCCTCAAATTGATTTTGGATGAATGTTCATAGACAATTAGAGCAGATGAAGTAGACTTGGAAAATTGGCATGCATGCAATTGTCAACTTCAGTGTGGCCCTTATATAAGAACTAAGTACGTATACTACTCAACATATATGTCAACTTCAGTGTATCAATTGATATAATTCTCTTCATCATCAGCTATGTTTTTGTAAATTTGTTTGGACATTAGTTTTTGATTGATCATTGAAAGATTGAATTACATGTGTACTGTAATGTAACCATGTAACCCTTTTCTTAGCTAAAAAAGATTGCCACAATTCAATGGCACCAGGTTGTAGTGCCTAGAAGAAGAAGATGAAGCTCGAGGCGAGAAAGGAGAGGAAGGCGGCCGAAGCATTGAGGGAGGCCACGACGGTGATGGCAACGACAAGACTAGAGGTGGTAGGAGACATCACGTTGGTACCCATCCCGTCGTTGGAAGAGATCAACCCTTCGGTGCTGGGGGATGCTGGAGGTGGTGCTAACAGTGGCGCTGGGGAAGGCGATGACTGTCCTCTGCTAAGTATTAGGACCAAGAGGGGTCCTATGGAGCCGGGTAAGCTTTTTCAGAGTTATGTAATAATAAAATCTTTGGTCTACTAATAACATTGCTTTATCTTACAACACGGTATATGTTCTGATATGGCAGAAGTGGTTGATATGACAATGGGGAAAAAGGTGAAAGGGCGGAACCTTGAGAAGCGCGACATCGTAATGGGCACAAAAACTGCATATTTGAAGAGCATGAACAACAACCACCCTCTGAAGGTTGAGTACGCCGAAGAACTCAAGGGTCCAAAGAATTGAAGTGGAGGACTTTGATGTCCCGAGACATCAGGAGCGCCGTCCAGAGTAAAGTTATAATGCTTACGCCTACCTTTGCTGAGCTGGATGAGGAGCACCAAGATGCATTGACCACTTATATGGAGGTAAAACATTGTTTGAGACTAATTTCGAAAAACTATTTTTTAGTCACATAATAATGAAAATATGATAATCAAAGGCTCAAATAAGGTTGTTTGAATTATTTTTTACTAGATGTTATATGACCTCACTCCCACCGAGACATGCATGCAGAAATATATCGAAGAGACTGCCTCAAAGATTTATAGGCATTGGAAACATAACTGCCATGCTCATTATGTTGAAGTATCAAAGGTGACGACCGAAGAGTTCATCCACCGACCTGAGCAGTGGGAGTATCTCAAAATTCACTTTGAGGACGACGGTTATAAGGTAATGAAAATTAATTATTGGTTTTTGCGTTTCATATAATTTCTTAATTCTCATATGAAATATGATAATACATATTTGAAATGGTTTTGCAGGTGATGTGTGCCCAGAACGCCGCTAACCGGAACAAGGGAAATGATAAGGGGTATGCAATCAACCATCATTCTGGCACCACTCCCTACAGCTACCGGGTCGCTACAAATGAGGAGAAAGGGCATCTGGTGCCTTTACTCTAGACAGTCTGCGATGTTTATCAACCATCCCAGAATGCGAAGGAGAAAGTGGTGAGTGACATTGTTTTATGTGAATATATTTTTGACTTGGAATTAAAAAGTATAATAACACAAATCTATTGAACAATTGTTTTTTTTTGCAGGCAGCGGTGAAGAGGAAGATGGATGAGCTGTGTGCTAGTCGAGTGAGTGATGAAGCGGGCGGAAGTCACGTGAGTGACCTCCTTACCGTCGACGAGCAGATTGCTGTAATTGAGCAGGAGCTAGGTGGGAAGCCGGAGACTAGGGTCCGAGGTATATTTTTTTTATGGTTTATCTTTTAACAAATCACTTGACTTTTTGTGTTGTGTTTTTGTTTTTAGATACCACATGGTTTTTAATTTGACTATTGTTTTTGTTTTTACCAATTTTCAAGGTATAGGGGGTGCATTAAGACGCCCGCCAAAACGCGTGCACCATAACGATGTAGAGGTTGAGGATTTGAAGAGGCAACTAGCGGACATTTCCGAGCGGTGCAAAGCCTCGGAAATGGAGAAAGAAGAGATGAAGAAACGTATGACAAGGTTGGAGGCCTCCCTCAATGATGTCATCTCGGCCCAAGGCAATCCGGGTGACAATGCTGCCGCAGTAATTCTGTTTGTCGCCTATAAATCCTCATGTGCTTCAGCAGGTATTCTCGGGGATGACCAAGACTAGGACCCCTTCATTTTCCTTGTATTTAGATTAATGTACCAATGTTGTTATGAAACATATTGTAGATGAATACTACGTATTTATAAAATGTAGTGTGTTTGTGCTATGTTATATGTGTGTTTTATATTATTTGAATGTATGTATTGTGTTATTAGAATGTGAAGAAAATTAGTTCAAACCAGACCCACAAACTTGTTTTTCTACTCTGTAACATTGACTAAAGCGACGAAAATTGTTCAATATTTGTCGCATGAAAATCTAAGCGATAACCAAACTTCGTTGCTTCCATGAACCAAAGTTTGTCGCTACAAATTGTAAGCGACGACCAAAAGTTTGTCGCTAGAAATTTTAAGCGACGACCCAATGTTTGTCGCTTGAAATCTTAAGCGACGACCCAATCTTTGTCGCTAGCTGTTGAGCGATGAAGATGGGGTTCGTCGCTTGAAATATCTATGCGACGAAGATGGTTCAATGTTCGTCGCTTGAAATCTAAGCGACGAGAATAAAACGACGACATCCGAGAGTCGTCGCTTATATATTAAAGCGATCCGTGAGGTGTTGAAGCGACTTAAAAGTCGTTGCTTCAATCAATTGCTGGCATGGTGGCTCTGAGAAGTAGAAGTAAACGAATAAAAACATATATCCGCCCGAAAGCGAAACCAGATTGATGAACATGAGAAGAGGGTAATTAAGTAGGCGGCGTCACCGAATTATGACATCGAAACAGCATTTTCTGAGGAGACAGCGGCTGCTAAAAGTCATCGATGAAGCCATAAGAACGCTGCTGCGGTGCTTCCACTAGAGCCCCTAGGGCTTGAGAGAGCCGGAAACATAAGTTTTCAATTTTCTAGTACATTTCCGTATTGTCCTTTCAGTTTCAAGTTACTTATTCCTAGTTGATTTCACTATATAATTATCATGTTGTTGATCTGCTTTTTCTGATCACAACACCATATTTATACCTTAAGCATAATACTTAATCATGAAGACCATCCTTGTAGGTCATCAGAAGTGCGTAAATATATATATATATAGAATATTACATTTACAGCAAGGAATTAAGCAAATTCATAATCATATTTCGGCATGGTTTTCGAAGGCTGGCGATAGTGTTTAAGCTGGCTCCAACTAATATTTAAATTTGAATACAACTGGAAGTACGTTTCAAAGGTCCATCAGCTAATCATATGTTGAAAAGGCTGGGGCTAGCCAACCATATTGATTCACAAGGTTGATTCATAATGATCATAGATCACTAGCCAATTCCCAAGAATTATAATTCGATCGATCATTAGAGAAAAAGCTTTAACATCGTCCAAATTTTCTTGGAACATTTCATCTTACATTTCAACTACTTAATTAAAAATTCGTTATACTATGTGAGCGTAGAAGGAAAAAGAAATTTATATAAATTTTGTGTCACATCGGATGCAGACTTGCAGTCCAGATGATTAATTAGGTTTTAAGGAAAATAGTAACAAAAACAGCTTGCTTAGATGGTAAAAGCTAGGAAATACATGCGAAAGTGCGAAATTACCAATTAAACATGAGTTTCAAGAGTTTTATTTTGTACCAATGGGCAATGGCTATTTCATATGTCCATTATCAATCAATAACTTTAATAAGTTGGAAACGATCAATTCCATCCTTATTTTTCCTTTGTTAATTTTGCTAATCACTTACAACTTTTGTTAACCAGTCTTTTGCTAACCAAACAAGCTAGCCTTTTAACTTTGGTTAGTGAAAATGATATACTCTGCCTTCACATTTGTACACGTTTATGCATATGATAATTGTGCATGGCTACCCTATGTGAAAAGCTATGCACCCACATGTGATTGTAGTGCCTATTGAAAATGCAGAAACACTTCCTCTCTTGTTCCACGTACCTCCGTCCCATCCTTTAAATACCCCATTCCTCCTCTTCTTTAGAACTCGCACTCAACAAGTATCTCTCTCTCTCTCCAGAGAAAGCAAAAGAGAAGTGAAATAGCCAACTCTCAACCTAGTGAAGATGGAGCAAAACAATATAGCCGAGAGATTATGGAGCATAGTACGTGTGGCTTTCTTCATGCTAAGAAAAGGCATCTCAAAGCGAAAGCTTTTGCTCGACCTCAACATGATAATGAAGCGCGGCAAGCTCGCCAGCAAAGCCTTAAGCAATCTCATGTTCCACCGCCACAGCCACGCCACTTCCGCCGCCCAGCGCGAGTATGAGTTCAGCTGCAGCAACACCCCTAACTACCCCTTCCATCTTAAGCGCCGCGGTAATCAAAACCACACCCACTTCTTTGCCAGCTCCCACGCGCCCGCGACTCAGGAAGATGACGTGGCCGCGGTGAATGCGGTCAAGGCGGTGCTGGAGATTTTGAACAACCACGAGCTTGTTGCAGCGGTGGAAGGGGAGTCTCCAATGCCGACTCCATTTCAGACACCTTCAATATTTCCAGGGTTTGGGTGCAGCCCCATGGTCCGCCAGCTGAGGATCACAGACTCGCCGTTTCCGTTGAGGGAAGCCGATGAGGACAGCCGCGTGGACAACGCTGCCGAGGAGTTTATTGAGAGATTTTACAAGAATTTGAGGCAGCAGAGACAAAATGTGTAGATCGTATTGTAAATTTGTGTTCGTGGGTATGACAGAAGAAGGGAAAATGCTTTAAAGGCACGTAAAAGTTTACGCTTTCTTTTAAACTTTATTTGCCTTATCACTTAGTGTGCAACGAGGAATAATCAAATAAACATTTAAGATACAATGAAGCCTAGTAACTTGCTATTGTTCATCGTCGGTTTGCACTAACGAAGATCAACCTAACACTCAATCGAAGGTTTAACAATAGGCTCAAAGTTGCTAGAAATTAAATTTGCTGTATATAATTTCTAGATTTTTAAAAAAAATTAGATAATGATGGAAACCTGAGAGAAGCCAAAAGAGAGGAAGAAAAATAATTAAGGTTTTTGGTTATTCTAATATGCAGAGAATGATTATGCTTTTTCACCTTGAAAGATTGTATCTTTCTAATTATATTCCAATGCAATGTATATGCCTCTTCATTAAGAGTTGCATATATTTGGTTTATTTCTAATAGACACATTTATTCACTAAGAGTTGTATCCATTTGATTTTCTATTGGACATGTCTGTTGATTTCTAACAGATAAACCTCTTGCTCTCTTTGTTTTATATTGTTAAAAATTATTCCAACAATCCTCCACCATTTTCAAAATATAAAATACTTTAAAACAAAATATATTTTGAAAACGTTTGATAAATCTTTTAAAAATATTTCAAAAAATCCTTGAGTGAATTCTCGAAAAACTTAGCACATAAACTAAGGTGTCTTGTAGACTTAAATCTTAGTTTAGTGAGAACGTATCAAAGTTAAATCAAGATGGCTAAGTAGTTTTGCTTTGAACTTGCGATCTTATTGTGATATAACCGGACACATTTCACACACTAGTTTTCTACTTATTTCGAGTGTTCTAAAAGTTGACATGTGGATTGACCTTGTGTCTATATCCTTTTCACGAGTGCTTTAGAGATTAGCCCAAGTCGCATAGAAGGCGACACCACCTTCTACACTCGTATAGGTAAGCACGTAGTACTTATGTAACTAAAATACTTTCTGTCATGCTTATTAAGAATTTTAGTTATAACTCAACCTCTATCATTCATTACATGTGCCCAAACACTTTAATTTTTGGATGGATATAAACATATAATTTTATTAAAATTATATGCTTGTTAATTTATTTAAGTGCTTACAATCACTACATATGATGTACTTTGCTCATTGAACTCAATGACGAGATGTTTTAAGCGTTGAGTTGAGTTTTTATCATTGGTGATTAAAAGTTTGGACTTCCCCATCCCATTTGAAGTATTACCCATCAAATTCTTACAAATTTAAAATGTGCAAGTTATTGTGTTAATTGGTTATTAAAGTTAATTATCCATAATTTTAAAGTTCACACCGTCTCTTTAAATAGTCTTATATAGCTATGTCCTAAACCGATATATCATTCTTACCTTTATATCTCTAGTAAGAAGCCCTTGATAATTAAGACTCTCAAAGAACTAAATATCATATCCTTATCCTTAAGATCAGTCTATTTTTTATGACACGTGGATTAATTTTCATTTGACATTAACTAGTATTCTGTCAAACTCATCTCTTCTAGATGATATAAATACTCATTATTTAACTTGAGTATTTCATAATCCACAAACTGTAGACGTCATCAAACTTGATGCTTGTTTATTAATGAATATCATGCAATGAGCTCAAGTTCACATAAATTTTTATCAAGCTTGGATTTCCCCGATATTCATAAAACAATTAGCTAGTTGGAATATCTTAATTAAATTTTAACTTAAATATCTAATTAATTTTCAATTGATAACATTCATAAAGGAAGGTTCAATGTCAATGAAGTACATACATATAAAACCATATCACTCATGTATATACATAAACCATACATACAAATATGAACTTGATATAAGCATGCATGTCATTAATTATAATATAAATTTATTTAAAAACAGCATATTGATCTTGATCAGTCATTTAACTAAGAGATAACATGTATTCTCTAAATTGAAACAAGAAACACGCCGACGATCAAACCAAACAAATGTAGCAAATGAATATGTAAAATATATTAAAATATATGTAGAATTTAATACAATATATAATACATACCAAGATATCATTCTTAGTCACCGAAATATTAATTTGTAAAGTTCATGTAGGAACATTATTATCTTCCCGAAGTGCATTCACCACTTCAGAGACTATTGTCACTAGTTTTTCCTTAGAGTTTAAACCCCTTTGATAATTCTTGAGAATACGACAATATCTCATTATGTGACCACGTTTCTTGTAGTCTTGTTTAAAGTTTGACTTGAATAATCCTTATTCAACCAAATCTTTATTTTCTATTTCCATAATTTTTTTGAATTGATCTGATCCAGCAACAATCAAATTAGTATTAATAGAAAAATAGTCATCGATTTTCTCATCATCCTCATCCTCATTTCTTATATGAAGAAAAACATTCAACCTTTTATACGCAATTCTATATTCCTCTTCGTATTGAACTTCATGACCAAATCGTTCCATGGTCAAGCCTTCCAACTTATTTATCATACTTATTTTGAAGTTTTTCCATGAAGAATGAAACTTATTCATAATAATAAGAAATATTAATGAGTGAATCCATATGCATATCATATTGAGTGAGCAAATGAAGTATATAAATGATTTCATGATATTGCTCAATGATAGATCTTGTATCTAACATTTCATATTTAGAAATTTTTAGAAATTAGAAAGGCTTTACTTGTAGGATCCGTAGAAATGTATTGCTCCTCCAATGCGTCCCATAATTTCTTTGATGTCTCCTTGTCTTTGAAGTGAGAAACTAATTCATCACTTAGAGAATTGTATATGTATTACTTACATTGTTCGTCATCTTGATCCCATTTATCTCATGCTTGTTTCTTGGATAAGATCTCATTTGTAATTTCTTCGGGTCTTGGTGTTGTAAGCATGTAAACTATCTTTAGGCATGTAAGCACGAGGTGAGTCTTCTTTCGCCATTTTTAGAAATATTCTCCATCAAATCGATCAAGCTCCATTGTAGAAAATTCACTTTCGCTTTCCTTCGAAGTTGTCATTCCAAAAATAAAGTCTAAAAATTGTTGAAAGTTTTTGTTTGTGGGTATGACAAGAGAAGAAAAATCGCTTCAAATACACGTAAAGGTTTACGCTTTCCTTTAAACTTTATTTGCCCAACTACATAGTGTGCAAGGAGAATAATCAAATAAGCCTTTAGGATACAATGAAGCCTAGAAACTTGCTATTGTTGATCGTCGGTTTGCACTAACGAAGATCAACCTAACACTCAATCGAAGATTTTATAAGATGATCAAGGTTGCTAGAAACTAAATATGGAGTATATAGTTTCTAGATTTTCTTTAAAACTAGAGAATTATGGGAACCTGAGAGAAGCTAAAAGAGAGGAAGAGAAATGAGGTTTTTGGTTATTCTAATCTGTAAAGAATCAGTCATATTTATAGAAGTGATTATGCATTTTTGCCTCTAAAGATTGCATCTTTCTGGTTATCTTCCAATGGACATGCCTCTTCATTAAGAATTTCATCTATTTGGTTTATTTCAAATGGACATATTTCTTCACTAAGAGTTATATCCATTTAATTTTTCATTAGACATGTATGTTGATTTCCAACAAATAAACCTCTTACACTCTTTATTTTATATTATTAAAAGTTATTCCAACATATTCATCAAGCGTGCATGGAGTACTATCATGATGTTAATTATGGCTATATATTGTAGTCTAGCAGATTATTGTTGATGGCATGGGAGTGTTGATAATTACAATAGAACAAGAAAAATGAGCTAGCTAGGTGCTGTATCACCGTCCTCAACTATTATTTTCCGTTCTTAATATGCATGTCAACTTGTCGAGTCTTCTTCACCTGATTTCTTAGCTTTAGGGTTTTAGCCTTGAGGGTAGTTTTCTCCTCTATTAATTAGAATTTGGTCCTTTTTTCAACGGCAAAGATTTTGTGAATATATTCAACTTCAAGGGAGTGGAATGTAAAGGAATAAAAGGTAGATACAATTGATATACCACAAGGTACCAGTTCGTACAGCAAAGAATGCAGAAACCTCTGGAAAAAGTCTTACGTTTTATATATCTGGTTTTCGTTGTCATTTGTTTCCCATAATATATGTATTGAAAGCCAAGCTAAGACATGCTTGCATGCATATACTAGTGAATATCCCAGATTTGATCCACAAAACGTGCATGAAACCTTCATATACAGTCTGTACGTTTTCTTCTTCTTCTTCTCATATTTATATATATTTGAATTCAAAGTACAGTCTGTACTTGATAGATTCGTATATATATCTACTATATAGTTTAGGGTTTGGATTATAATTCATTGTTAACCGGCCTCGATCGAAAGTTTTATAAACATCTTATTTTCCAATATGCTCCAATATGAAGGGCCTACAAAAATAATTGAAGGGTTAAATGTGGACGGTATCTTTTGAAGGGTTGGAGTTTGGAACATCATGTTGGTATGTTTTCATGTAAATTTTAAAGGCTGAAATTGCTTTTACAGCCTCTTCTCTCAGTTCCTCTTCCACTACTAACAGGTCCTGATGTGCTTCCACTATGTTAAAGTGAACCAATGTAGTAGAGCTAGCTGGCTTTTGGAAAAATTAATCAAGCTTTTCTCTGCATATATTTTGCTTTATCTTCTCCTTTATAATTTCCTTTGTTTTTACATCAAATTTTATAAGAAACTAAGCTACTTTAGGTTGGCAATTGTCTTCTTTTCAGAATTTGAGCCATCTTTCGCACCCAAATACAAATAAAAAGAAATGTAGCACTATTACTCAACGAGGGTTTCGTAAAGAGCTTTCACTTAGTAAACAGCTAGGACCTGCTCTGAGGCCGGTGATCATGACCACAATAATTTTCAACATGAAAAGTTGAAAACCATGCTTCAAAAACCAAAATAAATTGAAGTCCAGCAAATATGATTAATCACGTAGATACATGCAACTTCCTGAACTTAGTGATTGATTACTTCATCATATATTGTGCAGCCCGGTGATTAGACTTTTATTTTAAAAAATTAGGTTTTTGAATTGCTTGAAAATAATTAATCAAAAGTTATGTTTAGGTTTTTATACTCGACCGAAATTTTCTGACATGTATGATACTTTATAAACTTTGACTCCTTATGTATGATATATATTATTTTAGCCCCTGAAGTTTACATTCCGATATCACGGTGATCACTTAAGTATGACATATATCACTTTAATCACTCAAGTATGCATTTTAAATTCACTTTGGAGGAAATTAGACAAAAATAAAATTAAGTGATCAAAATAATATACGTCATACTTGAGTGACCAAAGTCATAGAAGACAATAAACTTGAAGGACTAAAGTCATATCTGACATACATAAGGGATCAAAATTTATAAAGTATCATACATAAGAGATCATTGTGGCTATTTTCTCAAGAAAAAATTGTATATATCAACTTCAGTTAGATCCTAATTCCAGATAAATTTCACTTTGGATTATTTTCTAGTACGTATGATATATATACACACACATACATGCATGGATTGGGTATAAATATATGACAAGCAGATCGTTAATATTGATTATATTAATTGTTTAGCTATACGGAATTTCGAAGTATTACGAAGCCAATGTTACTGGTCCAAATGAAGCAACAATTTGCCTCCACAAAAAGCCAATGCTAATTAACATAATTAATTCAGGGTAAGCTCCAAACTTAACGTTGATGTTGATCCATAATTCCCCCATGAATCAGGAGCGAAGATATGAAAGTGAGATGCCAGATATGTTGTTAATTTAGTTATTTCTTGTAGGGAAAGATGTTTTGCCTACAAACTGTGACTTACAAGATCGACGTCGCTTTAGCTTTCAGAAATTGATTTTCGTATTATAATGTAAATTCTTAATCAATATAAACTCTCAAGGAGCCAAAAGTTTTAGGTAAAATGTTAGGTGAATCTTCAAAAGAAGAAATCAAGGCAAATTGCTCGACAGATGTCACATATCGAACTCATCTTTGGTCAAGATTAACATGCTTCACGTGAAATCAGAATCGCTGATTGATGGTTTTGCAAGAATATTATATATGTAATGAGAACAAATTAGGAACAATGATTTAAATAGTTAAAGACTAATCACTTACTAGGCACGCAGACTAGCTTAGCTCTTAAGAGAGATCTTCCTTCTTTCATTTGCTTAGGATATTAACATGAGACGGTTTCTGTACAGTGAATCGAAAAGGATGTGAGGCTCTGAACTCTAACTCTTATATAAATATGTGGGTGGAGTTAGAGTTTAGGAAATAAAGATCTGCATGCAGTTCTGTATACTTCGAAACCCAGAAACGTGTATAGGCTAGGGTTGATCGATTGATGAAGCAGTGTGGACATGATGGATGGGATTGATGCATGGCATCATTAAGATATGGAAGTATCTCTAGATTACAGGTTAATTAGTACGTACGTTGTGTGACAATGATTAGTACGTTGTATCTCTCTCCCGTTGTTTAGGGCGGTTCTTAATCAGCTAATTAAAGAGTTAATTAATAGGAAATAGTTAATTAGTGTCAAACATGCATAACAGTCGGTACACATATATGTACGTAAGAAGTGTGCTAATAAACACTTTTGAGCTGAATGTATGTCTTTGAAAATTGCCATACTCCTATTCTTAAGGCGCTTATGCTGCAGCTTAAGGCAAATATTCTCTGATTGAAGATTTGCGAGCTGAATTATTGAATTCTAGCTGTACTTATTTTGTTTTATATTTGAAGATATACACCTGATTTACACATGGTTTTTTTAATCAGCTAGCTGTGATTTGTATTTTGCCATTCGTGGTTGACCAGTCCGAATCATTCATGCCTTCATTCTATTATATTATTGCAGACATAGAAAGGAAATCTTTCACAAAAGTAAAATTAAAGGTATTTTGTCTAAAGCATAGTCTTTAATTTCATTTGCTCGGTAATTCGATCTGGTCACCCATATATCATAGCTTAGCTAGCTAGGCACTTGTCATTTTCTCTTTGACAATATTGATAATTAATGAATAAAAAAGTTCTTTGAGTTCAGAAACAAGGTTCGAGTTCAAGAGTTTATAGAGAAGCTAAGCGCAATTCAGAGATTTGATTTCGAAAGTGGTTTGGTGATGGAGAAGTTGGTTTCTCCCCTCTCTGCTTTGTCCATGGAGATTTTCATGGATTCTCTTTCCATTATTTTCGCTCATCGATCTCCACTTTTTCTTTGGAAGGTTTGGAGTTGGGTGTTTGGAAATGATGAAGGCGGCAGGGTGGTGCTCTCTCGCGGTGGCGCTAGCCATGTCTATCTCTTTCAATTCATTGAGGCAATCGTGGTGTGGGCGGCTACAGTACTGCGCATGTTCCACTCCGTTTTGAATTTTATTAGTTTTCATATAATAGAATCTTCGCTATTCCTTTTTTACCCATTCTTTATTCTTTTTCTTTCTCTTTCTTAATTTCTCAATTACTCTTTTGAGAAGATACAATTATACAAATCAATTGCGCGATGTGGTGCGAGTTTCCCAAGCTTCTTTATATATTAAATATTTATTTTATAATAAATCTTACGAATATTATTCATATTTTTTCAAAAAAAGAAGAAAAAGAAGAAGAATATAGGTAAGTTGTACATACACAATGTTTATTGCAAAATGGTGCCATACAAACAGAAAAAAGAGAGTAAGAATTTAATTACTCTCTAATTTTATAACATCTAAAATTAAGTAATTGAAAATTTAAGAAAGAAAAAGAGAAAGAATTAGAATAAGAAGGGTAAAGGAGGAAAAATGGAGATATAATTATCTGAAAATCAATTAAAAATCAAAAGGGTGCCCCTTCAGTAGTTTTGAAGAAGTAGCTAGTTAGGACGTCTCAATATCACTTTCCTTTATTTTTTGTTATGTAGTGAGACAGCCCATTTTCTGAAAATCTTGGACCGTTTAGTTATGTTAGATATTAAATTGAACTGTTTCGATCAGTGTAGTGTAGTCTAGATGATTCATATATATAAGGCCGGGGATCCGATCAATTCCTTGAATGCTTCCACGCATATCTTCACCAATAGACTATATATCGTTTACCAGAAAAAATAAATTGATAACTAATATCATTATAAATTAACAAATAGTCGAATACATTAGTTTTACTCTCTGTATCTTTGATAATTAAAAGCAAATAGCTAGGGGTGGACAAAAGTTATGTCGATGTGGTTTGAAACTCAAACTGCAACCACCCAATTTGTTGCGGTTTACTAAAAAAATAAACCACAACCGCTTTATTTATTCGGTGCACCCATATTTCGGTGCGCCACATCCACGGTGCGGAGCGATACGGTTTCGATATTTAATACATATTTAGTAATTTTAAATAATAAATAAATTTAAAAATTTGAATATTACATAATCAATGTCTAAGAATATCAACAATTTAAATATTACATAATCATTAACTTAGTTGCGGTAAAAATGGAGAAATGAGTAGAGCATCTTTTATATTTATTTCTAAATCCTAGAACTGTGAAAAAAAAAAAAGTGACCAGAGAGTTTAATACTTCCGATATTTATATACTATTAGGATTTTAGGTCAAGTTTATCCTATTCTCACTTTGAAGCAAAAAAAAAAGGTTAATATTAAAATTAGATAGAGGTAGATATGCATGAGTTCTATTGAATATACCAATGAAATATAAACATAATGAAATATAACATTATATATATAACAAAAAATAATGTGGTTCGGTGTGGTATATTCGGGCGGTTTGGTTGCTCAACCCGCAACCACACCGTTAATTCAGTAGTGATGCGATTCGTCAATGAACTTACACCCACATTATTTGGTACGGTTCCCATTTTACTTTTTCGGATCGGTGCAGTGCAGTTCCCACTTGTAAAGCGGTTTTTGCCCAACCCTAAAAGCAAATTCGAAAATAATAATAAGCTGTTACGTATTCTTATATTTGATGCTCAACCTACCAAACTGATGCATGTCGACTAGGAGACAAAATATTGGTCACCCTTACATGACAACTAGACTTATTGAAGGGATTTTTTTTTTAGAGAAAAGCGATATTTTCCATTCCAATAGGTAATAGCAATACAAAGTCACTACTACAAAAAATGCATCACACGATAGTTTTAAAGTATAGTCTGGCTAGCTAAATTTCTGTTGTGCTTATGCGTGTTGTCTAATGAAATGTAGGAACAGTGGATCATTGCTATGTATTAACTTTTGGGACATCGTCATTTTCTTAAAAGTCGTTGTCTGATTTCTGAATGCCATGACATGCCATGAGGCACGCGCTATGGATGCCATGACAAGTATTACACAACGGTTTTATGACTCTTGTGTGATGATCATACAATAGTTTACATTCCTTATCTGAAAGGTGATCAGACAAGGGCTAGAGCTTTAATTTTCAGACAAGGGTTAGAGCTTTGATTTGATCATTGTGTGAAATGCTTTATTCGTTGTGTGATATTCACTTGAATTTTCAATACACTCATACAACACTTTAAATTGCCCTGTCTAATTATAATAGACCAAATGAACAATAATTACTAAATGAAATCACCATTTTCATATAAAAATTGTCATCCATGCGAATGGAGTAATTCTAAAGCAACCAAAACATACATAATGCTCACTAAGTTACAAACATTAAACATTTGAATCATTCATTAGTCATACTACAAAGTAAAGAAAGTAAAATTAAACAAGAAGCAGGCAAAAGTACATCAAGCACAAATTCAACAACCACGTAACTCTGTTGACTACTTATATTTCCAGTTCAAAACAAAACATATCAGTCACCCAATTTAATTCAACCATTCAATGCTCAAATAAAGTTTCAACTTCAACAAAGCCTAATATGAATGACTGTAGATAAGTAGATAAATCAGCATCTTTAAAATTAGACATAGAGTTCACAGACACATGCATGCTAACCAACGAACAATATATTAAAAGTCTTCATTTTTAAAACCAAAATAGAATAGACTAGATTGATTCTTCTCCGAAAACAATTCATATCTCATAGTACCAAACAATTCATATCCAGCGACCCGAGCCTAATTTTGTATGTTACTGTGAGCTCTAAATGATTATAGATACATTAATGCATTTTTTCGTAAAAGAAAAAACTGAGGATCGGAATAGGTAACCTCTTTGTCTAAGGATCGGAATACACGTACAGAAATTGGAAACGAAATTATACAAGGTGGTCGTCTTGGAATCGGTCGGGTGGAACGTACGTACGTACAAAACGAGGTGCGCCTGTGTGCGTCCGGCTTTGCTTTACGTACTGTTTATACTACCAGCTGGCTAGAAAGGCGGCCTTAATTTTGTAGAAGTTTGGGAAAGTGGAGAAACTACATATATCGATCTATATAGTGGTCGACCTACAATATAAAAGCTCATATACCTTCAAAACCAAGTAGTACCAATTATTAATTTCTTTATCAGCTTTTCTCCATTATATAACCCACTCACAAAAGAAGGAAGAGTCTTAGAAGGAAGAGTCTTATAATGATACAAAGTATATGCATATTTTCACTTTTATAATCCTCACATAATATTTACATTATAAGAACCCTAAGTATACAATTTTTCGGAGATTCACACACACACCATATATATGCAGTGGCGGAGCCAGGATTTATAGTCAGGGGAGTCAAAATTAGGACTTCAGAAATAAAATAATATAATTAAAATTAAATTAAATCAAATAATATAAAATATTACACTATTCGTGAAAAAATACTACTATTACAAAAATTGTAACAAATATATCTTTGTCAATGTAAAATATTAAATAATTATTCATTAACTCATCGTCCATTTAACTGCATAAACAATTCTTTACAATATTCATTGTATAAAATATTTTTTTACAAATATTGTTTATTATTGGTAAAATTAATGATAATGTTTAAAACAAGTTACCTAATGTATTTTCTAAACTAACCTATATTTACCGAAGCACTTTTAGATTATAGCTAATTACTTGCAAATATTATAATTGATGTCCCAATATAGAAAAATGATGCATATTATCTTGATTCTTAATTGGCCCATATCATATCATAATCGTTAGACTATATGTCTATATAGCTATATTTTTTTTAGAAAAACCTATATAGCTATATGTTGTACGTACGGAAGTTTAAGCAGTTTATATTACATCATTGATTAATTAGATTTAATTGCAAGTTGGATTGAATCAACAAACAACAACAATTTTTTTTGACTTGCTGATAAATAGTATAATATTTTTTTTTATTTGAAATCTAGGGGCCATGGCCCACCTTCGTCATAGCTCCGCCCTGTATGTATGATATATATATATATATATATATATATAGTTGTGTGGATGTGGATTGTACTTGTACAGCCTCTACGTACTAATCTAACTTGGATATAAAGGATGCATATATGATATATAACACTACATCTCGATCTACACTATATTGATTGGTTGGTAGTGTACATGTCTCTTGTGATCGCATTTTTTGCCAAGTTGTAAAGAAGGATAATTAGTGGATAGGATTAGCTAGGCCGGGGAATATCTACTTCCGTAACTGTTACTAATCACTCTTCCAGAAAATAAGTTGTTCGAGTACGATGACTACTAGGTTCGAATGACACGACTCATTTGCTATGCGTATTAGCATTAAGATTACTAGCCATTTTGTCAACTTTAATTTTGTTAATTTCTTCTTTTTCTGCGTCTTATCTATCTAGTGCTTCACCATAAGATTTATCTATATGAACATATTGATGAAGCGAACTCTCCTTGGGACAGTTCAGATGTCGCAAATTTAGATACGTTTTTGTTTTCTCAGGCTCATGGATAACTTAATTAGCTAGTTTACTAGTTATATTATAAAAAGCAAAGATTAGAAAACGACCCAAAGAAAGAATCGTGGCGGACGAAGTGCCTAATAATTGTACCCTCAATCACGTACTCGAGCACTAACAACCATTTCTCTCTTCGATCTCTCAATCTAATAAGATTATGCCAAGAACATAGTTCCACAATCTTTTTTCCATGAGAGCCTTTTCAATTTGGATCGATATATGTTCGACTCTATCACTTCTATGATTGAATGCATGAGTGACTACGTATCTTAAATCCATTTGCTATGCAGCCTATGCAACACATGGCATCCCATGCACATTATTTAATTACAGTAATCAGCAATGATAGGAGACCCCAAATGGGCTTTGATGTAAAGACTCCAATCATATATAGCGCGACAAGTCATGATCACATTATTTATTAAAATTATCAATTTATATAATTAAAATAATGACATCATATTTTATTTCTAATTTATAATTAATAATAATTATTTGTTAATTAATAGTCATCAATATCTTTCTAATTTTAATACACTGTCATTAATATAGTCTCAATTAATTACTTTTCTTTTTCATGTTCTAAGCTATATATACTTGCCTATCATTCATTCTATTAAAATAATTGTATGTTTTTTTATTCTTTTTTCTTTTTGAAGTAGTATATTTTTTATTCTTTTACATGAAAGATTGAAGAGAAAATTATTTGATATATAAAATATATACACAATCTCAATTCCATCAACCATGTATGTTAAAAGTAATGCATTCAAAATAATATTGTATTCAAAGGACACTCAAACACACCATGAAAGTTATAGAGAACCCTATAATTACAGAGATCGAGATCGGTGGACGATGATTGACAAAGTTTTGACAACAAAGTTTCTTTTTTTTGAAGTAAAGAACTTATATTTGAAACTCATCAGTTTACTCTCAAAGAACATCATGATCGAATCTCATATTATGATTTTAAATAGATGAGTTTGAGGGGTTTTAAATAGAAAAATATAATTAAATAGATGTATGATTAATGATATGATATATGTAATTAAGACAAAAATCAAAATATTTAAATTTTTAATAATGACATAGATATGAGGTGTCATACCATGTAGTTTTGGGCTTCCACATTATTGGCTCCAATGGAGCTAAAATCATTTCCCTTAAATTAAAAAAGAGCAATGCTAGAAGGTCTTAATGAGACCATGACGTGTAGGCTTCAATTTGACATGGCGTGATATGTCATATAAACAAAAAAATATTTTGTAAATTCATGCATAAATATCTAATCTGTAAAACCAATCTTATCATTTTATTATATATTTAATTAAATTTATAAGTTACGATTAATCGAAAATATAAACCTAACATTGATCTTCTCGTTCTTCTCCTTGTCAAAATTCTATGTAAAAACTCCGTATACAGTTTCTTTCATCAATAAAAAATTCCTGCTTTAACTTCAATCAAGTGAACCGACAATTTTTTTTTAAATAAATTTGAATTAAACTTTGTTAATTCATATCGTGTTGTATCAGTGTGTCTTTTTTTGAACCCAGGTTTTTGTGTCACTAGTTTTTCTTCTTCTAAGGCTATCTATATCGATGAAAAATAAAAAGTAATCGAAGGACCTTGCATTCGTGGATTATTGTTGCTGGGTATTTAGGCTACAGTCTCTGTTTCTGCCAAATTCCGTAAGGGTCTTTATCAGAAGAGTGGATGGAGCTATTTCGGGCTAATCTGGTTTATCGCGCGTATGTTGTCATTTACCTAATGTTAAGAACAATACACCAAACGGGCGTTAGGAGTCTTGACGGGGTGTTCCCGTCTTCGACTCTCCGACGCTCTAGTTAGAATGTATAGAGTGTAACAATAGTATTGGTAGAGTAACGGGCGTATCTTGTATCTGTCATAAATGTGTTGTTTATATTGCTGGTTGAGTATAGAGTCTTTTGTTGTTCTTTGATATGGGATCCTGTCTTTTGTACATGGCATGTCTTAGCACTTTCCGTTTGCCGTACCGAACTCGTGGATGTTCGGATGGTGTTGGTTCCTTGTTTAAAGTTGAAGCATGCATTGCTACCTTGCGTTTGGTCTAAGCTGTGTTGACCCATTTAGTAGTGACTAAGTGTGCAGTAATTGTGTGTTACAGGATCACACACTAACAAGTCCCCCAAGTCCCCAAGCCAAGGGAATCATCTCTTGATTGGGGAGTTGTAAAACTTTTTCCTGGTTACGCATACGTGGTCACTCTAGGAGGGGTCCGCGCCCCGATACCCCCAAGTCCCCCAACTCTCCGAGGAAGAGCTGGTTCGAGGTCGGATGTCGAATGTTCGTGTCGTGGGGCTTATCTGATTGGGCTCCAAAATTTTGATGTTTCTGTTTAGAGCCACTTTCGTGGCGACAAGTGATGTTGCTACTCGTGTCACGATAGTGCGAACGTTGTTGTTGTTCGACTATCGGGGTGGACTCTGAAACTTGATGTTGCTGTTTGGAGCCGTTTTCGTGGCAACAAGTGATGTTGCTACTCGTCCCACGATAGTGCAAACGTTGTTGTTGTTCGACTATTGGAGTGGACTCCGAAACTTGATGTTGCTGTTTGGAGCCGCTTTCGTGGTGACAAGTGATGTTGCTACTCGTCCCACGATAGTGCAAACGCTGTTGCTGTTCGACTATCGGGGTGGACTCCGAAACTTGATGTTGTTGTTTGGAGCCGCTTTTGTGGCGACAAGTGATGTTGCTACTTGTTCCATGATAGTGCGAACATTGTTGTTGTTCGACTATCGGGGTGGACTCTGAAACTTGATGTTGCTGTTTGGAGCCGCTTTCGTGGTGACAAGTGATGTTGCTACTCGTCCCACGATAGTGCAAACTTTGTTGTTGTTCGACTATCGGGGTGGATTCCAAAAATTGATGTTGCTGTTTTCGAAGTGGGCCCCCCTGTCTTTTCGCATTCTGACCTTTTCGACTTCGTAACGGTTACCATTCGTTTGACATGCCCGTGTGTCAGATGTTTTGATAGTTGTTTGCTGCATGTGTGACGCGTGGCGTGTCGAATTCGAAGCGATAGGGTAATTAATTTTGGCGGAAGCGCGTGGGACACGTGTCGTAATCATGCGGGAAGAAGTGCTGAAAATAAACGGTAGGTGTTCACCTAGGGTTAGTTTCGCTGCCTATAAATAGCTTGGGTTTCACTTTCACTTTTTTACACTTTCGCTTCTCAACTGAAACTCTGCTGAAACGCTTGCTCGAAGTTTTTGTGATCAATTTGGAATGTTTAGCCGTCTCGTGAATCTTCCTCTTGTCTTTGAAAGGTAATTTTCTTGTTCTTTCGAAAACATGTGATTCGTGTTGCGTTGGTGTGTTTGCACTTGTTACTGTTTATGGTAATTTCTGGATTTTTGGTGTGTTTCTTGTGTTTTGGCTAGTGTAGAGTACGTTTGGCTAGGTAAGGTACTGTGTTCCTATGTTTTTGTGCTCAAAGAAAATGAATTTCTGGGTTTTTTTTTGCTTTATGGGTTTTTCTGGGTATGTTACGAAGAACAGTCGTGTTCTTGAAGTTTTTGCTTCTTTTGGGGATTTTGATCTGTTTTGGGTGTTTGCGAAATGGTGGGTACCTGTTTGTGCTATGTGAAGAATTGGGTTCGCGACATACTCCATGGAATTTGTAGCCGTTTCCAACGATGAGTCCCTTCCGCAAACCTCTTGGTTCCGTATAGGGTCACACGGTCCTGCCAATAGTGTTTCGGACTCTTCGTCCGATAGCATACAGAGCGTCTCCCCCCTGTCCGTTAATGCTGGTGGTGCTTTGCGTAGGTCACCCATTCCGAACATGGAGCAGAGCGGGTCCAGGGTTGTGCGGTCCGAACATCAAGGTGCCTCGGTGGTGCCGAGTGGTGAAATGTCGACCTCTTCTTCCAGGGGTTTGCAAGGTTACCCCGTGGTGGACGGGTGTCATGGGATGCTCTCCCCGTTCTCCCTCGAGGCCGTCCCGTGCTGTGGCGTCTTGCGGATGGGTAGGCGGTTCAAGAGCCGGAGGGGTTCCCGTCAATATGCAAGATCGAGTGGTGGTACCGGGACTACCATATTCCTCCAACGGTGAAGCTGAGGGCCCTCCGTCAAGGTGAATTGTTCACACGTCCTCCTCGCGGTCACGTCTATGTGAGCGAGTTCTAGCTCAAGGCTGGGTTGAAGCTTCCACTCCACTCATTCTTCCAGTACGCCCTCGCCCTCTTCAACATCACGTTAGGCCAGTGTGGTCCTATGTTGACGCGCGTGCTGATCGCGTTTCACAATATCTGGAAGCTCAGTGGGTTACAGTTCCCCACTCATGTGGAGATCGGGCATTTCTTCCATTAGAAGTACTCCCCACGTATGAAGGACAAGAATACAATAACGGTAGAGCCGCGAACGAAGTGGTGGTTAACGGAGCTCCCTTCCTCTTTGACTGCCTGGCGCCGATGTCATGGTCTTGTCGGAGGTGAGTGGGAGTTTGACAAGACCGATTGTGCGCTATCGCGTGGACGCGATCAGATACATCGAGTCCCCGAGTTCTTTCATCCTTTAGGTGTGGTGTTGTATTGCCAGATATCGGCATTTGTCTGCTCATTTCATTTCCTATTTGTGCTTGCTAATGCCTTATGTTTTTTTGTAGATCAATGATCATACCCCCTCACCTGTTTGGAGGAAAGACGTTTAGCTCAAATCAAGTTCGCCTTCGATCCCCATCCAGACGCAAGGAACTTCTGGGCGGCCAACCACTGGACCATTTGTGTGGATTTTCGGACTGATGTTCCCTTTGTGTTTTTTTTGTAGCAAAAATGAAGAAGTCTCGTTCCTCTGCCAAGCAGGATGCGGCCTATCAGCGTATGCTGGTGCTCATAGAGAGGGCCAGCCAGACCCGTATGGTTGTTAAGGATGGGAATGACCATCTCATCCAGGGCGACACTCCCTAGTCCGTGCTTCACGCCCCGAATTGCAATAAGTACCTCGATCCGGTTCTCGAGGTCGATGAAGAAGTGGAGGGCGTGGGTGCGGTTGTCAGGGTTCCAACTGTACAGGTTGTTACTCCCAAGGACCGGGTTGAAGAAGGTACTCTCGATACCCGTTGAGGGAAAGAGGGCGAGCAAGCCCGAAAGGACCGCCTCCGTCGGGAGAATGAGGTGCAGAGTAAAGAGCGTTGCGAGCGTCGGACCGACCGTGGGGACAAAAGCCAAAGTGAAGGTCGACCGCGCTCTGGCTCTCGGAGCAAGTCCAACTCATCGTCTAACACGGGCTCCTTCAAGAGTTTGTTCAAGCTCTCTCCCTTTCGTCAGCCTAGAGATGTGGGGGTGTCCCAACCGGGGTCTTCGGTAAGGAAGCCGGATGATCAGGGGCGTCTAGCCGTCCTCTCAAACGCCCAAGGGGTCCGTCCACTGAGGCCTCACCGGGCGTCACCGTTGCCGTGGCAGGTAAAACAACAGTGTCGTCCGGGCGTTACCGTTGCCATAGCGTGACTCCAAGTGATTCTCTTAACGTAGCGTTTGATACCTATACCCAGCTCTAGCACCAGCTCTTCCTCATCAAGGGCCTACAGGGGTCAATGTTGCAGACTACCTCGTTGTCTAAGGTGAAAGTCGAGAGCAAGCGGCTGACGGCCGAAGTTGCCAAAATGCATAAGGCTCTGACGAGGTCCACATACATAGCCAATCACAAGATCTCCCGAGTGAAGGAGCTGGTCTATGAGCACGATAAGCTGAAGAAGAAGCCGTGGGAGTCTCAGTCTGGGATCACGATCCTAGAGACGGACCTTGCTGCCCTCCGATCATCCAGCGGTGCTCGGATTGCGGAGTTGAAGCATGAGCTAGCTGAGGCTCACATGCATGTGATGATGGACGACATTCACAGGAAGATTACGAAGGAGGCAGTGGCTGTGTTCAAGGTGTCGTCCGAGTTTGAGAAGGTCAAGGCCGATGCGGTCGAGGCTTTCAAGAATTTGGACGAGTTCGAGGAATTAGTTGTTGCTGAGGCCAACGTTCAGTGTGAGGACTTCTCCATGCTCGTGCTTTCGTTCGTCAAGGTGGACGAGTTCGAGGTGTGGCAAGCCGCTGAGGCCGAAAAGCTGAAGCGTTCGCTTGAGGAGCCGGATGTTGGAGCGTAGGCTGAGGATGGGGTGCCGGAGTTGGAGGAGGGTGGGGCTAATGCTACTGTTGGGGACAACTGAATATCTTGTATTTTCACTTTTTTTTGTAGTATTTTGCTTTTGCACCTGTGTGTGTTTGCTGAATGCGCTATGTACAACTCTTTTTGGAAATATATCTAAGTACCTTTGTTTCGCTTACATTGTGTCCGAATGCATTTGATTTACATTAACTTTCATTGTCATTGGCTAAAAACAAAACGTGCGATTGTACTCATACAAAAAGTTACACAAACGTTGGATGTACGTGCGTCAGTGCCAATCAAACACAGGCAGAAGAACACTTAGTAGAAATATGTCTTTGATGTAGAACGTGTCTGGGCTAACGACTGCATCGATGACGTAACGACCTTCCCATGACGGGCGTAAAATCTTTGGTTTCATTTGGATTGCCTTCATGACCCAGTCCCCCAGTTGTAGTGGGCACTCCCGGACGCGTTGGTTGAATAGGCGAGCGACTCGCTGCTTGTTCCCGGTGTTGTGGAGATGTGCCGTGTCCCGTTTCTCTTCAAGGAGGTCTTTGTCGAGTCATAGCCTCTCTCTGTTTGTGGTGGGGTAATAGCTTTCGATTCTTGGGTTTCTGTATGTGAGTTCAAGTGGTAGTACGGCCTCTGTTCCGAATGTGAGGCTAAACGAGGTTTTTTCTGTTGCAGTCGTTCGGATTGACCATAGTATTTCGGGGAGGAGTGTAGGCCATCTTCCATACCAGATGTCTTCTTTCTCGATGAGTTCGATTTTCTTCTTGATTCCCTCCTTGATGATTTTAGTGGCTGCTTCTACTTGTTCGTTTGTCTGAGGGTGTGTTGGTGATGCGAATACCATGTTGGTTCCTTGCTTTCTACAGAATGCTTTGAGCTCGTCGTTGTGGAAATGCGGCCTGTTATTGGTGATGATGTTGAGTGGGGTGTCGTAGCGACAGTAGAGAAAACGCCACAAGAATCTCTTAACCTTTTCGGTTGTGATTTTGACCATCGACTCGGCCTTGATAAACTTGGTATGGTAGTCAATGATCACGATGATGTACCGATACTGGCCCTTCGATTTCGGAAGTTCTCTGATGAGATCGAGTCCCCACTGTGCAAATGGAATTGGAGAAGTGAGGATCGATAGGGGAACTGCAAGTGTATGGTTCTTGTGTGCGTGTAGCTGGTATTGGTGGCAAGTCATCGTAATTGCGGTTGTTGACGCATGGATGGTAGGCCACCAGAATCCACTTCGGAGTGCTTTCTGTGCGATTGATCGTGCTCCTGCGTGATGGCCATATACACCCGAATGCATTTTCCTCAGTATCAAGTCACCTCTCTCTGGTGTGACTCATTTGAGGTTAATCCATGTCTTCCCCTGTTGGTACAGACTGTTGTGTCAGATGCTGAAGTTGACTGCTCTGGCTATGATATTTCGTGCTTGTGCCCGGTCCGCTGGGAGTTCACCCTTGGTTTTGTATTTGATGAATGGGTCTATCCATCTGGCCACGTGTGGCTCGATGATGAGGATCTCTTGTATTTTCGTGATGCTTGGTCCTTCAAGAACTTCCACTACCCGTTGCCTCAGCTCTGTATGGACATGCGAAGTGGCCAAACGGGCGAGTGCATCTACCTTGGTGTTTCTACCCCTGGGATGTGGTTGATGTCGAATAACTTGAACTTGCTTAGCATCATGTGAACGTGGGCGAGATATGCCGTCATCGTATCGCCCGTTGTTTTGAAGTCACTCCGGATTTGGTTAATGACCAGTTCCGAGTGGCTGAAGATGTTTATGCTTGGGGCTTCTGAGTTGTGGGCTAGTTGTAGTCCGACAATAAGAGCTTCGTATTCGACCTCATTGTTTGTGGCTTTGAATTCAAGTCTGAGTGTGTACTCTGCCTGTACGCCCCTTAGCTCGGTAAGGATGATTCTAGCCCCACTAGTGTTCTTGGTGCACGATCTGTCCACGTAGAGGTTCCATAGTGATTCGGGTTTTGGGAGCTCCTGTTCGGGTATGTCAATGCTAACGTGTGCTGTGCCGTCGAGAGCAGGCTGTGTTGTATCTTCAGCCTCAGTGTACTCAGCTATGAAGTCTGCGACGGCCTGGCCCTTTATTGATGTCCAGGGCGTATAATGGATGTCGTATTCGCTCAGCTCGACGACCCACTTTGCCAAACGGCTACTATGATCGGGTGATTGCAGTACTTGAAGTAATGGAACATTCATAAGAACGTGGATGCTGTGGGCCTGGAAGTACGGCCTGAGTCACCATGCTACTATTACGAGTGCGAGTGTCACCTTCTCGATTGTGGGTAATGGGTCTCGAGTGGTGTCATGCCCTTTCCGGCAAAGAAAACTGGCAGTTCCGAATTTGTTTCCCTCCGAACAAGGGCGGAACTAACGGCCGTTAGAGAAATAGATAGGTATAGATACAAGATTTCTCCTTTCACGGGACAGGTATTACTTGATGGATGAGAATGCGGCTTCACAGTTGGGTGTCTAAATGACGTTTCGTTTGTTTGTTGTCTGGAGGGCCTCGAAGAATGGAGCACACTTGTTGGGGTAGTGAGAGATAAAGCGATTGAGGGATGCTAGTTTTCCTAATAGGCTTTAGAGTTTGGCCTTGGTCGTGGGAGGTTACATGTCTAGTATTGCTTTGACCTTCGTGGTGGAAGCCTCGATGCCCCTTTGGCTGATGATGTATCTGAGGAACTTGCTTGTCGTTACTCCGAATGTGCACTTAACCGGGTTCAATCGCATGTCATTCTTGATCAAGAGCTCGAGTACGGTTCACAGGTGTTCATGGTGTTTCATTGCCTTGATGCTTTTGACCAGTATGTCATCAATGTAGACCTCCACGCTTTCGCCCGTTAGCCCATCGAATATGATGTTCATAAATCTTTGGTAGGTAGAGCCTGCGTTCTTGAAGCTGAATGGCATGACTACGTAACAGTAGAGCCCCTTATTTGTAGTGAAGCAAGTGGCATCCTGGTCTTCATGATTCATGAGGATTTGGTTGTACCCCAAATATGCATCCATCATGGATAGCAATTCGTGTCCTGCAATGGCGTCCACCAGTTGATCGATCTTGGGCAATGGAAGCTGTCTTTTAGGCAGGCCTTGTTCAGATTGCTGTAATCCACTCACATGCGCCATGATCCGTTGTGCTTCTTGATCATAACGGCATTGGAGATCCATTTTTGATAGTCAACCTTTCGTATGAAACTGATTTTCTGCAGTCTATCCACCTCCGCGTGCATGGCTATGTATCATTCATGGTCTTACGCCCGTCGTTTCTGCTTGACTGGTTTCGCGATTAGATTGATGCTGAGTTTATGGGAGATGATGTTTGGGGCAATCCTGGGCATGTCCGTATAAGACCATGCGAACACCTGCTGACAATCTGATAGGATCTGAACCAGTCTGACTACTATGTCTGGTTCTAGCTAGGCGCCGATGTGGATCGTGCACTCTGGGTGTTCGCTGGACATGTGTATCATGCGTTGCTCTTCTCACTCTGTGGCAGGCTGGATGGCGTTCAGCCCATCCATTGGGTCATCGGGTTGCTGTTCTTTTGAGGAGCCCTCTGCCACTGCGAGTACCTCCAATCGTGTGTTGTCTTCGTCCGGTTGTGCAACCTTTTTCACGAAATCGTACCATCTGATCCTGCCAATTCCGTAATCTGTTGGGAACTTGGCTAAGAGCATATGGCTTGCGATAATCAGCTTTAGCTTTGAGATGCCGGGTCGTCCAAGGATCATGTTGTAGGACATGAAAATGTCTATGATGACGAAGTCCATTCTGATCTCGTTCTAGGGGGTGCCAGGCGTTCCGACGCCAAATCGCATATAGTCGCTCCCGAGAGGGTATGTGGTTTTGCCTGAGAAGCTGGCAATGCTCTCATGGTCCTGTGTCATCTTGCACCTCGGGCGTTTGAGCCCCTAGTATGCCTCCCGGAAGATGATGTTAACGGATGCCCCGTTGTCAATGAGGATACGCTTGACAAGATATCGATCCACTATTCCGTCAATGATGAATGAGAGTGTGCTGTTTTGATTGCCTTCTTCTTCGCTGCAGGAGAAAGTGATTGGAGGCCAATCCTTCCTACCTTCCTTTAGTGGATTCCCGGGATGTACCGCGAATATGTCCATTGGGTTGGGCTCTTCCTGCTCTCGTGGGTATTCGGGTTTTCGCTTCCCTCCCGAGATGTTGTTGATTGTACCCCTCGTTCGTATGTTTACAACTTGTCGTTCAGTGTTTGGCCTTTGGAAGATTAACGTTCCCTCCTTGTGCAGTCGCTCGATTTCCCTTGTCAGGATATCGCAGTCGTTGGTGTTGTGGGTATTCGAATCGTGGTACATGCACCACGTTCCTCTGTTATTCCGTATGGGAGTGATACCAGGTGCTCTAAGCATTTGTGGGCGGATCTGGCTTTGTTTTGCTTGAGCACCTCCTCGTTCGAGGCCTGGGCGATCGAGAAGATTTCGTGGCGTGGGTGGAAATCTCTGGGTGGTGGTGGGTTCTGTAGGGTCTGGGTTTGCGTCCGCGATGCGCTTGCTGGTACTGTTTTTTGCTTTTCTGTTCGTGGTAGTGGCTCTCGCGTTTACGGGAGGTTAATTCGGGTGGTTGGCTTTTAGCTATATGGGGGGATGGTGGGCGATGGTTTATGTAGTTAGGTGCTTTCGAGAGTAGAGCTGCGTTCAGACTTTTTGCCCCATATACATGGGTTTCCACCAGTGCCTTCTGGACGATTAGGTCGATGACCTCGTCATAGCAGATGTGGTTCTTCCTGACCAGCTTCTCCACAAACAGGGTTCCTGTCAGGTTTTCTAGTAACGCAGTTTTTTCCACGTTCTTGTCGAGGTTCCTGCACGTGTTCGCAAGGGCTCTCCATCGATTGATGAAGCCGGATAGGTTTTCGTTGTCCCCCTGATGGATCTTGAGGAGTGTGTTGGCAGTGTTGTACTTGCCCCGCAACCAATATCGTTTGAGGAAACACTCCGTTAGCTCCTCGAACGAGTGTATGGATCCTGTGGGCACCTCGTAGAACCAGTTTCGTGCTTCTTCAATCAACGTCTCTTGGAACAGGAAGCAGAGGGTTGCATCCGAGTACCGGGTACCTGCGGTGGCGGATTGATACTCATCGATGTGTGTTCATGGGTCTCCCTTCCCATTGAATCTGCTGATCTTGACGGTTTTGGAATACGGGTCCCTGCCCTGTGCTATGATAATATCCGACAATGGGCTTACGCGGGGCGTGTACATCCTCTTTGGCCCCGTATGCATGCTTTTCTTGAGTAATGTGATTTCGACCTCCATTTCTTCCATCCGTCGAAGCATTGCATCCTCAATTGTTGCGGTTAGTTCCTCGTCATCGTATTCCTGTATCATGGGGGTGGTCTCGGAAGTTGGTCGTTTCGCAGTCCCCATGGTGGGTTGATTCTGATGACCTGCTTGCCTGCTCTTGGTTCCTCTGTTGGTCATGGTTCCTCGCATTGGGTCTCTTGTCTCCGGATGAACACATCAAGTCGTTCCTCCAATCGCTGTCGGGCCTGGCGTTCCTGATCTCTTTCGGTTTTGGTCGTTTGGAGTTCCCTCATGATCGTCTCTGCCGCTTCGTCCTCCGTTAAGTCGTTGATGCTGTTGATCGTGTCTACGGGTGTGTCTCTCGTCTTCCTGCTTTCGGGTGTGATGTGGTATGTCGCCATCTTTGCTGTTATGTTTGGTTTTCAGGCTCTTTTTTTTTTGCAGGTTGTACGTGGTTTAAGATTGCTCGCTTCCTACAGATGGCAGCAATTGTTTCTACTAAATTCCGTAAGGGTCTTTAGCAGAAGAGCGGATGGAGCTATTTCGGGCTGATCTGGTTTATCGCGCGTATGTCATGTTTTACATGTTGTTAAGAACAATACACCAAACGGGCGTTAGGAGTCTTGACGGGGTGTTCCCGCCTTCGACTCTCTGATGCTCTAGTTAGAATATATGTATAGAGTGTAATAGTAGTATTGGTAGAGTAACGGGCGTACCTTATATCTGTCATAAATGTGTTGTTTATTTTGCTGGTTGAGTATGATGTCTTTTGTTGTTCTTCGATGTGGGATCCTGTCTTTTGTACATGGCCAGTCCTGGTACTTTCCGTTTACCGTACCGAATGCGTGGACGTTCGGATGATGTTGGTTTCTTGTTTAAAGTTTAAGCCTGCATGGCTGCCTTACGTTTGGTCTAAGCTATATTGACTCGTTTAGTAGTGACTAAGTGTACGGTAATTATATGTTATGGGATCACACACTAACATTTTTGAAAAAAATAAATTTGAATTAAACTTCGTTATTTCATATGGTGTTGTATCAGTGTGTCCTTTTTTGAACCCACGTTTTTGTGTCACTAGTTTTTCTTCTTCTAAGGCTATCTATATCGATGAAAAATAAAAAGTGATCGAAGGACATTGTATTCGTGGATTATTTTTGCTGGGTATTTAGGCTACAGTCTCCATCAATGACTTCTTAATTTATAGAATGGCCAAGTTAAACGGAGTCGAACTCATGAACATTGGATTTTGTTTGTTCCTTAGTTTAGTACTGAATTACTGATTGTAATTAATCTTGAAAACTTAGCTTGATTGTGTCACTGATTTTTGTATTCGAGTTTCGATTGGAATAAATCACAATCAATGTAAAATCATCCAAATTAGTAAAGTATTAATTAAATTCTCTGTAGAGTTGGTACGTATGTAAAAGGGAATAACAAAAAAATAACTGTAAAATAAAGAGGACATGATTATTTTGTCAATATGAGATGTATATAATATGACAAGATTTTGATGATGTGTACAAATCTAATATGATATGTAAGATTTGAGACTTACACATCATGATCTTAACGAGACCTAGAATCATTTCCCAAAGTTAAAATACCTCAAGTCATATCCATTTAAAACGAAATGCCACATTGCATAACCACCGAGAATACTTTCAGTTGTTCCTCTTCCATCGTTAACTGTATCCTTTTAGCTTGAAGATCAATATCCACGTACATAAAGGCTCTAATGGGTGGACTGAGATCCTCTCCTAGCTTCTACCTAACCAATACATCTTGACCATTCATTCTGATCGTAAGGCTTAGACTCAATTTTATCTTCTTTCTTTTCTTTATCAAGCTGCAGCGTACGTATTTTTCCTCCAAAGTGTAAACCTCACTGTTTCATATCATCTTCTTCCTTGCATCCTCTTCTCATTTTCTTTCGTTTGTCCAGACACCTACCTCCAGTTCGTTTTCTCTCATAGATTACGACGTCTGTGTATATATTTGGTGTTTATTCTTCGTCTCAATCAATTTTTTTTAACTTCAATGTGATTTAAAATTAAGTAAAGAAATGTCCCACAAATTCAAAACCTATTTTGTGAATGCAAATCCAAGTTCAAGATTTTTATAAGTTCGAGTCCAATTTGATCGGACCCTCTGTCAAACGCAAAACTCAGTATTTTTTCAATGTTAATTGAGGAACCAATTCAAACCTTGGAAACTAATCAATTGTTTCCTTGATCGTGATGAAATCAGATTTATGATGAGAAAGAGAGTAAGAACAGGAAGCCTATCATGAAACCAATGAAGACCCCGCCCTGAATAACAAGCGAGAATCCTTTAAAGATTTCTGCCCAATTTCTTCACTTTATATGAATGCAAAGGAAGAAGGAGAGGAGCTAATGAGATGAGGTGAAATATTTGAGTGATTGAATTCAGAATAAACAGGGAAAAAAGAGACGAAGAGGAATGTGTCAATGTAAATGGTAAACAAATTCCGGCGAAAGAAAAAACAAATTGCAGACGGACACAAATGAAGGAAGAGAAGTAGAGAGAAAAAAGAATTCAGCGTGTGGTTGGTTTAGAAATGAAAAAGGAACTAAAGTGAATCCAAACCTTGCGATCAAGATGAACGGTTAAGATGCAGGGTTAGGCAGAGGTTAAGAAAAGAGAGTTAGGAGAGTATCCTAGTCCTCTAACTAGGTTAAAAGGAAAGCCGGAGGAGGACAATTGGCAAACAGCATAGATAGCTTCTCTTTCTTCGAGAATCAAAAGCAAAACACAGGCTACAAATTAATTACAAATGATTTTCACAAGGGAAATGACCCGACCACACTGAAGAACCTGAACTATAAGCTAGATTTGCAGTGGCACCTGCTGCGAAATTATCCTCTCTCCTTATATGATGAAAAGAAATAGACTCAAATGCTTCATTTAACTTGTAGATGTAAATCTTCAACATTGACTTTTATTCTCCAAGGAACTTTACGATTATTCTTCAGGTAGGAAATGAGCACTTGAGAATCACCTTTGTTTATAACCCTGTAAGGCATCGATAGCTTTAAGTATCACATCTAATTCAATAGAACTGCCAGAGAAATATATTGGTAGGAAACTTAGAAGGGCGACTGAAAAAGTTGATGGCTTTCCTTTTAATTCAATATTATTGTTCATATAATCATATTAAATATATATTTTCGTTAAAGGGGACTTTAGAGTTCATGCTCTGGCTTTCTGCAACCGAAAATTGGTCACTATTACACACCATAGGCCAAATCTTGGACTAGTTGTGGGATATTTGCATATCTATACTATTCTTTAAAGAAAGGTATTTTATTTCACTAAAATGTCAAAATTGGACAAAAATACCCCTCCACGAAAAAAAGAATCATGCGCACAAAAAAAGAATCACGAAAATTGGACAAAAATACCCCTCCACAAAAATTTCACTTTTGGTAGATATCTGAGAGTCCATAAGGTAATCACGCGCACAAAAAAAAAGGAAAAAGAACAAACCCCAAACACGTTTGCTCTCCTCCTCCCTCACCAAAAAAACTGCTTGAAGATCAACTGATTTTTTGATTTTTCTCAACTGCTTCCGGTTCAATTTCTCAAGTCCCGCAAAGAATCAGTATGGGTTTGCTTAGCCATTACCTCCAAGACTTCCGGCCACTCTCAAGAACTTACAAAACCCACCCAACAATTGGATCCGTGATGCCTAAAAATTATGCTTCACCATTTGAACGAAATCTTCGTCGGAGATTGTGAGTTTACCCATCTCTAGTCAAATATTGTTCTTATCATCATTTCATGAATTTCACATTTGTTTTTCATTTTTTCTAATTCTTTGTTTATTTTGCACAGGATTGCAATTCCATAGGTGCACTTTGAAGCTCACCCCAAACTGGGTTCTCTCTTTCAAGCTCACAGCAATTTGGGTAAGTTCTCATAGAGGTAGCTGAAGGCCATGCCAATGGATTACACTAATTTTAATTGCTTGATTCTAATTCGTTTTAACTTCTTTCCTTCAGTTGCATTTCTACTACTTCACGGGAAGAACAACAAAAGAAAGTGTGCAAGTTCTTCTATTGTTATTTTTTTAATTATTAGTATAAATAGTTGTAGTGCATTTTTGTTTAATTACTTCACCCATTTTGATTGAGTTCGGTATGTGTAGCCTAGGTATCTTCTACTTAGTAATTGGTTAGATCGTGCCAATTTATTACAAGGAAATGAAAATACATGAAGAAAGAACAATTTATCTCTGTTTGATTGCAATACATTTGTCTCTTTTTGGCTGCAACACATATATAGTTACGTACATTGTTTATGTAGGAACAAAATTTCACTCACTTAACCAGCTTTACAGGTTTGGCTAATTTTTAATCAGCTCATCTAATATATCCAATGAGACCAGCACTTCAAAACCGGCGAAGTCGAAATCGTCTTATAAATTATCTGTTACGACCCGGAACATCATTATATGATAATTGGAACTTATGCGGTTAGTCGTTAATTAATTATGTTAATTGTCGATGATAATTAGTTTTTACCGTCGGTAACTTTCGCTGGCATTTCGTCAAGATTTATCGATTTTTTTTCAAGAAATTTCTTAGGATAAAGTTGTAGAGTTTGTTGATACAAGTTCGTGGCCACATCAAGTATTGAAATCGGAGTTACGACGAAAAAGTTATGGTCAGCGGAAATTGTACAGAAATATCGGAAAACGTTTTATCGCAAAATCGCGGGTATAAATAGGGGTTTCTGTTTTGGGAAGGTAGAAAGTTTCCTTTTTTGGCAACCAGGTTGACCCCGTGTTAATTACCTCTCCCGACCCATTTTTCCAGCACGAGGTTCTCACCGACGGTGAGTCTTCGGCCATAATATTAGGTGAAAAATGTTGGGTTTCTCCTCTTCTATCAATTGGTGAGTGCATCTCCGGCGTTGGTGGCTAGAGGACGGCGAATCAAGGTGGGGAAGTTGGCGGTGACGGTGTCGACGTCCACGACAGCATTGGACGTCGATCTTTGTGGGGTTTTGAATCCCGAGCAACGACGAAGCTTTTGCGACTAGTCCCGGACCCTGCTGTGGGCAGACTGCGACGACCGAAGAAAGAGAATTCTGGTGAGGGTTCGAAACTTCAACGGTTGATTTCGTTAATTTTCGGTTTGGTTTTGGTTTTGAGTTGTACTACAATGTTTGTTGGGCTTGTTGAAATGAACATTTTGATGTGAAGGTTGCTCGATTTGGAGCTAGTGAGATTCCGGCCGCCACCGTGCATAGCGGAGTTCTGGCGAGGTTAGATTTTTTGCAAAATTTTATGTCGTTCTGCTCGTAATTTCTCGATGAACGCAATGGTGAGATTCTTGAATGGATGTGGACTTGATTAATTTAGACGTATATTTAATCAGATAATAATTAATTGATTTTACGATAATCACGGACAATCCAACTATCGATTCAAATTCGAGTCGCTTGAGGTTTGAGAATTATGTTGTGACTCTAAAATTGATTTAAAGTGAAAAAATGCAAGGAATTGAATTCAAAATTTGGTTAAATTTGTAATTAGTCAGAAAATACGTTATTCGAGAATGTGAGATTCTCGATATTATTGCTCGTCGGATTACGAGCCTAGCTATTTTTTATGAATATCGACGAGTAGATATTAATTATAATCATGGTTTCAGGATTTTGAGTTAGCGGGCCGTGTTGGATGATTATTGCGTCGATTAGCAGATTACGACTTTATGAATATCCCTGTATTATACGGTGAGTGGACGTTTATTTATTTTCACAGTTGTTGCGAGTTCATGTTTACTCAAATTTACAGTCTTCAATATTTTATTACAGCTGAGTTTGGAGGTATGTTTGTGATAATTTTATTTTCTGCATCGATGCTTTGACTAGTCGGCTGATCACTGACTAGTCGGGTCAGATCAGGTTAGGACAAACTTCATGCCGACCCAGATTATCTCAGGATAGGACAAACACCCTAGACGATCCCATCGTCTTTTTTATTTACAGTCTTGGAGACACTTCAAATTAGGACAAACACCTTGAGCGCCCACATCCATATTTTATTCTAGTTTATTATATTTAAACTCACTTTATTTTGTAGAAATTAAAGGAAAGAGATGTTATTACAGACTTATCGTTTTACGTAGTTTATGTTATTGTTTTCCACTCACTCTCACGTTTTATATTTTAAATGTCTTTCCCTGACCTTTCAGTTTTTCGTGCCCAAGTTGCAGTGTTTTTCCTGAGCTGGATTTTGATTCCCTGAGGCTTTTAGTCCACCGGGTTATCATACCTTTATGTAGGTTTCGACTCACTAGCTGTGTATTTTCATATATTTTATTATGCTTCTAGAAGTCACTCTGAACACTAGTGTTATGAATATTTTTCAGTGCTGGTTATGAATTGTTAGTATTGCTGGTTTATGAATTTTCAGTTTCTCTATTACTATTCCAACATTTTAAATCATTTACTTTCCGCACTTTATTGAGAAATCCGGATGGACATCGGTGGTCCACGGTATTGTTTGTGGGAATCCAAAGTGTGATTTTCTTGCAGGTTTTAGGTAGTCCACTTCGTAGGGGAATTATGTCAAAAAATTTACAAAAATCCGTAGTTTAAGTCTTGTCGTTAGAGCATGATCCTAGGTTACTAGTTAATCTAAGTTTGGGTCCTTTCATTATCGATCTCAAATGATATCAATGAGACTAGAAAACGGCAAGAGATTTTTTCATGTCGACGTTCAAGATATCATACAGACAATCTAACAAGTCAAACTGCCTCACTGAGTTTAGCCACTAGGACCTCATGCAACAACACAACTAAAGATGTGGAAATTCCTATTGATATCAGTGACAATAATGCTCCAGACAATTCCATTGAGCAAAGTGAAGAACTTCTAATTCAATCAAATGTAGTTCGACGGTTAACATACATTAGGCGAATGGGGCGCTCTATTTTACCAACTAACACAAATGAAGGTAGTTACATTAAATTTCTGTATCAGTCTTCAAAATTACAAAAAATTGTTGTTTACTAATCTTATGTCTTGATATTGCAGGGATGAGTGACTATATTCAGGATCATGGGGAATCAAGCAGACTACAGCACACATAAGCTTTGTATGAAAATGAGGAATCAAGAGGACCACAACAATTCATTCAATCTGTACACGAACATGGAGTATCGAGTCAAGCACACCACTTCAACCAATCTATCTACGAACATGGGGAATCAAGCACATCATTTTTTAGCCATTCAATACATGAACATGGAGAATCAAGTAGGGCAGCAGAGATTCCACAGTCTATCGTCAAACATACACGAGTAAGAACACATAACAATCATATGAGACAAAGACGCGCTGCAAATGCAAGATATATTTGTGCCAGAAATTATTATGAAACTAGAGGGTTTCAGAGAACCCAGATTCCATCTCCATCAACATGTAACCACTGTGCTGCAAGAACCTTCCATCTTGAGAGCAAGAACATAAGTTGTTCCAATGGGAAGACTAAGTTGTCGTTAATACCAGCCCCTGATGAACTTATTCAGCTTTTCTCTAAACAAACAACATAAGGAAGGCATTTTAGACAATATATTTGCGCCTACAATCATGTCTTCTCTTTTATCTCAATGGGCATAAATGTTGATGAAAATTTAGCAAATGCCAGAAGTGGAGTGTACACGTTTCAAGCCCAAGGTTTGATATATGATCAAATTGGAAGCCTTTTGCCCGTGCAAGAAAGCAAACTAAGATACTTAAAACTTTATATATATGACACCGAGCATGAGATTGACAACCGGATGTTGGAAAATAGTGGATTGGACAAAGAAGTTTTAGAGAAGATAAAAAATGTGTTAGATGTGTACAATCCGTTTGTGCATATTTTTTGTCATGTTTCACAATGCAAGGATTTGAAAAACTGTCGCATTTTAATTAAAGAACAACCGTCATATCAACGTCAATATAGTCTTCCAACTGTGTCACAGGTAGCAGATGTGGTAGTTGATAGTGTTGAATCTGATGTGGTCAATGGTAGAAATATTATGGTTGAAACTGTGACTGGAAATCTTACGAATATAAAGGATGTGTCTGGTTACTATGGTCCGCTTCAACATCCTTTACTACTTCCTTATGGAAATTATGGATGACATATAGATACCCACAATGCTGATGGAACTGAATGCACATGCAGAGAGTTTTATGCATATATGCTACAAGTAAGGATTTTTTTTTTCTAATACCATATACCTTTTGGCATGTATATAATTATTTGAAAGCTTATTTAAATGAACTGTTTGACCATTCAGATACAGGAAGGGGAGGTGTTAGTACTGCATAATTAGTTGTCCGATTAAATATACTTATCCGGTTAAGCAGGAAAGTAACACCTACCCGACCGCCCACAAGACCACCAAGGAGGCTTCAACTTCACTCGCAAGATCTACCTCATCCAAACGCGCACGCGCCCGTGGGACGCACGCCCGAATGTGCGGATCACACATCAGCAGAACCACACCAGTCCCACATCGAAGAGCACAAGTGAGCATCAAACTCAACCACCTATATATGCAAGGTATTTATTACAGGTAAGAAAATTCAATTCACTCCACCACATACTACTTACGCGCACGTTCGCACGACTGTTATATCCAATACATCATCTGACTTAGGCATCGGAGCGTTGAAGGCGGGCCACCCCGTCTCGACCCCTGACTGCCCGCTTGTTGTTGTATTCTTCTAACAGCCGCACCCGGACACGTGCCCACCCGTTCACCTGAAGAGAGAGGAAGCGCCCGACCATCCGAACAGCCCCAACGTTCGGACGTACAACAAGGAGAAGGAGTACTCGTACTTGCTTCTGCCAGATTACGTCCTGCGCGTAATTCAGTAGAAACAGTTGGCGCCGTCTGTGGGAAACTTACAAATTGTAAACCTCGTATAAACACCACAAAAATCAAAAGTCCACATGCTCAACCCGGTGACTAACGACGGCAACACGCCCGACGGGGAGACGCCGCCAGACTCGCAGGGGCGGTATGTATTAGCAATCGACAGGAATGATGGCGAGGAACGCGTCAACAGTCTGGTCCAAGAATTACGGGAGGCGGCGCTCGAGAGAGCAGAGGAGCGCCAAATCCGTCAGAGGTTGGAGGAGCGGTTGGACGCGCTAGTCAGCCAGTAACTGGGGTAGCACGAGGGGACCCAGGAGACCATCAGCGAAGGGCAACACCCGTTCGGCGGGACCAGTGCCCGGGCGACCCGAGCGCCCTCACCGACGGAGGAATCGGCGCCCTTGACAAACAACACACTGATCCTCCGGAGGATGGAGGAACTGGCGGAGGAAGTCTCGCGCTTGCGCAAGGACAAGCTGGCCGGACAAGGCGGGAGGTTCGCCCCCCCGGGTCAGCCCGTTCTCAGCGCACATACTGGAGAGGGGAAGGGACCCCCATGCGAAGACGACGAAGATCGCTCGGTTCGATGGGAGTGGAGATCCCCCCGCGCACGTGGACGAGTTTCGATCCACCACGGACAGAACCCGGTATTCAGATCCAACCCTATGTTTCCTGTTTCAGGAAACCCTGGCGGAGGAAGCGCGAAGCTGGTTCTACGAGATCCCGCCAGGGTCCATACATTCGTTCCTCGAGCTGGCGGAGAGCTTCCAGAAGCGCTACTGGCTCCAAGGCAAGTACAACACCACGGGTATTCTCCTCAAGGTCCGCCAGGGGATGGACGAGAGCCTGTCGAGCTACATCAATCGGTGGAGGACGCTCACAAGTACATGCAGGGACCTTGATAAGCGGGTGGCCAAGGTAGCCCTTATGGATAATTTGCTCGCCACCCCGTTCGTAGAGAAGCTGGTAAGGAAGGAGCATCTCGACTACGACGAGATCATGGACCTAGTCGTACAGAAGGCGTTGGTGGAGACGCGAGTGTACGGGTCCGCCTCTTTGTCTAGCACCAGCAGACCGGAGGAAAATGCCCAGCCGCGACGACCCTCGGACGATGGAGGGGAACCAGCCGGGGGACACAAGAGGAATCGAGACGCGCAGAGGCAGAATCACCAGAGACCATCCTTCCGCAACTACCAGGGCAACTGCTACAACCAGGCGAGGGGGCCGGCGCAGCAGGGTGCTCGTCTACCGCCAGCACCGCACTATCGACCGGCAGGACAGGAGGTCTGCGCGGTCGATCAGCAGTCAAACGAGCAACTGCTCCGCCTGCACCGGCACCGGATTCCGCCACCGAACAACATGATGATAGCAATGGCCCCGGTCGGCCGAATCCCGAGCATTTGGTGCGAATACCACAACGCCACCACCCACCACACCAACAGCTGCCTCATGTTAAAAAAAGCCCTCGAGGACATGAGGGACGATCAGACCACCCCTCCCAGGGCGGAAGGATGACAACGCGAGGTGAACACTGGGACCCGTGGGACTATCAGTACGATATCCGGGGGCAAACGCAAGGAGGGAGCGTCAACGCCCGATCACTCGGGCAGGGAGGTGCTGGCGATCGGGTCGGGGAGAGCGCCCAAGGTGGGAAGAAAGGAGGCGCTCGCCATTAGCTTCACGGCGGAAGACGAGGAGAGAAGCCCGAAGGATAGCACTCTGCCGTTCGTGATCGACGCGATCATCGACCGATTCCTTATGAAGAAGGTGCTGATCAACAGTGGGGCGTCCATGAACGTGATCTACTTTGACGCATACACGGCGCTCGGAAGGCCCGCAGACAAGATGACGCAGGATCACGAGTGCGTTGCCAGTTTCACGGGCGAGACGTCGTATCCAATCGGGAGTGACAGCATCCGGGTCGGAATTGGCGCGTCCGAATTCATAGTCATGGACACCCCCTCCCCCTACAACGCCATAATCGGGAGGCCAGGGATTTGCAAGTTGAAAATGATCATCGCGGGACACATGCTCTTGGGACGATTCCCAACCGAACACGGAGTCGGATACGTCCGGGGATACAACAGCGAGAAGACAGCGAAACCCCGGGACAGGCACGAGGTCCTCACCCTGGAACCCGCACCAGGATCAGAAGTACCCGACGACTCGTGCGACGGGCTGATGGCCGTATCGCCCGTCCCCGAACGCGAAGAGCTGAGAACAATCCAGCTATCCTCCGAACACCCAGAGAGAACGGTCCGGATCAGAGCATCGCTGGCTCCCGCGATAGCCGAGCGGCTGATCGCACTGCTGAAGGAGAAGCAGGAGGTGTTCGCGTGGTCATACAAGGACATGCCCGGGATCAACACGAGCATCATATCCCATCGGTTGAGCGTCAGCGCCAGCGCCCGGGTAGTGAAGCAGAAGAGGCGGGCATATAAGGCGGAACATACACGGCGATGCACGAGGAGGTGGACCGATTACTGAGCATCGGGTTCATCCGGAAGGTGGATTATCCTAAGTGGATTTCCAACGCTGTAATGGCGCAGAAGAGTAACAAGAAGTGGAGGATGTGCATCGATTACAGTGACCTCAACAAAGCGTGCCCGAAGGACAGCTTCCCACTGGATCGACCAGCTGGTGGATGCGACAGCGGGGCACGAGCTCCTATCGATGATGGACGCGTATTCGGGCTACAACCAGATCTTCATGGACCCCGAAGACCAGGAGGCGACGACGTTTGTCACGGATAAGGGCCTGTACTGCTACGTCGTCATGCCTTTCGGGCTGAAAAACGCTGGCTCCACGTACCAGAGGCTCATGAACGCGATGTTTCATGGCCTGATTGGCAACATCGTGGACGTGTACGTGGATGACATACTGGTGAAGAGCGTCCAGGCGGTCGACCACATCTAGAACTTGGGGACTGTGCTCGACGTCCTCATCAAGAACGGCATAAGACTGAACCCCGCCAAGTGCACGTTCGGGGTCACCAACAGCAAATTCTTGGGGTATATTGTCAGCCAGCGAGGGATCAAAGCTGCGCCCGCTAAAGTAAAAGTGATCATCGACATGAAGCCGCCCGTCAAGAGGGTGGACCTGCAGAGCCTCACGGGAAAGCTCGCGTCCCTGAACCGATTCATCTCCCGGCACTCGGACAGGTGCGCCCCGTTCTTCAAAGCCCTACGAACGACGAACAAACGCGAGGTTGTGTGGACACCCGAATGCGAGTCATATTTCCTTCAGATCAAGGAATACTTAGCATCCATCCCGCTCGTCTCCAGACCCATCCGATGGGAAGTTTTGTACCTCTACCTGGCCGCTTCCCTCACGGCCGTCAATTCTGCCCTCGTCCGCAGGAAGGACTGCAAGGAATTGCCCGTTTTCTTCTCAGGGAAGGGCATGACGGGCGCCGAGACCCGGTATCCGACAATCGAGAAGATGGCGCTCACGCTCGTGACCGCCGCCCGACGGTTGAGGCCATACTTCCAGGCGCACAGCATCCACATCCTCACCAACGTGCCCTTGCGCCAGATACTCCAATCGCCCGATCACAGCGGTCGCCTGGCGAAGTGGGCTATCGAACTCAGCGAATTCGACCTCCAATATAAACCCCGCACGGCAATCAAGGGACAAGCAGTGGCGGACTTTATTGCCGAATACACGGAGGCAGAGGGGGCGCCGGTCCGAACGCCCAACGACCCGACGGTAGAGGCGTCCGACAAACCGGAGGTCGAGGAGCGACCATTGTCGGAGTGGAACCTCTACGTCGATGGTTCCTGTACAAAGAAGGTGAGCGGCGTCGAGATCATCTTGACCGGGCCGGGAGGGGTAAACGCGGAGTACGCCCTCAAGTTCGAATTCAAGACAACCAACAACGAGGCCGAGTACGAGGCGCTCATTGCGGGCCTGCAACTGGCCAAGAACTCAGAGGCGCCCGACCTCAACATATTCAGTGACTCGCAGTTGGTAGTGAGCCAGGTCGGAGGCGAATTCTAAGCAAAGGGGGAGTCCATGATTGCCTATCTAAGGCATGTGCAGACACTGATCAAGGGATTCAAATACGTCAATATCAACCACATACGCCGAGGATTCAACGCGAAAGCAGACAAGTTGGCCCGATTGGCCACGGCGCCCGTGCACACAGGGCCAGGGCAGCGCATCGTCGAAGTGTTGCGACGACCGAGCATCTCAGGAACAGAGCAGGTTCTGGCAATCGAACCACATGAGCATAGCTACATGGACGTACTCATTGCTTACAAGACGAGGGGAGAGCTACCACAGGACAAGCGAGAGGCCAGAACCATCGTCGCACGGGCGGCCAACTTCAGCGTGCGGGATGGGGCACTTTATCGACAAGGGAGGACTTGGGCAAGCCTCAAGTGCGTCGCTCCGACGAAAGGCAACCTGATCCTAAAAGAAATCCATTCGGGTACGTGCAGCCATCATGCGGGCGCCAGGTCGATCGCACATAAGGCCCTTCGATCCGGCTTCTGGTAGCCCACCATCCATGCGGACGCCACGACACTGACGAGCAAGTGTCACCAGTGCCAGCTGCACGCGCACCACCACCACGCGCCCGCCGTCCCACTATCCATCCTCCTGTCGCCCATTCCATTCGCACAGTGGGGACTGGACCTGATCGGAGAGCTGCCAAAATCGAAGGGGCAGTATAGGTATCTGATCGTCATCATCGACTACCACACGAAGTTCATTGATGCCCAACCAATGGCAAAGATCACCACGGAGAAGGTGGAAAGCTTCCTCTGGCGTTTTCTCTTCTGTCGATATGGGACGCCAATCAGCATCATAACGGACAACGGGCCACAGTTCAACAACCCCAGGCTCATAGCCTTCTGCAAGCTCCAAGGAACGGACCTCATTTTCGCGTCGCCAGCGCACCCCCAGACGAACGGACAAGTGGAAGCAGCGAACAAAATCATCAAGTCTGGCATCAAGAGAAAGTTTGAAGACATCGAACCCAGGGATGCGGGATACGGGCGCTGGCCCGAGGTCATTCCAGAGATTCTATGGTCCATCCGAACAACCGCCAACGCAGCCACAGGCGAAACCCCGTTCAGCCTGACGTTCGGAACGGAAGCTGTGCTACCCCTGGAGATTACCCATCAGAACCCACGGATCGAGGGGTACGACCCACGCACGAACAGTAAAGGGTTGCGGCTCAACAACGATCTGTTGGAGGAACGAAGAGACATGGCGCACCTGCACAACGCTGCGAACAAGCAGAGGATCGCGCAACTGTACAATCAGCGCATACGGGCTCCCCAATCCAACTGGGGGACTGGGTGATGAAGGCGATCCAACAGAAGGTGAAGGCGCTTCGCCCATTGTGGGAAGGCTCGTACGTCGTGGACGAGGTGATAAGCGCCAGCACTTTTTACCTAAGAGACATGCAGGGTCAACGACTACGCCACCCATGGAATATACAACACTTGAGGAAGTACTTTCATTAAAATTTGCCATATTGTACTTTCATTTTTCTCTGTGTAAACAATTATTTGTCGCGTTTGTTTGTCCTTACCCCGCCCGCCCATGTACTCGGGGGACTGGGGATAGGCTGCTCGCAAGGCTGTAACACTTGGTTAAAATTCCATTTTTAAAGTCCAAGCGCGCGTTCGCGTGAGTTACTCAAAAGATGTCAAAACAGAAATCATTAGAAGACAAGGCACATAAACGGAAAGGAAAAGAAACTTCATTAAATCCGCCCGATTACAAAAGACAACTGGCGGGAATCAAAGGCATGAAGGCCCGATTACAAAAAGTTACAACTACTCTATTACAAAAAAAAAGAAAGGAAACAAAGCTACTCTACTGGTCCGCCACCTCATCGCCCGCCACCTCAGCAGTCTGCTCCACCACCGCTTGCTCCACCACCGGCTCCTGACTTGGCTTAACGGGCGCCCCACCCGCCTGCTCCTCCAAGAAGGCGCTGTAGCGCTCCAAGTCCAGGAAGAGTGATACCACCTCCTGGAACTCAGCCACCTGGCTATCAGCCTCAGCGGCCACTAACTCCTTGAACTCCGAAGAATTCTTGAAGACGGCAACCGCCTCCGCTTAGGCCTGATGGACGCGCTCCTCGGTCCACGCCTGGCGCTCAACCTCCATCAGGCGAGACTCCATCTTCGCCACCCGGTTGGCCGCCTCAGCCTTCGCTTCTTCCAGCGCAGCCAGAGCAGTGTCCCGCTCGGCCTTGTGCAGCGCCTCTCGCTCTGTGGCCTCCCGGGCTCGCTCCGTCGCCCCCTGGACTTCGCGTCGCAGGCGATCCGCCAGCTCCTCAAACTTAGCCTGATCGTACAGGAGCCTCTTGTTTTCCTCGGCGAGCTTGCGCATCTCTTCCTTCAGACCCTCCGCATACCGATTGTTGGCAAAGCGCTCGCGCGCCAGATACATCTTGTGTTGCATCACCATGCAGAGGTTGAACGCCCTGTCCATCTCATCTGGACCATCAGCCGCCGCCTGCGGTATCAGCCCGTTGATGGACTTCACGCCGAGCTCGATGGCTTGTGTCAGCGGTGCACAGAAGGCAAACGGACTGTCCGTTCTAGCCCGCTTCAACGAAGGTTCAGCATTCCCCCCCTGCCTGGATACCCGTGGGGGACTTGGCGGACGGCTGGACGATTGGGGAGTAGCAGGAGTACGAGCCGATGACTGGGGCGTACGGGGAGTGTCCCGCCTATCCCGCAGGTCATCCCGGTCGAGCCGGCGCTGATCGCGACTCTCCTGGCGCTTCTCCCGGTGATGCTCAGCACGATCCGCCTTCGCCTGCGCCTTTGAGCCAGCAGCATTACCCGAGGGCGGGCGGGGGGCATCCGCCCGGATGGGCTGGGCACAGTCAGCAACGTTGGGGATGGGGAGCTTAGGTTGAGTAGCCTCCCCGAGCACGAGCCCATCTCGCCCATCGTCCTCCACCTTTCGGACCTTCGCAGCCGTATCCCGCAGCGCGGCCAGACGGCGCTTGAGCGCTTCATCCCTGTCTGTGGCCTTGGACTTCGTCATCTTCCCTGCAGAGCACACAAACGGAAGGTCAGCGACAAAAAACAGTTGGTCAAAACTACTCCTACTCCTAGCAACAAACTACACGACCCACAGACCAGGCGGCTTGGCAAGGCGCGTGTGCTCGATAAGATCCCAGTGGCAGGCGGCCCAGAAATATCTTGACTCGGGAGCCGGGTCGAACACGAACTTCAGGCGAGTGATCCTGGCCTCTTCGATGGGCGTGAGCGGATACTCGTTCGTATCAAGTTGATGAAAGGCTTGAGGGACTCGATCGATCTGGTCGGCATTGGCGGCATACTCAGGCGGGAAGGCGCCGAACTCCCAGTCACCCCCCACCAAGCAGTTGATCGTACGCCAGGAGGTTGAAGAGCTTGGCGGGTCCACCAACCACCACTTCACGCGGGGCTCCACCGTGAAGGTTCCCGAGTCCCTCTGGCGCGTAGAGTATCGCAGACGGAAGAAGTGGAGGAACTCCGCCTGCGTAGGCTGATCCATCCCGCTCACCCGAAAAATGTTGAACATAGCCACGAGCGTGCGGGTGAGCGTGGGCCCGCATTGGCCGAGAGAGATCCTCAGCAGTGCCAGCATATACTGGAAGAACGGATGCAATGGCAGCTTGATCCCGGCCTTGAGGTGGAACTCACTCAAGCAGACGTGTCCGGGCGGTGGGCGGGTGAACGTGTCGCTCTTGCCAGGTATCCGCAGGCGCACTGAACTCGGGATGTGGTAGTTACGCGCCCATCTGGCCATCTTCGTGGCGGACGGCGCGCGCTCTGGTTCTTGCACAGGCATCCCATCAGGAAACACCCAGTGAACGGGTCCGCCTTCTCCGAACTGAGGAACGGAATCCTCCCCCTGCGCCCTCTCCTCTCCCCATGGGTCAGAACCACCCGAATACCCGTCCGACGACCCCGACGAGCTTCCCAGTCCTGGAGCTGCGAGCGCCTTCTTGGGATCCATCGACTGCACCACGGGAGAAGTATTAGGAATGCAGCGCAGATGCGTCACACTCAACGCGGACTCGTAAGACGACGTACTCGACGTACTCGACCCGCCCGACCCACAACTAATCCACCCCACCCCCTCTATGTATATTCGTTCGCGCGATTGCCCGCTTGATACCTCTATCGGCTCCATCCCTAGACGCACGCATGCGCAAACCCACACTTAGCAAAAAAAATTCCCTAGCAAAAACACCAAAAACCCACAAAAACTACCCAAAAACAGATCAATCCCACCCCACTCAAGAACACGCCCTGTTCTTGAGCCCACAACCCAGAAACAAACAACAAGAACAGAAAAGAAAGAACCAAAAACAGAAAGGACGAGAGCCTCACCAAATTGAAGGATTGCGGGTCGAAAAGTTGCACGTCGAACAAAATTCCGGCAAGAAAAGAGCACGAACGAAGAAACAGTGAACAGGTTGCAGAGACATTCCGGCAGAGTTTCGGCAAAGTAAGAAAGTGATGAAGAAGACGAAGACCAGGGAGCCCTATTTATATTACTCGGACGGGACACGCAAACGAACACCAGCCGTCCATTTTCGCGTATCCACCGTCGGATCACGACACGTGGCCCGGGGCGGTTTACTTGCCCTCCTAAGTAACCGTGCCAACTCTTCAACTTCCCGCCTCGATTTCAAACCCTAGCACGGTCTCCAATAGCCCGACACGTGGCGCCCTTGCACCACTCCCACGTTCCCACGCGCGTGACGCCTACCCTTCGAGCAGTTATGACGACATCAGCATTTAATGCCAGGGCACGCCAGTATTAATGGCGACGGCTGCATTTATGGCAAAAACGGCTCCCGAGGAGAAGTCAAAAAGAATGTCACCTCAAAGAACACCTCGTCAGACAGAATCACCCCACCCAAGGCAGGTCACGTCACGCCTCCCGGGCTGGTGCGCTTAGCACCCGCACGCCCATGCGTCCGCAAGACACCATCAGGTTAGTACAACACCATTCGGGCGCCCCGAAAAGAGGTTGAACGCCTGAGTTCCCTTTTCGGGCGCGCGCCGAATGAAGAACTTACGCCGTACGGGCAAGGGGTTCTTCCTCTCTGTACACGTAAACGTTAGTCAGCAAGCCGGGTCAGGCGGCAGAGGCATGGGGTCCGCCCCCTCTTTGCGCGCGCTGAGACTGATGGGCGGCACGGGTATGGGGTCCGTCCTCTCCGTGAGCGCACCGTTACACGATCGAAGAGCAAGCCGACTGTCATAACGGAGGCATGGGGTCCGCCCCCTCTCTGAGGGTGCTAAGTCGATGGGCGGCACGGGCGTGGGGTTTTGCCCCTCCGTGTGAGCGCAACGTTAACGATCGAAAAGCCGACTCGGATGGCAGGGGCGTGCGGTCCGTCCCCCCTTGATCGTGCCGAGACCGATGAGCGTCGCGGGCATTGGTCCCGCCCTCCCCGGACGCTGAAGGCAAGCCGGATTAGGCGGCAAAGGCATGCGGTCCGTCCCCTCTTTGCGCGCACTAAGACCGAAGAACGGCACGGGCATGGGGCCCATCTCCTCCATACGCGTTAATTGTACGTCGCGGTCTTGATCACTCCGTTTACGCTACACCGTACGCGACGGCATCCCCGTTGACGTACGCGGTGCACAGCGGCATCCCAACGCTTGTGTCACGAAAAACATTCGCATAAATTCACGCATCATACCATACATCATACCATACATCATACCATACACACACATTTTACATAAATTGTCTATGATTGCCCCTATTTCGTGTTTTACTGGCCGAACACCATGGGCGCCCGGCTCCAAACAGCAAGACTCGTTTGGACGCCGGACCCACATGTACAGATTCGCACGAACAGGTACACGGTCGGACACCCAGGTACCTACTCCGTCATGCGAGCCCTTCCTTGACCGGAGAGTTGGGGGACTTGGGGATCACAGGACCACGCACCACCGCTCAATCGGATAAGTATATGTGTTAATCGCACGAACCTTTTTTTCAACTCCCCAGTCAAGAAAGTTCTCTTTGACTTGGGGACTTGGGGGACTTGTTAGTACTGCATAATTGGTTGTCCGATTAAATATACTTATCCGCTTAAGCAGGAAAGCAACACCTACCCGACCGCCAACAAGACCACCAAAGAGGCTTCAACTTCACTCGCAAGATCTACCTCATCCAAACGCGCACGCGCCCGTGGGACGCACGCCCGAATGTGCGGATCACACATCAGCAGAACCACACCAGTCCCACATCGAAGAGCACAAGTGAGCATCAAACTCAACCACCTATATATGCAAGGTATTTATTACAGGTAAGAAAATTCAATTCACTCCACCACATATTACTTACGCGCACGTTCGCACGACTGTTATATCCAATACATCATCTGACTTAGGCATCGGAGCGTTGAAGGCGGGCCACCCCGTCTCGAACCCTGACCGCCCGCTTGTTGTTGTATTCTTCTAACAGCCTCACCCGGACACGCGCCCACCCGTTCACCTGAAGAGAGAGGAAGCGCCCGACCATCCGAACAGCCCCAACGTTCGGACGTACAACAAGGAGAAGGAGTACTCGTACTTGCTTCTGCCAGATTACGTCTCGCACGTAATTCGGTAGAAACAGGAGGCATCTCTGTTTTTAAGGGGAGGTCGCTTACTACAACAATATATTGTGGACGATTTTGTAAAGATTGAGGCACATAGGCTTCGGTGGATATAATTTAATCAAAAAACCATTCGAGAAGAACTTTATCAAGATTTACAAGACCCTCTCCAAGCTGGTGAACTCAATAGAGGTACATAGTCTCCTTAGCTGTTGTATCTAAAAAAAACTGAAAGCTTCAAGTATGGTGTTTAACATAGAAAATATTGATCAATTTAAAGTATAGTGTTGTTTTTCAGACTTGAAAGAAAAATTAAATTGTTTTTGGATTTAACCTACTGAACTTTTACCTTCTGTATAGATAATGTGGGTTGACGATGAACAATACTTCCTTCATCATTTGGTGGAAGCCCACATGATATGCATTAGCGTTATCAAAATGATATGTCATTAGTACAAAAGTATGGTAAAGCAGACATATTGCTAACTATGACATGCAATCCAGCATGGGAGGAGATAGTGAATGAATTACTTCTAGGTCAAATATCACAAGATTTTCCTGATATGTTTACTAGAATACTCAGAGCCAAATATGAGCTTTTGAAGAAAGATATTACAACATTAGAGTTCTTGGCAAGGTTATTGCCCATGTGCATGTTATTGAGTTTCAAAAGAGTGGTTCACCACATTGTCATATGCTTATTATTTTTGATGAGCCTATAAATACACTTGATGATTATGATCATATTGTACGGGCTGAAATTTCAGATGCTGATGAGAAACCACAGTTATACGATACTGTACTTAGACATATGATACATGGACCATGTGGAGTTGTTAATCAGAACTCTCCACATATGCATAATGCACGATGCAAGAGAGGTTATCTAAAGCAGTTTTCTGAATTGACTGTCCAAGGATGATTGTTATCTAATATATAGGAGGCGTAACGATGGACGGTCAATAGCTTTGAATAGAAATGGAGAAGTGGAAATTCACAAGTTCTTCCATATAATCCATGATTTTTATTGAAGTACGATTCTCATATAAACTTGGATGTAACAACCCGAACAAAAAATTACGCACAAATCGGCACGAATTAAGATTATCTTTAATTAATCATATCATGTAGTTTGTTAACGACTTTTTTATTGAGGAAGAATTAGACTTTATTTTCTTCATGAAAATCATAGAGTATTTTATTTCAAGCACATAAAAATTTTCGGGAAATTTTTCAGATAAACGAGCTATTTTTTATGATTTTTGGAAATCTACGTGGAAAAAATATTTAAAAGTAGTTATTTTAGGTCGGTTTAATCTAAACCGTTGGATCTTGATCAAATCAAACCTCAACTGTTCATCTGATCAGGTGCTTGGGAGTATAAATATGGTATTTATGGTGTAAGTACGAAAAAAAATTAGAAAATGCAGAAATACTAGAAAATCTGGTTAACCCGTTTCGCGACCCTACCCGATTCGAGTTCAAACCCGCTGGAAAACACCACCGTTGACGGAATTCTTGGTATAGTTTTGAATCTCTCTCTTCCCTCTTTCGATTCATGTATGTATTGTTGATTTTGGGTGCGAATCGTAGCGAGTTTTGGGTTAGGTTTCGGGTTTAATCATCGGTGGTGTTTCGGCCACTTTCCAGGGATGGTAAGGGCAGGAATCGATGGGGTTTTCCACCAGGAGTCGAACCCCTATGGTTGGGGGGGACCGAGGGGAATCGACGGCGTCGAAATTGGCAGGAATCTTTTTCTGGCGACTTTCGACCTGTGGACCTTTGGGCCAATTTTCGGCCAAACGACGGTGAGTTGGGTTTTGGGCTAGTTGGAAAAGTTGTTGGCCTCATTTTGATCTTTCCAACGATGGGTCAAACGCTTCTTTTGGAGCAATTTGCACCGGAGGCGCGTATGGTTTATACGCCGCCGCTTGTGGAGGAGCAAGAGGGCCACACGCCGCCATCCATGGCAGGGTTCCGGCAAGGCGAAATTCCAAAGTTGACCGGGGAATTTTCAGGATAGTTTCTGAGTTTAGTTTCGCATGTTTTATAGAATTTCAGTATTAAATGAATCTGTTATTTATTCAGGAGACTGTGATCGAGATTTTGGTGAGGGGACTTCCGCCAGACTATAGAGCTAGCTATGTACTGTAGGTGGACACTTTATTTTCACTATCGATTTGATTATGCACTTTGCGAGTATGCATTTGCATGGAGGCACATATGATCTCTTTTACACAGAGCATAGTCACAGTTGATGCATCGATGCACTGGCTTCTCGACTGATCCCCGAGACACTTCAGGAGGGATAAGACAAACACCCGACTCGTGATTTACACACTACCCAGGAGGGTTAGGACAAACACCTGACCGGGGCATTCTTGTAACTTTGAGGTAAATGTACTCAAGTTACTGCCTCCACACATTACACAGTACCCAGGAGCGTTAGGACAAACATCTGACCTGGCCTTGTTTATTTTTAGACTTGCATCATTTTTATGCACATGGATAGTGAAAGGCATATCATTTATAGTTTTCAGTTTAAAGTGAAATATTATTTTCGTTCATTCACTCTAACAGTTTTATTATTTTATGTGCATTTCCCTGGGCTTTTCAGTCTTCCCTGTCCAGTTTGTAGTTTGTATCATGAGATTGCACGTTAGCGACGGAGGCTAGAGTTCGTGTTACTGTACTCATCTAGTTGGTTCCTAGCTTAACCAACTAGTCTTGTGTATTATGTAAATTAGAAGTCGCTTTGAATACTGTATAGAGTTTACTTTCGTTGTGTTGAATTTTTCATTTAGTCCTTCGAATTTCTTATAATCTTCTGTAAGCAGTTTATATTTCTAGTGGATTTAGTGTTTGACTGATTTGAGAAATCCTGTTGGGATTTGGTGCCCACGGTTTGTTTTTGTGGATATTTTAGAAGTGTGTTTTCCTTGCAGGTTTTCAGGTTTCTTGATTTTAAAAGAAACTCTTGCAATTTTTTTTGTAGATTTCGTTCTCGTTATGGCTTAATTCCGATTCAGGCAACTAAATCAGGATCAGATCCTTTTAGTTGCAGGTTTTGTAGACTTGTGCAATGTGTTACCAAGGACATTTACAAATACACAGCACTTCCGGAGCGATGGTCCGACCGGCCGGCGGATCCCCTTCAATACTTATAGTGTTGTGTGTCTTTAAATGTTTAAGGTTTCATGAGTGTATATTTTATGTTTTGTTGACTAATGTGTTTTCTAATCCATAAGAGATGCCTCATAGACGTTGATCTCGCGTTAATAGGGCTAAGGATCATGATGAGGATCAGCAAATGCATGACTTATGCAAGTTTTATAGTTTGATCCTGTAGCAAGGGCAAGAACAACTGGAGCAACCATTTTTTTCAGGTTCCATAGATCCTGAGACATGTGAGGCTTGGATAGTTCAGTTGGAGCGAGTACGTGAACGACTTCATTTCACTCCAGAGCACAGGAATGTAAAAGATTTTGGTTTACTTGAGTCACATACTTACTTTTGGTGAGCTAGTACTGAGAGGGTTCCTGTTGACACCTCATGGCCTACATTCAGAGAATTTTTCATGCCTCGATATTTCAACCAGGCTACCCAGCAGAGAAAATATGAAGAGTTCACCAACCTGAGGCAAGGCAGTATGTTAGTGCTTGAATATCGAGATAAATTTACTTGTTTGTCTCGATTTACGCGTGATATGGTGGCGAGTGAGGAATCTAAATGTGGGAGGTTTGAGCTAGATCTGAATCTAAACATCAAGGGGACACTAACAATTATGTCTCAGGATAATTTTGATGAGTTTGTTAGTGCAGCAATCAGAGGCGAGGATGTGGAAAGGGAGAGAGCTGCAATTTCAGTTTCGCTGCTTCGAGGAAGGTGGACCCAACCAGGGTTCTTCAAAGAGATTGAGTTCAGGTACATCAGGCTCAGCCTCTTCTTTTGGCAGTGGACCTTATAGATTTCCTACTGGCACATCTGGTCAGAGTAGGAGCCAGAGATAGAGGAGCGATCGACCTCAGGGGCAACAATCAAGTTGGAGTTTTAGTGGATCGAGTTATTCTCGATGCTCATATAACACACAAGCTACACTGAGAGATTTTCCATTGTGTAACATTTGTAACAAGTGGCATTTCGGTTCGTGTCACGGAACACTACCATTTGTTATCGTTGTAGCCAGGAAGGTTACTTTTCTAGGGAGTGTCCACAGTTAGCCCCTTTTGGTGGTTCTGCCACCCATAATTCAGGTGAAGAACAGGGTACGACTTCTGGAGTTCGACCAGTGCATCCCATAGAGCAAGAAAATCAGCAGAACCATAATCAGCGTGGACGACTAGTTGGGGAGGCCAGAGTGCATGCCATAACCCTGCGAGAGGGCAGAGCTTCCTCAGAGGTTATTATTGGTACGTTATATACTTTTGGTTATCCGGTTCTTACTTTACTAGACCTGGGGGCTACACATTCTTTTATGTCATATAGGTTGACATCTTTGGTCACTATACATACTTCTCCACTTTCGGGTATGTGGCGAGTGTTATATCTATCCGGTGAGGTTGTGAGTGTCGGATGGGTGTATATGGACTGTGAGATTTTTGTAAGAGGTTATGGGTTAGCTGCGGATTTAATGTTGTTAGACATTGTAGATTTTGATGTAATTCTGAGGATGGACTTCTTAGAAGGTCATTGGGCAGTCTTTGATTGTCATAAAAATGAGGTAGTCTTTAGAAGTCCAGGAATGCCAGAAATCTTATTTTTCGGTGAAAGGAATACTTCTTCACCTTGTATGATTTCGGCAATGAAAGCGAAAAAGATGTTAAGGAAGGGTTGTGTGGCATTTTTGGCTCATGTAGTCAACACGGAGGTGTGCTTGCCTAATATCGGGGACATTTCCATAGTTTGTGAGTATCCAGATATTTTTCCTAAGGATTTACCTGGTCTTCCTCCAGTGAGGGAGATTGATTTTACCATTGAGTTACTTCCAGGTATTGGTCCTATTTCTCAGTCACTATATCGAATGGCCCCAGCAGAGTTAAAGGAGTTACAGGTTAAACTGCAGGAGTTGATCGATAAGGGTTTTATTCGACCCAGTGTTTCACCCTGGAGTGCTCCCATGTTGTTCATGAGGAAGAATGATGGTTCAATGAGATTGTGCACTAATTATCGAAAATTGAATCAAGTCACGGTGAATAATAAGTATCATTTACAGTGGATTGATCATTTATTCGATCAACTAAAAGGAGCTACAGTTTTCTCTAAGATTGATCTCAGGTCGGGATACCATCAACTTCGGATTCGAGAATCATATATTTCTAAGACAGTCTTCCGATCACGCTATGGGGATTATGAGTTTCTTGTTATGCCTTTTGGCTTGACAAATAACCCAGCCGCTTTTATGGACCTCATAAATAGAGTCTTCAGGTGATACTTAGATAAACGTGTCATTGTATTTATCGATGATATCTTAATATATTCCAAGGATGTGAAGCAAAACCGGAAGCATTTACGTGCTGTTTTGCAAACTTTGCGGGATTCTCAGTTGTATGCAAAGTTTAGCAAGTGTGAATTTTGGCTAGAAAATGTGAAATTTTTGGGTCATGTGATTTCAACTGTGGGAGTTAATGTTGATCCAAATAAAATTAAAGCGGTGTTGAATTCGAGCAGACCGACCAGTGTAACTGAGATAAGAAGTTTCTTGGGTTTAGTAGGTTATTATCGCCGTTTTGTACAAGACTTTTCGAGGATTGTGACTCCGCTTACTCGATTGACGAAGAAATGAGTCAAATTTGAGTGGTCTGATGCCTGCGAAGAGAGTTATCTAACGTTGAAGGAAAAATTGACCACGGCACCAGTGTTGACATTGCCTGATGAAAGTGGGGAATATGTTACTTATAGTGATGCTTCAAAATTGGGCCTTGGCTGTGTTTTGTTGCAACATGGTAAGGTCGTTGCATATGATTTCTTATAATTTAAGCCCCACGAAGTTAATTATCCCACACATGATCTTGAACTTGCTGCCATTGTGCTGGCACTAAAGAGTTGGAGGTTGTATGGAGCGCAGTGTAAGATTTATATTGATCACAAGAGTCTCACTTACCTACGTACTCAACCAGATCTGAACATAAGGCAACAAAGATAAATGGAGTTAATTAATGATTATGACTGTACTTTCAAGTACCATCAAGAAAAAGTTAATGTTGTGGCTGATGCTCATAGAAGGAAATTTGGAGCCTCTCTATTTCATGTACGTGTCATAAAGGTATCTTTGTTAGATGAGTTGCGAGCTATGGGAGTAGAATTGGAATAGAGAGATGATGGAGCACTATTAGCCAATTTTCAAGTCCGATATGTGTTGTTTGACCAGGTACGAAGACCCAGGATGTAGATCCCTATCTATGGAGTAAAAAGAATATGATTCAGAATGACGAACCAACAGAGATTTGACTAAGGAATGACGGTACTTTAATGCTCAGAGGAAGACTGTGTGTTCCTAGGAATGACGAGCTGAAGAAGGAAATACTTGATCAGCTTATGCCATGCATCCGGGCAATACGAAAATGTTTCAAACATAGAAAGCTTACTACTAGTGGCATAACATGAAAAGAGAAATAGCCATATATGTGAGCAAGTGCCTTATTTGTCAACAGGTGAAGGCAGAGCGGCAGAAACTTGCTGGAAAGTTACAACCATTAGTGATTCTGGTTTGGAAGTGGGAGCATATTACCATGGACTTTGTATATCATCTACCTCTTACATCCAATGTAATACTGGCATTTGGGTAATTATTGACCACCTTACGAAATCATCTCATTTCCTTGCTCTTCCAAGAAAACTCTATGTGAGCAAATTAGCAAAGTTATATATGCAGGAGATTGTAAGATTGCACAGTGTGCTAGTGTGTATAGTTTCTAATCGGGATACTCAGTTCACATTTTAGTACAGCCTTCCACCCTCAGACTGATGGCCAATCGGAGAGAACCATACAGACTTTGGACGAGTGGGTGTGGTGGCGTATAGGTTGGCACTACCTTCTGAGATGGCCAGAGTACATGATGTATTCCATGTGTCTTTGTTGCGGAAATATATTTCTGATCCATCTCATGTTCTGACACTTTATCAGCTCCCTATACGGGAGGATTTGACTTATGTGGAAGAGGCAGTCCAAATTTTTGATCGGAGAGTCCAGGAACTAAGTCACAAAACCATTCCACTTGTGAAGGTCTTGTGGATGAACCATGTAATTGAGGAGGCCACTTAGGAACCAAGGCAGCATATGCGAGAGCAGTACCCCTATCTCTTTGATTAGCAAGTATGTAAATTTCGAGGATGAACTTTTTATTAGAGAGGGTAGATTGTAACAACCCGAACCAAAAATTACGCACATATCGATACGAATTAGGATTATCGCTAATTAATTGTATCATGTGGTTTGTTAACGACTTTTTCACTGAGCGAGAGTTAGACTTTATTTTCTTCATGAAAGTCGTAGAGTATTTTATTATAAACTCGTAGGAATTTTCGGAGAATTTTTTCGGATAAGTGAGCTATTTTTTATAATTTTTGAAAGTCTACCTGGAGAAAATATTTAAAAGTAGTTATTTTAGGTCAGTTTAATCTGAACCATTGGATCTTGATCAGATCAAACCTCAGCCGTTGATCTGACCAGGTGCCTGGGGGGTATAAATACGGTATTTACAGTGTGTTAGGTTTTGGGTTTAATCGCCGGTGGTGTTCCAGAGTCAAACTCCTATGGTTGGGGGGACCGAAGGGCGTCGACAGCGTCGAAATCGGTCAAAATCTTTTTCCAGTGATTTTCGGGCCGTGGACTTTCGGATCAATTTCCAGCCAAACAGCGGCGAGTTGGGTTTTGGGCCAGTTGGGAAATTTGTTGGTTCGTTGTGATCTTTCCAACGAGGGGTTGAACACTCCTTTGGAGCAATTTGCACCGGAGGCATGTGAGGGCCATGTGTCGCTGTCTACAGTGGGATTCCGGCGAGGTGAAAATTCAAAATTGACCGGGGGGTTTCCGGGATTGTTTTTGAGGTGATTGTCGCACGTTTTATCGAATTTTTGTATTAAATGAATCTGTTATTTATTCAGGAGACCGTGATCGAGATTTTGGCGTGGGGACTTCCGCCGGACCACAGAGCTAGCTGTGTACTGTGAGTGGATACTTTATTTTCACTGTTGATTTGCGAGTCTATGATTATGATTTTTACGAGTATGAATTTATGATTATACATTTTATAATTATACATTTTACGAGTATGCATTTCCATGGAGGCACATATGATTTCTTTTATACAGAGCATAGTCACAGTTGATGCATCGATACACTGGCTTCTGAGATGATCCTCGAGACTCTCTGGGAGGGATAGGACAAACACCTGACCCTTGATTTACACAGTACCCAGGAGGGTTAGGACAAACACCTGACTTGGGCATTCTTGTAACTTTGAAGAAAATGTACTCAAGTTACTGCCTTCACACATTACACAGTACCCAGTAGAGTTAAGACAAACACATGACCTAACCTTGTTTATTTTTAGACTCGCATCATTTTTATGTACATTGATAGTGAAAGGTATACCATTTATAGTTTTCAGTTTAAAGTGAAATATTATTTTCGTCCACCCACTCTAACAGTTTTATTATTTTATGTGCATTTCCCTGGCGTTTTCGGTTTTCTCCGTCCAGTTTGTAGTTTGTATCCTGAGATTACACGTTAGCGACGGAGGCATATAGTTCGTGTTACTGTACTCATCTAGTAGGTTTCTAGCTTAACCTGCTAGTCCTGTGTATTATGTAAATTAGAAGTCGCTCTGAATACTATATAGTGTTTACTTCCGTTGTGTTGAATTTTCCATTTAGTCCTTCAGATTTCTTATCACCTTCTATAAACAGTTTATATTTCTAGTGGTTTCGGTGGTTGACTGATTTGAGAAATTCGATTGGGATTTGGTGCCCAAGGTTTGTTTTTATGGACATTTTAGAAGTGTGTTTTCCTTGCTGATTTTTAGGTTTCTTGATTTTAAAAGAAACTCTGGCAAAAGTTTTGTAGATTTGGTTGTCGTTAGGACTTAATTCTAGTTTAGGCAACTAAAACGGGATCGGGTCCTTTCATTGGAAGTCTGCAGCAGCATCAAGTCTGTGAAGTATCTGTATAAATATGTTTACAAGGGACCTGATCATGTTTCACTTGAGGTGCAGTTAGGACCATGCTACGATGAAATATCAAAATATTTGGATGCAAGATGGATTTGTGATCCAGAGACATTGTGGAAGCTTTTAAGCTTTCCAACGAATCATACATATCCTTCTATATTTCGACTGTAGATTCATCTTCCGAATAGGCACCAAGTCACCTACTATAGTCATACTTCAATAGTTGAAATTATGGATGACCCAAGGAGTTTGATGACCATGCTTACAGAACTTTTCAAAATGAATTCTGTTTCTAAATTTGCAAGGCAATGGTTATACAGAGAATTTCCTGAGCATTTCACATGGCTCAGGTCTAGAAGAAGATGGCAAAGGGGGGGTACTCCACAAAAACTTATTGGAAGAATTTATACAGTATGTCCATCTGAAGGTGAGCGTTATTATCTTCGTATTTTGTTAAATCATAGTAGAGGTCCTAAGTCATTTGATGATCTTCTCACAGTAGACGATATAGCATTTCCAACTTTTAAGCAAGCTGCTAAGAAAATAGGCTTACTTGAGGAAGATGGTAGCATTCGTCAGTGCCTATTAGAAGCAACAACTACTACAATGCCTTCAGCTTTACAAAGATTATTTGCAACAATCTTTTGTGGACCAATTGGAGTTCGCAGATTATGGGATGAGTTTCATTTATTTATGGCTGAACACTACTCAACCCGTAGTAGTTCAAATATTCATGTCATTGTCAATCTGTTACTAAGAGATTTAGATACATTGTTGCAGCAACATCAGAAAAGAGTTTATGATTATGATCTCCCTCAAATCGATATTCAATTTGACAATTTTAGTGGAATTAGAAGAAGCATACAAGATGAGTTGTTTGTACATGTTTCGTTAGAAGATTTGGCATCTATTGATAGATTAAATGCAGATCAGCAAAGGTCATTTGACCCAATCATGACAGGAATTAGACACAATGAGTCGATGTCTTTCTTCATTGATGGGCCTGGAGGAACTGGAAAGACATATCTCTATCGTTCTATTCTAGCATCACTAAGGAGTAAAGGTCACATTGCAATTGCCACAGCTACATCTGGAATTGCAACTACTATATTACCAGGTGGAAGAATAGCACATTCAAGATTTAAGATTCAAATTGACTTGCTGTCTAAAAATAATTGCAAAGAAAGTAAGCAATCAGACTTGGAAGATCTATTTAGGCGAGCAACTGTTCTTATATGGGATGAAGCTATAATGACTCACAGAAAAGATTTCGAGTACTTGGATGCAACTCTTAGAGATATTACGGAAGTGGATATGCCATTTGGTGGGAAAATCATGGTTCTTGGTGGAGATTTTAGGCAAGTTTTTCCTGTTGTACCACGTAGTAGCAAAGCACAGACGATAGACGAGTGTATTGTAAAGTCTCCATTATGGAATGCAATAAAAGTGCTCCGCCTGAAACACAATATGAGAGCTTAGAATGATCCAAAATTTGCATATTTCCTACTTCGTGTTGGTGACGGTAATGAGCCATTTGTCCAAGATGATATGATAAAGATTCCAGAAGCATTAGTTCTTCCTTGGTATGGTGATGAATCTCTTAGCCTATTAATTGAATCTATTTTTCCGAGATTGCCTGACAATGTATTTAGTAGTTCATATATGGTTGACAGAGCTATCATAACTCCTAGGAATGAGGATGTGGACAAGCTTAATGACGTGGTGTTGAAGTCATTTCCAGGTGAAGAACGAATTTACTACTCTTTTGATAGAGTTGAAGATGACCCTCATAACTTATATCAGCAAGAGTTCTTGAATTCTATTGCTCCAGGGGGATTACCCTCTCATAAGTTGACACTAAAGTTAGGCGCACCAATTATGCTACTTAGAAATATTGATCCAAAAAGTGGGTTGTGCAATGAAACAAGGTTGGTATGTCGTCAGTCCTTCCCAAATTTTATTGATGCTGAGATTCTAACAGGACATTTCAAGGGTACAAGAGTCTTGCTTCCAAGAATTCCTCTCAAGCCTATCGAAAACATAAAGCTTCCGTTCTCTCGTATACGTTGTCAGTTTCTATAAGATTAAGCTTTGCATTAACAATAAACAAAGGTCAAGGACGAACAATTCCTATTGTTGGTGTGTACCTACTAATCGTGTCTTTAATCATGGCCAACTGTATATAGCTTTGTCAAGAGGAGTCTCCGTACAAACAACAAAAGTCTTAATTACAAACAGTGTAGTTGACGGAGAACCTGGAGTTCACACCAACAATGTTGTGTATAAAGATTTTCTTACATCATGCCAAAGACAGATATGGTGACCACTGTAAGATGAACATTTTTTTCCTACGTTTCATTGTGCATATTTTGCTTCAATTTTGCAACTCATATTTTTTTTTCTTATTCATAACTACATTCGCAAGTTATATTGAACATTACTTTATGGCATTTTATGGCTATAATAGGACACTGGAATAAGAGAGCTCAGACACTAAATATAGCTTCGAAGTGGGATAAGTGAGTAAAGGTAAGCATTATATATACAACAAGCATTAGATAGGAGCATCTATACTATATTCTAACTTGCTTATTATCAATTTTGACCATAATTCTTTACTACATACTTGCTACTGTGATAATTCATATAAGACCAAAAACATTGACCATTTGACCATCACTCTGCTACATATATATTTTCTTTTCATTTTTCCTGTATTTTCTCTGAAAAGTTGATGTAGTACTAGTCTTGGACAAATTCATAATTGCAAGTTGTATCACTGTTGAAATTGCACAATATAAATTTCATATTCTAGCTAGCCTTTACATACTTATGCAGCTGGATTCTTAGTTCTTCTATATCAAGGCTATGACTCTTCAATCTAATTTAGTCAAATAACTTATATATCAACGTGTAATATTTAGTTTCACGAATTTTGCACACGCATCACGTGTGTGCATTCTACTAGTATATAATTAAGAAAAGTGTTCATCCACTGAATAAAAGCTAGACGAGCACAAAAGAGGCTTGTCTAGTTGTTGCGGTGGCAGTTCTTAATCTCTACAAGGAAGGAGCGAGGGCCAAATCAAAGCACTCAAAAATTGAATCAAGAAACAAACGACAACTTGATCAAACTACTGAATAAAACAAAGACTAAATCGATCAAAAACTTGCTCTATAATTTGACACTTAAGAAAAATTAACTGCATCTATTAAATCAGGTTACTATGCACCCGGGGCTAAACACTCTCAGAGACTAATTTTCTTTAGTGACATGTGGCGCAATCTTGCTCGTTAAAATTCTCAACTTTCTTAAAGATTGACTGAGCTTATTATAAGCTCAGTACACATGATCCTCATCTTTGCTCAGGAAATTAGCCACCGTAAAAACCTCCGTCGTTGGCCACCGCGAAACCTCCTTCCTTCACCTCGCTCTCCCTCCTCCTCCCAGTCACACTCCTCTGCTCTTGCCAACCAAAATTCCCTATGGGCACCGAGAGTCAATCTAGTTGGGGGATCGCCGCTCGTCTATGTTTCAGTCTCGATCTTCTTTAAGCGTTCATATCCACGCGCGCGATGCATCATGACCACCACGCTGCTCCTCGGCCTCGCACAATGTTTCAGCCTCGACCATCGTGCACTCCCCTCTTCGGCCTCGTCGCACTGCCTCTCCCTGCCGTCATAACTTAGCGGCGCTCCACGGATCCGACATTGGTGCCCATTCCCGCATAGCAACGATCGACGGACAGCCACAGACTCTCATCTCATTGACTGAGAACGGAGGTTAGCAAGAGAGGGAAGGCGCAGGATACGATGCCGCCAATTGACGGCCAAGAGGCTATCACGTCGAGTTGACGATGGCGAGGTGGAGGCCGAGCTTGATGGAGGACGAGGAAGATGGAGAGGCCGATGGAATCAGAGGGAGGGAGTTTTGGGAGGCGATGGGATCGTCGAAGGTGTCTCGCCGACGAGGAGATCGGGGTGGTGGAGTAAGAGAGGGATGGGTCCACCTGGAAGGTAGGCTTGTAGTGGTGAACGTGGTCAGGCGTGACCAACGGAGAAATTCGGCGGCGACGGCGAGGTCAAGAGGGTATTGCGTCGGAGGTGACGGTGCTTCATGAGAGAGAGAGAAGTATGCACGTAGTTATCTCAGCATAACCTCAGTCGACAAAGAACTGAGAAGAAAGAAGACAAAATGACCAATTAGATTATGACACGTGTCATTTTCTAAAATTTTAGAGCCGAGAATGAATAGTTTGGGATGCATTTCAGAATTTTCACAATCTATAATCATCTTATGATGTGGACAAATATACTTTAACCGAGTCTTACTAATGTCTTTATGGATGTACATGTACTACAACTAATCGATGGATAAATTAAGAATGCAACTATGGGATCCAAGTTTTCTGCCACTAGATTTAGAAGAGGCTTTATGTATCATATAAATATATCATTCTTTTAAATTGGTTCTCATGTAGGTAGAGATAGAAAGAGATCTAGGTTTTTATTTTCTGAGTGAAAAGAAATCGATCTAGCTTCAAATTATCAATTACGTATATGCAGCTGCAGCCTGCAGGCGAACTCTTGTTGTTCGCTTCGACCACGGTAACAGTTAGTTTTCAAATCATTCTACACATGTTTGCAATAGAATAATTTCACGTCCATGCCATTTAATGCATGCAACGCTGCTGATCTTGATTTCCTTTGGGGAGGTTATATTGCAAGCCTTCACAACACATCTTCAGATATTATGAGTTTCCATGATTGACAACCACATTACTTAACCTCACCCACACATTCTGATTCGAATACCCGTAGTACACTGAGTACCTTCTTTAGGGACTTACCGAGTTTGAGTACACTGCCGGAATTAGGCGATTCTGCGGTCTTGTAATCCCAAAGGTATACACATTCTGTATGTACTCCAGAGCTCCCCTTGCTCAGGTTATTGCCTCAATCCTGTACCACAACAAACAAATGATAATGTCCTCAGGCATACAACTACTGCATCATTAACATTGACCACAAGGGGTTGCTAGAACAAACGGTTTGTTTCTTTCAATAGCGACCATTGTTTTGTTCAGACGGGCTGAAGAGAAACATAAATTAATTGTTATAACAAATCAGCTTTAAATTGATCATTGACATCAATAAGGTCCCCAGAATATAGGTTTTCCTAGAGTACTATACTTTAATTACAACTTTGGGGCTTCATGTCATCAAAATTTGTATCGAGGGTGGTGACTCTCTGCAGTAAGTTGCACATAATTTGGAACAGCCAGCTGAGCAAAATTTGGAGAGGTGTCTGCGGCATCCCATGAAAGGTCACCATCTTTATGATACTGTTCGTCCATAACAAATAGATGCGATATAAAGGTTCTTCGCCCACTTCTCCTGTAAGATGCAAGTGTGTTAATATATCTTTCGCTACAACACAAAAACTGGCACGTAGAGAAGTGAAAAATTATATGGCACTATTATGCTACCTTAACATGTGAACTGGGAAAAGCAGAAGTACGGAGTGTCTCCTGTGTTTCATCTAGAGGTTTTTTCTTTGGCACACTGAGAACCAAAGCGGCCTGATCCCATGTTGCAGCAGTTGCTGTTATACGGTATCCAGAATCCCACCGCCGATGTATTCCTTCACTAGGATAGAGGAAATCTAGTTCAACAACCTGAGAACAATATATTGGCAGTGTGTTAAACACCTATTGCCTCATAGGCAATCTGGAACAAAAAGTTGGAATAAAATTGCTATAACAAGTCAAAATTACCTGATCGGAGAAATTAGCACCCCGAGACATAACAATGGACCATCTACTTCCAGAAGTGGCCATTGACGTAACAAAGAAACCCTCTTTCCACTTCTTGTTAATCCACTTAAAGGGAAATGTATCGCTGACTTTGTATGACTGTTGCGTAAAAAGTGTGCCTAAACCCAATCAATTAGCATCAGCTACATAGGAACCACAACTAACAAAAAAAAGAAGTAAAGTACAACAAGAATAAAGACTAAGGACCCAGACAACAAACGTCCATGAATAAAAATAATACTAACCCTTTGACATCACTACTAATGAACTCCCATTACTCGCTCCAGCTAATGCACTGATATAGTAATTCTTCTCCCACTGCTCCATTATCCATTCCTACGAGCACATTATGTCATAAAGGTGATCAAGATGCTACTTCAAAATAAACATAAAATTTCAAGAAACAGTTTTTTTTTTTTCAAGAACATCTCTGCCTGTATACAATAAGTCATATCACTAACTCCAGTAAACTATGTAATTAGGCCAAAGGAGACCTACTTCAGGTCTTTTGAAAGCATAAACATGTACCTTGTGAAGAGAAGTCGGAGAAAGTTCATAAACTTGAGATGTGAAACCAGTGCCTGCATCCATAATTAAGGCCCACAAATTTTGACAAGAGGCCACACTGCTGATATACAACCCATCCTCATTCCCTTTCTCAATATGTTGAGGTAGCCTTATATCAGCCACATTATAGTGATACCTACAGCAACATGAAAATGAAAAACTCTTTTTACAAATCTGACATAAAGGAAGATGCCAACAATTTAGTGAAATCTAGGACCGATCTGTTACATCAAACGTACCCAATATATTACGTAAACAGGTTCACTTGTCAAGTTTTAAAAAATACCTTTGCTTCATTGGTCTCCGAGCATTATAAACACTGATCCATTGTGTTGCTGGCATACCCATTCTAATTCTCTTCTTTGGTTGTTCATCATCTCCCTCCTCCATTGTCAATCTTCCTCTCTTATGACCAACTAGATTTATAAGCTTCACAAGACATAAAGCATATGTTAGATACACCAATCTTAGCATGACATATTAAGTACATAAACCCTGCTAAGGGGTAAAACCATCAAGAGCAAATGTAGAAGAGTATATGTACCTTCTGTGCACCCTCTGTGTTTATTGGCCTGATATCAGGATTTGGACTTACAGTCCCATCAAACAATGATATGTATTTTGCATAATTAGGTTCTTCATCAAACTTTAAGTTCACCACATGTTCCACAAACTGTCTAAAAGGGAGTGGAGAGAAGGAGCACAAGGTCTCTGGAGATGTTGCCATCTTCTTCTTGCAGACAAGGAATCCTTTATTCTCTCCCTGAAAACACCATCATGTTAAAAAATTGAAAGCAAGCATGAGAGATATCTATTCCAGCTAAGAAAGGACAAACCTGGTATCCTTGCCAGGGGAGGCGACCACGGAGAAGGAACACAAGGGTATAAGCTAGGGACTCAAGATCATCTCTCCTACTACTCGTTCTCCCTAAATGAGCATGTACGCTAGCATAACGTACTGTTCCTCTGTCAGACAATAAAAGTTAATTTAGGCAGTAGTCAACAGCTTAAAACAAAGAATATATAAACTGACGGTAAAAGAAACTCACATTAGATTTTTGAAAAGATTAGGGAACAATGTTTATACCTGAAAACATCTGGCCTTTGGTCATAATCAACATGCAGACCAGTTGAACTATCCCGCCATTTAGTAGCTGATTGGCCAAAAACAAAGTATTAGATATGGTTTATTGACTATCGTGCCACTTAACATAGATAAACTTTCTGAGATGAAACAAATACCTAGACCAAGATCAACTAAAAACAGTTTTTTCTCATCAGGAGTCCCTGGAGTACCAAGAAGAAAGTTCTCGGGCTTTACATCTCCATGTACATATCTGGAAATGTAACAGATAGCATAAAACAAATAAATTATCACTTGCAAAATTTAAGAGTAACACCAATCAATAACCTAACTAAGCAATAAATGGAAAGATGTGGAGAAAATATGAGAAAATCATTGTGTGGTTTTGCATTGCTGGGAACCCAATATCACACATCAGATATAGACATTAAGCTAGTAATGTCCAGATAGCAGATCATAGATACGCTATACCCATTCTACACTTCACACATATAAGCTTCAGTTGAGTGAACAATAATATTGACATAGCATATTAATTCTTTCTTATGAAAGCTTGAGAGATGGGGCAAATGGTCGCAGAATGTCATACCCTCGAGAATGCATCTTCTCCAATATTGATATTGCTTCAATGGCAATACATGCAACCATTTCAGTGGCCATTCTGAAAGTAAAAGGACCAGTTCAGTTGCGATGCTGAAAATGAATGAAAGTAAAATACACACACAGCTATATATATATATTCGAAGTACTTTAGAATCAACTTTTCAAACTTACGGTTGATTGCCATTGTTCCAAACATCCCACAAGCTTGGCCCCAACATATCCATCACCTGCAACAACAAAGTTCAGTGAAATAAACCAATCCCTGAACACGAGAATAAGCTTATATTATAATACCCTCCAGAAACCTACGAACCAAAGATAGACTGCATACCATGATATAATAGTCCCCTTGCTTGCCCTTATAGTGTACCCGCGGCACACCATGGCTGCCACCAAGAGTGCTGAACAAGAAACAAAAATGGCAACAGTGATTCAAAAATACAATTCAACTATAAAAAGAACAATCAGAACAATAAGAGACAATAGGATGCTCACTCATAAACTTTCCACTCCTGTGGCGGTCCATAATTGCACCCTTTACTACTTTTGTGCTCAAGTTTCAATGCCACCTATGAAACAGAGGTATATAACATGTGTATAAGCCAGAAGAGCAAAAAGTTAATACAAGCGAGAAACCAGAACTCACCAACCAAACATCATCAAATATATATACCTCAAATGCTCCAGGTCCAGTTCTCTCATTTGTATTTACAGCAGAAACACGCCGACCTACATACACTTGTCCGAAGCCACCCTTACCCAGCTTTCTATCTAATTTGTAGACAGGGGAGCCACCGACATGAACCTGTAATAACAAACCTGGATATTAGAATAGAGACAATATATTTCATCATCCAGAGATTCAAAAAACTACATTGGGTTCCTCCATATGCAGCACTTGTTGGAATACTAGTTCCTCAATCCACATTATTGCAACAACACCATAATCTAAAAGTCCCGCTGCAATGGTCAAAATTACAAATACTATGTATCATCATTATCAGAACACATACAAAAGACATGCCTATAAATTAAGAGGACTACATTCGATATGAAGTTCATAAAAAATGTAGGGACATAATCCTTTGTCGTACAACATAGCAGAAACAGAAACACGGACTATAGGCAACTGAAAACAAATCATCCTACATTTTCACCAATATCAACTGTATCAACAACTAGAGTGCCACATAGCATATGTGCCAAATACTTGTTCCCAGAACAGTCTTCAAGAAACAGTGGCCATGATCTCCTTACCATACCTCTCATTTTCACGAAATGGAAAGAGGAATTACCCTCATAAAACAGACTACTTCAGATCAAGTAACTGCCATAGTTTTGTAAAGAACACATTATGCATTCACAGTAAATCAGCAACTAACACCCTAAAAAAATAAAGTTATGAAGTGTACTCTACAAGTTCATAATTCGAGAAAACCTCAGAGTATCAGTCTAGAGTACCAGCCACCTATAACAGCTAAAACCTTCAAGAACCTACTACCTCTTAGATTACACCCACTCTAGTAACAGTAAGCAAACACTTTCCGCACTGTAAAGAACATATAAAAATGCAGACCAATACAATCAAATTCAAAACCGATAGGAGATCCCGCTTTTAAATTTGTGAAAAGATAAAAAGCAAACCTTTTCCGGAAGAGGAGCAGTGCTTCCTTCTTCATCAGCCTTACCAACACTCCTAACGCCGCCACTACCACTCTCATTCATCTTCTTCTCCTTCACTTCTTCTTCTTCCTTCGCCTCCTCCGCGGCCGCAACCTTCTTTTTCTCCGCCTTAACAACTACCTTCTTTTCATCTCCCGCCACCGTCTTCTGATTCTTGTTCTCCTTTTCAAGATTACTCAAAACTTCCGCCGCCGCTCGCCTTCGCCTTGTTCTTGTGGCAATGGCTCCTCCTCCGGCGTCGATCGGATTCGTGACCTGCTGCTGCTTCTTAGCTGCTGCTCCTCCACGGCCCCTTCCACGCTGTACCGGCATCGTTCATCCTCCGATTCTTCTCATCCTCTGTCCGTCCACGCACGCGCCGCGGCCGCCGAGCTCACCAATCGCCCCGGGAAACACGCAATGTGGGAAAAGAAAGATCAAAGCGACGCCGTATCGGTTTCAACGCCGAAAATTTAACAGCCTCAGTCCTACAGTCCCCAACCTGATGAAACACTGTGCGATCGTGGATGGCGAATTAGGGTTTCGGATGGATCGGAGACGAGGTTCAGGTGAGCGCTTCGACTAGTTTCAGAGAGAGAGAGAAGATTCTTTTCATATAATTTAAAATTTAAATTTTGAAATATATGCGATAAAAAGAATAAAGAAGTGGAATTGGGAAAGTTTTAATTTCTGGGTTGTCGGTTATTTTGGACCGCAGATATGGGTGGTGATGGACGGTGTGATTGAAGGGAGGGTATGAAAAGACGAAAAGAGTGCTGTAGAATTGGAGTATTTCCCCTTGTGACCAGCCTGCAACGTGTACAGACTTACAGAGCGTGCGCTTTTGGTGCTGATAGCCTGTTTACGGCTGGAACGCTTCTGCTTCCGAATCAGAGCATCTTCACTATGGGTCGGATTTATATTTGGGCCGAATTTTGGGTCATAATGTTGATAGATTAGATTAGAACCTTTTCGGTATATATACAGGAGCTGACTGTATTGATCTGGTACTCTGATTTCTGTTTCTTTTAAGGTTTAACAGAACTATTTGTACTTGTCTGTACTCTTACGAGGTTTAAGGCTCTGGGTATCAATCCCTTTTCTCGATATGTATCTCTTCATTCGATCTGCTCTATTGCTCAACCCTCAACCTAAATACCTAATAACTTCATTTTCTTTTTTTCTTGAAATGATCGCGTGAGACGTTACTTCTTATTAAAGGGAAATATAGTATCGAATACAACCACGACTATCCACTGAAGGGCACCGAGAGAAAAAAGTCGAAGTCTAGCTAAATGTAACAACTATGTTGTTACCCTTAACCAAATATCTGAAACCTAACAATAAGCTCAAAGTTCGTAAACAATGACGTAGCGAATTCCGGGACGGTGCATTACCTATTCCGGGATCAACTGTAATTTCAAAGAAAAAACCAGGCTTATGCCAATACAAGACCAAGCCAAATAAAATGCAGAATCAAAAACAGAAACATAAATAGGGTACCGGATAACTCTGGTCGACTTCATCATCCGATACCGCCCCATCTTTTGACTAAGCCCTCCCGGATCCCATAATAGTCTGATTTGGAACCAAATAAACCTAAGCTCAGCAATCATAAAGCCCACTTCGCCAGGCCCAAATTCCAAACACACCTAGTATACACCTAGATCCGTGCACACCGTCCTCCATGCCCGCCGCCCCACGAGCCATTCACTTCCGCTGCTATCCATCTTCCAAAAATAGGGGATTCGCACGTCGGCAACCCACTAATTGATCGACCCGTCAAGAATAGACCCTGCATCCATCCATGCACATACCACAACCCGAGAGTGTGTCAACCACCATACCAAGAAGTCGCCCGGCTTTGTTGTTTACTCAACTCAAGATAAGAAGCAACCATCTTATCAGTACAAACCTCACGTATTAAGTCGACCCAAATAGAAGGCTGTCACACAGATCCAATCACGAGAGCCCGCGTCGAACCAAAAAACCTTGACCAGTAGCCTCCACCAGTCGTCATCAGTTCACCACATCGACCTCGGTCCTAATACCAATGACGCATGCTCGAGTCACGATTGGAACCGTGAAGCATCCGAGGTCTGTAGTTGACGAAACATGGTACAAACCTTTGGAATTCATTGCCATGATTCACACATGGACGTAAGGGATCCACCGTCTCCACAGAAGACGATCGTAAGGCAAGGCCTAGACAGGGGTATGTACCAGCGTCGCCGATACTCAGCAAAAAAAATCTTAGGGTTTTCAGCCGCCTAAGGAAGGAAGGGAGCGTTCTCATTTTTTGATAACAACTCTCAGGCTTTATTCTTTCTTTAGCAGCTTGGCACCCTAAACTAAATTCGCCATTGATGGCTTATTAAAATCGTCGAGTAGACCTTAAATAACATAAACCTTAAATAACATAACTTCATTTTCTTAGGCAAACGGTGACAACTTCTCAATTATGAAAAAGAGAAGGATTTAATAAGAGAGTATTGTTCAACGATAAAAGAAAAACTCCAACCATTATAAGATAGGAGACGAGATATGTGCTAGTTAATTTAAAATATGTGACATGATCGACACTAAAATGTCACACGTATTATTAGCATGAAATTTCAGTGTCTCATTTGTGTCTAGTATCCTTCACATAGACATAAATTAAGAGTACAATATCTTTATTAATCACGTTACTATCGATGCGGAAACAAGACAATACGACTACAAATAGTACGATTGATTATCGCCTATGAAGCAAGGTAGTCTAGGAAGTGGTGTTGGCCACCATGGTTTAAACCGTAATTGGAAGATGCTACAACACTAATTGTAGTCTCTTCAGCCATGTCTATCTTGTATGAATTCCCACTATGAAACTTGATAATCCTGAGAGAAGGGTCTGCATTGGCTCTATATACAAGTAGCCTTCAATATATGGGTCAAAACCAATAAACACTGCTTTGTTCCCCAAATTTGATAAACGAATTTTCGGATACAATAGTGTTTTTTGGTGTCCTCTGGCTGCCACTTCTTCTTCTCCTTTCAACTCCCAAATCATTGTAGAATTGTTTGAATGGTATAAGACGCATATTTGTAGACTCCCCCCGTCCTCAGACACACTTAAGCACTGTATTTGACCGCGATCGCAGTTTGACATGTTGTCAACATCCTTTTCCACTTTTAATTCAATGTAAAAGCCACGATGAGTTTTGGAGGTATGATCGTCGCTGATCATGAAAGGGTCCAATGCAATGAGAAATTTCTGGGATCTCTTTATACTAGACCAATACAACATTCTGTGAATACAGTGAACATTCGAGTTGATGGAGTCAAGAACAAAATAGGGATACCCATTAGAGCTTTTTGGGAATGATATATCAGACTCTCGCCACTCGCCTGTTAGAACCAATCAGTATTATGAATACAAATAGTTTATATATATAACAACAATAGAATCGAAATTGTAACTAATAACAAAGTACAAAGACAAAATAAAATTTCACTAACTTGATCATATAGAGGCCTGCAACGCAGTGTCCTAAGATAGAAATTCGCCCCCATTTGTGCTTGTAGTCTGGACGTCTATCTAGAGGATACAACAATCTGGTTCAAGTTCTTACATACGAACTTGAACCCTGGCGATTTTACTCTTATGTATTTTTCAGAATAGCAATATGGAAGAAAATGATGAAGTTGATGAATTGGATCATAGAATGATGACCTCGGGTCGTCCTTAATAAGAAGTCAAAAGTTGCGACAGTTATCCCAACTGTCGCTTCTTTTCATATTTATCTCTTTTTGATATTTATCCAAAATAATAATTCAAAATTAAAATATTAATTTTTAAAATTAAAATCGGATTTAATCAACAAATTCATGTTTTGACGATTTATACATTTGGGCTTTCCCTTGGTAACCCCAGGCCCATCTTTTGACGATTTATATATTTGGGCTATCCTTTAGTAACCCAAGGCCCAAACCCACAAATCCATGTGAAAGTCTACATTCTAGCTTTCAGCCCAATTAATTCTCTACATGTGTAATCTTTAATAAAGGCACATGCCTTTCTAACTTCTTCCATGTGGGACTTCTATAGTCCCACAAGTCCCAATATCGCCAATCTCGAAAGAGAAGATCTCTACCTTATATTTGTCAAACTCATCATGGTCACATGGAAAAATCAAGTCATTGAAGGCCCCTACCACAACAGGCTCTTTTTTCAGAGTGAGGGAGCTCATGAGTCTTTTGAAAACCCTAGTTAAAAGCTTGCTGGGCGAGGAGCGATGGGGAAGTTTTCCCCATTTTGATTTAACAAGGTAAATGTTGGAACTGGTGTATGCTGCCTTTTGAGTTGAAATAGAAAGCTGCCGATAAAGTAAGGTTCCGACATGAGTCTACTCCAATGCTTGCACACAAACATGCATTTGAATACAAACTCGAAGCACAAAAGTTGACTAAGGATGTCTACCATTACAACGTCAGAGATATCATCAATGTTGCAAGCTTTCATCGACTTAGATTTTGATCTTGATCTTGTTGTTACAGCAGTTGATGTTTTTGATATTTTCGATTGCGAAATTGTTGTGGTTCTTCGTTTTCTTTTGGTTTTGGTTTTGGTTTTACAATCTTCACCTCCCATAGCATTAATACTAGGGAAACTCGTATGAGAATATATGGCTAGCTAGGATCATTTCCTAGATCATATATACCTGTCGCAGAAGTACCAAAGATATATACAACATTTAGTTATTGGGGATATATGTGTTGTTTAAAGAGAAATAAAGATACGCAACTAATAGATCAGAAATTGTACTTTATTTATTAATAGATGACCTTAAATAGACATTACAATCTGATACAATCAATATCCCTCTAAATCAGGGATTGAGAAAATATCTACTTCTATTCTAATTAGGACAAGATACATAGGGAACCAAAATTTTTATTTCCTTAAACACTCCCTCTTGTATCGCAATGGATGATGCATAACATGTTGCCTCATTAAAAACCTTAACAAACAAACAAAAAACCTCTTGGGTAAACACAAAGATTGGTCTAAGGAAAAAAAAAGTACAACGCATCAACTACATAAGCAACCTCGTGTAATGGTAGACTCTCCCTGATGTCTACGAAATGAACTCCCCCTGATGAATAACTCAATCTTGGAGTTCAGACAATCTTCGCATACCAATGTGTTTCACATGCTTTGCAAATACAAATTTGGCCTATAACTTGGTAAAAAAGTCTGCAGTATTATCAACCGAACACACTTGATTCACTTGTATGTTTAATAACTGTTGTTGTTGCTAATTAAAGAAGAACTTAGGTGAAATATGTTTCGTGTGATCACCATTGATGTATCCCAACTTCATTTGTTCAATGCAAGCAGCATTGTCCTAAAAAATATAAGTTGGTGCTATAGTAGTGGATGGCAATCCACTAGATTCTCGAATGTGGTGTATAATTGACCTAATTCAAACACACTCTTTAACCACTTCATGTAAAGCAATAATCTCTGAATGATTCAAGGAAGTAGCAACAAGGGTCTATTTAGCTAATCTCTATGTAGTTGTCATGTTTCCCATTGTAAAGACATAACTTGTCTGTGATCATTCTTTGCGTAGGTCAAAAAGATACCCGGCATTACCAAAACCAACCAAGACATCACAAGATGTCTCTAAATAGGGGACTGCACTGAATTCAGGAACAATGCTCGCAGGTGGAGAAATGTTCGACGGGTCGAAGTCTTCCATCGATGGGTCGAAGGAAAGCTTCGGGTCGATCCAGGGGACTTCTTTCGACGGGTCGAGAAATCCACTCGATGGGTCGAAGGCTTGCTTCGGGTTCTTCCAAGATGTTACCTTTGACGGGTCGAGAGATCCACTCGACGGGTAGAAAATCCCAGAACCTGCATGCTTCAATTCAACCATTCTTTTTTCAGGAATTTCAAGCTTCTCTATGTATTATTTGTAGGGAAAAAATAAGTCCAAGTCAATGGATCCCTTCAAGTACCTGAAGATGTGATTAACACCATTTCAATGACTTTGAGTAGGCGCAGACCGAGAAGCTAATGTCTGGATATGTGCACTAAGCTAAATTCAATCAAGCTCCAACTACACTAAGATATGGAATCTCAGCTCCAAAAGTTCCTCATCATCATCTTTTCAGATGAAATTGATCATTTTTAGGTTTCAGACTGCAAAAAACTATTGGTGTGCTAAAAGGGTGTGCTTTGTCCATTGCCTAATTTAGAAATAAGAAGACTAGTGAATAAGAATTCAACCAACTCTATGTACCAATGTAACGTCTCTAAACCTGGACAAAAATGAGTCCTACCAAGGTCTATCATCTCAAACAAATTATTCATCTACTGAACACGCATGGACATAACTTTTCATTCTTGTTTCTCTTCCCAATCAAGTATTCACTTTAGAGTAGTGAATGTCTCAATCTTATCCCATGAGCACTCCGTGGTTTAGAGTTACTTGAATTGGGTATAACCATGTCAACTAGCACTTTCATGTATATCACTGAAACAAGATCTCCATGGAGATATATAACCACATCTATTAGTTACATACTCAATTTTTTGGACTCTACCAAACTTATAAGATAGCAAAAGGTAATGATGTCCATAATCAGAGAATACATCTCCTCATAATCAAAACTAGGGCATTAAGAAGATCATTGCGCCATAAGTTCTTCTCATTGTGCTTCTAAAAAAAGACTCATTTGTGTCTAACCGGCTTAATTACCATTCGGTGGTTATAACACTGTCATACCGAAAACTTTGTCATTTGTAAGAGAGTCTAGTTCAACCTAGATTGCAAATTTCCATATCGGTTAATTTTCTCTACGTTGACAATCCGCAACTAAGCAAGGTTCCACTTCATCGTTTTCAATTCCTGAGCGATGGAATAAGTAATGCATCATCAATAAACCTGGAAGAACCATCCATAATATCGCTAGCATTTGTTTGTTTTGGTAAGATTTCTTTGTTTACTGACATCGTCACTGACTCTGAGGCATCCCCCAGTGTTTGTCAATGTCAACTTTTAAACACATTTACAGTAAGAAACAATCTCATGTATTGATGATGAACAATTGTGCCTTGATGACTTGCCTTTTCATAGGCAACTCATCAGTGGATTCTGACCGACGCTACACCCCCACTATGGGCTGGACAAATGCTACCTTGCCCGGATGTTACGTTAACTTGCCTAATTCCAGGGACATTCAACCTTGCAGGACTTGTAACATGTATAACCGATCTCATCACATTCATGATATAAGTAAAGGAGTCAAACATCGAATCTGCTACTTTTTGAAGATCAATAATACATTGCACTTCAATCTCACACTAAGATGTACAGAGATCATGATGAGACATAGTGAGGACATACCACGTCAATTTCTAATGTTTAACCAGAATGGAACCATTTCTATCTCCCCTAACGATTGGAAGTATGTCTCATCACTGTGACTTACTGCAAAGCAAGCAGTAAAGAGATCTCATGTCAAAGGTTCTAAATTTCTTATATAACATTTGTGGTCCTTACTGTATACATAACGTGTTTTCCTATTCATAAGCACTGTTCACTGTGCTGGGCACGCGAACCGTGCGAAAATCTCCTCTCTTACTTTAGACTCTCTCTCCGAGTATGCTTTGGATAAGAACCCAAGCTCAGCTTTTTTGATTGCCTTCTCTCCCGAATATCTACTACTCACTCGCAATCGAATCGATCTGTTACTAGATTTCTAATTCCTTTGTACCGATTGTTCGTCCTACCATCGTTTTGGATAGAACCGATCAGATAGTTATCTCTCTCTCTATCTGTCGCTGCGTTCTCATTTCCATCATTTTGGATCTCATCTCTCTCTCCTGCTTTGCGTCTTCCATCTCCGGTGATCTCTTTTGCATCGTCACTCGACCGTCACGACTTTGACTTCCAACTTCGTCGCGGCTTACTGTCGTTCGCCGCCTGTCACCGAACTTGCTCTTCTTCCGTTATTAGCTTCTGGTTTGATTAACTTCCTCTCTCCTCAACCTTTCCTCGAGCCTCTTAGTAGAATAGGTCATTATTCAATTACTGTTTTTTTAGTATGTTCTTTCAATCATGGATTGTATGGAGTGCTGGGTCTCGAATCGTTTAGTCAGTTGTATGCTGATTCGATTGTTGTTTTGATTCAGTTGGCTAGGGTTTTATCATTTCAATGTCACTGAATAGTGGGGATATGTTGATGACTATATACATGTCTTCTTATCTGTGCTTTAATTCTGAGTTATTGATCAGTGTTTTGAATTATCTGGATAGTTGCTGAGATAGTTCCTTGGTAATGTTCATCTGTGTATGGTTGTATTGTGTTATACCATGGGTATTAATTAGGACACAATGTTGCTATTGATTGATTAGCTTTCCTCCAACTTTAGCTTTCCCACCGATTGATTAACATTTGCAAGGTAATTATGTTAGTCTTCTACCTGTAGCTGATAGCAGTATAAGATATTGGTTTTGATGTGTTCAGATGAATTGATGGGGTCGAGGTAGGAGTAGGCTGAGCATTTGGGTTATAAGATGGTGTTTTTCCAGGTTGCCTCCTAATATGAGAAATTCGGATTACCAGGTACATTGGCTTCCTAGCACTCTACCACCTTGGATTACCCCCAATCAATGTTGTGTATCCTTCATATACTGAACTATGTGCAGCTGTTGTATAGATATGTGAAATTGTTTATTAAACTGTAATGTTACACAATATCTGTATAGTGTACTATATTGTGTGTTATATGTACTTGCTGTTTCAGGAAATAGGTATGTTCAATAAGCCACTGTATAGGGAGATGTCTTATGCCAGATTAAACTGCATTCGCCTAGAACAAAAGTGTTCATCTTGATGCTGGGACACTGAAGACAGAAGTGCAGGTGGGTGCAACTTCACTTCTTCTCTTTATTTCTTTTTATATTGAGCATTGTTCTTTATGTAGTTTCTTTCTTTCTTTTTATATCTCTGTTGCATGTGTGCGATGCTTGCAGGAGTAGCTTTTTAACGTTCTGTTCATGCGATGCGTGCGGGAGTTCACATTTGGTTTTCATTATCCTTTCCCTCCTACAAGACCGTCTCTCTTTCCCTTTCTCTCCTACCCAGACCTAGATCTATGATTGGACACAGTGAAAACTTGCTCACTTATACTGATCCATCACTCACGCCGCAGTGTTTATTGCTGGAGGTTGATAATCGCCGGCTTTCTTATCTCTCGCCCTTTCTCGATTGTCTCTCTCTCGAAATCGCTCATTGAAACCTGATCGATCTGGAACCTCTCATCTCTCTACTCTCTCACTCCATCTCTCTTGATTTGCAGTTTTCCCAGTCTTTCATCCATGCTCGATTGACTGACCTGCCAAAACTTTGTAGATCCTGTGGGTATTTTAATTTTTCAGGTTTCAATCGATTGATTTGTAGTTTCGTTTTGGTTATGGTGGCTTCTTCGTCTGGGTTCGTAGGTATTTTTTTGAGAATGATGGGCTTTGTTTGGGTTTGATTGTTCTGTTCGAATGTTTGTTTTTCTCTTCTGCTTCACTTTTCTTCTTCTTCTTTGTGGGCATTGGGTATTACTTTTTCGTTGGCTTTGCTTGATTTTCATCACTATTTCGTGTGGGTATGATGGATACACTTAGGTAGCTTCAGCTCTCTTTCTCTCTGTTCGCTTTGTATTATTTTGGTTGAATAAGTTTTCAACCGGTTTGTGGTTAGATCTTGAGTTCAATCAATCTGGAACCTCTCATCTTACAATACGCAACTTTCTCCGGCGATCTCCAGCCACCGCTTCTACCAGACAATACTCGATCTCGAATTTGATTTTCATCTCTCTCATCATTTGCCACTCCCGACCAAGGTAAGATTCATTTCGATTTCAGTTGAATGATAGTTGAGTTATGGTTAATTTGGATATTGTTGTGTTTTGGATATGGCTGCTACTACTAAATTGGATTAATATTTGGGTTGAGTTAATCTAGAAATAATCTGGAAAGGGGATGAAGAACCTTGGGTTAACTTATATAGCTGCATAAGTGCTAAGCATATATGTATATATATAAATATTCTACGCATATATGAAGACTTGCATTATTAAATTCCATGCTAAGCATATATATAATCTACGCATATATGCGGTTTAGGTTATTGCAGTCTCGGACTAAACTGTGGCATACATGCAAGCAACACGAACTTGATTTATTGTGTTGTCAAATGGTACCGTTATATATATATATATATATATATATATATAAACCATAAGCATTAATCCTAGAAAGCTTAGGATTTTTCTCGGACATGCCAAGCATTGATCCTAGAAAGCTGTTTTACATTTAGAATAGAAAAATGGGTCTGTTTCTTAGTTAAAGCAAATTCTGTATCTTAACGTGTATGGTGTGATTGCAAGGTTGTAGAATTTGGGTGCTGGGTTGTATCATATTGTTCTAATTTAGTTTGGACTTAGGCTTTTATCATATCTTTCGTTGTGATTGTCATATTGGACTAAAGGTCATTATTTTCTATCAATTTGAGTTCTTTAGATGCCCATTTTGTATGTTTGAGTGAAATAGCATTGCAAAGTTCAAGCTATACCTTTGATTTGCTATACCACCATCTCCATTACCTGACTGAATGTTGTATGTGAGAACTAGCTTTTCTAAATAATGTGCGTAGAAGGTGTTTGATAAAATGCCTCTATGAATCGAGGTTTGATTAGATACTTCCACTTTGTTTAGAAATGCCCGTTTGAGTACTTCAATGATACTATGAGAATTTATAAGATTTAAATTTGTGTTTAACATGTGAAAGAATGTTTCGGGAGACAACAAAGCTAAAATGAGAGGACCTTCAATTCCACCTTGGTAAGGGCTCTCATCTCCTCCTAGGAAACCATGCTTAGGGAGTCCTGTCCTGCAGCAAGATTCAAGGTAAGCATATTTTTTCACAACAAGGTATAACTGTAAAGCGAGACAAAGGTTACTAAAACGTATTTTTACAGTGAGAACGCTTTAGTAACCTTTGCCTCTTAACATATTTTTATACAGTGATTATTTTCAGTTTTTATAGACTTGATCTATATATTGTAATGCTTTGATGGGTTTACACGGTATGTGCTCTTTTGGAAAATCAGCAAATACCCAATTACTGGAACTGTGTTATTTAGCTACTATTTGATTATGGGGAACATTAATTGTTTGTTGTCTAGGTTGGGGTTTATGAGAAGTAGAGTCTGACTTTACAGAAATTAAATTGCAGAAGTTATATAGAAGTTGGGAAGCTAATCCGAATGTAGCATTTATTTTATTTCAAGGTACGTGTGGTTCTGTTTAGTTGCATGTTGCCAATGGTTTGGTTCTTTAACAAAATCTATTGTTCTTTTGCTTAATGCTTGAGCTAATATTAGATGAGTTGTGACCACAGAAAAGCCATCATAAATGGTGGCAATGTGTTTTGTGTTGGTGCAGATATAGTCTCTGTCATTTAATAAACCAAGGTTGGACATGTTTACCTTCTTCAATCAGATCCCGATTTACCACTTAATGTGAGGGCCTGCACTAATATCTTCCAGCTCTGCCTGAAATACTTATCAAGCGTTATATCTATTTGGATTCCTTTATTTAATTGCTTAGGTCTTTGGTTTGTTATGCTTTAATTGAGTTGCGTAATAGGTAAAAAAATGTAGAAACTATGCTACAAAAGTTGGGCTGATGATCATTGGACCGGAGCCTGTCGAAAAGGCGTTTGTTTCGAGTAGGAGCTGGTATGGATGATGGGGATGGACTCTGCTTCATATTGGTTGTGCCAAGGGTAACTTAAAACATGTGAGTTTTTGTGAGCTCAATATATAGATTTTTGTTGCTAAATGTTTGGTTTTGTAAAAACTGTAAAGCACAAGTTGAAGCCTTTAGTGTGAGCTCATTTATGGTAATGTGTCTGGGTGTAGTTAAGGGATTGAGTTGTAATCATGAGATCTCATTCAGTCCGCGTCTGTTTTGGTACATTGTGTGGTCTCAGTTCCGTTTTAGTATGAGTTCTTGAGTTATGAGTGAGTAATCCTATTTCTTATGAGTTATTTTAGTATGAAATTTTCTTTTAACATTTGTTGTCACTGCTTCAACTCTATCCCCAACATGATTTCCGTTATTAAACCCGATTTTTGGTTTGTTGCTTAACTGATTCGCATGTGCTTGCGTTTGGTATTGCCTTTCAGGATTAGTTCGATTTGCTTAACTGATTCACATTTTTGTGATTTTAAGGATCTAAACATGTTGATGGTGATGTGTGTCGTTTCCAGCTCTAATTTGGAAGTCTTATAGACCCGACTACAAGGCCCATGAAGTAGCTACAGACTAAATTGAAGCTGCACAAAAAGTATATATAGATGCACCAAGGTAGACTCTTTCATTGTAAGTTTTAGCTTTCAACTTTAGTTTTTGTAGTAGAATATCAGTATTGTTACAATGAAGATATGGTTGTTTTTTTAAGAAACCATGTCAAAGTAGTAGCAACAGCTCTTTACCAGATTTTGCTTATCAATATGGTCTTCATATCCCTCATATCTGTATTTTACAAATTTAAGACCTTTAGTTATTGAATTGTTGTTTATAGACAAACAATGGCCATACATTTAGTTATGCATGGTAGATTATGGTCCAATCTCAATCTCGATAGTACTATATTTCAATAGAAGTATATTTTGGAGTGTTTATATTTTCCCACAACTAAATCTTTGCATGATCATATTGTTGTTTACCAAGTCTATATTTTAATTGGGATTCTGAGTTTTGATTCCATGCCATTTGTTTGTAGGTGATTTTCAATTACTATTTTAATTCAATTAATAGTTTTGTGACTTTTGACTTGAATTACTATGGATAGTTAAACTGGATTCTTATCTTGGTTTCTATTTTAGATTAGGTCGAAGTTTGGTGATGTATCAAAGTTCTACAATCAGGTTAGTGATGTGAAAGTTAGATTTGAGTGGCTCCATTGCCTATGATCTAATTGTAAGGGAGTTGACTTCCATATATGATTTGATTTTATATAAAAGATCATAGGAGTTGACTGAGAATTTAAGTTTATGATATCTCTTATTATGAATTGGTGGTTGTTTCAGTTGAAGGTTTGCAAGGGTTTATCAGCTTATGAACTGCTCGCATCGACACATTGGAGAGGTGTAGAAACTGTAAATATTGCTTATTCTTCCTCTTAAAGCAGTATGTTTTGGGTATGTATAAATTTGAATATATGATGTGTAATTTACTTTCATTCTAAGAGTAGTGTAGATGCATTAATTTTAGTGTGGGGATAGATATAAAGAACATAATTCAAATTGGAAGGTGGTATAAAGAAACTATATATGTACCTGGTGTAGATAGAGGTTCATCACAGACCTTCGTCACCAGAATTTTGTTGTCATTATTTTGTCAAATTTGAATTATATTGTCTATGATTTGTGATCATTTCCACAAATGAATTTTTCATATTCCCTTTAACATTGAATTCTACTTTCATCATTGTTCTCTCCCTTATTCTTAATTTTCTTGCTTACTTTATTTAATTTTATGGGTTATAGATAGATTTTATTTCCTCCCAGGTTTTGTGATTACTGGATACAACCTTTATTTTTCTAGGTTCTTCTGCATGATTACTTGAAACACCAAGTCTCAACACTTATTCTGAAGTCAGTGATAGCTAATTAGTTTTGTTCTCCATGTTATGGTTTACTATAGTTTTCATTGTTCATGATTTTTGTAGGATCACTGACTATGATCATTGTATATTGGTTTTGATGGATTTTGATTCATTGGGAATTTAGTTTTATCATTTGTATATGATCTTGGCCATTTAGCTTACTTAAATGTTCTTCTTCTGATTTCAAACAGTAAGTGCTTCTATTGATTTCAAACAGTTAGTACTCTTTTGGATGCAGTTTTCTGCTTTGTAACTTTTCTTATTCAATGACCAGAGACTCGGTATACGTAGAGAACTCAAATGGAATTATAGATTAGATAATTTAATTTTTTATTCATATTCTCTTTAGTACAAATTTTTCATATTATAGATTATAAATAAGAGAATTTAGTTTCTTATTCATATTGTATTAAATATGAACTTTTCATATTATGTTTATGAGATTTATAACACAATCTAAGAACTTTCATCTCATTTTTTATATCTGCATTTCAGTACTAATATTTTTCGAATGAAACAGTTGTGATAATACCGCCCCAACGGGGCGGGCATCCACCTAGTATTGGACAACCGTTGGAGATTCACAACTAACATATATGTTTAATCGTCATGGATGACCCATTTTTATACGCAGTGGAAGCGTAGTAGGCACATGTGCCGCACAACTAGAGATGCGTAGGTGTGAGATATCAGACTCATATCCAGTTATCAACTGATACGCACTAAATGGTTGGCGATTTATGGGTCTCAACTGAATAAGCATAAATATATGTAACATTGCATATCCCAAAGCAGATACTAGTAAATTTGTATGCATTACCAAAATTTTGGACACAAGCTATAACCACTTGATTTGTGCCTCTACAAAACCATTCTGTAAAACGAACATGGGGAACTCCTGCATTATCCAATCTAATAAATCTGATTGGATTGTTCGGGTGATGAACCCGAAGCTTAATAATTTGTGCTAGGAGTTTTGCAAATGCGGTGTACCATGTGAATTGCAAAGACGTGTGACCTATGTGTCGATGCAACAATCAAAACTATATATAAATAGTATGCATACCGCTTTGATTGGTCCACAAAAATATTCTTTGAAATCTATGGAGGAATAGAAGTTGTGTCTATAACAAAAGACCGTCATGCATGTAAACAATATTATGGACATAAACAAGCTTTGTAAACCAAGCGATATGCAATAGATTTTTCCATAAAGGCATTAAGTGAGAAAAACGCACGGAATTGTGCTTCGCTCGCCTTAGAGACCGAGCCTAAACTGAGTGGATTAATCTCACTCCCCCTATCTAAACTGATGATTGTAGATATTCCTACATGTTTCTTTGCTCTTAAGAACCAATGATCATGAGAATTTCTCAATATCTTGATCATTATAACACAAAAGCAATCCAATGATTTAGACCGTAGTAAGATATGACCACTACAAATTTTCATAAACCTCTCCAGATTGCGCCGTTGGTAGCATTCTATGGAGATTATACACAAAACCTCTTTCTCATTCTCACAATAATATTGTTCCAATTGAACACTATTGACATAAATATTTTCAAATGGCTATTAAGCGCATATAATACTCAATCTCTCCATCATATATCAACAAAATAATGTCAATAAATCCGCCTTTAAACCTCGGACATGGCAAACACTTTAATTGAATACTTCAAAAAATTTACATCGTGTAACCCTTCTAATAGAGTGTTGATATGATATGACAATAGCTAAAAAGTAACTGCTGTATAACAACATCTGACCAGTCGAAATGACCCTTATAGATTAGGCTCCATGGCATGGCAAAAATTGATGTAAAACCACATTTGGTATAAATTTTCAGGACCTTTATTTATCGATAAAATTGATGTAAAACATATCCAAAACACCATTCTCGAGTGCCATATTCGACGGGTCGAAGAAACCCATGCAAAATAAATTTTGATTTTCCAATAACTATTTTCGACGGGTCGAAGAGTTAGAAAATTTGTCATAGAAGCTAACCTCCGATGGGTCGAAATAAAACCTAAAACCGTATCGAATTTCTGATATCTTTTTTTCGACGGGTCGAAAAAAAATTTTGACGGGTCAAAATTGTAATATATATGAATCGAATATTGTATAAATCGAATCATTCAAGCAATATATATGAACATAATCATTCTTAACACTTTCATATACCGAAAGAAAGAAAATTTTATTATTTTTGCCAACATCAAAACTTACATCAAAAGATCGTTTCTTATTCAAAATAAAACCTACTACAGTATGTCTCAAATCATGGCTAAAACCAAGCCAAAAATAAAGCTAAACTTGATTACATAGCAGGAATAACAACCTAATTCATAGACTAATTTGAATATGAAGTCTTAAGACACTTATGCCCAGTATTGCTGGAGTCTCTTGTAGATACTTTAAATTTCCTTGCATGCACTACATTGCATGTGCATATGCGTAGTTAATCCACACTTAAAACAAGTGCAACTATCAGACAGAGCAGAGTATGAAAAAATTGTCATCATTCTTGGAACATAAAAGGTTCTTGTTAAAGTTGGCGCCATGATCTCTATACCAAGATCTATATTGGTTGTTGTCGTACCCTCTTCTAGTCCCACTATAGTTGTAAAACTTAGAACGATTGTTCTTTCTGTTCTTACGTACCTTCCTTCTAGTGTAGCTATTCTCAAGAGTGTTTATGGTCCTTGCGGGCCTTGAGTTATGGTTGAGAATTATCTCATGATTCATTTCCTTGTCAACCAGAAGGTTCATGAGGTCACTGAATGAAGTAATTCTTCCTTGCTCGTACTCAATCCAAAACTAATAACCCAATAAACTCATTGAAGAAGGGAAAATGTTCAAAGACTTCTCGATCAAATCCTGATCAGTCTTGTCAACCTGATAGAAACTCATCTCATAGTGAAGTTCTAACAAAACTTATTTGTATGTATCCACACATTGTATAATCCAGAACACGTATTGTCTCCCAACATGTGTTTAACTCAGTAAGTTATGCATCATGCACTTTGTTGAAGTGTTGCTTCAGAATATCCCAAAAATCCTTGGGATCTATCTTTTTTAAGTACCACATCCTGAGGAATAGGTGAATACACCGCCTTAAAAATATGAGTGCTTTAGCTTTAGTTTCTACACATGGGGCATCGACCGTATTAGGGTCTTGTGGTGAGTAGATGGTGTTGGTTAATCATTTTCTGATGAATGAGCTTTCCACTTCAGAAATCCAGTGATGATACTCTGTTCCTTGCATATCAAGGATGTCAAATGCTAGCCTAATCGGCTCAGTAGTCATACTCATCTACAAAAGAGACAAATGAGATGTAATTAGTATCTGATAGAAATAACCACGATCACTAATATTAAGTTTATGGAATAAAAATCATGATCAATGATGTTTGGTCACAACAATTGATGCAAAAGCAGTGGCTTCATACCACTCCCCATAAAACTGTGATTAACGCAGAATCACAAAAGATCGATTTTCCTTTTTTTTATATACCATAACTCCCCCAGGACCGTCACTTATACTCAACTTTGTACACACACAAAACAATATATGTTCATAGGAACTAGAGGCATATTATTGAAGAATAAATTGTACGGTATGAAAAATTCAGCCTAAATCTAGTCTTAGATCTTGGGTGTTATGGTAATTAAGTTTTGTAACCTAACTCTAAATCGTAGAGAGTTAGCCGATTTACCTTGAAGGTATTATACTCGGTATGAAAACTTTGTAGTAAAAGTTTGAGAAAAAAAGCTCCACGAACTCCGGCGGTGGAAGAGCTCCAGTGATAGTGGTCAACGGTGAGAGAATTTTCGATCGAATGAGGGAGGCCGACGGTGGAGGTTTTGAGTGTTTAGGAGTGTATATTTCTGTTTAGAGTTTGGGGTAATGGCTATCAATTCAAGAGTTGTTGATAACGTATTTAAGGAGAAATAAAGATACGCAAGTAATATATCAGAAATTGTACTTTATTCATTGATAGATGACTTTAAATATGCATTACAATCTGATACAATCAATATCCCTCTAAATTAGGGATTAATAGAATATCTACTTCTATTCTAATTAGGACAAGACACACACCGAAATATCAGAAATATTGTTTTCTTAAACATGTGTTTATTTTTAATTATTATTATTATTAGCTTTTCCATTTCAAAGAAAGTTACGGATTTCAGAGTTGATTTGGAATACCTTACCTTACATTATCCTTTATCCACATGCATATTTGATCAATTTGTTCTTATTCTATGTTGCTTGGGATTTTAGACTTGGGAATTGATGAGCAGTAGTTGTAACTTGGAGAGATGCTAGCTAACTCTGAATCATGTCTCGTATTCGGTTTGGTAACCTTGGATTATTTTATGCAAGTATTTCTCCAATTATGTTTCGGTGGTCAGTCAGTTATGTGGTCATTTGTAGTCAACTGTCATTAGATCTGCATCCAATAGATGATAAATAAAAAATAGTTGGAAGACAATTTAATATCATCTATTGAATGCAGATCTAACAACAGTTTTATTACAACTAACCACATAACTCACTGATCACCAGAACATAAATCAATATTTCTCTAGCTAGTTGACATTTAAAGAATGAGGTCCATGAGTTTAAATTTGCATTTTTGACTAAAAGTTGACCCCAAAGTCAAGAACCCAATATTTGCCTTTTTTATTTGCAGAATATCTTAGTTTTATGGTTGTAAGTCATTATCTAATTATTTTTGTTAAGCTCAATATTGTTATATGTCCTTCAAAATAGATCTGGATTACAAGATTCCAAACAATATTTCATAGTTTTGTGTTTCAGTGGTTGAAGATTTAGATTCATTATTTACAAAGGAAAAAAGAATGAAGGATAAAATAATAAAATTAATGATAAATATTCAGAAGAATGTGTAAATAACGTTTTTAAAAGTGTGAATAGACGCATCCAACACTCAATACATTATGATTAACAATAGTGGTTTTGGGTAAGCCACCATTACTTTAAACTGTTTTTGGGTAAGCCACTTCAAGAATTGTATCCAAAAAAAAACTTCCAATTTTGAGGTTGTAAAAAACTAATGTATTTTCTAAGGCTACAAATTGTATGTTGGTTTTGAAATGGTATTAATTTTGCCAAATGCAGCGAACTAACAATGTCAAAGTGGGTCTAAGTCTTTAGCTCGACACATCTAAAATAGCTTGAAGAAGAGTATGTTGTTTTATTAATCAAATCACTCAAATGTGCATTAAGATGGTACTGTTAAAAATGAATATGCGCCTACAGATAGTAGATAGAGCATTCTTTAAGCATAAAAAAAACTATAGATAGAAAATCACACAACTAGACCTTGTTGTACTTCCATCTTTGATTTTCTATGCTACTACGATTAATGAAGGTATGTGTAACTAACTGTATTGGATGGATTATTGACTAAAGAATCAAACGTCGTCTTGAGGAAGCGTCTTAGGCCAGTCTAATGATTTGTCAAAATCCAACCAGACACAGTAATATTTGGAGACGAAAAAATAGCATTCAGTTCTTTTAATGGTTGTGTCAAAAACATGTGGTTGGCATATCACCCCTTCTATTATTAAATTTGACAACAAAAATAAAAATGTCAAACACTCTTTCTCTCTTTCCGAAAACTGAAAACTGAAAACCAATCGACTCCGCAAGCCACAGAGCCTTGAAGACAACTAGAGCCTCAATAGGAAGGCTGGCCCTCTTGCGCAGCCACACTTGGTCGTCGATGGCATGGTGACGAACATAGAAAAAAAATTTCTCGCATCACTGTGATGAAAAGAGATTGGATGGTGGTGATCTGAGTGTCGGATGAGTTGTTTTAGATAGTGGTAATCTGAGTGTTTTTATCGGTGCTCTGTAGACTTGGATGGTGATGTTTTTGATTTAATCTGCTTGATTGCTTAGACTTTAGAATTGATGTAGGAAACGTATTGATCGGTGTTTAAAATCTGATCTTCTTAACACTATTAGTGAGGAGAGAAGATCGAGATTGCAACACTGTGACTAGAAGAGAAGAGATTAGGTTGGTGGCCTGTCTCTTAATTAAAATATGATCTCTTCAACTTCATAGAAATTGTTGTGTTTCGGTGTCTTTTAGTTTGTTGTGTGTTTTGGACATGTTTAGTTTGATATATTCATTAGACATGAATTTGGCTAAAATTATTGATGCTCAATCAGCCTTCAAACTTCCTTCAAATTCAAATTTGATAAAATGAGTTTGGCGCACTCGGCCTTACTCGATCATAAGGAAGTAAGGAACTGTAGATCGTCAAGCGACGGTTGGTAAGGGACAGATAGACGGTTAGTGTAGAGAAAGAGGATTGATGTAGTCATATAGCTACAATCTGGATTGAGGGGATGATTAGAGTGCGAATGCGAGTGAAGATATTCCAAACATAATCCTCATCATTGGTGATTTAATCATCTATACTTTAGCAATGGAATAATTTTGTTTATTTTCGTTCTAATATTTACATCTCAATAAAAAAAATTGCTTTAACTAGACTAAAATTGACGTTGGAAAATATTAATATTTGTCTATAGGAAAAAAAATTATAACTAAACCGGAAAAAAATCGCAAAATTTCAATCGAGTACCTAATTTCGTAGTACGGCTGGGGTGAACACTGTGCAAGCTGAACAGCCTTACAAACACTCACAAGCGGAACCCACTGGTCCACCGATATGTAAATCTTTGTGAGGCTATTCAGCTTGTACAGGGTTCACACGAGAACCTCCGCTAATTTTGCGTGGGACACTACCCTAGTTAGTTAATTCGTGAATTGCCGAATTTTTGAAAAAAATGTCCGTTTCCCAAATTTTTCAAAAGATTCGGAAAAAAAAAACACATTTTTTTACTCAACCAAATTATTCACGAATTTTACATTTTTTCAATAAAAATTTAAAAATATATATTTTATTATTATTCATTTAGATTTCTGTAGTTTTCTTCTTCTAAAGAAATTTTAAAAAAATTGGCTAATTTCTACGAATTTATTCTACCAAATTATACACGTAAATATTATTTTGCATGTAACATTTGTTACTAACAGAGGGCACTACTAATGTTCCGAGCTAATTAGCACACCCGGTACACTATATAATTACTTTAGAAGGATCAAAAATGGGGAACCGGAAACATAAGAAAGGCAAATCCAAATCCAGAGCGAGTAACAGTAATCTGTCGTCATCATCATCATCATCAAGTCCTGCCGTCGCTGACATCCAACCACATTCATCGTTGTCTTCTTCTTCTTCTTCAACAAGGTATGATTACTGTGTCAGAAACTTGTGACTTACTATATCAGAACTAGAACATGAACTTAACCTGCTGCTCATTTCCATAGTATATACTAAACAGAAATGGCAAGAGTAACTAGAGCCCTGTTCTTCACAGCCCTCATCCTCTGCTCTACTCTAGCTTCTGCAGCTAGACCAGAGCCCGCTTTTACAGTTACATCAACTAATTCTGAGAAAACCCAAATTGCGGTTGCTGAAACAGAGCAGGCTGATATGGAACAGAGCTGTGAAGGAGTTGGAGATGATGAGTGCTTAATGAGAAGAACTTTGGCTGCTCACCTCGATTACATCTATACCCATAAGAACTTGATTCGTTTGTTAACGCGCTTTTACAGTTACATGACTTACATCAACTAGTTCTGAGAAAACCCAAATCGAGGTTGCTGAAGAAGAAAGATTTGACTGAGATGGAAGTGGAGAGAAGTGAGAAGAAGAATGATTTTGGAGAAGATTATGTGCAATTACAATATGACCTATCGGAGATGCATCTTCCAACTGAGTTTGTCTCAAGAGGATGAGGAGTAAATCACTGGAGGAAGCAGCACCAGTAGATCAAGCTGACGGTGAAGCCTATAACTTCCTATGGTACAACACTAACAAACCTAGGAGATGACAGATTGTGGATGGAGGAAGGGCACTGGTCTTGGAAAAGATGGCCAAGGTATAATCGATCCAGTGCGAATGATGAAAACTGAAGATTGTCTGCACCCTGGTATAGGATATTTTGTGTAATAGGATAAGCGATGAGGACGAGGATGAGGAAGCATGATCTCGAAGATAAGAGAGCCGATGAGTTCCATTCAATACATGATTTTGAACCTTGGCAGATGTTGTAGTGTGTATTTCATTTTTGGCATTGGATTCATTCATTTACTAAACAGAAACTTCAAAGGCCTGTAATTGTAATTGCTGATGAAACACCTAATTACATGTGCATTACGTTTTCATTGACTGTAGTGAGTCTTTATTCAATGAAAAGACATAGAAGCAACAAAAGTTGCAATAATACTCGTTCATAACAAAAGAGTTCAGGAGAGGAATTGATGCATTTGTGGTTTATTATCGAAAAAAAGAAAGAGTTTATTTCAATGTACTATTAATACGGATTTTTGTTGGTCAAGCAGAAATTGTACCCGGTTGTTTATAAATAAATCCTACTTTGCATGGCTAAGGAGGAACTTTGTTGAAAATAACTAAATGAATCTGATGTCGACTACAATTTAACCTCCAAAAATTTCTCCCAACACCTGCATTTCAGTGAACCGAGTAAAGAAAAGAAAACTTCATGTTCTTCTCTCTATGTGTCTCCTTGGTATTAGTTTCCTGATTGGTTGTGATAATGTCTGAAGAAATGTATTGTGAAGGCCTGCAACATAACCTCCCCAAGGAAACTTGTTCCTGTTATTAACACATAAATCAAGATCAGCAGCATTGGACTGATATGCAAACATGTGTAGAAAGATTTGAAAACTAAACTTGTCACAGATTTACCTTGCTGTTATCATGGACGAAGCGAACAACAAAAGTACACCTGCAGCCGGTTTGATCATGTAGGCTCCTTTGGATTTCCACAACATGGGCATCACAGTAGACAGCTTGTTCTTCTCGGTCCTGTAAATAAACTGTTAAAACTGAAAGAGATGACTAATGATAATTGTTGAGGCTTTCACAAGCCAGTATCTTCCATTTAAGAAAAATCATGGCACATTCAAAAGAAATTAACTAAAGATTACCTGGAAGCATAACACAAGATCCCCAACCTTCACCTTATGACACTCAGACTCTTCTAAAGGAATAGATCTGTCACGCACAGCTCTTCTCACATTTACCCATTCATCATCTTCTCTACCAAATCCAGCGAACCGGACACGAACTTCCTTTACCATATAAACAACATTGAACTTTCCTTTAAAAATAAATTACTCACTGAAAATGGAAACTAATTAAGTATATATTACAAAGAAAAATGAGATTAGGAGTCGATGTAAGAACCCGTTGACTGTTCCCACAAAAATCACCAATTAAGAAGTAGATATAAACTGCAAACTACTATTTCACCCAATAGTGTACAAGGATATGATTATAGCAATAAGGATGAATCTTACTAATTCTCCTGAACTGACGACTCTGTATGAGAGGAATGAAGCAACATCATACCTATAAAGTAACTCATTAGTGATATGGTTGCGAAGTTTGAAATAGAAGTGTCAAAAAAATGTATAGATGTAATGTTTACTTCAAATTTCACACTTCAACCCACAAAAGGAAACTATTAAACATTCAATCAGTAGAATTATGTCACTTGAGAGATTTCCTTACTCACACGTTGTAGCATAACTTGAGTGAGGAAACCCCTCAAAAGAGGTGAAGTATGCTTTGGAAGAGTTATATAGATATGAGATTTGAGGACTAGGCAAACATTAACAATTGGGTTCCTGACCTTCCACACACACATGTATCATGTATGTGGTGAGTGCACGCTCAGATACACTTAAAACGCCATCATCATAAACTAAATTTACTCCTGTGAAATAAGGAAGATTCATGCAACGTAATAACAAAACTTTCAGCAATGTTTACATATAGGGATATATAAGTTTCTAAGTTGTCAAATACTTAGTGTGCAGATAATAGCTACAGTTCTTGAATGTATACTCACCATGCACCCTCTTTTGATGATTTTGCTTCAAACGCCAACTCGGAAAGATCAGTGACACATGGATCTGTATCAAAGTTATCATTTTGAGTTGAATGAACTCAGTGACATACAAAACACTCCCAAATTCAATAAACTACATGTCAAAACCAAAGTATCGCAGTGTTATAAATAACAAAATTCACATAGATCATGACCTGAGGACGTAGTTATCAATAGATGCAACAGAATCAAATGGTAATTAGATATTAAAAAAGACCCTCCCCGTGAAATCCATCTTAAATAGCCATGTAAGATGGTACAGAAATGAAGAACCCAAAAGTCTTGAAGTGAAAATAATAACGAACCATTACACTATACGCAAGGAAATGAAAAGGCGCGGAGAATCAAAAAATAAAATCAGCACACAAAAAGAATAAAACTAATGGTCGACTATCTCGTGTACAGCGAAACTCCAACTGATGCTGAATGCAAAAACAGGCTGGAGTAATATAGGATGCCTAGATAGCTCCCACCCTCTCGAATTTATGGTTCCATGATAATGAAGGTACGATCTCTTTTCCTATAAGACTGATAAATAGGAAAGTAGAAAACCCAACAACACAGCCACTTGTTAAAAAAGTAATTATGTTGCTAAATTGTATTCTTCTGTTTACAGACTACGTTCAGTATCAAATATTGATTAATGAGATATTGCATGTCAACTATGACAGAGTCAAAGATCTTAATGTGACTGCCCTCATCTTCCAAGGTAACACTAATTTGCTACGATGACTTTTGCAAGGATTCAAGTAGAAGCATTCTGTTTAGAAGAAATTTGCAGTTATTCAATAACTATTTATGTTCGCCTGAGACCAGTGCAGAAATATACAACCACGACACAACAAATTTCAGTTTGCAATCACATGGAGGAATCAATAAATGCAATCAAGTGAAAATTGTATGAACATCTTCATCAATAAAGACAAAATGATAACCGTTTGGCTTCTGAGAGTTGTCTGGTGTATTGCTGAACATAGTCAAATCTGAAAGATCAACATGGGATTCAACAACCCAATCAAAAGCACCAGATGAGGAAGTGCTTTTGGCTTGCATCTCTTTTTGTTTAGTCTGGAACCAACCTTCCACCTAGAATAGGATATGTGTATGAAATCATCCATTACCACACACTCTATACAATAAAGAATAAGACTTATATCCTCAGAAGAAGCAAACACCTGTTCCCCTGTTATATCAGATTTTCCAAAACGGCTCGGGTGACAGCTGAAAGGACAGAGCAAAGGTTAACGAGTATTCATAGAAGGTATGTAATTGGAGAAACCCTGCAGGTTATTCACGACCATCTAAATCTACAAAATTCTACTTAATTCGTTTGCCAAGTACTGCTTAACAACTATTCCCAGTTGGCAATATCTATACTTCATTGCATAACTGAAAAAGTTCACCTGAATTTCCTTGCAAGATTATGGAAAAACTCGCGAGTAAGTGATTCTTTTCGTGCCTCCTTGTATATATTCTCCATTTTCATAATCTGTAGTACAGAAATTTACAGTAACCATTTCTAGTGCAGAAATTGAAACATGTAAGTTGATGATGCATGATGGATTCCTGGACTAGAACAATGGATTGTCTTTTCTTTGTAACAATGAAACTAAACTAATAAGGATTACGTCTTTGATTAGGGTCTCCTATTATTCCCAATCCAAAACTAGACCATTTCAGCTCAACAAAGTTATTCATCAACCCACATCAACGGAAGCATCAAATTTTTCAATGCATATTTAATTGCCATGAGAAGCAATCATCTAACTCCAAGCATCATACAGAGAATAACACATTGAAGAAACACATGAAGCAGCTGAATTTATAGCAAAGAGGGAGAAGAAAGGTGGAGATTGAAGTGAAAATTGAGAAACCCATTGAGGGCATTACCTCAGAATGAGTGAATACAGAGAGTGAATTCATTGGTCTACTCTCCATTGTTTCTGACTGGTCGAGGTTGTGATGGGGTGGGCTGCACTTACATGTAGAAAAATTAGTAAATCACACAATACACCTCTCACCTCTCTTATTTGAATCGAAGAAAAACATACATGGGGACATTATACATCCAGCCATTCTCACTAATCCATTTCAAATTACACACTAGTTGCAATGGCTCGGAAGATCAGATTGAAATGACTACTGCACACTCTCATTTCATACATTGCAGGTACGATACAAGCGACATATTTACTCATGAGCTTAAATATATAAAACAAGTCCAAGGCAACCATGAATCAGAGTCATGCCTGCATTGCCTCAGACTACCACAAGTGCTACAATGCAGTACGGCACTAGATAGCTAGAAAGCCAACATTCTTATACTCAAAAGCTCAATTCTTGCAAACCCAATTCAATCTAATCAGCTCTCTCGAGTCTATGCAAATTTCTCAGAGAAAAAGCTGAAATTATGACTGAAGAGATAAGGAGATTGTGAATTAGGTAGTACCTTACTATCGGCTGAGACTGTGAATGAGTGAGTGATGAAAGGGAGAGACTTGAGAGAGTCGCGAGAGAGAAATAAGAGGCAGCCCAGGTAGGTTTCTTCTTTTTCTTGAATCCGCCAATGGTCTCTGGACGACGGATGAGACTGAGCGGAGCGTAATGTCAGTGAGACCTTTTGAAACTCTTTCAGTCAGATATGTTTTTTTTTAATGCAAATATGGCGTCACTCCACTAATTTCCTATATAACAATCTTCCTCCCAAGTTACTGTACATTTCACTGTTGCAGGGCATTTTTGTAATCTCTCAGCCTCTCTCTCTCTCTCTTTCTCTCTCTCTGCACCTTCCCAGCTCTCATACTGTCATGAAGTGGAATTATGTATTTCTCAGGATCTAATTAGGCCTTCTGTTAGCCATTATGTTTTCTTTTTCGGATACTGTCTGTCTCTTCCGATTGGCCTCCTTGGATCTTTGAACGATTTGCTCGCGATTTCCTGATTAACTCTCCTTTCCTCTCCTCAGGTAACCTCTATTTGGGTTTTCTTTTTCTCAGAAGTCCAGCATAAATTGATAATGCTGCTTTTGGTTAGGGTTTCCGTGGGTGACGGGGGTGTGTGTATCAAATTGGAAATTGTCAATTGATCTCCGTCATTCGTTCTCATCTGGTTTCTCATCTCTCTTGCTTCGATCATTTGTGCCTCATCTTCTTTGATCTGGGTTTCCTGAAAAACTCACTCTCTGTCACAGACCTCACCGTCTCCTCTCTCTCGAACTATAACTTTGGCCTCATCGGTCACTCTCTCTCTCTCTCTCTCTCTCTCTCTCTGTATTGCAATCTCGGCCTCCTCTCTGTCTTCCTCGAACGTTCGCTCGACCGGAGCCACCGGCCCACTGTCATCAGAGATCTATCCATCACTGAAGAGGCCGCCGTCGACATGTCTCAGGTAATTCTCTTTCACCACTCACCCGTTCAATTTCGCGACCTTCCATCTTAATTTCTACCGGGTTTCCCTAATTCATGACCAAAGTTAGGGCATCAACCTCACAAAATTTATCTCTGAAATTTTGATTTCGGTTGTTTCAGGTTGACAACAGAAATTCTTCGGCACTAAGCGCGCTAGAACCGATGGTATGCCCCCTTTTATTTTTAATTGTAATCTTATTTACATTATATTCAATGCGACTGTGAAAGAGTGAAGCTTCACTGTATGAGCTGCAAAATTGTACTTGGGAGAGAAATCAGAGAATAGCTTTGAGATTTTGTATTGTTTTATGATGTTTTGTGTATGTATGTCTTGGGTTTTATGATGTATTGGGAGCTAGACCTGGATATATTGTGTAATTTTTGATCTGAAACGTTGTTTGCTTTCTTTTTCTGATATCCCATGGCTTCTTCTATGTTGACAACGATCGTGGCTGTGCTGACCTGCTTTATGAATCGGGTTTAGGATTGGCATAGGTGAGAGAGACCCCATGGTGCTTCATGGATTGCAATTTCCCCGCAGCATATTGTGTTGTTGCCAAAGAGTCAGTTAGCAAACAAATATCTGTTGCATTTTTAGAACAAGTGAAAACAGACTTTAGAAAAAGATATGGGGGTGGTAAAGCAGATACAGCTATTGCCAAAAGTCTTAACAAGGAATTCGGGTATGTTCATTCATGATTCATGTCATTATGTGCATGGAATGTCTATGTTTCTCTTCTTCAAGAATTAGTTCTTTCCATTATGGTTGATTAAGGAGATGTGCTTGAAAATTACAGACCAGTAATGAAAGAGCACATGAAGTGTATAATTGATCATGCAGAAGAGATTGAGAAGCTATTGAAAGTGAAGGCACAGGTTTCAGAAGTAAAAAGAATAATGTTGGAGAATATTGAAAAGGTAAATCAACTGTGATTATTAAAATGTGTTTCTTATCAGATACAATGTATATCCTCAATCTTTAAAATATGAACAGTTACCAATTTACCAGTTGCATCTGCAAGCATTATTTTGTTATTTACAGTGAGACATGCTCAGTCTCTAAAGTATGAACTTCTTTTAGTTGCCAATTTATCATTTGCATCTGCACATCAGCACATGCATTCTTTCCTTTTGTTTGTTTTCTGCCAACTGATACACAGGTCTGATTACTGATGTCACTAGGAAAAATATCGTTTTTTTTTCGTTGTCCAGTATTTCATTATGATTTGGTTTTAACGTTCATGAATTTTTGTTTTCTTGCCCAAAATAAAGCCCTCCATCTTCTGTTCCGCAGACTTCTATTCATCTTCATTGGCCTGGTGTACTGGTAGTATTTACATGTTAATGAATGTAATATTATTATATATACATGTTTACTAGATGTATAGTTATGTTTACAAAGCTAAGCTTACCAATAATTTCAGTATGTCATTTTTGTCTCACATTGTATGTAAAAAATCTTTCTAATGGTCAATTGGTGGACTCATAATGCTGATGCTTGGCTGTTTTCTTCTTTAGTATCTCAATGTCTTTTCTATGCAATTCTGTATGCCCTTCTATATCAATGATTAACTTTGCAAATTTTGACAGGTATCATTATTACATCTAGCCGACATCACTGAAAAGGATGTAACATTTCAGGTAATAATTTACTTTAGCAATGCAAACTTTGGTTAGGTGTTTTTGCTAATTTTGCTTTGTTTGCGGTTTGGCTCATACTGAGTTGTAAGTCTGTTATGGCTATACAATTATGGCTATTCATACTTATGACAGTTATATTAGTATTTATTTACTATATAACAGAGTTGGGTTTTACTGTACAATCCACTGTTCACTATTCATCAAGCGTGCGAGGCGTGCGGCTCTCCTCTCCTCTCTTCTAAACGTCACACACTCTCTCTCTCTCTAAACCCAATCTCCTCTACCTGTACAATCAAAACCCCATTCCACTCTCTCTCATTCCTCCCAATTTGTGATCTTTCATCTCGCTCTCTCTCCCCAAGTTTACTATATAACAGGCGTAGGTTTTCTTTCTCTCCCGCAAATGCCAACCCCTCCCAATTTCGTGCTCTCTCTTTCAATCTCTTGCTATTTGTATTTCGTTTTCTCTGCATCGTAACTATCGTGAAGGTCAGGCCAAACCTAATCGCTCCCGGCCCTCTCTCTCTCGGTCTCTCTCTCTCTCTCTGCCTTTTGCTTCCTCACCCACTCCTCTCTCTCGACTGCTCTTCGTTGTTTAGGCGCTGCCATTTTCTCTCCAAGCGACATCTTAGCCTTAGTGCTCGAGAGGCGACGACGACTTCAACCTCCACAAAGAGATCTCACCGCCTTCTCCGAGAGCGCCCGCATCTTCATCCCCTACCTCTCCGCCACGTACGTACTCTCTCCGTCCTCTCTTCTCTCTTGATTCGCAGTGGTATAAATATCTTGGTTTAGTAGCGATAGGTGTAAATCAGTCACGTTTCTGTCTGGGTCTGCTGATTCTTTGGCTTCTGAATTCTAGGTTTTGATTGGTTTGGTGTATTGATTTAAATTACATGAAGCTATAATTGTGGATTAGTATACTGAGATGTTAAGGTACCAGCTACTATGTATGCTGCTCTATTGAACGCTTTTTGAGATCAAAAATGTTTAGTTCTGATTTTCTGAGAAGCTTTGTTGATTTTTGTTTTGGTTTCGATTGTTGGACCTTTTATGTATTTGCAGTCTAGGAAATGAGTATAGGATGCCGAAATATTGTGTTTCCGGCGAGTGAAACTTATAAGCTGATTAAATTTCTTTTTTGTTGAGTATAGCCTTTGCTAGCGGGAGATGGGAATGGCTTGCTACTTTAGTAGGATCTCTATAACTTGGTTTATATCAATTCTCATCATAGGTTCTTAAGAGTAATTTTATAAAAATTAACGAAGAAGGGAGCAACCCTCTTTCTCACGTGTTCGACATCTTCTCTCTCTCTCTCCAGTTCCCTATGCTTCGTAGCTTTTCTCTCCAGTTCTTTTCTCTGCCTCTTCCAGTCTTCCCACTTTGTTGAATCAAGTTATCTCGGCCGTCTCAAATGCCTGATCTTTTGTTGTTCTCCGATCGATTGTTAGAGTTCTCCATTTTACATAAGGTGTGTTTCCAATTCATTTCTTCGTTTTGTTCAACTATGTTTGATATATCAGAGCTACACAAACACGGAATTATGGTTTAGTAGGTTTGCAGCTGTGTTTTGATTCTCTATATTGATTATATAAGGTATCCCTTTACTTATTCGTACTGGGTATTAATCAGGTCATTTAGTTGTTGCTTCAGTTTTATAGTTTGTATGGGTTAATGGTTTCGATACAAATCTTTGGATTATCTAACTTTGTTCGCACCAATGGGAAATATCTACAAGATTTGGAAAAGATTTTGAATGATTTGGTAACCCACCAGGGGATGATTAAATGTTTCAATCGGGCGTGCAAACAAGAATAGTTGTAGGACTGTAGTAGAAGAATATAGAGATGCCTTATGGAGCCAAAAACAGGCAAAGTAATAATGGACTGGAATCTATATGGCTGTTAATGAAGTAAATGGGTTCTAAAACTTTGCTTCTATGAGTTCTTTCGTCTATCTCTAATCAATTTATTGGCTTATCCAGTTTTCCCTGTTTTCTATTTTTCAACACTTAGCCTTCACAAACCGTGAAGGTGTGAACTCAATCTTTTATCTTCTCTGATTTTTTTCTTTTCTTTTTCAGATTAAGCTTCCCTGTGTTTACTTACAGTGACAATTGTGTTCAACTATGAACCAAGCAAATTTGGGATTTCGGTGATTTGATGTCCTTATCTATTGTGTTCAACTGTACCATATGTAATGGTCTAGAGCTGCACCCTATCTCTTCTGTGTACACTTAGTGTGTAACATATCTCTTCAGTGTGAACTTAATGTTTGTCTCTACATGCACCATATCTCTCCGGAGAAAACTTAATGTCTGTAATCAATATTACTATATTTTGTTCTCAACAACTCCCTCCCGCAGCAGAGCGCGGGCCGACTTACTAGTAAGGAACAATTGACAACAGTTTATAATGACCCCGAAGGTACTGAATAGATATAAATTATTGCTATATTAGGAATTATTTAGGAATCCTAATATTAAAGTGACGACGTGTTCTGGCTCGAATAATAACCAAATAACCATGACACTATAATTAAAGGCACAGATAAATCAAGACTTTAATCGCTCTTTCCATCACGCCTCCAATGCCTCATTAAGATCATCTTCCCCTGCAAAATCCAAATCTGGCCTGAAGAGATTCAGGAGCCAGACCCACGACACAAAACCAACCCATCTACAAAACCCAAGCCCACAAGTCCAGGGTTGTAGAATGGGAACTTCTGGTGAAGCACCGACATGCCACACCAATGCAACAGCAGGCGACCACCAACCAAACTCCTCCATAGAAGCAAGCTATTCGTGCATTCTCCCGGCAACAACGATCGAGCGTCCAAACTCAGTGATTTTCGGCCAACCCCGATCAAAAACAAAGCAAACCGAGGATATTGAATCAATGCCGGGTAACTTGCCGCGAACATAAGCAGAGGTGGACTAGGTGCAAGACACCGTCAATCGCCTTGAGTCATGCACGTTCCGGACGCAAAACCTGCAACAATAAGTCGCCATCTTCACACCAGCGCAGCCCACCTGTGAGAAATATAGAGCGACGCTTGAAATCAGCCTTAAGGAACCATCTAGAAGATGGCCGAGGTGCGACAATGCTGGAGAACGGTGTCCATATTGCTGAGCCCGAGAGAACAACAGGATGCTGGGTCTCACAACGGAGGCGGGAGACCACCGCTGTAGAGGCCCTCACGATATTAGAGAGAGAAACCTCAAGCCCTAACTAGCCAATAAGTTATGTTATTTGACTTATGTCACAACTTCCAAAGAGGAAGGCTCAGCGGTTTTGGCATTTCGACAAGTTAACAATCCCTCTATTTTAATTTCATGAAGAAAAAAAAGTTTCTCATATACGTTCTGTATTTTACTCTTTCTACTAAAGGTGAGACATTGTAACCGAAAATGTATGATATCACATTGGTCATTCGGTTGTTATGTCGCCTATCAAATTAGTCGCATAATTCACATTCGACCAAACTAAGAAATAGCCTTTCATTTATTTCAAAAAAATAAATAACCTTTCACGTGCGAAATAAGAAAATATCCCTTTAAAGAATAACAATTTCATCGAGTTGAATATAACTATACTAACCAAAACTATTGAAAAACGGATGTCATGTTTAATGACAAATGTTCTTTGAAAGAATATAATTTTTATTCTTTCAAAGAACATTTGTCATTTGTCATGTTTTCTTTTCCTTTTACCTCCCCTCCGTCTTCGCTAACATCCAGTAATAATTATGTTCTCAATTTCTATACCAATAGTCCAGTACGAAGTACTAACCAATTTTTTTTTTCTTCACAACGATCACAACACAAGAAAAAATTGCAAAAGTTTCAATATCAAAGGTGCATCTTGCATAGAGCATTGACAACATGAGAGCATTGTCAGAATAACATATACAAAAATATAATCCTCTCACATAACTTGGTATTTTGGTATGCGAATCTTGACAATATAATCCACATCAGACCCTCAGACATTTCTGTAGAAGCAGTACATTGAAAATTGATAGAGAAGTGTTAGAAATATAGCCACTATAACTTGTTCACCGATTGAAATAATCTTCCCCTGGTTGGTTTGGCAGTTCTTGGACAGGATGCTCGTGGGAGAGTACAGAAAGGCCATTGAAATGCACTCTTGCTTCCCACCCTTAAAGATTGGCCTTCCAATTACATGCTTATATTGGCTACCACTCCTTGCCTGCAAAAAGGGCCGTAATTAAGTCAGCAACCTTGGTCATTTTATGAATTTTATTGGATGTTCTTGGACCTTTATAGAAGACGACCATCATAATCTACCTCTGTTTGTATGCAATGCAGGGGAGAACATAACATTTCTAATTGTAATTAACTTTTTAGGCATGGAAAAAAGTATTACAAATAGCCATAACTCCACTAAAACAATGTGCCATATCTGAGACAAAGTGATTTTAATGCTAGCTGTAATATTCTTCTGGGTCTCCCTCTCGGTCTAATTAGCAGAAAATCAAAGCTTTCAATAGCACTATATATTACACATACATAGCCTTACCCCATAATATAATAGCAACAATAAATTAAAATGACTTAATTACCTGGATTTGGTCCCCTGTGGTGACCACAAGAGCATCCTTTTCTGGGCTAAATGAAACCCAACCTTTCTTGGAGTAAACATGAAACTCTGAAGAACCATCACAAAGATGCAAACACAAGGCATGTGAGTAGTCAGTTCCTCTTATCAGCATCCTGATCACATCATGTCTCAGATAGCTATCCCTTTTATCAGCTAAACCATTCTGATTGTGTTTGTAGAAACAACAGACTGTTCCAAGTTCTTTTCCTTGTTCCAAATCATTTCCATAAACGACCTGTTTTCGTGAATTGATGTTCAACAAGCTTTGTAGAGTTCTCTCACAAATCTTCTCAATGTCAGTCATTAGGCTCTCCAATTTCTTGCTGCACAATTCAAGTTGAACCAGCATTATAAATCTGTGGTTTTGTGCATGTTTATTATGTGCTTTTATTTGCCAAAAGAAAATGCAATCTAGTATGTTTAGATCAGTAATACCTGAAATTTGAGTACTCATTTGACCAAATTCCCTCCATTGCCAACTTCAAACCTTGTTCTCTACACCAAACAAACTCTTCACTTAATTCATTTTCAGCTTCCTCACCGTGAACTTCTTCGAATCCATATGGCTTCTCTGATGACCTTGTTATGTCAGCCCTTTTGCCAGGTGGTACCTGGAAGATCCTGATGGCATCAGCCTGCACTGACCTAATAAAATCACTTGAAATTCCATGGCTCACTAACTGAAAGCACCCTATTCTTGCTATTGACTCCATGACCTTGGTAACATTAGCCTGATCTGAACACAGTGCTTCAAAGTTGACTGTGGAGGGATCTTCAACTGATTTTAGTTTTGGGAAGAATTTGTCTGGCAAGATGAGGTCAGGGACATTGAGCGAGTGCTGCAGGAATTCGTTTATGACATCATCGTTTGTGAGGGATGATCGGCGGCCAGAGGCAACCGGAGAAGGTGGCGGGGCACGGAAATCAATGAGGTTTTCAGGTAAGTTTGCCATGCATTTGGACTGAAACTCGCTAACTGAGGATAATTAGCTAGCTAGTACTTGTGTATATATATGACATTAGGGTATCTATGTTTTAGTAATTTGTGTAACACATATGCGGGTAAAGGAAAAGAGAAAAGATAGTATAAGGAGCAAGAATGATGGCATGTCTCAGATGTTGATTACAACCCAGGAAGGGTATCAATGATCATGATCATAGGGTCTTTCACTTTAGGACTTGGTTAGCTTTACTTTCTTTACAGCTCTATATATATTGCTAGTCATCATATCTTTGTTTCTCTCTTAGGAAAGCATGTTCTTTCTTTTTATAACCTCATTATCATGACTTTCATCTACTTAGAAAAAGGAAAATAAATTCTTAAAACAACTCACATATGTAGATCTTACAATTGGTCCAAGAGAAGTTTACCAACATATGGGCCGCAATGATCAACATGTACTTACGCTGGCCCAAATGTTCACATGCAGATGGGTTTATTTTCTGATGGCAAGGAAGAAAACTTAACATTAAAAGCAAGAATTTCAAGAAAAAGCGAACAAAAGTCATATCTCTGTGCAATTAATGGCGACTCATTTCTTTCAACCGCTTTTTCTTGAAACATGCACAGGGATGGACATTTGTACAAAATATATAGTTATATTGATTATTGACGAAAGAAGTAGTTTCATGGGTGGCGAGGTGAGTAAACATATACTGATTTGTAGATCTATCATATGTAATTTTTTTTGGAAAATGAGAAAAATATCCAGTTTAAACTTTTTTTTTTTTTTTCAAAAATTTATTATAAGTTTAGACTTGTTTATACTATTGTTAAACTTGATGAAAAATAGAGATATTTAGACAAATATTTGGATAGATACTTAGACAAATACTTGAACACATATTCAGACTTTGATATTTAATTATTCGATTTGGCGAACACTAATTGAATTAGGAAACAAGCTATGACTAGCTTTGTGGAGGTAAGGGCTACAAAGCTCAGTGATTTTTGCCGTTCAATTCGGCTTGAAATCGATCAACCCCTAATTTCTAGGATTTGGATTTTTTTTTTCTCTTCACTTTTCGGAGTAATTTGGCCAAGGATAAGTGTATGAGTTGAGGGAAAGAGAAAGAAGAAGTCGAGGTGGTCATTTTGGTACCTTACTCGAAGGTTTTGGTTGTCAGACAACCTTGGTCCGTCGCCGACGATTTCGCCGAGGGAGAGAGAGTAGAGGAAGAGAGAGGCCGAGAGAGATAGAAAAAGACTAAAATAGAAGGGGATAAACTAACTAACCAACGACCCCTTCTTTATGGGCAAAATTGGAATGAAAAAAATGGGTTTTATAACTTATTAGGTTTTTTTGGGACAATGACATCAACTGAGTTTTTTTGAAAAAAAAAGGTCATAAGTTGAGCATTTTTTACCTTAGTATCATAAGTTGATTTTTTTTTTAAAAAATCTTATCTTCTTTTGAGTTTTTAAAATAATTTCTCATATTTTTTTTCGAGAGTGAAAATTATGATATAGATATATATATATCGTTAACAAAAAAAAAGATTATTGTATCATGGACAATTTACTATTGAAAAAAAAATGTTATAAGTTGGATCTTTTTTACTTTAGTATCATAAGTTGAATTTTTTTAAAAAAAAATTTATCTGTTTTTGGATTTTAAAAATAATTTCTCATATTTTTTTTTCAAGAGGGAAGATTATGATATATATATATATATCGTTAACCAAAAAAAAAAGATTATTGTATCACGAACAATTTACAGTGCTACATGTGGTGATGACCTAGCCAAATGACAATTATTTGACATGTAGCTTAGCTACTCTCCATGATATCTTCATATATAATGCGAAAGAGGTCATAGCTATGAAAGATGATGCGACCATACCAACAACGTAACGATGACGCATGATGAGACCGGGAGGACGTAAGCCAAACTTACAGTCAACTGCTCAAGACGTGATTTGAACATTCGTCTTATTAATTGATTCGTGTTCTAAGATGCAAATCTTACAATGGATGTCTTTTGTTTCCGATTTCAAAGTTCTTTTAAAAAACACGTAGGTGAGTAAGGTGTCTGGCTTTGTTAATTATTCGGCTGGTCGATCTAGCTAGCTATATTCCCGAAACCATACTCGAGAGTCGAGACCTAACTATCTATCTAATTACAATTATCACTAATCCAAAATATTTATAAATTTTAAATTTTCAATCAAGGTAATTAACCTAACTGGTCTAACAAAATGAAGAGCTGGTCGATTCTAGCATTGCCGTCCGTACACGCACCACTTACTCGATCACCTACCTCCGTAACCTACCGCGCGCAAAGGAACATTCTAATTAAGCTAAGCCATGTGTATGGAATTTGTAGGAAAAGTAACTGATATCAAATTAAATATAACAAACGAAATATTAATTAAATAATTAGTACAAACATATGAACAAAGAATAAATTTTAGGTAAGAAGTTGAACTAAGTTGAGTCACGTGTATCACACGGTTTCCTTGAGAACTTTTACGCCGCCTACAGACTTGTATGTCGTTGTTCTCCCAGGATAAAACAACTTCAAAGTTTTGTACCGCAACACGAGAACTCGTGCGGCCCAGCCCAAATCGGAACGACATTCGTGTCCGCAGGACGCACACAAGTCCATATCGCATACTCATTTCATCCAAGATTTGCACTCCCCTGCGCACGTGAGAGAGAGCCTCTCTACTCACTTACTCAAGGGAGACTAGGATGCAATCATATATAAAGACTTCCACATTTCTAATTTCTCCCATGTGGGATCACATTCCTTCCTTTTGTTTTAAGTAGCCATCTTTAGGTGACAATTTCATATTCACCCCTTAATCAATTTAAACAAATGAATACATAATCTTTATGTACTCTTGTAGGAGATTACAAATCCATGTTTCCCACACATCAAAATTAGGTGCAACATACTTAATTATTTTATTTAAATTGTCACTTTAAAATTGTGGAAAACCACCATTTTCTAACAGAATTTTTATGAAGCGAATTGAAATTGGAATTCCTCGTCCCTTGATTAGTTGATTCGGTCGACATGACCCGGCTAGCTCACGGTGTACGTAGTTTAAAACGTGAACTTAAAAGAGCTATAGCAAGCTATATATTTCTGGGGCTTACATGCATCTTTTCTTTTTGCAATATCTTAGCTTGGGGTTACCACTAATCACTATTGAGGCTTCACATGATGGATGAAAATAGATAGGTTATGTTTAGTCCATGTCACATATTGTTGCCACCATTACGTACGAAAATTGATGCCCCTGGACATCTTTGATGAAAAGGATTTATAACTACATATTGACGAACGATGCACATGTCAACATTAACTAAAAGCTAATCATTTAATAGAAATGAATTCGATGTTGGTCAAGCCTTTAATATCAAACTCTAGCTATAAGGAAAATAAACTATATGTAGTTAAAAGTTAATTATAAGGTGCATAGAATTAAGAGACTTTGTAAGTTGTATGTGCGAGTGCTTACAGTAACTTGCCAGACTGAGTAAATTGTATAGACGAAAAATTGAAAGGGTATGGGGCTCCCCTTGGTTTTCCTCGACTTCTAATCCAAGCCGTTCACTCGAAATCCAAGGGTTATCACTGATTCACATCAGCAGATCTCTCTATTAAATACACATACGACGTTTGTTTTGTTTCTCTTTTCCGTCATCTTCTTCACCTACCACTCCTCTCTCTCTCAGACAATCATTTCTTCTTCTTCACCCAACGTCATTCACTTCCTCTCTTCATCTCAACCTTCTTTCAACCCCAATCCATTCCCCGACTATCTAAACCCAGACCTTAATTTTCCCATTTCCTTCACGCCTCCGTCGTGGCTTCCGCCGCGGCCCTCTCAAATGCTCCGCCACTTCCTTCTTGGAACGCCGCTGCACACAATTTTCACAAGTTCGTGCTTTCTTCTTCCTTCTCTTGACCGTTTTTCCTCTCTGAAGATGTCTAAACTGGAGATGTTTTATTACTTATGAAATCAAGTACTGAATCCGGGTTTAAGAATCTTCAATTTGTTATGGAAATCATCATTTTCCCTCTCTTTACGGGATCAATGGTTAGCGGTTTGCAGAAGAGTAGTATTGGAACTTGGCATTGGTCTCGTTGTATATAGACTATATACATCCGTGAACAAACCAAAATTGATCTGAATTCCTGAAAAGAGCTAGATAGTTGCGTTGATTAAGTAACCACCAACTCATGGAATAGAATCATTCATATATGATAATCCGTCTAATGCTATCAAAGAACCATTCATATATGATAATCGATCAAGTGACTATAAAATAGATTAGAAAACAAAAAATGAAATCAAATAGCTTCAGTAAAAAATAACAGAAAGAAGAAGAAAAAGAATGAAAAAAGTTTGATATCTCTGGGCATCTCTTGTTCATCTGTTTGAAAAATGAATAATGAAGGATATGTGGATAAGAACAGAGGTGTGTCTTTTTGTATTCTCATTTCTTTTGTTTTATTTTATTCTTTTTCTTACTTTGAGTTAACGGTAGAAGTGAGTGAAACAGAGCTGTTTTTATTGGATTATTATTATTATTATTATTATTAGTTTTCGTACCGGCGTTTACACGTGTGTGTATGTATAGTAATTATATTCTAAGAAAACTTAATATAAAACTTATACGTAAGATTGTGAGTGAATAAGTGATCATGTGCACGTGATTTGTGCCTTGTGTAATTGCATTTTACTGTTTTACCATTGAACAAACAATATCATAACTAAAAGGTGTTTAACTATCCAAGAGCAATATTGAGTTTTTAAAAATTTAACTATAAGAATAATTCGCTTAATTAATAAAGATTTTAATGATAATAGCTGATGTGGATCAGTAATAACTCTTGAATTTCGAGTGAACGACTTGAATTATAAGTCAAGGAAAACCAAGGAGAGAATGAGAGAAGTAGTCAAGGGGAGACCCCTTGCCCAAATTGAAAATATTCAAATTGAAGGCTAGAGATCGATGAGAACTGAAATATAGTACGTTATTGGTTGCATGTTACATTGACAAGATTACATAACGTTCGCATGAAATTCTCATAGGAAAACGATTTCAGGCAACAAATTCAAGGCTTTAACATGATGTAGAATATACCATCATTATTATATCTAAAATTCATTATTAATTTCTTGCAACAGTTTTATATAAAGACTATCCTAACTTATGTATATCAAGGGCTAAAATTTCTTTTACTTTATATTGTTCTTTGTGTTTTTTTTCCATTCCTAACCAACGGATGTTCATGAATCATGATCGAACATGCATACAATTGAGAGAATGAGGAGCAAGTTGAACCTAATTAATTTGATCTCTTCTCATATATCTATCAAAGCTCAATTGATTTACATCGATCTTCTATGCATATTATGAAAGGACCCAACCCCGATTTAGTTTCCTAAACCGGAATCAAACCCCTTCTAAAAACACGAACCAACAAAAACCACAAAAATTTCAACAGAGTTTCGTTACTAACGCGGAATTGCCATTAACCTGCACCCGGAAAATGCACTTCATCCTATGCCACAAAAATCAAACCGTGGGCACCAATCACATCCAGATTTCTCAATATCATAACAGTAATGTAAAGTAATCAATAAAACTATATTTTGCAGAAATCTGGGGAAAAATCGTATAAAAGTATAACATAAGAATGCTCAGAGCGACTTCTAGTATATATATAAATAGTAGGCCAAACTAAGAACCTACCATAAAACAAACATCGCTCGAATACTAAGTCTTCGACCACGACATGCGACACCAGAGTCCGAACTACATACTGGGCACGGAAACCGAAAAGCTGAGGGGAAAGGCAAATAAAATCGTTAGAGTGAGTGGAAGAAAATAAACGTATGCCTTTCACCAATATCATATATAATAAACAATGTAAAGTATAGCGAGTTCGGAAAATATATATGGAGGTGCCAGGCGAATCTCTCAAGCCCAACGGTCAGGCAAATCTCTCAAGCCCGACGGTGATAGGCTAGGGGAATCTCTCAACCCCAGCGGCATAACAGGGGAATCTCACAACCTTGCCCAGAGGAATCTCTCAACTCTGGTCAAACTACCGGTGATCAGCCAAGTAGCTGAAGCATCGATGCAAGTATGTCATCACCATAAAAATATAAAATAATACATCCGAAAATAATAAATAAGCTCAACATCGTATATAAACAAATGCGGAAAATCACGAACTCGCACAACAGTGAAAATATAAAAGTGTCCACTCACAGATGAGCGTAACGCGATACGCGTTAATCCAGTGATCCAGCGGAAAATCCCTCGCCAAACGAACGATCACGATCCTCTGGATAATCATAAAATCCACTGCTCAAAATCATAACAAAACCTCGAATCACATCACGAGAAACAATCGTTCCCGGAAACATATAATTCAATATCGACGAAATCGTCAAAATTAGATAATCACACCATAAAACCTTGCTATAATTTCCGATGCTCAATTCGAAAAATAAACCTCACCACTGCGATCGGTGCGCGATTCCGAGCGAAACGACATACAACTCGTCGAAAAACACGTCGGACGAAAAGTCGCCGCCAGCCGCCGGAAAATCATACCAACCCAGAAAAATGCAACCTACAAATGGATTTGAAGATCTCGACATTTCCAACAACTTTCCAGTTCAAAGTTAAGGCCAATTTTGACCGAAAAAGGTCCAAAACTCACCTCAAAATCCCAAACCCTTACCGGAATTTCAACATCACGGATCTCTCTCTTCCGGCCACGGCAACCTCCCAAACCACTTCCAATAGCTTCCTCTCCTCATGGCTAACAAAATCCCTCAAAGAGGAGCCACCACCTCGGCCTCCACGCCATCACCCGAAGTTGATGAAAACTCGCCGGAAAACACCATACTTTGCCGATTCGATTCTTCCTCCTCCGGCCACCTCACGGGTCGATCTAATTACCAATCCAAAGAGGAGCTCGAGCCCAACATATTCCATGAAGAGACTCCAACCAACCGTGGCCGGAATCGGGCACAAAAACCAAGAAACCCGAACGGTGAAAATGGGCAAAACGGGTCGCCTCCTTGACCCGTGGTCAACGCGGGTCAAGGCCTAGTTTCCAGATTTGACAAGTTTCCAAAAACGGCAAGTATTTTCCAGTATTTATACCATACGCGTATCGAATCCCAAATGGATAAATACGACAATAACCGACGACCGAAAATATTCACAACTTATTCCTCGTAACTCGGAATAATCCTCCGGAAGTTCCCACGAGCTTGAAATTAAATTCTCTACAAGTTTCGTGAAGAATCCCAAATCAAATTCTTGCCCGATAATTTAGTCGTTAACGAAGCCGCCATATTAATCAATTACATCAAAATCGCGACTAATCGCGAAACTCGTAAATCAAGTCGATAACCATTCCAATTTCGGTTCGGGTCGATCGACGGTCCAAAAGGGATCACAATCACGATTCGGATAGACTCGAATACAAACGGATAAACTCGACGATATCCCGAAATTTCAAATATTCATATTATATTCCTCGGTAGTCGAAATAATAATCCGGAACTGCCCACGAACTCGAAATCACGCGTATAACAACTCTCGAGAAGAGACTCAACTCAAATTCTCGGCCAATAATTAAGTCGTGATCAAAACCGGCAATTCAATCAATTTGCAGAAAACTGCGATTATGCGCAAAATCGTGGATTAAGCCGATTCCACTACTGATTCTGTCCCGGGTCGTCACATATTATAATTAAAGTAATGGTGAACTTATCTTTTCCAAAACTAATGCTTTTGGTTTTCATTGTCCAGTCTATATACAATCAATTTCAGACTCTTATCAATTCATTTATAAAATATACATAAGAGATACCAATTGTAAAAACGAATTTCAGTGCATATACATATCTAAGTTGGGATCAAATCGATTACTTTTATTCTATATATAATACTTCATGAAGTCTGTGTTTTCATCAGTAGATTTATGAGATGTGGTAAATAACTTAAAAAGTAAAATCGATGAGGAACAAATTTTTGATCTATTCGAGCAAATTATTACCTTTGGAACTGGTAAATTAAAATTTAACATTCTACATATATACACAATTGTTCATTCTTCACACTTAATTATTGTGATTTTGCATTGGTTTCATGTACGAACAACTCTTTCTTGCAATTCTGAGATTTGCTTTTCTAGGGTTTCAATAATTTGGGGTTTCTTCTCTAATTCAGAAATAATTTTAGATTTTATAAAATTTCAGAAAAAGGGCAAAATAGGAATTATAGTATATCAATATGACAAGGAATTAGTGACATAGTTGGTGACTTGGATTGTCATTAAGGCCTAAAATTAGGCCTTACGTGAGGCCCTATCATTGCTCAATTCTCATATATACCACGTACAAAACATTCAATATATCTCCTATTGTTAAGTTAGTGCAAGCAATATTTGATTGGCAAATCAAGAAATGTCGCTCAGTCGACCGCCAGCGCGCAGCAGCGGTATACATTCTATGTACAAAGCAAACCCTAAAGCACCAGAACACTAAGAGCACCCGCATGGGTAAAATCGAATAGGAGGAGCAATTTGAGGAGGAGCAGACACTGTTTGAGGTGGAGCAGTCACTGTTCATCGAATAGGAGGTGCAGAAGCTGTTTTTCGCGCAGCGGTGTCAAAAAATAGCACGTGCTATTACTGTTCATAAACAAAATTTGAATTTTTTTTTTAATTTTTCAACCCATCCATAAACTTGTCGTGTATGAATAATTAAATTAAATTAAATTTTAATTTTTTTTAAATTTGACATAAATTAAATTTGTCGTGTTTGAATAATTGAATAAGATTTCGGGTATGATTTCCGACGAATGACGAGTTGACACGTGTCACGCCGACAGAAGGTTATCGGGTAAATAATTGTACAAAATTTCCGATAAGATTTTCAACCAATCACGAGGCAACACGTGTCATGTCAAATGTTCATGATCGACTCTAATAATTGTATAAGATTCTCGGAGAGATTTCCGACCAATTGAAAGCCGACACGTGTCATCAACTTATCTAATCACTTCATCTACACTCGGCTATATATTTGTTGATCGGTGCTCATCGTTCATTCACACCAAAACCAACCATATATTCCACATTCCGATAAGATGAATCCTTTTAGTTTTGAGAATTTTTTCCGGAGGAGGCGACAGCAACGTCGGCGAAATGCCGAAATTGCTAACAATTTCATCACTGAAGCGGTCGTGGTCGATGCAATGTTCGATGACGAACCACCTCGCCGCCGACCAAATGAAGAAAGAATGAGGGAGTCAAGGGGACATAATCTGATGGAGGATTACTTCATCGAACGCCCCGTCTTCAACGAACAAGCCTTTCGTCGAAGGTATCGAATGAGTACCAATTTATTCAACCGTATAATGACGGATCTCTGCAACCACGACCAATTTTGGCACCAAAGAGCTGACGCCGTCGGATTGGTTGGACTTCTTCCACAACAAAAGATGACAGGCGCTCTTCGTATGTTGGCATACGGCGCAGCCGCAGATCAATGTGCTGAAATAACAAGGATGGGTGAATCCACAACACTAAAATGCATGAAAAAGTGGTGTATGCATATCTACGAGCTTTACGGTGACCTCTATCTCCGCGCTCCAAATGCCACAGACTTATCCCGACTTCTAAAGAGAGCAAGGCATCGCGGATTTCCTGGTATGATCGGAAGCATTGACTGCATGCACTGGGAGTGGAAGAACTGCCCCACAGCTTGGCAAGGATCATTCTCGGGCCGAAAGAAGCGTCCGACTATTATTTTAGAGGCGGTGGCCTCATATGACACGTGGATATGGCACAGCTTCTTTGGGGTACCCGGATCACAAAATGACATCAACGTGCTCCACCAATCGGACATATTTGATTCGCTCCTTGCCGGAAACAGTCCGAGTGCGACGTATAAAGTCAACGGTATGACTTACCACAATACTTACTATCTAGCTGACGGTATATATCCCAGGTACTCATCGTTTGTGAAAACAATCTCCAATCCCCAAGAGCTTCCACAGAAACTCTTTGCCAAGAAACAAGAGGCATACCGCAAAGATGTAGAGAGGTGCTTTGGAATTTTGCAATCTCGTTGGGCAATTATTCGGCATGCAGCTAGGTGTCATCACCAATCGACATTGAAGAGCATCATGTTGGCTTGCATTATAATGCATAACATGATTGTCGAAGAAGAATTTGTGGAGGAGGAGTTCGAGGAGTTGGAAGAAGAAGATCTTCAAAACCCATCAACTGCTTTCAATGTTTATGATGGGCCAGTAGATGAACAAGGTAATCGTATTCCTTTTGATCCTGTTGGAAGGGATGCACAAAATGAACAACGGTTTGCCGACCGTGTTGTAGATCTCCAATCTGCGTACATCCATGGAGAGTTGCAAAAGGACTTAGTTAAACACAACTGGTATCTAGAGACCGGCGAACGACTTTAAATGATGTGGGTGTGTAATTTTAATTAACCTGGTTTGCAACATGTTTGCTTTATTTGTTTTTCCTTTTAGTTGTTTGAGTGATGTGTGTTTCATTTTAAGTCATTATGTGTTGTTGTACTGTGCGTGAGCTTTGATGTAATAAGAAAAGTGCGTTTTTATTACTTGGAAATTTAAAGTACATCATTTCAATCAAACCCTAGAATTATTGGAAATTTAAAGTACATAATTTCATAATGGAAAAACAAATACCAAACTACTGAAACAGTGGGCGATAACAATTTGAAAATGTTTCATCGCTACCATCTCCTTCCTCTTCCTCCAATTTCTTTAGGATACTCTCCTTTTTCTTCGAAAAATACCTCTTCGATTTTGGGGTCATAGCATCCGTATCCATTGCCATTATCCTTGAATCCTCCGCTTCGGCCCTCAATTTGTAGTCCTTCTCCTTAAGGGCGAGTTGTTTTTCGTACAAAGCTAGTTCAGTGGCATCGGTTTCTTTTTGCCCGGCGAGATGCATTCTTTGATTTTCCATCATGTTTTTCAAAACCTCATCTCTTACCTCATTTGAAGATGAGCATGCTCTTTTCCCCTTTCTTTTGGCTTCCTTGGCCGCCTTCACTCCGATTGGTCTAACCGGACTAGAGTACACTTCTTCTTCATTGCTTTGTGGTGTTGGAATGACTTCATCATCCTCCACGTCGACGGGGGGAGGCATTGAGGTAAAAGGAGGAGTAGTTGCGGAGTTGGAATATGAAGGAGGTGGTATGGTAGGTTCGACGGCCCGAAAATTTGGATGGTTTTTCATCACTTCCCAACAATCAAACTTCGTAAACTGTTTTTTTTTTTGTGCCACGTACCATGATTGAGCTTTTCTTATCTAAGGTGCCACAAATTTGTATGTCAAAATAATATCTATGAAATGGAGATGTTAAAATAAATGTAATAGATGAGCTTTACGACAAAATTATTAACACTTACCTCATCTTGCAAATTTTCCCCGGATTGTACATTCCTTCGTGCATATGCAAGAGCGGCACCCCAAGTTCGAAAACTCGGCTTCAACTTTGTAAAACGAGAAGAAACCGCGGTTTGGGTCCTAGGCTCCGGCCTTGATTCACCATGCGCAAGACACCAATTTTCCTTATAATCGGCATAGACTTTTTCCCACAATTTGTCGGACTTTTGCGAGTTGCCGGTAATTGGGCAAACGGTAATGCGACAATAAGAAATACAAAGTTGCAAATCTTCGGAAGCTTGCCAATTCGACATTTTGTGAGGAGGATGAAGGAGAAGAGGAAGGAGAGGATGAAGGAGAAGAGGAAGGAGAGAATGAAATTGTGTGAGATGTGAATGAAAATTGATGTAGTATTTATAGAAAAATACTAGGGTGTTATTTGCAATTTTTTAGAATTTTTAGGGATTTTTTTGCAATTTTTTAGGGGTTATTTTGCAAAATGGCAGAAAAAATCAGAAAATTCAGAAAAAAAATCAGGTTACCGTTTCGGTTGAATCTGGACCGTCCGATCAGATTTTTGATTTGAAATGGACGGTCCAGATCAATCTGACCGTTATTTTTTTTTTTTTTTCGGGCTGCCACGTGTCAGCATACCATTGGGCCGGTTAAATTTTTTTTTTAACTTTTACTGGCGCGTGCAATGCACGCGCCATGGTGAAAAAAAATTACACTTGATGACGTCACCCACGCGCGTGGATGACGTCATCACCTGCACGAGCAGCAGGACGAGCGATCGCTGCTCGAGCAGCTGCTCGCCCCGCCGGTCAACGGGCGGTCGCCCTCGTTGCTCGCCCCCGGTGCACAAGCCTTTCCTCCTTGCTCGTGCGATCTGTGCTGGGGCCCGCCGATCGATCGCTGCTCGAGCTGCTCGATCTCGCAGCGGTGCGGCTGCTCTAAGAGATTATATATCTGTAACCTCTTACTTTGTATTTCTCTATGTTCATCTATTCTATATTCTATTCTCCATTTGTAACTTGTAGGTAATTGTTTTTCATCTATATTAGTAACTAAACTTGAGTCGCTTTTATTGTCCATTTTAACTCCGGCACAGAAGCGGAGCCAGCAACGGGCTCCACCTCTGGTTGACTACTCCTCAACTCATTCATTAGTCTCAATCTCAATCAAACTTGTGATAGTCAGATCTCGACAGCCGTTTGTGATCTTGTCTGAGTCATCTCCTTTTTAATCGCGACTACTCTTTGATTCTTCTCAATATTTTTCGTTGTCTCACAAAAAGTTTTCATAGCCTTCTGAGTCCGTTTTATTTTGTTTTGTAACTCTCTTAGTTCAATATTTCACTAAGTATATTCAAGCTTTGAATTAATTTGTGGATTAATTTTGTTGCTCTATAATTTTGTTAGTCGTCCAGAATGTCTGATGAGCAAGTTGATCGTGTCAAACGACCTAAAATCAAAGATATTAGTTCATGATTTATTAAAAGGAATGCTCAACAATCATCATGTTCAAGTTTACAAGATTCTGTACACTCCAATTATTTGCAAACCTAAAACAAATTCATGCGCTACACAGTACAATCAATTATAAAATATTTTACATAAAATTAGCCCGGGTAAGAAATTGATCATGGCTCCACCACTACTCCGGCATATGATGAGAGTTGAGTCCTAGTAGTCATGATAACATGTTTGGTATTGCTTTTAGCATGTCTGAAAGTATTTTAGAATTTTAAAAAAAATCCATTATAAATAGAAAAAATAAAAATATTATTTAGTTGAGTTTCAGAAGGAAGTGATTTTAAAAGCACATGAAATGTGCTTCCTGATTTTAGAAGCACTTTTAAAAATTCTCAAAATATTTTTAGAGCTCTAGGAAGCAGTCTCCAACATGCATAATGTCATATCACTCATACACTATGACAACATACACGTATTGTACTCTTATGTGTTTTTTTTATTGAAGCAGTCAAGCAATAGTTGGCCTAGTTTGGTTCAAGTTTGTGTATAAAATAATAGGACCCCAACCCAAACATGAATTGTACAAAGGGTACGTTAATTTTTTTTAAGCAAACCCGAACTCAACCTAACTCGAATTATTCAAATTCTAACAAAATTATTGATCGGGCAAAAATGAAGATACACAACATCAAAATACATAGTTCTATTCATAACGCATGCATACTACATAATCCCACCATATATACTAGAAAGATAAATCTATTAGACCTTTATAGCCTATTACGACACTTCAAGTCCACAAATATAAAAATAAGAGTTAGACAATTAGAGTAGCCACAAAATACATAAATTCAAAATGGAGAACTTCAATTAGCAATTCAATGAAAGTCAAGTCAGTATACAATCAAGTCTATTAAAATTAGGACGACATTATATAGGTGACCTTATTAATTACTTGGCTATATTGAAATAAAGTGAAATAAAGGTTGTTGTACTAATTAACCAATTAAAATGTGACATGTGTATTACTAAAATTTTATTCGGGTTTAACTATTTTACGAAAGTAATACCCGAACCCGAACTTTGAGTTCAGTCCAGGTTTAACATATTAGAATGTTTATATTTATAGGACCCGATCCGAACCCACAATTTACGAATAATTCGGTTTAGATTCTTAGTACTCGAATCCAACAAGCCAACCCTAAGCAGTACGAACTCCGTACTTTTATGCTGCAACATATGACGTAAAAAACGTGAGGAGGACGAAAGAAAGTGAGAACGATGATTTTCTATGAACTAGATAATTGACTGAGCAAAATCTATTATGCCTGCGAAGCTTCCACTCCTTCCATCTATTATTTTTGACAGTTGTAGATATTTGGGATTCCCAGTGTAATTATAATTGATCTATTCATTATTATAGATATATTTTCCTATTAGGAATCTGTCATGTAAAGTGTATATATACCTCTTTTTGGGACTGAATGAAATAAGATCTTTAACCCAAAACATTGTTTGTCTATCATTTTCTACTTGGCATCAGAGCCAACCCTGTCGACCTACCGACAAAACTCTATTTTTTGTCACCCACTGCACCTTATTTCCGTTGTCATGGCTGAAGGATCCAACTCTGGTGTGATTTCTTCTCCTCTACCTCCACCTACCTCTACATCCATCCACTAACATCAAGAAAATTCCTCTTTTCCCATTGGAGTTCTCTTGAACGATACCAATTACTCTACTTGGGTTTCTACTATGCAGATGCACATTGGAGGCCGAAATAAACTTGGTTTTCTTACCGGGGCTTCCATTGCTGCACCTACAGACTCGCCTGAGTATACTGCTTAGGCAACCGATAACGAGAAGGTGAAAAGTTGGCTGATTGACAATATGTCCCCAAGCATCGTTCGGCGCTATCTTCGTTTCAAGACCGTTGCCGATATTTGGAAGGCTCTTCACCTTACATACTATGATTATCAATATTTTACTCGGATCTACGAGTTACACCGCATTTGCTTCACCGCCAAACAAGGTGGGCGACCTCTCTATATATTTTACAACGAGTTGGCTGCTTGGCTTGAGGAACTAGATCAACGTGTGACCTCCTTTTCTGACACTGTGGCTACAATTGTTCAAGACAACAACTACTCATCCATGATTCGAGTTCACATGTTTTTGGGTGGTTTAGACCCAGAATTTGATCAAATCTGGGGAGAGCTTCTTCGGAGAGAGGAGCTTTTGTGTCTTGACAAAGCATATTTTCATGTTTGTCGAGCTCACATTGATCGCCTGACACACTCTACTGGCTCTAGTCAGCCTGCCGTTATGGCAACCACCGCAGTTGCCACCGCTTTTCCACCACCGCCGATCCCCGTTCCCTGTGCTCAGGCTGCCGTTGCTCAACGACGGTCCATCTCCTCCTCAACTTCCTCTCGACCGGTCCGTCATCCAAATCCATTTGCCAATTCTCTTTGTCCACTATGCAAGGACAAAGGACATTCACCGGAAAACTGCTTTGCTGCTATTGGCTACCCGGACTGGTGGGGCGATCGTCCAAAAAAGACTTTTCCTTCCTCCAAAACTGCCTCGGCTCACATAGTTCAATCAAGTATGTCTGGTAAGGCATCTCTTGCTACATCTTGTGGGAATAATGCCTAGATAATTGACACCGGTGTATCAGATCATATGACTAATACCCCTAGCATAGTTTAATCTCTTCACCCCTCTGCTTTACCTAGTGTCTCTACTGCAAATGGTTCTCCTTCTTCTGTTATTGGTGAATGCTCTGTTACTCTCTCTCCTACCCTCACTATTGATTCTGTCTTAGTAGTCCCCGCTCTAGCATATAATCTCTTATATGTTAGCCAAATTACCATGACTCTCTCTTGTTCTGTCACGTTTTATCCAAATTATTGTGTTTTTCAGGACATCCTAACACAGAAGATTCTTGGTTATGGTACTAGACGGGGGAAGTTGTATTATCTTGATTTGACATCGCATGGAGAACAGTAGTTGAGTCAAGTCAACAGTGTTAACAGTTTAAATAAAGCCAAGGAGACCGTTTGGTTATGGCATCGTCGTTTGGGTCATATTTCTTTTGGTTATCTTAGGAGATTACAACCCCATTTGTTTTCGGGTGTTGATGAGTCTGATTTTAAGTATGATATTTTTGAACTGGCCAAGAGCCACCGTGTTTCCTACTCTCCCAGTTTTAATAAATACTCTATTCCTTTTATGAAACTTCATTCTGATGTTTGGGGTCCTGCTCGCATCCCTACACTTACTGGGGCTCGTTACTTTGTTACATTTATTGATGAATGTACCAAGATGACATGGGTGTCGTTATTGACAAGCATGAGCGATGTCTTCTCTCGATTCCCTGAGCTTCATAAGATGGTGATGACACAGTTCCAGCAGCCTATTCGTGTTCTTCAATTTGACAATGGAGGCGAGTATGCTAATGCCCCCATGACTTCCTATCTGGCTTCTCATGGGATCCTTCATCAAACTTTTGTTGCCTATACTCCTCAGCAGAATGATTTGGCCGAACGTATGAACCGGACATTACTTGAGATTGTTCATGCCTCGTTGTTTGGTATGAATGTCCCTCGATCTTATTGGGGCGCTGCTGTTACCTCTGTTGCTTACCTGATCAACTGTACTCCCTCCCGTGTTATTGATTTCCAAAGTCCACTCCAGAAGCTACAGGAATTGTTGAATGTTCCTTCCCTGCCTAACTTTGAGCCTCACGTGTTTGGTTGCACGGTTTATGTCCATGTTCATAAACAATTGCATGGCAAGCTTGACCCTTGTGCTTTGAAATGCATCTTCATTGGCTATGCTGATTTTCAGAAAAGGTATAGGTGTTATGATCCTCTCACCAAGAAGACTCATGTATCCCTTGATGTCTCATTCCTTTAGTCTGAACCTTTCTACTCAGGGGGAGTTTCAGAGTCTTCTCTTCAGGGGGAGAACGGTTATGAAGGTAATACTCTTACTTTACCAGAATTTGATGAATTGGAACAATTGGAGATGCGTTTTGGCGAATCAGGTACTTCTGAAAAAACTGAACCGACAGTTTTTGACCCGTCGAGAAAAATGTCTCGACCGGTCGAAAATGGTACCCTGGAGCAACTTATCGACATCATCGACCGGTCGAAGGATTCTCGACCGGTCAAATTTGGTACATCAGAGCGACATATCGACATCATCGACAGGTCGAAGGATTCTCGATGGTTGAATTTAGTACATCGGAGGAACAGATCGACATCATCGACCGGTCGAGTGAGGATTCTCGACCGGTCGAAAAACCTATGCCAGACGAACAGCTTGACCTCATCAACCGGTCGAGAGATATGACTCGACCCGTCGAAAACTGTGCTGACAAAGAATTTTCTTCTTCTTCGTTTTTACAACATCAAGATAGTACTGACTACTGGCCCCTCATCCACATCACCAGCTGAGATCTCCGTTCTGGATGCTTCTTTTGAGGTACTTAAATCTAACCGAATTACCAAAGGGATTCCTAAACCTCAATATGAACCTAATATAGATGCAAAAACCAAGTACCATATTGCCTACTATATCTCTCACCATAGATTGTCTAAAGCTCATGCACTAGTTGTCAGTCAATTATCTTCAGTATCTATTCCTAGCAATTTACAGGATGCTTTAACAAATTCAAAGTGGAAACAAGCTATGAATGAGGAGTTAGACGCATTGCAGAAGAATGAAACATGGGATATGGTCTCTATGCCACCAGGTAAGAAGGCAGTTGGATGTCGTTAGGTATTCACTGTGAAACTCAAAACTGATGGAAGTATTGATCGTTACAAAGCTAGATTGGTTGCCAAGGGCTATACTCAGAAATATGGAGTTGATTACCAGGAGACTTTTGCGCCAGTTGCTAAGATCAATACTATAAGAATTCTGGTTGCTCTTGCAGCTCGCTGTGATTGGTCTCTTCATCAATTCGATATGAAGAATGCTTTTTAAAACGGTGACTTAGAAGAAGAAGTGTACATGGATGCTCCACTAGGTGTTCGATGTAAATCAGGTGATGAAGGAAAAGTGTGTTACCTTAAGAAGTCTTTATATGGCTTAAAGCAATCACTTAGAGCATGGTTTGGGCAGTTCTCAAAAGTAATGAAAAAATTTGGGTATCGCCAGTGTAATTCTGACCACACCTTGTTTGTGAAGTGCAAAGATGGTAAGATAACTGCCTAATTGTGTATGTTGATGATATGGTGGTTACAAGAGATGATCCACGTGAAATGACAAGTCTTCAAGAACGTTTATCGCTGGAATTCGATATGAAGGACCTTGGTGAGCTAAAATACTTCTTGGGAATTGAGGTTGCAAGGTCCAAACAAGGGATCACATTCTCCTAACGAAAGTATATTCTAGATCTCCTTCCTGAGACAGAATTGCTGGATTGTAAACCTGCTGCTACTCCTATTGAGCAAAATCACAAGTTGGCACTTCTACCTGACCAAGTTCCAACAAACAAGAGCAGGCACCAACGTCTAGTTGGAAGACTTATTTATTTATCACATACTAGGCCTGATATTGCGTATGCCGTTAGTATGGTGAGTCAATTCATGCATAATCCTGGAGAAGAACACATGAGTGCTGTGATACGCATTCTCTGATATTTGAAAGGCACACCAGGTAAATGTCTTCTGTTTGCAAAAGACACTAGTGAGATGCATGTTTCGGGTTATAGTGATGCATACTGGGCCGGAGATTACACCAATAGGGCATCTACATCTAGTTACTTTACTTTTGTCGGTGGATGTCTTGTAACTTGGCGTAGTAAAAAATAGAACGTGATTGCCCGCTCTAGTGCAGAAGCAGAATACCGAGGAATGACGAATGGTGTGTGTAAATTGCTATGGATCAAGAATGTGTTGAAGAAATTAGGTTTTAAGTTTCAAAAATCTATGGATTTGCATTGTGACAATACAGCTGCCATCGAGATTGTTCACAACCCGGTACAACATGATAAGACTAAGCATGTGGAGGTGGATAGACATTTTGTAAGAGATAACATTGACAAAGGAATTGTTCGTTTTCCTTTTGTGTCGACCACAGAACAGGTTGCCGACATGATTACTTGTGAGACCTTTAATAAATGGTTGAACAAGTTGGACATGATCGACATCTACGCTCCAACTTGAGGGGGAGTGTTGACAGTTGTAGATATTTGAAATTCTCAGTGTAAATATAATTGATCTATTTATTATTGTAGATATCTTTTTCTATTAAGAATCTGTCATATAAAGTGTATATATACCTTTTTTTTGGACTGAATAAAATAAAATTTTTAACTCAAAATATTGTTTGTCTATCCTTTTCTACTGTTATTATCTAAGTCATCATGTATCTTTTTTTATTCTCTAATTTTTATCGTGACAACAAATAGGGGGAAGGTGATCGAAGGTGGACCCAATTCTAGAATCATATTTGCCTTGTTTTCTTTGAATGGGGTTGGTGATTGCTTTGGGAATAATATGAAATCAGACAAAGGACCTGTAACTGGTTCTTTTTTTTATTTGTGACATTTCAGTCTCCGAGTTAGTAACCACATTTCACATGTGCACTTTCTAATGTAGAATCGAACTCTAAACATCCAATGATGTCATGCTTAGAGCATAAGTAATTTAGTTTCTTTTGTAAATTTGAAGACTACAACTTAATGCATCACACTCATACGTACCGTGAGATTTCGATCATAAAAAGTTTTAATTTGCATTTATACAAGTGACATATTCACCCACAACTAAGTTTTTGAAATTCACCAACAGCCAAATAGAGCCCCTACGATGACCTACCCACCTCCTGCAGCCTCTGATTTTCTACGTACGCAGGTGTCTTATGCTAGCTGAAGTAATGAGTTGAATTGAATACGAGTCCGCCGTTCGATAGCAGATATGAATGGCATTCTTGTTGAACTACCATGAGTCGATATTATCTTATTATATATGCATGTTATATTGATGGAAAGTTTTTCTTTCTGCCAGTTATGTGCATGATCCATGTATTAAAAAAAATTAACAGTTTTAAATTAAATATTAATTAATGAGATTTGACCTAAACTTTACCACAGTAAACAAATAAAATTCTCTCTCTTTCTTTCTATCTATATATACACTTTGGTTTTTTATTATTTATTATTTTATCATTTTTTTTCTTTTATTATTATTTTTTTGTAAAGAGGATTAGAAGTTTTTTTTGTTAGTTTATCCAAAAATAAATAAATTTTTTTCTTTTTTTTAACTATAACGTCATGGGTATTAGTCATTATTTTTAAATGCCAAATTTTTTTATTTTTTATTTTCCAAAATTCAACAATAATATATCTGAAATTAATATATTAGTAGTTAAACTTTTGATTGGTTATATATAAATGTATATTTTTTGATACTAATAGTGTGTACGTGAACTAAATTCTTTATTTAAACCATATTATCGCTTTCACATATCCAAATCGAACTCATCTCTGTGTCATATAGTGTGTAATAGTATTGTCAATTGTGTCAATTATTATATCTTTCTAATATAATCCAACAATTCTTTATTTGCCTACTATCGTGTTTTATATTTTTTTCACTCACAAATTACCGAAAGCAAATAAGGTAAATTTTACTCAAAATAAAATAGGTTAATTTATTTAAATATAAAACTATTATATTCTAAAAATTAAATACTCAAACTAATGTCAAATATTTTAATTTTAATTTTTGTTTTACAAATTGTATAAAATTCTTATATCGATGTCTCTATATAAATGAATTGATTATGTAGATATGTAGACCTTGCAATATCAAAATAGTCTACGGAAAAATTTGGTTGGTGTGAAGATTAAACTTTATATGTAAAAATTAATTCACATTCATCCTCTATTCGACGTAAAGTTGATGCGATAAATCAAACATATATATTTTTCTTAAAGAACCAATTATAGATATTTGAAACTTGATTAGGAGTGGGGCACCAAATGTAATTTTTTTTAGTCTAGAGGATTGAGACCCTCAATCGCCTTACTCTCTTTGTCAAGCTCTTTTCATTGAGCGAAAAAGATTCTAGTATAGTTGACTATATGGAGTCGTTTCTATCGTGCCGATAATCGGTCGATTCCTTATAAATTACCAGCTCTTAATATATTCTATCTTTCATCTCAAAATTTTTTTTATAGATATTATGATATTTAGATATTTGGATTTTTGTTTATATCAACTTAATTGAAATGAGTCCATCACTTTAAAATCTTACAATGATACCTGAAAAAAAAAGTGAAAAACCCTATCCGCAAAGAAAAAACTTATCATCTTCATTCTACTATTCCTCGTCCGGCGGCCCTCCTCTGAGGGTGTAGCCGAACTGGTATTGTGCCCTCAATGGGAGTTGTTGTTCAATGTGATGTTCTCAGTCCTATGTGTGGGAATTTGAGGAGTACAGATGACGATTGTGCGGGGGCTTTCAAGCATGGTTTAGGCTGTAGAGAAGCCGAGCTGCCATGTGGGCTTGCATTTGTGGTTGACGTTGGAGGGGTGCGGCGACAGAGGGCAGAGGTTGTGAATGGTGGTGGGTCGATAAGGAGGAAGTTGGATCTATGGTTTTTCTACCATAATCCAGTGGATCCTTGAAGGCGCGGGTTGGTTAATGTGGTAAGAAAGAGTTGACGACGATGAATGCAACGTTGTGGCGGCGACGACGGATGGCAGCGAGCCATGTTTGGCAATCGACGTCAATCTGTTAGTTCTCGAATAAGGGGGGTTTGGGATATGCTTCTTGTCTAGACCAATCTTATTTATGTTTTTAATTTTTATTATTACTTAAACTTTGGTATTTTGTTTATGTTAGTTGTTTTAGTCAAAATAAACCAATACTCTTTTGAGATTGGCAGAAGTGGGTTTCGTCCCGAAGTGCGCACATTTGGTGCCTTATCTGTCCTAGGTAGGTTTTGGTTCGTCGAGTGGGTGTACCCTTCTAGTGGCAGGATAAGATGTAGTGCCGATGAATGTTTAGTTTGGCAACATAGTTGGGAAGCTGTTCAAAGTGAATTGATGCGTCGTCGTTATAGCATTACCTTCCCGTTACTGTGTCGCCTTAAATGTAAAGCAAATCATGGAGTAGCCAGTGTTGCACTCTTTAATAAATGATGTAGTTTATGATACAATGTTTTAGTCGAGTTGCCTGATAATATTTCAGGTGTTTCTCTTCTTATGGGGTATGGGCTCTATGTCCCCCCCCCCCCCCCATTTCATTAATCAAAGATTAAGGGTAGTCGTAAGCCCTTACTTAAAAAAAATAATGATACATGAATGATACTGGAAGCTTGGTAATTAAAACATATTGTTAAAAAAATAAAAATTGAACTTTGAATGATTTGGTATTACCATTTTAGACAAATAAATTTGAAATGATCAGTACTATAATTGATTAATTGGATCTAGACAAAAAAAACACACAACTATAAGAAGCTAGTTCTTCCCTACATATATCAAAATATGCCATGAGCATATACGTAATGCTTCATTTTTTGTTTTTCATCATTAACAGTTTAAAATCGCATAAATAAACGTACAAGTATTGTCAATGTTTTAAATTTGCTATATAAACGTATATCTGCCTACACCAATAATGTGGAGGAAAATTAATTTGCTAATTTGATCGTGGGGTTTTGGGTTTAGGGGCTTTATGATTCAAGAATATAGGATTTGGATTTAGGTTTTGGCGTCAGAGTATGGGGTTTGAGGTTTGGAGTTTAGGGATTAGGGTTTAGGGTGTAGGGTTTAGGGATTAGGGATTAGAGTTTGAGGTATAGGGTCACTATCAGAAAATACACTATAGCCGACGACCAAGAATCATCAGCCTGTTAGCCTTTGTCATTAGCTATAGTAAACGCCGAAAAAAAATTCGTTGGCTATAGTGTCGTCGGGAGAACATCTTCGACCAAACTATAGTCGATGACAATTGTGCACGTCATCGGCTATAGTTTGGACAATAACCGATGACAAAAAAAAGTAGTCGGTTTAAGTTTGTGACTTTTGCCAACGACAAAGTCATCCGCCAAACCTTCCCCTTCCGGTCAATATGGTTGACCCAGCTATACTATAGCCGACGACTGTAAAAGACCATTGTCGGCTATAGTTTTTAACAGTCGTTGGCTATAGTATGCAACTCGTCGGCTATAGTATGAAACTCATTGATTTATGTAAGCACTTTAGTCGACGACTTTGACTAAAGTCGTCGGCTAATGTTGATGATTTCTGTAGAAAAAAAATTGCAGACTCTGGATTTCTATTTCCAAAACCTGCCAATTCCACAATTTTATTTCCCCAATAGCCAACAACACATAAAATGAAAACAAGACACATATTCACCAACAAACAAAAATTAATAATGAAACTTAAACGTATGATACATCCTACTTATCCCAGAAAATACATAAACTAAGGGTTATCTGTGACGACCCGGACCAGAATCACCAGTATGATCAGCTATATACGTGAGTTACTACGTAGTCGCAGAGTTCCGACAGTATTTGAATCGCCGAACTTGTTAACGAATAAATAATTGGCCGAGAATTGGAGCTGGGTCTCTTCTCGAGAGTCGTTGTACGTGTGATTTCGAGTTCGTGGGCGGTTTCGGATTGTTATTTGGACAACCGAGGAATTAATTATGAATATTTGAAGTTTCGACGGAAACGAATTATATTGGCGATCTTCTTAACGACTAAATTACCGGTCGAGAATTTGGTTTCGGTTCCTTCATGGAAGTTGTTGAGAATTTAATTTCGAGCTCGTGGGAACTTCCGGAGCATTATTCTGAGTTACGGAGATTAAGTTGTGAATATTTCCGTTTGTTGATTGTTTAGTCGATTAAATATGTGTTGGTTTGAACCGTTGACTTTTTATCGGTTTGGTCAATGTGTTTGACTTTGGGTGATAATTGAAGATCATGTCGAGACGGGTTTGTGACCGCAAGAATTATCGAAATCGGAATTACGACAAGGAAGTTGCGTGTATTTGAAGTTTGCCGAAAAATGATTTTTTTGGAGGTTTCCTTTTTGGGAAGGGATATAAATAGTAGGTTGTCGAAAAGGGAAAGTCAAAGTTGGTTCATTTATTGGTTTGACTGAGTTGACTGAGTCAACTCGGTGGTGAGAGGGTGGTGCGACGTGCACCGTGGCTCGCCGGCGGCGAGGTTCCGATCGGCCACCTCCGGCCTCGGGCTTAGGCCCGTTCTCTTCGTCTCGACCTCCTTGTTCTCTTTCCGGCCTCCTTTCACGGCAAGGGACGCCGGAAGTGGAGGAATTTCCGTCATGAAATGGAGGGAATTTTGGTGAATTCGGGTTCATCGTTTTTGGCCGAATTGAGCTGCAATTTTGAATGGGCTTTGAAGCTCTCATCCCCTAGAAGCTACCATGTAAGTTTGGTGATCTAATTTTGCTTGTGTATGAAGAATTTTGGAATTGAAATTTGTGTGAACATTCGGTTTTTCATGAAATTGACATGGTTAGAGTGAGAATTGGCCTTTGTTGTAGTTGACAAAGTTGCTCAGTGGGTGATTTTATATGGAATAGGGGTTGCTCTGCCGGAAAATTTTCAGTTTGGCGGCGGCGCCACCGTGGACGGCGGTCAACGGTCAACGGCGGTCAAAATTTGACTTTTTGGGATTTTTGACAAGTTGCATGTCATTTCACTCGAAATCGCGCCCCGATCGCAGTGGGGAGGTTCATTTTTCGAGTTGAGCGTCCGAAAGTATAGCGAGGTATTGATGTGTGATTTCCGGATTTCCGACAGTTTGTCGTAATCGGATTTCGTGTTTCCGAGAACAGTGGTTTCTCGTGATTTGATTTGAATTGTTGAATTATGATTTTGAGAGATGGTTATTGTGATTATTCAGGGGTTCGTGATCGTTTGTTTGGCGATGGACTTTCCGCTGGATCACGGGTTAACGCGAACCGCGTTACGCTAGTCTGTGAGTGGACAAATTTCTATTTTCACTGTTGATTTGCGAGTTCGTGGATTTTATGATATCCATATTTATTTTATACGATGATTGAGATATATGTTATTTTTCGGAGGTATTGTTATATGTTTATGGGTGATGGCATTTATTACATCGATGTACCAGAGTTGAGAGATTCCTCTGGGCGGGGTTGAGTGGTCTCCTGCGTGCCGCCAGGGTTGAGAGGTCCCCTGGCTTATCACTGTCAGGTTTGAGCGATTCACCTGACGTCGGGCTTGAGAGGTCGCCCGACAACCTCCGTATATATATGTGTTGTTTTCCGAACTCGCACTGTTTTACATTGAGTATGTATATAAACTGGTGAAAGGCATATGCTTATTTTCGTCCACTCACTCTAACGTTTTTATTTGCCTTTCCCCTGAGCTTTTCGGTTTCCGTGCCCAGTTTGCAGTTCGGACTCTGGTGTCGCACGTCGTGGTCGGAGGCATAGTGCTCGAGCTACCTTGTTTCTTCCAGTAGGTTTATTGTTCTACCTACTGTGGTATACTTATATGTTTATACATCAGAGGTCGCTCTGAGTATTCTGATGTATATGTTTATACGATTTTACTCCGGATTTCAGTAAAGTACAGTTATATTTATTATTTTACTTTACTGTTGATATATTGAGAAATCCGGATGGGATTGGTGCCCACGGTTTGATTTTTGTGGCATAGGATGAAGTGTATTTTCCGCGTGCAGGTAATGGTAATTCTACGTTAGTAACGAAACTCTGCCAAAATTTCTACGGTTTTTGTTGGTTCGTGTTTTCGAAGGGGTTCGATTCCGGTTTAGGGAGCTAAATCGGGGTTGGGTCATTTCATTATCCAAATTTATGTTCTGAAACAAAAGGGGTACTACCATCATCTTGTTGATCATCTTATTGATGTGGAGCATCGAAAGGGCGCTGGATAGATGAAAGCGGAGGTGGGGCTAGGACTTGGAGTCTTTGTGCCCAAAGTTGTGCATTCATTTCCTGAAAATAAGAAGCCATCTGAGCTTGCATTTCCTCAATCTGAGCCTGTTGGGCGGCAATCCGTCTCTCAGTCTCTTCCTGCTATCTTTGATGATCCATCTCCCGCCTTTACAGTTGCTCCTGTAGCTGAGCAGCCTTGGAAGATCCCGACTTGCATGCGAAACCAGGAGTCTTCTTCAATACCCCATTGTCGAGCTTTCCTAGACCCCTGCAGTAGTAATTGCTCCCTCGTGGAGGGAAAATGTTAGCCATGATCCTCGCCCCAACCATCACATTAGATTGATCAATCTGAGAGATGGCCTGGGGGAGGTCCTCATCCTGGGTCTCAGGCCATTGCTCCCTCACGATATAAGTTAACACCTCCTCAGTCACCTCCTGCACTCTTGCTTGATTGACAAGGAAAACAAAATAACATATTAGCAAACATACATAAAAAAAAGTTAGAGAAAAAATATATATAAGCAATTATGTTAAGTTATAAGGGCCTAAGACTTATAATATTTTTAGGGGACTGAGGATACGCTTTCTCGTATACGCGAACCGATTGACTTCAGGGTGTTGGTTGGACACCTTGTCCATATAACTCGCAAATGATCTACAACCGACATGATGGTTACTCATGTTTTTTTTTCCAGTTTGCCGCGTTTATTTTAGAAATGACCTTGTTGGATAAACATATATTAAAAAAATATTAAGAAACTAATTTAGTCAAATATGATATAAGTAAACACAAAAATAATGTTACATATATACCTCAAATTGTGGGTTGTTGAAGTGGATTAGAAGCCACTGCCACTCGTACTCCATACATAAACTCGAGGGGATACCCGAAAGGCCATTGCCATGCGTCTGCCAGTGCGAGCACAACTCAATTTTTTCACTTCTTGTACCTATATATGCAACACAAATATTAGAAAGTGAATACATGATCAACATAATATCTCAATATATATTATATAACTCCCATTACCTTTTTCCTTGAACCTCATTTGCCCAGGTGGATTTAAGGTGCGCTGGAACATCGAACCACACCTGTAATGTACCTATTTATGGTAATATATATTTATTTATTAGGACTTAATTAATATAGGTAGACATACATAATGAATATCAAACTAATTCACCGACATAACATTGTTCACCATGTTGTTCACTTCTTGTGGCACAGAGGATCACTTTTTCCACAGAACAGGAACTCTGTCCCGTATGATACTTCCTACTTGGTCGGAGTACTTCTGCACCGCTTTCTGCCCTAACTTCATCGATCCATCAAGGTTGGTCTCTATGACCAGTGATCCATGAAGGATTGCCAGTGATGCAATTCTCTGGTCTTTTTTTTGTTGCATCCGGCATCTGTCACATAAGACAAAGTAAAAAAATTAAAACAAGAGCACCCAATTTAATATAAAAATTATTAATAAGTTACAAATTAAATAACCAAGGTATTTACCCGATTATGATGTCGATGTGTTTGTTACCCTCACATTAAAAAAAGGTGTAGCAAATGGTACATAAATGTATGCTTCTTGCAGGTGGATGTAATGGTGCTCTCCTGGAATAGGCTTTCCGTGGTTATCGACATCAGGCACGGCAGGTACGCTAAGGCATGAAGAGGATAGCCGACCATCCATTTGGTACCCCCGACAATGAGGTACCTGAAGCACCAACATGAGAGGTAGAATGAGCTTGAGTTGTAGAAAGAGAAGGCACATGCCTGGTAATGGAAGGCATACGGGCACCCGAAGGCGCGAGACCCGTAGAGCCAGCCGTTGAGGGAATGAGGGTGCCGTCTTCGTTGAAGAGTTTCCTAGTACTGTGTAGTCGATGGGGGTGGGCCACTACATTTTGCTGCGTGTTAGGACCATCATTAGGTTCCTATTACGCTCCTAACTTTATGCTTATAACTTATTTTCTATGAATAAAGCATTATTCTTATGACGTTTCTTGTTCTTGCTAGGAAATGTGGAGTTAGCTCGGAAATGTATTAAATATGAAGAATTAGATACTTATTGGAGAAGACCTATACATTTTCGAGGTCAAGAGAGAATTTGGAGCAACTTTGGAAAAATGACGAAATAGCTTCACCGGAGGTCGCCGGAAGTTTCCCGGAACCTGTAGGAATTTGCCTCAGCTGGCCGGCCCTATCACATGGAGTCCAGCCCAATAGAGGCCCATTGAGCCCATCTATGCTTACCAATCTGATTTAGAGAGAAAGAGAAGAAGTTGGACCGCATGATGTCACAATTTTGGAGTTTAGCTTTCCATAGCCTAAAAGAGTGGATCATGTTCTCCCTCATTTAAAGTTAACTCTTAGATCTTCCATCTCACCCTTTCCTATCATCTAAGGGTCCATATTTGCCTCCCCATTTAGCCCAAATTCGAGCTCCCCTTGGCACCCACATACAACATACTTCATTTTTCAATTTTCTCAAGTTTTAGCTCTCTATAAACTCTCTCTATCCATATCCATTGGAATAGCCATCTCCTCCACCAAAAACACTCATATAATCACCATCTAAGACCTAGAAATCTCTATCACCACCACAATACCTTCCACTACACCACCATCTCTCTAGCCTTAAGTGGTTGACTCAACATCAAGGAGTTTTGGAGCAAAGTTAGAGCAAGGAGGAAAGAATAGCTAGAAGACCTTGGAGCTTTTGAGGACTCTTGATTATTTATCGTCCTATTTTTTCTTTCAATTATGTATCTAAGCTCTATACTTGTTATGGGTAGTGAGTATTAGATTTTGGGAGGCTAGGGTTAGAGATGTGATGAACATGGTTTGGATTATGTATATTTCATGGTTTTAGTGTATGTTATGAAGATTTGTATTGTGAATGAGTTTGTTGTGTGATTGTGGTATGTTTATACGCTTGAGCTTGTTGTATTATTTCTTATATGCATGTATTGACTCTAGCTAGGTTGATGTATGTGTTAAAAGACTTAAAAATGACCCTTGAATAAATTAGCTACTCACTTAAGGATAGATGAGCATGTAAACATGATATGGGTATTATCTATAAGATTTATCTTAAGATTTGGCTCCCTAACACTTAGCATGGATTAGAGCCTCTTGAGTCTCTTTCGACTTGAGGGACTCTAGTCAAGCACACATTGATTAAAAGGGTTATTGTGGCACCTCGTAGAATCTCCTGGCTCGTAACTTATTAGGTACGAGTTGAGGGATTCAACCGGACGACCTCTTGGGTTCTCCAATCGATATTCGAGAGGGCAACATTTCCACATCTATCACACAAATTACTTGTTAGCTTCACAACATGACATGCGGTTGAGGTATAAGCCTGTAATGACTTATGTTTTGATCTCAATTTGCCAAACACTTCAATGTAGGGCTTAAGTCTTTTAGTGTCTGAGGCGACCTAGGAATTTGAGTTCAAAACTAATCGTGACCTTGTTTGGACATACCTTGTGTGAACGGACTTAATCTATACATAAACCGGGACATTGTTTGATGCATCATGTATGTGGTTAGTAGAACTCCCTTTGCTGACCTACTTGCTTTATCTTGAATTTGTGTTATTTAGCTCTGTACTTAGTGTAAACAATCAATTAAACAATCAACCTTTGTTGAATCACTCACCGTAACTTAACTACCTCTTACAATGTTAAGTTTCTAAAGGATTTAGTAGTGTAAGTTTCACTTCCATCTTTCCTTTATTTCCTTTAGTGTCAAGTAGTGTAGTGTCTAGTGAGCCGTAATCTTTGTGCTTTCATTTTCGAACTAAGGAATTTAAGTGCTTAATCCTCGTGAGTTCGACACTCCATTTCCTTTCTATACTATTACTTGTCCCCGTACACTTGCAGGCGAAGACCATTCTTATACTTATGAGTTCGCTAATAACTTACTAAGTGTGGGTGGGGGTGTAATTCTTCCAACACTGCGGCGTATGCTGAATTAGTTTACAGTGTCGAGAACTCAACTGAGGGCCGCCAAATATGGCATGTGGGTTGTTGATAGAGGCGAACCCGGAACTGTCGATACTAGACCTATTTCCTTTCTAAGATCCTCTCTTCCCTTTGCCGAACAAATTCATGATGCATACAATTAAAAATCACCCACAAATCACACAAATACATATAATCTGCATTTATCATTCAGACTTAACCATATGACAACATTAACAAATCTAAACAATACCACAACACACTTACTTCAAGACATATACATTATCACTACCACACCCTATAATCAACAATCCACTACCAATAAAAATCTAACCAAATGTGCAATACCAATTACATATAATTATCTGATACCAATCTAACAAAATATAACACAACCACGCATCCAACACTTTCAAGCATACGCAATATTACTCACATACCACAATCACAATGCTAACATCATCACTAACATAACCTCAATAACACATATCACAAACCTTAATCACAATCAAAATCCATTAACAAACATCAATAACTCAATAATACATAATCAATTTCCTCAATCACCCAATTTAACACACCAAATCACAATCATCCATAACTTCATCACAAAATTAAAATCGCAACACATCCAAAACCCTACACCATATCAAAATCACAATCAAAACTACCCTAGACAATATGTGTTGAGAGAGAGAGAGAGAGAGTCGGCTGGCAGCGACGATTTTAGGGTTTTTAGGGTTTGGGTGCGAGAGGAGGCGCGGTCTGGGCGGTTCTGAGATTAAAATGCGATAACTATAGCTGGAAACTTAAAAAGTTTTTGGCTATAGTATAGCCGATGATCTTCATGTATAATATCGTCGGCTATAGTATAGTCGACAACACGTGTCAAAGTCGTCGGCTATAGTATAGCCGGTGATCTTCATGTATAATATCGTCGGCTATACTATAGTTACTATAGTCAACGATCTTCATGTCAAATTCATCGGCTATAGTTAAGATAGCCGATAACATATGTCAATGTCGTAGAGTATAGTGTGAAAATAGTTTGAAAAATTAGTGTCAAGTGGAAACACGTTTCACACAAATACCTGTTTAACTAATTAATGCTCATAATCAGAATCATCGCTATATTCAAAAATGTGAAAATACTTTAAAAAATTAGGCTCATGTGAAAACAAGTTTAACACAAATTCCTGTTTAACTAAGGCTCAAAGTCAGAATCATCGCTTGAGTCTTCCTCGGTGTCCGAGTTAATTTCTGGTAATATGTGCCACTCCTCATTATCAGAGTCTTCGTTGTATTCATTTGGATTAACGTCAATTAGTTCAACATGTTCCTCGCGAAATCAAACTACACGACCCGATATCACATTATTCATGCGAATTGTAGAGGATTCGGGAATACCAATTACTTTTGGCTCTTGGTATGCAATATCTTCTTCATTATCTACGGCCTCTCTAAGTGTACCTGTACTATATATGTTTCTAGGAACAACATGGTTGACTACTTTCCATCCATCTTTGTGTACTAGATCATCAAGATAAAACACTTGTTTGGCCGTTGTGGCAAAAACAAAAGGGTCATCTTCATACCAGCTTGTAGTAGTATTCACCAAAAATATTCTGTACTAATTAGTCCTTGTGTTCTGAGGGCTAGTATCAAACCATCTACACTTAAACAAGTATACTATCATGCATTCCCAATAAATTAGTTCAACTACTGAATGGAGAACACGGTAATAGTCAATGCCATGAAGGCCACCATGCACCATTACCCCAGAATTTTGTGTTCTCCATCTTCCGTCTCTATGTTCATATATAAATTTCACATCATTGACCTTACACATCGGATAAACTCTTGAAGTTATCAGTTTCATCGCCAAAAGCCTCAATTCACTTGACCAGTTTGGGTGACTATCAAATTGTATATGGTTCACCTGAAAAAATAATTGCAACTATTAACTTTAAATATGAACATAGCAAATTATATATAGGAGTAAATATATATATATAGACGTACTCATAAGCCAAAATAGTTTGCAAACTCCCTATTGTGGTACTCAAGATCACCGACAACTTCTAGACAATAAAGATGCATGTCTTTCCAGTATTGAACTTCTGGACAGTTAATTAATACTCACCAATGGGTAATGACTAGCTCATATGGTTCCAACTTGTACGAGTTTGGCAACCGCCCATAAACTTCAACATTATAGAAGATGACAGAAATATTGAACTGTAGTTCATTTACCGACATATGTTGTGGAGGGTCCTCCAACGTTCCCAAATACAACTTGGTGTACGTTACTCACTCGTGCGCAAGATATACTTCAACTATACATTCTTCAGGTGCGGATTTATTAGCCACATAGTCTTTGTAGTCCCCCAGTTGTCTATCAAATTGCAAAGTGCATGTTATGATTATTGAAAAATAATATTATATAAAAATATATTGATCTTCGGATGTTGAATCGCACATTTCCATGGGATACATCCAAGTATAGTGTATTGGACTAGTAAGCAACAATTGTTCGGGAAGATGGATTATCAGGTGAGGCATGATGTCAAAATTTTTTGGGGGAAATATCCTCTCAAATTGGCACATGATAAAGATGATGTCCTGTTGCATTTTCCTAAGGTCTGATTTTTTTCACTTCTCTAGTGCATAACTTCTGAAAGAATCTTGACAACGCTACTAACGGCTCCACCACTTGATGTGGCAGGTATGATCGAATAAAAACAGGGAAGAGACGTTGAAGTAGTATATGGCAGTCATGACTCTTTATTCTGTACATCTTATTGTCCAGGAAGTTATCACACTGACCTATATTTCCTGGATAGCCTGAAGGATACCTAACATGACCCATCCACCTAAAAATTTCATTCTTCTGGTCAGGTTTGACTGTGTAAGGAGCTTGAGGCATTTTTTGCTTCCCTTCTTTCAACCACAATTGTTTTCGTATACCCATTATTTTCAGATACATCCGTGCCTTAGGGCCGTCTTTAGTTTTCCCCTCTCAATTCAGTGTTGTGCCCACCACACTTTCGCAAACATTTTTTTCTATGTGCATGACATCTAGGTAGTGCCTGATCGGCAACTTACTCTAATACAGAAGTTCTCAGAATATGCTTTTATGTGTCCAGAATTTATACCTATTGGATTTGTCAGGTATTGATGCCACTATATCAGGATGATTGCTGAGTTGCCCAAAATCTTATTCATTCAGCACTTCCAAGATTTCATCCCTCGTCCATCTCCTGGGTTGCACATCCTTTTCTACAGTCCCATCAAATGTCTTGGCATCCTCCCGTCATGGATGACAAAGTCTAAGCCAACAACGGTGAACGCATCTGGATAATCTTCCTGCAATAAAGGCTGCCGCACTCATCATTCATGCACTCTAGACAAGCCTTGTATCCCTTGGTAACGTTCCCTGACAACATCCCGCGAGCAGAAAAATCACTGATGGTGCCAACAAGTATGACATGCATCTGGAACATCTCATGCTTGTATTTTTCATAAGTGGGATGACCAACGTTACTCAGGTACTTAACCTCCTCAATCAAGGGTCTCAAATACACATCGAGACACTTTCCTGGATAACCCGGCCCTGGAATTAACATAGTCAGCATATTATATTCCTTCATGCACATCCATGGAGGAAAGTTGTACGGTACCAAAATAACTGGCCATATACTATATTGAAGACTCATGTTGCCAAAAGGGTTGGATCCATCAGATGAGAGCTCGAGCCAAACATTTCAGACCTCTGATGCAAAATGAGAAAACTCACTGACTATATGCTTCCAAGCCTCTTCATCAGCAGGGTGTATAAGGGTATTATTGTCAGTCAAATCCCTCTCAGCGTGCCATCTCATAGCTTTGGCTGTGTGTGAAGACATGAAAAACCGTTACAACCTATCAATCAGCGGAAAATACCGAAGTACCTTCACATCTTTCCTATCGTGTGACATACCGGACATGCTTAAAGGTTTTCAAGATCATTGCCTTCAGGATCTTTACCCCAAAAGAGAACGCAATCATATCTGAATGCATGGATTTTGATGTAGGTAAAGCCAAGATGTTTCAGAATATGTCGCATCTTACGATGAGTGGTAAGCAAGCGATAACCGGGGGGCAGCATCGAAACAGCCAACTTGTTGTACTTGTCAATTTCAAGAACAACCTTATTACACCTGTTGTACAACAGGGTATGTTGGAAGGCTATCAACTTGTTGTATTTGTCAATACCGACAGTGTTGACAGCTCTAGAGAATTGCTGGACTGGCTCAATAGCAGGAAAACCCTCAACGACGACAATAATATCTTTTACTTGAGTAAATACACTATTCTCATAAGGAAACACATCGTAGAGCAACCTTGTTGTTGGATTATTGGATGTACTGGCCCTCTCAGAAAATTTCTCACGATCTCGCTGACCTGCTGATGATGTTTCACCATGATAAATTCAACATGTGTACTTAACCCAAAATCCATTTTTCTTTAGGTGCTCCCATACTATATCAATGGAAAAACGATACAAATCGCTGCAACACTGACATTTTGTACACGGATAATAAAGAATTGTATTTCCATTAACATTAACCTTCACATATTCCACAAAACTCCACATTCCAACGTCATGTATTCGATTCCATTTTGGAAGGTAAATCCAACTCTTGTCTATCTTGAAAATTCCAACTGTGTGTGTATATATATATACACACACATACATGCACTAATTAAAAATTCATCATTATATCTATATATATCTTTAAACGACAAATTACATTAATTCATCTACTTCTTAATTACAAATTAACACACACACACATATATATATATGCATACTATATATAAATATCAACAATTAACATATAATTATATATATATTCATCGAATTCGACTCAAAATCTACAATCAACTCAACTCAAAATCAACAATCAACTCGAAATCAACAATCAACACACACACACACACACACATATATATACGTAGCTATATATAGAGAGAGAGAGATATATAGCTTCACGAACTCATTTTGGACTGCTTACGACAACACCCAACGATTTCAGAGCGTTTTGTGTTTTTCTCACCGATTTTTTTTGAATGATTAAGTTGCTACCCAGATCTCTAATAAAGAAATTTAGAAGACGACATTATTATTTCGTCTGCTTTAGTTAAAAATGTCATTGGCTTTAGTTGAAAAACTCGTTTGCTTTAGTCAAACTATAGCTAATGATTTTTTTCGACAAAAATTGACGAATTTTTTTTATCGCAGACTATAATACTATGGCTGAGGACTGAAAACTATAGCCAAAAATCCCAATTTTTCGTCGTCGGCTATATTGTCGACACCGACGATAAAAAAAATTGTCGGCCTGTTTTTCTTAATTTCGTCGGTTATAGTTTTTTTTCTAGTAGTGGGTTTATTATTTTAATAATAAAAAAATAATATCAATTATTAACATTAATTGCTCACCTCGATTGACGTTTACTATGATTGATAATTTTTTTTACCTCTATTTAATATTCATTCACTTAACACTACCAGCAGAACCATTATACTCGACGAGTTAACAAAAAAAAGCCGACGAGAAACCTTGTCGTCGGTTATAGTAGCCGAAAAATCGTCGGGTATAGTTTCCCACTATTACCGACGACCTTTTTTTAACTAATACCGATGATTAGAATACATCGTCGGCTATAGTTGCTTATTTCATATCCATTCTGGGTAGCAGCTCCGTCATTCAAAAAAAATCTCCCGCGGAAACTGAAAACGCTCTTAAAGTAGTGGATGTTGTCGAAAACTGTCCACAATGAGTGCGTGATTCATTATATATAGGTACGTACTTATATATATAGGTATATATATATGCATGCATGTGTCTGTGTGTTGATTAATGTTGATGTATATATAGCTAGATCGAGTATGTTGAGATATATATTGTTGATTGTTGAGTTGATTGTTGAGTTTGAGTAATTGATTGTTGATTTTAAGTGATTGATAGTTGAGTTGGAGTAATTGTCGTTGATTATTGAGAATATATGGTTATTTATTTGATTATTATGATTATTATATGGTTAATTGTGATTATTATGGGTAATATTGTGATTATTGTGATGTTTCGGTTAATTGTGATTATAATGTGGTTATTTAGATTTTTGTGATTATAGTTAGAGTATATATTTAAATTATGAGAATTTTAATAATATTTATATTAATTGATTGATTGTACGTTGATTTTGAGTTAAATTAGACGAAAATATATATGAATAATTAGGGATCGAGTAGAATAATTAGACGAAAATAATTTATATATATATATATATGAATATAAGTTAGACGAAAAAATATATATATGTTCATTTGTAATTAGTTAGGGATCGATCGAGTAGAATAATTAAATTATGTAATATATGTATAGTTTGAATATCGATATACATATATAGCTAGCTAGATATATATATATATAATGATGAATTTTTAATTAACTAGATTATTGGTATATATACAGTTATAATTTTCAGGATGGACAAGAGTTGAATGTGTCTTCGAAGATGGGATGTAAGATATCACTGTGGAATTAGGAGTTTTATGGAATATGTGAAGGTTAATTGTGGAGGGATGACAATTCATTATTGTCCGTGTATGAAATGTCAGTGTCGCAGCGAGCGATATCGTTTTCACATTGATAAAGTATTGGAGCACTTGAAGAAAAACGGGTTTTGGGATAAGTACACATGTTGGATTTATCACGGTGAGAGCTCATCAGTTGGTCAGCATGATCATGGACAATTTTTTGAGAGTGGCAGTACATCCAATGATCCAACAAAAAGGTTGATCAACGATATGTTTCCTCATGAGAGCGGTGTATTTGCTTAAGCACCACATCCCTCCCGCCGTTGGGGGTTTCCCTCATATTGAGCCAGTCCAACAATTACCTACAATTGTCAACATTGCTGGTATGGACAAGTACAACAACCTCATTGCCTTCCAACAGACCCCGTTGTACAACGAGTGTAATAAAACTGTTCTTGAAAGTGTTATGGGAGTAATGAAGTTGAAAGTGGAGAACAAAATGAGTGTGAATGCTGTTGATGATTGGCTGAAGTGGTCTGGTTCGTTGTTGCCCCCTGGTCATCGCCTTCCTACCACTCATCGTAAGGTGCGACAGATCCTGAAACATCTTGGCCTTTCCAACATCAAAACACATGCTTGTAGATATGATTGCGTTATGTTCTGGGGTGAAGATGCTTATGGGAATGATCTTGAATCCCTTGATGGTTGCCCGGTATGTGGTACAGATAGGTATAAGTTGACTCCTGCCGGAAACAAGAAAGCTGTGAAGATACTTCAGTATTTTCCGCTGATAGATAGCCTAGAACGATTGTTCATGTCTGCACACACGGCTGAAGCTATGAGATGGTGGGCCGAGAGGAATTTGCCCGACGGTGATACCCTTATACACCCTGCTGACGGAGAGGCTTGGAAGCACATGGTGAAGGAGTTTGCTTATTTTGCATCAGAGGTTCGAAATGTTTGGCTGAGGCTTTCATCTGACGGATTCAACCCTTTTTGCAACATGAGTCTTCAATACAGTATATGGTCAGTTATTTTGGTACCGTACAACCTTCCTCCATGGATATGCATGAAGAAGGAATACAATATCCTCAACCATACAGGGTTGTGTGGTACGAATTCCTCGACCTGAACTTATTGATGTAAATCAAAATGATGACGATGAAGACTCAAGTGACGAGGGATTACACATCTTACCTGAAATTAACTCAGAAACCGTGTCAGACTCAAGCGATGATTCGGACTATGTGCCTTAGTGATTTAAAGTATTAATTTACAAATGGACGTATACGTATGTTAATTTGAGTATGAACGTGCAATGTTTCTCGATGTGTATGACAGTACGTGACTGGAACGTACGTGCAATTTGAGTATATATGAACGTGCAATTCAATGAATGTCATTCGTGATATGTATTAATTTGGGATTAATTATAATTTAACATTGTTATAAGTAGTAATTATGAGGAAAAACAAAAGAAAACAGAAGAGCAAAAAAAGACTATACCCGACAATGTCCCTAGTATGAATGACGTTGGGTATAAGACTATACCCGACGATATAAATATAGTCGTCGGTTATAGTCTTATACCCGACGACTCGGGTTATAACCCCCAGAACGGCAGAGAGAAATGGAAACTGTGCATTAGAGAAAAGAAACTGTTGTGTGAGAGAGAGAAGAAACTGTTCCGGGAGAGAGAGAAGAAAACCACCGCCGCCACCGTCGAGCCACCGCCGCTACCACCGATCTCCATTCTAAACAAGTCCTCTCTCCCTCTCTCTCTCCCTAAATCCCGAAATCCCCCAATTTCAATTTTTTTTTAGTTTGGTTCAATTTTGTTTAGTTTGTCGATAATGTACGTGAATGTTTGGGGTTTATGGTGTGATTAGATACATATATGTGTGATTGTGTGAATTTTTTTTGCATATATGGGATTATTTAGAGTATATAAGGAATTTTGTTGAATTTTGATTAAAATGGGATTTTGTTGATTTTGGTTTGCATATATATATGGGAAAACTATGCCGATTTTTTTTGCATATTAGGAATATATATATATGATTATCATGATTTTTGTATTTTTTTTTCATATATGGGATTAATTATGAATAAATGAATATATGATTTTTATATATTAATATATATATATTAGATTATTACAATTTTCTGTAATTTATGAGATTATTAATTTTGTGTTAATTTGGAAAAAATGTGACATTAATATGACATTATGTTAGATTAATGTGAATTAATTTAAATTATTATATATTAATCTGAAGTAATTTTGAATTTGGTAGACTAATATGGATTAATTTGAATTTTTTGTAATATATGAGATTATTAGTTATGAGTTAATTTGGAAATATGTGAATTAATATGACATTTGTTAGATTAATGTGAATTAATTAGAATTATTCTACATTAATTTTAATTAATTTGGAATTTGACAGTGAAATAGTTATAATAATATTATTTAGATATATCAAAACTATATAAATTTGATTATGATACATATTTATAGAAAATATGAATTGGTTGAACTACGGTGCTTTGAGAGGGGAGTCGAGAGGGAGATCAGCACGTGGGGATGAGGCCAGCGCAAGTCAGTTTGCATCCGGATCCAGATCCGCCAGTATCGGCAACACCTATAGTCGTCCTCCCAGCTCTCGGCATCGTGCACTACTAGGTCAGGGACCGCCTGAGCAGCAGGAAGTCGAGCCTCACCGACCCTCTAGCGCAAGGAGGTTTTATGAGGACAGTCGCACGCCTTCAACGGATAGTGCGACTCAATCCTCGGTCCGTATGCCGGACATTCATCGACCGACCCCTTCCCCATCCCCTTCCGAAGAGGCTGATGGATCGACTCACTCCTCGGCCAGAGTACGACTATGTCTGCCGTCTACCCTATTCTTACCCTTGGAAATCCCGACGATACCCCTTGTCGATCCCACCGGCATGCCTGTTCCAAGACAGCTAGGGTTAATTACCCCGGAGCAGTCATACACGTATGTACCATTCCCGTCACCTCTATGGAGTGTGAGGACTCCGGGATTATGCACCGATGATTCAGGTAAATATTAATAAGTGGTATCTTTTTACTTACTAATATTTAAATAAAAAACGGTGTTCATGTTACAAAAATCGTTTCCAAATTGTTATAGGCACGATCATGGCCGATGGAAAAGAGAAGAAGACCAGAGGCTCCGTCGTTGGCAAGTTACTGGACGACGCGATTAGGGCTACCGGTGGTGGACAATTGATGATTAAGACCGGGGCGGAAGGCGAAGTGATCGAAGGAAAGCTCACTCGACAGTACGCAGGGATGGCGGGCAGCATCATATGGGATAGAGTCCCAATGTTGTGGCCAGATTGGAATTCGGTGCCGCACTGCGTCAAATATGAATTGAATAATGCGTTGTCGGTGAGTAGAATTGTATATTCATTATATATCTTTTCTGCATAAATTTTTAATATTAATATTTATGCATTGCATAGGTGGTTCCACGTGGACAACGACATCAGACCCACGTAGGCAGATGAAGTGCAAGGGAGCATGTTACGTGATTCATTTGTTGTGATTTTTTCATTTGTTCTGATTTTATTTATAATTTACTAACATTTGTGTTTTATTAATATAGGTACAGGGAGTGGAAGGGCGAGCTGAAGAAGCATTGGAAAAAGTATGGCGATGATCGTTCGGATACCTCTAGTGATTTTCGTTATAGAGAGTACGAGTGGCGATGGCTTGTGGTTCACTTCAATAACCCGAAATTGAAGGTATGCAACCTGTTCGATTATTGTTTTGTTCTATCGTATTTCCCCCAAATTATTTGGCTAGCTAACAGTGTTTTTTTATGTTGGATTAATCGAATAGGCTATTTCTGAAGTAAACACAAGAAATCGGGGCAAAAACACAAAAAATCATCATGCTGGTTCCAGATCATACTCGGGTTGGACTGAGGAGGCGGCCAAGCACCCAGAAGTCTCTCCGCTTGTCTATACGATGTAGCACACATATCCGCAGTCCCCCGAAGATGCTGTAAGTTTCCTTACAAAAAAATAAACATATTTCTAAAAGTTTTGTATGTTGTCATTAATTGACATATTATTATTTTTTGTCAATTAGGCGAGAATTTAGAAGGTGATCCCGAAGGTGTTGACTCAGGTGGCGAGAGAGTTCTATTCCAACACCCCGGATACAGAACTCTCGATTGATCAGATTGATCAATCTGATCCTACCATAGCGGCCAGGATCATATCAACCACGATCCCTCCAGGAAATAACACTTTCTACTGCAGGGGGCTCAAAAATTTGGGTCAAGGGCTGCTAAAGAAGACTCCCGAATTCTCCCGCGGATCGGGATCTTCCAAAACTAATCAGCTACAGGAGCAGCTTCAGAGGCAAGCGAAGGAGATGAAATCTCAACATCTACGAATGGAGGAGCTGGAGCAGGCGAGAGCCGCCAAGCTGAAGGCGCGAGCCGCAGAGCTGAATCGGTTGGCCGAGCAGCAGCAGATGATGGGGACATGGATGCAGCACTGTTATGTATAGTTGCAGGCGTCTGGAATCCAGATAGCTCCCCCGCCCTTTTTCAGTGCATCACAGCCACAGCTACAGCTGCAGCAGCAGACGTCAGACCAGGGAGAGTCTTCCAACCATTTTGACAACATCTTCTTAGGAAACCCGTAGTACGTACATAAATATTGATTTGAATGATTTCTGTTTTTTATTGGATTAACGTGTATAGTTTGAACTTTTTTTGTTGTGAACAATATTGGTGCTTTATTTTTGGAAATACAGGTTCTGGGATTAAACCCAGAATTTGCACAAAAAATTTAAAAATTCACACACTATAACCGACGAGAATAGTCCATGTCGTTGGCTATAGTTCCCTCCATGGTCAACCAGTTTGACCAGGGGAGGAAGTATACACGACGACTTCTCGTTGGTTATAGTATACGTTATACCCGACGATAACCCTATACCCTAAATTCTAAACCATGTCAGTTATGGTTGACCACTATAGCCGACGATATACTAAACTCTTGTCGTCGGGTATACTATCACCGACGGTTCATTTCCGACGATGGTATACTCGACGACGCCTCGTCGGTTATACCTATAACCGACGATGTAATTGAACAGCCCGACGACTTTATGTCGTCAGCTTTAACTATTCTTCCGGTAGTGTAATAGTGTTAAAATAAATGTTAGTGCCATATAAAATTAATTATATTATATTAAATGAGTGATTGAGATTATAGTATACATGCAAGTGCAATGAAGATGTTCTCTATATTGATTTGGTTCAACAATTTCATAATTCAGATATACTTGATTAATTGTTTTAGCTCCATGGAGTAGTTCTAATTTCGACGTGCATGTCTTAATTAGCTAGCTAGTGGCTGCATGAGAATTCCTAGGTTTGGTAACTGTTGAAGTTAACTAGTTGGGATTCTCTACACATTAAACGAATCTTGATGGCAGCTGCTAGATTTGCTAACTCAAGTAATTGAAAGAAAAAGTTTTTGGCCACATTAACGGATTAACTGGTTTAAGCTCGTCTGTTCTAGGTCGGAATATATTGGTTCGTCGAGTTGGCACACTGGCATAGGGACTGTAGCACTTACAGGCAATAGGGCTGGCCAACCCATTTCATGCCACCTCACATGACGACATAAATATAATTAAACTGATAAAACTTAAATTTCATTGATTATCTTTCTATTGAATAAAAATTTCTGATATAGTCGATAAAAGTAATTTGAAGTGGTCACGTACTACAACAACAATAGTGATGTAATAGGATATCTGGATTACCGAATCCCATGCGCCATATGGAGAACTCCGGCATCAGCAATTGAGCATGATTTATATAGCTAGAGAAGGTCCTCATCAGTCATAACCACTCGGAAGAAAATCAAGAGGGAAGTGGATACAGCATTGCCCCCTTTTTATATTTGATTTAAGAGATATGGCATTAGGCCATTTCTGTTGAATAATGTTATTTGTTAATGCCAAATTACCGTTTAGTTCCCTCTTTATGCTGTGTATAAATAGCCACATACTTGTCCAAATAACATGACTCTTCCACTAGTCATCTGCTTCATCACTTTCAAAATCTCCCTTACTGGGGAAAGAAATCGTCGTTTTTTTTAGTTCGAAGGAGATAGCTATCTATCATTTCTCCACCAACTCATTAAATTTCCCCTCCCCCCTCTGTTTCCCACGAGAAATTAAGTAAGTCCATGCTTGTGGGCTTTTCCCCCCTCTCTATTTGATGGATTAATTGATAAGGAAACCCAGAAAGCAAAAACCAAATTCCATACTTTTCTGCATTCCCATCTATCCTCTCTTTTATTAGTTACCAATCTCACCCATACCTCCTTTTCTCCGCCATATTTTCAGAAGCCAACTTTAACTTTGCTAGTTTCTTTCAGGCAAATCATGTAATTAGTGATTATCAACCCCATTTTGCATGAGAAACAAAAAGGCTCTGTTTCTTGAATCCTTTAAACAGAGGAACCGGTCCTTCTCATTTTGTTTTATAAAGCTCAGTTTCTATTTCAGGGAGGTGATTAAAAATGGACGGGGCGGTGAAGGTTAGAAATTCATATCCGAGAAGCAGAAGCAGAACACCGAGTTGGAGCAGGGAGGAAGTGTTCGTGAGCGCAACGCACTCGCGAAGAAGCAGCAGAGCAGAGGAAGACCAAGAAGCTCTTACTTGGGCTGCCATTGAGAAATTGCCAACGTATGATCGACTGAGAACAGGGATCATCCAGTCCATTGTGGAGAGCGAGTACCCTCAGAGGAGAAACAACAAAGTGGTGCACAAGGAAGTTGATGTTCTGAAACTTGATATAGCCGACCGGCAAAATTTCATTGACAGGATCTTTAAGGTTGCAGAGGAAGATAATGAGAAGTTCTTGAAGAAGTTTAGGGAGAGAATTGACGAGTAAGTTCTTCCTAATCCGTTTGTTTACTTGCTAAAAGATTTTGGGATATTGAAAAAAAATAGCCATCCTTTAGACCCATCAAAGACTCCAAGTTGAAGAGTAAAATGGTGACAAGATTGAGTATTACCATATTTTCCTATAGTAATATATACCAAATTTCCTTTTTTACCGGATTGCTATGGTGCATTATATATAATCGTAGATCGCTTTCATTTAAAATAACCTGTCTTCTAGCATTACCCGCCGTAGTTAGTAACCAAATGGAAACTTAAGTCGTTGTCATGGTGAGTATATATGTTTGCAGGCATGGCAAGAAAGCCCAGTAACCATTAGTCATCTATATATGCTATGATCGATCTCAATAATATATACTTTGCCAATAGATTACATACTTGTCTTGGTATGTAAGGATGTTTTTGTTTTCTATAACTTTAGGTATTTTGTTGAACCATTTCTATTTCTGTAGTCGCTTTCTCACACCTCTCCCTTAATTTAAAGGCCCTTTGGTCTCTTTCACGTACATATCAAGTGACAAGCATATTTGGTCAAGAAACGAACTTTTCCAGCAGCTCTATTTATGAAAAGGGAATCAACTTTGAGGACAATTGTTTAAATATTTTACATCCAAAATTGAACAGTTTAACTGTTTAGTTAGCTAAATGAATTTGTCTTGCTGTTGTGATTTTCAGGGTTGGGATTAGACTTCCTACAGTGGAAGTTAGGTTCGAACATTTGACCGTTGAAGCCGATTGCCATATCGGCAACAGAGCTCTTCCCACCCTCCCAAATGTGGCCAGGAATATTGCAGAATCTGCACTTGGCTTGATTGGGATTACAATGGCCAAGAGAACAAAACTAACAATTCTCAAGGATGCCTCTGGCATTATCAAACCATCAAGGTATAAATGAGTGAGGGTTTATTTTGCTATGTACAAGTGTAACATGTATTTCCTTCATAATTTTTCAAAGACAAAAGGTTGATTGATGTGGAATTTATGGCCTACTAATACAAATGACTCAATAAAAGTACCATGTAAACTACATGGGGCGGTTAGTGGAGGACATGAATGGTCTAGCTATATGCAAAATAGCTATTTGTTTCTATGAAAAATAATGATTGAAGTATTGTTCTTTTGTAGGATGGCTCTATTATTAGGTCCCCCATCGTCAGGGAAAACAACCCTTTTGCTGGCACTGGCCGGGAAGTTGGACCCAAGCTTGAAGGTCAGTCCCTCATCTTCTGGGTCTCCCATTGTGCTTTGAGCCTTTCAGCATAGTCAGCATACCACTCCATAATCCCCCAAATTAAACTGCTTAATGATATTAGTAAAATTTGTAAATGTACTTTCTTCTTATGGAGCAGGTTAAAGGAGAGATCACATATAATGGGTATAGGTTGAATGAATTTATACCTCAGAAGACATCTGCATATATTAGCCAAAATGATGTTCATGTTGGAGAAATGACGGTCAAAGAAACCCTCGATTTTTCGGCAAGGTGCCAAGGGGTTGGTACTCGATATGGTAAGTGTTGAACCAAACCCCAGTTGCCTTTTTGGAAATGGTTTTGGTATACCCTAAATCTAAGTTATTGTTGGGTTTATGTAGAACTTCTGTCGGAGCTTGCTAGAAGGGAAAAAGAAGCTGGAATATTTCCAGAGGCAGAAGTTGACCTTTACATGAAGGTAATCCTAATTCAAATGATCATAGGGGTTCTATGTACTTTTCAACGATTAGAAGTTTATTCAACTAATCGATCTAAATTTTCTGTTCAATTCATTCAGGCTACTGCGATGGGAGGAGTGGAGAGCAGTCTCATTACCGACTATACTCTCAGAGTGAGTAAATAGATTAAACCCCTGATCGACCAGATCAACTATAATGTGGAAAGTGTGTCATTAGATTTTCTGGAATTCCATACTCTTCTTCTAAAAGACCTTTCTAGAAAACCAAATCAAACTAAAATTCCAATTAAAGTACAGCTCACTACTCACCATCACACCAGCCACCATGTATATACGTATCCACATTGTCTTTTTGTCACCATTTTCTCCTCCTCACCAACTTCTGCAGAGTCCACTTTGCTGACTAAAGCTTTCTGAAACTTCCACTTTGCCTCCTTTTTTTTTTTGCTCAACTTTGGTTGGCGACCTACCATTTCTTGTTGAGAAAATCACACACTAAATGACCCCCCCCCCCCCCCCCCCCCTTTCAAATGTGTCTGTTTTTGTTTTCATCTGATCCAGAGATCATATGCACAGTTCTAAGTGATGATAAGATTGGATTTTATAATTATATTTTTCAATGGAACAGATCCTGGGGCTTGATATATGCAAGGATACCATTATTGGAAATGAAATGCTGAGAGGGATATCTGGTGGACAGAAAAAACGAGTAACCACAGGTCAATTTTCCCATCTTACATATATTATGACTTTGTGTACCACTAAAACAAAAGTAGTGTAAAACTGTTCCTCATCATGCCATAGATACCTAATCTCAAACATTCTTGTATGTGTTTTCTGCACTTTCAAATCATCGGAATTATCTAAGCACCAGCAACTCTCAACGGAATCTTTTGAATATCTCGCCCCTTGAACATTGCTCGGTCAATCAGCTGGTTCGAAACAAACGTTATATAAGTGGCGCTTATAGCAAACTTTAAAGATTGAACTACATCAGTCATGTAAAAGGGACTTAACTAATCATTGATCATATTGTTATACGTACTGGAAGTGGAATACTCTACATTGTCTCATCCTTATTTTTCACACCATCTGAACTCTAAACTTTTGAAGCACAGTTGCATATACATTCCTTCATGTAAGTTGACAAGGTCATCAAATTTCGTTTTTGATCAGGTGAGATGATTGTTGGGCCTACAAAGACACTGTTTATGGATGAGATATCAACCGGTCTAGATAGCTCCACTACATTTCAAATAGTAAAGTGCTTGCAGCAAATTGTGCACATCACCGAGGCTACGATCTTCATGTCCCTCCTCCAACCAGCTCCTGAGACGTTCGATCTTTTTGATGACATTATTCTTTTATCGGAGGGTCAGATCGTTTACCAGGGACCGCGTGTGAACATAGTAGAATTCTTTGAGAGCTGTGGGTTTCGGTGCCCTGAACGAAAAGGAACTGCTGATTTCTTGCAAGAGGTAAAATTAGGAAGTCTCACTTGCCTCAGTTTAGTGCCACCTTTAAACAATTTTACACAGTTCGGCCTCAAAAGTCTAAATAAATAAATTAGTGGAGCAACCAACAAGGGTAGCCTGGCCCAAAAAGACTTTTTCACTTCTTTATTCTTTTGGGCCAAGAAACCTAAATAACTAAGATCATTTGTAAAAGTCTAAAAGATGGTTCACTTTTCCAACTGCTCCTCTCAGGATTTGATAATAGGTTGTTAATGGTCTGATTTCAGTTTTTTATTTTCAGGTCACTTCTAGAAAAGACCAAGAGCAATATTGGGCAGATAGAAGCAAGCCATACAGATACATATCAGTGACAGAATTTTCAAATCGATTCAAACGTTTCCATGTAGGGATGAAGCTGGAAAATGAGCTATCAATCCCTTTTGATAAGTCCCAAGGCCATAGAGCAGCTCTAGTATTCACAAGATATTCAATGCCAAAATTTGAACTTCTAAAGGCCAGTTGGGACAAGGAATGGCTACTCATTAAGAGGAACTCTTTTGTGTACATTTTCAAGACAGTCCAAATCATAATAGGGGCACTAATTACCTCGACTGTCTTTTTGAAGACCACAATGCACACGAGAAATGAAGAAGATGGAGCAGTATATCTTGGTGCACTTATATTTTCCATGATCATTAACACGTTCAATGGTTTTGCTGAGCTCTCGATGACAATTGCAAGACTACCGGTGTTTTATAAGCACCGAGATCTTCTTTTCCACCCTGCTTGGACTTTCACTCTCCCGACGATCCTGCTAACAATTCCAATATCCATCCTTGAATCCACAGTTTGGATGGTCATAACATATTACACCATTGGATTCGCGCCTGAAGCTAGCAGGTTCCACATTTCACTCTGCTTAATTTCAAAACTATGTTGTTCTTTCCACATATCTAAATCGTAACTAGACATTGACCTGTGGAAATTCAAGTTTACTCTTTTCAATTGGCCTTCTCTGTGAGTAGGTTGAATGTGTCATGCACTATTAGAAACTGTTACAAAGGCTATTACTTGTTGAGATCCTCATTGCAGCCATCAACAATTTATGCAGGTTTTTCAAGCAATTCTTGTTGGTATTTCTGATCCAACAAATGGCTGCTGGGCTATTCAGGCTTATTGCTGGAGTCTGCAGGACCATGATCATAGCAAATACTGGTGGGGCTCTCACTTTGCTCATGGTATTCATGCTTGGAGGTTTTGTACTTCCTAAAGGTCAGTATGAACTGAATACTGACTTATTTAGATTCTTTTTTCGAAGAAGTCAATACCAGTCCATAATGAAAAATTTGGTGCATCAGTGGCATCACCGAATACATAATTTTTAATGAGTTAAGCTTCATCTGTGACAGGTGAAATTCCAAAATGGTGGGAATGGGGTTACTGGGTTTCACCTTTGACCTATGGTTTCAATGCTATTGCTGTAAATGAAATGTATTCTCCAAGGTGGATGAACAAATTGGTATGATATGGTTAAGTGCTTGTTTCGCTGACAAGATTTATGTGACAAGAGAGCTTTGGCATCTGAAGTTTATTTACTCAAATGTGCTACAGGCTTCGGATAAAAAGACCAAATTGGGTGTGGCAGTGCTTCAAAACTTTGAAGTTTTCCCTGACAGAAATTGGTTTTGGATTGGCGCTGCAGCTCTTTTGGGATTTGCAGCTCTCTTCAATATCCTTTACACATTTTCCCTCATGTATCTCAGTCGTAAGCATCAATATCTTTTCTTATGTCTAATGCTAAAAGAGATTTCCATCATGCATTTGTTGACATTTTCAATGTGATCTTGTTTCAATAATAGCTTCTGGGAAAGCACAAGCTATAATTTCTGAAGAATTGGCTGAAGAACTGGAGGGAGACCAAGAAGAATCCAGGGAAACACCAAGACTTAGAAGGCCTAAGTCAAAAAAAGATTCATTTTCTCGGTCATTATCATCTGCTGATGCAAACAATTCAAGTAAGAAAAAGGACAGTGCCATTTAGTTCTTAATAGTTGAAAACAAAGTGTTCTTATTGGACCTAAAACATTTTCAGGAGAAATGGCAATCCGGCGAATGAGCAGTCAATCCAATCCTAGTGGACTAAGTAGGAGTGATAATTCTTCTCTTGGAGGAGCCAATGGTGTTGCACCCAAGAGAGGAATGGTTCTTCCTTTCACTCCTCTAGCGATGTCCTTTGACGATGTTAATTACTTTGTGGACATGCCTCCAGTAATAATTCCTTTTCCTTATTCCACCCTTGACTCAATTTCAACCGGCATATTTTTAGTGCATCTGTCTACAACCACATAGGTAACATAGTTCATTTCAACAGGAAATGAAGGAAGAAGGAGTAACTGAGGACAAGCTGCAACTACTTCGTGAAGTAACGGGTGCCTTCAGGCCTGGGGTTTTAACTGCTCTGATGGGGATTAGTGGGGCAGGAAAGACAACTTTGATGGATGTCTTATCAGGTAGAAAGACAGGTGGTTACATTGAAGGTGACATAAGAATTTCCGGGTTCCCTAAGAAGCAAGAAACCTTTGCAAGAATTTCCGGTTACTGTGAACAAACTGATATCCACTCACCCCAAGTCACTGTCAAAGAGTCATTGATTTACTCAGCTTTCCTCAGGCTCCCGAATGAAGTCAGCAAACAGGATAAAATGGTAAAAGGACATACTACTTTTTTGAACAATCTACTGAGATTTTTTTTTAAATGCTAAACTTACCTTTTTGTTGTTTCCATTTTTCATGTCAGGTTTTTGTAGAAGAGGTGATGGAATTGGTCGAGCTAGACAGTCTCAAGGATGCTCTAGTCGGGCTTCCTGGAATTACAGGGTTGTCTACGGAACAAAGAAAAAGATTAACAATTGCAGTTGAGCTTGTTGCTAATCCCTCAATCATTTTCATGGATGAACCAACATCAGGTCTTGATGCAAGGGCCGCTGCCATTGTGATGAGAACTGTTAGAAACACTGTGGACACTGGGAGAACCGTTGTCTGTACAATTCATCAGCCTAGCATTGATATATTTGAGGCATTTGATGAGCTTTTACTCCTGAAGAGAGGAGGACAAGTTATCTACTCAGGGCCATTAGGCCGCAATTCCCACAAGATCATTGAATACTTTGAGGTATTTATCAGCCTAAATTTTCTTTTATCATCTACCAGTTGATGTTGTTAAAGAATTTAGTCATCCAATTGTCTGTAATATGCCAGGCTGTTCATGGAGTGCAAAGAATCAAAGAGAAGTATAATCCGGCCACATGGATGCTTGAGGTGAGCTCAGTAGGAACTGAGGTCAAGCTTGGAATGGATTTTGCTCAGTACTACAAATCATCTTCCTTGTACCAGTAAGTGGAAATAAGAAAGGAAGTCATTGTTATGATTTATAGATTACAAAATCTTGCACCAATTCCCTAAAACTTTATGTGCAGGAGAAATAAAGCTTTAGTAAAGGAGTTGAGCAAACCACCACTGGGAGCAAAAGATATCTATTTTACTACTCAGTATTCTCAGTCATCATTCCAACAATTCAAATCGTGTTTGTGGAAGCAGTGGTGGACTTATTGGAGGACTCCAGATTATAACCTTGTTAGATTCTTTTTCACCTTGGCTTCTGCTCTCATGCTTGGAAGTATGTTCTGGAAGGTTGGCACTAAAAGGTATGAGTTCAAACTTCGATCTTATTCTGTTGCATGGAATAATAGCTCGTTAAGACTTCAAGTGACAGTGCAGTAAGTTATTCTATCTTTACATATCCAGGGAAAGCACATCTGATCTGACCATGATCATTGGGGCTATGTATTCTGCTGTACTGTTCGTTGGAATTAACAACTGCTCAACAGTACAGCCAATAATCGCCACTGAAAGAACGGTATTCTATCGAGAAAGAGCTGCTGGGATGTATGCTGCATTACCTTATGCACTAGCACAGGTATGTGCAAATCAGGCCATATGTACAGACATGCTAGTCACTTGCAATAGCATCCCCACATTTAGATATGATCTTCGATCAGTCAATTATCATATACTACTTACATTAAAGGTACAATGTTGATATTGCCTGATTATTTTGTCATTTGATTCAAGTAAACCATTCAAATGCAGGTTATTATTGAGATTCCATATGTGTTTATTCAGACTACATATTATACTCTAATTGTGTATGCCATGGTGAGCTTTCAATGGACGGCAGCAAAATTCTTCTGGTTTTTCTTTGTCAACTTCTTCTCATTCCTTTACTTCACATACTACGGAATGATGACCGTTTCCATCACTCCAAACCACCAAGTAGCATCCATATTCGCCGCAGCTTTCTATTCGCTCTTCAACCTCTTCTCCGGTTTCTTCATACCAAGACCAGTAAGTTCTAGTACTCTTCTTTCCACAAGCAGCTACTTCTAGAATCACCAATGCATTTCTTTGGCTCAGTAACGCATATTTTTTGCCAAATAATGATACCATTTCTGTGTGTTGACATCATTATTTCAGAAAATACCGAAATGGTGGATTTGGTATTACTGGATCTGTCCAGTAGCATGGACAGTTTATGGATTGATTGTATCACAATATGGTGATATCACGGACACCATCAAAGCACCTGGGATGACACCTGACCCAACTGTGAAATGGTATGTAGAACACCATTTCGGATACAATCCAGACTTCATGGGACCAGTGGCCGCAGTTCTGGTTGGTTTCGCAGTCTTCTTTGCTTTCATGTATGCCTACTGCATAAAAGCACTCAACTTCCAAATCAGGTAGAAGAGTTCTTTTCAAAGGGAGTAAGATTACAAGAATGAAACTGTAGATATATGCAAGTTCAAGGACTCGATTCTGTAAACCTTGAAATGTATCTCTCTTTTCTTTTTCTTTTTTTGGGAAGGGTGAAATGTATCTCTAGGAAAGTGAAGTTTTCTTAGATATAGGTATGTCCCGAGTTTAGTGTACGGTTTATATCTGGAATGTGGAGGATCCACCTTGTAATGTCTTTGTATTCCAATATCAAGCAAAAGAAAGTTTTATCTAATCCCACGGCTGCAATGCATATTCTTCGGTCTCCAATTTATGCGTGGTATTCATGTAGCTAATTTTAGTTCCTCTGTCAAAAAAAATTTCTGCACTACATGGAGTGATGGAGGCTATTCATATAAGAGTGCCCGATCCGTACTATAAACCACCAAGTCAAAGTGGCCCAGCATAACTAATCAAGATGCCATTTTTTTTGGAAATGAATTGAAATTTCATTAAAGCCAACCAAGGCAGAGAAGAACATAGACACATGTTCAAGATACAACATCTAAATAACTACATCCTGATAACTACTCAACCGATCCCACAAGAGGAGATAGGCAAGAGAGTAGGCCAGAGCACAAAATGATGCATCCTTCTCAATCAATGAGGACAAGGGCATCCATCGTTTCTTAAAATTCCGATCAGAGACGGTGATGGCACATGTGCCATCTATACAGACCTGCCTTCTCGCTTCCAAGCTTTGCCGCTGCGTGTGCAGTACCATTTGCTTTACGAGTGATCCACTTTCATCTAATGTTGCAAAATGAAGCAGCCAACCTCCATATATCAGTCACCACATATCAGCTCCTCCAATCACCTCTTCTCCTGCGATCCTTAAAGGTATTTATAACCTCCAGTGCATCAGCCTCTACCTCCAGATTTTTCATCCGAGCCTGTCTGTAGTGCCAACTTCAAACCTAGCTTCACAGCTTGAAGCTCACTCATATATGCAGAGTTACACAATCCCGGAGAATGAGCTCCCCCAATACACACTCCCTGATCATCACGAAAAATCACACCGAGGCCTGCCACCTTTGTAGCTCCAATCCAGCTTGCATCCACATTGAGTTTAACGTACAAAGCCACATTCTGGCTTAGTCCAGCACAGGGATCTACTTTGTGTACAAGAGCTCCTAACCAGAGGAAGCTTTGCAGATCTGTACTTGCACCATAAATCCCTCGCCAAATGAATAGTCTTCCTTGGGAAATCCTCCCAATGCTTATACACAAAGTCACAACTTGACATCCATATCTCCCAGCCAAAAAAACTGAAAGTAGCCAGAATCTCATCCCTCTCACTCTTATCCCTTGTAGCATTGAGCAAAGTCTCTAACCAGCAGGAGAGACTAGTTACAGCTTGCTTGTCTATGCTCAGCCCCAATAGGGAGCCAAACCAAACAGCTTCTACCCAGAGACATAGTAGAATAACATGTTTAATGGACTCTTCACATGCACCACATATTACACATCTAGGAGAGTTACGGTGTTTTCTCCTGAAGAGATTAAGAAAGCATGATGTTGAATTCGTGAAGCATTTCCGAAAGAAGTTATTCACTTTTGGTAGTGTGTCACAATGCTATAAGACCTTCCACATCTTCCTATCAATAGTCCCCGAACTGTGAGAATTAATAGGGTTGTTGGTGTGATTCCTAGCCTGTATTCTGTGGTATCCCGACTTTATAGAATAACAACCATTTTTGTTCCAACTCCAGACCTCATTATCAGTTGCATCCTAGGTTGTACTGAAACGGATACGAAAATAGGGATACGATACGATACATTGAAACGGAAAAATAAAAAAATACAAGGATACGATACGAGTAGGATACGGAAATCAAATTATCCATTACAAATTCAAATATAGTTAAAATAATAATAATAATAATAATAATAATAATAAGCATGCAATTTAAATTTATGTCATTGTAGCTTCATGTAGAGGCAATAGACATCTTTAGACATTTTTCAAATCAACTTCTTCATCTTCATCTTCATCTTCATCAACATTAAAGATCATCACTTCCAAGTCGGGTTCATCAAGGAAAAGTTGGGCAATCTCAAGAACATCAACATTAGAAACATCCAAAGAATCCATTTCATCACCACCAAGATCTCATTGTTGAGTCACGCCTTCATTGTAACTTGGATGTCTCCTAGCCAAAAGACGAAGATTAGTATGAACAAAAACCAAATTTTCCGCCCTTTGTGGTGTCAACTTGTTCCTAGCCAAAGAATGAATGAAGCTGTAGGTACTCAAATTCCTTTCACAACATGAGGACGAAGAGGGTTAACCAAGTAGCTTGTACGCCAAGTGTTGGATAGTTGGAACACTTGCTCCATGAACCGACCACCAAGTTACAGGCTCAATATGATACCTATCTCTTATTGCATCTCCATCACTAAGACCATTCGTGCAATTAAAAAAAATTAGCAAACTCAAATGCAACTTTTCTTCGGTCTTCAGGATTGGTAAATACAGAGCAATACAAGCTTTCCTTTCTATAGAAATCTCTTGATCATTATTGGGAGCAACCCGGTTGTTGTCCTCTTGAAGCCACTCAAAGCTGTAATACCTAAACAAGATAAGAAAAATAATAAGGAATTCCATAATAACAAAAAGTACCAAAATGAATTAAGTAGATGTTATACTTTGGATTCAAAGAATGTGCCAAGCAATGTAGAGATATATAGCTCTTGATCCACCTTACTATCAATATTGATTCCACAGCATTCCAAAACTCTGAACTTTCATGTAGTTGCTTTCTTTCTTTTCGGTAAATAGCATGCTTGATTCGCTCTATCATGTGATCCCACCATTCATACACCAAATGAAGAGAAGGCTTATCGGTGTCGACATTTCTAATCATCTCATGAATGGGACCAGCGAAGGTGAGGATGTACTCAATGTCATCCCAAAGTTGTTCATCTAGAAGCTTTACTTTCACAAGCCCTGCCTTATGATAATCATCAACTCTATAATCCTCCCACTTCGGACTAATCACCATTTGTTGCAAACCATTCTTGATTTTTTTTAATCTCAACATCATGACAATAGTTGATGCAAACCTTGTAGGAGAAACTGAAAGTAACCTTAAGTCACAATGCTCTGAAATCATCACCAATCTCATACCATGATTCATAATAAAATTTCTAATAAACACAACATCATCAGAAACAGGCATGATCCAAGAACACGCATCATACAGATCTTGAGTTGCATCATTATGTGATGAAGGGAGTGTAGGTGCACATATGTTCTTCACAGCAAAATTTAATGTATGAACTACACATGGTGTCCAAAATATGGTGGGATATTGGGTTTCAATAAGCTTACCAGCCTTGGACCATACTGGAGCATTGTCGGTGACAACTTGCACCACATTTTGATACCCAACTTGGTTGATAGACTCTATGATTAGGCTTGCAACCAACTTGTGATCCTTGAATTCACCCTCGAAATTTACCACTTTAAGCATCATTGCACCAGTTTAATTAATTGCTACCACATTGATTATAGTTCTTCTTTGTGAATTCGACCAGCCATCACTACACAAGCTCACACCCTTTATAGGCCAAGTCATCTTGATTGGCTCCAAATGGTGCTCAATATTTTTTCTTCTCTTTGGCTAGAAGAGTGGTTCTCAATTTGTTATACCCCAGTAGGGTATAACCTAGAAGAGTAAATGCACGGCGATAAGACTCCCAATAATTTAGATTTCTTGCAAGGTTGAAAGACAAACCACTGGTATAAAACATCTTCCCAACCTCTTCATCACATTGTGCTCTAGATCATTGTTGAAAGCTTTGTGAAGAGGACAAGAACCTCCTTTTCTCTTCTTTAGATCACAAGAAGTAGAAAATGTCATCCCATAACAACCAGTTGAAGAACTCCCTTGCCCTTGGCCTCTTGATGATGATAGCAAAGGAACTTGCCTAGGAGCTGCATTTGATAGTCTCTCCTTGCAGTCTCTCACTATCTTTATCATCTGAGTATGTGCTTGTGAATTCACCTTTGAGCAATATGCAACTCCCACCGGATTACCCTCTTTCAGAAGATGATATTTCACTCTAGTGTACGAGCCTTGGAAATTCAGCTTGCAGAAAGTACACTGCAATTTCCAACATCCTCCTGCTTGGCTAGTTTTCTCGATCTTCTTTACAAATTGCCACACTGGAGCTTTATCATTAAAGACATTATGAATGTCATGGACACTAGCATTAACACTGGCACTAGAACTTATTGGAGGAGTATCTGCGTCATCGTCGACCATATTCCTGAAAACTGTGAAAAGTGAAAACAACATTCCATACTTCCAAAGTGAATTGTCGGCATCACTTCATCACTTCATCACAATAATATTAGTATATTACTAACTCTAACAGTCTAACATCATCAAGTAATCAACATAATTAACATTACCAACACTTGTAAAACTAGCTATAACTTTGTCTGTGTATTCAGACTTGCCTTATATGATTCAAGACTTTTACAGTTTTACAAAGCCTATGATGCTAAACTGCTGAACTGCTAACGCACTTCAGTGCTCCTCCACTTTTTTCTCTTTTTAATACTCTCCCAAAAAGCAATAAAGATCACTACGCAAGTACCCAAACACCAAAAATAGAATTAAATAATTCACACCACAAAGTACACCGATATTTAATCCAACCCCAACAATTAACTTAAACCCAACAAGTCACTCATATCTCAGATTTATGCAGAGAAGAAATGTCAAGATTCTCACCCAGAGGCTACAGTGCAACTAAGGCAGCTTCCACCACTTCAGCCATGTCATCATCGAAGAAAGGCATTGAAGTCGCGAGCTGAGAGACGCGGGTAGGCACGAGGGCGACGCGATGTTGTTTTAGATCCAAAATCGCGAGCTGAGAGAGATGCGACGCGGCGTTGTTTTAAGTTTCTACTTCTTCTTTTTTTCAATTTACTGATTTTATTTTTATAATTTTACATTTTTACCCCCACGTATCCTTTCAAATTATATTTTTCCGTATCTCTTTTATGATATGCACGTATCTAGAAGGTATCCAAAAATCGATACTGTATCCAAACGTATCCTACGTGTATCGTACCGGTATCAGTATCTGATACGCGATACCTCACCAATATGACATTTCTATGCTTCTTAGGTTGCATTTGTATCACCAATAGGAATGCTTTGAATGCTCCTAGCTTCCTCAACCGAAATAAAATTCAGAATTGCATCTAGTTTCCATTCCCTTGAAGTACCATCGATACTCTCACTGACCAAAGTTGGAGCATTGTCAGGAGTGGGTTCCATAACCACAATCCTTGGATGACTACAATTCGAAAACCAAGAATCTTTCCAGATATTGTTTTCCCATTTACAACCTGCCATGAAACATCCTTTTTCAACTCATCCCTAGCCAGAATAATACTTCCCCAACACCAAGAGGGTCAGTTACCCTTAACAGCACTCATTAGATCACACTTTGGGAAGTATCTAGCATTTAGAACTTTTGCTAAAACGCCTAAAAGAGATTGGGGCTCACACATATTCCTCCAAACTTGTTTTCCTGATAAGGCAATGTTGATCTCCTCCATATTCCTGAACCCCAAACCTCCTGACAACTTAGACTGGCATATAAAATCTCAATTTCTCCAATGTATCTTATTCCCATTATCTCATTTATCCCACCAAAAGTTACTAATGAGGCTATTAATCTCCTTGCAAAAAGATGTAGGAAATTTAAAGCATGACATAGGGTACAAAGGGATTGCCGCAACCACTGCCTTCAACAACACTTCTCTCCCTGCCATAGTAAGTGTGCTATGCCTTCAGCTCTCAATCTTCTTAACAATGTGTTCCTTAACAAAAGCAAGAGCATATTTCTTTGACCTCCCCTACACTGCTAGTAACCCAAGGTAAGTCCCCGGGTTAGTAATTGCATTCACCTTTATTATTAAAGCTCATAAGGTCCTTCATTTGCTGTGGTGTAATAGGAGAAAACACTAAACTAGATTTTTGGTAATTGATATCTTGTCCAGATGATGTACAATACTCATGAAGTATATTTGAGAATTGTTGGCAATTATGTAAGGTAGCTCTCAAGAAATACAGAGAATCATCAACAAAGAATATTTGTGACAACACATGTCCATTATTCCCCAAACTAACTCCACCAAACAATGCCTTCATCAATAGCCAACTTCACTCTCAGAGAAAGCACCTCACTAATGATTAAAAATAAGTACGGAGAGAAAGGATCACCTTGTCTTAGTCGTCTTTCAGGCTTGAAGAAAATTTCAAGCCTCCCATTAAGAACCACTGAATATGGGACAGAATTGACACAGCACGTCACCAACCTTACCCATTTCCAACTAAAACCAAACGCCAACAATGCCACCTCAAGAAAATCTCACTCAACTCTGTCATAGGCCTTGACCATGTCCAATTTAAGTGCTAAATCATTCCTGCTTTCATGCTTCTTCAGCTTGAGATAATGGAATGCCTTATGAGCCAATATCAAATTATCATGTATAAGCCTCTCAGGGACAAATACATTTTGATTACATGATATCATATCAGGAAGTAATACCTTTAACCTATTAGCCAGAATCTTAGACAAGATCTTGTAAGAGTTATTACATAGGCTAATACGTCTAAAATGAGAGGTGCTTTCAGGATTTGGTACTTTCGGTATGAGTGTAATATGGGTCTTGTTCATCATTTCAACAACCACCTTACCAAGCAAGAAGTCTTGTGAGGTATCCACTATAAAATATCTCACAACATCCCAATAATTATGATAAAAGAGCCCGAAAAAGCCATATGGTCTCGGGGCTTTTAAGACACCCAATTGAAAAGTGGCTTCTTTGACCTCTTCAACTGTAACCGGTTTTAGCAGTTCTGAGTTCATAGAATTTGTAACCACCATTTTCACACCTTCTAAAGCCGCCCCCAAAGGTTTGGATCCATTAGCCTTGTACAAATTCCTGAAATGCTTTTCAAACTCGCCTCTGATATTGTCCTCCCCTATCAAGTAGCATCACTCTCATTAACAATTATGAAGATTTTGTTTTACTGTTGGCTTTGAATAGTGGTAAGATGGAAGAATTGAGAGTTTGAGTCCCCAGAAACAAACCATTCAATTCGAGACCTTTGATGCCAGTAAGCCTCCTCCCTCCTTGAAAACTTTCCTAGTTTGACTAGGACACTCATGTTCTGATGCCCTGTGACCATAATCACTGTCTTGAATTTGTTTCAATGTCTCCATGCATCTATGGATCTCTTCTTTATCACCTATAAACCTTTCCTTACTCTACTTAATGAGCTTAGCTCTAGTGCAAATCAGATTGGTATGCCACTTGTATTGTCTCCTGATTGGCCTATTGCAAGACCAAACCTCCTCTATGATCTCTTCGTAATCTTCATCCTTTGCCCAATAAGCTTCAAATCTAAAGATGAAGTGCTTCCTCGTAGCTTTAGAGCAAGTCTCCACCTATAGAGGATAATGATCTGACCCAATTCTAGGGAGATGGATAACCATTGTCTCCGGCCAACATACCACCCACTCTTCACTACATAAGCCTTATCCAGTCTTTCATGTAACACAATATCCCCATCTTCCTTCTTCACCCAAGTAAAGCTAGATCCTATATATCCCAAATCCATTAGTTGATTCATGTCAATGAACTCCCTCAAATGACAATACCTGCCATCAACCAATTTGCATCACCAACCTTCTCAAGATGCCAATTAGTAGGAAAGGCCAAATAAATAAGCATATTTCAACAAAGAACCAACCCCAATACCAAATCAAGGCCCAAGGGTCCTAAAAAAATCATATGACCTTGTTGACCAGATTGACTGTAAGGGGGATTCGAGTCACACCTCCATCAGCCTGTCGTCAAACTTTACCAACAAAATAGCCGGTTGACCGCCCAGCCCCTCACTCCACCACGTCATCGTCTCCAACCCCAACTTTGTGCTGACAGAGGCCCATCGACACGAAAAGAAGAGGCCGATGTTGTCACCCTCGGCCTCTGCGTTTCCCACGCATTCCTCTCCTTTCTCTGCTTTATCATACAGTCGTGACCGCGGTGACCTCTGACCAGGCGTCGTAATAGCTCCAGCCCCATCGGCATCACATCCACCGCTAGTCAAACCATTACTTTCAGGTTTATCTCCATAACAACCCCTATCATCTCCTCCTTCTCCGTACACATCCATATGCGTATGGAGCCCAACAGAAGGCTTAGCCATACTCCCCATCACCATAGTCCTCTTTCTGCCCGTTCCAATCTGCAAGGTAGCACCTACATCTCGACTAGCAAGCTCCCCTATCATGTTCACACAAAAATCAACGTCTGGACAATGCCGTGGACGACAAAAGTCATCGTCGGATCAAACCTTAGCTTTCGTGAAGTTTCCAATCGCTCATAGAATATCAGACAAGTCACAATGGCCTGTAAGGGAAACTCAATCTTTTCTAGGTGAACTTGGGCATGCGGAGGAACAAATTAATAAAATTTTGGATAATAGAAGGGAATATTAGGATTTGAACCTTACTCATTAGCGGATAGCTCAATGTCTTAGCCATGGAGCAACCCAAATTTTTAATTTGCTATTTTTAGAGAAAATACTCTTCATATAAGGAGTATTGAGTTTCGAAATGAATTCGTCAGTGGATAAGTTCAACGCCTTAACCGAGGGAGTAACTTCAATTCTCAATGCACCGAAGTATTAACTTCTAAGTCTAAGAAGCTTTTGCAGTACCCTAACACCGAAAAAACACCAAATCTGCAATAGTGCCGGAGACAAATCTCAAACTAACAATCAACAACTACTGTAAAATTGTAAGCACTCAAGACACAGTCGTTGCATAACACCAACTACACCACCCGATCAATTGGGGCCTACATTGCCATTTCAAACCAGCACTTGCCCAACCTAAAATGACTTGGGGCGAGCACCGCAATACAAGGCCGCAGACAGACCAAATGCTCAAGCTCAAGTCAACTAAAGAAAACACTTTTTTTTATCAACCGAGAAGGAATTTTCATTAAGAAAACAAACGAACAAAAAACAGGAGCATTAGGAGGATAACCTCATGCACTCTCACACCAACCCGAGAACCAAACAGAAAGAAAATACACATACTAGGCTACGTTAAGCAAATAAAAGCAGAACCAAGCCGATACAAACAAACTAATAAGGACAGGGTAAACTGTCATTGGTTAACACATTCACCATAGAAAATGGGGGTCTTAAGACCCAGACATCTCTGCACATCTTTGATTTTCCAAGCTTGGTGGCTACGTTAGTAGCGCAATTAGCTTTATGGGAGATCCACTTTTAAGAGACCTGAGTAAACATACCAATGAGGCGACGAAACTCCATAAGGTAAAGATAGACAACCCAACTAGCATCTTCCAAAGGAGGATCAAGGATCTTAAATAAACAGAGTGAATCAATTTCAATCTCAACATAACGGCGAGGGTTGTAGAGGACCAACAAGAGACCTTCAGTGAGGGCAACACATTCTGCTTCGAAGGGGAGGAAACACAAATCTGCTTTGAGAGACCCAGTAAGAACTTACCATATTTATTTCTCACCCCAGCTCATCCATGTCCCATGACCAGAGGCCTTGTTAAAAGCGCCATCAATGTTTATCTTCACATTCAAGTCCAATGGAGAGAGCCAGTGAGAAGCTGCTGGGGAGACAGTAGAGGCCTCCCCACCTTGTTTCGAAGATCACTTGTCCTAAAAAATTAATCTGAGTTCAGCATATAAGGAGTTTGAATTGGAGAGGACCTACATAGGATTCATGGTGACACCTGTATGCACAAAGCCACACCGATCTTTCTAAACTTCCCACATGATACCAAACATTTGAGACAACACTTGCTAAGCCATTGCTTCATCAGGGAGGGAAGAGACCAGGGACAAAAGCCATTGATCAATAGTTGAGACATTCTGCTTTTGAACTCTCAAACCAAGGCAACTGCCAACCGATCCAATAACAAAGTAATAAGCAATGTTCCATCGATTCTTCAATGGCCCCACATATTAGACACAAAGGGGAGACTTTCATTTTTTCCTAAACAAATTCTCCATGCAGGAAACAGATTTGTGGAGGACTCTCCACATGAAATGTTTAATCATCAGGAAGGTTTAGGACTTCCACAACAGGTTCCAAATTCTAGGATTCATATCATGAGAGCTTGACGAAGAGGCAGGAGCAATGCTAGGCTTGAATAAACACTTATAACCTGATTTAACACAATATTTACCCGACTTTATATGGGGCCAAATTGGGCGATTAGGGAGGGAGGGGTCACCAATCTTGATCGTAATGGGCTTAACAATTACTATTTTAGCTGAAAATTTACAGGAATGATTTACTCATATAAATCTAGTAGTTGGACAATGGAGATGATAAAATATGATAAAAAAATTGGCATAATGTCATATACCTAAAAATGATCATTTTCAGGTATACTCAAGTGCAAGTGGAAGTTTGCTGTATATATTTATACGTAACAATATAGTTATATACATATAGCAGAGGCAGAACGTACACCACACCAACAAGTTGGAGCATATATGGAGGAGGTGTTTGGTAGCGCCACCAACTCCCGTAGAAGCAGTCGAGAAGCCAACGAAGATGAAGAAGCTCTCACGTGGGCTGCCATTGAGACTTGAGAGGTTGCCAAATTACAACAGATTGAGAACTGGGATCATCAAGTCCTTTGTGGAAAGTGAGTTTCCACAAAGGAATAACAACAGAATGGTGCATAGGGAAGTCAATGTTCTGAAGCTCGATGTAGCCGAGCGCCAAAGTTTCATGGACAGGATTTTAGAGGTCGCCGAGGAAGACACTGAGAAGTTCTTGAACAAGTAGAATCGATAGGTACGGTACATATATTCTTGCATGTTTTCATCTTTTTTTCATTTTCTTTCTTATGAGAACAAAGTTTTCATCTTTCATCTTGCATGTTCTATATAAGTTTGTGTGACATACATATTAAGTCGGTCAGATTTATGTGAGCAGAGTTTGGTGACACCATCCGTAGATATCAAATCATTTTTAGCCCATTACGTTAGATAAAGGTGTGTAGACTCCAAAATGAAAGCCTAACTGCTCAAGTCGTTACTAAGATCCTAAGACTGCATGTACATATTATATATTATATACCTTCTTTGTCTCCATTCTCTTCCTGTTATAATCTATTACTTGCGGTTGTACAGGGTTGGGATCAAACTTCCGACAGTGGAAGTTAGATTTGAACATTTGACTGTGGAAGCCGACTGCCATGTTGGCACCAGAGCTCTTCCCACACTACCAAATGTTGCTCGGAACATTGCAGAATCAGGTCTTGGTTTGATTGGGATACGGATGGCCAAGAGAACTCATCTAGAAATTCTCAAGGGTGCCTCTGGCATTATCAAACCTTCAAGGAATCAAGGTATAAATGAACAAGGCTCTGGCAGAATCAGCTCAGCAAATATGTTTAACAATAATTTAACCAAACGTGGGGATGACCTCCGAACTAGCCTATGAGCTAAGCAGGTTCCAAATGAACATATATAACCAAACTTAAGAAATATGGTCCATGTTTGAACAAGTTTTAGCTATACTGAGCTCGGATGATTAAGAACAAATGAACATAATTCTATAAATGGTGACCCGTAATTCTCAGATTAAGGTGATTATTTCTTTCATATTTGTATACTGTTTTTGTAGGATGACTCTATTATTAGGACCTCCATCGTCAGGGAAAACAACCCTGTTGTTGGCACTGGCCGGGAAGTTGGACCCAATTAAGCTTGAAGGTTGTCCTCTTCTTTTCTCGATTTTACCATAGCTAGTTATTATTATTTAGTGAGAATTTGTGTCTTTAACTCTTTGGTGTGTGTGTGTATATATATATGTTCTGTATGGAGCAGGTTAGGGGGGATATCACCTACAATGGGTATAGGCTGGATGAATTTGTGCCACAAAAGACATCAGAACATATTAGCCAACATGATGTTCATGTAGGAGAAATGACAGTTAAAGAAACCTTAGATTTTTCAGCTAGGTGCCAAGGAGTTGACACTCGATATGGTAAGGCTAGAGGGTACCCTAACCAATCTACTGATAGACAGTTTGGTAAACAAATATGGGAAAATTAATGTATACTGGCTTCAATGTAGAACTTCTTTCTGAGCTTGCTAGAAGGGAAAGGGATGCTGGAATATATCCAGAGGCAGAAATTGACCTGTTTATGAAGGTAAATATATGTCCCTCAAAAGACCAATCATCTTTTGATGCATGATTGTTTTAACTTATAAGATATTGTGTTTGAAAATGTTTTTGAGGGATGTTGATATATGAACTTTCAAACTATCACTTTATCAACTATATTTTTGAATCAGAACCGAGTGTTGTGACATATACAACAGCTAAACTTTGTTCATGGAGAATTTATCCTATTAGGTAGCTAAATTTTGGGTTTTCCTTCGGGCTACTTCGATGGGAGGAGTTGAAAGCAGTCTCATTACTGATTATACTCTCAAAGTAAGTAAATATGACCTCAGATCTTCCATTTAATTTCAATTGGTGACGAGAAATGGAAAGTGTCTTTGCCTTTCCGTTTCAACTCCATCTAGTTATAAAAATTAGTAATTAGTAATTAAACCTTAGACAGTCCTTTTTGCCAATGCACACCGGAGATGAGATGAACTATTAAATGCCTACGGTGGTAGCAGTTAACACCACTAATCATAAGTGCTGAACTATTATAGTAACTAAGTTGATGTGTCCTGTTTCTATTTTTGCATTGCTTGAAGCAGATTTTAGGACTTGATATCTGCAAGGATAACATTGTTGGAGAATCAAATGCAAAGAGGGATTTCAGGCGGCCAAAAGAAGCGAGTGACCATAGGTGAATTTAGAAACATAACCCAGTTGACATGAAATTTTGTCCTCTCTTAACTCTAAACGGAGAGATGTTTGTTTGAGTGGTCAGTGACTGCTTTTCAACCAGAAATATCATCATAGCATACCTGGTAAAGATTATAAATGCCACTTATCATATCAAGTACTTATACTCGGCCACCCCTTGACCTATATCTATCCTCAGTCGTGATAGTGATTGAGTTGTGATTGTAATGGGTCTATACAGTTCTGTAAAAGGAGCATGCATGCATGCAGAAGATTTCTTAATTCAATTAGGTTTGAAAAACTGGATTTGTAAAACTTGGGCCGGTATACAGCTCTACATTGTTTCAATCTGTTTGATTATGTTTGATTGGTATGAACTACTAATGCTATGCTACATTCTATGTTCATACATGCATGTCTTGATAAAGTCGGATTACTATACTTGCATCCAGGTGAGATGATTGAGGGGCCGACTAAAACACTCTTCATGGATGAGATATCAAAGGGTTTAGATAGCTCCACCACATTTCAAATAGTGAAATGTTTGCAGCAAATTGTGCACATGCATCACCGAGACTACGATCTTGATGTCCCTACTTCAACCTGCTCCTGAGACGTTCGACCTCTTTAATGATGTCATTCTATTATCAGAGGGTCAGATTGTGTACCAGGGTCCCCGCAAAAATACATTAGAGTTCTTCGAGAGCTGTGGATTTCAATGCCCACAACGAAAGGGAACCGCTGATTTCTTGCAAGAGGTAAAACCTATGATGGTTAACGTGTACAATGTAAAATAACATTGAACTATGATTAGGTTGTTTGTTCGAAATGACCTGTAGCGCGAAAGCGATCCTTACAGAACTTGGAGCTCAATGGAAAAAACAATCTAGCTGATAAGTAACTTTATCGATCACCTATCATAAAAATTCAAGCGACATGTGATTGAATGACAAAAGATAGAGTTGGTATTATGTAGTAAATAGATCAAGTAGCTAGCATGATTTGAAGAGCATGGTTAAGTTTATATTTCTTAGTAAGTATACGTATGAGTACTCTCAGACGTGAATCAAATGTTCAGATGCACAATGGGCATGGAATGGAAGGGGGTAGGTTAAGGATATCACTGTTATTTGTATCAAGTCACTTGATGATTGATTAAATTCTTACTGATTTACGGTTGAATCCATTGATCACTAGCTAGTATCTGGCACAATCAGAAAAGGATGTAGCAAGGATCTGCCAACATAAATTGTCTTTGTTAACAGTTGGCTAACAATGGAGGGTTTTTGTTCAACCTTTTCAGGTTACTTCCAGAAAAGACCAAGAGCAATACTGGGCAGACAGAAGCAAGCCATACAGATACATATCAGCCAAAGAGTTCTCAAACCGATTCAAACGCTTCTATGTGGGAATGAGGCTTGAAAATGAGTTGTCAGTTCCTTTTGATAAGTCCTAAGGTCATCGAGCAGCTCTGGTCTTCACGAGATATTCAATACCCAAACTGCAACTTCTGAAGGCTAGTTGGGACAAGGAATGGCTACTTATGAAAAGACACTCATTTGTCTACATTTTCAAGGTTGTATAACTTGGTATAATAGCTTTAATATCCGCAACCATCTTGAGGACTGAAATGCACACTAGAAATGAAAATGATGCAACAATCTATCTTAGTGCACTTTTATTTTCATTAATCAGTAACACGCTCAATGGTTTTGCTGAGCTATCGATGACCGTTGCAAGGCTGCCTGTATTTACAAGCATAGAGACCTTCTGTTCCACCCAGCTTGGACATTCACTCTCCCAATGGTCCTGCACCTGGTTCCTTTATGCATTCTTGAATCAACTATTTGGATGGTCATAACATATTACACCATCGGATTTGCACCTGAAGCAAGCAGGTTCTGCCTTGCCCTTAATGTTTGTATTTGATGGATATTGTTCAGCTCCAGGATGTCTGAGATTTTACCTTATATATAGAACAACTGATTTGGATAGTGATTTAGAATGTAGACTAAACTGCTACATACTAGTGACAGTATACTTATTGAGATATAACTCTGGCTGTAAGTAGCTGTCAAAATTATATCTACAGGTTCTTCATGCAACTTTTGATCACGTTTCTGGTCCAACAGACGGCTGCTTCACTGTTTAGGCTTATTTCTGGAGTCTGCAGAACAATGGTCGTAGCAAACACCGGCGGTAATATAATTATACAAGTTATGTTCATGCTTGCCGGTTTCTTACTTCCTAAAGGTTAGAACACACTGAATACATAGTATTTTTTTTTCATAAGTCCAGAGCTACTATAAAAGATGCACAATTAAATACATTACTGAATTATCAGATTCATAAACAATTATATGCATAATTTGTATGTGACATTCCAAAGTGGTGGCTGTGGGGTTACTGGGTTTCACCTCTGACCTATAGTTTCAATGCTATTGCTGTAAATGAAATGTTTGCTCCGAGGTGGATGAACAAACTGGTATGATATAGCTAACTAGTTGTTTCTGCATTCTACACAAAGTAAAGAGGCTGAATTTGGGTGACAAATACATACAGCTTCTGAGGTGATTCATGATATTGTGCTGCAGGCTTCAGATAATGTTACTAAATTAGGTGTGGCAGTGCTCAAAAACTTGGGTGTTTTTCCAGACAAAAATTGGCTTTGGATTGGCTCTGCAGCTCTTCTGGGGTTTACAGTTCTACTCAACGTCCTTTTCACACTTGCTCTTGCGTATCTCAGTCGTAAGATTCAACATTCATTTGTCATGTTTAAAGTTGAATTCAGCAGTTTGCTGTATCATGGTGACTATTATCAATGCTATTGTTTCAATAATAGCTCCTGGAAAGGCACAAGCCATAATATCTGAAGAAACTGGCCGAAGAGATGGAGGGAGACCAAGAAGAATCGCAGGACCAACCAAGAATTAGAAGATCAAATTCAAGGAAGCATTCATTTTCTCCATCCTTATCTTTTTCTGATGGAAACAATTCTAGTAAAAAACTGAATTCTCTATCATCTTTCAGTTTTATGGTATATACAGTACAATTATGTTATCCAAGTTTCTTATTGTCCATGCAAATATGAAATATGTCAGGAGAAATGGAACTCCGGCGTATGAGCAGTCGATCCAATGCCATTCTATTAAGCAGATATGCCGAATCTTCTCTTGAAGCCACCGATCATGTTACTCCTAAGAGAGGAATGGTTCTTCCTTTCAGGCCACTCGCAATGTCCTTTGATAATGTTAATTACTATGTGGACATGCCCCATGTAATATTTCTGTTTTCCTATTCCACTATTTATTCACCTCAAATAGTTAAATACTGAAACTTCCTAACCACACAGCCGATCCTTGATTCATCATTGTAACCGGTAATGAAGGAGGAAGGAATAACAGATGATAGGCTACAACTACTTCGTGAAGTAACTGGTGCCTTCTGGCCGGGCTTTTTGACTGCTTTAATGGGGGTTAGTGGAGCAGGAAAGACAACTTTGATGGATGTTAGAGGCACCCAGAGGGGGCTGTCCGAGGCATTTGGGGGCAGCTAGAGACACCCAAAAGGGGCTGTCCGAAGCAGCCAGAGGGCTGCAAGAAGCACCCAAAAGGCTGCCAGGAGCACCCGGGGTGGGGGGGGGGAGGGAGGCTACCAAAAGCACTCGGGGGGCAAGTGTAAGTTGATGAAATCTTTGGGTTTGCAGGTCCGTCTTAGTTCCAATGCCTTTGGAATCATGCATCTTAATTGTTTTGTAATTGATGTACATGATTAGCATTAACCACGCACTAATTGTGGCATCATGTAATTGCATTTTACACATGATAATTGTTGAAAGCTAACTAACAAATGATAACGCTATTATGTTATATAGCTTTCAGGTGTTATATGATATGATAACAGATACACAACACCAAGTACGAAAATGTCCCTTAATTTATGTTTCATTTTTTATTTCACTTTCCGTTTATGATGGATTGCAGAATGTTTCACATGCACAATTTGCAGTTCATCTAAACATGAAACCTTAATTGATGTTTCATTTTTTATTTCACTTTCCTTTTATGATGGATTGCAGCATGTTGCATATGCACAATTTGCAGTCTCTCTAGACGTGGAATAAATAAGGTAAGGATTCCTATGGTTGGTGGATTGCTTAAGATCCATATGCCATCTACTATGTTTAAATGGTCCACTTGTTTTTGTAGGTATGGTAGGACTCCTCTTTCTTTTTTTCATGCAGTAAAATTCCTTTTCTAATGTTGCTCGAACGTACTCGTTTTATAATCCCTTTTGTTTATAGTCATCGGAATTATAAATGTTATACATGTCCATTTCTTTTCCAGAAGCATGGGTTAATAAGTGGAGCATAACAAATGCATGTGAGTTAGATTATCAAAATCTTAGGAATGTCCAGTTATAATACAATGTTTCCTCATTTGGATGTGCTTACTGGACATGAAGAATGACAAACTACACTGAGAAATTGAATGGATGATTGCAATTCCCTAGATCGCGTAAAGAGTATGTAAAGACAAGAAAGTTATAGAAGCAGATCATATTGCTTATTGTATGATATTGATATTCTGAACACAATGTATTTTACTTTTCAATATGTGACTCTATGTTGTTTATGTACTGAATGTAATATTACTATTAAAGAAATGTATGGTTAATAGTTATGTTTAGTTGGAAAGAATTATAATGACCAAGCAACTTGTTGGAAATATGTTGTCAGAAATGAATGTGGTTAGTAATACAAATTCAGACAGAAAAAGAAATATTTATGACGAAAATTATATATGTAGTCGGAAAAACTAGCATTTCTTATGGGATTATTTCTGACGCATTCTGACAAAAAAAAATTCGTTGAAAATGACTTTTTCCGACTAAAAATGATCTTTTTCGACAAATTTCTATTGTCAGAAAAGACAATTTGTGTTGTAGTGATAGTCATCTACAAAAAAGACAAGGGAGATAATTAGTATCGAAACTACAATTACTAATCCCAAGTTTAGATAATAAGAACGTGATTTAAGATGTATGGTCACAAAATCGATGCTCAATAAACAGTGGCTTCATACCACACCTAGAAATCGTGATATTCATAATCAATTATTGATAATTAATTTTCCCTTTTTTTTCTTTATACCGTGACAACCCCAGGACCATCACTAATCAAACTTTTTGAGCAAATGGGTGATGAAATCCCCTTTCTCGATTTACAATATAATAATATCAAAGAGATAAACAACCTAAAATCTAGAGTGCTGCAGAAATTAAGTTTGGTAATCTAATCTCTAAAGTAGAATGTTAGAAATTTTTTACCTCGGGCGATCTAGAAACAAGTAAAGCTGTGAGAGTATGTTGTGGACGAGTTAGAGGTAATGCTCATTTGATGCGAAATTTAGGCAGTCGAACAATCTTGACGATCTTGAGAAGAGAAGAAAGGGAAGCTTATGGAGGGGCAGACGATGGTGATTGTTGACTATCAACCCAGAGCTTGTTAATAACATGTTGAAGGATAAAAGGATACGCAATAATTGTAGACTGTAAACTATATCTTTATTCATTGATAAGAGACCTTAAATACAAACATTTAACAATCAATATAATTAATATCCCGAATAATCAGAGATTGCTAGAATCTCTATTTTTAATATAATTAGAACAAAACACACACTGGAAGATACAAAGTGTAATTTCCTTAAACATAAACTTATTTACTTCATCAATGTGATAATTAATTAGCAATACGCCATATGACTCTATTACATAACCAAAATATTTCATACTAAAAGGACCAAAATGATAAAAGTTCAATTTTCATTAGGGAACTTAACGAGAAATAAAATATTTTTGGTTACCAATCCATTAGTATATTTATATAGTTTTGATAAAGAATTTCAGATAATTAAAAGGGATTTTTAGGGTACAAATTTTTAAATATGTATATAAAAATAAATTATATTGAATAAGTTAAATATATACGGTTACAAAACATGCTCTGCATATGATTTTTTTTTAAATATAGGGTGTCGTGTTGAAAATATATTTGGAGAAAAAACAGGGAAAAATTGACGGAGGAGGCGATGGTTTTCAGGGAGAGGGTTGAAGAAAACAGTTAGTGGAGAGAAATGGTTATAAAAGTGTGGAAAAGTTGGAGAAAAAAAGTTATATATATAATTATAAATATATATCATTTGATCTTTTATCATATTATCTTTTACTCATTAAACTTGACCTAAATATAAAGGGTAAAATAGGAAGAAGTGGCAAAAAGAGAGAGCAACAGTGTTTCCTTAATAATAGTCGGCAACATATGTACAGTCGGCAATGAGACCGATTAAATTCGATCTATTGACATGTCTAGTTTCAGATATAATGACTAAATCGAGAAGCGAGATTATAGCTCAATGATCATTTTAATGTTTTCGAAATTTTAGTGACTAAATTGTCAATAAAATCCTAGTCATTCTAGTAATTTTTTTTCTTTCAGAAATCAAAATGTTGCTATGCAAACATAAACATGGCTTAGGATTAACAAATCAAACTTCAGAGAAAAAAAGTGTACTAGGGTAAAACTCTCTCTCTAGGGTTTTTTTTTCTTTGTATGAACAACAACTACTTTCTAGTCGTTCAAGATGTCTGACAACGACGTTTCTTGACGATTCGCGGCCTCTTTGGTCGTCGCAGAGTGTGATTAAACCACGTTTGACACTGTTGCAGAGGTGTCATCCGAGAAGTTCTTCTTGGTTGGCCGCCTCTTGTCCCTCCAAAAGAGGAAGATCAATACCAAAGCCTTTATTGGTACAATCGCAGGTGTGTGGGATCTCAGATGTAACCTATTGATCTGAGTGAAAGATGACCGGTTTGTCTTTATGTTTAATAAGGAAGAAGATGAATGGCAGGCCTTGGTTTTTCAGACGCTCGATACTAGCTCTTGAGGAGTTAGATGGAATAAGCGATGTGACAGACATTCGCATAAGAAGGTTCCCGGTATGGGTGGAGGTTTTTGACCTGCCTTTGTGTCTGCAAACAGAAGCAGTGATGGAGTATATTAGTGCAACCCTAGGAGAGGTGATCCACCCTAACGAGGGAGGGATTCTGAGTGGCAAGAGGGTTCGTGTTGGAATTTGGCATGATATGTCGAAGCCAATCAAAGAAGAATATCCTCCTTTGGTTTATGATTTTACTGGTGGATTGGTGGCGACAGTACCTTTCAAGTATCACCGTGTTGTAGGGTTTTGCTGAGGTTGTGGTTTATTGGAGCATACAAGATGTGCAGGGCCACTGAATGTCTTTGCGGTAGTGGAGTTTGTGACTGCTCAACATAGCGAGGAGGCTAGGGTTGTGGAGGGGCAGAAGGTTGGAGGTCATGACACTGAGAATGAGTGCTCTGGTTCCATCGAAGTGAGACAAAATTCAGGTTCAACGTTGACAAGTTTGCCTCACAACTCCGACGTTTCACTTTTTCAGTTTCAGCCCCACCAACTGGGGTTATTCCGGTAGCCACTCCTCTGACAGGTTTCAAGAGGAAAGGAGTGGATGGATTTGCTGAAGCTCAGCCTAAGATGAAGACATTCCAGTGTAGGTCAATGCCGAAAGAGGTGTGGGCTCATGAGGAGACTCCACAACCGGATATAGCTCTATCTCTTGCTACTCCCACGAGGGTGGGAGACTGACTAAGTCCACAACTCATAAGAAGAAAAAGAGGCGTCCAATAGGATCTCGAAACAAGATGTTGCAAAAAAATGAGGAGGAAACCAACGTGACTCTTGTTTAGTTGGTGAACCCGGGCCAACCTAATCATCACGCAAGGGGAAAGAAGAACCTAGCCGAGATGATGGAGGCAAAGGTCGCAAATGATGAAGTGAGTGTGAGAGTGGAAGCTAAGCAGCTAGCTATGGTGGTTATTCAGAAGAATCTTGGGGTTGCCCAGGATTTGGCTAGCCTTTGAGGCTTAATAAAAGGCCGTTAGGGTCTTGGTTTATCCGTGCTTCTAATCGCAGTGTCATGGTTACTTGTTTTTTAGTTAGAGCACGTCGGTAGCAATATTAGTTTGATATTAGTGTTTCTGATCTATTTTTCTAGTATAGCAATGATTCATATCTGCTCGTTTTCCCCAGAGGTGGTCATTGTAAATTGATATTCATTGTTCCCTTTAATAGAGTGACACACCATTTGTACCGTTAAAAAAAACATGAATTAATTGCATCAAAAAATACATGACTTTTATCAAATTAAATGAAATAATGTAGCAAATCGTCATCTTAGAGGCCACGTAGTTTGATATATGAACTCCAAAAATAGTACAATCAATAATTTGACTGAAAAAAAACTATAGTGAGAGTAGTATTGCACACTTGCATACTTGATCCATGTTCGGGGAGTGACTTCCCTCCGCAGGTAGTAAGGAATCGCCTGCCAAAAGATTTCCCTTTTGCCCTATGTTGAAACTTCTCTAATTAAGTCAAGTGAAAATAGATCAATTAATCTGGGCACCCACCTTACATTCTCCATAGCTTCTAATCAAACAATATTTGTGCCGCACAAATTTCCTTTTTGCCTAGAATCTCCAGATTATATGTGACAGAACCCATCCCAGATTACCATAATAATCTAGGATAAGTCCCGTAGGATTCATATTAGGGTCTCTAGCACCGCATGATCGGTACCAGCTACCTTAGCACGAGTAACCTTGAACTTCAACTGAGCACCTACACAGAGAAAACAGAAGCTATGGACTGTCATGCATCACACTTTGGACGGTCACGACTTCAACTAATTAACCTGCAATATGGGCAATTTAAAACAAAGGGCCCAGGGAAAGGTATAAAAACACAAAACGTTAGAGTGGGTGGATAAAAATAACATCATCTGCGTAAAACGATAAAACTGAATAATCATGCATTTCTGCTTATTTCCGTGATATAATGCGAGTTCAAAATCGTATAACTGAAATACAAATGGAGGTGATCGCTCATGCCACCTAACCTGAGTTGACTATCAATATGAAAATATAGGTGATGGTCAGACGAGGTGTTTGTCCTAACCTCCGTTGACCGGACTATCTGGGGATCGAGCGAATAGTCATTGCATCGATGCAACTAAATAATTCTATCACAAAATAAACCTCTGAAATAAATATGCTTTGAAACATACTATAAAGCATACTGATAAAATATGAACTTGCTATCGACTGTGAAAAATAAAAGTTCACTCACACTAATGTGCTGTGATTCCCATCTAGCCAAAACCTGGATGTTGACATTTCTAAACATCTGCCACTAGTTTCTAATACGTCATCCTAAAACAATGATTATTACTTAATAACTAATCGCCGAAAATCATAATGAATATCTAAACTTGTTTACCAACGAGTATCATCGTCGAGAACCTCGCATTCTTGAACAACGTACTTCCCGAACTAATGATAAGCTAATCAAATTCCAAATTCAAATTCTTGAATCCTTTTATAGTCGCAACATATTACTCAAATGTTATGCAACTTGAGGTCGAATCAATAATTGATTCTACCGTTTAATAATATCGTAAATCGTTAAATTAATATCCGATTAATCACACGACATAATCACCAATGTCCAAGTCAATTCAATAACCTCTTCATTACATTCAGTACGTAATTACGAGTAAAACAATATATAATTTTTGCTGAAAATTCCCTCGCAGGAGTGCCGTCGTGGACCACCGCTAGTCCAATTTACCTTGGAACCAAAATCCCCCAAAACCTTCAATCCTTCAATTCTCCTTGCTCTGGTCGAATTGAGATGTGTTCTTGGTGTCATTAGCTTTGTATTGAGGAGAGCTTCAAAGTCCAATAGGTCTCACTCATCAATTCAAGCTCAAAATTATCACCCCTAAAGTTTAGGGTTTGGTTCGTCGGCGACTCTTCTCCTCCACACCACGGCTACCTCTATGAGAGATGAAGGTTGAGATCTTGAATGTTTGAAAGAGGAGAGGTAGACGAAACTTTTGACACCGGTCTCACTGGTTTTGGTGGCTGAACCGGCGAGCTCCGTCATCGGCAACCTTACGGACCGTGAGAGAGGAGAGAGGCATGGGGGAGAGGAGAGAGAAAAAAGGGAAGAAAATGTTGACTGAAATGGAAAGTTGGACTTTCCATTTTCTGAAAGTTATATTTATACTCGCAAGTTGTGACTAATTTAAATTCGTAAAATCGTACAAAACTTTTGGTTACCATAACTTCTTCATTGTAACTCCGATTTTAACATTTGACGTGACCATGAACTCGTCTCGATAAACTCTACTATTTTTCTCAAAGAAATATCTCGAAAAACATAATCGATAAATTTTTGACGCAACGTCAATGGTAATTATTACTGGTAAAAACTAATTACCATCGACGATTAATGTTTAATCAAAGTAAATCTCGGGTCGGGATGTTACAATATGCATGAGAAATTCTTCTAATTAAGTGTTATATGGAATAACTATGCATAATTTGGCTGTTGGAGTCTTTATCCGGCCACCACCCAACTCCCTTCTCTACTCTCCTACTCAAACCAACTGCATCACCATCACCATTACCATCGTTACCTCTTCCAAGCTCCACTCTACTCTATCATTGTAGCTTGCTTCTACGACTAAAGTCCGGTGACCTCTTCGACATAAGCGCGTCGAAGGCCACCTCGTTGGCCGACTATGACATTTCCAAAATTGGTGCCATCTACCACTGGAAGCCTCTCATTGCTCTTTGGCAGGGACGGAGCCAGAATTCTCGGTTATGGGAGGTCTAAATGAAAAACTTAAAAAATAGTCTTGGTTAGGGTAGTCAATTTGATCTTGATTTGTATATTTTGTCAAAACAGTCTCAATGTGTTGGTTTTGGTTTGATAAAACATCACAATTACTCGCAGCCTGATTATGAGTAATATTTGATCCTCCAAAATGTGACATTAGCGTTTGCTTCTTCTTCCAATTACTGAATCCATGACCACCACCAACAAAAGGTTCACCGCCGCCTTATCTCCAATAGCTGGTTTGAAAAGATAACAACATAAATAAAATGATAGAGCTTTTATAAAGAAAAAAGACTATAAAATCATAGATCTATTGAATTCTAATTGACCTAATATTTAGATTTTGTTATTGAAATAATATATAATAATATTTTTACAAAGTCGTCAGATTTAAATTAATCATACATACGTTATTGAAATTTAAATATACTTAGAATAAATTATAATATTTATATTATACAATAATAATAGTTTTTTCACATAAATTCAAAGAGGAGGGGCCAGGTCCACGAAGGCTCCCATGTCCCTCCGTCCTTGCTCTTCGGCATCTTCACAGATCGCCATCACTTCCGGCAACTGATTCGGGCGTTGCTACATTAATGGCCAAACGGAAAGCCGACCAAATGTTCGAGGAGTAAGAAATAGAGAGAGAGAGAGAGGCTGGGAGATATTTACAAATGAGAAGGAGAGAGGGAGAAGACGGTACTGGTGCGGTGAGTGTTGGTTCCAATCTGGATTTGCTCATTCGTACCCAGTTAGTTTGCTTTTAACAACAAGGGTATTAACAAGCTTTCAATCTACTTTGACCATCCCCATCTGATCAGATAAGAAAATTAATCAAAATTGAATTTCCGATTCATTTCATGTCTTGGTGATTTGTATCCACTGTTACCTCGAACATGGAGTCGGTTGGAATTGGTGGCTCGTGAGTCGTGACCATATCCATATATTTCGAGCTCAAACTCGGTTGCACGGCGGAGCCCACTCACGTCCCCGCAATAAAGTCACATTTGCTTGACTTTTTAAGCATGATCGACGTCGTCGGTCTGATCGAGCGTTCGATCTCCAGTCTCCATGCCATCAGCTGCTATACAATACGTAGCGGACCGACGCGGTTTACGTCCCTCCACGTCTTTAATATTGTGTGTATATATATGTAATATAATGAATACAAAAAAGCATGATTTCTATGTAAATTAATCTCGTACGTCTTCACCTTCCCTTCACCTTCCTAATGAAGATCAACTGTATACACCACACGTTTTTACAGCTTTCTTCTTTGGAATAGGAGGATGACTAATCTGTTCATGAATACAAGTTGGATTGGAATTCTTTAATTTGAAAGGGATCGAAGCAACCAAATATGCATGCAGCCTCCACCAGACACCTTTTATCAATGCAATTGCACGACATTGCAAAGCTAGCTAGGCCAATCCCAAATAATAGCTAGTTAACTACTACTTACCCCATTGGCAACAACAGTAGTAATTAGCTTTAATTCCGTTGAGTTGACCACCAAACCCAGCTTTCAACTTTGGCAATCAATTTTAGGGGTGCTCTCCTCAACTTTTAAAATTTGCTAAACAAATTAATGCAATCATTAAATAAATAATATTAATTTCCTAAAATAAAAAAAAATTATGGGACAAGATTAGTGTTGAAATTGGAAACAAGAACGGATGATAACCTGCACCGTCTCAATGAAAGTCCTATATTAACTTCTTCGTTTCCCTCTTCAAATAGCTAGGTTCAGCAACTTGAAGTACAAAGTTTCTGGACAGAACTGGAGCTCTAGATTTGAGATCTCATGTGCAGAGTGAACAAAACAAGAGGGTGAACAAGACAAGAAAAAAAACACTATGAAGAACCATGTGTAGTTGAGCAGGACTAGAACGCGACAAGAAAAATCCACCTTGACAGCTTAACTACACCATGCATGCATAAAGTATTTTGAGAAATTGGAAATACGTACATACATTTCAATTTTCTACATAAGGACAAAGTCAAAACAAAAGGTGGGATTATCCCAACAATGTTGGGGGAAATCCAATAAAAAACAATGTCGGGGAAATCTCTTAATACAGAAAAAGCTCATGAAAGAGAAGGCTAAGCCAATACCTATGTGCAATTCTAACCCTCAAATCAAACTGATCGAGAGGTTTATGTCATGTTTACAATGAAGACAAACCCCAAAGGTTATATCAAAGAAAGTTGAATTCTAAACCCGACAATGTCAATGTCTCGTGTAATGTACTACAACCCTCACAAGTCACCACAATATTACCGCACTTTTTCCATCCCAAACAGGTTTGACCGTTTGCAAACACGTCACTAGATGATGAATTCGTGTCTAAAATACTAATACAATCACAAATTTCGTAATATAAATTCAGGATTTATAAGGAAGAAGAAAGTTCAAAACAAGTTATGTTTTATGAAATTATGATCTAGCTCCATCTGCTGTCAATATCTATATGGTACTTACCTATAAAAGCCACAGAAAAAAATCGAAATTGTTTTTGAGTTGTGATCTTTTCTCAACATAAAATATATTCGAGTTATGTAGCAACTTTCATATATCAATGGCAACCAAATCCTGAGCCCTAAGATATGACCCACCATAACAATGGTCCCGCGGCACATGTGATCAAGTTCTCTGTCAATATGATTATAAATAAAGAAAGAAAGGGTATATAAGTAATCAGGAACAAATTGAGTTGCGCACACATTGAAATGCTTCTGAGAAACAAAGAAAGAAAGACTCAACCTTTGTGAGCTGCCCATTTTCTTCTGATCTCTCTCTCTCTCTCTCTCTTCGGTTTCGCAGCTTTCAGGTAGAGAGCGAGAGAGAGAGATTGAGGAGAGAAAAACAAGAGAGAGAGAGACAGAGAGCTTCGTCTATAACCGCAACAATCCGACTTAGTCAGTCTCCTCCGTATCTCTCTCTCTCTTCTCGCTCCTCCATCGCCTCTCTCTCTATCTGATTCACACAGAGAGAATAGAGAGAGCGATATAGCACTATTTAAACCAAAGCGAAAGACTCTCTTTCACACATCAGTCACCATGATCTCGCTGAATAGAAGCTGCTTCCTGGTAATATATACCAAACCCATTTCTCATTACACAAAATTCAATCTTTTCTCATTAATTCATTCAAAGACACAATTTTTATTTTTAATTCAAATTTGTTTTCTACATGTTATCTATTTTTCCACATTAAATCCCACATCAAATTTCAAGTCTTTCTGGGTTTTCTGATTGCCAATTACTCGGTACAAATCAATCGAAATGAGATTTCCATTTCTGGGTCTCCTTCATTTTTCATAAAGTTTCAATCTTTTTCAAATTTTCTTCTTATTTTTTTTTGGCTGATTGATTGGAATGGTTTTCTTATTTTTTAAATTTTATTATTGCTGTGCAGAGCAACCCATGCGTTGTAGGGAATTCAAGGCCGTTTTCAAATAGGGTGTCAGCAGCGCCGCTGAAAGTGGTGGCTGTGGGGACAAACGCCGCCAGAACAGGTGAACGAAACGGCAGCGTTGTGATAGAAACCACGGCGGCGGCGGTGGCGAAGGAGGTTGTTGAGCTGAAATCTACCGTCCATAGTGGGGTCCAAGAGGTGTATGGTGAGGATACTGCTACCGAGGAACAACTTGTCACACCCTGGAGTGTCTCTGTTGCAAGGTCTGTGTTACTCATTGGTAATATCGTCACATAGATAAGTATTTGGTCTTGACATTGTCTTGTGGTAATTTCGATGAGACCTATGTTATTTTTTGGCCTTATATTATTTTATTTTTTAGTGGTTGATGAATCTTATGAGTAATTAGGTTACAAGAAATATTAAAACTATTGAGGGGTATTCTCATAATTACTGTTTACTTCTGTAATAGTAATTGAAGTTACAACTTACAAGTATAAGGTCTGCTTCTGTAGCTATGATTCAGGAAAGAAAATGATGATTTAAGTCACCTTCTGGTCATGCAGATGTTTGTTGTTGAGGTCAATAAATTGTATATCGGACTAGGCATATTCATAGCAAAGTGATGCTTTACATACTCAAGTCTCGAGAAGAATTTTAAGAAATGACCATTTAAAAAAAAAAAACCTAATGCAAAACACAGCTTTCTATCAGTTAGTATGAAGATTCGGTATGGTATTATGACAAAAGCGAAAGCAGTTTCTTTTTCTTTCACTATGAAATACTGGCTGAGCAACATGTGTGCTTGGGAGCAAACTGGTCCGACATTTGGATCAGTTTATCTACTGGTTTGTCGTCAATTGGCACTTTCATTTAAATTGAACAAAAGATTGGACAGAAAAGCTATTTGTTGTGATGCATTATTGGCACCTATCATATTCATTACCTTTTTCTGTCTTTGCTGGCAGTGGTTATACTTTGATCCGAGATCCACACCACAACAAAGGTCTAGCGTTCACCGAGAAGGAGAGAGATGCTCATTACTTGCGTGGTCTTCTGCCCCCAGTTGTTATTTCTCAAGAACTTCAGGTCTTTTAATCAGCTAATATATATTCTGGAAGTTGCACCAGTTTTTCTTTACATGAAAATGATGATCACTTACACGGTCACACATCACTATTCTACTCACCAGGTGAAGAAAATGATTAATGCCATCCGCCAGTACCAAGTTCCACTGCAGAAGTATATAGCCATGATGGATCTTCAGGTAGCCATAATTTTTTTTAGTGGGTTTGTGGCATTACTTTTTAATATCGGAATGGTGAGTTTTACACACTACATGTATAAAATTATACTTTCAGGGTAGAAATGAAAGGCTATTCTACAAGCTTCTTATTGAGCATGTTGAGGAATTACTTCCAGTTGTCTATACTCCTACTGTTGGTGAAGCTTGCCAAAAATATGGAAGCATTTTTACTCAGCCCCAGGGTCTCTTCATAAGTTTGAAAGAGAAGTATGTTTCATTGCAATTTACTTGAGATTTCTGCTTTTGGCCAGTTCCAATCTGTGTCGAGACTGATTGCTATATACTTTTTGGCATCCATAAGGGGAAAGATTCTTGAAGTGTTGCGGAACTGGCCTGAGAAGAATATTCAAGTTATTGTTGTTACTGATGGAGAGCGCATCCTAGGATTGGGGGATCTCGGGTGTCATGTAATAACTATTCAAATTTATTGCCGTTTCTTTTGATGTATAACTGTGGGAGACACCTTACCATGAAAGTGGAACACTGCTTTTACTCATTCCACTTCACATCCTATAGTCAATTGATATCAATATATGATGTTATCAGGGGATGGGAATACCAGTTGGAAAACTAGCTCTATATACGGCTCTTGGAGGGGTTCGTCCATCTGCTGTAAGTATCTACGTGGTGAATGCTGTTCGTTTCTTACATAGATGAGTAAAAAGCCACACGTATTTCAAAATAGCTGGAACACATCAACATTGACATCGGTTATCTTTGTTATCTATACTTGCTAATTATATTACCATTCTTTGTCACTTGGTCTAGTGCTTGCCTGTAACCATTGATGTGGGTACAAACAATGAGAAGCTGTTGAATGATGAATTCTACATAGGGATCAGGCAAAAGAGGGCTACTGGGCAGGTTTCTATTATGTTACATGTCATATATTCAAGTCATTCTGAGACAAGTTAAGTTGTTTATTGTTTACTGAATTGGTATTATGACTTCTATTTTCTTATAGGAATATGCAGAACTTCTTCAAGAATTCATGACTGCAGTCAAGCAGAATTATGGAGAGAAAATTCTTGTTCAGGTATTTGGTGGTAAAAATAGTTAGTATCAATTATTTCGCTCTATTATTGAAGTTTTTCAATCCTTCACATCTTCAATCCAATTGTAATGCTCTGTAGTTTGAGGACTTTGCAAATCACAATGCTTTTGATCTGCTCTCAAAGTATGCTGCAACACATCTTGTTTTTAATGATGATATTCAGGTAACTTTCTAAAGATTTTCAATAATGGTATCTGAAGCATAGTATTGAGAGAAGCTTATTATTAATACTGTCGATATTAAACAGGGGACAGCTTCTGTGGTTCTTGCTGGGCTTCTGTCATCTTTGAAGTTGGTTGGGGGATCCTTAGCTGACCACACGTTTTTATTCCTCGGTGCTGGAGAGGTGAGACAATCTTAGATTGCAACCTGCAATTTCATGACTTCCAAAAGTAATAAAGAAGGAATAATTCTCTGTATACTCAGTGAAGGGTCCTTTAATTGATAACTTGTATTCAATAAATGCGTCAACTTATTGGAAGTGCTTGCTTCTAGATTGGTAGTCATTCAACGTCATTCTCATTATCATATACAACACACACGCACGCACGTACATACACATATTATTATATATTCTATATGGAACTTTTCTTACTTGTCTAATGACCCTACCTTTGCCACTACTGTGTTTGTTGTGTCTCATATGGTGTTCTGTGTTTCAGGCTGGCACTGGCATAGCGGAACTCATAGCCCTTGAAATATCGAAACAGGTATTAGTCTACTCTTTGTATTTTACAAACATCAAAATACTTGAGTTACACCATAGTACATTCTAGAACAGAAAATATCCTTGTTTTTTTTTTCATGCATTTACAAATTGCACCGTATTATCGCAGACAAATGCCCCAGTGGAAGAGACTCGCAAGAAGGTTTGGCTCGTGGATTCAAAGGTAGCGAGGGCGAACTGATTTTTTTCTTTCTGATGTAAAGGTTTGTTACTTTCGATCAGTTTTTAACTTTGTAAGAAACTCATTTGCAGGGATTAATTGTTAATTCCCGTTTGGAATCCCTCCAACATTTTAAAAAGCCCTGGGCTCATCAACATGAACCGGTCGACACACTTCTAGATGCTGTCAATGTTTGAACACTTTCTCTTTCTCTCCACCTTCTTTTCCCTCTCTTCCTCACCCTTTCCTCCACTGAGTCACAGAAAGGAAAACAGTGCTTTAGAGCAGCTTTTCTTACTATGTATACTTTGATTCTTCATACTCAGGCAATCAAGCCAACCGTGTTGATTGGAACATCAGGAGTAGGAAGAACATTCACTAAAGAAGTGGTTGAGGCCATGGCCAGAAACAATGAGGTACGATTCCCTAGATCTGTTATTGGTTCCTCCACTACTATTTACTTGAAAATTTGCATCACACCGTCAATACGGCTGACAATTTTTTTATTTTCATTTAATTTGATTTTGTTGTGAACTTGTAATAGAGACCCATTATTCTTGCTCTCTCCAACCCGACATCACAATCTGAGTGTACTGCGGAAGACGCTTATACATGGACACAGGTAGTGATTACATCCATGTAATGCTGAAAATTGTGTCATTTAGTGCACACCTGATGGTTAGAGGGATTTGTTATGTTTCATAATTCAATTGCCTGTACTGTATTATTCAGGGTCGTGCCATTTACTGTAGTGGAAGCCCATTCCCACCAGTTGAATATGAGGGAAAGGTCTTCACTCCTGGCCAGGTATTACTTCTCGGGAGTATTACTCATGTCTGCAATTAACATATTACAAGACACTGAATAATGTAGGTGACTTTTTGGACTATGTTGGATTTGAGGATTCCTAATGTTTCTTTTACACTTTCTTCAGTCAAATAACGCCTACATCTTCCCTGGATTTGGTCTGGGTCTACTAATGTCTGGTACCATCCGCGTTCATGATGACATGCTTCTTGCAGCCTGTAAGTGCAGAAAACATAAAATCGTACTATTATTTAATGCTGTGTGATTAACATTTTCTTTTAGATGCCAGTATGTAGGGAAGTTTTATGTTTAATCGATTCTACTAAGGATGAAAATCATGTAATTGTTGTATAATTATTTTTGGCACTTTACACATGTTTGTTCTTTGAAACAGCGGAAGCATTGGCTTCACAGGTATCCCAGGAAGATTTTGACAAGGGACTCATATACCCTCCTTTTACAAACATCAGAAAAATTTCAGCACATATTGCTGCTAAAGTAGCTGCTAAATCATATGAACTTGGTTAGTCTTTCTTCAACTGCTAGGCCTTTTACAAGGTTTATATAACCGAATATAGATGATAATATGTTTGATTGGATTCTGTAGGTTTGGCTACTCGCCTCCCCGAGCCAAAGGATCTGTTCCAGTTTGCTGAAAGCTGTATGTACAGCCCTAACTACCGAAGTTTCCGGTGAAATGTATGAAGCTTCTTTCTAGGAAGATAATCGAAGTTGCTTTTATTTTGTTGGTACCAAGGTGAACTACAGTCAGAGACAATCCATCATTTTATGTTCTTTCCTCTTCAATTTTTTTGTTTGTTTCTTCTTTCTTTTCCCTTCTCACTTCTATAATATATAGGTTATATGGTAGATGAGAAGTAGGACGGGTGCAAGTAGTTTTCGGGTAGGGATTAAAATTTAGTTCGGAAGTGTTGTGAACTATCGTACTTTAATGAAATAAAATTAAGGTGTCTTTATTACATGACTTGAGCATTGGCACACCGATGGGTGTGTGAGATTTGGAGCCCATATTTTTTCTTCTTCTAAAAATAGAAAAGAAAGAGAAAACAAGAGAAGAAAAAATAGGATTTCTCTAATTTTTATTTTCTCTTTTATTTAATTTATTAATTTGCTCCAATTACAGTTTTATCTTTAATTTATTAATTTTTTTATTTTTTCTTAATCTCTAACTCTATTAATAAAATCAAACCCTTTCTTTGGTCAACCTCACCAAAATATGAATTTCTAAAAATATTTATATTTTTCTTTAAAAAATGTCCATATTTAGTACTAATTTTTATTAAAAAAACAGAAAATAAAAATAATTGCTATAAACATGTTTTTATCCTCTCATACCCTATTTTTGTGGTTCGTTGTATGCGAGTATTTTCTAGTACAGTTAAACATCTATAAATTAATAACTTTGGGATTGATAAAATCTATTAATTTAGCAAGATATTAAATAATCGATAAATTAATAAATTAATAATTTATTTGTTAATTAATAATTTATTAAATTTATAAAATTATTATTATTATATTTTATTCGATGTACATCATTTTTCAATTTATTGTGTACACATTATAGGAGTCCCCTTCAGTACGTTAACGCATCGATATAGTAAAATTAGACGGTTTATTAATGTTAAATAGATTTCTTCGCAAAATAAGTAAATTAACATCATGAAATAAGTAAACTAAAATAAATGGTCTATTAACACAAGGTAGAATGTTTCGTAAAACAAGTAAATTGACATCATGAAATAAGTAAAGTGATTTTATCATGTCTCTACTTATTCTGCAAAGTTGTCTAATTTTTTTGTTAGTAGACCATTTAATTTTAGTCTATTTGTTTCATGAGGTCAGTATATTTATTTTGCGAAGTAGTGTACCTGCTGTTAGTAAACTATCTAATTCTGTATCGATGCGTTAATGCATGGAAGAATTTTCCTACATTATTAAATCTTTTGCAAGAGGACAACACTAGAAATTCTTACAATGTTAAGAAAAGTCGAAGATGAAATTCAAGTTGACATCAATTTCAAGAAGTAACAAATCACAATTGAGTCATTCTCCATGAAGTCATCATAAATGAATAATTAATTATCTGTGTTAAGAAATTATTAATTTATATATTGGATGAGGTCTATATGAATTCTCGAATTTCTATTATTTTATAAATTTAGCAAATTATTAATTTAACACATTGTTCCTAAGTCGGAACAGACAAAAAATATTATTTTAATGAAGTTATTAATTAATCGAGTATTAAATTATCAAAATTTTATTATATATAAATCAAAAATAATTTTAAAAAAATTATATGTTTGAACATTATAACTGTAAAGCCTCATTTACTGCTGTACTCTTTTAGTAAGTTTTGGGCTCGTGGGTGGTCTTTTTTGCACTCGTATGGGGGCCTTGTCTGTTGATTCGGGCCTTTCCCCTCAAACTTAGCCTATTTTGGGCTGGGTTTGGCTGTTTGGGTCCGTGACAGATTTGGCTGAGATGCCAGTAATTTCGTGTTTCTAGCCTGGAATGTCTAGCTAGTGTTTTCTCTCGAGTAAAAAATATTGCATTAGAATGTTACTTTGTTTAGTTATGTTAAGAAGTAAGAGCAACTGATCTCGATCTTCCCCCGCTTAAATGGGAAGATAAGGTAAGAGTTTACAGGGAGAGGCTCTAATGATAATGAGTACTTCTATGTTGGTGAGTACTCTCTACTAAATTCTATTTTTTTTATAATTTGACATATTTATCAGGGGAACGCTTTTGAGATTGAAGACATAATTTTTAATTTTTTGTGAACATGTAGATGAAATAAAAATATAATAGAAAAAAATATTTTGTCAATAGATCTCAGTCGTTAGAGGTCTTTAAATTCAACAGCTCACAAAATGTGTCAAAATTTGTGTAAACAAAAGTGTCAACCAATCTAGATTCGTTTAGTTATATATAAATAAATCATTTCTAAAAAAATTCAACTAAATTGAAAATCGTGAAGGGATTCATAATCATTATTGATCAAATATGAACATAAACTGTTTAACTTTGACAAATTTAGTACGTTCATTGATTTGATCTTGTTCGATCCCTTAATAATTTTCAAATGGGATGTAAATGTACGCAATTGATTTATTTTTATATATATATATATATCTAAATATTCAACGGTTGATATTTTGAAGTGTGGTTGAAAAACATGTTTTATAAGAATGTACTCATTAAATACTCACAAACATAGAGGTACTCGTTAGAGCTCCTCACTGAGTTTATATGGGTGAAATTATATGCTGAGATGCAGATATAGGTACGTAGAGGGGAAGCGTAAGAAAATGCAGAAATGTCTATTGCAAATTAAGCGTGTAACAAAATAAAATAATTAAAATTTGTAAAATTAAATTTAAGTAAATGAGATTTCATTCCAGTTTGATTTTTTTCAAAACACGTACGCACATATATTTGACGGTCTTTCTAAAACTAATCTATGGAACTGTTAAATTTGATCTCTTAAGGGACACATTTTAAGGAATAGAAAATAATGAACACATTCAACGACTGTGATTCAAAGACATAAAAACTATGAAAAAGCCGTATTAATTACTTTCGATCACAATCGTTCAATAAACTCATCCTTTTTTATTCCTTAAAAAATATATTTTAAGAGAACAAACCACACACTCTTGACCACTTCTACTTTTCCTGCTTTTTATCCCTTCTAGTCATCTTTCATGTGGATAAAGGCGTAAAGCTACTCGATGTGTGTCATCTTATCTTATGTAACAAAATCAAAACAGATAGTCGGCAAAGCTTGACTTTGGTTACTTAGTTAGCTCTCCAAAGCCCATTCTTTATGACTTTGTTCTTATTTTTGTTTATAGTTTTAGTTTTAACCACTCCTTGGTTTCACGAGTCCGTACAAATGGCATGATTGTGAACCGTGAGGAAACGATTCTTTGGGGCCAGGGAGCTTATGACTTCACCTGTATGATTTTGCAGTTGATAAATTTGATTGTGTATGGTCATTTTTAAGTTAAATTAAATAATGAATAATACGAAATACGCATTTGACCTGATTTTTATTGTGGTCTTCATGTCACTCAATAACGACCTCCAAATTTAGTTCGTTCCTCCAAACCCATTTTGTCAAATTTTGCTGTTGCCGTATGGGCGGGTTTTATATAACTGTTCCTACTATTATCTTTAATAGATTTACATCTCTAAATTCAAAGTCAAAATCAATGACATAGAACCAACTCTATTTTTAAGTGCCAAACGGTTAGAATTATATAAATCGTTATAGGTTTACTCCAAAATGCGGTTTATTGCCTAACGTATTTCAAGGGTCTTTTCTAAATATTTGCTAGTTGCTTTGTCACTTTGTTTTATAGTGTTAAAACAGAATATTGACTCAAATTGTTGTAATCACACTTGAAACATTTTACATGGCTGTCGCGCGGAGAGTTTTGTCTTAGGTCTACAAAGTCTTGAAGTTACCTTGACAAACTCAACATAAAAGAAAAGAGAAACAACCACCATAAACTGACACAATACTCTTTTTCCTTTTTTGTTTATTCAAGTAGGAAATAAATATATTGTTATTAATAATTTGATTGAACATTACGGTGAACTGACTCATTACAATACTGTAGGGCATTTCATATCAAACAATCCTACAAATGTTTTCTTTTGAAGCGTATCTATTTGATACGAACACATATATCGGTTGGTCCAGAAAATGACCGATGGATATTTCTCAATAAATTCAGTCTCCTTATCCATCACTACCTTTTTAGGATATTCCAAAAATCCCAAAACATTTTCACACCTTTTTAGGACATTCTCAAAAATCCTTACCAGGGATACCATCGTCATTACACCTCGTTCCCGTAGCCAACGAAAGACCAAAGCAAGCTAAGCACCGCGTCTCTTGTAGTCTCCAAAATCCACGCTCTCCCCATTTTACCCCTCTCCTCCCCCAAATAAAAACCGTCCCTTCATCTTTTTTCATCAGAAAGCACTCGTTCCTCGCTTCCCCGACGACTCGGTGAGCCTACCGAGTCAACCCGCGGCGATGACTCGGCGCTGCTCTCACTGCAGCAACAACGGCCACAACTCCCGCACGTGCTCGTCCCGCGGCGGCGTAGGCTCCCCCTCCGCTAACGGCGGCGGCGGAGGAGTGAAGCTGTTCGGAGTGAGGCTTACGGATGGCTCGATAATCAAGAAGAGTGCGAGTATGGGGAACTTGTCGAGTATGGCTGCTCACTACCCGTCGTCTTCGTCGCCCCGCAACCCGGGCTCACCGAGCTACGACCCGCTCCATGACCCGGTTCAGCTCGACGGTTACTTGTCTGATGACCCGGCCCATGCTTCCTCCTCCACCAATCGCCGTGGAGATCGTAAGAAAGGTACTTCATATATCCCCTAGCTGCCTGATTTCAATTTTGCTCTGTTTCCTTAACTCTGTGATTGAATTGAATTATATAACAAGTAACAGTTTGTTTGAATTGCATGCATGGGTTAGTTTGTGCAGTCATGATTTTGATCAATAATCAGTTTGTACCATTTGTGCTTAATCTACTGTATTAGAAAAGAAATTAGAAAGCGTTTCCGAAGATCTTACTATAGTGTGTGACTTGTGAAATATGTTCGCTGATTGGCCCTGAAGATGGAACTGTGTTAGTGATGTTTGAGGTTGACACTGTAGTGGCTATCCTGTTCAGTTCACCTGTATTGTGGTTTATCAAAGAATGTGCATTAACATTGAAGTGAAACTATAGCCTTAAAATTTTCAGTGTTTTATTTATTGGAATTGGATTGGCATTGGTTTTATCAATTTTATGATAACGTATTTTAGGTAGTGAATCTTTTGGGATACATTGGTATCCATCAGGGTTGTATAGCCAACTTGATGGAAAACTTTTGTCTGACGCTCTGCAATTGTAGTTGGTTCTTCAGGAAAATTTCTGTTTGATTATTGTATATTAGATCTGTTTGCTATTTGGAATGTGGAAAGCCATGGACTTGGATTAGTTTGTTTAAAACTTGGAAGTTTATGGCTTATAGATTAGTTGCTTCTTGGAATTGGATACATTCATTTTCTGTGATCTGAATAAAGGATTGCTCTTCTTGTGAGTCAACTAGTTTGTTAAGTCCTTATTGCACTTTTCTTTTATCTAAAGGAGTCTTGGTTGATAAATGGGTTGCTTGCTCAAAGAAACTGTAGATTCTATATAATTAGCTCGGGATGTGATAGAATCACAGTTTCAATTGCATTGTTTATGCCTTTTGAATTTAAGTTTTGACCCAATATTGGTGCTCTATAAGTCGATTTCTGGTACATTGCTAATCTGTTTTGACTTTGGCTCACAGGAGTTCCATGGACAGAAGAGGAGCATCGCATGTTTTTAATTGGTCTTCAGAAGTTGGGGAAAGGAGACTGGCGTGGGATAGCACGAAATTATGTAACGACTAGGACTCCTACTCAGGTGGCAAGCCATGCCCAGAAGTATTTTATCCGGCAGAGTAATTTCACCAGAAGAAAGAGGCGGTCCAGTCTATTTGATATGGCCCCTGACATGGTTTGTCCTGCTTTATGTTTATTTTTCCACGTAACTCATCAAAACAGAAAAATCCACACAACTGCTAGACAATTTGTCAGAATTATGGGTTTCATGCTTTAAGTTACTTAAACATTCTTCATTAAAAGCAAATTATATCTTCTAACTGTGAAGATGTATTGTTTCTATGACACCTTCATCTGATTTAAAATATCACTTAAAAAAATCAGCCATTGTTGTATTGTGTCCTCTGCTTGGTGCCGATCTATTTATTTCTCTATAATTTAGATGAGAAGGATTAAGAAAACAAGTATTGGATACTATGTGTTGACTAGCTAATATGGTATCTGTTTGCCAGGCCATGGATCCACCTCATGTGCCCGAAGAACAAGCTCTCTTTACTTCTTGTCAGGAGGAAAGAGAAACTGTAGATACAAATTCACTACCTTCATTAAACCTTTCCCTCGGTTCAGAATGCTGCAGACCCATGGAAACTACACCTGAAGCAAAAGTAATTAAAGTACCCAATATTCAACCCATAATCGAACTGAATGGGTACTCGAACGGTTACCCGCCAATGATTCCCGGCTTCATCCCAGCAAATATGCCTTATCCGTATCCGGTTTGGCCAAGTGCAGGTCCTTTGATAATAGAAAATGGAGTAGAGGCTTCTTCTTATCAGCAGGTCTTAAAACCAGTTGCAGTCCTCCCCAAGGAACCAGTCAATGTTGATGCTTTAGTGGGTATGTCTCAGCTTAGTTTAGCAGAGTCTGAGAGAGCCCACGTCAATTCTTCTTTGTTATCACTGGGAGAGCCCTCAAGGCAGTCAGCATTTCATCCAAATGCACCAGCCAGTGAGCCAGACTTGAGCAAGGGCAAGACCAGTGCCATCCAAGCAGTCTGATTTTGAACCTAGGGAGATGAATCAGTGTCTCAGCTTTCTGTTTGTACAATCATATGGGTTCTTCAAGGCCTATTGTTCTATTATTGTTCTTATTATTATTTCGAATGATCAAAATAATTATAAATAACAATAGGGTAGATATGTTTCTCTGGGGTAAATTATTTTTTCTCACTTTAAACTAAAAGTTATTGTTATCGAGTCAATTGGGTAGCAAGGTGCAAGGATTGTTCTTATAGTTTCTACTTTCTACTACTCCGGTGTATGTTATTGTCTTCCTTTTGACATTTGTTTTTTGAGCTAAATCAGATGAGGTCCATCAATATATGAATTTCAGCACAATGGTTACCACCTGTTAAGGTCGTTAGAAACTAGAAAGAGTCACTACAACTTGGTATGCATTCGAAAAGCATAACATCAACTTCTGCAGTACACGTTGAGTTTAGCCGGTTTTCTATCTTTTTCGGTATTTCTTTGCTCTCAGCTCCTATGTTTCGTTCCAACTCCCATATATGACTAGGCACAACTCCGGTCACCTTTGTGGTGTCGACAAGGCCAGAGGCCACCTCCAAGCCAAGTATGCTAGACGAAAACTAGATGCAATTCCTATTTATATTTAAAATAACCAGCTCTTTTGGTCACCTACTGATCCGTGTGAACATATTCATATATACATGCTTTTTTTGATACAAAAAAAGGTTATTATGTCAATCCAAATGTTCAAAAAGTACGAACAAGAATCCCAAATTCTTTCAAAATTATCGCAATGTATTCTTCCCGAGTCTCAAGAACACTATTGAAATAAAATCTCGTTTTCTAGCTAACCAGAAACAACTTTTTGTCGTGCAGAAATGTGACAAACGGTGGTAATCAATCAACGAGTAACACAAATAATAACAAAACAAGCAACACAAGGATTTATAATGGTTCATTCAATCAATGCGATTAAGCTATGTCCACTCTCGAAATCGGCAAGAAATTTCACTATAATCAATTGGAGAGATTACAACTTGAATAAACTCATACTACCCAAAACTTAAATACATCCAAAGCTATGCTCTTCTACAATTAGAAAATACTCCTCTCAACTACAAGTTAACTTCACCACACTAAAACTATCTAGCTTTCTACTTGGAAATTATCTTGACAATGGAAAAACAAAACTGTTTTGGTCTCTATAGAAAGCTTCTGTTTCTCTCTCTCAAATCTCTCTCTCGACGGGCCTCTGTAAGGCCCGAAAAAAGCCTGCAATAGGCCCGGCCCATGGATCAGGATTGTGTTTAGTGTCTCAAGCCTGGCCCGACCCGTAAGAAGCCTGACCCGAAAGTACGTCTTGTATTTAAATTTCTAACATTTAATATATGGATTATAATTTAGACCTATATAAAAAAATTGCAGAAGAAAACAATTTTGTAATCTCTTTATTAGTTCAATATTCTCTTTATAAAATGAAACATGACTACAAAAAATTAGTAGTTTAATGTTTTCTTTATATGTAGTCACTCTTTAAAGTGGAACAAGGTCTAATGTTTGTTTTTCTTCATATACACTTTTCTTGGTTACTTGGATAGTTGGGTTTGACCTTAGATTCTCGGTTTGCTTATTTGGTCTTAATGAATCAATTTAATTATATATATATATAAATTTATTCTTTGTTTTGAAAATATTATATGGGCTTTGATTTGATGTTTGAGTATTGATCTAATGTTTGCGATTAGTGTGTTGAAAACTTATTTTTTATGTAAAAAATAATTAGGCCTGGCCTGTTCCGAAATTTATAGAGATACCCGACCCTGTCCAAATCGCAAGGCCCGACCCACAGATGCCTGGCCCGACCCATTGATGACCCCTACTCCTAATCCTCCTAATCATTTCGTGCGGCTGCCAACATAAAACACACACACACACACACACACACACACACATATATATATGCTAGCTCCAATCAAACCTAGAAATAGTGTTAGTCACTTGTTGCATCATCTAAGAGAAGGAATTGGTTTTGGGCCAAATTATGTGAAGTCCAATGTAACAATTCTCCATCTTGGACTTCACTTGAGGTTAATTGACAAGATCCGTCCCAGATTACCGTAATAATTTAAGATAAGTCTTGTGGGACCCGTATTAGAGTATTTAGCACTGATTAATCGGTACCAGTTACTCTAACATGAGAAACCCTGAACTTTAACTAAGGACATACACTGAGAATACAGAAGTTATGGACTACTATGCCTCGAACTCTGGATGATCACGACTTCAGCCGACAATCCTGCTATCTAGTCATTGAAAAACAAATGGCCCAAGGAAAGGCATAAAACAAAAAAAAATGTTAGAGTGAGTGGACAAAAATCATAAACCATGTAAATCTGTAAAACTATAACAGTATACCTTTCAGATGATTTCTATGAAATAATGCGAGTTCACATAGCATAAACTGAATTGCAAGTGGAGGTGGTCGTTCATGGTGTTTTTCCTAACCTGGAACGCCTGTATGTATCAAAAGTAAGGTGATGAGATCGTCTAGGGTGTTTGTCCTAACCCGAGACAATTTGGGTCGGGCAGAGTGTTTGTCCTAACCCGGTCCGGCCGACTATCAGATGATCAGCCGAATAGCTAGGGCATCGATGCTACTAAATAAAACTATCACAAAACAAACCTCCAAATAAATGCTCTGAAAATATATCGTAAAGCGTAAAGAATAAAAATACAAACTCGCTATCAACCATGAAAAATAAAAATCCACTCACAGTACTGTGCCGTGATTTCCATCAAACTAAACCTTGTCTATTGATGTCTCTAAATATCTGTCACTGGCTGCTAACACGTCGTCCTGAAACGACGATTATTACTGAATAACTAATCGCTGAAAGTCATATCGAATAAATAAACTCGTTCGCCAACGAGCAATAACGTCGAGAACCTCGCATTATCGAATAACGTGTTGTACAACTAAAGACAAGCTTTAATCTAATTCCAATTCTAAATCTTGAATCCTTTTAGGGGTTGTAACACATTCCTCAAATACTACGCGATTCGAAGTTGAATCGGTTATCAACTCAATCGTTCGATATAATCATAAAATTGTTTAATTAATATTTGATTTACCACACGTATTAATTAACAATGTCAAAATCAATTTAATAACCTCTTCATTAAATCGGTATGAAATTATGAGCAAAACAACATCAAAATTACATCAAAATACCCTTCGCCGGAGCTCCGCAGTGAACCATCGCCGGCGGCAGCAGTGCGGCGGCACCGATGACTTTTTCCGGCGACCCGAGGCCTATTCTTCTCCAGATCACACATTAAAAAAATTTAATAACTAGAACAAATTCCAATTCTATCCCTAATTCACCGAATTTGGTTTTGAACTGAAAGTCCCAAAAAACTTCAATCGATCAATTCTTCCTCCTCGGTTGGAATTGGAGCGAGTTATTTGTATGGTTAGACTCGTGGTGATGAGAGCTTCAAAGCCTAGTGCTTCTCGCTGGTTGATTTGGCCTGAAACAAAATGATCCTAAAACTTAGGTTTTTTCATTTCGGTTGGAAACTTCTCGAGCTCAACACCTCTCTAATGTCACGAAATCAAAGTTGAAACGATATGAGTTAGGAAGAGGGAGGAGGGACAAACATTTTGACACCGGACTCGCCAGTTTTAGTGGCCGGACTGGCAAGTTCCGTCACCGGCGATCCACGGTTCGGAAGAGAGAGGATAGAGACGCGGGGGAGGATAATATCACCTTCCTCCCTCATCTGACGAATCTTGTGAAACTTTACTTTTATATGCTTGGTACGATCATAAATGACCTGATTCTCTGCTAAATGAATAACACTCTGACTTTCATAATGAACATCCACATAGTCTTGAACATATCCCAAGTCCTCAAGCAAACCACGAAGCCATATTGCTTCTTTTGCACCCTCTACTGCAGCCATGTATTCAGCTTTTATAGTCGACATGGCAATTGTATGTTGCAAGTTTGACTTCCAACTCACATACCCATTTTCTAAGGTAAGCACATAACTTGTAGCTGATCTACTTTTATCCAAATCACCTGCATAATCAGAGTCCACATATCCAACAATACACTAGCTCGTCTTATCCTGCTCATAAATCAATGCAACATCTACAATACCATAAATATACCGTAGAATTCACTTCATTACTTGCCAATGTTATTTTTCTGGGTTATACATAAATCTGCTCATCACACTCAAAGCCTGTGAAATATTTGGTCTAGTACACACCATACAGAGTACATCATTCTACCAATAACACTAGCATAAGGCATTTTAGCCATATACTTCAACTCCTCATCTGTGCTAGGAGACATAGTAAAATCAAGCTTGAAGTGTGAGGCAAGATGTGTACTTACAGGTTTAGTATTTTAATCCATGCCAAACCGTTGTAGTACCTTCTTCAGATATATCTTCAGAGACAAACAAACTATGCCTTTCGATCTAACTCTTTTAATCTACATGCCCAAAATCTTCTTAACATCTACCAAATATTTCATATTAAATTCACTACTCAACCGTAAATTTAATTTATCTATCTCCACCTTACTATTAGATGCAATCAAAATATCATTAACATATAAGAGCCAAGGTTCGAAAAGGCGCTAGGCGAAATTAGGCGGTGGAGCTACTGCCTAGCGCCTAGTAGTGTAGGCGGAGTTTAATTGGTAATTAAGTGGATTATTTTATATATATATTTAATTAATTATATTATATTATTATTTTGTATATTATAATATGAATAATAAATAAATAAAATTATATAAAAAAATGCATCAAAAGATTCAAAACACACACATTGTCTCAAAAATAATAATGTCATCAAACAATAGTTCAAAAGTTCAAATCAAATAAAAACAAAAAACTTTTTCAAGTAAAATTCCAAATTGTCGAACTCAAATATGTCATCATTTCTTCCATCTTCGGTATCATCATCGGAGTCTTCAACATCATCATCAAGTTCTCTAATTGCTCGTGTTGTAGACTCTTCAACACTATCATCTCCATCCGAAGTTAGATCGGACTCAAGATCTTCATCATCAACATTTTCAAGTAGCCATCCTTGTGTCTTACTAGCATCATTAGTAAGAAGCGGATCTCTCGCTTTTTTCTTCTTGTTAAGAATCTTAGCATTAAATAGCACATAAACTAGATTGTTTAATCTTGTTGTACGAAGCCTATTTCTTTTTTTGTATGCACCTAAAATTAAAATAATTATATGAATTAGTTTTATAACTTTATTCATTAAACCAATTCTAAACCAAAATACAAAAATTATTTACCCCTTCAAAAGTGTTCCAATTTCTCTCACAACTGGATGGACTTGTTGTCAAAGAAAGAATCTTTATAGCCATCATTTGTAATCTAGGTGCATCACCTCCATAATTGCACCACCATATAACTAAAGAGGCAAAAACACAATGAATAAGCAACAAATATAATCATCATTTCACACTAACTCAATAAGCGAATAAGAAAAGAATAATTTACATACCCGGATCTTTAGTTTCACAGATCATTTTCCATGTCCTCTCGGCATAAACTTTTTGAAAAGTCCCTTGTTTCAATCTATACTTGGGTAACTCTACATTTAACACTTCATCTTGTCTTTCGGCATCATCGGGAAAGAACTTATCCACACACTCAAAAAGTGCATCCATAATAGGAGCCGGAAGAACTCTACCATTGTTTGGAAGCTTGTAAAAATAGTAAGAGTTCAAGTGATAACCAACCAAAAGCAATGAACAATCAATTCTTCCGCTACATTTTCTTTCAATTGCATTTAGGATAGTATCAAACAAATTCGCTTTACCGTTGAACACACATTTGATTTCTACCTTTGCTTGTTGCAATTCTCCATACACAAATCCCATTGAGATTATGTCTCCATCAACAGTGCATAACACCTTAACTACAGGAGAAAACACTCTTAAGCAAGTTGAAACTCTACTTCAAAAATTAGGCCTCACCATGGTACTATAAGCGGATTTCCCTTTTTCCGTCTTGGAGTGTTTGCATTTATCTCAATCATCACTAGTGACCATAGCCTTCAATTCAACTTTCTTATCATGTAAGCTTTGCAAAGTTGGAAAAGAAGAGGCAAACCTAGTAGCTTCTGTCCTCACTAAATCTTACTCACCTGTAGCCTTTCTCAGTATTGCCAACATCTTGTGATGTGCATACACAAAGATAGTGAAGGCTTTTGCCTTATCAATGACACTTTTGAACCTTAGTTGGTTGCCAATATCTTTGAGCATAAGGTTGATAGTGTGAGTGTCACATGAAGTCCAAAATACATTTGACCTCTTCATCTTCAACAATTCCACCGCCGCCATGTTGTTAGTAGCATTGTCCGTCATAACCTGAACTATATGTTGAGACCTAATTTTTTCTATGCACTCATCAACATACTCAAATATATATTTTTCGGTGTGTGCATCTCCCGAAACGTCCCTAGAAGAATAAAAGGCAACACCTTCTTTGCTATGGACACATAGATTCATGATACTTCTTCTTTTCCGATCGCTCTATGCATCAGTCATGATTGAATACCATTTTTAGTCCACTCTTGTTCATTCTTCTTGAGTAACTCTTTTGTTCTCTCAACCTCTTCCTTTAACAATGACTCTTTTAGTTGATATTGGCTTGGAGATTTGTATCCCGGACCAAATTTACCAACCGCTTTTACAAATCTCAAGAAGCTATCACAATTAATAGAAATAAAAGCTACACCGGCTTCATACATCCATCTAGCCAAAAATTGATGTACCTCTTATGTTATTTCCTTGAAAAGTTCTTCATTGATATTTGGTTGTCGCATCTTTGTTTGTTGACCTTTAGCTAACAAGGAATCCGGATTGATTGGGTTTGCAACTCTATCCATAGGACCAAGAAAGTGTGCCTTTGATCCTTACCCTTCAACATCTTCTTGATCAATTTGAACTTCTTCTCTCACTTCTTTTTCATGAACTTGTCTTTGTTTCTTCTTATTCTTCACTTCTTCAAGTGTTGCTAAACATTTGGCTTTGTAACCATCCGAAGCTTTTGGACACTTGGACACACTTGCACCGACATGAGAAATGTGTTGCTTCTATCTATATATACCCACGTTCAAAACATGTCCACACAACAAGCACCTGATTTTATCCTTCTTATTAGGATCGACCAACTCCCCATAATTCCATCCAACATCATTTGAATTACGCACCAAAGGTAGGGAAGGAGTTTTCGACATTGCAACAGATGCGGAAGAAGAAGACGATATCGGATTACTTTCCATTTCACATAATTCACAAATCACAAACACATTCACAATCACAGCCAAAACTTTAAAACTTCAAATTGATAGAATCACATTGAGTCATTGACATATTGTTCATAAACCACAAGTCTACGATTCAAATATCAAATCATACAACTATACAAATCAATGAAATCATACAAATACAAATACAAATATACAATATACATTCTGCAAATACAAATATATAACTATACACTCTGTCAACTATTCTCTCACAACTAAGTACAATGTGTGCCCATTTTTCAAATCTATTACAGGTTAAGGATCTGACTAGAGCAAAGAGGATCATATGCTGAACAACAGAATCCATCATAAATGTGCTCTCTTTCGAAGATGTCTAAATAAAAAGCTAGTTGTAATCAAAGATCAACAACACTTCAGTGGACCAGCACCTAAAAAAGTTGGAAGTTTGAAACTTAAAAAAAGAAAAGTAATAAGCAGGCTCCACAACTTTTGTTCCCTTACCTCTTTGATCAATGGAATATGTTCATTAAAATTCTTTTAGCTTTCATCATAATAACAAAGGTATTAGAAACAAAAGATCATAGTACGATACTCCAATCGTTTCTGCAGAATCCAGACCATAGAAATTGTATTGAAATCAATACAATCGGTGAAATTTTGTTGATGGAAATAAAGTTAAAATCAAAACAAAATATTCTATCTAACATTGAAAACGAAGGCAGATCGGCCCTTCTAATCGACTAATTACAAATTGAAATCAAATAGAATTGAAATCAAAACAGCTAGCAATCAAAATTGAACATCCAAAATAGAAGTATAGAACAGACCGGAGAGAAGTAGGCGGAGAGTGGCGGACGACGAGCAGCAATGATCGGCAACGACATCCAAAGAGTTTTCTTAGAGAGACTAGTGAGGGACTGAGGGGCGACAACGATTTTGCTCGAGATAATTTTTTTAAGGGTTTTCCCTCTTTTCCCTCTTTTAAGGGGGGTGCATTGTATTTGGATTTGTATGATGTTTTAAAATTTTATTAACATAATGAAAGTACATGGGTATTCAATTTGGATTTACTCACTTTTTCAAAAACTTCGTAGAAATCACGAGGTATTCAATTTGGATTTCTACCATGATATTTTAAGTCCATTCAAATCCTAAAGTATTCAACAATTCAATGAAATCCACGGATTTTATAAAATATGGATTCTAGTAGATTATGGAGTCTCACCTATAAATACCAAAACCTAGAACAATCCAACCTCTAACACCAAAGATTTCCAAAACATTGAGGAGCAGTCATAAGCTGTCACTTGTGTCACAGGTATACAGTTCTCTTTTAGGGTTTTTCCTTTGTTCTTTACAATGACTGTAATCGATGCTTTTTTTTTTTCGCTTCTTCATCAAATCATACATGTATAGTATATAATTATAAACATCCCAAATATTTTCATAAACCCTAGTTCATACCAAGAAACCAAGAAACGTTGAAAATCAAAGAAAGTTTGAATAATAACATACAAAAATATACATATATACATGTTGTCCAAATCTTCAATGATATCTTCAATTGCATCACTTACATCTGTTTATACACGTGCTCTTGTAATGTTCTGAAACCTAGGTAGATCAAGTTTATTTCAATTAGTTGAAGACTACTACACAAAATACACCAATTACAAAGAGCTACTACCAAACATGATAACTGAACTATATGTATTTTTGTACATTATAGTCACATATAACCTGCTATTTATGAGTGAACTGCATTCATTTAAAGACATATGTATTAGGTAGTAACATTGCTAATGGCACATTCACAAACTTCACAACAAGAAAAGGCAAAAGGAAGAGGAAAAAGAAAAGTAAAAGAAGAAGGAAAAGAGGCAGAAAATTATGAAAAATGGTTTGTTGAAGAGAGCAATGAGTTGCTCCAAACTTTGATTGAAGTTGCCAAGCATGGCTGGAGTGATCCGCAAAGTGGTTTGATAGATAAGAAAATAGTTCTACATAAGATACTTCTAGTGTTCAACAAAAAATTAGGGTGTGAAAAAATTTACATACATTACTTTAATCGAGTGAAGTGGTTTAAGAAGCAGTATGTTCTATATACTCAACTTTTGCACAATAGTTCCAGGTTTGGGTGGAACCTTGTCTAGAAGAAGATCATTGCAAGTGATGAAGTATGGGACGATTACTTTAAGGTACGGATTTGTAAAATAAATATTTCTTAATAAAAAATTCACAAATACAATCCAAATGATAATAACAAAAATGCTATTTTTAACAGGCACATCCAACGCATACATGCCTTCGCACCCAGAATTTTATGGACTATGAAGATTTAAAACTTGCATTGGGAAATGGAACTGCAACTAGAAAAAATTCAATTAGTCTAGGAGATGATACTGTGCAACCACATATATGGTTGAGGACAGTGAATGTAATTCTCTTAATGACTTGGTCTACAACAAAAATGTCAATGCATCCATTCCAACATAAAATGAATCATCATTCCAAGCATACCCACAACCACCACTTTCACTCTTGTCTTTTGAGGAGAGAAATGTAGAAGCTTTAGATGACGTTATGGAAAATACAACAGGAAATAGTGCCACTAAATAGAGCACCACTACATATAGTGCCACTAGAAATACTACTACTCAAAAACGTAATAGGAATGAGTTTGAAAAAAGTTATAGCTCAACTGAAGAAAATTCTGAAGCTGATGTTATGAAAAAACTTTATGTTGGCATTGGTTTGATTGCCACAAAATTTAACAAGATCTATGACCTCATGGAGAAAAGAGAGTCAAGGGATTCAGAGTGTTGGAATGCTAGTAAATACACTCCAGACTTGGATGACGAATCATGTTACATGGCTCTTGAGTTACTCAATACTAAAGCACTAAAATATGTCTTCTTAAGCATGACACCTGAACAACAATATAATTGGATTGCATACAAGACGATGCAATGAGTGTTGTGATTTGGACTACATTCCTATTCTTCTTTTTGGCTATTTAACAATTCTGGAAGACTTTATTTTAGTTTATTTTTTTTATCTCATGATGTACTGGAATGCTTTATTTTTGTTTGATTTTTGTCTCATGATGTACTGAATTATACAATATGAATCAGTTTGGAAACTTGGAATTTTCAATTTTAATATCTGTTAAGAATGAAACTTGGAATTCAACTATGTTTACATAAATGAACTATTGATTGTGATATGTTGATGCAAGTTTTTTAGGTAACTACATATGCTTGATGTCTGATTTGGTTATGCATGAAGATGATGCTGATGATGAAGAGTTTTGGGAAGCCATTAAGAGTCTCTTGATGGCAATACAAGCAGTTGTTCATGTAGTAAATGAGTTTATGATACTCAAAAGTCGGAGACCTATTGAACGTCCCTTCACTCGACGATCTGTTACAAGTGATGGCTATCAATATATACACAAAATCTTGGATGATGATCCTAAAGTTTTCAGACATGTATACATGATGTTTCCTGTTGTGTTTCGAAAGTTGTGCACTATCATTAGAGAAAAAACACTTCTTCGAGACACAAGACATATTTGCATCAAAGTGATGCTTGCAATTTTTCTACTCACTATAGGGAAGAATAATCGATACTCCTAGGCCATATTGACATTTTGTCGGTCTCATTTTACTTGCAGTAGAAGTTTCAACAAAGTTCTTAAAGCTTTGAATACATTTGCTCCAGAGCTCATGGTCAAACCTGAGAGAGTGCAACCTAAAATCATAGAAAGTACTAGATTTTATCCATACTTTAAGGTAAGAAATTCAAGGTCTATTTGTTTCAATATAAATACTAGTATTACTTAATACTAATATAAATTTTGATAAAAGGATTGCGTGGGAGCGCTTGATGGTACGCATATTCCAACAATGGTAAGAGCACCTGAAGTAAGCGCTTACAGAGATCATTATGGAAAAATATCACAGAATGTACTAGCAGCATCAAACTTTGATTTGTAGTTCATTTATGTTCTTAGTGGTTGGGAAGGTTCAACTTATGATTCAAGAGTACTAAGTGATGCATTAGCAAGAATAAACGGGCTAAAAGTGCCTCCAGGTATATGCTTGACAGTTTTTATATATATAGTTTTTTATATACATATTTAACATATAATATCACAATTCATACTATATGTGTCAATAGGTAAATTCTTTTTGGTGGATGCTGGATTTGCAAATAGACGTAAGTTTTTAGCTTCTTATCGAGCTGTTCGATATCATTTGAAAGAGTTCAGTGGTTAAGGTCGTCATCCCGAAAATCCACCAGAGTTATTCATGCCATGCTTCCCTAAGAAATGTTGTTGAGAGGATATTTGGAGTATTCAAATCTCGTTTCATAGTATTTAAGACTGCACCTCCATTCCCATTCAAAACACAAGGTGAATTAGTGTTGGCTTATGCAAGGCTACACAATTTGTTGCGTAAGGAATGTCGTTCTAATATTTTTCCTCCAAAACCTGAGCCCGATCCTATTTTGGTAGATGATGAAGATGATGAGTTTCAAACTCAAGATCAACAAAGAGAGGAAGAAAATGATTGGAGAAATCAGATAGCTGCAGATATGTGGAGAGATGCAAGACCTCAACCAGCTCCTGAACCTAATTCTCAATCTCTTCCTGGAGCTAATTCTCAATCTAATCCTGATCCTAACTCTCAACACAACCCACTTTCAGTTCATGAAGACATTCCTAATGAGCTGAATGAATCATGACTGCTTACAGACAAATGAATAAAAAATTAGACTTTTACATTTTATTTTGTTTGTTTTTGAAGCTTGTGAATGCTATTCTTTCAAAGCTTTGAGTCTATGTTCTTGATTATTGACAATAACAATGATTATAAAATATAAAGTAGCTGGTATTTCTAGATTATGAAATCGATAACCAATTTATCTTCCAGTACCACAGCTATTGCATATACAACTATAATGTACACTACAAAGTAGAGGAATGTAGTTCCTCATCATCAATTGCTTGGACATTAGCCTACATCATCATCATCCTATGTAGTTCTACTGTTAGGACTATAAACATAAAAAAATCATGATTAGAATTTTGCATATCAGAGCTTAAGCATGAGTACCTTGTCATCTTCCCAATGAATTTGGCGTGATCTCTTCTATTAACAAGTCATGACCACCAACTCTTGTTTCATAGGATAGAAATCATCAAATTGTCTCAAAGCTAGAAAGCCCACACAAAAACAGAAAGAAAAGATAGCTAGGCACCTACGAGTGATGTCAATCGATAACCAGAAAAAAGAAGAAGAGAGAGTCAAGCACCCACGAGTGAATCTCACACTCTTGGAAATCAAACTTTCGATATGATGTCAATAATCCCTCTGTACAAGCTCTCTCACACCAATTGACAATCTAGATTTGCTTTCAAATGAATATCAAATGATAAGGTGTGGAGCTGAGTTGTGGAGCTGGGTTTTGCACAAAAAGAGAAACTTTCCCTTTTCTCATATAATTGATCATTCAGCATTTATCTATTTCAATAACGTTGTAGATGGGCGGGCCTAATGCTACAAAAAAAATTCTATCAAATTCCACGAATGTTGATAACAAAGTTCATTAAAGTCCATGGAAGTCTTCATTATAAAACCAGCAAAGTTTAGTAGGATTTTGGAAGTCTGTTAAAATTCATAAACTTCTTAGAAATCCATCATTAAAAGAAAGTCTTTCAGAGTATGATTTCAATACCCCCCCCCCTCAAGTTTTACCCTTTATTTAAAAATAAATTGAAAATTTTGAAATAAAAAAAAACGCCTAGGCGCGTTTTTAGCCCGTTTAAATGCTAGGCGGGGCGTTTAATCTACCCCCATAATTAGGTGATTCACTTGGTTTTTCCGCCTAGGCGGTTGTTTTTTTGAACACTGATAAGAGCAAATAAATGAAGGTCCCATCACGTAGCTTGCGAAAATAAACACTTGAATTATAAAGACGTTTAGTGTACTTCTGACCAGACATAAACTTATCAAACTGCTTGTACCACTGCCTTGGAGACTGCTTCAATCCATACAATGATCTATGGAGTTTGCAACCCTAATTTTCTTTTCTAGAAACTTCATATCCATCAGGCTGAGTCATATAAATCTAATAGTTTAATTCACCATGTAAAAAATGCAGTTTTGATATCAAGCTGAGCTAAGATCATACTGCGCAACTAAAGTTAACAAAATACGAATTGCAGAATGCTTCACAACTGGAGAAAATACATCATTGTAGTCAATGACTTCCTTTTATGTATAGCTTTTTTCTACCAATCTAGCCTTGTATCAAGAACTCTCCTTCTTGACATATACCCACTTGCACCTAATTGCTCTTTTTCCACTTGGTAGCTGAACTAACTTCTAATCTTGTTCTTGTGAGGAGACTTCATCTCCTCTTGGGTCAAGCTTACTTTACTTGACATGATAATAAGCAAGACAACCAAAAATATGCAAATAATGGATAATCAGTAGCAGGTTTTTCAGACCATACCTCTATCGGCATCTTGCCCTCATTCACAGCAGTAGCAACCTATTAATAAGATGACCTGCATATGTCACTACCTCATCCCAGAATCCTTGCCTAATCCAACATTAGACAACAAACATCGAACCTTTTCCAATAAAGTCCGATTTATGCGTTCTGCCATCCCATTCTGCTATGGTGTCCCTCTGACTGTGAAGTGTCTCACAATACCCTCATCTTGACACAACTTATAAAAATGGTCAGACGTTTATTCACCACTATTGTTTGATCAAAGTGTTTTTATTTTATTTTTTTACCTGTCTGGGTCCCAGTCATCTTTTTCCACTTCACAAATATATCTAAAACTTCATCTTTATGCTTCATAGTGTACACCCATACTTTTCTAGAGAAGTCATCACAAAAGAGGCATAATAATGGTCACATCTCAAAGATGCAATTTTGTTAGGTCCCCTTTCACACCCTAACCCAGAAATGTCGATTTTTCGAGTTGTTTTAATTGCAAGTTTGGGTGTGACGGTTTGAAAAGTAAAATATAAATAAACAAAACAACTAACACTCCGATCGAATTATAATTACAAATTCGTTACAAAGAATAACAACTATAATCAGAGTACATATTTTGTTTTAACTACGTACAAATATCCGTATTGCTTCTTTCCTCCGTAACTTTGTCGCCTAAATCAATAATTATAAGGGGTGAGCAACGCTCAATAGGGTTTTCAACCTTATGCACATTTCATATAATAAAATGCATATGAGATGCTGACTTTGATCATCATATGTGGATCACCCACACTCGTATTTCTCGTTTGTTAATACTTTGAACTATTCTTGGTCGACAGTACCATCTGCCTCAATAAGAATATTTTATCAACATTTAGTTGAAAGAGTTTCTCTTCCTATTCGTATATACTTTTAGGCTGACGAAGTTGATCTCTTACGAGCATAACCTCAACTACACAAATATAATCTTTTTATTTAAATTTTAATTATTCTCTGTTTTAATATGCATATCCCCAATTCTTTACAATGCATGTCCATAATTAAATCAAAATAACTGCACTATTACACATGCTTTTATAAAATAATAATAAATGATAATATACAAAACCATAACAATATTATAGGACAAGTGTGAATGTTGTTCAATAGTTCAGCTGTAAACTAGAGAACTTCACATCGGTTGCTAGCCATTTTTCACCACCAGCACAACTAAGCCTTTACATATACATGTATATGTTTTCCAGAGACTCTTTCTCTCACGTCTCTATTTTACTCTTCTATTTTTTTTACTAAGAGAAATACCTCCATAATTAGAATCTCTCATTATACTACCATTATTTCGCATTCCTCTCATCTCCGCTCTTTGCACGTTTTCGTTTGTGAGAACCACAACCTCTATTTATAAGAGGCAAACTTGATTGTCAAGACTTACTGCAGCGTAGAGTGTCTTGGTCTCCAAGACTTGCTGACTAGCTAAATACATTAGCTATTAAATTATTTACATAAAACGTAAATATAGTTGCCTCTTCCCAGCTAGCTTTAGAAGTAGGTTTGGTATATACCATACACCAATGCATCAATTATTTGCTAAAAACCAAGAGACATCCTTATGTCTCCACAAGCCAACTTCACAAATTAATTTACGTCAACCACATCTCAACTCTCACAGCCAACATCAATTATTTGCTGGAAACCAAGAGACATCCCTCTGTCTCCACAAGCCAACTTCATTTCTTCACAAGTTAACTTACGTCAACCACATCTCAACTCTCACAGCCAACATGTTGGCTCGAGCCAACACTCTCTTATCAGCCAAACAAATTTCCATGAACCAATCAAATGTTGCCTTAATGTCACATCAATCTACCTTAAACAAAACAATCCAAAAACAAAAAACAAAACAATCTAATTTAACTCCTAAAAATCGTTCAAATCATTTCGGTAGTTCAAACTCTATATTAAAAAATACTACGAACTTATGATAACATCTATTTTCTAGTTTCTACTTCAAAACTTAATTTTAGTCTATTCAAAAATACCATTTTTTACATCTCCAAACATCAGTGTAAACATAATCTAGAGCTCCCTTAATCTAGTGCACCGTTGTACCAAACTTCACTCTAGTTTGCTTTCCTGAGACACAACGCTCACAAAATTTTAACTTGTTGGTGTTTGCACCTTTCTGTAGACCTTGCTTAACTAATCTCTATAAAACTTTCTCACCAGCATATCCAATATGCATATGTCATAATCTGGTAGTGTCTACATCATCATTACCTATGCTCTTGGCAACTGCTGTATCACCAATAACTGTACTTCCCTGTAGAAAAAATAATTTCATGTGTCTTTAACTTCTCATCAACACAAGTGAACTAGAGACAACCTTGGCAACACCATTCTTCAATGTGATAGTATGCCGATCTTCATCTAAAGTACCCAAAGAGATAAGTTTCTTTGCCAAATTCGGAACATACCAAATATTAGTCAAGTCTTTGACTACTCCATCATGCATCTTCAGACGGATTGTACCAATCCTCTTTATTTTACATGGACTGTTATCTCCTATCAAAACTATCCGTTCATTCAACTCCCTGGAAGAAGAGAATCACTCCTTTTTCGGACACATATAACGAGAACAACCAGAATCCATAATCCACTTGTTTGAAATATCAATTGTAGTCGTAGTCAAAGCAAAATCAAAATCAAAATCAAACTCATTTTCATCTTCTTTGGCAACATTTGTTTCATCACTCTTCTTGTCTCTATTGTTCAATTTAGGGCACTCATTCTTCTAATGTCATTTCATACGACAAAAGGCACACTCATCTTTCGCAGAAAATTTGCATCTGGATTTGGAACGTGATTTACCTCTCTTTTCAAATTGTTTTTTCTTCTTCAAATCTTCCTCTTGCTACAAGCAATTCACCTCCCACATCATGCAACTTCTTTTCTTTCTTTCTATATTCACTATTCAACAAGGCACTTGAAACATCATCATACTTCACATCATTCTTCTCATTAAGCAGAGTAGTAATCAAATGCTCATACTCGTCAGGTAGAGAATTAAGCAAACACAAAGCTTTATCCTCATCACTAATCTTCACATCCGTTAGTCAGATCTGCGAGTATCTTATTGAAGCTATTGATGTTCTCAGTCATAGAAATACATGGTCGATAAGTGAACTGAAAGAGTCGCCTCTTGAGATGAAACCGATTCTTAGCACTCTTGGTCATGTATTGATCTTCTAACTTCTGCCACAAAACCTTTGCAATGGTTTCCTTCATAACACAGAACTTCTGATCTTAAGCAAGACACAATCTGATGTAACCATAAACCTACTTGTTTATTCTCCGCCACTCCGCATCATCCACATCCTTGAGCTTTCCTTCGAGTGCAATATCAAATTCTTATTGACATAAGACATTTATCATCTCATACTGCCATATACTAAAATTACCTCATTCCATCGAACTTTTGAACTTCAAATTTGGCATTGCGCATCGTTGTTCTAGTGGAGATCAAAGAACCTGATGATGAAGGTTTCTCTTTGTCACTCATTGAAACCAATTTGCTCCAAAGTTTTAGAACTTGGGAGTTCTTATACCAATTTTTTGTGCGGAAACGTGACAAATGGTGGCAATCAATCAACGAGTAACACAAATAATAACAAAATAAGTAACACAATGATTTATAGTGGTTAACTCGATCAATATGATTGAGTTACGTTCACTCTCGAAGCTAACGAGAAATTTCATTATGATCAATCTAAGAGATTACAACTTAAATAAACTCCTACTACCTAAAATCTAAATACATCCAAATACATCCAAAGCTCTGCTCTTCTACAACTTGAGAATACTCTTCTCTCCATTATAACTACAAGATAACTTGGCCATACTAGAACTATTTAACTTTCTACTTCAAAATTATCTTAACAATTGAAGAAAAAAACTGTTTTGATCTCTCTAGAAAGCTTATCTCTCTCTCGATCACTTCGTGCGGCTGCCAACATAAAACATTCATATAGGGTATGCTTCCAATACTCCCAATAATGCTAGTCACGTGCTGCACCATCTTTTCTTTTTCTTTTTTGAGAGGGGGAGCTGCACCATCTAAGAGAAGGAATTGGTTTTGCTGGGCCAAATTATGTGAAGTCCAATCCAACACCTTTCTCTGCTCACATTTGATCCCAAATGGCAAATAAAGTGATGAGAGAATCCACCAAAATTTGGTTATCATCAATGCAGCTAGCTAGCAAGTCTAAAGAGCTCAAGTCATCCCCAAAAGCCATGCAACGTACAGAAGAGACGCTTGCACGTCAATCCTGGCCTCCTTCCACGCGTTGCTCCAAACCTCTCAAAATTTCAAACCGCCGTCTCTAACTTCCATCATTTCCTCACAAACGCACAAACTCACACTGCTCTCTCTCCTCTCTACCAGCTTAATTTTGCTAACTCTCTTCCTTCGTTATCAATGGCATCAAACACCAACACTAACAACTCCACCGCTACGTCGACAATGACTGACTCCGGCAACCCCCTTCCAGTTCTGACAGCGGTCGAAAGTCTCACCCTCAATGCCGAGACCCCCGAGGCCTTATCCTCTTCTGTACCAAAGAGTAGTGAAGGTGCAAGTACTGAATCCGAACCCAACGCCACCGCGGCTAAAGAGCGTGAGTTGGTCTGTGTGGGAAGGAACAATAGGGCTATGACTTGGGGTTACAGCTTGCACATTGGAAGGAGACAAGAGATGGAAGACGCCATTACCATTGTTCCTTCGTTTATGAAGCTCCCGTGTACTGCTTTCGGCGGCTGTACAGCGCCGGAGTGTAAATACGCTACGGTGGACTCGTCCGTTCATTACTTCGGTTTGTTTGATGGCCACGGTGGCGCCCAGGTAATTCGATCATCTCATTGATCAGTCTCCTGATTTCATCGTAGCTGCTACATGATGATATATAGTAGATGTGAAAATGGTTGCTATATATTTTTATAGCCGAAAAAAAAAGAGTACGTAACGTTCTTTTGTTTTGTCCTAATCAGCTTCCTCGTTCTTCCATAATTTTTTCCGTTAGAAATAGACTAATCCTAATTAGATTCTTTTTATAATCTGCATCAGACCCCTCACCAAAAACTCTTCTGAATATTAATATTGACTCGGGCAAAAAAAAAAATTACTCTGGTCAGCTTACCGTATTAGACTTTAGCCACTTGTACGTAAATGCAGCTGACAAGAGTGAGAGAGGGTGTGAAATTTCTACCATGCAAGAACTGTGACAGTAAAAACTAAAGACGTGGCAATGGACTCCTTCCACGTGTCCCAAGATTCAGACGGACTCATGTCATGCAGTGGGCTTTTGCGTTCTATAGGCCCACGTTTTGGCTTCTGAGGGGGATCAAGGGTTTTTACGTGTCGTGTCGTATAGGTCGATAAACACGGCATCCACACCAGATAGAGTTTTCCCGATTTCAAAGAGCGTCATCAGTACTCAGTACTCAGTACTCAGTACCTGGCCCTTCAATTTTTCCCTTCCTTTTTCTAAATTCTGATACCAAGTTCATACTTCATGCCACAACAAAACACTAATTGTATCCAAAAAAATATAACAAAACACTAACTTATAAAAATAATAATTAAAAACTGAAATTGTGTTGTGAATAAATTAGGGATTTAGGGTTTTTGGTTTTCGTCCGGCCACCCACGGCTCGGCGACGGCCTCTGGCCTCGTCGGTGCGGCGCGAGTGCGGCCGGACGAGAGTTTGGTGTACTGAGATGGATGAAGCTAGGGGCAGGAACTGTGGTGGGCTGTTTGTGCCTCTGCTCGAGCTTGGGAGGAGGATGTGGGGTAAGCAGGTGCAGGTTGGTGGAGGAAGGGTTCATGTCGTGCGTCTGTGGTCCTTGGTCACGCACCGTCGACGACGGAAGGGAAGACTGGTCGTTCTGGTTTGTGTCGAAGTGTGGTTTCGATGGTTAGGGCGTTTGAATTTAGGCGTGCTATGGTGGTTGAGGACTTCGGATTAGCGGCGGGCTGGGGAGCGACTTGGCCTTGCTGTTGGCTGATCGGCGAGGATCCAGGATGGTGGCGCGGCGGTGTGTGGGTCTGGGGAGGTGCAAAGACAACGAATAGTTCTCCTCCTTTGTCGGGTCGGGCTTGCAGCATACACAAGTTCTATTTTATTGGGGTTGTCCATCTTGGGCCTATTGGTTTAGTTAGGGTTTTGTTCATGTTTGTTTATTTTTGTCTAGGTTCTTGTTTTGAGTTTATTTGTCCCTGTTCGTTTGAGCTAGGGTTTATGTGTCCTCACTCTTTGGAGCTAGGGTTTTGGTTTCGTAATCAAGTTGTGGAGTTATGAATATGACGTTTTTCCCTGGAACAAGGTGGTCTATATTCGGTGCTTTTCAAGTTGTCAATGTGAAGGCGAATTTCCCTTGCACGTGGTCTCGATGCCTTGGGACATGGTGTTAGAGATGATGATTTTGTCTGTTGTAACATTGGTGGCAAGGTTGTATCGGGTTATCTGAGATTGTGTTTTTAGGTTAGTAGCCTTATTTTGGCGAGTGGTATGCTTAGGGGTTGGACCCGATTGACTCTGTTCATTTGTTCGTTATGACGAACGCACCCTTAAGAATTAGTGATTGGCGAAACGAGTGTTTTGGTGTAGATACCTTTACCGAATGTTCCACGGTGTAATTTGTTGATGATTAATAAAATGTCTCTTTCTAAAAAAAAAATTAATATATCTTGGTTAAAGGTCATTGGTTGTTTAGAATTTAACACATGAAATATTTTGTGTTGTTAGATGAGATATTTTATTACGAATTAACACATTTAAGTAATTTTGACTTATTAGATTGTTTCAACGATGAGTATTCTACGTCGTATTAAACTTATATATATATCTTTCGACATTAGTCAATATGAAATTATGAACTTATACATCTCATCTCTTGATAGGGTTTCCTTCATAATAATAATAATAAAAATACATTTTGGTGATCTTACCAGAATTTATTAAAAATTGAAATCATATTTTTAAAAATTATTGATTTAAAAGTAAAAAAAGAAAAGAAAAAGGTAAAAACCTTGAAAGAAGACCGAGGGGTTTCAACTCTACCGCCGTTTCTTTTTAATGGTGTGTTTGGGACTGAGAAATGGAATTCGTTTACGTTTTAATTGATGAGTCTTCGCCGAGCAACAGATGAAAGGTACTTTGCTCTTTAACTTCTCCACCTTGGATACAACTGGAGCTGATTCTATACGCCCTTTTTGTGTTTTCATTAGTTTTTTGCATCGATGTAGTAGAACTACAACACTGATCTGTGATTATTTGTGCTCTGTCTGTCTGATTTTCATATTTGCTGTGATGGGTTGTAACCAGTTCGGTGATTATTTGATACCCTTTTTGGCCTATCCTTAATTTCGTTGGTTTTTACTTCCTTTTGTATTTGATCAAGTTACTATCTTTACATACCCATTCTGCTTGTTTGTGATTTCTTCTACCCGCTTTCTGCTATACAATGGTCATTAGAACTGATAGTCTTTCCAAGGACAATTCAGTATGCACGGTATGCGAGGGGATTCTGTCTATCAATGATTGCTATAATCTGCTCGAAAGTCTTCAAATGTGGTGATTCATCGTAAAGGAAATGGTTTCAATAACGTTATATAATTTTTCATCTTCATTTTCGATTGACAGTTTAAATTGCTGTACACTTTAGTTTCCACATACATTTGTCATCTTAACTTTGCATTTGAATCAAGATAAACTAAGATATCTTAGAATGTATCTGAAATTCAGAACCTGCTCAAGTGTCATCATGCTCTTTGTATCATGATACTTAACAAATAAATGTATTGCACATGAATTATGGTAACAAAATATTGATTGTTAATTTAACGATGACTATTATTTTCATATTCGGATTCAGTATGTGGTGGAGTTAACTGACTTAAATTATTAGAAATGAGGGAAAGTATAGGTAACAACAAGCATGAGTCAGTTACTAAAAAGGAAAGGGCTAATTCACAAACTTATGGGATTCAAATAAGAAGAATTTTCATGTCAGAAAACATCACAAATTTTGTATGTCAGGGAATCTGAATTGTTGGATAATTTATTTTTTCTTGGTAAAAAAGTTGGATAAACAATCTGATCTTGTAGAATATGTGGAGTCGTCTTTTATCACAATTTAAAGCAAATATTTTGAGTAAGATATAAGAAAATCCAAGTATAGCTATACATACTTTCATAAATCAATAGATGTTCGAGGAGAAGCTGATCTGTACATTAATGAATGTCACTGAAATTTAATGTATATTTTGGGCTTAGTTTTCTATTTTAATCTTGCTAGATCAAGAGGTGATGGCTTTCATTTTCATTCTTGTTTTCATGGTATTAGTAACTCAAAGACTAGAGAACATTAAGCATAATTCACCTTTCCTTACCTCATTTTATTGGTGAATGGAGATACCATTTGGGTCAGAGATTGTTCACTGAGGATACTCTCGACTTGTACTTTGTTTCTAGGGACAATTTAGATGAGAGGTTGTTTCCAGAGATTAGTTTCACGGTCTCACTTCCCTCCACGGTTTTATGGGAGAAGGAAGATTTGGCCCAAAGATTGTGTTTTATTTTGAATGACCGTGCTATTGGAAAACCCTAACAGATCATACTAGTTTCACATCATGTTTCCAGAACCAATTTTACAAGTCAGGCATTCATCTTCCAAGTACTTTAATCAACTACTTTCCAACAATGAAGACAGGGCCAGACTCCAAGGTGCTTATCTGCCAAATTGTGATTGCTCTTTTTGGCCGTATTTGGTTCAGTTTTGGACTATTTCTAGAATGAATACTTATATAAGGGGGTTGTATTTCTCGTAAGCTTCTACAAGTGGACTGTACTTTTGTCCAATTCTGTCATGCGGTGAAGCGCCTCTGGTTTTCACTGATGCATGTTCTTTTTCGTGGTCGTGCACTCATGCCACATATTGTAGAATTAATTTGTAAATTTGGAAGTTATGTACGTGCAGCTTGACACATCTCAACTGAACCACCATCATAAATTCCTTGCAGACTGCTTGAATTTGTTATACACTGTTAGATTATATGTGGTTTTCAAAATGTAAGAGTTATGTGTTTTGGGGTGATTATAGTAGGCTACTATCGGTGTGCAATGCATGGAGAAATTTAGTTGAAACTCCAGTTACAATTCTTTTGTGTATATTCGGTCCAGATTAAATGTGGAAATTTGTCTAACTTTTCTAGTTAAGGGTGTATCTTTGACGCAACTCACTTGCATACATTGCTTCTTTTGTGAAGAGAACTGTAACGGAGCTTATAAATATAAATTTATTCTTATATATGGTAGGACTTAAGTTACATTTCTGAATGCTTTTGTGATCATACCACCACGTGGCTGCGTGCATGCGATATTGGAATTTCTATATTTTCTTTTCAGACGTAGGTGGCTCGCAGATGGTCTTTTTCTGCTTTATGTTTTATGAACTTAATATGAGATAAACCCGCATAAACATTCTGAATTGTCCATTGCAAAGGCTCCTCTCCTCATTTGCTAGTGATCAGTTGAATTCTGTTCACTCTTGAGGAGCTCTTCTTGTGTTCTCTTCAATTTTTTTGTATTAGTGTCCCACATAAAAGGCTTGCGTATGTTCTGATAATGGGACTGTTGTAGAAAATGTTTACTATTAGACATTGGATGCTTGTTCTTGTCTCATCATCTGGATGATAATTACAGGTGAGTCGTTATTGCTCAAAGAAGCTCCATGAACTATTAGCCGAAGAATGGAATCGTGGGAGCAATGAAAATGAATGGGATAGGAGGTGGAAGGGAGCCCTTACCCGGGCTTACAACAGAGCAGATGATGCATTTATAGACAACACATTAGCACTAGACACAGTTGGAACGACAGCTGTGGTAGTTATTCTGTCAGCTTGCCAGATCATTGTTGCCAACTGTGGTGACTCTAGGGCCGTGCTTTGTCGTGGGAGTCAAGTGATTCCTTTAACATTCGACCACAAGGTCAACCCACTAACTTCTAAGCTCTTTCTTGTTTGTACACTCGTTTGACAGTGAAGTTTTAAAGCTGAAAGCTACTTAAAGGCTATTTCATATGGTAGTTACTACCCATTCAAAAGTTAGCATGTCAGTGTAGTGGACTTATCTCACCTTTAGAGTCGCTCGTTCTTCTATTTGACTTAAGTTATATGCAGGAGTTTCATATTAAAGAGCCGTTTTATCAGTAAATATGTTTCCTCTTTTTTTATTATTTCTCTCTCACAGCATTGCCCTCGTTCTTGATACATTCACTATATAAAGCAAACATACATTTGTAACAAAGGCATGCGACAAATCAAACATACTAAAGGAAAATTTATAATTCCTGCTATATATTGTTGGTAATTCCGTAGAGATACTGAAACTGTCTACTGTTTTCAGCCAGATAGAGCTGATGAACTAGTAAGAGTTACCGAAGCAGGAGGCAGAATTCTGTATGTTGGATGCCCCACAGTGGAGGGGGTTCTTGCCATGACAAGAGCAATAGGTTTTTCCTCCTAACCCTTTATAGATTTATTTTAGGGATTTGTTATTAATACACCCCGCATATTTCCATTCTAAAATTACTTTTATTAATATATGATTGAAGGATAGGAATAATAAAAATATTTTCAAAAAAGTACAAAATGGTGTGTTAATAGCAAATTACGTTGTGGTAATAATTTTTCTTTTTACTTCTTATTATCATTATTGTTGTTTTAATTATAATTATCTTATTTCGGTTCTTTTCCTTTCTTTTTTTTTGCTATTATCTTTGCTTGAAAACATGATCAATATGTTTTCGAGTAGCAGCATTTTACTTTAATCAAGTACTCAAATCCTCAATGCAGTTGGTCGTGTATCAGAGCTAACATCTCTCATTATCGTGGTTGTCATACCAGCTTTTGAATTTGCAGGATCTATTCTTTTTCAAATTTAACAAGGCCTACTCATTCCATTGACTTGATAGAAATGCTGCTGAAACCACATGTTTTGCTTATTTCCAAGGGCTGTCCAAACATGTGCTGATTGTATTTGCACAACTGATATTAGTAGTTTACAATGACTGTTAACTGTTATGCAATCGAATCAAGCAACCGAAGCTTTTCTTCTTCTTCACAATAGCAACTTTATTTAGAGCCTAGATAATATGCATAGTTGTATGTCCCTGATTTAGGTGACCAAGATCTGAAGCCGTGGGTTATTTCGGAGCCAGAAGTTTCTTTTTTGACCAGGACGGACACCGACGAATGCTTGATCCTGGCGAGTGATGGCTTATGGGATGTCATGTCTAATGACGAGGTTATGGCGATGACCTGCAGGATGCTGAAGGATCTTCGCAAGCAGTATATAATGTCAGTAAGTAGTGTTTTCAGCCCAGCACAGTATGTTGCAGAACGAGTCCTAGAGAATGCTCTTCGGACTAGTACAGATAACGTCTCCGTCATTGTTATTGACCTGAAAAGGCTGAGGAAAAGAATGCAACAAAAGGCAGAAGCAGATATATGATGATATAAGGTCAAAATAGTTAGGGACTGGCCTTTTCGTCATTGGGTACTTCTACCTAAGATTTCCTGTATATGGAGTTGAGTTTTAACAAGTATGGACGATAGGATTTCCATTTTAAAGATCTTTTTGCAGATGATAAGCTGCAAATCTGTAATTGAATCTTTGCAGCTTTTCTGAAATCATGAAATCCGTATTGCACCAATGCAGTGTTATTTTTCTGCATTGGTCATCTTAACTATGCCCTTGGGTGTTTTATAATTTTAATAGGTATTTCCAGTGCTTGAGATACCAACTCAAGAAGACTGGTGATGAAATCACCAATCAAGCTCCTCCTATAGTGGTTTTGTCCAAACAAGACTCCATATAGTGTTAAGCTTACCAAGTTCTTTCCTGTTCAGATAGCTAAGAGCCTAGGACCTAGGCTTGAATTTTTGTTGGGTAAAAGTTTGGTGCACTTGCTGCGTAGTCCTACAGTCCTACTACTACCTAAAATAATGGATTCCTAAGAGATGTGCAGAATTGATGCTGCAAGAGTGTATTTGCTGAAAAGTTGTCAAGAAAGCAGCCTGAAAATGGCTAAAAGCTAACTTGTACATTATGGTTGCAGCAATGCCCCCAAAATTGGGATTATTCCCAAGGGCACGTTTTTGTTGAGAAGTGGTATATACTCCAAATGGTGCTCTGTAGCAGCTTATTCTTCGGTTCGGTTATTGCTACCATTCTGTTACAGGGGAAGTGGCTTCACACTCGAGATGACTTTACTAGTAGATAAATCTTCCATCTTTGTGGCCAAAATGCACCTTGAAATGACTAAAAGCTTTCTACATGCTGGAAATGAGTCTTGATTCTATTTACTTGAGTTGTAAGGTTTACTGGAAACCAAGAATGCTGCAAAGAAATTCCCAGATAATATAACTCAGATCAACAAAAGGAATATAAGTGAATGGTTCACTCATAGTGAAATCGATTTTTTTCAAGAACAAGGGGTCACAAGTGTTTTTGCCAACAGTTAGTGAGAATAATTAATATCTAGTTACCTTTCATCTTTCTCCAATAATTAATTATTTTATCGATTAATTACAAAATACTCCCGAATTATATACTCACTTTTCACTTTCAAACCCAACTATCATTTTTTTGCATTTTCATGCTCCAACTTTTGCTCAGTTAATACTTTCGAACCATGGACCTTGGCCAGCACTAATCAATCACGTACTTACCACCAGAGCACTTGGTGGATATCAAGTAACCTCGCCACCGCAAACATATAACGCTTACAGTACTTGGTATATTCTTTCCCATTTTGTTTTGTTTTAACTGAATATGATAAACAATTCATTATTACCTACCGTACCTTTTCATTTCCATTATAATATAAGTTAAAACTTAAAACACTATTTCTCCTCATAAAAAAATAGAAAAAATATACTGTTTTTTTTCTTTCAAAAAGAATGTAGATAAGTATTATTATAAAATTAAGGACAAAAATATCAGATTTTGAGCATATTTTTATAGATAAGAAATGAGTATTACCACAATAATATTAAAAAAAGTTATTTTGTCTTTTATTATTTGAAACAACTAAATTTGGAAGGTTATTTTTTTTCATATGCGATCAAGATTTGTCAAAGTAAGCCGGCCATGACAATTGCTTAAACTCAGGATTTTTGCAAATATAAAAAAAAATATCGTAGATATGTCCTAAAATATAATATAACATATATAAAACGTAAAGATAACATCCGAGAGTCAAAATAAAACTTTATGAGAAAATTCGGAGATACTATTAGATTTTTAGAGCGAGTTTTTCATGAACTAAATTAATTATCAAAAATATAAGATTTTATTTTTCATTATTTCACATAATTAAATACAAATAAATTTCAAAGATATTTTTTCGATGAATTTTTTCAAAGATAATTTTTTTTGAAACAATTTTTTTTGAAAGATATTAGTCCTCTAAGCATTGTTTGTATGTGAAATCACCGATCGAGTTGTTATACTGGTATTATTGGAGATGAAAAATGATGTATTGATGGTGTATAGTGATTGAAACAAGTCACTATAAATATGATGATAACCATAATTATGGTGTTAATTGTCATTAGTGTGGTGGTACGTCGAATTGTTGGATTTGGGAATGGTGCAGGTTCGAATCTCGTTGGCAGCACAATGTGTTATACATCAAAGCATCATTAATCAGTAGTTCTTCCATGGGGCAGCCGTGCCACGTGGAAGATGGGGAAGCCAATGGTTGACCTTGCAGGGGGTGGATTGGGGTATTTTGGGGTTTGGGAAGAATGAAAGAGGGACATTATGGGTACAAATTTTTTTCTCATTGCTTGGGCCTGACCAGGGGCGGAGCCATGTTGAGGCTATAGTAGGCCCAGCCCCCCTGAGATCCAATAAGTATCATTTTGTGTGTCTAAATTACATATATTCTTAGTTGGTGGGGTGGTTGATGAAATCAGTTACATGTGTTAGGTCTCCGGTTCGAAACCCAGATCCAATTTTTTTTTTCCTTTGTTTTTATTTTTTTTGGTTTCCCTTTAGCTATTTATTTAGTTTGTAGTGTGTCTACATATGCAATTTTTTCCCAAGGCTCCTCCTGACTTGAAAGTCTGGCTCCGCCCCGGGGCCTGACAAATGTATCTGTCAAGCGGTCCTATGGAAGTGCTGCACATCATTAATAGCAGGTATATTATAATAAACCAAAATGACCCTAACAATTGTGCAACGTCACCTCTTAACAGATTCAGTTGACGGCAAGGTATGGATGTATTAACAGAGTAAAAGTTGGGGTATCAAAATGAAAAAAAATGATACTTGGGTATGAAAGTGAAAGTGGGTGCCTAATTTGGAGGCTCTTTTGTAATTAATCCTTATTTTAACTAGTTTTACCAAATGTATCATGGGATTTATCTTTTTAGAGAAATAGAGAATCATATGAACAATAAGAAATTAAAATGTAATCTGTTTTAGAGGAAAATGCCATAACTCTGAAGTGTATTAACAGTTAATCGAATAAAGCTTTATACTACTGGGAGTTTGGGAAAGTATCAAAGTGTTCCTACCTGGAACAGGAAGCTTATGTACCATAGGAAATGATCATCACCAGGATGAGCTAAAGCCAACTCTTAAGCTGGTGAGTAACCACATTAGAGAGAAACAGGAGATCGCAAGATTAATATATTACATACCGTGCGTATTTTCATCTGTATAATCATCCTTGCAACTATTTTAGCTTAAAATATGTGTATGTATGTGTGTATGTATATATATGCTGCGACTGTGATCATTAGCTTGATTAAAATTAAATTTAGAAACCACAGATGTTGCAAAATTGGTAAGTGATAACTAATTAGCACAAGTTGTGACTTCGGTATTTGTTTAGTTTTATTGTAGCAGTTTGCTTATAATTAGTTATTGGTAAACAGTACGTTACTAGTATTACTAGTATCTCTTTCCCCCTTTCTCTCTTCCCACCATGCCATTACTCTCTCTCTCTCTCTCTCTATATATATATATACACACACCCCTTCCTCCCTTTCCCAGTTTATAATTAAGAAGCAACGACATATTTGTCCCCTGCATATGTGTATAACTGTATATGGCTCCACCTTCCACATATTCTCCACGACTCCGGCCACGTACTACTTTTCTTTTAATTGTCGATCATCAAATGGAAAGAAAACCTCATTCGCAGGCAGCTTGGTATGATGAGGCAATCCCTCTTTTCCCAGGTCGACCTCGAACCTCTTTTTCATTGTCTAAAATTTATACGCAGAGAAAACCACACCCATGCATGTTTGCTTGAAAACTATGTTTTCAGTAACTCGATCAAGTTACATTTCATCGCTCGATCAGTGATGATCGATATTTATAAATTAAGGAGTTTGCAACGGTGTTGCATTAGAAATGTCATGGACTGATGGTTATATATATATATATATATATAGTTGGGTTTGTTGGGTAATATTAGGGTCTCAACGAAGTCATAAGGTGAAGGCCTCAAATCTTACGTGACATATAATTTAATTTTTATTTTACAACGTACATAACAAAAATCAAAACACAAATCTTGTCCTTTTATATTGATTTTTAAATTTATTTATTTAGTTTCATTTCATTATCTTAATTATATAGATTATATTATAGATAGATATTTTCTTTTCTAATCGATTATTAATTGTCTTCCCTTAAAATCAAATCATACCATGATTATATCAGTAAATAATCTTAATTGTTTTCCTTATTAATTCTTTAAAATTTAGTTCTAGTTTCTATATCAAGATCAACTACATATTTTCGTGAGAGAAATAAACCAAAAAAAAGTAGAATTAAGATATGGATGTCACTACCAGAAGAATGCCTATAGCCGATGATTTGGTGTCGTCAGTCTGTCCCATTTTCTCGTCGGGTATAGTCTATACCCGACGACTTATTGTCGGTTATAGTGTCGTCGGTAATCCACCGTCGGTGATACTATAACTAACGATGAATTAGGTTATTCGTTGGAAAAAAAAAGGTGACTAAAGGCAACCATATAATATCGTCGGTTATAGTTTCAAACTATAGCCGACGATGTTGACATATATCGTCGGTTATAGTTATTATTAATTATTTATCCCAGAACCTGCATTCCCAAAAAGTCATCAATATTGTTCAAATTGAAAATCAAAAACTATTGAACCTATAGTAGTAAATAATTAAAATAAAAAACCGAAATCGTTCAAATCTATATACATATGCGTACGTAGTAAATAATTAAAATAAAAAACCGAAATTGTTCAAATCTACGGGTTTCCTAAGTCTATGTGGTCAAATGGATCGTCAAAACTTGGTTGGTCCTGGTCTGGCTGAGGCTGCGGCTGAGGCTGAGGCTGTGGCTGTGGCTGAGGCTGTGGCTGTGGCGCACCGAAAATGGGCGGGGGAGCTATCTGGATTCCAGATGCCTGCAACTGTGTATAACAGTGCTGCATCCATGTCCCCATCATCTGCTGCTGTTCGGCCAACCGATTCTGCTCTGCGGCTCGCGCCTGCTCCATCTCCTCCATCCGACGCCGTTGAGCTTCCATCTCAATCGCTTGCCTATGAAGCTGCTCCTGTAGCTCATTAGCCTTCGAAGATGATCCCGATTCGCGAGAGAATTCATAGGTCTTCTTCAGCAGCCCTTAACCCCACTTTCCGGAACCCCTGCAGTAGAAAGTGTTCTTCCCTGGAGGGATCGCAATTGACATAATCCTGGCCGCTACGATCGGATCAGATTGATCAATCTGATCAATCGGGAGTTCCGCATCGGGGGTGTTGGGATAGCGCTCTCTCGCCACTTGAGTCAACACCTCCGGAATCACCTCCTGAACTCTCGCCTAATTGACAAAGAAAAATAAAATATTAATTAATGTAAACAATCTAAAAAAATAAGAAATATGTTTATTTTATTATAAGGACACTTATAGCATATTCGGGGGACTGCGGATACGCGTGCTGCATCGTATAGACAAGCGGAGGGACTTCTGGGTGGTTGGCCACCTCCTCGATCCAACCCGAGTATGATCTGGAACCGGCATGATGATTTTTTGTGTTTTTGGCCCGGTTCCTTGTGTTGACTTCAAAAATAGCCTGCTCGATTAATCCAACATCAAAAAAATATTAGCCAAATAATTTGAGGGAAGTACGATAAAACAAAATTTTAATCGATCGAAGGTTGCGTACCTTCAATTTCGGGTTGTTAAAGTGAACCACAAGCCATCGCCACTCGTACTCCCTATAACGAAACTCGCTAGGGGTACCGGAACGATCATCGCCGTACTTTTTTCAATGTTTTTTCAGCTCCCCCTTCCACTCCTTATACCTATATTAATAAAACACAAATGTTAGTAACTTACAATATTTTATGAACATAATCAAAAGAAACAAAATAATCGAAACAAATGAATCTAGTAACCTGCTCCCCTGCACTTCATCCGCCCACGTGGGTCTAATGTGGTTGTCCACGCGGAACCACCTCTGCAATGCATATATATATATATCAATAATATTAAAAATTTATATAAAAAATATACATAATGAATATACAATTCTACTCACGGACAATGCATTATTCAGCTCATATTTGACGGATTGCGGCACTGAATTCCAATCTGGCCACAACATTGGGACTCTATCCCGTATGATGCTGCTTGCCATCCCTGCGTACTTTCGAGTGACCTTTTCCTCGATCACCTGCCCTCTATCCCCGGTCGGAATCATAACTTGGCCACCACCGCTAGCCTGAATGGCGTCGTCCAGTAACTTGCCGACGACGGGGCCTCTGGTTCTCTTTTGTTTGTCACCGGGCACGATCTCGCCTATCACATATATATGTAGACGATTTTTTAAACATCAACACCTAATTGAATTTAAATATTACTAAGTAAAAAGATATCACTAATTAATATTTACCTGATTCGTTGGTGCGTTGTCCTGGAATCCTCACACTCCAGAGAGGTTCCGGGAAGGGTACATACGCGTATGCCTGGTCCGGGGTAATGAACCCTAGCTGTCATGGAACAGGCATCCCCATGGAATCGACATCCCCGTGGAATCGACGAGAGGTATCGTCGGGATTTCCAACGGTAAGAATATGGTAGACGGCGGGCATAGTCGCATCCTGGTCGAGGACTGAGTCGATCCACCAGCCTCCTCGGAAGAATGAGGAGTCTGGTGGGTGAATGGGGAAGGGTCCTCGCGATGAATCTCCGGCATTCTGACCGAGGATTGAGTCGCACTATCCGTTTCCGGCGTGCGACTGACCTCATAAAGCCTCCTCGTGCCTGAGGATCGAGCAGGCTCGACCTGCTGCTGCTGAGGTTGTCCCTCACCCAGAAGTGTACGGTGCCGAGAGGTGGGAGGAATGCTGTAAGTGTTGCCGACGCTGGTGGATCCTGATGCGGACCGACTTCCGGTGCCCTCATCCCCACGTCCCGATCTCCCTCTCCTTCTCGACCTCCCCCTCGACCCCCCTCGGGAAGCACCGCAATTCAACCAATTCATCGTTGCTATAAAAGTTACGTAACATACTCAATTTTATACATTTTTTAAAATCAACAATAAAATTAAAGTTAATTTCATATAAAATTAAAATTAAAATCCTTCCACTCACATAAAATTTCTATTATATCACCTAATTTCATTATATATTAATTCCTTCATATATAATTCCACTAAATTGCAAAAACTCAAAATAATTCCAATTAATCCAAAAATTCGACGCTCAAAATAATTCTCAATATAATTTCACTAAATTACAACAATCCAAAAAATCAGCACTAAAAAATTCAATAATATCCAATATATAATCCAATAATTAATTAAGCTCCTCTATATATAAACCAATAATTCTAATTAAAAATCCAAAAAATCAACAATAATTCCCAATATAATCCAATAATTCCAACAATCCAAAAAATCAACACAAAAAAATTCAATAATATCCAATAATTAATTAAGCTCCTCTATATATATAATCCAATAATTCTAATTAAAAATCCAAAAAATCAACAATAATTCCAACAATCCACAAAATTCAACAATAATCCAATACATATTCACACAATTCATCCAAACATCCACATTATCGATAAACAAACTAAACAAATTAAAATCTAACCTAAATGTAGAAAAAATTCGAAATTTGGGATTAATTTAGGGTTAGGGATTTAATTAGAACCAGTTTTTTGGATTTTAATGTAGGTGCTTGGAGGCTTGAGGATCGATGGACGACGACTTGATGATGAAAAGCTTGCTTGAACGACGGCGGCGGCAGAAATGGAATCGGAGCAGATTGAGATAGTTTTGGGCAGTTTCGTTCTGCCCAAAACGGCTGTGTTGGGAAATATAACACGAAACTATAGCCGACGATATAAGTATTATCGTCGGCCATAGTATAACCGACGATATTTGATATGAATATCGTCGGTTATAGTTTTTTTTATTTTTTTTTTCATATGCATCTCAATTAATAATACGAAATTATTAGAAAGAAAAAAAACGGAAATTATTTAAAGCCTAAATTAAAATGGCATTTAATTTTTTTTTTAAATCTAACTTATTACACCATGGTAAAAAAATGCTCAATTTATGATCTCTATTTTTCCAAAAAAACTTAATTGACCTGATTTTATCTAAAAAAAAACTTATAAACTTATAAAACATATTGTTGAACTACCGATTAATTCAAATCTCTCTCTCTCTCTCGATCTCTCTCTCGATCTCTCTCTCTCATTATCCGAGGTATTTAATTAGCAATTTAATCGACACAATTGATGATTTTAATTGATGTTGCATAAAATTGTTTCCGTTCGTAGTTGTAGTACTCAATTTGTTCCTCACACTATAAACAATAAGAGATCGAACTCTAGTTATATATCTATACAAAAAGGCTATGAGTATTTTTTTCCTAACTTATAAAAAATGCTCCTTACACAAAGTATCTACTTTAATTAATTACATCGATCCAATTAAGTTAAAGTCGATCATCTTCATACACATCATTTTACATTGCACGTTCAAACTCAAATTAACACATACATACACTAAGGCGCATAGTAAGAATCATCGCTTGAGTCAGAATCATCGCTTAGTCTCACAATACCAACACACATATAAAGCCACAACATTCTAAGGCCACCTGTCAAAGCATGTATACTCCCGGTTTGACACAATTCATTCCTTAGAGTATAATAGTGCACTATCTGTAAGGGACTAGGGCCCTTGGCTAACTCCTACAATAACAAAATAATTTACCAACAATTCACTTAAGCACGAGTTAATTCGTACTATACACCCGACTTCACACTTCAATCATAACGATCACAACAAGTCTTTAATTAAGACTATGTATATAGATCATAGAGTATATATTTACATCATAATTTTGTAATGAATATATACGTAATAGAATTTGTAAAGGAAGAAAGATCAAACTTAAACGTATTTCATTAATTAACAATTTTGGTCCAAACGTTTCCCGGTAGTCCGCTCGAAATCCTTCATTTGTTCCAAATTATATTTGAGAGTAAATAGATAGAGTGATTAAGTAGATAAACTTGAAATAAAATTTAGTTATCATTGGTTCAAAAGTTTCATTCGGCGGTAGTCCGTCCGAAATCCTCCATTAGTCCCAAATCAAACTTAAGAAGTAAATAATGCGAGTAAGTAAATAAAAATAAAGTACAAATGCAGAAAATAAAACTATTAATCCTTGGACCAAAAGTATCATTTGGCGGTAGTCCATCTGAAATCCTCCATTTGATCCGTTTTATAATTATTCCATATAATGTCCAAAACAAAGAAGTGAGTATACCATTTCGAAGTGTTTTTTGAGAGGAATTCAATGGTAATAATCACAAAGTTCGGTAGGGAGTTCTCAAGTCCAGAAACAAAAATGTTTAACAACTGTCCAAAAATGGTTACGCTCGCTATTAAACTCATTTGCATGAATTAATTAGTTAGTAAGTATTAATTAATGTCTTTCAAACTTTCCAAATTGATATTTGAACTCCTAAGCTTCGTTTTGATATAAAGAACACTAAATTTGGTTAAGAAATGGGTGAGATATGAATATTTCAAGTTAAGAGCACATTAAGAGGTTTCGAACATGATTAAGGAAAAGATTAGCAAAACTTGTTTTAGCCATAACTTTCTCATTAATTAACCTTTTTAAGTGATTTAAAAGCCAAAGTTGAATAACTTTTTGTGTAGAATTTGAATATATAAAAATATTTGACTAATTAAAACTTTAACAGAAACAAAAATATTAAATTTACACTAAGGCTTAGTATTTCTCTTTTATTCTTAGCCATGCACTTTGATGTAATCTTAAAGATAAAGAAGTATAGGAATGTACTCATGTACTTACTCAAGAATTTAGTAGGTGATGGAGGTATTTGATTAACTCAAGTGACCCTCTTGAAGCAAATGAATTAACTACTAAAGTACTTGGAAGAAAGGTAGTTTGGTGTGAGATTTTAGGGGAGTTGCATTGTAACTTTGGGAGGACTTCAAATCAGTATGCAAGGAGAAGATTGAAGTGGTGCAAAAATCAGATTGAACTCAAGGGTGATTTATATAGACATGGGAGGAGATATGAGAAATAAATTCATAACCATATTTGTAGACAAGTTGACAATGGAATAGTTGGGCTACTAATTCTAAGGTTAAAATGCACTTGTAAAAACAATAGTAATGTGGTTGGAAATCTGATTGAAATGTTGAAATGTGATTATGTATGCATGTGAATGCAATACGTAATGTGATGTGTGAAAATGTATGGTTTTACTAATAAAGTGTAATGTAGTGTAAAATATATATATCAACTAATAATAATTAGCACCAAATTGATACATGAGCATGACCTCTAAAAGTATGAATTGTAATATTAAAATACAAAATTCGATTCGGAGAAGAGATTCGAACAAGGAAAATTTGGTCGTTTTGCTAAAATTCCATTTCCAAAAATCGGCTAGTTGGAATTAGAGTTTCTTACCGTCTCTAACTGGAGTAAAAATATTTTTATTATTTTTACTAACCTATAAAATGGAATGTTTCACGATTCCAGCTCGTGGCCTCGAAGTTGCCCCACTCCGTTAATATTTCTCTACAACTCATTTTTATATATTGTCTTGGCCAAACAATTTTTTTTATCGAATTTCTAAAACCTCTAAGGTCAAACTAAATTATGGTGATTTCTAAGTTTAACGAGTCATACAATAATCTAAACTATTATACTAATTTTCGGGATATTACATGTACATATACCTCTATTAATGCTCTTATTACGTACGTGTTTAACCAACATACTAACGACGCACGAGTTAATCTCACCACCAACACCAAAGCATTAACCTCCCGGACACCAGCAACTTTGATGAACAAGACAAGCGATGATTCATGACATATTACGCTCACGCGCCCGAATAAGAAATTGTCAAAGAACCCTTTGGTAGAAAGGTAAGGACACAGATCCCACATCAAAGAAGTAATGAGGGTGTCAACCTCAACTACCCTTAGAAACCGAGGTAGTTCAATATTAATGGTATACGTTTATTACCCTTTTACGCCGTTACTCTGCTAAATTTATATCTCGTTACTGACTTAAGCATCATAGGTTTGAAGGTTGGAACACCCGGTTTCTCCTTGACGGTTGCTCTTTTTAGCAGCATGATCTATTTGTAAAGCGAGCATAAAGAGGTAGCAGAAGCAAGCAACGAAATCAAAATAATTATCACTCCGATACATATCAGAAAGTATTGATACTTTTCGGTATTAACACAAAGCTAATCTCTTTTTCATATGCTCAATCAACCTAATATACTCTGTCTCTCTTTCTAATTCCATGAGGACAAATACGACCACCTTTTAACGTTTTTCTTCTCTATCAAAATTCCAAAAGTAGCACAAAAATTACCAAGATGAGCACAAAAATTACCTTCTTTCCTACAAAGCCTTTTATTCCCGTGGTATATATGATTAATATAAAACAAAATAATTTAAGGCAGAGGAAGAAGAAGGAAAATAGGAGGACCATCTCTCCGATCTGCCTCTCCGGTCACTCAGTCTCTCCCTCTCTGCCTGCAAATTCCAGTTCCTCTGAGCTTGTCTTTCTCTCTATCTCTCTCTCAAAAATTTATCATTATTACTATTAATATTACTTAGGGTCTCCAAAGCTTGTAGCTTTAGCTGGTTTCTCCTCACAAGTCACACAATCATATCTGGTTCAGCTATACAAACTCTTTCTCTCCCATTCCAATTGTTTCTCTTTTTGCTGATTTGAGCTAGTTTAGTATATGAATTGGGCGTTTCTGGGTACTTCTGAGATTGGATAAAAATCGCTCCTTTAGGGTTTTGATCGGATAAAAATCGATACTTTAGGGTTCTGATCAGTTGGGAGAAGTAATCATCAGAATTGGGGGATTTTGGGTGTGTTTAGATTTCTGGGTTTTCACTATTCAGCTCTGTCATGGCTTCATACAGACCATTCCCGCCTCAACCGTCTTTTCCGCCGCCGCCGAATCAAAATCCTATAGCTCCGCCTCCACGTGGCGGCCAGTACAATCAGAATTGGGGTTATAATGGGACAAGTGGCGGCGGCGATGGTGGTGCTGCGCCGGCGGCGGCTCCTTCTTCATATCCCCCAAATTACATGCTCCACCATAGTAATTATGGCCCTCCTAGAGCTCAACATCCTCACCCGCCACCTCAATACTCGTACAGGCAGCCGCCGCCACCCCCGGACTCTTCATACCCGCCGCCACCGCCTCCTCAAGCTCAAAGCAAAGTGCCCTTACAGCCTCCGCAACAGGCAATGTACTACCAGTCGAATTCACAGTGCGCTCAGTATAGCCACCAGGCAATGCAGCAGCAGCAGCCGCCGCCTCCCCCGCCATTGTCTCCTAGTTCAGCTATACCGCCTCCGCCCCCACCCCCAAACTCGCCTCCACCGCCCCCTCAACCGCGTAGAGAGAGTGGTTTCGACAAGGGGCCCAATGACAAGAGGGCTTCCAACCATCATGGAGCAGCTCATAATAAACACAAGCCTCCTGTGCCCTTGGGGCCGGTGAAGAAGTCAAATGGGCCGCCGGGGAGGGTGGAGACGGAGGAAGAGAGGAGGTTGAGGAAGAAGAGGGAGTTTGAGAAGCAAAGGCAAGAAGAGAAGCAGAGGCAGCAGATGAAGGAGTCACAGAATTCAGTTTTGCAAAAAAGTATATTGTCTTCTGGCAAGGGACATGGATCAATTGCCGGGTCACGAATGGGTGAAAGGAGGGCTACTCCGTTCTTGAGTGGTGAGCGGGTGGAAAATAGGCTGAAGAAGCCAACCACATTTGTGTGTAAGTTGAAGTGAGTATGTTGACAGTTACTTCTGCTCATTTGATTAACCTTTGTTGATACTTGATACTGCAGTAGTTTACATGAAAATTACGGTAATCAGGGAGTAGAATTCAAGGGGAGGTTGTATATGCACATGGGTTAGGAACATGTCTGATATGCATTCATGCATTCAAAACTGCATCACACACATATGTATAGTTTGTAAATGTTGTGTTTTGGGAAAGTCCCTGGATCAACAACACATGCGTCTTTAGTTTGTGTTGCCAGGTGAAGTGTTTGACCAATTTCCTAACATTTGTGATCTTTGAAAAAATGTTAGATTAACATGTTACTTATGCCCCTCTATAGGTTCAGTTGCTTTCATATCTCAATACTAGAATCTTTACTGGTGCTTATTAGAGTTCCCTGAGCTTAACTGTGATTCTAAAGTACAAACTTGCCGATCAATAAACATTGTTTTAGTGATCTAAAACGAGTGATGGCATGCTGATACATGGCTAACACTCCCACATTACACAGGAACACTTTTTTTATGGCTGAACATGTTTGGTTGTATATAAAGTTTTGTACATCTATGTGTGTCGTAAGTGTTGACATGTTACAGCATGACTCCAATTTCAATTTATGCTGTGTAGATTCCGGAATGAACTTCCAGATCCAAGTGCACAGCCCAAGCTTATGTCTATGAAGAGAGACCCAGATCAGTAAGTAATAAGTAATGTCATTCAAATTTTTTAAAAGTTGTCTGTTAGTTTAATGTTTGTACGTGGTTGCAAGACTCTTGTCATTGTAAAATATAAAAGTAGAGTTTGGTACTATGTTGTAAACATGTTGGTTGATATTGTTTTTTCACATTGGTTGGTTGCAAAGTTTTTGTTGCTTTACTTAATCTTCATTGTCCATACTCGCGCTGTCTTCTTCTACCCGTTGGGAATCTGGAAATCAGGTGTTATTTTGGGATTTTGATAATACTTGCAGTAAGAAAAATCAATTAATTTGACCTTTGAAGTGTTTGTGGTTATGTCGTTTATGGTCGAAGGCAATTATTTTTTGGTAAACTCTTACAATCTTTCTTACTTCCTCCCCCAGATATACGAAATACACAATTACATCGTTAGAGAAGACCTACAAGCCCAAGCTTTTTGTTGAGCCAGATCTTGGGATACCTCTTGACCTCCTTGACCTCAGTGTGTACAAGTAAGATTACATACATTGCCAACCTTTTTAAGGACATCAAAAATGTTTTATCTAATGAAAACTCTGACCATGTATTTTATATTTTCCACATTAAATCAGTCCTCCCAGTGTTAGACGACCGCTTGAACCAGAAGATGAGGAATTATTGCGTGATGATGTAGCAGTGACCCCTGTTAAAAAGGATGGTATCAAAAGAAAAGAGCGACCTACAGATAAAGGAGTTGCATGGCTGGTTAAAACACAATATATATCTCCTCTTAGCATGGAATCAGCGAAACAGGTAAGTTATTCGCACCCCATTTTTTATGAGCAATCCTTGAGATATATTGGTAATATCCTTATAAATTTGTGCTTTGTCAACTGCAGTCTCTTACTGAAAAACAAGCAAAAGATTTGCGGGATCAGAAAGGAGGCCGCAATCTATTGGACAACCTTAATGATAGGTTTGTTCTGTACCTACATACCCCTCCAAATATAATATGTTTATGTTTGATTTATTGTCATGGATTCAATTTTCAGGGAGAGGCAAATCAAGGAAATTGAGGCATCATTTGAGGCCTGCAAGTCACACCCTGTTCATGCGACCAATAAAAATCTATACCCTGTTGAGGTTCTACCTCTTTTGCCTGACTTTGAGCGGTATGGTACACAAGCCCCTATGTGCTGATTTTGATAAGTAATTATTTTAGAGTTTTTAGACGTATGGTTTAGGTCGAGATTAGCAGTTGTTCAGACGTGGAAATTATAACATCTAAACTCATGCATAAGCATTAATAAAATAAATACTCTTACAATAAATATACTCTGATAAACTCAATGCTGTTTTTGAATATGCTTTTTTGCAATAGGCTTGATGACCGATTTGTCATTGCTGCATTCGATGGTGCTCCCACCGCTGATTCAGAAATCTACAGCAAGTTGGATCAGTCTGATCATGATGTTTGTGAATCAAGGGTGAGTATGTGTTATGTTGTCCAAAAACTCAGTGGAGTATCATTGAATGTACTCTTGAAAGAAAGAAATAAAGAAAAAGTTAAAACGTGTGCGATTTGATTGTGCGAAAAGCAATAATTTGACTTTCTATACGCATGTCTTACCGGACATTAACAGATTTAAAGGTCCAAAAAGAAGAAGAAACAGTATCAGTGTTCACTTTCTGGTCTATTTCTATTATATTCCTTCACTGCTTCCGAATGTGTGTCAATATGGCTAAGATAAGTATTGGTTTAGGTTCAGAAAATACTATTAAGCTTTAAAGGAGGTAAAAATGCTGGTCTTTTCTTTCGTCTATGATGATAAGGATGTTTTTTTTTCTTCAACTTGTTCTTCCTATCAGAGAGGTACAGACCAACAGTGTCCAGTAAATATATGCATGCATTGAACAGAACAGTTGTATTTTGAGATTGTGGTATATGAGATTGTCACGGGCATCTCACTCAGTCTTCATCTACTTTGAATGTAGTTTGGATTTCATAAATTTTTATTGTTATATCACTTATGTGTTAATAGCTACTGAATTATGACCTCATCTATCATCCATTGCAGGCAATTATGAAAAGCTATAAGGTAACTGGAGCGGATCCAGCTAATCCAGACAATTTTTTGGCATACATGGTCCCTTCTCTGAACGAGGTAGATATGCTTGCTTCCAGTTCTAATGCTAAGATACTGCTGCTTTAATAGTTCCTAAGCTGTTCTCATGGCTCATATATTGTTATTGACTTCAATGCCGGCAGCTATCAAAGGATCCATATGATGAATTTGAAGATGTTTCCTACACTTGGGTTCGGGAGTACCAGTATGATGTATGTACAATGTACATGCTCTTGAGAAGTTACTCATTACACTAGTAGCTATTCATTACCAATGTAATACTGATGCTTTTGATGCGACAATAGGTAAGAAGTGATAATGTTGATGATCCGACCACATACCTCGTTTCATTTGATGAAGACGAAGCACGCTATGCGGTATCTACTTGAATCTACTTTTCTTATTTACTCCTTGAGATTACTCATTCCAGATTCTCTATTGTTTGTGCTTTTCTCTGTGACGCGCTCACTGACAATAAGTTATGATATGTTCTCTATTCACAAATGCAGCCCCTTCCTGCAAAGCTTGTGTTGAGGAAAAAGAGGTCAAAAGAAGGAAGATCCACCGATGAGGTTGAACACTTTCCTGCACCTTCAAGAGTGTCTGTCAGGAGGAGATCAACTGTTTCTGCAATTGAACTAAAGGATGCAGGGGTACGTAGATAGAGCTACCTGTTGAATTTGAATTACTCTTAATTTGAATTGGATGGTTCTAATGCTCACTATAGTCATTGGTTTTGCTGCCACTCAGGATTATTCTAGGGAACCTTCATCACATGTGAAAAGAAGAGGGTTTGATAATGAAGATGCCTTTGAAAGGTCACGGAAGAGGCAACGGCACCAAGATGTGGATGAATATAGTGGCGCTGAAGATGACTTATCTGATTGATTTATCTGCTGGTGTTAATGTTGCGGATTGTCATGAAGGCTTGCAGACTTGTGGAATATCATTTGGGATTTTTTCCGAGTTGTGAGAAGATGTTGCAGTGAAGGAGAAACTAGTGTTTTATGAACTAGATATGTAGCCACTTATTTAGATCTCCATATGAACCTAAAATTATCAACATATATTTATAGCCCCAACTCATCTTTGCTCGGGAAAGATGAAAAAGAAACCCTTGAAAAATAGTTTTACATAAGTTATGCCAAAAAAAAAGAATAGGTTTTCCGGTCCATTGTACATGTTACTACCTCATGTTTTGGGGTCATTTGATTTAGCTTTATCCTTGTAATGGCAACTCATAAAAAACTTGAATTTTTGTAGCAATTCTATTTGTTTCCTTGATCTCTACTGCACTGCCCATAGTTGATACCAGAATTGCAAGCAATGAGTACGCAGGAATCAAATGTTTATTGCATCTTTCTCATTAAAAATGTAAAGACGAGACATTTCATTGTCATACCGATCAAGTGAGAGTACTTGTACTCATCCTAGTGGACCTAGCTACTTAGAGCATCTCCAACAGCTTTCCTAAAATTTCTTATTATGGAGAAGCAAAAAATACAATTTACGATGTATCTTATGTTCCAACTCTAATATTTCTTCATTTTGGAGACTTTCCTAAACATATAGGAAATGCTGTAAGTATAAGGAATATGGTTTTCTCTCTCACCAGGTCCTCAAAAATGGATGTGTTTAGGGAAGCTATTGGAACAAAACAACCAAAAAATTCCCTAAAATAGAGAAGAACTCAAATATGGGAAACAGTTAGAGTTGTTGTTACTGTGTTGGATCGAAAGAGATCAATTTCTTCAAGGGTCCCTTCTCCAAGACAACAGCTACATAATCATAATATCCTGCCATATCATTAGTGGTCGTTACGAAAAGTCGGTTATAAATAGACCCTCCTCCGTTCTTGTACTCGTATTTGGTAACCTTGTCAACCACCAAGGGTAACCCATACTGATCGTTGTATGTAGAAACTGCAAACTTTGCCATCTCTATGACATGAGCGTCGTGGGTCATGTTCTTTATGGGATTCCATGGAGAAGCAGGGACGGCATTTTGGTCTGACATCGCTGCGACAAGGAGAGGAAAGAGGAGAACAGCAACGAGTGAGATGAGGTAGTGAGGGCTCATGATAACAATTAACAAGGCAGTTCTTTTAGACGTTACCGAAACTTCAAGCGTTGATGAGGAAGAGCCTTCTGAGGCTTATGTAAGATGGATCATGATAAAACGGCCAGCAATTTATAGTTCACGTTCGATATGAAGTGTAAATACTTGAAGATTTTATTGTTATGTTTGCTTGATTCATAATCCCTCAAGTTATGTCATTGATTCATTATCTTTCTTGTCCGAAAAGTTTGTCTTTATGTTGATAGATTTGTTGAAACCTAAAAGAGTATAGTCAATCAGTCATTATGTTTGATGGATTCATCCATTGATAACCTGGATTCGGGGGTGTTGTCATTGTGACAGCCAATGCAGACCTAATCATGTGTTTGTAAATCAACAATTACATTATATCAGCAATATCAGCATTTGAGGATTCAACAATTGCATTATATCAGAATTCGAGGATTCTACCTCTTCAACGTTTTCATGGCCGCACCCACCCCACGCATCCTTTGAACCATTAGGCGTTTATAATAGAGTACTTGATAATCTGATGGGCACAGATTTGGAGAAAGCTTCAAGTAAGGAAGAGAGAAGGCAAATTGAAGTAAAAGCAAAGTTCATTTCGTTATCCCCTTCACAAATGCCAACGGCTTACAATATAGTCGAGATAGTAAGCAGACAATATATATCATGGGCTCAATCCCAAAATAGAGTTGGGCCAATGCCAAAACTGAGAAGTGAGCCTATCATAATCACTCTGTTGGCTATTACTTGCGACGTCACTTACACCAGGTCAAGTTTTTTTCCATTTTAAATAGCTCACATCTACTTGCTTTTTATACAAGAACGTCACAAGTTCTAATTGTGTGAAAAACTAATGTACTAATACACAAAAAGTGAGAGAAGCATGTACATATTCGTTATGCAATTGATGAATTTACAAAACAACAGAACTGTCTGCGGCATTTTACATACAGCCACAAGTGACAACACAGCAAAAGCTTAAATCATTGGTGATATCCATTGTGGTGCAAGCCAGAGATAGCTCTATTCTTTTCAAAAGAGGCGACTTATGCAATTGATGCCCTGTTCATTGGAAAGTGAGAATTGTGATAAATATAAGTAAACGACGAAACATAGAAACTATTAGGAGAAAAACTCAGCTTTAGCTATTGCACTAACCATGCATGGTGACATCTAACAGCTTCCTGACGAACAGCTCTTTTTGGATCATCAAGAGCCTTAGATACTGCTTGCAGTACCTGAATACAGAATACAAATAAGCAATAAGCATGCGTGTGGAGTCATATTATTACAGAGTAGATTTCATAGTCAGACAGCCTTAACACGTAATTAGAATTTTGGGATACACAGATATTGTTCACCAACAGAAGTTATGATCAAACAAAAACTAACCTGTCTTTTAAAGGGAAAGATTCTAGGACGAGGCAGCCCGGACATCGCAAGAAGGCATTGAATTGCAGTCTCTCGGACAAGCTTAAGATGTAAAGATTGGGAGAAATTATAAAGGTTGCTTTGTTCAAAGTAGCAACACCACAATGACCCAGGTAACAAAATCAAAAATTAAGAACAGGGGTGAACTAAGCTAGACAGATGGAATCATTGATTAGAACAGAAAATACTGAGTGGTAGCAATTTTCAAAAGTCAGCAACAAACTGAAGTTGAGGTATGGTACCATCATATGAGGATAAGTGATTAGTTTAGGGAGGCAGTCAATTAAAATATGTGCATTCTCTATGACAGCTTCTTCACCTACATAGACAGAAATATAAAATCAGAAACTTACATTACATGAAGAGCTATGTAACCAGGCAAGTGTATAAAAGTAATCTATCCAAAAAAAATTCATAGATAGATCTAATTATTTATCCTTAAGAAAGAGCAAACAACTGTTTTCTTTATTGCTATACAGTTAACTTACCACTTTTATCTGTCAATATCCCAGATAGAACTAGCAGAAGACTGTACAGCTTATCTTTATCCAGAATATCCTCATTTAATATGGACAATGCATCCAGCAGTAGTTTCATGAGCTGCAAAAGTTACGAGGTAATGTCAATGATGTATACCAAAAATATTGAGATAGAATTAGACGGTTAAACTGTAATTGGGTTCTCAAGTTACCTTCTTAGCTTCACTCAAGATAACAATCAATGGAGCATTGGAGATGAGGTGCGCTGATGCTCGAAACAGCATAGATCTGAATAATAAATAAATAAATAAATAAATTGGGCTGTATTAGAGACCAATCACTCTAATCAGACCTTCAAGTTCTATCTTTACAAAGTCAACAAGCCTTTAGTGTATGTACCTCGATAATGATGATGGATCAGATTTCACTATCAAAGACTGCAAAATTGACATAACAGCAGAGAAATATCGCTGTTTGTAGAGTGGTCGTACTTTGGCATGAAACGTACGGTTTAAACAAACATCAGAATCACTCATAAGAATCTGAAATGCATCTGCTGCACTTCTCATCACAGAAGATTGCACGCAAATGATTTCTGATGAATCTTCCCGCAACTCATAGGAACCTACACTGTCATTTCCCAATAGGCAATCCAAGATGATTTTGGTCACATCTTTCACTTGCTCATGACCAATTAGAAGCAAACCTTTCCCTATCCATGCTAGTCCAGTGATGGCATGAACTTGAAGCAGTTTATTGCTCGAAAATCCAAGGCATAACTCATTGAGCCCCACTTTACTGCAGTGGCTTGCTTCAGATCCCCTTAAAACTCCATTTTCACTGATGTTCCATAGCTTTGACCTAAAAATAATTTCCATCATTTCATCCAACGTACAGCCAGTTGAAATTGATGATTCACTGGATGGTGTACCCAATTTGTTTATCAAAGAACCCAAGGCCTGAGCTGCTGGAGTACATCCTTTAACAAGGGCTGTCATAAAAAGATGCAATATTCCTTTCCCAATTGAAATATGAGCTCTTGGACGAACTGCTATGATGACTGATGCAAATAGTGAAACAATCCATTCATCTTTAGATGAAAACTTGTTCAGCGGTTCAGAATGCAAGATTTCAAGCCCAGTTGAAGAGCAGCCATCCATAGCTTCCTTGAAATTAATAGATATGCCTGAAGAAAGAGATCCATAGGCCTTTTGGATTATAGTGTTTTGACTTTCCTCTGAGCAACTTCCAACAGCAAGCTTCATTGCCTTCATTGTCGCATCAAGAAGTCCCTGAAGTAAAACATGTATATATTATTGAACTTTTTACTGTAGCATTATTGATTCATCATCTCACCGTTGTGATGAATTACTTTTTGTAATAAACGACAAAGAAATGAGAATAGCTTTACACACTTTCTGGACTTGAACACAGCAATCTTTGCATCTTTCAACACAATTCCAAATACTGATGACGAACCGATACAGAACTTCCTCAAGATGTCCAGTTTCATCAACCCTGCGCCCATCTCAACACACTTCATGTCAACAATAGAAATGGCACAAATGACAAGGAAATAAAGATTATGCTGGGAGGACAAACCCAGTTGAGCTGCATAGTATTTGATAGAAAATATAGATATGAAACAAAAAACTGAGGTTATGAGTTTTTATCAAGATCTTAGTGGCCAAAATCTAAGCAATCAGAATAATCAAATTGGATGTAAATATAGGAAGTGAAACATTAGGGGAAAAAATGTACCATGACATAATCTTACTGGAGTAGCATTCCAAAAGTTGAATTGTTTTCTCAGCTGACTTCGAATCTCCACGGACCTAAGCAACAAATAAGATTGTTCAATAATGTGAAAAACATTCTCCAATCATAGACTAAAGAGAAAATTACTTGTTGAAAGAGAAATAAAAACCACAGTACTTATTTGAAAAAAAAGGAGAATGTGAACTGTCCAGAACTTAAAAAAAGGGTAGTTTTAATATAAACAGAGTATTAATAGGCCATACATAAATTTCAGTTAAATTGGTAATAATGGCCTCTTCCAGCCCTTGTACAATAGTAAGCATATGATTCGGCCGACTTGCACCAATCTCAGATACTGCTTCCAGTTTCAGAGGGAAAGGCACATTAAAATCGTCTTGAGACACCAATGAAATAGCCTTTTCAACAACAGAACCTATATAGCTTTGTGCCTTCTCTGACTCATGAGACATATCCACAAATGAGCCAACGTGCACTAAAGCCTTCAATGCTAGCTTCCATAACAGTGACTTGTCAAAATCCACCAAGATGATTGACATGAGAGTCTTCAGTACATCCTCAAATAAAACTTTTGGTATTTGTAAGAAATCTCCAGGGAACGTAGCAAAAACTTGTAAACCCTTCACTGCATATCACATTAATAAGAAGCATAAGCAAATCAATATAGTTGTAACTAGCATTAGAGACTTTTCATATAATGTCTGCAATAATGACTGAATTAGAAGACCAGACCCATTGCATTTCGAGTTGATGACAAATAACTTTTCATTTAACTTGGCCAGAATAGCAAAATGAAAACACTACAGATGATTAATTGAAATTAAGTAAATTCTCACTTGGAGGAGTTGGAAGTTTAATGCCCTTTGCTATTTGTTCAAAGGTTTTGCAGGCACAGAAAAAAGTTCAATCCAATGCTGACAAACATCTCAATAAACCCTTTTCATTAACTGTGTTACACATGGCAGGGACAAAACTTAAGAAAGAAAAAGGACCCCAAAAGAAAAATGATGTCACAGCATGGAACTGAGCTAATGTATAAAGAGAACTCTTGGTTTTACTTTTACAAGTGCTCACAACTCTGGAAATCCTAAACCTTAGTACCAATAGTGCTCATGATACCCAAGTGAGGGGGCTCCAGGCTCCCTTTATGTCAAAGTTACAAATAGAATGCAGGGCCTTACCCAGACACTACTTAAAATCTGCCCAGAAAGTCTTGTGTTTGGACCAACACACAACAAGGTTAAGATCTAGCATTATGAGCACATTAACCACATGCAATTAGACTGTACATGTTCAAACAAGAAACGTTTCTACTGGAAATCTAAATCTTCACCTTTGAAATAAATATCTGCCTCATCAACAGCTTTATTAGAACTTCTTTTTAAGGTAGAACAAAGAGCACTAATTAGTGCAGGTGCAGAACTATGAAGCATAGAGCAACATGTATCATCTCCAGTAACAAACTTCTCTGTAACTTCTTTGGTTGTCATGATTAAATCTCTGCATGCAGCAATGAATTCCACACAGAGATAAAGAGCTCCAAAATTAAATCTTTCCGAGGAAGAAGAATTCTCATAAAGAGTCAAATCTTTAGATGAATTTCCCATAGAAACCTCCAGACTGTTCATTAGGCAAGGGAAGAAACTTTCGAATACCCTATTACAGGAAGCCATGGAACTCTTGGTTATGCTAGAAAGAATTCGACCAACTACATGTAACCTCTGCCTGTCTTGCATGGGAATACTATTATAACTTTCATAACTAGCTATGCAATTGAAAACATTGTTTATATCTTCATCCCGAACTATCAAACTTAGAAACATAACGTCATTTTGCATGGTGACCGTATGCAGAAGAATTAGAGCTTCTGTTGCAATTTCATTCTCCTGAAAACCAAGACCATATAGTGGTTCTGAAGTAAAGGATATATTAGGCTCTTCCAATGAGTTACTTATTGCATGTTTTATAGAAGTCCAAATGGCTTCAGCATGTTTTGCCATTCTTTCTGCTCCATATCTAGATGCACAATACTTCAGATACTTCAAAGAATCAATCTACAGGCATACAGAAAAAGCAGCCAAAATATAGGTTTAATAAAGAGGCATTTACAAATGCACTGAAAATTTCTGCTCAAGGAAAAGAAAAGTAATGCATGCAAAGTCAACCGAACCTTTGCTAATGGTAGAGAAGAAGAAAATTTCTCAAGAAGCAACGGAATGACAAATGGCTCAAATAAAACTGTAGACGAGAATGCTGACTGCAAAACGAAATAGTTTAGTTTAAACTCGTGCAAAAGAGAAAATAACGATTAGGTAATAAAATACTGCATTCATAGAAGTAAAAGATAACTTCCAATATCGCCACTCTGTTGCCATCTTACTCAAATGAAGATGAGGAAAAGAAAAAAAACTACTCCATGCATATAAAGGATAGATGATGATGTATATCCTTACAACAGATATACAGATTTCCACCTCCATATCTCTTCATGTTAAGAAAGAACAAATAATAATTCTTAAAGTCATAGGTGGGCATATTATAAATCTGGATAGAGGAGAATACTTGTGGCAATGTTAAAAACCATGATGAAGAAAAAGTAAAACAATGCAGATGCCGCCGTGAACAATTTACTTCTCTGATATGGAACCAAACTACAAGTTTGAATTATTTATAACCCAGTAAATTGTCTGCATCGGAGAAAAACTTCAAACCTGGACAGCACTAAAGTTCTTGATTGATACATTGGACCCAGTTGCAGGGTCTATATTTATTTGAGCTCATTTATGCAATATGAAAAGATGAAAACTGTGTATCATGATCACTTTGTCATATCGACTCAATTATCTGTCTAACTCATTTATCAGACTCATCCTTTCGGATTCAAAAATTTTACTTGGTGATGTCTCACAGCTATAAGGGGACTGGCAACTACTATAGAGTAGAGGCTATTTATTTTCATTTATAACAGTAAGTTAAGATTGCTGCCAAACCAAACTGTTCTACTGGAGAATTATCCATAAATATCCAGTTACATTTCCTGTTTGTTATTAGAAACATCGTGCTAGTCTAAGTCAGGCCATAACCAGTAAAAAAATGATTTGCTTTAAAGAACAATGTGACATAGAGGCATCAGGGAATATCAGCAACTTAGTTTTCAGCACCACATGTGCCAAAATTAGAAGTAGCCCCATGTCAAATAGAGTCTAAAAACATCAGCAAAAGGATGAACAAGAAAAGGCAGCAGCGGTCACAGTTAAAGCATACCATTAGCGCCTTTGAGAGGTCATCCCTTTTCACGTCAGCCTCTTCATCTTTCAGCTGGAAATTGCATAGAGAAAATCAAATATCACTTGTCAATGAAATCGAATAATATAAATTGCAAAAAATTGAATAGCAACACAGATCTACATAAGCAAATAAAGATGAGCAATTTCTAGCTACGTCAACGAAAATAACCATTTGAATACCAATTCGATAAGACTAGAAGTCTAGAGCACACAAAGTTAAAAGTTATTAAGAATGTGATTTTCAAGATTTTACATAGAAAGTCATATTCAAGTTTGAAAACATAAATAGACTACTATTCCATTTGGTTTTAAAGTGAACAAGCGCTACAAAGATGGTAATAAATTTCATGTAACAAAATAAGATGGCAGCAATTGAACTCTATACTCTTTCTCAATGTCACCTGAATATCTTTAAACCTATTGTCTTGGGAACAATGCTAATAAGATAGCAGCAATTGAACTCTATACTCTTTCTCGATGTCACCTGAATATCTTTATACCTATTGTCTTGGGAACAATGCGATAAAGAAAGATTAGTTTTGAAGTGTTTAGTCCAAGTTCTAAGAATTAGTTTACAGGAATGCAAGTACAAGATTAAATAAAACAATTCATTAGAACATATTAGATGATAAGCTCACATGAGTAAAATGAATGGGAAAGTAGCAACCCAAGAATTCAAATAGATCTCCAGAAAAGCTGGCAAGTGGCCCCCATGGATCTGGAAATACTTGGACCAGAACCTCAACAATATGAAATGTTAATAGTAAGCAATGAGGATCCTTTTCTCCATCAATGGCTTCAGAGATCGCATAAAAAAGGTCTTCACCCTGGAAAGTGGAGAGAAAGCTGATCAACATGTTACCAGATTCACTATTACTTCTGAGCAAAGTAAACAGATACGAGATCAATTATCCGTGGCCTATTGTAGATACACAACCACAAACGCATATGCATGTGCCTCTGTATATGTGTATGTGTGTTTGGAAATGTGGATATATACGCTTGTTTGTGGGGGGGGGGGGAGAGAGGGAGAGAATTTAATATACACCACTTCAAAACAATAGAAAAGCCACACCCATACAGACAGAACACAAGCAATTTAATGGAAGCGAAACAGAAATAATACCAGTGAAGCAACCTCATTCGGATAGCGAAGTAAAAGGCATTCCAAAAGCTCAAAGCAAAGCTGCAATTGAATTTCGAGATGAAAGTAAGCAATTTTGTTTAAATGGTCATTGGCTATGCATAGAGCAGAGTGAGCAAGCTAATTCTGCTTCTTCAATTTACTGGCCACTAAGAATGGCATTAGCTATTCTACCTTTCTGTCCTGTTGAGCTAAAGACTGCACAGGTAGGTTCTCTCTGTAAGACTGAGCAAACAGTTTTGCATCACTGGCAGAGACCATTCCAGCAGTAACTTGTCTCCTCAGCAGTGCCAAGCAACCAACGAGTGCACCACGTAAAGCTCTCCAATCTGCCTGATCAAGAACAATATCACCAATTTACATTCTGGAAACAAACTATGGCATTTCAAAGATGTTACAAAAACAAAACAAAAAGCCTGCCCACCAGTCTGTCTGTGAAGAATCCTATCAAGCTATGAATAGTTGCATTATTTAGTGGCTTTGATGGAAGAGCTGTAAGAACTTCTGCCAAAAGAAGTATACCTGAAAAGGATACCATGAAACTTCAGGGTCTGTCTTTGTATCAGTTAACAAGAAAAATTAACATCTAGAACGACCGCTGAAAATTTTGCAATACTTTTTCAAGTGTACAGAAGAATAATGAATATACTCATTAGGGAAGATGGTAACTTTATGGAGAGTGATATAACGGAGGATGCGTGGGGGTGTTGGCATAGCCAGATTAGAGTATTTGTAAAAACCCAATAATGTACCTCTTGCTCATAGCAATACTTAACCTAGCCTGGCAGTACTAACCCAGTAGCTACATATTATTGCATCTCATTGCAGTATCCAAGTATGTAATGTACATTATGGACGGAAATTTCAGTCATGAAACACAAAGGTCTGATTTTTATGAGGACAATCTACTCAAACAATGGGCTAGATGGATTCACATAGCTCCTAACGATTTGATTACTAAAGTTGTTGAAGTCTGTAGCTGCATCTCTCTTTTCTTTGTGCATTGTTCATGCAGGTAGTGTTTCTGAAAATACCAAGTATCATCTCACCTTGGTTTATCTGCTTTCAATTTCCAAAACCTTAGCCCTATTAAAGCAAACATGGAATATGTATCTACTGTTAGAAAGTTTCTGAAAAGCTAACCCACTTAACCCCTAATATGCTATACCAAGCCTTACTCATCTCTTTATACAACCCTGTGTCCAAGTAACAGATTCCTAAACCTCATATCCCTTTTTATGGCACCAGTACACAAGAATTTGAACCCAAAACAGTCAGTTTAAATCTCAAACAGACTTGCTCAATCATGAGAAGTTCAAGCACATAGAGGAGAAATATTCCAGAATCCAAAATCAGAATTATCTAACTAAAAGCAATCAATACTCTAGTGCCATCACTACTCTACTTCAGGTGCCTTCAGAAGAAATGAAATGAGTACATAATTCAATTTCATATTAACAAAATCCCTAAAAAACAAACATTTACCACGAGCGCGAATAACGTTATCGGTAATAGTCAGATACATCCTCATCTCTTTCACCTGAATCATAAAAACAAATAAATTAGAAACCAGAAAGCAATTGAATCAAAAACCAACATCATGATCAAGAATAAGAAATTAAACTTACCAGCATTTCGATAGTCAGCAAGTCCCTCTTCACCAGAGAAGTGATAAAATTCAAGCTTGCAGCCTGTGATGCACACACATTTTAACTTTCATTTATCTAAAAATCCAAAACTCCCGAAATGACTGAAGAGTATTACTAACAATATAAAGAGATGAACTTGGAGAAGAAATTGAATGAGAAAGTGAACCTGCTCGGTTGGAGAGCGAGCTGTGTCCACGTAGCATTCAAGGTGCTGATTCAATTCGTTCGTTTCCGCCATTGTTAGCGAGTAGAGAGGTTTTTAGGGTTTTAGGAAAAAACGAAAGGGCGCTCCGTTGGACTCTAAACCCTCCCCGGATACAGCGAGTCTCCGAGTCGGACCAATATTTTTGTTTAAGCTGTTTTTTTTTGTCATTTAGCAATTGCCTCATTCTTTTATTGCAAATTTGCAAGTAATAATTTTTTTTTAAATATTCAATCCATCCGAAAATTAATTTTATGATAAATGAAACTCTTGACCATTCAGTCTATAAGATTAATATCATGGTGGTCAACAATGGCGGAGCCAGGAATGAAATGTCACTAGGGCTAATTTTTTAGTTCACATAATCACTACAAGAAAAACTCACTTAAACCACGGACCATTTCTATCGTCTAAATACTTAGACTACGGAATCTTCGTCGTCTAAAGTCGGTCGTTCAAGTGTCGAGTCTAAGCACCTAGACGATGGAAATAGTCCTTTACGTCATCCAAGTGACGTCTTAGACGACGCGAATAGTCCATCGTCCAAGTGAGGATAAGACGACGCAAATAACATTTGCGTCGTCCAAATACAACTTAGACTACGGAATTATTGTGTCATCTAAGTACAACTTAGACCACGCAAGTGTTATGTGCGTTGTTCAAGTACAACTTAGACTACGAAATTATTGCGTGGTTTAAGTGATGACTTAGACCACGAAACTATTTCGTAGTTTAAGTGATCACTGAGACCACGTATGTATATATGTTTTGTAGTCTAAGTAAATATATATTTTCTTTTAATTTTTTTAATTAAAATTTGAATTTAAAGTAAAATATTAAATTAAATTTAAATAATTAAAAATTGTACGCACATCGATATCATTCGGAAAAAATGAAATATTAAAAACTACGTACAAACTACTAAAATACGGCAAAAGTAGACGCGCCACCAAGTCCCCCGCTTCCAACCATATCGTCGTCGTCAGGGTGTGAGGTCGGAGCAGGACGACAATCTTGTTGAACCTGATTTTGCATGAGGGCAATGAGGTGAGCTATTTGCACTTGTTGCTCATCAAGTCTCTGACGCATAGATAGCATTTTCACCCGTACGAGTCGAGCCTCCTCAAAGGCATCCCGAGCACTTGTCCTCACCGAGTGTGCCATAGATGAGTCAGAAAATAAATCTCGCTACACCTTGCGTCCCAACCCCCTAACCTCCTTGCCAGCTCGACGACCGTATACTTCATCGGCGATTGCAATTTGATTCTCCCTCGATAGAGGAGGTAGGTCTTCCGACGATAAATCCGGGTGTGCAAGCTGTGTGTTGGCCAATTCCTGTTGCACCAGTTCTACCAACCTCGCATAAAAATAAAAATAATAATAAAAATAAAAATAAAAATTAAATAATTATAAATTTGTACGAGAGTTTAATAAATAATAATTACGTTAATTGAGAAGAAATATATACGGCACTTACGCAGCTTTGACTCGCTTTATTGTCGAGCCCAAACGTCACGTAAGCGGTGATGTTAGCATCCAGATAAGGGTGTTTAGAGCCCTTATCTATGTGCTCCTTGGCGATTTGTATCATCTGCTTGGAGTCAGAGGTATGACGTTTGTCATTCTTCTCTCGATTGGCCTTGTTTACGTTCGATTACGTCTGTTCGACAACATAAATCATTAAAAAAGCTAATAAATAACTTTACAAAAATATTCAAATTCTTCAATTTAAATAAAAAAATACGAACCCGATAAAATTCTTCTTTGAAGTGGTTGACCAACCACTCCCACTCATCTTCTCTATCCCCACGCAGCTCTACGGGGGTAGGCGAGCGGCCGAATTGGAGGTAATACTTGTGAAGTCTGTACTTCCAATCACGGTAGATGGTGTTGGCGATGGTGTTGATGGGCCTAAGCATCTCCGGTGTGCCATCCACCGCATATTGTTCCTACAAGAAAAGAATAAAAAATTATAATGGTATATATTATGAATTACGATTTTTATTGGTTATTAAAAAATGAATTTAAAATTGTATTACGTACCGAGAATTCTTTAAACACATTCCCCTTCTCTAAGTTTGGCAACTCTTTCTAGCTGGGCGCAACCATACGAATCTTGTGGCGAATAATTACCCCGATGTTGTGCGGTGGGAGGGCCATTGGTGAAATCGTCGTACGGTAACTGGATCTTTTGCCCGGTCGCCTTGAACAACTTCTCGGATTTTTTGCCATTTCCGAGTCCTCGGGTCCTTTTCGGTTGTGGGTCTGACGGGGCCCTCCTGACCTTGTGCCGCGCGCTGTAGAGAATAAACTCGGAGGCCGACTCCTGGGCACTTTCTGACATTGATGATCAGGCGGAATGGGTGTTATCGTCATCGGTTTGTATAATTGGGGCATTAGAAATTTCCCCAGTCGCCACAGTCGAGAGACCAGCTGAATGGTCAGAAGAGGCGCGACGTTGTCTTCCTGCCTCTGCCAACCCACTTGCTCCGCGAAGCGTCGGAGTTGAGCATCTTTCGCCTCTTTTTGTGCCTTCTTTTTACTCCACACGGTCATATTAACTTGTAAAAATCAACTATTAAACCTATTTTACCATTAATTATTGTTATTTTACTATTTACTATTTTAAACAATTTTTACTACATATTTATTCTATCTTTTTCATATTTACCACAACATTTACTATTTTTAATATTTTTCATTTGTAAAATTTACCATTTTTGATATTTATTAATTTTTAATATTAACCAATTTATAATATTTACTATTTATAATTTTTTATCCTTTTTAACAATTCACAACTTTTATTATTTACTATTTGGTTTTATCATGTTTCTATTTTACCATTTTTTTTTCATATTTAGTATTTTTAAATTTTATCATTTTCAGTATTTATCTTCAATTTGTATATTTTTACCATTTTTATCAATTTATTATTTTTTCCCTATTTACAATATTCATCAAATTACAATAATTACCAATTTACAAAATTTATCAATTTATAATATTTGTTTAATTTATAATATATTTAGAAATTTATTATTTTTACTATTTTTTAATATTTACTAATTCAAAATAATTACCAATTTACAATAATTACTAATTTACAATTTTTACTAATTTAAAATAATTTATAATTTATAATAATATTTACTAATTTATTAATTTACCAATTTACTAATTTATCAATTTATAATTAAACACAAATACACTATATTTATACCTAAATACATAGTATTATACCTAAATACATATTAAAAAGAAATTATAAATACATACGTACGTAAAAAAAATTAAAACTTACCGCTAGTGGAGATGGGCGGCGGTGGGATTGAGCGGCCGGTAGCGATGACGGTGGGAGGTGGAGGGAAGGGAAGCCTGAGGGAGGGAGCGAGGAGGATCGACGTACGTTTTGGAGGGAGGGATAAGAACTCACCGACGGTGGAAGAGGTGAGAGGCAGAGAAGGAGGGAGTCGCCGAAGGGAGGGAGATGTCAGAGTTTGAGAGAGAGAGAGAGAGAGAGAGAGAGAGAGAGAGAGAGAGAGAGAGAGAGAGAGAGAGAGAGAGAGAGAGAGAGAGAGAGAGAGAGAGAGAGAGAGAGAGAGAGAGGATAAGTGATCAATCAAATTGAAACTGCCCATAATTAAACAGTTTCACTTAGACGACGGAGCGTGATTTTTTGTCGTCTAAGTGAAACCAGATCCACCTAGATGACGACGACCCATTATGCGTCGTCTAAATTCTCACTTAGATGACGGAAAATTCTAGTTCCGTCGTCTAAGTCAACATCGGTTTTCCCCCTAATTAATTGGCGGGTGGAAGTGGACCGCCATATTTTTTGGGAACGGTTCAAAATTTTGAACCTAGACGACAGGAAAGGCCATCTCCGTCGTCCAAGTGCTCACATAGACAACGGAGAGTCCTCCTACTCCGTCGTCTAAGCACAATTTCACGTAAAAATAATATTTAAAAATAATTCATAAGGAAGTTTTTAATTTTTCATTTGAATGGAATTGTCGTAAAATATCAATTAAAGAATCGTATATATAAAAAGTGGGATTTAAGACGACGAATTAATTTACGTCTTTAAACTTATTAAGTATCTATTAATGTGTATAACTTACGTGTTATTCAGTATAGGCTCACTGCACATCAATATTAATGAAATTGAATTTGGACAAAACAACCGTTGGATACATTCACCATAAGACAATATATAAGTAGAATAATTTTCAGTAAATAGTAAGTTCGTTAAAGGTTTCATCAGCACAATCAACCGCAAAACTGAAATTTTTACAAACCGAAAATGTGGATACACGAAAATCTGTAACTCCACTTTGGAACCGTCGACACTCACATTCCAAGAATTGTTTACTCTATGGTCTCGACGAAAAGAATATGCATTGAGACATGGTCTACATGGTCGTTGTCTCAGATGTGAAATTACGATATCATGACTTAGACGACGCAATGACACGTTTGCATTGTCTAAGTGCATACTTGGACGACGCAAAAGTGTCATTACGTCGTCTAAGTTAAAATTTTAGGGTTTATGGCTTACTTAGATGACGATATCACCCGTTTGCGTTGTCTAAGATAAAGTTTTAGGATTTATTGTTATATAATTAATATTGTGTTTATCTTGGCATGGACTACGAAAAGTCGTTCCGTCGTCTAGGTTTTAGGGAAATTATGGTTCTTGGTCATACGGATTAATTTTAATTTGTATTTCCGTCTGTCGAAGCGATCTTGCTCTTTAATTAATTTGAAGTTAATTATGTGAAAAAGTTTAAAGTTAGAATTAATTAATTAATTAATTAAATAAGTAAAAAATTAATAATTTTACGTACTCCTCCTCATAATATAATTAATCATGCATTATTACGTCAAAAAAGTTCACGTCGTGCCAACTAGAGTTCACCTCGTCCAAACATATAGGACATCCATTGTATCTTTTCGTCCTGCAGGATGCCAACATCCCATACGCTGGAAAATCATTGATCGTCTACATTATGGCTGCCCTCATCATGAACATCGTGTCAGTGAATTTATCATAAGTTGGGACTCCATTTTCCCACAACAGTTTCAGCTCGTCGATCAAATGTCTGAGGTAGACATCTAAGCACTTCCTCGGAGATTTAGGACCTGGAATTAGCAGAGTAAGGAAATTAAATTCCTTGTTCATGCACATCCACGGAGGCAGGTTGTACGACATCAGAATAACTAGCCAAGTGCTGACAACAGAGCTATTACTACCCAAAGATTGAATTCGTCTGTAGATAGTCCGAGTTTAACATTTCGAACCTCTACGGCAAAATCTCCAAATTCGCTGTCGAAATGTTTGAAAGCCTCCCCATCCACAGCGTGTCTCAGCACATCGTCATCTATTCGCTTTTCTGCGTATCATCGCATCTCCTCTGCTTTGTATAGAGACATGTACAGACACTGCAATCTGGAAATCAATGGAAAATATTGAAGAACCTTCACAAGAATTTTCTTTTTCGAACTCTTCCTATTCTGCTCATATCTGCACTGGCCACATACGAGACAATAGTCCAAATCTGCATACTCTTTGTAAAACAACATATAACCATTTGGATAGACATCAATTATTCTGTACTTTAGGCCAAGGCTGCTCAAGATATTTCTAACCTTATAATGGGATTTAGGAAGATTGTGATAATTAGGAAGCAAATTACATATTTGCTCCTGAATTTCGTCAAAAGCACTGACTGACATTTTGTGCTTCACTTTTATTTGCATTTGCTGCATCACATATTGCAACACATTCTCTTGACATCCAGGGTACACTGGGGTCTGGGTTTCAAGTAGTATCCTGTTGTACTTATCCATCTCGTTAGTGTCAGTAGCCAAGCTAGCAGCGGGGAATGTGTCATCATGCCCCATGAGTGGTATTGTAACCTCCCTTTTAGTATTGGTGTCCACCATGACTAAATTCCGGAAACGCATCATGGACCAAATCCGCAATTGGGTTCCAAGTAGGGGGGCCAACACCACTGCCGCTAGATGCGGCACCATGACAACTGTACCCTGAGCTAATATCTAGTGAGCTGAAGTCTACTGCTTCATCATGCTTGCTCCACATAGTGTAACTCCACATCATACGATTTTCGTATAGGTGTTGCATCATAACATTAACCTCCACATACTGATAGTTAAAACATTTTTTGCACGGACACCTGAAACGCTTCTTTCCCTGACCATGTTCTATCATAAAATTCACAAATTCTCTAATTCCATCTATATACCGGACATCACTTAGACGACGAACTGTGTGTAGTTTTCGTCGTCCAAGTGGTGAATTAGACGGCGCACCGACTCTGCGTCGACTAAGTGGTCATATAGACGACTGCGTGTCGGTACGTCGTCTGATCTCTAACTTGGATGACACATACTTATTTTCGTCGTCTAAATATCACTTAGACGATGAAAAAATTCTTAAGACGACACAATTTATTGGCCTCATATAAATTCTACTTAGACAACGAAACATTTACTGTTCAATCATCTAAGAGCGTTTTTCTTGTAGTGAATTGCAAAGTTCCAAACATTTCATATACTCAAATCTCGCAAGTCAAAGATTGTCGATATATAACGTCACTCGAGTCTCTTGGTCACCTAAACCTTCAATTTCTACAAAGAAACCTTTTCTTATAAGTTGCAATACCTGTTACAGAATCTTACATAAATCTCAAAAACCACACAAATGATAAAATGTCGACAGCCTATCAAAATAAGCCAGAGCCTAATCGAACACAAAACCTGACTAGCCATAAAACCGATTACAATCCCAATAGAATGATTATAAATCTAGAATCAAGACGTCATAAATTATAGAAAGTTTAATGTAATTAGCTAAAATTCCCTACGTAAAATAGCTAAGAATCCTACCAACCTAAGAGCGGGAACATATGGGTAGCACTAAAACTGGATAACAATCAAAATATAAAGAAAATTGGTATCTGGGTTTAAAGAAAAATGAAATTGTGATCAACAATCACAACTTTCATGTCTAGGATTTCTAATTCAAATTATTTAAACTCGAAATATAAAACCCAGTACTCAACTTAACTAATAGAGATAAGGAAGAGAGATAGACTAATACAGAAAAGAGAGATAATGAGAGAGCAGTGAGATGCACTACTATATATTCCAATTCGGCCAGTCGTGACTCTCAAAGAAGATGATAAGTCCTAAACCCCTATTTAGTTTCTTTTCTAACATCAATTATACATACTAAATTTTCTCTACCACAAAATCTTACCAAGGCTCCAACCCAAGCAAGCCAGTGGTTGGCTCCACCACTGGTTGTCAATCACTTCTACCATATGGACTTATTAAGCATTTATGTAGTTTTGTTGTTTCTTTTTTGGACAAAATTTATGTTGTTTTTTTTGTAGGGTACTCGTGATGCATGACTCTCATATATAAGACAATCAAAGATGAAGCACAAGGCTAGATTACAAACAATGAGTTCGAATCCCTTAAGATGGACGACAAATAAAATATTGCGTAAACTATCTACGAAGCCAACACTACCTAAATAACCTACTGAATTAAGCCTAGACAATAAGCTCAAATAGTACCCAAACGATGCACGAATCGGGATTCGGGACGGTAAAACTAACGTTGCGTGAATCAGGACATTAACAAATACCTATTCCGTTCGAACTTATTAATTGACTAGAAAATAAAATTAATCCTTAATAGACAAAGCTACAACCACAAGAGTACGGCCCATAATGTGAAAAGTCGTCGGGATCCTAAATGAGTCAAGCTCAAATTCTCTAACAAAGTCTTGGTCCAGCTAAGATAGCCCTACACTTGTCCAAGCCCAGGCAAACCCTAGGCGCAACCCATAGCCCAGTTGAGGCCTAAAGAGTAGCAACAACAGTGGCAATCAACACTACCATCCGACCACGACCAATGCCTTGTGAATCATGATGCCAATATTGCATCTAAAGTCATTCGCTGACGCCTAGGGACAGAGGCATACTCCCCATGGTCTCCCACGCAAAATGATATCCCGCACCGACTCTAACTCCCTGTAGCAATCCCCGACAGTGCCTGAAGCAGTGTTGAGTCACAACTAACATACTAATTTGGACCCCAACTCTTTGAGTTTATACTTATCTTAGCCTTAATCTTGTCCACATTAACTCACTTTTTGTATTTTGGTAGGAATCAAAGACGGGAGGGAGAAATCACCATTTCAAAGCTCCAAAAAGGGTGAAATGGAGTAGAGACGGTCAAAAGAGGAAATTTGGATTAAAAGTCAAAAGTCAACAGTCGACTTTTCTCGTTGACTTTCCGACGACTTTTTCCACGACCCAGTAGTTTTCTGGCTAGCATTCAGGCAAGATACCACATGTGGAGATTCAACTGTTGGAAGCTATTCATCTATGGTCGACCCTTTTGCTTCTAAACGAGGAGGGTGAACTCGCCATAGATCTCGACCCACCCTCGCCTCCTGCCTCTCCTTCGAACCAAAAACATAAGAGATTGTCGCATATCGATCAACACCAACCCAAGTCAATAAAAATTAAATGAGTAATAATATGTTAATATAACACGATTAAAGCCCAATATGATACGTCTTGATAAAGGTTATAAGGTTCATAAAAATACAATGACCACCTATAAGGGCAACGTACCTAATAGATCACTACTATGCTAGATTGCTAGACACAAGGCCTTAAAATTTCTATGGTCTCAAATTAAGGAACAATAACACAAGAAAAAAATGAGAGCATTGGGGTTGCTCTGTTGGTCAAGGTGTTGAATTTATCCGCTGACGAATCAAGTTCGAATCCCAATACTCCCTATTTGGAGAGAAACACGGTATTCTAGCTCCTTCTCTCCTATATAGCAGCCCATTTGAGCATTGAGGTTGCTCTATGGCCAATGTGTTAAACTTATCTATTGACGAGCCAATGTTTTAATCCTAATACTCATCTATTCGTAAAGTAAAATATATTTGCGACAGGTAAAATTTTGATGCAGTGCAAATATCGTCACAGAGAACTCTTAGTTTGAAAATGATAACCCTCGTGCTCCGATTTTCCCGGTGTAGAACTTCGGTTCTTTGTGAACCCTACGTCGCCGACGTAGGTTTGATTTTGCGTGCTTTGCCACGCCTATCTTTTGGCCTCTCATTTTCTTCCTTTTCCCCTCTAATCTCTTATTGCTCTTCTTTGCAATCCATATTCCTTGATTTTATGGTTGCGAGTTCCTACCATGGTGATGCACAACGTGGTAAGACGCAGACAATGTTGATCCATTCTATGTGACGAGAGAGTGATCTAATTCGAGTTTCCAAGGGCAAACGACGATGTTGGAAAGCGGAAGCAAGGATGATACGAGGAGGGGTGCGGCCCATCTGGGTGCGCTTCAAGATTTCGGACCTGCCGTGGTTCGTTCCCTTGCCGATGTCGTCACAATGGCAGCGATCTCGAAGTGACCACCCCTCTACTGGAAGGTGTGGGATGTTGGCGGTGTTGGCCTTGTCATGAACACGGTATTCTTGCTCCTTCTCTCCTATATAGCAACCCATTTGAGCATTGGGGTTGCTCTATGGCCAAGGTGTTGAACTTATCTACTGACGAGCCAAAGTTTTAATCCTAATACTCATATGTTCGTAAAGTGAAATATATTTGCGTCAGGTAAAATTTTGATGCAGTGCAAATATCAAGTCACAGAGAACTCTTAGTTTGAAAATGATAACCCTCGTGCTCCAATTTTTTCGGTGTGGAACTTCGGTTCTTTGTGAACCCTATGTCGCCGACACAGGTTTGATTTTGCATGCTTTTCCATGCCTATCTTTTGGCCTCTCATTTTCTTCCTTCTCCCCTCTAGTCTCTTATTGCTCTTCTTTGCAATCCCTATTCCCTTATTGTATGGTTGCGAGTTCCTGCCCTAGTGATGCACGACGTGGTAAGACGCATACAACGTTGATCCTTTCTGTGCAATGAGGGAGTGGTATGATTCGAGTTGCCGAGGGAAAACAATGATGTTGGAGAGCGGAAGAAAGCATGATACGAGGACGGGCGTGGCCCATCCGGGTGCGCTTCAAGATCTGGGACCCGCCGTGGTTTGTTCCCTCGCTGGCGTCGTCACAATGGCAACGATCTCGAAGTGACTGCCCCTTTGCTGGGAGGTGTGGGATGTTGGCGGTGTTTGCCCTATCATGAACAACGGGAAGAGGTAAGGTGCCAAACCAATAGGGAACGACGGCGCACAAAGGGTCGGTGGAGAGACAACACGGCGTACGACACCAGAAGGTTGGGGTCCCTCCACCCTTGGGTCTTGCCAATGTGGGCTCTGACTTTGGTTTGTTGGATATGCACTATTGGATGAGCTAGGCCTAGGTACTTTGGTCTAGTGCTTGAAACTTTCGGGACGGGTGTTCATCCAATTACCATTTGGGATCCCAGTGATCTTATATGGACCATAGTACTATCGTCGATTTTAGCTCCGACGTATGAGGATGTGCCTAGCTAATTAAGAAGTGGTGCATTTGGTTTTCGATAGTTACTCGTGCTACTCTGGTTTGTTAGTCTAGGGTATTTGTGCGTCCCATTGTTTTTTTAATGCAGTAGTACGTTAGGACTTCTCTTTTTCAGGTCGGATAATTCGGTCTGTATTGCTGTAATAATTCCGTTGAATGATATCTTGATCGCCTTCTCGAAAAAATACACAAGTAAAAATGACATTTATGTTTAGAGACAAAGGTAAACTAAGACTCTAGCCCCTCCCTATCTTCCCCTAAAAACAGGTTAGAATTTGATGCTACTGCTTCATCCGAATCCCATATGCGAAACCAAAAGTGAACCGAACTAGTCCATTTTTGGAACAGCAAGCCCAAAGAAACCAAACCAAAAACCACAAGGCCTTCAGGTTCAGTTTTTTTAACACGAGCTATGTCGACCAACCTTACACCAAGCCCACCATAGATCGGCCAACCTTTGTCGACATTATTAACACGAGCTGACATAACCTAAGCGCCAGCCAACTGCTCAGCCTAGTGTTGCGCCTCCACAATGAAAACCCTGGCAGTGATAGATTATTTCTCACAAGTTAGGTAGTTTGAACTATATAGATTGGTTTACATTTGTACCTTGGATATCATTATTGAGTAGGTTGGTTTTAGTTTTGTGTTTTTGACATGAAAAATCATTGACCGACTGGACACGGCCCATTGAGAGATGGTGAAACATCACCTACTTCCGCCTCTAAAAGAATCCTCCCCTGATCATATGGAAATGGTCAGGAGCATTTTGGTTTAGGGAGCCTACCAGCGCAAGTCAACTTTAGTTTTAGTTCAAGTTCGTATCATCACATTGTTAATTCGTATTCGTATTAAGACCCAATAACCCAATACCTATCTCTCATAATTAGAGTTCTTAATTAGCTACTCGTACGAAATGCAGAGAGCCTCTTCTTCCTCTACCTCTCTTCCCCATTCATGGAGACATGATGTGTTTTTGAGTTTTAGAGGTATTGACACACGCTCCGGATTTACATATACTCTGTACAAGGCGTTAGAAAGAGAAAAAGTTCAAACCTTTTTTGACGATCTGATGCTCAAGAGAGGAGAAAATATATCATCAGCCCTTCTTCTTGCAATTGAAGTTTCAAGAGTATCCGTGGTGATATGCTCTCAAAACTACGCTTCGTCGAGTTGGTGCTTGGATGAACTTGTTAAGATTCTTCAATGTCAAAAATCAAGGGAGCAAATTGTTATACCAGTTTTTTATAAGGTGAATCCAGCACATGTACGACATCAATCTGGAAGCTTCGGTCAAGCCTTCAACCAGTTGAAATATAACATGAACAAAATTCCTGAATGGAGGGCAGCTCTTACAGAACTAGCAAATCTGTCCGGGTGGACTTATGTGGACGGGTAAGTTATATTGTCCCGATCGAGCAAAATATAGTTGCACATGTTGATTGATCGATCATGTACCCTGTAAATTTTTCCACATTTGATAGGTATGAATATGAGTTCATCGAGAAGATTGTGAAAGAGATTCTAGATGTGGTTGGACTGGACCATCAAAACAAGGAAAAAGCTTTAAAAAAGAAAAGCAAGGTAAATGAAGGGACCAGCTTTGAGGACAAAACGATGGAGATCACTCCTGGTTGCCCCTGGTAAGTATTTGTGGTAAATAAAAAATACAATGTAAGTCTGCATAACCAATTGTATCAAAGAAAAAAAAAAACTAGTAGGCTCAGTGGTTGTTAAAATTAATTCTCATTCTCTTATTTTCTGTAGCATCGGTCTGGAGGCTATTTAAACCAAAAAGACGAGGTAACTTTTGATAAGGAAATGATGGTGCCCTCAAATTTAGGCCTCAATGATTTAGATAAATTTGCAGTGAAGTTGATCCGTCTAAATTTTTCTTCAAGTAATTTTGTTGGTATATATATATGTATATACAGCTCTTTTACTTTGTAAAGACCTTACTAGATGTCAGATGCATGTTACAGGCAGGAAGACCGCCGTTGGGTCAATGGAGTCGAAAAAACAACCCATCGAAAAAATGGAGTCGAGAAAACAAGGAATATTCACGTATTCCTATTCTGAAATACTTGAGATCACCAACAGTTTCGAGAAGATTATTGGCAGAGGTGAATTTGGAGCAGTTTATCATGGCTACATTAACAAAACTCAAGAAGTTGCAGTCAGTATGATTTCTTCACCGTCAATTCACATTTACGGGTTTGAAGATTTTGATGCAGAGGCATGTGCTGTGTATATTGTTTTCAAAAAAATATTTAATTAATCCAGAGTTTTTTAACATTTAAACTAACTCCATCTGGCCTAATTATTTGCAGGTTGATCTTCTTGTGCCAGTTCATCATAGAAACATAACAAGTCTGGTCGGATATTGCAACGAGAAAGCTGATATGGCCATAGGCGGATCTAAAGGGAGTTGCTTCCAGCTTCTAATGGACAAGAATTACAAATGTTTTGGGAAAGAAAAAAAACTGCCGGGTAATTCCTTTTTTTTACTTGGGATTTAGGAAGTCTCAATAAAAGAACCCATAACAACTTTATACTTTTTCTTCATTCTTTTATAATTTTTATTTATTATGTGTTTTTTTTAAGAGGTGATAATTTCATTCCAATAGGTAATAGTAATATGTGATTCCATGGGGATCTCGGCCAGATAGAACGAAATCTTAACGTATCGTTATTGTTTAAACGATTCTTAGATCACAAACTTAGATACACAAACCAGAGTAGCGCAAGGACTAAAAAAATTCGGAGACACCACTCCTTAGTGTATCTAGGCACCTCTTCTACTGGATCACATTCTGCTTCAGTTCCTCCACATCCGTGTCAACTGGGAGTAGCACTATCTTCTTCTTCAGTAAGATCTTCTTTGGGCCATGTACTGGCTTCAGCTTGAATCTGCTGCCATGATCCTCAGTTTTTCTCTTGTCCCGGGTTCAGTGACCACATGAGCAGTAACAACAGAAGAAGGAACTTCCATTGTAGGTGCACAAGCACTTATACCTGAGACTGGGGTAGTACTCCCATCCTCCATCTGCAAAAGAACAACATTGTTAGACGGGTGTTCCCTATAGAGAGGGTTCACCTGAAAAGCATTTGGTGGGTTTGCCGGAGCCACCACTGTCTCCATCGCTCTTCGCTGCTCAGAGTAATGGAGTGCTCCTTGTTGTTGAACAGCCGTGAGGAGCCCCATCATCAAGGTCGGGTTGGAGGCTGGGGACACATGAGCTGTCTCTTTACTCACCAACCCTTGTTCCCAATGTGAAAAAGAAGCTTCCACAGAAGAGCCATCACCAGTGCTAGCTGCCGCCTTGTGCGGGGAAGCAAGTGTAGGGCTAGTATCACGCCGCCCCACTGGATAGCCCTTCGTCCCATGCACAAAAGACTCACAATTCGGATAGTAATTAGGATCTTCTTATACTCCAACAGACAATCCTCATGGTATTCGTCTTCAAATCTGAACCTCTTATAAACCACTAGAGGCTTTTGAAAAATCAAAGAAACATGAATCTGAATAGATGCTCGCATATCAAGGGCAATAGAATCATGTTCTAAAAACTCACCAACGTAGTTGTCGATATGTTGGCACCATTTCAACTGAAGGGCTCCGAGAAGCCATCTGCCACATGATGGCCACACCATAACCAAGCGTTTCCATGAGCTGTCAAAACCTTTATGGCATCAAACATCTCTTCACAACCTTGGACAATCACTGTAAGATTTTGGTAGTACCAATGTCCTTTGGATACAACTCTCTTCTGATCTAGGATGGATTCGAACTTCACCACAAAAAGAACATCCGCGATGTGAGTAGAGCGGATCTTTGCAAAGTCTCGCATATCGCTCCAAAGATTCGACATTCGAGCCTTCAAAGGTTAAACAGAGTCCGGGCTAAGAGAATTGATTGCAAAAATTCTTGCAACCACGAAGTGTCATTCAATTTCATCTTCATGTTCTCCATCCGAGAGGGCTGCCAAGTCAACCTCCTTTAGATCCTCAGCAAGCCATTGCGAATCTAGATCGGGATCTGACAATTCTTCATCATCTCGGTGATTTGGGACAAGCGCCATAGGTATGAAACAAGGAAATAAATTCAAAGTAGAATTGAGGAATTGAGATTAGGAGATCTATTTTTAGGATTGGAAAAGAGGAAATTTGGTGAACAAAATCGGTAAAGAATTTGTTCTTTGGTGGTACAAGGGACGGCGCACATAAGTTTTCTTGATGCCTATGGTTTTTCCTTCGATAATAAGTTTATCAATTTTATAATTTTACCTATCATAAATAATTTCAATTTACGAACAGATGAGTACTAAGATTAGAACCATGGCTCGCCAGTGGATAATTCAACACCTTGGCCATGGAACAAACATAATGCTCAGATGGGCTGTTATTTAGAAGAGAAAACATGATTTTTTTTCTCCAAATAGGGAGTACTGGAATTTGAACTTGGTTCGTCAACGGATAAGTTTAACGCCTTGATCAACAGAGCAACCCCAATGCTCTTAAAATTTTATATGTCGTAAATAATTTTTAATTTTAGAACATATGTGTACTAAGATTAGAACCATGGCTTGTCAGTGGATAATTCAATATCTTGGTCATAGAACAAACCCAATGCTCAAATGGGTTGTTATTTAGGAGAGAAAACATGATTTCTTCTCTAAACAGGGAGCATTGAGATTCGAACTTGGTTCGCCAGTGAATAATTTTACTAGTACAAGATGTTGTAGACTATTTTAAGTTTTTTTTTTTGCATTGCTATATTATAATTATATAGCTCTATTTTATTTCATTTGTTGCGATTTTTTTCACTCACTTAAACTTTTCATATTAGATCTGCATATGGCTCTGGTTTACGAGTACATGGCCAAAGGAAGCTTACACGAACATCTTTCAGGTTGGATGAAAGTAATTAGAGACATACATGCTAAAATGCTAACATGCAATTAATATATATATATATATATGTATATGTGTTATAACATAACGTTGCAATCGTTTACTTTAATATGCATGTAGTTAAGAGTGCAAATGTCTTGACTATGGAAAGTAGACTGCGAATAGCAACGGATGCTGCACAAGGTTAGCAACTACATACATGAGTTTGATGATCCACCGTTTGCCTCTAAATCTTAGTAGTTTTTTCCCTGGGTATGAATGTTTGCGTAACCTGTATAATATATGTAGGATTGGAGTATCTTCACTATGGTTGTAGGCCACCTATAGTTCACAGGGATGTAAACTCAACAAACATCTTGCTAAATGAAAATTTCCAAGCCAAAATATCTTATTGTGGCCTGTACAGAAATTTCGTTACTGATCTCAGTGACCTTTATGGCACTTCCGGCTACTTTGACCCTGAGTAAGCATTTTAAGGCTCACTGCATACTCATTCGTTCATTTGCCTACAAAATTGATATTGTGAGATTGTGGTACTATTTCGGGTAATGATAGGAAGCCTCATCGAGACATATGAAGTGAAGGTCCTAATCTTATATAGCATGATATGTCATACAACCCATTAGATATTTATCAATTCATTGAGAATTTTAAATATTTTGCACCTCTTTTTAAATTTAAATATTCTTTCTTTTATTTTTCTATTATTATCACTTTAATAATCTTAAAACATAAAACATTTGATCTTTAATGTATAAATAAGAAAATGAGAAAGAGAAGAAATTAAAATAGTGAGTTTTAATTGAAAGTTTTTTAATTTTAAAAACATTTGATCTTCAATGTATAAATAACTAAATTCGTTAATTTAAAATATTCTAAATAATAGCCATTAAATGTTTGATGTCTATGATTCTTTAGGATAATGTGATTTGACAATAAATAATAACTTATACATGTACATAATGTGGCAATCACATGTGATTGGAGCCTAGACATGTTAACTCTCATTGTGACCTAAAATTATTTCTCTTTCATTTAGGTAATTAACAAAAATGGGTATGAAACTATGAACTAATATTTTGGCTTCCCTTGCTACAGGTACTACCACACAAGAAGATTAAATGAGAAAAGTGATGTTTACAGTTTTGGAATTGTTTTGTTGGAGATCATCACAAGTCGACCTGTTATATCTGGCAGAATCAACATTACTCAGTGGGTAGGTTTCATGCTCGCGAAAGGCATTTACAGCCTCGTAGACCCGAGGTTAGAGAGAAACTTCAATGTTAATGCAGTATGGAAAGCTGTGGAAATAGCAATAGCATGTGTAGCTACAAAAGCCAACAAGAGGCCAACTATAAGTGATGTTGTAATGGAGCTAAAAGAGTGTCTTGAAATACAATTGCGGCAAACAAATCAGAGTAGTGAGAGTACCTATGAAACTGCCAGAGGAGATTCCCTTGAAATGGTGTCAGAATATGATTGTTATGATCATGACCACATCCTTTAATTACCTTGGTACTACTTTGTACACGTATACGCTTTAATGGTAAAGTGAAATCTAATCGATTAGTCAAATCAAATTTGTGAAATTTGAATTTGATGTTCACTAGGAAATATATCATTTTTTGCAAATTTCATGTCTGTTTTTTTTTTTTGGTTAAGAAATTTCCTGTTTGATGGTTATGTCAAAATAAATAGGCAAAAATGTCAAAAACAAAAGAGATAGAGAGTTTAACATTTTGATTTTTAATGTCAATTTGACATTATTAGAGCAAGTCTAATAGTTATATCAAACCATTAGACTTAAATTCAAATCTGTCAGCTTATGTGACAAATGACCAATTTGACTATTTTCAAGTCTAATGGATATGATTGTATTGAAAGTTCTCTACTTCATAGATTGAAAAATGCAATTTTCAACTACATCGAAGAAATATAAATCAATCTACCAATGTACAAGGCATCAGAAACGAAGCTCTGGTTGTTCCGTTAATGTTTGCGTCTTGGCTTCAAACACTTTATCCTAGCAGCATTCAAAACATCAATGACAAAACTCTGAACCACATACACTTGAACTAAACAAGACATCCACAAGAATGAAGAGGGTTAAAATTCTTTTGCAATGTTACAACACCAAGTTATATCATTGCACTTGTGAGTCTGAATACTTGAGCTTGTGGATACTGATGATTCCCTACAAACAAGATAAAAAATGTCAATACTAACAAATACGTAGCGTTCATCTAAACAGACACATGCCAACAATAACTTATGTGGAATCAAGATCAATCACCGGCTTAAACTAACTGTGTAACACCAAACCACAAATATGTAGAATAATAAGCATCCAATCAACCAAACAAATCAAGAACAAACATTTGCAAGAGCATACTAGACACCTATATTACTGTGACAGCCAAAACAATATGAAGTAGACAGATGAAGGCCAAATAACATAGTAACCAGCATAATCAGCAAATGGGATAGTAACTAGCATAGACAGCAATGAAAAACAATCCTCAATGTATGCTTACAATTATACTGGATTATTAGCAAAAATATACTCTTATGAACATTATATATACCTCAGAAACTTGGTACTCCAATGAAAAACATGTACTCAACAAAATAGATCAGATGTGCCTCTAAATATTCAGATCAGTTGCCTACTCAATTGAATGAGATATTGCATAAAGCAACAAGAAATTAGGAGTCAAATCTGGAAACATAATCACATAATAATAACACTCTACAACAACAACAACCCATATGAATCTAAGTCAGTGAGGCCATTTGAAAACTACATGCACTTCTAAACCCAATCGGGATGAAGAAATTGAAGCTACAAATCTTACCATTTCTGAACTGTAACTACCCAGTCATCAATTTCCTTAAAAAATAGAATCTCCATCGATTCAATGAAAAAAATTAATCTCAAAGATTTCCAAGGGATTGAAGTCTATTGTGATTCCAAACTTTATAGAGACCAGAGTAAAGATGGGAAATGAGAGATAGATGAGCAAAAATGAGGGAGAACGAACTTTGGCAGACGAAGGCGAGATTGTCAACTTTGGCAGATCGTTTTGGTGTAGTCATCCACGTGGATTTGACTAATCCACTGGAGAGAGCAAAATGTCAAATTTTTACTTTCAAAAGTTATCGTTTATAGCCAGGTAGAATTTTGGCACAACCATTAGGCTTGGCCTTAGTCGGATATGTCATCCACCATGGATATCTCTATTGCCAATAACTTTATCGAAAAGAAAAAAAAACTCTTTAGTCAGTAATAAAGTTTGTATGTTATGTTTGTTCTCAGGTTTCCAATAGATCTACTAAAGAGTGAGGCCACCCGGAACACCAGCCCCTCATCCCATGAAGTTTATGCTTTAACATTTCACAATCTATAGATTACAAAATCAAAGTAGTCCATTCTAAGACTAGTAGATTACCATGGCATATTTCAAATTTAATTTAAGATTTATACTTCACTTGAAGTAGGATGAGAGTAAGTGAGTAACCATTCACAACTACATACAACATTTTAGGTTCTAGTTCTGTAATGAAGGCCTTCATGATCTCCCTCCAAACAGTGAAGTCCTTACAACCACCATTAAAGTAGGGAGGAACATTTAGTGAGGTTGCAACTCTTTCTCATTCCCGATCCATCCTACCCAAGACCAAACTAAACACAGTTAAGACCTGCTCTGATGCCAAATGAAAATACTAGGTGGATTTAATTGACCTTACAAAGGTTGTGGCCAAAAAAAGAAAGAAACAACCACACAAGAATACCAGATGTGTTGACGCAGTAAAAATTCTTTCCAGAAAACAACTACATGATTGTTCACAATGATACCTTAAAATCCACTAAAGATTCAATCAAATACAAACACAGAATGATACAAGGAATTGATAACATAAATCTATTCCTATTAACCTCTTGTTTGCAGACTTGGAATCTTCTGGCAAAGTAGAACACATGAAGCATCTTTTCTGGTTGAACTAGGAGAACACCTTTCTCAAAGTTCAATGTCTTTAGCCTCCCTGGATTGATGATCTCAACTCACATACGTATGTATGAAATTCAAAATGCAAATAGACACTCAAGAAGGAACAGAGCCTAAGCATATACTTCACAAAGATGCTTTTCACAGGAAAAACCACTCACTTATATAGTAACCTGATATTTGACCTCATAGAGATCAATTCGGACCAAATTCTTTAATCAGTTACAAGCTAAGCATCTTATGATTGTTTTGAATCAGTCAAAAGCAAATATCATTCTTCAAGTTAAAGTTTATCAAAATAGAGAAAGAATAATTGTAATCAGATCAAGTAATGATATTACGGTCCTATCTTAACTCTATTTACTAGACTAAAAACAATGGAAATCAATCAATTAGTACACATATATCAATTAGACAATTAACACATATCTCTTAATTCAATGTATACATGATCTTACCATTTAGAGGAGAGATCACAAATCTAAGTCAATTATTTCACTTAGCTGACTTGTCTTTTGAATAAGTTGTCAAAATATGTACATTCAATCTCCCCCTTTGGCACTTCATTCAAAAGACAAACTGTTCAGACCTGCAAGCAAACAATGTACCCTAGAATATGCAGACAAATCAAAACAATCTAGTCCAATCATTCAAACTGAAATCCAAAGGAACATTAGCTTGTTTAGTACAACTAAAAGAAACTAAAAATAAGTCTTACAGACGTCTAAGTCATCCTAAAGAAAAGACCCAGCAAAAGCTTGTGTTAGCAGGCAGGTCACACAGGTCACACACATCTCCCCCTATGTTGAATGAAGGGTCAAAGGCTCAATGACGGCAAGCAAAGGGGTCTTGACCAAGGTAGTGGTCATAAGCTTCAGGACCAGCGAATCAAAGATCATATTCATCAGCATGTTGACGCAGAGCTCGAACATCTTATTGCAGAGATGTGGTGTTTTAAGCGATGGTGTGATGGCTCTGCTGCATTGCCATTGTCCTTTGAAGAAGAACTGCAAGGTGTTGCTGCATCGAGGCTATGCGCTATAGGGCAACCATCACATCCTAAGCCATGTCATTCTGCTCTCTCTGAAAGCCATCGATTTGTTCAGTAAGCTCAGTGAGGCTGTAGCGGATTGATGGAGATTGATTGGGCCTCTGACGATGATGACAAGGAAGAGGAATGCTAGAAGAGGAGGATGAGCCGGAGAGCTGACCATTCTGAGAATCGAAGGCGTTTGACATACTAAAACCCTGATTTTTCTTTCTCTGTATCTGAAAGGCTTGAGAACAAGTGAGATCTAGAAAAAAATTCAAAGAAAGCTGACATTCTAATAGAGAAATTCTAGAACTTCTTTAAGAATTGAGGAGTCATATCAGAGGTCTTCTCGGGGCAAGATACTAAGATAGAAGAGGAAAAGATATTCAAATCTCCCAAAGTACTCATGATAGTAGAAAATCTTAACCCAAAAGTAAAAAAAATACACGTATCTCATACGAATCAAGAAGATATGAATAATATAGATACATCAATACTTGCCTTATTCATGACATTGGTGAAGTGAATGCACCAATGTGTTGTGACATGTTGTAGATATATATTCGCATAAAATTGGATCAATGTAGTCAGCAAGGGGGCTTCAGTAAATCTGAACATGTAGCACTCCCCTTCAAAAGATACTCTCCAGTGTATAAGCTCACCTGTATACAGGTGATAAGTAGACTCACAATTTCATGATGAAGAAATCATTAACCATAGGCTTATAAATCATACAACCTGTAACAAGTAAGAATGCACATGAACACAAAAAGAATCATGAGGTCTTTTTGAGGGTTATAACTTGGATGGTTAATGGGGCAGGGTATGAAATACATGGAAAAATTGGGTATAACTTTAGCAGTTTCAATTTTTGAACCAAATAATCATAGTCTTGTAGTGATAAACTCCATGCTACTTTTAAAACTAACAGAGAATGAGTCTTTAATTAATTTTCAGATGTAGGATCTTAGCTGTTCTTGAAACATTGTACACACACATTTTTTTTGTCTTTTAGTCAACTGTTTCAATTTTTAGAGATTGTATAATTTTCTTATGAATGTGCTCCTTTGTGGACTGTGTTTGAAACTTCATGAAGTGATATATATCACTAGTGGAGCCTAATATAGAACCAGCATTATCAAGAATACAGTTTGCAATACTTGTGTTGCGTAGGTTGAAGATAAGGATTTGTTGTACCTTGTAGCACACTAAGGCTCAAGAGATCAGCTGTAGCCAGAGTGACAAATAAAGGAACTAGGCACAAGAGGGTTATCTAAAAAGGAATTTGCAGATGGACCCATTTTCAAGATTTGACCATGGTGGAGGAAAACAGACCTAGTGCTTCAATCATTTTCTTCCAATGCTCACATGACGTAAGTACTCGAAGAGAACATGAGGTAATGATGCAAGTTCTAGAAGTGAAAACATCAAACATGCACTCAAAATAAACTGCATCTCAGTTGTGGTAGCTATGTAAAAGGCTCAGAAACTCATCAGGCAATACGAGATATTTGCAATGTTCAGCATATGAAGCGTAAACATTTTTGACAATACAAGGACCTGTAACTTTTTGCAGACATATATACAACACATTCACAAAATGAAACACCCTACTTAATGCAAAGAATATACTCCAATGATATTTCGTAAGGTTTCAAAATGCGTTATATCTAATGGCTTGGTAAATAGATTAGCAAACTGGTATTTTGTAGAGACAAAGTCCAAATGCAGAATGTGTTTTTCAACCAAATATCTGATGAAGTGACATCTAAGGTCAATGTGCTTAGTTCTTGAATGTTGAACTAAATTCTTAGAAATTTGATTGGCACTTATGTTATCACAGAAGAGGGTTAACTTACCTTGTGGAATGCCAGTCTCTCATCATGTTCTTCATCCACAGAAGTTTTGCGCAAAAACTACCAACATCAATATTTTCAGCCTCAGCTGTTGACAATGAGATAAAGTTATGCTTTTTACTGTGCCAAGCAACTAAGTTGTTTCTAACAAAAAAAATCCTCTAGAGGTGCTACGTCTGTCCTTAAGATTGCCTTCCCAATCAACATCACAATATCCTACTATCTCTTCATTTCTATCAGATGAATAAAATACTCCACAATTTATAGTACCATAAACATATCTGATAATGCGTTTGACAGCTATAAGGTGTGATTCCTTAGGAGCAGCTTGGACATGACACATAAACTAACACTGTAAGCAATATCTGCCAATCATACTTCTATACAGTGTTTGTTCCACTGGTGTTCCAGTAGAATCGTCACAAAGTTTAGTTGTAGTGCTCATGGGATTACTTACAGGTTTGACTGATGCTAGACCAAATTTTCAGCATATTTAGTTTGAGATAGAAACATACTTCAGGGTACGTGCTTAACTTGTAAACCAAGAAAATAAGTTAACTCACCAAGAGCACACATCTCAAATTTGATGTGCATGACATCGGTGAACTCTTTTACCATAGAGAGGCAGGTAAATCCAAAGACAATGTTATAAATATGTATTGGAGCAATCATAATGTACTTACCTTTTCTCTTGACAAACAAAGTTTTGTCCACAGATCCTCGACAATATCACTCACTAATTAACCAGATAAGTGGACAACTTTTCATTACCAAGCTCAGCGAGGTTGTTTAAGGCCATACACAGACTTACTTAGTTTCAAGGCATGATCAGGAAATTGAGGATCTGTAAAATCTTTAGGTTGTTCCACATAAACTTCTTCTTCAAGTTCACCATGCAAGAAGGAAGCTTTGACATCTAGTTGGAACAATTTAAACTTTAAGTGACAAACAATGGATAGAAGCAGTCTCATAGATTCAAGTCTAGCTACAAGAGGAAGAGTTTCACCATAATCAATCCCATCAATTTGAGAGTAACCATGAGCTACTAGACGTGCTTTGTTTCTAATGACAGTTCCAAACTCATCACTTTTATTTCTAAACACCCATTTTGTTCCTACAACATTACATTTTTCAAGTCTAGGACATAATTCCCAAACCTTATTCCTAGCAAATTGATTAAACTCTTCTTGCATAGTATTTACCCAATCATCATCAACAACAGCTTCCTTAATATTCTAAGGTTCAAGTGAGGAGACAAAACCAAAATAAGCTATTTTGTTTATGTTAGACTTATTATGAGTTACAAAACATACCAAGGTTGTGTTTGACACAACTTCATTGTTGAAAACCTTGGGAGCTTGTCTTCGAGTAACAATGTCATTATTCACATCTCTAATTACATTAGACATTAAATGGTCTTTTTGAATTTGTCTGTATCCTTATCTGAACACATGATTAGTTCCCAAGTTAGTGTCTTCAGATTTTGACTCAAGTTCAGCTGATTTGACTATCTTAACTGGTTCAAAGCATAGCCAATCATCATCATCATTCAGTACAAAGTCCACATGTCTATAAGCTGCATCATCAACATGTACATTAAAAGATTCCATCACATCTTTAGTTCTCTTGTTATAAACTCTATAAGCTCGACTATTGGTGGAGTATCCCAAAATGATGTCATGATCACTCCTAGGAGCAAGTTTTGACAATTTTTCTCTATCCCTGTAAATGTAACGAGGACTGCCAAAGATATGAATGTGCCTTACCATTGGGTTCTTACATTTCCATAGCTCATATGGAGTCTTGTCACTGTGAGGACGTAGAATGACACGATTTATGGTATTTATGTTCACTTCAGAGGAGTGTAGCATTACTTTTGCCATGTCAATGAGAACTCTATTCTTTCTTTCAACCACACCATTTTGTTGTGGTGTAATAGGAGAAGAGAATTCATGAAAGATGCCAAGTTCATGACAATAGTTAGTGAAAGAAGCATTTTTAAACTCAGTTCCATTATTAGATCTTATTCTGACAATTTTCAAATGTGAGGCATGCTTTTCAGGGAACAGTCTAATGCTCAAGATTTTAAAAGACTCAAAGGTTTCATGTTTAGTTTGAATAAATTCAACTCAGATAAATCTTGAAAAATAATCAACTACAACTAATATTACCTTTTCTAACCAAAGCTGGTTTTTTGAGCTGGACCAACAAGGTCCATATGCAGCATCTCCAAAGTTGTAGTTGTTGTTGCTAAATTTACCACCTTGTGTGCTTGTCTATTTTGCTTCCCCATCTTGCAGCTTGCACATATATGTTATGTACTTGCTTTGAGATTAGGTAACCCTCGAACACATCCTTTATGTGAGATCTTCTTCAGGTTTTGAAGATTTACATGACCAAGTCTTTTGTGCTAGAGTACCAGTAGATGATTAGTTGATGATTTCAGACATACTCAAACTTTCTAAGGCACTTGTGACTTGATTTGATAGCAATTGTCATCTGACCTCAATCCTCTCATCACAAAGCTACCTTCACCATCCAAAACTATGCATCTTTTCTTGTTGAACCATACATCTTCATATTCATCAGTCAAATGGCTAACACTCATCAAATTTGCAGAAAGACCTTTACAAAGTAAACATTTGTCAAATTTGAAATACCAAGAGCTTTGACAACTCCTTTTCCCATGATGTGACATGTTTTGCCATCTTCAAATGTCACTCCACCAACAATGAACTCCTCATCTAGTGAAATAAACCAGTGTCTGTCCCCAGTCATATGTTTAGAACAACCACTGTCTACATACCATATGTCTGTATTCTTTTCTTAAAGAGTTGAAAGGGAGACTATACACTTTAGACTCTCTCTTTGTGATGTATTTTTTCCTGCACATACTTCACCAGATTCATCAAAATGCTCACATATATTTATAGTGGATAATAGAAATTTTATAGTTTGTTTTTCTTTCCAAGTTGTTCTAATGCCTGAACTTCCCATCAGATTATTCAACTTGTTCAAAAGCAATTCCTGCTCATTAAGTTCTTTTTGAAGCTCAGACACTTGTGAATTTTGAACTTCATTTTGCATGTGAATTCTCTCAGAATGTAATAAATTGCATCTAGGTTTGATGTGTCCTATTTTACCACAATAGTGACAAGTAGGCACCATTCCAAGTTTTTGAGAATCATACCTTAGATGTTCAGTAGAGAGATCTTGAACATTCCTTACCTTTAGATCAATAATACTTGAGGTTGACAAGTTAGACTGTTCCACTGGAGGAACAAATCCATATAATTTGGGCAAACTAGACTTTTGATCAGTTGAAGAACTTTTCATAAAGCCCTTCCAGATGGATCTGCTTTTGCCATTGAATCCTAGTCCACTTTGATTTTTGCTGATTTTTCCAATTTTGCACAGGTCTCTTACCTTTTCAGAGCTGGATTAATTTTTTTTGAATCTCTCATCAGACTTACTTAAGTCGTCCTACAACTTAGCCAACTGTTCTTACAAAGACTCAACTTATGGGTTTAGAGAAATATTTAGTACAGTTTGAGTCTTTACCTCCACTTCTAAAAACTAATTTCTATTGATAAACTCAACAATATCAATTTTGTAATTCAAAGAATTTTCCTGTGAGGAATCCTTGAGTTGCTTATCATTCATAAGAGACTTGATTTTTTTTCTCGCTTTCATCAGCTATTCCATTTCATCTCTTTCGCTCTTGACTGCACTAAACTCATCTTCAAGATCTTTGTTTCTCCAGAGCATGACATTGGATGCATTCACCATATATTTGTATTTTGCATCTACCTCATTATCTGATTCAGACTCTTCCACATCTGATTCGTCATGATCCAAGTGAATTGAAGATACAAGAGCTACATGTGACACATTTTTTTTCAGCCTCTTCCTCCTCCTCCTCCTCATCACTCCAAGTTGTAGAATTTAAAGCTGTTTGATTCCTGGAAGCATACTTAGAATATCCACATTCAGTAGCAATGTGGCCAATGCCACCACATTCATAACATTTGGGTTTTTTTCATTTTTCTTAGAGGATTTTTCAGAACGCTTTTCAGAGTTTTGATTTTTCCTAGAAGAACTTTCACCATTTTCCTTCATGTTCTTCAAGTGTTTTTTGAATTCTTTAGAAATCAAAGCAAGATCATTAGAATTAATCACATATTGTTTCTTAATCTTTTTTTTTTTTTATCAACAGAAGAGAAAGCAACACTTTAGAAATTTTAGGACCTAGTTCATGCTCCATTTCATATGTAATAAGATTTCCAACAAGTTCATCCAAAGAATAATTTTTTAGATCATGAAATTCCTTAAAAATAGTTTTCTTTGAGTGATAGGGTTTGGTCAAGGCTCTCAGGAATTTTTTTTGACAACTTTGTCTTCTTTAATTGGTTCACCCAGACCTCTACATTGACTAGTATTGCTACTTACCCTAGAATTAAAATCATCAATTGATTCATCATCCTTTATTTTCAAATTCTCAAATTCACTAGTCAAGCTTTGCATTTTTTGTGCTCTCACCCTATCATTTCCCTCATAGGTAATAACAAGATGATCCTAGGCTTGTTTGGCAATGACACCATTATTTATTCTACCTTTATCTTTCTTGGAAAGAGCGGTAAAGAGACAACTACGAGCTTTGCAATCAAGCTATAGTGAGTAGTAGTCATCCTCATCCCATTTATCCTCGGGTTTAAGGACAGTTTTAAAAGAGATTTCTTTCCCTTTCTCATTCTTGATGACTTCAGTTGAAGTAGGATGAGAGTAACCATTCACAACTATATACCACATTTTAGGTTCTAGTCCTATAATGAAGGCCTTCGTCATCTCCTTCTAGACAATGAAGTCCTTACAACCACCATTAAAGTAGGGACGAACATTTAGTGAGGTTGCAACTCTCTCTCGTTCCCGATCCATCATACCTAAGACCAAACTAAACACAGTTTAGACCTGCCCTGTTGCCAAATGAAAATACTAAGTGGATTTATTTGACCTTACAAAGATTGTGGACAAAAAAACAAAGAAACAACCACATAAGAACACCAAATGTGTTAACGCAGTAAAAACTCTTTCAGGAAAACAACCGTGGGATCTTTCACAAGGATACCTTAATATCCACTAAAGATTCAATCCATACAAACACATAATGATACAAGGAATTGATAACAAAAATCTATTCCTATTAACCTCTTGTTTGCAGACGACTTGGAATCTTTTGGCAAAGTAGAACTCAGAAATCACCTTACCTGGTTGAACTAGGAGAACGCTGTTCTCAAAGTTCAAAGTCTTCAGTCGCCCTAGATTGATGATCTCAACTCACACACATATGTATGAAATGAAAAATGCACAGACAACCAATAAGGAACAGTCTAAGCATATACTTCACAGAGATGCTTTTCACAGGAAAAACTACTCACTTATATAGTAACTTGATATTTGACCTCATAGATATCAAGTTTGGATCAAACTCTTCAATAAGTTAAAATCTAAGCATCTTGTGATTACTTTGAATCAATCAAACACAAATGTCATTCTTAAAGTTATGTTTATCAAAATAGAGAAAGAATAACTATAATCAGATCAAGTAATGATATTATAGTCCTATCTTAAGTCTACATACTAGACTAAGCACAGAGGAAATCAATAAATTAGTACACATGTATCCATTAGTCAATTAACACATATCTCCTACTTCAATGTATACATGATCTTACCATTTAGAGGAGAGATCACCAATCCAAGTAAGCTATTCCACTTAGTTGGCTTGTCTTTTGAATAAGTTGCCAAAATAGATACTTTCAGTCTTACACAGATATAATATATATGCCCAGTGAACTTGTAATGTCTTACACATAGAGATGAAAAACTGCTCTCTTGATCAAACAACATATAATTTACATACTCTAAGGTCAGCAACTTCGAAACGATTATTGGGAGAGGTGCTTCTGGAATAGTTTACCATGGATACATTAACGAAACTCAAGTAGCTGTCAAGATGCTTTCGCCTTCATTAGTTCAATTGTCTCAACAATTTCATGTAGAGGCATGTTTGGTTAATAGAGATTCATATTTCAAAATAATCAATTACAGATGTCTTTTTTAGTTAGTTGAAACATGAAGTTTTAAATTAGCAACTTATTACGATGTTCTGTTACGTTTATGGCCCGTTGAATTATAGGTTGATCTTTTTTGGCCTCAGAATTCCCACGAGCCAGAGAAATCTCAAACTATCTCTTTTGACGTGTGTGTGCGTGGCATATACGGGGTGTGCCATTATCGTGGGGTAGGACGTTGAACGATGGATGCATGTTGCTCTTGGACTTCTAAGAAACGATTGAAATAGGGAGAGCACCAACCTCGATCAATGAGTTCTTTTTTCCTAAGTGATTTAGGACTTGAGTGTTCGTGTCTCTCTGCTGAGCCACGAGAATCGATACTCCACACAGCCTGTTCGGTGCAGAGCAGAGCAATTTTCTTGACGAGTGTTGAAAACACAGGTTGTCATGTTTTTGAATCTTAGAATTGTTCATGCCCTTAGATCGCCGAAAGTAGGTTTTCTCTAGTAGAGAAGGGTTTGCTGAGAGAAAAAGTTGTATGTCAATATAAAGGTTTTGATTGCATAAAGATTTCCTGTATTTATAAGCATCATGCAATTACTTGTCGTAGTTAACATATGATTCTAGCGATTAATATCATTGAATGACTATAATAGCCAAGAATCCTACATCCTTAACTTTCCCAATCAATCTGAAACAAAATGGGATCATTCAGGATTCCTTTCCTCCCCAGGAAAGCTTATTCACATGGGCTACAGGCATCAGCCAAATAACACCAAAAACCCTAAAAATAAATAATCTTTATTTTGGGCCCAAACATTATCCTTCAAGCCTCGAGATAAGGCCCAGGTGTAATCGAAGAGGTTTGTAATTGCGACACGTCGTTCAGGCCAAACATTAACTTTCCATTCATCTCACCTTTTCAAAGGTAGTTCAAGGCCAAATGGTAACTTTCCATTTGTCTCACCTTTTTATTTTTCTACCTTTGAAAAGTCGCGCCTATGTGATATGACATTTACTTAAGCCTGCACGACTGTCAGTAGTACACACTTCCCCAAATACTCTTTCTGCCTTCTATTCTTGAACTCCAAAGCACCTAAAACTTCCTTGCGAAGCTTTGCTCTTTTCGATCAGACTCCAATCATCCAAACCAGAAACATGCCACTGAGACCTTTTCCAACAATGAAGATGCCGCCGAGACCTTTTCCAACAAAATCTGCACCGTAGTAGCGCGAAAGAAACCTGGCCACGCCCTCACGCTTCGCTTGGCTGATAATGACATGGCGCGGCTAGGTCTGTTTATCAAATCGTTGTTGAGCTCAGAGCTTCACCAAACCCTCCACTCCCCAGTATGCCGTCAAGCTCTCATCTTCCGACAAAAAGGAGCCTCATCACAAAATTAGGATCGGAAAGAGATTGAGAGCAAGCTAGGGAAATGACCCATGGCTATTGACAATGAAATCGCTTAGTACGCAGCTCGCGCCAAGACCGATTTCGAGGTATGGAAGATGACCAGAATCTCTTCCTTGCTGGAATTGTGCTTTGCTCTACCCCATGGGGGTAATCGAGCGCCGTTCTCCGTTGATATGTGCTTCTGGGACCCAAGCTGCAATGTCTTTTGATTTCCTTACGGCGAAATGAGCATTACTTTGCTCGATATGGTGGCGATTCTTGGAGTTCCAATCACTGTAGAACCATATGAGCATGGTTCGTTAAACCAACTCTGCCTCTAAATGAAAGTCTACATCGCCCGTCTACAGTTCTCCCGCTCCGACGTGGCAAAACCACAACTCGGGAGTGCATGAACATCGATGAGGTATTGTATTTCTGGAACATTGGTTATGTAAATTTGGATTATGTACTTCCTTAGACAAGATTATAGGGAGTTGGACTCGAGTCATCAAGGCATTGTTCAACGATGTCAAAGTCGGACTTGCCCAACCTGCCATCGCCTATCTCTATCAAAGCCTAGGGTGAATTTCGTTGGACTCCTTGAAGTATAAAGTCGTCGAGCCTCTGTGGATGCTGGACTGGTAGATCCAAACCTACTTTCCGATCTTCCACCACCCTGAAGCGAGACCGTTCAAGGAAGACGACATGTTGGGTTTAAGCCTGACCTGCTCACTTACTTCAACAACTTCACATTTTTCGTTGGACTCCTTGAAGTATAAGGTCATCGCCATCCTGAGGATCTAAGCACCAGGTTATGTCCCTCGCCTGACCAAGCGGTTTCTGCGAGGAAAATATTTATCTAAAGCGTCACATGTGCAGACTTGCGCATTTTGGAGTTGGGCGTGGCTTAAAATCTCTACGCTCCCAACCACTTCACCAGGCAACTCGACGTTGTTCAAAGCGCGCTGCTCCCTCTCATTAGCTCTGTTAACTGCTGCACCTCTTGGAGGTCTGCTGCTATCCCTGACGTTAATGATGCCGATGATGAAAACTTCAATTTTCCATTCGTGATTGTCCCCACCCAGCTCTTTCAGACCAGTACTTTATGGCCAACCTTTGGGTCGACCCATAACAACACTTTCTTGCGGGCCTGACATTGGGACACAATCCGCCACCTCCACCTCGCGACCATTTTTCGCCAGGATCTTCAAAGGCTTCTTGCCATTTTTTTTATTGCGGCGACGAACAAATCAACCATCCTATATGAAGAAGGTAAAGTCTTAGCTTCCCCTCCTTACTGGCCAGAGGTAGCGTTCTTGCCTTTCTTTTGTTTTATCGATGGAATATGTGCTGGAAATTATTGTTCTAATGGACGTTGCTCTATAGGAAACCCCAAGTATGGGCCCCGCCACCTGAAGCCCCATTGCGGTCCCCTTTGGAAGAAAGCGCAGACCTCCTCCCGCCAGGCACGATTCATAGTCGAACTTTGATATTTAGGGAGAAAGCATAAATGAAGAAGAAGAAACAACAAACTCAATAATCCATGTTCATCTATTTTTTGACTTAGTCTATTTGCTAAATGCGCAGTAATTCTAACTTATGTCTCTTCTCAGCCACCGTATAAACAACAGCGAGCCGTCATCTATGATGATGATGATGACATTCCCATCGGCCGATTTCACCCTTGTTCGACAACGAGCTCCTCTTTCCATTCCCCTCTCCGAACAACGGATGTGGAAGAAGATGAAGAAGATGAGTTGGCCTTATAGAGACCTAGGCACCACTGTGATGATCCGTATCAGAATCCTACTCCTTTTGGCACTGCTTCCCTTGTCATCCCTCACTCCCCTGTGCTTAGCGAGGAACATAAAGCCTCCTTTAGGTATGGGATTCCTAGGGTTTCACTCATTCATTCAACCCCACTGCAACTAGATTCTCCTATAGCGAATGCACTTGAGATAATCTCTATACTGTTCTGAAAACTTGTATGATAACTATGTTGCATTCTTTTAGCTAAGCCTCTTTGCTGCAGGGAATAATCTCTGAGCAGCCTCAGCCTGAGTCCCACTTCTCAATCAACGTGCCCGTTGAAGGGGAAGTTGATATAGATGTGGAAGTCGCTGCCACCAAATCCCTTCACCTGGCTGAAGAGGACACTGCCCCTAGTGAGCATACCGAGGAGATCCAGGCGAGCCCATACCACATAGAGACTACTCAGTCTGATGACCAAGCAATTGAACTTTTAGGGGGGGATGAGACCCCAGCAAGCAATCATCTACCGAGTGAACAACCAAAGGAAAATTAGTTGAGCAACAACTTCTGCATGTTCCTAGAGGTATGTTTATTCCCACCATCTTGCTCTTGCTATACTTCTGGTTTGACCATTGTTAATTTCTAACCTTCATGTTCGCATATATTTCGACTACTCCAATTCCTGAGGCAGAGATCACCAGGCCCTCTGTTGCTGAGGAATGTCTAGTAGAGGCCATTTAAACGATGAAAACTCAGGCGAGTGAGGGACGGGCAAGAGAGAATTGAGAGAATCTAGCAAATGATGCTCAAGCCAGTAAGGGTGTTAATCAAGAGGCTACGTCTCTGATCCGAGAAGCAGGACCCTCTGACCTTCATGCTCAGGTCAAAATTGCTCCCGAGAGCCCTCTTGAAGGTCTACTTGCAGTTATATTAGCGACAGAGCTTGAGACTTCATCTCTCGGCCCTTTTCAGGTATATTCACTTCTAACTTTAGTAAACTTTGCATGCATCTGTTCAATGGCTTAACCCTGTTTCTTTCTTAGAGCTCTATTCCTCTGCCAACTGCTAAACGTAATGCCATTACAGCCACTTTGCAGGATGCGCTTGTTGCCTTCGACCTGGGTGCTGCAATAGCCCTCTCGCTTGGTTCTCATCATCCATCAGCCTCAACATCTAGGGGTCTCGCTCCTTCCTCCACCACCACATCTCCCAAGCTCAATGAGCTGAAGGAGAAATTCAAGGGTCGCTTCTGTTAGGTCTGAGCCTCGAGAGATTGCTCTCCCCAATGCCGTACTTCGAGACCTCCAGATTGTGAACCTTGAGTCGCCTTTCGTCATCACGAGGGCTCAATGGGAACTCACGTACCTGTAAAGGCACTCTCTGCCAGACCCTGCCCCCACTTTTCATCACTTCAAGGAGAGTCTCGAAAAGCTCAAGGAGTTAGGCCAACGAAAATACTAGTTGGATAAGAAGTTTCACCATCACCAGAGCAAAAGGCGGGAATGGGCCCGTTTCATGTAGTGCAATCACAGCGATCTTATGGCCTTCTTCAAGAAGGTCACTTATCAGAATAACGCTCTCGCCAAAAAAGAAGCAGAGCTCACCAGTCTAAAGGCCGAGGTGGCAAGGATGCGAGAGGAATTTAAGCCTACTCGAGACGCCACTGTGAAGCTCTTATGAGAGAGCGCTTATCAGGCTGATGGCCTACGGGACACTGAGAAATTTTTTAAGTTGTTCAAGACGTCATCCGCTGAGTCCTGGGCAAAGTTTGAACATGCCAAAGTCGAAATCCAATGGGCGGCCGACCATATCTAGCCTTAGACTTTTGCTGCAAACTATTATGTAGTTATTAAGATTTGGGCTCAGGTTTAGGTCCTATTTGTAATATATATTCATTAAGTGTTGCTAATTTAGCCCAGCCCACTAATGACATGTTTACATTTGAATTTAACATGCACGTAATCCAATGTAATCACGTCTCATTAATTCCAAGAACCACACATATTCTAACCGCCCGGGAATAAATGACATTTAATTGCTTTCTTTAGGAAAATGAACTGTGTATTAGATTCGTGTACCAGTGCATCCGCTTCTGTCTCCATTAAATGGTTGCGTTGAATTGATGAATCAGTGTTTCGTTCGATGGGAAGGCTCCTATAAATAGCAACTTTACCAAAGCAAAAATCTTCCAACTCTGGCTTCGATCATAGCAACAATGTTCTCCTTTGACTATCTCCTATGGTTCTGCCAAAAAGCTTTTCCACCTGATCTTCATAGATATAGAGTTTTTCTTCTCTCACGTATCACAGCTCTTCTCTATTATAGAGAATATATTAGAGAAACTGTTGGAGAAAAAATATAGCGTGTTTTCTCTAAATTAGAGATAATTTCAAGTATTTGTTGAAGATGATCTTAGACTTAGTTGAATAATGCATGAGAGAAATTAGATCGTAAATTACTCTTTTGCATATTTGTGTTCTACACATTGTAAAAAATTTAGAATTTTCTCAAGTAAATGGGACTATCATTCTCTTTTATGTGCTTGAATAACACAAGTGTAAGAGACACTTGTCATAATCTCACATGTGTTGGACTTAGATAAATAGTGCATGAGAGAAACTAGACCGTAGGTTACTCCCTTGCATATTTGTGTTTCGCACATTGTAGAACTACTCTTGAATAATATACAATTATATACTAACACTACAACATTTCTTCCCATTGCCGGCGACTTTTATGTCGCCGGCAATGTTTTTGGACATTACCAGCGATTTTTGCCGAAAAAATCGCCGGTAATGTCTTTTTTTTTTTTTTTTAACATTACCGGCGACATAAAAGTATGTCGCCGGTAATGTCTTGCCGGAAAAGACATTGCCGGCGACATACTTTTATGTCGCCGGTAATGTAAAAAAAAAAAAAAAAAGACATTACCGGCGACATAAATGAAGTCGCCGGTAATGTATTTTTTTTTTTTTTTTACATTACCATCGAGAGATTACCGGCGACGGACATTACCGGCGACAAAAATCGCCGGTAATGTCCAAAAACATTGCCGGCGACTTACAAGTCGCCGGCAATGAGTCAAATTCCAGTAGTGTAAATTTATGTATTTTTGTTCCTTTTTTTTCAGAAGAAAATGTTTCATAACTAGTACCTATCTTTTAAGCACTCACTGAGCTCAATGTTGTCAAAATTACTTGCATCTTACAAGAATCACCAAAGACATTGGGAAAAGAGTTGTCCCCCTAAATACTCAATTATAATAGGTATGAAAACTCCAATTAAAAAACACAAACCAAACAAGATGTCAAGAACCAAACAAGCAAGAACCAAAAATACCCAAAATGTATTCCCATCGCCCTTTAGAAGAAGGGCACGGAGTCTTGACTAGAGTAGTCAGGTGAATGGCTCCACAACAATGTATATGGAACAGATCTCCCCAATCAGCATAACTAAAAATAAGAAAAGAAAAACTAGCCAAAACGATATAACATGCCTAAATTCATAAAGCCCTAATTGGTCCAAGCTAGTTCAAGAGCCCTAAGTGTGACCCAAACCCCAATATTAGACCTTGCAGTACTCACACAGACGCAACAACAAACTAAGAAATTAAAGGTCATGTCGACATCGCAATCATCGAAGACCAACCTTGGTATTGCAGTTGCTCTGCCACCGATGAGTGAGAACCCGTCATCAGCCCTTTCGGCCACAGCACAGGACCGCTCAGGCCTTAAAACTCCATCGCCACTCCCGAACCTCATGCATGACAGTTGTGGCCAATTGCCTCTAAATTTAAATTCAACGGTATATAATATTAAAAGCAGTTGAAATACAATTTAATAACTGACCATGAATTAATTTACCACCAAAATAACTGTATGCAAATGGATAATATTTCTGGTGATCAAAGATATATGTGGTAAATTGTGGTGTGTGGTCAAAGGTAACATGAACAAGATCCCTGAATGGAGGGCAGCTCTTACAGAACTAGCAAATCTGTCCTGGTTGACTTATGTGGATGGGTAAGATAGGGATTGTCAACTTAATATACCGTGATCAAAATATAGTTGCAAATTAATGTTGATTGATCATATACTTCGATTAACGGCGTTGTTCAATTCCTGTAAAAACTTCCACATTTGGTACTTGATAGGTATGAATATGAGTTCAGAGGATTGTGAAAGAGATTTTAGATGTGGTTGGCCTGGACCATCAAAACAAGGAAAAATAACGGACCAGTCTAGATGACCAAAAGAAGGAGACTGCAGAACAGATCTGAATCCCTGGTAAGTATTTGTGGTACAAAAAAAATTGCAATAACCAATCGTATGAAAAAAGAAAAAGAAAAAGGGCTCGGTGGTCGTTGAAATTAACTGTCGCCTTCCACTATTGTTTGATATTAAGTATTGTTGATGTACTGAGATTTTGCCTCAAAGAATAATAGTTCATGAGCATTACTCTTTAAATATTGTATGACAATTGTATCTTATTGAGTCAAAGATGGATTATTCAGTTTTATATATGAATGTTATATTGAGACCAAGTATAAAAAGAACAGATTTTAAGTGATTTTTGATGTTATAGGAGATGCATATGTACGTAATTCTGCAGATGAGACAAGTTCACGGAATAAGAAAAGGTTATAGTGCCATATACTTTGAATCCCAATAGCTTATCTCATCTCGTTAGAATGTTTAATTACGGTGTTAGGATGGGTGTTAACGGATGTTAAATGAGGTTAACTTGGAGTTAACCCAGTTAGATGAGATTTTAATTTTAATGTGTTGGTGTTGTTGGAAGCCATTAGATCGTTTGAACAAAGGAGATTAACCGTAGTCTCTGTATAGAGCACTACAAAGGAGCCGAATCCCTTATTTTCTGTAGCATCAGTCTGGAGGCTATTTAAAGCAAAAAGACGAGGTAAAAAACACTTCCATAATTTTGTTGAAGTCCGGAAGATTATTATCCATGTCTTATACAGATAAATAATTATATATATATATATATATATGCTGAGTGAACTTGTAATGTCTTTCACATAGAGATGAATTTCATCAGGGCTCTGGATCAAACAAAACACAGTTTACTCACTCTGAGGTCCGCAAATTTACCAACAACTTCGAAAGGATTATTGGGAAAAGTGGTTCTGGAACCGTTTACCATGGATACATTAACGAAACTCAAGTAGCCGTCAAGATGCTTTCGCCTTCATCAGTTCAAGGGACGACGTCTCAACAATTTCATGCAGAGGCATGTTTGGTTTGGTTTTGTTTGGTTATCACTTATCAGAGATTCAGATTTCAGAATCATGAAATGCAGATGCCTTTTTGAATTCATATATTAACAACTAAGATGTTCTGTTACATTTATGGCCTCTTGAATTACAGGTTAATCTTCCATTGAGAATTCATCACAGGAACTTGATATGGCTTCTTGGATATTGCATTGATAAAACTAACATAGGGATCATCTACGAGTATATGGCCAATGGAAATTCACAAGAGCTTCTCTCAGGTTTAACTGCAAACGAAATTATTGATTACCGAAATCCTGATGTTCTTATCTCAGACCCTTAAATTTTTGTCTGATGTAGATAAAAGCTCAACGATTTTGGGTTGGAAAGATAGACTAAGAATAGCAGCAGATGCTGTACAAGGTCAGCAACATTATGGTATTCTTTCTCCTTGTTTTTTTTGTCATGTACCAGCTTACATATTTTGATGGACTTTGATATGCAGGATTGGAGTATATCTGCATTATGGTTGTATTCCACCTATGATTGATGGGGATGTGAAATCAGCTAACATACTGCTGACTGAAAATTTTCAAGCAAAACTTTCTGATTTTGGCTTATCCTTAAGTTTTCCAACAGATGTTGTGACTGATATAAGTATAATGACTGGTGTTGCGGGTACACCTGGGCACATTGACCCTGAGCAAGTATTTGAGAATTCATCTTTGGCTAAACATTGTCACTGCTTCTCCTCTCACACTATCGATCGCCATCTCCTACCATCTCTATCACTGCCGCCGCATCCGCCCCAACATCGACCTCTCCTCGGCTTACCTCGAGCTCAGCCGCGTCGCTCCCCTCGGGCTCACATCGCCGCTGCGAGCTTGGCCGTCGCTCCTCGACCATAAGCTTCGTCGAGCTTCGCCAGTCACTCCACCCTCCTGGTTTCTCACGCGCTTCCCCAATCAGGTACCTACCTACCTCCTTCTCTTCTCTTCGCTTTCCTTCTTTTATTTGCTTAGAACATTTGATTGCCATTCCTTTCTCTCTCAGCCGATGCAGCTGTGTCGCATTAGAAGGTTGGCAAGTTGATTAATAAGTTTGGAAAATGTACAAAGCAAGTTTTCTCTCTCTTCAATTCGTCTTCGTGCATGTAGTTGAGATTGTCGGGTATCAGAAAGTAGGGAACTTGGTTGATTCTGTGGAATGCTATCCTCTGTTTTGGTGGATTAGGTATATGTAGGAATTGGTTTCTATTGGGTTATGAAGGAATAGGAGAATTGGTTTTTTTGAGTTTGATTTCAGAAAACATATTGATTTTGGATCTCTTTGTTTCTGCAGGCAATGTAGGAGATTAGTTTAGCAGCAGAATCACAGGCAAAAGAGGTTGGATTTCTAATCCCTGAATGTTGTTTATGTGAATATGGCGAAGAAGTAAAGAAGTCAGCGCCATGGTCAATTCAGTGAGGAGTTGACTGTGATTATTGTGGGGTAAACTTTCACCTGTTGATGCTTTAAATTTTGTAGCAATACATATTAGTGTTGTTTCGATATCTTTTATCCCCATCTTCATCTTGGATGGGTTTATGGTAGTACAATGTCGTTATGTGGATACCGAGTATTTACCTATTCACATTTTATGGGACTTGACTTGGCACATGCTGCACATGTTTAGACTAAATTCTTTTTTTAACCTCTTTTTCTTTTTACACGAGACATCTGAAATTTGCAAAATGTTCCCATTATTACTTTAAGTGTGTAGCTTAATGACTAGCTTACTCATAAAAAGTTAAAATGCAATTCGCTATTTCTTTTTCATAGTTGTAGAACATAATTTGAATTAAATATAATAAGAAAACCAACATTGTTGGACATAATACCTTATTGCATGTACAAAGTGTTCATGCTTCCTTGCCGATTTTCAGTCCATACTATTAATGTGCATCATCATTCATTAATGCTGTAAAATTGGTATGTATAGGGCTGCAGTAATGCCTAATGTTGTATGAAACAACATTTATTATCTGTATGCTTGCATTGATCAAGTCCACAAATTAGATCTGTATTGTTTTACTCGATTAAGCCTTGGCTGTATCTACAATTTATCTCCCTTTCTCATTGTTGATATCAGTATTACGTAGAATAATAACTTGATAGACTATGCCTTTTTCGTAAGAAATTTGGGTTCCAACTTTGATCATCTCATCGTTGCATCGTCTGATTTTGGTTGGGTTTCGATGACATTTAGGTAGTTTAGTTGTTTATTTTGCGTGATGTAGGTTGACTAAGGTAGGAGTATCAATGTTCCAGGTTTGGTTTGTTCGTAAAGGGGTTTTCGCACTTTCGTTTTTTCCTGTGTTGTGTTGTTCTTATTTAGGATAAATGGAGAGTAATGTTGTTTCTGTGTGCAGAGCGACGTTACATTACGAGAATGAGCTGTACAGTGACCACCTCGAATCACTGCAGGTGATGGAGAAGAACTATGTTACCATGGCTAGGGAGGTCGAAAATCTAGGGACAGAGTTGTTAAATAATTCCAGGGCTGATAGGGGAACCAGTAGGTTTTACTATGATGTGTAGTGTTGATTTATATTTGTTTAGTGTTGAAAGCTTTGATGTTTTTGTATAGCTTTATCCATTAAGGTACTCTGAGAAAAGGTTTTAGTATTTGTATATTATCGGAACTTATACAATCTCCGGATGTTATCAACAATTTATTGCATAATTAATTTGCATTAATCAATTATCAACTTGGTAAATTAATATAATATTGGTAAACGCACCCCAAGGGCGAGCAGCCACCTAGTTCTAGTAATAGGCCAACTATGAGGCAGGTAGTAGTGAAAGAGTGTTTTCAATTGTTGGCCTGAAAGTTTGAATCAAATCGATAATTTGCTTTACATACCATTTCACAATCGAGTCGCCAATCCATATGTACAGAATCAAAGCTGTCCATTCAAAGATTGCCATGGCATACAAGTTTTATCCCATATTGACACACCTGCAAAATAACATGGCAGACATTTGGCAAGAAAGCTTTACACTTAATACTCCCCTCTTAAAGGAGTTCTAGCTTGTGCTACAAGGTCTTCAAGCTATTTATCAAAACAATTAGAGGATCCAAGTGGAAGAAAATTCTGAAGTCCTTATTAACCAAGAAAAAAAAAAGTGTTGATAGTAGGAGAACAACAGTCATCAAATTTCGACCAAACAAAAGCCACAACAAAACGAAGCATGGTAATCACGGAAGGGAGATGAAGAATGCTGGATTAATAATGAGACTGAGCTACAATGAGCAACTAAAGATACATATCCGCCCAACAAACATTTGAAATATGAAGCAACCTAGGAACATTTGATTTTTTAAACCAATTCAAGTAAACTAGGAACTCACATGCACCGACCGACTCTGTTGGTATACAAACTTACATTTGCTACATCAGAACCAACTTTTACAACAGATACTTTGAAATGTCATGAAGTAGCCTCGTCCATCAGGTCAAAAAGTCTTTTTTGAGTTATTGAATCATCAAAAGGCTCAGTTGTAGAAGCTGCTTCAAACTTCATCCACAATTCCCTCTTTAAAGTATTTTCACCGGGATGTTTGCCTTTACAAACAACAATGCTTCCAGCTTGTTTCCAGACTGGCGTGCTTTCTACCATAGCAAATCTCCCACCACCTAAAGGCTCTGTGGTACAAAGAAAGGAAAGAGTTCATTCAAGACATGTCCAGACACTAGAATATTTAGTTGAATAACCGCAGAAGACTAATAAAGATGCAAACAATAAATAACCAATACCTCTCTTGCTTTGTTGAATGTTTCCAGAGCCCACATCGTCTACTAAACGAGGACAATTGAGTTGTGTGTTTTGAAGACTACCTGCTTTCTCCGGAGAGTTTTCATCAGGGGGCTGCAGCAAAACACATGTTTTAGGAGGTGACATACACCAATCTGGTGACACTGCTTCAACATCCTCAGAAGTTTCGCTGCTGGAGGAATTGTCTGAATCTCTGATTCCAACAGGATACGGGGTAGACTTACGATTACAAACCCGGTGATGCCCCTTAGGAGACAGGTCTGAGATGGGTTCAAGCAGCACACACGATTTTGGAGGAGACTTTAAGCACGGAGTCATCAAATTCTGAAGAATGGATCCACCTGTTTTCGACATTGGTGGAGAAGCAAAGCCTGACTCACCAACAGCTCTTGTCTCAGTGGCAACAGAATCAGAAGGCTTAGAGGGAGTTGGCTCTATCGCAACAAATTCAGGCAAAGCATCGATTATATCACAACTACTAGCATCACGGAAAGGCAGCCTATCTATAGTATTAGATGTAACCCTTTCAAATACCAAAGGTTTGGAATGCCTTGGGGGTTTAGAGAACAGAGATTTCGAAATGGGCAAAGGGGTCAGCATAAACAGTTGTCTTCCCCTCTGGATAGTGCAGTCACCACGCCACGAAACAAGGGGAGAAGGAGATATCAACGACTCTGAATCAGATTCTTCCGGGCACTCAATCTCATTCCTCTCGTCTACAGGACTCTTAGTTTCTCCAATTTTGCCTTCAGTCACAGCCACAGCTTCCACAGGAGCAGAGATCGCCTTCTGAAATCTGGGCACCCATGGCTGCAATTGCATAACATTAAAATGAAACCCAACTCAAAGTTTCGTCACAAAATGAGATATAGTGGCTACCAACTCAACTACCTTCAACGACAAATGCATTTCTGACAAGAAATGTGCAAAGGATTCAACTTCTTTGGATGCCCCTTCCTTACATTTAAACGCCTCCACAACTAGTTGATCAATCTGCCATTCAATTCAAAATTAATTCCAACTCAAACCACACAAATATCACAAACTTAAAAATTCTTCAATAAACCAAACTTTATAACTTCAATACTTACACAGCTCATTCATTAATCCTCCACTTAAATCAAAACTAAAATCCAGTCAAAACCCTAGAAACTGAAATTGCTTAGTAGAGATATCAGATTACAAATTTATCAATTTTACCTGAGCAAATCAAGAAATTGAGAGAGAACGATAACCTTACCTGATTAACAAGGGCGGAGAGATCGGACTGAACGAGCAGGAGTCGATCCAAAGCGTCGTCGTTTCGGTCCTCTTCTTTCATTTCAACCCTAATCGTCTCCACTTCCTTCTCTTTCATCTTTTCCGCCGCAAATACTACCGCCGACGACGACCTCCCGCCGCCGTGGTTGTTCGACACGACTCTCAACGCCTTCCTCGCCGGCCTCGACTTCTCTTCGTTCTTCATCTCTCTCCCTCTCTCTGGCTCTCACTCTCTGCTTTTGAATTTCACAAAGGCCCCGCTCATCTTTTTTTTGTCTAGTATCTACTGGGCCAAACCGAAACCCAATATGTAACCCGACCCGGCCCAATAAATTCCTGAAAGGCTGAACCTGGACATATTTTATCCATCACTTCCTCAAACACCAAAGCCATACTTGAAACTTTCACTTAGGTCGACGCGTCAACTACACGCGCCGTTCCGAAACCATGGCGGGGGCATTAGTGGAAGTCCAAATCCCACAGCAGAAGCTCTACGACGGAATTCCATTCCCGGCGGTCGTATCCCCAACTCCGATGGTGCCCTTCTTCACCGTCTCGGCTCTGACCCGAATCATCGATGCCCAAAAACCGGACCTCGAGGCCATGCTCCGAAAATCCGGGGCTATACTCTTCAGGGGCTTTCCGGTCAATTCAGCATCGAACTTCCACGACGTCGTTGAGGCTTTTGGTTTCGAGGAACTTCCGTACGTGGGCGGAGTCGCGCTTCGGTCCAACGTCGTGGGCCGGGTCTTTACCGCCAACGATTCCCCACCCGACCAGAAGATTCCATTTCACCACGAAATGGCTCAGGTATATTCCCGCGCTCGAGACTACATGTCGTTTTTTATTTGTTAATCTGTTATGGTTTTTATACGATATGTCGTTTTTAGGTGCCGGAGTTTCCCTCCAAGTTGTTCTTTTACTGTGAAGTAGAGCCTGGAAGTGGGGGAGAGACTCCCATTGTTCTGAGCCACGTTGTGTATGAGAGGATGAGAGAGAAGTACCCGGGATTCGTGGAGAAATTGGAAGAGCACGGCTTGATATATACTCGGGTTTTAGGCGAAGGCGACGACCCTTCTTCTCCTATTGGGCGCGGCTGGAAGTCCACATTCTTGACCAAAGACAAGAACATAGCCGAGGAAAGGTACAGGTCCAATAATTTTGAACAGCTGGATTGGAAACTGTGAGCAGCTAACAGTTTTGTTCTTGTTGGAATACTTGGCAGGGCTGCAAAGCTGGGAATGAAGTTGGAGTGGCTAGAGGATGGAGTGAAATCGATTATGGGGCCAATCCCAGCCGTGAAATTCGACAGTACAAGGCAGCGCAAGATTTGGTTCAATAGCATGGTGGCAGCCTACACAGGGTGGAAAGATGCGAGGAATGATCCTGTCAAGGCGGTGACCTTTGGCGACGGGAGTCCATTGCCTGCGGATATCATCTACGACTGCTTGGAGATTCTTGAAGAGGAGAGTGTTGCCATTCCTTGGCAGAAAGGTGATGTTTTGCTATTGGATAACTTGGCTGTTCTTCATTCTAGGAAATCGTTCAGTCCGCCTCGCAGAGTTCTAGCTTCACTCTGCAAATAGTTCAAGTGTATGCGCTGTGTACTGAGTCCCTCTTCCTCTTCTGGAGAGGCCAGTGAATGTGGCAGGTTATCCCTATGTAATGAAAGAATAAGAGCATCCGCACCATTTGTACGTAGTTTCTTGATAAGATTTTCGACCAATTATGTGGGAAGTATTGGTAATGAATATATGTACCTATAGAATAAATGCTAAGGCTCAGATCAAAAAGCAAGAAATTTCCTATATAACATTCTTGAAGCACCCTGTTCATTTCCCTGTTCACTATTCACCCGCATGTGACCCGTGCGGCTCTCTCTCCTCTAAAAGTCACTATCTCTCACTCTCTCTGAACCCAGGCGACGACAAGGGAAAGCAGGTCGGATCCGTCTCCAACTCCTGTTCATCCGCCGTCGTCATCGAGGCCAACGGATCAGACGATGACGTCGACACCAGCCCCAACAACAACAACAACAACATCAGGAAGCGCGGGAGCAAGATATTCGGGTTCTCGGTCACCGATGACGGAGCAGCCGATCTAGAACCCGAGCCAGTGACCCGACAGTTCTTCCCGGTCGACGAAATGGGTCTCGCACCCGGCGGTGGTGCCTCTTCGTCCTCCACTTCATTCCCGCGGGCCCACTGGGTTGGAGTCAAGATCGGCTCTACTCTCCTCTCCTTTCTCTCAATTCTCATCCAGGTAGTAGTTTTGTTATATGGTTCTTTCCTAAATCCATCTGCTTTGTATTTCAATAATTGGGTTTCTTGCTAGCTGTTATTCTTTGCTTCCTTCGTTTACTGTGGAAGGCTCTACAGTTCACCAAAATTCTGAGCAAGAGCTTCGAAATGATGAGTTATTTGTCATATATTTTTTGTATTGGCTTTGCTGGTTTGATTATTTACTCTGGTTTGGTCACTGAAGTCGAGAAATCGAGCTTTAAAATTACTGATCTATGGTTTTTTTTGTTTCAGCTTAATGCTTCATGAATTTGTACATAATATTGTTCGTTTTTGACCAAGTAAGTTCTCAAACTTCAGCTTTGATTTTGTTTATTTGAGTTACATACTAGAGTTGAATTGATAAAACGCTGCTCCAGACTAGAAATAATGGAGATGGATTTGGGAATGTTTGTCTGTTTTTGAGATTTGTAGGAATGTGTTTGAATGGATATTTTTCCTTTTTGTATTTCCATTAAGGGTTTGAGATTATGTTCTGTATAAAAGATTTGGGTATAAAAGATACTTGCTTTTTGTAGATTCAAAGTCAAATCTAACATTTAGGATATCACCATTTTTTAGAGATTTAGGTGCAGTGTTTCATACTATTTGTTTCCAAGTAATATTCTTTATCAAGAGAAATAACTTAGATTGTATCCAGTTTGAAGAGCTTAATATTCAATGAGACTAATCTTTTTCTTCTAGGTCTTTTTGATTTTCGTTCTTTGCTACTGTTATCAAGTATAAATTATCTGATTATAAGATAATCATAGATTGTCTCAAAGCACCAGTAAGACGAATGGAAGTTTCAGTTCTTGATCATCTTATGTATTAACAGAATCACAACCTTCCTTTGCTGTACTTAAAGCACTCATTCTTTTGGTATTGTTCACAGAGAATCTATCGTATAAAATTGTCAGGATCATCAAAGATTGGAGAAGGGAACCCTGGAAACTAGCTATTGACATGAATCACCTAAGTCCTTTGATGTATGCATGTACCTAAATGTTGATTTGTACTGGAAGTGTATTGTATTTAGAAGAAGGGTGTTTATTTTCTACTTCTTACCTATGTCTACATGTTTCTCTCTGTAGGACCAGGAAATTTGAAACAACTTTTCTTACCTGTATCTATTTCAGTCAAGGTAAGCTTCTTAGTTATACACTTCTTTTTTGTTCGGAAAGTCGTTTATTATTTGTTTCAAATAAAAATTATGGGATTGTTGTTCTTCTATTTCTTTGTACGAGTGAATTATCTTTAGATATTTATATTGAGTTTGAGATTGAAGAAATGAGTTAATTGTTTGTGGTTTCTTTCTAAATTACTTTCTGTAACTTTTTTTGGTATTATGGGATTTCATCCATTGTTCAAAACAAACCAAGCTTAAATTTTTAATTTGGTTCCAGTGTTGCATCAGAGAATCTTGAAAACTTATCAAAATTGTGCGATTCTACTCCTGCAAATGGGTCCTCGAGTGATGGTATGAAATATTTATCTGATTTCAAATTGTTGGGGCTATACTTAAGGACTACAAAGCATCTTATATAGAATGGAATTTGTTTTGTAGTGATATTTTTTAGTTTATGCGACTATTTTAGGTTGCGAAAGGCACACCTACGTCTGGAAAATGCATGATTTTGCAATTTAAGAATGTCCATGACACTTCCGTTATGGTCAACTTTTCTGAAATTTTCGACAACTCAAGTCATCGTTGATTACAACTGAGGTATGAGACTATATTCTCATTAGCGTGTCGTGTTTTGATAGCATATTAGCTTGAAATTCTCATTTATTATCCTTTGGTATTCTTTTGAGCCCTTCATCATTTTCTTTTACTTATTTTCTGCATAAAAAAGCTTTAATATAGCTATGTGAAATTGATTGACTTTCACGACTTATTGTAGGTCCTTATAGTTGGCCCTCTTCTGATTTTGCCAACTTTTCTTCTCATACGGGGAAGAGGTCAAGACCTATTTGTTGAAACTATCGATAATACTGGTGAGTTTGAGTTTAGTCTAATTGTTAAAATTTAAGCTTAGGTTTGTCTGTTTCATTAAAACTGTATCTATTCTGTCTGAATTGGTCATATTTTGGCATCTACAAACAATTAATCCATTTTCTTTGTTCTCTGGGTTTCGTGTTTGATCAGTCTATTAAGATAAGAGAATATAGAATTTTCTATTTTTCTGATTTGTTTCTTTATGTGTGATGTGTTGACATGTTTATGGTGTTGATGCAATGTGAATGTGTCGTTTTGAGGTCTAATGTTGAGTTGATATTTGCATACTACTTTTAAAGTTTTTGGATGGGTTCCAAATTGATTGCATGACTATATGGTATAAGGCTTTTATAAGTTTGAAAAAAGTGCGTATCTGTTTGAAAAGTTTGATGGAATGTGTTACTTAGGAACTGTAGCTGTATTTGTTCAGTTTGTCTTACTTTGTGTTTTTTTTGTATTGTTGCTTCTTCTTTTTTGTTCTACAACCTTCCATGTTTGTACTTTTTTTTATCAATAAATTTTTGGTCTGGATTGATGATTTAGCTCCAGATTACCCAAAAAAAAACTAAAGAATTATTAGACCAAGTCCATAGATTTCATAAATGAGTAGGCTAAGTGCGTTGTGAAGAGGTCAAGACCTGTTTGTTGAACCTATCGATAATACTGGTGAGTTTAGATCTAGAATAAACTTTAGTCTATAGATTTAGTCTTTTCTTTTTGTCTGTTGGAATACTGGTTTGTATTCCATGCTAAAACTAGGTACATGTCTGCCTTCTATACTAAGATTGTATAGGGTCTATCCAATTAAGGTACTACCTTAACCTGAATGTCATGTGCTCATACTAAGATGTTAAAGATTTGTCTTTTTCTTTTCGATGTAGGTGTTTTTTAATTTGTGAATATCGAATACTTGAAAATGAACAATGTATGATATATAGAATTACCTATACCTATTTGTCATCCTAATCACATCAACAAACTCAAGCAATAGTTGAGTTATCTGTCTCAAATACTTGAAAATGAACAATGTATGATATGATTTTGTAATATTGATAGGATTTAGAGATTAGCACACAAGATAATCTTTTGTACATCGTAAGCAATAAATGAGTTTTTGTTTTCCATTCACTCCTCATCAATTTGTATGTACTTAGAATAACGGAAGCAAATATTTCGGATGACAAATGTAATATAGTATCTATTATATTCTATAAATTCTATTCATATGATTATAACATTTGTTTTCTATTTTTGGACTTTCATATTTTTTGTATTCATATCACAGTCTCTAATTTTTGTCACATGTTTGTTACATATATAATAAAGTTGTTTTAATTAATTATTAATTTTTTTATGAGACATTATAACGAAATTGAGTGGTTAAACCGCCCCAACGGGGCGGCCACCCACCTAGTGCTATACATGTTCTTACATTAAAGTATGTATTGAAACACGAAGTAAACCAACTTAATATATAACTTGATATGGAGGTTAAGAGGTACATTAGTTCTGAAAAAAAACTAGTGTTCTTGACGTAGTTCGAAACATAAGTGACTAATTTTTTATCCACTTCGGTCTAATTGATGTATCTATCTCGTGTAACTATGTATAGAATTGGTCTACTTGATGTAGTGATCGACTTAATGTTTAGTATGTACGATAAAACTTTCCTAAATGTTGTAGTTGATGATTACTAAAATTTGACTAGTAATAGTTGAATGTTGCAAGTAGTGGGCTTTTTTCATGACTGAATTTGCCAATGTCGTGCCCGAGGATTTTTATTTTAACGAAAGAACGTGCAGGAAGAATTTGAGCATAGGGTTTGTGAGTCCAGGTTTGCACTGTGCAGCCATCTATTGCTCTCTGATCAAATCAAACGAATGGAACGATAAACACGATTTAGACCAAGCAGCCCTCAAACCCTTCAATGTCGAGCACAAAATTAACTTGACCAGGGAAACAAAAAAGGGTAGAGGTCCTAGATGATGAGGGAGAAGAAGAAGAAGAAGAGTTCAAGTGTTTAACGATGACAAAGGATCATCGCTGCCGGGAACGAGACGGCCGGCCACCATTGTGCTCCTTTTCTAGCTTATAATCTGTGTGAAAATTAAGCATATATACACATGTCACATTTCATACAAATATATTTTATAGTTCTTCCTGCTTTATAACACGCCAACTACCATGCTCTTTATTTTTGTTCTTTTGCAGCATGTAGTCTATGTTTGCCGGGAGACACCCAATCATGGCTGGAATCAGTTCGAACCGAAAAATTAAGATTTGATCAAGTAGTCTACAGAATCTCTTTTGTCTTCTGTATGTTTAAATTGTTGTCTACTAATCACCTTAGAAAAAGTCTGATACCTATGAAATAGCTATATATTGTTTCGAAACTTGATAATGCACTATCTGGGAGATATGTGCATCTCTATTATGCTCATTCAACTATACATCTGCATTTTTATGTAGTGGTATAAGTCTAGAGTTCTGTTCTTTTATGGCAATGTGCACTTAGTAGGGAGGACCACCATCTCTGAGTAGTTTTAATGAAAGATGGACGTACATGGAGAGCAAGAAGGCGTTTAGATTATTCATTTTCAATACAACACACAGGACTCAAATAGATGCATCCTTCTATGAAATTTTTGGATATGATTTATTGTAACACTTGAAGGATAGTATGGATATGTCATATTTTCAGCTCAACTAAATGCATGCAATTGCTTCATTTAAAGGGTGTCAGTCCCTTCAGAAGCCTAAAGTCTTTGTCCTGCTGAATGATTTATGGAGCTTTCCTCTTTCGTATAAGCCTTGATTTCCTAATTTTTTAAGTCTTCTGAGAAGTTGGCTCAGACTTGCCAAAGTTCTTTGTGGTTAGATTGTGAGGAACCAACCGTGAAATTGCTTTCAGACCCTATCAAGGAGCTGAGTTAGTGAGTACTAAACTTGCAAACCTCCATTGTACAAACTAGAGAGCAGGAAGCAAACAGATTGCAGATCTGAGATCTTCATGACAACACCTACAGAACTGCCTTCCTTTTTTAAGATTCACCCAGGTGATCAGTTCTCCAACAAGTTGGTAAGTCCAAGCTTTCCATGTACTGCTATAAAACAGTATGATAAAAGATGTATAAACAGATGTGGGTTAGTTTTGTAGTGAGCTTGGTCTTGAATATGTTGATGTTCCATTTCATGTTTTAGTTTATTCTGTGATAGAGTGCACTTACGCTGTTCTTGAAAGGAAACAATGGTAACTAGAGAAGATTTACATGCTTATTTTCACATTACTGTTGAATCCACGAGAGGTTTTTGTTTACTCAGTCGGGTATGATCTCTGAAAATCTGAATCAATAGTTTTGTATGCTCAAGTTTCATTACACCCTTTGATTTGAACCATTAATTTTGTTTATAATTGAAAGGAGGCAAATAGATTAAAAAAAAAGAAAAATACTACAATGTATTTCAAAGCCGGTTTTGTCATTTGCCTGAATCAACTATGAGCTTAATTTTGGTCAAATTTGATAGAGAAGTTCTATCTTATGCTGTGGCCTATACTGTATCTCTGAAACTTTATGTTCACAGTAACCTGGAATATATACTGGATATAATCCTGTGTTCATTGAAAGGAAAGAGAGAGCAGTAAAGATAATGACCTTTTTGTATCATGGTGGGTTTACCCTGAGTCAACCATGAGCTTTGATCATCAGTTTTGATTCTTGAATACTCAAAGATTCTAAGTTTACTTGCTGTGTGTTTTTTCCGATAATGTATAGTTGTTGTGACTATTGTACTCCTAATAGATCTTATTGTTTTGAGTTGTTCTCGTTTTTGCTTGATACTATTTCACCAATCCTAACTATGCTTATATTATGAAAATTCTTAATCTTAACCTGACTCCCTGACCACTTTTCATTACAGAAAATCCCAAGGGAGTTTCTCCCGCATTTTCATGGAGACATACATAATCAGTGCCATCTTGAAACCGCAGCTCAATCTTGGCTTGTTGATGTGGAGAATGTCAATAACAACTTCTATTTCCAAAAGGGTTGGAACAAATTTAGGGTTGATAATGAATTGAAGTATGGTGAATTTCTTATCTTCCATTATGCTGGAAACTCAAACTTCCATGTCGAAATATTTGGATTAGATGGCTGCCTCAAGTTAACTGAAATGCCTGATGAGATGGAAGAAGTTGATGAAGATGATGATGTATTTCTTGAAGTCTTGGACGACTCTCCCTTATCAACTCCTCTGCCTCAAAGAAAAACCAAAACAAGTGGGAGAGGTAAAGCAGAGATCAACTCCAACCTAAGAAAAAGAGTTCCGCATCCTGAGAGGACCAAGATGAAAAAGAAAGAGGCGCATCGCTCCAACTCTGAACTGAAATGTAGGCTATTCTGTGTACTACCATATTGTATTTGTTTCCTGCCATTCTGTATCTATGTCATTTATATATGATCGATTATAATCTTCACAGGGAAAGCTGATTTTCCCGCAAATAAAGTTAGGGCAGGCACCTCCAGCACACCAGTATCCAGAGTTAAGAAACATGAGCATGTTGAGACTCTTCAGAGAACCAAAGCATTCAAAATTGAGAATCCTTCTTCTATATTGGTCTCCATGACTCCCTCCTATCTCAAGTATAGGTTTGAGGCAAGTTTTCTGTGGCAAGCATTGTTTGCTATTCCAACTTTAAGAAACTTGTATAAAGTATATATACTAAATCAAAGGTATGTAATAGAGAGCACTTGGAAATGTTCTTCACCTGTGAAGGTTAAATTCACCTGTGAAGGCTCAGGTTCCAACAGAACCAAAATACATGCTGGTTGGCCTGCCTTTGTCAAAAAAAATTATCTGCAACAGGGTGATGTGTGTGTATTTGTGGTGATGTGAGACATCAAATTTCTGATTGAAGTAGTAATCTTTCGCAATGAAGGTGCTGAAAATTGCAGATCATTGCCAGCTGGTAGGTTATATGTGTTTTTTTCCCTTCGATTGTTGTTTCATATAACCATGTTATCAAACTGTCTATCCATGTGACTTATCCGCAGATATTTCTGAACATGATTATGACAATAAGGAGGATGATAATGCAGATAAGGATGACGGGCATGACTTTGAGGATGAGGATGAGGATGAGGATGAGGATGAGGATGAAGATGAAGATGAAGATGAAGATGAAAATGAATTTGAATTTGAATTTGAATATGAAGATGAGGATGAAGAGGAGGAGGAGAAGGAGGAGGAGGAGGAGGAGGAAGTTGATAATTTTCTGCCACGCTCAACAACATTGGGGGTTGCTTCGAGCTTTCACAAAAGAAAGATAAACTGCACAAGCTCGAGTGCTAAAGCTCATAGCAGAAACACGAAAGTGGCTGGTGACTTGTCTTGGGATGACAAGATCCTGAAAGTCATAGCTCAATGGAAAGTTGAAGCTTTCAAAGAGAGTTGTGACTATCCTTCTTTTGTGGTTTCCTTGCATGCCTCATATGCTAATGCATTATATATGGTAAACTTTCTATATCCATATTTCCATAACAATTTTACAAGCTTGTATATGTTAATATCAGTACATCAGCGGGACTAAAGAATGAGGCCACATATGTATGTTTCCTCGTATTCTCTTTCTTGCTTTCTCTATATTCATTGTTCTTGTTTTTGCAGAACTTTCCAAGAATATTCTTCACACAGTATCTTACTAAGCAGCAGCCTGGTAGCGCCACCCTTTGGGTTATGAAGAGATTTTGGTGTGTCAAGGTCCATTATATAGGGGTGACAGTGAGATTACAAGCTGGTTGGAGTGAATTTGTGAAAGGTAATAATCTGTCAACGGGTGATGCATGTGTCTTCGCGTGGAGCAATCGCAACAGATTTGATTTTGATGTTGAAATATCTCGCATGTCAAATGATGTCTATGCTCCATTGGACTTGGCTTATGCATAATATATTAACCGCTCGTTGTTTAATTTTTTTTCTCGTTTTTGATTAGGGGGAAAGAAAGCAGCCAAAGAGTTGCTCGCGTATAAAAATAAGACAAAAAGTCAGATTGATTGATGAACAAGGGGGGATTCAGGATTTTGAAACAGGATGGGCTATGTAATGTGTGGGCAGCACAAAATTTTTATTTTTTTAGGTTTGTATTCTATTAGATGACTTATCCTCACGCCTTATAATATGGTGGCCACTGACCACTAGGATCTTAAATCTCTTTGGGGGTTTCAAAACCCTATACCCAGTTGACCGGCGGCCACTATATTTCTGAATTTTTCTTTGAAGTGTAATTTCAATTACGACGACCTATTTTATATACGAATAACTATAAATGACCGGTTCGCTCAAACATCAAGAGATGTTCGCCTGATATTCTTGACGCTTTTATACGAGCATCAACCGTTCTCACATTAGTGATGATTTTGGCATAAACGTACGTCACCTATGTAAGTGTCACTAAAAGTCATTTTTGGTGTAGTGTATATAATATAAGAAATATACATATCAATGGTATTGAGGGCATAACTTAAATTCCGGGAATATAAAATTTTACTTTGACATTAACCAACTATACCTCACTCTTCGAGATCCGTTTACTTGAAATTCAACAGAAATTAAATCATTGTCAATATATACTACGGACATATTATTTTTCAATATAAAGATAATAAATGTGTATGTATGAGTTTTGTTTTTAATATATAGTAATTAATTGATAGAGTGTTCCAGTGATAATAGTTTTTTTGTTAATTTAATAAATAAATCTATATATTTTTTATTTTTTTAATTACCTAAAAAATTGGGTGGACTAAGGCCGAGGGCTGCATCCGCCCCTGTTGATGAAGTGATATCATTGGACTGATTGCTGTCATGCAATCGAGTAAGTGGGATGTTGGGCTTCTATATATGATTCTCCCTTATCTGTACTAGATTCCAATAGCCTATGCAGAATGTATCATCGTAGTACATTTATGAATTAGCTTTTTAAAGTCTTCAAGAGAAGGACATGCTTGTTGTATCTTGGACAAAAGTATCATTATTAAGGTCTGTAGTGTTTTATGAACAAGCACTTGCTGAGATTGTTTTTAATTATTTATATCTTGCTCTTTGGTCTGCTGCTGACATGAAGTTAATTACTGTATTGGCACTAACAGATCATTTAGTCACTGATGCTGTTTTGATCCATGCCACTACAAATGACCAGATCTCTCTGTGTCAAGTGGAACATGTATTTGGTAAATGCCCCTCCAAGTCGGTTCAGTGGTATAGTTGGTTCAATAAGTCCTCTATTGTTCTTGAATTGTCACACCAGAGGGACTGAACCATTTTCCTCCTCATCACCATTGACATAATTGATAATGTACCGGAAGATTACCATGACTAAAAAGAAATCTGATGTCATTTTAATTGGAGAAGCACCTATACTCATGATCTTGCTTGCTGGTTTTAAATTGGGTAAGTCTCTGGATCATATGTAATCTGATCCGAATCAGATTGTAACAAACGCTATTGACGCCAAAGAGGCTGCAGAACCTCTGCAACTGCAATATATGTTACTCACTACTGCACTGCCAGTTTTTTTTAATGGCAAAGACGCAAGACATGATATTTATTAATGAAGTAACAACGTTATACAGTAGACACCCTGAGAGTATGTGAGAAAAGACCACCGCTAAGCTACATTAGAGAACATCTCTAACATAACTCACGAACATTGCACCAAGAATGAGGAACAACAGTAACCAGGACATGCCACACGTGAACTAGGCAAACACAAATACGGGTAAACCAAGATAATGTTCGCCTAAACTTACTACACGCAAATTAGAAAGGATAAGACCCCTATTTAAAATTGCTCAAAGGAGGAAATCCTCCCGGATCTCATACCATGATCTAAAAGACCAAAATGCTAGCCCAAGGAGCCCAAAAGTCAGGCCCAACTAACCCAACCCTAGGTAGGCCCAAAATCCAAGCCCAGAAGTTGATAGAGAGCACAAGAACCACTCCCTTCATCGCACCCGACGACGCCGACCTCCGAGCAAGTCCAAACGCTTGCTCCTCATTTGGAACCTCGCCGACAAAGCTCGTCGTCCAGTAGCCAACCATCGGTAATCGCGCGATCCCCCAGCAAAACTCACTCACCGCGATACAAGTCAAAAGCCTCCTGCGAGTGACCAACACCCCAAGCAGCCGCCTCTGGCACGCTCGTAACCACTCCTTCAGACGTGCCCTTGGTGAGCGCTGAGCATCGGGATCTAAGAACCAGTGGAAACAAAAAACCCGCTACGTGTTGACCACCTGCATAGTGAGGAGGAGCAAACGGAGGGACGAAGCCCTTTTCCATCGCTAGGAGCAAGCGATCGGGAGGCCACACTTGGAAGGGAAGCGGTGATGCTCGACGGAAGCCAGGACTTCAACGGTACTGCCGCCGCCGCACAATGTTTTCTAAGATTTAAGAGAAAAAACTCTCTCAACCCTCTCATCTCTAAAAGAAGGGAGTATTATAATTCAAACCAGACTCGTCAGCGGATAGTTCAACATCTTGTTCATGGAGCAAGGCCAATTCTTTGTAAATTTTTCAATTTACGAACAAAAGAGTAATGGTCAAATGGGCTGGAGCAAAGGAACAGAAAAGTACTAGGATTAGAACCATGGCTTGTCAGTAGATAATTCAACATCTTCGCCATGGAGCAAACCCAATGCTCAAATGGGCTGAGCCTTAGTTTGTCAGCGGATAAGTTCAACGTCATGACCAATTTTCTTGTGACATGAGATGAAATATTGGGACAAGAAACTAAGAAATGAAAAGACGTCTTTACTTCAAAATTTAATCTCAATGAGAAGCTATTGAACCTCACACATAAGTTGAAAACTCCAAATCAAAAGTACGTAACCGACCACTTAGTGCAATTAACCAATCTCCACTGCATAAGAAAAATTTCAAGTGCCTCTTCCACTCTCCCTGGAAAACATGCTTGTGTGCTTAACTTCATGCACATCCGTTCCAGTCTGAAGCTAAGTTCAACATGAACTTTTTAATCAATTGTTGTCAGAGACCCAAACTGTATAGTTGTCATTTGTCAACTACAATATAGACTGCAGGAAACTACAGTACCTTTCAACTAATTATTTATTGGAACTTGAGGATCAAAATACAAGTGAAGAATTTCAGAACATTGACACTTTACTTGTTTTACAAGGAAACAACCCTCTCTGCTCCTCCATCACATTCTACATCAAATCAAAAACTTCCCACAAATGACACTACAAAGAATAAAACATCTAAAAGGGCAAAGGATAGGAATAAACTAAATTTACGTATAAATACCACAATCTTCCCACTATATGTGCTACTGTAAAAACGTAGCACACTACAGATAAAAGAGAGGCAAAAGAATATGAACGCTTGGGTATGAACAGGAAGTTTTTGTCGCACTACCTTCCCTGAACAAGGCCACTGAATACCTGGCTGTTCCCTGCAAGAGTTGCTTCCCACTCAACAGAGGATAGAAGGATCTGTGACAGGGAAATCACGACTAGTTTCATGTCAGGCCGGAGGATGGGATCCTCGTCAACACATTGCTTCGCTATCATGGCCACCTATTTTATAAGAAACAACAACGTTAATCAATGAACAAGTCATAGTCGATTAGTGCAATATAAATTCAAATCAAGTAGTTGTCTTCTTTTGTATTTAATCTGAATATCACTGGGTTTGCTTTATATCTAAGAGACTAAGGGCTAGATTCAGCCCTTTCTAGCATCTAATAAATTATGTCAATTAAAGGGATCCACGAAATCGGTAGACCTGTAAAGTTAAGTCTAGTTTACCTTGTATAGACAATCCTGGGGATACAGGTCCATCAGATTTGGATCAATGTAATGTTTCAAGCTTGACATACTCAAGGAGTCAGTTGTGCTCCTAAGAGCTGCTTGCATCTGCAGACAAACCACTATAAATAAGCTTCAGATATGTATATAGCATCCAACAAGCATACGCTTTCTATAGAAACAATTGTTAAAAACATAAGTCACTAGTGAAATGTATATCTGAAAGACCAAACAAAAGAATGCAGAAACCCAGAATAAAACAATGATTCAGAACTTTACTCTCAAAAATAATGCAATGGTATGATAGAAATGGCGATGAGAGGAGTAGCTATATATGGAAGCTCAAACTTATTTAACTTAGTCAGTCACTTTAATGCTAATCCTAGTTCATTCCAATTTTTCAAAGCTTAGAATAATTGTATTTTTTTGGTAAAAGGGTTGCAGATAAAATAATTTAGACTCACACTACCCATCTGGGTTCTTAATGCTAAAAGCAATCAGTTGAGTGCAATGCCTAAATTTTCCAAATAAACAAAACCGGCATATTGTTCGGCCTCATTAATGCATTATATCAATTCACTTTTATTATGATTCCATCTTGACTTCCGTATTTGGATATTGATGCTTGAAAGTTTTGACAGCAGAGCATCATTGAAAAATACAAGTACTAATATACGTTGAAGTTCATACTACTGCCATGTGAAGGTCATGTTCATCACACACAATACATTAGTCTCTAATTTTTCAAAGTCTAGCTTTACGGATTAGGAGCAGGTCATAATAGTTAAAGCTACTCTGGTCAGAATTTATTATGTCTCATGAGTATGACTTACAATGGATACCAATGAACGTCTTTCGGGATTTTTGGCAGCTGTGCCTTCAGTTCGTATAACAGCCTCCTTTCCCGATATAATCTCAAAAAGTACGACTCCAAAAGCATAAATATCACTTTTGGTAGTAGCACGGCCATCACTTAAGTATCTACAAGGAAACAAGAGAGTAGCAATCAATCTCATTGAACATGATAAGGACAGATTAATCAACTGCAAATAATATGATACTTACTCTGGAGCCAGATAACCATATGTACCAACAACTTTGGTTACTGTAGCTTCTCCTTCACCTGTTTTACCAACAAGTTTTGCCAATCCAAAATCTGAAATCTACAATACAATGGAAAAAGATTAATAAATCAGCTTTTATTAGTGACATGCACCAGATGTACACAGACAGAGTAGTGGAACCTTTCCCCTGAAGGCACCATCAAGCAAGATGTTGCTTGTCTTGATATCCCGGTGAACATAATGTGCTTTAGTGTGCTCATGGATGTACTCAAGACCTCTACCAGCATCAAGAGCAATCTGGACCCTCATGATCCAGGAAAGTGACGTTTGACCTATACACCAGTAGAATGAGATTAATGAAATACCAACGATTCAAGTATACAAGGTAGCATAAAGCACTATAACCAAAGTCCACGACTCAATTGACATTATTGATATTGGGCATGCCGTGGCCAGGAACTTGAATAAGAGAACAATGCGACTATTTTTCAGCCCAGAGACCAATTTTGGTTAAACAACTGGGGTGGGACACTTCAGAGAAACACGTTTGGTAATAGTGGTTAACAAGAGTCAGATTATAAGCCAAAGTAAGAAACGAAGAATCAAAATAGTTAAAACAAACTTAGGACATATTCTCAACAAGGAATCGATCAGCAAGTAACCTACCCTTGTTCTGAGGATCATGCAGATGGCTTTTGAGTGAACCTTTTTGGGCGTATTCATATATAAGAAAAAGCTCATCCTCAGTTGCTGCATAACCAATCAACTCTACCTTGACATAAGTAAACCAAAATAGGAGTCAAAATTTTGAAAAACTGAAAACTAAAAGGCTACAAGCTCCACAATTAGACTGAGAATTACCAAATTTGAATGATGAACCCTGCATAGAACTTTTATTTCTGCAAGAAATTCTTTTGTTTTTGTAGCAGTCATTTTCTTAATAGCAACTTCCTGGAGAGAATTCAAACCAATATCAGCATAGGTGTGACAAGGACTCTAAATGGTAAAGAAAAGTGAATGGTGAGGGAAAAAAAGAAGAGAGATTTATACTTGATCACGAAGGAGGCCATAATAAACCGAACCATAAGTTCCATTCCCTAGAAGACGTGAATCAGAGAACCCATCTGTTGAAGAGAATATTTCTTCATATGTAAAGACCACAGGCTTTTCCATGTCAAGTACCTGACTGCCAATTGCTTCAACAAGTAAAGGAGAGGACCAGTCAGACAATGATACAAGAAGAAGATCCCATTTCGATACGTGAAGGCTGAATCAGAAAGGGGATTATACACAGTTACACATCCTAAACTGGCTAAACCAAAGTAAAGTAAGAGGTATTAGTTCTGACTTCTGAGTATAGGCATACACATGATATACAATTCGACTACATTTAGAAGTGCACAGCATCATATGGAATTGTGAGTCTAAGTAATAAAATTCAAAATTAGCCACATTTAAAAATTAAAAGAAATAACTAAAAGAAGTTCAGGCAGAAAACCTTTGGGAACAGCTATCTGCAGGTTGCTTGAATCTCCACTGGTTTGCTTCCAATCAGTAGACGTGCAACAGCTGAACCTCCCCGAACCACAGCAGAAACTGGGCTTCCGAAGAACATGAAACCTAACCTGGCCACCAGGATCTTTTGAGCAACCTCTTTGTGCTTCACGGCAGCAGTTTGATGACCTCACGCAAGCATACAAAATTATACCTAATACTATCACAACAAAAACCAACCCTAAACTTCCTACAATCCATAAATATGGAAAATGCGCCTTATGATTCGCAGAATCCGCTGCCAACAAAGAAACAAACAAATCATTAGCATTCCTTTGAAAATGTGATGGTCCGACAATATGATGGCACTTTTCCAGACAACTTGCCTACTCCACAAAGAATTATTACAAGTTCACATAATACATCATTCTATACCTGACAAAGTGTCAACTGGTGGAACAGGAACCGGAGCAGGAGGAATGCTCTTCAAAGGATAAGGCTCACCGGGCACTAGAATCACATAAACAAAAATTTTAAGTACAACACTCGTCCAAAAACCACCATAACATCTTCATAAGAGATAAAATGCATGAATTTCTAATAACTGGAATATGATTTCTGATCTCTCAATTCAATGATTCTTCTTTTATCTATTCAATTTCGTACATAGCAAAGAAAATCATTCCCAAACTCGTGAAAATTCATGCTCAGTGACCTTAGCTGCAAATTCTGTTATCGTTTCTCATCCACATTATGCATAGTGTGAACATTTCACCAAAATCACCATATTCTAATTCTGACCCAAAAGTCAACAAACTCCAAAAGGTATAAAAATCAAAAACACTAAACAAGAATAGAATAGTAGAAACTGACCTGAATTCAAAGGTATGTAATAGAGAGCACCAATAGTGACATTATCAGGATCAAGAATCCCATTGACTCTCTCAATGCTATCCATGCTAACCCCAAACCTACTCGCCAATCCCTCAATGCTGTCCCCTTCCTTCATCACATAGCTCATCAGATAGTTCCACAGCCCACTCGAGCACCCACACAGCAGCCTCACCCACACAACGGCGCCGTTTCGTACCCACCTCCTCCTCGACGTGTTCTTCGCCTCCACCTCCTCCACCATCCCCAGCCCACCGTACGCCTCCTTCACCACGTCACTCACATACCCTCCTCCAGCTCCTCCGACTCGGCTCGATCTCACCGTCAGCGTTGTGTTGGTCAAATACTCGGAGGCGGAGCAGGAGCAGTTCTTCTTCACGAACACGTATCCCCGGCCGCCGGGTCCCTCTGCGGTGACGTCATCCTGCAAGACGTCGAACATGGACTGAATCACGGACCGGGTCTGGTTCGGTTGGGGCTTGAAGGCCAGAAACGAAGTGCAGAGTCGAGCCGTGTCCGTACAGTTCATGGGTTTCGGGTCTGCTGCTGATGAGCTGATTTGAAGTAATGAAAGCATGCACATCAGTATTGGTATGGGAACCCATCGAAGCTTCATGGCCGACACAACAAACTGAGCCGAGTCCAAGATTTGTCAGTTTGAGCTGGGTTCAGTTCAATTTGAGATCAAGAAGTGACAAAAAGACAGGAATGGAAGCTGGACTTTGTTGTTGAAGAAGGTCAAGATTTGTTGATGGGCGGGAGAGAAGAAGAAGAATGGGGGAGGAAGGTGGTGGCTGAAGGAGGACAGAAGAAGCAGGTGGAGAAAGGAATGAGGGGGACTACTGTAAAACAGAGCATTTGGGTGAGTTGGGCTGTGTCTGTGGCTCTGCGCTATGCTGTCTTTGCTAGCTTGTTAAGTGTATAACTCAATTGACTCAACTTAGGTGAAGTTTTTGGTTGCAGAGAGAGCAGCAGTGTTACAGCTTCTAGTGAAAAAGAGGAGTGACAGTGACTGCTGAAGAGAGATACGCCTAAAAAGTTGGATCCGGTGGTTGGAACTGGTCCACCGTTGTTTGGCCGAATGTCAGCAGACTTCTTCAAAGAGGAAGTCCTGCGTTCGTTCGATGCTCCACACCGTAAAGAACTTCATTAGAAGAGCTTTAATCTTCTTGACTCTTCCGGACTTGGCTTGACCCTTGACCTACATCCAAAACATAGTTTTGTAACAACAACAAAAAACAAAGATATGCCTGGCATGGGGGATATTGGGGACATTTTTTGTCTCTCTGTGACCATACTGCCACTCCCTTCAAATTCTTACATTCTTAGTCTTCTGATCGAATTAAGTCATGATTCATAAATATTTAGAAGATTTTCTTCTTTAATTCAGTTGAAAAATGAAAGGAAAATGACTTCTACTATGGGGGTGGAGGATAATGTGCACTGCTAATGGCGTTGCATATTAATTTGATGCCGCATTTTGTGGACGATAATAGCAAAGATAGATTTTCACTTCTAACTAGTTGAAATAGATTGAAAATGAAAGGTAATGTAGCTAACTTGGACATTTTTGTAATGTGGTTAGTCAAATACAAAAGAGCCGGCTATCAAATATTGTCCATGGAATTGTCATGTAATAAGAAGTTTTAGAAGTGGCTTGTGTATGTAAATTACGGTGATTATGAGTGTTTTTTTAATTCGACGGAAATATTTATGTGGAGTAGTGACGGAAGTGTTTAGAATTGTGTATAGTTTGATGTTGGTTCGTGTAATTTGTATGAATGTTTCTCTTAAATCAAGTTGGGTAGCCGCTTCTCGTAAGTTCACACTTTATCAACAATAAATTAGTATTAGTTTGTAACAAAATTGTGGAAATGACCAAAATGTTAGTCATTTCTCAAAAATATTTCTGACAACATAAACATGAAAAGAAAAATTGAGGGGAAGAGAATCTTCAAACTACATTCATACGAGAGAGATCTCTCAAAACATTTGGCTCTTCACTTAATTATATTATTATTAAGTTATTATTTTAATTTTGAGAGATTTAAAATATTTTGTGAAAACAAAACAAAAAATAAATGGAGATGAGTGAAATATCACGGGGATGGTAATGAAGGGTAGTTTTGGGAAAAGGATGCGCACAAAGTATCGTAGAGCTGGCAAAGAGAAAGAAAAAAAGACATTGTTGATTGGGGTCCCCCATGTCTTCACGGAAAAACTCGCCGATGAATCGTCTCGTCGCCGGCGACTAGCCGTAGCTCACAAGACCAACGTTCGTTGACTCTTAATTACCCGTTGTTTGACTCTTTAGTAACCGACAGTGACGCATGAACCACGTAGTGGTTATGTGTGCGAAGCCGCATATATATTAATATGTGCGTGCATGTGAGTGGGTAGTCAGGTAGAGATCAGATGACCTCATAATTACCTTGATGCATGATATAGTGACTATAGTCAAAGTGACTCAGGTCAATAGTCGGTGCACAAGGAATGGTATCTTACGGACAGAGCATGGATCACTTTAGTATTTTATTTTTAAAAATTATCACTTCAATATTTTATATTCAATACTTTATGATCCCAAGTCAGAAACTGATCCTATTCGATGGGTGGAAATTCTGTTTTGAATTTTATTATTTTTGGCAAAAAGTAAAATATCGGATATCGAAAATATATCGACGATCTCAAATATAAATATTTTGACGAAAATGTTGATCAATAAAAAGTTTGACGGAATCAACGAAAATTAAAATAAATACATAAAAATTTGTATTAAAACTTTATAAGATTCTTATATGATTAATTATCAACCTTGGTTGAAAATATTGATCAAGAATTTTAGATATATAAATTTAAGATAATGTTAGACGAATTGAAATGTGTTGAATGCTGATAGTTATTAAAATATAGTTTAATAATTAAGAAGTATTTTATCTTAATGACTAAACTGAAATGATAATAAACTCTCATCGTCTTTGTACGTTATTTTACATATCTTAAGAAATTTTAATAAAGTTATTTTGGTTCTTACTTATGGCCTATAGTTAGAAATTTTTTATATGAAATAATTAATGACAGAAGTTCAAATCTTACAAGTACAAATGTGTCAAGACACTATAATAAAATATTAAATAAAAAGAAGAATAGAAAAATATTAGAATTCAAATTCAAATTGTGGCTATATATTAAAATAAGTAGTTTATATATTAACAAAGAGCCTAGTGTCTTATTTAAGGTTATAGTTTGATAGTTTGAGATCGAGATTTCAAACCTCAAACTTGTAATTTGTATTTTGTTGATTATTAATTTAGATTAATTTTAAATAAATTTAAAAAATATCGAATATCTCTAAAAATAATAAAAAAAAGATATTAATATATAAAATTAATATCAAAAATATTATCAATATTTCATTATTACTTTCTAGGTTAAAACTATAAATCTATGATGCATCCATGGGTCAGGTCTTATAGCCAATTTAGAGACTGTGAAGTCTACCAAAATTGTGGTGACAGGTGAGTGATTGGGTAAGAATGTCCGCAGCTGGTGACTACAGTGGTAACGGAGGCAGGGAATTATTCGATTAATTTATTAACGCGTAAAAATGAGGGACGTGGGATTCGGCCATAAGGCCCGCACGTGGGTGAGAGTCGACTACTGTGAATTATATTTTTATATTGATGATTATCCAGTAGACTTGTAGAGGAAAGACAGATAGAGGGAGAGTTGCTTTAACCTGGACCAAGCGCAGACGCAGGCGCAGACGCCAAAAGATAGCAAGGAGGAACAATAATAAACTATCACCTACTACAACTACTGCATGCTACTGATCTGATGATCTACATTATTCGTCTTAAGCTAGGTTAGTGTTACATACACTCGAGATCTCAAGTCATTCTAGCTTCTTTTCCTTCGCACTTCTCCAGTGACTAGTCCGTAGTTCCGTACCCACTGGCGGAAGGCCTTCGCCTACGTATGATGCGAGAAGTTAAAAAAATACAATTTCAATTGAAAAAAGAAAAACTTTTCGCAATAAATATTTTTTACTCCATTTGTTCACGGTATCACTATTTTTCGTGACGTCGTTTTTTCAAAGTTATTATTTATTTGTTCTTTCTCAACAAAATTATCTTAATTTTTTTACAAACTCAAGATTCAATACTTATATGAGACATCTATTTTTTGTTTAATTTTATATTTTTGGTGTTTGCTCGGCTTCCTCTAATTATTTTAAGTTTAATACTTAGAATTTTAGTGAGTTTGGTTTGTAAGACTATGTTTTTATTTCTCAATTTACTACGTTAAAATTCAACAATTGCACAAACTTATATAAAATAAATATGAGTTGCAAAGTATAATTCTAGGTTACAATTAACCCGGGTGACATTTTAATCTAGACTTTGCCACTGGTTGTACCCTTCTTATACTAGGAAGTTCTCATATGAACCAAGTTCACCTTGAACCAAGTTCACCTTGAACCAAGACCAAATTTTAAAAAATAATTAGAATGTTCCACTAGTTATATGATCTGAACGATAAAATTGAGGTTGGTTCAAGGTGAACCCAAATTGTACATGTGTTGTAGAGTGTGCGAACTTGTGAAGAACGGGAAGCGATAGATCATGTATAACTTGGGATGTTGATGCAGATTGTTTGTTGCCATTTAACTGATCAAAGGATTTTCATTAAAAAATGTGAGATCAAATGATGAAATCAAAACCACGTACTAAAACTGTTCAGCTGCTTGATCATTTCACTCTAGTTGTTTTTTTTATATGAAAATATGTGATATTGCATTAGATCTTTAGCTAAATACACCAAAAAAATTTAACCTAACCCTCCCTAACTTAATGATAGGAAAATCTAGACTAAGCAATGGTGTATTATTTGTACATTGGAATCCATAGAAAATTGGAAACTTAGCTAAACTACAGGATGTCAAACCCGGATCAAGTCCGCTAGAAGATCGACAAAAACTAAACAACTAGGAAATGGGTCAATACCAAACGATCTACAAAATCACACTACTTACGAGATTAAAACAGAGACCATAGCTCAAGCCCATGACCCAAACCTAGGCCAAGAACCTAGCAAGGTTAAACTCAAACCAGTTAACCTCAACTCACGAAATTGATCGTCATCATTTATCCTGGATGTCTCTTGCTTGCAACTTTTGCTATGTCGTCAAACCGCTGCCATCCACAAAGAAGCACTGACCACACTCTATGGTACCACTTCGAAAGATCTCCCTCGACGTCGCTGTAACAACACCGATGTCGAGATCTAGGTTTCTAGAAGCACAAACCATCCACTCCTTCGTAACGATTGTTGAGCACCCACAAAACTCTTCAAATCTGTCTCTCTATTGAAACCAAACCACCTCAAGTGCGACCAAAATCGCCACAGTCCCTTTTTACTAATCACCATCAATGGTCTACAATACCCATCCGGCCGCACCAACAACAAGAGTAGGCAAACTACAACCATCGTGGACGTTGTGGCCGCCGGAAGAGCATAAAGGAAAGAACTTGAAACTTCAAGAACTAGACCTGTGCAGCTGCTAGGATTTTTTCTAACTTGCTTATTTGAGTTCGATGAGTCTATTATTTCACTCTAGTTGTTGGCACTAAATTAAATATAAACAATTTTTTTTGAAATAAGTATCTTGTATAATGAAATACTCCGCAATCTCGATACCTATTTGGTGCTTCATCACAATATTCACATAGATTGACGAAGGAGACAATTTAGTTCTAATTTCTAAATAGTTGGATAAAGAAAACTAGCTTGTTCTTCACTTCTCTTTAGTAAAGTAGATTTCCTTAAACGGCAACCTAATCAACTAAGTATAATTAAAAACACGTTAATATACTAATGGAACCCTCGGTGATCCTATTTCCATGTGTGCATGGTTAGAGCATCTTAAAATTATCTCTAATGTTGTCCCTGCATGTTTAAGAGAATTTTGATAAAATGTAGCTAACATCTTATGTCGCGTTTAGTATCATTTTATCAAACAACTTTCTGCTTTTTGAAAAACAAAATGCAGTTAAAATATATTTGTCATATTGTTTTTGGAAAACAAATTATGAAAACAAAAAACTGTTTAAGGATATTATCGGGAGATTTCTTGTATCAGATTGTAATGTCTATTTAAGGTCATCTATCAATGAATAAAGCACAGTTTTCAGATCATATCTCTTGCGTATCTATTTTCTCTTTCAACACGCAACACATCTTGAGTTGATAGCCAACCTAAACCCTAAATAGAAAAAATACCCCAAACTTCTAAACACTAAAACCTTCACCACTGACCACCGATCACCGCCAAAATTTCCCCACCACCGGAGCTTGTCGACGGAAACTCTTCTACCACGGGAAATTCGTGGACGTTTTCTCTCCAAACTTTTTCTACAAAGTTTTCATACCGAGCATAACACCCTAGAGGTAATCGACTAACCTTCTTCAACTTAGAATTAGGTTGCAAAACTTAATTATCATAACACCCTAAATTTAGGTCTAGATTTAGGTTTTTAATACCGTGAATTATTATATGTCTCTAGTTCCTATGGATTAATACACGTTTTGAGGAATGTGATTTTATTACCTCTTCGCTCAAAGTTGAATATTAGTGACGGTTCTTGAGAAGTAACAGTTATTAATGAATACCACGGTTAATTGTGATTTCATATTGGAAAAAAATGGAAGTAAATACTTGTGACTATTTGACAGTCACAGTTTTCTGGGGAGTGATATGAAGCCACTAGTTTTGTATCGATTTTTGTGATCAAACATCATTGATCACGGTTATTATTCCTTAAATTTTATATTAATGATCTTGGTTCCTTCAATCAAATACTAAATTACATCTCTTGTCTTTTGTGGATGACTGAGTCGGCAAAGCCTGAATTTGAAATCCTTGGCATTTAAGGAGCAGAATACTACTGATAAATATCTGACGTTAGGAATACTCTCCTTGGTAAACGTCTCACTGATACCATCCAACCACTACCACCTGGCACTGAAGCCAATGAGAAAATTCTAGCTTGATAAGCTAAAGCTTTCATATTTCTCAGGAGACATATTCATTCTGCTCTGAGGAAATAGTACTTGTTAAAGGATGACCTCGCAGATTTGTGAGCGACATTGCAAGAACGGTTCAACGATATTGATGACGTACAACTTCCAAAGCTATAAGAAAAGTTAGATAGAATTTGGTTATTAGATTATCCTAAGATAAATGATTTTTATCAAGATATGCTAGAGCTATATTCAGAGCTTGCCATTTGTAGCGTTGTAAAGACCGACCAAGCTATGCTCGAGAAGTCTTTGGGAACCTTCCATACTTCCATGGATACGCTTGCGCATCAATATTGTACAGATTACGAGTAAGGAAGATTAAGATCATTTAGTGACCTCATGAGTGTGCTGGGAAAGAAGTAGAGATATCGTGAGATACTTCTTAACAATAATGATATGCCAGCTGGTACTAAAAAAATCTATAAGACATATCACACTGGTGGGAAGACACGTAAGGAAAAGCAGAACGATCGTTATAATCTCTTACAACAATCGTGGTGGTAAAGGAGGATGTGACAAAGATCGTGGTAGAGGAGGACAAAGTCAGAATTTGACTTGGACTCGTCAAGACAATAACCATAACTCCAACAAGAATCAATCAATTTCCGGTCCTATGAATGGTGGGAATTATTCTCTTTATACTTCTAGCTTGACACCTTGCTATAGGTGTGGTTCTACCAAGCACATGCACAAACAACGTCGTGCACCTAAGGATGTTCAGAATGCCTACAAAAGATGCAAGAAGTACTTGGCGGATGAGACCAATTATACTGAAGACCAAGAGATGGATAATTGCGGTGAAACCAATCTCATTATAGCAGTCAACACCAAAGCAAGTCTTGAGACTTCGAATTTTAGTTAATCTATGTATTAGACTCATGTATTTGCTATGTAAGTTTAGTTTATTTTTTGACTTGCTGTAGTCGGTTTTGTTTTGAATAAGAACGATCTTTTGATGTAAGTTTTGATGTTGGCAAAGTAATAAAATTTATTCCTTTCGGTATTTGAAAGTGTTAAGAATGGTTATATAACTTCATATTGCTTGAATAGTTTGAATTTTAAACTGCTCTATGACACCATGACATCAAAATATCATAAAAATAAGACAAAAGAAAAGATGATTTTTGATCCTGAAATTTTTTGACCCATCAAGATTATTTCTCGACCGGTCAAAGACAACCTTTTGGATCGGTTTTGACACGTTTTCGACCCGTCAAAAATAATGCCTGGTTTTTCTTTCGACCCGTCGAAAGTGGTCATCTGCCATACCTTTTAGTACTTTAACCCATCAAGAGATCATCTCGACTTGTCGATGGTATTTTCGACCCATCGAAAATAGGTATCGAAAAATTAATTTTTTTGAGGTTTTCCTTCGACACGTCAAAGGTTCACCTCGACCCATCGAAGGTAACCTACTATCCCAAAATTTCATGATTTTCAACTCATCGAAGGCTAGCCTCGACCTATCAAAAATCGGTATCAGAAATTCGAATTTGTTTTTGGGTTTATTTCGACCCATCGAGTGGATTTCTCGATCTGTCGAAACATGTACTCGGAATTGGTGTTCTTGATGTGTTTTACAGCAATTTTATCGACAAATAAATGTTCAAAAAAATGTATGCACCTGATAATCTACATCAGATATGATTTTACATCAGTATTTGTCATGCTATGAAACGAAATCTACAAGGGTCATTTCGACCGGTCAGATGCTGTTTTACATCGGTCTATGGATGTTACTATGATCAGCACTCTAATCGAACCATGCAAAGTTTTGAAAAAATTTGTGCCAACGGTTTTCACTTGGAACAAGATTGTGAGTATGGAAAAGAGTTTTGTGTCCAATCTCTATAAAATGCTGCCAATGACACAATCTGAAAGGTTTATGAGAATTTATAGTGGTTTATATTTTACTACGGTTTGGATAATTGAATCCAATAAATGCAGTCAATTATATTATTATGTGTTACTTGGCCTCATATGAGCTTTTGCATTATGTTGATCTAGATATTGAGAAATTCTCATGGTCATCGGTTTGGATGGGGAGTGAGATTATTCCACTTGGTCTAAGCTCGGTCTCCAAGACGAGTGCAATACAATCCCGTGCATTTTTCTCGCATGATGCCTTTATGGAAAAATCCAATGCATATTGCTCGGCTTGCAAAGCTTCTTCATGTCTGTAATGCAGTTTACATGCATAATGGTCTTTTGTTGTAGACACAACTTTCATTCCTCCACATATTCCAAAGAATATTTTTATGAACCAATCAAACCGGTATGCAAAATATTTATATATGGTTTTGATTGTTGCATTGACGTATATGTTACACGTCTATATATAGAGGTTTCCATTTTGGAAAAGTGGGACATTTCCATTTTGACCCGCGTTGAACACATCTTTCGACCTAGTTTTTCGCCTCAAGGTTCTCACCAGCGGTGAGCCTCCGGCCGTGATTTTGGTAGCAAACCATTGGGTTCCATCTCCTCTATCGATTGGTGGTAGCATCTCCGACAATGGTGACCGGTGGAGGATGAATCGAGGGCAAGATGGTAGCGGACTCTGGGTGATTTCGACGGCGACGGTGGTGGTGCACACGACGGCGATGAGGGTCGTGACTATAGGGGTTTTAAGCCCACACGACCATGAATCTATTAGGACAGGTCTCAGACTCTGCCGTGGCCGAACGGCGATGAACAGAGGAAATGTTTTCCAGCAAGGGTTCAAAACTTCAACGGTTGATTTCGTTAATTTCTGGTTTGATTTTGATTTTGAGATGTACTACAATGTTGTTGGGCTTGTTTAGATGAGAATTTTGATGTGTAGGTTACTCGATTTGGTGCCAGGAGAATTCCGGCCGCCGTCGGCGGTGATGCGTGGTGGAGATCCGATGAGTTTAGAATTTTCGGCAAAATTTTATGTCATTCCGCTCATAATTTCGTGCCAAATTTAATGGTGGGGGTTCTTGAATGGATCTGGACTTGATTAGTTTAGACGTATGTTTAATCGGATAATAATTATTTGATTTTACAATAATATTAACGGGCGATCCGACTATCGATTAAATTCGAGTCGCTCAATGTTTGATATTTATGTTGCGACTCTAAAATTGATTTATAGTGAAGGAATGTAAGAAATTGAATTCAGAATTTGATTAAGTTCGTATTTAGTCAGAAAATATGTTATTCGAGAATGCGAGATTCTCGACATTATTGCTCGTCGGATTACGAGTCTAGCTATTCATTATGAAATCGACGAGTACACTACAAGAAAATTGCACCTAGACCACGGACCATTTCCGTCGTCTAGGTGCAGTTTTCCGTCGTCTAAGTACTTGGACGACGGAATCTCCGTCGTCCAAGGTCCGTGCTCCAAGTGCTGTCGTCCAAGCACCTGGACGACGGAGATTTAGTGATCCGTCGTCCAAGTTCACTTGAACCTCGGACATTATCCGTGGCCCAGGTAGCCACCTGGACGACGGAAACTCTAAGTCTCCGTCGTCCAGGTGAACACCTGGACGACGGAGATTGTTAGCTTCTCCGTGGCCCAGGTGTTCACCTGGACGACGGATAAATCGTAATCCGTCGTCCAGGTGCATACATGGGCCACGGAGAAGCTAACAATCTCCGTCGTCCAGGTGTTCACCTGGACGACGGAGAACGGCAGGGTTTAGGGGTTAGGGGTTAGGGGTTTAGGGTTTAAGGTTTAGGGTTCTGCACCTGGACGACGGAGATTATGTTCTCCGTCGTCCAAGTGAATATTTAATTTTAAAAAATAAATAAATTGAAATTAAATATTATTATTTTAATTTATTATTATTTTAATTTAAATAATGAAAAATGCTAAAATTAAATAAATAAACTAAATTTTGAATATTAATTAATTAATAACTTAATTATTAAATAATCAAAGTAAATTAATTTGTACATACGAAAAAACCCATAAATTAAAAATTAAATTATTGTTCGGAATGCTCCCAAGAAACGAGATAATATACTACTAGCTAACTAATACACTGGAGGAGCAGATGCGCCGCCGAGTCCTCCGCCTCCAGCCGGGTCGTTGTCGTCGGGGTGTGGGTTCGGAGGAGGTTGACATACTTCTCGATTTTGTTCCATGAGGGCGATGAGTTGGGCTATTTGTGCTTGTTGTTCGTCAAGTATTTGCCGCATTGTCTCATTCTCCTCTCGTGCCAGTCGAGCCTCTTGAATGGCTGCTTCGACGGCCGCAGCCTGACTCCTTCTCCGCTGCCTGACTCCTTCTCCGGCGGCACATCTGGGAACGCAAGCTGAGTGTTGGCAAACTCTTCATGCGCACGTTCTATCGCCCTTGCCTACAAAAGAATAATTAATTTATTATAATGAAATCATATTTAAATAATAATTACTATAATTAAAAGCACATATATATATATCACTTACGCCGAATTGACTCGCTTCATTATCGAGCCCTGGCGTCACGTACGCGCTTACGCTTGCATCAAGATAAGGGTGTTTGGAACCCTTATCCTTGTGCTCCTTGGCAATTTGAATGAACTGCTTGGCGCCGGTAGTATGGTGTTTCTCCTTCTTCCCCCGGTTGGCTTTGTTAACACCGGAGAATTTCTGTTACACAACATAATTAAATCATTAAAAAATGAATAACTACAATTTAAATAATTCAATTATCTTAATTGAAATAAAATAAATAAATTAATACATTAAATTGTTCATCGGCAAAGTGGTTACACAACCACTCCCACTCATCTTCTCTCTCCCCTTGCAGCTCTACCGGGGGAGGCACGGGACCGATATCTTTGAAGTACTTATGGAGCCTGTACTTCCAATCTTTGTAGATGGAGTTGGCGGTTTGGTTGATATGCCTCAACATAGCCGGTGTCGGATCCACGTCAAATTGTTCCTATAAAAAATAAATAGAAAATTATAATCGTATATATTATGAAATTTTAGGCCGAGATTAACAATATTATATAATAACTAAATTGAACGTATTACGTACCGAAAAATCTTTGAAGACTTTCGCCTTCTCATGATCCGGCGCCTCCTTCCAAGTAGGGGCAGTGATACGAACCCGGTTATGGATGATTGACCCTATCCCATGCGCCGAGAGACTTGCTAGCTGAGCTGTGGGAGGGCCACCGGTGAATTCGTCGTACGGCAAGTCGATCTTTTTACCGGTCGCCTTGCAAATACGCTCCGCTTTGCCCCCTTTAACGAGACCCCGAGTCCTTTTCGGTTCCGGGTCAGTGGGGGCCCTCCTTTGCCTACGGCGGGCGCTGTACATGATTGATTCGGCGGTCGAGGACGCCTGAGTACTTTCCGTTGAATGGGTACCGGGCGTCGGAGATTGGAAGGGGTCGACGTCATCACCGCTCGAGATGAATGGGGGAGCGGGAATTTCCCCTGAGGGCGCTACGGACGGACCAGATGATCCGTCCAGATTGAGAGCGTCGTTGCCCTCCGGTGGTAATTCCCATCCGACTTGGTCCGCCAAGCGGCGGAGCATGGCATCCTGCCTCTTGTTGGGCTTTCTTCTTGCCGGATGTCGTCTTTGGCGGAGCCATTTAAACCTAAGAGTAGGGTGTTAAAATACCTACTTACCATAATAATTATAACTTAAAAATTTACGCTAATTAATTAAGTACGTTTAAGATTTAAATAGAGTACACTAGCTTGGCATTTTCGGTCGTTCAATGGACGTGCGACCCGCGCGATAAAGTGTAAATTTTCAATTAATCAGCCTTGGTTAAATCGAAAAACATGGCCAGTTAGGGATAGAGATAACGCGAGAGGCAGGACTAATTTCGACAAAAGTCTTTCTTAGTCCAAATCCTGTCACCAGTCATAACCCGTTTCTAGACACCATGTCCGACATTCGGCCAATTTTTCGAAAATTTACACTCCCTCAAGTCCTTTGCAAACTCCGCCCTCAACCTCGTGTACATAACTTCACTTAGGTTATGGTGTGCGGTGATGAAATCCACACATCACGAGGGGTTAAGGAGATAAGCAAGGAAAAGAGGCGTCATCTATTCCAAAGAGTGCGACTTAATTACACCAAGCCTATGTACTAAATTTAAATCGAACACGTACTACCATGTAATTTACTCGAAAATACACGTAATTAATTATCTTTTAATTAAAACAATAAATAATTACAATAATAAATTATTATTTATCATGCATATAATAATAATTATTCATTTACCAATATAATTAATTATTATTAACAATAATAATTATTGCTATTATTTAATTTGAACTAACAAATATAAAATTATTACCAAATAATTAATGTATACTAATAATAATTATCCCAATATTAATAATAACAACTCATTAATAATTATAATTATAACTATTAATTATTTTAAACTAATTAATAAATTAAAACTATTTATTAATTAAATAATTAATTAATTAACAAAAATGTAAAAAAGGTAAAAAATAGAATTATTACCGAGTCGGAATGTCGCCGGAATATCGAAAGAGTTGAGTCGTCGGAGAGGAGGAACCACGCCGGAAAAAATGTCGTCGGAGCGTCGCCGGAGGAGGATCGCCGGAGGAGAGGAGAGGAGAGGAGAGGGAGAGGAGGAGATGGAATAATGAGAAAATGAGGGGGGGTGCAACTCTATTTATAGAGTTGCACCTAGACGACGGAGCTCTATTCTCCGTCGTCCAAGTGCACTTGGACGACGGAAATAGTGGTTTCCGTCGTCTAGGTGGCGGTTTAAAAAATTTCAACCGGCGCGTAATTAATCGGCGGGACGTTTTGAACCGCCACGATTTTGGACTTAGACGACGGAGAATGAATTCTCCGTCGTCTAAGTGAAAATTCAAGCGGTCCCAAAAACGGGAGCGGTAAAATGAACCGCCATAATTTTGGACTTGGACGACGGAGATGGTAAGTTTCCGTCGTCCATGTGAAAATTACATGAAAAAAAATAAACAAAAATAAATTTGAACCGCCATGATTTTTGAACCTGGACGACGGAGATGATCATTCTCCGTCGTTCAGGTGAACACCTAGACGACGGAAAATGACCATCTCCATCGTCCAGGTTCAAATTACGTAAAAAAAGTTTAAAAAATAATTCGCTAGGAATTTAGCGATCTGTCGTTCGAGTGAAATAGTCGTACAATATCGATGAACGCATCGTATATATGAACAGTTAAATTTGAACCGCCGATTAATTTTACGTATTGAAACATGTTAAGTATCGACTAATCTTTACGACTTAAGTGTTCATGAGTAGAGGCTCATTTGCAGCAGAGTATTAACGAAATTGAATTTGGACAAAACAACCGTTGGATATGTTCGTCGTAACATAATATATAATTGTCTTCAAAGGACCATAAAATAATAAGTTCGGGAAGGGTTTGATCGGCACAGTCAACCGCAAAACCGATAATTTCACAAACCGGAAACGTGGATACAAGGCATTTCGCAACTCCGATTTTCGAACCGTCGAAGCTCACACACCAAGAATTGTTTACTCTAAAGTCTTGATGAAAAGAAAATGCATTGGAAGAAGGTCTAGATGGTCGTTGTCATAGAAAAAATTACGATATCTGCACCTGGACGACGGATTTGATCGTTTCCGTCGTCCAGGTTTATACCTGGACGACGGATATTAAGTTATCCGTCGTCCAGGTTCTAACCTGAACGACGGAGAATGACGTTCTCCGTCGTCCAGGTGTATAGACCCTGAATTCAGGGGTTAGGGCCTTACTGTTTAGGGTTTAGGGTTTGTGAACTTGGACGACGGAGAATGACCATTCTCCGTCGTCCTAGTGTTTACCTGGACGACAGATAATGACCATTCTCCGTCGTCCAGGTGCATAGACCCCGATTTCAGGGGTTAGGGCCTTAGGGATTACGGTTTAGGTCGTCCCCAGTCATTTGTGTACGTGTCCGTTCAATTATTCTGATTCAAAAATATAATTGAAAAATTTATCGATCGATCCGATCGAACTGCTAGATTTAGGGTCAAGGATTTAGCTAGGGTACGTTTTATATGAGATTGAGATTTGGCGCCAATATTTATTAATTTCTCCGTTGGCCAGGATATATAATTCGGATTAATTTCTTACCGTAAACCGGCATCGATCATATATATATTACAATAATTACAGTAATTAATTACCAATTAATCTCCCTCGTCGTATGACCGTACTCTTCGTCATAATCATCATCGTCCTCATCCCCGTTAGTCGACGGCTCATCCTCGTCATCGTACTCAACATCGTCCGACGAATAACCTGAGTCCTCGTCCGCGTCCTCTTCCTGCTCGTCTTCTTCATCTACCTCATCGATAATCTCATCTTTAGTTAGATCTGTACAACCATCAAGCATGGGTAACCGTTCACCATCTTGAACCAGGTCCATTATATCGGAGCAGACCATAGAAATATTAGGCTCTTGATAGGCAGGAATGTCTCTTTCTGGTTCAGCAGCATCTTCAGTCGTCGCCGGTGTCCCTTCAATTGTCTCTGTATTCCATATTCCTCGGTGAGAGATATGGTTCACTATTTTCCACCCTTCACCGGCTTTCGGATCGTCGAGATAGAACACCTGCCGAACTAAGGTGGCGAGAGCGAAAGGCTCATCCTCATACCAGTGCGAGTTTTCATCGACTGATAATAGTCCCAGGTCTTCCTTTGTACGCTTGAACCATCTGCACTTGAATAGGAAAACGTTGACATCATTCCCGTAACATAGCTGAACCACGTATACAATAGCCCCGTAATATAGATCATTGTCTTTCCCAACCGCTACCCCACTGTTTTGTGTTCTTCTTCCTTCGTCTCGGGCCAATGAATGGAACTTTACACCGTTCACAAAACATCCGGGATAAATATAGTGTTTAACCGGCTTCCCGGCCAGCAAGTGCTTTGGTCATGACCACCACCCTCCGTGGTTATCAGATTTTTGCAGATCAATTATCTGCGAAAAAGGGCAAATTAGTGGCCAAGCTAGCTGCGGGGAATGTGTCATCATGCTTATAAGTGGTACTGTAACCTCCGTCTTGGTGTTGGTGTCCACCATGACTACATCCCGGAAACGCATCATGGACCAAATCTGCAGTTGGGTTGCAAGCTGGGGGTCCGACACCACTGCCGCTGGATGAGGCACCATGGTAACTGTACCCTGAGCTGAAGTCTGCTGCGCTGAACTCTACTGCTTCACCATGCTCGCTCCATGTAGTGTAACTCCACATCATACCATTTTCGTACAGGTGTTGCACCATAACATTAACCTCCGCATACTGACAATTAAGACATTTCTGACACGGACACCTGAAACGTTTCTTTCCCTGACCATGTTCTATCGCAAAATTCACAAATTCGCTAATTCCATCCATATACCGGACATCACATCTATTCTTCAACTTCATCCAACTCTTGTCCATACTGCTACAAAATTTTATAATTAATTAATTATTACATATATATATATTTCTCAATTAATTTACGCTTAATTATACGTACTCGATCTACATCGATCCATCAATTACGTACGTACGTAATTTAATCGATCTGTACATATATATATATATATATATATAGCTAACATCAGCTAACATCCTTGCATGTATATATGTACGTACGTTTTCACTAAATATATATTAATTAATTAATTAATTAATTAAGCAAATTTTAACTGCGTACGTACGTACCTGCTGGCCTTCTCGATATCTGTACGTTAATTAAGCTAACTAGCTAGTCAGCGGAGATCCCTTATCGATCCTGATTCTTCTCGGCCTAGCTTCTAGCTAGCTAGCTCCCTAGCTTCTCCTTCTCCCTTCTCCTTCAATTCTTCTTCAAATGGAATGAATAGATCGAGGCCAGGAATGAATTCGATCAGCTTATATAATGCTTCACTTAGACGACGGAGGTGTCGGTACGTCGTCTAAGTGGAAGCACGTTTCGTATACTCGGACGACGGCGTGTCGGTCCGTTGTCCAGGTAATCACCTGGACGACGGAGAATACCATCTCCGTCGTCCAGGTGATCACCTGGAGGACGGAGAAGACTCCGAGGTCCAGGTGATCACCTGGACGACGGAGAATGCCGTCTCCGTCGTCCAGGTTATCACCTGGACGACGGAAAAGACTCCGTGGTCCAGCTGACCACCTTGACGACGGAGATGGTATTCTCCGTCGTCCAGGTGGTACTTGGACGACGGAGTCATTTCCGTCGTCCAGGTGTCACTTGGACCACGGAACAATTACGTTTCCGTGGTCTAAGTGATGTTTTCTTGTAGTGGTAGATATTAATTATAATCATGATTTCAGGATTTCAAGTTAGCGGACCGTGTCAGATGATTATTGCACCGTTTGGCAGGTTTCACAGTCGGTGAGTGAACTTTTATTTTTCACAGTCGTTTGCGAGTTCAGGGATTTACATTCACACTATACTTTCTGTTTACATATTATAGTTTCCAGTTTACATTATATTTTCAGTACAGCGTTCTGGAGGGGTGTGTGTGTGTGTGTGTGTGTGTGTTGGCTTCTAGGTTAGCTGCATCGATGCGCTGACTATTCGGCTAGTCACCGGATAGTCCCTGGTAAGGGGAGGTCAGGTTGCCTCGTCTGACCCATCACCTTTAATTTTTATTTGTCATAGCTACTGGTCAGGGAAAGTCAGGATGCCTCGTCTGACGCATTATTCTATTCATCGTAGCTACTAGTCAGGGAAGGTCAGGAGTCCTCGTTTGACTACCTCCATGATTGTTACAGTTTTATAACTGTTGAACTTGCATGATTTCACAAAAATTAGCTGAAAGGCACAGATAGAATATTTTATTGTTTTACACTGATTGTGAGTTTTTATCCACTCATGCTAACGTTTTTATGTTTTTATCTGTCTTTCCTTGAGCCTTTCCGTTTTCCGTATCTAGGTTGCAATGCTTCTCCTGAGCTGGATTTTGATCCCCAAAGGCTTTGAGTCCACCGGATTATCATACCTTTATGTAGGTTTCGTCCCACTAGCAATGTATTTTCATATGTTTTATTCCACTCCTTGAAGTCGCTCTGAATACTAGTGTTGTAAATATTTTTCAGTGTTGGTAGTGAATTGATAGTATTGCTGGATTATGAGTTTTCAGTTCCTGTATTATTGTTCCCGCATTTAATTAATTTACTTTCCTCGTTTTAGTAGAAAATTCGGATGGACATCGATGGCCCACGGTATAGGGGTCATCATTTGGCCCGTGGGCCTCGTGGGCCGGTCGAGGCCTGCAAGCCCGTGGGCTAAAAGCCCGACCCGACCCGGCCAGCAAAAAAGCCCGCCAAGGTGGTTGGTGGGCCGACCATGGTTTAGAGATCTAAAGCCCGGCCCGGCCCGGCAAGGCCCGTTAGGCCCGGCCCGTCAAAGCCCGCACACATATTGACATATATTATTAAATCATTTAATGAATTTTAATCATTATACAATTTATACCTAGTTAAAGTTTACCTACACACATATTGACATATATACATATATGATATAGTGACTAGTAGTCTAATAAACTAATACTATATAGATATATATTTTATATTTGTGTATATATATTAATATATTACATATACATGTATAGATTGAATATTCGAATTCCATATATAATTAAATTTTTGTATCTATTTTACTATTAAGTCATTATTTAAAGTTTAGCATAAGTTAGGGTTTAGGTTTAGGGTAAATTAGGGTTTAGGAGATTAAGATTTATGGTAAGTTAAGGTTTAGGAATTTGAGGTTTAGAGTAAGTTAGGGTTCCGGTTCTAGGATTTTATTGTAATTTTTTTAGGGTTTGGGGTTTAGGGTTTAGGGTTTAGGTCCAAAATTTATAAAAATTAGGGACGGCCTACTTAGAATATTATGAACAACCAATCCGACAGTCAATTTTTTATATATATAAGATAGTAGTACATATATCATTATACCTACACTTATATATATATAATATAGTGACTAGTACTATATATATTTTTTATATTTGTGTATGTCTATATTAATATATTACATATACATATATTGATCAAATATTGGAATTCCATATATAGTTATATTTGTGTATCTATTTTACTATTAAATCATTGTTTAGAGTTTAGGATAAGTTAGGGTTTAGGTTTAAGGTAAGTTAGGGTTTAGGGGATTGAGATTTAGGGTAAGTTAAGGTTTAGGAATTTTGAGGTTTAGAGTAAGTTAGATTTTAGGTTTTAGGAATTTTGAGGTTTAGAGTAAGTTAGGGTTTAGGGTTTAGGTTTAAGGTTTAGGGTTTAGGGTTTCATTGTAATTTTTTTTATCGATTTACACAGTAAAACAGTAAATATAATAGATGGTTCAGATTAGATCTTGTAATTTTTCAATGGTGAGAGTTTAATTGAGAGTGTGTGAAATGACATCAATGCCCTTTTCTTATATATTGCTTATTTTTCCATGGAGAAACTAGATAAATTAAATTTTTATGTCAAATTTTTTGACACTATGAGATAGATATGTAATTTACAAGAATGTGTGTTAAAATTTTGATCTTAAAAAATTCCTTTAGGGATGGGTAATTTACGTTTTAGTTGTAAGAATACTACGGTCACATTTAGCGAAACTCATAGATGCAGGTCTAAATCAAGTCCAAAATTTATAAATTTTGGACGGCATGCTTAGAATATTATGAACAACCAATCTGACAGTCAGTTTTGTAAAATGATGATACATGATTGATTACGTTTCACAAAGGTCTTTCAACCCATATAACCAAGGAATAAAGGTAAGAACATTAGTGTGCATGTAGAGAATTCAAGCAATATAAGAATTAAAAATGTTTTAACAATAAAGAAGGCCATATATAATAGTTCACCTTGTAATAAAAGACACCGTACGTAAAAATTAGCCTAATCGAAGTACGTTTGGATCCCAGTCAATACAATTAAACAAAATTTGTGAAAACACTAAAATACACTCATCTTATTTTCCTTATTTTCCTATGGGGGGAGTAGATAAATCAATTTTTTATGTCAATTTTTTTGACACTATGAGATAGATATGTATTCCATAAGAATATATATCCAAAATTTGATGTTAAAAAATTATTTTCGGGAGGGGTAATTTCCGTTTTAGTTGTAAGAGTACTATGGTCACATTTGGCGAAATACGTGGATCGATGTCTAAATCAAGTCCAAAAATTATAAAATTTTAAAGGCATGGTTATAATATTCTAACCAATCAATCTAACGGTCAATTTTATAAAATAATTAAACATGTCCGATTAAGTTTCACAAAAGTATTTCATTCCATATAACAAATGAACAAATGTAAGAACATTAATATACATATGGAGAATTCAAGCAATATAAGAATTAAATATGTTTTAATAATAAACGAGGACATGTAGAAAACTTCATCTTATAGTGATAAACATCGTACGTAAAATTTAGACTCGTCGGAGTACGTTTAAACCCCGGTGCATGGATGAAGGTTACGTTTATTTTGAAATGTCTTAATTTTTTAATAATTAAAGCCCGATAGGCCCGGCCCGTAAAAGCCCGCAAAGGCCCGGCCCGTAAAAGTCCGCAAAGCCCGCTTGAATGGGCCGGGCCCGGATCCTTATATAAAAGATAAAGCCCGGCCCGGCCCGGCCCGCAAATATTAAAATGTTGTTGAGGCCCGGAACGGCCCGGCCCGTGCCAGCTATACATGGGTCGGGCCGGGCTTTTTGCCGACCCCTACCACGGTATTGTTTGTGGGAAATCCGAAGTGTGATTTTCTTGCAGGTTTCTGATAGCCCACATCATAGAGGAAACTATGTCAAAAGTTTTATAGAAATCCATGGTTTAAGTCTTGTCGTTAGGGCGTGATCCTAGATTACTAGTTAATCTAGGGTTGGGTCCTTTCAAGATAGAAATTGTTTCATTCCGGTTAAATGTCAGAAATTGACGTGGTATGCCCCTACTATGCTTATCATGATCACCTCGCATATTAGTGTGAGATTGAAATGCAATGAATTTTAGATCATCAAAAAGTAGCGGATTCGATGCTTGGCTTCTTTACTGATATCATGAAAGTGGCAAGATAAGTTATACCTAATGCGAATCCTACAAGGTTGGAAAAGTTCCTAGAATTAGACAAGTTAACGCAACACCTAGGTAGCGTTTCTCCTGCCCATAGTAGAGGTGTAGCGTTGGTCGAAATCCACTGATGAGTTGCCGATAAAAATGCAAGCCATCATGACACAACTGTTCATCATCAACACATGAGATTATTTGACTATAAATGTGTCTAAAATTCGACATAGACAGACACTGGGGGACGCCTCAGAGTCAATGAAGATATCAGTAAACAAAGAAATCTCACCAAGTTAAACAAATGCTAGCGGTAGTATGGATGATTCTTCCAGGTTCGTTGATGATGCATTTAATTATTCCGTCACTCAGGAATTGACGATGATGAAGTGGAACATTGTTTTGTAGCGGAATGTCAACGGTTAACTTAGAGCAAATTGATGGATATGAAAGTTTGCAATCTAGGCTGAACTAGACTCTCTTACAAATGGCAAGTTTTCGGTCTGGTAGTGCTATGACCACCGAATGGTAAACCGGTTAGATACATACGAGTCTTTGTTTGGAAGAACTTATGGCGTAAGGATTTTCTCAACACCCTAGTATTAATTATGAGGAGATGTATTCTCTAGTTATGGACATCATTACTTTCTGCGACTTTATCAGTTTGGTAGTGCTTGAAAAACTGAGTATGCGGCTAATAGATCTGGTGATAGCATATCTCTATGGAGATCTTGATTCAAAGATATACATGAGAGTGCCAATTGCAATGGTTATACCCAACTCAAGTAACTCTAAACCACAGAGTGCTCATGTGTTTAAATTGAGACGTTCACTATTCTAAGTGACTACTTGATTGGGAAGGGATACAAGAATGATAAGTTATGCCTATATGTGTTCATTAGATGAACAAGTTGTTTGAGATGATAGACCTTTGTAAGACTCGATTTTATCTTAGTTTAGATATGGAACATCAAGTTGGTTGAATTCTTATTCATCAATTTGCTTATCTCTAAATCAGGCAATGGACAAAGCACACCATCTTAGCACACCAATAGTTGTTTGTATTATAAAACCCAAAATGATCTATTTCATCTGAAAAAATGATAGTGAGGAACTTTTGGAGCTGAGATTCCATATCTTAATGTTGTTGGAGCTTGGTTATATATAATTTGGTGCACATATCCAGACATTGCCTTTTGGTCTGTACCTACGCAAAGTCATTAGAATAGAGTAAAACATAACTTTAGGTACTTGAAGGGATCCACTGACTTGGTCCTATCCTTTCCTTACATAGAAAACAGATAGAATCTTGAAATTCCCGAAAAATAGATTGTTGAATCACAGCATACAGGTCCTGAGATTTTCGACACGTCAAATGGATCTTTTGACTCGTCAAATGGATCTTTTGACTCGTCAAATGGATCTTTTGACTCGTCGAATGGGCTACCCTGAATGGACCCGAACGTGTCATTCGACCCATCGAGTGAACCTCTCAACCCGTCAAAATATGCACCATGAATCGACCCGAAGCAATCATTTGACCGATCCTTCAAATTCCCCTCCATCTGCAAGCATTGTACCTCAATTCAATGTGCTCCCTTACTCAGAGATACCTTGTGATGTCTTGGTTGGTTTTGCTAATGATGAGTATCTCTCTGACTCACATAAAGGACGTTCCCAGACAAGTTATGTATTCACTATGAGGAATACCTCGATTTCTTGGAGATCAACAAAGTAAACCCTTATTGCTACTTCCTCAAACTATTATGAGATTATAACCTTGCATGAAGCGATTAATATATGTCTCTGACTTATGTCTGTAATACATCATATTCGAGGGTCTAGCAGATTGTCATCTACTACGATAACACCAACTTACATATTTGAGGACAATGTGGCTTTCTTTGAACAAATGAAGTTGGGATACATCAATGGTGATCATACAAAACTCATTTCGCCGAAGTACTCTTACAATCAGCAACAACAACAGTTATTGAATATCCATGTGAACCGGATTGGTTCGATGGATAATGTTGTAGACTTGTTCACCAAGCCTTTACCAAAATCTACATTTGTGAAGCATTTGAGACGCATTGGTATGCACAGGTTATCTAAACTCCAAGATTGAGTTACTGATAAGGAGGAGCTCATTTCATAGATATCAGAGGGAGTCTACATCACATGTGGTCGCTTATGTAGTTGATGCGTTGTACTCTTTTTCCCTTAGACCAAGTTTTTATTTTACTCAAGAGGTTTTTTGTTTGTATGACAAAATTTGTAGTGCGGTAACAAGTTATGCATCATCCATTAGGATCACGGCACAATGGAGAGTGTTTAAGGATATTATACTTCTGGTATCTAGATGTGTGTTTTGTCCTAATTAACATAGAAGTAGATATTCTCCAAATCCCTGATTTACCAGAAAATTTATTGTATCAGATTGTAATGTTTATTTAAGGTCATCTATCATTAAATAAAGTATAATTTTCAGATCATGTATCTTGAGTATCTATTTTCTCATTCAACAAAAACAAAAAAATTGAACTGGGAAAACATCATTTGTTTAACATAATTTAACCTTAAAATATACATATATAATTCATTAATCGAAAGTTTGAAACAAAGTGAAACAAATATTAATTTATGTTTTGTAGATCTCATATTTATATAAAATTATACGATATGCGTTTCATTGTTTTCATGCAGAAGGAGTTCCATAATATAACTTCAATTTAAAAAAAAAAATTCAACTTATTATTTTTTTCGTTTTATAAAACAAATTTTCAAAACCTGTTTTGTAGACCCTAAGCTTTTAGGAGCAAAAAAATTTCTACTCTAATCATGTTATAACATAAATATGAAGTACGGATCTCATATTTATGGTAAATTTTTTACAAAACAAACTATAAAATAAGTTTAGTTAAAACATTAAGAGTCTCTAGTAATTCATTTGTCTCTTATTAGATTTAAAAGCTCCTAGCATATATTCTCTATATATTTAAATCTAAATAAGGGGTGTGAGTGAAGAGTAAAATTTTAACTTTTCTTAGTTTTCTATAAAATTTTAGCCCATTAGAGATGCTCTTAGTATCTAGCTTCTCTAATGAAGACCTTTAAATGAGGAATTGGTAAGTTGTCAATTTGATAAAAAATTTAATCACAATTTGACAACCCATTGTTAAATAGTTAGGTAAATATAAGTAAATCATTTATACAAATTTTTAGTAAAATTAAAATTGCGAAATTATGAACATGAAATAGTTTTTGTTCAACATTGATTTGATGTTTCGATTTTCAATGAAAATAAAAATCTGTAAGAATGATTCACGCAATCTCATATAAAAAAACAATCACGCTCAAAAACATTTTAACGGTTGATATATAAAATGTGATTGAAAAATGAATCTACAAATCATTAATAAAAATCACTTACAAAGGTTCTCTTTAAAGAAGCTCTCATAGTTAGTATAGTACATGATCAGAAGAAACAATTAAACAAACCAGCAAATTAAAGTAACTTTGATTCTTCTTATAAATTAATACCCGAAATCTAGGTTGAATTCTAACCGGAGAATAATTCTAACCCAAGGAGAATGGTTGAGGTTGGCGCGCCAGTGCTCGAGTCTGTGCTATGGAGATTGGCTGGAACATACAGCTTGGTTTGTACGTGATCCTGATGGTAATAGTAGCTTCGGTAATAGTTACTTTGATCTTTTGTGGTTCTTTTGTGATAGCATTAGCAATTTTTCTTTTGGCAACTGTAGCATCTAACAAAGTACGTACATGAAAAAAGATCAGAAAGGAACAACAACCAGAACTAAACATCCAAATTCTGGAAACTGGACATCAAGGAACGACAGACACATGCAGTAGCTAATTCTGGAACAAATAAAGGATTCTTGGCACCTCTTTTCAAAGAAAAGTAGAAGGATTCTTGACTCCCATTCACAAGCTAAGAATTTCTCACTTTTTTGGGGTGCCAATTAAAAATATATGAACAAAAAATGTCCCCATACCCACATGTCGCTAAAGAATCCGAAGTTATCAACTTATCAACTTAGTGGAGCTACTAAGCTCCAAAATTGTTGCATGCATGGGACTACGTAACGGCAATTCTATTGGCCGGAAATCTCAAAGCATTGGATTAAAATCAAAAGTAACAGATTTCAATTTTTTGTATTTATGCAAGCAAATATAAGTGGAGCATACCAAGCCAACTGGAAACTATTGCTAGAATACATCCAAGCGCGCAATAGCTATATTCAAAATGAAAATCTTCGAACTTAATTAGACCAGTGCAGGAAGAGATGAAGATATCAGAACGATAAGAGTACCTTGCAGGGAACATATTCTATACACAATAATGTATTTGTATTATTTATGTGATAAATTTTAATTGGCTCAAAACTAATAAAAAAAATTTAAAAATGAATAAAATATCATAAAGAAGAGGTTGAATTTCTCTTTTACCCTTATTTTTATAAGTAATGCATTTGCACCGCTGTGTATAGAATAATTTTCTTCCCCTACAGATCAAACCTAAAACATATTTATAGATGACAACGCTTACTTCTACTCAAACATAAAAAATTGGTATATATATACGTACTCGGCCTTCCCAAATTGTCTATAAGACCAGACACTAGCTAGCTTTCATTTTCTTCTTTAATGGCTTCTTCAATTTCCGCCGTGACCTCTCCTTTTCTAGCTGGCCAAGCTGTGAGGGTCATTCCATCTTCATCTAACCTCAACGATGAAGGCTGAGTCATCACAATGCGCAAAACTGTGTCCAAGGCCAAGACTGTCACATCCAGCAGCCCATGGTACAGACCAGACCGTGTCAAGTAGCTAGGTCCATTCTCCAGGGAGACCCATCTTACCTCACTGGAGAATTCCCCGGTGACTAAGGCTGGGAAACTGCCGGACTCTCAGCCGATCCCAAGACTTTTGCCAAGAACCGGGAGCTTGAAGTTATCCACTCAAGATGGGCCATGCTCGGTGCCCTCAGATGTGTCTTCCTTGAACTCCTAGCTCGCAATAGAGTCAAGTTCGGTGAAGCTATTTGGTTCAATGTTGGCTCTCAGATATTTAGTGAAGGTGAAAAGAAAACTTGGGAAACCCTAGCTTGGTTCATGCGCAAAGCATTTTAGTGATTGGGCAACACCGAAAGTGTGGACATTAAACACTGCTGGTTTTACTAGTCATATCAAGGAAGCATCTATATGCTTTAATCATAATCATAATCATATGGGAATACTATTTAGGAGTTGTAATACAATTAGTATATTGATATGTGCAATTCGTATCATTTCTGTATGCTGATTTAGTGCTTCATAGAGAGTTGCATGTGTTGGAGTTGGATTGGTACGCTGCGATGGGTAAAGGCATCAATACAACTCTATATTTATAGGTGAAGGTTGATTCCCTGTTCTCATAGCATTGAGCTCCAACCCATTAAGAGGCAAAATAAAGAGAGAGAGAACAAAAGATAAAGGCTTGAAGATATGGAAATCACCATCAATGCAGCTGGTGAGATTCTGATCCTTGTTCTTGTTTCATGCATCTGTGTTTATGTGTTTATTTGATGATTAATCTCTTCTTAAGTTTTCAATTGGTATCAGAGCTTATGGCTCTTTAATCATCATTTAAATAAATTAAGAACAACTCCAATCGAAAAACAAATCAAGAACTTTGTGCTTTTGAAACATAAAGAACCTTAAGAACATAAAAAGGCCAGTTTTAGGATTTTGTACTAACCCATAAAGAAAATAACCTGGGCATGCGGCTTGTGTGACCCAAAACCTAGTCAAAAAGGTCAAAACCTCTTTGAGGCTTCAGTGATCGTTGATTCATCAACGTTAAGTTTTTCTAGGTATTTTCTGATCGATTTTTTGGGAGGAACACACACGAATTTATATTACGAATTTGATTAGGATTCAATCCTTAGCTTGCAATCAGGTTAGATCGATAAGTTTTTAAAATCCTAGAGGCATCTCCCTGGTATGTCAATAAGTTAGAGTAGATGGTGACCGAATAAAATTTATGCATGCTGCTCACTTCTGTGCTTGATTATTTAGTTTTGATGCTTTGATTCATGATTATATGATGCATGAATTCGATTTTATAAGCTTCCGCTAACATTGTAGCGCTGTGAGCAGAGGCCAATGTGTGTGTTATTGGGTGATTTCAATTTCTTTTCAGAATATGAGCATGAAAGTTTTGTGTTGTCTGATGTTGATTGAAAGATGAAATTGAGATATATATGATTTAATAATTAAAACATTGAGTTGGTTGTTTGCTGTTGTTTTGTTCTGACATCTCAAGTTCAACATATCTATTCATGCAAATTAAGTTCAATTGATTTTTCATGTTTTTAAGAATGCAGACTTGGTTAATAATCTGTAATGTGATAAACCAAAATTGAAACATGATGCTTATTTACAAAATAGAATATGTTGCACAAAGAAAAGGAAAATTTTGATTTGAACATCATTATAGCAAGTTTAATAAAAATTGTGTTTTCTGTTTTCAAGTTATGCATATTTTGGCTTTCAAAGGAGTGTGTTTTGCATAGTTTTAATTTAGAAACAGCATTCCATGTTAAACATAGACTCATATTTAGATAATTTGGATTGTATACTACCTAAAGGTGTTGCATATCCTGATTATAACATGGTCTGTGTTATATAGTGTGATTATACAGCTTGTGTTTTCTAATCTACAACTCAAAAGTGTAGTTGGGAATTTTAACTTCGGTAGTGGGGTGAATTATATACGTGTGTATAATTTTTTTATTTTTTTATTTTGTACATGTGAATGCAGTTTTTATTTTGTCTTGTATGTTTCTGTGTTTCTCCATATTTTGCTGAGACAAAAAAAAAACTTAAAATACTTAAAAACACTCAAGACACAAAATATTAAATTGCAATAACAAGAACTAATTAATTTTTCTTTTTGTTTGCTCATTGGTAACCAGATGGTTTCTCTTAACAACATTGAGTTGTTAACTGGGTCTAATTACAAAGTATAGAGGAGGCAGATTGATACTTACCTCAGTAACAAAAATGATTTAGACATAACTTTGTACCATGAGATCCTTGATCCTAACCTAGAGGAAGAGGAACACAAATACACTAAGGAGTACAAGCACTACCACATTTGGCATAGGAAAAACAACTCAGCTAAGAAGATTATCAAAGCCTACATTATACAGTTGCAGGAGCCATACCAGAGGTTGACTATGCTTATGACTACCTACAACTCATTGAGGAAAAATTCAATGAATCTGAAAAGGTTGAGAGTGCAACATTGTCCCACCAATTCAATTCCCTTATGCATGATGGAGTTGGTGGGGTTAGGGAGCATCTTCTGCAAATGGAAAATCTTGCACTTAAGTTAGCCAATCTGGACATAGTTATGACAAATGAGCATGTGGTGAATACAACACTCCAATCACTACCTAACAAGTTTGGGCAACTAAAGATTAGCTGCAATACCCAAAAAGCTAAATGGACCATGAATGAGCTCATAGCTATAACTGCTGCAGAGGAGGCTAGAATCAAGAAGGAGGACCATGGTTATGGTGTGGCACCTATATCAGAACCTACAGTGAATTATGTGACCAAGAAAAATAAGGCTAAGAAACAGAGGCTGGGAATTCAAAACAGGTCCATCAGCAAGCCATTTGCAGCTTCTAGAAACCCCAAACCAAATCCACTTAGGCAACTTAATCAACCATTTAGATTCAAATATTTTTTCTGTAAAAAGACTGGACTTAGGAAGAAACATTGAGAGGGTTTTAAGGCCTGGATGGTGAAAAAGGGTAAGTGTCTAAAATCTTTTAATTATTTCCTTGTAGTTAATTTTTTGGAATTAAATTACATAAATGTGGAGTCAAATTCATTTTGGCTTGATTATGGTAGTCCCTTACACATAGTTAACTCTTTACATGGCTTCATAAAGAAGAGGAGTCCAAGAAGCAGTGAAGTACGCATCAATGTGACTAATGGCATGTCAGTGACAATCAAGGCAATAAGCACAGTAGTTTTGGATTTAAGTTTAGGAAATCAGTTAGTTCTTCAAGATGTTTATTTTGTTCCCTTCGTTGAGAGAAGTTTAGTTTCTTGGGATCTTTTGATCATTGTAGTTTTCATTATTATTTGAATGGAGTTAAAAAAATTAGAAATTCTGTTCATATTGGTTCTGCTTTAAGATTGAATGGGTACTTAAAAATTATCTGTAGCACACATTCACAGTCTATGTATTCAATTGAAAACACAGAGGCATCAAGTTCAAACACCATTATTGGTGTTAAAAGGCCAATGTTTAATGAAAAATTTGCAAATTTATGACACGGGAGGTTAGACCATATATCAAAAGAAAGACTAAATATAATGATAAAGAACAAAATTTTACCAAAACTTGATTTCTCTGACTTGTTTGAATGCATAGAGTGTTATAAAGGGAAAATGACTAATAAGAACAGAAAAGGAGAATACAGAAGTACCAAGCTTTTAGAACTAATACACACCGACATATGTGGTCCTTTAAGACATGAAACAATATGTGAAAATTCATACTTCATTACATTCATTGATGATTATTCTAGATATTTTACTATTTACCTAATGTCAGCAAAATCACAGACTCTAGAATGCTTTAAAATCTTTAAATCTGAAGTTAAACTTCAATTAAGTACAAAAATTTTAACTGTGGATCTGATAGAGGAGGAAATTTTTATAGAAAATATACTGAGCAAGGGCAACAAATGGGGCCATTTGATGTCTACCTTCAAGAAAATGGCATTAAGGCTCAGTACACCACTTCATATAATCTCCAACAGAATGGGGTAGCAGAAAGAAAGAACATGACCCTTATGTGTATGGTCAGAAGCATGATATGCACATCTGGTTTGCCTAAGTACTTATGGGGTGAGGCATTAAGAGCTGCAAATTATATTTGCAATAGATCTCCCTGTAAGGCAGTAGAAAAGACACCATATGAGTTTTGGTGTGGTAGAAATCAAGTGTACATCACTGTCATCTGTGGGGTTGTAAAGCTGAAGCCAGACTTTATAATCCAGACTTGGGAAAGCTTGAAAATAAATCTGTATCTTGTCATTTTTTTTGTTATTGTAAAAAGTCTAAGGGTTACAAACTGTATTCAAGAAACCATTCACCTAGAATTTTTGAGACTCACCAAGTGAAGTTTTTAGGTGAAACAGTAGACAACACAAATTTTGAGGATTTATCTTTAGAATTTGATGAAGTTGTGGAACTTCATGACTTGAATAGAATACTTCCCTCAGTTTCATATCAAGACCAAACTGAAACTGGTGAAATGGGGGAAGATATGAACCATACAGGACCAGAAGTCACTCATGAACAAGAAAATATTTTCATGGATAACATTGAGAATTCTAGAGATTATCCATTCATAATGGTTCAGATAATGTGACACCTTCAATGCCTTCGGTTATCCTAGCAAGATTAAATTTAGAAAAATTAAACACTAATTAGTCAACATTTACAGCTATTTAAAGACCAGTTAGGGAGAGAGCACCTACTTATGGTGGACAAAGTGATTACTTTTTGTTTTCACATGAAGTAGAATAGGCTCTCATTGAAGATACTGATCCCACACTATACACTAAAGTTATGAGAAGTATAGATGCAGATAAGTGGGAAAGGACCATGTGTGACGACCCGAACCAGAATCAGTAGAGTAGTCAGTATGATTCACGAGTTAGTGCATCATCGCGGTTAATCGATAATTGTGTGGTTTGCCGGTTCTGTTTACGACTTAATTATCGGCCGAGAATTTGAGTTGAATCTCTTCTCGAGAGTTGTAGTACACGTGATTTTGAGTTCGTGGGAGGTTCCGGATGATTTTTCCAATGATCGAGGAATATAATATGATTATTTGAAGTTTCAGTTTATCGACGAGTTTATCCGTTCGTATCGTGTTTATCTGAATCGTAATGGTTATCCGTTTTGGACCGTCGATCGTCCCGAGGCGCGAGTATAAATATCGGAAATAGTCAAAAAAATTCGAAAAACACTGTTTGGGAAGTTTGACCGGCGTTGACTGGAATTTTGGGCGTTGACCGTGGAGGATAAACGGACCGTTTGGATTCCATCGCCGGACCGGCTGATTCCGGCCATTTCAGGCCACGACCCCTGAAGGTAAAATGTTCTCCTCGTGATTCTAAACAGTTTAGAACTTGGAATTTCTTGATTTGGTTGATAATTGAGGGAGAAATGTGGAGTTGAAATTTGGGGAAAATCTTGCCGGAATTGGGTTGTTGTGACGGTGGTGCTCCGGCCACGGGGTGGCCGGGGATGGAGGGTTTTGGCTGTGGGGCCACGGCGAGTCCATTGGGAGTGGCCTCGTGGGCTGCCGTGCGCCGTAGGCGGAGGAACGGCGGTGGACAGGTTCGCTGGATGTTTTGGACAACCGTGGCTTTCGAGCTGGATTCCGGCCACGGTGGTGGTTGGATGGTGGTGGTCCCTTTGTTAAACTTGTTCGACTTGTTAAGAGGAACAGTTTGGCAGCTCGGTCACTGGGAAAACTTTCCGGTTGACAGCGGGCCACCGGCGGCGGCGGCGGTCAACGCCAGAGCTTCGGCGACCCGTTGACTTTTTGAATTTCGATGTTTTTAATGTCGTTTTTCTCGTATTCGCGCCCCAATCATCGCCTTGAGGTTTTCGAGTTGATTTGGGTATCGGATTTTCAATCGAGGGTTTCGAGTGGAGATTTCGGGAATTTCGTCGATTATTTTGCACAGTATTATATGTTTCCGGGAACGGTTGGTTTCCGAGGTGTGGTACAGTGTTGTGGATTATGATTTTGATCAGATATTTTTTATGACTATTCAGGGAATCGAGATCGTGCTTCGGGCGAGGGATCTTCTGCCGGGCCACGTGATTAGCGCGAGTGCGCGTTTTACTCACCTGTGAGTGGACATTTCTTTTCACGGATTGATTGCGAGTCTTTTATATACGTTTTACGAGCATGAGCATGCAGTTATGATCATGATTTTTATGAGCATATGTTTTACGATTATGCATTTACGAATATGCATCAGTGAATATACGTATATATATATATTATGTTTTATGCATGTGCATGGAAAGTATTTGTGATTTGGTTTACACAGAGTACAGTCTCAGTTATCAGGGTTGTATCGATACACATGGCTTCTCGGCTGATCCCCGAGTACGCTCCGGGGGGACATATATCCTGACCCGAGGCATTTCTGGCTTAGAATCACGTGTGGGTCTGGGATCCCGTGATTCAGACTGTACTAGCGCGAGGGAGTCCATGAGTGACCCCGCGGTATTTACGATGCATGCTCTGTACGCGTGAGGAGTTAGAGTCTCCCTCGTGTACCATTTGATTTTTATGCATTTAGACTCGCATATGTTTTTATAACATATATTATTCGGCGAAAAACATTTATTTTCGTCCACTCACTCTAACGGTTTTCATGTCTTTTCCCTGGGCTTTTCGGTTTCCGTGCCCAGTTTGCAGTTCAGATTCTGGTGTCTCACGTCGTGGTTGGAGGCTAGTTGTTTGAGTTACTTGTGTTTTCCAGTAGGTTTCTTGTTTCGCCTACTGTTGTATATTTTGTATATATTTACACTAGAGGTCGCTCTGATACGTTCTGATACATGTTTTATACGGTTTTTCCCTGATATATTATATATTACAGTTATGTTTACTGTTTATTGCTATTGATATGATATTGAGAAATCCGGATGGGATTGGTGCCCACGGTTTGGCTTTTGTGGCATAGGATGAAGTGTTATTTTCCGGGTGCAGGTAATGGCAATTCCGTGTTAGTAGCGTTACTCTGCCGAAATTTTAATGGTTTTTGTTGGTTCACGTTTTCAGAAGGGGTTTGATTCCAGTTTAGGAAACTAAATCGGGGTTGAGTCCTTTCACCATGGATGCATAAATTGAATCCATAGAACAAAATAAAGTCTGAACATTGGTTAAACCTGATGCAAATCAGAAGGCCATAGGATGTAAATGAGTGTTTAAGAGCAAAAGAGATGCTAAGGGAATGTAGAAAGATTTAAGGCTAGACTAGTGGTTAAGGGAATGAATGTATAGATTTTATAGAAACTTTTTCTCCGGTTTCAACTAAAGACTCATTCAGAATAATCATGGCTTTTGTAGCTCATTTTAATTTGGAACTGCATCAAATGGATGTTAAAACTGTTTTCCTCAATGGAGAGCTTGAAGAAACCATCTATATGAAGCAACCAGAAGGGTATATTCAACTAGGAAAGGAGCATTTAGTCTGTAAATTGAACAAATCAATATATGGTTTAAAACAGGCATCAAGACAGTGGTATAAAAAGTTTGATTATATAATTTTTAAGTTTGGATATACAGAAAATATAGTTGATGAGTGTGCCTATCTCAAAATAGTAGGAGAAAAATTTATTTTTCTCATCTTGTATGTGGATGGCATTTTGTTAGCCTCAAGTACTTTGAAATTACTCAAGGATACTAAGAACTTTCTGTCAAAGAATTTTGACATGAAGGATCTGGGAGAAGCATCCTATGGGCTTGGTATTGAGATTAAGAGGGACAGGGCTCATGGAGTTTTGGGACTATCTCAAGCAGTTTACATTTCAAATATCCTGAAAAGGTTTGGAATAGAAACCTGCGCTGCAAGAGAGGTTCTCATATCCAAGGGAGACAAACTTACTAAGAATGTGATTAGAAAGTCAGATACAAACAAGTCTGAGATGGAATCTCAACCATATGCAAGGCTTGTAGGCAGTTTGATGTATGCACATGTGTATACTAAGCATGATTTGGCTTTCTCTGTAGGTATGCTTTCTAGGTTTCAGTCTAATCCAACCATTCAACATTGGAATGCAGGTAAGAAAGTGTTAAGATACTTGCAGAGAACCTAAAACCATATGTTAGTTTACAGAAGAGTGAAAAACCTTGAGTTAGTAGGGTATACAGATTCAGATTTTGCAGAAAATTATCCTAGTTCCTCAAAATCTACGAATGGTTATATCTTCATGCTTGCAGTGGGTGATATATCTTGGAAGACTATGAAACAAACAATTACAGGTACTTCAACAATGCAAGCTAAAGTTATTGCATTGTATGAGGGTGTTTGTGAAGCAAGAATATTAGTTTAGGCACCAAGATTCTGAGTGGTTTAGTTAAGGGAAGGTTGACTGTGTATTGTGATAATGAAGCTGCAGTGTTTTTTTGTGCCAAAAACAGCAAGAAGTTTGTTCACTTTAAGCACTTGGATCTTAAGTATTACTGTGTCAAGAAAAGAGTGAAAGATGGGGAGCTGGATGTTGTACATGTCAATACAGATCAAAAATTAGCTGATCCTTTCACAAAAGCATTAGTTGTTGGAGTTTTTAAGGAACATTGTACTAATATGGATGTAGTTGATAGTTTAGAAATTTAGATTCTGTGGGAGCAAACATACAGTGTAGAAAATTTTAACTTTAGATGTTTCAAATCTTGTAATTTTGGTTATTGAGATTTTGATTTTCTCATTTTCTGTAAACTTTTGATTATAATGATAATTTGGAGTATTATGTATTTACAATTCATTGATGATGTATTTAGATTAAATTCTTGTTACTGAATCATATTCAAATGAGATTTGATTGTCTCAAATGGGATTTGATTGTCATATGACTGCAGTTGGTATTTTTGTCAGGTGTATGTTGTATGCAGCATTTTTTATGTATATGTATGCATTTTCATATGCAAACACTTGTCCATTGGTGTTAAGATGTGTCTGTGATTTTGGAGTTTTTGTTTAAAACTATTTTGTAGGACATAAATAATTCTGACGCTTAAGTTCAATATACATGTTAGTAGCTCTCATTACACTACCAGAAATGGAGACATTACCGGCGACTTTCCGTCGCCGGCCTTGTCTTTTTTTTCGCCGGAATTGACATTACCGGCGACTTGTCGCCGGCAATGACGTCGCCGGAGATCCCCCGCCGGTGTTGACATTGCCGGCGACCGGAAACGCCGTCGCCGGTAATGTCCGAGACATCACCGGCGACTTGCGTCGCCGGCAATGTCAAGACATTACCGGCGACGGCGTCGCCGGCAATGGCAGCGCCGCCGTGGCCGGAATGTGAGACATTGCCGGCGACTCGAGTCCATGTCGCCGGCAATGTGGGGAAAAATTTTGAAAAAAAAACGCGGTTCTGGATTGGGCCCAATTCCATAACCTGCATTGAACCGGATAAACCGTACAATCATACAAGTTCAACAATACACATAGCAAAGACAGTCATACAAGTTCAACATAAATGTCCAACGTACACTACAAATAGCAACGACGATAAAAAAATTAACTACAACTACATGTCAGGTCCAGGAACTTGCGGGTCATCAGGGTTGAAGTAATCCATGTACTCATTTGAATTCCGGTGGCTACCTTGGTCTTGCTCTGGCGTTGACTGGTGCGGTGGTGGTGGTGGATAGGTAGGGATATGAGGGACCGGGGGAGGTGTGGGGAAGGGTTGTCCGGTAGTCTGAGCCTCGTACATCGTCCGCATCCATGTGTACATCTGAGCCTGCACCTGTGTCTGCTGCATTTGGTACTCGGCCATCTGCCTCTTTTGCTCCTCCAACTCCCTCTGCGTCCTATGAAGCTCCGCCGCGAGGTTACGACTAGAAGTTGAACTTCTTGACCCGGTAGAGTATTCTGAAGTGTTCTTCAATAGTCATTCGCCCGCCGTGCCCATTCCCCTACAGTAGTAGGTATTCTTTCCAGTCCCGCACGCTTTTTCCATGATCCGAGCCGCTATCGGAGGATCAAGCGGATCGATCTGAGAGGCATACTGGGTGACTTCTTCCTCGGAGCAGTCAGGATGGTTAGTCCGAGCTATACTCATGGTCACTTCTGCGGTCGCCTCCTCCACTCTCGACTAATTGAAAAGGGAAAATGAACAACGTATTAGCTAACAAAATCTATTTCCATCTTGAAAAATAGTTTTATTAACACATGGAGAGGTGAAAGACTTACCGCTTCTTCAGGGTACTGCGGGTAGAACTTCTGATGAATATACACCAACGGGTTCAACTCTTGTTGTTGCTGCGCCTTAGTCGACCAACCCATGTAGTTGAGTGAACCTGCATGATGGGCCCTGGTGTTTTTCAATCTATTCGCCCGGTTCGTCTTTGAAATCGCCTTGTTTGATAAACATATGAAAAAAAATTAGTAACTAACTATTTCAATCTGATACGATACATTATGCTTGAAAGATATATTAAGGATGCATACCCGAGCTTTGGGGTGCTTGAAGTGAGCTATCAGCCACAGCCACTCGTACTCCCTAAACCGGAATTCGCTAGGGGTGGAACCTCGGCCTAGCTCCTTGTATACAGTGTAATGGGAAGAAAGCTCGTTCTTCCACTCTTTATACCTATATTAAAACAAGGAAAAAAAGTTAGAGATATTAAAACACTTGATAAACAAAAATCTAACTCGATATATATTCAAATAAGTCGAAGCACATCACCTCATATGTAGTTGACGCTCTACCCACGTGTGAATAAGAACTTCATCCACGTCAAACCACACCTGCAATATGAATATATAAAAGGTAAAATTATATATTTATTCGGACTTAATTAATAAATGTAAAATTTACGTAATGAAAATACGATTTTACTCACACTGAGTGCATTATGCACTTGTATCTTCACGTAGATAGGCACAGATTCCCAATATGGCCAAAGCACTGGGACCTTGTCCCGCACGATCGCACCGGCCATGCTGACATATTTGCGCGTGGTGTCGAATGCCTCGATCACCTCGCCATCCTCATTGGCCCTTATGGGCGTTTCCCGGTGCAGGTGCCTCTAGCCCCTTTCCGTTTTCCAGTCCCATTAACGAAATTGCCTAATAATACAATGTCAACAAATTGATATCATTAATTGAACCTATCGCAAGTCTTAAGTAATAATTAAGTAATCAATCTGATGTTAAATAAAATTTACCTGCATCGTCCGTTTGTTGGTTGGTGCACCTCACACTCCAAAGATACACGGGGTCGAACGAGAGGAAGTTATACGCTTCCTCCACGGTCAGGAACTCCGGCCGTCCTTCAATATAAACAGGCATCCCCCTATCATCGAATTCAGGGATGACAGGAATCTCGTCGGGTAGGAAGAGACCGGACGGCGGAGATAGACGAGGCCTGGACGATGAGGCGCCAGCACCACCATGTGTCTCAGATGATTCCCGTGAAACGGGAGTAGGCACCGGGCGAATATGGGGCATTCGGATTGAGGGAGTTTCTGATGCCCCCGTTGACTGTCGCTCTTCTGAGGCTCTGCCACCGGAGGGACGTCTGCTGATTGAGCGTCTGGAGACTGAGGCTCGAGGCTCAACTTCCGGTTGCACGGCTCTTGATCGTGCAGCTTCCTCCTCAGCTCGCGCCTCTAGCAAGGCTCTCGTGCGAGCACTCATCATTGGCCCACTGGGCGTGTTGCTAACTGCGGGCGAGGAGGAAGCTTGACTACTGTTCCCTCCACTATTTCGGGAACCTCTCCGAAGCCAATTAGCCGCAAAACCTCCTGGCATGGACACCGTAATAGTCATGGAAACTGGGGTTCTATAACAAATCGGAACCGGAACGGGTTGGAACCGGAACCGTTTGAACCTTGAACCGTTATATTACAAACGGTTCCGGTTACAAACAGTTCCGGTTCGAAACGGTTCCGGTTCCAAACCGTTTCGGTTCTATAACAAATCAGAACCGGAACGGTTTGGAACCGGAACCGTTTGAAACCGAAACTGTTTGTAACCGGAACCGTTTGAAACCGGAACTGTTTGTAACCGGAACCGTTTGTAACATAACGGTTCCGGTTACAAACAGTTCCGGTTCCAAACCGATTCGGTTCTATAACAAATCGGAACCGGAACGGTTTCGAACCGGAACCGTTTGAAACCGGAACCGTTTGAAAACAACTCGGTTCCGGTTATAAACAGTTCCGGTTTCAAACCGTTCCGGTTCCGATTTGTTATGGTTCCAATACATACATGCTATTATACGTTAAATTAACAACTATATCACCTAACTTAACATATATACATACATCATTTCCGGCTTTAAACTTTTTACACATATATACATCAAATATACACTTTGTATACATCGATCATGCATCTTAATTTCACCTTAATTCACACATATATATATACATCACATATTAATCCAATTCACCCTAGCTAATTAATTTTCCACATTTTTCAAACATACGTATATATATACATTCCATATATATTAATTAATTTTTCACATATATACATCACATATGTATATCCTTCACCCCACAATTATCCACATTTTTTTCCCACAATTTTCATACATACCTTAATTATATTTTACAAATAATGTCCACATGCATACATATATACATCCCACAATTATCACAAATTAATTAATTAAAATACACACAAAAAATATTGTGGAATGAGAGAGAGAGAGAGGGAGAGAGAGAGCTCAAACCTGGCATGGTGGAGCTCGAGTTATACTGTGCCGGCGACGGAGGTGAGGGGAGGAGGAAGAGGAGGAGGGGAGGAGGAGAGAGGGGAGGAGAGAGGGGAGGAGAGGAAGAGAGGGGAGAGGGAAGAGAGAAGAGAGGATTGAGGAGAGGGGAGAGGTGAGAATTTCGGGTTTAGGGAGGGAAGAAGGAAGAGAGAAGAGAAATAGGCCGAAGAGAAATGGGGAGGAGGAGATCGAGCTCGAGTTGCCTATACCGCCACCATTGCCGGCGAGGTAGGTCAACGTCGTGGGTAATGACATTACCAACGACGTACGTCGTGGGTAATGTCATTACCAACGACTTGACTCGTTGGTAATGACATTACCAACGAGTTGATAAGCAACTCGTTGGTAATGACATTACCCACGAGTTGCTAACTCGTTGGTAATGTCATTACCAACGAGTTGCTTATCAACTCGTTGGTAATGTCATTATTTGTCGACTATTATCCGATCAACCATTTTCCGACTACATAATTTCCGACTACGGTTCCGATTTCCGACTACATAATTTCCGACTACATAATTTCCGACTACGGTTCCGATTTCCGACTACGTTCAATTTCCGACTACGGTTCCGATTTCCGACTACGTTCAATTTCCGACTACGGTTCCGATTTCCGACTACGTTCAATTTCCGATTTCCGACTACGTTCAATTTCCGACTACGTTCAATTTCCGACTACTTTCAATTTCCGACTACGTTCAATTTCTGACAACGGTTCCAGTTCCGACTACATACAATTTCTGAGTACATTTTCCGACTACAATTTCCTTAAACATTTTTCTACGTACATTTTACTACGTACATTTGCCGACTACGGTTCCAATTTCGGACTACAATTTCCAACGTACTAAGGATGATAATCGTAATCATCTTCATCACTTGAGTCTGACTCGGTTTCATAGGTAACCTCTGGCAATATGTGCCGCTCCTCGTCATCTGAATCAGCGTCAACTTCATATGGATTAACATCGAGAAGTTCTGCTCCAGTAATTCGAACCACACTCCCAGATCTCACATTATTAAGGCGAATCGTAGATGATTCCGGAATGTCAAAAGCGTTTGGCTCTTGGTATGCAGTAACTTCCTCATCATCTGCGGTATCACCAAGTGTGGCAGCACTGTATATGTTTCTATGAGCAACATGGTTAACCACCTTCCACGGGACTTTGTTAAGAAGATCGTCCAGGTAAAACACTTGTTTTACTGATGAGGCAAGAACGAAAGGGTCATCTTCATACCAGGTAGTAGCAGTATTCACCGAAAATGTTCCGTACTGATCGGTCCTTGTGTTCTCCGGGCTAGTATCAAACCATCTACACTTGAACAAGTGCACTTTCATGCGGTTCCCATAAATTAGTTCAACAACTGAATGAAGGACACCGTAATAGTCAATGCCATCCTGCCCACCATGGACCATCACCCCACAATTCTGTGTTTTCAGTCGGTCGTCTCGATTTTCACATATAAATTTCACGCCATTGACCTGACACATCGAGTAAACTTTTGAAGCAATCGGTTTCATCGCCAGGACCCTCAATTCGTTTGACCACTCTGGGCAACCATCATCTGCTACATGGTTCATCTGAAAACGTCCATATATTAATACGTACAGAAGAAATTATGTCATCTTGAAACCACAAAACCACGTACATACATACATGCTATATAAAGATATATATAAAAATATACATATACACATATACTTACCCATTGACCAAAGTAGTTTGCAAATGTCTTGTTGTGGTAATCAACATTTCCGGCAATAGCAGGGCAGTGAAGATGATAGTTTTTCCAATATTGTACTTCTTGACAGTTAATCAGTACCGACCAGTGGGCAATGGCTACCTCATTTCCATCCAACTTGTACGACTTTGGCAAGCTTCCCTGTACTACCACGTCACTGGAGATGATAGAAAGGTTGAACTGGGGTTCATCTATCGGCATATGTTGTTGGGGGTCCTCTACATTTTCGAGGTACACTTTGGTGTACGTTACACACTCGTGCGCAAGATATGCTTCAGCGATACACCCTTCAGGTGCATATTTATTCTTCACATAGTCCTTGTAGGCTCCCAATTGTCTACAAGTTAACAAGTACATGTTAACTTACTTAACCACAAGAATTTACATATAAAAACATAGGCAAACCAAATTTATGAATAATTTGTACCTTTCTATGGGATACATCCAAGTGTAGTGTACGGGACCGGTAAGCAACAATTGTTCGGGAAGATGGATCATCAGGTGCGGCATTATGTCGAAAAAATTTGGGGGAAATATCCTCTCAAGCTTGCACATGATAAAAATGATGTCATCTTGCATCTCCCTAAGGTCTGCTTTTTTAACTTCCCTGGTGCATAACTTCTGAAAGAATCTTGACAAGGCCACCAACGGCTCCACCACCTCTTTGGGCATGTACCCTCGAATGAAAATAGGGAAAAGGCGTTGAAGCAGTACATGGCAGTCATGACTCTTTAATCCGTACATCTTATTGTCCCGGAAGTTAACACACCTGCTTATATTTCCTGCATAGCCATAAGGATACCTGCATATATATAGATAAAGCCATATATATGGACCAATTATATTTCTCGCATATAACCATATATACTCCGCTAAAAATTTAAGGCCAAATTCCTACATAGCCATAAGAATATATACCTGACATTACTCAGCCACCGAAAAATTTCATGCTTATGCTTCGGCTTTACGGTGTACGGAGCTTGCGGCATTTTTCTCTTACCATCTCTTAACCACAAATGTTTCCGCACACCCATTGCTTTCAGATCAATGCGTGCCTTAGGGATGTCTTTTGTTTTCCCCTCCAAGTTAAGAACTGTGCCCACCACACTTTCACACACATTCTTCTCTATGTGCATGACATCTAGGTAATGTCTGATAGGCAACCTGGGCCAGTAGGAGAGTTCCCAGAATATGCTCTTGTGTGTCCAAAACTTATACCTTTCGGGCTTATCTGGAATTGACGCCACTATGTCAGGATGATTGCTCAGCTGGCCAAAATCGTATTCATTCAACACTTCCAAAATTTCTTCCCCTGTCCATCGCCTGGGTGCCACACCTGTTTCCACAGTCCCATCAAACGCGTCTGGACCCTGCCTAAATGGGTGATCATATGGAAGCCAACAATGGTGACGCATCTGAACAATTTTACTGCAATGAGGACTGCAACAATCAACCGTCATGCACTCTGAACAAGCCCTGTAACCCCTGGTAACGTTGCCCGACAACATACCGCGGGCAGGAAAATCACTGATGGTGCCAACAAGCATGGCATGCATCTGGAACATCTCCTTTTTGAACCTATCGTAAGTGGGGTGGCCACACTCACTCAGGTACTTAAGCTCCTCAATCAAAGGCCTCAAATACACATCGAGACACTTTCCTGGATAACCCGGGCCCGGAATTAACAGAGTGAGCATATTGTATTCCTTCTTCATGCACATCCATGGTGGAAGGTTGTACGGTACCAAAATAACTGGCCATATACTGTATTGAAGACTCATGTTGCCAAAAGGGTTGAATCCGTCAGATGAGAGCCCTAGCCAAACATTTCGGACCTCTGCTGCAAAATGATCAAACTCCCTGACCATGTGCTTCCAAGCCTCTCCGTCGGAAGGGTGTATAAGGGTGTCATGGTCAGGCAAGTTCCTCTCAGCCCACCATCTCATTGCCTCCGCCGTGAAAGGACACATGAACAACCGCTCCAGCCTATCAATAAGCGGGAAATATCGAAGTATCTTCACAGCTTTCTTGTTGCCTGCAGGAGTCAACTTATACCTTTCTGTAAAACATACCGGGCAGGCTTCAAGGTCTTCGAGATCTTTTCCCCAGAAGAGAATACAATCATATCTGCATGCATGGATTTTGATGTAGGAAAGCCCAAGATCTTTCAGGATATGTCGCACCTTATGATGAGTGGTAGGAAGACGATGACCGGGTGACAGTAGCGAAGCAGTCCACTTCAACCAAGAATCAACAGCTTTGACAGACATTTTGTTCTCCATTTTGAGCTGCATCACTCCCATCACACTCTCAAGAACAGTCTTACTACAACCGTCGTACAACAGAGTCTGTTGCAATGCAATCAGGTTGTTGTACTTGTCCATACCGCTTGTGTTGACATGACCTCCAGGTAATGGTTCGACTGGCTCAATATGGGGGAAACCCTCAACGACGGGAGGGACATTTGGTGCTTCATCAGCAAATACACCGCTCTCATGAGGAAACATATCATTGATTAACATCGATGTTGGATCATAGGATGAACTGCCCCTCTCAGCAAAATCTCCATGATCATAGCGTGGACTGGCCCTCTCACCAAATTGTCCATGATCATGCGGACCCGCTACCGATGTTTCACCGTGATAAATCCAACAAGTGTACTTATCCCAAAACCCGTATTTACTCAGGTGCCTCTGGACTTTATCAATGGGAAATCGAAATCGATCGCTGAAACACTTACATTCTTTACACGGGCAATAATGAAGTGTAGTGTCTCCACAATTAGCCTTCACAAAATCCACAAAACTCCTAATTCCCTGGTGATATCTGACATCCCATCTTTCGAGGCTCATCCAACCCTTGTCCATCCTGAAAATTCTAACAATTTTACGTATTAGTTATATATATATACACACATTCACTACTAATAATCGACGTGATCTCTCAATTCAACTCTAATTAAATCAACACATGCATGCAAATGTATATATATATCGATCTAATCTCTGAATTCGATTCAGTACTCGATGATAGTATTCTCCTTTTTTCAATTCAAAACGTATTTGACTGGGTAGGAGGAGGCTCTGTTAAGCCTGGCTCCGATAACAATACGATAATACCAGTCATTGATTCAGACACAAGATTAACTACAACCTGTTTTCTCGTTTCGGTGACCGTACATCAACAACATTTCATATATATCTCACGAATTGGATTTGATCAACACACACACACACATATATATATACCACATATACGTATATATACACCTACGTACCTATATATATAGCTTCCCGAGTGATCGAGTTTTCGACGCGCGCCTTAATTTTGACAATATACCGAATGATCGATTTCAGAGCGTACGTTTTCCTTCTTTCGATTTCTCTGGATTTTTTTCGCTCAAAATGATTGAATGATCGAGCTGCCCCATCCGGCATCTAATATAAGACACATTGCCGGCGACGGAGTAAGTTGCCGGAAATGAAGACATTACCGGCGACTTTACGCCGGAATCTCGCCGGTAATGTTGCAAAACATTACCGGCGACTCCAACCGTCGCCGGCAATGTCTAGGCACACATTTCCGGCGATTTTCCGGCCGGAATTTCGCCGGAAATGTGTGCCTAGACATTGCCGGCGACGGTTGGAGTCGCCGGTAATGATGGACATTACCGGCGACTTTTCCGGTCGCCGGCCTTGTTTGCCGGAATCTCGCCGGTAATTATTCCTTTTCTTGTAGTGTTACTAAATCTGGAATTCATGTGCATTGTGTTGCTTGCACAATAGCTCTTAGTTGACAGGTTTTGCTAAGCTTGTGCTATTCTGAGTTCTGTGGGAGTATATACAATGTGACAGAATTGTTTTGTTATGAATATGAGGTATGATGTGATTCATGGCCACTTCAGTAATTATGTTGTTCAGTTAGCTAAAAAAATAGTGTGTTGTAGTCCAATGGGAGATTGAAAGTGTGGACATTAAACACTACTGATTTTCCTAGTCATATTAAGGAGGCATCTATAAGCTTTAATCACAATCAGAATCATATGGGAATACTATTTAGGAGTTGTAATACGATTAGTATATTGATATGTGCAATCCACTTCCTTTCTGTATGCTGATTTAGTGCTTCATAAGGAGTTGTATGTGTTGGAGTTGGATTGGTACTCTGTGATGGGTAAAGACACCAATACAATTCTATATTTATAGGTGAAGCTTGAGTCTCTATTCTCATCCGTTTTTTAGCATTAAGGCAAAATACAAAGAGAGAGAACAAAAGACAAATGATTGAAGATATGGCATCACCAGCTTTTGATCCTTGTTCTTGTTTCATGCATCTGTGTTTATATGTTTATTTGATGATTTATCTCTTCTTCAGTTTTCAAACACAAGTTATCTTGATGGGGAAGTGGAAGACTACAGAATTGCTGGTGGTCCTCTAGGTGAGGTGATCGACCCTCTATACCAGGTGGGAGTTTTGATCCATTAGGCCTCGCCGAAGATCCCGACGCATTTGCTGAGCTTAAGGTGAAAGGAGCTCAAGAATGGAAGATTGGCCATGTTCTCCATGTTTGGCTTTTTCGTACAAGCAATTGTGACCGGAAAGGGACCTATAGAGAATTTGGTTGACCAGTTAGCCGATCCCGTTAACCAACGCTTGGTCATATGCCACCAACTTTGTTCCCGGAAAGTAAATAACCGAATGTAAATTACATGCACAATTGACCGAAGTTTTGCTTATGTTGCTGAAGCTTGTTATCATGAATGTTTTGCATGGAAGTTCAAGTAATACGTACATATACATTTAGCCGTTTTCTTTTCGTCTTTCACGGGAATAGATGAGACTATGAAAGGTAATTAAACTAAGATATTTGCTTGGTAATTATTCACAATGAAGAAGATGAAGATGCCAAGTAATATCAGCCATACATATAGATTCATTATCAAGTCCATCCATGATCCATCCCTGCATGCATGCATTACTTAGTGTGGTATATTATATGCTGCATATCAGCACGTGGCCTCTGAAATTCGTACGTATATGCAGATATGCTTGACGTATATAATCGATGTCGATCTTTTAGTTCTTCCCGAGATTAATTTGACTTTGAGATATAGTTAGGGATCACATGGTATACATGGTCACAATATAGGTCCTACTAAACACAACACTTGTCAAAGTAGTACGTGCTAGTGTTTGAGAGGAAAGAGCTATATATACTGATAAAGTGTTCCGCTAGCACATGACAGCTGGAGAGCACTTATATGACAATAAGTCAGTAACTAACTAAATTGTAAAAATGAACTTAACAGCAGCTACTGTAGCTTTTTACTAAATTGATCTAATACCCGAGTGTTAAGGAAAGCAGAGACCTTTGGTAAAGAGATCAACAAGCTGGTCATGTGTGCTAACAAATTGAAGCTATGTGAACCCTGTCTTCACTTGATTCCTCGTGAAATGCATATCTCAATATGCTTGAGCTTGGAATGGTGAACATGATTAGTAGTAAGAGCTAATTGTCACGGACCTAACCGAATGACGACCACACGAGGTCCATACGGCGCTCCTCACCAAAAAGTCAGCCTTATCCAAAGGGGCAATATCGTATGGTTTTGCCCTGCCTTGGGTTGATCAGGGGATCGGCTCCATACCCCGACTAGTTTGTGTAGGGATGGCCTGATCCCTTTTTCAGCGTCAAGTCTTTGACTAGCGACAAGCTCCTCGAACTCAACCGAGTCGGCCTGCCTGAACTCCGAAGGGCAACACATACTCCCACACACACTCTGGCCTTGGAGAAATCCCACATATGCATTCAGCACAAAGAACCAGCGACGCCCACGATAGACACTCCCGAAAGCGGGACGTGACATAATGCTGAGATGTTATCACAGTACAAAGTAGGAGTATCAACAAGAGTTATCTTCAAGTCTTGAAATAAATGCCTGAGCCATATAACCTTTGATGTAGTGTCTGAGCCATATAACCTTTGGTGTAATGTCAGTCATGCGTTTATACTCAGTTTCTGTTGAGGACCTTGACACAGCATTTTGCTTCTTTGAACACCAAGAGATATGAGACGTATTTAGTAAAATCACAAAAGTTGTAGTAGACTTTCTGTCATTTGGATTTCATGCCCAATCAGCATCAGAATAGACATGGAGACTAAGAGGAGTTAAGCTTTTATCTAACCCTATACCAGGGTCAATGGTGCCTTTCACATATCTAAGAATTCTCCTTCCAGCTACAAAATGTTCTTCAATTGGAGAATGAAGAAATTGGCACACAACATTGACACTGTAGGTAATATCAAGTCTTGTGAATGTTAGATACTGCAAGCATCCAACTATGCTTCTAAAGAAGGAGAGATTGGTAGAAGCTAGAGGTGTTCCTGTGTCTCTGAATAGCTTGACACCAGATTGACATGGTATCATTTGAGAATTACAATTGTCCAGACCTGCTTTATGTACAAGTTCACTGGCATATTTCTTCTAACATACAAACAATCTAGTGTTAGTATAATGAATCTCCAGTCCTAAAAATTAATGTAGAGGCCCCAAATCCATCATTTCAAACTCATTCTGAAAAGCAAGCTTTATTTCAACAATCATAGCTTAACACCAACATGGAATAATTTGAGAATTACAATTGTCCAGACCTGCTTTATGTACAAGTTCACTGGCATATTTCTTCTAACATACAAACAGTTCAGTGCTTGTATAATGAATCTCCAGTCCTAAAAATAATGTAGAGGCCCCAAATCTTTCATTTCAAACTCATTCTAAAAAACAAGCTTATTTCAACATTCATAGTTTCACTATTCCCAATGATAAATATGTCATCTACAAATAGTAGAAGATAAACTCTGCAGTCTCCACTGACTTTTGTGAACAATAAAGGATTAACATAGGAGTCATGAAAGCCATTTTTTGGTCAATAAGAGATTTAATATGGGCCACCAATTTCCATTTGACCTAGGGGTATAAATACCTAAAACTTTACCTGGGTGAGAAGGAGGTTACCAAGTGACCCGAGGTCAACCCGCGATGCCGACCCGACCCGTTTTGAACCCAAATCGCGACTCGACCGAAATTTTTCCGGCCGACCACCTCAGATGCCCAAACTGGTCTGAATTGATTCCTCTCCTCACCCTCGATGTTCCTAGGCCACCAAAGGAGCCATACATTGCAGGTCAAAGGAGAATCAAAGCCAGGAAAATCCAAGGGGTTTTCGGTTTGGTTCCGATGTCGGCGACAACGTTTTGGCCTATGTTTGATGGCGAATGCGGATGGGTTTTACTCGTTGCACCTCCAGGAGTCATTTGCACCCAGTCTCCAGGTGCAGCGTGGTCGAACAACGTCGATCCTCCATTTCCAATTCTAGCGAGATTCCCTGAGGTTTTCGAGGTAAAATCCTGTAGTTCTGTCCCGAATTTGAGAGTGGTGCTTTGATGAAAGTTGTTGGGTTTTGAACAAGATTTTGAATGGTGTGTCAATTTCAAGCATCAGAGTTGTTTCAACATTCGCTACATCCTGAGGCGGTGCGTGGGTCGCGCGGCAGAGCTCCGGCGACTAGGAAGCCGTTTAGTCATGGAAAGTTCCTATAATCCATTTTTGATCGAATTTTTGCATAGTTTTGTGCGACTCGACAATTTTGGTAATGTTTTGACTATTTTTAGGATTCACGTGTCTAGTCGAGGCTCATCTTCGACTGAGTTTTGTTTATGAGGCACAACAATTAAGATTGAGCTCGGGGTTTGTCGATGCGAGGAGTTAGAGAGTTAGAGAACAGTCTCGCATTTATCATAACAAAAATGTGAGGTATCGATGGACATTTGATCTTAAATTCCTTTCTCACATTAGTCGTGCGATTGTAACATGTTATTAATTGTTATTAAACCCTCACTTTTCCTTAGGAATGTCGAGTAAGACTTTCGAGCTTGGCGAGTGATTAATTATGTTTCAGACTATCCAGGTGAGTGAACACTTTATTTTTCATAGTCGCTGGTGTGTCTAGATTATGCATGTTCATGATTTATATTATGCTTTTATGACACGACATGTTATATGTTTTATGATTATGCATGGAGGCACTGCATTATATTTCACAATTTTTATGCACGTCATGTACAAGATTATGCATCGATGCATAGGCTACTCGGTCGTGCACCGAGTATGTTCCAGGTGGGGTAGGAATTCCTTACTTGATGGTTCATATGTTTTTGCCTCCACACGCTTGCATTACTTTTATTTAGACTCGATGGTTTTCATTTTATTTTTCTTTGGAGAAAAGCGTACGATATTTCTTACGTTATATGAGATTTCTTTTCGTCTACTCACTCTAACGGTTTTCATGTTTTATATGCTTTTCCCCTGGGCTCTTCGGTTTAAACCGCCTAGAATGCAAGTTTTAAAGCAGAGGTCGGGCGCGCACACAGATAGAGGCATAACTGCATCCACCATTAGATTATCTTGAATCCTACGGTTTAGTATTTCAATTATCATAGTTAAATTAGAAGTTTAGCTGCTCTGATGTTATGATAAGTTTTATGATTTTAGTATTGAGCAGCTGTGAGTCAGGATTGGAAAATAGTTTATTTAACTTATGATTTTCGGATTATTAATTTTCCTTTCAATTATTTTGGACTAGCATGTTTAGTTTCTAATCCCGCTTTAGAAAACTAAATCGGGGTTGAGTCCTCTCACATTTATCAATGATAATAATCATTTACTAACAGTAAAAATTATGTACCGCGACAACTAAATCAAATTCGAATTATTCATAAATATTTACAATTATGTAAAATGGTTGGGGTATCACAATCTACCCACGGTAAAATAATTCCGTCCTCGAAATTACTAAACTAAGTTCGCGTAAAGTTGGGCATAGTCTTACTTATAAATAGGCTACCCAAAACTTGCAAAATGTCCAAACACACTTCAATAATCACATGTCTCAACCCATACCGCGAGCTACCGATGCTCGTGCGGATTTCTCCACTAACACATATACTTAATACACAAAAATAACTCAAATTCAGTATACAGGATACTCAAGTTCAATTAACTATACATATCAAATTCAATAACTCATATCGAAAGGAATCTCAAATACTCAAATATAAATCAAATGGAATAATCCATAAACGACAATAACAATACATGTAACTCGAAGAACCACCATTGGGATGATTCATGATCTCTGATGATCAATATATCTCGTGCGATAAAAAAAACTAAATCAATATCTCAAATTTTGAATCATATTACCGCATAAATATGGAATATTTTAATCACACCAGTGCTGATTTCACGAGTTAAATTAGTATTGTAGTCTTATACTCATCAAATGAGTTAAGATTATATAATCATACACGTTACACGAGTAAATATCATTTTCTTAATATCGTATTTTAAGTTCAAATCATCTCAAATTCATATGCTCATCACATGAGCAAAAGTATATCGTCATGTTCGTTGCACAAACAAATATCACGTTTCATTGCTCGCATTGCGCGTTCAAATTATATCATATATCATGATGCTCATCTCGTGAGCTCAAATTCTCAAATCACAGTGCTCATCTCGTGATCTAAAGTCACATTTCTCAAATCACAAATCACGTTGTTCATCTATCGAGCTCAATCATATCACACAATCATCCGTCATACGACGGTATCACATAATATAGATCAATTAATCATTTCACATTTCAAGTTATCGTTTTATATTTGAATTGTATCGCCATATATCATATACTGTCGAGTTAGGGACATCGAGAACACCCCGTCTATCAACGGTAATCAATATCAATATATAATACACTCTCGAAATCAAGACATCGAGAATACCCTATAACCACGGTATCTCTCGAATTAGGACATCGAGAACACCACCTGATTGATTTTTACTCTCTTCACCTTAGGAAGACACAATCCTTACTTAACTATCGCTTATAAACGAACCCCAATTAATATTTCAACCAAGCCGCAGTCTGGCGGCTCCACCAATCTGTGGCAACCTATCCATATATCTCATATATAATCATATATAATACAATCAACTTTTCTGTTTCTCGGATAGTAATTCTAGTTTATAATTGTAATCATAATTAGAACTGTTTAAATTCTGTAATTTCCAATGAATCATATTGAATTCTAATCAAGTCAAACTGATCATCAATTATTTTGCATCGATATGCACATGATCATTTCGTATATTTGTACAAATAACCACAAGTTCAATAGGATAGAACATTAATTTTCGTTTCGATTTCAATTTTCAACTCGTATTATTTTCGTTTATCGTTGTAATATCATCTTCTTTCCATTCTGTTTGATAACCAATGTTGTCGTTCCGTTATCACTTTGTAACTATTTCGATTTTCATGTTCTCGAATATCGTTCATTTTAGCACAATGTACATAATCACTACCACATTTTAACCCATTGTCGGCGATTTTTAAATCGCCGGCAATGTTTTTTAACATTACCGGCGATTTTTGCCGGAAAAATCGCCGGTAATGTTAAAAAACATTGCCGGCGATTTAAAAATCGCCGGCAATGGGTTAAAATGTGGTAGTGAATCAATATAATATTCAAAAATATATTGATAAACAAATATCAAAGAAAATGTATCGATAAATGAATATCGATAAACGAATATCAATAAAATATGTAGATAAATGAATTTCGATAATCTAAAATCTGTATATATGACAAGAAGTAAAGAACTGTGTACCTCGACTCCAACAACGACAATGCGTAACCACTTCTCATCTACGACCACCATCCACCGTCTTCGCGATGATCACAAGAATACAATTTCATAAATTCCTAGACTCATACTCTAACTGTTTAACACAAAATACAATGAAAGCGAAGTCCGAGAGTTGAACCGCCCTCTGATACCTTGTCGAAAATCGTCAAAATGATAAATTATTCAGATAAATCTAGTAAATGTTTGACTAATATTTAAATCGATCAAAATTAGTCAAAAACCTTACCGACAAACTCAATGTAAGGAACATCTAATTCTCTGTCGCCTGCACCGCTACTAGCAGCGACACTAGTCATCACTGCCCACCCACTTGGATGATAAAGCCTAAATGCATTATTACCCTCATAAATATGCTTGCCATGTCAATATGAATCCAATGATATAACTTGCCACATTTTGAAAACTTTTTCCGGCAAGATTCTGTGGTGGCGCGTGCCGCCCACGCACCACCACTGCCAAGCACCGCCGATGACGACAATTGACCCATCAATAGAAAGCTCATGAAGAGACCATCAACCTGTCTCAAAGAACCTAAGGCAAATTCCTGTTCGTTTGCCAAAATCGGACCAGAAAATAATTCGGTCGAAAATATATTCCGGCACCAATCTCCACCCTCAAGCCATTTCAGAGCTCAAGGTTGGTACCAAAAGACTCAGGGAGGAGAAGGGAACAAAATTACCGTAACCTCGCAATCCAATTCGTCGGCCACCGCCGTATAAGGCGGAGCCCAAAACGGGGTCAACGCAGTTCGAATTGAATTCCATCCAAATCACCTGCAAACTCAAAAAACTCATTCAAAAACACAAAGAGGAAGTAGATAGGAGTCAATCCATACCCAAACCTTGGCCAGAACCCTCACTGACGATGGCGGCAAAATTTGCAAAAAACCTTAAAAACTTCTCACTTTGGTTCTCTCTTTTCAAGCCATAATTCCCAAAATTGATCATCATACAAGAAATAGAAGATGATAGGCTCTTGATTCTGACCGGAATAGAGGCCGAACATGGCCTGACGGCACCGTGTCGTCTGTAGGAATCTCAACAGTGATTTTTGGGTTGCCAAACGGGTCAACGCGAGTTGGCCCGAAATGGAAAATCTCTGTTTCCAAAAAAGTGGAAACTCCTATTTATATCCACACATATACGGTAATACAATTTTTGACATTTTCATCAAACTTCCGTTAACCATAACTTTCTCGTAGTAACTCTACGATTTCATCTTGACAAATTCTACGATTTCTATCCAAAGTCAACAAACTTTGACAATTTGATAAAAATTCAACCTTTGACCTTTGACATTTACCGACGATAAAAAATATTTACTGCAGTTACTAAATCGAACTCGAATTATTCATAAATATTAACAATTATATAAAAAGGTCGGGTATCACAATACCCTTTGTAGGTAGCTGAAAAACCCATAAACCCACATGTAATGGTCTTTGGCTGAAGCTTGTTTTGTTTGTATGGAGTCATCAAAGGGTAGCAGATACACCCAAAAACTCTAATGAGATCAACAAAAGGAACCTTTTGGTATAGCTTCTCAAATGGAGAAGACATTTCAAGAACAGGTGTAGGCATTCTGTTGATAAGATAAATGGCCATGGCACATGCATGATACCAAAATATTTCTGGAAGTGAAGCAGTTTGCATCAATGTCACTGTAGTTTCTCTTAAATGCCTATTTTTCTTTTCTGCTAAACCATTCTGCTCAGGAGTATATGGACAACAGATATGATGAATAGTCATTTTCTCAGTTAGAAACTGTTTAAAAGCATTGCTAGTATATTCACCACCTCCATCAAATTGAAGACATTTATTTGTGGTAGAAAACTGAGTGATTACAAATGTTAAGAGAGACTATGTTAGACAACATGCTTAAATCAAGCCATAATTTCTCTATTGTTATAGCGAGGATGGACGGCGAAGGATGATTCAGACGATTGTGCCAAAAAGTGGAATGGACAGAAATAAGAGCCTGAGGACAAGTTGATGGGGAAGAAAAATGAAGTGGATAGAGACCATCTTTACATAGGCCCTAAAATATTAAGCGACCAGTGAGTAAGCAATAAATTTGAGAATAATAATTAGGAGCAAAGAGAAAGAAAATATGATTATCTTTGGTGAAACGGGCAACAGACAAGAGATTTTTACGAATGGAAGAAATACGAAATACATTTTGTAAAGAAAATTGAGAGTTGTCAAGTGACAAAGGAATGTCATTGGTTTGAGAGACAGACATTGGATCACTATTACCCATGTACACATTATGTGGACCATTATAAGGTTGAGGATTGCTGAGTGGCATGGCGATCATGTGGTAAGTTGCACGATACCAATTAGGATGGGCGAAGAAGTGAACACCAACAAAATGAATCACACAGTTGATTCCATAAAGTGATTTAGGCTATATGAGTTGTTGTGAACTAGTAACGCTCGACCAGGAATGCCAAAGGCCTAATTAGATGGAGAGAAACCTTGCACATGTCTTTGTTGTTGAGGCTGAGTTGTGGAGATGAATAAATTGTTATGAAAATTAGCAGAGGAAGAGTTTGTGGAAGACATGGAAAGAGAGACATGAAAGGAAAGATGAGGACTAATAAGACACAGATAGACAAGACTAACACAAGTAGATAAGAGAAGACAAAGGTGAGGATCCTAGACCTAGGTTGATACCATGTAGAAATTGATTTTCCTTGTATTGTTGTTTACAAGTTTACAAATATATAGTTGTATAACAGCTACTGTTACATAAGAATGATAATCTACATTTACACCTAAATCAGGAGCTAATACAATATAAACAGCAAATTAATATTGATACACTATATCTATAATAGTAGAGGAATTATGGCTTGATTTAAGCATGTTGTCTAACAGACTGAAAGTAGCTAAAAACTTCATATTTATTTTTCATTGAAAACAACCATGTGTATCTGGTATATTCATCAGTGAACAGTAAATAATGCCTATAACCATCAATATAGACATAAGAAGAAGGACCTGGAACATCTGAGTGGACTACATCAAAGGGTGAGCTAGCCTGGGTAGTAGATGACTCAAAAGATAGTTTGTGAAACTTACCTAATAGACATGGCTCACATACTGATGAATTATCAGATCTACTAACTATATCATGTTTCTGCAACATACTATTCACTATAGTATTTGAAGCATGACCAAGATGTTTGTGCCACAGAGAATGTTGAACACACTTGCCCAAAAAAGCAGAAGGAGTTGTTGAAGTTGTTGATGCAGAAATAGTAGTGCTTGCCTTATTCGAACTTGGAAGATCAAAGGGAATTGGGTACAGTCCTTGCTTACACAATTCTTGGTAAATTGTTGATCCCATCACCTTCTCCTGCACACATACTAAAAATTCATCAAACAAAACTCTGCATTTATTTTGTTTGCAGAGCTGATAAATGGACAGAAGATGAGCTGCTAAGTCAGGAATTAAGAGAACTTTATCCAATTTTAAGGATCTTAACATAGCATTCCAACCATGAGTAATATCCAAGTGCATTATTACCAACTTTCATTGAGTCTAAAGCATTGAAAGGTGCCAAGTTGGATAGAAGATTCATTTCACTGGTCATGTGGTTTGTAACACCACTATCAGTAAGCTAGTATGGTGGAGTATATCTTCCTGTCATCTCATGAGAAGCAAACATAACAGAGGGTGTTGGAACAGTTTTCTGTTGTTGTTAAGCTGAGAGCAAAGTAGCCATGACTTGTTGGATGACTTATGTAATTTAAGAGGTAGCAAATGATTGAACCACGGTAAAGTAAACCAGATTGATTGTACTGATATCCAAAATTTCCCGAGTTTACATTGAAACCAAAGTTGTTAGGATTGCCTTTTTGGAAATTGTTGTGATGTTACTGAGTATTGGGAGTGAACTTGCCATGATTCCTTTGCTGATCAGGAAATCCATTGATAAAGTTGCAATTGGCAATGACATGATTGTGTAAACCACAATAAGTACAACCTCTTCCATTGTATCCTGGATGACCAGAAAAGGATAACTGTGTGAGAATGTGACAGGTGCGTCCCATGCGACCATTTTTTCCACACATCTAACATATTGAGTTTGGTGCACAACGAAGAGCACCAGGGCCCTTTCCATTGCTATCATTTCCACAATTAGAATAATTCTAAGAACCATTATTGTTGTTGCCATTGTTTTCATAATTTTGAATGCCATAGTTTCCATTGCCCTAGTTTCCATTGTTGTTGTTGCCATTATTTCCATAATTCTGATTGTAATAGTTGCCATTGTTGAAGGACCCTCCCTGGTTATTATTGAACCTCCTTGAGTTTTCATTGCCACTAGAATTGTTCCTACCACCATTGCTCCCAAATTTTCCATTATCGGCAAAGAATCCAGCTAGAGCTCCCTCAACCATAAAGTATACTGAGTCCATATCAATAGATAGAGATCCATATGTTGAACTTGAGGTACTAGTGGAACCACAAAAACCAGGTAGAGCACTAGAAGTGCTTGATGCAACTATTGCAGTCAAAAGTGGTGGAAGAGCCTCCTTATTAGCTTCTGACATGTCAGGTTCTACTGCTTGAAGAAAGGACTTTAGTTCATCGAAAGATGCATTAACATAGTTGGTACGAAACTAACTTTTGTAATAGGTGTATGCAGATGGAAGACCACCAAGAATGGTAACCACAACATCTTCATCATCTAGAATTACTCCCACTGTCTCTAAGCATCACAAGACTCCTTAACTTGCTCTAGATAAGTCTTAATAGATTCAGACCCCTTTTTTATCTTGTGAAAATTTGATTTCAGCTGCAGTATGTTACGTTTTTCTGGTGTAGCAAATTTCATAAGCAGCTGAGTCCACACTTCACGAGTGATTTTGCATCCAACAACACACTTTGTGGCACAACCACTATGTGTTTGTCCAAGCATGTTTACAATTGCTTGATCCTTAGCTCTCTACCTATCATAAGCAAGATTAGGAGTAGAAACACCATTATCATTAATTAGAAACTCAGGTGGACAAGGCACAAATCCATCAACAAACCCATAAAGACGCTGACCTCTAAGAAAGGACTCAACATGAAACAACCATGGCAGCTAGTTTGTTGAGTCAAGTAGAATAGAAGGCAAGTATACAGTAGTGTGAGTAGTGAGTGGAGCCATGGTAGTACAGTTAGGGTTTCAGAAGCACCTAGAGAGATCTCAGATCTGGATGTAACTAATGACTTGCAGCAACAATCAATACTAAAATTGTACTAGAAATACAAAATCGTAGCTTCAATTTGATTATGAACAGCTAACTTGAATGTTTGCAAAAATAGTATATAGAGAACACTATAAGAGATGAGTAAAGAAGCTTAGCTTTCTGCTAAAATTCTGATGTTGATGTTGTGTTGAAGAGGTAGTGATGACTGCAATTGAACTTTGGCGATGGTCGTGATTTGAGCTTTTCAGCAATGGCTGAAGTTGATGACATCATAGGATCTAAAACCTGGCTCTGATACCATGCTTGTGTTTGAGAGAATAGCCTAAATTGTATTGAAATTGTGAGGGTTCTTTGGAGTTAAGCGGAGATTAGGCTTAAATTGAAGTATTCAGTTTAAATTTGTAAATCAAATCATGAAATAGGCATAGAATCGTGAATTTGGCATGGGAGCTAAAAACACACTGCAGTGACTGGGAACTTTAGGGATTTAGGATTTCTAGACGGGGGATGAATAGGATTCAAGGGAATGTAAGGAGAGATAGTGCTTGAAGGTCTGGGTGCTTGGTTTTGTAAGGTAGGAGAATTTTGTGCCGTTCGAATTCATGGCTGATACGACCAAAACATGCATCAAATAAACACTTAACACATAATTCAACCATATGCAATTTAAACCCTTTTTGTGTAGATGTAGCATTGATAAGTAGGGTATCGTTCTAAACCGGGGATTGAAGGGTGCATACAATATTTGTGTAGTAAAAAGGGGTGTATAAAAGAGTTGTTTAATTACCTAAATTTTCTATCTAATTACTACCTAAAACATCGAAACATATAGCAAGAAATCCCAAGAATCTAATATGCATTGACTCATAGACAAGCAAACACATAAAAAGAACCTAAAAACCCTTACCATATTTTCGACAAAAATAAACCTAAATTAATTATTTACATGTGATCATCCCATCCCACATACCTTGCATTACACGAATAATCTCATTTAATTACCTACGAAATCTACAAGTTTTAATTCCGGATTACATGCCATGACTTTGAATTAAAGTGCAACTAAGCGTCTAAACACTCTAATCTCGACTACATTGATTTAGGGTAAAAAACGATTGACTAAGCGTTTCATCTTTAGACCCAACCAAAGCATTAAGAATGACACACAACATGCAATCAAGACTCAAAACTCATAAACACATGGAAGATAAATTAAACTCAAAAATAGTATAAAACCAAAATAAACATGTATTCTTCACAAACGAAATAAAACAAATACAAGGAGAGTTACGGAGCAAATGTTCCATGTTTACACTTTTTGATTTCCGGTAAACCCTGCAAAATCTCGAGTGGATGGAGTCTAAGGTGGAGGCTACACACCTTCTAAAGGGACTAAGCGTATTTAGAAAGAATGGGATGAAAATTTTAGGGTGGTGGTGGTGTAACTTCGGCCTAGCACTTGGAGAACTTCGTGGTGGAGCTTCTTCGTGTAATTTGGTAGCAAGAGGACATAGAATAGGTGATGATCCACTTTGAGGCCGAGCTCCCCTTTATATAGGAGAAGGGTATGTTGTTTCCTACCATAACAAGTAGTCCACATTAATTTCGGCGAAATTTGACCTCCTGAAGTAAAACGCGATTTTCTGGAGTTATACATATCCGAATTGCATGATTCTTATGGCATTGGAAAGATCTTTCCGAGGGCTATAAAATACCTTCCTTAATCACCTCAATCGAAGTTTATACGCAATTTCTACAGTCTGTCGAAGTCTGCTGTCCTGTAACTTCAGATTTCCTTCCTTTTTGAATATTAGGAATCCCAATTTCTTCAAATCTTGGATTTCTTGCTCTCCTATTCTTCTTGCCCGAAAATACCATTAAATTTCACATATTTTGGGCTTCAAATCATATCCATATCATCTTGGAGTATTTTCCACAAATTTGGCACAATGGTCCTTTATTGATTCGGCAAGGATGTGCTTTCCTGGACCGCGTAGGAAAAATGTCTTCTTCTTTATCATTTTCATCTATTCTTATTCAAGATCCAAGGAATTTCAGCAACATTTCTTCACGTGATTTTACATGCTTGTAGGCTCCTTTACTCCGTCTCTTTTGGTCAATACCTGAAATTAACAAAATAAGTTAAAACTAATAAAACTAAGCAATTATCAAAGTAAAAATGTAGAGAAAATATATTAATTAATACGCCTAAAATGCGTAGATCAATGGCCAATGCTTCTATTTATAGGGTTTTCTGGGGTTTTCTCTACTGCATGGGGTCTCAAGGAAGAAGAAACATGCTATTCTGATAAGGCAACGGAAGTGCCTCCTAGAATTGGATGAGGGCAATTATGAGTCTCGAGGTTCCTTAAGAGAGCAATGTATAAGGATCAATGTCAATAAGGAGGCATTTTGTGGCGCTCAAGACTTGCAGGTTGCCTCTTCAATGGAAAGAAAAGAAGGATACAGTGGTTTGTCCAACGTCTTTTCCACTACAGTGGCTGGATTGTTAGTTTATGAACGTGAAAGGTTTCTTGTTAGGTTACTTGGATTGGATGCTAACTAAATGGTTTTGGGCTTGCTTGTTGGGCTGATGTTGAGTTTATAAGCTAGGCCTTTTAAATGGATTTTGGGTATTAGATTTTAAAGAGGGTTAATTCCTAGATCACTGTTGGCCCTTACTTAAACCATCGGGCATGAATTTCGGGCCCAAGAATGAAATTATCGATTGTTTAAGTCAATGACGCGCATGTGTGTTTCCGTTATCTTTCACACCATGCCCACGATTATAAGCCCCAAGTGATGCATGAGTACGGCTTGGGCCATACTTTAGAATATAGTCTTAGACTTAGACGGGTGAAGTCTTTAACGAGTCGATGATATTTTGGGTATCAACATTAGCCCTCTTGATTATGTAGGAAAATAAGATGGGCTATATAATCAAAAGAATACCCAAAAAGAAAAATCTTTCTTTGGGCTCATTTGAATGGGGGAGCCCAACCCATACTTGCGAATTGGGATGTCTAAAGGTTTATTCTTTCTCTTTATCATTGCTGATGCTCCCAACTTGTGTGCATGTGTATTGATCGACATCCATCTATTCGGCTATTCCCAAATAACCTCATATCGCGCTCCCCCCCCTCTTTTTTTACGTGTTCATACGAGCCTCATCTCTTATTCCTCATTCTGCCTTCAGGGAAGGAGAATTGGTGAGTAGGGTTGTTAATCAATTGGGTCTTGATTCACTCATATTCTAGAATCCAATCAAGCTGGGACTCACCACAATCCTCTCCAATCTTCTCCTTCCTTCGCTATCAGTTAGGGGGTCCTCCTCCTCCAGTGGTTACCACTTACTAGCTAACTTTGCCTAGGTAGGTTCGGCTCCTTGTTTTGGCATCACGATTGGAAAAATATGGGGTTTCTGTATCTAGATTCGTCTCATCGAGTCAGGCTTGTTCTTGTGAAATCCAGGTACCCAAAACCAGTAGCAAATCTGACCCGAAGTGTGTCTGTCTCATCCATTCGGTTTAGCATCATTCGATTGGAGTAGGCCATTGCTTCTTCGAAAGGCAAGGGAGGCAGGTAACCCTCTCAACTGAAATGCATACATGCTGCCTCTTCTCCTTGCCGCACTGTTTTCTTTTCCTTCTTTTGTTTTTGTCGAGCTTCCTGTTGAAAGAGGCTTTTTTTGGGTATTCTTAGTGGTATATACTTGGCTTAGGCTTAAACCTTTCTTGAGTCGAGGCTTTATTAGCACATATGCGTGCACGTATACAGAGATACACATTGCATCTCGGAACAAAGATGATGTGTTCTAACATACCTATGCATTCTTTCCTTAGAGAAGGCTTACGTTTTGACTTCCTTTGCTATGTTGTCTATTCACTTTCTCTTTCCTACGTATAAAGCATGGTATAGGCTAGGTGTATATGCATTTGGATTTTTTTTCGATTAGAAGTGATTCAAGTGAATGAGTTTCAATACTAGAGGATCTTGGTTCCTATTGCAGTGTCACCGTTGTAGTCAGCATAGTGAACCCCATCTTCTTTTGCACGTCAGAATAATGCATGATAGTAGTTTCACGGTATCTCTTTTGTTTTGATACCTTGTTAGATAGGCATGGCTTGTGTATTGCTTGCGTCATGCTATATGGTTTTTTATTTAAGGAGTAATTCCAATAATGAGTCTGGGGTTATGCAATATGTTGTGAGACTAGACATGCGTTTTGTATACTATAAAAATCTTTGCTTGCTTCTTGCGTGATTCATGCTAAGTGTCAGAGGTAGAGTGGGTATATGTTTAAGCTTGTCAATGCATATCTTAGATATTAGCTTGGTTTTTTGTTTTGATTTGCACCATAACTTGCATGGTTATCATGGCCTGGCATGATTTTGTCATCCCTCACCCATTCTTATTAGAGAGACTATTGCATGCACATAGGTATGCAATGCTTGTTTGCTGAATTTTATTTGCAAGAAAATATAGAAAGTGAGTCTTAGCGTGACTTTGTTGTTTCCAGCCCATACTTATTAGGGAAATAAGTGCATGCACATCAGTATCTGAGGTTGTGTTTGCTTGAGTGGCGTGGCTGTGTTAGCTGGCCATGTACTAATCAGGATTGATTGATTTATGCAATGTGGCGTACTATGGCATGTAGTTGCATGTTTTTATATATGTGTGGTTTACTGATCGCATGACTTCAGTGACCTTTATTAGGAAGTGATGGATGAAAAGGCTGGGAGACAATCTTTTTTTCATCGATGATGGTCTCATGGTCATGGTCAACTTCATTGCAATAGATAGAGAAGATGACTCAGCGTTAGAGCTTATATATTCCAAAATCCATTTGGCAATAGCTATATGCCTTCGTGTTTCTTCAACAACACGGAATGGTTTAGATGGTCTTCAAAGATGATATTGCTTTCTTACTGTTATATGTAGACATAATCGAACTTTAAGCTCTATTAGGAAACTTTTGAATGGTTAACTTGGTAGCCTTCAAATGTATTTTGACGATGAGTTCAATGATTGCTCATTTGTAACTTGCTTGACTTCATTGGATCCAAGTTTATGGCATGGGTTGTGTTTATCTTCAAGGAAAGCATATGAGACTACATCATATATAATCGTTGTTTACTTGCAGTAGTGGGTATTTCGAGCATATACTTTCAAGTTGCATGTGAAATCGGGCGTAATACTTGACATGTATTTACATATTGCCATATAGTTTTGCGTGCTCACTTTTTGTTTAGGCTTTGAGAATACATGTAAGGGTGTATCAAGGTCTGTAACATTCTTGTAGTTGATAATGCGCTAAAGGGTCGAAGGTAAGCTGCAATAAAAGTGATTTGAGATAAGGGTTAAGGCTTATAGAATTTGGATATATGGTTCACAAATTGAATAGAGAGCTTGTTGAATTGATTTAATTGGCTAAAGAGAGGGTAGCAAAAAGTCACTATTGAGAGTTTCAAGTTTGAATTAGCATGTTTTAGGTGCACCTAATGTGGCAAAAACTTTGAGTATTCTTCGATGGAAACAAGAATTTGGCATTCGGAGTATAAACCACTACGACTCATGATGGCTAGAGGCTTAATTTCTTGATGAAGAAGTCTAATATAAGTATATTCTCGCTGATAAGAACATCAATGTATGAATGACATATTGCATTTTGGACTTAGGATTTGCTGGTCTGATGGAATTTTTCTTGACGTAAAAATCAATCATTCAACCCCCAAATGTAATAGCATGAATATAAGTATAAAGTAATACGGACTTTGTCTTAATGATACTTGATATTTGTGAAAATGATGCATCAATAAGATTTTGTTGTGGACGTTGTTGGATTGAGTTGCTATAGTGTTTGAAGGTTAAACAGGGACATGGATTATGGTGGATTGAGCTGCTGCAGTGTTTGAAGATTTGAGCAGGGACTTGGATTATGGTGGATTGAGCAGCTGCAGTGGGTATTGGAGATTGATTGAACTTCCTGATGTAGTTGGTAATGTTGCTGGATAGTGGTGCAATTGTTGGTATTGTAATTATTGATGTTGCAGTTGGTACTATAATGGACTTTGAAGATTGGTCTAGAACTTGAACTGTGGTATGAGTTGTTGCAATTGGTATTATGACAAGGTTTGAAAATGGGATTTGAACTTGAACTACGGTTGATAGAGTTGATGTTGCACCACTTGAAGATTGAACTGGAGCTTGAACTGCAGTAGATTAAGTTGTTGTTGCAGTGTTTGAAGCATTGTCTGCTGCTTCTGGGGAAACTCTACAGGTTGACCTTCTAACTCAAGTATGTAGGTTTTATTCTTTTCTTCCTTTGTTTCTTCTTTGTATACTGCAGGGCATGACATAAGCGCAATATTTTCTTTTGCTTACAGTCTGGGTCTCTTAGTGATGATGATCGAGTGTGTTTTAGTTCCTCCCTATCTTTTTTTTTGTTTTTTCTTTTGCAGTGTTGTATATATGTTTTGTACATGAATTTTTTTCTTTGGGTGGCTTCTTTCTTGTAGGTTGCGTCAATAAGTAATGAATCTGACAAAGGCCAGCGTAAGGGAGTTGATTTGAATGACGATGAGGTATACAACTAAGTCGTTCCCTTCGTGCAACACATGCCTATTCATTATTGTCTTCTCACTCTTTTTTTCAGCCACCTTGTGGTGAAAATACTATTGAGAGTCTTATCAAGGTGGCGGTAGATACGGTCCATGCTGGCGATGTGGCTAACACTGCAGTGCTTTAGGAATCATGTGATCATGATAGTATTCAAGTGACATCTAAGGAATTCAAGGAGGAATATATTGAGAACATGAATTACAACCCTAGTGAGAATCGATGTGAAGCGGGTGCTAGTGTGATTCTTCAAAGTGACGAGCATGTATGATGTGTACGACTCTTTCTCTTGCTGCTGTAAACTTTTGTGCATGATTCTCCAATTGTTATGCATGTTTTTCTTTTCTTCTTTTATGAGCATGCCTGTATTTTTTTGGGTATATGCATGTGTGTTTCTCTTGGTGTGTATGCCTTATGTTGTTTTTTTATGTGCATGATAGCCCCCGTGATTATGCAAACTATGAGCCTGAATAGTTGGCATAATCAAATTGGTGACTGGATTATAACTCTTTCTCTTTTAGGATGTGCCTACTTCTATTGTCACTAGCTCCTTGACTTTGGTTGTTGACCAAGTGTTGTCAGGCAATTGGGAGACGCGACTGGATTGTTTCATGGCATGTTTTGATTTTAAAGGTGACTCCCAGCTCACAGTTGATAATTTTGTGCCCCCTTTGGGCTGAGATCTATCAGATTATGAAGGTATGAGCCTTCCAGATGAATATGTGGCCCCTTTGAGTAGATTTGTTGTGAGACATAGTGGCAGTGGTGTCCATGATCTGTTTGTGAGGACGATGAGCCCTTCGTAAAAAGAGAATGTTGATTAAGGAACTCGGTTCAGTCTTATATAGCGTGGAAAGTGTGGAGGTAAAGGATGGAGAAGTTTTTCTAGCTTAGCGTGATGGCAGATTTAGGTCTTGATCTCAACCTTATATTAGATCATTTGAAGCATGCTGCTAAGATATTTTTTTGGCCATATGTTGAAGTCTGGTTCATCATCAAAAAGTCCATGCAATGGGGTGTTACAATTGGAGGCTGACATTCTTGAGGCAAAAAATAAGCTACTTCAACTTGAGCAACGTCTGGAGAGATCAAAAGAAGAGCTATGCATCAAGCTCGGCGGTGCAGATGTTATGACTTGTGTCTTAGAGTCGAACTGGACTTCTCAAAGCCACGTTACTGATGCTTTGTATTGACTCCTTATGGTTATGCTAGATTAGGTCCTTCATTCCATACGTTGTAGGTACCTTTTTGCTTGTTTTATGCCCTACTGGAGGTTGAACTTGATGGTTGTAGTGTATTCCTTTGTAATTTCATTGTCATAGATTCCCTGGACAATTAGATGCTTTAATGGCAGTGTATTTGAGTTTTATGAATCTAGCTTGTTTGTCACAGCAAGTCTTGACCGTAGTGATGATGCAAAAATTTTCTTTTTCTTTTGAGTATCCTTCCTCCTCTTCTTTTTGCACTTGTCAAGGTAGCATTCAATTACTTCATCCACCTCAGTAACATGATAATCTTGGCTTGACTCACCATGGTAACATGGGCTTTTTGCTTTATTACAGTGGTATTCCTCCTTTTTGATGTAATTCATTGAAGCCCCCAAGTGTTGGTTTTCATCATTGGAAAAGTTCAAGTAGTTTGTCTAATATTCTGTTTGAGACCACAGAGTGCCATAGGCTACAGATTTGGAGTATCTGTACCAGGCCGGCTGGTCAATGATTTGAGAGCCATGGTATTGACATATATCATTCCGGTAAGGCATTGCGTATTCCTCCATTGAGTGATCATCATCTGCATTAATGACAGCACATGCTTCTTTCCCTTTTCATTTTGGCAACATATCATCATCAATAGTCTGCTTCTTGGGGAAGACAACTCCAATGTCCCATTGTTAATCTTCTCATGGAGAATACTTTGGAGAAATTGACACGCTGGAGATGGGTGCCCAACAAATTGGTGGTAGCGACTGTAGCGAGGGGCACTCTTCTCTTCCCTTGATGAAGGTCTTTGCGGGCGGGATCGCTTGATAACACCATCATCAAACAAGGTATCAAGAATGGCATGAAATTCTTCATTGCTGCAAGGAACAACTGGGTAGGTTTCTCTCCTCCTTTTTGAAGGGTCTGGCTCCTCCACTACAAAGGTTTGAGGTGCATCCCTCTTGTCTGACCTCCAACTTCGTTGTGCCTTCACAGACATACAAGTCTTTTTAGCTACATCCATGAGTCCTGAGAATTGGCTTATGCCAACGTTCTCCAAATAAACTATGTATTCTTGAAGCATGTTGCTGATGCATATTTCGACCAAGGTTCCTTCTCCTTTCTCATCACAGTAATCAAGGGCTAAGTCCCTGAATCTTCGCACAAATTCGACAAGGTTTTCACATGTCCTTTGGCGAGTGTAGTTGAGCTGTGTTGAGGTGACTCGTTCCTCATGCTCGAAGTATTTTTTACAGAATTTTCTTGCCAGATCTTCCCATGTTCGCACGGAGCTTGTTGCAAGGGTAGTATACCAAGTGTAGGCACGATCAGTGAGTGACTTGAAAAACTCATGTAGTCTGAGGTTGAAATCTCCAGCATGAGACCCAAGTGCATTGATGAAGCGGTTGCTATGTTCTTTGAGACTGCCTTTCCTTCCATCGAAGAGCACAAAGGTTGAAGTTTCATACCCTTTGGAATAGGGCATGGAGAGCAAAGTCGTAGGGTAACGAGGTTGTGGAATATACTTCCACTCCTCATTTGAGCGATGGAGCTCCCTTTCGAGCATAGCGGCCACGTCCTTTTGAGTGACAAAGGATGGACCTTTCTTCTCTGATTCCTTGGTAGCAGATTCCTCATGGGAAAGTTTCTACTTCTCTACGTCTTGTTCAACACCATGCTTGGTAGCTGTAGTGGGGGTTTTCAGCTCTCATATAGCTCTTATGAGCTCTGTTTGTGTGTCTCTGATCTTATTTAGGACAGTAAAAAGATCATTTACTGTCAGGTCTCCTTGAACATTCTCTTCTTGCTCATTTTCACCAACTTCATTAACGTGATCTTGTTGCCGTGGAGCGGTGCTAGCAACCTCTTGTGAGTTTGTGCTTCTGTTTCTTCTGCTACGCCCTGCCATGGCTTGAGTTACGACCTAATCTCCTCAGCAGAGTCGCCAAAATGTGAGGGTTCTTTGGAGTTAAGCGGAGATTAGGCTTAAACTGAGGTATTCAGTTTAAATTTGTAGCTCAAATCATGAAAGAGGCATAGAATCGTGAATTTGGCGTGGGAGCTAGAAACACACTGCAGTGACTGGAAACTTTGGGGATTTAGGATTTCTAGACGGGGGATGAATAGGATTCAAGGGAATGTAAGGAGAGATGGTGCTTGAAGGTCTGGGTGCTTGGTTTTGTAAGGTAGGAGAATTTTGTCTGGGATGAATAGGCCAATGCTTCTATTTATAGGGTTTTCTGGGGTTTTCTCTATTGCATGGGGTCTCAAGGAAGAAGAAACATGCTATCCTGATAGGGCAACGGAAGTGCCTCCTAGAATTGGATGAGGGCAATTATGAGTCTCGAGGTTCCTTAAGAGAGCAATGTACAAGGCTCAATGTCAATAAGGAGGCATTTTGTGGCGCTCAAGACTTGTAGGTTGCCTCTTCAATGGAAAGAAAAGAATGGTACAGTGGTTTGTCCAACGTCTTTTCCACTATAGTGGCTGGATAATTAGTTTTTTGAACGTGAAAGGTTTCTTGTTAGGTTACTTGGATTGGATGCTAACTAAATGGTTTTGGGCTTGCTTGTTGGGCTGATGATGAGTTTCTAAGCTAGGCCTTTTAAATGAATTTTGGGTATTAGAATTTAAAGAGGGTTAATTCCCATATCACTGTTGGCTCTTAACTTAAACCATCGGCCATGAATTTCAGGCCCAAGATCGAAATTATCGATTGTTTAAATCAATGACGCGTATGTGTGTTTCCGTTATCTTCCCCACCATGCTCACGATTATAAACCCCAAGTGATGCACGAGTACGGCTTGGGTCATACTTTAGAATATAATCGCTTGATTAAAGCGTAATTAAGAACAACATGTTACATTTTGTGTTATAGTCTTAGACAAGTAAAGTCTTTAATGAGTCGATATTTTCGGTATCATAAATAATCAAGGAGTAAAATATCGGATATCGAAAATATATCGACGTTCTAAAATTTGGATATATCGACGGAAATATCGATGAAATATCGATCCAGTGAAAATTCTGACGGAAATGACGGAAACTAATAAAAATACATGAAAATTTGTAATGAAACTTTTGGAGGTTGTTACGTGATCAATTATCTACCTTATGTGAAAAGAAAATGTTGATCAAACATCAAGACATATGAATTTGTTATATTACTATATGAATTAGTACGTGTTAAGTGCTAATAATTATTAAAATATAATTTATTAGTTCTATTTTTATTTTTTGATGGCTAAAACTTATGGGAGGTTAAGCCATCACGTCTTTTGTACAATATATTACACATTACACATCACAAAATCAAATATATAAATACTTCAAATTCACGTAGGGGACCTATGAGGTTCGAAATTCACATTATTTTCTCCATCTCCCTGTGCATAATCATGTGTATATTATGAAGAATAATCATTAAATGATTGTTCTCCCCTGAAATTCTGCATGTATTGGACATGTCATGTGAATGGTGGATTGGACATTGAGCATATGAAGATTGAACAATTAGCAAACTAAATGTTAAATGTGAAAAGTTTACGGAAATTTCGGAAATTTCGGAAAATATCGGGAAATATCGGGGATATATCGGAAATATCGATAAAAATCGAAAAATTTCGAGAAATTTAAGAATATATTTGAGGATTTTTCAGGTAACTCCAAAACATCGAAATATCGACAAAATATCGCCGATAATTTCGATTTTTCATACCTTCTAAATAATCTGAGGACGTTAGTTACAGCCAGAGAGGAGAGAGCTGTATATATTGACAAAGTGTTCCGGCTAACACATGACAGCTGGAGAGCACTTATATGTCAGTAACTAACTAAATCGTAAAAATAAACTTAACAGTAGCTATTGTAGCTTTTTGCTGAATTGATCTAATAGTACGTATCGTGGAATAGTGGGTGGGATATATGAATTGGAGCGAAGGAAGACGAAAGCTAGGGAGCGAGCCAGGATCGGAAGTCATAAGTCACATAACTATGTCCAAGTGACGGAAGCAATTAATCGACGGAATGAACACAGAAAAGAGAGTGAGCAGAGGGGTTGTATCTTAGTTTTCAAAAGTGAGCCAGACTGCGACAAACAAGCTGAGTTTAATTTGTTCATATAATATGAGATAGATAATGCATTAATATGAGATAGATAATGCAATATTGGTGGTGGGTACGTACGTAGTCGGTCGGGTCTACAACGTAACCAATTAAGTTGAGGATCAGCCGATCGAATATATAACAATGGTGTCATCGATCTGGTGGCGGTTGTTTAATTTTATACATGATGGTGGTGGTGGCGGCCGTGGTGGTGGATTGGTTGGATGAATTTGATGTTGGAAAACGTGGAGAAAACTTGGTTTGAAGCTAGTCAGACGTAAGAGCATTTGCACCGTCTTCTTCTTGTTCGAACAAGTGGTGGGATCTGACAGAGTTTATTTTAGTAAAATGAAAATGCACACGTAGCGGGAAGAAATTGGATGTAGGCTGCTCGTTGACTATTTGATCTATCAAACAGTTGAGTATTGTTTGCTCGAATAAGTGATAGAGCACCTGGCAGAACTCACACCAACATGGTGATGTTAGATTATCAATTTTTTTTTTAATTCAAGTGTGTGTATTAATATTAAAGATAAAAAATAAAAATTAAAACACCAATGAAAGCTTGACACATGACTGAGATGTTTGAGCTAACTGGCAAATTTTACTTTCCAACTTTCACTTAATCTAGATCTTTGATTTTGAATCAAAAATTTGATCATACGGTTCATGTTTAAAGAAAACGGCTACATTTCTTTTTCAACGGAAATAAACGGCCAAATTTCAAATAATTGCACAAAAATTGTAAAAAAAAATCCCTAAAAAGTGCATAACACTCCATATAATTTTTGTATAAATACTACTTCATTTTATTCACAGCTCACACTAATTTGTGTACAACAAATTTTACATCCTCTTCCATCTCTTCTCTCATTTCCTTAAGCATTTTTACATAATAATTGGCACACATTGGCTTCTTTCCAAATATTTACAAATGTGCATCTCTTTCACATGTCATAACGTTAATGAACACAAAGACAAGAAACAAAAGAATGACAAATTGTGGGAGATAATTCATGTCGATTATATGCTAAATTGAGAGCTTATCTGCACGTCACATTATCATTAGTAAAAAATCTTACCAAAAATCTAGTCTAATTATTTTGCCGATAACGGCTCTTGGCAATGACACATGTCACGTTTTTATTAGTGAAAAATCTTATCGGAAATCTTGTATATTTATTTAGTCGATAACGACATGTGTTACATTATTATTGGTCGTAAATCTATCCAGTAAATAATTTATTAACATTTAACATGATGAATAGTAACTGTTCTTGTATTTTGTGTATAGGTGCATTCAAAATTTGATTTATTATTGCAAATGAAGGATTTTGTTTGCTTTTGCTATTTAGAGCACTTGCTCTAACAATAAACTAGAATAACGGGTACATATAGTAAAGAATATAGACATCGAAAGAACTCAAAGAAGTAGTAGTTGTACAACTAGTATAAATTGGGTGAAGATTTAAGATATATCGTAACACATTTTAAATGATGACGATTCATTTGTCATTATTTACTTACAACTTTGTTCATTACCTTCGCAGTCCTTTCGTATGAAGATGTTACCAAAATCATGTTGTTGCTCTAACAAATTTTTTTTATCATGTTGCACTTAATTTGGTTTCCTAAATGATTAATTTAGAAAAAGTGATCAGAGAGATATTAGAGCATCTACACCGGGAGATTTGTTGCTTGAGCAAGAGGTGAGTACGACAAGGAAAAGCACGAACAGAGGAATTTTAGCGATGCAGCGGTGAAAGAAACCGGCAACCGCGTTGACATCCTGCTCGAGCAAGCGGACGAGCAAACCTTGCTCGCGCATGCAAGAGGACGAGCAAACCTTGCTCGTGTGTGCAAGAGGACGTGCTCCTGGCGGAGTTCACCTCGCGTGGGTGATGCCAAGAGCGTCATTTAAAAAAAAATCTGACACGTGCATTACACACGACATTAAAAACTAAATTTTAATCTGGGCCACGTGGCATGCGCAGATTGATTCTCTCTCTAATTAATATGAGCCGTTTGATTTGATCAAATAAATATCAAACGGTCCAGATTTAATTAAAATAGTTAATTCTTTAAAATGTGAGTTTGAAAATAAATAGTTTGAGTATTCGAAAAATTATACGAATTTTTTTTATGAGTTTGCAATAAAATACTTTACAATTTTCAAGAAGAAAGTGTAGTCATATTCGGGTTTAAAAAATAATTGATTTTAAAATCTCGTATTTAATAGCATAACGACGAAATTGACAAACACATGTCTTGATATTCAGGGACGGAGCCAGGATTCTCGGTTAGAGGGGGCCTAAATGAAAAACTAAAAAAATAGTCTCGGTTAGGGTAGTCAATTCGATCTTTATCTGTATATTTTACCAAAATAGTCTCAACGTGTTGTTTTTGGTTTGATAAAACATCACAATTACTCGCAACCTAATTATGAGTAATATTTGATCCTCTAAAATATGATATTAGCGTTTGCTTATTCTTCCAATTACTGAATCCATGACCAACACCAATAAAAGTTTCACCACCGCTTTGTTCTTCAATAGCTGGTTTGAATAGATAACAACATAAACAAAATACAGCATTTTCTTTAATACTGTACATGTAGTCTAACCAATATGAAAATTTAATAAACCAATCACGAATAAACCTTCTTTTTTTTTCTCCAAAGTCCGTAAAAGGAAAAGTATGATGTTTAGGTCGACAAGGGCCTTGTTGTATATAATATCTTCGAACTTCTTCTTGAATGTTAGGATGATAACTTGAAATTGACGGGCGTTTAGCGGGATCTGATGGATACTTTTCTGTAATATCTCCAACACGAGACTTTTTCATATTGTTACTATTCTTCTTTTGAATTTTTGTAGGTGGTTAATCATTTGATGGTAGGATCGGGTTGCTGTGCACCCAGTCTGAGCATTCTAGAGTTAATTTTCAAACGAATCGCGTTCGCATTGGTTATATTTTTCAACATTGTATTTGGAATACTGAGCTTACAATGAGTTAATTGTGGTGGATTACACCACTTCACAGACAAACTCTTCCTTCGCGTCAACGCCATCGGCCGCCATCACCGAATTCATCGCTGCCACCGCCGACCACGAAAACCGTTTTCCTCTCTCTCAGTCTCTCCTCATCCATTTCCTTCGCTGAGCCACGGGCAGTCCAAGCAGCTAGGATGTCGATCAGAGTGGCTTTGATTCTGATACAGTCCTCTGGAAATCGATGGTTGCCGAGGCAGTCTTGGTGGATGACACGAGGAAACGTCACGGGTCTTCGGCGGTAGGCGGATTGGGCCTGTTTGGAAACTGAATTCGATGCAGGATTTGGGGGTTCATGGACCAGGAGAGGAGCAGAGAAAGGCATCTTCTAGAAGACACGGCGGAGGTCAAGGTCGAGGTCGACGTGGACGTTGAAGATCGAAGACGGCGAAGAGGACGACGACTGTGCGCTTTGATTGCGACTGTGTTCATTGGCTTGGATTGATCGCCTGCGAAGGGAGTGGTCATCCGGCCATAATCGACGGCCAAGACTGTTAGTATAGCAGTATTAGTTCTCCGATTAAACATACTTACCCACTTAAGCAGGTGATCAACACCTATCCGACCACCCGAAAGACCACCAGGAAGGCTACAACTTCGCTTACAAGACCAACCCCATCCGAGCACGCACGCGCCCGACAGGCGCACATCCGAATGTGCGGATCACATAACAACAGAAGCGGTCCAAGTCCCACATCGAGGAACACAAGCAAACAACAAACTCAACCACCTATATATGAGAGGTATTTATTATAGGTAAGGAGGATCGGAACTCGAGCATTAAACACTCCAACCTACTTTCACGCACACTCGCTTGACTGTTATATCCAATACATCTTCTAACTTAGGCATTGGAGCGTTGAAGGCAGGCCACCCCTGTCTCGACCATCTGACCGCCTGTTTGTCATTGTATTCTTCTAACAGCCGAACCCGAACACGCGCACCCGAATACCCGAAGAGAGAAGAAGCGCCCGACCATCCGGACAGCCCGAGCGTTCGGACGAAGAAGAAGGAGATTACTCGTACTTGCTTCTGCTAGATTATGTCCTACATAATCCGGTAGAAACAAAGACATTACCATACTAAAACAAACACCAACGGCCCAGTACTACTACTCAGAGAGAGAGAGGAATTCCCGGCTATTTGCCAGCGACGGTTAAGCGGCTGTTGTTTTTATAAGTATAAGATCACATACAAGCAGCTTATGATAAGCTCGTAAAAATTAACTTATTTAGCCAATAAAATGGTGACACGTGTTAAGAGACAAAAAAACCTCTGCGGTATTTAGTTTTGAGATGCATTCCAAATTATACTGGATGGTGCGTGTTAGAGCCGTAGGGGAAATTAGCTTGAAGCTATGTAGACTTAATTCTTAGTGGTTGGGAGATTCCTAGCGCTTCCAACTTGGTGTACGTATGAAAGCTCAAGACTCGACGTTAGTGCTCGAACTAGGTCAGAGACGTACTCCAGTGCGTTCTAAAGTGCTAGCCAGTAGCCAGTAGCCAGTGCCCCATGCCCAGATATATATATATATATATATATATATATATATAGACACACACACACACACACTTTTTAATTTAGCTAGCTCGGCGCTCGGAGTTCGGAGGTAAGACCGAAAGATTGGCTTAATTGGGCAAAGTGGCTGTTTCTACAGAATTACGCGCGGGGACGTAATCTGGCAGAAGCAAGTACGAGTACTCCTTCTCCTTGTTGTACGTCCGAACGTTGGGGCTGTTCGGATGGTCGGGCGCTTCCTCTCTCTTCGGGTGTGCGGGTACGCGTGTTCGGGTGCGGCTGTTAGAAGAATACAACAACAAACGGGCGGTCAGGGGTCGAGACGGGGTGGCCCGCCTTCAACGCTCCGATGCCTAAGTCAGATGATGTATTGGATATAACAGTCAAGCGAACGTGTGTGGAGTATAGTGTTTGGGGTGTTGAGATACATATCGTTTACCTGTAATAAATACCTTGCATATATAGGTGGTTGAGATTGCTACTCGATGGTGTCCTTCGATGGGGGACTGAAATGCTCTTGCTGATGTGTGATCCGTGCATTCGGGCGTGCGCTTCCACAGGCGCGTGCGCGCTCGGATGGGGTCGGTCTGGCGAGTGGAGTTGAAGCCTCCTTGGTGGTCTTTCGGACAGTCGGGTAGGTGTTGCTTTCCTGCTTAAGCAGATAAGTATATTTAATCAGACAACTAACACTATACAAACAAGTCCCCCAAGTCCCCAAGTCAAAGAGAACTTTCTTGACTGGGGAGTTGAAAAAGGGTTCGTGCGATTTAAACAGAAATACTTATCCGATTGAGCGGTGGTGCGCGCTCTTGTGACCCCCAAGTCCCCCAACTTTCCGGTCAAGGAAGGGCTCGTATGACGGAGTGGGTACCTGGGCGGCCGATCGTGTGCCTGTTCGTGCGGTCCTGTACATATGGGCCCGGCGTCCAAACGAGTCTTGCTATTTGGAGCCACGCGCCCGTGGAGTGTTGCCTGGTAAAATACGAATAGGGGCAATCATAGACAGTTTATGCAAATGTGTGAATGTATGGTATGATGTATGGTATGATGTATGGTATGATGTATGGTATGTATGTGAATGTTTTTCGTGACACAAGCGTTGGGATGCCGCTGTGCACCGCGTACGTCGACGGGGATGCCGTCGCGTACGGTGTAGCGTCAACGGAGTGATCAAGACCGCGACGTACAATTAACGCGTACGGAGGGGACGAACCCCGTACCCGTGCCGTTCTTCGGTCTTAGTGCGCGCAAAGAGGGGACGGACTGCATGCCTTTGCCGCCTAATCTGGCTTGCCTTCAACGTCCGGGGAGGGCGGGACCAATGCCCGCGACGTTCTTCGGTCTCGGCACGATCAAGGGGGGACGGACAGCACGCCCCTGCCATCCGAGTCGGTTTTTCGATCGTTAACGTTGCGCTCACACGGAGGGGCAAAACCCCACGCCCGTGCCGCCTATCGGCTTAGCACCCTCAGAGAGGGGACGGACCCCATGCCTCCGTTATGACAGCTGGCTTGCTCTTCGATCGTGTAACGGTGCACTCACGGAGAGGACGGACCCCACACCCGTGCCGCCCATCGGTCTTAGCGCGCGCAAAGAGGGGGCGGACCCCATGCCTCTGCCACCTGACCCGGCTTGCTGTCTAACGTTTACGTGTACGGAGAGGAAGAACCCCTTGCCCGTACGGCGTAAGTTCTTCATTCGGCGCGCGCCCGGAAAGGGAACTCAGGCGTTCAACCTCTTTTCGGGGCGCCCGAATGGTGTTGTACTAACCTGATGGTGTCGTGCGGGCGCATGGACGTGCGAGTGCTAAGCGCGCCAGCCCGGGAGGCGTGACGCGAGCTGCCTTGGGTGGGGTGATCCTGTCTGACAAGGTGTTCTTTGAGGTGACATTCCTTTTAACTTCTCCTCGGGATCCGTTTTTGCCATAAATGCAGCCGTCGCCATTAATGCCGGCGTGCCCTGGCATTAAATGCTGATGTCGTCATAACTGCGCGAAGGGCAGGCGTCACGCGCGTGGGAGCGTGGGAGTGGTGCATGGGCGCCACGTGTCGGGCTGTTGGAGACCGTGCTAGGGTTTGAAATCGAGGCGGGAAGTTGAAGAGTTGGCGCGGTTACTTAGGAGGGTAAGTAAACCGCCCTGGGCCACGCGTCACGATCCGACGGTGTACACGCGAAAATGGACGGCTGGCGTTCGTTCGCGTGTCCCGTCCTGGTAATATAAATAGGGCTCCCTGGTCTTCGTCTTCTTTATCACTTTCAAGCTTTGCCGAAACTCTGCCGGAATCTCTTTGCAACTTGTTCACCGTTTCTTCGTTCGTGCTCTTTCTTGCCGGAAGACGTGCTCTACGTGCAACCTCAACCCACAAATTTCAACTTGGTGAGGCTCTCGTCCCTGTTTCTCTGTTGGTTCTGTTTTTGTTTCTGTGTTTTTTTGCTTTTTCTGGGTCCTGAACTCAAGAACAGGGCGTGTTCTTGAGTGGGGTGGGATTGATTCGTTTCTGGGTTATTTTTGTGGGTTTTTGGTGTTTATGTCTAGGAAATTTTTTGGCTAAGTGTGGGTTTGCGCATGCGTGCGTCTAGGGATGGAGCCGATAGAGGTGTCAAGCGGGCAATCGCGTGAACGTATATACATAGAGGGGGTGGGGTGGATTAGTTGTGGGTCGGGCGGGTCGAGTACGTCGTCTTACGAGTCCGCGTTGAGTGTGACGCCTCTGCGCCGCATTCCTAATACTTCTCCCGTGGTGCAGTCAATGGATCCCAAGCAAGCGCGCGCCAACGCAGGATTGGAAAGCTCGTCAGGGTCGTTGGGCGGGTGTTCGGGTGGTTCTGACCCATGGGGAGAGGAGAGGGCGCATGGGGAGGATTTCGTTCCTCAGTTTGCAGAAGGCGGGCCCGTTCACTGGGTGTTTCCTGATGGGACGCCAGTTCAAGAGCCGGAGCGCGCGCCGTCCGTTTCTGAGATGGCCAGGTGGGCGCGCAACTACCACATACCGGACACGGTGCGCCTGCGGATACCTGGTAAAGGAGATACGTTCACCCGACCACCGCCAGGCCACGTCTGCCTGAGTGAGTTCCATCTCAAGGCGGGGATCAAGCTGCCACTCCATCCGTTCTTTCAGTACATGCTGGCGCTCCTGAAGATCTCTCTCGGCCAATGCGGGTCCACGCTCACCCGCACGCTCGTGGCCATGTTCAACATCTTCCGGGTGAGCGGGATGGATCAACCAACGCGGGCGGAGTTCCTCCATTTCTTCCGTCTGCGTTACTCCACGCGCCAGAGGGACTCGGGGACCTTCACGGTGGAGCCCCGCGTGAAGTGGTGGTTGGTGGACCCGCCGAGCTCCTCAACGTCCTGGCGCACGATCAACTGCTTGGTGGGTGGTGATTGGGAGTTCGGCGCCTTTCCGCCTGAGTATGCCGCCAACGCCGACCAGATCGATCGAGTCCCCCAAGCCTTCCATCATCTCGACACAAACGAGTATCCGCTCACGTCCATCGAAGAGGCCAGGATCGCTCGCCTGAAGTTCGTGTTCGACCCGGCGCCCGAGTCAAGATATTTCTGGGCCGCATGCCACTGGGATCTCATCGAGCACACGCGCCTTGCCAAGCCGCCTGGTCCGTGGGTCGTAGTTTATTGCTAGGAGTAGGAGTAGATTTTTGACTAACTATGTTCTGTCGCTGACCTTCCGTTTGTGTGCTCTGCAGGTAAGATGACGAAGTCCAAGGCCACAGACAGGGATGAAGCGCTCAAGCGCCGTCTGAACGCACTGCGGGAAACTGCCGCCAAGGTCCGCAAGGTAGCAGACGACGGGCGTGGTGGGCTCGTGCTTGGGGATTCTACTCAACCCAAGCTCCCCATTCCCAACGTGGCTGACTTTGCCCAGCCCATCCGGGCGGATGCCCCCCGCCCGCCCTCGGGTACTGTTGCTGGCCCTAAGGCGCAGGCGCGAGCGGAACGCGAGCAACAACACAGCGAGAAGCGCCAGGAGAATCATGATCAGCGCCGGCATGACCGGGATGACCAGCGGGATAGGCGGGAGACTTCCCGTACGCCCCAGTCCTCGGCGCGTACTCCTACGCCCCAATCGTCCATCCGTCCGCCAAGTCCCCCACGGGTATCTAGGCAGGGGGGAGCGCTGAACCTCTGTTGAAGCGGCCGAGGACGGATAATCCGTTTGCCTTCTGTGCGCCGCTGAATCAAGCCATCGAGCTCGGCGTGAAGTCCGTCAATGCGCTGGTACCGTAGGCGGCAGCTGATGGTCCAGACGAGATGGACAGGGCGTTCAACCTCTGCATGGTGATGCAACGCAAGATGTATCTGGCGCGCGAGCGCTTTGCCAACAATCGCTATGCGGAGGGGCTGAAGGAGGATATGTGCAAGCTCGCCGAGGAAAACAAGAGGCTCCTGTACGATCAGGCCAAGTATGAGGAGCTGACGGATCGCCTTCGACGCGAGGTCCAGGGGGCGATGGAGCGCGCCAGGGAGGCGACGGAGCGGGAGGCGCTTCACAAGGTCGAGCGTGACACTGCTCTGGCTGCGCTGGAGGATGCGAAGGCTGAGGCGGCCAACCGGGTGGCGGAAATGGAGTCCCGCCTGATGGAGGTTGAGCGCCGGGCGTGGACCGAGGAGCGCGTCAACCAGGCCCAAGCGGAGGCGGTTGCCGTCTTCAAGAATTCTTCGGAGTTCAAGGAGTTGGTGGCCGCTGAGGCCGATAGCCAGGTGGCCGAGTTCCAGGAGGTGGTATCACCCTTCCTGGACTTGGAGCGCTACAGCGCCTTCCTGGAAGAGCAGGCGGGCGGGGCGTCCGTTCAACCGGGCAAGGAGCCAGTGGTGGAGCAGGCTGAGGTGGCGGCGACCAAGGAAGTGGCGGGCGGAACCGATGGAGTAGTAGAGTAGCTTTTTTTTTTTTTGTAATATAGTAGTAACTTTTGTAATCGGGCCTTCGTGCCTTTGATTCCTGCTTAGTTCTTTTGTAAGCGGGCGGATTAATGAAGTTTCTTTTCTTTCCGTTCATGTGCCTTGTCTTTTTATGAATTTTGTTTGGCATCTTTTGAGTAACTCACGCGAACACGCGCTTGGACTTGTAAATGGAATTCTAACCAAGTGTTACAGCCTTGCGAGTAGCCTATCCCCAGTCCCCCGAGTACATGGGCGGGCAGGGTAAGGACAAACAAACGCAACAAATAATTGTTATCACTTAAAGAAAAATGAAAGTACAATACGGCAAATTTTAATGAAAGTACTTCCTCAAGTGTTGTATGTTCCATGGGTGGCGTAGTCGTTGACCCTGCATATCCCTGAGGTAGAAAGTGTTGTCGCTTATCACCTCGTCAACGACGTACGGGCCTTCCCACAATGGGCGAAGCGCCGTCACCTTCTGTTGGATCGCCTTCATCACCCAGTTGGATTGGGCGAGCCCGTATGCGCTGATTGTACAGTCGCACGATCCTCTGCTTGTTCGCGGCGTTGTGGAGGTGCGCCATGTCTCTCCGTTCCTCCAACAGATCGTTGTTGAGCCTCAGCCCCTCACTGTTAGTGCGTGGATCGTACCCCTCGATCCGTGGGCTCTGATGGGTAATCTCCAAGGGTAGCACAGCTTCTGTTCCGAACGTCAGGCTGAACGGGGTTTCGCCTGTGGAAGCGTTGGCAGTCGTTCGGATGGACCATAGGATCTCTGGAATGACCTCGGGCCAGCGCCCGTATCCCGCATCCCCGGGTTCGATGTCTTCAATCTTTCTCTTAATGCCAGACTTGATGATTTTGTTCGCTGCTTCCACCTGTCCGTTCGTCTGGGGGTGCGCTGGCGATGCGAAAATGAGGTCCGTTTCTTGGCGCTTGCAGAAGGCTATGAGCCTGGGGTTGTTGAACTGTGGCCCGTTGTCTGTGATGATGCTGATCGGCGTCCCATAGCGACAGAAGAGGAAACGCTCCACCTTCTCCGTGGTGATCTTCGCCATTGGTTGTGCTTCGATGAACTTCGTGTGGTAGTCGATGATGACGATCAGATATCTATACTGCCCTTTTGACTTCGGAAGCTCTCCGATCAGGTCCAGTCCCCATTGTGCGAATGGAACAGGCTATAGGAGGACGGACAGTGGGACGGCGGGCGCATGGTGGTGATGTGCGTGCAACTGGCACTGGTGACACTTGCTCGTCAGTGCCGTGGCGTCCGTGTGGATGGTGGGCCACCAGAAGCCGGATCGAAGGGTCTTGTGTGCGATCGCCCTGGCGCCCGCGTGATGGCTGCACGTGCCCGAGTGGATTTCTTTCAAGATTGAGTTGCCCTTCGTTGGAGTGACGCATTTGAGACTTGCCCAAGTCCTCCCCTGTCGGTACAGTGCGCCATCCCGCACGCTGAAGTTGGCCGCCTGTGCGACGATGGTTCTGGCCTCTCGCCTGTCCTCTGGTAGCTCCCCCTGGTCTTGTAAGCGACGAGCGCGTCCATGTAGCTATGCTCATGCGGTTCGATTGCCAGAACCTGCTCCGTTCCTGAGATGCTCGGTCATCGCAACACTTCGACGATACGCTGCCCTGGCCCTGTGTGCACGGGTGCCGTGGCCAATCGGGCCAATTTGTCTGCTTTCGCGTTGAACCCTCGGTGTATGTGGTTGATGTTGACGTATTTGAATCCTTTCATCAGCGTCTGCACGTGCTTCAGATAGGCGATCATGGACTCCCCCTTTGCTTGGAATTCTCCTCTGACCTGGCTCACCACCAACTGCGAGGCACTGAATATGTTGAGGTCGGGCGCCCCTGAGTTTTTGGCCAGTTGCAGGCCCGCAATGAGCACCTCGTACTCGGCCTCGTTGTTGGTCGTCTTGAATTCGAACTTGAGGGCGTACTCCGTGTTTACCCCTCCCGGCCCGGTCAAGATGATCCCGGCGCCGCTCACCTTCTTTGTGCATGAACCGTCGACGTAGAGGTTCCACTCCGACAATGGTCGCTCTTTGACCTCCGGTTTGTCGGACGCCTCTACCGTCGGGCCGTCGGGCGTTCAGACCGGCGCCCCCTCTGCCTCCGTGTATTCGGCAATAAAGTCCGCCACTGCCTATCTCTTGATTGCCGTGCGGGGTTTATACTGGAGGTCGAATTCACTGAGTTCAATGGCCCACCTCGCCAGGCGACCACTGTGATCAGGCGATTGGAGTATCTGGCGCAAAGGCACATTGGTGAGGATGTGGATGCCGTGCGCCTGGAAGTATGGCCTCAATCGTCGGGCGGCGGTTACGAGTGCGAGCGCCATCTTCTCGATTGTCGGATACAGGGTCTCGGCGCCCGTCATGCCCTTCCCTGAGAAGAAAACGGGCAATTCCGTGCAGTCCTCCCTGCGGACGAGGGCAGAATTGACGGCCGTGAGGGAAGCGGCTAGGTAGAGGTACAAAACTTCCCCTCGGATAGGTCTGGAGGGGAGCGGGATGGACGCCAAGTATTCCTTGATTTGGAGGAAGGATTCCTCACACTCGAGTGTCCACACAACCTCGCGTTTGTTCGTCGTTCGTAGGGCTTTGAAGAACGGGGCGCACCTGTCTGAGTAGCGTGAGATGAATCGGTTCAGGGATGCGAGCTTTCCCCTGAGGCTCTGCAGGTCCACCCTCTTGACGGGCGGCTTCATGTCGATGATCGCTTTTACTTTGGCGGGTGCGGCTTCGATCCCCCCTGGCTGACAATATACCCCCAAAATTTGCTGTTGGTGACCCCGAACGTGCACTTGGCGGGGTTCAGTCTCATGCCGTTCTTGACGAGGACGTCGAGCACAGTCCCCAAGTTCTGGACGTGGTCGACCGCCTGGAAGCTTTTCACCAGTATGTCGTCCACGTACACGTCCACAATGTTGCCAATCAAGCCATGAAACATCGCGTTCATGAGCCTCTGGTACGTGGAGTCAGCGTTCTTCAGCCCGAAAGGCATGACAACGTAGCAATAGAGGCCCTTGTCTGTGACAAACGTTGTCGCCTCCTGGTCTTCGGGGTCCATGAAGATCTGGTTGTAGCCCGAGTATGCATCCATCATCGACAGGAGCTCGTGCCCTGCTGTCGCATCCACCAGCTGGTCGATCCTCGGCAGCGGGAAGCTGTCCTTCGGGCACGCCTTGTTGAGATCACTGTAATCGATGCACATCCTCCACTTCTTGTTGCTCTTCTGCACCATTACAACGTTGGAAATCCACTTAGGATAATCCACCTTTCGGATGAACCCGATGCCCAGCAATCGGTCCACCTCCTCATGCATCGCCGCGTAATGCTCCGCCTTATACGCCCGCCTCTTCTGCTTCACCGCCCAGGCGCTAGCGCTGACGCTCAACCGATGGGATATGATGTTCGTGTTGATCCCGGGCATGGCTTTGTATGACCATGCGAACACCTCCTGCTTCTCCTTCAGCAGTGCGATCAGCCGCTCGGCTATCGCGGGAGCTAGCGATGCTCCGATCTAGACCGTTCTCTCCGGGTGTTCGGAGGATAGTTGGATTGTTCTCAGCTCTTCGCGCTCGGGGATGGGCGACACGGCCATTAGCTGTCGTCATCTGGTACTTCTGATCCTGGCGTGGGTTCCAAGGCGAGGACCTCATGCCTGTCCCGGGGTTTCGCAGCCTCCTCGCTGTTATATCCCCGGACGTATCCGACTCCGTGTTCGGTTGGGAAGCGTCCCAACAGCATGTGTCCCGCGATGATCAGTTTCAACTTGCAAATCCCTGGCCTCCCGATTATGGCGTTGTAGGGGGAGGGGGTGTCCATGACAATGAAATCCGTTCGGATCTCACTATGCGGAGAGTCGGGCGCGCCAATTTCAACCCGGAGGCTGTCACTCCCGATCGGATACGATGTCTCGCCCGTGAAGCTGGCGACGCACTCGTGATCCTGCGTTATCTTGCGCGTGGGCCTACCGAGCGCCGTGTACGCGTCAAAGTAGATCACGTTCACGGACGCCCCACTGTCGATCAGCACCCTCTTCATAAGGAATCGGTCGATGATCGCGTCGATCACGAACGGCAGGGTGCTATCCTTCGGGCTTCTCTCCTCGTCTTCCGCCGTGAAGCTAATGGCGGGCGCCTCCTTCCTTCCCACTTTGGGCGCTCTCCCCGACCCGATCACCAGCACCTCTCTGCTTGAGCGATCGGGCGATGACATTCCCTTCTTGCGCTTGCCCCCGGATATCGTGCTGATAGTCCCACGGGTCCCAGTGTTTGCCTAGCGCTGTTGTCCTGCTGCCCTGGGAGGGGTGGCCCGATCGTCCTTCCTTATATCCTCGAGGCCCTTCTTTAACATGAGGCAGCTGTTGGTGTTGTGGGTGGCGGCGTTGTGGTATTCACACCAGATGCTCGGCATTCGGCCGACCGGGGCCGCTGCTGCAGTCATGTTGTTTGGTGGCGGAAGCCGGTGTCGATGCAGGCGGAGAAGCTTCTCGGGCGACTGTTGGTCGACCACATAGACCTCCTGTCCCGCCGGTCGATAGCGCGGTGCTGGCGGTAGACGGGCGCCCTGCTGCGTCGGTCCCCTCGCCTGGTTGTAGTGGTTGCCCTGGTAGTTGTGGAAAAACGGCCTTTGGTGATTCTGCCTCTGCGCGTCCCGGTTCCTCTTGTGTCCTCCGGTTAGTTCCCCTCCGCCGTCCGAGGGTCGTCGGGGCTGAGCGTTCTCCTCCGGTCTGTTGGTGCTAGACTCGGAGGCGGACCCGTACACTCGCGTCTCCACCAACGCCTTCTGTACGATCAGATCCATGATCTCGTCGTAGTCGAGATGCTCCTTCCTCACTAGTTTCTCTACGAATGGGGTGGCGAGCAGGTTATCCATCAGGGCTACCTTGGCCACCCGTTTGTCAAGGTCCCTGCACGTACTTGCGAGCGTCCTCCACCGATTGATGTAGCTCGACAGGCTTTCGTCCATTCCCTGGCGGACCTTGAGGAGAATACACGTGGTGTTGTACTTGCCTTGGAACCGGTAGCGCTTCTGGAAGCTCTCCGCCAGCTCGAGGAACAAATGTATGGACCCTGGCGGGATCTCGTAGAACCAGCTTCGCGCTTCCTCCGCCAGCGTTTCCTGAAACAGGAAACATAGGGTTAGATCCGAATACCGGGTTCCGTCCGTGGTGGATCGAAACTCGTCCACGTGCGCGCGGGGATCTCCGCTCCCATCGAACCGAGCGATCTTCGTCGTCTTCGCATGGGGGTCCCTTCCCCTCTCCAGTATGTGTGCTGAGAACGGGCTGACCCGAGGGGCAAACGTCCCGCCCTGTCCGGCCAGCTTGTCCTTGCGCAAGCGCGAGACCTCCTCCGCCAGTTCCTCCATCCTCCGGAGGATCAGGGTGTTGTTCGTCGGGGTCGCCGATTCCTCCACGGGTGAGGGCGCTCGGGTTACCCATGCGCTGGTCCCGCCGAACGGGTGTTGCTCCTCGCTGGTGGTCTCCTGGGTCCCCTCGTGCTGCCCCAGCTGCTGGCTGACGAGCGCGTCCAGCCGCTCCTCCAATCTCCGACGGATTTGGCGCTCCTCTGCTCTCTCGAGCGCCGCCTCCCGTAATTCCTGGACCAGGCTGCTGACGCGTTCCTCGCCATCGTCCCTTTCGATCGCTAGTACATACCGCCCCTGTGAGTCTGGCGGCGTCTCCCCGTCGGGCGCATTACTGTCGTTAGTCGCCGGGTTGAGCATGTGGACTTTTGGTTTTTGTGGTGTTTATACGAGGTTTACAATTTGTAAGTTTCCCACAGACGGCGCCAACTGTTTCTACCAAATTACGCGCGGGGACGTAATCTGGCATAAGCAAGTACGAGTACTTCTTCTCCTTGTTGTACGTCCGAACGTTGGGGCTGTTCGGATGGTCGGGCGCTTCCTCTCTCTTCGGGTGTGCGGGTACGCGTGTTCGGGTGCGGCTGTTAGAAGAATACAACAACAAACGGGCGGTCAGGGGTCGAGACGGGGTGACCCGCCTTCAACGCTCCGATGCCTAAGTCAGATGATGTATTGGATATAACAGTCAAGCGAACGTGTGTGGAGTATAGTGTTTGGGGTGTTGAGATACATATCGTTTACCTGTAATAAATACCTTGCATATATAGGTGGTTGAGATTGCTACTCGATGGTGTCCTTCGATGTGGGACTGAACTGCTCTTGCTGATGTGTGATCCGTGCATTCGGCCGTGCGCTTCCACGGGCGCGTGTGTGCTCGGATGGGGTCGGTCTGGCGAGTGGAGTTGAAGCCTCCTTGGTGGTCTTTCGGACGGTCGGGTAAGTGTTACTTTCCTGTTTAAGCGGATAAGTATATTTAATCGAACAACTAACACTATACAAACAGTGGCAAAGATCGGTTTGAGACACAAGGAACTGGTTTCACGTAAGATACCTTTTTTAGTTAATCGATCTAACTAAAAACTACCTTGTTCTTCCACATAGAGGCCGATCGAGATCAACCGCAATCGTTGTCATCTCGGGAAAAAGCCAACACTGGTGCCGTTCTCTAGGCTGTTGGTATCTTTCATTGACGAATGACGAGGAAAGCAATAGTGGCATGGTGCAATGCAGAGAGGCGGAACCTTACTTGCAACACTCTTTGCTTTTTATTAGTCAAATTAGCCATGAGGGCAATGATGATAAATGTAATAGGCAGATACAAAATCTAAATATTTTATAATTGAATATATATGCGTAGATTAGATTTAAGAGGTGATTTTATCTTATATTGGACGATAATTCTATGGTCAAGAACCTTTATTACTAGACTAAAAAGTTGTATATAGTAATCAAATTATTTTATGATGGTGCAATATTTTGCAAACATGATACTTAGAATGAGATCGATGAGATCCAAACAAAATAATGATCCTGAAAATTGAATCATTTTTGCTAAACATAATTTTGCTTATTTTCTAGTAATATAGTTCTTTTCCTATGTAGTACCAATATTTCACTTTAGTGTCGTGTCACGTATTTAATATTTGGAGACTCCGTGTTTAAAGTGTTACGTGGCGTGTCCCAAGATATTGTTATTTGGACACTAGGAGACACTTCTTAGACACTCGAAAACACTCATTCAATACTTGGGGACACTTTAGTTTGTTAAATTATATATTTATTTTTATATATTTTTAGTATGAGGCATATTTATTATAGAATTATAAGATTAGAATTAAAAGTCTTTATACACAAATAAAATTATTCTAATTTGTACTCTGTTGTTCTCTTTAGCTTTGTATTTTTTTTCTTTACATTTTCAAAAATATTTTGTTTATTTAACTTTAATTAGCTTATTATATATTTGATATTTATATTAACTCAATTGTCGTCTCCATGCCCTATTTTTTTAAAAAAATTCGTATCTCGTGTTTCCGTGTCAGTTCTGGTGTCAGTTCTGGTGTTCTAGCAACATAGCTCTTTTCTCTAGCATCGGATTATAAAGGTCCTATACAACAAGATCTTTGAAAGACTAAGATGAAGCTCAAATGCTCAGTCCCAAAACCACACCGGTCATCATTTGACTAATTGACTCCACCTTTTCCCTCTTTTTTCTCTTTACGTACGTGACTTAAATCCACCTTTTTCCTCTTCAGTTACTCAAAATATCCAATTATTAGCTTCGTCCCCTTCATTTTTTAAGAGTAACTCTATAAGTATTTGCCCTAAGAAAAATATAGAAAAAAACGCATCGGAATCAGACGGCTGGGATTATGATATAACTGGCTGCCTTTAGTGCGCACCTCGTCTGCTTTCCATCACCACATTACTCCGTTACGAGCTAAAGCCATCATTCAGATTTTGACCTCTACATCACGCGCTGTCCATCAGCTACCTTTCTGTGTCCGGAAACTAAACAACACGCGCAGTCACCGAGCTGTGACCAACGAGTTGACAACTACCGTTCAAAATCAGATGATCATCACTATAGATATTATGCGGCTCGCCGCACCAGATAATGGGGCCGAAAGGGTCGAACATGTTTGGTCGGTCGGAGGCCGAAAACGTCTTCCTGCGTGACGGGGGGATTTGTGGTTCCGACACGTGGCAGGTTCAGATATGCGGACTCGTGTAGCGTACTGGATCGGTGGTCTATCTCTATGACTGTGATAAAGTCCAAACGGTTTTGCGTCGCTCGGTATCCAATCCAACTAAACCAACCAAGACGACCATGGCTTCTCATACAATTTTGGTCAACAAGCTCCCACACTCTTTAATTTAGTGTTTTGAGACTCGGCCGATTTATTACTTGCTTGGTGAGAATTGACCACATAACCCATATTTTCACTTCTCTTTCTCTCTCTCTCTCTCTTTCATTTTGTATTAGGTATTACCAAAGAAATAAGGTATAACAAAGAATGAGGTACACAACTGGTTCAAACAAATGATCACCTGATATATTACCCCACAAAAAAATTTAGAATTCAAAGAAAAAATAATGTAACTCAGTGTCGAGCCACTAAGTTTAGTTACATGGTTTAGAGACATCTACGTATGCCATGTACACCATGCACGTATAAGCAATGTAAGTAATATGTTTAATTGCTTATGCACCGAAGGAGAGGTGAAATGTACACCATTTTTTCGTTGACAAACCACACATTTTATTTCTTCATATTTCTTTTGCAATGTGTGTTCATCCAAATTACATATGAATATTATAAAAAGAGGTGTACTTGATAAACAAAACGGTGCCAGTTTCATTTCTAATTTCACAAATTAATGCACTCTTGTTTCAGTTCAACAAGCAAAATGACCAAAGGGCATAAGTATGATCGGGTGCAGGGTTTTGAAGTTTGGTGGAACCACCAATTATACATCGACCTCCGAGTGATCCAGCCGATTATCTGCCGAGTTTTTGAAACCCACGTACGGGCTACAGTATAAAATCTTAGGGAATCCGATACGTATACAAAAGCAGCTCTGCTTTAAGCTGCAGGAGTCAGACTACTGTTATCTCTCTTGGGCTTTGGACCTCTCTCAATGGTTTACCAAGTTCATATCTCAAAGCAATGATGATCGATCATAACCTAAGCTAGCTCCACCGGCCATGATGAAGTTCTCACAGAGCTCCTATGGTGATCTTGCCCGCATTAGATCATCTATTTTTTGGGGAAGTGTGGATGGTTACAAGAGAGAGATATAGAGCAGAGACATGAGCATGGGATCTGCATGTTTTTATTGCACAGGCCCTGCAAATATGGATCATGCAAATCCTTTCTCAAACTTTTTTCTCTCCTTTCTTGGGAGCATAACATTATTTTTCATCCCAAAGAAAGAAAACTAATTAACCAACCAAGAACACATCCCATCATTTTCTTGTCCTGTTTTAAGGCATCCAAGGATTAATTAACAATCTTCTTTAACTTCTCTGTTTAATGGCTTTATGTTCACTCTTGATGGGTGACAATTATCTTATTTCCTTATGCCCTATCTGCATTATATATGGAGGTGGAGACCCCTAAAGCCGGATGTTTTGTAGCGTTGTATCATGGTTGGACCGAGATTGAGTTTGAAAGTGACTGCACTAATGGTGACAGCCCTGACGAATGAGGTGGAAAATCGGTCTGAGATTGGGGCATGTTGGAGGACTGCTGTGAGTTCATGTGAAGAGGAAAGACTTCAATCCACTATATCGATGATAATACGCAAAATAGCACGAATTAGTTTACACTATTTTTTTATATTTTTTTTGAAAAAAGGAGATGGGAAGAAGACCCTAGCTGGAAGCTCTTGAAGGTCCAACCCCATTTCTGATATTATTACTTAGAAAATAAATGCCGCGAGGAGGACGTAATACATTTGCCTCGAGCAACATTAAATGTGCAATATAAATCTTCAAAAAGAACATTCCGGATAATCACAGAACACTTTGTTAATGGCTTAGAGAATAATTATAGGTTGGTCACTAGATTAGATTCTAGGTTGGTCTAGACAATAATTCTACGTAAGAGTGGCTTGGACACTAAGCAAAAGCAAATGCATTGGTTTGTGTGCTAATACATCAGGGTTTTATTAACCTTAATACAACATAAGGCGCATAATAGCTTTAGCTAGCCATGCATATAGGGTCAGTGGCTTTGGGAGCAAGAATGTCACATTGTACAATCTCCCTCAGCTCCCTCTATCTGCTCTCTTAAGGACATGAACAAAAATAAAAGAAGGATGTTTGGGGCTGTGTGCGTGGTAGACACATCAAGTGAGAAAGAGAGTATCTTTTATGGGATAGAGGTCAGCAACAGCACGCTTTGCTTCTTGAGTTGAACAAACTCAGAGGACTAGCTAAGCTAAAGCTAAGCTAATGCTAAGCTGACAGCCTTCCCCTCCCATTTGTAACATTTAGAGGGCTCTGGTTGCGTGTGTACTCTTCTATTACTGTTTCCTGTTTTGGGGTCGGAATCTCTCTCTTTCTCTCCCTCTCTGGTTTCTTCTCTCTCTCTTTCAATTTTCCCTTGTGCCATATATCACTCTCTCAAAACTGTTTTCTCAACCTCAAGTCCCAAAAGAGAGAGAACCCACTCAGGAAAAAAAGAAGATAAAAGCTTTGGCTAGCTAGAGATATCAATCCCAAACCTATTGTAGCTTCACATCCCTTTTGCTTTTGGGTTGGTGTTCTATTTGTTTTTTCTCTCCATCATCATCTTTGTGGGGTTTTACATACACTTTGACCGTCTCTCTTATTTGTTATAAGAGTTTTTTCTTCTTTGAGGTTCCTCTTCATCAACCTCTGTGGTTTTGCTTCATAGTTTGAGCTTTGGTTTTTGAAAACACTTTGTATAAGGTATGGGACTTCACTTGTCACCTCTGTGATCTATTGTTTTCTTGTTCATGTACATGATGTACATGTGTTTGAGGTTTCTATCAGTACCAAGTTTGTTGAATTTGCATTATGTGATTTGTGTTTCAATCTCTAACTGTCTTACACATTCCTTTCATTTCAGAGTGAAGTTTAGAAGGAGGCGGAAAAGTTTGAATATTTGAGTTTCTGGGTCATATGCAAAGGATGGAAGAAAAATGCCCTCAACTGCTGGATTTGATTCCGAAGAATAGAGAGTGGCTCTTGAGCCAAGACGAGAGAAGAAGCCATGGTGGCTCTTCAGAAGAGAAGACGTTGGAGCTTAGGCTGGGGCCTCCAGGTCCACAAGACTGGTTGACAAAAAACAACGCTTCCAGAGGCCATAGGGAAAGAGATGATGAGTCTCTTCTCTCCCTTGGCTACTTTTACAACGGAAACCAAACCAACCATTTTGGTTCTGCTTCATCTCCTTCGGGGTACCCGCACAACCAGACAAAAGGACCTTCCTTTCTTCAGTTCTCACCAAGCTCTCAGAGTTTGCCTGTCACTCAGAAGGCGTCACAGCCCTGTTGCACTAAAGTTGTAGACTTGCAGAGCGCACAGAAGATAGCAGCAGCAGTTTCTGCAAACACAGCTGTGACGAACAACACTTCTCAGAAAAGGTACTCTCGGCTTTTCTGATTTTCCATCTTTCTTGTGTGTATCTTCTAGTTTTTCAGCAGGAGGGATATTCACTCACAAGGTTCACACTGATAGAGCTGAGGCTTGTAGACAAACTGTGGTCCATGCATAATTGCTTCACGTCTTTATGTTTCTTTTATTTCTGTATATATAATATCCCGTCACTGATAAATATTCTCTCTTTTCTTCACTAGTGTCAAATTATTTGCCTAAATCACTAAATATTTACTGACATGATGCACAGATTTTTTTTTGTGTGTTAATTTTTAGTGTGTAATACTTATATAAATTGTTCATGGTTTATTCACAAGCTTATACACTTTAGTTTTTGTTCTTCAATCCTCTGCTTTTAATACCACATTGGCACATCTTAAAATGTGTTTGGACTAATTATTTCTCTCGTTTAAATAGAACTGCTCCTGCTCCAGTTGTGGGTTGGCCTCCAATTCGGTCATTTCGTAAGAATCTTGCAAGCAGCAGCGCTTCAAAACCAGCACCAGAGTCTCCGAATGAAGCCCCTAGCAAGGTTCCTAATGCCAAATCAGTTCAAACCAGCAGAAAGGGCATGTTTGTAAAAATCAATATGGATGGAGTCCCCATCGGCAGAAAAGTAGATCTCAGTGCTTATGCCAGCTACGAAAAGCTTTCCTCAGCTGTTGATGAACTCTTCCGTGGCCTTCTTGCAGGTAATAATCATCATAGTTCCCGTACTGTGCCCCAAATTGTGACTTTACATATGATAAATCGTTCTCGTTTTGGTTAGTTGAACAGCATTGTTTGTTATATTCTATATATAGCTTTGACCATCACAGTAAATTTTCTTAATTTTCATATCTTGTTCTCTTTGGTTGTTTGTAAAAATTCATCTGTGTGTGCATATCAAAATATTTTTTTTGGATTATAATTCAAACCTAGATTGTCATGCTATGTCTGGTTTCATAGCATATATTCCTATATATCATACAGGGTCTAATATGATATATAACATTCTTAGTCATCATTTTTTACCAAACCATTTTTATAATGCATAAAGTTTAACCACATCTATAATGCATAAAGTTTCACAAATTATTTCTAATAGTATTATCCTACATTCTTTTTGAAGTTGCTTATCTTTTTTCGTCTTTGGTCTAATAATCTAATCATGTTTCGTTGTTACTCTTATGTTTAGCTCAAAGAGAATCCTGTGCTGGTGGAATCAAGAACACAATAGAAGAAGAGAAAGAAATGGCAGGCTTATTGGATGGAAGTGGAGAATATACTCTTGTTTATGAAGATAATGAAGGTGACAGGATGCTTGTTGGGGATGTCCCGTGGCAGTAAGCGTCTATCTTATCACTCAGGATCTGATGCAAATTAAAATTAGATTAATGTTCTTCCCCATATTATATTCCTTCAAACACTTGAGATATGATTTGAGCCTATAGCAGCAAATCTCCCATTTTATAAAAATATGCAGAACCAGATTCGTAATTCTTAACAATTAATATGTTTCCTTTTTCTTTTTCTATTCATGAAGATCATGGTACCATTTATGTTTGTTGTTAAGTTATATGAGTGTAAGGATTGATTTCCACAAGTAGATGAATTGGCACCATTGCATGTCGTTTTGCACCTGAACAACTTGCATGATTGTCCCTTTGTCATTATGTCTTGCAGTTTTGCATTTGGCAGTTTGCTTAAACAATTAGTATTGACAATTGATTCTTAATGTTTGATCTGCAGCATGTTTGTGTCTACTGTGAAGAGGTTGCGTGTGCTCAAGAGCTCTGAACTTTCTGCACTTGGTAGTAAGTTTGATATTTAACTAAATTCATTTTCCTACACTCAAAATTGGTTTTGCTTAAATTTGCTATGTACTAATAAGAAATTCAATTCTGCAGTTCGCAGGGGTAAAGAACTCGCCGGTTGAGCATGTCGTCTCTGGAGATCGGAAGTCTGTACTTAAATTTTATTAGACCTAATTTTGTTTTCCTACCTAAAGTTTTGGTATTATAATTTCTCTGTGAAGAAAGGGAAAGAAGAAAAGTATCAGCTGCAACCAACTGATGTCTATGAGTGGTTTGTTTTGCTAATATTTGGTAATGATTCCTCTGGGCTGTGGTAGAAAAATGAGTAAACCAGACAATGTGTTGTGATGGAAAATATTTCTAACTTATTTTAGCTTGTGTAAGATACTTTAAGCCAAAATGGTAAGGTGTCAAACGCTTGGGTGAATTGTCTATCGACGTTTCAGTGTTTGGAACTTTGGATTGATTTGGCACACATGTGAACTCTCCTATCTATTTGATTGAGACCACTGGATTTGTTGCATTACATAATATGAAAAGAAGAGGAAAACATGATTGAAAACCTGTAACTAATTTGGCCACCTTTCTTTCCTTGTGATCGAGACCATTGGATTGTTAACTCTTAGTGGCGTTGATACCATAGGATGATTTACAGGAATGAACAATAGAAAGGAAGCAAATGCTTCTATTCCCATTATTGGAAGACTCGAGGAAACATATATTTGAAATTTGTTAACCATCTCCTACCCGACTCTTAAATTATTGTAGGACAGAAATGTCTGAAAAATAAATATTTTATATTGGACTTGAAAGATTGAAGTCTTAGCGAGCAGCTCGGTTAGAAGATGTAGCTTGGTGAGCGGTCAAGTGGTTAACAAAGTCCGTTTCTAGATCAACTTAGGATTGTGAATTCAGCATAGCTGATTCATGCGGCTTAATGTCTGTCATACCTTTTCTGTTTCAGATAGGTTTCTTCTAGTGAAAGAATTGTGATAGCATTAGAACTATATAAAGATAGGACCCGTGTGCTGGATGGTGTTAGAGTTATATTGAGAATCAAAGAGCAAGAGCAGAAGAAGTTTAAGAGAATTAAAAGACGACTACTGAGCATTATATAAGGAAAGTAAGAGCATTGGTGAAATGGTCCCCGATCAAACATAAAACATTTGCTATACGCAAGTACACCTAGACATCTCGTCAAGATTTTCTATCTTTGCAGCCAGACGATCAAAGTGCTTGTCACCGAACGAGTGAGAGTATTGCAATCAGAGGAAGCAATTACCACAACTGGAAGATTGAAGAGCTTGTCATCGATCGAGTGAGAGTTTGGATATCCAAAGGGAGTAAACGCGACTGGAAGGTTGAAGGGCTTGTCACATATCGAATGAGAGTTCAAACATCCAATGAAGCGGTGTTCTCAACACATCGTCGGAGAAGTTACTCTGCTTTGCACTCGTAAAAGGGTAGTGTGAGGTATCGATTTCTGGGGCTCTGCTAGAGACACATAAACCCAAAGTCCTAGGTTAGTAGGCGAGAAGGACTCATTCAGGCAAGGTTGGTGCTCTCCTTGTCTTAATCGCTTACTAAGAAGTCAGGCAGTTTTAAGTTTTATATTCCGTTGAGAGACTGTGGCACGCCAGCACATGAAGCACATATAAGATAAACCGACAACTACGGTCAAACTATCTGAAGTCAGTAAAAGAGACTGGTTTGCGGAATGATCTCTCTGCGAGAGATATTTTAGCGTCAAACATCTATATCTGGGGAAAAGGCAAGGGTGATTTTGTTTCTCACTTATTTTACTTGGACCTTAAAAAGTCGCTTATGATGTTTGACTGCAAACAAACTATTAGTAGCATCATAAAAACTAAGCAAACTTGTTGTGCATAATTTAACCGTATATAGGCCATAGCAGATGGAGCAGTAATTGTTAAGCATTTTTCCCATTGAGCTAATAAGTACCACTTACTCAAATTGGCCAACTTTTGATGTAAAAATGAAGAGAAAACTAGTAGAGCACCAGATATCCTCAAAGTAGGATCGACAATATTACGTACGTCATTGGAGGAAAATAGAACATGAACTAATTAAATTAAAGGGTCCTTTGACTTAAAATGACAAAAGAGTTACAAAATTACAGTATTATAAAATTTACATTATTGTGATGTTGGCGGTCAATGTTCGTCACTACGAGCGTGACATTACCAAACTTATTATTTTCGTCCTTTTGGATTGGGTTACCTTGATCAATGTTCGAGAGTAATTTGCTGATTTATAAATGTGGCTAGATGAAATATTGATATGTCGGCTATTGACTCATGCGGAATGATTTTCTGTGTCAGATAATTTTTGGGATGACGCAATTATCTAAAAAAAGATGAAAATTGTACAAATAAAGGGTGAACTTTTTTCGAAGCAAACTGATAGTACTCGAACAATGTGGTGGTCAGATTGGAGCATATATTCGACTGTGTAACCTGTGTTATATATGTGTCAATGTGTGTACTTGTAAAATTAAAAGCTGTCCGCACAAATTGACAATATTGTAGCATGCTGTAAAGCTGGTATTGATACTTGAAATTGACCATAGTGTATATAGGTTGGGGCACTGAGCTCCCCATACACATTTTTAGTGCCAATCTTGAATGCCATTTTGATATGAACAAGAACAACCAAGTAAAGCTCCTACACAGAGAGAGAATAATGGATTGTAAAGCTCCTCACAGTATTCATTGAATGCTCATTGTGTTCCTTTTGGCTTTGGACCCTAGTTAGGCAGAAAGCAGACAGTCATACTTTTAACTCATTATCCTTTAGAAATAATGAAGTGAACCACCAACTTTACAACTGTCTTGTTCAAGATTGTTCTTAATTAGCAGACGTGAGAGACAAATGGATCTCAGTAACATGTATTTACTTTGATAGACAATGTATATATTAACCCTTCAACCTGTCCCTAATGTGAGCAAGACTGAAACTTGTAGATGAGAAAGAGAGTGACTTCCCTTTGTACATAAACTATAATCAACATGGTGAATTTGGAAAACTGTCGGGACTGTGGGGAGAATAGGATCGGAAGGAGTATCACAAAAGCTTGGGGACAAATTAAGGGTCTCTTCCCATGATTGGGAGCTGCCTAACTTTGGGACGAAAAATGCGACTAGCTAGCTATACAGGAGAGGTCTTTAGAACAATGGAATACTGTTTTGTGGTCTCTAAATTTGAGTTTTGTGGTGAGGATATGTTGTTCCTTTCAATCATGTATGAAAGGAACTACATGCTCTTTCTTTCCGTATGAGCTTTTTGTTGTTGTATTGTATTATTCATAGGGATATTGCTCTCATTCATGACTTTTTCAACTTTCCTGCTCTCAAAATCTTAATGGGTTTCTTCATTTATAAGAACTTATATAACATAATAACAGATGCTATTATATTTTCTTTTTCTCTAATTTTTTATATCAGATGTAATTTTATTTTCAATATGAAACCATATTACTAACATAATCTCTGTTCTTTGGGAAATATAAGGGACAAGGACCTAATATGCTGCTGATTGCTGATCTCTGATATCACCTCTTCTGAAAGATTAACATAAGACAGAATGCAATCACATGACAAACTAAACCTGTGACGATCAAGATGATTATACAGAGATTCCAATCATGAAGATCATAGCCGCTTTTCCTAAGCATCCCACAACGTGTTATTGACCATACTCCATGGTACCTGTAACAAAAAGGAAATGTTTCATTAATGATGTTGAGATCAAAGAAACTCAGTGATACTAGTTCACTGATGTTGCAATCACTTTGTGCAGAGAAGAGTTGTGTACTACCTTTTGGCATTCGCAAGTACAAATGCTTCCAAATCCCACATAGGGTAGCATAAGTTGGCTAGAATATTCAGAAGTTTACTGTCTTGCGGCTGTGTTTCTGAAAGAGTTAAAACAACAGGAAGAAGGACTGATAACTGCAAGAATAGCAAGCTTGTTAAAATTAATGTGACAACTAAATGTTCAAATGACAATCTCTTAATGCTTCATTTCTTTTACTTACTAGCTGAGCTGCGCCTTGGTCAAAGGAGATTGCTAAGATATAGGCAATACCAGTTACATAGTACACAAGGCAGACTAGAACAATGTAGTTATCCGCTAAACTAAATCTTGGGTTGGTGAAGAAGTAGAACATGGACAGATACACCAAGGGTTTAATCAATGTGTTAAAATGGTCGATTGTATCCTTGGCAAGAAAATAAGCCAAGCTGCTCATTCCAGATGCAGCCTCTCTCCAATAATGTAATCTGTCCAGAGAAAATGATCTCAAAGCCGCGATTTTGCAGAGTAGAGCTGAAAACAGCGGATGTAAACAATCTTAGGCATATGAATTAGCTATCATATCTCATTTACCAAAGTAGATGTGGACATTAACGTAGTCATTTTACACTGAGGCATTTTTGCAGTTCCTATATTACTGCAGAAAAGCAACACAAAGAAAGAACATTAAAAGTATCAGTGTCTAAAAATAAAGAAAACGACCGACTTCTAACTAACAGTACTTACAAACTGCAATAATGGTGTAAGTGTGACCAAGTGCACCAAAAGTTTGATCGCCCACTTTAGCAAGTGATCCTAAACAGACTCCAGCTAGCTAGTAATAAGATCAAATAATCAACTGCTTGTACTCGAGCTTCTCGAAGTCTTTGCTTACCAACTCTGACATGATATATACAGAATAATCAATTCAAGTTGAAAAAAAAAATTGAATACAGAAAAAATTTGAATGAACAAATAATCAGACTAAAAAGTATTAAAAAGAAAAAAAATTAAGTAATTTCGGATAAAATAATTCTTTTTGAAAAGAAAAAAAAATATTAAATACACACAAAAAATCAAGACATGGTTATAAAAATAAATTTATACCTGTCACATGACAGCTTATAAACAGCTTATCCTTATTTGTAAAATTTTGTTCTTTATTGTCTAAAATAAGGATGTTTGCTATTAATTTTATCTGTGAACTGGCATAAGCAACATGCAGTCGGTATAACCCGGCGCGACCATATTCCCTAGTATTTGTCGAGTGTACTAAGACCTCAGAAGCATCTGATCATTTAACGTTACCAAGAGAACATGAATTGTCAGAAGAGTTTTGGAAAGCTTCTACTAATTTGATTGGTTTTCCGAAGAAAGCATCTCAATACTTGTATTATTTTGGACATGAATATGGAATTACACAAGGAAAAAAATGGTAATTAGCAGGCCGAAGCAGTATAACATTGGCCGCTCACAGGTCCTGCTTTTATACAAGCAATTAAACTCTTCTTACTTTCTGCAATGCCACAAACTAAGTCCCCAAAAACATAACATTTTTAGGGTGGAAAAGGGCAAAGCAGAAAGGCGCGAGCATAAGATGAAAAATGGGATAGGTTCTAGTTGAAACAGAAAAGTAAACTGCCAAAAAGGTAAAACTTTCTTTAGCAGGAAACTCTAGTTTCCTGGAAAAACTCAAGACTCAGCATCTCCAAGGTACTGTGAATGAGAGGCAGCAATAAGGGCAGCTCCAATACCAGAACCATCATTAGAGTGCTCAATAACAATGGAGTCACCAACTTCTCCCCCGAGCAATTCTCTTAGGGCATTCTCCATGCACTTACTATATTCGGTGTAGTGCTCAAACAAACCACCATCCAAAGCTACCACTGTCTTCTGACTTTCCCCTTCTCTGTATACATCTCTTCCCAGCTTTTTCAGAACCCCCAAAATTCCAGCAGCAGCAAGGCGAGCCCCACGTGTAGCCACAATATTGCAGAGCTCAACAATAAGTTTCCTTACTTTAAGAGAAGAGTTCGATATCTGATATAGAGCAAACAATTATTCAAAAACACCAACTCCACCTAGTAAGTAATAAAGCAGTTGGCTTAACAGTGCAGTCACTCATCAAAAGACCGAAATCACCATGGTAAAGCAGAGAAAGGTTTAATATCCATTCAGATATTCTGAAAGTTAGATATACCTCCAATACGTTCTTCAGTTTTTCACGTACAACTTTAAGATCGTAGGAGGTGTCATGATGCATTGCGGACATATCAGGTGTTCTGCGTGATTCAAATCAAACAAACTAAGTACTTTGCAAAAACGAAAAATTAGATCTGAAGTAAAGGCACAAAGCAGCAACGTATAGAGCAAAGAGTACATAGTAGGCTCAAGAGATAACCTCAATATGAATGGAATCTTTAACTTTGGTGGAACAGTTTCACCAAAAATCAAAGCCTCTTCAGCAATCCTACAAAGAGCTCGGCGAACAATTTCTCCCAAATACATTCCCGAGATTATTTTCTCAAAAATCTGAAGACACAATTGCAAGACATTAGCATACATGTATCAGAAGATAGAAGCAAACTGAAGTAGTATATAAGAACAATCACCTGCTCGCCCGGATTTAAACTCTCAGTGTCCAATGAATGATCATATTCTGTTAATGGAAGATGAGCTGACCTGAAGTTGCCCCACTCCATGTTGATAACCTGTGAGTCCATTGACGAGATGTTATAATATATCAAGAACAGAATTACAAACGAAATGAGCTAGAGATTTGTCAATGGTTGTGAAGGAACTCCTAACCATGTCTCCAGACTTGGGTAAAAGACCATGCCATTTTGGTATCGCCTGTGCACGTTCCACATATGCTGCATTTGTCCCAGTACCTAAAATCACAGCTGCCACAACGTCATTATTGTTGTACCTACCGCCAGCCAATGTCCCAACTGTGTCATTAACCTGATGAAAGAGTGTTGTCATTAACACCCAACTTTGGCACACATATACAAATAACATAAAAAAGCCAAAAACATATATATATTCACAGGATCATAATGAAGGTCCGCATATTTAACTTTGCATCACTAAATACAGCTTACCAGAGCGGACACACGCATATCAAGGCCTTGCTTTTCAATGGCTTTACTCAATTCAGCCACAACATCTTGGCCAACCTATTCAACAGGCAGCTAAAGTCAGTAAGGTAGAGATAGGTAAACAACGAAATTATGGTGATTGTAGAATATGTCTAGATGATGAACATAGAGAGAAGTTGTGTCTGACTATGATTATAAGAAACAGAAAGAGAGCTAGATGTTTGGGGATGATGAGGTAACATATAACAAAAAAACACCAAGTCTACATGTTCATTTAACTCTTCCCTATGTTTTTTATCACAAAAATGACATAGCTCATTCTCAGTGTGAAAATGTTTGGTGGTACACAAACAAGATGTTTTAAGAACAGTGGTGCTTCACTTTTCTGTTTAAGAGTTAGAAACCGGACTCTAAATGATTGAATATCATCAATGTCCAAGTTTATGACTCAACATACAGTGATTAATTTTAGTACTACTAACACATGATATAGACGCATTCTCAACATATGTCTGATAACTACACACTAAATAGCAATTATACAGGAAAGACACCAAAATGAAGTAATCAGACAAAAAATGAATGTCCAAACTGTAGTATATGTCTAAGACGCCATAATAACAGTGCATACTATCCCAAAAGATCAACCATTTACAAGAAATCTAACTAAGTTTTACAATGAAAGTATATATAAATATGTATGTTGAAGAGCTCTGGACTTCTTTGCTATCTGCTGGGAGCAATTACTAGATACAGCTACTATGATGTAGTCGCCTTAAACTTTTTAGGTAGATAAGCACTTATACAAACTAATACGGATAAGTCTATACAAGATTGGAAGAAAGGACATAGTTGTGTACATAAAAGTAATGAAAACTGAGCAAAGTGCATCACTAAACATCTCTTCTTAGTATGAGTATATGCATTTTCTGTTTTTGTCTTTTCAGTAAAGGTGAATAATAAACCAAGCCATAAACAAAAAATTAGAAAATATTTAAGAAGACAAAGAAATGAGGACTGAACTGCATCTTCTATAGAGAATCCCTTGGTCCACTTCATGAGACACCCAGAATTAATCGACGTTTGCTGCACCGGGAACGAGAAGGTGAAACCAAGTTCCCTCTGCCTGCCAGGAGGGAGTTGATATTCGGGACCTTCTTTCCCCACAAATTTGGAAAGCTCCACTGCAATGAAATCAAACAGCGCCTGAAAATCACAGGATTCACATCCACTTATTTGTTAAGACTTAAACTTCAAAACAACCTGAACTAGATTAACAATGTAAGTGTCAAACAACTTACATCCGAAGTCCCAACCATCAGATTCTCCGGAATCGACACCTCCGTAAACTCCTGATTAATCAATCCACGACCTTTCCCTCCCAATTGAACCCGCATTACACGGAAATTCGTGCCACCGAGGTCCAATGCATAAAATAACCCCTCCTCATTCCTGAAAACATACAAAACATGAGAGCCACAAACACCAAAAGTTAAGTTCACACCTTTTTCCCTTAAAAATCTATTTAACCGCAGTAAAAACAAATCCAGATTCAATCCTGCAAACATTTCCTCAGTAAAAAACTCAACACAATTGTTTACAATCAACAGATTAAATTGGATCTTCGAATCCGTTAAAACAGATCATGATGTTTCTACCCGGAGGGGAGATTATCGACGTAGCTGATGATCATCTTGAGCTTGCTGCCGCCTTCGGAGGCGAGGCCGGTGTGCATCTCGACGTTCATGGCGTCAGCGACTTGTTTAAGCTTCTTAATGGGGGTCCCACACTTCTCTTCCAGCTCTTTGACGATGGCGGTGGCTTTGGACCACTGACTGGAGCAACGCATGCGCTGACGGACCACGAGAGTAGCGGCGACGGCGCACACGGCGACACCGCAGACGATCACGACCGCCTTCTTCCCCATTTTTTTTTTCCTTTGGATTCTTCAGGTGAGATGAGATTGGGTCTGGAGTGAATGAAAGAGAAAAATGAAATGGTAGAGAGAATGAAGGAAGCTCTCTCAGATAGTTTGGTTGGGAGAGAGAGTGGGGCTACATTTAACGGTATGACTTCCCCAAATATTGGAAAATTCAGACACTAATTTCTTTTATTTTTTCTCTTTTTCTTATTTCTTTTCTCCTTTTTGGTGAACAGTTTTTTTTTATAACTAAATCCAACCTACTACGGTACAGTTTTACACACCCAATGCTTTTGATAAATGAATCTTTATCTAAATAATAATATAGACAAATAAAGACATCAACTCGACCTATATTGGGTAATAAGATGATTAAGATGTAGATACAAAATATTAGATAATTGTTTTTAAGCTCAAAGTCCGTAAATAATGACGTAGCAGATTCCGGGACTGTGCATTACCTATTTCGAGATCAACCATAAGTTCAAAACAAGACTTAAAATAGAGGCTTATGTTAATACAAGTCTAAAAACCAATGCAAAAAACAAAAGCAAGAATTAAAGCTTAAAATGTCTTCGGAGAACAGGCCTGCTTCCAAGTTTAAATCTTTGGATCCAAATGAGCCTGACCCAAAACTTCCAATAGCTTTCTGGCCCAGTCGACAAGGTTTGAGGCCCACTCAACCCAACGCAAGTCCTAGGCCCAGCAAGAGCCCAAGGACTCGATGGATTGACCAACCGAGAACGAACCTTGAAACCCATTGTTTGTTGGCCGCCGTTCATCACCGAAAACCGGACTCCCTTGCCATCAGCCAAACCTGTACCGCCGCACAAGGACCATGAGAGTGCAAAGCCAATCCCAAACACAATGTGTCGCCGTAAACACCAAACCTGCAGCATCCACGTTCGCGCACCAAAACCACACTGAGCACGGTATGATTTCGACGTGAAGAATCTGGCCGCAAAACTCCAGTCTCTCGTCTCCTTGTAACCTTGTTGATCGACTTCAGGTGAGCCCGAACCGGTCGGCACCTCCACTCTTTGGCTCCTTGCACACACCCCAAGGTCGCGTCCCCAGATCGACCTCGCCACCACAGTCCCAAGACAGGACAATCGATCTCGAAGAAGTCACAAACCAAATCTGCAGCCACTCCAAGATCTTTCCCTCAATCCCGCAACCAATGAATCTCCAACGCCCACATGAGTGAGGAAGGACAAGCCTTCGACCACCACCAAACGGTGAGGCAGAAAGCTCACCCAATCAGAACCCTGATCCGCCCTAGGAAAACCGCCAAGTAGACCAGAGGGTACTCGCCTATGAGGAGGAAGCTCAAGTTCCCGACAGGCAAGACCCTAGGGTTCGCCGCCGCAAGGAGAAGCGACCCATGAAGAAAAACTTTTTAAACTTCTCATTTTTGTTAGATAGTTTGTTTGAGTACTCGGAATATATATCGACACTCCGAACTTAACTTTGAGGTGAGAGCTACGACTCGGGTAAGACGAAGATGAAACTCAAAAATTCAAGGCAACGTCACACAGTCACACTTATCCAAGGATTACTGGCACATTAGCTTGTAAGAGGAAACTTATACGGCAATAAAAATCCTAACCCAAATCATTATCTCAAAACTCTTAAAGACACCCTGGTTTTGTAATCATGTTGCTCCCAACTATAAGGTTGGAGATCGTTGGATCCATCATTCGTCACAAAAAAAAAATGGAGTTCGAAAATTGATGGGTGAACACAAGCACGCACACCTACTAAGAGCAGCTGCACCGCGACTGGATCGAGCAGCTCGAGCAGGTCGAGATCGGCGGGCCCCGGCACCGGCAGCACGAGCAAGGTCGAGATCGGCGTGCACCGGGGACGAGCAAGGACAGCGACCGCACGTTGACGGAGGGGACGAGCAGCTGTTGCTCGTTCTCGTGCTCGAGCAGGTGATGACGTCATCCACGCGCGTGGGTGACGTCATCGAGTGTAATTTTTTTTCACCGTGGCGCGTGCATTGCACGCGCCAGTAAAAGATAAAAAAAATTTTACCGGACCAATGGGGCACTGACACGTGGCAGCCCGAAAAAAAAAAAAAAGTAACGGTCAGATTGATCTGGACCGTCCATTTCAAATCAAAAATCTGATCGGACGGTCCAAGATTCAACCGAAACGGTAACCTGATTTTTTTTCTGAATTTTCTGATTTTTTCTGCCATTTTGCAAAATAACCCCTGAAAAATTGCAAAAAAATCCCTAAAAATTCCAAAAAATTGCAAATAACACCCTAGTATTTCTCTATAAATACTACATCAATTTTCATTCACATCTCACACAAATTCATTCTCTCCTTCCTCTTCTCCTTCATCCTCCTCACAAAATGTCGAATTGGCAAGCTTCCGAAGATTTGCAACTTTGTATTTCTTATTGTCGCATTACCGTTTGCCCAATTACCGGCAACTTGCAAAAGTCCGACAAATTGTGGGAAAAAGTCTATGCCGATTATAAGGAAAATTGGTCTCTTGCGCATGGTGAATCAAGGCCGGAGCCTAGGACCCAAACCGCGGTTTCTTCTCGTTTTACAAAGTTGAAGCCGAGTTTTCGAACTTGGGGTGCCGCTCTTGCATATGCACGAAGGAATGTACAATCCGGGGAAAATTTGCAAGATGAGGTAAGTGTTAATAATTTTGTCGTAAAGCTCATCTATTACATTTATTTTAATCAATGTTGACATCTCCATTTCGTAGATATTATTTTGACATACAAATTTTTGGCACCTTAGATAAGAAAAGCTCAATCATGGTACGTGGCACAAAAAAAAAACAGTTTACCAAGTTTGATTGTTGGGAAGTGATGAAAAACCATCCAAATTTTCGGGCCGTCGAACCTACCATACCACCTCCTTCATATTCCAACTCCGCAACTACTCCTCCTTTTACCTCAATGCCTCCCCCCGTCGACGTGGAGGATGATGAAGTCATTCCAACACCACAAAGCAATGAAGAAGAAGTGTACTCTAGTCCGGTTAGACCAATCGGAGTGAAGGCGGCCAAGGAAGCCAAAAGAAAGGGGAAAAGAGCATGCTCATCTTCAAATGAGGTAAGAGATGAGGTTTTGAAAAACATGATGGAAAATCAAAGAATGCATCTCGCCGGGCAAAAAGAAACTGATGCCACTGAACTAGCTTTGTACCAAAAACAACTCGCCCTTAAGGAGAAGGACTACAAATTGAGGGCCGAAGCGGAGGATTCAAGGATAATGGCAATGGATACGGATGCTATGACCCCAAAATCGAAGAGGTATTTTTCGAAGAAAAAAGAGAGTATCCTAAAGAAATTGGAGGAAGAGGAAGGAGATGGTAGCGATGAAACATTTTCAAATTGTTATCGCCCACTGTTTCAGTAGTTTGGTATTTGTTTTTCCATTATTTCTTATGTACTTTAAATTTCCAATAATTCTAGGGTTTGATTGAAATGATGTACTTTAAATTTCCAAATAATAAAAACGCACTTTTCTTATTACATCAAAGCTCACGCACAGTACAACAACACATAATGACTTAAAATCAAACACACATCACTCAAACAACTAAAAGGAAAAACAAATAAAGCAAACATGTTGCAAACCAGGTTAATTAAAATTACACACCCACATCATTTAAAGTCGTTCGCCGGTCTCTAGATACCAGTTGTGCTTAACTAAGTCCTTTTGCAACTCTCCATGGATGTACGCAGATTGGAGATCTACAATACGGTCGGCAAATCGTTGTTCATTTTGTGCATCCCTTCCAACAGGCTCAAAAGGAATACGATTACCTTGTTCATCTACTGGCCCATCATAAACATTGAAAGCAGTTGATGGGTTTTGAAGATCTTCTTCTTCCAACTCCTCGAACTCCTCATCCACAAATTCTTCTTCGACAATCATGTTATGCATTATAATGCAAGCCAACATGATGCTCTTCAATGTCGATTGGTGATGACACCTAGCTGCATGCCGAATAATTGCCCAACGAGATTGCAAAATTCCAAAGCACCTCTCTACATCTTTGCGGTATGCCTCTTGTTTCTTGGCAAAGAGTTTCTGTGGAAGCTCTTGGGGATTGGAGATTGTTTTCACAAACGATGAGTACCTGGGATATATACCGTCAGCTAGATAGTAAGTATTGTGGTAAGTCATACCGTTGACTTTATAGGTCGCACTCGGACTGTTTCCGGCAAGGAGCGAATCAAATATGTCCGATTGGTGGAGCACGTTGATGTCATTTTGTGATCCGGGTACCCCAAAGAAGCTGTGCCATATCCACGTGTCATATGAGGCCACCGCCTCTAAAATAATAGTCGGACGCTTCTTTCGGCCCGAGAATGCTCCTTGCCAAGCTGTGGGGCAGTTCTTCCACTCCCAGTGCATGCAGTCAATGCTTCCGATCATACCAGGAAATCCGCGATGCCTTGCTCTCTTTAGAAGTCGGGATAAGTCTGTGGCATTTGGAGCGCGGAGATAGAGGTCACCGTAAAGCTCGTAGATATGCATACACCACTTCTTCATGCATTTTAGTGTTGTGGATTCATCCATCCTTGTTATTTCAGCACACTGATCTGCGGCTGCGCCGTACGCCAACATACGAAGAGCGCCTGTCATCTTTTGTTGTGGAAGAAGTCCAACCAATCCGACGGCGTCAGCTCTTTGGTGCCAAAATTGGTCGTGGTTGCAGAGATCCGTCATTATACGGTTGAATAAATTGGTACTCATTCGATACCTTCGACGAAAGGCTTGTTCGTTGAAGACGGGGCGTTCGATGAAGTAATCCTCCATCAGATTATGTCCCCTTGACTCCCTCATTCTTTCTTCATTTGGTCGGCGGCGAGGTGGTTCGTCATCGAACATTGCATCGACCACGACCGCTTCAGCGATGAAATTGTTAGCAATTTCGGCATTTCGCCGACGTTGCTGTCGCCTCCTCCGGAAAAAATTCTCAAAACTAAAAGGATTCATCTTATCGGAATGTGGAATATATGGTTGGTTTTGGTGTGAATGAACGATGAGCACCGATCAACAAATATATAGCCGAGTGTAGATGAAGTGATTAGATAAGCTGATGACACGTGTCGGCTTACAATTGGTCGGAAATCTCTCCGAGAATCTTATACAATTATTAAAGCCGATCATGAACAGCTGACATGACACGTGTTGCCTCGTGATTGGTTGAAAATCTTATCGGAAATTTTGTACAATTATTTACCCGATAACCTTCTGTCGGCATGACACGTGTCAACTCGTCATTCGTCGGAAATCTTACCCGAAATCTTATTCAATTTATGTCAAATTTAATTTATGTCAAATTTAAAAAAATTTAAAATTTAATTTAATTTAATTATTCATACACAACAAGTTTATGGATTGGTTGAAAAATAAAAATAAAAATTCAAATTTTGTTTATGAACAGTAATAGCACGTGCTATTTTTTGACACCGCTGCGCGAAAAACAGCTTCTGCACCTCCTATTCGATGAACAGTGACTGCTCCACCTCAAACAGTGCATGCTCCTCCTCAAATTGCTCCTCCTATTCGATTTTACCCATGCGGGTGCTCTAAGAGATGAGATGTCCGAAGTCCTGGGGATCTTGTCGACGACGTCATGTGCTTAGAGCATATGCAGCGATAAAATGGAGAGGAATTCCTCTTCAATAGGAAGTTTTATTCCTGTTTTTCGTGCAGCGGTGTCAAAAATAAGACTTCCTATTATTATTTATTATTATTTAAAATTTTAATTTTTTATTTTTAGATAATATTTTCAACCAATTTCCGGGTAATAGGAAGTCCTATTTAGACGCGTGTTAATATACTTTTGAATCAATTTTGTATGCCGGTAACATACGGGGGCCTCGCTGAAATGTAATCCGAGTCATGTTGGACTTAGGTTTTTTGTTGGGCCTACATTCATTATAACAACGTGTTTATTATGATTCTTTATTTCGTCGCAATTCAAAATTGACATTTTTTTAAGTTATGATTTTTGACTCATTTTCTTCACGAAAGTTATAGAGGACATTAATATGAACTCGTCCGTATTTTTATTGAATATTTCAGAAGTCCAAGCTATTTATTATGATTTTTTTAAGTTTCAGAGTAAATAGTTTATTTAAAATATTACAAATGATCAATATTTCTCAACCGTCGGATGGTTTAGATCCGTTTCAAATGGACGGCCCAGATCAACTTAGCCATTGATCTGTCTGTTGCCCAGGAGCTGCCACGTGTCGCCTTCCTATTCGCTCGTAATTTTTTTTTACTTTTTCACCAGCGCGTGTAACACACGCACCTGGTAGGAAAAAAAATTGCGTCAGCCTGGTGTCACCCAGGTGCGTGGGGCCCACCAGGCGGACGTTCCCACCTTCTTCCTCAACGGAAGACGCCGTCAAGGACATCCCTCTGGTCAATTATCGGACGTCCTCTAACTAGCGGGACCCATGCCGGACATCCCCAAAATCCACCACTGTTGCAGCTGCTCTTAGAGCCTAGAACCACAGACACAATCATACAAATGTCATCAGGGAACATTTATATTGATTTCTTTTGGCTTTTTACTAATGTATAACAGTATTGATTTGTTTGCATTAAAAAAAACGATCTACTAAAGCTGTGTATAATAGTTACAATCCCTCCCAACATGTATCGAGTTTCATCAGCACTTTCAACTCGTAACAAGTCATTAAAGAGTAATGCAAAATAGGGAGCAGAGGTAACAAATGAAGATTATGTTTGATATTATTATTAGAGGATACATTGTACAAAGATGTCATGAGGGGTAAGTAGAACCTCAGCAGTACTCACACTCAGAAAGTCGAAACCTCACAACAAAAGACTAGCCAACCTCCTAGTATACTCAGAGCATTACAAAGCGACACTCCCACTAATGACAAGAAGACACTATGACACTTTTTTTGGGAGTATTTTCCCTGAATCTTGTTTCTACCAAATTCCGGAAGGATCTTTAGCAGAAGAGAGGGTTGAGCTTATTTTGGACTGACCTGGTCTATCGCGCGTATGCCGTTATTTACCTGCTGTTAAGAACAATACACCAAACGAGCGTTAAGAGTCTTGACAGGATGTTCCCGCCTTCGACTCTCCGACGCTCTAGTTAGAATATATAGTGTAACAATAATATTAGTAGAGTAACGGACATATCTTGTATCTGTTGTTAGTATTGCATCATTAATTGTACGATTAACATACTTATCCACTTAAGCAGATTAGCGACACCTACCACACCACACGCGAGACCACCAAGGAGGCTCCAACTTTACTCACCAGACCCACCCTCTCCGGGCGCGTACGCGCTCGTGGGGGGCGCACCCGAACATGCGGATCACACACCAGCAGAACCACCAGTCCCACATCGAAGAACACCACCAGGTTCCAAACTCAACCACCTATATATATCAGGTATTTATTACAGGTAAGATCACCCATTCACAGACATCTCAACGTACTTGCTCGCACGTTCGCTTGACTGTTATATCCAATACACCTTCTGACTTAGGCATCGGAGCGTTGAAGGCGGGCCACCCCGTCTTGACCCCTGACTGCCTGTTTCATTGTTGTATTCTTCTAACAGTTGCACCCGAACGCCCGAGGGGAGAGAAACAAGCACCCAACAGGAGATCCCGCACGCGCGAAGAGAGAGAGAGCCCGCCCATCCGAGCAGCCCCACCGTTCGGACGCACCAAGGAGGAGAAGGAAGTCCATCGCACGAAGGAGGAAGCTTATTCTTGTTGCTCCTGCCCCTTTACGCCCCCGCGCGTAATTCGGTAGAAACATCTGGCGTCGTCTGTGGGAATCTTACAAATTGCAAACCTCATATAAACACCACCGAAATCAAAGGTCCACATGCTCAACCCGGTGACTAACGGCAGTGACACACCCGATGGGGAGACTCCGCCAGACTCACAGGAGCGGAATGCACGGGCGGCCGGCGGGAACGACGACGACGGGCGTATCAACGGCATGATCCAGGAGATGCGGGAGGCAGCGCTCGAGAGAGCAGAGGATCGCCAAACCCGCCGGAGGATGGAGGAAGCACGAAGAAACCCTCACCTGTGGAGCGACGCCCGCCCGGCAGGACCAACGCCCGAACGCCCTCACCTGTGGAGGAGTCGACACCCCCGACGAACAACGCTCTGATCCTGCGGAGGATGGAGGAACTGGCGGAGGAAGTTTCGCGCTTGCGCAAGGATAAGCTGGCCGGTCAGGGCGGGACGTTCGCCCCCCGGGTCAGCCCGTTCTCGGCGCACATACTGGAGAGGGGAAGGGACCCCCATGCGAAGATAACGAAGATCGCTCGGTTCGATGGGAGCGGGGATCCACGAGCGCACGTGGACGAGTTTCTGTCCACCACGGACGGAACCCGATATTCAGACCCAACATTGTGTTTTCTGTTTCAGGAAACATTGGCGGAGGAAGCCCGGAGCTGGTTCTACGAGATCCCGCCAGGATCCATCCACTCGTTCCTCGAGTTGGCGGAGAGTTTCCAGAAGCGCTATCGGCTCCAGGGGAAGTACAACACCACGGGCATCCTCCTCAAGGTCCGCCAGGGGATGAACGAGAGCATGTCGAGCTACATCAACCGATGGAGGACGCTCGCAAGCACGTGCAGAGACCTTGACAAGCGAGTGGCCAAGGTAGCTCTGATGGACAATCTGCTCGCCACCCCATTCGTAGAGAAACTTGTAAGGAAGGAGCATCTCGAATACGACGAGATTATGGACCTGATTGTGCAGAAGGCGTTGGTGGAGACGCGAGTGTACGGACCCGCCTCCGAACCCAGCTCCAGCAGACCGGAGGTGGCAGGCGCTCAACCGCGATAGCTGACGGACAACGAAAGGCCAACCGGGGGCTTCAAGAGGAACCGGGACACATACAGGCAGAACTACCAGAGGCCCTTCACCCGCGGATATCAGGGCAACAGCTATAACCGGGCGCAAGGGCAAGCACCACGCTATCGGCCGGCAGCGCAGGAGGTCTTCACGATCGACGGGCAGTCGCCCGAGCACCTACTCCGACTGCATCGACACCGAATACCGCCACCAAACAACATGGCAAGGGCGGGGGTACCAGCCGGCCAGCTCCCAGAGGTATGATGCAAATTCCACAACGCCACCACCCACCATACCAACAGTTGCATTATGCTGAAGAAGGCCCTCGAAGACATGAAGGACGAGCGGACGGACGCTCCCAGGGCGGAAGGACAGCAGCGCCAGACGAACGCCAGGACCCGGGGGACTATCAACACGATATCCGGGGGCAAGCGCAAGGAGAGAGCTTTATCGCCCGATCGCTCGAGCAGGGATGTGTTGGCAATCGGGGCAGGAAGAGCACCCAAGGAAGGAAATAAGGCGGCGCCCACCATCAGCTTCACGGCAAGAGACGAGGAAGAAAATCCGAGGGACAGCACCCTACCGTTCGTGATCGACGCGATCATCGACCAATTCCTTGTGAAGAGGGTGCTAGTTGACAACGGGGCGTCCGTGAGCATAATCTACTTCGACGCATATATGGCGCTTGGCCGACCCGCCAGCAAGATGCCGCAGGACCGTGAGTGCATCGCCAGCTTCACGGGCGAGATGTCATATCCTATCGGGAGTGACAACCTGCGGGTCGAGATTGGGGCGCCCGATTCCCCACACAGCGAGATCCGAACGGACTTCATCATCATGGACACCCCCTCCCCCTACAACGCCATACTCGGGAGGCCAGGGATCTGCAAACTAAAATTGATCATCGCAGGGCACCTGCTCTTGGGAAGATTCCCAACCGAACGTGGAATCGGGCACGTCCGGGGATACAATCGCGAGGAAACCTCGGAGACTCGAGGCAGACAGGAGGTTCTCGCCTTGGGGCCCATGGATCGGGGGGCGCGATCCACACACGAGCGGCGCAAGACCACGCTTCGGGTAATCCATTGAGGGGGCGAGGAAACAGACCGCCCGATCACCCAGGCCAGCACGTTCAAATCCCAACCAATCCGACTGGGGGGACTGGAAGGCGACCTAACGGAAGGGGGACACCCCGCCCACGAAACGTCCAACACTCGGGGAAGTACTTTGTTACTTGTTATTATATCAATCATATTGTGCTTTTGTTGTACTCTTCCCGTCAGTTTATAATTGCGCGCTCGTTCGTCCTTGACCCGCCTGCCCATGTACTCGGGGGACTGGGGGACTGGGGATAGGCCATTTAATACAACTTTGTTTTTGCACGTTTGCACAAGTTATTCAAAAAAGATGCCAAAAAAAAAAAAATCAAGGCACACAAGCGGGAAAGTAAAGGAATTCCATTCAGTTGTCCAAAATTACAAAACCTACTATTACAGGGGAACAAGAAAAACCAAAACTACTCTACTCTACCCCTGTGTCCACATCCAGCTCCTCACCCTCATCAGATGACGCCGCCACCTCAGCTTCCGCCTGCTCGCCCCGATCCACCCGCATGACCACCGGGTCCAGCTGCGCCTCGGCAGGTTCCCTGGAAGGCCCCGCCACTCTCTCGTACGCAGGAACCTCGGCGCCCATCAGCCTCTCAACCTCGGACTCCAGAAACGCCTCCCGGGCGGCCGCTTCAGCACGAACACGCCTTAGCTCGCCGCGCAGGCACTCTGCCTCGGCCACGGCCTTATCCCTGTCAATCTTGGCCAGAGTTTCACAGGCGGCAGCTTCTTCCGCCCGGATATTCGCCTCGTCCGCAAGAACGGCGTACCGACGCACCAGCTCATTGGCCTTGTCCTTGCTGGCCACCATCAAATCCATCGCCCTCCGGTGCTCCAGCGCGCCAGCCCTGAGGCGTGCAAGTTCCGCATTCTCCCGCGAGCGATAGCGGAAGACCTGCTGCATCAGACGAGCGCAGGAACCAAAGACCCCATCCAACTCATCAGACGGGGCATCCTCCACCGGCGGCAGCGCGGCCGCGAGCGCAGCAGCATCATCCGCCAGGGACTGGCGCACCTCATCCACCACATTACCGCTCGGCCTTGGAGCAGGGCCGGGAGGGGAGTCTTCCATGCGCGCCCGCTTTCGCACCCGCTTCCCACCCTTCCCGTGCGGGGGAGACTTTGGCACATCCAAGTCCAGAGGACGAGGATCTGGAAAACAAGAACGCTGGGGAGGACTTGGAGGTCGACTTGGAACAATCTCCCGCCTTGGGGACGGCACCACGACAAGCGCACGACTCACCGGCGACCACCCATCATCCTCCCGCATGTTCGCATCATCAACCCGCACAACCAGCTGTTGCTCACGTTCTGCCTCGACCTGCGTCTCGGCTCCAGCAACATCCCCTGGCTGCAGGAGAGGAACATCCGCTTGTGGCACTTGGACAGGCACTTCAGGGGCACCAACGTTACCCACTGGCGGCGCACGTTGCATCTCTTCCACCACAACTGGCGGCCCACCACTGTCATCCGCCACCTCGAGGGCCTTCTCCCCGACACTCCGCAGTCTGAGCATTCGACGCTTGATCACTTCATCCATCTTCTTCGCTGCAAGCGCACGCACAAAAAGGTTAGCAAAAGGCACAAACCCTCGTACAAATTTCATCCCTACTTGTTAGACACTGCTGGCACGCCAGCGCCCGTCGGGCACCCGCCCATGCTGAGCGCGCGCGAGTACTGGGGGACTCCTGCCCGTGTTGGCTCACTGACGACGAAGGCCACACTTGGCAACACAAAAAAAAAAAAAAAACAAACACCAGAAACACCAAAACCCACCAAATTTCACCCAAAACAGATTCAACCCACCCACCTCAGGAACAAGCCCTGTTCTTGAGAACACCAAACAAAAAACCCAGCAACACCCAAAAACAGCCCAGAAACAACACAAAGCACCAGAGAGGGATAAACAAACATCAGGGACAGGGGACTCACTAGCTTGGGATGGTACGACTGGGTATAAACGGCGGGCACGTATTCCGGCAACAGAGGATACAAATACAGCAAATCTCGAGGAAGCAGACCGCAGGGAAATTTTGGCAGAGATTTTGTGAGTCATGAAAGTGTTTGAAACAGGCAACCCACACCCCTATTTATACTAATCGACCGACGTCACCCAGTCAACACCAGCCGTCCATCCTATCGTGCCCACCGTCAGATTAGGACGCGTGGCACAGCCCGGTTTACTTGCCCTTCTCAGTAACCGTGCCAACCCATCATCTTCCCGCCTTAAATTCAACCCTAGCACGACCTCCAACATTTCAACACGTGGCACCCATGCACCATTCCCACGCGCCCACGCGCGTGACGCCTGCCCTTCAGACAATCATGACAAACAGCAGCATTTGATGCCTGGCCCACGCCAGCATTAAACACGAAGGCCAACATTTACCACAACGGTTCCCAAGGGAAGATCAAACGGAACGCCACCTCAACAGCCTCATCACCAGCACACCACCAAAACCCAAGGCAAGGCACATCACCCGCACGACCAGCAAACACAGGTCACTCGCGCACACCCAAACAAGGTAAACACCACCGTGCGCACCCGATAAAAGAACTGGCAACACGGTTTACGCGGCAACAGGCATGGCGCGCTAAACTGGCGTGGGGTTCTCCCCGTGTAAGCAACACTCGAAATAAACACACCGGCTCGGCCCTGGCAGGTTGCAGGCGCCGAGACCAACAGGCGACGGGTGAGGGGCACGCCCCCCCCCTGTACGCAGAGACACAGGTTGCCTATACGAAAGGGCAAGGGGCCCGTCCTCCCCTTGCAGTCCCTGGAACCAACGGGCGACGGGTGTGGGGTACGTCCCCTCCGTACGCATAAGCGCAGGTCGGATAAAGCGCCAGAGGCATGAGGCTCACCCTCTTTCCGGCTGTCCCAAACAAACGATGGGCGGCAACAGGCATGGGGTCCGTCCCCTCTCTTGCGCGCGCGATGGGTGACACGGGTGTGGGGTTCTTCCCCTCCGTTCATCCGCTCATCCCAAACCAGAGGCATGAGGCTCGCCCCCTCTCTGGGTATCCCAAATACCGACGGGCGGCAACAGGCATGGGGCCCGTCCCCTCTCTTGCGCGCGCCATAGGTGGCACGGGCGTGGGGTTCTTCCCCCCCCGTACGCCGCCCTATTCCAACGCAGAGGCGTGGGGTTCGTCCCCTCTCTGAAGGTTCCACAATTCGATGGGCGCCACGGGCGTGGGGTTCTTCCCCTCCGTGCGGCGGCTCATTCCTAGCAGAGGCATGGGATACGTCCCCTCTCCTGACGATAATCGATTGGCAAAACACGGGCGTGGGGTTTTTCCCCTCCGTGCCAACCAAAGTCCTAGTAGGGACGTAAGGTCCGTCCCCCCCTATAGGCGACATACACGACGCGAGTGGTGGGTGCGCCCTTCACTCGACGCTCGCACAAATACAAGCCGAATTAGCGGGGCTAAGCTCGATGGGCGGCACGGGCGTGGGGTTCTTCCCCCCTCCCGTGTGCGTAACGTTAACGATCGATTCGCCGACTCGGATTCCGGTAAGGGTGTGGGGTCCGTCCTCTCCTTCATGGGTCCGAGACCGATGAGCGTAGACCGGGTGTGGGGTCCGTCCTCTCCTTCATGGGTCCGAGACCGATGAGCGTAGACCGAGTGTGGGGTCCGTCCTCTCCGGGCGCGAAATCTTCCCGGGTTAGGCGGCGGAGGCCTCTGCGAGCGCTAAGGCCGAAGAGCGGCACGAGTACGTGATCGTGGGCGCTGCAACACTTGTAGGTCGCGGTTCTGATCGCCCCGTTGACGCTACAGCGTGCGCGACGGCATCCCCGTTGACGTACGGTGTGCGCAGTGTATCCCATAACTGGCGTACGGACAGCATTTTGCATACACACACCTCATACCATACATTCACGCATCATATCATACTACTTATATATCTATATATCTATATATCTACCTGCCTATTTTTTCTCTATGTCTATATACCTATCTACCTCTATACCTATATATCTATCTATCTACCTACCTATTTTTTCTCTATGTCTGTATACCTGTTACACCATGAATGTCTCCAAAACCCCACTCCACGGGCTCGCGGGTCCTAACTAGCAAGCCCAGTTTACAAGTACAGGCACACAATCGGACACCCAGGTCCCACTCCGTCATGCGAGCCCTTTCTTGACCGGAGAGTTGGGGGACTTGGGGGTTACAGGATCACGCACCACTGCTCAACCGGATAAGTATTCCTGTTAATCGCGCACCCTTTTTCAACTCCCCAGTCAAGAAAGTTCTCTTTGACTTGGGGACTTGGGGGACTTGTTAGTATTGCATCATTAATTGTACGATTAACATACTTATCCACTTAAGCAGATTAGCGACACCTACCACACCACACGCGAGACCACCAAGGAGGCTCCAACTTTACTCACCAGACCCACCCTCTCCGGGCGCGTACGCGCTCGTGGGGGGCGCACCCGAACATGCGGATCACACACCAGCAGAACCACCAGTCCCACATCAAAGAACACCACCAGGTTCCAAACTCAACCACCTATATATATCAGGTATTTATTACAGGTAAGATCACCCATTCACAGACATCTCAACGTACTTGCTCGCACGTTCGCTTGACTGTTATATCCAATACACCTTCTGACTTAGGCATCAGAGCGTTGAAGGCGGGCCACCCCGTCTTGACCCCTGACCGCCTGTTTCATTGTTGTATTCTTCTAACAGTTGCACCCGAACGCCCGAGGGGAGAGAAACAAGCACCCAACAGGAGATCCCGCACGCGCGAAGAGAGAGAGAGCCCGCCCATCCGAGCAGCCCCACCGTTCGGACGCACCAAGGAGGAAAAGGAAGTCCATCGCACGAAGGAGGAAGCTTATTCTTGTTGCTTCTGCCCCTTTACGCCCCCGCGCGTAATTCGGTAGAAACATCTGTCATAAATGTGTTGCTTATATTTGTGGTTAAGTGTGAAGGTTGTTGCTATCTTTCAATATGGGATCCTGCTTATTTTGTATATTTTGTACATGTCCTGCTAAAGTATTTTTGTTTGTCGTACCGAATGCGTGGATGTTCGGATGGTGTTAGTTCTTTGTTTAAAGTTGAAACATGCATTACTGCCTTGCGTTTGGTCTAAACTGTGTTGACCTATTTTTAATGACTATGTGTGCGATAATTGTGTGTTACGAGATCACACTAACAAATTTAATGATTGTCAAACCGTCAGATAACAAAAAGATAAAACCTATAACTGTCTGTAGCAGCTCATCAAGTTCTGAATTAGTTCTAACGACACTATCTAGAGCTTTGATCTAAGAACATCGGAATATACTTCAAAGCCATTACAAGATTATAGAAGGAGCCCCTTATCTTCAGTGTGAAGAGCTCGATTTGAATCCGCAAGGTTGAATAGCAAGCATGCCTGAAAAAGAATGAAACAAAAGCCAGCAATAGAAAGAACACTTACCGGAGCTGCTGGCTTTTGTTCCTTTCTCATTGAAGTTACCATATTATCACAGCCAAATTTACAGATACCCTCTTGCTCAGGCCATTGAGGTCAGACCCAACCTGCTATTCAACCACATTAAAACAAAAGCAGAAGCAAGGAAAATAATCAATACATTAAAAGTATTACAGAAAGTAAACTTATAAGTTTACGATACTTGCCTCATCACTCCTTTCTGCACACCTTCTGGTTTTACTCCCTCGCTAGTATGTAGCGACATCCCAAATGTAGTATTCATCTTCAAAATAAAAAGCGAGAAAAATAGATTAACACAGAAATTAGTTAGAATGGTTTGTGCAATTTCCAGCATAATAAAAATACTAAGTGCAGACTCGTATTCCCAAATGTCCAATGTATAATTGTACAGCACATGTGAGGACTCAACACAGATCCAGTCAGGACTTGCGTTACTGTGGAAAGATGCCTCAGATGTTGCTACTTCTATGCATCGGCACATTTAGTCATATAAGTACTGAGTTAGAATGCAGTGACTCATAGCAAAGATGTTGCAACAGAGAGCAAGTGAATAAAATATATGAAATCACAGGCAGTCAAAGTAAAGGAACTTAAAGCAAAAACCTCAAATCCTTCTTGTGATCCATATTGTAGGTTGCCATTTTCATTTTCCCTTCAGTTAACCGAAAGAGATTCACAGTCTGCCTCACATAAAGAAGCAGTGTTACTGCCAACACTGCTTCCTTTAACACTTCCGTTCCCCTCACTGCAAGAAGCCACCGACCCAAAACCGGCATCCTCACAATTGTTTATGCTTGTAACATATGTAATGACACTGGAATTTGAGGCATCTCCAGACTCCATTTCTCCAGACAATATTCCTTTATTTGATTCAACTACATCCATACTGTAACATTTATCCAAGTCTCCGAAGATGTACTTTCTCCTTTGGCAATGATAATTTTTGGAGATACTGAATCCTGGCACTGAGGGCTCACGGATTGTCGCTTCTCTGGCATACCCCCACCAAGATCATTCTTTCTCTTCAGTTGTCTCTCACCAGAACCTGCTCCACTAACTTCAACATCATGCTGCTGAGCTGTAACTCTAGATGGTCTAGGTCGTTTATAACCTTCAGGGAATATGTAAGATGGTAGTCGCCTTCTACGAATATGGGTCATATAAATTCCCATCCCAGGTTTCCAAGCATTATATCTATCAATGGACTGCCTGAACCCATCAACAGTCCCACGTATATCAAACTGCTGACCCTGAACCTTATCCCCCTGCCTCTGCAAACCCATAAAGAAGGCACTATGGGCACACTGTTTGGTTCTATCAACAAACTCATCAGGGTAAGGATGGCACTGTAACATCTCTAAAGTATCCCGTTCAATCTGCAAATGCAAACGGAAACAGCAGAGGTCAAATCAATCCTTATTACTATTTATTGTGGGGACCAAACTACGAAAACATAGTTATTACCATTAGAGTCAGCTGCCTCAGGCGAGATTCCACCCAACCTTTCCAAGCTCGCAGGTCATCAACATCCACTGCAACAATATCCACCTGGAGATAATTCTTATAGTTCTCGAAGAACATATATGGTTCGAACAGAGCACACCAATTTGCTTTGTTCAGTTCTATTTCCTGATTTTAGCAAAAGACAACGAGTGACTATTAGTCAGGTACACAGACGTGCACTCATATTCATAAATTACAATTATTGGATGAGTGGAACGAAAAAATAAGAACCCACCTCACAAATCTTATTCCCATGTTGAAACTGCTCCATCATTACTCGGAGTGTACTTTTTGAAACATTGTAGCTAGAGTTCATACAAGAGTACGCAGGAGTTATAATTGGCATATGATGAGTCCGGTCACGAGGATATTTACGTGGGTCCCACACAATAAAACAAAGCTCGTCCTCTTCAATGGCACATAACATAACAGGATTTGGCCATCGCCACTGTGTGAAGACCCGAAAAAATCGAGAAACCAGCATGCTAGGAACTGCATTAGGATAGAGTTGACACACTCGAGCCACACTCGAGCCCAGTTCACACCACCAAGAAACCCAGTAACCTAAACAGTAATCAGTTAAACAAACATTTTGTAATCAGTGCATAAACTAGCTCAAGGAGAAACAAGATACTTACATTAGAATAAACATCACGCTTTTTTGCCCAAAACTTCAAGCAATGGAGTGTTCTGCAGAAATGCTGCAAAATTTAAGAAAAAAATAAAAGGAAAAAATCAAAAGAATAGTAGAGAAGATTGGTCCAAAACTAGTGTCCAGGAAAGAAATATGAAAGCAGGCAATTGATGTCAAAGATAAACACATGCAGAGAGTCAGTCAACCTCAACACTTGGAACAAGCTAAAGAATTTGATCTGCAACTCTGCAACCATTAAGACTTCGAACAGTTGGCTCATCAATGTCATACAACAGAGATACGTCAGAAATGTCCAGGTCCTGTTACCACAAATATATGCAAAGCAATTAAGCAAGTGAAACAGCTAAACAACTTGAGAGGAGAATGAGAACATACAAAAAAATTGCATCTTAATATTAACGCAAATGACGAACTTGCTAACAAGAATAAACAGCAAATTCATGTTATGCTCAAAGGGAGATAGGTCACAAGAACTGGGCTCACAACCGACTGAGATGAGTTTCTTCAGCATACGTAAGTTAGTTCAAAAGACATGTATCAAGAGTCAAAGACGATTGAAATAGCTGATCGAAATTTAGCCCGGACAACCAAGTCTAGGAACGGTGGTCGAACTGCGAAAAAGGAAAGTCATCCTCACCCACCATATACAAATTTGTACCTTCATACTCTTCAGACTAAACCCCTTTCCCTTTCTTTTCTTTTTTGTTTCCTTCTCTCTCTTTTTTTTCTCTTACACATTGCCACCTTTTGTTTGCCTTCTTTCCCCTCATTTTACTTTAGTTTACCATATAGCAATCCCCGGAGAGAAAATAACGTCTCCAGCACAAGCCAAAGAAAGTATCCAACAAACATGAATCAGCATATACACGTGGAGAGGGGAGAGACAATAGAAAGAGAATTTTCAGCCCCATCCCCATGGGAAATCTCACAGTATAAATTTATCTTCCATTTTTATCTTAAATTCTTATACTACTTTAATGATCTTTTTAATTATGTTACAGAAGTAAGGGAATGAGCACTACACTTTCTGGTACAACCAGGAGAGAAACACTAGCATATAGGAGGTCGATTGATATTCCCTCAAACTTAAATTTCATTACGGGGACATGAGCTTCTGGAACTGGTTGCAATTTAGCCACTTCCTCCATTTCAGCCAGAATGTTATGCAATACAAAGAAGTCTTCCTGGAGATGAAAAGAAGAGTTATATTATGGATTATCTCCCGACTGCTAGATAGTGGCCTCTAAGAGAAACCATCTATGTTCAACACTTACATCACGGTTGACGTAAGAGGGCCCAACACATATGTGTCTATGTCAGCCCCAGGACCATGTACTTACATTATAAGGAGATATAAGGGCATCTCCAATGGGAGGATCTAAAATGGGATGCTAGATCTATATTTAGGATCTCAATTTAGGACTTCACTATCTCTAATGGTGAAGTCCTATATTGTAAATATCTTTATTTTATGTTATTTTTAATGATTAATTTATTTTGTTACAATATTATTATGTATAATAAATATTAATTATGATAATTTTTGACCGATACATGGATTATTCAACGACTCTCCATTTTAATTTGACGTCGATATATGCATTTTTCAAGGATAATTTCAAAATGGTATATCATGATCTTATCTTTAAATATCAATTTCAAAATTATTCAACGTTCTTATCTTCAAATTTCAAAATTATTCAACGTTTTGATCTTCTATAAAATCGGAATCATTCACTCCTTCATCTCTCACCAATTCACAAACACTTCTCCTCCCACGAACAAATTGTGGTTTTCGTATTGTTTCATACCTTTAATTTCGTGTTCCGCTATGAATAGGTTGTGGAAATTACTGAAGAAGGAGGAAGCAGAAGATGTTCCGAGAAGGCAACAACAAGCTCTCTTGATGTCTGCGGCAGCCCTATAAGTGGAGAGGATGGAAGAAGATGAAAACTCACAACGGGGTGGTTCCTCGGAAGGGCGGAGGTATATCTTAAGGAACCGAGAAATGATGGATCAACGATTGAAAGCTTTATACTTCACCTCACCATGTAGGTTTGACGGCGACATCTTTCGAAGGCGCTTCCGTATGAGACCCCATCTCTTCGACAATATGATGCGTCAAGTGACCAACCACGACCCTTACTTTGTACAAACGATGGATGCCACCGGCAGACTCGGCATTTCCACCGAACAGAAGCTAACATGTGCTATGAGGATGTTCGCATACGGTCTACCAGCAGACTTGTGCGATGAGTTCTTTGATATTGCTGAATCCACTGCTCTAGGAGTGTTAGAGCATTTTACAAGAGCGATATGGGCTGTGTACCGCAAAGACTATCTACGCACACCAACAAAGGCAGATCTCGTGAGGTTGACAAACAAAGCTGCAGATCGTGGATTTCCAGGTATGTTGGGTAGTCTTGATTGTATGCATTGGCAATGAAAAAATTGTCCTACTGTTCATGACGGACAATTCCAAGGCCATAAAGGAAAATCTACAATTATCTTAGAGGCGTTTGCCTCCTATGATACTTGGATTTGACATGCATATTTTGGTCTTCCAGGTTCTCTCAACGTCCTGGGAATGTCACCATTGTTTGATGAGGTATGCAAAGGTGAAGCTCCTCAAGTGAATTTCAAAGTGGCAAACAGTACGTACCATCAAGGTTATTATTTGGTGGATGGCATATATCCCAATTGGGCGACTCTTGTGAAGGCAATAAAAAAATCGTACTACTCCCGAGACAAGACACTTTACAATGATGCAAGAGGCGTTCAGAAAAGACGTCGAGAGAGCATTTGGAATTCTCCAAGCGCGTTTCGCAATTGTGAGGGGTCCAGCTCGTTTATGGAGTAGGGAAAGCCTTCAATACATCATGATGACATGCATTATTTTGCACAACATGATTGTAGAAGATGAGCGCGATGAAGATGAGCAATGCGAGTTTGACACGGATGAAATCCCGACTCGTCCAAGAAAAGCTGAGATCTATGATAAACCGAGCTATGATGATGAGGTCCATCGTAATCCTCAACTAATGCACGAATTTGTGCAAGCTCGTTACAAGAGGATCCGATGTCCGGTGATATGTGCGGAACTAAGATCGGATTTAGTTCAACACGGATGGGCTTTGAAAAAGTACCGAGAGCGCAAAAAAAAATATTTCTATTTGTTTCTGACTATTATATGGAAAATGAGAGTTTGATTGAATACTAATCGTTGGATCGATTTCGGAATATATTCATTGTCGTTAGATCAAAATCAGAAATTCAAAAATCGATTTCTGATTTTAATCCAACGACAACGAATATATTCCGAAATCGATCTAACGATTAGTATTCAATCAAACTCTCATTTTCCATGTAATAGTCAGAAACAAATAGAAATATTTTTTTTTGCGCTCTCGGTACTTCTTCAAAGCTCATCCGTGTTGAACTAAATCCGATCTTAGTTCCGCACATATCACCGGACATCGGATCCTCTTGTAACGAGCTCGCACAAATTCGTGCATTAGTTGAGGATTACGATGGACCTCATCATCATAGCTCGGTTTATCATAGATCTCAGCTTTTCTTGGACGAGTCGGGATTTCATCCGTGTCAAACTCGCATTGCTCATCTTCATCGCGCTCATCTTCTACAATCATGCTGTGCAAAATAATGCATGTCATCATGATGTATTGAAGACTTTCCCTACTCCATAAACGAGCTGGACCCCGCACAATTGCGAAACGCGCTTGGAGAATTCCAAATGCTCTCTCGACGTCTTTTCTGAACGCCTCTTGCATCATTGTAAAGTGTCTTGTCTCGGGAGTAGTAGGATTTTTTATTGCCTTCACAAGAGTCGCCCAATTGAGATATATGACATCCACCAAATAATAACCTTGATGGTACGTACTCTTTGCCACTTTGAAATTCACATGAGGAACTTCACCTCTGCATACCTCATCAAACAATGGTGACATTCCCAGGACGTTGAGAGAACCTGGAAGACCAAAATATGCATGCCAAATCCAAGTATCATAGGAGGCTAACGCCTCTAAGATAATTGTAGGTTTTCCTTTATGGCCTTGGAATTGTCCGGCATGAGCAGTAGGACAATTTTTTCATTGCCAATGCATACAATCAAGACTACCCAACATACCTGGAAATCCACGATCTGCAGCTTTGTTTGTCAACCTCACGAGATCTGCCTTTGTTGGTGTGCGTAGATAGTCTTTGTGGTACAGCGCCCATATCGCTCTTGTAAAATGCTCTAACACTTCTAGAGCAGCGGATTCAACAATATCAAGGAACTCATCGCACAAGTATGCTGGTAGACCGTATGCGAACATCCTCATAGTACATGTTAGCTTCTGTTCGGTGGAAATGCCGAGTCTGCCGGTGGCATCCATCGTCTGTACAAAGTAAGGGTCGTGGTTAGTCACTTGACGCATCATATTGTCGAAGAGATGAGGTATCATACAGAAGCGCCTTCGAAAGATGTCGCCGTCAAACCTACATGGTGAGGTAAAGTATAAAGCTTTCAATCGTTGATCCATCATTTCTCGGTCCCTTAAGATGTACCTCCGCCCTTCCGAGGAACCATCCCATTGTGAGCTTTCATCTTCTTCCATCCTCTCCACTTGTAGGGCTGCCGCAGACATCAAGGGAACTTATTGTTGCCTTCTCGGAACATCTTCTGCTTCCTCCTTTTTCAATAATTTCCACAACCTATTCATAGCGGAACACGAAATTAAAGGTATGAAATAATACGAAAACCACAATTTGTTCGTGGGAAGAGAAGTGTTTGTGAATTGGTGAGAGATGAAGGAGTGAATGATTCCGATTTTATAGAAGATCAAAACGTTGAATAATTTTGAAATTTGAAGATAAGAACGTTGAATAATTTTGAAATTTTGAAATTGATATTTAAAGATAAGATCATGATATACCATTTCGAAATTTTGAAATTATCCTTGAAAAATGCATATATCGGTGTCAAATTAAAATGGAGAGTCGTGGAATAATCCATGTATCGGTCAAAAATTATCATAATTAATATGTATTATACATAATAATATTGTAACAAAATAAATTAATCATTAAAAATAACATAAAATAAAGATATTTACAATATAGGACTTCACCATTGGAGATAGTAAAGTCATAAATCATAAGTCCTAAATTGAGGTCCTAAATATAGATCTAGCACACCATTTTAGATCCTCCCATTGAAGATGCCCTAAGTGTATACCTTAAATCGATGAGCACTATACAGCATAAAACAACAAGTACACGTACCCCCAGCCTGTAAGAACCAAGTGTAAAAATAAGAGCACTAGCATCCCCAACCATTTGATCCGTGTATCCTCTCAAACGAGTGAGATGCTTCACCCAATCCTTGTAATCTACAGTTAAAGGTTAGAACAGAAAAGTTGAGGACACAACATTATCATAAAAGATGGTTAAGGATTCAGGTAATACAAGGAAATAAATAATAAAACCCACCAAATTTACAACAAAAAAAAAATCATGAGATTGAATATATGATAGCAGTTTTTGAAAAACATAAAGATACATTCATTGAAGCCAACACATACCTCAAAATTGCACTTAAACAGCTCTAGGAATCACGCATGCAAATAGGTATATCTAATCCCCAGATGCATAACCACAAGGGTAGCATGTCCCATACTAACAGTATTTTATTACTTTATGAATCTGACTGTCTTCCCAAATTCTTTTTCTTTAACCTCTACCATAGATTTTCCAACTCTGTAAGACCCTAAGTAAGGCTTTAGAACTTGGTGTTTTCATTACTAAAAATTCAAAGAACCAACAACATGCCTAATAAGTCATTACACCCCTAATTTAGGTAAAATCCCTACTCTTTGAGACACTATCAAAACAAGAATTGCAACTATAACTCTCAAAAGAGTCCAACCATCTACTGCACGTAATGCAAATCAAACTATTGGCAAAGATATGTATAGCACCAAATCAAATAAAGAACATATTAAGATATGATTAGCACCTAATCCACAAAGTGAAAACAATACTAAACTGTAAAGTTCAGAATAACAGCATACAAGCTAAAATTCAAATGATAGGCATACGGAAAATTTTACCAAAGTTATAACTTGAACAAAACCTAGTCATGATAGCACATAAGCTACTTAATCAATTCATAACCTCACCTGCCCAATTCTGTGAAGAATCTCCTCTCTCTTTGCAGCTTCACCTTCGCTTTCGTAAAGCCCAGCTTCCACTAAAAACTTCACAAACCCATAAAAACCAAATTTCAGAACAGAATCTTTCAAGAATCAAACTATACAAATATTTTCAATGATGACATGAGTGAGTACCTTCTCCTACTGTAGAGTTCTTTGAATATCGGCTTCAGTGGGCTCGGCCTTCGAAATTGGCTTTGTCCCCCCGTACTGCTTCTCGACCACCGTCTGCGGCGGCGTCGGCGGTTGCGAGACACTCAATCCCTCTGAGCTCACCATCATCACAGCATCCCAAAAACCGAAAAATTCGAAACGAGAAAAAAAGTTGTATCTATTGAATCCCTAGAAGATGAAAGTAGGCGAGAATTTAGAGAATCCTGGAGTTACTTAATCCGATAAGGAAATCGAAGTACCCAAGGAGATCGGGAATCGGAGAGTAATTGGGAATTTGGAAATCTCGAATTGAACAGAGAAATCAAACCCTAAAACGCGTCGGCGATGATGCGATAATGTCAATGAGAGAGAGAGAGAGGTATTGGCTGGCGGTCGGTTGGATTTTGTTCTTTTTGATAATCTTTCCTTTTCCTTCTCAAGAGCATCCGCGGCCCATGAGCACGGCAAGAAGCAAAGCAAGAGCATATTTTGTTTCAAACAAAATACATCCAAGATTTGTTCAAGCAGATCAAGTTTTATACACACTCATTCACTATTTGCTTCAAGCAAATCAGCTTTGTTATGTTGTGAAATGTTTAAAAATGATTTACCGGATAGATTTACCACTAATAATAACGTGACACGTGTCTTTATCGGTAGTAATTATACAAGATTTTTGACAAATTAAAAATTGACACGTGTCACCACCATGTGTCATTGTTGGTAAAATAATTGGACTAGATTTTCGATGAGATTTTCGACCAATGCCGATCCGACATGTGTCGCTAGCTACGAGATATTGTCGTTGACCAAATAATTCAAACAGATATCTGGTAAGATTTTCGACGAATTACGATGCGATATGTGTCACTGCGCGATAACGTCGTCGACAAAATAATTGAACCAGATTTCCAGTAAGATTTTCGACCAATTACGATGTGACACGTGTGTTCATCTTTAACAATCGGATTATCTACAATTGCCTATAAAATGTTCATCTTTCACTCATAATTGACTCACACCATCTACAAGAATCTAAGTAGATAACTCATCTCTCTAAACACTTAGCAACATTTCCTTGTTCATCACTCTGATGGATCATTTCAGCTTCCCCAATATTTTTAGGCGGAGACAACGTCAACAAGAAGAGGATGACTATATGGAGCAATCATTCATCAATCAGGTGGTCATGGCGAAAGCACAAGACGACGATGAACCCTCACGACCGAGCGGTTCACGTCTCGGTAAAAAATCAAATCATCCACGACAGAGACTATCTAGGGGACGCAATCTCATGGCTAATTACTTCATCCAACGTCCCAACTTCGAGGCGGCTGAATTTCGTCGACGATATAGGATGAACAAAAACCGATTCAACATTATCATGACGGATCTCTGCAACTACGACCAATCTTGGCATCAAAGACCATACGCGACTGGATTGCTAGGGCTTCTTCTCGAACAAAAGCTGACCGATGCTCTGCGAATGTTGGAGTACGGGGCGGCCGCGAATCAGTGCACAGAAATTACAAGGATGCGAGAATCGACTATCCTGGAATGCATGAAGAATTTTTGCAGCCAAGTGTATCAAATCTATGGTCCAAAATACCTCCGCAGTCCAACACCGGTAGACCTCACACAACTCCTAGCTAAAGGTCAATGTCGAGGCTTTCCAGGCATGATTGGACGTATCGACTGCATGCACTGGGAGTGGAATAACTGCCCAACCGCCTATCAAAGGGCATACTCAGGACAAAAGGGTCGCCCAACTATTATTCTGGAGGCGGTGGCCTCGTATGATATGTGGATATGGCACAATTTCTTCGGGTGTCCTGGAGCAAAAAATGATATTAACGTGCTCTACTTATTGAATGTGTTTTCCTAGGTCCTTGCAAGAAGAGGCCCAACTGCCGTCTATGAAGTCCATGGACAGAGGTACAACTACGCTTATTATTTGGCTGACAGAATATATCCAAGGTACTCTACATTTTTCAAAACTATTTCTAATCCCCATACGCCGCAAGATAAACTCTTCGCAAACAAACAAGAGGCATACCAGAAAGATGTGGAGAGGGCATTTGGCATCTTGCAATCTCAATGGGCAATTATTCATCATAGTTGTACATTGCACCACAAATCGGTAATGACTACCATCATGTTAGCTTACATCATATTACATAACATGATTGTAGAGGAAGAGTACGTGGATGATGAGGATGAGGATGAGGAAGAAGAAGATGTGCAAATCCATCGAGGGCTTTCCGGGTTTATGATGGGCCGATGGATGAACAAGGAAATCGAATTCCTTTTGAGCCAATTAGTAGAGATGGAGCCAATATACAACGGTTTCACGACCGTGTTGCCGATCTTGAATCTGGATACATCCATAGAGAGCTTCAGAAGGACTTGGTGCAGCACAATTGGTGGTTGGAAACCGGCGAGATACACTAAATATTATCCTAAAAATGTGTGTTTAATTATTAAGCTTGTGTTTTAATTTAATGTGTATTTCAATTTCATCTTAATAAATAAATTGCATCTTTATTTCTTGAAAATTTAAATTACATAAAATGACGAGCCAATCCCAGATTTATTCTTAGTACAATATTATAACTTCTATGGAAAGAGCACGCGACTTGGGTGATAACAATCCGAATATGTTTCAGAAGGACTTGGTGCAGTACAATTGGTGGTTGGAAACCGGCGAGATACTCTAAATATTATCCTAAAAATGTGTGTTTAATTATTAAGCTTGTGTTTAATTTTAGTTTAATTTTTGTATGTGTGTTTAATTATTAAGCTTGTGTTTTAATTTAATGTGTATTTCAATTTCATCTTAATAAATAAATTGCATCTTTATTTCTTGAAAATTTAAATTACATAAAATGACGAGCCAAGCCCAGATTTATTCTTAGTACAATATTATAACTTCTATGGAAAGAGCACGCGACTTGGGTGATAACAATCCGAATATGTTTCATCGGTAGGTTGATCTTGACTAGGTTCTCCTTCATTAAGGATGACTAATTTCCTCTTTGTAAAATATCTTTTTGTGATTGGGGTCATTGCCTCCAAATCCATTGTCATGATCCTTGTTTCCTCCTCTTTTTTCTTCAATCGTAACTCTTCATCCGCCATTGCTTCATTCCGCCTTTGAATTTCTATGTACTTCGCGTAATAATTAAGCTCACTTTCATTATGCGCTATCATCTTGGATTGCCACGATGCTTGGTCACTAGCAATGGTATGTAAAACCTCAACTCGTTGCTCAATAGGAGTCTTACCTTGTTTCTTTTGTCGCATCACTTCCTTTGCCGCCTTCTTTCTCATTGGTCTAGTCGGACTCGAGGGAGCGGCCACGTGGCTTTGAGGTGTCTCATTCACTTCTTCGTCATCCAAATTAATGGTTAGAGATGATTCGGCGGCGGAAGGAGTAGGTTGGTAACTACTTGCATATGGAGATGGAGTACTTGGTAGCACTGAAATGAGAGATGGATGATTCTTAACCACTTCCCAACATTCAAAGTGTGTAAACACTTTTTTCTTTTCCTTATAGTAACATGATTGAGCTTGCTTGACCTAATAAAATAATTATACTAGCTATTTCACCATGCTACATATTTTATTCAAATTACATATATAAGTTATGCTACAAAAAAATAATGTATGCTACAAAAAAATAATGTATGCTACCAAAAAATAATGTACGCTACATAATTTAATTCATCATTATGCTACAAAAAAATTTATATAATGTATGTTACAAAAAAATAAACTTACTTCATCCATTAGCGAAGTGCCGCTAGCTATACGTTGCCGTGCCGTGTACAAACATACGCCTCATTTTTGCAAGAGTACCTTGAACTTATTATAATGAGACGCAAGCACGATTCGGGTCCTCGGCTCTTTCGGAGGATCACCTTGTGTTGGCTTCCAATTTTTCACATAATCCCCATGAATTGTCTCCCACAATTTCTCCCTCTTTTGTTTGTTGCCGTTATATTCATCAACGCTATGAAGCACAAAAAAGATACACATTTGTAAATCTTCGGAAGGAAGCCAATGTATGCCCATTGTTTTGGAAGAAAAGCTTAATGAAATGAGAGTGGAGGTGGAAGGAGAAGTGCAATTTGTTGTGCACAAATTTGTGTGAGTTGAGCAAAAATTGAAGTAGTATTTATAAGCAAATATTTGGGAGAGTTTGAGAATTTTTGGGATTTTTTTTACTATTTTTTGGAGATTTTACAGATTATTTCCGTTCTGATTTGTAAGTAGCTGTTTCATTCAAATATGAGCCGTTGGATTGCTTCTTTCTGATTCAAAATGAATGGTGCAGATGGATCGGACCGTTGGGGTTTGATTTACCAGCGGTAAGCCACGTGTCAGCGTGTGATTGGTCCGTTAATATTTTTTTTTAACTATTTATGCACGCGCCTGACCTAAAAAACACCACGTGTCGTGGGATATGCCAGGAACTCAAGCAAACACCAGACCAACTCTTGCTCGACCGTTTGCCGGAGAAAATCGTCAACGACGACTACTCGGCCTCGTGCTCGCCAGTGCACGCTCCAAAACCCAGCTGCTCGAGTAAATCCGGCCAGCCCCACCTGAAGCTCGAGCAAAACCTTTCCGGGTGCTCGCCAGTGCGGTTGCTCTAATATATCTTTTCGAAATTTTTTTTAAAGATGTCTTTTTTATTTTGTGGTCTTAAATTGTTTTATTATTAACTTAACCACTCGTGTCAAATCAGATCAACCACTATTTTATCTACTTCTATAATAGTTTTTACTGGACAAAACTGTTGTTCACTTTTTTTTTCTCCCACCTAGTTTTTCTTCTCTTTCCCTTTCTTTTCTAGTGCATTACAACAATGCCCTCTATTTATATATTTTGTTTTTTTTCTTGGAGCTGCTTTTATTTTAAATAATGATATTTTCGGATTTCCATAATTTGGTATGGGATGACACCAAAAGCCACGCTTGGCTTTATATTAGTAGAGATTTTATTTTTATGTTAACGTATTAATGATTTACCGATAACAACTAAAAAACATAAATCATAAAACCGGAACTATACTGAGTAGTGCTCTACAACATTTATATATTATCGAGGCCGTTATTAAGCTAGTGGGAGGGCGTCCAGTTGTCATCGGTGTTTGCCTCTAGTTACGTCAACGCGTTATATGTGCGGCCGGACGGGAGGTGTTAGTCTTTTTGGGACTCATGTTGTTTTACTTTCTAGTTCGTGGGTGTAGTCTCAATTTCTCATATTATGGAGATCTGAGGGAAGGAAAGAAGAGTTCTTTGGTGGTTGGCAAATTGGGTGTCGGTGTTAGGGTGCTTGTTTCGGTGAATTTTTATGTGCGTTCAGTTGCTAGAAATTGTTCCTGTCAAAGAACTAGATTTGTGATATCTTGTTCTTTTCATAAATTATAAGTATTTTGGGATATTTTGATTTCGAATTATTGGGCGCGGTAAAAGATTTTTATAGTTAATAAATATTGGGAGGTCTCGGGTTGACTTTTTATTAAATAGACGAATGTGATTGACTTTGGGTGAAAGTCATCGAATTTGTCGAGATGAGTTCGTAGACACATAGAATATCGAAATTGGAGTTACTACGAGAAAGTTATGGTCAACGGAAGTTTTGATGGGATTTACGAAAATCGAAATACTTGAAATACACGAGTATATATACGAGTTACCATATTGGTAAAGGGGGTAACTTTTCATTCTAGGTATAGACCTGAGTCAACGCGGTCAACTAGGATCAGAGCGGCGAAAATGGTCGCCAGACTTGGCTCTAGCGGTGCATCGTCGTCCGGTCACCTTCGGCCGTGAAATTAGTTTGAATCAATCGGTCTGGACCTCCTATTTTGATTGATGGCTTCATTTCCGACAATTGATGGCCAAGTTGAGAGATTTTAAGAGAAAAATTCTAGGGTTTAGGGTGAAATCGGTCGTTGTCGTCGGCGACGTCTCCAGTGGCAAATTAGGTATGGTTTGATTCCTCTTGATCTCCTCTATGTGTATGTGCATTGGTTTTGGTGCATGCAAGTTTCTCAACGACGAACCGCGTGATTCTCGTTCAAAAATCGCAGTCGAATCGCCGTCATTGGGGACGACGGTTGATGGCGTTAATTGGTGGCAAAAGGTTGGGGATTTTGAAACCCTTGATCTTGTGATTCTTTTTAGACCAACCTCAAGCTCCGAGGTGACTTGACGGTGCGAGAATCGCGCCTAAAATTTTTTTGGCGATTTCAAATTCGCCACTTTTCGAGGCGTTTTACGGCCAATTAGGGAAAATTATGTAGAGGTCCTTTGAGAGAAGTTGATGGGCTTGGAGAGATTTTTCGATTAGTATGTTAATCACCACCATCGACGGTGTTTGCTAGTGGTGCGTGAAGCCTTATGGCGGCACGTCTAACCAAAATTTTTTTTGGAAACTAGTTGTATTATATATCGTTAGATTCGTATTGACGTGGCAAGCATATTTGTAAGGTTAATGAAGTGTTTAGCCTTTGTCATACCAGTAGGCGATAGTGATTAGGGTTGTGGCCAGTGGCAGTGAGGGCGATGGAGAATTAGGTGTACATTACATTATTATGGTCGTATTATCGAATTGGGTTTATCAATAAGGTTTTCGACTCGTTTCGATTAAATTTAATCCTAGTTGAGTATTTACTAGAATTATCCAAATAATTTTCTATTTTAACGATTTTTGACAAGGGTCGGGCGTCATAAGATTAGAGGAGCCGGAAGGGATAGTAATGTGTTTTGGCGCAATGAAGAAGTCGGAACATATCTGGGTCCGACTTGTAGGTAGTGTTACCACTCGTGTGAGTTCGTAGAAGAGGTATATCCATGTATCGTGTTTTCGTGAGGTTACTAAGGCAACAAATGAAATAGCGGCAATATGTAAGCGGAAGTGGTAACAAGTGCAACATCGACGACAATATGGCATGATCAACTGCCATGACAGGATTTGGTTTGTAAGCCAACTTGGACTTCTTTCTGTCATAAGCTATGTTGTTGGGCATGACCCATGTTATATGTTTAATAGTTAGTTTGTCTACTATTTGTTTTCTAGTTGGGCCTTCTAAAAGGCCTAAAACAAATCATTTATGTTTGATGTTAGGGTGTGTTAAACTGTATGCTTGTTTGTGCACTTGTAGTGCCAAGTCGGTTCTAATTGGGTGATTTTCAGTTAAATGTACACATTCACTTAGTGGCAGGATGAAATAAAGTGTCAAGACTTAATTGTTGTTTGATAGTAGAAAAGATGTCTAATTTGTAATGATACGTCACATTAGTCGTATTGTCTTTTCTTTACTGTGTCACTATTATGGCAAACCGAATAGAGTTACTCGTGTTACACTCTTTGCTATTTGGTGTGTATTAGAATATATATAGTCCTGTTATTGAAAATTCACTAAATCAGGTAATTGAAAATAAAACAAAAAATTTCTCCCTAAATCGTATATTATGCGTATCTAATCTCTAAAAAACTTCAGAACTAGTGTGCAAATGTCGTGGTAAAACGAGCCACTTTCTATCTTTTGTGTGGGTGATCTTTATTGGTGATTGTAGTTATAGAACATGAAATGGCCCAACCCTAGTTTAGCTAGTAAACCAAATACTTTATCTAGTAAACTAGAATAAAATCTTAACGATTAACTAACTCTGAGAAATTTTACGAAAAGTTTGACATAATTTCCCTTGAAAACTGGACAACCCAAAAATCTGCAAGAAAAAAAATACTTCTAAACCAAATTCCCTCAAACAAAACGTGGACCACCGATTGTCCATCCGGATTTCTCAACAAATAACATAAACAAGAACCCGAAATTTAACTAAGGAATTTAAAAACGTATTTACAATAAGCTAGTTCTGAATAAAAAGAAAAACAACTCGACTATTACTCGAGAAACTGAAAATAACATATACAACTGGAATTCATAGCGACTTCTATAAACATAAGATACATATAAAAAAGTCTAACAGTGATCTGGAACCTACTGAATGAAGAGCTGGCAAGTGGACTCAAAGCCTTCGACGACACCACGCTAACTCAGGATTTATACTGCAGCCAAGACAACGAAAACCGAAAAGCCTAGGGAAAGGCATTTAAATATAAAACGTTAGAGTGAGTGTACAAAATAACATAATCTACGTAAAACGATAAAACTATAATATCATATTTTTCCGCTGACTTTTGTAAAATAGTGCGAGTTCAAATCTAATAAACTGAAATACAATAGAGGTGGTCGTTCAGGTTGTTTGTTCTAACCAGGTCCGACCAGTTATCAGGTGATCGGCCAAATATCTAGAGTATCGATGCAACTAAACAAAACCATCACAAAGAAAACATCCAAATAAATTCTTTGAAAACATACCATAATGCGTAATGCGTAAGAATATGAACTCGCTATCAACTGTGAAAATAAAAGTCAACTCACAAGTCTACGACTACTATTGGGGTTCAACGGAATTTTCTTCTCTGCTAGGGTCGTGATCTCGATGACTTGTAAATACGAATCATACGATATTAGAATATGCGTAAAACTATAGAAATTGACCCTAAAAATAATCCCGGATGTCCCGCCGATGAATATTATAAACTGTCTCGTCGGAGCTCCGTCGTGGGCGACAGTGCGTGGCCCTCACGCGCCTTTACAGACGACAGCACGTGGCTCCAGTGAAAGTGCTCCAATGAGGACGTTTGATCTTTCGTTGGAAAGCTCTTGACAAACCCTCCAACATTCATAACTGGACCCCCCCAAACACGTCGGAGCACCACAACCGACGGCGGTGATTCGACTATACTAAACCTTATTCGGGTTGTCCTAAAACCTGCAATTTTATTAAAAATAACCACACTAATCAAACAAGGAAGGCAAGAGCTTCGTTTCCCTACCTTTTCCATCACCGAAGGTGGCCGAAATCGACGGTTCGGGTTGGGTCGAGCAAATTGGGTCGGCGAAGGCAAAACGGGTCGATCCTCGTGGTCAATTTTCTGATTTTTCTTAATTATTTTTCAAAAATTCTCCTATTTATACTCCAAGCTCCTCAACTGATCCAACGGCTTACAATTGATATGATCAAGATCAGACGGCCCTGATTAAACCACCTAAAAATTAATTATTTAAAATATTTTCTCATACCGACTTCCGATAATCACTCAAAATAGCTCGCTTATCCGAAAAAATTTCTGAAAATTCCTACAAGCTTGAATTAAATACTCTACAACTTCTGTGAAGAAAGTCAAATCAAATTCTCGCCCAGTGAAAAAGTCATTAATAACCTCAGTAATGCGACTAATCCACGATAAAGCTTAATATGATTCGATAAATGCGTAATTTTGGTTCAGGTCGTAACAATCTACCCCCCTTACAAAAAATTTGTCCTCGAAATTTACATACTTGCTAGAAGAGATTAGGGTACTTGCCCCCACTGTTCTAAAAGGCGACCTAGGCGCTAGGCGAAGCTAAATGAGGGAATAAGCTCTCTGGGCGGGCTAGGCGCTTTCAGGCAAGCCTAGGCGATGTTGGGCGTGAAAAAGATAATAATTTGAGATTTGAGATTATTACTCTATATTATATATTTTTGTATGGAGATTATGACAATTTAAATTATATTTATTGCTAATTTTATTTTATAAGTGTTTTAAATATTCATTATTTCACATATATATGTATTGAATTAATACCGCATTTAAGTCGCCTAGAAAACGTCTAATTTCGATTAATCCACGTCTAGCCGCCTAGGCGCTAGAAGCTATGTTCACCGTCTAGGGTCGCCTATCGTTTTTTAGAACCTTGTTTCTCCCTCATATGCTACTCGGATTCCCAAGTGGCTTCTTCCACTGCATGATTCCTCCCCAAGACTTTCACCAAAAGAATGGTCTTGTTTCGGAGAACTTGCTCCCTACAATCAAGAATCTCCACTGGTTCCTCAATATAGACTAAGTCCTCACGTAACAGGATCTGCTAGGGTACAATGACTTGAGAACGGTCGGAGATGTATTTCCACAATAAGGACACATGGAACACATCATGAACAGGTGCTAGTTCTGATGGTAACTCCAAATGATAAGACCAACAGGTTCAATAATTTCATATGATCTAATGTATCGTGGCTAAATCTTTCCACACCTCCGAAATCCCATAACACCCTTCCATGGCGACAATTTCAAAAATACTCAGTTATCAACTTCAAACTCTAGCTTCTTCCTCCTAACATCTGCATAACACTTTTATCGATCTTGTGCAGCATTTAACCTGTCTTGAATGATTTGCACATTCTTTTCCGTTTCTTGCAAAATATCTGGACCAGTAAGACTTCTCTCTCCTACCTCGCTCCAACACAGTGGGGTCCTGCACTGTTTCCCGTATAAGGCTTCGCATTGTGACATTCCAATGCTTGAGTGGAAACTATTATTATAAGCAAATTTCATCAAATGCAAGTACTTATTCCATTTTCCCGGAAATTGCAATACACATGATCTAAGCATATCCTTCAGCCTCTGAATTGTTCTTTCGGACTGGTCATCCGCCTGGAGGTGAAATGTTGTACTGAATCGTAACTTGGTTCTCATAACTTCCTGTACAACTCTAAAGAATTATGAATTAAAAATGGAATCACGATCCGAGATAATAGAAACAGGCACACCATGTAGCTTCACAATCTTTTGCATATACAACTGATTTAATTTGCTCATAGAAAGTTTCTTTGGAACTAAAATAAAATATGCAGACTTCGTGAAACGATCCACAACTACCCAAATATTTGTATGACCCTTGGATGTATGAGGTAACTTATAGACAAAATTCATAGTAATATGCTCCCATTTCCAAACCAGAACCTCAAGACGTTGCATCAAACCTGAAGGTTTCTGCCGCTCCGCCTTCACTTGTTGATAAATGGGACACTGACTCACATATGTCCCTATTTCTCTCTTTATATTAGGCCACAAATAATACTCCTTAAGAGTTTGATACATTTTCGTACTACCGAAATGCATTGCATATGCTGAACAATGAGCTTCATCAAGTATTTCTCGTTTCAACTCTTCATTGTTTGGAACACAAAGTCTATCTTTGATCACCAGCAAGCCATTTCTCCATAATGAAAAGTCTGGTTGTCCACCACTATGTACTGATTCTTTCTTTAGTTTCAGCAATGAGGCATCAGAATCATGTAAATCACAAACACTGTCAATAAGAACAAGTCGAACCTGAAAGTTGGCAAGTAAAACTCCCGGTTCAACATCATATGTGTACAGAAATACACTAGTGGCTCGCAACTCAGAAAGTAGTGGCATCCGAGTCATTTGTATATGTGACAGAGAGACCCCTGATTTCCGACTAAGTGCATCAGCTACCACGTTTGCCTTTCCAGGATAGTACTCAAAAGTTCACTCATAATCACTCAATAGTTTCATCCACCTCCTCTATTTCAAATTCAATTCTGGCTGTGTGAGGAAGTACGTAAGGCTTTTATGGTCAGTAAAAATTCGACACCTGGCACCATACAAGTAGTGCCTCCAAATCTTCAATTTGAAAATAATCGATGCTAACTCCAAGTTATAAGTGGGGTAATTCACTTCATGAGGTTTCAGTTGTCGGGAACCGTAAGCGACAACTTTGCCTTGCTGCATCAACACACATCCTAAGCCTAACTTGGGAGCATAACTGAAAACGGTATATTCTCTACTGTCATAAGATAAAGTCAACATTTGAGCAGTGGCCAGCCTTGTATGTAAAGTCTGAAAACTTTTTCACAAGCCTTTGACCAATCAAATCTGATTCCCTTCCTTGTAAGTCAGGTAAGAGGTGCAGCAATACGTGAAAAGTCTTGCACAAACCGAAGGTAATAACTGGCTAAGCCCAAAAAACTTCTGATATCAGCTACACTTGTAGGTCTGCTCCAATTTAACATTGTCTCCACCCTTGTCAAGATCAATATTAGCTCCATCTGCCAAAATCACATGGCCAAAAAATTTAACTCTATCCAACCAGAACTCACATTTATTGAACTTAGCATATAACTGAGATTCTCTCAAGGCCCTCAGAACAATATGCAAATGTCTTGCTTGTTGCTTCTCATCTGTAGAGTAAATCAGGATATCGTCAATACATACATTGATGAATTTATCAAGATATGTTCAAACTACTCGATTAATCAAATCCGTAGAGGCAGCAGGTGCGTTCGTTAGGCCAAATGGCATAACCAGGAACTTATAGTGCCCATATCGAGATCGAAACGCGGTTTTAGAGACATCTAACTCTCTAATCCATAACTGATGGTATCCCAATTGCAAATCGATCTTAGAGAACATTGTAGCTTCTTTTAACTGATCAAACAAGTCATCAATCTGAGGCAGTGGATACTTGTTCTTCACTGTAACTTGATTCAACTTCTGATAGTCGATGCATAATCTCATTGATCCATCCTTCTTTTTCACAAATAAAACTGGAGCGACCCACGGTGAAGTGCTAGGACGGATGAAACCCTTATCAATTAGTTCCTGAAGTTGAATATGCAACTCCCTCAACTCAGCTGGAGCCATCTGATACAGAGCTTGAGTTATAAGGCCTGTACCCGAAAGTAGCTCAATCGTGAAATCTACTTCTCTTACTGGAAGAAGAGCTGGTAATTCCTTAGGAAAGACATCAGGATATTTCCTAACCACCTTAATCTACTTATGGTTAGGGGTGAAAATACAAGTGTTCACTACATGTGCCAGAAATGCGGTACACCATTTCCGCAACATTTTCTCAGCTGAAATAAGGCATGATGAAAGAACATTCCTTTCCCTACAAAATAAAATCTCAGGTAACTATGGGATTTTAAACACCACTTCTTTCTGATGACAATCGACCAAAGCCTGATGATTGCTCAGAAAGTCCATACCCAAAATAAAATCAAAATCCATGGTGTCAAGAGGTATCAGATCGGCAGACCATCTAAAACCTCCAACCATAACACTACAGTCTCGATACACAAGCCCAACTAGAATCACCTCACCAGAAGGATAAATCACTCTCCATATTTTCGATAAGGGACTGGCATGTACATTAATTATTGATGCTAATCTTGGATATGAAAGAGTGTGTCGGCCCCGAATCTATTATACTTATAAACAGCATAACCAAAAATATGTAATGTACCAATGATCACCTCTGTAGATGCCATGCTCTCTTGTAGATTCATTCGATGAAGTCAGGTATGTCAAGTTTGTCCATCCAGTCACCCTCTCTGGCTCCGGTCTTGATAAGCTGGCTGTCAGGGTGGTGGTGCGGCTCTAACCCCTGAAGTGGCTCCCCGATCATTACCAAAACTCTGCACTGAAAATCCACTTGAGGTGTCCCTCTGCAGACACTCCCTCGCAAAGTGGCCCATCTGGCCACAACGATAGCAAGCTGAAGTCCCAAATTGATACTGGCCAAGATGGCGTTTGTGACATCTATTGCATAGAGGGAAGTCTTTGGGTACTGATGGAGTAAATCGAGACCCACTAGATCCACTAGAACTGGCCCCAAACCTCTGTCTTTGTGGTCGACTCCGTCTCCATCTCGAAGAATAGCTCAAACGTTGTGTGCTAGAGGTCTGAGATCCCTCACCTGAAGATGATGTGGAACTAGATACACTAGAGCCTCCCTTCTTTGAAAGACCCTGGTTGGGCCAAGGAATGCAAAATCGATATTATCGGCGATATTTCATCGATATTATCGGCGATATTTCGCCGATATTTCGGTTTTTTGAACTTACCTGAAAAATCCGTGAATATATCTCCAAATTTTCCGAAATTTTCCTAAATTTTCCGATATATCCCCGATATTTCCGATATTTTCCGATATTTACCAAAATTTTTGAAATTTTCAGCAACTTTTTTAATTTAACAAAATTAAAAGCTTGTCAAAATTTTGCAATGCCTTATCCTTCATATATCATGCCTTATGGTCTTCCAACAAGTGATAACTCATCGTTACAATCACAAACAAATGCCTCAAATGATGATAGCAATGAAGAAAGTCGAGCAATGCCTGGTTCATACTACGAGCTCCAAAATCTTCAAAGACCGCCCCCTGACCCATATGGTTGGCATGTAAGTCAATACGTGCAGAATTACATGGGAGAGCAATCATTTAATGAGTACTCTTCACAATACACACATGATTCTGCACAGAGAGATGAGGAAAATAGTGTGAATTTCGAAACTCATAGGTCCTCTATGTGGTTTTGAAGTATTTATATATTTGATTTTATAATGTGTAATGTGTAACATATTGTACAAAAATGTGATGGTCTAGCCTCCCATTAAAGTTTAGCCATCAAAAAAATAAAAATAGAACTATTAAATTATATTTTAATAGTTATCAGCACTTAACACATACTAATTCATATAGTAATATAGCAAATTCATATGTTTTGATGTTTGATCAATATTTTCTTTTTACATAAGGTAGGTAATTGATCATATAACAACCTCCAAAAGTTTCATTACAAATTTCCATATATTTTTATTAGTTTCCGTCATTTCCGTCAGAATTTTCAGTGGATCGATATTTCGTCGATATTTCCTTCGATATATTCAAATTTTGGACTGTCGATATATCCTCGATACCCGATATTTTACTCCTTGGGTTGGGCCCACCTTCCTCGAATCGTCGAGTCTGGCCCCGCTCAGATCAAAGCCTATCTTCACATCTCACAGCAGCACTGACATGTATGGGGCAATATCAGACCACACACCCTGCTCAAATCTCTAACATCTCTCCTTCACTAACCTGACAAAATTTGGTGCAAATCAGGATAAACGAGTAAAATGGTCTCGATACTCCATTACAGACAAGTCTCCTTGCCGAAGATTCATAAACTCTTCATATTTTCTCTACTCTGTAGCTTTACTGAAGAAGCGACTCATGAACAACTCTCTGAACTCTGTCCACCTAGTGGTGGTTATATTCCTCTCAGTGGTCTCCCACCAAGGGTAAGTGTTGGAAAATGGTGGTTTCCCACCATTTTAAAGTGACAATTTAAACAAAATAATTGAGTGTGTTGCACTTAATTTTGATGTGAGGGAAACATGAATTTGTATTCTCCTACAAGAGTACATAAAGATTATGTATTCATTTGTTTAAATTGGTTAAAGGGTGAATGAGAAATTGTCACCCAAAGATGGCTACTTGAAACAAAAGGAATGAATGTGATCCCACATGGGAGAAATTAGAAATGTGGAGGTCTTTATATATGATTGCACCTTACTATACCTTGAGTAAGTGAGCAGAGAGGCTCTCTCTCACGCGCGCAGGGGGGGTGCAAATCTTGGATGGAATGTGTATGTGATATGGACTTGTGTGTGCCCGCGTTATGCGGACACGAATGTCGATCTGATTTGGGCCAAAGACTGTGCCTCATCCGTTAGTATTTTGTTTATTATATTTAATTTAATATCACTTACTTTTCCTACAGTAAGCATGATCCCGCAATGAACCCATTACTATCTCTGTTATCTTCTCTGGGGTCAACTGGGAACGCATACTCGACCAATCTCAATAAGCCAGTTCTTACAAGCCTTGAGGTCGTGAGTTGCTCCTGCCTTTTTGGCTCTAATACTAAATCATCATGTTCCTCACGTGGGGCTGACATCTTGCGTGTAATTAATTGACGCAAATGTTGGGCCAAAGACTGTGCCTCATCCTGTTAAGTTGGTTGTCGAAGCATAATGACCTACGAGTCCATGAAAAAATTTAGACCACTCGAAGAAACCAAGGAAAATGGCTCAACTAACTAACACTAGATCTTCATCGATGGTACATAATGCAAAACCCTCAAAACCTGAACAAAAGTTTCACATACTTGTTTTTTTCAACGAAAATTTCACATCGGACCTTTGTTAATATTTAGTTTCAATTTTCCAACCCTACTGCCATCTTCATTAGTGAACGAGTACGTGCGTAGGACATGCAAGCAAGATAAGAGAGGATGAGCCAGTTTGATGAACGTTGACTCAATCATAGGTCTGACCATGGCTTCCAAAATTACCAACTCTGAGTCCTTCTCTGACTGCAAACTAATGGACTTTCAGAAGTTTGGTCCTAAATATGGAAGAAATCTCTGCACACAGCCGAATTTCCCAGTCAAATTAATGGCAAATTTCAAAAGATCGAGCTAGGCTTGCTGTGTGACAGCAACCCACCAGCTTCAATTGCAAAGGATCGGATCTACTATTCATGATTGCTAACTAACCTAACTACTATCTTGATACTTGTCTCCGTGAAATGTATCCTTTTGAATTTTGAACCTCGACTTGTGTTATACATAACCTTAATTCCACTAGGACTAGAATGTGGACGTACTGTGAGCATGCATAGAGGAACAAACTTTGATTTTATAATGTTGTCATTTTACAATCACTTATAGCTACTATAATTGGACGTAACCGAGCATAACTCGGTGTTGTAGATTTGTTAGTAGTTGGAAACTGTAATTAGCTGCATATATATTGGTCCTCATTTGAGCTCAATTCAACCATATACAAAAAAACCTACAAAGCATATTCTATTATTTCTCCAATTTTATATACTATTGTTAGAGTTAAGATGTTGAGACTAGATAGAATGAGGAGTCCGGATTTTATTAATTCAGTCATTGAGAAGATGGCTGAGGAGCAACCTGAGTTACCTTGATTTATGGTACATAACTAGATAAGATGTGAGACTCGAATTTTTTCAAATCATTTTCTTACGTATAGAACGTTTAGTTATGTCATGTGATAACATTGTTGTGAGCATGATATAGTATAAGTTGTTATAAAGAGTTATTTCTATCAAGCCAATATCCGACGTTCTCCTTTGTAATTTATTGGATATAATATATTTCTATGTTTCGTTCAAAAAAAAATGTTGAGACAAGTGTCTCAAAAGACAAGGACCTATAAGCCGCATCACACAGGAACATTGTCACATTCCCATCCTCAATTAGAAAGTTTTTGAATCCGGCAGCGATTGGATCGGGAAGTATAAACTATTTAAGGGATAGGGGCAACAAAAAAACGTTACCAACAACTCCATAAAATTTGAATAGTGACCGTTCAACTAACTAAAATTGCACGTTTATTTATTCCTTATTTGATTTATTGAACATGCCATAACATAAGTCAATCAACAACGGTGATAAATAGGATTCACCGATTTAGTCATAACTTCTTGCAACTCTCACAGTACCCACCACATCATCTTCTTAATTAATGAGATGAATATTGATTAGAGATGAGTCAATCAGAAAATCTAAACGTTAAAATTGTTTCTAATCAAAGTTAATAACATGGGACATAAAATTGGGATGAAATTTAGCCTCTAAATTTTCAACATTTTGATCAAATATAGTCGCTCATCCAGTTTTTCAGATTCTACCATCTCAATTCAAGTTGGTAGGAAACTTTAATCATGGGCTGGTTTTAACCAAACATGAAAGAAGAATACAAGTACCATACTATTTCAGGTTCTTCTTCATCATTATTTGACAATGTACAAAGAAGTAGAAAAACAGGAGAAGAACAAGAACATTGACACCCACCAAGACGAAGATCTGCATTCAAAAAATTTGTAGTTTAAAAGTCAAAATGCCCAGATTTTCAAATTCCACCAACCACCCACCTAAAACCTGTTTGTTATTTCCCATATATGAGGAAAACAAATTCGAAAAAAGAAAAAGAAAAAGAAAAGACCCAACATTTATGGAATTTCAAATCCCAACATTGCCCCCTATGATCTTCCCTCTCACTCTCTTACTCTCTCTCTTCTTATTAAGCAGTGTCTGCATCCACCAAAAGGATTCAGATCTGCTTGATCAGCGCTGCTCATTTTTGGGGGGGTAGACCCATTTCTCAGAGATTTCATAGCAGAAAGAATGGCAGAGTCTCAGTAAGGAAGAAAGGAAAGATCTTTCTTTCGTATTCTCCTCCCCAACAAGGAAAGTAAAGTCTCAGCCTTTTCTTCTGGGGACAAAGTAAAATAACCCTTTTTGGTTCTGGGGTCAGATATATAGATATAGCTAGCCTCATTGCCTTTTTGCTCAGACTCGTACTCTCTCTTCAGCTTAAACATAGCAGTTGAGTCTTCACAGCAAAACAAGAAGATTACATAGAGAGAAAGGGAGGGAGAGAGAGAGAGAGTAATGAGAGAAGATTGTGGCTTTAATAAGAAATGGGTATTGGGTTTGTGGTCAGAGAGCTTAACAAAGATAGAAAAGTAGCAGTAGTACTAGAAGTAGAAGTCTTAAAGTAAAGAACTTGCGAGGGAAGAAGGTGTTTGTGCTTCACGGGGTTGTCAGTGGGTATCTTTCATTTTTAGTACACGTTGCTCCATAAAAGGTCGAGTTATTTTAGGGAGGGTGAAGCGGTGGAGCTGGAGATAGTGCTCGCTGTTGTTGTTTTAGGTTTGCTAAGTTGAGTCAGTGGACAACGTATTTTCAATCGGCGCCCTTTTTGAATTTAAGATTCATATATCCAGGTGGTGAGGTGAGCATTGTTCTGTTTTCCTCTATTTTTTTTAGTTTTACTGGCAATTTTTCATGTAAGCTCTTTTGTCTGTTAATCCTTGTTTTGTTTACTTTGTGGGTGAATTTGTTTTTGAAATTTTTTATAATGGGATCTTCCTGTGTCACTTTTTGTCTTGTAATGCAGTTCTTCACGAGGAGCTGTCCGATTTTTGCACAGGAAAGGAAAAATAAAAATTTATAAAGGCCCAATCTTTATCCCATTGCATTTATTTTTAAGGTTTTTGATGCCTTCTGTTTGTTAATCTTTTGCTCCACACTTCTTTGCTTGCAACCTGTAAAGAATCTGAGAGATCTTGCAGAGGGCCTTTCTGCACCTTTGGATTTTATCTCCTTTTTTAACTTTCAAATTTCTCAGTTTTGGTTTTTTCCTTTTCCTAGTTTCTATCTCCATATGAAAATGGGGATGATAGAGCTTTAGCTTAGCATCTCCCACATTCTCTTTCTAGTTCTTCTCTCTCTATCTGTATGCTGTTGATTCTCCCTCCCGCATTTGGTGGTTTGTTGGTGTTTGTTTCTACATAAACTCTACTTGGGTCTTTTTTGACTTGCCGCTTACTTCTACTTTTTGGCTCCTCTTTCTCTCTCCAGTGTCACCACTCCATTTTGTAGAGAGAGAGAGAGAGTATGGGGAGAGCTACAAGATGGTTCAAGGGTCTGTTGGGGATGAAGAAAGAGAAGGACCCTGTTGAGATTCCAAGTACTACTACTACTACTACTTTTGATCAGAGGAAAGAGAAGAAGCGGTGGAGTTTCGGCAGGTCTTTGAAGGATGCAAGTCCAATTAGTAGTCATGGTCCGGGCAACCTTCCGCCGAATGTTTCTCCTGTTGACTCTGCTTGGCTCAGATCCTATCTTGCCGAAACAGAGAAGCAGCAGAACAAACACGCAATTGCTGTGGCTGCTGCCACTGCCGCCGCCGCTGACGCTGCTGTGGCGGCGGCTCAGGCGGCCGTGGCAGTTGTGAGGCTGACGAGCAAGGGATGTGGAGGTGGACAGGAGTTGTTTGGAAAGAGGGAGAGGTGGGCTGCTATAAAGATTCAAACTGTTTTCAGAGGCTACTTGGTAAGTTGGTTTTTGGTCTTTAGTATTTGATATTTCAAATTGTTGAATAGTAATGGTATGCCTTTTCTAGTTAATTTTGGTTGAGAGGAATGTTGTGTTGAATTGGTAACGTGAAAAGTAAACATTTCCTTAATGAAGTTGCTTGGTGATACGGAAGTAGTTTTCTTAACTCCTACTTTATGTGTCTGCTCGTAAAAAGATGTAAAATTGTTTGCAAATCCTAGCTAATGGAACAGTACAACTGTTTGATTTAGATTTCCGGCCATTGTTGTTGACTTCAAACTTTACTTTTATGTCTTTGCTCTGAAGTGCTTGATTAGATTGTTTCCAAATCCTATTGACCGGTACAATAAAATTATGAGTCATTGTCGAATCTGAATTTGAAATCTGATTCAGGTTGTCATCCCCCTGTTTATAGCATTTGTGTTTCTACTAATGCTTTGTGGGTTTGTCTACAGGCCAGGAAGGCACACCGAGCTCTCAGAGGGCTGGTTAAGTTGCAGGCTCTTGTTAGAGGCTTTCTCGTCAGGAAACGAGCTGCAGCAACTCTTCAAGGTATGCAAGCTCTCTTTAGAGCTCAGACAAGTGTCCGATACCAGCGAGCACGTCGTTCTTTCAATAAGGAGGATCGGTTCCTACCCGAAAGCAGGCCCAGGAAGTCCATTGTAAGTTCTTGTTTCACCAAATGTCATTGAGCACGTTGTGCGCTTTGCTCATTGTCCTGACTGTTTGCTTTTGTTCATCTCCAGGAGAGATTTGATGAAGCAAGAAGTGAGTTTTATAGCAAGAGGCTGTCTGCGAGCTATGAAGCTTCCCTTAATGGTTTTGATGAAAGCCCAAAAATTGTTGAAATTGATACCTTCAAAACCAGAACCAGGTCTCGTCGATTCAACACTGTCTTATCCGAGTGTGGTGAAGATGTGCCTTACCCCATCTCTTCCCCATTGCCATGTCTAATGCCGTATCGCATTTCTGTACCCGAGGGTCAGCAACTTCAAGATTTTGAGTGGTATTTCAATCCTGAAGATTGCAAGTTCACTACCGCGCACAGCACTCCTCGTTTAGCCACCTCCTTTCGGTCCAATGCTCCCAGTACACCAACCAAGAGCGTTTGTGGAGACAGTTTCTTTCGACCATACTCAAACTGCCCAAACTACATGTCAAGCACCAAGTCATTCAAGGCCAAGTCAAGATCCCACAGCGCCCCAAAGCAGAGGCCAGAACCCCTGCCTCGAAAGAGGCTTTCACTTGATGAAATAATGGCAGCGAGAAACACCGTGAGCAATATTCGAATGCATCGACCCATTAACCAGGGCCCAGAAGATGTCCTGAATTGTTGATGAAACAGCTACAATGGGAAGATGATAGACCTCTTTTTCTTGGATCAAAATTAAGCAGCACTTGCATAGCACATGGTAAAGAAACAGTGTCGATTCCCACTTAGTTTCGACAACGAATAGGGTAGAACACAGAGTGCTTGTGTAAATTCTTTACTTTTTTTCCCAACAAGTTTCTTTCAAATTGGGTCTTATGAGCAATGCGTTAATGAGATCAGAGGAGCTTCAATATCTTCTCTTTTAGTAAAGCTTACTACTTTGAGCTTGGGAAGCAAGAATATATCTATCAGCTAGAGTGTCATCAACACTAAATGATTGAAATGTTCAGCTCTCAGGTTTTGTACTTCTGTTTTAACAGTACCAGTAATGGACAAAAATCTGAGACTGATGATGGAATCTTGGGGAAGCAGAGAGATAAGAACAGTAGGGGGTGGCTCAGAACATTATTGGAGTAGGAGCCATTTTCTGCAGCAAGAATTTGAATCCCCTCCATTTTTGAATCCGTACTTTCCCACCAAAGAGCTTTATCTAGCTTCCATGAAGCTTCCATCACTACAACAGTCTAGAGGCGGTACTCAATGTCCGATTAGCAAGATAGAAAATCGTTGTACTAGAAATGGGGTAAATATATGCACACTGGAAATAGCAGGATAAGACATTAGGATATTAAACCAAGAATCAGTTTTCCCTCAAGAATGATGTGGCATGTGATTTGTGTTATTTTGGTAACCATTACGACCCACGGTACAATAGTACAACAAAGACGACACCAAATACATCAATGTTTATCACATGCTGTCTAGACCTAGTCACTTACTAACGAAAAATTTCACCTCCTACGAAAACTTTCACCTCCTCGCTCGTGGGACAAAATTTAAAGATGTACAAAGCAAATAGATGGAGAGAAATAATTCAATTGGTAAACACCCGTGTGACCGCGACAGAGACGGGATTAAATTTTTACTAGTTTAATTTGTTCGACAAATCTCGAAGATACAAGAAAATTTTATTAATGAAAAGAAAATATACACCTAGACAGAAAAGATGTAGTAAGTCTTACCCTCGACACATTTGCATAAACCGAAAATGCAACATAAAGTGTAGTACAATTTATACCAGACACAGTCAACAGTCAACATAACTACAAGATGCGTGATCAACGACGAAGTAGGAATGCATGAAAGATGATTAGGGCGGAGATGATATGGGAAGAGGCTCTTGCGTGAAGTTGTTGACAGTGGAGACAACTCAGAGTAAGAGCGAGTGACATGTCTTTTTTTCTCATAAATCTTATCTGGGCGTAAATTCAGTAGAATTTTGGGCTGGTTCCACTAGGGCTGGGACCGGTTCAGTTCCATCCATTATTTTTAGGAACCGGAACCGTTCAATATACATACGGTTCGGTTCTTTGTATTTTTTAGGAAGAACCTGTATGGAACCGAACCGCAACAAACCAGTTCGGTTCTACGGTTCTAACGGTTCCTAAATATATAAAGAAAAATCAATAAATAGCTTAATTTGGAAGAAAAACTACGAAAAAACTACAAAATAGAAAATTAAATACATCCACAAATCACTCGATCCGCAAGTATCCAACAATCATCGAGTCCTTTTAGTTCAAATATATTACAAATTGCAAGCTAAAATAAGTTACGTCAAACAAGTCTTTGAATTTCTTGTTGAATTGAACAACTAAAGGCAACAACTATAGTCCACAAAAACTTCTGAACCAAATACTACATATGTACCTCAAAGTTGCATTCTATTAACTAATTTTTGGTAACTTTTGTTGCCCTTGCATCATCTACATTTTATTTAAGCGTGAGAGTTTTTTGGTGAAAGTGTGAGGGTTGTTGATTAGGTAGATTAACTAGATTTGGCATTTTGAGAGGGTTTTTTCATATACTTTATAGTTAGAAATGAATGATCTTCTATACCCATGTCTATAGTACATAATATAGACTATATAAGACTACCAATAATATATTGACATGTGTTATTTTCATATTACCGGTTCTTTTCGGTTCCATAAAATTTTGTAACTTAGAAACCGAAACCGGAACCGAAACATTTGCACTTAGAACCGAACCATCAATATTACTTTGCAAAATTCAAAGAACCGAACCAAACCTAACGGTTCCGGTTCAATTCGATTTGGTTCTCCGGTTCTTCGTGGAACCAGTCCCAGCCCTAGGTTCCACCGCTGCATATATACAGGAGAAGAGGTGAAGTCCAGTCACTCCAGTGTAGCTATGTTTATATTGCGACTTATATCTAAAGTTGCATAAGGTAATTGGTTAAGTAATACATTAACTAATTTGATAGTTGGTAAATATAAACTTTCAAAATAGACAATTTCAATGAAAGCTAACTTCTTATAAAATGACTCATTCATAAAATGATTTCTATGGCTTGAACCGTTGAATTTAGAATAGAAAAAATTATGTTGGAAATTTTTATACTAAAAAACAGAAGAAAAATTGACCTTTAATTTAAAGGTGGTTCAATCTTCTATGTTTCTAGTATTGCAAATGTATTCCTCTGCGTATTAGAAAATGTATATACCTAAGATACGTATTAATCGCGCTCCAAAGTTAAATTGAAAACTGCACCCATAAAAGGATACAGGGTGTTCTCAGGCTACTCTCCTAGACCTGCATGGATTTTAAAAACTTCTTCACCAGCAATGATTAGGAGCTGTGACCTGAAATTGATAGGGTCCATTGGAACTGGAAAAACTTCATTCTCAGTCTTAAGCCATACGCACATCGTAGTGATCATACTGATTGATCAACGTCCTAGCTCATGGAGTAGAGTAGACCAGAGCAAAGTATATATGGAGTGGAAGGGTGTTATGTATGTATTCATTTTCGTGCAGAGTGTCGGTGAGGTGGTCTTGCAGTGCATGGCAGTTGTGTGTCCTGAAGCAGCAATGATCATCGTTCCCACGTTTGTCCTTGTGCTGCGTCTCATTGACTGAATGACATGAGACCAATCAGGGCGTTATGTTCAGGGCAAAGGTTACGTGGTGGAGCTAGATGATGGCTAAGATGGAAATGTCCAAGGGTTTGATGAGTAGAAGAAAAGAAAAACAAAGAAAATGTCTATGGATTCAAATTTAACATGATTAAAGTGTGGAGATCGTGGCTATGTACTCCGATTATGAATTTGAAAAATAATAATGGGGTCGACATTTGAGAAGGATGCTGTTTGGTTTTGATTTTTGAAATGGAATATATATACAGTATGCGGAATAATGGAATATATATACAGTATGCGGAATAAGGATGAGACTGACAATCAATTATGATACCAACATATCTTTTCGATTGCAAAATGGAATCACCAATTTAGGTTGATTAATTTGCCAAACAAAATTTGGTACGTCCGGATTTCAAATTTAAATTTAGAATTTCATGTAATGTTAAGATATGGCTAGTTTTGGTGTTACAATGTCCGAAACTTAATTTGTTTGTTTTTACATTTCAAATGAATCATCTCGATCCACAGTGCTAACAATACTTTGACATTCAAGTTTCTAATTAACTTGCTTATATACAATTTTGCATCCTAGACAAACTAGCTAGTGACTCTTACACGGTGTGCAATCAAGTATAAATTTTAAAGGACTGTATATCATTCAATCACATGTTTGAATTTCACATTAATTGTCGTCCAGTCTACAATTTAGGATATAAATTGGAAAGTAGAAACTTGAATACGATAAAAAGAAGCTAAAATGGTTTGGTTTTTCCGTTCGGACTTCTCCACCATGCAGGATATTTTCGATTCCAAAGGTGAATGCATTCACCGAACAAGAAGACAATAGTTAGATCAATATAGAATTTTCATAGATATTGTTAAACAGATAACTGAACTTTCTGCCAAATCTTAGTTCATGCACGTATTAAAGGTACATGTTAATTAGATTAAGAAGCATATGTATATATTATAGATTTTTATCATAATTATAATTAATTTATTCTTTATTGTAGATATACTCTACTTATTAAGAAGATGTCTCGTAAAATTGTATATATACCCAATTCGGGAATGAATGAAAGTATTGTATTCTAACCTAAACATTTTTATCTATATTTTTCTACTTGGCATCAGAGCCAATCATGTGAACCTGTCAACAAATCGTATTTTTGTCAACCACTACATTTAAATTTCGCTGCGAATTGCTAACATAGGAGAAAAATTCGACTATGCAATGTTTTTTCTTCTCCTACCTACACTTTATATCTACTTTGTGCAATTCTAAATATGAAGATGTTGCCTGGATTGACTGTTGTTTCAGAGGAAGAACATCTACCTAGTGTCTCTTCTACTACGGTTGCATCAGGTATGACAGGTCATGCATCACCTCTCTCTACGTTATTTAGGACTAATGTTTGGATAATTGACACATGTGCATCTGATCACATGATAAACAGGCCCGGACCTGAATAGAGGCCCATGAAGCAACAGCCTCGGGCCCAAAATTTTGAGAGCCCAATTATATATATATATAATATATTAAAATTATCTAAATATGCTTCTTCTTCTACGATTATCTATTTCTCTTTATTCTCAAATCTTGCGATTCTTGCCATTTAGTTTTTCACGAGTCCCCGAGTCGCAATTCATGGAAAAGCTAAACGATCGAATGCCCATCAATATGTCTAGGAAATCGAAAGGCTTAGCTGCCCAAATTTATATCCTCAATGGCTTCTTCAATCTCTCTCGCCCTTTATCCCTTCCACTCTCTGGCGTTCGTATTCAATTACTGTGTCAATTGCTCAGGTAATTGTCTAATTGAACAAATGAACGATGAGTAGATTGTAAATTTGTAATCCTTTGTTTTTGATTTGGATTTATCAATGTTTATATGAATATATCCAATTTTGTGATTTGTGAACCAGTTAGAGGTATTTATATGTGTTATGCGTTTCTTCATCAATCATCATTCTTTCTTCTTTTTTAACTGCATTATAATTGTTCATAGCTTCGTTTGGAATCAAAGGTACTTGATACATCTTGCTAGTCCATCCACAAAGATATTAAAGTAATACAACTTTAACTAAACCCTTCAAGTTTATTACTATTTCTAGAACTCAAACATGAACTTATGTTTGTGTAATTGTGCTTCAATCTTTTATTAAAGAACTGAATCAACTGATTATTTGAAATTTAGAATCTAAAGTACATAGATTGATAGATATAGCAACATAAACTGATATATAGAGACTGAGATGAGAGCCCTTTGATTTAGAGTCAATAGAGTGGCTGGAAATCTGGATGAACAAAATGCTTAAGTGTTAAGTAAGTGACTAAGTCTTAAAGTAGGTATTTGTAGTTTTCTCTTTTTGATTGATTGGTACTTGATTCGTGGTTTGGATAGTTAGATTAGATAGTGTGTTCTGTAGACTAGTGCTAGTATAATATCTTTGGCTTTCCTTATTTTTTGGTTTAATATGGCAATGGTAGATTTGATTCAAGTTGTTTCATTAGTTATGTGAGTTGTATTTGATGTGAAAAAGCATATCAGTAAGTACTTATTCCTGTTTTTTTGTTTTTTTTAATGATCAGAGACTCTGTATTGCAAATCTTGCAATGCTCTTTAGTCTTTAGCCTCTGTTGATGTTTATTTCTGTTATACGTAAATGTCTTATGTTTGTATATGACATTCAGTGCTTATTATATATAATCAAATATAAATACATTGAACTAAAGTAGTTTGTTTGTACAGGTATAAAGAATCCGATAAGCAATTTGCAATTTGCAAGTATGGCTCCTATAAGAAAACAATTGTCCGGGTATGGAAAAAGAAAAAAGAGGGAAAGGGAACTAGCATTGATGCGAAGTCAGGCAGGAAGTCTCAACAGGTACTTTACGAGCAACCGAAGGACAGAGACAGTAGAGACAATAGAAGTCACACAACAAATTGAAAATTTGGTGATTGGCAAACAAGAGAACCAAAATGCAAATGATATCAATGAGTTGCAAGATCAGCCTATGAATCAGACTGATGATGAAGAGGTCAATCACCCTGCCAATGTGAATCAGGGAGATGGTGGGCTTAATGAAGATCAGAGGCAACTTGAGAATGAGGAAGCTGATACCAATATGCCTATAAATGTGAATCAGGGAGATGTTGAGTTGAATGGGAGTCTTAATGAAGATCATATGCAGCCAGAGAATGAGGGGCATGATGCCAATATGCCTGCAAATGAGGATCAGGGAGATGCTGAGCTAAATGGAAGTCTTAATGAAGATAAGATGCAACCTGAGCATGAAGAATATGATGCCAATATGACTGCAAATGTTGAAGATGGAAACCAATATACCATGTTTCCTTTAAATGTGGATGATCCAGGGAATTGGCATAAAATTGGACAGAATATAAGGGATTTCCTTGTCGAAAGAGGTCCAAGAAGAGATGATGGTGTCTCATGTCCCCGTGATAGTTCTGGAAAACATTTTGAGGCTACACATTTTAAGAGGCAGCTGCCTAATGGTAAGGTGAATGACAGAAGATGGCTGGTTTATTCTGATTCTTTGAACAAGATCTTCTGTTTTTGCTGCAAGCTGTTCAAGATCCAGAGTACCAAGGCTAGGGTGGGTAAATTGGGTAATGAAAGATATGTCAATTGGAAAAATCTCAGTCGGTGCCTCAACCATCATGAAACCAGTAAGTTTCATATTGGGTACATGACTCGTTGGCTTGAGCTAGAAAGAAGACTTCAGAAGAATAAGACAATTGATGAAAGCTTGCAAGTGGCAATCAACAAAAAGAGAGAGCACTGGAAACAGGTATTGAAGAGAATAATAGCTATAATCCAAAGAATTGCAAAAAATAACTTGGCTCTTCGAGGAGATTGTGAGAAGCTTTTTGTATACAACAATGGAATTTTTTTGCAGCTGATTGAAATGGTTGCTGAGTTTGATCCAGTGATGGAAGAGCACCTCCAGCGTATTCAAGCACAAAAGATTCATTACTCATACCTTGGCCCTAAGATTCAAAATGAATTGATACAGATGTTGGCTGCTGATGTGAAAAGTTCCATTCTTGCAAAGATTAAACAAGCAAAATATTTCACAGTCATACTTGATTGCACTCCAGATTCAAGCCACGAGGAGCAAATGTCCCTTGTAATTCGATGTGTGGATCATTCAGCAAATTCAGTAGCTGTGGAAGAATTTTGGCTTGAGTTTTTAAAGGTTGATGATACATCGGGGCTTGGTCTGTTTAAAGAGCTTTAGAAGGTCTTGCACAATCTTGGACTTGACATTAATGACATAAGGGGTCAAGGATACGACAATGGATCCAATATGAAAGGGAGGCATAGAGGTGTACAACGAAGATTACTTGAAGTTAATCCAAGAGCTTTCTACAATCCTTGTGGATGTCACAGTCTTAATTTAGCATTATGTGATATGGTGACTTGTTGTTCTAAAGCAATGTCATTTTTTGGAGTTATACAGCGAATCTATACATTATTCTCTTCTTCTACTAAGAGGTGGCAAATCTTCAAAACTCATGTAAAGGGTCTTACAGTTAAGCCATTGTCCCAGACACGTTGGGAAAGTCATGTTGAAAGTGTCAGGCCTATAAAAGAGCAGACTTCAAAAATAAGGGATGCCTTACTTCATTTGGCAAAAACAAGTGAAGAACCAAAAGCAAAAAGTGAAGCTGAAAGCCTGGCAGAAAATGAACTTGCAAATTTTGAGTTTTTGCTTGGAATGGTAATTTGGTATAAGATGCTGCATCATGTTAACATTGTCAGTAAGTTTCTTCAAGCAGAGAATATGGATATTGATGTAGCTATCAGCCAATTAAAAGGGTTAATTTCTTGTCTCCAAGAATACAGAGAATCTGGATTTGATCAAGCCATGATTGAAGCTGAGCATATTGCATGTGAGATGGGAATTGAGGCTGTCTTTAGAGAAAAACGCATCATACGAAGGAAGAGACAATGTGATGACTCCAACAGTGAAGAGGTAACTCATTCAGCTAAAGAATCTTTCCGAGTTACTTACTTTTTGTTCATCATTGATCAAACTCTTTCTTCACTTCAAACTCGTTTTGAGCAATTTGAAAAGTATGAAGAAATGTTTGGCTTTCTATTTACTGTGGAGAAATTGAGGTCTGTTGATGATGATAGCCTCATGATGTTATATGTCAACCTTCAAAACTCTCTAACACATAATGGGCACTCTGATATTGATGGATCAGATTTGTGTTTAGAATTGCAATTGTTAGGACACCTTTTACCAAGAGAAGCAACCAGGGCAATAGATGTGCTAGCATATTTGAGGAAGATGGATGGATGTCATCCAAATGCATTTGTTGCTTACCGAATTTTGTTGACTATACCAGTAACGGTAGCATCTGCTGAAAGAAGCTTTTCAAAGTTAAAGTTGATCAAAACTTATCTCCGTTCGACCATGTCACAAGAGAGACTAAATGGTTTAGCTATGCTATCCATTGAGAAGAAGGTGTTTGAGAAAGTTGATTATGTAAAGTTGATCGAGACTTTTGCTTCCAAGATCGCGAGACGAGTTGTGTTTAAGTAACAAATGTGACATGGGAGTTGTTTTATTTTCATTGCTTTTCATTGTTTGTCTTTATGAATTGCTTCAAACATTATTGGTCTCTTTCTTTTCACATGTACTGTTTGAAACTTCTTATATTGGTTTGGCCGTTTGGGAACATCTTGAACTTTATTTGTATTTGATTAATGTGTTTAGCTTCTAGCTAGTTTTAAGCAGCAGTTGATCTCTTAATGTCAGCTTTTGAATTCTGATTTTGTAATGGAAAGTTGGTTGTTCGGATAGATTTGTTTAACAATTAGTCATATTTTTTTTACTTTGTATGTCCAGAAAAAAATTGTACATGAGAATTTGCTCTATATCTTATGTGTATTGAAAAAAAATCGTTATTTTTTTTCTCTTATAGTATCGCTAAAGGGCACCATCTTGGAGCTTGCCTCGGGTCCTATATTCTCAGGTCCGGCCCTGATGATAAATAACCCTAGTCTAGTGGAAACCATTAAACACTACCACATTTTTAGGTATTGCCGGCGACTTAAAGTGGCCGACCTTTCTTTTTAATTCGCCGGTGATAGGTATTACCGGCGACATGTCGCCGGTAATACTCTCGCCGGAAATTAGGCGTCGGTGATAGTATTACCGGCGACATGTAGTGGTGGTCGCCGGTGATACCCTTGAAGTATCACCGGCGACTAAAGTCGCCGGCAATAGTGTAGCCATCACCGGCGACTTAAGTCGCCGGAAATGTCTCCATTATCACTGACGACTTAAGTCGCCGGAAATGTCTCCATTATCACCGGCGACGGCAATGGGTCGCCGCCGTGGCCGGAAATTGGCCGTAAAGTGGAAGGTATTGCCGACGAGATTGGTCCAACTCGCCGGCAATACCCGGGGAAATTTTACAAAAAAAAAGGCAGTTCTGGATTGGGCCCAATTCCAGAACCTGCACTGAAAAACAGAAACCGTACAAATACAAGTTCAACAGTACACACATAATTGTCCAGCGTACAGTATAAACAGCAACAATACGAAAATAAACTACAACTACACTAAGGGTCGAGAAAATCCATGTTGACGTACTCATTTGAACTCCGGTGGCTACCCTGGTCGTGCTGTGGCGGTGACGGCTGCGGTGGTGGAACACTGTGGAACAAAGGGATCGGGGGAGGTGTGGGGAGCGGTTGTCCAGTAGTCTGGCACGCGTACATCGTCTGCATCCATGTGAACATGGATGTCTGCTGCTCAGCCATAATTCAGTGTTGCTCGACCATCGTCCGGTGCTCGGCATCTCTGGCTGCCTGATGCTCGGCCAATCGCCGCATCTTCTCCATCGCCCTCCTTTGCTCCTCCAACTCCCTCTGCGTCCTCTGAAGCTCCGCTTCTAGGTTAGAGTTCCTAGAGTCAGTTCTTGACCCGCTAGAGTATTCCGAAGTGTTCTTCAATACTCCTTCGCCCGCTGAGCCCATTCCCCTGCAGTAGTGGATATTCTTTCCAGTCCCGCACGCTTTTGCCATGATCTGAGCCGTTATAGGGCGATGAAGCGTATCGATCTAAGAGGCATACTGGGCCACTTCCTCCTCCGAGCAGTCAGGATGGTCGTTTCGAGCTAAACTCATGGTGACCTCTGTGATCGCATCCTCCACTCTCACCTAATTGAAAAACGAATATAAATAACGTATTATTAAACAAAATAAATTAATAGAGAAAAATAGTAAAATTAACACATGCATATGTGAACTACAAAATAATAAGGCGAAAGACTTACCGCTTCTTCAGGGCACTGCGGATAGAACTTCTGATGAACAAACACCAACGGGTTGACTTCTTGTTGTTTCTGTGCCCTACCCAACCAACCCAAATAGTTGAGTGAACCTGCATGATGGGCCTTGGTGCTTTTCAATCTGTTCTCCCTGTTCGTCTTGGAAATCGCCTTGTTTGATAAGCATATGTAAAAAAATTATTAACTAACTATTTCAATGTGATACGATACATTAGGGTTGTAAAATATATTCAGGATGCATACCTTCGCTTTGGGGTGCTCGAAGTGGGCTACCAGCCACTCGTACTCCCTAAACCGGAATTCGCTAGGGGTAGAACCTCGGCCTAGATCCTTGTACTGTGTGTAATGTTTTGAAAGCTCGTTCTTCCACTCTTTATACCTATATTAACACCAGAAAAAAATGTTAGAGATATTAAAACACTTGATAAACAAAAGTCTAACTCGATATATACTCAAATAACTCGAATCACATCACCTGATATGTAGTTGACGCTCTGCCCATGTGTGAATAAGACATTCATCCACGTCAAACCACAGCTGCAAGATGAATATATAAATGGTAAAATTATATATTTATTCGGACTTAATTAATAAATGTAAAATTTACGTAATGAAAATACGATTTAACTCACACTCAGTGCATTATGCACTTGCATCTTCACGTAGAGAGGCACAGATCCCCAATCTGGCCACAGCATTGGGACCTTGTCCCGCACGAAGGCCCCGGCCATGCTGGCATACTTTCGCGTGGTGTCAAATGTCTCGATCACCTCACCATGCTCATTGGCCCTAATGAGCGTTTTTCTTCCCCCGGTGGCCTGCTCAAGATTCTTCCTGGTGCAGGGGCCTCTAGTCTTTCGTTTTCCATTGCCATTAATGATATTGCCTAATAATACAATGTCAAAAAATTGAAATTATAAATTGACACTATTTATAATCTTAAGTATTAATTAAGTAATCAATCTTGTTAAATAAAATTTACCTGCATCGTCCGTTTGCTGGTTGTTGCACCTCGCACTCCAAAGATACACGGGGTCGAACGGGAAGAAGTTGTACGATTCCTCCACGCTCAGGAACTCCGGCTGTCCTTCAATATAAATAGTCCTTCCCCTATCATCGAATTCAGGAATCACAGGAATCTCGTCGGGCACGAAGAGACTGGACGACGGAGATAGACGAGGCCTGGACGATGAGGCGCCTGCAGCATCTGCCTCAGATGATTCCCGTGAAACGGGAGTAGGCACCGGGCCAATAGGGACCATTCGGATGGAGGGCATTTCTGATGCGCCCGTTGAGTGTCACTCGCCTGACTGTCTGCTAACTGAGGGTAGAGCCTGGACTGAGGGTTGCACGGATGCAGATCGTGTAGCTTCCTCCTCTTCTCGTGCACTCAGCAAAATTTGTGTGCGAGCATTCATCATTGGGCCGCTACGCGTGTTGCTGGTTGCGACTGAAGAGCCTTGACTACTGCTCCCTCCACTGGATCTAGTCCCCCTCCGTTTGATGCCTCCAAGTCAATTTGCTGCAAAACCTCCTGCACATCCAACAATTTCATAGAACAACCAAATAAATATTATATATGCCAAAAATAACCAACACAAAAATATATACGTACACAAAATATCCTACATATCATTACCGAAATATCAATTAACCAAGCATATCATTACCAATATTATTATAAAAAATATCAATTAACCAAATCACTAAAAATATCATTACGAATATAATTATCAAAATATCAATTAATTATTACCCAAATGCTTATTTAACCAATTAATTAAGTTAACAAATATATTCTACTAATTAACTTAACAAATATAATTAACCAACACAAAAATACATAATTACATAATTAACTAATTAACTTATCAAAAATACAATATAATTATCAAATATATCAATTAATCCAAATCACCTTAATTTGCCCAACACAAAAATAATTTTACCTAAATATTTTCTACATATATACATACATACACATGCATACCAATATAATTATCAAAAATTAAAACATCACCCAAAACTTAATTAACCAAGTTAATTAAAATGCATACAAATATAATTAAAATGCATATATATATATATACATAATTATAAAAAACAAAAATTGAGAGATAAAGAGAGAGAGAGAGAGAGAGGGAGCTAGGGGACCTGTCATGATCGAACTGCGGATTCCGGTGGCGGAGGTGAGGGGAGGAGGTAGAGGACCGGAGGAGGGGAGGAGGAGAGGAGGAGGGGAGGAGAGGTAGGGGAGGAGGCTAGGGGAGATTTGGGGTATTTTTGTGTGGATAGGGGAGAGGGGAGGAGGGGAGGGGAGAGGGGAGAGGGGAGGAGAGATTTGAGGAGAGGAAGAGAGCTTTGTGGGCGGCGAGGTGAGGAAGATAAGAAAAATTTTAGGGTTTTTGGGAGCTCGGTGAAGAAATGAGGGGCTGCTCGAGCTGGCTGGGATTTAAGGGACTATTACCGGCGAGTTGCTTAATAACTCGTCGGTAATACTATCACCGACGAGTTATTAAGCAACTCGTCGGTGATAGTATCACCGACGAGTTAGAGTAACTCGTTGGTAATACTATCTCCGACGAGTAACTCGTCGGTGATAGTGATGCCTATATATTTTCCGGCGAGTTTATTATACCATCGAGCAACTCTAGTACATCAATCTCCAACGCAAAGCGCCTAACCCATCCGGTAACGAATCTTAAATAAATATGTATATTGTTTCATGCATGGTCTTTTTTAATTAATTAAGTGTACGTTCATTAATTATTAATTCATTTTCCATTCAAGTCTAATGTGGTATAACACCATATACATATTCTACATATATGCTCTGTAGTTGCCCAACACCGATCGATATGACGTTGGCCAAATTTTTATAATTTACGACTATATATAAATATGTACGTACATGCACGGGACTATAAAACAAACATACATGCACGTTTATATATACTAAAATACGTAGAGCATTAACGTACTAAGGATGATAATCATAATCATCTTCATCACTTGAGTCTGACTCGGTTTCATAGGTAACCTCTGGCAATATGTGCCGCTCCTCGTCATCTGAATCAGCGTATACTTCATTTGGATTAACATCGAGAAGTTCTGCTCCAGTAATTCGAACCACACTCCCAGATCTCACATTATTAAGACAAATCGTAGATGATTCCGGAATGTCAAAAGCGTTCGGCTCTTGGTATGCAGTAACTTCTTCATCATCTGCGGTCTCACCAAGTGTGGCAGCACTGTATATGTTTCTATGAGCAACATGGTTAACCACCTTCCACGGGACTTTGTTCAGAAGATCGTCTAGGTAAAACACTTGTTTTACTGATGTGGCAAGAACGAAAGGGTCTTCTTTATACCAGCTTGTAGCAGTATTGACCGAAAATATTCCGTACTGATCGGTCCTTGTGTTCTCCGGGCTAGTATCAAACCATCTACACTTGAACAAGTGCACTTTCATGCGGTTCCCATAAATTAGTTCAACAACTGAATGAAGGATACCGTAATAGTCAACGCCATCCTGCCCACTATGGACCATCACCCCACAATTCTGTGTTTTCAGTCGGTCGTCTCTATTTTCACATATAAATTTCACGCCATTGACCTGACACATGGAGTAAACTTTTGAAGCTATCGGTTTCATCGCCAAGAGCCTCAATTCGTTTGACCACTCTGGGTAACCATCATTTGCTACATGGTTCATCTGAAAAAGATAAGAAACCACGTACACCATAAATTATGAACATAGCAAAAGAAAACCACGTACACACATGCTATATAAGGATATAAAAAATATATATATACACATATACCCTTACCCATTGACCAAAGTAGTTTGCAAACGTCCTGTTGTGGTAATCAACATTTCCGGCAATAGCAGGGCAGTGAAGATGATAGTTTTTCCAATATTGAACTTCTGGACAGTTGATCAGTACCGACCAGTGGGCAATGGCTACCTCATTTCCATCCAACTTGTACGACTTTGGCAAGCTTCCATGTACTACCACGTCATTGGAGATGATAGAAATGTTGAACTTGGGTTCATCTATCGGCATTTGTTGTTGGGGGTCCTCCAGCGCTCCGAAATACAAGTTGGTGTACGTTACACACTCGTGCGCAAGATATGCTTCAGCAATACACCCTTCAGGTGCAGATTTATTCTTCACATAGTCCTTGTAGGCTCCCAATTGTCTACAAGTTAACAAGTGCATGTTATGATACTTAAAAAATCAGAATTTACATATAAAAATAGAGGCAAACACAAAGGGAAGATGAATCATTTGTACCGTTCCATGGGATACATCCAAGTGTAGTGTACGGGACCGGTAAGCAACAATTGTTCGGGAAGATGGATCATCAGGTGAGGCATGATGTCGAAAAAATTTGGTGGAAATATCCTCTCAAGCTTGCACATGATAAAAATGATGTCATCTTGCATCTCCCTGAGATCTGATTTTTTAACTTCCCTGGTGCATAACTTCTGAAAGAATCTTGACAAGGCCACCAACGACTCCACCACCTCTTTGGGCAGGTACCCTCGAATGAAAATAGGGAAAAGGCGTTGAAGCAGTACATGACAGTCATGACTCTTTAAGCCGTACATCTTATTGTCCTGGAAGTTAACACATCTGCTTATATTTCCTGCATAGCCATAAGTATACCTGCATATATAGCCATAAGCAACAATTATATTTCTTGCATATAACCATAAGTAAAAATTATATTAATTTCCTGCATAGCCATAAGAATACCTGACATTACTCATCCACCCAAAAATTTCATGCTTCTGCTTCGGCTTGACGGTGTAAGGAGCTTGAGGCATTTTTTTCTTACCATCTCTTAACCACAAATGTTTCCGCAGTCCCATAGATTTCAGATCAATGCGTGCCTTAGGGATGTCTTTTGTTTTCCCCTCCAAATTAAGAACTGTGCCCACCACACTTTCACACACATTCTTCTCTATGTGCATGACATCTAGGTAGTGTCTGATAGGCAACATGGGCCAGTAGTGGAGTTCCCAGAATATGCTCTTATGCGTCCAAAACTTATACCTTTCGGGCTTGTCTGGAATTGACGACACTATCTCAGGATGATTGCTCAGCTGGCCAAAATCATATTCATTCAACACGTCCAAAATTTCATCCCCTGTCCATCGCCTGGGTGCCACATCCGTTTCCACAGTCCCATCGAAAGCGTTTTGATCCTGCCTAAATGGGTGATCATCTGGAAGCCAACAACGGTGACGCATCTGAACAATTTTACTGCAATGAGGACTGCAACAATCAACAGTCATGCACTCCAACAAGTGTACTTATCCCAAAACCCATATTTACTCAGGTGCTTCTGGACTTTATCAATGGGAAAACGAAATCAATCGCTGCGACACTTACATTCTTTACACGGGCAATAATGAAGTGTAGTGTCTCCACAATTAGCCTTCACAAAATCCACAAAACTCTTAATTCCATGGTGATATCTCACATCCCATCTTTCGAGGCTCATCCAACTCTTGTCCATCCTGAAAATTCTAACATTACGTACTATAAATATATATATATATACATTCACTACTAATTAATTAAAAAATCATCATTAATTACATTCATCCGATTAACTAATAAAAGTTGACCCATGCATATAAAAAAATATCTATATATATACCAACAATTCACAATTACAAATTAACATGCATGTATATATATATAGACATATTAACAATTAATATTCACAAAATAAATTTATATACATATATATATATACACAAATTAACATATTTTCATCGAAATCATCTCAAAATCAACTCAAAATCAACAGTCAATCACTCGAAATCAACAATATATCCACTCTATTTGCATATCAAACCAATAATCGATATCTCAACTCTAAATCAACACATGCATGCATATATATATCGATCTAATTAAATCAACACACATATACATTGATCCACATATATATACATACGTACCTAGCTATAGCATCCCGAGCGGGTTTTCGACGCCTTTTGACAATACCCAAGGATTTCAGAGCGTTTTCCTTCTTTCGATCTCACCGGTTTTTTGAAAAGCTAAATGAATGAGCTGCTGCGATCTAGATTTGATATAAGAGTTATTGCCGGCGACATTCCGGCCAAAAATCGCCGGAAATACAGGGAACTTATTGTCGGCGACATTCTCTGTCGCCGACAATAATTTTCCACCATTGCCGGCGATATTTTGGCCAGAATATCGCCGGCAATGGTGGAAAATTATTGCCGGCGACGGAGAATGTCACCGGCAATAAGTTCCCTGTATTTCCGGCGATTTTTGGAAATTATTGCCGGCGATGGTCCATCTCGCCGGCAATGCTTATTATTGCCGGCGAGATGGCATATCGCCGGCCTTTATTTTTCCCGTGTCGCCGACAATACTACAAGCTGTGGTAGTGAAACCATCTCCTCAACCTAGTGTGTCTACTGCTGATGGATCTTCATCTTCTATTATTGGTGAAGGTGTGTCTACTGCTGATGGACCTTCATTTTCTATTATTGGTGAATGTCCTGTCAAAGTCGCGGATAATTTGACTCTTGATTCTTTTTTTGTCATTGCCTCTCTTGCCTATAATCTTCTATATGTTAGTCAAATTACTTTGGCTCTTGCCTGTTCTATAACTTTTTATCCAGATTTTTGTGTCTTTCAGGACATTCTGACTCGAAAAATTCTCAGTTATTGAACCATGGTAAAGTGTGAGGTTAAACAGGGAGAGATGGCAACAGATTTTAAGAGGGGTGAATAAAACCTTCCCAGAGGGGAGGTGAGCAAAAATGCTCCCCTTGTTAAAGCCTAAAATCATTTCTTGCAAAATTATAGGCTGAAATGACAAAATCCACTTTCTGCCCTTGTTTCTTGCGAATATGATCATGTCCAGTGTGATGTACGTTATACCACATTCTTCACAATAAACATTCCAAATCTGTAGAATAACTAGACATCAAAATCAACAAATCAAGACTCAAGTTCCGTATTAGAGAAAATCCTTCGATTTATTCTTGCGTGAACTTGTACTTTATATCCCCAGGCATAATGCAGCTAGCCATCAGCTATGTCTAATAAAATATTTTCTATGTAGAAACTTAAAAATGTAAAATGACAAGGAGAGGCCGTCTTGAAGAGCCACTCGTATTTGAAAATGGGAATGAGAGCGTCGAGAACTGCAAGCAAGATTAACACTGAAACCACAGCATATACATTTGCCTAAACAAATAGCCAGTTATGTCTCATCTGATTCAAACACTGAAACCACAGCATATTTTATACGATTGGTTTTCAAAAATGCTCCTCCTTCGAGAGCTAGCAAGGGAAGAAGGGCCGAATATGTTTTGTCGAGCGGGCATTGCTCTCGTCATCTCATCTCATTGTGCTTTTGAAACCATTAAACAAAAGCACCCCCCATTAAAATAATCCTCGTTCTGGTTCTCGTTTCAATCAACTCATATAAACCCGAATAGTTAAGTCGAACCACGGAAACAAGTCTAGGGTTTTAGTAGAGCTTCACGGTTTGAGAAAACCTTGGTCAAAAATGCATTCAATTCCATTTGGGAGTTTCCTGGTAGATAGCTTCAAAATTAGCACCTGGAAAAGTCTTGATTTCTTGACCGGCGCGGCCGCCATGCATGGAATTTGTGGTACCGGAGAACAGGGCGGAGCGACATGGAGACTAGCCCAAGTCATGGTCCCCCCTGACATTTTAGAAAAAAAAATTAATATATATATATATATATAACCTGCATGCCAGTCAAGTTGTAATAAAATATAACAAATAGTGTAATTTTTTTCGATGTCAACAGACTTTGCAGTTTGCGTACGTAGACAACTAATTTGATAAAGAATATAATAATATGTATATGAGGGTATTCTATTAAGAACATGATTCCAATTAAAGAAAGATTTTGGACCATGATGATTATCAGACACCAAATCCGGTTTAATCAATACAGTTATTTTATTATTCTATACAGTTATAGATAAACAACTTCAAGAATTAGGTGATCGATTCAATAAGAAGAATACAGAGTGCTTATTTGCATGTCAAGTTTGAATCCAAGCAGCTCATTCTCAGCTTTTGATAAAGCAAAGTTAATTCGTCTTGCCCAATGTTATCCTCAAGACTTTTCTAAACATGAGATAGAAGTACTTGATGATCAACTAGAGAATTATATTATAGACATGCGCTCTGACATTGAGTTCTCTGACTTGAGAGGAATTATTGAACTTGCAGAGAAAATGGTTCACCGAAAGAAAGATAAAACATATCCACTAGTTTACTTGTTTTTGACATTAGTATTGATTTTACTAGTAGCAACAACAAGTGTAGAGATAGTATTTTCTGCAATGAATATTGTGAAAAATCGTTTACGTAGCCGAATGGGTGACGAGTTGATGAATGATTGTTTGGTATCATACATTGAGAAAGACATATTTGTTACTATAAACGATAAAGTTATCATGAAATATTTTCAGGATATAAAACCTCGACGAGGACAATTACCCTTCACTACCACATTTTTGGGCATTACCAACGAAATGGAAAACTAAGGCCGACAATTTAAAAAATCGTCGGCAATAGTTTTCCCTATTGCCAACGATTTGGGGGAAAAATTGTCGGCAATAATACTATTGCCGATGATTTTTCCCCCAAATCGTCGGCAATAATTGGTCGGTAATAGCCCAAAAACTATTGCCGACGATTTGGGGAAAATTATCGGTAATAATATATTATTGCCGACGATTTTTCCCCCAAATCGTTGGCAATAGGGAAAACTATTGCCGACAATTTTTTAAATCGTTGGCCTTAGTTTTTCATTTCGTTGGTAATGCCCAAAAATGTGGTAGTGCTTGTAATAGATAGTATTTTTTCAAAAACAATGTAAAATTTTATATTACTTAATTCTATTTTTAAAGTCTTAATTTTGACTTTTCCTGACTCTAAATTCTGGCTCCGCCACTACCGGAGAAGACGATGAACTTATTGCTTTTGGTTTATCTGGTTTGTAGTTAGTTTGGCCAGCTCATGTGCTAATCACTACTAAGAAGAATTGAAAAGTGCATGATTCACGTCATGGCACTATTCCTTTGTTCTTTTGTCTGGACGTTAGGGTTTTTCTTTTCGACTGGGATAAGGTTTTGGGTTCTCAATGCTTAACCACTTCACTAGTGAACCCCAAGTATATTGACCTAATTTATTTCACACCTTGTTCAAGTCGACAACTTTAGTTTCACAAGATCAATTGCTAGCTGGTGTGATGATATATAGTTCCATTTTCCTTTTCCGAATTTCTATGGCTTAACATACTAACCTCTTTAAGGTAATTTTCAACCTAGAGATTTATTAGTCCAACCGTTTTCTCTGATTCCAAATGAGCATTAAGTCAAACATGAAATAAAACAAAGAAATGAAGAAAAAAGTTTCTGCGCACACAATTAAAGGGACATATCACATTTGGGGTCTGTTGATCGTAAAATGTACATTTTGTGGGTTGCAAAGCGGGCGGGTAATTATGAACGTGGGCCTCTTAGCTGCAGGTTTCAAATATATCTTCCGTGAACCAAATTTTCTTGTTGACCATCTCGCCCACCTCGGCCATATCCCGGCAAATGCTATTAGAGTTTGGAGCAATGGCCTTCTCACCTCTGCAAATCATATGCATTGATAAGTGCAAAATCACTCTAAAAGATAATCCTATTTCAAAGTAATTATGTTAATATAGTTCAAGAAAAAATAAGGGTCATTATTCGTAGAGGATTGATGAAATTAAGACTTAAGAACATGAGAAACACAAAATAGGCGAAAGTCAGAAATCTGGCCGACTTGATCACTAGACACTAACTACACTACGAACCTAACTTGGACTAAACCAAATGCTATGAAAATTTAACACAATAAACTAAACTCAGTGGATGACTACCATACAAAATTTGAGAGTATTCGAAGATGTTTTGGCTAGATAATTCGGCTAATCTACAGCTAACGCAGAAAAACGTAAATTTCAGAAAGTAAATATTGATGAAAACAGATAGAGATGAACGTTAAAAACTTCCCTCCACCCTAAATATGCTCGATCTACCCCAAGCCTAACTTCAACAACAATGGATGAATGTTTCTCATGCATGAGCTATGCTTAAGTCACATACATATTACACTCTCTTACTTGGCATGTTATTCAGATTGATTACCTGGATTAACGTGATCTTAAACTAGGAGACAAGGTAATATGATGGGTCTAAATCTACCTAACTTAAGTCATTAAGATCTGTAGAGTGTCTGAGAAACAACAAGACTTCAAGAGCTACTATGATGGGTGCTCTTTCATCACCTAGGTTTTTCTTCACACAAGTTATCACGAAAGGTTTGCTTATCTCTATAGAATATGCAATGATATGATGGTCATGTACATATCCAAGACAATAGATCCTATCATATACATCTAAGTGTCGACCCAAAGAAACATACAGTAGAAATCATCAATGATATGATAGTGAGTAAAACTCATCCAATAGTTGTCAAAATCACAAGAGGTTCAAAATTAAAACATATTTAGGGCTTTGATCAGCCCCTGACTAGGAAAGTTTAGCTACTTATAGTCAAGAGAATACAATAGAAAAACATTATGGAGAAGGAAGAATAAACCATAAATCTTAGAATTCTCGACAAGGGAATTTCGACGGATCGAGAAACTTCCTTGACCGGTCGAACTTGGACGACTGAAACTCCTTCTTGAGACTTTTTTTTCTTTCTGTTCTTAGGTTTTTCTCTCTGAAAATCAACAATCCCATTTTGTTCTTCAAAAGATGTTTATATAGGTGTGATCTTGATCCTCTCCTAATCAATGTAGGGTTGAATCATCGCCACATGAACTTTCCACGTCATCGTTTCTTATTTGAATAGAATTCTCCTTTTATTGCTTATTTTTGTATTTTCCTCCAAATAACCTAAATAAACAAAAACATAATTAATTACTGAAAACTAAACAAATAAACTAAGTATTTTAGGAATTAATAAGCACAAGAGAGTTGCATATTTATGCAACTATCAAAATATCCCACACTTAGTTTTTGCTAGTCATCGACCAAAATACTAAACTAAGACTATGAAAAGATTCAATAGTTACATAAACTAAAACACTCTAATGCCATTAACATATTGTCTCACCAATCTACCTAACATTGCAACACCAAGTTTACATGACATTTCAATTCAATCCACAGAATTTTGAAGGTTAATGTCAATGTTTGGCATGTATGTAATATGTAGGACGAAGACATAATCATGGTTAATGTAAAGCTGTAGCATGCTATAAACAATTCAAGATTCAACCTTACATAGGTATGCTCTCATAAGTGTTTCTCTCAAAATATGTCTACAGTCTTCACTCAACTCAATTACTTGCCAAATGGACCAAACCATATGCTCAACTCTTGTGACTTATCTCCATAGATCAGAGACTTCTTATCTTGAGGATCAATAAAGTCTTTCAAAGCTTGTAATGGGGCTTGGCTCATAGGTTTATAGAACAAAAGGATTTGGAATTCAAATAAAAGTTCTAAAACCTAGTAGAGCACCAAATGTAGAGACTTTTCTCGAACTTTTTAACCATTGAACATCTCCACCACTGTGTCATTATATATTGTGGCTTGTTTTCATCTTGTTGGGCATTCACTTCATTCTTTTCATCAACAAATAACCTAGAGTATCAAGCTAGTACATCATAAAGAAATTTCTTTTTACTTTCTTGCCGATTTCTTTTTTTTTCATTCGATTTTTTTTTCGTCAATATAACACAACTAGCTTGATACCCTACACTTCTTCCATTGTATCGCCTTCATACGTTGTCATATTGGTCTTCATGTACATGTCTCATGTATAGCTCTACTAAGTCCTAGAACAAAGGTAGGGATATAACTATTCTAAGGTTCAAGGTTAGGATTATACGGGTGATGACAAAAAGTTTAAACATGTAGGCTCAAACTGGTTAACTAGGGGGTTCACATCATGTGTCCACAAAGATATAGGACATAGGCTATATATGACAATGGTGATAGATCCTAAGTGCATTTATCACTTCCTCAATCAAGACATGTAATGACTATAAGCTTTGAAAAGCACAAGAGCAAGTTCTAGTAATCTCTAGTGTCCATTAACTTAATATATGGAAAGCAATTGACACTCAACAAAGAAAGCATGTATATCACATTTAGGCTCAATCACTCACAGGTTAAATAAATCTCAACAATGTCTAAACATGCTCAAAGATCTGTACCAAGTTAACTTATTTCTACATCCACTACACATTAGCACATGTACCATACATCAAGATTAACCAAAGAAATTCAAATCACATAATCACATGTTTCACTCTTAATCACTAATTAGGAGGATATTCGTATCATAGACTATTTAAGGGCTCCTAAGACTCAAAGCATAAAATAAAAGACTTTTTTTGTATCGCTTTTCTTGACACTTTTTACTTTTGTATTTGGTTTTTCATATAAGACACTAAAATACTCAAGAAAAACAAAGAAAAACTCAAAAATACCAAAAAGCTAACGCAGAAACCCTTCCACGACGATTTGGTCGTTAGAAAAGACCTCATAATCCTTCGACGGGTCGAACAAATTTCTCGACCAATCGAAGGCATTCTTCTGCCTAAAACTGAAATGAAATTCGACGGGTCGAAGAAATGCTATGGAAAATTCCAGAAAAGACTCTAAAAAACGAAAAACTTGACTCAAGAACGAAAAATTTATATATAGACGCTAATGATATGATATAAACCGCACCCCACACTTGAAATTTGCATTGTCCTCAATGTAAAACAAAACTAAAGCATCCAATACGTCAAACAAGCATAGAATGGAACACATAACACATCACAAAACACACTAATCATGAAGAAAAATACTAAAGGAGAAGGGTTAAGAATGCAAATCTGGTTTCCAAGCTTCTCCATCAATATGGATAGCCTCCCAAGCAGCGTTAAGTTTAACATCTTTAGCCAGACGGTGTTCACCAACTTACTCCACTGGAAAAGGATCTTGCAGGGGGAATTCCTCCTCATCTCCAATCACTGGCTCATAGAAAGGCTTGAGCCTATGGCCATTCACTTTAAATGTGGTGTCATTCCTTGAATTTCGAATTTCAACTACACCATGAGCAAACACATTGAGTACAAGAAATGTCAACTACATCGAGATCGAAGCTTACCTGGAAACAACCGTAGACGCGAGTTGAATAGAAAAACCTTTTGTCCAACAACAAAAGACTTGTGTTTAATCATCTTATCATGAAAAGTCTTGGTTTTCTCCTTGTAGATGCGACTAGACTCATATGCATTGTTTCGAATCTCATCAAACTGATTCAACTGTAGCTTCCTAAGAACACATGCAACATTAATATCAAAGTTAAACTGTTTAATAACCCAATATGCCTTGTGTCTAAGCTCCACCAGAAGATGACATCCTTTTTCATAGACCATACGATAAGAAGACATCCCAATCGGTGTCTTGTATGCTATTCTATATACCCATAACGCCTCATCTAAGCGTTGACTACAATCTTTCCGGGTTGGTCCAACAGTCTTCTTCAGAATTTGCTTGATTTATATGTTAGAGACTTCTACTTGCCCACTCATCTGAGGATGATAAGGTGTTGCCACCTTATCATGAACAATGAATTTCCTGAGTAGAGCTGCAAAAGACTTGTTACAAAAGTGGGAACCTCTATCACTGATGATGTGCCTGAGAGTGTCAAATCTAACAAACAATAATTTCAAGAACTTTAAAACAACAGTAACATCGTTAGTTTGAGTAGCCGCTGCCTCCACCCACTTAGAAACATAGTCAACTGCAAGTAGAATATAAACATTATGTTGGGAGCTAGGAAAAGGACCCATAAAATCGATACCCCACACATCAAAAATCTCAAAAACTAAAATTGGGTGCTGATACATCTGATATCTAGAACTTAAGTTACATGTGAGCTGACATCTAGCACATGATTTATGGAACTCATGTGCATCCTTGAACAAAGTTGGCCAGAAGAAGCCACTTTCAAGTATTTTCATCGTTGTTTTCTTTCCAGCAAAGTAATCTTCCCCTACATGTGAGTGACAAAAAGATAGTATAGATTGAAATTCAGTTTCAGGAACACACCTTATCAACAAATCTGGACAATGTTTCCACATATAAGGATCATCCCACACATAGTATTTAGCTGTCTTCACCAACTTATCATTTTGAGCTCGACTGTAGTCACTTGGTATTCTTCTTGACACCAGATAATTAACAATATCCACGTACCAAGGCTCTGAAACATTGAGAGCAAAAATTTGCTCATCCGTGAAGCTGTCACGCAAAGATAAAAAGTCCTCCACTGCATTGGATCCATGAGTGATCTTGCTCAGGTGATATGCCACCACATTCTCAGTGCCTTTCTTGTCTCTGATTTCAATATCAAACTCCTGAAGTAGTAGCATCCAGCGAATCAACTTGGGCTTTGCATCCTGTTTCATCATCAAGTATCTCAAAGTAGCATTGTCAGAGAAAATAATCACTTTAGTTCCTAACAAGTAAGACCTAAACTTTTCCAAAGCAAATACCATAGCTAAGAGTTCCTTTTCAGTAGTTGACTAATTCAGTTGTGCATCATTCAAAGTCTTGGAAGCATAATAGATGACGTGGGGAAACTTAGTTAAACGTTGACCGAAAACAGCTCCAACTGCATTGTTAGACGCATCTCACATCAATTCAAAAGATAAATTCCAATAAGGTGCTTGTATGATGGGTGCAGTTGTCAGAAGCTCCTTGAGCTTGTTGAATGCCTTTTAAGCAGTCATCATTGAAGTCAAAAACTACATTTTTCTGGAGCAATGTTTACAACGGTCTGGATATTTTAAAAAAATCCTTGATAAACCTGCGATAAAATCCTGCATGTTCAAGAAAATATCTCACCTCCTTCATAGTTGAAGGAGGGGGTAAAGTACGACAATATCAACATTAGCTTTATCAACCTCAATCCCTCTAGCAGATACTACATGTCCCAAAACTATACATTGCTCTACCATAAAGTGACCTTTTTTCCAATTCAAAACAAGGTTAGTCTCAACACAACGTTTCAAAACTATGGATAAATGATGCAGGCACATGTTAAAAGAATCACCAAAAACTGAAAAGTCATCCATGAATACCTTAATGATTTTCTCAATGATGTCTGAAAATATTCTTATCATGCATCTTTGAAATGTCGCTGGGGTGTTGCATAAGCCAAATGGAATCCGTCTATAAGCAAAGGTGCCAAACATGCATGTGAAAGTGGTCTTTTTTTTATCATCTCGATGGATGACAATCTGGTTGTAGCCAGAATAACCATCCAAGAAGTAATAGAAAACATGACCTGCAAGACGCTCCAACATCTGATCAATAAAGGGTAAGGGAAAGTGATCCTTACATGTGGTTGCATTTAGTTTGCGGTAGTCAATGCAAACTCTCCATCCGGTCTAAGTTCTTTGTGGCACCAACACATTCTCATTATTTTTCACAACTGTGATGCTAGAATACTTTGGAACAACCTGTACATGACTCACCCATTTACTGTCAGAAATAGCATATATGATACATGCGTCCCAAAGCTTGATTACTTCCTTCTTCAAAATATCCATCATTGGAGGGTTAAGTCGGCATTGAGCTTCCCTTGTGGGATTTGCTCCCTCCTTAAGATATATCCTATGAGTGCAAAAAGGACATAAGCCCTTGATATCCACTATGGTCCATCCAATTAGTTCCTTGTATTCCTTAAGAACGGTTAACAATTTCTCTTCCTGTAATTGAGTTAACTTTGAAGAAATAATAACTAGTAAAGTATCACCAGCTTCCAAGAATGCATACTTGAAATTCTCAGGTAACAGTTTAAGTTCAAGTTCATGTGCTACCTCAATGGAAGGACGAAGAGTTGCTTCAGTTATGAGTAATGGAAAAGGTTTAACAAACTTACTTGTAACTCGTGGTGTTGCATCAAGTTCAACCACCATATTATAGAATTCCACATCCATGTTCAAGTCTTGAAAAGAATCAAACCCTAAACTCTCATCTTCATCATCTCACCCCACACATGAAGGTTTGTATCCCAGTTTTGATTCATTTTCGTCCAATGTTTCTCTGATCCGGTCATTTTTGACGGGTCGAGGATTTCTTTTGACGGGTCGAACTGGGACTGCTGGAACGAGGTCTCCTCTAACCTCCAAAGCTTTCTTCAAAGCATCTTCCTCTATCGAATATTGGATGTATTTTTGCATGAAACTATCAAACTCATCAATCAAATTACATGAATAATCATTAACATTGCCTGGATGTTTTATGGCTTCAAAGATGTTGAAGCGAATCTTTCTATCATCAACTCTCATTGTGAGAATTTCCTCATTACAGTTAATATTTGTCTGGGCGGTCCTTAGGAATGGACGACCTAGAATCAATGGAAGCTCTGAGGGCATTGGTTCTCTTTCCATCTCCAGGATGAAGAAATTTGCTAGGAAGATCAAGTCACCTACCTGCACTAGAACATCCTCAACAACACCTAATGGGTAAGAACTAGATCTGTCAGCCAATTTAATAGTTACCAATATGAGTTACAATTGTTGAGCCAGGTTCAATTTGTTAAACATAGAATAGGGCATCAAATTATTACAGGCACCTAAATCCAATGAAGCACCAAAAAACTTGTTATCTCCAACAATGCATGGAATAATCAAATGCCCTGGATCTTTTATCTTGAGAGGTAACTTTCTTTGTAGCACAACAGAGACCTTTTCGCTCAAAGGTACCATCTTTGTTGGCCTATACTTCCTCTTAGTTGTACAAAGTTCTTTGATAAACTTTGCATATTGTGAAATTTGCTTGAGTGTTTCAAGTAGAGGAATGTTCACTTGAACCTTTATGAAGATCTCCAATATGTCATTGGCCTTGTCCTCCTTCTCTTGCTTCTTCAACCTGTTAGGAAAAAGGACGAGAATGTCAGTAGAAGAACAAGGTTTAGAGCTTACCTGCCCATTTTTTAAAGTCATTACTCCAGGAGAATTTTTGACCTGTCAAGGATTTTCTCAACGGGTTGAAAGCATGCTACTATCTGGTTCTGGATCCTTTTTTGACCGGTCAAAATTTCCATCTCGACTGGTCGAATGAGTTTTATTATGAAGTCCAGGACGGTTCTTTGACGAGTCAAAATTTTTGTTCGACCGGTCGAACTGGTGCTACGGTGAATTTCCTGACGGTTTGTCAAACATGGATTACTCAAGTACCGACTCCTTCAACACTTGTGAATTATTTTTAGGCTCTGGAACTGGCTATAAAACTTTCCCACTCCTCAACTCCATAGCATGCACATAACTCTCATTCCTTAGATTAGGCTCAGTCTTGCTAATAAGTGCTCCAAAGTTCTGTTGAGTCAAGAGTTCTTGCACATTGCTTATCTGGCACTCAAGAAGCTCAATAGATTTCCCATGTTGTTGACTTATGGTCTTAACTTCTTGACTGAGAGTACTTATATCAACATTAGTCCCCTCCAACACTTTCTTGTTGTCTGAAATCATCTGATGAAGTAATGCCTCTATGCTTAAAGTACATTTGGATGTTTGAGGTTGTGGAAAAGGGAGCTTGATACTGCTTTTGTGAATGCCTTGGCCGTATTGTTGTCCATCCCCTCTAGGCGATTTTGGTGCGAATTTAGGTGGATTAGATGGAGGATTTAACACATTGTTGCTTCTGTAGCTAAGAAGTGGATGATCCATATTTCCTCCATAGTTATTGAACTATCTTCCCGCAAAGTTCACATCTGCTTCTTCCTCTTCTGCTATAAACTTCGAAAATCTTTGTCGAGATGATCTATAGTAGAACATATGGTACACACCTCCTGTGTTGCAACAACGATTTTCTTCTTGTCAACCTTCAAGGCTTTGGTAATCAAGGCTATGTCATTCTCCAAAGAACTCAACTATTTTTTCATGGCTCTATCTATTGCAATTGCATTCAAGGATATTCTACTGGCACCCATAGATCTATCTCTTGACTAAAACTTCCTTGAATTCTTTGCTTAATTCTCGATAATTTCTTTAGCTTCAGCTCTAGTCAAATTCCACTAGTAACCCCCACTAGCTGCATCAAGTTTCTACCTATTAAATGAATGGATTCCTTCAAAGAAGAACTCCATCTGAAAGTTGAGATCAAACTTGTGGTGAGGGCATTGTCGAAGTAAACCCTTGAATTGATTCTAGGCTTCATCTAATTCATCCCCATCCTTCTGCTTGAAAGTACTGATCTACTTCTTCAAATTTTTCTTGCGAGATGCATAATAAAATTCCTTCATAAATGTAGCAACCATCTTTTGCCATGTATCCATTGATTGGGAAGTCAATGAGTTGAACCATGTCTTTGTTTGCTCCTTTAAAGAGAACAGGAATAAGAGAAGCTTGACAATATCTTCTTCAACATTTTGCGACTTATGTATTCTGCACAATGCTGCAAACTCATTCAAATAGTCTTGAAGGTCCTCAGAAGGAGTGCCTCTGAAGTGTGGCAAGTTCGAGATGAGAGATAAATTTTGAATAAGATCCCAAATTTTCTGGTAAAACAATCGGTGAATCTGCTACCATTGTACCCAGAATAAAAGATTCCTTGAGTTTCTGGTTATTGGCCATTGGTGGTGGTGATGGCAGTGGCGTTAGAATTTTCTGTTCTTGCTCTTGAACCTCAGACTCAGACTCAAAATGTAGCTTGGGCTCAGAATCCTCACCACCACTGTTGCTCATGTTCACCTGTAGTCTCTTTAGTTTTCAGTTATATTTTGCTGATTTCTCAATCTCTGGATTAAGTAACAGTGGTTCAGAGCTTGTAGAGTGACAAGTACGCATACAATAAGCTCATGCACACAGTAAAGAATGTAAGACTCAAAATAAAAACAAAACAAAACTAAAAACAGAAGACACTACTAAGACTTAGAATTAAAACAATCCCCGGTGACACGGCGCCAAAATTTGATAAGTGCAAAAGCACCCTCAAAGATAACCTTATTCCTATGTAATTATGTCAATGTAGTTCAATAGAAAATATGAGTTATTATCTGCAGAGGATTGGTGAAACTAAGACTCAAAAACACAAGAAACACAAAAGACACGAAAACCAGAAATCTGGTAGACTCGACTGCTAGACACTAACTACACTACGAACCTAACTTGGATTAAACCAAATGCTAGAAACATTTAACATAATAAAGTAGACTCAGTAGAGGATTACCACACAAAATTTGAGGGTATTCAGAGATGTTTTGGTCACCGAGATAATTCGGCTAATCTACAACTAACGTAGAAAAACGTAAATTTCAGAAAGTAAATATTGATGAAAATAGATAGAGATGAGCGTTAGGAACTTCTCTCCAACCTTAATATGCTCGATCTACCCCAACCCTAACTTCAGCAATAATGAATGAATATTTCTCATGCATGAGCTATGATTAAGTCACATACATATTACACTCTCTTACTTGACATGTTATCTGGATTGATTACCTGGCTTAACGTTATCTTAAACTAGGAGACAAGGTACTATGATGGGTCCAAATCTACCTAACCTAAGTCATTAAGATCTGTAGAGTGTCTGAGAAACAACAAAATTTCAAGAGCTACTATGATGGGTGCTCTTTCATCACCTAGGTTTTTCTTTAGACAAGTTATCACGGAAGGCTTGCTTATCTCTATAAAATATGCAATGATACGATGGTCATGTACACATCCAAGACAAATAGATCATATCACATGCATCTAAGTGTCGACCCAAAGAAACATATAGTAGAAATCATCAATGATGTGATAGTGAGTAAAACTCATCTAATAGTTGTCAAAATCACTTGAAGTTCATAAACGAAACATATTTAGGATTTTGATAAGCCCCTAATTAGGGAAGTTTAGCTACTCAGAGTTAAGATAATACAATAGAAATACATGATGAAGAATGAAGAATAAACAAAAAAACTTAGAATTCTCGGCATGGGAGTTTCGACGGGTCAAGAAACTTCCTTGACCGGTCGAGCTGGGACGACTGAAACTTCTTCTTGCGACTCTTCTTCTCTTCTTAGGTTTTTCTCTTTGAAAATCAACAACCCCATTTTGTTCTTCAAAAGATGCTTATATAGGTGTGATGTTGGGCCTCTCCTAATCAATGTAGGGTTGAGTCATCGCCACATAGACTTTCCATGTCATCGTCTCTTATTTAAATAGAATTCTCCTTTTATTGCACTTTTTTGTATTTTCCTCCAAATAATATAAATAAACAAAATTTTAATTAATTACTAAAAACTAAACAAATAAATCAAGTATTTTAAGAATTAATAAGCACAAAAAAATTACACATTTATGCAACTATCATGCATTCCTTTGACATAGGTTGCCCGGGGGGACCTCTCTGGTATAATTTATTTCCTCATAATAGAAGAAGAAGAACCTGGGCCTTAATTTAGTCATTTACTTACAGTTCGGGTTTGAGCTGGAATAATTTCACGAGTTTAGGCCTCGACCTGAGGAGTCGGCTCCACTCCGGGGTCCAACGGTCTCAAATTTCAAAAAATTAGCATAAACCCATACATTTTCAAATCTCTATTTCCCAACGGTCCTCTCTGCAATCCCAGTTCGGAACTTCAGATCAACTCACACCTCTTTTATCCCTCAATTTTGCGAAAAACCACCAAATTTCAACAAGATCAAAATGCAGCGCCAGAAAAGCTCGAACAAAATGGACGCTTCTGTTCTGGGTCTTTCACCGTCAACGCTTACTAACCCTGTAACTCCGAAACCATTTCCATCAGGTAAAAACTCATCCCTCTCGCTTTTGGGTTTTTCAAATTCCCAGAAATTGTTGATTTTTAGTACAGAATTGAACTGGGTTTTGATTAATTTTCAAACTTTCATACATAATTGAATTGGGTTCTGAGTAATTTACAATAAGATATAGGTTGCTTAGAAAGAATTGGAATTTAGTAAGGAATTAGAAATCTATAGTTTGTTTGAATGTCTTAGAATTTGTATCAAGAACTGTTTTTTGTGAATTATGCAGATGAAAATAAACAATACTATCAGCAATTGGGCAGCCCCAATTTGTTGAGCCCTAAGAAATCAATGAAGAAACACTACATGTCTCCAACCATATCCGCAGCTTGTAAAGCCGTTTCTTCAAGAAAGAACATCTTAGGCGAAAGAAATGAGGCATCTGAATCGGTTTCTTCCATTACCCATATCGAAAAGGACCATGTAGATTCTTTGTGTCAAGCTACCCCACCAGTTTCTGAGCCCCATGATTGTGATCTAAATGTTGTTTCGGATGATTTGTGTTCAGGGCCTTATGACCCAGTCACAAATTACCTTTCTCCGAGGCCTCAATTCCTCCGATACAACCCGAATAGGCACCTTGAGTTAGTTCTTGGCCTAGGAAATTGCACTGAGGAAGGAAATGATGGGTTAAGTCTTAGTAGAAGTGGTTCTTTTGAGTCCCAGAAAGGATTTGATGAGGAGGATGGTTCTGTTACCACTTCAAGTTCTTCGGGGTCTTTTCATAAGCAAGAAGATGAAGATGTTGAAGAAAGTGATGAAAATACCGAGGGAAGTGATGTAGAGATTAAGGGGACTGGTGAAGAGAATCAAGAGATTAAAGGAGTTGATGAAGTGATTGAGGGGGGCGGTGACGAAATTGAGGGTAGTGATGAAGTAGTAGAAGGAGCTGCTGATGAAATTGAGGAAATTGAAGAGGAAGATGAGGAGGTTGAGGAAGAGAAGAAGGGTTCTATTACCACTGCAAGTTCTTCGAAGTCTTCTTTTCATAAGCAAGAAGATGTAGATGTTGAAATAAGTGATGAAAATACTAAGGGAAGTGATGTAGAGATTAAGGGGATTGGTGAAGAGATTAAAGGGGTGGATGAAGTGATTAAGGGGAGTGGTGAAGAAATTGAGGGCAGTGATGAAGTAGTTGAAGGAGCCACAGATGAAATTGAGGAAAGTGAAGAGGAAGATGAGGAGGTTGAGGAAGAGGAGAAGGGTTGCAATCTGAAAGGGGTATTGAAAATTTTGCTTGTCTTTTTGGCTCTTGTATTCTTCACCTCACACATAGCTTCAGTGAACCAGGAAGCTCTCTTCGAGGGTTGTGAGGATGGGTATTGCAGGAGTCAGAACAATACATTGGAAGTTGATATGTCGAAAAAACTTGAAAGTGGAGGTGATCTCTGGGGTCATAGAGAAGAAGGGCCTATTGGTTTTGTGGAAGGTATCAATGGAGGTCATGAAATAGGGATTGAAGAGGTAAAGGTAGTTGATCTTGTAGAATGTGAGAGTGGAAGTGAAGTTGTGGGTGGAGAACTAGAAATCGTATTGGATTTTACAAAATATGCAGAACATGTTGATGACCTGGGAGAAGTGTTAGAGCCTCAAGCAGAAGAAACTGAAGCTGTACAATGGACTGAAAAAGGAGAAGAAGAAGTTGTCAAGTTGGGTGAAATGGTTGCGCCACAAGTTGAAGGTGTTGAGGATTTTTCTGATCAGATGGCTCAGAAATCAATGTCTGGTGATATTGATTATCACAATCTGGTGTCAAACTATTTGAATGCTTTCGAAGTAAAAGGTGAGGTAGAGCCTATTGATGAAATGATTGAGAGCAAAGTTGTGGAACTAGAGTATCCTAATTCTATGACAGCTGACATTGCTATGCCAGAGACCATGGATGGTGATAACACAAGCCTTGATGGAGAGATTCTCGATTCAGGAGCAGAACAGTACTGGAAGGAGAAGCTATTCAACCACATGAACTCCAAAACCCTACACACATCTATTGTTGGGGTCTCAATACTTTTAGTACTTGCAACGTCCTTGGGTTTGGTGTTTCACTTTAGTCGAAAGAAGGCTACCAGCAAGGATTCATCAGTGGTAGCAAATACTGCTTCCATGAAGACTTTGATAATAGAACAGAGGAAGATGATCAAGAAGGACACTGTGATGTCAGAGAAATACAATTCAGCACTTGCCAGTAGGGAAGAGGATGAGAGCATTGAGCAAGACGTTTACTCTTCTTTCAGAAGGATGTCCTTGTCTTCCAATTCAAATCATTCAACTGAGCCAGGTTCTGAAGCGTACCATAGAAAGGCACCTAAAGTTCAATTGCTCGGTGAGTTTGTGGTTGGAGAGGTCAGCAGCAGCTGTCTAAGAAGTCGTGGTTTGAACAACAAGATGAGAGAAGGTGAAGATAGCAGCTATGCTGTTTCTAAAGAGAAGAAGCCAAGAAGCAAGGGTCATTCAGTCTCAATTCAACAACAGCCTAGTGTATCAGAGTTTTCTTACATGGACTCCTTTTCACATGGAAGCTATACTCCTAAGAAGAAGATGATGGTGAGTTTTATTTATTTTTTATTTTTTATGCAGTAATGTCATTTCCAGTTTCGTATCACTTGCTAGGATAATAGTTGTATGTTTAACCATTATCCTAGATTCTCTGTCCATCAGAATGTGCAAAGTAGTATGATTACTATTCTCAGGTTCCTAAAAAATTTACCAGTACGTGTTTTTTAAATTGAAATGCAGCCAACTGAGTCAGAGTCTTCCTCCATGGATATTTCACATGGAAGCTATACTTCTGAGAAAATTGTGAAGATAAAGGTGAGCAAATTCTTAGTTGCAGCAATAGGGTTTCAGTTAGACTTAACTGTGTACATTAGTACTATTCATTAGTTCAAAAAATTTAAACCATTGAAATGTTCCATTGTATGTCAAATTAGGAGGGTGGCAAAGATGGAGAGGTCAAAGTTATTGCAACCCCAGTGAGGCGATCAAGCAGAATTCGCAGCAAAATACTGATGTCTCCATAAGCTTCTCTTGACTAGTGGGTGGCATGATTGTATCTAATACTACGACTTGCTTATGTAGACAGCGCGTAGCTAGTTTGTTCTGTAATTCTGTATTCTTCCACTGAAGAGTCTCTGGAGTCTACGACTTGCTGTGTAAGGAAACTGATGATCTGTATCAGTAATTCAGTATGTAGTAGACATTGGTTGAATTCCATTTCTCCTATATCTTTATATCTTTAGTTTTGTACCAAAATTTGGAAACTAATTTGGTTGAGTGATTTGAGTCGGTGTTGACCTATTTGTGACTTTTGGTTTTTCAGTCGACGAGCTTGTGTTCCTAAGGAAATTTTTCAAGAACATAAAGGGGCAATTTGATAATCACATGACATCATATTTGATTATTTGTTAGCAAAGATAACTATGCCTTCCTTGCTAACTAGATCCACTAATGGCTATCCAGTCAAATGTATCCTCCTCAATGATCTTGTTCCAATTGTGTTCTTCACAATCTGGCACCATAGAAATCAATTGTGAGACTTTCATCAGTTTCATGGCTTTTTCATCTGCTCATTTGTTTATTCTGTATTTTATTTAACAGTCTCCAATGATCTCTACAGCTTCAGTTATCAGAAGTAACAAACATATTTCGAGGTCAGTCGTAACTTGCACAAAGTGTAAAGAAGTCCTTGCATGTTTACTACACCAGAACATATCTTGGCTGAGAGCAGCTTCAACATTAAGACTCTCAATTAATGAAGCTGTACCTCCAAACTTAGTTGTTCGTGAATGAATAAAAGGCGACGAAAGCTTTATAGTGTGCCCAATGCTTTTCCAAGACCACAGCTCTGCATAAGGGAGAAAATGTGTCATCCTTGATTTTGAGGACAAGTCGATAAAGAACTCCTGATTAGACACGGTAGTTTCCCTCGGTGACATTGAGAAGCACCAGGTTCCCATGATGCTTATTGTTGTATGTGGTCACGTACTGTATAGTTTGCAATCTCTGTGACGTGATCGAGGATCGCTAATTAATGTTCTGTAAGGGCTTCCAATCACCGAGTGCAGTAGCTAGTAGATTCAAGTCTGTGGTCTGTCGCAGCTGTAAGCAGAGGAAATAGAAGAGCAAGAATGTGATGAGGCAGTGAGGACTCATGATGATTGTACAGCGTGGCCTTGCTTTGAGTCGAGAGTTTCAAGTGTTGCTGATGGAAAAGAGACTTTTATTTTTTTGAAAAGTCGCAAATTCCATAAAATGAGAATCAATTACGATCGGTATTGAGATTAGGAATAACAAAAAATAAAGTCATTATAGCAAGACTAAACAAATGACATCAAACTAAAGTTAAATTTCGACAATCGCTGGAAACGTTCTTCGTGCGGTTGGATACTAGATCACTGGTAATACATTGATCATATCACAGGCCATTTTTGCTCCTATCGTCAACAGAACTCGTGAGTATAGCACTTTTCCAATACTTCCATTATCATTATGATATAATCTTGAGGCGCTAAAAGTCCTCATAAATGAGTGTGCCGTCTTGTTACGAATTGCCTCGTCCAACTCTGAAAAATATAATAAATGCCTGGAGGCCAAACCCTACAAAAACAGATGTCGGACTGCTTCATAAGGGCCCAAACTACAGAAGGACCAGCCTAATTTTGCCAAACCATAAGCCCACAAAGAGCCCACTTGGATTGTGGGTCTCCTGAGGACCAAAGGAGCCCAACTGGATTAATCGACCAGCCATCGGCGAAGCCCTTGTTGGTTGGTTCATTCGTGGTGTCTTGATGCCGGCCAGTCATCCCCCTCCTGGTCAAATCTAGTGCCGCCCTTATACCGCCAGCAATTCCCCATCTGCCAGGATCCCAGATCTTGAGACGCCCAAGTTAGGGCTGATCCCGCCCTTGCATCTCAGTCTCCTCCGTCCTCTAACATCTCCCTATATCGTCGCCTACTCGGATCAAGCGACACCCTCCTCGCACAAAGGAAAACAACGCACGTGTCTTCTCCCTCTCACTCCTCGATTCCAGGACGTCAAAGCTTGCCATGATCGGAAAGTACGTAGATATGTAGATTCACCGAAAAAAATGGGATGTTGTGACCAGGCACGGAGGCAGGAATTAAATTTTGGGTGTGCTAAATTTCTTTTGTTAGGAAGAACAATTTTTTCTTCAGAAAAATCGATAGAATTTACTTTATTTTGATGAAATATCTGACATAAAGAGTTGGAGACATGGAGAAAAACGGTGTAGACTAGAGAGCAAACTCTGAGCGGAGATGCACAAGAAGAACTACGGAAGTTGAGAATGAAGAGATTGTCGAACTAAGATAAAAGGGAACAAGAATGACTAAATTTGATGTTTGACGTGAAATTTTTATATATTTTTTTAGTATATATGTATTAATATCTTTTTGACAAAAAAAATTGGAGGGTGCTGCAACACACCCCAGCCCCCCACTGCATCTGTGCCTGGTTGTGACCGCGCAAGACGAGTCACCCTAGACGGTGCTAAAGGGTTCTCACAAAGTCACCAAACTTTCCACCAGAAAACTCGGCAGAAGGTATTTTTGATCTTAGATGGCAAAGCGATTTGATAGGCATTGTTTATATAACAATATGTTGTCTATCCAAGCAATCCACGGATTTAACCATTTTATTACTATTTATGGTTATTCAATGGTGAAAAGAATAAAGCCAATATTCAAATCTAAAAAAGAAAAAGATAGAATAGTCAATGAATTTGTAAAATGTATGAAATTGACGTTTGAATTGAATTTTATGCTATAATTGAAATGGGCGTTTGAAAAAATAAAATTGGCATGTGCTTCTTAACTTTTGTTTCAATTATAGCTACTAGCTTAATCAATGTGTGTACACACGTGTCAAATCAGATCAATCATTATTCTATCCACTTTTATGATAATTTTTCCTGGGCAAAATTATTGTTCACTTTTTCTTTTGTTTCTCACCTAATTTTTTTTCTAATATATTACAACAATGCCCTCCATATATATATTTTGGCTGTTTTTATTTTTTCATAGGGATATTTTCGGGTTTCCATAATTTTGTATGGGATAACACCAAAAGTTACGTTTGGCTTTATATTAGTAGAGACTAGCTTAACCACCCGTGTGTACACACGTGTCAAATCAGATCAACCACTATCGTATCAACTTCTATGACAGTTTTTGCTGGACAACACTGTTGTTCACTTTTTTTTGTCTCCCGCATGATTTTTCTTCTCTTACTCTTTTTTTTCTGGTGCATTACAACAATGTCCTCCATTTATATATATATATATATTTTTTCTTGGGGATGCTTTTATTTTTTCATAGGGATATTTTCGGGTTTCCATAATTTGGTATGTGATGACACCAGAAGTCACGTTTGGCTTTATATTAGTAGAGATATGAAAACACAGTTTACTGTTCCTAAACACAATTAATTTCTATTTTTTTCCAACACTTTAAAGTTAATTACAACATATGCCACTACACTACCTCAACTCCGAAGACTTTTCTCCTCTCATTCTTCACTCTTCATTGATCTCTCTCTCTCTGCCATAGTCCACTTTACTTTTGATCTTGATTTTAGATTCTAATCAGATTCTTATTTGAATTGTTTGTTGCAGAGGGAGATGAGAGAGAGGGGAAATTGGACATAACGCAGATCGAGTATATTGGGTTTCTCTCTTCTGAGCTATCGATCTTGGTCGGCGATACACTTGCTGAAATGAAAGACTTTTACCTTTAATTTGCTCTAAAAAATCTCGACTGCTACGACAACAAAGAGTTCGTTGCCGACTTGGTTCGGTGTGCCTTTGAGTATCCTACCTCTTCATTAGCTATTCGATATACTGAGTAGTTTTTAAGGGTAATGTGGATGTTTTATATTGCTTGAGTTATAGTTTTTAAAGGAAATTTGGTGATTTAATCATATGAAGATGCATGTCGAGTTTGGGCTAAGATCACAGGATCAATATCTTTTCAGTGTCAAATTCAATTGGTATAGGGTTCTGCTCTAATTTTTTGCATTTGAATTGTTCTTATAACTAAAGTTAACAATGGTAGTTTACGAGAAGAAGACTACATTGAAATTTGAATTTGAAGGCTACAACATCAGTTTAGGATTTTTGTTTTAATTATTTTTAGTTTGAATTTGAGCATTTGTTGTTTTAAGCTCAGATGCGATGTACATATATTTGTTGATAAAGAAAAATAAACTTTAGACTTATGCACCATCCAAAATTTTTAATATGCTTCAAGTTTTTATTGATTCGATTCTTATATGCTTTGATTAGCTTTCATCTCTTAGGGTTTTTTATTTTTTTAGTTATGGGATCTGGGACTTCTCTCGGGTCTCTTGGCTGCATGTTTTGTTTTTGGCTGTGTTTTATCGTTGGTGAATGGCTATGTTCTTGCCCATATGAACCTGGTGAATTGTTCAATTGTTGGTAAGTTGTTTGTTGTTCGTAAGATTTTTATAGCCCTATATATGGAGTTGAACTCAGTTTTTATGTAATTCTTTCTCGCTGATTTTAGTATCCTTGTCACTTAAATTTATCATTTTTGAATGAAGATCTACGCCATAAACCATCAGAAAAGAGGTTATGGTGTAACTTGAATTACTGCAGATACATATTTTACTCAGAAGTCAGCAAACTACAACCCTTTATCAGCATCAACACGATAGGAAGTACAAACTATCCATATAGAAGATGAAAAAAAAACTGTATAGTACGTACATTTTTTGAAATTGATCCAAGAGAACTATATAAGAAATCCATCCCATCCATCCCGCTGCAAGGCACGGGGTTTGACTTACTAGTTAATATTGAAAGGGAAATTCTTTTGGTTATATCAATGATGACGCTATGAATGTTCATTTTCAATACTAGCTTGGTCATCACACGCAGGTTGTCAAGGCCCATAAAGTTTAGGTTATCTTCAACGGTGAGTGTTATACTAAGGTTGTGATCAACGGCTCATCTGAGCTACCCAAATCGTTTGCCGTAAGTCCTTAGACTAGTTTGTCCTTGCTTAGGTTCTGCTTGGCTCACAAAAGAGGTAGTTTTTACTTGAATCTTCTCTGGTTCAAGTTTTGAATTCACTTCTCTGTGCTTTGGTAACTGGTCTATATGGCTGGTGGCCTGCAAAAGGGAAGGAAGTTTACCTCTATTCTGAGCTGCATTAACTAAGCTGAGGCAATCTGCACTTATTGTTTTGCTGTGTATTGTCTTTTGGGCATCCTTTTATTTTTCACGTACCTGGTACCTTGCTTTGATTTTCTTTCTTTCTTTCCTACTCAGAGTGTGAGTTAGGTCTATCTACCCCTCCTTTACTGATTCTATTGGAGGCGGGTCTTGTCCCCTGGGAAGACATCTGGAGATGGCCTGTAACTTTGAGAGTGCGGTGGATTTACTGGATCTGGAGAATGGGATAGATCTCTTGGGTACTGTCATTGCTGACAGAGTGCTGAACTCAGGGAGTGTTAAAGCAACATTACAGGGGATTTGGAGGCAGTTTAGCCAAATAAGGATAATCCCAGTTAAGGCTAATATCTTTGTCCTTACTATTGGGTCGGAGAAGTGATGGGAAGTTTTCAAGGATCCGGTTAAAGTATGAAGGCTTGAAGAGATTCTGTGTCAAATGTGGAAGGTTAGGGCATATTGTTCATGATTGGTCCTTCATGGAGCCTCCTATGAAGGCGGTGTACATACAACCTTACTGCCCTATTGAATTCTGATCCCCTATGTTACTACGACAAAGTTCGTAAACCCAGCCACATTTCGAACCCCACTTGATTCCGATGAGCAGCGTGAATTTGAAAATCTGAGTTTGGTGGAGAAGGAGGCTATAGAGATGAGAATTGAAGAAGCAAGTTGTCGAGCCAACAGTGAAGCGGTCGTCAACAACCCCAACTTTGTGCAGGTGCCAGGATGTGTGGGCGGCTCGGGTGGCCGGAGCGTTGCTGTGCAGGGAAGCAGGTCGGAAAGTTTCAGACAGGGTACTAGGGTTGAGAATGGGGAACAAGTCAACGGTGGGATCCGTGCATAGATGGTTGAGTTGTGTGCCATGGATGTTGATAGAGCAGTCCATGATGGGTCTTTTGAGACAGCTGGTAACAGAGAGTATCAAGGAAATAGCGCTTCGGATCCGCGCTTTTTGCACGTGCCTAAGAACCCTCTTATGGTGACTAGACCGGCCTATGATCCACCTTGGCATCCGGATGTAAAGGGGTCCTTGTATCGAAATGAAAGTGTTGCCCAGGCCTTTAATGTGCTAAGGATCAATAATCGTACGTGGGCCGATCCTGAAACAATACCCCCTTGGGCCTTTACCAATAGCCAAGATTTCTTCAAAGCAAATGCCCATTTCCCTTTTGTAGATTATTGTGAGTAGACTATTGACCCAATTATCCCAACAAACCCTCGTGCTCATATTGAAGAGGTGCCATCAGAGTCTACGTCGACGACGGGGAGTGCCAGGAAACATATAGTTCTTGAGGATGGGGGAAAGCAAATAAGGGCGCCGAAGAAAAGTAAGAAAGCGGTGAATTAGAGTCTGAAACTTTCTAAGAAGGAGATTGGGGTGACAAGGAAGCGAAGAAGCAGTAGAAAGAAGGAGGATGCAGTCACCAAGGAAACACAATCTGATGCGTATGAGAAATCGAGTACTAGAAGCTGGCCCAGACAGCTGCAATGTCCCAATGAGTTACATCTCTTAGAATTGTCAAGGTTTGGGGAAGCCCTTGACACTTCAATCACTGAGGGGCATAATTCGTACCCATTATCTAGATATTGTGTTTTTGTCTAAAACACATAAAGGTAATTTTTTTGTTGATAAGTTAAGGAAGAGGTGTGTTTATCACAAGGGCCAGAATGTCGAACCGACTGGAGTTATTGGAACTGTGGGGGGTTTATCAATTTGGTGAAAATCGTCAGTCATTGTGAATGTTACCTTTAACTCGAGGAATCTGTTTCACACCATTATTTAGTTTGTTGATGGTGGGCAGAAGTTCAGGGTGTCATGGGTGTATGGTCCCCCTATTCAAGAGGAGAAGGAGGCTGTCTGGACTTCTACTCAAATGAGCAATTGGTTTACTGGGTCTCCTTGTCTCATTATTGGTGATTTGAATGATCTTCTTTGGTATTTTGAGAAGGTTGGCGGTGCTAGATGGAATGTTAGGAGATATATTCACTTGAAATTTTTTGTTAAGGTGAATTCCCTTCTGGATGAGGGATACTGTGGTCAGAGATATACATGAGTCAAAAAAGAAGATGGAGCTATGGTTATGCAGGAGAGATTAGACTGGGGCTTGTATAATGAGGATTGGATTCTTTTGTAGCCAGATTCAAGCATCACTCATTTGCCGAGAGTGGGATCTGATCATGTCCCGCTTTTGTTCAGGCTGACTCCAAAGTAGGAGAAAATGCCTTTCTCTTTCAAGTTTGAAGCTTTCTGGGCAAAGGAGGAGGGCTGCAGAGAGGTTATTACAAGTGGTTGGAACTGTGAAAGGATGATAACTAATATTCAGAAATGGAGAGCAAATCTTGTTAGATGCAGGGCTCTTATGATAAAATGGAGTAGGGAAACCTTCCCGAACTCAGGGCAGGAGGTTGTAGAGTGCTTGGAAGGGTTAGGTAAGCTTCAAGAGGAGGATGTGGGATCTGTTGAACCCAATGATAGTCAACAAACTACTATCTTGTTTAGACTTACTGCTATTTGGAGGCGTGATGAGGTGTATTGGCAACAGAGGTCCAGAAATTGATGGCTTAGATGTGGGGATGATAATACTCGTTTCTTCTATCTCACTACTTTGAATAGGAGACATAAAAATAAGATTATGAGAATTGCTAGTGAAGATGGCAGGTGGATTGAAGGAGAGTTGAATATACACAGGGCCCTTGATGATCACTTTAAAAGTGTGTACAAGTCTAGTGGTCAAAGAAGTTGGGGTGGCGCTGTGGAAGGGATTTGCACCCTGGTTTCAGATCAAATGAACAACCAACTTTTAACTCATATTTCTGAGGAGGAGGTTCGAGCTGCTGCAATACAATTGGGAGCTTTGAAAGCCCATGGGTCTGATGGCTTCACCGGAGTGTTTTACTATGATTATTGGGATATAGTTAAGGAAATTGTTGTTGGCACTAGTATGGAATTTATAGAAAGGGAAGTCGAGATGGCTGGAATCAACAAAACCCACATTGCCCTTAATCCTAAAGTTCCAAACCCTGAAACAACTTCTCAATTTAGGCCTATAAGCCTTTGCAACAACTCTTACAAGATTTTATCCAAGTTGTTGGAAAACAGGCTTAAAGTTGTTTTACCTGAGGTCATTGGTTATCATTAAAATGCTTTTATCCCTGATCGTCTCATACAAGACAACTTAATGATAGCCCATGAAGTATTCCACCATCTAAGGTGGAAGAGGAGTGGAAGGAAGCATGAACGGGATCTTAAGGTGGATATGGTGAAAGCTTATGATAAGGTTAAATGTGATTTCTTGGAGGAAGCTTTGTTGAGATTTGGTTTTGATGGGAGATGGGTTCGGCTCATTATGAGCTGTGTGAGGACTGTATCTTACTCGATTATGCTGAATGGAAGACTGAGTCCAGTCTTTATTCTTGAAAGAGGCTTACGGCAGGGTGATTGTCTCTCGCCATACTTATTCTTTATTGTCAGTGAAGTCCTCTCTCAAAAGGTTCAGCTTGAGATACAGTAGAATATGCTCATTGGTATCAAATTGAGCAGATCTTGTCCTCTGTTATCCCACTTATATTTTGCTGAAGATGTGCCTTATATTTCTTACGTGCCACTATCCAGAACTGTCAACATTTCTCTATGATTTTGAACGAGTATTGTGTTGCTTCTGGTCAGGAGGTTAATCTCAATAAATACAGCCTTATACTTTTCTTCTAATACTCCGGATCAAATGAAGCATCTTTTGGGGTTGTTACTTGGCATTAATGCTACTGATAACCCTGGATTGTATTTGGGGCTTCCATCGATATGAGGGAGATCCAAAAAGTAGTCTATTTCTTTGTGAAGGAAATAATTGCCAAAAGGATTGATGGATGGAAATAAAATATCCTTACTATGGCAGCCTGGCAGGTAGATAAGTGCTTATTAAGGCAGTGACTCTGGCTATCCCAACTTATCCGATGACTTGCTTTCGGTTCGCTGTTTCCTTCTGCAATGAAATCAACTCTATGTTGGGCAAGTTCTGGTGGGGTTCTAATGGGACAAGTAACAAAATACACTGGAAGAGCTGGGATTTCCTTTGCAAGCCGAAGAGTATGGGAGAGATTGCTTTTAAGGAGCTTAACAGCTTTAATTTGGCTCTTTTGGCAAAGAATGCGTGGAGAATTTTGCACGAGCCTCAATCCCTTCTGGTACAGGTTCTCAAAGACAAATATTATCCTAAAACTGACTTTTCCAATGCTGTCAAAGACCACAGAGCCTCTTGGGGGTGGAGTAGCCTTGTGATGACGAAAGATGAAGTTTTGAAGGAGTCTCGGTGGCAAGTGATGAATGGTAATTTCATTAATATCTGGACTGATCCATGGCTGGATGGTGTGAGTGGTTGGAGAGTTTGTGCTATCACTCCAGTGGGGGATAATGTTACTGTTAAAGTGGCAGAGTTGATAGACTCCATGACAAGAAGCTGGAATATTGAGCTATTGTCCCTTATATATCTCCGGATGTAGCAGCTATGATTAATTGTATGCCTATTAGGGATGGTGTTGGAGTTGATTCTTTGATTTGGCCTTGGAATGGAAGTGGAGAATATACAGTGAAGTCTGGTTACCACCATAGACATGGTTTGATGAACACAAACAGCCCTCTTTCTTATCATAGCTCATACATGATTGAAGAATGTTTCTGGAAGTTGCTCTGGAATATTGATACTCTTCCCAAAAGCAAAGTGTTCTTCTGGAGGTGCTTTAATAATGCAAACACTTGTGCTCTTAATCTGTATAGAAGGAAGCTGACTTCACTTCCAGTTTGTAAGTTGTGTGGTGAGATGGAGGAATCAATGAAGCATGTGCTCTTACTTTTTCTTTGGGTAGATGCAGTGTGGTATGGGTCACCTCTTTGCCTGAAGGTGAATAAACAAGAGATTACAAACCTTTGTAATTGGATGTCTGATCTGATTAGGTTTGCTTCCAATAAAGAGGAACGTGATCATATTCTGTCCTTGGTTTGCTTTCTTGGGTGGGAAATTTGGAAGGAGTGATGTTCTTATGTTCACCAACAAAAGGTTGTGTCCCCAAAGGGGATGTTATACGAGCTATGTCTCTGTATAATGACTACAAGATGGCAACTGCGAGTTTAAACCCTTCTCCTTTGCTGTCTAGGAATGAGACAAAGTGGTCTCCACATTTTGAGAGTTTTTTCAAAGTGAATTGTGATGCGGGATGGAATCCTTTAGCGAATGTGGCTAGAATTTGGGTGGTCATAAGGGATTGGAAAGGCTTTGTGATTGTAGGTGTGACTTTTAGACACCTATGTACATAAGGGATTGGAAAGGCTTTGTGATTGTAGGTGTGACTTTTAGACACCTATGTACATATGCTGAGGTTGGAGAAGCCAAGACAGTGGGGGCAGGAGTGGATCTTGCAATGGAGCTCCACCTTCCTAATGTTGTGATAAAGTCTGACATCCCAGGGATTATCAACAATATAAAGAAAACAAGTGTGAGAGGAAGCAGGAGATCCTACCCAATCATTTGTGGAATTAGATCAAAAGTTGATATTTTCCATAATGTAAAATGGGAGTGGGTGTCCCGAAAAGAAAATGCAATGGCTCATGTCACAACAAAGCTTCGTATGGAGAGGGTGGACCGAAGTAGGTGGGCGAGTATGCCACCATCGTCTCTCGTTGAAGTACTAAGGAATGACGGATGCCCCTGCCCACATTGATCCTAATTGTGATTTTGCGGTGACACTAAACTGAGTCCATTATTACCTACTGGTTCTGGGTGTTTTGCTTCATCATGTATCTCTTTTTTATTGTTGCTTTACTTCCTTGTTGTAAGTGTTGGAGTAGACCAGGTTGGCTTTGGCTCTCCTCTGTTCTCTGTTTTTAATGAAGATCTGATTCCAAAAAAAAGAAGGTTGTGATCACTCAAGTATAACATGTCATACACTTTTGTCATTAAATATGACACATATCACTTTGGTCACTCAAGTTAACCTTCCAATTTCACTTTGGTCATTAAATTCACTTTTATCACTTGTACGAAATCAGACATTAAAAAGTTTATTCTTGGCCTCTAGCCTGAATCGTATAGTCAACATTCAATTATGTTCTTTCTCTTTATCTTGATACAGAGCATTTTGGTGCTCCTATCTCTATTCTACTTTTTAGTTTCTTCCCCTTATAAAATTTAGGGAACGATGCAGTACATCCATTACTGGTGGAAGTCTTCATTGAGTTCATACTATGTATATTCTTTGTATGGATGGTGTTTCAGACCCAGTAGGACTCTGCTTAGTAAAAAACGGTACCTGAATTATACGTCAAAAATACATACGTATATAATTTGGTAATTTTAAATGAATAAAATTCGTAAAAATTTGGCCATAAAATTTGGAAACTGAAAATTATAAAATTCGATATGTATGTGTTTAAAACGAAAAATGATTAAAATAAATTTTTACTATATAATTGTGACACAGACCGAAACCATGGACTTTTGCTGAACCATAAAAATGCATTCTTGATATAATCATTTAATCTACAACTTTGGATCAAAAGACAACAAAAATACCATGTACGTGCAATCTTCCACACTTGCAAATTTAACAAAAATGTATCTAAACAAAATCATATACTTCAAAATTGAATATGAAGTTGTGCACTAGAAGAAGAGTTCTAGGGAACTCCAATCACTTTTTTTTTTCAATTACTTTTATCTTGAGAAACACAAGATGCGTGTAGAGGAAGAGTCATCTTCCTTTCTTTCATTTTTTTTAAATTAAAAAATCACATTTTTTTCATTTAGAAAAATGTAAAATTCTTGTTTAATTCGTTCGGGTTAAAAATCTAGGGAACTCCAATCACAATTATACGATCTCAAGTCACAATTTTGAAGAGTGTGGCTTTTGGAGGGCTTGCTGCAGGTCCAGGAAAGACCAAATGGAATACTTCTCTTCACCTTTGAAGGAAATCGGGATAAGAAGAAGGTGTTACGTGGAGGACCTTGGCACTATAAAATAGGCGCCAATGGTGATTGTGGACTATGATGGAGTGTCAGACCTTGATGGGTTGGTTTTTGATGATATGTTCTTTTGTGTTCGTCTCTTCGGGATTCCTCCTTTTTTGAAGTGGATGAGAACATCAAAACTTTTATTGAGAAAGCCGGTAAGTTCCTGGAACATGATGAAACTGCTAGAAAGAATGAGATTATTCATGTTAGGGTTGAGCATTCTGTGAGGAAACAGATATTTTTTTAGAAAGATATTCTGATTGCTCTTGGAATTGTGAGCAATGTGAAGTTTTCCTTTGAGAACTTGACAATGAGATGCCCAAAGTGTGGTATGGTATTTCATCAAGCAGGAGTGTGTTCTGCTCACGGGTTGTTTACCGCCTCAGGATCTGGTGCGTTGTCAAAGGTCATGGCATCGGCCTCTGGCACAGTCTCTAAGGCAGCAGCACAAGTAGTGCCAGAGAATGGTGCGGAGGTTATGCCATCAGTGTTTGGCAAGAAAGTTCAACTATGGTCCGTCTTTCGTGAGGAACTAGAACTGGGAGTTCGGGATGAAGATTTTTGCTTTGGTACGTAAGCTCCTTTCTCTTGGGAGGAGCAAGTTTCTCACACCGCACCAAGGAGGTGCTCAAACAAAACAGAACCGGTCATCGGGTTGTGCGTTGTCGTGAGGCGAGTGGAATGGAAATAACTGAGTCGGAGGTAGTGTAAGTTTCAGGGTCCAAACATAGTCGTGAGGTCAGGGCGAAGCTCTCTCCCAAGAAATTCAAGCTCAGTGCACCTGTAACGAATATAGTTTTTGTCGAACCAAAGAGACTCAAGGTGCCTTCTTTCCCGGATAGGCTTCTCCATAGTTCTATTGATGTGGTGGAAACACTAGATGATGTGGTTATCCAGAGAAAGAAGAAGCTTGGACGTCCGGTTGGTTCCAAGAACAAGCCGAAGGTTGGAGTGATGCAAGGCAGTGGAACAAAGATTGCAAGGAAGAAGAAGCCTGACAGTGCAGAACCCTTGAGGTTGACTTACCCAGTGACGACTCCTAACCCATCTGATAAAGACAAGGAGAAGATTATTTAGGCACCTGTAGGGTGCCGACTTATTTGCATCTTTATTGGATGACAATTTATATGGAGATGACATATCTACCACAATTGCGTGCTTATGGGTATGTTTATCTCTGTCTCTTTTATCTGGGTTGTTTATTTTTTGAAGATGCAAGTAAACTCGACAATAGTTAAAGAATAGTAGCTACTTTGATTAGTTTTGTCTGCTTTTTAAGTGGAGTAGGGTTGCTTTTCAAGCCAAGTTTATACTATTCAGGCCTAGAAAGTCGCTTAATGATATCTTCTTTCGTCAAAAAATAAAAATATTCATGGTAAAGTGTTGTCAAAAATATATGGTTGATGATTGGTTTGGTAATGAAATTTGGGCTTTTAATCCTGGGCTTCGTGCATTTGAGTACTTTATGGGTCCCTGGTTAGAATATATAGGCTATAGCCCACACTAATGTCCCAGAAGCCAGTATTATTTGCGCTAGCATATCATCTCAGGCGCACAGAATTCAAAGTTTCATTGGGCTTTCCTAGTCCATGATCAATCTTCCCTTCGTGGGTGGTTCGGAGGAAATTAAGGAGCTAATAAACAATTTTCCATACCAAGTTGCACGTCACACATGATGTTTTTATTCTAATTTTGTAAGACTTAGTATGAACAAGTTAGTAATGAATAAATTAATTAGAGTAGACTATAGGACTTACGAGAGAGATTATAGTCAATGCTTGTTTCTATTATTGTCTGCTGTCACAAGAAGATTAGTTTAAAGGCTATAAGCGAAAACATATATAGACTACATATAATATGTGGACCGACTGTATAATATGTAATATATATGTAGTACTACATTTCCTAGCTAGCTTAAGCACTTCGATCATTCTCAGATCTGCTTCAAGTGTAGCTAGCTGAATTCGATCTGTTTCTGAGAATTTGTGTCCAGTTGTGGTAGGTACGTAGCTGGAACCCCTTTGCGTCATCCACCATTAGTTCGATAATTTTGAGCAGTCGAGGAATTACGTTGAGTGATGGCAAAGCATAATGATATAGCTGTTGATGTGGTTGAGAATTCAGACGAGGATACTAAAAGGTCAGAACACTGCAATTTCCTCAATCTTCATAAATGTGTTTTTGTTAAATTTGCATACTTCAAAGTTTCTCCATGTTTTGTAGTCTTGGGGTATTTTCCTGATGTATAAGTATCTGTAACAAAGTCATTTTTCATTTGTGGTGTGTATCTTCAATTCAGAGGGGTGTTAGAACACTGGCAATTAGAGACTCGAACAGGCAAATCATGGTCAGCAACATTGAAGAAACTTGTTGAGCCACAATCCAAATTCTGTAAAATATGGAATATGATATATTTATAATTTCATGCGTCGTCGCTGTCTCGCTGGACCCTTTGTTCTTGTACATTAATTCCTATCGTAAACGAAGATATGAAGTGCCTCATATTGGACAAAAAATTGAAAGCAATAGCTCTTGCATCAAGATCGCTAACAGATTGCTTCTACATTGTGGACATTCGATCTGTTACAAGTTTTAGCTATATGTGTAGCTAAATCACCATCAACTGGCAACTCTGGAGCTCCCTCGTCAGAGAAAAAGAAATCAGCACTCGAGCTTGTTTCAGCAAAAATGAAAACTTCTATGGCAATAGCAAACCGGATCTTCCGCTCATACCTTATAGTGGATATTGTAGCTGTTCTTTCCATTCCACAGGTACGTTCAACGATATATATACATATATAGATGCATGGGAATGTATATATGTTCGTTAATTAATACTTAAAAATGTCTTAACTTTCAACAATTATATTGGCTTTTGTTATTTCTCCAGATTGTAATATTCAGCTTCTTTTCCAAAATGAGGAGGTCAAGATCTTCAGAAATAAGGAAGTTGCTTAACTCTCTCGTTTTGCTACAATATGTGCCACGCGTACTTCGCATTTTCCTGTTGTGTAATGACCGCCATTTGATCCCTGGAACAGCGGGGATATGGATTAAAAGTATTTTCAAGTTCTGTCTATACATATACATCCTTGCTACTCGCGTAAGTTCAAAATCAAACTCATTTTAAGAGTTGCAGATTTTTTAAAATTTAAGCTCATTAATAATTTAATGTCTCTGATCGATGAAGAATATAATTGATGGTCTTTTAGGTACTCGGAGTACTTTGGTACTACTTTTTTATTTTAAGAGAGACTTCTTGCTGGCGAAGTGCTTACCAAAGCGATATTTGTTGGAAAATATATTTTTGTAAATATTTTTTTTAATTAGAATTAAAGTATAGATGTAATAGGAATGTAAATATAATTTCTTATTAAAATACCACTTATACATCTTTATTAACCCCAAAATTGGGATGAATGAAATCATTGAATTCTCCTTGAAACACAAATCTACTTGGTATCAGAGCCGAATTCCTAGATTTTGAAACCTTGAATTGAACTGAAACCCTGAATTACCACCACCATTTTTTTTCTTCCGCTGCATCTGAACTTGAAACCTGAATCGTAAATTTTGCAAACCTTGAAGAGATGGCCAACGTGAATGATGAGAACATTTTTGCTAATAATGATGGAGCACTCGTTCCCAACAATGGCGCAGTCGCCATGTAACCCATTCACAATCACTTCCACAAAACCATTCAGGACAACTCCGCTTTTTTCATCAGCGAGCTCCTCACTGAAACCAACTATTCTAGTTAGTTTGGATACATGAAGATTTGACTTGAACATTGAAACAAGCTTGATCTCCTCACCAATGACCCTCCTGCTGCTATCTCTGTTGCGTATTCAACATGGACTGCCGACAATGGAAAAGTGAAGTGTTGGCTTATTGAAAATATGTCTCCTAGATTGTGAAAAATGGTACCTCAGGTTGCCCAAAGCTAAGGCAATTTGGGATGCTCTGTACAAGACCTACTATGATGAATATGATGAAACTTAGATTTTTGAGCTTCATCGTTTGTGTTATACGATGAAGCAGAAAGGAAGATCTCTCTCTACATACTACAACGAGCTTGTTGAATGGCTCGATGAAATGGGCCAACGCATGACGTACTTTCAAGAAAAGGTTGATGGTGTTGTGAATGAATCCTCATCCATGACTCGCCAGCGTGTCAATATATTTTTGATGTTGAATTCAGTCAAGTCTGTGAAGAGCTATTGAGGAGAGAACATAAGCTAGATCTTGAACAGACATATGCACATGTACGACACTTCCACAACAATCGAACCACCTTCTCTACACCTCTTCTATGTGATGCTTCTGTCATGGCTGCCTCCTTTTCTGCAACAGCTAACGCTGCCCAGTCCTAGCGCCGCTAGGGTCCTCCACCTAGCTTTTCTGATCCTCCTCGTTCTGGTGGAAAGCCTCTTGCTAAAAATCCACACTTTACATGTACTCATTGTAAGGAGGTTGGTCATATAAAGGAGCGGTGCTATGAGCTTGTTGGATACCCTGAATGGTGGAATTTTTCTAGAAAGCCTAGCAAAACACCTCGGAAGCGGCTATAACCACCACTGAATCTCCTACTCAGCCATCTGCACTCATCATTGAAGTAGGTAACAAAGGTAATGCATCTTCTCTTACCACATTATCTGCGGATATGTCTTGGATAATTGATACAGGTGCTACTGATCATATGAAAAATAATCCTAGTGTAGTTGATACCATTAAAACTTCTCTTGAACATGTTGTGTCTATTGCTGATGGTTCTCCTTCTCCAGTTCTTGATGAAGGATCTGTTGAACTCTCTCATGAACTCACCATTGATTATGTTCTTGTTGTCTCTTCTCTTGCTTATAACCTATTATCTCTTAATTAGATCACTAGGGCCCTCTCTTGCTCTGTAACCTTTTATCCCGATTTATGTATTTTTCAGAACATTCTGACAAGGGGGACTCTGGGTTATGGTGTTAGAAAGGAGAAATTATACTATCTGGAGTTGACAAGCAGTAGACAACATTAACTTAGTCAAGTAAACAGTATCAGTAGCCTGAACAAAGCCAAGGAAGCTGTGTGGTTATGACATCGACGCTTAGACCATTTGAATTTTGGATATCTTAGAAAATTACAACCTCAGTTATTTTCAGTTGTTGATGAATATGATTTAAGTGTGATGTATGTGAATTGGCCAAGAGCCATCGTATTACGTATTCTCCAAATTTGAATAAAAGTTTTGCTCCTTTTATGAAAATTCATTCGGATGTTTGGGGTCCTGCAAGAACTTCTTCTCGTTCTAGATTTCGCTACTTCCTCCTTATTTGTATTTTCCCGGGGGATGAGGGTTCTAAGGCCATTCTTAGTTCAAAACGTACCGGGACGATGGGAAGCTGGCTAGTCCCCGAAAATGCTCGTTAAGTTCATGTTGGGGATAAAAATATTACTTGTGACTCATTCCTTCGGTCGCGGACGTCGATCAATCTATTACAGTCCGCTCTGTCATTGTCCGATTTCTGGTTGTCTGATCACAGTCGAAAAATTATGTATCTACTTATCATTTCTTTGCCCCTTCTCCGTAGTTCCGTAGCGGGTTTTTTCGGGCGTTTTCTAGGATCAGAAGGAACCGCAATAATGACCACTACGTGCATTTCATTCTCTTCGATCTTATCTGATGTCCACCGAGGGGTGGATATGTTTTTGACCAATATTATGGACAAAGACCTATCTGCTCGGAGGAGGTCACTGAAAAATATTTTCGACAGTCTTTCCGCGTCGCGTGGGAATAGTGCATATATTTCAAGAATAATGGAGTCCATCTCGTACTTTAAATGAAGCTTTGCGACTTTTATTGATGAATGCACCAAAATGACTTGGGTTTCCTTGATGAAGTATAAAAGTGAAGTATATGCTAGATTTGTTGAATTTCACAATATGGTGGCAACTCAGTACCAGCAGCAAATTCGAGTCTTTCAATTTGACAATGGTGGAGAGTATGTGAATAGAGACATGTCAGCATATTTGGGTGTTCATGGGATTAGGCATCAAACTTCCATTGCCTATACTCCTCAACAAAATAGATTAGCTGTAAGAAAGAATCGAGAGTTGATGGAAGTTATTCATACTTCCCTATTTGGTATGAATGTCTCTACAAATTTATGGGGAGAAGCCTTGTATTCTACTGCATACTTACTCAATCGCACCCCCTCTCATGTGATTGAGTTCCAGAACCAATATTAGAAGTTGCATGAACTGTTGAAGGCGTCATCTTTGCCAAATTTGAAACCAAGTGTCTTTGGGTGTACTGTGTATGTTCACATCAACAAACAGTTACGAGAGAAGCTTGATCCTTATGCTGTGAAGTGTGTATTTGTTAGATATGCTGAACTCCAGAAAGGTTACCGTTGTTATGATCCAGTTCTGAACAAAATGCATGTGTCTCTGGATGTTTCAATCTGTGAATCTGACCCTTATTACTCAGGGGGAGTTTTAGAGTCTTCCCTTTAGGGAGAGAGCAGTAGATGTGAAGGAAATCGTCTAAACATACCAAAATTTGAAGAAATGGAAAACCTGGAAATGAGGTTTGAAGCTGCTAGAATTTCAGTCAAATATTCGAGAGCCTCATTCGATGGATCGAAGGAAACTCTCGATCCATCAAAACCTGCACAAGAGACAAACCTGAGAGCCTCATTCGATGGTTCGAAGGACATTCTCGATCCATCGAAGACTGGAGAAGAGATGAACCCGGGAACATCCTTCGATGGATCGAAGTATATTCTCGATAGATCGAAGCTTGCATCTGAAACGAACCAGGGAGATACCTTCAATGGATCAAAGGATACCCTCGATCCATCGAAGACTGGACCTGAAGCTGAAACGTCACAACCTTTTTTTGAATTGAGATCTCATGAAGACCCCCATTCTACTCCATCAACTGAAGAGTCTTCCCATAATGTCTCTCCTGAGGTACGTATTGATACCAATGGTTTGGGTAGCATAGAAGTTAGTGTGCCTAGGAGGTCACAACGGGAAACAAATGGGGTTCCAAATAAACAATATGAACCAACCATAGAAGCCAAAACCAAATATTATATTGCTAGCTTTGTATCTCACCATAGGTTGTCTGGATCACATGCACTTGTTGTCAATCAAATATCTAGAGTATCTATTCCCAGTAATGTGTAGGATGCCTTGGTGGATTCAAAGTGAAAGCAAGGTATGAATGAAGAATTGGAAGCCCTACAAAAGATTGGAACATGAGAGCTTGTTCTTGCCCCACCTGGAAAGAAGACAGTTGGATGTAGATGGGTATACGCGGTAAAGCTTAAGGTAGATGAAAACATTGATCGATATAAAGCCCATCTAGTTGCAAAAGGCTACACTAAACGATATGGAGTGGATTATCAGGAGACATTCGCCCCAGTAGTAAAGATCAACACTGTATGCATCCTCATAGCCATAACAACTCGACATGACTGGCCATTGCACCAATTTGATGTGAAGAATGCATTCCTAAATGAAGATTTAGAAGAAGAAATGTACATGGATATTCCTTCAGGTGTTAACTGTAAGCCATGTGACGTTGAGAAAGTCTACAGATTGAAGAAGTCATTGTATGGATTGAAGCAATCTCCTAGAGCTTGATTTGAGAGATTTTCTGGAGCCATGGAGAAGTTTGGATATCGGCAGAGCAACTTTGAACATACCTTGTTCATTAAATGCAAGGGTAATAAGATTACTGCTCTGATTGTATATGTGGATGACATGGTTATTACAGGTGATGATCCAGCTGAGATGGAAGATTTGAAGAAAAGGTTATCCCAAGAATTTGAGATGAAGGAATTGGGGCCACTGAAATATTTTTTAGGAATTGAAGTTGCAAGATCTAAGTTGGGAATCACCTTGTCACAAAGAAAGTATGTGCTTAATCTTCTTGCTGAAACGGGAATGCTGGATTGTAAACCTGCTAATACTCTTATTGAGATGAATCACAAGTTGGAGTTGTGTCCTGGTTAAGTTCCAACAAACAAAGGCAGGTACCAAAGGTTAGTAGGAAGATTGATTTATTTATCACATACTAGGTCTGATATTGCATATGTTGTAAGTGTTGTGAGTCAGTTCATGCATGATCCAAGTGAAGAACATATGGATGTTATGATGTGTATTCTTAGATATTTGAAGTCTGCACTAGGTAAAGGCCTCCTATTATCAAAGGATGGTGAGTTTGGAGTTACAGGTTATTCTGATGCAGAATGGGCATGAGATAAGACTAATAGAGCATCCACTTCTGGTTATTTCACCTTTATTGGTGAGAGTTTAGTAACTTGGCGCAGTAAGAAGCAAAATGTGATTGCCCGTTCTAGTGTTGAAGCCACTGTTTTAAAAAACGCCCGCCTAGGTAGAAAAAACTAAGCTAACGACTAGTTTTTGTTGTGGGCGAACCAGCTAGGCGGGGAGCGATTAGGCGGTGTCTAGGCGGTTTATAATACAAAACCTAAAAAATGAAACCCAATTGCAAAACTCAATCGCGACCTCGACTTGTGCAGTTTGTGCATATGATGAACTGAACGCCCCAACTTGGATGCAGGATGCCGCTTGCTGATCACCGCCTTTCCCGTCCGCCGTTCGCCGATCACCGCCATTGTGGTTTGCCGCTTGCCGCTCGCCGCTCGTCGTCACCGACTTGGTCAGAACCTCATCATTTCTCTTCTCTTCTCTTCCTTTCATAATCGCAAAATTAATGGGTTTCAAGATTGGGTCTAGCTTCAATATGATAGTTTGAGAGTAGAATCAGTAGATTGACTAGATTCTACTGTTTGATTATGTGATCTGGGTAGTGGCCTTAGTTTGATAATTTCTTGATTGGAAATTGATGAAGAGGGTTTACTGGATTGGAAATTGTCTTGTGTAGTTGTGTTTTGAAGTTGGTAATGGTCTTAGTTTGATAGCTCCTTAATTGGAAATTGATGAAGAGGGTTTATTGGATTGGAAATTTTCTTGCGTAGTTGTGTTTCCTTCGATATGCATGCATGTATGTCTCTCTTCGGGTTCTTTTCAATTGAAAACAATTCGGATGGTTTGATGATTTGATGATCGATCTATGTATTGATGATTTGATGGTATTCATATATGGAAGATAATTTTCTTAAAATCGGTTGTATAACTTGTAACCATAGATATTGGCATATTGCCGTATAACCCCATATTGGCATATTGTAATTTGCGTAGTCGAGAATGTTAATGAGTTTCTTTATTACTCACATAATAATATATCATATAAATATATAATGAATTATATATATATAAAATAATCCACATAATTACTGTCTAATTACCGATTAAACTCCGCCTAGGCACCTAGGCACTAGGCAGTAGCTCCACCGCCTAATTCCGTCTAGCGTCTTTTTGAACCTTGGCTGAAGTTAAATACTGATGAAAGGCAAATGGAGTATGTGAACTGTTATTGATTCATAATGTATTGAAGGAGCTAGGTTTCAAGCTCCATAAGGCCATGGATCTGTATTGCGACAACACTGCTGTAATTGAAATTGCTCATAATCCTGTACAGCATGATCGAACCAAGCATGCGGAGATTGATATACATTTTATCAGGGATCATCTTGATAAGAAGAATATACGTTTTTCCTTTGTAGCTTCTAAATAAAAATTGGCGGATGTACTCACAAATGAGTTGTTACATCATGCATTTGCAGAATAGATTGACAAGTTGTGCATGATTGATATTTATGCACCAACTTGAGGGGAAGTGTTGGAAAGTATATTATTGTAAATATTTTTTTGTAATTAGAATTAAAGTTGTATAGATGTGATAAGAATGTAAATATATTTTTCTAGTAAGATACTATTTGTACATCTTTATTAATCCCAAAATTGAGATGAATGAAATCATTGAATTCTCCGTGAAACACAAATCCACTATATCACATATGACTATACTAGTTTTGATTGCCACGATCCTTAAATATTGACAAATAGCACAATACTATATGCATTATGTCCTGTAAATCCACCGAACCCATTGATCTTCGATTTTGGTTTATTTACCGATGCTTTCCTCTCCGGCATGCTATGGTTAATGGATTTTCCGCAGAAATTTTTTATTTGCTTTTGGTGGGGCTTGCGGAATCTGAGGTTTGCATGCTTACTTATAAGTTCCGCAGAGATATAAAATGAAGTTATCATTTGATCGAATACTACTGTATTACATCCTTAATTTACTATATAACATTTTTGGGTTCTGAGGGTTTCCTGTACATTGCACTGTACATTTCACTGTACAATTACGTGCGAACCGTGCGGGTCATCTTCTCTTTCTCATTCTCCATCACAGCGACTGGTGGATTGTCTCTCTCTCTCTCACTCACTCACTCTCTCTCTCTCTCTCTCTCTCTCTCTCTCTCTCTCTCTCTCTCCATCTCTCTCTCAGTCGAGACTCGACCACCCCGAATCGACCCCGATTTCAACACCTCAATCTAATTGGCTTCAATGATGATCCGGTCGAAGTTTCGGAATCACCACACCGCCGCCTCGGGCTCACTGCTGGTAGATCCCCTATATTACAATTGCCTGCAAGTAGCAAGATCATGGACTGTGTATTGCCTCCACGAATTAATCAAGTCAGCTCTCATCTATGTTGCTCCCATTTTGTTTGTTGATTTTGCTCTCATCTATGCTGCTCCCATTTAGTTTGTTGATTTTGCTTGAATTTCATCAATTTCGTCTTTTTTTGTTCCAATTTCATTTGTATATGGTTGGGCTTGATCGATTTCATTTCATGTTGTGATGTTTTGATTCATATAGGTGTTTGTCTGGTAGTTCTGGGTAATCACTGCATGCTTTTCAAACAACTCACACTCCGCTGAGACGGCTCAACAAGTAGAAATGGGGGAAGAAACTCTGAAGAAGAAGATGATGAGGATTCAACTGCTCCGAAGAAACTCACTCCACCGAGAAATTGCATAGTATGAATGTCAAGCAACTCAAGGAAGAAGCAGCTCTCCGTGGACTTCCGGCTTCTGGTACTAAGAAGCAGTTGCTGGAGCGACTTTGCCAAGAAAGAGAATGATTCAGCTGACAATTCCGAAGGCTTAATTAGGTATAAGCTTTGACTGCTGCTTATTTTAGAAAGTAACTTTGATTATGTTTTTGTGGATTTCATGGTCAAAGAAATTAATTTAATGTTGAGTTAATGCGTGTGTTGGTAGTGGCGAAATCACAACAACAACAAGAAGAAGAATTACGGAATGAGAGCAAGGAGAAGATAGTTACTGCTACCAAAAAAGGTGCGGCTGTGTTGGATCAGTGTGGCCACTGGATCACATAAAGAGGCATTATCATGTTTTGCAACTGGTTAGTCTATTAATAGTGGTGGCACTGCATGAGTTAATTGTTTTGTGATTAATGAAGGATAAAAAGAAGTTTTTTTGTGGAGCAACAAAAAAAAACTGACTGCTATCCTATTTGATAAGTAAAAGCTTCATACATGCATCTTATTTATCTAATAGTTGCGGTTTATTATCATGTGTTGGCTGTTGTGATTTTGCAAAAAAAATTAGAATGTATGGTACTTCTTCTTACTTCTTAGCGGCGCTTCTGGGTCATGCTGCCAATATATGTGATCCGAGTTTACATCCAATTTTTTAAGTTAAACTTACTTCAGAGAGTAATATTAGAGGGTGGTAGTTACAACTAACTCGATGACATTTCATAATTTTTTGAAGTACTTGGTTCGTGTATAATGCCTTGGATAGAAGATTGTTGTCAGGACTCATGGGCCCTATTGGTTCCTTGCTCATGTGGTTTATCTTATATGCATTTTGTATTCTGACCAAGCTGTTTGAATTCTTTTAAAATGGTTTTGAAAGAGGAAGAATGCTTAATACATAAGCTAACTTATCATAGCGTATAACTTCTGCAGCCAACTAGATTAACCACTAAGGACAAGTTGTATAGCATCTGTTTGAGCTGGTGATGAGTCTAACTGATTGTTATTTTCATTTCATATGATTTTTATAAATTACAGTGGTGATGTTGTTCAAGTTGACTCTTGGGTTAGTGCCTCTGGGAAGAATGCTATGCGACTGGATTGGGTTATCCATGATTTGGTGATTTCATATCTTATGGTCATTTTATTTATGACTGCAGGTTGCAACTGTGGAGTACTCCTAAAAGAATTAAATGAGATTGTTCAGTCTTAGAAAAAAAGAACAGATTGTGCAGATTTCAAATAGGTTGGTAGTTCTTATAACTTCACCAAATTATTTTCAGGATATCTGTTTATATTGTTTGAAATTTACTTCCTAAACCTCACCATAATAGTACTGATATGGTGAGGACAATTACTTAACTTGAGTTCAGTTTTCGGCATATTGGCAATAATCTCAGAGCATCGATGTTAATATACGGGTGGAAGGATACAAAAGAAATTGTGGCACTTAGATTTTACTTAACACACTAGCTATCGTGATATCTTTCTAACTTTTTGTTAATATCTCAATGACATGTAGACAATATCTGGAAGTCCTGTAGCTAACACAATATCTCGACTTTCCCTTTATCTCCTAGAGTAGAAACTTCAAATTTTGCTTAGATCAAATTGCAATGTCCTTTCAGTTTAACTAATCCAATGTCTTATCTTCAAGGTTTTTTCAGTGAATTGGGAGATAAAAAAATGGAGAAGAACTCGACCAAACTTAGGTGTGAGGCAGCGACAGTTACATTTCCAATCCAAGCCAAGCAAGCCACTTTAATCAGGCTTGCTATGCTGATTGTCTGCAGATGCCGTGGGTCCTTTGACAGCTGAATTCAGTTATTGAAGTTCGCTACTTTGTCTTCTGCCCCGTAGATTATTAGGTTTGCAATACTCATTTACTCATACTTTTGTAGTTGACTTTGTGAAATAGTTGTGGTTGGTTGTGGCATATGAACTACAAAAGATAGAAACATAGAATGATGGAGATTAGTTTAGAAGAAACTGAAAAATGTAGATTTCTCTTAAGACTTGCATGTTTTCGAGTTGTTATTTGACATTTGTGATTCTCAGAATTCTGTTTGGTAGTTGACAGGAATATGTTTTATTACAGTTTGACACAATGCACGCAGTTTCTATGGCTTCTAAACCCGTCTGTTTATCCTTCACTTATGGAATATGTCACAGTCTTTTCTTACTAAGCTCTTTGGATGTATGTTGGATGAAGGACACCGAGTTTTCTGTATGATACATAAGTTTGTTGACTTACGGGCAATGGTCACAAAGCTGCAGATAATATCTGCATTTGCTGTTGAGCACATCAGGGGTTTTGTTTTCATCGAAGCTGATAATTTATGTGACATTCTGGAGGTGAGCTATGCCTCAATTTTTTTTCCAAAGTTTCTCCTCTGTTAGTTAGTATTTTTAAAATTAATTACTTGCGGCCAAAACTGTTATGAACTAATGTAGATGTTGTTCTAATCAGAGAAGCTAGATGTTTTTTCTCCTTTTTCATCTATCATACCCTGCTCTATGGAAACGTTGAGAGAAAACTGTATAAGTTTTGTTTACTTGAATTTTGCTTAGATATGAATATGATGTGTTATTCATCAGAAATAATGTAGTTAAAGACGTTAAGAATTCATGATGTTGTCAATTGAACTGCTTTAAGTGGTACGTTTATTGGTGCTCGGAACACAGATGTTGTATATGTTTGGTTTACGGATTTCATTCAATGTCGAGAAGTCAGAAACAACATGTTAACTGTTAATTTCAACTAGAATTTATCTTTCGTATGTCGTTTTATCTATTATGCCTTTCAGGTAAAAAAAAACTATTATAATTTCCCTTTACTTAGTTTTTCTCTATTATTTGGGTGCCAGAAAGATTTATCTCATTGGCTTATGCAGTCTATTCAATTTTATTTTGTTGAGTTTCTGCAACGTTTTAAAGCTCTTTCGAGTTTATGATTCTTTTTATTCTTTTTCTAGAACCTCAGTGGAGAGGTTCAAAGGTTCATTTTGAGGTGCTTTGTTCAATATATTATTTAACTAGACATTCAATTTATGTTTTACTCTCTCTGTCTCACTTAATTTGTTACCTAGGAAAGACATATTTACTATAATGTTCATGTATGTGCAGTTGTAAAGATTCCATTGATAGGGTTAATTCGATGATAGTTTATGAATTTCTGAAATACTTGGTTTGTGTATAATGTCATCGATAGAAGATTGATGTTAGGACTCATGAGCTCTATTGGTTCCTTGCACCTGTGGTTTATTTTATATGCATTTGTATTTTGACCAAGTTTTGAATTCATTTCTTCGTTTTTGGGATTTGTTTCTTGGTTTGTGTATAATGTCTTCAATAGAAGATTAATGTCAGGACTTATGAGCTCTATTGGTTCCTTGCGCATGTGGTTATTTTATATGCATTTGTATTTTGACCAAGTTTTGATTTCATTTTCTTTGTTTGTGGGATTTGTTTCATGCATGGGTCTCAATCTGTTTTCTTTGTTTCCTTGCAGATTTGCTAAATGATAATGAATCGCTCATTTGTTGCTGCTCAACATTTAGACAACCCCAATTTCACGGTGAGTACATTTGTAATTGATCTTTTTGCTTTTAATTCATTTGTAAACTTTATCATTTATTGTTATGGGATTATGCTTCATCTATTCAAATTTCTCCCTTTGTTTGCACTTTTATAGGAAAATTCTTGAGTTTCTATTGTTGAATTCAAATCGATTATGTATGTTGCATTTTCCCTATACCACTATATCACGCACAAACCTAATTATACAATAATATGTAGCTTTATATTTGAGTTTGGGTTTGAATGCTTTTGCATTAAGAGCATCGTGCTGTGTTGTAGCCTTGCAGGTGCTCGGTCAAATTTAATTTTTAAAGAGTTATGGCCAGAACTTAGGCTGAATAGGTACTTATAGATGTTGCTAATGGCGTTGGCGGTGAAAAGTTTGAAATCTTGAAGAAGATGTTGGATAACGTGCTTGAGATTACAAAACGTGGGAAATGAGGTATGCTCAGTGAATGCATGAGTGCTAATTATGTGTAAAAAGAGAAGATTAGTCCGTCTGATTTTTGCTCACAAGATTTGGAATAATGTCGGCCGTCTTTTGATATTAAATTTAATTTACATTATCAAGTTTGCCATTTGCCAAAATCTTATCGTACCGTTCATTACAAACATACTTGAAATGCCTACATCTTAGTCAATTATTGGGAAATTTTTCTTATTTTATACAAAGTTTTCGATATATATGCTTAGATGGTAATAAATGGAAGAAGTAAACATAAACTAGGTCAATCTGTTTAGGTGGTTGATGTGTTGCAATTGAATGTCTGTACATGTGATAGTACGTGTTATATAGTTCTTTGGCATTGATCTTCTTATGCCCTCAATATTTAGAGTTTATTAAGTTACGGAAATTGTATACTGATATATGGTTTATCCAAGTGTCATCCAATTATAGTTTCAGTTTGTTGTTATGCCAATAACTGATGTAGCAAAGGGGAAGGAAGACAGTATCCATTACCTAAAAATGAATTAATATGAATCAACTAACTTTTTTTTTACTTTTGTTTGAACCAAAATGTTATCAGAACTGCAACTAACTGTTATTTTGTGTTTTTTGTAATAGCAGTGTATGAAGAAAGTAGAAGCTTTTGTACGTATAGCTAATCAAACCACTTCGGGTCTAGCTTTACTTTGTTCTGCAGCATGTTTTTGCAAATCATACAAGTCTATCAGAAATTTATATCTTCTGTTTATATCATGTTATATGTAATTATGTATTCCGGTGATCTGGTCATAATATTTAACTATGTGTAATTTTCATGTAAGTTGTAACAAGTTGATAGTATTATTATAAAATTGGTTGAATTTAATTTTTGAAATTTAATCATTTTGAATTTAGTTGTCTTGAAAGAGTTTACAATGAAAAGTTTAATCACATTACATAATGAAAAGTTTAATCACATTACATAATGAAAAGTTTAATCACATCACATAATGAATAATTCTTGATATGTATTTCAATTTAGTCTCTGCCTCGATATAAATAAGTGCATTCCCGTGCATCATGCTCGGAATTTCCTTTTATTTTGGGATAATGAAGTTGTATATCTTCTTCTTCATACTTAAGTCAAATTTTGGGAAACCACCCGTGCTTCAGCACGGGGATGACACCTAGTTAATTACGTTCTTGCTTGTACTGCAGTTCTCTTGGTCAAAACCTGGAGCCAAGTACGAATGTTATGGGAAAACCTCTTTGCGGTTTCCATCTCTATAATTGGCTTGCTACTATTCTTATATCTCATCGGAATTTTGCAGGTTTAATTTGTGCATGCATGTATGCAAATTTACTTTGGCTAGCTATATATATATTATAATTAAGCTAGTGTACATGTTCTACACTTCGATCTACTCATGCATGTACGTATATATGCATGAGCTGAAATCTTTTACTCTATTTGAACGTACACAGACGTATTTGCAATTTGGAACTCAACAAGCAGAAGAAATTCGACGGAGGGTGAAAACAAAGAATCTAGAGGTGGATCTGTGGCTAACTAAGAAAGGCATCCCTAAGAATTTGAAGGCAAGGATCATGCAAACCGTGGAAAAAAGAATCGAAGAAAACAAAGATGTTCAGGTGGAGAACATCCTATCTTTACTTCCCGTGGACACAGTAACTTTATCAAACGTTATATTTGAGTGGCTACGCTCAAGAAAGTAAGAACGTACTGTATATAGCTTCATCATCACACACAGACACACATATATGCAATATTTCCATATACATAATACCTTTTAATAATTATATTTAAATGTTGAGTTAGGTTCCAATGCTCCAGAGAATGGATGAAAGATTGTTGAAAGAAATGTGCGAGTATCTTAAGCCGTTGACATACCAGGTGGACTATCTTATTATGGAAGAGGGGCGTCCGCTGGACAAGATATTCTTCATCAGGCAAGGTATGATACGAACCTATCGATTACACAGTAAGGGTGATAAAGCCGGTATGAAGATCGGTAATTCTAAGCTTCTTGAGAAAGGCGATCTATATGGAGAAGAACTACTGAATCACCTATCGAGTTTTCCTTCTTCTATTGAATTGCCCAAGTCCACAAGAAATGTCAAGTCCGTAAACAAAGTTGAGGTATTTGCTCTCAGGGCAGAGGACTTGGAAATGGTAATCAATAAATACTGGTGGCATTTCACCAAGGACAAGTTTCTGTACCAATGTTTTAACGAGGCTCAGCTGGAACTGTTGAAGAAGCTCGCAGTTTCTGCGATAGAAAGACAAATCCAACGCATGAAATCTCAACCAGAGAAGAAGCTGCCTACATGTAAGAAGGCTCCCCAAATGGTAACTGGTTCAGGCAGTAAAAAGTGGCGAAGAGCCGGCAAGATCGTTAAGGAGCATAGCTACCTTCCTCCAGCTAGTCTATATTTCGGTATCCGCAAGCAGAAAATATATATTCAATTGTACGTACGTGACTCTTGAAGAAAAATCCATTGTCTATTTTAACCGTTTAGTCACTAGCTAGAATTCAAAGCGCGCTTATTACCTAGCTACTACGTTGGATTTTGTTGAAATGGTGTTCTCTAGTACAAGGCAAGTAGATAGCTAGCCAAGAAAGTAAGCGTTAGATTCATTCGTGTGGTTCATACATGTGTTGAGTGTTCAAAAATCCTGAATTTTACTGAATTTTTATGCACAATATAGGAAGAAGGTGTCATTGACACCCCCATTTCCGATCAACTCCCTCACATTCCTTTGCAAATCAATTTCACCTCCCTATAGGAAATAACCAAAATCTAGCTAAGAAAATAACCGAAGCTATCGACCTAGCTAAATAATCCTATCAACTCCCATAATAATAAATGAAAATTGACATATCCAACTAGTTTTTTTTCGATAGATACATATCCAACTAGTTCAAGTTCAAATATGTATTTATCTATAAAATCAATCATCCAAATCAGTGACCCAAGTTTATCAGTGTTCTATATAATTTCTGAAAATGGTCGATTATTTTAAATCTTGTAGATGTTCTAAAAGATAACTTCAATTCGGTCCAAATTTCAGATTTTAGGAGATGTTTCACAACGATAAGTTGGTTGTCAAAAAAGAAAGAAAGCTATAAGTCCGTCCCATATTCATGCATGCACACGAGATATATAAATTCAAATAAGAGGAAAGATGGAAGGAAAAAAACACAGAAGCAGTTGCAAATTTATCATGGTTCAAAAAGTTGCTAGGCGAATTTAGGGGGCGGAATTACTGCTTAGCGCCTAACCGCCTAGGTTAAGATTAATCGAATTCTAGGCAGATTATTATTTTTATATTTTTTTATTAATTATATAATTATTTAGTGTATTATATATAGATATAATATTAATATTAATAAAAAAATAATAAGGAAGTGTCATCAAAACACATTGTCTTCAAGTTCTCTAACTTGTATTTTTGTAGACTCTTCAACACTATCATCTCTAATCCGAAATAATTCAAAAACTAAAATGCGAAAAGTTTAGATTTTACCCGTTTTTGAATTAGACAGGTTAAGTTGGCCGTCTAGGCGTATTAGGCGGACATGGTGGCCTCCCAGGGCAAAATTTAGATGTTTTTGCTATTTTCAGCGCCTAAACGACGCCTAGGCAGACACATTTTCGAATTATTTTCTCATTATCATTGTATTCTCATTATTTTCTCCATTACAGTTGAAGGAACCAGAACCGAATCGATCAAAAGCAACAAACTAATTCTTCCCTCGGCACCGAAACCATATAACACCTAAATTAGTTTGGAACTGGGACAAATGATACCAATATGAAAAGAGGCACAGGGAAAATTGTAGGCCGATGGAGGACAACAACCTCATAAGCTGGGTGTTCGATGTAAAAATATCTCTCGCGAAGAGATCCTTCTCGCGAAGCAGTCTCTTTTATGATTCCGGATGTTTTAACCGCGTGAGCCGGTTTATCCTGTTTGTGCTTCGTATGCTGGCGTGCCACCGTCTCTCGACGGAATATGGACTGTGTGAGCCGCCTGACTTCTTATGTAAGCGATTAGAATGGGGAGAGCACCAACCCCACTCGAATAGGTCCTTGCTGCCTAGTGACCTAGGACTTGATATGTGAATCTCTAGCTTAGCCTTCTGTATCGATACTCCACACTCCTATCCAGTGCAAAGCAGAGCAATCCAGTTGACGGAGTGTTGAGAACACTAACTCCCTTCGTGTGCCCGAACTCTCACCCTTATGTGACAAGCTCTTCGACCGTCTGGTTGTCGAGGTTTTTTTGCTTCCTTTGAGTCGCAATACCTTCACCCTTATGTGAGAAGCACTTTTGACCTTCTGGTTGCAAAGATAGAAATCTCGAGGACGAGATGCCTAGGTTTGTTTGCGTATAGCAAGTTTGTATGTTTGATCGGGGACCTCTCATAAAGTTCTTACTCTCCTTATATACTCGCTTAGATAGCAGTCATTCACTCTGGTTCAAACTCCTTCTGCTCCTATAATCACAGTCTGAATCCAACACCAGCATACGTGTCGTATCACTCATAGATCTCCTAATTCCATCCCAACTCCTCTAAGAGTCGTATCTGAAATAGAACTAGGTATAATAGCGTCAAAGCCGCATGGAACCGGCTAATTAATAAGGCACAGTTCTAATAGAACTCAAACACCTGCCCCTGGCGAACGCTCGCCAGGGTTTGTTCTCACTCGACTCCTCGCCAAGTGCTTATAATTTAATGGACCGCTCGCATAGACCTCGGTCATCCAAGCCCAAAATGAAATACTTTATTTTAGGCCCAAACATTGCCCCTCAGGTCTTGAACTTGGAAGCGTCCTGAACAAGCGAAAAGACTTGAATATATCTTAACCATCGTGCCCGTAGACCTTTGAAACGGTATCCCATCACTCAAATGCCACGTGCTCAACTTTTCAAAAAAGATGTGACGCTCGATTGACAACTTATAAAAGCACCAGTCTATATCCACACATTTCATCTTCCAACGAAACCCTTTCACCTGCTCAGACTCTACACTTTCTAACCCTCTTAGTCAAAAAGTTAAGACCTTTCCTTCTCACTGCCGTCAATCCTTATTCTCCAGAAAAATGCCTCCTCGCAAAGACATTCCTAGCCTTTATGAATCTCATGACGCCAAGAGATTCTCCAAACAACTCAAGGCCGTCGCAAGACGACACAACCCTGAAGCCGTTTGCAGACTCTCAATAGACCCTGCTAAAGGAATAGGCCTTCTCGGTCCATTTCTAAATACTCCGTTCAACCCAGAGCTTTTCAACATTCTCCGCCAACCCATCTGCAGCTCATCCCTCATCCTCCAATCGAACCCTAGGGCAGACCCGAAGGAATGGACCCAAAAAGACACTCTATGTCTTATTGGCAAATGGCCACACCCGAGTGCAGAAGACCTCGCTTGGCACTACCAACATAACCACTTTAGGCAACGAATTTTAAAACAACGCGCAACGAGATGGTAAATTCGTTGCCTATAGTTCACAATAGGCAACGACAAAGGTTTTCGTTGCCTATTGTGAACTATAGGCAACAAATTCGTTGCCTGTAGAAGTCAGATCGTTGCCTAATATCTGGTTTATAGGCAACGGAAAAAATCGTTGCCTATTCATATCGTTGCCTAAAGTATGGTTATAGGCAACGAAAAAATCGTTGCCTATAGTTTAATAGGCAACGAAAAACAATATAGGCAACGAATTACTATTTCATTGCCTATAATTATTATTATATCAGATCTAGCCAGTAGCTCCCCCATTCAAATCAAAATCGGTGGAAAAATCTGAAACGTTCTGGAATCGCCAGTGCATTTCAGGATGGTCAAGAGTTGGATGAGGCTGGATAGAACTGATGCAAGATATGGGCAGGGAATTAGGAGATTTCAGGAATTTGTGGAGGCTAATTGTGGAGAGTTGCCAGTGCATTATTTTCCATGTAAACAATGTCGGTGTCGCGACAATCGTTGTTCCATTGCTACAGTTGAGCGACACATTCATAGAAACGGATTTTGGAATAAGTACACCCGTTGGATTTATCACGGTGAAGCATCAGCAGCCGATCCGCATGATCATGGACAATTTGCTGATACTGCGAGTTCATCCAATTATGATCCCACCAGGAGGTTCATCGACAATATGTTTCCTCATGAGAGCGGTGTATTTCATGATTCTCAAGCACCCGTATATGTTCCTCCAGAAGTTGAGAATTTCCCTCACATTGAGCCAGTCCAGCCATTACCTAGAGTTTATGTCAACACACGTGGTATGGACAAGTACCACAACCTGATTCAGATGCATCAAACTCCGTTGTACCACGGATGTCCTAAGACAGTCCTTGAAAGTGTGATGGCAGTGATGCAGCTAAAAGTGGAGACCAAGAGCACCGTGGCAGCGGTCGATAGGTGGCTTCAGTTGACTGGTGATCTGCTGCCCCCCGGTCATCGTCTTCCCCCCACTCATCGTAAGATACGACATGTCCTCAAAGATCTTGGACTTTCCTACACCAAGATTCACACATGCATGTATGATTGCGTTCTCTTTTGGGGTGTAGACGATGACGGGAAGGATCTATCAAAGCTTGATTACTGTCCGGTGTGTGGTATGGAAAGGTGGAAGTACACTCCTGCAGGAAACAAGAAAGCAGTGAAGATACTTCGGTATTTCCCACTTATTGATAGGCTGGAAAGGTTGTTCATGTGTGCATTCACGGCGAAAGCTATGAGATGGTGGGCTGAGAGGACTTCGCCTGACGATGATATCCTTAGACACCCTGCTGATGGTCAGGCTTGGAAGCACCTGGTGAATGTGTTTTCTGATTTTGCAGCTGAAGTCCGAAATGTTTGGCTGGGGCTATCGACTGACGGATTCAACCCCTTCGGCAACATGAGTCAGAAGTACAGCATATGGCCCGTTATATTGGTACCGTACAACCTTCCTCCGTGGATGTGCATGAAGAAAGAATATAATATGCTGACTCTGTTGATTCCAGGGCGGGGTTATCCAGGAAAGTGTCTGGATGTGTACATGAGGCCATTGATTATGGAGCTTCAGCACTTGAGTACAGTTGGTCATCCCACTTACGACAGGTTTAAAAATGAGATGTTCCGAATGCGTGCTATGCTTGTGGGCACAATCAGTGATTTTCCAGGTCGAGGGATGTTGTCGGGAAACCCAACCAAGGGGTACAGGGCCTGTCCAGAGTGCATGACTGCCATGTTTGGACAAGCTCATTGCTCGAAGATTGTCCATATGCGTCACCGATGTTGGCTTCCACGACATCACCCATTTCGCCAGGACGCCCAGGCTTTTGACGGCACTGTAGAAGAAGGTCTGCAACCCATGGGATGGACTGGAGATGAAATCTTAGAAGTCCTGAATGAGTATAATTTTGGGCCATTGAGCAATCATCCTGAGGTTGTTGCGACTATACCGAAGATACCCGACAGGTATAAGTTCTGGACATACAAGAGCATCTTCTGGGAACTCCCGTACTGGCGGATGTTGCCTATCAGGAACTATCTAGATGTCATGCACATAGAGAAGAATGTGTGTGAAAGTGTGGTGGGCACCGTTCTAAATTGGCAAGGTAAAACCAAAGATGGCCCTAAAGCTCGCGTTGATTTGGAAAAAATGAAACTGCGGGAACATCTGTGGTTGAAAAAGAAGGGGAGAAAGATGCCCCAAGCTCCTTACACGGTCACGCGTGACGAGAAGCATGAAATTTTTGTGTGGATGGCTAACGTCCAGTATCCTTATGGGTTTGCTGGAAATATAAGTCGGTGTGTTAACTACAGGGACAATAAGATTTATGGATTAAAGAGTCATGACTGCCATGTACTACTTCAACGCCTCTTCCCTATTATGATTCGAGGGTACTTTGATGATGAGGTGGTAAAGCCGTTAGTGGCGCTGTCAAGGTTCTTTCAAAAGTTATGCACCAGAGAAGTGAAAATGTCAGACCTCGAAGAAATGCGAAAGGACATCATTTTTATCATGTGCAAGTTGGAGAGGATTTTCCCCCCAAATTTCTTCGACATCATGCCTCACTTGATGATGCATCTTCCCGAGCAATTGATGCTCACCGGTCCCGTTCACTACACTTGGATGTATCCAATGGAGAGGTATATACCTTGCATTTGTATGATGTTTGCTAATTAAGTCTTTATATATTAATTTATTCTTGTTCTGCAACAATAATAACAAGCTGTTTTCATCTTTGTAAACAACTGGGAGACTACAAAGGGTATGTACATAATACATCTGCACCTGAAGGGTGTATCGCCGAAGCATATCTTGCGCACGAGTGTGTAACGTACGTCAAACTGTATTTGGGAGCGCTTGAGGACCCACATTCGAATATGTCGGTAGATGAACCCCAGTTCAACCTTTCTGTAGTCTCTAATGATGTTTACCCACAGAGTAGGTTGCACGGGGAGTGGGAGTTGACACCATATGAGTTAGACATTGCACACTGGTGTGTACTCATTAATTGTCAAGAAGTTAAATATTGGAAAGACACACACCTTGGAAGTCCACAGGTTCGCGGGGATGTTGCGTACCACAACCGGACCTTTGCAAATTTTTTTGGCACATGGGTGAGTATGTATTCATTTAGTCATAATATATATGACGTGTAAAAGCAAATTGTGACGGTTATTTATATGAAATGTCGTATCTAATGTTGACGGTTATTTGTTTCAGATGAACTATGTAGAAGATGATGGTTACCCACAATGGTCACACGCATTGAGGCTCTTGGCTATGAAACCTATATCATCAAAAGTTTACGCGATGTGTAGGGTCAATGACATGAAATTTATGTGTCAAGAAAGAGACAACAGGGTGAAGACACAGAATTGTGAGGTAATGGTGCATGGTGGGGATAACGACCCTGACTACTACGGTGTACTCCATTCAGTGGTTGAACTCATGTATGGTGAGCGCATGAAAGTTTACTTGTTTAAGTGCAGATGGTTTGATACTCGTCCGGAGAACGTTCGCATCGATCAGTATGGATACATTTCCGTGAATACTGCCACAAGCTGGTATGAGGAGGATCCTTTCGTTCTTGCCACATCGGTCAAACAAGTGTTTTACCTTGACGATCTTATGAACAGACCCCCGTGGAAAGTAGTAAACCATGTGCAAGCTAGGAATGTGTACAGTGCTGCCACACTTGGTGAGAATGAAGATGATGAAGAAGTTGCAGCATACCAAGAGGCAAATGGAATTGACATTCCGGAATCCGATACAATTCGCCTTAATAATGTTCGACCTGGTATTGTGGTTCAAAATTCTGGAGCAGCACTTCTAAATGTTAATCCAAATGACTTTGATGAAGACTCGAGTGACGAAGACGAGGAGCGACACCTATTACCAGACTTCAACTATCAAACCGCGTCAGACTCTAGCGATGATTCAGATTCAGATTATCAGCCTTAGTTAGAGATGTAATTGAGTATAGTCTTCGAGCTTGTATTGAGTTGATTAACTCCTAAATGTATACATAAATTGAATTTCGTTGCCTATTATAGGCAACGACAATTTCGTTGCCTTTAATAATAATTTCGTTGCCTATAGTATAGGCAACGACACAAATCGTTGCCTATAGGTTGATGATCGTTGCCTAAAGTTAAGGCAACGACAGACTCGTTGCCTATAATTACTCCTCGTTGCCTAAAGTATAGGCAACGATTCTTTTATTCGTTGCCTATACTAGGAGGAATAAAACCCCCAGTCGCGACCAGCGCCGCCGCAACGAAGGGAACGACTGCCCACACAACTCTCGCCGGATTTCTGCCGAATTTCTGCCCTCGCCCGAATGTAAGATTCGCATTCTCTCCCTCTCTCCTTACTTGAATATATAAACAACGTGTTAGGTTATGTTGATTTTAGTTGGATTTGTGTTGTGATTTAGTTTGTATTGTTGAATTTAGGTTTTATTTAGGTTGGATTTTGGTAAGGTTAGGTTGATTTTAGTTGGATTTGTGTTGTGATTTAGTTTGTATTGTTGAATTTAGGTTTTATTTAGGTTGGATTTTGGTAAGGTTATGTTATGTTGGAATGTTGATTTAATTAGGTTGGGATTATATTGTGGATTAGAGGATTTAGTTTGGTTATTTAGTTTAGGTAATTAGAATTGGGAATAAGTGTGATTTTAGTTTGGGTTGTTCATTTTAGTTAGACAAAATTTAAATTTAGGTTAGTGTAGCCTCAATTGTAAGCTATTCATTATGTTATTTTGTTGCAGACATTAATAAAAATGTCCATGTTCAAAAGATTGATTCCCGGGAAAAGTGGGAAACAGAAAGGAGCTTCCTCCTCGTCACCTCAAGGAGCGACACCTCAAATGTCCTCCGGGTTGAACCCTCAAGGACCCAGGAGTGGGTCTAGGTCGGTTGGTCAGAGTTCTGGAAGCACCGTACCAGACAGCCTTGAGACCGTCTATGTACATTCCAATCGTCACCTCCAACTATATACAGCAGCCCAGGATTCCCAAGGTCCACGTCACTCGGTGTCTCATGAACGACCCTCCCGCAACAGCAGCCGAAACTCCACCACCGTCGACGGTCGTCACTCAGTCAGCAGCGAACGCCCAAATAGTACGAGGGTACTCTGGCCAAACCAGCAGGACCCACCGCGTATGCCACCTCTTCCCCCCAATCCGGCGACGCCACAACCTAATTCCGGATCATCTGGGCCATCCGGCAGTGCATCCCGCACACCTTCTGTGCACTTATGCCCGCCCAGGGACTTGTTCTTCCCTACGGTTATTCCGAAGATACCTCAGCTCGACCCTAACAACGTGGCCATATATGATGAGTACCCGTTCACGACGCCTGAGGAAGCATACACATATGAGCCGTTCTCTCAACCTCTGTTGAGTGTGAGGGTTAAGGGCCAGCTCACTTACGAGAATGGTAAGTTTATGTTGATTTTAGTAGATACAGTACATTAAATTAGGTTCTATTTCTTAATTTCCTTCTTTTGTACCGTGTCTTAGGCACCGTCGTCAACCCTAAAGCTAAACCGAGCAGAGGTACCACAACCGGGAAGGGTATTGAAGATCGAGTTGGTGACAATCGGGCTCATATTGATTATGAAGATGATGGCTCGGCTATCGAGTATTCTGACAAAGGGATGTATGCTAGCCAAGCAGGATTTGTCATACGTGATTTCGTCCCGATGTTGTGGGACTCGTGGGGTTCAGTTGATGCTCAAGTGAAGGCCCGAGTGCATAATGCACTGTCGGTGAGTTAAGTTTACATTAATTTGTCATAAAAATAGACGTTCTTATTATTATAAGCCACCAAACATACATATTTATGAGGCTAATTATGTATACGTGTATTGCAGCAATGGTTTATTATTGACGATCGGCTGAAGCAGCCCGGGGGGTGGTGTGAACGAAAGCTCACGTCTAGGTGATGTGATTTTGGATTTATATAAGGCTAAGTATCCTGAATACGTTAGATTTGTGAATATAAAGTGTTGGTTATATGATATTTTTGTTGCATCAATATAGGTATCGAGAGTGGAAGTCCCACTTGAAGACGTTCTGGCAGCAGAACATAGATAAAGGCCGAAATGGCACTCCAAGTGAGTTCAGATACCGGGAGTACGAGTGGAACTGGCTTATAGCCCACTGGAAGCATCCCAAGCTTGTGGTATGCACATGAATTGATTTGCGTACCTAAATCTAAACTAATATTATTATTATTAATTTACCTACATTTTATGATATATTATTTTATATACGCAAGAGGTAGTACGTAGGTAAATCTCTATCTATGTTATTAATTTAATATGTAGGTAAATCTCTAATATATTGTGTAGGTAAATTCAATTATACAACTTACATTGTTTATACGAAGTAAAGATAGTGAACTGTATTAGTGATTGAGAGGCTAGAAATTAAAACCAAAAATAACAAAGATTAAATTATTTCCCTGCAGAATAACATGAAAAAACCTAGAAATTAAAGGAAACAATTCTAGGTCAGAGGACTAAATATGTGAAAAATAAATGGGTTGGATTTTAATCAAAAAAATTAATGTTGCGAGGATATTCTCTAATTTATGCTATATATATAATTGGCTAATAATTGTGCACATTTTCTTATTCTACAAGCACATTTCGAAAGAAAATGCTAAAAACCGAGCGCAGAACGTGAACCCACATCATTGCGGTTCCCGAACGTATGAGAGATGGACTCGATGTGGGGCAAGGTTGGAACCACAGACCGATCCTCTCGTGTATTCCATCCGACATGGGTATCCGAACAACCCTGAATATGTTGTAAGTATCTAATAAATATTTGTCCATATTTGATACATCTCATGTTTAATTAATTCTTGTATTTTACTCAATTATTAATGCGTCACCGATTTTGCATTGTCTATTAGGAGAGATTGGTTGAGTCGATCCTGAAGGTGCGTGCTAAAGTAGCTCGAGAGCTGCATCAGGGGTGCACGGAGGAGGAGGTGACCCAGTATGCATCTCAGGTTGACCACATGACGCCCATTAATGCGGCGAGGTGCGTGTCAGATGCGCTTCCCGTTGGAAAGAACAAGTTTTGGGCCAAGGGGATGGGTTACAGAGGAAATGGAGTCTTGAAGATGACTCCAGAATTCTCCAGCGGGTCCAGCAGTTCTAGGTCGTCCGGCCTACAAGAGCAGATTCGGAGGCAGCAGGAGGAGATTCGGAGGCAGCAGGAGGAGTTGGAGGAGATGAGGCGTGCCAGGGAAGCCATGGAGCAGGAAAGAGCCCGTGAGAAGGAGCAGCATGACCAAATGTGGGCATTCTATCAATCTCAGCAACCTCGGGGGGCTTCGCAGCCGCACCCACAGACTCAGCCAAATCTGTTCACGCCTACAACACAACCGCAGTATTTTGGGGGTCACCAGCAGCCGCCGTTATATGGGGACCACCAACAGCCGCCGCAGCAGCATCAGTTTTTTGGGGGTGCCGAGCAGCCGCCGCCGCAGCATCAGTTTTACGGGGGTGACGAGCAGCCGCAGCTTCATCAGTTTTACGGGGGTGACGACCAGCAGCACCAGGAGGGTTCACACGAGGAGTTCCTCAATTGTGTTAACTTTGATCAGTAGCACGTAGCTAGTTTTTGATTTAGGTTGGAATGTGTACGCTGTTGTGGTTTGAACTCATGTAAATGTTGCAGATTCTGGAATTGGGCCCAATCCAGAATCAAGTATTTTTTTTAAAAATTACACAAACTATAGGCAACGAAATGCACCAATTTCGTTGCCTATAGTTTGCCAGAAATACAACAATTCAAACTATAGGCAACGATGTTCTTGACTATAGGCAACGATCTTCTTCAGTATAAGCAACGAAATTCTTCAGTATAGGCAACGACGTCGTCGTTGCCTATAGTTTCAAAGGTGGTCAAAGTTGACCTGTCGGTGGGTTTTAGGCAACGAAGAAGTCGTTGCCTATAGTGAAACTATAGGCAACGATTCACCCTAGTCGTTGCTTATAGTTGAAAACCCTAACCCCTAAACCCCGAACTATAGGCAACGAATGGGTTTGGTTTTTCGTTGCCTATAGTATAGTCAACGATGAAAAGGCAACGAAGGTATAGGCAACGAATTTTCGTTGCCTATACTTATAGGCAACGATTTTCCAACTATAGGCAACGATTTGAGATCGTTGCCTAAAGCAGTTATTCTGGTAGTGTGGTATCAGCACCGCCGCGAGCAAGACATCGATCGGTGGGAGGCAGCCGGAATAGCCCAAATCATCGACTTATGTTTTTCTCTTCCAGCCGGAGGCAACAGAGCCCCATTTTCCACAGCAATGTGCTTTTGGGATTGCACAGCAAACTGCTTCCGTCTTCCTTGTGGTGATATAAGCATCACAATGCTTGACTTGTATACCATCTTTGGAGTCCCTGCTTTTGAAGAAGTCTGGGCTCTTCAACAATATCACCAAACGCCCAATCGAGCCTCCCCTGAACGACCTTCTTCCTACTCCTCTTGGGTAAAGCACTTTGCTCGCGAGGAAAAAGACACGGTTGAAGGAGGAATAGCCTTTCTGGAGTATTGGCTAGCGAAGTACCTCTTCTGTTCAACCTCTGCTAAGGTCACTAAATGCTGGACCAACCTTGCTGAACGCCTCTTCAACGGTGAACAACTAAGCTTGGTGGAATCTGTCCTCGCCTACCTCTACTATGGCTTAAGGCGAGTTGCTTTGTCAAAGCTTGACCTGAACCAACCAGGACCACTCTGGATGGTCGAACTCTGGCTGCAGCTTTACTTTCCCTTCTTTTGCCCCTCAGCACCTCCTGTCCATGAAGAACAACAGCTGCTGGGTCAAACCCTGGTTTGTACACTACCTAGGGCCAAACAATGGTCCTACGTTCGCTGCTTCAGGCATCTCTGCTCGCACAAGGATTTCCCAACTACAACAGTTGAGATGATTCTGAACCGTCGCCACCCCGGTCTCCTCGCAAGTGGGTTTATGCCCTCACCAGAACAAGATGTCCTCGCGAGGAACCTCTTCACTCGCTTCAACACTTGCCAGGACCTGGCAATTCCAGATTCAGTAAGCTCCGGGTATGAGCTTTATGCCCCAAACCATTTTTGTAGACAATTTGGGCTTAGTCAGGATGCCCCTATGCCCCTCGCCTGCTCTGTCAACAAATACACTCTTTGGCGAGGAAACGATCATCCTCTCGCAGCAGAAGCACGAGATGAACACTTTGGCTTTCCAACTATCATACTCCCAATCATGACAAAGCCACTGGTAATTTCAACGTCGGTCACCCCATCGTATCTTGCATGGTGCTCCCAGCTCTGGGAAGAAAAACGAAACCAAGGACCGCTTTCGTGCTTTACTGCCATCTTCCACGACTTTAGCCACAGATTCTCGCATAAGGAAGACTTGACCACCCTAGGTGGATCATACAAGAGTATCTCCTCCACCCCATGGCGAAAGGTATAATCTTTATCTTCAAAAATTGCCACATGTATTAGCAACTTTTTATATTATAGACTGATCCTTTCTTCAATCTTCCTCGCATAGCACGCCCTTGAGCCAGACGTGACTATGTCCATTCAGTCCCTCAAGAAGAAAAGATCAAACCTCTCTGGGTCCTCTGTAAGTACTTGAAATTGCTATTTCCAGAACCCACTGATTCTATTGCTGACTTTGCAACTGACTAACCTCAATCCCTTGACAGCCCCCAAGGCGAAGAATTAAGTTGAATGCCAAAGAACCTCAAAGTGGACAATGGCAGGATATCAACGTCGTCAGCAGGGATAGGCACGCGAAACTCCGAACTCCAATCTTCCTCGCATCAATTGATCAACGGAGTGACGAAGCCTCTGGGTCCAGTGCCTGTTCAACCGTGGCTTTTACCATTGCACACTGGCTATGTGCAAACCCAAACAGTATTCCTACACTCTCCCAGCTCGATGACCTCCTAATTCAAGGTTCAAAGGAGTGGCAGGAATTATGCAAGGACGAGGCCCTTGTGAGAGGCTATCCAGACCAGCATTTCGATCTGGAAGTAATCTTGAAGGCGAACATCAGACCACTCCAGTTTTCATCTGATGACTCCTTCGTAGGATATTTTGACCCCGAGAAGTTTACAGTCCTGAATGGCTTTCCCTCCTATAATGCTCTATGGGAGCATATTCAGAAAAGCCAAAAGCCACAAGTATTCATAGTGAGTTGGAATGACCATTTCTTCGTCCTCAAAGCTGAAGACGCAGCATACTATATAATAGACTCACTAGGAGAAAGGCTTTCTGAAGGATGCCGTAAAGCCTTCATTTTGAAGTTCGATGAATCCAGTATCATCCTTACTAATGAGGAAGAGAGTGCAAAGGATCCTGAAATCATCAACAGCGCCAAGGAATGCTGCAAGGATTTCATATCCCACTTCTTAGCTGGAATACAACGAGCCAAACTCGAGGAGGAAGAGAAATCAAAGCCTGTTGATCCTAACATCTTGTTCAGGCGTTTGCAAATCGAAATCCAGTCATGCTTCATTCCCTCCTCCTCTGGCGAAGGCATCAAGACTCCCATCGAGCAGGTCACTCCAGAGCAAGAACTGCACATCGTCTCTTCGCCAGAGCCTGCAGTGTCACAACCACTAGCTTTGGTCGAGAACATACCAGAACGCGAGGAACTAAGTCCTCCCTCGCCAGAGTCTCCAGTTCAAGTGGTTGAAAGGACACAGTTATTGTCTCCCCAACAAGTAAGAACCTTCTATACTTAATTCTGGATTAATGATTCATAAATTGGTCCTGATGATCTGTTATTTATGTTGTAGTCCAAACATGCCCCCGTGGACCGAGGCATTCGCGAGGAAACTCCCAACAGTCCCAATGAACAATCAAACTCATCAGGCCAACTTATGATCACAGCCGCTGAAGATCAGCTTTGCAGTCCTCCTGGTGTCGATGATGAAGGTCTTGAGCTTCAAATGATAGCAAATCCTACACCATCTTCTTCGCGAGAAGACAAACCTCAGTTACCCAGTGTTCAAGAATCCACCAGCAAACTCCAAGAATTTGTAAGCAAACTGGGTAAACTGAGTCCCCCTCCTGACACCACCATTATGCTAAGGAGAATTCTTTCTGGGCCTATGGATTCTCTCTCTGATATTCAAGCCGCTGACAAGCAAGTGAAGACCATAAAGGCCAACGCCTCAGCAGATTCCATCCCTTGCCTGGATGAACTTGAAGAGAATCTTTCATCGTTTATGAGCTACCACGAAGCTTTCCAACGTCTGTCGTTTGAGGCTGAGTGTAACATCGAGGCCGCAGAAACCTTGGAGCGGCAGACTCATAAAGAGAAAGAGAGGATTCAACAGATATTGGCAGCAAGTTCCACCCAGGAGGAAAATTTGGCAGCCAAACATGCACAGATAAGAACCCTCAGAGCTGAACTCGCATCTATTGAGGCTACACTCGCATCCCTTGAAGCTGAAGTGAAAGCATTCGAAACCAACATCCCCAAGCATCAAGACAACATGCATCAAATTGTAATGGAATGCGAAAACCAAGCCCAACTCTTACAAGAGGCACGCGAGGAAGCCAGCAATGCTCGCCAAGCCGTTCTCCAAGCCTGGATAGCCTCAGAAACGGCTAAGATCTCAGTGAAGAATTTTGTCCTTAACTTGTAATTCTTTGGGCCTCAGATGTAGGCCTCATTTATTTGTCATTAAACCGTTAAACTTATTTATCCATTGAAACTGGTTTTGACAACAAAGAATGAATTGGGCCCAAAAGGCCACATCGGATCTCTCCAATAAGCCCTTTTTTTACCCTCGATCCAGCCTCACTTCAGGCTGTAACCGATTTGACTACTCTGACTGTTCAACAATAAATGGAATTGAATTTCACGCTTGGAATCCGTATCGCGTCAAACTGTCAAAATCTTTTTGAAGTACGTTTTACCTGCCCCAGAAATCTCTTCATTTATTATGCACTTCTCGTAAGCAGGATAAACCGTCTTCGTGGTCCACTCTCGTTTGGACACACATTTTCTATTCATGGGTGCAATTACTCTCGCGAAACTGAACCGTTGTGATTCCTGGCTATAAAAGGTTTCCCTTCCCTTGTGTTATGAATCAAACCTTTCGCAAGAATGAAATGCCCCACTGTTTACTCGCTATGGTCTTCCCATCCAAAGAAACCTCCAGATAAATCCTTCCATGTTGTGTTCCTTAGATAGCAATATCCACGCCCAAACCTGGACTAGATAGCAATATCTACGCCCAGGCGTCGCCTTGGCTATCCCTTCTTGTGTCAGTAGAAGAAGGGAGAAGCCACAGTCCAGAGGTGCACTCCTCCTCGTCCTCCTCCTCCTGTGCCCGCTTGGTGTCGATGAGCATTGGTGGAGGTAGACCACTTCAATGTGGCCTGCAACGCGTTGTAGGAAGTTGCATCGCCTCTGGAACTCGACAACAAACACCAAGTGTTTGTTGATCCTCTCCCTCGCTATGGTCAACCCTCCTTTCATCATTCTTTGCAAGATCCTCTGTTGACCCAGCGAGCGGTTGAGAAAAAGGCGACAAACGTCAGGCACCTTCCTCCTTGGCGTTTCAAATCCTCTCCATCTCCTCGCCGAGGTAGATCTCTCTCTCCAACTTGGTAGATATTGGAGACCTCGACCTCTGGGGATGGCTACCAACTAAGAGAAGTTATGAAAAACAAACTGTATTTTATCTTTCTGATCTATTACTAACTTGTAGTTTGTTTCTCATATGGTATCAGAGCTTGAGGCCGCAAAGCCTTTGTATTCTCCCATATATTAAATGTAATATATTTATTTGAAGCACAAAAGTTCCTTATATTGATAAACTCAGATATAGTTTGTTCAATAATTTTGCCACAGAAACTGGCTAACATGAACTTGTTGTCTTGGAAGAAAGACAGAAAATTTAATAAAATTTTGCCTCGGCTACAGGCTCTAGCTATTTAACCCCATGAATAGGTTATTATGATGTTCGATCCTTCGTATGTGTATGAGTTGCCCCTGTAGTTTATTTATACGGCAGCATGAATAAACTAGATCTGAGCTGTTGTTGGAGGATCATCATACTCCCATGCTGGTTGTATATATTTCTTCAGGAAACGACCATTTATGGGATTCGCGTGCATTGTACCATCTCGATCTCGTAAGCGAACAACTCTTTTTCCCAACAGTCGATCGATAATGTATGGTCCTTCCCATTTCGCTGACCACTTCCCTCGTCCTTCAGTCTTCTCGCCAACAGGCAAAATGACTCGCCAGACAAGTTCACCTTCTGTAAAACTCATGCCCTTAGTACGTTGGTCATAGGCACGAGCCACCTTTTGTTTTTCAGCACGTAGACTATCATAAGCTTGTATACGTTTCTCATCTAAGTCTTCGTGTTCTTGCCACATCGCTTGTACATAGTCTTCACCAATCAAGTTGTGTTGCTCCATCACCCGTAAAGACTGAACGTTGATTTCCAAAGGCAAGACCGCATCGTGCCCAAACATCAGTGCATAAGGAGTTGTTCCTGTGGGAGTCCTCTTACTAGTCCTATAAGCCCACAAGGTGTTAAAAAGGTCTTCATGCCACAGTCTGGCATTGCTCGCGAGCATCCTCTTAAGGATATGGATAATGATTTTATTGCTCGCTTCCGCTTCACCATTGGATTGGGTATAGTATGGAGAAGAGTGTAAGAAGTGGATTCCAAGATCCTTCATGAGCTCATCTACTTCTCCAGACATGAACGCTGCCCCTCGGTCTGACACAAAACTCTCAGGAATGCCAAAACGACATATGATATCTTCAAATAGGAATTGGCGGATGGCCTTCGCAGAGGATATCCTGAGAGGTCGGGCTTCGACCCATTTGGTGAAGAAATCAGTAGCCACTATGATAAACTTGTGCCCTTCAGATGAATGAGGATGAATCATTCCTATTAAATCTAAAGCCCATCCTCGAGCTGGCCAAGGCTTGATTATTGGCTGTAATGGTATTCTGGGCATATGGTTGACTGGACCATGTTGTTGGCATTCTTCACAACCTTTCGCGAACGTGATGCAATCTCTGAGCATTCCTGGCCAATAAAAGCCATGTCTCCTTATTAACCATCTCATCTTGGGACCAGCCTGATGTGCTCCTGCTATCCCAAGGTGGACTTCTTTCATTAATCGCTTAGCGTCACGTCCAAAGACACACCGTAGCAGTATGCCTTCCTCTCCCCTCCTATATAACGCATCATCTTTGAGCACATAGTTAGGAGCTAAGAAACGAATCCGCTTGTCTACCGGATTATTGGGATCCTGGAGATAAGAGATGATTTCCTGTCTCCAATCCGTGTCAATGTGATCAAGTGTAGCAACATACCACTCATTTTTGTCTTCTTGACGTGTAAGGAAAGATGGAAGGGTTCTTCTTTCAACTTTTAAGATTCGCTCGCGTATTCCATCTTGCAAACTTACACCCGTTGCTAGTTGAGCCAGCTCATTGGCTGCATAATTCTTCTCGCGAGGAACATGGCTCAACTCCACCTCTGTAAACAACCTGAGTAGGTCACAGGCTCTCTTCGCATAGGGTTCGAAGACCGGGCCTGCCTTATACTTTGTTTCAAGTTGTCTGATCACTAGTTGGGAATCTCCATAAATATGCACATCTGTGACCTCCATATCCAACAGAAGTTCTAACCCAATGATTAAAGCTTCGTACTCTGCTTGATTGTTCGTGCATCTGAAGTCCAGCCTGAAAGAATAAGAAAAATTTTGGCCGCGTGGGGAGATTAAAGCTACTCCTGCCCCGGCCATGGTACTCGTACTAGACCCATCAAAGTATAAACACCAAGCAGCCAAATCAATACGAGCAAGGTCCAGTTCTGGCCCTTCAACAACCTCTTCCATTGGATGATGAGCCAGAAAATCAGCCACTGCTTGGCCTTTCACCGCCTTCTGTGGAACATATTGCAAAGAAAATTCTGACAATGCCAGAATCCATTTCCCAATGCGTCCCCGGAGAATCGGTCTGGACAACATGTACTTCACCAAATCTGTTTGTGCAATGACGCACGTAGTGAAGGAAAGCATGTAGTGCCTCAGTTTACACCCTGAAAAGTATAAAGCTAGGCATAGTTTTTCCATTGGAGAGTATCTTGTCTCACAATCGGTCAAGGTACGACTTAGATAGAAAACAGCACGTTCGATTCCTGATGTGTCGTCCTGAGCTAGTAGACTTCCAATGGAAAGTTCAGTAGCTGAGATATACAGCTTGAGAGGAACCCCAGGTCTTGGAGGTATTAAGACAGGTGGGTTCGTTAAGTAGGTTTTGATGGTATCGAAGGCCTCTTGATGTACAGGCTCCCATACGAAATCCTTTTGATTTTGAAGCTTAAGCAGAGTTGAGAATGGTTGTGTCTTCCCAGCAGCATTGGCAATAAACCGTCGTAAGAAATTGATCTTTCCCAATAATCGTTGTAGTTCTTTCTTACTCTTTGGTGGGACTGCATTAAGAACCGCTTGTTTCTTGTCATCCGGTATCTCAATCCCTCGTTGATGAACCAAAAAACCCAGGAAGTCTCCTGCCTGAACACCAAACACACATTTGGCTGGATTCATCTTCAGTTGATGTTGCCTCATTCTGAGAAACACCTGCCTTAAGTCTTCAAAATGATCACTTCTGCGCTTCGTCTTGACTACCACATCATCAATATATACTTCCATGGTCTTACCAATGAGATCATGGAAGATCAAATTCATTGCTCGTTGGTAGGTTGCCCCTGCATTCTTGAGTCCAAATGGCATATCCACGTACTCAAAAACACCTGCAAACCCTGGGCATCGAAACGCTGTTTTATGTCGATCCTCTTCAGCCACTGGAATTTGATGATAGCCAGCAGTCCCATCTATAAATGCCAACATCTCATGGCGGGCAACTAAATCGATCAACAAATCCGCTACTGGCATCAGATATGTATCCTTTGGGGTCGCTTTGTTTAAGTCCCTGTAGTCGACGCATACTCGCATTTTTCCATTCTTTTTCCTGACTGGGACTACGTTGGAAAGCCACTCATTATATTTGGCTACACGTATAATCCCCGACTTGAGCATTTTCTCGACCTCTTCCTTAACCAGAATTGTTGTTTCTGTATTCATGCGACGCATCTCTTGTTTCACAGGCTTCTTCCCTTCTATGATGGGCAAATGGTGACAAACCAGATCTGGTGACAGGCTTGGCATGTCATCGTATTTTTCTGCAAAACAATCCGCGTACTCCTGCAACAATTCAATAAGCTTGAGTCTCTCCTCAGGCTCCAGGAAGGTACTGATAGCCACAGAGATTGGCTCTTCATGTGTCCCAATATTGATGTGTTCAATGGGATCTTTGACTTTAGGAGGTAAATCGTCTAGAGCTGCTGGAGCTAATTTAATCTCATCCTCCTCCTCAAAGTCTTGCAAAACGTCCTCATCCACGTATTCCAAGGCTGCAACCATTGGAACCCTCTCAAAGGCCTGGCTCTCCAACAGAAAATTGTGAAAGCGTTCGTGCAGAGAGTGGCAAGCCTCGGCCTCTATACTTGATAGAGACCCATTCATTGAGGAGGTCTGGATGGTAGCCCAATGGTGTAGGGTCTTCCACTATCTTGATTGACTTGAATGATACCCCATTGAGCTAGTTCAGAGGCTGTAACTCCCACCGGGCGGCCTTTGTTATCGACGCCACATACCTCCAATGGCCTAAGGTCACTGTGGTAATATCTGGAGTCTAACGTGTTAGCAGAGACAGAATATGGACGCGGGTCAGCATTGATAATTTCTGCTTCGCCTGACTCCATATTCCAGAGTAGCATCTGCTGATGGAGAGAAGAAGGCACACAGAAGCTTCGATGAATCCAGTCACGCCCCAGGATCGCACTGTATGGGGATGTACATTCTACTACAAAGAACGTGTAAGTGCCTGATGCGAGACCGATGTGTACCTGCAAGAAAACAATGCCCAAAGTCTTGGTTATGCTACCCTGAAAATTTCTGACGTTTAATGAGGTTTCTTGGATAGCCGACTTGGGGACGCCTATTAAGGCCTTTGCTTTGACTGTGATGATGTTCACCGCTGCCCCTGAGTCCACTAGTAGTTTGTTTAACTGAATCCCTTGGACCTGTCCTGTGACATATAACGGCCTCATGTGCATGGCCATGTCTATTGTGGGCTTGGAGAACGTCATCTGTCCTTTCGTATTTGATGAATCCACAACTGGCATCTCAATTGATGTTGAATCACTCTGTAATTCTGGTTCTTCTGGTACTACCACATTGTTGATGTTGTTGGATTCATCCTTTGATGCTGACGGTGATAAAGCATATTTGGAGGACAAGACGTACACCATGTTAATGGTGGAACTGTCTTCTTCAACGCAATCTGTTGCATCTTCATCGTCGTCTTCACCGTAATCCATAAGCTCCTCACTATCATCGTAGTTATCATCTCCAGCCTGATGCCCCTCCTCCTTCGAAGCCGTTGCGACTTCGAGATGGGCTACTTGTTGTAACTGGTCCTCAGGAGTAGGATCAATGGCTGCTGGTGCTAGCGAGGATGGATTCTTCCCTTTGGGATTAGGAACCTGTTGTCGGGCCTTCTCTTGTTTTTCCACAAGTAAAGGCCTTGGCTTCCATCGCAAGACTGGGGTTTTGCTTGGAACGTTCTGTTGTTGCACGTCCTTTCCCTGAGGGGGTGTTTGTAGTTCTACCTTTTTCATCGTGTCCCCCTCGAAAGTGAGGCGTTTCCTCACTGGCTTCCGCTGTGTAGGCTCACGTTGAATCACAGGAGTAGATTCGAGCTTTTTACCCTTAACCCCTAGCTCTGGGTTTCTTTCAAAAACTCCTGGTCATTGGGTTCTCACTTTAGGCTCGCGAGACTTCTTCCCAAAAACCACAAGTGGGTTTGCTGCAAGGGTGTCCAATCCACCCCAACCATGTTCACCTGTGCAGCAGGGAAAGGCTCGGAATCGACTAATGCAGCTGTTTTGGATGACCTTTCCAATTCTAGTCTTCCTTCATTGATCCACTTTTGGATCTGGTCTTTAAGCCTGATGCAGTCCTTTGTGGTATGGTTCCATGCTCCATGGAACTTGCAGTACTTCTTACCCTTTAACTGCTCGACTGTAGGAAGTGGTCCAAAGTCTGCCTTGACGACACGCAGACTGTACAGCTCGTCCAGAAGTTCATGGGCCATATTGGCGTCGTATGTGTAAGTCTCAAATTCTGGCTTGGTAAAAGCCACTGTTGAGAGCTTAATTGGACCCCTATTCTTTTGAAGCTTGCGGGGTTTAATAACCTTGTTCGTTGACAAATCAACTGCTCCCACTTGCTCGTCGTCAGAGTCCGACCCTTGCTCTTCTGTACCTTCAACGTAAGCCACTGTTTTTGGCTTTAACCTATCGTAGGTTCTGTTATTGTATGTCCCCTTGGATGAATTCCTTATGTTGTCTCTTTCCTGAATGTTACTATAAGCCTTAGTAACAGCCGTAATGAGCTCATTCAAGGAGAAATACTTTCTATTTAAGAATAGCTGGTGGAACGTGTCTTCCAGACCATTCTTAGCCATCTCGACCACCTCTTCCTTACTCAGAGGAGTCTTGCACAGATTATACTCTGACCGGAAACGGTGCAGGAAGGTGACTGGGCTCTCTGTCACCGATTGGCTCAAGGAAGCCAGCTTTCCTACACTGGTCTCTGGTCTTGCCGTTCCGAAGTGGTCTATGAATAGGGCCTCTATGTCCTTCCATTCGCTGATCGAACCCTTCTCAATCCCTGTGTACCAAACAAGGGCTGATCCGGACAACGACGATCCGAAGACCCTTAGCTTGAGTCCTTCGTCTTCAGCAAATTGACCTAATTGTAGAGTGAAGTAGGCCAAGTGTGTTGCCGCGTTTGCATCGTCGTCGCCAGAGAAGGTTTGGAAGCTCTGGGGCCTATAGAACTTTGGCCATCGCCACGCATCAGGATCGTCTTTTGTTGGCGGAAACGGTGTCTCGTAGGTTTCATGCATCTTGGACATTTGGATGTTACAATCGTCTAGAAACCTATTCAACCGTTGCTCCCAAGCAAGAGGAAAGGACTCTGCTTGCCTAGTTTTCCTGGCCAGGTCCGAAACGGATCTGGTTAGAGACGCTATGTCTCTATCCACCCTCTGTGACAGAGTTTCCACATACGGGCGGTATTCATCTAAACCCCTCTCCATTTGATGAAGGATTTCGACTCGTAGCCTATCCTGACCTTCCACCACACTAGTTACCCGAGCAGCCATGGACTCTCTCTCCTCTCGATCCTGATTTAGGTTCTCCCGAATTGCCTCTATTCCAGCTGTCGCTGTATCTATTAAGTCGGCCTGGGTGGTTAGAAGAGTTGCCTGTTGCTCGAGTCTTTCTTCGAGTGCCGCATAGTGATCGGCCTGGTGACTATCGCGCCTAGCTGCGTAAACTAGGTACTGTTCGAACGACAGTTCAGCTATTTCCGCAGCATTCAGATGTTTGAACGTCATAGTGTCGAAGTTGCTAGCGAAAATAGTCTCAACCGCTTGATTACTCAAAGAACGACACTATCTAGAAGTGTGCTCACGGTAAGCCGGTTGCGGATGCTTGCGACACTGAGGGTAAACCATTTGATAAGGATCCCCAATTGTCGCTTAAAGATGCTAAGAGATATGGTCCCACTGGGCGTGCCAAAATGTTCGATGCAAAAATATCTCTCGCGAAGCAGTCTCTTTTATGATTCCGGATGTTTTAACCGCGTGAGCCGGTTTATCCTGTTTGTGCTTCGTATGCTGGCGTGCCACCGTCTCTCGACGGAATATGGACTGTGTGAGCCGCCTGACTTCTTATGTAAGCGATTAGAATGGGGAGAGCACCAACCCCACTCGAATAGGTCCTTGCTGCCTAGTGACCTAGGACTTGATATGTGAATCTCTAGCTTAGCCTTCTGTATCGATACTCCACACTCCTATCCAGTGCAAAGCAGAGCAATCCAGTTGACGGAGTGTTGAGAACACTAACTCCCTTCGTGTGCCCGAACTCTCACCCTTATGTGACAAGCTCTTCGACCGTCTGGTTGTCGAGGTTTTTTGCTTCCTTTGAGTCGCAATACCTTCACCCTTATGCGAGAAGCACTTTTGACCTTCTGGTTGCAAAGATAGAAATCTCGAGGACGAGATGCCTAGGTTTGTTTGCGTATAGCAAGTTTGTATGTTTGATCGGGGACCTCTCTCATAAAGTTCTTACTCTCCTTATATACTCGCTTAGATAGCAGTCATTCACTCTGGTTCAAACTCCTTCTGCTCCTATAATCACAGTCTGAATCCAACACCAGCATACGTGTCGTATCACTCATAGATCTCCTAATTCCATCCCAACTCCTCTAAGAGTCGTATCTGAAATAGAACTAGGTATAATAGCGTCAAAGCCGCATGGAACCGGCTAATTAATAAGGCACAGTTCTAATAGAACTCAAACACCTGCCCCTGGCGAACGCTCGCCAGGGTTTGTTCTCACTCGACTCCTCGCCAAGTGCTTATAATTTAATGGACCGCTCGCATAGACCTCGGTCATCCAAGCCCAAAATGAAATACTTTATTTTAGGCCCAAACACTGGGTGAGGGACAAGTTTTGAGCTATGATTACTAGTAATAATGTCGAGACGGTATCTGGTCCATTCCATGGTTGAAATATCATTGTTGGCGAGGGCTTTTTTAATGCTCTCAAAGACCAAGTGCGTATGATGAATCTTGTTGTACTCCGAAACTGAAAAATCTGCGGTTGTGTTTACATATTGGTTCTTGGGGCTCACATGCACCCAATGACCAAGATCCTGGTGAGGTCTAGAAACACCTGTGGCAAAGAGAGAATAGAGAGCGAGTAGGGCGAGGGCGTAGTGAGCACGAAGCATGGTGACAGTAGATGAAATGTTCAGAGGTAATCGTACGTAGTAGTGATTTGTGTTGGTTGAGTGGAGAGATGAACATGGCGGATTCAAGAATTGAAATTTGAGTGGGCTGTGATTTATTATGCAGCGCACGATTTTTTTTTTGAAGTTTGTAACTCATTATGAGGCTCATCATCACGTCTTTATTATTATATATAAGAAAAACATACATCAGAGGGAACATAAAACCAAACTCCTTGAATTAAAATATCTACATTATTACTAACTAAATCTCACTCTTCGAGGTCTGGTAACTTCAAATTCATCAACAACCGAATCATTATCAATACTATTAGCATACTTTCTTTCAATATAGAGAATCATGTTATCATCAAGAAACTCTTCACACATCTTATTTCGAAGAGCATTTTTCAAGATGTTCATAGATAAAAATGCTCTATTTGTTGTTGCAGTAGACATAGGAAGAGTCAACACAAGACATTAATTTATAGATCATCGGGAAGAATGCATACTTTCTTGTTTCTACCAACCGTCGACACAAGTCTGAAAAATTTGATGTCATGTTGAATCGTACATCCCTTTGAATATCTTCAAGAAAATATCCACACTCCATCTCAAGAGAAAGTATATCAGTAAATGTAAAATCTTTAGGATAAAACTTCACAACAAGAGTACGGTGATCCGTCATTATACTTAATGTGTCAAACCTATAAAATTTTATAAATTTAATTAGGACATTATAGTTTTACGGATCTGCACACAAAACCCACATTCCATATTCCACTTCAACACTCAAAACCGAAACTCATAAAAAAACATAGCTAACCAAATTAGTTTAAACACTAAAAACATAGACTATATTATTTTCTTGTACTAAATCGAAATTGAATTTAAACCCAAGACAATATATCATTCATACAATGCTCTCTCTAACCATTATTACATTAATCCAACAAAATCAAATTGACATTGAGAATTTGAATTTGAAATTGGTAATAATTAAAGGGAGAGGAAAAGGGACATACCCGGGAGGGTCAGTGGGCCGGTCGGTGCGTACAGCATTCGGTGGGTCGGCGGCGGTCGGTGGGTCGCCAACAAAGAGATCGTGAAAGTTTGGAACTGAGAAGTGCCAGGGAGAGAGAAGATGAATCAGGAGAATAAGGATGAATCGGGAGAATAAGGAGAGAGAGAGAGAGAGAGAGAGAGAGAGAGGGACAAGCTTGGGCAGTTGGGCATAGTACAGATCGGTTTTGTCTAGGTAATTTTTTTTTTAATTGTCCAAATTTTGAGGTGGACTGCAGCCCATCCTGGCTGGATCCGCCACTGGAGATGGATAAAGCATATATCAAAGTGTCAAAGAGTTACAACGTACGTGGAACAGAGGAGATACATCATGTATGGAATGTAAATATGGTAAGATATATTCAAATATGTTAAAATGAACATGTATTTATGGAATGGAAATATCACCACGTATTCATGAATATTTGTATTTGGGAATATCATTACATATTTGTAGCGAAGAAATGAATACTATATACATATTTGACAAATTTGGAGAGGTGGACAAAAAGAGAAGAAAAAGAGGAGTTAGGGGCGGGGTTAAATCATAATATTAAGAAATATATCAATAATAATTGATTATTTTAATTCTACATATTTTGTGTAAAATTTGAGAATGTTTTGAAGGTGTTTCTAGCCGAGGAAGGCAAGGAGCGGTGTCACACGTTTTAGTGTAAGTTACTTTAGGTGATTCGTTTGATCGAAACAGGTTACCGATGAATTCCTTGTAATATACTATTTTCATCAATAGATACCGATCATCTTAAAAAAGGTACTTCACCCATGCACTAACTAGAAACAAAAATGGAAACGAAAACATTAAAAAAAAACTAGCCACAACCAGAGGAGTTTGATAATTTATAAATTATTAAAACATTTATTTTTTCTCTGACTTTTTTTTGTTACTTCTTTAACATCTGCATGTAGTGCGTAGAGACTAGAGAGCAGGGCCGGCCCTGAGGGAGGGCAGGCAGGGCACCCGCCCAGGACTCAAACTATTCAGGGGCCCAATTTTTTTTGCTATATAAGAAGAAAAAACTTTTTTAAAAAAAAAAAAAAAACTTTTTTGCGTACACTTTGGAAACCTTCCTCTTTGCGTTTCTCAACTTTTCTCCCTTTTCAATATTCACTCATCCCAATTTTTCAAGTTTTATCATCGATCATGGGGAATATAACACATATACTCATTAGAAATAAATGGAGAAGATGATTCATCTTTCCCACAATCAGTTTATTCTTTTTTCTGTCATTCTCCATATAAATAAGGTCAGCAATTCCTCTGAGTTAACTTCATCTCTCAGTCGGTTGGGTGTATGGGCTGCAAGTGCAAGTACTATACTGGTATAAAATCAGGTAATTTCACGAGTTCAGTTTGTTACTCGATCAATTAGTCTCACTATTGTTATATTGTTGTTCTAATTTGCGCCATTGAGAAATCATTTGTTTTCTTTCCTTCAATTTCTTAAAAAGATTTTAGCTTACTCGTGAGTTGAAACGGAGATGGCCACCAAGTTGTTGATATAATGCCTATGACTCCTATGAGGCTCTAACTTATTTTAACTTACTTAAAAGGAGAAGAACAAGATGATGAAATGTGTTGAGAATATCTATCTTTTAGGTGCTTTAACTTGATCGAGCAAGTCAGCAATATTTAGTAGAGAAATGATAATTTTCTTTGTCTCTTCATATATTGTTTATTTGTATTCTTGTATATTTGATTTGTTTGCAACTATTATTCTTCAAATGACATTATTATTTGTTATTATCATGTTGCTAAATAACTCAACAAAAAAACTTATTTAGGGACACAATATTACGATATTGATACTAATGTATATTTGAGTTGTTTGCAGCACTTTTTATTGTCTAAAATTTATTGAATTTTTCTCATCAAAGGCCCAAGTTAAATTTTCGCCCCGCGCCTTCAATTTTTTAGGACTGGCCCTGCTAGAGAGGATACAACCGTATAGGGAGTCCTTGGCTAGGAGTGACAAGTGGATTCATCACCATTTTTTCATCAGGAAAAACTTTCTCCCACTTGAATCTTGTGACGAGGTTATGTATGAACACCAATATCACCAATCGAGCATATTCTTTTCCAGGACACATTCGAGGTCCTCCTCCGAATGGAACATACGAGAAAGGAGGGGGTCCTTCCCCTTCAAACCTTGACGGATCAAACTTTTCTGGATTGGGAAAGTATTCTGGGTTCTTGTGTGTGGCAAACACGTTCCAATGCAACTGCAACATGCATGCATGCATATATAAATATGACCTTTCACTGAGGTATATTTTTTGGGGTCATTTTCAGGTATAGGGCATTACACAAATTTTTCGATCATATTTTAACATCTCCACCGTCAAATTACTAGGTCTATATGAATAGATCATTCATATAAATTTTCAGCCAAAATGGTGATCATTAAGGGATCAAACTAGATTAAATTAAGGGACAGACCAAATTTGTCAAACCAGAACCGTTCATACTTATAAACTTCAATTGCAGTTTTGAATACCTTAACGATCACCATTTTGATTGAAAATTTGCAGGCTTGATCTACACATTAGGACCTAAGATCTGAACGGTGAAGATGGTAAAATATGATCAAAAAATTTATGTAATATCCTATACTTGAAAATGACCAAATTAAAAAGATATACATTATTGAAATGTGCTATATATATATAAGAAACCAGATCTAGAAGTTTCGATTATTATGTCCATTAAAATAGTATTAATTATGCACGCACGCACCTTCATTCCACTTGGAATTAGATGTCCCTCGTAAATGAAGTCAGTTTTGGCTTCCTTAAAAGTTCCACTACTTGGTGGTTGTAAGCGTAACGCTTCACACGCTACATTCCATGTATATTTCATCTTTTGTAGGTTTTCCCAGTTGAGCAACTCTCCTGCTACTTTGGAATTCGCAATCTCCATTTGCTCTGCACGCAACAAAAGAAAGAACTTATAGTTATAAGCGGGTGGTTTACTACTAGTTTTTTTTTTCCCTTCTTATCGTTGTTTAATCAAATAGTCACCAAACAAGGTGGGGCTAGATCCGTAGATGTAAGGTTATATTGTGTAGAGTACCTTTGAGGACTGCATCATAAACTTGAGGAAGCTCTGATAGAAACATGATCATGGAGCACATTGTACTGACAAAAGTGTCATAAGCCCCAATTAATGGAGCAAACAACTTGCTGGCTATACCGGATACCATCCTCTCTTCTCCGTCGATACCTACTGTCTCCATCAGCCAACTAGACATTAGATCTTGCGGCGCATGATGTGCTAATTGTGCAGGATCAATCGAATTCAGATTCATGAGGTCCAGTTTCCTCTGCATAACCAAACCCTCAATTTCCTTCTGCATTTTCCTGGCTGCTTTGATGCCTTTCCTAAAGTTTGTGCCCGGAAGATCTATTGGAAGTGAAGCGAGTCCCACAGTTATATGTCGCAAGTGTTCCTCCATCTTGGCAATCATTTGAGGATTCTCAATGTTTAAGAACATTTTGCATGATAATGTGAAGGTATACTTCTTTGCCAGTGATTGAACTTTGATCACTTGCTTTTCCTGTGAGGAAGGTGAGGATGATGAGGAGAACAAATGCGTATCGAAATGGTGTTTGGTGAACTTATCCACGATGCCTACATAGTTTCGAAGCGCACTAGGCTTGAGAAATGGGGCAATGTCATTGCGACTGTGAATGGTCTCCGAAGAAAAGTCTTGTTCTTTTTCGTGGAAGTTGGGGAGCATTTTATCGAAGTTAGTTGGCCACCAGGTCTTCACCAGTTTGTTCTCGTTTGAAAAAATGAATTTGTTTCCTGCAGCTGTGCATAACATCGCCATAGGTTCCCCGAACAACGACGTCGTGAACACCTTGCAAGAATCGCCTGCTTGTTGTGAGTATTTGTTTCTTCTATCATTTACGAACTTCTCCGGAACACCGTTTCTGGCTGTGCGTAAATACTCGAGGGTTTCACCGATGATGGGCCAACCGGTGCTTCCTGGTGGCAGCTGATAAGAGGATACTTGTTCATTCTGTTTAGGATTACTAGGGATGGTTTTACGAAAGAAACAGTAGCACAGAGAAGCAAAGAGGGTGATAAAAGAGAGGATGAACGTAAAAATCTCCATAGGGCAGGACAGTTACGGGAAGCTATTCAAGCTAATAAGCAGATTCCAATGCAAGTATTTGGCTAGCTTGACTATACAGGAAGCTAGAAAGGAAATTGCTATACATATACATAACAGGAAACTAGAAGCTAGTCTCGGTCTCCGACGCTGGTTTACTGGTCGTTGCTCTTTTGGTCCTTCTCTTCTTACGTTTTCAAAGTTTTAATGCATATTTAGTTAGAAAAAGAGAACAGATAACTGAATGGAGACTACGAGATTCAAATGAAGGGCCACGACCAACTCGGTCCTCTAACACTCGGAAAGGATGTTTGTTGTGTGTGGGTTGCTGGCTAGGGTCACTTCTAGGGATGGGCATGGGATGGGTCAGACCAATTTTTGGTCGTCTATATTGTTATTCTGAACGGACAAGACTGACGGGATTGAGCATTTTAAAAGTCGGTCTCAATCGTCCCGGAGTCCGAACGGAACAGAATGAGACGAGACATGATCAATTTTGGGCCCAATTTAAAATGAACATTTAAAAAAGTATAACAAAAATTTGAATGAGATAAGAAGAACCAAATTTTGGGCTCAATATAAGATAAAAATAATTTGATAAAAGACCTACAAGTCTACAACAACACAAAATAATACCGTTTTACTTCATGTTTAATTAAAAACAATAAAACTACCAGCAATTATTTCATGTGTAATTGATACATTTAGTTCATATTACAAGTAGTGTAATATTTTGATCGTTGTAAGATAATTTTATTTTTTTGGTTAAATATTGTTATTTGTTTGATAATTTAATATGTCAACTCTTAATAAAACAAATGATAAAATAAACAAAATATATTATGTGAGACTGGACGAGTCTATCGAGATTTCAAAATTAAGACTCGATCGATTTCGTCCTTAAAAAGTGGGACGGGCCGAGATGGGACGGACTAGTAAAAAATTTAATTTTCATCCCGTCTCTCTCTTTTCGGAATGAAACAAAATCAAATCGGGTTCAAAATTTACGAAATTCGTCCCCAACCTTTGTCACTTTCCGGCCCCCTTCCTGCAGGTCACAAGTGTAAACAGTCGGAAAGGATTTGAGTCCATTTTGGCTAGCGTGCTCAGTGATACTCCAAGTGAACTTGACGTGGGGATACTCTTGGGCGTCGGTCTTTGACTCTTGACCTTAATTAGGCACGAGTTGCATCGTAGTCAAGTTGTATTAAGTGCTAAAATGTATTTCCGATCCGGAAGGACTTTTCTCTCGAAAAAATAATAATTTAGATCTTCCTCTTTTATATTGTTGTGGAATGGGCATGACTTTTAATATGCTTAATTACGTGGTGGTCAGTTGGAAAAAAATGTTCCTAGATGTGCCAACATTAGGACGCATTCCTTGGATGGGTATGTAAACACTAGACTTTTCTTTTGAAAGAACTACACTAGACTTTTCTCATTGGAAAAAAAAACCCTAGAGTAACGTGAGAGAAGATTACTAAGATGATGATGATGATGATATATGGATTGAGTTGGTTCACGGAAGATGCTTGCAAGACATGATCAATTGGACCACATTAGGTGGTATATGCCTAAATTCTTATATGGGATAAGACCAGTTTGAAATCATATAAATATTGACATATCTTAAAGTCTAATAAAATATGGATTAGAGGTCTCAATCAAGTGAAGAGAAGATTGAAGATAAAAGACCAACATCATCATACCATGAAAACCTCATGGTCTCAGGTAAAAAATATGCATATGCATTTTACTGTTTTTACTAAGGATAACAAAAGTGCTTTCTGTCCCTGAAGTCTCTGGATTATTATTGTTCTATTTGGAAAAACTATCTCAAGACTTCAAACTGTTTATATATAAAACACTTCTCTGGTCAAGTTACTTAATTAGTAAGTTAAGTTTTTGTTCCCTTAAAAAATTAATCTTTAATCTTCATCCTTATCTCTTATAAAGTGAAGATATTTTTTCTAAAGAGTAAACAAGTTTTTATGTGGCTGTCAAGTTTTAACACTTGGTCTAGGATTAAAAATTGTTTAAAAAACTCATTATGATTTCCTTGGCTGAGACGTGCTGTTCTCCTTCTTAGGCCATTTCATTTTGCCTATATAAAGAACAAGCATGTCTTGTCTTTCTTAGTTGTGAAAATTATTTTTGTTCATTTTCTCTCTAAGGTTGAGTCTGTTTATACAAGCTCTTTTGTGCTGATCTTTATATTTTAAAGTTTTCACGAAAGACCCTTTAAACTCATGCATACATCTTGTATACCATGAGGTTGGATTGGTAGGTACAAGTATCTTAAGTGTTCATAGTGAGTTAGTTGTGCGATAACTAAATTCATGTCTGAAACTTGTGTATCTTTCTATTGTAAATCTCTGTAAAACACGGAGTATAGCTCTTACATCTAGCGCGCGAGTCTAGAGAAATGATAGCACTGAAACTTTGCTATTATCAGAACTATAGTCTTGTAATAAGAGTTGTTGCATAGTGGAAAGATTTTGTGATTTTCATCCCTGAATTTAGGAGTTTCTGCAAAGAGAGCCTAATTGTGTTATTAGTTTCATCTACTTATAAGCACTGTTTTGTTTATTTCATAAACTGCTTGTCAGGATAGATCTACATCTTGTTATCCCTGATAATAGTCATACATTACTTTTGGTACAAAGTAGTTAAGGGCCTAATCACCCCCCCCCCTTTCAAGGGTATCAGAGATCCTCTGTGAGCCGATAATGGATCGAGGCTCTACTTCCATCAATGTTCCACCATTCTTTGATGGAAGTGATTATTTTCAATGGAAAGTCAAGATGTTTTCTTTTCTAATGTCACAAGACGATGGAAAACAACGGGACGTTGTTGATGATGGATAAACTCCACCAAAGGTTCCATCTACGGACAAACTAGATGTGCTTGTCTTAAAATCCAAAAGTCTTTGGACCGATGCTGAAAAAATTTCAGCAAGAATGAATATTAAGGCTCTAAACAGCTTATTTTCAGCCTTGTCTGGAAAAGAGAGAAGAAGAATCCACTATTGTCCAACAACTAAAGATACATGAGATTCATTGAAGACTACTCATGAAGGAAACTCTATGGTAAGAGCTCAAAAACTCCAAAGCTTGACTCTTAATTTTGACCAAATATTTATGCTAGAAGAAGAATCTATAGATGATTATCATAGTCGGCTACTTAGCATAACCAATCAATGTCAAGGCTTAGGAAGTCCTCTTGAACCAGAAGCTATCGTTTCTAAGTTTTTAAGATCTGTAAGTTCTTATTTTTCTCCTAAACAACTCACTATTGAGGAATTCCATGATATGAAGACTTACTCTCTTGATGAGCTTGTTGGTAATCTAAAGACTTATGAAGCTAATAGAACTATACCAGGAAGAAACAAAACCATTGCTCTTAGTTCAGTTAAGCAAGAATCTGATGTTGATAAAAACTTTTAATACTCAGTTGAAGAATGTGCATACATGACAAAACAGTTTGAGAAGTTCCTCAAAAATAAGAAACCTCATTTTTCATCCAAAAATTCTTCAAAAAACTATAAGTTAGGTTCTAGCTCTAGAAATCCTAGAAGCAATGATATCTCAAATGATAGATCATTCAAACCACAAACTTCACAAAAAGGGAATGATCAAATAAGATGTTTTGAATGTACTGGTGTAGGGCACACAGCCGCTGATTGTGCAAATAGGAAAGGCAAAACTCATAAACTTTTTAAAGTAACATGGAGTAATAGTGAATCTGAATCTGATTCAGAACATGATGAGAAAACAATTTCTTTCATGACATCAGTTATCTTGGATGAATCCCTAAAGGATACTGAATCTGAAAATACTTTGGATAGCAAGTATGCAGAAATGTGTGCTGCATCTATGTCTATGATCACTAAAATTGAAACACTTCAATATGAGTTATCAATAAGTGAGAAGACAAAAGTTGAAATTCAAGAAAGGTTTGTTTCTATAAAAATAAAATAGAAGTTGAAAAAAACTTATCTTGAGAATAATGTCAAGTGTCTTCAAGAGAGATTGGACACTCAAACTGGACTTGTATCCACCTTGTTACAGGAAAAATCTGATCTAGAAAACTCTCTGGATGCATCTCAACAAAAGTTTCAAAAGTTTAACATAGGTTCAGAAAATTTGACAAAACTATATGGTCTTGACAAACCTGATAAAAATAAATCTGGTATAGGTTATGAGAAAGGTGAAAAATCACAAACCAAAAATCTACTGTATTTTCAAAAGCCAAATTTTGGAATCTGAAAAACTTTTTAAACGTTTTGTTCCAACTTGTCATCATTGTGGAGTTATTGGTCACATCAGACCTTTTTGTAGGAAGTTGAACAGGAGTCAGACAAATAATGTTCATCAAAATGACTTAGTCTCCTCTTTTCAATCTTCTTTGGAAAAATCTGTCAAAGAACTTTCAAGGATAGAGAAAAGTCTTACCATCCCAACATCTGGATACCAGAAAAGAAAAGAAAGACTTTTGAAAGGACTTCAAAACCTTTTAAACATTTTCCTAGCTATCAAAAACCTTGGGATCTTTGTGGAAACAGTTCAGATAATGAAGAAAATCATGTAAGTAAATTCTCATGTGATATCTCTTCACCTAAGAAAGATAATGAGATTGTTGTTATCTGCAATGTTGCTCTTACAACCCTTACTACAAGAAAGTCTGATTCGTGGTACATGGATAGTGGATGTTCCAAACACATGACAGGAAATAAAAAATAGTTTACCTCCATGAATAAGTCTTTTCCATCTGGTAAAGTTGTGATTGGTGATGGTGCTTAAGCTAGCATCATTGGATGTGGAATGGTGAACACTCTTGGTCTTCCAAGTCTTAACAATGTACTTCTTGTTAAAGGATTGGAAGTCAATCTTTTGAGTGTAAGCCAAATTGTGGATGAACATGATTCTATGACGTTTGATAAAATAAGATGCATTGTCCTAGATGGAAAAGGAAGAATTCTTATGAAATGTGAAAGAACAAAAGAACATTGTTACTGTGTTCTTGCAAATCTGAAATTTTCCTCTGAAATATGTTTTAGATCACTTGTATCTACAAACATGCTAGAACTATGGAATAGAAGAATGTGTCATCTAAATCATCAAAACCTTATCAAATTATCAACCAAGGGAGTGGTAAGGGGTTTGCCAAAGCTTGCTGGCAAACCAGATGGTATGTGTGGTGTCTGTAAAATTGGTAAGTTTACTCGTACCTCTTATTTTTCTTTAAATGCCAAACCAACTTCAAATGTGCTAGAACTATTACATCTTGATTTAGTTGGTCCAGTTGAAACTCAAAGTATTCATGGAAAAAATTATGCACTTGTGATTGTTGATGATTTTTCAAGGTTTACTTGGGTGAAATTTCTAGCTGATAAAACTGAAACTTTTGATCAATATTTCAGTCTTGCAAAAAGAATTTCAAATGAAAAACTTTCTGAAGATAAGGAAATCACTAGAATTAGATCTAATCATGGGACTGAATTTGAAAATGCATCTTTCTTTGAATACTGTGATGAATATGGCGTGTTTCACGAATTTTATGCACCTATCACTCCTCAACATAATGGGATCGTTGAACAAATGTATCTAATGCTTGTTATACTCTAAATAGAGTCATTTTCAGACCAGAATAGATAAGACACCCTATGAACTTTGGAGAGGAAGAAAACCAAATATCTCTCACTTGAAAGTTTTTGGAAGCATCTGCTACATCTACAATGATAGAGACTATCTCACTAAATTTGATCCCAAATGTGATAGAGGAGTATTCCTTGGATATGCAATGAATAGTCGTGCATATAGAGTTTATAACAAAAGATCATGCAAAATTATGGAAACTATAAATGTTGCTATTGATGATGGTCCCATTTGTACTCACACATCTTCCACTGTTGATTAGGTTACAGCCTCATCTCCTTCAACTAAGAAGGACATTCCCATAAATGATCAAAATCCCATATCAAATGATGATGGAAATGAACGTGAACCAGAAACTGATCATGCCAGCACAGAGATAGATGCTACCCTTGCTATCTAGCCTCCACACAGATTAGGAACTCGACAAGTGAGGAAAGATCACTCAACTTCTGATGTTATTGGTAATATGTTTGAACCAATGAAAATTAGTAGTGTATCACAAAAAGATGTAAGCAATTTCTCAATCCTTCGATCTTTTTTTACTTGTTTTAGAAAAGATATTAACATCATATCACATTTTGGTTTTGTATCTACTATTGAACCAAAAAACATCAAAGAGGCCTTATGTGATGTTTAGTGGATTTCAGCTATACAAGAAGAGTTGAACCAATTTCAAAGTAGTGATTTTTGGAAATTAGTACCTAGACCTAGTAACAAGAATATCATTGGAACTAGATGGGTTTATAAAAACAAAACTGATGAAAAATGCACTATAATCCAAAACAAGGCAAGATTAGTAGCTCAAGGCTATAATCAAATTGAGGATTTAGACTTTGATGAAACCTTAGCACTTGTTCCAAGGTTCGAATCAGTAAGACTTTTGTTGGCTATTTCGTGTCATTTAAAATTTACTCTATATCAAATGGATATCAAGAGTGCTTTCCTCTATGGGGACATCAATGAAGAAATTTATCTCAAACAAACTCTAGGCTTTCCTGAAACAAGTCATCCAGATCATGTTCACAAATTAAAAAAGATGGGCTACTTGTTGTAACTGGTCCTCAGGAGTAGGATCAATGGTTGCTGGTGCTAGCGAGGATGGATTCTTCCCTTTGGGATTAGGAACCTGTTGTCGGGCCCTCTCTTGTTTTTCCACAAGTAAAGGCCTTTGCTTCCATCGCAAGACTGGGGTTTTGCTTGGAACGTTCTGTTGTTGCACGTCCTTTCCCTGAGGGGGTGTTTGTAGTTCTACCTTTTTCATCGTGTCCCCCTCGAAAGTGAGGCGTCTCCTCACTGGCTTCCGCTGTGTAGGCTCACGTTGAATCTCAGGAGTAGATTCGAGCTTTTTACCCTTAACCCCTAGCTCTGGGTTTCTTTCAAAAACTCCTGGTCATTGGGTTCTCACTTTAGGCTCGCGAGACTTCTTCCCAAAAACCACAAGTGGGTTTGCTGCAAGGGTGTTCAGTCGCCTTTGCAACACTTCTGGAGGAAACTCCAGGTCTTCCTCTTTGACTAGGCCGACTTCATAGGCGTCTAGCGCTCGCTTAGCTCTGCCAAAGCGTCTTTGAAGATTTCTCCTCCTTCTTGGAGTCACTTCAATAGTTTTTCCTTTCTCCCTTACGTACCAGACATCCTCCTTTGTAATATTTCTTGAAGCTGGAGGTATGTGGCTTCGCGAGCGCACTCGCATCTTTAGACTCGGTTGTTTTATCCAACCCGGCCTTCTCTGTTGCTCGCGAGCGCTTGGGAGCTGGTGTATCCCTTTGTTTTGTTGGCTGGGGCTGATGATCCGTACTTGAAAACAGCTCTGGGAAGAACTTGACTGCTTTAGCCAGCTCCTCATAAGAGATTTTTAGCCCGCTTCTCAGTTTGCAATGTGCACAAAGGGCTACTGGCGATTCCGCTTTGGGGTCCATCTTTTCCTTTCCTCTATTCCTTGATCTAGATGATGGACTTTCGCCAGTAGTTGGTTGGTCGTTGGACTGCTTCCTTTTGTTGGACTTGTTATGAGTCAGCTCCAACATTCCAACCATCATCGGTATGGAGGTCGTCAAGTTTTGCGAGGGTTCTTGTTCTATCATTATTACTCCCTCGTTAATCCACTGCTGTATCTTGAACTTTAAGTCGCGACAAGCACTTGTGGTGTGACGTCCCCATTTATGGTGGTATCGACAATAAGGCAAACCCTTGACATCATCAGGATGTGGGTCAGGTACTCCCCAATTGTCAGGAACCACGGCTATCCCTACTTGGCATAGCTCGTTGAATATTTCCTCCCGCCTAGACGCGTCGTACGTGATGTGAGTCCGCTTAGGTCAAACAAACGCTATACTGCGTCTAGACCCCCGTCTTGACCTTTTCCTCGCATAGGTCGCCTCAGTTCGACTACCCCTTGAAAAAGTGCCATTGGTAGGAGAAGCTGTGACTGGAGGAGGTGATGTCCTGTGAAGATATTTTGGGTGAAAATTCACCTCGCTCCCGTCGTTGATTTCAATCACTTCCCAATTGATCAAACCTTGGATCGCATCTCTCAAGGTGGAACACATAGCTGTTCGATGACCAAAGTGGTTATGAAACCTGCAGAAGTGTTGGGCTGGCTCTTTGTACCGTAATTGTCTGAGTTCATTAACTGGACAAAAAGAGATCAGCCCCATGTCCTTTAGCCTATCAAAGAATTCTTCGATCATATCAAGTCTGAATGAATAGGCTGAAAAGGATGGTCGATTCCAGGCTTCTGCCTCTTCGAGGTGCCTATAAGGTGATGTCCAATCCACCCCAACCATGTTCACCTGTGCAGCAGGGAAAGGCTCGGAATCGACTAATGCAGCTGTTTTGGATGACCCTTCCAATTCTAGTCTTCCTTCATTGATCCACTTTTGGATCTGGTCTTTAAGCCTGATGCAGTCCTTTGTGGTATGGTTCCATGCTCCATGGAACTTGCAGTACTTCTTACCCTTTAACTGCTCGGCTGTAGGAAGTGGTCCAAAGTCTGCCTTGACGACACGCAGACTGTACAGCTCGTCCAGAAGTTCATGGGCCATATTGGCGTCGTATGTGTAAGTCTCAAATTCTGGCTTGGTAAAAGCCACTGTTGAGAGCTTAATTGGACCCCTATTCTTTTGAAGCTTACGGGGTTTAATAACCTTGTTCGTTGACAAATCAACTGCTCCCACTTGCTCGTCGTCAGAGTCCGACCCTTGCTCTTCTGTACCTTCAACGTAAGCCACTGTTTTTGGCTTTAACCTATCGTAGGTTCTGTTATTGTATGTCCCCTTGGATGAATTCCTTATGTTGTCTCTTTCCTGAATGTTACTATAAGCCTTAGTAACAGCCGTAATGAGCTCATTCAAGGAGAAATACTTGCTATTTAAGAATAGCTGGTGGAACGTGTCTTCCAGACCATTCTTAGCCATCTCGACCACCTCTTCCTTACTCAGAGGAGTCTTGCACAGATTATACTCTGACCGGAAACGGTGCAGGAAGGTGACTGGGCTCTCTGTCACCGATTGGCTCAAGGAAGCCAGCTTTCCTACACTGGTCTCTGGTCTTGCCGTTCCGAAGTGGTCTATGAATAGGGCCTCTATGTCCTTCCATTCGCTGATCGAACCCTTCTCAATCCCTGTGTACCAAACAAGGGCTGATCCGGACAACGACGATCCGAAGACCCTTAGCTTGAGTCCTTCGTCTTCAGCAAATTGACCTAATTGTAGAGTGAAGTAGGCCAAGTGTGTTGCCGCGTTTGCATCGTCGTCGCCAGAGAAGGTTTGGAAGCTCTGGGGCCTATAGAACTTTGGCCATCGCCACGCATCAGGATCGTCTTTTGTTGGCGGAAACGGTGTCTCGTAGGTTTCATGCATCTTGGACATTTGGATGTTACAATCGTCTAGAAACCTATTCAACCGTTGCTCCCAAGCAAGAGGAAAGGACTCTGCTTGCCTAGTTTTCCTGGCCAGGTCCGAAACGGATCTGGTTAGAGACGCTATGTCTCTATCCACCCTCTGTGACAGAGTTTCCACATACGGGCGGTATTCATCTAAACCCCTCTCCATTTGATGAAGGATTTCGACTCGTAGCCTATCCTGACCTTCCACCACACTAGTTACCCGAGCAGCCATGGACTCTCTCTCCTCTCGATCCTGATTTAGGTTCTCCCGAATTGCCTCTATTCCAGCTGTCGCTGTATCTATTAAGTCGGCCTGGGTGGTTAGAAGAGTTGCCTGTTGCTCGAGTCTTTCTTCGAGTGCCGCATAGTGATCGGCCTGGTGACTATCGCGCCTAGCTGCGTAAACTAGGTACTGTTCGAACGACAGTTCAGCTATTTCCGCAGCATTCAGATGTTTGAACGTCATAGTGTCGAAGTTGCTAGCGAAAATAGTCTCAACCGCTTGATTACTCAAAGAACGACACTATCTAGAAGTGTGCTCACGGTAAGCCGGTTGCGGATGCTTGCGACACTGAGGGTAAACCATTTGATAAGGATCCCCAATTGTCGCTTAAAGATGCTAAGAGATATGGTCCCACTGGGCGTGCCAAAATGTTCGATGCAAAAATATCTCTCGCGAAGCAGTCTCTTTTATGATTCCGGATGTTTTAACCGCGTGAGCCGGTTTATCCTGTTTGTGCTTCGTATGCTGGCGTGCCACCGTCTCTCGACGGAATATGGACTGTGTGAGCCGCCTGACTTCTTATGTAAGCGATTAGAATGGGGAGAGCACCAACCCCACTCGAATAGGTCCTTGCTGCCTAGTGACCTAGGACTTGATATGTGAATCTCTAGCTTAGCCTTCTGTATCGATACTCCACACTCCTATCCAGTGCAAAGCAGAGCAATCCAGTTGACGGAGTGTTGAGAACACTAACTCCCTTCGTGTGCCCGAACTCTCACCCTTATGTGACAAGCTCTTCGACCGTCTGGTTGTCGAGGTTTTTTGCTTCCTTTGAGTCGCAATACCTTCACCCTTATGCGAGAAGCACTTTTGACCTTCTGGTTGCAAAGATAGAAATCTCGAGGACGAGATGCCTAGGTTTGTTTGCGTATAGCAAGTTTGTATGTTTGATCGGGGACCTCTCTCATAAAGTTCTTACTCTCCTTATATACTCGCTTAGATAGCAGTCATTCACTCTGGTTCAAACTCCTTCTGCTCCTATAATCACAGTCTGAATCCAACACCAGCATACGTGTCGTATCACTCATAGATCTCCTAATTCCATCCCAACTCCTCTAAGAGTCGTATCTGAAATAGAACTAGGTATAATAGCGTCAAAGCCGCATGGAACCGGCTAATTAATAAGGCACAGTTCTAATAGAACTCAAACACCTGCCCCTGGCGAACGCTCGCCAGGGTTTGTTCTCACTCGACTCCTCGCCAAGTGCTTATAATTTAATGGACCGCTCGCATAGACCTCGGTCATCCAAGCCCAAAATGAAATACTTTATTTTAGGCCCAAACACTGGGTGAGGGACAAGTTTTGAGCTATGATTACTAGTAATAATGTCGAGACGGTATCTGGTCCATTCCATGGTTGAAATATCATTGTTGGCGAGGGCTTTTTTAATGCTCTCAAAGACCAAGTGCGTATGATGAATCTTGTTGTACTCCGAAACTGAAAAATCTGCGGTTGTGTTTACATATTGGTTCTTGGGGCTCACATGCACCCAATGACCAAGATCCTGGTGAGGTCTAGAAACACCTGTGGCAAAGAGAGAATAGAGAGCGAGTAGGGCGAGGGCGTAGTGAGCACGAAGCATGGTGACAGTAGATGAAATGTTCAGAGGTAATCGTACGTAGTAGTGATTTGTGTTGGTTGAGTGGAGAGATGAACATGGCGGATTCAAGAATTGAAATTTGAGTGGGCTGTGATTTATTATGCAGCGCACGATTTTTTTTTTGAAGTTTGTAACTCATTATGAGGCTCATCATCACGTCTTTATTATTATATATAAGAAAAACATACATCAGAGGGAACATAAAACCAAACTCCTTGAATTAAAATATCTACATTATTACTAACTAAATCTCACTCTTCGAGGTCTGGTAACTTCAAATTCATCAACAACCGAATCATTATCAATACTATTAGCATACTTTCTTTCAATATAGAGAATCATGTTATCATCAAGAAACTCTTCACACATCTTATTTCGAAGAGCATTTTTCAAGATGTTCATAGATAAAAATGCTCTATTTGTTGTTGCAGTAGACATAGGAAGAGTCAACACAAGACATTAATTTATAGATCATCGGGAAGAATGCATACTTTCTTGTTTCTACCAACCGTCGACACAAGTCTGAAAAATTTGATGTCATGTTGAATCGTACATCCCTTTGAATATCTTCAAGAAAATATCCACACTCCATCTCAAGAGAAAGTATATCAGTAAATGTAAAATCTTTAGGATAAAACTTCACAACAAGAGTACGGTGATCCGTCATTATACTTAATGTGTCAAACCTATAAAATTTTATAAATTTAATTAGGACATTATAGTTTTACGGATCTGCACACAAAACCCACATTCCATATTCCACTTCAACACTCAAAACCGAAACTCATAAAAAAACATAGCTAACCAAATTAGTTTAAACACTAAAAACATAGACTATATTATTTTCTTGTACTAAATCGAAATTGAATTTAAACCCAAGACAATATATCATTCATACAATGCTCTCTCTAACCATTATTACATTAATCCAACAAAATCAAATTGACATTGAGAATTTGAATTTGAAATTGGTAATAATTAAAGGGAGAGGAAAAGGGACATACCCGGGAGGGTCAGTGGGCCGGTCGGTGCGTACAGCATTCGGTGGGTCGGCGGCGGTCGGTGGGTCGCCAACAAAGAGATCGTGAAAGTTTGGAACTGAGAAGTGCCAGGGAGAGAGAAGATGAATCAGGAGAATAAGGATGAATCGGGAGAATAAGGAGAGAGAGAGAGAGAGAGAGAGAGGGACAAGCTTGGGCAGTTGGGCATAGTACAGATCGGTTTTGTCTAGGTAATTTTTTTTTTAATTGTCCAAATTTTGAGGTGGACTGCAGCCCATCCTGGCTGGATCCGCCACTGGAGATGGATAAAGCATATATCAAAGTGTCAAAGAGTTACAACGTACGTGGAACAGAGGAGATACATCATGTATGGAATGTAAATATGGTAAGATATATTCAAATATGTTAAAATGAACATGTATTTATGGAATGGAAATATCACCACGTATTCATGAATATTTGTATTTGGGAATATCATTACATATTTGTAGCGAAGAAATGAATACTATATACATATTTGACAAATTTGGAGAGGTGGACAAAAAGAGAAGAAAAAGAGGAGTTAGGGGCGGGGTTAAATCATAATATTAAGAAATATATCAATAATAATTGATTATTTTAATTCTACATATTTTGTGTAAAATTTGGGAATGTTTTGAAGGTGTTTCTAGCCGAGGAAGGCAAGGAGCGGTGTCACACGTTTTAGTGTAAGTTACTTTAGGTGATTCGTTTGATCGAAACAGGTTACCGATGAATTCCTTGTAATATACTATTTTCATCAATAGATACCGATCATCTTAAAAAAGGTACTTCACCCATGCACTAACTAGAAACAAAAATGGAAACGAAAACATTAAAAAAAAAACTAGCCACAACCAGAGGAGTTTGATAATTTATAAATTATTAAAACATTTATTTTTTCTCTGACTTTTTTTTGTTACTTCTTTAACATCTGCATGGAGTGCGTAGAGACTAGAGAGCAGGGCCGGCCCTGAGGGAGGGCAGGCAGGGCACCCGCCCAAGACTCAAACTATTCAGGGGCCCAATTTTTTTTGCTATATAAGAAGAAAAAACTTTTTTTAAAAAAAAAAAAAAACTTTTTTGCGTACACTTTGGAAACCTTCCTCTTTGCGTTTCTCAACTTTTCTCCCTTTTCAATATTCACTCATCCCAATTTTTCAAGTTTTATCATCGATCATGGGGAATATAACACATATACTCATTAGAAATAAATGGAGAAGATGATTCATCTTTCCCACAATCAGTTTATTCTTTTTTCTGTCATTCTCCATATAAATAAGGTCAGCAATTCCTCTGAGTTAACTTCATCTCTCAGTCGGTTGGGTGTATGGGCTGCAAGTGCAAGTACTATACTGGTATAAAATCAGGTAATTTCACGAGTTCAGTTTGTTACTCGATCAATTAGTCTCACTATTGTTATATTGTTGTTCTAATTTGCGCCATTGAGAAATCATTTGTTTTCTTTCCTTCAATTTCTTAAAAAGATTTTAGCTTACTCGTGAGTTGAAACGGAGATGGCCACCAAGTTGTTGATATAATGCCTATGACTCCTATGAGGCTCTAACTTATTTTAACTTACTTAAAAGGAGAAGAACAAGATGATGAAATGTGTTGAGAATATCTATCTTTTAGGTGCTTTAACTTGATCGAGCAAGTCAGCAATATTTAGTAGAGAAATGATAATTTTCTTTGTCTCTTCATATATTGTTTATTTGTATTCTTGTATATTTGATTTGTTTGCAACTATTATTCTTCAAATGACATTATTATTTGTTATTATCATGTTGCTAAATAACTCAACAAAAAAACTTATTTAGGGACACAATATTACGATATTGATACTAATGTATATTTGAGTTGTTTGCAGCACTTTTTATTGTCTAAAATTTATTGAATTTTTCTCATCAAAGGCCCAAGTTAAATTTTCGCCCCGCGCCTTCAATTTTTTAGGACTGGCCCTGCTAGAGAGGATACAACCGTATAGGGAGTCCTTGGCTAGGAGTGACAAGTGGATTCATCACCATTTTTTCATCAGGAAAAACTTTCTCCCACTTGAATCTTGTGACGAGGTTATGTATGAACACCAATATCACCAATCGAGCATATTCTTTTCCAGGACACATTCGAGGTCCTCCTCCGAATGGAACATACGAGAAAGGAGGGGGTCCTTCCCCTTCAAACCTTGACGGATCAAACTTTTCTGGATTGGGAAAGTATTCTGGGTTCTTGTGTGTGGCAAACACGTTCCAATGCAACTGCAACATGCATGCATGCATATATAAATATGACCTTTCACTGAGGTATATTTTTTGGGGTCATTTTCAGGTATAGGGCATTACACAAATTTTTCGATCATATTTTAACATCTCCACCGTCAAATTACTAGGTCTATATGAATAGATCATTCATATAAATTTTCAGCCAAAATGGTGATCATTAAGGGATCAAACTAGATTAAATTAAGGGACAGACCAAATTTGTCAAACCAGAACCGTTCATACTTATAAACTTCAATTGCAGTTTTGAATACCTTAACGATCACCATTTTGATTGAAAATTTTCAGGCTTGATCTACACATTAGGACCTAAGATCTGAACGGTGAAGATGGTAAAATATGATCAAAAAATTTATGTAATATCCTATACTTGAAAATGACCAAATTAAAAAGATATACATTATTGAAATGTGCTATATATATATAAGAAACCAGATCTAGAAGTTTCGATTATTATGTCCATTAAAATAGTATTAATTATGCACGCACGCACCTTCATTCCACTTGGAATTAGATGTCCCTCGTAAATGAAGTCAGTTTTGGCTTCCTTAAAAGTTCCACTACTTGGTGGTTGTAAGCGTAACGCTTCACACGCTACATTCCATGTATATTTCATCTTTTGTAGGTTTTCCCAGTTGAGCAACTCTCCTGCTACTTTGGAATTCGCAATCTCCATTTGCTCTGCACGCAACAAAAGAAAGAACTTATAGTTATAAGCGGGTGGTTTACTACTAGTTTTTTTTTTCCCTTCTTATCGTTGTTTAATCAAATAGTCACCAAACAAGGTGGGGCTAGATCCGTAGATGTAAGGTTATATTGTGTAGAGTACCTTTGAGGACTGCATCATAAACTTGAGGAAGCTCTGATAGAAACATGATCATGGAGCACATTGTACTGACAAAAGTGTCATAAGCCCCAATTAATGGAGCAAACAACTTGCTGGCTATACCGGATACCATCCTCTCTTCTCCGTCGATACCTACTGTCTCCATCAGCCAACTAGACATTAGATCTTGCGGCGCATGATGTGCTAATTGTGCAGGATCAATCGAATTCAGATTCATGAGGTCCAGTTTCCTCTGCATAACCAAACCCTCAATTTCCTTCTGCATTTTCCTGGCTGCTTTGATGCCTTTCCTAAAGTTTGTGCCCGGAAGATCTATTGGAAGTGAAGCGAGTCCCACAGTTATATGTCGCAAGTGTTCCTCCATCTTGGCAATCATTTGAGGATTCTCAATGTTTAAGAACATTTTGCATGATAATGTGAAGGTATACTTCTTTGCCAGTGATTGAACTTTGATCACTTGCTTTTCCTGTGAGGAAGGTGAGGATGATGAGGAGAACAAATGCGTATCGAAATGGTGTTTGGTGAACTTATCCACGATGCCTACATAGTTTCGAAGCGCACTAGGCTTGAGAAATGGGGCAATGTCATTGCGACTGTGAATGGTCTCCGAAGAAAAGTCTTGTTCTTTTTCGTGGAAGTTGGGGAGCATTTTATCGAAGTTAGTTGGCCACCAGGTCTTCACCAGTTTGTTCTCGTTTGAAAAAATGAATTTGTTTCCTGCAGCTGTGCATAACATCGCCATAGGTTCCCCGAACAACGACGTCGTGAACACCTTGCAAGAATCGCCTGCTTGTTGTGAGTATTTGTTTCTTCTATCATTTACGAACTTCTCCGGAACACCGTTTCTGGCTGTGCGTAAATACTCGAGGGTTTCACCGATGATGGGCCAACCGGTGCTTCCTGGTGGCAGCTGATAAGAGGATACTTGTTCATTCTGTTTAGGATTACTAGGGATGGTTTTACGAAAGAAACAGTAGCACAGAGAAGCAAAGAGGGTGATAAAAGAGAGGATGAACGTAAAAATCTCCATAGGGCAGGACAGTTACGGGAAGCTATTCAAGCTAATAAGCAGATTCCAATGCAAGTATTTGGCTAGCTTGACTATACAGGAAGCTAGAAAGGAAATTGCTATACATATACATAACAGGAAACTAGAAGCTAGTCTCGGTCTCCGACGCTGGTTTACTGGTCGTTGCTCTTTTGGTCCTTCTCTTCTTACGTTTTCAAAGTTTTAATGCATATTTAGTTAGAAAAAGAGAACAGATAACTGAATGGAGACTACGAGATTCAAATGAAGGGCCACGACCAACTCGGTCCTCTAACACTCGGAAAGGATGTTTGTTGTGTGTGGGTTGCTGGCTAGGGTCACTTCTAGGGATGGGCATGGGATGGGTCAGACCAATTTTTGGTCGTCTATATTGTTATTCTGAACGGACAAGACTGACGGGATTGAGCATTTTAAAAGTCGGTCTCAATCGTCCCGGAGTCCGAACGGAACAGAATGAGACGAGACATGATCAATTTTGGGCCCAATTTAAAATGAACATTTAAAAAAGTATAACAAAAATTTGAATGAGATAAGAAGAACCAAATTTTGGGCTCAATATAAGATAAAAATAATTTGATAAAAGACCTACAAGTCTACAACAACACAAAATAATACCGTTTTACTTCATGTTTAATTAAAAACAATAAAACTACCAGCAATTATTTCATGTGTAATTGATACATTTAGTTCATATTACAAGTAGTGTAATATTTTGATCGTTGTAAGATAATTTTATTTTTTTGGTTAAATATTGTTATTTGTTTGATAATTTAATATGTCAACTCTTAATAAAACAAATGATAAAATAAACAAAATATATTATGTGAGACTGGACGAGTCTATCGAGATTTCAAAATTAAGACTCGATCGATTTCGTCCTTAAAAAGTGGGACGGGCCGAGATGGGACGGACTAGTAAAAAATTTAATTTTCATCCCGTCTCTCTCTTTTCGGAATGAAACAAAATCAAATCGGGTTCAAAATTTACGAAATTCGTCCCCAACCTTTGTCACTTTCCGGCCCCCTTCCTGCAGGTCACAAGTGTAAACAGTCGGAAAGGATTTGAGTCCATTTTGGCTAGCGTGCTCAGTGATACTCCAAGTGAACTTGACGTGGGGATACTCTTGGGCGTCGGTCTTTGACTCTTGACCTTAATTAGGCACGAGTTGCATCGTAGTCAAGTTGTATTAAGTGCTAAAATGTATTTCCGATCCGGAAGGACTTTTCTCTCGAAATAATAATAATTTAGATCTTCCTCTTTTATATTGTTGTGGAATGGGCATGACTTTTAATATGCTTAATTACGTGGTGGTCAGTTGGAAAAAAATGTTCCTAGATGTGCCAACATTAGGACGCATTCCTTGGATGGGTATGTAAACACTAGACTTTTCTTTTGAAAGAACTACACTAGACTTTTCTCATTGGAAAAAAAAACCCTAGAGTAACGTGAGAGAAGATTACTAAGATGATGATGATGATGATATATGGATTGAGTTGGTTCACGGAAGATGCTTGCAAGACATGATCAATTGGACCACATTAGGTGGTATATGCCTAAATTCTTATATGGGATAAGACCAGTTTGAAATCATATAAATATTGACATATCTTAAAGTCTAATAAAATATGGATTAGAGGTCTCAATCAAGTGAAGAGAAGATTGAAGATAAAAGACCAACATCATCATACCATGAAAACCTCATGGTCTCAGGTAAAAAATATGCATATGCATTTTACTGTTTTTACTAAGGATAACAAAAGTGCTTTCTGTCCCTGAAGTCTCTGGATTATTATTGTTCTATTTGGAAAAACTATCTCAAGACTTCAAACTGTTTATATATAAAACACTTCTCTGGTCAAGTTACTTAATTAGTAAGTTAAGTTTTTGTTCCCTTAAAAAATTAATCTTTAATCTTCATCCTTATCTCTTATAAAGTGAAGATATTTTTTCTAAAGAGTAAACAAGTTTTTATGTGGCTGTCAAGTTTTAACACTTGGTCTAGGATTAAAAATTGTTTAAAAAACTCATTATGATTTCCTTGGCTGAGACGTGCTGTTCTCCTTCTTAGGCCATTTCATTTTGCCTATATAAAGAACAAGCATGTCTTGTCTTTCTTAGTTGTGAAAATTATTTTTGTTCATTTTCTCTCTAAGGTTGAGTCTGTTTATACAAGCTCTTTTGTGCTGATCTTTATATTTTAAAGTTTTCACGAAAGACCCTTTAAACTCATGCATACATCTTGTATACCATGAGGTTGGATTGGTAGGTACAAGTATCTTAAGTGTTCATAGTGAGTTAGTTGTGCGATAACTAAATTCATGTCTGAAACTTGTGTATCTTTCTATTGTAAATCTCTGTAAAACACGGAGTATAGCTCTTACATCTAGCGCGCGAGTCTAGAGAAATGATAGCACTGAAACTTTGCTATTATCAGAACTATAGTCTTGTAATAAGAGTTGTTGCATAGTGGAAAGATTTTGTGATTTTCATCCCTGAATTTAGGAGTTTCTGCAAAGAGAGCCTAATTGTGTTATTAGTTTCATCTACTTATAAGCACTGTTTTGTTTATTTCATAAACTGCTTGTCAGGATAGATCTACATCTTGTTATCCCTGATAATAGTCATACATTACTTTTGGTACAAAGTAGTTAAGGGCCTAATCACCCCCCCCCCCCTTTCAAGGGTATCAGAGATCCTCTGTGAGCCGATAATGGATCGAGGCTCTACTTCCATCAATGTTCCACCATTCTTTGATGGAAGTGATTATTTTCAATGGAAAGTCAAGATGTTTTCTTTTCTAATGTCACAAGACGATGGAAAACAACGGGACGTTGTTGATGATGGATAAACTCCACCAAAGGTTCCATCTACGGACAAACTAGATGTGCTTGTCTTAAAATCCAAAAGTCTTTGGACCGATGCTGAAAAAATTTCAGCAAGAATGAATATTAAGGCTCTAAACAGCTTATTTTCAGCCTTGTCTGGAAAAGAGAGAAGAAGAATCCACTATTGTCCAACAACTAAAGATACATGAGATTCATTGAAGACTACTCATGAAGGAAACTCTATGGTAAGAGCTCAAAAACTCCAAAGCTTGACTCTTAATTTTGACCAAATATTTATGCTAGAAGAAGAATCTATAGATGATTATCATAGTCGGCTACTTAGCATAACCAATCAATGTCAAGGCTTAGGAAGTCCTCTTGAACCAGAAGCTATCGTTTCTAAGTTTTTAAGATCTGTAAGTTCTTATTTTTCTCCTAAACAACTCACTATTGAGGAATTCCATGATATGAAGACTTACTCTCTTGATGAGCTTGTTGGTAATCTAAAGACTTATGAAGCTAATAGAACTATACCAGGAAGAAACAAAACCATTGCTCTTAGTTCAGTTAAGCAAGAATCTGATGTTGATAAAAACTTTTAATACTCAGTTGAAGAATGTGCATACATGACAAAACAGTTTGAGAAGTTCCTCAAAAATAAGAAACCTCATTTTTCATCCAAAAATTCTTCAAAAAACTATAAGTTAGGTTCTAGCTCTAGAAATCCTAGAAGCAATGATATCTCAAATGATAGATCATTCAAACCACAAACTTCACAAAAAGGGAATGATCAAATAAGATGTTTTGAATGTACTGGTGTAGGGCACACAGCCGCTGATTGTGCAAATAGGAAAGGCAAAACTCATAAACTTTTTAAAGTAACATGGAGTAATAGTGAATCTGAATCTGATTCAGAACATGATGAGAAAACAATTTCTTTCATGACATCAGTTATCTTGGATGAATCCCTAAAGGATACTGAATCTGAAAATACTTTGGATAGCAAGTATGCAGAAATGTGTGCTGCATCTATGTCTATGATCACTAAAATTGAAACACTTCAATATGAGTTATCAATAAGTGAGAAGACAAAAGTTGAAATTCAAGAAAGGTTTGTTTCTATAAAAATAAAATAGAAGTTGAAAAAAACTTATCTTGAGAATAATGTCAAGTGTCTTCAAGAGAGATTGGACACTCAAACTGGACTTGTATCCACCTTGTTACAGGAAAAATCTGATCTAGAAAACTCTCTGGATGCATCTCAACAAAAGTTTCAAAAGTTTAACATAGGTTCAGAAAATTTGACAAAACTATATGGTCTTGACAAACCTGATAAAAATAAATCTGGTATAGGTTATGAGAAAGGTGAAAAATCACAAACCAAAAATCTACTGTATTTTCAAAAGCCAAATTTTGGAATCTGAAAAACTTTTTAAACGTTTTGTTCCAACTTGTCATCATTGTGGAGTTATTGGTCACATCAGACCTTTTTGTAGGAAGTTGAACAGGAGTCAGACAAATAATGTTCATCAAAATGACTTAGTCTCCTCTTTTCAATCTTCTTTGGAAAAATCTGTCAAAGAACTTTCAAGGATAGAGAAAAGTCTTACCATCCCAACATCTGGATACCAGAAAAGAAAAGAAAGACTTTTGAAAGGACTTCAAAACCTTTTAAACATTTTCCTAGCTATCAAAAACCTTGGGATCTTTGTGGAAACAGTTCAGATAATGAAGAAAATCATGTAAGTAAATTCTCATGTGATATCTCTTCACCTAAGAAAGATAATGAGATTGTTGTTATCTGCAATGTTGCTCTTACAACCCTTACTACAAGAAAGTCTGATTCGTGGTACATGGATAGTGGATGTTCCAAACACATGACAGGAAATAAAAAATAGTTTACCTCCATGAATAAGTCTTTTCCATCTGGTAAAGTTGTGATTGGTGATGGTGCTTAAGCTAGCATCATTGGATGTGGAATGGTGAACACTCTTGGTCTTCCAAGTCTTAACAATGTACTTCTTGTTAAAGGATTGGAAGTCAATCTTTTGAGTGTAAGCCAAATTGTGGATGAACATGATTCTATGACGTTTGATAAAATAAGATGCATTGTCCTAGATGGAAAAGGAAGAATTCTTATGAAATGTGAAAGAACAAAAGAACATTGTTACTGTGTTCTTGCAAATCTGAAATTTTCCTCTGAAATATGTTTTAGATCACTTGTATCTACAAACATGCTAGAACTATGGAATAGAAGAATGTGTCATCTAAATCATCAAGACCTTATCAAATTATCAACCAAGGGAGTGGTAAGGGGTTTGCCAAAGCTTGCTGGCAAACCAGATGGTATGTGTGGTGTCTGTAAAATTGGTAAGTTTACTCGTACCTCTTATTTTTCTTTAAATGCCAAACCAACTTCAAATGTGCTAGAACTATTACATCTTGATTTAGTTGGTCCAGTTGAAACTCAAAGTATTCATGGAAAAAATTATGCACTTGTGATTGTTGATGATTTTTCAAGGTTTACTTGGGTGAAATTTCTAGCTGATAAAACTGAAACTTTTGATCAATATTTCAGTCTTGCAAAAAGAATTTCAAATGAAAAACTTTCTGAAGATAAGGAAATCACTAGAATTAGATCTAATCATGGGACTGAATTTGAAAATGCATCTTTCTTTGAATACTGTGATGAATATGGCGTGTTTCACGAATTTTATGCACCTATCACTCCTCAACATAATGGGATCGTTGAACAAATGTATCTAATGCTTGTTATACTCTAAATAGAGTCATTTTCAGACCAGAATAGATAAGACACCCTATGAACTTTGGAGAGGAAGAAAACCAAATATCTCTCACTTGAAAGTTTTTGGAAGCATCTGCTACATCTACAATGATAGAGACTATCTCACTAAATTTGATCCCAAATGTGATAGAGGAGTATTCCTTGGATATGCAATGAATAGTCGTGCATATAGAGTTTATAACAAAAGATCATGCAAAATTATGGAAACTATAAATGTTGCTATTGATGATGGTCCCATTTGTACTCACACATCTTCCACTGTTGATTAGGTTACAGCCTCATCTCCTTCAACTAAGAAGGACATTCCCATAAATGATCAAAATCCCATATCAAATGATGATGGAAATGAACGTGAACCAGAAACTGATCATGCCAGCACAGAGATAGATGCTACCCTTGCTATCTAGCCTCCACACAGATTAGGAACTCGACAAGTGAGGAAAGATCACTCAACTTCTGATGTTATTGGTAATATGTTTGAACCAATGAAAATTAGTAGTGTATCACAAAAAGATGTAAGCAATTTCTCAATCCTTCGATCTTTTTTTACTTGTTTTAGAAAAGATATTAACATCATATCACATTTTGGTTTTGTATCTACTATTGAACCAAAAAACATCAAAGAGGCCTTATGTGATGTTTAGTGGATTTCAGCTATACAAGAAGAGTTGAACCAATTTCAAAGTAGTGATGTTTGGAAATTAGTACCTAGACCTAGTAACAAGAATATCATTGGAACTAGATGGGTTTATAAAAACAAAACTGATGAAAAATGCACTATAATCCAAAACAAGGCAAGATTAGTAGCTCAAGGCTATAATCAAATTGAGGATTTAGACTTTGATGAAACCTTAGCACTTGTTCCAAGGTTCGAATCAGTAAGACTTTTGTTGGCTATTTCGTGTCATTTAAAATTTACTCTATATCAAATGGATATCAAGAGTGCTTTCCTCTATGGGGACATCAATGAAGAAATTTATCTCAAACAAACTCTAGGCTTTCCTGAAACAAGTCATCCAGATCATGTTCACAAATTAAAAAAGGTTACGTATGGACTGAAACAATCACCTAGAGCCTGGTATGACAAGTTATCCTCTTATCTCATTGATAATGGTTATGTGAGAGGTTCAATTGACAAAACTTTGTTTGTTAAAAGTACTTCTAAACATGTTATTCTTGTTCAAGTTTATGTTGCTGATATTATTTTTGGTTTTACCTCTGATTTGTTAGTCAAATTTTTTACTAACACAATGGAGAAGGAATTCAAAATGAGCCACTGTGGCAAACTCAGCTATTTTTTAGGGTTAGAGGTGCAACAAAGAAAGGACAGCTTGTACATTTCTCAAACTTAATATGCCAAAGATTTGGTTAAAAATTTGGCATGGAGACATCTTCTCCTGTTCGAAATCCAATGGGAACAAGCTATAAAATCAATGCTGATCTTGCAAGAATTGATATTGATCATACATATTATAGAAGCATGATTGGGAGTCTTCTATACCTCACTGCTAGTAAACCTGACATCTGTTACAGTGTGGGAGTCTGTGCATGTTACCAAGCTAATCCCAAAGAATCTCATGTCAAAGCTGTTAAACATATCATACCATATGTTTCTTGAACAACTGATTTTGGTATAATGTACTCAACTGACTCTAACATTAAAATTGTAGGATACTCAGATTCTGATTGGGCTGGTGATACTACAGACAGAAAAAGCACTTCAGGAGGAAGCTTTTTTGTAGGCAATAACCTGGTTTCATGGCATAGTAAGAAACAAAACTGTGTCTCCTTATCCACTGCCCAAGCATAATATATTGCAGCAGGAAGTTGTTGCACTTCAATGCTATGGACGAAGCATATGCTACATGATTATGGATTTCCTCAAGGTACACTTACTTTGTTTTGTGAAAATACAAGTGCCCTAAATATCTCAAAAAATCATGTGTTACATTCTCGTACTAAACATATTGAGATCATGTATCATTTTATCATAAACATAGTAGAAGATAACTTGCTTGAGATGACTTTTATTCCAACAGAGAATCAATTGGTTGATTTGTTTACCAAACCACTTGACAATCTTTGTTTTGAAAGTCTTCGAAAAGAAATTGATATTTGCTCCACCTTGTGTTAATTTCTTTTCTTATCTATATATGTATTTAAAAAAACAAAAAATTATTATGTATATTTTTCCATTTTGCTCTTTTTACTATATTTCTAGACATCATATTACTCATGACTCTTTGTTTTACATATACATTGGGATATTCTTGTTAGAATTTGCATGACTATGAAAAAGACTAAAATGAAATCATTAAAAGAGTTAATTCCTGTTAATAAACAGAATATCAAATGTCAGTCTCTCATTGAATTAAAAATGTTATACAAATGTATATACATAAATCCCCACAATCTCTTATATTTGGGTGCTAATCAATTGAGGATCCCTGAAATGCAGTTTATCCTCCAATAAATTCGAATGAGTTATCCTCTAAGTGTCCTTGTTACACATATTGCTCTTTTGAGCAATGCGCTCAGAGAGTCAATAATAACATCTTTGTTACATGAATCCAAGAGGACGATTTTTCAGGTGGACATAAGGACAAATCTCTTCCCTAGAACATATGCAAATGAAAGCATAAAAGGGAAGCAAAACATACAAAGACAAATGTTCTCATCATATGCTCACAAATCGAAAAACTTGGTTGGTTTCACATAAAATAATTGAGAGGACATATTGATGAAATACATGATCTAAATGTTCCAAAGTTACATTTATATCTCCCAAGATATGTGCAAAACTCCTCTCATGAATACTTATATGTTTAGCACTATTTCAGTTCTTACTTCCAAAAATAAGTACTTGTTTCTATATACATAATATCTTTCATATATATATATATCACATAGGTATGCATATACCTAGGGGGAGTACTCATGCTTTAGATAAATCACAAATGTGCTATACATTAGTGTTGTTTTCAAAACCGAAAATTGTCAAACCATGGTTTAAAGAAAAATTTACTCCCTAAATTTAGGGTGTACTTTGATTATACTCAAAACTGATGCTTTTATAGTCACATTTGAAAGACCTCGTTGAAATTCAACTCATCTCATTACAAGTCTACTTCTATATGTGAAATCATAAAAGTTGTCTCCAGTTCGTTTTGGATTTTTTCTTAGAACTGGTTATACTTAATTGAGTTTGGAACTAGTTTCAAGATTATTATGGTGCAAGCTATAAGCTAGCTTGTCCAGGTGGATTTTTTTTGGGGTTAATCTATTTGTGAAAATGTATTGGCCTTTATGAAAAACAGGTGGTTTATTGAGATAAAATCAGTTTGTTACTTGACTCATCCCATCACATCGTTCCCATTTCCAGAAGTCCCTCACTGGTCACTTCTGGTTGTACTCCGTTGCCGGCCACCATACCTCTCACCTCCACCTCACTCTGATACCTTCACCCTGTCATCGTGGCTATATAATCCAACAGATTTAGGGTTTCTATCTCACCTGTTTTTGCAAAATGCTTTTTTTGCTTGATATGCATCTGTTAGGTCCCTTTGTCATTTTGTGACAACATGGGGGAGAAACCAGTAGACACTATGGCTATATATCTATTCATATTGTTATTTTAGCAACATCTATAACTCTCTACTGGTCCTATTTATACTTCACTTGTGTCTTGGTTAAGAGTTGTTATCACTACCAGCAAAAACACTATACCCGACGACTTGCCAAAAAACAGGCCGACGAAAACCCTTGTCGTCGGGTATAGTGAACTATAACCGACGACTGGAGTACCTCGTCTGTTATAGTGATTTAACCAACGATGTATTCTGGTCGTCAGTTATAGTAGCCGGTAAATCGTCAGGTATAGTTTCCCACTATTACCGACGACCTTTTTTTCACTATAACCGACGACTATGTAGTATCGTCGGTTATAGTTGCTTATTTCAGATCCATTATGGGCAGCAGTTCTGTCATTCAAAAAAAATTCTCCCGCGAAAACTGAAAACGCTCTAAAATCATTGGGTGTTGTCGAAAACTGTCCACAATGAGTTCGTGATTCATTATATATAGGTACGTACTTATATATATAGGTATATGCATGCATATATGTGTGTGTTGATTGTTGATGTATAGCTAGATCGAGTACGTTGAGATATATATTGTTGATTTTGAGTTGATTGTTGAGTTTGAGTAATTGATGGTTGATTTTGAGTGATTGATAGTAGAGTTGGAGTAATTGTCATTGATTATTGTGAATATAGGGTGATTTATTTGATTATTGTGATTATTATAGGGTTAATTGTGATTATTATGGTTAATATTGTGATTATTGTGATGTTTCGGTTAATTGTGATTATAGTGTGGTTATTTAGATTTTTGTGATTATAGTTAGAGTATATATTAAAATTATGGTAATTTTAATAATATTTATATTAATTGATTGATTGTTGATTTTGAGTTAAATTAGACGAAAATATATATGAATAATTAGGGATCGAGTAGAATAATTAGACGAAAATAATTTATATATATGAATATAAATTAGACGAATATATATATGTTCATTTGTATTTAAGGATCGAGTAGAATAGTTAAATTATGTAATTTATAGTTTGAATATATATATATATAATGATGAATTTTTAATTAATTAAATCATGAGTATATATACAGTTATAATTTTCAGGATGGACAAGAGTTGGATGTGTCTTCCAAGATGGGATGTAAGATATCACCGTGGAATTAGGAGTTTTGTGGAATATGTGAAGGTAAATTGTGGAGGGATGACAATTCATTATTGTCCGTGTATGAAATGTTAGTGTCGCAGCGAGCGATATCGTTTTCACATCGATAAAGTATTGGAGCACTTGAAAAAAAAAATGGATTTTGGGATAAGTACACATGTTGGATTAATCACGGTGAGAGCTCATCAGTTGGTCAGCATGATCAGGGACAATTTTTTGAGAGTGCCAGTACATCCAATGATTCAACAACAAAGTTGATTAACGATATGTTTTCTCATGAGAGCAGTATATTTGCTCAAGCACCGGATATCCCTCCCGCCGTTGGAGACTTCCCTCATATTGAGTCAGTTAAGCAATTACCTACAGCTGTCAACACTGTTGGTCTGGACAAGTACAACAACCTCATTGTCTTCCAACAGACCCCGTTGTACAACGGGTGTAATAAGACTATTCTTGAAAGTGTTATGGGAGTAATGAAGCTCAAAGTGGAGAACAAAATGAGTGTGAAGGCTGTTGATGATTGGCTGAAGTGGTCAGGTTCGTTGTTGCCCCCGGTCATCGACTTCCTACCACGCATCGTAAGGTGTGACATATCCTGAAACATTTTGGCATTTCTTACATCAAAATCCATGCTTGCAGATGTGATTGTGTTCTCTTCTAGGGTGAAGATGCTTACGGGAATGATCTTGAATCCCTTGATGGTTACCTGGTATGTGGTACAGATAGGAATAAGTTGACTCCTGCGGAGAACAAGAAAGCTATGAAGATACTTCGGTATGTTTCGCTGATAGATAGGCTAGAACGGTTGTTCATGTATGCACACACGGCTGAAGCTATGAGATGGTGGGCCGAGAGGAATTTGCCTGACGGTGATACCCTTATACACCATGCTGACGGAGAGGCTTGGAAGCATTTGGTGAGGGAGTTTTCTTATTTTGCATCAGAGGTTCGAAATATTTGGCTGGGACTTTCATCTGACGGATTCAACCTTTTTGGCAACATGAGTCTTCAATACAGTATATGGCCAGTTATTTTGGTACCGTACAACCTTCCTCCATGGATGTGCATGAAGAAAGAATACAATATGCTCACTTTGATAATTCCAGGGCCGGGATATCCAAGAAAGTGTCCCGATGTGTATTTGAGACCCTTGATTGCGGAGCTTAAGTACCTGAGTGAGCATGGTCATCCCACTTATGACAAGTACAAAAACGAGATGTTCCAGATGCATGTCATGCTTGTTGGCACCATCAGCGATTTTCCTGCATGCGGGATGTTGTCGGGCAACGTTACCAGGGGATACATGGCTTGTCTTGAGTGCATGACTGTTGAGTGTTGCAGACCTCATTGCAAGAAGATTGTTTAGATACGTCACCGTTGTTGGCTTCCACATGATCACCCATTTTGGGAGGATAATAATGCATTTGATGGGACTGTAGAAACAGGTGAGCAACCGAGGAGATGGTCGGGGGATGAAATATTGGAAGTGCTGAATGAATACGATTTTGAGCCGCTCAGCAATCATCCTGAAATAGTGGCGTCAATACCTGACAAACCCGACATGTATAAATTATGGACACACAAAAGCATATTTTAGGAACTTTCGTATTGGTCCAAGTTACGGATCAGGCACTACTTAGACGTCATGCACATAGAGAAAAATGTGTGGGAGAGTGTGGTCGGCATAGTCTTGAATTGGGAGGGAAAAACTAAAGACGGCCCCAAGGCACGCACTGATCTGAAAAGAATGGGACTGCGAAAACAATTGTGGTTGAGAGATGGGAAGAAAAAAAGCCTCAAGCTCCTTATACCGTCAAGCCTGCCCAGAAGAATGAAACTTTTGGCTGGATGGGTAATGTCAGGTATCCTTCCGGCTATGCAGGAAATATAAGTCGGTGTGTTAACTTCAAAGACAATAAGATGTATGGACTAAAGACTCATGACTGTCATATACTACTTCAACACCTCTTCCCTGTTTTCATTCGAGGGTACCTGCCCAAAGAGGTGGTGGAGCCATTAGTGGCTTTGTCAAGATTCTTTCAGAAGTTATGCACGAGAGAAGTGAAGAAATCGGACATGTGAGAAATGCAACAGAACATCATTTTTATCATGTGTAAATTGGAAAGGATATTTCCTCCAAATTTTTTTGACATCATGCCTCACCTGATGCTCCATCTTCTGGAACAATTGTTGCTTACCGGTCCAGTACACTACACATGGATGTATCCCATGGAAAGGTACGTAAGGCATCTCTGAATCTGGCTATGTCTTTAATATTAATTATTCACTTATTTTACAATAATCATAACATGCTCTTTACCACTTTATAGACAATTAGGGGACTACAAAGACTATGTGATGAACAAATCCGCACCTGAAGGGTGTATCGCTGAAGCATATCTTGCGCACGAGTGTGTAACGTACACCAAGTTGTATTTGGAAGCGTTGGAGGACCCTCCCCAACATATGCCAGTAGATGAACCGCAGTTTAACCTTTCGATCATCTCTGATGATGTTGAAGTTTCTGGAAAGTTGCCCAACTCGTACAATTTGGAACCATATGAGCTAGTCATTGCCCACTGGTCGGTATTGATTAACTATCCAGAAGTTCAATATTGGAAAAATGTGCACCTTTACTGCCCTGCTATTGCCGGTGATGTTGAGTACCACAACAAGACGTTCGCAAACTATTTTGGCAAATGGGTACGTATATAGATATATTTACTTGTATATGAATTTAAGTGTCTCGTATCCTATTTATAGTTAAGTTAATAAATGATTATTTTCAGATGAACCATGTACAAGATGATGGTATCCCTCAGTGGTTACACGAATTGAGGCTCTTGGCGCAGGAACCGGTAACTTCCAGAGTTTATCCTATGTGTAAGGTAAATGGCGTGCTATTTATTTGTGAACATAGAGACGTCAGACGAAGAGCACAGAATTCTGGGGTAATGGTGCAGGGTGGGCAAAATGGAGTTGACTATTATGGTGTTCTCCATTCAGTTGTCGAATTAATTTATGGGGAAGGCATGACAATGCACTTGTTTAAGTGTAGATGGTTTGATACTGACCTTGAGAACACAAGGACCGATCAATACGACATATTTTCGGTGAATATTGTTACAAGCTGGTATGAAGATGATCCGTTTGTTTTGGCCACGGTGGTGAAACAATTGTTCTATCTTGATGATCTTGTGCATAAAGGCGCGTGGAAAGTGGTTAACCATATTCTTCCAAGAAACATATACAGTGCCTCGACACTTGGTGTGACCTCAGATAATGAAGAAGTTAGTGCATACCAAGAGCCGAACGCAACTGGTATTCCTGAATCCTCAACAATTCGCCTTACTAATGTGATACAGGGTAGTGTGGTACGAATTTCTCGACCGGAACTTATTGATGTTAATCAAAATGAAGACAATGAAGACTCAAGTGATGAGGGCTTACACATCTTATCTGAAATTAACTCGGAAACTGAGTCAGACTCAAGCGATGATTCTAACTAGCACCTTAGTGTACGTATGTTAATTTGAGTATGAACGTGCAATGTTTCTCGATGTGTATGACAGTGACTTGACCGTGCAATTTGAGTATGAACGTGAAATTCAATGAATGTCATTCGTGATATGTAAAGTAATATTTTTGTTTAATTATCCTTTTTATAAGTAAATAAAAAAATCTCATAGCTTAAGCTGTTCCAAAGTGAGGAAAAACAAAAGAAAACGGAAGAGGAAAAAAAAACTATACCCGATGACATGAAAATTATGAATATCGTCGGTAAAAGGCCTATACCCGACAACATAAGTATAGTCGTCGGGTATAGTACTTTTACCGACGACTATACTTATGTCGTCGGGTATAGTATCGGGTTATAACCCCCAAAACGGTAGACTCTGGACAGAACGTGAAGCTGTTCGAGAGAGAGAGAAGAGAAACTGTTCTGGCGAGAGGGAGAAACTGTTGAGGAGCAAGCCGCCGCCGTTCATCTAGCTACCGCCGCCGCCGCCGCCGTCCATTTAGATACCCAAAATAGGTTCCCCTCTCCCTCTCTCTCTCCCTAAATCCCTAATCCCCGAATTTTTATTTTTTTTTGGGTTCAATTTTAGAATTTGTTTGTTGATAATGTGTGATTGTGTGAGAAATATATGAGATTATTTTGAGTATATATGGAATTGAGTTGATTTTTGATTATAATGGGATTTTGTTGAGTTTTTGTGTATATATGGAATTGTGTTGATTTTTTTTTTGCATATTATGATTATCATGAATTAGGAATATATATATATGATTATCATGAATTTTGTAATTTTTTTTCATATATGGGATTAATTATGAAGAAATGAATATATGAATGTTATATATTAATATATAAATATATATGAGATTATTACAATTTTCTGTAATTTATGAGATTATTAATTTTGTGTTAATTTGGAAAAAAGGTGACATTAATATGGTATTTTGTTATATTAATGTGAATTAATTTGAATTATTATATATTAATGTGAAGTAATTTGGAATTTGGTAGATTAATATGGAATAATTTGAATTTTTTGTAATATATGGGATTATTAATTATGAGTTAATTTGGAAATATGCGAATTAATATGGCATTTGTTAGATTAATGTGAATTAATTAGAATTATTCTAGATTAATTTTAATTAATTTGGTATTTGACAGATTAATGTGAAATAATTATAATAATATTATTTAGATATATTAAAACTATATAAATTTGATTATGTTACATATTTATAGAAAGTATGAATTGGTTGAACTGCGGTGTTTCGAGAGGGTCGAGGGGGTCGAGAGGGAGATCAGGACGTGGGGATGAGGGCAGCGCAAGTCATTCGATCTGCATCCGGGTCCGGATCTGCCAGTATCGACAACACCTATAGCCGTCCTCCCAGCTCTCAACACCGTGCACTACTAGGTCAGGGACCGCCTGAGCAGCAGGAAGTCGAGCCTCGCCGACCCTTCAGCGCGAGGAGGCTTTATGAGGACAGTCGCACGCCTTCAACGGATAGTGCGACTCAATACTCAGTTCGTATGCTGGACATTCATCGGCCGGCTCCTTCCCCATCCACCGACCAGACTTCTCATTCTTCTGAGGAGGCTGATGGATCGACTCACTCCTCGGTCAGGGTACGACTATGTCCTCCGTCTACCCTATTCATACCCTTGGAAATCCCGATGATGCCCCTCGTCGATCCCACTGGCATGCCTGTTCCAGGACAGCTAGGGTTCATTACCCCGGAGCAGGCATACATGTATGTACCCTTCCCGCAACCTTTATGGTGTATGAGAACTCTAGGACAATGCACCTACAAATAAGGTAAATATTAATTAGTGATATCTTTTTACTTACTAATATTTAAATAAAAAATAGTGTTGATGTTTAAAAAATCGTTTACAAACTGTTATAGGCGTGATCGTGGCCGGTGGAAAAGAGAAGAAGACCAGAAGCCCCGTCGTTGGCAAGTTACTGGACGACGCGATTAGGGCTACCGGTGGTGGACAAGTGATGATTCAGACCGGGGTTGGAGGCGAGGTGATCGAAGGAAAGGTCACTCGACAGTACGCAGGAATGACGGGCAGCATCATACAGGATAGAGTCCCAATGCTGTGGCCAGATTGGAATTCGGTGCCGCATTGTGTCAAATACGAACTGAATAATGCGCTGTCAGTGAGTAGAATTGTATATTCATTATATATATTTTCTGTATAAATTTTTAATATTAATATATATATGCATTGCAGAGGTGGTTCTGCGTGAACAACGACATTAGACCCACGTGGGCAGATGAAGTGCAAGGGAGCAGGTTACGTGATTCATTTGTTGTGATTTTTTTATAGGGTGATTTTGTTTATAAGTTACTAACATTTGTGTTTTATTAATATAGGTACAAGGAATGGAAGGGCGAGCTGAAAAAGCATTGGAAAAAGTACGGCAACGATCGTTCGGGTACCCCTAACGAGTTTCGTTATAGAGAGTACGAGTGGCAATAGCTTGTGGTTCACTTCAACAACCCGAAATTGAAGGTATGCAACCTAATCGATTATTGTTTTGTTCTATCGTATTTTTCCCAAATTATTTGGCTAACAGTGTTTTTTTATGTTGGATTAATCGAATAGGCTATTTCTAAAGTAAACACATGGAATCGGGGCAAAAACACAAAAAATCATCATTCCGGTTCCAGATCATACTTGGGTTGGATCGAGGAGGTGGCCAAGCACCCAGAAGTCTCTCCGCTTGTCTATACGATGCAGCACGCATATCCGCAGTCCCCCGAAGATGTTGTAAGTGTCTTTACAAAAAAATAAACATATTTCTAATTTTTTTTGTATGTTTACATTAATTAACATATTATATTTCTTTGTCAATTAGGCGAGAGTTCAGGAGGTGATCCCTGAGGTGTTGACTCAAGTGGCAAGAGAGCTCTATCCTAACACCCCGGATGCGGAACTCCCGATTGATCAGATTGATCAATCTGATCCTACCATAGCGGCCAGGATCATGTCAACCGTGATCTCTCCAGGGATGAACACTTTCTATTGCAGGGGGCTCGGAAAGTTGGGTCAAGGGCTGCTAAGAAGACTCCCGAATTCTCCCGCGGATCGGGATCTTCGAGAACTAATCAGCTACAGGAGCAGCTTCAGAGGCAAGCGAGGGAGATGGAATCTCAACGGCTACGGATGGAGGAGCTGGAGCGGGCCAGAGCCACCGAGCAAGAGGTGTGAGCTACCGAGCAGAACCGGTTGGCCGAGCAGCAGGCAATGATGGGGACATGGATGCAGCACTGGTATGCACAGTTGCAGGCGTCTGGAATCCAGATGGCTCCCCCACCCTTTTTCAGTGCATCACAGCCACAGCCATTGCCGCAGACGCCAGACCAGGGAGAGTCTTCCAACACTTTTGACAACATCTTCTTAGGAAACCCGTAGTACGTATATAGATATTGATTTGAACGATTTCTATTTTTTTGGATTTACGTGTATAGTTTGAACGTTTTTTGTTGTGAACAATATTGGTGTTTTTTGGAAATGCAGGTTCTGGGATGAAACCCAGAATCTGCATAAAAAATTTTAAAATTCACAAACTGTAGCCGACGAGAATAGTCCATGTCGTCGGCTATAGTTCTCTCCATAGTCAACCAGTTTGACCACGGGAGGAAGTATACCCGACGACTTTTTGTCGGTTATAGTACACCACTATACCCGACGACAACCCTAAACCCTAACTCTTGTCGATTATGGTTGACCACTATAGCCGACAACAACCCCAAACCCTTGTCGTCGGGTATACTATTACTGACGGTTCATTTCCGACGAGGCTATATCCGACGAGACGTCGTCGGGTATACCTATAACCAACGAAATAGTTGAACAGACCAACGACTTCATGTCGTCGGCTATAGTGATTCTTCCGGTAGTGTATGCAGGTACTCTTCAAAGAGATTGATATCTCTTGACATAAGCTTGATAAAAATATATGTTTTGTTCAAAGAATGTCAAAGGGGGAGAATGAAGGCATATGAATATTGACATATCTTAAAGTCTAACAAAACATGGATTAGATATCTCAATCAAGTGAAGAGAAGATTGAAGATAAAAGACTAACAACATCATACCATAAAAACCTCATGGTCTCAGGTAAAAAGCATGCATATGCATTTCACTGTTTTTACCGAGGATAACAAAAGTGTTTTCTATCCCTGAAGTCTCTGGATCATTATTGTTCTATTTTGAAAAGCTATCTCAAGACTTCAAACTGTTTATAAAACACTTCTCTGGTCAAGTTACTTAATTAGTAAGTTAAGTTTTTGTTCCCTTAAAAACTTAATCTTTAATTTTCATCCTTATCTCTTATAAAGTGAAGATATTTTCTACTAAAGAGTAAACAAGTTTTTATGTGGCTGTCAAGTTTTAACACTTGGTCTAGGATTAAAAACTATTTAAAAGACTCCTTCTGATTTCCTTGGCTGAGACGTGCTGTTCTCCTTCTTAAGCCATTTCATTTGGCCTATATAAAAAACAAACATGCCTTGTCTTTCTTAGTTGTGAAAATTGCTTTTGTTCATTTTCTCTCTAAGGTTGAGTCTGTTTATACAAGCTCTTTTGTGCTGATCTTTATGTCTTAAAGTCTTCACAAAACACCCTTTAAACTCATGCATACATCTTGCATACCTTGAGGTTGGATTGGTAGGTGCAAACATCTTAAGTGTTCATAGTGAGTTAGTTGTGCGATAACTAAATTCATGTCTAGAACTTGTGTATTTTTTTGTTGTAAATCTCTGTAAAACAAGATGGAGTATAGCTCTTACATTTAGCGCGTGAGTCTAGAGAAAGGATAGCACCGAAACTTTGCTAATATCAGAACTATAGTCTTGTAATAAGAGTTGTTGCATAGTAGAAATTTTTTGCAGTTTTCATCTATGAATTCAGAGGTTTCTGCAAAGAGAACATAATTGTGTTATTAGTTTCATCTACTTATAAGCACTGTTTTGTTTCTTTCATAAACTGCTTGTCAGGATAGATCTACATCTTGCTATCCCTGATAACAATCACACATTACTTTTGGTGCAAAGTAGTTAAGGACTTAATCACCTCCCCTCAAGTACCTTCACAGTTTGAGGCCAGCAATGCCGATCTAAGTTGACAATGTAAATCAACAAACACAGATGGGACTCGTCGGGTAAGCCAGTCATCTCTTATCATTTTCAGAATAGTCCCCAGCGGCCATGACCTACCCAGCATTATCTAAACACTTATCCACACTATCGTTAATCTTCAACCTTCAACAATATCCAAGCCATATTTCTTAGGACGTTGATGTTTTGATCAACTGGTTTCTGACGAGGTCTAAATTGAGTGTTTTCCAACACGAGATTTCCATTATAGTCCCTGCTGTCTACTTAACTATCCCCGAAACTAGATGAGCATATCCTGAATTGCGTTTTGAATAGAGAAGCAACAAAGAAAAGTTGCTTCCGGAGATAATGTTTTCCATTCAAGCAAGTAAATTTGTTTGACTGCAGATAACAACAGTAGTCAATTTCAAGATCCTCATATGTTGGTTGCTTTGGCCACAGACAAGAGAATAAGTCTATACTAAAAGTATTAAACCATAGCATGAGAGTGATGAGACCATGAGTCCTTCAACTCAAGCCGAGCATGAGTCGACAAACCAGGACAAACATGAGTTCATGAACCAGGTATTTTTTCTGTACAAATGTGATCCCTATAATCTACATTGCTCATGTATCAAAAAAACCTACATTGACCCAAACGATGAATTAACCGGTAAACTCTTGTCAGTCACATGATATCTTAACATGCTACAACAATTGAGATCTTCTATGCAATCACAATAGTTCTCTAGAAGAGAGTTTTGCCAACAGGTAAACACAAATGCAAGATCATTTCTCTTTATCATATAATTGTATCCATGAGTATTCAAATCTTAAACATGCAAAGTCAAATAGGACCAAACGAACGTCTGGGTAAATGAAAATACACAAGTCACAAAAGAAGAGAAACTGAGTCAATAAATCAAATCCTAAACACCAAGACTCTTTTTCTGTGTGCACAAGGTTATTTTAAGCAACACCACCAATGCAAATTTAAGGCCATAGCAGTATCCCAAAAGGAGATCCAAGATATGAAAACCACAAGGTGAGATGAGCGTCTATAGGCCCTGATCAATCAAGTAATCTCCCAACCTCTCCACGATCATATTGCACTGTCCTGGAGTCAAAGGCTCTTCATATATACCAAAAATCAAAGCCTGGCCGGTTTTCTTCACGGTAACACCTCCGGATCCCTGCAGAAAAAAGCAACCCAAATTAAGCTTCCCCATATATCCAATCAGGCACTAAAGTTTAGACCAAAGCCACCTTGCATGGGCAGGAAATCAGAAGAGCAAATAAGTAGCAGCTCGGTGCATATTACGTTCGTAAATGTATATAGCTCTATTCCCTAAATAACGGACCTCATGATTCATGGGGACATCCAGTCGGTTAGATAGACTTAGCGCTATAAGCTTTATTCGATTTACATGCATGTGTTTCTGTACCTTAGTCTGTATGCCAGACTACTATCAACAAGGCCTCATAGCCAAAAGAAAAAGTAAAAACCAAAGACAGGAATATTTTATTGTCCACAGAAGGACTCTTGAAGATTTATCATTGGTAAATATGACCATTAACTAAAGGGAAAAGCTATGACACTCCACAACAATAGTTATCTATTTTAAGTGTTTAAGTTTTGGCAAGGCTCTAATTTAAGTAGTTCAACAGGGAGTCCAAGTGTGATAGTGGAATGCCAACATCATTCCCCCTATCTAATGCCCTATGATATGCAGACAAATGAGCATTTCATTCAGCCTTTGTTTAAAATTCATGTTATTGTATACAAGTAAACACTTTGGTCGACTACTAGATCTTTATAGAAGTTATTGATAGCAAAGATTGCATATTTTACATAAAGGCACTCCACCACTAAAATGATGGGTTTATTCTATAATTTGGGATGAGTATATAGAACCCAATGGAATCAGAGCCAGCTCACGGGTAAGTTGTATAAGCTCTAGAAGGGGATTTGGCTTCGCTTGGTCAAGGTCAATAAACCATCTTTCCAAGCCTTTGTTAATAGGAGTACATTAATTCACTGTGTCGAGAAAATATCAACATCTGACTAAATATTTGCAAATTAGCTTATAAGTTCATTCTATCTTAAAATATAGAATTTTCATGTCTATTTCTGTTCTTTATTGCGGCATTTTTAGATACAGGTTTTGACTAATAAAGTCATAAGACTCATGACATACGATCAAATATAGATAGACATGTATTAATGTATATACACACACAAATGACACAATATAAACATATTTCTATATATACAGATAACTACACTCAATATTTAAAATGACTTCATGCAAATAAGTAGTTACGTCATTCATCAACAATTGAAATAAGTGGAACATGTGGATTCAACTCAAGAAATTTAAGCTTCTTTCGTAGTCCTTTGTCCGAATTCTTTTACACTGTTGGAATTAATTATGACTGATGCAAAATCCAGATCAACGATTCCAAGAAACTTCTCACAAGTTTTAAGTCTCAGTGAACACAATACAAGTGGAAGTTAAAGTACAGAACCAGTTAGCTTATCAACATAGCCTATAGCCTTATGTAACTAATAAGCATCGAAATCACCAACCATGCATATAATTAAGAGCCACATTTAGCAAAAGATGCGCAATAGTAAACTAACCTTCTTCCCACGAATAACAGCTCCACTCTCCCCTTGAATAACCATGTATTTTGTGCCAGCAAGGTGCAGACCTGTTGGTGCAAGACTCCCCGGCTCATCAAAATCTTTCATGATCGCCGTAATTTCCTCAGGCTTAAACTACACGCAGGTAAAATAATCAATCCCACATTCAATAACTCACCACCAAAACTTCAATCAACACTAAAAACACTAAATACAAATCTTCTAACAACCTAAAACCCAGAAATCTCTTATCCGATTTCATATCTTACATCATCAGCATTGCACCACAAAATTCTGACAGAACACAAATCATTTCTCACATCAACAAAAGGAAGCTAAAAAACACAGTAAGTCACTACATGCAGAGAACAGATCCATATCGATCAAGTCATTCAGAAAATTCAATTCATTTGTACAATCAACTACAGTTGTCAGCAAACTCGCAATCCAATTCCTCAACAGTGACTACAAAATTGAACAGATCTAAACCACGACGTATAAAAAACAAACAATCGCTACAGTCAAAGTTTGGAAATGAAACCTTGGGGAAAGTGGAGCTCTGAGCCCAGACGCTGCCATCATGGCCGATGATGGCGGCGGAGGCCAGGTGGTGGCCGTCGATGTCGCACATCAAGTGATCGTCCACGTACGCCTGCCACGACATTTTCCGATTCGATATTGATCGTCGATTTTTTTTGTTTTTTCGAATTTAGATTTAGATTGTTTTTGGGGGGAGGAAATCTAGTTCTTCTTTTTTCTTTTTTTTACTTTGTTCCAGGTCGAAAGAGAATTGCTGTCTAATTATATAGAGGCGGATTTGGTTCAGGCCTGAAGCTTTTGAGTGGGCCCAACAGACCTGTGAAAATGTACGTGGCGTTGGTGATCTCCTGTGAGCCGCTTGATGTGATGGTGACTGCTCGTCACGTCACGCGGTCCATATTTATCTAGGTGTTATCATGGGCTGGCTGGTGGACTTCGGCCTTAAATTTAAGGTTTATGATTGACTTGAACTATGGTTAGTCAATGGTCAACTATAACGAGGTTGGGCTGGACTGGGCCAATGTCACAATTTTAAAACCTTAACTCGTCTATTAAGACTAGACCAATGAGACTAAAAAGGCCAGGGCGGACCAAGATGAGCTTAAATTGAGAAAAAATAATATATAAAAAGTTTAATGTATTATTATTATTGATGTATGATATTTATTTTGAATATATATTTTTGTGTGAAGAGAACATTGAGGAAAATAAGAGAAGAAAATGAAAGTATCTAGAAAAAACATGATAATAATTATAAATTATAATATGTTTTTGATAAAAAATGGTCAAAATTAGCCGGATTAGGCTTGACATGAAGGCATTTGATGTGATATAAATATATTTAAATATTAATTACTTTCTTTATTTAAAAAGAGTATGGGCTTAACGATGCTTTTGAAGCCGAGGTTGGATTAAGACAAAGGGGCTCAAATGAGCTGGGCCGAGAGACTGGGCTAGGCTTCAAGTGTATAGTTCAGACCCTACCCTAATTCAAAAGAGGTTGGGCCGGCCCGGCCTCGATTAAGGCTGGGCTAGATTTCTGCCTTAAAGGTTAGACGGGTTAGAACGAGGCTCGAGGCCGAAGGGCCAAATGATGAGACCTATATTTATGTGGTAGTTTGTTATTGGTAGAAATGAAGAAATCTCGCTAGTCAGATTTTTTTGTAAACACTCTTAAGATTTTAGAGACTCAAAAGATTAATATGATACAAGAGGATTTGTGTAATATTTAATTGATGGTTGTAAGAATTGTTATTGAATTTTATGATGAGACAGATCTAGTATTAGATGTTTAAGAAAATATATTTTATTAATTTTTATATAAATTGAAAAAATATATATCGTTAAACATGCATTATATTGTTCAATTTAGCTACAAATTTGTGTAATAAATTTGAGTAATTATATAATGTGTGCAATATAAATGTGTCATGGAGTAATATACGGTCTAGTTTCTCTCATGCACTATTCATCTAAGCCTAACACGAGTAAAATTATGACAAGTGTCTCGCACACTTGTGTTCCGCATACTGTCAGTGCACTCAATAAACTTCTCATAATAATCTAACTATTGTATCTAGGAGTAGATTTTGACCAAACTGTGATTGAAAAGTGTGCTAAATAAGAAAGTACTCATCAAGTTCTCGTCACATAAATACTCATAAGAATTCCCCCCATAATAATGATAATTTTCGAAAATTATATTTAGAAAAAAAAAATACACACTTAGTCTAAGATCAATCAAAGCTCCATCAAACCGTCGAAGATCGAAGCTCCTCCAATTTGGTATGGCTATAAGAGCATCTCCAATACTTACTATATAATGGAATCATCCATTTTAGAGTAAAAGTACATGTTTTTTACTCCAATAATTACTCTAAAGCTCTCTCAATTTTAGAGGAATAGGTAAGAGAGAGAACCAAAAATTCTATATCTATAGAAAAATCAAAAACTCTAAACCTCACCCACAAACTCTAAAATTTAATGTATATTTAATATTTTCACTCTGTTTCTTCATCATCTCCCTATTTTAATTGTCTTTCTACAAGGAGACGACTCCCCAAACCCTAGGTTTAAGGGTTATTTTGCTCACGTATAACTGTCGTGGGATCTGTAATGACACTACGGTGGAAGCTCTCAAGATGTTGATTCGCCAGAACCAACCTTCAATGATCTTCTTAAGTGGAGCGAACGTCTCAAACCCTAGTTACATGAATTCGCTCAAGTTGCAACTAGGTTTTCTTAATTGTGAAGCGGTGTTTAGTGTCAATCACGAAGGGGATGAGGAGGGGCAGTCCGATGGGGTTGCTTTGTTCTAGAATGATGATGTTAAGATTGATTTCTTAACGAAACAGCTACATCACATTGATGTGGTGGTTTTGTCGACTAATAGATTAGGAAGGTAGACGTTCACAGGTTTTTATGGTCATCCAACTACAAGAGAGAGATTTCAAACATGGAACTTGTCAAAGGGTTTGCGAGATGTCTCGTCACTCCCTTGGGTGATTATGGGAGATTTCGATGAAATTCTTCATAATGGAGAAAAGGATGTTGAAGCTTGGCGTCAGGAGGGACATATGCATTTGTTTTATGATGTGCTATTATTCTGTGATGTTGTGGATTTAGGTTTCCATGGAATTGAGTTTTCATGGTAGGGAGGTGGTGTTAGAAGCAGGTTAGATCGAGCTTTGGCTTCCAAGTCTTGTCTTGATTTATTTCTTGCCTCAAAGATTTTGAACTTGAAGCCAATTCATGGAGATCATGTTCCGGTGTTATTGGAGTTGCGCATAGTGGCGTCGTAGACTATTTCTAGATTCCAATGTTGTTTTAAGTTCGAGAGTTTTTGCATGAGCAGTGTGAAGAGGTTGTCAAAGCAGGCTGGCATCGTTCACAGGTTGGTACTCCAATGCATGAGGTCATGAAATGCATTACCAACACTAGGTTGGAACTTGATCGGAAGCAACGTGTTACGTTTGGTAATCGAGGCAAGGAAATAGATGGCATTCGAGCACATTTGGAGGTTCTGAGATCGTTGTTTTTGTCAGATAGATGAATTGAGGTAAGAATATGAAGTATTGTCATCAAGGTTGGATATTTTGCTGGTTGAGGAATAAAAGTATTAGCAGCAAAGGGCTAAGATTATGTGGCTTAGTAAGTGGGATAAGAATACCAAGTTCTTTCATCGGAAGGCTTCCAATAGACGAACTAAAAATCGTTTAGTTGGATTATTTTATGACACCAGTATTTATCATGTCTCGGTTACCGGCATGAAAAAAATAGTACTTAAGTATTTTGGAAGTAGGTTTTCTGTCGGTGTGATTAACACAGTTCATATGCATGAAATGAGAGCTTAAGTACTTAAGTATATGGTGAATCTTGTCCAGCCGCAAGTTACAATGACAATGAATGAGAGGTTACTTGCTCCTTATTCAGCTGTAGCGATTAGAACAACCCCATTTCAAATGTATCCAATAAAAAGTCCCTAATAAAAAGTCCGGGACCGGATGGAATGCTTCAACTATTCTTTCAGATGTACTGCAATATTATTGGTCCGGAGGTAGTGAGAGCGGTAACCAACTTTCTCGGTACAGGTAACCTTTTGGGACAAATCAATTATACATTTGTGTGTTTAATACCGAAAGTACCTAAACCAGAGAGAATGTCGAAGCTACGACCTATTTCATTGTGTAATGTTATTTATAAGATCTATTCTAAGGTGATAGCTAACAGATTGAAAAGTGTTTCAGGCAGATCATATCACCTTTTCAAAGTGCTTTTGTGCCAAGGAGATTGATTTCCAATAACACTTAAGTGGCGAATGAGGTATTGCACTATAATCATACTAATGTTTCCAAGACTAATGGAGTTTTTTCTTTGAAACTTGATATAGGTAAGACGTATTATCGGATGGAGTGGAGTTTTTTGGAGGTTGTACTAAGACGTATTCGGTCGCCGTCTCCGGCCACACCTCCATCCACGTTTCAGGTATGATTGAGTTGTTTAGATGTCAAGAATGTTGTGATGTTTGGGATTTGTCGTTTGCAGGTGGAGTTGCACGGAATCGATTCAAATTTTGTTGAATTTGTATTCGGCCTCCACTGTGATCGGTGGTTGCTGACTGTTTCAGGCAGCAAGGGTAGAGGGTTTCGGCTCCCCTCCTGCTAGTTCGATTGAATCCAGCCTTAAGCCCATTTGTGGCTTGACTCCGGAGATCTGTGTCGAAAATATTTTTCCGGCCGAGAGCTTTCGAGTAGGATTTCGGTCAGTTTTCGGCCAAATTAAGCCTTTCCATAGTTGAGAGAGATCTTGAGCTCGTCGAGAGCTTTCTGGCGAGGCGCGTGACTGAATTTTTTTCCCGAAAACGGATCATATTATATGTCTTAGGCTCGTATGATACGAACATAGTGGTGAAGTTTATTCAACGTTTAGGCTTCGTCGACCTAGTGGGTGAGCGGTGGTGACGGGGTTTGCCACTAGTGGCGGTGCGGCCGATGAAAAAATTAAGTTTTTTATATGTCGTTACCACCGTTTTGTCGTAAAAAGTTTGTTTGATACGTTCTTCCACTAAATTAGTCGAAATTGTTTTTGGATCAAGTATTTCCTCACTGTTTTGTCTGTTGTCCACAAGGGTTGAGTCTGTGATTTGGGTGAGTGATCTCCTAACAGCTTCAGGACAATGGAATGTTCATCTTGTAGAGCAGGTGTTCAATGGAGAGGAGGCTAGAATGATTTTGGCGTTGCCCTTAAGTAATCGCCCAGTGCAAGATAAACAAATGTGGTTTTTTACACGAATGGTCGTTATATGACTTCAAGGGCTTATATAGCTGCTGTACAGGGGGTTTCTGAGTCATGTAGAACAGCCAGCAAGTTCAAATGGAACTAATGTATTGTGGCGGAAGTTGTGGAGGCTACCTATTCAACAAAAGATACGAGTTCCTCTATGGAAGGTATGTCGAGCTATTCTACCAACTACTATGTAGCTTTGAAAAAGAAAAAGGTTATAGTGCCCACTGCATGTGTTCTTTGTGACAATGGTGCTGATGAGACAAATTGAGCATGTTAGCCGTGATTGTAGTTATGTGAAGGAAGTTTTAAGTGTCTAACCTGATCTGGTTAGCAAAAAACACTTGGTTACTTTAGCCCGTTTTGACCACTGTTTTGAAGACTGTTTGTCCAGTTTGCAAGTCTCTCAAGGACCATTGTTGGCTTTTATGCTATGGTTTATTTGGAAAGAAAGGAATAGACGAGTCTGGAATCAGGAATTCATGGATGCTTCAAGAGTTAGTTTCTTGGCGTTGAATGCTTTTACTACTTACACCCAAGCTCAGCCATCTAGAGTAGAGAAGAAGCAACGATAAGTAAAAGTTTGGGAAATGCCACATTTAGGATGGCTTAAGGTGAATTGTGATGGTGATTTGATAAGGAAAGTCATTGTGGTGCGACTGCAGTGATCGCAAGAGACAATGACGGTACTGTGATAGCTGGGGCATGTACCTTTTTTTCCCCATGCAGCGTCTCCTTTGTTAGTGGAAGCTGAGGCAACGAGGATAGCTTGCCAACATGCTATTCAGTTCAGTTGGTCTCCTATTCTTCTAGAATCTGATTGTTTGGGGCTTGTGAATGCCGTTGGAGCTGAGGGCAGTGATGATTCTCATATTGGAAGAGTCATAAAGGATATTAGGGAGTTAATGTCTCATATTCCATGTGCAGTAGTTAAGCATGTTTATCGCGAAACCAATTGTGCGGCTCATTGCTTAGGTAGATTTGCTTTGTTGACGAAGGTTTCTTCATCTTGGTTAGGAACCCTTCCTGGCAATATCGAGGGCAGGGCCTTTGATTTCTGTATCTGATTTCATTCTTGAAATAAATTCTCACCCTTTCCTTTCAAAAAAAAATTCTCCGTATTTTAATTATTCTCTTTTCTAATTAATGATTTAATTTAATATAAATTTTTATTAAAAAATATTATCTAGGTTAATTTTATTAAAGTATAGAGAAAAACATTAAATTATAGAGTAAGATTTGAAGAACCGTTGAAGTTGGATGCAAAATTATATACAGATTTTATCTTTTACATCTTTATAATAAAGAAATTTTAAAATGATTGTATGAGATTTTTTTTTTTTGAAAAACTGTTGGAGATATTATAAGTCCCTATAATTCGGAGGGGTAAAATCATCGGATCAAAGACGCAAGTTTCTCAACCACGTCAGAGGGACAACGACCATAACCGGAAGCTTCTTTTCTTCAAACTTGTCCTCCCGACACCTTATCCCTCTCTCTTCTACGGGTCTTGTATACAAATATTTGCTCAAATTGCTTATCATTTGCCAAGTAGATTTTTGCAAAACCAATGGAGTGTTTGTTATTATTATAATATTAAGTTTTACAATAATCGTCCATATATATTTGATAACAATATTAGATGACTAAATGATCTTTATTTTAACTTATTTTTTCATCTTCAATCGTAAAATGAATGAGTGTGTGTACACTCATGACGTTAATCCAAAATAGAGTTTGAATGTAAGAATTTTCCTTCTTAAATTATCCGTAACTCAAATGTATATATGTAAACATTATCAGCTAATGTAGTACATTGGATCAGGCAACTTAAAGGTCCGATCGCCTGCGTTTGTCCCCAAGAGATCACTCCATTGATCACCTATGTTCCCAATTATTCTGTACCCACTCTCTTCAAGCTTGCCTCTTTCAGATGATTTATACACCACCGATGTGTTTCCGGAATAAGATGAATCCCTACAAACACCACAGATTATAGATTGATCCATGCTGTTACTTTAACAAGTTAACATCTATATACATATATATATATCCAGATCTCTCAGTGGCAATCGATTTATATGCAGGAATACTACCTAGTATAAGCATTTCCCAGGTATCATATCCAACATTCTTCAAATTGGTTTCTGTGACATTTCTTTGGGACTCTCCTCCTCCTGTTATGAATGCAACCTTAATTCCTAGAGCTAGAAAGTTTTTGTACAGTTTAAGACTTTCGGGCAAGGCTGGGGCTTTGCCTTCCAAAACCCATGCATTGAATGCAGTTGAGTTGTATACCTCCACCCTGAAATTGCAGATGTTAATTTGACACTCTACTATAGTTAAATAGTTACGATCTACGTAGATAAAAAGAGACATCGATCACAAACATAGATGACATACACGCAACAAAAAGGTACCAATGAAATCACAAATATGTATACACAACAAGAAGGTACCAATGGAAATTGGAAATTGTTTTGAAACAAACAGAGCGATGCCAATGGCAAATTAACTTGTAAGACCATCTTTAATCCGGGGCTAAGGGGGACCATTAACATGACATTTAGACTTATAGCGGGAGATTGCTCAATATATATCTAGCTTTCATATGTCCATGAATAGCGATTTTCCAGGGGCTAAATTTTAGCCAAAGGGATATTAATTATAACCCCTCGGACCGGAGATGGCCTAAAGCATATTTTGCTGCCAATTAAATTGCCCAAGTAGTTTGTACATATACCTAGCTTATTACCTCTCAACACGTACTTAACGGCTTAATTATAAAATATAAATATGTCTCACCGCTACCTTAATAGGAACCACCAACGGGAAGGCTCCAACTCCGATGACCAACATCACCCACATCTCGATAGGGATAGCGCCCACGCGCCGCACAGGAGATCAATCGGACAGCACCTCAACGAAAAGAATACACACACTAGTCCCACATCAAAGAAACGATAGGAACCCAAACCCCAACTACCAATATATACCGGTCAACTCAGCATTAAATGGTACACATTCAATACTCAATCACGCCGTTATCTTATAAAACTTGTATATCGCTTTTGACTTAGGCATCAGAGGGTTGAAGGCGGGTTACTCCCGTCTCTCCTTAACCGTTGTTATTCTTAGCAGCGAGAACGAGTTATATTTGGAGAAAGCAGAGAGTGATTGAAAACAACGCGACAACGATATCTTAATAACTATCTATAGGTAACTGTCATCAATATACATTATTGTTCAATATCCGACATCCATACCTGTATCAGGTATTAACATTGGCGTCGTCTATGGGAAGCTACACACCAGAAATTGTTTTCCCAACCACGAAACTCACAGCAAGCGAAGAGCATGGACACCAACCTAATGCTAGGTATAACGCCCAGTATCATACAAGGATCCATCACCAAACACCGATCACGAACGAACACGGCGGTCAATCCCTAGCAACTCAACGACCAGGAAAACGACATGTACAAATTCAACATACCGTCGATGAAACACATGATTATATCAGCGACATAGAACATCGATACAAAATGGCCATGGAAAAATGCCTCGAGCTCGAAAAGGCCCGAGAGTTCGAGCACCAACGATACGTCAGAGTCGAGGAAGGATTGAGAGCCGCGGAAAATCGCCGACTTAACCCAGAGTCAACGGAGGACTCCGAATATAGGGAAGCCCGCGGGGTAGCACAACAACGGGAAACATACATCCTTTCACCACCTCGACCCCACCACCGAGAAGTAGAATCACCCGTGAGAGCGAGCAGGCTACTGCGCAATCTCTAGCCAGAACTAAACAACATCGCACACTTCCTAGCACCACCACCTCCACAATACGGAATCATCACGGCAGCAGATAACCAGGTCGGCATAAGTATGGCGGCACGGATCTCCAACCTCGAGGCAATGATACGACAAATATCACAACCTGAAGCAAGCTACATCGACCGAACACTCCCAGCAGTATGCGTCGAACCATTCTCAAACGACATCATGCACCGAGGGCGACACCCGCTGGCCAAGGTCAAGTTAGAATGATACAAGGGAAAAACAGATCCATCCCTCCACATCGACATCTTCACCTCAGCGACAACCGGCAGAGGATATGACGACACCACAAACTGCTACCTATTCATGGAAAGCCTTACGGGCGAGGCACTTAGCTGGCTCTTCAGCCTACCGCCAAAATCCATAAATCTTTCCCAGAACTTATTAGAGCCTTTCTAAAATGATATATAACATCGGCCCGTTGTTCACTAACTTACAATCAATTGCAGGCTATCCGGCAGGAACCCTCGGAGGGGCTGTCCATGTTCATCTCGCTATGGAACACCGCCATCGCTAACTGCCAAGGCATCTCCAACGATTCGGCCTTCTGCATGCTGAGGAACGCCCTACAACCCGGGTTGCTAACCTGGAAACTCAATGAGAACCCGGGCAATCACGTATGGCGACCTACTCGACCGGGTGATGTCGCACGTCTCAAGAGGGACCACCATCAGTTAATAAGCTTCTCCGGCTATCAGATCCAACCTCTGGGAAGCGACTACCTCAGAATCACTTTTGGACAGGAGGGTTGCAGCGCCGAAACACACATCAAATTCCTGGTCATCAACGCCCCATCATTCTACAACGCCATCATCAGGTGCAATACCCTGAACAGAATCAACGCTATCGTATCACAGCGGATGTTAACGATGAAATTCCCAACGCCCAACAGTGTATGCACCATCAGGGGGACGACGCCCACACTCCTAGGATCACAAACAAGCGCCAGCTACCCGGCACGAAAAGTATGCGTGCTAAAGAGCAACAGATCGGAAGAAACTCCAGAGGACCCAAGAGGAGAACTGCTCACGGCTCGCCCCACAGGAGAGGAATCAACAAAACTGGTACCAATATTGGATGAGCACCCTGAATGGGCGATCATGATAGGAACCAACCTGGACTCAGCGACCGAAACCTCCCTCATCAACATTCTCAGAGAATGCGGCACCGTATTAGCATGGTCTTACGCCGACATGCCAGGAGTATCAACAAACATCGTCTCACACAAGTTAGGAATCTCGCCAGAAATCATGCCAAAAAAACAAAAGCGCAGAGCCTATAATGAAGAGCAATACACCGCGATGCAGGAAGAAGTAACCAAGCTTCTCGACATAGGATTCATCAGAAAGGTCCACTACCCGGCATGGGTCTCAAATGTTGTCATGGTCAAGAAAAGCAACAACAAATGAAGGATGTGTGTGGACTACACCGACGTCAACAAGGCATGCCCAAAAGACTCTTTCCCGTTACCATGACTCGACCAACTCGCAGACGCCACCAGTGGCCACGAACTCCTATCAACGATGGACTGCTACTCCGAATACAACCAAATCAAAATGAACCCAGCAGACGCGGAAGCAACATGTTTCATTACCGACCAAGGACTATACTGCTACAATGTCATGTCGTTCGGAATGAAGAACATGGGAGCAACATACCAAAGATTCATGACAGAGCTACTCGCCCCGCTAGACAGCGACACGGTTGCGGTTTATGTCGACGACCTAATAGTCAAAAGCAGACACTGGGAAAACCACGTTAAAAATCTCAAAGCAGTGCTAGATACGCTCATCGATAGCAGCATGAGGCTTAACCCGGCGAAATGTATCTTCGGAGTAACGGTAGCCAAGTTCTTGGGATACATGGTAAGCCAAAGGGGAATAGAGGCCAACCCAGGGAAGGTCCAGGCCATCCTAGACACAACACGACTGGTAAGAAAGAAAGAACTCCAGGCGCTAACGGGAAAGCTGGCATCACTAGCTCGATTCATCTTGCGATACACCGACAAATGCAACCCGTTCTTCAAAGCGATAAGAGTCACGAAGAAGAAGGCGGTCGAGTAGACGGATGAATGTGAAACGGCAATATCCGCCATCAAGCAGTATCTCGCCCACATTCCATTTCTCTCAGCCCCAATACCAGGAGAAATCTTATACATTTACTTAGCCATCTCGCTAACCGCCGTTAGCTCCGCCCTGTTTAGACGGGAGAACGACACAGAAATTCCAGTCTTCTTCGTGGAAAAGGACTGGACAAGGCAGAAGCAAAATACCCAGCGCTAGAGCAATTGGCCTTAACACTCATAATATCGGCAAGACGCTTGAGACTGTGCTTCCAATCACACACCATCCACGTTCTAACAGACCAACCACTCCGTCAAGTCCTAGCAAGCCCTGACCACTCGGGGAGAATAACCAAGTGGGCAATAGAACTAAGTGAGTTCGACATCAAATACCAACCAAGATGAGCGATAAAGGGACAGGCGATAAAGGACTTCATAACAGAACTCACACTGACATCAAACGCTCTCGAGCCACATCCAACAGCTTGCACATCGCCCCCTACAATACTGACACCCCCACCAATAACGTCATCACGCTGGAACCTGTACGGAGACGGATCAAGAACGGCGATCGCAGCAGGAACAGGAGCAATCCTAACCGACCCCGGCAGAATCTACGCCGAGTACGCTCTGCGATTCACATTCCCAGCATCCAACAATGAAGCCGAGTACGAAGCTTTGATCGCCAGATTGCAACTCGTCCTCGACACAGGGGCCAAAAATGTCAACATATTTAACGACTCCCAACTAACGGTAAATCATGTAACTGGGGACTTCGAAGCACGAGAAACGCAGATGTCGGCATACCTAGGATACGTAAAAGCACTATTGGGTAAATTCTCTTTTTATAACATAACACACATCCTGAGGGAGCAAAACAAGAGGGCTGACAACCTAGCAAGACTAGCAATGACCCCATCAATCACGGCAAGAGGACACACGATGGTAGAAACGCTGGAGAAACCAAGCATATCCAAGAATTTTCAGGAAGTATTTACACTAACAATAGCGGCGTCATCAGCAGCACTAGAGGAAGATTGGAGAACAGGGATGATCAATTACCTGACAGAAGGAGCGGTACCAACGGACCGCATAGAGGCAAGGAAACTCGCTCAAAGGGCGGCATACTACAGCTTACAAAACGGTCAACTATACATGAGCAAAAAGGGTTTCCCTATGCTCAAATGTGTCACACTGTTGGAAGGTCACAAAATACTAAAAGACGTCCACGGCTGCAGATATGGCAACCACGGCGGACCAAACAGCATAATACACAAACTCCTCCGTTACGGTTTCTACTACAAAGGAATGCGGCAAGACACAAGAGATATCGCAGATCAGTGCCAAACATGCGTCCAATACGCGCACAAGATACACACCCCAGCAGCACCAATGTCCATCATCATCAACCCCATACCTTTCGCGCAATGGGGACTCGACCTAATCGGCCCACTAAAAGCATCATCCTGCCAATTCAAATACATCATCGTCTGCATAGACTACCACACAGAGTACATCGAAGCAAAATCGCTGGTCCTCATCACAACAAAAAAAGTAATCAACTTCCTCTGGAAGGACATATATTGCCGATACGAGGCCCCGCTCACAATAGTCACCGATAAAGGAAAGCAATTCAACAACGACGAGATGAAGAAATTCACCAACGACTTGGGGACTCGATTAGTATTTGCATTGGTATACTACCCTCAGACGAACGGACAAGTAGAAGCGGCAAACAAAAAGATAAAGGCCGGGCTCAAAAGAAGAATGGAAGACTACAACCACAAGTGGGCAGAAAGCCTGTATGAAGTACTATGGTCAATACAGACGACACCAACAGAAGCAACAGGAGCCTCACCATTCTCGCTGGTCTACGGAGCAGAGGCAGTCCTACCATTGGAAAGCACGCACCGAAGCCCGAGATTGGAAGGATACGACAAAGACACGAACGAAGACGGCCTAAACATGGCCAACGTACTCAGAGAAGAAGGACAGGACGACACCCACTCATGACGAACAAGCAGCTGGTCGCACGACACTACAATAGAAGGGTCAGGGCGTGAAAACTCCACGCCGACGACATGGTCTGGAAGGAGGTCATTCCAATGCCCAAAGGACTAGCACCAATTTGGGAGGGACCTTTTAGAATCATCGAGAGCGTCACACCAACCACGTTCATCCTCGAAGACAAAAACGGCCTCAGAACGCCCCACACATGGAACATAGAGCACCTCCGATATTGTCACCAGTAAAAACAGGTTCTAAAATATTGTGGACATTACGGCGCTAAAAAAGTTTTTACATCATACCTGGGACTAGCCTCAACCAAACAAGTGGTATCGCCACCGATGAAACAAAAATTCTTCAGACCTTTGTCATAAAAACAGAACGCTCTCGAGCCACAATACTTGTAAAACTCAAGAAGCATAGTAAAGCCCAACGAGGCACAAGTAGAGTAGCCAATTGGTGAACCAATATAAACATTTGTCTTATTTACTTATCATCTTTACTTGTTACTTAATTACTTTCGTTCCATATGTCGAATACTAGTTATTCTTGATATAAACATTGTCTTCACTTATCGCTTAACATCATTTCACTCTCGGTCTTTATCCTGAATATCAGTTGTTCTTGATATCGCTTAGCCACTTAAAAGCTACACTTACAACAAACAAACGAATTTTTTTAGATCTTTCATCGATAGGCGATACCAAACCACACTTGGAAAAAATCTTGTTTCCATTCAAAAAGCCATTACGGCAGAAAATACAAAAATATTGTACACCTGAGATTCTAACAAAAAGCGATAAAGTGCCGAATGCAAAAGTGCCTAGGGCCTCACACCAGCCTCAGCAGCGACATCATCCAGCAGGATCACATCTCGCTCGGCCTGCCCAAATCGCTCCCGGTACTCCTTGCCGGAGAAAAAAGTTCAACATCACGAAAATGACGGGTTAGAGGAGTCGATGGAGACATACTAGGCGTTAAAGGATGAAATCCGTTAGGAGTCATACCTTCAGAGACGTTGCCCCGCTGACGGTCAGCCTCATCGGCCTCCTCCTGCTTGATCTTCACTAAGGTTTTCTGGCTGGCCTCGCGCCTCAGTCGGCGTTCCTCATTGATACGTTGCAGGTCAACGTGATGCTTCTCGTTAGCCCACCCATTCTCAAAGAAACGAATCTGAGTTTACTGTAGATCGTCACTGAAAGCCTAGGACATATTCAGTTTTGGATCTTACCCGAATCCATGGTGGGAAAAATAAGGAAGGTTAGAGAGACTAGTCTCATCTACGTCACAGACCCACAAGTTGTTCCCATCGTCGGTGAGATTCAGGCTCGCGACATAGACATAGGCCTCGTATGTAATAGCTTCCTAGCTAGTCTTTTATGTACTGGTCGCCAAGCATATAGGCCCTACGTAGCCTTTACAGGCAGCTGGAATAGTCGTCCAATCAATGATATTGTGCGTTTCCACTCCCAGACGCCAACTCAGGCATGACAAGCTGTTGATGTGGTTGCAGCCTGCACCGGTTTTTGGCTGGAGGAGATGGATTACATGCTCCCCTATGTCCAGCCCGAATAAAGCTTGGGTTGTTGCCACAAATGTGGCTAGAAAGAAGAGCTTGAACACTAGAAATGCTTTCATGACGTACAAGAGAGAATGTTTGTTGCCTGTGAATGTATGCATTTGCTGTTAGTTTTAGCTCCATGGGTGCTCGTAGTACGTACTGTCGGTTTAGCTCTCATATACTATTCAGCCGGGGCTGTCAAGCAGTATTAGCTATATATTATCACAATGTTCACGTCCCAGGTGTTTAACTCTATTTTAATTAATTATTTTGAGATAATTAAATTAATATTTTTTTAATGGTTAAAGGAGTGAATGAGAAATTGTCACTTAAAAATGGTTAAATGATTAAGAAAAATAGTTTTTCGTATTCTGGGAATAGTTGGCCTTTTATATTCTTGGAATAAGTTACTAAATTAAATGAAAAAACCTTTGGCCTTTCATATACTTCGGTTATGATTGAATTAAGGATGGATTCATTAATTTTTGTAACGGGAAAACCTTTCGGTAACCAGCCATTAAATTCCTTCATCTATATGTAGCGACATTTTCCTCCTCATTCTAAACTCACTCATTTGGAAAAGCATCTTCTCCTCTCAAAGTCTTATTCCAAAGAGTTATAATTGAGTTCTAGTTTCGGTGATATAGAAAGTTGTTATTCGGTTTGTTTAGGAGTTGTTGTGTACTGCAAACACAAAACTTAAGTAGTCGTTGTATCCTGGGAGACGTATGTCAAGAAGGCCTATTGCACTGGAGTAGGCTGATAAGTGAAAAAACCACCGACAAAGATAACCCTATTCTTATGCAAAAGTATCAATGTAGTAATCGGTAAATAGGGGTCATTACCTGCAAATGATTGGTGAAATTAAATTTTAAAACACTAATTAGACGCAAATGTTAGCAAGCTGACAGATTCGACCAACACACAAAGACACAAGTACGAACATGGGCGGATCTAGGTGAAGGGCAAGGTGGGCAGCAGCCCACCCAAATTTTTGGAGTATTTTTTTTTAAAATGTATATATTTATAATTAATCTCTTGTCCACTACACCTCTTCTCACAACTTTCTCGCCTCTGTGGTTTCAATTACTCAATCTTCGTCCATCTTTCTCCCTCATATAGGAGTTTTCCTTATTCACCATCGCACTTTATGGTGCTCTTGGCATTTGTTTTCGTTTACTTTTATATTCTTTTATAGCTTCAACTTTTTTTTGGAGTGATTTCTCATGATATAAAATTACTGAATGTTAAATTCGGCTCATATCTGCTTATTGGTTGTTGCATGAGTTAATCTGTTCGTTTCTGATGTAGTAGTAGTCAAAGATGCATATGAGTTAAAAAAAATTCCTCCGATGTATGTTTTTTTTTATTTTTTATAACAAAAATATTGAATCCTTTCGTTGTCTAAGTTTTTTTTTGATATGAAAAACACTAACAAACTTGCCTAAGGAAGAGCCCCTAGGCCCTCCAAGACCTCTCAGATCATGCTGAGTCTAAGTTGTGTATTTTAGTCTCATGATCTTTCAAAAAAAAAAAATTGTGCATTGGACAATATTATACAGCCCACCCTCTTTTAAAATCTTTGATACGCCCCTGAGTATGAACCTAAGCTAGATTACTCTGAATGCTACGAAATTTTAACACATTATACTAGACTCAGTAGCGGACTACCAGACAAAATTTGAGGATTTTCTAAGATGATTTGGTTGCCTAAATAGTTCGGCCAAGGTACACCTAATGCAAAAAAATAAATGCTGAAAGTAAATACGCTTATGAAGGCAAAGGGTTTAAACCAATGGAGGACCGTGACAACCACATCCTATTACCTAATCATTATGCCTATGCAGGTTTGTTATGGATCTCTTCTACATCTATCCCTCTATGAACCTATAGTCTTGAACCCAAGGTTTACAAAGAATAAAGAATTAAGTTCTAGAAAAGGGTTGAGAAGCTACAAGGGTTCACAAGTACACTGTGGGCGTGTCTTGCTAGACCAAGGGTTTCAATCACTCGACGAAATAATCTATCCGGTGCATTACTATAGAGAATCCGGTGGGAAAAATTATCTTCAGTGGCCTGTATTTCATGACAATAGAATCCTAGCATGCATACTAAGTTGCACACCAAAGAAAACATACAAGAATCCATCACTGAACCACATAGAGAAAGAAACCTCATTAAAAAGAATATGCAAAACTAGGTTAAAGTATATGCATTAAAAAGACTTCATGTGCAGGGCTTCAAGCAGCCCCTTAACAAGGTATTTAGCTACTCATAGTCAAAGTAAAAATCAAAACAATTCATAGAGTTGATACAAACAAAAGGGATGAAGAAGAAAAACTGTTCGTAAGCTTCGATGGATCGAGACGAATCCTCGATGGATCGAAGATCGTCTGCAAGCACTTTCTCTTGTGGCTTCTCTCTCTTGCTCAAAAGTTTCTCTCCAAAATTGTTGATTCCTCTTTTCCAAAACCCTAAAGTGGGTTTATATACTCCTGGTTTGGTTTCTTCCAATTTACATTGGTCCAGGCTTCTTTTTTACACTAAGAATCCTTCTTTTCTTCTTTGTTTCTTTATTTCTCCACAAAACCTAATAAGACAATAAATATAATTAAATCACTCAATTAATAACAGTAGACCAAGTATAGGAGTATAATTAAATTCAATATAGACGTATAAATATGCGACTATCATATGCAGCATAAACATTCTTAAGGAAAGTGTGTGGTACACGTGACTCAACTTTCTTTCCTATTCAGATTATCATCATCAACTATTCGGTAACAAGTTTATAGTTTCTTGAATTTTATTCTTAAAATTTTGTTCAATCTAATTAATTAAATTAATTAACATTTTCTGATTTAGTCAATATTACTTAACATTTCCTACAATCTTAAGAACGTTTATATGTGATATTGACTAACGTAGTTGCCTAAACAAAGTGGTTTCCTAACATAAGGTTGTTGCCTTAAGGAAAAGGTTGTCTGCAATCTTACAAAACGTTGCCTACAAAATTAAGACTCCAAAGGAAATACCAATTAGCTACCTACGCTAATAAGGATTTTCAAGGATAATGAAAAACTTTTTCATTGGTAAGGAAACCCTGTATTTCTTGTAAACCAAAGTTAAGTAATTGAATATTGAGATATTCAATATGAAATTATTTATGAATTTGACTAAGTAATCAATAAAGAAATAATATTGGATATGATTTATTGATTAGGAAAATAATACATTGTTGTGTGTGTTTTCAGAAAAGGCAACGAACTGTGTAAAAACACTAAAAGAGCTAGATGTCACATCGAGTTCTTTGGTTAAAAATGAGGATGTGATCATGAGTGTTGATCAATGCTAACTATGAGTAGTTTGCACTTCATGATGTGAGATCCCACATAACTCGGGAAAGATGAATCAAAGTGATGCGCCTTAAATGAGGAGACTCACTTTTATATAGAAAGACGCATTTTGGGGTGAGGTCCAGAAGAAAAATCGTGAGCAGTTGGCCCAAATGGGATAATATCTTGCTATGAGGAGTGTGCCTTGACAAATGACGTCAAAAACGACGGACAAGGCATGGAATCAGTCGAAGATTATAACTGGGGGATGGAAGACTTGGAGCGGTGGTATGACCAAGCCAAGTTAGATGAGCAATCAAGGGTCAAGTAAGGAGGTTCAAATGTTGATATCTAGAAAGGAACTAAACAACGTATTGTCCGTTCCCAAGGACTGAGTCGAGGCTCAATAAAGTTGATTTTCATTTATTGATTGAATGAAATTGAATTTTATAATTGTAATAGAGCCTTAAGAGGTGAAATTTTTAAATTGAATTGTGATGACCATTGTCAGTGATATGGATAAAACTAGCACTTCAATCTATATGCCTTCCAATGTATGATATGATACGCAAGAACAAGTTAATTATGATACTTTGCAGAGTTTAATTACTTTGAAAAAGTTTACCAATGTTTCAAGCATAAGTGTGAAACTTGTGTTAATACAAATTAATAAAATCATCTTTCAAAAGTATTGAAAGAAACAATGAACCTCCTTATTTAAATCATAGTGAAATGTGTGATTTAAAGGCAAAATAAATAAAAGGTGGTAATAAATATTTTATCACCTTTATCGATGATAGTACAAAATATTGCTATGTGTACCTTATGAAGAGTAAAGATGAGGGTATAGAGAAATTTATTCTTTATAAAAAAAATGAGGTTGAAAATCAACTCGACAAAATAATAAACGTCATAAGAAGTGACTGAGTAGGTGAGTATGAATCACTATTTGTTGACTTCTGTGCTCAACATGGGATCATACATGAAACAACAGCACCTTATTCACCACAATGGAATGGTGTGGTTGGATGAAATAATCGTATCTTATAGGATATGATGAATGCAATGTTGTTAAGTTCTGGTTTGTCACCAAGCATGTGAGGAGATGCCATTTTATCCACTAATTATCTTTTGAATAAAATATCCAAAAAGAGAAAAGATAAAACTCCATATGAATTATGGAAATGGAGAAAGTCATCTTACAATTACTTGTGAGTGTGGGGATGTCTGGCCATTGTGACAGTATATAAACCTAAAAAGGTTAAAAATGGGCCCAAAAATGGTTGATTGTATTTTCATTGGGTATGCAAAGAATATTATGCTTATCAGTTCCAAGTACCTGATATACATAAGAATACAACAATAGACTCAAGAAATGCATGTTTCTGTGAAACTGTTTTTCCATGTAAGTCTAGAGAATAATCAAGTTCTTCCAAACGGACATATGAGGCTGCAACGGAAAATGGCCATGATTAAGAAATTGAGTCTAAGATAGAACCTAGACGAAGTAAAAGAGCAATGATAGAAAAATTCTTTAGATAAGATTTTCTAATATATATGCTTCCAACCTTTCAAAAGGTTGTGAACTCCACAGATGGTCCTATGTGGAAAGAGACCATCAAGAGTGAAATTAATTTCATACTGCAAAACCATACTTGAGAACTAGTGGATCTTCCACCTAGTTATAAACCTTTAAGTTTCAAGTGGACTTTCAAATAAGGGAAAAATATGGAAGTCAATGTATGACTAAATATGTGGCCTGAAAATTTGACAACATATCACTGAATGTGATAAATGTGCATATGTCAAAAAATTCTGAGAATGTATATGTCACTATGTTTTTCTATGTAGATGACATCTTTATCATTGGAAACAATGATAAGATGGTCAAATCTGTTAAGGATACGTACTCGATTTGCAGTATTTATGACTATATTTTCTTGTAAGACTCACCTTAGTAGCTTATAATGTTTAGAAAATGAGATTTTTGATAATAGTGTACTTGAGCATGCCTCACCTCACCTCACCTAACCTACATCGATTTCTCCTAGCCTGTTACGAGTGAAAAGAGCTACCCAAATGACTATATAAGTCATAATTACTAGCAAAATTGTTCATGTACTATGATGGATTGCAAAAATATTGTAATCCTTGAAAAACTATCATAAGAATGCTAAAAGAGTTGATATTAAATCAGACACATTACATGGAGAATATCCTTGGGAATTATGACAAGGAGAATTCTGGAGTTGCTAGCATTCGTGTAGTTATGACTCATTAACGAGGTTTACAATGCCAGATTTAGCTTACGTTGTGAATAATCTAAGTAGGTACACGAGCAATCTTAGAGGAATGCATTAGCAAACAGTTGCAAGAGTACTCAAGTACTTAAGGTATATTCGTACATATGGATGCACTATAAGAGATATCAAATTATCCTAGAAGGATACAACGATGCAAACTAGATATCTGACATAAAATACTTAAAGTCTACTAGAGGATACGTGTTCACACTAGAGGGTGCAACAATGTCATGAAAATCCTCAAAACAAACTATTATAACCAGATCCACGATGGAATCTGAGTTTGTTGCTCTAGATAAATTTGGGGAGGAGGCAGAATGGCAACACCAATTTTTAGAAGATATTCTGAAATTGACAAAGCATGTGCCTACAATTTACATACATTGCGGTAGTCAGTCTGCAATTGGCAAGGCACAAAGCAATATGTACAATGGTAAGTCAAGTCACATTCGTCAAAGACACAATACCATTAGACAACTACTCTCTACTAGAGCTATCTCCATTGATTATGAGAAGTCAAAAGATAATATATTGGATCCGTTGACCAAATGGTTAAATAGAGAGTTAGTTGACAAATCATCTAGGGGAATGAGACTAAAGCCCATGAGTTAAAGTTTTTATAGTGAATACCCAACCTAGCTGACTGGAGATCCCAAGATCTAAGTTCAAAAGGGACAACTAAATTGTAGAGACTATGCCGGATCACTATGGGGATCTTCCCCATGTCCATTCCTATGATGAAAACAGTGATGCCCATATGAATAAGGTTAAGCTAAAAACTTTTAATGATTCTTATGCATCGGTAATCCAAGCGGAGTAATACAGGGTACTCTTAATTAAGAAATCATCTATGTATGAGAGAAGTGAGGCCGCTTCTAAGGATATTATTCGGGGCACAATTCTTATAAAGCTCTTGCCGAACCATGCACGTGTCTAGAGCCAAAACGGACAGAATAGTGAGAACTAGAAATATCAAGGAGATACCTGTGTGAGGTATGATATCGTTTACACAAAGCGGCGAATAGTTCAAATACACCATATATACTGTTTAGTCAGTAAAGTAAACATATTTTCACAAGGAAAGGTTTAAAGGTTTACCCCTACCTATCTTATGCAGGTTTTCAACCCGCAGACTCTATAACCAAGTCTATTGAGTCTTTGGTTGCCAATTTCATTCATGTGAGAAATTATTGGAAAAATAGGTGTTTAACCCTATTTTAATTAACCATGTTGAGACAATTAAATTAATATATTTATTTGTTTTAATGGTTAAAGGGGTGAATGAGAAATTGTTACCCAAAAATGGCTAAATGACTACTTGAAACGTAAAAAAAATAATAGTTTTTCGTATTCCGGAAATAGTTACTTAATTAAGTAGAAACACCTTTGGTCTTTTATATTTTTGAAATACGTTATTGAATTAAATGGAAAAACTTTTGGCCTTTCGTATACTTCGGTTATGATTGAATTAATGATGGATCCATTAATTTGTAACGGGAAAACCTTTCAGTAGTCAACCATCAAATTGCTCAATCTATAAATAACGACATTTTCTTCCGATCCTCATTCTAAACTCACTCATTCGGAAAAGCATTTCCTCCTCTCAATGTCTCATTTTAAAGAGTTCTAGTTGAGTTCTAGTTTCGGTGATAGAGAAATGTGTTCTCCAGTTCGTCTAAGAGTTGTTGTGTAGTGCAAACAAAAAACTTAAGTAGTCATTGTATCCTGGCTGGGAGATGTACGTCAAACATGCATATTGCACCGGAGTAGGCGGCATAAACATTCTTAAGGAAAGTATGTAGTACACGTGACTCGAGTTTCCTTCCTATTCAGATTATCATCATCAACTATTTGGTAACAATTAAGTTCATAGTTTCTTGAATTTTATTCTTGAAATTTTGTTTAATTTAATTAATTAAAATAATTAGAATTTTCAGATTTAGTCGTTATTGCTTAATATTTCCGACATAACTACATACTAGCTGATCATTTTCAACTATTGTGAAGTAGGTTTTACTCACGAAACGTAAAACCTACTACACTGATGCTCCAAGTAATCCTACCCAACTGATAAGATCAGCACCAATTACATATACAATTACAGCTTATTAAATGAAGATAGGGCATATCAGATACTATTTTTTGTTTTGTTTTTTGATATTTATAAATAAGAAGATATATATATATATTCGCGTGTTAATTGTCATTGCTATCTGTCTTTCAACACCCATGCATGCACTATTGGAGAAGAGATCCGAGGCGACGAAGCTTTATGGTCGCCTCAGAAGATTTTCTGGTCACCTCAATGAGATGTGACCAAGTCTTCATCGTCAATGCCTCGTCGTCTGAGATCGTTGTCTTCAATCTTGGGGCGACGAAGGCTAATCAAACTTCGTCGATTCATTCATCTGAAGCGACAAAGACAATCTTCGTCACTTCGATTTGGTGACGCGAAGATAGGAGTTGTCGCTCCTATGTTTAAGCGACCAACATTGGTGAAATTGGGGCGACCAAGGGCAACAACCACAGGCGACGAAGATTGGTCAATCTTCGTCGCCTCATTTTAACCGAAGCGACGAAGATTGCTCAATCTCCGTCGCCTCATTCTAACTGAAGCGACGAATTGATCAATATTCGTCACCTCATTGTAACTGAAGCGACGAAGATTGATCAATCTAAGTCGCTCCATTGGGTGAAAGGGAAAAAAAATTAACTATTGACATACCAAGTTACGACAGTTCACAATTTCAACGCACAATATATGATAAACGAACTCATTCAACAACAAATCAAGTCATACAGAAAAATAAACCACAAATTAAAACGTACTCAGTTTATACAAACCCTAACTACTATTGTTCACAAAGTAGACTCATGGTCGGGGACGGCGTTGCAGTTGGATTGTGTGCCAGGAACGGGTGGAGGAACTGGAGCTTGTTGACTCCCAGCTTGGATCGATCGCATGAGGGCCTCCATTTGTTGCCCTTTGGGCGAGCGCATTATAATCCTTTCTGGATTTGCACACCTCCTCTTTGGCTTTAGCGACCTCCCTTTTCATTGTCGGTCTCCCGGGCCCCTCCTCTGGGTTCGGGGTTGCGTGTGACTGCGCGCCCCACCTCTGTCACGTCGAATAAGAACAAATAAATATGTTTGAATAGTACACAAAAAGCGATCAAAATGTAAATCGAGATAAACGACCACAAATTTTATAGTATTACCTCTTATAGAGGTCCCGGGCCTTGAACCCACCTCTTCCTCTATGATATTTATTTGTGTATCAAGAGGAAGATGCTGGTCTCGGGAAACAACATCGCCGTCATCGTCACCCGCTGCACTGTCTTGTTGCGACAAGGCTTCGTCGAGCCTTCGCTTCATTGCCGCCTGCTCAATTAAAATATATTAATTAAATAATATTACAATATGGTAAACAAAAATAATTGTAATAACGTAACGTAACATATTTTCGCTCACCACTTTCTCAACCGAATTCTTGTCCAGCTGGTATACGTCAATCCAAGTCTGGACGGCTGGCGCTCTATGACCCTCCTTCTCCAACACCTCGCTTCGGTATGAGAGGGCGAGGGATCCTGAATAGTGGTTGAGCTGTTGCTCCTTGTTCTTGTTTCGGTTTCCTCGATTTCGTTCGCACAGTTTCTGCTACACAAAATAATCATTTAAAAATAAGAATAGATAAACATGTAAAATTTAAATCGTTGGCGAAAAACTGTGCGGATAGTTTATGAAACTTACCAGGTAAGTAGAGTCTTCGAAGTGGCATTTTAACCACGCCCATTCTTCTTCCCTCCCTAGGAACTCGGCAGGAGTCTCCTTGCTGACGTGGAGATAATGCTGATGACAATCATGCTTCCAGTCCTTGTAGATTGTTTGCGCTGTTGCATCTATAAAGTTTCACATCTCCACATCGATCGCCGGGATGTCATAGTTCGTCTAGCACAAAAATTTAAAATGTGTTAATTAAAAGTTATAATTACATAAATTGTAAAGTAAAAAACTAAGCTAAGCGCAGTAAGTATACCTCGATACCAGCATTGACGATGTCGCGTTGCACATCGCTAAGTGACAAAAAGCTAGGCGCAAGCATTGAAACTTTGCCACGTATGATGCTACCAATGTCTCGGAACATCAGACTTCTAAACTCTCTCATCGCAGGCCTCCGATGCGTAGTAGAGTGAGCCACTTGTAGTTGCTTATTATTGTTCAACCGGACGAGGTTCTCAGTCTTCGTCCCTACAACAACCCCGCGCTTCATCGTCGTCGCGTTTCCGGTTGCCATGTCCACCATGTCTGGGAGTTTGGTCTTCTTGCACCGGATGCTGAGGGCGGGAGGGCGCTCTGAGGCGGTAGTGGCATCGCTGTTTTCCACTAATGGAATGATGTCCTCAAGCATTGGAGCCGGCGTGAAACCCCCTAAACCCTCCGAATGATGTCCCGACGGGGTCCCGGATTGTCCCGTGGTGCAGCCCGACACGGAAGGACCCGCTCCGCTCAATGCTTGCCCCGCCGCCGCCGCCGCCGCCACTTCACGTTGCTGGAGCGTCGCTTTCCTCTTTTGGTGACTTGTACTTTCGGGAGTCATTCTGTTAAAACATTAAAAAAATGTTCATGTAATACTGAAATGTACATATATCGAAAATAAAATAACGTATTCCAAATGCATGCTTGTACACACTTTGTATATTGGTTATCAAGACAATATACACATTCTAGTATATATTCACATTCAACTGATTCAAGTTTATCAAGACAGCCAAAAAATTGATGTTAGATACCTGAGATTACATACACACACATATATATGTGTGTGAAGGATTACAGTATGCTTAACTCAGTCTGCTGGGGGCAATGGGGCAGTGCTAAATATATATACCTGAGTTGTGAATGACATTAAGGAATTCAAGTCAAGTTCGCCGAGACGCCGAGGTAACGAGGAATTAATACATGCATTGTCAAAGTAATAGTGATTATTGAATTTTTTTTAACAATTATCCTCCCCGCTATAACAACACAGTTTCAACTTTACATCTGCACCACATAAAGATTTGAAACAAAATGTAAGAACTTTTATGTGTGGTATAGTTAATTACCTTCAATTGATATAATTCCTGGATGATTTGATTCAGTCTAACACTCCCTCTCTAGCTCTAGTGTTTAATTATTATAATCTGTGGCAGTCTAACACTCCTTCATTTTCCTATTTTTTTTTAGTGCAAAATCATATGATGTGGCAGCTTAAGTTTATGAGAAAACGATCAAATATGGCGGCTTGATTTTCGACACCTAAATTTACCTCATTATGCATCACAAATTCAAACCAACAAGCATATTTGTCTCACATATGCATATTTGCATCACATAACCATCACATATAAACACCACAATACATAAAAACAGTACTTAAAGCATTATGGATGGTCGGAGTTAATTTCCGGACTGCCGGACTACCTCGTTGTAACTATTCGATGCAATAGAACGAATATGATGTACTACCTCGATGAGATAGGTCGAAAATGAAGGAGAGGATGAGATTGTTGTAGCTTAGCCGACTCAGTTTGGTACACAAAATAATTCAGAAAACCCTCAAATTTTGTATGGTAGTCCACCACTGTATCTAGTTCATTGTGTCAAAATTTCGTACCATTTGGGTTTGTCTAGCTTAGGTTAGTAGTGTCATTAGTGTATTGTAGGTTAGTCTGTCAGCATTTTAGTTTCGTGTTAGGATTTAGTTTCACCAATTTCTCGTGTTCGATTACCCCTATTTATCATACTACATTGTTATATCCAGGTTTTGAATAGAATATCTTTGAGAGGTGTTTACCCGCCTTGATAACAAATTCAAAAAAAAACCAACTAACGAGCATACTGTAGTTTAGATATATCCTGAAAAATTGAATCTAAAAGAAGGAATTGTTCTATTCAGTAATAACTGCTTTCAAAGGCTCATTGCATGACTTCCTATTGTGATGGCCCAATTTCTGACATTGGCTACAACGAATCAGCTTCTTCTCCGTCTCTTCTGTAGATTTTATCCTCTTGTTCTTTGGCATGTCGGGTGCTCTCTTCACATTGGGAGGGAGTACGAATCCATCATAGCAAGATTTTGCTGCAGCAATATTCGCATTCCCTACCAGATATATTGGAATTCATAACACTTTTTGTAATAGTCCACGTGGAAATGCTTGTTAATAAATGAGTAAATATCCGCAGTGGCAGCTTGCATTATAGCAACATTGTGAGCGCATGGAAAGCATTCGATTTTCCATTTCCAACAGAAACAAGAACAATCTCCAAGATCAACAACATATGCATACTTTGAACGCACCTCGTACACATTGGAATGTGAGTAATGCACATGGTATTGAATAGCAGCCTACAACTTCTTCGTTTAACATTATTGCATTGCAGGAGTGAGTGGTTTTGTCCAAGTTGAAACTTCATCTCTCCTCTCTGTCATCTGCTCCATAATCTTAATCTAGGTCTGGTCAAGCATCGTATATACTGGCATTTCACGCTTAAGAGAAATCCAAGTATTAATCGATTCAGCAATACTATTTGCCATGATTCCATAACGGGGACCACGAAAAAAAGCACAACACCAACATTCAAGTGGCATGTATTTCAGAAAAGTTCCTATAATACCTTCTAGAACAACCTCTTTCAATTCTCTCAAGTGGAAACGGTATTCATTGTCGGAAGAGAAATATGTCAGTCGGAAAACCTATTTCTCACTTCAATTTTCTGTTCAGCAGTTGCATTCCCAAACTTGCTCATCATATTGTTCATCAAATGCTTATAGTAGAAAAGGTGAGGATTACCAGGATATACTTTTCAAATGCACTCAAAAGTCCAGCCCGACGATCACTAACATATATAATCTCTCTACCTTGTGGTTCCAGCATGTTCTTCATGTGTTGGAAAAAATATAACTAATTATCTTCTGTTTTTGAATCACATACACATAGCCAAAGGGAACAAGTCTACACATACTAAAAAGAAAACAGAGAAAAAATATGAGTAAGTCTATTCTGGACAGACAATGTTAAACTGACACTCAGTTGAGGGTCCACTGACTATCAGTTGAGGCTCAACTGGGTGTCAGTTGAGGGTAAATTGACTATCAGTTTAGGGTAAAGTGAGTATCAGTTGAGGGTAAACTGAGTATCAAGTCAACAAATTCAGAACATAAACCTTCAGAACGATTTAACTGAATATTAGTTGATGGTCAACTGAGTATCAGTTGAACTGAGTATCAGTTGAACTGAGTATCAGTTTAGGGTCAACTGATACTCAATTAAGGGTAAACTAAGTGTCACCTGACGGTAAACTGAGTATCAGTTGAGGATTATAAAAATTAAAATTTATATTTGTTTTATGTCCTCTCAGTTGCACAAAGGATTTGCCCTTCATATAAGCTCTTCCCAAACGTGTCATCAACATACAACACAGGTAAACAGAATCTAAAACCTTCAAGACATCCAACATATGCAATAAAAAACCTCTAAAATTGATTCGTTTCTGGATCCACGTCCAAAATAAAGGTAGAGACAAGGTTACTCTTTAAAACAGCTTCTTTATACCAACTTAACTTGTTGAATGATTCGGCCTCAGATCCATAAATCATTTTCTTTGCCCTCTTCTTCGCTAACCAAGCTACCTTGTACGATACGTCAAAGCTATGTGATGTCTTCATCTTATTTATAATATCCCTCGGCTTCATTGGCATGTTGTACGTCATATCCACTAAGACGAAAGTTTTAACAATCTTTGATCCCAGAAAATTATGAGTTTCCTTCCTCATAACACCTTGACAAGTATATACGTTATTAATATCATCAACAAAAAAATAGCCCTTGTAAAAAATAGCACACAACAACAATCATATACTAAACTTTCATGAGATAAACAAACTTGAATCCAACTTGGATGGAGTACTTCGTAAGCATTTCTCTAAACTCATTAGCACCTCCTTGAAATTTTTGCCCTTGAGATTGGATGTAAGTTTCCCACTCATTCGACAAATAGGACTTCGTTGGTTCATTCCGATATGCCTCAGTGAGGTAATCGTCTTCATCAAGCACACAAAACGTCTCATCATGATATAGAGAAAAACTCCTACTTGTGCTTCCATTATTCTTAGAAATAGTGACATCAACACAATTCACCTTGTATAAATTCGCACCAATGAACACATCTTGAAATCATTCTCATTATTGAGGGAACAACCACTGCAATCAAGAAGTGAGTAATCAAGTTTGATCACGTCATTTTGACAGAACTCAAACCTCTGACAAATGTATTAGAAAAGAGTGGCATAACTCATATGTTGATTAACAGATAACACCAATCCCCTCCCAGAATACAAGAACTTAACAACAACACTCTTGTATGAAAAAGGAAACAAGTATTAAATTTAAAAATAATACCAGAAAAGGTTATTATTCAAACACTGCAGCCTCTCTGAATGGTTCAACTGAGTATCAGTTTAGGGTAAATTGATACATAGTTTAGGGTCAACTAATACTCAGTTGAGGGTAAACTGAGTATCAGTTTAGTGTCAACTGAGTATTAGTTTAACGTCTGTAACTGCATATTCCAACTTAAATCAACTAAAACTCAACACAACAATTTAAAAAATACAACGATTCATCAAACACATCTCAACATAATAAAACACATGCATAATCAAATCAAAAACATAAACCAATCAGCAGCATTACAAAACAAAAACTCCAAAACTCAAAAGCAAACACAGATTCAATTTCAACAGATTAAAAAGCTCAACACAAATTCGATTTCAACATATTCAAAACCAAAACTCACCTATCTCGAGTGTCTAAATCCATGACAAAATCATAGGTTGCTAATTCCATAAAAGCTTCGTTGGCTTCATTGCACAGAATCAATTCCCTCACGATTCGAATTTCAAATCTGCCTCTTCCAGCTCCCTCCAACGACGACGGTGGCTCCCTCCTAGCTCTCTCTCTCTCTCTCTCTCTCTCTCTCTCTCTCTCAGACGGCTGTCCCAAATTCAAATCTTAAAAAATTTGAAATCAGTTTGTTATGCACACTTATAGTTAGGGCTGGGATTTTCAAACCGAAAACCGAAAAAATTCGAGCCGAATCCGATCCGTGACCGAAAAAAATCGAATCCGAATAAATCCGAACCGAAAAACCGAAAAATCCGTTAAATTATGGTTTGGTTCGGTTTAGGGTTTCTGAAATCCGAACCGATCCGTTCAAACCGAACTTTATGAAACGTTGTCGTTTTTAATTAGCCGGTCTGTATACCGTGTATAGTTTCATTAGTTTGTAGTCTTTGTACTGTATAGTGTATACACACGAAGAGAAATTAAATTAGAAACCCTAAATATGAGCAGCCGTCCTCTCTCAAAACACCCAAACAGACTACCTCTTCACTCATACCAAATCGTCACTCTCACTGGATCCTCTCACTGAGTGGAAAGAGTTGCTGGAGAGGGTTGTAATTGCTGCAAATTGTTGGTTTTAAACTGTTTTGAACTGTAATTTTGCTGGAATTGCTTGAACTGTTTTGAGAATTGTTTTGAGAAATGTGATGTTTTGAACTGTTTTGAGAACTGTTTTGCTGGAATTGTTGGCTTGAACTATTTTGAGAACTGTTCTGAGAACTGGAGAGAACTGTTTATTAAGAATGTTGTTGAATTGTAACTATGTTGGTTTGTGACTTTGTGATGTGTTTTAAATTGATGGATTAAAGTTACATGTTGGATTGTATAACTGGATTAGAGTATCACTCTATTAGTGTATTGTTGATTTTAAGAACTTAGATTTTGTAAACAGGTGAATAGATTTTTTTTTCATTTCTTTTTATGAAAAAAAAAACCGAAAAATCGGAAAAAATCCGAAAATTTATCCGATCCAAACCAAACCGATTGCTACGGTTTGAAAGTTCGAATTTACAAAAACCGAACCGAACCGAACCGCTGAAATATTTGTGGTTTGGTTTGGTTTGGGCAAAAATCCGAACCGTTCGCACCGAATCCCAGCCCTACTTATAGTAGGGGTAAAAATGGAAAGAAAAAAATAGATAAGGTGAACTTGGTGGATGGGAAAGATTCACTTAGAGTTAGTTGGGTAATGAGAATTTTTCAAACTCTTCGTGACTAGTGGGAAATATTTTCCAAAAATTAGGACTAATGGGAATTTTTCTTTTTTCTTTTGGGTTACTGTAGATGATCAAACACCTGGTGACGAATCCATGCATGTTCTAATCTTTTTCTTTTGGGTTACTTTATATTGATGATCAAATTAGATATGGTCATTTATAATAGGGGTCACCATTTGACCTATAGGCCCAAAAAGTCTGTGGGCAGCCCGAGGCCTGAAAAGCCCAAACTCGGCCCAGTCCAAATTTAAGCCAGAAAAAGTCTGGCTCTATGGGCATAAGGCCGGGTTCGAGCTGAGGTCCCAAAGCCCATGGGCCCAAAAAAGCCCGGCCCGTCATGGCCCGTCGAGGCCCGCCCGGCTCGGCTCGTAAGACCAAGCCCATGAAGCACATCAATTGTATATGTTATAGATTATTTTATCAATATTAACCTCTAAACTCTCTAATTTACCTTGATATCATTCATTTATATACTAAATATCAATTTTTGAGGCTTATATATTATTTAGTGTATATAATTGTTGATATAGTTGATAATTAAACACTCTTAATTTTAAGTGTTTTCATTTAATACAAAAAAGCCAAGCCCAGCCCGACCTGGCCCTAAAAGTCTAATAAAACCCGAGGCCTAAAAAGCTTATGGAAAACTCGTAAACTTCAAATTTTCAAAAAGATCGACCCGACCCGGCCCATTGCCGACCCCTAATTTATAACGTATCAGGATTCTGCTGACCTTAATTAACATTCATGATTAGCTTAGCTTGCTTTTGTGCTCAACAGAAAAATTAGAAATATAAAAATTTCTTTCCCGTACAAAAATGAGAGAGCAAAGTAGGGAAGTAGCATAAGATCGAGTTTGTAACTACGTATCATTCATAGGGAAAGTGATGGAATTATTCGACAAGCAAGGTGAAACTTAGCTAGAGAAATATATCTGACTAATGTAGTACATTGGATCAGGTAATTTGAATGTCCGCTGGCCAACGTTTGTCCCTAAGATATCACTCCATTGATCACCAATGTTCCCAATTATACTGAATCCACTTTTCTCAAGCTTCTTCCTCTCAGCCGACTTGTACACAACCGCTGTCTTACCAGAGGAAGATGTTGCGGGTTTCCACTCCCAGTGGCCAGCTCAGGCACGAAACTCCGGGAACATGGCTTCCACGGGAACCGTGTTTTGGCCGGAGGAGATGAATCTGCTGGGATATAGCATTATTTGAAGCTTCTACTGTCGCTAAGAGGAAGAAGAGTAGAACCGGCAATGTTCTCATGTTACTTGGTAAGACCGCAAGAGAGGAGGAAAATTCTCGGTTTTGTTTTATCGTTGCCGGCCAAGTTGTGCATGCTGTATAGCGATTTTCATCTCAAAATTACCCTAACTTTCAGGTTATTAACGTGAATGCCCCTGTAATTGTACACTTGGGATCATATGGCTATTTCTTTTAGTTTGGAAATGATATATTGTGGCAGTTTTTAATGAACATTCGTATATCATGACCGTGATATCACTAGTATGTCCATATGAGGTTTTTGGAAACCTAGCCAAGTTTTGTTCTCATATATTTGGTTACTTGGTGTCGTCATCTACTTGACTACTTCAGAACTAGCTTGCTAGATAGTCACATACAGTTACCGTCATGCATGTTATATATCAACGTGGTGATTGACTGATTGTGATTTGTCTTTCCTTGAGAAGCTCGATGTGGACTATATATATATGGAACACTGATTAGTTTCAAATAGATTTACATCATATACATCATCACACTTGAGATTGACTTGATTTGCAATGTGAGAAAGTATATGCCCTTGATCGAATTGGTTGAAATTTGAATATGTTTGGTGGGAAAAAGTAGTCTAACTAGGTAGGCGAAGTAGCTTGGTGATTTGATATGGTTGTCGTTAATTGGACCGAATGTCATCTTGCATGCGTCTACATTGTAATCTACCTTTTCTGTATATATACGTACTGGCAGGCTGAATAGGGCATTCGATCGATTAGTATCATATTCTTTTTGTAACATGCATCTCCAGCCATTGTAGGATTTTGTAGCTCTACTACTAACTAAGCTTTCAATCTCATTAACAAAGGAAATCACACAGGTAACAACTTCAATATTCTTTTGGACTATTTATTTGGATACGTGTAGCTAGATACAGAACTCTTGTTCTTGCGGTGTTGATCGATGGCATATTTTGTTCTTGAGCCATGTATAAATGGTAAAGGGGATCGAATCCAATACATAAAGTTCACATATATGCTATCATATTTCAGAGAGAACAATTGTAGGTAAATCGGCAAGCCATCATCGCCTACGTTGATAAGAGTCAGCAGAAGAGATTCGAGGAGCCCAGCTGATATATGAGGCTTCCCTAGAGAGAAAGTGATCGAAAAGATCGAAGAAAAACGGAAAGCCCGACCATGGCCAACACCATAATATATATCGATATCAAAGAAGATCTTTTGTTAAGTGTTGAGATATAAAATATATATATATATATATATTGAAAATAATATATGGGCCACATAATTTATATCAAATCTGTCGAGAAGCAAGAGGCCACAATGTGCAAAAGGGGTATACACGTACGAAGTTCACATGTACAACAAATAACCAGAAAAGAAGAAGTCCAATGTACAAATGAGTTCCGTTGCTTGCCACCTCTAGAATCTGATCTCTTCAAGTTTTTGGCTCTAATCACAATTCAAGTCTTCAAAGTTAAATGAAACTCAACTTCTTGCTCATCGGGTCTCTTTATATACACATACATGACAATAAAAAAAAATAAAAAAAGAGGAGCAACAACAACAACAAAAGGAGGGGAACAGCCAACAAGTAGTTCAAAGGGGGGGCTCACACACGACTCCGACTAACATATTTCTTTTGCAAGTTTATTGTTTGTCATCGAATCCGACCTAGTCCACGTTTGCAAACGGGTGCAGTTCTGAATTCGATGAATTCAATGAGCTCCGAAGAGGCAGAATCCTGCCAAAATTAAATCAACAAACACACTTGTTCAAAATGAGCCCCTGCTCTTTCATGAAGGCGGTACAGCAACCTGAGTTGCCACAAAGCTCAAGCACCAAAAATCTTCTCTCGGGCACCAACTTGACCCAGCCTCCTCTGACACTCTCGAGTCAAGCGACACAGCTGCGAAACCAAACAAAACAAAAGGAAGGCAAAAAACCAGAGCACTGCCCAGAAACAACAACAAATGATCTTTGTGTCGACTGCCTGGCATTTTGTCGAACACTTGGTGTTCACACAAGGGCGGTCTTGACCCAAGGCAAGCAGGGCACTAGCCCAGGACCCAAAATTTTAAGGGGCCCAAAATTTTTCTTTGCTAGTTAAAAAAAAAATGTATCTTTATTTTTTTTTCTAACCCTATGTTTTCTGCGCCTCTTTCTCTCTGCACAAAGTCTCTTTGTGATTCTTGCTAATCTCTTCATCTTCCTTTCTTCAATCTTCTTATCAATTTCCAAGAAATAAGCTATAATCATGGAACAAATGCAATATACCTGTTACCCATTCAATATGAAAAAGATCAATTATATTCTTCCATTTCACTCTATAAATATGGCTGAGAATTACCCCAAAATTTTCATCGTTTTTTACTCTCTCTCAATCTCCCTCTCTCAGTCTCTCAATTTTGTTGATGACAATTCCACAAACCTAAAGTTCCAAAGACCCAAGTTTTCTAAATCGGTAGTTCGGTATGTCAACAAAATCTCATTCTTGTAATCTTGTTACTGTGTTTTTTTAAGTATGAATTGATTGAATTATGAATGAACAACAATATTATGTTTTATAGGTTTTTTCTTTTCTTTTCCTCTTTTCAGGTTTGGAGCTCAAAGAGGTTTTTCAAATTTAGCATACACAAAATACAGTTTGGCAAAAAGTGAATTATATCTAGATTCGATCTATTGTTTGATTGATATTTGTTCTTTTCTTGTTTATTGGAGTAATGAAGATATCGGCTTCGGGTTGTGAAAAAAGAAAAAGAAAAAAAACAGGAAGTAGATTTTATAAACTCACAAAGAAGTTCTCTAGATAATTTATTTTTTTTTTAAAAAAATATTTGTTCTTTCGGAAAATCAAGGTGAAAATGTGGTAGCCGAAGAAGTTGATGTATGTGAGAATGAAATTGAAGTAACTAAAATAGTTCAAGATCTAGGTGAAAATGAAAATGAGGTAATCGAAGGAGTTCAAGGTATAGGTGAACATGAAATTGTTCAATCCGAAAATATGGAAGAACCAAATGTGCTTGAAAATGAGAATAATTAAATAAATCATGTGACTGAACCTTCACCAGGTACAATGCCTTTAAACATATATGATCCTAAAATTTGGGATAATTTAAGTAGAAAAATGAGAGATTTACTTGTTGAAAAGGGTCCTATGAGAGAATTTAATGTTGTTTTTCCTGAGAATAAGTTAAATAGGGGGTTTCGATGGACTATTATTCCCAAAAGATTGGAAATAATGGTGAACTTTCCGATAGAAAATGTTTAGTTTACTCAAACAAATTGGATAGAGTATTTTGTTTTTGTTGTAAAGTTGTAAGAAAAGCTAATTCTAGAAATCAATTAGCTTATGATGGAATTGATGATTGGAAACACTTGGGAGATAAGCTTAGAGAACATGAAAAAAGTCGTGAACACCTCTATAACCGTAGAGATTGGAATGAGCTACGAGTGAGATTGAGAACAAATCAAATAATTGATAAAGAATTACAAGAGAAAATAAAGAAAGATACTGAGTATTGGAAAGAAGTCATTGTTAGAATAATTGTTGTTGTTAAACATCTTGCTATGAATAATTTATCTTTTCATGAGAAAAATAAAAAAATATTTAAGGATTCAAATGGAATTTTTTTTGGATTTCTTGAATCAATAGGAGAGTTTGATCCAATAATGAAACAACATTTTTGAAAGGACCCGACCCTAAATTAACTATTAATCTAGGATCAAGCCCAATTGACTGACCCTAATCTACTAGTTTCTGTGAAAATTTTGACATAACTTTCCTTACAAAAGAGACACCCACAAACATGCAAGGAAAACGGACACTCCTCAGGTAAACCCACAAACAATACCGTGGACCACCGATGTCCATCCAAATTTCTTAACGTAAGACTCGAATTAAACCTGATACATTATTCAGAATTGGGAAACATAACTCCAGTAAATACACTGATTCATAAACAAAGAAACTCAACTCAACAACTATACGAGTGACAACCTATTCACAAGTGTCTCACAAAGAAGATACCACAAAACTAGTATCCAATGTGACTTCAATAACACAAGAAACTTACTGACAGTGAGCAAGAACTTACTGCTAAAGGAATTAACTGATGAACTCGACAACATCTAGTACCCTCATGATACACACTGCAATATGGGTAAAGAAAACCGAAAAGCCCAAAAAAAAGACATATAAAATCATAAAAAATGTTAGAGTGAGTGGACGAAAATAATATTTCACTTTTTAACTGAAACTGTAAATAATATGCCCTTCAAATATAATGTGCATAAAAATAATGCAAGTCTGAAAATAAATATGATACGAGTTTAAAACCGTGGGGTCCCTCTCGGACACATTTGCAACAGTACAGTCTAAATCACGGGATCCCAGACCCACACGTGATTATATAGTCAGAAAGACCTCGGGTTAGGATATCTGTCTCCCCCCCCCGGAGCATCTCGGAGATCAGCCGAGCATGCCAATGCATCGATGCCATTAATATCACTGAGACTGTACTCTGTGTAAAACAAATTATATTTGTTTCCATGCACATGCATAATCGTAAGTGCATACTCGTACGGTATATAATCATAAAATGCATAATCGTAAATGCATACTCATACGTGCATAATCATAAAATGCATAATCACAAATGCATAATCATAAAATATATAAATTAAGACTCGTAGGTCAATGGTGAAAATAAAATGTCCACTCACAGGTTGCCGAGATAAATATAAAGCTGAAACCCAGTTGATCGGCACAATTATTCATCTGATACGCCCGCTAACTCATGATCCTGAAACCACGATTAAAATTAATATCTGAATTCAATTCCCTGTAATCCCTCACTTCAAAGAGTCACAAACAAATCTTGAATATCAAACGACTCACAAATAAACGGATAATCAAAGCATCCTTTAATATTGTCGTGAATTAAACTGATAATTGTCCGATTAAATACTCGCCCAAATTTAACAAACTCAAATCCAAATATAAACTTCACCATTGTGTTCGGCACGCAAAAATAAGCGAAACGACATAAAACTTTTCGAAAATTTCACCTCGTCGGAGATCTGTCGCCACCACCGGCCGCTGGAATTCCACCAACCCAGAAATCTTCGACCTATACATTAGTTTAAAGATCTCAACATTTCCAACAACTTTGTAATTCAATGCTAAGGCCAATTTTAATTGAAAAATGTCCAAAACTCACCGTGAAGTTCAAAAACCTCGCTGGAATTTCCATACTCCGATCGGCCACCACCGGCCACGGCAAGACCCAATACCACTTGGGTTCAACTCACCAAGCCATGGGCTACAAAACCCCTATGAAGTTGACCACCAATGCCGCCGTCTCCGCCACCTCCGTCACCCGCGAATCCGACCAAAAATTCCTCCTCTTCATCACGTCGTTTCTTCTTCCTCCGGTCACCAACGAGGGCGATCCACCTACCAAATGAAAGAGGAGCCCAAGCCTAACAATTCTCATCAAGGAGTCACGGCCAAATATGGCCGGAAAAGAGCACACCGCCGGCAAAAAGATTCGGCCACAAAACGGGTCGATTTGACCCGTGGGTCAACTCAGTCAAACCCACAAAACCCCAAAATGGAAACTTTCCCAATTTGTCACATATTTATATCGTATATATATACCGTACACATACATTTTCAAATTAACGGTTCAAAACAAATCTGATCAAGATCAGACGGTCCCGATTAAATCAACAATAAAAATAACACTTTTATATATATTCACCAACCGACTTCAAAACTCAATAAAATATTGCTCGCTTATCTGAAAAATTCTTCGAAAATTCCCATGATCTCAAAATTAAGTACTCTACAATTCTCATGAAGGAAGTCAATACAAATTCTCGCCTGGTGAAATAGTCGTTAACAAACCTAATTATGCAACTAATCTGTGATAATTCAATTTCGTGCTGATTAATATGTAGATTTTTGTTCGGGTTGTCACAATTTTTTGACTCATTCAAGAGAAAAATATTCATTATCATTATCTTAGTCATAGAATATAAAATGAATTGATAGCTATGTTGGCATCAAGTGTCAAGAGTGCGATTATAAAGAAGATTAGAGAGGCTAGATATTTTTCCGTGATTCTTGATTGCACCCCTGATGCTAGTCACCAAGAGCAAATGACTTTGATAATAAGATGTGTAGATGTTGCAAGTCATCCTATAAAAGTAGAAGAGTATTTTTTGGAGTTTTTAAATGTAAGAGATACATCGGACTTGGGTCTTTTTAATGTACTAAAAGCTGCTTTAAGTTCACTTGATTTAGATATTGGTGATGTGAGAGGACAAGCTTATGATAATGGTTCCAATATGAAGGGAAAAAACAAGGCTTTCAAATGAGGTTACTTGACATTAATCCTAGAGCATTTTATATGCCATGTGGCTGTCATTCTCTTAATTTAGTACTTTGTGATATGGCAAATTCTTGGGGCCAAAAGGAAAATCATTTTTTGGAGCATGTCAAGCAATTTACAATGTAGTTGTTAATTCAACAAGGCGATGGAGTCTTTTACTTGAATATGTAGATGAGGTAACTTTGAAATCTTTGTCGGCTACACGATGGGAAAGTCGCATTGATATGTCAAGCAATTTACAATGTGTTTACTAATTCAACAAAGCGATGAAATCTTTTACTTGAATATGTAGATGAGTTAACTTTAAAATCTTTGTCGGCTACACGATGGGAAAGTCGCATTGATAGGGTGAAAGAAATATAAAAAAAATCAATTTTTCAAAATAAGAGAAGCTTTACTCAAACTTGTTGAAGTTAGTGATGAATATGAAAATCATTCGAGTTGGGAAGCGGAGAAATTATTCGATGGTAAATTTTCTAGCTTTGGGTTCATTTTAAGTTTGGTTATATGGCATGATATTTTGCACAAAATAAACATGGTGAGTAAAAATTTGCATGCTAGAGATATGATTTTAGATGTTGCTATTAGAAGTTTAAAAGGGTTGATTTCGTTTTTTGAAAAATATGAAGAAGATGGATTTGTTTCTGCTATGATTGATGCTAAAAAAATTGCAGTTGAAATAGGTATTGATCTTGTATTTCATGTGAAGCGTAGGGTTATAAGAAAAATAAAGTTTGATGAAATTCCCGATACTGATTGAGAACAACAATCAACTCAAGAAAATTTTAGAACTAATTATTTTCTTGTTTTAGTTGATATGGCTCTTTCTCAATTAAAGAATAGATATGAACAAATGGAAAATTTTGAGTCTATATTTGGCTTCTTATTTAATGCATCACAATTGAATTCATTGGATGGTGAAGAAATGAAAAATTGTTGTTTAAAACTTGAACTTGCTTTGAAACATGGTGATGTGTCTGATATTGATGCAAAATATTTATTTTCTGAGTTAGAAATGTTGCAGAAGATGCTACCAAATGAAGCATGTGTAACTGGAAAACCATGGAATTCCATAAAAATTATGGAATTTGCAAAAAAAATGGATATGTTTCCAAACATTCTGGTTGCTTATAAGATTTTATTGACTGTACATGTTACAGTGACATTTGCAGAAAGATGTTTTTCAAAATTAAAGTTATTGAAATCTTATTTGCAGTCAATGATGACTCAAGATAGATTGAATGGTTTAACAATATTGAGTATGGAGAAGAGCATGGTGAAGAATATCAATTTTGAGCATATAATTGATGATTTTGCATCTAAAAATGCGAGGAGAAGTCATTTTAGATGAGAAGTCATTTTAGTTGATTGGTTTTAAGTAATGTAATCTTTGTTAATCGGAGTATTGATTTTATGTCCCCTCCATTATGTAATATTTTTTTAATTAATATAACTTCTTTTTTTCGTATAAGGGGTCCAATTCCGTTCCTCGCTCTGGGCCTAAAATGCTTTGGACCGACCCTGTGTGCACATCTCTTACCATCAACGTCAAGAGAAAAGGGACATGATCACTTATTCTCAAATCAACAAAAATGCAATGACAACAATAATACAGAGATTGAGAGTTTCTTTCTGATTCCCGAAAAGTTTCAAAATTGATGATGTCTTCCCGTCAAATTCCACCGGCAGAGGAAGAACAAGAAAATCAAATCTCTCAATCGAGCTCCGAGTTTCTCAACAACAACAACAACAACAACAACAAAAAGTTGAAGAGGAGGAGCTTGATGTTGTTGTCGTTAAAAGAACAAGAGCTTGGTTGCTTTGCGACAGTAAAAGAAGATGAAAAAGAAGATGAAAAAGAAGATGAAAAAGAAGAAGTTGTGTGAAGAAGAAAGGAGAAAAGAAAGAAGATGTACGTGAAAAAGAGAGAGAGAACAAAGAGAAAAGGGAAAACGATAACAAAAGATAGTTTTAGTATCAATAATACAAAAAACCTAACCACCCTAAGATTTAGACAACTAAGGACACGGGTCCAAGCCCAAAAATGTAGTAACACTGGTCTGATCCATTAGATTGAAGAAAAATACATTTACCCTCCTATTTATATTAAAAACCCTACTACACAAATTATAATTTACAATAGCAATCTCTCTCTCTCTCTCTCTCTCTCTCTCTCTCTCTCTCTCTCTCTCGATCGATCGACCGACCGACTACCATACAGTAGCAGCATCTCGACCTCCAAGCTTGACCACCACCTCGCGCGTAGTTGACTTGCAGTGTCGCAGCCTCCACCTCAGGTTGCCGCACCTACAGTCGCTCGCCGTCGCGTCACTCCGCCCGAGATTGATCCCAGATCCCAGTTGTCCCTCTCATTTGCCTCGGGTCACACAATCGAGCTGCAATATATTTGGCTTCCACCGTAAAATTTTCAGCAACAGTGTTTTCGATGTTTTTGTAGCAGTGTCGTATTTTTTTAATTTTTTAGTAGCAATATTTTTTTTTAATTTTCAGTAACAATGTTTTCGATGTTTCTGTAGCAGTGTCGTATTTTTTTAATTTTTCAGTGGCAATGTTTTTTTTTTAATTTTCAGTAACAATGTTTTCGATGTTTCTGTAGCAGTGTCGTATTTTTTTAATTTTCAGTAGTAGTGTTTTCGAGTCTGTTAATGCGTTTGAGGACTGCTACTATATTTTTGGGACTGCTACTACATTTTCGGTTCAAGGACTGCTACTACGTTTTTGGAACTGCTACTATATTTTCGGTCCGAGGACTGCTACTGTATTTTTGGGACTATTATTGCATTTTGTTCAAGGACTGCTACTTAAAATTGAATACATAAAAAAATTTGAATAAACAAATATTAGACTAAAAAGTATTAAGAAGAAAAAAAATAATTTTAAGTAATTTCTGATAAAATAATTTTTTTTGAAAAGAAAAAAAAAGATTTTTTAAAATTAATTTCGGATAAAATATTTTTTAAAAATTAAAAAATATATTATTAAATACATACAAAAAGACAAGGTAGGGTATAAAAGTAAATTTATACTTGTCACATGACAGCCTATAAGCAACTTGTCCTTATTTGTAAGATTTTGTCCTTCATTATCTAAAATAAAGGGTCTTGTCCTTAAGAGTATTTGGTTCCTCCATATTGTCTTTTCGTGTAGTTTGCTTTACAGAGAAAAAAGAATGAAGCATGTGGGCACATAAGAAGAAGAGAAGAAAGAAAAGAAAAAGAGAAAGAAAAAAATATGCTAGGGCGTGGGGCCATGGGTGTTCACATCAAATTTGGGCCCATACAAGCTAAAGTTCTCCTTCTATTTTTGAGCCCAATATCAATTTTGCCAGTCACTTCTCTACAGTTGAGACGACAGTTCTTAACAACTCAATAGAATCATTAAATAAAAAATATTGGCACGAAAGCAAAGTCTAAAAATAAAAATAAAAATAAATAAAAAATAACTTGTCAAGAGCTACAATTGTTTGATCCCTTTAAAGGGATAAATCGTCACGTTACCTTACCCAAAAAAAAGAAGATCTTTTGAATGAAAAGTCACAAATGGTTCTCACTTTCTTACAACAAGACGTTGGGTGCATGTTGATGCGGATCGTCCTTCCTCTTCTAGCAAGAAATTATGCAGCACCATGTTTTCTTATACATCTACATTAAGGGCTCCCCTAAGTTATTTTTGTGAGTTCTGTCAGCTCGGTATCCAATTCAGATCTAATCATGCATATCTTAAGTAGTAGTTGGATCACATCATCAAAATACATAGCTTAATTTAGCGAGTTTGCTTCATATCATCCGAATGAGGGCTGATACAAACTAAAAAAAGGCCTATTGTTTGTATCTGGGCTGGCCCAAATACAAAACTAGATCAAAGTTCAAACCCAGCCTTTTCACTACGAGCTGTCTCCTCTCTCTCTCTCTCTCTCTCTCTCTCTCTCTCTCTCTCTCTCTCTCTCCAGCGCTCCGCCGCTGGCTGGGTTTTGAGTTTCAGTGATCCACTCTACTCTTAAACCCTGAAAAAACAAGAAGATCCGGAAACATTTCTTCTTCACCATGCTCTCTCGTCTCCTCCCCAAACCCTCACATTTCTCTCTCCTCACCCGAATCTCCTCAAAATTACAACCATGTCCCCACTCCCACTCCCACCCCCAAATCCAAAACCCTACTACTACTACCTTCACCGCCTTCCGACCCAGATTCTTCTCCACGGGCGACGACCAATCCCGCCGCGGCACGTGGAACCTCTCCTCGGAGACCGATGACAAGTTCGACCCTCTCTTCGGGACATCGGAAGAACCCGCCGATTCGTGGAAGCGCGAGCACCAATCCCCTCGCGACACGTGGAAGCTCGCCGATGAGAAGTCCGAGCCTCCGTTGGACGACGGCCCCAGGATATCGGAAGAGTTCAGCGGTTCTCGGCATCGCCAGGACCAATCGCCTGCGGACACGTGGAAGCTTACGGATGACAAGTCCGAGTCTCCGTTCGATGACGACGGCGCCGGTTCTCGGCAGCGCGGGGACCAATCCCAAGGCGACACGTGGAAGCTTGCCGCTGAGAAATCTGACTCTCCGTTCGGCGACGGTGACGAGTGGGAGACGGCGGAGGGGTTTAAGCAGTGGAGCTTGGGAGGGGAGGAGGATAAGGGCGAGGATTTGTTTAATGGTGTGGTGAGTGATGAAGCTAGTGTGCAATTAGAAGATGATTATGAGGCTAAGAGAATAGAGGAAGCTAAGAAGCTTGAGATACAGGAGAAAGAGCTCACTGCTGTTCTCAAAGGTAGTACTCGTTTTCATGTTTATGGAGTTTTGATAAAGAATAGTCAGGAAAACACAGGTTTTGCTCTGCTTTCGAGAGTCTGACAAGTTTTGATCAAAGCTTCTACTTTTCAAGTAATTGACTAAGGTTGACCAACAGATACTTAAGTTTATCAGCTAGTTTGAATGATGAAGCTGCCGTTTTTTTTGCTTTATATGTGCATTGTTGATGTGCTGACTTGACTTTCTATGGAATAGCTTGAGTGATTAGTATTTTTAAAGTTGATGCTGTCCAAATGTGATAACTGCAGGTCCTGACCGTGCATTTGGTGACCTAATTGCTGCGTCTGGTATCACAGATGAGATGCTCGATAGTTTGATTGCATTGAAAGATTTTGAAGGGTTAACGGGATTGCCTCCACTACATGAAATTGAAGACATGCGTTACGAGAAAAATACAAGAAAGTCATCAAGAGCTGATATAGAGCGACAGAAACAAGAGGAAGTTGCCAAGGCAAGAGTGAGACTGGTGGACGACAAAGGAAGAGCTTATGGGACAGGAAGAAGGAAATGCAGTATAGCACGTGTCTGGATTTCACCTGGTGATGGTAATTTTGTCATCAACGATAAACAATTTGATGTCTATTTTCCAATGCTTGATCATCGTGCTGCTATCCTTCGACCTTTCTCTGAGACAAAAACTCTAGGCCTTTGGGACATCAATTGCACTGTTCAAGGAGGGGGACTTTCTGGTGAGTCTAAGACCTATGCATATTATTTTGCCTTATATGTTACCATCTTTTACTGTATTGCTGAGATTCATATGAGCTTACCACTTGTTAGAGCATCTGCACCGTTTAGGACTTTCTATTGGCCAAGAAATTTCTATTTGAAGAAGTTCAATCACTATTCATCGAATAGGAAGTTCTATTTATGTTTTTCGTGCAGCGGTGCCAAAAATAGGACTCCCTATTACTATCTATTAATTATAAAAATTTAATTTTTATTTTTTTGTAATATTTATAGAAAAATGGTAGGAGGTTATTTGAATTTTTTTGGGATTTTTTTTGCAATTTTGTAGGGTTTTTAAGCAAAAAATGGAAATCAGTCCGTTATATATTTCAGTAGCTGTTTGAATTAAACCTAGGTTGTTGGATTACATTTTCGAATTGAAATCAGCGGCCCAGATCTTTATTGTTGGGCTTTTCTGGCAGATGAGATTGCCACGTGTAGACCATTAATTGGTCTATAATCCACCGTAAAAAAATTACTTATTACTGGCGCGTGGTTTACATGTGCCTTAAACAAACAAAAAAACCTCAACCTGGCGTCACCCATGTGGGTGGGATCCACCAGGGAGGAATTCCTTCACCACGATCGATTTGAGGACGCCGGGGAGGAATCCGTCAACATCCGGTCCTCCTCCCCTATTTTCTCCGCTGCACCAAATTTTCAGAGAGGAATTCCTCTTGCCGGCGGCCCCCACCAGGAATTCCTCCTTTTTCCCCAGAATTTCCCCACCGCTGCAGATACTCTTGGAAAAATTATTCGGCACACAACATTGCAAGTGCACTGCATCACGTGGCATGAATTTATTGGCTTAACATTAGTGACATGAGAGACTGTTTTCCTTGTTTACCCTTCACCATTCACCACCCAAAATGTCGTCGGCCACTGCCCTCTGGAAACCCAGAGAGGCTGCGCAGCTCACCCTCGTGCACGCTTTGCTCTTGCTAACGCAACCCCGTGTGCGCAACTCACTCTCTCTCACCCAACCCTCTCTTGCGGCGCATCATGGGATATTTGGGCCATCATTCTTCTGGGATTTGTACATCAATTCTTTTGCAATACCCAGATAAAACTCAGGTGATTGATCTGGTTCATACCAGATCTCTCCTCCATGGGTCATCTTCTTCTGCATCCCCCCCCCCCCCCCCCCCCCCCCCCACTTGAGGTGCGATGGCACGAGTTAAGGCACGACCAGTGGAAGGGAGCAAGAGTGCGACTTGTGGGGGAACAAGAGCAGTTTCCAGTTGCTGGATATCAGTGTTGGTTGTGAAGGAGATGAGGGCAAAACAGTAAAATACTCAAATTATTTCTTATTTTTAATCCAAACACATTAAATCTTTTTTAGTTTACAACCGATTAAATTTTGCCACATAGGTAGTGCACTTGCACTGCTGGGTACCAAATACCTTCTGCCACTTGTTACATTGTGAACCTCAAATGTATCTTGTTGCAAATCATGATTCAAACAATTTTTCTTACCAGAAGTTGATAAAGTAAATTAATAACCTTCCACAATAGGTTGATAGCTGAAATCAATATTTGTCAGAATCCTGAATGGATGCTTACAACAAATGGCTTTTAATCCTAACTAAATAGTAGCAGGTACTTTTACTTTTCTTTGAGCCTACTTTTCTCATTTATTTCATCATTAGGTTAAAGTTTCCAAACAAGATGTTGATATCAAATTTATGTAGAACTAATCATTTCGTTTGTGTATCATATATATCAATTTTTCTTTTCTTTTCTGAAAAGTCTAATTGCATGTAGGCGTAAATATAGTATGTGAAAGGCTGAAAGTATGTAACCTGATGTCAATTGTTTTTCATCACAATATAATCTTTTTCTGATGTTCAGGCGTTTATCAAGTGTTTTGTTGTCTATTTTTAAGCATAAAATTGAAAAACATGTTTTGTCCAGGCCAAGTTGGAGCAATACGATTAGGAATTAGCAGGGCCTTACAAAATTGGGAACCAGACCTGCGACCTACTCTGAAAGCTTGTATGATATCTCCCCTTTCCTTTGACTTTTTGTTCTCGACTTACACTTCCAGACATTTGTCAAATGAACTTCTACCACATGCTCTTTAAATTCCTTCTTGCTTATCCACTTTGGTTGTGCTTGCAGCTGGTTTCTTGACTAGGGACTCACGCGTGGTGGAAAGGAAGAAACCAGGAAAAGCAAAAGCAAGAAAGAGCTTCCAATGGGTCAAGCGTTGATACGTTGTTGCAAGGTTGTTTGTGCACAATCAATTTTGTTTAAAATTTAAATTGTGATTCACTGCAATAACTTGTTGAATTTCCTCTTATGGCCTCAAATAGCGTTGATAGTGGTGTAGCTTGTACTAGTTCAGCTGTCCTACAAGAGTGTGAAGAATATCATTGGTCGTTTGAGTTGAGTTGTACAATTTTGAAGCAAAGTTCAATTGGTGATTATGTCTTCTAATCTTCAATTTGATGTTGTACAACACAAGAACGAAGAAACCATTACATATTGTTTTGTTAGTGTTACCTTGGTTCAATTTGTTCATATTTCTCTGTCAATGTTGTGTTTTGTGTCCAGATAGTTCTTTGCTGGTTGGCCCAACATGTTCAGCTTTTGCATCTCAGATTCTCTGTTCAATGTTACAGAAATGATAGCTGAATAAGCAATTGCATTGAACCTTGTTAGATCTCATTATTCTCATAGCTGTGACGGCCTTCTAGTCTTTTATTCAAGCTGAAAGAGGAAAACAATTCTGCAAATAATGTCTTTCTTTTTGTCCTCTAAAAGTATTGATACAACATTGGAGTAACTTTGTCAATCAGCCACAATAGCTAATAAAAAAAGCAAAGAATGCAAAATTGGGTGCAACCACAAGCTTTTGTGGCTATACATCAAAAACACTTGATCACCCTAAAGGGCTCACAACCCATCCTGTGATTGGACTCTGCCTTCAAACTCTAAATTTCCTATGCGAACCACTCGGCAATCGTTCAAGAACTGCATATGTTATTGAGTCGGGTGTCAAACCCTGCTGCCTCAGTTTTGCATACAAGTCCACTGCCTCGGAAGTCCTCTCAAGACAATCAAGCAATATGTTGTACATCACAATGTTAGGACAGCAACCTTGAGCAAGCCTGTCATCGAACAACCTGCATGCCATTTCAACTCTATCCGTCTTTCCAACGCCCTCGATTAGAGTGCTGTAGGTGACGACATCGGGGCTGAACCCTTTTTCCTGCATCTCCTTGAACCTCATGTGGGCTTCATCCACATCACCATTCTTCCCAAGGCAATTGATCAAGGAATTGTATGAAATGATATCGGGTCTACACTTGCTGTTCTCAAGCTGTTCGAATATTGTCATCGCTTCATCGACCTTCCCAGACCAACCAAAGCTGGAAATCAGAAAGTTGTATGTAAATATATCCGGCACAGGGCCATCTGTTTTCATCTTCTCATACACTTCTTGAAGATGTGATATTTGCTATAATCTCCCAAGCGCTGACAATACTGTGTTAAACATCATAGTACCCATGGTCACCCCTTTCTCATGAATGTTACTCAGCATATCAATGGCCTCCGCAGTTTTGCCTGCATTACACAAACTCTCTAACATAGACATGTACGTGTCCCTATCCCCCCTATTACGGAAGCTCCACATGTTGCAGAAAAGCTGGTGAGCTTCATCATCGTGACCCAATTTGCTCAACGTCTTAACAAGATACGCATATATAAACTTACTCTTGTACTTCTTCGACATCTCCACCACCTCATCCAACCTGCCCTTGCGCCACCAAAAGATTCAAAATCACACTGTATGTAAACTCATTTGGCCTACATTCAGCTTCCATCATTTTCATAAACACAAGAATGGCCTTCTCCACCATATCACACCTCGCAAGAGCCTGAACTACAGTATTGTACGCAATCAAATTCAAATCACAACCCTTGCTCAACAGCTCCTGAAACAACGCGACGCACTCATCGCCTTTACCCAATTTCCCACTCATCCTGATCATGATCGTGTATGTAAACTCATCGGGCTCTGGGCTCGCAGGGCTTTCGCTTCATATCTCCGTACACCTTGTACGCCTGCTCAACCTGTCAAATTGCTGCTGCATATCAGATTACTGTATTCATCAGAGCCTCATTACAGAAACCAACACTAATTTGTATCAACCAAATTAATTAATCATGAAAACCTTTCCGTCTTTGGCGAGTGCGTGCAGTAGCATATCGTAACAGTAAATATCCAATTTATAGCCGCGGCGGCGCATTTCCCTGTAAGTTTCGAATGCTTCTCGGAGTCGTGGGAGCGTAAGAAGGCCTGGACTAAGCACTTGTAAGCGTATGAGTTCATGTTGAAGCTCCATTTCTTGACTAAGGAGATAGTGGTGTTCAAATCGTCGGTGTTGCCGAAGAGACCAATGAGGAGATTGACGGTGGAGATGTTGCCGCGTGTCCCGGCGCGGTGCATGTCGGATAAGATGGAGCGGGCGAGGTCGAAGCGGGAAGGGGCGGCGGACTTGGAGATGATGAGGAGGAGGCGTCGTGTTGGAATTTAGGGGAAAGGGAGGGGCAGAATCGGAAGAATTTGGAGGCGAGGTTTGGGTCGTTGGTGAGGGATTTGAGAATCTCGGAGACTTCGGCGGGGGTGAGGAAAGAAGGGGAGATTGAGAGGGAGGAGAGGAGAGGAAGTCGGAGAGGTCGAGAAAGGGGTCTGAGGATGAGGAGTGGGGGGAGTGGCGGCGGAGGAGAGTGTAGCCGCGGATGTCGGTGGGGAGAGGAGGAGGAGGGGTGACTTCGACGGAGAGGGTGCGGCCGGGTGAGGTTACTTTGGCTGTGTATTTTGTAGCGTAGTTGCGGCGGCGCGTGGGGGTTCTGGTGAGGAGGAGGACGAATTTCAGTTGGCGGCAGTGTGCCAGTGTCTCATGTTGATTGCTGTCAGTTTATGTTTCTAGATTTGTAGTTCAAGTTTTTATGTACGAAACGAACTAGTTGAAGGAGTTCAAGTGTTGAGAAGTACACTGTAGTTAGATACTTAGTTGAATCGTGACCTCTGGATTCAGAGTCAAACAAAGACCAAAATCCACATCGAACAACTAACAGTGTTGAAAATAATTCTGTTAAAACAAACACCAGGAAGGAGTGTGTGTGAAGTTGTGAACACCAAACTCAGCTGTTCGTTGAACAAGCACATGTGAGAGACGTGGTTTTCTGGGCATGAGCCATCGTCATGGGGATCACTGAGCCCGCGTTGGCTAGTGGTTCCGGTGGCAGTTACCGACATTTTATGGGATAGTTTCATTTGGTAGGGGAAAATTGAGCGGGTGAAAATATGTACATGAACAAAACATCTAGACGGAAACCAAAACTTGATTCACTTGAGGATCCTACATTTTTGGTTTTTATTTTTGGGGCTAATCTCACCCATTACTTTCTGTTGTCACAGCTCATGAGCTCAAACTCACAAGGGTTTAACTTTCAACAAACATGAACAACGGAAAAGCAAGAATCTCTCCCGAGAAAGTAAAATGAAATTGCTAGAATGAACACTAAAACAGGCAATGTGGATGAAATTAACTTTCCTTCCCCTCCAATTTTTTATTTCAACGAGGCCAACAAAGCTTGGGAGTTATAATTAACCCATCTGATTCAAAAAATTACAGGCAGTAGCAAGCTCCTTATGAAGATCCGCTCATTTTGCATGGAACATTCTGTTAACTGATTCGTAGCTCGGGACATTTACAACTGCCATGAACAAAAAATCGGAGCATTTCAACATAGTAATCAATCAATTTCTACCAATATCAATACCAAACAGGGATAAACAATTTGAGATTTACCATTCCCATATGATGCCATTGATAGAGGCGAAGATATGATCTGTTGGGCGGCTGTAGTAATATCTTTCAAAGTCACTTCTTCTACTGTCTTTAAGAAATCCTCCACAGGTTTCCTGCCATAGCATTCCATATAATCTTAGCACCCAACACTGTCATACTTGAGTAGTTATAGTTCTACTAAGGAATAAAAGTAACAAATTAATACCACCAAAACGATTCAACATGACTATAGTAAAATGAAGGGATCCCATCAAGTAATTGCCTACCTCTCTCCATACGTCAAAATCTGTCTTCCTATATCTTCTGAAACGATCATCTGCAAATACAAAATAAACAATTAGATATGGCCCTAGAAAAAAGTATGATGTTCTACAACTGTAATGTGTTCTTTATATAGTCGGTGTTGTGTGGTAGAGAACCATACTCTAGATTCAAGATTCATCAAAACTGCCGCCTTTGTGGACTCCTTGGCACGTTTAAGCTCTACATCTGTAACTGCAAGCCAAACCAAAAAGTAAGCACAAAAACCAAATTTAGCAATCTTTCAAGGACAAGAATTGAAAGATATGTGCAAAGCAAACCTTGTCCAGGTGAGGCAATTGAAAGTAATTCTTTTGCGGCTATCTCAACTGCCTTTGAGGCAAACTCGGAGCCCTACATCCAGAAATAGCAAGATGTAAGCCAAAAATACTTTAACCTATACTACTTCTATAAATTTAAGCTAAAAAAAGCTCGATGAGTGGCTCAGCCGGTCTTCTCTATCTTTTAAAACATCTTAGACTCAACTTGAGAGCACATGACATACATCAGTTAAACAAAACATCAACATTGAGGCTTAAAGAGCTATCTTCTAGACTCAACTTGAGACATGACATACATCAGTTAAACAAAACATCAACATTGAGGCTTACAGAGCTATCTTCTGTCACGCAAACATGCACAGACATTACCAATCTACCATAGCATAGTATCCAACAGAAAGCAAAACACAAAAATTGAGAACCAATGGAGAGGCTTACAGTACTAGCATAGATTCCAAACAGTCCAGAGTCGTTAAAGAGGCTGTTGAATGCAGTAAAATTTTGAATTTCCTGGTGATTATTTAAGACACGGAGATCTGTGGCCAGACAAAGGTAATATCAGTATAGACAAATGCAAGTAAAACTCAATCCAAATAAACAAGATATATGTATCCAGGTCCTAGATTTGTAAAATTTCTAAAATGACCCTTCTTAACAGGGGATCCTTTTCATCGAACCAAATAAAAAATCAAAATTCTGGGGCTATCTCAAGATGTGGGCCAAACATTCAGACCACACATCTACTATAGCTACAACTATAACTAATGCGTAAGCTAACTAGCAAAACCTGGAATGAATAGATAACTCAAATATCATTTTGATCCTTTCAGTGCTTGTAGAAGATACAGTCTATCATGTAACCATAGTTACTAGGTAAGTTTATTGTGTTCTGATTGGTTAATCAGACTGCATTGGTGAGCCAACATGCAATGCCTCCTGGTTCCCATTAAAAAGAACCTTTAGTGTTATATATAATTACATATATATGCTTCTTAAAAGAGAATCCCAAATACTTTGGGAATTAAACACCAGACTACCTTAACCGTCCAGTAGTCCAGTGTAATATGGCCAGCAAAGAAACAATATATAATACGTCTAACATAAGATAGGAAAGTATAGAGTTAAGAAATTAGTTGAGCACAAAAGGAGAATAGAATCAGGCAGTCCAGCTACGAAACCATAAACTTAAATGCTAAGGTAAACTCACATAGTCTTGAGTGCATCCCCTTTCCGGGTCCCCCAGCAGAGAATGAGCCACCTCCTCCCATAAGCAACTACAAAGTACAGAAAGCTTATCAGCACTCATGTATGAATGACATAGATTTAAACATCTTACATAATTATGTAAACAAATGTTGATTTTGCTACCTTCTGTATTGCACTAGCACAAAATTAATAAAAACAGTTTAAGAATACATGTAGCACCTGGAGAACAGTCAAAATGATAGCTTGCTTCTCTTGACGCCAGCCACCAGGTACTTCAAATGCAAGAGCAACATGTGCTTCATCCTGGCGCACCCATTAAGTAAATGAATATTAACAAAAACTGATCCATGGCATAAGAACCTGTCTTGGTCTTTGGATAATTAAAGTAAAAGGAACAATTATGGAGGTAGGATAACCAAGAATAAGCAGTAATACATACCGTTGCAAGATCTTGATCACGATACTCCCCTCCAACATATTGAGATTTTGGCTCACCAGAGTGTGATACCTTTGGTAGGTCAGACAGAAGTGGTTCTGCAATAGACAAAAGCTGCTCATGTTCAACCCCAGATGCTGCAAGCACAATTCGAGGAGCTGTATAATTCTCCTGAAATTCAGAAATTCACCATTTTCAGTCACACAAATTGGTAAAAGGATAAGAATATATTTACAGAAAAGTAAACACAATGGTAGTTAAATAAGTTTTTAAAATAATCTTACCAAAACAAATTCCTCAAGTATGTTGCCATTTAATCTGTCCAGTGCATCTTTGGAAGCCAAAAGGGGATTCCTCAATGCCCCAGAGAAACCAGCCGAATGAATCCTCTCCAAGAGTAAACCTTGAGGATTTTTAGAAAGTTCTGCAATTTCTGCTCGCACCTTTTTCAGCTGCAAAGAATATATATTCTAGTGAATAAATCATATAGAGCTAGCTTATATCTTAAAGTTCAATAATTCATTATCTAACATAGCAGGAAAAAAAAACACAATAAACTTGACTAAAGTCATTGCATTCAATTATAGAACATAACCATTGGGAGATCTAATACATTGTTACTGCTCCTATTTTCACAACAACAAAAAATGAAGAAACAGTCAATACAAGTCCCTCCCACTCTACCAAACGATATGGAACATCAAACCGAACCATAAATAACAGTATACAAATGAAACAGAATACTCTATGCAAGCAATCCTACAAAGGTGTATATATGTTCATCAGAATTCTTGTACCTCCTCTTCTACCTCCCATTCCAAGAAGGCAGGATTTCTCACAGAGTCCACAAGTAGTTCCACCATCTGAGGAACATAGGTTTTAAGAGCATCAAAAGTGTATCCCATTTGTTCCCTAGAGGCACTGGCTCCAATGTGACCACCGATTGCTTCAACTTCTCTAACGATACGCAAGTGGCTTCGGTTGGTTGTACTCTTGAAGGCCAGCCTTTCCAACAAGTGTGAAGCTCCACTTGACACGTGTGTCTCATAATTCGAACCAGAATCAATGTATAGGCCAATAGAGGCTGCAGGACTCTGATTAACCAAAAGACCAAATAATGAGAACTCAAACAAGAAGATACTAAACCAAATAATATATTCACAAAATAACACTCACATACCGGAGATGTCTCTGAAGCTATTCTGACACCATTGGCGAGCTTCGTGAGCTTAGTCTTGCTTGGTTCGACGTAGTCAGGTAGTGGCTTAGGGAGGTTAACACCTGCTAACGGGGTCTCCAGACAAGGAAGCGCACTGGAACTCTCTCCGGTCAGCCAGCTAAAGATACCACCTGCGGCTGGCTTTGTAGTCTCCGCACTAACTGATGCATACCTAGTAGCTCCCACGCGTCCCTAATCAAATCACAAACGGTACATTATCAAACCCCGGTCGAAAAGTATTATCCAGAACGCCAATAATAACATCTTTATCACCAATTGAAACTCATAATTCCATCTCAAGCTAAGCATAAACACACTGAATCATACCTAGGTTTTCTTCAATTACATTATTCATCTTTTTTAACAGGACAACATATGCATTAAACCAAATCCACTTAAAACAAACGCTATAAACTAACAGTAATTGAATAAAATCATATCGAATCGAATCGAATCGAATCGTAGATATATGTAAACGGAGGCATGAAATGAAAAGCGAGACGAGTCAAAATCGGATCTTGCGGCCACGAATTCAATCTGGGACGTGATTCGGAGATTGACGAGTTAGAGAACAGATGAGGAGGGATTAGAAGGAATGACCTTGAGTGACCTGAGTCGAGAGGCTGCAGTTTTGTACATGGTGATGAGACTTCGTAGGGTGCGTGCTGCGGACTCTGTTTGTGTTTCGTTGAAGAAGCTTTGAGCTCTGCGAGAGAGAAGTAGCTGCGGAAATAAGAGAGGGGTTGCGATCGAGTATAGGAGACTTAAGATACTTGGGCTTTTACTGGCGATGTGGGCTTTGCCAATTTGGGATATTGGGCTTTTGCAGACTCGAGACAAGGTTGCCGGAGCAAGAGGCCCAACAATGGGAAAAAGGAAAAGTGGAAAACAAAGAGGAAAAGTTGTCACCTAGAAACGTTCGAGTTTAGCAAGTTACAACAAAAAACACATAGAAATATTATTGTCAAAGAAGAAGTCAAGAGTTAGAATCATAAAAATATTTTTAGTGATTCAAGTATTCAAATAAAAAACGAATTAGAAACAAAAATTAAAAATTCACTATAAAGATTACATTCGATCAACTAGATGAGTCTAATTTTAGTGTGATGATATGTGTAAGTTGCAAACTGACAAGAAACATTTAAGTAGTGTCGTACGAATTAATTAATTTTTTCATATTTTTTTTATTTTTGATAGAAAGGAGAAAGAGCAAAAAGAAACTCTAAAGAGAGGACCCTAGAACATCCTACACCTGACTGATCAAAGGGAACAATAAGTCCAACAGTAGAAGATAATAAATGATTCCAAGTACGCAGATGATGACTATAATTATCTAGTTTATCAACAACAAAATTTGCTTTGCAGAAAACATGCTTGAATTAAATTTCTTCAAATTCTAGTTTCTTGATATCTTGGATGAGAATTTTGAATTAATTTTTTCACATGGAGGTAGCGAGGATCTAAACTTTTATTAATTTGAGCTTCATTCTTTTGTATGATACATAAAAGCAGCATTTACACATGCATGGTTTCTGTATCAAGGCAGATTGATGTCGATCATGACTTCACTACATTATGCATTGTTGGGAGGCAAATATGTACCTCTCACTATGATCGAGTCTCTGACTCTTTTGAGTAGTTTTCTCTATACATATTGGTATACCTCTCACCAATATTTAAAAGCTTTGCCATAGCCCATGCGGGGGACTCGATCAACGTCACCCATCAAAATAATTGATTTGTTTAATTTCGTGAGCAGGAAAGAGTATTCCAAATTTGCTTAGTTGAGTTGTACGTGGCACCGCCCATGCTCTTTTTTCAAAGCGTGGATCATGATCGATCACCGATCAAAGGCCGTGCATCACCCATATACGAGGAAGGGTAGTAAGCTTTTGGCAAGTCTATTTTTTTTTTCTTTCTCTTAACCTAATATGCTTGAGGTTTTCTTTCCTCCCTGTAAGGTGCTTTTCTTTTACACCCTTTGTTTTGTTTAGATCATTCACCCGACGTCTAAAATGTTTTTTTTTGGGTGTTTTTTTTTTTGGGTTCGATCCTAATTCTTACTGCCTGTTGGAAATGTAAACAATCCATTTAAGCCTCTTTCGTGATTATTATTATTATATATATATATCATCAAATAAATTACTTTAACAATAACAAACCCATTATGTTTAGTATACTGACCTAGTATATTAACTCAATTCGTTTATCGTAAAACATTATACCGCGTGGTATATGTAACAACAAATTGAGTAAATGAAGGCCACAAGCAATGGTTTTCAAGCCATGCTCTTAAGCTCAAAATTTGGGATCCAGGAGGTTATGCACATGGGATCCAAGCAGTTTGGCAAATCTATGAACATACTGGAGTTACAGTATCGGCTTACTCTTGTCGCACTTGAATTACCAGTTTTTATTGGAGTTGTCATACCTAGTACAATTTAGTGTATAGGGGTGTAGAAACTCTTTTCACGATGGTTCTTGAAATTCATGTGTGGGGACTATAAGTCAATATTTGTCGTGGTTCATATATTTAAAGAGTACGTAGTATTTACTATTGATTAGGTTATTCTTCTCTTGATTAGAATTATAGTTGTTTGTCAGTTGTTTATGTACTATTCAGGTATCGAAGGTCTTTTAATGAAACATTCTATTTTCAAAAAATAAATTGAGTTAATATACTCATCCAGGCTTTCCGATGTGACTCTCGAAAAAATAAATTGAGTAAATAGTCATCGAAAAAACAACTAACTCATTAGTAGAGACTAATTTGTAAATTAAAACTTAATGCTAGACTAATTTATTTGTGATCAAGATGTCAAATAATTGGTCAAACAATTCATCTAGCTAGTTTGGCAGTAAATTAAAATTTCTCCGTAGAAATGTAGGAATGTAGGTCAAAAATTTCCAAGTAGCGCACGTTCTCCATTACTTTTCATACTGTAGTTCCAAGTACTTTTCATTTCTTGAAACATCTAGACACAAAAAAACCTCAAACCATGTATATTGCTCTTCGAAGAATAATAGTATATACCACTTTCATGAGTTTGATCAAAGTCAACACATGGGAGCCGACTGATGAGAGCCATCAACGGCTACAAATAGTCTTCTTTCGGTCCCAATAGTCTAGTAGACAAGTAGTACTGTAACCAGTCGAAGCTCGATCATATTTGTCAAGTATGGCCAACTCTGCTTCTCCTTCCATTTCCACCACTCCAAGGTTCCGATGCTTCGACCCCACCAACTCTCACCCAGCTGATCACCCCTGCCGCTTCTCCCGCTCTACTTCCTCACCCAGACTCAACGGTAACTCCAAGGGCAACATGGGAATTTCCGCCAACTCCGGGCCCAAGATCATCACCGGCGACTCTGGCTACGTGCTCGAAGACGTACCTCACTTGGCCGATTACATCCCCGATCTCCCTGTAAGTTTGTGGCCAATATCCATTTCTCTTAATTAGTTTCGTCATATGATTCGATCGATCTCCCAGAAAGCTCAGCATGCTAGTTACTCTGAGTTTTTACTTTTTAGCAGCAGTACTTGCATGTCGTCTATCTTCTTCCTTCTGTTCGTTCTTTTCGGTTTTGATCATTGCGGTGCATGAAACGCAGTGTTTTGAGTAGGATGTAGCCGAGTTTTGTTTTCCGATTTGCATGGAATGATTGGAATCTAGTTTAACTTTCACTGTTAGATTTGAAAAACTGAGTTTTGTGTGCTTTTATTTTTGGAAATTTTATCGGCAATAATACTAGTAGTCTCTGGATTCTGGAATCAGATAACCAAGTGTAATGATTAATCATTTTATAAAATAGGTTTTTCACATGAATATTCCTCTGTGTGTTATGGTCAACTCTCTTAATTTGTTTTTAATATAGAAAAATTAAGGAAGTTCACCTGTGTTGGTTTGAATAATTTCGTTAGAAAATGAGTCTTAAAATTAAATCAATTAATTATTTATGGGATGTTTACTATAATTCACGGCGATATTATTTAATAGCATTGTATTGAGCACTTGCTTGAGCCTACTTACTATTTTTGCTTGTTTTACTGCAAGGATTAAAGTAATGAGAAAGTTTGACACATGCAGATCAAGTTCTTAACTTTTTAATGATATCTTGCAGACATATCCTAATCCATTACAGGACAATCCTTCATATTCAGTGGTGAAGTAAGTTTGACTCTTTGCTCCCCTTGAGCTCCAGCAGTTGCATTTGTGTGATTCATTTAATTTGGATTGATAAGTCATGACATTGATCCTTGTTCACCAGGCAGTACTTTGTTAATGTAGATGATACCGTTGCTCAGACGGTGAGTATACTATAGTCAGTATGTTGAGATTTGACTATTTTGATGTCACCACTTTCTAGTTTTGACTTAATTTTCTTTATATAGATTGTAGTTCAGAAGGATGGTGCAAGAGGAACACATTTTAGACGTGCTGGACCCCGTCAGAAGGTTTTACAGTCTTCATATTTTGCTGATTTGTATTTTTGTATTGCAGAAAAATGACATACCATACTATGATCCTCAGGTATTTTTTGAATCAGATGATGTTCATGCGTGTATTGTGACATGCGGTGGTCTATGTCCGGGTTTAAATACAGTAATAAGAGAAATTGTATGTGGATTGTACTACATGTATGGTGTCCACCACATTTCTGGAATAGAGGTTAGTAAAAGCATCTTGGATGTGCTTGTAAATACATTCGAAAGCACCATTTCATACCGCAGAGTACGAGTTTAAAATGCTAAGAGACACAAGAAATGCTTTGTGCTTTATAGTTTTAAAGAGGTTTTTGGCTGTAGTTATGTACTCTTTTATGCTACGGATATGGTTGAACAATATAATGAACCAATATTGAGATTATTTTTCCTGCATACACATAGGGTGGTTACAGGGGGTTTTATGCCAGAAATACAATACCATTAACACCAAAGGCTGTGAATGACATCCATAAGCGTGGTGGCACTATCCTTGGGACATCAAGAGGTGGCCATGACACATCAAAGATTGTGGACAGTATTCAGGACAGAGGAATTAATCAGGTAAGTAATGTTGCAATGTATCAGTTTTATGTTTGAGTTTTGATCGTATACTACTGGCAGTTTGGCACCACTGTTTGAACAACTTTCCCATGTAGACCCATAGCTTGTATTTATGCACCTCAGGTTTACATACTCGGAGGAGATGGTACTCAGAAAGGAGCTTCTGTGATTTTTGAGGTAATGCAGTTTGATCAGGAGTGGCATATGTAGCTTCAATAAATTTATAATCTTTCTGAGACCGCAAGTGATCTCATAAAACCTTTACTTATCGATATGTCACTATAAAATGTAGGAAATCAGGAGGCGTGGCCTCAAAGTTGCAGTGGCAGGAATTCCCAAAACTATCGATAATGACATTCCGGTACTTATGAGACCAGGTTTGATTATTTCATGGAATTGTTCCTGGAAACATTCTTAATTTAGACTATACATGCTTTTCTGTTCAGGTTATAGACAAGTCGTTTGGTTTTGACACTGCTGTTGAGGAGGCTCAACGAGCTATTAATGCAGCTCATGTTGAATCAGAAAGTGTTGAGAATGGTATTGGCGTCGTCAAGTTAATGGGTCGCCATAGTGGTAAATTATCATTTCTCTATGTATCTTTTCAAGTTATTTGGTTTAAGAGTATTCAACCAAACACGATTTGAACAGAGTGACTTGATATACAATGAACAGAAAAAGCGAAACAAAAGAAAAAAGAACAGCAAGTCTACTTTTCATTTTGTTTCTGTATATTTACTTTCAAGTTGTTCAATTTATGGTCAAGTTGCACAAGTGTTCTAGTCACCAACCAAAAGTAGCTTTAACATTGTTCAGCGAAGTAATCTCTGATCTAGTGTCAGTTAATTTCATATTATCTGACAGTATCGTCATGCAGGATTCATAGCAATGTATGCTACTCTTGCCAGCCGAGATGTAGATTGTTGTCTGATTCCAGAGTCACCTTTTTATCTGGAAGGACCAGGTGGACTCTATGAATACATTGAGAAAAGTCTGAAAGAGCATGGCCACATGGTCATAGTAATAGCAGAAGGTGCAGGACAAGAGCTTCTTGCTGAAAGCATGCTTACCATGAACCATCAGGATGCTTCCGGAAATAAACTTCTCCAAGACTCCGGTCTCTGGTTATCACAGAAGATTAAGGTATAGTAGCTTTACGACTTATGCTAGGTTTGTAGCATCTCATGCCCCCATTCATGTCATCCCTAGTTTGTTTTTTCACTAGCTGGTGTGAGCATCTCAGTTCTGAATCAGATGAATTGTCAATTGCCTAATAGTTCCTTTTCTTACTAAGCAGTCAAGTAGTCCTAACATGGCCAGAGATTTTGGTTGCATATATCCACTTAGTGGGATTTCAGAAGTTCAAGGTCAATGTAGCCTACCTTTTTTTTCTTTATGATGTGAACACCATATGTGTATTTAATTGTTGTATCGGCCAAGGCTTCTTACTATGCAAAAGTTTTGTAAATCATTTTTACTGTATGCATCCAAGTTCTTGTACTGTATTAATCTTTTATTATATTCTTCTAGGACCACTTCTCAAAGCTGAACAAGATGGCTATAAATCTCAAATATATAGGTTAGTTTACTGAAGCATTCCCTTGGTACAGTTTGATTGGATTGATTCTTCATATTTCGTCTGTCAGTCTTGCAAAGACTATAACACTTAATGCTGTGCATCCTTGGCAGATCCCACTTACATGATCCGTGCTGTTCCGAGCAATGCATCTGACAATGTATACTGCACCCTTCTTGCTCATAGTGTCATTCACGGTGCAATGGCAGGATACACAGGCTTCACCATTGGTTCTGTCAATGGAAGACATGCTTATATTCCATTCCATGTAAGTTTAGAGTATTTCTTCATTTTTAGCTGTGTCACAGTTGCATGAGGGAGCATATACTTCAGAAGTAGCAATAATAAATATGCCTGTTCTGAAATTTGACTATCTAACTGTTCATTAGTAGGAGTAGACGATGGGCAGTTTTTGGCATCTGTTCGGTATAAAGTTAATGAAAGTAGTTCACCATCATATTTTTACTAATTTATATTGTAAGTTTGAGTTAAAGCTATATAGCTGAAGTGATCATTCGTGAATCTGCAGCGGGTGATAGAGAGACGGAACAAGGTTGTCATAACTGACAGAATGTGGGCACGACTATTATCATCAACTAATCAGCCAAGCTTCTTGGATCCTAAGGAAGTCACCGAAAAGAAAGAGGGGGAAGCAAAAGCTCAACTAGCAAATGGGGAAAATCATTTGGAGGAAACTGCTGCAGTTTGGCTGAAGGAATAGGAATTAGGAACCAACAAACTACTTGCTGCGGGGAAATGAAGATCCATGTGCTCTTAGTAGCAACCTTCTCACCTTATTTAAAATCCATTACCGCTGTCTGTTGAGTCTGTTCAAAGAGCTCCCGTTCAAGCGGTGTGTCATGTTTAAATGTGAAAATGACCATTTTATAAGTATATGGGGTTATCAGGTTTGTGTATTTACTTCTACCGTAAATATTTATGTTCATCTGTGAAATGAGGGAGTACTGTTGCATATAACCCCACCGGTTGGTCACTTTGTTCACCGCAGAGGAGCAGATGATCTCCTCCGCCTGGAAGTCGTTTTTCTTCTTCACTGTCATATAACCCAAAAGGAATGCAACTCCCGAGATGGTCAAGAAAAAAAGGATCATAACCAAAAATACCAGCAAAATTTGCATATAGTGACCATATAGTCCAGCTAGCATGAGTAGCATCCGTTACATGGTACCGTAACTTAAGCTGTTACATCTGAGGCCTAGACTGTACTAACCAACTACACTCTGTCATACAGCCAAAATTGACAGAGAATAGGCACTGAAGCACTACCACTAACTGAGTACGTCCCGGTAACAATACAAGGGAGGCATAAAACTATGTACAATTCAATATACACAGAGCCGAGATGAAGTGCTCAAAATCAGATGGAGCTGAACACATTGTTGATGAGCTCCTTCAGGTTCTTGCAGCCTATGACTTCGATATCCTCAATACCTGGAGTTCCTCTCAAAGATTCCTGGGCTGCTTTCGGCACGATGCTTTGTATCCCAGTTTTGCCAAACTATTTATCCTTTTGTCCATAGCAAAAACCTAACATCATAAACTGATTATTGTCAATGATCTATTGCCCGAAACAAAGGGAAAATGAACTGCATGTTTTTGCTTCTTCTTTTTTCTGAGAACCCCTAAGAATCTGTCTACCTATTTATGATTCATATTTTAGTAACTAATTAGCCAACTTGAAAAAAAAACAAGCAAACCCTAGCCACCTAGGTTTGATAACAACTCTCTCTTCCATACTATGGCATCGTCACCGATTCATACGCCGGGGAACGTGAACAATGCGGTGGCCGTGACTGACTCTGGTCACATGTCGTTTGGCATGAACGGAGCGGTTGGGGTCTCCAACCATACCTTCCTCGTGGGAAGGTTACTTTCAGTCCGAGGGAAAGCAAACCCTAATGCGGCGGCAGGAGCCTTTGGAACCCTGTGGGGCTTAGGCCAAAGACTCAAGATCCGGCTTGACGAGTCCCATTTTCTTTTGGAGTTCAATGCGGAGTCGGATGCAAAATGCATCTTAACAGGAGGGCCGTGGTTCTTCAACAAGTCAACGCTGGTGCTGGCACGATACAGTGGCCGTAGAGATGTTGCGTCGGTTCCACTCTTGTCCATTCCGGTTTGGGTTACTGTATCGGGATTGGATCCGATCGTTTTCACACGATGAGCGATAAGAATGGTAGCCAATACCCTAGGGGTGTTTGAACCATTGTGCTAGCCAAGTTTTCATAGGGGCATTGCCAAGGTCCGTCTTCGCCACTATCCAGTCTAGGGTGTGGCAGGCATTTTCGGATCGAGCTTTTGACTTTGAGGACGGCATCGTGGTGAAGCTCTGATTCCGCTACGAGTGCATACAGGGCTACTGTGGTACTTGTGGTCTCCTAGAGCATCCGAAGACGGGATGCATTGGTGCACCGAATCTTTCCAAGAATATCACCCTGGAATCAGCAGCTGCTTTCGTAGGGGAGAAGACGATGGGGCATGGAGGTGAAGAGGCGTCCCCGCCACATCAGGTTCATAACCCTAACCCTAACCCTATATCGGGTGCTAACAATGTTATGAGTACACATGCTCCACAGACTATGTCTAATCAACTAATGTTTCGTGTACCTGGGGTCATGCCGGAAGTTATTGCGGCAATGAACTCGGCCTTGCGTAATGTGGCTATCTCTAATCCGCCTCGGATGGATCCACCAAAACACAAAGAGGACGAGGAACTCATTATCAACCTCAAGAAACCGAAACTGAAATCGAAACCAAAGATGTTGCTTCCTGCTTGTCCGGAGCTTGTGCTACTGGAGAGGAATCTGTTATTGAAATCTCTGGCACAAAAGAGGAAGAAGGGGCGACTTGGTGGCTCCAAGAACAAGGTTAAGCAACGTATCCTGGAAGAGGAGGAAGATGGAAATATCCAGAGGAAATTTGTGGAGATCAAGTCTGCAAAGAAGAAAAGTATTCTCCGAGGGAACTTGCAAGCGGAGGAGGGTAAGGAACAAGGAGTGCAACCGCCTCTCAATCCTATGGTGAGTGAGTCAATGCAGGACATTTCATCTCCTTGGAAGTGGACTTCGAAGGTGTTCGACCTAAACACCAATAATGGAGGAGTAGAGGAAGATGCCATAGAAGAGGAGGTTGACGCAGAGACATGCGTGGATGAAGCAGTGCAGGAGCCCAAGGCATGCGAGTTCCTAAAGTGGTGCAGATCGAGGTGGAGGGGGAGGTTTCCTCCTCCGACTAGGAGATCTATGGGGATTTTTTTCGTTGGTTTTTTCCCTTTATTTGTTTCGGCATTTGATTTTTGGCTTTAGGACTTATGTTTGGCTTGAGCCCGATTTTTCTTTGAACTTACAGCTGGTCCCGGAATAGGTAATGCACCATTCCAAAATCCACTACGTCATTGATTACAAACTTTGAGCTTATTGTTAGATTTCAAATATTTGGTTAGGGATAACAACATAGTTGTTACGTTTAACTAGACTACGGCTTCTTTCTCTCGGTGCCCTTAAGTGGATAGTCATAGTTGTATTCATTACTACATTCTCATTCAATGAGAACTGACGTCTCATGCAATGCTTTCAAAAAAAAAAAAATCTGTCTACTTAAATACAATACCGTGAAAAGTGAAGTTCACTATTGTTTGAAGTTGTAGTACATGAATGTACACTTTCTAGGACCAATCTATATGAATCTTCACATTCTCATGAAAATGTGAAATTATAAAATGGTACAATATAGTGAAGCTGCAAGGTTAGCCGAGCAGTAAAACTGAGATAAGATGGAGGGTTATCTTTACAAGGTTAGCCAAACATCTAACTTTGCAGGTGAGCCAAGCACTAAAAGTTGACAAGGTAACGCAAACCACAAAGAAGTTATTGTTCATGGAGGGTATCTTGATGCTTTAAATACTTGCTTCAAGAAATATATGAATAAACCCTACATAAGAGTGAAAGAATATGCTTATCAGGCGAAGTTCACCACTTGACCCAATTTCACCAATAAATGCAATGCTATTAGGAATAGGGGACTCCAAGAAACTGAAGAAAACAAGGAAAAACAACTCATGTTGTAAGAAACTATGTACTGGAAACAAATCCTCAAAAATAATTTGTTATAGCCGCAATGTGTAATATAAAGCTAATTGTCACTTTTCTGATACAAAATTGTGATAAAATACTGAGCATGGAAAGATTAACTTAGTAATTATCAATGCCATTTTTTGTTAAAGAGTTCTAAGACATGCCTGCTGCAAATTGCTGCCGCTATTGCAAGATCACCAGCCGTTTCTTTCAGAGTAAGTCCACTAACAACATTTAAGAAGATGGCCTAATATGATACCAACATTTTGATTAGAGAAAAAAAAAATTGAATCAGATGTTGATTTACAATAAACAGGAATACATGACTGAGCTTCTACTTACATTCTCTTGGAGCTTTAGACCAGCTTGCTTTGCAAGTACCTATAACATGAGAGATTAAGATGAAAGTGGCAATTAATCACAATGTAGATAAAGTATCATGACAATGATTCACATTGTGGCTTCTTTTAAACTAAATTCAAGGTACTCAATGATAATGGGGTAAACTGGTCAGCAAACCACTATTTTAATCTTAATAGTTAATACTGCCTTGACACCCATGAGTGGCATAGCGTCTTGATTGAGAAATGCTTATAATCTCAAAGGGAAATAGTAAGCACTCAAACTGTGATGTTGTTATGATAGTATAAGGGAACTTACATATGGCTACCACATCCTGAACTAAAACCCAGCCATATGAATATGTAGCATATAAGAGTTAACTGCTCTAGTGGCAATGTCAACTCCCTGACAGCACATTGAGTTGACATAAATATTATGTTATCTAAAACTATTGCTCATTACTACTGTTTGTCCATTTTGATCGTATATCCCGTTCACATATGTATGATTCAATTATTTTATCACACAATTGCAGATTGGGAATTTTTTGTTCATTCTTGTGCATAGCTCCCTGACATGAAAATATTATATATGGATATATATTTGGTCTAGATATACACATCCAAAACATGTATAAAATCAATAGATACTCACCGAAATAATCATGTCAGCTCTACTTCCTTGAATACCATTAACTTGCCGTGAGACTGCTTGACCAGCTACACGTAATGCCTGAATGCAAATACAAAAATGAGTTGAATATAAAGGCAATACAACGAGCCATACACAATTTCCAATTAAGAGAAAATATGATCCTATGGGTTATTAAAAAAAAAACAAGAAAAGGGTCTAAATTAGAGTGGGGAAAAAATCTTATTGCTACTGAGATATCATTGAGAACAGTCTCAACTGGGCAGACTAGTTAGCTAACTCGAAACTATAATGGCAGCACTTGAAGAATTTAAAAATTGGTTGGGTTTGGAAGAGACAACTTTAAAGAGTAAGAGATGTTATATTATAATCATACACGACTAAAGGTAACACAGTATAGCACAATTGCAATCAGGTTAGTACAGCATATAACTGATTAATTTGATCTGGCTGACAAAGAAAATGCTTAATTAAAATGCAAAGTGACACAAATAGAAATGTATAGGCAGTGGAGAAGACACCTGAATCTCAAGGAGAAATCTTCGAGACCCGTCCATTAAGACAGCAACTGCTAAACCAGCCAAATATTCAGAATCTGGGTACTGCTCTCCTAGAAACATCCCACTGGGATTCGAAACAGCTTGTAGTCCTGATTGTGACATTTTTACTCCAAGCTGGGAATAAAGAACCAAATACAGTACATGTATCAGTTACAGACTACGATGTCAAAGAAAAAGCACATACAAAAAACAATACAATACACAACTCTATGACCATCATATGTTGCATCATCCCCTTGTCTTCTAGTTGCTCACTTTCATATTTGTGCAGTATTACCACAAGCATAAATGTAAAGTTAAAAAAAAAACAGCTTCAGCACGGAAATTTTAAAAGGAAAACAAATAGTAATGAAAGGCACTTGATAGATTAAAATGCATCAAAGGAATAAACAAATTTGATCTTAACGTTTAAATCCTAGAAACCGAAAGATTAATAATAGCAAACCGAAAAGAACTATTAATAAAACACTACGGTAAGAATAAATCAATTATCGGCAAAAAGGAGCTATACATGGTGCCAAAAACATAGATTCAGAAAGCTACAGCTGCACACATTACCTCATCAGTGGATCCAAAACGATTCTTCACAGATCGAAGTAAACGATAAGCTGAGTACTCCCTGAGTATTGATATATCAGTGATCTATGGATTTACAATGAAAAATGAACTACTAACATCAAGTAAAGCCAATGTAACAAGGTACCAACTTCCATATATAGAACAACATCGACAATATGCTCCAATACACGAGGTCCAGCAATCCCTCCAGATTTGTTTACATGCCCGATCTGATATACAAACAAAAAAGAGCAATGATAATGTGACTACCTAGTAATGCCCTAAACTACCAAGAAAATATAAACAAATAATAGAATAAAGACCTTGGTATAACTTGAAAGAAAGAAGTCAAATATATTTTCATCTATCCATTTTCCTTTACAGAGGTCTTCAATGGCATAATCTTATATATATAATCTGCATATAATAAATACTTAAATACATGAATGATCCAACTTTGGATAGTGTAAGGCTACAAGCTCACCAAGAAAACAGGGATGTTAGTCTTCTTTGCAAAAAGCAGAAAGGCTGACATGCATTCCTTCACCTGCAACAGAATAGAAGTGTCAGAACTCAGCACTTCAGTCCAGAAGCTATTATAAGGTACTATGATGTATATGAATAATCTAGAAGCTTCATCATGTGCTTTGTATATTATGAGTAGGAGTCTAACCTGAACAATCCCTTCAGGGCTTCCGGCCACTCCTCTTAAATAAACTGTTTGAATCGAGTCAACAATTAGAGCCTGAGGAGCTATAGACTGAATTTTCTTAAATATATCCTGGAGATGGTAAGAAAATTATCCGTTCAACTTCATCTGAAAGATTCCAGATTGGGACAAGTAAGCATCTTACTTCAGTGCTCACGATAGTGTTGGCATGAAATGTTTGATGTGCATATATGTTAAATACAGATGATATAATTACTGAAATAAAGTCTTTAAGGACCGAGTATAACAGCCATTAGATCACGTGAATAGGAATTGCATAGAAAGCTGAAATCAGTGTGCATGACATCGACATTCTAACGATAAGAAATAACAAAGTTTTAACATATGCCAATGAATTTTGGATGGAGTGCAATATTTACCTCAAAAGTTGAGTAAAGTTTTGTTAAAAGTCAAAAAAACAAGTCAGTCAGCATGAACCTAGATTTACGTACCTCAATATCAGTATTGGAGTACAAAAAAAGATCCTCTGTTTGAATCCCCATGCGGTCCGCTCTGCTTCCAGTTTGCTCAATACTCTGCCATAAGACAGCACTGTGAATAAACCCACATATCATACTTATTTTCCTGTTCTAAAGAAAAATCAGCCACAATATTCCATGGGTTTTACCATTGACGACTATTGCATAACGCATACAAAAAATTATAAAGCAAGAAAGTCACATTGGTGAAACTTTATAACACAGGGACTATGTACAAATACCAGGCTTAGGAAAACACTAACCTCCTCACCGGAGACATACACAATTGGGGATGCTTTACCAGACTCATTTCCTTCGGCTATTATTGAAGCAATCTTCCATTTCAAAATTTGATATGGAAAGACATCACAAAAAGAGAGGATATTAGTCAATAAGGTGGTGGATTAAAATTGAGAAATCCAAAACTGTAGCAGAGATGTAATAAAGTTAAGAGTAAGCTATAGAGATCAAGCTCCATAAGCTCCAATTGCAGCCTCAGTTAAAACCATTACCTGCAATGCAAGTGTACTCTTGCCAACACCAGGATCACCACCGATCAAAATCAATGAACCTTCATACACCAGAAAAACAGGCACATGTACAAAGTGAAACTTAGACTTGCATATTCAAGTGCCAATCAAAACGACTTAAATTGTGCATTATAGTCACTACGAATGTGAGACAAAAGATTAGCTTGCAACAGTTGCTAATGTACAGAAAGCCAAATAATTTAATCAAACCTGGTAGAACACCGCCACCGAGTACCGTCCCACTTCACTCCCAAAAGATCCATGCCTACATATCAACCACAACAACATTCACACAATCATAAACACCATTTTCCCAACACATTTTTGGAACTAAAGATTGTATCAAAAACTAAAACACCATCATATCGACCTCACACAAAACTTACAATGCAATCCTTCTATCTTTCCAACTAATCCCCCGGTTCACATCGTTCAACCCCAGAGGCTCAAGCTCCCCTCTAGGCAACCACGACCGCACAGCCTCCTTGGAAACTCCAACCCCACTAACCTTACCGCCATCATTACTCTCCGTAAACTGCTTCAACGTATTAAACACACCACAACTCCGGCACCGGCCCATCCACTGCCCATATGACTCCCCACAATCCGAACACACCCAACTAGTCCTCACTTTCCCCTTGCCATTTTTCACCGACCCTCTTCCACTAACCGACCCAGTACCCGAATTCACCTTCCCAACACTCCTATTAGCCTTACTCTTCTCAATTCCACTAACCCCATTTCCCAAACTCGCCTGACCCATTTCGATTTCAGTACCCGATTTCTGCCTCATTACTCCCTATTGAGGCTTTCGCCGCCGGAACAGGAGCAAAGACGGACCAGACGGCGCGGGGGTGTTCTGGGGGGTCGTCGGAGAAATGGCGGGAAGAGATGGGGTTTTGGAAGGAAGTGAGAGATGGGTTTTGATGATGGGGTTTGAGAAAGCGGTGGTGGGGGGAGAGGGGTCGGAGAGCTCTCATGTCTGATACTTGTTTGCATACAGAGAGAGAGAGAGAGAGAGAGAGAGAGAGAGAGAGAGAGAGTCTGTCGATTGTGGGTTTTAGTTTGAAGGTGTGGTCTTTGAAGTTCAAAGGACTTGTCTTGTTTGGGGACGGAGATCAACTGAAAGACCTGGTTCTCTTATAGGGCTTCTGTTTTGTTTTCCACCATAGACCGTCTTGAACTGTAACTCTGCAGTATAACTGGTCAAGGTTGAATTGAAACGGATAGGGAAACGGAGATACGATACAATACGATACGATACGTCAAAACGGTAGAATTAAAAAATTTAAGGATACGATACGAGTAGGATACGAAAATTAAATAATCCATTCAAATTCAACTATAGTTAAAAAAAATAATAAGCATAACTTTGCTTTGATTTTGTGCTCTGACTTATTCTCAAGCCAGTTTCAGACTGGTTGAGTAGTGATCACGGAAGTTGCTTAATTATGTGATCTTTGTATATTCCTTGCTTCCATTGTTCTGGCTTTAATGAATTTCTATCATTACCACTAGTTACAAAGTGGACAACCCTTGTTGGTATACCATATGTCCACAAGGGTACATCAGAAATGGTTCAAAACTTCAGTATCAAGTCAAGATGGAGAATATTGACACTTGAACTATGGTCCTACTAATTATTCTTCTGCTTAGAACAAAATCTACTATAGATGTTTTGCTGAAGAGAGTAAAGGAAAACTCCAAAATTAAAAAGAAATCTCTGGATGTGAATGTTCTTCCTTGGATAACTCCTTGAGTGTGCTCACAACTTTCTAAGCCACCTCCACATATGCTTTAGAGACATCAGAATCAGGTGCCGACAATACTATTGGGATGCCGTCATCAGAGCCTTGTCTGATCCAGACTTCCAATGGTATTTGAAACATTATGCAGCTTTAATTAGAAAAAGATTAGTGAACATATATGCGCAAATGAGTAGATCACACCTAAATGGGAATGATCAAATCGAACCACAAGTCTGAAAACTAATTAGAAACTAGCTTAGCTTACCAATCAAATCAAAGACAGCTCCTTTATACAAACTTGAAACAGAAACGAGAATACAACAAAAACTTACAATGAAGGACTTGAATAGTCCCCTCATTTGATTTCAACCTCTTCCCCAAATATGGGGTTCTAGTTTCTGTAGTCAGTTCACTCGTTTGTGCCCAAAGTAAAGGTATTTTTTCTTTTCTTTTCTGGGTCTGAATTTCAAAGGGTTAGTGATCATAGTACTTACTGGGTCTTGGAGAAGCCTTTGGTTCTTGCTTTTTCTAGGAGAAGAAAGCCGAGACAGTGAAGTTCCTGGAGTTTGAGAAGGTTTGGTGGGTCGGCGTGGACTTGAGGGCAGGGAAGGATTGTGAGTAATTGAGACTCAACAGTTTTTGGGTCTTTGAGTTTACATTTTTACCGCACGTATCCTTTCAAATTACTCTTACGTATCCCTTTTAAATACACACGTATTTAGAAGATATCTAAAAATCAATACCGTATCTAAATATATCCATGCGTATCCTAAACGTATTGTACTGATATCAGTATCCAATAGGGGATAACTCACCAATATGGCGTTTTTGTGCTTCTTAGTTACTATTATTGGATGCAGCCGCTCCTAAACAAATATACATTAGTTTCTTACTTCTTTTAGATAGCTTGCAATGTCTCAAATTTTTGGACTCCTTTGTTGAGCGTCTCATTCAAGATTTCAAGTATTATTGCCAGCATCGTTAATGGATTGACACCTCTGCACATCACATAAATACAGTAGCCAAACATAGGAAGAGCAGCTACTCAACGTGTTCTTACTTTAAACCATGTATAATCCCGTGCCGAGATGTTTTAGAGTTGCGAGTTTATACTTTAGACTTATCTTTCATTTGATTATTTGATTTTGATGGAGTACGTGGTTGTGGTTGTTCACTAAACAAAAAGGCTCGGGGACAATACGATGCAGGACACTAAGAGCATCTCCAATAGGAGGTACTAAACTCTATAATTTTGGGGTACTAAAAAAAATTAGGCTCCAATAGTAGTTTTGTGAAGTCCTAAACCCTATATTTATAAGACTTGGTCTCATCCCAAGTCTTATTTTGAGACTCCATATGAGACTTAGTCTTATAATTTTGGGTTGGGGCCACTTGGTAGAGGGGAGAGAAATTGGAGGGATAAGACCCCATTATAAGACCCCTACCATTGGAGATGGTTGAAGTGTTATATGAATAGTGTCTAAATAAGGTCTCAAAATAGGTATAAGACTTCATGATTGGAGATGCCCTAAAGTAGCTGAACACAGATTATTATCAATACAACAACAGTTAGAGAGCTTGCTTCTAAGTTATTTCCCTATTTGAAGGCATATTTGCAGATTGGCTATTCCTTGAATTCAGACAAAACACAGTAGTAAAGGATCATCAAAGCTAATGTGACATTGCCTACTTTATCTCATTGGAAAAACAGGTATATCATTCATTTGCATTACATGTTTTCATTTAGGATAGCACACTGAGTATGTATCCCTGATAATCTGGAACGTTTTTCTTGTGTGATCTTTCTTGGCTTTAATCACTTCTAAAAACCCAGAATACTTGTCTGTAATCTGTGTACTCTTTGGTTGTGAAAAACTGACTTGTTTGAGGAAAATCCCTAGGAGAGTTGACTCTTGTTCACATGTGATGTCTAGGAAACTGTTTTGTCCTTTTCTGGTTGTCTTGCTCCTTTGTTTTCTGGTTTAGATGGTTCTTCTTTTTGCTGTCAAAAAACGTGCTCTATCTTTGACTACTGCTATGGCTATTCTAGTACAAGAAGCATGGAAACCTTTTTGCCTCGCTTAGACAACCTTTGCTCAAAATGGAAAACCTAAAAAGCTGTTTTGGTTTTGTTCATCTTATAGACATGCATTTGTCCCATCAGTAGCTGGCTTTTGTAGGACTGCATTAGGACGGTTTTAGGTCTGTGTTAGAGCGTGCTTGTTGCTGTGTTTCACGTGCCTATTGACTGTCTTTGACCTCTGGAATAACCTGCCTATATAAGCAGTCATTTGCTGTCTTGACTCCTTGGTTGTTTGAGTGAGATACTTTGGGGTTTAGGTTATTCTGTTGGTTACTCTTTAAGAGCACATTTCTGTGTAGTTTCTCTTCTCTCTTCTCTTCCCCTTCCATGTATTTTGGTTGCTCATAACTGTGCATAATAGACATGGATTCTCAAGTATAAAAACTGTTTTCAAAACTCATATACATCATTGCATAGTGCATTCCATTGAGATAAAGTATGGAGATGCCCAACCCAAGAAGTTGATCAAGAAGATTTAACTTGAGAGTAGTTAAGATCTGAGTTGATACTTCTGAATACTTTCCAAAGTGTAAACACATAGTTCAAGTAGTGTAGCTCTGTTAGAACTGGTAGTTAGACTAGTCAGGATAGCATACGGGTTATGTATCCCCAGAGTACGAGAGACTTGTAATTGTGTGTGTTCCTTGATAGTGGAAATGTTTGTCCCTCAAGAGTTAGGGGCACGCAGTTTTAATCCTGGTTGTAGGATTTCTGCGTTATCAAAAACATCTTGTGTCACTCTTTACTTACTATCTTTACATTTCAATACTCGTATCCTGCGTTTCGGGATAGAACTCTATCTTGCTATCCCGAGAACAGATTGAACGAAAAAGTGGTAAAGGCCTATTCACCCCCCCCCCCCCTCTAGGACCTTTAAGTGGTATCAGAGCGGCCACTAGCCTTTTCTAGTGAGATCCTCTGAGGGGCCAGTTATAGATCATGAAAAAGGTTTTTCCATAAATGTTCCTCCTTTTTTTGATGGACATGATTTCTCACAGTGGAAAATCATGATGAGTGCATTCCTCTCCTACCAAGATGATGGTATGCTATGGAAAATTGTAGAGGAAGGCTAGACACATCCCACAAAACCAAAAGGCGTTGAATCAACCGAAAGAATTTCAAAGCCGAGGTCTGAATGGGAAAAAGCCGACAAGGATTTGGCTAGAGCAAACATCAAAGCTCTAAGTTGTATATTCAATGCCGTATCCGAAATAGAGTGCCAAAGGATCATTCATTGCTCTACTGCTAAGGAGGCATGAGAAGTGTTCATCAACACTCATGAAGGTAACTCTCGTGTTAAGCAACAAAAACTTCAACGTCTTATTTTTGAGTTTGAAGGTTTAAGCATGAGTGACAAAGAGTCTATTAATGATTTCTATGGTCGTGTACTCAATATCACAAATCAGTGCCGTAGTTTAGGCGAAGCCATAGAATCAAAGAAAATTGTTAGGAAATTTCTAAATGCCTTACCTTCTTTCTTTAACTCAAAAATGAATGCTATTGATGAAGCACATGATCTAGACACTTATCCTTTAGAAGAACTTATTGGTAATCTGAAAACCTATGAGACTCTCAAGAAAAGGCCCATGCATGAGAAATCCATTGCACTAAGTTCGGTTAAAATTGAGGTTGAAAAGATGCATGAAAATGAAGATGATGAAAATGATGAATTTGCTTTTCTAACCAAACAATTTGAGAAATTCTTAAGGAAAAGGAAATCGTTCAACTCTAACCGGAACTTCTCAAAAAGATCTAGCTCTAAGCCTTTTAGAAATAAGGTTTCACAGAAAGGTCGGGATATCAGGTCCTCTTCTATCCCGAAAATGGACATTAAATGTTTTGAATGCAATGGAGTGGGACATAAGGCTGTGGATTGTGCTAACAGGAAAAATAAGTCTCATAAAGTACTAAAAGCAACTTGGAGTGACAGTGATTCTAATGAAAACTCTGAAACTGATTTAGAAGAAAATGAAAAGGTTGCTTTTGTCACCCAAGTCACATTAGATGAGTCTCTTGAGGACAAGGATTCTGATGACGAAGGGCATGATATGTATATACGTTTATGTAAAGCTTCTAAGTCTATGCTTGCTAAGAATGAAGCTCTAACTAATGAGCTATCATTGAGTAAGGAGACACATTCCAGGATACAAGGAGAGTACATATCCCAGAAAGCAGAATGGAGTTCTACCAAAACTCAACTAGAAGAACAAGTGAATTTCCTCAAAGGAGAGCTGGACCGTCAATCTTCTTCCATAATCATGCTGACTGCTGAGAAGCTGAAACTTGAAGAATCCCTGCTGGACGCCCAGAACCAGTTCGCAAAGTTCTCCATTGGCTCTGAGAAGCTATCCCAAATTTGTGGGATGGGAAGACTGGATGGCAGCAAGAAGGGGTTGGGGTTTGAGGATGGTGACAAACCCAAAGGCTCGAGGAAGACTACATTTATAAAAGGCACCAGCTCGGTGTTAGGAAAGAATCCGCCTCAACTGAAGATCGATGTCCCTGAAATTTCCAAAGTGTCCATGCTCAAGAAAAACTCGCAAATCAGGTGCTTTCACTGTGAGAACAGTGGACATATTCAACAGTACTGCTACAAGCTGAAAAGGAATTTTGCACCGGCAAAGATCTCACAGAGCAATGATCTGCTCGTTCATTTTCAGAAATCTCTTAACGAACTGACCAGGATTGCACAGTCCCTTACCATCCCGAAGCAGAAGAACAAGCCTGTTCCTTCAAACTGGGTCAGAAAATATATTCGTGGAACTAGGGATAGCATAAGCATCATGCCTCCCAAAGAACCTGGTGTCAAGAAGAAACAGGAATAAGTCATTTGTTTTCTCCCAAGAGTAAAGACCTCACCCATTGTTGTAAGAGAAGTTGTAGCTGTTTGCAACGTTGCCTTGACTGCCCTTTCTACCAGGAAATCCGACTCTTGGTACATGGATAGCGGCTGTTCAAAGCATATGACCGGAGAACGGAAATGGTTCACCTCTATGGATGATACTCATCCAGTTGGTGACGTCATGTTTGGAGATGGAGCCAAAGCAGAAATTATTGGAAGAGGGACAGTTGACACTCCTGGTCTCCCAGCTTTGAAGAACGTTCTGCTGGTGGCAGGATTAGAAGTGTGCTTGCTGAATGTGAGTCAGATCGTCGATGCGTATGAGACTGTGACATTTGACACGTCTCAGTGCACTGTCCTTGATAGGAAAGGAATGTGTGTGATGAAAGGCGAGAGGTCTAGAGATCACTGCTACTGTGTTCGTGCAAACAAGAGGTTGGAACCTGAAATTTGCTTTCGATCTTTGACAAAAGAAAGCGCACTAGATCTGTGGCATAGGAGGATGTGCCATCTCAATCATCAAGACGTGGTGAAGTTGTCCTCAATGGATGGAGCTCGAGGCTTGCCCAAATTGTCCGGGAAAGCAGCAGGTATGTGTGGAGACTGCAAAATGGGTAAGCTATCCCGATCCTCTCATCCTGTCTTAAATGCTAAGCCAACTTCTAATGCTCTTGAATTGCTTCACTTAGATCTAGTAGGCCCTGTTGAAACTGAAAGTATTGCCAAAAAGAAGTATGTGCTTGTTGTGGTAGATGACTTTTCTAGATTTACATGGGTCATGTTCTTAAGTGATAAAACTCAAGGTCAAACTTTTGGGAAGTTTTTAGAACTAGCAAAACGTATCTCAAATGAAAAGCTTTCTGAAAACAAACGCATAATAAGGATTAGGTCGGATCATGGAACCGAGTTTGAGAATTCCTTATTTGCGGAGTATTGTGAAGAGAATGGTGTGCACCATGAGTTTTCTGCCCCCATCACACCACAACAAAATGGGATAGTTGAGAGGAAAAAATAGAGTCTTGGTTGAGATGGGGAGGGTCATGCTTAGCTTAACTGATTTACCGCACATGTTTTGGGCCGAAGCTATTTTCAATGCTTGCTATACACTTAACCGTGTGATCTTTAGGCCAGGTACTAGCAAAACACCCTATGAACTCTGGAAGGGCAAGAAGCCAAATATCTCACATATAAAAGCTTTTGGTAGCCCTTGTTTCATCTATAGAGACCGTGAGTATCTGACAAAATTTGATGCTAAATGTGATCGAGGGGTTTTTCTAGGTTATGCATTGAATAGCCGTGCTTATCGTGTCTATAATAAAAGAACGTGCAAAGTTATAGAAACGGTGAATGTAGCTATCAATGACTCTCTTGTATGCTCTCACAACCACTCTTCAAGAAATGTGCAAGTTGAGGATGTGAGCACTGAGACATCTCCCGAAGCTGCTGAGACTCCTATTGATGAACAGAATCTCATACCTGATGATGTATCCCAGGATACTGAAGCTGACACTGAAGGTGCCGGTATAGATCATACCCTGACTATCCAGAAGCCACATCGCATTGGGAAACGCCAAGTTCAAAAAGTTCACTCTCCCTCGGACGTGATTGGCATGGTTGATGAACTAAGAAAAACCCGAAGTAAGTCGAACACGCTTTTGAGTAATCTTGTTAGTCTCAAAAGTTTTCTTACTATGCATAGGCTAGCCATCAATCGAATTGCTTGCTATGGTTTCGTTTCTAATGTTGAGCCTAAGAACATTAAAGATGCTTTGAAAGACTCGGATTGGATTATTGCTATGCAGGATGAACTCAACCAGTTTGAGAAAAGCAATGTTTGGCATTTAGTTCCTAGACCTAAGGATAAAAATGTAATAGGAACAAAATGGGTGTTCAAAAACAAAACGGATGAAAAGGGAATCATTACTAGAAACAAGGCTAGGTTGGTCGTGCAAGGTTATTCCCAAATAGAAGGCCTAGACTTTGATGAAACTTTTGCCCCCGTAGCTAGACTTGAGTCCGTTAGGCTACTCTTGGCCATTGCTTGTTTTCTGAAATTTGATCTCTTTCAAATGGATGTGAAAAGTGCGTTTTTAAATGGAATTTTGAAAGAAGAAGTTTATGTGGAACAGCCTCCGGGATTTCAGAGCTCTTGCTATCCCGATCATGTTTACAGATTAGACAAGGCTCTCTATGGTTTGAAGCAAGCTCCTAGAGCTTGGTATGAAAAATTGTCTACACATTTGATTGACCATGGGTATGTGCGAGGTTCCATTGATAAAACCATGTTTGTTAAGAATGTTTCACATCATATGATTATTGCTCAAATATATGTGGATGATGTGGTGTTTGGTTCCACCTCTCAAAAACTTGTTGAGGAGTTTGTCACTTTAATGAAACAAGAATTTGAAATGAGTTTTTGTGGTAAGCTAAGCTTCTTCCTTGGACTACAAGTTCAGCAAAGGAAAGATGGGTTATTCATTTCGCAGGAAAAGTATGCGAAGGAACTTGTGAAGAAGTTTGGGATGGAAGGAGCATCTCCCATCCGAAACCCAATGGGAACTTCATGCAGAATCAGTGCCGATCTGGAAGGTATCAATGCTGATCAAACTCTCTATAGAAGCATGATTGGGAGCCTACTCTACCTCACAGCCAGTAGACCCGACATCTCCTTTAGTGTGGGTGTTTATGCTCGGTATCAAGCCAACCCCAAGGAATCCCATGTGAAGACAGTCAAGCGTATCATTCGATACGTTTCAGGTACGTGTGCTTTTGGAATTTTGTACACAACGGATACTAACACTGAGATTGCAGGGTACTCGGACTCAGATTGGGCTGGAGATGCCATGGATAGGAAGAGCACCTCGGGTGGTTGCTTCTTTGTTGGGAACAATTTGGTATCGTGGCATAGCAAGAAGCAGAACTGCGTATCTTTGTCCACTGCCCAAGCAGAATACATAGCTGCAGGAAGCTGCTGTACACAACTTCTCTGGATGAAGCACATGCTAAGCGACTACGGATTTGAGCAAGGTATTCTATCCCTGTTCTGTGATAACACCTCTGCTATCAATATCTCAAAGAATCCAGTGTTGCATTCTAGGACCAAGCATATAGAGATTAGATATCATTTCATTAGAAACTTGGTTGAAGAGAATCAGCTTGAAATGACATTTATTCCAATTGAACAACAATTGGCTGATTTATTCACTAAGCCTTTGGACAATATGAGATTTGAAAGTCTTAGGAAGGCTATTGGTGTATGCACCATCACTTGAGATATCCCTCTCACTGATCTCAATTTACTTTTTAGCATTTTACTTTATGAAATAATTTTCTGAAAATAAGTGTTGGTTCGCTCTGGGATACGAGTCAGTAGATGCATCCCTGGAAATATTTCTGAACTTGATCTAGAATGCTGTGTTCTTATTTCATGTTTCTTGATAGACAATTGTTGCATCTTTCACTTGTGTATATGCATCTATGTCCTTAAGAATGTTATTGCATGTGATCTAAATCATTCTTGGAACTATAAAGAACTCTTGAGCACAAAGGTTACTCCTGTGGGGTGTACATAGTTTGAGCTAGAAAATTGAGTGAGTTGAACTAGTTACTGAAGAACAAATGTGAAAATCTGGTGACTAATGATGAATTATTAAAGTAAAGGAATGAGCTAGTCTCTTGTTGGGTGCACCTTAACCGGAACCAGTGGGGATCCCTAAGATGTTATCTATCCTTCGATGGGTTCGGACTAGTTATCCACTGAGTGTCCTTGAAACACACATTATTCTTCCGAGCACTGCGCTTAGGACATAATGATAACTACTCTGCTACATGGACCTATGAGGACGTATTTCTCATATGATCTCTTGGACAAAGTTTAAAGAATGGCAAAAATGCCTTGAACATAAATGACAACGGCCAAAGGCCAAGTTGGGACAAAGTCCTTGATGTGCTGAATTTCCAGAACTCTCAAAAGGTTATGACAAAGTCACTTGGTTACTCTTGTTGTCCTCATATCATTTGATGCTCTAGACTTGTACTCCCGTAGGTGAACTTTTCACACACACACTCTTATGGTTCCAAGGATTGATTTGTAAGAACATTGCATTGATGTTACTTTATAGTCATATACTCATGTGGAAGATTTGAGCTTTCAAGACATATGAAAATTAGTTGTCACATTCTTATGAGTCATGCTTAAATTTTCTTGTTGTCTGGGATTCCACTGACTGTTTCCATCCCAGGGTTCCTGCTGACAGTTTGTAAATCTTTCTGAATTTCAAAGTCTTATGTTATTTTATGCACCACGTGAGGGGGAGTTGTCTGTATGGTGGTAGGTACATGGATACCTTCTATTACTCAGGATTGTCTCATATATCCCAGTGGATATTACTTGTCCTTATGTATGATTGGTTCTTGGTTGCTTTTGTGGTATCCCGTGTAGACTACATACGTGGTCTCCTAGGGCTAGGTCACTGTAGCACTTTCTTCACTGAAGTGACTACACAGGACTGGAAACTGTAGGGTTGTCTCAGTTTTCTTGACGTATGTGGATAGCTATGTTGCATGGTTTCAAGGAATTGAATTGGCTTTATGATAATTGCGCATAGAAATAGGAGAAGTCTCCTAGGTCTTCATCAATCTCGATTCCCCTGTTTTCTCTCCCACTCTCTCACCTTGGCCGGTTCAGTTCCACTTCTCTCTGTTTTCCTTAAATTTCCTTTTCATTCATGACACGAATCAGAAACCGCAGAACTTTTCTCCCTCCACTCAAACCAGTGTTCTTCTTCCATCCACTCATGACTCTTCCAGACCCATTCATCCCTGAAGAGGTTATCCTTCTCCCTACTCCACCACCACGATCACCTCCTCCACCTTCACTGAATCCAAGCCCTATGGTCTCTCCTGCTCGTGCTGAGGCACCCCAACCTACTCCTGTTCTCTCTACCTATCTTAGAAAACGGACGGCTAACAAGTCCTCTGGAGCCAAGAAGGCGGTTCTAAAGAAGAAACTGAGTTCTCCGGCATCTGTTGTCTCCCCCACGACTTCACCTCCTCGGACAGTTGCTAGTTCAGATCTTCCCTCACCGCTTCAGAACACAATGACACCTGCTCAGCCTCCTTCTCCTCCACCGTCTCCCGTCGCAGCAGACCCTCCTCTTGTCTCTCCCAAAGTCCCTTTGGGAAAACGAAAGCGTACCACCACTGTTTGCTCATCTGGTTCTGCCTCAACTCCTTCTGTTGAGATCTCACCCGTCTCCACTGCTCCTAGGGTCACTCGCTCCAAGGCTAAGAAATCTGTTGTCTATCCTACTACAAAGAATGCCCTTAAACCATCTGCTACTCCTCAAGTGAAACCCACTTTCAAGGCTTCTACCTCCTCAGTCTCTAAGCGTTCCGGTGAATCCTCTTCGTTTCCTCCTCGGTCTCACTTCATCTATGCTGATTCTTTCAGTTTGTTTGGCTATATCACTATGCATCATCCTATTGTGTCTGAACGACCATTCGATTTTGCTTCCCTGCATCCTGCCGTATTCTCTCTGGTTTCCCGTCTGGGATGGGTAACAGCTCTGGCCTCCCTGCCTCGCTATAACCGTACTCTTGTTCAGGAATTCTATGCCAACTTCCCTTCTGACATCTCTGCTGAGGTTCGCCTGCGCTCTAAACAACAAGTGTGTGTCACTGTCTGTGGCGTCCTTGTGAACTTCTCTCCATCTAGGATTCGCCAAGCTCAGTCTCTCCCGCTTACAGCTGATGGTATTCTGCAGTCCTACTCTGAGTACTCTACTTCCCTCTCGATTCAGGATCTAACTCCGTGTCTCTACTCGTCTCCTCCTTCTGAACCAGTTCTAGGTACCTTCCTCTCCAGTAGGTACATGACTGAGTGGTTCAAAGCTTTGGGCTTCTTGGTTCGCTCTCTCTTTCATCCAGCCACCCAGACTAGTAAAATTTCACACAAACAGGCTGTTTAGATGGCATATCTGAGTCATGACCCTATCCGTCTGGTGATTCCAGCTGAGTATTTCATGTACCAAGCCATTCGCACTGCTGGTGTCTGCCACCGAAATGCTCTTGGAAAAGCTCTCGTATTCCCTTATCTCATCACCAAACTCTGTGGTGATGTCGGTGTTCCCATCACACAGGGAGATGTTCTGGGTCCTGAACTTATTCCAATCGATGCCATCACCATTAACCGGTCAGTCCATCAGTCCAATGAGTACGTTGAGCCAATGGATCAACAATTCTTGAAAACTGTTGTTCAGTCCATGATTACCGATGTCGTCCAGCAGATAAAAGACCACCTTAAGGAGCAGTTCACCATGTTCAAAGCCGAGCTTTCTATTCTGCTGTCCAGCCAGGTCGGGTCTGCCCCTGCTCAGGATCCAACATTTTCCTTTCCTCCCTCGGACAAGCAAGGTGGTGTTACTCCCTCAGACTCTGGAGACACCATCCACCTTGGAGTGCTGGGAGCAGATGATGAGGACGTGGTGTATGATGGCTCAGGATATGCAGTTTGAAGTCTTTATGTTGTTTCTCTAATCTTTTACTTTCCGGTTTCTTTCTTTTGGATTTTCTGTTGAACAATTTTATGGTTTTGTGATGTGTGGTGAACAATTCTATGGTTTCTTATTTTGTGGATTGTTAGTATTTTGTGGATTGTTTGAACCCTTTGTCTTTCCTTGACAAAAAGGAGGAGAACTGGTTATTATTGTGTTGATATGTGATGTGGATATCTTGTAGCAGGAATTATTTGGGGAGAACTGGTTATTATTTTGGACAGGATATTATGGGATATGAATATCCTTGTTACTGCATGTGTTTAGGGGGAGAACTGTTTAACTGGTTATTGAACTAGTTATTGCTTTATGGGCAGGATATTATGTGATATGGATATCCTTGTTACTGCATATGTTGGTATGTGTTACAACTGTGATGCAGGTACTCTTTGAAGAACTGTGTTTTGTCAAGAAATGCCAAAGGGGGAGATTGAAGGCATATTTGCAGATTGGTTATTCCTTGAATTCAGACAAAACACAGTAGTAAAGGATCATCAAAGCTAATGTGACATTGCCTACTTTATCTCATTGGAAAAACAGGTATATCATTCATTTGCATTACATGTTTTCATTTAGGATAGCACACTGAGCATGTATCCCTGATAATCTGGAACGTTTTTCTTGTGTGATCTTTCTTGGCTTTAATCACTTCTAAAAACCCATAATACTTGTCTGTAATCTGTGTACTCTTTGGTTGTGAAAAACTGACTTGTTTGAGGAAAATCCTTAGGAGAGTTGACTCTTGTTCACATGTGATGTTTTCATTTAGGATAGCACACTGAGCATGTATCCCTGATAATCTGGAACGTTTTTCTTGTGTGATCTTTCTTGGCTTTAATCACTTCTAAAAACCCATAATACTTGCCTGTAATCTGTGTACTCTTTGGTTGTGAAAAACTAACTTGTTTGAGGAAAATCCCTAGGAGAGTTGACTCTTGTTCACATGTGATGTCTAGGAAACTGTTTTGTCCTTTTCTGGTTGTCTTGCTCCTTTGTTTTCTGGTTTAGCTGGTTCTTCTTTTTGCTGTCTAAAAACGTGCTCTATCTTTGACTACTGCTATGGCTATTCTAGTACAAGAAGCATGGAAACCTTTTTGCCTCGCTTAGACAACCTTTGCTCAAAATGGAAAACCTAAAAAGCTGTCTTGGTTTTGTTCATCTTATAGATATGCATTTGTCCCATCAGTAGCTGGCTTTTGTAAGACTGCATTAGGACGGTTTTAGGTCTGTGTTAGGGCGTGCTTGTTGCTGTGTTTCACATGCCTATTGACTGTCTTTGACCTCTGGAATAACCTGCTTATATACGGAGTCATTTGCTGTCTTGACTCCTTGGTTGGTTGAGTGAGATACTTTGGGGTTTAGGTTATTCTGTTGGTTACTCTTTAAGAGCACATTTCTGTGTAGTTTCTCTTCTCTCTTCTCTTCCCCTTCCATGTCTTTTGGTTGCTCATAACTGTGCATAATAGACATGGATTCTCAAGCATAAAAACTGTTTTCAAAACTCATATGCATCATTGCATAGTGCATTCCATTGAGATAAAGTATGGAGATGCCCAACCCAAGAAGTTGATCAAGAAGATTTAACTTGAGAGTAGTTAAGATCTGAGTTGATACTTCTGAATACTTTCCAAAGTGTAAACACATAGTTCGAGTAGTGTAACTCTGTTAGAACTGGTAGTTAGACTAGTCAGGATAGCATACGGGTTATGTATCCCCAGAGTACGAGAGACTTGTAATTGTGTGTGTTACTTGATAGTGGAAAGGTTTGTCCCTCAAGAGTTAGGGGCACGCAGTTTTAATCCTGGTTGTAGGATTTCTGCGTTATCAAAAACATCTTGTGTCACTCTTTACTTACTGTCTTTACATTTCAATACCCGTATCCTGCATTTCGGGATAGAACTCTATTTTGCTATCCCGAGAACGGATTGAACGAAAAAGTGGTTCAACCCCCCCCCCCCCCCTCCAGGACTTTTACTATTCATTTGGGATATGGTATTGCATCACAATATTATAGACGAATCTTGCTAGAGATCGATTCTTGATCCGTTAAAACCTCTTGTTTGGTAAATATTCTAATGCTACACATTCTCATTTTATAGGAGTTAACTTACGTATGATTGCATGCGCAATCTCTTTAGTTCATTCAAATTTCATTTTCTAATTAGATTTATCTTTTAAGAAAATATAACGTGCGCACATAGACACATAGGTTGATTTGAGTTAAGATCAAATTAGTTATAACACGTTGAGAATTATATATAGATATTTTCAACTAAAAAATTAAATGTAAGTCACATAATTTTGACTTGAACTGTAATGGTTGTAGATAAAGTTAAGTCATTTGAAATATATGAATTATTGGATCAATTGTTGGAGAGTGGGGCTACTTTTTAGATGGTGAGAGATATAACTTTTAAGATTTTTTTCTCTCATTTGTAGCTAAACATAACTGCTCAAAATAACTCAAAGTCAAATATAAAATAACTTTAACTACTATATGATTTTTAAGTATAATTTTTAGTTATTGGAGTTGTCATTTGTTTTGCGTCAATAAATGAACTTTGATTAATTGAAACTAGGCAGCACAGAGCCATGTACGTACATATAAGTGTACAAGTGTATAAGTAACTGTACGAGCGCATGGCGTACGTAGCAGCTTGAATATTGAGGCCAGGGTATCTTGCTCCCTACCCGATCACGAGGAATGAAATCAAAATTTGTTTCTATAAAACTGAAACCTCCAGACTCGTCCAGTTCACTTTGGAACCCACTCACCCCAGAAAGGTCAGGCTGACCTTCACCCTTCACTACTCTTTATTCGTTTTCACGAGCGAGTTGTACACCTACTTGTACAAAACTTGATTGCTTCTTCATAATGGAAACTTGCAATATTCTTTTCATGGACCAAAAACACGTACAAAAATAGTGTTGACTATAGGGAAACGCTCGGTTGTTTGAAGGATCGTTATAGAATTGGGTAATCTACCGGCCAAATTTATATTGGGGTCGAAACAACCATAGACTTGAGAATTGTTACGAAAACTATTATTTATGTTAATATACATTTCGTAAGTTTATTTCAATTTTTCCAACACATAATCGTTGTTTATACTATAAGTTATTGAAGTCTTTGATAAATAATAAACTAAGCTAAATACAATTTATGGAATTTTCTTAAATAAGTTGACCTAAGTTAAATTTGTAGCTTTTATTTTTGTTAAATACTTCATTCGAAGTTGCCCACCGATGGAGGGAATATCAGGGTAAAGAAAGAAGAGAAGACCGTCAAAAACAAGAGAGAAGACATAGCGTTTAACTAGGTCCTCCATTGATTTTCATGACCAAACTCCCTACTATAGTTCCCATTCTAAATTTCATCAACTTACCCATTTACCTTTCCCATCTGAGGCGTCCAAACCTAACACTCTTCTCTTCCCTTCCCTTTTGGTTTTGATTTGTAGCTTTATGTTTATTTCTTCTGTAATTTAATCTTACATGGATTTTGTGATGTATTTTTATGCTTATGGTTCATGCGGATGGAAGATGATGAAGAAGAGGACTCATAATCATAATTTGTGTGCTAATGAATTTGGTATCAATTAGAGGGTTTTAATTATGCTGCTGGGGATGAAGAACAGGGATATAAAGCCTATTCTATTGAAATTTGGGGTGGCCTTAGCTTTCTCTTTTGCTGGATTCCTCTATTCTCGTCTCAGAACCAGAAGGATCAAGCCCTCTCAACCTTCTTTTAGCTCTTCGGGTTCGTTTCCACCTTTTAGTTTGATCTGTTTCAGTTGAGCTCACCTTCTACTATCTATCTGATTTTGGTTCAATCGTATGATTAATATCTTGGTGGCATTATGTATATAGATGAAGATGATGAAGCAGATTCAGGAGTAAGACGTCAGCGGAGGGATGCCCTTAATGCCACCAGGCAAGCACACAGTTTTTCCAAGCCTAGAATTTCATCAGAAAATTATGTATGTTTTAGCTGGATCATTAGCTCAGTTTTATTTTAGAGATGCTTAAGTTTTGGTTTCGCTGACTTCTACCAATAACAATTGTGATGCTGGACCAATATTGAATTACGCATGAACAGATTTCTGCAGCTTCTGTTTAATTAAACAACATTTATTGGTTTGGTTGTTGCTAGCAGCTTTACATCAAGCTGTCCTAAATGATTGCCACTCTTCTAATTATGGAAACATATTTATATCCCATCATTCCTTCTCCCCTCTGTTTCCCCTTATACATGTTGCAACTTGCAACTAAATAATTGAGGTTGAGATCGGGAACGCCAGTACATAACCTGATCATTCTTGGATTTGCAACTGTCATGTTTCTCTGGCAATTAGCTTCCTAGAATAACATTAGGCTGACATTGTCTAGTGACTGATCAAACACATCTCATTGCAACTTTCTCTTATGAGAGGGAATATAATCAATTAATCATACTTGAAAGTCCAAATTGTGGCTTTTGAATGATTATGCTCCTACTGACTAACTGAATTCAATTTCAGTGAACTAAGGACTAATTGCCTACCATTGTTTACCAGGAAGACACATACATGCTGAGGGTCAGTATGGATAATACCACATCCAGTATATCCCCATCCAGTCTGCTCTTGCCAGAGTTCAATGATCTTGTAGAGAAATTTGACTTTCCTGCGTCCAAGTCTGGGTTTTCTCCAAGGAAGAAAGTTCAAACTCCAAAGGCATATAGAACTACAGAAAAGGAAGAATATGAGTTAGAAGTCAGACACCTCAGAGACATGATTAGAAAACTTCGAGAGAGAGAGAAAAATCTGGAGGCGCAGCTGCTCGAGTATTAAAGAGCAGGAAACTGCTGTTATGGAGCTCCAAAGCCGGTTGAAGATAAGTAGAATGGATTCTAAGCTCTTCACTCTCAAGATCGAGTCCTTACAGGCAGAGAAGCGTAGACTGGGGGGACAAGTGGCTGATCATGTAGAAGTGGTGGCTGAGCTTGAGGCTACTAGAGCAAAAATTACAATGCTGAAAAACAAACTTAGATCCGAAGCTGAACAGAACAAAGAACAAATCTTAAGTCTTAAGAAAAGAGTAGAAAAATTGCAGGACAATGAAGGTGCTGCCAATAGTTCAGAGATTCAATTGAGGCTGAGAAGGTTAAAAAATTTGGAGAGTGAAGTTGAAGAGTTGAGGGCATATAATTTAAAACTGCAACTGCAACGTTCTGACTTGGCTCAGAGGTTGGAATCTGCGCAGATTCGAGCAAATTCTATTGTAGAAGATCCAGAGGCATGAATTTCATCTTCTTTTTTCCTTTCCATCATTCCATGTCCCTTTAATCATTATCGTTGCATGACGTGAGTTGTGTGTATGTCCTGTTTCAGGCAGAAGAACTGAAGAAAGAAAGAGAGCGCTTACGACGAGAAAATGAAGATCTAACAAACGAAATTGATCAACTCCGTATTGATCGAAGTTCTGATGTTGAAGAATTAGTTTACCTCAGGTGGATAAATGCTTGCTTACGATATGAGCTGCGGAACTATCAGCCCCCAACTGGTAAAACTGTGGCAAGAGACTTAAGTAAGTCACTAAGCCATAAGTCCGAGGAGAAAGCCAAGCAGCTGATTCTTGAATATGCAAACACTGAAGGGAATGGGGATAAAGGGAGTCACATGGATTTTGATTCTGATCTATGGTCACCATGTCCACCATCCCTTCTTACAGACACAGGAGATTATGATAACTTTTCTGTTGATCACTCATCTACTACGAAGATCAATACCTCGAGTAAGCATAAGCTGTTTGGCAAGCTTAGGAAACTCATACGGGGTAAAGACGCTCATCATCCAAACCAGAGTTTGTCAGTAGATAAAAGTGGGTATTCAGAAGATAACTATTCTCCCTATGGCAGTTCAAGTAACTCGACAGCAGTTTATGGTGGACATGAGGGTCAGAGTAACATATTTTCATCTCATAGTTCATCTCGAGCTTCTTTAGATCTTCCCAGATGGAGGAATTCAAAGGAGCATGATATTAAGGGCATACACAGGGTTCAGAGACTTAGAGCATCTGCACCGGCGAGCAGCCGGCCAGATTTTGATCGAGCAGGGGGGGTTTGCTCGAGCAAACTCATTTTCGAGCTCGCACCGGTGTGCTGGTGCTCGCCCAGTCAACGGCGACGTTTTCTTCGTCCAAACGATCGAGCAAATTTTGCTCCGGCAACTGCTTGACTGCCTGGCGGACCCCACGGCACGTGGGTGACGTCAAGCGCATTATGTTTTTTTTTTGTCTGGCGTGTGTATTACACGCGCTAGTAAGAAAGTAATTAAATTTTTGACGGACCAATCAGGCACCGACACGTGGCTTACCGGCTGGTAAAATCAAGTCAAACGGTCAAAACGATCCAACGGCTCAGATTTGAATGCAACGGCTACTAAAAAATCAGAACGGAAATAAACTGAAAAATTGTAAAAAAATCCCAAAAATTCTCAAACTCTCCCAAATTACAAATTACACTTCTCCTTCCATCTCCTCTCTCATTTTGTTAAGCTTTTCTTCCAAAACAATGGGCACACATTGACTTTCTTCGGAAGATTTACAAATGTGTATCTCTTTTGTGCTTCATAGCGTTGATGAATACGACGGCAACAAACAAAAGAGGGAGAAATTGTGGGAGACAATTCATGCGGATTATGTGAAAAATAGGAAGCCAACACAAGGTGATCATCCGAAAGAGCCGAGAACCTGAATCGCGATTGCGTCTCACTACAACAAATTCAAGCTACTCTTGCAAAAATGAGGCGTATGTTTGTACGCGGCACGGCAACGTATAGCTAGCGGCACTTCGCTAATGGATGAAGTAAGTTTATTTTTTTGTAGCATAATGATGAATTAAATTATATAGATTATATAATTTAAATTATGTAGCATACATTATATAAATTTGTATGTGTAGCAAATTTAATGTATACAAATTTATAAATTATATAAACTTATATAATGTATACAAATTTAATGTATACAATTTATATAGATTAATGTATACAATTTATATAATGTATACAAACTATGCATTATCCCAAATTTTTTGTTCGGGAACATTATATAATGACCATCCATTTTAGATTATATAATTTTGTGTAGCATACATTATATGATTTTTTTGTAGCATAATGATGAATTAAATTATGGTAGCATACATTAATTTTGTAGCATAATTTATATATGTAATTTGAATTAAATATGTAGCATGGTGAAATAGCTAATATAATTATTTTATTAGGTCAAGCAAGCTCAATCATGTTACTATAAGGAAAAGAAGAAAGTATTTACACACTTTGAATGTTGGGAAGTGGTTAAGAATCATCCTTCTTTCATTTCGGTGCTACCAAGTACTCTATCTCCATATACAAGTAGTTACCAACCTACTCCTTCCGCCGCCGAATCATCTCCAACCATTAATTTGGATGACGAAGAAGTGAATGAGACACCTCAAAGCCACGTGGCCGCTCCCTCTAGTCCGCCTAGACCAATGGGAACGAAGGAGGCAAAGGAAGCGGGGCGACAAAAGAAACAAAGTAAGACTCCTATTGAGCAACGAGTTGAGATTTTGCATACCATTGCTAGTGACCAAGCTTCGTGGCAATCCAAGAGGATAGCGCATAATGAAAGTGAGCTTAATTATTACGTGGAGTACATAGAAATTCAAAGGCGGAATAAAACAAGGGCGGATGCAGAGTTACGATTGAAGAAACAAGAGGAGGAAACGAGGATCATGACAATGGATTTGGAGGCAATGACCCCAATCTCAAAAAGATATTTTACAAAGAGGAAATTAGCCATCCTTAATGAAGGAGAACCAAGTCAAAATCAACCAACCGATGAAACATATTCCGATTGTTATCACCCAAGTCGCGTGCTCTTTCCATAGAAGTTATAGTATTGTACAAAGAATAAATCTGGGCTTGGCTCTAAATTTTATGTAATTTAAATTTTCAAGAAATAAAGATGCAATTTATTTATTAAGATGAAATTGAAATACACTTTAATCCGATAACACAAGCTTAATAATTAAACACACATTTTTAGGGTAATATTTAGAGTATCTCGCCGGTTTCCAACCTCCAATTGTGCTTCACCAAGTCCTTCTGAAGCTCTCTATGAATGTAACCAGATTCAAGATCGGCAACACAGTCGTGAAACCGTTGTATATTTGCTCCATCTCTACTAATTGGTTCAAAAGGAATTCGATTCCTTTGTTCATCCACCGGCCCATCATAAACCCGGAAAGCCCTCGATGGATTTTGCACGTCTTCTTCTTCCTCATCCTCATCCTCATCCTCATCCTCCACGTATTCTTCCTCAACAATCATGTTATGTAATATGATGCAAGCTAACATGATGGTAGTCATTACTGATTTGTGGTGCAATGTACAACTATGACGAATAATTACCCATCGAGATTGTAAGATGCCGAATGCCCTCTCTACATCTTTCCGGTATGTCTCTTGTTTTTTTGCGAAGAGTTTATCTTGCGGCGTATGGGGATTAGAAATAGTTTTGACGAATGTAGAGTACCTTGAATATATTCCGTCAGCCAAATAATAAGCGTGGTTGTACCTCTCTCCATGGACTTCATAGACGGCAGTTGGGCCTCTTCTTGCAAGGACCTCTGAAAACACATTTGATAGGTGGAGCACATTAATGTCATTTTTGGCTCCAGGACACCCGAAGAAGCTGTACCATATCCACGTATCATACAAGGCCACCGCCTCCAGAATAATAGTTGGGCGACCCTTTCGACTTGAGTACGCCCCTTGATAGGCGGTTGGGCAGTTCTTCCACTCCCAGTGCATGCAGTTGATACTTCCAATCATGCCTGGAAAGCCTCGGTGTTGGCCTTTAGCTAAGAGTCGCGTGAGGTCTGCCGATGTTGAACTGCGGAGGTATTTTGGACCATAGATTTGATACACTTAGCTGCAAAAATTCTTCATGCATTGCAGGGTAGTCGATTCCCCCATCCTTGTAATTTCAGTGCACTGATCTACGGCCGCCCCGTACGCCAACATTCGCAGAGCACTGGTCAGCTTTTTTTTCGGGAAGAAGCCCTAGCAATCCAGTTGCGTCTAGTCTTTGATGCCAAGATTGGTCGTAGTTGCAGAGATCCGTCATGATAATGTTGAATCGGTTTCTGCTCATCCTATACCGTCGGCGAAATTCTGCCGCCTCGAAGTTGGGACCCTGAAGTAATCAGCCATGAAAGTGCGTCCCCTAGATAGCCTCTATCGTGGATGATTCAGTTTTTTACCGCGACGTGAACCGCTCGGTCGGGAGGGTTCATCGTCATCTTGTGCTTCCGCCATGACCAGCTGATTGATGAATGATTGCTCCATATAGTCATCCTCTTCTTGTTGACGTTGTCTCCTCCTGAAAAAATTGGGGAAGCTGAAAGGATTCATCAGAGTGATGAACAAGGAAATGTTGCTAAGTGTTTAGAGAGATGAGTTATCTACTCGGATTCTTGTAGATGGTGTGAGGTAACTATGAGTGAAAGATGAACGTTTTATAGGCAATTGTAGATAATCCGATCGTCAAAGATGAAGACACGTGTCATATTGTAATTGGTCGAAAATCAGACGGAAATCTGGTTCAATTATTTTGTCGACGACGCTATCTCGCATTGACACGTGTCGCATCGTAATTGGTCGAAAATCTCTGCATGCATATCTTATTGAATTATTTGGTCAACGATGATATTTCGTAGCGACACATGTCGGATCGTCATTGGTCGAAAATCTCATCGGAAATCTAGTTCAATTATTTTACCGACAATGACACAAGACGGTGACACGTGTCAATTTTTAATTAGTCGGAAATCTTGTATAATTACTACCGATAAAGACACGTGTCATATTATTATTGGTGGTAAACATTTCACTACATGACAAAGCTGATTTGCTTGAAACAAATAGTGAATGAGTGTGTGCAAAACTTGATTTGCTTGAGCAAATCTTGGATATATTTTGCTTGAAGCAAAATTTGCTCTTGCTTTGCTTCTTACTCTGCTCATGGGTGCGGATGCTCTTAGTGATGTGGGATTCTTTCCAGGGGATAAGAGATTTATCTTGGGCGAGGAAGGTTCTACTGATTTCACACTGAAAGATCAGCTCGATCACGACTCCGATTCTTCAGAGAAAAATGAGTTGGTCAAATATGCAGAAGCTCTGAAGAGTTCTCGCAGTGGAACCCCAGCGCTCAAACCTGGTGTACATAGGAAATCAGCCTCAGCATCTTGATTTGTTTTGGTTCATACCGATACAGGGTTTGCTTACTTCACCATCTGTTGATAAATTACGCATACCAGTCAATAGTATAGTTGAGAAATTAACAGATCAGTGACAGACTTACAGTGTACCAATAGTCCATAAATAATATTCATTGGAAGCTAGTTATGAACCAGTTTTGGCACATACCCCAAAGTATTTTAGTTCATAACGACGTTTGTTCTTGATTAAAGTGCATGAGTCACGCCAGTTGGGTCATACATCACTTTTTTGTGCTTATATTTTCTCTGGTGTCTACTTCATCTAAGAAATGTCTGTAGCTGTCTTTCTCAATTTAATTTCAAGTAAAAATATGAAGTGATTCCAGATCTAAATTGGGATTATTGCTGGATTGACAGGACTGGCCTGTAAGGGTTGGTAGAGCCAAACCGACCAAACGGATCCACATTTCAACAGAAATCTACTCTGAGATAACAAAATCAACCACAAACACTATTTTTGGTCTTTTAGAATTTCTACATTTGATAAATTAAAAAATTGCATACAGACTTGTCCAGACAAAAAGGAAAAAAACTCACTAGTAACATTATTCATATGCTTATCAGTTTTGATCGCTATCTTTGTAAACATAGTAGAACCTAAAAGCAAACGGATGCATTTTTCAACATTTTGTAGAGTTCTGCAGGAACATGCATATATCATCCTCATGAAATGAGGGAGATACCTTGCACTATCAATGCATCAGCCAAAACTTGATTAGCAGCTTCAGATGGATGAACACTGTCCCAGAACACGTATTGAGTCGCATTAGCGCAGGTTCCTATTGACTTTGGATTGCACAGCAGTGATGTTGTCTCCACAATTCCGGTACCACAGCAACCTCTCCTTGCTTCAGCAAAGCCTACAATATTATACGAGAAGAATTATGGTTATCATTCTAGCTTTATAGACGACGATGCAAGTATTAAACCATTAATACATAAAGTCTAAACTAAATGAAGTCTTTTGTACTATTGCATTGTTTGAAGTTTCTGCTTTGCTAGGCAAGTGAAAATTTAGTTCAGTACCATAGTTTGATGGAGCTTTAATGACATCATAGAGAGGCTTGTAGATGTCGAAGATGACGATTGTAAGACCGGGAAGTTTCTTTTGGAGACTGTTTGCGGTGTTGGTTATCTTCTTATTGAATGATTGAGCGTCGGTGTTGATTCTGGAAACGCATCCTTGCTCATGGAATCCAAACAAGGTGATTGCAGCTGGAAGGCAACCCAATGGAGGGAGTGAGGTCACACCAATTTTCCTTGCTCCCATATTGTACACGCCCTAATTTTCAAGCAAAAAAAACCAAAACCTTAGTCACATGTTACTAATTGAACCAGATTTTTCATTGTAGTATAGAATTCAGAGAAGTGGCTGCTTGAGAAGGTAACCTTAATGAAGGTTGTGAAAGAACCAACAAGGAGGTCGCCGTACTGGTCAGGAGTGTAGACCTTGTTCACAAAAGGATTGACATAGTAATTCTGAAGATAGTCACTAGAACCAGCACTCAGTAAGTACAAGCCACCCTTGATGATTGTAGCTGCTTTTTTAGCTCCTGCTACCTTGGTTAGCTTAGCCTGGTATTCCTTGAAGTACTGTAATTGCTGGGGTAATGAGATTGCATGCTGCCAAAACAAGTTCAAAGTGAAACACGTGAATTTGATTCACACATAAAAATTAGGTAGATTTAGCTTGTAAATAATGAGTGAAAAAGATTGAAACTTTACATTCAAGGTAGCTGCTTTTTCATCATAACCAGATGCAGCAGAAGCAAAGTTGGCTCCAATCAGAAGGTTCTTCCCTGATGCCTGTGGGCTTAGATATGCAGGTGGGTATGATGTGAAGCCCAGAGTATCAGCTGCATAAACAAATTTTGGTAAGTTAATTATGTTTTAACTTTTGAACTCTCATTAAAACAGTCATAGAAGCTAGTAAGTACTTAAGTATTAGCATGCATGTCCTCAAGTTTAACTACAAACCAGTGGCGGAGCCAGAAAAAAAATTGTGATCAGGGCAAATCATAATGAGCCGAATGACACGAATCTATGATTTTGAAATTAGGAAGTTGTGCTGTGCAGTGCACGAAATTTTTTTGAGGTAACATTTATCGTAATGACCAAATTGTTTGAGCAATGTAATTTTATGCTCTTTGAGTTTTGCCTGATCTTTTTTCTAGATCGGTCTTAAAGTCATATACTGAGTTTCTATTTTCACTCATTCGCTAACAATGACTTGAATGCAATTTCTTTTGAAAATGGAACATTGATCACAATTAATTGAAAATAAAAATTATAAATTTAAGTAAATTAAATGAGAAGATGAACGTTAGAATAAATGGGATATTATTGAGATACAGAGTACATAGACCTTTCCTAAGTTATACTCTAATTAATAAAAGAGTATTTCCTTAATTATGATAGAGCATAATTTATTTATTTTTTACATAAAGTAATTTTTTTTTAATCTCAAAATTCTTACTTGGGCTTAAGCCCAGGCAGGCCAATGGCTGCCTCCGCCACTGACTACTGCGGTCAGCTGTTAATTTATATCTTGTTTTTTAGAAAAGAATAGAGATAACTTTCAGCTGAAACATCATGTGACCAGAAAACTCGATGTGTCTAATGACTCTAATGCAGCTCAATTTTTAGTCCCAATTCTCATAAGTACTTTTTATCTTGGTTTTAAAGAGAAAGAAATCTAAATTCTTTCTCCTGTATAGGTTCTTGAGATACATAAAAGTGAAATGTACCTTCCATATACTGCAAAACGGTTTCAGACTTTCAGTAGGGTAACAACATAAATAAAGTTCTGTACTTGAAACAGGTAGATGCCAACAAAATAAAAAACACTTTCTGACAGTGTTCTGTAACTAAATCCATTTGCAGTTCAGCACAAAAAAAGTCCTAGGAATGTTAACAGAATCAGTTCTCTTAGAAGTACATTTAAACATGCAGTAGTATAATGTAGAAGTCAGAAAAGGGTTTGATTCTGCAGCAAGTTTCTACTGACCAGTGATATCTGTGGCTAGTTTGCCATTGCAAAACCTCCCAGTAGCTTTGTGATTCACAAAGTCTCTTCCGTAAGGAGGGTAATTGGCCTTGAAGATAGTTGGGAGGTAGTCATTGTTTCCCACGTCTACTGCAGAGTCACCAAATGTGAAGATGGCTGGAACCAGAGTGTCTTGTGCATTGCCACAACTGATCACAATAGCAAACACAAAAACCAGACCCAAAGCTGCTCTCATGGTTTGGCTACCCTTCTAAATGCTTTGGAGAGATGTTTGTTTAGAAATGCATCTTATAAAGGGCATTGAAAATGCCCTTTTCAAGGTGTCACTTTAAGAGAAATGATTTGGTTAAATTCACACCATCCCTTCTATGTTTGGTAACGACACGTATGCAATGTCACTTACACCCCCTCAACTTCAGAGAATGTACTTGATATTTGAGTTCAAACGAAGGATGATATGGTAAAAGTGAATCCCTAAGCTCCCAAATTCTCCTAGTTTTGCTCCTTAATAATTAATATTCACTTAACTTCCTCAAGCACATTTTGTATGCAGGAAAATATTGACGTAAAAGAACAAGGTTATACGTAAATCCTTGTTTTGTTTAATTGATGAATCGGTGGCGTTTGGTAGTTGAGAAGATAGCAGATGGTGGTGGCGTTTATGGCTTGAAAGGCATGTCAATTTCGCATGTGATAGAGTTGATTGCGGTGGTTATGAAAAAACCAGTTGACTCCTTCACTGGCTGGCTTCGACAGAATGGCATTGCCAATATTCATAGTGTCCCTAGTTAGCAGAAAGCTTGCAGCAGCTGGCTAGTAATAACACACACACTCCGACCTTGTTTTTTGCACACAGTACTCGTTATCTATGCAAACACCACAAAGCTTATAGGGTTCCACACGATAAGACATTGTCACATTGGGAATCATAGTGGGACATGGATCAATCTTTCCTCAACCTATTTGACCTTGCCGTGTTTTCTCATGAGTGTTTCCATCAACATTTGGTTATTACTTATTAGGCGTCTGAAATGGAGCATTTCATATCCTCTAGAACTGGAAAACCAGAAAAGGCATAATAAGATGATGCTACGATATATATATTTATTGTGTTTAGGGACCTCCATGGGATCAAATTAACCGGCCCAATAATGGCCGTCTCAATTAAGGGGCATCAAATGCGTATGGGGTTCAAACCTACAGAGACATTATTATCACATTAGAGGGATTATAATTGGGATCTGAGCTAAACTTAGCTCTGCATATATGTGCATGCATGTTAACGTGATCTTAGTTGGAACTGCTTAGTTGTGATATTTATGGCTATTGCTATAAGCAATGGTCGTGTTTGGGTCGTCAATGAATCAAAAGTGGGTTATGGATAGGTGTTTCCTATTGTAGCCAACAAAAGTTGGTATCTGTTGCCATCAAACATTGCAAGCAAGCTCCAGTGTTTTCTGTTCTTTTAGTTGAATATATACTGTAGCCTACCACCACGCGTTCCCTGCATGTTTTCATGTCTCTGGAAATTAAATACAAGTCAAAGATAGGAACATGCAACAGGAAAATATAATCGGAAAAGAAAAAACCACGCAAGAGGAAATTTTGGAGAATCCAAACTCCACAGAACCATGTTTTGACGGTGAACTGTTCTTGTTCTTATTCCCTCTAAATCTTCTCCAGTCAAAATGAGCAATATAAGAGTGAACAGTCATATATAGTCAACTATATGTTTGGGCAAGTGTGGTGTGGTTGAGGACTTGTGAGTTGTGGCGGTGGCGACTTCCCAGTTTTGGTGCGGAGGCGATTGTGGGCTGTTGATGAGCCATGAGCTTTGCTCAGCCTACCACTCTAGGTCTGGGCTACTTTTGTTGGGAATGAACCATAGGGGGAGTAGGGATTCTTGGGTCTGAGGTGGTCATGGGCTAGCCCATGTCATTTTTGCATACTCATGCTTCCGAGTGGACTAGGTTCTTTCGGATCTACCCAAGTTTGTTTTCGCATAATAGGATCCAACCGGTTTATATATATCATCTAGTTATATATCAAGCTTCATCAACTAAAACACAAATTTCTCCCCCTTCAGAAGAAAAAAAAATGATAAATTTTAGTTCCATATATCATTTTATTACTTTATTTTTCGATTTTGATCATTTCATCATCTCATCCAGTAATACGATGGTCAATTTTTAGGAGTCGATCAAAATGAAAAAGTCGGATAATAAACTTATTAAACTAAAACTATTGACAAATCAACTGGCGACAGCTAGATGCCACGGACGCAGACTGAAACACCTCTTGATAGTGTTTTCATCCCCCCTCAATCTCAGCAGAGGATATCGAACTGAGATTGATTCTACTTTCAATTGAAGACTTGCCGCTAAAAAACTTCTGCTTTTGGTTTTGAAGCAAGAACATATGACAGCAAGAAATCATGAACATGATTAGAAGAGCACTTAAGATTCTTACTATGCTCAATGTGAAGCCTGCGAGGAAAGCATAGGCATCATAAACTTGGTGTTGAATAGAACAAGAAAAGGCATTGGAATCTTCTGAACTCTTCTGTTGTAGAACCTCATTCTTGGCTCTTATCACCATTCGATGATCAGTGAAACTTTGATCTTCAATGAAAATCAAAGTCTGAGGCCATTGTACGAAATCAGGGGCCAAACAACTGTGTTCCATCTCTCTTCTAAACTGTGCTTTGTCACCTACATAAGCATCATTCTGAAGTATACCAACCATGGCACTAGTTCCCCATAGCTGATCAACAAGATAAGTGAGCACAACCCTGAAAATATCACCATCAGTAAACATAGTCAAAAAATCACTATCACTAGTATTACAACCCAAAACATCATCACCACCATTCATCACATTATTCACATCATCACCAGCAACCAAATTATAAACGTCTCCGCTACCATTTTTAACCACTCCCACATTTGCAACTAAAGATGAAGCCACAGGTTGGACAAGCTGAACATCATGACTTTGGTCTAATATAATCACGGCAATGTCACTATCAACACCACCATTTATGTTAGCACCATTCACTTCAACACCATCACTAACTTCAGTGTCACCATGAACATAAATTTGAACACCTTCCATATCACCATAAATATTATTTACTGCATTAATCATTGTGTTAACACCATTTGCACCCATATCACCATTGTGAACACCATTTCCAATCTCACTCCCTAACTCGGTGATTTCATAATTCCCATTCCACAGAGAAACACCATAATCCAGCATAAGTGCATCAGGATTATCACCCACACATTGGTTCTCTTGAGACAACACAATATTTTCACTATTTCCTTCAAGAATCCTATCACCATGATCGATATTAGCAAACGTCCCAACTACAACATCATCATTAATTCCAGAACCAGAATCATCTACTTCATTACCATTCAAAACAACATTATCAGTTCCAGCACCACTTGTATCATTACCATTCTCACCATTTTGTAGATCAACATCACAAACAACACCATTCACAACATGTCCACTGTCATCATTCATTCCAGCAACGAAACTGACATCATAGAGTATTTGAGCAACACCATTCACATCACCATTGATTTCATTTCCTGGAATTACACTTGAAGCAACTTCATTAACACCCACTGTGTTTCCTACCTCACTCCCTTTTAACCATGGCAGAGTTCTCTACCAATGGACAAGCAACAGGAAGGACAAGCAACAGGAAGCACAAGCCCAAATTTAGTATGAGAAAGAGTAGGTAGCAACAGCTCAGGAAGAGATGTGATAAGATAAGGCGAAGCATCATGTAACTGATCTTCCTTAGGCAACGGATCAAAGTATTGATTGCCAAAACGAATATCCCTCTCTTCTCTACTTGGAGATATGGCACCTTTCTCATTGGTGGAGCAATTAGTACTGCAAAGTCCCTTTTTATGTTTACCATCACTTTCGCAATGTGAAAGCTTGATTTTCCAGCAAGTGAAGGAACTACTTCCACAACAATTGGGTCCCGTAATACGTCTCTCTGCAACAAGCAGTAAAGAATGTAACTTCTTATGCGGAATTGGTGTATCTCTGCCATGAACTATCATTTTCACGACAGCATACTCATTTGGAAGACCATTGAGAAGGATAGCAATAATGTCTTCATCAGGAACAGTAGCACCAACATAATTCAATTGGTTGCGGACATGCTTGACACGAAGGATATACTTCTCCATGGACTCAATTCCCTTCTTGAGTGTCCAAAGATAAACTTTGAGTTTCATGATGTTGGCCCGAGAGGAAGAACAAAATCTTTCTTCAAGGTAAATCCAGGCATCCCTGGATGACTTACAACCAATAATAATGTCCATTGTCTCATCATCCAGTGTAGCCATAAGTAGACATAGTAATGCCTTATCTGTCATCTTCCAGAGGGTATAAGCTTCAGAAATTTCACGGCTGATCTCACCATCTTTAGTAATGTCAAATTTAGGAGGTTTTACTACAGAGCCATCATAATATCCAATGAGATCATTCACTTCTAACACTAACCGAAACTGAAAATTCCACTTAATAAAATTTGTCTCTCCAAGACGTAAAGTTACCATTTGCAACATAGAGTGTGTAAGACCAGGTGTAACAACATGACGAGAAGTAGAGAAGAATGACGGGCCAGCCATGAAATATCAGCGACAACCTCAACACATAGCAACTATATCTCAAGATAATCAAAACAATGAGCAGCAGACTTCACCAACAACCTTTGTTTTATACCAAACTGTGACACTTTCTTCAAAGAATCCTATGACAATCTCCCCAATAAGCTGCAATTAGCAACATCTACCAACTTCACTACTGCAAATCAACAGCTTCAATATCTCCAGGTTTTGTCAACAATTCATCAACACACATGCAACACACATCCCTTCATAATATCTCCAAATTTCGACAGTACTACATCACCTATATATCTCTCCATCTCACAACATCAGTCATGCATCATCAATAGCACCAAATCTCCCAAAACTTCTCACAATAGCTTCTAGATCACCAGATTTTGCACCAATTTTAGCAAGACGCAAACAACTTATAGCCAATTATATCTTCAACTGCATTTTTTTTGTCCTTATCACCAATTTTTCCTCTAGTATCAACTTTCGATCAAGCACTACACAGTTAGAGCATATGAAATTGAAGTACACATATACGAGATCAGGTACACAAAACCTGAGACAAGGCTCGTTGACGCCGATGAGACAGTGTGCAATGTCGGAACGTGATATAACACCACAGGTGCTGAAGCTGAATTCAAGCTAGTGCAGCAATTGCGGAGCGAAGATCATAGCGATTCAAATCCTTAGGGTTTCGAATCGAACGATACAATAGTGAGATCACGAGCTCTTACATTGTGGTCGATTAGCGGCGAGATTGTCGCCGAAATACACAATCGGAGACAGCGGAAGCAAGAAACCAGGTCCTCAAGAGCAGTGTAAGCTCTGACACCATGTTAACATGGCCATTGCAACAGAGAATTGAGATCAACAATGAAGTTTAAGCTATGAAGAAATTTGAGAAGTAATTGAGCAGAGCAGAGCAGAGCAGAGCTACTATATATCGACCTGATCGAACTGATACAAGCTGCTCCTATTTATAGGCTCAAGTAAATATCAAACAACAAAAGAAAATATCTTTGATCAAACCAGGCGGTCAAACACAGACTGAAGCACCTCTTGATAGTGTTTTCAAAGTAAACTTGTACCGCATTCAAATTTATCAGTGCATTAATACACCACAGAACTTGCCGAAGCAATCTATATATACAGACCTTATTTGGATCTACCATAAATTCTGTCAACTAATACAACTCAATTCTCAAGAGATCTATTACATAGAGTTTTAAGTTTATTAGTGTTAATACAGCTACGATCATCTAGGTGATGGACCTAGACTCATGATTGAATCATTCCGAGGCACCATTTCAATGGAATCTCCCATTGCAGTTTCATAGCTGCTCTGGTTTGTTTGCCGGAGTTGTATTTCCAGAGACTCCTTTAGCTCCGCTACAACCTTACTCATGGTTGGCCTCTTGTTGGATGCTACAGCCACACATGCCATTGCTATTTCCACAGCCTTCCAGACTGCGTTAACATTAAAGTTTCTCTCTAACCTCGGGTCGACGAGGTCGTAAATGTCTCCTTTCGCGAGCACGAAACCAACCCACTGAGTAATGTTGATTCTCTCTTGGGTGCCTGATATAACAGGTCGACTTGTGATGATCTCCAACAGCACAATCCCAAAGCTGTAAACATCACTCTTCTCATTTAACCTGCTTGAGAGGTAGTACCTGTAGCAATATAAGCCCAAACATTAGTTCATAATTACCATTTTTGCTAATAAATGAAACAGTACCACAGTATCATTTTGGTACACAAATGAAGCATGCAGTGAGCCATAGAATACTTACTCAGGGTCAAGATAGCCGGGAGTGCCAGCAACACTAGTGGTTAAGTGAGTTACACCATCCGTAGGGAAATCTCTGGATAGGCCAAAATCAGATACTTTGGCTCTGAAGTTCTCATCGAGCAAGATGTTAGTTGATTTCACATCCCTGTGAACTATAGGTGGCCTACAGCCACGGTGAAGATACTCCAATCCTACATATGTTATAGAGTTTACGCAAACATTCATCACCAGAGAAAAACTATTAAGAGATCAACGGAGGATCATCAAACTCATGTAGTTGCTAACCTTGTGCAGCATCCGTTGCTATTTGCAGTCTACTTTCCATAGTCAAGACATTTATACTGTTGACTGCAGTGCATTTGAAAAATTAACGGTTGTATAAAACTTAAATATTGACTGCATGCCAAAACTTCAGAGGTAAGAAAGTACTTAATTGTGAATCTATAACTTCAATTACTTGGAGCCACACCTGAAAGATGTTGTTGTAAGTTCCCGTTGGCCATGTACTCGTAAACCAACGCCAAATTAGCTTCATCAATGCAATATCCAACCAGATTAGTTAAGTTTGTATGATGAACTCTGACAAGAAGATCAACCTGTAATATAGGCTGTTAGTTTATTACAGTTCCAAACTTTGCAATATCATAATAATAATGACAAAATATGCATGCACAAACCTCTGCGTAAAATTGTTGAGACCCTTGACTTGACAATGAAGAAAGCATCTTGACTGCAACCTGAGTTTTGTTAACATAGCCGTGATATACGGCTCCAAATCCACCTCTGCCAAGAACTCTCTCGAAGCTGTTGGTGAACTTCAGTATCTCGGAGTACGTAAATCTTCGTTTTTTTGTCTCCGTTGACCCCATGGTGGGGTTTGCATCTGTAACATCTGACAACATGTATAGTTAAGACTCAAAATTTACTAATTTAGTTCCACCAATGAGCTGATGGGGGGTTGTGCACCAGCGATATGTACTAATTAAGATTCATCATCATGCATACTTCAGCTCCCAAAATATAATGAAAACATAGTTATGAACTACATCTCAACTATTATCTAATATTTCGAGTTTTTCCACAGTATTGCTGTACAAATGTCTCCCTGTTTAAGTACAATCTTGAATGTCATATTTTAGTTCCACAAAATACATAGAAGATTGAAAACACTGGGATTCTCACCAGGCTGCGCTTTACTTTTCCGGTTCAAGAGGTAAACTAATACAGCTATTAACAGGACTGAAATCCCGATGATCGCCCCTATTACGGGAATAAGGAGACTCAGCTTCTTTTTCTTCTTTTCACAAGAAATATTTCCAGATAGATCTATATTGTTGCACAATCTGAAATGAAAATGTAGGCAGCATCATCAGTTAGATTTTAACATTAATATATACGTGTGTATATAATAAGTCGTTTCAGATGTTATAATCCTAACATCATCAGTGTACATATAAAACATGCATGAACGTTTAAATTTCACATGAATAAAGAACTTCTGAAAACAGAAGTAACTAAGTAACAATGATGTGCTTTCTGCCGTGATCAATCATTGCAAATAGTTTTATAGTGACCAAAAGAACAGAGTACACAACATTCCAAGGTCCAGGTTTGCAGCAAATCAAACCTTAATGATAGGGAACCATTTGTTGTTCTTTCAGTAAGTCCATTTGGAATTGAACCTGTGAGCATGTTGTTTTCCAAGTTTCTGCAAAGGTATAACATGCAGTCTTTGTTAGTAGTCTATAACCATACTTTAGTTTACCTCTGGTATAATATGCAGTCTTTCCGGTTAAGTTGTTGTTTGATGAATCTCTGAGATCATGAGTAGCTCAGTTGATCAGATGTTGACCAGACAATTGGAATTGTGAGAAATGAAATTCTAAATATCAAGTGGCATATGTCTATAGAAAGTCTCGAACATTGAGATAACTCGTAAAAATTGAGATAAGAAATAATAAGAGATTGCATAACCGAGGCAGTGGCCTCATTACTTAGACAGATAGAAGTGCTTACAAAGTCTCCAACATTGAAAGATCAACAAATGAATCATGAATTTCTCCTGTTAATCCACTTGATGACAAGTTTCTGCAGATTGTAGAATCGAGTTCTTATGTTTTCTAAAAGCACAAGTAGTATTAAAGGTAGATATTTCAAAAAACAAAAAAACTTCTAATGAAATTAAGATTTCAGTTTTTTTTAATCTCTTATATTTATTGATCATATCAGCAGAATATTAACTTACAAGGTTATGATTCTTGGGAAATCATCTTGAGGATAGCTACAAGTTAGACCTTCCCATGCGTATTCTTTGGGAGAACATGGATCTCCTTGCCAATTCTTCTGAATCTTATATATTGACTTGATTGTTGTGATTGCATTGACTGATATTTTCAGAATCAAACAGAAAATGAATCAGAAATCAACGAAAATTAATAAGCAGTCAAATTCAACATGCTGATCAAGTTGATGTTAGATATTTAATTACTAACCATCTTCTATGTCTGTTTCGGCTTGTGAGAAGACCTTTACCGTATAAACCTCGAGGGCATTAAGAATAGGTGGAAGGTCAGAGTTCCCAGCTGCCTTTCCTATTGAGAAATTAAATCCTCCTGTCAAAGCTCTTGTGTTCCTTATAGTATTTGTATATGAGAAACTAGGTGTAAATGGGCCATAATACGGTTCTCCGTTACGAGTAATTTTGAGGTCTCTAGACTGGTTGGCTGGGTGCTTTTCAAGTTCAGCAAAGTGCATGTAAACATAAAATTCTAGACTTTCATCGACCGGCACCCAGTGGACAGTCAAATTATCAGTTGCACGTTTCGGCGTGGCAGCAGTATTCATGACTATAGATGCTGGCTGGTAGTAGTTGTTTTTATCGAGGTCAATGGTTACTGGGGTACGTAGTTGTGTCCAATCACTTTTCTGAAAGCTACTCCAAGATCGATCATAAATATCATATGGATACCTATTAACATTTCACATAAAATCCATCAATATATCTTATAAAGGTAAATAGATCAGTGAAAGAGTATACTATATATGTAAAGTCGGAAATGTTTTGTCTTGTTACCTGTAAATGGTATCATCAGATGATGATCGACCTGTGTCTACCCTAAAGTAGTATTCCAAGGATCCATTCTCCGTCTGATAAGTTTGATTAGGCAAAGGCCTCAGTTCTATTTTAGTGATAATCGGAACCCCAGGGCCTGTTTTCACGAGACAGACATGCAGATAGTTTCTCTTTTTTGGGATATAATGTATCAGCTCCTTGGAAATGCCGGAGGATGCATTTTCAGAACTGATTGTGCTCCAATAGTTAGGTCCAAGATGTAGGTCAAATTTTGGAAATGTCATTTCTCCATCGTAATTCCCGTAGTAGAAATACGCTCTGATTAAATATTTGCTGTCGCTTGTAACATTTATTTTGTAACAGTTCCTTTTACCCTCGGGAAAACTTCTAAGAGTCTTGAACGCCTGTTGGTAGTTATTCCCGTTTTCAGGTACCGACATTCCTTTACCGGTGTCTATGAAAGTTACATCTGAAATGTATCTGATCTTTGTTGCAGGCTCAGCATAGTTGGAAGACTCTGCTGGTAGACCACAATCTATGCTAATGAAGCCTGAGACAGACACACATTTAATTACTTGCAAGAGATAGACCTTACATATACACATATATGGATTCGAAGAATGCTCATGACATACCTGATTGATCCTGGGCATGAACTTGGAAGCGGACAAGAGCCAAAACAGCAAGCACTAGGGGAAAGAGGATTTGCTTGAGGCTTTCCATTGAACAATGTTATGTGCGCAATATAATTTACTCTCCTATTGCTATATATATATTTTCAGATATCCATTGGAACGTAGATACTAGCCAGATAATTAAAAAAATCAAATATAAAACATATTTTTTAAGTGTATCACAATATAAAGCATCAGTCAAGCATACGTTGAAAAGACCATAAAACAAGTGGCCAACTGGCCGTAGCAGAAGAGCACAAAACAAGTGTCCATCCACATGCTGTGCGTGTGACTTACGGAAAGACCTGTTAAGGTCTTAGAGGGGGGAGGAGGGTGAATAGGTCTTTTATCACTTTTTCGCTTAATCTGTTTTCGGGATAGCAAGATAGAAAACTATCCCGAAATACAGGATACGAGTGTTAAAATGTAAAGACAGAAAGTAATGAATAACACAAGATGTTTTTGTTAACGCAGAAATCATACAACTAGGATTAAAACTGCGTGCCCCTAACTCTTGAGGGACAAACCTTTCCACTATCAAGTAGCACACACAATTACAAGTCTCTCGTACTTTGGGGATACATAACCCGTATGATATCCTAACTAGTCTGACTACCAGTACGTTATAACATAGCTACACAACTCAATCTGTGTGTTTACACTTTGTAAAATATTCAGAAGCATCAACTCAGATCTTAACTACTCTCAAGTTAAATCTTCTTGATCTACTTCTTGGGTTGGGCATCTCCATACCTATCTCAATGCAATGCACTATGCAATGATGCATATGAGTTTTGAAAACAGTTTTTATGCTTGACAATCCATGTCTATTATGCACTGTAAAGAGCAACCAAAAGATACAGAAGGGGAAGAGAAGAGAGAAGAGAAACTACACAGTTTTGTGCTCTCTAAGAGTGACCTTGAAAGAATAACCTACCCAGAAAATATTTCACTCAACCAACCAAGGAGTCAAAACAGCTTTAGACTCCTTATATAGGCAAGGTAATTCAGAGGTCAATGACAACAAGTAGGCACGTGAAAAACAGCTTCAAAGAAGACCTAACACAGACCTAAAGCAGTCCTATTGCAGCCCTACAATAGCCAACCGTTGATGGGACAATTGCATGTTCATGAGATAAACAAACAAGACAGCTTTTTAGGGTTTCTAATTAAGACAAAGTTTGTCAAAAAGAAGCAAAAGGTTTTCATGCTCTTATATTAGAATAGCCATAGCAATAGTCAAAAGTGGTGCACGTTTTTGCCAGCAAAAAGCAGAACCCAGCTGGTCAAGAAACAAAAGAGCAATACAACTAGAAAAAGACAGAACAGGTTCCTAGGAGTCACATGTGATCATTCAACAACTTTCCTAGGAATCTTCCTTAAACCAAGTCAGTTTTTCATAATCAGGGAGCACACAGATTATAGACATATATTCTGGTTTTTAGAAGTGATTAAAGCCATGAAGGTTTATACAAGAAAGACGTTCCAGATCATCAGGGATATATGCTCAGTGTGCTTTCCTAAATGAAAAACATGTTATGCAAATGAATGATATACCTGTTTTTCCATTGAGTTAAAGTAGGCTATGTCAACATTTATATTTGATGATAATTTACTACTGTGTTTTGTCTAATTTCAAGGAATAACCAATCTACATGTATGCCTTCAACCTGCTCGAACCGGAAGATACGAGTGTCTGGTCCAAGTCAATTATGCAGCACCCTCTCTACCTCCCTGCAAGTTCGCCAAAAGTTTCACTGCTAACAATAGATTATCCCGTCACTTCATTGGTTTAAGACTTTAACTCAATGTACAAAAATATAAAAATTAAAAATCGGGTCCGGGTCAGGGTCAGGTCGGGACGAACACTGCTATAATATCAAAAGTAGATACATAACAGATTTTTTTTTTTTTTTTGAAAATTATCTGATGTAATTAATGGTATTTGATTATGTCTGGAAATTAATTACATCGTGAATAAAACCAGATATCTACCGTGCACGGTGGTCGTCAAGTCAAACAGTAACGTCCATTGACCAGATAGAGTCCACCTCCTTGTTGCATGGACATTATTATAGATACCAGCTCGATATAGTTAAGGGATATATAGTCGTGCAGGAGGTGTAGTTGTAGTTACTCGATCAATATAGTCTGCCGTGCTGGTTTGTTTATGGCCGGCCCCTCCACCAATGGCGGGATGATATATTTCTGCAAAGTGACAACGACGATAGCTAGTATTTCGTATGTAAATTCTAGTGGCGTTGATTTGTCGGAGTTGGGTGTTATTGTCGAAGCTAGACTAGCTAGACTGTGAAAGAACTTTTGAGAGGGATATATGCGACGTGTGGGTGGCTCTTGTGATTCGCTCAGTACGTTAACATGAAACGATGAAAGGTTAAGAAATTTCACGACTCGTGAGGGCAAAAGTTTGGAAACTGAATAACAGTGATGTGTCTTCAGTCTTTATCAATCTACTATATATGCTAATTAATACGTTTAGGTAAAACCATAACATTTATATTTTACTCGGTTATGGCGATATGTATGTCATTTTCTTTCACTTTTGCTAGTAATGAGCTTCACCGAAGTCCTTCTCGAATCTTGATATACCGTACGCAGAGTTCTTTTGTGCGAAAGATAGTGCAGCCTGTGCTCTTGAATTTTAGGATGACAGATTTGGCCGGGAGTTTAATATAGGGCAATGATAGGGCAATGATAGGAGGCCTTAAAAAAGACCAGCTATTTTATGAGGCCGCCTGAAACATAGTGAGACCCAACCAATGATTAAACAGATTTTTACCCAAAATATCTCTCCTTTTGTTTTGCTAAACCCCAAAATAACCCTCACCCACTTCCTGCAAGACTAAACATTGGTTGCCTCATCTTCCACCTGGCAAGGCTGCCTCATGGAAGAACTGCTCCTTAAAAAATGCCTCATTTTGTGGCCTCAAATCTACATGCAATTACATCTCAACATATATCAAAATTCACATATTTATATATTGGCACCTCAAAATATTGTAAAACCAATTTTATCCTTCCCTAATTTCTTTTTTTTGTTCTTCGATACACTCCCTCAATTTCCTTTTGAATTTGATTTTAATATAAGAATAAACCTCTCTCTGTGTTCTTTGTTTGTCATCACTACGCACATCTTCATCCTTAATTTGTTCTTTGCGCAGTGCGCACAGACACCACCATCATCAATTTGATCCTTTTTTTCCTTACTCAATGTTCCTTAGGAAGAGTACGTGCCTTTTTTAGATGCTTACTAGCTTCTGTCTCCAAGCCTTCGGCTTTGCTCCGAGTGATATTCTTTCAGGTAGAGAGCATTTCATCATGTGTCCACCAAGGCTCTTGTTCTTGGATTCTCCAATTTGTACGATCCATTGTAACCCTTTCCAACAATCTTGTAGGGTCCTTCCCAGTTTTCCTCAGTTTTCCCTCTCCGGGCACCTTAGTGTTCTCAAACACTTTACCTAAGACCATGGTGTCTGGGAGGAAAACTCTAGGTCGAACTTTCCTGTTGTAATAGGCCTTTAGCTTTTGTTAGTAAGAAGCCACCCTGATCTGAGCTTGTTCCCTACGTTCTTCCAGCAAATCAAGCTAATGCCTCAAGCTCTATGCGTTACTCTCTGATGTTCGTGCTGCAAGCTTGAGGTTGGGGATCTTGTGGTTGATGAGAATGACAACTTCTATTCCATATACCAAGGTAAAAGGAGTTACCCCAGTGGGCTTCCTCTTGGTCATTCTGTATACCCAAAGCACGTTTGGTAGCTGGGATACTCATTTCCCCTTCGTTAGCTGATCTAGCCTCCTTCTTAGCCCTTGTAGTATTGTCTTTTTGAAGCTTTTGCTTGTCCATTACCCTGGGCGTACCTCAGAGTAGAGAAATTTATTTTGATCCCGTGCTCAGCGCAGTAATCCCTAACCTCCTGGCAGTTGAACTGAGGGCCATTGTCTGCTATGATCATTTGTGGGATCCCAAACCTGTATATAATAAACTTCCAAATAATTTTTTTTTACCTCTGCTCCCCTTATCTTTGATAGAGCTTCAGCTTCGATCCACTTTGAGTGATAATTTGTGGTGACGAGGAGATACTTCTTTTGTCTACCCTCAACTCCGGTTGAAAATTCTCCAATTATGTCTAACCCCTACTGTGCAAATGCGCATGAGACTGAGACCGGGTGCAGCTCTTCTGGGTATAGGGGTGGCTGAGGACCATGTCTCTGATAGGCCTCACAAGTATTGTAGTATTCCATGCAGTCATTCTTCATCGAAGACCAATAATATCACTCAATCAAACATCTAACCACGATGTTTCTGCCCCCAATGTGCATCCCCCATATTCCTGAGTGTAGCTCATGCATAATGCTAGCTAATTTGCTTCACTAAAGGATTGTCGATACAATTTTCTGTCCCTGATGTTATACCTTTCTGCCTGTCGAAAGACCCTCCTGGCTTCTACACGCCCCTTTGGTGTCCCAGTTGTACTGGCATTACTTCCATTGTCTATTCCTTGTCCGTACTCAGGTTAGGCAGGTGTTTTACAAGGATTGTTTTCTTGAGCTAGTAATCAATGTTGGAGGGCAGATTTGCCAATGCATCGGCATGCGTGTTCTCTGATCTGGGAAGCTATATGATGGAGAAATCTTCAAACTAACTGACCAACCCTTTCGCCAATTTGAGGTATGCCTCCATAGATGCATGATGAGCTGCATATTCTTCGAGCACTTGGTTCGCGATCAGTTGAGAGTCACATAATACCTTGATCTTCTTCACGTTCATCTCTCGCACTAGTCTCAGCCTTGCTAGAAGTGCCTCATAGTCAGGTCCATTGTTGGTGGCTTTCCACCCTAAGATTAGAGCTTGTTTCATGATCGTCCCATCTAGGGTTTTTAGTACCAATCCCACTCCTGCTCCTTTATATTTTGAAGATCCATTTGTGTATAGTGTCCAGTAGTTGACCCCCAGCATGTCTGCTTCTTGATCCCTTTCTCTTCTCTCTTGCATTGTACTTCTGGTTCTGACGTTGTAAACTCAAATAGGAAGTCTGCCCAAGCTTGCTCTTTCATCGTTGTTCAAGGTTGGTATTCGATGTTGTGTTGTGCTAGTTTGATGACCCACTTGGTTATCCTACTAGAGGAGTCTGGGGTATGCAAGATCATTCTTAATAAGTACTCGGTCATAACGATTATTTTTAAAGCTTGGAAGTACGATCAGAGCTTACGCGATGACATAACGAGAGCCAATATCAGCCTTTCCAGCATGGGGTAACAAGTCTCTGGGCCGAGAAGAGCTTAGACACATAGTACACGGGTAGCTGCTCCCCCCCTCCCCCCCCCCCCCCCCCCCCCCCCAGTATCTTCTCAAACCAGAGCTCCACTTACTACCACATCTAAGACAGCCAAGTACAGGTAAAGGTCATTCCCGAGCATGGGCTTACTCAATGTGTGGGGTGAGGGGGGCGGGCGGGGGGGGGGGGGGGGGGGGGGGGGGGGGGGGTGGGGTTGGAGACAAGGTAGTGCTTGAGGGCTCGAAATGACTTTTCACAATCTTCTGTCCATAATTTCCCTTTGATTTTATTGAGGACCTCAAAGAATGGTTTGCACTTTTTTGTTGACCTGGATAAAAACATGCTCAAGGATGCTAATTTCTCGTTCAAGCTCTGTATTCTTTAACCGTAGACGAGAACTTCATCTTGACAATCGCTGCTACCTGAACTTCATCTTGACAATCGCTGCTACCTGGTCAGGATTCACTTCTATCCTGTGTTGGATCACCAGGTACCTCTAAAACTTCCCGGACCCCACATTGAAAGTGCACTTTTTAGGGTTCAGCTTCATCCCATGCTCTCGTAGGAGATCAAAGCATCTCCTTAGGTCAGACACGTGATCTTACCTCCTTTTGCTTTTGACTAGCATGTCGTCCACGTAGACCTTCATAATATCACCAATCAGGGGTTTGAACACCTTGTACACCAGCCTTTGGTACGTCGCTCCTACGTTCTTCAAGCCAAAGGGCAGCACCTCATAGGCATAAACCCCATTTCCGTAATAAACGCCGTCTTTGCTACATCGTCCTCTGCCATCTTGATCTGATTATAACCACTGTAGGTATCCATGAAGCTGAGGAGCTCATGCCCTACCACAGAGTCTACTAACTGGTCTATCCTGGACAGAGGAAAATCGTCCTTGAGGTACGCCTTGTTGAGGTCTGTAAAGTCAACACAAACTCTAAGTTTCCCGTTCTTTTTCTTGATAAAGACCACACTGGAAAACCATCCCACCAAGTCCAACAAGGTAGACTGAACGGCTGCGACGGTGTCGTTCAACTCACTCATACTTTTGGCGACCCCATCCTTCGAATGTTGCAATGCGGTCATGTCAAGCCTCAAGTTCACGTATCATTCTTCGGCCCGATGGAGGTCCTGGTCGACCTTGGTCCTCTATCCCCTGACTCCTTTGTTCTCCAGTTAGGAATCTTCCTCCTCACTAAGGTGGCCTTCGCCCAAGAGGTTCCTAGGTGGGGCCTGATCTAAGATAGTGCTACCGTATTTGGATGCCCCAGTTTCAGGGGTGATCTGATTACTTCCCCCAGGTGGGGTTATGCCCTTGTCACGCTGGTCACTCATGTCGGTGTTGCCTTCTATGTTCATCCGTTTATGAGAGTTAGCTTAGGGTTCTTCTCTAAATGAAAGCACCAATTTGTAAGAACAGATTTCGTCTCCCCTCTAGCCTGGATCTCTGTGAACCTGCAAAACAAATCAGAGCATAGTGTGGTACCGTGCTTAGACCCTCCGATGCTTAAGTCAGAACTTATCTTCAGAAATCAAAGAGTAATTAGGGTAAAGTAATGTTACCTTCGACCATACCGGGATGGTCTATATATAGAGATCGAACTAGATCTAAGCATAGTCCTTATCGAACTAGATCTCATGATTACTACATGCCTTTTGGCATAATCCCTCTAGAATACGTTCAAATCTTACATTTCCCTCATGGATTCCATCAATTCCCTGAAGTCCGATTGTATAATCCCCCAGGGTCAAATCGTACAGCTCCTTGAGGTATAATTTTAAATTGGGATTGTCACGCCATCGAACACTCCAGAAGCTTCTACACCATTCTAGATGCTTCCAGAGATCTCTAGATAATTCGTTCATTAATCGAAACCCTAATTGTCCAAACCCAGGCTAATTTTCTGCCTTAATGGACCTCATCCTAAACCGGATCCATCAAGCCTGTCCTTCTCTAGCTCAGGTGGCCAAAGCTGACTCCCACATGTACCTGTTGCCATCAAACATTGCAAGCTTCTGTGTTTTCTGTTCATTTAGTTGTACACTGTAGCCTACCACCACGCATTCCAACATGAAAACATGTCTTTGGACATTAAATACAAGTCAACGATAGGAACATGCAAGAGAACATTACAATCGAAAAAAAACATGCAAGTGGAAATTTTGGATAATCCGAAACTCGCCTAATCATATTTGACTGGGAAATGTTCATGTTTATGTTTGTCTTTTCCTGGAGGTTGTCCTATACACTGGGATCAACGTGAACCCAATAATTTTTACACACAAAGAGGAGGACCTTGTTTTTTTTTTCATCATATGAGTCCCACCTCTTTGTGGGTAAAAATGCTGGGTTCACGCCAAACCCATTGCACCACAGCCGTATTGCTTTTTTTCCTCTAAATCTTCTTCATTGAAAATGAGCAATACAAGGGTGAACAGTCATATATAGTCAACTATATGTTTGGGCAAGTTTAGTGTGGTTGAGGACTTGTGGCGGTGGTTGGCGGCTTTCCGAACTTCGGTGCGGAGGCGACTGTGGGTTGTTGATTGAGTCATGAGTTTTGGCCCACTTGGAAACTTTGCTCAGCCTGGCAGTCTAGGTCTTGGCTTCTTTTGCTGGTCATGCACTGTGAACCCTAAGGGTTCTTGGATCTGAGATAGTCATGGGCTGACCCACCCATGTAATTTTTGTATACTCGGGCTTCTGTGAGTGGGCTGGACTCTTTGGATATACCCAAGTTTGTTTTCGCATAATGGGGTCCAACCAGTTTATATAATCTAGATCTAGTTATATATCTATTGATTTTTTGAATAAAGTTATATATCAATTTTCATCAAGTATAAGTGACAAATTTCAGTTCATCCATGTCTGATTTGAGTCCAACATCATTTTGTTATTTTATTTTTTTGAATATGATCATTTTATTACCTAATTTTGTAAAAATCGAAAAATTAAGTAATACAATGATCAATTACGAGTTGATCAAAATGAAAAATTAGGTAATAAACTCACTAAACCGAAACTGATGGTGTACTACAAAACGTAGAACCCTTTAAGTAAATTATATCAAAATATTCTAATGCATCAAACTGGTCTTTTTGATCACCCAAGTATATCAGTGCATATCACTACACCACAGAACTTTCCGAAGGTAGATATATGAACTCGTAATGCATGCACACCTAAGTAGCAATCTACATATACATGCGCCATCCATATTACAACGACCGCTGACCTTATTTAGATGTACCATAAAGTCTGTCAACTAATACATCTCAAGACATCTATTACGTACAGTAATAAGTTTAAAGTGTTAATACAGCTACGATCATCTAGGTGACGGACCTAAACTCATGATTGAATCATTCTGAGACACCATTTCAATGGAATCTCCCATTGCAGTTTCATAGCTGCTCTGGTTTGTTTGCTGGAGTTGTATTTCCAGACACTCCTTTAGCTCCGCTACAACCTTACTCATGGTTGGCCTCTTGTTGGATGCTGCAGCCACACATGCCATTGCTATTTCCACAGCTTTCCAGACTGCGTTAACATTGAAGTTTCTCTCTAACCTCGGGTCGACCAGGTTGTAAATGTCTCCTTTCGCGAGCATGAAACCAACCCACTGAGTGATGTTGATTCTCTCTTCGGTGCCTGCTATAACAGGTCGACTTGTGATGATCTCCAACAGCACAATCCCAAAGCTGTAAACATCACTCTTCTCATTTAACCTGCTTGAGAGGTAGTACCTGTAGCAAGATAAGCCCAAACATTAGTTCATAATTACCATTTTTGCTAATAAATGAAACAGTACCACAGTATCATTTTGGTACACAAATGAAGCATGCAGTGAGCCATAGAATACTTACTCAGGGTCAAGATAGCCGGGAGTGCCAGCAACACTAGTGGTTAAGTGAGTTACACCATCTGTAGGGAAATCTCTGGATAGGCCAAAATCAGATACTTTGGCTCTGAAGTTATCATTGAGCAAGATGTTAGTTGATTTCACATCCCTGTGAACTATAGGCGGCCTACAGCCATGGTGAAGATACTCCAATCCTACATATGTTATAGAGTTTACGCAAACATTCATCCCCAGAGAAAAACTATTAAGAGGCCAACGGAGGATCATCAAACTCATGTAGTTGCTAACCTTGTGCAGCATCCGTTGCTATTTGCAGTCTACTTTCCATAGTCAAGACATTTATACTGTTGACTGCATTGCATTTGAAAAATTAACGGTTGTATAAAACTTAAATATTGACTGCATGCCAAAACTTCATAGGTAAGAAAGTACTTAATTGTGAATCTATAACTTCAATTACTTGGAGCCAAACCTGAAAGATGTTCTTGCAAGTTCCCGTTGGCCATGTACTCGTAAACCAACGCCAAATTAGTTTCATCATTGCAATATCCAACCAGATTAGTTAAGTTTGTATGATGAACTCTGACAAGAAGATCAACCTGTAATATAGGAGGCCATTCGGCCACAATCCACCAGCTGTTAGTTTATTACATGAAATACAGTTCCAAACTTTGTAATATCATAATAATATTGACAAATTATGCATGCACATACCTCTGCGTAAAATTGTTGAGACCCTTGAATTGAAGATGAAGAAAGCATCTTGACTGCAACTTCAGTATTGTTAACATAGCCATGATAAACGGCTCCAAATCCACCTCTGCCAAGAACCCTCTCGAAACTGTTGGTGAACTTCAGTATCTGGGAGTATGTAAATGTTCGTTTTTTTGTCTCCGTTGACCCAACGGTGGGGTTTGCATCTGTAACATCTGACAACATGTATAGTTAAGACTCAAAATTTACTAATTTAGTTCCACCAATGCGCTGATGGGGGGTTGTGCACCAGCGATATGTACTAAGATTCATCATCATGCATATTTCAGCTCCCAAAATATAATGAAAACATAGTTATGAACTATATCTCAACTATTATCTACTATTTCGAGTTTTTCCAGAATTGCTGTACAAATGTCTCCCTGTTTTAAGTACAATTTTGAATGTCATATTTTAGGTCCACAAATTATATACAAGATTAGAAACATTGGGTTGGGAAGTCTCACCAGGCGGCGCTTTACTTTTCTGGTACCAGAGGTACACTAATACTGCTATTAAGAGGACTGAAATCCCGATGATCGCCCCTACTACGGGAATAAGGAGACTCTTCTTTTTCTTCTTTTCGCAAGAAATATTTCCAGATAGATCTATATTGTTGCAGAATCTAAAATGAAAATGTAGGCAGCATCATTAGTTAGATATTGAACATCAATATATGCGTGTCTATATACTATATTAGTTTCAGATGTCTACATAAAAACCACGCATGAACGTTTAAATTTCATATGAATAGAACTTCTGAAAACAGAAGTAACAAACTAACAATGATGTGCTTTCTGTCTCGATCAATCTTTGCAAATAGTTTTAAAGTGACCAAAAGTACAGTCGTACAGAGTACACAACATTCCAAGGTCCAGTTGCAGCAAATCAGACCTTAATAATAGGGAACCATCTGTTGTTCTTTCAGTAAGTCCATTTGGAATTGAACCTGTGAGCATGTTGTTTTCCAAGTTTCTGCAAAGGTATAACATGCAATCTTTGTAAGTATTAAGTCTGTAACCATAGTTCATAATGAGGCAAGAAATATTACTTACAGGACATTCAAATGTTGCAATGTAGACAAAGAATCTGGAATTGGTCCGGTTAAGGTGTTGTTTGATAAATTCCTGAGATCATGAGCAGCTCAGTTAATAAATGTTATCCAGTACATTCAGGCAAATTGTAACTTACAAAATGGATAACAAGTTGACAATTGATAAGAATCTAGATTCTTACAAAGTCTGTATCATAATGAGTTCAGATATGGAAGCATTGATTTCCCCTGTTAATCCACTTGACGACAAGTCCCTGCAGATTACATATTCCAGTTCTTATATTTCTGAAGGCAAGTACTATAAAGTGAAACTAAACTTTCAGTAAGTTTTAGTGTTGAGGAAGATTATGACCGAACATAAGTAAACTTACAAGGATATGATTCTGGGGAAATCATTTTGAGGATAGCTACAGTTCAGACCTTCCCATGAGTATTCTTTGGGAGAACATGGATCTCCTTGCCAATTCTTCTCAATCTTATATGTTGACTTGATCTTTGAGATTGCATTGACTGGTATTTTCAGAATTAAACAGAAAACAAATGAAAAATCTATGAAGATTCACAAGCAGTCTTCATATATGTGGGTGATGAAAATAATAAAAGAGAATTAAATAACTAACCATCTTCTATGTTGGTTTCTGCTTCTGGGAAGACCTTCACTTTATAAACCTCAATCGCATTAAGGATAGGTGGATAGTCAGATATCCCAGTTACCGTAACTGTATACCGTGTTTTTCCTGTCATAGATGCCTTGCTATAAACTGTAGTTGTGGACAAGTATGCAGCTTCAAATGGACCATAATACGGATCGCCATTCATAAGAATTTTGAGCTGTCTAGACTGGTTGGCTGGGAGCCTTTCAATTTCTGCAAAGTGCATATAAGAATAAAATTTTGTACTTTCATTGTCCGACTCCCAGGCATAAGTCAAATTATCAGTTGCACGTATCGGCGTGGCAGCAGTAGTCATGACCACAGATGGTGGGTGGAAGTCGTTGGTCATGTCAATGGCTAATGAGGTATTTAGTTGTTTCCAATCACTTTTATGATATTCACTCCAACGTCGATCAAAAGCATCATCCGGATACCTATAAACAGATCACACATATATACCATAAATATTAATTGATCTCACTAGCTAGCTAGTATACGATAGGGATGTAAAGTTGATCGCAAATGTTCCATCGATCTTGTTACCTGTAAAAGGTATCTGTAATTGGACCTGTGTCTCGCCGAACGTAGAATTCCAAAGATTGACCCATCTCTGCCTGATAAGTTTCACTGGGCAAAAGTCTCAGTTCTATTTAGAGATTATCGGAACCCCGGTGCCTGTATCCACAAGACAGATATGCACATAGTTTCTCTTTGCTGGGATATAATGTATCAGCTCCTCGGAAGTGGTAGTGACTGCATCTTTAAAACTGATCGTGCTCCAAAAATTAGGTCCAAGATGTAGGTCAAATATTGGTAATTTGTTTTCTCCATCGTAATTCCCGTAGTAGAAATACGGTCTGATTATATATTGGCTGTCGCTCGTAACATTTATTTTGTAGCAGTTCCTTTTACCCTTGGGGAAACTCCTAAGAGTCCAGAACGGCTGTTGGTAGTCATTCCGGTGTCCAGGTACCGACTCTGCATCACCAGTGTCTATGAAAGTTACATCTGAAATGTATCTGATCTTTGTTGTATTCTCAGTATAGTTGGAAGACCCAGCTGGTAGACCACAATCTATGCTAATGAAGTCTGAGAAAAAGACACACATTTAATTACTTACAAGAGATAGACCCTTACACATACACAAATATGGATTCGAAGAACGTCCATGACATACCTGATTGATCCTGGGCATGAACTTGGAAGACAATAGCAAAAACAGCAAGCACTAGTGGAAGGAGGAATTGCTTGAATGTCCCTGACATTGTTGTTTGAGAAATGCTGTACACTGATTGATGCCATTTTATGAGTAATGCTGCAGAATGCAGAGATTGATTTTATTTCTTGACCAAGTAAAACCGGAAGGTGAACCATCAGTGTTTCGGACTTTTGGTACATCACCAACTCATATATAATATTGCAACTCTTGTGCGGAATACGCTAACTGGAGTCTTATTCTAACTTGTTCATGATAGCAGTGGAGCATAGAATACAGCCAGTTACTGTAATTCCCAGATTAAAACAAAAACACAAAAATATAAAGCATCAGTGAAGCAGATGTGCAAGAGTGGCAAGACCATAACAACCAAAGAGATGGCAAACCAAGTAAGTTAGAAGTGGAAAAGTTGGGCATTGATGAAGTCGTGGCCATAACAGAAGATACGAGTCGCTGGTTCAAGTCAAATAGGCAGAAACCTTCAAAACTCTGCAACTGCAACTCTGCAAGTAGTGCCCGCGGAAAGGTCCATTACTAATAGATTATCCATCACTTGGTTTAGGTGTGCATGACTGAAATGACCCTATGAACTCGAAAGATCCATTTATTAATACTTTTAATTACCACATGCTAACCGACGATTTTTGGGTTTTAACCAAAACTTGACGATTATTGCTCCCTCACTTAAGTTCTCGTGGAACCGTATCCCAACTTAGCGCAAGCCCAAAGATAAGTATCACAAAGATGCTATCATAAGTTAACACTTTTTTTTAATGACACATTTTTTATTTAGAAAAATGCTAATTTTATTAATAAAAATTAACTACAATTGAGACAATAAATGTGTTGAAAATAACAGTACATATGGAATATAAATGGATTCTAATAATGATATTTTAAAACTAAAATCAGAATGATGGATCAAGCCCCATAGAATACTCAAAGTTCTGATAAGAGCCCAAAAAGTCCAGGTAAAAGCCTAAGTTTTCCCAAAGAGCCCAGAACAAAAAGCTAGTTCGTGGGCCTTTTTGTAGCCCAACATGAAGACCCGGTTTGCATGGAGATCCGCGGCCGCCAGCAAGACCAGGGTTCCCATGTCGACTTCACTGCTACCACTCCGGACAGTCCATCCCTGTGTTAGCCCATCGTCCTCCAAAGTCGGCGAGTACTGATCGGGTCACCTCCCGATGCTGGTCGTCCCACCACCACTTCGTTGTCCGAGCTGCCAAGCCGATCTCATTGCCATCAATCTGGTCCTGGTGCACGCGAAGGTTTGGGGACTATAATCCTGAGCCGCAGCCTGGGTCCCAATAATGGATCGGCATAGCCTTAAGGGGGAGAAACCCGTCCACAAAGAACACATAAGAGCCTGGCCGAGGAAGGCCACAAACTCCTCGATACAAACTTGGCCGCCATGCTAGAAACCAGTAGTGGCCCCGTCACCTACGATCATGACGTTTCCTACGATCATGACGTCGTAGTCCGGCAAGATGGACAACCCTAGCCACCGGACGCCGATTTCCAGGAACCAAAACACAAGAGAGAATTAGAAAACCAGAACCGTCGTCGTACCTAGCACACCTAAGTTCTAGCCTAAACGACGTTGACACAATCCCCAGCCTCAAGGAGGCGAAGGAGCACAAGGACAAGAGAGAGTGATGCCGATAGCACAACCCTAGCCCGAGAGAAAATACTTTTGAAACCCTATGAGTTAACACATGTCATGCATCAACTTATAAATTGGTCCTCAAAGTTGTAAAATGAATATTTTTTCTTGTAATTTTAGTTCAATGGCAATAATTATTCAATCAAAAATATTTACAACTTTAGGACAAAATTACAAATTGAGATAATCATTTTACAACTTTGAGGACCAATTTATAAATTGAAGCATGTCATGTGTTAAAACATGATAGAATTTCCTACCTCAGCTACAGTTTTGAACATGAGCGAATGACATCTACAACAGTGTTACAAGGAGATGAGAACATGCATGAGCTCACAAGCCAGCCCAGCATGTATTTGTTTGGCACAAGATTTCCTGGGAGCCAAGGAAGCTTCAAACTGTCTCTTTTCTCTACGTGCGCGTGTGTGTGATAGGCATGTCACTGCCGTGGGGCAGAACGTTGAACACTGGTTAGCCGCTACTAAATTTCTAAGAAGCAATTGAAGAAGGGGAGAGCACCAACCCTGCCTGATGAATCATTTTTGCCTAAGTGACCTAGGAATTGAATATTTTAGTGTCTCTATGCCAAGCCACAAAAATCAATACTCCATACACCTTGTCCGGTGTAGAGCAGAACAATTATCTTGACAAGTGTTGAGAACACAGGTTTTTGCATTCTTGAATCTTCAGATTGTACACGCCCTATCTGGTGCAAATCTTCGGAACACCGGTTTCTAGGGTTTCTCAAGAAGAGAAGTGTTTGTCGAGAGCAAAAGTTGTGTATGAGATATAGAGGTCCGGATTGTACAAAGATTTCCTCTATATGTAGGCATCCTACAATTACTTGTCGTAGTTAACATAAAATTTTATCCATTAATATCATCGAACAACTTCGAGAATCCTTCATCCTTAACTTCTAACCAATCTAAGATTGCTAGGATCAGTTAGGATTCCTCCTTCCAAAGGAAAGCCTTTCCACACGTGGGCAGCATGTATCGGTCCAATAAATCTGAACAACCCAAAAATAAAGAATGTGTATTTTGGACCCAAACATTACCCCTCAAGCCTCGAGATAAGGCCCATGCGTATTTGAAAAAGTTTGTAATAGCGACACGTCATTTGAGTCAAACGATAACTTTCCTATCGCGATGCCACTTCATTGCATTTCCTTTGAAAATTTGCACCTTATGACATGACGTTTACTTAAACCCGTAAGACTGAGTAATGCACAGTTATCAAGGCACTCCTTATGCCTTCTAATTTCAGTCTCCAAAGAACCTAAAACTTCTTTGCCAAGCTTTGCTAATTTCCGATCAAATCTCCGACTAATTTACCTAAAAACATGCCTCCTTATCAAGTTAAACCTAACCCCCTTCTTAATGAGGACGTCGTCAAAGCTTTTGCAACCACCATCCACTCGGTCGTGTCGCGGAAGAAGCCCGGCCACACCATCACCCTCCGCCTGGTGGATAACGATACGACGTGTTTGGGTACGTTCCTTAAATCACCACTGATCCCAGCACTTTTTCAAACTCTCCACTTCGTCGTCCACCGCCTAACACTCATTTTTCGAGAGGAGAAAGCCTCATCTCAACAATGGGTCTGGAAAGACGTCAAGTGTAAATTGGGAAAGTAGCTTTCCGTCACCGAGGATGATTGGACTTGGTATAGCTCAGGCTAAAACCGATTCCATGCGCTGGGAGATGACTGGAATTTCCCACTTTCTGGAATTGTGCTTCAAACTACCTCAAGGAGGTAATCGAGTATCTTTCGCCACCACCATGTGTTTCTGGGATTCAAGATGCAATGTCTTACGATTTCCCTGCAGAGATATGAGCATCACCTTGCTCAACATGGTAGCCATCTTCAGCGTCCTAATTTCTTAGAAATCATATACCCATGGCTCGTTGAATCACTACTGCCCCCAGACCATATCTCACCCCAACCGTGGGCACTTCCCTCGATCCTACAATGTCTGACGAAACCACTATAAGGAAATACCAGCCGACCAAAGAGGTATAACTTTCCTTGAATAATTGCTCTGCAAATTTGCTTTCCGTACCACCAAAATCGTTAACAGCTGGACTCGCATTGTCGAGACACTGTATGACGAACCATAAAGTTAGGATTGCCCAACCTGCTTTGGCTCACCTTTACTGCATCTTGGAATGGATTTCACAGGATCCCTTGAAGTTTAACTTTGTTAGGCCACTTTGGATGTTAGACCACTTCCCAATCTTTCGACACCCCCAGGTGCGGTCATTCAAAGAAGATTAGCTATTAGGCAGAACTATCGTGCGGCCTCTCCATGATGATCCACTCACATACCTCAACAACTTCACCTTCATCTTCTCATTGAACAACTTTCTAGAGGAAACATCACTTCTTGTCTTAGGTCGTTGATTTCCTAAGGACTTAAGTACTAGTTTATGTCCCTTGCCTGATCAAGAAGCCCCTGCTAGGCTCATATTCACCCAGAGCAACACTTGTGCAGACCTGCTGAGTCCTGAACCTGGTGTAGCCCATGAGCTCTACGTGCCCAATCACTTCACGAGACAGCTTGGTACGACCTAAGGCACACCGCTCCCCCTTAGTTGCTCTGTAAATAGCTACACCTCCTGTAGATTTAACGACCATCTTGGTGCTAAAGCTGTTAAGGATAGTCAATTCGGCTATCCCACTATAAGAGTTTCAGTTGACGCCTTCCGCACTTTATGTCCAGCTTAGGCCATCTTCAGCAAGGGAGAGCCAAATTGAGCCCAAGGCTATAATAAAGCCCAAAGATATATTATTTTTTTATTAAAAACTTGGTGACCATCTCCAAAAAGAAAGGGCTAAAATTTAGCCATTTCAACTATTTTATTATTTACAACTTTTTTCAGTTTTATGATTTTATTCTATTATGATCACATTCTAATTTAGACACAAACTTTTGAAATAATTTAATTTTTCGTGTGTATATTGGATTAAGGGATTAAGATACATGTGAATCTTGCCGATAATATTTTTGAATAGGAAATTTGTCACATATTTTTTTCAAGCAAATTATGTATAAATTTGCTCATGTTTTTTTTTTTAATTTTTGAATAAATTTCAAATCGGATATTATAAAGTTGACATAGAAAATTATGAATTTCATACGTGTTACATCCCATTAACACAATAGCATACAAACTAAGTGTGTTTCGATCAGAAACCTCTCTGTAATCTCTGAAGCAGCTTTTGAAGAGTATATTTTTGGCGGCTCTTCTAGTTCACCTTTGTCTCGTCCGATGGCGACCAGGCCTTGGCTTGGTCACTGGATCATGCCTTTATCGTGGTTAGATGTCGGACGAGTGTCCATGACCCGCTGGTTTTGAAATTTTAGGCTTCAATCTCTCGTTTTTTGATTTCTCTCGATGGCAGTGATGCAATGGTTCCGACAACACGTAATGGTGTCGACGACTGGTCTTCTTGGCGTTGGGGTACTTTGGACGAAGGGTCGGCTCGTGACAGTGGTTAGTGGGTGATTTTTTTTCTGGGTGGTGGCTGTGATGGCGGCCTTGGTTGGTTATGGTTGGGATCATGGTTGTGGTGATCTGCTCAGACGACGATGGGTGATGGTTTGGCAAGGTGGCGACATTGATGTTTATGCGATTGTGGTGTTGTGGCTGGAGAGAAATTGCTTGGGCTGGATTTTGGGCCTAATCTTTCTGGGTTATGCAATTAGGGTTTTCTAGGTTTTTATATTTTTCTAATTACGTTTAGTCCTATTTTTTTAGGATCTAGTATTTGTGACGACCCAACTCTTATCGAAAATCGTCAAAATAAATAAAATAATAAAATAATCAGATAAATCGAGAAAGTACTCGATACGACACAATTTTGACTAACTTAGTCGAAGAACATATTCGATAACAACATACAACAAAACTAATTTCTTCATGGCCGCACCGCCACTAGTGGCAACCCCGTACCACCGTCCACGCACTGGGAGGGCGAAGCCTCAACACATTTTAGACCTCAGAATTATGTTCGTATCATTGATACAAACCAACCGACATATAAATTGACTCATATCGGAAATAAATTGTTCGGTCACATTTTTCGTCCACGCGCAGCCACAGACAGCGGCGTGTGCTGCCCACGCGCCACCACCGGTGACCACCGTTGGCGGCAATGAATAATACACCAAAAGAAATCTCATAAATAACCCGACAAGATAATCTTAAGGACACTAGGCAGATTTTCAGCAGGATTGGCCAGAATTGGCCCCGAAAGCACACGACCGAAAAATACATTCCGACTCTGATCTCTGCCATTGAGCCACGTCAGAGCACGAGACATACACCAAACGACTCACGACGAGGTGGGGAGAAACCCCTCTCACCCCGCCGCCAATACGCATTGTCTCCACTATGTCTGACGGAGGTCGAATTGAATCCAATCGGAATTGATTGATTGAGATTCTGATCGGTGCAACACTTGTAAATACAATCCAAAAAAAAGTTTATACAACCCATAAAAGGGTTTTCAAGACCTCGTTTCATACCTAAAGCGGCCAGAAATCACGCCATCATCGGCGAGCCTGAAACCCTAGAATTTCATTCCGTCTTATCTCTCTTCTCCGGCCTCCTCGTAACTGATCGATCCTAGAATTGGGTAGAGCATCACGAGCCGTGCCGAACCCGACCGGTCTAGAGGTCAGAGGTGGCTGGACGGCATGGTGCCGCCGGAGCACCACCTCAGCTCTCTCTCTCTCTCTCTCTCTCTCTCTCTCTCTCTCTCTCTCTTCGGGAGAGAGGGTTGACCGAGAGTCAACCCACCCCAAAAACTAATAACATTCCATAAAGGGAAACCTTTCTTTAAATATGTTTCCATTTATGGTAAAATGGTAAATTAATTTACCTTCCAATAGTCGTAACTTTTATGTCGTAACTTCAATTTCAACGATTCCCGCGTCCACGAACTCGTCTCGACAAATACTACGATTTTCACCCGAAGTCAACTGACTTCGAAAAGTCGATAAAAGGTCAACCCGAGACACCTCGGAACTTACAGACGGTAAAAATATTTTATCGCAGCATCAAATCAAACTCAAATTATTCATAACTATTATAAATAATATAAAAAGATTTAGAATCACAATCTACCCTCGTTAAAATAATTTTTCGTCATCGAAATTACTAAAATCAAATATCGCGGAATATTTTTGCAGAAAATTGGGCAGAGTCTCCTCTAAAATTAGGAAACCCTAAAAAACCTGCAAATATTTACACACTTGTAAAATCACAATGAAATTTTCAACCTAGCTATACTGCGAGCCACCAGTATTTTTCTAGATTTCTACACTAACACATATCAATATCTCAAAACTATATACGAGATGCTCAAGTATAATCAAATTCAAAAGCTCATATCGAGAGTAATCTCAACTACTCGAAAATAAATCAAATGAAATAATCAGTAAACAAACCTGTAATTCAAAGAAATCTCGAAACTGTAAACAATCCACCGTTGAAATTTTGCGCTCTCTGATGATGAATACATCTCGTTGCGATAAATCACTAATCAATGTTTCAAATTTTCAATCATCATGTTACCGCGTAAACACGAAATATTATAATCACTCGTACACGTGTTACGAGTTCAAATTGTATCACAATCTCATACTCATTAAATAAGTTCAAATTATATAATTATACTCGTCGCAAGGGTAAATATCATTTTCATTATCTCGTACTTTAGTTTTAAATCATCTCAGGTTTAAATGCTCATCTCGTGAGGGAATATAATATCATGTTCGTCGCAGGAACAAATATTACATTTCAAATTATATCGTATTAATGAGCTGAAATTACATCTCGTGACCTCAAATCACAAATCACAGTGCGCGCTCATCTCGTGAGCTGAAATTACATCTCAAATCTCGATAAAACATTTCACGTTTCAAGTTTTTTTGTTTAACTTTGTATCGTTAAATATAATAATCATCTTGAATTAAGAAAATCGAGAACACCCCATCCATGACCGTAATCTCAAATCATCAAATATAATAATCATCTCGAATTAAGGAAATCGGGTACACCCCATCCGCAGATGGATTTATATGATGGCTAATAATATATCACCTCGAGTTAAGGAATTCGAGGACACCCCATCTATAGATGGTAATATATGTATGTATCTCTCGAATTAAGGAAATTGAGAACACCCCATCTAGCGATGGTCGTATCATATATATGTCATCATCTCCCAGAGATGGCAATCTACATATATATGTATATTCTCGAGTTAAGGAAATCGAGATCATACCCCGCAAGTTAAGGAATTCGAAACACTACCTGAACTGGTTTTGAGTCTCTTTACCCTAGGGAGGCACAATCCCTACTTAACTATATTCCCGTAAACGAGCCCTAGCCAGGATTTCAAACCAAGCCGCAGCCTGGCGGCCCCACCGATCTGTGAGAAGTGACAATATATGGACCCATAATCCATATATCTGAATATAATAATATCTCACCGTGTATATAATATATTCAACTTTTAATTTCTCGTATAAATATTCTCATTTGTAATCATAATCGTAACAATTTCAATTTCAGTAATTTTTTATGAATCCCGTTGGATTCTAATCAAGTCAATTGATCATAAATCATGATCATCAATCCTATAGTTGCATCGATATGCAAATAGTCAATTCGTATATTGTACAAATAATCACAAATACAATAAAATAATACAATTTTTCGTTTTTGTTAATCGTTGTAATGTCTCGTTTTCATTTCGTTTGACAACTAATGTTGTCGTTTCATTACAACTTTGTAACTGTCTCGATTTTTCGTGTTATCAAATATCATTTGTTGTAGCACAACGTACATGATCAATATAATAATATAATATTCAAAACATATCGAGAAACAAATATCAAATAAAATAATCGATAACTGAATATCGATAAACGAATATCAATAAAATATATCGATAAATGAATATCAATAATTGAACTGTGTATCCATAACAAGTAGTATAAAACCGTGTACCTCAGGTCCTGCAACGGAAAATGCTTAACCACTTCTCATTCAAGATCACCATTCACCGTCTTTGCGATGATCATAATAAAACAATTACACAATTCTAGACTCATATTTCATGACTAACACAGGACACAACTACAACGAAGTTCGAGAGTTGAACTGCGCTCTGATACCATTTATGACTACCCGACACTTGTCAAAAATCGTCAAAATAAATAAAATAATAAAATAATTTGATAAATAGAGGAAGTATTCGATAAGAAATAGTTTCAACTAACTCAATCGAAAAACATATTCGATAACTTGTTACGATGAAACAGTCGTAACGACATACAACAAAACTAAGTTCTTCGTCGCTCGTACCGCCACTGGTGGCAACCCCGTACCACCACCCACCCACTGAGACAACGAAACCAAAACACATTTAAGACATCAAAACTATGTTCGTATCGTCGATACGAACCTAACGACTTAACTCGACCTAAATCGGAAAAAAGTTTTCTGGTCACATTTTCCGTCCATGCGCCACCACAGACGGCGGCGTGTGCCGCCAAGCACCACCACCGCCGACGGGGATGAATAATACACCAAAAGAAAGCTCATAAAGAGCCCGACAATATATTCCAAAGAACACTAGGCAGATTTCAGCGTGTTTGGCCGGAATCGGCCCCGAAAGCACAAGGCCAAAAAATACATTCTGGCTCCGATCTCCGTCGTTGAGCCACGGCGGAGCTCGAGACATATACCAAACAAATTTTGACAAGGTGTGAGCAAAACTCCTCTCACCCCGCCACCAATAAGCACCGGCTCCGCCGGAGGCCGAATCAAATCCAATCAGAATCGATTGATTTCGATTTCGATCGGTGCAACATCTGCATATATAATCCAAACAAGTTTATACAACCCATAAAGAGGTTCTCATAAAAAAACATACTTGAATCGGCCGGAAATCATGCCATTGACGGCGAGCTCGAAATCCTAGAATTTCATTATGTCCTATCTCTCCTCTCCGGCCTCCTCGTCGTCGATTGAGCCCAAAAATGGGTAGAGCATCAAGAGCCGCGTTGAACCTAATTGGTCTGGAGGTCAAAGGTAGCCGGACAGAAGGTCATTCCCATGAATGAACCAACCTTCTCTCTCTCTCTCTCTCTCTCTCTCTCTCTCTCTCTCTCTCTCTCTCTCTCTCTCTCTCTCTCTCTCTCTCTCTCTCTTCAGGAAAGAGGGTTGACCGAGAGTCAACCCACCCCCAAAACTAATGACCTTCCATATAGGGAAATCTCCCTTTAAATATGTTTCCATTTATGGTAAAACGGTAAATTAATTTATGAGAAACTTTCAATAGTCGTAACTTTTATGTCGTAACTTCGATTTCAATTATTCTCGCGTTCACGAACTCTTCTTGACAAATACTATGATTTTCACCCAAAGTCAACTGAGTTCAACAAGTTGATAAAAATTCAACCCGAGACACCTCAGAACTCACAGACGGTAAAATTTTTTATCGTAGCATCAAATCGAACTCGAATTATTCATAACTATTATAAATAATATAAAAATATCGGGATACCTCAATCTAGCCCCGTTAAAATAATTCCGTCCTCGAAATTACTAAAATCAAATATCGCAAAATATTTATGTGAAAAATTGGGCAGTCAACCAACTAGCGGACTACTACAATGTTTTGTGGTGTTGGTTTATAATGCAGACACACTAGTCATATGTCATGCCATCGTCCACTTGTAATGCTGCTTAAACTTCTAGCTCAGAACATATGACTGCAAGCTCACTATCCAGATCATCCCATTTATAGTCGGTTCGACTTAATAATGTTAGAGAGTTTACATCGAAGAGTTTCGACGATTAATAATGCACATCATTGGATTTGATATCATACTCTCATGAACAAACCCAAATGGTCTTGCAGAAAATGACTGATGGTAGTTTGGACATTGGTGATGCGCACCAATATTTTCTGCTTAGGGCTATGCAATATCGCAGTGCAGCTATACTACATCGTCTACGATACACCATCACTCAATCTTATTTTGCGCAGCTAGTGACTGTGTGCGAAAATAATATCTCGCACTTAAGCATATATGTGCCAAAATTGCTCTGCCACAACACATATTGATGGGTTAATCGAGATAAATGAATATTTATGTTGGACATGAGCCTCTAACTATAATTCGTTATGAGAACCTTGACAGACGATCTCTTTACCGCTAGTTTTGCGGATGTCATTTTGATGAGAAAGTTTTTCCATCGTTAGGGGGAGATAAGAACAAACATGTTCAATAGGAACGAAGGAAGGGTTGTGTCCTCATTATGTCTCATCATTATCCCCAAATGATATAACGTAACAGATTCGATGCCTAATGTATTTTCTAGTATCGTTAAGGTGAAGAGATCACATATACTTGCTGCAAACATGCCTGTAAGGATTTATGTCCCTTTGAGAGGACATGGCGCCACCAAAAATGAGTTGGTTATGGCGCTGCCACCATGGAATATGGCATGGTGACGTCACAAAGTGGTTTAGTGCCTAATCTAAGTGCAAGAATATACTTAGCATAGTACACAAGACTTAGCTCCTTATTATTCTTGAATGAGATAGCCAGAGTTAGCTATGCGCCAACGTTATGTCATTGGAATAACTTAAAGAAAATCTTTCAGTATCAAAGAGTACGAAATATATGAGCTTGATATATCCCTACAAAGAGGCCACAAAGAAAGTGGCGATGGAAGTAAGGACACCACAAAAAGAGTAGTGTCATTTTTCCATTCACCCCTTACACCAAGAATCGTTGTGATGTGTTGACAAGTTTTGCTGAAGTTGATATCTCTCTTATCCACACAAAGGTTTTTTTTTAAGTTGGTTATATCTTTACCATGGGTAGCACCGCGGTATGTTGAAGTCTAGAAAAGAGATTCTTGTCGCTACATCTTTGAACTATGTTGAGATTATTGATCTAACATGAAGTTGTTATGGAGTGCATATGGTTGAGGTCCATAAATGTGCATATCGAAGATCAAGTGGTTTTGAATCACCACTGATGAACCTATATGCATTATGAGGATAATGTTGCTTCCATCAAGGTGACGAATCTAGATTACATGTAGGGCGACAAGACCAAACATATATCGCACAAGTCATTATATAATCAACAAACGATAACAATTCCTCAAGGTTATGATTGACTAAGTTTGATTTTAGGTTAATATGGCAAACTTTCTATATTGTTAGCAAATTTCACATTTGAGAAGCATGTGAAGAGCATAGGGCAGCTCAGCTTATTCAAGCTACCTTGGATGGTGATATCAGGGGGAGATGCAGACTTCAGAGAGAGTCTAACATTCATATGAGCATTTCTAAAATGTGAAGGATATGTTGTACTCTTTTTCCTTGACTAAGGTTGTTTTTATCTCAAATGTGAAGAATCGTTGTGATGTGTTGACAAGTTTTGCTGAAGTTGATATCTCTCTTATCCACACAAAGGTTATTCCTAAGTTGGTTATATCTTTACCATGGGTAGCACCGCGATATGTTGAAGTCTAGAAAAGAGATTCTTGTCACTACATCTTTGAACTATGTTGAGATTATTGATCTAACATGAAGTTGTTATGGAGTGCATATGGTTGAGGTCCATAAATGTGCATATCGAAGATCAAGTGGTTTTGAATCACCACTGATGAACCTATATGCATTATGAGGATAATGTTGCTTCCATCAAGGTGACGAAGCTAGATTACATGTAGGGCGACAAGACCAAACATATATCGCACAAGTCATTATATAATCAACAAACGATAACAATTCCTCAAGGTTATGATTGACTAAGTTTGATTTTAGGATAATATGGCAAACTTTCTATATTGTTAGCAAATTTCACATTTGAGAAGCATGTGAAGAGCATAGGGCTGCTCAGCTTATTCAAGCTACCTTGGATGTTGATATCAGGGGGAGATGCAGACTTCAGAGAGAGTCTAACATTCATATGAGCATTTCTAAAATGTGAAGGATATGTTGTACTCTTTTTCCTTGACTAAGGTTGTTTTTATCTCAAATGTGAAGAATCGTTGTGATGTGTTGACAAGTTTTGCTGAAGTTGATATCTCTCTTATCCACACAAAGGTTATTCCTAAGTTGGTTATATCTTTACCATGGGTAGCACCGCGATATGTTGAAGTCTAGAAAAGAGATTCTTGTCGCTACATCTTTGAACTATGTTGAGATTATTGATCTAACATGAAGTTGTTATGGAGTGCATATGGTTGAGGTCCATAAATGTGCATATCGAAGATCAAGTGGTTTTGAATCACCACTGATGAACCTATATGCATTATGAGGATAATGTTGCTTCCATCAAGGTGACGAAGCTAGATTACATGTAGGGCGACAAGACCAAACATATATCGCACAAGTCATTATATAATCAACAAACGATAACAATTCCTCAAGGTTATGATTGACTAAGTTTGATTTTAGGATAACATGGCAAACTTTCTATATTGTTAGCAAATTTCACATTTGAGAAGCATGTGAAGAGCATAGGGTTGCTCAGCTTATTCAAGCTACCTTGGATGTTGATATCAGGGGGAGATGCAGATTTCAGAGAGAGTCTAACATTCATATGAGCATTTCTAAAATGTGAAGGATACGTTGTACTCTTTTTCTTTGACTAAGGTTGTTTTTATCTCAAATGTGAAGAATCGTTGTGATGTGTTGACAAGTTTTGCTGAAGTTGATATCTCTCTTATCCACACAAAGGTTATTCCTAAGTTGGTTATATCTTTACCATGGGTAGCACCGCGATAGGTTGAAGTCTAGAAAAGAGATTCTTGTCGCTACATCTTTGAACTATGTTGAGATTATTGATCTAACATGAAGTTGTTATGGAGTGCATATGGTTGAGGTCCATAAATGTGCATATCGAAGATCAAGTGGTTTTGAATCACCACTGATGAACCTATATGCATTATGAGGATAATGTTGCTTCCATCAAGGTGACGAAACTAGATTACATGTAGGGCGACAACACCAAACATATATCGCACAAGTCATTCTATAATCAACAAACGATAACAATTCCTCAAGGTTATGATTGACTAAGTTTGATTTTAGGATAATATGGCAAACTTTCTATATTGTTAGCAAATTTCACATTTGAGAAGCATGTGAAGAGCATAGGGTTGCTCAGCTTATTCAAGCTACCTTGGATGTTGATATCAGGGGGAGATACAGACTTCAGAGATAGTCTAACATTCATATGAGCATTTCTAAAATGTGAAGGATACGTTGTACTCTTTTTCCTTGACTAAGGTTGTTTTTATCTCAAAGGATTTTTATTACTTAGCAAGGTTTTAATGAGGCAACATAGTTAAGTGTCATATCATCCTTTACGACGAACTGCACTCATTTTACTTGGTGAGATCATTTTTTCTCCTGCAAAAGTTTTTGGCTCGTCAAGATTTTTAATGAGGCATCAATGAAGCATTGAGGAAGCATCGAGGAAGCATCGTCTACCATAACCAATACAAGGGGGAGTGTTGAAGGATATTTACTTTATTATGTATGTTTCTAGTTATGGTATAATATGTAGGGAATAAGAGAGAATCCTATTTAGTAATGTATTAGGATTCTTACCATATGTAACTCTAAACACTCTCTTATATAAAGGAGCTTCTTAATATCAATGAAAGGTTATAATGATTGCTTTCACAATCTCTATACTTTACTATATTTCCTAAAACAATTCTACATTAAAATCAGTAGGGTTCCAAACAAAGTTCAAGGCTTCATTTTCATTTTTTGGCTTAACGGCAGTTCTCATAACAACAGATGGTATATTATAATGGTTCTGAATGACAGGGTCAATGGTGGCGTTGGTGGATCAAGTATTTAGTTCCCAATCATCGGGGATTTCATAGAAATACCAGAAGCGATTATGAACATCCTCTGGATACCTATTATAGATATTTCATTAGTACACATGTAGCACATGCATCAAAACAAATAGTGCAGGATATACAAACGTAGAAAAGTTGAATTTTCACCTGTATCCGTTCTTATTAACAATTAGACCTGTGTCATACCGCCATTCAAGACCAAGAGATCCCTCTGAAGCTTCGTAAGATGCATTAATCAAAGGCCTCAGTTCTATCGCTGAGATAAATGGAACCCCGGAGCCGATGTTTACCAGACAAACCTGTACCACAGTAATTCCATCAGGTACAAATTGCATGAGTTCCTTGTTTATGTCCGTGGACGCATCATCAATAGTCACAGAATCCCACAAATTAGCTCCAAATGCAGTTCGAACTCTGGTAATTTATCTTGACCGTCGTAGTTTCCATAGAAGAAACATGCTCGTATCAAATACCTGGTACGACTTGTTACGTTTATATTATAGCAGTTCCTTTGTCCTTCGGGGAAAGTCCTGAGACTGGTACGGCTGCTGCTTCTTATCTCTGTGTTCAGGCAACACCAGCTTAATTTCACCCGTGTCAATGAAGTTGGCATCTGAAGTATAGTTAATGCCGGTTGTCCTTTAAATATAGCTAGAATTTTCTGCTGGCAGGCCACAATCTATGCTGATGAAACCTGACATCCATATGCATGCATTATCAAAAAGTACGTAGTATCTTCTAGAGATTAAGATTAAGCCTAGCTAGCTTAGTCTTTCCATATGAACATGTCTATATACTTTCAAGTTTCAAGTACGTTGACGATCACGCAATAACTAACATTTTTTATTATAACAGTGGATCATGAGTGGAAAATCACCAATCAAAAATATCCTATTCTCAATTAAGATATATCATTGTATAATCATTAAATAGGGGTTATCGAACACAAAGAATTGATGAAATTAAGTCTCAAATACTAGACATACGCAAATGTAAGAAATCTGACAGACTCGACCAACGGACACTAATCCAGTCACGAACCTAACCTATACTACTCTAAATGACATGAATTTTAAACAATTAACTAGACTTAGTGGAGGACTACCACACAAAATTTGAGCATATTCGGAGATGTTTTGGTTACCAAACTTAATCGGCAAACTAAGAATAAATACAAAAAAATAAATACTGAAAAGTAAAAGTGAATCAACAAAGAAAAAGAAAAACTAGGAACTGCTCTCCACCATAGACATCTTACAATTACCCCAGTTTAATTGAACTAACCATAGATGAATATTCTCCACACAAGAGTTTTGGTTAAGTTATCTTGTGTATTAAACTCTCTTACTTGGCACGAAAGAGGGAGGGACAATCCGCTCAATCTTGACCCCCAATTAACTTACTTATATATATGGTGATGCAAGCTTAGAAAACTGAAGTCATTTTATTTTAAGAATGTTCGAAGAATAATAAAGCTTCAAGGGTTGATATGTTGGTTACCCTTACATCACTAAGGATTGTTTCACACAAATACATGTTTGTCTTTAATGAATATGCAATGATAAGGTGGTCATGTACACAATCAAGACTCTAGATCCTAAGCCATGCATCTAAGCATGCACTCAAAGAAACATAAACATAGAAATCATCGATGAGAATAACGGTGAAACAAAACTCATCTAAATAGTTAATAGAATCAAAAGGGGTTCAAAATCGTAAGCATGTCTAAGGTTTCGATCAGCCTCTAACTAAGTAATTAACCCTTCATAAACAAGGAAGCTAGACTACAAAAGTTCATAAGAAAATAAAAGAAAAACTGATAAAATTGGAGAAACCCTGTCGACGATTCGATGGGTCGAATGCCAGTTTCGATGGGTCGAAGCTGGACGACTGCAACTCTTTTTTTCAGCTTCTTGCTCTTCCTCTCAAATTATTCTTTCTCCCAATACTAATTACCTTCATCAAAACCCTAAGATGAGTATATATATTCATTGGTTAGTCATCTTCAAGTTTTTATTGGTTTAGGCTTCTTTAATTTGCACATAACTCCTTTGGCTTCTCTTTTTATTGCACTAGGGATCCTTATTTTGTCTCATTTTCCTTTATTCCTTCACAAAATATAATAAAAAATTAATATAATTAAATAATCTAAAAATTTAACAATAAATTAAATATAGAAGATTAATTAAATATAAGAAACATAAATATATGCAACTATGAGTGTAGAATCACATACCAGATTGATCCTGGCCTTGAACTAGGAGCTTAGAATTTAGAGCAAAACCACCAAGCAGTAAAGCTGCAAAGACCAACAAATGCTTTAAGGCTCCCAACATCCTTAATTCCAATTTGGCAAAACAAACGACAATGGTACTAAATCTTTCGGAACTGAGAGTGACTTAATAAAATGAATTCCATCAAGATAAAAATATAATATAAGCTGTTTAGTGGTTGCGTGTATCAAACTATCAATGTCATAAAATTTAAAACAAATCTATTCAGATTCATGTCTGTATAACTTTCATCAAAATGGCCACGATGTGGTTAGCTCAAGTTTTCGAAAGCAGATCACTGAGATCAGTACGTACATTTCCAAGTCAAAGGACATGAAAGATATGAAAACATGACATATTCAGGATTGGAATTACAGATCGATTGCAGTGAGTGCGTACAGTCAACTCAATATATGTAGGTTCATCCAGATGGATATCCAACTGTGATTTAATTCATGGTTATGATCAATAAACTTAAATTGGTATCGTGGTCTTTGGCGAACTGAAAAGCCGAAGCAGCAAAAGTTTCATCAACAAGACAATTGACCTGGCTAGAATAGGAGAACCTATACTAAGTTGCATATCAAGCTGGAGACTTTTTTCCAGCAACACCCAGTTGCCCCAAATCATACCATGTTGCAATATATACTGTGTATATTCTATTTCTGGTCGATGCTATATTTAGTATATGCTATACTTTTGTTTGACATCTTTCATTTCAGTCATTCGTACATTTCCTGTTTCCTGATCAAATAAAGTATGCAAAAAACTAAGCGAGTCCATTTCCCGATTTCCACTTCGATCAAAACATGCAGTGCGAAATTGATCTAATTAAAAGAATAACTGTTTAGGGATTGCCTGGGAGATTGATGGCGTCGGTGTGCTATGGCGGCGATTCCGATGCTCCAGCACTTCATGGCCCTTTTACGCAAATGGAGTGGATGGACATGACGCATTGCTACATTAGGTCCAACTTTGATAAAGTAAGTTGGCCTTTTGAACCAACCTCAAACTGAAATCTAGTTACTTTCTCAAAGCTCAGATCTTTTTGTTTTCATTAGAAAAAGCCCAAATCTTTAATGCATGCTACAAAGTACAAAGCGAGGTGGTCATCTGAGTATTGATTTCTCTCCTGAAGTTTAACAAATTGAATTTTGAGAAATACCAAATGTCATTTCTCATTTCAGCCCTCTAGTTTTCTGAAGTGTCAGAGAGGGCTAGTGGTCCTTAGTCCAAGTTAATAATTTGAGTCTTTACTTTTAGATTTATTTTTGACGCTAAACAAGAGACATTATATTAATAAAAAGTAAACAATGTTATGCAGTAGACGTCTATAAGACTCGAGAGAATTCACTACTGCTAAGCTAATTCAGGAAGCTTAAACTAGCTCATGAACAAATATTCTAAAAATTAAAACACCAAGTAATTAACCAAGACATGTCTCTCGATCCAAAGACGAACAGTAACACGAATAGACCAAGATAATGTTCGCTTAAAAAACAAGTAAAAACCTATTGTTGAGATGCCACAAGATCCAACACCTCCTTACTCGAACTCCAAGCACCAAGGTTCCAAATTCTGATGTAAAATAGACCAGAATCTATGACCAAACCCAAAAACGAACCCAATCTGACTCTAAAAAAAAAGGTTGAACCAGATCAATCTAGGGTTGATCAAATAGGTTAGGGCCCATACAAAAATCCTAGGCCCAGCATAGAACTAGGGCAAGCAATCTCACGCCACAACAACTTCATGGCGCGCCGTCACCAACCGACGAACCTTCGACGATGTCTCGCCGCCACACCAAGACACGGGTGACGCCACTACCGTCGTCTTAGTCGTCGACACTAACGCCTTGCCCCAAATTCTGAGTAGTGGAAGATGCTGCCACCACGTCTCCTTCACCTGAAACTTTGACCTGCAGAATCCACTCGATCAATTGCGAAATTGTCACCTCCGCAAGTGAACTCCTCGACCACCACACCACACACAGTTGAATCTTAAGGCAAGCCAGAGGCAAACGACCATCACCGCATCCTTCATCATTCCTTACCGGCGGACATCCACCGCTTCCAGCGACAAAGGTAAGGCCGTGCACAAAGGCGCACAAAAGAGGCAGACCAATTGAGGGCCTTGATACCACACCTTTGAGCGACTAAAAGGTGATGCCCAAAGTGAGAACCGGTAGGAGGCTCCCACGTCGAGACCAGATGGGTGTTATCGTCGTCACCCTAACCCTAGGTTGAGGAAGGGCGAAGGCCATTCTTTCTTAGGTATATATGGAATTTATTATTGGATTTTGAGATAATTATTTACCTTTGGCTTTAGGAGAGTATCTAGATATTTATGTTAGTTGGTGTTTAATTAATCAAGTAAACCAAACTCATGTTCCTGGTTTACTGGTTTATTACTATTTATAAGCCACATATGCCTTTGTTTTGTAGTGTGGAAAAATATCAGAATCTGTTAAGACCAAGCTTATTGATGTTGAATTTGTTTTAGTTTTAAATTAGCTTTAGTTGGTACACTGCAATTGTTCATAGGAAGCACCATTGGGTTGAATTTATGTCTGATAAGTTTCTATTCATACAGAAAAATATCGCAACAACAACAGCATAGCATTCGTGTCTAAACTCATGAAAAATGATTTTTTGTCACAAATAGTCAATCTTTTCTTTACTGTTTGGAATTATCAACTACTCTATTACTAAATTGTCGAGAATAAATATTTTTTTTAAAAAGAATTATAAGATTTCACCCTTATCCTTCTATGACTCGAACCCATGACCTAATAGTCACCGACGGATCCATGTTCAGGCGAGGGTAGACAGTTGCCCAACCTGAGATTTAGAGTGTAGCTTGAATTTTTAGAGACAAATAATATTGATGTGGGCAAGAAAATGTAGAAAACCCAGATAAAAATGGCAGACCTGAAAGAGGAAGATGAATAGTACGTACATCATACGTGGTATAGAAACACAAGAAAACGACGTCGTTTGAGTTAAAACCCATAAGTACGTACAACTATGTCGTTGAAAATAGATATGACTTCTTCTTTGACTTTTCTACTGTGAGTTTCTCTCCAAAAAATAAAATGTGATAGTAATAAAAGTCGAGGAGAGTTCATCAAGTTGCATACGTACTCATTTATATTTTGCTTTTATTATTGTTTGAATAAAATTCTCATAGGCTTCTTATAAAAAAAAATCTCTCATAGGCTTCAAGTGTCTCTGTAAGTATATATAGACTAGTTTATAGACCCGCTTGCTCACTACTTTTGTTCGTCTTTCATTCCAACAACTTAATAATTTATTAAGGTATTATATGTTTCTTTAGTTCTTCTTCAAAATAGCTCTGTTTTGATTATATTTTAGACTTACGATCTTGTCCAACCTATTTTTTTAGATCCGTCACTGCTAATATCCTACTAAGATAATGAGGCTCATACTACCACTTGAGCTAGCTAGCCCACTTTGTCAACCGTCGAGAATAAACATGAAATCACTATAAGTCTGTGATGGTCATCTGCTTCTTTTTCTCTCGACACTTTTAAACAGCCAAGTGATTATTTCTCTTGAAGGTTTCAACTGTCAACAAAATATTTAGGCAAGCAAAAAAAACAAAAAATTAAAACAATTTTACTGAAACATCCAATCAAAACCACCATATAATGTCAATCAGTGGACCATGAAAAAGTTACAGAAAAGAGTGTACAAACAGCCTCAAATTTACCAGCGCAATATTGACTGGGATTTAACTTGCATATCTAGCTTCATCGAGGTAAATTAATAACTACAGATGGCTGCACTTGAATCGAATCATTCTGAGAAGATATCTCTGTGGAGTATCCTCCTAAATCAGTTTCAGTTTCAGTTCCTTTCTGCTTTGTTCGAGCCAGTTCTATTGCCAAGCATTCCTTGAGTTCCATGACTACCTGACTCATCATTGGCCTTTTGACGGGGTCTGGAGATATGCATGTCGTTGCTGTCTCCACAAATTTCCACGCACAGTTAGCATCTAAATTTCTCTCAAGTATTGGATCAACAATACTGTAAATGTCTCCTTGCCGAAGCATGGAAGTAACCCACTGACTGATGTGAATTCTCTCAACGGTTCCTGATATAACCGGTCGGCCTGTGATAATCTCCAACAGCACAATCCCGAAGCTATAGACATCACTTTTCTCATTTAACCTGCTTGTTAAGTAGTACCTGCGCCAAGCCAAACCATGCAACTCAAAACGTTTTTTTCGCAAATTGTAATCCCCTTTTTACGATTCAAAACGAAGAGAAAAAATATAGATTCCAACAGTAGTGACGAGTACACTAGTTAATCCAGAAGTAATTACTTACTCAGGGTCAAGGTACCCCGGTGTACCAGCAACACCGGTTGTTAAATGCGTCACAAGGTCTGTATTGAAATTTTTAGATAGGCCGAAGTCACCTACTTTGGCTTGGAAGTTTTCAGTCAACAAAATGTTTGCCGATTTCACATCCCTGTGAATTATAGGTGGTTTACAACCATAGTGCAAATACTCCAATCCTGGATGTCAAGAGAAAAATTCATTATGGAAAGGTGAAACAAGGTGTGGAGACATGAATAAGTTACTGACCTTGTGCAGCATCTAGTGCTATTCGTAGTCTATCTTCCCAACTCAAAAAAGTGGAACTGCCATCTGAATCCATCGAAAATTTAAGTCCTTAGAAATGCTGAAATTTAGTATAAAGTAATTTCAATCGCATCCATTACCTGAAAGATGTTCTTGTAAGTTTCCATTGGCCATGTACTCATAGACAAGCGCCATGTTAGATTCCTCATTGCAATATCCAACGAGGCTTGTCAAGTTCGTATGATGAACTCTCATAAGAAGCTTAACCTGTAAGTCAAGAGGCCATAAACAAATGACATGTTTGATATTTAAGATATTTAAGGTTGAGTTAAACAGAGATTTCATAAATGGATCATTACGATAAACAACATGCCTCAGCCTGAAATTCGTGTAACCCTTGAACTGATGATGATGAAAGCATCTTGATGGCTACTTGGGTGTTGTCTACATTGCCATGATAAACTGTTCCGAATCCACCTCTTCCTAGAGTCCTCTCCAGGTTGTTGGTGAACTTGAGAATCTCAGAGTGTGTAAACTGTCGTTTATTTAGTCCCATTCCTAATCGAATTGCAGATTTTGCATCTGTACCAATAGTGATGCAAGCTTAGTTAATTACCATCTATGCTTTCACTTATTCTTTTAAATAATTCATTAATCACCAAAAGCAATCAAAAGAAACTGACTACATGTATGTGAAGCTTACCACGTCTCTTTTTTCTATAATTCAAACCCCACAGGATAGCTATTATAGTAAACAAGAGGACTGAAACTCCAATAACTATCGGAATTAAGATATTCTGTTTTGTCTTTCCCTTCTCCATCTTCACGCAACCAACATCTCCGGACACATTTAGTTGATTGTTGCACAAACTGACATTGAAATGGTTAATGGCAACTGTTGTAAGATTTTGTTAAACTATAGTTATAAAACATTACCATATTCAGTAGTCATAAAACATTATAGGTACATTTCACAATTCAAGTTCAGCTACAAAATCTTATATTTTCATTGATCATCCAATGATCGAATAAGAGTCTGGAAAATAAGTCCAATGTGAAATCCAAATTTTAAGAACCATAATTCCAATTAACCTATAGTGACAGAGAAAACAACACACCTGAAACTCAGGGAACCTTCGCTCATTCTTTCAATCAGTCCAGCTGGAACCAATCCAGTGAGACTGTTGTTGTCCAACTTTCTGTCAAGGGAAATTGTAATTACCTTACTATAAACCAAGGGTTCGCATTTGAATAACCAGATCAAATAACTTACAGGACTTTTAGATTCGGTAATTGAGACAAAAATTCAGGGACAGGCCCAGAAAAGTTGTTGTTCGATAAATCCCTGTAATGAGAAGTTTAACTGGTTTAGAACAGACTGTGCAAATGAAGTTCTGATGAAATGGAAGGCGCCTTTAACAGTAGTCTGGTAACTGAATATTGAAATTTGACAGACACTAAGTAAAACACAATGACTTACAAAGTTTCTATCATTGTCAGAGTGGATATAGAAATATCAATCTCCCCTGTTAGTCCACTTGAAGACAAGTTCCTGATCAATTACACATTCCAGAGATTCATATGTAAGCGGTGAGTGGTGACTTAATTAAAATTCTGAAAATGTGAGTGCAGAGAAACTTACAAGGATATGATTCTTAAGGCCTGGTCACTTTTACTATAGCTACAGTTGAGACCTTCCCATGAGTAAATTTGAGGGGCACACGGATCTCCCTGCCAATTTCTTCTGATCTTATTAGCCGACTTGAGTTGTGTGACTGCAAAAACTGATATTTTACATTGAAGATCAGACATTACATAAGTAATCGAAACTTATGGAAGCTACGATTGCACAAAAATCAGAACTTATTTACTGACCATCTGCTTGAATTGTTTCTGCTTCCACAAATCTTTTCACCTTATACATCTCAAAAGCATTGAGGATGGGTGGAAAGTTACCACCGGTGGAGTTGTCAGTCTTGATAATTGAAAACTTCTGTACTCCATTTACAGTCATAATATTCATCATGGAAAGAGAAGTCGGCCACATGTACTCCAACCAAAATGGAGTTGAAGCGATCTGTCCATTCCTGGCAATGTATTGAAATCTAACGAGCGAAGGACGAAGATTCTCAACTTCTGCAAAGTGCATGAAATAATAATATTCTGCATTGAAATCAGTAGGGTTCCAAACAAAGTTCAAGGTTTCATTTTCATTTTTTGGCTTAACGGCAGTCCTCATAACAACAGATGGTAAATTGAACGAGTTCTGATTGGCAGGGTCAATGGTGGCATTGGGGGATGAAGTATTTAGTAGTTCCCAATCATCAGGGCTTTCGTAGAAATACCATAAGCGATCATGAATATCCTCTGGATACCTAATATAAATATTTCATCAGTACACATGCAGCAAACTAATGCATCAAAATAGATAGTGCAGGATTTACATACGTGTGAGTTGAATATTCACCTGTATCCGTTCTTATTAACCATTAGACCGATGTCATACCGCCATTCAAGAGCCAGAGATCCCACTGGAGCTTCATAAGATGCATTAATCAGAGGCCTAAGTTCTAGTGCTGAGATAAATGGAACCCCGGAGCCAATGTTTACCAGACAAATCTGTACCTTTGAGGATCCATCAGGTACAAAATGGATGAGTTCCTTGTTTACTTCTGTGGATGCATCATCAATAGTCACAGAATCCCACAAATTAACTCCAAAATGCAGTTCGAATTCCGGTGATTTATCTTGACCATCATAGTTCCCATAGAAGAACCATGATCGGATCAAATACCTCGTACGACTAGTAACATTTATGTTGTAGCAGTTCCTTTTCCCTTCAGGGAAACTCCTAAGAGACTGGTATTGGTGCTGCTTCTTATCTCTGTATTCAGGCAACACCAACTTAATTTCACCAGTGTCGATCAAGTTGGCATCTGAAGTATAGTTAATGCCGGTTGTGCTTTCAATATAGCTTGAATTTTCTGCTGGCAGGCCACAGTCTATGCTAATGAAACCTGACATGCATATACAGAATCACATATATGTGTTGATGAGTTAAATTTCAGAGGTTAGAGTAAGGGTCAGCTGAGTCTTGGACAGTATGTTTAATGTTGAGGATCAATAAGTAACATCTTTCATTATAACAGTGGACAGACGAATACCTGATTGATCTTGTGCATGAACTAGGAGCTTAGGATTAAAAGCAAAACCACATAGCAGCAAAGCTGCAAAGACCAACAATTGCTTCAATGTTCCCCACATTTCAGTGTGCAAAACAAAATATGACAGATCTTTTGGAACTGAGAGTAACTTAATAGAATGAAATCCGTCAAAATACAAATAAAGTATAAGCTATTTATATATGGTCAATGAATATCAGTGTTTTCATATTCTCGTCTGTATGACTTCCATCACATTCGCCATGATTAAGTTGGCTCGAGTTGTCGAAAGCAGATTATCAAAACATTTCCAAGTCAAAGGATCATTTATATAATGGAAAAATCACCATCAACTTATATCTAGCTGACTCAAGAATAGAATTACAGATCCAATGCGGTGCATATATATACATTATACACTCAAGTCAAGATAATGTACGCAAGTACGTTCCTCCAGATCGATACATAAAAAATAAAACACTTTGGTTCAATTCATGTGTATATGATGAATATAATGGAGTTGGGCATCGTGATCTTTGGCGAATTGAAAAGCCGAAGATGCAGGGAATCTAATTCCACCAATAAGACAATTGACCAAGATTTAATAGGAGAACATGCAGTATTGCAACCAAGTTGCATGTCAAAGTTTGAAGACTTTCTCCGGCAAAACAAGAGTAAAATAGAACACGACAGCACCAATTTGCTCTAAACTATACCATGTTGCAATATATTGTTCATTTAGTGAAGTCAATGCATGGCTGTCCTCTGTAAGTAAGCGAGACATTATATGCAGTATGAACTTTAAGTAAGCAAATTCGACTTATAATATATATATACACCTTTGGATTGGTGTTGACTGTTGAAGGGCACAAGGATGGTCGCCAGGCTAGGGCTTTGTGATCAGCGGAGGCATGTGAACCCAGCGAGCCAATGAAAATACTCTTGCCGACTGCGGGTCCGTGGGATACCGGGGGGAGAAGCAAATTGGACCCAAATGTGGTAGAGAGTTGGGCTTTCCAACCACACACTATTGAAATTGCTCCAAGAGGCCCAAATCTAAACGAGCCGTATGTTTCGCGTCAAAGACTCCACCATTCACCAATGTCACGCATTTTGTTTTCTTATTTTTTTTTAGTTTCTGCCAATGTATGTTTCTGATCAAGGATTATGAAAGTTGACTTAGGACCTTTTGTTCTTTGGCATTTCAACAAGAACATCACTTTTTCCATCTTGGGAGAAAGAAATTATCCCTTTGAACAATCAACAAATCCAGGCTTAAGCGAGTACAGAGTTACGCAGGCATATATAAGCAGATCGAACTGTATAAAGTGTGAACAAGGATGCTGCCCTACATGAAGAGAAAATGGAAAGACACATACTACCTAACTGAGGGATTCAACATAGTAAGGGAACCGTCAGACATAATCTCAATGGAACTTCTCGATTCAGTTTCATGGCTCTGCTTTGTTCGAGACATTTCCATTGCCAAACACTCCTTGAGCTCCATAATTACTAAACTCATTATTGGCCTTTCAATGGCATTTGGAGACACACATGCCATTGCTATTTCAACAGCTTTCCATACTGAATTGGCACTGAAATTTTCCTTTAACCTCGAATCAGCAACACTGTTTATATCTCCCTTCTCAAGCATGAAACCGGCCCATTGGCTAACGTGAACTCTCTCTTGCATTTTGGATAAAACTGGTCGACTTGTGATATTTTCCAACAGCACGATCCCAAAGCTATAAACATCAGGTTTCCTCGGTTACTTATATTTCCCTAATGTGGTTTAGGGTTTAAGTGTTGATACATGACTCCCATCATTAGTAGGGAAAATTTTTGAGAGACCAAAATCTGCAAGTTTAGCTTGAAAATATTCATTCAACAAAGTGTTTGTTGATTTTATATCCCTGTGGATTATCGGTGGCTTGCAACCATAATGCAGATATTCGAGTCCTGCATAGTTAAAATTAAAAACTGAAACAATTTTAAACAAGTTAAACCACAGGAAGTTAAAAACAAAAACTATATGAGTCTAAGAAATAATGACCTTGTGCAGCATCTATTGCTATTCACAGTCTATCTTCCCAGGTCAAAATACTTGAACTGCTATCTACATCCAAAAATAGTTCAAGTCCTTAAATAAACATATCTTTTTCTGTATTTGAACTTAAATAGGACTCAGGAACCTCACTTTACTGACACAACGTAGCTGCATACAGACGTTTCACACCTTGAATGATTTCATTTGATGTATATATTTGAAAAGGATATCTGATAAATATGTGGTAACTGTCCCAGAATTAAGAATACTAATTTTGATATTCATGCTGGTCTTTTCTATTTAAAAAATTCCAACTGCAGTCAAATCTGAAAGATGTTCTTGTAAGGTTCCAATAAACATGTACTCATAGACGAGTCCCACTCTGTTTTTATCATTGCAATATCCAACAAGGCTTGTCAAGTTTTTGTGATGAACTCTCATAAGAAGATCAACCGGTAATTGGAAGAACACCAGACAAAGAATCTGACTTTATGTATCATCATTATATGCAATTAATTAAGCTATCACGAAAACATTATGTGTGTTAGTAATTGTAAGAAAAGCACCTCTGCATGAAATTGTTGAAAGCCCTGCACCACTGATGGTGAAAGCATCTTGATAGCCACTTGTACAGTTTACTTTGACCACTTGCTAGTCCTCTCATTAGTCTAACTCCTAGTGTTTCCTTCATATGATATACAAACTACACTATAGAGCATACAGGTTGCCAAGACCCAAGACCACGCACAAAAACTTCGTAGTGTGGAAACAGATATGGATTCTAACAATTTGGAGAAATGTGTGGATGAATTCTAATGCAACTTGAGAAAGGTGTTGAGATGGGGATATACAAGATCTCGAATTATATATCAACTTCAGCGCGGTTAATAAAAAAAATCTAAAACATGTTCAAGTTCTAAAACTTTGAGGCAAATAGATAATCATTGTTAATTGAACTGAGTAAATTAACTCCACTCATATGAGAATTTTCAGTAGCGGGCTTCAGTTCCTTTAAAACACATTTCAAATGACCCAAAAAAAATATCAAAGGACGATATTACATAGGGTTGTAAACATCACACATTTCTTTCTTTTGATAAAGACAAACAGTTAAACGACGCCACAAATTAGCTGGAAATAGAAACTTCCCAGAAGTGGAATTTACAAAGTGACCAAAATCCAGAACGTGCAAAGTAAAGCAGATGGGGACTACTAGAAACTTGTAGACGCTTGGTATAGGTTGCAGCCAAGTCAATGGAGCTTGAAAATTCAACAATTACGGAGTATTTGGTGGTCCTTGCTAGTCAAGGTGGGATATTTAACTGCTATAAAACAAGCGTAAATAAGACTACCCAGGACTTGTAAATAGCTAGCACCAAGTTTGGGCAGCAACCACGGCTAATGAAGTCGCTCTTCAATCTAACTTAAAACACAAGGGGAGTTCAGGGTCAGTATTTGGGGGAGTCATTAGGTAATAATATATAATCCTCCGGAAAACAATTTCGTAAATTTGACAGAAAAATTCGAATCCCTGAATCCCAGTATTGGGACTCTTTGTCCCTCAAAACTTGGCGAAAAGAGTCAAAAGTCGACTAACCTTGAGAGATGCTGAAGTCGAGTGGAATGCACAGAAAATGCTGTGATTCCGTAGATTTACGGAAAGCAGGAGGCTTTTGTCTTCACAAGGAGGCTTTTGTCTTCACAAGGAGGCGATGAAGTTCATCGGGTGCATTGTTGCTTCGACAATGTCTCTAGTAATCTAGTCACTGATGCACTCTCACCTCTTCTTCTTCTCATTTCTATTGTTGATAAAATCATAAAAACACCCATTTTTCTTATTAAAAAAAAACACTGATTTTTCTATTTTATTTACTAAATATGTTTTTTTGAAGCAAAAGACGATAGAAATGTTTGGTATGATGATTGCAATCGGAGAAATGTTGTCCATGTCCACTAGAGTAATCTTAAATAAAGGTAGAATTTCAATATTTTCTCTTCATGTATTCTGAAATTTCTTTCAACATGCAAAGATAACTAATGAGAATGTCTTTCAATTTCAGAGTCGATGTGAATTGAATGGCTTGAGTGAGTGCCGCTGTCATCACTTTCATCCATATCTATCTCTGGAACAGGAAACTTTCTTATTTCAGGTGGCACCTCAATTTCCAAATATTCCTTCAACTTGTTATACACAACAATGCTATCAGGTCTTTCGATAGATGTTGAAGCCACACATTCCATGGCAATTTCTACAGCTTTCGAAGCAGCAGAAATCTTGTAGGTCCCTGCTATTCTTGAATCCACTATGTGTTCGATTTCTATTCTCTCAAACATAGGCCTCACATACTGACATATGTGAATAGGTTCATGGTATGGATCTGTTATAATTGCTGGTTGCCGGTTCTTAGCTCTAGTAACACAATGCCAAAGCTGTATATATCACTTTTTTTGTTCAACTTTCCTGTGGTGTAATATCTGCATAAAATGAAAACAGAATAATGTTTTTAGATAATACATTATACATGTATGTTTTCAATGAACATTTTCAGAAAATATATGCATGTTTTTACTAACTTACTCGGGATCGAAGTATCCGCGAGTTCCTCTGACGTGATCTGTTAATGTATGAGTGGCACTTTCGGTCGAAAGAAGTTTGGAAACACCAAAATCACATATCTTGGCTTGCATCTTTTCAGTTAACAATATATTAGAGGTCTTTATATCTCTATGAATTATAGGAGGCTTGCAACCATTATGTAAATAATCCAGTCCTGCAAAATATCAACTGTCATATTGCAACTCGATCATGGTGCAAAACTAACTGATGAAAATAGGATGATCGGACCAATTGAGCTAACTCTGTAACTTAAATATTTATTATATCTCAGCTAGTGTAATTTACCTCGTGCAGCATCCAATGCAATTTGAAGTCTCTCATTCCAAGTCAATATGTTTGTTTTACTTACATCTGCTGCACCCAAGAGGTCTCAAATCATTGCATGCAAGCCATGAATTAGCTCATCAAGTAAGACAAACAAGTAGTCCTATGAATGAAATTGTATAAGTTTATACCTGTAAATTTTAAATGTTGTTGCAATGTTCCATTCGCAACATACTCAAAAACGAGTGCCAGAGTCTCTCTTTCATTGCAATACCCAATGAAGGAAACCAAATTTTTGTGATGAGCTCTCATCAATAGCTTAACCTGCACGCACAATTAGTTACAGCAACAGATTATAGTCAAATCTTCATTGCTGGCATACTGCACTTCATATAGCTTACATATTTCAGTTTAACTAGAGTGTTGTTAAATGATCGATGTACCTCATTTTGAAATTCGCTGGAGTCTGATACTGAAACGAGTAACTTCACAGCAACTTGAATATCATTTTCAAGACTGCCTTTAAAGACGTATCCAAATCCACCTGTTCCAATTGTTGATGCAAAATTATTGGTTATCTTTACAATCTCCAAGTTAGTAAAGCGTCGACCATCCTCTAGCCCCAATGACCAGTTTTGGATTGTATTCTTGATCCCTACAATAAAGGCGAGAGAGATCATCACAATCGCTAGCATTGCCAGACATGAAAAATGATCAGCTGATAAGTGTAAGCCTGTATATATGCTCCTTCATTACTTGTGAGGGGGGGGGTCCTCTTGGTGTATTAGTGCATCAGATCAAATAACAATCGACAAGCTTGAAATTTTTGAAGTTGGGTCCTCGTGTTCTGGATTGACCTCGACCAGTAACTGTGGTTTGGCAACTAAAGGCTATGGCAGGGAGGAAATTTGTTGCTCTTGCTCTAAAATGACTTGGTCATTTTGAGCACTTGTGCCCTCGCCAGAGGAGGAAGGAATGAAGCAAGATTGGAATTCAATCTAAAAGCGCCGGAATAGAATGGCAATATCAACAGGCTTTTTTTTCTCTTCTTCCTCAAGTTCTGTTCGGTTGATTCCAGCCAGAAATTGGGTTATGAAGTCTTTGCAGCATTCTTTGCCGTTGTTGATGACTTCATGTCCCGTGTCATGATCTTCAGTTCCATATATGATGTTGGAATCATCAAACTTCAGAATGTAGGCTTTACAACATCCTTTAGAGAGCCTTTCTCCCAGTGAGTATTATATAATAGGCTTCGTCTTCAACTTTGAGGACGAAGAAGTGGTCATTCCAACTCAGTATGTATACCTGAGGCTTGTGGCTTTTGCTGATCTGCTCCCATGACATATCAAAAGATGGAAGGCCGTTCAGGGCTGTAAACCTCTCTGGGTTGAAATACCCAATGAAGGAGTCATCAGATGAGAACTTCAGTGGTCTGATATCAGCCTTCGAAATAACTTCCAAATCAAAATGGTGATCTGGGTAAGTGCTTGCAAGGGCCTTATCCTTGCATAGTTCTTGCTACTCCTGAGAACCTTGAATCAGAAGGTTATCAAATTCAGAGACCGTGGGCATGCTGTTTGGGTTTGCACATAGCCAGTGTGCAATGGTGAAAACCAGTGCTGAGCAGGCACTTGCTCCGAAGGCTTTGTCACTCATTTGATCAAATGAGGCATGGAAGACTTGAGCTTGAAGCTTTGCTTGTTTGTCCTTGCTTGTAATCTCTGTAGCTAACCAAACTCCGCTTGGAGGCTCTTTAGGCTTCAAGTGGATCTTCCTGCATTTCTGAGACTGTCAAAAGAGTTTGGGTTAGTTACAATTCAGTGACAAAATCAGACAGATTGTTCTGGGTAAATAAAATGCAAACACTTACGGATTGCCCAGAAGGATTGGACCTTTTCTTCTTGAAGGATTGCAAGGCAACAGTCACGTCTGGTTCAAGGGCGTGCTGTTTTTAAGAAGAAAGCTGAATCAGTTACAGTATAAGGAATTGCTAATACATGTGGCATTTTTTTTGGATGAAAGAAGCATACCTGTGGCCAAGGAGCGGTGCTTATGTTCTTGTAAGACCTACTGATAACAGCCAAATCTTCTTCATTCGAAAATTTCTTGCCAAAATCATAGAAAATAGTGGCAAAGCATGCGAGTGGTCCTTTGTGTCGTATATCTTCTCAAAGCTGGGAGCGCCATGCTTGGTACGACTCGGTGACCGAATGGGAAATCACTAGTGGCTTCGTTATGATAGGAAGCATTACTGTTGGGAAGCCAAAGTATTCATCTTGCACTTTTGCTGCAATGGGATGACTTGTTCCTCACCAGAGAGTATACTTGTTCACAGAACAGGCGAGGGGCATATGAGCATCCTGAGTAAGCCCAAATTGTCTTGAAAAGTGGTTTGGGGCATAAAGCTCATACTCGGGGCTCGCTGAATCTAGAACTGGCAGGTCCTTACAAGTGTTGTACTGAAGGAAAAAGTTCTTCGCAAGCACGTTTTGCTCTGGCGAGGGCATAAATCCACTTGCGAGGAGGCCAGGATGGCGACAATTCATAACTACTTCAATTGCTGCGGTTGAAAAGTCTTATGCAAGCAAAGGTGGTTGAAGTAGTTTAGATAGGACCATGATCTAGTCCTAGTTGGTGTAGAAACCAACGATTGGCCCAGCAGCTTCTGGTTTTCGAAGACAGGAGGTGCCGTGGGGCAGAAAAAGGGAAAGTACATCTGCAACCAGGGATTTGCAGAAGAGGGAACCGCAACCAGAGCTCCACCATCCAGAGCGGTCCTGGTTGATTAAGGTCGAGCTTTGAAAGTGTGACTCGCCTGAAGCCATAGTAGATGTAGGCGAGAACGGATTCAACCAAGCCCAGTTGTTCACCGTTGAAGAGGCGTTCGGCAAGGTTGGTCCAACATATGTTGACCTTTGCAGAAGAGGGACAGAAGATATACTTCGATAGCTAGTATTCCAAAAAGGTTATTCCTCCTTGGTCTGTGTCTTTTTCCTCCTGTGCAAAATGTTTTACCCAGGAAGAGTAGGAAGAAGGACGATTGAGGGAGGCTTGAACTGGTGTTCCGTGGTGTTGGTTGAGTGACCAGGGATTTGCAAATGCAGGGATTCCAAAAATGGTATATAAATCGAGCATTTTAATACTCACATCACTACAGGGGAGATGGAAACAGTTGGTGGTGCAATCCCAAAAACACATGGTTGTGGCGAACGGTGCTCTGTTGCCACCAGCTGGGAGAGAAAAGCACAAGTTAATAAGTTGAGCAATTCCAACTGCTTCCCACCAGTTGATATCTTGTTCGCGGCAGTGCCGGTACCAAGCGAGATCCTCTACGTTTGGGTGCGGCCATCTCCCAATTAGACAAAGGGTGTCTTTGCTAGTCCATTCCTTGGGGTCTGCCCTGGGATTCTCTTGGACTATTAAGGATGATTTACAGATGGGATGGCGAAGGATATTGAAAAGCTCTGGATTGATTGGATTATCTAGAAAGGGACCAAGAAGGCCAGTACCTTCGATTGGGTCTATAGTAAGGGTGATGATTGCTTCTGGGTTCTGTCGTTTGGAGAAAGCCTTGAGGTGTCTCGAGAATTTCTTGACGTCATGGTTTTCATGAGGGATGGAGATGTCTTTGCGTGGAGGCATTTTCTAGGTCGGAAAAGATGGACGGCAGCAAGAATGAAAGGTCTTAGCTTTTGACTAAGGAGGTTAAGGGTGCAGGATCAAGGCAAGTGAGAAGGTCTCGTTGGGGAATGAGATTTTATTGATGTGGACTAGTGCTTTTATATTAAATCAGTCGAATGATGCAACTTTTTGGAGGAGTTGTGTAACGTGGTACTTGGGTGTTATGTTACCGTTTGGTTTAACACCGCGTCAGTCGGGTAATATTCAAGTCTTTTCGCTTGTTCAGGTAATTCAAGTTCAAGACTTGAGGGGCAATGTTTGGGCCTGAAATAAATATTTCATATTGGGCTTGAATGGCTGAAGTCTTGGCGAGCGGCCCAAGATTGGTTGAAGTCTTGGCGAGTGGCCCATGTTTTATAAAGAGCTTGGCGAGCGGCCAAGTGTGGTAAGTAGAGTTCGAGTAGAACTATAATTCATTAATTAGCTGATTTTATGCGGCTTGGATGTCTATCATGCTTTTTTCTGTTTCAGATAGGTTTCTTTGATAAAAGAGTTGTGATAGTATTGAAGTTCTATAAAATGATTAAAACCCGTATGCTGGTGTCAGAATTATATTGTGATTCAAAGAGCAAGAACAAAAGAAGTTCAAAGTAACTGAAAGACAACTACTGAGCATTATATAAGGACAGTAAGAGCTTTGTGGAAAAGGTCCCCAACCAAATACATACATTTTCTATACGCAAGTACACCTAGACAGACATCTTGTCAAGAGATTCTATCTTCTTTGCAACCAGCAGGTTAAAGTGCTTGTCACCTATCGAGTGAGAGTATTGCGATCATAAGGAAGCAATTGCGACTGGACGGTTGAAGGGCTTGTCACCTATCGAGTGAGAGTTTGGATATCTAAAGGAAGCAGTGTTCTCAACACATCGTCAAAGATTGCTCTGCTTTGCACTGATAAGGGAGTGTGAGGTATCGATTTCGAAGGCTCTGCAAGAGACATATATCAAAGTCCTAGGTTACTAGGCGAGAATGACCTATTCAGACAGGGTTAGTGCTCGCTTTGTCTTAATCGCTTATCAAGAAGTCAGGCAGCTTGACATTCTATATTCTGTTGAAGAACGGTGGCACGCCAACATATGAAGCACATACAGGATAAACTGATATCTGCGGTCAAACTATCCGAATCCATAAAAGAGACTACTTCACAGGAAGGATCTCTCCACGGGAGATATTTTTGCATCGAACAGAGGCAAAGGAAGCGCCATCGTGAGAGGGTCATTGGCGACAATGACGACGCGAGAAGTATGGGTTGGTGGCTAGGGTTTGCTCACAGCACATGGTGCGTGGCCAACTGCCCTATTAAGCTTCCTTGGACCCCTACTCTCTTCTGGGCTACATTTATTGGGATTGGACTAATATGATTTGGAAGAGGCTATTAGATCAGTACATTTTTTGGGGAGGGGAATGGGCCTGCGAATTTGGGTTCATTTTGGAGGATTACTCAATTTGATACACTCTTTAGTGCATCATTCGGGTTCTGCCCTCACCTGGGATCCGGAGAATCTAATCACCTTGATTGTTGTACAATCGGGTTTCCTTGGTTCAATCAGCAGTGCTTCACACAGCTGGGAGCTTTTGTCTCGATGTATATGTGGTGACCTAGACGATTAAGGAGTGGTATAACCAAATTTTTGATATTATTCCGCGCTACTCTAGTTTGCTTATCTAGGTTTAAGAATGTATACTTGTTAGAATATAGTAGTAGTATATTAAGGTTTCGTTTTATCGGACCGGTTAATCTGGTGAAGCTCTATTTTTTTTATTTTTTTTTGAGGTATAGAGTAGAATTTCATTGCAAGTAATTTATATGGAATTGACCGGTATTCAGTACAATAGAAATGATCCCCTAAAGTAAACTACTTTAAAACCATTTACGCTCAAAACTTACTTGACAAAGAGGAGTAGGACGACGAGGATCCTAAACCTCTGACTAAAAAAATCAGAACTCTACTCCCTAATCAAACTATCTACCTAAAATAAAATGACTATAAAAGTCACTCAACAACTCAACATCCCAACACAAAAACAACTCAACTCTACAAAATAAAATAGAGGCCTGGGGGCCCAGGGTTAACCTCCAGGCCCAACTAAGGATCTGAACCAACAAGCTGAAGCCCAACAACAGAGAAGTGACCAAGTGAGTCAAGTCGGTCGTTCCGCCGCCGAGTTGGTCACCAACGCTGGAAGTTCACTCCGTCCACCGTCGAGCCATTGACCCGACCCCAGTGAGACGACGCAAAAGCAAACCCAACCCGGAAAGATCGGACCTTCTTCCCCGGTCAAGGTTCCATCCACCGCCGGAAGTCGACACCCCTCCGTCTTCTGCCAAATCCACCAGCCGACAGAGATCCGCTAGGAGCCGACGCCTTGGATCCCCCGAACCACCTCTAAAGTTGTCGCGCCATCACCATTATAGGACCAAATCCATTATTCTGGACCCCAACACGATGGAAAGGATCAACTGCCCGCCAGGCAACTTAGCAATGCCACTGCGCGGCCAGTGGCCGGCGAGATCGCGGCAAGCCGCCGGACAAGCTGTTTTGCCTCACTCGAAACCCTAACTTCGCGACTTTTTCGTCAGACTCTCCAGGTACGTATAGAAAAAAGATGTCATTTGACTTGGTGAAGCTTTTTATTACTATTAAATATTAAATATTAGAATGAAAATTACCGCCACCCTCGGAAAAAAAAAATGTAGAACGCTTGGAAACCACTTCTTCTTTTTGCTGCACCATCAGTATGTGACGCAGCGGAGTATATAGGTTAACAAGCGATTAACCTAGAAAGAACCAAGATAAACTGGAATCCACCAGAGTTTGAGAAAAGTTCTCGTTTTTGATTAATAATATGAAAGATGATTCTAGCAGCCACAAAGAGGCGCTTAAATACCGAAACAAAACCCTAAGGCGCTAACAAAAAAAGCCCATGGGCGAAATAAAATAAAACCAAAAATAAATAAAATCCTAAAAGGGTCCAAAACACGTTTTTTGAGGCCGAAACGACCCCAGATCGAAAAACGGAGCATAGTCCCCATGAGCAAGCTCCATGGGGACCTGTTTTATTTCGTCGTTCCCTTTCCAAAAAGGTATTATTCGCCTAGATCGGACACCGTTTGCCAGACCTATATTTTACCGATTTTACCTTTCCTACGAGCGAGATCTTCTTCAATCTTCAATGCCATCTGTTCTACATCAGTATGCATCGACTATGGAGAGGCCTTGGAGAGGAAGCTACTGATGCTTACAGAAGTAATCTTACCATGAAAGATGTCGTTCTTACGTTCCGTAGTCTCTCATTTAGTAACTCTGCCAATTCATCACGCACCAGCCAGAGACTGAAATGAAGCTTGGACTTCCCATTATGTCTGCTTCCAAACTGTGATTCATATAGTAGTATAGCACTGATCAAATACCTCATAATTCAAAACAGGTCATATATAAACTGGACATTAATGTATCTTTCATCAGCATCAAGTTACCCATATGGTCCTAAGGGCATCAGTTGAAATATGTATGCGGCTTCCGGGTGCAGAAACTTTAAAACATATATAGTTCTGCATTCACAAGAAACAATATTCTCTTGCAATTCAGAAAACCAGTGTTTAAATCGGTGAAATGTTGACCAGATTTCTAGGAGTACTCTAATTAATTGCCACTTATAATTTCAATCTTGTTATAATATCAACAGTGTAAGAATAACTAATATGTATGCCTTTCCGTTTCAGACTCAATCTGAGATGTCGTGTGAACTAAAAAGCTTTCAGACTCGGTCTGGGACGTCATATGAATAGACACACTAGAACTAGTACTGGAGTCATCACTCTCATCGGCTACCTCTGGAACATTTGCTATTACAGGTGGAACTTCAATTTCCAAACATTCCTGCAACGCCTTATATACAACATTGATATCAGGTCTTTCAACGGCTGTTGGCACCACACAGTTCATGGCAATTTCTAAAGCTTTCCAAGCAGAGGAAACGTTGTAAGTCCCTGCTTTTATCCTTGAATCCAGTATGCTTTCAGTTTCCATTCTCTCAAACTTAGGCCTCACCCATTGATATATGTGAATAGGTTCAGGCTCCATATCTGTTATTATAGCTGTTCTACCGGTGATCAGCTCTAGCAACACAATTCCAAAACTGTATATATCACTTTTTTTGTTCAGCTTTCCTGTGGTGTAATACCTGAACATGATAATATGAAAAGAATTAAAAGATTGACTAGAAGACCGTAAGTTATGCTTATCTATCAGCAATTTAAAGGATCATTTTAGGTAATTTATATGTCTTACTAACTTACTCAGGATCAAAGTATCCGCGAGTTCCTCTGACATGATCTGTCATGGTATGAGTGGCAGTATCAGTTGAAAGAAGTTTGGAAACACCAAAATCACATATCTTGGCTTGCATCTTTTCAGTCAATAATATATTGGAGGTCTTTATATCTCTGTGTATTATGGGAGGCTTGCAATCATTATGTAGATAATCCAGTCCTGAAAAATATTAATACCCATGTTAAACTACTCAATGTCAGGTACTGATATACAGATATAGTGATATGCATCTCATGTTATACTACACATATATTTATCTTATATCTCAGCTAGTGTCTACCTCGTGCAGCGTCCACTGCGATTTGAAGTCGCTCTTTCCAAGTCAAAAAGTTTTCAGTAGCCACATCTGAACCCCAACAATGAACAAATCATTACGTTTAAGCCATGGAAGTGATCATCAAGTGAAGCAAGCTCATCAAATACATGAATGACATACGTATAACTACAAACCTGAATCTGTTAAATGTTGTTGCAAATTTCCATTGGTAACATACTCAAATACAAGTGCCATAGTTTTTCCATCATTGCAATAACCAGTGAAGGAAACCACATTTCTATGATGAGCTCTCATCAATAGCTTAACCTGCATGCACAATTTGTTATGGATTAATATTATAATACAATGTTGATTGCCGTTCTCAAAGAGTGCACTTCATATAGTTATACTTAAAAAGAGTCCAAGTCATTGTCGCTTTAGAGATTGTTAACTTATTTACCTCATTCTGAAATTCATTGGAGCCTGATGCGGAAATGAGTAACTTCACAGCAACTTGAATATCATTTTCCAGAGTACCACGATATACTTTTCCAAATCCACCTGCTCCAATTGGTGATGCAAAATTATTGGTGATCTTTACAAGTTCCGAGTAACTAAAGCGTCGACCATCCTCCAACTCCAACGAGCTATTTTTGATCCCTACACCAAACGCCATATTGATCATTACAATGATCATAGTAAAATATGACTAGCTAAAATTTTGAATTTTTTTTGCTAACCTTGTTCTCTTCTCCTTTTACTCCATAGGCCCGCTATCACCGTTAGTATGAGGATGACAACTCCAGCAATTGACACTATTGTGGCAATGATGATTTTGTTCCTTTTACTTTTGACAACTTCAGATACGGGTGGTTGTTCGGGCAGTTCGGCTGGTGTTTCGTCCAAACTGACATAAAGATGCTCGATGGTTAACACTGAACTGTGTGAGTGTAACAAGATTTAATTGCAGTAAATAAGTCTTTTGTAATAGCCTGCAACTGTATCATGGATAATTTCTACTTGCAAGTTGTAACTACTAATCCTAGTGTTTTACATAATATAGACCCACTTTGTAGCCAGAAAACTTCGGATCTACTAATAACCCCTTTCACTTGCACATTGTGTCTCGGGCCATCTTCAGCAAGAGGACCTAAAGGACTATAAATTAAATTATAGCAATATTTTGATCTTCGACAAGAAATAAAAGCCAAGTCAAATGACCATAAAAGGGCGAAAGGGTCATATTTAGCTGTTTGACTAGCCCAGGCCAAATCTTTGGGACTATTTATCATATTAAAAATACATATGATAGTTGAAAGTTGACTAATATAAAAACAAGTGTCATATTTTAATTAGTTGAATCAATTAAAAATGCCATGTGTACATAAAATCTAAATAAATGTCTATATAAATCTTATTCAAAAATTGATGAACTTCATAATATTTTATGTTATCTTTATAATATCCAATTCAAAATTTATTCAAACATTAAAAAACATACATGTATCGTATATGGCAAATTTCTTATTCAAAAATATTATCGACAAGATTCACATGTATCATATTCCCTCAATTGAACATATACACGAAAAATTAAATTGTTTCAAAAGTTTGTGTTTAAATTAGAATGTTATCATAATAGAATAATATCATAAACTAAAACTAAAATATAAAAAAAATATAAAAAGAACTAAAATTTAGCCCTTTCTTGTTGGAGATGATCACCAAATTTTTAATAAAAAAAATAATATTTCTTGGGCTATATTATAGCCCTATGCCCTGCTTATCCCTCCCTTGCTGAAGATGGCCACATATTTGTCTCATCGCTACCACATTCGTCACAAATTGATTGCTCATAGTGCTTCAGATACATTCAGTACCCTCCTTACTTAAATAGAAGATAGATTCGGGCTTTTACGCCCCTCCTCAAACATATACAACAACACTAAACAAGGCCTAAAACAAGAAACTAATTGAGGTCGGCTTCACATTCGAACCAATAATATTTTTCTCATGAATATGCAATGCCATAGAGATCAGACCATGTTTCAGAAAAAAGAACAAAACAAAAACGTAAAACTAAACGATCATAAAATGTGACGATAGTTATTTATATAGATGTACCTGGTCGGGCAGAAAATAATACTGTAGTTAGCTGAGTAAGCTGACGCACACGTGTACGTAGTCTGGTTGTTATCATACGCATATGAATACGCTTGTGGGCATCCTTGTTTAAAATAATTGGAATATACGGTCCGAGCACACGTATCCGGTGTATTATACTTTCCAGTACAACAAAACAAATCATTATTGAACGCCTGGCACGGGGTGCTACACGCCACCGTCGCTTCTTCACGCGCCACCCTCAGCTCCTTGGGGCAGTCGTCGTTCAAGTCGACCGAGCATCCCGAAGAGCTGCAGTTGGCTCCTCCTCCGCGTGGCTCCACCACCATCGGGAGGTTGAACCCGTCGACGAGGCTGACATCATAGAAGTCCAAGCGGGAGACGTTGAGACTGAACTCGGCGATAGTAGCCGGCGGAGTGTAGACATATCCGTCGCATTCAATTTTTCCGGTACGGCAATCGGCGGTGAGACAGGAGAAGTTTCCGGTGGAGGACTCGGTACAGAGTGTCCGGCCCCACACCCGACCCGTCCAGGATTTGGGGACGGAGAGGTTGACGGACGCGCCGCTCTTGAGCGTGAAGCCGGTGGACGACATGTTTACTCCGCCTGCAGTGGAGACGACTCCGGGCCAGACTGTGTAGTTGCACTTGTTCACTACCTCGAACGATGTCGACTCTGTTTCTGTAGTCGATCACCAAAATCAACAAGACACCAAAAATTAAAGACTACGTATTATTTTGTTCGTTAATTAAAAAAAGGGGGCAGAGATGGAGGAGTTGAGGATGGATTGATTACCGGAGATTCCTGAGAAGAAAGAGAGGGTGATGATCACGAGTAAAAGAGGACGCAAACGACCCATTATAGAGATGCAGGTGAAGAATCGAAGTCATTCGATTAAGTTAGTAGTGAAAAGAAGAGCAGATGGATTTGCCATCGACAGGCGGCTGGAACTGCTGGAAGCTTCGCCGCGCGAACATAGATGAGATAAAACTCAGAGAAAAAAGGATTGAAGACCAGTTTGCTACTGTTGCGTCTTGCGTGCGACGTGTGTATTCACCAATTAGTCAATGCCGCAGCGAATAGTTAATTAACACGTACGTACTGTCAACTTCTTCTCCTTCTTTCCATTGAATCTGTCAATTTGTTTTCTTTATTTTTCTGTTCTTTTTGTTTTTCAATGTGTTTGACTTGCTGGACCTCCTTGATCGACCTTCATACATATAAACAAAGTAAATGCAGTCTTATATCTATACAGAAACCGATGTGCTGGACGAAGGGGACTTTACTGAAATTTGGACAGACTCTTTCAAAGTGGCTATGTAAATAAGATAGACGCAACCTATACAATAATAAAAATTTAAAACGGGAAAGAACAAGTCACTCTGAGACATTCAGATTATAAAAGCACTCGTATGCAAATACCTATCAAAAGAAAAAGACCAAGAAATCGGAAAAATAGTTTGACAAAGGCAAACTTTTGCGAAGGTTCATTGGTGAACCTGTTCTGGGTGAATATATGTCATACTGACATACCTCTTTACTAAACACTCATAAAGAACAACCAAATCACAATCGAAATCGAAATCGGAGCTATCAACTCATTACCAAAGGAGCAAGCAAGTTTAGTTAGTTTGTGTTTTGAGAGTTCTCTATCCCACATTGAAGAAATGTAAGAAGAGAAGGCATCTCTTACTTATAAAATGGAGCCTCCTTCCACACTTAAACTAATTCATTTACACCTAACACAACCCACATAGCACTTTGACCTAATTCTTATTAGGCTCGAGTAGCATAGTTGAGGCCAACGAGGTACAAGTGAAGTAGCCAATTGGTGAATCACTATAAACATTTGTCTCATTTACTTATCGCTTATACTTATCGCTACTTAGTTATTTATCGTTTTATCTCGAGTACTTAGTTATTCCCGATCTAAACATTGGGGCCGTCTGTGGGAACGACACCGGAAATTGTTTTCCTAAGCACGCAACACTTGGTGAGTGACGAGCATGGATACATTCCTAACACTAGGTATGACACCAAATACTCAACAGGATCTTCTCCACCAAACGCCCATCACAAACGAAAACGTTGATGAGTCCGCCTTCGTACAACGATTGGGAAAGCAGCATGTTACTCGGGATCAGCATGCATCCACCGACACTGAGAGGCGTGCCAGCGACATGGAGCAGCGATACGAGCTAGCAATGCAGAAATGCCTGGAGCTCGAAAAAGCCCGAGAATTCGAACATCAGCGGTATATGCAGTCTGAATCAAGACTGAGGGTCGTCAAGCAAGGACGATTTAATTCAGAATTCACGGTAGAGTCCCTGAGCATGAACCCTCATGAGGTGGTCCGTTAGCATGAGGTACTCATCCGATCATCAATACGCCATTCGTACCTGCAGAACATGGGACCACCACCGACACCGGAAAGGCTACAGCTAAACCTTAAGCCGGAATTAAATAACATCGTCCATGTGTCTCGCTCGCCTACTCAGATACAACTATTACCTTCGCCACCCCCGCTTGGGATCACGCCAATAGTACATCAGGAGAGTGCGGGGGTAGCGGCAAGGATCGCCGAATTGGAAGCAATGGTGCGACAGTTGGCACAGCCAAAGACTAGCTACCTGGATCGAATGCTGCCAATAGTCCATGTTGAGCCTTTCTCGGCCGGTATTATGCTCCGGGGTCGCCACCCGCTGGTCAAAGTAAAAATTGAGCGGTACAGAGGAAAGACGGACCCATCCCTTCATAACTATATCTTTGTCTCAACGAGTACCGACAGAGGATATGACGACACGATGAATTTCTACCCGTTTATGGAAAGCCTCACCGGCGAAGCACTAAGCTGGTTCTTCAGCCTACCACCGAGATCCGTTAACTCCTTTCAAGAACTCATTCGAACGTTTTTAAAGAGGTACATTACATCAGCTAACTGTTCTCTTACCTATAACCAACTGTAGGCTGTTTGAAATTCAAAAATAGATGCTAGACATGATCCATAATTTAAGGCTTTAAGTGGGCCAAAATGTGTGACTCACACAAGTCACATGACTTGCATGTGCATCCATCTTCTCCAAATATCTCCCACATAGGTTTAGCCTCTTGGTCTTGGCCCAACTTGACTTGGCTCTTACCATTGAATGGTGAAGATTCACTGGAGTTGACCGTTGACCATCGGAATTAAGAGTTGATAGGCCGAAGTTGGTCATTGACCGACTGTTGACTTTTTGTCATTTTCTCGGTTTTGCTCTATCTTCTCCAAAGACTTAGGAAACTTGATCGGCTTCTTCAAAAAGTGATTAGATTTCATCTCTTAGAGCGTTTTCTTGCCAATCCCACATTTCCTAACATGGCAAGGAAACATAGTAAAACAGATGCTTTATTAATAAAAGACGAGCAATAAGCATGAGGTTAGGGACATAATTATAACATAATTATGGGCCTAACACTCACTTGATAAATTGGGCATTCAAGACCTGTATGCTCCAACTTGAAGAGAAGTATTGGAGTGAGTCACACTCCTAGTATATTTAGGAGATGTATATTCTGTAATTATGTAGAATTTTTTAATTGATTAGGTGTAAAGTAATTTCCTACTTGAGTTGTAAGTATGCTTGTATATATACCCAATTTGGAATTGATTAATATATAAGAAAATTTCTCAAACACTTGTGTTCTTTTTGATTGAGGGTACGTAATATGCTTTATTGAGTTAAATTAATTACTATTATAAATAGTTATTTACTTCGTATTTATGATTTAGTTTTTGGACCGTAAGTTTTATCGAACCTCTATTAAGAATAACCTCCATATATGAATAAATTATGTCAATTTCAACAATATCATTATACAAAAAATGCAGTTAAAAAAAAGTTTTACTGTCCATGTATTATGTATATATATAGTTTATACACTCTTCTAGGCTCTTGCTAGTACTTGATAAACAAAATTTGCAATCTCAATTATGGTGACCCTTGCTCGGACTGAGTTTGAACTGGTGTAGCACAACAATCGCAGCAAAATCCCGGCTGAGCAGGTGCGCAGCAAACACAAGCAGGACATATGGGAGTGGTATCTGCAACACAAACAAAACCAAAACGAAACTCATCAACATCCAACAATTCCTGACCAGGAAACACAAAACTTTGCAGAGCTGAGAGCACTGTAAAATGGTATATGTGAATTACCTCTGAAAGTGAATCGAGCTGCCTCGGAATTTGTGATTGGAGATAGAACCATGACGAAGATGAGCAGATTCAACATAGCCGCAGACTTCATAGAATGTCCTGCCATCTCTTGTACGTATTGCAAAATTCTAGCCAAGGAAACTTGCTGTGATATTATATGCACCTAACAATAAGCCAGCCAGAACATAAATATATAAATAGGTCATTGTTATAGTGATGGACGACCACCTTGTTTGAATGGGAGGGTTGAATCTTCTACTTTGCCACAAGTCCCACGACGGTTCAACATGCAGATATGGCATTCTAGAAGTTCTTTTTCTTCTTCGACTATTTACACCATTAATCTCAACATACTATTCGTCAATATATCTTTAACACAAAGAAAGTCATACTTAGTGAACGTATAAGATTGGAGTTCTTTGATCCTTGAAGTCCATACAATTAATTTCCTAGAGATAACAGAGACTTGGCAACTAGAATAGAACAGTTGTGGGATATCCCCAAATGGACAAAACAATTAATATTAGGGAAAAACTTTACCCACAAAGTCAAAAAGTCCCTATGGGGATATCATCTTCAATGCAACTTTAATATTGTGGAACAATTAATATCATCTTACTTTGCAGAGCTGAGAGCACTGTAAAATGGTTTATTTGAGAGCTTACAAACAAACTTCACGAGAAAACTTGCATTGAAGCTGGTAATCACACAACAGCTCACCTGGATAACAAGATTTGAACAAAATGGGATGGATGAATTTGAACCGTCGATTTGATTAATGGATGAAATGGATGGCTGAGATTATGTCTCTGAGCTATGTTGCGTTCTAGAATTCACACCGTCAGCCTCCACGGACCTTCCTCCACAGTCCTCGCCTGTCCGAGTCTCCTCTCCAACTCGGACACCTCGGACACCTCTGGGATCGAGGAAGAGGGAAGAAACGTCTTGGCATAGCAATAAGAGATTGAAAGATATTGTGGTGTGATTGGGTTGTCGGGTTGGTACTTTATATGAACTAATTGTTGATTTTGTACGCACTCTTTTATAAACAAAGGCTACAAGATCATCAAATTTGTATTAAGACTTGGTTCTCCGGCAACGCCAATTTTGGTGATTTTGTAAAAGCAATGCCGTACCATTTGATTGGATTGGAAAGGAAGCTGGGAATTCAGTCGGAGATATGTGTTTATTCATCTCAACTTAGCCGGGTCGGAGTCAGGCGGAGGTCTACGGCGTCTCCCTGAGAGAGAGAGACTTATAATCTCAGCCTTCCGATCAATACTTATATCAAATGGACGGCTGTGATTTGTCATCACATTTTGTTCCTCAAATCTTATGATCCAGGTGAGCAGTCCTGGTAATGACAAAGTGTTTCTCGTGGCACAATGAAAGAGGACAACTATATACTGGGCTCCGACATCGTGATTATTGAAATATTAAAAATAATAGAAAAAAACATACAACAAAATACATTACATTGATACAAAATATTCAATCCTGGCTTATTTTAGACAATCTATGACCGAGCTCAAAACCAAAATCGTAGTAGTAATAAACCAAATCCATCAACAATAACGAAAAGATAATTTTATTCCTCTACATAATTTAAAACCCTAACCAAAACAATTCAACCTTTTTCTCTCTCTGAATAAAAAAAAGAAGTAGCAACCTGTTTTGTTGCCACGCACCGCTGCCTCGCGCCTTCTTTGCCGACGCTCGCTAGCTCAACGCCGACCTCGACATCTTCGACGACGCCTTGCGACTTCCTGGTCACTGCTTCTCGGACACTCCTCCACGGTTTCAAGCTCGACACATACGCCTCACGACATCTCCACCAACGCCGACACTCATGACTAACAAGATTTGCACTTTAGAATATACTAGGCAGACCAAAGATTAATTACATACCTCATATCTCAACTGAGCAAAAGATTTTCTACCGGTATTATGAACTAGTCCTCGTTGCTCTCGGTTATTAGAATTTCCTTTTGATATTTTCTACAACAAAATATTGTAATATCAGTACATTCAAATTTTAAAAACAACAATGTACAAAAAGATAACATTGCCCAAACTTTTACCTCAGAAACACCACTACTCCAATAGGCAACGAGCTCAGGCCATTACTCGTCAACAACATGTGGAGGAATGTGATGCAGCAGATTTGGATCCCCTTTTCTTTTGTCAAAGAAATTGGTCTTTGTTTTACTTTTAAGATCCTTCCAAAGCATATTACAAGTCTTCAAAAACACACTGACTTATATTTCTCTGAAGCATTGACCAAATTTTTCTACGAGCATCAGAAAACAAAGAAATTAATCAAATACCATAAACTTATATATATAAATGGCAGAAACTTAATTAAAATTAGAAATACGCTACCACATATACTTTAACCTCTTCCCAAATAGCCTCTTTCCCATCATGATCCACAACCGTCCAATCAAGAATAATTAAAGGAATCATACGTCCATCACATATAATTTGGCCCAAGTGGGACTTAAGTTGCTGACCTTTAGGGCCAACTGGTTGAAAATTATCATCAAACTGAATGTTGACTTTAACTCGTATATTCCACTCTGGAAATCCCTTAGCATATCCTCTAGTATTTGACGCATCACCCTGTTCTTCCACTACTACGTCCAGTTGTAGAAAAGAAAATTAGAGTCTTGTGTTTACTGTTTAGTTGAGACAATTATAGGTTAAGAAGATATGGTTTAGACCACCTATTTGATAAATCAATCCATGATTTATCCATGTTCTGCCCTCAAGAAAGATCAAACAAACTAATACAATACTATCACGAACATATGTATATTCTATATAATGACTATAGTAGTTAACGTATCATATATACTGATATATATATACGCACACATCAAACACTGTTTTAGTTTATTCATTCAACTCAAAAAGTCTATTGCTCATATACTGTCAAAACTTTATAAATTTTAGCTCAATATCAAACATCAAGTACTCATATGCATTGAAACAATTCACATATAGCAATTAATAGATTATATAAACTAAGACACAAAATATTTAAGAAGCATAAACTTACCAATATAAAGTTCTAAAACTTCCGCAAATCTGCAGTATAGTTATTTTCCTATCCTCGATTGATTTCCGAAGACCATCTGCAATAATGTACAAAAATAAGAATAAAATTACATTGATAGACAAAATACAAAAACTCTAAATCTCAATTCAATCTATATTATTTGACAAGTCTGCAAGGTTGACATGCACCTTAGATTAGTATATTGTCATAACTCTTTCTATTATTTCTAAGTATTCATACCTAGGATTCTCAGCTCAAACTAAAACGTAATGTCATCAAAGTAATACAAGAGAGAACAATGGCTACAGTGCTAAATTATGTTGACCAAATCAATCAATGGCTAAATCAAAAATGTCATCATATCTAAAACACGCAACCAATACCAGTTGTGGGATTTCATATCACAAATTCTATATATACACATCACCATTGAAAAATCCAGTCTATAAATGGGTCTCCACCAATTTCGAAGATAAATCAAGCTGTAATGTTTAGTTTGGCAACAAGAATTAGATTAACTTATTTTCAAGTAGTTAATTCTAAGTAGAACTAGAACACTTAAACTGTGGTTGTTTAACTATTTGAGATTTCGTGAAAAAAATTACAAACTCAGGCCCTCAATGGTTGACAAAATTACTCTTATAGACAGCTTAAAGATTTAATGGGATGAGAAACACAAGACTAGAACACAGAATACTGATGAACAAAGCAATTTCAAAGACAAATTTCTTATACTCATAAATGAACCTAGAACATACACGAACAGATGAGAGAGCACAAAATTGGGATTTAGGGTTTTTGGAATAGAACAAAGAGATGATGAGTACCTTGCAATATGGATCCCTAATCTGTTTGTGCACCATTCAGTATCTTACTTCTTCCTCTGTTGCATGTTTCGCCGTCGGCCGTGAAGAGTGTGGTGTATTTTGAGGCAGAGAGAATTTTAGGTCTTAAGAATGTGGTATGTTGAAGCTTCACCACAATTGGTTAACATTTCAATAAATAGACTTCGATATTTATTCCATGGCGACGGCTTCAATTTTTTGTGGCTAAAAATATAGATTTGGCGACGCCTTCAAATTTTTCGTTGCATAATAACAGATGGGGCAACGGCTTGGGATTTTCCGACGCTAAACTTTTAGTTTTGGCGATGGCATGGCGACGATGAGATATTTTTGTCGCTATTTTCTGTAACAGCTCATTTGTCATCGCAAGAATTAGACCAATTGCGTCGACAAATCTCTGTTGTGGCAAAAGTTTGAAGCTAAAGCTAAATTTTTTTGTAGTGTACGCCGCTGCGACAGACTCATATCACTCCCTGAGTTCGCACCCAACCCTCCGACTCTTCCATCTGCCTCATCTTTATCGTTGGAAAATGTGCCATCAATTCCACTCTACACAGCTCTCTCTAGCGCACCTCCACCGCAACATCGTAATTAAGCTCATCAACCCTATGAGGATTCGACAGTGCATCTTGATTCGCAGCTGGGCCCTAGGCTACCACATGCACCGGTGGCTCGAGGCGGAGTTCTCCCAGGAAGGATGCATGGAGGTGATGGGTAACTACCGGCTCACCTTTTTCTCTTATCAAATTCAAGGCATTGACTTACCTTATTCTCTTATCAAATCGGAGGACGCGAGTGGATCAAAATGATGTCATGGGAATCGTGGGAAGAGCTCTAGACGTAGTAAACAAGGCGGAGAGGGGATCGGGTCAGGGCTATGGGGCAAGGCTCCTCACCTGAAAAATCGAAGAATGAATATTCAGTTTTGAAGACTCTTGTTGTGATTTTAGTTATTATTTTTCCTCCCTTGGTTCATAACCGTGGAATTTTTATGTCGGGATCCAAATTTCTGGGTTTGTTAGGTTATTTTTATGTTTATCATTGCTAGAATAGTTGGGTGTAATGGGTTTGTATGTCTTCATGATATTGATGATCTCTAGTAATTAGAAGCATCTAAATCTCTAACCATGTCTAAGGCACTGCCCATGGCGTTCTTGGTGCTTCTCTTGTCTACAAATGGTACTTTTTGGGCAAAACAATGAATACTGGAAACGAAAATGAGGGGAGCAGATGGTGTGAGATGCCCACTTTAATATCTTGGTTGCCAAATCATTAATTCTAATTAAGTCAAAATGATAATTTTACCCTTGTTTATTAATTTGAGTTCATGCCACGTCAGCAAGTTAACCTTTTTTAAATAGACATCTAAAGGAGGTCCTAGTTTTATAACAAAATTAAAATCCATACACTACATTGATAACTTTGAAAGTTCGGATACTAAGTTGTCCGAGGCAACTAAGTTTAGACATGGTTGAAGTATTTTGCTCTAAAAATAATAGATTTGAGTGTGCATTTGCACTTTCAATGGAAAACATGAGACAACCAAACAGTGCTCAAAAGCCTGATGGGCCCGGGTTCGATGAGCTCAAAATAGACGCTTCAATGTTTTATGTTAAAATAAAAAAAATATCCTCCATAAATCCATAATATTTCGTTAAGCTTGAGTTTCAACTATGAAAAAAAATTTGTCGATGATTTTCGACTTTTGGTTCTCGAGCTCATGAGAGTAGCCATGTTGATAACATGTTGTAGATTTATGAGTAGTTGATTATAGAGAGAAATTGAGGAAAAGAAATATCTTTTTTCATTTATGAAGAAAGACCTTTATCTATAGAGCTCTACTACAATAAAGGGAAGTGTATCTTTGGTTTAATGGCTATACCAAAATATTGAAAACCAAAAATATCCTTCAAAATACATTGTTATTCATTTGGTATATATGGCGATAACACCAAAAAGGCGAGATACACCACTTCCGAAACTTAATAAATGAAATATATATGGTTGTCTTTTAACAAAAGTAACATGTATACTTCAACAATTTAATTCCACTTCGTGTATACAGTTCTTAGTTTTTAACTTTCATCAATATATGTCAATATATGTGTATACAGTTCATAAAATGAGTTAAGCTGTATGCACACCGACAATTGTTGTATGCACTGACAATTCGCATGCAAGAGTGCGACGCTGCAAGAATGCTAGTATACATAAACCACGTACTGTCCATGTGGATTTTTATTACAAAACAATAGGACATTTTCCTTTATTCTATGTTACACATAAATCGTTTTTGCTTTGACAATACGTATTCGATCTTCTTTTTGATTAACACAAACTGCTATCTGGATCTTGGAGACCCTTGCATGGACTGAGTTTGAACCGGTGAAGCACAGCATTTGCAGCATGACCCCGGCGGAGGAGGTGCGCAGCAAACACAAGCAGGACATATAATTTTCATACCTGCAACACAAACAACACCAAAATCAACATCCAACAACCCTAACTCGAAAAAGAAAAAGAATACAAAGCCTTGCAGTCAGCATAGCATATACGCAAATTACCTCCGAAAGGGAATCGAACTGCCTCAGAGGTTGGAATCGGAGACAAAACCATGGCGAAGATGAACATAGTCAAGATAGCTGCAGACTTCATAGCATGTCCTCCCATTTTTTGTATAGCAATTTTCTAGCGAACAAAACGTGCTGTGATATTATGTGAGTATAACAAGCCGGCCAGAACATATATATGTAGGTCACTGTTGTTTTTCGACGACCACCTTATTTGATTGTGATGGATTATTGAAATTTCACTTTGTCACAATTCCCACAACGGCTCAAAAAATTAAAATGCGTGCAGCCGCCTAACGCGAGGTTTTGAGTGTAACCTAAGCGTCATAGGTTGGGTATGGCTAAGTTTGTCAAAGCTGCCATAATAACATAAGAAAAATAAGAAGAAGAAAAAAACATAGAAAAATATAAGAGTTGCAGTTTTTCTCACGCCTTCTAATTACCTAGTTAAGGTGTGAATATAAATGATACGTGCTTTGAATAAAAAGGCCTAGCTCACTATACATGAATGAGCAATATTTGTCTTTGACTAAAAATGATTTAAATAATACAATATATTTAAAGATAAAATAATTAATACTCTCTTTAGAATATAAAAGTGTAAAAATTCAACAAATTTGCTCATTCTAAATTTACAATATATATATATATATATATATCATAACCATTTGGAACCACTCATGTATCGAGATGAAGAGAGCTCTCTTCTCCGTCCTTGAGCGGCGACAAACCCTAGCTAAGGTTCTCTTTGTCGAGAATCGGCGACGTTGCGGCCGTTCCCTGCCTTCGCCTTACGATCGTCTTCCCTGAAAGCGTGTGCACCCTATTGTCCCTTAGCGGTTTTTTTTGGGGGGGGGGGGGGGGGAGGGTTTGTTTGCCGACGATGGATCCTGATCTCATTGCTATACGACGAATTAGGGTCTGAGGTCAAGGCATTTGTGGGTCGAAGGGGGTGTCGATCCAATGCAGTGATGAATATCGATCAGAATTGGTTGGTAGATAGTGGGTTTATCATCAATCAGATAAGTTATTTTGAATTAAGTGAAGATTAAGCTGAGTTTATCATCGACCAAGAGATGACAATCCAATTGCATGATTCAAATCATGAAACAGACAATAAGACATGAGCATGGTGTGACAGCTAAAATACACTACAATGATTGAGAATTGAAAAATCAGTTTCTGGAAAGCTGAGAGAAGGTTTGAGGGTGATAGATAATGGTTGAAAGGAGGGTTTATTTGGTATGCTTGAATTGCTTGAATGCATGATCAAGGTATTGGGTTCTTCTGGGTTTTGAAGGGTTATGGCTTATGTTTTGTGGTTCAAGTCAAATGATCATATTTATAGGAATTCTTAGAGTCCGCGTGATCCATTGTTGCTTGATTTCTCCTTTCAAGACTAAAATCTCCAATAATCAAAAAGAGGAGAAGACTATTGCAGAAGAGGGAAATACAACTCGTCAGATTAAGTTGTATGTAAAGATAGCTACTGCAGAAGAGGGCAATGTGGGTTATAAGAGTAGGGGTGCATGTTGAGATGGCTATTGCAAAAGAAGGCCATTACAGTGGCTCAGAGGGAGTTCTATGAGGGCACTTTGCAAAACTCATGAACGATGAGAGGGCAACGCACAAGGTTCAATATTCATAAGGAGGCAATTTGTGGAGTTTAAAGTTGAAAAAGGTAATGGTGGTCTTCTGTCGTGAATGAGTAAGGAACGAGAAAAGCTCTTGATTATTCATTGTTTTTCTCATTGCTGCATTGCGTGAGTTAAACAAGACAAAATAGTTTATGCTACTATTTGGGCTGCAGATGATGACTTTGCATATTTAGTTTTTTTTATTAGTATTACATTTTGGTATATAAATGAGGTCTCATTCATTCTTGGTATAAATTATTGTGCTTGAATTTCGGGCCCAAGATCAAAATTACCGATCATTTAATCTAAAAATGAATACGCATATTTCTATTACCTTCCACATCACACTCATGACCGTAAGCCCTAATGAGTGGATAACCACCTCTCAAAGATACCATATTCTAAACTTGGATATATCAATGTAGTATGATAAACCGGGGTTATCGAACACAAGGAATTGGTGACACTAAATTCTAACACGAAATCAAAATACTTATAGACTTAACTATAGTACACTAATGATACTACAAACCTATTCTAAACAGACTCAAATGACATTAAATTTGGACACAATAAACTGAACACAGTGATGGACTATCAGACAAAATTTTAGAGTATTCAGAGTTGATTTGAGTACCGATTTGAATTGTCTACGCTACAGTTAATGCTGAAAATAAATATGCTAATGAATGCAAAGTTGTTTAAACTACATGATGAATGAGTTAAGAGGAATGCAATCCGCCACCGTCATTTCATCTATCTAATACATACTTAATCTAATGCACATATTCAATGAATGAAAGTTTTCAGAAAGGTCGATAGACACGACACATCCTATTACCTAATCATTATGCCTATGTGAGTTTGTCTTGGACCTCCCCCACATTTATCTCTCTATTGAATCCATAGTCATGGACCCCAAGGTTTACAAAGAAGAAAGCATTGAGTTCTATAAAATGTCTGAGAATCTATAAGGATTTACAGGTACCCTATAGGCGTGTCCTACTAGACCTAGAGTTTTAATCACCCGACGGTAAAATCGGTGTATCACTATAGAGAATCCGTTGGAAGAAATTATCTTCAGTCGCCCTTATCTCATGACAATAGAATCCTAGCATGCATACTAAGTTGCGCATCAAAGCAAACATACAAGAATTCATACGGTGAGTCACATAGAGAAAGAAATCTCATTCAAATTGAATATGTAAAACTAGATTAAAATGTATGAATTAGAAAGACTTCATGTACGGGGGCTTCAAGCAGCCCTTTAACAAGATGTTTAGCTACTAAAATTCATAATGTAGGAATCAAAACAAAATATGGAATTGATGCAGACAAAAGAGATGAAGAAGAATGGCTCTGCTCGGCCATTCGACGGGTCGAGAAGATTTCCTTGTCGGGTCGAACTGGGCTCTGAAGTTGTTCTCTTGCGGCTTGTTCTCCCTTTGCTCGAATTTGTGCTCCCAATCGCTAATTACCGTTTTCAAAAACCTAAAAATAGGTTTATATATGTCTCATAATTGATCTTCTAGAGTCCTCCTTGAAAAAGGCTTCCTTAGTTGCACAAAACTCATTCTTGAATCCATATTGAGTTAGGAATCCCTCTTTTATTTTCTTTTTCTTTATTCCTCCCCAAAATCTATAAAATAATAAATATTAATTAATTACTCAAATATATAACAATAAAACAAGTATAAGAGTATAATTAACACAATATAAACGCATAAATATGCGACTATCCCCAATACAGGCGTGAGTGTGACTTGGACCACACTAAAGGTACGATCACTCGATTAGATATAGTTTGTAAGTAGTGTGTTGCATTTTGTGTTATGAGCTTTGAAAAGTGATATACGAGCTTGAGGGATAAATTGATTTGATTTGGGCACGAGCGCATAATGGACTTAATGATTTTTCAGGTATCAACGTACACTTGCTGAATAAGGTTGACGTATATTAAGAATCCTTATGGAGTCCTAAACCTATTTTTAGGACTTCAATTTGACATTATTCATTTGGGACTTCAATCATCCCAATGGTTAAGGTTCTATCTTTATATATTTTAAATATCTTTATTTTATGTTATTTTTAATAATAATTTAAACTTTGTAAAATATTATTGTACATGTTAAGCAATAATTATATTAATTTTATAATTTTTTTTTCTGACCATTATATGAAAAATAGGTGTTGGATCGATTTTAAGATATATCATTTACCGTCGGATCAGAATTAGTAATAATAAAAAAAAACTGTTTAACTGAAATTTGCATCTGGTCGAAGTTGATTTCAATTTGAAATCAATTCAAGCCGTCTTATTCATAGCCACCGGCTAAGAAGTGAGAGAGCAACCGATGGAATCATGATCACGTTTGTGGGGGGGGGGGGGGGATGGGATCCCACGTTTGTAACGCCTCTTTCTTTCCCTGGTTTTGTCCGTTTGCGCGCTTCCTCTCCCATTTGCCCACCAAGCGCGTCACTTCCTCTCTCTTCCATCTCTCCTCCACATGTCTCCCTTCATTTTTAGGACCCGATTTAAAGGAAGATCTAGTTTAAGACTTCTCTTAGGACTTGAAGGTAGTTGTGATAGGTTTTAGATCCTTAAAACACAAAGAATTACAGGCAAACTATATATATATATATATTTAGGATATGACTCTCCATCGGAGATGCCGTAAATCTCTTGGTTGTCATTAATTTTAGGGTGAATCCCTAGAAACCACACCTTTATCGGATTTTGAGACAATTTCGAAAGAGGTCTTGCCCTTATCCGAACAAAGGTTGTCACTGCTTAGTTCTACGTTGAAAACTACCTAGGAATTCGAAGCTCTGTAATGATATTTTTAGAAGACCAACACTGCTAGGATTTAGAAGACTACTTAGTATAGAAATGATATTTTTTCCGATAGAAAGTAAAGAAATCATTACTTCAGTTTTCTTTTATATATATATCGATAAATTCGAATCACAAAAATCGGTTTTATGTAATTAAAATTTTACATTCTCAGATAATTTATCATAGAAATGCTAAATCGAAATCTGTAAGGATGTATCACATTACTTTTCTGCTACAAAAGAATGATATCTCTAGGGTTTTTATGCTCTAGGTCAACCAAGGCGGCGGGGATTCATCTTTGGCTGAATTGTTTGCCTAGCATTGCAGCGGCTCCATTGGATGCTCCAATATTGACGCCTTCACAAAGCGTGGAAACTGTTCTTGGGATGAAGTGTTTTGTTCCTGTTGTTGAGCACCTTGTGGGGCGGCGTTGTGACGGTGTCTCGACATGGCGTACTGGTACGATTGGTGTTTGTGCAGTCGACTTTACTGAGTTGGAAGTGAACTGGTGTCGGCGCCCGAGTCGAACTCATCTAAAGTATTGTGGTAGCGCGTGGTTGGTAAATCTGGGATCTGCTGTTACTCGAAGGTTTGGGTCTGAGTTGTCGGTGGACGACATGAGGGTCCCTGATCGGATCAGTGGCGAAGGGTTTTGGGCCTGGAGTGGATATGTATTTGGACTCATTGCTAAGAATGGTCAACCCATTTGCTTCAGAGGACGGATTGTTTGGGCTTTCTTTTGGGTCCGACTCGTTTGGGATGCAGGAGTCGTTTTACATCTTGGGTCGCCTTGTTGTGGTGGCAGGTTGTGTCTGCTAAAGGAAGATTTTAACTCTTTGTTTTTCATATTTTTGCGTTGCATTGGTATTTTCTTTTGTAATTAAGTTAGTGGTTACATACGTGTTGTTGACCGTTCTCCCTCTCGCAGCATCACGGTTACCGGATGTTGGTTACGCATATTTTTTTCTTTTTTTCTTTGTGGGGAAGATTAGTTGGTTAGGTTAGTAATCTTGGTTATCAATTTAGCCGACTAGGTCGTGACTCTTGTCTTACGTCGCCCCAAGTCACTTCTCCAATCTTTTTCACTTTCTTTACAGTGAAATTGACACTTCACGTTAGCCCTTAAAAAAACATTTATCGTATAAAGTAGCTGACCGTAGATATAAGGTATCAGCAGAATTTTATTACTAGTTCATTCATAAGTTTTGATGTTGATTCCCTTTGTTTAGGAAGGCCGTCGATGCCACACGAGTCTTTTTGCATTAAATCCTTTCTTCCACGTCAGTTTAAGATCATGATGAACTTGAATTTACAAGAAAGAAAAATTGAAAGATTTTTGGGGAGTCTAGGAACGCTCACCTGCGTAACTGATTTTGAGGAACAAAACGAAATGGTTAACCTCAGCCATTCGATTTGCAATGAGAAAATCCTACGGACCAGAATAAGCAAAACAATAACACCTTCTAACCCAGTATGACCAGTATTTGTTCGACCCGAACCCACTATGACCCGTATATTGCACTTCTCGCGCATGTTTGAGCTAAACCAGGTCTTTTACGATCACATCTCTATTAATTATGCGAAAAGTCTTTATGGTTAAACATTCTAAATACTAAAATCTGCCCCTCTTCAGCATAGCTTGAAAAACAAGACAAAAAGAATAATTGACGGGTAGAATAGTAATAAAAAAATGAAAAACAGAATAAGAACGGTCATTGTTCCACGTACGTCAAGCAAAGACTCTCACGTTGCTTAACCGTTTTTTTTACTTCAAATCAAACCGCCGAAAGCCAAAGCAGAGATTTCAAATATCAAATTTAACCCAAGGAAAAAAAATAAGGAGAAAAGCCAAATTCAAACCTGTAGACCACCATCGAATTCTTCTTCTGCAGAAGAAATATGAGTGAAAATTCTGAATTTTCCAGGTTCCGGTAGCAAACTGTTTATCGGGGACGGTTTCCGGGATTAAAGTTCGTCAAGCCCAAGTGAACACTTCTCTCTCTCTCTCTCTCTCTCTCTCTCTCTCTCTCTCTCTCTCTCTCTCTCTCTCTCTCTCTCTCTCTCTCTCTCTCTCTCTCTCTCTCTCTCTCTCTCTCTCAGTTTGTGAAGAGTGTTGTTTAATTTGTGAGAGCTTTGGCTGGAGAAGTTTATATACAGTTTGCTTTCAGATTTGTTCGGGTTGTTTTCCGTTAGGTGAAGCCCGCCGTTTGGTTCTAACGCCGTTGATTGGTAGTGAGCAATGGATCATTAAATTTTAAGCAGATGGTTTTCTCCAGGACAAAGACATTAATTTGAACCACTAACCTTTACGTACAGACTCTGGAGAAATGGAGGAGAAAGTAGTGTCTTTGAATTCAACCAAGCTGAGATTTGTATGAGGAGCCTAATTTTCCCACAAGCATGGCACTGATGCTGTTCATATTCACAGTTGTTGCGGTAGAAATCAAGTTTTCGAATTGCCTATCAAATTCAAAGTATCAAAACGACGACTTTTAAGAAATAAGCTTGACATGGATCAAAACTTTAAAAGAGGAGCATACATCTACTTCATCCTGAGTTAATCTAAGATATTCACAATTAAAATCCTTGCCGTGCTTTACAGTTGCATGAAAGGATCTCAGGCATCGCCCTCCACAACTGTCCAATAGATAGTAAATATATTTAACCGTAAATTCTAGACCATTGAACTATATACATAAATGTAGAAGCACACATTCCAGCAATTAGCACACCAGAATAGAAATTGCAGTAGCAGTTTCGTGCAAACACATTGACAGTAAAAAAACAGAATAAACATCTCCAAAAAAGTAGCAACAGTCCAAGAAAACGTATTAGCAATGCAAAAAGCGAAAATGTATAAGCAATCCTGAAAACCTGGTAGCAGTCCTAGAAAATATGAAGTAAAAAAACACAAACAACATTCACAAACAAGTCAAATATGCTGCTACTGTATATCAAAAAAAAATAATCTAAATTCTAGATCCTTTAATTTGTTACTGCATACCAAATTGAAAGCAAACAGAGTAGCAGTCGAAATACCATACCAGCTACTATTGTCGGTGATCTCGAGGCTCGGCGGAGGTGGCAACCAGATTTGGTTGTGAGATCTGGACGAGGCGGATATGCCAATCATTAAAAGATGGTCTATTACTGGTGAAAATGGGGCATTCACTAAGAACGTGGTGTTCAAGGAGGTTTTACTTCCTCCAGATTCAAATGATATCTAGAATTAATAGGTACTATACAAATGGCAGAAATACATATGTAGTTGATATCGAAGAAATAATCATGACCCTATTTAATTGTGTTAATATTTTTTTGTCTATTTTGTGTAGGTATTGTACGAATAAGGTTCTTTCGACAAAGGGACGGAACCAGATTTATGGGAGAATATGATCAATAAGTAGGACTATATATGTCTATCTATTTACGTTTATGTAGGGTATGTAGTAGTGTTAGCCCTTTACTACCTTTAGTAAACTTATTTTGAAAAATAAATATTTTGTGTAAACTGAGTGTATAAAAATAAATACGCTATAACAATGCAAATGACATGTGTAGACTGCTCATGAAAACCGTCAATTCTCTCTGAAAAACGTACGTGTCACAACAAATAGTTCACTATATAGTGCATACGCATGAGATACTTCATAAATTTTTACTAATATATGTGAAGTGCTCAATATATTACTAAGTCTATTAAGTAGTAGTATTGTACAAATTGTAATCCATGGATTTGGGACAATATAATTAATAGTAGTTGAGTTATAGACTGCGTAAAATAAAAGAAATACGCGTAAATACACTAATAATTCGCACGCGCGAGCGCGACGCTCTTCCGCACGCGCATATGCGCGTGCAGGAAGGCTAGTATCCATTATGCTTAATACCATTTTAACCAAATTTCACAACTCAGCTTCGGGTCGAACCACTATTGATAATTCCACTGTTGTTGTTGGTCATTAAGACGCACTTGGTCTGGGGATTGATGATCGAAGAGCTTCAACACCAAAAAGCTCTAATATTGCTGCCCAGATTTGGCTCGGGGTTCCTGTACTCATCAGATTTCAGAGTGAATTGTGATGTCATATTCTTATTCCCTCGTCTCATAATTTTTTCTGCAATTTCATGTGAGAAAGAAAAAATCGATCAACACATCGAAGAAGAACAAGAATTTTTGGATATAGTCATTGGATGATATCGAAGAAGAAGATGATGAGTTCAGATCTGGTCATCTTAGTGCTAGCTAATGGTCCGAGACGAAGTATGTATTTGACTTGATTTTCTCCGGTACGCGATTAGGAAGATTCCAAATGATCTCTTTTAGTTGTCTTGTGCGTGTTTGATGTGCCACTGCCGAGAGTAAAATGTAGTTGTTGTAGTGCACCGCGTAGTCTCTGTTTTCTTTCAAGCGATTGAAGGAAGGAGAGCACCAACCTTGCTCGTTGAGTTTTACTTACCTAAATTATTTCAAGACTTAAGTTTTATCTCTTTGCTGAGCCACAAAAGAATTGATACTTTATACGTAGTGCGAGTATAAAGTAAAACAATTTTAAGGGACGAGTGTTGAGAACACGAGGGTGGTTTCGTTCATCCTTGGAATCTCCACGCTTTATCGGGTGAACCAGACTTCTCTGATCGCCGTCGTCGGTTTGATAGCGAGGGTGAACTTTCGAATCTCCACGCTCTGTCAAGTGAACAAGATCTTAAGTCCGCTGTAACAGAATAAGCTAACTTCATAAACCGTCTAAATCTTCACGCTCTGTCGGGTGTTCCAAACTATTGAGACTTGTGGGACTTTAGTCCCACATGGAAGAAATTGTAAAACATGTGCCCTTCATAAGGGATTACACATAAAAAGAAATAATTTGGTGACTAGTTAGACATGGACTTTCACTAGTGGATTTGTGGGTTTGGGCCTTGAGATACCATAGAAAACTCAAATATATAAATGTCAAAAGATTGGCATTGGGGGGGTTCTGTTGATTAAATCTGAATTTAAATTTTAAAAATTAATATTTTAATTTTTGAATTATTATTTTCGGATAAACATGAAAACAGGATAAAATCAAAAGAAGTGACAGTTGATATAACGATCGCAACTTTTGAAAATACGATGCTTGACACTTATAAAAGGGCGATCTCAGGTCGTCATTGATCATCCAATTTTATCGACTTCGTCTTCTTCCTCAATATCGATATTCTGAGAAAACATAAAGTAAATTCTTCAGTATTTAAGTCTATGTGCTAGAACTTGAACCAGATAGTTGTATCATCTAGATAGACGTCCAGACTGCAAGCATAAGTGAGTCTCTATTTGATCAAGTTAGTGAATTTCTATTTCTTCTTTATTATTGATTTCAATTTCGATTCTATAATTATTATACATATAGATTGTTTGTATACAAAAGACTGATTAGTTCTAACACCAGACTCCTTTGATCGTCGTCATAGTTATTTACTCGCTATGAGAATAATGAATTGTTTGTGTACAAATTCGTGTATATGTGTAGATGTCTTTCACTCTGCTTGGATTGTGTTATTGTAGTTATTTTGATCCGTAGGATTCATTCATTAAAAATCTAATGGCTGAGGTAGGCGAGCAACTCTGGACATTTTATTTAGCAATCCAAATAAATATGATTGACATACATCGTACATAAGAGCTTTGTAGAAAAAACATGGGAAAGCAAACACAACTCGAGAAGTGTTTTATTTTGCAGCTACCGACCGGGCTTGTAGTTTACCATCTTAGCTTGACAGTTGGGAAGTACTGCATTAGATACAAGTCACGTCAAAAATTAGTAACCGATCGAAGTATGGAACAACATGAAGAGGATGGTGATCGAACTATATACTGCTTAATTACCTTTTTGATGAGAGACTGATAGTAAGGCTTCACCTTCTCAACATCAACCCGAACCTTGCTCTTGCTGTAAAGATCATACTTGCTGCATAGGAAAATACAAGAAGGCTTAATTAACATAGACCAAATAAGAAAAGGTATTCGATCAGAATTCAACATGAAGAGAATGATTCGACTATTACTTGAATACATGAAGCCACTTCAAGTTTTCGACATCCTCTTCATTCATCAAGTGTTTGTAGGCTCCTGCCTTGTGTAAAGCTACAATATCAACGAAAGTTTTAAGAACAATTTGTAGTTAGGAAAATGAAATTATAATCACTGTACTTCTCTTTTATGTAACGTACCATAGAATGAGTGGTATCTAATGATGAAAAGAGCTGCTGAAGGTAAGGTCGTATTATTCTCCTTTGCCACCTGAAATTGCCATATATGTTCTGTTAATGACTTCACGGTGATGATAAACGAATAACAAAGTTTTTACATGATTAATGTTTGAAAATATACCAGATACATGTAGTCATCATGCCCCCATGACATCAAAACATTGTTGAGTCCACAATTCTCAGAGTAAGCTCCGTATTTACTGTTGTGAGCTGGATTGTTGTAGTCCGGATTCTCCTTGAAATACTGCAATACGAATTCAATCATCCCTCATAATGATATAAACATATTTAAGTTGGAACACTGGAGACTAATACAAGTACCTTGTGGTGAACAATGGATTTCTCGAAAGCACAGCCAACTGGGAAAGTGTCACCTGTAAGACAGCTCCTAATCAGATATTCTGCAGAAGATGTATGTCGTTTTCGTAATAATGTGGGATTTGATGTTAATTACCTACAACAGCCCATTGAGGAAGCTCCCCAAAGCAAGGAAGAAGAAGCACCTTCCCAAGATCTAAATTACATCATAAACGGTCATAATAGCTATTTACTTTACATGATGAGTAGCACATAATACATAGTGAAGATGTTAATACCATGGATCAGGCCAGTCAAGTGCAGCCAATCCTCATTGGGATAGTCCTTTCTAATGGCTTCAGCTGTTTGCAACAAATGCTCCATTTGAGGTTCATCCAAATCCGGATCACTCTCATCCACAACTTCATTGAGAAGTTCACAGCATTCCCATATGCTCATCTCCGCCCTGTTCAACTTACTGTACTCCTCTCTCATTCTCTGCACCTATATCACATTTTGTGCATATTTTGTCATTAGCTTGGTAAATACAAAGGACAAATGGCTAATGAAGAATTATAGCTATACTATACCAGTATATCACTTACAAAGTCATAAGTCTGGTTGATATGATTGTTCTTGTAGAATATCTCCACACTTGGTTGCCTCTCACCTTCTGCTTCATAATCCCTGTTTCCATATCCATTTACAAAAATTAGTGACGAAATTCAACTGATGATTTTTTGGAGAGGACAGAAAGAACAGTGGGACAAGTCAAACACAAAACACAAAGGAAAACATCAGATCAATCATGAGAAATAGAATCATGGGAAAAGAAAAGTGGGCTTTGATTATAGTCTAGGCTTGACCCAACATCCTAGAGCCAGTGGGCCCGGGTTTCAAAAATGACCTATTATAATTGTCCAGAAAAGAAAGTTCTATTTTTTTCATTTTTTTTTATCATTATTGCTGGAACCATGTGCCACTTTGATAAGAAGCCATATGTGTTGGCCTGTATGCCAATCCAAGTTTTGGTGTGAGATATTTATTGGTTTTGTGCAAGTTGTAGAAATGAATGTAAAAGTCAAATATCAAATTGAGGTCCTTGTATGCAATATTATGTGAGTCTTCGTGATAAATAAGATCAATTACTGATCTTCTGATTTGGGGTAAACATAGCATGCCCTGTTTTCTAGAGATCTATCTCAAAAAGTGGCAGTCTTTGCTTTCAAAAATGACCACCTTAATTTGTCAAAAATTGCTTCAGTTCTTGGCATCTTCATATATGTTTCCTCTTTTGTCTCGTTCTTTCTAATACTTGGGTACAAAAGGCAAAACATGATAAAAGAAGTTACTAGGTATCTTTGTCTCTATAGACAGGCTTGATCATTACTACAGGCCTCAGATTCAGTTTCTTTAGCATTAGTGGTGAAAACAAAAACGGCAAAAAATTGCAAGCATCAAATCCGATTGCATCAGATCTGCGGCGAACTGAAAACGAAGCAATTTATGAACCAAAAGCAAATTAAGCAAAGAGCATATTAACCTAAAGGTTTGGCCGAATGAGTTGGTCTGTGGCACCAAAAATCCACCATTCAAGACCAATTCTCTTCCTTCAATAACAAGGTCCTTCCCTACTTCAACTTCAGCACCTGTACTCAAAACAGAGCCCAAACACAATAGCAGACAAACCCAGATAAATGATCAGTAAAAAAAAAACATGAAGAGGAATACTTAAGTGTACACTAATTAGCGAGGTAAAGAGCAAACTAGAGTACCAAATTCAGGCTGGTGGTGCTGCTCAATGAGGATGGTCATCTCGAATCGAAAGCGAAGAAGATGACAATTCCAATAGAGAAGAGGAGAAACCAAATATGAGTAAGGAGGTGGAGGAGTTTGGTGTGTGATGGCATTTGAGCTTGGAAAATTTGGTTGTTATTTATAGTTGGCCGGAGAGTCCTTCTCTGAGAATTCGGAGGTCTTCAGTCCTTCCCTGAAAATTTAAAACTTCTCCTTTCCCCCAAAAATTTTTTCTCAACAAAGACAAACCCATCACATGTTTAAAAATCCCTCGTGGCCCCCCACCGGGCTGAGTCAGCCTTGCGTTGGACAACACAATAAAGGGCCCACCATGCCGACGTCAAGTTGCTCCGACTTACGTCACGGCCTCCGCGCGCGGGCGTGGGGGTTGAGCTGTCCTCACTCGGGGAGGGAGCTGTTATTATTTTCCCTCGCAAAAAAAGAGCCAACGTGAGGCCGGCACGTGTCGGGTGGTGAAGTAAGGACGCGACACGTGTGGGGAGTGTGCATAGGTGAGTCATCGATGAGAATGTAAACCAAGTGCTTTGTCCGTGTTGCCGAAACGAATACCGGTCTGCTTCTTCTTGCAAAAGCTGTGGCGTACTGTCAAAGTCTCTCAGGTAAAAACTGCTTCACGAAATTATCCGTATGCACACATAGCGAACCTATTATTCTTTCATATTTTTTACCTAAAATTAACCGGAGTAACATTTTAGGAGGCTGCATATTAGCGAATGCCCCTAAGTAATGTCTCCAGACGATACATGAACTATTCTCGACTGAAACTTGCTAGCATTCCTGCATGTTTGGTGAAAAAAGAATAGGTTCTTATTTAGCTTCCGACTAATGAAAGATATGAATCAATTGGCCGAAAGATAGAGATCACCAATTAGATCGAGAAAACTGTCATCAAATGCAGTATTATAAAACTGAATGTCAGCTGCTTATAAACACATATATAATCTTCGGTCCAAAAGAGAAGAAAGTGGTTTTCCTTCATGTCATCACGGTCGGCACGCATTGCCTTTCATCCTATGACTCTGCAACAAATATCATATCTTGTTCGTCTGAAAAACGAGTATCATATTGTTTAATAACATTTGTAGAAAAGGGAACAAGTGATTTAGTCCAGAGTATGCTTCTGGTGTGGTTCTCTAGTCTATATCCACTTGCTCAAGTAAAAGGTAAAATAAAGAGACTAAAAATCAGAATAGACAAACTAATATATGCTCTCTCTGGTAGCTATCATAAATATTGAAATTGATATCGAGACAAATACTTTTAACTGCTCCGTTAAGATTGACATGAAAATATTTATATCAGATAGCTTCTGTCGTAATTGCTAGCTTACAAGCACTACAACTCATGTTTCTTTCATACATGTTTCTCAAGTGATGCTGCTGTGCATGAAGTGCTAACCAAAAGTTCGAAGTGTTGGATTGAATGATGACATATGTGAACAAGTTTGATATGTAAAACATTAAATGTGTTAAGTAAATCAAATGCAAAATTTGTTATAAGAACAGTTATAGAAATTTGATTTGATAAAGTAGTTATGGAGCAGTTTTTTTTGTGGAAGAAAATGGTCTTATCAAAACGGATCCTATATCTATATATACTGATCAAATGGCCTGCTTATACACAACAATCTTAAAAAAGAAATGCACCACTGCATATGAAGAACCGAAGTGGAATAAGGAGTACAATTGATGGAACAAAACTTTTCTGCAAGCAAGTATAAATATCAGAAAATGTCTGTGTACAAAGTGCATAAACCAGAATTACTATATATACATCTGTGATCAAGCTCTATATACATAAATAGTTATGATTCATGTACTTCAAAATTAATTTAACAATTGGTATCAGAGCACACAGTTATGTTTATAGATGTTGTCATGAGATTCATAAGAATACAAGTTATAGGATTGAGAAATTCCGCATTCAGATTCTAAGGCATATTTCTTCACTATTTTGATAAGAATGCTATCCATATATGCTCCAAGTATTATTAGTTCATATACTGCAAATTCTGTTAAAATGTTCACACATTCAAACATATATTTTAACTACTGAAATTTCAAATCTGTATATCTATCACACTAAAGATTGAAGTGATAAGTTAAGAAGATCTTGATTGCAGTAAAACTTAAGTATGTTGTTTTAAAAACAAGTGCTATAAAAATAGACAAATTTTAAACAGTTACAGACTGCAATAATCAAACTACATTACGTTTTTCATATTACATACTTATGTTGCCAAAGCAATTGAGTTTATAATCTGATAAAATTAAATACAGATCAAACATAGAAATACATGATCTAAATTTCCAAAGAAGTTTGTTTCAATTATTTCGATGTTATGATGATAAAAATTCTTAACAGACATAAAATTGAAAGCTGCAAGAGATTAGTATTCCCAAAGGATGTCAAATCATTCATTAGCAAAGTTCAAGTCTGTATAAGATATAATTCAGATTAAGTTGATCATTCTTGTTGAATTTTCATTAAGAGTCAGTGAGACTTTTCTAGTATTTGGTAAAACTGGAATTGTTCTTACTGATTAGTTTATTTCAAGTATGCATTTTCCAATGAGTATAAGCCAAGTTGAACTATTGAATGGTTCAAACTTTAAGAAATGGAAGAGTGGCATTGAGTTAAATCTCGGAACCCTGGATTATGACAATGTATTGACTGAGGATCCACCAGAGGCCTTACCTGCAAATGCAACTAAAGAAAGGAAAGAGGCTTATGAGAAATGGCACAAACACAACAAAATGGCACTCATATGCATCAAGAAAAGCATGACTGAGAATGTTAGAGGTGGTGAGCCAGATTCTGAATTAGCCAAAACCTTTTTCATTGCAGACAAATACAAACGGTCAGAAAAAACTGTGACTGGACAACTAATGAGCAAGCTCATCAGAATGCAATTTGATGGAAAGGGAAGTGTAAGAGAATACATCATGAATGGATCAGACACTGCAGGAAAACTCAGGAACCTCAACATGTTAGTAGAGGAGCCTTTTTCTAGTCCACATGCTCCTCAAGTCTCTGCCTGAACAATATGCACAACTCAGAACACTTTACAAGACACAACTGGAAAAGTGGAGTGTTGATGACCTCATTTCTTACTGTGTTGAAGTGGAAGAAGAATCAAAGAAAGGTGAAGAGGACTCAAAGAAGGGAAAAGAAGTAACTGTGAATCTGTTGGAGAAAACTCACAGGAAGAGATTTGGAAACAGCAAGCATCACAAGGGAAGTTCATCCAACTCTAAACTATTTGTGAAATCTGACATTAATAAAAATAAGTGTGCCAAAACTTTAGATGTTAAAAAAATGCTTCTTTTGCAAGAAAACTGGTCATTTTAAGAAAGAGTGTGAGAGTTTCAAGGCTTGACTGAATAAGAAAGGATTTAATAAGGAAAACCACTCTACCTAGAGAGGAGACAAGAGTGTGCACTGCAAATGGTCAGTAAGTGACTGTAAGAGCAGTAGGAGTTGTCAAACTTCTATTCAGAAATAACTATGTATTGGAATTAGAAAATGTGTGCTATATTCCTGAAATAAAGAGAAACCTAATATCTGGTTCTCAATTTGTATATATCTAAAGATGGTTTTGAATTCTCTAGTGATAATAAACTGATGTATTACTATTATAAATCAATGTGTTTTGGTAATGCTGTGATAACAGATGGCTATTGGCTTGTGAACTGTGTTTTTGCTCAAACTGAACAATCTGCAGAATTTTCAAAAATCAATGCAGATATCTTCAATATTGGAAGTAAGACCATTAAGAAAAGAAAATTTACTCAAGATCAGTCATCCTTCCTATGGCACAGAAGGTTGAGGCATATTTCAAAGAAAAGACTACATGATCTGATAAAACAAGGCATTCTTCCTAATTTGGATTTTGAAACCTGCATTGACTGTTTAAAGGGGAAAATGACAAATTTGAGAAAATTTGATTCAAAACGAAGTGATGATTTACTTACATTGATTCACACTGATATTTGTGGTCCTTTCCAGTCAATTCAATTTGTGGAAATTGCTATTTCATAACTTTTATAGATGATTTTTCAAGATACTATTTTATATATTTAATACATGAAAAATCACAAGCCTTGGAATGTTTTAAAAAATTTCAAACTGAAGTAGAAAGACAAACTGGCAAACTTATCAAAACTGTAAGGTCAGATAGAGGTGGTGAGTTTTATGGCAGGTTTACAGAAAATGGACAGCAAAAAGGCCATTTTGCTACGTACCTACAAGAGTGTGGAATTGCTGCTCAATACACTACTCCATACAATCCTCAACAGAATAGTGTTTCAGAGAGGAGAAACAAAACTCTAATGGCCATGGTGAGGAGTATGATATTAAGATCAGGACTTCCAAAGTTCCTATGGGGCGAAGCACTAAAAACAACAAATTATATTTGCAATAGGACTCCAACTAAAGCAGTAATTGGTACCCCTTTTGAAAACTGGTGTGGTTATAAACCAAGCTTAAATCACTGCCATGTTTGGGGATGTCCAGCTGAGGCCAGAATTCATGTGAAAGATAATGGAAAGCTTGATTCTAAATCTGTAAGTTATTTTTTCATTGGATATTGTGATAAGTCTAAAGGGTATAGATTTTACTGTCCAAATAAATGCACTAGAATTGTAGAATCACATAAGGTTGTCTTTTATGACGAATTACTTGAGAAAATTGTACATATAGATGATGAACTTGAAACTAGTACAACTACTAGTCCTATAGCAAATTGGTTTATATACCCAAATACAGTGGAGATTACTGTTTTAGACATTGCACCAGTTGAATACATTTTGCCACAACAATTTGTTGCAGACAATGTAGAAATTGAAGAAGATGCTCAACATATTCCGGATGATCAGAATGTGGCAATAAATGAAGATAATGAAGAAAATGCAATTATACAAGAACCTGCAGAATTGAGAAGATCAGCCAGAGAAAGAAAATCTGCAATTTCTGATGATTATGTGATATATCTGATGTGGTAAATGAAGAAATAAACGAGTGTATAGATCCCATTACAATTAAGGAGGCTATGACATCACAAAACAGTGAGCAATGGAGACTAGCTATGGAAGAAGAACTTCAAAGCATGAAGAAGAACAAGGTCTGGATTTTAGTTGACAAACCTGCTGACTTCAAGGCTATAGAATGCAAATGGGTATCCAAAACCAAGAGGAATGAAAATGGCAATGTAGAGAGACACAAAGCTAGACTAGTAGCAAAAGGTTACAAGCAGCAAGAATGAATTGATTTCAATGAGACATTTTCTCCTGTTTCCACAAAGGATTCATTCAGAGTCATTATGGCTCTGGTAGCTCATTTCAATCTGGAACTACACCAAATGGACGTAAAAATAGCTTTTCTTAATGGACCGGAGAATTGGTTGAAGAAATCTACATGCAACAACTAGATGGTTTTGTTGAAGATATGAACAAAGTCTGCAAACTTCAAAAATCCATATATGGCCTTAAACATGCATCTAGACAATGGTATTTAAAATTTGATAAAGTCATTACAGATATTGGTTTCTATGAAAACAAACTTGATGAGTGCATCTACATTAAAATCAGTGGGAGTGAGTTCATAATTTTGGTTTTATATGTAAATGACATTTTACTTGCATGCAGTAGCATCAGACTCTTAAAGGAGGCAAAGAATTTTTTGTTAACTCAATTTGATATGAAGGACATGGGAGAAACACATTATGTTCTTGGCATTGAAATCAAGAGAGACCGAAAACAAGGTGCACTGGGGATTTCTTAGAAAAACTACATTGAAAAGGTACTTGAAAGATTTAATGTGCAAAATTGTAGAAGTGGTGAATGTCCAGTTTCAAAAGGAGATAAGCTACACAAAGGTCAGTGTCCCACTAACACCTTAGAAAAGGAGAATATGGAGAAGATACCATATGCAAGATTTGTTGGTAGTTTAATGTACATCCAAGTATGCACCAAACCAGATATAGCTTTTGCAGTAAATTAATTGTCAAGATTTCAATCCAATGCAGGCCATACTCACTAGATTGCTGGAAAGAAAGTACTCAGGTACTTAAAAAGGACTAAAGAACATATGCTGGTTTACAAGAAATTAGAAGATGAAGAGCTCAAAGTTGTGGCGTATGCAGATGCATCATACAAATCAGATTTAGATGACCTTAAATCTACTTCTGGTTATATCTTTCAACTTGCAGGAGGAGCGATCTCATGGAAAACATCAAAACAAGGTATTATTGCAACTTCAACTTTTCAAGCAGAATACATTGCCGTTTTTGAAACTACAGGTCATGCACTATAGTTAAGGAACTTCATAACAAGATTAAAAGTTAGTAGATTCTATAGAAAGACCTTTGCAAATTTTTTGTGACAATGCATCAACAGTCTTCTTTTCAAAGAACAACAAAAGATCTTCTGCTTCAAAGAACATTGATGTCAAATACTTTTCAGCCAGAGAAAGCGTAGAAGAAGGAGATATTGAAGTTGTTAAAATTGGAACAAGGGAACAACTTGCACACCCTTTAACTAAGGCCATACCATTTTCTGAATTCATTAAGCATGTTGAGAACATGAGAATTTTAGATGGCTTGCATAATGAACAGATATAATTCAATTTGTTTGGAAATTTTTCATATGTATTTGAATTGTGAAATAAGTACTCAACTCAAGGATAATATCTATTTCATCGATTTTATGCAGCTAGCACTACAGTCCTTATAAAATCATCAAATTCTTGTTTAAAACAGACAAGTATGATGAATTACTAACTCTATTAAATATGTCTATTCAGAATTGATTATTTCTGTAAAAGAAGACATATTACTGTTGCCTTAAAATTCATGTATTCATGTATTGCTGCACTATGATTTTAATACACTAATGTTTTATCAAAACATCAAGTTGTATTGATATCCTTGTATCATATATATGATGACAGAATTAAGCAGATTCATTTCAAAATTTAAATTGTACAAACTACAGTTTCATATCTTGTATGCATTAAAACATGAAAACTATGTCAACATTCAGTGGGAGATTGTTGGATTGAATGATGACATACGTGGATAAGTTTGATATGTAAAACATCATATGTGCTAAGTAAATCAAATGTAAAATCTGTTATAAGAACAGTTACAGAAATCTGATCTGATAAAGTAGTTATGGAGCAGTTTTCTTTGTGAAAGAAAACTACCTTATCAAAATGGATCATACATCTATGTATACTGATCAAATGGTCTGCTTATACACAACAATCTTCAAAAGGAAATGCCTCATTACATATGAAGAACCGAAGTGGAATAAGGAGTACAATTGATAGAACAAAACTTTTCTGCAAGTAAGTATAGATATTAGAAAATGTCTGTGTAAAACAAAGTGCATAAACCAGAATTACTATATATATCTGTGATCATGCTCTATATACGTAAATAGTTACGATTCATGTACTGCAAAATTAATTTAACACAAAGGCTAGCACAAAACTAACCATATACATTCTCTCTCTCTTTTTTTTCTTCAGAATATGGCGTCTCATGGATAGGGGCGAAGTCGGAGTTGAACATCAAGAAGGCCAAATTGAAAGGAAAGAAAAAAAATCTGAAAATTTTGAACCAGAATGAAAAAAAAGAACATAAAATAAAAAAAAAACCTTTTTTAACATCTCCGAGTTTCAAATTTAAGTAAAGTGCATCCACAATCAATCTTAAAATTACTGTATCATCATAAAATCTGTGTCATATATAAAAAAAAATAAAAGGTAATTATGCAAATTTAAGAAGAGCAGGATTCCCAGTTCCTACGCGGCTCCGCCACTGCTCATGGACCATTTGGTACCCTAAGGTCATCTCCAATAAGGGGTTCTAAACCCTATAAATATAGGGTACATTGTGAGTTTCACTCTCCAATGGTAAAAATGGAAGGTCTTAAACCCTATAAATATAGGGTGAAGTCTTAAACCAAGTCTCAAAAATGAGACCCGGTATGAGACCAGTCTCAAAATGAGACATGTGGGCCATGCTGGACAGAGGAGAGAGGGAGTAGCAGAGAGAGACGCGCGGGTCAGAGCACGTGATGGAGAAGCTCGCGTGAAGACGAAATGGAAGCTGCTGGGCGACGCGCGACGCGCTCCAGAAAGGAGAGAGTGAGCCGACAAGCTGGGCCCCGCCTGGGTCAGACCACGTGATGGAGCAGCGAAGGCAACGGCCAGAATTTTGAATCCAACGGTTATATGTTGGACGGCCAGGATTGAATACATTTGAAACCAACGGCCATTATTAATCAACAGATATAATTCCTTTTTTTTATATCTAAATTAGTTTTTGATCCAACGGTTTAAGATATACGATTTTAATTAATCGACGGTTCTTATTCAAATTAACTTTGATTTTTAATATATCAGTAAGAAAAGTGTAAAAAAATAATTAAAAATTTTGAATAATTTTTTGCCCGTTGCTACAGTAAATTTAGATTTCTTCTATAAATACCACACCCAAATTTCATTCATTCCACACCATTTCTTACATCCTCTCCAACATTTCCTCATCCCCATCATTTTTATTCATATAGCAAAATTTGTTTTTCTAGCACCATGGGTCCAAAGAAAGGGGCACAACAACCACGGGCACCACGCTCGGAAAATTGGAAAGAGGAGGAAGACAAGGATTTGTGCATTGCCGTGGTGAGTATTGGTGAAGACGCCGCCATCGGTACTAATCAATCGAGCGGAACCTTGTGGGATCGTATATATGAGTTTTTTGAAGGTATCAAGCCACCCAATCTTCCGAAGCGAACCGCTTCAAGTGTTGAGTCTCGATGGAAGAAGATCAATCCCGCATGCATGAGATGGCGCATAGCATTAAACCGTGTCATCGCAAATCATTAGAGTGGCGAAAATGATCTTGATGATGTAAGTATTTTTATTCGTCATAATAAAGATATCATTAAAATTAATTATTCCTAGTCACTTAAAATATAGTTAAAATAAATAACCACAACTATGTTTATTTCAATTGTTTGTAGATAAGGAATGCCAAGTCGAATTATTTCGATGAATCTCGTGGAGAGCATTTCGCATTTTTGCATTGCTGGGATATCTTGAAGGATACACCAAAATTTTCAAATCCCCCATCAATGGAAGAGGATACCACCAATTTTGAGACGCCTATCAACTTGGATGATAACGATTCACCCGGAAATATGTCAACTCCAAGCATGCCACCTAGAGCTAGGCAAGATCGTCCAATGGGACAAGAAGCGGCCAAGGCGGCAAAGAGAAAAGGTAATCAAGAGCTTTCAATAAGTATTCATGATCAAATGAAAAGGCTTGCCGATCAAAATGATAGGGATCATGCACGAAGGGAACAACTCTACCAAGAGGCTATGTCGGCTCAACAACGGGATGAAGATGCTCGGACAATGATGGTGGATCCTACTACATTTTCACCTTGTAAAAGAGGGTATTGGGAGAGGAAGCAAAAAATGATACTTGAGCGAGAGGAATTAGAAATGGCACAAAATTCATCTTCTCGGCCATTCCGTACCCCTCAAGCATCTACACCTCCTCATGGCGGATCAAGTTCTTCCCCCTCTCTTCCGCTCGATCAAACGCAGTGGTATCCTAATAATAATCAAGCGTGAGAACAAGTTCGATCTCATTTATGATGTTGCTTGCGGCTTAATTTAAGTTGTTTCTTAATTTAAATTGTTGTTTTTAATTTAAGTGGTTTCTTAATTTAAATTGTTGTTTTTAATTAATTATGTAGTCCTTATTTGTTTTATTTAGGTCTTGTATTTCAATTCATACAACAACCAAAATAAATTAAATGCTTAAAACCATACAAGCACAAAATCAAATTCATACAAGCACAAAACCATATAATGCATACGGGGTCCAATTTTTCTGTTTTTTTTTAAATTAATATTATATTTATTTATCATGTATAAGAATAGTTTACAAATTTAAATTATTATTTAGAACAACACAAAATAAAGAAAAAATGAATATATAAATTTAGGACTTTAAGTTAGAACCCCTACCATTGGAGTTGTACCAAGTCTTATATAAATAGTGTCCATTTGAGGTCTCATAATAGGTTTAAGACCTCATTATGAGACTTCTCCATTGGAGATGCCCTAACAAGATGATGTAGAATTGGTAACTGGCTCTTAAGTCTAAACTTTCATTAATTCATTCTTTTAGTTGGGCTTTGATCGATCAATGATAGGATCAGCTCGTCCACTGGAGGGGTTGTGCCTCTTCGGCCTGCGTGCTTAGTTTTAGGGCCCTTCTGGAATATTATAGCCTTCTGGGAAAGGTTGTTGCGGCGGGGCCGGTGGTAACTGCATCAAGAATTAAAAGTTGGGATTATTCCGAGTGAAGCATATTTGACGAGTCAAGACTATACTTTTAGAAGATTTAGCAGTAATATCGGCTGGCGACACGTGGACAAGCTCAGGCCACGATTCCGACATCTTACAAAAAAAAATATATATATATACTTTTATAGTTCTATATATATTATAGAACCTGTCAGTAAGTTGGAATAAAAAATAACAAGTATAATTCTTGTCCAAAGCACACATTTTTTCCAATGCCAGTAGTCAAGTTGCATACGTACGGAGACAGTTGATTTGACAATTAATATTATAATATATATAAGATATTCTACTAGATTCTGATTAAAGGACAAATTTAGACCAAAATTCTATTTAATCAAAATTCTACGATTAATACAAGATTTTTGTGTATTCATATAAATAGGCCATTAAGAAGTTAACAAATTATTATGTTGAGTTTATTTATCAGTTTTGTCTAAGGTTACTGTTTATACATATTAATATTGGGATGGAGAAATATTATAAAAAAAAAAATTCTGTAAATTTTATTGGAGAATAATCATCTTTTCTGAATTCATTTAATTCGTCTTGTCCAATATTATCCTTAATTTTTTTAAACATGAAATAGAAGTACTAGATGATCAACTAGAGAATTATATTATAGACATGCACTTTGACATTGAGTTCTTTGATTTGAGATGGATTATTGAGCTTGCAGAAAATAGTTCACCAAAAGAAAGATAAGACATATCCACTAGTTTACTTGCTTTTAACATTAGTATTGATTTTATCAGTAGCAACAACAAGTGTGGAGAAAGTATTTTTTGTAATAAATATTGTGAAGAGTCGTGTACTTAGCCGAATGGGTGATGAGTTGATGAATGATTGTTTGGTATCATACCTTGAAAAAGATATATTTGTTACTATAAATGATGAAGTTATCATGAAATATTTTCAGGATATGAAACCTCAACGAGGACAATTATTTTTGTAATAAATAATATTTTTTAAAGAACAATATAATATTTTATTTTATTTTATTCTATTCTATTTTTGAAGTCTTAATTTCGATCTCCTCCTAATTTTAAATTCTAACTCCGCCACGGTCATGAACAATGATCATGCATGATTTATTATGTTGGAGCCGAATGACAGGACCAGGCCTAGCTATTGCTATTGTTACTTCTGCATCTCATGCTGGTGCTGGACCCAGTATATTCGGGTTGGGACCGAACCGTCCGATCGATTTTGAAAGTCCAAAGACAAGAACTGAGCTGAACCATACGAGTAATTGGATTCGGGTCAGGCCCAAATCCAATCCCAGTATCCTTTGCTCACTAATCAGTGGTCGCTACACAAAGAGGATAAGACGGCTCCTTCCAATTTTGACCAGAAAAGAGGATAATGCTTCAATCAAATTAAACATGTCAAATAGTAAAATATTTGAAAAAAGGCAAATGTGTCAAACTTTGTTAGGTGAGCATTAATTTGCCTATTTAGGATTGGTGGTGTTTCGCCTGGACTATATTTTCTTAATGAATTAATAGATAATTACATATAAGGTCATTTAGGAATTATATTTTACACATAAGGTTATTTAAACTTTTTATCCTAATTAATGTCACTTTCTTTAATTCATATTTTCTGTCTTTCTAATTTTGTCCTTTTATATTTACTTTGGAGATCATTTATATTTTTATCTTAATTAAGGTCATTTTTTATCCATATTTTCTGTCTTTCAAATTTTGCCTCTTTATATTAACTTTTCAGGTCATTTTATATTTTTTATCCTAATTAAGGTCACTTTTTTATCCATATTTTTTATGCATAAAGTTCCAGTAAAGTAGTACTATCCAACAACTAGAGTAGTACTTTCTGAAAACTACAGTAGTATTTTCAACAAAGTTTTAGTTAGAATGCATAAAGTCCTAGTAGAGTAGTACTTTCTGAAAACTACAGTAGTATTTTCAACAAAGTTTTAGTTAAAATGCATAAGTCCCAGTAGAGTAGTACTATCCAACAACTAGAGTAGTATTTTCTAAAAACTACAGTAGTACTTTCAACAAATTGTTGTAGTGCTTTTCATGAAACTGCCAAATGATGTTTTTTGTAACGTCTTCACTGTTTTTGGAGGCAATTTTTTATGAAGTTCACCCATGATATTGCAGAAGTCTCTCAATGACGATCTTATTTGGACCTTGGGTTTTTTAGGGTTCTCCATTTGTGCAATTTCTGCAAAACAATAAGACAGACCATCAAAACACTACATACCACTTACATAAATTCTATATACTACTCACAGACAGCACTACACACTACACACAAATTTCTACACACTACTCACAGACAGCAGTGCACACTACTCAGGACAGCAGTACAAACTAGTTCAGAGCAAACAACAAACTACTCATGACAGCACTACACACTACACACACCAGGTCTACACACTACTCACAGACAGCAGTGCACACTACTCAAGACAACAGTACAAACTAGTTCAGAGCAAACAACAAACTACTCAGGACAGCACTACACACTACACACAACAAGTCTACACACTACTCACAGACAGCAGTGCACACTACTCAGGACAACAGCACAAATTAGTTCAGAGCAAACAACAAACTACTCAGGACAATACTACATACTACACACAACAAGTCTACACACTACTCACAGACAGAAGTATAAACTAGTTCAGAGCAAACAACAAACTACTCAGGACAGTACTACTACAGAGCGGACTATATACTACTCACATACAATACTGCAAACTACTACAGAGCACACTACAGTCTGTACATACTACTACAGAGTAACATATGTACTACCACAGATTATTATAGACACTACTACGTACGTAACAACCAAAACACAACAATCTGCCTAACAACCAAAGCACACTACAGTCTGTACATACTACTACATAGTAACATATGTATTACCACATATTATTATAGACACTACTACGTACGTAACAACCAAAACACAACAATCTGCTTAACAACCAAAGCACACTTCTGCATACAAATAGATCTCCAACGCTCAGAGGGAGAGAGAGAGAGAGAGAGAGAGAGAGAGAGAGAGAGAGAGAGAGAGAGAGAGAGAGAGAGAGAGAGAGAGAGAGAGAGAGAGAGAGAGAGAGAGAGATATCGCAAACCTATAAATCGAGCCGGCAGCGTCCGAGGCTGCTGCTTTACGCAAAGTTGTAGGCGGCAAGTGGCGAGGCTGCTGCTTTGTTAGCGACGGAGGTGTGCAGTTGAGGTTGTTGGGTGCGACGCCGAGGAGGGAGAGTGTTCATGATTTGATTTTGGGATGGAGCTTTGCTAGGGCATGATTTGATTTGGAGAATTTGGGTTTGATTTTGGTCTGAAATCAGAGAGAGAGAGAGAGAGAGAGAGAGAGAGAGAGAGAGAGAGAGAGAGAGAGAGAGAGAGAGAGAGAGAGAGAGAGAGAGAGAGAGAGAGAGAGAGAGAGCAGGTTCATATAGATGGTATTAAACGTAAATAAATTGAATGTAAGAGTTTTTTGTTAAATCATGTGACCTTATTTGAGTTAAAAATATCATATGACCTTATACATAAGTAATCTTATGTAAATGACCTCATGTATAATTTACCCATGAATTAATCCTTAGATCGTAGATCCGGCACTACTTCAGTTCCGTGCACGTACAGTACGTAAACAGAAACTACTAGCTAGCTAAGCTATAATGGATTTCATCCTCTTCCTGATAGTTCTCTTTGCTTCTCTGTATGTATTTTATAAACTCATCCCTAGTAAGCCAAAACAGAATGAACAAGTATCGGCTTATCCGCTGCCACCAGGTAGCACAGGGTGGCCGATCATCGGTGAAACCCTCGAGTATTTACGCACAGCCAAGAAGGGTGTTCCGGAGAAGTTTGTGAATGATAGAAGAAACAAATACTCCTCCTCCTCCTCCACCTCATCATCATCATCATCAGAAAACGCAGCAGGCGATTCGTGCAAGGTGTTCAAGACGTCGCTGCTCGGCGAACATATGGCGATGCTGTGCACGGCTGCAGGAAACAAATTTTTGTTTTCAAACGAGAACAAACTAGTCAAGACTTGGTGGCCATCTGCCCTGGATAAACTTTTCTCCAACTCCGCAGAGACCATCCACACTCGCAACGAACTCGCTCCATTTCTCAAGCCTGGTGCGCTCCGAAACTTTGTAGGCATCATGGATAAGGTCACTAAACACCATTTCGATACGCATTGGTCCTCCTCCTCCTCCACATCATCATCATCTGCAGAAGAAACACCAGTGATCAAAGTCCACTCACTAGCAAAAAAGTATACCATCAGCTTATCATGCAAAGTATTCCTAAACATCGAAGATCCCCAAGTGATTGTTAATATTGAGAATCACATGCGACAATTAAGTGTGGGGATGACTTCAATCCCAATAGATCTTCCAGGCACAAACTTTAGGAGAGGCATCAAAGCAGCCAGGCAAATGGAGAAGGAGCTTGAGAGTTTGGTTGTGCTGAGGAAACTAGATCTCATGAATCTGAATTTGATTGATCATGCACAATCAGTACCTGCTCATACGCCGCAAGATGTAATGTCTCGATGGTTGTTGGAAACAAGTAATAGCGGGGAAGAGAGGACGGTATCCCGCATCGCCAACGACTTGTTTGCTCCATTAGTTGGTGCTTATGACACTTTGATCATTACAATGTGCTCCACGATCATGTTTTTATCACAACTTCCTCAAGTATATGACGCAGTCCTTAAAGGTACACGAATGATTTATATGTTCTTCCTATCATATAAGTTTAAGTGCCTAGCTAGCTATGGATGCTTTCTTCTATCATCTGTATCGAACTGACTGAATAATGAGAGGAAATGGTGTAGTGTACATAAATTTAATTATTGCGTATAATCATTGCAAATAATAATGTACAAGAATGAATGTTGCAGAGCAAAAGGAGATTGCAGATTCAAAACTAGCAGGAGAGTTACTCAATTGGGAAGACATACAAAAGATGAAATATTCATGGAACGTAGCATGTGAAATGTTACGATTGCAGCCACCAAGTAGTGGAACATTTAGGGAGGCCAAAACCGATTTTATCTATGAGGGGCATTTAATTCCAAAGGGAATGAAGGTAATTACATATATGCATCTAAATATAACAAAGTTTCGTGGAACATATCGATCAACTATTTTAGAATTTAGTATCTAATATATGTATATACATGCATATTGCAGTTGCACTGGAATGTGTCTACCACACATAAGAACCCAGAATACTTTCCGGATCCAGAAAAGTTTGATCCGTCAAGGTTTGAAGGGCAAGGACCTCCTCCTTACTCGTTTGTTCCATTTGGAGGAGGTCCTCGAATGTGTCCTGGAAAAGAATATGCTCGGTTGGTGATACTGGTGTTCATGCATAACCTGGTCACAAGATTCAAGTGGGAGAAGGTTTTTCCTGACGAGAAAATGGTGATGAACCCATTTGCAGCTCCAACCAAAGGACTCCCTATTCGACTTTATCCTCACTAGCCTCTATGAACTCTGTACGCACACGTGTGAAAGTATATTGATTCAATATCAAGTTGAGAGAAGTAAAAAAGTGGAGAGGAAATATCAACTCAGATAGATGCGAGATATCCCAGCGTTGTGTGTTGTTTTCGGCCTCTGCCTTCTCTGTTTGTTCTCGTTTTGTTGTAACGGAAGTATTTTCAGACACAGAACATAGTCTATAACTCTATTGGTGAAGTAAAAGGTATAACAAAGTTACTAATATTCAGATGCTTAATGGTAGCTATCATAAAAATTTTGAATGACATCAAAACATAAATTTAATCGTTTCTTCATACTTGACATGATATTTATACAATTAGATCAGAAGCTTCCTAGTTTCAAGGAAAATCAATATCTGTGAGAATAAGCTGTAACAACTAGATTACAAGCAATACAACTCATATGCTTCTATCATGTTTCTCATGTTCCGCTGTGTATGATTTGTTAACCAAAAGGTTCTAAGCAAGCAAAAACTGAGCGTATACCTTGTTTTCTCAAATTTGCTGTCTCACTGACCATTAATAAGGTACCCTAAAGATGTAGAATTGGTGAACAGCTCTAGTCTAATATTTCATCCTTTTAGCTGGACCTTGATCAATGATGGGATCCACTGGAGGTTGTTGTGCCTCTCCTGCTTGCTGAGTTTCAAGGCCGTTATCAGATTCTCCAGTAGACACGGGAACATACCCTTCTGGGAAAGGTGGTGGCAGTGGGGCTGGTGGTAGCTGCATGATCAGTCATCAGTAGAAGCTATTCCCAGTGAAACTTTCAAAGATGTGATGAGAAAATAACTACTTGTTGTCAAGATCATACCGTTAACAGATTTAGCGTACGTGAAGTATACTGGTACTGAGCCAAATAGTTCATTAATGCAATTATATGAGCAGGGAGAACATTTGGTACAGTTATCTCATAATTACCTTCCGTGATAAGGATTGAAGAATTTGGTTCACTCGGTTAAATTCTTTATAATCAATTATCTCTTTCTGAGGCTTGGATTCAGCTGCTACAGTGTCATTCTCAGGATCAACTGTTCACAAATATCTAACTGAGTTATAATCATTGCATGAAGGTCTGCGACACAAAAAGGAACCTAATATATGCACCAAAATTTACAGAAAACATCAAATTATAAATGACATGCAAAAGGCATTAGCATTGCACTGGTGATTGCATCCATGACATGACATGCCCATCAATATAAAAACCAAGATATAAAAAGTACAAGTAAGATGAACAGCATGCAGAGAGATTACATTTGTTGAAAAATATCAGACTGATATTCCACAATGTATTTTAGAATTTAAACCATCAGGCAATTGTGCCACCATGAAGGTGAACACTTGGCTGAGAAGGGCCTTCTACAGCTTTTATGGTCCAAGGACCACAAGCCAACAAATTAAGACCAGGGAATCATCCACCACGTACAGATTCCTGTGTCTTACGAGGCCAGGGATAGAAAATCCAGAGATACAGAGGTACTGGTGCCCCAAAGCTAGACACAGATTTATTCCCATCCAATACATAAGATCCACATCTCTAACACAGTAAGACTGAAGAACAGATCTCTGGAAATATACATTGTATAAGGAGATTAAATATTGTTGCTATAGATAAGAAATAATGTAGATTAAATGGTTCCTACAAATCAAAGCCAGAGCACTTCCAAGGAAGTTCTTCCACTGAACCCAAGAGGTTCTCCAAATTACTATGTAAACCAATCGAGTGAAGTAAGAAACTAATATACAGAAGGGTTCCTGTCCAGATTTCAATAAAAGCTAAGATCACCAAGTAGTAGTAATCTTAATCCTCTTATACCAAAGGTTTGAAGTGTGGTCTAATTAATTATCATCCTTTAAAAGCTTACTAGGTTTTCCTCTCTAATTTTTGTATTATCACAGGTTGGAGAAGGATGATTGCACAATCTAGCTAGATATATGAAATAACTTTTCCGAATGTTCTCTGTCAGTCACAGCAGAAAATCTTCTGAGGGTAATTCACCTCCTTACACAAAGGCAGCTGAATCCAAAAAGGAGTTCTTGAAGAACAATTCGAAAAAATTGTGTGATCCATAGTGCAACATAAGCAATGATCATCAATGATTCAACTCCAAGTCAATATTTATGCATTTTATAGGGAAAATGTTCTCTCTTATGGTTTTCTGTAAATCAAGGCACAATCTCTACTAAAAGCTGAGCACTAGTCATATTTCTCACAAGAAAAAGAGTTTGAAAAAACTGCTCTGTCAGCCACTCATATTTCACACCAAAGCCAATTACACAACCCAACATTCTACAATCTGAATGTTACATACCAAGACTATATATTCTATAACACAACTGCAATGATTCCAATAAGCCATTATTTAATCTCTCGCTCATCACTCTGCAATTGAACAATCCAGTGTAGTATAATCTAAAGATTTATTTTAGCTCTAATGCCAAGGCATACTGAATTAATTATCTCATCCTTTCGACTGCCTGACATACTATGATTCGCTAAAGATCATATCATATAATGAACAAATTGAAAAGACTGGGGCTTACTTACCATAACCAATCTTCTCCAAATTCGAGGAAGCAGTGGTAAAAGCCTTTTGTATATGATAGAGGGTGCGACCCTGCAACATGTGCAGACTAATAATCAGGATAAAATAAACACTCTTCCTCTACGATTTCGAACAAACTATGCTGATGAATTCTGAAACCACGCAGCAGGATTGCTAATCTAAACTTAACCGCTACAAATCTTATTAATCTGAAGCGAATAACTATTCAACCATTCCAAATAAGACAACTTACAACTCGAGCAGCAAAAACACTGCAAAGTTGTGGCGCTTGATATATTGAACCATCCAACAGATAGTACGTCATCTGAGGCGTAACTTTCTCCGGACCATCCCTCTTTTGCTTGCGGATAACAAACAAGTGCGGCTCGTTAACTTCCGTCAGCATGTATTCTGTCCCAATCATTTTCCTATAAATACCAAAAACCATATATGCCTGAGACCACAGAATCACAAGTTGGTTGATTCCTGTATTATAATCTACTCCTCATCTAATTGCTCATCAATCCGGTTATCACATTATCCTTCTTTTCATTAAAAGGTTTATCTCTAATCTCTTCTTTCAAATCTTTGAACATAATATGATTCATGTACAGAAAGAAACATGCTTTCCCTTAAAATAAAAATAAAAATCACAAATACCAAATTGGGTACTCAAGTTTGCTAACAGTTATGACACCTGATCACCATAACAGTAAGATTCAATAGCAAATAAAAATAACAAAACTTGAAGAGCATTTCGAAAATTGAGAAGGGAGTTATTGCTTACGAGAGGTGAGAGATATCGAGGGGGTGAATCGCGCGCTGTCGGAGCTGTTCATTGTTACAGGTCCAGTCGTAGAAGGGAGAAATGGCGAAGTAATCGAAGACCAAATTGCGATCCAGAGGATACGAGCTAAGCCAAAGCTGGTCCTTGAAGCATATTCCGGTCATGTCCGTTCCAGGCGGCTGCGCTACAACTGGCGGCGGACAGCCGTCCATGTTCGGCGGCGTGGCCATTGAGTGGGTTTCTCACTCGCACACTCGCAATGCTACCTGGAATAGTCAATTTTACAAAAAGAAAAAATATATATTGGTGCTCTAGCTTTTCCAAAACATGACCTCGAAAACTTATTTTATATATGAGCTTGGCAAATTGGAACGCAGGAATACAATGAACAATATCTGCTTGTCAAATTAGGCCATTACACATGAACATGCATGGCACCGGCAGGACTCATAAAAGAAGCAGAGCACCAAAAAATAAGGCTACTTCTGGGAAATGGTCACCTGTTTTGTTATGTATGGATCACCGGTTATCACTAAAATGGAAACACTTTTACTACGAGTCGGTGAACACAATATAATCATGTATTTGTCACGATTACAATAAAACTTTTAATATTACTATAATAAGTCGGCCAAAATAATTCATTTCTATGACTAACGAATTCGAATATAGGACATGTTTTGTTATAAATCAATTGGTCAATATGACTATTATTTATCGGCTTAATTGATATATACTAGATATAAGCCCGCGTCTTGAAACACTTATTTATGCGCTTTTAGAGTACTTGAAATAATTTTGTTTATTTGGATACAATTTATAGTGAAGCCGAATTAATGTACATAGATTAGGATTAGGAGTTGTTTACATGTCCATATGAGACCCTATACTATTACAGTTACAAAATGTGGTCTCATTTGTCTTTCAAATGTTTTCCTTGAATGTGCCTAAGTTATGTACTTCAGCGGGCAAAGAATTTGATATCTCTCAGGCTTCTACAGTTGCAAATGGTAAAGAATAAGCAGATCTGTCATAGCCCCTTAAAAAATATTCCTGTACCATACGATATATATATATATATATATATAAACAATGGAAGTTCTTGACCAAGCCTTAGATACAATAAAAACAAACACAAAAATATCACACAAATGTACTCATACTCAACGTAATCAAAAGAAAAATGTACACATACATGAAACTGCTTCATATCTTGTATCACACAAATGTACGTATACTTAAGCTAAACGAAAGAAAAATGTAGTCATACTTAAAACCTGATTCATCTATTATATCATCAAAATAGAGTTCAATCTCAGACCATAACTAAGAGAGCTTTATAGTCTGTAGTCGTCTGGCATTCACAACAAAGCAAGGCACACTGTAACAAAATCACAGCAATGCCTAATCGAAACAACATGAATTTTTTTTTTGGTTACAATGAGGCCTAAAATAAATTCAGAACACAAAACTACCTAGCTACACTAGGAGTCCTAAATAGCTTAGGAAAAGCAACCTCATCGAGATCATCTTGCAAAACACTCAAGACATAAACAAGAGGCTCAAGAAACTCAACAAAACTCAAATCATGATCAATATTGTGCTTCGCAAGAGCATGAACAATCATGTTTTTCTCCCTTACAACATGAGAGAAAACCACACTCTCAAAGATCTTCAAATCATTCTTGCAACCAGTGATGAGAGAGTCAAGAGGATGATTGAAAATATTCTCAGCATAAATCAGATTAATCAGAAGAGCTGAATCAGACTCAATCTCCACAAATATCACATTCTGCTTAATCAGCAACTTAATACCAAAATGCAGTCCCCAGACTCCAGCCTCCAGAACTTCACCCCTCCCCAAGTTCACATGAAAGCCAGCAATCCAGTTTTCTTCATGATCCCTAATCACACCTCCAGTACCAATGTTACCATGGATATTCTTAGTGCCATCAATGTTCAATTTGCACCATAAAGCAGGAGGCTTACTCCAAGTAAAATAATGAACAAATCTGGATTTTGCCGTAGAATTCTGTTGATGGACAAGATCCCATTCTAAAGCAGAATCTAAAATGATCTTCACAGGATTACTAGACATGGAAAATGAGGCATCAAAAATGTGCTTATTCCTCCAATTTCATATATGCCAGCAAGCATTGCTAAACAACACACACCCGACTAACTTGTTGTATGGTGATCTTATTATGAATCTGAGCATGCAATCAACCATTCCAATCCAAACAAAAAGAGGAGAAGATGCAACTAGGCAAATTCATATCTCTCCAAATGCTCTTAGCTCTAGCACAGTCTCTAAAGAGATGAAGGAGATTTTCTTCGTGAAGGTGACAGGAATGGCATAAAGGGTATGCAGTTAACTTCCTTTTAAATCTGTGAGCACTTGTCAACAATTTACCATGCATCACAGTCTATAAAAAGGTTTTCTGCTTGGGAGGTATCTTCAACTTTTAAGTAAAAGACCACATAGGATTCACACCATCATAATCAACGATAGACTGATAGGCAGACTTGACAGAGAAGATGCCATTAGAGAAAGCCTTCCAAATCTGAACATCACAGCCACATCCTTCAAACCCAGTAGGCACACTGATTATAGATTGAACAATCTCAACAGGAAACTCCTCAATAAGTTTGTCAATATTCCAACCATAGTCATCCCAAAATTTAGAAACAACTACAACAATATTAATTCCATCACCATTCAAAGCATGATTCTCTAAAGGAGAGTATCACATCCAATCATCACTTCAAAATTTAGCCATTTTGCCATCATCAATCCTTTATTTTAGATTTTGCTTAAAGAGAGTAGCACTGTGCACAATGCTTCTCCAAGTATTAGAGTAATCCCCAGATACACTATACTCACTGTCAACCAAGCTTTTCTTCTTCAAATACTTTTTAGAATAAATTCTTGCCCATAAGCCTTTATCATTTTAAAACATCCTCCAACTAGATTTAGCTAACATTCACTGTCTTCCATCCTGCTTCATTGACATTATCCACAATAAGGTGAGACAGTTTCTCCATCCACAAGACAAAAATATAAGGAGATATGGGGTCTACTTGTCTTATACCCCTCTTAGCTTCAAACTGTTGAGATAACTCCCCATTTAATGACACCTGAAAACTGGTAGATGTGACACAATGCATGATTAACTTGACAAGCCTCATAGGTAGTTGACATTCATGCAACACAAAAGCAACGAAGCTCCACTAAGCTTTAGACAAATCCACCTTCCATTCAAAGAAACCTTTCCTTCCAAAATCCTTTCTGAATTTGAGTAGTAATTCTTGAGCTATCATGATGTTATTAGAAATATGTCTTCTAGGAACATACCTAACTTGATTTGGACTAATCAGTTGCTGCATCACATGTCTGATCTTTGCTACTATCATTTTTGAGATATTTTATACATTGTAGAACACAGGCTAATTGGTCTAAAGTTTATCATGTGTCGAGGGCCATCAACTTTGGAGATGAGAGTAATGATAGTGTGATTTAAGCCAGAAGGAAGAACACCAGACCTGAAAGCATTTGTAGCTATCTCCACAAGATCATTAGCACGAATTTTTCAATGCTTTTGAAAAGATAATGTAGGAAATCCATCATGTCCATGAGTTTTGAGATGACCAATAATAAAAAGAGCATTTCTAAGTTCCTCATTAGAAACTGGCTTTATCATATTAGCAACACTCTTAGCATCAATGCAAGAAAATAGCCAAGGAATAAAGAGTCTTCTATCATCCAATTTAGGCTCAAAGAATAAACCTTTGAAAAACTGAACAATAATAATTCTCATCTCCTCAGGTTCACTAGTCCACTGATCATTTTTATCAAACAAACCTTCATTTTTATTCCTCTTTCTTCTAACCACAGTAGTTAAATGAAAGAAACTAGTGTTTTCATCACCTTCAAGCAACCATTTGTCTCTTGTTTTCTGCTTCCAGTAAAGATTCTCTTGCTTGAGAAGTAAGTTATACTCCTGAATTAACTCATCTTCCAACTTCTCAAGAAAGAGATTTGGACCTTTGTCTTTAGCCTTTTGGATACCTCCTATTCTAGCTAGGAGTTATTTCTTCCTTCTAAAAAGGTTCCCAATAACCTCATTATTCCATTGACTCAATTTAATACCTAAATTTTGAATTTTCTTCCGAAAATTGGGACTAGCATGCTGCCAATTCTGAGAAATGAAATCAAAATAGTCAACATGGGACATCCACATAGCTTAGAACTTAAAGGGACTGCACCTTCTACTTCCAGCAACAATAAAGTCCAGATGAACCAAAAGAGGGCCATGGTCAGATCTGGTTTTATGTAAGTGCTGAACAAATGCCTCCTCAAAATAGTTTTCCATTCTCCACAAATAAAGGCTCTATCAAGCCTTTCTCTCACAGTTCCATTAGACCATGTATAGCAGAAGCCCTTAAAGCCAAGATCCATTAAAGCATTCATGTGCACCCAATCTTTCAGACCTCCAAATTGTCCAACAGAACCACCACATTTATCCTTCTCATCAACAAGTTCATTGTAATCACAAATGATATAACAAGGAAGTTTTTGCTACTAAATCAAATTTTCCAACACACTCCACAATTGTCTTCTAAGAGTATTCACAGGACTCCCATAAACAACACATAAGAGCCAGGGAGGCTTATTAGAGTCTTCAACTTTCACAACAATAAACTGAGTGTCACTGTTAATATAGCTAATCTTAACCTTAGAGTTATTCCAAAGCAACCATATTCCACCAGAAAAACGAACAGCTTCAACCACTCTAAATTTATTGAAGCCAAGATTAAACAAGGCTTTAAAATATCTAGAGAAGGGAACTCTAGGCTCACAAATAGCATTCAAATTCAAAGAATGCATTTTCACTATGTCTGCGATAACAGACCTGAAACCCTCACTTCCTGCCCCTCGAGCATTCCAAAAGAGAAATTTTGACATAATTGCAAAAGTAAAGAAGGGTGGGGATGACCCCTTAAGCATCAACCATATCCTCCCCAACAGAAGAGGGAGAATCATCATCTTTTGGTAATATGCTATTGTCAGAAAAAATCTGATCAACCAATTGCTCAGAAACAACTTCCATATCATGAGTCCTCGTGCAATCATTCACAATTTCATCTAGAAGTATATGACCAAATATAGCACCAACTTCCTGTGTTGCCAAAACCATAACATCAAAGGAAAGTTTTTTTTACAATTAAGGGCTCCCTTGGCAATAACTACAGATTTGGTATTTTTTTTTCTTTGATATTTATGCACAGATCTTGATTTAAGAGATTGATCAATCTCATTAGATACATCCTGCATAGGTTTCCAGGCTTTACAAGCCATTGTGATGACCTTACTCCCATTAGTAAAACCACTGTTATCCACTTTTACCTTCCCCTTAGTAGTGTCAGACTTGCTAGACACTCCAGAAGAAACATTAGACTTAGTGGAAGGCCATGCAGCCTTCACGGAATTCTTCTTCTCCTGCATCACAGAACTAGTTCCCAAACCAGCATTGATAGCAACTAATTTGGAAGTAGTAGGTTCAAGAAATTCATCCTCAATAACATCAACTAAAACTTGGTATCTAGAAGCAGCCTTCCCTTTAACAGCAGTACTGCCACCATTCTTCTTTTTACTTTTATAGTTAATCATAATCCATGTCCCAAATTCAGGCTTATCCATAAGATTCTTTGTATCATCAGCGAAAGTAACACCAGCATGCTGCATATCACAATCAGTCTTGCTAACTTGCAAATTATCTACACCAACATCCATAATTTTGGGCCTTTCACTTACAGATAGGCTAGCGGTCACATCATTAGTTACTACAATGCAACTTTCCTTGGCATTTCCATAACAGCCATAGTTGAAACAAATTAATGAAACTCCTTCATAAACAACCTTGTAAGCAACACCTTCCACTTCCACCACAAGCAATAAAGGCTTACTAAGGTCAATTTCTACACACATTCTAGCAAATTTTTCCTTAACTTGACTTAGATTCACTTCATCAATTTTAACCATATCACCAAGAGTTGAACCAATTTGGGACAAAGTAAAAGGTGTAAAAAATTTCACAGGTAATTCCACAATTCTCAACCAAAGAGCCATTTGGTCAATCTGAGCAATTCTGGGATCAAAAGTAGAAGTCTATTTCCTCTCAACCAAAGTTTGTTCAGCCAAAATGCAAGGACCACCACATAAGGCATTCTGCATATCATCTTCCAAGTTAAACTTCACAATGAAGTAGTCATTACGTAAGTCAACAAGCTTCCATCCTCCTTTCACCTGCCATTTATGGCGTAAACCTCTTAACAAGAAGTCAAAGTTGTTGACAGAGTTATATTTTCCCATAAGTTTTACCACCACAACACATCTCCACTGCAAATCAAGCCTGTTACGAACCTTACAAAAAAAGAAAATGTTCCTGCCATATTTTCCAGTAGAGACAACACAATTTGTCTCAGAAAACTCATAATCATCCATAATAGTGTCAGAATGACGCTTAATTAGACTGATAAGCTTCTTAGCATAGCTCATCAGAGCACTGGATACAACTGTAGCGGTGTTAGCATCAACCTCCTCAACTTGCAGAGCAACAAGCTTAGAACTCAAATCAACTCCATTCTTCGTACGTTTTCTCTGAGAAGTCATAACAGAATTCCCTCTGCCACTTCCCTTAGGAAGGGCAAAGAAGAAGAAGGTACTCGAGGAATCCACCAGTTCATCGGCGAACACACCAAATCTGAAATCGAACGAGAATTGACCAAGCTTCAAATCGCCAACGGTACGAAAAAAGGAAATTTTCGTCGCGCGGGAGGCACGTTTAGTGGACGAATTAGTTAACTTGTTTTTTTAAACCGATTGTTTCGAGTCGAAACAACACCATTTGATACATAAAAATTAACACATTACACCAATGCTGATGTTTTCTTAATTCCTAAAATTCTCTCATTTTTGTCTAAAATAAAGAATAACAACTTAACTCAGTTATCATGCATAGGCCTATTAATGCCCCAAAGAGTTTCCATCAATCCAAAATTGCATAATCAAGCTAAAACAAAAATGGAAAATCCATGGTTTCTTCTACAGAATTTTCACAGCCAAGCAAACAATATTTCATGACAGCAATTTCCAATATCAGTTTCTAAATATTTAAATCTTGGAGTCCATACGAAATCCAACACCAGGTACTCAAGTACTCAACACCATATATCACATCATATGCATTCGAATGCTAAGTAGAGAAAGACGCGTAAGAGTTCAGACTCTGGTGGTGAAACAACCATATATCTAATCACATATCAATACCCAACAGCACACCTATGAACAAATTGAAATCATGTATATATATGTATATATTCGTAGAAAGAAACATTTACCTATTGCAGCATTTGAGATTACCAGAGTCCTGATTCACAGTTAAAAACGAAGAAAGTAGGGAGTTAATTGAGAGATCAAGTAGTCATATGTGATCCTACATAACCCATACAATTAAGAATTTTTGTGATGAAACTTAATACAAAACCCTTATAACCATTCCTATATAAGCCTAACCATTCCCAGTTCGTGGTGGTCAAATTTAACACAATTCCCATGAAACTTTTGAAGAAAAAGATGAGCACCAATAAAATTGACCACGAAAATTGAATAAAAATCTTACCTCTTCTTTGGAAGATTGAAAATTTGATATTCCCAAATAAAAAATTGGATAGAGCTACTGAGTTAAACCCTGGAGAGAGAAACGAAAGAGCAAATAGGGGAATGAGGTTTTGGATGATGCTTAAGATAAGAGATTGAGATGGTGTAGGTATAGGTTTTGGCATTCCATGTCAAAATAGGAAATCTCTGTCACTAAATGGTCAAAGCCTGTTCTAAGGTATACCTTCTTTTTGTATACTTAGATGAGTTGTCTATTAGTGTACATGTTGATTTGCTTCTGTTGTGTGATATGTCTAGTAGATTGAGTTAGTTAGAATTGTGATATCACTATTTTAAGTGATTGTATTACAGTTTTCTAATTCTATTTATTAGGTATTAAATAACCTAATTTGTGTGATCAAAAGTTGATTTGACTTGGCAAGAATCCTGGTGATTACATTGATTGAGAGTTTGTGTTGAAATACGATTTTGCTAGGCTTACCTCTGTTGGTTTCTCTATATATATACAAACTAGACATAATAATAAGTGTAGATATTGTGTGCTCATTTCTTGTGAGAGTGTGCCTATTCTTTATAAGAATTTTTCAGATGTAACCTCTTTTCCTTGAGAGAGGTAAAGATCTGGATTATAGTGAAGTGTTCACTGAAGAAGTTCAAGCCAAGCTATCAAGATTGAAGGAGATTGGAGGTTTCCTGCTGCTACTAGGAAAGGAAGTTCTATAGCAGTCTTGATCAAGCTAAATTGTGTAATCTATGAAGGTTCATAGAAATAGATTTGTGTTATCTTTCTATGTATTGATTCTTGTTGTTAAATAGTTTTTGCTTATTGGATTTAGGATTCCCTGAGTTGGAGTCCCGCAGTTGTTTTCCTCCTTGAGGTTTATTTACTGCGCAAATAATTGTTCTATGTTTTGTGATATCTTTCTTTAGCCTTTGTTCTGTCTACTACTAATAGGCTACTTATATCTGTTCTAGTACTTTCAGATGGAGATGGTGAGGTCGGAGATTGGCGGAGACAGAATAGTAAGCAGCTCTATGGGAAGTGAAACTGGTAAATCAACACGCAAAGGACAGCATGGTAAATTACACACAGGCCGGTTGAGCCGCATTGTTCATCAGCTACTATGAATAGTACACATCTGCAACAACTTTAGTAGTCAATACATTTGCTACCACAAATTTTACAAAAATGGTACTTATCGGTCAAATGATTTGCTATAAAAAATTAACTAAAATTGTTCACACGCTTTGATGATTTTTTTTTAAAGGACCCCCATAAATATTGAGTGTTTTGCTAGTTTCCAACCGAATTCGGCCTGAATAGTACAAATAGAGCTGACAAATACCATAACCTACCAACTATTCTTTACATGCACTGAGCTCAAACAACATCAAGCTTACTTACGTCTTAAAAAGATCATGAAAACTATGAAAAAATGAGTTAAATATACCCCTAAGCACGTAATTGTGGTATGTATGTTAACACTAACAAATCATGCAATCTATAAAAGATGCATATAAGCTGAAGATACCAAGAGTGCCAACTAGCATCCAAAATAAATAAGATCGTAATTAGTAAAAATTAAAAATCCAGAAAACCCTAAAAGCACGGCCTACAAAAATTGAGGCCCAAAGTCACAAGCCCAAATAATTCTCTCACAGCAACCAAACCACCGCCGCCTCAGCACAATAAGAAGCCATCCATCTCGCTCTGGCACCCCACCTCGTTTGCCAGCCATGAACTCCGGACAAAGCCCAGTGACCACCCTCCTGACCAGCCGTCGTGGAAGCCCTAGCCCAACACAAAAACCACTGTCCGTCCCACATAACCCATTGGGCCCTGACGTCAAGAACTAGGTCCATAAGTTAGTGTGAAGGCCCCAAATGGCTAAATCATATCCAGGCCACTTGCAGTATCATATCGTGTTTGGTTTTCTGATAATAAAAGAAAATCGTTGCCGCGTCTGCTCCTTCTTCTCGTTGCACGGCAGAACAGAAGGCATGCATGATCCAAATCCTGCCTAACTAAATATGAACTAAAAATTTTAACAAGTGAAGAAAAAAGAGAGAAGGAACCAGCTAACTGATCATTCTTGAATTAATATGTAATAGTAACGACCAACAATATAATCCAGCATCTAGCATACTAACGTCGAAAGACCGGAGACCGAAACTGCTAGCTCTTTCTTTGTTTTGGCGAAATTAAGGTTCTAGGGCTACCAAAATTTGCATATAAATATCATGAAACTTGCATGCCTCGGCAATTCACTTAAAAATTTTTGATCCACAATCAAAATATCAAAGCAAGCAGCTGATAACAAAGCCAATGGGGATTTATACGTTCGTCCTCTCTCTGATAACTCTCGCTGCTTCTGTCTACTATGTCTTTTGGAAAATCTTCCCTAGTAAGCTCGAAAAGAATGAACTAGTTTCGGCTTATCCGCTGCCACCAGGAAGCACAGGTTGGCCCTTCATCGGTGAAACCCTTGAGTTTGCACGCACAAGCAGAAACGGTGTACCAGAGAAATTCGTAAATGACAGAAGAAACAAATACTCCTCCTCCTCATCATCAACAACAAATGCAGCAAGTGATTCATGCAAGGTGTTCAGGACATCGTTCTCGGCGAAACTATGGCAATGTTGTCATTGTTGTGCACACCAGCAAGAAACAAATACCTTTTTTCAAACGAAAACAAACTGGTGAAGGTGTGGTGGCCATCTTACTTCGATAATTTGATGCCCAACTTCCACGAGAAAAAGAACAACTTTTCCTCAGAGTCCATTCACAGTCGCAAAGATATCGCTCCATTCCTCAAGCCTGGTGCACTCCAAAACCATGTACACATCATTGGTGAAGTCGCCAAACACCATTTCGATACACATTGCTCCTCCTCCTCATCTCCCTCGCAGGAAAACCACGTGGTCAAGGTTCACGCACTAGCAAATAAATTTACCTTCACATTGCCATGCAAGATATTCTTAAACGTCAAGGATCCCGTTGTGATTGCTAAGATGGAGGAACACATGCGACATATAACTGTGGCGATCGCTTCAGTGCCAATAGATCTTACAGGCACAAACTTTAGGAGAGGCGCCAATGCATCTAAGCAAATGCAAAAGGAGCTTGAGAGTTTGGTTGTGAAGAGAAAATTAGAGCTCATGAATCAGAAATTGATTGATCCAATCAGTACCTCAGTACCTCATGATCTATTGTCTAGTCGGCTAATGGAATATGTAGGCAGCGACGGGGAAGAGAGGAATGTATCGGGCATCGCTGGCAAGTTGTTTGGTCCATTAATCGGTGCTTATGAAACCTTTGTTAGTACAACATGCTCCATGATCATGTATCTTTCAGAGCTTCCTCGTGTTTACGACGCAGTCCTTAAAGTACAGTATACGCTAACTAATTTGAGAGAAATTATTTTAGGCCTCAAATCTTACATAGCATGTCACATCATCACAATCATGCCATGTCTTATACACCTCATACTAGCCAAAGAAAATCATACCCTTATATCTAATATCTATTATTTATTCATATTAATTTAAAACATAATTTTACTAAACAATTCCTTATACAACTATAATTCTACAAGAAATTCAATCAATAGATTCAAAACTTCTATTGATTCTACCATTGATTGCGTATTTGGATTCCAATATATACAAACTTGAATGACACGAGTAAATCTACAAACAAAGATCGATGTTTTTTTTTTGTTAAGGAAGATCGATGTTGGGTGATGAAGATGGCTTGGTGATTTGTTGGTCTTCTGGTTTCATGCCTCCTTGTTTTGAACCCAGAACATAATACGAATTAGTAATTGCAAAAACTTGAGAACCAAGACCATCACTTCACGGAAGATTGAAAAAAAAAATCTGAAGGGGAAGTGGGTACAAATAAAGAGGTTGCTAGTCTACAATTTTTCAAGATCTTCTCCTACTTTGAACTCTTCAAGATCTTGTTTTTGTTTCCTCTATTGGTTTCACCATTTCACAACATTTTCTCCTTCTTGCTGAACTTGATTGTTTCTTGTGTATTTTAATTTCTCGATATGTTTGTTTTTAGGGTTTATCAATTTGTTGGTGTTGTTGACGTAATATATATACATATAATTTAATATTATATATAAGGGCAAGTTTAGTTGTGTAATACTAGATAGTTTCTTATAAATTTGCCGAAAATATGACATATTTTGTCACATAAAATTGAGGCCTTGGTCTTATTGAGACCCCCTAAAATTATCTTAATTTGATATCTATCAAACTTTGTAGCGCATGTTAAATTTTTGACATAGACTAAGGGGGTATATTCAACTATGGATTTTGTAGGATTGTTTTGTATTTTAAAAATCCTTAAAATTTTTGATGTATTCAATTTAGATTTTAAACAATCCTTTAAAATTTTGATGTGTTCATTTTGGATTTTAAACAATCCATAAAAATCCTGTGTTATTCAACAATCCACACATTTTTAAAGATTTCATTAAATAGATGATTTGAAGAATTTTGAAGGATTGTTTACACACAAAATGACTCTTTGAAATCACGCCTCTCACCCAAGAGATTTCCATAAATTTTGATGGATTTCAAAATAGAACCTCTCTCTCTCTCTCCATTTTTCTCTACATACATCCTTAAAATCTTGGTGTCACAACAAAGATAACATCCTTATTAGTTTCATACCACTTCCTCATGGTTTAATTTCATTGATCACTTTAACTACTATACTTTTGATAATTAACTTCTATAGGATATATACTTTGGTTTAGTTAAAGAATACTATGACTTTATAAATATGATAAAAATGGTACCTCAAAACTTTATTTTATAGCAGTGAGATGTCTTCGTCTTCTAATGGTCTCTTCTAATTTAAACTATTGAGTGATCTATTATAATATATACAAATTTCCTCATATATAAGTGTTTGTAGTTTTTATTTTCAAACAATAAAGAACTTCATCTTCTATAGAAATGACAACATTACTTGATAATGGAATAATGAATGTTGAAGAAAATCAAGATAATGAGAACGTGAATTAGAAGACGGTGACGGTGTCAATTCAAGAGTGAGATCATTATGTTAGAAAAATCAAGATTAGTGCATTTCATCTTTGTATATGTGATAGTGTATTTTAATATTTGAGTTTTTTATTAGACTTTAATTATTTGAGATAATCCTTATAAATCCAACCAAATATTTATGATTCCAAATGGTAAGTAAACAGCTCAATGGAAATGATATATTCTCATTCCGATTCATTCTGATTGCGATTTTAGTTGATTCCGATTCATGATAATTCTCATTCCAAGTAAGTAAACGTGCCAGCAGTATTTCAAACCCGAAACAGCTACATATCACAAGTTCACAATAGTTTAACAAACTCAATTTGTATCTTCTGGACAATTATTTACCACTTGCAGTGATCAACACGCAAAATATGAAGTGTCTCTTCTGATTAATCATCTTGATTGTTGTCATCATTAAGAATATCGATCACTAGCTTTCCAAAAAAAGAATATATGTTAGGAGCTACGTGAGGAAGTTATACACAATTGAGATGTGCAAAGAAAATGTAAAAGAGGAGACACAAGGATTTACGTGGAAAACCCCAAAAAGAATCGGGGAAAAACCACGGGCAAGTAGGAGGATTTCACTAGAAGAAAAAGGGAATTACAAGGTTGATGACACTTCTCTCTCAATCTAGAGAAGAATACTACACTACTCTAAACACAACTCTCTCACACTTGGAGGAGTTTACTAACACTAGAGTGTATGATATGGTGGACTCTACGTAAGGGAGGCTAGAGGGAAGAGGGGATTAGGCTAGCTTGGTTATGATGCACACACAAGAGAGGAGCACCAATCCTCTATTTATAGAGGTGTTCCACCTCCTCTCTTTCTTCTTGAAGCTTCTTGATTAATCTTCTTCCTTCACCAACTATCCTTTTCTCCTCTCTTCATTTCTTTTCTAGTTTCTTCTTGATTGTTCTACTCCATCTCTTCTTACTCTGCTCTAGCTCATACCACCAACATCATTCTTAAGCTTGAATAATCAAGCTTCATCTAGATGCTTCTCATCTTGATTATACTTCTACCTTCTAGAATTCTCTACACCATAAAGTGGTCTTTACTTTAACAGTATATCATTAGTTGTATTTGCTGACTCCTTGGAAGAACGATCTTAGTTCTTGAATCTTGATAAAGGAATCGAATAAGGGTTTTATTAACAGAGTTATAAGAAAAACAAGCCACTTGTGCGGAATCAAGAGAAGAAGCATGTGCTAAGCAATGAGGTTTGGGGTGACTATCAAAGGCATGCTTTGGGTTGAATCAAGGAGACAGGACCACTGACTAGGATTCACAATTCTTAAGAGAATGTCTCTTGCATTGATTACCACATAAATTACATAAAAAAAACACTTACACAGTTAAGCATCTAGGTCCAAGAAAAACTCAGCTCAAGTATATTGGAGACATTAGACAGTTAATCCAAAACCGGATTTGAGAGAGAGAGAGAATCACTTTCTAGCCCCTTGATCTCAATCATAGGGGTTATAATTGCTCGTCCATTTTTGTATTAAAAGCAAGAATCGTCATGTGTAGGCTACATTATTCCCAGTACCTTGTTTGCTACTTCCACCAATCCACTATGTACATAAGCATTACAATTCAATCCTTTCACTTAACTTACACATGGATCGTGGAAACAGCAAAGATAGTATTGAAAATGGACTTTTCCGAAAAGATAAAAGCACTTCGGTGGTGGGTGTTATGATGGCATGGAATGAGAGACTACTGATTAATAACTCTGGATTAGAAATGATCGAAGCTGTAATGATGAAGGAAATGATTTGGGTTAAAACGGGTTTGGAGTGTTTAATCATTGGTACGTGATGATCGAAATGATGATGATGAGAATGATTAAAGGCTTTTTGGGTTAGGGCTCCTTTTGGTTTAGTTCTGAGGTTGATGGATATTATGGATTAGGGCTAATATGGTGCAGTGGGACATGGTGGGTTTGCATGGGAAACGAGGGATTGAAAGAGAAAACAAAGCTTGTAGGAGGAAGACAATTACTCATGCAGTCAATCTTTTGGCCCAAATTCTCTAAAGCCTTGACTTGTGATCTGAGGAACTTGAGGTAATTTGCAGCCTCATCTAGCATAGAAGCAGTGTCCATCTTGCTTCCACCAGGAACCAGCTTCTGCAAAACTCTAATTCTCTCACTGATGCGCTCCCTCCTTTGCCTTGCAGCCACCGTCTGTGGATCAGAAGAGATCTTCACATTCTTCCTTTTGGGCCTCTCTACTATCTCTAGCCCTAAGTTGACTGGCCTGAAAGCCGCGGCGCGGTATATCATCTCCTTCATCTGTGCAATGACCTCCGGATCAGGCTCTTGATCGGTGGAGGAACCTGATAGTGATGATGAAGTTGGCTGTTGAAAGTTGATGTTGGTTGAGCTTGGGGTGGTGGACTTTTGATCTGATGATGATTTGAGCTTCTTTGTCTTTGGTGGGTTTTCCGAGATGAGCCTAAAACCGCCACCTTCTGTAGTAGTAGTTGAATTATCTGTTTGAACAAGATCAAAATGTTGACTATAATTTTCTGCATAAAACTTGAGCTGATCACTTTGACCATCTTCGTGGCTTCTCTTGTTCGAACGTTGAGTTTCTCTGATCGGTCCTGCGGCATTGTTAGTAGTCTCCGACTCCCCGGATGATACTGCAGTATTAGTACTGCCTGTTCCAAAATTCCATACGTTTGATCTTCTACATTCCGTAAAGATCGTAGAATTGATAGCATCGTCTTGATCTAGAGATGTAGTCTCCTCTGCCGTGTTGCTATTCGTTGCGGAGAGCAAGCAGTCTAGGGACTCGATGGAATTACATGTCGCAGTTGTTGCTGTGCTAGCCTTGACATGGTGGTTATCATCAGCCATGAAGCTACTGCTGATCATTGTATTCATTGAATAAGGCATGTTGATCATCGATGGTGTTTGACGCAAATGATCTTCAGCAACCAAACAGTTTCGACCGCCCCAACTTTGCGGAGCCATTTCAGCTGTAGTACTAGGCCGGTTTTGAATGTTTGAATTCATCATCACATGAGCTGTTTCGAATATTTTTTGCTGATCTTGGATAGGAACAATGAAATGACCAAAGGTTGAGTTGCTTGATATCAATGAACTTTGTAGATCAAGATCATGTTGATGATGATTGCTCCAAGTGTTGGATGTGCTTGTGATAATGTGTGAGCCATCCCAACCAAAACTATCCATTGATTATAAACCTTCAGTGTGAAAAGTTTTGTTGGAGATCAGAATGAGAGCAAAAAGAATGATGTAATAATTCTTAACCGTATTTTTATGTATATATTTCCTATTTGCATGTTACTGGTCTATGCAAATAGTATATATATATATATATAAACTACATATATGTCATATATGTATGTATCTTATATCTTTCAGATTATAGATAACTATACAATTGAATTGGACTATAGGAAATTAGATGACATACCAATTTCAGATGTAGATGCCAACCAATATAGACCACTACGTGAAGAAGGAGCCAACCAAGACCCAAAAATTGCTTAATTTTTTTAGCTTTAGTGACTTCAAAGCTTGCTCTTTCAAGAAATCAAACCTCAGCAGCTTCAGCTTTATGTATATTGTGTGCAATTTTGGCACTTCTAATAATCGCCCTCTTTAGTTCATCGATATCATGAAAACTGTTACCTGAAGAACAAAACAACCAGCATTTATCAACAACCATGCATAGAGAATCGAAGTTCATAACTTCATACAGGAAAAGTACATATTCAACTTGACAGACTTGCTCAAAGGAAAGAACAGAAGAGGGAAGAGAACAACATGGATGACGTAATTGAAGAAGGCTTTTCTCTACCTTGATGAGAACCTAGCAATAACCCAATAGATTGATACAGTGCTTTGTTAGTTGGTTCTGGCATGCTTAAATAGATTATAGGGAAGAAAAACAATAGCTTCAATTTTATATTCATATAGTGTATACATTGGTAACAGTGCTAGAACATGTATAATATGAGGAAAGAAGAGGTGATATAATAATATAGCTTCAAGAGTTGAAAGAAGTATATAAATAATTATAGTAGGGTTTGGAAAAGATAAGGCTTTGGGTCAGTTTGGTGGGGGTGTAAGAGTATATTTTTGCAGATGGGGAGCATGAGATATCAGAGATGATCAGAAGCATTTTGAATAATAATCTTAACTAATTCAATTTATTTCTTTATTGTTCTTGGTTTGGCTTCTGTTTTTCTTTTAGTGGGAAAGCTGGTTCTGACCTCCTTTTGGTTGCTTATATGCTACATTTCCATGCGCTCTGTAAAGTTTCAGTAAAGTTTAATTGCTGTTATAAATCGATCAAAAACTGCTAGCTAGTGTAATTGTGTAAGGTGTTGTGAGAGCATCTTTTAACAGTACCACAGCTTCAAAGACGTTCATATTTTTATAAGAGTGCCTTTCTAAGAGAGTTTTGATTGATTAATCATGACAACTTTTGCTTCGATCCCTTTTTTTACCGCAGTACTTTTCCTAGTAGAAAATGTGATGTTATATATGCATGGTGCCGCAACCAAGAAGATTTAGTCATAGCTAGTTACGTAACATGAAAAGAATGAAGTTAAATTTGTTTAATCACATCATATTAACATAAAGCTAAAGTTAACAAGAGGTTGATGTGCTCAAGAGATAGCTCTGTCAAATATGGTAAAGTTACCACTTACCACCATTATTTACTAAATTATCATAAAATGTTATTGATGCACAGTTTTGTATGAATGAAGAAATGCACTATCCCATTAACAGTTGAGAACAGAAATTTGAATTTAAATTTGATGTAAAGCTCTATCTCGAGCAAAACCGTACCGTTAGATCGTGAGCGATAATATATAATTAGCATCCTGATAACAGTTCTGATGGATGATATCTAACAAGTGAAAGATAAAACCTAGCTAGCCTTATGAATATAAAGTATATCTGTATATGCATTGGGCATAAGAGGTAAAATGTTGCTGCTGGGTGTTTAGAACATGGCAGCCAGCTGTTGGCAGGCAATTGCAAGCAAAGAGGAGAAGAAGATAAAAAGATAGCAGAACAACTTGCAAATAGAATTTTGTCTTATCATCACATCCTATTTTGGTTAGTACTGGCTAGACTCCCAGTTAGTATATATGCTCCTGTTTTTTACTTCACCTATAGTAGTAGTTGAGAGAGAGAGAGAGAGCAGCTGGTTTCTGAATTCTGAGTCCAATACCTACATCCACATGCGTCCCATCATCATGTACAGCTCAGGCGTGAATGGGTTGCCATAGCATGCATCAATTCCCATTTGCAGTTGCGCGATTGCTTAAGCTCTCATCACTCTCTCTTCCTCTCTCATATATATATATATATATATTTGTCAACTCTCATGTTTTTCTTCACCTCTTCTCTAAAGATGATCAGTTGCAAAAAAATAATTTGAAACATAAGATTCAAGCAAAGATATCATTGAAATCATACGAGATAGAGAACAGCTATTCTTTACACCTCCAAATTGCAAAATGCAAATATATAAAATTGCAGGTGGAGTTCAATTATGTAACTCATTACTAAACCGTGCAATATGATCAAATATCCAAATCCATCATTCATATATAAACAAACAAAGGGGAAGTAACATGAGACTACCTCATTCAGTCTGCTACGATAGGCTGGAGATTTGATCGAGCTTGAATTGCTTTGGAGCAGAAGCAGACGTACTGCTGCCTATGGATATACATAAGTCGGCTTATTTGAAATCATTACATACATTTCAAGCTACTACTGCGCAGCCAACTAACAATTTGAACAATTAAATCAAGCCTACTAGTCCTCTGTGATCGACATATATATGATCATCACGACGCACGTAACTATCTGTGGGGTTTAAGAACCGATAGTTGCATTTCTGTACGGATTACTACAGGTGCAGATGAATTAGGAACACCTCCTACCTACGTGTTGTGAATTATAACAAATGTATTAAAGTTGAGAATGGGACTGGCCTTTGTCCGAATATGGTGATCCATTGACATTTCAACTTGGACGTACTCCAACTTTATTATGAGAGTTACTTACGCATTTAGCATGTTGGCACTGAAGCTCGAAGAAGATGGGAGGGTTCTTTACCTCCCTACCTACCAGTGTCGGATCTTAAAAATTTCTTGAGGTTGGACAAGACTAAATTAAACCATTTTTTAAGAACATAAAATGAAAATGTACATATAAACAATAGTTTCGTCGGCATATTCTTAAGCATGTCTAGTCTGCTAATTTATTAACTTTAAAAAAAGAGATGCAGATTACTGGAAAAAAGAGAGAGACAAGTTTCACTCGAAGAGGCCAAAACGAGAAGGAGATATGTGTAGATTTTTACTGTATTTTTTAAACTAGAATGAGTAGATTTATTGGGTTAGTGACTGTCAGTTAGTAATTTAACGTATAGTAAAACATTTTTTATCAGTTTCTTTTTGTTTTCATCGCAGACTTCTTTATTTCTTCGTCATTAGATCCAAACAATATTGTCATTCCATTAGTACGTAATAATTTAATAGAATCAATTGAAGCCCAAAAACCCATAACACACACAAACGAGCTATGTTGCTTTTTTTTTGCCCTGAAATTGTCATTTTTATCGATCATATCTCTTCCCAAGCTACGTAATTCAAAGGAAAGTTACAAATCTCAGGTTGGGCAATTGCCCAATCTCGTCCACACATAGATCCTCCAGTGCTACCTACATATGTTTGATCTTATTGGTTTCGGATGTCAAAGAAGATAGCTTCTAGTGTAACTTTGTTCTTTTCTTAGCAAAAACACACACAGAAAACATGTTAACATTGTGCATGTATATATCAGGGGGGATCCAGGATTTAAAATCTTGGGAGGCTGTATTGTGCAACGCACAATTTTTTGTTTTTGAGGTTTGTAACCCATTGGGAGACTCATCCTCACGCCTTTGTTATTATGATATAAGAAAACATACATTCGGGATGGGGGGGGACATAAAACCAAACCCTGTGAATAAAAATTCTACATTATCAACTAACTAAATTTCACCCTCCGAGGTCCGCTAACTTCAAACTCCGTAATAACTGAATTATTATCAATGCTTTCGGCATACTCTCTTTCAATATAAATAACTATTGAATCATCAAGGAACTCATCACCCATCTTATTTCGAAGAGTATTTTTCAAGATTTTCATTGATGAAAATGCTCTCTCAGTTGTTGCAGTAGACACTGGAAGAGTCAACACAAGATATATCAATCTATAAATCATCGGGAAGAATACTGACTTTCTTGTTTCAACCAACAGTCGACACAAGTCAGATAGTGATGGTGTCATGTTGAATCTTATATCCATTGGAATATCCTGCAAGAAGATAAGCACACTCTATCTCAAGAGAAAGTATATCAGTATATGTAAAATCTTAAGGATAAAACTTCACAGCAAGAGTGCGAACATCTTCAGCCTTGAAAGCTTGAAAATTATCACAAGGATCAAGGGTTGCACTAAGAATAAGAAACTCAAGTGAAGTTTCTGTGAATCTGTTTTCTAACTCTGCCAACTGCAAGTCAATCACAACATTTAGAATATTGACTCGATAAAAATGCTCTTTTGTAATAAATTAAGTTTCTCTGCTGGCACGTTCTTGGTGTTGCACCTTCCATATAAGGAGCACACATATCTGGCATAGCAACATTATGCTCCTCACAAAATGATATCACTTTCGCAATCAATTCATCCCAATCATCTTCTCTCATAGCTTGAAGTTTTGATTTTGTTATTGTGAGAAATCTCAAAGAATTTAAAATGTTTATAGCCTTCTTTTGCAATGTTTGACAAAGAAACTCAGTAATCTTCATGATGTCATCCATCAACAGCAAACAAAACACAAAATGAAAATACTTCATTATCTTACCAACACTGCTTGCTTGTCCTCTCACCTTTGCTTGCCCATTTGCTTTCAAATCCACAAGAGTCAATCGGGTGGCTCTATATAAGTTGATCAAACTTGAAATGGAACGATGATGTGAACCCCAACGAGTAGCTCCTGCTCGTTGCAAAATGGTAGTCTGATTAGCCCTTCTACCTGTCTCAAATGTACCAGCAGCTACTAATTCTTCAATCTCTTCCTCTCTGATAGTCTTTAACAAAAAATGTCTCTTTGCAGAAGAATCCACAAAAGTCACAAGTAAATTGAGTTTTGAGAAAAATTCCCAAACTTCATCTACTCCCATAGCAATAGCATTTAATGTTAATTGTAAACGATAAGCAAAGTAATGCACATAATAGGCATATGGACACTCTTCCAAAAATAATACCTGAAGACCATGAAACTCACTCCTCATGTTGCTAGCACTATCATAACCTTGACCACGCGCTGGAATATCATTTTGAGCAAGCACCTTAGTAATCTCATTTTTTAGAGTTAGAGAACAAGTATCTGAAAGACAAACAATTTTAAAGAACCGTTCTCTAATAAATCCATGGCAGTCAACAAACCGAAAAATAATAACCATTTGTTCCCTCTTGGATGTATCAATAAACTCATCAACAAGAATTCAATATTTTGCATCCCTAATTCTTCACGGATTTTTCTTCTTACTTTGTTGTCAAGAATATTCAAGATTTGTTTTTAAATAGTTGGAGAGATATACTTAGCATTCCTGGGAGCATTTCGTAAGGTAACATTGTGAACTTCAATATGCATTCTTCCAAATGAATGTAGAACTGCATTAACTTTAATAGCATTAGTAGAGTTAGCTGATTCATCATGGCCTCTATATGCACATCCTTGGTTTGCTAGCAATCTCACTGCCTCTATGGTGGAAATAAGCTGGAGTCGGTTATTTGCTATCACCTGTGATGACTGTGAGTTGATCACTCTATCAATATGTGATGATGGATTTCTCAGATTTTCCCATTTGACCATGGCAGTATTATGCACAGAATTGATGTCCTTACCAACATGACGAAGAATCACAGATTTCTTAGAATTAATATTCTTCCAACTTTGAACTCCTTTCACAGTAAATACGGGATGATGAGATGGATGAGAATCAAATAAGAATCAAGGAAAGCAAAATGCTCTATCAACGAAATCATAATATTCAAGCCAGGGCCACCGTTTAAACCATTTAAAATTAAACCTTCGACCTTGACCTCCCTTAATGGTAACTTTATACTGACATAGTTCAGGTTGAAATGGTCCTAATACCACATAAGCTCTTCTAACATTTTCACGATCATTCAAAGGGTAAGAATAAATGGGACGTCTATTTCTAGGATCACGTTCAAGGCAACTTATATCGAAATTTTCTTCCACTTCAATATTTTCAGTTTGAAACTGTTCTTATGGAATAGATGACAATGGATCAACTTGAACGTCATTAATCGAATCATCAGTCATATGTATACTCCCACTAGAACTAGCATTCCTCTCACTTGATGAATTATCATTAGTACGTAAACCATGAAAAAATATTTTTGTATTGTTTAGGTTTATGTTGATCCCTCATTATATGTAATATATAAAACCTATATAAAATTATATAAAGTTAATTAGGACATAAATCTACTTACTCAAACACTAGATATGACATCTCACAGCCACAAACAAGACATAAAGTAAATAAAAAATAGAGCAAGAGATTAAACTTATAGGAAATAGACTGCTAGTCTGCTACTACTGTAATGTAATCAATTACAAAGCTCAACATGTTGGATCTTGACTCTTGCTTCTCTCTTCCTTCACTGATTTCAATTTCAAGAATGAACAAAAAAAAACAACACAAAATCACTTATCACTGCACAATCCACAATTTCAGAGAAATAGAACACTAAATTATAAATCCATGACTTTTCAATCAAACCATAATCAATTTCAAGAATCTATATCATAATTCACAAATCACAATTTCAAATTTAGTTAAGAACATGACATGCAACTTGGTGAAATCTAATTACCCAAACCCAAAAAATACAATCCATTAACAAGAGAATAAGAAAACCTAAAAGAAAATGAGAAGAGAATAAGAATACCTGAAATCAGGGAATGCTGTGAAGCCGATGGAGGGCTGGAGAAATTTTAGAAATGGTGTCAAGCTGACTTGCCTTCATTCTTTGTGAATAAGGATTGATGATATATAGATTGACTACTTGGTCACGTGACTAGCACTTGCCTTCATACCTTTTCTTTTTTTTGGTATATCGACATTTTTTTCTATGTTGGGCAAATATTTGGCCGGGCTACAGCTGGTGTAGCCCACCATCTCCCTCTGCCCCTGGTATATATGATCATCATATATGCTAGATCTAACTCATTCTCCATCGGCCTCTCAGATTCTACAAATGGCACAACATGTTTAGCTAGACTCACGCAAACGTGTTAAAAGTATCGAAATTGACAATTTATCTTTGAGGAGAAAAATTGATCAGATCCTAGCTCACTTCAAACCCTAGCTAGGAAACCACAACCTTAGCTTTCTAATATTTTATTTTCTCAAGAGATAAACCACATGATATATTAGAGAATGAAAATGTATTTGTTAGACACTAAGCGGTAAGCAAGTTTAACTGTGTGGACGGTGGTCGACATTGGAGGTAAAATTAAGGAGTGATCCATTTGCCCCTAACGTCAAAATCATAATGAATGCCCTCTCCCGCGTAATTTTTTTTGGCGTTTCAACTGGCGGGAGGAGACGTGACGTGAGCTGTCGGATCCGAAACCCGGCTCGGATCTCGGCTCGGCCCAAATTCGATCGGTCTCTGGTCCCGAACGATCCGAGCAGGCCCGCTATGCTCCTCCCACATTCCATTATTACAATAGCACACGTGAACTCAACGGTCCTATTCACACGTGGCGTCAAATCATTGGAAGGAGCACCTCATGGAATAGGCGAGTCCACATGGGATGGGATATCAAACCCAGTGGGAGCTGTACAATGGGGACCATATGATTTCTACGAAGTCCGAATATACCTTCTTAATTAACATTATCCTCAGTCGGTCGGTCAATCTATGTATCTGCTTCGATGTGGATCTGCTGTACTAGTTTTGTTCTTCCTCGGTTCCAAGCCCCTACTTAAGTCAAATGCCCCGATTACCTCATATAGGAATGTTGAGTTGTTGTCGAAAAACAAGGCTATCAAACGAGGAACATTTTGATATTTATCAATGGGGAAAATGTAATATTTACGAGGACCATTTTAATATCAAACGAAAACTATGATAAAAGAATGGGAAACTAGCAAGGATCAATGTAATTATAGAATACACATACTTGTCTCTATTACTTGATAGATCTTCTTGTAACGTTTATACATTTGTTAACTTATTAAAGAGGGCAAAGGGAGGAAATGTAGTTCCATGGATTAAGGCATAGTGACCAATTTGTTACATTGTAGAACTTCTTTAGTATCGTTTGCAGGTATCAAGTTTCGAAAACTAACCAATTTGTTACGTTCACATCAATTTGCTATCCTAACTTAACCTTTAGCCATTCAAATCAATGAAATAGTAGATTTAAAGTAACAAAGTGTTTTCAAAATTTCATATTTAATGAATAAGCTGAAGGGCTATATAGTTACATTTAAACGAAATGGCTAAAGGGAGGATTGTTTGTAGCCCTTTATTTAATCGGGGCTAAATTTGAAAACGAAGGAAAATGTATACCAAGCTGGCAATGAAATCTAATTTGACCAAATTTAGTCATCCCTTATTGGAAACCATATACAGTTAGTTCGGGGCTAAAATTAAACGAACAATATAATATATCAAAGACTAAATTTTAGCCCCGAGCTTAATATACCTCTATCTTACTAGTGTTAGCCTTACAAATTCTAGGAAAGCAATTGCACACTAATTAAGGTGATATCCAGAGTTACAAATTGGCAATTATATATGTCATGCATGCATACGCAATGAAAAATGGTCAATGGCCGGTGTTAGTAAGTAATATCAGATTATCGCACATGCATGCACTCGATCTTTGAACAAGCTAAATGGTCCTGCCATATCATGGTTTCATTGCATTAGCAAGCTAGCATGCATTATATGCATGTGAATTATTAATTGATGAGCACCCGATCATATATATATATGTGATGCATACGAATATCGAAGGGACCAATTCGACGGTTAGAAGAAAAGAGTATATATATGTAGAGCGAATTGTATTCGGCTTTTGTCCCATCGTCACTTCCAAATTTTCCAGAAATGCCAAAATCCCCGAGGCATCAGATAGAAAGAAGCATCATTGTCACGAACAGCAAAGTCTAGTATCATCCTAGATTTTACAAGCTGGCTCTGTAAGTTGAAGATGTTGAAATCTACATGCATCCAGAGGAGACACCAGGCCGACACTCTTCAAATTCGGTCTAGGTCATGGCCAGACACACATTGCTTTCATTCATGAGACGAATAAATACCGATGGTTGTACGTGAACCAAGGTTTTTCTATGTCATTTTCGTTCCTTAATTTCTGTTCCAGTTTGTGTAGATCCATCAGCTGGTTATTCTAAAAGAAATTGCAGTGCAATCTAAAGGAAATAAAACTTGGAAATGGTTTAATTTGTTTGCATTACGAACTGTTTGTGCTTTTATTTGAATGATGGAATTAATATCGACTCAGAGCTAAAGAAAAACAATATTGATCAACATAATTGAAAGAGAGCAAGTTTCTGACCTTGATATATCGTTTTTCAAGTACAAGTTTGCCATAGCCCAGTTCACGTGTAGCTCAAGAATAAAACTGCGCGGCGAGGGCCGGACAATATCTTACTATGAAGAATGTGCTATGAGACAACCCACCTCCTTTAGAGACTCGACGTTATCGTCGGCACACTTTTGGCTAGGGAGTGGTTCTGATAACATTAAGTTACAGATCAATCCTCATAATAAGATATCGTTAACTTCATTGCAAAAATCAAATCGCAAACGAGCAGCCTGCCAGGCAGACTCAGCCATATCCGGTGCATCAGCTACCACAATCTAAGTTTGTTGATGTGTCTTTTGTCTCTTTCAAGAACCACCACGTGTGTTAGTGGTGATACCACTCTCATCAAGTGTCTTTCCCTTGCCCTGAAGATCCTTACTAGCCACCAAGTCCACTAAAGTTTGTTATATGCTAGTTGTATATGTTGTCTTTAGTGCATATGGTGTTGTGTGGCTATCGTTAACTTATGGGTTTATAGGAGAGTCTTGCCCCTTATGTTTTACTTCTTTCTCCTCAAGTTTTAGTTATAGGTCTGCTTCATACTTCTTGCTCCTCAAGTCTTAGCTGTAGCTCTTCTTTCCTCTTCTACATATACTTGTATTTGCTGATCTCCAATAAAGACACTGAAATTATCAAAGAGAAATTGCACCACACTTTTGTGTTTTCTCCTTCAATTTTTCTACATGGTATCAGAGCGAGATTGATTCCTAACTCTGTCGTGCTTTCACATTCAATTTTATTCTTCTTTGTTGGTTGTTCATCTTTTCTTCTAGTCTTCTTAATGGCTGAAGTTACTTCCTATGTCTATGAGGCAGAGAATCCTTTTGGAACATGTTGAAAATTTTGTGTTTGTAGGTATGGTAAGAGAAGGAAAAATGCTTCAAAGGCACGTAAAGATTTACGCTTTCTTTTAGAATTTACTTGCTCCACTACTTAGTGTGCAAAGAAAATAACCAAATAAGTCTTTAGGATATAATGAAGTCTAACAGCTTGTTAATGTTGATTGTCGGTTTGCACTAACGAATAACAACCTAACACTCGATTAAAGATTTACAAGAAGGCTCAAAGTTACTAGAAACTATTTCTGCATACTAATAGTTCCTAGATTTTATAAGTATAAAACTAAGTAAATAGAAAGAGAATCGCTAGACACTAGAGAAGGAAGAAGAGAATTGCTTCCTACTTGATTGATCCAAAGTGGCGTGCATTACTCCTAGGAGTAGACATGCCTTTACATTTGAATCAAACCCTTTTGAAAGGGTTGCATCTCCTTCGTGAGTATTAACCCAAACAAGAAGACATGTTGGTTTATCAACAATCATATTGTTTGATTAATTATAACCCATTCATTGAGAACATATACACCTCTTCATACTTTTATACTTTGAAAATAAATCTAACAATCCTCCACCATTTTCAAAATATAAAATACTTTTAAAACAAAATTTTATATTGCAAAACGTTTTGAAAAATCCTTGAGTACATTTCTTGGAGAACGTAGTGTATAAACTAAGGTGTCTTGTAGACTTAAATCTTAGCTTAGTGAGAACACATAAAAGTTAAATCAAGATGGCTAAGTAGCTTTTCTTTGAACTTGTGATCTTATTGTGATCTAACCGGACACATTTCACACACTAGTTTTCTACTTTTTTCGAGTGTTCTAAAAGCCGATGCGTGGATTGGCCATGTGTCTGTATCCTTTTCATGAGTGCTCTAGAGACTAACCCAAGTTGCATAGAAGGCGACACCACATTTTACACTCATATAGGTAAGCATGTAGTACCCATGTAACTAAAGTACGTTCCGTCATGCTTATTAAGAGTTTTGATTATAACTCAACCTCCATCATTCATTTTATGTACCTAAGCACTTCAAACTTTGGATGGATATAAACACATAATTTTTTATTATTATTATATATTTGTTAATTTACTTAAGTACTTACAATCACTACATATGATGTACTTTGCTCATTGAACTGAAGAACAAGATATTTTAAGAGTTGATTTGAATTTTCATCATTAGTGATTAAAAATTATAACCTATCAAATCGTTGCACAATTTAAACATAAGCAAGTTTTAATTAGTTATCAAAGTTTGTTTTGGATACAGAAATAGTTATCAAATTAAGTTACTATCCATAACTTTTGATATTCAATGACATATATCACATGCCATTTTGAAATTGTCTTACATAGTTATGTCTCAAACTAGTATATTTTTATTACTTTTATTTGTCTTGTAAGAAGCTTTTGATAGTTTCGACTACCAAAGAAGTAAATATATATCATATCCCTATACTTATGATCTGTCTATTTTTATGACATGTGGATTAATTCTCTTTCGACATTAACTAGTATTCCGTCAAACTCATCTCTTCTGGATGATATAAATACTCATTATTTAACTGGAGTATTTCATAATCCACAAACTATAGACGTCATCAAACTTTATGCTTGTTTATAAATAAATATCATGCAATGAACTCAAGTTCATATAGCTTTTTATCAAGCTTACATTTCCCGATATTCATAAAACAGCTAGCTAGTTGGAATATCTTAATTAATTCAAACTTAAATATGTATTTAAATTTCAAATTTAAAACAATGCATAAAGGAAGATTCAATGAAGTGCATATATATAAATATATCACTCATGTATATACATAAGTTGTACATACAAATTTAAACTCGATATGAGCATGCACTAATATAAATTATAATATAAATACATTTAAAATCAGGATATTTTGATTAGTCATTTAACTAAGAGATAACATGCATTCTCTAAATTAAAACAAGAAACACACCGACGATCAAACTAAACAAATGTAGCAAATGAATGTGTAAAATTAAAGATGAATATATTAAAATATATGTCGCATTTAGTACAATATGATACATATCAAGGCATCATTCTTAGTCACCAAAATATTTATAAGTTCATACAAGAACTTTATTGTCTTCCCGAAGTGCATTCACCACTTCAGATACTATTGTCATTATCTTCTCCTTGGAGTTAAAATCCTTTTGATTGTTACTGAAATATTTCATGATGTAACCACGTTTCTTACAGTAGAAGCAATTTACTTTCTACAGTAGAAGCAATTCACTTTTTTCTTCTTTGAAGTTTGACTCGAATGATCCTTATTCCACCGAATCTTTCTTTTTCTATTTTCATGATTGTTTTTGAATTTATCAGATCCACTAAAAATTAAATTAATATTAATAAATAAAAAATCATCAATTTTCTCATCATCATCATCCTCATTTCTTATATGAAGAAAATCATTCAACCTTTTATAAGTAATTCTATATCCTTCTTCGGATTGAAGTTGATGACCCAATTGTTCTATGGTCGAGCCTTCCAACTTATGTTTCATACTTATTTTGAAGTCTTTCCATGAAGAAGAAAGTTTCTTCATAATAACAGGATTATTGATGAGTGAATCCATATGCATACCATTTTATGATATTGCTCAACGACGGATCTTGTTTCTACCATTTCATACTTGAAAAATTTAGAAATTAGAAAGACCTTACTTGTAGGATCCGTAGAAATGTATTGTTCTTCCAATGCATCCCATAATTCATTTGATGTCTCATTGTCTTTGAAGTGAGAAACTAATTCACCACTTCGAGAATTGTATATGTAGTACTTACATGCATCGTCATCTTGATCCCATTTGTCTCATACTTGTTTCATGGATAAGATCTCGTTTTCACTTTCTTCGAGTCTCGGTGTTGTAAGCACATAAACTATCTTTAAACGCGTAAGCATGAGGTGGGTTTCTTTTGCCATTTCCAGAAATATTCCCCATCAAATCGATCAATCGACGTTGTGAGAAATTTGCCTTCACTTTCCTTCAAAGATGCCATAGAATATAAAGTCTAAATATTGTTGGAAATTTTGTGTTTGTGGATATGGTAAGAGAATGAAAATTGCTTCAAAGACAAGTAAAGATTTACGCTTTTTTTTAGACTTTATTTGCCTCACTGCTTAGTGTGCAAGGAGGAATAATCAAATAAGTCTTACAGATATAATGAAGTCTAGCAACTTGTTAATGTTGATCGTCAGTTTGCATTAACAAAAATCAACCTAACACTCGATTAAAGAATTTACAAGAGGGCTCAAAGTTACTAGAAACTATTTATAGAAACTAATAGTTTCTAGATTTTATAAATATAAAACTAAGTAAATAGGAAGATAATTGCTAGATAAATACTAGAGAGGGAATAAGGGAATTGTTTCCTACTTGATTGATCCAAAGTGGCCTGCATCACTTGTAGGAGCAGACATGCCTTTACATTTGAATCAAACCCTTTTGAAAGGGTTGCATCCCCTTCGTGAGTATCAGCCCAAACAAGAAGACATGTTGGTTTACCAACAATCATATTGTTTGATAAATTATAACCCATTTCTTTAGAACAAATACATCTCTTCATACTTTTATACTTTGAACATAAATCTAACACAACAACCAATTCTATTGTTTCAGATGTTGAGGTTAACACCAATCAACGTTTGAGTATTGTGTTATTGAATGAGCTTAATTACCTCCCTTGGGCTAGAGTTGTCACCCTGGAACTTGGAAGAATATCCAAGCCTGGATTTGTTAATGGAGTCACTACAGCTCCAACACCTACTGCTGGAGATTATAAGGCCTGATTATGCAAAGACTATTTGGTTTCGACTTGGCTTCCGAACTCAATGGAACCAAAGATTGCTGAAATCTTTAGCTACTCTTAATCTTCCATGCATCTATCAAGCCATGTGAAGGAAATGTATAGACATCAGAATAATACAGTAAGAGTCTTTCAACTCAAGAAAGAAATTTCTGATATCCGACATGAGTCTAACACTTTTGTTAAGCCTCTTGAAACCATCACCACCTTATGGAATGAACTTAATGTTTATAGGCCATACTTCACAGATCCAGTTGTCCTAATCAAAAGGTGAGGAGGACAAGATCTTCCATCTGGATTCCGAGTTTTAAGATTTGAGGAGCCACATCTTGATGAATCCTAACCTCCCTTCCTTCAAAAGTGTAAGTGCTACATTCAAAGGGAGGCAATTCGAAAGAAGGTGATGAATACTGAAGTAAAGAGTAGCATTCCAGGGGCAAGAACTTATGCCTCTAACAATAAACAATTTGTGTATAGAGGTAAAAGGCCTGATCTTAATTGTGATTATTGTAATGCCATTGGTCACATAAGGGATACCTGCTGCTGGGTGTTGCATCCTGAAATCAAGCAAAAGTTTATGAGTGCTTAGGATGGGAATTGAGCCCAGAAGCCCTGGATAAGAACTCTCACAAGGCCAACTTGGTCTCTAGATCAGATAGCTTATAGTACGTCACCGCAAATCTTGCCTCCCTTAATAAGTTTGCTAATTTCTTACATCAGAAGGAACTGAATGATGGAGAAGTTGAAGACTCAAGAAACTCCACAATAATTCTTAGGAAATTTGTTGGCTTCTTGGCTGAGTATGATCATGTAGGGACAACTGATATTCCAGGTATCCTCAAATCATTCTTTACTTCTCTTGATATTATTATTGATCACAATTATTGGATAATAGTCTCTGGAGCCTCTGATCATATGATAAACTTGTTATCAAACTTGAAAAAAATGTGAGAAAAATGTCTTCTAGTGTTTCAGCAACAAATGAGAATTCTGCCAAAGTTTATGGTAAAGGAAAAATCCACGTGTTATCTGACAAAACTAAATCGAATGTTTTCTTTGTTCCTTCTTTTTCTTTCTAATATTTGTATATTGGAGAGCTCACAAATCAGTCAAATTATTATACAATATTTACACCTCATCGCGTCTTCTTTCAGGATATCTCCACCAAGAAGAAGATTGGTGAAAGATTCTTTTGTAATGGACTATTACCTTTTCAAAGAGTCCTAAGTGTTTCATGTTAGCTCCCAAGTACCCTAAAATCCTCTTTTGTGGCATCAAAGACTTGTTCATTCTTCAGAAAAAGTTTTATCTATTTTTCTTCCTAACCAATATACTAAACACATCAACTTTGATGTGTGTCATTTTTCAAAGTCTACAAGGTTTCATTTTGTTCCCTCAATTTCTAGAGCCTCTAATCCTTTTGAAATCATACATTTGTACATTTGGTGACCTGCTTTAGACTCCTTTAATGATTTCAAATACTTTGTAACTTTTGTGAAATATTTTACCAGGATTAATTAGGTGTGCCTTTTGAAACTCAAAAGTGAATTGTTTGAAATGTTTCAAGATTTTCACAAACTTGTAGAAATTCAATTCTCAGCAAAAAATTAAAATTTTAAGGCTAGGTTTGATAATGACTCTGAGTATATGTCCAATAATATGACTCAATATCTGGGATTAAATATAATTTTACATCAGACTAGTTGTGTGTCAACTCCACAACAGAATAGAATTGTAGAAAGAAAGAAGAGATTTACTCCAAAAGACTATGGCTCTTATGCTGCAAATGAATCTACCTAAGAAATTTTCGTCTCAATGTCTACTCATTGTTGTTTATCTCATAAACAAATTGCCTAGTAGAATTTTAAAGTTTAAGTCTCCTCTTGAGATGTTAAAAGGTAGGAAATTGGCATATCTCACCTGAAAATATTTGGTTGTGTGTGTTTTGTGCACATCCACTCCCAACATAGAGACAAGCTTGATCCTAGAGCCGAGAAATTCTTATTTCTAGGATACTCTTCCACTCATAAGGGGTATAAATGTTACAACCCTACCTCTAGGAACACTGTTGTTTCTAGAGATGTGAGATTTGATGAAACGGTTCTCTTCTTCACCAAAGAACCTAAGCGTGATGGTATGGGGGAGTTCTATCCTGACTTGTTTCCTTTACCTTATTCCCAAAGTACTTTTGCTGATGTCAACGCACCTTCTAATGTCTCTGAGCTCATTTCACCACCACCATTGCCTTCATCAGTGCACTTTTCACCATCACCATAAGAAAATCCCATCACCACTCTAAAAATCATTGAGCATGTAGATCAGGATAGTGATGTAGCTATCAATTTTTTGTGTAATTCAAATTAGGAAAAATCCTGCCAGGGATATGAACAAGCCTGTCAGACTTAATGATTATGTTATGCTTACCTCCAAATATTCCCTAACCCAGTCTATTCCCTATAAAAAAAAACTATCTCCATCTCATAAGGAATAGCTTCATCAAAGAAGGGATTGTTTCTGAATCAAACAAAGTATATTATGTATTTGCTTAAGGAAGTTGACATGTCAGATTGCAAGTCAACAAGAAGTCTACTTGAAGCAAACTTCATTTGAACTAGGATAGTGAGTTGCTTTCCGATCCCTACTATTATCAACGGTTAGTGTGAAAACTAATTTATCTCACTAATTTATCCCTACTCTTCTTCATTTGAACCAGGAGTGAGCACTGTTAGTCAGATTATACATGCTCCCCTCCCACAGTGTTTCACTTGATTATAGTGAAATGTATCGTCATATATCTTAAGGGTTTTATGGGTAGAGGCATTGTTTTTCAAAACATGGAGACACACAGACTATTAGTTATGTTGATGCAGATTGGGCTAAAAATGCTCTTGACAGGAAAAGTATCGCTGGTTATTGTACGTTTGTTGGAAGAAACTTAGTTACTTGGAAGAAAAAGAAACAGACAGTGGTGGCTAGATCCAGTGCAGAGGCTGAATACAAGGCCATGGTAGCAGCGACATGTGAGTTGATTTGGCTTAAATGTTTGTTGATGGACTTGAAATTTTCTGCTACCAAACAAATGTCATTGTTTTGTGACAATCTAGCAGCAATGCATATTGCATCTAATCAAATTTTTCATGAAAAAACCATGCATATCGAGGTTCATTGTTACTATATCTACAATCAAGTTCAGTCTCACACCATTGACATTGTCTATACTCGCTATCATGATCAATTAGTTTATATATTTACCAAAGCTCTTTCCACTACTTATTTTCTTCATATTATACTCAAGCTTGGCTTAATCAATTCCCTTGATCCAGCTTGAGGAGGAGTATTGAACCTTGTTATATGTTAGTTGTACATGTTGTCTTTAGTGCATATGGTGTTGTGTGACTCTCCTTAATTTATGGTTTTATACGAGAGCCTTGCCCCTTACGTTTTGCTTCTTGCTCCTCAAGTTTTAGTTATAGGTTTGCTTTATACGTTTTGCTCCTCAAGTCTTAGATGTAGATCTTCTTTCCTGTTTTACATATACTTGTATCTACTGCTCTCTTGTAAACTTGCAAAGACACTGAAATTATCAAAGAGAAATTGCTCCAACACTTTTGTGTTTTCTCCTTCAGTATTTCTACAAAGTCTTTTTGATACAACATATTATTTTGTTTTGAAGCCACTGCACTATCCAAAATTGGTGCCACATTCGGAAGATGAAGAGCAACCACCGAATTCCCAAAACAAGTTTTTAAACCCCTTTCAAACTTTCGAGCCATGGTTTGAGCATCCATTGGCCTCATAAAACGATACAACTCCTGAAAACGAGCATCATATATATTCTTAACAGTCATAATCCCCTATACCAACTTCAAGAACTTAATCTCTAGCTATTCTCTCATAGAAAGCAGACAATATCTTACTATGAGAACTGAGATGTGATAAAAGCTTGAGATGTGCCGTTTCTAGGGGGTAGATTTCATGTTGGCTGACAAGTGAATAAATGAAATGAAAAGCTGCTTTGAGATGCTTAAGTTTACAGAGTTTGAGAAGAGGAAGGTTATTTCCATATACTTACAGGGTGAAGCTCAACAGTGGTGGAATTCTGTTCAGAGAGACATGGATGTTAGTGATATGGAATAGGAAGGTTTTGAGAGACTTAATTGTAACAACCCAAACTAGATTAGTGTGTTAATCTTCATTAGTCAATTTTATTAAAAATTTGATTCTATTTCAACACGATTATCGAGGTTTGTCATTTGTCGCAACACAAAAAGTGACTTCTTATAAGTTTTGATTTTGGACTCGCTTCCTTCCCAAAAGTTATAGAGAAAATTATTTCAACCTCGTAGATACTTTTTATTAAATTTTTTGGAGTTTCAATATAATTGTTACGAATTTTGAAAGTTTATGTGATTTTGATAATTAAAAGGAGTATTTACCACCTGTCAAAATTTTTGGATCGTTGAATTTTAACCAAATAAGATCTGGACCGTTGGTTGTTAGTACGTGGAGTTAGTTAAAAATAAAGTTGGGTAGCTTTTACTGTTACTCCACCCGACTCTCTCTCTCTCTCACTCGTTAGTCTTGGATGTGCCATCCCCCCTATTTATCTTGAAAAATTTCCACGTGTCACCATTCGATTGGTTAATGAAGTAAACAGTCAATGAGCTTACAATAAGCTTAAGGCATCGAATCATCGTCCTTGCCCAGTTTAGTCAAAAGTTGTATGAAAAGTTTCCGAAAAAGAATCAATATCTATCAGTTGGGTCAAAAGTTGTCGATGACCAGGGAATTTGTATAAATATTGACCAATAGAAAAAAATAATTCCTATTTTCACAAATAATTGCTTATCAGGAAGGCTTTATTGTACTTTTCTCTCATTATGCCATATAACAACAATTTGCCTCTCCGCCAATTTCGATGGTCAGAACCCTCGTTGCCGCTCCCTTTTTCTCCCCTCTCTTTTCTGGATAACTCTCTCTCTCTCTCTCTCTCTAGTAAACAAATAACAGAAGTTGGTACTCCCTAAAGTTAGAACTGAAAATTGAAATCTAGGTTTTTAAGATGGATAGAGAAGGGATACCCATAATGGCTTGGTTGGTGCCCTTGCAGTTGGTATTCGAATTCAAATATGAAATCGAAGCCTCGACCAAGATGGTGAAAGGAAGAGGGCTCAGGTCGGTGTCACCATCAGTGTTTGTAGTAGGCCTGACCTGGTTCGGGTTTGTGTATAAAATAATAGGACTCGAACCCGAACCCAAATCATACAACACGGGTTAGGGTTGAGTAAATTTTTAAGTAAACCCAAACTCAACCCAACCCGAATAATTCGGGTTCAGATTTGCCAGATTTTCGGGTTCTAACCTAATTATAGATCGGGAATAAATGAAGATACACAATCTCACAATACATACTATATAATGCATACTACATAATCCCACAAAACTAGAAAGATAAATCCATTAGATCTTTATAGCCTATTACAACACTCCAAGTGCACAAACTGTAAAAATAATAGTTGGAGGAATTATAGTATATTAGTCACAAAAATACACAAATTTAAAATGGAGTACCTTAATTAGAAATTTAATGAGTCAAAATAATATACAATCAAGTCCACGAATTAGGATTGCATTATAAAGGGGACACTATTAATTATTAGACTATTTTGAAACAAAAGTTGTTGTGGTAACCAATAAAAATATGATATGTGTCTTATCAAAATTTTATTCAACTTTTTTGGGTTTAACTATTTTACGAAAGAAATACTCGAACCCGAACCCGAACCCGAACCCGAACCCGAACTTTGAGTTCGGTTCGGGTTCAACATATTAGACTGTTTTTATTTTAAGGACTCGACCCAAACCCATAATTTTTGGGTAATTCGGTTGGGTTTCTGGGTACTCAGGTCCAACGAGCCAGCCCTAATTTGAAGACCAAGTGGTCTATAATCGACGTAAAGTTCGGAGGAGACGCAAATGGGGTGAGGCAATAGAATCCGTGGAGCAATACGAGAAGGATTGAGGCACGAGGCTGCTGAGGTCGACGTAAATGCGAGGTTGATAATGCCAAGCTTGAGGGTGTGGACGAAGGTGAGTCAGGAGATGCAGCACTCAACCAAATGAAACAGACCGAACAGAGAGAGAATGAGAGACAGAGTTATCTTGTGCCATGTGCTCATCGTAAGCTTGGTTTGGATTTTAAGATCAATGGCTGAATTTTATTTCTTCCTGTCACGTCACGGTCGTGCGATGTCGATGGTGGCGCCACCATTCGATGATCTCCTATTCACCACTCTATCCATTGAAAATGATGCTCTCCACCTCCTTTACCATCTCTAAGCCATTGATTTCATCGTGCATGCATCGACAATGAAGTTTGGATTTGAAACCGATTCAGCCTTTACTGTCGGCCACTTCTCCGGCATCATCTTGCTGCCGCCTCTTGGGGGTTTTGTTCCTCTCTCTTCCAGGAAGAAAACGCGACCCGCCCCGAGCCACGTCGTCGTTGACAGCGTTTGCAGCGTTAGTTTTAAATTCGGCAAAATTCTTGGACTTTGTGAGTTAAAAATCTGATGGCTATAAGGGGAATTGACCTTAGTTGTATTTATGAAAGTTATTGACAAGGCGGGTAAACACCTCTCAAAGATACCATATTCACAACCTGGATATATCAATGTAATAAAATAAATAGGGGTTGTCGAACACAAGGAATTGGTGAAACTAAATCCTAACAAACTACTATGCTGACAAACTCGACTACAGTACACTAATGACAACGCGAACCTAAGCTAGACAGACTCAAATGCTATGAAATTTTGACACGACAATATAGACACAGTGGTGGACTATCACACAAAATTTTAGGGTTTTTTGAGTTTATTTGGTTACCGAAATAAATCGGCTAAGCTACAGCTAATGCAGAAATCAGTAAATTGCAGAAAGTAAATTGTTGTAGATAACCAATGAGATATAAATGTTAAGAAATTCTCTCCACCCTAGACATACTTACGACCTCCCCAATATAACTGAACTAACCATGGATGAATACTCCCCACACAAGAGCTTTGGTTAAGTCATCTTGTGTATTACACTCTCTTACTTGGCATGAAAGAGGAAGGGACAATTCGCTCGATCTTGATCCTCACTTAACCGACTTATACATATGGTGATGTAAGCCTAGAGAACTGAATTCATTACGTTCTAAGAATGTCTGAAGAATAACAGAGCTTCAAGGGTTGATAAGGTGGTCACCCTTTCATCACTAAGGCTTGTTTCACACAAATTCATGTTTGTCTCTAGAGAATATGCAATGATAAGGTGGTCATATACATAATCAAGAATATAGATCCTAAGCCATGCATCTAAGCGTGCACTCAAAGAAACATGAACATAGAAAATATATGGTGAGAAAACAGTGAAACAAAACGCATCCAAATAATTAATAGAATCAAAAAGGGTTCAAAATTATAAGCATATCTAGGGCTTCAATCAGTCCCTAACAATGGAAATTTAGCTACACATTTTAAATAATAACATTGAAGAATTCATGAAAGATGAACAAAAGAAGGAGAAGAAATAAACTCTTAATCCCCGTCAGGATCGCAATACAGTTCTTCATTTTTCTTCCACTTCCTCTTCTTTCTTTATTCTTCTTTATTTTGTCTTTTTCCTCTTGCTCACCTCTCGCCAAGCCACTGTACATACTCCCCTTTTTAGCTAGCAATCATATATATATATATATATATAACTAGGCAATTAACCTAGCTAGCATGCAACACGTGCATGCAGACTTCAATTCCAAGTCTGCCTCTTCTTTCCAAAGTCCAAATGTAAATAGACTTCTCTTCTTTGTCTTATCTTAGTCTTCAAGTCCACTTCCAATTCTTCTTACTGTTCCTCGCCAAGGCCACTCCGAATATATATCACATGGGCAACTAGAATTCTTCTCAAATTAGGATTCCTTCACTCCGTAAGTCCTCTTCTTCCACAATAACTCTTAAAATATATTATTTAATCTCATTTTCTTCATTAATCTCCAAAATACCTAAAAACAAATAAACATAATTAATTCACTCAATTAATAACAATAAACTAAATATAGGGAACAAATTAAATACCGAATAGACACATAAATATGTGACTATCAGTTATTGGGTTGTTGAGACCTTGATTTTGATATGCGGATCGATTATTTTGGTGCAAGTTTGTGTTGGCTGCCGCCTGTGGTGGCACGTGGGACCCACGCACTGCCATGCACGGCGGAGCTCCAACTACCACAAAGTTTACTTTTAATGGGGAGTTTTTGTAGCCAATTTGTAATCATTTTGTGAAATTTGGTATTGTTCGGCAGATTTTATAATATTCTCGGCTTATTCACAGAAAACTAGATGATTCGACAATTCAACGTGATCAACCTTCGAGTCTCAAGTCATGTCTCACCTTTTGTTGTGCATGGATACCAAAACGTGCCATTAGGGATCGTGGGCATGGTTGGTCAAGTACGAGGATGCATTTAATTAACGTCTCAGGGTTTTTGTAATTAGAATGTGAGTTCCCCATCGAGTTTTCATCTTGGATTTCTTTTTAGTCGTATGATTCAACTTATATTATAAAATTTAGATTTCGTTTTGGTCTAGGAGTACTGAGTACAATTTATGAGATTGTGGATCAACTATTATTTCTGGCAATCCAGGTGAGTGGACCTTTCTTTTCTTATTGTTGCCTATGAGAGTAGTTATTTTTATTAAATTGTCGATGCTAGTTTTTTTCAATGATTATGCTTTTATGATTTATATTATACGAGCCAGAAGCTTAGTACTATTAGATGTTCGACTTCTTTGCCCATTAATTCAGCGAAGTCAGCTTCGTTAGTTCAAACTTCCCATATTTTATGTTTACAATTTGAGTGTTATTACGGCCTACGATTTATTCTTAACGTTTCCAGTTCAGTTAGCAGTTCGACTTGACATGTCAGTCCCACTTGTTCAGTTCATGTGTTGTTCTTAAGAGATAAATCAGTATAATGGAGGCTATTTACTTGAGATTATTATTATATGTATATATGCATATATATGCTAACTGACTGGCCTGGCCCTCAGGTATCCATTTCAGGGTTGTAGTTCTTTACGGATGCATTATCTAAGGTTATAATTCACTACCAGATAATAGGGATGACTGGGGTTGTAGTTCAGTACCAGTCATCATCGCCTTTTTTTTTCTTTGAGTCATGATAGTCACGTGTCATTCTGGATGCTAGGCACCTAAACGACATTTAATGACTAGAGATGTTAAATACCTCAGTCTTTTCTATTATTTCATTTCATATTCAGTTCCCAATCAGTCAAACATCAATTCTGATGGCTAGAGAAGCAGATACCTCAGTCATAGTTCTTGTTAGATATAACTTGTTCAGACATTCATGTCATATTCAACTCTCAGCTAGTCGATTTCATATCCTGTGTTTAGACATTTGAGTTCAGAGTTCAGAGTTGTGGTTTATTCTTAGTTACTCAATTCTGTCTTATTATTTTTAGTACTGGCATACTAGCTTTTCACTGAAATTCAGCAGAAGTGAATAATTATAATTTTTTATATTCTTACGTTATTATAATTTTTGTTCGCTTACTCTAATATATTTTTTTAAATATCCTTCCCTGGGTATTATGGGCCTGTAACTTAGTTAGCTAGTTATAGTTTAGAGTATCTAGTTACTCTGATGTCGAAACATTTTTTCTTTACTTGTGTAGATTCTCGATTTATTTATTTTAGTAAAAGTTTAGTTTCAGTTTCGTTTTCACTATTTTATATATGGGAAATAGAAAATCCCAGTTAATTGCATAATTAGGACCTAATCTCGGATTAAACTTCTAAATCAGGGTCGGGTTCTAACATCAACAAAGAAAAATATTTTTCACTTTATGTGAAAGAACAACCAGAGATTGAGTTTTTGGAGTTGGTACAGAAAAGTATGACTATTAGGGAGTATGATGCCCGTTTCGAGGAGTTGTATCGTTTTGAGAAGCCTATGGATGGTTGGACCATGGCTCGGAAGTTTGAGCTAGTGGGGGTTAAATTCTTGTATCGGGGATTCGGAGGTTGTACTTCGTCTCCTGGATGTGGCACTAATTTCGAACAATGCAGTGGCTTTGGAACAAAACAATTTGTTCTATCATAAGGACATAGCGGCTAGGAAGGATCTTATAGACACCTGATGGGAGCAGTATCACAACTAGTACATGTGGTGGTTCTTGAAAGAAACAAATGACACATCAACAAACTCAGACTGTCGTGGCTGATACACCGGATATGCCCGAGCTTACTAGGCAGGTTGCTCCTTTGCGGTGTTACAACTGCAATGAGGTCGTAAAATATGTAGAACTGGGCTCCTCGGACGACAGTGTGCCGACGAGAGTGTCATGCCGCTAAGTGGGGTGTGCATACATCCTTATAGTAATTATAAGACACGTTTGAGGTAGGCTCAAGAACAAAACCTTACGAGCACCGACCTGAGATGTGAATGCTTCTCGATTATTGTCATCCTTCTCGTGGCCAAAGATCATTGGAAACAAGGGGCTTCTTAGGAAATGATAGACCACTTCACATCCTTAGCCGATTAAGATCCACGAGTGCGCAAACAGCAGAAATAAATCCTTAAAACTTGCACAGATTTTTTATTGATTGTTTTCTTTCATTTCATCAAACAATGTGTCGAAATTCCAGCGGTAGTATATGAGACAAAGCACAAACAAATTAGAAAAAATCTAAACAAATTAGGAAAAACCTAATCATCTAGGACTCGCGGTATGAACTAAGTAACAATATTAACTGCAGTCAAATGATGAAGGGGGTATATATGGTAAGCTATTATCACTAGTTCACTACTATATATATATTGTTCAAAATGGTTAAGCAAAAGATCCTATATATGAATGCAAAAATGTAAATAACAGATTCTTTATCGTGACCACCTGATTTTTATCAAAAATTGTCAAAACAATAAAATAATAAATTATTCGGATAATTCTAGTATAAACTCGATAAAAATTAAAATTAATCGAAACAAGCCGAAAACCGTATCGACAAACCCAATATAGTAATACGAACTTAAAAATATAAGGTACACCTAGTTCTCTGTCGCTCGCACCGTTACTGGCAGCGACACTCATCACTATTGCCCACCCACCCACCGGGATGACAAAATCTAAACGTTTTATTAACCTCACGAATACTCTCGTAGAGTACGTTGATACGAATCTAACCATATATAACATGACTAGTTTTCAAAAAAAATTCAAGTCAGACGCGCCGCCACAGACGGCGGCGGGTTGCCGCTCACACGCCACTAATCGAAAGATCTCTCCAAGGCCAATGTTTTCTCCTAAAAGACCTATGCCCAATTCAGGCTTGTTTGGCTGGAATCGGGCCCAAAAACCCACCGGACGAAATGTCTCCGGCGACGCAGCTCCGTCGTTGAGCCACCATGGGTCTCGTGATGGGCTGCGTTCAACTCGCTGTGACGAAAGGAGAAAAAATCGCCAACTCTCGCCGGCCGAAACCATTGTGAACGCCGTCCACAGTGGTGCCCAAATTGAGTTCAATGGAGAGAGAGAGAGAGACAGACAGAGAGAGAGGAACCATACCATACCAATTTTGACGGCCACCTCGTCGGAAAAAGCATTGGCTCAAAACTTAGGTTTTGGCCGAACTTCAACTCCAAATTCCGGCCAACTTCGTCCAAATCAACGACAAGGACCTTAGGGAAAAGCATAGGTGTCCCAAGCCAATCATTTACATACTAGGATTATCGGTTTTGGTGGCTGGGCGGCGAAGCCTCGCCGAAGTTGATTTTCGTCACTAGAGCTTCAGTCAAAGTAGGTCAACAAGTCTGGCCCTAAATGGAAAGTCTCTGTTTCTAGAAATAAAAAATTCTATTTATACTCGCACATTTACATAATAAGATTTCTAACATTTTCGTCAAACTTTCGTTGATCATAACTTCTTCATCGTAACTCCGATTACAACATTTCTCGTGTCTACGAACTCATTTTGATAAATTCTACGACTTCTCACTACAGCAAAAGGTACTTTATACAACAGAGTTTACACAACGATTTCAAAAAACATGAAAATGTGAATAAATTATATCATACATCGGTTTATATACTGAACCATTGTATGTAAAATATGAAACCATTTTCAGACAAAAATTTGTATTAAATGTGTTGTATGATCATCAAAAAATGATTTGCTATTCTAATTCAATTTTTAGGTGTCAAGGGAGTCTGAAAATAACATTTCCCCTCTTCAATTTCTTCAGCTTCTATAATCTTAGAACTATCACAAAACATATATTATCACATTTCATTATCTAACAAATGTGGCACAAAAGTTTGTATGTCATTTCGTATGCCATCTTTATTCACACAACAATGCTTATAACAAAATGTTGTATGTTGGTGTCAAACTACTCATGTCAGTAAGGAGTCTTCATATGTAATTTTTATCACACAACAGATGATATATACACTTGTTGTGCGATGAAGATTTTGGGGGTAACCTTTATATATTAGTTGGCATCCATTTTTGTCATACAACAGAACATAGACAACCATGTTGTATGAATGTCAAACTTTGAATATCAGTTTTGCTCCTTTAAAATTCTCTTTACTCATATAGCAAATCATACAACAAGTTGTTGTTTGATCAAAATGTTGGTGCCAAACTGTACATGCAAGTATGCATCTCTCACATGTATTTTTTAGACAACATTATACATATGCATGTGTTGTGTGAAGAAAATATGGTGTATATCACTTTGTTATCCATGTCAAGTATCTTATTTTCACACAACGAGGTATACAACAATACTGTTGTGTGAAAAAAATGGGAGTGTCAAACATTGGATGTCAATGGGCATCCCCTTAATCTCGTTCTTTCAGACAACAAAGTCATATCAAATTGTTGTGTGATAGAAATGATTGTCAACAAGTGCCATTTACTTCTTGTCATGTTGAAACAGTCACACAATATAGGGTCTAATATGTGTTATGTATCTATTTTACTATTCAATCATTGTTTAGGGTTTAGGGTTTATGGGTTTGAGGTTTAGGGTAAGTTAGGGTTTTATTAACATTAGGTAATTGTTTTTATCGATTTACTCTACACAGTAAAACAATAAAAAATAATAGATGGTTCAGATTAGATCCTGTAATTTTCAATGGTGAGAGTTCAATTGAGATTGTATGAAATGACATCAATACCCTGCTCTTATATATTGCTTATTTTTCTATTGGGGAACTAGGGAAATCAATATTTTATGTCAATTTTTTTGATACTATAAGATAGATATGTAATCTACACGAATGTTTGTCAAAGTTTTGATCTTAAAAAATCACTTTAAGGAGGGGTATTTTACGTTATAGTTGTAAGGGTACTACGATCACATTTGGCAAAACGCATGGATCGAGGTTAAAATCAAGTCCAAAATTTATAAAATTTTAATGGTATGCTTAGAATATTTGGACCAATCAATCCAATGGTCAATTTTGTAAAATGATTACACATTATAGATTTAGTTTCACAAAGGTCTTTCATTCCATATAACCAAGGAAGAAAGTTAAGAACATTAGTATACATATGGAGAATTCAAGTAATATGAGAACTAAAAATGTTTTAACAATAAACGAGGCCATATAGAATGGTTCACGTTGTAATAATAGACATCATACATAAAAAATTAGCCTCGTCGGAGTACGTTTAGACCCTCGTCAATGCAGTCAAACCGAATGTGTGAAAAGACTAAAATACCTTTATTTTATATTTTGCTTATTTTCCTATGTGGGGAGTAGGTAAATCGATTTGTTATGTAATTTTTTTTGACACTATGAGATAGATATGTAATCCACACGAATGTGTGTTCAAATTTTAATTTTAAAAAATCACTTTAGGGAGGGGTAATTTACGTTTTAGTTGTAAGGGTACAACAGTCACATTTGGCGAAATACATGGATCGAGGTCGAAATCAAGTCCAATGAAAGGACCCGATCCCGTTTTAGTTGCCTAAACCGGAATTAAGCCCTAACAGCTCTGCTAACCTTAGTTACTACTCTTTAATTGACAGTCATGTGGAGATCCAAAATTCAAAAGTGATCGAGGTGGATATTTATGTTAATATGATATTAATATATATCATATTATAATGCTTAATTAATTTAAACCATTCAAAGTTAAAGGTTTATGTTAATTGAAGAACGTAAACCATTTATGTTTTATGGTTTATATCCATTTGTTATTTTTAGTTTATATTTTAGGAAATCATCAATGTATATAAACTCAAGTAGTGTAATGAATCAATCAAGTAATTAAAAGCAGTTTCTTAATTAGCTTCAATCTTCTTCTTTCCCTAGTCTTTCTTAATTATTCCTCTCGTATTAAGAAGTCCACTTCCAAGAGAAGTAGCGACACTTATTTCCTATGAAAGTTCTATCTCCTAGAATTTTTGCATCAAGTGGTATCAGAGCCCCAGATCAAGAAAGGGGTAAAAGTGGTTTATGGTCCTAACTCGCGGTCGACGCAAAACTTTTAAAGAAGAACTTGTAGGTCCTTTGTTGATTCATCGGAAGCCAAGGATAAAGAGAGGAGCAATGACAGGAGAAGTTTCACAGCCAACACAACCAAATAGTGATGGTGAACATATCACCAGACTAGAACAACAGGTTGTGTTGTTATCCTCATCTATTGGTGAGTTGGTGGAAAACTTAAAAGGTTTAAAGATTTCACATGCATCGCCTTCAAGGAGAAAGGTTAATGATGACAATGAAGAAGATGATGATGTTGTATTAGAGAATGACACCAAGGAAGCAGGTGATTAAAAAAATCCTGTAAGTACCTTAAAAATTGATTTTAAGGTTGAAATTCCTACTTTTAATGGTGTTATAGATGCTGAAAAATTGGACAATTGGATAGACACATTAGAAACTTATTTCACGATTCATAAGTATTCTAATGCTGAAAAGATCCAATTTGCAAGCTTGAAACTCTCAAGCCATGCTGTTACATGGTGGAAGTCATACCGAAAATGGTATAACATTTCAGAATTGACTTGGAGCAAATTCAAGAAATTGTTAAGAAAACAATTCTATCCCGTTGGATATGAAGAAGAAAGGTGGTACAGATGGCAGCACTTCAACCAAAGATTTGGTCAGTCAGTACAAGATTATACCTCTGAATTCCACAACCAAGTTTTGGTGTTGGATATAGATATCGACGAATATGACATCTTTATGAAATATATCGGAGGTCTTGCTGATTACATATGGAAAGAACTTAAATTGTTCACCGTAGAATCAATGGAAGAAGCTATTATCAAGGCCATCGCTATCGAGGCAAAGTACAAAAGACATGACAAGAAGGACGACAAGCAAAAAGCTATAGGTAGATCTGATTGGAAGAATAAAGGCAAGCAGATCAAGGAGAGTTCAAAACCAAATAACTATTGTGATCACTGTCGAGCCAGCGGACATGTCAAAAAGACAAATGCTGGATACTTCATCCTGAGTTGAAACCAAAGAACCACAGGAATAACCAGGGAAGAAATGACAGAAAGGCCACATTGGCAGTACAACAGGTAGATGAGCTTCCAGAGTTGAAGCAACCTGACACTACACTTGCCTTAATGACTTCACCAATAGACACTGCAGATGCTTACAACCATGAAGAGCTGTTCCATTTGAACATTCAAGTGAAGCAGAGTGTTGTACAAGCAATTGTCGATCCTGGAAGTCAAAAGAATCTTATTTTAGAGGCTCTAGTAAGGAAGGTAGGCTTAGAAACAAGGCCTCACCCTAAACCTTACCCACTAGGGTGGATTCAGAAGGACATTGACATGCAAATAACAAAACAATGTACCTTCAAATTTGCAATTACTAATCATTATATCGATGGGGTGACATGCGAGGTGGTCCCATTAGACGTATGCCAAGTTATATTGGGTAGTCTATACCTATGGGACCGTGATGCAATCCACTATAGAAGTCAGCACAAGTATCGTTTGGTGAAGGATGGAAAAGAATTCCACATCAATGCTTGTAAGCCTCAAAATACAAAAAATTTACTAACAGTTAACCAAGCTAAGCGATTGGTAAACTCTTGTGGACGATTTTTCCTACTGATAATTCGACCACAAGAGCAATATGCCGATGCTGTCATTTTGTCAACAGTGACACTAACACCTTCACAATGTTCTGATATTGGAAAATTGGAGAAGGATTTCAAGGATCTTTTTTAGGATGTGCAAGGATTAACACCGCGGAGAGCTGTAGAACATGAAATTCAGCTGGTAGGCGATTCACCTCTACCAAACTTGGGTTTATATCGCACTTCTCTGACGGAGAGTGAAGAAATCAAGAAGCAAGTACAAGGACTTCTTGAACAAGGAGTTATCAACCCTAGTTGTTCACCATGTGATTCACCAGTACTACTTGTGCCAAAGAAAGATGGAGGATGGCGTATGTGTGTTGACTACAGAGCACTCAGTAAGATTACTATCAAGAATCGGTATCCATTACCGAGGATTGATGATCTTCTAGATCAATTACACGGAGCTCGTTACGTCACAAAGCTTGATCTCAAATATGGTTATCACCAAGTACGCATCCATGAAGAGGATACTTGGAAAACTGCTTTCAAGATGAAGCAGGGATTGTTCGAGTGGTTGGTTATGCCATTCGGACTATGTAACGCTCCAGCAACCTTTATGCGGCTAATGAATGAAGCACTTCGCCCCTTCATTTATGACTTTGCCATTGTTTATCTAGATGACATACTAATATACAGTGTCACATGGGATGACCATCTTCGTCATATTGCTCAGGTTATAGAGGTTTTACAAGCTAGTCAACTACGGTTGAACGGCAAGAAGTGTGAATTTGGGAAGGAACAACTTGTATATTTAGGGTTCATTGTTGGTGCTGGAAAGCTCAAAGTGGATCCCGAAAAAGTGCAAGTTATAACCCAATGGCCTACACCTCGTTCAGTGACCGAAGTTCGAAGCTTTATTGGTGCATGCCAATATTTGAGAAAGTTTATTAGACATTTCTCTCTAATTGCGGCACCATTACATTCTCTTACAAAGGCAAATCAAAAGTTTGAATGGTCAAAGAGCAACATCAGATTTCGGAGTCCAACCCGATAGCCGAACAGCAACAACGTTCGCGCTATCGTGGGACGAGTAGCAACATCACTTGTCGCCACATAAGCAGCTCCAAACAGCAACATCAGGTTTCGAAGTCCAACTTGATAGTCGAACAGCAACAACGTTCGCGTTATCATGGGACGAGTAGCAACATCACTTGTCGCCACATAAGCGGCTCCAAACAGCAACATCAAGTTTCAGAGTCCAACCCGATAGCCGAACAGTAACAACGTCCGCGCTATCATGGGACGAGTAGCAACATCACTTGTCGCCACATAAGCGGCTCCAAACAACAACATCAGGTTTCAGAGTCCAACCCGATAGCCGAACAGCAACAACGTTTGCGCTATCATGGGACGAGTAGCAACATCACTTGTCGCCACATAAGCGGCTCCAAACAGCAACATCAGGTTTTGGAGTACAACCCGATAGCCGAATAGCAACAGCGTTTGCGTTATCATGGGATGAGTAACAACATCACTTGTCGCCATATAAGCGGCTCCAAACGGCAGCATCAGGTTTCGGAGTCCAACCCGATAGCCGAACAGCAACAACGTTCGCGCTATCGTGGGATGAGTAGCAATATCACTTGTCGCCACATAAGCGGCTCCAAACAGCAACATCAGTTTTCGGAGTCCAACCCGATAGCCTAACAGCAACAACGTTCGCACTATCATGGGACGAGTAGCAACATCACTAGTCGCCACATAAGCAGCTACAAACAGCAACATCAGGTTTCGGAGTGCAATCCGATAGCCGAACAGCAACAACGTTCGCACTATCATAGGACGAGTAGCAACATCACTTGTCGCCACATAAAGTGGCTCCAAATAGCAACATTAGGTTTCAGAGTCCACCCCAATAGCAGAACAGCAACAAACGCCCGCACCATCGCGGAACGAGGCCCCACGGCACGACACTTCGACTTTTGACATCAAAATCAGCTCTTCATCGGAGAGTTGGGGGACTCGGGGTTATCAAGGTCCCCCCCCCCTTTCTCGAGTGACCACGTGTGCAAAATCCGGACAAAGCCTTGCAACTCCCCAATCAAGAGCTGATTCCCTTGACTTGGGGACTTGGGGGACTTGTTAGTACGTGATTCTGTAAACACACAATTGTCGCACACTTAGTCACTCCAAACAGGTCAACACAACTCGAACCAAACGCAAGACAGCAATACAGGCTTCAACTTTAAACAAGGAAGCAACACCATCTGAAAGCCCACGCGCTCGGAACAACAAACGGAAGGTACTAGGACAGAACATAAACAAACAAGCAGGATCCCACATCGAAGAGCAACAAAAGACCTCATACTCAACTGCCAATATATACAACACATTTATGACAGTTACAAGGTACGCTCGTTACTCAACCAATACTATTGTTACGCTTCATACACTAACTTGAGCGTCGGAGAGTTGAAGGCGGGAACAACCCGTCAAGGCTTCTAACGATCGTTTAGTGTATTACTCTTAATAGCAGGTAAAGGACGACATATGCGCGACAACTCAGATCATCCGAATTGACCCCATCCGCACTTCTACTGGAATTCCTACTGAGTTTGGTAGAAACAATGAGGAATCTTTCCAATTGTTAAAACGGAAGATCACCGAGGCCCCAGTGTTAGCCTTGCCAAATCTGCAGAAAGCATTTGAAGTTGAAGTAGATGCATCTAACTATGCAATGGGAGCGGTATTACTTCAAGATGGTAAACCAGTTGCCTACCATTCTGACATGTTTAGTGGACCAACATTGAACTACCCAACTTATGACAAGGAGCTATACGCCTTGCATCATGTAGTGAAGCATTAGAGAGCTTACTTGTTAAGAAAGGAAGTTGTGGTTCACTCATATCATAAGCCTTTTCAGTATCTAACTACACAGTCCAAGTTGCAACAAGCCCGACATATGAAGTGGATGTCTTATCTTCAACAATTCAATATCGTTATTAAATACAAGAAGGGAATGACCAATAAGTTGGCAGATATGTTATCTCGACCCCCTACACCAGTAAGTTCCGTACTATTGGTGGCCATGCAGATTCAACCTATTGTTCCCTCCGAGTATGCAAAAGGGTATGACAGTGATGATGATTTTCGTTTGGCTTACGCTAAGTTACAACAAGGAAAAACTAGTGAGTTTCAACTGAATGATGGACTAATATACAAAGGAACACAATTGTGCATACCAGAAGAAGGCGATAGGCTACAGTGGATTCGAGAAGCTCATACGTCCAAAGTAGCAGGGTACTTTGGAGTAGAGAAGACTTTATTAAATCTTCGCCGGTATGTCTATTGACCAAAAATGCATATCGATGTTTCCAAATATATACGAGGTTGTGTTCTGTGCAACATATTGAAGCCTTCTAACAGGAAATTGGGACTGTATCTTCCACTACCAGTACCTAGCCGACCTTGGGAAAGCATTTCGATGGATTTTCTAGGTGAACTACCTAAAACCAAGTCTGGAAATGATTACCTGTACGTAGTAGTGGATCGTTTTAGTAAGATGGTAATACTCATTCCATGCAAGAAAACGGTTACAGGAGAAGGAGCAGCTAAGTTGTTTTTCCAATATGTTTGGAAACATTTTGGCCTCCCATCTTCGATTATATCATATAGAGATAGCCAATTTCTAGGCCATTTCTGGAGATCTTTATGGGGAATGATGGATACCAAGTTGAAGCGTAGCACCTCTTTTCATCCACAAACAGAGGCCGTTAACCGGACTATGGCACATTTAATAAGGGGATATAATTCTAAACATCCTAAAATTGGGATGAAAGTCTCCCTTACTTATAATTTGCTTTTAACCGAACAATTCATGGCTCCACACTGAAATCTCCTTTCGAGGTTTGTTTGGGTTACTTGCCCCAAAGTCCTTTTGATATGGCATTTAATCTAAGTGACAAACCATTAAGTGGAAAGGAATAAGAAGAACATGTTCGAGCACAAAAATTTCTCGAACGAGTTAGGAAGATTCACTCAGAAGTGGAAGCACAACTGCAGCGCTCACAGCAGCGATATAAACATCGTCATGACAAGCATCGTGTACCATGTACCTTTAAAGAAGGTGACTTGGTATGGTTACACCTTGGGAAAGAATGTCTAACTGGAAAAGGCAAGAAGCTCAAGCTTATCAGATATGGACTGTTCAAGATCATCATACAAATTGGTGATAATGCCTTTCATCTGGATCTACCACCATACATGAACATGTATTCGGTAATTAATGCCGAGAATTTGAAGCTCTTTGAACCATCTCTATTGGATGATGATCATGATGAGGACACTCGTCTTCCTTCAGTTGATGATTTGAAAGTGGAGCGAGAAGATCCTTTAAAAGAAGACTGTATTTTGGAGCAAAAGGTTCGTGAAACTCGACGAGGAAAGTATGAGTATTTTCGCATAGGCAGAAAGGGTCAACTTCCCAGCAAATCTAAGTGGTACTTATGAGACAGGGCAACTAAAGAGTTCCCTAATCTCAGGATACCTTGAGCAGGAGCTCAAGCTTCCTAAATGGGGGAGCCATGATCCAGGTGGATCTTTATGTTAATATGATATTAATATATATCATATTATAATGCTTAATTAATTTAAACAATTCAAAGTTAAATGTTTATGTTAATTGAAGAACGTAAACCATTTATGTTTTATGGTTTATATCCATTTGTTATTTTTAGTTTCTATTTTAGGAAATCATCAATGTATATAAACTCAAGTAGTGTAATGAATCAATCAAGCAATTAAAAGCAGTTTCTTAATTAGCTTCAATCTTCTTCTTTCCCTGGTCTTTCTTAATTATTCCTCTCGTCTTAAGAAGTCCACTTCCAAGAGAAGTAGCGACACTTATTTCCTACGAAAGTTCTATCTCCTAGAAGTTTTGGATCAAAAAGTCACGAAATTATGATATTTCGCACATATAGATTCCTTACTAAAATATACAAAATATACAACTATTTTTGACATCAGAGCTGCTAAACAAATTAAGTTAACAATGAAAAAGTAAAATACTAACTCACAAGATCAACCTTGGATCCTACAGTAGATGCTGCTATACCTTGATCTACGTGCGAGCTCGACCTCAAAAGAAACTCTGCAAACTGGGCATTTTAAACCGAAAAACCTATGGAAAGGCACATAAAATAATAAAAACTGTTAGAGTGAGTGGACGAAAATAATATTTCACTTTTTACCTGAAACTGTAAATAATATGCCTTTTATAAATAATGTACATAAAAATAATGCGAGTCTGAAAATAAACAAGCCCAAGTCAAGTGTTTGTCCTAACCCTCGTGGGTACTGTGTTTGGAGGCAGTAACTTGAGTACGTTTTCCTCAAAGTTACAATAAAGCCTAGGTTATGTGTTTGTCCTAACCCTCCTGATGGTCAGTTTTGTAAATTTATTACACATTATCGATTTAGTTTCACAAAAATCTTTTTCTTCCATATAACCAATGAACAAAGTTAACAACATTAGTATACATATGAGGAATTCAAGCAATATGAGAATTAAAACTGTTCTAAAGATAAACGAGAATATACATAAGGGTCCACCTTGTAGTAATAGGCACCGAATGTAAAACTTAGGCTTGTCGGAGTACATTTAAACCCCGGTCAATGAAGTCAAACAATATGTGTCAAAAGACTAAAATACCCTTCTATTATATTTTGCTCATTTTCTTATGGGAAGAGTTGCTAAATAAATTTTTTTTTGTCATTTTTTTTACATTATTAGATAGAAATGAGTCACACAAGATTTTGCGTAAAAGTTTTGTTCTCAAATTATTTTTTACGGAGTGGAAAATTATGTATTAGTCATAAGGGCACTATGACTATAATTGTTGGACACACTGATCGAGGGTTTATTGAAGTCGAAAAATTCTCAATTCTTTAAAGTGTGATTAGATCATTTTGATTCTCGCATCTGACGGTCAATATTGCAAATTAATTATTAATTCATGATTGAATATCACAAAGGTTTGCATTTGCATATAACCAATCAACAAAGTCAACAAAACTAGTTGTCACATAGTGAATTTAAGCAATACAAGAAATCAAAATGCTCTAACGAGAAATTTCATTATACAGGTATGTTCACCTTGTAGTAATAGACAACTTTGGAAAAAAAATAGCCCCATCAGAGTCCTTTTAGGGGCTGGTCAATGAAGTCAAACCATTTTTAATTTGTTAAAGACTTCTATACCCTTTTTTTACATTTTATGCATTTTCCTATGGAAGGAGTATCTAAAGCATCTCGAAGATATATATGTCAAATTGGATTTAAAATAATTTTTTTATATAGACGTGAACCTCATTTTAGTCGCAAGGGTAATATCGTTATCAACAGTTGAACTCATGGATGATGGTCAAATTTACGTAAAAAAATTATAATATTTTTACAGTATGGTTAGATTACTCCGATTGTCATATCCAACGATCAGTCTCGTCACATAATTATTCTTTCGTGATTTAGTCATCAAATTTGTATTTTGACTTAACGATTTTTAGGGGCAATTTTAACCATTTAATCGAAAAAAAAAACAAAAGGAAAGGAACCCTAGCCAAACTTTAATAGACTTAGAAAAAAGAACTCTACACTCCCTCTGTACGTCTCCCTCTCTGCCTCCTCTTTACTAGCAGCCCCAAGACTCTCACTCCCTCTCTCTCCCTCTCTGATCCACCTACCCTTAAATTTCCCAAACCTCGGTTGTCTCCCCCAGTTCTCCGATCAGACTCCTTCACTCTCCTCAAACCTCACCCAACCAGAACCTTCATCTTACAATCTCTAACTTGCCATTTCTGATCCAATCGGCAATCGCTTACTTCTCATTTCAGAAACTCCAGAAAATTAAGGGCTCAGTCCCTAAAACTGGTCTCCGGTTCTGAAATTTGACATAGGTAGTGTATATATAGCTATGGGCATGGCATATTTGAGTAGTGCAGGCAATTCCCCAGAGAGTGCAATTGTGCGTGTTTGATTTGTGTAGAGGTCAAAACGAAGGCCAGAAGTTGGATAAGGTCCTAGCTGAGCTCGAGATCTGCAACTGTGTCGCCTCGAGGCCACCCTCGACGCCACTCTTTCAACTATCGCCGGATCTCGTCCGCACGACCTCACCGTCGAGCCGTCACCCATACTTGATGCGTTATCCACCACCACCTCAAACTCATCCATGCCACGCATACCACCGTCGCTACCTACTAGCCAGAACCGCCGCTCACACGCCATCAAGAGGTTCACAAGTCAGTGCCTCTACATATGGTGTGAAGAGGCTCGAATTTGGCCAGATCGAGGAGCTCATGGGTACCTAATTCTTCTTCCTCGATTCTCTTTTTTACTTGGACTAGGTATCCTGAGTTCCGGTTTACCTTTGACATTGTTGCAGATGAGATTGTTACCTATGTGTGTTGATAAGGCTGTGTGTTGATTGTGTTTTGTGTTGGGAGCACGAGTTTCACTCTTACTTATGCTTTGCATTGTATATGCGTGAGTGTGTGTGTGTGTGTGTTATACACACACACACACATGCACCAATTAAAAATTCATCATTATATCTACATATATCGATCTTTAAACTACAAATTACATTAATTCTTCTACTCCTTATATAATTATAAATTAATACATATATATATATATATGCATACTATATATATATGAACAATTAACATAACATTATATATATATATATTCATTGAATTCAACTCAAAATCAACAAATCAAATCTAAATCAACAATCAACACACACACACACACACACACACACACACACACACACACACACACACACACACACACACACACACACGTACCTATATATATGTAGCGGGATATAGTTTCACTAACTCATTTTGGACAACTTCCGACAACATCCAACGATTTGAGAGCATTTTGTGTTTTTCTCACCGATTTTTTTTTTGAATGTCGTCGGCTATAGTTAAAAAAGTCGTCAGCTATAGTCAAAACTATAGCCGACGACTTTCCCTTGACAACCCCGACGACCATTACTGTCGTCAACTATACTATACTATAACCAACGACAAAAAAAATCATCGGCTTGTTTTTCTCGAAGTCGTCGGCTATACTATTTTTTCTGGTAGTGTCGGTGAACTTCTTGTAACCATCACTGTTTCATCAAAAAAAGAAGAGAAAACACTATTCATGGACCTCAAAGTTACTAGTTCGGTCCAACTTTATTTTTTCTGCTGATTTCAGTCTAAGTGGATTTTTTTTTGTGTTTTTTTAAATAATGCAGTTCAACTTGAATGGATTTTCAAGTTAATATCCCAATCTTCCAAATTGTTGTCGGTCGAATGGTTAAATAATGTCACTTAGGGGGTGTACTCAATCTGGATTTTAAAGGATTTTTAAGGATTCTTTATAATCCGTAGATTGTTGTACATTGTTTTAAATCTGCGGATTGTTTTAATTCCACATGAATTTGAAAGGATTCTTTTGTATTGGTTTATAAGGATTTAGTTGGATTTCTAAGGATTGTTCAAATAATTAAAGTCTAATAAAAAACTCAAATGTCAAAATACATTATCACATATTCAAAAATGAAATGCACTATTTTTGATCTTTCCAACATTATGATCACACTCTTGAGTCTTGAATTGGCACCATCATCGTATTTCTAATTCACGTTCTCATTATCTTGATTCTCTTTAATATTCATTGTTCCATTATTAAGTAATATTGGCATTTCCATAGAAAATGAAGTTCTTTATTGTTTGAAAACAAAAATTATAAACACTTCTATATGAGAAAATTTGTATGTACTATAATGGATCACTCAATATTTTAAATTAGAAGAGTCTGATAAATGACGAAGACATCTCATTGCTATAAAATAAGATTTTGAGAACTATTTTAATAATATTTATAAAGTCGTAGTAATTAGACCAAAGTTTATACCCTATAGAAGTTAATTAATTATTGAAAGTATAGTAGTTAAAGTCATTAATGAAATCAAACCATGAGGAAATGGTAATGAAAGCAAAGGTTAATGACGTTATCTTTGTTGTGACACCAAAGTAAACGTTTTAAAGACGTATGTAGAAAAAAAAATTGAGAGAGGGAGGACGCTTTAAAGACGTATGTAGAAAACAATTGTGTGTGTGTGTGTGTGTGTGTGTGTGTGTGAGAGAGAGAGAGAGAGAGAGAGAGAGAGAGAGAGAGAGAGAGAGAGAGAGAGAGAGAGAGAGAGAGAGAGGGAGATGTTCTATTTTGAGATCCATCAAAATCCATGGAAATCTCTTGGATGAGAGGCCTGAATTCAAAATGTCATTTTGTGTGTAAACAATCCTTCAAAATTGGTTATTTAATAAAAATCCTTAAAAATTCGTAGATTGTACGTTGAATACCATAGGATTTTTATGGTTTGTTTAAAATCCAGAATGAATACATCACAAATTTTAAAAATTGTTTAAAATCCAGATTGAATATATCAAGATTTTAAAAGATTTATGAAATATAAAACACTCATACCAAATCCGTATTGAATATACCCCCTTAAAGTTTATTTATTTTGTTCAAAAATAGAATTAAAACCTCATTCCAATATAGTTATGTATTTAATTAGTAGATAGGAGCATATTCTGGATTGGAATCGGGTCTTGGGAAGTACTACTTAATCATTTCTACCAACTTTAAGCCCCAATTGTATTTTTTGTTTGTATATTATGTAAAAACGTCTTTGGGGATAATTTACATAATCTCCATTTCCATTACAAATCCATTACATATCTTGGTGTTTCTAACCATCCACTCGTTTTTGTTCAACCCCCGTTATGGTAATATGTATATGGTAATACATACCAATGATAGTGAAAACTCATTACGGTGGATCTTTTGAGCCCGCTTCAAGTCAGGATGACTAATCAACCAATCTTAGGATAAACGGTCTCTTATGTTTATGTTTATTTCCGCTTAACTCTTTACCTCTTATACATGGAAAATGAGACTCAATATTTTTACTGCAAATTTATATATAAAAATTTATATATATTGTAGAATCTGTTTGCTTTCACTCATATAAGTTTGTTAGCAGTTTTATTACTTTCTTCTCTATATGCCCTTAAATTAAACATTCTCATAAGTGCTACATTATATATTTTTTTTCTATATAAAAGTCGATCACTTTAATTCATGTGACAGTGGCTTCACATTTTGCTCATATATAATAGTGTATTTATGAATATTATAGCTTAATACAATAATTCATCGATGCAAGAACTAAACTCTATGCTCTGCATATACTATGTATACGAGCTTATATTCCTCGGACTTGTTAATTGGATAACTATTTAGGGCACTTTTGCAGAATATCCAGGTCCCCCGTAATAAAATGAGTACCATATGTCGTGAATTTGTTTTCCACAATATGGACGTCGTAGCATGAAGGCTTTGTCGTATACGGTTGAAGCCCTTGACGATCTACGAACTTTCCAGAGCTAGCCAAGTATTGGATTTTTTTTTAAATAGCTTGCTCTGCGGTAGCCTTCACCTGCGAAATGACCACTCCCCATCTGAGTTGGTGTGTGACGACCCCCAACTCCCCTGTTGTAAATCTCACCTCCCCAGCTAACAGCGTCAGCGCTGCCCCTCAGTGTTGGTAAGATCTTGTCTGACCAGTATCCTACTGGTTCATTATTCACCATAAGCCACCACTGTCCAGCCGATTGGTGCTGAAGCATCGAATTGAAACAACACATTACACATATATATATATGTACGTTACTTTTAATATCTGAATAGGAATAGGTCATAGAATTCTTATAAGAAACACATATGTGTGTGGACAACCTTGTAGACACTTATAAATAGATCAAATTGCTTCCCATTGTAGCTTGAAACAGGACTTATGGGAGCACCTAGGGCAACCTTTCTGCTCACTTGAACGAAACCAGGACAATCATGCATGATTGTAACAACCATCACGTTGGTAATTTGTGCCCTGATGAATAAACATACACGTTGATAGAGTACTTTTTAATATGCACATACAGATATACCATAGGAAACGATTCCTTCAACGCACAATATATTTACAATGGTGTACTGACTCGATTTTTAAAAAAATGAACTGCATTTTCAGAGTTTTCCAGATGCAATTGGGCAAATACGAAAGTTTCAATGATACTTACCGTTCAGTACGTGAAGAATCTTGTTAACTTGTCAGGGTTAGAAATTAGATAGAATCCCTTTATTTTACTCTATGGGATGGAAAAAATTCCATCGGACAAAATTTAAGTTGCTAATCGATCTCTTATGATGTATAGTGTAGAACTGTGGATACAAAATTATGGGGATTCAGAAGACAATTGCAACTATATATGTTATAATGAAATCAAACCTGCAAACTGATTTAAACAGTACGCTTACGGAAACAACTGTTAGTAGCTTACTCTGAAATTACACAGAGCATTCATGTCTATGAATGCTAATGTTAGAAAAGGTCATACTAACGTTAATTTCTGCGAACATAATGGTTTTGTATCTATTAAAAAAAACTGACCGATTGGTCATACTAACCTTAAATATGCGCATTCATGATAAAATCTTTGAATACACATATCCACCTATGTATTTAATAGCATGAAGGAGATGCAACCCGACTTGATTTCCTTTTCCAAATTAATTAGTTTCAAAAAATTGTTTATTTTCCTCCTTGACATAAACTTTGCATACAGAACGTGTAATTGAAAACCATCTTTGGATTTTGACCCATCTTTCAGAAAATGCTCAACTTCATAAGGGAACAATATAAGTATTCAACGGATAAATTATTATAGCCCTAATTAGTACACCGATGAGGTGATCAAGGTGTACATTCTTTTTGTCGAAGTGTACGTATGATCTGCATGTCCTACATACATTAGACCAGTGCAGCTTGTTCAACTTTCATAACTATCTTGGGCATGTTGCTGAATATCCAGGTCCACCGTAATAGAAATGAGTTCCAAATGTCGGGGATTTTTCCCTCACACTAAGGTTGTAGCATGAAGGCGCTGTGGCATATGTTGTAAGTTCTTGAGGGCTAGCATCTACGAATTTTCCGGAGCTGGCCAAGTACTGTATGTTTCGAATATAGCTTGCTCTGCCATAGTCTTCACTCGGAAAATGACCACTCCCCATCTGAGTTGTGGTGTGACGGCATCCACTCTCCGAACTGTAAATCTCACCACCCCAGCTAACCGCATCAGCACTGCCTCTCAGAGTTGGTAAGATTCTGTCTGGCCAGTAGCCTAATGGCTCATGGTTCAGCATAAGCCACCACTGTCCAACCGATTGGTGCTGAAAGTTCAAAATAGAGTACGTGTTACGTTTTTAGATTTTCCCAATTATGCTCTATGTACGTAATTCAAAAGAGGCACGTTTATGATACCGGTGCATGGATCTACCTTGTATATACTTATGAATATATCAAATTGTTTTCCCTTGTAGCTTGAAACCGGTTTTATTGCAGCACCTAGGGCAAACTTTCTGCTTACTTGGACAAAACCAGGACATTCATGATTGTAGCAACCATCTTGGTAACCATGGCTCTTTATAAACACAATTCCACAATATATAAGAAGCAATAATGCCATGTAAACTGACATATACATAATTCACAAACGTACTCCGTAAGGATCAAAGACACTTACTGTCCAGAATGTGAAGAACCTTGTTTGCTTATCAGGCGAAGTAACCTGTAATATATTCTTATGTTTGTGAACTTCTATTTTCTCTGAGAACCCAAATAATTAACAGAGAAAGAAAAAGAAGAGTAAAAACTAATCACCTTCCACCCGGCTTCTACAGTACTTCGTGCTATTCCATGAGCTGCCATAACCCATATTTGAGATAAACTAAAATCTTCGTTAACTGTTAAAGGGCTCCATACGTTGAAATATGCATGTGCTCCGTAATATTGGCCGTTTAGAAGAGTAGCTATGGTGTACTGAATTTTTTCGCTGCTTAAACTCAGTATATAAAGGCATACAGCAATGAAGAACATATCCAATTATGAAAAAGAAAAATGGCTGAAAACTGATAGACGGGGCTACCTCATGACCCCGCGCAGGCGTAAACTCAACTACGTCGCTGCCATTGAACGGAGGCGGTGTAGATTTAGGGACGGAGTTATTGAAAGCCTGAGTTCGAAGAATGGGGATTGTCCCCTCAGGGCACTCTCCATTCAATAACCAGGATTGTAAGATTTCGTTTTGATGTGACATTTCTGTTTCATTAGTGCCATTTGGAAACGTACTAGGCGGATTCAACTACTCATTCAAACAACAAAACCGCCATAAGAAGACTTCAAAATGGAAACTGTGCTCCCATATATATGATATCCAATTAATTAAGCCCAGTTTGCGAAAGAGAAAATGACACTAAAATTGATTGCAAGAGGCGCACGCGTAAACCAACAATTGAGATCATTCGTATGTACCTCATCGAACTATTCATCCAACTATGTTACTATGATAATTAGGAATAAGATGATCTTAGTAAACCTGTATAGTATGATTTTTGAGAAGTGGATGATTAAGAGCCGGTTGTTTATAGATGTCAATGCAATCGATCACATCCCCTCCATCACCCTGTTAATAATTAAACAGTACGTACGTGTTATATGATTCGAAACTAGTGTAAGCTAGATAAAACCTGGTTATATTAAGGAATAGAAACTATGAAAGTATTTGACCTCTATGGTTTTGATCACTGAATCCTTGTTCTCCATCGTCTCAGATCTTCTGCAATCAACAGAGACATTGCTCACCAGAATGAAAAATGTAATCACTAAAATGAAAGTAGAACCTCGAAATGTTGTGTAAAGATGGGCATTCGAACGAGAAGTATCCATAGCTAACTACAAGTTAATGAGCAAAATCCTGGAAAGGTATATGAGAATGGGAAATATAGGATGAGAAAATGAGATGATCATGTGTATACTTGTTATATACATGCACAATTAAGTGCTTATTTAACTGACTTTTGTGCAATTAAATGTTTAAGAGAAAATAACGGATAAGTTTTAATGCTCAAGAGTACATTTTATACGATTTATGAGTATAATTATAACTGCGTTAGCAAGTTTGAGCTCTCATTCATACTCGCACAAAACTGCGCAGAAAGATGTACAACACTACAGGGCAGATCAATGTTACAAAATTGATTTCTGACTGCGATTGGATCTCTTTCAACTAGAAATGATCAAAATCGGCGACGATATGGATGTTTCTTCTTGCTCATTCCCTTCACCACACTCAGATAATTGGTGAGCTTGAAATCCTGGAAGTATTATGCATTTTGAGCAAACAGTTTTAGATTACTAAAAAATAGATCTAAACTAGTAGGAATTTCACAATCATTGTTGATAACCAAATAAAGTATATCACTGAAAGGAACTAAAAATAACCTTGGTAATGAATGATACTCAAAGTGGCATCAGCAGAGCTCCAAAAGGCAAACACACTCGATATGAGGAGTGTGTGGAAACATGTCTACTGGTTGCACACTCTTTAGCTTGTAACAGCCTCTCAAGTTTTTCTCAACCTGCGCAGCAATTACGACAGGTAAATACTGAAAACTTAAAATCGACTTTCAAGTTAAATACCGCTACGTACCACACCATTACAGAGATAATCGAGGTCTCGTGCACACGTGGCAGGGTTACATGAAACATAAACAATGCGGGAAGCCTTCAGCTTTAAAAGAAATTTAATCAACTTCATGTGCATTCCTGGACGGTTAGGATCTGTAAAATTTACCATATAACAATCAAGAGGAAAAAGAAAAAGAAAAACATTGTTAAAAGCTATTCCTGTGCTTCACATTCATTTTAAGAACAGAATGTTAGATTTTCAGAACGAAATATAATAGACAAACTAAGAAATCCAACTAAAATATTAACCTGAAATAACAATATCAGGCTTGGGAAAATCATTCCCAAAACTTTCATCAATTTTGTTGAGATCTCCTTGGACAAATGTGGCATTACGGATATCATTCAGCTCAGCATTCAGACATGCATCTGCGATGGCTTGAGGAACTATTTCATATCCATAAACATGTTTAGCCCTACAAATATAAAAGAGTAATATCAGATTTAAATGCCTCTAAAACAATTGAAGTAATGAACAGCTAAGCATTACCTTCTAGCAAGTGTCAGACCAATGGTGCCAGTCCCACAAAACAGGTCAAGAACAATTTCTGAGCCCTCTCCTCTGAGACCAGCACAATCTTCTATGAGTTTATATAAAACTTCTGCCTAAGCATTTACACATATTTGGCATTTAATTTCATGGATAGAATTCATGTAATTATATCAAACAACAAATGGAAAGAAGCAATAATCCACCATATAAACGTACTAAGATGAGAAGAAAGCATTATATCACATTGCATACCTGGTGAGTGTTTGTTTGGAAGAATGAGTTTGCTGATATTTGAAATGTGAGCCCTCTTAAGTTCTCCGTTATGCTAGATTTTCCATACAGTGTGTACTCAACCTCCCCAAGAGATGTGTTACCAACTGAAGTATTTACATTGTTCATGATACTTACCTATCACATAAGAAAGAGAGATGATGTAATTTGAATTAAGCTTATTACATCATATGTTATGTACTTCAAACTGTTCACAGTGCCAATTAATCTAGAAACTTGCCATACTAACCACTTCAGGGATAGCTTTTATCTTTTCAACAAGAGGCTTAAGCAGCTCTGGCTTGTAAGATGATGTCACAAAATTGACCATAAGTTCAGGAAGACCAGTCTTCACATCCCTGGGACACAAATAGAGCCAATTCAACTTCTGATTAAATTAGACAAATATGAGGTGAGAGAACAATATATAACTAACCACTGAATGATAATAAATTGCCCAAGGAAAACCCTACACCGAGTATTTGCTCAACTAGTGAAACACAAACTTTTGAGTATAGCTCAATCTATTATATATCTGTATATCTTGATTAAAAAGTCTTCAAGAATGTTTCCATGTAGAAAAGTAGCTATGGTTTCCGAATAAGTGACTTCAGGGTCCCACATTCCAATTTCCTTGATCTCTGTTATTATGACTTTAGCTGTTGACCAAGGGTAACAATTGCATGAATCATATTCTGTCCAAAATAATTATCTCGTTGAGCCACATAGAGATACAGGAAAGTGAAGAAACAAAGATTCATGCCATAGGCAAATTTTAAGCATTTTTTATTTTCTTTTAGTTTTCCCCTTGCCCCATCATACTACCCCTTAAAGTTATTCTCGAATTATAAAAGATCAATTAACGCATGAGAGGCTTCTTCTTTGAGTATGAGAACTACAACTTTCTTATACCCACGGACACACATACATACAAGATTTATGAGTTGAAATGCTTCTTTCAATACACTACTATATTAGTAGAAGTACCTTCCAGTTCTTAGCATTAGATGCTTAAGAAATCCAGCATGAGAGTAAACATCAAAGGGAGAGAGACCTAGACATGGGTCTTTCCAACATTGTTGCACAGCTGCAAGAACCTATACATCATAAAGCAAGTCACTGAAACTGGAAATACAATTCCTGACACTGATCAAACTTGCTGTCAATTCAATTTGGATAGTAAATGAACCCAAGACAACGAATAAAAATGAAGACAGAGAAGAAAAGTTGTAAGATCATTCTGCTTGGCATTGTTACAGATTTTCAGTAGCTAAAGCCATGTAAGACAATTAATTGGAAACTGAACTGGGCTTGGACCCAAAGACATGTTATTTGTTCTAAATGTGTTAGAATGAAACAAGGAGATTTTCCGAAAAGGACGAAATGGAAGATGTTCGTTGAATCATCGTTTTTTGACTTGGACCTGTTCTAGAAAGTAAATTAACATAAGAAAACTAAGCAATTTTTCATACATATTACTGAATTAGTAACATCAGTTTCTACTGTTAAGGGACCTCTTAACATCAACTTACTTCTGTTGATTTCCCTGGAGTTTTCTTTCACTAGCAACAGTGCAACACTCATTCCTTTTCCTTACAAATACAGTACAAAACATAAAGATTTCACAGATCCTTTTACTCTAACCGATTTTTTAATATATATATATACATGTACTTATAATAAAGTGGGGTAAGAGATCCCAATTTTCATTGATTCATAAAATAAAATCATGAGAAACAATTACAGAAGAATTACCATATCTGCAGGCTCACTTTGCAATAAGCACTTGTCAACATGTAGAACCTTATCAAAAAATCCAGGAGCATGCAATCCCAAAGCGTAATTCTGAATTCCTTCTTGTCTCTCATTTAATAATTCTTTAGGTAACCATTTCTGCGTACCAAACGAGAACTCCATCTGCAAAATTAGGAAAAACATTTAAGGCTTAAAAACAAACAAATAAAATCAATTTATATACTTCTCTGGAGTAGAACAGTGACTAGGAGTTGAGGATTCTTAAAACTCTAAAATTGGGTTACATGGCTTAGCCAACAGTAAATGAAATGTATATGCTGCAGTATCTATGATGCTGTGAGTCCTGAAGTTGACTTGGAGAAACAGAAACAGAAACATATCAGTACAGCTGATGCATAGCTCAAACCTAATGGTTGGTCCCTGTCGTGATGCAACAATTCCCGAGAAAAATGTTATTGCTATAAGCTGTTAAAGGTCCACAAAACTTTAAGTTATAACCTCTTACTCATTTTTATATAATCCTATATGGTCCTCGTCCCATGTCACAACATCAAACATTATTATCAATACCACCTACTTAACTTTCACACAATGACAAACCAATTCAAAAACAAGTGACCAATTACTAAAAGGTTTCAAGTTATGCACTAGCCTTATTCCTGTAACGAAACTGGATATCACACGGAACAATGGGCTTCATAATGCTCTCCAGCTCCCTACTAGAAACCTTTCCGAAACCTATCAACAGCTCACGAACTTGTTGTTCCTTCGCTCTGATTTGCGCCTCATAGGACAAACTCTGTGTCTTACATCCTCCACAATACGAAGCATACTCACAAGGAGCATCCACCAAGTCCCAATGTGGAGATAATGTCTCCACCTTCGTCACCTACCAAAATTCACTTTCCCAAATTACTTGCTAACACAAATTTTACATTTACAGTATTAAAATTAACAAAATTACTAGACAATTTTTACTTCAAATGCTCTGGAATTTTACCTCAGCGTAGGTTCCTTTGCGGCGAGTGACGCGGCCAATGAACCGCTCACCGGGTAAAGCGCGGTCGCACATGACGACGAACCCGGTGTCGGCGACTTTACACAGACCTTTACCTTTGAAGGCCAAAGACTCACACGCCAGCTCTAAAGTCTCGCCGCGCTTCGGGAAATACGACTTGGCTTTGGGCTTGGGCTTGGGCTTGGGCTCGGACTCGGACTCGGACCGCTCCGAATCCTCGGTCGACAGAGCTGACAGAGGCGTCGTGCTGCGGAAACTCCGGAGCCAGGGCCGGACGGTGGTCACGTGCCTCAGGCCGTGGCTCGGCATCGTCGCCATTGTTGGAGGGAAAAAAGATGAACCAGGACAACTGAAACTCCAGACACTAATATAGTGATAGAGGTCATTTTGGTAAATTCGACCAAAACCAAAACTCACCGCCTTGGACTTAAACAAAACGACTTCGTTCTACTCTATTTAGGGACTTTATAAACGAAGTAGCGACTCGGCTGAAACCCTAATTGCTAGAAGCAGCGAGAGCCTCCCTCCGTCTCTCTCTCTCTCTCTCACTCGGAGCACAGCGTCTACGATCAGCTATGGGTAAATCTCGTTGTTTGTTTTTTTCGATTGTGTGTATATGTGGCGTATTGGGATTGGTTTACGACGGAGAGTGAGGTGTGCAGGTAAGGTTCACGGTTCGTTGGCTCGTGCCGGAAAGGTGAGAGGTCAGACTCCGAAGGTGGCCAAGCAAGACAAGAAGAAGAAGCCCAGAGGCAGAGCACACAAGAGGATGCAGTACAACAGGAGATTCGTCACCGCCGGTGAGTTCATCGCTTCAATTTTTATTTGTTTAAACATTTTAGGGCTTCAGTTCAGGTCTTGTAAATGTGATCTTTTTACGATTGGATAATAGTTACATGGAATTGAGTAATTGAGATCGAGCTTTATGTTGATTTGCAGTTGTTGGATTCGGAAAGAAGAGGGGACCCAACTCATCTGAGAAGTAGAGTTGCTCTGGGAGGACTTCAACATGAGGCAATAGTTCTATTTTGCAATGCCTTTCTGTTTGTAGCCAAAGGATGGTTTAAATTTGTTTTTGATATGCTGGATTATCTTATAGCTGCAATGTTTTGTTAATTTGCGGTTAATGAATATGTGCTACATTTGACTACCTGATTTTGTGCTCTTGGGCTACTTATTCTGTTATTAGAATGGATGTTTTGGCATGCTTCTGTCTTCATTGAAACCCATTTAACCGACTAAGGTTTGAGTTAGTATCGGTTGTAGTGTTGTTGTTGTTGGGTTTGATTGACTGCCCTCTCCCCCGACCTAGAACTTGAATGCGTCTTTAGGTACCACATTCTCTTCTTTACTTGTAGCTACTCCCTCTAGGTACTTCCTTGATGTCTTTATGGTCTGATAAGTTGTTGGCACTCTTTACGGCTCTGATTTGTATGACTGACAGAGCATTAACCAGTGGGGTGTATCTATCTATTCTTGCCTTTACTGTAAAATGGTTAAATCCCTGCCCAAGTGGCACATAGTTTTCAAACTGGCATCTATGAATGTCAAGCGTGCCAGCACCTTTGGAATGAAGGTTCTACATCCCTTAATTTTGACAACCACATGAATTGTTTGTATAATTGGAATTGTAAATTGATGTATGTTAAGTTGGTCAGTGCTTGCATTAGTTTAGACTATGTCTTCGTGTTAAACTAGCCTAAACTCTAAGATTGGCTTGAGCATTTTGGGTGAGTGTGCAAGTAGTCTAAGCACAAACCAGGGTAATTGGGGCATCAGTATAGTGTTGCTATGATGTTATGCCATATTATCCTTGTCCTCTGAAGTTGTGCGTTGTTTTGATGTGGTAGACATTAACTACAGTTTTGCATTGTGGTAGGAATGTTTCCATACGATTTAAGTAGTATTATGTCCAGATGTTTCGGTTGAGCAATTTATAGACTTCATTGTGGTAGGAATGTTTCTATATGATTTAGGTATTATGTCCAGATGTTTCGGTTGAGCAGTTATAGGCTTCATGGGAGGATCTAGTCGAAGGGTTGATGATAGATATTCATATGGTGTAGAAGATGGATCTGGTTGAGGGGTGATGGTAGGTACATAAGGTGTAGAAAGCTTCTATGAAATTGTGCAGGAATACCTCTACCGGGTAATAGCTGGCCGTAGAAGCATAGACACATTTCCACTTAGTAGTGTCACAAAAAACGCATATCTTATTGTATAACTAGGGAAGCTAGGCAACCAGAAGTTGTCTCCCAAACAGCTCCCAATATGTTAATGCTCAAATTTGAGCATCAGAGAGTAAAGCTGTGTTCCGAGGAGCAAGTTACAGGAAGTCCTTCAATACAACCACTCCGGCTGTCATATGTTGTGCGTATGAACTTTGCTTTGTGATCCGTTGCGTACAACAGAGGTCGTTACAAAATGAAAACTGCCAGATGCTGGCAAGTCAAACCATTCAATATCAAGTACGGGGTATAAGGAAACGAAACGAAACGAAACAAAACAAAAACCTTGGGCAAGTCAAACCAAGTCATCAAGTAGGACTGAATGCCAGGAAAAATAAATAAGAAAAGAAACAGTTCACGGCCGGCCAATTGCCATCGCATTGTTAACGATTCTTAACACTTTGCCGTTTCATCTAAGACAAAGGAATTGACAGACCCAAGATGTAATGTTAGGTGCATTTGCTTTACAGGGCTGATTGTTGTTGTTCGGTCTCAATCCTCAATCCTCGATCCTTCCACTACTTGACTAGTAGTCTCATTCCTATTTTTGGTGGGTTAGTAAATAGTAACTTCTCCATCTCCTACCAGCAGCAATGGGTTAGTATTCACTAGGTGGATCCTCGTGCCTTCGGCGCGGTTATTTGATATATAAAACGACATGAAATGTTTATTGATGTAGTAACTAAGGCAGAAATGAAATATTTAAGAGAAATGTGAAAAAATATCATTCAAGTGAAGAAGCTATAAGTGTATTTGCCTGTGGCGCAGCTGTTTTGTTAAACGACAATAATTTCATATTCAAAGTTGCATAAAGTTCAAATTTAAAGGCTATTGTACAAAGATAAGGCCTATATAGCATAAATGTTATGATGAATAAACTCAAATAAAGTTGAAAATAGAAATTAGGTAGATCATATAGTAATCTGATTAGACAACTACTTGGCCATTAAGCTAATACATGAGTTTGACTACATAATTGAATGCATGAGTTTGTCCAATATTATATTACATAATTCATTAGAAAAGCAGTTAGACTAACATGTAATTAAGCAAGCACGAAAGTTGCCAATTCCATTGAGATTTGCTAAATAACACCCTGGTCTTTAACAAAATGGAATTTTTCTCATATATTGTTGGATTTGAATACCTTTTTGAATGAGAGGTTTAATTAGACATGTCACGATATTTCAAAGAAGAATGCACCGGTAAGATGCTTTAGCCTTTAGGCTTTTCTTGTAATGAAACGGATCAAAAGAAAAATGAAGAAAGGGAAAAACGAAAGTAGGATTCCCAAGTCTTTTGCATATCATAATATTCGTTGACATATCATAACACCTGGGTAGGATTCCCACACTGAAGCGCGGTTTGCCGAAAATTTTATGTCTACATAAAAATTACATGTGGATATTGATAAGCTATTATACTACTTGGCTATCATTTCTTTTGCCTTCATTGTCCTTCATTGATGTTGATGAGGATCCAAAGTTTAATACGAATGATCTTTGATCCGGCAACAGTTGACAATTTGTTATGATATGCATATTTGTTATCCTTCCATAGTTTACAAATTCTTACCTTCAATTGACATTGAAATAGTACGTAGATATCCTCCATATATGTTGCAGTCGATTGTGAGATAGAAATACATGCATTTTTTCAAATTCTGTAGATGCCATATATATGATTTGTGATTGTGTCGCTCTTTTTAGACCGACAATATTGTAATACAACAATACAGTTGTTCAAAATATTTTTTAAATGACTTTTTCAGACTGCTATGTTCACTTGTGATACTAGAATAGATATATAGATAAGTTATATACATGAGTGGATCAGTTCCAATAGGCAAGATGGTCAATAGTCATTGCAGATATTTTTTTATTTTTATTTTGTAAAACAGATGCTAATTAGTCAGTGCAGTGTAAGATAAGGAGTGTGAATGTATATGTATTGTGGTGCGAATGTCATATATTTAGGATCTTGATCTCTGAAATGATCGATGAATTAATACCAAATAATGTCAATGACTCATTTTTGCAAGGATAGACCTCTTGAAAAGCCATTATTTATTCTGGAAATGACCAGTCAAAAATCAGTGACATGAAATTTCACAAACTGCCTATCATTAATGAAAACAACAGTTCAAGTTCGAAAATTTGTATGTGCAACGTGAAAACATCAATGAAGCTTCATTGACACACAAATTAACATATTATATTAAGTTTTCCATAACATAAATGACCATATATACTTGCATTTAGATCTCATAACTTTGAACTTATATGTGAAAAATTTGAATGAAAAAAGACAATGATCTTTAAGAAGATAAATAAAAATATCACTAGATTATAAGCAAATTATCTAACCCTTTTCAGATGATGGCGAGGAACGTCATGGCGATCAATTGGATTAACATCTAATAAATTCTACTCCAGATCATGAAATAAAAAATTAAATATCTTAAATTATAAAAAAAATGTTGAATGTTAACTACATAAAACAAATATATTGGTGTAGTTATCAACCTAAGGGCCATTGTCAGAAAATGAAATCAGGCAGTGCAGACTACTTTTTGAACCCAAGTGTAACAAATGAAACATTGATGGCAATCTACTATCTACCAGACCACACATATCCTAAGCTTGAAATATACAGCCCCATGGGTCTCTTCTTGGCCGACTGATGAACCAATTTCCGACCTTGCATTAAAAATACACCTAGTTCAAAACAAAACGACATTGAAACAAAGACAGACATAGTCATTCAAATCTCGAGCTCAAAATGGTCAGAATTGGAAGGCATAGATGCACTTACCAGCGGTTTTGACGATGTCCTGCTGGTTTTTCCGAACTGATTGAGGATACGGGAGAGCCACTAAGCGAAGGGAGTATTTTGGCTGGGGTGTTAGACCTTTCTCTCATCGCGATCGACAACAAAATACAAAATTTTTTTATTCCTTTACTACTCCAAATACAAATCCAACTAAATGTCATGTGACAATGAAATTCGCAAATATAAATGAAGAAAATTAGCCTAATGGAGAAGTAATCTTAATAATGTTCAATGATAAAGTTTCGTGTCTTTATATATATTAATGACTAATATAAATTGATCTAATCCCTTTGCATGATAGTAATGTAAACTGCATTTATTTTATTCGCAAAAATTAATTATATAGAATAACAATGGCCTTTATAACGTAATAAAAATTAATCTTTGACACATAAACTTAAACTCTTTAATTGCCTTGTATCATCTATATCGCTTAGTTGGTTTGTACGTGTGATTTAATGTATAAATGAAATTTTAATTAACACAGTAATAACTAGGGTACAAAAAATAGTTCTGGTGACAATTTCTAAGATTAATTTTCTAAATACAACATGAAACCAAATGTGCATAAACTCCATAAAGTTTTAGAACGAGAACATGTTGGTTAATTTAAACGTCTTATCAAAGATGCCACTTTACTCTAAAATATATATATAATAAACAAAGAAAAGAAAGTTCCACATAAAAGAGAAAATCCTAAATGGGTGAAGCACTTGTAAGACTAAATTGTCAATAATGATCTGACCACTATCGATCACAATCTGGTGTTTGTTATTTGGTTCTAAACCATTAAATGACATGTACATTGTACAAAGCTAGCTCTAGGTTAATCTCTGTTCACTAATCATTTGATCATTTGGTCAGTGAAGACTGTACCATTTGTCATGCATCCAAGGTAAGTACGTATGATAGTGGAACTGCTCTTTTGTCGGGAGCGTTGAAAAGCGATCTGACAATATTAAAGAAATCTCAGAATCAAATGACCAAATTAAACTTCAGTAAACTATTGATCTGATATATACAATCAACACACCTACCCCTACATAAATATAATCATCAGCTTTAACATAAAACTCAAAACTAAAAATAGCATAGGTAGGTATGATGAAGCCAGTCAGTAACATAAAACAAAGAACACTTTTAAGCTCACACACATCACAGTAACAAACTCAAGGCATGGAAGTAACAATGCAATCCTCACAAAAGTAAGGTATTGTATGTGAGCTCACTGTATTCTCTTTGATATCCAACATCAAGTAATGGTGGTACTGCACTATCCTTGCATTTTCCAATAATATACCTAGATGTCGAACCAGTGGCTTCCTCTAATCTACAACATTTAAAGCTTCAAAAACAATCTAAATAACTCTACCATGTAGTAGAAATTCTCGAAGTAAATTCTCTGTAACCAAAGATAATAATACTGAGCATATGAATATGAGCTTATATCAATAATGTCAGTTGAAATTAGTAAGTTGGTCATACAATACAAAGCTGATGACAGACTTCCCTATCATCAAGTTATGAGGTTAGATGATATCAACTTATACAAAAGAAATCCCTGAAGACAACTCGGTGTTCATAAAAAGTAAAAGATGAAAATTGTAAAAATAATGTGATGGTATTTGATGAGCGTGTTTTCCAAGAGTTTGTCGTTTTAGGATAATTACTTGAATAGACATATTATGTAGACATAATATAAGATAAAATTAGAAACAACACAATAAAATTTCTATATAAACAGAGTACTCAATTTGACTTTCTTTTCTCAGTTTCTAAAGATGATTACTAGCATAGTTCTATATGTAAACTTCAATTTCAATAAGCCATATATCTGCTTAAAAGTCAAGTTCCAACACTTGAAACTTCCAAGTTCCAACTGTAAAGAAAAAGAAAAAAAAACAAAGCAAACAAAGTAGTCAACTCGACTTTCTCTTCTCAGTTGCTAGGGATAATTATCAACATAATTCAATTACCAACTACGTAAACAACATAATCACAACACCATAAAGTTTCAAGAGATACCAACTAGGGATGAGATACCATCATCCAATTTCAAAGCTATTTCTCCACCGGCCTTTTCATATGGTTGATCAAAGGTCCTCTCCCATTAGTCTCCTTCACCTCTTTCTCTTTGACTTTATCCCATAGTCAACTTTTACCCAAAATCACCCTCCATCTCTTTTAGATCTTCACCATATATAGTTTGGGGGTAACTCTGAATTAAACAAACAACATAATTTTAACTTTTACTAAATTAAAATCTAAGAAAAAGTAAAACACAATGAAAAAATGAACTAAGCTAAAAATGAAATTGCATCTTATAAGTGATCTACATCAGCATAGAAATAGAGGCATGCACCAAATGAACTCAAATCAATAGACTTTTGTATCATAAAAAAAATTCTTTGTACCTCTACCTTGGTGCCATCAGATACACATTTTCATACCTATATATCTCTGAAACGTTTGAATACAAAATCCTATTCTTGGTCACTTCCTCCATTAGTAGCTTCTCATCAATACCAACATCTCTTTCACTCCAATCACAATCAACTTCAGTCTCAAATGGCTCACTTGGATACATTTTGACCCAAAAAATTTTGCACCTCATCAACCCATACTCTTCATTCTCTTCACTGAAAATAATCAGATTTCCTATAAGCCTTGAAAATCTCGACTCACAGTACTGCCTATAATAAGCTTGAAAAAAAATCAAATCTTTAATCACAGAGACCAAAATTAGAAAAGAAAAAAATTATAAAAAAAATTGATGCTTTGACAACAGAGATTACAGTATTCAAAGTGTGACAGACTAAGAGTTGATAGCAACAGAGACAGGTCATCTTCTATTTTCCCTAAGCTTTTGATTGAGCCTCTCCAGTGGCGGATCGATCCTCCGGGACCACAATGGCGGCAACGATAGTGGGTCGGTCGCTCCGATCGAGGAAGACAGAGAGGCCGAGATCGCAGTACAAAGAGAGAGAAAGAGAGATAGGCGGATCGATCCTCCGGGACCACAATGGCGACAACGATAGTGGGCCGGTCGCTCCGATCGAGGAAGACAGAGAGGCCGAGATCGCAATACAAAGAGAGAGAAAGAGAGAGAGAGAGAGAGAGAGAGAGAGAGAGAGAGAGAGAGAGAGAGAGAGAGAGAGAGAGAGAGAGAGAGAGAGAGAGAGAGACCGATAAGGCCAAAGTTTTAGATTGAGAGGAGGAGACAGGGAGGCCTATGACAGAGAGTAAGAGAATGAGGTTGCGATGCGAGTCTGCAAAGGTAAGAGAGAAGAGAGATAACTCACACGCGTAACTCACGTGGGAGAGAGAGAGAGAGAGAGAGAGAGAGAGAGAGAGAGAGAGAGAGACCAAAGTTTTAGATTGAGAGGAGGAGACAGGGAGGTCTATGACAGAGAGTAAGAGAATGAGGTTGCGATGCGAGCCTGCAAAGGTAAGAGAGAAGAGAGAGAACTCACACGCGTAACTCACGTGGGAGTTACTGCTCATACTGTTCAAGTAAGAACAGTGGCACAGACTTTGTTATATAGGAAATAAGTCATAGAGTAAATCAGATATCGGTGACATAGGTCATTTGAGCCCTGATTCTTCAATGCTTAGTATTTATCAAGTTACTCACTTTGATTCAAACAATACTGAACTTTTGGTAATTCTAAATTTTCATATCTTGATCTTATAAAATATTATAATCATACTTTAACTTTTGACTCCGACCCAAAAATTGTACATGTCGTTATTAACTGCATCTCACTCTGTAATAGATTGCATAAGTTTACGGGTATATAGATTATTGGTTTTAATAACGGCAAACATGATTTTTAGATCGGACTCAAAATTGAGTTATAATTCTGATATTTTATAATGTGAAAGAGGAAAAATTCCAGTACCCATGAACTATTTGTTTTTTGTTTGTAATTGATATTAGAAGAATTGATATTAGATGAATAAATTGACACAGTAAAGCCACAACATGTGCATATAGAAAGCCCTACAATCACCGGACAAATTTATTTGAGAAGTCTTTGCTGCTGGTTTGTGGATTCTTCATCGGACTCTGATGGCACCTCTAGTGCTTTTGTTAGCACTCCTTCTTACAATATCCACATCCAGAGTACATCCTCGCTTATACAATCAATTAGATGTTTTCAGTGATTTATGAAACATATTGCTTGAAAAATGTATTGTTAATTGAGGAAACGAAAATTCTTTTCGTTTCTTCTCATCGACTACTTGTATTCCTACAATTTTACAACACATTTTAGTTAGGAAAGCGTTTATATTTCCTGCATTTCTTTAGATTGTGGTTAAGTCATAATAACTAACTACAACACTCGTAATTGATGTATGTATCACAGTTGCATCAATGCAATTTGTTTATTTCCCAAAAAAATACAACCACCAATACTTCTGAGTCCATGGTACGCACCTTACACGCGCTTGTCTAAAGTTCCTCCCCGTGAGGATTTTTCCAAAACCAAAACCCTTCACAAACCAGGTCGTCGCTTGGTACTTCATCCCCACCGATCTCTTCTCTAGTTTATTGTTTCTCAAATCAAATATCAAGGCACTCGAGGAAGACGATGTCAAGTTATGGCCTGAGGTCGATCTGGATGCCAACTCGAATGGCGGCGACGCGAGCTCAGACTGATTTTATGGAGTGGTGCGGGTCTTCTCCCTCAAGCCGATCCCGGAGAAGAAGCAAATGGCGTTTTTTACCCAAATGAAACGTCTTTGGAGGCTTCCCCATGAACCTTCTCGGGTTCTCTTTATCCCAAAGGCAGAAGACATGTTTTTTTTGCACTTTTAGGGACCTGGGAGTATTGTGGAGGGCTATGACAAGTGGCCCGTGGTTTTTCGACAGCGCCACAGTGGTGGTGGATCGGCTCGATGGTTTTTCTGATGTAATGACAATGTCGGCCTCGAAGGTTAGGGTATGGGCGGATGTGCATGGGGTACCCGATAGTGGTCTTGATGAGGTGTGGCCTCAAAGGATTGGCTGAGCTATTGGTCAATACAAAGGCTATGATCAACGGAAGCTTTCCTATGCCAAGCAACTCCTCATCCAGGTGGTGGTGGATCTCAGTTAGGGATTGGTGGTGCGGAGAAATTTCAAGTTTCCGGGAGATTTGTCTGTGATGCTTTATTTTCGATATGACAATTTGAAAGGTTTTTGTGATTTGTGTGGAGCATATGTGCATGTGAATGGTAAGCGTCCGATACTGGAAGCTCGGAAGGCAGGTGTGAACCGAGCTAGTGTTTTGGGTGAGGGCAGTGGTGGTTCGGTGGAGGGAAGTGGTCCCCAGTCTTCGCCACCACTAGGTTTTGAGCAGCCGACCAATGGATCTATGGTCGGCCGCCTGTAGGAAATGACTAAGTAGGCAGCGACGACAGTTGGACATCTTACAGGAGAGGTCTTGAAGGAGGGTCAAAGTGAGGTGACATTGGATCAAGAGTTACCCACTCATACTGTTCATGCTAACCCATTGTTTTAGGTTCCTGGAGGGAAGGTTGACATGACTACTGATGTCTTGATGGAGGGGCAAATTTCAATAACAGGTCCAGGAAAACATCTGGCCATTTTTTCTCCCTCTGAGGAGGAAATTGCAGATACTACAGGTTCCCAACTCATGATGGTGCCCAGAAAAGTTCATCCAACAGTGCCTTACAAGACACCAATAATGGGCTACAAGAGAACATCTTGTGAGGAAAAATCTAGGCAGAGGACAAACAAAGGAGAGAGAAGTCGTCATAAAGGGGCACATAAGATGGAATCCCTTCAAAAGAAGTTAGCATGTGATCCTAAAGCATTCCCGATGATATAGCGAGAGAAGGAAGCTCAAAGGCTTTTGCTCATTTAGGCGAGGTGACATGGTTAAATAGGAAGTGATGCCCTGATTTTTTTAGTTTTATCATACTTCTAGCACGTTTAGTGTTTTAATATAAGTTATATAAGAGATTTCTTTGATTAGGCCCGTGAACCGATGAATCTGGTCTAAAAAAAAATACAATCACCGGACAAAGAGCACGAGTTGAGCAAGGTTCTAAAAAACGCTAGACGATCCTAGACGGTGAACATACCTTCGAGCGCCCAGGCGGCTAGACGTGGATTAATCGGAATTAGACGTTTTCTAGGCGACTTAAATGCGGTATTAATTTAATACATATATATGTGAAATAATGAATATTTAAAACATTTATATAATAAAATTAACAATAAATATAGTTTAAATTGTCATAATCTCCATATAAAAATATATAATATAGAGTAATCATCTCAAATCTCAAATTATTTGAGTTTTAAATTATTATTATTTTCACGCCCAGCATCACCTAGGCTCGCCTAGGAGCGCCTGAGAGCGCCTAGCCCGCTCAAGAGCGCCTAGCCCGCCCAGAGAGCTTATTCCCTCATTTAGCTTCGCCTAGCGCCTAGGCATCGCCTAGGCGGTCGCCTAGGTCGCCTTTTAGAACAGTGGAGTTGAGCCACAGTGGGGAGGGACTTGGGGGCACTGACCGAACCCAGTGACAAGTAATCGGCTCCGCTTCCTTCCCCCAACCCCAACCCACAGGAGCAAACAAAACTCCCTCGGATTATCCACCACCCTACAGTGCTCAGCTATTTCTCTCCTTGTCTATTTGTCACCCTCATTCTCTCTCTAGACTCGATGCTTCGGTTTTACTTTTCATCATCGACATGCGTGTCTCAAGTCTCGAAACAGAAACAGAAACAGCACACGAGAGAATAAAAACCGGAAAGTCCCATAAACCTCTCTCTCTCTCTCTCACTTCGAGTCTTCGTACTTGTCGTGTCCCGCATCACAAGGAATAGATTTCACACCTTCATTTAAAGCCGGCCCAAAACAATTCACGAATTGCAGTGACCAAAAGTGTGAGCCGAATCAGCCGATCTACCTCAGACGTATTGATCTCTCTTTCTCACTCTCTCGTAGATTACGACAATCCCCATGGTAATGCCACTCTCTAGTCTCTCCCTCTATTCTTTCCTCTTTTGTTTTAGTGTGTTGTCTAGTTAGTGTTGTAAACCATGTTGCATGTTTTTTACATATTTGACAACAAAGCTGGAGATTCAGAAGCTGTTGGATTTGATCACAGGTTTGTTGTTTGGCAAGTACCCTTTTTGGAGAATGAGTTTTGTTGTTCACTTTTTGACGTGATCTCGATCTTGATCCCTGTGGGTTTTCGTTGAGGCATTTAATCAAACACTTGGTGTGCATAGACTAGTTTTTGTAGTGATGAGTTTGAATCCGAAAGGGTGTTGTTGAATCTGTAAATTGTGAGGATTTGCTTGCCCCTGAAGTTGAATTTGATCTGTTTTTTGTTTTGTTTTTATTGGCAGTTGAATTTGATTAAGAATTGAGTTAAGATGCAATCAAGGCTAGGGGCATTGGAGGAAGGCAAGGACCCTGGTGCCACTACATATAAGTCCAACCATGTAAGGGCCTTGCCTTTGAGATTGATCCAGTTCCTGTTGATGTTTGTGCTTTTGGGTCTCGGGGTATCGATTTTGGGTATGCATACCATTCGTTATTTCGGGGTTCAACATGTGCCTCCAACAGCACCATCCACCATTAGGCAATTTTTCACAGAGCGGCCAAACAATCTAGAGAGCTGGATTAGAGCTCCGACGAATCTGTTGCACTCCATGACTGACGATGAGTTGGTGTGGCTGGCTTCAAGGGTTCCTCAAGTGAAGGAGTATCCATTCAGAAGAGTTCCCAAGATAGCTTTCATGTTCTTGACAAAGGGGCCATTGCCAATGGAGCCTCTTTGGGAGCGGTTTTTCAAAGGGCACATGGGGCTATATTCGATATACGTCCATTCATTGCCATCTTATATACCCAATTACTCACCTACGTCAGTGTTTTACAAGAGACAAATCCCAAGCAAGGTATCAAGTTACAACCTTTTTTTTTTACTATTGTCAAATTGCTCTTAGATAATGAACCAAATTGATTACTCTGAATTGCTTATGTTGAGGTTAGTGACACTGATGCTCAAGAAATAACCTCCAAAAACAAAATAACTCTAGATTAGACACAATATATGTTTCAGGTAGTGCATATGCGGCCATGTCACAAACTAGAAATTTGCTTCACGAATAAATTTGATTGTGTTGGACTCTAGGATACTAATAGAGTAATAGTAATGTTCAAAACTTTCAACATTGATGGTTTGTGTACTAGCTTAACAAGCACCTGCGCACCAAACTATGACATCTGTTATACACTTCTTTGGAAAGGAACACATGCTTGTGATAGTGTAGTTAGGATTGGCTTTAGATCCATCTAAAATGGCCTAGGATGGGTGATCAGCAGCTGATTTAGTGTACCCCTCACTTACCTTGCCCACTTATTTCATACATTTGGTGACTTGGTGTGGATATAGTGAGATGATGCTTGATCTGTGATTTAATGATTCAGTTGAGTGATAAGTCACTAGCGCATAATTTACGAGAACTGAACATGAGTGGGGATATTTTAAAAAAAAGGTTGTAAAAGTGAGCATTTATTGGCATTGAAACATTGCCCCTTAGTTTTGTCTGCTCGCAGATAATAGTACTAGAATAAATTGTCAAACCTCTCAACATTCTAAATGGTGTCCTTAGGTTGTATGCTGATATTCACTTCCGCTGTCTGTTTAAAAAAGAATTGTGTCGGACATCACATTTAATACATATTGGAGTGGCTCTGCAACCCAAGTTGGGATGGAGCTCCCCATTTATTATAAACTCTCTCAGCTTCTACGTTTTGATGGATTGGAATTGTGCTCCCCATATTGTCCACCAATTCTTGCCATGCATGCCGGTGTCTGGAACATTCCGGCCCATTCTTGCTAATAGTACACAAATATTCTCCTCCCCCTTGACCAACTCTTTGTGTTTATATGTCTAGAACTTTGTCACCATTTTAGATTTATTCTTGAAGTCAGGAGTCTTAAGTTGTCTTTAATTAGTGTCATCTATCTCTAAGATGACACCATGTAAAACCTTAATAGATTAATTTTATTTCTCAGCTGGAATGGAACATTTTTAATTATAATTCAACAAAATAATAATGAGAATAATAATAATTAACTGGAGCCAATTTAGTATGTGTTTGAAATCTAGTTTTCTTTTATGAGCATCTCTGACAACGAATATTCTTTGATTCAGCTAGCGGAGTGGGGAGAAATGAGTATGTGTGAAGCTGAGAGGAGACTCCTAGCAAATGCATTGCTTGACATCTCAAATGAATGGTTTATCCTCCTTTCCGAGTCATGTATTCCTCTAAGCAACCTCAGCATTGTCTATCACTACTTATCAAGATCCAGGTACAGCTTTATGGGGTCATTTGACGAAATCGGACCTTATGGGAGAGGACGTTATAGTGCACGCATGGCCCCATTGGTGAATCTCACTAACTGGCGTAAAGGGTCCCAATGGTTTGAGATCAATAGGTTACTTGCAGTTAAGATTGTTCAAGACACAACTTACTACCCTAAGTTCAGAGACTTTTGCAGACCAGCATGTTATGTAGATGAGCACTACTTTCAGACAATGCTTACCATCAAGACTCCGCATCTTTTGGCAAACAGGACTCTTACGTATGTTGACTGGTCAAGAGGTGGTGCTCATCCAGCTACATTTGGCAAGGATGATATCACAGAAGAGTTCTTCAAGAAGATTAGTACAAGCGATACGTGTCTTTACAACAACCAGCCGACCTCACTCTGTTTCCTGTTTGCTAGAAAGTTTGCCCCAAGCGCTTTGGAGCCTTTGTTAGAATTAGCATCTAAAGTATTTGGGTATTGACATAAGATTGGCCTATAGATGATGTTTCCGAAAAACTGCAGATGGTGACAGTAGATATCATCATATTCATGGAATACGATCCACTTTCAGATGGTGTTCCTTCTTTACCCAGATTTGATAGGATTTTTGAAACACTAATGTCAAAGCATTATTATATGTATAGAAAAATAGGACAAGATTAGCATCCTAGAATATTTCCTGCGACAACAATGATTATAGTTGTATCTGGTTGGGAGCTGATCGAATGAAAGTGCTATTGAGTCATTTTTATCTTCACTTATATTCTGACCTCCCATTTTAGGTATACGAGGCATTCCTAATGTAAATTGCCAGTTTTCTGTGATTTCAGCTCAAATGCATCAACAATTACCATTAGTCTCTTCATGAGTTCATGTGACATGTAAGTGTCTCACTCCAGTTCAGAAATCATTTATTAGGTCTAATAAGTTACAAGGAGAACATCGATTATTGACCCGATACAAAGAATTCCCTAAAGTACGTAACATATTATTACATGCTCATCACAAACTATCATTACATAACTAAACGTAAGAAAATAACTAAAAAAATATGGGTCTCACATCCTATCTAGTTAAACTACAGCAACAACAAGCGTTGCTCTTCAGCCCGCTTCTTTGCGAGAGCGGTTGGATTCAGTGTCACCTTCTTCTGCGGGACTCATGCTTGTCCACCCCTGCTACGAGGTCACTCGCTACCTCTCCTGAGGTTGTGTCCGGTGTTGGGGTTTCCTCTTGAGCCCCTCTCGTTCCTCCTACAACTGGCTGAGACCCACCATCTACATGCGGAGATACCCCATCTGCATGCCGAGATTCACCACCTACTGAGGACGTCCGAGGGCTGGGCGAGGTGCATCGGGAGGGAAGAGGAAGGCCGACTGGACGTTGACCGGGAGGTCGTCCTCCCCGGCTTCCTCTGTTGAGGACGAGTGCAAGGTCGTCCCCCTGGCTGGCCCCACGCACGTGGGTGACGCCAGGCTGACGTACGTATTTTTTTTTTACTCGAAAAAAAAAGTAAAAAAGTAAAAAAAAAAATTGACGGACCAATCGCCGGCCGACACGTGGCGCGTCCAGGGTTGTTGCTAGATCAACGGCTAAGTTGATCTGGGCCGTCCATTTTGAACGGATATAAGCCAGATCAACGACCTATATTCAAATGCAACGGCCAGATCGGCATAAAATGAAAAAAATTGTAAAAAAAACCCAAAAAAATTGCAAAAAAATCCCAAAACATTGCAAATGAGCCCCTACATTTTTTCTATAAATACTACATTCATTTCATTCATTTCTCACACCATTTTGTGCACAACAAATTCATTCTCTTCCTCTCTCCATCTCTCCTCTAAATATATTTTTTTTGTCGGAAATAATGGCTACAAATTGGCTTCTTTCGGAAGATGTACAATTGAGCATCTCTTATTGTCGTTTTAGCGTTGATTCCATCACCGGAAATCGACAAAAGGTGGAAAAATTGTGGGAAAAGGTTTATGGCGATTTTAAGGCGAATTGGGAGCTAGGTTATGGTGAATCGATGCCGGAAGCTAGGACCCAAAATGCATGATCCTCTCGTTTCGCAAAGTTAAAGCCGAATTTGAAACTTTGGGGAAATGCTCTTTCTTTCGCACGAAGGAATGCATCTTCCGGCTCCAACATACACGATGAGGTAATGTTTTTGATCTCCAATATTTATTTCATTTTTTACCATATTGTTTCAACTTATGTTCATGAAATACATGTTATTTATTTCATGATATTTATGAATTACAAGTTATTTATTCCATGTTATTATTATTATTTTTTAGATGAGATGTGCTCAATCATTTTATGTGGCAAAAAAAAAGAGTTTAAAGACTTTGCTTGTTGGGAAGTAGTGAAGAATCATCCTTACTTCATCCATGTCGAGGCTACTCAGGCTAGTACACCTCCGGCTATATTATCATCTACTCCGTCTTACTCATCATCACATCCCGCAAGCTCAATGCCTCCCACCGTCAACTTGGAGGAGGATGATGCATTTGCCACATTAATGAGCAACCAAGCTCCTTCTTCTCCGGAGCGTCCTATAGGAGTGAAAGCGGCCAAGGAAGCGAAAAAAAGAGGGAAAAAGGGTATGACGCAATCAAATGAAAGAGCCGAGGCTTTGAATAGGATTGCGGCAAATCAAGAATCTTATGGTCGCAATCAAAAAGATAGTGATGCAATCGAGGTTTCCCTTATGCGAGAGCAAATCGCCGTTCAAAAGAAAGACATCCAATTGAGGGCTTTGGCAGAGGAAACTCGGATTATATCAATGGATACCGAGAGCATGACTCCTAAATCCAAGAGGTATTTCACAAAGAGAAAAGCAAAAATCCTTTCTCAATTGGATGGGGTTAAAGAAGAAGCTAGCGAAGAAGGCTATTCCAATTGTTATCGCCCCCTTTTTCCAAGCACTTAAATTATTGTTTATGTAATTTAAATTATGTACTTTAAATATTTTAATTTATGCACTTTAAATTATGTACTAGGTAGTTTAATTTATGCACTTTAAATAAACAATGTAGTTTCCCTTTTACAGAAATAAAATTGCACTTTCTTTATTTTCACCAAGTTCCCACACATAACAAAATATTGAAACACACATAATAGAAATACATAATTCAAACTCACAACAATGCAATTAAAACAACATATTTTATAGTTGTTCCCCGGTCTCAAGAAACCAGTTGTGCTTAAGTAAGTCCTTCTGAAGCTTTCCATGGATGTAAGCAGATTGAAGATCTACAAGACGGTCATTAAACCGTTGTTCACTTTTGTCCATCTCTTCCAACCGGCTCGAAAGGAATTCGGTTCCCCCCTTCATCCACTAGCCCATCATAAGCTGTAAATGCGGTAGATGGGTTTTGGAGATCTTCTTCGTCATTCTCCTCAAACTCATCCTCCACGAATTCCTCCTCAACGATCATGTTGTGCATTATGATGCACGCCAACATGGTGCTTTTTAACGTCGAAAGGCGGTGACACCGAGCTGCATGACGAATTATCCCTCAACGAGCTTGTAAGATGCCAAAGCACCTCTCCACATCCTTGTGGTACGACTCTTGCTTCCTCGCAAAAAGCTTTTGTGGAAGATCTTGAGGATTCGAAATCGTTTTGACAAACGAGGAGTACCTCGGATATATCCCGTCGGCAAGGTAATAAGTGTTACGGTATGTCATACCATTCACTTTATAAGTCACAGCCGGACTTCTTCCAGCAAGCACTGCATCGAAGACATCTAATTGGTAGAGCACGTTGATATCATTTTGAGCTCCTGGTACCTCGAAGAAACTGTGCCAGATCCACGTGTCATATGAGGCCACTGCCTCTAAGATGATAGTTGGACGACCCTTCCTCCCTGAGTACGCCCCGAACCAAGCGGTTGGGCAGTTCTTCCACTCCCAATGCATACAATCAATGCTTCCGATCATACCAGGAAATCCTCGATGTCTAGCCCTTTTTAGAAGTCGAGTGATGTCTGTCTGATCTAGAGCACGGAGGTAACGGGTACCATAAAGCTCTACCACTTGGGTGCACCACTTCTTCATGCACTATAGAGTTGTTGATTGGACCATCCTTGTGATTTCGGCACACTGATCAGCAGCTGAGCCGTAGGCCAACATCCGGAGAGCACCGGTCATCTTTTGTTGGGGAAGTAGTCTGACCAGTTCAGTGGCGTCGGCTCTTTGATGCCAAAATGGGTCGTAGTTGCAAAGGTCCGTCATTATACGGTTGAATGTATTTCGGCTCATTCGGAACCGTCGACGAAAGTCATGGTCGGTGAAGACTGAGCGTTCGATGAAGTAATCTTCCATAAGATTTTGGCCCCTGGACTCCTTCATCATTGGTTGATTTGCACGGCGGCGTGGTGGTGGTTCATCATCAAAAGTTGCATCAACGGCCACCGCGTCGATAACGAATTGATTGGCAATTTCTGCATTTCGCCGGCGTTATTGTCGCCTCCTATTGAAAAAAGTACCGAAACCCATGGGATTCATCTTGATGAAACCAAAATGTGAAGAAGTGTTTATGGTGGCTTAGATACGAGTAGAACTACAAATGATGCGTAGTTGGTGTCAGTCTACCTCTCCTATAGCTCTTTCTTTTATAGCCATCTTGAAAAATCAGATTTTTTAAGATAACGACACGTTTCGATTGTCGATTGATTGAAAATATTACCGGATATCTCCATCAATAATTTTGCCGACACCGACACGTAGACATTACACGTGTCTCATTCTCATTGGTTTGTAATCTTACCGAAAATCTTACCGAATATCTTCAATCAATAATTTTGCCGACATCGCCACGTAGTCATGACACGTGTCTCAAAATTACTGGTCAAAAATCTTATTGGAAATCCGCTACCAATTACATGATCCGGAATGACACGTGTCGGCATCTTATTGGGTGAAAGTATTATTCGAATTTAAATGTAAAATATTTTAAATATTAATGAATAGTAATAGGAAGTCCTATTTTGGACACCGCTGCATGAAAAACAGAAATATGACTTCCTATTTTGAGGAATTCCTCAAATGAGTGAGGAATTCCTCAAAATAGGACTTCCTCACCCAAAACATGGGTGCACATGCTCTTAGTTAAAAATATTACCAAGAAATAAAAAATCATAATTTTAAATAATAATTAATAGTATTAGAAAGTTTTATTTTAAGCACGGCTGCACATAAAACAAGAATATAATTTTCTATTCGAGAATTTTGGAGAGGAATTTCTCCGATAAAAATTCCTCACCGATTTGATGGGTGGATATGCTCTTAGAGCAAATGCACCAACGGATCGATTTGCTGGGTTGGGTTGAGGGTAGGGGAGATTTGCTGATCCACCGGGTATTAATTGGGCTGGGGGGAGGTTTGGTTGGTGGCGGGGCCCAGGTGATCGATCAGAGAGAGGGTGAAGAATCAACCCTCGGTTTGGGCTGGGTGAATTAGTGGTGGGGCCCGCTGACGTCAGCCACGCGGCTGGTCAGACGCGGCTCCCATTTTTTTTTTTAAATTTTGCTTGTGGGCCCCACGGCCTGCACACTGCCGGCTGCCCAACGGTTATGTGATGCTGACCGTCCGATCTGATCTGGACGGTCAGCATTCAAACATAACGGATCCTTTTTTTTTTTTTAAACCAACGGAAAAAAAAACTCTTCTTGGCAGATCTGGGCCGTTGGATTTAATCTGACGGCTCAGATAAAATCCAAACGGGAATATGCTTTAAACCTGTCTTAAAAAATTCAAAAAATTTCCAAAAAATTCTATAAATACCAAAGCACTCTTCTTCATTTTTCACACCAAAAATTTCTGAGATTTCACATATCCATCTTGTTGTTTCTCCTACCTTGTTCTTATTTCTTCATTTTAGTTCAAAAAATGGGAGAATCGGGTACTAATTGGAACACCGCGGAGGAAGTTCAATTGTGCGAGTCTTGGGCGCGTGTCACCGTATGCCCGATCACCGGCAATGCTCAAACCCTTCCAAGGTTATGGCAAAAGGTACGTGAAGATTATGTGGAAAATTGGTCCGGTCCAACCGCGGTACGAACTCCGATCGCTCTCCAATCTCATTTCAAACCTTTGAAAAAACTTCTCAAACAGTGGCATAATGCAAAACTTCAAGCTCGTCATCATAGACCAAGCGGCACCAATCAATTGGATGAGGTAATATAATATAGTGTGATTTAATTATTTATATCCCATTATTTTTTATATCTCATTATTTATATCCCATTATTTTTTATATCTCATTATAGTGTGATTTTTTATTTTTTTAACAATCATTTATATCCCATTATAACATTTTCAATTTTTTTTAGGCCCGTCAAATTCAATTGGAATTCATTAGAACAACTAATAAGCAATTTGTAAATGAGGAATGTTGGGACGCGGTGAAGGATCACCCTTATTTTAAAGATCCACCAACGGCTCCCGTCTCTCCTTTTGTTTATCCGACGGTAAGTCTTGATGAAACCGAGACACCAATTGATTTGGATACTGATGTAGGTTTGGATACTCCTACTAGCTCTCTTGGAAGGCCTATGGGACAAAAGGCTGCAAAAGAAGCAAAGAGGAAAGGAAAGAATAAAGAATTGGGAAGTGATGTGGCCCTTGCAATTTTAGCCATTAATGAGAGCAACAAAAAATCCATGGAGCTTCTGCAGAAAAGAGACGAGGAACGCCGAGCAGAAGTTTTGAAAATATATCAGTTTGAAGAGGCGAAAGAGGATGCAAGGATCATGGCCATGAAGACTAGTGATTTTTCCCCGGACTCAAGAGAGTGGTACAAAAAGTTGAAGAGCAACATCATGAAAAAAACCAATCCGAATGCGGATTGTTATAGACCTCTTTTTCAAGAACCACAATCCCCACAATAGAATGTTGTAGTGTTTTAAATTTTATTTTTCTTGTATTGCTAGGCTTGGATTGTCTTTTATGTATCTTAAATTTCATGAAATAAAAGTTGAATGTTATTAATAAATATTGTGTACGTAACAAAAGTATACAATGTATTTTATACAAATTGAAACATAAACCTTTATGTTTGAAACAAAAGCACACATACCTTTATTATTGAAACATGATCACACAAACAAAAGCACACAAATTAAAATTACAAGCCAAAGCACACATACATCATTATTGAAAGCACACAAAGAAAAGTACTTAAATTAAAATTACAAAACAAATACAAATGATCCAAATCATTTGTTAATATGGATGACCAAGTCATCTTGCAAGGCCTTGTGGAGGTACGCAGAATGTAATTGGAAGTCACGATCTAAGAAAGCCGGAAGACTTTCTCCATCCCTCAAAACCGGTTCATGACGAATAACATTTCCGTTTAAATCCACCGGCCTATCATAAACGCTTGCCAATAATGGATGCATGTTATCATCTTCATTAGGCTCCACAAACTCTTCTTCCACAAACTCATCTTCCACAATCATGTTATGAAGAATGATACAACTTACCATGATGGTACGCAGATCTTCCAACTTGAACAAGTTAGCACCGTGACGAAGTATAGCCCACCGAGCTTGGAGGATACAAAAACACCGCTCAACATCTTTTCGATAAGACTCTTGCATTTTGCTAAAGTGTGCCTCATCTGCATTCCTGGGTTTGGATATTGATTTCACAAACGTCTGCCACCTCGGGTAGATTCCATCTGCAAGGTAATACCCAGTTGTGTATGTGTTATCATTGACCTTAAAGCATACCTCAGGAGCACTTCCGTTTATAACTCTCGCGAACACGTTGGACGCACCGAGAACATTTAGGTCATTTTGAGCTCCTGGGGTACCGAAGAAGGCATGCCATATATGTGTGTCATACGAGGCCACAGCTTCAAGAATAACCGTTGGGTAGCCTTTGCGGCTTGAGAATGCTCCAGACCACCCCTTTGGACAATTCTTCCACTTCCAGTGCATGCAGTCGATGCTCCCAATCATGCCCGTAAAACCGCGTTGTTGCCCCTTCAGCAGAAGCCTGCGCAAGTCAGCGGCATTGGGAGCACGAAGATACCAATCACCGTATAGATACTCCACCTGGGCACAAAATTTCTTCAAACATTTTAGGGCAGTAGATGCCCCCATCCTAGTGAATTCATCGCATTGATCAGCTCCAGCACCATATGCAAGCATTCGAAGAGCACCTGTCATTTTTTGTTCCGGGAACAATCCCAACTTCCCAGTGGCGCCCGGTTTTTGCCCCCAAAAAACATCAAAATTGCAAAGGTCCCCCATAATACGGTTAAATAAAGTTCTTTGCATTCTATAACGCTGACGGAAAATTACATTGCCGTACACTGGACGTTCGACAAAGTAATCCTCCATCATGTTATTACCTCTTGATTCCCGGTGTCTTTCGACATTAGGGGCACGACCGGGGCGTGAACCACGACCTTCGGGAGTCTCCATTGAATGATACGCTCCGAGCATTGCAGATGCTTGAGCATTGTTGGCTTGAATTTGCTGAATGTGTTCTTCATCTTCTTCATCCCTGATCCTCAAATAATTTCTCAAAGCATCCATAGAAAATATGACAAATGAAATGGATTTTTCTATCTGAAAATGGAGGGAAGAGATTAATGAGAGGAATGTGTGAGAAGAGAGTGAAGTACCGGCCTTATTTATTGACTTTTGTAGAAGCTAAAAAGTTATCGTGATTACACGTGGCGTGTACCAATTGGTTGAAAATCTTATCGAAAATCGTCTCAATTATTTCTGAAGATAACAAATCTTGCAATGGACACGTGTTCCTCACCAATTGGTTGAAAATCTATTCGGAAATGTCAGATATTTTTGGCTGAAAGATAACGATATTGAGGGTGACACGTGGCGTACGTACATTGGTTTGCCATATTCGTATCGAAAATGCACGTCATTCGAAATTAATTATATGATTTTTTTTAAATATTCAATTTGGTTAATTATTCACCAATAATGTTAAATCATTAAGTACTTAACAAAACCTAAAAAATATATTAAATATAAATTATGTGAATAGTAATTAGTCTTCGAATTGATCTCATTGCTGCATTGTCAAACCAAGGACCAAGGACCAATTCAGATGAATAGTGTATTGACCTGGGTGGAAAATTGACCCTCCCCTTTGGGGTGCATTTGCTCTTATAGATCATATTAGCCAACAAATTTAAATACAAAAAGCCAAATCCAATAGGCAGGTCCGCAGGTGGCTTGAATCAATCGATGGTGGACTTACAGTTCCTGCACTTATTCTTCTTCTTCCTCTTCATCCTTCCAATCTCCGCCATCAGGTACTCGATTGATCCATCGATTAATTCTTTAAATTCAAATTCAATTTCAAATTCAAATTGAATTTGCTGGAACAGGAAGGATGTGGGTTTTGTTCGGAAATCAAAATTTTGCAGAAATACAGTCCAGGGAAGATACTTACTGTCTGATGATAATGGTATATGCTCATTTCCATTCTCACAAGATTACCGACCCCCATTTTTGTGTGTACTAGTATGTATGTATTCATATCTGTATTGACAGGTTACGTCTGTGATGCTCTCTCACTCGATTCACAAACTCGCTGCTGCCCACAAAGAGGAGACAAGTTCTCTTGCCAGTGAGTCAACTCCTCCTCTAACTATATATATGCACTCACTCTGCCGTGATACACTATGCGAAACAACACTCACTCACCTGTCCTTTTTTTTGTTTGCAGTGGTTGCAAATACTGGAGTCATTATTATAGCCAAGCCAGCTTCTGCAGGTCAAATAATGACTTGTACCCACTCTTTATTTAGTTTAGAATTTCAGTCAAGATATGTCTTAATCTGGCTTCAAGGGTGACAATAATGTATGTATGGATTCATAAGTTGGCATTATAGAGTTTCTGATTAGATCATTTGTTTAGTTTATTCGTCAACTACAGTGATTTTGGTTAAAGCTTAGTTCTACCCAGTGTAGAAACGACGGAAAATTTAATTTTCTTCTGTATGTTCTTTTGGCAGGGAAATATTCAAGTGTGTTTGATTTCTGCGCTGGAAGATGCCGTCATAATTCTGAGAGTGTGGTAAGAACTTACATTAATGATATTGCTCATAAAATTAAAAAATGTTAGTCTTAAACCCTAAATTTTCCGTTTATTTGCAAATCATTTATTCATATTTACTGTAGGAGTATCTAGTTAGTATTTCTGAATCTGAGTAAAATGCAGTCATTTCTCAAGTGTTTAGAGTCGGGGCTTGGAATGATAACTTGTGTCTCGTCTTCAAATTTGTATGCTAAAGATGCTGTTATGCGCGTAGATACTGTATAAAGTTATGCATGAAATATTGATCACAGCAATAATGTTGGAGAAGTTACTAAAGATGTCAATGGGCTTCTGATGCCATCTCATAGTTGATCATATTTATTCGGATCATACAGATCATATTCTTGTCTTCTGCAGGCTATCTAGGATTACACTTATATATTGCGGTTGATATTCAAGTTTAGTGAGAGATTTTATCAGTGGAAAATTAATTCTCTTATCGGTCTTATCAGTTTTCTATTTTAACAGGTTATTAGTACAAATGCTTCAAATATAATTTAGTAACAAAATCACTTCATTGAAGCTTCGGCTCCATTCTTTTAAGTTATGCTGCCTAGTCACGCGAGTCATCGACATGGCCAATGTTGCATGGGGAGAGTATTGATTATGTTTTTCTGCACTGTGAAATTGCTTAGGAGGCTATAGGGTGATATGGGTAAAGTTACAGGGAGGATTTTGTGTGAACCTTCTTTTTCTTTTTGGCAAAGGAACAAAACATGCCAGATTTATCTGGGTTTCTATCTATGAAGCACAGAAACGGGGGACATGAGCAGTATCGCGTATTGGATACCGATACCAGTACGATACGTGGCAGATACGGATGGATACGATAAGAAACGGTATCTGAATTTTGATACGGATTAGATATGTACGTATCTTAAATTGGATACGTACCCCTGTAATTTGTGAAGATACGTGGGGATAACGTTGTAATTTTATAGAAAAAAATATTCAGTCAATAACAAAAATCAGAAAAGTGAAACGGAGAAACCTATTTCAAAGTTCTCCTCCCCTCGCCTTGCCGCCTCGACTCGCTCGCCTGATTCCGATTATTCCCAAAGCTTCCTCGCCTGATTCCGATTCTTCGCCTGACTTCTCTCGATCGGTCGATCCCGATTCCGGCTTCAGTGGCTTGATAATCCCAAAAAACCAGAGGATTGGATTTCTATGAAACTTAGGGTTTGCTACTGGAATACCGTAAAGGCTAAAGATCTCAATCAGCACATATCATCGCCTCTCTGCCCAATCCCGATTCCGGCTTCTCTCGATCTCGATCTCGATCTCAATCCCGATTCCGGCTTCTCTCGATCTCTATCTCGATTCAGTGTCACTCTCTCTCTCTCTCTCTCTGGAAGCTCTCTCACAGTCACTCTCTCTCAATCTCACGGCCTCACAGGTTCTATTGATACAGACTCAGTGACTCACTCTCTCACAGTCACTCTCTCTCAATCTCTCACGGCCTCATGAGCTTTACTCCTTCTAGGTTGATTATTCATTTATTTGATTAATGATGTACTGAATGATTATTTAATTAATGAATAATGATGTACTGAATTTGTGATGTATTGATTACTTGATGTTGTGATGTTAGGTTGTGGAGTTAGAATATGATCGTGTATATATGTTAGGCTGTGGAGTTTGAATCGTGTATTAGTGTATATCAGTATATATGTTATATTAATCGAATATGTTGGGGTATCTTATTATTATTATTTTAACTATATTTGAATTTGTAATGAATAATTTAATTTTCGTATCCTACTCGTATCGTATCCTTAAATTTTTTGATTTTACCGTTTCGGCATATCGTATCGTTTCGTATCCCCGTTTTCGTATCCGTTTCAGTGCAACCTAGGTTTCTATGTTATGATTTTGGTGATCTTGATGGAAAGAGAATAAAGAATCTTTTTTCTGAATATTATAGGTGGTGTGCACGATGAAAGGAGGGAGAGGCTTTTATTGTAAATAGAAGTTAAACAGAAGGGTAAAAATGATAACACTATTTGTTGTGTTTTGGCTCGTGGATCCAGTCTAGGAAATGATTCAAAGTACAAGTCCTTGTCTAGCAAAGAATCGAGTTAGCTTAGCTTTACTATAAGTCCTATGAGAGTTAGTTTATCCTTGTTTGGTTAGGATTTGTATATAGACTTGAGGTTAAGTCTATTAGGATTTGGATTCCATTTCCTATGATGTATTGGCAGCTTCTATATCTATATACAGAACTGATGGGGGGTTTTCTAAAGCAAGGCAGAAAACAAGAGTTAAGAGTGATAGAGAGACAAGAACTAAGTTGAAGGGTTTAAGGGATCTACGATAAGTACTTGTAATCAGTCAATTCGTCATAGTGCTAATGAATCGCTCAAGAGAGATCACAAAGTGGTCGTAAGATAGATTTAGCTGAACCACTCTAAATTGTTGTGTTTTTTTTTTGCTTTTGGTATTCATCTGTTTTAGTTTGTTTAGTCGTAAAACCATAGAAGATCTAAGAGGCGCTTACACTATACTATTCACTGTGGCAAAACTAAAAATAAAGTGGAAGCCTTTAGTATATAATATTTAATATAATTTGAAACTAATTGTAAGGGGTTCTACACTCATTAATTAGGCTGGTTTTCTTGCAGTTGATTCTTTTTGCTTGTTGTCGTCTCATCTTTCTACTACAATGAACTTTCCAAATTCATTTAGTTTGTATTTTTAATGCTATAATTTATGGAAGAAATGTCACAATTTTATTCTTTTGCATACCTGTGGTATATGCTGCAGAGAATTTCGTATGATGTGATGCTGTCTGATTAAGTTTGAACCTCTCAGGTTCACGAAAATGCTTATGTTAGTGATTTCCATCACTGTTATTCTCTGCCATCAAATTTTTCAGGTAAGATTCATCCTGAACTAAATAATACTCTTCTTTTTCTAGATTGGTAATTTGCAACGTAGATAATCATGAACTTATAGTTTGATCAGGATCATCTCATGTCCTTCCATTCGGCTTATAGTTTCCCTGTATATTCTCATCTCTAGCATCACCACTTCGACTGTAGCAGCAACATATCTCATGTGTTTTGTATTATCTGCTTTTGAACTTATTTTTTTTCTGAGCATGACCTTTTTCACTTTATTTTCTTCTGAATTTCTAGTTTATTTTTCATTAAATGATTTTTTGATGAAATAATTACATATCGCTCTGACTGAGTGCAGTATACAGCTAGTTAAAGGCTTAACTTTGTTCTTCTAAACATATGCCAGCAGCTGCAAATCATTCATTTTTAGAAGCCAGACTGAATGGCATTAATGTTTTTGTTGGAAGGTAGGATCAGTTATGTTGTAAAGTATGGACTTATTCCTGCCACATTGCTCAAAATGCGCTGAGAAAAATTTCTTATGGTGTGTGACAGACGAGGTGAATCATGCGACTCGGTTTGCAAGTCCAAGGGGCAATCATGTGTGCCAAATAAGCTTTTAGTACTTAATCAGTGTGACATGTACGTTACATTTTTTGTTTTTTCGTAGACCTTTTTTATTATTGTTGTATTCTTCATATGACGTTTCCATTGCACTTGTCTTTGGATTCTGCACTTATATCATTAACTAATTATCCCTCTAGTATTATTTTCTTGATACAGTTCTTTATTTCATTTAACCGTGCTGCTATTTTGTTCAAATATTTGTTTCTTTTAATAGTCAACCACTTATGAGCACAAAGTTGCAATATCTCAATTCACTTTCATAAATGGTAGTATACCTTAATAGTGAAGTACAAATGAGCAAGAATTCTTGTAGAATTTTAATACCCTTTTAAGAAATATTTTTGGTTGATGGGATAATCAATTGTTTACTTTTTCTGAGCAGTATCCAGAAATATATGAGCTGCAAGGGAACTTGCCTGGCCAGTATTGGTTCAGATCAACCTGCTGAAGTTGTTGACAACGCTCCTGAACATTTGGTATACTTATGACATTGAAGATTCTAAATTTGGGGATTGTCTTGTTATGTTCTACTTTAGTCAGCATTTCATCATACTAAGAACTTTAAGCATTAAATCCTGCCATCATATAGTTTTTTTTTTTGCCTTCAATTGCTTTGTTTGTGCAAGGGAGGTCGCTCAGATCATCATTGCTTTGTTTGGATCGTCAATATTCATATGTCAGCTTAGAGGTGTATAAATGCAATGTTAACAAATGTTTTCCTTCCCTTTAAAAAAATGAAAATTATATGCCTTGCACTGAGAATTATTCTATACTAGTGTTTCGGGCACGCTACACCTTATATTATATTCAGCAGTGGTTTGATAGTGGTATCCTCTACATTCCAATGGTATGCACGTACTTGGCTCGTTTTTATTGCATGATTTGACTTGGTTACCAATTTATTTAGTTTACATCAAAGGTCTAAAGTATTATGAGTGTTTGGTTATAAAGTTAAATTGATATATTTTTTCTATTTTCGGATTTCAAATTTCAAATTACCCTGACCACATTGTATCTCTTTTCACTTTCAGAATCCTGGAGCATGCTTGTATACTCAAACACAATCCATGCTTTCTTGTTATGGTTCACATCAGCACACAAGGAGACTCTGCCCTTGTGCATAGCACAAACTCTTGTATGTTAGTGTCCTTGTGAATGTATTGTTTAAATCAATTTACATCCATAAATAGAGAATAGAGGTAGATCAGCATTGTGTAAACTCTAAAGCACCCACAGATTTCATAGGAATGTTTAGAAATAAATCAAATATATTTGTTTTCAAGTGGTTTTTCTTTTCTGACTTTCCCTCAATTATTCGTCAAACAGTAAACTCTGAGAATCACAATCTTCTGCATGTAGTAGGCAACAATATTTTTTTTCTGCTTTTGCCAGATTTTTTCCAAAGATTATATTTCTACAGATGCACCCAACTTCCTAGTTGTACCCCCACATTGTCTACACATGACTGCCGCACAGCAATGATACACCTGATACACCTATTGTTGGTTTCTAGGATGCTCGTTTCTGTATGATGTTATTTTTATTTCTATATTTTTATCTAACCGTGCTATCTCATATTAAGTTTGCAGGACTTTTCATGGACGTCCCGGTCATTCCTGGAAGTGGTGATGTATCAGGGGGTCTGTATGGCAACTGCAAGAGTGTTACTGGTTATAAGATAATGACATTAACAGATGAGGGGGTTCCAAATGAAGATTTTCCCAGACAAAAGGTAGTCATGTTACAGTACTGAGATTGAAATCTACTGTAACCCATTATGAAAATGTATAGATAGAATCAGGCGGATACTAGACGATTGTGGCATTTGGAATCCCATATTAGGATTGTGATTAGAGCACCAGATATCGAGACGTTTTCTGTTAGGCTTGAACAATTCATCCAAGCGTGTCAGCAACTCAAATAAGTTCCAATATGGCATAAGCAAAACGGCCAAAATCCAATAAACCATTACCCAACAAATAAAGAGCCTGAATGATGAAGGAATTCTACATCCAATTTACACAGTATCAATCACCCTAAACCAACTTATTCCTTACTGATTAAACATTAGAGCATGGTTAATTGTGGAAGGAACGGTAGAATGGTAACTCTGAAATTAGTGAGAGATGACCCCTGATGCATCTGCCCCAAGTTTGCCCATGTACTATGAGTCTAGATTCTTCATGGGATAGAGTGTCCTGCAGTGACAGCATCAATGAAAACATTTGAATTTCCTTTAATCTGGAGTTGTGGACCTTCTTGTAGCCATGATATAAGGCTGCAGCCAGATGCTTCAGTAATTAGAGCATCACAGTTAAACGTTTTGTAGAAGCTAAGATTGGCCTTCCTAAATGATATCACATATACTGAGCCATCAAAGTTGAAAAGGGATGGTGGAGGGAGCCATCGAATTTGCTGTCGTTATCTATGTTTCCTAGCTGGAATAGGAAGAGTAGCACAATATTGCCTCAGCATTGTTGCTGCTGCATAGATGGTCTTGATAGGTTCTTTAGAGATATCAAGATTAATGGATTCCTGGCAAACCAAATATGAGGATGACAAAGATATATACGACTGTCCAGTGGGAAAGGAGTAGCAGAGTGTGGGAAATAGAAGATGGTCTCTTATTGATATTACATATCTCTAAAGATTGTTACGGTATTTTCAGTCTCCTAGCTTTAATTGAAAATTTACCAAAGCTAGAGAGAGTTTTGAAGCATTATTATGTAAAATATAATCTGAAACTGTCACATGAATGGTGGTAAGTTCCGCCAGACATGTAGGCTACATTATTTTAACAATGGCTTTGATCAAATTCTAAGGATGATGATTGATCATCATCAGTTTACACACTATAACTTGTGGTGGATGTGCTTAAGCACCAGCCTGAATTAGATAATAGTCACCAGTTCTCCACTACTTTTTCGTGATCATCATCAATTTTCAGCCGAACTACTCATACGTAGAATTCGATCTCATTGTGTACTCTGCTACAAGTTGCGCAAAAGATGATAACTTGTTTTCTAGCAATCTTTCAGGAGAATCACATTCCTCAATGAGCCCTGAAACAACACCAATGATTCACTAGAAATCAATAAATAATGAGGATCAATCCTAGCAATTAGGAAGTCGAAAAAGGAACGGCAACACTGACCATGACTTAGAAGCAGAACCATGTCACTGTCAAGAACAGACGTTATTCGATGTGCAATAGTAATGACCGTACAGTCTGAAAAGTGACCCCGAAGGGTCTGCTGAATCAGATTATCTGTAGCAGTATCAACAGATGCAGTAGCTTCATCAAGCACCAGCACTTTACTTTTCTTGAGTAGCACTCGTCCCAAGCAAACTAGCTGCCTCTGGCCCATACTCCAGTTCTCTCCATTTTCACTAACTGCATGCAGCGACCATATACGAATATGAGCAAAAGCATTTCTTTTTACATAATAATAATAATAATAATAATAATAAAAAAATGCACCACATATGAATAGCCTCTCCATTGAAATAGAGGTTAGAATTGACCTGCAGAATCCAGCTTTCCTTCTTTCTTCCTAACTTGATCTCCAAGTTGGCACTTGTCCAGGGCCTAAAACAGTCAATAGACATGTTTATGTACTAGTTCCACGAGTTACTAATCAAGCTGAAAATTTGACAATGAAAAAAATTTGACCACGAAGAAGCTTCGTATCATCATCGGCTTGAAGTAACTAACCTCCCAAATTTGTTCATCACTATACTCTTCAAGTGTGTCCAGATTGCTTCTTACAGTCCCTTCAAACATGGTTGGATCCTGAGGTATAATGCTCAGCTTAGACCGCAGATCATGCAATCCGATAGAAGTGATGTCAATGCCATCTATGCATATCCGGCCAGCTGAAGGATCCACAATTCGGAAAAGAGTTTGTATAAGGGTTGACTTTCCGCTCCCAGTTCTTCCCACAATCCCAGTCTTCTTTCCTCCTGGAAAGGTACATGTGAGACCCCGCAACACAAGTGGCATATGTGGAGCATAGCGCACCTACACGGATAAACATCGTACAGGATCAGAAATGAAGAATGCTATAATTGTGTCAAGAATATGGCATGAATCAAATAAAACAAACAGTAAGTACCTGAAGATCATCCATATAAATTTTTCCATGCGATGGCCAGGATTGATCTGGTCTATTAGATTCGACTACCAGAGGAGGCTCACTTGGTAAACTAGTTGTGTATTGTAGTATTCTTTCCACTGATATTATCTTGTTCTCCATATTGCAAAGATTCCATATAACCCAAGCTTGTAACATGTTTAGGTTGAGGCCGTAAGTGACAGCTAAGCCCGCAATGCCTGTATGGGAAAAAGATGCAAAACAAATGAGAACTGGAGAACGACTAAATATCTCATGCTGTTGTATGTCAAATAACTAATTAATGTTCAGATGGTTATCACTTGCCTGGATCTATCACTCCTTCTGGGACAGAGATCAAGAAAACTAGACAGAATGCAAATGTAAGGCCTGACAACATATCCAAGCGAAAGCAGAGCCATTCCATTGCACCAGCAGTGTAGAATTTTGGCCGACCATATCCATCCATCAGTTTCATGTTAGTATCTCGGAATCTAGATTCCTGATTGAAGCTCCTTATAGTAGTTGACCCTGAAATCGTTTCAGCAAAATGTTGTATCACAGGAGCTTTGCATACTCCAACCAACCTTGCTAGCTCTCGTGCTGAAGATATGTAATATTGCTGTAGGAATAAAATTTGAAGAGGGTTTATAATGTTTTATGTGACAAATAAGTATCCGCAGAATGGATCAGATAACAAAATTCGAACAAAGACAGAAGTATTACCTGATACCAAACACAGGCTGTAATCACTGGTATAAATATGATGAAAACCTGCCATGCCACCTGAGACATCACTGCAATAATTCCAAGAAGCTGGATCATAGAGAAGGCAAAAGCCCCAACTTGATTCGCAATGTTCATGTCCACAGCATTTTGGTCTGTAGAAGCCTGCAAGAAAATTTAGCATTCAGTATTGTCATCACTCATCAGAAGGGAAAGGAAATGATTTGAAGAAGAAGAAAAAAAAACAAAAGGGGCATTATACATTACTGTCTTCTGATTCCTTTTTGCATCACTCAATCAAGCAACATATCGTAAATATCAGTTGCTTACTCTGTTTAGGATTCGTCCACTTGGAGTGGCATCAAAGAATGACATCGGAGCACAGAAAATGCACATGTGCATTTTATTGAAGAGTATAGTAGCTGTCTTGTATGCAGCCGTTGCAAGAAGCGTGGCTCTGAAAAGAATACAAAAAGAGCTTCCAACAGCCAAAGACACGTAGACAATTATAAGTGTAGAGCTTGTGACAGCAGGCTTCATGTCTTCAGACACTGGACTTGCCCAAGCCATCCAGTAATTGCTTCCAATTTGAAGGATTTGAAAGAGAATCTGTGCAAGCAATATAAAAGGCACAAGAGCTCCTCCGTATGCCGTGGTAATATATTTCCAGTACACTGAAAACCCCACCTTACCTTTCTCTCTCTCTTCTTCTTGAACAAGCTGCCCTTTTGGTAGACCTATATCATCTGTTTTACCATCTTGAACATCTCTATTGTCTACATTTTGGACAGCCTCACTAGCAGTAGCTGACTTACTATCTTCTTCGCTGATGCTTGCTTTCCCAACTGCCCTTACACCAACAGATTCGATCGTAGACAAAGCTTCATTGTGTGCTCCCACAAGATCCATAAAATCGGTTCCTGAATTAAGAATGTCATCGAACTTTCCAGCTTGAGTGATCCTTCCGTCTTTCATGACCTAACAAGGAATATGTAGATGTGAGTAGACAGACACAAAATAGAAAATAACACATATTACCGCTTGAAATCTCAAACTCCTCACCAAGATAATATCTGCAGTAGGTAAGAACTCCACTTGATGTGTGACATATACAACTGTCTTGGAACTCAAGAGGCCCATCAAGCATTCCTGTAATGCAAATGGAAAGTAAAGTATTCATATGAAGTCCAACTATTTAAATGTATTGAAGAAGTCAGTACTCTATGGAGTAATTAATTTTGAAGGCTCAGTTTATATTGAATGTAATGGCACTGCAGTATAGTAATGAAATACCTTAAAAAGGTGAGATCCTGTATGAGCATCAACAGCACTAAAAGGATCGTCAAACAGATAGATGTCAGCATCTTGATACAGAGCTCGTGCAATTTGTATTCTTTGCTTCTGGCCTCCACTTAAATTGATCCCCCTCTCCCCGATAACCGTCTGATCACCAAACGACAGAATTTCCAGGTCCTTCTTCAATGAACAGGCTTCAAGAACCCCCTCATACCTTTCTCTGTCCATCTCTTTACCAAACAGTATGTTTTGTTCTATTGTGCCGCTCTGTATCCATGGTGACTGAGACACGTAGGCCTTTGATCCACACAACTTAATGTTACCAGATATTTTGGGAACTTCTCCTAGAATACAAGATAGTAAGCTTGACTTGCCGGAGCCAACTATACCACAAACAGCAACCCTCATACCCTGGCTAACTTTGAGATTTATATCCTTCAATGTTGGGTTAGGCACAGATAAATCCCATGAGAAATTTGCATCTACTATCTCAATGGCAGTATCAGAACTACCTCGTGGAAGATTTTGGATAACATCAGGCTTTAAATCATCAAGAGACAGAAATGATGCAATTCTATCAAGGGATACCTTTGTCTGTGCTATCATTGAAATTGTGTCTGGAAGATTGTAGATGGGCTCTTGAAGAATTCTGAAAGTTGCAAGAGCAGATAAAATCTTCCCGGATGCCAGTGGAATCCCCAAAAGCATGCAAGCAACAAAAGTGACCACAGACACAAATGTGGGAGCTCCCCAGAAAACAAATGATGTCATGGCCGAAGTGTATAAAAACTTCCGTAACCATCCTGCTTCGGTCTTCCTCAGGTCAATAATTTTAGACAAAAATTTCATCTCCCACGCTTGTAGCTTGAGAATCCGCATGTTCCTTAGGATCTCAGATGTGGTCTTCATCCGTTGGTCCTTTGACTCCATTAACTTTTCCTGAAACTTCTCTTGCAATTTCCCTAGAGGAACGTTTGCCAACATAACAAGTATTGTTGCAACTAAAGTTGCGACAGCAGAAAGACCAAGATTTTTATACAAAATCAAGAGGGCCAGACCTACTTGTAAAATGACCATCCATGGATCATGCATGTACCAAGTGAAGTCACCAACCCTCTCAGCATCAACAGTCATAAAATTGATAATTTCACCACTAGTGTGGCACTGCTTCGACTGGCAAGACAATGTCAAGCCCTTATTATAGATCACGGCAACTAGTACAGCTCTTATTCTTACTCCTGCCTGCTGAGCCCTGAAGAACCAGTGCCTCTGAGAGAGGCATTCCACGAGCTTCGCCACCAAAAATGCAGAAACTAAAGCATAACCCTCATTTTCAAACTCACGACTCCCGTAGAGGTATTGCACAAATGTGTCGATGAGATATGGACCGACATAAGAAGCCATTGTGTACATAAGACTAAAGACAGCTGTCCAAAGTATCTCTCTCCAGGTCGAGAAGATCAATGCCTTCACCAGATGAAGTGCGGTAACTCTGCTAACACTACCACACTCCGACTCTAGCTTATTTCTAAAAATAGGAAAGGACCCGAATACACTATCACCCTTGTCTAGTTCAGGAACATCTTCAAGGTCCAATGTTTTCCTATTGCCAACCGCGATCAAAGGACTCATCCAAGAGAACGTGAGGATGCTGAAAATTCCAGCATCCGAAAAGGGTGTGTTGACATTTTCAACCCTCTTGTACTTGTTTGATTCAGCAGAGTTACCTATACTACTACTAGTACCATTTAGGAGGGGTTCCTCAAGAATGGTATCTCTACCCTCTTGCTTCCTAATAAACCCAACAAATATAAAGAACAAAGCAGAGACAAGAAATGCAATATCAGAAACAAAAATCTGAATGGGTAAGGATTTCTGGTATAGAACAATGTCTATGACAAGGCAATAGCAAGACAGAGAGAAGTAGAAACCCCACCACACTCTTAGCAAGATTGGGAATTTTGATTCACTGGAACTAAATTGGGTGTGCAAGTAAACAACTACTGCACCCCAACCAAGTACTCTAATTGCCAGATCAAAAAGGGTCACTAGCTTTTCCTCAGACCAAGCACCGTATTTATACCAGGAGAAGTAGTTGACTAAGCAAAGGACAAGACTTATGGCAGAGATAGTAAGACAAGTGATTAAAGTTTGCTTATAGTACTTCAAACTACTACTACTACTAATGTTCCTAAACCCCTCCTCTTTCGGGTCCCTTCCTCCATGGTCCACCTTGAATTTGTTCCACACCCAAGAAACGAGCAATACAGATAATAGAAGCAGATGCAAGGAAGCAGAAAACCCATGAACGAAAATGGGTTCAAGGAGGAAATGGGTACCTGGATACTTGAACGATGAGAATACAAAGGAGGCGGAGAGAGAGTGCATTGAGGAATTAAAAAGCTCCATGGATTCTATGCGTGGTTGCTGCCTTTATATAGGAAACACTTTTGAGACTGAGAGGGAGACTATGCACTAATAATGGCAGTGGGGTTTTGGCCAATGACTACAATTTTGTAGTAGTCAAGATTGGCTTCTTTCTTCATATATTTTCCTTGGGGACCGGGTAACGTGGTGCGCAAGACTCACATGACGGCGAAAGCTCGGCTACTTTTATAAAATGTTTGAGATGAGACAAAGACTATATACTTACATACTGAAGAAAGATGATCGAAGATGACACACTAGCGCGTGTCATTCGAGGAATAACGTGAACTCGATTTACATCATTTGGGAGGAAACTATTATGTAAACTTCAGTCTCTACTTTGCGCATATTCCTCTCTTCAGAATTTTTGACTCATTCTAGGAGATATTCTCTTTAATATAGTATATAGTATCTTTTCTTGGTTGAAGATGAAAACAATGAGATATAATATTACACATGCCGACCATCGATAAGGGGAAGAACAAAACATGAGACCGTTTTCCTAGCTTAGTTTGATTTGTGGCATGGTATTGTCCCTATTGTGCGTGCACCGCTTGATGTGCAAATTTGGTGGAGAATATATTTTTATGGAAAAAATTCATCATTAGGTCTGAATTTTCATCAAATCATCAATATGATATTCAAATTTTAAAACTATCAAAGTGGTGTCTAGACTTTTAAAACAACATAGTTGTGATGCATCCGGTCAATCTCCAATTTTTATTTCTCTCACTCTCTCTCTCTCTCTCTCTCTCTCTCTCTCTCTCTCTCTCTCTCTCTCTCTCGTGAGTCAGAGTCCTCTCACTGTGCCTCAAACTTGGTCGCGCCTTTGGCTCAACCTTGGTCGCGCCTTTGGCTTAACCTTGGTCGCGCCTCCATCTCATACTCGACAGCGCGCGGCTCAACATCAATTTTGTCTTAATCTCGGCCATCCCTTGGCCGAGTATGGTGGTGTTATGGTGGGAAGCGACATGATTAATGCAAACAAGTTGCTTTCTTGAGAACACTGGAGTTGGGGAGCAAATATCATCTCCATCGAATTCACATGGAGAATGACGTCTCTTTCTGTAGTAGGCGGCATAGAGATCTTGCAATGTGAGAAAAACCTTTGATGAAGCGCTAGTAGAATCATGCATGTCCAAGAAAAGATCGAACCTCCCTCACACTTGTCAGAGATGGCAAATATCGAACAAGATCTACTTTAGCTTTATCAACTTCGATCCCTCTAGCAGATATGATGTGTCCTAGAACAATGCCTTGTGTAACCATGAAGTGACACTTCTCCCAATTCAGCACCAGCTTAGTTTCCACATATCGTTGCAAAATCAGCTTCATATTATCTAAGCATGCGTTAAAACTGTCTCCAAAGATGTTGAAATCATCCATAAAAACCTCAATTATCTTTTCGATGTAGTCTGAAAAGATGGCCAACATGCATCTCTGAAATGTGTCTGGTGTGTTGCATAGACCGAAAGGCATTCTTTTGTAAGAAAAAGTACCAAAATGGACAAATAAACGTGGTCTTCTCTTCATCCTCTTCAGCTATGCTGATCTGATTGTACTTGAAATATCCATCAAGGAAGCAGTAATAAGCATGGCCAACCAACCGTTCAAGCATTTGATCAATGAATGGCAAAGGCAAGTGATCCTTTCTAGTGGTGACGTTAAGCTTCCCGTAGTCGATGCAAACTCGATGTCCAGTGATAGTTCTCTAAGGCACTAACACGTTTCCTTCATTCTTCACAGCAGTAATTCCAGACTTCTTCGGAACAATTTGCACAGGAGGCACCCAACGATTGTCTGAGATAGGGTATATCACGGCACAATCATATAGCTTGATTACCTCATTTTTAACAACTTTCATTATAGGAGGATGGAGTCTACGCTGAGCTTCTCTACTAGGCTTGGCGCCATTGATATCTGCAAGCATCCAACCTGTTTCTACCGGATTACGCGGGACGTAATCTAGCAGAAGCAAGTACGAGTAATCCTCTCGCGTCTGAACGTTCGGGCTGTTCAGGTGATCGGGAGCTTCCTCTCTCTTCAGGCGTTCGGGTATTCGGATGCTCGGCTCCTACTGTTAGAAGAATACAACGACAAACAGGCGGTCAGATGGTCGAGACATGGGTGGCCTGCCTTCAACGCTCCGATGCCTAAGTTAGAAGATGTATTGGATATAACAGTCAAGCGAACGTGCTGGAAAGTAGGTTGGGGTGTTTAATGCTTAGAATCGAATATCCTTACCTGTAGTAAATGCCTTACCTATATAGGTGGTTGAGATTGTTGCTTGCTTGTGTTCTTCGATGTGGGATAGAGCTGTTTTACTATCATGTGTTCCGAGCATTCGGATGTGCGCCTGTCGGGCGCGCTCGGATGGGCTCGGTCTTGCGGGTGAAGTTGTTGCTTGCTGGGTGGCCTTTCGAGTGGTCGGATAGGTGTTGATCACCTGCTTAATTGGGTAAGTATGTTTAATTAACGAACTAATGCTGCTATACTAACAAGTCCCCCAAGTCCCCAAGTCAAAGAGACCTTTCTTGATTGGGGAGTTGAAAAAGGGTTCGTGCGATTAAACAAAATACTTATCCAATTGAGCAGTGATGAGTGTTCCTGTAACCCCCAAGTCCCCAAACTCTCCGGTCAAGAAAGGGCTCGCTTGACGGAGTGGGTACCTGTGCGCCTGTTCGGGTGTGTGTCTTGTGGCTGACTGTGTACCTGTTTGTGCGGTCGTGTACCTGGGGCTCAACCTCCCTAACGAATTTTGCTGTTTGGAGCCGCACTCCCTATGAAGCTGTTCGGGCGAATATGGATGCGGATGTATGTCAGTCATGGGGTGAATGAGTGTGAATGTGTGTATGCGGATGCGTGTTAGTATGTAGAAGAAATCCTGCAGATGTTTATGGTACATGTATAAGTATGTATGGGTGAATGAGTATGCGGGTGTATGTATAAGTGAATGAGTATGCAGATGTTTATGTGTATGTGTATATGTATGATGATGTGGGTGTTGATGTATGCGTGATTGTCGATGTATGCGTGTATGCGGATGTATGGATGGTTCCGAGCCACTTATCCGGCCCCGCGACGAATTGTGCTGTCCGGAGTCTGCCAAGGATGGGCCTCGGAACGGCCTTTCTTGGATGCATGGATGGCTCCGAGCCGCTTACCCGGCCCCGCGATGAATGTTGTTGTCCGGGGTCCGCCAATGATGGGTCTTGGAACGGCCGTTCTTGATGCATGATGGTTCCGAGCCGCTTGCGCGCCACTCTCGAACGAATCTTTCTGTCCGAAGCCCGCCAAGAATAGGCCTCGGAACGGCCGTTCTTGATGCATGATGGTTTCGAGCCGCTTGCGCGCCACTCTCGAACGAATCTTTCTGTCCGAAGCCCGCCAAGAATAGGCCTCGGAACGGCCGAGCTTAGGTGCCCGAGAGGAGATCCTCGACTCATCGGTGCCAAACTAACGTAGCGTCAACGGTGGGGCCCCTACCGTTACGTACATGTGTTGCAGCGCCCACGGAGGGACAACGACAGCATGCCCGTGCCGCTCATCGGTTTAGCGCGCGCACGAAAGGAACTTGCCGCTATCATGTCGCCTAATTCGAAGAATGGTAACGTTACGCCCTCGGAAGAAATGGGGCCACTCCCGAGTCGTCCATCATTCGGCGCGCGCTCCGAAAGGTGCGTGCCGCTTTCGAGCCGCCCGAATGGTCTTGCTATTTGCGCGCCCCGGAAGGTAACGAGTGACGTTAGCCACTTCCGTGCCGCGTAGCCCAAACGGTGGGTCACCTCTTACTGGGTGTCTAGCCGTGGACTCCCAAGCGTCCGCTTGCGTTCCGGCTTCGCCAACAGAGCCAGGGAGACGATACCACACGCTGTCAACGGTACATTTAGCGCGTGCACGCCGAAGAGCAGACGAGGACCGTCAAACTCCTTCGGGACGCCTAAATGGTCTTGCTTTGAGCGCGTGCACGCTGAAAGGAAATGCGTGGCGTTTGACCTCTTTCGAGACGCCTCAATGGTTTTGTACTAACCTGGCGGGGTGGCGTTTGCCTGTGAGATTGTGGAGCGTTTAATCGTGTTGGTCGGGCGGGCGATAGTCCGAATGGCTGGAGTCGTGACGTGTGTTTTCTTGCCTTTGGGTGGGGTGTCCTTCTGTCTGACGAGACGCTTGAGGTGACATTCCTTTGACTTCTTCTTGGGAACCGTTGTGTAATAAATGCTAGCCGGTGCAATAAAGGCTGGTGACGTAGTAACTGCTCGAAGGTCAGTCGTCAGGCGCGTGGGAGCGTGGGGTGCTGCATGGCTGACACGTGGCGAGTCGTGGGAGATCGTGCTAGGGTTTGAAATCGAGGCGGGAAGCCGAAGGGTGAGCGTGGTTACTAAGGAGGGAAAGTAAACCGCCTGAGGACACTTGTCAACATCTGACGGTGGGCGCGTGGAGAATGAACGGCAGGCGTTCGCTCGCGTGTGCCATTGGGTCAGTATAAATAGGCCTTCATGGTGTCATCTTCCTCATTGCCTTCATATTTACTAAAGCTCTGCGAAATTTACTCTGTGCACTGTTCTTGTTTTCTGATCTCTGTTCTTGTGTTCTTGCCGGAGTTGTTCGTCGACGTTCATCTTCAAGTCTTCAATCTTCAATTTCTAGTGAGGTTCTGAACTGTCTTGTTCCTTTTCTATTATGTTTCTGGTTTTTCCGGTTTCTCTGTCGTTTCTGTTCTTCACAGTTTCTGGAATTTTTTTCCTTTTCTGGGTTTTTGTCTCAAGAGCAAGGCGTGTTCTTGAGGTGTGCCTGGTTTAATCTGTTTTGGGGTGGATTTCTGGGTTTTTTCTTGTTTGTGGCTTTGCTTCTTTTTCTCTTTTTTTTTTTCTAAGTGTTGGGCATCTTGTGTGTGTGCGTATTTTCTAGGAGATGAACCCGATAGATATTTCGAGCGACATGTCACGTGAGTGGATATATGTTCCAGGGGTGGGGTGGGTTAGCTGTAGTCCATGAACGAGCGAGTCGGGCCCATCGTCCGATTCCGTGATGAGTGTAACGCCTATTTGGTATGTTCCTAACGGTGAATCTCCTGTCGTGCAGTCAATGGAAGGATCGCGACAGCGAAGATCCATTGCGGATTCTATCGGATTGGCGGATGCCTCTGAGTCATCGGGCTCAGAGGAGGGGTCTTCTTCCCCTGGGCTGTGGGGTGATGAGCATGTCCAAGCGGATCAGCCCGTGCCCTAGCTTCCGGAGGGTGGGCGCGTTCACTGGGTGCTCCCCGATAGAGTGCCAGTGCAAGAGCCTGAGCGGGCACCAAGCGTGAAGGAAATGGCATAGTGGGCGCGCGATTACCACATCCCTTCTTCCGTGAAGCTCAAGATTCTTGGGAAGGGGGAGACGTTCACGCGACCGCCGTCCGGCCACGTGTGCTTGAGCGAGTTACATCTGAAGGCTGGGATCAAGCTGCCTCTTCACCCCTTCTTTCAGTACATGCTGGCGCTGTTGAAGATCTCCCTCGGTCAGTGTGGGCCGACACTGACCCGTTGGTTGCGTTTTCAACGTCTTCCGCCTGAGCGGGTTGGATCATCCGACACGGGCGGAGTTCCTCCACTACTTCTGCCTCAAGTACTCCTCCCGCCGGCGAGACTCAGGTACCTTTGATCTACGCATTTTATGCTTGATTCTTAATGTCTTTCTCTTTACATTTAGCTTTGTTTTGACATTAGTAAATATGTTTCTAATTTACTTTATGTTTTTAGGTTGAAAATAAAGAAGGAACAATAAAGAAGGCAAAATGGAGCAAAAGCGCAGAAAAATGAAGAATTGAAATCCTAGTCCACCTAGAAGAAGGATTTGTCACGGGTTTGCTTATATATTGAAAATGTCGACCCTATTTCTAAATAGGAGTCCAAATTACTCAAGAATGGACCAAGATTAATGAAGATGGGTCAAAGACCAAAAGCATGTCCAAAGAAGCCCAAAGAAAGAAGATGGATTAAAATGAATTATCAGAAATCGGCCTTTGTACATCAGCCCACTTCGAAAGACCACTGTGAACAGGTCCGGATGAATCTAGACTCGGTTAGCATATGGTTGGAAAGATCTAGAAGTCTAGTTTCCAACGCAACTAGAATCAAACGATTTGGAGTCCTAGAACGAGATAAATTCCTGTTGTAGTGGAGAAGGGTCAGGTAACCCGGGTGGAGTAGTTAGAGTTCTAAAAGGAGTCGAACTAGACTTTGGTTGGCCTATATAAAGGGAGCTTCGGCCAGAACAAAAGTATCACTCACCATATAGCCGAAGCTCTGCCCTAAACACCTCCTCACGTCCAAAAATCTCTCCAAGGAATACTAAGAAGCCGTTCACTCCAAAGCTCATCAACTACCTTCCTCCACCGAAGTATTCAAGGCAATCCTTAGTGCTTCTCTCCATCCTTTGAAGGCACGATTACATCAAGTAGACTAGGGCAATCCCGACATCAAAAAGTGTAACCATGACTTCTACTCTTTTCTTCTTGTGTTATTTCTTGGTTTGTATGGACAAATTTGTTGAAGTATTTTTGGTTTGTAATTCTATCAAGTTCATGTGATCTCCCACGTTTTGATCTTTAGATTTCATGTGATATTTTGTGCTTAACGCTTTGATTTATTGCAGGGCAATCCCACCTTAAATCGATGGAAGTGTTAGGGCAATCCCTACACTTTACTTTCGAGAGATATGCATGAAATTAGTAGCTAAAGACTTAGAACTAATAGGTTGCATGTAATTTGGTAGGTTCTAAAGAGTTAGGTGAAAGATGAGTCGATTCTTGTAAATATATTAGTTTAGGATGTTTTACCTTAAAATTTGTAGGAATTTAGTAACCAAAAACTTGCACCCCCATTTAAACCTAACATAGTTATACATGCACCCTCAATCCCCGGTTAAGAACGATCCCTATTTACCAATGCTACATCTACCAAAAAGGGTTTTAATTAACTCATTGTTGTTGAGTGTTAAGTGTTAATTTAGTGCTTAGTAATGGTGAGTATCAATTTTGGCGCCGTTGCCGGGGATTGTAAAGAATTGTGTGATTATGCTTGTACAATATGTTTATATTTTTCTGTTTTCGGAACTGTGCACTTCCATGTTTTGTGTAAACTATTTGACATAGCTACAGGTCTCATAAAAATCTGAAAATTTGCAGAATTGTTTGGTTACGTTTATAGTTTGTGTCTGTAAAATTTCATTGCATTCGGACTAGCCAATAATTCTGTACAAATTCGACAATATGCTATGTTCAATTTTGTGCGAATCTGAAAATTTTCATGTGTTCTTGAGTTCCAAGCATGTTGTAACTTTGTTTTTGTTTTTGCAGGTCAAAGAGTCAATATGTATGAGGTAAAAGAGTCATTTTTTTCTGTAAAAATATTCATTATTGTTATTGTATAATTTGATTATAATTGTTTTAGTTTTAGTGTTAATTTTAATTCGGGACTGTGATATGTGCTATTTTGTGTGATTTATCTGATTTGGTTGCAAGTCTTGGAAAATTATGAAAATGTACAAAGTTATGTATATATGTGTCTAGTTTCCTCTTGTAAAATTTCGTGAAATTCCAACTTGTGATTAATTCTTCATAAATTCTGCAAGTAGCTATGTTTAGTTTCTCCGATTTTGTAAAATGTTAAATAATAAGTCTTAACTATGTTTTTATCACTTGTTATTTAGTTTTTAAGTTGGATTTTGATTGAAAGAGTTGATGTAATATCGTATTGAAATTTTGCTCTTAGTAAGAAATTTTCGGTTATGGTGACTAGAAGGGTTATGACTGGTGACAGGATTTGGATCTAAGAAAAAGAATATTCTCGAAATTAGTCCTACCTCTCGCGTTACATCTATCCCAACTGGCCATTTCCGAACTTGTCCAAAGGAGTATAACGGATTTCGAGCCATTACACAATTTAATCATCTAAGTCTTAATTTAAATTCTAGATGCATGTGATAATCATATATCTTTGGCGAAAAATCAATTGGGACAATGTTATAATGAATTTGTAATGAAAGATAAACCTACTTATTGTAAATACTACATGAGCTACGTTTATGATTAATTAGTTAATTGATCACTAACTAATGTATCTTTTCGTGGATCATGAATTCTAACAAGCTCGTAAGGAGAAGAAGAATGCCGAGCTAAAGGATGGCACCAACATGTACATGCAAGTACACATGCAAAGAAAACGTCAAGAATGTTGGAAGTCAAAAGTGAAGAAGGAGAAAAACAACACGTCTAGGCTGTAAGACGTTAAAAAACAAGCGCTTGTTGGGAGGCAACCCAATGGAGGAGTTTACAAACAAGATTTGCTTTCTCTTCCTTTTTTTTTAATTTTTTTTATTTTCATAGCTTTTATTTTTCCTAGTTAGATTTTTTGTAAATAATTTCTTCATGCTTGATTCTATGTTTTACTTTAGTACATTGAGGACAATGTAGAGTTTAAGTGTGGGGGAGGGGTTTACAATTTATTTGAGTCATAAATTGAAAAATTGGACGGAGAAGAGTTCACTCAAGGATGATGCCCTAAAAAAATTGTTGTGAGTCTTTTTGTTTAACTTAGTGTTTTAAAGAGTCTTTAGGATGCCCTTAGTTAGTTTACGATGAAATTAGACCGAAAAGAATACAAAAATGGCGTTGCATATCATTAAGGATGAATTCATGTGCTAATTGAGATATCTTTTGAGTGTTATGACATGTAGTAGATATGGTTTGATAAAACTTGGTACAGAAATCGCATATGAGAATAAGTTTTTAATCATATATGAGCCTTAAGTGAGATTTTGAGCCTTAAACACTTCTTTTGAGTGAAATTTCGTGCATGTTAGATATAGGTCTCAAAATCATGCACTTGCCATAGATCTTAATGAACTAGAGAATACTAGAACTTACTCATGTGGGCCTTAGGTTTCGCTCCAATTGGGCTTAATTGTGGATTACCAGGTGCGCTTGTATCCTACAAAATACCAAACTTGGTCGGTGGGTCTCCCTTAAAGAAAGGATTACCCTGCATGACGGACAAGTGTCATTTTCCTGTTTCCCGAGCACTCTGTATGCCTGCCACTTATTCCACATGCACAACCTCTGATTTCTCAATCCCTGCACCCGAAGTCACCACCTCTCCCACCACCTCCATCCCATCCACCACCGAGGCTGGTGGCACAGTGACCGAGGCAGAAGTATCCATTAGAGCCCAGGTTGATTTCTCAAACCCTGACGGCTCATTTAGAGCCATCCGCTCTCGTGCCGCCGCTAGCTCCGCCTGTTTTTCTCTTCTAGCTTGCACCACCACACACCCATTTTCACCATGCAAAAACATACCACAAAGAGAACAAAATCCACACATTGTCGGATACTCAAACGAAATTTATATCTTACCACCATTCCTCGCCGGAGATCCACACACACATAGAATTTCATTATACCCGACTTGATCAAAGTCAAATCTTGAAACAGAAAACCACCAATGGAGTTGACAATCCGTTCGACCCACTCCTCATCCAAAGCCGCTTTCGATAGGTTTTTGACAAACGTCCAACCCGAGTCACCATTGCCGAAACCTCCAAAGGATCCGAGAATCCTTCAAACTCCTCCACCACTACCGTGCAATCTTGGATATACCAAGGTCCACAAGTGGCTCGTTTAAGAGCTTCTGGATCTCCAAATTTGCAAAAGATTTGATTTGGGATGTGGTGGTGCAATGAAATTCTTCCGGGCCTGAGAGGACCATGCCACAACTGGACCATGGCGGACTTGAACGACTGTTTATGGACCTCCGGAAAAACCACGGGCCCAAATAGTCGTGCAACTGCATAGCGGGTCCCAACACCTCCACCAGCTTCAACCTCGTCATTTTCAGGGACAAGATCCACCATTTCAAGGTCGTCATCTTCGCCGTCGGAGAAGCCAATGGCGCTAGCGAATCGGTATGTCGCTTCCTCAATATAGGCAGCCATGAGCAAGCCGAGAAGAATAGAGGCAGATCGACTATGAAATAAGAGAGAGAGAGAGAGAGAGAGAGAGAGTGAGTGAGACCGACGGCGTCGAATGCTACTAGGTTTCTTTTAAAAAAAAACACAAGAGATAGAAAGAGATTGGGTCAACAACACAACTTCTCGACCCTAGAACCAAACTTGATTTAAAAAAAAATATTAATTGTAAAAAAAAATCCACTCAAACAATTCTTGAGTTTTTTTTGAAAATATATAAGCTCATTTACTGATTAGCAGAAATATACATGAGGGGGCACACCCACATGTGGCTAACAAAAGAGTCGCATACCTTATTAACTCGGCACATAATCGAAGCACGTATATCCAACCCAAGCTTACGAATTTATAATGGGTAAAATACGTATAAGGTCAGTTACGTAAGATTAGTTACGTATAAGGTCACCTTACTTTTCTTTCATAATTAAGGTCATTTGATAAAACAAAAAACCTTGAAGTTTGATTAATTTACGCTGAATGCCATTTCTCTTTTTCCTCTTCCTTCACACCAGAAATCAGAACGAAAGCAAAATTCAAACCCTGCCCAAGCCCTAGCAGAGCTCCATTCTCCTCTTCACTGTGATTCTGCCCATTCCACATACTTCCTACTTCGAATTCCGTCACAGCAGCCCAGCCTCCATCTCCACTTCGATTTCCGTCGCCAGCCTGTGGTTTCCGATCACCAACGAGCCCGACGCCGTCCGACGCCACCCCTACAGTCAAACGCCGCCGTGTCCCTCCCTCAATTTCAGGTCTCACTCTCTCTCTCTCTCTCTCAGGTTTGATTCTTTGTCTCTTTCTCTAACACTAAGGTCCTCTCCCCCTCCCGGCAGCTTCAAGACAATGGCTCCTCTGGCTTCAAACCCTGGCCTTGGTAAAAAGCGCCGCCCGAAGCAACAAAGTGCAGCTCATGCAGGTGAGGGATTTAGTGTGGATCTGTTGTGTGTAGTATGTAGTCCTGTGCTAAATAGTTTGTTGTTTGCTCTTAACTAGTTTGTACTCCTGTCTTGAGTAGTTTGTACTGCTGTCTGTTAGTAGTGTGTGGATCTGTTGTGTGTAGTGTGTAGTCCTGTGCTGAGTAGTTTGTTGTTTTCTCTGAACTAGTTTGTACTACTGTCCTGAGTAGTTTGTGCTGCTGTCTGTGAGTAATGTGTAGAACTGTTGTGTGTAGTTTGTAGTCCTGTGCTGAGTAGTTTGTTGTTTTCTCTGAACTAGTTTGTACTACTGTCCTGAGTAGTTTGTACTGCTGTCTGTGAGTAGTGTGTAGAACTGTTGTGTGTAGTTTGTAGTCCTGTGATGAGTAGTTTGTTGTTTTCTCTGAACTAGTTTGTACTACTGTCCTGAGTAGTTTGTACTGCTGTATGTGAGTAGTGTGTAGAACTGTTCTGTGTAGTTTGTAGAATTTATGTAAGTAGTATGTAGTGTTTTGATGGTCTGTCTTATTGTTTTGCAGAAAATGCACAAATCGAAGACCCTAAAAAACCCAAGGTCCAAATCAGATCGTCATTGAGAGGCTTCTGCAATATCATGGCTGAACTGCATACAAAATTGCCATCGAAAACAGTGAGGATCTTGCAAAAAACACCATTTGGCAGTTTCATATGGTTGTTTTCACAAGGCTTGATGACATCTGATGATTCCCACAAATCAATTGACGATATCACAAGAATCGCACGATTTTGGGATGTTGAACAGAGAGCATTCTTGATTGGTGGGAAGAAACATCATCTCACGACAGATGATGTGGAAAAAATATTTGGTCTTCCAGCTAAGGGTATGATTCTTCTACTTTAATGTGTTAGTACATTTGACTTTTAAGTGATTCTTCTAGTTTAGTGTTATTTACATGTGTTTTGTTTCTGATCTTGATGCTCCAGGCATGATCCATGATATGGATTCCAAGACTGAGAGAAGACGCGATTCAAGCTTCCTGCAAAGATACAAGATTCAGGATTGTATGCCGATATCAAAACTTGATAAGGCTCTCGAGATGGCTGCCCTCGGAAAGAAGAATGACAACGACACTGCAATCTGGTTGGTTATTTATGTGTTGTCCACATTCTTCTTCGCTAACTCCTCTTCCATAGTCACGTGCAGCATAATCAATGTGGCTCAAGCTTTAGATGGCCTTCATAATTACAATTGGGCGAAGATGGTTCTGAACTATCTGGAGAAAGGGCTGGACAAATCGAAAGAGAACCCGACTTCTATTTCTGGTTGTTTCCCGCTAATTATGGTATGCCCTTGTTCCCTGGTTGTGTATCTTAATGGAGAAATCTGTATTGATCTCTAATAGTGTATTTGTAGACATGAGTAGTATATTGTGTGGTCAACAGTAGTATATAGTGCGGTCAGCAGTAGTATGAAGCGTGGTCAGCAGCAGTATAAATGTTAGAACAGTAGTGTGCTTGTGTGATGTGATGTGTTCTCTAATAGTGTATTTTTTCTGGAACAGTATTGGGTTGCTGAAAGGACAGGAATCTATGAAAGAGTTGCATCAAGGAAGGGTTATCCTCTCAGATTTGCACACTGGAAGCTGATGAAGCTGCATACTGAGTTAAGCAAGCTCTCTGACGAGGAGCTAGGAGAAAAGATGCAGATCAAGAATGAGAAGGTACGGGTGAGGGACGACAACTTATACCTAATTTAAGAGAGCATGGATGCTCCATCATTCAATATGTGGGTAAGTATCAATGTTTTGAATTCAGTAGTATATACATTGAACACTAGTAGTATGTACTATTGTCTAGAGTAGTGCTTCCTGTGTTCTGTTGTATGAATTCGTGCTTTGTGATTTAAATGTGAAGGAGGAAATATCCAGGGAAGAGTTGATGGAGAGGGAGAAGAGAGCCCAGGAGAACCTTGTTGAAATCATCGCTTCTCTCCAAGATATGGCAGCATCACAGTCATCTCCAACACAGAAGGAGGTTGACGACACTCAAAACATGATCGCCAAACTTGAAGACCAGAAAGTGAAGATGGCAGAGAAAAATCAATTCTGGATGGAAATGGTCGACAAGTTCATACGCGAAAAGGATGAATGCGCCAAGAAACTGGAGATTATGAAGTCGAAGATGAAAGGCAAGACATCCACCACCCAACAGAACTCCTTGAAGGAACGAGATGAAGCTTACAAGCTGCTCGGAGAGGCCTATACCAAGATTGCTTCGTTGGAGTCGAGGAACAAGGAGCTTCAGCGTGAGCTAGACCAAATTAAGCTTATGGATTCTCAAGTTCCTTTTTCGGAGGGAAACAACTCAGCAGACGATGAGGTCATTGACTCTATCTGATAAAGTGTTTTTCTCTTATTTCAATTTCCAGAACGCTTAGTGTGTTGTTTCCAATCTGATTACAGAACGAGAAAGAAACTGAATAAGAAGAAGAAACTGAAATAACAGAAGGAGAAGAAGCAGACGAAGAAGAAGAGACACAAGCAGACGAAGAAGAGACACAAGCTGAAGAAGAAGAGACACAAGCTGAAGAAGAAGAAGCAGTGGAAGAAGAAGCAGAAGAAGAAACAGAAGAAACAGCAGAAGAAGAAGCAGAAGATGAAGATGAAGACAAAAATGATGAAGAAGAAGAAGCAGAAGAAGAAGAAGGTGAAGAACAAGCTGGAGATGAAGAAATCAACCTGGTATGTTGTGTATTAGTGCATTTACTGATTTAATTTCAGAAATCTGCGAAAACATTACAACAGTTTATTGCATGTGCTACTGTAGTTTTCACATAGTACTACTCTAGGTGTTGGATAGTACTACTGTACTGGGACTTTGTGCATGCCTGTAATACTATAGTTTTCAGAATGTACTACTCTTGTTGATTTTTTTGTTTGTTTTGAATTTGATGATAAGCAGGGCAGTAGTGAAGATGCATATGAGATCAGATCGAAATTTAAAAATGATAGCATGGCCCTCGCAGCGACACGAAAACTGAGGTCGCGGAGTGGGAAGGTTGAAACAAGCAAGCGGAAGTCACCTCCTTCGATGATAAAAGCTGTCAAAACCAAGAAGAGGAAGACTACAACAAAGGACCCGCTTTATGATTACCGAGTTGCAAGAAGAAACACTAGAAGTAAAGAAAAACCCAATTAGTTCTTTATGTTCTTTTTGTTCTGTTAGGCTTCATGTAGTACATTCTTCTGTTATGGTCTGATGTACTGAATACTAGTAGTTGCGTTGTGTTTAAGTAGTACCCAGGATGTTTGTTAGTAGTACTTACTAGAAACTGCAGTAGTGTTAGTAATACACTACATTTTTGTGAAGTAGTACTTTCGGTTGTGAAACAGTAGTACTTACACATGTGTTGAAGTAGTACACTTAATGTTTTGGAGTAGTGCTTACAATGGACAATAGTCGTGTTAGTACACTAAATTTTTGTGAAGTAGTACTTTCTAATCTGAAACAGTAGTGCTTACTCGATTAATCAGTAGTATGTGCTACATTTGTTGTATGATGACTGTACTACTATTATTGTTGGATAGTACTAATATAGTTGGTTCCACACACAAATCGTTGCCGCATACAAAGAACAATTGACCAACACAAAATCACAAAAACCGAAGAACAACAAACTCGAATTAGTATGTTGAAACAAAAAATCGCACAAAGGAAAGATTATGTTAAGGTAACACCTATTCTGTTCAGGCCGAGTGTACTACTGTAGACTGCTGAATACACTACATGTGAGTAACATAGACACTAGTTAGCTGTTGTGTCTTCCTTTTTCGCCACAACGACCACATCTGATTGGCCTTGGCGCCTTCCCACCTTCAACGGAAGACTTCATGCGAGTATCCTTTGGACGGCCGGATGGGATTCTTGTCAACGGAGGCTTCACAATGGCCGGTTCATTCACATCATGGTAAAACTTCTCAATGTTAGGTATTGGATTAATACCAACCTCGTAGGCAGCCCTGTAACTTCCAACATCATAGAAATTCTCGATGTAAGAGTAAATGGACTCAATACCGGCATGTTGTATAGCAGCTAGTGCATGGGGACAGGGGAAAGAATCGATCTGCCAATGTCGGCAACTGCAACTGTATGCCCCGAGATCAACCGCCACAATATTTGATGCCTGGACTTCATACAAAGTCTCACTAGACCTTCGAACTGTCTAGTGCCTCCCCACATTCATCCTAGCCTTCAAAGTCTCCTCCATTTTAGGACACAACGTAGAGGTCCAAGTTTCTAATCTCATCTTCCTTTCAGCCATCATCACCATCAATTTCTGTCTCAAACCCTCCAACATCTCAAAAATAGGAAGCCGACGCAATTCACGTGTCCAATTATTGAAAGATTCAGCCACGCTGTTGGACATTTCCCCATATCTATTACCTTTGAAGAAGGCGTTACACCACTTCTCCAAAATCAGTGACCTCAAGAAGTTCCTCATAAGATCTTGACCAGAAATCAACAACTTCCGAAGGTTGAATTCATAGCAAGCAACTGTTGGAGAGTATGCCACCATCATGAAATCATGAATGATGGTTTCCACGTCATAAACACCCATTTTCTTCTCATAAAGCTTTTCCACATTCTTTTTCAGGTGATAGAAACAGTAGGAATGAGGAGAGTTGGGGAATGTCGTAGCCACAGCATCCAATAACCCTTCATGTCGATCCGTGAAGAAAGTAATGTTCCTTCCTTGTGGCGACAAAATAGTGTAGAGATGATCGAAAAACCACTTCCAATTGGCTTTATTTTCAGAATCCACAACAGCAAATGCAAACGGGTAGAATTCTGCAAATTTTTAAGAGATGGAGTTAGAAAAAAAAAACACTTGGATACTTATTTCTATCACATGGAAAGCACTACAACAGTTGGTTGAAAGTACTACTGTAGTTTTCAGAATGTACTACTCTAGTTGTTCGAAAGTACTACACTATTGGGACTTGATGCATGCCAACTAAAACTTTGATTGTACTACTGTAGTTTCCAGAATGTACTACTCTAGTAGATGGATAATACTACTCTGCTGGGACTCGGTGCACGATAACTAAAACTTTGATGTCTGTAATACTATAGTTTACAGAATGTACTACTCTAGTTTTTGGACAGTACTACTGTTACTAGTTTTAGACATTATCCCTGAAACTAAAAAACGAACCTTCGTTCCCGTTCTTTCCAGTGGCACAGAGCATGTAACCCTTGAACTTGCCCTTGAGATGAGCAGCATCGACAAACAACATAGGCATGCATGACATGAACCCCTTAATACAGCCACCAAAACATAAGAAGAAGCGTTCAAAACGTCTAGTGAGCGGATTCACCTCCAAGATGCAATGAGAACCGGGGTTGGTAGCTAACACCTGCTCACAATACCACGACAACTGAGAATAGGAGTCACCTTCGTTGCCCCGTATAGAACGTGCAGCCAACTCTCTTGCATACCAAGCCTTGTGATAGGACACATGCAAGCCATAAGAAGTTTGCAATGTTGACATGATTTCTCTCGGCTTTACATAAGGATTGGACTTCAACTCAGAACAAACAATGGACTTGATGGCATGAGAACCAAGATGCTTACTCTTTTGGTCACGAATACCAGCGGTACATGTATGAGTGTTATTGAGCTCTCGGATGACAAAAAATTTATTTGCCCTACATCTTAGAGCACGAACTTTCCAGGGACAGCTGCCTTCATTCTGAGAACATTGTGCAACAATTCTATCCTTGTGATTTCTGAAGTACTTGAAGGTAAAACCAGACTCGAATGCATAACAATTCAGCTTTTCCCTAAACTCGACAACACCACCTTCAAACTTTTGATTGACATGGCTGATATAACTTGCCCATTCATTTGTCAAGTAAAGAATCGGAGCTTCAGGCCTAAAGCAAGACAAATAATCATTTGCATCAAGCAATTTATTTGAAGACGACGACGTGCAAGTCAGAGAAGAAGAAGCTTCATCAAAAGAGGATATGTCGGAATGCACAAGAGTACCCGAACTACTCTGCCCACAATCCCTAGCAACAATATCCACAGACGATACCTCAAGTTCGATCATGGTCTTCATCATCAATTTCAAATCCCTATCGCAAGATATCATGCAATTCGGATAGCGTGGCAATGAGAAACCAAGAGTGAAAGAGTACGGTCTCAAGCCAGGAAGACGCGATGACACTTCCATCACCATATCAATGAAAGTTTTAGTAGGCGTAAGATCAAACATGATTGTTTTGTCGATGTAGGTGCACTTCGCATACAAATCAAAATCCATAGATCCCAATCTGCAAATCAAAACAAAAAATACTTACAAAAAAGAAGTAGTATCCTTACTACACATCAGTAGTGTATTCACACAATCGGACACACAGAACACACAGAACAGCTGACTAGAGTGTTCAATGGGATAAAGTAGTGTATTCAATCAACAGAGGTAGTACAATCAAGTCAGAACACACACAGAACACACAGAACATGTAACTAGCGTGCTCAATGGGATGCAGTAGTGTTCTCACTCAACAGAGGTAGTACTATCAACTCAAAACACACACAGAACACACAGCACAGGTAACTAGTACGTTCAATGGGATGCACTAGTATAATCGCTCAACAGATGTAGTACTAACAGTCTGTAACTTGTCATAATTTATACGAAATATCAAAACACACAAATTAGCCACATCAATCACACACGAACACTAAAAATAATATCACTGCAATTCGCCATACATAATCCAAAGTAGAAGAATCAAAATCGGAAAACCGAAAATCGAAATCGGTTTAATCGAATCAAACAATACATCAAATCAAACAAAACAAAGCACAAAATATCTACAGGTGAGCAGAATGGAAACCTTACCCAAGCTTTTATCACCGAAAACCACCGATTCGCCGGAACTTCTCCTCCCAAAATTCGCCGGAACTTCTCCTCCCAAATTCGCCGGAACTTCTCCGCCTCCTCTCTCTCTCTCTCTCTCTCTCTCTCTCACTAACACAAACACACAGAGCTGATTCGAATGGATGAACAAAGAATCTCTCTCTAGAACACAGAAGCTCTCCCCTCTCTCTCCGTTTCGGCGATTTAGCTTGTTTTGAATTCAATTCAGTTTGAATTCAGAAAATATCTATATATACGAGGGGCAAAATTGGAAACTGAATTTTTTAAATGATTGCATAATGACCTTATGTGTGTAAAACTTATACAAAAACCTTATGTCTAAACTAAGGCCTCTAAGTGACCTTAACTGTAATTTCCTAATTTATAATTAACCAAAGGACACAAATTCGTAATCATACATCGGGGAGGCTTCCTCCACCTCCCACGATTACTTGTAGGTAATAATTAAGTTACCATAAGTAAAAATATAAAATCAATAGAACATATTATCAATAGAACATATTGTGAATTTGTGATTGAGCTTCTGCTCTGTGTCTCTTACTGACTCAACACATTCTCACCTTTCTCTTCCCATTTTCCAATTTAACAAACTAATCTGCACAAGAACTCTATCTTTCTTCAATCTTCACTCAAAAGTTTAGATCCAAGAGCTAGTAGCTCTCCCAATACCCACTTCTCAATTCAAAGGTAAAGTAAAGATATCTCAACTCGATCTACCAATTAGATGTTAGACCCGTATTTAAGTGAGGCGAAGGAGACGGCCACCTTAAACACCAAAATTCTGAAGGGCCTAATTCTTGTTACATGTATGTATATAATTTGTGAGAAAAATTATGTTTATGAAAAAAAATTTAGTAAAAAACTCCGAGACGGAAATATTTAAGTAACTTTGTGATGTTTTTAAGAAAAGAAAATTTTGATTTATGGATTGTTTTATTTTTATTAGTATGTATGAATGTCAGTTTTCTTTTTATGTACAGTGTTAAAAAATTGTTAATTTTATTTATTTATTGATACACTATGTTGGAGCATCAAATTAATATTATATAAGTTTGATTTATAAATACTTTTTTTTGAAGGAAAAACAAGAGCTGTTATTCCATACTTCAAGCAAATACAGATGATGGTTATAAATACTTGATTATAAGTATGTATTTGGATTGTGATTAACAAACAAAATATTTAGTTTTATTTTTTTTATGTATTATGTCATAATATCAACTTATATTAGTTTGGTTTATAAGTACTTGATTATAGTTTTTTTTTTTTCACTTATGATTAACAAATGAAACATAAATGTTAATGTACGTTGATTTAGATTTGTTCTTGTAGATACAAGAACAACATGAGAGTATATTGAATACGAGATTTCAAACTTCAATTGACATCACAGATGCCCAAAACTAAACATAACTGAATCAATGGTCAGGATACATACGAGTGTTACACTCACTCTAGTGAACTCTTACTACTAATGGAGAGAAGTCCATTCGATCATACATTGTCGACAAAACTCAAACAATAGTAGATGAGGCCATTTCCAGCAGAATAAGGCCTTTAATCAGATCAACATCACCACCCTCAACCTCAGTCCCCTCGACATTATTCTTCTTGTACACCATAGATTCAGAACCTACAATAGACACTACACCTACATTCTTAAGCTTTAAACATCGCAAAAATTGCTTCTTCAATTCGTGGCCCTTGAGTGTTCAAATTTGGCAGAGAAGCTCTTCGGGAGGATCGGTATGCCAGGTGGATCATAAGGAGAACTAAAAGCACCGCCACTGTTCTAAAAGGCGACCTAGGGGACCGCCTAGGCGATGCCTAGGCGCTAGACGAAGCTAAAAGAGGGAATAAGCTCTCTGGGCGGGCTAGGCATTCTCAGGCGCTCCTGGGCGAGTCTAGGCGATGCTGGGCGTGAAAATAATAATAATTTAAAACTCAAATAATTTGAGATTTGAGATTATTACTCTATATTATATATTTTTGTATGGAGATTATGACAATTTAAACTATATTTATTGCTAATTTTATTATATAAGTGTTTTAAATATTCATTATTTCACATATATATGTATTGAATTAATATTGCCTTTAAATCGCCTAGAAAACGTCTAATTCCGATTAATCCACGTCTAGCCGCCTAGGCGCTCGAAAGTATGTTCACCGTTTAGGGTCGCCTAGCGTTTTTTAGAACCTTGAGCACCGCTAGTATGGGGAGTTTGGGGATATATTGGATATTGTTGTATTAAAAAGGAATGCAGGGGTAAACATGAAATAAAATTTTCAAAAGCTTGATTTTCATTGCCTGGTCTGACCATTAAAAGGCTCGGGTAACCTCATGTAATTTCTGGTCAGTTTGGCGTTCCCCTCTTCCTTGGACTTCGCCACCTGGTGCTCTTTGACCTAATTCGAAGACCCCAAGGACCTCCCATAAATCAAATCACTAACGAAATATAGATATTAGGCTATTTCTAATGGTAGGAGTCATATTAAGGTTGGGTTGCAAAAAATAGAATCATATTAGGCACTATTCATTCAAAAAGCAAGTTCTATAATTTGACCATCTCCAATGGTAAAGATGCAACTTAGAACAAAAATTTATATTTCATAGTAGACACCACATGTGGGTCCCATATATTGTGAGTGAAATGAAATGCATAAGTTGTTAAAGAGGTTGGCTAAATACAATCCATTTTAAAACTTAAGCAACCCAACCCCAAAAAGATGCAAAAGTTAGTATAGAACCTACCATTTGAGATGACCTTTGGAATTTCAAAATTCTCCTCTTGATGAAATATGTTTTTTTTTCTTAATATGAGCAGGGAAATTAAACTTTTGAGCGGGTGAGCACACTGAACTGATCAACCGAACATAAACCAATCTAAATCTCATAAGTTTCATAACAAGATATGAAATAGACATGCATTCCAAACTAATATACATTCACGGGTGCATCTTGAGTGTGCATCACACTTTTAGCTTGGCTTTCCCTCTAATAACCAATTTTTCATTAAAAAATGTGCCCGCTCCTGTGGGTCCCACATTGTAGAATCTCATACACATACATTATATTAAAAAAATTAGACATACATTATAGAGAGATTCTACAATGTGCCACCCGTTGCTGTAGATTTATATGAACAATTTTTTTTGTTGATCAGGAGCTTGCTGTCACTCTCCAAATTTTAGTTTAGAAAATGATCATCAATAAATCATAACTGAGCACGTGAATAACTCACTCCGAATACCTGAATTCTTGTTTTTAGAAAGTCTAAATTCCCAAATATGACAATGTCAATAGAGATTCATATATTTAAATCATAAATTACCTTCCTTAAGTTTACAAATTCAAATCCAATCGTCAACGAATACATTCACAATGGAAGCGAAAATAACAAATACAAAGTTGATAACAATCTTTGCTGCAAGTCTCAACTAACCTGCAAGATTAATCCTTATACTATTGAATAATGCACTGGGTTGAAAGTAACAAACCCGCTAAACTTTTACATGCCCGTATGAGTAACCTTAATTTAATGCTTCACTTAACATCTATATTCCAAAACACACTTCTAACATTGCAAATTGAATCAAATTTCATTCCAAGACAATATAAAAATCTAACAATAATTTCATCAACAAAACCACAGTTTCAAACTTGCTTTATAATTCTTGCATCAAAATTAGTTCAGAAGATCTTCTCATACAACATAACTCATTATAATCTATATCACTCGTCATCTCAAATTCATGACTCTTATATCATTTTCAAATCACGAAAATCACAATAACATTCTTTCTCTTAAAGAAAACAAAATTAGAACTCATGACAAATAAAACAAGAGAACTGAACCACACTACTCATGAGCCATAAAAGAAGAATGCACTCAAGACTCATTTTAACAACAACGTTCATGTGGCAGACAGACTAGATCTCTAAGCGATCGGATCTCCCGATTTCATAACCACCCACTCATGACCTCACAGCCCAGAACATGAGTGACAACCATCTCAAAAACTACACTTGTAACCTCACAACATGGAAACGAATGACAACACCTCAACTAATAGCACTCATGACCTCACATCACGGAACATGAGTGACAAACAACTCAAAACTACACTTGTAACCTCACATCACGGATACAAGTGACAACACTTTAATGACTCTTAACAATATCTTAAAACTACACATGTAACCTCACATCACGGATATGAGTGACAACACAAATAACTGACTCTTGTAACCTCACATTACAGTTGCTAGCGCACCTCAAATCAATTACACCAAGACATCTAAGAATGGAAACACAAGACCCATCACATTTTAGATATCAGACTAAATCATTTACGAATCATAAAAATGTCATCTTAAAACAAAACAGTTTTCACTTACCTATGAACCGTAGATGATAAAGTTCATAATTTAAAAATAAAACTTAATTTCTTTTCCATTACTATTCTTTTCCACAACAAAACACAATTCCATGAATCAATAAAATGAACTTAATTCACACATAAACACAGTGAGATTACTCACCTCAACTCCTAATGCGCCTTCAAAAGAAAAACAAATAAACCAAAAGCCTCCGCTTTATCGAAACGTCTTATCACCTAAGCAATTAAACATCTCACTTAGCAACAAGATTAGATCGTCCTATGTCTAAAGCATAGCGAGTTACCCGATGTCTCATTAACCCGAATTTTTCAAGAACACAGCTTAATAATCTCTCCTCAAATACTCATCTATGAGCCACAGTTTAAATTTATATTTCTTATTAACCACTCTACAAGGAATAACAATCCCAACTACTTATAAAACAAACAGTCTAAATCTTCTAAATGCCAAATACTATGACCACCGCACTTATAAATGAACTAATCTTAACCATTGTTAACATAGCTAATACACATTTCCCGTCCACCAAAACCCACGATACAACCTAATTTGCAATTTATACTAGTCCAATATTAACCTTACCAAAATCTAACCGTGAATTATAGAAACTTAAGCTTCTTAAAAATACATTGATTTCCAGCCTGCCAAGAACATCAACCCGTAACCAGAATCACTTACGAACACCCAAATTCACATGAAGAACCACCACCAAAACCAAATCTCTATCAATTATCCTGAAAATTGGCATAAACCCGTATACAACCCAAGGCAACATTTACCTGAAGAAACCAATAGCCCACAACATCAAACCGCCAGCTTCGCCTCACTGCTTCGACTCTCCCTCCCTTGCACTGTCACTGTCATCAAATATCTCTCTCTCTCTCTCTCTCTCTCTCTCTCTCTATTTCATTTATTTTTTTCTTCTCTCTTCATCACCTCCAATTTCTCAATCTCTCCCTCCTTTCGTAACCCTCACACTCTGTCTTTTGCGCCACCCACACCTTCTCTCTCATTGGGTCTGTTTGGCATTGCTTTTAAAAACTCCAAAAGTGCTGCCAAACTGTTAAAAAATATTTTCTTTTAATTTGCAGATGTTTGGCACTATTTGAAAAGTGATTTGAGAAAATATAGGGAAGCACCTAATAGCATTTTCTGTGGTTTTTCATGAAGCACCTGAGATGTGCTTCCAAGAGGAAGCGCTACGAGACAAAAACACGTGAAGCACTTGGTTTTTTTAATGAATTTTTTTCTTTTTCAAATTATATCCTTGTGAGTTTAACAAAATACCCTGTATGCCATATCTCTATCCCTGTTCTTCACTACCAGCCGACGTGTGAAGTAGGTTTATTTCGCGCTTCTTAAGTTCTTCACTTTCAACGTACGAAGACTCATGCCTCCCTCCAAATTTTTAATTTCCAAAAGAGATTGTGCTCTCATCCTCACTTATTGCAACTACATCTATAAAAAGCCTACAAGATTACCCATTAAACCGTTCCAGAGGAGAAGACTTCAGTTTTCTCATATTCTCTTTTGGATATTGCAATCAAACTTTAAGGTGGGTTCAATCAATAGTCTAAGAGCTAATTTGAGATTGTATTTGGTGATATTCAATCATGTTTAACACCCGGTTCAATCGAATTAGGTTGTTTGGTATTTAGTTGTTGGTAAAGGCCTCTATTTGCCTCTTTTAGTTTTCTTATATTAGCTTTGCTCTTATCTTTTGTTAAATTAATGTATATGTATGAGTGTTTATCTTTAATATGTACTTGATTTGATCTGGAGGTGTATTTTATGCTATATTTACTGGAATTCTATTTTATAGTTGTATTGATGTTATGCTAGTTCTGTGTAATCAGAAAATTTCAAGTTTCAATTGTTGCTTCTTTAAGGGGCTTATGTTGGTCCTCTCATTGATCTGACTATTAACATCTACCTAAGGTATACGTCTGCTAGTAGGATTATGCTGTCAACTTCAAGCTATTTTGTACCTAATTAAATGGTTATTATCTCTTATCAATTTATATGAGTTCGATAAATACATTGGTGGTTGTCATGGTTTCAATCATTCTTCTCTAGGGAATGCTTTGTGTTTTATGCCTATATATTATGATTATTATATTGCATTGTGCTGATTGGGTTTGTGAATGTGACTGGTTATGATAACCATATGTGAGTGTTGTGCTTACATCTTCTTAAATTTGTGTGTTAGTTTGCTTAACGGTGTTTTCAAGCTATACGAATTAATATATGTTTGGATTTTGAATTACAGAAAAATATCTAATAATGGTGTTAACGTATCACCAGATATACCTCTGGAAGTAAATGTGAAACAAGGGAAGGTAAATTGAGATATTAAAGTTGTTGATATGTTTGTTAAGATCTATGTTGAAGAGACGTTGGCCAAACATACAACAGGTTCTCATTTATCTAAGCTAGGATGGAAAAATGATGTGACCACGTTTAATAACTGACTTCAGCGGAATTACACATATAAGAAACTTAAAAATAAATGGACATCACTTAAGAAAAGGAGGTTTGGACATGTTTGATTTCAAGAGAGACCGGCTTGGGATGGGATCCAATCAACCAAACTATCATTGCTAGCGACGAATGGTGGGTCAGAAAGATTGAGGTGAATGTGCTATCTTTTATCAATTTGATTAGTTTCTTAGATTACATGTTTGACTTATAATCACTAGCTTAGGTTTTTCTATATAATCATATTTATAATACCATTGATAGGAACAAGAAGGTTACATGGATTAGACATAGATTTGGTATACTGTATCCTTGTAGTCATATGTATCATTATAATCTATCGATCAATTAGTTTTAAAACACTGTTTTCAACTTTACATTACTTCACAACGTTCCTTTCTTCTTCTATAAATCCATTGGAAGTTTTACTATTGCAGCTGTAATTTAGGCATCCCGCATTCCTTTTCTATATATAGTGATCAGACCAAAAGAGGGTAGTATTATTTTTTTATCCATATTCATACTCTTTTGTAATGGCTTGTTGAGCATTCCTACAATAAATGTATTGAGCTTTATCTCAATCTGATTGGTTCATTAAGGAAACAACTTATGAGACTCTTTTCTTTGGGTGTGCTTATTCACCAATATACATTGAACTTTACTCATTATGGTGATGATAATATTGTAGGAGAAACCTGTTGTCAAACAATTCAGGTTCAATGGCTTGAGGAATGCTAATGAGCCAGATATCTTATTTAAAGATAATGATGTTACAAGTCAAAATCATATGGAGATGAAAATGTCAATAACATGATAGATTATGATATGGAGGATGATGAAGATAATATTAGAGTCAATAATATGGCAGAAAGAGGTGTAAATGGCACTCCTTATAATCAAGCTGCTACGCAAGGTAAAGAGACGGCTAAAAGGGTAGTTACCAAGAAAGATGGAGTTGGAGTCATAGTGGGTAATCAAATACAAGCTATTTTGGGTGCAATGAAAGATAGAGGTAGCATTGCTATCTTAGATAAGAATTGACCGTAGCATAGAGGAGGTGATGAAAATTTTCGAGGGTATCCCTGAAATTGCTGATGATGATGACCTCTACATGAAAGCTGCTGAAGTTCTAACTGATAGGAAAAAAGAGAGACATGTTTGTTACATTAAACCAAACTAGAAAGCAAGTCATGTACATACGGAACAAGAAGATTTGAGTCTCAAGCACCTATTTTAACTTATGTTGTGTTGTTTTTCAATTAGTAAAATGGCACTTATATTCTGTATGTATTAAATCTATGTTAGTTGTACTTGGTTATTAAGATATGTATTTGGTTTTGAACTTATATGTATTTCGTTATTTGGTTAAATATGTGTTTACAGTAAAAATTGTAGACTTTGATTGGTTGTTTTAGATACGATTCCAAGCCAGCTTTAAAGACTTTGAAGGGTCTGCTTGTTGTTTTAGATATAGAGGATGGAGGCTGAGGGTTTTGGAGGCTTTCATAATAATCTTGATATTAACCCAGCTTTTGTATCTCATACTACTTCATGCGGGTATCTTCAGCAACAAGTATGACCCGAGTCGATTTGATCCATAAGGGCGAAACTAGACTCTTTGCTTCTACTAGGGTAGTCTAAGAATTGCCATATCAGTCCCATGTTTAGATGGGAACAACTACCTTATTTTGGTCCCTTTCCCTTTTTGTGGAATGGAGTTGTACTCCTAATTCCACAAAGTTGTACTCCTAATTTGATATGTAAGTAGTAGCTAGCTGATGTGTTGTACCATATATGTGTGGAAATCTATTTCCAGTATATGTACATCAGGTGAAAGGTGTACGTCTTCTTTTTCGATCAAAAGAAAAAAGTAGGAGGTTTGTTATATTTACCAAGTTCTTAATAAAGCCCTATGAACTTGTTGAGTTGTTAAATAAGTTCCACTTCTTTGTAGAGCATATGTATAACACAAACAAAAACCATTTAACTAGTAGGAGGTTTTTTATGTTTACGTGAAGTCCTATGAACTTGGGAGTTGTTACTCCTCAGAAATACGTTCTACTTCTCTTGCTTAATTAGTCACTTAACCCTTTATTTATATATGACTCTTCTTCAATCAAAGCACATTCGATCTTCTAGTCATTCACAAAAACTCATTGACTACCTGACTTTGGTATATAAGCAGTGTTTTTTTCCTTGATTTCTCTTTCCATTGTGTTGTGCTTGTATAAAGGTAATCATGTATCATTTTTTTATTTTTGGTTGTTTTGATAGACATGAGTTTAAGTAACAGTGATAGTGATGATTCTGAAGTTGCAGTTGAGTGTGAAGCTAATTTTATGACTTTGGTAGCTCTAAGAACTGTGGTAAGTACATCTCAGTGGCTTAAATACATTGATAAAGAACCATATAGAATATCTCATCAAATCGGATACAAGTGGATAAATGAAGTTTTGAATGGTCATCACAAAAGATGAAATGAACAATTTCAAATGGAGAAACATGTGTTTATGGAACTACTCAAGACATTTAAGGCTACATATGGATTGAAAGAAGGAAAAGATGTAGCCCTTGTTGAGGCATTGGCAATGTTTCTTTACATATTGGGACATGCAGAGGGTAATATGATGACTCAAGAAAGATTTCAACACTCGGGAAAGACTGTGTCTATGTGGTTTGGCTTAGTATTAGATGTTGTATGTCACATGGCAGAGGATATCATTCGTCCAACTGATCCACATTTTAGGAGAGTCCCAGAGAAGATAAAAAATAGTGATCGATATTGGCCATATTTTAAAGATTGCATTGGAGCAATTGATGGTACACATATCAAAGTTGTTGTGCCTAAGGAAAAACAAGTACCTTATTTCGGTAGGAAATCTATCACCACTCAAAATGTCATGGTTGTATGTGATTTTAATGTGTTTTTCATTTGTATGGGCCGTATGAGAGGGTGTTGCACATGATGCACGTATTTTCTCGGAGACATTAAGCCGACCATAATTGAAATTTCCTCATCCACCTACAGGTTAGTAAACTTATTTAGTTAAAGGCTATTTGGTTATTCATTTATTGATTACATAAATGTTGTACTTATGTAGGAGGCTATTTGTTTTTTTTTTTGTATAGGAAAATATTATTTAGTCGATGCAGCCTATCCACAAATCAAAGGATAACTAGGACCGTAGAGAGGTGAATGATATCATCTACTTCAGTTTCAACAAGGTCCTCGAGCAAGTGGAAAATAATTTTTTTATAATAAGAAACATTTTCCCCTAAGATGCACAATTGAAAGAACATTTGGGGCTTGAAAAAATCGGAGGGCAATGATAGAACATATGCATAGCTTTCCTTTGGAGAAACAGATACAAATTGTTGTTGCTTCAATGATTATTCAAAACTTTATACGGCTTCATTCAACGACTGATCCAGAGTTTCAACTTTATGATGATGATAAGGATCTACTTCCTCAAGCAAGTCAAGGAGAGATTAGAAGAGAAGAAGTGTTTGGTTCACACAGTTCACAACGTGAAATGGATGACGTACGTGAAAACATTACTAATCTTCTTTTTTTGGCCATTGAAATTGTTCTTTTGGCCTTATATTATCTTTTCGGGCTTTTATTTTAGTTTGATTATTTCATAAATAAAGATATTTTTGGTTGACCTCCATAAATATATAAATGATGTACATAGACCATCACATGGTCTATTATTATTAAATCTATTTTACAAAATAAATAAATAAATAAAAGAACTTTAATTTTAAGAGCCAAATGCTTGACATAAAATTGAAAGCACTTTTATTATGATCTGAAACGCTTTCTATTGATATGCCAAGCACCAAACTGCTTTTCATTAGAAGTGCTATTTTCTGAAGCACTACAACTAATATGTGCTACAAATAAGAAGCATTTCTTAGAAGTAATGCCAAACATGCCCATTATGTTTCTCTTTTGTTTCCCCCTCGTATCTCTTCTTCTAGACATGGTCAACCTCCATTTAGCTTAATTAGGTTTCTCTTTTCCTTTCTTTAGGTGGGCTTACGATAAGAGGATTAAGCCTAGCTCAAACAATATAAGTGGGCCTCAAAATACTTTAATAATCTTAATTATAATTATAAATATATCCATTCCTCCAACATTATTTTAGCTACTACTTCTTCACAAACATCATAAATCTAATTGAACACTCACCCCCACCGAATAAGAGAAAATAACTCGATACTAAAAGATAACTAAAATTTACTCAAAAAATTAATTAATAAAAATTTTGGATTATTATATTTGCATTAAAAGGTAAAAGCCAAAAAAGAACAAAGAGTACGAATAAGATGAACCACCCCATCTCCAAAAAAACCTACACTAGAAACAGAAGCTAGCTAGAACAAAAGGAAATAAACCAGGGGTCACCATGAGGGCAGTACAAGTCCACACACCCATGTATGTGCACATGACTATTTAGTCATGAAAATGTACCCACACACCATTGGTGTAACGCATTGTATAATCTCCCCATAATACCCTACAAACTAGTAGGGCGGGTGGCATCATTAAATCGTTAATACTGTTAAGCTCACTAGGTGGCAACCGTTCATTTGTTTCTATTTTCCATTAGAGAGCTTAAGCTCAAGCTTAAACACGCATCATTTCTTTAGAAACAAGCTAGTCTCTGCAGTTTTCACTCTGCTCCCACTCCACTTCCCATAAATTGTCTCTCTCTTCATTCTCTCTCTTAGGGTTCGGTTTGTCTTCCCCATCTTGTTCTTTTTCACCACCACAGAAACTCTCCTCTGCATTTTCAGCCTTGGTATGCCAAGCTCCTCAATACCCTTGAAGAGTGGAACCCCTGCTGGTTTTCTAAAGATTTAAGCTTTGAATTGTTTTTCATGTTTTTTTTTTTGCCCTAAAATTTAATCTTTGTGTGTTCTTCTTCAACAGCTTGGAAAGTGGAGACCTTTGTGTGTTGGAGAAGCTTAACTTACAGAATACAGAGAAATGGTACCCATTTTCTTTCTTTTTTTGGTCTTTCAAGTTACTTGCTGTGTTTGGTGAAGCTGAAATTTGGTTGAATGGTTAATTTGATGAAATGTTGTTAGACGACTGGCAATTTTTATGGTGATTTGGGTTAGGGTTTGGCTATTTTCTGTTGAATTTAAATAGTAGTGGACTTTTGTGTGTGTAATTTGTATGGTTATGTTGTTGGTCAATTGTGGTTGTGATGTTTGAAGACATGCCTTTGAGTTCGTATTGACTGTAGTTTTGTTCTGTTTTCAATATGGAAACAATTATGTATTACTGGAGTAATTGGATGCGTCAAAGTTACTTCCTTTTTGGTTCATGTGTGCATATTGTGTTAGTAGTTCATTGTGGTTGTTATGTTTGAGCCAAGCCTTTGAATGAGTCTTCGGATTTGAAAGGAAAAAAACCAATTTAGTATTCACTAGTTGAATTTAAACTCCTTTCTTCTTTTCCTTCTCGGTCCATGGGTGCATATATGGTATCTTGTGCAGGCCGGATGTTCATCAAGTGTAGATGATAATGATATTGGCTGGACATCAGAAGATGACCGAGAAATTGACAACTTCACACTGATTCCTTCGAAAAGCGTGGTACATCCTGGGGGAACAGCTCAAGATGATAACGATATTGGCTGGACATCAGAAGATGACCTAGAAATTGAGAACTTCACACTGATGCCTTCGTCAAGCGTGGTACATCCTGGTGGAGCAGCTCAAGATGATAACGGTATTGGCTGGACATCAGGAGATGACCAAGAAATTGAGAACTTCAAACTGATGCCTTCGTCAAGCCTGGTACATCCTGGTGGAGCAGCTCAAGTGATCCATTGGGAGGTGAGTTTTTTTGCATCCGCATGTTTTGAAGTGTTCTTTCTCATAACTGTTACATTTATAGGCTCATTACTACTAAAGAGTAAAGAACTGGTATGGAGCTCAAAGTCGATGCATGTGAGGTCTAGATGAAATACAGGCTTGTTTTGGGTGTTCCTGGAAGCTTTGTTGCCCCCTTTGTTATATCAACCTTAATATCCGTTGTATATTCCTGAAAACTATGTAACAGTAATTTCCCATGAACACTTCAGTCCTCTATCATCAAGCAATCTTGATATCCAGATAACTAACATGCATTTCCATTTTTTTTTCTTTTCTGAAGGCGAGCTCCTCTGCATCTACTTCCAAGAGCAAAGTTCTTAATCAATTTATAGGGATGGGCTTTTCTGAGAAGATGGTTGCCAAAGCAATTCGAGAGCATGGTATGTAAAATCACAATTTCAATCCTACAGCTGAACCTTTTTCCCTGGAAGTTTATAATGCAACACTACTGTGATGGAATATGCAGGAGAAGATAATACAAATGCAATTGTTGAAACCCTCCTCACATATTCTGTGAGTTTTATATGCCCTGAGTCCCCAATTATATCTTTGATATGTGTAATAATTTGGGTTTCTAAGCTTGTGGAAACCATCTTATACTATCCATATTACCATAATCCTTGTAAACTTGCTAATGTTATGCAGGCTCTTGATAGTACACCTGATGAGCATAAGCAAACAGATTCTGATCTCCTTTCCTCAGATTATGACGGAAGCTTTCTAAATGATCTTTCAGATATGGATATCTTCGATGATGAGGTATTGTCTCGATTTCCTTATCTCTTCATTGCAGCTTTTTCTCACTTTGATCTTTCAAGCTATAGAATTTTGAAGTACTTTTGCTGTATAGTAACCTTGTGCCATGTTATTATTGCATATGTTAATATGCCAACATTTGACTTTCTTCACCAAAAAAAAACATTCGACTTTCAGGTTAGATGTGTGTTTCGTTGAAGCTTTCATTCTCTAATTTGCAGGATATCATAAGTCTTACATCTGAGGAAAAAAAAATCGTGTCCTTGACCAAGATGGGGTACTCAGTAGAGGAAGCTTCTATAGCAGTCGAAAGATGTGTGTACTTCTTATCTCATGAACATATTGCTGATTGTCTTTTAATTTATTTCCTTTATATATGTTCAATTTGTTACTTTTCCTTTAATCATTGTTCGGAAGTTCTACTGGTCTTCTGTATAACTGCTCAGTATTTTAGCCAGTTATAATTTTAGTTCTGAACACACAAGACGTATTAAGAAATTTCTTATCTCCATGAAATTTTGAAAATTCCATTGCTTTCGTTCTGAATGCTATGAATGCATAGGGAGTAGAACGTCCTGGAAACTTGACTAGCCTTGTCCCTTTCAAATTTTGTAGGTCCTAACTGCTCAATTCTGGAATTGACTGATTTTTTATCCGCTGCTCAGTTTGCAAGGGAAGATGACAATGTTCTTCTTGACGAGAAGGTATTATTTATCTTTTTGGTATATGTTCTATGTAATGTAGATTGTGCTTACTGAATACGTGATGATAATTTTACAGTCTAAACTAGAGCATGATCCCAAGAAGAAAAGGAAGCTAAACCAGTCTGTGATAGCAAAAGGGGAAAGGCCGATGGGGCTCAGAGGGACAGATGATGAGAAAATTTGCCTTCCTATTCCAATGATTGGGTTTGGGATTCCAACTAGAGCACTTAAATCTAGAAGGGATCTTCCAAAGGCAGCCATAGGGCCTCCATATTTTTATTATGAGAATGTCGCCCGTACTCCTAAGGGAACCTGGGACACCATATCCGAAAAGCTGTATGATGTTACACCTGAATTTGTTGATTCAATATATTTCTGTGCAGCTGCTAGAAAAAGAGGTTACATCCATAATCTTCCCATTAAGAACAGATATCCTCTTGTTCCACTTGCCCCACAAACCATACAAGAGGCATTTCCCTTGACAAAAGAATGGTGGCCTTCTTGGGATACAAGAACAAAGCTAAATTGTATCGTAACATGTTATTCTAGTGCAAAATTATCAGAGAGGGTATTGACGGCTCTTGAGAGATGTGATGACATTCCATCAGAAAGAGTTCAGCGGGATGTTATGTATGAATGCCGTAAGTGGAACTTGTTGTGGGTTGGAAAGAATCGGGTTGCGCCTCTGGAGCCAGATGAAGTTGAAATGCTCATGGGGTTTCCAAAGAATCATACCAGAGGAGTGGCCAGAACAGACAGATATAAGTCACTAGGAAATGCATTTCAGGTACTGTGGTCTGTCTATTTTGTAAGCAAGATGAAAATCGTTTAAAATCTATTGTTATTCAGTGATTCATACTACTTAAATGTCATTTCAAAAATAACATTTGAATTTGGTTTTGTGTTCAATTCCAAATACTTCTGGTTGTCATATAACCAATCAAAACGGTCGCTTGAGATATGGTGCAACATATGTAGCTTCTTCAATACTAATAACTCAGCTTGAGACATGCTTGAGATAATAATGTCTGGTGTTCAGAGCTTTGTTGATGTTACTCTGTTCATGTCTGAAGCCAATAGCCCCTAAACATTCTATATTAAAGCTTTCATATTAAATCAGACGACTAGTTATACAATTTAAATTACTCTACTTATAGGCATAGATTGTCTACTGTTACATTGTGCTTATGTTTTCAACCTATTCCAGGTTGACACCGTAGCATACCACTTCTCGGTCTTGCCAGACATGTATCCCAATGGTGTTAATGTTCTCTCCCTCTTCTCTGGGATTGGTGGTGCTGAAGTAGCCCTCCATCGTCTTGGGATCCGTATGAAGAATGTGGTGTCTGTAGAGATATCAGAAATCAATAGAAGCATTTTCAAGTGCTGGTGGGAGCAAACAAATCAGAGAGGGAACTTGATTCATCTTGCTGATGTGAGAGAACTGAATGAAGACCGCTTGAAACAGTACATGAGCTCATTTGGTGGATTTGATCTTGTAGTTGGTGGGAGCCCCTGCAACAACCTTACAGGCAGTAATAGACATCATCGAGATGGGCTAGAGGGTAAAGAATCTTCACTTTTCTTCCAGTACAAACGTATACTTGATTCGGTCAAGTCTATGATGGCAAGATATTACTAACTCCATCAGAAGCTATATTTTGTTCTGTGGTACTTGTATCTAATTGCTCGTCACATCTGAACACTGACAAACCAAAACTGGATCATTCTTTTTGATGGTTTGGGTTGGTTGCGGGTAACAAATCTCTTTCGAAAAGGGTCTGACATGTAGCCTAGTTGAGAATACTTCTATTTTTGCAAGTTTGTAACTCGAATTAAATAGCTTCGGACATGGCTGAAATCAGTAGCTTTTGGATACCAAAACTAGTTTGTAACTTAATGCCATGTATATGCTATATACAGGCTTAAGCATACAGCCATAGATCGCAACAATGAATGTCATCAACACTTAAACTAGTCATTACTGAAACCTGCAATATCGCAACAATGAAGTCATAAACATCTCCCAACCCAAGTCCCATATCGTTGAAAATGTATACAAGGGCAGTAAGCACAGAAGACTTTCAAGACTCATTCTTGCATAGTTTTTTTTTTCAGAGTTGGCTACAATTCCTGTTCTATAATGGGAGTAACACTGATTAACTACCGAAAACCCAAGCAATTCCATTTCAATGTTTGCTCTAAACAAGTCTTTCTACAACTGCTCCAGCAATAATGTTTGAAATGAATAATATACATGTCTCTTCACCTTGCATAGCATTTGGCAGCGACTAGAACCATTAATCAAATTTTGGACTGCATGAAGACTTGGTAGCATTCACTGTGGATTTACCTGTATGCTAGTCATAATTCATCACTAAAATTTTGTTCTAGCAAAGGAGCTTCCTCTTGGAACTCAATCAAGTACCTAACAGCCAAAGAAGCATGAAGTGCAGCACCATAAGGAAGTGCATCTTCATTGATTCGGAAGTAAGGTGAGTGTGGTGTATGCAAATATCCAAGTCTGTCATCCTTCATTCCAAGGAAGAAGAAGAATCCAGGTATTGCCTCTTGATAATATGCAAAATCCTCGGATCCCATTAGTGGCTCGTGGTCTTTAACTTTATTCGCCCCAAGCATATCTCCTGCAATAATTCGGAAGTGTTCATGCAATTCCTTATGGTTTATCGTCGGAGGGAACAAAGGTTTCTCATCCTCAAAGAAATTGACTGTTGCATTGCACTTCTGTACAGCAGCCTGCCCTATTATCACCTATTTGAAGTGACACAGTAATTCTTGTCAGAACCAAATTAACGATTAAAGGGAAATCACAGGTTGTGGAATTAATATAGGAAGTTATTGTAAAATGGAACTAGAATAACATCTCTTAGTGATGAACTAAACTAGCCCATCACATATTATCAACAAAAGCCTAGTCCACTAATGAGTTAAAAATTTAAAAAGTCCACAATCTGAAAGTTTATTCTTCTTTATTCAATTAATTCTTTCACGATATACACAGCCTTCATGCTTTTGACTGCTTTACCTGCTCAATTCGCTTCTTGAGTTGCAATAAGCTTGTTGTTGTAAAGGCACGGAAAGTGCCACCAATTGTGACAGAATCTGGAATGACATTGAATGCTTCGCCTCCTTGAACTTTTCCAACTGTCACTACCTTATATGATTTGCTTTATACTTAGTTGAAGGAAAGTAAGAATACTATGATTAAGGAAGACAAGATACTCTGCAACTTGACTGAAAAAAGCAGCTCGCAGCTCAATTCTTAAACAATTATATTCTGGGAGAAAAATAAAGAAAATGATAGCCAGAAATACAGTTTGCATGTTGAAACGTGCACAAAGGTCAATGCCCTTTAACAATTACTCCAGTAATCCATCAACAGGGATAAATCTATAAGCAATTCAACAAATGAAGAAGTAAGTACTATGTCAATTGGGTGATGGTATATCTAGTGACTAAACAAGTAATCACAATAAAGAAAAGTACTAAAATTAAATTACAAAAGAATATAAGAGTGCCTTCTTGATACATGGTCTGATACAAGTCATTGTTTTACCGAAGACAGGGGAGCTTTACCTGAGAGTCCAGTGGATCCACTTCACGTGAAACAATGTGTTGTAAGCTAGTAACCACATTTGAAACCGCCAGTATTGGATCAATTGCATGATGAGGAAGGGCCGCATGACCTCCTTTTCCGCCGATTGTTGCTTCAAAGAAGCCACTCCCAGCAAAAAAGGGACCGGGTCTAGATGCTACTTCGGATAAAGGAATATGATGTGCAACATGCAGTCCAAAGATAGCATTAACATTCTTTAATACTCCGGCATTTAAAATCTTCTTAGCTCCGGCTCCTCCTTCCTCTGCTGGTTGAAAAACAAGAACAACTGTTCCCTATTGAACCAAGAATATTTTGATCACATATTAGAAAACCAGCCAAAAAAGAGAAGTTCACGAGAGCCTAATAAGTCATTCATCTATGTTATTATTGTTATATGACAGTATTCGAAACTGATAAAACACTTGCAACCATGCAGCATTGAAGTACAAAATAAAGAGAGGGCTCAGTCACCAAACAAATGTACCCCTAGCTAATTCCCAGATGCCCATACCATACTCTGAGATATCAGTGAGATAGTAATACGAGTTATGGTCAGGAGTTTAGCATCTTGTTCTCCCTCGCCATGAAGCTAATACAGGTTGTAAGCAGAATGTAAAGGAGGAACATTTTTGTTGGCATAAAGAAGAAGATGAAGTCCAAGTATCATTCTAACATCTACTTGGTACTTTGTAACACACAATTTTCACTTAAATTAGACAATCATAACAATTACTGAACCTAAGTGCAGCCTAACCTAATAATTATATCTGTCATACACTACAATAAAAGCTCTCAATTTTTTTATTTTTTTTTTAAAAAAGATGAGTCTCAGAAGTGTAGCAGTAGTAAACAACAGAAACGACTAACAACCTGAACAACACATATGAAACTCAGAAAATAGTACACAGAAAACAAACCTGTAACTCTTTCTCTTGATCTTTGAGGATCTTTGAAGCACCGAGAAGCATTGCAACATGAGCATCATGACCACAACCATGCATCTTCCCAGGGACTTTACTCTTGTGCTCCCACTCCACCATTTCCTACAAAACACAAAGCAAATCCAATTCTACATCAGTCACAAAACTTCACTCCACAAATATCAGCACAATCAAAAACCTGCTTTACCTGCATAGCCAGAGCATCCATGTCAGCTCTGATTGCAACAAATGGAGGTCTCCCAGTCCCAATGGTGCCCACAACACCAGTAACTGCAACTGGGTATACATATGAAATACCCATCTTGTCCAATTCTGATCTGATCAGCTTACTGGTCTCAAATTCCTCATAACCCAGTTCTGGGTTTTCATGTATCTTCCTTCTGATTCCCACCATCCACTCAAACAGTTGTGGTTTCTGGGCTAAAGCTAGTAACTTTTTGGGAATTTCTGAGAGCCCATCTGAGAGTATAGGTGTAGGACCAACAACACTAAGAACTAGAATCAAACAGACCCACATGAACTCCATGATCAGAAAAGTTGGGAGCTTTCAGGTTTGATGATGATCGAGTGAGTACAAGAGCTTATGTATATGTAAAGAAAGCTACAAGACAGAAGCAAAAGCATAAATAGTGATGAAAACCAAAATGTATTTATAGTTAGAAAAATGAATTAGGAAATTGGTTCACGTCTTGCTGATTTCCGCCACTTGCCACTCTGGCGGCCCAAGTTTGTTTTTATTGTTTGGCATGGATACAGAAAGGAGAAGGTAAAAAAGCGTGTGACTATTTACCATAGACAGTTAACCCAAACAAAAGAGTAAACCTGTAATTAACCCAAAGTAAATAAATATAAGAACCGACCAATTTTGCTTGCTTATATATAAGAAACGTAAAATAAGTAATCGTCGATCTTCTTCGTTCTGGAGACCCGCAGTCGAGGTAATTTCACAATCTTTTCTACTCTTAAATTTTAATCCTAATTTATCCGTTGGTTCTTGTATTGAATTTGTATCGCCAAGTTTTAATTTTTACGTCGGATTGATGCATTTGTTTGTTTCCCAGAAAAAATTGATATTGATGTTTCTTATTCCTAGATTGTGAATTTGTGATCGAGTCTCTTGTTTGTTAGACTCAAAATTCAACTGATTTCTGATTCAACAGAATCGTCTGCAGAGAAAAGTTCGAATCTTTTTGTTTTTACTTATTTTAAAGATCAGAAATTTATGTATGGATATAACACATGAATACTCTTATCCCCGATATGATCTTGCCAAGTTGTTAACAAAGTGATGAAATTTATTTGGGTTTTGAGTTTCGAGTTAGAGCATTCAAAATTTAGAGGTGTCATTGTGCTTTGCATTACATTGGTTGGTTTGGTTTTAGTTTTAGGATTGCAGAAGTTATTATAGATAAGAACTGTTTGGTGTTTATTTTTATTTGGGGTGGAAATAATTGAGTAATTTGAGTTAGTTGATCGGTTATTAGCCTGCTGTGTTGATCGAAGATCCTAAGGATTTTTTTTTTTTTTTTTTTACTTTGTCAATGTTGTTTTGGACAAGATTTTGTTTTATTTATGTGTGACTGGCTGTTTGAGTGGCATTACTTTCAGTGTGTACAAGCACCATAGTATTAGTTATCGAAGGTGAGATTTTGTATCTGTTGGTCTGGAGCTCTGGATTAATTTTGCAATGTGAACCCAGCACTGTTTGGATCTGATTTAGGCTATGTATGTTTATTCTGATAGTTGAGTGGTTTTTCTTGTTTTGGATGTCTGGCTGTTATAATATTTATAATCTACTATCTACAGAAAATGAAGAGGAAAAATGTCTCGAGTACGGCAGAGGATGAAGTTGGAGCTGATGATTTGATCACACAAGCACCTGGAATTGAAGGAAAGAGAATCAAAAGAAAATTGAATACAACTGACAAAAATGATGAGCAACAAAAGCAGCATAAGGCAGAAAGTTCAGATGGCCTGGACAAGTTTGAGACACAAAAAGCCGGAGTTCAACGAAAACGAAAGAGAGAAAAAATTAATATCAGCAACAAGAGGAAGCTTAGAAAGAAGAAAAATATTGGAGATTCAAATGGTGTTGGAAAAGGACTTGAATCCACTGATCGTATCTCCTCTTTGCCTGATGCCTTGATTCATCACATCCTTTCTTTCATTCGATGTAAAAAAGGTGGTACTAGGACCAGTGTGCTGTCTAAGAGGTGGAGGAATCTATGGGGTTCTTTCTCTGTTTTGACATTTGATCAACGTAAGTTTCAGAATCCTGTGGGAGTCCAAGGTACAAACAATCAAGAGACGTTTAAGAACTTTATTGATCAGTCTCTTTGGAGCCACCTTGAACAAGATATAGGTATAAAGAGATTCGAGCTACATTTGACCTCCTATGATCAACAAGTGGCACGTAGTATGGAACAGTGGGTTGGACTTGCAACTGAAAATAACATTAGAGAACTAAGTCTTCATATTCACATGAGCGGAGATAATATGCATAAGTTCCCTAGTAACCTATTTTCTTCTGATACGATAACTGGATTACGTCTGCAGCGCTTTAAACTGGAAACATGTTCTATGAAGCTTCCTTCTCTCAAAAATCTATATTTGCGGGATTGTAATGTTGATGAACAGAGAATCCAGAATATTATTTCCAGCTGCCCTTTAATTGAGGATTTGAGACTCATAAGTTGCGTGGGGCTGAAGTGTCTGCAAATATCAAGCCTCCTTAAGCTTGATACAATTGAAGTATACAACTGCCACGGACTGAAGAAGATTGAAGTTGAAGCTTCAAGTGTTCAGACACTTTGGTATTGTGGAAAGAATCGTGCGTCTTGCAAACTATTGTTCACTGGTTGCTTTTTTCTGAAAAGATTGACACTAAATGACAAAAAAATGACAGATAACCAGTTTCGTGATGTGTTCTTCAGTTTTCCTCTCCTAGAGAAGCTGGAACTAAGTCAATGCCATACTTTGAAAAATATTAGAATTGCAAGTCATCAACTGCACAGACTAGTCTTGAGGGGTTGCAATAATCTACAGGAAGCTGAGATTGATGCTCCGAATCTTCTTTCATTCGAGTATCAAGGTGATAAAATCCCATTTTCTTTTCCGCATCCTATACTTTTGAAGGAAGCCAAGCTGTCATTTGGATCAATTTCATCTGGTCAACTCAATTTTGACAATGTATCTGAGCCTCTTTGGTTTAAAGAATTGCGACAATTTCTTGGAAGGTTTGATCACAATAGTGGCTTCAAACTGATTATGCACACTAATAAGGTAATTTACTCTGAATTTTAATTCATATGTACTCTTCTGCTTTACTCCACTTATTAAAAACTTGTCATGCTTACCTTGGTTAATTTAATTCACAGAATGTTATCATCTGTGAAGATCTAAGACATATTGTGCTTCCTCCGATACGTTATCTCAATGTTGAAATAGTTCAATCTTCAGTGGGTACTGAAGAACTATTAGATATGTCATTGCATAAATGGCACCCAGAGACCTTATCTATAGTATCATCCTCAAGCAGTGAATTCTCGAAGGTATGTAACATCTCTTGTCTGATTGTGCTAATTATGTTTATTTATTTACATTGATATGAATTTTTTTTAGTATTATGGTCTTGTTGAAAGACACTATGTCAAGTAAACTTGAGTAAGCCAATAAGACACTGAAACTTCATTCTGGTTTCTTATGGGAGCTGTACATTGTACTTGTTTCACTGCAGGCGATTCATGAGAAGTTCAAGGAGAGTAAGAAGGATTCAACCTGCTGCACATCTAACCATATAAACAATAAATGTTGGCGGCACTCTTTGAAGTTTGGCAAGATAGTGAACTTGAAGCGGTCCAAAGGCAAGTCGGGCTGGATTAGTTGGTTGAAGTCGTGTTCATCCAACTCGTACGAAATCACTTGTTTCAATTTGTTAAATAAAACAATCCATCAAGCGTAGGATTTGTGGAATCCTACGATTTAGCTTGCTCTTCGATTGTAATGCTCTTCTTAAATAATTGTAATGCTCCTTTGATTTAGCTTGCTCTTCGATTTTTGTTTTTCAGTGAATATTTGTGGAATTCTTATTTCTTTGTCTCCAAAACTCTTTTCTATTCTTGGCATCCTTGTTGTGGAGATGATTTTACCATGTTTCTTCTAAATTTATCTTTCAACTTTCGTACTGGAGCTAAAATTCAGTTGATGATATTGTAGATACAGAAGCATGGTTCTTGTTTCCTTTTTGTAAAAGCTCCAACCGTAGAATCTAATTTTTGGTGGTTTGAGCTGCTGATCTTCATTTTTGGAGTGATCACAAATATGAGCTTTTTAAAAACAACTTTGTTGAAACAACATCATATGCAGTGACATTTTGGTCGAGAGAGCAATCGAACTGGGAATCTATTCATTATGCAACATCACCGAAAGATGTATGATTCTCCGGGAGATGATTCAGCATAATTTTCTCTTTGATCATACGTGACATATCAGCAGCATACACAAGTAAAGCGAAATATTCTCTACTGCCGTGGTCATTTTAAGTACCAACAAATGAACGAAAATTCCAGATAGAAGCATCTCAGATATCACCAAGATTGTAACTTTGGAGTTGGGCATGTTCTTCTAATATAATTGGCCACCGTCTAAAGTGTAAACCACAAAGAAAAAGATAGATTCTTGATTCCTGGTCAGGGCCAGATATGGAATCAGATACTGCAACTTTTATTCTTAGCAATATATCTGCAAAACCTCTACTAATTGAGCATCTTGTTTCTCATCTCAAACCTCAGTCCTCAGAGTTTACCGGTATAATTTCATTTATCATATGGTAAGCAATTTTGTTTTGCAATTAATTGGTGAAACTTTAATGATCCTCATGTATGTATCACTCGAGAAATCTTCTCTTACTGAGTTGTAGTGTAGACTATAAGATATTTGTACAAACAAAAAATGGTGAAACTTGTTTTATGCAGGAGAGTGGGAAGGACAATGCTGGTGGGAAAAGGAATACCATGATATTGGGGCCATGGGGAGGCAATGGCGGAAACGCTTGGGATGATGGCACCTATACTGGGGTGAGGGAAATCACCCTCATCTATGGCCATTGCATCGACTCCATTGTTGTGGTGTATGATAAGAACGGTAAGCCTGTCACGTCAGAAAAACATGGTGGTCATGGAGGCAGTCAAACAGCCGAGGTAGGCTTTGTCGAATCATAGCTCATAAATAGTATAGTGTTCGAGTTTAATGCTAGCTACTACAGTTTTTACTTTCAACACTACATGTCCAAGGATCAACATCTGAGTTTACTTTATATATGAATCCTCAAAGGACTAACAAGCTTGGACTGAAAAATGTGATCATGACATAAGATTTTTTATTTTTTTTTTGTTTCTAAAATGAGATTCTGTTGCTTGTAGATAAAGTTGCAGTACCCAAATGAGTTCCTAGTAAGTGTGAGTGGACACTATTGTCCGGTGGTGTATGGTGGAAGCCCTGTGATCCGGTCACTGAAATTCGAGAGCAACAAAAGAACTTTTGGGCCATTTGGAATGGAAGAAGGCACACCCTTTACTTTAGCAGTGGATGGAGGCAAAATTGTTGGCTTAAAGGGAAGATGTGGTTGGTACCTAGACGCAATAGGATTTCACAAATATCATGCTCCCAAGGGAAAAATCTTTCGGAGTGTTCAGAAAAGTTTCCGAAGGCTTGCCAGCACGGTTTCAAAACCTTTGGCTGCAAAAGAAACTGAAAAGACTAGTTCTAAGAGTTGAAAGCATTTGATACATAGTTCTTTAGCTATGCGCCTATGCTTGCCGTATGATGAATTATGTAGATGTGTAAAAACTCTCAAGTAGTTCCCATTATATGTTCAGGGTGTACTAAAAGTTTCATTTGATATTACATTTACCAGCGATTGATATGAAATTAACCTTTGTCTTCTGATCGATTAATGGCTTTTGATTACTTGCAGAGAGAACATATATCATATTACGTACTCAGAGAGAAAAACTTTTATTGGAAAATCTGATATACAATATCAATCTAAATTATGATGTCAAAGTTGTGACTCTGAACCTATAATCCAGTAGCATTTGTAAAGTTGCACTGGCATTGCTTGCACCGTAAATTAATATTTTTTAGTTATAATCAAAGCTCATGGGCCGAGTTATGCAGCTTGCTTAAAAGGTTTGCCGCTGAGGGTAGGAAATCGTTATTGATTATTGTAATCCTTATGGGACAAGGAGAGAATAAGCGATAGGATCCAGTGATCAATGTCATTCAAGGATACAGATTTCCGAATCTTAGTAGGTTAAGGAACACAGTTTGAGCGATTGGTATAAATACAAAAAATCTTGACGAAATCGGGACCTCTTGCTCACACATAAAATTTGCTCTCAGCAAAAACAACTCTCATTGCGAGAAAAACCGACAACGGCGTATCGAGAGTTCTCACCGGGCAGAGCGTGAAGGATTAGAATATTCTCTATTGTTAGATGACTACGACTAAAGGAAACTTCACCAGACAAGGTGTGAAGGTTTCGGCAATCAAATGAGTCATACCCAGTGTTTTTAACACACGCCAAGAAGATTGTAAAGCAACGTACCATACAGGGTGTACGAAGCATCATTCTTCGTGGTTTTACAACGAGATTACGAAACAAGTCCTAGCAGCTATTTATACAAGGATATAGATTACTTACAAGATCTACACGTGTAACATAGATCTAAGGTACTAACTAGTTTTCCAAACCAATTTAGCTAACTAGGAGAGTATGGTTAACACCCCCCTCAGCTTGATGGGGAGGAGAACTGAGCTTCAAGCTGTCACATAAGTAGCTATGTTGAGGAGAACATAAAACTTTGGTAAACAGATATGTTGGTTGTTCCTTTGACGTGACACATTGAAGTCGAAGAGTACAGACCTTTTCCCATGTGAAGTGCACATTCACTTCCATATGCTTGAGTTTAAATTGGTAGATGAGATTTGTAGCCTATACAAGAGCAGAAACATTATCACAATGCAACACAGGTATGGAAGAAAGATGAATCTGAAGATCATGGAGTAGATGAATAAGCCTTTGAAGTTCCGAGGTTGTGTCGGCCATACTTCGATACTCGGCCTCTATAGAAGAGCGAGACACAACAAATTGCTTTTTGCTACACCAGAAAATTGGAGTTTCATTGTATAGGATAATAACACCGATGGTTGACTTCTGATCATTAAGATCGTCGGCCCAATCGTCTTCACAAAATGCATAAAGATTATGAGTCACCATAGGTTGTTTATGTCTGCCAAACCACAAGCCATACTCAATCGTTCCTTTGACATACCTTATGATATGCTTATCTGCTACAAGGTGAGCTTCTGTAGGGGAATGTAAAAATTGACAAACTGAGTTTACGCCATAGGCAATGTCTTGCCTTGTAAAGGTAAGATATTGAAGACAATCGACTATGCTTCTGAAATGTGTAACATCTGCTCCTTGTAGTGGGGCAGAACCTTCTTCATATAAATAGATCATCAACATATAGGAGAAGATAAAGTCGATAATCTGTATTGATTTTCACAAACAGTGATGGATCAACATATGATGGTTTGAAGCTAATGGAGGGTAAGAACTATATGAAGTGTTTATTCCATACCCGAGGAGCCTGTTTTAAACCATATAACGACTTATGTAGTTTGAAAACATGCAACCAAAGGGAAGGATCTTCAAAACTTCTTGGTTGAGACATATACACCTCTTCTTGAAGCAATCCATACAAAAATGCATTCTTAGCATCCATTTGGTGTAGATACCATCCACAAGAAGCTGTAATCCTTAAAATCAACCAAAGTGTTGTGTGTCTAACCACCTCTTCAAAATCGAGACCAAACGTTTGGCTGTAACCTCATGCAACCAGATGTGCCTTGTGGTGCGCCACTGTTTCGTCAGCATTTTTCTTAACTTTGAAAATCCATTTGTAACTTACTAAGTTCTTTCCTGGAGGTAGAGGCACTAGTGACTGATCTACGTATTTTAGACGTACTAATTAATGTATTTCTCTCCACATTTAACTGTGTTATTCACTTAGTATCATTAGTTTTTACTTATTTTGTTATTTTCAGGTGTTGACCAAAAGGAACAGAGTAAAAGATACTAATTACACTAATTAGTGTACCATGTTAGCAAGAGAGTGATGGTTGTAAAGAAAAGAAAAAGAAAAGGAATGCATTCAAGTTCCATCAATATGATGCATGCATTGCATTGCTTGCCATAATCAATCAAAGAATGTAGCAAGTGGCATGGGAGCAAAGAGGAGGAAACGTGAAAGTTGCTTGTATGCATGAAGAGTAGTTAATTGATTGGTTAGTTAGTAAGGGAGCAAAGAAGGGTGATGGAAGAGAAGGAAAAATGGAAAACAAGATAGAGAACAAGTCGACAATTCAAGGGAGCAATTAAAGAAGTGATGTGAAAGTTTCTTGCATACATGAAGAGTAGTTGGAAGGTTAGTAGAAGTAAGTTGACAAAAGTGATGGAAGAGAAGAAAACATGCCGGCAAGAGAAGAAAAGGAGTGGACAAGTTGGCAATAAATCATGATGGAAAAGCAACAAAGGAGCCTATAAAAGAAAGCTTACAAGCCGATCCATGTATCACTTATTCTCTACACTCTCTTGCTACCAAAATATTCACAAAGCTTCCCACAACAAAGTTCTCAAAGTACTAGGCAAACTACACCACCTCTCAAAATCTTCATCTCACCACTTCTAAATATACTTAGTTCCTTTAGAAGGTGTGTAGCTTCCACCTAAGAATCCATCCACTCGAGCTTTTGTAGTGCTTACCGAAAATCAAAAAGTTTAAACATGGAACCTTTACTCCGTAGTTCTCCTTGTATTTGTATTAATTTGTTTGTAAAGAAAATATGTTTATTTTGGTTTTATTACATATTTGAATTTCAATAACTATCCATGTGTTCTAATATTCTAATTTTTGATCTGCATGTATATTTGGTTCTTAATGCTTTGATTTTAGATATAGGGGATCCCGAATCTATGTCAAAAGGTGTATAGGGAATCCCGAGCACAAAATATGACAATATGCATGTTTAATCGAAAATTAGAGTTATAATATTTTGATAAGTGTTGATATTTGCATGTGTTAATAAATGAACTAAGTGTAGAATAAGTTGATCACATGTATATAATTAGTTAGGTTTATTTTTGTGTTAAGTATGATTTAGAGTCCTTAGGAATCTTATATGTGTTTCTTGTCTATGAGTTTATGCATGGTAGAATCCTAAGCTCTTTGCTTCATGTTTATGACATATTCTTTTTTTAGGTAGTAACTTAGAAAATTAAAATAAATTTTTACATCCCCCCTTTATTCACACAAATTTTGTATGCACCCTTCAATCCCCTGTTAGAACAATATCTATTTACCAATGCTACATTTACACAAAAAAAGTTATAATTGCGCGTTTAGATTAGGTACTAAGTTGTTAATTTAATGCTTGGTCCGAGTGATTGTCAATTTTTGGCGGCGTTGCCGGGGATTGAAAACTGTTTATGATTTTTGTATGTATATATGTGAATTTACTTGCTCATATATTCTTTTATACTTGAGAAAATAATTAACCAAAATTTTGCAAGAATTTCTTGTTTAAATTTTCGTTAACTATACATGTTAACTTATCATTTTTCCTTCCATTTTGTCAATATGTGCCAATCAATTTGTTGCTTTATATGAACAATAGCTAATAAATTTCTTTTTGATTTCCGTAATTTTACTCAGTGTTTGTGTATATATATCTAATATTTTGTTAAGCACGTTAAAGGAAAGTCTTCGATTTACATCAAGTACAAGTGCTCGGTTAAATAAGTTTCGCTCTTCTGGAATAGATGATGCCCGTTTTTCTTGTTCATCTCCTTAACCTCTAGTAATGTGTGAATTTCATCACTGTATACCATAACCTAAGTGAAGTTAAGGACATGAGGTTGAATGCAGAGTTTACAAAGGATTTGAGGGTGTGAGCTATCTCAAGATTTTGGCTAATTGTCGGGTATGGTGCCTAGATGGGTTATGACTGGTGACAGATTTTGGATCTAAGAAAGAGAACACCAATAGAATATATACTATTGGCCCGGTTAGCCTCGGGGTGTTTCTCGAAATTAGTCTTACCTCTCACGTTATCTCTATTCCTACTAGTCATATCTCGATGTTACCTAAGCTAGATGATTGAGAGCCAACATACATTATCGCGCAGGTCGCATGTCTGAAGAGATTTATCTAAAGATCAAACTATGTATTCTATTTAAATCTTAGGTGAACTCAATTTAGACATGTATGCTTATAAGATGGCTTGAAATTTTGAACCTATGTGAAAATAACCACGTTGCATTATTTAGCTTTCATAACTCCCATACGATTTGGTAATGCTCGGATTTCATCACCGGGTACCCTAATCTAAGTGAAGTTAGGAACATGAAACCAAAGGAAGAGTTATTATATTCATAATGTTCATGTAACTTAGGTATTTTTTGCAGGTTCTAACCTTTTTTCTCTTATGCAGTCATACCATGTTATCATTTAAGTTTATCTTATTTGATGCATTTAGCTAAATTTCCAATTAAGTAAATGTGTTATCCATGATGAATTGAAGTGTGACATTGTATGAATCATGCTCTAAATTGTGTAAATTCCAACGTGTGAACTATATTTAATATGTATACTTATGCAACTAGTTTTACTCACATTCATATGCATTGTTTTTTATATATACCATATTGCATTCACGTTTAAGTGTGTTAAAGTATTGCATTTGGTGTGTTAAATTAATTAATTAGTTAAATAGTTATAATTTTCAATGATACTGACACTTGTGTGTTATGTAAAGTTTTTATTTCTTTTGTCTTCCAATGATACTGACACTTGATCTGTTGATGATTCAGGCAACTTATGAATGGTCGAGCCAGTACTGCGTCAATTTGAAGTTATTTGGTTTAGGATTCCTCAGAAGTTTGGGTTTGGGATTCCTCTGGTATTCAAGACTCTGTTAGGCTATATATATTTTAGGTTATTAGCTAACAGAGGTGTGGAATGATATTGGTATTCTGCAATCTGGTTTTATCCTGTAGGTTGTGTTTAACCTAGTGTGATAAATATTGTATTCTGTAATCTGGTTTCCTCAAGGATAAATAAATCTGTTCTCATTTTGCCGTGGATATAGCTAACATACTCTTAGTGAACCACGTAAATCTGTGTTCTTTGTTACATTCGTAATAACAAATTGGTATCAGATCCAAGTTCAGGATGTCTAGGTTGAATGTGAAGATCGAAAAATTCACAGGGAGGAACAGTTTCAGTTTATGGCAGATCAAGATACGAGCCTTGTTAAAGCAACAAGGGTTGTGGGCGTCGCTGACGAAGAAGGCAGTGGGTCCCGAATTCGCTGAGATGGAGAAGGTACACTTAACAATTATGCTGTGTCTTGCAGATGATATCATTACCGAGATCGCAAAGGAGGAAACTGCATCCGGTCTGTGGTTGAACCTTGAGAGTCTATACATGACGAAGTCTTGAACCAACAAGTTGCTTCTGAAGCAACATCTGTTCAGTCTGCGTATGCAAGATGGTGCACCTCTAAGAGATCACTTAGATCAGTTGAACACAATTTTGTTAGAGTTGTGTAATATCAATGTTAAAATAGATGATGAAGATGCTGCCTTAATTTTGCTGGTATCTTTACCGTTATCATATGAGAATTTTGTGCAATCTTTTATCGTTGGGAGATATAGGGTGACTCTAGAGGAGGTTAGATCGTCTCTTCATACCAGAGAGCTGCGCCATAAGGCGACTGGTTTAGGTACAGATAATCAGGTTGTTGGGTTAGTAGTCAGTGGAAGTAAAGGACATGGAAACTCAGAGAAGAAGAAATTCAAGAAACCAGGTTTCAAGGATCCTAAATCCAACAATGTCTGTAACTACTGTAAAGAGAGAGGGCATTGGAAAAGGAAATGTCCAAAGAGGAAGCAGCAGGAGAAACCATCATGTACTACTGCTGTAGCAGAAGATGACACTAATTCAGAAGAGGATACTGCCCTAGTTGCTGATGAACTTACACATCACATTGATGTGTGGATTCTAGATTATGGGGCGTCTTATCATATATGTCCACGCAGGGAGTGGTTTACAACCTATGAGCAGGTAAATCGAGGCAATGTTTCTATGGCTAGCAGTTTTGCCTGTAAGGTGGTTGGAATTGGCTCAATTAAAATATGAACACATGATGGTAAATTTTGTACATTGAACGAGGTTAGGCATGTTCCATGCATGACAAAGAATCTGATATCTCTGAGTTATTTGGATAACAAGGGGTTTAGTTTCAAAGCTGAAGGTGGAGTTCTACGTGTCTGAAAGGGTTATAATATGGTTCTAAAAGGTGTCAAGCGGGGTACTTTATATATTCTACAAGGTTCTACGCTATCAGGTTCTGTTGTTGTTGCATCGTCGGAGGTTCACAAGGAGGATATGACCATGCTATGACACATGAGACTCTATCATATGAGTGAACGAGGGATGCAAATTCTGGAAAAATGAGATCTTCTTGGTGGCCACAAGGTAAAGGACCTTGGATTTTGTGAACATTGTGTCTTTGGGAAATTACATCGCAGCAAGTTTCCTAAAGCAATTTATAGAACAAAAGGCACACTTGATTACATCCATTCTGACTGTTGGCTTTTGTCTTGCGTTGAGTCTTTAAAAGGTCATAGATATTTTGTGTCAATGATTGATGATTTCTCAAGAATGACTTGGGTGATTATGATGAAGCATAAAAGTGACACTTTTAAGAATTTCAAGCAGTAGAAGGCGTTGGTTGAAAATCAAACAGGGAAGAAGATCAAAATGCTGCGAACTGATAATGGTCTGGAATTCTGCTGGTCTGATTTTAATGAGTTCTGCAGGAATGTAGGGATTGCTAGGCATCATACAGTCAGGGACACACCGCAGCAGAATGGTGTGGCAGAACATATGAATCAGATGCTTCTAGAGAGATCTAGGTGCATGCTCTCTAATGATAGACTAGAAAAAAGGTTCTGGGCAGAAGCTGTTAAAACAACTTGTTATCTGATAAATCATGGACCTCACATATGTATACATCTCAAAACCCCTTATGAGATGTGTTCTGTTAAGCCTGCTGATTACTCAAATCTGAGAGCTTTTGGCTGCACTGTTTATTATCATGTAAGTGAGGGTAAACTAGAACCAAGAGCTAAAATGGCAGTATTTGTAGGCTATGAGGATGGAGTTAAAGAGTATAGAATCTGGTCTCCATCTGAAAAGAGGGTTATACTCAGTAGAAACGTAGTCTTTGATGAAAATTCTATGTTTAACCCTACTGTGAAGTCCATTGTTGTATCAGAGAATGGTAGTGTTGAGAAATAGGTGGAGCTGCAAGACACTCAAGATGAGAGTGAACCACAGCAAAAAGATCAACACTCACATTCAGAAATAGAGCCACTAGTAGTTAACTAGCACAGTTTGACTCTTAATCGACCTAAGAGAGCAAACTTTGAGAAGCCTTCCACGAGGTATGGCTCTGAAGATATGGTGGCTCATGCACTTCAGGTTGCTAAAGAGGTAGATCCTCGAGAGCCATCCACCTACAAGAAAACAGTTACATGTACTGAGCCTGCCCAATGGCTTACTGCTATGGGAGTCGAGATGGAGTCACTTCACAAGAATAAGACTTGGGAATTAAACAAGCGACCTCAGGCAGAAGTTATTTCTTGCAAATGGATTTTCAAGAAGAAGGAATGGATGTCACCTGCTGAGGGTATCAAGTATAAAGCTCGGGAAGTTTCAAGAGGGTTTCATCAGAAAGAAGGTGCAGACTACATTGAGATTTTCTCGCCAATGGTCAGACATACATCTATCAGGGTGCTACTAGCCATAGTCATATATCAGAATTTGGAAATTGAGCAACTAGATGTGAAGACAGCTTTCCTACATGGAGAGTTGGAGGATGAGATATACATGACTCAGCCAGAGGGTTTCCAAGTTCCTGGTAAAGAAGATTATGTTTGTAAGTTGAAGAAATCTCTGTATGGATTAAAACAGTCACTGAGGCAGTAGTACAAGAGGTTTGACAGCTATATGATGGAGATTGGCTATACCAGGAGTCGGTATGATTGTTGTGTCTACTACAACAATGTTACAAATGAGTCTCTCATTTATCTGGTCCTATATGTATATGATATGTTAATAGCTGCAGAGAACAAGTTAGAGATTCAGCAGTTGAAGGGTCTTCTCAGTGCTGAGTTTGAGATGAAGGATTTGGGTGCAGCTAGGAAAATTTTGGGAATGGAGATCTACAGAGATAGGAGTCTATAGAGACTTTTCTTGTCACAGAAGGATTATATTCAGAAGATATTATCAAGATTTGACATGTCTACAGCAAAATCCTTAGATACTCCAAGTGCAGCAAACATTCATTTGTCTACTGCGTTTGCACCTAAATCTGCTGAGGAGAGGGAGTACATGTCTCGAGTTCCCTATGGTAGTGCAGTAGGAAGCTTGATGTATGCTATGGTCTGCACTAGACCTGATCTTGCACATGCTGTAAGTGTTGTCAATAGGTTTATAGGTGAGCCTGGCAATGAGCGTTGGCAAGCTGTAAAGAGGATCTTTCGTTACCTTATAGGTATGTCTGATGTTTGTCTCATTTATGGAGGTGATACATAGTGTTTAGTAACAGGTTATTCAGATTCAGATTATACTGGAGATGTTGATAGTAGAAGATCTATGACTGGTTATGTTTTCACTCTTGGTGGTTCTGTTGTTAGTTGGAAAGCTACTCTGCAGCCTTCAGTGACTTTGTTTACTACTGAAGCAGAGTACATGGCATTGACAGAAGCAGCCAAAGAGGGAATCTGGTTGAAATGACTGGTTAGTGACTTGGGTCTACATCACAATCAGGCTATAGTGTATTGTGATTGTCTGAGTGCAATCTATTTAGCCAAGGATCAAGTTCATCATGAGAGAACTAAGCACATCGATGTCAGGTATCATTTTCTGAGAAGTGAGAAGAGAATTAAGATGAACAAAGTGGGTACTGCTGATAATCCAGCTGACATGTTCACCAAGCCGGTTCAACATAGCAAGTTCCAACATTGTTTGGACTTTCTCAATGTTTAAAACTGTTAGTTTCCCGTGGGGAGGGGGGGGCAACATCTGGGGTAGAGGAGAGTTGGTCGCACATCAGGTACATTTGGTTATCTGGGAGAGGATTCAATTCAAGGTGGAGATTTGTTAGAATATGCCTTGAATCAAGTCTCGCGAGTAAAAGTCTTTGGCGAGAGAGTCAGAGTCTTTGGTGAGAAGTCTTTGGCAAGGATTTTTTTAGTGAGGAGTCTTTTGGAAAAAGTGTTGGCTTGCTATTCAGGTTTCCGTAAGGAATAAGGATTCCTTAGTCATTCTAGTTTAGGATTCCTCAGACATTTTGGTCTGGGATTCCTCTGGTTTTTAGGACTCTGTTAGGCTATATATATTCTAGGTTATTAGCTAACAGAGATGTGGAATGATATTGGTATTCTGCAATCTGGTTTTATCCTGTAGGTTGTGTTTAACCTAGTGTGGTAAATTCTGTATTTTGTAATCTAGTTTCCTCAAGGATAAATAAATTTTTTCTCCTTCTACCGTGGACGTAGCTAACATACCGTTAGTAAACTACGTAAATCTGTGTTTTTTCTTACATTCGTAATAACATTATTAAATTCACCAAACCTCTTTCAAGTTTTCAATGTACATGTTTAAACCTGTGATTTTTTTAATTTTTTTTAATAATGGTGGATTGTAGAAAAATATGATTGGTGTGTGTAATTTTTTTTCTTTAAGAGGTGATAATGTTTGAGGCAAAATGTTTAGGAGTTAATGGAGTGAGTGTTAGTGGATACTAGAGCGAGATAACCCGGATATTTGGCGCCCCTGTAATATTACGGTCACTCAAGTTTGAGAGCGATAGAAGGAACATATGTTGACTATTTGGTGTTCACGTTGGCACATCGTTTACTTTCAGACTAAAAGCCGAAGACAAAATTGTTGGCTTTAAGGGAAGTAATGGTTGGTGCCTGGATGCAATGGGATTCCATATTATATCTACTGCTCCAAAAAGAGAACTCTTTCCGATGGTTAGTGTACATATACCTTCATTAATGCTCTTATTATGTACAATCTTAACAAATTAATAAGGCATAAGTTACTCTCATTGTCGGCACCAAGACATTGATCACCCAGAGATCAACAAATTTGATGACCAGATCAAGCCCTGATTCGGACTGTGTTACGCTCACGCGCCCGAATAAAGAGCTGTCAGTGGGAGCTTCAGTAGAATGGTAAGGATATTGATCCCACATCGAAGAAGTAATGAGGGTGCCAACCTCAACCACCTTTATAAACCTGGGTAGTTCGACATTAATGGTATGCATTCATTACTCTTTTACACTTTTACTTTGTCAAATTCATATCTCGTTATTGACTTAGGCATTAAAGGGTTGAAGGTCGGCACACCTAGTCTCTTCTTAACGATTGTCCTTCTTAGCAACATGATCAATTAAGCAGAGCGAACGTAAAGAAGTAGCGAAAGCAACTAGTGAGATCAAGATAATTACCACCCCGTTGCATATCAGAAGCTCTTGGTAGTTTCCGGTATTAACATTGGCGCCGTCTGTGGGAAACCATACAGGAAGTTTTTTCCAACCACGAAGCTACCAGCGAAAGCAAGTTAGAAAATAATGGATACATTCCTCACTCTCGGCTTGACACCAAATGCGCAACGGGTAGCCCAGTCTGACATTCTCAACCTTACCCCGGGTACCATCGGAACCCTGGAGGAGCCCCAAACCGTGCAACAACCCTGAAAGTAGCATGTCTCAGGCGAATAGCAGGCAACAACGAATGCTAATGAGCATACCCTATAAATGGAGCGCAAGTACGAGCTAGTCATAGACAAATGAATGGAGCTCAAAAGAGCAAGGGACTTTAAGCATCAACGATACTTATGGATCGAGTCCAGGATGAGGGCGATGGAAGAGAGACAGTCGCTTTCGGAATACACATCCAAATCCACGGGCGGGCATCATCATCGTGCCCCCTCGAAGAGAGGAACGATATTCATCTGCTCCCCACTCCGCCTCGAGAAGTTACGAGGCACAGAACCACCTCCGAACCCTATAAGGCTCCAACGTAACCTAGGACCCGAAGTGCACGATGCAGCTCAGGATCCGAAGGAACACCCATAAGCACAGCGACAACGGCTGGTAGCTCTAGAATGATACGCCCAGGAGAGTGAGATGGCAACAAGGATCACCGAAATTGAAAACATGATCTGCCAAATCGTCCAGCAGAAAGAGAGCTTCCTCAACCGTATACTGTCGGCGATACGTGTTGAACCATTTTCGAAAGAGATAATGGCCAGAGGTAGACACTCCTTGGGAAATGTCAAACTAGAGCAGTACAGGGGAAAGTCAGACCTATCCTTGCACATTGACGTGTTCATCTCGGCAACCACTGGAAGAGGTTACGACGATGCAATGTACTCCTACTTGTTAATGGAAAACCTAACCAGTGATGCCTTAAGTTGGTTCTTTAGCCTTCCACCGAGGTTCATCAACTCTTTCACGGAACTGATCAGGGAATTTCTCAAGCGATACATCACAACGACAAGCCGGTCTTTGATGTACAGCCAACTACAGGCAATAAGGCAGAAGCCAACGAATGGCCTCTCGTCCTTCATTTCTCGTTGGAATACAGCGATATCGAATTTTTGCGACATCACTAGTGAGTAAGCTTTCTGTGTCCTTCGAAACGCACTGCAACCGGGGCTACTTACTTGGAAACTTAACGAGAACCCCACAAATGCGTATGACAAGCTGCTCGACCGAGTGACATCGCATGCTTAGCTGGAATTGCAAACCTTTTGCATAAACCTAACACCAACACAATGCGTAAACACATTTTCTAATACGGTGACTATTAATGCGTGAGCACTGTTACCTGTGGTATCAACGACAGTACATCCGGAGGCAGTACCGGTGCATCGTGAGGCAGACCCACAAGGGCAGTCACAACGCAACGATCATGGAGAAGGCCGGAGTAATAGCCATCAGCGCAAGGGCAACGAAAACCGAAACAATCACCATTAAAATCGCAAACAGCAGCAGGAGGACCGAGGTGACCAACGAAGAGGTGAAGTAGCGACCCCACCTAGAAATGAGCAGTAGGTCTTCAGCATCCTCGATGCCAAATACGCAGACATCATGGTGGATCATCCAGAGTTGTTCATCTTACCTCCGTGAAACACAAAATGAACAATGCCACTCCATAACATGGGCAACTGGTGCAAGTTCCATGGTACCGAGTCTCACGACATGCAAAAATGCCACAATGTAAAGGCATTGGTAGAAGGACACCTCAAGGTTGGGAAACTTGAAAAATACAAAGCTGGAGCAGAGGAGCAGTGGCCAGGAGAAGTCACACACTTCAGAAGGATCAATGGGATCATGAGCGAAAAGTCTAAGGCAGAAAGAAAGTTAGAGCAAGCGGTGTTCAGCCTACAGCAAGAACCGACAAAAATAGAGAAACCAGAATGGGAGTCGATCACTTTTTACGTGTCAAAAGAGAAAGGAAAACCACTTGTTTCGGAGGATTATCCATTCTTCATAGAAATAGTAATTGATATGTCCAGGGTGGGACAAATATCGGTCGATATAGGTTCCACTGTCAATGTCATCTCCTTACCACCATATAAGGCATTGGGGTGACTGGGATTAAAGCTAAAGGTGGATTATGAGCCTCTGGTAAGTTTTTCGGGGGATAGAATCCAACCTATATGGAGAGTCTACTTTCGATTGGCCATAGGTCACGAAGGCTGTTATGCAGAGGCCCACATGGGATTCCTCGTTGTAGATGCACCTTCATATTACAACGCCATCATTGGGTGCAACACGCTCAGCTGAATCTGAGCCATCGTTTCATCGGTTGCGCTTGGCCTAAGACTAGTGCCTACGATCGAGTCTAGCAGCACCTTGTCACTCTCGCTGGAGTTGGAGCCATCCAAAAGAATCACGATCGATAGAATGACATTAACTCTGCCCGGTAACGGTCACAATGTTGGTCTCTTCGGAGACGTTTCACCCTCCCTTCTAGTTGGAGGACTTCCTAGCTGTCTTAGCCAGCCGGGGGTCTTTGGTGGAAGCCTTGCACTTCTGAGTTTCGATGGCAGCATGGTACTCTTCCCTGATTCGGCCCGTCTCCTCAATCTGCGGAACCAAAATCGGTGGGGGTGGTCAGCGTAATGTGTTGATCATTGTGAACGTCGTAATCAATAAGCTTTTTGCCCCTTCTGCTTCGGGCACGAAGCTAGCTATGATATCGTCAAGATCACCATAGGTATCCATCTTCTTATTCTAAAGAAAAATATAAACGAGTCAGTGAGTTACTTAGCCAAGGCAACAACAACGAAAAACAAAAACCCCGGTCACTTAAGAGGTACTTTCACGAGACCTTCACGGTGAAGGAAAGTGTAGACGTTCAGGAGGCAAACGTAATGAAACTCCTCAGAAAATCCATTCTCTATGTGGTAGCAGCGGCGACGTTTGGTGGCGCAGAGCTGGAACCAATGATTAACTGCAAAAATCAAACACAAATACGTAAAAAAAGAAGAGGTGACACGAAAAGACACAAAGTCAGTTAGTAGCGACAACAAACAAACAACAAACCCTAACCCACCTCTTGCCCTAAAAGTGTTACTAACTTTCGGACAAGGAACCACATCTGGCGGGCTCACCCATTCGCCTTCATCGATAAAGTGAGTATTGCGCCAGATCATATTTGTTGTGGGTATCATCTTAAAAAGACAAAAAAAACACCCCTTCCTTTGTCTTGCAGTCAAGCGCAGTGTGCCCTTGCAAACCTGCTTGCTTGAATACTTCACGTCAAAATAATTCAAAACTTCTTTCCGGGTCAAGAAGCCTAATCTGGCAGCATGCCATAACACAAACATAATGTTCAGAATCTGCAGCATGATAGGAATAATCTGACCGATGGCACACATAATAGCCCTAAAAATATATTGATGAAAGGGATGGAGTGGAAAGCGGAGTCCGAGTTTCAAATTGGTTATGCTGACGACGACCTAGTTGGGGATGGTCTAGTGAACCTCTCAACCTTACATAATTGCTTCAACAAGACCAAGTCCGGAATCTGAAAATTCTTTCTCATCACTCTCATATCCGTAAAAGACATCAATCTTCGTGGTTCTTCCACCTCTTGCATATCACTAAGTTCCCAGTTCGTCACGAAGCCCATAGGAATCAGATTTAGAGTAGGAGGAGCAACGTTTACGGGCATGGCCGACACAATGTCTGACGTTGATGGCACATCTTGATTCTTGGAAGATCCAGTTCGGGGGGACGCCATGTTACCTATGAAAAGTTCACGGATAAGATTAGTCCAAGGTATACCTATATCAACTTCTTAATCTGCAAACGATTTCCTAAGAAACATATATGAGCCCCTTCTCACAGGAACAAGTTTCCTCAAGTTTACGGGCCTATAACTAGATGACACGATATCCCTAATCTCAGCGAGCAATCGATCCATCGCTCCAGAACTTAAAGAGTCACCGGAGCTGACAGACTCGGTGCTGTTAGAAGAGATAACTACAGCCTCTATGGTGAACCTATATACGACCCGTAACAAGACATCAGTCAACCTATGTTACCCAAAGGGTTTCCCCTGAGTGTAACCAACTACCACAAAACAAAAAATGAAAAACGATAGCAAAAGTATCTAGACATAACCCGTTGGGCCTGGGGGCTAGGCCCTGATCCAACAAAACATGTCCCAGGTCTGGAAGATAAGGCCCAACTCAAACCTCACCATAGGCCCGACCTTTCGATACCAGACGCCGGCTCCAGCGCTTATGACCACTGTACATGGTCGAGTTACCCAGAAAATAGCCACATTTTATACTAAAACATGTAGAACGCAACCCAAAACCAATCTACCCCATGCAAACCTAAGCAACACAACGCGAAACAAAAAACTTTGAGAAATGGGAACCCAAAAAGTTTCAAAGAAAGCAAAGGCGGTGAAACTTACTTTTTTGAAGAACTTGGAAGTGGACGAGGTGGCTGACGATGGTTAATAGACTCAAGCGACTGATCACAAAGTGGCGGTGGTCGAGTTCTTTCTCTCTCTAAAAAACTCAGGAAAAATGCAAAGTGAGGGAAGAGGAGTGTGAAGTGGGGGTTTAAATACCAACTTGTGTAAACAATCACAACTGTACGATCCAACACATAGGTTGGTTGGATCATTACACGTGTCATAGGTAGCCCACCACCTCAAAAGCTTCTGGAACACAAAATGATATGTATCGTCTCGTTTCATGTGTACAGCCTTCGAGAAATAATAATCACTCTATTAACCTATGATGGGACGTTTGGGAAACCCAATACGCTCTAGGATGGTATGTGGCGCGAAAAGGTTTCGCGGCATTTAATGCTGACAGAACGATTACCCATGCTTTTTCGCACACATCGAACCATGGAAAGATTCAGGTTCAATCGCGAAGCAAAGGAATGGGCAGAAGCCTAGGGACTTGCAAATCGCGCAGCGAAATAAGAGAAATCTGAATAAGAAAAATTGTTAAAGACCAAATTTTTCAATTTCGCTAGCAGCTGGACAACAATGTACTTCCTCATTACGCAACTGCATCAATATCTGGCAATAAGCCACAAGTCACTCAGGGGTTAGGAACTCGAGGGCTCGAGGGTACCTGTTAATGAGTTTTCACCAACGATTGCACCACTATTGGTGCAGCGCACCGGCCGATAAGAAGGATTGGACGAGAGATACCATCAAGTACACCACTAGTTCAACGCAAATCGTGTTGTAACTTACGTCCCCCTTACCGAAAAGATACGAAAGAGTACACTGGTAACAAGGAAAGGCTCCATTGGGATCAAAATAACGTCATGACTCATTCGGGAGATTAAAAATTATTTTTCGAGATCCGCTGGCTTTGGCAAAAATATGCATCAATGAAGCGGAAGTGTGAGTAACAATTTCTTCAACATTTCACAGGTACCGACGCTACATATTTGGGGAGACCAACTAACTAGCTACTTGCTATTCTCACCAAAGCTAACCGCAATTACAATAATAATTTTCCAAAGTGTAATAGGTGCGACAAGAATCAATGGACCAACCTTGGCTGGAGAGTGGGGGACTGCACGACCCGTAACCGACAGTGGAGAGATAAAAGCGTTAAGCATGTACGTAAAACTCGTCGATATTTGGTTTCGCAACTCCCCAACCAAGATTGATCCACTTGGCTAAGTGAGTTGGGGGACTTTTACATATACCTCCATTAATGCTCTTATTACATACAGGCTTAATAAACTAAGAAGGCATATAATCTCACTGCTGGCTGATCTACGCATTTTATGCTTGATTCTTAACGTCTTTCTCTTTACATTTAGTTTTGTTTAGAACTTAGTATATTTGTATCTTACTTAATTTATGATTTATAGGACAAAATAAGGAGGAATCCATAAAGGAGGCAGAAATGAGCTCAAAACCTGCTAAGGAGGAAGTTCCTAAAATGAGGAGGAAAGATGAAGAAGAATGGGCCACGATTTATAAAGAATGGATCAAAGATCACTCAGATGGGTCAAGACCATGCTCATGTGTCCAAGAAGATCCAAGATCATGTCAAGATTCGGCCACAAAGAAGCCCAAAAGAAGAAGATGGATCAAAAACTAAAAATCAGGAAATTTGCCTGTGCAGATCAGCCCACTTCAACGGGCCACCGAAAAAGGACAAGAAGGAATTATGATACGAATAATATGTCCCTAGAAATCTCTAGAAGTCAACTTTCAAGCGCAAAAATAATCACTCAATTCGGACATATAAATCTCCGGGAATCACTGATTTAATGAAGAAATGTCAACTTACCCGGGTGGAGTTAATTCATTCCTAATTGGGGATGGACTAGGGTTTTTAATATCCTATTTAAAGGGGAGCTCGACCAGAACTAAATTATCACACAATATAGAAGCCAAACCTCTGCCTCAAACACCTTTCCTCTCATACTTAGGAAATTCCTCCTCCAAGGCCGAGCATCCATCTCCTCCACGGATCAAGTGTAATCGGCGCTCTTCGTCTTGCATTTGAGAATCACCACTTGACGTGTGCAGTGCTCTTCACGGAATAAAAAGTGTAACCATGAGCTTTTCTACTTCATCTCTTCCTTGTAATAGATTTTGTTTAAGTATGATTGTTATAAAGTTTGACAAAAGGTTTTGTGTTTCAGATTTACTTTAGTATCTTCCATGTGTTCTTAGTTTTTAACTTTTAATTCGTATGTATGCTTATGTGCTTAAAGCTTCTTAACATGCTAGGTGATACACTCTTCGTTCCTCTCTTGCATGTTTTGTATGATCTTTAGATGATTAAGTTGTTGCGCTCTTCGTTTACAATTTAAAAGTATGTCTATGTATTTTAGGTTAAAGATTAAGAATTTCGTTGACACTAAATAAATATGAGCATGAATTGGCTAGGTGGATATAATGTGTCATCACTTGTAAATATATTAGTTAGTGTTTTATTTTCGGTCTAGCAAGCATGTTTAGGATTCTTTGTTCTTATTTGTTTTCTACTTGTCTATGAGTGAAACATGATAGAATCTAGGATTTCTTAATATGTTTGCTTACCAATTTCTGTTCTTATTTTCGTAGTTAATTAAACCAAACTTTCAAACGCTCCATACATTTAAATTTCTGTTTATAAACGTAGTCATGCATGCACCCTCAATCTCCGGTTAAGAACGATACCCTATTTACCCTATGTACATGTAAAAGCTTGTGACTATCTCTTGTAAAGTGTAGAGTCATTGGACTAATGTATTATGTTTTTAGCAACTGAGATATGAAACAAGGTTACTTCCATAAAAATAGAGGAACCGATATAACATATATAAGACCAAAAATCGCAGGTTCTGCACAAGGCTAGAAACAGATACCAGGTTGAAAATTACATCATCAAGTTCTAATTACACTACTAGAAAAAGTGGCTACTGCACACGAACGGACTGAATTGCTCAAAACATTCAAGCCGGAGTGAATTTTAAGTGGGACCCAAACATTTTCATACTATATTCCGTGTGAAATATAAACATTAATGTGATACAAGATTCACACGGTTATGTGTTTAAGAACACGTGGTATCACACAGATGTGCGTATAAATTAAACAATAAGCTTAATTGTTGCTGTATTTCGAGAAAGTAGTATATGGTTTCCCAACACACACACCACCCCGTTTCCCAACCTCTCTTATTTCTCAAAATTCTAACTCTATCAGACTATCAGTTCATGAATCTCGATCTTATCTCTCCGTTTGAAGCTAGACCTCGATTAGTTGCTATCAATGCATACCATTTCTTTGATTAATTAGCTAGCTTTTGGGCAATACACTCTAACTGAGTTTGTTTGTTATTTTATTTTTTTTCTTCTAGATCTGGGCTTGTGGTTTTATAATTGGGTTGGCATCTTAGCTAATAAGGTATGGTTGATTTCCAATTTGTGGTTTCCTCTTATTCTGTTGAATCCTACGTCTATATTCAATTTGTTTATCAATCACTTTCTTCCTGGAGCTTTAAGGTAATAAAGTGAAAATAGATCTAGCAAGAACATCGCTTGGAATAAACTTCATACCTTGGTACGTCATTCATTATTTTTTTTTTTTCAAATTTCAGATCTACTTCGATCGATTATGATGATGTACAATTTCTTCGCACCGTTGCTGAATGATATATAACATGTACTTGAGGTTGATTTGATTTGGTTGTTTCATACATAGTTGTTGATGTCCTGCTGTGGAAGAGAGATCGTGTGGTGGATACATTTGCATAAGCCATAAGGAGATGAAAAAAGTTGTTGTGGTTGATGCGTTATTGGTGCAAGTGCTATAAATGGTTAATATGTTAAACCCATTCATTTTTCTGTAAATTCCTCACACTTTCTGAAGCTATTGATTATAATGAAAGTGTAAGATCTTATTTTAGTTTGCCGGGCATAGTCAAAGCATAAGGTTCTATATATTGGCCTCCTGGGTTAATATGAATTGGAATAGATGGTTTGTTCTTCATGAACGAGGCCATAATTCAATGATCTTGTGATTTGTGATTAAATGATGATTTAGTTTAGCTTTTATTTTCTTGTAAAATTGATAATTGTAAATTTCTTTCAATAAGATGCACAGAATTCTGTGTAAAAGTTGTATGTTCACACAAAATGTTTTGCAGCTGAATTGAGTTGGGACCCACACAAAAGAGTTTCGCAGAGAAGTGAATTCGTGTGTACCGAATCTAGCAACACTCAAATTGCGTACGAAAGTCGTGTGAAGATTTTTTTGCACACAGATTTCAGTAAATATACAACATTTGCATTGCATCATATTCACACAGATCATCAGCTGTATGTAGTGGGCTGTTTTTCAAGTAGTGTAACTGGCTAGCACTGCTCATCTGGTACAATGCATTGATGCAAAATCTATCATATATATATATATATATATATATAGTACTGAGCCATTCATGTAAGTTGGTTAGAACTTAGAATTGATGAACCATTCAAATGTTCCTCTATACTAATGAAGCTAACATTTTCATACAAGATATATGGACGTTGCAAGACTACGAACAACTTTTTTGTTAAACTCTCTTGGCTTGAACAAAGCGTTACTTGTACCGCACGCGTGCATAGCTAGGGTTGACATCTTCAACTCAACCCCATATGTAGTTGGTCGGAATTGATTAAACTAGCTTGCTAGCTAGCCCTTTGCTGTCTGGCCACTTCTATATATATTTCCAGTGGCGCCATATTAGAAAGATGATTCATGCATTATGTTTTCTTAACAAACGCAAGACTTCGTCAACAGTTATGAAACGCTCAGGGGATCGATTCGATTATTTTGGAAAGTGCCTGGAAATATTGCAGATTGGACTATTAATTGTTGCTATTTGAGTTGGACTTCGTAGAAATGAAAGCTTCCTTTTGCATATTCTATTAGCATTTGACTCGAGTCATAATCACTCGTATGTGTGTAGGTAGGCTAGTACATGTAAAGTCATAATTTTGATGGCCATAAATAAGTATCTTGCTTGTTTATTCATAACTCGACCTCCATAAGTAGTACTCTTTGGTTTCATTCGAGTAAGTCTAGGCAACAGCGAGCTAGAGAGCATGTTTATCACCCCTACGCTTAGCATCTCTTGCATAACTTGTATGCAGCAGCAGGGAGAAGAAGGCGGCAAGAGGGACCATGAATCACATGGGAAGTTAAGGCTTAATGGTATTGTACCGGCACCTTATGGAGGAGCTGGTGGAGGTTCTTGGGATGATGGCATCTACAATGGTGTGAGAGAAATCACCGTCTTTGCTGGTCTATGCATCGATTCAATTCGTGTGACGTATGATAAAGATGGTGAGCTTTTGAATGCTGAGAAGCATGGAGGTGATGGGGGTAGCATCATGTCTCAGGTCAGCTTCCGATTAGTCCACTTAATTATATTCTTACAAGTAAATAAAGCTTTGTTCATGATGTCTTATGTTCAAATGCCATTTCCTTCGCGATCGGATTGAATCAAAACAGATTAAACGAATGCATGGCTAACTTCCCAAGTTTGTTTAGGAACTGGGCAAACAAGAAAAGAGTGTGATTGGTTTTGGCTATTTGTCCCCCAATCTCTCTACTTTTATCTTCTTCTCAATAAATTTTTGATCTGAGGCGATGAGGTAGTCCGGTTTCTCGTTTCTAAACAAAAATATGTGTCAATTTCATCCTTTCCAATTTTTTTTTATCACCTCAAAAATGGTCATTTTTCATTTCAATATTTCATTTTCAAAAACTACTACTTTGATACTTCACACTCAAATCTCAACTTAGGATATGTATATGTTATTAACGGCAGATACTGATCGAGATTAGAATATGAAGTACCAATATAATAGTTTGTGAGATACCATTCGTGATAATTTCTCCCAAAAAAATAACGAATGACCGCTGCATCCCTCTTAGATATGAGGCATTAGCTTCTCAACATTTTTGTGATGCATTGCAGATATTGCTGAACTACCCGGATGAGTTCCTAGTGAGTGTGAGCGGAACCTATATTGATCTGGCCAGTACAGTCGGCCCGCTGGCCCTTTACCCAGTAGTGATACGATCACTCAAGTTCAAGAGCAATAGACGAGCATTTGGACCATTCGGAACTAAAGGAGGCATACCATTTGCATTCACAGTTGCAGATGGAGGCCAAATTGTTGGCATGAAAGGAAGAAGTGGTATCTTCTTAGATGCAATTGGGGTTCACATATCCCATCCTCCCAAAAGAAATCTCTTTCGAAGGTTTAAGGAGAATCTCAAAATGCCTTCTAACCTTTCTTCCTCAAAAGCTCTTGACATTTTAAGTAAAATCACAAGACCCCTTTCAATTTTTCAATGTACATGTATAAGTCTGTGATTTTTCCTTAATAGTGGACTGTAACACAATCTGATTGATGTATATAATTTTATTTGTTCAGATTTTGAATAACAAAAATCTCTTTACGTACGTTGTATATTATAGTTGCATGTTGAATGTAGACTATGTAGTTTTTTTTTTGTCAAAGGAGCAACTTTAATAAAATAAAAAACTCAAAAGGGAAAAATCACACCGAGCGGGAGTCTCAACAGCCCTAATACAAGATAAATAACATAGAAAAATTACACCTCTACCTAAACCACAGATGGTCAGGGCAAAGAGGGTAGCCCAAAAAAATAAGAGAAAAATATCCTAAAACTAAACTATTATTGCCATTGCCTTCATAATGTTGTACAAACACAAACTGACGTACAAAGATCACCAAGAAAAGCTACAGAAGAGCCCAATTCAAGGAATACATTCCAACCTAACGCTAAAACAATCCAAGCACACACTTCAATTGATAACCAACACCAACAACAATGTTCTATCTTTCTACCACTGAAACCTAGGAAAAACCTTAGATATCGATGCCAATTGAGACCAAAGATCCCAATCAAATGACACCAACAAGAACAAGAACATAACAATAACCGATGAAAAATAGGGGTAAAAAACTCATGTGTGAGTTCCCGTAATTGCCAAGGTAAGATGATTGCACCAACAGGTAACAAATCACTTTCAGGTGACAACCATACGCACCCTCGTCGAATCATATCATTTCATTGAGGTTGCGAGTAAAAATAACTAAACTGATGTGAAATTGGTTAATCAACGATATTGAAACATGTGAGATTATCCAACGATTATTGAAGCTAAAACTGGACATAGCTAGAAAAACCACCACTCACGTATAAATTCTAGACAAAGCCAGCAATGACACCACATAGACGTAAGAACTGAAAATAACCAATAGAGAAATTACCACGTCGGGTGTAGACAAATTGACAAAGCATGTCAAATGCCTTATTTGACTAAAGCAATAGAAAATAAAACATTGTGGATCAAGGGATACTTCCCACGCCCAGTATAAAAGCCTGGCCCGATAAGAACAGTAACACTGCAACCCCGTAGAAATTGACCTCGATTCAAACCCGCCACCATCGTCTTGAAAGTCGCAGGTACTCCTCCCCGTCAACCGCCTAGACCCCAGAAGTGGTCACGCACAAGCAAACACCGAGCACCTCTGGCACACCCAAATCTAAGATGTCCAAATCGGTCCACAACGTCGTTGACCTAGACCCAACTGACACATTAGGAAACTCGCAACCCCACACACCTCTCACTGCCAAAAAATGTCGCCGCCGACCAGCCCAAGACGAGGTATCATCGGAACCCAGAAGATCCCTGCCAAAATCTGCAAAACGCCACTGCATACCTAAACCAGGTTGTCGATCCCCACACATGTCGCCATGTCGGGACATCGCCGTTCGTCCGGCTGCACCCGCCCAGCGACGCAGCCAAAGGCCAGCGTCGATGGGGCGAGCCGCCGTACGAACGTGTACAGCAACCCTAGACGACAAACTTTTTGCGCACTTTTGCTCGCATGTCTTGTGCGTCATAGACTATGTAGTTGAATGTACATGTTTGTATTAAATGTGATTATAGTACGTGTATGTGAAGTTATTGGACTGATGTGTAATATTTTTTTAGCAACTGAGATATGAACAATTGTTTATTCTGAAACAATCATTGCATGTAGTTCCATTCCCATTCATTATGCATAATCTATACTATTCTCTATTTTTTAAAGATGAGTTGTTTCCCACTTTTACCATTTCTTCCCAAAAAATATATATTTCATCTTAAACAGATTTCAGATGAAGACCATTGTAGTAATTAGTAAAATAAGAAATAAATAATAAAATTATCAAAAAAAAGTTTTTATCTCCTTATTTCTCTCGGAATAACTTCTGATCCTTATCTAAATATTCCTATTTGCAGTAACCTCCTCAAAACTTCCTCAAAAAAAAAAAAAAATCTCGCAACGCACTTGTGTACATTTTCTAGTGTTTTTCCATGGAGAGACGAACTGTATCAATTTCTTTTTTCCTTTTCTTTTTCAACTTTTAAGTTGACCATATTTGCAAGACTACGTCAACATTTCAAACGCGCAGGTAGCCGAGTCACTTCATCAGTTGTGGAATTTGCCCGGAAATATTGAAGATGGACCATTCTTGCCATTTGGACTCCAATTGGAATTTACTTGGATGCAATTGGAGTTCACATTTCCCGTTCCCCCAAAAGGAAATTCTTTCGGAGAGTTGAGGAGAGTTGAAAAATGCTTTCTTCTTATGACATCTTAAGTAAAATTACCAAAACCTCTTTCAAATTTTCATTGTACATGTTTAAGCCCGTGATTTTATATTAATGGTAGACTGTAGAGCAATCTGATTGATGTATATTAAATTTTTCAGAATCTGAACAATAGCATGCACTGATAGATGCACCAACAAGCAAAGCATTCACACAATACACTCATGCGATCACAGGTGACTTGCTGAAATTTGAGGATTTGGTATGCAAAATGATTTGACTAAAGGTGGTTAATACCTGGACAGAAAGGTATTTTGAACTCCCATTCTCAGTCTCTTCCGAAAATTTCAAGAATCTCCAACTTTTCAGAACTAATTGTTCGGAGAGCTCCACTTAAAGCTCACAAACTCGAGTTAGAAGGATCACCGGAGGGGATTTAGCTTGGTACTGAAAGATTTCCCAAAGTGAAAGAAATTATGCAGAAATTAAAACTAAAAGCATTTGGATCATCCAACATTTAAACATGTATCCAACATCCAATTTTAATCATACTCAACTGGCATATGCATCTTCAAATTCAATCTTACAATTCCCTCGTGAATTAAACCATCACTGAGTCTGAAGAGAACTCAAGAAACCACTGTCTTGTAAATAGATGTGACCTGTTGCAAGAATGAAGGGAATGGAACTAGTTTCAAATCAAAGTATGAACTAACAGTCAAGACCAGCAAATTCTGGAAATTGACCCATCACAAAGGAATTGGAGGAGAAATATCATCACCCATCACACACTAGGTAGTCCATCCTGAGCACTATGGTATGAAACTCCCTGCCATGAGTAGTGCTCATTGGCTGGTTACCTCTTTTTTTCACATATAAATATGTGATCCCCTTCCACCAGTGCACCAGACATGGAACAGACTCTAGTTCACCCGAACGCAAATACACATCTTAAAAATGATGTATTTTATTGAATAGAAAGCCCTCACGACTTCCACACAATCTCTTAAGTATCCCACTAAAGAATTTCAGTTGACCCACACTAAAAGAGAAGATTCATATCACAAAACTAGGCACTCATTAGACAGGAAACCAGTATACAGTAACCATTGGACTGGCATGCAATTAGATCAGCAAGGCTGGTAAACAAAAGACTCGTAAACAGTTATGTACAGGGACGACGAAGATCCCTGACCACATTGTATGGTAGCTACAACACATTTTAAAACCATAGTGTCAAATAACCTCATCACTCAACAAGCCTAAAACCAATTCACTCTTAGCTCTAACCGACAAAATGTTCTATACAAAGCAGTACGCACACATAACAAACAACTGAAACCATCTCTTGAGATCATTTCTTCAACTGGAAACATGAAATGCCAAGCACCAATAACGATATATCAGCAAGAAAATGGTAGCAGCATCCAAAATTCGCTCTTGACACACACATTACCTACCTCCCAACTGAGAAACCCCCTCTCAGTAGAAAACAGACCACATAAACATTCACATATGATGTAAATGTACCGAACACGTTCCATTATCCAAACAAAATAAACATACACAGTCAAGTTCACCGCAAATTGATACTCTTCGAATATACACATCATAAATTGTTTGCAATTCGAATGGTAAGCAGAGCATTATACATATGGTTGATGATGATCAGGATCAGGTGGATTAACTTAACCTCTGGCCTTGAGCTCGGCGAGCCTCCTGGAGAGATCGTCCTCGTCGACCTTGACCTCGGACTCCTTTGTCGGCACAGCGTGCGCAGCGGGCTGGGGCAGCCCCACGGAGACCTCGAGGCCGTAATCATCGGCGACCTGCTGCATCAGACTGTTGACCTCCCCTTCCGGAGTCGACAGCGACGTTGACCCGGCCATAGAGCTCTCCATAAACTCCGCCTGGACCTCCATGTTAACAAACTGCTTCTCGAACGAGTCCATAGTCTCTGACATCTTCTGGAGGTTTCCGGTGTTGAGAGAAGACTCGAGTGATTTGACGATATTGCCCATGGACTTGTTGATCGTGGTCATCTTGGCCTGAGTATCGAGGCGAGCGACGACGGCGTCGAGGCGTGAGGCGAGGCGGAGGTAGTTCATTTGCTCGGTGCGTTTGCGGATGACGTTCTCGGCATAGATCCGAGCTCCGTCGACGTTGCCTTTCTCCATGGCTTTCTTGATCTTGAGCTTCTCGGCTTTCTCTTCTTTCTCGCACTTGCGGGATTGGCGCTGGAGGGACTTGGATGTGAATTTCAGCTCCATGATCTGGTTCATCAGCTTCTCCGTGTTTCCCATTTTGATTTGATTTCTAGGGTTAGGGTTTTGGATTTGTGATGATGATGATCGGAGAAAGAAGGAAGGGGGCTTGTGTGACTTTTATGGACCAGAAAACAGGGAATATAAACGAGTCTGACTCGAAAAATGTATCCGCGTTTAGGGAGAGGAAGAGAGAGGATATCTTTTTTGCAGCGTCGGCCGACAAAAATTTCGTTGTCTTAGTCGGAAAGTTTAGGAAAATTTGAGATTTTTTTTAGGAGATAAATCGAACTGTTCGACCAGAAACAGAAAAGTAGATTAAAAAATGATAGATAAAAAATTATTTTATTTACTGATAGATAATCTTAAATAGATATTATAATTTGATACAAATTATACAATAAATTTCTCTGTAAATGAGAGATTGAGAGAATCTCTATTACTATGTTAATTAGGACAAGACACACATCTAGATACTAAAATATCTTTAAATACTCATTTTTGTGTTTGTTGCCTCATTAAAAAACTTGTCAAATAAACAAAAATATCTTGGATAAAAATAAAAATTTGGTCTAAGGAAAAAAAAAAGGTACAACGCATCGACTATATAAGCAACTACATGTAATGTAGACTCCCCCTGATGTCTACAAAATGAACTCCTCCTGATCATTAACTCAATTTTGGAGTTCAGACAATCTTCGCATATAAATGCGTCTCACATGATTTGTAAATGTAGATTTGGGCAATGACTTAGTAAACAAGTTTGTAGTATTATCAGCCGAACACACTTGATTCACATGTATGTTCAATAACTGCCGATGTTGCTGATTGAAGAAGAACTTAGGTGATATATGCTTTGTATGATCATCATTGATGTATCCAAACTTCATTTGTTCAATGCAAGCCGCATTGTCCTCAAAGATACAAGTTGGTGTTGTAGTAGTGGATGGTAATCCACTAGATCCTCCAATGTGGTGTATGATTGACCTAAGCCAAACACATTCCTTAACCGTTTCATGGAAATCAATAGTCTCCGAATTATTCGAGGAAGTAGCAACAATGGTCTACTTAGTTGATCTCCATGAAATTGTTGTGTTTCCCATTGTGAAGACATAACATGTCTGGGATCATTATTTGTGTGAGTCAAAGAGATACACAACATCAGCATAACCAACCAAGACATCACAATGTGTCTCAGTGTAGGGGACTGGACTGAATTGAGGAACAGTGCTTGCAACTAGAGAAGAATTCGATAGGTCGAAGCCTTCTATCAACGGGTTGAATAAAACCTTCGAGTCGATTTAGGGGACTGCCTTCGACGGATCGAGAAATCCACCCAACAGGTCAATTGCTTACTTCGGGTTCGTCTAGGGTATTACCATCGATGAGTCGAGAGATCTACTCGACGGGTCAAAATTTCAGAACTTGCATGTTGTGATTCAACCATCCATTTTTTTGGAATTTCAAGCTTCTCTCTGTATTCTTTGTAGGGAAAGAACAAACTCAAGTCTATGGAACCCTTCAAGTACTTGAAGATGTGCTTTATATCGTTCCAATGACGTTGTGTTGGTACAAAACTAAACAAAGTTAACAAGTTCACAGAGAATGCAATATTTGGTCTTGTGCATCGAGCTAAATATAACAAATCTCCAATAGCACTAAGGTATGGTACCTCAGCTCCCAATAATTCCTCATTATCATCTTTCCAATGATACAGATCCTTATTGGGTTCTAGACTGCGTACGATCATTGGTGTGCTAATAGGGTGTACTTTGTCCATGTTAAATCGCCTGAGCATTTTTTGGACATAAGAAGACTAGTGAATAAATATTCCACCAACTCGATGTTCCAATTCCAAATCAAGACAAAATCGAGTCCTACCAAGTTCTTTTATCTCAAACTTGAATTTTAAGTAGCTAACCATCTCATTGATTTCATCAAGAGATCCAATGATATTCATATCATCAACATAGACCGCTACAATGACAAATCCTAAACTTGTTCTCTTAATGAACACACACGGGCATAAATAATCATTCTTGTATCCCTTCTCAATCAAGTATTCACTTAGACGTGTGTACCACATCCTACCTGATTGTTTCAATCTATATAGTGAATGTTTCAATCTAATCACATTAGCACTTCGTGGTGTAAAGTTACTTAAATTGGGTATGATCACGCCTTCCGGCACTTTCATGTATATATGTGAATCAATGTTTCCATAGAGATATTTTTTCACCACATCCATCAGTTGCATGTTCAGTTTTTTGAAACACTACCAAGCTGACAAGGTAGCGGAAATTAATGATGTCCATAACTGGAGAGTATATCTCCTCATAATCTATGCCAAGTCGTTGAGAGAATCCTTGCGCCACAAGTCTTGCTTTATATTGTATGACTTCGTTCTTCTCATTTTGCTTTTGAACAAAGACTCATTTATGTCCTACCGGCTTCACATTCAGTGGGCATAACACTACCAGACTGCAAACATGTCTTTTCTTCAAGGAGTCTAGTTTAGCCTGCATTACCTCTTTCCATTTCGGTCAATCTGCTTTCCGCTAACATTCAACAACTGAACAAGGTTCCACTTCATCGTCACCAATGATCTCCTAAGCGACGGAATAAGCAAAAGCACCATCAACCACCTTGGATGACATATCCATAACAATGTGCACATAATTGTATAGTGAGATTTCACCGTTCTTTGACATCACATATAAGTCTAAAGCGTCCTCCAAAAATGCTATTTGTGATTCTAGGACAAAATTGTAGTTAAAAACAATCTCATAAGTGGGATTCATAACATTCATTATGAAAGGATTAGTTTGTACCTGGATGGCTTGCATTTTCATTGGCGGCTCATTTGTGGATTTTTTGGGTCTCCCCCTCTTCTCGGTGGGAGCTGAGGTCGACGCTACACTATCCACATAGGCAAGAGGCACATTACTCTGCCATGGAGTAGCGTTATACTGCCTTTTAGGGAATTTCAACCTTGCAGGAACATTTACAGAAGGAATGTCTGATCTCATGAATTTGACAATATCAGTAAAGGAGTCAGATATCGAGTTTGCTACCTTTTGAATATCAAGTATACGCTGCACTTTAATCTCACTTTGAGATGTGCGCGAATCCTTGAAACATAGTGGGAGGAGTATTCCACATCAATTCCTGACGTTCAACTAGAATGGAGTCATTCCTATCTACCCCTAATGTCAGGAAATATGTTTCTTCAAAGTGACAATGTACAAATCTTGCAGTAAAGAGATCTCTTGTCGAAGATTCTAAGTAACGGACAATTGTTGGAGATTCATAACCAACATATATGCCTAATCGACATTGAGGACCCATTTTAGTGTGCTATGGAGGCGCAGTTGGCACATACATTGCACAACTAAAGACATGTAGATGTGAAATGTAAGGCTCATATCCAGTTACCAACTGGTATAAACTGAATGGTTGGCGTGCTATATGTCTCAAGCAAAGAAGCATTGTTGCATATAATACTGCATATTCCTTAGCAGATACCGAAAAATTGGTATGCATAACCATTGCTCTGACCACAAGCTGCAACCGCTTGATTTTTGAAATGTCAGGCTCATATCCAGTTACCAACTAGTACGCACTGAATACATGTCTCAAGCAAAGAAGCATTGTTGCATGTAATACTGCATATCCCCAAGCAGATACTGGCATATTGGTATGCATAACCATTGCTCTGACCACAAGCTGCAACCACTTGATTTGTGCCTCTGCTAAGTTGTTCTGAGAATGAACATGAAGGACGAGATGTTCAACTTCAATCCCAATTGACATATAGTAGTCATGAAAAGTCTTTGACGTGAATTCCCCTGCATTATCAGATATAATTTACCCGATTGGGTTGTCTGGGTGGTGAGCCCAAAGCTTAATAATCTATGCTAGGAGTTTTACAAATGCAGTATTCCTTGTGGATAATAAAACAACGTGTGACCATCGCATTGATGCATCTATCAAAACCATAAAATATTTAAATGGTCCACATTCCGTTTTGATAGGTCCACAAATATCACCATGGATTCTTTATAAGAATTGAATATTTTCAGTGTTGTCAACTGCAAAGGAAGGCCTAGCCTGTAACTTTACAAATGAGCAAGCTTTGCAGAATGATCGATGAGCATCAGAGATATCCATAAAGGAATATTGTGGAATAACACTAGGTGTTGAGACTGGAATTAGAAGGGTCCGGAACGGAAACCGGAAAGCAGTGTTTCAAACAAGCACGACCTTCGAGGAAAAAGCAATGATCACGCTTTATGGCTACGACGGGACGTTTGGACACCCCGAGGCCCCCTATGACGACACATGGCAAAATGATATTTAACGGCATTTAATGATCACAGAGTAGATACACCTACCACGCCGGCTAAAGAAGACCTATCCCGCTCACCGGTGTACATACTACATTATAGATACTCTATACCAGCTACCGATATACGTACTACAAAGCCGCTCGGAGGAATGGACTTAGGGACATAAGGGTTACCAATTCAAATGAGCCCCCCCCTACCATAGCGCCCCCAGTGGTTTGAGCTACCCGCGATAGAGCAAAACAACTACCGACCTGGGCAGGACTGACTATTTGAGCTCCATCGAGCAACTCCCTCGATCGGTGCAATGTAGCCGCTCATTCGCACCGCCCGGCACTGACCAGTCCTTACATGTCAGCCCGCCGGGAAGGATTCCACTGGGAACGAGCCTACTAGGTTAAACCGTTACTTTGAGGAACCCCGATATGAATTCATGCCTCTATCGGGTGATACTTTGTCACAATTATTTGTTCCACCAAAGCAGAATGGTGAATTAGCTACTCACCGATCTCGCCGCTAACCAACTAATCAAATATCGCTCATAAAAACTCAGGTACACCTCTCACCAAGCATCACAACCTAGGTCGCCTAGTTGGGGGACTGTATGGCATGATACCCGGCCCTAACAAGGTAATATCGTCGATAAGTACGTACATGAGATTTCGCTGGTATCACTTCTTACAACTCACCAACCAAGGTTGATCTCCTTGGCTGAGCGAGTTGGGGGACTTGTACATATACCTAGCTTATCACCTCTTAGTGCGTACTTAACGGATTAATTATAAATTATAATTGTGTCTCACCGCTAACGTAATAACAGCCACCGGCAAGATGGCTCCAACTTCGATGACCAGTACGACCCCCACCTCGATAAGGATAACGCTCACGCGCCGAACAAGGAACCGGCCAGAGAACATTTCAGCAAAGAAGGTATGCACACTGATATCATATCGAATAAATGGTAAAGACCAAAGTCCCAACCACCTATATATACCGGTCAGCTCAGCATTAATGGTACGCATTCGATACTCAATCACGTCGTTATTCTATTGAGCTCATATCTTGTTTCTGACTTAGGCATCGGAGGGTTGAAGGCGGGTAACTCTCGTCTCTCCTTAACCATCGTCTTCTTGTTCAATATCCGATATTTATATCGACATCGGGTATTAACAGCTGTCATGACGAGCCCAAGTCATATTCCGACTATTTCCTTCTCTACCACGACCTCTACCACGTCTTTCTCTACCACCACGAGCTTGATAAGGTTCATAATGTTGTTTCCCCTTATCCTTTTGTGTCTTCCCACCGGTGTTGTAAGTTTCATGGACTTTCTTTGTATCGACTAGCCTAGCATTATTTTGAAAAAGTATCTCACAATACCTCTCCTTCTTGGCCAGCACACTCATGAGGTTACTAAATGATCTCAATCTTCCTTGCTTTTAATCTGTGCGGAATTGATGTGAGAGCATGTATATTGAAGTAGGGAAGGTGCCCAAAGCTAACCTGCAACTAAAAGAGGTCCCAAGCCAGAACCCACAAAAACTTACTCAGCCCAAGTTGAGACCTAAGGCAGCACCAATAACGTAGACTTGCATGCCAAAGAGTTATAGGACCCGACCCACACCCGAGCCCAATCACATATCCAAGTCCCGGAGATCGTAAAAGACCACGCCTCCGTCCTCCCATTGTCGTCGCTGCTCAACTCTGACGACAGCCCATTAGATGTTGGCTGTTCTCCGGAACCAGTGAGACATAGCCACCCTTAACAACACCCAGATCTGTGTTGACACTCAAAGACAGAGGGAGTACAAGACCACTCTCGAATTTTCGCCTGCTACACCATACTGAAGCCATTCTCGGTGAAGTCCCAACCCACCTCCTCAGATCCCAACATGCAAAAATTGGTCCCAACGTTGCCTATAGTTCTTGCCTCGAAACCCAGCCTCAACCTCGCTTGATCTAGTCACCGTCGTCCTCCCTCAATAAACCTGAATTGCCGGCACCACCAGTGCCCACCACCAACGACACCATCACTCCAAGACTTTCCCCGACGAGAGCAGAGTTCTAAACTGAGTGGAAAGAACCCTCAGCTCGAGAGTAGTGGTTCAACGTCACCAAAGGGCGACGACCTGTCTGCAATACCGAGAGGAATCAACAATGATGATGACCCGTGACGGAGGCCAAGTATAGCCGCCACCAGAGCCATCCTAGGTTTCGAGAGAAACATCTTAAGGGTAGTATGATTTCTTAATATTATTTTAGTGGGTTGCATAAGTCTATTAAAATTAGGATTGCATTATATAGGTGGCATTATTAATTACTGGGCTATATTGAAATAATGTGAAATAAAAGTTGTTGTAGTAACCAATTAAAATGTGACATGTGTATTACTAAAATTTTATTCAGGTTTAACTATTTTACGAAAGAAATATCCGAACCCGGACCCAAACTAGGTCTTGGTTTAACATTATAGACTGTTTTTATTTTAAGGATTTGACCCGAACCCGCAATTTTCAGGTAATTCAGTTTGGGTTCTTGGGTACTTAGGTCCAACGAGCCAGTCCTAGAAAATTTTAATATGTTTCGCGACTCTTGTGAACACCTACATGCTGAGTTTCGGTACTTCTCTAATTCGAGCTTAGTTCGTTTAGGCAGAGAGACCAACGTTGTGGAGCACAAATTAGCTAAGTGGGAATTATGTCCTACTATGTCCTCTATTGTCTTTAACTCGACACCTGATTTCATGTTAGGGTGGCTGACTTGATTGTAATCATCAAAATTATCAATGAATTTCTATCTTCACCTAAAAATATATACATATAAAAGACGAAAAGAAAAAATAAATAAATAAAAGAACTAAAGAACCACAAGAAACCATTCTTACATTAGATTCATTCCCATCCCCAATACTTCCACGACTTCTGTTGGCTACTTATATCTTCAAAAACTTCGTAGACATAACTCCGAAGAAAAGAATAAAAATTTAATTTTTGGTTTTTGTTAATCCTGTGTAGAAGATAACATATACAGTATTCATACGATTTTTTTATTCTGACCATGAACTTGTTTATGCTTATATGTTAAATCTAAAAATACAGATATGTGAAAATAAGGATAAAATAAAAAGATTATAAGAAAAAATAGTAAATATTAAAAAATAAGGTGTGAAAATTGTGAATAGACGGAATCTTTTAATTGCATGAAATCTTTTTCCAAAGAAAAAAAAATTGCACTAAACTGGAGCAATGTCTAGGTAGAGTCTTCTCACTCTACTGTACTAGCACATGGTCAAGTTGCACATCCAACTCTCAATTTTAACGTCCCCTAAATTTAAAAACTTTAGTCAAATGCAGAGTACGATGTAGCATGGGTAGTCTTCCCCTTTCCCCAATTCTCCAAAAAAATTCAAAAACCAAAATACAAACACAAAGGGAACTGCCGAGTCCAAATCCCACGTGTGCTCTTCTCCTTCCTCTCTCCCACCTTTGCCTGTCTGACTGTACATCTCAAACCGCTTCCCCTAATACTCGACTGCACAGCCACCTGTTCTCTCTCATCTTCCCCACATTTATGTGTTTATCCATTCACAGCGTTTCGTTTTGATCCAAAACAAACCGACATTTGTTAGAAACTCATAGACCCATTTTGCAATTCCACTCATTTCAAATGAAAGTCACCACCTTTGGCCTCTGCAAAGCTCCTCTTGTCCCCAAATACGATTTTGCCCACTTCAGCATTTGAGCCAAAAAGCTTGAATCTTTGGTGTGATTTGGGCGTCCGGTGCTTGTTTGGATTGTGATTACAGATACCCATTTGGCTGTTGTAAAGTTTGGTGCAAGTTTTCTTTCTTTTTTTCGGGTGGGTTTGAAATGAAACCTGTAGAGGAGGAACAAACTGCTTTTGAGATTGGGGTTGTGGTTCCTAAGAGAAATGTTAAGAAAGAAGAAGTAGAAGAAAATGACTGTGTGGAGGTTTTGGTTAATGAATTTCAGAATGTGGGATTGGTAGTTGAGAGAATCTCTGGTGTTGTCGATGAGTTTATTAAGGTACTCTACCACCAGTTTTTCGTTTAGTCTGAATATTTCTTTTCATTCAGTTACTGTTATTGTAATACTACACTTTTCATGGTAAATGACTCGTGAACAAATAGTATTATTGGATTAAGGTGGTGCTTATAGGTTTTAGTTGAGCTGAAGGAATCATCGTTACTAGAAATTACGAACATAGTATCTGCTCCGGAAATTAGAGTTGGTTTTATATTCTGCCTATTTCAAAACTAGCCTTTTTTGTCTTTTAGATATCAAATGAGTTTTCTAGTATTGGGCCATTGGCTTTCCTAATTCGCATATTTCTTGCTTATTGAAGAAAGCCATCATTGTGTATGACTTGTTAAAACTTGTGTTGTTTGCTGGTTGAAAATGTAATTTTCTACATGATTTAAATATTAATCTACTTTGTCTATTGATGTCTAATGGGATTTGACTAGGAGCATTAGCTTTCCCAAATTGCAAATGAGTACAGTGCTTTCAAATTCTGGATGTCCCCATCACCACTCAAGATTTTATTTGTTGTTTGGATTAAACAGGAGAGAAAGACTAACTGAGCAGTGCTTTGATGATACTCTTGCTTGAGTTTGGTTGCTGAGTGTTGAATTTTTTTTTTCAGCTGGCAGCGCCTTTGGAGACATTGGGAAGGGCTGCAGTCGAGTTGCAAATCAAAAAACGAACACAAATCGGTAATGAGCTAGTTACTCTGTTGAAGATGGGTTTAGACTTATTTCAGTGTTTTGCTTAGCTGTCCTTCATGTAGATAGCCATCGATTAATATTTACATGTGAAATGTCATATCTTTTGCATCAGGATTTCCAATTTATATTATGCGATGTTTTTTTTCAGGGATGGATTTACAATTTGAATGGGACGAGGTTGATGCTTTTGTCAGGCAGCCCGACAGTTCATTGTTCAGCTGGTGTGAGCGGTATCGTTGCTATAGGCACTTGATATATGGAATTGTGAGTTATTTAACACGTTCTGATTCTCTAATTGTGCAAATAGCATTATCTTGTGTGATGTTTTATCACTCGAGTCTGATATTTTTTACTGTATAAGCTTATTAGTTTGAATCATTAGGTCCGATGAATATGATTTAATTTTTCATTGCAATGTCATGGGCCATTATTATTATTTTTTCTTTGTGTGAGTACATCCCACTGCCTTGTTGGTTCAACGTCTAAATTTTGATATATTTGGTTGATCCCATCCCAGCCATTCCAGCTCATGATATTTGATAAATGTAACTGAAGTCCTGGCCACGTCCTGTGAGTTATGTTGTTCTACAAATGATTGGCATCAGATTTTTGTCACTGACAACAATTTGAACTGAAATTACAGATGAACAAGAGCAGGTCAGCAGTAACATTGAGATTTGATGGAAAGGAGATCTATTGGGAAGTTGGGGAATATTTACTTAAGAAATTGGAGTCAGATAGGATTGTCAAAGAAGTTTTTCCTTTGCATGGTAGGTTCACAAATTTACAAACTGGGTGCATTTATATCAAACACTAAAATCTCTGCACTTTTGACTGATAGATGAAGTAAAAAGGAAGAAACTTCTCCATAGTTGGGCTCTGCACTGGTGGGACTTCACAAGCCAGCCAATAGATGAGATCTATTCATATTTTGGTACAAAGGTAAGTTGGTTGCATTAGAAAAAGAAGTTTGTTCAGAATTTTTCTTAAAGCTTAACAAGACTTCAGCTTCTGTGTAGATTGCCATCTATTTTTCATTCCTCGGTATGTATACGCGGTGGTTGCTGTTTCCAGCTACATTTGGGCTAATTCTGCAGATATTTGATTTTGGGTGGGTCTTCTACACTATTTTTTGACTTGCCAGCTAGCAGTCAACACTGTTTTTAACTTTCTTTGTGCATCTGGTGTATCATTGCTAACTAAAACTATTGTATGATTGCTTTCCCTAGGGCATTGCAGTTACTAGTGCTCCCACTTTTCTTCATAAGCATAACATTATGGGCGATAATGTTTTCCCAGTTCTGGAAGCGCAAAAATGTTGCCCTTTTAGCTAGGTAACTTGGTTTAGAACTGTGCTTATATATTTCAGAGATCTTATCTTAATTATCTTTACCGGTGTCCTTTACCTCTTTCCCTCTTTCTCTTTTGATGCGTGTTTTAGATGGCAGATTAGTTATCCAATTGGAACCGACCTTGGAAATAGGCAGCTAGGCATGGCGTGGAGTTCTCCACAGTCATCTGTTGAACTCATGAAGAAATGGGGAACAGACAAAACACAGGAGAAAGCAATGTTTCAAAGAATTGAGTGGTTTGGGCGACTAATGAGATTCAGAAATGATGCTCTCATTATAGCTAGTATTATATGCCTGCAGTTACCGTTTGAGCTGGCATATGCTCATCTTTACGAGGTTATCAAGTCTGATGTCGTGAAGTAAGACACTGGAATCTCGATCATTCAGATACATGTACATATCCATATATTTCTGTTTGATCAGTGAATTCAGCTTGGACATTCTGAATTCTGCATCACTTGCACACAATTGTCACCGGCTGTTAAGTAAGACTGTTACCGCTGATATTTGTTGACCAAATTATTTCTACCTCCTTTCCATCCTCCAATTGGAGGCTGAAACATTTTCTGCTTCAAAGAGCTTACTTTGTTGTTTGGGCTTGAACCTCAATGGAAGAATCTTTTGTGTGTGTTCTTAGAGAAGTAGGAGATGGGGAGTACCTCTCTTAGGCTTTATATTTTAACTTCTGTAGGTTGACCACTTAAATAGCTTTTGTTTTAACCTATGAAGATGGTAGTGTACAGGAGAGGTATGACTCTTAGGCTTCTAGTTGTATGTCCCCTCTGTTAACCACTTGAATAACTTTTTCAGGGGATTCATCTCGTTGATGAGAAATGTATAATTAGTTTTTAACTTCTGTTTGAGAACAGAATTTTCTACTATTCAATGTAAAAAATTCTGTTACATAGATAACCTGGATTCGTGAGGAGAGCTGAATGTTGCAGTAGTGTTAGTTTTTAACTTGGTACTATACAACCTTTGTAAACACAGAAATGGTTATGTGCATTTAGATCAATTTTTTGTCTTCCAAGTAAGTATACCCTAGAGCTGAGATTGCTGACGCTTTCTTTTTCATTTTTTTTTCAGGTTCGGGTTGACAATCATCTATCTTTTTGCCATTCAGTTTTTCACACAGCTAGGGGGCAAGATCTCTGTCAAGCTTATTAAGTACGAAAATAACGTAAACACAGAAAAAAGAGCTGACAGCCTTGTCTACAAGGTATTGAGTGGATACTGATCACTCCCAGACTTTCCTTCTGTTCTTTCCCAAGTTTCAGCTCTTCATGGACTGAAATTCTGTTGCAGGTGTTTGGTCTTTATTTCATGCAGTCTTATATAGGAATCTTCTACCATGCCCTTTTGCACCGGAACTTTTTGACTCTTCGCACAGTCTTGATTCAGCGTCTCCTTGTGTCAGAGGTGAAATAAGTAATGTCTCATTTATTATGTCTTTCCTCTACTGCTTTTCTTATTATCTTTAATTGTTCACTATATTCTAGGTGTTGGAAAACTTGGTGGAAAATACTTTACCGTATTTGAAGTACAGCTACAAGAAATTTAGAGTTCGGTAAGTCCTGGATACTGTATATTTACTTATTCTTCAATTTTTCCTTGCATGTTACCTGGACATGACCATCCGCTCCTCTCTGTTATGTAGAAGCAAGAAAAAACGCGAAAAAGGATCATCAGTAGGGAAGATTCAGTTTACTTCTAGGGTTGAAAAGGAGTACTTGAAGCCATCTTATTCTGCAAGCATTGGTGTGGAGCTTGAAGATGGACTTTTCGATGGTAAGATGCTAATTATATCCAACTTTGATTTGTAAAATTCAATATTTTTAGTTGTCAATAATGATATCAAGATTAGAGAAGTTGGATATGCTTGTATACTCTATGCTTAACTATGCATGAACTGCAGACTTTCTTGAGTTGACATTGCAGTTTGGAATGATCATGATGTTTGCCTGTGCGCTCCCCCCTGCGTTTGCCTTTGCAGCTTTGGTATACAATGCTTCTCATCGTACAATCACCATGATTCACTTCTTTTATGTTTTATAAGGTTTGTCGTCAGTTAATATTTAGTTGCACCTGGCACAGAACAACATAACTGAAATCAGGACTGATGCATTGAAGCTGCTTGTCATGCATAAGAGGCCAATTCCTCGTGTTTCCACAACAATTGGTGCCTGGCTGAACATATTTCAGGTAACTTATGTGCTGTTTTTGTATACTTGTAAGTGTAACACCAGCTGTATATAATACTTTGGGGTGTCCAAGAGTTCACAACAGCTGGTTGGTCGTTGTACCACCATTTCTGTCATCATATTACTGATGTTGGGTTCCATCATCCACTACCAGTTTCTTGTAGTTACATCTATATGCACGAACTGCGCTCTTCTAGTATGGTTATATGATCATGAGGGAAAATGGAAGATAGAGCCTGGCCTAGCCGCTATCCTTGTCATGGAACATGTTCTCCTGTTGATTAAGTTTGGCTTCTCTCGCTTTGTTCCCGAGGTAATCTAAATTACTTTGGACACTTCCATAGTTTTATTTTCTAATAAGAACAAGTATTAGCTGAAATCAAACTTGTGAATCGTCTATATTCTCGCTTCTTGCAGGAACCTGCTTGGGTGCAGGCAAACCGCATGAAAAAAGCAACAGAGGCAGAGAACATGTGCTCCAAACAGCTTTTGAGGAACATTTCTGGAGAGAGGAGGGATGTTGGTGCTAGTACAGCTAAGAAGACAGAATGAGGTTAAAGGTTGAAGGTTTTTGGTAGCTTTTGGGAATTGTAAGTGACAGTTCTCCCAAAGCTAATTTTGTGAGATATACATACCCAGTCTAGAATGCAGTCACCAATTTAGATGACTTGTTTTTGTTTTTTGAGTGCTTCTTCTTCTAGTAGATCGCAAGGTTTTGTTACTAGCTAGAAGAGTGTGAAGAGTGTAGTACAAATAATTTTTCTATAAATTAAGGGGAAAATTTACCTTAAGTGATGCTTAAAACTTCTAAAATTGTATTCACGTGATGTCTACCTCAATATCTGTTTATTATCAATTTATTATCAATTAATTTTGTTGTTGACGTGTAATTTTTTGTTTAAAAAAAGTTGTAAAATAATTTTAATACCTTGTAAAAATCTTATTTTTTTAATTTTTATTTATTTTTTCTCTCTCACTGCGAATGCGACATGCTGGCCTATGTGGCTATATGGTCCGAAAAATAATTCCGATGTACGAACGGTGGCGATGTGTTGGTCGTCCTGCTTGACCCGACCTCCTGGTTTGCGAAACGATGACTAACCAGAGACAATCTCATCCAAATAGTACATGGGAACTCGACCCGGCCTCCTGGTTTTGCGGCGGCGCGATCCCAGCCGAGGGAGGTGAGCTCTAGGTCGAGTAAGGCTGCGACGGGGAGGGGCGAATCAGTGGCGGAGAATGGCTTCGACGAGCAACGTTGTTGTCGTCGGAGATGTGAAAGGACGTGGGTCCCTGTTTACGGGTTTTGGTCGATCAGGTTTCGCCGGCCAAAAATGGATCGGCTGGATCTATTAGGACCTATGCTCTTCATTTGTTCGTGGGACTTCGTCCTCAAGCTTCAGCTTCTGATTTCGACACCGATCTCGGCGTGTGACATCACGGTGGAGATGCAGAGGTCACTGTTGACTACAAGCTCGTCGACCATAAGCAATTTCGGTAATGAAGATTTTAGATTCAGATCATAAGCAATGAGATCGTATAATCCCATTTTTGGTATAAGCAATTTCGGAATCGAAATTTCGGGTCTTGAGGGAAGGGAGCGAAAAAGAGGAAATGGGTTTTGGGCTTCGGGGTCGAGAGGGCGAGAGAGAGAGAGAAGAGATCGGAGGCCGACATTGAGAGAGGGTGAGATAATTTGAGGCGGCGGCGAAAATCGATCGGTGGCATCGACGTAGAGAGAGAGATATGAAAAAATAAAAGAAAAATATAAAAAATTGGGTGCTCAAATCAATTTTGGGTTGGGGCATCCTAAGCACTTTGGTAATTTTTTGCTATACAATGACCATTTACACAAAAAAAGTGTCACGTCATTGACACAAATAGAGTTAGTGACAAAAAATAATTGTAAGTATTACGAATATAGAGTTTCAATTGTTTGAGTTAGGGGTCGTCATTTGGCCCATAGACCCACGTGGGCAGCTCGAAGTTCACAAAATTTAAGTCCGGCCAGGCCTAAATTTAGGTTTGAAAAAACCCAGCCCTATTGGTATAAGGCCAGACTTGGGCTGACCCAAGGCCTATGAGCCCAAAAAAGCCCAACCCACCCGGCCTGGCCCGTAAGGCCAAACCCGTGAAGCCTATATCAATTGTATATATTATAGATTATTTTATCAATAATAACCTATAAACTCTAATTTACCTTAATATCATTCATTTATATACTAAATATAAATTTTTGAGGCTTATATATTAGTTAGTGTATATAATAGTTGATAATTAAACACTTTTAATTTTAAGTTTTTTCATTTAATAAAAAAAAGTGTTCCGAGGCCTAAAAATCCGGATTTTTACCCATGGATGATCCGTGGACTTCAAATTTTCAAAAAAACCCGACCCGAATTTTGGAAGCGTGATGAAAAGATCCGGCCTAGTCTGACCCATTGCTAACCCCCTTAGTTTGTGCATCACTTTGATAGACTATAAAGGTCGGACATCAAATTAAAACACTCAAAAAAATTTCAAGGATCGTAGGTGATTTTTTTTCTTCCATAAATTAAATAGAACTTCGATTTTGTATTTACAGAAGAGTACAACTAGCTTTACAACTATTCACATCATTTTGGATTTTTGGTACCACGTTTGCTATTGCTATAAAATGTCTAGTCTTACAATTTTTTTGGATTGGCATATTATTCTATAACTCTTCAGATCGCATGGACATTTATCAGAACGGAAAATTGTCCTTACTCCATCTTGATCGTCGGTTCTTAACCATGATCAAATCACACACAAGTAAGGATCTTGAATTGTTGTCAAACTTGAATGAACTTGAGCTTGTTGTCTAGCTACGGGCGCTTCCAAACCTTCCACTAACCTGGCGGGCATAAGCGGCAACAGCCTTAGCCCACCTCTTGATTCCAGCCTTCAACTTCTCTGCATCCATGTCCTTCAATGACTTCCCAGGTTCCAATGAAACATCGATGAATGAAAACCAACGACGAAATCGACGGCGCTTTACCACCACTGCACCGCCCTTCCTGGTGCCGCCATGATCAAGAGAAAGACTCTTCTTCTTGACAGACATGGCTTTTGTGGGAGGCGATCGATCGAGTGGTGTTTGTGTATTATTAATGGGCCAAAAGTTTCTAATTTATATGGTTAGAGAATTGTATTGAGGCAAGTAATTAATCAACATCGTTTTCTTTTGATGCGTGTGAGAACTCTATAGACTTGACTCTTTCAAAATATTCCCTTTTGTAGCAAGTAGTAATGGAAGAGCTGAAAATATATTTAGTTGTTGGTCCCCAACATGTTACTTCCTCGATCTAAACCCACCTGCAAAACAACGACCATGAAATTTATTTGTTGACTTTGCTCAATGGGTTCTCTGCACGATCGGATGTAGAAGGTTCTACGTATGCTTGCTTGCTAGCTACGTTTTTCAAGTACGGAAATTAAGTTTCTGCCTACTTTCCTTTCCACGAGCTTATTCTCTGCTATGCTTGCAGTTTTTTTTTTTGCTGAACAAAAGAAGAAACTGAACAGCTATGCTTGCAGTTTGTTTTGGACGATGATTAAGATCGGCTGATGACAAAAATCGGCACAAATGGCAATTCTTTCGGTACTTCTGTCTGGATTTGTTTTTTTTTTTTAACTGGACGACACTTTTAATCAATGTATGGTGAATCTAACATGTGACTGCGATGATCACAGTATGAGTCCTTATTATTGAGATTCACCGACTTGCTTAGAATATAATTGGTTTTGCATCAGACAAACCACGGTAATTGTGGCATTTGGAGCTCGTAAGAGCGAATGTACTGAATGTGTTTTGCTTAACCAAGACTCGCTATAATTGTCATTAAACTCTTTGACAAATATAGCCGGAACAAAAAAAAAACCTAAGTAAAAACCTAAGTCGATCAAGGCTGCAACAAAAGTTGCACGTTGGCCAGTCGATCAGTAAACACTGTAAACCTATGGAGCCATGGGATGGTTAATAAATGATTCGGTACGTTACAATTATTCGAATCTATTAAAAATGAGAACGAGAGGTATTTCAATTAACTTTTGGTCTTTCAGTTAACTACGTTCTAAAAGAATCTAAAAGAAAAAAACTTTGCAAAAATTTAAACATAACGAGTTTATCAATCTTCAAAATTGAGTAATCTATACTATTATAAAGGAAACCTATTTTTAGTTCAAAAAAAAAATATGAAACCGTTTTGTTTCCCAATTTTTTTTATGTTAGCCTATTCACTTAAGTGTAATTAAATAAAATAAAGGTTTTTATTGTAATTACCAAATTACATTTTTAAAAAAGTCCCTTTTTCTCTCCCACGTTTCCTATGCAATAGGGATCTAATCCAATAACAGTTTACAAAACCAAAAAACGTGCGTAATAGAAAACTGTTTTGTTTGAAAAAAAAATGAAAACCGTTTCTTTCATTTTTCACATTCAACTTCTCTACCAATAAACTAGAACAATATCTATTTTTAATCAAAACACACACATCGTGTGTGCACTTACTCTAGTAGATCTTTAAGGGAAGCCCAACACAATATATATATGAATTTATTATTTCAAATCTAAAAGAAATACAAGAATAGTCAATGCAAAAAAAATTAGGAGGACAGTTTGAAATTTCATATTGAGACATTGAAATATGTTTATATATATAGAATAATAAAGAAAAACATGCGACTCGCTCTGCCTACCCCTCTTTCTAGGGTTTGGATAGCAGCGAGTCGCATGTTAGATGGCGATATGTTCGGAGGCCTTCATTCACCCTGAGCAAGGCTTAAGGAGCTATAGGATCTTGTGTGAGAGCAGCGACAACAGTTGTCGAAGTTATAGGTTTTGCGACATCTATGGGGTTACGCCTTTGGTCAGGCCACGCAGGTGGAGGAAGAGAGTGATGATTGGTTTTGTTCCAGAGAAGTGGCTGCTTGCCACTATGCTTTTGAGCTGAGGTTGTCGGGCTATTGCTGGCCGAATTTTGCTGGCAGGATTTGTTAGGTTGCAGCGCTGTGGGGAGTGGCTCCTGAGCTCCTCACTAGGGTTGAGACAACCTTGGTGCATCCCTGGGTCATGAGCTTGGATTATGGCCTATGGACCGATCAACCCATTCTATTTGGGCTATGGTTAGGCTGTCAGGGTCACTTATTTTGATCATAGGCCCTATTCGGATTTGGGATCCTAGGGCTCTGGATTGATAAAGAAGATACCGGTTCCTATGGTATCTTAGTAGTTTTACTAGGCAAACATTATCTTGGTTTATCCGTGTCGGTGTTCGTCTTTGATTTGAGAGGCATGCCCTGGTTACTTGGTGTTTATTTCCTGAACATTTGTTCGTGAACTAGTTTAGGTATCCTAAATTAGTTTAATAGTAGTCAATTCTCTCTAAGCTTCTGGGCATCTGCTGTGTAACAATGTTCCCTTTTGATTAATATAGTACCTATCATTTGGTGATAATATATATATAGAGAGAAAAATGAGGCAATTTTGAATTGGGTATCTCAAATTAAGAGTTTGTGCATGTATATCAAGCCTCTATTTATTTTCCTTCCATACAAACTTTGGACCCAAATTAACCAAAATCTATTAATAGAGAAAGAATTCAAAATAACAAATATAGAAAGGGCTAATGACCAACAAGTCACTTGAAACTCGTATTTTGACCGAAAAGTTATGTAAAGTGGTATTTGTGTGTACGTATTTAGTAGTAATATGATAATATTTAATGGTAAAAATGATGTATTAATGGAAAAATTACCCTTTTCTCTAGAAAAATATAACTAGCCTTCGTCATGCCACTAATTCACCTATAGGCTTCATATCTATCTGGATACTAATACAAGCGGACTCCCTACTGAATGCTTTTTATTTAAGAAAATGCTAACTTTTTTACTGACAAAACTAAACCCAGATAAGTATACTCTCCGTTTTATGGAAGTAGACTATCTATGTTATGTAAGTATACTTAAGATGCATGAATTTACTAAATGTACCAAGTGTTCACAAGAAATATACTAAGTGTCAAAGATAAGGATACTCTGTATAATAAACAACACATTTTCCACCTTCTGGGCAGTAGTTCACCTCCTAGGGATCAAACGAGTATGAACAAGTATGAACAACCCACTTTCTTCCTCCTTCTGGGCAGCAGTCCACCTCTCAGAGGAATTTAATGAATTTTTATGAACATGTAAATAACAAATTTAAAGACTTGTAATGAAAAACCATAGCTTATTTATTTTAACATAATTACAGACTATATATCTAGAGCCCCAGTCTCTGGTAAACAGTTATAAGTTGTTTACCCACTCATAGTAGTAGACATACTTACTTAGAAATAGAGAAGCTGAACAATTTGCTTCTACTCTATCTCTCGACTCACACTCTACACTTAGGCAATGCTACTCTCAGATAGATCTCTTCTATTCTGATTTTCGATGTCTAGAATTAAGACTCAAGGTTTCTTTTATAGGGATCGGAACCTAAAATGGAATAAAAACACACATAAGTAACAGTAGCTCCACTAAGTATAGTGACCCCATGCTGATCAGGTTTCTGCTTTCCTCAATTGTCTTCTTTTGAAAAGTTGATTCCTTCAAGATAAGAGATGTTTCCCACTTAAGAAAAAGACATTATGACCTCACTTGTCTTTACAGGTCATCGTATATTTATGAGTTTTTCTCAAGATGGGGTTCTTCAAATTCAATTCTTCTTCTTGTTCCATTCTCTTTCATGTCGGTATCAACATACATCTTGTAGTGCCTTTCTTTCTAGATCTTTTTGAGCCACTGGGCATATGCAATGGTGGAATCTATTTTCTTTCTCTTAAAGGCAACAAATGGATCACTGGTTACGACCTCTGGGTGGTCATGGGCAGTGAACATTATTTTCTCTCCTGATGCAAGGAAAGTAATCTCTTGATCTTCTTCGATTATTTTCTTGACGTATTCCAATGTCATAGCTTTCATCCATGGGATACTAGAGTTTGGATCTCCATTGTATCCAACATAAGCTGGTTCTAGATACTGACCTTGGCTGATCCTGACATAGTGGTATGGAGAAATATACTCAGTTTCTTCATTAGACTTCTGCACCCATTCTAGAGGTGCAAATATGAACTTGAGTCTAAAAATACAGTTGCTTTTCCTTACATTCTTGATTGTATTACAGATAATAGCTGACAATCCATTGAGATCATCATTTTCAACCAGTCACACTTTATGCTCTTGTGGATGTTCACTTTGAACATTCACCACATATCTTCTTAAGAATGGTACTGGAACTATGAAAAGTGTATTAGGGAGAACTTATTTGGGTGAATGTCATCCTGTGGTGTTATGGAATTTGAACCATTCTGTCTCTTTTATTACCTTGAATCGGCACCCTTGTACTTTCAGGGGTTCTGACGTATAACACCGCTGGTTCATTAACAACACTTCGTTGTTTTTTCTTTTTTCTTAGCTCTTCAGGTAAGGCATTCATGGTCTCTATCATAAGCCTTTTTTCTTGCTCCTGGAAGGCAAACATTAAATTGTCTAGCAAAGTCTTTTGGTGAAATGCTAGACCTGGATTAGTCTGGAAAACTAATTTCGAGAAGGTATTCAGTTGATAATTGAATATATTTACAAATTCTGTGGGAAAAATTCTGCTTTTGGTAAAGCAGTAGCCATCAACGGTCTTGATAAGCCTATACCGTCTGCCGTTTGAGACGAGCTAGCCAATCCTTTCCCTTGGAATCGGTCAATTAAGGCTGGTCTTTTAGGACACAGGAAAAAACTCTTTAGAACCTTTTCAATAGACTCCTCTTGATGTTTAGGTTCTTATGCTGGCATCCTGCTCCTGGGATGCCGACCTTCGTCGTTCTTTTTATTCCTTCGAAACATTGCTATTTCCCTTGTCAAAGCGTCTAGAAGATAATTATTGTTAATTGCAATTAATTCATCATCATAATCATATTGGTTAAGAAATAGTTGCCAATTTGCTAATCTTCCCCTATCAGCAGCGTCAAGTTTGAAATTTTTGAAATTTGTCACTCTGGCGCAATCTGTTCTCACTGTGAATGATTTTCCTAAAAAGGCAGGAGAATTTTCAATTGGTTTTTTGATTGCCCGAATTTCATTTTCCCCCATGGGATGATTCTGTTATGCAAAATTGAACTTTCCACCGCATAATTTTAAAATTTTCTCATTGTTAGTGCTTGACGCTTTCGCTAGCATTACACCTGCCCAGAATACTAGCATCTGTTTGAAGAATGATCTCATCATTTTCTTCAAGTTGATGTAGTGGAAGCAAGTTTTTGCACAGTTTTTTAATTTTCCTGATGATCTTTTCGTCATCTTCTATGAATTTCCACGCACTCTTTGAGCTTGTTTTGGGGGATAGTATTGTTGTTAATCCAACAATTTTGGGAAGGAAATATCTTCTATAGTTTATGACCCCTAAAAATTTATGTAGACTTTTAGCGTCAGAATTTTGTCTGAGAACTTCCAGACCTTTTCTAAGATATGAGGTTGAAGCTTGATAACCCTATTTTTTATGTTAATCCCTAATAAGTCAATATCATCTAGGACGAGAAAGACTTTCTTTTCTCCTAGAATGATTCCATGCTAAACTATGAGCTTGACTACTTCAAAAAGATGATTCATGTGTTCTTCCTTGTTCTTTGAGAAAACTAATATATTGTCTATATAGACGACACAAAACCTTCCACTTGCTTGAATATGTTATCCATTTTTCTCTGAAAAATGGATGGAGCTTGTTTCAGCCCGAAAGACATTATTAGCTATTCGTAGTGTCCCTGTGAAGTTCTAAAGACAGTAAGGGAAATGTTGTCAGGATGCAGTTTAACTTGTTAGAATCCTGATTTAGCATCGAATTTTGAGAACACTTTGGCTCCTCTGAGCCTGTTGATTAGCACTCTTGCATGTGCTATATGATAACCATCTTTTACGGTTTTCTTATTGACATCTCTATAATATATCACAATTCTTTCTTTTCCTCGAACTTCTTCTGCATGATTTCTGACATAGAGAAAGTTGGAGCGTGATGAGGAGTATTTGATGGTATTATCAATCATTTTTCTAAAAGATCAACTGTCTTTTCTGAATTCTTTTTGGTCTTCTTTTTTGTACTCAGTGATTACTTTTACAAGACATATAATATTCATGTCATGTAGCTTAAGCTCATAGACTAATGGTTCTTTTTCTCAGAACTTCAGAGGATTGATGTCAATATTTTGTTTTAGGATTTCCTTGATCTCTCCAAGGGTATGTGTCTTCTGTTTCTGAAGCTTAGACTTAAAGTGCTTGAGATTATGCTCATGAATGAAAGTTGTTTCTTCATCTTCGTCTTCGCCCTCTGACGATTCTTCTACAACCAATTCTTCTTGTTACTTGTTTGCAATATCGTTTCGATGGCGTATATCCATTACTATTTTGTTGTAATCTCTGATATTTCTCTGTAAATCCTAGATCAACAACACTTTTTGCTTCTTTTAGCTGCTCAGTCCAAAAGATTTTGTTATTCCTTTCGAAGCCTAATAAGTTCACTTTTGGCTTCTGGATGAAAGTTTGATGTACAAGAAAATCATTGCCAATTAGTATGTCTGAGTCTTGGCCTTCTGATTGCCAATTATTTTCAGTTACAAAGGTTTCTCCTCCTATCGAGATTTGAACCTTTTTGGCAACTGTATTCATGGAAATTCTTCTTCCTTCTACAGTTTTTTTAATTGCACCCCCTTTTGGATTAGTTGACCAGAGGTCTTCTGGTATAACAAACGTTTTTGCTAGACTGAAACCAGAACTGTTATCTACAAAGGCATGTAAATGATATTTCTTGTATCTTGAAAATTTTAATCCAATTTTCATGTAGTTATTGAATCTACTTGTAGAAACAGTCGCTGCTTTGCACAAATTTTGTTTCGAAAAACTTTCCTCTTCTATCCTTTATGTAAAAGGACTACGTTGTTCTTCTCCACAAACTGGACTTTTGTGGATATTACTTCTTCTTTCTCAGTAGTAGTATTGAACTTCATTCTTTATACATCTTCTAGAATTTCATGTCTTTCTTCTATCTCATAGAAGTAATCTTCATATTCTTGTTCAATAATCTGATTTATTGAACCACTTTTTATTTTTCTTCTTGCATCAGCTATGAAGCATTATTTATGATACATTTTTTTCAACGCTTCACAAAACATGGGAAGACCATCCTTCTCATAACAATGACAGTAGTCACAGATGAATGATCTAGGATTGACTTTGTAAGAAGAAATCGTTTCTTCTTCAGTGCTTTCTTCCAAATTTTTTATTTCAAGGAGATTAACCCATATGGGTTCATATTCCTCTTTAGAGTTTGTCTCTGAATCTTCCGACGATTTATCTTTTGTCCAGGCTGAATAGACAAATACATTATCGTCTTCATCTTCTGAATAGACAACCTCGTAGCCTTTTATATTGATTATCTCGATGACCTCTTCATCTTCTCTGAGATGAGCTTTTGAGCTTTTTTTTTATCTTTCTTGGGGCATTCATTAGCGTAGTGTCATTCGGCTTGCATAACCAACACTTGCATGTTCTCTTCTTTTCTGTTTTTTTAGAGAATTTTCTTCCTAAATAATCTCTTTCTTGGATTCTGTCTCTCTCTTCTGTAATTAGAGTTTTTCTTGAATCTCCAATTCTTCCTCTCGTTTCCTCTAAAATGTTTATGGAAGTGTTTCCCTTTATTTTTCTGCCTATTTTCGTCACATCCTCAATTGGTAGGAATATCGACGATTTTAGTGCAGAAATTGTAAATTCCTTTGAGTTGCTTTTTTGTAGCTTTTCCCCTTGTGTTGGCTTTGCATTGTTCACACATCAGCTGTCTGATTCTTTCTGCTACTCTTCCAATAGAAAACTTTTCTAGAGATTCTTCTTCTATGCTTTCTCTCATTGTTGTCCTCCAAGGTTCAAGGAGGTTTCTATGTAGAAGATGTATCAAGTTGGCATTTTCCAACTCTCCTATCGTGCAATAGTATTCTTGAAATTCATTCAGATATTCCTCAACGTACTTCATATTACATATTTTGAAAGCATATGTGTTCGTTTGCTAACTCTTTAGCTTCCAACATATGAGATATCTCCACATAATTGTTCATAGATCATAGTTGCAAAAGTATATGGCAATTTGTCAGCCTTTATTCTTTCCAACCATTCCTTTCTTCTGAAAGTTTATTTGAAGGCAAAATATAACTTTTTTGCCATTCCTAAGAGGGTTGATTCATAGATTATTTGTGAGTCTGGTGCTTCAAAATTTCCATAAGTGGTACAAGATGCCATGAATAGGCTAGCAACCCATTTATCTATGAATTTCTTCTTGTCTAGAGATTTGTTTGGATGAAGCCATACCCCAAAATTGCGTAATTGACACATTTGAAATAAATTTTTGGGAACTTCTTTCACCATTCTTTCCAGTAGGACCTTTTATATTTGGAAGTCTTGTATTTTCACCAATTTTGATGATGGTGGTTTCTGAAGGCTCTCCTTCTTCCATTTTCACCTCTTGATAAGGAAAGAGTTGTCTTTCCTTTTTGAATGTGAAACTTTTGATCTCTTTGATCAATTATTCAAGATGAGATGGATATTTACACTTTTCCACTTCCTTATAAAGTTTAAAGAGTTTTTCTTATTTTGATTTTTCAAAATTTAGGATGTTGATGTCTCTTTCTTATTCAACATCTAAATCTTCTTCCATAACTGGATTGGTTTCCTCTTTTATTAAAATTCTAGTACCTCTAGTACCATTTTTCCTGGTAGAGCTGCATCTTCTGAAAGATCTAAAGCTTTCACTTCTGAAGCTTTCGAGGGATACATCACTGTTTCTATGTCCTTTGAATTTAAGGTTAATGTCTCTAGTTCTTCTGTTTTCATAGACCGCTGCCTTCATAGTTTTTGGCTTCTCTTTAGAGCCAGACAATTTTCACTCTAGTGAAAATGTTACTTTATCCCATGTAACTTTATGAATTTTCTCTAAATGATTTTTGGGATTTGTGAGGTAGTAAGACTTGGGATATTTGTTATCTTGGTCTTTGGTTCTACTGTTGCGCTCATTAGTTTATAGCAAACTCTATAAACACAACAAGCTATTGCATGCCATCTTTCATTGATGTGCCATCTGTTTTGACTCTCAATCATAAACAGTGAGCAGCATCAGTCAGGCTGGTTGAAAAATTTGGGAAGCAGTTGAAATATGCAACTTGATTGCATAGCGATGCTTGAAGGATTCCCAGTAAACTTTTCTGAAAATCAATCAGTCTATTGTCTTGTAAGACACATAAAACTGAACAATTTATGCCTTCTCAGACAAGTAATTTATGTCAACTTGGACTGCTCTAATGTGCATACATTTGTAGTTTCTTTTTATGGCTTTAGCAACCTCTTCAGATGTTACCAGAAGGAGATCTATTTCACATGTTGTTGCTGGAGTGGTGAATTCAAGGATTTTGAACTGATGGCTATTCAACATGTCAAAATTTCCCCTTTTGTAGATCTGATTGAATTCAAACTTCGGGATCGAAACATTTCAAACATTATTTTCAATTTCATCGAATTCAAACTCTTCTGAATTCAACAACTACACCATTTTCTTCTTGAAGATACTTAACATATTTATGTTATGAATATCTTCAGTTTTAGATTCTCGAAATTTGATACTTGACAAATTTATTGGGGAATCTAGAAGAAATGATTTTGGTGATGGGTTCCCTTTTGGAACTTGTAGTGGTTTAAAGCAATTAATTTTCCTAATGATTGTTCAAGGTGGACTGTTGCTTGACTTTTTATGTTCTCGGGCTATCCTTTGAACATAGTCAATGATCTTCATCTGTTGAAGATTTTAATCCTTCAATTTTACTATTAACCTTTGTCAATAGATCTTTTTTGTCTTCCTGATAATTTTGGAAGTAACCCATTTTAGTTTCCAATTTCTATAATTGGATACTAATTGTTGGAAGAATTTTTTGATACTCTTTGTATCTAGAGATTTCTGATAAAGATTCTTGATGCCTCGTATCAGATAGATTTAATAGAGAATCTATTTTCTCTATTATTTTCTCAGAAGTTGTTCCCATCTTTGCGTATTTGTTGAGCTATAACAAGCTCTGATACGATTAACAGTATGGATCTAATCAACAAGCTCAGATGGATAGTTTATGCAAATGTTCTTGAAATTTGTCCTTATTTTTTAGACAAGTAGCTAAAAAAGATTGCTCTAAAGCAATTTTTCTTTCAACTCTTGCTCTATCGTGAGAATGAACTTCCCTATTTAATTTTTCTAGAAGTCTAATTTTTTGTTTGCAGTTGCTAATAAAGTCTCGAAATAATTTAAGTTTTCTTCCTAAATGGCGAGTGATTCGAAAATGAGAATTTTTTATGGTAAGAAATAATTGTTTACCTTTGAGTATTGAATATAGATCTTTAGTTGCAGTTGTTAGAACAAAAAAATTATGGGCCCACTACGATTTAAAAAAAAAACATACTATTGTAGTAACATAAGTATACCATGTATGACATGCAAGTGTACTATCTATCAAAGCTAAAGATACCGGCTATAATGATGATTTTGACAAGGTGAATGAATAGTACTAAATGCAAGTTTATGGATGAAAAACTTAAGTTTGGTAATCTTATGGTCACTTTGAAACAGTAAGGGTGACTTTTTGGTAAGTATATGATGTATAAGTGACCTTTGGGTCATGAACCCATACAGAAATGTAGAATGCACCTGTAAGTCTATAACATATAAGATTGAGCTCGCAGCAAAACCAGGTTTGACAACACCAGTTTTCTACAAAACCACCTTCCATAACAATTTACCTCACCTATAAATACAACATACTAATTGAGCAAGTACCCACACAAACCAATCTCTCATTAAATCAGTTGCTTAGGGTATAGAACTAAATACTGAGAGAATTAGGGATGACAAAATAACTCGAACCTGCGGGTATCCGTCCGAACTGAATCCGACCGAACTCGATTTTTAAGGCAAACAACAGAGTATCGAGTATTTACCGATCCGAATTCTACCCGTCTATTTTTTAAAAGTTTATTTATTATATTTTATAATATATATCTTTTTTATATATCTCTTATAGAATTGTAACATTTATAATCTTATTTTTTATATATATTTTTGGTTCGGGTAAACGGGTCAGGTTTGGGTATTAAATATTCGACGGGTTCTGGTCAGTTGAAAACCTGAACCAAAATTGTCAGGTTCGGTCGAACGAGTTTATTTCAAGTTCAGGTACCCAAAACTCGGCCCTGATTTGACCTGTTGACATCCCTATTAGAGAATACTAAGAGTTGAACAAGACTCTAAAGGTCAATGTCATGGGGTAATAGTTTTTTCTTAACAACCTATATGTTCTCTTAAGATTCAGATGATCGACTCGACGATTTACCAAATGGAGGTATCATGGTATCATATTTTTTTTTTTATCGTTCTCTCTTTTTAATTTTCTTCCGGTTATTGATCATATGTATACATGGATTTTCATCACTTTCATGGATGAATAAACTATGAGTCCGGATTTGTGGACACGTAAGTTTACACATATTTTGTCATTAAGATTAAAGACTCAATGATAGAGTTCTGTTTCTAAAATAGTATTCTACTTTATTCTTAATTAAATGTATTCTGCTTACGAAAAAAAATCATATAAGAATCCCTAATTTTTGGAACAGTACAAAAGAAACACGATGAAATAAGGGATTCTGATATGATTTTTTTTGTAAGCAAAATACATTTAATTAAGAATAAAATAGAATATAATTTTAGAAACATATCTTCCACCATTAAGTCTTTAATCTTAATGGCTCACAAGAAGTGTCAAATATGTATAAAATTAAGTGTTCACGAATCCGGACCCATAAACTAAACTATTGGTATTCTCTTCCGACAATCTAGTTGTCCATATATCTCATAGCCCATATAACCGTGTATATAATACAGCCAATTTTTCAAATTCTCGTATAGTAATTATCGTTCATAACTATAATCGTAAAAGTCTCAATTTCGTAATTTCTGATGAATCCCGTTGAATTCTAAATACGTTAGACTGATCATAAATCATGATCATCAATCGTATCTTTGCATCGATATGCAAATAATCATTTCGTATATTTGTACAAACAGTACAAATAATCACAAGTATGATAAATAGGATAGAACATTTTTCATTTTGTTTCGATCTCATGTTTCAACTCATATCATTTTCGTTTATCGTTGTAGTATCATCTTGATTCCATTTCGTTTGACAACCCAAAGTTGTCGTTATGTTACCATTTTGTAATGGTATTGATTTTCTTTTTGTAGTGTATGGTTGTCTCATCACAATAACAATATAATATAAAAAATATATCGATAAACGTAAATTAAAATGTATTGATATGTTTTATATATATTGTGGTGTAGGAAGAGAATAATCAAGATATTTAGAGAGTGGAGCTATATGAAGTTGGATACCGTTTTGTATTCATTTGAGACTGTTTGGCTTGATTTTCTCCAACCAGGTTGTCATGACTTAGAAAATCACAAACAGTCTCTTTTCTCTGTCTGGGTGTGCGTGCTTGATGTGCCACTGCTGAGAGCAAAATGTAGTTGTGTATTACGCCGCGTTATCTCTGCTTCCTTGCAAGCGATTGTAGTGATGAGAGCACCAACCTCGTTCGTTGAGTTCTACTTCCCTAAATTGTTTCAAGACTTAGGTTTTGTGTCTCTTCGCTGCGCTACAATGGATAAATACTTTACACATTGTGTGAGTATAAAGCAGAGCAATCTTAAGGACGAGTGTCGAGAACATTTGAGGGTGACTTCGTAAACCGTCTCAATCTCCATGCTCTTTCGGGTGAACCAGACTCCTTTGATCACCGTCGTCGTTAGTTATAGCAAGAGTGAACCTTTGAATCTCTACGCTCTGTCGAGTGAACTAGATTCTAAGCTCGCTGTTGCTGGTTGTTTACTCGTTGAGAGAGTAAGATTTGCTTGTGCTCAAATTTGTGTATGTGTGTGGAGGTCCTCAAATCTTCTCTTATATGTTTATTTATAGAGGTTGATGTCCTACTCCTCTGTATCGCTCAAGGAAACAATATGGTTCAAGAAATAAAGATACTAATTTGGCTCTTTCCCGATCTTGCTTAGAATCTCGCACGTAATTATGATTCCCAGATTCGCAACATACTTGGGCCGCAGGTGCCGGCTCATTGATTCTCAACCCAAAATGTATAATAAATAGTTATATTTATTTTGGACCCAAATATTCCCCCCAAACCTTGAGATTGACTCCCAGACAATCAAAAAGGTCTTTTATGTCAATGCGACGTGTCGCTCTTATCTGCAACGGTTCACTAGCCTTGCTTAGGCTATTCTAGTGCATCTCCTTGAAAAGTCACGCCTAAACTTGAAACCCTTGGCCTCGCACTCTCTCTCTTACTCACAAAACTTCTTTTTCTAAATTTGTTCATCCTGAACCTCGCCGCCATTTCCATCCATTTCTTTCTTTTTCTTCATACTTCCTATAATAATGGTGCCCTATCAAAATTTTTGCCCAGAGGCTTCTAGAGAGAATGTTGTCAAGTTTTGTGATCACATGCACCAATGGTGTATGGCTATATCTGGAAGAATGACAAGTTCGAGGTCTTTCGGTAAATTTTTCCTAACTCCTTTCTCCCTTTCTTCAAGCTCGCAGTTGATAAACGAGCCATGGACACTTCAGGGACCCAAGGTGGAAGTAGTAAGGATAGAAAAAGGAAGAATAGAGAACAAAGTGTGTCCCCAGCTTCCGCTTCCAAACGAAATAAGCTCCTCGCCTGCAGCTAGAATCGCTGCTAGGACTACTACCAAGAAAGGGACTTGAGCCCTCCCTAGTTCTCCCGTTCAGGAAGGCTGGGCCAACGAAGATGGAGACTCTTCTGAACATGTGCCACTGGTAAGCTAATCTTAACAACTTTGACTTTTGATTTGTATAAACCCTTTTTGCGTACTGCCCTACTTTGACTATAAAACAAGGCATACCGCTCTTGTCGGCGTGCCATCGTGGAAGATTATGAGGAACAGGTTAAAGGGCAGTTGAGTAGAACTTCACCTTCTGCCATCACTCCTTCTATTGATGGAGAGGAGCCCTTGGACATCTTGGTCGCAAGGAACAAAGGCACAGGTACACAACATCTTTTTCCTCCTCCTGAATCCACCTATATGGATGTTGTGAATCCTCACCATGAAGCTTTTGTGCAACCCCGGAACGTGGGACCTTCAAATCAGGCTGGTGATGATGAAGCCTTGTCCAAACTTCGAGCAGACCAATTGGTGATTGAACAAGTATATAAGTAGCCAATTCATGAATTGGTCATTGACCCAGTTGGGATGGGCTTTCATGCTTAAGAAGTATATGTTGCAAGCTAGGGTGAGAAAGCTCTGGAGAAAGAAGTCCTCTAAAGTTTATTTAGAATAATTATTTAACTACTGTTATGGGTCGTACAGCCAGCTATTACTGCTATGTCACAGCAAAAGCCTGCTCTCTCTCCCGCAGATGAAGTAGTGGAAGCTGAGAGGCACAAAAATGGCTTCCAACAAACCGTTGAGTCTGGATACACTCCCCTCCTTCCCACGACTCTTATGGCCACAGAGGCTGGCCACGCAATAGAGGTAATAAAAGCTTCATATATGAATATTTTCTTTCAGGCTTGATAACAACATGCTCTAATCTAGAACTCTTTCAAACGCCTGCGAACCATACTTTCTCTCCTTCCCCTGACTCCAACTTATTTAAGACTCCAATGCCACCACAGCTGACCTTGGTTTGTCTATCTTACTTCAAGATGTTTGGCTTTTGATGGTGATAAATTCTTTGGCCCTAACCCCTCCCTGTGCAGATGCCTTCACATAAAGACCCCGGTACTAAGGAAGCTTTTCTCGCTGTAGGGAGTCGAATGCTTGGCCAATTTGCCAACACGATTCGCAACTGTAATGGAAACAATGTCCCCGTCCCTGTGCTCCCGATTTTACCTGATCTTACTGTTGGACCTTCTAGAGCTAATGATACCATGGCTAGGACCTTAGAGGAAGTTGCACAAGTTTACATAGAACTGGTCTTTCCAGAACAGGAACTTTCTTAAGTGCAAACAGTTATCGCATATCTACGTGACCTCTGGATTTTGAACCTTGAAAGTAAGGGAGTAAGAAAAGCATTTACAGATAATATAAAGATAGCTCGTCTTGCTAAAGATTATGTTATTCCTCAAACTCTGAAGAAAATGGAGGAGCTAGTCCACCAGCTTCCATAATTGCTAGGTATTGTGCATTCTTCGAAAGCTGGGCAAGAAAAATCTATTTCCAATCGCAAGGAAATAAATCATAGATGGAAGCAGTAGTAAGATAATCTTGCTTCACAAGGATGAAGCTACCATGTAGTGCATCCAGGTCAAAAGAGCCCAAATTGCTCAACTGCAAGCCGAACTTGCGGAGATGGAGGAAAATTTCAACGAGAAACAGAAAGAAGCTCTCAAAACATCCTTGAAACTGGAAAGGCCTCCTTACAGAGTGTGAAGAGTACTCGCGCCTTTGCAGCCAATGTTGAAGCAAAGTGGTTAACTACTCAAGCCAACTACCTAAGGTTCAAGACTGCTCTGTGAGAAATGAGCGGTTTTGTTGTCAAAACCCTTTAAAATTTTCATACTTCCTATGGACCAATCCCCAACGTTGGGATTTTAATATATTTTGTAACCTTGTTTATCTGAGACGATTTAATATTTTGGCCCATCTAGAAAGCTTTGATTTGATTTCTCTGCACGCTTCTGCCACCCCCCCCCCCCCCTCGATGTAATTTCGCACCTCCAAAAAATCACGCTGAGTCCCAATAACTATCTGACATAAAAGCCTCATAACTCTCTTTTTTTGAAACGGCAAAACTTCAGCTTTTAAGAGATACGCGAATCAAAGTAGAGCGTTGAGCCTCCTCAATCGTCGCATTGAATCGATGCAACGATTCTTCCTTTAAACGTTGAAGCCCCTAGGATTAGGCCTCTATAAATACCTTGGTGCCTCTACCATCTTATTCATAGAAACACACCGAGCCTTTAAGAAGGAAATCATGTCAATTATTTTTAGCCTTATCCTTCTTTTCCCCAAGGAATTTCCTCCAGACTTTCTTCTTTGTTGAGATCAATTAGGTAGAAGTACCCAAGCTCAAACCTGTCTTAGGTAGAAGTACCTGAGCTCAGGTCCTCTGATTGCGTGCTCATTCTGAAGCTTTTGAGAATTAGCAGGCAACGACAGGGACCAGTCCTTACTGACACCATCCTTGAAGACCATTACTCTGTACTTTCTTATGCTCTAACTCACCTCCAGCAAATTTCTATTACATGTAGGGTGGAGCAACGAGGGTCAAAGTCAGATGAAGGGAATGCTTGGAAGGGATTTGTTGGGGGGAATCCCCGAGCTGCCAAAGCCAACGCAATCGGAGAAGGATCTACTCCTTGGTCACTGATCACCCATCTATGTCTATTGGGGCTGAACGAAACTAGATCGACCACCACATCTACTTGGTTACTAGGGTTGGTAATTTTTCTATAGAGTTTCCATCATTCGATGCATGATATCAGAGGTAGAGACCGCAAAGCCTCATAATTAAGTTTGTTGTATCAAATGAGTTTTTATTTCACTGATTTTTGTATTTCTTGATCATTCAGCGAAATGTAATCTCTATAGCAAAGGTGAACCACTTAAAACTGGTTTCGTACATATACTTAAAGAACCCCTTTCACAGGCTCTATACGCAAAAGACTTAAAAAAAACAATGTTTAAAAAATCTGGAATTTTGGCCACAGGAATTGGCCTTGTTGAATATTGGTTGCCAGGACTTTGATTGGGTCCAAACTCATTTGGACACCAAGGTCCAAATTCCACTATTTTCTCCCATTTTCGATTAGTGATTTCAAATTTGAGACCTTCAATTCTATAGATTATTGGTTTAAGATCAACTTTACAAAATTTGAATCAAAATGGAAATTATTTGAGTATCTGATCTTGCAAAATAAATGAACGGTTGTTATTGTAATGCTGAAATTTACCATAACCGTTCATTTATTTGACAAGATCGGATACCCAAATGATCTCCATTTTGATTCATTTTTTGTAGAGTTGATCTTCATCCAATAATCTATAGAATGTGCAGTCTCAAATTTGAAATCATGACTCGAAAAGTGGGAGAAATGAGAGCAATATGGACCTTGGTGTCCGAATGAGTTTGGACCCAATTAACTTCCTTGGTTGCCCCCCTAGTTTTGTTTGAAGAGCGAGCCTCACTTCTAGGCTGCGAATGATTGCAAAACTAAGTATTAAGGTCTGAAGGATATTCATACTTCCAAACTGGCTATTTACATTTCTTTAAGAATATGCCATTAATAGGATTATGATGTACAATTCCATCTACGCTCATAGCTGAAAAGCACATTTGCCTCTAATTTTGTCAATCACAAAAGGTCCTTCCCACTTCGCGGACCATTTTCCACGTCCTTCTTGTTTTTATCTAAGGGGAAGAATCGTTTTCCATACTAACTCTCCTTCGACGAAGCTTAAACCTCTAGTGTGACGATCATAGATGCGAGCGACCTTCTTCTTCTCAGCGAGCAGATTGTTCAAAGCATCAATGTGTTTTTCATCTAAGTCTTCAAGCTTCTGCCACATTGCTTGAACGTAATATTCACCCACTAACTAATGCTGATCCATGACTCGTACAGACTAAACATTGATTTCTAAAGGCTAGACTGCATCATGATCAAACATTACTGCATAAGGAGTAGTTCCTGTAGGAGCACGTTTTGAAGTCTTGTAAGCCCAGAGTGTGCTGAATAACTCTTCATTCCATAAACGAGGGTTGTCTGCGAGCATTTGTTTAAGGATATGGAGGATCAGTTTGTTGCTTGCTTCAGCTTGGCTATTGGGGTATGAATAATAAGGTGAAGAATGCAAAAACTGGATTCCAAAGTCTGTCATTAGCTCATCTACTTCTGTAGATAGAAACATTGCCCCCTGTCTGAGATAAAGCATTCTGGAATTCCAAAATGGCATATGATGTCTTCATACAAGAATTGTCTGATCGCAGTAGCTGAAGCCACCCTTAATGGTTTTTCCTTAACCCACTTAGTGAAGAAATCTGTCGCCACAATGATGCACTTGTGCTACATGGATGAGTGGGGATGTATCATCCCAATCAAATCCAAATCCCATCTTCTTGCTGGCGATGGCTTAATGATTGGTTGCATAGGAATGTTAGGAATGTGGATGAATGGTCCATGAGCTTGGAAGTCTTTACACCCTTTGGAAAAATAGATACAATCTTTCAATATGGAAGGCCAATAGTAATCATGCCGTTGTAGCAACCACCGCATCTTAGGTCCAGATTGATGAGCTCCACAAACTCCTAAATGGACCTCTCGCAGTAGTCGTTTGGCCTCTTTTCCGTAAACATAGAGTAAATCCACTCTATCTTCCCCTCATCTAAGCAACTCGTTACCTCGTAAAAGGTAATTTGAAGCGTTTATCCACCGAGGAACTAGGGCCTTTTAAGTATGCAATAATCAGCCTCCTCCAATCTGTGTCAATTGAGTCCAAGGTTGCTACATACCATTCATCATTTTCTTCTTTCCTAGTCATAAAGGAAGTGAGCATTCTGCGTTCGACCTTCAAAATACATTCTAGTACACCATCAGCAAGTTCGATGTCTGTAACGAATTGGGCAAACTCATTTGCTGCATAATTCCTCCCCCCCCCCCCTCGAGATGTGCTCCAAAGACACCTCTGTAAATAATGCTAACAACTCACTTGCTCTTTTCACGTATAGTTCTAAAACTAATCTTGTCTTGAATGTGGTTTGCAACTGTTGAATTACCAACAACGAATCACCCCAAATTTGTACATTTGTGACTCCCAAATCCACCAATAATTTCAATCCAATGATTAAAGCCTCATATTTGGCTACATTATTTGAGCAGTGATAGTCTAACCTAAAGGAATAAGCAAAATTCTCCCCTTGATGGTTAACCAATGCAATCCATGCTCATGCAAAAGAACTAGTGCTGGATCCATCAAAATAGAGCTTCCATGGGGGTAAGGATATATGGGACAACTCCAACTCCTTAGGCTTTGGAACTTCAGCCATTGGATGATATGCTCAAAAGTCGGCCACTTCTTGGCCTTTAACTGCCTTTTGTGGAACATATTGCAGCGAAAATTTGGATAGTGAGATAATCCACTTTCCAATCCATCCTCTAAGTATAGGTCAAGATGACATATATCGTACCAGATTAGTTTGAGGTATAACACAAGTAATGAAAGATAGCATGTAATGCCTCAACTTGCAACCTAAAAAGTACAGAGCAAGACACAGCTTCTCTATTAGTGTATATCTGCTCTCGTAATTTGCCAAAGTTTTGCTGAAGTAGAAAATTGCTCGTTCTGCTTTTGCATCATCTTCATGTGCCAATAAGCTTCACAGATGACTCTGTTGCTGAGATGTAGAGCTTAAGTGGTCTTCCTGGCTATGGTGACACCAAGACCGGTGGGTTGACTAAGTATTGCTCAACGATATCAAATGCTTCTTGGTGTATCGGTTCCTAAACAAACTCTTTCCCCCCTGAAACTTTAACAAATGAGCAAAAGGTTTTGTTTTTTCTGCAGCGTTGGCAATAAACCGTCTTTAAAAATTAATCTTCCCAAGGAGCTGTTGCAACTTTCGCTTGTTCTTTGGTGGTGTTGCTTTGATCACAGTCTTCTTCTTATCATCTGGAACCTCTATGCCTCGTTGATGTACTAAGAATCCTAGAAAATCACTCACTTGTACTCCAAACACACATTTGGCAGGGTTCATCTTAAGTTGGTGTCTCCTCATTTGTTCAAACACCTGTCTGAGGTCATTAATATGATCTGACCTCTTTTTGGATTTAACCACTATATCATCAATGTAAACTTTCATGGTGATTCCTGCAAGATCATGGAAAATGAAATGCATGGCTCATTGATACATTGCTATAACAATTTTCAGTCCAAATGACATATTCACATACTTAAAACTCCTAACACTCCTGGACATCTGAATGCAGCCTTATGTCGATCTTCCTCAATGATTGGGATTTGGTGGTATCTTGTTGTTTTATCCATGAATGATAACATTTCATGTCGGGCCACAACGTCTACTGGCAAATCGGCTAGTGGCATAGGATATGCATCCTTTGGTGTGGCTTGGTTCAAGTCCATGTAATCCATACAAACTCGAATCTTACCATTCTTCTTTCATATAGGAATAATGTTGGATATCCACTCAGTATACTTAGCCACTTGGATGACTCCCAATTTCAACATCTTTTATATTTCTTCCTTAATGAGCATCGCTGTTTCTGCATTCATCTTTCGCATCTGCTGCTGAACTAGCTTCTTTCCTTCCGCGATTGGCAACTTATAAACCACCAATTCTTGAGAGAGTCCTGGCATATCCTCAAATTTCTCAGCGAAACAATTCCTGTACTTTAGTAATCAATCGATGAGCCCATTTCTTTCCAGACTCTAAGGTGCTAATGGCCACTTCCATTGGCTCCATCATTGTTCCTAGGTTGATCCTTTCCGTGAGATCTTTTACTTTATGTAGAGTATCACCCAATGTTGCTGGGGTAACTGAATGATATCCTCTTCTTCCAACACTCCTTGTTGTACATTCTCATTAATACATTCTATCGATGCTATTATTGGCAAACAATCATAGACCTGTTTTTCTATCATATAGGTTTGAAATCTTGCATATACAGAAGCGCAAGCCTCAGCTTCCGATTTCTCAGAAGATGGTATCATTGATGGTTAGTCGAGGCTAGCTCAAGGAAGAATGGTCGTGCTTTATTATCTTTAGCTTGCACTATCCCCCACTAAGCTAGGTCATAGGCCGTTACTCCAATAGGCTGGCCTTTGTTATCGACACAACACACCTCTAATGGCCTTAAAGTTCCATTGTAGTAATTGGCATCTAAAATATTAGCAGAAACATAATATGGTCTCGGGTCTGCATTGATCAATTGTGATTCCTCAGTGTTCATGTCCCAAATCAGGAGCTCCTGATAGAGTGATAATAGTACGCAATAACTTTTGTGAATCCAATCCCTTCCCAAGATCACACTGTAAGGTGTGTTGCAGTCTACGACAAAGAAAGTATTGGTTCCAATGGCAGGACGAATTTGACCTCAACAAACAGTAATCCAAGCGTTTGGGATATGGTCCTCGCAAAGTTCCTGATAGTCATGGATGTTTCCTGAATGGAAGATCTGGGGATCCCTAGCAAAGTCATTACTCGGGTAGTCAAAATGTTCACCGTTGCCCATGTATCCACCATGATTTTGCTTAACTAGATGCCCCTTATACCTGCTGTAATGTAGAGTGGTCTCATGTGTGACGCCATTGTGGCAGTGGGTTTGAAGAACATTATGTATAACTTTCGCACCGCTGGATCAACAACTGGTATAAGATCTTCCTCCTCTTCTTGTTCGGCGAGAACTATTCATTTCATGGCCTTTCTTACTGAAGCCACTTATTTGGCCTCGACTGGCTTGGTGAACCTGGCTGGTAAGATATAAACCATGCTTACGTGCATGTATTCTGTATAGATATCTTCTATGACATGATCATCCCCGTAGTCCACCAACTGCTTGTCTCCATTGTCCCCTGCTACTAAGTCTATGGGTGATGAATTTGTCACATTCCCATGTTCTTCCTTCGCAGCAAGTATACTGTCTTTCTGAACTATATGAACCTCAGATTTAGGTCCTTTTGGCTCTTCAATGGCAGCCGTGAGTGACGTATCTCTGGCTACTACTTTCTTGATCTCAATGCTAGAAGAGAGAGTAAGCTTTCTCTATTCTTCAACTACCAAGGGCTTTGGACGCCATCTAAACAATGGCTTCTTGTCGGGCTCGGTGACTGGCCCAACCTTCTCCTAGATTCGCTCTAAAGCTGATTTTCGGACTAGTTTCTTGTCCACCTCAATCACTTTCCTCCGCCTTTTCGGCATCAGCTGCATATCAGGTTCTTGCCGAGATGTCCTGACCTTAGGCTTGTCAGAGTTTTTGTCAAATGTAATTACTGGATTAGCAGCAAGCATGTTCATTCTCCTTTGAATCTACTCTGGTGATTCTACCAGCTAATCTGGATTGATCAATCATTTGTCTAATGCTTCCAGAGTTCTCTTTGCCGAGCCAAACTGTCGATGCAGCTTCTGTTTCCTGGTTGGGGTGATTTCCACAGTTTTCTTCCCCGTCTTCATATACCAAACCTCCTCTTTGATAATGGATCGACTTGTTGTGGAAACGTAAGGCTTGGTAGCCTCTTTTGTTATTCACTAAGTATTTTTAATCAGCTTAGGTTTCATTTATGTTTTCCATATCCTCTTATACAAGTCTGATTCCTTTGGCACATTCTTTGAGCCCTTCGGTCTGGCTTTTCAGGAGGGGACTTGATTTGTGGGTCCGCTCGTACAACCTCAACAAAATCATCATAAGTCATCTTCAAGCCACACTCAGCCTTGCACCATGTACAAAGGACCACAGGGGTTGCCTCAGGCATAACTTCTTTTTGTTTCCCCCATAATCGTCTTCTTTCTTGCCGCTAGACAGTGTCGTTTCACTAGTGGCTTTGAGGTCTAAAGTTTACTTTCTTTTAGCTTCTCCTTTCCCGGACACCTCTAGAGTTCCAACCATAAAGGAACCTTCATTTGGCTCTTGCTCACAGACGTTTGGTACTACAATTTCTCCTTCATCAACCCATTGTTGGATCTGCTTTCGCAGGCTTTCACAGTGACTTGTATCATGTGTCCAATCATGATGGAACCTACAATATAAGTTGGTAGCTACTCTTCGTAGGTCTAGTTCTGGGCCAAAGGAAATGACTACGATGCCTTCCTTGATTAGCTCATCTAGAATTTTTTTAGCTTTATTGCTGCGAAAATTTTTCGTAGAGTTTGGAGCTAAAAGGTCTACAGAGTCTACTGCATTTTTTGTGAATGGTTGATGATCTAACAAAGCAATATGTGGTGCTACATCCTCTGCAATTCTTCCTTCATTGATCCACTTTTGGATCTGATCCTTCAATTTCACACAATCCTTAGTTGTGTGGTTCCACATGTTATGAAACTTGCAGTACTTTTTCCCTTTTAGCTGCTCGGCAGTCGGGCACGCACCAAAGTCTATTTTGTTTAACTTTTTGTCGATCAAATTATCAAGAATTTCATGTGCCGCATTCACATCATATGTATGATTCAAACTCTGGTTTGGTGAACATACTTGTCAATACTCGCAATGGTCCCTTAGTGGAAGTCACTTTCTTTGATTTGACCAGACTCTTTGTTGTTAATTCTACACCAGCTATTGTTGCATCTTCGGGATCAGACTCTTCAGAATCCTTCTCGAGGTAAGGTGTTATGACTGTCTTATGACGCTCTGCGTGGTATGGTGCATTTGGAACATACGTGCCTTTGGATGTGTTGCGTCTATTATTAGTCTCCTAGTACCCTGCATGGGTGTTTGCTACTGCTTTTATGAGTGCGTTCAAGGAGGTGAACTTTGTATCCACGTACTTCGTATGCAATCGCTCCTCTAGACTCCCAAATTACGATCTCTACGAGCTCATCCATAGTGCATAAAGTTTTGCTCTTTGTGTACTCTGTTTTGAACCAGTGTAGATATGTGACTGGTGCCTCGCTAGGCATTAGGGCCATCTGACAGAGTTTTCCAACTTTCACTACAGGCTCTGCTCCACCAAAATGCTCAGTAAAAAGTCTTTCCATCGTCTCCCAATTGAGAACAGAAGCTCGTGGTAGGCTGGTATACCAATGCAGTGCGACTCCTGATAAAGACGACGCAAAGACTCTAAGTTTAAACTCTCCTAGATTTCCTCAAGGGCCGCATTGGATCTTGAAGCTTGCTATGTGCGTGGCGGCTGGTTCAGTCCCATCTCCACTAAAGTGAGTGAAGGTGATGGGTCTGTAGCCCTTGGGCAACCTCCAATTATGTGGTGAAGGAGGAAAAGGATCATTATAGCACATAGAAATCCCGCTCACAGCAGGTAACCTTTGCTCAATGATCCTGGCAATCCGTGCTCCAACTCTTGCTCTGGATTTGGCGGTGGATGGGGGTTTTGATGTAGAACATATTCATCTATCTTATGATCATCCTCATCTTGGGATGACTGGATCGGTCAACCTTGCTTGTATGGCTGCAAAGTTATCAGTCATTGATTTGTTTAAGGTTGCAAGGGTGTTTGCTAAGTTATCAAACTTTAAATTGTATTGATTTCGGTCTTTTTCCATAATGTACCGCATGTTATCAACTTTCACTGCGAATCTTGTCACAGTCGCCTCGTTCTCATTAACCGTTTTCAAAATGTGGTTAAGCTGGTCTTCGACGTGTTGTTCCCATTCCACAGCGTATTTTCTGTAAGCTGTTGAATCAAGAGCCTTGATCTCGGGTACTAATTTTGGTTTGTAAGCCATTGTAGAACCAAATCTTCGTAAGACTTCCTTGCTACTTAAGCCCCGGCAACTGGATGAGTTATGTTCCTGGAACTTAGGTGGTGGGTGTTTCTGGTAGCTAAGATACGTCTTCTTATACTGGTTATCAATGGTTGCTTTAAGAGACACTAAATTTGAGTCCCACTGGGAATGCCAAAATGTTTGGTTTGATTTTCTTCAACCAGGTTGTTGTGACTTAAAAAATCACAAACAGTCTCTTTTTCTATCTGGGTGTGCGTGTTTGGCATGCCATTGCTGAGAATAGAATGTAGTTGTGTATTGCGTCGCGTTGTCTCTGCTTCCTTGCAAGCGAGGATAGCACCAACCTTGCTCGTTGAGTTCTAATTGCCTAAGTTGTTTCAAGACTTAGGTTTTGTGTCTCTTCGTTGAGCCACAAAAGATCGATACTTTAGACACTGTATGAGTATAAAGCAGAGCAATCTTAAGGGCGAGTGTTGAGAACACTTGAGGGTGACTTCGTAAACCGTCATAATCTCCACGCTCTGCCGGGTGAATCAGACTCATTTGATTGCCGTCGTCATTGGTTATAGCAAGAGTGGACCTTTGAATCTCCACGCTCTGTCGGGTGAACCAGATTCTGAGTTCATTGTCGTTGGTTGTTTACTCGCTAAGAGAGTAAGATTTTCTTGTGTGCAAATTCGTGTATGTGTGTGGAGATCCTCAAATCTTCTCTAATCTGTCTATTTATAGAGGTTGATCTCCTACTCCTCTGTATCGCTCAAGGAAACAATATGGATTAGGAAACAAAGATACTAGTTTGGCTCTTTCTCGATCTTGCTTAGGAATCTCGCACATAACTGTGATTCCAGATTCGCAACATTCTTGGGCCGCAGGTGTCGGCCCGTTGATTCTCAGCTTAAAATGTACAATAAATAATTATATTTATTTTGTGCCCAAATAGAGACTACATTCAAAACCTTAGGCTCCCTCCGATGTGTCTCAAAGAAATTTGCTAAGCTTCGGCGACCACTCTTTCATCGCCATACATAACCTCTTTAGATTGCTTGCAGACACAAAAATTGCACTTGTATATTTTTGTTTGGCTTCATTTCAAAATGAGCAATATGCCAATATTCCTTAGTTTCTCTATACTAGTCAGTCCTCGATTTAGATTTCATGATATGTAAAAGATTTAGAAGACGTGTACGTATGTTAATGAATGACGTTGGCTTTGATTCGATTAGTTGGTGTAATAGTGTATGAAATCCAATAGGTGAATTCCACTTATTGGGTCTCAGATAAAAGAAATCCTTATAATTCTCATGTAATCTGGATCTGAAAAATCAGTATCAATCTAAATTTATAGCTTTTAACACGAATTTCTTGGTCTATTAGTTTACGTACAATTTTAAGTTTAACTGTTGACACCTTAGCTTGATTGCAAATGATTAAATTTTTTAAAATCTGGCTAACGATTCTAAGAAGAAAAGGTTGGGTTCACTCGGCTAGCTAGTTGCCCAGTCATGGGCACATATTATAGCATGACACATTATGGAAATGATCAACTCATCTTTGTTACGCACAAGCTGTCCTCTTGCGGTCTTGCCACCACATACAAATAAAACACACACAGTCCTCTCTCTCTCCTTCTCTCCTTGTTCGATCGTTAAAACATTCCATGTACGTTAGCACCCCCTTGTTGAAAAGTTCTATGCTTTCTTTCTCGTTCAAACCTCCTCCTCCCCCTCCTCGTCGATCATCCGAGTCATGATTCCTGAATAGTAATCTCTCCTCTTTGACAGATTAACATATGCATGCATGTCCAACAAGTTTCATTAGCCTTCTCTTTGATTCTGTTCATTGTGCTCAATTTGATTGTGATTATAATTTTGGCTATAACACCAGAATGTGTTCTTACTATTTGAAACACTTGATTGTTGTTTGTAACATTTGGGGATGAGGGTAGGTTCGATTTGTTAGAAAATGGTTGATCGCATTTGAAGATCCCATTTCTGGAAGCTATATGTGAATCTCATTGTGGTCTTACGCCTTGCTAAGAATATATCTCTTTCTTTTTCTTTTTTTTTGGAAATTTGTATCTATATTTGTTTCTACGCAACTTAAGTAGAATGAACAAGATTATGTTCACATATGCAGAGGGATGTTTGTGGATGATCATCTGAATTTATTGACATTTCAGCTCATTTGATTTGGAATTTATATATTTTGTGACTCCAATTGTCTTGATGGCCAAGCACAAGGGTTGGGGTTTACAAACTTACTTTTCCTTATTTGGCAGTGATTATCTATTCAAACTTCTGCTCATTGGAGATTCCGGCGTTGGCAAGTCTTGCCTTCTTCTGAGATTTGCAGTAAATGTTAAACCATGTTATGACTTAGTTATTGGTATATCATTCTTTACAATGCTAACAGCCTCTCAATAAACATGCATTAGCTTCCTATTTACTCTAACTAAATTGTTTACATTAGTGATCTAAGTGCTTTCTGCACATTTCACCAAAAAATACTGAAGTTGCATTAAACGCTAGGTAAATATAAGTGGTTCAGTTTACCAAGAATTCAAGGATAACATGAGCATGATCCATGGTGCGGTAATGTATGCTAGTGATCTGTTGCAACTTACCAATGACCAAGGAAATTAATACCATAATGCAATTGACATTAAGTGTACCTTTCTGTGTTGTTTTATTGACAATTCAACCCTGACTGTGTAGGATGATTCTTACATTGACAGCTACATAAGTACCATTGGTGTTGATTTTGTAAGTACACTGAAGTGACATTGAGCTTCTGATGTTTAGTTATTCTGATTCATGGCAGTGAATTTATCTCTTTACTTCCTCTATTTAGAAAATTCGAACTGTGGAGCAGGACGGGAAGGTTGTTAAACTTCAAATAGTAAGTGTTATTAGTGTTCAGGATTAGAACTAATAAAGTTCCCTCTCCTCTCCTTACCTGGAAAATTATAAAATCTCTGATACTTCTCTGGTTAGTGGGACACAGCTGGTCAAGAACGATTCAGAACAATTAGCAGCAGCTATTACCATGGTGCACATGGCATTATTTTATGTATTCATTCTACTTCATATATTCATGGTTCTGGAACCTGTTCATAGAAGTTACTTTCTATAGTGGGAGTTTTGCAATTATGTACCTGATGTCTTGTTGACTTCTAGCTTGTCTATGATGTCACGGACCAAGATAGCTTCAACAATGTGAAGACCTGGCTGCAAGAGATTGATAAGTTCGCTGTTGGGAATGTAAACAAGCTCTTGGTCGGAAATAAGAGTGACTTGGCTGACATGAAGGTGGTCTCTTCTGAAGTTAGCAAGGTTGTTCTCTTACTAGTGCATTTATTGAGCAGCATGTTCTGAGTTGAAAGAAAAATGTCTGCATCTGTGATCGACCTTACTACTTCTAACTTCGAGTGTAAAATTTTGCTCTTTCTGGTTTTAAAGGCATTTGCAGATGAGCTAGGCATTCCATTCTTGGAAACGAGTGCGAAGAACTCCACCAATGTAGAGCAAGCATTCATGACTATGGTTACAGAGATAAAGAATAGGCAAGCCCATTATTAAAGCATATCACAATGAGATATACTCATAGAGCAATGTATTCCTTCAGATATACTCATCGGTTGGTTTCTTTGATTGCAGGATTGCTACTCAACCAATGAGTGCTAACAAGCCATCTACTGTGCATATGCGTGGACAGCCAGTTAACCAAAAGACCACCTGCTGCTCATCTTGATATGTTGATGAGTATGAACTTGCTCTTGATGGTGGTTGGAAATTCCACAGGGGTCAGACCCAAAAAAACAGAAGTCGCAAGCACAAAAGTTGCACAAACTTGCCCTCATATGTATAGCAGATTATACTATTGTACCAAGTGCTCATTGAATTCGTGATGTGACAAATTCATGAAATCTTTGCATAATTAGTGCAAGAATCGATCAGTTCATTATATTAACTCAACATTTGCTATAAGAGAACACAATATAAGTTCAAAAGACCCCTGGCTCCCCTTGTATACTGGGATCCATGTTGACATGAATTGATAGCTTATTACTCGTTTTAGATGACCTATACCATTTGAGCAGAGTAAAGTTCCAAAACAGCACATCATATTTAACCATTCAACAAAGTGTACCAGCACATAAGAATTTCATTATCCATTAATCTTACGCGTACCAAGCTAATGAAAATCCAAAATACATGAGTTTCAAAGACGTCCCAATCCAAAAAAAGGAAACTGAAAAGATCACAATAGTGTGTCCAAAAAAAGGAAACTGAAAAGATCACAATTGTGTGTCAGCAACTTCCAAATCACTGTCTGCCATAGATTCGGACCGCCTGCCTGTTCCTCTTCTTGACACCAGACTTGGCAACCCTGAGGCTCCTGTGAACAGCGCTCAACCTTGCAAGAGCTGCATGCTTCAGATCTGCACGGTAGAAGTTCTTGACCACCTGCAACGAGATACCAACAATAAGAACCTAAAAATAATCTAAAACCAATACATGATAGTCAAACTCGTTAAAAATTATTAGGAACTATCATAAAACTAGATATATATGTAAATAAGAAATATCTTCTTTCACACTATGGTCTTCTTAAATATCCAGGGAGAACACTGATACAGGAGCGAGTCTCCTCAGTAGAGGTGCTCAAAGTCAAACTATTCCCACTAAAACATAACGGGAATCAATGTATGATGAAATATCACATAGGAAACTTCTCTAATATAAAGAATGATACAAAAAGAAAATCCAAGAGCACCAAATTTATGTGACTGAAGAAACCACAAAGAGTCCTTCACCTCATTTCTTAAGTTTCATAGTACCATAGACATACAAGTACCCTCTCACTAAAAGAACTCACTTTTAAGATCTTTGAGATAGATGCGCAAAGACCACAAAACTCTATCAAAAAAATAAACAGACAGATTACAAGCATCACAAGCTTATCATATCCATTGAAGAAAAACAATCAATGGTTCTGCATACATGTTTAGGCTCATTACTACAGCATATGCAAAGAACCTCTTCTTTAGTAACAAACATGACACATATATAACTTAATAATCCAAATAAGCTATTCAATCCAAAGAACAGAGGACATCGACTTTTCAAAATAAAAACCAAGTGCAATATGGGCATTTGAATCATTCTTTTTCACATTTTAAGCAGCACTATACAAACTAACAAGTATATACATCCCACAAGTAAACTTCTATACTCTTATCTATGAGATCAAGACAATGTAGTAGTGTATTCTCAGGTAAAACAAAACCAATGCCGGGCAAATTCATTACCTGATCGTTGACGGCATTGGCCATTCTGCGGAACTCCTTCTTGAGCACAGATTTGTGAAGCATAGCAGCAGGCTTGTTCTGCTTCCTGGTCTTCGTCGTCGCCAGAAGCACAGACTGGTCCTTCCCTGCCTGAATTGTCACCGTCTTCTTGTCCGCCAACCCTAATTTTAAAACAAAACAAACAATTCCTCAATTAGAAACAACCAAAAAAATCTTAAAATGAAAAATTGCGAGGGTTTTAGGGCTTTACCGGATTGCTTGTAGGAGTGGAGGTTCATGAGGTTGTTGGGCTCCTTACTGAACCTAACTCCGGCGTGGCTCCGGCCGAACTGCTTCACAAGAAAAGAGTTGTTCTTCTTCACTATCTCCCATATCAGCTGACCAGGAACAGTCGTCATTTTTTCTTTACCCTGCAACCGACCGCACAAGATCCAAAGTATCAGAATCTCAATTTTGAAATTAGGGCACAGATGAAGACGAAGAGAGAGAGAGAGAGAGAGAGAGAGAGAGAGAGAGAGAGAGAGAGAGAGCGAGACCTGTTGGGATTTTGCTCTGGCTGCTGCTCAGGTTAGGGTTTTTGGGTGAAGACGAGATTTTGGGGGTTTATAATTGCATTTTATATGCTGAAAGCCTAACTCGTGTAATTTTCTCATTGGATAATGCCGAGTGTAAAATTAAGCTTAAAAAAAAAGGGTAAAAAGTTTCATCTGGGATTTTGAGATGGATAAATTTACTGGGGTTTTGCAAACTCTGAGTGCACTAATGTACGTATATAGCATGTCATAATGTAAAAGAGATCAAATTCAATCGCATCTTAGAATATCTCCAACAGCGCTTATAAAAGTTCTCTATTATAAAAAATAAAAATACAAAATTTATAAAATAAAGTTACTACAACTCTAACAGCTCATCTATATAGTTCTTTAAATTTTAATAATTTTCTCTATAATTTAATGATTTTAATATAAATTATTATTATTATTATTATTAAGTTTGTATTTAGTTAAGCCATAAGATGTATTAAATTTGTTAGAAGAAAATGACAAATATGGAGAAAAGATGAAGAAAGAGAGAGAAAACATATAAAAGTATTAAATTTCAGAGGTTTATAGATGGATATACAAATTTTGAGTTTTTTTATAGATATAAGGATTCTCTATCTATTTTTTTCATTTTCTGTAGAATACAAGAAGCTATACAAGAGCTAATGAAGCTGAAAATGAGTGTTTTTTTTTTCTCGCTAAAATGGAAAATTTTGTTAGTTTACAAGAGCTATTGGAGCTGCTCTTACACAAGTCTTATTTCATTACTGATAAACTAGCTAATCGAGATCAAGTTTTGTTTCATTTTTTGAATGCCAATTTCGTTGATGATAAAGCTAGCTAATCGTGGTCATAAGGTTCATACGTAAAAGAACCATAGCGTTCTCTCCCTCCAGCCTACAAATCCCAAGTCTCTTAGCTTTCTTAGATTTAGTCTCGTCCAGCGGCCCTAGCTTGATTGCCCCTTTTGGCCTCATCCAAGCCAATGGGTACGTCGGACGGGAGTGGTATTTATTTTCTTAGTTGAATGAGAGACAACAATTGATTGATGACAAGTCTTGCTATGTTGTATTGGAAGATAAGTAATTAGCATTGGATGAACATCTATGGAGGCGATTGGGTATTAGTCGGGATCTCATGACGTTACGGCGTCGGTGTGGTCTGCGATCTTTTTGCTGTTATCGTGCTCTTGAAGCGAAAGGAAGACATCATGGGCGGGAGAGGCGACAGATCTAGATCTCAACAATAGGGAAGTTGTTTTGGCAGCAGCAGTGGAAGAGATCGATGATCATCGGCGGATCAACAATTGGTAAATGATGCATCTATTCTCTGAACTAGTTTTGGCTTAGTGTAGGTCAGTAATTTTTTGGGGGTTTTCTAGACCCAATTCTCTTGTTCACTTTTCTAGGCTTAGATTTCTTAAGCGTATAGTGTGTATGGGTTTTGACCCGTGTTTTAATTGTGCTTCATCTCAATGATGCGTCATTGTTTAGTTTAGATTTGCCTCTAAATGAGGGTTAGACTAAATATTTTCCAATGTATTTGGCTCAAAATTATAATGCAAGTTGTGTTTCTTCGTCGAAAAAAAAGGGATTCTAGAGGTTCTCCCTCTATAGTTTCTTCTTTTGTATCATGTAATAACAAGTTATGAAGAATAGTACGTATACAAATTGTGATCTTTGTAATGTTAACTTAAAGTAGGATCCGAAATTGAAACGAGATTGATCATATGAAGCTTTTCCCGAAGTATGTGGTCGTTGTAATATTGTGGGGCACAATGTCCTGGAGTGAAAGAGAAAACCAAATCTAAAGTGAAAGCTTTGGAAAAAGATAAATTATTAGAGAAAGCTTCTGCCCGTGGTAAGTCACAGCAGCCTCATCGGAAAGCTCCCAGTAGTATGGCCCTCTTGCATAAGGAGGCAAAACATCGTCAATTTAAATGAAGATTCTATACTGGAATGTGCGTGGTGTTGCTAATGACAGTACGCAACAAGCGCTAAAAGACATGGTACGGTCTATCAAACCTTTATTTGTATGTATTTCGGAACCATTTGTTCCTTTTGATTCTATCCCTTTCTCCTTTTGGCGATCACTTGGTTTGCGGCTAGTAGCCACTAATGACAGGGGAGAACAAGCTCCAAATTTGTGGTTATTATGTCATGAAGCCCTCTCTCCGACTGTGGTTTCACGGACAAATCAAGAAGTTACAGTGTGTTGCATGTGTGAAGGTATTCATTGTTTAATTACGGCAGTGTACGCCAAGACTACTATCACAGGTAAGCGAGAGCTTTGGCGTGATCTCTACTCGGTTTTTAAAAATCAGGAGGTGATGTCGTGGCTTGTATTAGGAGATTTCAATTGTATTCTTTGGAGCCATGAGAAAAGAGGAGGTAATCTGCCTTGCGCGACGTCGTGCTCTGATTTTCAGAACATGCATACAGCTTGCGGGTTGTTGGATATTCCAACAAGGGGTATGCAATATACTTGGTCTAACAGGCAAACTGAGGAGCGTCTTGACAGGGCTATCGGCAACATGGAATGGATGCAGGCTTGGGCTTTGTTGGAATGTTGTACTCTAACGAGAGCTACATCAGATCATTATCCTATTGTTGTGAGTTGTTCACGAACATGTAATCCTATTCGGTCTATGTTTTGTTTTCAACGTGTTTGGTTGCAACACAAGGAATTCATGTACATGGTCATGTACATCAGATCATTATGGTTGTGCTCAACATATATTAGCAACAAAGTTGAAAGCTTTAAAGGGGGGTTGCGTTCTTGGAGCAAGCAATTTTTTGGGAATTTAAATCTAAAGGTGCTTGCCGCTAAGGTCAAGCTTGATGGGATTCAACATGAGATTTCTTTAAATGGTCTGTCAGAGGAGTTATTAAATAGTGAAAATGTGACCCATGCAGAGCATATCCAAAGTTTATCAAAGCAACATACATGGCTTCTTGATCGATCTAGAATTCGGTGGCTTCGTGAGGGTGATAGGAACACTTCCTTTCTGCATAATATGGTGAAGCTTCGGAGACTTAGAAATGTAATTGGTTCTGTTAAGGTGGGTGATGAAATCATTTTTGATCAAACTTCTATCGAGGGAATTTTTTCAAGGCATTTTCAGACGGCCTTTACAAAAGACCAGACTATTATCGACACTGGTTTGGTGGAGAGAGTTATTCCCTGTTTGGTTTCATCTGAGGAGAATGCGAGTCTTGTTGCTCTCCCTTCAAGGGAGGAGATTCACTCTACGGTAGTGGCTATGGATAGCATGAGTGCTCCTGGCCCGGATGGTTTTGGTGGTGTCTTTTTAGTTCATTGTTGGAGTATTGTAGGGAGTGAGGTGTAAGTTTCATTTGGATATCTCCTTTACTATCATGAAACATATGCATGTTTATACACATGTATTGGAATTCATAAGCATGATGTTTAGTTTGTTGTGCAGGTTACTTACTTGGAGTGTTTTGTTCCTGCATCGATTGTCTCCTGTTTTCATCAATACTTTCAATAGCAGTGGGGCTATTCTTTTCGAAGATTAGATACAACAGAAGTTCTTCGATCAGTTGTATATATAGTTTTAGTTATTGTTAATGACAGTTTGCTCCACAACCAAAACTGTCCATCAATATCTGAGTTTGAATTCAAATTCAAACTTATAACTGCTCTTGTATATATCATATCTGAATAAGTCATTTACAATCAAAGTTTGTATCAGCTATATACTAGTGTTGCTGCTATATGTATACAAGCAGTCAGCAAATATCAAGATTCATCTAACAATCTCCCACTGAACCTTGATATTTTCTGATTTTCCATCAACACTCGAAAATGTAATGTATAACTTTGAAACTGAAATGTGCACTGTAATGATGACTTCTTTATATATATTCTGTCAATTACATCAAAACAACACGAACAACACAATAATTTGATGTTATTAGAAATACATCAGTATTATGTTATCACATTGCTGTAAGATGTAATCACATGAATTACAGCAGTAAATGTACTCTTGTTCTTCATAATCGATTTCTTAACAAGAATGTAAATGCAATGCTTAATTGTAACACCTCAGTATTGATTTGAACTTTAAAATCAATTTAAATGTTCTGTATTGGTGACTAGAAACCCTGAAGTATAATGAAGTTTTATCCAATATGATTCAGACAGCTTTATTCATATCAAATGTATATCAGTACATCTTTACACAGATCATCTCATATCTGTTTAGTACAAGAGTTCAGCAATTCCCATGTTTTCTACATGCTTAATGAATTCTGAAGCTGGTAATGCCTTTGTTAATGGATCTGCAAGCTGTTCTTTTGTTCCTATTTTGACTACTTCAATCTCTCCATCATTGACACTCTCTCTAACTGCATAATACTTCACATCAATATTTCTGGACCCTGAAGACCTCTTATTATTCTTTGAAAAGAATACTGCTGATGCATTGTCACAAAATATCTGCACTGGTCTTTCTACAGATTCTATCAACTGTAGCCTTGAAATAAAATTTCTCAGCCATAGTGCCTGTCCAGTAGCTTCAAAAATGGCTATATATTCTGCCTGGAAGGTGGAAGTTGCAGTGATACTTTGTTTGGATGTTTTCCAGGATATTGCCCCTCCTGCCATCTTGAAAATGAAACCAGATGTTGATTTCAGGTCATCAATGTCTGACTTGTATGAAGCATCTGTATAAGCTTTGAGCTCAAGTTCTTCATTCTGTAGTCTTCTATAAATCAGCATAAAATCTTTTGTTCTCTTCAAATATCTGAGCACTTTTTTCCCTGCAATCCAGTGCTCATGACCTGCATTTGATTGGAATCTGGAAAGCATGTTTACAGCAAAAGCTATATCTGGCCTTGTACATACCTGTGCATACATAACACTGCCAACTAAACTTGCATATGGTATTCTTTCCATGTCCTTCTTCTCCAGCAAGTTTTTAGGACATTGACCTTTGTGTAACTTGTCACCTTTTGAAATAGGACACTGTCCATTCTTACAGTGCAACATGTTAAAACGTTGAAGAATCTTCTCTATGTAAGCTTTTTGTGAAATTCCCAGGATGCATCTCTGTCTGTTTCTGGTAATCTCTATTCCCAATACATAGTGAGCTTCTCCCATGTCTTTCATGTCAAAGTTTGCCTTTAGAAAGACTTTTGTATCTGTCAACAGTGTGATGTTGTTGCTTGCAAGTAAAATGTCATCTACATATAAGACCAATATAACAAAATTTCTCCCACTGGTCTTCATGTAGATGCATTCATCTAGCTTATTTTCCAGAAAACCAAATGTACCAATAATATTGTGAAACTTAAGGTACCATTGTCTGGAAGCCTGTTTTAATCCATAGATGGATCTGTTAAGCTTGCAAACTTTGTTTCCTTCTTCAGCAAAACCTTCTGGTTGTACCATAAATATTTCCTCAACCAAATCTCCATTCAAAAAAGCTGTCTTGACATCCATTTGATGAAGTTCAAGGTTGAAATGAGCAACTAATGCCATGATGATTCTAAAGCTATCTTTTGTTGAAACAGGAGAAAATGTCTCATTGTAATCTATCCCCTCCTTTTGATTATAACCTTTTGCTACCAGCCTTGCTTTGTGCCTCTCAATATTTCCATCTGCATCCTTCTTGGTCTTGAAAACCCATTTGCATCCTATAGGTTTTATGTTGTCTGGTTTATCAACAATAGTCCACACATTGTTCAGTGCCATACTTTGTAATTCATCTTCCATAGCTGATGTCCACTTATCAGAACTTGCAGATGCCAATGCTTCTGAAATTGTCACAGGATCATCTTCAATATTTACATCATCTGCTGTAGACACTTGATAAACATGATAATCATTTGGGATGGCTGACTTTCTTTCCCTAACAGATCTTCTCAACATGACAGCTTCATTCTGAACAGGTTCAGCATTGTTCTGCAGAATATCATTTTCCAAAACTGCATTTTCTACATTGACAGCTTCAACATTGTTCTGAACCATATCATTTTCCAAAGCTGCATTTTCATCATTAACAGCTTCAATGACATTGTTTTGATCAACAATTTGTTGAACAATGGGAATAATTGGTTCATACATATCAGTTTGGATAACAGGTTCTTCTACAGCTGGATAAACAAGCCATGTTTCTATGGAATCAGATGCTGGATCATTTTCTAAATTATCCAGGATAGATGCATTCAAAGAAACTGTTTCATCATAAAAAGTGGCTCTATGTGTCTCTATAATTCTTGTTCCTCTATTTGGACAGTAAAATCTATATCCTTTAGATTTATCACAATATCCAATAAAAAAGGAACTTACAGACCTTGAGTCCAGCTTCTTATCATCTGTTAAATGTAGTCTGGCTTCTGATCTGCATCCCCATACATGAAAATGGTTCAAACTGGGTTTATAACCACACCACATTTCAAAAGGAGTTTTTGTGACAGCTTTGCTAGGGGTTCTATTGCAGATGTAGGTTGCAGTTTTCAATGCTTCTCCCCACAAAAATTTTGGCAATCCTGATCTGGAAATCATGCTTCTCACCATACTCAGCAGTGTTCTATTTCTTCTTTCAGATACACCATTTTGCTGTGGGTTGTAAGGAGTAGTATATTGTGCTACAATGCCACATTCCTGCAAAAATAATGCAAAAGGCCCCTTTTGTTGCCCCTTTTCAGTGAACTTTCCATAAAACTCACCACCTCTGTCAGATCTAACAACTTTAATGCTTTTTCCAGTTTGCTTCTCTACTTCAGTCTTAAAGATTTTGAAATATTCCAAGGCTTGAGACTTTTTAGAAATGAGATAAGTAAAACAGTACCTTGAAAAATCATCTATGAAAGTGATAAAACTTGTTTTGCCACATATAGTTGACACAGGAAATGGACCACAGATATCAGTGTGTATTAGTTCTAATAAAACTTCACTTCTTTTTGAATCAAAATTCCTTTTGTTTGTCATTTTTCCCTTAAGACAGTCTACACAAGTATCATAATCTGAATAGTCCAGTTTTGGTAAAATCTCTTGTTTCTCCAATTCCTTTAACCTATTTTTCGAAATGTGACCCAATTTTTTATGCCATAAAAATGCTGAATTATCAGAACTCAATTTTCTTTTCTTTGAAGGATGATTTTCTATCTGTAAAATTTCTCCCTTAATTTTCGAAATAGTTGGTGTCTTTCCTGTATGAACCAACCAGTAATCATCTATGAGAAATGCTTTTCCAAAACACACAGATTTGAAATACAGATAGATAGTTCTTTTATTTGTACCAAAACCATAACCATCTTTTACAAATTGAGAACCACTTATAAGGTTTCTCCTTATTTCAGGAATACAATAGACATTGTTTAATATTAGTACAAAGTTATTTTCAAAAACAAGGTGGACTTCTCCCACTGCTTTTACAGCAACCTGATGACCATTTGCTGTACATACCCTTGTCTCATTCCTTGCTGGGATTGTTTTCTTTATTAATCCCTGTAATGAGTTTACAATATGAATGGGTGAACCAGTGTCAAACCACCATGAATAATTTGAAACAATCTCATTTGATAAAACATTGAAAACAGGTTTTGTTATGAAATTACCTTTTTTAGTCAGCCAAGCCTTGAAACCATCACAATCTTTCTTAAAATGGCCTGGTTTCTTACAAAAGAAGCATTTTCTGTTTTCTGCAGATCTAGCATTTTTACTTTTGTTGTTATCATGAATGACAGAAAGTTTATTGTGGTGGTTACCTGGTGTGGAAGAGCTCCCTTTCTGAGTTTTGCTGTCTTTGAATTTTCTTTTGTGAAATTTCTTCTTCTCTAGCAGATTGACTTCAATCTCTTTTCCTTTCTTATCAGAATCTTCTTCTATTGCCACACAAAGGGAAATCAACTCATTTATGCTCCATTTTTCATGCTGAGTTTTATACAGTGCCTTCAGATGGTCATATTTTTCAGGTAAGGAATTCAGAATCATGTAGACAAGAAATGGTTCTTCTACGGACATGTTCAGGTCCTTGAGTTTTTCAGCAGTGTTGGAACCTTTCAGAATGTATTCCCTTACACTTCCATTTCCATCAAATTGCATCTTTATGAATTTGTTCATCAGCATCCCAGTTTCAGCATTTCCTGATTGCTAGTATTTGTCTCCAATGGCTTTGAAAAATTCTTTGGCATTGTTAGAATCTTTTACACCTCCTCTAATGCTTTCAGTCATACTTTTCTTTATGCAGATCAGTGCCATCTTGTTGTGCTTGTGCCATCTATCAAAAGCTTCCTTCTTGTCTTTAGTAGCATTTGGTGTTAATGGTTCTGGAGGATCTTCAGTAAGAACATGATCGAAATCCATTATACTGAGGTTCAACTCAATGTCACTTTTCCATTTGTTGTAATTTGAGCCATTCAGTAACTCTGTGTTACTTATACTCATTGGAAAATGCATGCCTGTAGTTAGAACTGATCAATTATTAAAACTGTGATGAAAATGACATCAGAACAGTTTTAAACTCAAAACATGAAAATTCATAAGAATAATCACTGTATGTGTAACATAGATATCTGAACATAATTTATAATCAAGATATTGACATCGTTTGGGAGTACTAATCTTTTACAAAACTCTAAGTTCATCTGTCCATTTTACACAAAATTTCTAACCATTGTCAGAATGAAATAAATTTCTTTGGAAATTTACATCAGTAATGGTTTTAAGCATTTGTTGTTAGTTCGATCTTTATTCATACTTGGCTACTTTGGCAGCATTAAGTATTCTGTAAAAAGATTTCAAACTTACATTTTTAGATTTCAATGATTCAACTTTTGTGAACCTTTTGTTTCATTTGGTTACTTTGGCAACACTAATGAAAGTCTGAAAGATTTGTTAACAGAAACATATGCTAAATCATATGACAAATCTCAACTGTAATTATGATTGGATAATGAAAGGTATTATCAATATATCAAAGTGAGATGCTCATGATAATAATTATTATCTAAGTGCGGAATTTTAATCAAGACGTTTTCAGAACTGTAATCTGTTTTCAGAATTCCATTTACAGCATTTATGTTCATCGATAGTTTGCTCTGATACCAATTGTAAGTTTCATTTGGATATCTCCTTTACTATCATGAAACATATGCATGTTTATACACATGTATTGGAATTCATAAGCATGATGTTTAGTTTGTTGTGCAGGTTACTTACTTGGAGTGTTTTGTTCCTGCATCGATTGTCTCCTGTTTTCATCAATACTTTCAATAGCAGTGGGGCTATTCTTTTCGAAGATTAGATGCAACAGAAGTTCTTCGATCAGTTGTATATATAGTTTTAGTTATTGTTAATGACAGTTTGCTCCACAACCAAAACTGTCCATCAATATCTGAGTTTGAATTCAAATTCAAACTTATAACTGCTCTTGTATATATCATATCTGAATAAGTCATTTACAATCAAAGTTTGTATCAGCTATATACTATACTAGTGTTGCTGCTATATGTATACAAGCAGTCAGCAAATATCAAGATTCATCTAAGATGAGGTGGTTGCTGCAGTCCAGAGTTTTTCTCGAGACAAATTTCTTATGCCGCGCGTCAATAACTATCTCTTCACCATGATTCCAGAGTCACAAGAATCAGAAACGGTCACTGACTATCGTCCTATTGCCTTAGCGAACTTTGTTTTTAAACTTATCACTAGAATTTTGGCAGACCGGTTGAGTTGTGTGGCTTCTCGGATTATTTCTCCGCAACAAAATGGTTTCATAAAGGGTAGAGTAATCACGGGTTCCATTATTACTACATCAGAATGTATCAATCTTCTTGACTCGCGTTGTATGGATGGGAATGTGGCTATAAAGTTAGACATTAAGAAGGCGTTTGACACCCTGGACTGGGAGTTTCTTTTAAGGGTCTTCCCAAGTTTCGGTTTCAGTGGTTCTTTTGTGACTCTCATCAGTTCGGTGCTTCATTCAGCACATCTCTCCTTTTGTGTTAACGGCAAAATTAGCGGCTACTTTAACTATTCTCGCGGGGTTAGACAAGGGGACCATTTATCTCCTCTTTTCTTTTGTTTGGCGGAGGAAGTTTTGAGTCGCGGCATCTCATTGCTAGTACAACAAGAGAAGATTAGGCCTATGGCAGCTCCTCTGGGTGTCAATCCTCCTACACATGCAATCTTTGCAGACGATGTAATGGTGTTTTTACAAGCTAATGATGAAAGTTTAGCTTCTCTTATGGATTTACTAAATGAGTATGAGACTAATTCAGGGCAAGTGGTTAATCATACAAAGTCTCAAGTTTCTGGAGACTAAATGTTCAAGCGGGTGCGCAATTTTTTCTGGAGAATGGTTGTACTTGTCTTTTCATCTTCCTTGTCCAATGGTTCCAGGTTCTTCTTTCTCCACTTGTTTTGATGCAAGTATTGTCAATTCTCTTACCAAGTCAGCAATGATGCTTTGGCATTTAGCTGTATGTACTCTTTTTGGGTGCATCTGGGATCAAAGAAATAGGCTCAAATATGATGGTGGAACTTGCATATGTTTTTCATTAAATCTTTGCGTGAGTCAACTTCATTGGCCTTTGCTCCGGCGAGTCCTAATTTCACTAATGTCCCGCTCTTTGGTTTTCTTGGAATGTCTCCTCTTCGTACCAGTGTCTCAATGTATGTTCCCACAGGAGTTGTGACAGGTCTTTCTCATGCTTCTTAGTGTTGGGTTTGTGTGTTTTTTTTTTACACTTTACGTTTGATTCTTCACAGTAGAGTTTGTACTTGTTCGTTTATCGAGTTGGTATTGGCTTTATGTCCCCCAACTTATGTACCATTTTTATTATTTCAATGAACTATCGGGCCGGGCGATGAATTAGTCCCGGTTTCGTTTTGAAAAAAAAAAACTCACAAGAAGACCAATATATTCATAGTACACCAAGATATAAAAATCATGTGTTTTATGGTCTAGTCTTTCGTAGTCCTCCTGTAAATACCAAAATCCAAAATATAAAGCAGAATCTATAAGCGACTATGCTTAATACTTTGCATCCTAAACCAGAATCTCAAATAAAGGGACCGAGCAACTAAGAGTATCTCTAATAGAGATGTCAAACTAAGAGCAACTCCAACAATATCACATAAAATTTGCTTATTTTGTTCAAAATTGAAGCCGAAACCTATTTTAGCTAATCACTTATATAAATTTACTCCAACAATATCACTTAAAATGTTGTTAGATTTAAACATATGCTTAGTTTTGATTGGTTGATAATAAAATATTTATTTATTAATATAATTATTAATTACATTTACAATCTAGAAAGAAAGTATTAATTACAATATTGAATGTTTCGTTACCTATAATTTATGTTTTCGGTATAGGAATAGGGGATGAAAACATGAAATATAGGGAATCCCTAAATTGGCTAATAAGATAGGGGAGCTGCTGGAGTGAATTTTAAGAGAAAATCTTTATATTTTAGCTAAAAATGATTTATAGGGAATCTGCTGGAGTTACTCTAATATATCAAATTTGACTTTGGCATATGAGTTGGCAAAAATCGAAATTAATATTTTACCTCTTCAAATCATATGTTAAAAATAAATATTATTTTATTATACATCAAAGCAAGTTCATCTAGGTGAAGAAGAAAGAATTAAGAGAAGAAGAGAAAAAAGAAAGAGAAACAATTTCCTATATAACAAAGTTGAACTTATTATGCACAATTCATCTACTATTTATTCACCTTCTTTTTTTCTCAACTTTTCAAGTTTTACCGATGACTTTACTATAAAGAACTTTTTAATCCAAACCCTAATTTTGACTCCAGCATTCATTATTCATTCTCCTCCTCTAACTATTACGTATTTGTAATATGTAGTTATGTCGAATTTTCATTTGTTAAAGCAATAATTGTTTTCTTCTTAAGATAAAATTAGATTATTACATCACCACACCTCGCGCACGAACTTTCCTCTCAGTAGTAAACAAAATAATGGCATATTAGTTTTGATATGTCCAATTTGATATATTGAGTGATATGTCATCCACCATAACTTTGTTGGAGGCTCCAAAAACTTTCTTTTCCTAGCCAAATGTTTCCATTGGAGTGCCAACAACGATTTTAGGGATGCTCTAAGGGCTACCTAAAATGATTCACAAGGAACAGAAAAGGCTTCAACAATGCTGTACTTTCCGAGGAACAGAACTCAAATAAAAACCAAGAAAATGATTAGGTAGCGGCAGGTATAAGAAAAACTTCCCTTGATTGATGAGTATCTCAGTACTAAGAAGTTTATGCCCAACAAACAAGTATGCAGGGGAATGAAGTTACTGACTTTTTGAATAAACCTCAACTCATAATCTAAGTAACCAAATATTAGGTCATAAATATGCCGAATACTGGTCACACCTCATCTAATGTTGCTATATATACAGATCTAACTGCACTCTATCTCCGGTGACCAACTGCTCTCTTCCTACAACAATGCTGGGTCACAGAATTGCACAAGGGATTCGAACTTGAGGTCAGCAAGAATAATCTCGCTAACCACTTGGCTAAGCTAACTTAAAGAGAACCAACAACTAGGCTGCAAACTTCAACTAAAGCACTGGATATAGAGCAAAGATTACAAGAAGAAACCATTCACTGATTCAAGACTCACTTGATCCTACGGCATCATGTGTCAGTCGCGCCAAACCATTCACTGCTTCATGTATCCTACTGAAAACTATACTAAGGGGGATACAAGCTACTACAGAACCCTTTGACTTCTCTACCAGTAGTTTCTTATCTTCAGATTGCCTATGACCAGTCAGTGAAGATAATTTCCTTATCTTTTTTGGTAGTAGTCCAGATTTCTTTGATTTGGGAGATCTCTTTGGCGAGCTCAAACGCTTTGTTGGGATTCTTCCAATTTCTGCATTTCGTGGAACTGCAAAACTGAGTTTGCCACCTCCAAGATCAGATTCAAGACTGCCCAACAGCCCATCACTATAGCCATCATCCAAAGCCTCAATTGGCAGCGGATGACCAACAATGGCTTTACCATTCAATTTACTCATAAGAGAAACCAATGGAACATGCGGTGGCCGGTAATTTGCTTTAACCTCCAGCTTGACATCATATAACGAACCATCAGAGCAAGTATTGCGACCTGGAAAATCTGATGCTTGATATCTCGCAGGTACCATGAAGCGAGACTGTCGGTAGGGAAGCGATCTCTGAGTCGGTCCATCAGACAATTCCGCAATCGGTTTGGACTTTCCTTGTACCGTGCAATTATTATTACCATAGAAATTCTTTTTCTGGTCAGACACGCGACACATTACATCAGAATGTCCTAGGCATTTCATATTAGAATTGGATAAATCACCCACATTCATATATTTCCTTGGGTTTGGTCTTCTGTCTTTACTTGTTTGTCTCAAGTTCCGCTTTCCTTTTAACTGCCACTTTGAACTACTTTTGTCTATACTTTGGCGAATATCATGCACGGCTGCAGAGCTTGTAGAGCCAGATATCTCAAGTCCCTCATTGATCAAAGATGTAGCTTCAGCTTGATTACTTTGACTAGTGTGCATTGCCACTGCACCTATGTCGGGCCTTCCAGATGAACAAGGAGCCAGTACAGCAAAATTACCTGGTGAAAAAGAGTTGGCAAATCAGTACAAGGAGAACCAGAACCAATTACTCGGACTCAGGAGCACAAAAGAATGACTAAGCTAACTAATTTACTAGCCAGATGAAGACCAAAGGGAAAGGAGAAAGAGATGGAGTTGCAGGGGAACCCCAACGCCCATTTGTTCGGGCCATATTCAAACAACACAAGAGACAAACAGCAAGACAATGAAACAAATGTGATTGAAGATTATTGATAGTGCATAGTCACTTTAGGACTTCAAGTGGTAAGCTGAACAACGGTGACTGCTTGAAACTAAACTTTGATTGTGTAAATTTCAAATTATCAATACCCGAAGAGTGTTTTTCTTGTCCAACAAGCCGCTGAACAGGTAACCTACAAGACGAACCATTCTCCACAACCTCAGATTTGCTCGGCGTCCCATTCTCTTTTATCTTCAGATTAACAGCGGAAGAAACTGTAGCTCGTTTAGAAGCATCTGTAGAAGCTTCATTATCACATGAAACTCCAGTGTGCTCCATCGATAAACTCCTTTTTGTCTCATTCAGTTCTATTTCAGGAGCCCTACCTTCAGATAACTGAAGAGGGGAACCACAAGAATTTAGAGGTTGGTCATATGCAACTGGAACAGAGACAACTTCAGAACTCTCCAAAACCTTAGTTAATGGTCGGCTACGATTTTTTCTTTTCAAACATTCATTCGCTGTTGCCACTATTGACCTCTTTCTTCTTAAGGATAAGAAACTTTTTATTCCATTTGCAGGACTTCCACTGGAAATGCCATTCTGAGCGTTTGTATCTAGGACTGAAGCACTGTCAGGTTGAATTCTTTCAAGGATTCTTTCCGTATGGTCTGATCTTTTTAATACTATACCCATTCCCAGGTCCCGAAGTCCTCTCATGCGTTTAATTCCTTCTGTTCCGTCATCCTCTGAATCATTTGGTGTTCTTCTTCTCCTTCCCTGCACACTTTGCAGCTTCAAAGAACTGATATGATTTGGCTCCTCAAAAGATATACCAGATTGAGATAATTCCACAGCAGAGTCTGAATTCTCTTCAGAAACACTCACATCTTCAGTCATATGTCCATTCACACCGCCCGAATGAGATGTGGCAGGTGATTTTCTGGCTGAGCAATCATGGTCACCACCGTTACTCATTCGAGAGCTGATGTTTATATTCTCCTTGCATAGGCGCTCGTTCTCAATCTCAAGAGCATGTATAATGGCGTCTTCCCTCCGTGCATATTTCACTGCCTTCTTGTTGGGGTTGGCTGCAGCAGCTTTTGCTTTTTCAATGCATTCATCATACTCCCCACAACGAAAGGCTTTCACCCTCTTGGACTTTTCAAGGTTATACCAATCCCTGCATCAATGCATCAAGATTAGACCATATCACATGCTAACTAAACACCTCATTAATACAATAAGAATAATTAGTCATGAGAGTGAGCAAAAGGAAACAATGCAAGTTTATTTATAGACTTGGGATGTTCTCCAGATGATAAAAAGAGACAAAAAATTGTGTCATGATTACAAACTTGAAAGTCATAGAAAAGATGTCCAACTCTATCAGTGTTAAAACCATTCAAAGAGGAGGTGCCTTGAGCAATGTATTGCACGACTATCTCATGTACTAGCACTTTTAATGTCAAAAGCCATACTCTATACCTCTAAGGAAATAGTCAAACAATTCAGCAAGAACCGTTACTCATCTCGATTCAGCACACAAAGCAACTCCATAAAGCAACCATATACGACCAGCTCAAGTAACAACTGATAATCGAGGCACTTTTTATATGCAGAAGCTAGAATCTCACGATACACCCTTCCCCATCCTAGTATCAGATCATAATATTCAACCTTAAATTAAGATAAAATTCTTACACTAAAGCTGGCTCAAGAGAGGAATATCAGTTGTTCAGATTAAAAGATACAACCCTTGAGAAACAAGATTTCCTGAAGCATCTGTTGCGTAAACCATGAAATCAGTATTTTTAAAGGGTGGTGAAATTGGCACCCCCTTTCTTCACATTTTCAAGCAAAAGTGTGTTGGAAATACACACAAAACACAAAGAAGGGGGTGTGGTTTGTAAAAAAAGGGGTGCCAATTTCACCTCCCTTTTTAAACTGTAAAATATCGTTCTCTTCCAAAACAATATCTTCCTACCAAGCATCAGAACGATAAGACTATGACCCACCAACTCAATGAATACTATGCCAGTGCAATGCTTCTTATGTTCTATAAATGCATAACCTCACATCCTTAAAACTACCTTGTTTCTCTAATGAAACAGTGACTTAATCACCAATGTGATCATCTATACATCTAAACTGCACATCTCCAACCCAAGCAGGCAGGGATAGCCAAACTTAAGTTGCAGTTATTCGACACAATCAGGGTCATGTGCAAGACATAAGTTATCAAAACACCAAAGACCACAACAATCCACTAACCAAGTCGAAACTCCCCAGCAAGTTGTTAACACTAATGAACCCACAAACCAATTTTCTCACCTATCAAGGTCTCTAATTCCACTATCTCATAACTACATAATCAGAAATCTAAATTTTAAAAATCTAAAGTGAAAACTGAAAAAGTGAAGCAAGCACTCACACGCTTGCGTCATCGCGGCCGAGAAGCTTCACCGGAGTACCAACTCTAGGCGAGATGATGAATTCATCGGACAACTCCTCCGGGCCCACAACCCGACCCGGCCACCAGGATCCGTTTCGGCGTCGGACCCACACTAAACTCCCCACCGACCCATCAATGTCATTGTTACAGCCCTCGCCGGAGCTCCCCATCTCAACAAAAACCAAAATAAACAATAAGTAAAACTCTGATCTGAAAAACGCAAACTTTCAATCTCCGCCGTCCATTCCCTCAGCCACAGTGCCGCCCTGAGCTTCAATTTCACCCAAAAATGCATACACTCCCCTTCAACCTAAAAAAAATCAACAAAAATTCGATTACTTCAAACTCTGCATGCATCAGAAAAAACCCAGGATTGCCTTTCAAAAATTGAATTGAAATAAAATAGAAACCAGTAGATGGAGAAAGCAATGACCTGGGGTGAAGGGTTTAAGGAGAAGGATCGAATCAGCACCGTTTTTCAAATACTTGGTTCTTTTTTGAAAGTTAAGTGCTTTAGTTTTATTTAAATTTTCTGATTTCCGCCGGTGGATTTTGGGTTGAAAAGTTAATAATTGGAAGCTGGGTCATCTGCCGTTGAGTCTCGTCAGTGTAAGGGTATGAAGAGAGAGAGAGAGAGAAGAGAGACAAAAGGGTCGGTGTTTTGGTGTGACGACAGAGAAAGAAGAAGGGGAGGTTTTGAGATATGAGGGAGAGGCAGAGAAGAAATAAATTTACAAAGAGCTGTGAAAGAACAGACAAAAAAGAAAAAAGAAAAATAGAAATGAGGGGTAACCGTATTTGTGGTTAATACATACGGTGGGTTGTATCTGTATACGATGTGGGTTTTGGAATCAACATGTCTGCATTAGAGCATCTGCACCGGCGAGCAGCCGGACAGATTTTGATCGAGCACGCCGTGGGGCAGAGGGGGGTTTGCTCGAGCAAACTCGTTTTCGAGCTCGCACCGGCGTGCTGGTGTTCGCCCAGTCAACGGCGACGATTTGCTCGTCCAAACGCTCGCGCAAATTTTGCTCCGGCGACTGCTCGACCGCCTGGCGGATCCCACGGCACGTGGGCGACGTCAGGCGCGTTCTGTTATTTTTTCTATCTGGCGCGTGTAAAAAAATTAAATTTTTTACGGACCAACCAGGCGGTGACACGTGGCTTACCGGCTGGTAAAATCAAGTCAAACGGTCAAATCGATCCAACGACTCAGATTTGAATCAGAAAGTAAGATCCAACGGCTCAGATTTGAATACAACAGCTACTGAAAAATCAGAACGGAAATAAACTGAAAAATTGTTAAAAAATTGTTAAAAAAATCCCAAAAATTCTCAAACTCTCCCAAATATTTGCCTATAAATACTACTTCAATTTTTGCTCAACTCACACCAATTTGTGCACAACAAATTACACTTCTCCTTCCATCTCCTCTCTCATTTTGTTAATCTTTTCTTCCAAAACAATGGGCACACATTGGCTTCCTTCCATCTCCTCAATTATTTTGTCGACGACGCTATCTCGCATTGACACGTGTCGCATCGTAATTGGTCGAAAATCTTACCGGATTACTTGTTGAATTATTTGGTCAACGACGATATCTCGTAGCGACACATGTCGGATCGCCATTGGTCGAAAATCTCATCGGAAATCTAGTTCAATTATTTTACCGACAATGACATATGGCGGTGACACGTGTCAATTTTTAATTAGTCAGAAATCTTTTCGGAAATCTTGTATAATTACTACCGATAAAGACACGTGTCATATTATTATTGGTGATAAATTTATCCGGTAAATCTTTTTTAAACATTTCACTACATGACAAAACTGATTTGCTTGAAGCAAATAATGAATGGGTGTGTGCAAAACTTGATTTGCTTGAGCAAATCTTGGATATATTTTGCTTGAAGCAAAATTTGCTCTTGCTTTGCTTCTTGCTCTGCTCATGGGTTTGGATGCTCTTAGAGCATCCGCACATATTTGTTCCTCTTTTTTTGTTTGGTCTAAATCATCTTCCATAGAAAAAAGTTGAGGCCAAGATTACAACGGGAGAACACTTAACAAAGCAGAAAGCAAATAACATTGAAGACATAGCTTCAATGGATCCCCAAGACTCCTGAGTATTACACAAACATAACTAAGGAGGCCCTGGAAGACCATCACTCGAAAGAACATTAGATAAGAAGGTTGGGGGTACATGTACCCAAACACTTTTGCACAACCTTAATTTACCATGTTTTGTAAGTGCATCAGCAACTTGGTTAGCATTTTTAGATATCCACTTCCAAGATACGTATCTGAGTAGGTTTTTGATGCGATGAAATTCCACGAAGAATGGATAGCACCTCCAATTCACATTTGCCGTATTCTTCCTCATATCCTTGATCAACATCTTTGAGTCTGACTCAATTTCCACCTCTTGAACTCCTAACTCAGTTATGAGGTTCATTCCTTCCACCAACGTTGCTGCTTCTACTTTGATGGGAGACGAGGCAGTGATGCAGTGAGCAGAACTAACAATAAAATTCTCCGTATGGTCTCTAATCACAACACTTGTTCCTCCCCTCAAATTTCTTGTCCCAAACTCCATCCGCATTCATTTTAAAACTCGAGCTATGTGGTCTCCAAACCTGATCACTTACTTCCCCGTCCCTAGTAGAGTTAGCTCTTATCGTTAGCTCTAATGCATGGTAAAGTTTACATTGCATCAAGCTAGCTCTATAAATAACTCACATTGGGTCTAATCCCTCACCCCTGTAAACTTGAGGGCATCTGGACTTCTATATTTCCCACATAATATTGCAGATTTCAGCAAGTACCTCTTTAGTGTTGACTCTACTAGGAATGACATCAATTGTATTCAATAGCCATTCGCCAATAGTTGTCACCCTTTCTTTGTCCACTCTCAAGCCAAACATACTTCTAAACCACACATTTTGTGTTCAAGGACAAAGAAACAGACAATGCTCCATTGACTCCTCAAAACCTCCATAAATTGGGTACAACGGGGATGTAGTGACTTTCCTCTTGAAGAGGTTGAGCAAGCAAGAAGTAGCTTTTAATAATACCTTCCATATAAAATGCTTTACTTTTGGAACATTGACCTTCCACACAACATTCCATACTCTATTATCCACAATATGAGAACTAGAGGAAGAAGACAGAGAGATGTTAGGCTTAAAAAGTAATATGTACTCGAATTTGACAGAGTATATACCTGAATTTTTTGGCTACCATATCACTTTATCAATAACCCTTGTGTCCCCAATCTTAATGGCCTTGATTTCCTCAGCTTCCTCCTTTGGGATGAAAGACTCTATATGGTCAATCTTCTACTATTTTGCTTCAACATCCATAACCACATTTGCTCGAAGTGGAGTGAATCTATTTGAAATTTAAATTGGATGAATCTTCCCATCTGCCACCATAAGAATCCATCTATCTCTTCACGTACTAACAACAAAACCATCATTTACTTGCCACCTCGTATGCTTTTCTACAACATCTTTTCTTCCAACAAGTTTCTCCATGCCCAAGAAGCTCATGAACCGCTCTCAGCTTGTAGAAAGGGTCGGTCATGAAAGTATCTTGCTTTTAGGATTCTAACCCATAAAGATTGGGGATTCCTCAACACACTCTAGTACTGTTTTGCTAGTAATGCCACATTATAGGACTCAATTTCCCTAAATCCAAGGCATCCCTCTCCTTTTGACAAACAGAGTTTATTCCAAGCTAACCAATGAACCTTGTAAGAACACTCATTTCTTCCTCACTGGAAGGAAGCTGTATCAAAGTTCACCGCCTTGCATCAGGATTTTAGGAGCTTGAAGAGTGACATCGGGTAAGCTAGAATTGTCGTGGCTATAGCTTTTATCCATTGAGCTTAGCTCTCACCCGATCTCTAATATATGCTAAAGCCTCTGCCTTAGACCTACCCCAATGTGTAGGCAAACACAAGTACACTCCAAGAGATATAGATGGCTCTACTTCTAGAATTTCAGCAACCTCATCCTTCACATTCAATGGAGTGTTAGGAGAGAAAATTAGTGTGGATTTCATGGTGTTTACCTCTTGTCCCAAGGCTTGGAAAAATTCATCAAAAATTTTCTTAAAAACCACACAATTTTTCCTCATAACTCTCATGAAGAAAATCAAGTCATCTGAAAAGAAAATGTGCGAGAGACCCGTGTAATTCCTACTAAGCTTTACTCCCAGCAATCTTCTATCCACAATGGCTCTGGAAATGTTAGTGGATAGTACTTCACTTTACCAACAGAAATAGGTACGGGGATAGAGGGTCCCCTGCCTCAAGCCTCTTGTGGGTTTGAAAGACTGACTCGCCTTCCCATTGATCTAGATTGTGAATGTGACCGAGGACATGCAATTCAATACCACAGATATCCAAACCTCATGGAATCTCAATCTATGCATTGCTGCTTCAAGGAAGTCTCACTCAATTTGGTCATATGTCTTGTTCATGTCTACCTTCAATCCCAACTCATACTTCTTTGTTGAGAGTTGTTTGGCTTTGATTTTTCTCCAATCAGGTCATTGCGAGTGGAGTAATCGCAAACTGTCTCTTTTCTTATTCGCAGTTGTTGTTGTGCTGTATGCGAGGCGTGCCACTGCCGAGGGCAGAATGTAGTAGTGTAATGCACCGCGTAGTCTCTGCTTCTTATCAAGCGATTGGAGTAGGGAGAGCACCAACCTCACTCGTTGAGTTCTACTTGTCTTGATTCAAGACGTAAGCTTCACATCTCTCTTCTTGAGCCACAAAGAATCGATACTTTACACCCTCGAGTAAGTATAAAGCAAAGCAATCCTAAGGACGAAGTGTTGAGAACACTAGATAGTGTGACGCCGTAGATCTTAAGAATCCTCACGCTTTGTCGGGTGACCTAGATCCTGAATTTGCTGTCACCGGTTGTTTAGCTTGAATGAACCTTCAAATCTCCACGCTCTGTCGGTGGCCTAGATTTTGAGTTCGCTGGTTGCTAGTTGTTTACTCAGAGTGAGTAAATTTGCTGGTGCGCAAATTTGTGTATGTGTGTAGATGTCCGCAAATCTCTCTGCTTCGTCTATTTATAATAGTAGGACTCACATCCTCCTCACTTGACAAGGTAACAATTATTAATCAGGAATGATATTCGGCCTTTAGATTTCTTAGATGCTCCAGGAATCGCATAGATTTCTTTCCGGATTTGCAGCTAGATATCCTTCCAGATTCGCAGCTCGACATCTCACTAGATTCGCAGCTAGTTATGTTAATTGAGCCACTTGTACCCTCAAGACCCAAAAAACATCTGAATAAATGTTTAGTTTATTTTGGGCCCAAACAAGAGTATTGTTGTCACCATTTTCGGTGTTACAATTGACCTTTATGCCTTATGCCTTCAACCAGATATTCAAGATCATCGATTATGCTTCCCCTGATTGATGGAAATATGTTCAACCAGATCTACTACATGACAATTCAACACACATATAAGATAGAGTTTCATTTGCTCCACGCTGAGTCTTAAACCGTCGCTTACCCAGGTGGAAAACATATCGAACGCTGCGGTAAACTTTGTTTTTCACAAATTTCTTCACTAACTTCAGATCTTTTCGAATTCTTAACTTAGTTTCCGATTTGGGAATGATAGGATTATCTTGGTTTAACATAATCATGTGTACTAGATTGTTGGATCATTTTGCATCCTCTACCTTAGTTCTCTTTCTTGAGCCAAAGGTATCTTTGTTTTTACTCTTATACTTCTTTATTGCCTTCAATACTTCTTCATTGTCCATAATGGTGGGCTATAGCTAGGGATGTCAACGGGTCGGGTCGGGGCCGGATGTTGGGTAACCGAACCCGGAATCAACCCGTTTGGGTTTTCATCCGACCCGAACTCGTCGAATATATAATACCTGAACCCGATCCGTTTACCGAATAAAAAAGAAGAAGATAAAAATATATATAAAATAGAATTATATATATACTATTCTATAAAAAATATATACAAATATATATATATATAAATTAGATATAAATTATAAAATATTACAAATTTCATTTTAAAAAATAGGCGGGTCGAGTTCGGTATATGCATATCTGTACCCGACCCGAACCCGCCACAATTCGGGTCTGTAAATACTCGATACCCGTTATTTGGCTTAAAAATCGGGTTCGGGTCGGACGGATACCCACGGGTTCGGGTTATTTTGTCATCCCTACCTATAGCACAGAGGTTGCCTTTTGCTTCAGATTCTCTATTTACCAATCACGGAAAGTTATTGCTGCTTCATTAATCTTGTCTAGTCTAGAGCATGGCCGAACTTGAGGCGAGGCGAATGAGGCGGCCGCCTCAGGCACTAAAATTTTAGATAACCCAATTTTATTTTTTTAGATATGCCTATAAACACTTTAAAAAAAATTATTCATCTAAAAAATATTCAAAAACCAGTGAGATGGTAATATTTAAGTAATTTTGTAACGTCTTTGAGGAAGTGTGTTATGACCTGAATTTTTATTTATTTTCTTTTTATTGATATGTTGATGAACATCAGTTTTCTTTTTATGTACGGTGTTGGAATATTTTTAGTTATTTTTTTATATTATTTCATAATATTAGTTTATATTGATTTTGATTATAGGTTTGTATTTATCTTGTGATTAAAAATTCAACATAAATGTCTGCATACATATGTTTTGGATTTATCTTGGTGTTTACCTATATTAGTAGATACGGGAATGACGTGAGAGTATATGTTTGAATACTCATGTGATATAAATTTGTAATGCGTTTGAGAAGATTAGTTTGATTTATTTGTTTATATTTGGCTTATGGTTAACAAATCAAATAAAAATGTTAGTGTACATATAGTTTGAATTTGTTTTGTGTGATGGATATGAGAATGACGTGAGAGTAAATTGGTTTGGATAACTATGACATAACTTTGTATAATTGTTCGTTTTGTTTTTACATGGCCTATTTTTTGGCAAGACAATAAGAGAGCACTAATTTTGATTTTCGCTTCAGGTCTCAAATTCTTAGATTCAGTTATGCTCTAGAGTTTTCATTTGATTCAACTTAAAAAGGAGGAACACTGGAAAAAGGAGGAACAAGTGATTTTTGGGTGGCTGGAGCTTTGTTGAGTGGAGTTGTTCGGAGAGACAGAAAGATGAATAGATCAAATTTGTGTGTTGATGGAGAGAAAAGAAGAAGTCGCCTAACCTCAATCCGCTTGGGACTATGGGAGACGAAGTATGATTAATCAATTGCAATAGCACGGCCTCGACTTGTCACCGAAAGAGGGGGTTGACGGATGATTGGGGCCAAGGTAAAGATCTCCCAGTCCCAACAATTTGGATTTGACTGCTTTGTTTTAGAAATCGCATTGGAGATGAGGATTACATGTGTATTTTCTCTGAGCCAAGGTATACATGGATGCATTTATCATCGACTTCTATCTCATTTCTTGCGATTTTGTTTTTCATCTTCTAATTATTATCGGGTACCTATCTAATAACAATCCATTGTTGAACCCCAAAAGTCAGAAAAGATTTTGCACTTACTTCTTCTTTGGCATTGCATTTCAATTTTTGTTTTACTTGAATTATGCATGCCATTTCACATAACCTGTGAATGAGTGAAGAAGTTTATTGTCACAGAAATTCTATGAAAACTTGAAAGCTTATGCATCTGTAAGTGATTCTTGTCGATTTTGTTATGTATTCGATATCCGAATGCTTGTTGACTCGAACAAAAAATAGGTAGTTCTTTAGCATAGATGTAAAAAAGCCGAATCTAGCTAAATATCAAAGTATTCAAATTCAACCCACTTGTTCGTTTATCAAATTCGAGCACAAGGTCGAGCTTAAGTTATTTATTCTGAGTCCGAACTTGAGCCGACTAACACACACACACACACACACATATATATATAGGTAAATGCGCATACTTAAGAGTAAATTAACATCCTCGCTAAATTCCCCGAGGCCCCTAGTCTTGCTCAATGTCTGAGACTGCACCCAGACCCTTTTCGTCGTTCCGGCAGTCTGACGGTCTTGTCCCCGTCCCTATCACCATCTCTGGTCAAAACCTAGATCCTAGTGTTTGGACCATAAAATAAATCTTAATCATTTAGTTATGATTAAAGCCCATAGACCGATTATTGCCGCCCATTTAGTAATTTCATTTCGGAAGAGGATAGAAGATTGCTTCGCCTTAATCCTTATTGAGCAAGGAAAATTCAACCTTGTGAATCCAGTAATGATCGTTTGAAGATTCAGATTTTATAATCCTTATAGCTTAAGGAACACGCTTGGACGATTAGTATAAATATAGTTTCCCATGGAGAGAAAGAGGGACCCCTCTCCCACACAAATTTGCTCTAAGCAAACTCAACTAATCTCGCGAGAAAAACCAGCAACGACGAATCTAGAATTCTCACCATACAGGGCATGAGAAGTTTGACAATTCCCTCTTATCAGACGACGACAAACAAAGGAAGTTTCACCAGACATGGTGTGAAGGTTTCAACGATTAAAGGAGTCACTAGGCTAAAGACATCGATTTTTAATCATATCCAATGTTTCTCAACACACGCCAAGAAGATTGCTCTGTGTTATACCAGACAGTTTGTATAAGGCATCGATTTTTGTGATTCTACAGCAAGATCATGACACAAGTCCTAATCCGTTAGGCACAAGCCCTAGAACACTAAGCAAAAAGAATCTATCAAGTGAGGTTAGTGCTCTCCTATTTGCCATGTACCTCCTATTTTGAGAAGGAGCAAACACTATTCATCGAATAGAATGAGCATCAGATATTTTTCCTGCAACGGTCCAAGAAAAAGCACATCTTATTACTATTCATCTTTTTTTAAGTTATAATTTTGGTCTCGTTTTCTTCACGGAAGTTATAGAGGAAATTAATACAAGCTCATGTGTATTTTTTTGGATGTTTTGGAGATCCGGTCTATTTATTATAAAATTTAGAAATTTTTGAGTAAAAATAGTTTATTAAATTTTTTATCCATTGTTAATATTTCTTATCCCTTAGATCTACTTATCAACTAATATGGGCCATTGATTTTCAGTGGTGGTTGTGGATTAGATTACAAAACTAACTTCGGGTGAAAAGCAACCTGTTTCGTGGACCCGGTCAGATCCTTTGCCGCTCCGGCGACTCTGCCATCATCTCCTAAGCTGACCTTAACATCTGCAAGCAATTGTCGTCTCTGCTGCCTCAACCTCTCAGTCTCAACCACGTCATCACTCGCCACATCTCCATCATGAGGGAAAAGGTCTTCGGGTCGGAGTGAAGTCCATGTCCTCGTACCCAACCGTCTTCATCGTCGAGAAAACCATGTCCCATCTGAGCGCCGAACATGTTGGTCGGGTTTTGGTTGTCAGGTTTTGGAGGCAGGCGACCGATGTTTTGGTAGGGGAAAGAGCAAATCTAGTTTGAAGAGAGAAGGAAAAGCAGTTCGACCTAGATGCCTGGCAGTGGGCTCCGCCACCTGCTCGTCCTCTCAAACGAGCAAAAACTACTCAAGCTACCGATCAACAAGCGGTCGACTAGGCTTAAAACCACTGTTGCATCATTTTTTTGGCCTGCTCCTCATATTTTTGCCCTAGGCTTGCCACTGCTTATTCTATTAACCCATCTGGTGCATATGCTATTACAAAGGCTACACTCAAACTCCTCTCAAGAATCTTGGCCTAAGTGTCACTTAGATGAGTAAATTCTGGCTTCTCAAATCAATTTTCATTCATGGGCTACCTGGCCTAAAACTTCCCAAGAGCAGATGCATCGTATTTGTTTTTTCCCGATCAAGACTCAAATCTTTTGCAATTCAAACCTAATATACAATGAGAATTGCGACAAAACTCATGTCGATCAAACCAACAAGCATGTTTTGCCTTCCATTTTGGTCGATTGAATGAAAAGTGGTGGGGCCTATAGTACATTAAAACCTCGATAATTTAATACTCGATTAATTAATAATCTTGTTAAAATAATATTTTTTGCCAGTCCCAACTTGAGAACTTGAATATTAATTTAATACTCGATTAATTAATAACCTCGCTAAATTAATAAATTTTTTCAGTCCCGAGGTTATTAATTTATCAAAGTTTTACTGTAGTTTACCCATGTGACTGCTAAATAGTCCATTTGCCTCTTGCATGCAGGCTGCAGCGCTGCATTTGCTCTTAATTGGTTAGTTTTGGCTTATAGAGCAAGTTCGCTCATTCAATTTAGTGATAGCATCAATGTATATGAGTTTCGATGAATGAGGTCAGTGAATATTCATTATTTTTTTAAAGGATATTCATTAATTTTTTAGTTGTATTCGCTCGATTTTTGTTTTATTTATTAACCTATTTTATGACGGTTGAAGAGGTGACAATTTTATAAGTCGTCATACGGCAATGGGTTCATGACCCAAGTCAATTATTACACGAGTAACGTACTCACACATGTCAATTTGTGTCCCAACAAATTTCTACTAATGGAAACTAGCTTTTAAGATGTTTCTCCTTGTTGGACTGCAATAATTAACGCGGTAACCAGGCAAATACCTCTTGGTATACTTGCTCTTAGTTGTAAGGGAAACTCTAACAAAGGGGTTAAAGTTGGATTTGTAACTTTTTCCAGCTTTCTCGATCTCCAATGATGGAAATTGGGAGCTTGAATTCGAAATTGGACTCAAAATGGGAGCTAGAACCAACTTTCAAACTAACTCCAGCTCATGTGGGCCCCATCAAAATTTGAAAATCATATTGTTCACTTGTTGATCCCACGGCAAATAGTGAGTTTAATTGAATAAGAATTGGTGTGAGTTAATTTTTAATTGAATGAAATTGTATTCCAAGTCCTTAAGATAGAACTTATTCAATTAAATGTGTGAGAGACCAAATATGAAATTAACACTTGTTGATCCCATTGTTGGAGATGATGGAGTTGAAGCAAGATGAAAAGTCATAAAGATGAGCTAAAATGACTCCAACTCCACCAAATGACTCAACCATGGTTGGAGCTGCCCAAATGTGATAACTTAGAAGAAGAAAAAGGCTCACATGTTAATGATGTTATGATCATCCGTCAATCACAATAAACTAACACAAAAGCGTTAATATTCTGATCATAATTATGATCCAACCAGTGAAAATAATTATCCAAATATGAATGAATTATAGTCATTGACCCAATGTCACATTAAAATTGGCCCAATGTTACATAGCTCCAATTCCACCAAAGAACTTTACTCGATGACCTAACAAGTTATTAACAAGGGCATATGTTGGTGTCTGCAAAAGAAGGTAATGGGTATGCAATCCTTGAATATATTGTAGAAACTAGTGTCGAGAGACAATGGAGGATAAATGTGGACTCAGATCCTCTCTTAACTTCCATCTCCTAACTTCTACCTAACCATTGCATCTTACCATTCATTCTAATGGTGTGGTCACTATTTATATTAGTTGTTTTTTTGTGTGTTTTACAATATGATGCACCTTATTTTTTCTCTGTTTCCATCTCACCCACTTTCATCCTGTGTTCTTCATTCATCTCTGGTTTTTGAAAAAATGAAAGGGTGGGGCCCAGATCTCAAAATGATTTACAATCAAATCTAGATACAAGAATACTAATTTAAATAAACTCTAAAGCTAATTAAGCCACACAAACCCAAAATGAAATTGCACCCGATCCCCGAACTCTTTAAGAGTTGGTGAAGATCTTGTAAGTCTCAATGCTCTTCATGTTTTCACTTGCCGTTCCAACCTCCTTGGCCATTTTTTCCGGCCTTGGGATTCTACTTTGCATGAGACAACTCGACCTCAATGGGATTTTATTCCCCTGGTTTCTTCTCGACAGGTTTCTTCACTGATTTAGGAGCATTGGAATTGATAAAGAAAGGGTTGATGTACAAATTTAGGAGAGCGGAAAGAAATGTCACCATTTAAAAAAGCATATGGAATATTTCTAAAGCAAATGACTTGAAGTCTTAACTAAAGCTCTTGGTTTAGGAGAAGGATTACAAGCTGTTGAGAACAAAGAAGATACAACTACCGATGGTTTCTAGTGAGATAAGTTCTTCCTTCTCTCTAGGTTTTTGGTGGGTCACCCTCTGGTTTACTTTGGACCAAGTTAAGTTTGCTTATCTATTTCTTGTCTCCTCGTTTAGTTTCTACCATCTTTCTGTCTACCATTTCTTTGGTTTGTACTAAAGGTTTAATCTGTCTCATTATTTCATAATATTCGATTCTTGTTTCTTGTATCTATTCTTGGATCTTTTCTGGATTTATTTTTGTCCTCTTCACTAGATTATTCTAGTTGTGTCTTGTTATTTCTTTCTTAGATCTTTTGGTCTGCCTGCTTTACCAAGTGGTAGTTTTAGAAGTTGTGACTTCTTATAAGTCTCATGATCATTTGGCTAACCTCTTGGAGGATTCTCTCCATTTGGATGGCCCTGGTCACCCAGTGCTCCTCCTTGGGTCTATTATTGTTGATGTGGTTCCTAATATTGGTGGAATCAAATGACCATTACGTAGTGCATGAAGAAGTTATGGCAAGTTCGATATTACCTTCCTCAGACGCAATATGTTATCTATTAAGATGGATCAAGAGGCGGCTAATCGAGTTCTTCACGATGGCCCTTGGAAGGTGGATAACCAGCATTTTTCGGTTATGTCATGGCACTCTCACTGATCGGTACACAACGGACCTCACTTTAGGGTTCTGTTATGGGTGCAAATTAGAGGGTTGGCGAGTAACAAGATGACTAAATAGAATGCCATTACTATCATCAATGATATTGGGGAAGTCATGAAGACATAGGAGATCTCTGAGGAAGATGTTGCTGCCAGAGGTTACCTTCATGTGCAAGTATACATTAATGCTTGCAACCTTCTCCCAACTGGTTTTAGGGGCCTAGCTATGAGGTCAGTGCGGTGGGGGGTTCCAGGACAAGGATTGAGTATGGTTTTGAGAGTCTTGGAAGTTTTTGCTAGAATTGTGACCATCTTGGTCATGTTCTTAACAACTGTCGTAGGAAGATGGTTTCTTCTCCTACTGAGAGGAAGGAGCAGGGATTATGTAATAGTCTATGGATGTCGTGTAAGTGTCACAAGAGGTTTCTATGGTCAAACCCAGGAACTTGTTTATTGTCCGGAGGCCTCCTCCACTTATAAAGCCTAGTCCTAATGTGATACATCAAAACACGGTGTCGACGGGTTATGTGATTATCACGGAGCCGGAGGGTTCTTCTGGCACTGTTAATAGGTCGACTTCTCCTTATTTGAGATCTGCTGTGGCATTGCACGACGAGAAAGGAATGGCAAATTCTGCAGAGGTTCCATTGCTCCATATTTTTCTTTGTGGACTGGGTTTGGGCTGGAACATTAGTTAGCAGAGTGTGGGGACGATTCAACAACTTTCTCATACTTATTTGGGGGGTATGCATGCAAAGTCCACCCCTAGTTCTTTAGCCCTTGCTGAGGAGGTGGATGGGAGTTCCCTATGTCTGATGGGAAAAAAATCTTCTGATGGATTTGAAGGGACATATGGAGTGCTTTTAGGCTACCTTCCTCGAGCCCAAGACTTGAAGAGTGCATGTTACAACTCACTGGACCTATATGTACCTTTGATTGGAGCGAGCTACCCTTGGGATGTGAGTATAATATGTCATATCAACTATAACATGATAGGGACTAATAGAGTTTTTATGGTTGCATCTCCTCCCTCAGGTACTGGCTCTATTACAATTTTTTTGAATTCCACTGATAAAGCTAATAAGGGGGAGAGCTAGAGAAGTAGCCTTTATTCTTGGCCTAAGTGGGTCTAGGCCAAAATGGATGTGAGCATTGGCTCATGTGGTGTGGGGACTATAGGAAAATGGAAAAAGGCCAAGACCCATAGATTGGGTGAGTTGTATCATAATCTTAAGCCTAGTTCTTCTTTGAAATCTAGGAATCACACGTGTGAGGGTATGGAGAATGTGAATTTTGAGCCTCTGGGTGTCATGAACCAAGTTGACTTATCCTCCACTGGAGCAGAGGGGGGCCCAACTAACTTTGGAGTTGGGCTTGGGAAGTAGTATCCATTTTGCTCTTATTCAATTTGAGTACAACTCTTTGGGTTCGAACAAGGGCAAGGCAATCGTCCTATATTTACCACCTCGGTTGAGTAATGGACCTTCTCTGACTGATCTCTCACCTCTGAAGACTTCCCATTTGTCTTCGAATTTTCCATTACATCTTCTAGCATTGGAAGGACTACCTAGCTCATATTTATGAAAATCACTTCAATTGAAGAGGTTGTCCTTGGATCGTAAGTAGACGGGTCCAACAAGGGAAGATAAGTTTAGAGATGTGGAAGTGAATCATGATAACCAAGAGGGTACCACGATGCATGATGTGCTTGTGCGTGTGGGGAACCTTATTGTGAGGCATGTTACGGCAAGAAAATCTAAGCCTCGATCGATGGAATCCTCACTGAAAGTTTATAATAGAAGAAGAAGCGTTCTGGATCTCAATCGTGAACCGAGTGTGGAGCCAATTGAGAAAGGAGAAGAGATGGAGGCATCATTTGGGCGTCAAATTATTGCAGGTATGACTACTTTGGATATTTGGTGTGATGCTAACTGTGAAGGTAAATCTGAGGAAAGTTAATCATCTCCTCTAGGCTATGGTGGTTGGCCAATTTCAGCCACAGTTCCAAAATGAGTAAAACCCTTGTCTGGGGCAGCCCTTGACAATCCAGTACTTGGGTGAGGTCACTCACAAAAATGATCCTGAGATTGTTTTTCTTTGTGAAACCAAGCAGCCGAAGTTCTAAACTGATAAAGTGAGGAAACACTTGGGTTTCTACAAAGGCATTTCTATTGAGCATATTGGAGTAGCAAGATGTTTAGTTCTTTGGCGGAAACTGTCTATGACTGTGGATGTGATTTACAAATGCAAACACTATATTGATATTATTGTTATGAATGGTGTGGATGACACCTCGTATAGAGCTACTTGGTTTTATGTGCCTCCCTATAGGAGCGAAAAGTTGAGTTTTTGGGAATCTATCAGATATTTGGCGTTGTCAGACTGTAGTATTCCTTGGATTTGTATTGGCGATTTCAACAACTATCTTTATAGTGAGGAGAAGGTCGGAGGGGCTACTCGAGCATGGAATCATCCTTGTTATCTTTGGGAATTCATGAACTCCAACCTATTATTTGATCTGGGTTTTGAGGGGCAAAGATTCACTTGGGATAACATGAGAGTTGGTGATGATGTTATTCGTGAGAGGTTGGATAGGGCTGTGGTCAATGGCGTTTGGCTTATAAAATGGCCCAATTCTACTATTTTCAATTCCATAAGAGTGGGATCAGATCATTGTTCGATGATTGTTTCCCTATCTCTTGTTATTCATATCCACAAGATGATGTTCAAGGTGGAGGTTGTCTGGTTGGAGAATCTGAAGTGTGATAGTGTGATAAAAAAAAGCATGAAATAGTATTGATGACCCTAACCCTTTCTTATCATTGTGTTATAAGCTCAGTTGTCGTAAATTTGCTTTGCTTTGTTGGAAGAAGGCAATCTTCCCCAACAACAGGGTAACCATTTCTTCTCTCTCTGAGGAGCATCGAACAATACAAGTATGGCTACTGTGAATAGAGTGGATGAGGGAGCTATTCTACTTCAATTAGAGAGTTTGTGGGGAGCTGAGAATTCTTACTGGAGGCAGAGAGCTCATGTGGTATGGCTGACCTGTGGTGACTGGAACACGAAGTTCTTTCATCTATCCACCATCCTTAGAAGGAGCCAAAACCAGATTAACAGATTAGATGTGGGGAATGAAGTGTTCTGCACTAATCAAGGAGAGATCAGAGAGATGTTTGATCACTAATATAAGAGCCTTTTCTCTTCAGGTGGCCGATCAACTTGGGGGATGCACTTGATGGGGGTCTCAAAGGTCATTACGAAGGAAAAAAACTCGAGTCTTATTGCTAGATTTACTAATGAGGAGATTAGATTGGCAGTGACTCAACTCAGTGTATGGAAAGCTCTAGGACCATACGACTTCTTAGGGCTCTTCTATGATAATTTTTGAGAAATGGTAAAGGACACTTTTGATGAAGCAGTAAAAAAAATTAATTCCCCTTCTTCCTCAGTTCACTGCCCTAACAAAACCATAATTACATTGATTCCAAAGGTCTTGAAGCCAGACCAGGTTAGCCAATCCGCCCTATAAGCTTGTGTAACAGCGTACAAGATCTTATCTAACTTAAGGCTTAAGTGCTTATGAAATCTTCCATTACTTAAGGCTTAAGAAGAAAACAAAGAAGTATGAGCTAAGACTCAAAATTGGTATGATAAAAGTGTATGATTGTGTCGAGTGGGACTTCTTAAAGAAAACCATGATTAGGATGAGTTTTCATACTAATTGGGTGGAGTTGGTGATGAAATGTGTGAAATTTGTAACTTTCTCTATATAAATTAATGGGAAGGTTGGTCATCCTTTCACCCCTACTAGAGGACTTAGGCAAGGAGATCCTCTGTCTCCTTACCTTTTCTTAATTATGAGTGAAGTGTTTTCTATCAACATTTCAAGAGTTGTTCATGAAAATAGACCGGTGGGGCTGAAACTAAGTAAGAATTGTCCAGGATTATCTCATGTTTTCTTTGTGGATGATTCTCTATTTTTTCTCAATGCTTCAGTGAATAATTGTAAGCAGTTATGGGCATTCTCAATCAGTATTGTGAGGCATCTGGTCATGGTATCAACCATGGGAAGTCTTCCCTTTTCTTTACTCCTAATACCCCAGAGGAGTTGAAAATCCAGATTGCTGAGGTGATTGGTGTGAGTCAGTCGAATTCTCCTGGTATTTATCTCAACTTTCCCACCTATTGGGGAAGTTCAAAGAAAGCGGCATTATCTTATATCCAAGAAAGGGTTAAGAAAATATTGGAGGGTTGGAGTATGGAGTATCTTTCTTGAGCGGGCAAGGAAGTTCTCATCAAGGCGGTTTCTACGGTGATTCCGACATATCCCATGTCTTGCTTCAAGTTACTGGTCTCCTTATGTCGCTCAATAAATTCTCATTTAACTTCCTTTTGGCAGGGTCACAAAGAGGGAGGTGATAAACTCCATTGGTTGGCCTGGAAGAAACTCCGTGTTTCTAAAAAAGATGGTAGACTGAGTTTCAAGGATCTTGAGAGTTTCAACATTGCTCTTCTTGCTAAGTTATCATGGAGAATCTTGAGGATTTCGGAGGCCTTATGGGTTCGGGTACTTAAGGCAAGAGTTTTGATGATATGCCTTTTCTTTTGGCTTTCAAGGGCTCTAGAGCACCGTGGATTTGGAGTAGTATCTTTATGGGTAGGAAAACTATTGAGGTGAACACGAGATGACAAGTCAATAATGGGGCTTCTGTTAGCATATGGAGAGATCGATGGTTACCCAACACATTTGATAGGAAGATTCATCCTCTCCCGACCTTTAATTGGTTCACTCCACTATTAGCAAAATAGATTTTTGAAGATAACAATGATGGTTGGAAAATTAAGCATATTATACATTTCATTCATGTGGAGGAAGCTCAGAATATCAATCAGATTAAGAGAGGTGACCAGAATATCCCAGATAGGTTTATTTGGCCTATGGAAAGAAGTGGGAGCTATAATGTGAGCTCTGGTTACAGATTATCTTTTAAGCCAAAGCTAAACTTCAATGGTGCTTCGGGTTCTAGTGGTGTACACAGGGAAATATGGCAGACTATTTGGAGGGTTGTGGCTCATCCCAAAGTCCAACACTTTATGTGGAGGGCTGTGAATAGAGCTACCCCTTGTTTCAAGATTTTATTTAAGAAGAGAGCATCTCCAAATCTGCTCTTTCCTATTTATGGTGATCATGAGGAGTCGGTAGAGCATTGCTTACTTCTGTATCTATGGACGAAAATGGTTTGGTTTGGAAGCTTTCTTGGCCTTTGTATCACTAAACATAAGGTGACTTCTCTTGATGCCCGGATTGTAAGTACTATTTGCATTCTTCTAATGCAGGCTTCTCAAGGGGAGATCATCCCTATTATGCTTAACTTGAGGTGGGGGATATGAAAGGCACGTTGTGATTTTGTCTATCGGGATGCTCTTTTAGATCCTGATAGAGTGATTGCTGAGGTTGGGATGCTTGATGTGGAATTGAAGATTGCTAGGACTGAAGTTATGAGGCATGTGTTAGAAAATAGGGATGCTTGTCATAGGTGGAAGGCCCACAGCGACAACTGTGTCAAACTTAACATTGATGGTGCTTGGGACTCGACGGATGCTTATGGAGTAGAAGCTATTGTCATAAATTGTCATGAAAATTATGTGGCAAATTAGGCAAAAGTGATCAAAGTGGGATCACCTATTGAGGCAGAGGCTGCAACACTTGTTGAGGGTTTGAAATTATGTATTCACATTGAGTGTGACTCTAAAGAAGTGGTGGAGGATCTTAGTAAGGAAGTAAACAAGATATGTTGGAGAATTTATCCTTTTTCTATTGGAATTCCATAGACTTAAATGACTTCTTTCTCATTTGTCATGGAGCTGGATACGAAGAGAAGCAAACCGAGCTGCTGATGCAGTCGCGAAGCTTGCTAAGTCAAGCTTGTGTGTGTTAACTTGGGTCGACAGACCCCCAACCTCTTTGATCAAGGAGCTGTGAAGTGATGGGGTTCCTGAACCACCATAGTTATCTTTTTTATTGTAACTCAGGGTCTTTAAGGAACCAGTAGTGCTTTCAACTACTGTTATGATTTGTTGTATGTTCTGTTTCCTTTGATTGGCTTCTGCCATCAGTTTTAATGTTAGTTTTCCCTTGAGCAACAAAAAAAAGAACAAATTTGGGAGTACTAGAACTGTAATCAAATTGGGAACCCAACCAATCAGCCATGCTCGAAGGAACCAAGAGGGAACGAACGTTGTGCAGTTTAGTACTAGTAGAAAGAATAACTAAAAAATTATCGTGGCCTTCCAAATCTGATAGATGACTCAGATCAAAGTCAGGTAAATGGTTATGAGAGAGGAGTTAAGAGAGGAGCCTCATCCAAGAAATGTGACCCAAGGTGCTACACCATGCTAGGTAGCTTCTCCTGTTTTATTTCGAGTTCCAAGCCTTTGATTGATATCTGTCCCATATTTCTTATAGATGTCTCGTTGATTATGATTTATTTAGTGCAAAAGCAGAAAAAATATAAGATTCGAGATTACGGTGTTTATTTTTAGTTTTTAATACAAAATGTAGTTTTTAAAAAAAATTGGAAATCGATTTATCATGAATTGAAAAAAAATGGTGCTTCGATGTATTTGTTTATTTTCTCAACAAAAAAAATAATGTATTTGAAAAGAAAAATAAATAAATAAATAAACAAATTAACAAACTGATAAGAGATTAGATAAAAGATGAAGAACCAAAATGGCTATTATCTAAAATTCCTGCATCAAAATCCCGAAACAAAAATAATGAGAAAATAAACTAAGAAGGAACAAGACGCAGCGTTTTGGCGTAGGTTTCCTTCAGTCCAGCTCGCAGTGTGCTTTGCTGATTTGGTTTCAGAGACTCTACCCTGAAAAAAACAGAAGAGCCAAAATCAGAATCAAAATCAAAATCATGACGGGTAACTTTCTCCGAAATTTCATCAAAGTTTTGTTCTTTTGTCTATTTGATTGACCAAGGGATTCTGGGTCCTTACTCAATTACTTGGGTTTTTGCTGTATACTATGATTTTGTGATCAAAGTTGTGATTTTTATTTAAAAAGATATGAACTTTGATCTCATTGCATGTTTGGTGCTGTGAAATTTGTACACCATGGGTGTTATGAACTTGCAGATTATGAACAGGAGCAGGAGATGGAAATTGAAGCATTGGAAGCAATACTCATGGATGATTTCAAAGGTAACTTATGCTTATCCAGATTTGAATAGGAGCTTTTGTGGGTTTTACTTTCATTTTGAGCAATGACATTGAATATGAGCTGTTGTTTGATTTTGTTTATGCTAGAAATTCACTCAAGTGAGAGTGGGTTAAATTCTTCCAAGAAGTGTTATCAAATAACAGTGTTTCCAATGGTATGTTGTTTCCTTCACATATCTGCTCTAGGAATCTGCATCCTCCAACTAATTGTCTTTATACATGTTCATACTTCTTCAACTCTTCATTTGTTAAGTGTGTATTCATATAAACAGGATGACGATGCAGAAGAATTAACGACGCCCCCAGGTGATTTTACTTGTAACTGTTTTAACATGTGCTGAAGAATGTCTTCATTCCTTTTTCATCTTCCGGAGTACTATTTGTTTCTGGGGTTCCCTTGACTGGTTTTGGTTGATTTGGACTGACACTGTTTTGGGAACTTCTGTTTCAGTTCAGCTGGGTTTGATTTTCTCACACACAAATAAATATCCAGATGAGCCTCCACTCTTAAATGTGAGAAGGTATGAGTCCTAGACATATACCAATGCAATCTAGCACTATACATTATTACATTTATCAGTATTGTTAATACAGATGGTAACATTCTTTTTGTCATCTTTGTTGCCTTTATTGTTCTGGATTATGAAATCATGTGCATCCAATCCACTGTATTTGTAAGTGATAAAACCAACCTAAAGGAAATATTGTAAAAAAGAAAGAAAAGAAATATGAAAAAATATACATAACCTCTCTACTAAAAGCAGTGCAAGTTCATATTAACGGTATCTGTCTGCTACTAACATTGTACTGTTCAGCTAAATTAATTGTTTTTTTTTTGGGTGAAAGTTTTGGTGAGCTAAGTATTTCTATCAGTGTTCCCGGTGGATAGTTAGATTGGAAACTTGGTAAATTGGTAAATGCATGCTTGTTTATAAAAATGAATGGTTTGAATTTTCAAACATTTGTCATCTCCAGTGTACGAGGAATACAAGTAGAGCATCTCAGAATTTTGAGAGAAAAGCTTCAGCAAGAGGTAATCTCGAAGACACACTTAATATGTGATATTTAATAAAGGAAATTTCTGATTCTTAACGAACATCTTCGTGAATTTTGGACACTCTTCACTGTGTGAGGTTTAATTACGGAAATGTCTGATTCTTCAAAAACATGTTGGTGAGGTTCCTCACTGTAAATGGAGATGATCATATCTGGTACACATGAGTTTGCAGGGGTTCTTGATCACTGTACTGATAACTGATATTGAACACATAAGTTTATTTGCTAGGTGGAAAAGTAACTCAATTGAGCGCTCTGAACTCATACAAATACTGCTGATTTTCATTCAATTTCTACAGGCATCTGAAAATCTTGGTATGGCTATGATCTACACGCTAGTTACATCAGCAAAAGAATGGCTCTCTGAGCAATATGGTCAAGACACTAGTATTGAGGATGCACGGGCAGAAGAAGCAGCAAAGGATGATGTATTTCCCTTGTCCTATATCTTGTTCTCTTTCCTAATTATCGAGCATAATTTGAGTTTGTCTCCCATCATTCATTGAAAACTATCCATGCAATATCAGAAAACCTTTATCTACATACATGGTAGTTATGTATCTTGATTATTAAAACTTGAGAATATCGATGATATTTAAATTGTGTATTCTGTTCATCTTTATTCTTTAATTTTGCATTTAATTTCAGAACTTGATCGTAGGTATTAGTGAAAGTTGCATTACTAGGTGTATACTTTGTGGTTTAACTGATTTCATCTGATTGAAATTTGAATCAGTTACTGTTGGAAAATGTGTCCTATTGTATAGATGATGCATGAATGCATTGCCTACAGCTGCTGTTTCACACTTTGTATTCGTTCTCTTCTAGATAATTATACCACATGGAGAACCGGTTACTTTTGAAACTTTTCTGAAATGGAGAGAGATGTTTGAAGCAGAGTTGGCACTGGAACGAGCCAAGTAAGTCTTGTTATTACGTGTCTTCATAAAGGTTTTCCTCATTATCTCGGAAACTTTTGGTGGTACAAAATATATAAAAGTACTGACCAGTAACGTTTTTAGCTGATTATGTCTTGCATACAGTTTTTTTCCCTTTCTGATAAATGTTATTTAAAAGGTTCCATGTCATTGGGAGACCTTGCCTTGAAATGCATTTGCCAATGATCTTTGTTTCTTGTGCTTTGGGTTGACTTTTACATGATAGATATAGAACAGGAGAGATAGAAAGAAGGATATATACAAGATGCCTGGGTTGCTTTAGCCAACAGCTGGGATATTTCATAGTTCACATTTCTTCTTCTTTGTTTTCTGGTAGTTTATGTTTGGAACAACAAAGAAATACAGGAAAACAGTGATTATGAAGCTAAGAACAAAGACATTCAGAGTCAACTTTATGTACAAAAATTGTTTGTCAAGAGTAGGACATCTATATGTCCTTGTGTCAGGTCCTTAATTTAATCTCTAACATTGATTAATATCCAGGTTAATGCCCGAGTCTGTACTTTCAGCTCCCAAGGAAAAGAGGCTCACAGGAAGACAGTGGTTTGAATCTGGAAGAGCTTCAGCGGTATTTCACTTTTTGCATACTGTAGACATTAGATCTCATTAGAATTAACAGAAAACGCAACGGCTTATATCTCAGTCTCTATAGCATAGTTAAGTTAGATTCTTGCCTTGCACAGGGAATAATGATCACACTTGTTAGGTGATAAAGAGATCCCCAAATTTTTTCTATCAATACATGAGTTCTTAATATTTATTGCAGTTTACTTGCAAAGATAAATAATAGTATGAATGACCATTTCTATCTTCAACAGAAAGGTGCAACCACAGCTGCAGAAGGATCTGATGAAGAAGATGATGAAGATATTGACTTTGATGACGAGGATTTTGAAGGTAATATTTCTGGGCTGACCCATTCTTATGTTGATGATGCCATAGCCATAGTTCAATAACATGAAATTTGGAAATATGGGTTTGGCTGGTTTCACCAATGAGTTTTTCCTTTTTCATCTAATGAAAAATATGTTAAATATCTTATTGTTTGCTTATTGGCAGATGATGAAGATGATATGCTTGAACACTATTTGGCAACTGAGACAACAGACTCATCCTCGCACTCTTCCCGTAGAGCAGCCAACTGAAATCTGAAAACAACAGAATCCATCAAGAAGATACTCACTTTTGCTGTGTCTTGGTATTTACTTTGTGTGCCTTATCTATATCCTCAATTACATAGAAATGTAGGTCTATGACAGATATTCATCATAGATAACCCTCGGAACTGTTTTGATGTGAGAAGACAATTGCCTTGTAATTGAGAACCATGTAGAGTATTTGTTGCGGGTTGCAGACTAGATATATATACGTATACATTTGGACTTTTCATCAACTTCACGCCAGTGCAGTAACAGTAATTGCTCAATATTTCTGTAAGCTGTTCTGTTTCGGCATGATTGTGTAATGGCAGATCTGCTCATGGCAAAACCACGCATGGGTTTAGGAAATTGGAACGATTACTATGAGACAGGAGGTTCAACTCGTACTGTAATAATGATGATGCAACAAACATGAGTTGCTTTTACTTTAGTAACAAGTCTTAAAAGACTGCCCAGCAAGTAGAGAAAAACAAAAAGATGGACATTTATATCAGAATTTCCAGGACAGCCTGAAACTTTGAATCATCTAACGGTCTGTTTGGATGGAAGTAAATTTCAGTAATTTGAAATTTCATCACTTAAAGTTGTGTGTTTGTATTTCCAGAATTTTATAATTTCCATTCTTTAAGAAGATCGAGAATTTGAGACTCAAATTCTTTATTTCAATTCCCTCTAAATTAGATGTCATTTTACAATTCCTTTCAAATTACTTATTAAAGTTTATATTCTTGTTATTTTTAAATTTCTAAAGAACTCAAACACTAAATTTCACAAATGAAAATATTTAAAATGATGAAATCTAATTTCTCTAAATTAACAATTCTAGTGAAAATCAAGATTACCGCATCTAAACACACCACACCAACTGGTTTGAGACTCTCAAGAGTTTCACCAAGTTAGTAAATACGACAGATCATTATATTATTTGAATCATTATATTATATTTCAAATTTCAGTCATAATCCTACAAATTCAATAGTACAAGAAACATGGGAAAACTAATGAACCAAGTTCTCAACAGAGTCCTTGATTTTCGAGACTTTTCCTACCCTACTTTCTAACTACTACACGATTTCTACTTGCATCCTATGTATAATTTATTCTCCATAAAATTACCATCTCGAACTTTCCAAGTTACAACAATTACATTACATATATGGTACAAAGGAATATGCTCTATTCGACACCGCCTTTACCCAAAAAAAATATAAGGGATCTGCTAGTATGGCAGCTTCCTGCCTTTGTCCTCATTGCCAAAATCATTCACCGTTGATTACAGACATGCGCTTTTGAGGAGCACGCAAATAACTATACAATACTCTTGAATTCTATACACATCCCTGATCCGTCATAGCTTGAGCTAGAGTCAGAAAAGAAGATATGACTGCTCCATGTACCAAATACCTGTCATATACAAAAACTTACTTGATAAATGTCTACACAAAAAAAGAATTTGATCTTCCTGGAGAGCCACTAATGCTTTTAAGTACTCAAACTGACTTCTTGGGTTCATCCAAGTGTATCTTATGATAGCATAAAGTTTATTACTCTTCTAAGTTTCAACAGGAGAATAGATGAGATACTGCACCAATGAATGAGGGAAAGTGAATCTGTAAGGATTCTGATAAGGTCAAGCAATTCTTGACGGCAGCACAATTCAGAGGCCCAATAAGGTCTACCACCACAACCAAAGTTTTCACCATCAAAGCAAAGATTTCAACAATATCTCAGCTAAGTAAAGATACCTTCTATATTATTTCAGAAAAAAAATATATATATACCTTCTATATACTACCCACCAGAGACGTGAGGGGACACTGAATATCAGCCTATCACAGTATTAGTAACAACAAGGAAAAAGACACTTTGAATATCATAAGTTACTCACTCAGGACTTTCTTTGGAGTAGCCAAAGTCGAGCGCGGCTTTAAGGGATTTCTGGTAAGTTTGTTTTATTACTTCCTGAGAATTAAGATTCAAATGAAAATCAGAAAAATAAAATAACCTCAAGAAGTCCAAGCTAACTTTATGTTGAGAGTTAGAAGGGGTCAACATTTCAGATTCACTATACAGGAAATCAAGTTGGTTCCTCAAAACTTAAATTTACGTGAGAGAAAATCATGCTCGGATTCTGAAAATACATACACTTAAACTGTTATACTAGCAAAATGAGGTATCGAGAACCTCACCTGGAGCTTAGACTCAAAGTCCTGTGGTGACCAGTTCACTGAATTACACTCGTGGTTTAATTCAAATTCACCAGCAACCACCTGCAACAGAGCATAAAAGTTGGAAAGAGCAAAAGGGTGAAGATTGCTAGAAGCTATATGTGGATTCATAGCAATATGATTGATTAAACAATGTCTGAACAAAATTAATAACATAAAACTCCCATATAATTTCCCAGTGCCACTTCCATAGAAACGTTTTAAAATTATGATTTGTTAAAGTGGTTCCCCCAACCAAACATATGGATAAGTCAGCATCATCAAACAGCTAGAGACACATAGGACCCTAACATTGTCAGTTATGATAAGCTTCCATAAGAGCATAAGCCCAAAGTGAACTGGTTGAATAACTTATTTATTAAGATAAAAGGAATTCTCCTTGTTGGATATTTATATCTCCACAAATACAATCGGCACTTAATGATGATCTCATGGGCTGCTAAAGCAGTAGTGTTCTTAAGACTAGGTATACCAGCTATTTTAGCTCAACTCCGAACCAAATAAAGTATGACCACGCACCTGAGCAAATTTTTGAGCATGTATTTCAAAGTACAGGTATTCTAGCATGTCTATAAAGCATGAAATGCATAGATAAGAATCATACCCCACCAGCACCAGCAGCCACTGCAGGGGCAATTAGAACATTGGATTTTCTTAGAACATCAACAGCCTCAGGTGTACATGGCATGTTTGAACCTAGACACAGAAAGACAACCATGATAATTATGTTCAATGGTAATCAGTACTCCTTAAGAAAGCAAAAAGAAATAAATAGCAAGTATGCAAGTCAATGGTAGAAACTACCTTCTACTAGTATACGGCAACCTGAATTGACCAAATTCATGGCATCAGACTGATCCATTTCATTCTGGGTGGCACAAGGAAATGCGACATCACACCTTTCATTCCAAGGTTTCGCTTCATCATAGTACTTAGCTCGAGCATAAGTTTTTGAATAGTCTCTGCCCATACCACATGTACAAGCAATGAAACTGAAAATAACTGTACCAACTATACATAGCCATTTGGTAAACGGTTTCAAAACAAAAATCAATAAGAGCAAACCTTAAACTTCTCTGTTGAGTTTTAATCTCTCTTAAAAGTGCTATTTTGTCATAATCAAATCCTTCTTCATCCACCAAATAACCCTTCGAATCTGTGCATGTCATATGCCTCCTTTAGTTTTTCTTTTTGAATGAATAAGGGCAAGTCATAAGAACCTTAATGCTGATATAATTCTAGCAATCCTTCTTTTCTGACACATATAATAAGGAAATGTAACAGAATAAAATGAATTTAATACGAACTAGGTTGATACCTTACCCTATTATACTAACTTTCAAGAAGAACAACAAAAAACACAGGTGAGAGAATGAAAAAGATCTCCAGTCTATGATAATAATAAGAAGAAGAAGAAGAAGAAAAAAGATGATAGAACAATCATCATAAACATGTGTAAGAAACTATCTGGCTTTCTAGATCAGCACATAAAGAGTCTGACTGCTTGGTCCTCTTTGTCAAAATATTTCAAGCTCATATGAGCCGACTTATTCTAACTGGAGTTGGTCTTGTATTGATGGTCTACTGGACTTTGTGGTACTTGGCTGTTGTCTTATACAATTATACTTCATGGACTGCTTATCATTTCATTTTTACTTTCTCAGATCTTTCTTTAAAAAAAATACTATGTAGATATTCTTCAAAATGGATTGCAAGTGAAAATGAAGTGATATGGTATGGATCTTAATAAAGTAAAACATTGCTCAAGACATCCAACAAATACTACTTAAAACATACCAGAAACTGTAATGGGAAGAGCGCCATATGCAATAAGCTTCTCCAGGACATGCAATGCAATTTTTCCACAGCCGCTCACAACACATCTGAAGAAAAGTTCATAAAGAAATATGTCAATAACATATTGCAAAACAACCTTTATATATTCACAGATAATACATATTTAATTGGCTCCCTCGATGCCCTCGGCACAGATAAAGCTGCATATTTTCAATATATCTTTAATTATTTTAGTTTCTGAGTATTCAAAATTGCATGCTTTAGTCTAAAATGATAAGAAATATGAAAGGAGGTGGCCTAAACAGGAGCAAGTAGTCCCACAAGCAAGGCACTAGCTATCCTAGTAATAAAATGTTATTCAAACTTGGAATTTTGGTAGATCTCAAAATCAAGTAAAGCACCTTATTCCTTTAAACTCCTTATTCAGATCTGCAAGCAATAGCTGTGCAAAAAAAACCTGCAGAAACATGGACTTACATCAAATAATGATAGATACCTTCACACCACCACCTCCCCCCTAGGAAATATAGACAAAGAAACACCACCCCACAGATTCAAGGGAGAGTAGTGTTATTCGTTACCAGACCATATCCAGTAGCTTCAGTGCGAAGGCTAGAGCCAGACCAAAATATCCTTGGCCCCATAAAACTTCCCTGCATAAGTGAGGCATATGTTTGAAAAACATAAACACATAATTCTTTACTTCTCTAATATGTACAAATGCAGTCATATATATACATCTATATTTAGAGATAGCTTAGCTTGTTACCATGGTTTCTGGTACCTGAAAATGACCAGCTAGACGTCTATATTGTCCGAAAAGATATCCCATTTCCCGAGTTCCAACACCCATCTCCTCTGAAGGAAGGTCCTAAAGTGTGACAGCATTAAACCAGACATGCAGGATAAAGCATTGTATTCCAAATATAGAATGAAGTAGAAATTAATGGAATGGAATCTTCCTCAAGTACCTTGTCAACACCCAAATAGCGATATATCTCATTCATAAAACTTTGGCAAAAACGCATGACCTGCCAGTTCAGAAGAAAACAATTCAGAACTTCTGAAGCGTAAAGAATAGATGCTATAATATAGTAGATTGATAACCTCATTATCACTCTTTCCCTTTGGATCAAAATCACTTCCACCTGCTGCCCCTCCAATTTTGTACGGTGACAGAGCATTCCTTAAAGTCTATAGAAAAGGGAAATAGAGCATTGTAAAACAGTGGCAAGGCATGTCACTTCCGATGCAAAGTCAAGTGCCTCATCGGTATTATTATGTAATTTGACATTTTCATGAATAAATGACACATACACAAATTATTAGAGGAATGCAAAGAAATTTGACATAACATTGATGACAGACTACGAATACAAGTCCAGAAACAACAAATACCTGTTCAAATGCAAGAAACTTGGCAATGCTCAAGCTCATAGAAGGATGAAATCTAAACCCACCCCTACAGGGACCCAAGGCCTGGTTGAATTGTACCCGAAAGCCACGATTAACATGTGTTTCACCTCTATCATCCACCCATGGAACTCGGAAAACAACCATTCGTTCAGGCTCTAACAAGCGCTCCATGATGTTTACATAACTGAAATATTCAAGAGGCACTTCATAAGATTTCACATGAAAATATAAAAGAAAATCTGTTTTTATTATTTGAGCTACATATCAACATAAACTTCATCCTTCGGCAACTCACTGAGTATTTTTTGCAATCACCCTTTCTAAAGCATGAACTACTTCTTGGACTGATTGTATGAACTCAACTTCATTAGGATCTCTTTTCAGTGCAGCTTCTACAATTGATCCAGCCGTTTTTGACATAAGAGCTACAGTTAAGAGTAATCCCAAACATAAATCAAAAAGGGTAAATACAATGAAATAATCCTATCTCGGAAACATGAGGAAGCCTTATAGTATGCAGGGAGTTCAACAAATATAGAGCTAATCTTGCAATTCAATTCTTTCATGCTAGATTTGAGGCAGAAAATAAAAAAGCAGTGCAACCCTAATGATCCACTAGAGCTGTTCAGTATCCTGTTAACTTGCAAGTTCAAACCCATCAACTTTTGATATAATTCCAGTATACAAACCAGAATAATAAAAGTTCAAAAAAATGCATAAAAAACTGATATAGTAATTGAGAATGCACAATAAATAGAGCTGAATATGCTAACCTTTGACATAAAAGGGTTTGTCAACAATAATCTTATCCTTGGAGGCCAATTGAAGGCGCAATGCCTCTTTGTGAAGCAAACTATTGTTGTGTTCCTCAAGTGCACTCATCTGCATATTCCGGCTACCCTCATTCCCATAGGGGTTTCTTCTATGCTTCCTACCATACTCCCTACATATAGAGCAAAAAATCCTAGCTGTCCCCTCCTTGACATCAACATAGGCCCATTTGTATGTATCCGCCCATTCCTCTCTCCATCTTTTCACAACTTTCTTCTTCCTTTTTGCTGGTTGTGCCTTGGATATATCTTGATCATGATCGCGGAGTTGAGACATCATTACCATATTCTTGCCCTCACCGTTTTCCTCTACAGAAGGTTCTCGGGGTGGACCACCAATGAGGGAGGTGTTTGCAAATGAAGGATCATCATCCCCGGGTCCAATTTCTAAATCAATCTCTTCTCCAAGCTCCCTAACCACCAAATGATGTCTCTGTGCTTGCTGAATCAAGTTCATATCATCCATCATGGTATTCATCGCTAATCCGTTGACCGGTAGCAACATTCAGCATGACCGTCTTGACCAAAATCTTACAGCCTGCATCAACCAATTGTCAAGAGTGTAAGTACACAAATCGTAGAAACAAACGAAACCAATCAGACAGAACTGAGAATACTCTGCACCAATATGAACTACATGATCGCCTGTGACCCATGGCTAGTTTAACCGAAAAACATTTCTAAGCCTGATAGTAACATCAACATTTCTAAGCCTAATAGTAAAACTGAGATAGCATTTATCAACCTCCAAGACACCATCAACATAAAACCAACTACCAACCTCAATTTTCCCAAGACATCAACACCTGAAAAACAAACCTTACAACCAAAACTACCAAAGTTACTATAAAATCAATAAACCCCAGAACAAAAAATAAGGCAATAACATTTCATTTCCAGTCATCCCAGAGCTCATTTCTCAAAATTCACCAACACCCACAAGTTAATTCTCAATCTAAAAACAGACCCACAAGTCAAAAACGAAGGAGATCCTCAATTACCGTGGAAGTAGAAGAGAAAGTTAGGAACTTGAAACGGTTTGGTGTTGCAGTTTCAAACTGGGTTTATATGTTCTTCCTCCAAAAGCTTACAACTTTATCCTTCAAAAGGGTTTGATGAGAGGAGTGAGAGTGAGATCAGTCAGGGTCTAGTTCGATCATAAAGACAGTTGAGGAAACTGAGATAGACTGAGAATGAAAACTATAAAAATGGTAGAAGAAGAGTAGAACGAAAAAGGAGAAAGCTTTATATATTTTGTTGAGGTGTTGCAAATGGTTTTTGTGCAAAGTTTTATTATCGTTGAATTAGCAAATTAATTAGCAATAAATGGCCTACACCCTGGTCTCCATGGCGCGCGTGAACCACGTCCCACTTTTATAACTACCATTTTCTTTTTTCTTTTTTGTTACTTTGATAAAAGAAATTCAAAATAAATACCCACCAAAAATTGAGTTATTTTTGCTAAGTTTTCTGTACTGAACAAGTTTTGTTTTTTAATTACTCAACAAGTATTTACCCACATGGAGATGAATAACTCTACCAACATTTTCATCTTTGTTTGTATTTGCTTTCTGAAGGTTAATTTTATATTCTTTCGTTCTATATTGAAGGGGAATCAAATAATAGGCTTAGTTGGTTGTGTATTATGTTGCTTAATTTCTTTTTTGAGTAACACCAAGTGTTTAGTGATGCTTACGAATACCAACTTATGAAATGAGTAATAGCTAGCCAAAAATAGCTTTTAGTAACTATAAGAGCATCAACGCCGGTTGTAAGAGGGGAGGGCCCACCAAAAATAGGAGGAGCAAGCCGTTTGGGGTGTGCAGCGGGAGGAAAAGTCATCGGCAACCACTCGTTGACGGCTTGCTCAAGCAGCCGAAAGTGCTACTTTTGCTCATCTGGCTGCACCTCCTGTCTGACGTCACCCACGTTTGCCCCTTGCAACCCAATGGTCCTCTTGATCTGGACCATTATATTTGATTTGAAAAACTAATCCGCGGCCTAGATTAAATCAAACGTTATTTTATAAAAAATATTATTTGAAAATTATATTCGTATAAAATTCATAAGAAATAGTTCGACTCTCCGAAAATTATACGAAAAATTTCTACGAGTTCACAATAAAATATTATATAACTCTCACGAAGGAAGTAGTCATATTCGTATATCAAAAATAGTCGATTTAAAAACTCGTATTTACAATAAATTCATCATCAACGTTAATCGCGTAACAAAGAAACTGACAAACATGTGTCGTCTAGTTATTGGTCAAATATCTTACCAAGAATTAAAAAAATCAAAAAATATTTAAAATTAATGAATAATAATATGAGGTGCTATCTTTCTACCACTGCAGGAAAAACAGGTATTACACCTCATATTCGTTGAATACTAACTGCACCTCCTACTTTAAGAGGTGCAAGACAAATAGGAGGTGCCAAATGAGTGTGGATGCTCTAAGCCACTACACAACTGGTTATGAACTTTCCTTTAGAGCATCCGCACCGGTGGGATGGTGCTTGAGCACCTGGTAGGACCAAGCGAAGGTTTGCTCGAGCAAACCGAATTCGTCGACGTAGCGGTGAGGGAGAGGTCCGACATGCTCGAGCAAATCGGCAATCGAGCAATCGCTCGAGCCATTTTTGCTCCAGCTTTTGCTTCACCGCCTGGCGGAGCCCACCTCACGTGGATGACATCAGGCATGATCTTTTTTTTATTTAAGGCGCATGAATTAGGTAATAAAAAAATTGACCGAGTTACGCACCAATAAGAGTACGCCACGTGGCATAGTGATCAGGCAAAACGATCGGCAACGGGACTTTCATCTGGGCCGTTGGTTTTGAAAGCCTTTCACTAATCTGATGGCTCATATTTAAATACAACAACCATTTTTCTTTTTGACGGGCAAATTGCATAAAATTACTTAAAAATTGCAGAAAAATCCCCAAAAAATGCAAAAAAGTCCCTAATTTTTTTCCTATAAATACTACTTCATTTCATTCACAACTCATTCCAATTTGTGCACAACTGATTTCACATCTCTCTCTATCTCTTCTATCATTTCGTTTAGCATTTTTTCCACAAAAAAATGGGCACCCATTGGCTTCCTTCCGAAGATTTACAAAATGTGCATCTCTTTTGTCTGTCATAGCATTGATGAATACAACGGCAACAAGCAAAAGAGAGACAACTTGTGGGAGTCAATTCATGTCGATTATGTGCTAAATTGAGAGCTTGCACAAGGTGAAACTCCTCCGAAGGAGCCAAGGACTCGAATCACGCTTTCGTCTCACTACAACAAATTCAAGCTACTTTTGCAAAAATAGGGCAAATGTTTGCACAATGCACGACAACGTATAGCTAGCGACACTTCATTATTGGATGAAGTAAGTTTATATTATTTTATCATATTGTATATAAATTTTCTTCAATTATTTGAATTAAATTATGTAATTTATATATCTAATTTGTTTAAATATATAGTATTGTGAAATAGCTAATATTTATTTTTACTTAAATCAAGCAAGCTCAATCATTTTACTACGGGGACAAGAAGAAAGTGTCTACACACTTTGCATGTTACGAAGTGATTAAGGACAAGCCATCTTTCGTTGCGGTGCTACCTACTACTCTATCTCCATATGCAATTTGTTACCAATCTACTCCTTTCGCAGCCGAATCATCTCCAACCATCAATTTGGATGACGAAGAAGTGAATGAGACGCCTCAAAGCAACGTGGCCACTCCCTCGAGTCCACCTAGACCAATTGGAACCGAGGGGGCAAAGGAAGCGAGGCGGCAAAAGAAATAAGGTAAGACTTTTATTGAGCAACGAGTTGAAGTTTTGCATACTATTGCAAGTGACCAAGCATCGTGGCAATCCAAAAGGATAGCGCATAATGAAAGTGAGCTTAATTATTACGCAGAGTACATAGAAATTCAAAAGCGGAATGAAACAAGGGCGGACGAAGAGTTACGATTGAAGAAACAAGAGGAGGAAACAAGCATCATGACAATGAATTTGGAGGCAATAACCCCAATCTCGAAATGTATTTTACTAAGAGGAAACTAGTCATCCTTAATGAAGAAGAACCTAGTCAAGATCAACCTACCGATGAAACATATTCGGATTGTTATCACCCAAGTCGCGTGCTCTTTCCATAGTAGTTATAGTATTGTATTAAGAATAAATATGGGTTTGGCTAGTCATTTTATGTAATTTAAATCTTTGAGAAATAAAAATACAATTTATTTATTAAGATGAAATTAAAATACATATTATCAGAAATCTTGTATAATAATTAAGTCGATAACGACACGTGTCACACTATTATTGGTCATAAATCCATCCGGTAAATAATTTTTAAATTTTTTGCAACATGTTGAAAAGGATTTGCTCTAACAAAAAATTTATGATTGTGTGCAAAATTCGATTTACTAGAGCAAATAAGGGATTTGCTTTGCTTCAAGTAAATTTTACTTTTGCTTTGCTTCAAGCAAATTTTGCTTTTGCTTTACTTCAAGCAAATTTTGCTTTTGCTTTACTTCAAGCTCTGCCAATGGGTGTGGATGCTCTTACACAACTGGCTTCCTAAACTCAAGGATAAATCTTGCTCTACCAATGGGTGCGGATGCTCTTACACAACTGGCTTCCCAAACTCAAGGATAAATCTTGCATCAAAAAAAAAAAACACTCAAGGATAAATCCTCCGCAGCCTGATGAGAAATACTTAATACTACTCTAAACTTGAAAGTCACCAATCACAAATGGGGCTTTCTTTCACTAAACTTCATTGAGGTTGAGGTTAGGCCACATAGCTGTTGATAACGGAAGAACTTGGCAACTTCGAGTTCTTTTTTATTATATTAACTTCTAACTTGAAGCAAACAGACTACGTAGATTGAAAGAAAGAAAAAACAGTCTACGTGAAAATTGGCTTCAAAGCAGCAGGAACAATTTGAATTCATTGTAACTGGATATCTCAATGACTTCTGTCAATAATTAAGTCCTTTTAAATTATTGTCTCTGAGTTGTCTTATTTGATATACAAACTAAATAATGCACAAAATTGTTGTAAGCACAACATGAGGGTCGCGCAAATAAAAAACAAAAAGCCTGACCTGAGCAAATAAGGATATACACAGTAAACTATACAGATATGGGCGTACCAAGGTGCATCATGAAGCCCTCTATTCAACATGGGAGATATCTTGAACAAAAAGATTGTCTTCCTTCAGGAGAGGCTTCAGTTTCTTGTGAGTGAGAGTGAGAGTGCAGATTATTCTCTGTTCAGTCCTTCATGTATGGCTGTGCAAAGTCTTTAATCCTTTGCTTAAGGTGCTGCAGAGGAACGGATATAAACAAGAAGAGATGTCAAACTATCTAACATTGGATATAAAAGAGAGGCTAATTAGCATGATTAACTAAAACATATCTGGTAAGGAGGTTGAAAGTTGTCGGATGGAAGACCTTTAGTTCCTCATGAAGAACCACAAATATTTTTTTGAGCCTCTTGTGTCTCTGCAAGAAACATTATCAGTTAAGTCAAATAATTGCACCAAGATAATATCAGTTACTAGATGAATATTCATCACAACAGTTCAGTTGGAAAACACAGCCAATATGCAGCAGTTCACATAAAAACACTCAAATCTAGTATCTTATTAGTATAGTAATGAATGAGACATCCTGAAAAATATCCAACCACCACACCCCTGACTAGCAAGTGATATCTTGCATATGAGACGACAGTAATTTGCTGGTTTTTTTAATTTTTTTTTTTTTGCCTTCTACATAGGATGAATTGAGCAAGTCCCACCAAGTGCTACAGAGCTTATCTGGAGGCTACTTGGGGTTACAGTACAAAGCACGAACACATCTATCAATTCCAAACTCATCAGAAAATATACCTACCAATCAATGAGTTCTATCTTTGTTAAATTTAATATGTTTGATTGCTATTGCTTTGAATCTCTACACAAATCCTCATGCTTCTTATATGTAAATCATTCAAAGTCATGATATATCAAACATTAGATATTTTGAGCATTGTTTCGTTGCTCATAGATGTACAGTATAAACTTTGAATTATATCATGATATTTAAACCCATTTGTATCTATAAATGGCATGAACCCCCTTACAATATCTGCAACATAAATAACAGTCTGTAATTCACAGTAGTCTGGCGGTAAAGTAATAGACCATAACCACAGATCTCTTATGTTTTCATTATTTTAGACAGCTAATTAACTTTCCACAACCACCAAGATAAATTATTAAATATTCAAACAGAACTAAACAATCACAAATGTGAGGCATCAAATATAAGTCATTCAATTCAAACAAAAAAACAGTCCGACAATATCATCAAGTACCCCAAAGGTGAGGCACTAGGTTAAAATAGTAATGTGAAAGGTGCTTAGGAAACCAAACATACCGATCCACACTGACGATAGGATTCCTTCAGCTGCTCCAAGATGTTATAATATCTCTCTGTGCCTGTAGCAAATTCAAGGTCCTTTCCTAGCTTTTGGAAGTCGTTCCTGCATGAGCACAAACAAATTATATTCAGAAACAACACTACATGAAGTGTAACACCAAATAAAGAGCCATGTTCTGTTATACGAAATCAAAGCAATCTGCGGTATACTTGTAACACTCCAAGATCTTGTTCAACGAGCAGTAGCTATCGTACTTATCACGATATTCTTGCACATACTCCTTGTACCTAAGACAAGAAAATCAAAATACATGATGTAATTCCAGCTTAATTATAACATGAGATAACAAAGTTAGACTTTGTGTAAAAACTTTGATATGTAGACTTACTGAGCGAAATCTTTTATTGGTCCCTTGAGCTCAGGCTCATCCTTCTCATACTTAGTATAAGAACAACTGTTTTCATCAGAAGATGAATCCCTTCTTTTTCTATCATTGTCATTGCCCTCAGCCAACATAGATTCCTTTCGTACATCAGCCAGTTCCACCATCGCATGTGATGCAGATCTTTTACTTTCCTTATTGGTGTGGGGTACTGGCCATCGTTTAGAGTCATGGTGCTGGGAAGCACTAAGAGGTGTTTTCTTGTTGCTTTCTCCATAGCCATCGAAACTGATCCCATGTCTGCTTCCAACTTCATTTTGTGTCAACTTCAAGCTATTATCTGCTGATCTGCTGAAAGGGTGCCCCACATCAGAGTGATCTACTCGTGAAAGGTGCTGCAAATGAGATTGCAGACCTCTTAGTTGAGAACCTGTTAAATCCTCAGTATGATCTTCGTACTTCTTTTTTCTTACAAATCCATCTGCATTACTAGTAAACTTCGAGTTTAAATCTGGTGATGATGATTTTCCCAAATCTACATTTGCCTTTCCAGCAGGTTTAGCTTTATTGAAGTCTGAACCCCAGTTGTCCCTAGTACTCTGTTTGTTATCTGACTGCTTAAATGAACTTTTTCTCTCAAACTGCTTTTTAACTGTTGTTTCCTCGGCCACGGCCTCACGAAGTTCCCCCAATTCCAATTCTGAAACTTCTCTTTGGAGTTTACCACCTCTACCATTAACAACAGGGGATCTGTTGGCTCCATTCCTGTTGTTATCCTTTGGCGAGGAACTGTAAACTAGGCTGGAGACCTGTCCATCTTCCTTGCTTTTTCCAGACACATCACCATTTTTTTGGTAGTGGGAGTCCAAGGGCATTGACCGTTTGCCTCGGCCAGCACCTTCCTTGGAAGGTCTTGAAACCTTCTTCTCGTTGGCAGAACCATCCTTATTTTGATTACTAGTGTTCACATTATCTTTTCGCAGAGAGAAGTCTTCATGCACATAAGAGCTCTTTTCAGAGTACTGACGACCATGGCCCAAGCTCTCGGAATATCTATCAGGTCTATCCCCATGATCAGGAGCCTTTGCTTGTGTGCTATGATCATAAGACTTCCAACTTGATTGTTTAGACTCTGGGCTATATCTTCCAGATACTGTTTGGTTGTACCCTTTCTGAGAGCCAAACTCTGTATTCCCATCCCTATCAGCTTTACTCAGCGGTTGAGATACAGGCTCCTTATATGAACCTTCAATATCAGGAGACAAATTTTGAGAATCCTCGGGAAAATGATCACGCTTAGCCACAGAAGCAGGTGGCTGCGGCAAATATTCTGTTTTTGACCTTTTTCTGCGTTCAGATTTTTCATCAGATTGCCTTGCTTCCAAACTTCTTTTGGATTTACCTCTAGACATCCTTTCAGAGCTGTCAGACTGCTCATACCTGCACTCATCCTTGTCTGTAGTCTTCCCAAACAAACTATCGACAAGAATCTGGTGGTCATGATGCTCAACATGCTCCGGTGAATATGGTTTGGTTTCATCGACTGCATATTTCTTAGGCGGCGAGCTACTAGCAACAACCAATTCCGTATCCTCATCCACATTTTTAATATCAATCGCATCATGTTCGAGGTCATCTTGCTTGTTATTGTTCTCACTCTGGAGCTCCCTGCCATCAGGAATTTCCCATGGAATGGGCAAAGCAGTCAACCCTGTTTCAGGAGCTTGTATTTGATGTTTGGGATCTTTATCATCATCACTTATAATATCCACATCCACATCAGAACCTTCCTTGCTATTTGAAGATACATCACTTTCACTATCACTACTACTCGCACTCCCACTTCGTATCGGACTTTTACTTCTACTTCTATGTCTGCTTCTGCTTGGACTTCCACTATCACGTCCACTACCACTGCTGTCACTGTCAGCGTCACTGTCGCTGTCACTGTCACTGTCACTACTACTTCCACTAGAGCTAGAAGTACCTGCTCGGGTTTCACTGTTGTCAGAGGCCCTTTTTTCACCGAACCGATCAGGTGACTGCCGTTGGTTATCAATCTGTTGGAATGCATGTGGTTCTTCTCCGGCGGTAGCATTCAACTGCCCCTGGCCTTGTTCCTCCATTTCATTGGAAGGAACTTTCTCCTTAAGCTGTGGTACTTGAGCAGGCCTTTGATCACAGTTGTCGTCTGCAACATGAGTCTGGCGAAGGTTCTCTTCTGGAGAACTGGACAGTATGGATAAAAAAAAATATTGCTTAATTCACATTCTCATATGTGCTTTTTAAATCAAATTGGTGTACTGAAGAAAAACTATAGTCAAGATGGATATTTTATTGCCAAATACTTGGGAATAAGCAAACCAGCCTTTTGGGGCATGCTGAGGTTATTCATTTTGTATCCATTTTGCAATAACAGGAATTGATATAGTAAGAATTAACTGGTGACCCTACCAAAATGATCAACAAGGTACGAACATAAGAATAAAATCAATGCATCACTATCTGATTTTCTTATATCTGTTAAAAGAAATTATTTTGGCACCTTTTGTGCAATAAGCAAATATTTCTCGCCTACGGCTAGCATAATTTCTGAGCCCAGAGTTCCGCAATACGGTAGCTATTAAGTACTTATGTTTTCTGATAAGCCCATGCCATTTATTGTGTGCTGGACACCAATAAATAAACAAACGAGTAGCGAGAAACAAGTCCGTCACTAAGTAACTCAATCAAGCTGAATATATGATTTTCAAATGAGTACCTTCTAGATTCAAACAAAGGTTTCTTGAAGCTTTCTATGTCCACTCCTGGCTTCAAAAGATACTTCCCTGGTGAAGCTAAAGTAGCGATCTGATGTTAAGAATGATTGAGCAGATATTGTCACTCACTGCTCTAAAAAAATTAAAATATTAGAGTACCAGGGATCTCCATCACTTACTTGCTTGAGTATTGGCTCAATTTTCTTCACGGAGGTGGTATATGAATCACCAATAGCTTTCTCCAAACCCTACAAAGAAGCATGAGAAACAGAGATTAGAGGAGAAGGAAGAACAGAATGATTTATAAAACTTTAAGTTTTGAAAAACCATAGCAGCGCAATCACCCACATTTCACCAATACTTAATTTGATCATCTTATACAATCAAGACAAAAGTATAATGAAATCCCTAGCTGCCTTAATTTTTTGGGAAAATCACCCAAAAGTTCAATCTCATCATACAGTATATGTTTATATAACTTGCCACTTGATAAAAACCTCCAGGATAAGGTATTTCACTTTTAAAATAATACAGAAGGGAATAGCATTTTTCTCATTTTCACTAAATTTTTCTGAATTATTGGTCTGAATAATGTTTGGACTGATAAATACTAGGTCTGTTTCATTTCCTCTCTCTTTCCTTCATAAATACGGTTTGCATAATTATCCTGAGATATAGTTGTTCTCAATCGACGAGTCTATATCTTTTCAGGACTGCACCACTAACTGCAGATACAAGCCTAATGCATCATGTAATCATTACTGTTGATGCCTACCTTTAAACTCATCCCCTTGGGATTTTCCATGAGCAATGTAATCAACAAACTCCGCAAATCTGTTGGCTTTGCTCGACCATTGCCTTTGCCAGCAATTTCCCCTGCTGCATTAGTCCTAATTGAGGTTTCTTTATCGAAGCTAGGAGCAGGTTTGTCCTTGATATTGATTTGAGAGGGTACAGTGTCATCTACACTGGCAGGAGTCTTCGAAATATTTACCATTTGAAATGGAGATGCGGACTTCTCCGGTGTAGATGGAAGAGGTGATGATGACTGCCTACCCTTTGCAGTCGTTGCTGACGATATCCTGGGTTTGTTAGCAGACTTTGGAGGAGCTGAAATTTTAAACAACGACAAAACAGTTCAGTTAAAATAGAAATACCATATAAATAATCTAATAGAAACACTTCAAACTAGGAACATTTCTTTTTTACCAATAAAAAGTGAAATCAGGACACTTTATTTCTAAAAGAAAAGGAACAGGGGAAATTAGGAAAGAACGGATTGTTGTGCAGCTAAATAAAAAATAAAATATATATATATACAGATGTCGAATTGTATGTCCTCACTTTCACTGGTCTAATCAAAGACATATAGGTGGTGAAGATTGCTATCGTGACAGTTCCTAAACTCTCCTTGCAAATGTAGATACAAATGTTGGGTTTTGCCCTTAAATTTTGTTAGGACACACACACAGTCACACAAACATAATAGTTACATGTGCATCAAAAGAAAGCAGTAGAATGGTAATGCATAACTATATATACTCCTATTGATAGCTAGACCCTGTGCACAAAACATGTCTGATATTTTGATTACATTATCTTGCTCGTGAGAAAACCATAAAAGAAGTCCGTGAAATATAAGTTTTGAAGGCTCTACTCACGTTGAGGCGTTTCAACTTTCTGCTTTTTTAACGGAGGCTCGTTCTTCTTGTTAAAAGTCATCCGTGAGCTATTACCTGGAAAACAATGAGGTATCAGAAACTTTAATCACGTACAACTTTAATTCAGTGGATTAACTATAACTATCCTGCTGGGAAACGTTAGCCTATTCTTAAAGAAAATTCACTTCAATACTTGGCATAAGCTTGGATTTATGATTTTCAAACTTTTTATCCAGCGTGTATACTAAGTACTAATGATTTACAAAAACCTCTAGAAAGAGTAGAAAGTAATGGTTTTCAAATGTACAGTAAGTACTGAAGTTTATAAACTCATGAAACAAACATGCAAGTTTCATCTGTTCAACTTATAAAAAGAACATACATCCCAAGCAGAGCCTCATAAAATATTATCCTCTACAAATCAGCAAACGGTACATATTTAGCAAAAAAATTTAGATTCAAGACCTTACCCGTGGAAGCAGCGAATGGCTTTAGTTGATTCTTCATAGCTGGATTCGGTTCTAGCACAATAGCTCTGAATTCACAAACAGAATTGCAAATCAAATCATTGCAACAAAGGGACATGACAACCGCCTAAACAGGCTTAAGACATTATGATAACACAATTGCACCACAGAAACTCCAATTTCTCATCATTGTAATAGAAGTCTTCAAGCTATCATCAAGTAAAACCCTCAAGAAATTCTTTTAAATGTATGAAAATTGAATTAATGGTTAACAGGAGTTACAGAAGGTTAAGGTAGTTAAAATACTCTTCTGAGGAAGAACCTTTCTAATGGCTCAAAGGCAAAATTATACAATCATCCCAATGGGATTTAAGGCTTAACTAGTTTGGTTTGCATGTCAAATGCAATTATATTGCCGAGTACACCTATAATACAGTTGTCTTTTAACATCAATTCCAAGAGCCAATGCATTAGATGTGAAACCTGAGTGGATAGTGTTGTGTCTATGTACCATTACTGAATAGTGAGAAAACTTCTCATTAACAATAAGATTACGTACTTTCGTGGTTTATGCTTGCGCTGAGCTTCCTCTGACTGCCGCTTATAGTGATTCGTAGCTGATTCATCTAATATACGCTGAACATTTACTTTGCGCCATGCGCATCCTGATTCGACAAGTAAACCATTTCCTTGTTCACCGGTTTCCTGTTCTTCGTATATGTCACAGAGATCACCATCACGAGACCATGTAAATCTAAACTCCTTCCCACCCACATCAATAACCTGGTTCAAGTCAGACAATTCTCAAAGCCGTAAATATTCATTCACCGGAGCCAAATGAAAGAATGGCTACTTCAAACAAAAATACAATGTAAACACACTAGTAAGATTGAAACTTTAGCAACCGAGCAGTATCGAAAACACAAAAAGTACTCACATTTAACCACCAAGTTATAATTCTACATAAAAAAGCACTAAGTTTTCCACAGAGCTAATACAAACTTGTAATTGAGCAATGCCCAAGTGGAAACAAATGATGAAGAGCTCAAACCAAGTACCAAGATCACATATTTACATTTGCTCTATCAAATTCATCAACTTGAAAACAATCCCCACTAAAAAAATCAACATAATTCAGCAAAAGCAAAGCAGTAAATAGTTGAAATAGGGACCTATTGAAACACTCACATTCCCATCAGGATTGGTAGGATTGTTAGGAAAGGAATCAAATTTGATGCGGGGGGTCCCACCCTGGGCCTCGACGCGCCTGATCTCGTCGACCAAGTCCGGCACCAGCCGAATGATCATGGAGAACGCCACCGGATTGTTGCCGGAGACTAGGCTGAACTTCTCCTCCACAGACGGAGTGGAGGAGGAGGAGGGAGTGGCGGCGGAGGAGGGGGTGGCGGAGTTGCGCCCGCGGCCGAGGGAGAGGCGGTTGGCGGCGGAGGCGGAGGCGGAGGCGGATGAGCGGTGGCGAGGGGGGAAGGAGGAACGACCGAGCTTGGAGGCACCGCGGCCGGCGCCGGAGCCCATGCGGCCGTGTTTGGATGAGCCGCCGTACATTGGTGATAGACGAATTGGGTTTGCTTTCGTCTCTCTCTCTGGCTAGTAACAAAAACGGAGAGCACGCAGAAGAAATTGAAAAATTAAGAGGTAATACCGTAATACTCGAATTAGAGAGAAACCAATACATCTGGGATTGTTTTTTATTTATTTTTATTCTTTTGAAATTTGGGACATATTTTTTTTTTTTTTGTCTTATGATATTTAAAAAAAAAAATATAAGTGTTAGAAATAACGTTAAGATTATAGAAGTTCCTTTTAGAAATAATTTATTATAAGTCTTATATCCAATTCCTATTTTGAGTGTAATCCTGACAATATTTTTCTTTCGATCTAAAGACCTGCAACATTAAATTTGTTTCTTTTTTTATTATTTTTTAATTTTTTGAATAAAATTGCAGAAAATGGCCTCAATAAATTTGTTGTATTTTATTTCAATTTGGTAAGATTTGTTGAAACTTTACGGTTTGCATTTATTTTCAAAACATAAATATTATTAATTTCTTTCTTATTTAATTATACATGAAATCTATGATTTTTGTCTTCCATAATCATCATTAATTCAATACTATAGATCTTTTACATTTTGATTTCATCATAATTCTATTGCATCAATATTCTTTGTAATATATTGTTCTTTAGTTAAGGTAATACATTGTTCTTCGTATATATTTGCATTCTTCTTCTTCTCTTTTCTTCTACTTCTTATTTCTCCGTATGAAAGTTTTGTTATTATTAGAATTCTTTTCAATCTTTCCGTAGTCTAGTTTATAAATATTACATTCCAAAAAAAATCTCCATCTTCATGAACACATCGTCACTAAATGCATATACTTCTTTAACATAAAAATAGACGTATATAGTGCTTACCTCCTTACAATGGTCAATCATTAAACTAGCATATATACTTTATGCTATGTTAATCTTCTACCTATTTCTTAAGCTTACATTTGAGGTTAGTGAAACATATATTTGTTCTACCTTTCTTTTTAGATGTAAATAGTAGTATTTACCTTTTTTTTAGACATAAACCTTAGTCATAGATATTCATATCTATATTTGATAATCATACCTATTTTTGAGGTTAAAAATCTATACTTGGATGCCTATATTTGAGGTTAGACATTGATGCTTAATAGGCAGAAAACCACATATCAAAGATAGTCCATACTAATTATCTAATTATGTTCAAAAGATGTCAATATTGCTCAATGGAAGTAGGGGTCATTCTCACAGAAGGCTGATGAGACCTAAGTACTTAAACACTATTTAAACGCAGATGTCAGAAAAGCTGACAGCTTTGACCACTAGACACTAATGCAATTACGAACTATACTTATACTATTCTAAATGTCACTAAATTTATATACATGCAACTAGACTCAGTGGTGGACTACCACACAAAAATGCAGAGGGTTTCGATAAGTTTGGTTACCGAACTTAATCGACGAACTACAACTAAATGCATAAAACTAAATGCTGAAAAGTAAAAGGGAACCAACGGTGGAAGGCAAGCTAAGGGCAACAACCCTTCACTCTAACACAAGTAAGAATATGAGACATTCAACCTAACACACTTAATCTTGAATGAAAGTTCCTAGGAAGAATCAATCGTTATGACCACATCCTATTACCTAATCTTTATGCCTATGTAGGTTTGTCATGGACTTCCCATACATCTATCCCTCTATAAACCCATAGTTAGGACCCCAATGTTTACAAAGAATAAAGCATTATGATTTAGAAAAGATTTGAGAAGCTACAAGGGTTCACAAGTACACTCTGGGTATGCTTGCTAGACCTAGGGTTCGATTACCCGGCGACCTCATCAATTTGGTGTTTCACTGTGGGAATATGGTAGAGGAAGTTATCCTCAGCCGCCCATATCCCATAACAGTATAATTCCTGGCATGCATATTAAGTTGTGCACCAAAGTAAACAAACAAGAAACTCATCGTTGAACCACATAGTAATCTAAACCTCATTCAATGAAATAAACAAATTAGGCTAAAGTATGCATATCATATAAATCCCATGTTCGGAGCTTCAGGGCAGCCCCTTAACTGAATAATTAGCCTCTCATAGGCAATGAAGCTAAGAATTCATAAGAAAAAGAAAAGAAAAACAGATGAAGAAGAAGAGTTTTTGTCGCTTCTTCTCGTGGCTCATTGCTCTTTCTCCCAAGTTATTCTTCCTCCCAAAGCTGATTTACCTTCATCAAAACCATAAAAAGAGTATTTATAGAATCTTGATTGGGCATCTCCTTGTTCACTTATGTTTTGGGCTATTTTCTTTGACAAGTCAAACTTCTTTAATTCTTTTAGCTCTTGACTTCTTTTACATAAGCCACATCAGTAATTAATTGTACTTTAAAGCACAAATTTGTCATTGGGCTTCTTAGTGTGATTTGGGTCTCCAAATATAACTTTCTCATCAAAGTCAGATTTCTAAGCGGACTAATCTCCGTGGACTAAATCAGTCATAACTTTTTCTAGACACATGGTAATCATTTTTTAGAAGAAGCTATGAAAACTAGACATCTGTAGCTTTCCATGCATTCAAAGATCATTTTTTGGTTCATCCGAAGCTGCTCTCAGTTCTCTGTCGAAGTTGACTGACCTGCATAGGCAAATTTCTCAAATTGAGCTTTAAATTTCTTTTTTACTTTTTTCTCTCCCTTATTGACTCAAAATACCTTTAAAACAATAAAATAAACTAATATTGCTGAATAAATAATAAAATAATAAGTATGTGAACATCAATAAATATCATAGAGGTGTATATTTATGCACCCATCAATGCTTACGTACTTAATTATATTTAAGGTCATGTCTCTGCCTTTCTTTCAGTTTGCATTACATCTCTTTCATATTTTACCTTTCTTGAAGACATAATGAAAGACATATACCTATTTTTGAGGTTAGACCTTTACTTGTGTTATTGAAACCTTGTATTTAGGTAGACATAGTCGATGCTCTTCATTTTTCATCTTTTCATTAGGTTTATGTTAAATGTACCGAATGAATAGATTGTTTTAACAAAACAAAAACAAAATAGCTCTATATGACGTTATGCATTTTCTATATTCTAGCATATTTTTCTTCTTCTTATTATGATTTCAAGTTTAGCGAGTATACATTTTATTAGATTCACTCTATGTTCTTCGTTTGGTATCTTTGATTTAGGTTTATTTGTATTAATAACTATTTGAAGTTGTTAATAAATTAAAGTGTGGAAATTTAAATTTGAAATTAGAATAAAAATAATAATAATAGAAAAGCGCAATTTTTGGAATTTGAATTTGTTTCATTTCTTTAACTTGGATGGGCAAATTGGACAAAACAATCAATCAAAGGACGTCAACTGAAAAAAAGAAACTGACAGGACTAAATCTTATATTAAACTCGAAAACAGGACCTCAATTAAAATGTCTATTTCTTTTAAGAAAGTTGGGTGTCAATTTATAGAATGTTGTAAATTATGTCACATATGAAAAGTTTTCGGCTAGCATTGCTTTACGAAGAACTATTTGTTGCGTTACAAGCTGAAATAATCGACGTAATTTTATTCTAAAACAATCTCTAGAACGATAATAACCTCACTGTTGAGATAAAGTTCATACAACAACGGGATCAAAAAAGCAACTCCAGCAGATCCCCTAAATGTAAGTTTCACCAATAATATAAGGAATTCTATCAAATAATACAGTAAAACCTCTATACAGTCATATTGTTAGACCGAACATAATTTATTCTTATATAGAAGTTATTCCTTAATGGAGGTTTGGTCTAAAATTATATCTCAAATATCGCACAAATATATTAAAAAATTAATTTATTTGTAATAACACTTGTAAAGCATAAATACGAGTGATAATGTACTGCAACCTCAAATAAGTGATAGCAACTATATAACATAGATCATTGCCTCAAATTACTATAAAATTGTAGTTTAATTTTTCTTAAATCACATTATGTCTTCTTATTATTGACAATTATTACTATACAAAGACAAGTTTTCTATGCATAGAATCAAATTTTTTTATAACTTGTCACAATATAGAGATTATTCATATTTATAACTACTCTCAAGTTGGGACTGGACATTTTTATCACTATAAAGAGATTATTTCTATATAGAGTATTCCTATATAGAGGTTTTAGTGTAGTTTCAGCATATTCCTTATATCATTCTATATTATAGGGAATCCCTAAATTTTCATGTTTTCATCCCCCATTTCTATACCGAAATATAGAAATATAGGTGATGAGAATAAGAATAAATGTCATTAATGATTTTCTTTTATGTTGCATTTGTAATTAATAATTACATATATTTGATAATTTATAAAAGTTAACCGATCACAATTAAACATTTACTTAAGTATAGCTAAAATATATGTAATGTTGTTGGAGCAAATTATCAAACTTGATTAGTCAACATAGTTTTGAGCTTTAATTTTGAACAAAATAACTACGTTTTTAGTGATGTTGTTAGATATGTTCTATGAACTAAATGTAATTTAAGACCCTGAGACAAGTCTATCCAAGGAGTAAAATATCGGATATCGAGGATATATCGACGGAAATATAGATCTAGTGAAAATTCTGAGGGAAATAACGGAAACTAATAAAAATACGTGAAAATTTGTAATAAAATATTTGGAGGTTGTTATACGATCAATTATCTACCTTATGTGAAAAGAAAATATTGATCAAACATCAAGACATATGAATTTGCTATATTACTATATGAATTAGTACGTGTTAAGTGCTGATAACTATTAAAATATAATGTAATAGTTATATTTTTTTATGGCTAAACTTTAATGGTAGGCTAAGCCATTACATTTTTGTACAATATGTTACACATCACACATCACAAAATCAAATATATAAATACTTCAAAACCACGTAGAGGACCTATAAGGTTCAAAATTCACACTATTTTCTCCATCTCCCTGTGCATAATCATGTGTGTATTGTGAAGAGTAATCATTAAATGATTGCTCTCCCATGTAATTCTGCATGTATTGACTTACATGCCAACCATATGGGTCAGGGGGCGGTCTTTGAGGATTCTGGAGCTCGTAGTATGAACCAGGCATTGCTCGACTTTCTTCATTGCTATCATCATTTGAGGCATTTGTTTGTGATTGTGATGATGAGTTGTCACTTGTTGGAAGACCATGAGGCATGGCATATGAAGGATAAGGCATTGCAAAATTTTGACCATAATAATAGGGTTGGTAATTACCTATTAAGCCAAAAGTGGTGGATAACACATCTTCAGCATTTCTCGATAAACTCCATTGACCCCTTTCTCTTGGATTATATTCACTTCTTCTGCCTCCTCCACCGTATCCATGACCTGCTATTCTGTCTTCATGGTCTTCATCTTGGGTTGTATGTGTGAAATTTTGTTCTTCTGTCAAGTAAAATGGTTCATCTTCACTGTAACCACCATATCCGCTGCCACTACCACCGACTCCAATACTCTGCATTTCACTGTCTCCTCCTCTAGTGCTTGATGAGCTTTCAGATCTTGTAGCTGGGGTATCCCTTATCAACCATAGAGCTTGGGAAGCATGTGAACTTTTAGGCTTTGGATTAGGTTGAATATTTTCTTGACTCATGAGAGAATTAAAGGAGTCATTCTCATCAACATGTCCTATAACCTCTTCACGAAGTACCTGCTCGACATTTATTCCTTCAGCATGGGCAGCAGCAGCAATTCTCTCAGCTAGATTTTGTTCCTCGTCATCCAAGTGTAGTGGTCTAATCCATTGATAAAGTTGATCTCTCTCTTCACCATCAAATTCAGTACCAATATCAAACACATCCAATGGATCTCTGGCATCAACGTTTGCTTGCTCTGCTTCTTTATCTCGGAGCATAAGCTTCATGTTATAATAACAATAGACCAATTTCTCCAGCCTAGCATATCCCAACCTATTTCTTTGTTTTGTATGAATTAGAGCAAATGTACTCTAATTTCTTTCACAAGCTGAAGCTGAAGCAGTTTGCGATAATACTCTAATGGCCAATCTTCTTACGGTAGGTGCACTTGTCCCATACATCATCCACCAATCAGCTATCATATAAGAAAAAAAATATTAATTTTCTTAATCAAGTTCAATTGTGATTAATGAAAGAGTACATTAATTATAAGTATATACTATGTATACATACCAGGAGACATCTTTTCTCTAGATGCAACTGCCGCTGACATGGCAAAATTAAGCTTTGAATCTTTGAAATATGTGAGCTGAATGTAAAAGGTGAATTATTTCATTGTCACAATTTTAAATGATAAATTGTAAAAATAATTCGTTATAAGCCAAACCTCTCTTCCAAAATCGCCTAGTGTCGGACAATTAGGGTCTAACTTAGAGAATACATTATGCACAGCTTGAATAAGCATGGGGTCATCTCCAACACCTTGTTTATAATTGTAACAAGGATTCAAATAATAACCTACAAAAAATACAAATACAAAAATTTATTAGTATACATTATAATGTTAATAACTTATGGTTAAGTAAAAATAAGAATGGAAAATTAAGATTATTATTACTTGTAGCGTGCAAATCGTGTCTTAACGTTTTAAACCATCTGCCATTGATAATTTTGACAACCCATTTTGTACTTGGCTTTTTTCATGCTGCTCTTTCACTACACGCATCAACTCATAAACTGCACCCATGGTTGGATAAACTTCTGTATCCACGTAATACTTTGTAAAGAGGCTTAGATAGTTCACACACATGTTCTGCTTGACTCCAAAAGAGTCGATCAAGTACTAAACTTTCAATAGTACGACCGTGTTTGGTAAGGCAAAAGTTGCTAATGCTCCACCAATCACTTGTGAACAATTGTTTCAACCGAGACTTCCTCTTGATTAAGCTCTCTAATGAAATGAAGTTAGTGACAAATCGAGTAGGTGCGGCACGAACAATCTCCCCCTTGCAAAATTCACGCATCTTTGCTAACAATGTATTATGATTATAAAGGTAATTTGAAATAGCCCTTGTCAATCACGTTCTTGACACTCTCTCTTTTCCCCATCTCTTCAAACATGAGATCAATACAATGAGCTGCACAAGAAGTCCAGTAAACATTATGGTGCTTCATCAACTTCTTTCCAGCTTTAACATAATTGGCCGCATTGTCTGTCACCACCTGAACAACATTATGCTCCCCAACCTCCCTAATAATGTTCTTCAATAATATATTTATATATATATATATATATATTCATGATCGTTTTTATGCTTAGGAGAGTCAAAAGACTTGAGGAATACAGTGGTGCCTTTTTATCCATCCGTCACACATGATCGTGAATCCATACGTCTCCCATTGACTTTTCAATGTGGCAATATGTTCAGTAATCTCTTTGAACTCCATATCCAAGTACTTGTGCCTGATCTCGTAAGGTGTGGGGGGTTTTACTCCCTCTCCGGCTCTTTGACATCCAATTACTATGTTTTGAAAGTAAGGAGATGCAGCTTTTGCTGGAGGGACATTTTCATATATGAAAAATTTGCTTATTAAACGACCCATTGCCTCTTTCACTGAACCGCCTGAGAACATATTCTTGAGACTCTTCTGCCGTCCTCGAGTTGATTTGCTGAGGTTTTGCGCCGATGGTGCGGTTGGTTGTGATTCTTTAAAAATCTGGGCTCGTTGCACACTACAACCACTACTCTGTCCTCTATTAGGGAGTTTTTGGATATGCTCTTTTTGCCATTGGACTTCCTTAGACGCTTGCAATACTTGTCGCAATTGTGCCCTTTCCTCAAGCCCAATGTCATCACTATCATAATCTTCGCCCTCACTTGTATCTTCGAGCTACACGATCAAATCTCCACGAAGTTCAGCTCGAATGTCGTCGATCATGTGAGATTTTTGCCTTTTGTTTTTGTTTGCTCTTCATTATTGAAGTGATATATTGCTTGACTGCAACTAGAACTGATTCACATCTTTTGATGTTTGAACCGGGATCAAGTCCACTGAGATGATACTTTAAACGTGTGACACCTCCGCTCTTCATCACAAACCCACAATATTTGCATACTGAGCCATTCTTATTTCCGGAAATTAAATCACCGTGCTCCCATGCTGGATCACGTCTACTTGACCCACTATCCATTGCAATAATTTAATGAACTCCTACATATAATTTTTTTTAACATTATCAATATGCAATCAATATCACATTGTTAATGTAGCATGCATATAATTAAGTACTTTAACATAAATATATTTAACAAGAAATATTAGAACAATAATAATATATTTATCAACATAGAAAGGACTAAGTAATAACATACTTGATTGGTCAATCTACTATAAGTTGTTGAAAGAGTGAGAGAGAAATTTGTTAACAGAGTGAGAGAGAAGTTGTCAGAGAAGGTTTTGTTGAGAGAGTGAGAGAAGTGGTGATCGATGTGATGAATTCGATAAGAAACTGAGAATGTACATATATATATCAATGTATGAGAAACTAGGAGTGAGAGAGAAGTGGTAATCAGTGTGATAGATTCGATATGCTTAAATTAATTTTTTATATTTTACAAAAGTTGATCATAGCCTACCGACTAAAGCACTCGGCGTGATACTGATATCTGCTTTACACTAAAGATTTCTAACCTATTATACAAATCTGACATAATTATGGCTTGGTATGGTATGTTGACATGGTGTGATGCTTTTGTTATTTATTATAAATTTTTTCTTTGGGGAGCAGATTGGACAAGCAATGGGAAGCAGATTTGACAAGCACGTGATCATCATCTACCAAGCCCTTCTCCTTTCTTTTCATTCTGTGATCATCAGCTTGTCCTTTAAATTGAATACAGGTCGATCTACTACGTATCTCTCCTTTCATGGCCTAATTTTTGTTAGCTTTATTATCTTTCTCGTAGCAGTGTCTCGAATTGACAAGGCACTTGACTTGACAAGCCAAATAATTTTAATTTAAAAAATTGCTGGAAATTTCAAAAATATCGTGAAATATCAAAAATATCGAGGATATATCGGAAATATCGAAAAATTTCGAAAAAATTGAAGATATATTTGAGGATTTTCCAGGTAAATCTAAAAAACCGAAATATCAACGAAATATCGTCGATATTTTCGATTTTACACTCCTTGAATCCATCTAATCGAAAATCAATGACATACTTGGATCTCATATAAGAACCAAAGCCCAATACAAGCCAAACTTAAACATAGTCATCTAAGTAAAGCAAAGCAGGGAGCGTTTGAATGTTGGTGGTGCATCACCACTCAAGTTTAAAACTCTTAGCCTCCAACTTATATCGTTGTAATAAAAAAAAAAAGCAACGTATGTTTTGCATTCATCACACGAATCGTCGAACCAAATCATGACATAGGAATGCTGACGTCGAGAGATTAAGCCCCTTTACACGATTCGCCAATTATGAGCCAAAAAGCTAACCAATAGTGTCTACGTAAACAGCTAACAAGCCACCAATAATAGCCATAACCACCGAGGATGGGCAACAACACCATCAAGGAATTTCAATAGTGCATGGCTTAAATCTAGATTGAGAATGTTTTAGCTTAAAAATAAAAAAACTTATTTAAAAGATATAGTTTCTTCAACGGTGTCTGAACTTTTACTATCAAGTCTAGATTAAGGATGGATGGAACTATGGAAGACGTGAGTCAGGTACTCTGGTGGTAGTTTCTTTAAGTTCAGGCATTACATACCCTAAAATAACACGTCTATAAGAAGGCTTACAAGTTGTCTCTTCCTTTTTTGGCTCCACAATTTTTGGAGTGCCTCAGAAACCCTAGCCGTCTGGGATTTCACTGTCTTTAATAGTGATCTTGCGTCGTTTGGCTTGCCCGCGTCATAACTTCAACTTGTTTTCATTCTGGCTGGTTCTCCCTCGCCGCTAGGGCAGTTGAGGTCGGTGCCGTTTTTTGTTTTTATTTTTAGGTTTGCTTTCGATGGTGGTGATGATGGTGTGTAAGGCATGGAATGGCTTGGATCCAAGGAGTAAAATATCGAATATCGAAGATATATCGATTGTCTAAAATACAGATATTTTGACGGAAATATCGATGAAATATCGATTCAATAAAAAATCGACGGAAATTGAGATAAATACATGAAATTTTGTATTTGAACTTTATGAGATTCTTATACGATTAATATGTGTTTTGAAACTAGTAAATTGTGTTTTGTTGATTATTTATAGAGTTTATTTGATTGAGCTTTTGGATTATTAGCGTGGAGGGTTTTGTGCTTTTGATTTAGTGCGATCAACATATATGTAAAATCAAAATATCGGATAAATTCGAAAATGTCGAAGATTTCGGCAATATATCGGAAAATATCGAATATTTCGAGAAATATCGGACAAAAGGTATTGATATGTAGAATTAATATCAGGAAGTCCAAAATACAGAAATATCGCGGAAATATCGAAGATATTATGGATATTTCATTCCTTGCTTGGATTTGGTTCTTTTTGCTTTTAATGGCGCACCAAGCTCTTTCCAGGAGATGTGGAAGTGTCCCGATCGACCAAAGATCTGGGATGGGTCGACGGCTGCACTGGTACAGTGGCAAACCGGCGGCCTGCATATGCAGGGACGATCTGGTCGCGGTTGGGCATAGAGTCCCTCGACGATGCTCGCGAGCGCCGATTTCCTTTGCCGAGTCTCTGTTGGCCGACAAGTGGTTGGACAATCATGACTGGGCGGCGGATCATGTCAGGGATGACGAGTGTGTTTTGGGCTTGGGATAATGTATGTCACTTTTGGGCCGATGGGCTACCAAACTCTGTTGGATTTGGAGGATTCTACCAAAGTTTGGGTCTGGGGGCTAAAACAAATGGTGATTGTGGATCTGATGACTTTATTGGCTAGGACTGAGACGGAGACGCGATGACTCACTTAACTGTAGTTTAAGGTAAATAGTTAGATACGGTGTGTGATCCCGAATTTTTTAGTTCTTCTCCTAGACCTATCGGTCTAACTATGTAGGCGCTTGTGCAGATATGTAATAATGTAATTACTCTAAGGGGTTCTTTCTACCCAGCCGAAAGTTCCGATTCCTTGTACTCTATCATAATATCAATTTTATCTTTACCTCAAAAAAAAAAAAAGTCAGGCATTAGATCGATAACATTGAAAGTTGAATCACCGATTTGTGAAATTTTCACTAAATTAATGTGTAGAAAAATAGTGATTTGAATTTAGGTTCGGGTCGGGACTTGGGTCTTCAGTTTTATGTTCGGTTTGGGTCGAGTCCGGGTCGGACTGACTCCTGTAAGGTAAAGAGCTAGAACATAGAAGCACGTCTCGTCTTTCCTGTTCCAAGCTATATTCTCGCTCTCTCTCTCTCTCTCTCTCTCTCTCAACAAGTCCCAAGCTTCCGTTTCTCATCGATCTTTTCACAGCCCGCCAAAGATTTCCAACCATGATTAACGGTTAGATCACCTCTCCTCCATCTTAGTCTCTCATCTCACAATATATATCCCTTCTGGTTTCTACTCAGGTTGATTTGATTTCTACTCCAAATTTGTGTTTACCTTTTTTCGAATTTTTTCGAGCATTTATGTTCCTCAATGTGCAATATGGTGGCCCAGTAAAGGGTTTTATCTTTCAATTGGATGAACTATGCTAACTGTAGCTTTCTATTTTGAAATTTAGGATCTGGGGTATTTGAGAGAACTTGGCATTTCTGAAATGGGTTTCTGTTTTTTTTGTGGAAGCTGTTGTCTTTTCGTGTGTATTGGGTAGAGAACAATTATATATAGTTCCCAGTCAATTTGGTATGAATGGTGTCTTAGTGCTGTGTTTTGCTTGTTGACAATGCAATGCTGAAAATTACTACCTAGAAACACAAGATATAGTTTTGAAAAAGTGATAGCTAGATTATGCGTAGCATAAGCTGAGGTCAGCAAAAGTACCCGAAACTGTGTTATTGTGATTTGTGTTTGGTAGCTGGGGTATTGGAGGTTGACGAGTGTACCTTTTTTACTTTTTGTAGTGAGTGTAAAATGGCAGAAGGAGCTATTCAAAGCTGTGGAAATTGACACTACTCAGCCCCCGTATGTATTCAAGTGCCAATTGTATGACTTAACTGGGGTGCCTCCGGAGAGACAAAAGATAATGGTTAAAGGTGGTTTGTTGAAGGTAAGTGGGTTGATTGCAAGTTTCTTATATCTTTGCTTTACTGTGAATAGCTAGTAATCTTGTCTCATTAAAAGATTTCTTGGATGGCTTGAACATATGTAGCTGTATAGAGTGTGCCTAATTTCTCTCGTTTTTCTGCAGGATGACGCAGACTGGTCGACATTAGGAGTAAAACAGGTGGGGTATTTTGATGGAGTGCATAATTTCCCTGACTTGTAACAATGTTGCATAGGTTTCATAAACTTATTTATTTCAATCAAAATGATTCATAATGTATACATTTATAGGGTCAAAAATTGATGATGATGGGGACTGCAGATGAGATTGTCAAGGCTCCAGAGAAGGGTACTGTTTTTGTTGAAGATCTACCAGAAGAAGAACAAGCTATCAACTTGGTATGAATCACATGATTGCCTGCTCAACAGTTAACTAGATGCTTGTTTCTTTTACTGTTTAGTCAACAACTTGTTCTATGCAGTTGTACGAAAACTAGGATTTCCTCTTGTTGCTGCTCTCATTGACCTTGGGTGCTGTCATTGCTTCATGGCTTTGATAGTCTCTACAATGCTACTTCTCTTTCCTTTAGAGTTGCGCTGCTGTTCATCTACATCTACTTGCCTTGTCTTCAAACGATTTAGCCCATGTTACTTATGTTTCAGGGTCATAGTGCCGGTCTATTTAATCTGGGAAATACCTGTTATATGAACTCCACTGTACAATGTCTGCAATCTGTTCCAGAGTTGAAGTCAGCTTTGATCAAGTAAGTTAGCTTCAGCGGAATAGTTGCACTAAGTATCTTGCACTTTATTTAGCCTACAACAGTGATAACTGTTCTGTTTCTTTAGCTACTCAGATTCTGGAAGAAGCAATGACGTGGATCAGACGTCTCACACATTGACTGTTGCAACTCGTGATCTATTTAGTGAATTGGATAAAAGTGTTAAGCCTGTAGCACCCATGCAGTTTTGGATGGTATGCCGGCTTCTTATACTGTTGATTAATTTTTTGAATGCTTTTTATCACTTGATAAAACTTAAGATAGTCCAATGAGTATATGTGCTGCTCTAGAATGCTTCTCTAGAAGTGCTTTTATCACATAATGATAGCAATTTTGTTAGAAGCACATAGTTGTTTCCACAAAGGGATTTTATAACTTGGATGAAACTTTTAACATTTCTTTCCGTACACTTCTAATTATCATCATAGCTGATATATTTTTTTTTGGGCGACCAATGCCAGGGAGAACAATGATAGGTTATTAGTTCCTGTGACTATACTTTCATACAGATAAGGATAAGGGGAAGTTGAATAACAATATTGTACTTGCAGGTGCTGCGCAAAAAGTATCCTCAGTTTGGTCAGCTCCATAACAATACCTTCATGCAACAGGTTTACATATGTCACCTGATTGTGCTGCTTATTCTACTTTGCTCTTGCTACTGGTAGTTTGCTGATTTTGTTGTTCCAAATGTGTAACAGGATGCTGAAGAATGTTGGACACAGCTTCTGTACACCCTTTCTCAGTCTTTGAAATCGACTGGCACAAGGTAGTTCATTATTTACCCTCCGAATCTCCCTCTCCCTCTCCCCCTCTTCCTTATAGGAGACTGCATTATCTTGATGTAATGACATATGGAACTCAGTCTCACTTGATTGGTTCCTTATGCCAAGTGGTGTAAATAGTGCCTTTAGAAACAGCTCTTTTTTGACCCTATATAAAGTCACAGTTACATTATTCTTACTCTAGGTTATTTGCCGGTTCATGTTCTGAGTATATCCAAAGGTACTTATACTGATCAATGTTCTTTTACAGTGAGAATCCGGATACTGTGAAGGCCCTTTTTGGTATTGACCTCGTTAGCAGGTTAGATATCTGCAGTATTGTTTTTTTATTTAGAATGACTCAATAGCTTCTGAGATCTTCTTTGGTAGTTTTCTTTGTTGATATTTGACACAAATTGGGATGACTTGTACTGCAAATAGAAATGAAGTAAATGTGGGGAATAACTTCATTTTCTGTCAGTATAAAGTGTATGGCTAGTGCAATGCTGCACTACTATGGATCTTTATGTCGATGCTGATTTAGTCAATTTGGGTGGTTATTCTTGCTTGATATACGATAATACGTATGACTCAACAGTTATCACTAATTTATGACAGCACAAACAAATTTTATTGGTTTATCCCACCAAAACCAAATCCCCCCACTCCCCATTTATGTTCCATACATCCATTGTATCGGTTTATCCCACCAAAACCAAATCCCCCCACTCCCCATTTATGTTCCATACATCCATTGTTTTCTAACCGAAGGATGGGTCAAATATAGAGAAGAGAAGATAGAGCATAAAAAAGGAAGAGAAGATAGAAAAAAGGAAGAGAAGATAGAAACATGGAAGAATGCTTTGATACGAGCATTTATGGATGAGAGTGAATGGCCAAGAGTAATGAAAGAGATAATAAACAAGGAAAGGGATAATCCTTTGTTTGCAATGATATCCATAGCTCCTACAGATGATGAGCCTGGTGAATTATATCATGCTGAGAAGGTCCTGACTGGTGATGGCTTCTAGACAGGTTGAGGGTTGGAAACTACGTTTATGGCCACTTGGCCAGATGGGTTTGAATGAAATATGGACAAGACAACAGGTAAATAAAAAGTCAGCTTGTGGTGCCACACTGTCACTGATGAAGGAGACTTCAGAACTAGGTTTATGGGTAATATAGGGTATTATACAGATTCTTGTGGAGTTCATGGGTTATGAATTTGTCAATGGGGATTACTAGGAGGGTGAATGGGGCCAAGAATTGGGATTACTCTGGTCATCAAGCTTTTTGGTCGTTATATTGCAAATTCTACAGGAACTGTCAAAAAGATGGTGCCATTGTTCATAATGGTTATAGGCAGTTTGATCTAAACGGCTCTTCCCTTGGCCATACGACATTGATACAACTACAATTCTTAGAGATTTTAATCATACTTATATATCTTGGTTACAGAAGGTTTGGTTTCAAAAGTAGGCAAGTAAATTGAGAATTCCACTTACTCGAAGAGGAAAGAATAGTGGACTAGTCTTTTTGTTGGTCTTTACCTTTGAGATTCTTTCACACGTCCGGAGTTGCACTTCCTGAGTTCACACTCCTACTGCAAGTAGTGACCGTGAAGGAGTTTCTCGTGTTCGTTAAGGTGTAAAGTGGCCCGTAACCTGGTAGGCATCTATAGTTCTATTATACTTAAGTATCAACATGCCAGCATGGGGATGAAGGACATCCTTGAGAACTGATTGTGAGGCACAGTTGGCTGGAGAACCAACAGTAGAGTTGGATGATGTCATCCTATTTTTTTGGTATCTGACATACTATAGGGCATCTCATTCTAATATGACCCATCCCAATCTCTGCTGTTGATCGGAAGCAATACGGAAGATGTTTTTGTGCTTTATTTTTTGGGGATTTTAAGAAGTCATGACAACAGTTTGATTTAAAATATAAACTTCAAATCTGGGGAGGCAATGATGTGCTTACAGTCTGGTTTCTTGTGGAAAATTGGAAATGACAATGCTTACTAGCAAAATCATCAGTGTGGTCGTTGATATGGCTATTCAAGTTCGGACAGTGGCTGTCAGGGGAATATGGTTTTGCACAATTCATTGCATTTGTCCCCAGTGTCATATTCTCTAATTAATAGTTTCAAATATGTGAAATGCTATAGGTATTGATTAAAATTGTAACCAGGAGTAAAAACTTTGCCATCGCTATATTGGATGAACTATGAGTAAACATTTATTGAGCCGAATCTTTGTATACATTTGTTGTATTTTTAAATTGTGGCTAGGGTTCACTGCGTAGAAAGTGGGGAAGAAAGCTCAGAAACAGAGTCAGTTCATTCCCTTAAATGCCACATATCACAAGAGGTGAATCATTTGCATGAAGGATTAAAACATGTAAGTGTAATAACATCTGTGTTAAAGATGTCATCATCTTTGCTGTACCATGTAATGATATTGACTGCAAACAGAGGATAACCTACTTTATTTTGATTATGATTAATGTAGGGTTTAAAATCTGAGTTGGAAAAAAACTCTCCTGCTTTGGGGCGTAGTGCAATCTACGTGAAGGAGTCTCGTATCAATGGCCTGCCGAGGTACAGATGTACATGATTCTTGTACCATTTTTAAGTCACTGGTAGGCAAATTTTTAGTTACTAACTCAACAGGTTCCGCTATCATTTGATTGAAAACTAACTTATGTTGCTATATATTGTATTCTGTATATTGCTTGATTGAGTTTGTGCACACACTTTTCTTGATCTATTGCTGATTGGCCCTTCCTAATATTTCTTTAAAATGTTTCTCTCTAGATATTTGACCATTCAGTTTGTCCGCTTTTTCTGGAAGAGGGAATCAAATCAGAAGGCCAAAATTTTGAGGGTAATTTGTATTTTCTTTTCTCTAGGAATACATCTCCGATCATTTAAGGAGACAATAAGAACTATTTTCTATGATAGAATTACTAGGCGCAGGGTGCCTGTGACTGCTGTAGAGTTTGATGCTAGTTCACTGCATTTGAATTTTGTAGCATCACTGCCTGCTAAACTGTTCTTCAATTTTCTCAGAAAGTGGATTATCCTTTGGAATTGGATGTTTATGATCTGTGTTCAGAGGATCTCCGCAAAAGATTGGAAGCTCCTCGAAAGGTATCTATTTGCTTTTGCTTTGATGATTTTTATTCTCTTTCTGCTTCTTGAATTTTTATTTACTTCCAACTTTGAACTAATCAGACTTTGAGGGATGAGGAAGGGAAAAAACTTGGTTTGAAACCAAGTGAGAAGAGCTCTGGTTCAAAAGACAATGATGTTAAGATGACTGATGCGGAGGTGATTACACGGCCTTGCTATGCACATTCTCAAACACATGAATGCCCCAAGTGATATGTTGTAGAATTCTGAAATCTGTTATTTGTATGTAGGGATCCTCAAATGGAAGCGGAGAACCCTGTAATGCTATGTCTGATGAAGGTAATAATCCTCCACTCCCTTACTTGGGTGCATTCATGTGTCTTGCACTCTTCCCTTAGTGTATCATTTGTCCGTGTCATTCAGCTGCAGGTGTTCCACCTGAGAAGGAGGCACAAATGACTGGAGTTTATGATTTGGTTGCTGTACTCACTCACAAGGGTCGCAGTGCTGACTCGGGCCATTATGTTGCCTGGGTCAAGCAAGAAAGTGGTTAGCTTTCTGAACAACTTCAACTTTACTAGCATGCTCCTGTTTAAACACTTTATACTTATTGACATCTTTGTTTGTTCAAGGGAAATGGATAGAGTATGATGACGACAATCCCATCCCACAGCGGGAGGAAGATATCACAAAACTCTCTGGAGGAGGTAAGATCTGCTATTTCTTTAGTGCTAGATTACTTTTGCTCGGGTTATCACAACTCACAAGCTTTTCTGACCCCACACAAGAATAGATATATGCCATTCATCATCATATTGTAAAGATGCTAACAACCGAGTAATTTGGTAATTTGTGACGTCACTTCACGTAGGCTGATGGTTTACAAGACACTTTTGCATGCCTTTACTTTGGGATTTCGTGTTCAGTCACTCTAAATTTTGCATCACATTATAATACTTATGCTAATCAATCTTCTGCTACTTGTTTCAGGTGATTGGCATATGGCCTATATCTGCTTGTACAAGGCCCGCGTGCTTCCTATGTGATTTTTCCTTGATCCCAATTCCTGCCTGTCTCCATTCTAAGGATTAGAGGATGCCACAAAAAAAAAATCATTATTTAGATGTGATATTAAAAGTGATTTTTTGCTTACGTTGAAGTCGGCCAGGTGTGTTAGAAAGAAAAATCATTGTTATTAGATGCTCTTCGATTTTTACAAGAAAGTGATTTTAGTAATACCATTATTTCCAAATTTTACAGTGATGATAACAAGAGGTTATTAACCTCAAAAGAAAAAGAGTGATTATGATGACCCTCGATTACTTGAGGGTGACATTCATGCCCTGGTCATCTTAGAAAAAATTCATTCATAATGTCTGAATTTTTTCGGTCAGGTTAAAAGGGGTTGATCTCTAAAAATGTTCAGATTTTTAAAACGTGATAAGTGTGGTGTCTGTTATAAGTGTGGTGCCTCGCATCTATTTCCGTCACTTCCTTGTTGCTCCTGATGATGTGGCAGACTGAGAATTTGAATTAAGGAATATTATTGTCATTTACGATCCTCTGAAAAAAATCGCCGAGTATCACAGAGTCTTTTAATCCTGACCGATCAAATTGACTTAATGGCCAAGATGCAATTTAGCTTTTGTTTCCTTTGTACATTTACCCACACTCGATCATTTGTCCTCTCTCTAATCTTATTCATTCGTCTTCTTCTATTTTGTTTTCTGAAACTGATTTTGATACTGTGAGAGTGTGACTGATTATATGATCCAAGTGGTTGGGTTTGAATTAAAATCGTCTCACTCCCTCTGATTCATATCACCCATCTCGCACCCAACTACCCAGCCCCTCCTCCTTTGAAGGGAGATTAATCTCGAGGTTCGTGGATGTCGGCCGAAGCTGCGAGGGCTGCCTGCTCTCCTCCATTCGAAGCTCACCAAAATTGGGCTCTTCTCCATTGAAGCACCCATCATGGCGAAGCTCATAGCCTTCGCATCGCTGTCGCCAATGGGCTGCCTCGCCCACACTCGATCCTTGTACGAAGAAACTGCCATGGACGACCCTTTCATCTGCAGAACCATGATCAGATCTTACACCAACAGTGATTTCCCCGATTCATGTCTACAATCATATGATTGTCGCTGGAGTTGAGTCGGATCATTTCACTTACAATTTTGCGCTCGAGGCTTGTGCGAGAGTAATCAAAGGGATGAAGAAAGAGGATGAGTGTGTTCGATGCAGAAATATCTCTCGGAAGAGATCCTTCCCGCGAAACAGTCTCTTTTATCTCGGATGTCTTAACCGCTTGAGCCGGTCTATCCTGCTTGTGCTTCGTATGCTGGCGTGCCACCGTTCTTTAACGGAATATGGACTGATCACAGCCGCCTGACTTCTTATGTAAGCGATTAGAATAGGGAGAGCACCAACCCTGCTCGAATATGTCATTTTCGCCTAGAAACCTAGGACTTTGATATGTATATCTCTTTGCCGAATCTCGAAATCGATACTCCCACGCCTTATCGTGCAGAGCAGAGCAATCTCTTGACAAAGTGTTGAGAACACTCGCTTCCCTTGAGTATTCAAGCTCTCAACTTACAAGTGAGCCGCTCTTCAACTTTCAGGTTGCAGTTGCTTCCTTGGAGTCGTAAATACCTTCACTCGATAGGTGAACAGCACTCAGACATTCTGGTTGCAAGGTAGATAGGAATCTCGAGGACGAGATAACCGTCTAGGTTTGTTTGCGTATAACAAGGTTGTTTGATTGATTGTCGGGGGGGGGGGGGGGGGCTCTTCATAAGATCCTTGCTTTCCTTATATACTCGCTTAATAATCAGTCATTCATTCTGCTTCTAACTCCTTCTGCTCTTGTAATTTTGTCTGAATCTGATACCAGCATACGTGTTACACCACTCATAGGTCTTCTAATTCCACCATAACTCTTCCAAGAGTCCTGCTATTGTTTGACTAGTTATGATAGAATCTAAGCCGCGTGAATCCAGCTCAATAAGACACAGTTCTAATAGAACTCGAAGTCTTCTTCTAGTGAAGCTCGCCAGACGCATTATAACTTGACTCTTCGCCAAGGCACTATTAACCATGATGGGCCGCTCGCCTAGTCCTCGGCCATCCAAGCCCAAAGTAAATATTTTATTTAGGCCCAAACATTGCCCCTCAAGTCTTGAACTTGGAAACTTTCTGAACAAGCGAAAAGACTTGAATATATCTTGAACGATGTGCTTATTGACCTTGAAATGCTACATCATCACTCGAACGCCACGTCAACCAACTCTTCGAAAAAGTGTGACGCTCGACTGACACTTTTATAAAAACACCAGTCCAAATCCACAAATTTCATCTTTCAACAAAACCCTTTCAATTGCTCAAAACCCTGCACTTTCTAACTCTCTTAGTCAAAAATATTAAACCTTTCTTTCTCACCGCCGTCAATCCTTATTCTTCAGAACAGCAAAAATGCCTCCTCGTAAAGACATTCTTATTCCTTTTGACACCGTAGACGCCAAGAAATTCTCTAGACGGCTCAAGGAAGTCGCTGTTCGACACAACCCAGACACCGTCTGCACTCTTACTGTAGACCCCGAAGAAAACACAGGTCTGCTTGGCCCATTTCTGGATTCTCCATTAAATCCAGAGCTTTTTACTTCTCTTCGCAAGCCCATCTGCAATTCATCTCTCATACTCCAGGCAGACCCGAAGACATGGACTCAAAAAGATAACCTTTGTTCCATTGGGAAATGGCCACATTCAACCTCAGACGACCTCGCCTGGTACCGGCAACGCCGTGGGCAAGACAAAGAACGATGGGAAGCAGCAGGAATTGCTCAACTCATCAATTTATGCTTCTCTCTTCCGTCTGGGGGTAACAAAACCCCATTCGCTACAACCATGTGTTTCTGGGACTGCACAGCAAACTGCTTCAGACTCCCCTGTGGCGATGTAAGTATTACAATGCTCGATCTCTACACCATTTTTGGAGTTCCTGCCTCTGAAAACAGTTGGGCTCCTCAAGATTTCAACCAAACCTCTCTCCAAGCTTCAACAGTGCGGCCTTCATCCTACTCCTCCTGGGTGAAACATTTTGCACAAGAGGAGAAAAACACACCACAAGGAGGAATAGCCTTCCTAGAGTACTGGCTATCGAAATACTTGTTCTGTACATCCTCAGCAAAGGTCATCAAAACATGGACCAACCTCGCTGAACGCCTCTACAACTATGAAGCACTGAGCTTGGTCGAACCTGTCCTCGCCTACATCTACTATGGTCTCAGGCGAGTAACTTTATCGAAGCTTGACTTGAACCAATCAGGACCACTGTGGATGGTAGACTTCTGGTTACAAATCTACTTTCCTTACTTCTGCCCCTCAGCAACCCCTACGTTTGAAGAACAACAGCTGTTGGGCAAATCACTAATTTCCACACTGCCCAGGACTAGGCAGTGGTCCTACCTCGACTGCTTTAGATACCTCTGCTTGCATAAGGACTTTCCTTATACTGCGATCGAAGAAATTCGGAGTCGTCGCTACCCTGGCCTCCTCTCAAGTGGGTTCATGCCCTCTCCTGAACAAGATGCCCAAGCGAGGAACTTGTTTGTTAAGTTTAACACTTGCCGGGACCTGCAACTCCCAGATTCAACCAGCTCCGGGTATGAGCTCTATGCTCCAAACCATTTCTGCAGACAGCTTGGGCTCAGCCAAGATGCCCCTATGCCCCTCGCCTGTTGGATTAATATACTCTCTGGCGAGGAGACAACAAACCCACTGCAGCAGAAACCTTTGATGCACATTTTGGCTTCCCAATGGTGCTACTTCCTGACATAACAAAGCCACTGTCGATATCGAGGTCGGTCACCCCAACGTATCTCGCCTGGTATTCCCAGTTCTGGGAAGAGAAACGACACCAGGGACCAGACCTGTGCTTTGCTGCCATCTTCCATGGATTCAGTGAGAAATTCTTGCTCAAGGCAGACTCAGAAGCATTAATCGGACCACACCCCAACACGAGTTCTACCCCATGGCCACATGTATGTTCTTAATTAAAAATTGCCACATATACTAGCAACTTCTTGGATCATAAATGACCACTCCTCTCTTCCTTTCACAGTATAACCCTGATCCGGATGCGACTGTGGCTATTCAAACCTTTAAGAAGAAGAGGACCAAGCGTTCTAGATCACCTGTAAGTATTCGAACTATTACTTATCCAGAACAAACTGACTTTATCACTGATCCTGATATTGACCCCGACCCCCTTAACAGTCTTCAAAGCCCAAGAGGATCAAGCTAAGGACCCCAGAGGCAGAAAGTGAGGTTTGGTTGGACTCACGGGTCACAAGCAGAGACAAGCAACTATGCCTTTCTGCTCAAGCCTTCTTTGCTTCTTTCGACCAGAGGAGCAGCAAAGCCTCAGGGTCTAGTGCTTTCTCGACCATAGCTTTCACCATTGCACACTGGTTTTGTGCAAATCCGGATAGCATTCCCACACTCTCCCAGTTCGATGACCTCCTACTTCAAGGTTCAAGGGAGTGGCAGGAGTTATGCAAGGACGAGTCCCTTGCAAGCAAGTACCCAGACCAGCATTTTGATTTGGATGCTATTCTGAAGGCGAACATCAGGCCGCTTCAATTCTCAGCTGATGATTCCTTCATAGGGTACTTCGACCCTGAAAAGTTTACAAACCTGAACGGCCTTCCCTCTTTTGATAGTTTATGGGAACAGGTTCAGAAAAGCCGGAAGCCCCAAGTCTTCATAGTGAGTTGGAATGATCACTTCTTCGTCCTCAAAGCTGAAGACGAAACCTTCTATGTAATTGACTCACTAGGAGAAAGGCTCCTTGAAAGGCACTGCAAAGCCTTCATTCTGAAGTTCGATGAGTCCAGTACCATATCCAACACTGCAGACAAGGCCATAACTAACAGCCACAAAGAGTGTTGCAAGGAATTCATAGCTCAATTATTAGCTGGAGTTCATCGAGCAGAGCTTGAGGAAGAAGAGAAGAAACAACCTGTGGCCCCTGCAACTCTGTTCAGGCGTCTTCAAATTGAAGTTCAAGGTTGCTTTATTCCTTCCTCCTCTGGCGAGGATCCCAGTACCCAGAATGAACAAGTCATTCCAGATGCTGAGCAAATTGTCTCCTCGCCAGAGCTTATAGCTGAACAACCACAAGTCCTGGTCGAGACTAGCCCAGAGGTCGACGCATCGAATCTTTCTTCACCAGAGCAACAAGTTCAAGCTCGCGAAGAAACACAAACATTGTCTCCCCAACAAGTAAGAAAACTGTATCCTTACTCCTGGATTAGTGATTTATAATACTGGTTCTAATCACAACCCGTTGTTTGTCTTGAAGTCCAAACACGTTCCTGTGGAACTGAAGGCTCATGAGACCACTCCCCACAGTCTAAGGGGACAAGCGAGCACTTCAGGCGAGCTACTTGCATCACCTACTGAAGATCAGCCTAAAAATCCTCCAAGTGTCGATGAAGAAGAACCTGTAATTCCAAGCGGGGAAGTTCTTATCCCCTCTTCATCATCAGACCACCAACTTCAACTGCTCAGTGCACAAGAGTCAATTACATAGAAGGTATCCTTCAAACGGATGGATACCTAGATTTCCAAACGGATGTTCAGGCCCCTAGATTCCCAAACGGATGTTCAGGCCGTTTCAAAACAAGTGAAGGACTTGCGGGCCACTGCCCCTGCAGATTTCATTCCTCTCCTGGATGAGTTAGAAGAAAATTTCTTTGAATTCCAGCACCAAAGCGAAGTCTTTCAAGACTTAACACTCGAGGCTGAGCGTGAGAATGAAGCAGCGAGAACCCTGGAGCAAAAGACTCAACGGGAAACAGAGGAGATTCAGAAGCTTTTGAAGGAGAAGGATACAAGGGAAGAAGCTCTATCAACCAAACGTGCCCAAAGGCTTGCTCTTGAAGCTGATCTCGCCAAACTCAATTCTGAAATAAATGCCTTAGAAACTGACATCCCCATTTATCAGGATGAAATGCGTCAATTCCTGAATGAAGGCGAGACCCGAGCTCAGCTCTTACAAGAGGCACGTGCGAAAGCCAGCGAAGCTCGCTTAGCAGCTCGACAAGCCTGGGTGGCCTCAGAGCATGCTAAAATCTCGATAAGGAGCTTCATCTTCCAATTGTAAATTTTTGGGCCTCCAATGTAGGCCTTTTTATTTGTTGTAAAACCATCGAACCCTTTATGTATTCGAATTATTTTAACAACACAGATTGAATTGGGTTTAAAACCAAATTGGGCTTCTGCAATAAGCCCCTTTTCCTGATCCAGCCCCGTTTTATGCTGTAAATTTATTTCGACTATTCCCCAGTCAACAATAAATGAAATTGAATTCTAGACCTGGAATCCGTATCGCTTCAAACGATCGAAAACTTTGAAGTACGTTTTACCTGCCCCAAAGATCTTTCATTTATCATGCACTTCTTGCGAGCAGATAAACCGCTTCCATGGTCCACTGTTAATCGGACACGTACCCTCTATTATTGGGTGTAATTACTCTCGCGAAACTAAACCATTGTAACTCCTGGCTATAAAAGGTTTCCTTCTCTCTGTGTGAAATGAACCAAGTCCCTTGCGAGAATGAATCAGACCCAAGTCTATTTGCTCTGGTCTTACTATCCAAAGAAACCTCCAGATATATCTTTCTATGTTGTGTTCCTTAGATAGCAATATCCATGCCCAAACCTGGACTAGATAGCAATATCTATGCCCAGGCGTTGCCTTGGCTTTCCCAACTTGATTCAGTAGAAGAAGGGAGAAGCCACAATCCCTAGGTGAATTCCTCTTCGTCCTCCTCCAATGCACCCGCTCGGTGTCCATATGCACTGGAGGAGGGAGGCCTCTTCAATGTGGCCTGCAATAGATGGGGAAAAATGGGGGTGTCACCCTGGGAAGAAGGCAACAAGCGTCAAGGCAGGTGTAACTCTTGTTCTGATGCACCTCTTGCCTTGGCGTTTCAGTTTCCTCTCCATCTCCTTCGCCGAGGTCGATCTGCAGGTTTTAACTTCATGTTTTGGTCTTCAGACCTCTTTAAGGAGATGGTGAACAACGCAGAGGATCTAGTGAAGAATGAACTGTTTTATTTTCTTTGTTGCAATTGTTCAAGTCCGTTCTTCACCATATGGTATCAGAGCCTAGGGCCGCAAAGCCTTTGTATTATTCCAAGTGTTGAATGTAATATTTATTTTGAAGTGTAAAAATTAAGCCACAAAGACTGGCTAACATGAACTTCTGACTTGGAATAAATAACAACTCTGATTACAAAATTTGGCCACGAATATAGGTACTAACTATTTAACCCCATTAATAGGTTATTTAACGTACATGATCCTCGATGAGTATATGTGTTGCCCCTGTAGTTTATTTATGCGAAAGCATGAATAAACTAGATTAAGCAGTTTCCGGGGGATCATCATACTCCCAAAACTGGTTGTATGAATTTCTTTAGGTAACGACCATTTATTGGGTTCGCGTGTATAGTACCATCTCGATCTCTCAGGCGAACTGCTCCTTTACCCAACAGTCGATCGATGATGTATGACCCTTCCCATTTTTCTGACCATTTTCCTCGTCCTTCAGTTTTCTCGCCAACAGGCAAAATTACTTTCCATACAAGTTCTCCTTCTGCAAAACTCATGCCCCTTGTACGTTGGTCATAGGCGTGAGCCACCTTTTGTTTCTCAGCACGTAGACTTTCATAAGCTTGTATGCGATTCTCATCGAGGTCTTCATGCTCTTGCCACATCGCTTGGACATAATCTTCACCGATCAAGTTGTGTTGCTCCATCACCCGTAAAGACTGAACATTGATCTCCAAAGGCAAAACAGCATCGTGCCCAAACATTAGTGCATAAGGAGTTGTACTTGTGGGTGTCCTCTTACTAGTCCTGTAAGCCCACAAAGTATTAAAAAGTGCTTCATGCCACAGTCTGGCATTGCTTGTGAGCATCCGTTTTAAGATATGGAGAATGATCTTATTGCTCGCTTCAGCTTGACCGTTGGATTGGGCATAGTATGGAGAAGAGTGGAGAAAATGGATCCCAAGATCCTTCATTAAAGTATCCACTTCGCCAGACATGAAGGCTGCCCCTTGGTCTGAAACAAAACATTCAGGGATGCCAAACCGACAAATAATATCTTCGAACAGGAATTGGCGGATGGCCTTCGCTGAAGATACCCTGAGGGGTCGAGCTTCGACCCACTTTGTGAAGAAATCAGTAGCCACTATGATAAACTTGTGTCCGTCAGATGAATGAGGATAAATCATTCCTATTAAGTCCAAAGCCCATCCTCGAGCTGGCCAAGGCTTGATTATTGGCTGTAATGGTATTCTGGGCATATGGTTGACTGGACCATGTCTCTGGAATTCTTCACAACCTTTAGCGAACGTGATGCAGTCTCTGAGCATCCCTGGCCAATAAAAGCCATGTCTTCTTAATAACCATCTCATCTTGGGGCCAGCCTAGTGTGCCCCTGCAATCCCAAGATGGACCTCTCTCATTAACCGCTTCGCGTCACGTCCAAAGACACACCGTAACAGTATGCCTTCCTCTCCCCTTCGATATAACTCAGCATCCTTGAGCACATAGTTGGGAGCTAAAAATCGAATCCGCTTGTCAACCGGATTATTAGGATCCTGGAGATAAGAGATGATTTCCTGTCTCCAGTCCTTGTCGATGTGATCAAGTGTAGCAACGTACCATTCGTTTTTATCTTCTTGTCGTATAATGAAAGATGGAAGGGTTCTTCTTTCAACCTTTAATATTCGCTCGCGTACTCCATCTTGCAAACTGATACCTGTTGCTAGTTGAGCCAACTCATTAGCTGCATAGTTCTTCTCGCGAGGAACATGACTCAACTTCACTTCTGTAAACAACTTTAATAAGTCACAGGCCCTCCTCGCGTAAGGTTCTAATATTGGGCCTGCCTTATATTTCGTCTCGAGTTGTCTGATCACCAGTTGGGAATCTCCAAAGACATGCACATCATTGATCTCCATATCTATGAGAAATTCTAATCCAATGATTAAAGCTTCGTATTCTGCTTGATTGTTTGTGCACTTGAAGTCCAACCTGAAAGAATAAGAATAAGTTTGGCCGCGTGGGGAGATCAATGCTACCCCTGCTCCAGCCATAGTACTCGTACTGGACCCATCGAAATATAAACACCAGGGGGCCAAGTCAATACGAGCGAGATCCAGTTCTGGCCCCTCGACCACCTCTTTCATGGGATGATGAGCCAGAAAATCAGCCACTGCTCGGCCTTTTACCGCCTTCTGAGGGACATATTGCAAAGAAAATTCTGAAAGAGCCAGAATCCACTTTCCAATGCGACCACGGAGAATCGGTCTGGACAGCATATACTTCACTAAATCTGTTTGTGCAATTACACACGTAGTGAAGGAAAGCATATAGTGCCTCAGCTTACACCCTGAAAAGTATAAGGCTAGGCATAACCTTTCCATTGGAGAGTATCTCGTTTCACAATCGTTTAAGGTACGACTTAGATAGAAAATAGCACGTTCAACGCCTGCCGTGTCGTCCTGAGCCAATAGACTTCCAATGGAGAGGTCAGTAGCTGATATATACAGCTTAAGAGGAACCCCGGGCCTTGGAGGAACCAAGACAGGTGGGTTTGTTAAGTAAGCTTTGATGGTTTCAAAGGCCTCTTGATGTATAGGCTCCCATACAAAGTCCTTTTGATTTTGAAGCTTAAGCAGAGTAGAGAATGATTGTGTCTTCCCAGCAGCGTTGGCTATAAACCGTCGTAGGAAATTGATTTTTCCCAATAGACGTTGTAGTTCCTTCTTACTCTTTGGTGGGGCTGCATTGATAACCGCTTGTTTCTTGTCATCCGGTATTTCAATCCCACGCTGATGAACCAAAAAACCCAAGAAGTCGCCTGCCTGGACGCCAAACACACATTTGGCTGGATTCATCTTCAGTTGATGCTGCCTCATTCTGAGAAACACTTGCCTCAAGTCTTCAAAATGGTCACTTCTGCATTTCGTTTTGACTACCACATCATCTATATACACCTCCATGGTCTTACCAATAAGATCATGAAAGATCAAGTTCATTGCTCGTTGGTAGGTTGCCCCTGCATTTTTAAGTCCAAATGGCATATCCACGTACTCAAAAACACCGGCAAAGCCTGGGCATCGAAACGCTGTCTTATGTCTATCCTCTTCAGCCACTGGGATTTGATGATATCCAGCAGTACCATCCATGAATGTCAACATCTCATGGCGGGCAACTGAATCAACCAACAAATCAGTTACTGGCATGGGATAAGCGTCCTTGGGGGTTGCATTGTTCAAGTCTCTGTAGTCGACGCAAACTCGCATCTTCCAGTTCTTTTTCTTGACTGGGACTATATTAGACAGCCACTCATTATATTTGGCTACTCGTATAATCCCTGACTTGAGCATTTTCTCAACCTCTTCCTTGACTAGAATTGCTGTCTCTGTATTCATGCGACGCATTTCTTGTTTTACAGGCTTCTTTCCCTCGATGATGGGCAAGTTATGACAAACCAAATCTGGTGACAGACCAGGCATGTCATCGTATTTTTCTGCAAAACAATCTGCATATTCTCGTAGCAATTCAATAAGCTTGAGTCTTTCCTCAGGCTCCAAGAAGGTACTAATAGCCACAGAGATTGGCTCTTCATGAGTCCCAATATTAATGTGTTCGATGGGATCCTTGACTTTGGGAGGTAAATCATCTAAGGCTGCTGGAGCCAATTTAATCTCGTCCTCCTCCTCAAAGTCTTGCAAAACGTCTTCATCCACGTATTCCAAGGCTGCGACCATTAGAATCTTCTCAAAGGCTTGGCTCTCTAGCAGAAAATTATGGAAGCGTTCGTGTAGAGAGAGACAAGCCTCGGTCTCTATCTCTGATAGAGACCAAATCATGGAGAACGTTTGGATGGTAGCTCAATGGTGTAGGGTCTTTTACTATCTTGAGATGCTTGAAGTATACCCCACTGAGCTAGTTCAGAAGCCGTAACACCAACTGGGCGGCCCTTACTGTCGACGCCACATACCTCCAATGGCCTAAAGTCACTGTGGTAATACCTGGCTTCTAATGCATTAGCAGAAACGGAATATGGACGAGGGTCAGCATTGACAAGCTCTGCTTCGCCTGACTCCATGTTCCAGAGTAACATCTGCTGATGAAGTGAAGATGGTACACAATAGCTTCGATGTATCCAGTCACGCCCCAGGATTTCACAATATAGAGATGTGCATTCTACCACAAAGAATGTGTAAGTGCCTGAGGCCAGCCATATGTGTACCTGTAAGAAAACGATTCCCAAAGTCTTGGTTATGCTACCCTGAAAATTTCTGACACTAAGCGAGGTCTCTTGGATAGCAGATTTGGGAACTCCTATTAAGGCCAATGCCTTAGCGGTGATGATATTAACCGCTGCCCCTGAGTCCACTAGGAGTTTGTTCAATTGAACCCCTTGGACTTGTCCTGTGACATATAATGGCCGCATGTGCATGGCCATGTCAATGGTGGGCTTGGAGAACATCATCAGCCCTTTTGTGTGTGGTGAATCCAAATGTGGTATTTCATCCAGTGTTGAATCATTTTGTAGCTCTGGTTCCTCATCTGGTAATACCACACTGTTGACGTTCTTGTATTCACCTTTGGGTGCTGACGTAGACAAAGCATATTTAGAAGATAAGATATACACCATGTTAATGGTAGAAGAGTCTTCCTTGATACAGTCAAGTGCTTCAAGATCTTCGTCCTCACCGTAGTCTACCAACTGCTCATCATCGTCGTAGTTATTATCTCCAGCCAAGTGTCCATCCTCGCTAGACATCGTAGTAACCTCAATATGGGCCACTTGCTGTATTAGATCCTCAGGAATATGATCAATGGCTGCTGGTAGCAATGGTGGTGGAATTTTCTCCTTGGGAGCAGGGATCAATTTTTGGGCCTTCGCTTGTTCTTCCACAATCAAAGGCCTGGGTTTCCATTGCAAGACTGGAGGCTTGCTTAGAGTACTTTGTTTCTTCATGTCCCCTGTTCCCTTAGGGGGTGTCTTTAGCCCTACTGTTCTCATCGTGTCTTCCTCAAATGTGAGGCGTCTCCTTACTGGCTGTCGTTTTGTAGGCTCACGATGAAACTCTTGAGTAGGTTCAGGCTCTTTACCTTTAGTCCCTAATTCTGGATTCCGTTTGAAAACCCCTGGTCTTTGGGCTCTCACCTTAGGCTCGCGAGATTTCTTCCCAAAGACCACTAATGGGTTCGCTGCAAGGGTATTCAACCTCCTTTGCAACACTTATGGAGGAAATTCCAGGTCTTCTTCCTTGATGAGGCCAGCCTCATAAGCATCCAATGCTCTCTTGGCCCTACCAAAGCGTCGTTGAAGGTTTCTCCTCTTGCTCGGAGTCACCTCTACGGTTTTTCCTTTCTCCCTGTACCAAACATCTTCCTTCGTAATATTTCTCGATGCTGGAGGTATGTATGGCTTCGCGAGCACACTTGTAACTTTGGACTCAGGTGTTTTAGCCAGACTGGCTTGGTCTGTTGCTCGCGAGCGTTTGAGAGCTGAAGTATCCCTTTGTTGTGGTTGTGGGGGCTGATGATCTATACTCGAGAATAGCTCTGGGAAGGATTTGGCTGCCTGGGCCAGCTCCTCATAAGAGATCTTCAACCCACTTCTCAGTTTACAGTGTGCACAAAGGGCCACTGGCGAATCTGCTCTGGGGTCCACCTTTTCTTTTCCTTTGTTCTTTGGTGTGTGAGGTGGATTCTCGCCAGCAGTTGGTTGGTCGTTGGACTGTTTCCTCTTGTTTGATTTATCACGTGTTACGTCCAACATTCCAACTATCATGGGGATGAGAGTCGTTAAACCAAGCGAAGGTTTTTGTTCTATTTCTATTACTCCTTCGTCAATCAGCTGCTGAATCTTGTACATCAGATCTCTACAGGCAGCCGTAGTGTGACGTCCCCATTTGTGGTGATACTGACAATAGGGCAAACCCCTAACATCATCAGGATGTGGGTCTGGTGATCCTCAATTGTCGGGTACCACTGCTATCCCTTCTAGGCATAGCTTCGCGAATATCTCCTCTCGCCAGGACGCGTCATATGTTATGCGAGTCCGCTTAGGTCGGACAAATGCTATATTTCGCCTGGACCTTCGCTTGGACTTCTTCTTCGCCTGAGTCAGTTTATCTTGATTATCTTCTGAAGAAGTGCCATTGGCAGGAGGAGTTGTAACTGGAGGAGATGGTGTTCGATGAAGATATTCTGGGTGAAAATCCATCTCTCCCCCCTCATTGATCACAATTACTTGCCAATTGATCAGACCCTGGATCTTATCTCTCAAGGTCGAACACATCGCTATTCGATGGCCAAAGTGATTGTGGAACCCGCAAAAGTGCTGGGCTGGCTCTGTATACCGTAAGTGTCTGAGTTCGAAAACTGGATAAAAGAAAACCAGCCCCATGTCCCTTAGCCTATCGAAATATTCCTCTGTGTTATCTAATCTGAATGAATAGGCTAAATAGGAAGATTGATTCCAGGCCTCCGTGTCTTCAAGGAGTCTATTAGGTGATGACCAATTCACCTCAACCATACTCACCTGTGGAGCAGGGAAAGGCTCGGAATCCACTAGTGCAGCCGTTTTGGACGACCCTTCCAATTCTAATTTTCCTTCGTTGATCCACTTCTGGATCTGATCTTTAAGCTTAATGCAGTCTTTGGTGGCGTGGTTCCATGCTCCATGGAACTTGCAATACTTTTTACCCTTCAACTGCTCAGCCGCGGGAAGTGGTCCAAAGTCTGCCTTGACGACACGCAGACTATACAACTTGTCCAAAATTTCATGAGCCATATTGGCGTCATATGTGTACTTCTCAAATTCTGGCTTGGTGAAAGCCACTGTTGAGAGTTTGATTGGACCTCTACTCTTCTGGAGCTTGCGGAGTTTTATAACTTTGTTTGTTGATAAGTCAACAGCACCCACATGATCATCATCAGAGTCTGATTCCTGGTCTTCTATACCTTCAATGTAAGCCACTGTTTTAGGCTTCAATCTATCATAGGTTCGACTACTGTACGTCCCTTTGGACGCATTCCTTCTATTATCTCTCTCTTGCATGTTGCTATGAGCTTTAGTCACAGCTGTGATGAACTCATTCAGAGAGTAATATTTACTGTTTAAGAATAGCTGATGGTACGTGTCCTCCAGACCATTCTTGGCCATCTCGACTCCTCTTCCTTGCTCAGAGGGGTCTTACATAGATTGTATTCCGACCGGAAACGGTGCAGGAAAGTGACCGGACTTTCTGTCACCGATTGGCTTAAGGAGGCCAGCTTTCCTACACTAGTTTCTGGCCTTGCCGTTCCAAAGTGATCTATGAACAGGGCCTCCATATCCTTCCACTCACTGATCGAACCCTTCTCTATTCCAGTATACCACACAAGGGCCGATCCTGATAACGATGAACCAAAAACTCTTAGTTTGAGTCCTTCATCTTCGGCAAATTGGCCTAGCTGCAAAGTAAAATAGGCCAAATGTGTTGCCGCGTTTGCATCATCATCACCAGAGAATGTCTGGAAGGTTTGGTGTTTGTAAAATTTTGGCCAACGCCACTCGTTAGGATCGTCTTTCATCGGAGGAAACGGTGTTTCGTAAGTTTCATGCATCTTGGATAATTGTATGTTACAATCATCCAAGAGCTTATTTAACCGTTGCTCCCAAGCAAGGGGAAAAGACTCCTCGTGCCTGGTTTTCCTGGCCAAGTCCGATACGGATTTTGTTAGGGATCCTATGTCCTTGTCTACCCTTTGTGATAGAGTCGCCGCGTACCGGCGGTATTCCTCCAATCCTTTTTCCATTTGGCGAAGGATATCTACTCGTAGTTTATCTTGACCTTCTACCAAACTAGTCACCTGGGCACTCATGGCTTCTCTATCTTCCTGGTCTTGATTCAAATCTACTCGTATAGCCTGGATACCGCCCGCCACTACCTTTATGGAGTTGGAATGGGCGGCAAGAAGATTCGCCTGTTGCTCGATTCTTTCTTCGAGTGTACGAAAGTAACTAGCCTGGTGGTCATCTCGCCTGGCCGCGTAAGCCAGGTACTGCTCTAATGTAAGTGCAGCTATTTCCGCCTCGCTTAAAGGTTTGAACGTCATGATGTTAAAGTTGCTAGCGAAAATAATTTCAACCGCTTGATTACTTAATGAACGACACTGACTAGAAGTATGTTCGCGGTAAACCGGTTGTGGATGTTTGCGACACTGAGGATAGACCCTTCGATAAGGATCTTCAATTGTCGCTTAAAGATGCAAAGAGAAAGTCCCACTGGGCGTGCCAAAATGTTCGATGCAGAAATATCTCTCGGAAGAGATCCTTCTCGCGAAGCAGTCTCTTTTATCTCGGATGTCTTAACCGCGTGAGCCGGTCTATCCTGCTTGTGCTTCATATGCTGGCATGCCACCGTTCTTCAACGGAATATGGACTGATCACAGCCGCCTGACTTCTTATGTAAGCGATTAGAACAGGGAGAGCACCAACCCTGCTCGAATAGGTCATTTTCGCCTAGAAACCTAGGACTTTGATATGTGTATCTCTTTGCCGAATCTCGAAATCGATACTCCCACGCCTTATCGTGCAGAGCAGAGCAATCTCTTGACGAAGTGTTGAGAACACTCGCTTCCCTTGAGTATTCAAGCTCTCAACTTACAAGTGAGCCGCTCTTCAACTTTCAGGTTGCAGTTGCTTCCTTGGAGTCGTAAATACCTTCACTCGATAGGTGAACAACACTCAGACCTTCTGGTTGCAAGGTAGATAGGAATCTCGAGGACGAGATAACCGTCTAGGTTTGTTTGCGTATAGCAAGGTTGTTTGATTGATTGTCGGGGGGGGGGGGGGGGCTCTTCATAAGATCCTTGCTTTCCTTATATACTCGCTTAATAATCAGTCATTCATTCTGCTTCTAACTCCTTCTGCTCTTGTAATCTTGTTTGAATCTGATACCAGCATACGTGTTACACCACTCATAGGTCTTCTAATTCCACCATAACTCTTCCAAGAGTCCTGCTATTGTTTGACTAGTTATGATAGAATCTAAGCCGCGTGAATCCAGCTCAATAAGACACAGTTCTAATAGAACTCGAAGTCTTCTTCTAGCGAAGCTCGCCAGACGCATTATAACTTGACTCTTCGCCAAGGCACTATTAACCATGATGGGCCGCTCGCCTAGTCCTCGGCCATCCAAGCCCAAAGTAAATATTTTATTTAGGCTCAAACAGAGTGATTTAATGAGTTGGGGATTAAGGGTGGGGAGATTCATTGCCGGGTTTTGAAATTGGGGTTTGATAGTGATTTGTATGTTGGGAATTCTTTGCTGTTTGTGTATGCTCAAATCGGGTCGGTGGGACTTGCCCGCCAGGTGTTCGATGAAATGTCTGAGAGAAGTGTTTCGTCGAGGAGTCTCAATCGGAATCGGAGGCTCGGGTCTCAGTCGGGAATCGAACAAGGCAGAGAGAGTAAAAAAAATAACAAAAATAGAAATTGTAAGGACAATATGGTCTTTTGCATTTGTCTCTCCAAAAAAGTGACACATCATAAAAAAATAACGAAATTGTGCCGGAAAATGATAGGGATGCACCACACTTGTAGTGTTTTAAGGGTTCAGACACCTTTTCACCTGAGCGAAGTATTCATCATATCCAATCCAAAATCTCAAGCTCAATCAGATTGAAGTATTCATCATATCAAGGGCAACACACCTGTCTGGTCACCATAAACACATGCTTACATTTAATGGGGAAGCATGGCAAGGAAGCGAAGTGTTGGCTTCCCACCTTGGTTGGCAGTTTGACATATTTGAAGAAAGCCAAAGCCAAACTCAAAGTCAATAAACCCCAAAACAGATTCACAATAATGTTGGAGACTGGCTACATCCATTCTCATTTTCATTTATGAATGTGGACCAAAACACAAACTGTCCTGTCTTGCCAACGAAGTTAAGCCTAACACCACCACCACTACAGTGGTGATCGATTGTCCGTTTACGTATGCAACCACCAACTAATGATGGTTAGTGATGAGATTAACAAACACGTCATTGATGATGATCTAACCCCGTTAAGTAAACAAACTACAACGCGAATTAGCTTTGCGATGAGTCCATCATGTCCGAGGTAAAACAATACGAAAATGTGGTGAAAGCGAACACTCGTTACATGTTCGTCTTTTTCCACATTATATCAAACTACGAACCTTCTAGATTTGACCCTAGCTAGTAATACAAGGAAATTGTAATAAGAACTCCTACAACATAGGTTAGGCGAAACCACAGGACCACAATGCAGAAATGGGTCTCTTTTTTTCCCTTATTTGAGTTATTTGGACAAGGTGACAGAAATCTCTTTACTCTCTCTAGTAACATGGAGAAATGGTTATCCATATAGACTAAATCATTGAGTACCAGCGTGGTGTAGGGGTCATATGTGAATAGAGAGTACTAAATGATTCAACTTCTTTGATCAAAATGTACTAATCACATTGATTAAACGCGCAAGGATTGAATCCCTCAACCCAAATGCATTCAACAACCTTGCCCGATTGATTATCTGAATTCTTCTCAAAAGGACCACAAATTCCCAATTTTTGATCCAAAATATTTATCGAGGGTTGAAAGAGGGTTCTTCCAATGTAGCTAAAAAAATTAAAGTTCTTCACTGTACATTTATTCACGTTGATCTAATAATTCACACATGTATGTTCTACTGCATCAAGTAGAAGATATGGCCAACGTAGAAATAGTTTTAAGTACTCAAGGTGATCATTTGGCTAGTGGTGAAGAATGAGACCCAGAGCAGAGTATTTAGAATAAGAAAAGATATGTATATTAGGAAGAAAGTTGGACTTTGTCTAGCCCTTTAAGGACAAAGTTGAAACACACAACTTGAACAGTGCACTTCCGCTTCCTCCCCCCATCTCATCTCCCACACCATCAACTCTATCCTTCCCCCCTTTTTTTTCCTTATACAACTGATCACAACTCTTATTGTTCCAATAATACATTTGAAAAACCATCAACAGATTCCCAAACTGATCTTCATCTAAACATTTCCTATTCTCAAGTCTTAAGCAACACAATGCAAATCCCATATACAATTCACAATCTACAAAAATCCCAACATGCATCACCAAACACCAAAGCAGTACAAACTAGCTTGTCACACAGTCACCACCACATGTATACAGAGATCAAAGAACGAGATCCTAGCAGAAGATATTACAATAAAAAGGTGAAAAACAGTCATATTCCTCCAAGAGAAAAAGAAAACAAAAGGTCATTCATATCAATAAGTTATATTAGATACAACCAAAACACCACCACACAAAAGAGAACAAAACCAAACTATTACATATGGAACTACTATTTGCTATGGCTCTGTGGACTGTGGTGTTTTTTTCTCACACCTCCGCTATGATCTCAGGAAAACGCTAAAAATTATAAAAGCTTAACGCTGCTCAGCACTAAGCCTAAAAACAAAAGAGTCATTCATGTTGCTCCATCTTTTTAGTTGTTGTGGCAAATCATAGTTTCCGAGTATGAATATTAATATCGATCATACCACTAAATCATTTTATGGAAATAAGGTTTTCACTAATTATTATTATTATTATTATTATTATTATTATTATTATTATTATTACCTACTGAAAAGTTGAACCTGGTGTGTATATGGCTAGGTCAGGCCACACAACATTGCTCCCATTCCAATAGCTCTCCGGATCTCCCCCATTGCTCTGGACATCCAAACCCGGGTCCGAACTCAACCCATGACCCGATGAATCCACCACATTCTCTTCAAAACCACCCATATGCATCAGTTTCAGACCCGACCCGTTTGAGTTATTGAGACCCTCCATGATTGAACCGAACTGATCATTTGCAGTCAGCATTGAGCTGAAACTAATTCCTGTCACGTCCATCATCCTATTCTCCTGATCCATTTTCGGCTGCTGAACTTCTACTTTCGCCGCCGTAGCTGCTGTCACTGTTGCTGTTGCCGTTATACCTGTTACAGTAGACGACGAAGAATTCGTTGCAGAAGATGTTGATGATGATGATATAGAGCTGCGCTTTGTGGATGAGGAAGAGGAGGAGGAGGATCTCTTGGTGTTCTTACGGCTTCCGCCGCCGACAGGGATGTTGCGGAGGGACCCACCTTTGGTCCAGTAACGCTTGCAGTTCTTGCAAAAGTGGCGAGGCTGAGAGAGGTTGTAGTTGTTGTAGTAGCAGAACTTGGTGTTGGAAGAATCACAACGTGGACACTTGAGTTGCTCTTGCTCTGGGAATTGGGGCTTCATCATCTGAAACGCTGCTGCTGCCGCTGGGTCTTGCATTTTTTCGATGTTTAGGGTCCAAAGATTTAAACTTTTATGATCAAGCTAGCACTGAAAAAGATGTAAAACTTTGACAAGCAAAAGTTAGTGGGATCTGAAATGGGTTGGGGGCTTTTGGAAGTTGAGACCTGAGAGTTGAAAGCCTTGACTGTTTGCTTTAGAGCTTTTGAGACTTGTGAAGAGGCAAACAGAGGCAGAGATGAAATACTTAGAAAGATGACAAAAAGGTAAGATATTTTTTCAGAAGAAGAGAGATGATGAACTAGTTGTTACTATTTACTACTACTCTCATTGAAACCAAATGAACCCATAAGCGGAAAACTACAAAGCTTCAATCTTGTTCACCGGGAGTTCGATCGCTGTACCCAAAACAGAGCCATAAAAGATTGGATCTTTCCCCCTCCTGAAAAATCTCTACTTTAAAACTCAATATGGTTCTGTGATTAGTTGAATCAAAAGGTGTTGAAGAAGCAGAGAGGAAGATAGATAGAGAGAGAATATTTGGGGTTCTGATTTTCTTTGATTTTGTGAAGAAGATCAGAAGATGAATAATATCTCTGTATGTATGTTCTGCGTGAGAGTGACGACGACTTGTGAGCTCAAATAAGAGAGCGACAGAGACACTACTCTAGAGCACACAGCAGCTCTCTGTTGCATTTCCTTTTCTGAAGTTTACCCCAGCCACACCTTCCACTAAAATAAAATAAAATAATGAACTAAAACTAAAAAGTAATTCTTTTGTTGAATATAATACTACTCCCCCCAACTGCTATTATTCTCCCTCCTCTAGAAGCACTAGCTAAAGCCTTTTGATTTGGTCAATTACTCGGAGTTGTTTATTGCAAAGCAAAAGGTTGACACGCGTCAACTTCCATGAGTAAAAGAGTATTTTGTTAACCCTTAAACATATAAATAATCTTAGGAGTCGATAGTGGTTAGTCCTTGAAAAAATATTAAACTTTTGAAAATATGTGTGTGGTTTACGTAGAAATTAAGTGCTCCTCTCTTGTCAATGGAGCTAGTACAAGAACAAGAACAAAATTATGTACGGATAACCAGGCAAATATATACTAAATATATCGTTGACTTAGGGATTAGGGTTTGTTTTCATCTTGATCATACTCTTAAATAAACCAACTAACTACTCCAGTAAACTATATGGAAATGAAAGTCATGATTAGCTGTTGAGGTTTTCTTTGCCACAACACTAAAACTTCAAGAAAGTTGTAAAGAGAATGTATCAATAACGGTTGATCGACAGTTATTAGCTGTCTGCGATGTAGACGGTGACTTTATAACTAGTTCACAACCGACGTAAATCACGTAACTAGTAACTAATCAGCTGTTTTTTCGATTTTATTTTGTCCTAAGGTAAGTCAGTCGACGTCTGATGAGTGGCACAGTTGGACCCGTCCAGATGCTGCACCCGGAGGAAAACGCGGCAGCAAATCTGGTTGATAGAATGCCGATGATTCCTTCACACTAATGCGATTACTTGCTTTGTTTGCACGCAACCTTTTCCACCAGATGGTTCCCACTTCGCAGCTAATGAGCCTCATCATCTTCCTAGCTTGGCTTATACTAATGCATCTCATTAAAGCTTCTTCTTCTGATGATATGTGTTTTGAGCTATATTAGATATCTATCTATACGGCCATGTTCTGGTGATCAATGAATTATGTTGTCAATTATGGTTAGATCTGCATTTAACAGATGATATTAATTTATCTTATAATTGTATTTTAATTAATTATTGTTGGATGTAAATCTAACAATGATTGACCACGATTAATCATAGAATTTATTGACTACCAGAACATGACTCTCCTTAACGGTTGTCATTCTTGACAGTAAGAGCGATTGAACAAGAGTGATCAAAAGGCGTTATTGAAAGCAGGAACCATTACCCATTGAGAGCAAGAGCGATAAGACAAAGCGATATTGATATGATGACAGCGGTATAAATCAGAATCAAGCGACAGTGGTATAGATCAAAGTCAAGTGACAATGGTATATATCATAATCAAGCAACAGTGGTATACGGAATCCGGAGCAAACTTGTATTAATCTCATCCGTTCAATATCAATTACCTCTTTGCGGTTTTGAATATTAATATTGGCGCCGTCTGTGGAAATCCACACTAATTTTTTTTTTCTTCCAAACCATGAAGCACACCGCGAGCGACGAGCATGGATACCTATCTAACACTGTGCATCACATCAGCTAACTGTTCCCTCACTTATAATCATTTGCAGGCCGTTCGGCAGGAACCATCTGAAGGATTGTCCACCTTCATCTCACGATGGAACACCGCCATTGCCAATTGTCGGGACATCACCGGTGATTCAGCCTTCTGCATACTCTGGAATGCGCTACAGCCGGGACTGACTAACACAAAAGCTTAACGAGAACCTGACACTCACCTATGATGAGCTGCTGGACCGTGTGACATCACACGCCCAACTGGAGCTACAAACTTTTGGTTCTAACCCTACGCTGACACAACAAGTAAACATTTTTTCTAACACCACGGTTCCTAGTGTGCAAAGCGCATTCTCTGCACCAGAATCTGCGCGAGCGACATAGCCAAAGTATCGAGGCTCGCGCGACTACAACCGCAAGGATTGGAAAAAAGACAACCGTGGATCAGAAAACTATCAAAAGCACTATAGTGATAGAGGTAGCTACAACAACAACAACAATAACAACAAGCGATACCGGGAGGACAAGAATGATCGATCCCAGAATGCCACTGAGACGCGGCCCAGGATAGAACAATAGGTCTTCAATGTGCTCAACACCAAATACGCTGATATCTTAGTAGCATACCTGGACTTGTTCCCACTACCGAAAAGACTTTCAGAGCAACAACGTACAGAGAAACCGGGAGATGGTGCAATTTCTACCAGAATGAGTCACACGATACCGAAAGGTGTCACAACATGAATGAGCTAGTGGATACACAACTCAAAAAAGGCAATCTGACAAAGTTCAAGTCAGGCAACGAGACGCCACCGACACAGGGGGTGACACACATCAGAAGAATCAACGCGATTACCGGTGAAAGTCTAAGGCGGAATGAAGAAACGAGTTAGCGGTATGTAGCATGCAGCAGGGCTCGGTAAAGGTAGCCATGGAAGGCTGGGGGTCAATCAGGTTCTACAAATTCGAGGAGCGTGATCGGCCTCCGGTGTCAGAGGATTACCCATTTCTAGTCGACCGGTCATCGACTTGTGCAGCGTCGGGAGATGCCTAGTGGACACCTGATCCTCCATCAACGTCATGTTCTGGCATGCGTACGAAAAACTTGAAAGACTCATCTCCAAGCTAAAGCAAGATCATTTCCCGCTGCTAAGCTTCTCGGGATACCAAATCCAGCCGCTGGGAAGTGACTACCTACGGGTTACCCTAGGGTAGGAGGGCTGCAGCGTGGAGACCCACATTGAATTTCTAATTGTGGATGCCCCATCATATTACAACGCCATCATCGGGTGCAACACGTTAAGCAGAATCAACGCCATTGTATCATAACAGATTTTGCTTATGAAGTTCCCCACACCTACCGGTATATGCATGCTTTGGGGAACAACACCTATGCAGCCAGGATCGCCCAACAACGCCAACTACCTGGCAAGGGAGGTGTGCCTGCTCGTAAACGACCCATCGACCGAAATACTGGACGACCAAAGAAAGGGACCCCTAACGGCTAGACCCGTCAGTGAGGAGTCCACTAAGTTTATCCCGATATCCAACGAGCACACTGAGCGAACGGTTAGAATCAAGGAAAATTTGGACCCAGCAATCGAAAGCGCCCTCGTTAACATACTCAGGGAATGTAGCAATGTCTTTGCATGGTCTTACGCCGACATACCGAGCGTTTCCATAGATATTATATCATATAGATTGGGCATCTCGCCAGAGGTGGTGCCAAAGAAGCAGAAGCATGGAGCCTATAACGAGGAATAATATGCCGCCATGCAGGAAGAATTAACCAAACTTCTCATGATCGGCTTCATCAAAAAGGTCCAGTATCCGACATGGATATCAAATGTTGTCATGGTCAGAAAGAGCAACAACAAATGGAGGATGTGCGCCGACTACACCAACGTCAACAAAGCCTGGCCAAATGACTCCTTTTCGTTACCAATGATAGACCAACTGGTGGATGCAACTAGCGGCCACGAACTCTTATCCACAATGGATTGTTACTCGGTGTACAATCAGATAAAAATGGATTCGGCGGATGCAGAGGCGACATGCTTCATAATGGACATGGGGCTCTATTGCTATAACGTCATGCCGTTTGGAATGAAGAACGTGGGGGCAACCTACCAGCGATTCATGACAGAGCTATTAACCCCATTTGACGGCGACACGGTAGCGGTCTACATTGACGACCTCGTAGTAAAAAGTAGGCACATGAAGAACCACGTAAAAGACGTGAATGCGGTACTAGACATCCTTATCCACAGTGGAATGAGGATCAACCCGTTGAAATGCATCTTTAGAGTCTCAACGGCTAAGTTTTTAGGATACATGGTAAATCAGAAGGGCATCGAGGCCAACCCAGAAAAGGTGCAAGTTGTCCTCAACATGACACGACCGATAACAAAATAAGACCTCCAAGCCTTAATGGGGAAACTCGCATCACTGTCACGGTTCATCTCCTGCTACATCGACAAATGTAACCCGTTCTTTAAAGCGATAAGGATAACAAAAAAAAAGCTGTAGAATGGACCGACGAGTACGAGGCGCCCCTAATCGAGATCAAGCAATATCTCGCCCATATCCCATTCTTATCGACCCCAATACCGGGTAAGATCTTATACATTTATTTGGTTATCTCTCTAACCGCCGTTAGCTTCGCCCTCGTTAGGCGAGAGGCAGATACAGAATTACCAATATTTTTTACGGGCAAGGGCCTAGATAAACTGGAGATGAGATACATGGAACTAGAGCAGCTAACCTTGGCACTGATTGTGTCAGCAAGGCAGCTAAGACCATACTTCCAATCACACATCATCCATGTCCTCATGGATCAACCGCTCCGGTAGATACTCGAGAGCCCAGACTACTTTGGAAGACTAGCTAAATAGGCAATAGAGCTTAGCGAGTTCGATATCAAGTACTAACCAAGGGCGGCGACCAAGGGCCAAGCGGTGGCTGACTTTATAGCGGAACTCACACCAACATCGGACTACCAAGCAAAATTACCAACACCAGTGTCATCCGCAACGGCGTCACCAACACCACCGATACGATCATTTGATTAGAACTTCTACTTTGACGGCTCGCGCACATCTGATGCGGTAGGGGCGGGAGCAATCTTGACTGGGCCAGGCAAAGTCTATGCCAATTACGCTATCTGATTCCTCTTTCCAGCCTTAAACAACGAGGCTGAGTACGAAGCATTAATCGTCGGTCTGCAACTTGCCACCGATTTGGGAGCAATAAGCGTTAACATTTTCAGTGATTCCCAGCTCATAGTAAACCAAGTCACCGGAGACTTTGAAGCCAAGGGAATGCAAATGTCGGCATACCTAGGGTATGTAAGGGAAGTCTTAAATAAATTTTCTTTTTATAACATTACCCACATCCCCAGGGAGCAAAACGCAAGGGCAGATGCTCTAGCAAGACTAGCAACGACACCGTTACACACGAGAGGGCATACCATGGTGGAAACACTGGAAAAGCCTAGTATCTCCAAGAAATTCCTTGAAGTTATCATGCTAACACTAGTCGATGCCTCACCGGTAGAGGATTGGAGAATGGACTTAGTCAACTACTTACTCAACGAGACACTACCGATAGATCACACGGAAGCAAGGAAGCTAACTCAGTGAGCGGCGTTCTATAGCATGCACAACGACCATCTCTACATGAGCAAGAAGGGATTCCCCATACTCATGTGTGTCACACAAAAAGAGGGTCGGAGACTGCTAGAGGACGTCTATGGATGCAAATATGGAAACCACAGTGGACCAAACACCATCATCCACAAGCTCATTCGATACGGGTTCTACTACAAGAAAATGAAGGAAGACGCGAGAGAAATTGTCGATCAGTATGAGCTATGTGCCAAGTATGTAACTAGAATCCACGCCGTAGTAGCCCCGATGTCAATAATCATCAGCCCCATGTCGTTCACGCAATGGGGACTCGACCTTTGCGGGCCATTGAAACCATCATCATGCCAGTTCAAGTACATCTTTGTCTACATCGACTACCACAAAAAATATATTGAGGCAAGGCCGCTGGTGCTCATCACCACGCGAAAAGTAATCAACTTCTTATGGAGGAGTATATATTGCCGATACGAAGCACCACTCACTATCTTCATTGATAACGGAAAGCAGTTCAACAATGACAAGATGAAGAAATTCATAAGTGACCTGGGGACTCGGTTAGTGTTCGCATCGATGTATTACCCTCAGACCAACGGTCAAGTGGAAACGACTAACAAGAAAATCAAGGCGGGACTGAAAAGAAGAATGGAGGACTACAGCCACAAGTGGTCAATCATAACTACGCCGACTAAGGAAACAGGAGCTTCGCCATTTTCGCTAGTCTATGGAGTAGAAGCAGTCTTGCCACTAGAGGTCACGCATCGAAGCCCCCGCTATGAAGTGTATGATGAGGATACAAATGAGGAAGGACTTAACATGACAAACATATTATGAGAAGAATGGGAGGATGAAACCAACATCAAACTCATGAAAAATAAACAGCGGGTCGCCTGACATTATAATCACTGACTCAAGGCACGAAAGCTTCTGGTAGGCGACATGGTGTGGCGGGAGGTCATCCCAAAACCAAACGGAGTGTCACCGATATGGGAGGGACTATTCAAGATCATCGTGAGCCTAACTCCAACCACATTCATCCTCGAAGACAAAAGTGGCGCCAAAGTACCAAGAACGTGGAACGCGAAGCATCTCTGATATTGTCACCATTAAAACAGGTTCTACTATTTCAATATTTCTGGCATTAGAAAAATTTCTCTGCTATACCGGGGACTAAATCTGCTTTCGTATCATTACCATATTGCCCTCAATGAAACGAAAATTCTTCAGCCCTTTGCTTATAAAAAAAAAACTCAACATTTAGCATTCGATGTAGCCGTTTGTCCCACTTACTGCTTTGATAGAATGGGAAATCGGTAAAAGCAAACAAATTTCCTACAGCCCTTTCATTGATCAGCAATATGTAATCTTACTTGGAGAAATTTTTGCAAAATTTTCATTAATAGCATATCGGTCAGATTCATGACCAACGGTTAGGTGCCGTTCTTCGATAATTCAAGTGGTGTTAGCTTTGTACTTGTCATTCACCCACTCGTTTCGAATGAATTGCTCCCGAGTCTCTTGAAGGCCCTTTTTGAAGGCTGACTGAAATGCTTCACGAAACTCGGGGCCAAGCTTGAAGTCTTCAACGACGTCTGTTAGCTCATGCGTCCGGCCCTCCTCCAGCTCCATGATTTGGCCCCGAAGAGCGGTAAGTTGGCCTTCAGCGGCAGTGCGAGCATGATCGGCAACCATCAAAAGTTCCCACACCTGGTCCTTGGAGTTCCTCGTGGAGTCCTCCCAACATCCATCGGCCTCCTGCAGCCTCTCATCCAAGAGCTCACACTTGTTCTCCAGCTCTTGCCATTTCTCGCTAGCCTGCACCAGCTGCTCCTCTTTCCAACCAAGCTCCACGCTCACTCGGGAAAGCTCTTTGGAGGAGACCACCATAGTCTGCCATTGGTGGCACATCAGCTGGAGGGTGACAGCAAAGGACTGCAGGCACACGTCAGCACCAGCAACAATATCGGCAACAGTGAGCACTTCGATCGAGAGGTAAGAGATGGTCTGGGCAGAGTAGGGTGGCAGAACTGTCCAGTGGCCAAAATCAGGGATCGCGACACCGACATCCCTATCCTCGTCTGCACACAGTTCAAAACAAGCATCACCAAGGTCGCAATCTAGTAAAGCATCGACATCGACAATGGCCCTAGCGGTAGGAACAACCTCCTCTTCGATGGACCAGAGGTTGTCGGCAGCAAGTTGACTGGCAACCGTGACAGCACCATCACCAGCAGGGACGGTCTTCTTGAATGGTCTCTGTGAGCCACCGGCAGTAACACCCTTTCTCTTCTCAACATGACCGACGCCCTTAGCCATGGAAGTAGCAAACTTGGTCTTGGGAGGACCATCACTCCCTACCCGATCAGTCTCTTCTTCGAGATGAGGATTGATGGCTGCTGGGGAAGAAAGCGTGACGGTTTGGCCAGTCTAGACTTCGAGGTCAAGAAGCTTGGCCTGGTTTCCCTCCTCCTTGAGGTCGGTGATCAAATCATCAATATTTCCAAAGCACTCCAATTTCTTATCCTGCCTCGCGTTGCTATAACCAACTGCAGATTTACAAGGAAATGGCACACAAGAATAACGGGTTAGTATAAGATAACGGAAGATAGGAATAAAGCACAAGGAAAAATCATGCATAAGGATAATAGCGTCAGCAAAACGCAAGCGGCAGATGACATACTAGGCATTTTGGCAAGGCCGATAAACTCCAAAATTTGGTAGTTGTTTAAAAGGTACACACTCCGAAACTTATTACTATAACCTCACTCCACTCTATGGCAATGCCGTTTTTCAGTACCACAGAGGTAATATTGACGAGTAACTATAACAAGGGAAACAACATATAAGAAAAGGAAAGAAAATAGGTCATGCACCAGTTAGAATTCAAGTACCAAACCACCATAATCACCTCGAGAACGGAACCTAGTAGGCATACGAGCCTGGCTATTAGCTTCCTTCGATCTTAACCAAGCACCGCCGGCAAGAAAGTGTTCAGATCTCCACTCCGCGTTGGATGTCTGGAAGTCATGAATGGCAAGGGGACTACCTCGCCATTGGACTAAACGAAGCATCCCGCGACACCCATTCTTCATCGAGTACAATACATCAAAGTAGTACAACACTTCCTTCCGAGTAGGGTAATCTAGCCCGGCCAGCTTCCATAGCACGAACATGGCATTCAACGACTGGAGGATTAACGGCAAAACTTGCTCAACAATGCACCGAAGCTCCCCAAATATTTACTCATGGAAGAGGTGAAGCAGTAGCCGCAAACCATGGCGATATGACCAGTGGGCGGTCTGGTAAAGAACTCACCCTTACCCAAGGGCCTAATAATAACGACACCGGGAATCTGGAACTCCGATTTCATCTCCTTAATGGCAGAAAAGGACATCGACTTAACGGGATCCTCCACTTCCTGTGAATCGTTCAGCGTCTAGACTCTTGACCCGCCTAGTCCAAGCATCCATGGGTTGGGAGGAATAACGGGTTCCGAGCCCGATGTTGACGTCGTTAGCTCCATTTCACACTGCTCCGGTTGAGAGGATGACGTCATGCTACCTGCGAAACATTTACAGATAAGGTTAGCCCAAAGTTTACCCATCTCAGCTTCCCATTCTGTAAACGTCTTCCCAAGGAACATGCCCGGTCCCCCCAACACCGAAGCAGGTTCTAGCGGTTACGGACCTAACGCTAGACGACGCACGCGACACCAACATCTAAAAAAAAACAATTGGGCCTGGGGACTGGATCTAGGCCCAGACACACATAACATATAGCTTAGGGAAAAGAAGACGAGAAAAACTCAACAGTGGCGAAGATACCTCCGACCACCGTGAACGACGGCGACACAATACCAGACTATCTACATTCAATCAAGGCAGAAAAACTGCAATCGAAAACACTAAGAAAATACAAAACATGCAGAACCAACCCAGAAGTTCAAAGCAAGAAAACAAGCACACGATAAAACAGAAGCGAAACTTACTTAATCTTCGAGGAATATGATCGGAAGTTGAGAACAACGATAGAAGCAAGACTTCATTGTGCGATGACGATACGATGGCAACGAATGGATTCAATCTTTCTCTCTCTAAAAGCCTCGTTCCAGATGAATATGATCAGAATGCAAAGTGTGGGAAGGAAAGAGAGAAAGGGAAGTATAAATATGCCACCTTTGGGTGTGATCGCCACCGTTCAAAGGAACATGTCAGTTCACAAGATGTGAACACACGTCCACTAATGTCATAAGACATGGAAGAGTCCAGAACAAGAAACGCTACGCACCGTTTCCCTAATCACGATTTCCAAGGAAAACAGAATGATCACACTTGAACCTACGACAGGACGTTTGGGAAGCCGAAGATGCCCTAGAACAGCATGTGGCGATTACAAATTTAACGACATTTAATGAAGACAGAATCGTTGCACCTACTAACTTGGAGGAGAAACATAGCGGCGATGGATGTCACAGGGTTCCGGGATGGACGCTAACCTCCTAAACCTCCCATAATGCCCATATTAGCAACAACCGTTATCATTGAAAGTATTCTACCGGCCACATTGTCTCCGCCTTATCGCCAAAAGTATTCTCCTACCGACCACAACATCTCTGCCATATCGCCATCCTTCAACCGGCCAAAGAGCCGTAAAGTCGCACGGGGTATATGAACTTGGGGACTTAAGTGTTACCCATTCAAACGAGTTCCACCCACCGTTGTGGCCCCACCGGTGTAGCTAGCAACAGCCAGCAACAAAAGCTATCGGATTGGGAGGGACCGAGTGTTTGAGTTCCAAAGAGCATATCCCTCGGTCGGTGCAATGTAGCTGCTCATTGCATCCCTCGACACTGAAAAGTTACGAAGGAGTATGTCAGCTACCGAGAAGGGCTTCATTGGGAACATGCCTACTAGGTTAAACTGTTACTTGAAGGAACCCCGATATGAAGTCATGACTCATTCGAGAGGTAAACAAGACTAAGGGCGTTAACGTTATTACGCTTTTTGCTTACCCCCAGAAGACGGTAAACTAGCTACTTACTGGCCTCACCGATATTAACTACATGTGCCTATTTAATTTTCTTGGATACAGGTACCAGCTTCATCAAGCGGAACAACCTTGTTCGGTGAGGTAGGGGGCTATATGGCACATATCCGGCTCTAACAGGTAACAACGCCCGTTAAGTACGTATAGATAGTATCGCTGGTATCCGGTTTTACAACTCACCAACCAAGATTGATCCCCTTGGCTAAGCGAGTTGGGGGACTTGTACATATACCTGGCTAATTACCCTATCCCATACGTACTTAACGTCCTTCATTACTTTATAATTATATCTCACCGCCAACGTAACAACATTCACCGGTAAGAGGCCTACAACTTCGTTGGCCAACCCGAGTCCTATCTCGGCACGGTTAGCACTCATGCGCCCATCAAGGAACCCATCAGAAAAGCACTTCAGCAAAAGAGTAAGAATACTGATCCCACATCGAAGAATTGGTAAGAGCTCTGATCTCAACCATCTTTATAAGCCTGATGGTTCATCATTAATGGTACGCATTCATTACCCCTTTACGCCTTTACCCTATTTAAATCATATCTTATTTATGACTTAGGCACCTGAGGGTTGACGGCCGGCACACCTGGTCTCTCCTTAACGGTTGTCATTCTTAACAGTGAGAGTGATTGAACAAGAGCGATCGTAAGGCATTATCGAAAGTACGAACCAATACCCATTAAGAGCGAGAGTGATAAGACAAAGCAATATCGATATGGCAACAATGATATAGATCAGTATCAAGCGACAACGGTATAAATCAAAGTCAAGCAACAACGGTCTACGAAATCCGGAGCAAACTTGTATTAATCTCATCCGTTCAATATCAATTACCCCTTTGTGGTTTTGGATAGTAAAAAATATGAAGGAATTGAATTTAGGGTAAACGAGTGGGTTTCCATCTATAGTAGAACCTCGATAATTTAATACTCAATTAATTAATAAACTCGTTAAAATAATATTTTTTCCCGGTTTCGACTTGGGGACAATGTGCTAAATTAATAATTCACTAAATTTATAAGATAATAAAAATTCGAGAACTCATATAGACCCCATGCAATATATAAATTAATAATATTTTAATATATATAATTAATTATTCATTTATGATGACTTCATGAAAATGTCTCAATTATGACTTGTTAATTTTTGTAATTGATACCACCTTGAATTTCATCTTTGACTTTTCTTAACATGGTATAAATTTATGGTGTTGTCTTCTCATAATAAATTTAATAATGTATAGATAATCAATTGAAAAATGATGTACATTGAACAAGGAACACCAATAACAGTTTTATGAATTAATAAGTTATTAATTAACAATTAAATTAATAAATTAATAAATTATTAATTTATTGATTATTTAATATCTCGCTAAATTAATAGATTTTACCGGTTCCGAGGTTATTAATTTATAGAGATTTAACTGTAAAACAAACCTAATGCTCAAACTTGAATAGTTGATAATGAAAAACTTAAAACTGTTGTTTAACCTTATAGGCTCTTGATTATAGATAGATTTGTCAATGGAGCGGGTTTTGATCCGAACCCGCTCCAAACTCGTACATATTAGGCGGATCTAGAACTAATTTTTGGATCCATTGATCCGTTTATTTAACGGATTGAATCCGGATCACAAGCGATTTGATCCGTTTATAATCCGCCATGTTTATTTTTTTAACTTATTAACTATAATTTACATAATTTTTTTGTTGTTGAGGAAAACAATAAATTTCATTAAGAAAGATTTTAAGTTACATCATCGAGTAAAACTCCCTCAAGGAAGTTAGGTATATCAAAGAAGGCTGTGAGGTTCACCACATTGAACAGTGCCCACCTAGCTAAGACATAAGCCGCTCTATTACAATCATGGGTATGTTGGACAAACACTGAATTCGGGTGTTGTGCTAACAGCTCTTAGACATCCTCCATCGAAGGCTAGAACTCCACTGCAATAGAGCTGAAATCCTGTGTTGCTTTGACCACAATAAGGGAGTCTGAGCTAAATCAGACTGAGTGAAGGTTGTGGAGTCTGCTGAACACGCAGGCTGCATAAGCAACCTCAACCTCCACGAACAAAGGTGATTATTGGCCTTCTATGCGCCGTTCCATTGCCATAACGAAACAGCTAAACCAGTCACGGATCACAATACCCACACTACCTTGACCAAATGACGGTCAAAAGCTCCATCCATATTAACACAATAACGTTCAATAGGAGGAGGTTTCATCATTGGGGCTGCCGTAACGGTTTATGGGTCTTCTTATTCACAAAAAGATAATACTCATGCCAAGTTACAATTTGGATGCCCATCGTGTCACCAAAAAACTCAACATGATTCGAAACTTTGTCATTTCGAGCCTTCCAAAGAAACCATAACATTGCAAAAAACCTTAAGAGTTGAATCGCCGGAAGATTCCTTTGACAAGCAAGAAGCCATTCCTGAAGGAATTCGTCTTATTACCAACCCCTGAAGTGATAGATTGGATAATAGGGTTTATGCATCTACAATCTTGAAATAGGTATACTTCTGATTTTGTTGCTGCATCATGTAAAGAGCAAGCTGGACTGTCATCAACCATCAAGCCCCGCAACCTGGCACAAACAGGTAGAAAACCTTTCCAAGCTTTCCATACACACTACTACAGAAAAAGCTTCACACGATGGCCCTTAGATGACAGAAACGCTCCAATAGACGTGTGAAAGATGTTTCAAACTTAAGACGAAGGTCAAGTGCTACCTGTCTTATAATATAAACTTACACGGCGGGTGACCGTTATAGGAACTCTCATTTTTCGAAAAAAATTCAAAATGTCTTTTGACTTCCATTACACGACGGTGGCCGTCGTGTGATTCCAGAGAATTTTGCAATTACACTTGACCCAAATTTCAAATTTTCATATCTCTATATTCACACTACGGTGTCCGTCGTATGATGTTAGAAATTTTTAAAAAAACCTACTTGGTGTCAAACACCCCCCCCCCTCCAAAACGATGTAAAAATTTTGGTTTTGACGTTGCATTCTCCCCAAATAAGTGCCTTAGAAAATTTATTTCATTGAATCACACTACGGTGAACTGCGGTGTTAACTTCATTTATACCTGACAAAAAATCTAATGAAACAGAAAACACTCGTCTTAGCACGACTCAAAACAAACAGCCTCTCCCATCTTACTCGTCTTGCTCCCCCATCTCACTCTCCTTGCTCCCCATCTTACATTCTCGATGCAAAAATCTCCAATTAATTGAATCCCCTTCACAGTCTCAGACTTGAAAATCCTCATCACCCACTCGAATCAAATTGCCAACTACCTCAGACTCGAAAACCCTAATTTTATCTAAGAGTGGTAGTCTCTCTCTCTCTCTCTCTCTCTCTCTCTCTCTCTCTCTCTCTCTCTCTCTCTCTCAACGATTTGCATGGTTGATTAACTTTTTCAATTTCTCGATTTAGGGTTCTGAAATTCGTAAGCATTGTCGTCGATTTCTGGATTTGGATTCACTGTAAATTGGTATGCTATTTCTCTCTCTCTCTCTCTCTCTATATATATATATATCTATTTCTCTCTCTCTCTCTCAATGATTTTTTTGGTTGATTAACTTTTTCAATTTCTCGATTTAGGGTTCTGAAATTGGTTCGATTGTCTTCGGTTTCTGGATTTGGATTCACTGCAAATTGGTATGCTATCTCAATCTTTATCTATATAGGTGTTTATGAAACTGGGTTGCATGTTTGGGGAAGAAACTGGGTTGCAATTTTAGGGCTAAAATTGGGTTGCATGTTTGTGTGTTACTAAATGCATGAATGGTTTACTTAATGCATGAATCTTCTGTGTGTGATGTTGTTTCCTGGTTGTGTTTTTGTGTTTCATTTCTCGTAGATGGATAAGTTATGGATCGAAGATGATAGGACCTCTTTGGCTTCTTAGTTGGGAGTGCAAAGCTTCCTTAAGTTTGCTTTAGAAAATGCTAGGGATCCCAACAATATTTTATGTCCTTGTGTAAAATGTGGAAATCTGAAAGTATATCCAGTTCATATCATTAAGGGTCATTTGTTTTGTAATGGGATAGACATAACTTATATGATATGGAAAGAACATGGGGAGGAATGTAAAGAGACCTCTGATAGTGAAGCCTCGACTTCATTGAATTCTGAATCAGTGGATGGGAATGTTAGTGTAGAAGGGGATGCACACGAAGATAACGGTGATGATGATGAACTTTCAGATGAGTGCAGGGAGTTTGTAAATTTTGTAGATGAGGCTAATAAACCCTTATATCCAGGATGCAGTTGGACAAAGCTGAGCGTGTTGGTTTAGCTATACAATCTGAAAGCTAAGTTTGGAATGAGCGAACTTGCTTTTCCAAGTGGCTGATTGCTTTTGGGTAGATTCTGCCTGAAGATAATGAAATTTCAACCTCTGTTTCTGAGGCAAAGAAAACTCTAGTTGCATTAGGGGTAGACTATAAAAAATTCCATGCATGTCCTAACGACTGCATATTTTATTGGAAGCAATACGAAGAACTTGAGATTTGTCCCGCTTGTAGTGTGTCTAGGTGGAAATTAGACAAGAATAAAAATCTGCGAGAAGACGTTCCTGTTAAAGTCATGTGGTACTTTCCTCCCATTCGTAGATTTAGGCGGATGTATAAGTCTCCCACAACAGCTAGTAACATGACTTTGCATGCAAATGAGAAGCCAAATGATGGTGTCATGCGACATCCTTCTGGTGCAGCGATTTGAAAAATGATAAATGAGCAGTGGTCTCATTTTGGGTTAGAACCAAGAATTCTTAGATTGACATTATCTACTGATGGGTTTAATCCAATAAGTGGAACCACTGGTTGTAGTAGGACATATACTTAGTGGCCAATTATGCTTGTTAACTACAACCTTCCACCTTCGTTGTGTATGAAGAGGAACTACATGATGTTGACTATTATCTGGTCTGAAGCAGCCCAGTAATGATATCGATGTTTATCTTCAGTCATTGGTCGAAGATCTTAAACTTTTGTGGAATGAAGTTAATGATGTATATGATTCTTCCACAAATAGTCGGTTTACCCTTAGGGCATGTCTTATGTGGACAATCAACGACTTCCCAGCCTACGACAACTTATCAAGGAACATTGTTAGAGGGTATAATGCTTGCCCTATTTACTTGAATAAAACATCACCTAGGAGGTTGGTACATGGGCAAAAAATGGCATACATGTGTGCTCGTCGGTGGACCCACAGTAACCATCCCTATAGAAGGCTCAAGGCGCAGTTTGATGGAACTCAAGAATTGGATCCGGCTCCAATTCCATTGAGTGGACAAGAAGTTCTACAAAAAATGGAGGAAGAACTATTTCCTTAGCCTTTTGGGAAGGCAAAGCCTCCTCCTCCTTATAGGGGGGAGGAGAATGAAACCAAACCTTGCTAGATAAAGAAATCAATTTTCTTAGAGCTTGAGTATTGGAAATTCCTCCGTGTTCATCACTGCCTTGATGTGATGTACATTGAGAAGAATATATGTGATAGTCTATTAGGAACGTTACTGAATGTTCTGGGAAAAACAAAAAGATGGGCTTAAGGCTCAGTTAGATTTGAAGAAGATGGGTATCTGACCGGGTCTGCATGCTGACCTTGATGCTCCAAAAACAAAATCAATGACCTTTGGCTAGTTGCAATTTAAACCTAGATGAGAAGAAAACTGTGTGTGGAAGTTTGTTTAGAATGAAGGTCCCAAGTGGTTATAGGTCTAACATATCAAATCTGGTTTGTATGAATGATCTTAAGATTAGTGGCTTGAAGTCTCATGATTGTCATGTATTAATGCAACAACTACTTCCTGTTGCATTAAGGTTGCTGTGATTAGATTATGCCTCTTCTTTAATGAGATCTACAATAAAACATTGGAGGTATCTAAGCTCCCAAAAATTCAGAGTGATCTTGTTGAGACCTTATGCATGCTTGAGATGTATTTTTCTCCTTCTTTTTTGACATCATGGTTCATTTGACGCTTCATTTGATTATAGAGATTGAACTATGTGGACCAATTTTTTTATCGTTGGTTGTACCCTTTTGAACGTTACATGAAAGTCTGCAAGATTTATCTCCAAAATAAGTATAGGGCTGAAGGTTCCATAGCAGAGAGTTACATTGCTGAAGAAGCGGTTGAATATTTGTTGGAGAATTTACAAACTCATCAAACTGTTGGACTCCCAAAAGAGCATGAAAAAGTCTCCAAGCGCACATGTAGTGCTCATGTGAAGTCTGTTTATGGTCTTGAGTTCAATTGGGCACATCTCCACGTTTTACAAAACACCATTGAGTTCGGACCATACTACGAGTAAGTGTCCTAATGTCCTAACCTCATTTTTTCTTCTATTACTTTTCATGAGTTTAGATTTTATCTATTATGTATTTAACTGCTTGTTACTTTGGTTGGCAGTGAACACATGGAATTGTTAAAGACTAAGCATCCAAAATTAAAAAATAATGAGAAGTGGCTAAAGGAAAAACAAAACAAGGATTTTCCTGAATGGGTGAAGAATAGAGTAAGTAACAAGAACTTTGGTTAAATTCTATCAATTATGTTCCATTGTTGCCTCTGATGAGAAGTTCTCATGTTATGTTCAAGTTAGTGTCCAAGTCATGCTTCAAGATAACAACATCTTTGGCGACACCATCTGCTCATGTTGACACCGTGGCTGCAACAATTGCTCATGTTAACACCGGTGCTACAGCATCTCAAGATGACAATGAAGTTCAATTGCCAAAGAGGCTTCGAAAAAACATAAGTTTTCAGTTACTATAACAGCAGTGAAGAATGCAATTGATGCCTTGGATACAAAGTATTTGAGTAAAGGGAAATCAAACAAGAAGCTGAACAATAAGAACTCTGCTCCAAAGGAAATTGAGGTGCCTGAGGGTGAAGATCAACTTGAGATGGAGAAATCTGCTCATCAATCTCACCATATCGAGGAGCTAGTTGAAGTTAGTGCTTTGAAGCCAGTAGCAAAGGTACAACTACACAAACTTCTGAAAATAAAACTTTTGTTTTTTGAAGACCATAATGTAATTAATTGTATTCTAGTTTACTTAAATAGGTCACTACTTTGGAGGCTGACTGGCTTTTGGCTCTTGAATCTGTTGATAACATTGTCGTGCAAGGAACTGCGATGACTGGTGATAATTCTGTGCAACTGGTCCACAGAAGGTTATTGGGAGAAGAAAACATGTGAGTTTCTGTTTCAAAATGCTTGGATGAGAAGGCATTAAAGGCTGTGATTCCTTTTCTTGTTCAAGATGAGATAAGGACCTTAAAACAAGCAATGGGAAGCTGGGTGGCCTGGCCTAAAAAATTGATCATATTTATAGATACTGTGGTATGAAATTATCTATTTGTGTGGTTTTTCTAATGTGTCTAGGGTATGACCATAATCTCTATATATATTTACTGTGACGTAGGAAATTGCAATCGACAAAGCAAGAAAGAAACTTAACAAGTATTCTGAGATATACGCTGTTGCTGAGTACGACTTTGGGGCAATGGCTGATTCTGCTGTGCCACCATATATGAAGGAGTTATGTATCTGGGGGAAGAAGAGTTTCACCAATGGAAAACAAATTTGCTTTGAAATGGAAGATTTTCTGTTTGGGACTCCACGTGCCTCTTTCATACTCGATAAAGATGTGAAAGAGCTAGCAAACTTGGAGAAGATAGGCTCTAATATAATCGTTGCTTATATGAGGTCTGACTCTGAAACCATTTTAGTTAATGCACTTATTAGAACTTGTTGATGACCACCACATATATTGACATGACTTGAACTATATGCTTATCTAGGTGCCTTTATGATAAGCTGAAAGAATCCAAGATGGAGGACATGGTTGGCTTCATTGACCCAGCACATGTTAGTAGTGAGTGTGGCAGTGCTTCAAAAAGAGCCAATATGTTAAAAAACCATTTAATTTTAGCCAAGGAGAATAAGATTTTCTTGATGCCATACAATAAGGAGTAAGTTTATTGTTACAATGAATACAACATGGTTTCTGACTTTGCAACATGAATGATTTGTGGTTTTTTAATGTCTTTGATGTGGTCATTGGATGTAGATGACGATTAATCCGAAAAAGGAGCTTGTCTATTTCATGGATCCTGGAAAAAGACACCTACTGGTTGGAGAAGGGCGCAACATGGTTGACAAGTAATTTTCTCAATATCTATATTAAACAACTTATTATTAGTTTGATGGTTAGTGAGCAGATTGTCTAATTCCCTTGGTTTGGTATCATACAGTGCTATTGGTCAATTCAAGGAACATCGAAAACTCAAATTCAACCACACAACTTGGAAGAATCTGCCGGTAATTCAGTAATTACTACACCTCATTTGAATTCAAGATGGCTTGAATTACTTGAGGCTTGTAGTAGTTTTCAATATATCAAACTATAATGTGTACAGTAAGCATTTAGAAGGATTGATTGATGATTATCTACTCATAACTATGTAGAGTATTCCGCATAGCCATATGATAAAGAGTACGGATATTATGTGATGTGCTTAATGCGAGACATGGTCAACGACAAGCACATGGAATTTGATGACATGGTAACACCTTTTTGTTAATTTTACAAGTTAATGTGTTTGTATGCATGCATTTATGTTTTGGGATGTTGTAAATGTTTGGTTGAATGAATTTGTCTTTCAAATTGTATCAGTGGGCAAAGAGGAACAAAAACACATTTGGTATTGCTGATATTGATGAAGTTAGGGATGCAGTGGCCAAGTATTTTCTTGAACACCATGTCAAGCAGTGTTGAAGGAGGAATGGTGGCAGCCCTTGATTTTAAGGATATGGGGTCAGTAGCTAGCAATCTTCTTTCTTTTGTGTACAGTTAGGCTTTTTGTATGGTCCTTTTTTGCTCTAAGATGCATGGTTAAATGCATTGAACAAATAGTTGAAACTGTAGTTTAGTGTTTTATTTCGGTGAATGTAATGGATGATGGTATCTGGTTGTAAACAGAAACAAGATGACTGTTCATGTATTTTCCCTGTTATAATGGTGATTTCAGTTTTCACTGTTAATATGGTTATTTCAGTTTTCACTGTTCATATGGTCATTTGCAAGCAAAAACACGACGCTTTCAACATTCATATCCCTACAAAATATGAATCAGACTACGGTCAAAATAAACCAAACATGTCGTTACAAACCTACACACACGACAAACAACAAAAACATAACTGTCGACAGAAAGAGTATCACACAACAGGCACACTGTCATTAATAAGCAATTCATACTATAGTTGAACTTATGTACCTGTCGAATATCTATACTCATTACGACGGTCACACATCGTTTGAGTACATGCCATGCAACACTACAATGCATAGGCATCTCAGAAACCTTAGAGGTCACCTATCATGTGTTATTAAACCTGTCATCCTTATGATCGGTATTCGATGACTGCTTTGGTGATTTACCGGTCGTCTGAATCAGACGACTACTTGATCGACGACGGTTAAGTTAGTCTTTAGACGACTCTCCTGGACCGTCAAGTGAAAGGGTTTCTATAGTAGTGACACACATTTTAGTTGCAAGAGCAACCATAGTCGACCAGAGCTGCTTATAAAAAGTCTCCTGAATTTGAGGTATCAGAGCATATGGTTGAGGAAGGAATAAGTCTCTTTCCACGATGTAACATGAACTCACCTTATACTCATCCTTAGCAGTATAGTGCCAGATTAGGCGATCCAGACCAGAACAACGACTCAGAGGAAGTGACCAGATTTCCAAAACATCAGCCAGACTAAAGTATCTTTCCAAAAGAAGAACATTTCATTGTCTATGTGGAAGTAAAAATTGGGAGACAAAGTAAATAGGAGTAGGGTACCTCAATTGAGTTTCTGGTTTGAACTGACCAGGGCGGGATAGCCAATTATCTTCTCAAGCCGTAATAGAAGTACCATTACCTACCAGCCAACGAGTTCATTCGCCTAGTACCAGCCTAGCAGCTAAAAGGTTACGCCATGTAAAGGAAGGAGTGTCACTCGTAGTTGCTTCCCAAATAGAGCATAAATGAAATACCTGGCATGATAGATCTGACCAACCAGTGAATCCAGGTTTTTGATTATTCGCCAGAGCTGTTTTGCCAACATCCCAAGATTAAAAGCATAAAGATTCATAAACCCCAGACCACCTTGGTCTTTGAGCTGGCACATGTGGTCCCAAGTGCACCAGTGGATCTTTCTCTTCTTTGTAGTATCGCCTCATTAGAAATCAACGCACAGTTACTGCAATTCCTCACAGAAAGTCTTAAGTAGTAGATAGCAATTCATAACATTGGTAGGGAGAACCCGAACTACCGCTTTAATCAACACTTCCTTCCCTGCAGCACTAAGTAATGAGCCTTTCCAACTTGTCAGCATGTCTTTGACTTTATCTTTTACGTATGCAAATGTACCTTTCTTGCTCTGACCCACGTGCATCAGCAAACCCAAGTAATTATCATGATAAGGGATGAGTTCTATCCCTAACTAATGGGCGAGTTCCTCCTGACTACCCTAATCCAAGTTCTGACTAAAGCACACACTACTTTTATTATAGTTTTTTAACTGTTCAAATGCTAACTCGTAGGTCTACAATAATTATTTGACTACATCACACACCTTACCAATGGCTTGAACAAATATAAGACTATCATCAACAAAAAGGAGGTGGTTCAATGATGGTGCATGCATACAGACCTTAATCCCCTACAACTCCTTTGCTTGGTGAGCTCGTTTTATAAGAGCTGACAACCTTTACATGCATAATAAGATAAGGAGAAATTAGGTCACCTTGATGAATTGCCTCTAAGAGATCCGTTGACCACCACAGAATATTGTACGACAGTGACGCACGTCATAACTATTGAGGTCCACTGACTCAAGAATCCCAAGCGATCTAGTACGGCTTATAGAACACTCCATTCTAGGCGATCATAAGCTTTGCTCACATCCATCTTTAATGCCATTTGTCTGGTGTTTCCTTGCGTCTTCATCGAGAGGTAGTGTGCTACCTCATTTTCTACTAGCTTGTTGTTTATTATCAACCGATCTGGAATGAATGCACTTTGACAGGGGTCGATTATATGATCCAGTAGTGGCTTGAGCCAGTTTTCCAGCACCTTTGTACAGTTCTTGAGGATGACATTGTAGAGGGAAATCGATCGATAATATTTTATCTTTGTGGGTTAGGGGACTTTTGGAAGCAGACAAATATGTGTATGATTCATCTTACCCAGCAGTCTACCAGATTCCAAAAACTCTCGCACTGTAGCGATGACATTTTGTCCTACAATATCCCAGTACTTCTAGTAGAAAAGAGGAGGCATACCATCCGGTCTTGGGGCCTTATGAGGTCCCATCTAAAATAAACAGTCATGATTTCCTCATCCGAATAACTGGCTGTAAGAGAAGCCGTCATAGAGTCATTGATTATCAAGGATATGGACGATAGGACCGGTTCCATGCGGTCCATAGTAATCTCTCCAGCTTTGAATAAATTGCTATAGTATCCCAGTACTCTAAGCCTTCTAATGTATCTTGCCAAGCTCCATCATCGTCATACAACCCTTTAATCCATTTCCTCTATTTATGATTTGAAGCCCTGCGATGATGGTATCCAGTATTATGATCCCCCTTGCGAAAAAAATCATTCTTGGACCTTTGTTTCCAATAAGTCGCTTCCTATTGTAAAAGAACTTCCTACCTGGCATAGAGTTCTTTGCATCTCGGATTGTCAGCCACATCAAAGGACTTGTTGAGGAAAGCCACAAGTTCTGTCTGGATATCAACCAACTCTTGCTTCCTACTTCCAAAAATCTCCATCGACCAATTTTTTAGCCTCATCCGCTTATTAGCAACTTGCGAAACCATCTGATTTTGTAGATATCCAGGGCTAACCCCATTCCTTGCTTCTCTAATCGTATCCGTACAACTTTCATCGTCAACCCACATGGCTTCAAAGCAGAAGAAAGACTGTCTGCCTGGGAAACATATTTCATTTTCTTGACGAGCTAACAACAATATAGGTACATGATCAGAACAGAGAGGTGGTACATTAGTTACCTGAGCTATCGGGAACTGTCGTTTCCAATCTAAAGTTGCTAGAGCCTGATCCAAACGCTTCTGAGTCGTCAAGTCATGCCATGTGAAATGACCCTCTGTGTATCCCAAATCTTCCAAAGCACAATCGGTCATACAATTGTTCATTTCTATCATCTGCCAATTCGGTCTCAAGCCACCACCAGATTTCTCAGTAGATCTCTGGATTTCATTAATGTCTCCTATGATGCACCATCGGGATGGTCCTAGTCTTTGTTTTAAGTTCCTCAACAAGGTCCATGTCTGGTGCCTCAAGTGAACATATAGGTTACCATACAAGCCAATGAATCTCCATGGCTGACCCGCAAAAGCTGGAACATTAATCTCGACGTCAATAAACCATGGGGAATGATCCCTATAGTGTAAGTCAATGTCATCCACCTATAGAAGCATCAAACCACCGAAGTGAATGTCAGAGCATTCGCTCATTAGACCCTGCCGAAAGTCTAATTGCGATTTGATGTAATCAAATCGTTGTTGGCTCCGACATTTCGTCTCTAGTAAGAATACCATCCTAGTCTTCTTGGTGAAAACTAGGGATTTTAGTGCATCAATCTTGGTGTTTAAACCAGGACCTCGCATATTCCATGCAAGGATCGACATTGGCCATGGAAGGGAAGTCAGAATTAATATCGTATAGAAGCCGGACGAAGAGAAGATTTCAACAAGGAAACAAAACGGAATCGGGGACTCAACATGAACCGTCGTCATGCTGAGCACGTAAGAACCGAGCCTTGACGACGTCGGTGAAATCTCCGGCCTCAAAAAGGAGATCAGAGCACAAGAGAAAGAGATGGAGAGGCCGGAGGCACAAACCCTAACCCCTATGATTCGATCACCTAACGATTTATACTATAAAAACAAGCATAATGATCAAATTAGCATCAGAAAACATTAGAAAAGAATCGACATGCAATGCTGCATTATCCATGTCTCACTAATCTTTTATTTACATATATGAAATGTTTGTAATCTATTTTTTTTTTAAATAAAATATAAATATCTTTAACAAAGTTTTATAAAAATATTAATCAATTAAAATTTTGAAACCCCAAAATAATTTGTTTCTTGTCAAATTCCTCAATGTAAATTGAAGTTTTTTTCTGTCTATCTAGTTTATTTAAAGTGAAATATTTTGGTTATGTAACGAGGTCATGTAACATATTGGTAATAATGAACATATTAATAAAAAAAATTAGTAATTAACATATTGATAAATGGGTCCGGATCTGCTCCGTTGATCCGCCAAATCCGGATCCGGATTTGATTATTAAAGATCCGCCAGATAAATAGGGCGGATCGGGTCTAATTTTTTCTCTCCTTAAACGGATATGGATCTAGGTTGATCCAGTCCAGCTCCGCTCCATTGACAGACCTAATCACATAGCAGAATCCGACTTTAGGACCTAAGTTTTGAGAGAAGAGTCAGCACTTCATTTAACTTAGCAAACAGTATCGTAATAACAAACTTATTACAGGTCGATATAAGGTGAATAGTTGATAAATGATAAGCATATACTTAAAGCTATTTAAAGAAGGAAAAGTACAAAATCACTCAGTTTTCACTAGCTTATTCAACACTTATTCATTAAACTTTGAATACTTCATCTTAGTCACTCAAATGTTATTCCGTTTATCTCGTTAGTAACTTTCCTAAGTATTAATATATTTTAGTCACTTTGCTGTATGTACTTCAACAGTAAGTGACTACTATGTATAAGCAAATCGTTTGACAAAGTAACTAAAATGACTTACGTGATCAATGGAACAATAGTATGTTAAGTGATTATACTGATGTTTTTTAGCGTTACATGACTGATGTATCGAATAAATCATAGTAAAATTTTATAACAAAAGTAGTTATAAAGACACATCAAACAAGTGAGTCTCCTAGCATAGTGTGTTGCTAGGTCCCAAATCCCTTTATAAAATAATAATAATAATAATAATAATAATAATAATAATAATAATAATAACAACAACAACATCAAACAAGTGAATCGGAATGAACCAACTCAACTAAGTGCTCTCTCTGATGTGCACAACCGATCTTCATCTCTTGTCTAAACGTACCTATGGTTGTCGTCCACCGGAAATCTACTACCAAATTCCTTTCCGTAATGGATATCAAAACTACTTTGTACATTTTGATGAAATATATCGATCATTTGTCACCTAACATAATTTCTATAGTGAGAGAAGCAAAGCATTAGCACAGTTCGGGGCATGATGATCAAGTGGACGAAGCAGTTGAATTTGTAGGGTACCCTTCTCTCTACTGCTAACCCCATCAGACATCAGTAGTTTCCACAGACACAAGAATGGCATGCATGAGTGTGGTCGGTGGTGATGATTGACGAGGAGAGGTAGTCGACTAGTTCCCACTTCCAAACCCAACCAACTAGTAAGAGAGTAGTAACGTACGTTTGCATTTGTAGATTTTAGTCCAACAAAGAAGGCAATCGACATGTCCTCTCGGTGTCTTTGCCGAGCCAGACACGGCTGTGATCATGGCATGCCTGCCCTCCCCTTGTGCCATGGCTTTTGGCCCCTCCTCCCATTCTCATTTCTCTACCAACTCTCTCTCTCTCTCTCTCTCTCTCTCTCTCTCTCTCTCTCTCTACTCATTTCACCCGGTCACGCCGTAGCTGCTGATCGTTCACTCCATTGTTGAGAGATTCATTTTCTTTCGGTTGATAGAGCAATATTGACCACTCAGGCTCTAGGGGGCACTTGACCACGTCCTCTGCATGTCCCTTTTGTTTTTATTCTTTACCATCGTTTGTGTGATGTGGACTGCATTATCAACTCGATCGATCCAAGAATCCAAGTTGGACTTTGCCAGATTGCTTGTCGATAAAAATCTTGCGTCAGTTTCATGCTAGTCATCATCGATCGATCTTCCTTGTTCAAGGCGATATATATATCTTCTGTTTCCACCCTTTTCTATAACCCTGAGCTGTATATGACGTCCACCCTTCCATTGTAGCTATATTGACTTTGTAACAAGAGTTTTGGTATGGTTCTTCCATTGTATCTTCGTGTTTCCACCTTTCCATGCATAACCATAAACCACTATCAGAACTCTCCCCAATTGTTAAATGTGGATGACATTCAGCAAGAATGAAGATGACATTTTTGAGTATGACTATGATTCTATGAACTGCATGTGTGATTTTATATATTGGAGCTTTCGATCCATACAATGCATAATGTGGTTCCTCAAGTTCCTCCCTAATTCTAACAAATTATTTGGTAGCCGTTGAATTGCATATTGATCATTTCTACAGAAAATGCGAAGAACCATATATACCAAAAATCAAAGTCAGAACTCAGAAGACATGATGAACACGAACAGATTAACCTAGAAGCAAACATAAAATGATAATGAATTTATGATGTCTAGCCAAAATCTCCAGGAAAACGAAATATACTCCACTGTTAATTGCCAAGACTGACGTACTCAAGTCACATGCATATAGTAGCTAGTCTCCAACAACTAAACTATTAGATTTTCTCCGATTGTTGATATTTAAGATTCTGTAGTTATAATTGATTTATTTATTATTGTAGATATTTTTTTTTATTAGGAATTTATTATATAAGTTGTATATATACTCAATTCGAGACTGAATGAATACATTATTCTACCCTAAACACTTTTTACATATACGTTTCTCTACTTGGCAACAGAACCAACCCTGTAGACCTACCGATAAAATCCTATTTTTTGTCACCCACTACACCTTAATTCCACTGCCATGGCTGAAGGATCCGACTCTGCTATGATTTCTTCTCCTCTACCTCCACCTACATCTACATACATCCATTACCATCAAGAAAACTCCTATTTTTCCATTGGAATTCTCCTGAATGACACAATTACTCTACATGGGCTCCTCTATGCAGATGCGCATTGGAGGCCGAAACAAACTTAGCTTTCTTACTGGTGCCTCAGTTGCTCCGCCTCCTGGAACCCCTAAACATACTACTTGGGCGACTGACAATGAGAAGGTGAAGAGTTGGATGATCGATAACATGTCTCCTGGTATCGTTCAACGCTATCTCCGTCTCAAGACCGCTGCTGAAATTTGGAAGGCCTTACAAATGACCTACTATGATGATCAGGATTTTACCCGGATATATAAGTTACACCGCCTCTGCTTCACTGCCAAACAAGCAGGACGACCTCTGTCTATTTACTACACATGGCTCGAAGAATGGGATCAACGTGTGGCATCTTTCTCTGATAATGTGACTGAAATTGTTCAAGACACCAACTACAGGTCTATGCTTTAGGTTCACATGTTCTTGGGCGGTCTAGATCCCGAATTTGATCAAATTCGGGAGGAGCTTCTTCATAGGGAGGAGTTATTGAGTCTTGACTGTATTTATGCTCGTGTTCATCGTGCTCACACCGACCGTCTTACCTATTCTATTGGTCCGAGTCAGCCTACGGTCATAACCACCACTATCTCTACACCACCACCACCGGCGCCGGTTCCCGATGCTCAGGCCGCTGTGGCTCAACGCCGTTTTTCTTCTACCTCCCGGTCTGACTCCTCTGGGTTTGTCCGCCTTCCTAACCCATATGCCAACTCTGTCTACCCACTTTGCAAGGATAAGGGCCACTCTCCGGACAACTATTTTGCCAAGATTGGTTATCCAGATTGGTGGGGACCTCGCACATGCAAGACCCTTACTCCCACCAATGCCTCTACCAATATTGTCCAGTCAGGTATGTCTGGTAAGGCCGCTCTTGTTACATCTTGTGGGAATAATGCTTGGATAATTGACACCAGTGCATTAGATCATATAACTAATACCCCTAGCTTAGTTCACTCTCTTCACCCCTCTACTTTACCTAGTGTCTCTACTGCTAATGGTTCTCCTTCTTCTGTTGTTGGTGAAAGCTCTGTTACTCTCTCTCCTACCCTCACTATTGATTCTGTCTTAGTAGTCCCTGCTCTAGCATATAGTCTCTTGTCTGTTAGCCAAATTACTATGACCCTTTTTTGTTCTGTCACGTTTTATCCCAACTATTATGTTTTTCAGGACATCCTCACACGGAAGATTCTTGGTTATGGTACTAGACGGGGGAAACTGTACTATCTTAATTTGACATCCAGTGGAGAGCAGCAGTTGAGTCAAGCCCATAGTGTTAGCAGTTTAAATAAAGCCAAGAAGACCGTTTGGTTATGGCATTGTCGTTTGAGTCATCTTTCTTTTAGTTATCTTAGGAAGTTACAACCCCATCTGTTTTTGGGTGTTGATGAGTCTGAATTTAAGTGTGATGTTTGTGAACTGGCCAAGAGCCACCGTGTTTCCTACCGCCCGAGTTTGAATAAATGCTCTATTCCTTTTATGAAAATTCATTCTAATATTTGGAGTCCTGCTAGAATCTCTACACCTACTGAGGCTCATTACTTTGTTACTTTTATTGATGAATGTACCAGGATGACATGGGTGTCGTTGATGACCAACAAGAGTGATGTCTTTTCTCGCTTCACTGAGTTTCATAAGATGGTGATGACATAATTCCAGCAGCCTATTCATGTTCTTCAATCTGACAATGGAGATGAGTATGTTAATGACCTCATAACTTCATATATGGCCTCTCATGGGATCCATCATCAAACTTATGTTGCCTATACTCCTCAGCAAAATGGTTTGGCAGAATGTATGAACCGGACATTACTCGAGGTTGTTCGTGCTTCATTGTTTGGCATGAATGTTCCTCGATCTTATTAGGGCGCTCGTTTTACTTCTGCCGCTTACCTGATCAACCGTACTCCCTCCCGAGTTATTGATTTCCAAAGTCCACTTCAGAAGTTACAAGAATCGTTGAATGTTCCTTCCCTTCCTAACCTTGAACCTCGCGTCTTTGGTTGCATGGTTTATGTCCATGTTAATAAACAATTGCACGGAAAGCTTGATCTTTGTGCTTTGAAATGCATCTTCATTGGCTATGCTGATTTTCAGAAAGGGTATCGGTGTTATGATCCTCTCACCAAGAAGACTCACGTGTCCCTTGATGTCTCCTTTTGTGAGTTTGCCCATTTTTACTCCGGGGGAGTTTCAGAGTCTTCCCTTCAGAGGGAGAGCGGTTGTGAAGGTAATACTCTTACTTTACTAGAATTTGATGAATTGGAACAGTTGGAGATGCGTTTTGCAGAATAAAGAACTTATGAAAATACTGGATCGACAGATTTCGACCAGTCAAGAAAAACTGCTCGACCGGTCGAAAATAGTGCACTGGAGGGGCAGACTAATATCATCGACTGGTCGAGTACGAATTCTCGACCCGTCAAAATTTTGGTGACTGAGGAACATGTTGATATCATCGACCGGTCGAATGAAGAGTCTCGACAGGTCAAAAATCATGTGCTGCACGAAAAGTTTGGGGTTCTCGACCGGTTGAGACATATGGCTCGACCCGTCGAAAATATTGTTGATAGAGAGTTTTCTTCAATTTTACAACATCAAGATAGTACTGTGACTACTGCCTCCTCGTCTTCATCACCAGCTGAGATCTCTGTTCAGGATGCTCCACCTGAGGTACGTAAATCTAACTGTGTCACTAAATGAGTTCCTAAGCAACAATATGAGCTTAGTATAGATGCCAAAGCCAAGTACTCCATTGCTAACTATATTTCCATCCATAGGTTGTCTGAGTCTCATGTACTTGTTGTTAATCAATTATCTTCAGTATCTATTCTTAGCAATGTACATGATGCCTTGACAGATTTCAAGAAGAAACAAGCTATGAATGAAGAATTAGAAGCCCTATAGAAGAATGAAACTTAGGGCATGGCCCTTATGCCACCTGGTAAGAAGACTGTTGGATGCCATTGGGTGTTTACTATGAAGCTTAAAGCTGATGGGAGCATTGATCGCTACAACGCTAGACTAGTTGCCAAAGGTTATACCCAGAAGTATGGAGTGGATTACCAAGAGACTTTCGCACCTGTTGCCAAAATTAATACTGTAAGAATTCTTATTGCTCTTGCAGCCCGTTATAATTGGCCTCTACGTCAGTTTGATGTAAAGAATGCCTTCTTGAATGGTGACTTAGAAGAAGAAGAAGTATACATGGATGCTCCACCAGGAGCCAGTTGTAAACTAGGTAATGAAGGAAAGCTGTGATATTTGAAGAAATTTTTATATGGCCTAAAGCAATCACCTAGAGCAGGGTTGGACGCTTCTCCAAAGCAATGAAGAAGTTTGGATATCACCAATGCAATTCTGATCACACCTTTTTTGTTAAGCGCAAGGATGATAAGACTACTACCTTTATTGTGTATGTTGATAACATGGTAGTTACAGGAGATGATTTATGTGAGATGGCAAGTCTTCAGAAGCAGTTGTCGCTAGAATTTGACATGAAGGATCTGGGAGACCTGAAATATTTTCTTGGAATTGAAGTTGCAAGGTCTAAGCAAGGGATTACATTGTCCCAACAAAAGTATATCTTGGATCTTCTTGCTGAGACACGACTGATAGATTGCAAGCCTGTTGTTACTCCTATTGAGCAGAATCATAGGTTAGAGCTTCTTCCAGATCAAGTACCAAAGAATATGGTCATGTATCAGCGTTTAGTTGGGAAACTTACTTACTTATCACACACTAGACCTGATATTGCATATGCTATCAATGTGGTGAGTCAGTTTATGCATAATTCTGGAGTAGATCATATGAGTTCAGTGCTATGTATTCTCAGGTATCTGAAGAGCACACCTGGTAAAGGTTTATTGTTTGCAAGAAACAGTGAGTTTTGTGTTTTTGGCGAGGTGTGTGTTTCAGGCCATAGTGATGCAGATTGGGCTGGTGATCATACCAATATGGCATCTACTTCTAGTTACTTCATTTTTATTGGTGGAAGTTTAGAACTCGGTGCAGTAAGAAGCAGAATGTAATTGCTCGCTCTAGTGTAGAAGCCGAATATTCGTGGAATGACAAATGGAGTATGTGAATTACTATGGATCAAGAATGTACTTAGAGAGTTAGGTTTTAGACTTCAGAAACCTATGGATTTACATTGTGATAATACAGCTACTATTGAGATTGTTCATAACCCAGTACAACATGACAAAACTAAACATGTGGAGGTGGATCGACATTTCTTAAGGGATAATCTTGACAAGAAGATTATCCAATTTCCCTTTGTGTCATCTAAGGAGAAGTTAGACGATGAATTTACTAAATGATTATCACATGATGCCTTTAGTAAGTGGATGGTCAAGTTGGGTATGATTGATATCTACACGCCAACTTGAGGGGGAGTGTTGACAATTGTTGATATTTAGGATTCCTAGTATAATTATAATTGATTTATTCATTATTGTAGATATTCTTTCCTATTAGGAATCTGTCATGTAAGTTGTATATATATCCAATTCGGGACTGAATGAATGCATTATTCTACCCTAAACACTTTTTATATATACGTTTCTCTACTGCAGTGCCACTCAAACATGCCTGTGATTGTACCACCCCTTCCTACAACCTCACTAGTCTAGAACCAAGCAAAGCACTCAACCCCGGAAAGAGCAACAATGCCAGCTTTCTCTACGTTCATATCCCACGCGTGTTTTATAAGTTCCTTGAGAGCATATTTGTTCTTCCTATTTTTCTTTGCTCCTCCTATTTTAAGAGGTGTCATCACTATTTATCGAATAGGAGGTGCAGTTGCTATTTTTTGTGCAGCAGTATAAACAATAGCACCTCGTATTACTATTCATCACTTATATATTAATTTTTTATTTATTTCTTTGTAAAATTTTCAACCAATATCTAGACAACACATGTTGTTATCGTATGAATAATTGAATAAGATTTTCGGTAAGATTATCGACCAACCACGAGATGACACGTGTCACTCCTACTGATCGTTATCGTTTAAATGATTGAGCAAAAAAATTTGATAAGATTTCCGATTAATCACTTGACGACACATGTCACTTTCACGTGTCATTGTCGTCTGAATAATTGACGAAGATTTCCGACCAACCGGGAGATGACACGTGTCACAGACTAACGATTATTATCGATTATATAATTGACCCAAAATTTTCGATAAGATTTCCGATCAATCAATTGGCAACACGTGTCACTTTCACGTTTTATTGTTGTGTGAATAATTGTTGAAGATTTCCGGTGTGATTTTCGACCAACCACGAGATGATACGTGTCGTCATCATCAAACATCAGAAAACCTAGAATCGGCTATAAAAGAATCATCTCGAGCAGCTTATATTCTCACACCATCTACAAATTACTTGCTATTTCTTCAAATATTTCTTCACATTCCAGCATCAGTAAGATGAATCCCTTTAGTTTAAACACTTTTTTTCACGAGGAGACGACAACAACGCGGTTGAAATGTAGAAATAGCTAACGCCTTTGTCACTGACGCGGTTGCGGTAGCTGCAGCGTTCGATGATGAACCACCTTGCCGCCGTCCAAACAAAGAAAGGTTGAGGGTGCCAAGGGAACAAAATCTTATGGAAGATTACTTCATCGAACGCTTGGTCTTCGACGAGCAAGCATTTCGTCAGAGGTACCGATGAGTTCGAACTTATTCAACCGTATATGCACGGATCTCTGCAACAACAATCCATTTTAGCATCAAAGAGCATATGCCACTGGATTACAAGGACTTCTTCCACAACAGAATATGATAGGTGTTATCCGAATATTGGCGTACGGCGTAGCCACAGATCAGTGTGTTGAATACACAAAGATGGGTGAATCAACCACACTAGAATTCCTGAAGAAGTGGTGCACCCAAGTGTATGAGCTTTACGGTGGCATTTACCTCCGCAGTCTAAACGCAGCAGACATCACTTGAATTCTAAAGAGGGCCAGGCATCGAAGATTTCTAGGTATGATCGGAAGCATCGACTGCATACACTGAGAATGGAAGAACTGCCCAACAGCTTGGCAAGGGGCATACTTCGGCCAGTGTAAGCATCCCACTATTATCTTGGAGGCGGTGGCATCATATGACATATAGATATGGCACAACTTCTTTGGGATACCTGGAGCACAAAATGATATCAACGTGTTTCACCAATCAAATATCTTCGATTTGCTCCTTGCCGGAAGAAGCCCGCAAAAGATTTATAAAGTCAACGATATGAAATACTACAACACTTACTATCTGGCTGACAGAATTTATCCGAGGTACTCCTCATTTGTCAAAATTATTTCCAATCCCCAGACTCTACCATAGAAGTTGTTCTCAAAGAAACAAAAGGCATATCGCAAAGATGTGGAGAGGTGCTTCAGCATCTTGCAATCTCGTTGGGCAATGATTTTTCATGCAGATCGGTCTCACCACACAGAGGTAATAAAAAAGATTCTGTTAGCTTGTATCATAATGCACAACATGATAGTTAAGGAAGAGTTTGATGAGAACGAATTTGAGGAGAATGAAGAAGAAGATCTACAAAACCCATCAAGTGCTTTCACAAATTATGATGGGCCAGTGGATGAACAAGGTAATCGGATTCCTTTGGATCCAGTTGGAAGAGATTGACTGGATGAACAACGGTTTCATAACCGTCTTGTCGATCTTCAGTCTTCTTATATCCATGGAAAGCTTCAGAAGGACTTGGTGAAGCACAACTGATTTCTAGAGACCGGTGAACAAATCTAAATATGTTGTTTCAATTATATGTTTTTGCATTATGTGTGTTTGAATTTAGTGTATATGAATTTGGTGTGTTTGCATTTCATGTAATGTTATTTAATATCATCTCTAAATAAAAAATGCATTTTTATTTCTTGAAAATTTAAATTGCATAGTGACAAGCCAAACCTAGATTTAATACGGAAATCAAACTATTGAAAAAGTGGGCGATAACAATTTAAAAATGTTTCCTCGCTATCTTCTTGTTCATTGTCGTCTCCTTCTCCTTGCTTAAGGATTTCCGTTTTCCTCTTCGTGAAATACCTCTTTGAATTTGGGGTCATTCTCTCCATATCCATTGTCATGATCCTTGTTTCTATTTGTTGAACCTTCAATTTGTAGTCTTTCTCCTAAATGAGAAGTTGCGCTTTGTGTAAAGAAAAATCGTTATCCTCACTTGATTTTTGCCCAGCGACCCAAATAGCTTGATTGGCCGCAATGGTCTTCAAAGCCTCATCTCGTAGCTCGCTTGTAGGAGTCATGAATTTTTCCCTTTTTTTCTTGCTTCTTTTTTTGCCTTCACTCCCAGTGGTCTAGGAGGGCTCAAAGGACCTTCACAGTTACTTGTTGGTGCTGCAATCACTTCATCCTCATCTAAATTGACGGTGGGAGGTATTTTGCTAACGGTAGGAGTAATAGCTTCATAGTTGTAAGTACGTGGAGTAGTAGTCATAGTTTTCCTAAAATAAGGATGAAGCTTCACCACTTCCCAAAATTCAAACTTCAAAAAATCTTTCTTTGTTTTCAACACAAACCACATTTGAGCTTTTCTTAACTATAAAAAATAACAAATTTCTACGTCACAATTTTATCGAATATAATGGAGATGACAATATTTAGTTCATAAAATTAAAATAATAGACATGAAAAAATTACAAGGACTTACTTGATCTTGTGAAGAGGTGTCGGATAGTGGTCGATTCCTTCGTGAATAACTAAGAGCATCTCCCCAAAGATTGAAAACCGACTTCAACTTAGTAAAACGAGATGAAATTGCGGTCTGGCTCCTCCTTGCTTGATTCACCATGACCAATCACCCAATTTTTGATATAATTGGCATACACATTTTCCCACAATTTGTCGAATTTTTTCTTGTTGTCGGTGAGAATCCATAATGCTAATATGCATATAAGAAATGCACAATTACAAATCTTCCGAAGGAAGCCAATTCGACATTTTTTTTTTGCGAAAACAACACAAATGAATAAGAGAAGAGATTGAGGGAGATGATGAACTTGTTGTGTACAAATTGGTGTGGGAGGTTTGTAAACTTGATGTAGTATTTATAGGAAAATTGTAGAGTGGTGTTTGTAAATTTTTGGAATTTTTTAATAATTTTTTGGAATTTTTTTGGGGAAAAATATAGCTTCTGCCCGTTTTTTGTGTTCAGAAACAAAAATTATCGTTGTGTTTGAATCTGAGCCGTTAGATTCAATTTTGAAATTGAAATGAACGGCCCATGATCACTTGACCGTTGGGAGGAAATGGCAGCTGCTTTAGGCCACGTGGTGAGAACTGATTGGTCCGTAAATCCAGGATAAAAAAAATACTATACTGGCTCGTGTTACACGCGCTGAAAAGAAAAAAAAATCACGCAACCTAGCGTCACCCACGTGTGTGGGATCCACCAGGCTGCTTGTTCTCACCGTCGAGCAAAGCTTGCTCGTGCAGCTGCTCGGCTCCGAGGTTAACCTCTGGTCGCCGAACTTCTTCTTCACCGCTGCCCCAAATTTTGTTGCATGCTCGTGCTATTTGTGGCGGCCCCCATGGATTTTGCTGATTGCTCATCCCAGAAATATGCCCGGTGCAAATGCTCTGAGACGGTCAAGTTCCTTCCATAATGCTTCGTAGCGACTAGGAATACTGTCCCTACAACAAATGTAGGCTTTAGTGATGCATATCAACGTCACGACTAATGACTATTTTTTTAGTGTCAAAAAATTAAATTCGAAACTAAAAACATCAGTGACAATATATTTTGACACTAAAGATATTAATGGTGAAATTCATTTCTTTACTAAAGCCATTTCAAAAAAATAAAGAGCGATTTCGTCACTAAAATATTAGTAGCCAAATTATTTTGCCCCTAAAGGCATTTTATAGAAAAGAAATGTAAAGCACAATTTGAGACAGCAAGATTACCCTCCGTGCTTTGCATCTCACAGCCCTCAAATTTGTAAATATTTATGGCTATGCATTATATAAAATAACCTACAGTCTGTACCTCGAGCTCGCTCGCTCGGTCTGTGTCACTCTCACTCTGTTCTGAACGTATCACTCTCAGCGTCTCTCTCTCAATTTCTTAGTTCAAGTTTTCCATGCAACAAATTCTGTCGAAAATTGGAGGTTCCCAGCGTAACCCACAACCCATTATTCGGCGCCCCTCGGCCGCCGCCTGTCGTCTCCGATGTAGATGTGAAGCCACGTGCCACTCAGATCTGCGGCTCCACTTAGCAATGTCGAAGATGTTTGATTTTACCCAAAATTTAAAACTCTAACCATTCAATTTGGTATTTTGTTTGCTGACTTCGATTCCGGTTATATCTCCGATGTATTCGTTTCAGGTGTATTCCAAAGTGCTTTGGTGTCCTCCATTATTCGACGATGAGTTTAAGAACGCCTCCAATACTTGTAAAGCTCCCTAAGATCGTTGTCGACACCTTTGTCGCACCCAACGTCGTTCTCGCCGGCCAGGTCAACTGTAACAACCCGAACCCAAATTAGCAACTTAATCGTTATTATTTATGTGATTATTGACATTTTATAAGTTACGAGTTTGATTTCCATTTCTCCTAGAAGTTATAGAGTTAGTTAAGATGAGTTCGTTGTCACGTCAAGCATAGAAGTTGAATTTACGATGAAGAAGTTAGGGTTATCAGAAGTTTATTGCGATTGGTCGTGACTTAAATATCGACATTTTATAAGTTATAAATTTAGACTTGCTTTCTTCACAAAAGTTTTTGAGAATAGTATTATGAGTTTGAGTGTATTTTTATTTTATTTTTCGGTAGTTCGAGCAATTAGTTACGATTTTTTGAAATTTGAAGTATTTTTGTGATTAATTGGAAATCTACCATTGATGGATTATTCGGGACCATTAGATCTGATGGTCGATTATTTCAGACCGTTGATCTTGGATTGACCTAGGGTATAAATACCCAAAGTTCACCCAGGTAGGAGGGCTAACCCGTTGAGTTACTAGCTTCGTCATGCTCCATTTCTCGGTCTCTTATATTTCGCTTAGTTACTAGCTTCGTGTGAACCTTTGGTTCACGTATAAACATTTTAGCTTCGAGTGTCATTTTTGAGAAGCTAAATAGATTTCTCAATCTATAATGGGAGTCCCTTCGGGGACATCTGACAAAATTGAAGTCATAATGATGTAAAGGAGATGATACTCTTAGGTCAAGACTTGGTCCTTATATGTGAAGTCACTTGATGTGCTTTATCATCACTCATACTGCTAATTGAGGCCATGATACTTGGAGTGTGCTACACTTTCACCCTTAGCAGGAGTGTTTTATTCATGATCCATTCAGTTTCAATTACTTATGCAATTGTTAATTCGTTGCACCTTGTTAGGTTGCTACCATTCTATTCTACGGCATTCCATCTTGTCATGTGTATTTTCGACAAGTACGTTTTGAAGATTAGTTATTGAGACTTTTCTGATTCTGAATGCCAAGATTCATTGTCGTCCCAGCATAATTTTTTCAAGACTCGGGAACAGCTTTAGGATTGTCACGCATAATTACTTTGATGCAACAGTCATGTGTAACTCCGGATAATTATGATTCTTTCAATTGAACTTTCATATGGTTCCATTCACTTTGTTTCGTCCCTTTTGATTTGTTATAGTAAGTTTCTCGATTTTGTTCATCGAGGAGATTCACCTAGGTTAACCAGGAAAGTTATATTGCTTTTGTCATTTCAACGTGTCGTGTTCGTCTAATTTTTGATATACGTGGACATCTCTCAAACTTTAAGTACATGAAGTTTTGAGTTATGCTGGTATTTTTATCAAACTCATTTTCATCGAGATCGCTATGTCGACCATAGCTGTTTTGAAATCTCATCAGTTAAGGTTGTCGCAGATGTGTCTTTCTCATGATATACCTTCGTTCATCTTTAATTAATTATTTAAGGAAATAGTAGCTTTTTTATTCAGGATGATGATGGTTTAATACTCATGTGTTAAGTACAAGATCATTTCTTCAAATTGAACGAATTGGCAAATGAGGTGAATTATGTGCTTGGTATTATATCGAACATATGGTATTCTTGTGGAGATTATTGGAATTGTGTTAGTGGAAATGTGTTGAATATGCAAGTGATGGGTTCGATTATAACGAATGAGTGATGTCGAAATTTCTGTAGAAATTCTTTTGATAAGTCATTGGAATCACCTCTTGTCTTCAATTATCAATCAGTAAGCCAACTTCCTACGAGATTTGCATCTGGGTTACGTTCAAAAAGGGTTAAGCATGGATCTCTCGTGATGTTTAACAAAATAAGATGTACTAGAATACAGTTTTACGTAGGGAGTACTTACAATATTTTCTGGTACATGATTTTGCACGTATTTTTGGCTAGAGTTATCATGTGTTGTCAGCATATAGGGAAGTCAATTTTGACTATTGTTAATTATCGCATGAGATTTGGTACTTCAACATGCATTGGTCCAGTGACTCTGTATTTCTAATTTTGTTAAACTTGTCGAGTTCAAGTGTACTTGATTTCTTGTATGCTTATGCAATATTCATGACTGAGAGAATATCATAGAAACGAGTCTGATATTAATCTAACAGTTCTAGCTCGGAAGTGGCTATGGTAGCTTTGGTAGTGGATCAAAGTCAACTGAATCATGGAGCAAATATGTTTGGGATATTCAGGGAAGTGGTAGGTAGCGGTAACACATATTATATGTTTTTATGTGATGTAATTCGGTACCATCCTTGGCAAGATGAGTCATCTACGTCAGAGAATCTGTGTTAAGTGCATGCAGTCAAGCGCATCGATTGGGGTCACAAGTGTTGGTTCATTTGTGGTTATGATATTACATCCTCACCTTCTAGATTTTTCAGTGATGTAAATTTCAAGGACGAAATTTTTATTAGAGCGGTAGATTATAACGACCCGAACCCAAATTAGCAACTTAATCGTTATTATTTGTGTGATTATTGATATTTTATAAGTTACAAGTTTGATTTCCATTTCTCCCAGAAGTTATAGAGTTAGTTAAGATGAGTTCCTTGTCACATCAAGCATAGAAGTTGAAGTTACGATAAAGAAGTTATGGTTATCAAAAACTTATCGTGATTGGTCGTGACTTAAATATCGATATTTTATAAGTTATGAATTTGGATTTGCTTTCTTTACAAAAGTATTAAAAGATCGAGCGTTTTTTATTTTATTTTTTGGTGGTTCGAGAAATTAGTTACGAATTTTTTAAGTTTGACGTATTTTTGTGATTAATTGGAAATCTACCATTGATGGATTATTCGGAACCGTCAGATCTGATGGTGGATTATTTCGGGCCCTTGATCTTGGATTGACCTAGGGTATAAATACCCAAAGTTCACCCGGGTAGAAGGGCTAATCCGTTGACCCGATTCCGTGACCCGTCGACGGACCCGACTCGCTTCACCAATCTGGGTCGGACCTTCGCCATCCGGCCACCTCGAGCCACCACTCCAGGTCTAATCAGAAGCCCTCTCTCTCCTAGACCTGTTCATGTAATCAAAACCAACATCCATCGTGATTCTAGGGAGATTCGACGCCGAGAAGATCTTGAAATATTCCCGAACTTCTTATCGTCGACGACAACGATTCTGGCGACGACGGGCGGCGAAACCTTGGGGGTTTTCATCCCCACAACTCCAAGAGTCGAACACGACCCCTCTTGGGTCACGCCGTGGCCGGAGGAGCTCGGTCGGACTCAAGCCGATTCCGGCGAGTTCCCCAAACTTTCGAGGTAATTTTTGACCACCTCCAGTCATTTTCTCAACTCGATGTAGTTATGAAATGTGTTTAGATTGTTGAGATATTTTAAATGGTGTATAAATTTTAGGGATCGAAGCTAGTTGATGCCGGCAGTGCGTGGGCCCAGAGGAAGTTTTTCTACATTGAATTACGGTAGTTTTTGAGTAGTTTCGCGTCAATCGATCAATCTCCTAACATTTCAGGTATACACAGGAATCGAGGCGACTCGACACGCTGTCTTAATCGGTCGTTATGGATCGAGTCAATAGGAAGCTTGGTAGCATACGAATTATGAACTGCGGGGTTAGAACCGCGTCGTGATATATCGTATGAGAGGGCGTTATTTAGCGTGAATTAGTTGTCCGAAATAATGTAAGTCTCCAATCGAATATTATGTCTCAGTTTTCTTTATTCTTAGCAGTTTCCCGATCGAGCATTTATTAATCGATATAGATCTACGGATTTCTCTAGGATCGTCAATTAGACTTTTCGAGTTAGTGGATCAACATGCCAACGAATTGCTGATGATCCAGGTGAGTGGACGTTTGTTTTACACTGTCGATTAGCGAAACTAGATTTTATGCTCACGATTTCTCTTACGCTTATGATTTTCTTATGCATTTATGATATGATTTATGATACGTATATGATATGTACGGAGGCCATGATATGATTTTACGATTTCATGCACGCACGTTTATGTATGAATGCATCAGCGCATTGGCTGCTCGGCTGATCACTGAGTACGCCCCTGGTGAGGCACGATAACACCTGACCAGATGATTATGTTATGCACGCCTCCACACATGTATGATATGTTTTTACTGTGATTCGCTATATTTTTACTATATGATTTTGGTTGAAAGATATAGAGTAAGTTTTATGATTTCTTACGAATATTTTATCGAACATTATATTTTCGTCCACTCACTTTAACGATTTTCTGTTTTGTATGTCTTTCTCTAGGCCATTCGGTTTTCAATGCCCAGGTTGCAGAGTCTCTGTTGAGGTCAAGCGTGCACACAAAATGAGACATAGCAGTATCCGTCGTATGATCCATAGTTGATCCTACGAGTTAGCCACTTAGTCAGTATAGAGAGTTTCGAGAGTCTAGCAGTCTTGAAGTCATAAATAGTTAAGATTTTGTCTCGATGAGTTGTTTTCGAAATTTAGTTTCTTTAATTTATGATTTTCAACTTATTAGTTTTCCTTCGGACTAGCATGTATAGATCTAATGGTCAATTGAGAGCCTAATCCTGATTTAGGAGACTAAACCGGAGTCGGGTTCTCACATCAACGACGGAGCCTCAATAAGATCACCGTCGGCTTCTGCTCCATTGTTCAGGAACGGTATGTCTCCACGCAGCTTGGTCCTCACCTACTGGTTCTGGAATTTCCTAGCATTTTTCTTTTCATTCTTTATATTTTAGCTTTAGGTTTCTGTTCATTGTTCGGTTCGAAGTTATATGCCTTCAGAATGAGGTCAATTACAGTAATGTAGCTTTGAATTGATACATTTGAGCATATTTGCCGACTGTGTTTGGTTGATTAGGCTAAGTAGCTCATAGTGTGAAGGCTAATCTATAGCTAATAATGATCCGACTTGTATGTAGGTTTGGATTTCTTATTAGGCTTAATCGAGAATAGTTTTGGTTTTGGGGTTCGGTGGTGGAAGGAAGTGGAGGGGTGAATTAAGGCATTGTAGATTCCTATTCAAACAAAAGACTGAGAAGTAGAGGGGTGAATCAATTTCTATTTGATGCTCTCAGGTTTAATCGAACAGATTTCCTATAATTTTCCTTTTGAATATTGTTGAGCTTGATGCTCTCGGGTTTAATTGAGCAGCATTCTTCTAATTTTCTATTTTAATATTGTTGAGCAGCATAAATTAGTCAAGTCTTCACATCTTGTTGCTTGATCTTTGGTAGTATTGGTAAGGGTACTCCAAAGTATATCAATAAGATATCTATTGATTACTTACAAACCATACTAATTCTCACCTGACGTGGCTTTCTTACTTTTGAAAAGATCTATACATTACTGTTGTTTTAGTTAGCCCTCACCAATTCTAATTTCTGAACATGCAATGGAGACTTCCTGGATGGTGGTTGGTGTTCAGTTTTGCTGTACTTTGCTAGTGGATATCTAAGAATTAATAAATTGGACATGACCATGGTACTCTAGTAATACTGTGTTGAAGTTCTGTTTTGCCAATATGTATTTGAACTGTTTGATATAAATTTGAGGTTAAGTGTTTGTTAGTTGCTTGATTCATCTTATTTCCTTGTACATTTTGTTTTGGAGGCTTAGTCTTTACAGTTGTGCTCTCTGTGATGGATGTTGTTAGCCATTTTTGTATTTAGGTTGATGTTGCCTTGATCTTTCTGATTTTTTTATGATTCTTTGTTGGTGGGGTTCAGTGTGTGAGAAAGCAGAGAGCAAGGGAAGAACCACATAGAACGAGGTGTTTTGGTTCTCAAGTCATCTTACTCTTTTCCGTTGTTATTCTTATTCCGTGAAGAACTGAAGGTTTGACTCCGGAGTCTTTATTTTCTCTCTCATGTATTAAATGAAATTTTATGTGTTGTTGGTCCTTGATCAGAGTCGATCTAATAAAACTCATCAATTGTACCCTATGCACATTCTATATTAGACCTAAAAGATGCAAGACAACAAAAATGTCTATCAGAAATGTCTAGATATAGAGAATATCTAAAAATCCTTTCAGCTATCAGTAACCAATTACATGGATTGGAAGCTAAAGTGGATTACATCCAAAATCAGCAAGAAGAAAAACAAGAACTATTAACAACTATTGACAAGAGTTAATAGTAAAATCGAGATACTAGATCTTCAACAGATGAAGATCCTTAATTGTGTTCAAGAAATAGTTCGAGAACACAAAAAATCAAGCAATAATCCACCTCGAACAGTCATTAGAAAAATAAATGACATTAAATCACTACAAGTTCCAAGAGGGAACCCACTGCCAAAGCCATTTTTTTAAGATTCTCCAACAAATCTGCTAGCAGTCAGAATAAGAGAATCTAAACGAGAAAATACTCGAGACATAAAAATGCTAAGCGTCTTCAAAAAAAATCAGTGCAGTTGTTGAACTCAGGAGAGTTTGAGTTCAACGAAATAGAAAGCAACGTCCGAAATCTTCGATTCCGAAATTTGAATTCAACCAAATCTACAAAAAAGGAAGTTTTGATCTAATAGAAAGCCATCAATTCAAGATTCTTGAATTCACTATCCCAACAACGACAGGAGAAACAGATCTCCTTTTAGTAACACCTGAAGAAGTTTCTAAAGTAAGAAAAAGAGACTTCAAGTTTATGCACATTGGAACAGTCAAAGTTGGCATAAATTTACTGGTTAGAGAAGGCTTAAATTGCTCAATCCTTTACGTCTTACAAGACAATAGGCTGAACGATTTCTAAAAAAGTTTACTGGGAACACTTCAAGCATCACTATGCAATCAAGTTGTATACTTCAACTACTTCCCGAACTTTTCGACTAACGTAATAGATGCCGCTCATTGTTTACAACTAAGAGTCAAAACATACGGCACGTCCATGAAAAAATGCATGCAAGAACTTGTAGTAGTTTATAGGATCTACTATAAACTAATGAGCACAACAGTAGAGCCAAAGACCAGGATAACAAATATTCCAGGCCTTACTACTGGTTTTCTTACAAATCCCAAGAATCATAATCAACAGATTCACAAGGTGACATGGAATGAGGTAACTTTCCCACTAGAATGAAAATTATCTGGACCAAGGGAGAAACCAGAAAGCTCGAAGGCAGCAGTCTACAAGAATAGAAAAACTGGAGATGTCAACCTCAAGTTCGAAGTACACAGGAACAGTGACATATCCCTCAAAAGTTTCAGAGGAGAAAGCTCTAGACCGCTAAGGAGAAGCAACTCTTCCAGAGAAATTGGTACTAGAAGTACCAAAATCTCTATAAGGGCTAACCCAATGATGGAAGAAGACTTAGATGCTGAGTTAGAAAGAAACATCAGCATGCTAAGAGCAGGAAGTTCAAAATCAGAAGAACTCTTCAAGCTTTATGAGGAAGCAGAAGAGTATGAAGATCCCTCGAGGTTAGAACAATTGATCAAAGAGATCGAGAGTTTCACCTTCAAAAAGGAAAGAAAAGTTTTTCTTCTTCTACATGAAGAAGCAGAAGATACAGAAGATAAAGACATTTTGTCTGCTCTCTTATGCTTTGAAACTTTAGCACAGTTTTACATTATACATGCTGCTTGATTGAGGTCTGTAATTATTTACTAGTATCAAGATAGTATCGTTCAGGTTCACAATAAGAGTCTGAACATGATACTAGGTACTCATGTTCATATATGAGCACAGTCTGACTTCTTTTTGTTTGGATTAATACGTAGGTCTTCAAAACATGATACAACGAAATGAACAATTATACTGCTTTGATCAAGGCTACTAGTTAAATGATCCTCGCTAACCATTGTTGTTCTTGTTGCACCTAGGTTCGTATATACATGATCAGTAGATGTCGACTTGGATATTTCTCATGACCTTCTCAAAGTTGCTGATCAATATCGTTTGGAAGGTCTTAAGCATCAATGTGAACATGCTATTGCTCAGGTGAGTAGTTGTGATGAATCAGTTTGTTGATTGCTCTTCTACTTGATTATGATTTTTGTTTCTGATAACACAAATCCTTTCTTTCTTAAAGATAAAGTTTCCCTCAAGATTTCTTAAAGTATAAATTTTTTCTCACGACATGATGTCGTCATGTCGATCACACTCTTTGGCTACTGAACAGTGTCTATATTCTCTAACTGTGTTCAATTCTTCGGGAGGCCTTGTTCCTGAAAATGCAGATAAAAAATCGGCTCTAGAGGAGCTATTAGTATCTATGAGCAACAAAGTAAGCATGAAAATTCTCAAATTTTATATGTTGTCTACTGAAGTATGTTTACTTCAATGTTATGGGGCCCCGATACTAGGAAAGAAGTGTCATATTTGAACATGAGAAAGCTTGCACTGACAAAATTTCTAAATTTCTTGATTGCAGATGAAGAGCTGCTGGCAAAGCTAATGCAGATGTAAGGAGGTCCGGGCTACGTGATCGAGCTTAGGGAAAGTCCAGTTCATGAAGCCAATGCTGAGCTTCAAGCAAATCTTGATGTATGTCATTTGAGCTCTAGCCAACTAATTGTTTTACTAGTTAAGAGTTTACGTAGACGGTAGTCCTGTTCTTTTTTCCAAGTGATTCTAGTTCATGACCAGTAATTTTTCTCAATGATAGCTTATCATCTCTAATGCAGAAGTCGTATAGAATGTATGGATCTACTCCTTGCTATCATTGTTGACTAGCATATAAGTTGAGTTTCCCAAAGAGAGATACACAGAGACATCTGATGCTAAAGTTTATTGCGTTGAATGAATTATAGATGTTGATTGAATCACAGGAATGTAGGGCAGCATTGACATCGTTCATATTCATTATATGTGTCTCACATACAGAATTGCATTAACCTTCATGCTTTGATGAAAGTTCTTCACAAGTACTATTACATAAGGTGCTATATGGTTTTATAACTTCATACCAGATTCCAGTGATGATGACTGACGGGACTTTCATATTACGTAGGTCTGGGATTGCGACCTATATTCTTAGCGTTGATGTGAACAGTGCAAATCAGAGGGAGCAAGTGGAGGACATCTTTTTCCTTGTATTTGCAGCTAATCAATTCTTATGATGTGTTTTAGAACCTAGAATTGTACTACGCTAAGATAGTACTAATATTGATGGCTTTGTAATGATGATGAACTTTATAGCAATTTGTTGTTTGATCTAGAACTTTTTAGAATGTGTTGATAACTTATTTTTAGATTTCACTATTTGTTTTGGTATTTATACGATAAATTATACTGTTTTTTGTATTGTGCATTGTATTTGTAGGCAGTATGAATACAATGTATAATACATTAACCAATATTTTTTTATTATAGATTATTATCATTAGAGACAAAATGAAAATGACACTAAAGACCCCTTTTAGTGTTAAAAAGAGTTTTGAAACTAAAAGGGTCTTTAGTGTTGAATTTTTTTTGACACTAGACTAACGACGAAATTCAAGTGTCGTTAAAGATTAAAAGTGATGTTTGATCTGGCTGGTCTGACGACACTATTAGTGACGAAAATTTTGTTTTGGGTGCCATTAATACCTTTAGTGACGCGACTAGAGGTATTAGTGTTGAAAAATTATTTCATCACTCATAATATTAGTGACAAATTTTATTGAAATGTTAACACTAAAAATCATTTAATGACGAATTTTTTGTCTAGGCTATATTTGTTGTAGTGTGTGGATAATTTATGAGAAGCCATTAGTTACCCGAACAGTAGGCATTGTTAATCTATCAATCTGTGTCGATATTACAAAGAGGAAACATACTTTAGCCTTGGATCAACACTTTAGAGTTGATATATAGCTCAACTTATTGACATATCAACTATGGCAAAAACTGGAAATACCTCCCCAATCCAGGATTTACTCTTTATTATCAACAAATGGAAGATCAGCATACAGATTATCCTATCATTCATCCATCACAAACGTTTGTTCTGGCAAATTGTTTCATAAGTAGCCATATTAACCCCCAACCTCCTAGTGAGTACAACAGTCCCAACAAACTATTGAAAGCCGATCACATTTATGCATATCAGAAGCGTACTGCAGGTCATGTGATGAAGTCACATGTCAAATTAAATGTACCAACACTCTGGGTAAGAATTTTACCACTCAACACTGCAGATACACTTTCACAAGGAAAGTACGTAGATAAAATGCATATAGTGAAAGGCAATCAATGTTGTTAATTAGCATACACAGAATCAAATTGCAGCAACTTGAGAAGTTAAAAGACAATGCAACTCGTTTTTTATAGTTGTATCTGAAGTTTAATCTAAAAGTGGTTACTGCACCATGCATCGTGAAATAAGTGAACATGGAAAGACCGAAGAATGCCACCAAACGAGCAATTCAGCAACCTCCTAAATAAGGAGAAGTGCAAAATAAAGATATAGAAAACTAGCACTTGATATGTTAAGCATCCTTTACAAGATCTTCCAACGAGCTGGTATTATCAACAAATGGCTTGTTGGAACAAGTAGTGCCTTACAAAATTCTCGAGTAAAAGAGCAGATGTAAAACCTGGCAAGACGAGTATATAACAGCTGCTTTGCTAAGGTTTGACATTTTTCGATGGTGGGTGGCTCTTGGACATATCCCTTGTTCTCCTCCATCAACTGCTTGTAATAAGAATTTCCATTCTTGGCTAACAAGTTTGACACCTGCACCACCTTTGACTGCAATTGTGGCAATTTTGATGCCATGGATTCTCTAAATGGACCTGATGATATATGGCACAATTAGGCAACAGAAAACAAATTGAACAACAGTCATATCTTCTTCCATTCGAGAAAAAGTAGATGGCTTTTGGAAAAAAAATTCTTACTGACTAAAGTATCTAACTTGCAAAGTGAGTACAAAACCTGTCCACAATACCCCATCAAGTAATCACAATGCATGAGCGTTACAACAAAGCATCGTAGTATACTCTAAGTTGTTTCTACAATTCACTGAGACAGATGCACAAACAAGAAGGAACCTTTGATAAGTAAATCGACTACTGAAAAAATGACGCAAGATTCCTAGCTACACAAACTCTTTTATTTTGTTTACCACTACGCCAAATAGGTACTTTTAAGTCTTCAACTCACACCCTTCCCATCTAACCATGTTGGGGTTCTTCACATAGAGTTTGCTGAACTACACAAAGCTTTTTCAATTTTATTGTGTGCTTCCTGAAACAAAATGCAACATAGTTTTCCGATTCAAATCCAAACACAGTAATTCACATGTTATATAGAAGGATTTGTTTCAGTCTCTTGATTCTCTAGCTTCATAACGACTTATTAAGATTTGACAACAAGAAGATCACATGATGATCGTCAGCTATATAGTTCTAAAGCAAATCTACATATAACCAAGGTCAAAATCATAATCAGCAAGGGGAAAGAAACCAGTTTTGTAGTATGTATAACCTACTCTAAAGGGATTAATTGAACACAGTTTCTGATCACCTTCAGACACCAAACAACAAACCACAATGCCAACATTCCTCCAAAAAATGACACTTCAATTCAGTCAATGCCAGCAATAAGAACATTCACAGAATAAGAATAACAATGCATATGAATTCAACCCTCAAAATGAAAAGACATACTTATTTTTTGAGATAAACAAACAGATATTGGAATAGGCACCTTGATATTTCTTAGGGATTTGGAAGCAGAGAAGCCCTAGATGAAGTGGCAGAGAGGGAGTACACAACTTATACTGTTCCCAAGTGGCAGAAATAAAAGGCTATTTGCTATCTCAATGTCTTCTGAATTTACCAATTCAAGATGGTTCTATTTAATAGGGTCAAGACCCGACCCGAACCGACCATACCATTCTCAAGATGGTTTTTTTATTTTACTTTTGTTTTTTCAGATAGTAAAGCTTAAATCTTTACCCGCATATTCATCTGGGAAAACTAATTCAGTTCATAGAGACCAAAGCCCTCTCCTTTACGTCTTTGGCCAAAACTTCGAACGTTCTACAATCTCAAATCCATGCCTGTGTTGCCCATTTTGATCTTGACTTTCTACAAATATACAACACACCCCATGGTTGGAAGCAGCCCTTCTATATGAAAAGATTGCTTGTGATGAGTGTGGGAGAGCCTGGAAAGAGTTGAAGCACATGATCTTGGGCATTTGAAAAATTGCAGAAATCTGGTGACTGGTGATCTTAATTGCTCGAATTGTAAGCTAGTAAAAACTCAGACAAGACACGTATTCATTTCAACAACATTAGTAAATAGGGGCTACATAGTGTTGTCTTGCTTTTTACACAAAGTTGAACTGCTACAAGTCTACAGCAAATACTATAACATCTTTAATAAATAAAAGATTTCAACCATGACAAAAGAATCAATAAAAAAATGATGAACTGCAAGTTTCAACACCTCTATGCCACCCAGATCCATTTGGTGTGAAGCAACTACATTATATCTTAAACCTAGTGGCAAATATCGAACATCCTTTAGTATTTGTTGAGGGAGAGCTACACAATCACATTTCTCTTCTCGTTTTCAACCCAACACAATCTTAAGATCTAAGCTGCATCTTCTCTTATGAGGAAGATGCAGGAAAAAGCAAAATATGTGAAAACATATGAAAATAAAATCTGTAATGGGAGGAGGAAGAAAGAGAGATGCCACCCGCCAGGGAACAAAATCAGGTTGAGTCCTTGTTGATTCTGTGATTGCCACTTATGGACCTTGGGAGTTGAGACATATAAGACCATGTGCAACAGGTTCAAAGGGCACCATAAATGTGAGAATTAATGTGGCCTTCAATTGACTGCTTTGTAGGAAAGGAATGGAAGCCTTCTCCAGGAGCAACCCAAAAAAGCTAACCAAGAAAAAAAAAATCTTCTCGGACTGTCTTTAAGCATAGTACATGTACAAGCTGTTAGCAGCAGCACAGGCTATTGAATTTTCAGTTGGATGCCATGCTAAGTGCAGCAGCTTTGTTGTGAAATCAAAACAATTTCCATTGGCATCAACCCCAGGGCTTTCTGCTCCTGTGTGTTCAGACATATATATGTATTAGTAATATATTAAAAGAAAAAAGGCTAACATACAAAGAAAATCATAGCGCATTAAATGGTAAATGGCAAAGAGTAAGCACTTACCACGTCTGACAACTCTTGTTATACTACTGCTGAGGGACCTGGAAGGCCTAGAAGGTGTCTGAACTTGTCGCCTAAAACAGCATAGAGAATATTATATAATCACGAATTTATCCAAAAATCATCCGAGCTGCATGATGTCTGTTAACTTGTATTACCTCATTGGATTTTTGCTAGCTTCCAAAGTTGTAGCCTCAGTACTACCAGAGGCACAACCAAAAACACGGAATAGATTGCTGGAATCACATTATATGACATTAGAAAAGATACCAAATATAACTTAAACAGCAATCATACAGCAGTCAGGGCAGAAAAGTAAACCTGTAGGAGCCTGTTGCCACTCGTAATCCATCACCACTAAGACAACACTCGAATTTATCAAAGATCGAATCGTTCTCATATAGATCACACAGCTGAATACATTTAAAAAGATAAAAATGAGGCTAGGGTCTCAATAAATTAGGCACAAGTTTCATGTTTGCCATTCGGTAAGAATCAGGAATCTGACCTTGGGTCTTAAATATTCATGAACCTGGAAGGTTGTGACGGGACCTGAATCCATATTGATGTCCCATAACTGAGAACCAAATAGCACATGCTCAATAAGAATGGGAGTATTTATTAACATCATCCACACAAGCAGAGCAAGATGTTAAGCTTGAGCAGTGCATTTGGAATAACTAAACAATGATATATAAATACTGCAATCACATATCATGGGGTGGAGCAACTGAAACAATTCAACAACATTTTTCAAATATTGAAGAAAATTACCACTTATGACATGATTTCACAAAAACAATAAGAACTTGTTTCTTAACAGAGAGTAAAATGGAAACAGATACAAAAGACTGAGCTGTGGGTGTCAATGGATGCTGTCAAATCTTTAATCTTCAAAAGGCATTTGAATCCCCCTTTTTCCTCAACTACTTCTGTTGAATCAAATTCTGCCACATGCATACCACTACTTCCAGAAAGAATATACATTTTACTTCTGTTTAATCTTCATTGTGATGTGTCCCAATTAGCATCCCTTCGACACCTACCAGTATGTATTAAAAGAGTCGCATATGGCAATCATTTGAAGAAGTACAATTGTAAGGTTGTATGCAGCTTTCTAGACATCAAGTGCAAATAAAACAACCATACAATTATTATATGCCAGCATGAAAGAAAGAAAAAAACAAACCTTAAGGGTCATGTAATCGCGGCTAAGAATATATCTACCATCCTTTGCAAATTTGATATCTGAGATTGAAGCGATGATCTCTGTGAAGAATGACCTAGCACCAGGTGCTTCCTGTTCCTCAAACCTGAGATTAACCAGAACATTTGGCATCATAAACAAGGCTAATTTGACCAATATCTCCACACCTAATAATAATAGGGAAGGAAATATTGAAGAAAAAAGAAAGAAAAAAGGGACCATCTCCCCATGTATCTACAGAATATGATAATCAAAACCTAATACCCTTCATTAAATTATCTTACTCTCCAGAAACATAAGATGGTAAATAAAAACTAAGGAATCATTTCCTTCCCCATGTATGTTAGCAATAAGTATTTTTTTTCTCCCTATTATACAATCTTATTCCACTGTAATTTCTATTTTTCTTGATAGGTGGACTGCAAAGAGATAACATCAGAACGCAACCAAATGCTTACAATTTAGCATGAGAATCACACAAAGCAGATTGCCGTAAATCAATGAGACGAATTGAGCCTTTGGAACTGCTATAGGCCAACGTATTGCAATGGGTAGGATGGAACTCTGCTGACGTTATTACCTCTGAAATAAAAATGTATATTAAAAAAAAATTCTACATATTCAGAATTAGAAAATACCAAACATCAAAACACAAAGACTCTCCGTAAAAGAATATCAAGAAGCGTACCAGTTAAATCTTCCATGTTTGTAGGCTTCACATCAACAATATTGAAACTCTGATTGCTAATTTCCAAGTTCCAAAGATTTATTCTCAGATCATCAGCCGATATAAAAGTTTCACCATCACTAAGAGAGAAAGAGAGAGAAAGTTGGTAAGTATATACAAAAGAGCGCCACAAATAGATCGAGTATCATAATCAGTTAATGAGAGAAGCTTGACTGCAATTTCATTGAGCTTTCTAACAACCTAGAGAATTTAACAGTTCAATAATATTTTTCGTCAAGTTCAGACCAGTCTAATATTAAGGATGCTGATCTTGGTTATACTTGATGTATTAGCGAGCTTACAGCTAGGACAAGGTAAATCTTGACAAAAACCACAAGAAACATGACAATTACAATTGACAACAGCAAATACAAGTTCAACAAAGAAATGGAGTCACCTGTTGTTTGAAATTGAATTGATATGATAATCATGAGCATGAGCATATACTCTTCGACATCTAGCAACAAGGCTAGTCTCCTGGCTAGTTACCTACAAAATAAAGTCTTAGAAATTAGTTCCAGATGTATTGCCAATAGTAAAGAACTATAGGAAGAGAACACAAGGAAAATGCAAATAACACAGCATTTAGTGAAAGGTCTTTTGAAAGAAGTTGAATGAATGAAATTTCCACATGCACACATGCACACATGCCCGCATGCATATGTGCATAATAATATTTGTTCCAAGTAAAAGAATGTAGAAATGTAGCATTAAAGATTGAAACTTGACTTGAAAAAATTTATCCAAGTTAGCCACTAGAAGATTAGTAGGACACCCCAGTTGTGAGCCCACATATGGGAAGCGGGTGAGGGGTTTCTGGTAACCAAAAGAAGTGGAAAAACAGAAACACAGACAAAGTATAACACAGTACACAACAAGAAAGTGTAAAATGGGCCAAGTACTACTACATGTGGTAGTCGCAGCAAAGGATATCCCCCTGGAGGAAATGAAATGTCATTGCTGAGAGAACTGAGAGACTGGCATCCCCCATTCGCAATATGTGGCTTAGGGCTACTCAAATTGCTTGAACTAGCGACATTTCCATTTCCTACAGCTTTTGAAGAATCTACATTCATCTCAGACACTTTCTTCACCTTCTTTTCTTGGACCTGTTCAGGAAATCAAATACAAGAAAGAAATCAGAGATAGTAGGCATACAAAACATATCGATTTACTCATTTGCTAGCATTACACCAAGTGACTATCTATATGCATGATGTGAATGAACATTCTCTCACAGAGCAAGCAGTGCAAGATTCCAATTTGAAAACATACAAGGTTATATCATTTAACATCATGCTTCAGCAATTTTGCAAATGAAATTACATCAGGGAGAAGAAGAATACTATATATGCTTTTTATAATATGCAACTGAAACAAAAAGGGGTTCGACCATGGAATAAATTTTTCAAAAAGAAAGTGAACTTTATTTAGACAGAACGACAGAGGACAACAAATCCTCACAAAGCCTTGGAGGAATCTTAAGTATTCAGACAGGAATTCGCAATCCGACTCAGATTTCTCAAAAATAAACTCCCACGACAAGTTGGAAACATTGATAAAGTGTGCATATAAGCAAAGATACAGGGGTTAAAATTTTCATGTGAGATTTTAACTAATTATGCCAACTCGAGCTATAAAAAACAAATTTGGAATAACTAGACGAAAATCTGGCTACCTTACCTTCCAAAATTTAATTGTCTTGTCATTAGTAGATAGGAGAAACAGAGCACCATTGGCTGTTTGGCACCATCTTATTTTGTTGATTTTCTCCTCTATTTCCAAACTCTTCAGATAATCAAACTGAGAAACAAATGTGTGCAGTATGAATATAACAACTGAGCATATAGAGCATACATAAGTACATATGATGCATCAGTGACTGGTGATTACCTCAGGCTCATGGCTCTGAAACTCTGTTTTGTAACGGAACTCAGGATGCCTACTGATTGAATAATCCATGCGCTCCAAATCCCTTCTGGAGCCACCATGCTACACATTACAGAATTCAGATATCAGCTGAAGTTGCAACAAACAAAACACTATGCTGCAAACACTGAAATAATACAAAAAGCCATGCAAGGTCAGATAACACACATCTTTGGTATCTGTCCTCTCAAAAAGAACCACCCGGCCCCCTCTGTCGCCAGTAGCAAGATGGTCACCAGTTTTATCAAACTCAATTGCAGAAATGATGTCAACTGCAAAATGGAGCAACACATTACAAATTAGAAGATCTCTTAAATGCATTACACCTCCAAACTTCGTCTAGCACTAGTCCACAATGTGTTCAGGATGAACAGACCAATCATTTTACATCCTAATCACTTGCTCTCCTTTTTAGGTTTTCCAACCTTTTACAGAGGAGTTAACTTTCTAATAAAAGCAACAAAATGTTGCTCATAAGCCTACTGCTAGTTAGCAGTTTTCCAGCCGCAAAACCCCAAATAAATTGGTAAATTATTTGAATACATTGTCCTCTTTAAACTCTGTACTTGCCTTGCAAAGAATGTTTAAAGTGATCACCCTTTTAACACTCTAATCGTCCCATCTCCTCTTATTCATGGACCTAATTCCATTACCTAGCTTTGTCCATCATTCATCTATTCATTTGTGGTAATCCCATATATCACAAAGTTACAACTTGGTTTATTCATACTTCTTTCGTTTAAAGACTGGGTTCTTCCAGACTTCATACAATTACCTAATGTCCAGCAAACTAGTTGCAAACCCTCCTAATTACCTGGATTTCTTTCCCGCTTGTTAACTAATGTACTAATAACTATAAGATATCCAGAGCTCTATTTATGAACAGGGCATATCAGTATAATGTAAATTTAAAATTTGATTATAATTATAAACACAGATACACAGATGATAGATGTATAAAGCCACTGACAACTATTGAAAAGACAGCACATCAAGACTTTGATCAAAGTCATCACTAGAACTCCGAGGAAAGTCCAAAAATCACTGGACATTTAAACCATCTACGCAATACAAATTGATGTATCAACAGCTACATAATTCATTGAAACATAAACTGTTATCACAATCTGTAACCACCAATAACATTACCAAGCTCACTACCATACAACTTCATTTCAAGTACAAAGCTCCATACTTAATCAGTCCAATACAAAGTAATGCAACCCTTCCTCACAATCATACCAAAACCCACTACTCCCCACAAATCAAACCCAAAGGACACCGATGCAAAAACACGAAACTACCCACGATCTGAAACGGACACAAATTCTACAAAAAACAATATATGAATGCACAAAAAACAAACACCAATAGGATTCAAAGGAAGCTCTGTTATTTTTTACCTTCCTGAACTTCTTCACCGGCCGTACGCTCGCCGAAGACCTGAGAGAATTTCCAATCCAGCGCCGCCGGTGGTGGGTCCCCCGGAGCTGCTGCGACGACCTCATCGCCATCGTTCATTCTCACAAACACAAAAGTAAAACAACGAAGAGCAGACCAAATCCGAAACACCGAAGAGCCTAGATTGAGGAAAATCACACCAATCGCAATAACAGCAGCAACATCGTCGAATCGAAAGGAAGAAAGATCGCTTTTTTTCTTTCTTTCTGGGTTTCAAAGATCACAGAGAGTTGCTCAAAAACCCATCTCCGGACCTCGGAAACGGAAATCACAATCGCAATGGTGTCTGGTGATTTTCCAATTCGACCATTTGAGCATCGGAAGCACAACAATAGAAGAAGAAGAAGAAGAGGCCTCACTTTCTCTCTCTAAATCTCTATCAATCTAGACTATCTAGTACAGAAGAGCTGCTCCCCTCTTTCTCTCTAGAAGGTGAAAGATGGGATTTTTAATTTAATTAATTTTGGTTTTTTTTTTAATTTGGGGGAGGAAGATTAAGAATGAGACTGGAGCGCTTCTCTGTTTTCCGGAGACAAACAAAATACACATACATACACACAGACGGACACAGTTTCTTCCTTCTCTCTTTGTTAAACTTGTTCTCTCAATTATGGGCCTTCTCTTAATTTTTGTTTTTTGTTTTTTTTTTAATTTAATTTAATTTTGTTTTGTTTTTGGGGTGTTTGTGATAAGATCACCTGGTGAAGTGACATCTGGACCGCTTGGGGGATTTTGGTTGGGCTGCCGTGGCGGGGTGGTGGACAGGTGACATTTTATTGGGTGGTGACGGGGTGCGATGTGGCAAGCCGGTGAGATTAGTAGTAAATAAGTGGTGAGGAACAAAATAAGAATTTGAGGATTTTCCTTTTGTGAGGATGTGTTAAATAAAAGGGCAAAAAAGGGGTTTGTAGGGAGAAGGTGAGATGGGATTTCTCGAAAATGATTGATATGCATGCCCTCTTGAGTGGCCTCTTCTAGTCTTCTCTCATATTCTTTTGGAAATTTGATTTTTTTTTACTTCAGTGTTTCTTAGCATTTCATGGATGTTGGTTTTAACTTGTTAACATACATAATATTAGTATAGATAAATCGTTTATAAAATTATTGATGAATCGACTTATTAAGTTTATTAGCTTGAGGTATAAACAAATTTAACTTCCTACATTAATATGAAAGTAAAATGAACCTAATATATTTACATTAAGTTCTATTATTTATATTTGATTTGAACCTAGCTAATATGCATTCATAGATAGTTGATTGAGATATTAATGCATGGAGGTTGGCTTTATGTATTATATATGTTCTTTTATACAATGATGTGAAGTAGAGTATTCATGACATATATTATGGGTGGTCATGTGCGAAATTTGAAATGTGACTTAATTTTTTTATATTTTTTTATATATTTATATGTTTCATCAAAAATAATTTAATACTAAACAAAGTACGAAAACTAAAATTTCAAACACTTACATTATGAAAAAGCTGGACTAGAAGCTCAAGTGATTACGGATTGAATTTGTTTTACTAATTCGGTATCGAGGGTTAATATATGAAAAAGAAAAATTTGGAGCTCACTGCAACTGAACGGGCTGCAAGGCCCAAAGGCGCCCTGGTGTCAAGTATGTGAGTTTATCTTGTAACATGATGGTGACTGCATGACGTGCTTAATATTGACAATCTATATGTTCATATATATGAGTTGCATTACTATTCGTACGTAGTTTCATATATATGTTCTTAGAAAGTTGCAAAAAGTCAAAGAAGTCAATATGCAAACCCATGAACATATGTTCTTAGAAAGTTTCAGATATTAATGCATGGAGGTTGGCTTTTTGCAACTTTCTAAGAACATATATATGAAACTACGTACGAACAGTAATGCAACTCACATAATAAAAAACGATCGATGAGATAACATGTATGTATCATGCACGTTTAATATCCTAGCCATCTCGTATCTTCGTTGGCTGTGGTGAAGAGCTTTGCCTCTCTAGTAATATAGTTTGAATGTATGTGAACTAGATGCCATTGGATTAAAACATTTCGAGGGACTAAACTTCCACCACCAAAACACCAACTCCATTTCCATCATGAAGAGAGGTAAAGTAACTCCCTCCAGGTTCAGGCCACCACCATAGTAAGCAGCTGCGGACCTACGTACGGTGAGGTTGGAAAATTTTCAAGTTGGCTTGAGAACATAGAGGTTGGGCAAAGATATGATTGACAAAAATGGTAGTTTAGGACAAAATAGAAGGGAAAAGACGATCGGAGCTCATATAAATTGGACTTTGGTTTTGTGTCTTTAATTATCAAAACGACATTGTTTAAGAAAAAACTTGTAATAAAGACAAAATAAACAAGGAGAAGACAAATGTTTGACTAGCATTATACAAGCAACTTGAACAAATAATCGTCTCTTTTAATTATAATAATAAATGAGTAAATATATTTATTTTTCTTTTAGTAAAACTCATTTTCAAGTAAATAAGTTCTCCAAAAAAAATCGTAATAGAGAATTCAATGATATACAAGCGATAAATCTATATTTGGAAGAATAAGTGGACACTAAACGATCAACATTAATTTAATAGTCTATCCGAATAATGTATGTAGTAATTCAATTCTTATCTTTAAATTATGTTATTTTTTTTTTATCTTTTCATAGTCACCATAATGAGTGCGATATTAGATCTTAATAATATCATTTTATTAGTATTAATATATTTTATTTTTACTCAGCCTCAGGATCCGTCACCGATGATAAGTAAATTAATAAGGGAAATTGAGGTCACCCGCTATATATATGTCGTCCTTGGTCTAGGAATACGATTTCACCCCATTTTTGTGTGTTTGTTTTTCGGCCAGAAAACTGAAAACCCATCCGGCTTTAGGTTTTTGGTCTTTGTCCAATACATGCATGTATGCATGCAGCATTAAGCCCAATACTCAAAATCAGTGGATTTGTTAAAGATGCAATGGAACGTGTAGCGAACGAGCTACGGAGCTAGCATCATCATCAACAAATCCCCCCATTAGATAGAGAGACAGAGTCAGAATTTAATATGACGGGGATTTAAATTTTTATTTTTTTTACAACTTAAAAAAAAAGAATGAAACTCAAAAAACATGTCTTTTTATTGGTGAAAAATTGAATGAACTGAAAAAAAATGTTATTTTTTGTCAAGAAATTGAGAAGAAAGAAAAATTGAAGAAAAAAAAGAAGAAGAACAACGAATTATTGGTGAAAAAAATTGAAAGGAAATGAAATACTAATGATAATATGCCATTTTTGCTCAAAAATCAACTGGAAAGAAATCAAAAGGTAAAAAACATTGAAAGTGACAAACTTGAGAATCAAAGCCGCGACCTCTCAAATACATTCTGCCATTCTTTCCACCACACCATTCTGACATTCTTTGATCTTTTGGAAACAAAAGGTATATATGCAAAAAGTCAGGGGGGGCCTGGGTCCCTGCTGGCCCTACATGGCTCCGCCCCCTGATTGGATATATTGAGTAGTCAAATTGTATTTGATAGTTCTAATGACCAAGGAGCGTAAAATCCAAAAAATCGTCGATATATCGCCGATTTTTTTTCGTTTTTCTCACCTCCTGAAAAAATCCTGAGTTATCAAGTTTTTTTACCGAAATTTCTCGATATTTTCAAGATATCTCGATATTTCGGCGACAAACTCGATATTATCGAGATTGTAACGATATATTAACTTTTGGCAGTGTCGACTAGTTGTCCAATTCTTTGGCCCATCCATTTTAGCTCACGTGCTCAAGCCCATTTCAGAAGTTAATTCCAAAAAGCTCTGAACACCTAGACATGGAAGAGAATCGAACATTCACTCTCATGCAAGTACGCAACAACTAGTAAAACTGTTGCCAAACATGCTAAGCGGTTATTTGTTACATCATTTGCTTCATTATATATTTAAACTATTTCAGTATATACATGTAAAATTAGTTTCATCGTAGAGAAGTAATTATGGTTATTCTTCACATTACACACATGATGGAGAATGCAATGTGAATTTCGATTTTTCATAGGTCTTATTTGTTCTAACCTTCCTTAGAGTTTTAGAATTTCCGTCATTAAAAGAAATTTGATAAGAATCAAATTATATTTCAATAACTATCAGCACTCAACAGACAATATGTAGTGATTCATCTAACATTGTTAACAAATATTCATATGTCTTGATGTTTGATCAATATTTTTTTCACACAAGGTAGTTAATTGATCGTATAAGAATCACAAAGTTTCAATACAAATTTTCATATTTTTCATTTAATTTCTATCGTCTCCGTCGAAATTTTTACTTGATCGATATTTAGTCGATATTTTCGTTGAAATATTCTTGTCTTAGGACCTCAATATCCGATATTTTACTCATTGCTAATGACTAATGAGGTTCCTTTTTGTATTGAAAATTGAAACTCACTCCAATTCTATAAGTCCTCGGGTTAGACCACAAAATTTGCAGGGGTTAATGAAAGGTCACCTTACTAAATTGAAACTCACTCCAAATGTCACTTGTACATCATACACTTACTAAAAGGTCGCATTTACAGTTTCAAAGTGACTATTAGGTCACCAAACTTAAGTTTTTCACCCATCCACTTGCATTTAACACTATTCATTCACCTTGTCAAAATCATCAGTATAGCTTGTATCTTTAGCTGTGATGGATAATACACTTGCATGTCATACATGATATATTTATGCTACTACAATAGTATGTCTTTTTTGAAAGCATAGTGGACCCATAATTTGTTTATTCTAACACTTGCAACTAAAGATCTGTCATCAATACTATGAGGTAAACAGTTATGTCTTACCATAAAAATTTCTCATTTTCGAATCACTCACCATTTAGGAAGAAAACTTAAATTAGTTCAAGACTTTATTAGCAACTACAAACAAAGAATTAGACTTTTAGAAAAATTAAGAAGAGAAGTTCCTAACCACGATAGATCAAGAGTTGAAAGAAAATTTTCTTTAGAGCAATCCTTTTTAGCTGGTTGCCTAAGAGAGTATGAGTCGAGAGATGGAGTGGAAGCAAACTGTTCAACTTCTCTATTTCTAAGTAAGTATGTCTGCTACTATGAATGACTATTTCTTATAGATGTTTACCAGAGAATGAGGCTCTGGATCTATAGTATGTAATTATGTTGGAATAAAAAAGTTATAGTTTCCCACTACAAGTCTTTTAATTTGTTATTCATATGTTCATAAAAACTCATTAAGCTCCCATGAGAGGCGGATCACCGCCTAGAAAAATGAAGAAAGTGGATTGTTCTTACTTGTTCATACTCATTTGATTCCCTAGGAGACGGACTACCGCCTAGAAGGTGGAAAATAGATTGTTTATTATACTGAGTTTCCTTATCTTTGACAATAAGCTTTCTTGTGAACACTTAGTATAATGAACAAAATCACGCATCTTAGTATACTTTCATAATATAGATAGTATACTTGTCTGGATTTAGTTTTGTCGGTAAAAAAGTTAGCCTTTTGTTAACTAAAAAACATTCAGTAGTGAGTCTGCTTGCATCAATAACCAGCTATACATGAAGCTCATAGATGAATTAGAGGCATAACGAAGTCTAGTTATATTTTTCTGAAAAAAAAATAATAATAATTTTTTTATTAATATGTAATTTTTATCATTAAATATTACCATTTTACTACCAAATATATACAAATACTATTTTACATCTTTTCGGTCAAAATACAAGTTTCAAGTGACTTGTTAGTCACTGGCCCAACGCAGAAATGCAGAACACACAAAAAGTGCGTGTAATCGAAAAGAAGCTCTTCTAAACAGTTGAGGTTCGCAAGTTTCCCTTCACTACCCAACAACATACCAATTCCGACTACCGATGCATCGTGGTTGAGAAAGTGAGAACTGGCTATTTTTGATAGTAAAATGCTGGTGTGAACTACATCTAAGCTTATGTCTCATGCTTCTATCTTTCACACCATAAATGCATTTTGATTCTTAGATTTATTGTAACATGTGGCTATATATATAATCTAAGTGACCACATATATGATATATCTAATGGTGGAGTCAGAAAAAAATTATGATTTTAAATAGGGCTGTTAATACCGAATCGAAAACCGAAAAAAAAATCGAACTGAAATCGAACCGTAACCGAAAAAATCGAAATCGAATAAATACCGAACCAAAAAACAAAAAAACCGAATCGAACCGAAAAATTCGGTTCGGTTTCGGTTTTCGTCTCCAAAAAAAAACGAAAAAACCGAACCGAATCGTTTTGAATCGAAATGAATAAAACGACGTCGTTTTACAAGTGTCAATCAAGTTTGATGTTGTTGGGTATGTTGTTGAATATCTCTCTTTGTCCCATATGAAAGTAGTATTTGGTATGTGCCATAGTTTGATACTTAATAATGATTATTGGGGTTCTTGTAGGTTTAAGAAAATGAATGCTAATGGTAGACAAGTTGAGTATAGTTTGAGAATGGATTCAATAAAGTGTTTTTATGTGATATTTGTATTGTATTTTTATTTGGATGGACTGTAGATTGTTTTAAACTTGGATTATGGAGTGTGGAGTGTGGACTTTGGTTTATGTTTGTTGATGTTTGAAACTTTGAATTTGTGATGTAAACTTTCGGTAAACATTTGGCTATTTGCTATGGTTTGAAACTTTGAATGTATGCTTTGTGACTAATTATATTTGTTGTAGTTTGATTTGATTTGATTTGATTTGACATAAATTATGTTTTACACTTTCACAAAGTTATTGAAAAAAATAGCTAATGAAGATCTTCGAATTTTCGAAACTAAAAGAAAGAAATAGTATTTTTTTTAGATAGTTTTTTTTTATTTAAAAAAAAACCGAAAAAACCGGAAAAAAAAACCGAACCATTCGATTTTTTGTAAAAAAATTAAGAAAACCGAATCGAACCGAACCGATTAAAAAATACGATTCGGTTTTCGGTTCGGCCTAATAACCGAATCGTTTGTACCGATTAACAGCCCTAATTTTAAATTATGAAGTTGTACTTTGCAATACATGATTTTTTTTAAATACACATTTACCGTAATGACCAAATTGTTTTAACAACGGTGTAATTTTATATTCTATGAGTTTCGGGTAGTGTTTTTTTTAGATCTATCTTGAAATCATACACTGAGTTTCTATTTTCACTCATCTATTAACAATTACTTGAATGCAATTTTTTTTAAAATGTAACGTTGATCACAACTAATTGAAAATAAAATTATAAGTTCATGTAAATTAAATGAGAAAATGAACACTAAAATAAATGAGATATAATTAAAATACAAGTATATAGACTATTGCTTAACTACACACTAATTAATAAAAGAGTATTTCCTTAATTGTGATAGATCATATAATATTTTTTACATAAAATAATATATATATATATATATTTTTAATTTAAGTCCAGTAACAGTCTCCGCCACCGGATGTATCACACTTGTCAGTTAGTCAGTAGGGTATCAGGCTTATTTTTTGTTCCTTGCACAAAAGAGCAAGCACATGGAAGCACGTGAGTGCATGTGTCTATCTCAGAAGAGAACTGTAAACATTAATATATGATGGTATCTTTCATCACATCAAGACAAATCATAGAATGCGTGAAGGATGGATGATTTATATTCATGCATGTATGATTACTTATTACTCACTTATATAGAAAAATCAGTATAGTTATGTCATTTCACATGTAATTTCTTTCCAGAATTAATACATAATATTAATTTGTGGAGTATGTTAATCGATGTAATTTAAACCTAGCTTGCTGCTCTATGTTTGTAAGTTGACTTAAACCATTCAATAGAGCGTCTCTTTTGTAACCGGCTTTTGCTTCTTTAGTTAAGTTCTTCTGTACCTTAATTCAAGTTGGTTTGGATTCACATCTGCATATATATCTTACGGGAGTTTTTTTATTGAGCATTTTTATGGTAAAAATTTGGTGAATATCTTCTATACAATAATTTATAAGTCTCAATTTTGATCATATTTTGACATATCAACCGTTAGATGTTTAACTATATATGAATAGATCATTCTTGTAAATTTCAACAAAATCGAAAATCGTTAAGAGATTCAAAACCATGATTTATCAATTATAAACATGAACAGTTCAAGTTTGATAAATTTAGAATGTTCATTTATATCATCGTGTTCGACCCCTTAACGATTTTTAAATTGGATGAAAATTTTAGAAATGATCTACATATGTATAGTTAGATAGACAACGGTTAATCTTTCAAAATATTATTGAAAAGTATGATTTTTAAGAATGTATTCACCGAATCTTCATTATAGAGAGATTCTCAATGAAATTTTTTCCATCTTAAGTATGTAGGAAGATTTCAAGCACGTAACAGTGCGTAGATGTCACATGTATACGTATGGTGATAATTAAAATGATTAAAGTCATCCAGTGGTTGAGTACCCGATTCGATTTTCCTTTGGGAATTAGGTATTTGGTACGGTTATCGTAAGGATACTTTTGGATAATGGATAGGATAAGGTTATAATGGAGGATATAGAATCCTTCATTGTTGTACCTCTGATCATCTAGATGAGGAACATTGCATATGCCTACGGACATCTCTCCTCTTTGATTCTGGCTACTGCCTACTGGGAAGATTCTAGCATGCATGCCATCTTTTGTGAACCAACTTTTCTCGTATATAAAAGAATTCGAATGACACTAAAATTTGGTGAACAAGATGTTATTTTCAATCGATAATTGGCTAGATCGGAGGAGGTACAAGCTTAATGTTTCGAGCAGAGTCCAGTCCATAACAGCATATGTTACGGCTCATAAGCTAGTTAAGTTTAAATATATATATATATATATATTGCATCATAAATATGTGTTGGGAAAGAATGTCCGTCTTAATATATAAGGTGATGGATAAATTAATAATTCCAAAATCTAAATTTTTTCACTCCTCATGTAATTTGCGGAAATAATAACAAATAAACTAAAGAAGACAATATTTAAAAAGATTCGACAAATTAGTATATGTTTACGTTCTGGAATTCGGATACTTCTTTCTTCTACTATGTAAATATAATGGGATTGCAATCTCACTTAACGACTAAATTTTCACTAAGTGGCACACACCTCTCTCTTTCAAAAGGAATTTTCTTCCCACTTAAGTTGAGACTTCTCTCAAATTCTCTAAGTGAGGTTCTCTCTCAGTCTCTCTATCTCACCAAATGTGGTAGCTCTCTAGCTAATCTTGCTCACAAATAATTGAACTCCTTCGTCTTGGATTTTAATCAATCTTCCATGCCATATATATATATATAGGCAATTGATCAAAGTGTAAAGTGAAAGGACCCGACCCCAATTTAATTTCCTAAACTAGAATTAAGGCCTAATGACTCTGCTAACTTTAGTTACTACTCACTAATTGACAACCAATGTGAAGATCCAAAACTCAAAATTCACGAAATAAAGAAATTTCTCACATATAGGTTCACCACTAAAATATACAATATATACAACTGTTTTTGACATCAAAGCAGCTAAGCAAATTAAGCTGAGTATGTAAAGTAAAATACTAAGTCGCAGGATCAACCATGGATCCTCAGGTAGATATTGCTATGCCATAAATTGCGTACGCGCTCGACCTCAAATGAACTCTGCGAACTGGGAAAATAAACAGAAAAGCCCAGGGAAATGCATAATTGTAATTTGTATAACTAAAAAATGCATAACTGCAAATGCATAACTGCAAATGCATAACTATAGACTCGCAAAACAACAGTGAAAATAAAATGTTTACTCATAGTACTGTGCCGCCATTTTCGACCAAACCGAAGCCTGTCAGTCAGCGTTTCTATACATCTGTCAATGGCTGCTAATACGTCGTCCTAAAACAACGATTCATATTTAACAATTAATCATTGAGAATAATATTGAATAACTAAGCTCATTCACCTAACGAACAATATCGTCGAGAACGCCGCATTCTCGAATATCGTGCTTCCCGAACTACAAATAAGCTTTAATCTAATTCCATATTCTAAATCTTGAATCCTTTTTAAAGTTCGTAACATAATTCTTGAACGTTAAGCGACTTGAGGTTGATTCGACGTTCGACTCAACCGTTCCTTAAAATCGTTAAATCAATTCATTAATGTCCGATTAACCACACGTCTTAATCAACAATATCTAAATTAATTTAATAACCTCTTCACTACAAGCGGCACGAAATTACGAACAAAACGACATAAAATTTAAATCAAAAATTCCTTCACCAGAGCGCCGCCATGAACCACTGACAGCGGCGGCTGTGAATAGGCCAAACCTGCTCAAAATCAACCCAACAACACAATTTTCTTTTGATTTCACCGAATGCAATCCTCCAAGTAAGATTCTTAGAACAATTTTCTAAATAACTTGTCATTTATACACTTTCCAATATACAGAACATGTATATGAATCAATATAAATACAGCATACAAAAATTGAATGTTCAAAAAAGAAGAAGAAAAATTAACTTATTACGTCAATGTAAAGAGTTCGTTCCAACAATCTCTCACTGAACTTTGACATTGTTTGTTTCTTCAACCATTACTTATAAGAACTTAAGTATAAATTTTGAACTTGGATTGTGCACTTATTCAAATTACGTTTTTGTCAGATTCTGTCAATTATGCCAATACAACAAGGATATCAAAATGATCTGATGAGTTAGAAAAACATCAGTATTTTGGGATCAGACTGTAGTAAGATGTAATTACAAGAATTTTCAGCAGTGATACATACTTGTTCTTCATAATCGATTATTTATAAGCATGCAATACTCATATTAAGTTTAATACTTTAGTAGGAGTTTTAACATTGAAAATTAAATTTTCATGTTCTGTAAAGCTAGCTAAAGTGCTATAATATAATGAAGTTATGTATAACATGACTGATGGCTTTATTCAGATCAAATACATCAGTACATTATTCTGCATATCAATTCATATTAACTTAGTACAAAGATTCTACAACTCCCATTTTATCAACATGTTTAATGAACTCTGAAACTGGTAATGCATTGGTTAATGGATCTGCAAGTTGTTCTTTTGTTACGATCTTGACCACTTAAATATGAAACCATAAGTAGACTTAACATCATCAATGTCTGACTTGTATGAAGCATATGTGTAAGCCTTAAGTTCAAGCTCTTCATTCTCTAATCTCTTGTAAACCAGCATGAAATCTTTAGTTCTCTTCACTTTCTTTCCTGCAATCCAATGTTCATGGCATGCATTTGATTGAATTCTGAAAAGTTTGTTTACTGCAAAGGCTATATCTGGTCTTGTGCACACTTGAACATACATCACACTGTGAACTAAACTTGCATATGACACTTTATCCATGTTCCTTTTCTCCAGTAAATTCTTGGGACACTGTCTTTTGTGTACCTTGTTACCTTTTGACATAGGACATTGTTCATTTTTGTAGTTCCACATATTGAAACGCTACAAGACATTCTCTATATAATCATTTTGTGAAATTTTCACAATGCATTGTTGTCTATCTTTGGTGATCTCAATCCCCAACACATAATGAGCTTCTCTCATATCCTTCATATCAAAATTTGTCACCAGAAAACTTTTTGTTTCTTTCAACAGCTTAATATTGCTACTTGCAAGCAAAATGTCATCCACATATAAGACCAATATAATGAAATCACTCCCACTCGTCTTCATGTAGATGCATTCATCTAATGTATTTTCTAGAATACCAATGCCATAAAGATTCTAAAACTGTCTTTTGTGGATACTGGAGAAAAAGTCTCATTGTAATCTATTCCCTGTTTCTGATTATAACCCTTGGTTACTAACCTGGCTTTGTGCCTCTCAACATTTCCATTAGCGTCCATCTTTGTCTTGAAGACCCAATTGCAGCCTATAGGTTTGATTTCATCTGGTTTATCACTCCAAACCTTATTCACTACAATGTTGTGTAACTTATCTTCCATTGCTAATTTCCATTTACTAGAATTTTTAGATGCCAAGGCTTCTGAAATCGTCACAGGATCATCCTCCATGTTCACATCTTCATCTGTCAACATTTGTACACATGATAATCACTAGGAATTGCTGATTTCACTTCTCTTGTTGATCTTCCCAACACTGCAGCTTCATTTTGTACATCTACAACATTATTTTGTACAACCTCATTTGCCACAACTATAATTTCTTCATTAACATTTTCATCATGCTTTACTGATTCTACTTCAGGTTGCATAAATGCATTTGGATCAACGATTGGCTAAACAATAGGAATAATTGGTTCACTTAAGCCATTCTGAAAACATTATCTACCATATCTAGATAAAAAAATTATGTTTTTATAGAATCAGACACTGAATCATGTTCTAAATTGCCTTGAATTGATTCCTTTGATGAAATTATTTTATCATAAAATGTAGCTCTACGATTCTAGTTCCTCTATTTGGACAATAAAATCTATAACCTTTAGATTTATCACAATATCCAATGAAATAGGAACTTACATACCTTGAATCTAACTCTTTATCTTCTGTAACATGCAGTCTTGCTTCTGATTTACATCTCCATACATGCAAATAATTTAAACTAGGTTTATAGCCACACCATAGTTCAAAAGGAGTTTTGTAATAGCTTTGTTGGGAGTTCTGTTGCAGATGTAATTTGTAGTTTTTAATGTTTCTCCCTATAGGAATTATGGTAACCCTGATCTTATAATCATGCTTCTGACCATACTCATCAAAGTTTTCTTCTTTCTGATACTCCATTTTGATGTGGATTATAATAAGTGGTATATTCAACCACCATGCCACATTCATGCAGAAAAATTGCAAAAGGTCCAATATGTTAACCCTTTTATGTATATTTTTCATAGAGTTTACCACCTATGTCAGATTTATCAACCTTAATGCATTTACCAATCTTTTTCTCTACTTCAGTTTTAAAGATTTTAAAAAAAATTCAAGGCTTGAGATTTTTCAGAAAGTAAATATAGAAAACAATATCTTTAAAAATCATCAATAAAGGTTACGAAATAGTTGTTGCCACAAATAGTTGAGATGGGAAAATGACCACATATATCAGTATGAATGAATTCTAACAAGACCTCACTCCTTTTCGAATCAAATTTCCTCTTGTTAGTAATTTTTCCCTTAAGACAGTCAACACAAGTTTCAAAATCAGAATAGTCCAGTTTTGGCAAAATCTCTTGTTTCTCTAGTTTTTTCAGTCTATTTTTCAAAATATGACCCATTTTTTTTGTGCCACAAAAAAGATGAATTATCAGAACTGAGTTTTCTTTTCCTTGAAGATGAACTTTCTATCTAGAGAACTTATTTGTTAACTTCTGAAACAGTTGGCAATTTTTCAGTATGAATTAACCAATAATCATCAACAACTAATGCTTTTCCAAAATAGACAGATTTAAAATACAAATAGATAGTTTTATTATTAGTAACAAAACCATAACCATCTTTTATAAATTGAGAACCACTTATATGTTTTAGAAAAATAATAAATTGGAAGAAATACACATTGATAATCAAAGAGCTCCTTATATAGGAGATTACAGCAGTTACAGTTACAGAAAGAGCATTAAGAGCCATAATCATCACCATGATCACATTAGCTACCCCATTATTCTCCCCACTATCTCCACTATTTGGTAACTACTATCACCAACATAACTATCCATTAACTGTGTAATTATCTACCATAATTAGGTACAATAGATCCAATATTTTATAACACTCCCCCTTATTCCGTTTATGGTAGATGATGCTTCTGTGATGCCTCCTTAAAAACCTTTGTAGGAGAAAAGTGATCTCGAACAAGTAAAAAAAGTGCAGGTCGTTGTAGACGATGATATGACACTTATCTATGTTGCATCATTAAAACCTTGTCAAATAATAAAAACCCTTTGGGATAAAAATAACCTTGGTCAAGAAAAAAAAGTACCACGTGTCCTTCACATTTAGAAACGCTCATGAGTATGTTAGACTCCCCTTAAAGTCTGCATCTCCCCCTGATATCGACAATCAGGGTAGCTTATATAAGCTGAGCAACTATGTGCTCTTCACATGCTTCCAAAATGTGGATTTGGCCAAAGACTTAGTAAATAAGTCTGCCATATTATCCTCAAATCAAACTTGGTTCATCATTATCTCGAGGAAATGTGTTGATCATAGAATAACTCTAGGAAATAAATGTTTGGTGTTGTCGCAATTGATGTAATCTAGCTTCATCTACTCGATGCAAGCTACACTATCCTCATCAATACATATAGGTTCATCAATGGTTTATTCTAAACCACTTCATCTTTGAATATGTGAATCTAAGGAACTCAACCATATGCACTTCTTAACAGCTTCATGTAGATCAATAGTTTTACATGAATCGAAGATGTAGCAACAAGAGTATGCATACACTTTCAAGATATCGTGATGTTTTCCAAGGTGAAGACATAACCATTGTAGGAATTACCTTGTCAGAGAGATAACCAATATCAGCAAAACTAACAACACATCACAAGGATTGTGGGTGTAGGGGGTGAAGGAACAAGCAACACCATTCCTACCTATGGTGTCTTTAATTCCTTAATTAGAACGATAGATGCCTACTTTTATGTCTCTCTATTTGGATAGAACAAACCCATCTATATCATACTCTTTTAAGTATTGAAAGATTATCTTTATGCCAGCTTAATGGCACTGCATGGGTGCAAAGCTCAATCTAGCTTACAAGTTCATCTCATATGTGTACCCGAGTCTTGTGTATTATACTAAGTACACAATTGCACTTAGATTAGGCATTTTAGCCTCTAACACATTTTTGTTGTTATCCCTTCGACGAAACGAATCCCTCTAAGGGTAAAGACTTAAGCTAATCATAGGATTACTCTTAAGCATCACTTTCTCATCAAAGTGGTATAATATCTTAGAGTGTAAGTCGATTGATGGATAACTCCATCATAATAGTGCTCAAGTCCTTGATACAAAACCGTGTCTTCCTAAGATCTTTCATCTCAAATTCGGATTTCAAATACTTTGCAAATCTGGAACTTGTCCTTTGAATCAATACGCATAATGTTCATCATATCCCTTCTAAATCAAGTATTTACTTAGTGAGTGTTTCAATCTCATTGAAAACACGCTCAGTGGTCTAGAGTCACTTATTTGGATAATTGAAGTCAATTTGGGATCTTCATGAATATCTCTTGGTCTAGATCCCCATAGAGATACTTTATGACCACGTTCATATGCTACATGTCAAGTTATTCAGAAACTACCAAACTGACAAGGTAGTGGAGTGCTATGACATCCATTACGAGAGATTATGACTCCTCGTAGTCGATTCCAGAGTGTTATGAGAATCCTTGCGCCATAAGGTGAGTATCACACTTTCTAACAAAGACCTAACTCAAGAGGCTTTACACTTGGGTGTGTCGGCAGCACCAACCTAACTACCTTTTTCTTTGTTAGTGAATATAATTCAATTTGGATCGCTTCTTTCCATGTAGGCCAATTCTACGTTTAGGATTTTCAACGTAGTGTGGTTTGAAATCATTAGTTTCAATATTTCACGTCCTCATGTACACTAGTATAATTTGTACTTTGTAGAGATCTCTATATACTCAGGAATTAGTTTTTAACATTAAGGCGTCCCTCAATGATAACGATAATCCACAAATATTCTCATGAGACGAATATGAGTATCATGATTAATGGATCAGATTGTGCCAAACTCGCTTCCTTCCTTGGATGAGTATTCATCGAACCTATGGGTCTCCAACGCTCTCTAACGAAACCCATGGCCTGTGATGTTATTATGCCACTTTGTGATGTCATTGTACAACTTTTCATAGTGGAAGTGCAACTCCTTTGGGTTGTGCCGTGTCCTCTTGAAAGAACATAAATCCTTACAGGCATGCTTGCAGCAAGTAATATGTGATCTCGTCACTTTCACGATATCAAAAATGACTCAGGTATCGAAACTGCTACGTTTTATCGCTTGGGGATCAAGATCAGATATAGTGGAAACAAACCACGACAATTCCTGTCATTCTTTTGAGCATATTTGTCCTTATCTCTCTCTAACGACGGAAAGATTGTCTCATCAAAGTGATAATTCGCAAAACTAGCGGTTAAAAGATCATCTATCAAGGTATCTACATAGCGGACAATAGTCAGAGACTCCTTTCTACATAAATACTTATTCGTCTCAACGAACCCACATGGTGTGTTGTGGCAACACGAATTCGGTACATAAGTGCGTAAGTGTGATATATCATAGTTCACACACAATCACCAGCTACCGCAAGGTTGAGTTGTGGTGGGTCGTAGACAAATTAGTATATCTGCATACAATATTGCATAACCCTTAGAAATAATCATCAAACTTTTTCGATGTAAATTTTCTAGCATTATCATGTAAAATTGACTATATGGGATGATCCGGTTAGTGAGCTCACAATTCATAATCAGATCTAGAAATTCATAAGCAATTTTACTAGTGGACGGTTACACAACACATGATCAGTGTGTATGCATGTCAACCAACACCATAATTCATCAAAGTGGTCCGCTAGTTGGTTGAATCAGTCCATAGAATCCTATTAGATTCTTTGCAAGAATGAAATATTTTCTTTGATGTCTTTAGCATAAGATGGTCTCAATCTTACCATTGCTAAAGATAGGTGTGATGACCCGACCCTTCTTGAAATCATCAAAATAAAAAAATAAAAAAATAATCAGATAAATCGAGGAAGTACTCGATATGAACAATTTCGACTAATTCAGTCGAAAAATATATACGATAACTTGTTACCACGAAATAATTGTAAGGATAAACAACAGAACTAGTTTCTCCATCGCCCGCACCGCCACTAGTGGCAACCCCGTACCACCATCCACCCACTGGGACGACGAAGCTTAAATGACATTTTAGACCTCACAATTGTGTTCGTATCGCCGATACGAATCTAACGACATATAACTTAACACGTTTCGGAAATATATTTTCTGGTCAAAAATTTCGGCCACGCGCCGCCATTGGAGACCCCCTCCAACGGTGGAGAATGACACCTCTATGAAAAACTCGTGAAAATCCCAAAAACACTCCTCAAAGGGCCAGACAGATTCCGGCGCGTTTAGTCGGAATCGGCCCCGAAAGCTCACCGTCGGAATATGGATTCCGGCCTTGATCTCCGTCGTTGAGCCACAGAGGAGATCGAGACACATACCAATAAACTTGTGAGGATGAGGAGAGTAAAACCCCTCACACCTCGACGACAACCAGCACTAGCAACTACCGATCACAGCGGAAGCCGAGAACGAGTTCGGCGGAACTGATTCAATTCCGTCCAACTTCACCTGCAACCAAAATTTACCACAACACACACACACACACACACACACACACACACACACACACACACACACACACACACACACACACACACACACACACACACACACACACACACACAACAAGGAGGCAAAATCCCACCGAATCTTACCCAGAAAGTCGCCGGAGACCATCGCCGACGATGGCGGCGATTCCACCCGAAATCACTAAAGTTTCAACTAAATTGTTTCTCTCTCCACAAGCCCAAAATCCCAGAAATTAAACCCACATATGGAAAGGGGTCACTGGAATCGATCGATCCCGACTGGTTTGACGACCGGAAGTGGTCGGACGACACTGTGCCGCCAATCTGAATCTTTTGACCCAAAATGGTTCGAAACCGAGTGAGGAAGGAGAAGTTGACTAAGGTCAACTCGGAATCCTCCCCAAAGAGGAAACCCCCTCCTTACATACGTACTTTTCCAAATACGGTAATTCGGTAAATGATTTACGACAAACTTCATCGAACATAACTTCCTTGTCATAACTCCGTTTTTGACAATTCTCGCGTCTATGAATTCGTATCGACAAATACTATGATTTTTACCCGAAGTCAACCTTTGACTTATAACTATTTACCGACAATAAAAAATCTTTTACCGCAGCATCAAAACAAACTCGAATTATTCGTAACTAATAGAAATTATATAAAAAGATCGGGATATCACAATAATGCTTTGGAAAAATGAGTGATGTGTCTATTCCTTTTGTTTCAAGTTGTTTAACTTTGGGGGAACGAGATAAACCACCACTGGCTTAAAATGGTTGATGGCGCTACCATGAGGTGCCCATCGACGTTCCCTTTTCAAGCTGACTTCTTCGTTCTTGCTTTCTTTCACTCGAAAGAATGGTTGTTCGTTACGGATCATCATGTCACGACTTGGTTATCCCAGTTTGTCGTGCCAAAGCCTATATGTGTCAGAATTCCACTGGTCATCTCTTATGACATGGTTAGATACAACAAATGGAACAGTTGCCATGCATAGTGCATTTAGCTGACACATAATTTCTCTAATATTTGGTTTCTTCCATAATCATTAGAGATGATGCAAAATAATGCAATTATATTCTCACAATGAGATTCTAAATTAAATTCGTTAGCGTGTATGTCTCTAAATCTCAAGAGACATAATCGCATATGATCGATATGGCACAAAGTTGATAAATAGTTGTGTATAGAACAACATAATCTGAGTAGTTTCACTATCAATGTAAAACTCATGTTCACCGAGAAGCATATATACAAAGCTTGTATAAGAAAAGATAATTTTCCAGAAAATGTTTTATGACCTTTATGTACTCAAACAAGCATAACTTCGTCTAGAAAATAGATATTGATGAACCATATGAACTTTTGGAAACTAGACATTTGTAACTTTCCAACCATGTAAAGTTTTCAATCTGAATATTTTTGAGCTGTTCACAAAGCTCAGTTGAAGTTGGCTAATCTGCATAGGCAGATTCTTGTTTCGCACTTTATGCGATTTCTTTATGTTTTGTGGTGATTTCATGGATTCAAACATTTTGCAATCCAAAATAGTACATAGAACAACTTTGCTAGTAATTATGTCATCTATAATCGTTCGGGTAGCTCTTTTTACTCATAAATAGGTGAAGAGAAATCAATGTAGGTGAGGCGAAGCCCGCTTAAGTACTTATTATCAAAAATCTCTTTTTCTAGACATTATGAGTTACTAAGGTGAGCCCTATTAAAAAATAGGTTCATAAACAATACAAATCGAGTACTTTATACAAAAATATAGGCAAGTTTGTATCAATGCAACATTTCCTTTGTCAATCGTTTGCCAACAAATTACATCAAGAGTTTTGTTAATCCAAATAACGACATTGATCAATCATCAATTGTTAAGCTAAGGCACTAAAGCCTTTATATAATGTTCTTGGAAAATATATGCTTTAATCAAAATCTGCAAAATTCATTGAATTTGCTAGTTTTTAAGTTTGCAATAATACGATTAGCGTTATTAGCATGGTGAGTCTCTTGCTCTTTCGCATCTATATATGCTTTGTATTTTGCAACCAGCTTGACATTTCTCATACAATGTCAAAATAATGCTCATTAGATCAACATCTATAACATACCTCATCTTGATCTGTGAGCTTAACTCTATAGATTCCATTAAGAGTGAAGAAATTCTCCACGCCATTCACCCAATGGTGATACTCTAAGTCTTTAGAGTTAAGTATAGCAAATTACAAATTTGCATGTGACGTCTTGAGAAACAAGAAGATGTATTAGTTTCGTAGTCCCAAAGACTTGAAAAAAGTACACCTGCACACGTGCTCCACACGTGCAATGAGCCTTTACAAGTTGGCTTGAGTAAGCCATGATCAAGGTCGGGTCGGCATGATGGCAGCAATACTCCGTTTGACATGACGATGCAGCGGTGGGGAATGCCGTCAAAGATGGATGGTGTTGCATCGAGCAGAGGTGGCTGCTGCTTCTCACGGCCTGGGTTGCTGCGACAGTAGGCTGGGATCCGGCTGGGATCGCTGAGTCATCGTTGCCGGCTTGGGTTCAAGTTTCTGGGAGGATGAGGTTGTGCTCATCTTAGCAGCATCGAAGTGACAGCTGGAGGTCCACGGAGGCACTGGGCTCGGTCGGACAAGCGAAGAAATGCGGTCGGGTTCGCTGGGCTGCAAGGAGCGAGGCAAAAGTTCGTTGCTGGTCATCATTTGCTGCAGAAGGCGTCTTGATCGATTAATGGGGTGGCCAGTTTGGGTGCCCAAATCAGTTTTCTTTCTGAGCGCGCGAGTTGAGGCGCATCGACGATTAGCAAGTTGAGTCACGAGTTAAGCCAAGTGGGAGTTGCTATGCGTGCGGATATTGGCTCGGCTCGCCATTTTAGATACGCGAGGAGCTAGCGACTTCGCGCGCTAGAAGTGGAAAATCAGAAAATCGCGACAAGTGGACTTTTCGGTGTTTGAGATTTTTGTTTAGAACGAGCTCTGGTAAGCTTTGTGCTGATAATGTGTTTTAAGAAAATGTTGAATTGGAAGCAATCTGTGTGTATCATTGATAATCAAATAGCTTCTTATATATATGAGATTACAACAATTACAGTTACAAGAAGATCATTAAGAGTCATGATTGTCACTATGATCACATCAGTTCTCCGTACTCTCTCCACTATTTGGTAACTGCCACCACCAATATAACTATCCATTAACTATGTACTTATCTACCATAATTAGGTACAATAAACCTAATATTCTATAACATAATAAGGTTTCTCCCTATTTCAGGAATACAATAAACATTTTCAATATTATTACATTGTTATTTTCAAACACTATGTGGATTACTCCCACTGCTTTCATAGCTACTTATTGGTCATTTGTTGTACATACTCTTGTCTCCTTCCTTGCTAGAATTGTTTTCCTTATTAATCCTTGTAATGAGCTCACAATATGTATGGGTAAACCAGTGTCAAACTACCATGAATCATTTGAAACCATTTGATTTGATGAAACATTGAAAACATGTTTTGTCAAAAAATTCCTTTCTTATTTAGCCAAGCCTTGAATCACTCACAATCTTTCTTAAAATGGCCTAGTTTCTTACAAAAGAAATATTTCTTGTTTTCTGCAAACTTAACATTTGTACCTTTGTTGTTATCATTTTTGATAGACAATTTAGAGTGGTGTTTACCTGAATTGGAGGAACTGCCCTTCTGAGTCTTATTGTCTTAGAACCTCTTCTTGAAGGGTTTGTCTTTGTCCAGCAGATTAACTTCAACCTCATTTTCTTTCTTTTCAGACTCTTCCTCTATTGCCACACAGAGTGAAATCAGTTCATTAATACTCCACTTCGTATGTTGAGTCATGTATAGTGATTTCAGATGGTCATATTTTTTCAGGCGGAGAATTCAGAAGCATATAAACAAGGAATGACTCCTCCACAGACATGTTTAGGTCCTTGAGTTTCTCAGCAGTGTTAGAACCTCTCAGAATGTATTCTCTCACACTTCCCTTCCCATCAAACTGCATCTTGATAAGTTTATTCATCAACATCTGAGTCTCAGCATTTCCTGATTGCTTGTACTTATCACCAATAGCTTTGAAAAATTCCTTGGTAGTGTTTGAATTTTTCACTCCTCCTCTAACACTTTCGGTCATGCTCTTCTTGATGCAAATCAAAGCCATCTTATTGTGTTTGTGTCATCTATCATAAGCCTCTTTTTTGTCTCTAGTTGCATTTAGTGTTAGTGGCTATGGGGGATCTTCAATAAGGACATGATCATAGTCCAATATACCAAGATTCAACTCAATATCAGTTTTTCATTTGTTGTAGTTTAAGCCATTAAGTAACTCAATGTTACTCATACTCATTGGAAAGTGCGTGCCTATAGGTAAAACTGATCATTTAGTTTAAAATTGTATGATCTAATTAGTATCAAAACAGTTTTAAATCCCAAACATGAAAATTTATAAGAATAATCATTATTTTTCTAGTGCAGATGTATGAACATGATTTATAATCAAGATATTGACATCTTTTGAGAGTACTAATCTTACACAAATCCTTAAGTTCTTATGTCTAGTTTATACAAAACTTAACTCTCATCGGATTGAAATAAACTTCTTTGGAAATCTATGTTAAAATGACTTTAAGTATTTGTGAAGTCAATCAATCGTTATGTTCAATTTCACTCATACTCAGCCACTTTGGCAGCATTAAGTGTTTTTACAAAATTAAACTGATAAATTTAGTCAAAATGATCTTTCTGCTGTGAATTACTGCTCCATTGGCTACTTTGATAGCACTTATGAAACTGTATGATTCATTTAGCAGTACCATACATCATATATGACTGAGTTCTATTCAAATAGTTTAACATGAAACATATAGAAAATATGATCATTGCAAAATTTTGAAATGATGAAACTTCATGCTTATACATGTATATGTTCATATGGAAATAATAAAACTAAAGGCAGAATAATGATGAATGAATATCTGTATCAATTTATCTCTTAATGCAGAAATAAAACTAAAAGACTTGTCCCAGAAGTCCAGATTTGCTTAAAACTTGAGTAACAACAACATGATCAAGATAGTTTGTTCTGATACCAATTGTTAGATTCAATTTATGTATGTTGTATCTATATTGATTCATATGCGTGTTCTGTATATTGAAAAGTGTATAAATGACAAGTTATTCAATAAAATGTTCTAAGAATCTTACTTGGAGGATTGCCTTCAATCATTGAATTTTCTTTTGATTTAACCAGAATGTCTCTATAGCAGTGGGGCTATTTTATTAGAGACATAAGTGCATCAATAAAGACATCGACAAGTTTATATAGATTTTGTTTGTTTGACAAAGACAATTTCTTTCTGAAAGAAATTGTCTGTCATATCCTTTCATTTGAATTCGAATTCAAAATGTATAACTGCTTGTTATAACATATAACTATGTTAATTTGATTTTCAAAATCTAAACGTATTAGTTCATATAAGTTTAGTTCATATAAGTTTAGCTGATATATACATATTACAACAATGTAAAAAGTTCATTCCAATATATAAAACCATACAATTTAGTAATTCCTAAACTCTAAACTTTAAAGCCACCGTTCTTAAACGCCCCATTTGAAAAAAGAAAAAAAAACAGGTTCAACTCTTATCACTTAAAATAATTTTATTATTCTCATCTCATCTTTGAGAATAAGTATACATGGCCAATACTATATTATTCATATGAGAATATAGGGACCCTTATCATAAAGATTTGATAACTATCTTTTAATTAATATTCGTAATAATCACTTTTTAATGATATTTTTATAATTAACCGCTAGATGTTTAAATATTGATAAGGAGATCATTTATACAAATTTTATTAAAATTCAAAATCGTTAAGGTATCGAACAAGAACAAACCAATTGACGAACTAAAATTGTCAAACATATACTGCTCATGTTCATAAGTGATAAATCTTGATTATAAATGATTTAACAATTTTTTTATTTTAGTGTAATTTTACATGAATAATTTATTCATCCTTATCTATCTAACTAACGATAAATTTGTCAAAATATAAAATAAAAATAAGTCTAATAAGTATGTAGTTATAAATGTGCTCAATCAAGAATTTTCCTGAAAATATATAGCAGCGGAGATGGTTTCTCAAATGCCCCACTTGCATATGACCCAATTAAGCTACCTTAGGAAGAAAAAAGGATTTGCAACCATAATTGTATAAGCATAAACAACTACAGACCTGCGTGCGTCGGCCGCTATGTTCGCCTAAATAATTGTCAGCTAATATATGCATGCATGCATGCAAAAAATCCATACCTACTTTTAATTTATTAGTTCCAATGCGGCCGTGTCACCATCTCACATACTAAAGTAGTAGCGACAAAAGAACTGAGGTGTCAATCATCAACACCTCTACACCGTCCCTGAGTGGTAATGACGCGTCAATCTTTAAGGAAACACCGAGGTAGCTGGCCATGTCGAGTTTGATCGAGTCCGTACTCATATCACCGCCGCGCCGGAAAGGTAATGAATGAGTTCTGGTCAGTCACCGATCGATGTGCCGACTAATTTAGGGTACGTACGACTGCAGCGGCGCCGCAGCTGCCTGCGACAGTGCGACTGCAAAAATTCTGACATGCAAAAAAGACCGATATGACTCGAATCACGTGTTGCATGTGTGACTGTGTGATCAGTGAGCGGTCTTTGGAGTTTGGAGTGCGTACATTGAGCTGCCTAGCTGATCTACGGATACATAGCCAGCACATTACGTACGACATCGGAGCTCGAATGCTCGATTTTGCATACTGTCTCTCTCTCTGTCTCTCAAATCTGACCGATCTCAAGTCTCAGGTTCTCAGCGTTAATTTAATTTGCCAGAAATCCAGGAGAAAAATGGGCATAAAGCATATATGGCAGGCTAAAGACCATATCATAATTAAATAACATCGAAACGACTTCTCTCTAACGGCAGCGAAAGTTCACAACCTCGAGTGTAAGACACGCCAGAATCGTGACCATTAATTTGTATTATGTTTTGGGGATTTATAAGGTTAATTCGAGCTTGATCATATGTATGGTAATTTAGGATCTGAGTAAATCGAGATCTCAGGGGTTGAACCCGAACCAGAGCTCTCCTCCTCCACGCACGGCAGTCTACACAAAAAATAGATATTAAACAAGTTCTTGTTTAATTAGTCTCCCCGCAGTCAAAAAATTAGCTTCAATGTCAATCTTCTAGTCCAGATTACTCCTTGATCCGAGATGCACAATCCTTTCGTTACCCACCGAGAATACGAAAAATTTGTAAACCTCTGCTAAATGCTTGGTTGAAGAGCATACGAGTCTGAAACTCCGAAACAATTCGAAAGGAAACCAAGCCAACGATGTAATCTGACAATAAATACAAGAATACAGATGAGATGTAATTGTTACTTCAAATATTAGGTGCTGTAACATCCCTGTCTGCATAGTAATATATTGTCCGTTTTGGGTCTCGCCTGTACGGTTTTACTTTTGGGTCTACCCCAAAAACGCATCTTACTATAGAGATGTTGACATACACATATAAGCACATCATCTTCCCACTCTCGAGCGATGTGGGATTGCATGTTCATGTAGGAAGTTAGTGTCTTTGGCACCCCTCACACATGAGTCATCATAATCCACCCCCTTAGGGGCTCGACGGCCTCGTCGGCACACTTCTGGTCAGGACATGCTCTGATACCATTCTGTAACATTCCAGTCCACATAGTAAGATATTGTCCGTTTTGGGTCTCGCCCGTACGGTTTTACTTTTGGGCCTACTCCCAAAACGCGTCTTACTATAAAGATGTAGGCATGCACATATAAGCACATCACCTTCCCACTCCCGAGAAATGTGGGATTGTATGCTCATGTAGGAAGTTACTGCCCTTGGCACCCCCACACATGGGTCATCGCAGGTGCCAAGAAGAAAATGTTGGCGGTTCTTAGCGGAAAACCGCCGCCTACGACGATGTCGATGACCTCCCTCTCTAACACTTTGCCCCCACCCTGGATGTTCGTCTCGAAGAGTTCAAGCTCTACGCCATAGATGGCCTCCCAGTAAATCTTCTTCAATTTCTGCAAACTCAACCGGGAGCAAATTCTCTGGCGCTACTGCTCATCTGGGAGTAGATTCTCCATCATAAAAGACGATTGATTTTTCTTGCGTGTTAGAAAATTTTCAATTGATGGTAATTTTTTCACTCGTACTAATCAAGTGAGGAATTCTCTGGTTGTGAACTTTCACTACCAGTGGAGAGAAGGCTCTCAGCTAAAACATGGTTGAAAATACCAAAAACTCAAGCCTAAGTACATAGATCGAAACGTGTACACACACACTCTTGATTATTAAAGCAGCAAGCTAGCTCTTTCGAGAAATACTTAGAACATCTCCAACAACTCTTGTAAAAGCTCTCTATTATAGAAGACGAAAACAAAAAATCTCTAAAATAAAGCGACCACAATTCCAACAGCTCCTATATATGGTTCTCTAAACTTTAATAGTTTCTTTATAATTTAATGATTCTAATATAAATTATAATTTTTATTATTAAGTTTGTATTTAATTAAGCCATAAGATGTATTAAATTTGATGAGAGAGAATGATAAATATAGAGAAAAGATGAAGAGAGAGAGAGAGAGAAACACATGAAAGCATTAATTTTAAAAGTTTATAGATGAATATACAAATTTTGAGTTTTTTATAGATATAGATATGAGTGCGACTATTCACACCTCCCAATTTAATATTTATACCTCCAATTTTTGTAAGCTTTTAAATCCAATTTGACCCCTTTGCAAAAATTCTATTTCTGGGCAGTCACATAAACAAGATATTGACGATTTTGCTTCCCTTATGTTGTGAATGATTATGTTGTCATTGAATTCATAAATTCATATGATTTGATTAAGCATTTCAGATTCATTTAAAAGCAATGTTGAATCTTCTAAGAATTTTTTTTTACTAATATGTGGGCATGCTTTTATTGCCCCTCCATCTATCCTTATTCTTCCTTCTCTAACCCAAATAGGATTAAGAAAAATTCATCATCACACCAGTGGGTAAATTTAATAAAGAATTTTGTGTTTTTCAGAAACTCATCTTATTAGCTTAATTATTGTAATATCAAATAGACGGAATCGAATGTGAACACAACTGGACTTTAGGATTTAGGAGGTTTGCAAATGAGAGTTAGAATAGTTGATTAAAAATTCATATTTCCTTAAGAAAAAAAAAGTTGATTGTGGACGTTTAGGAGGTGAGGACTATAATACGTTTTAATGAACTTTTTTGAAGAGTAATGGTAGCTTGAAAAATTTAGTCGAGAAAAAAGTGAGAGAATATATAAATATTAAAATAAAAGGCGTGAATAGACGCACCATATAAAAATTCTTTATCTATTTTTTTATTTTCTGTAGAATACAAGAAACTATACAAGAACTGTTGAAACTAAAAATGAGTATTTTTTTCTCTAAAATAATTTTTTTTATTAATTTACAAGAACTATAACAAACACCAAAAATAGTCTAACTAGCTTAATTTTGCAGTAAGGTTATTAGAGCTAGCGGCCTTGCATATTCTCCGATTACGATCCCTCTAATTAACATTTACCACGAGAATATTGTTTTTTGCGTCCTCGTGCATAAAACTATAGCAGCCACAGGTGAAAGGGTAACTAGTCCGCTCGAGCCGACTCGAACCATACCAAGAATATTCCATTCTGTTCCCCTTTAGCTCCTCCCTCTCTGTTTCAGTGGCCGAGTGCGTTTCAAAGTTGTCCTCTTCCCCCACTCGATCTGGTGAATTCAATTCCCTCCGAATATTCCCATAGTCCCGCCGTTACTCATCGTCAAAGTCCCTCAATCTAACGGCCACAACCCCAAGATCATCCTAACCTAAGCATCACAACCCTATAGTGTCCCGGAATATTCTATATTCTAAACACTTGCTCACAAACGGCTCTCTTCCTCCCTCCTCTTTTATGCACGTAATATTCCAATATTGGGTACTACTCCTAATCCCCAACTGCTAAGCTTCGCCTTCACAAATCAAGTCACACCCAAACCCCTCCAGCTATAAATACCACCCTTCTTGGCCTCTTCTATTTGCAACAACAGCAGCCTTACAAAATATATTGCATTGTTCTCTAGCAAGCTAGTCACATAGTTCTCGAAAAATGACCGGAATTGTTGTTGTTTTTGACTTCGACAAGACCATTATCGACTGCGATAGCGACAATTGGGTCGTCGACGAGTTGGGTGCCACTGACTTGTTCAACCAGCTCCTCCCCACCATGCCATGGAACTCTCTCATGGTAATTTTTAAGCTTACCTACCTAGCTTTGTATTCAGAAAAATTAATGTATATGTCCAAAGTATGTGACCCTGATTTCTTCTTTGGTCCATATTTTTTTCAGGACAGGATGATGAATGAGCTTCATTTACGAGGAAACACCATAGAGGACATCTCTGAGGTACTCAAAAGGATTCCAATTCATCACAGAATTGTGCCAGCCATTAAAGCAGCACATGCTTCAGGGTGTGTGAATCTTCTTCATCATCCCCTGTTTCATTGTTTTTTTTTTCCATCCCAAACAACACTGTTTTGGGGAAATTATATTCTGATTCATCTTCTTTGCTGGCTTTTCTCAATTTGGGATGTGGCAGATGTGATTTGAGGATTGTGAGCGATGCAAACCTGTTTTACATCGAGACTATTTTGAAGCATCTTGGGCTTGAGGACTATTTCTCAGAAATCAACACCAACCCAGGCTATGTTGATGAAGAAGGAAAAGTTAGGATTTCACCTTTCTGTGATTTCATCAAGTCCGCTCATGGCTGCCCTCTCTGCCCTCCCAACATGTGCAAGGTATAATCTATATAATTGACAATTTGACATAAATCTTTAAATAAAAATAGATAAATAACTTTTCTTTGGACCAATTGTTCCAAAAGACTTGGAAGTTGCGGCCTTTATTTATTTTTGATATAAGAAGTTAGTAGCCTTTTTTTCTCTGGTATTTGCCATCTTTTCTGGGCACCCTTGAATCTTGAATCTCCTATTCTTATAACATTAGGAGCTAACTGAACATGAAGTAACATTCTTTTTAACAGAGTGTGATAATTGAGAGAATCCAAGCTTCAATGTCAACTGAAGGAAGGAAAAGAATGATCTATTTGGGTGATGGAGTTGGTGATTACTGCCCAAGCTTGAAGCTCAAAGAAGGAGATTTGGTAATGCCGAGGAAGAACTACCCACTTTTCGATAAGATATGCCAGAACCCTCTGGCTCTCAAGGCCGAGATTCATGAGTGGACTGATGGAGAAGAACTTGAGCACATTTTGCTCCGCCTCATCAACACGGTCGTGGAAGAGAATGCTGCAGCTCAGTTGCTTGTAACTGATTGCAAGTTACAGACCATGGCTGTTTCTGGCCATGAGGCATTTCCTAAAGCTCTTCCTGTTCAGCAGTAGTTCATGGGACTAATTAGATCAGAGTACGTGTGCAACCTATGTAACAACGTATGTACAACTATAATTTTGCTGGCAAATTGTTGTGGTAAAGCTAGCAAAATGGTGAAGTGCATGAATTGAAGAAAAGCCCTTTCTAATTGTATCAAGAAAGAGAGGAGGAAAACCCTTTCCGGGCCCTTCTTTCTTAGTTTGTGATTTCCAATTGATCAAGGAAATTGGATGTATTATGGATTTCCAATATTTTGAATAGACAGGGTGACAGCAGTGTATGTACGTACCATGATACTTAATTATGGATTTGCTTATTCACAAAAGTTATGGTCTATGGACGCCACGCAACCTCTTTGGATATGACGAACGTTGCATACAATAATAAGAGGCCTCAAAGAGACCTAAGATGTGGAGGTCTCAAAATGATGTGGTATGACACATCATTTTTATGTCATTATAAAATTGTGAATGTATATTATATTTTTTCTTTCTTTCAGGAATACACGTTAGCATTAAACGCAAAAAGCTAAGTACAAAGTGGGAGGATATGACTCCTCAGATTGGCAGGAATAGATCTTTCCCATTCTATGTTACAATTCTCATATAAAGCTAAATGCCCTAAGGCATGCCCTATAAACATGGCCAACTTTGGAACCAGGTAACCGGGTTAGGAGAGAACCAGTGTCCTCTAACACTTGACTAAGGGGTGAGTCATCTTCAACAACGGCTTCCAGTCTCGACACCATGGACTTGACAGTTCGTTTCAAACAATGCAGGAAAAAGCCCGAGCTCCACCGCTTTTTCACAAGCTATGCAGAGAGCCAAAACTTCTACGAACAAAGCAGAAGCCATATTGGAAACTGGTTTACTAACACCTCCTAATACCGTTCCAGAATCATCACACAAATACCACCTTCTTTGGAACTTGCTTTCCAAGCCCCATCACAGTTGATTTTGAGCCAACCAAAAGGAGGCCAAGACCGAACTTGAGTCACACGTTTTAGCTTGAGGGTTGGAGCATGCTTTACCGAACAGTAAGTTTGGAAAAAAGCTATACTTGCTTGATAAAAGACTATGTGAGGAGAAATCCGTCGATTACACTCTTTCCATATTGACCATAATAGATATCCCAGCCAAGCCGTATTTGATTTTTCTAATAACTCCAAATAGCCACCAAGCTAGCATTCAAGAGAAGAAGAAGCATGGGAAGGGAAGCAACCTATCAACGAGGGTGATAGTTTTATAATTTCCATGACATACCCGCTTCCCTACTTATATGCTCAATGGAATCATCAGCATTTTCACATAAGCAACATAAGGTAGAAATTGGTACCTTTTTCTTTGCTAATAGAATCGAAGTTGGAAGAATAGCTTTACAAGCACGCCATAAGTGAACTTTTATCTTTGTCTGGAGAGGAAGCTTCCATAGTGAAGACCAAGAGAATATCAGAGACAGTGAGCTGCTAGGAGTAGGTTCAGTACAAATCAAAGTTTGAATCCCTAGACGATAGGCTGATTTTGTTGAGAAGCGCCCTCTGGTGTAAAATTACCAAGCTGGTTTATCCTCCCCTGCCCTAGAACTAAGCGGGATAGCTAATATGGCGTCGGCTTCCTCATGGCCAAATAAAGAACGCACCAAGCTTTCATTCCAGGAACCAGGGCAAGACATAAGATCACTTTCCTTGTCTGGTAAGGTTGCTGAAGACAGAGTCTTAAATCGGCCTTGTATAGGAATCTAAGGATCATGTCGGACATTGATGGAGTCACCCGAATCGACATTCCAAATCAACCCTTTAACAAGAAGTTTACGAGCTTCCATGATACTACGCCAACACGAAAAAGGAGAGTCCGAGAGTGAGGCATCCCAAAAAGAGGACTCTGGATAATATTTAGCTTTAAGTAGCTTGCCGACAAGAGAGTTCGGGTTGCATGCAAGGCGCCACCCTTATTTCACGAGGAGAGCGAGGTTATGAGGATGCAGATTCTTGAATCCTAGTCCTCTATTTTCACAAGGAAGACACATCTTGTCCCACGATAACTAGTGAATTTTTCTGTTTTCCGAAGTTCTACCCCACCAAAATTTAGCGCACATTTGCTGTAAAGAGTCACAAAATTTAGTTGGTAAAAGAAAATAGCTCATAACATAAGTAGGGAGGGATTGCACGACTATACAAATCAAAAGATCTTTGCCGGCACCACTCAGGGTTTTACCCTGCCATCCCTCAAGCTTTTTGCTTAATTTTTCTTTGATGAAGGAAAAAGTCGTCACTTTCTTCCTACCAATGTAAGTAGGAAGTCCCAAGTATTTGTCATGCTTATCAACAACTTGGACTTCTAAGATGGCTGCCAACTCTTGTTGTGTTACGGAACTAACCCCCTTGCTAAAACAAATACTGCTATTCTCAAAGTTGACTTTTTGCCCTGATGCAGACTCATATTCTTGCAAGATTTCATGGATTTGATAGATCTCCTCAATATATACCTTACCAAATAGCAGACTATCATCTGCAAAGAGAAGGTGGTGGATCGTTGGTGCTCCAGGACAAATAGTAACACATTGTAGTCTTCCTTCCATTGCTCGAGACTCTAATAAAGCCAAGAATGCTTTGGTTCCCAGAAAAATAAGAAGGGAGAGAGAGGATCGCCTTGCTGGATGCCTCTTGTTGGAGCCAAATACCCTTTCGGTTACCCGTTTACCAGGAAAGAATATTGAACCGTTGTTACACACTACATAACCATATTAATCCATCGTCTTTCAAACCGTAGACGAAGAAGAACGGCTTTCATGAAACCCCATTCAAGCCGATCATAAGATTTACTCATGTCAAGTTTCAATGAAAAAACACCTTTAGTCTGTGATTGACAGTTATGGAGGTAGTGAGAGACCTCATTGACTATCAGGGTGTTATCAGAGATCAGGTGACCTGGGACAAATGTGCTCTGGCACGGGGATATCACTTGATCCAAGATCTTCTTTAACCTGTTCACAATAACTTTGGAACAAATTTTGTAAAGAACGTTACACAAAGTAATTGGCTGAACGTTCGACATTTTTGTTGGTTTGGGAACTTTTGAGATTAGACAAATGTGAGTGTAATTCACCTTACCATGAAGAAATGCCAGTTTCTAGAAAGCTTCTTACCGCTTTTGTGACCTCAGGCCTGATGTTATCCCAATATTTCTGGAATTATAAAGGAGGCATTCCGTCCAGTCCCGGGCATTTTGTGGGATACATTTGAAAGAGTGATCTCTTCACTTCTTCATCATCATACGTGGCATTGAGTATTACATTAATATTAGGCGTAACTTTAGGTTGAATCAATTGAATTACCTCAGTATAAGAAGAAGAACTATCCTCTGCTTTGACTATAGCTACAAAATAATCCACCACCACCTTCTCTAAGCCCTCTGGAGAAGTATGTTGAGTATCATGCTCATCATATAATTCCATAATTCTGTTCTTAGACTTGCGATTAGAGGCTCTTCTATGAAAGAACCTCGTGTTCTCCTCACCAAGGGTAAGCCATTGGACGTGTGAACATTGCTTCTAATAAGCACTCTCGGCTAAGAGAAGAGAATCCATTCTCTCCGATACGGTTTTATATTCAAGCCAGTACTAGTCAGTTAGGGGCAGCCCTAGTAGAGTGTTCAAACGAGTGCAGATCCCATCCATTTCTCGGTGTTGATTCTCGAAAGTGTGCCTCTGCCATTTGTTGAGTTCAAACCATGAATTCGGTATGCATTGCACAGCTTTGTGCATTAGAGTCCCATTTTGGAGCGATGCCAACCTTGTTGTACAATCAAGGCATATTGCTCATGCGATGACCAGAAACTCTCGAACTTGAATCTCCTTCTCTGCCTAGGGAAGACAGGGTTCACCGATTGGTAGACTCCTAGTAAGAGAGAGATATGATCACCATGAACAGGGAGAAGATGTTAACTGCTACAAGGGGAAAAAGATCAATCCAAGAGCTTGTTGCCATCGCCCGATCCTGTCTGCAGTGAACTCCTCCTCCTCCCCAGGTTGTAGGCTTCCCCGTAAACCCTAGGTTAATAAACTCTCCATAGGATAAGGCATCCCTACAGAGTTGCATTTTTCCAGCACTTCAATCTGTGCTGCCATCTTTCTCATCATTGTGAATGATTTCATTGAAATCTTCAATGACTACCCAAGGGAGAAAAGATACATCACTCAGAGACTTGAGAAGATCCTAGGTACGATGTTGCTCAAAAGTAGTTAGGTGGCCATAGAAACTAGTGAGTTTCCATCTCGCAAAACATTCCTTGGGGTGGATTATCACGTCGATATGATGCTTTGATTTTGTCAAAAATTCCACATTGACATCATCACTCCAAAACATTGCAACACCTCCCGACTGCCTGGGGTTGCCTGCCTGATCATCACTGTACAGCGTTTCATAGTTTAAGAGCCCTATCCGACGCCGTAAGCTCTCCATATAGGTCGGATCTGAAACCTTAGTCTCTGAGAGGAAGATCAGAGAAGGTTTTTTTTGTCGTATGAGTGTTTTTAATGCCTTCACCGAGGCATCGTTGCTTGCCCCGCGACAATTCCACACCAATATCTCCATGAGTGACATTGTGCTAAGATCGAGCTCTAGGATGAAAACCCTAGTTGTGTCATTCTTCTTTTTTTCTAAGATGAAAAGAAACTTTTAATAGATATCATTTTTATCTAAAATCGACCTTAATTTGATATCAATTTGTGAACTTATCATTATGCATCTAAGGACTATCAATTATTTATTCAACTCATCAATTTAATTACCTAAAATCAAACTGTAAAATTTATTTCAAAATCAAATCAAAATCAAGTATAATTATAATTATGTAATAAATGTAAATTGACTCTTTTCCCTGAAAATTAAAAGACATAAATGTACAACTATAATTATGATATCCTATTTATTACATTCGATAATTCTTTCTAATTATATTTATGATTGATATTTTTTTTTGAAACGAAATTATTTTTTGAAAGGTGAAACATAATTGTTTGTTATGAAAGGTTATAATATCAAAATATGATATTTTATTAATTTGATCGATTAATTTATGTAATACACAAATCATAGAATCGTAATTAATATCCCAAAAAATAAATTAATACACAAGTTTATTACACCGATCAAAAGGAAATTTTGATTCAAAAATTACAATTTCAAAAGGAAATCATAATTACAAATTTTGAAGTATCTTCCAATTAAAATGTTAGACTGCAATTTAAAGATAAATATTGTTACTTTCATAATACAATTGAAAAAAACCAATGGCTCTCTTAGGATTTGCAAAAACCACACCGACGGCTACGTCTCTCCGGCTACGCCATGAGATCTATGCGACGTGTGGCCTCCTCAACGTTGCTTCAAGGGTGCTCTCTGGTGGCTTCGAATCTCAGCTCTCTCCCCTTCGAGGTTTTGGTTTTCAAAGTTGTCGAGGTTGGTTCGATATTGGCAGGGTCTTGATTTCGGGTGCGGACGCGTTGAGCGGCAGCACATTTGAAGAGGTTGGATGGAGCTCTCATCCAAGACGTGCTCGCTTGAAGTCAACGCGAAGGCAGAAGTAGGACTGTGATGGGGTGGGTAATTCCGGATATAACCAATCAGTCCTTTGTATACAAACAATCTATACATACAATAACTAAAGAATCGAAATTGAAATTGATAACAAAGACGGAAAAGAAATTCACTAACTTGATCAGATAGAGGCCTGCAAACGCAGTGTCCTAAGACAGAATTTTGCCCTCACTTGTGCTTGTAGTCTGGATGTCTATCTCGAGGATACAACTATCTAGTTCAAGTTCTTGCACACGAACTTGAACCCTGACGATTTTACTCTATGTTCTTTTCCGATTTGCAATATGAGGAAGAAGCTGAAGTTCTGGAAAAATTTTGGGATGAAGAATGACGACATGAGGTCGTCCTTTTATAAGTGTCAAGCACCGTTTTTCAAAAGTCGCGATCAACTGTCGCTTCTTTTGAATTTTCATATTTATCCAAAAATTAAAATATTAATTTCATATTTATCCGAATATTAAAATATTAATTTTTCAAAATTTTAATTTAACTTCGGATTAACCAAGAGAGCCCAAGAGCCCCAAGGCCCATCTTTTGACATTTATATATTTGGGTTTTCCTTGGTAGCCCAAGGCCCAAACCCACTCATCCACTAGTGAAATCCCACATCTAGCTAGTCACCCAATTACTTCTTCTCATGTGTGATCCCTTATGAAGGGCACATATCTTACAATTTCTTCCATGTGGGACTAGTCCCACAAGTCCTAATAATTCCGAGGCTGGATTAATACTTTTGGCCGTGAGGAAACGGTTCTTTCAATTTTATCAGCTTGGAGTTTCGGTGAGGAGCTTGCTTCGGTGGTCGCGATCTAGGCGAGTCTGTATCTTTTGGGATGACATCGTCGGATCTTGTGATGACATTGTAGGTGGTGTAATTCCACGACCAAGGTTTTCTTATGGGATAGGGCTCTGTAGACTGTTTGGTTTGGGGTAGCAGATCTTGAATTGGGCCCATACTGTCGGATGTACTTCTTGGGCTCCTCTTAGTGTGTTGGGGTGCTTCTTGTGGGCCTTATATATGTTTGCCTCTGTTGGATTCTGGATCCACATTTGGGATCCGGGGGAGCTTCCTTGGATCGCTCAGGTTATCTATTTTTGGTCTTGGGATTTTGTTTTGGATTCGGAAGCCTCTCATAGGGATGACTCGTTCCTAGCCAGACTTTGCAATGATCTGGTAATATTCTTGGATTTAATGCTTATGGCTAATTGGTATGTCAAATGGTTAGCAAGATTCATTAGGGTTGACGTACCTACCACAATTGCATGCTTAGTAGTATGGTTACTCTGTCTATTATGGAATATTGTGATCCCGTTGAGATGAAAGTCAACTTACTTTTGTCGAGCTCTATGGATTTATCGACTAGTGCTAATATCTGTAATAGTATAGCACACTTTCTTGGGTATGATTGTGAACATCTTAGTGAATGGTTCACCACCGCTTCAGAGCATGTTCTGGATGCCTTCATTACGACCTTAATCGTCTTTTTTAATAAAATAATTTCCGGCTCTTCCGGATAGTAGTTTTCCTCGAAAAAAAAGATAAATATTGTTCAAGAACAAACAACTTGTGGCCGAAGTATGTTTCAAATCTCAAAAAATTAAGTCGATGAACACGACAAACATATATAACATTTGCCTTTTCAATTTTTTTTTCTTCTCACTCCAAATCGAAAAACTAAAGAATTGTATGAATCAATAATATGTCATTGCAAAATGATGTTTGAATGCCAATTATATGTCAATTTTTAACGAAAATTGAAAGGGTTATATTTTGTGTGGGAATTCGACGATTATGCATAACGAAATTATTTTTTGGGAACTCGAAATGATCATCGGATAGTTTTGTTAATCCACCAGAAATTATATTAATGGGAATTGATATGATTAATATTTAATATGATTTTATCTTGTTTTAGAGAGATAAAATTGATAAGTTTCAAAAAAATCATAGCCATTAGTTATAAGATAGATATTATTGTCTTTTTTAATATTTGATTTATTTATATTTAATATAATTATATGACATGGTAATTATGTGTCATGCCACCTTATTTTAGGGCATAAAATCATTTTCCTATGATTTTATCTGCAAATTGAGTGGCAATTAAGTTTCCTAAGCAGAGAGGTCGATTGGTTGAATCCTAAATTCCTGATAACTTGAGATCGAGACTTCTTTTGATTTAGACGGCAGTAGAATTCTCCAGTTTCCACTTCATCGATGACAATGAAACTTGAACTTGTGACCTCTACGATACTAGCTAGGTACGCGAATTAGTAAACCAACATGAAAATGTTGCATTCGAGAATTATGTATTTAGCACTACCTGAGAATCTTGTATAATATGGTGACACACTTACGCTGCTTGTCGTTGTCACATAGCAACATAGGCGTAGTCAATATAGTGAGGGGTGTCAAAATTACACTCCTCAATTTTTAGATATTCATTAATTATGTAGTTAATTTTACTTAAATATTAGTGATTTAACATAATAAAATTTATTTTGATACAGCTAAAAATTTCAAGAAAAAAAATATATTATCCGTTTTGTATTGTTAATCAATCGAATTATTCTTAAACTTATTAAGAGAAACAAAAATATTGTGTTATATAATGAAACAATTAGTAACTTTTTACATCTGTACTAGCCTACTTGATAAATAAATAGTGTAATGTTTAGTTTTTTACCATCTTAATTTGTTTATTGACTTCGGTCAAAATATAATGGTGTTTATATATTTAGTGTGTAATATGAATCTCATATTTTTTTATAGGTAAAACTTCGACATAAATAAGATTATTTGTAATTTTTTTATTTTGTTAAAAATAAAATATATTTTAACACGACTAACGGAAATTTTTGGCTATGCCACTGGATAACAATTTAGCATCATCAAATGATTGTTTCAATTGGACTGTTGGACACGTACGTACGTATACTAAAGATTATTAGCTAGAAATCTGACCGAACCATTTTAACTAGCACCACAACAAATTGGCTACTTAATTCTCATGGAAAAATCAAGCCAAATTGACGTTTGTGCTGCGGAAGTGGTTCCTAAAGCAAGTTTATCTGTTGAGTAACGGGGTTATGATCGTTATTAGGTCAGTGACGTATCATTCATTTTTTTATGATTGTTTTCATCCATTTCGTCAGGGTTAGGGTCAAAACTTTATTTATAGTAAATATCTCATTTTTCATTTTTAATAGATTTTAATGATATTACAATTTAATTGAACAATATTTTGATGATTAATTGAAGATTTTTTTAAAAAAATAATCAATTATTCAAATGTGTCACGTGACAACCGGATCAAGAGAAATGGCTAAAATTGACTCAAGGATTGATTCAGAGGAGTTCTTGTCTAGACAAGACCATGAGTGAAATTGTATTTTTGAGATTTTAAGTTTTTTGGGGCTAGATTTATGTGACAATTAGGTTAAAATTAATGACTTAACTTGCTCTTAATTTAATTTAATGTTGTCAGATCCTAGAAAAATCATGATCAATGTTGCTACCTCCGAGCTACTAAAACCACCAAGTTAAAAATAAAGGAAGCAATAGTGCCCTATAATTCATGTTAGATTTTGAATCACTTTTTTTTTTTCAATCAAATGCAATTAGTCTTTAACTCCGCTACGTACGTACATGGATCTCCACTATCTGTTATTTTTAATCAAAATTGTCATGTACTGATCTTTCCATGCAAATAATTGCATTATTAGCTAGGGAAACGATTGAATTATATATCAAGCCTTTCTATTTGAGTTGACAATAAACGTTACAAGAAAGGCCATGATAGAGGTAGTGAAACGATTTGCTTTTCCTTTAAGTTAGCTTAACAAGAAAAGTCAAGTCTCCACTCATCAATAAGCTGTACTTATATATGTTCAAATTTGCATAATGTATTGCAGGGTAGTGGGTACGTACGCAGTGTGGATCTAGGTTGATGATTCTTCAAAAGCAAAATTAAAGCGAGCATTACATGCGTTGGCACTTTGACTATTCTTAGATCGATCGACGATCTTGGATTTATAATGCTATAATGGAAATTATGGAATGGAATGGGGGATGTACGTGGTAGTGTCGTCTGTTTTTTTTCACTTTTGTTTTCCGTTGCTTTATTTGTGTCCCTTGCTTGTTATCAAGAAGATGGTTAAATACTCCATATATGATTACAAGGATTTTCCAGCTTGCTGCTTTGGTGTGGGGTGGCCATTCTGAGCTTTATGATCGAAGCACTGTTAAAGTCTTGGAGCTCGGAAAGAGTTATCACTAATCAAATTAAGAGAAACAAACAACATATCATTCAAACTCGATCGATCGATTATTACATCAGTCCACTAATCAGATCAATTAATATTGCGTTTTGGTAGTGATGACACATTTCAGAAACTTGCTAGGTTATAGCCAGGGCGGAGCTAGTTTTGATAGTGTTCATATAGGTTATACAACCTATGTCACTAAGCACTCGTGCGTGAGCGGGCATCGAAACCAAAATTGGAGCCATCAACTCATTACCGAAGGAGCAAGCAAACTTAGTTAGTTTGTGTTTTGAGAGTTCTCTATTCCACATTGAAGAAATGTAAGAGGAGAAGGCATCCCGTACTTATAAAAAGGAGCCTCCCTCCCCACTTAAACCAAGTCATTCATAACCTATATAGTACTTGAGCCTACTTTCTATTGGGCTCGAGATACATAGTTGAGGCCCAACGAGGCACAAGTGGAGTAGCAAATTGGTGAACCACTATAAATATTTGTGTTGTTTACTTATTGTTATTTATCGCTACTTAGTTATTTTCGTTCCATATCTCGAATACTAGTTATTCCCGATATGAACAGATAGTTAAGAGGATCCCAAAAAAATTTTAAGCCAAAATTTTGAAAAGTGAAAAAAAAAAACTGAAAAAGATGGTATTTTGTTGGGTTGGTGAGTCTAGGGGTCATCATTTGGCCCGTGGGCCTCGTGGGCCGGTGGAGGCCCGCAAGCCCGGCCCGACCCGCAAAAAAGCCCGCCAAGGTGGTTGGTGGGCCGACCATGGTTTAGAGATCTAAAGCCCGGCCCGGCCCGCGGGCCCGGCCCGCCAAAAGCCCGTCAAGGCCCATTAGGCCCGGCCCGTCAAAGCCCGTTAGGCCCGGCCCGTCAAAGCCCGCACACATATTGACATATATCATTAAATCATTTAATGAATTTTAATCATTATACAATTTATACCTAGTTAATGTTTACCTACACACATATTGACATATATATATATATAAAATATAGTGACTAGTAGTCTAATAGACTAATACTATATAGATATATATTTTACATTTGTGTATATATATTAATATATTACATATACATGGATAGATTGAATATTTGAATTCCATATATAATTAAATTTGTGTATCTATTTTACTATTAAGTCATTATTTAAAGTTTAGCATAAGTTAGGGTTTAGGTTTAGGGTAAATTAGGGTTTAGGAGATTAAGATTTATGGTAAGTTAAGGTTTAGGAATTTGAGGTTTATGGTAAGTTAGGGTTCCGGTTCTAGGATTTTATTGTAATTTTTTTAGGGTTTAGGGTTTGGGGTTTAGGTTTTAGGGTTTAGGGTTTAGGGTTTAGGGTTTAGGTCCAAAATTTATAAAAATTAGGGACGGCCTACTTAGAATATTATGAATAACCAATCCAACAGTCAATTTTTTATATATATAAGATAGTAGTACGTATATCATTATACCTACACTTATATATATAATATAGTGACTAGTACTATATATATATTTTTTATATTTGTGTATGTCTATATTAATATATTACATATACATATATTGATCAAATATTGGAATTCCATATATAGTTATATTTGTGTATCTATTTTACTATTAAATCATTGTTTAGAGTTTAGGATAATTAAGTTAGGGTTTAGGTTTGAGGTAAGTTAGGGTTTAGGGGATTGAGATTTAGGATAAGTTAAGGTTTAGGAATTTTGAAGTTTAGAGTAAGTTAGATTTTAGGTTTTAGGAATTTTGAGGTTTAGAGTAAGTTAGGGTTTAGGGGTTAGGGTTTAGGGGTTAGGGGTTAGGGTTTAGGGTTTAGGGTTAGGGTTTCATTGTAATTTTTTTTATCGATTTACACAGTAAAACAGTAAATATAATAGATGGTTCAGATTAGATCTTGTAATTTTTCAATGGTGAGAGTTTAATTGAGAGTGTGTGAAATGACATCAATACCCTTCTCTTATATATTGCTTATTTTTCCATGGAGAAACTAGATAAATTAAATTTTTATATCAATTTTTTTGACACTATGAGATAGATATGTAATTTACAAGAATGTGTGTTAAAATTTTGATCTTAAAAAATTCCTTTAGGGATGAGTAATTTATGTTTTAGTTGTAAGGGTACTACGGTCACATTTAGCGAAACTCATAGATGTAGGTCTAAATCAAGTCCAAAATTTATAAATTTTTAACGGCATGCTTAGAATATTATGAACAACCAATCTGACAGTCAGTTTTGTAAAATGATGATACATGATCGATTACGTTTCACAAAGGACTTTCAACCCATATAACCAAAGAATAAAGGTAAGAACATTAGTGAGCATGTAGAGAATTCAAGCAATATAAGAATTAAAAATGTTTTAACAATAAAGAAGGCCATATATAATAGTTCACCTTGTAATAAAAGACACCGTACGTAAAAATTAGCATAATCGAAGTACGTTTGGATCCCAGTCAATACAATTAAACAAAATTTGTGAAAACACTAAAATACACTCATCTTATTTTCCTTATTTTCCTATGGGGGGAGTAGATAAATCAATTTTTTATGTCATTTTTTTTGATACTATGAGATAGATATGTATTCCATAAGAGTATGTGTCCAAAATTTGATGTTAAAAAATTATTTTCGGGAGGGGTAATTTCCGTTTTAGTTGTAAGAGTACTATGGTCACATTTGGCGAAATACATGGATCGATGTCTAAATCAAGTCCAAAATTTATAAAATTTTAAATGCATGGTTATAATATTCTAACCAATCAATCTAACGGTCAATTTTATAAAATAATTAAACATGTCCGATTAAGTTTCACAAAAGTATTTCATTCCATATAACAAATGAACAAACATAAGAACATTAATATACATATGGAGAATTCAAGCAATATAAGAATTAAATATGTTTTAATAATAAACGAGGACATGTAGAAAACTCCATCTTATAGTGATAAACATCGTACGTAAAATTTAGACTCGTCGGAGTACGTTTAAACCCCGGTGCATGGATGAAGGTTATGTTTATTTTGAAATGTCTTATTTTTTTAATAATTAAAGCCCGATAGGCCCGGCCCGCAAAAGCCCGCAAAGACCCGGCCCGCAAAAGCCCGCAAAAGCCCGCAAAACCCGCTTGAATGGGCCGGGCTCGGATCCTTATATAAAAGATAAAGCCCGGCCCGGCCCGGCCCGCATATATTAAAATGTTATTGAGGCCCAGCCCGGCCCGGCTATACATGGGCCGGGCCGGGCCGGGCCGGGCTTTTTGCCGACCCCTAGGTGAGTCGAACTTGAGATCAAGTGGGCTCATATCAAAAGTTTTTACCACCAAACCAAACTTGTGCCTAATGCTTAATTGAAACTAATAGGTATATATACAAAACTTATAGGGGCCGAGGTCTGAACTCGCCTAAACGTGCCTTCGCCCCTGGTTATAGCCTTAAAAAGATACAAGCATATATATGTGTGTGTGTACACACACACGCTAATATGCATAGGAATCGAAGATCTCTACCCTTTTCCTATTCCAAGTAGGTAAAGGTTACTTGCTGAATCCAAGCTGATGATGATGTATGCCCTGCTCCAGTCCATCTTTTACTGCTCAACCGAATATATATAACTAAGTTTCCTGGTTAATTAGGGATAGATTAACATATATAAGTAAACGTACCTCATGTCATGAGTCGCACGGACTAGAGACATGATCATAATGGAGAGGCATTCTATCAATGTTATGTTGAGCATGAAAGACACTTGGCACCCCACACCAGCGGAGAAAACACAGTTTTACTCATATTAACCCACTTAAAGTTGAGAGTCAGCCGCCATGGAATTAGTCGTCGGCGTGTTTACGATGAAGAGAATGTAGTAGGTCTCAAAACCAGAAGGATTAATCTCTCTAGCTTTACAAATTTAGACTACAGGAGTGAGCGTCGAAAGAAAATCTGCAAGTCTCTTGCATGCATGGGTGTCCTAGAAGATGACCACCCAAAAATAGTCGATAAGATATTTCAGGTGGTTGACGTGACAGTCACCCCTCAGGTGCCGATTTCTGTGAAAATAATAAATAAGATAGAACGCTTCCCCGACGACGAAGACGAAGACGATGATGATAGGGTTAGGATTAGGAGGGAGTCAATGCAAACATACAGACCAAACTTTGTTACTGCTGCTAAATCATCAATTGAAGGTTTGGCGGAAGTAAGACTTGATGTACATGGTTTGGAACTAAAGGCTATCACCAGACAGACGCCATTATGTGTTATTTGTATGAAGCGTCTGAAACCGAGGCGCAATAAAGGAGGAAGAGGAGGAATCAAGAAGGATAAGCGACCTATGATGGTTACTCTTTACTCGTTTGCCTTGGCTTCACCATTTTCATGGAGATTATATTGTGCGGTGGCTGGAGATCAATCACCGCTTCCTCATGTGCCGATATCCAATGCCAATCGCGGAGTCAAGCGCATGCGCGGATCTATGTACAGGTTAACTGGGTTGCAGCCCATGAAAGAATTGGGAAAACGTTGTAGTATTTTTTATGATGTATGAATGATTGATAATCAGTTGGTAAAGTAAGTTTGTGTAAACTTCGAGATAAGTGGTTTCGAATCCCGGCTCACTCCTTTTATTTCCTTTACTCCCATTTTTCTTCCTCGGTTTCCAGAAGTCACATTTTATTTGCTTTATTTTCATTTTCTCTTTCTTAGTTTTCAGAATTTTTATTGTACTTCTTGTTATTGTACTCCATTTTTCTTCATTAGTTTTTAGAAGACACCTTTAATTTACTTTATTTGATTATTTTCATTTTCTCTTCCTTAGTTTTTAGAATTTTCATTGTTTTTCTTGTTCTTGTACTCTTAATTTCTTCAAAAATTTCCTCTATTATTTTTTTTATATAATGAATAAAATTAGCCCACCCTAGGTTATATTCCTAGATCCGCCACTGGTCAATCGAGCCATCAAAACCCTAACCTGATTCTTTTTTTTTTTTTTTCTGAAAACACTTGATCTTTTCTACTTAATGCTATGCTTTAATTCCAAAGAGAATTAGGCCTCGTTTGGTTTGTAGAATGCAAAGGAAAGTGTTTCCACTTCCCTTTCCCTTCATTTGGGAAAATGAATCCGAGGGTGGGTGGTGGGAACAATTTTTCCTCCAATTTCTTCTTATTCCGGGAATCGGTTTCCTCTCATATTCCTTTCCTGGGTTATACCAAACACTGAAAACACCCCAGTTTCCTTTGTTTTCCCTTGGATTCGGCCAACCAAACGAGGCCCTACAGAAACAACTGAAAGTGTGTTGGAATTTCACTATGTTCGTTTGCTTCAAAAAAATTGTATATATGTTATTTGAATATGATTTCATTTGTAGAATTTGAAGAAGATTGTATATTTCCACCACCCCTCTCCAGTTGTTGAGTTTTCATCTGGGATGAGATGATAATCAACTCTTCTGTACAGGTTTCTTTTTGTACGTCATTGTATTTATAATAGGCAGCTCCAGCGCGAGAATGGAAGCAGTCTATCCCTATTGTTTTGTTCTATATTGCGGCAAGATATATAATATATTTACAGAGTAGAAATAATGTCCAAATGCCATTTCTCTTCAATGTCGAAACGTGTATTGAAGCCGTAATCCATTGGAGTATATATATGATAAATGTTTCCTTTTCTTTATAGCATAAGCCGGCATCTTTAATTGTACATAGTTGATCATGTCAAATAAAAATGGAACCCAAATCTCGGAAGCTGGTGCTCAACAAAACTCAATGAACTGAAAAGACCGAGTAGATTGTTGAAGTATACAACAGAAGGGATTATTAATGAAAGTAAAAAAAATGACACGATTACATTAATGAACTCTACAGAGTTTTCAATTCGTATACAAATGATGATGACTTCACTGAAAGTAAACCAAGGCAGAATTTCAACGTATGAATTCCTATAGGAGCTACTATCGAATTGCATAGTTCGTAAGATATGTGAAACCATGTTGTTCAAAGAGCTAAAGCAGCCACAATTAAACATACTTTGCATCAGAACTAACATACAAAAGCTAACTTTTATAAAACGCTCTATTTTGTACGCGCACGAGAAAAAACTCAAATATTTTTCCCTTTGCTTATGTCCGGCGGCCCAGGATTCCATGGTGGCTGCGGCCTCATCAAAGCCACTTGGGTGCGGCCGGACGGGAGAGACGGCCATTTGTGACCGATGGTGAGAGCCATGACCAGAGTTTAGGTTTTTTAGATCTGGAGTAGAGGTGTTGGAGATCTTGTTGCCGAAACGATGTCGTGCGGCGTCGGAGCAACGATATGGGTGGAGGGTATGGTGATTCGCGTTCGATCTCCATCTTTTCTGGTTGTTCTCGTACGCACAAGCTGGTGCATGGAGTTGAGCAATTTGGGATCTGTCAGAGCTGGGATCTGATGCTCGAGTTGCTTGCTCCGGTGTTGCTCTACTATGTTGGTAGTTGCTTGGTGTTGGTTGATCGAGGAGTATCATGGATGTTATTTGGATTAACTGATGTTGACCACCGGTGGTTGTCCGGAGACAGTGTGAAGGCAGCAGATAATCCTGCATCTTTGGGCTGGATTTATGACCCATGGTATGGTTTTGTTGGGCTCTGGGCATGGGAGATTATCCTAGACCCATATTTCTTTTATTTACATAACTTAGTTCAAATAATACTCTTGGTGATCGTCTGTATTGTCAAGTGGTTTGTACCCTTTGTGGTTGCTCTACTAGTCTTGCTCAGGTTGGCTATACTGGCTATAGCCAGGAATAGTTTACATTATTGTCACATTATCCCATATATTTTCGCTTCAAAGATTAGTCAACGTCACACTGGTACACGTTTTTCTATCCCAACCTCAATGAAATGAGAGGATTGGCCGAGGATGCTTATGATTGTCAACTATTTGTGCAAGTCACTCATTGCGACGATTATGGGTGCTCACACATGAGTTTTTTAACCACCATTTTTTTATCTCTTTTGGTTTTGTTGTTCTTTGTTGTGCTTTATGATTTGGATCCTGGATCCAAATCGGCAGTCATAGTTTCTCCTTGGTTCCGGTGGTAGAGAGGTTGTTAATGTTGATTTTGGTGATCTATTGTGTGTTTTGGGATATTGTTGATGTCGACATGGATTATATTCCAAGAATTCGACTCATTTGACGACGTTTTCGTTGACCGTTGCGCGACAGTTTGTGGCTGTGTGACATGGAGGCAGCGACAATAGTAGTTTAAATTTAAAATATTTTATTTTTATTTTTTAAGGTTGCTCTATTTACCTTGACACTAATAGTTTAGGTTTGAGAGGTAATTTTCTTACTTTTAACTTACCTTATTGTAATTTTTTCTACTCTTCCCTCCACCTTCTTTTGCCCTTCAATGAATTCGTTCATTTCCAAAAAAAAAACATAGAAAAGCTAAGCATTGAACAAAGACAATGATTACCTAAACCAAGCAGCAAAGATTATATCCTCACGTGGAACTGAATGTATCCAAAGCAAAGACCTGAGAACGGAGGTGATTCATGAATCATAAGCAACTAATATGAATAGTAAACCACCCAGATAGTTTAATTTATAGATAGTTCAATCAGCCATAAATTCCTTATCAATTTCTCAAAGCTTTCCTCTGTATTCCACCGAACATAAACCCAAAATCAAACGTAGCACCACAATTAACGGTTTTGATTGAAGTAGCTTGGATAGATTAGAAACAACGGAGGGTCAGGGAATTCAAAACAAACTAACGAAAGCCGAGATATTATATCATGACACTGGTAAAAGAGCAAAACCCCAAGAAAATCAAAGAAATTACAAAGAAACCAGTCGTGAACAGTGAAGCAGGTGCTCACCATTGTTATGTCGTAAATTATGTTACGAAATGACATTCTACTTTTATCTGTCACATCGAATTAACTGTAGTACTATTTATACATTTTAATATTATTACCAAGTATAAACGAAGGTTTCACTTCTTATAGAAAAGGTGTCAAAACATGGAGAACAAAAAGGAAAAGGAACTGGGCCATCACGCAAAGTGCCCAAACTTAATCAATGGATCTTCATCTGCATTTGAAACTCGAACATACATACAAGAAAAGGATAACAAACATGCATCCAGTCAGAACGACAGTCAAACTTTTTGCAGACAAAGTTAAAGTCAGATTCAGAAATGATATTCAATTTAGGTTTTTGGCAAATGCTAAAATCAATGGTCCAAAACGAAAAACTTGGGAGAGTATAATTTCAAAAATATAATACACTAGGTGGGTGGCCGCCCCTTGGGGCGGTGATATACTACTGTTTCAGCAAGTAATAGAACACAAATGGAGACAATAGAAAGATGAAACATGGTAGGAGAAAGATGAAACAGGGTAAGAGAAATGTGGATATATAAAAAATAATGATCTATTTATAGCACAAATACACGGGATCGAAGCTGCATTGAAGATAGTGAACTCTTGCATTCAAAACTATAGACCCTCTTTATAGGCCAATTGTCACGCAATTTTTTGACAACGTGAAATTATAAGATGAAACTTCAACAATAAAACAAACTTACAAAATTATATACGTTGTTCAAACATTTTATTTGAAAATTTGCTGTTACTAATGAACACACCTTAAGTTTTTATAGACCAACAAAACTAATGAACTCAGACTCGACGATAGATTCCAATAGCACCAAACCAAGCCTCCATTATTAGCAACATAATGAGGTCATTGTGGGAAATGAAGGGTTCTATAACGAATGTTGTGATGGGCTATTTGCGCTTCACATTTTTGACATATAAATTAAAAAAATACTCACTGAGAAAAGGATACAATAAGTTGCCTAAAAGTTGTAAAACAGAAATAACTCATATATTAATGAGGCAATATATAGGACAAACAAAGTACCTCCTTGCCTAGAAAGTGACGATACCAGCGAAATCTAGATTCAAGGCAACCAAGCCCTTCTTTCCATGCTTTCCAAACAGCTTGTCAAGCTTGGCAACCCATTCGAAGGTAGATAGCCAAGACTCCTTCTCAAATAGCTCATTGAAATAAATAAATTCAGTCACCTATAGATCATGCCAGAAACAAAAAAATACTAAGTTCAAATGCACAACAAATATGTGTTCTGCAACATCATAATAGATAACTCAAAACCTTGAAGTGTATATGTGATTAGATATTTGTCTAAAATTGAGATCTCTAACAACTTATAAGTTCTTATTATTTAACTTCACTGCGGCCAGATTAAATTGTCATTTACACAACAATTTTGAAGAATTTTTAAGATCTAAAATGCTGGAGCAATCTAAATCAAACAGAGATAAAAATAAATAAAATAAAGAAGAAGGCTGACCTGGGCAGATTTGAGAGGCAATTCACGACTCGCGAGTCTACGCTGCTGTACACGCACATGCACGCAGATTTCCTTAGCACCGACATCAGCAAAGGGGTCTGCATTTACAGAACACAGAACACAAATGCATGTACCCTTTAGATTATGCCATATTTTGTACATATAAACCATGTCCTCCAAAGTGTAATGGCTAACTTCAGAGTTTACTTACCAAAAGTAGATGGGACTTGACTTCCAAGTTCAGACATGAATCTTGACTGTTGGACATAGACAATATGATCACCGACAAAGGATTTTTCTAGTTGAAATATAACATCAAATTTGCACTATAACAAAGAAAAACCAATCAATTAAATTCTCCAAGCATATCACCAAATAATTGAGTCAATATCAACCAAAAGTATCTGAATTAAAATTACAAAAAACAAAGAAAAACAACATGTATATGTACTATAATAGATAGCTGTTTTTCTGTATGGCATTGTAAATAGACCTGACTTGTTGTCGTCGTTCATTGTTGCAATTTGAAGCCCTTGCGTGAAGGAGAAGCTTCTTTGAGCTGCAAATTTATATTGAGGAAACTTAGTCTAGCTATACTAATGATTAAATATTATAACTATAACAACATTATTCTTAGCAAAAAAAAAATAACTTTGACAATACTATCAATAAGCTTACCTGAGGAGTGTTGCACATAACACCATCCACAGTTACCATTCAGTCACCTATTCAAAATTAAATCTGTATACTATAGAAAGGAAAAAATGTGTTGTAATTATTTACATTCTTTTTCTTTGAAAATACGTCCCAAAATTAATCGAAAAAAATTATATTGACTACTTATATTTGATTTAATCATGTACTATATTATATATTTTGCAAAACATCCTTGTAAACTATATTTTTTGTATAATTATTTGGTATATCATCACCATTATTTATCATAATTTTTAGGCCTTTTTTTGATGTAACTCTCGATAATGCAACATATAATTGTCCGTGACTAAAAACTGGTTCGGTCAAATATATTCCAACTTGATTTAATGATTGACCCTGACTTTTGTTGATTGTCATTGCATAACAGGCTCTGACAGGGAACTGTCGTCTCTTGAATGTAAATGGCCATTTAGTTTCGTTTGGGATTAGCACAATCCTTGGAATGTAAACTTTTTCTCCAATATTAGTCCCTGTTAATATTTTTGCCTCTATAATTTTATCTAACAACTTTGTTACAATCAACCGCGTTCCGTTGCACAAACCCTGTATTTGATTTAAATTTCTTAACAACATAATTGGCATTCCAATCTTTAGTATAAGTTCGTGTGATGGTAAGCCGCTGAATTCAAGCTTATTCAAAAATTCAATAGGATACAAAATACTGTTATCGGTGTAGATAGCAGAATTGAAAGAAATTGAATCAGAACTAAAGTATGTTCTTTTATCACCAGGTAACAAATTAATTGCATATGTATTTATTTCATGTACAGTTGTATTTCTGGGTGTGACGATGACACGCTCTCTCAAATAACTTGTATCATCATATTTACAATCAAAGTTTGGATAAGTTGCCATAAAAATTGACTTGATAGGATCAGAAGTGGAATGAGTCAGTAAATCATCAGGAATATGAATCCAAGATGTATCAGAATCATTTGTAGGAAAATTTGATTGCAATCGACCCTCACCTATTTGTAGCATCCATTCTGCAAAATTTGTAATTTCGTTTTTTTCAGCAATCGTTAATCCGATCGATGACAATCTCATGTTTTCTGTTAAACAAAATACCTTAAGATGAGGCCACAAATATGAATTATTCAAAGATGCATCAATAACATCACTTTTGCTTCCTCCTTCTATAATAGGCAAAGTCTGTCTAAAATCTCCGCCAAACAAAATTGTTTTTCCTCCAAATGGTATCTCTTTCTTTCGATCCTCAGAGTTAACTGACAAAATATCCCGCAGCGTTTTATCCAAAGACTCAATAACACATTTATGACACATCGGAGCTTCATCCCAAATAATCAGCTCAGCTTTTTCAAATAAATCTGCAAGATGTGTTTTTTTATTTATCGAACATGCTAAATCTTTATCTATAATCGGCTTTATTTTAAAACGTGAATGAGCAGTTCTGCCTTTCGGAAGTAATAAGGAAGCAATTCCTGATGAAGCGACGGCTAAAACAATTTTTCCCTCAGATCTGAGCTTATTAATTATAGTATTCCACAAAAAAGTTTTTCCTGTTCCGCCACTACCATAAACAAAAAATGATTTTTCATTTTTTTGTTCCACAGCTTCAATCACTTCATCATATATAATTTTTTGACACGTATTTAATTTAGTAATCAATTCACAATGTGCATGTTTAAGTATCTCACAATCAAAATCCAATTCCTCTCTCATCAATCTATTATTTAACTCTTGTATCTTTTCAATTTTAGGCATTGACAAATGATGGTCTTTCAGAGAACTGGATGACATGTTGAACAATTTTTCAAGTTCGTGTAAAACACTATTTTTCAAATCATCCTCAGGTACGGTAAACTTGGGCGTGTTAAATTCCTTTTGAATTTTGTTTAAAATATCATCAGACATGCTCAACCAATGTGCATCAAGCAGAGATTGTGGATTCGAGACATCACAAAAAAGAATAATGGTAACAAATAATTGTCTAATCTGAGAAGCAGTCGCAGTAAATGCAGATTCAACCAATGCATCATTCCATTCTTTATCATCATCTAACAATCCCAATGCTCGACATGCTTCTTGAAAAGTGGAGTAAGTAATTCCATTAACAGTTCTGATCCACTCGAAATTGTGACATCCCTTCTGAATATTCAACAACATTCGCAGATAAAATAATTCACCTGCAATCGGTGGTACATGCGCAATTCTTCCAATAACGTCATACCGTTTTTTTCTTGGATACCATATTTTGCCATCACTGTCCCAAACAAACTTAGTAGGAAATTGAACATAAGTTAAATTAGATGCATCCTTATAAACAGTGTTCGCATGAAACCAAGCAATCAACATAGTACATTCATTATTCGGATTTTCCACAACTTGTTCAAGAGATTGGCCTTCATTGAAAAAAACAGTCTGCTCATTTGGCAAATGAATTTTTAAGTACTGCACCGCAGGATATCTGGAATGAATGGAAAATTCAAACAATCGCCACACAGATTCATGAGGAGTTAAATATCGACAATTTAAATAATTTTGGATTTCATCATTCACATTATCTTGAACTAACACTCGAGCTCTATCTGGACCTTTATTTATATACTTGAATAAATATTTTATTAACATGGACTGAGAACATGATTCAACATTTATGTGTGCGTTATACCTCAACAACAAAATTGGATTGTATGGAACAACAAAATTATTACCAACGTGAATTCCGTGCTTAATTGTAAACTTTGAATCATCATCACGTCTTCTATATTGAGGAGCCTTGATTGCATGAAAAATAGTGTCAAAAATGTATGATTTTGGAAATAATTTTGTACATTTACCATCTCGCATGCACGGTGAATTTAGATTCAATCGTCCGCAAGGCCCATGTATCATAAATTGACTAACTATCTCAAAAAGTTGTGGATTGATGTACTCATCTGGTAATTCAGCAGAAATAATGGAATCTATATCTGTCGATGTATGACACTTGTATTCTTTCTGGAGCCAAAAAAGTAAATGAGCATGGGGCAATCCTCGTTTCTGAAATTCAATTGTACAAACATGTGCTTGAATAGGTCCAAAAGGTTCTCCTGATTTAATGAATTCAATCATATCATCCACTTTAATTTTGAAGATTCGACAAAGAATATCTGGTCTGTCTTCCGCTTTGTAGCCAGGTTTTTTTTCAAAATATCTAACAATTTCCGGCCATCTAACATTGCAAGTGAAAGTTATGAACAAATCCGGATTGCCATAATATCTACAAATTGCCATCGCATCTTGATAATTATTTAACATATCTCTTGGACTGCCAGTATGAGTACTTGGAAGAAAAATTGTCTTTCCCACATCAGAACATCGAGTAACACCATTTGATGCAAAAGTAGATAATTCATTATATTTTTCGCACTTTAATAATGGTTGATTATTCCTTATATATTCCAAGCGATTTTCCTCAACAGTCGCATATGCATCAACTAAATATTGTTGAAATAATCTACCACCTTTCAATAAAGTCCCTGAATCATTTGATCTATCATGGATGTAATAACGAACAAATTTTATCATTGTCAATTTTGTCCTTTTCCTCTTACGATTTGTTTCAGTACACTCCAATAACATATTTATTCTAAATCCATCCTCACCATACGGGAAAAGCAATGGATATTGCAACGACATTAATTTTGGATTTATCTTGGATATTCGTTTCATATGTCCATCAATTGATCGCACAATGATATCTCTATTAGAGTTAAACTGACCAATATCGCCAACAATCAAACCACCAATTTCATTACCACTGGGCAATTCATATTGTTTTCCATCTATTAGTTGACGATCAAGTAGAGTCATACTAAAATCACGTAATGAACCACTTTCATATTCATCCCTGACCGATCGATATTTTTTTACCAAATCATTAATCTCATCAAACATATTTGATAATTGTTCAACAATGGTAGCATCGATTTTCTTATTCTCATTATTAGGATCAACAGCATTAATACGGTTCTTAATCTCATTTTTCGTATCGTAAACATACAATTGTGAATACTTGGGACATTCAGTTGCAGAAGGTAACACAGATCCCATCAAATGACAAACTTGACCACAAATTTTAAATACATAAGGAGCACCACCACTATTTATCTTATAATCAATTTTTGCACCCATAGATGTAAACGCAAACATAGAATTATAAACTCGAATATTCTCACGAAAAATAGTGCTTTCACGACCATTGATCGGATTTAATAATTGATCAAGAATAAAAGGAGTTGGATTTGACAATGGAAGTTTAACTTGTCCTTTTTGGCAACAATTTGTATAAGCTAATTGATTTTTGATCTTATTCTTTAAAGCCTCATCTGCCCAAAAAGAAGCGTTGCAATGAAGGCACGTGTAAAAGTCATCGCCAAAATCCTTATAATTTACAATCACACCTGTATAACAAATATTCAGATCATTGATCAGAAATTGCAAAAAGATTTTTCATGAATCAAAAAATATAATTTAAAACGACATTCACCTTGGCGACTTCTTTGATACGATGCTTGACCAAAAACAGTCGGCTCTAACACTATTTTTCCAATTAGCAAACACTTGTTAGCTTTATGTAAATATATTGAACCAAAATGAAAAATAGCAAGTGTATATATACCTGATCTATTTTCACCAGCTATATCTGCGGGCAGGGCATCAACATCACTTTCACACTCTGTTATCTGATTAAGTGCTATCCTCGATTGATTACTTGTACCCTCACTCTGGAGACTTGACAATGATGCATTACATGCTATGAAGTTATTTTGTACATTGTCAGCATTCTGTAATGACCTTTGTCTCTTGCTTGAAAAGCGTCTATCTCCTCCACATGGATACACATTACTATCGCTCTGTTTCATCGCCACCACAGATTTCAAATTTCTCTTTCGCCCCATGCCTACAAAACCATATATATAAATAATTAACCTAATATTGAGCCCAAAAACATTAACTTTGTTAAATTCAATTGCTAGGATGTCTACACAATGAAGCGCATAACAAATATTGCTGGACAACAAAACTTGACCAACATCAAACATTATTACTTGCAGATAAAAAAATATGAGCAATTTGATTGTCATTGTGTTAAAACCAAGAACTATGATCCATTGTAACTACTGTTATATCAACAATAGACCCCAATGTTAGTAACTATAAGAACATTTGACAATTGTCACAAAAGAATGTCATCACACATGAAATGCCCAATCAAAATAATATGGTGACAACCAACCAAATGAATGACAAATTCACCCAGGACAGATAAAATGTAAAGGCGAAATAAAAACACACAGAAACAAAGAAAAACTGCAAAAACTTGACCACGGATCAGGCATATCAATAACCATAAAAGCAACAGAAACACACTACATTCTATGGGGATATCGCAAATTTCTACCCCCAATATCTCAAAATTACCATTACGTCAAATGTCCTCAATAGGCTCGACATACATAACAACTCTCACATCACACTGATTATAGGTTCATTCTGATATTAACCACCAAGAACAATCCCAGATCTAGGAAATTTGTGGCCCCAGTTTCAATAATGACTCGAAAAATTGGAAACACAAACAAAAAGACAGTTCAAAAAATTTTTTGGTACCTAAACTGAAAACCAACTCAGTTTTAAGCATGATTAAGCTCATATTATCTTAAAATTATTCCATATACTACAATTTAAAAAAAATTACATAAATAAAAAAAACAATACAAAACATTGATCACCTTGGCGGCTTCCTTGATGCAACGCTTGACCAAAAATAGATGGACATGAGTCTGCATTTCCTACAAACCAAGTCATACTTATTATTGCAAAACTATTGTTTAAATACAGTCATAGCAGGAAAACTTTATATATTAATTACTACCTGATGTATTTTCAGAATCAATATCCATGTCTACTGCAGTGGACATAGGCAAACTTTGATTCTTGTCTAAATAAACAAATCTAGATCCACCGAACACCTCATCTTGAAAATAGCTCCATGGCGATGCTGTCTCATGGCATGCAAAAGATTCTTGACATATATCTTCAGAATGATCATATGAAAATTTCCTCTCTAGGCCGCTACAAAAATCTTTTTTAATAGACATATCTATAAGACCTGTGACACAATGAACGACGAATTACCTTCCAGCAGCAACATGTCTAAAATTATCAATATTTGATATGCACAACATAAGACTTAACCACACAACATAAAAAAGGGATTAACATTTGTTGAAAAAAAAGTAACATTATCAACCAAACATCCACCTAATATACCATCAAAATTCTTTGAAAAATAGCAGCTAAATAGATAAGAAGCAATTGAAGACCTGAAAATCTAGTCTATTATTTGAATCAATTTCACATTTTATAGAATAGAAAAAATCGAACCACCACAGTATAATTAATTAACAACTATTCATAGATTTTTATTAGAAAGTAGTTATGAACCAAACATTCTCACTATATACATAGATAAACCAAAATAAAGAAAACACAATGTAAGAAAGATCACATACGCAATGAAACACCATGAAACCAAGATCTAAAGATAAGAAAACATAAAATCATAATAGACATAAACAAAATCAGAGAGAAGTGTCAGTACAATTAGAAATTAGAAAGATAACAAACAATATAAAATCAATTGTTGACCACTATTTAGCACGGAAGCCATCCTTATCAAACACATAGGTTTTCAGTGAAGTTATATGTTCTGGTAAATCAATACTTAAAAATCTCAGCCCAGAAAAAATAGTAAGGGAGTCATAGTATTGTGTTTTTACGCTACTTGCTAACTGATAAAGTTAACATGACACAGATGCAAAAAAGAAAAAGAAAAAAAGAAAGAAGCCCAACAGAGAAAACAAAAGACGGATTATCATGGCAAACTGTATTACACAATACATAACATGTTCCATATTATAAATTGTATGCATAATCATAAGAAAAGACTCACCAAAATACAATAAGAGAAACCAACAACACCTAAACTTCAATGCGATATAAGAAGCACCGAGATCCAACCATTGACAGATGAAGATCCCCAGAAAGAATAAAACATAAAAAAGTAAATCGATACGTCTCAATGTGCATCATTATGTCATAAAATCCAAATACAGAAGAAGACTCACGAAAACCAATTATTAAACCAGCAAAATGAAAATAGAAGCTAAACACTGATAAAATTCAAAGTTGTCTACACAAATCAAAGAAAAAGATAACAACAAAACATGATCTAATTAGCACCACAACCCAAAAAGAAAATAAACAATGCACATAAATCAATTTGAAATTGCTTCATAATCTCACTTTTCCAAGGCAAAAGAGGCCCTAGAAGCTTAACTCAAAAAGAAGAATAGGAAAAAAAAATCCAATTAGCCCAAAAGAAAAAGAAAACGCAAGAAAAAGACCTAAAAGGAAGCAGAGGTACCACATACGAAAAAAGGCTCACAAAAACACAGTTACCTAAAGCAGAAAGAGGCACCAAAATAGAACAGAAGCCCATGAGCATACTGGCGAACAAAAAGCAGATAAATCATATGAAAACATAACAAAACAACTGCACACCAGTTTTGATTCAAACGATCTAAGCCTTATGAATAGCCCTTAGCTTCTCCCCTAACTGAGACGGTAACTTTACTAAAGAGAGCACAACGATTGATCGACCTTGAAAAATGAAAATAAAAGAGGAGCCCATGAGCAAACATCGATAATAATCAGACGCAACCCAAACAAAATCCAAAAAGTGATCAATCCAACATAAAGCAAATGGATATAGACATTTGTTTACATCCCCAATTTTTTTTTAATGTCTTCATTCATCTCCATACTTCAAATATTAATTCAAATCTTAAAAGTTTACCCAAAAACCTCAATAAAAAAGAAAATGACCTCTTCAAACTCAAGAAAATAGAGAAGTACAGAAAATGTCGTAGAATCTTATATATTTTGGACAGCATATGCATTCAATACCTAAGAGAAACCAACGCAAATAAGAGGAAAACCCAGAATATTATATGCATACATGCATGCACAAACAACATCGGCCACTTTTCCCAAATTGGGGGTACAAATACTGTAGCAAAAGAACATAGGACCAAAAGCTTTATACACATACAAACAACATCTGTTTTTTCTCAAAGTGAAGAAACAAAACTTTAAGAACCCCAACGTTTCTCTTTTTGCGAACCAAAAATTGGAAGGGCCATGCTAGGAACCTGAGCCTTCTAACGATAACTATACACAATAAACCAAAAGCTGAGCCTTCTAATTAATGGATTCAAGGGGTTGTACTGAAGAGGTTCAAATTGATAAATGGCCGTAAAAAGTGTTAGAAGGTGTAGTGCAGCAAGAAACTACTGCTCAGTCGTCTTAAAAAAGAAAAAAAAACACTTGTAATACAATAGAATATGTACATGTAAGTGCTAACAAACCAGTCAGAATTCAAAGTCCTCCAAAGCTCACTAAGAATTACAAAGTAGTAATAGTAGCAGATTGCATCACACATGACAATGTTTTGAGTAAATATCATATAAATATATGCACGGACATTTTTATTTGCATATACTTGTAATCTGTGCTTGCATGATGTGCTCAAGGAATCCAAAGACATTCGAAGAATAACTTAACACTCCTATAATTACAATCACCTGAAGCTAAACTATTTGCTGAGTCCAAAAGTGCATCTTGATCTAGGAACATACAAACCAAAGTACATCCAACAGGAACATACCAACCAAATTAAGGAGAATAGGCATCAATCCAAGTTAAATCAAACCACAAAGAACAAATATTGGATCACTGTACAAATAAGAAGAGAATCAAGAGATCAATCAAAAACAAAGCTCACCAAAGTGAAGAGGTGATTAGAGGGCGAGAGAGGGAACGGGTAGCACAAATAGGAGAGAGAGTAGAGCAGATGAGATCGGAGAAAACCCAAACTTCAGATCGTCACCAAGCTGAGCAGAGCAAATAGAAGACAATAGCTGAAAAGAGTAAATTGAAGAACCCAATTCAGATTTGTATTGATACGGTAAACCCAGTTCAACGACTATTTGATTCATATGGTTCACTTAACTCAGCACAAAGCAATCGTATACATGAAAAGAGACCAAGCTAACTATCATAAATTCTTTTATACTACATAACCAAAGTCCTAGAAAGTACATATCCAACAATACCAAGTCTTAGAAAGTCTATAAACCCAATATACCAACCTAGAAAGTCTCTTCCCTCTATTCATTGCAAGAGACCAAGAGTTACTATCTAAGAATTTTATGCAAGGTCAAAAGATGAAGTGCAACTCAACCTAAATGCTTGCAGGAGTTACAGCACAACGCCTCAGTTTTTATTTTGATGACTGTTTCTATCATCTTATTGTATAACTGTGCAACGCGCGGGAAGTCGCCTAGTTTATACCATTCATGAGACACCTACCTGCACCACCCGCCAAGGACCAACTCATTTCCACTAAATAACATACATCAGCTCCCTGTAGATCATGGTCAACCTCCAAAATGGCTCTACTGTATAAGGTAATCAATCAATTTAACATCCAAAATGGCCCGTAAAAAACATGTTCAAGCATAACAAAGCAAACTACTTACGATCAACGGATCAAATAGGCAAATAGGCAAGTAGACAAATTGAAATGGGGTGGCCCAGGAAAAAGCCTGTTAGAAATCATCTGAACTCTTTTACTGCCCCTGCTAAGTGAACAATTGGGCACAAAACCACTACTTTCCAGCAAAATAAACAAACTATTTTAGTACTTTACAGTAAGATCAAAGAGGTGTTGGTGATTACTGAATACCCTGTGAGCCAATGTTCAGAGTGGGATACACGGTACATACCAACATACTGAAATATGTTGATATATAAGCCACCATTACAGCAACAGGGTTAAAATAAATGCCGTGTTTTTATTAATTGTAATGTGTTCAGAAAAAACACTACATAATTATTCTTTAGCTGATCCCAAACTGATAATATAACTAATCAACAAAAAAGCTTTGATGTAATGACCACTGTGAATAGTTGAAAATGACAACTGTAAAATTATGTAGTGATATATTGAATTATGCAGTACGACGAAGAAGGTTGATAGCTCAAGACGAAGCATATATAAACAGAGAGAGAGAGAGAGAAAGAAGAGAAGGAAGTGGCCAAATAAGTACAATCTGTTCATTAGTTTATGGGCTATATATATAATTTCTCTCTTCTTTTTCTTACAATCCTGGCTTAATTTGCTGTCGAGAAAATCTCCCCCCCCCCTATATCACTGCTCTAAAACCCTCAGACTAATGAACAGTTTCATGTTCTCATTGCTATATATGTCAGGAAATACTCTCCATCTCCATTTGTGTTTCTTTCAGTTTGTCTCTGATAAATAGCCATTTCTGTTAGGTACTTATACAGTGAACATCCTCTATTTACTTGGGTTATCTGACATATATGTTGTTGTTATGACATGATATCTAAGTTAGTAAGAAAGTTACTAACAATTTGCATCGAAACTACATAATTTATAGCCTTGCTGTTGTTAGCTCTGGGTAATCCTACGTAATTCTCATATTGGTAGGGTATTATACAAAACTATTTGTATAAATTCATGACACAGATCATGAACAACAGCAAGGGAACAACTATTAACTACATCATCAATTATCGCTCTCAAAAGAACATCAAAGGTCCATTCCAATTAGCTTTATTGTCCACATTAGTCGATCAATAAGCATAGACTACATTTCTTACAGTAATGTTGATAACATAACAACAATAGGAAAAACAATGTATAATAAGCATATCCAAACTCCACTAATATATTGTTGGATGCCGCAACTGAAGTGAACAGGTGGGTATAAGCTCTAAATATGAACTACTTTATAGTAAGATCACCAAGGTATCAATGCTCAATGAAGTTTCTTTACCACAGGGATAAAGGACAACATTTGCACTGGACACGTTCCTAATGCTATACACATGATACCTACCTCGCCGCACCTTTAATCTTTCATTTTGGTACAAACATTTTTAATTATTATATCCTATAGTGAAGATGTAAGGTTGTTACGTACAGATTAGATATAAAGCATGAAGGCGAACTGCTAACATATCCACAATAGCTGAAAAGAGCAAATTGAATAACCCAATTCAGATTTGTATTGTAGCTGAATAACACAATTCATATTGATACGGTAAACCCAGTTCAACTACTATTTGATTCATATGGTTCACTTAACTCAGCACAAAGCAATCGCATATATGAAAAGACCAAAAATACAAACAACAGGCTTTCATAGACAGAGCAACATACCCATTGCCTAGACTATTATATCATCACCCCAATGAGGACTATATAAATTGGTATATATTTGTGCATAGTTAGGTGAGAGGGCGTCATTTTAAGGTGGAAAGACAATATCACAATGTCAGCTAGAACCAACCAATCTGTAACTCTTTCTTGGCAAGTACTTAAGAGGAACACAGAGAGATAGGAGTTTTGCTTGTCAGGGCAGGAAAAATAGAAGGAGAATATGTGACTGAAGAGTGGAAAATGATTGTTATGATGCATGTGTATTGCTTATGGTTTGGTGCAAATACCCTGTAAATCCCAAACTGATACACGACCAAATCCTATCTATTACCATTCAAGTTCCCCTCTTTATCAATCAAAATAAGCAGCACTGGTTTAACAGCAAAATAAGTGATCAACATACATAACAACTTTGCAACCCAGATTGGTAGGCAAAAACGTAGGCTGAAGATATTGCTTATGCATAAACACAAAGTTGTCATTTTGAATTACTACTGTTTCAAACTCACCTACAAAAGTAGTAATGACCACTGTGAATATCAAATAATATGGTTGTTGAATTTAGTAGGAACCTTCACATATGTAAACATAATATGTGTCCTATGGGGCGATATATAAGTTAGTGGGTCTTATGGACAAACAAATAATATGGGGCGATATATAAGTTAATGTCATTTTGATTCATGAAAAAACTTTGGTAGCCGTTGTATATTGCTGTAACACAAAGTTGTCATTTTGGTTTAACAGCAAAAACGTAGGCTGAAGATATTGCTTATGGTTTGGTGATTGAATATCTATATGATGTTCAAGTTCTCAACATATAAGCAGCAGTTACAGACTAAGTGATACTCGAACTGATTGCAGCTTGATCGGAGCCTTTCTGATCATTGCTGGTCTCTACTTTGTGCTATGGGGAAAGAAGGAAGATGGTTGTGATGACAAACTCCCAAAGAATGGAAAAGGTATACTCAATGGTGGCATATCCATCAACGATCGATATAATGATGGAACCTCAAGGTAGAGAAACAGACAGACAGAGCTAGCCATAACAAAAGTAATCGATATATAAGAAGAAGAAAAAATCCTATATGAGATTCCTGATCATTCAAGTCACTTTCCACAATGTGAAGAAGATCATTGCCAGAAAGGGATTTCACCACTGTATATACTTGGATCATGTGAACTAAAGAAGAAAAGTTTAAGAAGAGAAATTCTGCAATCCGGGGATACTTTGATTCTATGAGACCCTCTGATTTAACATCTAAACAGAAATTAAATTATGCTCAACTACCCCAAAACTTCAAAAACTAACAGTAAGAAGCAGGGTTCGGCCAGAAATAATTTCAACAATTTATTCTGATGCTACACCCTCTAAATTTTGGAGACTACATATATATATACACTGAATTACAGTGGTGGTAGTACTTTTCAGAGCGAGATCTAAATCGAGAGAGAGAGAGAGAGAGAGAGCGAGCTTACCGGGTCCGATCGAAGCAGTGAAGAGTAGATCGAAAGCGAGATTCGCCAACTCTAACCACGCACGGGCCAGTATCCTTTTGGCTTTATCAATCGGAATCAAAGCAGACTTTCGGTGTGGATGGGAACGGTGGTAAATCGGAAGACAAAGATACAGGCCGGAATTGTGAAAGCAAGGGATCGATTATGAGAGGTATGATGAAGAGAGAGAGAACCTGAAAAGCTGAGAATTGTGAGAGTGTGTGGGCTTGAGAGAGAGGATAAGGTTAAGCAAAAGCTTGGCACGGGTGGCACGGTGTTATACTATTTACATGAACAGTATATATGAGCAGTAAACCCTCAACACCACGATTGTTAGATAGTAAATTTGTTAATGAATTTTGACTTCTCAAGGTACAAAGGCTTCTTATTTCTTAAGGATTAAACCAAATAACTCTGAAATTTCAGACTCTAAAGTTACAACCCAAATCAATCTTATCAGTACTTACAAAAGAGTTCTTGAATGAAGAATGAATTGTAAAAATGAGTTCTTGAAGTCTCCAGTAGAGATTGATGGTTTGAATTTCTTGAACAAAGAAGAGCAAACAAATCATACAAATGAACCAACTCAAGAAACGCTACCAAAACAATTTTTTATTTATTTAAATATATACTATTTATAAGTTATCTTAGCCCCAAATATCTCACAAGGGGTGAAGCGTTGGAGAGCCTTCAATTAGCTCCACCCCTAGTTGAAATTATTCAGGTCACATATACACCTTTGCTTAGCTTGATTATGCCCATATAGCACGTTAGACATGTACTCTTCACAGGCAATGACAACATTAGTTATTTATACTATTAGAGATATTGATCATTGATCTTATGAGTAAAATTGGAATACCTCTTCTTTACCATTCTCCAGCCAGGATATAATCTGCGTAATGTTCTCTCTGCCCACTTATTCACCACAGCCAGGAAAAGTCACTGACAGAACTAAGAGCTTCTGCCTGCAATTCATATAAACTCAAAACAACTAGATAAGATAAAATAAAATAAATCAACAATAAATAATATGTTGGAGACGAAGCGAAAGGAAACAATAATATGTAGTAATAAAATCAAACAATTGAAAGCAATTAGTTTAGAAAGTGAATTTCATTACATTCTTGATTTATAAACATTCACATATATAGCAGTACAGAGAGCTGCTGTCACAATTATTGACATGAAAGCCGTATCAAAACTGATATACAATTACACAATAGTATCATAACTGATAACAAATTAATGAAAAAGAATCATTGCTTGATTTGTGGAGATGATTCTCTAACACCCCCCTCCCCCCAAACTTGAAGGCGCTGAACAAACAAGTTTGCTTGAAAATAGATGATGACGAGATTTGTGGTGAGGCTTGGTGAGAAGATCTGCGGGCTGATCCACAAATGGAATGAAAAAGACTCTACGACTCCCAAGTGCAACCTTTTCACGAACAAAATAGTAATCAAGTTCAATGTGCTTAGTTTGGGCATGAAAGACAGGATTGGAAGCCATATAGATAGCACTCAGGTTGTCACAATATAGCAAAATAGGGAACTGAACACGTGCACCAAGCTCATACAATAAGAAGCTTAACCAAGTAGTTTAAGCACAAGCATGGGTCAATGATCGATATTCAGATTCAGCACTTGAGCGAGCTATTGTGGGTTGCTTCTTAGAGCACCAAGAGATCAAATTCGAACCAAGGTAGACAACATAACCAGATGTAGAGAGCTGAGAATCAGAACATCCAGCCCAATCAGCATCAGAACATGCAGAAAGAGAAACAGGTTGATGTTGAGGAGCAAAGAACAAACCATGATCAAAAGTACCTTTGACATAGTGGAGAATGCACTTCACAACAACAAGGTGCGGATGACTCATAAATTAAGAAACCGAGTTGACAGCAAATACAATGTCCGGGCGTGTGATAGTGAGATACTACAAAGAACCAACAAGCTCTCGCAAAGTAGTAGGGTTTTCAAGAAAATCACCATCTGTGGCATTGAGAGCAGATTTGGTAGGAAGAGGTGTACTAACCGGCTGACTGTGCAATAAATCATGCTTCAAAAGAAGGTCATGAGCATACTTAAGTTGGTTAATGTGAAGCCCATGAGAACTAGTATTGACCTGTAAACCAAGGAAATAGCGAAGGGGACCTAAATCCTTGATATCAAAACCGCGGCCAAGTGCATCAATGAAGCTCTGGAGAAGTTGATTACTGCTATCGTTTACTACAATATCATTCACATATAGAAGAAAATAAATTGTGTGAAATCCATGATGGTAAATGAATAATGAAGAATCAGCAAAACTTTGTTTAAAGCCAACAGACACAAGAAAAGAACTCATTCTGTGAAACCAAGCTCGGGGAGCCTATTTGAGGCCATAGAGAGCTTTGTTAAGCCTGCATACATGCGAGGGCCGGTTCTGATCAATGAATCTTGGTGGTTGTGTCATGTACATATCCTCCTTCAGATATCCATGTAAAAAAGTATTCTTGACATCCAATTGGCGAAGGGACCACAACAAGACTGATGACAATACGAGTAATAGCAGGCTTAATCACGGGGGGGCTAAATGTTTCATCATAGTCAATACCTTGTTGTTCATGGAATCCTTTAGCCATTAGACAGGCTTTATATCGTTCAACAGAACCATCTGGATTACGCTTGATGCGAAAAACCCACTTGCAACCCACTGTATTCTGTGATGGAGATGATGGAACTAGAGACCAAGTATAATTCTTCAACATTGCATTGATCTCTTTAGTCATGGATGCAGACCATTATTCATGCTTTGAAGCCTGCGTGTAGCGAGTAGGTTCAGAGGAATCAATTGTAGTCATCCTTCACATCCTTGATAGTCCCATCTTGGAGTCGAGTTGTCATGGGATGGACAAAAACATAAGCATGTGGAAGAGCAAAAGGTGCAATGGATGCCTGAGCTTGTGGATTTTCAATGATCGGTGGAGCCGCAACCTGTAGTGAAGGACTTCATCAGGATGGTACTGGAAGCAGGAGGATCGGGATCTGTGGCTGGAGGACCTTCGACGGATTCTGGAGGAGCCACATTGGTGGTTGGATTCGTGGCAGTGGAAGGCAACTGGCCCAAGGCGGAGTTTAGTGGAGCAACAGATGCCGGCGGGCGACGGCGGGTGTAGATGCGAACAGAGGCATCAGAGGCCACCGTATGAGCTATCAACAGTGGAAGAGATTAAGTGATCGGTAGAGGAAGAAAAATAGTCGACTCAGGTGGTGCATGTGTAGAGGATGGCGGTGCGACAACTGATCGTGTGGGTTGTAAGGATTGAGATGCTGTGACTAACGAAGAAGACGACACCGGTCGTCGGGACAAGGATTGAGATGTCGTAGAGAAGTGGGTGCCCTGAGTAGATGGAGGAGCTGGGTCATTAGGCCTTGAGGAAATAGTCTCTATGACATTTGGGCATGGTCCTGAGATAGGAGAAGTTGGGCTCATCTGGGAAGCTTGTAGTGGTGCAGATGACATTGGGCTTGGCAGAATAATAAGTTCAAAGGAGTCTAAATCATAATTGTGAGACACCTGCAAATTCTTGTAAGGAAAATATGTTTCGTTAAATAAAACATGACATGAGACATAGACCCAATTAGTTTTGGGCTTGATGGTTCTTTATCTTGCCCACCGAGATTTATATCTGTTAGCAATGATAATGGTGAAGAAAGACTTGAATTGAATCCGGATTATAAGAGTTGGGTAAAAACAGATAAGGCTTTGTTAAGTTTGATTACAACTACTCTTGCTACTGAGACTATTGCATACATACTTGGGTCTAAAATTTCTGTTGAGGCTTGGTCTACTTTGAATGAGAAATATGCAAGTGTGTCAAGAGCTAGTATTCTGCAATTGAAAACAGATCTGCAAACTATCCAAAAGGCGCCAACAATATTGATAAGTACCTGCTTAAGATCAAAAGGGCAAGGGATCAATTAGCTGGTGTTGGTGCTAAGGTTTCTGATGAAGATATAGTTGTGGTCATTCTTAAGGGTTTACCTGCTGAATATGATATCACTACAACATTTTTACCCATTGCTGGCGATTTTTAAATCGCCGGCAATGTTTTTTAACATTACTGACGATTTTTGCCGGAAAAATCGCTGGCAATGTAATTTTTTTTTTTAACATTAACGGCGACTTAATTTAAGTCGCCGGTAATGTCTCGATGGTAATGACATTACCGGCGACTTACATTAAGTCGCCGGTAATGTTTAAAAAAAAAAAGACATTACCGGCGACTTAATGTAAGTCGCCGGTAATGTCATTACCATCGAGACATTACCGGCGACTTACATTTATGTCGTCGGTAATGTTAAAAAAAAAAAATTACATTTAAATCGCCGGCAATGGGTAAGAATGTTGTAGTGTGATAAGAAGTGTGATATGTACTAGAGAGTTTGCTATTTCCTTGAAATAGCTTAAAGCTCAATTACTAGCTGCTGAGAGTAACATTGAAAGAAGGGCATTGGTAGCTACAACATAAGTCATATCTGCTATGGTAGCTCAGACAAATACTCAACAGTCATCTCCTGCTTCACAAGAGTCTAGCAGTGAGATTGTTCAAGAAGCTTATGTTGCTCAAAATAGGAACAACAATAACTCTGGTGGTCAAGGTAATGGAAGAGGAAGATGGAATGGTAATAGAGGAAGATGGAACAAAAACAATAACAATCATTTTCAAGGAGATCATTGGAATAACAATAGGAATAGTTCCAATGTTGGAGACAACTGGAACAATAACAACAGAAACAATTCCAATGGAGCTTATTCAGAACGCTCTGGAGGTAGAATTATTCAATGTTAGATTTGCTCAAAAAGAGGAAATACTGCAGCTACATGTTGCTACTGAAATGGTGATAGAAATCAGAGTTATGCTTCTTCTTCAATAGTGAAGTGTCAAATATGTGGCAAGAAAGGCCATATTGCATTGAACTGTCATCACAGGAACAATTTTGCATATCAAGGCACTCCTCCATCTGATGTTATTCAAGCATTGACTGCACAAGTTCAAGCTTTGACTACTCAAACGCTACTTCAACTTCAAGTCGGACTACTTCTCCTTATACTAGCCCTGATTCTTGGATACTTGATAGTGGAGCCACTCACCGTATGACTGTAAATGTTCAAAATCTTCATCAAGCTCAGCCTTACAATGCTTCTGACAGAATCACAATTAGAAATGGCTCAGGTTTGCTAATTATGCATATAGGTTCTACTGTGTTGCTTCCTACTGATCACACTATTAAACTTCAAAATGTTCTTCATGTTCCAAATATATCTGTGAATTTGCTATCATTTAACAAAGTCTGCAAAGATAATCATTGCAGAATTATTGCTGATGAGAATGACTTTTGTTTGCAGGACAAGGCAACTCAATTGGCTTTATATCAAGGCAAGAGTAGCAATAATGACTTGTGTAGGATTCCGAACAGTGTGTCTTCCACCCCAATATCCTCTTCTTCTCCTTTTGTAGCTTACCTGGGACAAAAGCTCAAGTCCTCTATATGGCATCTGAGGTTAGGTCATCCTACAAATGACATTGTTCATAAGATGTTGTCTAAGTCCAATATTGATTCTTTAGTTGATGATGTACAAGGCATGTGTAGGGGTTGTCTGTGTGGTAAAATGTTTAGGTTACCTTTCTCTGAAAGTGTATGTAGATCCAATGTCCCTTTCATTAAGATTCATAGTGATATATGGGGACCATCTTCATATTTTTCTTTTCAGGGATATAGGTACTTTGTAACCTTTACATATGACTGTACAAGATTTGTTTAGATTTTTCCCATGATTAATAAATCAGATGTCTTCTCCATTTTTGTCAATTTTCATGCTTTCATTGTTAATCAATTTGATTCTTCTATTAAAATCTTACAAACTGATGGGGAAGGTGAGTATAACAGTAAAGCCTTCACTTCATTTCTTTTGTCTAAGGGGATTTAACACTATGTTTTCATGTCTATATACACCTCAACAAAATAGTGTTGCTAAGAGAAAGAATAGACATCTAATTGAAAAAACCATTTTAGACCTCAACACTATGTTTTCAATTCTGGTTCTTTGCTGTTGCTCATGCTGCTTTTCTGATTAACAGAATGCCTAGTCCAATTCTCAGTATGCATTCCCCATTTTTCAAACTTCATGGTATTGATCCAGTTATAGCTCCTCTTAAAAAATTTGGTACTTCTTGCTTCCCATATCTTAGATCCTATAATTCCAACAAACTTCAAAATAGATTTGTAGAGTGTATTTTATTGGGCTATGCCACAGGCTATAAAGGGATCATTTGTTATAATATTGCAAATGAATTTTTTTTGATCTCTAGACATGGTATACATGATGAAGATATCTTTCCATGTCAGAATGGTCATATGTCCTCCAAATCCAATGTTTCCAGTGTCACTAGTCCTAAACCTTATGAAGTTCTTTTTGTCATTATACCTACAAGGTCTCATGTTCTATTAATGGTGTAGAAAGTCCTAGGGGTCAAGAGGGTAGTAATAGACAGGCCATTGCTCTTGCTGTTGATAATGTCACTCAGTTGCCTGTCTTTAATCCAGCATAACTTGAAGTAGTATTGCCTCAACAACATGGTGCAGTTCCAGACATGAATAACTCTCTAGTTCATGTTAATGAAGATGATGTTGAAGAGATTATTCACGCAGCAAATGCTATTAATGTTCCACAGAACACCCATGTCATGACCACAAGAGCCAAATCTGGTGTTTCAAAGAAGAAACCTTATGCTGATTTTCATTGTTATTCAGCTATGCTTCAGACTCATTCATATGAGAATTATGTCTTCTATTCTGGATTTACTAGTGTTCAAGAAATTATTGACATTACTGAACCAGCTTCTTACAAAGGTGCTTGTGGAAAATCTTGGTGGGAACATGCCATGAAAGAAGAGATTAACGCTCTTCATGCTCAAGGAACATGGTATTTAGTTCCTCCTCCTTGTGACAGAAATATAGTAAGTTGCAGATGGGTCTATAAGGTTAAGAAAAATTCTGATGACACTAGTTCTAGATACAAGGCAAGGCTGGTAGCTCAAGGGTTTAGCCAATAACAAGGGTTGGATTTTGAAGAGACTTTTAGTCCCATGGTGAGGCATACTATAGTGAGACTTGTTTTAGCTATTGGTATTTCAAATAAGTGGAAGTTGAGACAGTTGGATGTTAAAAATGCATTTCTTCATGGAGTTCTCAAGGAGGAAGTTTTTATGCAGCAACCAAAGGGCTTTGTAGACTCCAATCATCCTACATATGTTTAAAGATTACATAAGTCTCTCTATGGTCTCAAACAAGCTCCTAGAGCATGGAATGAGAAGTTTACTAGTTTTTTACCTGCTATTGGATTTGCTTCAAGTCACTCAGATCCTAGCTTGTTTGTGAGGAGTCATGGCACCACAGTAGTCATTATTCTACTGTATGTTGATGATATTATTCTTACAGGGAATAATGATGTTGCATTATAATTTGTGATCGATGAGTTAGCTTATGTTTTTGATCTAAAAGACTTGGGACAGTTGACATATTTTTTGGGTCTTTAGATTGATTATCATCACAATGGTATGTTTGTGTCTCAGGCCAAGTATGCTAGGGATCTTATAGCAAAAGCTAGAATGACTAATTGCAAGCCATGTTCTACCCCTTGTCTTCCTCATGTACATATGTTATCTACATATGGTACTCCACTCTCAGATCCTACTCAATATAGAAGTTTGGTTGGGGGACTACAATATCTTATGTACATTTACAAGATCAGACTTGGCTTATGCAGTCAACACTACTTTCCAGTTTATGCAGTCACCTACAGAAGTTCATTTTGCTGTAGTCAAACGAATACTCAAATATCTTCAAGGTACTCTACACAAGGGTCTACATTATTCCAAGATCAACCACTGGTTTTGTGGTCTTTCTTGGATATAATCCAATTTCTTGGCAATCTAAGAAACAACCAACTGTGTCTAGAAGCTCAACAAAGGCTGAATATAGAGCACTTGCTAATACTACTGCTGATATTTACTGGATAAGGCAAGTGTTATGTGCTCTTCATATTAGTCTCAAGGTTCCTCCTTTGATATGCTGTGACAATCTATATGCCGTAGCTCTCTCATCTAATGCAGTCTTTCATTCACGGATTAAACATTTGAAGATTGATTACCATTTTGTCAGAGAAAAGGTACAACAAAAGGACCTTCATCTCCAATTTGTTTCCACAACAAAAAAGGTAGCTGACATTCTCACCAAGGGTCTTAACTCAGGTCTATTCCTTCAGCATTGCTCTAATCAGCACCTATCTTCTAGACCTGGTTCAGATTGAGGGGGGATGTTAGTATATGAATGGTATAGTGGTTCTGCTATACACTATCACTATTGTATCTGATGTAGTTAAGTGTGAGAGACACGTGTATGGTTCATATTAAGTAGCTTACGTTTTACATCTGGCTTTGCAAAAATATCTTTTGTGATATAGAGTCTGTACGAGTTGACCTGTAGAATTAGATTAAGATGAGATGAAATTTGTGTGACTTAGAATAGAAAAGAGGAGGAGAAAAAAAGCTTAGTGTTCTTGAGATTTAGAGAGATTGTATTACAAAGATTTGTAAAATTCTCAAATAGATCAATACAAACTAGATAGCAGCTTCTGGTGTTCTTAGTGAGATTGCTCATTTGTATCATGATTTCTATCAGGAGTGAGGTGGCCTCCTCGACTCAGGAGGTGGAGATGATAGTGATGGAGGTGTTTGCTTTAGAGTTGGTCTCGTGTGAGTTGGAGAGTCATGTTCTGGTTATGGCAATTGAGGTTCTGGAGGGTCCTATTCCGGAACCAACTATTGAGGGTTGATTCTTATCATCTTGTACTATCTAAATCTTGCGTAGACTATGTTTAATTTTGTGGGAATTTTGCTAGGGTAAGGATGTGTTCAATGGAGGATAAAAACGTGCTCAAACTTAGGTAGCGTTTCTTTGTGAGCCCCGCGTGGGTGAAGTGATATGTGTTTGATTGTTGATCAATAAACAAGTTGATATTTGAATAAAAAAAATATAATTTAAAAATAAGTATATGAAAAAAACTAATTAAAAATAAGAAATATTACCCATTTTTGCTGTTGGATGGGATCTCGTAACACCCATGTGGCCGTCTCCTACTACATCAAATTGGAGCGGAGACGGAAGAGAAATTTGGCAAGCCAAATAAGATGAAGAACCTTTGAGAAAATGATAAAGTAAAAAGGAACAAAAACAGCCTGAAGAGGAAATGTTGAAGTTACTTTTGCACCTTTTGTCCTCGCCCTCACTTCCCTCTCTCTATATATATCAGTGTGAGATTTGGAAACCTCCTGGCCTCCTGTACGATCCCTCAAAAATGAACTCTGATGCCTCTTGGCATGCAATTTTTTTTGAAAGAGCAGGTTTAGTGGTAATATTCGTGTGATCATAACGGTCGATCAAATTGTGAATGGTTTTTGTGGATCATAGCGATCATCCCTAGCTCTCTCAGCCCTTGTAGCTAAAGCTATGCATGGATGTCTTGTACGTGATAAGTATAGTATTCAGCTCGCACATCATCTCCCTCCGATCTCCAATTGATCAAATTTGTAAAGGAATAAAAACTTTGCTGTTGATTGGACTGCAAGTAACCCCACATACACCAAAGCCCAATTTAATTATGATCTCCCACCAGGATGGAACAGAGTCAACAGACCACACATATGCGCCTATGCGGTCAATTGGGAGAAGTTCTGTGGTGTGCTGTCCAGTAAAGGGTAGGGAGCAAAAAAGACAAAAATATTTTGGCGAATGGAGAATAGTAATAGTGAATAGTAAACAGTAATTGGTAAATAGATATCTGAAAATTTTTATCAGAAAAAAAAACTACTCAATTAAAGAGTTTAAATTAGCCTGCATTAAATTAATGTTTCACATATGGCCTCTTACCGGGCTACTCCTGTGAACAAACTCACTGCTGAAAAACTCTTGTTTTTAGAATGATTTCTCTTCTGATTAATTTTCTTTCTAGTATAATTTACCAAGAAATAAAACATGCTTAAATTAACTTGATTTTCCACCTTCTGAGCGGTAATCCGCCTCCTAGGGGATCAACCGAGTATGAATAAATATAGATAACTCATTTTCTTCCTCTTTCTCGGCGGTAGTCCGCCTCTCAAGGGAGTTTAATGAGTTTTTATGAACACGCACAAAATAAATTGAAAGATAGGTAGTGGGAAACCATAGCTTTATTTATTCAAACAAAATTATAGATTGCAGATCTAGAGCCTCACTCTAGTAAACAGCTATAAGCTGTTTTAGCCACTCATATACATACTTACTTGAGGATGAAGAAGCTTAAACAGTTGTTTCGACTCTTTTCTAAAACTCTCAGGCTTTTTTATTCTTAGATGGATTTCTCTGATTCTGATTTTTGATGCCCCTACCCTAAGACTCAAAGCTCCTTATATAGAGAGTGGACTTCAAAACAGAATTGAAACACAAACTAATAATAGTAACTCCACCAGTGATAATGCTTTGATGCTGACAGGGCATCTACTTTCCTCCATTGTCTTCTTTTGGAAGAAAATTCTTTGGGATAAAGATGTCTCCCACTTAAAGAGAAGAAGACAATATGATTTTGCCTGTATATAGGTCATCGTAATCTTCTGAGTTATCCCCAATGTAGGGGTATTCTTCTATTATCTTTCTTCTGTTCCCGTTTTCTTCCATATCTATATCTGTATACATCTGGTAGCTTTTGTCTCTCTCGATCTTGTTGAGCCATTGAGTACATGCGAGGGAGGGATATATTTCTCTCTATTTTATGGCTGTGAACAGATTACTCGTAACTGCCTCTGGATGGTCGTACGTGGTGACTATTATCTTGTCTCCTGATGCAAGAAACCTAATCTCTTGATCTTCTTCGATTACTTTCTTGATGTATTCTAATGCCATGGCCTTCATCATGAAATGCTTAAATTTGGGTTTCCATTGTATCCGTCGCATGCTGGCTCAAGATGCTGTCCCTGGATGATTCTGACGTAATGATATGGAGGAATGTATTCAGTTTCTCCGTTAGACTTCTGTATCTATTCTGGAGGTGTAGACCTGAACTTTAGTCTGAGAATGCAGTTGCTCTTCCTGACATTCTTGACTCTATTGTAGATAATTGTTGGCAATCTTTTAAGATCTTCATTTGTCTTTGTCCATAGATTATGGACAAATCCATTCTCTACTAACCACAACTTGTGCTCCAGCGGATGTTCACTCTGAACATTTACTAAATATCTTCCTAGGAAGGGTCCATGGACAACAAAGAGAGTGCCTAGGAGATCTTTATCGGGTGTATGCGTGCCAATATGTCTGTGGAACTTGAAACATTCTGATTCTTTTAGTGCTTGAATATGAACTTTAGCACTCTCTAGAGTTCTAATGTACAACGTTGTTGGTTCATTGATCACACTTGGTGGTTTCTTCTTCTGACTTAGTTCTACTGCTAAGGCGTTCATGGTCTCTGCCATGAGCCTTTTGTCATTCTCTTGGAAAGCAAACATCAAATTATCTAGAAGTGCCCTCTAGTGGGATGCTAGATTCTGGTCAGTTTGGAAGTCTTCTTCTAAAAAGATGTTTAGCTGATATCTGAAGACGTTCACAAAACATGCAGGAAAAATTATGCTTTTTGGCAAAGCAGCAGCCATTAACTGTCTTGATTTGCCTTTACCGTCTGCCATTTGAGACGGGCTAGCCAATCCTTTCCCCTGAGATTGATTAGTTAAGGCTGGTCTTTTGGGACGCAGCAAAAAACTCTTGAGGATTTTTTAACTGGTTCTTCTTGTTGGTTAGGCTCCTTTCCTGGCCTTTTGCTTCTTGGGTTGCGACCTCCGTCGTCACTTCACTTATACATGACCATTTCTCTGGTTAAAGCGTCTGGGAGATATATAGTTCTTGTTTCCTGCAATTAATTCCACATCATAATCATATTGGTTAAGAAATAATTGTCAATTAGTTAATCTTCCCCTATCTGCAGCTTTATCAAGTTTGAAGTTTTTGAAAATTTTCACTTTGGTGCAATTTGTTCTCACAGTGAAGGGTTTTCCTAAAAAGGCAGGAGAATTCTCAATTGTCTTTTTGATGGCCATAGTTTCTTTTCCCCCTGTTGGATAATTCTGCTCAGTAGTGTTGAACTTTCCACTGCAGAATTTTAAAATCTTCTCGGTGTTAGTGTCTGGCTCTCTTGCCAGTACCACACATGCCTAGAAGTTGTCACTAGCATCAGTTTGAAGGATGATTTCTTCATTCTCTTCGGGTTGATGTAGTGGAGGCAAATGTTTGCATAGGTCTTTGATTTGCCTGACGATCTTTTTATCATCTTCTGTGAACTTCCAAGCTTTCTTTGAGCTTGTTTTGGGGGATAGATTATTGTTAGTTCAGTAATTTTAGGAAGGAAGTCTCTTCCATAATTTATGACTCCTAAAAATCTCTGTAGACTTTTAGCGTAAGGAATTCTGTATGGGAATTTCTAGACTTTCTCCAGGATATGAAGCTGAAGCTTGATGACTCCGTTCTTTATGTTGATCCCTAAGAAGTCAACTTCTTCTAGGATGAGAAAAACTTTTTTCTCTCCTAAGATATCCTATGTTGGAAGATGAGCTTGACTACTTCAAAGAGATGATTCATGTGTTCTTCTTTGTTCTTTGAGAACACAAGAATGTCGTCTATGTAGACGACACAGAAGTCAGCCACTTGTTTGAATATATTGTCCATTTTTCTCTGAAAAATGGATGGAGCTTGTTTTAGCTTGAAAGACATTACTAGCCATTCGTAATGTCCCTGTGAAGTTCCGAAGGCTGTGAGAAGAATGTTGTCAGGATGCATTTTGACTTGCCAAAATCCTGATTTAGCGTCAAACTTCGAAAACACCTTGGCTCCTCTGAGCAAGGTTGATTAGCATTCTTGCTTGTGCTATCTGGTAACCATCCTTTATAGTTTTCTTGTTGACGTCTCTGTAGTCTATCACCATTCTGGCTTTCCCATGGACTTCTTCTGCATGATTTCTGACATAGAAAGTTGGGGCATGATGAGGACTTTTTTACGGTTTGACTAATCCTTTATGCAAGAGTTCAGCTATATCTTTTCTAAACTCCTTTTGATATTCTTATTTATATTGGAGAATGGCTTTTACGTGACAGATTGAACTCATGTCATGTAACTTGACCTCACAGACCACTGGGTCATTTTCCTAAAACTTTAGAGGATTGATATCGATATTTTGTCTGAGAATTTCTTTGATTTCTCCAAGGGTGTGTCTCTTATCTTTCTCGAGTTTAGCCTTGAGGTTCTTGAGATTATGCTCTTTTATAAATGCAGCTTCAACTTTTCTATCTTCGTCTTCTGATGACTCTTCACTGAGCAACTCTTCTTGTTATGTGTGCTGGTTATTAGAAGCTTTATAAGACACATAGTAATGATACTTGTCTTGATCATGAAGCGGCACAATGGTAGGATCTCTGTTCTTAAATCTAGTCTTCATGCTGAGTTTCTTGGAGTTCCTTGCTTTCCCTTTGATGATTTTCTCTTATTCACACTTGTCACAGTCTCTTTTGAGAATGTTGTAGAAAGTGTGTTCCTTGAGTCGGATTCTGGTATGGGCATAAGGTGGGGCATCTGGATGCTTGAACTCTATGTTGCCGTGAAGCCTATAGAATTCCATTTCATCAGAATCTTCTTTTGATGATGAAGATTCTTCGATAAGCAACTCTTCTTGGTGCTTAAATTGCAGAATTGTTTTGAATCGTGGTTTGTATCCACCATTATTGTACTGCGATCTCTGATATTGCTCTGTGAATCCTGGAGCAACAATACTTTTAGCTTCTTTAAGCCTTTCTTTCCAGAAAAATTTGTGATTCTTTTTGAAACCTAATAAGTTCACTTCTGGATTTTGGATGAAAGTTTGTTGTAGCAAGAAGTCATTGCCAATTAGGACATCTGAGTCTTGGTATTCTTATTGCCAAATATTTTCAATGACAAAGGTTCATTCTCCTATCGAGATTTGAACCTTTTTAGCAAAAGTATTTATGGAGATTCTTCTTTTTTCTACGGTCTTTTCGGTTGAATTTCTTTTTAGATCTATTTTCCACAACTCTTCTGGTATAGCAAGCTTTTTTGCTACACTGAAGCCTGGACCGTTATCTACAAAGGCATGTAAATGATACTTCTTATATCCTAGAAGTTTTAATCCAATCTCCATGTAGTTACTAAATTTACTTGTAGAAATAGTTGCTACCTTGCATAGGTTTTGTTGAAGAACTTGCTTTCTCTTAGGTAAAAGGATTGCACTGTTCTTCTTCACAGTCAGATATTACTTCTCTTTTCGTATCATGGACTGGATCTCCTGCAGGTACCACTCATTTCCTTGTAGTAGTATCTGCCTTTGCTCTTTCAGATATTTTTCTAGAATTTTTTGTTTCTCTTCTATCTCATAGAAGTAGTCTCATACTCTTGTTCAATAATCTAGTTTATTGAATTCTTCTTTGTATTTCTCCTTGCTTCAGCTATGAAGCATTCTTTGTGATAAGTTTTCCATGTTGCTTCACAGAACATGGGAAATCATTTCTTCTCCTTGCATTGATAGAAGTCGCCAATGAATGTTCCATTGTTGACTTTGTAGGAAGAAATATTTTATTCATTTGTGCTTTCTTCCTAATTCTTTATCTCAAAAAGATAAACCTCTCTAGGTTCTTCTTCATATTCTGAATCTGATTCTTCTAACGATTCATCTCTTGAACGAACTGAATAGACAAACATTTCTTCATCATCTTCTGATGAATAGACTACTTCGTAGCCTTTCAGGTTTGCCGTCTATATGACCCCTTCATATTCCTTGAGAAGAGCTTTCAAACTTCTCTTCTCTTTTTTGGGACATTCGTTAGTATAGTGTCATTCGGCCTTGCACATCCAATATCTACAAGATTTCTTCTTCTCAGGTTCTTGATAGGATCTTGTCTTCTTGAAAAATCTCTTTCTGGGATTTTGTTTTTCTCTTATGTAGTTGAAGCTTCTCTTGAACCTCCAACTCTTCTTTCCGTTTCTCTTGAAACGTTTTTGGAAGTGCTTCTTCTTCTGCCTTTTTTCTTCGCATCCCCAATTGGTTGGTGTATCTATCATTCTGGAACAAAAGTCACTTGTTCCCTTGAGCTGTTTCTTGGCGGCTTTTGCTCTGGTGTTGGCTTTGCACTGATCGTGCGTCAGCTGCCTGATTCTTTTTGCAACTGCTCTCATTGAAAACCTCTCTAGAGGTTTTTCTTCTATGTTTTCTCTCATAGCTGTCCTTCATGGTTTAGGGAGCTTCCTGTGTAGGATGTGTACCAAGTTAGTATTTTCAAACTCTCATATTGTGCAGTAACACTTTTGGAATTCATTCATATATTCCTCGAAGTACTTCATGTCACAGATCTTGAAAGCATATACGTTGGATTTTGCTATCTCTTTAGTTTTTTCTCCAACATCTGAGATGTCTCCACAGAATTGATCATAGAGCGGAGTGACAAAAGTATAGAGATTTATGTTTGTCTTTATGTCTTCTAACCATTGTTTTCCTCTGATCGTCTCCTTGAAGGGAAAGTAATACTTCTTTGCCATTCCTAGGAGGGTTGACTCGTAGACTGTGTGTAATTCTTGTGATTCAAATCTTCCATAGATTGAACATGATGCCATGAATAGACTAACTGCCCATTCGTCGATGGCCTTTTTCTTGTCCAGAGCTTTGTCTAGATCAAGCCATACTCCTAGTTGAGTGATTGACACCTTAGGAGTATTTTCTTGCGGAATGAATCTGTGGGAGCTTCTTTCTCCCTTCTTTCCACTATGACTTCTTCCGTGCGGAAGTTTGAGTTTTCCACCAATCCTAAATATGGTGGTCTGTGAAGATGGTAGTTGTGAAGATTCTGCTTCTTCCATGTCTTCATCTTATGTTCCTTATGTATCTTCTGCTTCTTCATGTAGAAGAGGAAAAGACTTTTCTTTCCTTTTTGAAGGTAAAATTCTCGATCCCTTTGATCAATTGTTCTAACCTAAAGGGATCTTTACACTCTTCTGCTTCCTCATAAAGCTTGAAGAGTTTTGAATTTCCCGCTCTTAGCATGCTGATGTTTTTTTCTAACTCAACATTTAAATCTTCTTTCATTACTGGATTAGCCTTTATAGAGATTCTGGTACTTCTAATACTAGTTTCTCTGGTAGAGTTGCATTTTCTGAGAGGTCTTGAGCTTTCTCCTCTGAAGCTTTCGAGGGATATATCAATATTTCTGTGTCCTTTGAATTCTGGTTTTTCTTTTGGACCAGATAATTTTCACTCTAGTTGGAAAGCTACCTCATCCCATCCTACCTTCTGAATCTCTTGATTATGGTTCTTGGGATTTGTAAGGAAACCAGTGGTAAGACCTGGGATGTTTGATATCCTGGTCTTTGGCTCTACTGTTGTACTCATTAGTTTATAGTAGATTCTATAAACTATTGCTAGCTCTTACATGCCGTCTTTCATGGATGTATCGTCTGTCTTGACTCTCAGTCATAGACAATGAGTAGCATCTGTTAGACTGGTTGAAAAGTTTGGGAAGCAGTTGAAATATGCAACCTGGTTGCATAGTGATGCTTGAAGTGTTCCCAGTAGACATTTTTGAAAGTTGATCAGCCTATTGTCTTGTAGGATGCATAGAACTAAACAAATTAGGTCTTCTCTGGCCAGTAGTTTTATGCCAACTTGGACTGCTCCAATATGCATAAACTTGAAGTTTATTTTTCTGGCCTTAGAAACTTCTTCATGTGTGTCCAGAAGGAGATATGTTTCTCATGTTGTTGCCGGTGTGGTGAATTCAAGAATTTTGAACTGATGGTTGTCAATCATATCAAAACCTCCTTTCTTGTAGATTTGTTTGAATTCAAACTTCGGGATTGAAGCATTTTGAATGTTGTTCTCAATCTCGTTGAATTCAAATTCTTATCAGTTTACCAGCTGCACTGATTTTTTCTTGAAGATGCTCAACATATTCATGTTACGCATGTCTTTAGAATTGGATTCTTTCAACTTGAATGCCGAAGGATTTAATGAAGAACCCTGAAAAAATGGCTTTGGCATTGGGTTCCCTTTTGGAACCTTTAATGATCTGAAGTCATTAGTCTTTCTAATGATAGTTCGAGGTGGACTAGTGCTTGATCTTTGATGTTCTTGAGTTTTCTTTTGAACCTAATCAAGGATCATCATTTGTTGAAGTTCTAGTCTATCGATCTTACTATTAACTCTTGTTAATAGTACTAGTTTTTCTTTCGGCTACATGTAATCCACCTTAGCCTCTAATTTCTATAATTGGTTGCTGATTGCTGGAAGAATTTTTAGATACTCTCTGCATCTAAAATTTTCTGATAAGATTTCTTGTTGCCATGCATATGATGCTTCAAATAGAGAATCTAGTTTCTCCATTATTTTCTCAGTTATTGGTTCCATTATTGAGATTTTAAGCTATTTCAAGCTCTGATACCAGTTGATTTGCAGATCTAACCAATGCTCAAATAAGCAGTCAGATAGATAATCGGTGCAAGAGATTTTCTATTCTTGCTTTGTCTATTAATAAATTTTCAAGAAAAGTTTGTTTTTTGGTAATTTTGAAATTATGAATTGCTTGTTCTAAAGGATGGAGATTGGCTGCTCTTGATCTTTCGAATAATTTAATTCTCTCTTTTGTATTAGTGATAAAATCTCTTAAAATTTTAAGTTTAGAACTTAAATCATATGTTTTTTTATGGTGAGAAATTTTCTATGATGAAAAATAACTGTTTACATTTGAGTGTCGATGATAGATCTCCAACTATATGTGTTAGAACAGATAAATTATAGATCTACTACGCTTTCAAAAATACAAAAAGAGGAGAAAATGTTGAAATGGACATTTTCGAAAAATAATATAAAACAGTACCCCACATACCACTGTGCAGAGCACTGTAGATGCACCGCTGTAGATGCACTCGTCAATTGACACCAATCTCAGCCTTGAGCCTTTTAAGGTTGTTGTACATAGAGTAGTTCTATTTCTTTAATCATGTACAACAAAAACAAAACAAAACATATACATCTAATGTGAATCGAATTTTACGTTGAAATTTTGGTGTAATTTTTTTTTTTTTTTTACTAAAATTCATGGGCCATGGATACTAGGGAGGCTCATATTTGATACGTACAGTTTAAGCATACTTCGCATCCATCCCAGCCTATACGGTCCAAAACAATAGGCAACCACAATTGTTTGAAGTACATAAAGTATCTCAAATCAGTCAAATGGAAGATTTTTAAGTGCAACTGAATTCTCAAAGATAGTTGACGAACAACAACAAAGAAATTATTTGTCATCGAAAAAAAAAACAAAGAAAATAGTAAAAATGAGTATTCCAGCCTACAGAGCCTTGCCATCCTTATATTTATAGGTACACGATCAACTGGTATATTCTTTAAATCAAGTACGTTGCCATACATACGTGGCTGGCATTTCTATCATCAGAAAACATGAAGGTGGGAGCTGATGGATTTGAAGAAGTGACAGGAGCACGGTTAGTGGCTACCGGGTTCATCAAATTGAGGTTACTATTAGGAGGGTAGGAACCGTTGTCATCAAAATAAAGACTATCAACATTATTGATGGGCAAGACATCGAAATTGGAACTATAATGAAGAGAGGACTGACTTGCTTGACTAAGATCAAATGTGGGGGTTTCATTACCGGAAAAGGTGTTATGCAAAGGCTGATAATAAGAAGTGGAATAAGGTTGTGAAGCAACATTACTTAAGTTGTTGCAGCTGCCAAAAGAAATATGGGGACTGGATTCATTAGATGAACCTACCATTAAGTTATCAACAGCAGAAACTACTGTCTCAGACATCGAACCGGCGCTGCTTGTGCTACTTGTCCTGTTCTCCATCTGCTCCACATTGATAGCTTTCTTTGCCTTATAATGGACTACACATAGTGCCCATCTTTCCAACTGCAAATTAACAGAACAGAATATTATATATCTAGGTTCTCAGAATATAACCATAATCAATGTACCTAAATTACTTATCGATAGAGCGGCTAGCGTACCATATTGACAGAATGACTGTCTTCATTGATTAGCTTGTACTCGTCCATGAGCCACTGAGATTTCTTTTTGCCCTTTCCTCCGTGGTAATAGTAACACAGAGGTGTCTTAGTCATGATCGGCTTCTTGTTATCGCCCATAATCTCTTCCTTCTTCTGCGTTACCCTCCAAGAACCATGTCTTGTAAGTCTGTTCTTCCTTTTCCCCGGTCCCGTTTTGAACTTGTTTTCCAATTGTGTGAAGAAGTACAAGTTGCCATCGCCATGATCAAATGCTAAACCTGTGTCAAGAACAAAACAAGCTTAGCCACTAACCATAAGCCTCACTGCTAAACATGAATCAAGTTTGAGCTACAAAACTGTAAAGTACAGACGTCAGTGTACAGATTAATTGCTCTACAATTTTATCTTAGCGTCTAGAAGAGACGTAGAGTACGTACAAATCCTTTGAATAGGTTAAGATAATTTCGGGGATCGGAAGAATGAAGGTTGAAGAGAATCACCCAAATTAAAAGACTAGAGCGAGAATTAAGAAACAGATTAGCATGTATACAAAGTCAGATTCTACTGTTTTTAACAAAGAAAGAGCGTGCGTGCATGCACTAGTGCACTACTAGCATATGCTTTGGATTACGTACCTTTTAGGTCCTGGGGCTCATACATATAAAGATCGATGCTTCTAATTACTCCATGAACGTTAATGTGCCCACTACGAACCTTCATACGAAGATAATAAAGTATGTCTTTAGTTGAAGGGCTAAACTTGACTCCATGAGGTATGTGCTTCTTCCATTCAAGTTTGTCTTCCTCTATAGGCGAAGGCAACGTTATCAAAGAACTTGAAGAGGAAGTGTCATTGTTCATCGCTATACTATTCTGAAGGCCTAGCCGTTTGAAAACCAGTCTTGATGTGATTCTAAGTAGTGATGGAGGCTAATGTGGTTTATTTGTTTATTACAAGTTTACAGGATTTCCAACTGGAATTCATGTCAAATTAGGTTTTGTAAACTCATTATTTTTTAGTAAAAGTTACACATGTTTTTGTCGTTGGGTTTAGAATATATACATAATTCTCTTTGAACCGATGAGTCGACGACAGGAGGTTACTTAGGGCTCTGGAACATTGCAATTCGTTTGCTGGGTTACTTGTATAAGATTATACTTAATTTACATATTTAATAGGAGTAGCTATTTTCACCCTAGTATAAATATACTAAGTTCACCCTATAATTATGTTATTTATTAAAAGACTATAATACCCACATACACAATTAGAAAAAAGGACAGTCAATTTAGTGTTAGGTAGGTGTCAGTCGAATACGTCAACTTTTTCAGTAGGTACTTACTGAAATATATGATCGGGTTTGGTAAGTCTTTGCTGAAATTTTCTAGAAACTTCAGTAGAGTTACTAAATGCACATGTTGTTTTTGGTAAGCTCTTGCCAAGTCACAATTTATGTCTTGGTATTGCTGAACATGTCTACAGATATTGCCCACTTTGGTAGCATCATACCCCATATTTTTGGTGATTCAAATCACTGAACAACTCAATCTTGACATACAAATACTGTATCCCACCAGAGGATGAACACATTTTTCTAGAAACTGATCGTACGTGGCGTGATTTTGATGACGCTTTCTCTACAAAGACTAAATTCAAAATATATTGAGATCAAAATCACTTACCTGAATGAGGTAGAACATCCAAAAACTCATTTGAATATCTGTTTGTGTATTTGTTTGAGTATACGTTTTTATATTATGTCACGCTAAATATGTATACGTTTCCTCTTTCCAACAAATAGCAAATATCAGTTCTAACCAATCGGCGGTTTGTAGCATGCAGAATGAAAACTTAGGGCTGGATGTGCAGATGAATGGCTACATGGAAATAAGTAATGTTGTTAACGTTGGTTTTGGATGCTTTTAAGAAGAGGAGACAAAAAATTATTTGACAAAACCATGGGCTAAACTGATACAAGAAAAAGGGAAGAAATTCGTAGATGGTGTGACTGAATTCAGGCTGAAACTCAGAAAGTACTCAATTGAAAGTGGATTCAAGTTTACATATGAGAAGAATGAGCCCACACGCGTAGGTGTACATTGTAGATACAAATTGCGCGATAAATGCAAATGGGAAGGCAAGACTATATTGGGCGAATGGATCATTTTACATCACTGAAATTAATTAACAATAAGCATACATGCAAAGAAAATGTCCGAAAACAAACAAGTGAGATGATGAGATCTTCTATTGTCAGGTATGAGACATTTTTCTAACAACACTAGCTGTTGAGTTATCTGTCTAAAGAGTTCTTCATTACTTTTGTGTCAATTATTTTTTATATTTGAAACTTATTATTTATTCAATAGTAAGCTCAATCGTTAAGGACAAACTGCACGCTGATCCTAATAAGAGAGCCAAAGTTTTACAGATGAAAATCAAAGAGAGTTTTGGTCTGAACGTCCCTTACAAGATGGTGTGGTATGACAAGGAATTAGCAATGAATTCATTGCATGGAAACAAAGCCGAAACATACACAAATCTTCTCTGATTTTGAGACGAATTTATGAAAATAAATCCTTGCTCCAGAGTTGTCTGCCATGTTACTTGAAAATTCTACCAACTTCTCTAAAGAATGGAAGAGGTTCTACTTCCAGAATTTGTAATGAAACTTTCATATCAATCATATACCAATTGCATGAATCAAAGAAGAGTGCTTAATATCTAAAATAGATGAAGTCAAAGCTAAAGAAGGAAAAAAATGAAAGCAAAGAAGCATGCGTTAAGCATCCGATCAAGTTGTTGTAGCATCGGAATCACATGTTCTTACGCTCTAGCCACGTACTTGCTTTGCTGATCGATATTTCAGCAGAAGAGTTGAAGCTGGGAGGATATGCACCAGTGATAGCTGAGACATAAGGGTTCATGCTAGGGCTATGATTTTGGATGAAGTCATCAGTCTTCTGGGGAAGTAATGGGTCTGGACACTCATCATGCATAATGCTGTGTAACTCATTGAACATTGAGCTGTAGATTTGTATACCGGCTAATAACTGATCACCAACTATGTTGTCATCGATGACTGAGCCATTGAAACCGGAAGAATTTGGATTGGGTGTGTCATTGTGGTTGGCTGATCTCTGTATAGGAAGAAGGGCATGGCTAGTGGGAAAGGAAGTACCATAACTTGGATGAAATAGCAAAGGCTGATCATAACAAGTGGAGTACTGTTGCTGCATGCTCCTGCTATGACGGTTAATGTTGAGACTCTGGGCAGGTTGCGGAGTTTGACAAGAATTTCCTGTTTCTGAGCTTACTGTTGAAGTGTGTTCAAAAGTGGAACCGACAGGCGACTTCCGAGACGATGATCCGACGGCCTTGAACTTCATATCAGTGTTGCTGCTTTTGTTCCTTCCTCTCCTCGTGTGTTCAACATCATCACCTCTCTTTGTCTTATAGTAGATAACACAAAGTGCCCAATTTCCCAACTGCATGCATGTTTAGTCTTAAATTTTACATAGAACAAATTAGAAAATGCATGTGAATGGTGAAAAACATACCATGGTGTCAGAATTGTCCTGATTGATGAGCCTGTACTCGGTCATGAGCCACTGAGTTTTCTGTGCATTTTTGCCTGCAGACTTGGGGAAAAAGTAACACAAGGGCGTTCTGGTTGCGATAGGCTTGTTGTCTCTGTTGTTAATCGGCTTAGTCGTCTGAGTTCCCTTCCAAAATCCATGTACAGTCGTCCTCTTTGTTTTCGTTCCATTTGTGTGCCTCTTTTGAAGTGGTGTGAAGAAATAGTACTGACTCTCACTCTCAAATGCTAAAGCTGCATCCAATATAATAAACAAAATAAAAGAGACACATTAACTGCTGAGATATATATATGTATTTTTTTTAGGAAAGAAATTGCATTAACGCAATTGAGATATGTACATCGATTATAAGTACTGTAGTAAGTCATAGTGGTCTAACTACAATCCAAGCTAAATACAAGAAACAAAAAATGTTTTCCTATCTAAAATATGCGCTACCTGAATTTATTGCTAAGAATAAATTAAAATACAAGTAACCATTAAGAAAAACACAATAAAAGGAATGGGACATTGACACTTGCCACACAAGAAAAGATGACATAAACAACAACAAAGAGTAACAATTATGAATCGATTGTGTTATCATGCAGCAGCCCATGCTTTCTTCTTCAGCAAATATAAGAGGCTATAACTGAAACTCTCTTCTTAATTTCTTATCAAAATCCCTAAAACCTCTACTAATCAGATTATCGAATTCGAGCTATATTTACACACTATAATCTAGCTATTTTATGGCAGGGTAAAGTGTTTTTTCCTTTTTCTTTTTAAGTTTACATTGTTTCTATATTGGTCGACTGACTAAATAAGTGTGTCATCCCGCTCACCACCCAAGATAAAATATCTTCCTCCCCTAATTATGGACCAATAAAAACAAAAACAGAAAAAATCTCAATGTTAAAATCGATGAATTGCTAACTTCGATTCTTTGATTTCAACTTGGACAATCGAAGACAGTAATATAATGTGCATACCTTTAAGGTCCTCTGGTTCGTATTTATAAAGATCGATGTCTCTAATAACTCCATCAACATCAGTGCGCCCAGTGCAAACCTTCTTTTGCAGATAATAGATGCATTCTTCCATCGATGGCACAAATTTAAACCCAGTGGGTATTCCCTTCTTCCATTCAAGCTCTTCTTCTTTATCAGATGTCAAGGTAATCATACTACTTGACGAAGACGCTGTGGCAACTACCTCTTTACCTTCAGGGCCGGATGAACCCATAAACACTCTTTGAAGACTCCAATCTTTAAAAAAATAGCGGTTTTGTTTTTGTATGAAGTTGAATTGGATACAACTATGATGAAAACCCCGATTGGCCGATTTATATATAACTCATAAACCCCACGTTTTTTCAAATAATTTGTCACGTTTTCTTTTTGAAATAATTTCCCACGTTTTTTGTACAAACGTGAGATTGTGTCATTGTGTGGAGACCAGGGGCGGACCCAGCCCAAGGGCAGGATGGGCTGCAGCCCACCCCATTTATTTGACAATTTAAAAAAAAAAATTTGACCAAGGGGATGAGGTTGTTGCTGTTGAGCTCCCTGCTCCTCCTGCTTGGAAGAAGAAGGTCTCCTCTCTCTCTCTCTCTCTCTCTCCGACTGTTTTTGTGTTTTTTTTGTTACTTTTTGAACAGAGGTTTTACCTTGACGAGTATCAAGTAGCGATTTTGATGCTGAATTCGGTTTTAGTAGTTAGATTTCAGTTCTGGGTTTGCTTCAATTTTGGTATTCTGCTATGTAATTGTGTGTTATACTTGTTTCTGTAAATTAGGGTTTTGGCATTGGTAATTTGGGAATTTGTGGCTTTGGTTGCCCAGAAAACGATCAAAATTTCTTCGAAGCCTTGGAAGCTCTAAATTATTGGTTTATTTCTTATTTTTTTGTCTATGCATTTGCTTTTGTATCTAGACTCTGTACAAATAAAGGAATTCTACCTTATTTGCTAAGTTGTATTTCAGTGACCGTATTCAGAATCACAGTTTCCCCTTTGTGTGACTCAAATGCTGTAGGAACAAACCCTCATTTTCTGCAAATCCTGCTAAGTTTTCTGAATGGTCACATATTTGGGTTAAGTAATGTGTATTGCTTGGTTCTTGAAACTATTGTGAAGATACTGTAAAAAAAGCATTCTTTTCTCACAAATGATTATAACTGGTTAGTAATTGTTTGCTACTATGAATATAACTAGTGAGAATGCACTCACATAAATGTCAGTCTGCAGTTGGCTTAGTATGAACCACGTTCTTACAATAGATTTGTTTCCTTATTAATAAGTTGTTAAAAACGTTTAGCCTTAGGGTGGGCTTAATGCTAACAACATAATAGTGCGGATATGTAATATCAATTTGTAAAATCTTTTCTGGGGTATAGATGTATTGGTGGTCTCACATAGACCTTATACCAGGTGAGTTCCTACTCCAAATGGAATTTTAATGACATTCATTCTATTAGTGCACCGATCATGGTGCATCAAGTTTATGTTACTCCATGTTCAAACCAGGCTTACAACTTTACATCTCTTTGGCATAATTCCTGTTAAATGGTATCTCATGGCATTTTGAGACATTTGCCTTTGTTAATGACAGTCAGCAGGCAGCTGTTACTGCTCCCTTGCAGCTTTGACTTACCCACGAATTGGTTATCTGTACCTTGGTTTATAACATCCGCTGTCATTTTTCTGTTATAGTAGTAGACATTATGGGTACATATGGATGAGCCTCCCAATGGGTTACAAACCTCAAAAAAAAAATTTGTGCGTTGCACAATAAATTACAGCCCACCCAAGATTGAAATCCTGGATCCGCCCTTGGTGGAGACACATGTTATGTCTAGCTGTCTCCTTTGATGCCTATCGGGACTTCCATATATGTCTCTGTCGAGCACAATGTCTCGAGTTGGTTCATCATACACACAGTAAGGAATCGAAGACACTCAACAGAACATAGTCACAAGAGACTCGATCAACACTATAATCCCAAGACTAGATCTTTCTTATTATCTTACGTACGCGCGTTCTAAGAATATTACAATGATCGATTACTAAAAATATATATGACAGAATTTGATTCTCTCCCATTCTCCCAAGTCCTATGATGAAGTATTGCAAATGGCTTTGTCAGATTCTTGGCTTCAGTCTCCTCTACAGCTTGACCAATATTCAGCTACAAGCTTAGAGAAGTAGGAGTTGGTATCCAACAGCTTCGAAGGTTCTTCATACTCCACCAGCTTCCCTGCATATTCAAAAACCAAACCAACACATTTAGCCACATGTTTGATATCCAAATTACCTACAGTAACTTGCATCTTAAATCGCCTCATTGTCCTGTTTCTTGAGCCGTATAGTTGCACTTAATTCCTAAACCAACCTTTTCGGTATACTAAAATAGGATGACCAAGTGTCCGAAAATATGATAATATATGTGTGGAATGTAAAATCTTACCATAAGATAGGACCATGACCATGTCACTATCTATAACAGTAGGAACTCTGTGAGCAACCGTTATCACTGTGCATTCTGCAAATTCCTGCCTGATGATTCTTTGCAGAATTGCATCTGTGGCAGAATCGATGGATGCGGTAGCTTCATCTAGAACTAGAATTCTGTTTGTCTTCAAAAGGACTCTGCCGAGGCAGAATAGCTGCCGTTGTCCGGCACTCCAATTTTCACCTTCATCACTCACTGTAAACAATTTTACATAGTTTATGACATTATGTTCTAGCCACTTCACAACTATAAAAAGTTCAGTAATACTTTTGTAACATGTAAATAGGATCCAAAATTACTCCATAAAATCACCAGATGAATCAAGTAGATTAGGTAGGCTGCTCACTGTTGACTTCAGCTGACACTTCTCTAGAGCCGACAGAATAAAAAGTTCTGCATAAGGTAGTAATGTACTAGTACAAAACGGACCTTATTTGTTATTTTGTATATCATTTAAAATGCACAAACTTGTTTCTCATTAGTAAACCCTGCTCGGAAACAATGAAAAAAGATGAAAGAAGAAAAGAAAAATTCTTTACCCTCCATATTTCATCATCGGAGTAAAGGCCTAGAGGATCCAAGTTGGTTCGGATGCTTCCCTTAAAAAGAGTTGGCTCTTGAGGGATATATCAAGTCCCATAGAGCATATACCAAGTCCACCTATGATGATCTTACCGCTGTTTGGTTCTACTAAACGAAACAAAGCACTAATGAGAGTTGTCTTTCTGCTTCCTGTCCTTCCAACAACGCCTACTCGAGTTCCTTCTTTGAATGTGCATGAAATTCTCTTTAGCACTAGTGGAGCATTTGGACGGTATTTTATCTTCAACATAGAAAAGAAAAGGCACATTAATGGTTAAAAATTATCAAGCATCCAAAGATGAGGTAGTTCATCTTTTGATTCCAAGAATCTAACCTTCAGGGAATGCAGCTCAATCCTACCCTTTGTAGCCACGAAGATGGTGGTCTCCTGTCCTCAATAATAGCCGGGGACTCTGGTGGAATCTGCATGAACTGTTTTATCCTTTCAACTGAGATGATGTAGCTGTTTTTTATCCCCCAAAAAAACTACATCATCTCAGTTGAATCACAAAAATTTGACTAGTTACAATACCATCGAATCACAAAAGTTTGTGCCGATGTAAGTGTCAAAGCATAAGAAAGAGAAAGCCCCACAAGCCCTGCAGACATCCAAAATAGAAAGATAAATGTTAATAAACCTTCAAACACACTCATATTCCGAACATCCTAAGTGCAAAGAATGAACATTGCTCAAGTACCCGGAGCAACACAACCCTTAGAGCATCCGCACCCATGAGCAGAGCAAGAAGCAAAGTAAGAGCGTATTTTGCTTCAAGCAAAATACATCCAAGATTTGCTCAAGCAAATCAAGTTTTGCACACATTCATTCACTATTTGCTTCAAGCAAATCAGCTTTGTCATGTTGTGAAATGTTTAAAAATAATTTATCAGATAGATTTACCACCAATAATAATGTGACACATGTCTTTATCAGTAGTAATTATACAAAATTTCCGAAAAGATTTCCGACTAATTAAAAATTGACACGTGTCACCGCCATGTGTCATTGTCGATAAAATAATTGGACTAGATTTCCGATGAAATTTTCGACCAATGCCGATCCGACATGTGTCGCTACGAGATATCGTCGGTCGCTACGAGATATCGTCGTTGGCCAGATAATTCAACCAGATATCCGGTAAGATTTTCGACCAATTACGATACGACACATGTCACTGCGCGATAGCGTCGTCGACAAAATAATTAAACCAGATTTCCGGTAAGATTTTCGACCAATTTCATCACGTGTTTTATGAATGATCAAAATAAGATATTCTGCCATTATGAAGACTAACTACCGGAACCTTTTTATTTTTCTCAACAAAAGGTTACAATGTGTTGGTTTGAACAAGTTTTCTTTTTCAGTCTACATCTTAGTGTTCTTTCCATATACGACCGGCCACTTTTAGCTTCAGTTCCTGCCCATTACCACCTGAGAAGAAGAGTGCCAAGTTCCTCTGAATTATCAGGCCATCTTGACTGTCGCGGACTTTCCGGTGGCTATCACGAATACTCCTCGGAATTCCTTGCCATGTTAGCTTTCTGCCACCACCACCAACAAAGAATAGAACGTTTAAAAGGGAAACATGTCTTGGAACTAAGCAGCATAGATTAGCTACTTCACATGATATCAGTCGAGCTAAAGTACCATTGCCGAAGAGTACATTAATCCAAAAGACAAAAGTAGACAGTTTCATGCGCAAGGGATCTATGGGACACTAGATAACCAATCCAAAAACACAATTGCATTCAACCTTCTCATTCATATCATGACAACAGTCCACAAAATGTTCTTTCAGATCTCAAGAAACAGTAGAAATATGAATGAAAATATCAACAAAATCACCTTATATTTCCAAGCGCATTACGACAAGTGGGGCAACAGTTCTGCACTCTAGTCTTGCACCTCGAGCATAGAGTATGGCCATTTGGACACTGCAATAAATAGCATAGACTTCAATAAGATGACAGTAGGATGAAAGGTACAAATCCATAGCAAGACACCTTAATGTATGTAATGTAATCTTATTATCAACTCTTGTCAATGAAATCAGTTGAAAACATGCATCTGAGGTTCTCCTGGTCCCTATAGAAAGCAAGCAGAGCATTATATGAATAAGCATGCCTGGAGTTTTTTCTAAGACAGGATGATATATGTTTCCCTAGGTTCTAATATAAATAAAGAGGTCACGTCACAAGGCTTTACATAAGTGAGCATTTAATATATGTTCTACGCGCTTACGGTGCATCTGAAATCTTAGGAGCATGTAAAGCAATCTGGAAACAAAGCATTTTCGGTCGACGATGAAAATTGTAATGAGGTTCTGCAGCTAGCCATATGATCTAAGCAGAAATATTTCAAGAAAATTATACTACATGATAAATGAACTCACTTTTCTCTGGCAGTATAACAAGTGTTACATTACAGGTGTATAATTTCGTATTAGATTGTGTAAGTATGTAAAACTACAAGACAGTTGAGAGCCTATTATCAACATTCATAGATTGATGTTCATGAAATTCCTTCTCGACAGTGTAAACCATTGATAAACCATAGTAGTTGCCTTTAGTTACTCAACCCTTATTCATCATCACCACATGATTGACATGAAGCTGTGGCTTTTGAATATCAAAGAACCTCTCAATAACCAGACCAAAATAACCAAAGCAAATTGATGACTAGTTCTTCCTGGAGAATTTTCAACTACATCACAAACAGTACTTACTGTTTCGAAGTTCAAAAATCTAAGCAAAACTGAGATTGCTTCTCAACTTTACATTTCAAAGCAGATTGTACAAACTATACACTCCAAAACAATCAAAATCAGTAAACAGAAATCAAAACCTTTAAGCTTTTAGCTTCCAAACCACAATTCAAGTACTCTGTAAACATATACCAAACCACAATCAATCAAAAGCTGAGAAGAGACGGAAATCTTACCAATGTTACTGCATTGATATTCCGATAAACAATCCGAGCCGGACCCGAATCATCTCCACCGTCAATCAACTCCCTGAGCCCAAAATTCCCCACCTTCTCTTCTTCCTCCTCCTTTTTCTCTTTCTCCTCCGCCTCTTTCGCCTCTTGAGCAGCACGTGCCTGACTCGCCTTACCGGTCAATCTCTCGAAGTAGTTGCCGTATATGTACTCCGGCGTGTACCCGTTTTCTTCATCAAAGAGCAAGATGTGACCATGCCACTCCCAGACCCGATAATCCGACCCGGTTTCCTCATGAAACCCGACGCAAATGTGGTGCTCTCCGATGGTGACGGCCTGGCCCGAATTGGGCTTAAGCATATCGGTGGGCCTGACGTCACCCACGTGAGGTGGGCTCCGCCAGACGGTGAAGCAATCGATCGAGCAAAATTAGCTCGAGCGAATGATCGAGCAGGCATTTGCTCGAGCAAACGCCTCCCTCCGTCAACCGCTGCGCACTCTATTTTCTGGTGCTCAAGCACCTTGTCGGCTGACCCACCACCTGCTCGAGCAAGATCCGACCTTTTGCTAGCCGGTGCAGGTGCTCTTAGGAATTGAAATGAGGAGAAAGGCAGTCACGAAAAGTGTCACATTGTTAAGTGCTTCTGTCCTTATGATTAACCACTCCATTGTTGCATTGGAATGAAAGAAGAGTCGTGCATCTGTGTCAACTAGCTCTAGGTAGTTCTGGAAGAACCTGTCAGCCATTTTGAAAGCTCTGATAGTGACTACTCCAAGTGCTGTCTCGGAAGCATAATTCATCACAGGCGCTTTTGTCGCTCCATTTATTCTTATTAGTTCTCTTGCAGAGGCTTGATAATAACTCTTTAATATAAAAAGAGATGAGGAAGATGTTAGCTCCATGGTTCCATTGTTTAAGACTTAAGAATGAGAGAAGTTCAACAAAGTGAAGGTCGGATGACTCAGATCTACCTGAACATATTTTGAAGCAATTAAGAACCTGCCATGTTACAGAAGCCATTATTCCAATCCATGTCAAAAATTCCATACTAGCCGAGACAACGAAGATAATGGAGAAAGGTATGTCAAAATCCAAGATACATAAATCAGATGAAGCCTGCAAAGGTAATTGATAATGTACACTTTTGAGTATGTATACAGTTATTGAAGATCATAGTATTCTCACTCGTGTTAAAATCCTCCCAACAGGAGTTGAGTCAAAGAACAACATGGGAGCCTTAAAGATGGCATCTGTGAATCCATCAAAAAAGGCTTTAGAAGCTCTCAATCCCAGATGAGCTGCAAACATTGACCTCAGATAGACAAATACAGCGCTGAGTGTTGAAATTGCAGTATAGACACCGACGAGTGTTAGACTGGTTATACTAGCATTTTGAATGGCGAGAGCCAGCCAGTAAGTTGAACTAGCCTGCAAAGCAACAAAACCAGCTTGACAGTATGCCTAAGGCCAGTATAACTGTTCCCTTAGAAACAAAAATATAATCCCAGAAGGGCTTCCATCCGACATCTCCAATCTCCATCTCTTCTTCTTCTGTTAGTTGCACTGTTGGGACACCTTTAACAGATATATCACATTCACTGCTGTCCCCAGTGAGTATAGTCCCATTAGACTCCTCTGGCTGGATCATCTCTTTTTTCCGGTTCTACTTGGCTTTCATTACTTGAATGACCTAATGTTGCTACTGCATCTTTATGAGCACTCACTAGCTGCTCAAATGCTGTTCCAGCTGTCAACAGACTCTCATAACTTCCGGATTGAGTGATTTTTCCTCCCTCCATTACCTGAAAAATCAAATAACATATATATGCAAAAATGAAAAACATCAGTCTGTAATTCCTTTAACTACTAATCATGTGGTCTTCTGCATGACGGTAAATATTCATTGCAAAATGAAGTCTTTATCATAATCTAACATACCAGAATTTTGTCTACTTTTGAGAGGAATTCAACTTGATGCTTCACAAGAATAACAGTTTTCTTTGCTAGAGCATCCATGACACAATCCTGCATAAGTCATTCACATTAAGCAATCTGTGACTATAGATATATTGTTTCATGCTTCAAAAATCGTTAATACATCTTCCTTACATGAAACAGAATTGCTGAAGTGTGTGCATCCACTGCACTAAATGGATCATCAAGGAGATAGATATCGGCATCACTATAGACAGCTCGGGCCAGTTGAATCCTTTGCTTTTGCCCTCCGCTCATGTTAATTCCCCTTTGGCCTATTTCAGTAAGATCACCATGATCAAAACTATTTATGTCCTTATCCAATGCACAAGATTTTATGGTCTTCTCATATCTGTTTTTGTCCATTGGCTTCCCATAGAGTATGTTATCACGAACTGTCCCACTTTGTATCCAAGAAGTCTGAGAAACATAAGCTATGGTTCAAAATACATCAACCTGTTTACAGGCATAAAAAAACAGTAAGTTATTTTCAAAAAAAAAAAACAGTAAGCAAATCACAAACACAAATTGTTTTAAATTAAATTCGTCGTTGTTAACTTACGGTTCCTGAGATCTTCAGTATTTCTCCAAATATAGCAAGTAAAAGTGATGATTTTCCAGCTCCAATTGGTCCACAAACTGCATTTTTCTGCTCGCGTTTAGCGTCAAGATTCACATCTCTCAGAATTTGAACTCCTGCATTTTTCAGCTGAAAGCTCCTCCTTCTATGCTCAAGGTTTCATCTGAATTATGTGATGGAAGCTTCTTTATTTCATCACCTTTCAGCTCTTCATCAAGCAAAAATGTATTGCGCCGATCAAATGAGACCTTTACTTGGATCAGTACTGAAAGGGCCTCCGGAATCATTCTCCCATGCTCCTTAGTGAGGCCAGAACTGTGAAAATGGTACTTGTATTTAGAGGGACACTTTTGAATAGAATACACCCCAGAAAAACAACTGAGGAGATGATGGTTGGTGACATCCAATAGACTAAAGTTCCATAAGCCCTTCTAAACTGTGCATCAGACAACCATTTGAACTCTCTTTCGCGAAGAGAATCAACCGTGCTTTTGAACTTCTCTTCCCAAGACTGTAACTTGATGATTTTCATACTATTTTGGATCTCAGAAGTGGCTCTAAGCCTCTCATCTTGTGCTATCATAAACTGGGACTGACATGTCTGAAGTACCTTTGCAAAAGGCACATTTAAAAGATCACAAATGAAGAGAGGAAGTAAACCTGCTAGAGCACCAATACCCACCACTCCATAAAGAAGAGCAATTAAAGTATACACGATTCTAGATGATCGCTATATATTTGATCATGAATGTAATGGATAATTGATCGATGGAAATGAATGGTTTCATGTTCACACACACACACACATATATAGAGGCGGAGCCACGTTAGGGTGAGGCCAGGCCAGTTAAATAGCTTTAGTTTTCACTTAATTCACATGGAAAAGGTATAGCAGAGTGGTAGTTGCTCTTTAAATGTATTCTCGAGTTCGAATTACCTCAGCACCTCTACAATGGTTTTATTACTTTTTTTCTATTTTTTCACCATGCTTTAGGTGATGATTTTTTTTCCTTTCTATTTTGTCCCCAGATTTTTGGGTACCGCCCTCCCCCTCTCGTACTGTAGATGCTGGATGCGCCACTATATATATCATATCAAGCGTTACTATATATATCATATCAAGTGCGAAGCTTCGCACTAAATCTTTGGTGTGAAGTTTCATTTTGCGCAAAATTGACAAATCAATTTGAAAATTGAAACCACTCATCCTTTAACTACTCATGCAAGGATCGTGTTTACAAAATTTCAGCTCAATTGGAGATGTTTTGACTATTTGATCACCACATCAAATTTTGAGCTAAATCTGACAATTTGTGTGCATTGTTAAATAATGCGACGATCAAATGGTCAAAACATCTCCGATTGAGCTGAAATTTTGCAAGCACGATCTTTGCATGTGTATCTAAATGATTTGTGGTTTCAATCTTCAAATTGTTTTCTCAATTTTGCGTAAAATAAAACTTCACACCGAAATTTCAGTGCGAAGCTTCGCATTTGATAGGATCTGTTTATATATATATATATATATATATATATCCACTCAGGTATACCTGAGTGGAAGCATTCAGGTATATGGCATTACGCCAACTTTTCGGTCATATTTTATCATCTCCACCTTTCAGATTTTAGGTCCTAATGTGTAGATCAAGCTTGTAAATTTTCAGCCAAAATGATAATCGTTAATGTATTCAAAACTGCAATTGAAGTTCATAAGTATAAACGGTTCAAGTTTGACAGATTCCGTCCGCCCATTGATTTGAACAAGTTCGATACCTTAACGATCACTATTTTGGCTGAAAATTTACAGGAATGATCTACTGATATAAACCTAGTAGTTGGACCGTGGAGATAGTAAAATATGATCAAAAAGTTGGCGTAAATGTCATATACCTGAAAAAGTTTCCACTCAGGTATACTTGAGTGGAATATTCATATATATATACACACACACACACACACACACACACACTAGCTAAGTAGCACACGCGTTGCGTGGGAGAGAGGAAGAAGAAAGAACAAGAAGAATCAAACACATGCAAGAGTTCATGAGTGTCAATTTTGTAAATATATGAAAATGAGCCTGATTATGAGATGACTAAAAGCCCAAGAAAAGGAAGAAAATTACAAAAAAAAAGTCGCTTAGGAATAGTGTAGCTGGTCACCCAATTTTGTTATATAGTAAATACATGTTTAAGAAAATTGTAAACTAGAGCACAAATATAGATGAGAGCAAAATATTTATATCGTATTGCAAGGTTTCACATCCCTTTTATAGGATGATGTGATGAACTTGTGATAATTATAAGAATGATGGCAGATAGTCGTTACATCAGTTACAAGCTGTTACATCGGTTACACGACAACACATAATGTACAATGATAACGGGAATTACATAAGTACTACTAATTGTACCATAACTAGGCACAATTGAATTTCCTTCAACACTACCCCTTGTGCTAGTTATGGGTATGTAATCGATGATTCCTTGATACTTTCATGATGCCTCCTTAAAAACCTTATTGAGCCAAAAATCTTGGCATGAGAAAAAAATGATTTCGAACAAGTAAAAAGAGTGCAGATCGTCGTAGACGATGATATGCCACTTATGTATGTTGCCTCATTAAAACTTTGCCAAGTAATAAAAATCATTTGGGATAAAAACAACCTTAGTCAAGAAAAAAGAGTATAATGTGTCCTTCACATTTAGAAATGCTCATGTGTATGCTAGACTCCCCATAAAGTCTGTATCTCTCCCTTATATCAATAATAGTGTAGCTTAAATAAGCTGAGTAATCATATGCTCTGCACATGCTTCTCAAATATGGACTTAGACAATGACTAGTACGTCTTCCATTATCCTCATATCGAACTTAGTTCATTATGATCTCGAGGAAACTATTGATGTTTCTAATCGTAGAAGAACTTATGCGATATATGTTGAATGTTGTCATATTTGATGTAAACTAGTTTCATCTATTCGATGTAAGCATCATTATCATCATAAATATATGTAGGTTCATCAATGGTTAATTCTAAACCACTTGATCTTCGAATATGTGCATCTATGGACCTCAACCATATGCATTTTAGCTTCATGTAGATCAATGTCTCAATATGATTCGAAGATATAGCGACAAGAGTCTAAAGACATTCAAGATATCGTAGTGTTTCCCATGGTAAAGATAAAACCATTTTGAGAACTACATTATTTGTGGGCCAGAGAGATGTCAAATATCAGCAAACACTAACAACGCATAATAGAGATTATTAGTGTAGAGGGTGAAGGAAAAGCAACACCATTCCTACTTGTGGTGTCCTTAATTTCTTAATTACAGTGACGGATGTCTACCATCCTGTCTCCCTGTTTTGGATAGAACATACCCATTTATATCATACTCTTTAATTATCGAAAGATTATCTTTATGCCAACTCGATGGCATTGCGTGGGCGCATAGCTCAATCTAGCTTACAAGTTCATCTTGTATATGTAGATGAGTCTTGTGTATTATACTAAGTACACAATTGCACTTAGATTATGCACTTTAGCCTCTAACACGTTTCCGTCGTCATCCCTTAGACGAAATGAATCCATCTAAGGGTCAAGACTTCAGTTGATCATGGGATTACTCTTAAGCATCACTTTTTTATCAAAATGGTATAATATGTTAGAGTATAAGCCGACCAATGGATAACTCCATCATTACGGTGTTCGAGTCTTTTATTCGAGACAAAACCATGTCTTCCCAGGATCTTTCATCTCAAATTCGGATTTTAAATACTTTGCAAATCCGGACAAGTTCAAATACTTTGCAAATCTGGAACTTGTCATTTGAATCAACATGCATGGGTAATGTTCATATATCCCTTCCAAATCAAGTATTTACTTAATGAGTGTTTCAATCTCATTGCAAACACGCTCAGTGGTATAGAGCCATTTAATTTAAGTAAATGAAGTCCATTTGGGATCTTCATGGATATCTCTTAGTCTAGATCCCCATAGAGATACTTTATGACAATGTTCATATGTTGCATGTCAAGTTATTCGGAAACTACCAAACTGACAAGGTAGTGAACTGCTATGACATCCATTACGAGAGAATATGTCTTCTCGTAGTTGATTCCAGAGCGTTATGAGAAGACTTGCGCCATAAGGCGAGTATATCTTTTTATTCTCATTACGCTTTATAACAAAGACCTAACTCGAGAGGCTTTACACTTGGGTGTGTTGGCATTACCAACCCAACTACCTTTCTCTTTGTTAGTGAATATAATTCAATCTAGATTACTTCTTTCCATTTAGGCCAATTTTACGTTTAGGACTTTCAACGTAGTGTGGTTCGATATCATTAGTTTCAATATTCTACGTCATCATATACACTAGTGTAATTTGTACTTTGTAGATATCTCTATGTTCTCAGGAATTGGTTTTAACATTAAGGTGTCCCTCAATGATAACCATAATCCACAAATATTCTCATGAGACGGATAATGAGTATCATGATCAATAGATTAGATTGTGCTAAACTTTCTTCCTTTCTTAGACGAGTATGCATTGAACCTATGGGTCTCCTACGATCTTCTAGCATAACCCATGGCATGTGACGTCACTATGCCACTTTTGTGATGTCACTGTGCCATCTTCCATGGTAGCAGTGTCATGCTCAACTCCATTGGGTGGTGTCATGTCCTCTTAAAAGAACATGAATCCTTACAGGCTTGCTTGCAGCAAGTTATATGTGATCTCATCACTTTAACAATATTAGAAACGTCTCAGGCATTGAAACTGCTATGTTCTATCGTCTTGGGAATCAAGAAGAGACAGAATGGGAACATACCACGATAATTCTTGTCGTTCTGTTGAACATGCTTGTTCTTATCTCCCCCTAACAATAGGAAGACTATCTCATCAAAGTAATAATCCGCAATACTAGCAGTTAAGAGTTCGCCTGTCAAGGTATCTCCTTAACAGACCATAGTTTGGAGACTTATTTCCAATATAAATACTCATTTGTCTCGACGAACCCACATAGTGTGTTGTGGCAACACAAATTTAGCACATAAGTGTGTAAGTATGATATATAATAATTCACACACAGTCACTAGCTGTTACGCAACGTTGAGTTGAGTGTGGGTCATAGACAAATTAGTATAGCTGCATGTGATATTGCATAACCCTTAGCAATAATCATCAAACTTTTTCGATGTAAATTCTCTAATATTATCAAGTCAAATTGATTGTATGGGATGATCCAGGTGGTGAGCCTGCAATTACATAATCTGAACTAGGAACTCATAAGCAGCATTAATAGTAGACGATTATACAACATATGACCAGTGTGTTTGCATGTCAACCAACACCAAAGCGGTCCGCTAGTTGGTTGGATCAGTTCATAAAATCTCATTGGATTCTTTGCATGAATGGAACATTTTATTTGGTGTCTTTAGCATAAGATGGTGTCAATCTTACCATTGCTATAGATCAGGCTTTGCAAAGATGAGTGATATGTCTATCATAACCAATGAGGATGTTGGTTTAGACTTAGAGTCATCAATGACTTGGAAGCATATAGAACTGTGACACTACTTTATGTGTCCAGTTGTTGTCATGGGGGGGGGGGTGTAACGACACTAGCCACCTCTTGGCTACAATGGTCGATGGCGTCACCACTTGAGTTGCCCATCACCATTATGTTTTGGAACCAGCTCTTAAGGTTCTTGCTTCCTTTCACTCAAAAGAAGGGATGTCTGTTTGAATAATTCAAGATACGGGTCATCAAGTCATGACCTGGTTGTCCCAGTTCTTCGTGCCAAAGTCTATATATGTCGGAATCCCAGATGTCATCTTTTATGACATGGTTAGATTCAACTACTTAAACTGCTGTTATACATAGCCTATTTGGCTGACACATATTTATCTAATATCCAGTTTCTTTCATAATCATTAGAGGCGATGCATAATAATACAATTTCATTCTCATAATGAGATTCTAAATTATATTAGTTGGTGTGTATTTATCTCTAAAACACAAGAGATATAGTCACATATGATCGACAAGGCACAAAGTCAATAAATAGTTATCTATAGTGCAACTCGTCTGAGTAGTTCTACTATCAATGAGAAACTCAAAGTTCTCGGGGGAATACTTGCAAAGAAACAAGTCTTGCATGAGAAAACTGAAATAACTCAAAATATTGGTTTCTTGGTGTAATAACAACCCGTCGAGGAAATTTTTTCACTCGTCGACTCGTGGTCTTTGGAGGGATTTTTGACCCGTCGGATCTGGATGACCTCAGTATACTCAAACATGCATACCTTTTTCTATAAAATAGCTATTGATAATCCTGATGAAGTTATGGAAACTAGAAAATCTTTCCAAACGTATATTGCTCATATTTTGGTTCATTCTGAGTCAATCCCAGTTTTGTGTCAAAGCCAACTAATCTGCAGAAGCAGATTCTGTTTTCCTATGTTTTCTGACTTGGTCGATTAAAACATGCATAACTTTTTCTAGAGAATAGATATCAACGATCCGGAAGTAGTTATGAAAACTAGGCAACAGTAGATTTCCGGCCATATATCATTCATATGTTGGCTCATTCTGGATTAATTTCAGTTTTTCATTGAAGCCGACTGATCTGCAAAGGAAAATTCAGTTTTCTATTTTGTGAAGTTTCTTTGGGGATTTAAGCACTCTTAACTATCCCAATTGATATACGAACGAATTTGCTCGTCACTAGGCCATCTATAATTATTTGGGTAGCTCTTTTAACTAATGACTAGGCAAAGAGAGATCAATGTAGGTGGGTGTTTATGAGATTTATCCCCTCAACCTTTTGACTAATGATTAGTCTAAGACTAAGAAAATTTCTCTTACCCGCAAGTATACGGGGTCAAGTTATAGTATTTGTAAGGAAGTCGAGTATCAAATATACGAGGATTGGCCACTTAAACTCCTTAGTATGACTTGATTATGCACTTAAAATCATGGATTAACTAGATACAAGACATAACACTAAGACTAAAGCAAGATGTGGAAGTGTATCTCACAAGACTAAGTCCTTTGGAGACTTAGCATTGCAAGGGATGGTTGAATGACAATGAGTGGTTAAATGAAAAGTTGATTAAATGTTTACTACTAACAAATTAAGTGAAAACATAAAGTAAGAACAAAACAAAATGTAAATGTTTGGTCGGCTAGAGATGTCGTCACTAGGCAACTCAATGTACCAACAATGTCCAAGTTATGAGTTTAGTCTGATTCACACGTGTTTGTCCAATTAGTGATCTTTTTGAGACACCATTGGTTGTGAACCAAATCTCCTAAGAAATTAGGGCACTAGAACTGTTCCGGCCCAGCATTCAAGTATAAAGCAAACCGAAACTAGAATGCAACTTAATTACGAATCGTATCTTAATCATACCACATGCCTAATGAGTTCAATATGTGTTTACTTATGATGAATGTGAATGGATTTCCTTCCTAAGTCCCTATTAGAGGATATGAAAGTATGTTATAATGACTTTCCTAATCCATACCTTTTAGAACATGAATTAGAAGAATCAACGATTAGCTACAAAGCCCATTCGAGTCAATGTAAGCTTGACCGAAGCTCCTTGAGTCATTTAGACTTCAAGAAGGCTTTGGTTCATGCTCAAACCCAATGAAAACCAAACATTAAGCCCATCTTCTCAAATGCAACCTAAATCATGTTTACATGTTTATCTTCCTTAAGTGAGTGACTAGTTTATTTAGGTTCATTTTTAGCTTCCCTAAACATATCTCAACTTAGTCATAGATAAGACATAAATATAAAAACATTGAATCAAGCCCAAACATGCAAGCATACCGTAATTACATCACAAGCTATCAAACTCATTCACAATATGTAGTACACTAAACCAAATTCAATTCCATAACTCAAAACATAGTTGTATGTACATCAAATTGGTTAGGGCTTACACCTAGCCTTCCAAAAGGCAACTACTCATGAATCACAATGGAAAATAAAGTTTAGATACATGCTTAGAACTAGAACAATAAAGAGATAACTGAAGAGTCCCTTTAACCAAATCTCCACCAAATGACTTCAAGGCTCTAGCTCCACTTCTTCACTCCAAGCTAGCACCAAATCTTCAAGAGGAGGTAAGGATAGTCCTTATGCTAAGGGAAAAAGGGATTACTTCTCACTCCTTTGAACTTTAAAAACCAAACCAAACCCTATAGACAAATATAAGAGGAGGAACACCTAAAATAGGCCAAAGTGATGGTGTGGTGGTGGAGAGGTTCAACTCTACCCAAGAGAGGGAAGAGCTATGTCTCTAGTAGTGGTGGTTATAGAGGTTCTTTGGCCTAGAAAGGGAGGAGAAGAGGTAGAAGAGTGCTAGAGGGTTGGGATAAGGATAAGGGGTCTACAGAGAGACTAAAACTATGAAAAATATGAAAATGAGGTCAGTTCTCTATGTGTGTGAGGGAGAGCTCAACCCTATAGTGTTTAGGGAGATATTTTGGGTGCAAATAATTCAAATTCAAGCTTAGACATAATAAACATTTTTCGGCTTTAAGTGGTGGTCCTAAAATGACTCACCCATGTCATGTGAGTTGCATGTGCATGCCTCCACGCCAAAAAATCTTCTTATGTGGGCTCTTGTGGGCTTGGGCCTTGAAGTCTTAGGCTATCATATCTTGACATGGTCATTGACTGGTGAAGACTCGCCGGAGTTGACCAGCGGTTGACTTTTGGTTTTATTCCCGATTTTGGTCATTCTTCTCCAAATGCTTAGGAAACTTGTTTGGCTTCTTAAAAAAATGGTTAATCTCCATCTTTAAGCTCGTTTCCACACAAACTCACAATTTTCTAGCATGACAAGGAAACGTATCAAAAACGATGTTTTATTTCAAGAAGGCAAGCATTAAGTATAAGATTAGGCACATAATTAGAACGTAATTATGGACCTAACAGTGAGACACCAAGGTCATCTCAAATACCTTTATCGAAAATCTCTTGTTCTAGACATCACAAGTTACTAAGGTGAGCCCTAGTAGAAGATAGATTTGTAGCAACCACAAAACATGTATGTAACATAGAAAATTTAGACAAACCTGCTATTAATAAGCCAATACAATACCTTTATTAATAATACTAATGAAATACACCAAAGTGTACTAATCCAAAAGAAATTTGACCAAAACAACGTCAAAAATAATACTTAGGCACACATGCCTTTATTCATGGAAAACATAATGCTTTAATAAAAATTCGGTATCTCATCAATCGAGACTCTAACTCTACCAATTTTGAAGTTTTCTTGAACGAGATTAACATCTACTCCATCTCTATCTTCTATTGTACACATGTACTTGATCCTTAAAATTTGTAGAAACTGAGCAAGCTTTCTTGTCAAATTTCTGCAAAATTATTAGTGTGTTGGAATACAACAAAATTTTGCAGTCACAAACTAGACATATATATGAATTATATATGAATTCAACTAGGTTGAATTATTTTTTATAATAATATGCAGAAAATAATTCCAAAAATTGATGTGTTCAAAGGATAAAGTAGATTACTTTGGTTCGAGAAAAAATGTATGTTTTGCCTCTTTCAACATTGGTGCATCAGCCTCTAAGGCACTCTTTTGTCACCATGGCCTCCATGGCTGACGCTTCCTCTCTCACGGTCTCAACTTGATCTGTGGCCAGTCTATGGGCACTAACGAGGTTTTTCTCGAGTATAGCTTCACCAATCATATTTTGATCACAATCTTGAAGCATGGAACATTGTTTGAGCATATCAGATTTGGAATCTTGATGCCATTGTTCCTTCAGGAGTAGGATGTCTTCGGTATTGCCAAATCTTTCGGCAAGTGCATTCCATAATTCTCTTGGATCAACAATGTTCATAAACTTCCACTGGAGACTTAGATCTATATGGCACCTCATCACAATGGCAGCTTGTGCATTTTGCGCTACAGTAGGCTGCACATTAAAGTCTTGATTGAATGGTTGGATGGTAGCCAGGATATTCTTTGCTCTCAATGCATCATTTTCATCCCTTGCTCATAGTTGGTACTCAATATGAAGATAATCAAGCTTTCCAAAATCAATGTTTATTTTAGACATCTTGAAAATAAACATAAGATATATTAGTTTCACCGTCGTAAAAGACTTCCTCGACAACTAATTAGTTTTCCAATCATCTTTGGATCAGTACTTCACTTTGAAGTATATGGTCTTGCGAACTCTCTTTGTTTGTCTTAATCGGTGATGTTTATGAACTCTCTTTGTTCAAATCGATTTTGTGAACTCTCTTTGTTCATGATGAATGCTCTTAGTTCATGTAGGAACACTATTTCTTCATTTTTGAACAATGTGCCATATTTTCTTGAAGATGAAAGGGAATGAATCTCCAAATTCCTCAAGTAAAAAGAGGAGTTGCAAAAAGAGTAGTTTATTCAATTTAAAAGTTTAAAGCATGAACTTTTATAAAATTCTTACTTGTGGTCGTGACTTACTTGTGTCGAGAATTGCGGCTTCATCTTGTGTGTCACTCGATTCCATACCTTATCTCTCTGCATCGTGCTGTTGGTTTATACGCTGGTGGTGGCCACCATGGTCGGAGTCCAGTTCACTTTTTGTATCCTTCAAGAACAAGAGAACTATAATCCTTTCTCCCTTAATTGATGTGATGAGCATTAATGACATCATCTCTAATTTAGGACTTTCTCATTCAAGAATGTGGAGCTCAATCAATGACAGTAACCCACAAATAATCTTGGCTTTATTCATGTGTATTCTTCACCCATTTCATGACTATATCGGTACGCCCCCTCATCCTAGTTTTCTATTTAATTAGTTTCTTAAGCTAGTATTTCTATTATCTTATTATGTATATGATGCATATGTTGAAGTTAATCAATGCAAGTCTAAGCTACTATTTGTTTCGAATACCTAAGGTGATTTTTTACCGAGTAGTTATTATATTCATGATCGAATTGTCATTGTCATTGAATGGAATGATCAAATTGATAGCATGTACAAGGTTGTGTCCACCCTGATTTTAAAAACTAATACCTCATGAAAGTTGCTTCTTGGAATAGTCGAAGAAGTTCCTAAAAAGGCTTTCATACTCAAGCTTCTTTTTATGCTAATTATTTGGCCCTTGTTGTCTTATGTGTCCTTAACACAAGTACTACCTTTTGATGAATATTTTGTAATGCCTGCTGTAGACCAAAGTGGCAGTCTTTTTTTGCTCTAAAATTCCAGGAATATCAAGCTTTCTATTATCTGTCCTCATGAACGTTTCATTCACTATCTTATTAATGATCTAAACTCTCGTAATGCTTGGTATGTTACTTTTTTTATGCTTATCCTAAAAAAGAACTTCAAGTAGCCATTTGGACGGAGTTAGAAGCTCTTAAACCTCCTAATGATGAACCTTGGATCATCATGTGAGACTTCAATAATATCACTGCTCTCCATGTGAAATGTGGAGAAAATAACCAAGTCACAAGACATATGAATAACTTTGTTTAGCTCCTTAACTCTATAGATATGACTACAATATCTTACTCTGGAATGCCATTTACCTGGACAAATATCATAAGGATCACACACTAATGTTTGAATTACTTGATAGAGCATGTACTAACCCCAATTTCATGCTTGTATTTTCTAATGCTCAGGTTAACAATATGCCAATTCATGGCTCTGATTATGGTGTTATTTATCTCTCTTTTGGAGATAGAAAGGTACAAAGAGGAGGAGGCTTCAAGTTTGAAGCTATGTGGATGAAACACCCTGACTTTGAAAATCTTATCAAACAAGCTTGGAGCAATTCCTATGAACATGATCCCTTTTAAAAATCTTATTATTGTTTGTAATAGTTTTATGGCTAAAGCTAAAAATTGGAATAAGAATGTTTTTGGTGACATCAAAGAGAAAATTAAAAATGATCAAGGGGAGCTAGAACTTATTCAAACACAATTGATGAACCATTTTGATTCTGTGTATTTACAAGAAAGGAACAAAGAAATCATGAGTTCTCTCCACCAACTGTATTGTTATGGAGAACTATTCTGGGCTCAGAAAGCTAAAGTCCTTTGGCTGACATTGGGAGACAAGAACACCGAAAAATTTCAAATGCAAGCCAAAATCAAGAAGAGAATGAGCTGCATCAATAAAATCAAGGATGATAGTGGTTGTTGGTTTTATGATGCTGACAATATTGCTAAAATTATTGTGCAGGATTTCAAGAAGAGATTTACAAAACCTGTAGAATCTAGTGTTCATGTCATGAATGAGTTTTTAGAACATATAAACCCTTTTATTTATGATACTGATATGATGTGTTTAAATAAACAGGTTTCCGATGAAGAAATACTTGTTGTTGTGCATTGGTCCTCTAAAGGCTCCATGACTGAATGAAATACATGCAATATTCTACCAAACTTATTGGCAAGATGCGAAAGGCACCATAATCCCCATGGTGAAGGATTTCTTCAACTTTGGTAACTCTATTCAGCTCTTGAATCACACTAACATTACTCTAATACCTAAAGTGGATTCACCTGAAAGTGTTAACCATTATAGACCTATAAGTTTGTGTAATTTTTGCTATAAAACTATTGCAAAAATTATAGTCAATAGACTAAGACCTCTTCTGACCAAATGCATTTCAGAGAATCAGGGCGTCTTTGTCCCAGGTAAATCTATCCATAACAATATACTTATTGCTCATGAAATGTTTAACAACTTCTAGAAGAAGAAAGCAAAAACTGGTGTTTTAGCAATGAAATTGGATCTTGAAAAGGCCTATGACATGCTTAACTGGGATTTCATAAAATGTTGCTTGAAAAAAATGTCTTTAGTGATTGCTGGATAGACAAAGTTATACACTGTATTACTTCAATGTCTTTCTCTATTTTAGAATCTCTAATTTAATGTTTGTTGATGATTGTTTGATTTTCTGCAAGGCAACTCCAAAAGCTACTCACAATGTTAAGGTCTTAGACAGGTTCTCTAAAGCTACAGGACTTAGAATAAATTATCACTCTACTTCTCTCCTAAGGTAAGCACAGGATAAACAAAACAGTGTTAGCATTACTGGCATTCAACAAAAATGTACCATTGGTAAGTATCTTGGTATTACATAATGTTATAAACTAGAGAGATCCTATAAATGCTAAGGAAATTTTACTCAAAATTTCCAATAAGCTAGCCGATTGAAAAAAAGGCTCTCTTTCTAGAGAAAATATACTAACTCTTGTGATATCAAATCTTACTGGGATGCCTAATCATATCTTTTTTTGTTTTAAATGCCCTAAAAAAATTAGCAAAGAAGATAGATGCTGAAGCTAGAAACTTCTTTTAGGGATTTGATAAGTCTCATCCTATTGCTTGGAATGATGTTTGCACTCCTAAACAGTGTAGTGGTCTTAGTATCAAACATGTTAAAGTTTATAATAACTCTGCTCTTGATAACTTGGATGGAAGATCTTCACTAAGCCTACTAACTGGTGGACAAACATTATGAGGAAAAATTACTTGTCTAAAACTTCTTTTTTCTCTGTAAATTATAAGCAAGGTAGCTCTTATGCTTGGAAAGGAATTCTGGAAAGCAGACAGTTAATTACTAAAGGTATGAGATTGATTGTTAGAAATGGTAAAGATATAAACTTTTGGACTCATAATTGGGTTTATCATGTACTTATTTATCATCTTATTAACAATAACTTAAGAATGCAAATTAATCTGGATAAGTGTATTGCTGATTATATTGAAAATGGAGCTCGGAATAAAACCAAACTTTTGCATATACTTGATCAGAGTACAGTTGATACTATCTATGGAAGTCCTATCCCTTTATCCCCTCAACAAGATGCCTTTGTTTGGGGTCTTCAAACTCTGATAAGTTTTCCTTCAGGTATGCATCCAATTTACAGTATATTGATTCCACAAAACATAAGCATGCTGATATTCTAAATAAAATGTGGAACTTAGATTTACCATCTAAACTGAAGATTTTATGTTGGCTCCTACTTAGAGAGAGATTGAAAACATGTGACAGATTATTAAAAATGAAGCTAATCCCTAATAATACTTGTGTTCTTTGCTTGAATCAGGAAGAAAGTATTATTCATTTATTATGTCAATGTCCCATGGTAAGAGAAGTATGGAGACTATCTAATGTGTCCAGCATTTCAGGCTCTAATGATCTAACTACAAATATGTATAACTTGTCTAATACAAAAAAGCATGATCATGTTGAATGGACTAAAGTCTTGAACATATGTTGGCACATTTGGCATGCAAGAAATAACCTGATATTCAGGAATGAAGCTTTTAACCTCCAAGGCAATGACCAATATTGTTGTTGCCTTCTAGAAAAGCTACACATCAGGCAACAAGTCTCCTACTAACACCAGGAATGATGCTACCACTATCAAATGGTCTCCCCCAGGACCTAGGTTCAACAAAATAAATTTTGATGGATCTGTCAGGAATAACCCTCACCATTTGTTGTTGGTGGCTATGTAATCAAAAATTCTAGTGGGTCTCATTGTTGCGGGCTCATGTGACTTCGGCAACACAACAGTACCTATGGCCGAAGCTCAAGCTCTTAGACAAAACCTCCAACATGCCAAACAAACAGGTCTTGACAATATTCTGGTAGAAGGGGACTTTCTCACCATCATCAACTGTGTCCTCCATATCTGGAAGCCCCCTTGGATACTGTCATCCATCATGAAGGACATTCAAGAATTGGCGAAAAGTTTCACCAATATCAATTTCAAACACATCTTCAGAAATGTCAACTTCGTAGCCGATAATCTTGCAAACCTTAGTCATGACACTGACAAGATCAACACATGTATCAACTCCTTGCCTTTTACTGCTTCACATCTACAACTCTTCGACAACTGTGGATCGGGATCCATTAGAGATTTTGTACTAGAGATTCTTCTGTGTAATTTTTTTTTCTTAGAAAAAAAAATTGCATGCTACAATAATATAAGCAAAAAAAAATTGCATGCTACAATAATTCAACGACTGCATTCTGCAATGCATGCAGGATTTCCTAGTTCTCTTACACATGTTAAATAATGATGAAGTCTATTAATTAAATAGATGAGACGAAGCTGCTTAGTTTTCTGCTGAACCATCCCATTTACAGTCTGTAGAAACCACCCAGTACTTTGTAATACCCATTTGGCCCAAAAACCTCTCATGAAGCCTTTTGCAATATATAGAACAAATCATTGAGCCCTTTTTTCAATCCAGACAAGCACAAAGGTGCAATGTGATTATGAAGACAACTGAATTGTCGCTCGTTTGGTCCTGGTCTAGCCTTGGCCTCCTGCACAATATATATTTCACTTGGGTTTGGTTTGGAGGAAAAAATGGTATTGAAGCACATGAATGGATGATCATCTTTTTTCAGCTTTGGCGGGGTAAATAATGTGATGTACTACATCACTACATATGTGGTGATGTTAATGTGTCCTACAAGATGACCGATCAGGACCTGAATGGCATCATTTGGATTTTGGAGATAAGAAGTCATGAGTTGGTTGGAAATGTAGGGAAGGGTGTTGTGGAGAGGAAAATGACCCTTATTCAGTACTTCATTCAGCAATATCTTACCTAGCTCATCAGCTCAATTATGTAAGGGGCTTATTTTCTATATGTTCACTCGATCTTGTGAGTTCATTGTGGGGTTAGGACAGACTATAAACTTGTCATATGGATAACGTCAGTGTTTTTTTCTCTTAACAACTCTAACCTACTAGAGGCGTAGAACACATCCATCACTATCTAACTCTTACAATTTAAGTCCAAATGAAGGAGCTGGGAATATATAAGTGTTATTTAAGTTCGTATCATTTTAAAAAAAAAAAAAATTCTGCAGTGAACAAAACAGTATAGGACTTGATTATCAAGCAGTTCAATTACGCATTCACGTGTAACATACGCATGTTGTGATAAGCAAGCAACATCACCCGTGCCACCATTGCTTTACACACCGAAACTGCATCCATTTTCTTGCTCTAAACAAGTTTTTAAGTTTTAATCGGTAGACTGTGAGCGTATAAAAATTCAATTTTACATTGATGCTGATTTTTCATTTTATCTAAAGATAAGGGAGAGTAAAATATGATATGACTATACTTTAGTCTCACCATGTCACCCATTAGCATCATTATCACCCTTACTTAATGATCAATGTATATATTCTCCATGATCACCATGAAATCAAGAAATAACCACATCTCCACTATCTCCACGAAATAAGGACAAAGTGAATAAGTACTATAAATACACAAGCTTTTGAAAGAAACCGGGGGAAGAGGATGGACACATATATCTCTCGAATTTGTCTTAAATTCAATTTCCTCCTCCTCTTCAAGGATGTTTCCGTGCTTCTCAAGGAATCAACAGAGAGAAGATTGAGAACCTATTAGTGGATCTCTCTCCGAAAATTTTATGCACCAACAGTTGGCGCCATCTGTGGGAAATAGAAAACTAAGAAGTCTTGAGGAGCAACGGAATGCGTCCATGGGAGTCCCTGATTGAATAGAAGAATCCAAGTAATATTAAATCATCGATCGATAAGGACAATCTCATTCTCTTTCACATTCATTTGAATTTCACGTTTATAACTTAGAGTCTGCTGTTTGTATATAATGCAATCATGAACGAACATGACCAGTATTTCTAATATTATTATTTCTATACGAGTTTTTCTTTGTGAAGGGGACAAATAACAGAGAAAAGATGAGACAGAACAAGAGTGTACTGTATTATAGTTGAGTTGAATGTTCGATCTCGGGAGGAAATTAACGACTTTGGGCATATGAAAAACTTGATTTGAACATTTAGTTATGTGCCATGTTGATCGCCGATGTCACAGTTGTCGTTAAACTTTGGAGTTTAATCGATCAGTTAAAGTCAAGATGTGGACTCTGGCAACTACATATCCACTATTGAAAACTTGGCTATGTGCTTGTTCATGCGATATAGACATATAGACATGGAGCTAAATTTTATTGCTCTAATTATTTATATTTTGATATTGCAGAAATTATTTGTTGATAGAATGATCAAAGATGGAGGTACAAGTCAGTTGAGCAGAAAGGATTTGGAATGGCCTCTACGGCTCTACAAAGGCAGTAAAAGCTAGCAAACTTCAAACCGGGGGCAAGAGGGAATTTTTCAAGTGGTTAAGCAAATTCTCCTCTTGTTTTAGTTCAATTTATTTCCTGTCTTTGTTTGCTCTTAGTAATTTGATATTGAAAACAAGTCTAAAGCAGATATATTTCATCCTTTGATTAAATCAAAGGCGCAAAAACCAAGTTATATATAGGGCAATATAGCTAATTTCTATCAATCAAGTTACTTACGTATTATTTACACTATTAACCCAATGGTACAAGCTATTGACAGTCATTATCTCATATTTTCATGTGTTTATAGCTATGGCAGATTTGTATTACTTACTTTGGAGGCACACAAAGCTTGTAAAAATACAAGAGATTGAGCAAAAACAAAATTAGTGTTTACGACACGTTATTGAACGATATTACAAAATGTGATCAAACGAGTTTACGAGTATCAACGATTGAACGACAAAACGCTTTACGGCATTATCTCACAAGTATTATTAACGATTGAAGGAAAAACGTCTTACGGTATTGTCTCACGAGTATCAACGATTGAATGAAAAAACGCTATAGCATTGTCTCACGAGTTTCGACGATTAAACGGTATGGCATTGTCTCACAAGTTTCGACGAATAAACGCTATAACATTGTCTCACGAGTTTCGACAATTAAACGCCTTATAGCATTATCTCACGAGTATCGATGATTAAACGGTTAAACGCCATACGACATATTCTTACAATCGCGAGTATCAACGATTAAATGATTAACGCCACGTTAGAAATTAACATGATGTGGGAGAGTAAACATGATGTGGCTATACTTTAGTCTCACCACGCCACGTCATACGACATATTTTTCATTTTACTTAAAGATAAGGGAGAGTAAAACATGATGTGGCTATACTTTAGTCTCACCACATTAGGAATTAATGCCATTATCACCCTTACTTGAGGATCAAGGTCTATATCCTCCATGATCACCATGAAATCATGAAATAACGAACCACATCTCCACTATATCCACGAAGTAAGGACAAAGTGAACATGTGTTATAAATGCACAAGCTTATGAAAGAAACCAGGGGAAGAAGGATGGGCACACATATCTCTCGAATTTATCTTATATTCAATTCCCTCCTCCTCTTCAAATGTGTTTCCATGCTTCTCAAGGAATCAACGGAGAGAAGATTGAGAACCTGTTAGTAGATCTCTCTCCATAAATATTATGCACCAACATAGACTTTTACTAATTTAGCAGCAAAAAATAATTTTTATCTTTTAATAGATGTTCCTAATTTTTAAGTTTACAGATGTTTTGATGAACAACTCTAAACTAGACACTAAAATGCGGTATTTATACATTTTCTACTAAGAACCTTTTCATATATGAATTCCAAAATCCTGAAGAGACTAATTGTTCTTTTAGAGCAAAATACATGCATGTTATCACAAATATGTATCATGTATTTTAATTTTGAAATAGCTATTCTAACCAATTATATATAAAATTGTCACTTATGCAGATCACTGTATATTCATATGCCCACCGTTGCTTCAAAACTTGGTTCTATTTGCGTCCCCTGTATGCTCCAAACCACTGCATCCTCCAAAACAAGCGACTAGTTAAGTAAAGTAAAACAAAATATGTTTGGCTTATTTTATGCTAATGTTATCGGTAAGAAAGATATCAAATATGTTTGGCTTATTTTATGCTTGTTTTGAAAACAATATCAAATTCCCAGGTTGGCTCTGCAATGTTGTACTGCTTTGTTGTCCATTGGTCATGGATGCCTGGCTGCCTGAGTTGTAAGCTTGTGGTAGGGTTTAAGGTTTTAGAGACAAGACAGAGTGTGACCCAGCAGCAACATTTCTTGACTTCTTTCTCTCATTTTTAATCTCAAGCTAGACTGGGAAATTGATTACCACGTTAGATTCCCTTGCGTCCTTGGTTTGTCAATCTTCATTTACTCATTTTTGTTTGCACTAGAACCGGTTTGAAATTTTGAATTTGGAGATCTCCTGAAACAAAAGTGATAACGGCCTAGAGAAATCTTGGTCCGTGAATTGGATTAGAGAAATAATTTATGTAATTTGATATGTTAAAAAGAAAATTTTCTTACCACCAAGTATTAATGTTAAGACAAGTGAAAATGAGTGCCAAGTTTTGGACTTACTATTATATATATAGGTAGGACAGATCTATTTCGATGAACAAAATTTGAAATTCTTAGCAAAAAAAACAAAATTAGAAATGGATTAGCATTATTTGGCATAAGTGATGATTCAATCCCAACTACTACTATTCACATTTTTTGTAGAACAACTTTTTTTGCTAGTAATTCTGTACAGAAACTTGAAGCCGACATTGTAAGCAGAACTTTCTACTTTTATGAGAAAAATGATGAGTAGATCGCGAAACTTCTATTATCAATTGCGCTTTGTACACAATCAAATCAAAGATTAATCGTTCGGAAAAACATATAATCAGCTGAATTTGATCAGTTGAGTTCTGGATATTTTCATCAGTCAAATAGAATACAAGTATTTGAAAATTTTATAATACATTGATCAATTCTGAATTGGTCATATATACAAACATACTTACAGTCCTAAAAGGAAACCTAATCAATTACATAATCCTACTTAATTACAGAATATACACTTCTTAAATATAGAAAAATTGTAACTCACTCCAACACTCATCCTCAAGTTGGAGCATACAAGTCTTAAATGTCCAACTTGTCAAGTGAGTCACTGAAAGTTTTGGACGAAACAGTTTTGGTAAAAATGTCAGCTAATTGCTCCTCTGAATGAACAAATGTGAATGAGATAATACGAGCATCTAGCTTCTCCTTGATGAAGTGTTTAGCAATCTTTACATGCTTCGTCTGATCATGTTGAACAAGGTTATGTGCAATTTCAACCGCATCAGTGTTATCACAATAAAGAGGCATGAGTCGTTTATGCTTGAAACCCAAGTCTGCCAGTAAATACTTCAACCACAACAACTCACAAACCTCTTGAGCCATACCTCAGTACTCTGCCTCTACACTAGAACGAGTTACCACATTCTGCTTCTTGCTCCTCCAAGTAACTAAATTTCCACAAACAAATGTAAAGTAGCCAGAAGTGGAACTCCTATCAATAATGTTGTCTGCCCAGTCTTTATCAGTGTACCCACTAGTCTCTAACTCTCCATGCTTACGAAACACAAGACCTTTACCAAGAGTAGACTTCAAGTATCTCAAGATTCTTATCACAGCATTCATATAATCCTCACTAGGTTTGTGCATATATTGGCTCACCACACTACCAACATAAGCAAGATCAGGTCTAGTGTATGATAAGTAAATTAATCTTCTAACTAACCTCTGGTACCAGGGCTTGTCTGTAAGAACTTGATAAGGATATTCAGCAAGCCGATGATTTTGCTCAATGGGTGTATCAATTGGTTTACAGTCGAGCATACTAGTTTCTGCCAACAGATCTAGAACATATTTTCTTTGACTCAACGTAATGCAGTTTTTGTTCTGAGCTACCTCAATACCCAAGAAATACTTCAAGTTTCCAAGATCCTTCATCTCAAATTCAGAAGACAACTGAGCTTGTAATCTCTTGATCTCATTAAAATTATCACTTGTCACGACCATGCCATCTACATAAATAATTAAGGCTATCAACTTTCCTTGTCGATGCTTCAGGAGCAGAGTGTGATCCGAATTACTCTGCTTATACCCATTCTTCTTCATGAAAGTTGTAAACCTTCCAAACCAAGCTCTTGGAGATTGCTTCAATCCATACAAGGACTTCTTTATTCTGCACACCACTTTCTCACCTGTAGAAGTATCATACCCTGGAGGAAGATCCATGTAAATTTTTTCATTCAAATCTCCATGAAGTAAGACATTTTTCACATCAAACTGCTGCAAGGGCCAGTTCAGATTAACTGCCAAGGACATGAGGACTCGAATAGTATTGATCTTTGCTACTGGTGTAAACATCTTATCATAATCCATTCCATATTTCTGGGTGTATCCTTTGGCAACCAACCTTGCCTTATACCTGTCAACCAATCCATCTGCATTATGCTTCACAGCATACACTCATCTACACCCAACAATATTCTTTCCAGGTGGTAATGGTACCAAGTCCAAAGTACCATTCTTGTTGAGAGCATCCATCTCAACTTCCATTGTTTTGGCCCACTTCTCCTCCTTGATCGCATCATGTACTTTACTAGGAAGAGATACAGCAGATAATTGATTCACAAAAGCTACATAGGGTTTAGACAATCTATGGGTTGACATATAATTAGCTACAAGATATGTGGCTTTAACTGATAAGAGAGGTTTATATATTTTTGGAGGTTGACCATGGGTTGACATAGCAGGTAAGACTCTTTCAGGAACACTAGAACTAGACAAAGGAACACTACTACATACCTCAGGTGATGACAAGTCAGGAGAGATCGTTGATGGAAGAGAAGACATTGGACTTGCATCTACATCTTCAATAATTGGTGACTGATCACTGATTAATTCTCCACCTTTCAACGTGTCGGACACTTGTTCGACATGTTGAATACTTTCAAAACTCGAAATAGTCTTATCTGGCTGAGAATTTTTGACGGGTCGAGGAATTTCCTCGACGGGTAGAAGGCTGCACTCTTCCCGATCCAGGATACCTATTTCGACGAGTCGAAAACCATTTTCGACGGGTTGATTTTCCTCCTTGACGGGTCAAAAACCACCTTCTGCCTGTTCTGGGATATCATTTTCAACGGGTCGAGGAATTTCCTCGACGGGTCGAAAACTGCTTCCGGCTAGGACACTTTCAACTGAAATACAATCTTCTAATTCTTCAATTGGTCATCATAAAACACATTTTTCTCCTCCTCAGAAGAGTTACTGAAGGAGAGAAATAACACAAGTCTTTGCTAAAAGTAACATCCATCATGATAGAAAACCTTTGAGAAGGAGGATAGTAACACTTATAACCTTTATGATGGGTACCATAGCCACCAAAAACACACGTCAGAGCACGAGCCTCCCACTTACATCTTTGATTCTTATGAAGATGAGCATATGTCACACAACCAAAGACACGAGCAGGAAGTTTATTAAGAGACGGGATGGCAACATGTTTAGATAGTACTTCAAATGGAATTCGATTATGAAGAGCAGTAGATGATAGACGATTGATGAGATGAGAGGTACACAATACAACTTTTCCCCAAAGATATTTTGGCATGTTGGCACTAAGTAAGAGACATCTTCCCATATTTAAAAGATGACGATTCTTTCTTTCAGAAATTCCATTTTGCTCTGGTGTCCGAGGACAAGTAGTCTGGTGAACAATTTCATGCTTCTGAAAATACTCTTAGAAAGAGTGATTGACAAACTCTCCTCCATTTTCAGATCTAAATACTTTTATACAGGCATCATACTGCGTATAAATGAGACTATGAAAAGCAGTAAATGCAGATAACATAAGAAACACAACATCATTCTTTTTCAGCAACACAATCCATGTTAACCTTGTAAAGTCATCAATGAACAAAACAAAGTACCCCATTCCAGTCAAGGTTGAATTCTTTGAAGGCCCCCATGCATCAGAATGGATCAACTTAAATGGTGCTGAACTAGAATGAGAACTAGGAGGGTAGCTAGAATTATGACTTTTAGCAAACACACAGGTTTCACAATGGAGCCCTGACTTTTTTATTCCCAATAACAGAGATGACATCAATTTCTTTATAACCCTAAAAGATGGATGACTCAATTGACGATGCCACAACCAAATTTCCTTCATTCAATCAAAACTCAACGTCAGGCTACCAGTGGTGACGACATTCTTGTCTCTCCGTTGTACATGTAATCCAAGTGAAACAGTCTCCCCCTCATATATCCCTTGCTTATTATTGCATGAGATGTCAGATCCCTAAAGATGGCATACATAGGAAAGAAGGTTACATAGCATTTGTTTTGAGAGTTTAATCTAGAGACAGATAACAGGTGATGAGAAAGAGAAGGAACATAGAGCACATTATGTAACACAATGGTTGGAGTAACTTGGATTGACCCTATACCTAAAACTAAGAAAGACACATAATTTGCATTAGATACTTCATGTATGGGAGATGGAGACAAGTTTGAGAACAAAGATTTATCAAATGTCATATGGTCAAACGCACCAGAATCAATTATCCATGTATCACTACCAGTAAAGTTAGAGACTTTTAACGCAATACCAAATTTACCTTGATTTTTTCAATGAGAGAAACATTACCCATCAAGTGGTCTTGACTCTTCATGCTACAGAAAACAGGTTCTTCAAACAATGAAATATCCAAAACCATGTCAAATTCTTCAGAAGCAAACAAGAGCAGATCTTCAAACATATTCAGGCAATTATTCAGAGCACCATGAAACACAATCAGACGGAGCAGATTTCGAACAGGTCAAGACAAGATGATTTTATCAGCAAACGGAAACAGATTCAGGTTGTCAGATTTCGACATATGTGTCGAACAAGACTCAGATTCAGGTCAAGTAGTTGAATCCAGGTCAGGTCAGATAGCCAGAGGTCAGGCCAGATAGTCAGGATCAGATCGACATTGATACCAAGTTAAATTGCGGCAAGCGTGGCACGTGGACCCCCAATATAACCGATATTGTCTCAACTTGAACCACCTTTAAGGTGTTAGATTTTATCCAAAAGACCTCGGTTAATATTGGGTATGGTTCATTCATATATAAGTCATCTTCTACTTGCCTCTTTTCTAATGTGAGATCTTTCCTCTCCAACACGCATCTTCACGTGCAACCTAACTTACGCTTGCACGTGCAACAAGTTCAGATGATCCTCTCGGTCGGAACGATAATGGATCGACAGGCTCAAATGACTCTCTCAGACAGAACAAGAAAAATCGACAGATCCGTGGAAGCGGAGACAAGACAAATGTGACGGTCAGAAGTTGGACGAGGAACCTTAGCTCTGATATCATGTCAAATAGAACACAAGTATTTGAGATTTTTTTGAGATATTAAACAATCTCAAATTGAACATATATACAAGCATACTTAGTCATAGAAGAAAACTTAATCAATTACAAAATACTACTTAATTACAAAACATACATTTTTTAAATATACAATAAACGTAACTCACTCCATCATTTAATTAAGTTATAAACACAAGAACCACATCCACATCAAGCAGTTAGTTAGCACGCAATTTTAAACTTGGGGCCAACAAGAATTGAGTCGATTGACTCCAATTTCAGTGCATGTCTACGTCTACGTACACTCATGCTTACACAAGCAAGCAAGCTTTCGAACAACTTCGAGCCCAGTAATTTATTTCTGTACAGAAAATCAAGCAAGATCGTCGACCCTCAAACACAAGTTGCTCTCAGATAAAATATCAAATGGCTTAGATATGAGTACGAAATGGTCCCGTATATATTTATTTATCAGAGAATAGGGAACGGGAGAAGTAGGAGAACACAGTACTATGTATGAATAATCAACTGGTCCCAAAATTCACAGAATGCAATGCTTTTCATTTTTTTTTTAAAACATCTATTCTAAGGTTCATAGATTGGGTTGGGTACCTCGACTCTTAAGACTTAAAGTTGGGTTGAGCTCTTGGGTCAATGGTCAAACATAAAGAGGTCGGACTGAGACCACAATTTAGAACCTCTACCCCGCTCATTAAGGCGTAGCTATTGAAGTTAAAGAGGCCGGGCCAACCTCTATGAGTCAGGTCAAGATGGGTCTTAAATTGAGAAAAATTAATATATAAAAAGTTTAATGTTTTGTTATTATTAATGTATAATATTTATTTTGAATATATATTTTTGTGTGGAGAACACATTGAGGAGAATGAGAGGGAAAAAAATGAAAGAAATAAGAAAAACATGATGATATATATATATTCATAAATTACATTATTTTTTCTAATAAAAAAGACTAAAATAAGGCAGACTGGGCTTGACATCTAGGCCTTTAAAATGATATAAATATATTCATATATTATTTAATTTCTTTATTTGAAAAGAGACCGGGGTGGATGAGGCTTATGAGGCCGATGTTGGATTATGTTGTAGAGGCTCAAATGGACTGGACCAAGAGGCTGGGTTGAGTTTCAAATGTATAGCCCAAATTCTACTATATTTCAAAAGAGACTAAGCCGGTCCGCCCTGAATTGAGGTTGAGCTGAGCTTCGACCCTAAAAATTAGACGAGCCTGAACTCGAAACTAAAACGTCAAATAATGAGACGCAACCTATCTCACTATGGTTAACTTTTGTTCTATCTTTTCGGGTAATAAGATATGCAATCTAATGTCCACGTAGATCGAGGGTCTTTGTCCTTAGTTCCTCTTCCCAGTTGCATATGAAATAGGGTGTTTGTTTTATAGATCTCAGAGAAGAATACAAAAACGACTTTTGGACGTGCATGGTGGGGCATATCTTTGTTACTATATAATCGATTTGAATTTAACTAACTTCTAATGCATTTACTTGATTTGTAATAATTTGCATGTACTATATTTTTATATGAACTTTAATTATGAGGTATATATGAACCTGAAATACAAAGTACCGAAAAGAAAGTAGGTTAGGGGTCACCATTTAGCTCATAAGTTTGAAAAGTTCGTGGGCGGCCTGAAACTTGAATAGCTCAAATTCGGTTCTTTGAGTTTAGGGTCGGGATCAAATTGAGGTCTCAAAGTTCATGGGCCCAAAAAACCCGGTCCGTTGAAGCTTTCTCGGCCCCGCCCGTAGGGCTAGGCCTGTCTAGATCATCTATTGTACATACTATATATCATTATATCAATATAGACCTCTAAACACTCTAATTTACCTTAATATCATTAACTTATATACTAATTATCACTTTATTTAGGCTTATATATTATTTAGTATGTATAATTATTGATATATTTAATAATTAGACACTAATAACTTCTAAAAAATTTCATTTAATACAAGAAAAAGTCTGATCTGGCCTGAAAAGTCTGACAAGACCCAAGGCCTAAAAAACTCATGAATTTCAAATTTTCAAAAAAAATCGGCTCAACCCAAATTTTAGAAACGATGTGCTAAATTCCAACCCGGCTTGACCCAATGCCGAGCCCTAAATAGGCTATTATATGTATCAATTGTAGCATAAATGTGCGCAAAGCATCACCATCTTCGAATACAATAGGATGAACTTCATTGGTTTGATCAATTCAATTTTATGACAATGATTAACAATTTTTCGATTTCTCATGTATACTTTTGATCAAGCATAAGTGAGTGATTGATTTACTTTTAGGCCTCTTACAGCCTGATTGATTTACTTTTAGAATGTATATTGTATTATGCATAAGCGAGTGACGAAGACCACACAAATAAGTCAAAAATCTCGATATTATCTATTTAGTCACTTGAGATCAAAAACAAAAATGAAGTTTTGTCACAAAGGTTTTGACATTGATGTGTGCAGTACAATGATAACTCTTCATATTTTTAATATGACGGAGATTTCAAATACCTTATTCAGTACATTAAACACACACGAAAAAAATTCTAATTTCAATTCCCCTTAAATATCTTTTTTTGACGAAAAAACATGCAATATTGCATTGATAAAATAGCCAAGAACACCCAAAAATACCTAGTTTAACCCTCCTTAATTCAATTAGAGACAAATCTAAACTAGGCAGTGGTGTACTATTGGTACCAAGGACAACATTGAAAAACTAGACCTAAATAATCAATGTTCAAAGATAAGTTCAACAAGATCTTTCCCATAGATAAGTTCAGTCTAGTTTTTTTGGGCGAGACCATTTTCTCTCCCACCCCCTTTCTTCTTGAGCTCTTAGTTGGTGTAGCTTTATTTGGCCACGCCCCTGCTTCACTCTCTTGATTCTCGATCTCCCCAGTACGAGGTTCTTTATTCCCCTCTTGTATTTCTTGTACATTGTCTTGTCTGGTCCGCATCACCCCACTCACCACGTCTTGGCTTTCTTGGCCTAACTCCTCAACGCTCTTCTCTTCTGCATGCTCCTGTGCCTGCTGCATAATACCATTTTCACTAAAATAAGCATTAATGAGCTTACCTTTTCCAATAATTGTTTCCACCCTTTTGATTCAATCTCATTTGTTTCATTCTCGTCTTCACGTTGTTGTTCTCTTCTTTGAATCCGTATCGGCTTTCTAGCCTTTGGCACTGCCCTAGGGCTTCGTTGTTCCACCGTATTATCGTGGAATGTGATCTCCGTACTTGCCAGTGACCTTGGTGGCGGTAACACCACTCTTTCGATCGAAGTCAGGAGGTAATATGTTGAAGAGTCTAGGGCTAGGATTTGCCTTAGTAGTTACCTCCCATTTTCTCATAGTATTACATATACAGTCTTTTCCGTAATGGTGGATCCTCCAACAATTTACACACCTGTCTGTCACATAATCATACTGAAACCCTAATTGAGGTTCAACTCTGGGATCTAGACGAAATTTTCGGCTTCTGCGGATCGACTTTAAAAGCTCATGTTGGATAAGAACCCTCATCACTCCTCGATCAAAAGCCAACTCCCCTCGAATATATTAAACCTGTCACAGTAATTAAAAATCATACGTAGTATGGAGTATTGCCAAAATGAGGAACAAGAATATTAAGGGCAGCACGTTCCTTCCTCTTTCTCGTACCCCAAGCATGAAATGAATCATTTGTCCCATTCCCACAATTAATCCACCGTTCTAAGCTCGACAAGTCGACAACTCAAAAATACAATTTCTTACATAAAACCAGGACGCTATATTAATTCACGTTAATCCCTCCCCTCTAGCTTGCTAGCTGTTGAACAAAGAATAGTTAATTATTTGGGAGGTTCGAAAAGCTGTAATGCATGAGATCGAGCCAGACAGAATCCGCATTCATTACGTGACACCGGCAACAACGCCGCCGTCCCGTCGATCTCAATCATGCGTCCCACTGAGGGCCATCGATTAGACTAAACTCAGCTCCACCTTTGAGTACGTACAAGTTTTCTCAAGGCCCAGCCAATAGCAGGAGATCCGAAGGATAGAATTGGCATTTCGCAGGCCATTGGATGTTTGGCTTCTGAATGGCTGAGCCTTGCTGGCTAGTGCCTGCATGCATGTCTTTTCTTCTGATCTTGTCGTTGTTGTGTGACCGTGATCTGTTTTCTTCATTACTCATTTAAAGTTTTGATACTCATTCATTTCAATTTACTTCGGACATGATCACTAACTGTTCGGAAGTATTGGCATAGATATTGAGGGTTTTAATGTGTGAGATCGAAGAGATTTTGTTTTTGTTTTCTTCACTTTGTTGGCCTAATTTCTAATTAATTTCGAAAAATTTGTCGTGAAATTGAAGTTCTCGCCTTTGCCTTGAATTTTGTTTTACGTTGCTTTCTTGCCTCTGCCGTCGTCTAGACCCGAAAGCGTAATAAAGCATAGAAAGCAGGGGCGCTTCTCCTCTCACACAATCCACGACGGCGATTCACACTCCACTCATCGAGCTTCTGACCACTCCTGTCCGAAACGTCCATGTCCCCACTGTAAAAACCTCACATTCACTGCCTCTTCTCTCTCGCTCTTGGTTTAATACTGCTAACCGCGATCAATGCTTTCTCTCTACCCACAAATCTAATCAGTCCCTTCTCTCATTACTATCCTCCACTCTCTCATTTTCTTTTGGCGCTTCATCCCTCGCTTTCAATTTTACTCTCTTCTTCTCTTTCTCATCTCCATCACCAATATCCAAATCCCAGATTCCGAATCTGGTAATGTTCTTTGCCTCCGCGTAACCGCGCGTTTTACTAATACCTCCGCATTTTTTGTTTCTTGAGACATGTCTGTCTTTGTTTACTTTAACACTACTGTTCACGTGTTGGTTGCTTCGCTCCTGTTTCTGTTTCTGTTTCGAATACAACTCAAACTAGTTAAGTTTTTTTTTTCTTTCCCGAAAGATAAACTTCAAACTAGTTTAAGTTGGTAGGAGTAGAACTAGTATTATTAGTTTAATATATTGTTCTTCGATTTTGTTGCTATGCGTTTGGCTGCTGGGAAGCTACCAAAACAGACTAGAAAAGAAATGTTGGGATCATATATTTGCTTTCTCTTTAGTTTTTAAACTCAAATTTCTCATCGGACTTGTCGTGCTTGAATCACACTGCAGGTTTTGGATTCTTGAGAAGAGTGTAGAATTTGAAACAAGTGCTTAATTTACGCAGACTTGTTTTTGGTCTCATTATTTGGTGTGGTTTGATTGTTCGTTCTCTGTAGAAGAAGAAGGGGGGTTGGCAATTATTGATCGGATCCGAAATTGATTCAGTGAGTCTGGGTGGTTCAACCATTTTGAGCTATTTGAGGGTTCTCTCACATATATTTGACCCAGTGATTTGAAAGCTCAAGAGCAGCAGTGTTGGGATTAGATGGTGAAGGAACTACATGTCGTTTTGCCTATTTTGATTTCTCCTTTCTGTTTAGTCGTCAGAAAGTGTAAAATCACTACAGCGTTTACTCCACAAGAGAATCTATCTCTCCTTCATTTCTTTGCTTTCAGGGCCTAAAAAGGGTGTCTCCATTTGGGAGCAATCATTCGAGTTTTCACTGGTACTTGAGGTTCTTGCGTGAATTGGTAAATGGGTCTTGTCCGTTGGTAGTATGTCTGTCTGGGAATCTTGAACAGTGAACTTAAAGATAGTTTTGGAAATGTGCATTTGTTCATTGTGTTATTTTTGGCATATGGGAATCATTGAGGGCAGGAGTTGATAATTGATAACTGATGGGGTTTGTGAATTGCGTGGGTCGAAATTAATTGGTGGGTAGTTTTGCAATGAGTAGAGAACAGAAGAAGGTGAAGCTGCAGAAAGGCTCCGATGACGCCGAGAAGGTTGTGGTGGCAGTTAAGGCGTCTAAGGAGATTCCCAAGACTGCTCTGGTTTGGGCTTTGACTCATGTTGTTCAACCTGGAGATTGCATAACACTGCTTGTTGTTGTTCCATCTCAAAGTTCAGGTATTTCTTCGTGTTCAATGGTATCGAAACTGTGTGTGTTTGTTGTTTGATGTAATTCATGTACTTCGTAGTAGAGTGTTAGACTAAGATTACTTGTAATTCTTGTTGGCTCTCATTTAATTTTCAGTTAAGGTTTTCCGTGTTCTGGTTCTTGAAGTTAGATACTATATTGCAAATTGAATAGCTTCATGGGGTTCATGTGAACTTTGGATCTTCATCTATCAGTGACTTTTATGCTACATTTAAGTTCTATTGGACCGAGAGAAGATGAACTACTCTTTTAACCTCCAATGCCTGCAACTTTTTTCATTTGCTCAGTTTCTGAAGTTAGACAAAAAAAAAATTGTCTTAAATTTTTTTCAGGAAGAAAATTATGGGGTTTCCCGATATTTGCGGGGGACTGTGCCAGTGGTCACAAGAAGTCTAATTCTGGAACAACTTCAGAGCTGAAGGGTGATATTTCAGATTCTTGCTCCCAGATGATTCTTCAGCTTCATGAAGTTTATGATCCTAATAAGGTAGCTGCACTGATAAATATGTGTGTATTAATGGTACTTCATTAGTATTTGTGTTGATGATGCATCAAGCGCCCGTTCGCAGATAAATGTCAACATCAAGATTATTTCTGGATCACCTTCCGGGTCTGTGGCTGTAGAGGCCAAGAGAGCTCAAGCCAGCTGGGTTGTATTAGACAAGTAATTCCCTATTTCTTTTTACCTTTGGAAAAACAGGCGTGTATAGTTTATTAATGTGATGCATCTTGAACTCAGATGTATATTACTGCTTTAATGTTACATATTTTGACATCTTTGTGAATTCTCTGCAACAGACACCTAAAACCTGAAGAAAAACGGTGCATGGAAGAGCTGCAGTGCAACATTGTTGTTATGAAGCGTTCCCAGCCAAAAGTTCTTCGCTTAAATTTGAATGGTTCGCCTAAGAAGGAATCTGAGTCAGCACGTCCAGTGCCTTCTGAACATGAAGGATCTGAAAAGTATGCCAAAAGTAAGAATAATTCTCGAAGTTCTGTTCGAGGACCGGTTGTGACTCCAACTAGTAGCCCGGAATTAGGGACACCATTTACTGCTACTGAGGCCGGAACGTCATCCGTGTCAAGTTCAGATCCAGGAACTTCACCTTTTTTCATTTCTGGAGTAAATGGAGATATAAAGAAAGAGGAATCCTTGATTGATAAAGGAAACCATGTCCTTGATGACAGCAGTTCAGATACAGACAGCGAATGTCTATCTACGTCTTCAGCAAGTATGAGGTTCCAACCATGGATAGCAGAATTTCTAAATTCTCATCATCAATCCTCACAACACGCAGAAGAATGCTCACAGAGAACTAATGATAACTCTAAAGCATCTGCTACCAAAGCTTTGCTAGAGAAATTTTCAAAACTGGAACGAGAAGCTGGAAGTGGAGCCTTAAATTATAGAGGTGACATGGATTTCAGTGGAAATCTGAGAGAAGCGATTTCACTGTCTAGAAATGCACCTCCAGGTCCCCCTCCATTGTGCTCTATATGTCAACACAAGGCGCCTGTGTTTGGACAACCTCCAAGGTGGTTCAGTTATGCAGAGCTGGAACTTGCTACTGGTGGATTTTCAGAGGCCAACTTCTTGGCTGAAGGTGGGTTTGGTTCTGTTCATAGAGGGGTACTACCAGATGGGCAGGCTGTTGCTGTCAAGCAACACAAATTGGCTAGTTCTCAGGGTGATCAAGAGTTCTGTTCGGAAGTTGAAGTCCTTAGCTGCGCTCAGCACCGTAATGTAGTCATGCTGATTGGCTTCTGTATTGAGGACAAAAGACGATTGCTGGTTTATGAATACATCTGCAATGGATCATTAGATTCCCATCTATATAGTAATATTCCTTTCTCTGGCATGTCCTAAATTCATTCTGTATTACTCTTGGCTATCAAGTTTGTTGTCGGTTAACAATGCTTTTGTTTGTGTTTCAGGACAAAATCGTGAGCCTTTAGAATGGTCTGCAAGGCAAAAGATTGCCGTGGGAGCTGCTCAAGGGCTACGTTATCTTCACGAAGAATGTAGAGTAGGTTGCATTGTGCACCGTGACATGCGGCCTAACAACATCCTCATCACCCATGATTTTGAGCCACTGGTACTTAATTTAAATCTATCAGTCACATTTACATTGTTGAAGAGTTTTCATCAGGACGCACACTTAGACATCAATCAGTTCTATTACAAAATATTTCCTAAATTCTGCTTTGCAGTGGCAATAATACTGTGTACTTTCAAAATATCAAATACAAGTAAACTAAAAAAAATTAAAATCCCAGTATGTACTCCAGAAGCTTGAATTTTGATATGTTGATACATGCATGTAATTTCAAATCTATGAATTGTGTATCTGTCTTTGAGTAAAAAATATTGAGAACTTGATTTACTTGTCTGGCTAGGTTGGAGATTTTGGCCTTGCAAGGTGGCAACCTGATGGAGACTTAGGCGTAGACACAAGAGTAATTGGAACGTTCGGGTAAAAATTTATGCAGGCTTTACATTAATATCTCATCTTTAAAATGTTTACACAGCCTTTTATCTAACAAGCTGTACTATGGTGTAGATATTTGGCCCCTGAATATGCTCAAAGTGGTCAAATCACAGAAAAAACTGATGTATATTCCTTTGGGGTGGTGTTGGTGGAACTCGTCACTGGGCGAAAAGCAGTGGACCTTAACCGACCTAAAGGACAGCAATGTCTCACTGAATGGGTCTGAATAAGCAAATCATAATCCTATTTGTTTCGTATGAGAAGAAGTGTGTATCACAATTGTCGATAAACATGAAATGGTTAAACAGCGTGATGATAGAGTCTATTACTAATGCTTTATATCATCCTGCTCCGCTTTTTTATTGCTTATCAAATGTTGATGTATAACAGGCACGCCCATTATTAGAAGAATATGCCATTGACGAACTGGTTGACCCGAGCCTGGAAAGTTTTTCAGAACATGAGGTTTATTGCATGCTACAAGCTGCCTCTCTTTGCATACGGCGTGATCCTCAAACTAGGCCTCGCATGTCACAGGTGAACACAAAGTTCTGGATGAAGATCCCTGAGTGTTTTATAATAATTGGTCTTTCTTTTCAAAATAAGTTGGTAAACAAAAGCTTCAACAAGTTGCTAAAAACCATTTAACACTTCCTTTGCAAGATTCGGGGAATCCAGCCACTAGTTGGTATCCAATGTGATGACTTGTATGGTAACATGAAACGCTAGCAAGATTTGGCATTCATAATTTTAAGGATTTGGTGGAAAGGAATTATGCTAAATTGGCCATGTTGTGAAAAGAATATTAAACTTGATCTTTATTTGGTATTACTAGTCTTAAACATTTTCGACTGTTAGGCTAATGAGATTTATGATTAATCCTGCAAATTTCTCCTGAAAGGTTCTGCGTATACTGGAAGGAGACATGGTAATGGACTCAAATTACATGCCAACACCTGGCTATGATGTTGGATGCCGGAGTGGTAGAATATGGTTGGAGCACCAGCAGCAGAAGGAACATTATAGCGGACCTCTGGATGAGGCATTGGAAGGGTATGGGAAGCTCTCTCTTGATAATTCAAGGCCAGCATTCTGGGTGAGGGACAGGGCTAGGAGGACTTCTTCATGTGAAGACCATCTGTAAAGCGCTCACCCTCGGATTGGCATGCATATATGGCAGTCTGATTGTATGCACTCCTTTTTTGTAATGTGATCCATGGCCGTCTTCTTAAAATGCCATCTGCACTTTGCTTCTGTATAGTGAGAATACCTTCAAATCTGTCTTAGAATTGAAAAAATGTATTGTAATTGTAGTGAGCAAAGTTTCAGAATGTTCTCTGTCAACTAGTTATGGCAATATTTGCATATATGCAGGTTTTAAACTAGTAACGTCGTTGTTGCATAGGGTTAATGATAGAAAGGCATATACATCAAATACTTGTTCAGAAGTCACCAAATTAGTATTTTTATCCACCCACTTGTGTATTTCACTCATCCACTTGCATTTTACACTATTCATTCATCTTGTCAGTATACATAGTATTCTTAAATGTGATAGGTAGTACATTTGCATGTATAGATAGTATTCTTAAATGTGAACACTATAATATATTTGTTCTAACATTTGTAGCCAAAGATCTATCATCAATACTCGAAGGTAAACAATTATCTCTTATCATAAAAATTTATTATTTTTGAATCACTCGCTATTTAGGAAGAAAACTTAAATTAATTCGAGACTTTATTAGCAACTATAAACAAAAAATTAGATTTTTAGAAAAATTAAGAAGAGAAGTTCTCCCTCACGATAGAGCAAGAGTTGAAAGAAAAATTGCTTTAGAGCAATTTTATTTTGTTGAAACATTGTACGTCACATTAAACAAATAATGGATTACATTATACATAGATTCGCCCAAAGACATGACTTAGGGAACACAAACGTTCCTAAAGAACCTATGTGATCTAACATAACCTAGATTGAAATGCAACCACTAGAATGAAACACATACAAACCATGTGACCATGATTAAGTGACATTACTTTAATGTTTAGATCATTGCAAGAGCGGGCACGGAACAACCAGGCTCAAACAAAGAGTCTAAACAAAATCTAACTAAAAAAACCACCCGGATCCCAAATCCAAATCCAAAAGGGATCTCAGCCCAAACCCTGAGCCCAAAACTCTACCAAAGTCCACAAACCCTGCAAGAAAAAGGTGAATAGGCCATGACCAATCGGCCCAACTCCAGTAGGCTGGGACCCAACCCAGGGATAGGCCCAAAGCCTATGACTGAAGCTCAAGATCTACTTCAGTCGTCCGACTCTCAGTATACACGACACCGCCTGTATTCACTATCAGACCTACGCCCTCTCCCGACATCGGCAGAAGATAGCTTCCAATGTGGCTTGAAAACTCCAACCACCCAAGCGCAACCACCACAGATCGCAAGCCGAACTAAACGCCTAGAGTCTACCTTGTTCCCACGAACCAACAAGGTCAACACTCGGACAACCGCAGTCGACTATGCAAACCTATAGGGGCGCACTTGTATCCCCTCACAAAACTTTAATCTGGCCCATGCTGGGCACCGACGGCCAAAATAACGATCCCCATCCTAACCTGCACCAGGTTGGTTTGCCTAACAACGCCATCTCAAAGCCGAGAAGGAAAGAGAATGGTCACTGTCGCGCTATGATGTAGCATTGCTAGAGACTAGCGAACTAGAAACAGCATCCGAGGGGATCACCGAGAAGCACGACACATGCCAAGAGGGCTAAAAGGCCGTCGTTGCCGCCGCTATGAGTTTTCTAGGGTTTTGGAGAGAAAACCCTCTCATATAGCCAATCGAATCGAAAGCCATTAGATCAATTCTTTTTAGTTGGTTGTCTAAAAGATAAAGCTAAATTTTAACAACATTTACATAGACTATCCATCTGACCTTATTGGTTAGATATGTAGTGTTATTGATATTAGAGCTTGCTATTGCTCAATAAATTTCCAAAGATGGGAACAACTTCTGAGAAAATAATAGAGAAACTAGATTCTCTATTAGATATGTCTGATTCAAGGCATCAAGAATCTTTACAAGAGATCTCTAGATACAAAGAGCATCTAGAAATTGTTCCCTCAATTAGTGTCCAATTACAGAATTTGGAAACTAAAATGGATTACATCCAAAATCATCTGGGAGACAAGAAAGACCTATTAACAAAGGTTAATAGTAAAATCAAAGGACTAAATCTTCAACAGATGAAGATCTTTGACTATGTTCAAATGATAGCCCGAGAACATAAAAATTCAAGCGACAGTGCACCTCGAATAATCATTAGGAAAACTAATGACTTTATACCACTACAAGTTTCAAAAGGGAACTCATCACCAAAACCATTTCTTCTAGATTCCCCAACAAATCTGTCAAGTATCAGATTTCGAGAATCTAAAACTTAAGATGTTCGTAACATAAACATGTTAAGTATCTTCAAGAAGAACGCGGTACAACTGTTGAATTCAGAAGAGTTTGAATTCAATGAAATTGAAAATAATATTCGAAATGCTTCTATCCCGAAGTTTTAATTTAATCAGATCTACAAAAGAGGAAATTTTGGTATGTTGGGTAACCATCAATTCAAACTCCTTGAATTCACCACTCCAACAACAACATGAAAAATATATCTCCTTCTAGTAACACCTGAAGAGGTTGCTAAAGCCAGAAAAAGAAATTACAAATTTATGCACATTGGAGCAGTCCAAGTCGGCATAAAATTACTTGCCAGAGAAGGCATAAATTGTTCAGTTTTATGTGTCTTACAAGATAATAGACTGATTGATTTCAAAAAAAATATACTGGAAACTCTCCAAGCATCGCTATGTAATCAAGTTGCATGTATCAGCTGCTTCCCAAACTTTTCAACTAGCCTAAGTGATGTTGCTCACTGTTTATGATTGAGAGCCAAAACAGATGGCACATCAGTGAAAGACGACATGAAAGAGCTTGTTGTAGTTTATAGAATCTGCTATATACTACTGAGCACAACAGTAGAACCAAAGACCAAGATAACAAATATCCCAGGTTTTACTACTGGATTCCTCACAAATCCCAAAAATCATTCAGATCTAATTCATAAAGTTACATGGGATGAGGTAACATTTCTACTAGAGTGAAAATTTTCTAGCCCTAAAAAGAAGCCAGAAAATGTGAAGGCAACGGTCTATGAAAATAGAAGAACTGGAGACATTAACCTTAAATTCGAAGGACAGAGAAATAATTATGTATCCTTCGAAAACTTCAGAGGTAAAAGCTCTAGATATTTCAGAAGATGCAGTTCTGCCAGGGAAAATGGTACTAGAGGTACCATAATTTCAGTAAGAGAATAAACCAATCAAGTGATGGAAGAAGATTTAGATGCTGAATTAGAAAGTGATATCAACATGCTAAAATTTGAGAGATCAAAATTAGAGAAACTCTTCAAGCTTTATGAGGAAGCAGAAAAGTGTAAAGATCATTCTCATTTGGAACATTTGATCAAAGAGATCAAAAGTTTCACATTAGAAAAGTAAAAAAGAGTTTTTCTTTATCAAGAGGTGAAAATGTGAAGAATGAGAGCCTTCAGGAACCACATAAACCACCATCATCAAAGTTGGTGGAAATATAAGACTTCCAAACATGAAAGGACGTACTGGAAAGAATGGGAAATACTTCCCAAAAATTCATTCCGCTGGATAATACACCAAATGTGCCAATTACGTAATTTGGGATATGGCTTGATCTAGACAAATCTCTAAGAAATCCATAGATGAATGGATTGCTAGCCTATTCATGGCATCTTGTACCACCTATGGAAAGTTTGAAGCACCAGACTTACAAATAATCTATGAATCAACCCTCTTGGCAATGGAAAAAAAGTTCTATTTTGGCTTCAAAGAAACTTTCAGAGGAAAGGAAAGGTTGGAAAGAATAAAGGTTGTCAAGTCGCCATATTCTTTTGCAATTCCAATCTATGAACAATTCGGTAGAGATATCTCATATGTTTGAGACAAAACTAAAGAGTTAACAAAAATCAACATATATGCTTTCAAAATATGCAATATGAAGAATTTTGAGGAATATTTGAATGAATTCCAAGAATACTATTACACGATAGGAGAGTTGGAAAATGTTGACTTGATACATCTCCTGCATAGAAAGCTCCATGAACCTTGGAGGACAGCTATGAGAGAAAACATAAGAAAAAAACATCTAGAAAGATTTTCAGTTGGAGGAGTCGCAGATAGAATTAGACAGCTGATGCGTGAACAATGTAAAGCCAACATAAGGGCAAAAGCTGCAAAGAAGCAACTCAAAGAAATTGACAATTTCTGCACTAAAATCACTGATATTCCTACCAATTGGGGATGCGACAAAAATAGGCAGAAAAAGAAAGGGAAACACTTCCATAAATGTTTCAGAGGAAGAATTGAAGATTCAAGAAAAGCTCCAATTACAGAAGAGAGAAGCATAATCCAAGAAAAAGATTCTTCAGGAAGAAAATTTTCTCTCAGGAAATAGAAAAGAAGATAACATCCAGGTGTTGATTATGTAAGGCCAAAGAGAACTATGCTAACGAATGCCCTAAGAAAGATAAAAGAAGTTCAAAAGCTCTTCTTAGAAAATACGAAGAGGTCATAGAGATGACCAATATGAAAGACTACGAGGTAGTCTATTCAGAAGATGAAGACGATAATATATCTGTCTATTTAGCCTGGACAGAAGATGAATCATCAGAAGAATCAGAGACAGACTTTGAAGAGGAATATGAACCCAGAGGGGTTTGTCTCCTTGAAATAAAAATTTGGGAAGAAAGCATTGAATAAGAAAATATTTCTTCTTACAAAGTCAATTCCGGATCATTTTTCTGTGATTATTGTCATTGCTATGAGAAGGATGACCTTCCCATGTTTTGTGAAGCATTGGAAAAAACGTATCACAAAGAATGTTTCATAGCTGAAGCAAGAAGAAAAACAAAAAATGGTTCAATACATCAGATTATTGAACAAGAATATGAAGATTACTTCTATGAGATAGAAGAAAGACAGGAAATTCTAGAAAGAATAAAGTTCGATATTACTACTAAGAAAGAAGAAATAGTATCCGCAGAACGTCCAGTTTGTGAAGAAGAACAATGTAGTCCTTTTACAGAAAGGATAGAAGAGGATAGTTCTTTGAAACAAAATTTGTGCAAAGCAGCTACTGTTTCTATAAGTAGATTCAGTAACTACATGAAAATTTGATTAAAATTTCCAGGATTCAAGAAATATCGTCTACATGCCTTTGTAGATAACGGTTCTAGTTTCAGTCTAGCAAAAAAATTTGCTATATCAGAAGAGCTCTAGAAAACTAATCCAAAAATGAGTGCAATTGGAAAAACTGTAGAAGGAAGAAGAATTTCCATGAATACAGTTGCCGAAAATGTTCAAATCTCGATAGGAGGAGGAACCTTTGTAATTAAAAATATTTGGCAATCAGAATGCCAAGACTCAAACATACTAATTGGCAATAATTTTCTTCTACAACAAACTTTCATCCAGAAGCCAGAAGTGAACTTATTATGCTTCGAAAAGAATAATAAAATCTTTTGGACCGAGCGGCTAAAAGAAGCAAAAAGTATTGTTGGTTTAAGATTTATAGAGTTATATCAAAGATTACAACAGAATATTGGTGGATATACACCAAAATTTGAAACGGTATTACAATACAAGCAACAAGAAGAATTGCTTGTAGAAGAATCGTCAGAGGACGAAGAAGAAGATGACGAAACAACCTTCATTCATGAGCATAATCTCAAGCATTTTAAGTTTAAGCTTGAGAAACAAAGGACGCATACCCTTGGAGAGATCAAGGAAATGCTCAAACAAAATATTGACATCAATCCTCTAAAGTTCTGGAAAAAAGACCAAGTGGTCTGTGAGTTTAAGCTACATGACATGAATTCTATTTGTCATGTAAAAGCAATCCCTTAGTACAAAGAAGAAGATCAGAAAGAATTCAGAAAAGACATAGCTGATCTTTTAGAAAAATGATTGATAAGACTATCAAGTAGTCCTCATCACGCTCCAACTTTCTATGTCAGAAATTATGTGGAAGAAGTTCGCGGGAAAGCAAGAATGGTGATAGACTATAGAGATGTCAAGAGTGACCATAAACGACAGTTATCAGATAACACTGGCAAGAGTGCTAATCAATAGGCTCAGAGGAGCCAAGTGTTCTCAAAGTTAGATGCTAAATCAGAATTCTAGCAAGTTAAAATGCATCCTGACAGCATTCCCCTTACTGCCTTCAACTCCACAGAGACACTACGAATGGCTAGTAATGTCTTTTGGGCTAAAACAAGCTCCATCCATTCTCCAAAGAAAAATGGATAACATATTTAAGCAAGTGGCAGACTTCTTTGTCGTCTATATATATGATATATTAGTTTTCTTAAAGAACAAGGAAGAACACATGAATCATCTCTTTCAAGTAGTGAAGCTCATAGTTCAGTATGAAATCATTCTAGGAGAAAAGAAAGTCTTTCTCGTCCTAGATGAAATTGACTGCTTAGGGATCAATATAAGAAATAAGGTTATCAAGCTTCAACATCATATCTTAAAAAAGGTATGGAAGTTCCCAGACAAAATTCCTGACACTAAAAATCTAACTAAAAGTCTATATAGATTTTTAGAGGTCATACACTATGGAAGAGATTTCATTCTTAAGATTGCTGGATTAACAACAATACTATCCCTCAAAACAAGCTCAACTAGAGCTTGAAAATTCACAGAAGGTGACGAAAAGATCGTCAGAAAAATCAAAGAACTGTGAATTTTTTTGCCTCCACTACATCAACCTGAAGAAAATGATGAGTTCATTCTTCAAACAAATGCTAGTGATAACTTATAGGTAGGTGTAGTGCTAGCGAGGGCACCAGACACTAATAGTGAGAAAATTTTAAAATTCTGCAGTGAAAAGTTCAATTCTGCATAACATAATTATCCCACACGAGAAAAGAAAATTCTGGCAATAAAAAAAATTAAAAATTCTCCGACCTTTTTAGGAAAACCATTCACAATGAGAACATATTACGCCATAGTGAAAATTTTCAAAACTTTCAAACATGATAAAGCTATTGATAGGGAAAGATTAGTAAATTGACATTTATTTCTTAACCAATATAATTATGATGTTGAATTAATTGCAAAGAACAAGAATTATCTTCCAGACGCTTTGACAAGAGAAATGACAATGTTCCGAATGAGTGAAAATGACGACAAATATCAGAATCTTAAGAGCAGGAGGCCAAGAAAAGAACCTAAACAACAAGAAGAGACTATTTAAAAGGTTCTTAAGAGTTTTTTGCTGTGTCTTAACTAACCAACCTTAATTGACCAATTTCAGGGGAAATGATTGGCTAACCCATCTCAATCGGCAGACGGTAAAGGCGCATCAAGACTGTTGATGGCTGTTGCTTTGCCAAAAAACATAATTTTCCTACAGGGTTCATGAATATCTTTAAGTACCAGCTAAACACTTTCTCTGAATCAGTCTTCCAGACTGACCTATGTTTAGCTTTTCATCAGAAGGTTATGTTGGACAACTTAATGTTTGCCTTCCAAGAACAAGATAAAAGACTTATGATAGAGGCCATGAACGCCTTAGCTAAGGAACTAAATCATAAGTAGAAACAACAAAGTGTTATTAATGAACCGGCGATGTTAGACATCAGAACTCCTGAAAGTGCAAAGGTCCCAACCTATTCAGGCACTAAAAGAGACAGAATAGTTCAATTCCATAACACCATTAGAAGACATTCACCCATAACAGTTCTCCCTAATACAATTTCATAATTCCAGGACCATTCCTAGGAAGATATGTGGTGAATGTTCAAAGTAAACATCTACAACAGCATAAATTGTGGTTGGTTGAAAATGACTTTGTTCATAATCTGTGGACAAAAACAAATGATGATCTCAAGGGATTACCAACTTTCATCTGTAATACTGTCAAGAATGTAAGGAAGTCCAACTGCAATCTTAGACTCAAGTTTAGATCTACACCTCTAGAATGGGTGCTGAAGTCTAATGGAGAAACAGAGTATATTTATCCATACCATTATGTCAGGATCATCCAAGGCAAGTATTTAGAACCAGCTTGTATTGGATATAATAGAGCCCCAAATTGTAGTATCCCATGGATGAAATCAATGACATTAGAATATGTCAAGAAAATAATCGAAGAAGACCAAGAGATTACTCTTCTTGCATCATGAGAGAAAATAATTGTCACTGTGTATGACCACCCAGAGGTCGTAACCAATGATCTTTGTTGCTCTCAAGAGAAAGGAAATATATTTCACATGTGCCCAATAGCTCGAAAAGATCGAGAAAGAAAGGCACTACAAGATGTATGTTGATACGGACATGGAAGAGAATGAAACAAGTAGAAGAATTGATTTTGAAGACCCTATCTTGGAGAAAACTCATAAATACACGATGATCTGTAAAGAAATATGAGATCATATTGTCTTTTTCTTAAGTGGGGAATATCTCTGATCATGAAGGAATCAGCTTTCCAAAAGAAGACAATGAAGGAAAGCAGAAACCTAGTCAACATGGGGTCACTATCCTTAGTGGAGCTACTATTAATTATGTATGTTTAAATTTCATTTTGAGTTCCGCTTCCTATAAAAGGAGTCTTGAGTCTTAGTTCTAGACATCGAAAAATCAAAATAGAAGAGATCTATCTGAGAGTAGAATTGCCTGAGTGTAGAGTGTAAGTCGAGAGATAAAGTGGAAGCAAACTGTTCAGCTTCTCTATTTCTAAGTATGTCTACTACTATGAGTGACTAAATAGCTTATAGCTGTTTACCAGAAAGTGAGGCTATGAATCTATAGTCTGTAATTATTTGGAATAAATAAACTATGGTTTCCCACTACAAGTCTTTCAATTTGTTATTTATATGTTCATAAAAACTCATTAAACTCCCCTGAGACGCGACTACCGCCCAGAAGGAGGAAGAAAGTGGGTTGTTCTTACTTGTTCATACTCATTTGATTCCCTAGGAGGCGGACTACCGCTCAGAAGGTGAAAAAATGGGTTGTTTATTATACTGAGTATTCTTATCTTTAGCACTTCGTTACTTTCTTGTGAGCACTTAGTACAATTAACAAAATCATACATCTTAGTACACTTGCATAACATAGATAGTATACTTCCATAACATAGAGAGTATACTTGTCTGAGTTTATTTTTGTAGATAAAAAGTTAGCATTTTCTTAACTAAAAAACATTCAGCGGACTCAGCAGTGAGTCTGCTTGCATCAGCTTAGGCATGAAGCTCATAAGTGAATTAGAGGCATGACGAATGTTAGTTATGTTTTTCTGAAAATAATAAAGTAATTTTTTTCATATGATACGTTACTACTAATACGTATGAATACAAACGTTTGCATGACTTATAGGTCAAAATACCAGCATTCCAAGTGACTTGATGGTCACTAGCTCATCAAAAAAAGCACATATGCAAGTCCGCTGCTTTTTCGAATTATTGGAGGTGAACTGTTCCTTGCTATTGTTACTTTGTTAGCTTTAAGTTTAAACCATCCCAATTGTATCACGTCACACAAAATCACAAACATTGTTCAAACTTGTTAAATGATGTTTTAACAGTGGAGTTCTGTTTATTGAGTTTTAATTGCACATTCTAGAGCTTCATAGGTTTATGCTGACTATAAATCTATAATCCTTGCTCTATGGGATTCCGCTTCCTAGTCCAATTTTCAATTCTGTCATTTGTATTTCCTACTTGGATTAAGTTTCCTGGTTTGTTTCTGCTTCCTAGTTCGATTCATTTGTTTTTATAAGTACCAAGGGAACGAACCAATAAATATACAATTATCCTGCGTGTTTTCTGTAGTATTGTTGGTAGCAAAAGAATCCGAAGTAGCATGTCGGATTCTTTGGCTGTAGCTGTAGCGAATTCTGATGATTTTCGTGGGTCAGAAAGAATGAAACCATCCTCATCAACAGCACCATCAAAAGGACCATCATTAGAATTCACGACTATGAACATTGATGATCGGCCCGAGGCTGTATTAATCGATATCCTTTGCCGACTTCCTAGCTAAAATATGTTGCTGAATGTAAGTGTGTATCCAAGCGTTGGTGCACTCTCATGTCTGATCCTGCTTTTATTGGCACCTTTCTACATTTCCAAATGGATCATAAGCAGACACCGATTGTACGTACTCTCATTAACCGAAAAGGGGAGGAATTCCTTGACAGAATGTCATCTTCGTCGAAGCCATTAAGTCGTTTGTTTGAAAGACTAATGAGCGTCTACAATTTGAAAGAAGAACCAGTTGTGGTAGCTACTTATAAAGATCTACTTACATTGATGAGTCCTAATCGTTATACATGTCTTTACATTGATGTGGTTTCTTAGATAATTACTGTAAAATTGATTGCATTGGTGAGTATAGAGGTTGTTTACAGGTCGGCTACCATGACTATTTTACAGGAACTATACATATGATGGAGTTGAATAAAGAAGAAGTCCAAGATTTTGAACAAAAGAAGAGGGTTTATTCACTTCCGGAGGACCTAAATAAGTTTGCCGAATGTGCGTATTATAGCTTTCGACCCATATACTGATGGTGCCGAGGGTTGTTTGTATTTGGGTGTGTGTGACGATCCCTATAATAAATACTATGTTACGGAAGACATATACATGTACAACATTTGTACAGGAAAGTGGTTAATGACGTATGAATGTGTACCATATAATGAGTTTCATGAGGTCTTCCCAGATGTGCTCCCGGGTGGCCAACACCAGTCCCTACGCTACGGCGGACATGAACACACCCCATTTTTTCCAGCTTGCTATGCATGGCTTCTAATAAGTCCTGGCCAGGTTGGTACTGTGGTCTGTGGGAAAGCTGTGCAAGGTTCTATCGTTGTTTGATTGTTTCTCATCTCAGAAAGACAATAGAAGCCTATTTCTCTTTTCTCATTCTTCCTCTGTATCCATATTTTCATATAATTTATAAATTTGTATCATCTTCGATCGGATAAGATTGAATAACATGAATGCTTCCCAATACCTAGTTACTTTCGTTTGTGCACCTGAATCTGGATACATGTCTGCATTAATGATTCATTGTATCTTCTATTTCTAGTAATGTAGTGATGCTGTTCATTCCAAGCAATTGGAATAGAATATGCCAAGAGTTGCTTTAAGATTACCAATCAGACTAACAAACTAAAACTGAATGGCTACAATGAGAACCTAGTTTGAGACACGTACAGCTTGCATAAGGCATTGGTTTGGGAGCACACCGTAGGTTAGAAACCAGTCATTATGCAGATCAACTTGTACATGAACCGCTAGTGGATGTCCTCACCCTCAGCCATTTTTGTCTAAGACTTCCTCATTTTAGACCTTGCATACCTAGATGGCAATGATTTTTTCAGGAAACTTGGTAAAAGAGCAAAGCAATTTGATCAAATGCAACTGAAAAAGGAAATATCAGACAACAAAACAAAGGGAAGTACTCTATATGCATGCCACCCCGGTCTGAAGAAGGTAACGTGGTGCCACGAAGTTCGTCCATGGCATTATTTGCTCGTCCAATCTCCTGTAAGAAAGATACAAGGTTCAAGAGATATTCAATTCCAACTATTCACGTGTAGCTGTGAAGCAACACTTCACTTTGCACTTTCTGTTTGTTTGTTTTCCCCATGTAATTGAAGCACTAAAGAACTGAAACGGAAAATTTAGTATACGCTCAACTCATGAATACTTTGTGCCTATGTATACCAACATAAACCTGTACTGCTTGTTTCGACAAAAACCTGTTTGATTAGCTAATAAAACATCAAATTTCCAAACAAAAAGTTCTGAAGCACCGGGTACCTCAAAATCAGCAAAAGCAACTGGCATACCACCTTTGGACTGCAATTTAACCACATTGAATCCAGCATACCTGGCAACAATGGTCATCATTTTACAATTATCTATCTAAACTTCAAAAGGATAGTTGTTATTATGCAGTAGAAATATGAATTAGTCAGAGGAGGCTAAAAAGAAAGAAAGAACTTTATAGTCCAAGTCTACCACTCCATTTTTACTTTTTAATACAAGAAAAAGTGAATAAACAAGTTATCTCAGATACTTACTGCGATAAAACTTGATCCAGTTCATCTTCAGTGCAATTTGGTCCTAGATTTGCAATGAAAAGAGTGGAACACTGTCCTCCATCCACGTGCTTTTCAGGTTGGCCCTGCACAGCCAAGTCAGAAACAAGAGATTGGAAACAAATAATAATAGAATCAAGCACATGAAATCTCTGTCTCTATATTCACACGTCACTCGCACACTTCTAAGTAGTGTTTGTATCTTTCAAGTCTGTAAGAGTAAGACTCAAAGCAGATTTGATACACAAACCAGAGACTTTCTCTTTGTTGAGTCTTCAAGTATACAGTAGATTACCCATACAAATCGAATATTCTTGATTCATCAAATGTTTTTTGTCTTCATCGAAAATATGAATTCGATGCCGGTTTTTTAATATTGTTGTACGTAGCTCAAACATAATGGAATATGTTGCATAGTTTCCACTTAATCTTAAAACAAAAGAAAAGCGGAAAGGAAAGTTGAAGCTGAGAAGCAAAGAAGAGCAAATCATAAATACCTAGAGGCCATTACATTTTTCTGGCATGGGGACGTAAAAGTTGCAATACTGATCATTCAAAGTATCATAAGTCTTTTCATTAAAAAAATTAGCATAAAATACTTACTTGTACAGCAGCTACAACCTTCTCAGAATCTATCACTGCCTTGCTACAGAAAATATCCAGAGAAAACAAGTTTAGTAAGAAATACCAACAGTCCAAAGATTTAAATATATATGCCTGATTTATATAAACTTCTTCAGTGAAATATATCAACTGCATAATCTATGTTTAAGCTTTTCTTTCAACCTCTTAGTGTTTTCCAAATCACTCTTATCGCCAAAATCATGATTCGATGTTTCCGACGGTTCTTCAGACTCACTGTCAGCTGAATGTGCAAAAGAGTACAAAAATAAGTCATGATCAAAACAAAGAAAGTGTCTCTCATACCAACATTATAGCCTTACAAGTATCTAAATATAAGTGTGAAGAAATGTACCATCCTCACTTGATGTTCCTTGGTTATCATCCTCCTTACTCCTTCTATCTATAATCACATATGCCCCACTACCTGTGCATGTAACAAGTTAATAAACCATCCGAATATGTAACAAAGTTTGAAGTGTGTAGATCAAGCAATCAAAATTCTTTAACTTCACTCACTATTACACACATATATCAACCTGGATTACGCTTCCTTCTTGAGTTTGATCTGGCAAGTTCAATATGAAGGAAGGACCCAGTTTGAGGATCAAATTTCACACCCTGGCCATTACCATCAAAGAAAAAGAAACAGACTGAGAAGTGGCTTCAATATAGCCGAATTTCATACATTATCGTCCCGAAAACACGAAGCACCTAATTTCGACATATCACTGTCCTCCTCTTTGCTGAAAACGCTCTCCTGACTATAGCTAGCAACAGTAAACATTATACAAACACTTATTTCTATCGAAACTGCGTGAAAGAGAGCATTCTTCAGTTCAAAATCCACACTTATTAACAAAACCAAAACGCTATAACAAACAGAAACAAAAAAAGTATACACATTCCAACAATTTGAAGTGTTATTCTCACGTTCAAGGCATGTAGAGCTGCAATTGCCGATTGATGATTGAAAAAGGTAGCGAAGGAAACGACCTGAAACCAAAACAGAAACAGGTTCTCGGATTCTCAGATTCTCATCACATATATTTAGATATTGGAGTAAGGAAATTGGTTTAATACCTGGTTGCCGCGACCGGTGTACTTGAGCTGGCAATTGTCGAAGCCCGGTCGCCGGCGGAAGAGGTTGTGAATTTCACGCGCCTTGACGTCGTCGGGGAGGCCGGAGACGAAGAGCGTGTTAATCGTGCTCCGGTCGCTGTTATAATCCGGCTGCGGCGGCGGCAGGTAGTAGGGATCGTAGGGCGGATGAGCCATTTGGTTTGCGGGCACGCGGAGAGAATGGACGGTTGAGATTGCCCACCGCTGCTGCTGCTGCTCTCAAGTCCCAACACTGAGGCTTCGTCGGGGTTTCAAATCCAATTTCGTACAATGAAACTACTGTAACTGTATTTTTTATTATTTTTAACTTCCGTATCTGTATGGATACAATAATTTACTATTTACTCGTATTAGTTCACTAATTATGTACTCGGTATTGTTTGGGAAGCTAAAACCATTTTGATCAATAGATAAGGTATTCGTCGAGTGGCCAAGATAGTGTAGGAGTGTGTCACCTCGCTCACCATTCAAGTTTAAATCTCTTCCATCGAATATGACTTGATTGAAAGAGGTTTGAGAAAAGTTCTAAACATGTATTTACTATATTTAGTCTTGTATCACCGATAAGGGATTAGTTTGACCTTGGAAATCCAATTATTATTAGTGATGACGTATATGATGTATATTACTGTTTGCTGGATGCAAGTCTCATAAGTAGTCGGCTTGTTAAGTCTCAAACTTATGGAGCTTTTTATCGAGTGTTTCATTGTTGTGTATCTTTACATCCTTAGTGGATGACACCCCTGCCCAATGTTTCATAATGCCCCTATCTAATTTTGATTTCTCTTTTAACACAGTTATCTAGTTCTCGGTCATGAGTGATACATCAACTTCATCTTGAAAAGAGAAGAAAAGGTAGACGCTAACACTCATTGAAAGGGAGATCAAATCAAACCAGAATAAGAGAATACGAATTGAAATCTACAGTACGAGAGGGCAGTAGACATCGTTAATCAATGCCTAAAGTCCTAAACACTATCTAATCCTCTCATGTGTTGACCTCACTCGGGAAAAAAAATCGTTACTCGATGCTTGATTCTCATTACAATGAGTAACCGAGATATATGTTTTTTTTTCCTAGTGAGATCAGGAATCAAATTCACTCCCAATCTCATTTACAATTGCAAACAAAGTGAAACAATATCATCAGTATCACTCCCTTTTGGTCGATCGAAGTTGGGAAATTAATCAAATAATACACAGATCCCCAATTGCTAAAACAAAGTGAAAAAAAGAAGAAAGATATACTAATCTAGCTACTCACATAGTTCTCAGCTCCCACAATCAAAAATACTCATTTTCCATCCAAAGAAACCCGACGAGTCAATGACATTTGTACAAAGCCGAAAACAAACCATTTTACTAGCTACAAGATCAAATCACAAAAAAAAATTAAAAAAATTTGGGGAATGGAGACAGATACAACAATTTCTTCACATCCAATTTCAAACCCAAAAATTCAAACTTTCCAAAATTCGTAGGAAAAATTAATTAACAACAGTGGGACGGATGGATCGATCGATCTTAGACTGAATTTAAGTAGACGAGGATCCAGCAGTCATCAACGCGGCATTCTCCTCATCCACAAACAAATCCTCCGTCTTCCTCAACGTCGCGTGCGCCGCCACAACCACCACCGCGACCAGCAGCGCCACCAGTATCTCCATCGTGGCCGACGTCAGGAAAAGCAGCACGATCGTCACGACGGCGAGCACGGCGAGGACGATTTTGTCGTCGATTGTCCGGCCGAAGAGGACGAGCGGCTCGTCGCGGAGGAAGTAGAGGAAGAGCCAGGCGGCGAGCATGACGATGAGGACGATGAGGGAGATCGGGTGCCAGAGGAGGCTGAGGAAGAGGACCAAGAGAGCGATTATGGCGTAGTTCATGCGGAAGTAGGCGAGGTTGTAGCGGAGGCGCGTGAGCGCGTCGCCAAAGCCGTGGGCGAAGTTGAGGGAGTGGAAGTCGAACATGACTTTCCAGGGGCGGCGGGCGCCGAGGCCGGCCTTGATGCGGGTTTTTGCGCGGGATATGAACTCGGTGGAGCCGCCGGAGGAGCCCGGCGGAGAAGAGGAGGTCGGGATCGTGCCGTAGTTCGTCATGGGGTGGAGGGTTTTGACCGTTGACTTTCCGGAGGGAAAGTTTTGGAGAGCGAAGAAGGTGGAGAGAGTCTTTGTGATTTGAGCTGTCAAGAGATGGTTCGGGAAATTGAATCTAAGTGGAGGGAGAGTATTAATATAGTGTGGGTGAGGTGTACTATTTGGATGTGGGGGCGTGAGGTGTGATTGGTGGAGTTGTTCGTGATTGGAATCAATTCTGAGCAATTATTTCTTGCTTTCTTTGTCTTGTTTTCAACGTCTTGGATCATGATTTGGAATTTGAGTATTACATTTTTTTCATCCATGGTGAAATTTTTATTTGGCAAAAAATTACAAATCATCACTCATGGTTGTTTTTAAATTTGGTTGCTGAAATTTCAGAAATATAACTTTGATTATTGAACTTTGATACCAACATTCAAATTGGTCACTGAACTATGATAGTCTTTCATATTGGTCATTGTTCTATTTTCAAATGTTAAATCCAAGTTAATTTCGTTAATTATCAAAGATATTCTAGGCAAACAATATTTTTTTTTATGTATTTCTCTCCATGATAGCTTTGTGGGGCTTTGAATGTCTTTAAGAAATTTATAAGGGGACGAGTAAACAATTAATTCAGTGAACCAAATACCGTTGATAGTTAACGGAGTTAATTTAGATTTAATGTCTAGAAATATAATAGTGAATGATTGTCATAGCTCAGTGATCAATTTAAATGTTTGTGTCAAAGTTTAGTGACCAATTTGAATCAGTGTCAAAATTCAGTAACCAATTTGAATGTTTGTGTCATAGTTTAGTGACCAAAGTTTAGAAACAACCACATTTGAATGACCATTTGTGATATTTGACATTTTCATTTTCAATATTTCATCGTATAAAGTAGTTTACCTTGAAGATTGAGAGTAGAATGTGAAATGAATACTTTGGCCGTAAAACATACTTGTTATGCAGTAGAACCTCTATTCAGTCATATTGTTGGGACTGACATAATTTATTCTTATAAAGATGTTATTCTTAAATGGAGGTTCAGTAAACAATCAAGCCCAAAAATTAAATAAAAAGTATTAAATAACTTGTCTATTTGTGATAATAACTATTCCAATTATAAAACATAAATACGAATTAATGCGTATTCTCAAACTCTAAAACGTGATATTCATAATAAAACATAAATCATCGTATCAAAATATTATAAAAGGTATTTTAATTCTTCGTAAATCACATTATGTTTTTGTAATATAACAATTATTACTTTATGAATGTCACTTTTATACATATGCAACTAAAAAAGTTGATGACTTATTACAATGTGGATGTTATTCCTATTTATAACTGATCCCGAGTTGGGACCGAGATTTTTTATCACTATAAAGAGGTTATTCCTATATGGAGTATTCTTAAATCAAGGTTCTACTATATGTAGAAGATAACATATTGAGTATATCAATTGAACTTGGTCCTTCCACTCAGGTATATTTTTGTTGTTGTTATTTTCATGTATATAGGCATTACACCAATCTTTTGATCACATTTTAGCATCTCCACCGTCCAATTATTAGATATAAATAGATCACTACTATAAATTTTCAACCAAAAAGATGATTATTAAAGTATCAAACTAGATTAAATTAAGAAATAAACAAAATCTGTCAAACCTAAGCAGTTCATACTTATAAATATCAATTGCAGTTTTGAATACCTTAACAATAACTAATTTGGTTGAAAATTTGCATAAGTGATTACAAAATATGAACGGTGAAAATGTCAAAATATGATCAAAAAGTTGGTGTAATGCCATATTTTTTCTTAAAAATGACCCCAAAAAAGTATATCTGGGTGAAAGGAGACTGATCAATATATTGAAACAACATATATATTAATGGTTGAAACCTAAAAATAGACTTTACATAGAGAACTAATACATAGGCAGTTGATTACTTGAAGACCGACATATATGCTCCCATTGGGTATATATATCTTTCATAGGGACGGAGGCAAGTGGGGGTCAGGGTGGGCCTGGGCCCCCCTGAGTTTATATGGAAAAAAAATTAGTATTATTATATAATATAAAATATTATAATTTATTTGAAGTATATGTAAACTTCAATAACGCGTATGAATCTGACGACTTTGTAAGAATATTATTATATATTATTTCAATAATGAAGTCTAAATATTAGGTCAATTAGGATTTAATCTCTTACCAGGTTTATGATTTTATGATCTTTTTTTCTTTATAAAAGCTCTACCGTTCCTGAGATTAAAATACGATCATTTTTATTAAGTTTATTAGATATGGAGAGATACTTCAAAAAATAAATCATCTTCTTCTACTCCAACATCAGATGAGCAACCACCTACGAAAATTCAAACGAAGAATAGTACAAATATGAAAAAGTCTTGTGCTGGAGATATTACAGAAAAGTATCTATCGGATCCCGCTAAACGCCCGCCAATTTCAAGTTATCATCCTAACATTCAAGAAGAAGTTCGAAGATATTATCTACAACAAGGCCCTTGTCGACCTAAACATCATACTTTTCCTTTTATGGAATTTGGAGAGAAAAAAGAAGAAGAAAAGAAGGTTTATTCGTGATTGGTTTATTGAATTTTCATATCGGTTAGAGTACAGTATTAAAGAGGATGCTGTATTTTGTTTATGTTGTTATCTTTTCAAATCAGCTATTGGAGAACAAGGCGGCGGTGAAACTTTTATTGATGCTGGTCATGGATTCAGTAATTGGAAGAAGAAGCAAACACTAATATCACATTTTGGAGGATCAAATATTACTCATAATCCAATTGCGAATAATTGTGATGGTTTATCAAACCAAAAACAACACATTGAGACTATTTTGGCAAAATATACAGATCAAGATCAAATTGACTACTCTAACAGAGACTATTTTTTAAGTTTGTCATTTAGACCCCCTCTAACCGAGAATTCTGGTTTTGTCCCTGGTTATGAAGAATCTAAGGAAGACGGTGGATGGAGGCGCCCAAAAAATTTCTTCTTTCCTGCCCACTTTTTCACCGACATTTATCTGTTTCACTAATCACCGATTACCAACTGCACCAGTACCTTGATCGAGTCAAAAATGAATCACTTGCACATCACGTGAAGAGAGGGAACCCCGCACATTTCTGTTCGGCGCACCGAAGGTACACTCCAAACTTTGTACTTTGTAATGACTCGGATTAATAGACATATCATTATTTTATATACCTTTTATTAAAATTAACCGCAATAAAAATTAATTAATCAATATTCTCTCTTTCACTTTGGTCCTCTTTTCTTGGGTTTCTGTCCGTCTCTGCCAGAAGTTTTTACCTGAAGTGAAGTGAGTGAAGTCAACACTCACCAGACTGCTACTCTCATCGAAACTTTACCTATTTCATTATCAAAAGCAGCAGAGATGCAACAATCCCTTATGCCCAGCTTGATGCCAAAATGCCAACAAATCAAACAAGATAACTGGGGAATGATGCATTTTTTCGTATCGTGTTTCCTTTGGAAGGTATACTAGTATAGAACTCTCAAATTTGATATTCAGTAGGAAGGATGCGAGTCGTTGAATGTTGATGAGTGACATCTTGGTTCGTTACTTCGTTATGGATGTCTTAGCAAGATCCCCGAGATGTGATTCTTTCCGGGAGTTCTGATTTGGAATATAAAAAGAAAATGCAGCGAGAAAAGAGAGGTAGAGAGAATATTGATTAATTTCAAACTTATAATGATATGTCTATTTATTTGAGTCATTCATCATCTTTAAATCTAATGGTTCAACTTTAGTATAAAAATTTGTATAAAATCCATGATGCTATTGAATCCAACTCATATATAAATAAGAAAAATAAAGAATTTGGTCTCTAAATTTTGGCTGATGTTGAAACTGTTTAAGAAAATAATATTCTTGGTATCCTGGTATGTGTCTTGTCCTAATTAGTATAGAAGTAGATAATCTCTCAATCCTTAATTTATATGGATAATGATTGTAATAGATTGTAATGCCTATATAAGGGTATTTATTAATAAATAAAGGATAGTTTCAAATCTATCTTTTGTGTATCTTTATTTCTCCTTGAACACGTTATTAGCAGCTCTCGAGTTGATAGTCAATCCAAACCCTAAACAGAAAAATACTAAAACCCCTAAACACTTGCACTTCCACTTTCGGCCTCCTCCTTGACAGAATCTCTCCACCGTCGATCACCGGAATTTCCTCTCCTGCTGGAAGTTCGTGGACGTGTTTTCTTTTCTTCAAACTTTTTTCACAACAAAGTTTTCATACCGAGCATAACACCTACAAAGTAAATCGACTAACCGTCTTCGATTTAGAATTATGTTTCAAAACTTAATTACTGCAACACCCTAAATCTAAGACTAAATTTAGGATGAATTTTTCATAATGTGTAATTTATTTTTCAGTAATATGCCTATAGTTTCTATGAACATATATCGTTTAGTTTATGTACAAAGTTAAGCATAAGTTGCGGTCTTGGGGGAGTCACGGTATATATAAGGGAAGTCGATCTTTTGTGACTCTGTGTTAGTCAAGGTTTTATGGGAAGTGGTATGAAGCCACCGGTTTAGCATCGATTTTTTTGACCATATATCATGGATCATGTTTCTTATTCCCTAAATTTAATGTTAGTAATCATGGTTCTTCGAACAGAAAACTAATTATATCTCTTATCTTTTGTAGATGTGAGTCAGCAATGCCAGAATTTAATATCCTTGACATTCAAGGAGCAGAATATCACAGATGGGTATCATACATGAGGAACACTCTCCTTGATAAACGTCTCACAGATACCATCCAACCATTATCACCTGGCAATAACGCCAACGAGGAGACCCTAGCTCGAAAAACTCAAGTTCTCATGTTTCTCAGGAGACATATGCATCATGCTCTAAGGAAACAATACTTGCTAAAGAACAACCCCGCGGATTTGTCAGTGACTTTGTAAGAACGGTTTAACAACGTGCATGACGCACAATTTTCAGTGCTCACAAAAAAAAGGATAAAATCCAGTTAGTGGATTATCCCAAGGTCAACGATTTTTATCAGGATAATCTAGACCTACAGTCTAAAATTTCCATTTGTGGCATGGTCAAGTTCGACCAAGCTATGATCAAGAAAGCTTTTGGCACCTTCCCTACTTCCATGGGCAGGCTCTCACATCAATATCGCACTAATTATGAGTAAGGAAGATTGAGATCATTTAGTGACCCCATGAGTGTGCTGGCCAAAAAGAAGAGGTATTGCGAGATACTTCTACAAAGTAATGCAATTCCAGCCGGTACAAAGAAAATCCAGGAAGCTTACAACATTGGTAGGAAGGCATGAAAAGATAAGGGGAAACAACGTTCAGAACCTTATCAAGCTCGTGGTGGTAGAGGAAGACGTGGTGGAGGTCGTAGTAGGGGAGGAAATAGTCAGAATATGACTTGAAATCGCCATGACAAAGACTCCAACAAGAATACTAATTCTAGTTCAAAGAATGGTGAAAATCCTTTACATTCTGCTTCTACTTCTCGCTTGGCACTTTATTATAGATGTGGTGTGATTGGTCATATGCACAAGCAAGGCAGAGCTCCAAAGGATATTCAACATGCCTACAATATTTGTCAACAATACCAAGCAAAGTAAAGGGAGACACACTATGTAGGCCATGAGATGGAAGATGGTGGTGAAGCCAATATGATTGTAGCAGGTGACACCAAAGTAAGTCTTGAGACTTCAAATTTTAGTTAGTCTATGGATTAGACTCATGTGTTTGCTATGTAATCAAGTTTAATTTTGTTTTTGACTCTAGTTGCAGTCATGGTTATTACATATTACTTACAAGGTTCAAATTCTACATAATTATATGGTAGTATGACACCAAAGTATCATATAAATAAGATAAAATAGAGGATAGTTTGATCATAGACACTCTTCAATTCGTCGAAAGGGTCTTTGCTCGATTTTTGGCATCTTTTGATCCATCAAAAATTTTGTCTGATTTTTCCATCGAAGACAATACTCCGGTTCAAATATGGACTTTAGATCCATCAAATGAAACACTCAATCCATCGAAGGCAGGCCTCAGATTCCAATGGCCATATTTCTTCGATCCACTGAAGAACTTGTCTCGATCCATCGAGGCCAATCCTTGGGTTCACACACTCTGAATATCTTCGATCCATCGAGAATTTTCTCGATGGATCAAAGACTCTACCCGGAATTGGTATTTTTTTATATGTATTTTACATCAGTATTCTTATGCAATATCATCACTTTTTAAGGGTCACAACCCTTTGGTAAATCTTTAAGTCTCTTAAAGTTGTTGAGAAAGTAGCTAAGACTAATTAAATCACATTCTTTTTAAGATGTTTGAAGGCGAGATTGAGTGTCTAACAGATAGTGGTACTACTCATACTATACTACGGAATATGCAATTGTTTATAGATCTTATGCCGTATACGTCATCAGTGACAACCATGATTGGTTCTACGCCGGTTATACAAGGGCGTAGTTCAACATAATTTTTTCTATCTCATGGAACAAGAATTCATATCACTGATGCATTGTACGCGCCTAAGGCCAATAGAACCTTGCTAAGTTTAAAGAACATTAGATCTGACGATTTACATTTGGAAACTCATAATGAGAATGAAAAAGAATTCTTATGCATAATTTCAGAGGAGTGCGGTAGAAAGTGCTTCTTAGAGAAATTAATGGCAATTCGTAGTGGATTATATCTCACTACGGTTCAGATTATTGAGTCTAATATTGTCACACTTACTACTGTTTGTGGCACGACATCATACAAGCTTTGACATTATCGACTGGGACACCCAGGTCATAATATGATGATAAAAATATCGAAGAACTCTCATGGTCATCCGTTCTTCAAGGGAAAGAAGAATGTGGAACTCCCTAAGCCCATCGATTTTGATGGTATGGATGAGATTAACAATCTTAATCCAGTCTCAACACCTAGTGTTATTCCACAAGATTCCTTTAAGGCAATCTCTGATGCTCATAGATGATTCTGCAAAGCTTGTTCATTGGCAAATTTACAGGCTAGACCTTCTTTTGTGGTTGACAACACTGAAAATATTTCATTCTTACAGATAATTCATTGTGATATTTGTGGACCTATCAAAACGGAATGTAAACCATTTAAATATTTTATGATTTTTGTAGATGCATCAATGCGATGGTCAGACCTTGATTTTCTATCCACAAGGAATGCTACATTTTCAAAACTCCTACCACAGATTATTAAGCTTCAGGCTCACCACTCAGACAACCTAATCACGTCAATTAGATTGGATAATGCAGAAGAATTCACATCAAAGACTTTTGATGACTACTGTATGTCAGTTAGAATTGAAGTTGAACATCTTGTCCCTCATGTTCATTCTCAGAACGGCTTAGCATGGGCACACATAAAGCGGTTACAACTTGTGGTCAGAGCAATGGTTATGCATACTAATTTGTCAGTATCTTCTGGGGGATATGCAGTATTACATGCAGTAATGCTTCTTCGCTTGAGATCTATAGCACGCCAACCATTCAGTGCGCACTAGTTAGTAACTGGATATGAGCCCCCTAATCGGCACATACACTTGCATTCATATCTCCCCCTAAAGGGCCTAATAGATTCTCCACTACAAGAGTTAGAGATTGTCAATTTCAAGAAACATACCTCCCCTGCGACATTAGGGGGAGATATGAATGCCTCCATTCTGGTAGAACTTTAGGAATTGATATAAAATACTCACCCCACTATGTTTCAAAAGGATTTACGTACATCTTAAAGTGAGATTGAAGGGCAGCCTATACTTGATCTTCAAAAGGTAGTAGACTCGATGCCTGACTCATTTACTGATATTGCCAAAGTGACGAGATCAAACATTTCTGCTGCAAATGTCCCTGCAAGGTTGGAAATCTCTAAATGGTGATATAACGCTATTTCAGGGCAGAGTAACGTGCCTCTTGCCCATGTGGATGGTGTAGCGTCAGCCTTGGCTCCCACCAGGAAGATGGGGAGACAAAAAAAACCCACAGATGAGCTGCCGGTAAAAAGGTAGGTCATCCATGCATAAAATGATCCTTTCATCATCAACTTTGTGAATCTCACACATGAGATTGTGCCTAACAATTATATCTTAGAATCATAAATGACATCTCTGAAGGACGTTTTAGACTCATATGTGATGTCCGAGAACGGTGAAATCTCGCTAATAAACAATGATGTGCGCATTGTTATGGATAAGTCATCCAAGGTAGTTGATGATGCTTTTACTTATTATGTCACTCAGGAGATCATTGACGATGATGATGAAGAATCTCGCTCAATTGTTGAATGTCAGCAGAGAGCGAATTGATAGAAATGGAAAGAGGTAATGCAGGCTGAACTAGACTCCTTGAAGAAAAGATATATTTTCGGTCTGGTAGTGCTATGCCTACCGAATGTGAAGCCGGTAGGACATAAAAGGGTCATTGTTTGAAAGCAAAATGAGAAGAATAAATTCATGCGGTATAAACCAAGGCTTGTGGCACAATAATTCTCTTAACGACCTGACATTGATTATGAGGAGACATACTCTCTGATTATGGACATCATTACTTTCCGCTACCTTGTTAGTTTGGTAGTGTCCGAAAAATTGAACATGCGGCTGATGGATGTGGTGACAACATATCTCTATGGAAATCTTGACTCAGAGATATACATGAAAGTGCCGGAAGGTGTGGTTGTACTCAATTCAAGTAACTCTACACTGCGAAGTGCTCATGTGATTAAATTGAAGCGTCCAATATATGGATTGAAACAATCTGGTAGGATGTGGTACACACGTCTAAGTGACTACTTGATTGGGAATGGATACAAGAACGATGATTTATGCCCATGTGTGTTCATTAGGAGAACAAATTCAGGATTTGTCATTGTAGCGGTCTATGTTGATGATATGAATATCATTAGGTCTCTTGATGAAATCAATTAGACGGTTAGCTATTTGAAATCCAAGTTTGAGATGAAAGACCTTGGTAGGACTCGATTTTGTCTTGGTTTGGAGTTAGAATATCGAGTTGGTGGAATACTTATTCACTAGTCTGCTTATGTCCGAAATATGCTCAGGCGATTTAACATAGACAAAACACACACTCTTAGCACATCAATGGTCATATGCAGTCTGGAATCCAATTAAGATATGTACCATTTGAAAGATGATAATGAGGAATTATTGGGAGCTGATGTACCATACCTTAGTGTTATTGGAGCTTTATTGCATTTAGTTCAATGCATAAGACCAACCATTGCATTCTCTGTGAACTTGTTAGTTCGGTTTAGTTCTACGCCAATATAATGTCATTAGACAGGTGTAAAACACATCTTCAGGTACTTAAAGGGTTCCATAAACTTGGGCTTGTTCTTTCCCTACAAAGAATACATAGAGAATCTTGAAATTCTCGAAACAGGGATGGTTAAATTGCAGCATGCAGGATCGAAAACCCTCGATCCATCGAGAAGAATTCTCGACACATCGAAGGATATTTCCTTGACATAACCGAAGGTACCCTTCGATCCATCGAGAGGAATTCTCGACCCACTGGAGGTTGCACCATGGACGGACCCGAGCCATGGCTTCGATCCATCGAAGGAAATGTTCGGCCCATCAAACGGTAAGCTAGCTGCAAGCACTATTCCTCAATTTAGTGCAGTCCCCTATTTAGAGACACCTTGTGATGTCTTGGTTTATTTTGCTAATGCTGGATGTTTTTTTGATCCACATAAAGGGCGATCGCAGATAAGTTATGTCTTTCCAATAGGAAACAATGTGATTTCATGGAGATAACTAAGAAGACCCTTATTGCTACTTCTTCGAATCATTATGAGATTATTGCTTTACATGAAGTGGTTAAGGAGTGTATTTGGCTTCGGTCAATCATACATCATATTCGAGGATCTAGTGCATTGTCTTCCACTACTATAACACCAACTTATATCTTTGAGGACAATGCGACATGTATTGAACAAATGAAGATGAGATATATCATGAGTGATCATACAAAGCACAAATCGCCTAAGTTATTCTTCAATGAGGAATAACAGCAGATATTGAACATTCATGTGAATCAGGTATGTTTGGCTGATAATGCTGCAAACTTGTATACCAAGCCATTGCCAAAATGTACATTTGCAAAGCATGTGAAACACATTGGTATGTGAAAATTGTTTGAACTCCAAGATTGGGTTATTGATCAAGGAGAGTTCATTTCGTTGACATCAGGGAAGTCTACACCACATATGGTTGCTTATGTAATTGATGCGTTGTACTCATTTTTCCTTAGACCAAGATTTTGTTTTTACCCAAGAGATTTTTGTTTGCTTGACAATGTTTTTAGTGAGACAACAAGTTGTGCATCATCAATTAGGATTGCGACACAAGAGAGAGTGTTTAAGGAAATAATATTTCTGGTATCATGGTGTGTGTCTTGTCTTAATTAATATAGGAGTAGATATTCTCTCAATCCCTGATTTATAAGAGTAATGATTGTAACAGATTATAATGTCTATATAAGGTCATCTATCAATGAATAAAAGATAATTTCAAACTTATTTCTTTTATATCTTTATCTCTCCTTGAACAGAAAAAAAAATAGAAAAATTGAAACTAATATTACGAATGAGGCAAACTTTTAATCAATGATTAAAATGATTAAGAGTACTTCGACAAACTCCTGAGTCCTAATAGAGAAAGCATGATGCAGTCTTTGAGCTACAAACCCCACAGAAAAGCCGCTCATTATATTTGATTGAGAGTAAAAGTTAGCTGACGTGCAAATTGTTTATGTTAAAATTCGGTAAAAACATAATAAATATCTAATTCGAAACTCAAAAGGAAGTGATGATAAATTAATTACAAGAATATACATGTGAAATTCGTTCTCTAAATTTTCGGTAAGAGCATCCACAATGGTGTAAAATTTTGTTTAAGAAAATGGTGAAATCTACCACAAAAATTTTGCTCAAACAAAACTTTATTCTCGCTCAATCAAGAGGAGGATGAAAACTTTACTTTTGCTTAATCAAGAGTTTAGAGCATCTGCACCAGTGCAAAATTTTGTTCAACCAAATGGTGGAGTCTACTACAAAAGTTTTGCTCAATCAAGAGCTCAAGCAAATTTTGCTCATCTTGATTGAGCAAGAGTAAAGTTTTGTTTGAACAAAACTCTTTTGCTTTTGTGGTGGACTTCACTATTTGTTTGAGTAAAATTTTGCACCAGTGTGAATGCTCTCAAGCAAATTTTGCTACTCTTCTTGATTGAGCAAGAGTAAAGTTTTACTTGAGCAAAACATTTATAGTGCATTTTACTATTTATTTGAGCAAAATTTTACACCGATACAGATGTTCTAACAACTCTGGTGTACGAGGAAAATGTGTACTTTACTATCTACTTCTTCCTTGTAGTACTCGTGATGAACGAGCCTACTGTCTACTGGTGCTGTAGCAATGAAAGACACATCACGTAAGTGTACGATGGAGAATATGCAGGGGCACTGATTAATTATGCGCTGCGAAACATCTAAAATTTCCTTCAAGAGTTTAGTTGTCAGCGGGGCCCACTCTTCTAACTACCCTGCCACATCTTATAGGCTGGACTATTGTGCGGAGAAGACCACACCAAGAAGCGTGGGGACGGGGGACGATATAGAGACGGGAAGATACCAGCGAGGAGAAGGGGGAGGGCCTGGCCCGCACACCACGTGGCACCGCCGGAAAAGCAACAAGAAAAATCAACGTCGTCGAAGCCTTTCCTTTTGGACCTAAATATCTAGTCGGGTCTTTCTATCATTGGAATCCTGAGCTACGCACAGTCCGTAGTAGAAGATGGTTGGTGGGAACTGTTGCGCAAGGACAATCGGAGCCATTGATGTGCTGCCGTGTGTCGAGTGAGGTGCAGTAGTTGATTTCGGGGATTATTGCCCTAACAAGAGGTCAAAGTGGAAAACGACGTCAAGTGTCCAGAGAAGGAGGAAGGACATGAGTGGAGCAATGACAGCAATGACAGCACTGCATGTTAGGAGATGATTGCGTGGGTTGGTGTTTGGGACAGAGGAGCACGTGGAACAGTGGAAGTAAAGTAGTTCCGAGCCGGAGATGATTTTTAGTAACTAAATTGTAATATTTTTTTTGGGTTTGATTCCGTTTAGTTTGAATTTTTATTTTTTAAAAAAGATTCGTGATTATTCCGTTCAGTTTTATTCGGATTTTTTTTGTTTCTTTTAATTTTTTACATAATGTATAAAAATTAATTTTTTTCAAAAAGTAACTAAAAAGTTGTCTATAAAAAAAAATTAAGTCGCCTGACATTTTAATTCGTTTTTATGAGAAAATTTGTCAAGAATTTCGCATAGTAAAATTAAAATTTTAGAAGTTTAAATTTATTATATTGCATATATTTATATAATATATTACAAAAAATATCTAAAACGGGATACGTTTTCCGGTTTGGTTCGATTTTGTAAATCAAAAATCAAATGTCTTAATTTTTTTTCGGTTCGGTTTGTATCGGGTTCAATTTTTTCGACCACGGTTCGGTTTGACTCATTTTTTTTTTTTGATTTTCAGTTACAATGTTTCACCCCTAATAATATATATTGGTTAATTATGGACTACATATATATGGACCTATGGTGAGGAGAAATCTATGTTATCTATTGAGTGATAGTGATGACTGATTCCCTTATGTGAAGGAAGGGTGGTGAGGGTGGTGATTAGGGAATATACTAAGATCATCTCCGATGGTAGGAGTTATGTTAAGGTTGAGTTGCCAAAAAAATAGAACTATATTAGGCATTATTCATCTATAAAGTAGTTCTAAAATTTGACCATCTCCAATAGTGAATATGCTAATTTATAGAACTCAATTTATTTTATTATTGAGTTTTATAATTTGACCATATGGGAAGGAAGGGTGGTGAATAGGGAATATACTAAGGTCATCTCTAATGGTAAGAGTCATGTTAAAGTTGAGTTGCAAAAAATAGAACCATATTAGACATTATTCATCTATAAAGTAGTTCAAAATTTAACCATCTCTAATAGTGAAGATGCAAATTTATTGAACTCAATTTATTTTATTATTTTAAGTTATATTTGTATCTACATTTACATTGGTATTCATAACATATATTAAATCATTAATATTTTGAAACAATTTTGGTATTAAAATAAATTGAAACACGTGGGTGTGTGTTCCACCAATTTTGGGTTTGATAGGTTGTAAAAAAGGTTGGGTAAATAGCCCACTTTATAACTTCTGTAATCCAACTCCAAAAAATTGAGTATGCAAATGCATCATTGGAGATAGCCTAAATAGAGTACATGTATGATGATGTTGTAAATATATTTAAAGGAATTAAAGCTATAAAAATTGAAGCACAGCTACGGCCTACAGATCTTGATCCATTATATGAAAATGAAAGAATCTCAAAGAAAATAAAGATAAATAAATGAAAAAAATATTCCGAATTAGAAAGAAGCAAGCAGTCGTGATTCCTCTTTTGAAAATTGCAAAAATCGAACCAAAATGATAAAATATTTTTGTTTCATTGTCAATTTTGTAGAAAAACCGTTGAATCGAATCCCACCTGTAGTCTGATCCAACATCGTCAATCTCGAGAACTCATCAAAGTTCACCAACGTCACAGGGACCATATTCAGTGCATGATACTTGTCTACTAGATCTTTGAACAGATATATGAAACGCCTCGATGCATGCCGTCGATGAGTGATTGATGTTAATGTTGTCATTTTTATCTACGGGTATTATTTCGTTTTTGAAATTGGCGGTCGGATAAAAATTTATTCCGTTTTTTTAACGGGCAGGTAATGGGTATTTTCAAAAATACCCGATAATTAAACGGGCGGATATAGGTATATCCGCGGGTACCCACGAATATTTTTTTTTCTCTCTCTCCTCCCGACTCTCTCTTCCTCGCCGAAGCTCTGGCGACGGAGCTCACCGTCTGGCCACCAAAACCTTTGAGTAAGGTATCAAAATGACCACCCCGACGCCCTATTCTCTTTTCCCTTAACTCTCAACTCCATTTTGTACCATAAAGAGCTCAAACTTTGAAGAAACTGAATGAAAATCTCTAGAACCCTAGAAATTTGGGGTTTTTTATTTCTAGAACGAATCGGCCAAAGAGACCTTTTGGGCTTTGTAGCACTTGTCACCACGAAGCTAACCATACCTTGTTTGTTTTCCAATTCAATCATAGTCGGACGAATTGAAGAATTGAAGAAATTGAGAATTTTGTGTTCAAAGTAAAATTCGTTGAGTTTTGTTTAGAATTTGATGTTGTTTCTGTGGAAAGAACTGTTGTTTGGTTGATTTGGAACAAGTTGGGCTTTTGGTTGCTGGAATCGGAGGTATCGCTGCCGCCACCACCACCGCCGCAGCCGGTGGTGGTTCTCCGACGGAACAGAAAAAAAAACAAAACAAAAAATTGAACGGGTACCCACGGGTTACCCAAAGTTTGATCGGGCGGGTATGGGTATTACTTGTTCATCATTTTGCGAGTAACGGGTATTAACAGCTTTTACCCGTTCAGTACTGAGTATTCCATTCAATAGGCGGGTACCCGCCCGTTTACCCATATTGTCAACACTAATTGATGCCCCCCACTAGAGCCACACCACATGTGCACAATAAGGCCCCGAAAAATTGCCGACTTCAATCTCCAGTAAAGAGGTGACCAAGGAATGAAATATCAATAATATCTTCGATATTTCTACGATATTTTTGTTATTTGGACTTCCTGATATTAATCATACATATCAATATCTTTTGCCCAATATTTTTTGAAATATTTGATATTTTTCAATATTCTCAATATTTTTAAATTTATTCAAGATTTTGACTTTACATATATGTTGATCGCACTAAATCTAAAACACAAAACTCATCACGCCAATAACTCAAAAGCTCAATCAAGTAATGTCTATTAATAATCAACATAACACAAGTTACAAGTTTTAAAACACATATTGATCATATAAGAATCTCATAAAGTTTTAATACAAATTTTTATGTATTTATTTTAATTTTCGTTGATTTTGTACTAAATCGATATTTAATTGATATTTTTATCAAAATATCCATATTTTGGACAGTCAATATATCTTTAATATCCGATATTTTACTCATTGGAGGTGACCATATCAAAGAGGAGCTCGTTCGCTGCAAAAAGATCGATGTGTAATTTCTCTAATATTTTAGATAACAATTTAAGAACTTTTTTTTACAAAGTAGACAAAACAAAATGCCAAAAGAGAAAAAGAACATTATTGAACAAGCTAGCCAGGAATGTTTCCTCTTCCTAACTAAATCTCATTAGTTAGCACTTAGCTTTGTAAATGTCCATTTCGTGGAATACGTGAATAACAACCCCCGCCCTTTTTTCACAAGGAGAATAAAATAAAAATTATGAATAAAATATGATAACGATCATATAATACATGTCTTTTAAAAATAAAAATGGTCAAAATGGGTTGGACTTTCGAGACCAAAATGGGCCGGGTTAAGTTTGACATCTAAGGCTCAAAAAGGCCGGGCCGGACTTCACTTACATAGCCCAAACCCTATCCTAATTTTAATGAGGCTAGATAGACTCACCTTAATACGAGGCCGGACCGAACTTTGGTCTTATAAACCGGACAGAGTAAAACAAGGCTCGAAGCTTTGAGACCAAATAGTGGCTCCTAATCTCACCTCATAAACATCATAATCTAAACCATGATCGATGAACAAAAAGTTTCTCTCCAGTCGATCTTTATTATGTGGGGCCTTTACGGCCTAATTTTTCCTTCTAGTTATTGTGACCTACATGCATATGGCATATCTCTCGTTTTTCTCGTTTCTCATATCCCCGCGGCCAAGCTCCCCGTTTGCGCACATGACCGGTTGACGTCACAAAGTAGGGAGGCATTATTTTCTTAGTAATCCAGAAGACAAAAGTAAGTTGTGCTTAAGATACAGAAGAACCTAGAAATGTATTCAAAAGTAATGACTTGCGAGTTCGGCACCGATTGTTTAGCATGTCAAACCCAAATTGGGTAAATCCCAAACTCCTGAAGCTCTCTTGCTTGTTGGTTTGTCTTGGTGAATTAAAAATGCCATATCCGATCCTGTGAGAACTAATCCATGGAATGGCATGGTAATCTAATTCTTAGATGACTCATGTTAATTATTGAAGACTATCCAAATGGTACGGTACTCTTTGAATTTAGGTTTTTAGGCCAAGGAACATGTACGTGTTCATTTGAGTTTAAGACACTTCAACTTGACGTGAAAACTTGTGATGGAGTTGAAGGTTGCCTCTGAGACTCGACATTGATAGTTTCATGATACGGCTTTTTACACTTTCAAAGATACCTCTATTATTATGTAATGTTTATCAATGTAGTAATATGGCAAATAAGGGTTATTACTCGCTGAAGATTGATGAAACTAAGTGTTAGACACAAACGAACACTAAAACCATGGCAGACTCAACCTACAGACACTAACCTAATTAATTATCTAACTTAAATCAACTAAAAATTATGAAAATAAATACTAAACATACTAGACACATTGGCGGACTACCACGTAAAATTTTAATAGATTCGGAGTTGATTTGCTATGCTAAAAAAAATAAACAAAATAAATGAATGCAGGAGATCAACTTTAGAAAAGTGACGAAAATCAATAAATAAAAGAGTTAAGGGGAATGCTCTCCACCACTGTCACTCCATCTAGACAATATATGCTTAACCTAACAATGCTATGCTAATTGATGAAATTTCTCAGGAAGATTCAATTACACTTAGAACACAACCTATTATCTAATTCTTATGATTACACCGGTGAATGTTCGCTTATCACTAATGACTATTTCTCAAAGAACCCAAAAGTCACGGACTCGAATTTACAAAGAGAGAAACATTATGATCTAGAAAATGTGTGAGAATCTACAAAGCATCACAAGTACACTAAGGGCGTGCCTTGCTAAACTTAGGATTTCTTATAACCGAAAAGCTCGGTTTCTACTCAAGAGAAATTGAGGAAGATCAAATACAATCAACAGACATCAAATTCTCATAGATTTAGATCTCTAAACATACATACTAAGCGTGCATTTAAAGCATACATGATAGAAATCATCAATGTAAATTCAACAAAGAAACCTTATCTAAGAACATAACAAAATTAGGTCAAAATGTATATATTATCTAAACTTCATGTACGGAGCTTCAAAATCACCCCTTAATAAAGTATTTAGCTACTCATAGTCTTAGATAAAAAAATCAAAAAATCCATAAAAAATAAATTAAATGATGGAGAATAATGAATTCCGACGTCGGTATCGGACTAATTCTCATTCATAAAAACTTCTTTTTCTTCTTGGCTCTATTTTTGTCTTTTTCCTCTTAATCAGGTCTCTAGTTCCAGCCATCCACATATAGCTTTAATTAGCTTGAACTAATTAACCTAATAAACCCCACGTGCAAAGCTTCCTAACTTCAAATGGACTTCTTTAACCAAGCAATAAACCAAGCAAAGGACACGTGCAAAAGTCCAACTCAATTTGCAAACCTTCACCTTTTCAAAGTCCAAGTCCAAACCGCCAAAACTACCTCGCCTGACAGCAACTCCAAGTTGCTCGCCAAGCTCTCTCTTAAGTTATAGTTATACATATATACATATATATAGATATAGATCACACAGCTCGCCAGCCAAAGTAATATATATATATATATATATATATATATATATATATATATATATCTTGGGGCCTCTTTTTTAAACTTTGTCTTCGTCAAGGTCACGTGAGCAATTAGTATTTTTCTCAAATTAAGATTTCTTCATTTCGTAAGTCCTTATTTTCCACAATAACTCCAGAATATATTATTTAATCTATTTTTCTTCATTAATCTCTAAAATACTTAAAAACAAATAAACATAATTAATTCATTCAATTAAAATAATAAACTAAACATAGGGAACAAATTAAATACCGAATAGACGCATAAATATGCGACTATCATTTCACAGGTTTTTCCTGCTGCCAACCTTATCATTTGCAATTTAAGTTTCCCTAATTTTCAATTGCAACTTATAACTTACCAAAACACCTCTATATAGAATGACCTATGAACTGAGCCAAGACAAAACCAAGTCCATACCATATCATATCTCTGTTTCTGTCTCTCTGCAGGTGGATTTGTTCGTTTGCTGGCTGGAACTTTTTCGTTTTATTTGGTTGAGTACTTGAAGCTAGCTAGGTTCGAGCTATGGAGGGAATTGTAGATAGTAGGTTTCTGCATGGAACGCTTGAAGCCACCATCTTCCATGCCACACCTTATGCACCACCCCCATTTCCTTTCAATGTAAGTACTAAAGAGATCCATGAACTAGGATTATCGCAGTAAACGATTTTGATTGCAGTCGAATAATGTTTAGAAGTATACAACGTACCTTTGTTCTTGACTTCTTGCTAACAAAAACTTGTGTGGATATTATTTTGTTGTGCAGTGTATATGTGGAAATGGGAAGCCAGCATATGTGACCATCAAGATAGACAACATGAAAGTAGAAAAAACGACTCACGAGCGCGACCGGGTCTGGAACCAAACCTTTCAAATCCTCTGCGCTCATTCGGCGGATTCAACTATTACCATTACCCTGAAAACGAAATGCACCATCTTGGGGAAGTTTCAAATCCAGGCCCTTCAGATGTTAAGTGAAGCAAGCTTTATTAATGGTTTTCTCCCTCTCCTAATCGAAAGTGGGAAGCCAAGTCCAGAACTCAAGCTCCGGCTCATGTTAAGGTTTAAGCTCGCAGAGTTAGAACCGAGTTGGGGGAAATTTTTTAGTTATGGTGAATTCCAAGGGCTGAGGGATGCAACATTTCCATAGAGATCCAATAATCATGTCACTCTTTATCAAGACGCTCACCATTGTTCAACTTTCAAGCCTATGCCGGAGCTCTGTGGGACTCCAAGAAGACTATGGGAGGATGTATACAAAGCTGTTGAGGGTGCACAACATTTGATATACATTGCAGGCTGGTCTTTCAATCCAAGATTAGTTCTGGTAAATGATAATACGTACTACATGCAACCCTACCTAACCATAATTTGTTGTCTTTTTTTACCGAACTAATTAATCATGTGTTCTATCCTAAATTCCTAACCAGGTCAGGGATCCTCAGTCGTTAATCCCACATGCAAGAGGAGTAAAGCTTGGTGAACTACTGAAACAAAAAGCTGAGGAAGGGGTGGCGGTGAGGATTATGCTTTGGGATGATGAAACATCGTTACCACTAATCAGGAACAAAGGAATAATGAGAACACATGATGAAGATGCATTTGCTTACTTCTCCCACTCCAAAGTCGTATGCAATTTGCGTCCAAACTTGCAACGCAAGTTCCCCACAATCTTCACTCACCATCAGAAAACCATAACGGTCGACACCAAATGTAGCATTAGTCCAAGTGATAGAGAAATCATGAGCTTCATTGGTGGGTTAGATCTATGTGACGGGCGCTACGACACGGAGCAACATTCACTGTTCCACACACTCAACACAGAATCTCATTGCTATGATTTCTACCAAACGAACATTGCCGGGTCTAGCCTTCATGAAGGAGGGCCTAGAGTGCCATGGCACGATGCGCATGCTTGTATAACCGGTGAGGCTGCATGGGATGTTCTAACAAATTGCGAGCAACGATGGAGTAAGCAATGTGATCCTTCTGTACTGGCTCCTGCTAGCACCCTAACAACCATGATACGGCAGACCTACGCAAGTAAAGCTTCCGAGAGAGGTTGGAACGTTCAAGTTTTTAGGTCGATTGACCATGTTTCGGCATCCCAATTGTTCAGAAACTTGACAGTGGAGCAAAGCATTCATGAGGCTTATGTCAAAGCAATTAGGGGTGCTGATAAGTTTATCTACATTGAGAACCAATATTTCATAGGAGGGTGCCATTTGTGGGAGAAAGACCAACATTGTGGCAGTAGAAACTTGATCCCAATTGAGATTGCACTCAAGGTGGCCAGTAAGATAAAAACAAAGGAGAGGTTTGGAGTGTATATAGTAATTCCAATGTGGCCAGAAGGTCTACCTGTGAGTGAACCAGTTCAGGACATACTTCATTTGACTAGAGAAACTATGTCAATGATGTACAAGCTGATCGGAGAAGCTATAAAAGAAAGTGGGGGTGATGAGCACCCAAGAGACTATTTGAACTTCTATTGCCTTGCCAATAGAGAAGTAGAGAGACCAGGAGACTTTATTCCTCCACATTCTCCTCATGGTGGAACACAGTATTGGAATGCACAAAAGCACAGGAGGTTCATGGTGTACGTCCATTCCAAGCTCATGATAGGTATGTGCATGTCTTTAAATTACCTTACTTGCATGTAATTAGTATAGTATGAGTAATATCTAACTACATGCCCCCAAAAAACTCATTGTCATCTGTTGTATGTGCTCATAACTAACTCAATGAGGTAAATGTTAGATTGCAATACTTCAATTAAAATAGTTTCTCTTGTTTCAGTGGACGATGCATACCTTATTATAGGATCTGCAAACATAAACCAGAGGTCCATGGACGGAGAACGAGACACCAAGATAGCCATCGGATGCTACCAGTCTATCCTAGACGGCGATCATGACAACAAAACTATATATATGTATGAGCACTACAGATGACATCGGGGCATACCGGATGTCGTTATGGTACGAGCACACAGGCCGAGCTGAAGAGTGTTTAAACATCCCGAAAGCTTAGACTGGGCGAGAGCGATGCGTTACATAGGAGACCAAATGTGGAAAGCTTACAGTGGCGAAGAAGTGGTTGACATGGAAGGTGTTCATCTTGTGTTGTATCCTATGAGTGCCACTGAAGAAGGTGTTGTTGAGGATCTCGTGGAGGGAGGTGGTCATTTTCCTGATACAAAGAGTTTGGTGAAGGACAAGAGATCAAAAGTTTTACCACCAATATTTACTACATAGTCAATCATATAGTCCAAGTGTATGTTTCTAATTTGGTCAAATTAGTTTTGTCCTATCTTAAGTTAGTTACAGCAGAAAAACTAACTTGGAAAATTTGTTCAATCTGAAAACTTTCATCATCATGTAGTATTGGTTTACAAAATTGTATTGTAATAATTCATCAAATGAGTTAGATATATTATATATATATGTTATGTCGTCGTATGTGCATAATTGACTTAAATATAAGTCATCCATGTCTGCTGCTACCGACTGTACCCATATTCCACAATGAGCCTATCATTGCATAAACCTCATCATCATCATGCAGATTCGCGGTGCTCTAGCTAGCTTTTGTGTTTTTAGTTTTCGAACTTCATTTGCAACTGTCTCCATCCCTCTATATCTCTGAAGTTAAAAGCCTGTGATGAACTACACTGATGATCAGAGGCACAGAGCTCTTGTTATCCGCAATTTTCTTTTGCGTAGGGACTTGGACTCAACCCTTAGCTTTCTGAATTCGAGTTCTAGTTCGGTGAGGATGGGCGAGCAGCTATGCAGGTTGTGCATGCCAGTGGTTGGTCTCATCGAGGCTTTCTTCTTCAGTTTAGCTGGTTGCTTCGATCACTGCCGCCGTCCACGACAACACCGAGCCATTTTCACCTATGACGACGTCGTTCGCGTCGCAGCCAGCTCCCCATGTTAGTCTAGCTTTAAAGAATTTAACTTTATGCTACTTCAGTACAAAGTTTGGAGTGCACCTTCGGTGCGCCGAACAGAAATGTGCGGGGTTCCCTCTCTCCACGCGATGTGCAGGTGATTCATTTTTGACTCGATCAAGGTAATGGTGTAGTTGGTAATCGGTGATTGGTGAAACAGATAAATGTCGGTGAAAACGTGGGTAGGAAAGAAGAAATTTTTTGGGCGCCTCCATCCACCGTCTTCTTTAGATTCTTCATAATCAGGGACGGAACCAGAATTCTCGGTTAGAGGAGGGGGGGGGAGTTTAAATGAAAAGCTTAAAAAATAGTCTCGGTTAGGGTAGTCAATTTGATCTTGATATGTATATTTTGCCAAAATAGTCTCAATGTATTGTTTTTGGTTTGATAAACCATCACAATTATTCGCAACTGGATTATGAGTAATATTTAATCCTCCAAAATGTGATATTAGTGTTTGTTTCTTCTTCCAATTACTAAATTTATGACCAGCACCAATAAAAGTTTCACCGCCGCCTTATTCTCTAATAGTTGGTTTGAAAAGATAACAACATAAACAAAATGCAGTATTCTCTTTAATACTGTACTCTAACCAATATAGAAATTCAATAAACAAATCACGAATAAACCTTATTTTCTTTTTTTTCCCAAATTTCGTGAAAGGAAAAGTATGATTGTTAGGTCGACAAGGGCCTTGTTGTAGATAATATCTTTGAACTTTTTCTTGAATGTTAGGATGATAACTTGAAATTTGTGGGCGTTTAGTGGGATCCGATGGATACTTATATGTAATATCTCCAGCACAAGACTTTTTCATATTTTTACTATTCTTCTTTTGAATTTTCGTAGGTGGTTGCTCATCTGATGTTGGAGTAGAAGAAGAGATTTTTTCTTTTCTTTTGAAGTATCTCTCCATATCTAATAAACTTAATAAAAATGATTATATTTTAATCTTAGAAATGGTAGAGTTTTTATAAAGAAAAAAAGATCATAAAATCCTAAACCTGGTAAGAGGTTGAATCCTAATTGACCTAATATTTGGACTTTATTATTGAAATAATATATAATAATATTCTTACAAAATCGTTGAATTTGAATTAATCATGCATTCATACACGTCATTGAGGTTTAGATATACTTAAAATAAATTTTAATATTTATATTATATAATAATAGTATACTAATTTTTTTCACATAAATTCAGGGGGCCCAGGCCCACCCTGGCTCCATGTCCCTTCATCCATGTTCATAACCTTATCATGCATGAACCCATATCATAACACTGTACCCTTACTTCTACATATCATCAACCAAAGCCCCAAACTCATAACCCATTAACCCCCCAAAGTACATGGCATCGTATTATTATACGATTTCGAACTCAATCTCTCATCTGAGCCCCCACAACCTGGGTTCTAGAGTTAGTGGGTAAGTGAAAATGGGGTGTAGGAATTAAAGCTTTGGGCAGAAGAGTGAAGTGAGTGAAGATTATTGGATTGGGAGTGTACTGAGACTGTATTGGGAAGTTCACGTGAGATGCTATAGAGTTATCAGAGTCTTGGTCCTCATGCTATAGAGTTATCAGAGTCTTGGTCCTCATGCTCTAGCTCGGTCTCGGTCTCGTATCAATTTGCTTCAGACTCTTCGATCGGTATTGGATGAGTCGGGATAGTGCTGTGATAGAATATTATATGTTGATTAAAGGTAACTTCAAAGCTGAATCCTTAATTTATATCATAGTGGTTTCTCTTAGATTGTGACTTTTGAGTGTGTATGTAATTGAGTTTGTAGAATTTGCTAACTCATTATTAGGAGAGAAGGAAATGCGAATTTAGTGAGGTTTTGGTAGACTTTTGTTGGGTTGATTGATTAACCATAAATGCGTCCGGCCGGATGATGACCTGGTCTGCTAACATGTCTAACTTGCGGTTTTTGATGTGTTTTTCGTTGTTCTGTATACGGTTCTGCAATTTATAGATCAATCCACATTCTTTGATTGCTGCAACTATTATGCCAAACTTCCGAACTTCATCCACCAAATAATATGTCTATTCCATGCAACATCTGACTGACTAAAAGGTACTAACTTCATGTTTTTTAATTTGGTTTTTATGAAATGTTTACTAACATCAAAATTAGGTGTCATACATGATTGAATGTTATGTTAATAATCTAATTCATGATATATTACCTTGAAGATAATTTGTTGGTGAAATGGCTGAAATTTGAGTGGTTAATTAGTCCTGTAACAATCTGTAAGGTTTTGTTGTGAAGAATAAGTTTCTAGGATAGCCAATTCTGGTTAATACTAGAATCAGGTAAACAATTCTCATAAGCATTGCTCGTACGTGTAGCTTTAACAATTAGAAGTACATCCACTTAGCTCGAATCTTTTAGCTTGACATACTGTATACCTGTGGTCGGATGTTAGGGTTGAAGTGATGTATTCAGTATACTCGTTGGCAAATGTTTATATCCAGGAAATGACATACAGTGATGCATGTAAGGGATATCCATGTTAAAATCTTGTACATCACCGCAAAGTTGATATGTTTATCTGATTTTTCATTTGCATTGGTGCTCGTCTTCATCTTTGTTTGGTGATATACTACATTCGTAGACCTTGAAGATTAATAAACTCTTCTTAGTGTCTTTGGCAAGAGATACACATGTGTTATTCATGTAGCTTCAATTTCTCAATTTTTTTTTGTGGTTCATAAGTTGTATATGTAGAGCTCGTGTCAGTTTGTGATTTGTGTATTGTTTTTCATCCTCTGATGTCTACTATCCACAATCTTTGGCTCACAGTAATGTACAAGATTTTAATATACCTTGATTGTTTATCAGGGAGATCATAAAAAGCTGACAATCGAATTGAAAAAAAAATGATGATGAAGAAGAATATCATTGTTGATGGATATTCTGAGCTCACTATTAGGACACGGTTTTGTCCTAAAGATTTCAGACAAACCATTAAAGAGTTCTCTTTCGTGAAATCTGAGGCAGTTGCACAAATGGGATTCAAGTCCGTACTTGGTCTTCGAGCCCATACACTAAATTAGTCGCTGCTGGATATGCTTGTCACTTGTTTTGATCCAGCCACTAGGTCTTTACAAATACATGATCACACTTTTAAGCTAAGCCATTTGGACTTTGAGCATATTATGGGTGTAGCTGATGACGGGGATCATATACAAGCAACCAAAGAAGGAGTGAGTAACCTAACCGAATTAATACACATTATTAAATTGGATAATGAAAGAGGGATGTACTTCACAGAGAAGATTTGAAGAGATTTTTGATCTACACAAACAATATATATGACATGTTCAAGACTGCATTTGTCCTCTACATTGTGGACACCATTCTTAGTCCTTCATCCTCAAATTTTATCCATCGGGATTTCGTAATACCCTCCAAGGATAATGCTTCAATTTGTAGACTCAATTGGGTAAGCTTCTCTTTCAGACGCTTGGTTGAAGGTATGATTTTTCTTTACTCTATATTTATGTCTCCTCTCATCTTTGTACTTTACTATTTTTTGTCGTATATAAACCTTTCTTCATATTTTTTTTTATAATTTTGTCGTTCATATAACTTGTTGTTTTTTATCAAAGGTATATTAGCGTTCCAGAACAACTGGAGCAGCTGTATGGCTGGTAGCCTTATATTTCTACAGCTCTTTTACTTGGATGTTATCTCCCATGGTGTTACTTTCGTTGACAAGTGTGTAGTACCAGTGGTAGGGTGGGGAAAGAAGGAGACTAAGTGGATGTTTGAATGGATAAGAAGGAATAGTGGCTTTGGTAGCTTGTCAATCAAAGTGTCAAAGGATGTTAGTCTCAAACCGGATGGAATTGAGCATGAAAGCAATAATAAAGTAGCTTTCAATTATCAGAGTGCTTTGGTTCAACCAAACGTGCAAACTATGACAGAAGAGGTTGCACTTCAAGTACAAAGATCTATGGAATAATTCAAAGCAGATGCAGTGAAGTCCATACGTGCAGAATTGGTGGTTGACCTCTCTCTTTATGCAGAGCAAAATCTGTTTGTTATAGGAGTCTAACAATTCTCGTCTCCAAAAATTGCCAAACAACATATTTGGCTGATCAATTGAAGAAGCTAACAAAGCTCCCAGATATTCCTCCTCTCAAGTTGGCTGATATGTCAGAGAGGGAAAATGTCTTGCTGCAATTCTTATTTCTTCCAAGGCCTCTTACGACATCTGAAGGAAGGTACGCAGACAAAAGTGTTTATTTATTTCTAATTACATAGATAGGTTATATCATCTTATCTAACCAACTTAATCATATGAGTATCAAACTTGTTATGCACACAAAGTAGAGGTTGCTAAACATGATGGACTAACCCTTCTTCACAGTGGTATTGCAACACTTGCTCCTGAAGAAAATGTGTTTGACGACGTAAGATTGTAATAATTTTTATGACATATGTTGCATACAGTGTCCAAAGAACGATACACATAAATTAACTGTCCTGTTGCAAAATGAACCTAGGTTATTAATCTTAAAGCGCAATACTTGAGTGAGAATAGTGCTACCAGCTGGTATCTTCCAACCTTCTTTGGGGTAAGCTTCAGTTCACATTGAGAAATTAAAATTGTCTGACCACTATGATTTTCCTAATTTTCCTATATGGCTGAAATAGGAAACAACAAAAAGTAAAGGTTTTGGGACCACAAGTAGTCATATTTCTTTTGTGGTACAAACTTGTCGGATTGAGACATTTAGAGGAATGCTAAATAGTTGCCGCAAGGTAGCCAACTTTTACAAACGTAATGTATAGAGATACCTTTTTCTCTTGATATGAATATGTTAGATCTACAACTTGCAGATTTTAATTCCATTGCATGACAAGCTGAATGTCACTCACTGGTTTCTACTTGTTATCAATCTTGTGGAGAAGAAAATAGAGATACTAGATAGTTGCCCTTCTAATTCATGTGTGACCCGAAGGCTAAATATTGCTCAATCAACTATGAGTTTCTGACATTTTATTCCCTATATGTGCATGCATGGTGCTCCCGCTCCATCCACTTTTTTCTTTTGAGTCGTGTCTACATGCATGAGTGTTAACATTTTCTCTTGTCATTAGATGTGGCTTCTGGATAAGGTTTTTGAGGATGAAATTAGGTGCATTTGTGATGAATTTCTTCACTTCACATCATATAAGTTCACTGATCCACGTGCCAACCCACAACAGAGAGGAGGTCATGACTGCGGGATTTATGTGGTTCGGCATATGGAGTATCATGGAACACCGTGGTTCGATGGGGTATAAACAACTATACATGAAATTGCTATTGTATTTGTTAGAACTAAGCTGATGTTTATCATTGTTTTTCAGTATTGTTTCTCTGATCAATGTGCTTGCTTGGCCTTGGAATTGATCGATAATCCGCTTAATCAAGTTAGAGATACTTTGTTGAGTGGACTTCCAACTACAGCTACATATCTGAATCCTATAAGAGCTCTAATGTCTTCCAAAAATCCACACAATTTAGTGAAATTTTTGGGCAAGTTTGATCTTGCAACTGGACTCAAAAGAAACTATTCCTGGAAGGCACACTACAAAGTATGAAGAATACGGTAATCTGGTATTGCGGCAAGATATCTTTTTGTGCCTATGTAATGATGTTTGCTATACATGCGTCATATTTTGTAAAGTTGGGACGCAAGCTCCCCCAACAATAGTAACGTCGGAGATGGCCAACGGTTTTAGGCTTCTAGTTATGAACTTGTACAAAAAATGTGTAGTGTAGACCATATGGTATAGGTTATTGCAGAACATTTGGAGGTTAGATGTAAACTCAGTTCAACTTGTGATTGAGTCATTGGATACTAGAAATCATACTCGTGCGTTGCTGCAAAATTTACTACAGTTTTAAGTATTTTTGTCATCCAGATTGATGAAATAGGGAATGACAAGATCATATGTTTCAATCTATATAGCGATAAAGAAGAAAAAAAGAAATCTCACTTTTTCAATAATTAGGCTGAAACATGCATAAGAAGCATCCTACATCGCTAAATTGATCACATAGTCCTATTTAGACAAGACCTGGAACCTCATCACATCAAATATTGCTAAATAACACCATTTCCATCAAATTCGACTAAAAACTACATACGACTTGTCACATAAATAATGTAAAAAATGAAGTTCAACAAAAATTGATAGCATATCACAACAGTGATGTTGTGTGCAACCGAATAAAAATGTGCAGCCATATGTGTCCCGCTATCAATTGTCCATCGATCATAGACCGTTGAAGAAATGATGATAACCATTGAGAAATGCTGTGTTATCATTGTCTTCCCCCGACATCGGTCGCGAGTATCCATGGTTTCTATGCCATGTTTATGTCTCTGTGTCAACACCATCCAATGAGTCAAGTGTACAATCAACTACTGGTTGTTTGATGGCTGGAGGCTGAGATGATGTCTTATTACCCTGACTTGCATTATAGGCTGCCATAAACACTGGGTCCTTATTGAGCTTACAAGTTCTTTTATTATGGCCAGGTTCCTTGCAATATGCACAACTTCTGCCCTTTCCATTATCATTTCTTACTGCATCATCTTTTTTGTCCTTTTTGCTCTTAGCAATTATGAGATATTTCACCACGTACAGTTCCATGGCTAGTTGTTGATGCATTAAACACTGCTTCTTCCTCCAATTTATACTTTTCAAACTTCTCACTTAACCTCCTTATATATGCTTTAATCTCCTTAGAGTCTTTAGGCGATAGTGATGCATTATAACTGATATCATTGAATGTAGAACTGATATGAGCATACCTTTTCATGTGCAGACGTGTAGATGATAAGTCTTCATCCATATTTTGGCTTTCCATTTGACCTCTTGCATCCACAGTCCATCGCTTCAGTATTAAGGAATCAGGTAGGACATAAATCTGCTCACATTTCATTAGACAAAATAGATGGGAGTATGGGATTCCATCAGATTCGAGTCCATCAGATTCGAGTAGTTTACAAGTGCAAGACAACCGATGATTAGTTGCATTGATGAAGTAATCTACTGTCCACTGCCTATCATTATACTCATATTGTTCCATTTGATACGAACGACCTCCATTAAAATCACGGCATCCGCAAATAAAAAACTTTCTCTCATACTTGATATGTTGTTTTATGGATTTATACATGTCATGAGTGAAAGTGTTTGCGATCTGACGTTCTATACGTGGCATGTGACTGGTTATAATGGGCTTCAAGAACTTGGAATTGTAGTCATCCTTAATAACATTGTTCCGAATGCAAGAAAGTGTGGTCACGATGATCGGGAGAATTTCAAAGATTTTGGATTTCTAATTGATCCCAGCTTTTATATCCTTATTCATTGTCTCATAACGTTGTGTACTAGTCATTCCACCAAAAAAGTGCCCATCAAAGAAAGCTTCAGCCCATTTATCTCATTTATCAAACATCAATTTGATCCATGAATTATCTTCAAGGCCATGATGCTCCACCAGTTTAGCCCAAAGACTTTCCCATACCTTCGGGGTGCAAGTCATGTGTATCAGATGCGCAAAATCTGTAGCCTTATCATGTAGGTTGGTGCCAAAGTTTTGACCAATGTGCCATGAACAGAGTCTGTGTCAAGCATTAGGAAATACATTAGCAATTGCATTATGCATAGACTCATCCCCATCGGTCAATACAGACACCGGTATTTTACCATTCATAGACTCCAAGAAATATTTCAAAACCCATGTGTATGTGTCAATCTGTTCATTCCATAAAAGTGCACAAGCATACAATATGGTAGCACGGTGGTTATTTGTACCGACAAATAGGCAAAGTGGCCTCTCATATATGTTTGTCTTGTAGGTGCTGTCAAAAATCAACATATCACCAAATGTTGTGTAGTCTACCAAGGAAACTGAATATCTCCAAAAAAATATTAGCCAACCTACCTTCGGAATCCACACTGAACTTGCAATAGTACTGTGGCTTTTGTAAGTTTGCACCATGCATAAAGGCAATGACGGGCTGGACATCGGAATCCATCATGCTCTCCCTAAGTTCTATATCCTGTTTGTTGTACAAATCCTTGATATCATAACCAACCAACTGAGGTCCAACCGTCTTGTTCATTGTGTAGCTTTAAGCCCTTGAGGTAGGAATGGAGGCTTGTCGCATTGCCATCACTTCCTGCAAATCTTCATTATTAACATTACGGTGAGAGTGAATGAAGTGGACTTGATGGGGAGGCACCAAGCCATGAGTATGAGGGATAGAAAACTCGGTGACTGTATAACAATATTTTTTTTGTGAGTAATGAATACAGAAAGTAGCCTTGCAATTTTCTCTGGTATCTTTCTTTGCGACTCGGACCTTATTATCTAGTGTCAGCCACTTAGCCGCTCTTTTGCCCTCTTTCGAACAAACCCAGCGTTGTCTAGTAAGGTGGCCCATGACAGACGCAGTCACCCAGCTCTTTCTTAAATCAAAACTTGTTACCATTGCAAATGACATATAAAGCTCTGTAGCCTCTTCAACTGATGGGAACTCAGAACCTAGAACATCTTCCTCAGTAAGAAGATCTCCAAACTGTTTGCCTTTGAAATCTAAACACCTACGACTTTCGTGGTTGGACTCAGTCTGTGTGAATTCTGCATCTATGGGCACAACTCGTTCATCATTACCAATGCGGCTTTCCTCTGATGTGGGGTCATCCATGTAACAATTCATGGTTGTGTTACATCCACCTGAATGTGATATCAAACAAGATTTGATGAGTTTAAAACTTTAAGTTATCTGGCAATTGTATATTTATAGTGCCCTATGAGGGAATGCAAACTAAGTAAAGGCCTACTACTTATAACAATTTTACCCTGTATGCATGCATGTAAAATACTCTGAGCTTAAAACTTTCAAATCATAACACACAATTTCAAACATATAAACACAACACTGCATTGTTTGGCTTATCAGAAAACTGTCTTCTTGAGCTAATTAACATAAATGCATTCACACCAAGATGATACAAAAGCTACACAAAGCAGTAATAAGAAACTCACTTAAAGCATAAACCTTGGTCTTTTTTTTTTGGTTACAGATCTCTTTTGTTCTTCACAACAAGTAAAAAGCTAAATCTCACAAAAAATAAAAAGAAGATTCCTTTGAAAGTTTCAAAAATAAGGAAGGTGAGGAATGTAGAGAAAGAGAGAGAGAGAGATAGACCGTGTGAAATTTGAAACAGAACAAAAGCAAAGCAAAAGATAAAAAGGACATCTACCTGATACTGTATCTTCCACAAGGATTCAAACAACAAACAAAAGGTTAAGACTTTCCATGCATGTAGTCGATTACCAGATAAAAAAGAGGCCCTTCATGAATTACCTAAATTATGAGGAGGTTGTTTCTCGGCATTGATCAAGTCTCAAAATTTACCATCTATCAAAAAAATCAATACAACAAAACAAAAAACACTGAGAGCAAGCACACTAATTAACAAGCTTGAAGATGAAGCACAAGATGAGTCATAACGAGAAAGACAAATTAATGATCTCCATGAAGAACAAGAACAGAAGAACTTAATTACTAGCAAATTGAGTGACAACAGTGAGACACCACTCCTTGCTCCCTGCTCTGCTGAGTGAGAACTGTAAGTATACCGATACTACCATCACCAATCAGAAGATTATCGGGGACAACTAATGAGACACTTAAGACTATCCTGCTTCTTACGATCTTACACAATTTTCTCAAAGCAACCCTTCAATGAAGTGTGATATTTTAAGAGTGCTAATCATATAAAGTCCAAACCCACATGTACAAATGAGCATGAAAGTATAACAAAACTCAGACAGTGTCCAGAATGAACAATTACATATATACATAAACTCACAAACACAAATACAATACAAACCAATATCACATTTGTTCATGATCGAACCCCAAAATCCACAATATTTGAATCGTCAAACCCAAAAAATCAAATAAAATTTAGGTAGAGATAGATATAGTGTGAATGAACTGAAATAGGTAATCGAGAATCGATGGACATTGTGAAAGCAACAACAGACAACTATGCAAAGACCCGACTGCAAATAGACCTACTATTTGCACGAAGATGGATCGACGGTACCGTTGGGTGACAAAGATGTTGGTAGTTTGACGGAGAGTGAGAATGTACATCAATTTTGGTGCTTTGGTTTGGTTTCGTTAAGACATGGAAGTCATTAGAAGCCTCCAAGTACAGGGAGAAAATGGCGACGATCTGAAGCTGCCTCTACATGAGAACGTCGTGTATGGTTGGTCTCGAACTGAAAATGGTCGTCAAGTAGTTACAAAGTCGATGTATGATCCCTCTTAAACACCGTCGTTTAGGTTTAGATCACATTTGTCCATTATACCCTTTCCATTTATTTATAATTTTGATAAAGTATCTAAGCGAAACGCTATCGAAATAAACTTTGGAGTCGTAAATTTTTATGTAGACAAATGCAATTCAATTGTCAATACTTGTATGCGCAAGATGCACATCAATAGAATTGGACAAATACTAGTAATAGCAAAACTTATTCAAAGGACATTTTGGTCAATTCAATAATATACAGTTTGACCTCATTGGTGAACATCAAAACAAACTCCGATAAAATTAGTGTCTTCAGAGAAAGGGCTTAATTCAGTGAGGTTAATGCTTGTGTATGATCATTCTTCTTATTGGACTATTTTGATGTCTTGGATTGCTTATACTCATCATATTTATACTAATGTAGAAGACTTTGTTTGTTTGTAGTATAGAAACAAAAACATTTACGAAACTAAATCGCGAATGAGTAATCATTTTGGAGTTTTGACCGTTAGACACGAAGATTGGGTTGATATATACATGTTGTGATTTAATTTGATTTTTTTTTTAACTTTAAATCGACTTTTATCCATAATTTTAACTTTTGTGACCATAATACCCTTGCTACTAAAACGTGATTAGTCATTCCGTGAAATTCAATTCGAGATGAATTTTTACACATATACTTTCATGAAGTTTATATCTATCTCACCATTTAGAAAGAATTGACAAAATTAACCAATTTACCTGCTCCATACATAAGAAAAATAGGCATCGTCATTCCAAGGATATATAAGTCTTTTCAATGAGAAGATATGAATTATTAGATTAAGCCAGCCGTTGAAATTTCTACGGAGCTTATATCTTGGCTTTCTATCTTTTACTTTTTTGTCTTTTTAATTTTACTGCACATAACTCGGTGAAAACATTTCTTACTGTGAGGTTAGGTTAAAAGCTGTTATCTACCATCAGTCTCTAAACACTCTAAACCCTAGACCCTAACCCCCAACCGCCAACCCCCCAATCCTGAATCCAATTTCTTTGGTCCTCCGGTTTCCAGAATTTAGGAACTAATGAACTAATTGAAATGGAGGTCCACTCAATCAAATCGATTTTCTCCCGAAATAACTAAACTCTCGAATTCGATTTGCTTGATTTGTTATTGTAAAAATTACAGCCCCAAAAGCAACAAGACGACTATAGAGCGGAAGAGGAAATCCACTATGAACTGGGACGCCTCCACGATGCGGGCGACGACAGCCTAGTTCTCGGGGACGATGAACCAAGGCTGGTGACATCTGGGTCGGTCTTTGCGTGCGATGAACAATGGAACATCTCAAGTTTCCTTCAAGTTCAATGTCTAAAGGTTAAGATGAATATTAATGGAACTAAATGGTTCCTGATCGATAACCAGCTCTTTCTTACACCAAAACCTGCTACCATTGCAAATGACATATAAAACTCTACAGATCTAGTCTGGAAACAGTTAGACTTCAAAACAACTACCTAGATCTTACGAGGCACCAAATCAAAAAATTTAACAAACAGATCAATGCTTAAAAGCATAGGGATGTGGAGGCCCATAAAGATGCAAGAAAATGAGCACTCTCCCGACTGGTATACCAAATAAAGTCCATCTACCATTAACCTTAATGATAGTGTAAGAACATGCCAAACAAAAAACCAGGAAATCAGCAACTTTTAATATAAGTTGATAAGCATACAGCAAGCCTATCAGGATTCATTTTAGAGTAGCGTTAAACTGCAAGATTAAATGTAGTAACATGAAATAATGATCCTAACAACTATCTTCTAGTTTGACAAACTATAACACACATGTTTACAACAAGATTACTCGGAGATCTATTAATAGATGAACAGACGATGAGAAAGGTGAAGCTTCTATCCAAATTCTCTGAGTGTTATTTTCAACACTGAAATTGAAGACTAAAACTGTGGCCAAGTGAAGCTACTTCAATGGTAAATTCAGCTCCTGAAATCAGATGCTATATTTGCTGCATTGCTACGACTCTCTGAGTTCAAGCTATCAGGAGTTGCGTTGTCGTAAAAGGGTCCCTGGCCAGCTCAACTACCACAACCATTCTGGAGATATAAGCAAGTGCAAGCCTTCTCCATGATTCCATCATGTATCCCCACTTCCCCAGTACTGATAATAGATTCAACCTATGTATGTCTACACTGTTCGAAACCAGTTCACCTTTGTGAGCAGTATTACAAAAAAAAAATGACAACAAGAGAAGACAAACATGAGAATTGAAATCGGTAAAAAACTATGAAAATACCTATATTTTGGGCTGATTACACGCAATCACTGGGGCCTCACAGGCCGAGTTCGCCTAGGGGGCAACCCTCACAGTTTCTAAAAATGATTCCACTTCTCCTTTCATGGATTCATAATGGTGAACTTGTTCAGTATAGCCAGAATTGACCATCAGAAGGCAGACATGAGTAAGCAGCTCTCCCCCGCGCCTGAGTTGATGTGCATGTTGCTTCCAGTCACATTGCGTTGCCGCATAAAACAGCATTTCTATCCACACTCGACTAATCATATCCCATCTCCCTCCTATTTCTTGATCCTGCAATCTATGTGCAAGTGCACACCCTTCAAGCAACACTGTGTCAGTTAAACGACTTCTCGTCATATGTTTCCTCAGCTCATACATCACTTGACTGGCACTTTTTCCAGTCAGACTGTCTTTTGAACATATGATTTCTTTATTTTCTCTAAAGAGATTTTTGGCAGTCAAACATGTTTCTCCGAACGAAACTTGTCCATTTCCCTTGAGCAACATATTAGGGCACATGACAAGAATATACATCAGATAATCTGACAATAACTTGCTGACCTTTGATTTAGAGTTTGGATCAGAGGCCTCCCCATCAGGATGTTTCTCCACATCATTCCAATAGCATATATCTGATGCAATGTGCCACACCATAATGCTCTTCTCAAATGGTACTTTGGTCGCAGAACAGTATCGCTTGATATCTTCATCATGACAGTTGCTCTCTTCAAGTGCATGAATACCTCTCCAACTCAAGATATAGCTAATAATCTCAGATTTGGTCATATTTTCTAGTCGACCCTGCACTAGATAAGCTCTGAGAACTTGCTCAAGGATAAGCTGTATCATTTTGCTAGGTATCTCCTTGCAATAACTTGTATGCTGATACTTGGTATATATTTCAGTGATAAGAGAGAGGGGAAACCTTTTATATAGTCCAGAACGGCGGCTACTCGCTTTTAAGCAAAACTCCATGAGATTGAATTGTCCCATGGATTCCGACCACCTCCTTTGGTGTCTCCACTTTGATCGAATGGTGCTGCTTGTGCGGTAGATTACACGAGCTAGAGGGTGAGTTTGTCTGCTTAACCAATGTAGTGTCCAGTTGTTAGAAAATAGTACAAAAATGGCACATAACTCGAGAGAAACTGCTCGGGCACACAACAAGTAAGTGATAGCTACGTCAGCGGTGGCATAAAGCTTCTTATTGATGAGGAAGCAGAAAATCAGAAGTGTAGAAACATAGCAAAGCAGGCTGATGGATTGCAGAATAACACCTGTTAGAGTATACACGATGCTTGCCTTGGTATACAACACATCATACAAATATTCAAGCTCAATCTCGGTCAGTTTGAGGGCGTCTTGAGATTGTACTTGTCTTGCAGTGACTTGAGTGCAATACTCGAAATCTGACCCAGCCATGATGATCTCACCTGCGTAAATCTTCTTCAAAATGGTGAACATTTTACTGGCTTGATGGAGATGTGTGGCCCCCGGCAAAGAATTTGCGTAAGATTCATGCAGAGGGTAGTATTGGACTGACTTTAACTTGTCTTTAGGTCTCCTGCTTGCAGCAAAAAGAGCCCAACTCCTCTCCCCGTACTTTATAATTCCAACAACAAACACTTGAACTGCCAGTAAGGAGAGCTGGTATGTTTTCTCTGTCCATGATCTCAAAAAGATGTACAAAGCCACTGCAACCTGGACAATTAAACCCAAGAGATGCCTAAGCCAAAGCTCGTTGTCCTCCAATGAGTATGCAGTGATGTTACCTGGGCCACCGAGATGCGCCAGAAGAAATGGTGCCCAAAAAGCCATGATCGCCGGGGAAGTTTCCCGATTGTCGTCGGTCTCAAAGGTGGCAATCATTCCGAGTGTGACAGTAGCAACCCAATCTGCTGATAAGTAGGACGTCCATATGATAATTCTTACCCAGCTCTTGTTACTGTACTTTCGCCGGCTTCCGAGAAAGATGAGGACAATCTGTAAGAAGAGGCTGAGTAGAATCATGCACCGGACATCCCACTCATTCCATAGTTTCTCCACTCTTGGTGGAATAATTTGCACCATTTTAATTCCTCACCTTTCAACAGCAAGTAGTCTAAGCTTGGAGGTAGAGCACACGCATTTTCAAATGCAAATAAATACTCGACTATAGTTTATTATACAGCTACACAGAAGAGAAGAACCACCATTTGTAAACAGAATCAGAATTAACAAAGACCTCACACCGTTTAAAGGGGACTCGACCTTATTTAACAAACGTGCATGACCTATATGTATACGGAGTGGTAGACAATAATCCACCCCAGCATTAGTTTTGACCTCGATCCACGAATCATCGCCGGAAACGTTGACTGTAGAACTAAAAACTCCTCGGCCCTTGCATTTGGTCAAACAACAACACAGAGTATTGATGTAATACCAAACTGTGATGAAAGCCATAGCTGATTCAAACGAGAGTTGAAGTGTCTCTCTTTGGTTGCGAGCCCAACTTCTGGCAAATTTTTGAGTTTGTGGAGACACTCGAAGATGAGGATGATAAAAAAAGCAACGATGAATGGAAAACTTTCTGTGTTCCAGCACCCTACATTCCTAAAGAACATGACGCTCCCCTACTTAAAATTTTAACGTACCTTGGTCATATTCCTTTACATTTTTACTGAATCTGTTTCCAGGGGGCGTCGCCAGTCTTCCCGAGTTTAATTTCCAACACTAAAGTCGATGAGTAAGACTGTTGCCGAGTGGAGCTACTTCATTGGTAACATTCAGATGCTTAAAAGAATTTGTTACCAAGGTTCCCAGCCAGCTCCACTACCACAAACATTTCCGAGTTATAGGCAAGTGAATTGAAGATGCCTAATCCATAATGTATCCAAAATTTTATCCAAATATAAGATGATGATTCAACATCTGTATCTGTACATTGTTCAAAATCAGTTTAAGGATCGTACAGACCGGACTGGCTGATTCTATACTACAGTTAAGTTTGAATGCTTCCCGCCGTATAATCTTATACAAATAGGCCAACTGTTCTTGCATAATGATCTACAAAGTATGCAGTTACTCCTGATCTCCTATTATCTTTCTGTGTGTCAAAATACAAGGGTACACCATAGTACTTGGGCCCCTCTATTGTGGTCGAAAGATGCACCAAAGCTAACCCCTCCTATCTAACAAGGAAAATAAGGTAAAAGGAAGGTGAAATCGGTATTCACAGCCTACAATTACAGAAAATTTTCCTGTACTTTTGAATGTCAATGTGTTGAATCAGTCTAATGACAAGTTTCTGTTTTAAAGCAGCTCCCATCCTGAAAATTTCTTTGTAAGTGGAGTAGCACTATAGTCAAGGAAATCACACACTACATAGAGGAAATGAGAAGCAGCAGGGTGCATCCTTGACAAGCTCGTTTGACGTACTAAAAGTGAAGTCCAGAAATCCAATCTGTGTACCTACCTACACATCCAATGACTTAACAGGTTCCAAGGACTCCGCTAAAATCACGTCGTCTAACAACTGGCTAATCATCTTTTATTAATCACAAAGACGAATCGAGTTGGGTAAACCTCCTGTATAAGTTCTGATTTCTCATCTAGACTGATCTAGACTAACAAAAATAAATCGGGCATACCTGATGCATTTCTTTTGGTAGACTGCATGGGACATCTTTAATTTCCTAACATTTCACAACTGGCCTTCCATCTGCAAGCAAATTTATAATGAAAAGTCAGGTAAAGACAAATACTTTGCAACTCAACTAGGCAGATAACAAATCAAATAGCATATAAGTGTACAAGATTGGTGTACCAAATTCAAGCCACATCATGTGGCAGATAATTGTAGCAAATCAGAGCAATGTTTGACTGCCACATTTACTGCCACATCATGTGGTTTAAATGTGGTACACCAAATGAGTTCCATCCAACATTGACCTTAATGATAATGTAAGAACATGCCAAACAAAAAACCAGGAAATCAGCAGCTTTAATATAAGTTTGAAAAGCATGCAGCAAGCTGGTCAGAAATCATAGCTAAAATGCGAATTTAAATGTAGTACACAAAATAAATTGCATATAGTATGAGACTGTCAGAACAGTAAAAAAAAAAAGTTAAAAAAAAAGAAAAAAGAAATCAGCAATCTCTATATAAGTTTGAACTATCAGTGATTTAGCTACAGTAGTCTGGAGCAGCCAACTAATAATCAATGTCTTCTAGTTTGACAAACTATAAGACAGAAGTCCACAACAAGATTAGTCACAGATCCATTAATAGATGAACCGTCAATGAGAAAGTCTCCTCTTTTCTAGGAACCGAGACATCTTACAGAGTTGGTGAAGCTTCTATCCAAATTCTCTAAACAATACCCGTCTCACCACAAGGATCCTTGCACATAGTTTTCTTCCAGACCTTTTATGTAACTTAGAGTAAAAATGTACAACTAGCCCAATGGTAATTTCAATATAAATAGAGAGATACAGTCAAGCTCTATCCTACTTGCTATAGTCACATATAAACTAAACATTCCACCAAAACTTATGGAACTGCTCTGTCAATCTATTCGGAAAAGGACTTTCTTTAAATATGCAGCATGATCTAACAGTTGGAAGGAGGTAAAAGATCAAAATATAGTTCTCTTCCACCGTCTCCTGTTATAATTAAGAATTTACTCATCTCTTGAGATAAAAATCTGTGTCTTCTGTACAAACATATCTCATGTGCAACCACAAAAAAACAATGTCCCCAAATTAAAACAGGTTACATCGTCCAAATAAGCTACGTCCTCAGCGTATAATGGTGGCACATAGGGTGCCTGAATTACCTAAAGGATACCATCATTACTCTTTTGACTAGACTCACAATCTGGTACAAGTCCTATCAAGAGAGGAGATCGAAATGTCACCTCATCCTTGAGATGTCCAGCTCCTTCTCAAACACAGGGGGGGTTTCACTAAATCCAATTCTAGAAAAATGAGCATGACCTAAGGTTTTTTTTTACTCTATACATGTTATCTGATAGTAAGACCACTTTAAGCATAGATAAAGGAAGATGATCAAATAAGCTTAGCACTACAACAGATTACAGTAAACTAGTTGATGTACAAGAGTCCAAAGGAAAGAAACAATTTGTTTAAACAAAAGCAATATAACTAAAGAGGCAGCATACGAGCACAGAAAATTTAGGTACTATGTCTAGAGATAAGAAAAAAAATCCATAGCTTTGAAACACATAAGAACAAGAGAGGATACTTGCCTACAACATCAAACCAGTAGCTGGCCTCTTGTCCAATAGCACAGGACCATCCTTGAGATACTCTGGCGTGATTTCGACACAAGGAACAACCATGCCATGCAGATGGCTAGAGATATCCAGACGGTAAAAACATCACTCGCAACTCACAATGTGGAGCAGAAACTATGCCAGAAGACATGAATCCCCATATATTTGTACTATGTTGATCAATCACAACATTGTTCTTAACCCACTGATTTCCATATCCTTTTCATTGAATATAATCTAACTTACCTCCAGCATGACACCTAAGATCCCATCAACAAACCCCAGCCCATTCATATAGGAGATTGAAACACACTTCCAACTCAATTCCAGACTGTACTGCAACTTCTACAAACTGTACTGCTATATGACTGAACTCAAGGCCTAAGCTGGCAAGATTTCTACTATCCATTCTTCTAATTATCTAATGTCGTCCAAAGCAATGGGTGATACCAGGAACTTCTCAACGTCTACCAAGATTTGATACTAGTTTGAAAGATAATGGTAATACTAGTTCCAGAGTATTCCATTATCAGACACAGCTGCAGATCTGATCTGGAAAGATAACTTATAAATAGTGAAACTTTCTTATAGAGCTTATAATCTTCCAAGCTACCCACCTCAAAGAGTTCACATCTCCTAGATCTACCCTATTCTGACCTACTTCCTCAAACTTCCGATACCAAAAAATTAATGTTAGCTAGTACCCATTTGATGGAAATCAGATATCATATGACAAGATATATATGAGCTGACATAAGTAATAGAAAATCCAATATTGTGCAATGAACTGCACAGTCTAATTCTTAATCTCCATGTATGAAGTCCTTGCAATGATATACATAACTAGCAGGCCAATTTCCAACAAAGCAACCACATCCACAAACCAAAACCACCAACAAGGAATCTCCATATCAAGGAAATCCACATACCCAATTCTGAGGCCGTTTGTGGATGTAATCTCACAATTTTGTTCACATGTCATGGAACAGTAAATAGCTTAAATTCCAACAATCCCATCAACTATTTAATGCAGATCACAATGCAGCATCATCAAATTTCTTCTTCTCTACTGCATCTCACACTTGCTCCAGCTTATCCGTACAACTTATCGAAAGATAGCTCACGTTGAAAATAAAGACAAAATGTTACGGTACTTAAATCAGACTATCCACGTAACCCTATATGTATAACTTCCAGCCACAAGGAAAAGAAGGGAACAGCCACAAACAATGACTCTAGAGATGGCTATGGTCATTATGGAGCACAATACTCACATGATAAGTAATGCGGTCACACAACCTATATATAACTGATGTAAATGTAAAGACAAGAATTCCAAAATAGTATACTACTATCACAGATACAGGATATATTATTTCTAACAATAAAGCAACGCGGTATTACCTATACACATCAGTTCATGATGACTAACAATGTATTGCAATAAAAAAAGGGCCACTGATCAGGAGTGCACTCATAGATGAACCTATAAATTCTTGGCCGGTTATCTCCAGACGATGAGCAACTAGAACTGCGATGTACTGTGTCATTGAAACAAACTCTTCAGATTTCAACGACGAGTCATGCGAGGATTTTCAGAACCTCCCCACAAACCTGGGCCTGGGCCATACATTGGCCCTTTGTCAGGAATACCCTAATAAATAAATCAATAAATTGATATTAGAGAAAGGGAAATGCTAATGAAGATGGAAACACCCTACTAAATATGCCATAAAAAGCATATTCTGGAACAGAGAAGCTGATAGATACAAGATAACATTGTAATCACGAAAAGAGATATTAAGTAAATAAAAAAAAATTAAATAAAAGGTTCATTGAAACAAATAACATACCATGTGCATCCCATATCCATCTTTATATAGAGCAGGAAAACCCCCATCTGGGCTGCTGAAACTCATCCCATATTGTCCACCTATATCACATAAAGACTTTGAGATATTCATGAATCGATTAAATCAAAATGCAATCACATAAACCAAATTAAGAAGAAGAAAAAAACACTTAATTTTCCTCAATTGCATGGAAACAGGAAACATAGACTGAAAAGGTAAAAAAAAATATGTACTAGCAACTCCTAAATCAGCCCAGATGTCTTTTGTCCACCTAAAAATTTAAATTAGTTGGAAGAAATTACCTGCACCCCACGATCTACTCTCAGTTCTAGTAAGTTCAGCACGTAATTTCTCAACTTCACGAGCCATAGAAACTAGGTTGTTCTCCATTGCCTGTCTCTGTTCCACAAGCTCAACATTTGCCTTCTTTTCATAATCAATTGCACTTCTACAAAACAAAATCGATAAATTTGTCTATTAGTGGTTGATCCAATAAAAATCTGATATATTTGTGCCAAAAAGTGGTTTCAAAACATGATAAGAAAAAAAAGAAGAGATATGCAGGTGCATACCTAGCATGCATAAGCTCCTGGTGCAGACCATCAATTTCAGACTTTAGCATAGGAATCTGTTGATTATCAGATTGCAACTTTGCAACATCCTGTGTGAGAGTCTGAACTTGTGTGGAAAGTTCCTTCCGAGTGCCATTCAGCTTCTGAACTTCAGCACGTAGTTGTTTAGCCTCAATTTTCAATGGCTCGGTAGCCCGAACGTCAGCTTCTAACTTCCTCTCTCTCTCAAAGAGATCCCTGTATCGCAGTTCTTCTTCGGCGCGAATATCAGCAAATGCAACACTCATGCGATGGAGTTCTTCCTTGGCTGCACCAAGTTCATGCTGCAAAACCATCCGGTCCTCAACCAGCCTCCGGTTATCAGCCAAGAGCCTTCGAATTTCAGCATGCTGAATTTCAAGTTCTTCCTCTAACATTGCCGGATGGGGTAGCTGCCGAGGCATTGGAGGCCCTCGAACATAAGGACCTTCCAAAGGGTAGCCACGCCGTTCACTCATGGCTTCCCAATGAACCCGATGTCTCCCTGCCATTCTAAGTTATCCCTGGAAATGAATGCAGCCTGTACACAATAGTTTCCATCAACTACACAGCTCCCACAGCTTCCATAACCAAAATCTTGTTTCTAGATATTCATACAATTCAACAGTTCTGATTTAAATGTAAACTAAACTGGGTTAGTTCGAAGTAGTGAACCAAATTGATCATTAAAAAAAACAAAGACATAAGCTTTTCAAAATTCAAAATTTCTACAACCAAAGACCGTAACTTTCATCATTCTTTAACATTCTAAACACCAAAGCATCACATTTTTCGGAGTTCTTCACCGTTGGGTTCCTCATAGTCAGATTACATAATCAATAAGAGAATTACGCATTCGACAAAGATTGAAACGTTCCCTTGCATATCTCTGAAACTCAGAAAACAAGAAAACCCCCCGAAAGCAAATACTGAATTATTATGAGAAAGGGTAAAAGAAAACGGGAATCCATACCGGGTATATGATCGAACTCTATGCTTTTGAGATTTTGAGGCAGAAAAATCTGAGAGAGTAAATTATCAAGCTTTGTGCTATTGCCGAGAGATGGTCTATTGTTCTATTGAAATCCCTACGACGTCGTATTTGGGTCTGTGTGATTTTCTGTAAATTCTTCTTACTGAGGACCCCAAGCTTTAATTTATTTGGACAGACGTCCCTACATTTAGACTTCGTCCTATTTCACACTCTCACAAACTAAAATTATTACAGTAAAATCCTATCATTTTCTGTATATAAAAAGGAAAACCTATTACTTTTTTTTTTGCTAGGAAAAAAACTTTATGTTTCTTCTCTAATAAATTTAAGATCTCAGTTAAGTAACTACAAAAAATAAAAAAATCTTCTGTGTAACAAAAACTAGTTGTTCACGAACTGTAATGATCAGCTGCTAATCCTGTCATGGATGATACAACAAATTTAATCTTCTGTTTTGTGTTTAGCTTATGCGTGAAGCTTCTTTTTTTATTTCAATTAACTTGAGCCACAGCAAAATTAAACTTGGTTAAAGAAACAGAAGTTGATTAGCTGAGAACGATGAGAGTCCTGGTTCAAGTATGTACCAACAAGCAAATTAACCCTTAGAATTAAATTCATTTTCCTTCATACATGGGAACAGAACTATTGAAAAATCAGGTGTCTTTAAAATATATTTGCTTTAATTTTATATATTCGTCTCTATATATATACATATATATGTGCAAGAATAGCTTCAATGAAAGAGGACAAAAATGAGTCTGATTGTGATGAACCGATGATGCCCTCCCACACGTGTGCACGCGCTAGCTAGCAAGTCCAAACTAAAATCTCCCCTTTCTATTAATTTGTCTTTTCATGGCTGGTTGTTTTGTACCTTTGTGTCCAATTTACCTAAAGATACAACCTTTTGACCCAGATTGGCATCTTCCTCTTCATTCTTACAGTGGGGAAGTTAACAATGGTGTCCTCCTCAGCCACCCAGCTGCATAATATAAAACAGTTCAAACAGTTCAATGATCAAGGCTCTTGCTGTATATTTCTTGTGACAAAAGTGAAGCCAGGTGAAGTTTTCTGATAAAGAATTAGACAGATTGAGGAATAAGCCAAATGGGAATTTGATATGTGGAGAGGAAAACCTCAAATTGAGTGAGTGAAATTTGAAAATCAATAAATTTGGTGTATCACATGTGCACTAAAATCTGGGAGTTGGGTAAGGGGAAATATCATCTCTTCCCTCAGAATTTGGGCACCTACACTCTGTCTTTTAACATATTTACACATACATGCTAACATGCATGTGCTGATGTAAGAATTCCCAAGTCCAAAAATAGCATCTGTCACAGATTTGCTTTGATTTCCAGTCAACTCGGAAAATTTTCAACTATGATAAAATGGTGCAAGCATCCCTTGTAAATTGTAATAGTTTTTAAAGCAGCTTTGTCTAATTTCTCCAAGCAACCGAAGTTTGCTGCATGGTGAAATTAGCCTAGTTAGGGAAAGTGGTTCTGGAATTTCTATACCTGAACTGAGTGACAAAGTGGTGCAGGAAGATAGAAGCTTCCAACCTAGCCAAGTCAAGCCCGGGACAAAGTCTTTGCCCACCTCCAAAAGGAGTGAAGTTACAGCTGCTCATGTCTTTGTCCTGAACATTTCAGTACCCACAAGTCCATTACTCAAAAATCAAACAGAGAATACTTGAGGAACAAATTGATCGATAAAAATGGTAGTAACAAAATCAATCCTTACTTGCCACCTCCATGGATTGAAGTCATAAGCTGCATCGTAGTTGTTCTCATCTAGATGAACTGATCTAAAGTATGTGAAGACACACCATCCCTTTGGTATTCGGTACCCTTTAATCTCGACGTCTTTCATGGCCTTCCTCATCACCCCATTTATTATGTTTCCCATCCTTAATGTTTCTGTAATCACCTGCATTTATATATATTTTACCAATTTCAAACAGCATATACAGATACATAGATTCTGATGGGCTAGTCTTTGTAGAGTGTAAATTTCCAGTAAGCAGCTAACTTACATGTTGTGTAAATGGTAAGGATAAGTAATCACTCCAACACAATGGCTCTCCAAGCTGATCTTTAACTGTTTTTAATTCCATATTCTCCTCCTGAGTTCATCACATTTCAATTGTTAAAAGACCATACAGTAAGAACTCACATCCATTTTCTTATTCAAAATAATGGGAACTATGTTGAGAACATTTCTCTCCAGTGCAGCAGCTATACATGCAGATGTATTAGACTTTCACTTACCCCTAGAAACCCTAGCCTATGAGGCTATTGCAGACACAAGTGAATGAAATGAAGCGACAAGGACAACAAAATTTGGCACAGATAAAGGTAGTCAAAGAGTTGAACTTGAAGGTCACAAAGTTCCAAAGTTCTAAAGTGGGCTAGCTAGCTGGTTTAGTTAATAGTATCCACGCGGCTGATCAACCCAATCAAGTTATTATACTAGTGTACCACTAGGATACTGACTCATGGCCATTAATTTGTCATTTCATTTAGAAAATTACTAGCAACTGTTGAAACTACTAATTAAACCTAGTATCTTTAATGCACTGGGAGTAACTCAAATGCTTAATTAAGGCAGAAAAGTTCAATGATCAACTTTAGCTAGTACTTCGCGTACCGTTAATTTATGAAGAGCGGCGGGGGAATCTGATAGGTATTTGATTGCAAGAGTCATGAGAAGTGGTACTGAATCCTCTCCTGGTATCATCATGTCAATCATGTTATCTGCTATCAGATCATCTGTTAATTTCTCACTCGTGTCATTCAGCAAAACATCCACAACATCTTTGGCAACATTAGACATCTCACTCTCTTTTTTAGCATGTATAATTTTCTGGACTAGCTTGACCATTTTCTTCTTGGCCTGAAATTAGACATTTGCGGTTGAAATAAATAATACAAACAAATTATAATTTGAGTTCGTAAATTGTTTGTGCTAGTTAACTTGCCTGTAATGATCTGTAAAGTCTACTTCCAGGAACATTGATGGGCAAAGACATGAGGCCAGCAATGAATTCTTGGAACTGTTTCTTCAGAAACTCCATGTCTTCACCAGGATCCAAACTAACTAAGGCCTTGACAAGTACTTGGAATGCAATCTGGAGACATAAAGGACATAAGTCTTTGTAACTTTTGAAAAAGACATGTAACAACGTACATAATGATTATGAATCTCATTCTGCAGACAATATGATTCAAGAAAAATTATTTTGAGCCCCCTTAACAAGTGGTTTGATTTCTCATTAGCAAATCATATTCCTCAAATAATTAACCTCAGTAGAAGTCAGGGATAAATTCAAACAGCAATGATTCCTTTTATCACTGTTTTAACTTTTAACCAAGTGCATGCTCAACTTTAATTTGTACCTAGTTAAGCATAAATTAAGATGGAAGAGAGGAGAGAAAGCCACATAAATATAAGAGAGTTGGCATCTTTTGTTTTTTCTTGTGTCCATTGGAACTCTTTTCAAAAACTCATCATGAACTTTAATGAATGAAGAAAATATTAAGCTCCAAGGATAGAGTTCTTTCCAGAAGAGCTGGGAGAGGAGAGAGAATGAGATAACTTACATGTTTGGTTTCATCTTGAATGAAAATGGGAAGGTCATCTCTCCAAGTCTCCATTGATTCTTGGACATACTTCTGCATGTCTCTGGTGATTTGATCTTTGAGTTGTGGAGACTTAAAGAAGGCTCCTATGAGTCCATGGATTCTTCTCTGCAAGCTTCCATTGATGAGCAATATCGAAGACTTCCCCATCAACACTGTGAGAGATTTAGGATAAGATGGAACAAAAGCCTTTGCATCACTTTGCAGAACAAATTTACTCACTTCTGCATCTGTGGAAACAATAGTTGGACTCCCAAATATGTGTGACTTGAACACCTTTCCATACCTATATAATAAACTCATAGAGTAAATCAGCTGAAACATGAAGCTGAGAAATCATTACTCGAACATGCTTATTAATTGGGTTTGTTATCTGCCATATATACAGCAAACCCAATAAAGCATATTCTTTAGTTCAACCTCGATCATAACGTACATGCTAATAAAAGAAGCTGCCTCAGCTGTATGCTCTGCATGATAACAGAGAAGTAAATTTCTTTTACTAATAAGTAACAAGCTTACCTGGGGCGACGCTTATTCACAAAGCTTTCAGGGCAATCAGAGTAAGCAGCAGACACAAACTCGATGGTTTCGCCAAGAAACGGCCATCCAAGAGTGCCTAAAGGAAGTGAGACATTTTTGCATTTTGATGATCTGATGCTGAAAGAGAATGAACTACACCAGAAGTAGTTTCTGTAGAAAATTAGTACTATGGACAAGAATATTGTAGTACTTAAGATTGCTACAATCAACAACAAACTGTCCATTTTGGAATGGAGTACTACTCTTTTTCTCTATAAATGAGCTTAGCTTTGCTGCCTTAAATATTATTTCTAATCATGGTTGTGATTGTAGAACAATGAATGTGCATGTGTACGTGCAGAGGTGCACGCGTGCGGGGAAGAGAGAGAGAGAGACAGAGAGAATGTTTAACAAAGAATACAATTGGATTGGGAGATATCCATAATCTAGGGCTTTAAGCCTATTAGAAAATTAAGACAGATTTTCCTTGGCAGCTATAGATATGTATTAGGAGGTTTCTCAGCTCTCACACGAGTTAATTTTGGAGTTTAGCCAGTTAGAAAGTTTTGCAATGCCAGCTTTCTGCGTTGGCTGGTCTTGGTCTGACTAATCATACCTCTAGGTGCTTTGATTTTCATTTTTTTAAGAGTTGATGGGGAAATCTTACAACTAGAATTAGTAGTGATACTAAATAAGGGGAAAATCTAGCTATACCACTATAGGTACAAAATATTCGTATTATGAAGCTGAGCTTATACCGAAGAGGTAGAAAGTGAAAGCTCGATCATATTCATTTTTGTTACATTGTTGGTAAGGATTGTATTTTGTTTTTCTTCTTCCAAGAATCCAAGTGCTTAACTCATTTCCTTAATTACCTTCCCGCCCTCATCGCTTCAAATTAATCCAAGGGATTTATTGATTTAACCATGCATGGAACAAATTTCATGGTGCCAACTAGGTAAAGATAGTCTCTTTAGTTTATTGTAGTCTAGCAGTAGTTTAATGTGTGATGCATGAGTAGAAGAGAACGAACTCAAATTAATTTGCTTCATAAATGGCTATCATGATAATTAGCTTACAAAATATATTTTCTGATATATTTTAAGGATTTTGAAGCAGGCCCCTCTATGCAGAAAGCTCAGCTGGGTGGCCTCGTGCGTTCATGTGAGATTCCTTAGTAACTCCAACCTCACCTCACCATCATCGTTGATCGATCAGCATCATCATTCTCTCTCTCTCTCTCTCTCACACACACACACACTCAAAAATACTACAAATTAGGCTAGGCCAACCTCTCAAGTCCCATCCATTCTCTCATTTTAATTTATATGGCAGGGGGCTAGCTAGAGCCACATGTGCTTTGCCCGGCCTCTTCTCTTTACTAAATATATACACTCTTTCATTATTTAATATTTATATAAATCTGTCTTCATGAAAGACGTTGAATTTGCCAGTATAGGCAATGCTGTCTTTTTCTGTAAGCACATACTAATCACAACCAAGGTGATAAAACAACTTGAGACAGTAAGAGATGAAAAAATCAGTCCCATTTTGTTGCTGCATGCAGAAATTATGAACAAAGTAATATCACAGAAGAAAAAAAGAAAAAAAAATTGCTTAGTTTTGGCCTATTTTCTCTTCCCACATTTCTTGCATTTGTTCAAGTTCTAAGCCTTAAGAAATCTCAAAGAAATGCCTATCCTTGACGAGTCGTCCATGTATGTACGTAACCAGTTCAATTCTTTAATTTCTAAATCAATTTTTTTTTTGTATGAACCCATCCTTTTAGGCTTTAGCTTTCCAAGTCTCCCTTGGACTGTTTTGAAATGATACCAGATTCTCTTAATGGCCATTATATTTTCTATGAAGCCTTGCTTTATTTCCTTTGTTTAAACTACCTAACTTGTGATTATATTGCAGAATTAATACTTTAGCAAGGTATCAATCATGATTTTCTTATGTAAACTTATGCATACTTTAGCCACAGACAATCATTTGATCAAAACTGCTCAGCTTCCAATCCGCTCCCTTGCTAAGTTTGCCACTAAATCTTCCAGAATCTATGAGAATATTTCTGATATGTTTGTTTATCGTCTAAAGCTATGGAGTTTACAGATCTTTTTAAGCATATTGTATATTAGTTCCTGAACGAGATAGGCCTAGCAAAGAAAATTCTACTGAAGATTGAAAATAAACTTTATTTCATCTAGTTGGTTTGAACTTTAAAATGAAAATGGCTGTGGAAACCAATCAAACCATAAGTACGTATTAGAACTAGTTGTAGGGATAGAGTGAAGCACACCTCCGTCATTGTTGGCGTAAGCATAACCAGAGGCACCATTGGAGCCTGAAACGGCGCCTCACTTCAGATTCTCTCAACTCTCTGTGATATGATATCTCCTTTTATTTGAGCAAGGAGAGATGAGGTTTTTGTCACCTCGGTAAGTTTCCCCCTGCTAAAAAAAAGAAAAGCTTTGCTTCAGACGAAGAGTAACCAAAGTCTTCACATTGGGGCTTGTACACGTCTGGGTGCAGGTACCTGAAAATTGTCGATCTTTAAGCATAAACTGTCATTGCTCTCCATCACAATGAATTGGTTTTTAAACGTTCTTGGCTCAGTTTTAGTAGTCTCACAATTCATGGTCCAGAAGGAGAACAGTTCAAATAATTACATTCGAGACGAAATTTGATGTAACATAGGCAAATTGATTAAAAGCACCAGAGATTCATATTAGCCTGTACACACGAAATCGAAATGATTCGGACCTTAGTACTCGAACTTCTTTCAGATTAAGACGATAACTAAATCTGTGCAAACATGATCCATTACAGAGGACAATTAGTCACAATCCAGAGAACCCACAAAATGAGGATACCAACAAAGGTTCTACACTCAGATTCTTGGAATAGATTTTGCACGAATGGCTTGTTTCAGAAGAGCTTTCTCCTCATCAATCCGCTTCTTCTCTTCACGGCTATTTGGTTTCACCTTTCTTTTCTCCTCCAGAATCCACTTGTAAATTTCACGTTGTTGATCATCTGGGATTGGTTCACGCACTTTCACAGGCTCTATGGCGGCTGGCACAGGTAGAGGTTTTTCAGCAGTAGGAGTTGTTTGAGCAATACTTGAAACTGCAGCAGTAACTTCTTCAGCCACGTCTGTGTCTTTCTTTTTCGTCCGCATTAATAGGTAAGCTGCAAATCAAGTACAAACATCAACAATTGGGCACTAAATCAACAGGATATTTGGATGGAGATCTACAAGACAATCACTGATTATTATAGTTATGCATCAAAGAAGCAAACAAGGACAACAGCATTCCTCACAGCCAATACTAACTATGCTCTTCTGAACATGTTCACAACAACAATGCTAGGCATCCTACGACCAACCCAAAGATGTTTAGTACATTATAAATTCTATGTACTCCTTTGACCAACTTAAAAAGAAAGCTAGATACCCCTTATTTCCTTTTGATGCAGACAGGAGCAAAGAATGCAGAAAGTTCAGGGCGTTACATTAGGCTTATCATATGGATTAGAAAATTAGGTGAAAAATCACCTATGTGAGGTGCAAAATCACGTTCGCCCTGAACCATGTTCAGGAGAGAACTCTTGCAAACTTACAAGCCACTCACGACATATTGTCAAATGATTTCTTTATTCCATGTTTGATGCCCACGACTTATGTTTCTCAGCCTCTTTGACAATCTAAAGTCTTTTATTATTATTTATTAAGAATAAAAAGAAAAGAAGAAGCTAATAAACTGACCAGCAACACACATGATTGCTCTATATGGACAATTTGGGTTATCTATCCAGCTACAGCATCATCAAGAGAAGCATTAACATGCAAACTGAGTTCTATACTTTATACCTATTCGATATAGATCCATTAGTCAAAATAAACATGCTTAAGCACGCAATACTAACCCTAAAGGACTAATTTGAAGAAGTCAGTCAAGTCGGATTATTTCTATATGCAATCTCTTTATAGGCAGAGATAGCTTGGTTATTGGTCAAGCTATAACTCAATGAACTAACCCACTTAAAATCAATGTTACTACCACAAGCATGGACACAACAGCTGTTTCAACAAATTTTGACATCTCCTCTTAGGCCTCTTCACATACCGAGAGAGAAAGAGTGAGTCCACGATGAGATCTCTAGAAAACCACAAATGCTACATGTACTCTTTGACTATAAAGTCTTCAACATCATTGTCACTCGTTAATGAATTCTGTCTCCTACAGAACAGTCCTAATTTCTGAAGTGTATAAACCCTATTGGCAATCTAAATTTCCCCATTACTAATATCTTGACATATCAAAAGAACGATGTTTGTTGCCGAGTATAGAAGTAACTACTACTACAACACAAGATATTACCTCTCAGTGTCCACATATGAAAACATGTATCTTCTCAAATTGCTAAGACCTTAATCACGTTATACCAAGTAAAACACCAACTATACCTACTGACAGAATCTAGTCATTCAGTACAAAAATTGAAAAGGGGAAAAGGTTTGAGTACAGTGAAAATTTACCTAAAATTTTCATCTAATGAGAGGCACTTACCCATAAGGGTAAAAATAGTCCATCATGGACATCTAAACATGTTCTTTTTGTATAATTCCTGTTAAACTGAGAACTAGTTCAACGGAAGTGCTGCGAATAACAAAAGTATCATTGTTAAGCAATCTGATATCATCAGTAGATCTTGATAAGCAACCTTGTATAAATGGGAATCCCACTTAAAAGGGTGCTCTAAGCACTCGTGGGATGCTAATCACAGATGCCATTCAAAAAGTAGAGATAGACATAATGATCCAAGAAGTTACTCTGTGGCCAAATGAAATACTAGCAGTGATTAACAAGGATTCACACAAAAACTGAGAGAGAGATTTACAGTCAAGATCATAGGCCAGAGAAACTTGTAGCGACGAGCAAAGGACTCCTTGGGGGGATGAGGTGGCGGAGACGACGCCATTGTTGATGAAGATGAGAAAATCTGTTGATCTTGAAACTGCTTAAGCTGAGCTGTTTCAAACAAAACCCAATTATTGAAAAGCAAGTCGATTCTTGGCTGGCTACTAATAATAAATAAGACCAACAAACAGGTAAGAAAGATTCGAAGGGTTTTTGGTACCTTTCTTGGGTTTGTGGGTGTAGAGCTTGGGACCTTCTTCGCTCATCTTCTTCTTCTTCTTCTTCTTGTTCCTCTTGGAATTTAAACCCCCAGACTCGCACTGGGGTTGTAACTTTTTTTTATTTTTTATTTTGGTAAGTGGACCGGACCGGGCCGGGTTGACAATAGTTTCGGGTTTTCTTTTTCTGGGAAGCCCAATTTAGCGATCTCGATGATAAAAGTAGGAAAGTGTCGAAACACTAACAGTAGCCAAAATTTCAAAATTTCGCTCGCCACCGCTTTTCTGTACTTGACTCTCCACCGCCCGAGTCTGACTGTGAGTGAGTTTCGAATTTCGTTGTTGTTTTAGGTTAATTTGGATGTAGATGAATTTTGAACTGAAAAATTGGTGTGTGTGTGGTTGTTGATACAGAATGGCACAGCAGCAGGAGGAACAAGTTAAATTGTTTGTGGACAAATTGTACGATATTGTGGAAGGTAATAGCATGCCTGATCTCATCTCGTGGAAGGAAGGAGATGGGAATCGCATTATGATACATAATGTGAGCTTATTTGCGAAGAAAGTTTCTGGTCTCTTCTCTGCGTTCGGCATCAAGTCATTTTCAGAATTTTCAAAGTACTGTTCAAGCATTGGTTTCTCAAGATATCAAAAAAAACCGGTTCCTGGCCATCACATCAAGACTTGTGAGATGTGGCACAAGGAGGATCTATTTCGCAAAAATAGACCCGAGCTACGTCATCACATTGAGTCCACTCCTCCCCTGAATTCTGGACCGGACGGGCAAGGAGTTCGGAATCAGTTAGGACTCGACGATTTTATGGAAAAGTGGAGTTCGAAAAGGATGAAAAAAGAGGGGGATGATAACCAAGCTGTACATGTAAGCTTCATTTCTTTGCTTCATCTTATTAACCTAGTGTTTCTACTTATTCATTGTTTATTCAGAAATTTTTATGCTGTTTGAAATGTAGGTCAGACATAGTAATTGATGATTGTTTCGGGTAAATGGGAATTGATTACTATATATGTGGCCTTGTCTTCACAGATGCAAAGACTGTGTGATCTGAGATGAATGCATGAATGAATGAGTAGATTTCGTGCTGTCATTTTCTCTTTTTGGTATTGAGCTCCCTGACATGAAGGCGGGATATTGAACATTGTTCAAATCTTCTTTTATACTCGATAATCAATCTTTGTTGATGCTTCTTGCTCTGGCTTTTCTTAATGGTGTAGAGGTCTTAAAAGTTTATTTTCGCTTCAACAGAAACTAATATCTGAAGAAATGACAAAGATAAGTCATGAATTCGAAGCAGAAGGAGTTCTGGGAGAGAGTGATGGTCCAATCTTTAAAGAGAAAGTTGAGGAGGAAACAACACAGCTGTCAGAGAAGCATAAATGTCTCTCAATTCGTGACCTTGCCAGTAAATTTGACAACATCTTGGCTGCTGCTGCCAAATTGTCTGATGAGGTATCCTACATATTCATTCCTTTCCTTTATAGATGCTATAAATAGTATTCACTTTATCTTTTTAACGATGCACTGATCAGACAATTTGGTACAATTTACCTTTCACTTTATCTTATTCTGTCATTTCTATTTTTCTGGAAAGAGTACAAACTTCTGATAAGATTAACGATCCGTACTTTTTGTATTTTGAACAAAAATAATGATAAAACAGGCAAAGATTCGACAAGTGGCTTCTTTGGAGGGACATGTTCTTTTGAAGAAGCTTGAAGACGCATTGGAGCACTTGAGAGGGCTTTTAGCTGGGAAGAACAAGGAGGATGTAGAGGAAGCTAATTCTATGGTTAGTTTTCCATGAAGTTTTCAATTGCTTTACTCATATCAACCGAAAAATGCGCTTTGACTATAACTTGCTTTACCATTAATGAAGTATAGTCATGTAGATGGTTTGGTTGAATATGTTATGTTTCTTCGAAAACCAATGTTAGCAAGATATATTGGTGACTGTCTGGAGATAGCACCAATGTGGTGGTACTTTTCACTTGGGTGTATGTTGTGTTGTTTTTTTTGTTTTTGTTTTTAAGAAATGCATCACGTGACTTCATGTCCTATGAATTCATATTAGTTCTATGAATATTAAGTTTCATTTTGGTTTATTTCCCATTGTTGTCGCATTATATGTCTTCCTTCATGCAGGTGGAAGCTTTAGCAGTTAAGTTGACTCAAAATGAAGGAGAATTGATTCAGGAGAAGACTGAAGTGGAAAAGCTAGCCAGCTTTCTCAAACAGGTCCTTTACGCCTTTTGAATTTGCATATGTATCTTATAGACAATGATTTCTTTGTTAATTATTCCTAAAAATCCATGGAAACTCTTTCATCGTAGAATAGTCTCCCAGATGTACCTATATGATTCTGATTCACCCATTCTATATACAAACATTGTACTACAAGAGAGAAATCATTTCTAAATTTTGGTGAATTTTGCTGTACAGACTTCTGAAGATGCTAAAAAGCTGATTAACCAAGATAAATCTTTTGCTTGTGCTGAAATTGAAAGTGCAAGGGGAATAGTCGAGAGAATTGGGGAGGCTCTTGAAGAACAAAACAGAACCACAGAAAGTTCTAAAAGACAGGTTTGTAGTCCTTAGAGTTCTATTCATCCAACATGATTTGTTACTTATTTCACCTCTGATCAAACTTGTATGGCTTAGTTAGATGAAGCTTCTTTTGATTCATTCAATGTTGTCAAGATGCCTGTTTAGGCACTTGAAAGTTGAAGTCTAACAATATGCTTTACATGGACATTGTGTACTCTAAAGTCCTTCCACTCCTGCACACACATGAAGTTTCAATCATGGACGCGCTCACCCCAAAGACCCTGCAATGCTAAATATTTGTTGTGGGATCTTACCTAAATCGATCTTCCAATGGCTGCATAATCACTGGACTTGTGACCGGACCCATTTAATTCCATGTTGAGGGTTTCCCCCATATTAGTTAAATAGAAATACATTGTCTTACAAAGTGAAAAGACAAACTTAATATGCTAACTATGTTTAAAATGTAGATGGTCACTGGATAGCATATTAATGATATTATTCAATGAGGTGATCATTCAAAAACAATGAATTGACTGGAATTTATTGGTCTTCAGAGTAGGAGAGCTGGGTTTCTCTTTTTAATGGCAGGATGTTTTTAATTGTATATATAGCCCTTCATATAGCTTCAGTTTTCACCATGTTTTAGTGAACAGAATCTGGAAATCACATCAGAGAAATCGATGATTAAAGTCTTTACATACATCAAAGGAACTGATGATCTTTTATTCTAATGTAGGATGTGAAGGAACTGACAGAGGCGGTTCAGGAATCTAGGAGAATCAAATTGATGCATCAGCCAAGCAAGGTATTGTGCCATGTCTTGAACTTTGATTTATATCATAAAAAATAAAAAAAGGTTCTCCGATGATTTTTTATTTGTTGTTCTTTACTTCCTAGCTTTATTGCCTTTTCTTTCCGCCTTCCTTTTGTTCTAAGATTAAGTGGAAAATATACCAAGTATTCCAATATGTTTGATCAATGTAGGGCAACACAACCAAGCCTGCAACGAAGTAGTATATTTTCGACGAAGACAAGACCTTATTGTCATACCAAAGATGTTCGTTCTGGAAAGGTGTCTGCTGCCTAATGTACTGTGAATTTTAAGACTGAACAAAATGTAGTTTTTGATTTGTATATCGTATCTGCTTTTGAGCTTTACTCTTACAGGCTTGAAATTTGGTTAGACCACTATATTGAAGTGTGAGCGACATAAGAATATTGAGACAGATTTTTCATGTGCATGATTCTACTTGTTTTTTGATCAAACAAACCTTTCGACAAACCGAAAGTTAGAGAACAAATAAGAATACTAGTAACATTGTGAACAAGCTCACAATGCCAAAACGAGTTTAGGAAAAAACAGAAGAGATCATGGGGGAGATCATCATTTGTCAGCACATCCACGAGTGAAGTAGGAGGTCTGTCGACCCAAGCATTGCACCATTCCTAGCTTAGCGGTTGCATCGGCAACACAATTAGTTTTCCTAGAGATCCAACGCCAAGAATCCAGATCATAAATAAGGATCCGAGAGTCACTTTCTATATCACCACCGATCGAAACGGGGTCTTAAGCACAAGCTTCACACCCTCCACTAAAGCTGCTGCCTCAGCTTCAACTCTGACACAATTTGCCTACTGAGCTTGATACCAACTAACTGATTCTCCACCACCGCCTTGCCTTGACAAGGAGGAAGAGATAAGGAGACAATGGATCAAGCCGCTAGTAGGATCTTACCATTGATTTGAATACTAGAGCCACCCAAGAAGAGTGCAACCCAAGCTTCAACAAAACAGCCTCCCACTCAACCCTATCATAGGCCTTGTTCATGTCTACCTTAAAACCCATAGCATACTTTTCTTCGTTGATTTCTTGAGGCCAAGGTAGTGGAAAGCAGCTTCATGGGCAAGGCTACCCGGGACAAAGGCATTCTGTTGCTCTGAAACCAACACTACATACTGGAAGCCACTGATGCTATTCAATATTATCCGATAAAATAATACAATATACATATGAAATAAATCCAGCTCTGGACCTGGCATGTTTTATTTTCTAGTTCTAAATTACTATGATACATTGGAAAGACAAATAATACTAATGAAACAATATATGATACAACTGAGCACAAGCTACTCCAGCCTGCTCATTTCCCAGACTTATTAGAAGCCTCGGCTAGCTGGGAATACGGTGGTGCGTTCATGTCTTTTGTAGACTAGGGACTGGTGTTGGCCACCATGGCAGCACAAATGGGAAGGCCTCTGAATATTGTGCTGGTCTAGTCTCATCCATCTTTAACCACTTTTCTGTACACATGTTGAACATGTAAATGTCGTCCATATCAAAAGCACGGTTACGCACAGCTACATACAAACTACCCTCAGCACCATCAGTATCCGGGTCGAAAGCTATAATATGCACAAGGTGACGCCCCATCAACTCCTCCGGAAGTAAATAAACCCTCTTTTTTTGTTCAAAACATATTTGGCCAGCTCTCCCATGGACTTCTTCTTCATTCAACTCCATCACATGCATAGTTCCTGTAGAAAGGTCATGATAGCCAACCTGTAGACACCTGCTATACTCACCATGGCAACACATTAACCAGCCTTCCTCTGAAGCAACCACATCAATGAAAAGACATGTACAGCGATCAGCATTCTGATCATGACCATAATTCTTACTATTGCTGGTACTAGACACACTAGCACTGTTCTTGTTGTCCATCATGAACGGGTCCAAGCCAATAAGAAAGTCGCTATAACTCATCCAATACAGCATTCCATCGTGAGCAAAGCATCTACTCCAATTAATCTGATCTAACACGAAAGCTGTTGGTGACGATACAACTGACTCTCTCCATTCGCCTGTCTCAGAAAAGAATATATGCACTTTGAATTCATTTAAACAGAGCAACATTTCATCAGAGGGGAAAACAATTTTCACAACCCTGCACTTATATTCAGGATTGAACTGGATAGTCTCTTCTCCCTGATCACTTTTCTTACATGTATAGTAAGGATGGTCACACATGAAACCAACTGCTGTGAACTCACAGACTTGAGGAGGGGGAGGAAGAGCAACCCATGTTAATGTATTAGGATTACAGATGTAGTAATCCCGTTGATCATACTCACTTGCACAGCACAAAAGCAGATCATTATAAGTATCTACCACAACTGGTTCTTCTTCCAAATTGTAGACACTCATGAGCCTCTTAAATAAAGAGGTTATTGGCTTCGGCGAAGATGACATTCTGTCAAGGAATTCCTCCCCTTTTCGGTTAATGAGAGTACGTACAATCGGTGTCTGCTTATGATCCATTTGGAAATGTAGAAAGGTGCCAATAAAAGCAGAATCAAATGTTAGAGTGTGCCAACGCTTGGATACACACTTACATTGAGCAACATATTTATAGCTAGGAAGTCGGCAAAGAATATTGATTAATATAGCCTCGGGCAGATCATCAATGTTCATAGTCGTGAATTCCGAAGGTCCTTTCGTTGGTGCTGTTGATGAGGATGGTTTTCTTCTTTTTGACTCATGAAAATCATCAGAATTCGCTACAGCTGAAGAATCCGACATGCTACAACGGATTCTTTTGCTACCAACAATACCATCACCAACTCTCATTGTCATCTTACTCCTTCAAAACGTCCTTACAGCAGGCTGTAGAAAATAAGCAAGTTGCAAGTCATTGCTTCATTCTCTTCTACTTATAGAACAAGTGAGCCAAAGTAGGAAGTAGGAGACATAATCCAAGTAGGAATAGGAAAGAAAGCAAACCAGGATACCTAATACAACTAGAATAAGAATAAGCAGGAAACATAATCCAAGTAGGAAGAGGAAAGAACAAAAATGAAACTACAAAGCAAACCAGGATATCTAATACAACTAGGATAAGAATCAGAATATTACTAGGTCACAAACCAGGAAACCTTATACAACTCACGTGAAGAGTTAAGATAGATAGGTGTCCTTAACAAGGTAAACAATTGGAGTTCATGAAGCATATATTTTCGAGGAATTTTCCACTACATTATAAAACTAGTTCTTTAAGACGGCTGTCTAGGATTGAAGCCTAAACTTGTTTTAACGTACACATAAATCCAAGCTATCTATTAGACTTCTCCTTACTATACACATGATGAGTTAAAACAAAAATGCTCAAACTGGTTCTCTGACTTCTCTCAGTGCCTTACTTTCATTTTAGTGTCCTTGTCAAATTTATCCTTTTACTGGGCCTAATTTTCAAACATTGAGTATACAGCGGTATGCTTGAATTGCTAGATTAGTTCTACTAGATTTAGTAATTTTTGTTTGTATTCGTGTAGTGATTTTTTTATGACCCTCTTAGTGGATCACTATTGTTCTGTTTGCCGAAATTATAAGAGGATGACCTCAATCATCTAAATACAATTGCTTGATGCTGATATACTGTAATTAAAATTGAATGTTTTACCAAGCAGTTCACATCTCTAATATGTGCAATTAAACTTCAATAAACACAAAAGCACTTTAAACATCATTTACCTGCAAATTTAATGTTGCTCTGCAAAACTTCCAGCTAAACTTGACAGCCCCTCCAATAATTGAAATCTATGAAGGAATCCAGCCGCCACAATAACTCCTAAAAATTTCCAATAATCTTTGTGTGATGCCAACAAGATTAAAAATGTTTACTAGTTAGTAATATGGAAAAGATCAGTTGCAAATCTTTCGAAGATGTGGAAAAGGATCCAAAATTCGGAAACAAATAAAAAAATTGAAGTTTTACTGATAAACGATTATCTCATGAATTTCTTTTAGAGGAGGAGACCAGAACAACAGGACGTGCAAGAGAAATAATCAAACCACAGTTTTAATTTTGTTTTAAATGAAAACTTTATTTGTTGGATAACTTTTATTACATAATTTGAACTTAAAATCAACATATGATATGACAACTCAAGACTCACAGTAATGTAGATAGAAAGAGATGAGTTCCAACAACTTAGTAGCAAATATTTGATCAACATGTAGCAAAAATGTAGTTAAATAGATAACCAACAGAGTTGGGTAACATCTACATGAATAGATGATCAACAAGGTGGGAGACATGTAGATATTGTGCAAGATAGAACATCTTATGCTCAAGGATATTAAACTTCTTTAGTTTGTACATGTTATCCACCAAGGCTAGCTAAACTTGAATAATTAATAGCGAAAGGAGGACCTGTTTCTGTTTGGGATAAATGAAAATTGGTAAGCTAACTCATCTTTCGTGCCCAAAATCTAGAGCGATGAGAGAAGATTTACCTAAATACACTGTAATAGATCAGGTATGGACAAAATGTGACGCCACTAGCCTTGTTTGCGTTTGCAATGTAGTCGATGCTATGTCTGTGTGTTGATTTTGAACCTCCAACTTCACAAGAAATTGAAAAGGATAAATATACCAGTAGAAACAATAGTAAAAGTAAATTCAACTCAATAGAAAATGGACTTGCTCAAACTTTCCAAGGTATTTATTAAGTAAAAGGTGCAATGTCCAAAATGATTCCAGTGCACAATGCTTCATATATCACCGTATACTATATGAGTGAGGAGACAGTATGACCCAAAAAGAGAGAGAAAGATTAAAATTAGCAAATATTAGACACTGAATGTATTAAACATGCAACCATCTGTGACAACTCTGCAAAACCTACACATCATGATATTTGACTTTTAATAAACAAAATCTACTATGAAATATTTACCGGAAACTGTCACGTGATGACTGTTGCCAATGGATGTTCTCTAGATGAGGTATTCACTGGTGGCCATAAATTATATCATATGCAAGCCACAAACTTGCACAAACCTTATTCACAAACTTGGCACTAGTCTGTCATTCGCCAATTTTACCAGTAATCTGAAGCAAATTATTAAGCAAAGTCGATCTTCACCACCAACTCCACAGGTAAAGTAAGAGACTTCATTATCTGGCTTTCCATGAATACCACTTGTGATCTATAGCCTGCTTTATAGGTTGTGGATATGCATCGTCACCAGCACGAGCAATCTATACATATAAGTAACAAAAGGGTCATCATCTGCACTGGTAGCCAAACTAAATTTTATAAAAATGAAGTCTTATACAGCTTATAAGATGTTGGGACTTGCTCAGCTTCGAATGAATACTTAGAAACTTTAGTCAATGTGCATGCATTTACAGTAAGATTTACTCAAACAGTGGCCTATACATTTAGCAAACAATTGAAAAGGGCACCACATACACAATGGGGATTATCAATACGGGGATGAGAATATATCTATATATGCAGAATCATCTCAATAAAATAAATAAAATAGTTTAAAACTTTACCTCAAGCTTCTGATTTTAAAAGAAGCTTAAATTACAGATGTTGAACCAAACAGCAAACTTGAGAGATCCAGCTAGCCTGCAGGGTTGGTAAATAGTATCACAGGCAAAAGCAAGACCCTTTATTCGGAGATGGAATCCATTATATTAAGGCCAAAAATATGCGACTCTTGTCCATTTTTTCCGGCTTGAATTTGAAGTTGAATTCACCAGAACTACTCGAATAAGCTGCTTCAATCGACAATTCTCCGTCAAGAAATATATTGAGAACTAATGGCAGTGCATCGGAAGCAAGCAAGAAAGAGTCTTTATCCGAAGAAGCAAATGGGCTCCATTCTGGGTCTGACGAGTGACGACGACGTTGCCCAGATTCAGAAGAAAAAGATGAATAAATAGAGAGAGAGAGAGAGAGAGAGAGAGAGAGAGAGAGAGAGAGATGCTAAGTCTGATATGAGATATTGAGAAATGGATAGAGCTTATGGTGGCACTGGATTTCAAAGCCCATTGTGGCTTGAAGCCCATCCAAATTTGCCCATCCAAATCTTCGTCGATTACATTTCTGAGCTAATAAGTGGGCACTACGGACATGGCCAGTCCTCCATAATTAAAAGCCCGGGGTGAAAACTATAATGTGGCCTTATATATATATATATATATTTGCGTATTATCTAGGACCAACTAAACATGCCGACGATGAACACAAATGTTTCAAGATCATACTCTGCCAAACAAGTATATTTGACTTTTAATCAATATATTTGTGTCACTTTCTGCAAGTTCAAGTAGAGTTTATCGTATTTCAGGGAGCTTGAGTCACTATTACTCTCACATAATCACTCTACTTTCCCATCTTAAACTTTGACATGATTTAAGAGTGAAATCTTTGTGTGATAGATTTATCTTCAAAATTTTCCATATTTTTTTAGAATTTGCAAACAAGGTATAAATACGTTGCACACAACTTCAAGAAAAACTCAACTTCTTTACCACATGAGTTTGTTACCCAGCCTCCCATTTTCCTTCTAACTATCACACCGACATGATTCTGTCAAAGACCCCGTAGTAGTAACGCGGCCACCGCCTCTAGGATAATAGTGAGGTGACAATTTCGCCCCGAGTATGCCCCTTGATAAGCGGTAGGCAGTTCTTTCATTTCTAGTGCATGCAGTTGATGCTTCCAATCATACCTGAAAAGCCTCGGCGTTGACCTTTAGCTATGAGTGGTGTGAGGTCTTCCAGTGTTGGACTGCGGAGGTATCTTGGACTATAGAGGTGAACCACTTGGCGGAAAAACTCCTTCATACATTCTAGGGTAATCGATTCTCATATCTTTGTAATTTCAGTACACTGATTTCAGATGCCCAGTACGCCAACATTCATAGAGCATCGGTCATCTTTTATTGAGAAATAAGCCTTAGCAATCCAGTGGTGTCTGCTCGTTGATGCCAATATTAGTCGTGGTTGCAGAGCTCCGTCATGATATTGATAAATCAGCATTTTCTCATCCTGTATCTCTGGCGAAATTTTTGTGCGTTGAAGTTGGGACGTTCGATGAAGTAATCTTCCATAAGATTGCGTCCCCTAGACTCCCTATGGCATGGTCGATTCAGTTTTTTACCGCGAAATAAATCACTTATTCGTGGTTCATCGTCGTATTGCGCTTCTTCCATGACCACTTGATTGACGAAGGATTGCTCCATATCGTCAACTTCTTCTTGTTGTTGTTGCCCCTGCCTAAAAAAGTTGTGGAAGCTAAAAAGATTCATCAGAGTGATGATGTAGGAAATCTTAATAAGTGTTTAGATAGATGTGTTATCTGCTCGAATTGGAAGAGACTTGTAGATAGTTTGAGTACAGAATAAGTGATAGATAAACGTTTTATAGCCAATTGTAAATAATCGGATCTTTGAAGATGAACAAACGTGTCGCATCGTCATTGGAAAAAAATCTTACCGAAAATCTGGTCCAATTATTTTGTCGATAACGCTATCTCGTATTGGCACATGTCACATCGTCATTAGTCGAAAATCTTACCGAAAATCTAGTCCAATTATTTTGTTAATAATGACACGTGGCAGTCATACGTGTCAATTTTTTATTAGTCAAAAATTTTATCGAAAATCTTGTATAGTTATTTAGTCAATAACGACACGTGTCACATTATTAGTGACCGTAAATCTATCTGATAAATAATTTTTTAACATTTTACAACATGATGAATTTGATTTGCTCTAACAAAAAGGTGTATGGATGCATGAAAAATTCGATTTGCTAGAACAAAAGAGGGATTTACTTTGCTCTAGTAAAATTTTGATCTTGTTCTAACTGGTGCTCTGCTAACGGGTGCGGATGCTCTTACAGTTATTGATGGATTGGCTAGATGCTTCCTCGTATGTTTGTAAGATTTCTTTTATTTTATAGCAAGCTTGACCAGAAGCAGCGGAGAAAAGTAGGTTGAAATCAGCAATCAAGAGACAATATAATATTAGTGTTTGACAACACGCCTATATCCCTTGGAATTCTTTAGTACAGTCAAAGAGTAAAAACTCAGATATCGATGAAATATCACATTTTTTTACTCTTGCATGGTATACAACGTACTCGTTATGTAGAGGAGGTAAGATTCCCTGTAGAGAACCACTAGCAAAGAAACTCGCACCTGAAGTGCGGGGATTAAAACCGTATATGTTTCTGGTTTTTGGTGTATGGTGCAACTGAAACAACGTGTAACTTACATATAGATTAAGTAGTGGTAAGTCTACATATTTGTACTGACTTTACATGTTCATACTATGAGAGACTCTACACTAGTATAGTTGCAAAAAAATAGTCTCATTTACTTTCAGAGTATTGCTCGCTTCGCTCTTCTGTTTCTAGAGCCAAAATATGAGTACCACAACACACAGTTGTCGTTTCAAAAGGGGCAGCAGCGTCATTGGTAATTTGAGCAACATATTGAAGTACATGTATTCGGAAGTACATTCGCCGCATAGAGGTTCATCTACTGCCAATAGAAAATGCGGTTTCCATAAAAGTTTCTCCTTGCCTTACATCCTAAGGCAAAAGTTTCTCCTTTTGCCTCTCAAGTTCTTCCTGGCTAAGCCTCTCCTTTTTCTTCTCCTTCGCTGCAGCAGACTCCTGTCTTCTTTGCTGCTCAGTTTTCAAACCACCGGTATCTTCCACTTTCTCTGTAGCAGCCGGTTTTCTATTATGAGGCAAGAAGTCCACTGGTAGCTTCTGTTTTCCTCCAAGCTTTATCAAATTGTTGGAGGCATTCAATCCCGCAAAAACGGATTCCGAAAGCAGCTTCTTCTTTCTACTTAGTTCTGGAGCTCCGATTTTCACAGGATGGTTCTCAAGAGTTGAATATGTAGTAAGAACAGTCTCACAGTCCCATTTTTTTGATTCATCACTAGACTCCTCCACGATTACCACCACATCCTCTTGATCTTCATCCTCATATATCTTCCCAAGCACCCTTGTCTTTTGTATCTCTACACCATCTCCCGGAACCTCATATTCATTGAGCTCAAAGTCATCCTTCACACAGTCATTAAGTTTCACGTTCTTGAGCTTCTCCTCAATCGATTCATGTTCTTCATCTCCATAACCCTAATAATCATCATCGTCACCACCATCATACTCATCATCCTCATCATCATTGTCATACTCACGACTTAAAACCATATCAAATTCTTCATCCACATCACGCCGTGCACGTGGATCATCTCCAACAGAATGTGTTCTAACCCCATCAACTTCATTGCTCACATTTTTGTTCTCAGGAAGCTCAACCAAACTCGAGCTCTCATCTACACACACATCCTCTTCCTCCTCCTCTTCATCTCCATCAGGAAGATTAGCCTTGACCACAAAATCCTCCTCCAAATCCTCGATATCCGAACCCAACCTCGAGGCAGCATCGTCGCTATCACCATCGAGCAATGCAGCCACTTCAGGATCAACAACTCTCTGAACCCTCACATTGACCGTCTTAGACGCCACGCTGTATATAACTTTCTCATCATCCTGAGACTCATTCTCCGATATTCGCAACCTTGAAGCATCATACGCCTTGACGTCATTGGGAAGTTGCTCGAGCTGAGCTTTAGGATTAGAGTAATAATTAGACCTGCCGCCACTGTTCTTAATATGCCTCAAATGGCTCAAGTAGTTATAACCGTCGTCGGGAAACCCGAGCTCCAGAATCTCCTTCCTCAACTTCTCCGGCAGAGGCTGAGCCGCCGCCGCGGAGATTCCGTAATGATAACGCTCTCCATCTTCGTCCTCCGGCGCGTCGTCGAATCTCGAATCGGCATCTTCGTTGGTGGGGCCCGCGACTTGGATAAAGACTCGATCGCCGCCGGGAGAGTCGTCGTCGTCATCCACGGAGACTTTGGCAATCGGCCTGATGAAAAAAAAACTCGGAAGAGCTAACAAGCTTGACAGGGCTGTTGTTAGCAACCACAGCCGGAATCGGTTCATCTCTGAAAAAAAACCCTATCGATAACAGTATCGAAATCCTCCTCGCCACTGACGAAGCCTTCGGTCTCAGAGCCGGCGTCGTTAGCGTTCACAATCAGAATCAAAAAGGTAACCAAAGGCTTCACAAACACCGTGATCTCCTTCTCGCCGCCTTCATCTCCGTCGAGCCAAGCCAGCACGAACGAGATGAGAGCCACCACGAGTAGGATTCTGACCAGAGTGTCGTTGAACTGCCCCAGCACCAGGCTCCATATCGACCGCCGAAGTGCTTCTCGCACTCGTGAATCTCTTTACTCCACGCCGGAAAAACATCGTGATCGGCGGAGGACAGCGGCGTCGGACTCGCGCTCTTCTCTCTCTCTCTCTCTACCGTCGTTCTCTCAGCCCCAAACAAAAACTTAATTAAACAAACTAATATACTCTCACAGAAACCACAAGGTACCAGATCGGATACCATGGGCTTTGATACCAATTATTGAAATCAGAAACTACATTGTATTCATCTGGGAATCTCACATCTTTATTGAATCAAAGCTTCGGCTATTTAAAAGCCTTACATAACTGGAAATCAGGAAAACATGCAACCACGTAAACAACTACATGGTAAGGCTTAAAGTATAAACCTTAAAGTATGTAGTTGTTTACGTGGTTGCATGTTTTCCTGATTTCCAGTTATGTAAGGCTTTTAAATAGCCGAAGCTTTGATTCAATAAAGATGTGAGATTCCCAGATGAATACAATGTAGTTTCTCATTTCAACACTTTCTGTACCTCACGAACAATCAGAGCCAAGTTGTCTCGGCAAGCCTTGAGAGCTCCGAGAGCCTCCAATTCCAAGTCCTTCCTCTCCAGATCTTCTCCGTCATTGTTCCTTATCAAAACCCTCTCCGACGACATGGTCGTCGAGTCGTCGGACCGGGTCAGTGACAGCGAAGCCGAGCAGAGGAGCGGCGACTTTGCGACGAACGAGCTTAACTCGAACTCGGACTTAGAGTTGGTTAGTGAGAGCGAGGCGGAGCATAAGATCGGGCCGGGTCGGGTAGAGCGGCGAGACTTGATGGAGTCGATGAGGTGCCCAAGGGAGGATTTGGCGAAGATGGAGCGGAAATCGAATTTCAGAGTAGGCGGAGGAGGAGGAGGGAGTTTGAGAGAAGAGAACGAGACGAAGGGAACGTCATCGTTCCGGGGCATTGTGAATTTTTTTTGGCGGGAGATATTGTGAAATTTGGGGTTTAGGGTTTCAGTCTTCAGCAAGTGGTTTTCCGGTGAATGACGGTTAGAAAGGGGATGGGCTTCGGGAGCGGGTTGTCGGCCGTTTATTTGTATCAATAACACATTTTTGGGCTTTAAATTTTGGATAAAACATAACACAGACTACAACCTACAAAAAATAGCAGTAGGACCGGTCGGATCAATTAGTACACCGCTCGAATAATCAGAATTTTCTCATATGAGTGCAATTTTGGAAATGAGAGTACGTACTTGGGTTCGTATTAAGCAGTCAATACTAGGGTAATGCTCCACATGTATGACATTTTTTTTTAGGTATAACTTTATAGGAGGTCTATTTCCACCTCTATATTTAATATGTACACCTCCAATTATTTTTGTGAAAATTTTATCTCAATATTATTCTTAATCTCGTTGAGAACAAAACAAAAAAAGAGATGCACAACCCCTTCAAGATTCAACGACCACCTCCTACGAATATATGATCTCCTCTTCTTATTATCCTCTTTGCCTCTTTTGTTCTCCCCACTATAATACCGACCTGTAGAAAATAACTAGGACACATGATCGGTTGAATAGAAAAACTTTTCCCTTATCTTTTTTTTTTGTATCAAAAAACTTCCTCTTCTTATCCATAATCGGTTGCTTCTCCCTAAATTGAGGGAGGTTTTTCTGGTTCTTTTTTTAATATATAATTTTACAATTTTAAATTTACCATTTTAACCTTCATAATAAAAAAATATTAAAATTAATCACAGTTTAAGAGTGTTTGGTAAAGAATTTCAGCTATGGTTGACTGCACCCATGACTTTAAATATAGTATAGATATCTTTAGTATAATAAAGGGAAGTGCACCTTATGTTGTCATCGACTTCACTAATTTTTAACTGAAAAGTATACTCATTACAAAAATGACAATAGTTATATTATAATAAAAAATCAGAGGACAATAAAGTAAAATCACACATAATAGTACAAAAAAAGAAGTAATCACATGATTTTTTTTGCACGTGTGTATGCACGGGCATAAACTCAAGTCGATATGTATGAGAAATACGTATTTGGGGATGACGTCAGAGAGGTAGCCTTGATTCATATTAATCAGTCAATACACACACACACACACACACACACACACACACACACACACACACACACACACGCACGCACACATAGAGGTTCTTGGTTGCACACGTACGCATCAAGAACTTTCGTCAACATCCACAGATGAGTTGCTGGTGAAAAGGTAAGCCATCAAGGCACAACTGCCTATCATCAACGCATGAGATTGTTTCTGACTGTAAAAGTGTCTAAGTCGACATTGACAAACCCTGGAGGACGCCTCAGAGCCAATGACGAAGTCAGTAAACAAAGAAATCTCACAAAGTTAAACAATTGTTAGCGGTATAATGGATGGTTTATCCAAGGTTTGTTGATGGTGCATTTACTTATTCTGTCACTCAGAAATTGACGACGACAAAGTGGAACTTTGCTTAGTTGCGGATTGTCAACATAGTGCAAATTGACCAATATGGAAAGCTACAATCTTGGTCAAACTAGACTCTTTTACAAATGACAAGTTTTCGGTATGGTAATGCTACAACAACTGAATGGTAAGTCGGTTAGACACATATGAGTCTATGTTTGGAAGCACAATGAGAAGAACTTATGGCGCAAGAATCTTCTCAACTCCCTAGTATTGACTATGAAGAGATATATTCTCCAGTTATGGACGTCATTACTTTTCGCTACCTTATCAGTTTGGTAATGTCCGCAAAACTGAGTATGTAGCTTATTGATGTGATTAAAGTATATTTCTATGAGGATCTTGATTCAAAGATATACATGAAAGTGCCAATTGACATGGTTATACTCAATTCAAGTAACTCTAAACCACATAGTGCTCATGGGATAAGATTAAGACGTTCATTACTCTAAGTGACTACTTAATTGGGAAAGGATACAAGAATGATAAGTTATGCCTATGTGTGTTCATCAAATGAACAAGTTGTTTGAGATGACAGACCTTAGTTGGACTCGATTTTCTCTTGGTTTAAGTCTATGTTGTTAGCGGTTTAAAGATGGTCTATCGAGTTGGTTGAATTCTTATTCACCAGTATGCTTACGTTTGAATTAGGCAATAGACAAAGCATACCATTTTAGTACACCAATGGTTGTTTGCAGTCTGGAACCCAAAAGAATCAATTTCATTGAAATGATAATGGTAAGGATCTTTTGGAGATGAAATTCTATCTCTTAGTATGATTAGAGCTTGGTTGAAATTAGCTCAATCTACACACCCAGACATTACCTTCTCGGTATGCGCATACGTAAAGTCATTAGAATGAAGTATAGTATACCTTCTGGTTATTGAAGGAGTCCATATACTTGGACCTATTCTTTCCCTACAAAGAATACAGAGAGAAACTTGAAATTCTCAAAAAATGGATGGTAGAATCGCAGATTACAAATTCCAGGATTTTCGATCCATCGAAAATTAGACTCTGGACGGATCAGAGTCATGCCTTTGATCCATCAAAGGGATTTTTCAACCCATCAAAAATTGATCTTGCTGCAAGCATTATTTCACAATTTAGTGCAGTCCCCCATTCAGAGACACATTGTGATGTCTTGGTTGTTTTTACTGATACTGGGTATCTCTCTGACCCACACTGGTTATGTATTCATCATGTGGAACATAGAGATTACTTGAAGATCAACAAAGTAAACTCTTGTCGCTACTATCTCGAATCAATATGAGATCATAGCTTTATATAAAGCGGTTAATAAGTGTGTCTAGTTTAGGACATAATACACTACATTCATGGATCTAGTGGATTACCATCTACTAAGACAACATCAACTTGCATCTTTGAGGATAATGCGATTTGCATTGACCAGATGAAGTTGATATATATTAAGGGTGATCATATTTAACTCATTTTGCCAAAGTATTAATACAATCAACAATAGTAGCGGTTATAGATTATCCGAGTGAACCATATAGGTTAGGTGGATAATTACGAACTTGTTTACCAAGTTCTTACCCAAATCTATATTTGTAAAGCGTGTGAAACACATTGGTATGCGAAAATTGTCTGAACTCCAAGATTGTGGTACTGATCAAGGGGAGTTCATTTCGTAAACATCAAGGGAGACACATCACATGTGGTTGCTTTTGTAGTTGATGCATTGTTTAATTTTTCCTTTAGACCAAACTTTTGTTTTACCCAAGAGATTTTTGTTTGTTTGACAAAATTTTTAGTGAGACAACAAACTATACATCACATTAGGAGCACGACACAAAGAAGAGTATTTAAAGATATTATACTCCAGATATTCTGGTGTGTCTTGTCCTAATTAACATATTATAATACTTATTTAAGGTTATCTATCAATGAATAAATTACAATTTCAGATCATATTCTCTCCGTAACTATTTTCTTCTTCAAGAATTACAACTTAATTTAGAGAGGGAAATTTCATGTGGTCTGTCTACACCTCTAAACTGAGAGAGATGAAGTTTTAAATCGACACAAATCAAATCGTGTATTATTTCCTCTGAAATTACACCTCTAGATTAAGAGGGAGATATGAAATTTATCAACTCTAGATGGCTGTCAAGACCATAACCATTCATCAACTCCATGAACGACCACTGCCGCCATAACCCCTTCCACGATCTCTATAACCCCCAAGACCTAATCAAAGACAAGTCACAGCAAAATACAATGTTAGTTATCGTAAGGAAGTTAAAAAAGGGATTTTTGTAAACACTATCATTCAGAACTTAAAAAGGATCCACAGTGATCTATATCTCCAACATCAACTGCTATGTCAAGCATATTGGCAAAGACGAAATCTAGTAGAATGTGCCATAGACATGGAAGTTGATGTAGAGCTAAAACAAGTACCCTATTCATCAACTAGGGCATCTACCATTCTATACCACCCATGTGCATGCATGTATACGAATCACGCACTAATCTAACTCCAGATAACTGACCTGAAGGGGGAGGAGGAGCACCACGCCCCATTGCTGCCAAATCAGGACTGACCTTCTGTCCGGCTTCTTCGAGTAAGCTAATTAGTTCTTTTGCAAATCTAGCATTAGCAGCTGTAAAGAACGTGTATGCTGTTCCTTTTGCCCCAGCTCTACCAGTTCGGCCAATGCGGTGTACATAATCCTCAAGTGATCCAGGAAAATCATAATTAATAACATATTTCACATCCTTCACATCTGCAACCAAATCAAACATGACGCCAAAAAATTAGAAACAAAGCTGTAGAGCCTATAGGTTAAATACATTCAAGGAACTTGCTAGATTAACACACCTATGCACCCCAAAGTTAGCAGTTTTTCCTACCAAAGCCAAAGGCAAATCCGATGCACGCCAAAACCTTACCTGGCTCAAAGGGAAACAATTATTCACTCAAAATCTGGGCATACATGATTACCAACCTTGGGAGGGGAGCATATTTACGATTCGGGCATGAGCAAAGATCAGCAGTTTACAACCAGATTTGCAGGGTAATTGTTTTTCAAATAAAACTTATGGTTCATGTACATCCATATTGTTTATTTCCTTCCAGAACTGACCAAAAGGACAAGAATGACAAATATGTCCTGAAAAAATTTAGCGATAGTACTACTACTACGAATGGAAAACCTTCAGAGCTCGGAGAATAATAATCTTCTCCACAGAGAGGCTCTCACCATCCCACAATATTATGATGAGAAAGTCAGGAAAAGAACTGAAAAACGAATTAACTAAGAATATAGTTTCTAAATAGCTAATAAGAAATGGAATGATGATATATCAGTATGATAGTGATATTTTGTGAGCACGCAAGTAGCTATTAGGGAATACCACAATACAAGTTCCTGCCAAATCTTTTCACACGCTTTAAAAAAAAAATTCCTTCCATACCTAGACCACGAGCAGCAACATCTGTTGCAGTCATTATCGGGCTCTTGCCTGCTTTGAACTCAGAGAGGACCCAATCCCTTTCTGCTTGACTTTTGTCTCCATGAATTGAAAGAGCGGGCCAACCATCCATGCGAAGCTGCCTAGTGATCTGATCACACCCTTTCTTAGTGTCCATGAATATCAGTATTCTGCTGCCATCCATGATGTCTTCCAGCAACTTTACCAATCTGCAAAATCAATGATTCAGAAATATAAACTGAAGCAAATAGCAGAAAAGACTAAACCTCTAAAAGTATAGAGACCATAGACATATAGAACTCGTCATACTTGTTATACTTCTGATTCTCAGTCATGATGTCAACAATTTGGCGGATCGAATGGTTGGCTTTCAGATCGGGAGAACCAATTATTACCTATCCAAAGAAGCACAATTGTTGGTTGTCACAAAACAATTAAAGCCACAAAAACTGGGTATACAACAACAACCAATTTCATGCAGCAACTGTAACTGGGACGCAAAAAGGTTGAAAGTACAAAATTGAAAATAGTCCTAATGAATGAAGAGCACTTTGATACTTCAGTAAGCTCAAGTACCTTGTATGCATTGTAAAGAAACTGCTTTGCCAGTTGCTCAACCTCTTTCGGCCAAGTAGCACTCCAGTACAATGTTTGACGGTCTGGGCGAATCTGCATTCAAGAAATATTAGACTACAGTGACAAGTGACAACTATCAAGTGAAGTTACGGAGCATAAGCTTTGAGAGAGAGATAACTGCATGGATTGCAAAAAAATAATTTGACTGACTTATCATAGGAAATCAGGATGCACCTTGCACTCCCTAATCCAAACTGATTGAACTACCTAAAGCTACTTTTGTTATTGGTACATAAACATGTTACTTCCTAACTAGCTACCTGAGTAATTGATAATTAAATACTTGCTACAAGACACTAGAGAAAGCAAGTGCAAATGAATCCAGGACCAAAGTTTTGCTTAGAATGAGAAAAAATACTACATATGTCACGATACATTAAAAGTTCAATCACACAAGATTCCTGGGGCCAATAAGTTACAGTTTAGAAAATAGTTCCTGAAGTCCTCGAGGTTATGGTACCATGGACCATCAACAGTAGAGATTAAGATAATGTAAGTAATCATCACCAACATTATTATGAACGGCTTGCACCGAACAACTACCATTCCCTTTTTAGTTGATATTCAAATATACTGATATAAGCTCAAATTGAAAGCATAGAGTTCTGAGCACAAATTTTAGTGTCATCTTCTAAATAAGAGATACTCCAAGGCTTCACTCTAGAACTGCCAAATAATTTAATTATATGGTGTAAAAGGCATACAGAAATATTCCAGCTTCTCAAAATATAAAAAATCTAGCAAAAAAGTGAAGTGCAAGTAAAGTGAGAGTAAAATATCACCTGAGAAACAATCTTTCGTATCTGAGGCTCAAACCCCATATCTAGCATTCGATCAGCCTCATCCAACACAAGATAAGTCACCCTTCGCAAGTTTGTATTATGTGATTCTAACATATCAATCAACCTTCCAGGTGTAGCAATTACAATCTCAACTCCTGTGCCAAAATATTTATCACCCCAACAAGAAGACAAACCAATCAGTAACCTATCAAAAGTAATTAATGTCTGATTTTTGCGATATCAAATCTCCAAAGTGCAGAAATAAGACTTTCAAGGACAGGTCAAGAAAAGCAACCTCTCTGCAGATCACGAATTTGAGGTCCCTTAGGAACTCCACCATATATGCATGTGCTTTTAATTTTCGAAGAAGCTCCAAATTTAGTAGACTCTTGTTGGATTTGAACGGCGAGTTCACGAGTTGGAGCTAGAACTAATACAATTGGGCCATCTCCAGGTGCTGAATGAACATATAAGATACAATATAAAAAGTTATCCACCTAATAACCAAATGTAACAAAAGGTCGAGAAGTGATCATAAAATCCTACAATCGGGAGACTGCATACTCACATAAAATTGGCTGGGCATTTACATGGACAATTGCAGGCAACAGGTAAGCTAGAGTCTTCCCTGATCCAGTTTCAGCAATACCAATGAGGTCACGGCCCTTCAAAGCCATTGGCCATCCTTGAGCTTGAATTGGTGTAGGTTCGACAAATCCAGCTTTTCCAATCTCTTGCATAACATATTCTGTGATTATCAAGAATCGGACAATTATTTACAGTCTAATAAAACATAATGCTTACCCATACTGAAAAAAAACGTTAATTTTTCTATCTCTAACAAAAGAGAACTCATCAATGACGAAAAAAGGTGTGTGCTTCTCAAGAACTCACAATGTCTTCATTCTAACGAATCAGAGTGAGACCTCAAATAGACAAATACCAAAAGAAATGTTTATCAAGCACAGAAAAACGTACCCGGAAACCCAATGTCACTGAAACTCTTGATAGGCTTAGGAACATCACGTCCTTCAACAGTAATTTCCCTCCGTAGCCTATACTCCTCGACCTCCCTCTCAGTCATTCCTTCCACTTCAGGTGACTCTTTATAGAAATTCTTCTCGAAAGGTGTTAATCCCTCCAAATCCAATTTCCTGGGTGAATCACCTCCATCATAATCTTTCCTGCTTGAAGAAGACCGGCCAGAGCCACCGTAGCCTGTGCCCCCTCCGAAACCCGGATCACTAAAACAACAACACAAAGTTAACAACCAATCAATCCATCATAGTTCCTTTCCAATAACCCCCACAATCACAACTAACAAATCGAACAAAAAAATGATCACAATCTCAACATGGGCCACCAAGAAAACTCAAAATGTGTAACATATAAATGCAGCGGAGAGCAAAACTAAGCCTATTTGATAATGGGTGAGTCATAAAACAATTAACAAGCAATTCAAGCAATACAAGAACACTAAATCCGACCTTATGGTTCATTTTTTGGGCTCAATTCAATCCAAAACTTACACAACGAGCAGAAACCGATACCAATTAAACCTTTTAAACACTATAATATCACTTGGCAAACTAAAAAGCAAGGCAAGCTGAAAAGCGATGGCATACGATATACACCAGTGTGTATAGAGATGAATAAAATAGTAGGGGTGTTGCGGAGGAGTACCTTTTCCGGTCACGGTAAGAGGTGGGGTCGCCGGAGCGGCTGTCGTAGCGGCTCATTGCGTCACCGACGGGTGAGATTATGGCGCAAAAAGTAATTTCGAGAGTTTTAGAAGCAGGTTTTCGAACAAAGTAGCTAGTACTACCGCAGCGAGAGAATGGGGCTCTTCCTTCTCTTATTATTCTCTGCACGCTTGTCTACGGTAAGTCTAGGGAGGTCGCTGAATAGATGAACCAATGAGTAGTTGACATGTGTCAAAGATTATACAAGAGTTACTGACTGAGCTGTCCAATTAATAACTTTGGATTTAGATATATCCAGACGAAACATGTATGCATGCAAGAGAGGTATTGCATTACACGCTATAATTTTTTTAATTAACTTACTGTTTTTGCTTTTTTACCTTTTCATCCTATAATCTTTACATTTTTCTCTCTCTTTTTTTTTCTATAAATACACTTCATCAGTCAGTTTCTCATTCTCTCATCTTCGCGGCAAACCATATTTGGTATCTCAATTGATCACCAGCAAATCTTTACACAGGTCTCTCTCTCTCGTTTGACTGTAATAGTATTACTGATATGAGAGATATCTCTCTCTTTGTTTTTGACTGAGAAATCTAAAAGAGATTTTGGTTATTGCATTTGTTTTTTTATCGTTGGAATCATCTCGTTTTTTCATTGTACATGTTTTTTGTCGAAAGGTCACAATCGTTAGAATTTTTTTCTTCACAAAAAACAAAAGTAAAAATTATTCAATTCTGCATTGTACGTTGGCTTTAATTTTTCTAAAGTGTGTCGCTTTCCCTATTCTGTTTCTTGAACTCCAAGTCTCTTTGTCTAGCTTCCCCAGAAAGATAAATAGTTTATAATATATGATACACTGTGTATATATATATACCCGTGTTCTTAGAAGAAGATCTTGTGTTTCTGTATGGTACGTTTCTTATAACTACTCATATATATATAATGATTCGTCAACATCGTTATGTTCTAGTTCTGCTAATTTTAGCATTGGCTTCATCAAAGTCTCACTCATGGAGTTGGTTCTCCTCTTCTAAGAGACTAAAAAATCTTTTTATAACGAGGAGGCTACTAGCGGTGGTGATATTTCTGTGGGTAAATTCTCCATGGAAGGTCATAAAAATGACGACAAGGCACTCAGGCTAGTCGGAGAAGTCGAGAAGAAAATGGTCGTTCCAAACATGTTGGCAAAAGGCTTACCGGCACCTCTTTTCGGGCTGCTCGGAAATCTTTGCCGTTGAGGAAAAGCGGTCCAGATTCGCTTGGCATTTAAGTCATTGCCTTCAAAGGACTCTGCAAGGCCTCATTTCCCTTCATGTGACCCCAAATCGGCAACGAAAAAATGCCTCAAAGCTTTGAATGATGACCAACATAAGGTTTACTTGGAGTTCTATCTCAAAACCAACTCCATATGCCATCAGTTACAGTAAGTATTGTACAGATTGTTTCTTGGAAATTAAGTATTTTTTCTTTTTTGTTCATAGAAATTAACACGCACTGTTCGCTTTGTTGTGTGTTAGGGCTAGAGCATTTAAGTTCGAAACGGAGAGACTTGTGAATGAGCTTAAAAATTCGGCACAATATGTAGAAGACAAGTTGGACACTATTGAAGAGAAGGCAGAGATTACAGGGCTCAAATCAAATATTTGATTCTTTGAACTCCATCTATCGTCAAACACAGCAAGTTGCAGAGACTGCACAGAATGTGGAAGATCACATAGATGTGGTGTTGAAGCATTCGGCGGCAGTTATGAGCAATCGAGAAAGATCAGAGATTATCAATCTTAGCTGCAACAAGGACAAGTGGAAATGAAGAATAATTTGAAGGAAGGAATGGCATTGCTGCAAGATTTTTACAACCATTTGGGACTAGAAATCGATAACTTGAAAAGCGAGGTTGTTGAAATCGAAAAGGTGATAACGAAAGTTGGAGATCAAATGTCATCGAGGATGGAGAATTTTGCAAGTTAAAGCAGATGACATAGGTAAGATGGCAGGGCTCTCTTTGGACAACCAACAACTGCTTCTAGATGGACAAACCACTGTTCTCAAGGATTTTGAAATTTTGACCGAATTTCAATATGAGGCATTAGAAGAGAGCAGGTAACGATATAAGAACAAGTTTTGAACTTGAAGTTGAGTCCGAACATTTTTTGTAGAATTAACGAGACCAATTTTTTTTTTTTTGTAGGAGAACTCTACAAGGACTGACTGAATATGGCCATAGACAGCAAGAAGTGCTTCTTAAGAAGCAATTACAGCTTCAACAAGTTCATGATCACCTAATGGAAAAATCAAAGACAATGCTGGAGGCTCAGGTCTGTTTAGCTTTAGATTTCTTACTGATGAAAATTGCTTCAAATTGTACTAATTTGTTACTTTTATCATTTGTGTTATGGTTTATGCTCACAGGAGTCTTTTGAATCGAAGCAAGCCAGTATGTTTGCCGCATTGGACAAGCTATTGACTATGCAGAATGCCATGCTGCTCGAATCTCACTTGATCAATGCTTTCTTCATCTACTCTATCTCAATCTTTGTCATCTACATGTTCACAAGCACAAAGAGAACATACACAGTTAGACCTCGGCTCTATATTGGTACGTACGTTACATACACTTTCTAACAATTGATGAAAATATAATAACTGAAACTTATATGGTTCATGATCGAATATGTTTATATTGACTTTGTTTATGGTAATTTCATTGACAGGGCTGTGTTTAACACTCTTGGTAGAAGTAGCTATAATCCGGTTACGAGGTAATGACATTGAACAGCAAACATGGAAGATAAATCTACTCAGGTCTTCCTTTGGTGTGATTGCTCTAGTTCAGCTAATGCATGCCATTTTCACATGCAGGTATGTATACATGGCTTCGGATTTTTTTCGCTTACAATATTCCCATGATCATATATATAACAGTATGCATGGCCTTTACTCTATGCAGGGACTATGAAGGACTGAACCATCAACTGTTGCATACATTGACTGAGAAGGTTAATTGCATGCAAAGACAACAAAAGTTCTCATGAGACGAAGATAGTGTTTTAAACTGGTCCAATTGGCTTGACAGCAGCCTACCAGAAGATGAAAAATTTTCTGACGACCCTGACAGGTTCCCGAAGAAATTGGGAGGAACTTAATCACAGCTTCAAGTATAAAAGAATTGAATATGATCTCCGTCAACGTAATCTTCGTTGAAAACTTCCCTAGCTACTACCGCCAAGTTTTAGCAAATATATACACATAACTTTGTATTGTAATTACTTTTTTTACATAGTATGAAACTTTGAATCGACATCATTCCGCAAAGCCCGATCCATTAACCCTAATGGAACTCTGGAGTCTGGACTAGTGTAACTGTGCAAGTGAACCGATCCAACCCACGATCACTACGTCTTCCACGATCGTCGAATTTATGGTTATTTCTTTGCTTTGTATCACTACATCTTGCACGATCATCAAATTTATGGTTATTTCTTTGTTTTGTACTTCAGATGAGATGTGATTGACCATGATGGTACTAATTCACTATATCGTTTATTTTCACGTCTGTGGACGGCAAGCCGACGACAATGATGCCCATGGTAGTAGACTATAAGTTGATAGAAACCATGGTATCATGAAGAAGAATTGAAAGCTATACTCAAAAACACTGTAAATCTCATTGAACAAATCATCAAAAAATACAAATCAGTATGGCTCTTGTGGCCTTTCTTTCTTTTTCTATCTCTATGAAAACTAGTCTCTATCTTCTTCAAGAATCATACAGCTCTCTCTAACTCTCTGTATCAATCTCACTCACACATTACAGTCAAAGATAACATCTAGCGTAAAGCCTAAGCCATTTCACTCTCTAATCACAGCCATACACGTGGCAAACTAACTAACGACTCCTAACAGTCTCAGCTAACAGCAACACTAGTCTATGGCAAGACTACAACAAGCTACAGTGAGTTGAGCTGCATAAGGCTCTAACATATCCTCAAGCTGAACCAAGCTGAGAAGACAGGTTTAGATTGGAGAAATGTTGAAGAAATAAACCAGGATTGAGGCCTTTAGTGAGAATGTCAGTAATTTTTTCAGTAGTAGAGACAAAGTGCAAGGCAAGATCCTTCTATTGAACTTTTTCTCTGACAAAGTGATAATCAATGTCCAAGTGTTTGATCCGAGAATGAAAAACTGCATTTGAGCTAAGAGCAATTACAGAGAGATTATCACAAAAAATCAAAGGTGGATTGGAAAATCTGACATGAAGAGCACACAAGACTTGTCTGATCCAGTAGATATCTGTAATTGTGTTGGCTAAACCCTATATTCAGCCTCTGTAGAACTCTTAGACACAGATGGCTGCTTTTTAGATTACCAAGAGACAGCATTATGACCCGAAAATACTACAAATCCAGTAGTAGATATTCTAGTCCCTAGATCTCCACCCCAATCTGCATCACTGTATGCAGTGATATCCATAGGTCCAGAAGAGTAGTACAAACCCTTATATACAGTACCTTGAACATACTAAAGGTCCTAGAGGGGGGGTGAATAGGCCTTTTACCACTTTTTCGCTTAAACTGTTCTCGGGGATAGCATAATTATAACATATCCCTAAATACAGGATACGAGTGTTTAAACAGTAAAGACAGTAAGTAAAGAATAACACAAGGATGTTTTTGTTAACGCAGAAATCCTACAACCATGATTAAAACTGCGTGCCCCTAACTCTTGAGGGACAAACATTTCCACTAACAAGTAACACACACAATTACAAGATTCTTGTACTCTGGGGATACATAGCCCGTATGCTATCCTAACTAGTCTGACTACCAGTTCTAAACAGAGCTACACTACTTAACTTATGTGTTTACACCTTGGAAAATATCTAGAAGCATCAACTCAGATCTTAACTACTTTCAAGTTAAATCTTCTTGATCTACTTCTTCGGGTTGAGCATCTCCATACCTATCTCAATGGAATGCACTTATGCAATGATGCATATGGGTTTTGAAAACGGTTTTTATGATTGAGAATCTATTACTTACATGCACAGCAAAGAGCAATGAAAGACACTGAAGGGGAAGAGAAGAGAAGAGAGAAAACTACACAATTTTGTGCTCTCAAAGAATCACCCAAAAATATTATCACTCAACCACCTTTCACTAAGGAAGACCTAATCCTTATATAGGTGATACAGCCCAACATGTAAACCCAGCAGCCCCGTTTGGTACGTTGGTTATCAGTAGAGGTGAGAGGTTATTGATGTGTACAAGTAGGCTGAAAAGAAAACAGTACAGAAAGCAAAGAAAGCATGCACTAGTCGTCCACACAAGTCGAGATAAGAAGTGACAAGCACGTGTGTGGCCGCCGAAAAGAGACTCATGGATAAAACACTGCTTCTCAAGATCCACCGATCTGAGAGAGGAACCGAGGAAGAAAATGTGGCTGTCACAACACAAGGAAAAGGCAACACCAGGGAAAAGTAGAGACTATTCCCTAGAAACCAAAGAAAACAGCTCTGCCCAGAGGTCAACTCAACAACCCAGCTTTTGAGAAAGTTCTTCAACAAATCCAAGGAGAAATGTCAACGATTTTGAGAAAACCAACACTAAATGGGTGACAAGCTATCTAATCTAAGTTAGAGAGGTAGGATAACGATTATAGCTGTCCTAAAGGGCCTTTATCAAATTGGAGGGAAGTCAACTCTGTGAGTTTTCCCAGAAAGAATGTGAGTTTTCCCATGTCCTTATAATAAAAAATCTCACTCGATTCTTTAACAACAAATTGTATAGCTACATCATTGTCACCAGTCAGAATAATATCATCAACATATAATAGAAGCACCACAATTGTATGATCATGATTCTCTACCACATCTTTAATTTCCTGAATGCCAGTAAAACTAGAATAGAATGCAAGTTGATCATATGTATGACTCTGTAACATAGCTAAATAGCATCTATAATCAACATAAGATTTTTTTAGAAAGAACTCTAGATTTGGTTCTTGTAACCATTGTGTGTGCATTCACTGGAAAAGATTGAGGTGCTGCTACCAAAGTGGGATCATCTAAAGTTGCAACAGTAACATTTGCAACATTGATAAGATGTGTAAGATTATCATTAGAAAAACCATTATGTATTGTTCCAGAAGAAGGAAAAGGAAGCATAACTTCAAGTTGATGTGATGAAAGGACAAGCAACTAGTCATTGTGATCAAGAGCAGTAGTAGTGATATTAGTGGCATCTGATTGACTAGGACTGTAGATACTAGATTATACACTAGTAGAAGAAATATTTGGTTCATGATCTGAACTTGACTTGGTAGGTACTAACAAAGATAAGACCTGTAAAGATATATGTACTGACCTATTAATAGACATTAACAATTATCATCATATCACTTTAAGGAAATGTGTCTTCATCATGGATAACATGTTTGGCAATGAAGACCTTTTTATTGTCAAGATTGTAACATATTACTCCTTTGTACCCTATGGAATAACCTAAAAATACACACTCAATGGATCTAGGCTGCAACTTATTAGAGTTGTATAACCTGAGATAAGGGTAACAACTAGTCCAAAAAATTCAGTTCCATGAAGTTTAGAGAAAGGTGACTGCATATTTAGAACTGGTGTTGACATTTTATTGATTAGGAAAACAACATGAGAACAAGCAAAGAACCAAAACTGAAATGGAAGATTGGTTGTGAAACAAGGAAATTGCAGTCTCAAGAATATATCTATTTTTTCTTTCTGTAACATCATTTTGTTGTGGTGTGTAAGGGCATGAAATGAAATGTTGGATACCTTTGGATAAAAGAAACTGATTAAAGGCATTGTTGTTAAATTCACCCCCTCCATCATATTGAAGAATTTTAATCAGAGAATTAAACTGGGTGAAAATGGAAGCATGGAACTAAACAAAAATAGAAGTAACTTTAGATTTATTGATCATTGAAAATATCCACAAAAACCTTGTACAATCATCTGTAAATGTCACAAAATATCTATGACCTTGTGTAGACACATAAGGAGAAGGTCCTCAGACATCACTATCGATTTTCTCAAAGGGTTCAGAAGACTAAGCATGGAACTGAACAAAAATAGAAGTAACTCCAGATTTATTGATCATTGGAAATATTCACAGAAACCTTGTACAATTATTTGTAAATGTCACGAAATATCTATGACCTTGTGTAGACACATAAGGAAAAGGTCCCCAGACATCACTATGGATTTTCTCAAAGGATTCAGAAGACTTATGAAGACTTTCAGGAAAAGGTAACCTTGACATTTTTCCAGACATGCATCCTTTACAAATTCCCTGGACATCATCATTTACAAAGTCTATTCTAGCATTTAACAACATTCTATGTACTACATCATTGGTTGGATGCCATAACCTCTTATGCCAAACATAACACTTGACTCTGTGTCCTAAGAGGAACTCCAGCAGATCCCTTAAAAGTCAATTTTATCTATAATATGAGGTTTTTGCTTTAAAATCAGCTCCAAGAGATCCCCTATCACATTAGCTATTTTAGGAATTCCCTATATTTCATATTTTCATCTCCTATCCCCATACCTAAAGCTTGAATTTTAGGTGATGTAAAAGTCAACATTGTAATTAATTGTTTCCTAAAAGGTTGTAAATGTAATTAATTTCTAAGTTAATAAATGTTAATTATTTTTATTAACCAATCAAAACAAAGTATTTATTCATATTTAGCTAAATTATGAGTAATATTGTTGGAGTAAATTTTTACAAATGCTTAGCTAAAATAGGTTTGAGCTATATTTTGGAACAAAATAGGAAAATTTTAAGTGACATTGTTGGAGATGCTCTAAATAAGCTACTCCAAATAATGAATTTGAATTTGAAGGTATCAAGGTGTTTGGGATCTTGTACAAGCCATCACGACTGTTATTGCCTTGGTAAATGACCATTTGAGTTGCCTTGTTCTGCAAACAAAATTCATTTTCATCAGTTATTATCCTGCACTTGTTATCTCTACAAACTTTACTAAATGATAGAAAATTCACAACTAGATGTAGAACATGTAAAACATTCTGCAACTTTATACTATGCTCAGCAGGTAATATAGTACTAGAACCTGTATGTTATATTTCCAAACCTGTACCATTTCCAATATTAATTATATTCGGAGAATTGAATGGCTGAGCTTGAGAGATGTTCTGAATATTTGTTGTCATATGGTGAGTTGCTCAACTATCCAGAATCCATGAATCTGAATGAGTAAAATCAGGCATATTATGAGCAGTTAAGGCTTGAATTGATTGAGGAGGAGGATGCCTTGATAAGCATAGTTATTCCTGTGATGACAATCAACTACACTATGTCTTTTCTTTCCACAAATTTGTCATTGAATGACAGAAGTTGATGCTGCAGCGTCATCATTGCCACTCCTGTAGTGACAAGTAACAGTCGAATGCCCTCTCTTAATTTGAGCAGATTTGACACTTAATCACACCATTTTCAGTGTTATTCCCAATGTAGTTTTTGTTGTTGTTATTCTAGGGTTTCCTTGAAATCTACCTCCATTATTATTGTTGGTTCCACCTATTATTCTTATTGTTCCATTTCCCATTGCCAATACCATTACCATTCCACCTCTGCTTGCCATTCCTTTTGCCACAATTATTATTATTCTGTGCAACATGGGCACTGTGAGCATTTTTCTCATTACCATTATTCTCTTGAGTTGAAACATTTTCAGATTGCTGAGTCTGTGACACAGTATACTAACAGCTACCATTCTTAGCTACCATAGCTAAAATTGTACCATTAACAGGCACTAATGTTCTTCTTTCTATGTTGCTTTCAGCAGACAACAATTGTGTCTTAAGTTCTTTCAATGAAATAGAACTTTCCCTAACACATATCACTGTTCCGATCTTGTCATAATCAGCAGGCAAACCATTTAAGGTAACCACCACAATGATCATCTGCCATCTTGGCAACAGCAGTAGCAAGCTGGTATCTTGTCCTCTTTATTTTAAACAAGTACTTATCAATACTCAAAGAACCTTTCTGAATGGTCTGTAGTTCAATTTTCAATTGTAGAATGCTAGCTCCTGAAGCATTATATTTTTCACACAAAATAGACCAGGCTTATGCGGATGTTTTAGAACCTATAATGTACTCCCTAGTATAAACACTCAAGGTAGCAGAAATTAGAGTAAGCATTGCTTTATCAGTCTTGACCCGTTTCTTATGTTCAGGATTAACTTCAGTTCTTTCTTGACCATCAGAAGACGTTCCAGTAACAAAACGCGAAGGACATGGTAATGAGCCATCAAGATACTCAAACAGATCATTAGCATTAAGCAAAGATTCCAGTTGAAAGCTCCAATTAGCACAATTATACTCATTAAGACGAACAGTGATCATGTGAAGAAGACTATTGATATAACTCTGATAAGGTTGAGACGCCATAACTCCAAATCAAGATTTGTAATGTAAACTTCAAATGTAGAATCTCCAATTCTAGTACTCAAATCTCAATTTGCATAAAACACTAATAGAGGTGGAATGGATTTACCAGTATAAGATGAACACCTACAGTACCTTGAAGAACAACTAAGATTTGTAGAAGACTTGAACAAAGAACCCTAATTGAGTTTGCGGAAGCTCAAAAATCGAACAGTGTAAGACTTTATGGCTCTGATACCATGATAGAAGCCATTGTATCATGAAGAAGAATTGAAAGCTGTACTCAAAACACTGTAAATCTCATTGAACAAACCATCACATAATACAAATCAGTATGGCTCTTTTGGCCTTTCTCTCTTTTTTATCTCAATGAAAACTAGTCTCTATCTTCTTCAAGAATCATACAGCTCTCTCTATCTCTCTGTATCAATATCACTCACACATTACAGACATGGATAACATAATCACATTCTTATAGCACAACTACCAACATCTAGCGTAAAGCCTAAGCTGCCTTACTCTCTAATCACAGCCATACACGTGGCAAACCAACTAACGACCCCTAACGGTCTCAGCTAACAGCAACACTAGTGTATGGCAAAACTACATTAAGCTACAGTGACCTAAGCTGCATAAGTTGAGCTGAGATGCATAAGGCTCTAACATAAGTGACGCTGGGAGTGGTGGTGGGCTAGTGGACAAATTGGGCAAGACAGAAGTTGCAGGAGCTTCTTGAGTTGTTAAGCAATGACACTCATAGCATATGGACCGAAATATTTAGCTTATATTACAAAATTCAAGTTTCATTAGTCTTATTAAAATTAAACAAAGAATAAAATAGAAATGATATTATGCGAGACATGCATATCTTTTGAGGTTTCAAAATCGTCCATAAAAAATAAGGTGGGACAAGATGAGACAAATATTAAAAACTTTAATTTGGATCTTTTGTGGGTTAGGATAGAATCGAATCGAGTTCAAAATTTACGATATTCGTGCCCCACTTTAGGTTGGATCGATGTTGCTTATGGATTTGACTATTTTTCAGAATCGGTCGTGGAACCCAAATATTTTTTGTATGGTGCTTGCGGAGTCTTGATATTTGCTTTATCTTCTGTTCAGTTGTGATGGTTTTCATTTGTTGAACTTAGATTTTTTTTTTTTTTGATTATGTTGAACTTAGTTAATTAGTAACATCTCGGTGGTGATTATGCATGAAACTATTGGTTGCCTCTTTTTAATTTTTTATTCTTTGACAGTGCAGTATAATGGATTAATGGATCATGACCTTAAATTGATGACCACACAACAGACCGGGAGACGGAGCCTCGGATAAACTTTTCTAGTGTTAACCTAGTTTCCATATAATTTTATTATGTTTTTTTTCTCCTCGATCATCTATTCTATTTATTAAGAGGAGACTTTGATGTTGTAACTTACAAATATCTTTTTTGTTTTTTCTTTTTCTCTCACGTATGGGCAGTTTCTCTTTTTTTTATTTTCGCTTCCTATTTTCTTGCTTTCAGTAACTACTCTCTTAGTTTTGTTCGTGCTTTTAAACAGTAGAAAAAAAAAATCTCGATCAATTGTGTTTTAATTTTATTGCTTTCAATTAATTATTTAATTTTGATATTTAGTTTTTTTTCAGAAACAAAAATGCATTATTTTTAAATTGATTCATACACACACGTAGTGTGTGTGCTTTCCCTAGTCTTATGTAATTTTATGTAATGTTAATTAGAAGATTCGTTTTTTCTTGCTAGTTTGTGGTGTTCCTCTCTGTAATGCTATCGCTATTCTCAATAAAATTTTCGATTCACATAAAAAATTATCATTATCAAATTAAATAACTTGAGTGAATATATGCTGACTGAGTTGATTAAATTTTATTGAAGAAAAAGGCGGATTGTAAATTGACGTACATTTGCCAATTGCATGATGTTAGATACATATATAAAGAAAATTTATTTTTTCAGTAATGATAGATATACAAATTTTAAATGCAGAATAAAACATCAAATAAAGATATAAATGAAAAAATGAAAACAATAATCACCAATTACGAAAATAACTAAAGACTAGTCATACGTTCAGACCTCACCCACGACCACGACCACGACCAAGACCAAGACCAAGACCTGTACGGGGTTAGGTTGTGTGATACTTATTTCGATCATTAATATTTCTTCTCCACTTTTTTATTATTTCGATCTTTCGCATGAATGTGCATAGAGTGCATGCATAATGTCTACCGATGATAAAGCCGAATAGGGAGTCCTTGACTTGGAGTGGCAACTGGGTTCATCACTATTTTCTCGTCGGGGAAAACCTTCTCCCACTTAAATTTTGTGATCAGGTTATGCATGAACACCATTATCACCAATCGGGCATATCCTTTTCCGGGACACATTCGAGGTCCTCCTCCGAATGGAACATACGAATAAGGAGGCGGTCCTTGCCCTTCAAACCTTGACGGATCAAACTTTTCCGGATCGGGAAAGTATTCTGGGTTCTTGTGTGTTGCAAATGCATTCCAATGCAACTGCAGCAAGCATGCATATATGTATATACGTGAGAAACTGAATCTGAAAGAATCAATTGGTATACTGACCACACTTATTATAAGTTATATATAACCAGATATGCCATGTACGTACTTTCATTCCTTTTGGAATTAGATGTCCCTCATAGATAAAATCGGTTGTGGCGTCCCTAAAAGTTCCACTGCTTGGTGGTCGTAATCGTAACACTTCACACGCTACGTTCCAAGTGTATTTCATGTTTTGTATGTCCTCCCAGTTAAGCAACTCTCCGGGTAATTTGAAATCTGCAATCTCCATTTGCTCTGCATGCATGCAACATTATCACGTTAGTAAATTATTTTGCAATCGAGTATATGTCAAAATTTTAACATGCGCTACAAGTTTAATAGAGATCAAATTAGTGTATAGTGTACCTTTAAGGACTGCGTCGTAAACATGAGGAAGCTCTGAGAGATACATGATCATGGAGCATGTTGTACTAACAAAGGTTTCATAAGCGCCGATTAATGGACCAAACAACTTGCCAGCGATGCCCGATACATTCCTCTCTTCCCCGTCGCTGCCTACAGATTCCATTAGCCAACTAGACAATAGATCATGAGGTACTGATTGTGCAGGATCAATCAATTTCTGATTCATGAGCTCTAGTTTCCTCTTCACAACCAAACTCTCAATCTCCTTTTGCATTTGCTTTGATGCATTGGCGCCTCTCCTAAAGTTTGTGCCTGGAAGATCTATTGGCACTGAAGCGATCGCCACAGTTATATGTCGCATGTGTTCCTCCATTCTAGCAATCACCACGGGATCCTCAAGGTTTAAGAATATCTTGCATGCCAATGTGAAGGTAAATTTCTTTGCCAGTGAGTGAACCTTGACCACGTGGTTTTCCTGCGACGGAGATGAGGATGATGACGAGGAGGACCAATGTGTATCGAAATGGTGCTTGGCGACTTCACCAATGATGTGTACATAGTTTTGGAGTGCACCAGGCTTGAGGAATGGAGCGACATCTTTGCGACTGTGAATGGTCTCTGCGGAAAAGTTGTTCTCTTTTTCGTGGAAGTTAGGAATCAACTTATCGAAGTAAGAAGGCCACCAAACTCTCACCAGTTTGTTTTCGTTTGAAAAAAGGAATTTGTTTCCTGCAGGTGTGCACAGCATTGCCATAGTTTCGCCGAGCAACGATGTCTTGAACACCTTGCAGGAATCACCTGCTGCATTTTTTGTTGATGATGATGTTGTGGAGGAGGAGGAATATTTGTTTCTTCTGTCATTTACAAACTTCTCCGGTACACCGTTTCTAGCTGTGCGTGCAAACTCGAGGGTTTCACCGATGAAGGGCCAACCTGTGCTTCCTGGTGGCAGCGGATACTCCGAAACTTGTTCATTCTTTTCCGGCTTACTAGGGAAGATTTTCCAAAAGACATAGTAGACAGAAGCAGCGAGAGTTATCAGAGCGAGGACGAACGTATAAGTCTCCATTGGCTTTGTAAGTTATCAGCTAGCTTTGATAGTTTGATGTGGATCGAGAAGTTTTAAGTGAATTGCCAAGGCATGCAAGTCCTGATATTTATATGCAATTCTTGGTAGCCGTAGAACCTTAATTTAACCAAAACAAAGAAAGAGCTAGCTAGCAGTTTCAATTCAGTCTCCTGGTCTTTCAACGTTAGTATGCTAGCTAGATATGATGCTGGATTATATTGCCGGTCGTTACGACGTTACTGGTACTTATTCAAGGATGATCAGTTAGCTGGTTCCTTCTCTCTTTTTCCATCACGTGTGAAATTTACATTTCATATTCAGTTAGGCGGGATTTGGATAAGGGTTTCTCTTCCGTTCTGGCTGCCGCACAGCGGCTGACGTGGTCGACGAGAAGAAGGAGCAGACGCGGCCACAAATTTTATTTTTATTTTTTATCAGAAAACCACGTACTTCATTAAAACCCTGGGCACATGAATGGAAAATAATTGGGTTCAAACTCATTTGGATACAAAGGTCCAAATTGTTCTCATTTCTCTCACTTTTTGATTCTTGATTTCAAATTTGAGACCATCCATTTTATAGATTATTGGATGAAGATCAACTCTACAAAATATGAATCAAAATGAAGATCATTTGGGTATCTGATTTTGTCAAATAAATGAACGGTTATGGTGAATTTCAACATTACATAACAACTGTTCATTTATTTTGCAAGATCGGATATTCAAATTATCTCAATTTTGATTCATTTTTTGCATAGTTGATATTCAACTAATAATCTATATAATTGACGGTCTCAAATTTAAAATCACGAATCGAAAATGGGAGAAATGAGAGAAGTTTGGACCTAAAGTCCCACACGAAATGATACTGCAAGTGGCCTGTTTTTGATTTGGGGCGTTCACACTCGTACTTTTTGGGCCTGGTTCTTGACGTTAGGGCCAAGTTGCATAATAATATTTATAGCGATTAAGTTTAGAGGTGAAGGGGAAACCTCCTCCTTCTCAGCTTCTCCTGATCAAATCTTGTTGTGTTTTCCTCTCTTAATTTCCAAGCCTTGATGAATAGGGCTTGGTGGGCAACGACTACAAAAGAGGGCGCTACACCGAAAAAAAGGTGCTTAATTCTTGAGATAAATGTAAAAGAAGGAAGCTATATATGTCTAACGAAAGGTTCATCTCTTTCCCAACCTTGATCAGGTCAATCTCTTCATTTTCACAAACTCATCAAATTTCCTAACTGCAATAGACTACAAAGAAAATTTTTGATTAGAGTCGTGAGAAGTTCTATATCACTACATCGTTTATTTTCATGTCCGCGACGGTGAGCGGGCGAGTTGGGGCATCACGGTGGTCAGGTGGTGGGCAACTGGGCATAGCAGACGGCTTCTTGCTCACCAAGCTAGAGTACGTAAGCTGTTAAACAACGACACTCAAAGCATGCATGTGGACCCGTATATTATACAAAAATACATCTTATCTTATACTTTTTGTATTTGAAAATTGTATTTAAATCTCACACTATTCTTGGTGATCAGCATGGGAGAGAATATACATCTTAGCCAAACACCATTCAATTTATGCAAATCACTCTTTTGAACATGCATGCAAGATCTTCTTCGTGTACATTTTGCTCTTGTCACTCAAATGCTTAAACTTCAAGTGCTTCATGGTTTTGTAGCGCTTTGAACTATCTATTTGGATTTATATTTTGAACATAATCACAGTTTCACCTCTTCTGAAAAGTTCTGAAAAATGCCGGGTGTATTGATCGATGCTGATTGATCTTTTCTTTCGTAAAAAACTTTCTGGATTCGATCGAGACATGTTGATTGAGTAATTAAAGATATGAAAATGACTAATTTGCGGGAAATAAAACGAAACAACTAGAAGAGGGTGATGACCCATCAAGAAAAGGAATATATGGGACCATATATGTACGCAGGAGATATTCACAATTATATATATAATCCAAAGGAACAGTTCGATATCATCCGATCCTAGCTAAATGAGATCGAAACTCATAGAAGAGGATCGATTGGAATATGGATGAGTTTGCCACATATACTAAGCTGTAGAATCTATCGATCTAGCTATGTAATCGATTGAGTCAGATACGCACCATAAAGCTTATATCGATCAGTTAAATGGTACGTAGTGAACATATATATATGTTAATTTCTCCAGGACGACAGTGACCAGAAATGGCTGGCCGGAAACATTACGTTTCAGAAACGCTTCCGTAATTAAAATTTGGAATCGACAGCGCCGGAGAATGACATTTCATGAGGACGTTTGGGCATCCTTGTGAGCTAGCTTATCCATTTCGAAAAGAACATGCATGGCCATAGCTATAGTAAGTTTTGTCCCAAATATATACTTTGAAAATATCGTTAATGATATTGATTAGAGATTACGGGATCAATTGCTTATTACTCATGCAACCAAGTTTTGGGGAATTTAATTATCTATTTGTTCACCACAGATATATTCCTCATCTGCATATTAAGTGCTTCACTTGAATTGGATTGGTTGGCCTCGCTCATCGCTCATCGCTCATCGTCGATCGTATACTTTTTATGGAAGAGGGGAAGCCTCGTCATCTAAAATCGTTTACGTTTCTGGATAGGCCTCATTACTCAGCTCTAGACATTTGTTCGAATATAGCTACTCTTACGTCTATATTGCATTTAAATGGGAGGAAAGAACTACGTACATTTTCTTCATGAACGAGAAGGTGTATTAATGTATACAAAATGTCGATCAGAATGTTACAAAATAAAAACGTACCAATGAGCATATCTGATCTAATTAGTCTGTTAACATTTGTCAACGTGCATGCATGAGGAGAACAAATCACAAATCCCATCTAGTCTAGGAATTAAATGAATTTACATTATTTGGATAACAAACCAGCCAGATAACAAGGTGTTTATGTATGTGCTCAGCACATATCAAAACTTTTAGATTGTTTTGAATTACTTTCAAATTATCATTTTCAAATCGAGTATCGTTACATTTGCTATATTACAAAGTCTATCCAAAACTCAAGTTATTAGGTTTACTGCATTTCAGTCGTTTTTAACTTGTAACAATTTAGCTCCTGTGCATATTAGTAATGTGTATAATGCTCTAGCTCGATCATGCAGAGAATACAGACTACTAGTTTCAACTTTCAAGAATGAAAACTCAATCGTGTTTTTTTTTTATATTCTAAATTATATCACACTATCATTATAAACAAGAATCAAATACAATGATTGGGGTGATTTGTGACAATAAATTTGGAAAGGCGTGTAATATTGCCACACAAGAGCTGACTTTTGCTATATTAATTAGTTTCCTCAAATTTCTCATGCCTAATTCGTAAATGTAGCTAGCTAGCTAGAGATAATTCTTTTCGAATGGTTACTCTTGTGTGCAAGAAATGTGGAGATATAATGTGTTATCACATTAAAAGTACGTAGACCTTCAATTTGAAGTTCATGCATGGCACAACTTATTAAAATCGCTGTTCACAGAAAACCTATAGTTCACATGGAATTAATGTGTCCATCGAACACATGAAGCATGTGAGTTTGACCCTTCTTTGCCAATTTTTTCATAGTAATTAATTAAATACCCTAATAAAGTTCAATAATAACTAGGTCATGCACATGGAAGACGATGTGTAAGCAGATCGACAACAACGACAAGAATGATTTAGTGATTGAAGCAAGTTACTTAACTAATAACCTAGTAGTATTGAACTATTAATATGAATCTAGCTAGCTCAAATATGGGGGCCGGGGCAACATGCAAGTAAATTAATTAGTTGATTAAGTTCTTAATATTAATGTCGATAAGAGCATCATGCTGTCGATCCGTACTATACGTCCGGCCTACTTGTGTGTGTGTATATATATATATATATATATATATATATAGGCTGATCAAGATGATCGATAGACACTATCAGTTACATTATATATTGGATGTGCATCGTGAATTAATTTGTTGCTCCCAACTTCGACTATAGCATGTTTCAAGTGCAAATTAACATAGAGAATAATATGCACTTAGAAGCGCTTACCGGCCAAGTCGATCGAGCACGTACGTACATATCGTATATTTGTATTTTGTGGTTTGTAATCCTACATATATATAGTTGTATACCATGTAATATATGTAGTCTAACTCGTAGATTACTAATCATGTTGTTAGTATGACATATTTTGGCACCTCTCTTATTAAACAAAACACAATTTATTTATAATAGAGACTCATACGAGTGAAGAAGGAAACTGAAGAACAACTTGAAAAACTAAGATGATCCTCATAGTCTCAGATAAAACATGCATATACCATATATGTCTGTAAATCATTTTCGAACATATCTGGCCAAGTATTAATAAGTAATATAAGTTTTTGTTTTTCTATAAAAACAATTAAACTTAATTTAAGCAAGAAAGCATGTGCACCGTTCTTTACCTCTTCCTTAATATAGAGAATATTTTAAAGAGTAAATAGTATTTGTGTGACTTTCAAGTTTGCTTCACTTGACTTAGGATTAAATGTCTTTTAATACTCTTTTTAAATACATGACTGATATGTATTTGTGTGGTTTTCAAATATGTTTCTCTTGGCTTAGGATTAAAGCAAGTTTTAGGGAAGAACTTTTAAAGGGTAAAAATACTTTATGTGTGACTAAATTAACAAGTACTTGGTACTTGGTTTAGTTTGAGTCATGTGTCTCCCATCATTTTTAATAAAAATAAAACAAGTGGTTTTACTTCAAAGCATTTAACTTACTTTATCTTTTATTTTGGCTTAAGTGAAAAAACTTTTTAAGTGTAAGAAAAAATATTTTTACTTTAAGGCACGGTTTCACTTAATGAGAAAGTACATACCCATGTCTCCTTTTAAGAGCAAATGTACCGGAAGGGGTGGTGCTTAAGCAGGAGGAATGCTCGACAAAATTTAGGAGGAATACAGCGGAGAGAAATTGATCGAGATCAGTCATTGACCGAACACTTGCTCGAGCAAAACTTGGACGAACTCTTGCTCGAGCTCTTCCCGCTTGTCGGTGCGGATGCTCTAATAGGTGACATGCTTGGTTGCCAATGCTCTTTGACAACCTATTATTGGCATAGTTGCTAATGCTATTTTAAAAAGCATGTGCTCTCTTAATTGGTGAGCAAACAACAAATAATGGTTGTGATGGTTCAGTTCTTTATGTGGACGGCTGGGATGGTTCGTCTCCTCTCAGCTGGCCACTTTGTTTGGCCCATATAAAGAGCAAGACTCATTCATCACAAATTATTTGTCACAATGTGCAAATTATCATAGCATAGTTTCTTACTGATATAGAGTCTCTTGTTTAGGTTTTTATTCTCTAAGTCTTCCTCTTGTTGGTTATAAATCTTAGAGTTACATTAAAACCTCTTTTCATACTCATTACATCTTGCATCCATGAGATCAGATTGGTAGTGCAAGAAACCTCATAAATATTCTAAAGAACCAACTTTATGATAGTTGTGTTATGGAAATAAAACTTATGAAATCTTCATATGAGGAATCAAATAAATAAGTCCGAGTGTATTTCAGACTAGTGGGCAGACAAGATAGGGATATCAACGTGACTGAATACAGTTCTCAGTCTAGTGCATGAGTCTAGATAGGATAACACTATTACTAGTCATTATCAGAGTTGTAGTCTTGTAAGGAGTGTCTTAACATGTATTCTTGAAAATTAACTGTGGGAGTTGAATTTTGGGTATAAAGTAACTTTTATTTGTAAACTCTTAGAGACAAGATGAAATATAGTTCTTAGGTTAGTGCGAGAGACTAGATAGGATAACATCATTTTTGTTATTATCAGAACTATAATATTGTAAAAAGTGTTTTTACATAATGGAAATGTTTGGCCTTTATGAGTAAGAACCACACAATTTTTTTCCTTGATGGTAAGATTTCTACAAATAAAAAATATTATAATATTATGTGTCTATTTACTTGCATATTTTTTTTACATTATTATATGTATCTGTTATTTAGAATAACTACTTATTTCTTCACATGCACAAGAGCACAAGCATTCGTAACAATTCTTATCATTCATAAATTAAGCACGTAAAAATTGAACAGCAAGTATTCCATAGCTAAGTGATCAATGGGCCTCCTGCTTGTGATTGGTTAAGTAAACGGTTAAATGGAGTTTAGTACGTACGTGTAGGTGATTAGTCAACGTTGCGAATGATCCATGGTTTGATACGAAAGACTACCCGACTGTGATCGATTTCATTCTTAGCTGGCCTTCACGTGCATATACTGTTTAGGGTGGAGCTATAGATCGACAGCAGTAATACTCGGCGAAAGTGATCGGCGGGATTTTTATATAGCTTACAGCTAATCACAATCAGCTAATCTTGCATTATTATATTGTGAATAGAATTGAACATCGATCTCCCACTATAAAAAATATATTTGCTCGATTCTTAATTAGCAGAGATGAGTTTCAATGTTTCATGATCATGTTCCGAAATTAATAATGTTACATATTTCTTGCACACAGGTATATATCACATTAGTGACATATCAGAGCCCCCATCAAATTGAACTGCTTTAATTATTTTCTGACTAATTTGGCATATGGTAATAATCAAAATGATGAACATGGTCAGATTATGATCTAGCTTTCAAGTTAATCTTAGTGATGAATAGGTAATTAAGAAACTAACTAATTAATACTAGCTGGTAGTCGGCTAGTCGCACGCATACAAAATCTTAAACTATACACTTAACCTCATACCGTCATACGTACTCGATCGGATGCTAATAATTTTTAATTAATACGGATATACATAGCAAGGATGATCGTAATGTATATGAAGTTTACATAGCAAGGATGCACACATAGCAAGGATATACATAGGAAGGATGTACGTCTGATATCTAGCTAATTTAAAGTTTACATTGTGCTTATGCATGCATGCATACACGCACTTCAGACTTTAAGGAGTTTGAGGACTTGAGGTCTTTTAAATATTAATTAGTTACAGCCTTACAGGTATAGGTATGAGGTATCAGATCGAACACATATATAAAGTTGGTCCTCTTCAGCTAAGACGAAAAAATGTGAGATTTTCTTAATTTAACTCATTAGGTCATATAATTATATCTCCATTATTTACTTTCTAGATATTAATGTATAGATCATTCATGTAAAATTTTATCCAATTTGATGATCATTTGAACTTCCAAAATCGTGATTTGTCGCATATATTAACAGCTCCAGTTGGACAGATTACAATCCGTTTATTGGTTCGATTTAGTTAAGTACCTTAAACATCATCAAATTAGATAGAATTTTGCATGATTCATCAATACACTAATATTTAGAAACCGAATGATAGAAATATAATTATGTTTCCAAAAAAATTAAAGAAAAGAAAAATCAAGAAATCTACATTTTTCAATAAATGGGCCTTAGCCGAAGAAAATTGTATATCAGTATAAAATTGTATATCAGATCGAGTAGGAGAGGGGATGCACATTCTTTCTTTTTTTCTTCTTTTTTCTTTTTACATTCTCGATCTTTAATTAGCTTAATAGAGCTCTCCAACTAAATGTATGGTCATCCTCATCAACTGAATAATACTTTGATTAATTAGAAGACGAAGTGAGAGCTCGCGCGCGAAATCCATGCCAAAATTCACCGACCCTAGCTATCAGTACGTCTTCCGACTTCCGCTCAAAATCTAATGCCAAGGCGCGCATATATGTTAATCGAATTGATCTTTGTAAGAGTGAGCTCGAGACCCATGCCTTGAGATGCTTCGAGTTTATAGTTACTTCCTAGCTAGGGCACTTAATTTGACCCTTAAATATGTTGATGTTTGCTATTTATATATGTGTGCAGGGCTATCTCGCATGATGGGAGCAATATGTAGATCTAAATTGATGTTAAATTAAAGGACCATAATATTGGCTGTGACTTGAGAGACACTATACGTACATATATATATATATGGAAGACAGGGACTTGTAATTATTTACCGGCCGGCAACCACCCGGCCGGTCACATTGATCTACTAACATGATGATACATTTACTTCCTAACTATCATCCATGGGGCACATCAACTTTGACCTTAGCAATATATGCGGGGATGTTTCTTTATGCCTTCCGACGCTTGAACACGTTGGTGGCAACTTACACCGGCTAAACATCACTTTGAAAATTGATATGTCCAGAGCTGTTAGAACTATATATAGTAAGGCCGTAAGGGTAATTATTCGGTTCGGGTCTAAACGTCTACTCGGATAGGATAGAGCTAGCTTCAATTGCACGAGACCAACGCATGCACGACATAGATTTTTCAGGCGAAGTAACTAGGCATTGAAACAAAACAGTCAACACATGCACACAACTATGTATAGATCCCCCTGTGATGGCAGATTCACAATGAATATTGATTAAATTGAACAACCTATTAATCTTATAGAAATCAGGTAAAAATATTCATGTGCATATCATGTTTTTTACTGAGGATGATATCCTTGCCACCTATCCCAAAACACTCTGGTTTGTCTTAAGTATTTGTATCCGTTTGTGACTCGTTTTCAAAACTCTCCACCAGTTGAAAAAGACTTTTTTAGGATGGCTATGTGTATTAACTTACTACTCAAAAATTTTAGATAGCTTGTCTCTCAAAATGTGTTTTTTTCTCAACCCGTGACTTTTCTCGTTGGAGTTTGCTAAAAAGCTTTCCAACTGGATTTTTGTGAGCACATGTGTATGTGGGATGGATATCTTGATTTATGAAAAAGAGCATTTGCCCTATTATGGTTTAATTTCTACTTAGAGTGTGTTGCAGAAAGCTTTTTTACCTCGATTTGAATCTTAGTCATGTTTAAGGAAGGCTTGTGTATGCTGTCTTTTTTCGGCTTGTGCATACACTTGTCACTTCCTGGTTTATGCTTTTTTACCACTGTTCAAACATTTTTTTGTGGGTTTGTTTACGTTGCTGCCCTTAGTACTTGCCTCTATCAGCATATATAAGAATAATATGGCACTCTTGGCTCGGTGGTTGAGTAAGTGAGTCTTTTGTGCATCTTTCCAAATCGTTTCTGATTCTACTATTTCTCTTTAAACTTTCCCTTCTACTGCATGTAAGTATTAGAGTATTACACAAACCCATTTTTTTCATTAAAACTCATATGCATTGTGTACTCCATTGAGATTGGTATGGATGTGCTCAACCCGAGAAGCTGCTCATGGAGAATTAGCTTACAAATAGTTAAGTTCTTAGATGAGCCTTCTGAAATCCTTTCATTTGTAAATACTTAGACACAAGAGAGAGTGTAGCTCTGTAAAACTAGTAGAGAGTGATTAGGATAGCATACGGGTTATGTATATATCCTCAAAGTACAAGAGTCTTATAAAGAAGTGTTGTTCATAGTTGAAAGGTTTGTCCCTCAAGAGTCACGGACACGCAATTTTTATCCCCGGGTGCAGAGTTTCTGCATTAAAGAAAAACATCTTAGTGTTATTCTTTATTTATTGATTTTACATTTCAAATACTTGAATATCTGTGAATCCGGATAGTTCTCTACTCTGCTATCCTCAAGAATAATTTAAGCGAAAAAGTTGAAAAGGGCATATTTACAGCCCCCATCCCCCCAAGACATTTACCCTATCTCGGCTAATATATATAATTCTGCATTTTAGATTTGAGCAACAGTTACCTACAAAATTAAAGAGGAGGACTATATTTTAAATATAACTTACCAGCTTATACGACGACCAGGGACGACCCTCAGGGTGTGCCACCTCTGCAACTGCACAGGGCCTCCAATTTTGGGGGACCTCCAAAAGTTGTAGAGATATAACATATATGCAGAAAAAATCACATATACACAGATTATTATAGCCGAGTTGGTCAAGTCTTAATTTATTCAACCCATTGTACTGCCATGAATGTGGTTCGAATCCCCCCATACCCACATTTTACATACTTGTTTCACTGTGTATTCATTCTTCCTTTACTTTGGTTAAACTAAATTAGATATTATTTTTTTTAGAAAAATATGAAATTGCATTCACATGTTTTTTTTTTTGATATATATTATATTTTGAAAAATATCATCATGAGTTTCATTTTTTTTTCGAGTCGAATGTTTTTTGTTTTGAATCAAAGACAATAGCATTGATACTCAAGATTAAGTACAAAAAGGAAGGACGTGCCTCCTTAAGAAGGTAAGAATCACATCTTACCAAGCCACATACACGGCCTCATACAAAGTAACCTGACTAAGGTTATGAGCAACCTGATTAGCCTCTCTAAACACGCGAATCAACTTGACACTAGCTAGCTAGTTTAGATAACAAAAAACTAATGTCACCTATCAATCTTTCTTCAAAAGAGTCAACTTCATCAACAGTGACCTATTGAATTAAACCGAGGCAATCTGATACGATGATAGCTTGAGAAAAACTCAATTCCACAGCAGTTTGACAAGCTCTACGAAGAGCTAATGCTTCCACAATAAAAAGGGAATGGACTGCTTGTAAAGGTTCACAAGCACCACCCAAAACAGCCCTTGTGTGGTCTCTCCACACTACCTCGATCCCTCTAATATATGCAGAGGAGTTCCAAGCCCCGTCACTATTGATTTTCATCCATCCAACGGCTGGCCTCTCCCATGAACTCGAAATACGCATATGTGTAGGAGTTTTGGTAGGTAACAACGATACATATAGTTGATATGTTGCAGAAGCCTGAAACTAAACATTACCGGCACTCAAAAATTTATTAGACCAAATACGACGGTTCCGCTCCTTCCATACAGACCAAAGCACAAAGCACAACCAACCAAGATCTTTCTGCGACAACTTGGTGATACAATCTTCAAACCAATGCCGAAAGTTATTCAAATTGGTAGTAAGGAAGCAATCTATCAACTGACTTCATAATTGTATAACTTCCCGTACAAAAGAACAATCACGGCTTACATGTTCTGTAGATTCTTCATGACCTTCGCAAAGGACACATCAGGTAGGAATGAGAACTTTTTTGTTGCACAAGTTCAGATTGGTCGGCATACTCCTACAAGCCTTCCAAATGTGTGCTTTAATCTTGGATTGAATAGGGGATTTCCATAACCGCTTCCATATTGAAACAGAAGGTAATGATGATGAAGCTTCGACCACTGTACTAATATTCGGCTTCATAGCCAATTTATATGCCGAAGAAGTGGTAAACCTTCATTTGGAATCATAAAACCACACCATCTTATCAACAACATCCCTGGCACTAAGAGGAATGGATAATATTGCAGTAGATGAGTGCATTATTCCAAACTCTAGAGGCAGAAATAAGATCACTAACCTTTGACTCCAAAGGGAGAGAGAAACTAGGCAGGAATCAATCCGCTAAGGGAATTCAAGGGTTTGTCTTTGCATCGATACTCACTCCATTGCTGACCCTCCATATCATTCCAGAAGATAGAAGATGTCGAGCTCCCATGATGCTTCTCCAGCATTGTGAAGGTGATTATGAAAGAGAAGCCTCCCAAAAAGATGAATAAGGGAAATACTTAGCCTTGTACAATCTGCCAATTAGTGACTCCAAATTGCGAAGAATACGCCAACCTTGCTTAGCTAAAAGGGATAAAGTGTGAGCATGAAAATTACGAAAACCCATATCACCATTCTCCTTTCAGAGACAATTTATCCCCAAGAACGCCAATGGATTTTCTTATTTTCTGTTGTACTCCCCCACCAAAAATTGGCACATAGTTGATGAAGAGAATCACAAAACTCTTTAGGAAGCATAAAACAACTCATAGCATAAGTAGGGAGGGATTGCACCACAACGTGATTAGGATATCCTTACCCGCACTACTCAAAAGCTTCCCTTGCCATTCTTCGAGTTTCTTACTCAATTTTTCCTTGGTAAAAGCAAAGGTTGTAGTCTTCTTTCTTCCTACATAAGTGGGAAGCCCTAAGTACTTATCATGTTTATCAACCACCTATTCTCCAAGAATAGCAGCTAAAGCACTTCTTTGTTTCTCTGCCACTCCTTTGCTGAAACAAATACTGCTCTTTTCAAAATTAATTTGCTGTCCTGAAGCCATTTCATATTCTTCCAAAACTTTTTGTATCTCACTACCACATTAAGAGACATTGCCGGCGACTTTAAGTCGCTGGCCTTGTTTTTTTTTTCGCCGGAATTGTCATTACCGGCGACAAGTCGCCGGCAATGACGTCGTCGAAAATTTCCCGCCGGAGATAGCATTGCCGGCGACGGGAAACACTGTCGCCGGAAATGTCCTAAACATCACCCGCGACTTGAGTCGCCGGCAATGTCAAGACATTACCGTCGCCGGTGATGTTTAGGACATTACCGGCGACGGAAGTCGCCGGCAATGTCAGCGCCGCCGTGGCCGGAATTTGAAGACATTGCCGGCGACTTAGGTCCATGTCGCCGGCAATGCTTGGAAAAATTTTGAAAAAAAAACACGGTTCTGGATTGGGCCCAATTCCAGAACCTGCATTGAAAAACATAAACCGTACAATCATACAAGTTCAACAGTACACATAAATGTCCAACATACAGTACAAATAGCAACGACGATACGAAAATTAACTACAACTACACGTCAGGGTTGAGGAACTTGCGGGTCAGGGTCGAAGTAATCCATGTACTCATTTGAATTCCGGTGGCTACCATGGTCTTGCTCTGGCGTTGACTGGTGCGGTGGTGGTGGTGGATAACAAGGGAACGGAGGGACCGGGGGAGGTGTGGGGAACGGTTGTCCGGTAGTCTGAGCCTTGTACATCGTCCGCATTCATGTGAACATCTGTGTCTGAGTCTGGACCAGGTTTTGGTACTCGGCATCTCTGATTGCCTGCTGCTGGACCATGTTTTGGTACTCGGCATCTCTGATTGCCTGCTGCTCGGCTGCGTGCCTCTTTTGCTCCTCCAACTCCCTCCGCGTCCTCTGAAGCTCCGCTGCGAGGTTACGACTAGAAGTTGAACTTCTTGACCCGGTAGAGTATTCTGAAGTGTTCTTCAATACTCCTTCGCCCGCCGAGCCCATTCCCCTACAGTAGTAGGTATTCTTTCCAGTCCCGCACGCTTTTGCCATGATCTGAGCCGCTATAGGGCGATCAAGCGGATCGATCTGAGAGGCATACTGGGTGATTTCTTCCTCGGAGCAGTCAGGATGGTTAGTCCGAGCTATATTCATGGTCACTTCTGCGGTCGCCTCCTCCACTCTCGCTTAATTGAAAAGCGAAAATGAATAACGTATTAGCTAATAAAATAAATTAATATTGAAAAATAGTTTTATTAACACATGGAGAGGCGAAAGACTTACCGCTTCGTCAGGGCACTGCGGATAGAACTTCTGATGAATATACACCAACTGGTTCACTTCTTGTTGTTGCTGCGCCTTAGTCGACCAACCCAAATAGTTGAGTGAACCTGCATGATGGGCCCTGGTGTTTTTCAATCTATTCGCCCGGTTCGTCTTCGAAATCGCCTTGTTTGATAAACATATGAAAAAAATTAGTAACTAACTATTTCAATGTGATACGATACATTAGGCTTGTAAGATATATTCAGGATGCATACTTGAGCTTTGGGGTGCTCGAAGTGGGCTATCAGCCACAGCCACTCGTACTCCCTAAACCGGAATTCGCTAGGGGTAGAACCTCGGCCTAGCTCCTTGTATACAGTGTAATGGGAAGAAAGCTCGTTCTTCCACTCTTTATACCTATATTAAAACAAGGAAAAAAAGTTAGAGATATTAAAACACTTGATAAACAAAAATCTAACTCGATATATACTCAAATAACTCGAAGCACATCACCTCATATGTAGTTAACGCTCTACCCACGTGTGAATAAGAACTTCATCCACGTCAAACCACACCTGCAATATGAATATATAAAAGGTAAAATTATATATTTATTCGGACTTAATTAATAAATGTAAAATTTACGTAATGAAAATACGATTTGACTCACACTCAGTGCATTATGCACTTGCATCTTCACGTAGATGGGCACAGATTCCCAATCTGGCCAAAGCATTAGGACCTTGTCCCGCACGATCGCACTGGCCATGCTGACATATTTTCGCGTGGTGTCAAATGCCTCGATCACCTCGCCATCCTCATTGGCCCTTATGGGCGTTTTCCTTCCCCCGGTGGCCTGCTCAAGTCTCTTCCCGGTGCAGGTGCCTCTAGCCCCTTTCCGTTTTCCAGTCCCATTAACGAAATTGCCTAATAATACAATGTCAACAAATTGATATCATTAATTGAACCTATCGTAAGTCTTAAGTAATAATTAAGTAATTAATTTTATTTTAAATAAAATTTACCTGCATCGTCCGTTCGTTGGTTGGTGCACCTCACACTCCAAAGATACACGGGGTCGAACGGGAGGAAGTTATACGCTTCCTCCACGCTCAGGAACTCCGGCCGTCCTTCAACATAAACAGGCATCCCCCTATCATCGAATTCAGGGATGACATGAATCTCGTTGGGTAGGAAGAGACCGGACGGCGGAGATAGACGAGGCCTGGACGATGAGGCGCCAACACCACCATGTGTCTCAAATGATTCCCGTGAAACGGGAGTAGGCACCGGGCGAATATGAGGCATTCGGATTGAGGGAGTTTCTGATGCCCCCGTTGACTGTCGCTCGTCTGAGGCTCTGCCACCGGAGGGACGTCTGCTGATTGAGCGTCTGCTGACTGAGGCTCGAGCCTCGACTTCCGGTTGCACGGCTCTTGATTGTGCAGCTTCCTCCTCAGCTCGCGCATCTAGCAAGGCTCTCGTGCGAGCATTCATCATTGGCCCACTGCGCGTGTTGCTAACTGCGGGTGAGGAGGAAGCTTGACTACTGTTCCCTCCACTATTTCGGGAACCTCTCCGAAGCCAATTTGCCACAAAACCTCATGGACACCGTAATAGTCATAATGATTCGGTTCTATAACAAATCGGAACCGAAACCAAAATGTAACCGGAACCAGGCGGAACCGGAACCGTTTGGAACTGGAACCGTTCGGTTTCAAACGGTTTTGGTTACAAACAGTTCCGGTTCCAAACGGTTCCGGTTCCACGCGGTTCCGGTTTAAAACCGTTATGGTTCCAAACCGTTCCGATCCCGATTTTCCACCTTAATTTATACGATTAATTAACAACTATATCACCTAAATTAACCTATATACATTTTCGATGTATATATATATACATCATGCATCTTAATTAAATTTAATTTTCACACATATATTTAAAATCACATATTCATCCAAACCACACACCCTAATAAATTTTCCACATTTTTCACACATATATATACATCATGCATCTTAATTAAATTTAATTTTCATATATATATATATATATACATCACATATTCATCTAAATCACACACCCTAATTAATTTGCCACATTTTTCAAACATTACCGGTATATATACATTGCATATAAATTTCCAACATATCACCCTAATTAAATTTAATTTCCACATACATATATATATATACATTCCCACATACGTACATACGTATATATACACATACACAAAAATAAATAAAAATTGGGAGAGAGAGAGAGAGGACCTGCCATGCTTGGGTTTGAGCTGCTTTTCCGGCGACGGAGGTGAGGGGAGGAGGTAGAGGAGGAAGGGAGGAGGAGAGGAGGAGGGGAGGAGAGGAAATTCAATTTGAAATCGGGATATTTAGTGAGGAGAGAGGAGAAGGGAGAGGAGGTGAGGGGAGGGGAGAGGGGAGGAGAGGAAGAGAGTTTTGAGCTCCAAATCTGGCCGGAACGAGTTGGGAGGAGGAGAGGAGGAGAGGAGGAGGAGAGGATAACCAGAAATGAAGCTCGGGTTCGAGCTGGGTTCTTGCATATCCATTAAACATTGCCGGCGAGTTAGTTTAATTCGTTGGTAATGTCATTACCAACGAGTTTAAGATCAACTCGTTGGTAATGTTGACATTTCTCGAAGAATATCCGACAACAATTTCCGTCTACGATTTCCGACTACGTACAATTTTCGACTACTACAATTTCCGACTACGATTTCCAACACGATATGCATCTTAATTTCCGACTACTACATTTTCCGACTACATTTTCCGACAACATTTTCCGACTACGTACAATTTCCGACTACAATTTCCGACAACATTTTCCGACAACATTTTCCGACTACGTACAATTTTCGACTACATTTTTCGACTACATTTTCCGACTACATTTTCCGACATGATTTCCGACTACGTACAATTTCTGATTACATTTTCCGACTACAATTTCCGACAACGATTTCCGACTACATCATTAACGTACTAAGGATGATAATCGTAATCATCTTCATCACTTGAGTCTGACTCGGTTTCATAGGTAACCTCTGGCAATATGTGCCGCTCCTCGTCATCTGAATCAGCGTCAACTTCATATGGATTAACATCGAGAAGTTCTGCTCCAGTAATTCGAACCACACTCCCAGATCTCACATTATTAAGGCGAATTGTAGATGATTCCGGAATGTCAAAAGCGTTCGGCTCTTGGTATGCAGTAACTTCCTCATCATCCGCGGTATCACCAAGTGTGGCAGCACTGTATATGTTTCTATGAGCAACATGGTTAACCACCTTCCACGGGACTTTGTTAAGAAGATCGTCCAGGTAAAACACCTGTTTTACTGATGAGGCAAGAACGAAAGGGTCATCTTCATACCAGGTAGTAGCAGTATTCACCGAAAATGTTCCGTACTGATCGGTCCTTGTGTTCTCCGGGCTAGTATCAAACCATCTACACTTGAACAAGTGTACTTTCATGCGGTTCCCATAAATTAGTTCAACTACTGAATGAAGGACACCGTAATAGTCAACGCCATCCTGCCCACCATGGACCATCACCCCACAATTCTGTGTTTTGAGTCGGTCGTCTCGATTTTCACATATAAATTTCACGTCATTGACCTGAAACATCGAGTAAACTTTTGAAGCTATCGGTTTCATCGCCAGGACCCTCAATTCGTTTGACCACTCTAGGCAACCATCATTTGCTACATGGTTCATCTGAAAACGATAAGAAACCACACAAGAAATTATGAACATAGAAACCACAAAACCACGTACACACATGCTATATAAGGAAAATGGCAATAAAAAAAAGACATATACACATATACCCTTACTCATTGACCAAAGTAGTTTGCAAACGTCCTGTTGTGGTAATCAACATTTCCGGCAATAGCAGGGCAGTGAAGATGATAGTTTTTCCAATATTGTACTTCTTCACAGTTAATCAGTACCGACCAGTGGGCAATGACTACCTCATTTCCATCTAACTTGTACGACTTTGGCAAGCTTCCCTGTACTACCACGTCATTGGAGATGATAGAAAGGTTGAACTGAGGTTCATCTATCGGCATCTGTTGTTGGGGGTCCTGTTGCGCTCCCAAATACACTTTGGTGTACGTTACACACTCGTGCGCAACATATGCTTCAGCGATACACCCTTCATGTGCATATTTATTCTTCACATAGTCCTTGTAGGCTCCCAATTGTCTACAAGTTAACAAGTGCATGTTAACTAAGGTAAAAATAAGACTTTACATATAAAAACAGAGGCAAACCAAATGTACCTTTCCATGGGATACATCCAAGTGTAGTGTACGGGACCGGTAAGCAACAATTGTTCGGGAAGATGGATCATTAGGTGAGGCATGATGTCGAAAAAAATTTGGCGGAAATATCCTCTCAAGCTTGCACATGATAAAAATGATGTCATCTTGCATCTCCCTGAGATCTGATTTTTTAACTTCTCTGGTGCATAACTTCTGAAAGAATCTTGACAAGGCCACTAACGGCTCCACCACCTCTTTGGGCAGGTACTCTCAAATGAAAATAGGGAAAAGCCGTTGAAGCAGTACATGGTAGTCATGACTCTTTAATCCGTACATCTTATTGTCCCGGAAGTTAACACACCTGCTTATATTTCCTGCATAGCCATAAGGATACCTGCATATATATATATATATATATATAGCCATAGGCAACAATTATATTTCTCGCATATAACCATAATCCGGTAAAAAATTTCGGCAAACCAATTTCCGTACTGCATAGTCATATATAAGAATATATACCTGACATTACTCAGCCACCGAAAAATTTCATGCTTATGCTTCGGCTTGACGGTGTAAGGAGCTTGCGGCATTTTTCTCTTACCATCTCTTAACCACAAATGTTTTCGTAGTCCCATAGCTTTCAGATCAATGTGTGCCTTAGGGATGTCTTTTGTTTTCCCCTCCAAGTTAAGAACTGTGCCCACCACACTTTCACACACATTCTTCTCTATGTGCATGACATCTAGGTAGTGTCTGATAGGCAACCTGGGCCAGTAGGGGAGTTCCCAGAATATGCTCTTGTGTGTCCAAAACTTATACATTTCGGGCTTGTCTGGAATTGACGCCACTATGTCAGGATGATTGCTCAGCTGGCCAAAATCATATTCATTCAACACTTCCAAAATTTCTTCCCTTGTCCATCGCCTGGGTGCCACACCTGTTTCCACAGTCCCATCAAACGCGTCTGGATCCTGCCTAAATGGGTGATCATATGGAAGCCAACAACGGTGACGCATCTGAACAATTTTACTACAATGAGGACTGCAACAATCAACCGTCATGCACTCTGAACAAGCCCTGTAACCCCTGGTAACGTTGACCGACAACATACCGCGGGCAGGAAAATCACTGATGGTGCCAACAAGCATGGCATGCATCTGGAACATCTCATTTTTGAACCTATCGTAAGTGGGGTGGCCACACTCACTCAGGTACTTAAGCTCCTCAATCAAAGGCCTCAAATACACATCGAGACACTTTCCTGGATAACCCGGGCCCGGAATTAACAGAGTGAGCATATTGTATTCCTTCTTCATGCACATCCATGATGGAAGGTTGTACGGTACCAAAATAACTGGCCATATACTGTATTGAAGACTCATGTTGCCAAAAGGGTTGAATCCATCAGATGAGAGCCCTAGCCAAACATTTCGGACCTCTGCTGCAAAATGATCAAACTCCCTGACCATGTGCTTCCAAGCCTCTCCGTCGGAAGGGTGTATAAGGGTGTCATCGTCAGGCAAATTCCTCTCAGCCCACCATCTCATTGCTTCGGCCGTGAAAGCACACATGAACAACCGCTCCAGCCTATCAATAAGGGGGAAATATCGAAGTATCTTCACAGCTTTCTTGTTGCCTGCAGGAGTCAACTTATACCTTTCTGTAAAACATACCGGGCAAGCTTCAAGGTCTTCGAGATCTTTTCCCCAGAAGAGAATACAATCATATCTGCATGCATGGATTTTGATGTAGGAAAGCCCAAGATCTTTCAGGATATGTCGCACCTTATGATGAGTGGTAGGAAGACGATGACCGGGTGGCAGTAGCGAAGCAGTCCACTTCAACCAAGAATCAACAACTTTGACAGACATTTTGTTTTCCATTTTGAGCTGCATCACTCCCATCACACTTTCAAGAACAGTCTTACTACAACCGTCGTACAACGGAGTCTGTTGCAATGCAATCAGGTTGTTGTACTTGTCCATACCGCTTGTGTTGACATGAGCTCCAGGTAATGGCTCGACTGGCTCAATATGGGGGAAACCCTCAACGACGGGAGGGAAATTTGGTGCTTCATCAGCAAATACACCGCTCTCATGAGGAAATATATCATTGATTAACATCGATGTTGGATCATAGGATGAATTGCCCCTCTTAGCAAAATCTCCATGATCATAGCGTGGACTGTCATTACCAAATTGTCCATGATCATGCGGACCCGCTAACGATGTTTCACCGTGATAAATCCAACAAGTGTACTTATCCCAAAACCCGTATTTACTCAGGTGCTTCTGGACTTTATCAATGGGAAAACGAAATCGATCGCTGAAACACTTACATTCTTTACACGGGCAATAATGAAATGTAGTGTCTCCACAATTAGCCTTCACAAAATTCACAAAACTCCTAATTCCCTGGTGATATCTGACATCCCATCTTTCGAGACTCATCCAACTCTTGTCCATCCTGAAAATTCTAACAATTTTACGTATTATATATACACACATTCACTACTAATCATCGACGCGATATCTCAATTCAACTCTAATTAAATCAACACATGCATGCATATATATATATATATCGATCTAATCTCTTAATTCGATTCAGTACTCGATGATGGTATTCTTCTTTTTTCAGTTCAAAATGTATTTGACTAGGTAGGAGGCTCTCTTAAGCTTGACTCCGATAGCACTACGATAATATCAGTCGTTGATTCAGACACAAGATAAGATTAACTACAAGCAGTTTTCTCGTTTCGGTGACATCAACAACATTTCATATCTCACGAATTGGATTTGATCAACACACACACACACATATATATATACATACACATATACGTATATATACGTACCTATATATATATAGCTTCCCGAGTGATCGAGTTTTCGACGCGCGCCTTAATTTTGACAATACCGATCGATTTCGATCAGAGCGTTTTCCTTCTTTCGATTTCACCGGATTTTTTTCGATCAAAATGAATGAAATGCTGCGATCTGCATCTAATATAAGAGGCATTTCCGGCGATTCATTAAATCGCCGGAAATGGAGACATTACCGGCGAAATTTCGACGACATTACAGGCGACGGAGTAAGTCGCCGGTAATGATGAACATTACCGGCGAATTTTCCGGTCGCCGACCTTGTCTCCGGTAATCTCGCCGGTAATGATGACAAATGTGGTAGTGTCTGGTAAATCTCTGCCCTCGAAACCTTCCCAAACAGGAGACTATCATTTACAAATAACATATGAAAAATAGTAGAAGCTCCTGGACATATAGTGAGTCGCATATTAATTATATAGTGAAAAAAAATCAACAAAATTTATTTTGCCACTACAAAAATGATGAATTTGGGGTCGTAAAACTAGTAAAATACAATTTTGAATTTAAATTACTTATTTTTGATTAAAGGACATAATTTTAAATTTTGCACCGGCTCTCCATATTTACAGCGCCGGCCGACGACGACACCGCGTTCTCGTTATAATTTTCATAGCCTAATATTCTAACGCATGCATGTGATTCTCCTCCATAGGAGCTCCACAGCTAACATGCAAAAACAAACATCGCAACAAAAAATTCTGAATATAATACAATCATTTTCCCAGTTACAAAACAAAGCACAGATCCTTCCAAAGTTCCAAATTATACTAGCCGAAAGATTGTATCCAGTCATCCAGATACACAGCCCTTTCACTCAATCTAATTGAATTGAAAAACCCATGGACACAAGGGAGATAAAAAACGATATTTAAAAAAAAAAATTCATCGATCAAACTTGTCCATTCCATTAAGCTAACTAAGTCTGAGATATTAAGTATAACAAATGTTGGATACATAGCTAGGGAGTGGACGGTTGGTGCTTGTAATAAACAAATAATGCATGGTGATGAGTGGGAGAGTGGGGAAGGAGTTGATGCAAGTGTTTTCTTTATGTGATCGACTTTGCTTTCATTACAGGACACTCTTAACAGAAATGCTATTAGGATGATATAAATTACATGTCAAACGAGAGACCATTTATATGTATAAAAGCAAGCTCTATGGACCTCATATTGCCAAATGCCAATTCTTGTGCTTTATGTTTGGCTAGCTTTCCCCTCCAGGCAAGTAAACCATCGCTATTCCCTTTTTATATCAAAGTTTGGAGGAAATTAAAACTGAACCAGGGAAGTATTGGTTTTTTAATTTTGTGCATATATGACTGCCGTGACATAGATTCATAATGCGATTGCGACCTCCATTTTTAAGGAGGCATGAAGCTGCACGAATTTGTTACATTTGGCTACGATCCATGATGAAGTTTGAGTGGATTAGAAGCCAAACTTCTTGTTTGGTTAAAAGCAAAAGGCATTATAAATTATATATCCTGAAACGACTGATAGATGTGCACATATCGCTAGCTAGCTAGTATGCTCAAGCATGCGATGTCGATCTCACACTGATTAGTGCACTTGTGACGTCGAGGTTAACTAACATCAAGTGGATGATCGCATGATCTACAATTTGATATATATGTACCTGATGAAACAAACTTGGGTATGATCGATGCGTGATGTTTATTGACTTCTATGTATGATCGAGTTTAATGAAAAGAACGAGAGTCGATCATAAGGACTTTGTGCAAGTTACATTGAGAAATGAGAAGTGGAAAGTGAACCTCATCAATTCTCTTGGTGGCGTCGAACCTATTTGATCAAATTTCCTCTAATTTTCTGTATAATACTATTATTGGATCCTCATCTCACACGGTTTCATTTGGTTGTAGAGTGATTACTCCTCAGTCCTCACCAACTATATATTTATGGCTAATAATTTGAGTGTTATAGTGATTGATCGGGAGCCATATTAATTTGATTTTTTCCGTATAAACCACTTCATGGATCAAGAGTATTTACCCCGCCAAAACTAGCAAAGTACTGAATCAACAGGTCAAACTTCAGAGTGCTAATGTAAAACCCTTCGCCACGCAAACGACCAAGACTATAATAAGCAAAAAAATATATACTCTTACCAGTTAGAAGTTACTACTTACCATTTTTACCAACGTGAGGTGAGGTGAGGTGTGCTCTTGATTGCATTTGTTAAATTAAATTTACTGCATTTATCACTCTTCACGCGTTTTGTATGCACGTGAGAGCACCGAAAAACACAACACAAAATATCGCGCCTCAAAAACAGACCACCGTATGGGGATTGGTTGAGAATCTTTGCCTTCAAGAATTAATTAAAATACCCCAAAAATACTGTAAACTGTTCCTGAAGCAAATACAATTGTTCCATTGGATAGATGGGAGTCCAAATTCCAAAAGCCCTTCTTTTGAAATTGGGGTCTGGTTGGACCCCATTGTCACTCTCATAGCCTCATAGCCTCCCATACTTGAGCGTTTATAAGCAGCTGCAAGATGCTTCATATTTGCACAAAAATAAAAAATAAAAACCATACTCAGTCCACACTTAAAACACTGTACTATCTCCCAGTCTGAAAATCCCAGCTCTTTCTTTTTTCTCTCTCATTTTTTCCCACAGAAACAATACAAAGACCAAAAGCAAAAAGCAAGAAACAACCAGCTGGGATTCCTTTGTCCTTCTCCATCAAGAAGAGAGAGAGTAAAGAAAGGGGCAGAGGGCCAAAGAAAGAAAGAAAGACTCTAGCAAAAAGGTCATTGCTTTGCTTCGGTGCTGTGGCTGAAGCTCAGCAAATTTAAGGGTGTTGGGGTAAAAAAGAAAGTCTGCTGCATTGGTGCTCATGTTATGGGTTTGAGGCTTGCAATGTGGAATGTATTAGTAGTAGTGCTGGTGGTGTTGTGTTCTTCTTTAGCTTCTGTAAAAGCCTCCGTGTCTTATGATTCCAGAGCTATTGTTATCAATGGCCAGAGAAGGATCCTCATTTCTGGATCTATTCACTACCCAAGAAGCACTCCTGAGGTAATATACCAAATGTGTTTCATGGCCCTCTTCAAAGTTTCTGTCTTTTCATCCTTATTTACTTTTCTTCATCTGGGTGCTTCTGTAATCTCATGTTCTGTAAGTTCATTTGGTTTTATTGGGTTTAAGTTTGTTTTAATCAAGTGTTGGAATTTTGGGTGTGTTGCAGATGTGGCCAGATCTTATTCAGAGAGCCAAGGATGGAGGACTGGATGTGATTCAGACTTATGTGTTCTGGAATGGGCATGAACCTTCACCTGGAAAAGTAATTTCACAATGGCAACTTCTGTTTTTGATGCTTTATTTTTTGCCTCATGCAATCAAGCAAGTTACCATTCTTGCTCATTTTAATCTTATTTCTTGGTGCAGTACTATTTTGAGGACAACTATGATCTGGTCAAATTTATCAAGCTGGTACAGCAGGCAGGTCTTTATGTTCATCTCAGGATTGGACCTTATGTTTGTGCTGAGTGGAACTTTGGGTAAGAGAATAAATTATGGAACTTCAAGAAATAGCAATATGTGAGCCTAGTTTGCGAGTTGAGCAGAATTTCTTGTTTCAATTCGCAGGGGCTTTCCTGTGTGGCTGAAGTACGTTCCTGGTATTCAATTTAGAACAGATAATGGGCCATTCAAGGTTAGACATAACCATCCTTTTCTTCAGTCGTTTCTTCGATTTAATTAGCTTACACTTTGATCAACATTCTGATTTTCTGAGTTGAATTTTGAAGAATCAAATGCAAAGGTTCACTACAAAAATTGTGAACATGATGAAAGCAGAGAGGTTGTTTGAGTCTCACGGTGGTCCAATTATTCTATCACAGGTAGCTAATCTAATCTGCAGCTTTGGATTTTCCTTGCGAAACTTCTGTTTTTACTTACTCTTCCTGTATGTTTCATGGAGTTGGTATAACTAAGAAAAATATCTTTTACTGTTATCGTCTTGACAGATTGAAAATGAGTATGGTCCCATGGAATACGAAATCGGTGCTCCAGGTAAAGCCTACAGTGACTGGGCAGCTCAAATGGCTGTGGGACTGGGGACTGGTGTCCCGTGGGTCATGTGCAAACAAGATGACGCCCCTGACCCTGTTGTGAGTGTCCCTCTGACTTTTATATTTCTTCACTTTTTCTTCGTTATGTTTCTGGAATCAATCTGTGGATGGAGTTCATGTTATCCATCTTTTTAGTGGGGCTGTTACTCAAGAGTGTGCTGCCTTAGTCTCTTAGAGATATAGTCATAGTAGACTTGATTCACTTGAATTATGGTTTCTCGTTTCACATGGCTGATCTTTCCTCTATCTCTCTCTCCCCCGTCATTATTCATCTTGGCCATTCTTCAAGGTTTTGTTTTTGTCATGATTGAATGATGGCCATGTCCTTTTGTTGTTGTCTTTTTTTTTACTTGGATTGGAAATAATTTGGAATTACTATAGCCTTTTCTCATTTTACAGATGCTGGAGATGCATTTGATTTGTAACTTGATTTGAGAGTCATGTTTGTGGTTTTATTTTCAAGCTATGTTAAAATGCTTTGTTATTTTCCTTGGTGTGGCTTGTTTTAATGTTGTTTTTTTCTGTCTTGTTGCCTTATTTTTTATTTATTTTATCTTGACCAGATTAATGCTTGCAATGGCTTCTATTGTGATTATTTCTCTCCGAATAAGGCTTATAAACCAAAGATGTGGACTGAAGCCTGGACTGGATGGTAAGTTGATGAAGCCTTAGACCTACCACAGAAATACAAAATCAGTTCCATACTGGTTGCAGTTGCCACCTACTCGTAGGTTAATGCTTAGTAAGTAGCTGATAGGCTTTGTACTGCAGGTTTACTGAGTTTGGAGGTCCAGTTCCTTACCGACCAGCTGAGGATTTGGCATTTTCAGTTGCGAAGTTTATACAGAAGGGTGGGTCGTTCATTAATTATTATATGGTAAGGTTATATACAGAAATTACCAAGTTAAACCAAATTCCTGAACATGTCAATAAATGCAATTGCATGGTTTTATGATTCCAGTATCACGGTGGAACAAATTTCGGTAGAACAGCTGGTGGTCCGTTCATTGCCACTAGTTATGATTATGATGCTCCTCTAGACGAATATGGTATGCACATTTCATATGATAAAACGTAATAAACATTTTAATTTGCAGTCTGAATACTTTTTTGAGAAGGGATCACTCATATATTTATGTGCTTTTTATAATGAGAGAAGGGGGGAAGAAGTTCAAATTACAAGTTACTCTGTTGGTGCTGCATGATCCTTTTTGCATTTTGGCATGGTAACCCACACCACATAATGATGTGGTCAGTTGTGATTGGGAACTTGATACTCGTTGCGCTGACTAGATAGTATTTGAACACCATTTTTTTAAGAAATTGGCTACAGTAACAGCAAGTAGCATACCGTTCATCCGAAAGTCCCCTTGTCCTTGTATGAAGAGGAAGACAGTTACCCTGCCATTGATTTACCATTCTCTAGAAAATGATCAAGCTTTGGACAGTGCTCTAGTTGAAAAGAAACTTGTATCTAGTTTGCCTCTATGTTAGTTTATAGGATAAGCTTCCCACTTGAAGGCACAAAAGCTAACTTTTACCATCTCTCACATATTTTAATCACCTTAAAGTGATTGAAGGTCAAATTGGATGTAGTAATTCTGTTTCTACATATATCGTTGCTTGAACATGACAACCTATCTCTTTCTTAATGCAGGACTGTTAAGACAACCTAAATGGGGCCACTTGAGAGATTTGCATCGAGCAGTAAAGCTGTGTGAACCAGCTCTAGTTTCAGGGGATCCCACTGTTACACCACTTGGAAACTATCAAGAGGTAAGCTATTTATGATACTTTGAAACATATAATCTTTTTGGTTTTACATGGACTCTATATTAAGCTAGCTTCTGGTTCATCACATAGGCTCATGTATTCAAATCAGAGTCTGGAGCTTGTGCCGCATTTTTGGCAAATTACAACCGCAGATCATTTGCAAAAGTGTCATTTGGGAACATGCATTACAACCTGCCTCCTTGGTCTATTAGCATTCTTCCTGACTGCAAGAACACAGTTTATAATACTGCAAGGGTGAGGGAATTTTTTTTGATACATCAATTATGTACTGTAAATTTCTAGCTCTCTTTAATAATTTTTTTAACCTGTCTTTATGACTTCATGTGGCATAAGAATCTTCTGACGGTATTTATCTGAAGTTAGATTCTTCCTTTCTGGAACTTTGTCTATAATATCCCTCATTTTTTTTACCAATGTGTACAGATCGGTGCACAAAGTGCACAGATGAAGATGCCCCGTGTTCCTGTTCATGGAGGATTCTCGTGGCAAGCATACAATGATGAGACTGCTACTTATAGTGACACTTCATTCACAACGGCTGGATTGTTGGAGCAGATAAATACCACCAGAGATGCCACTGATTATTTGTGGTACATGACAGAGTGAGTAATATATCTCTACCAGTTTTCTCCGTGAATCTTGTCCCAAGGGAAACACCCTTGACTGATTTATATGACACATCCATTTCTATTTTCAGTGTTAATATTGACCCCAGTGAAAACTTTTTGAGAAGTGGAAGCTATCCTTTACTCACAGTGTTATCAGCTGGTCATGCTTTGCGTGTGTTCATCAATGGTGAACTTGCAGGTAGGCAACATAACAATTATGTTTAGTGTTTGGGCTATGCTACTTCAAGACAGTGCTCCAATTATATGATATACTATGCAATGAAAGCATGGACGGCATAAAGTGACATGTGATGTATAGACTTATGTGGTATATATAGTCATACACTATATAAACTTATTTAGGTATACCTGTATTTATAAGTTCAGGTGTCACCCTCATCTTGTTCTCAAACACAAGTATCAGTACTTTAGTAGGCAACTGCCAACAGTGTTTGTCTGATAGCTCTAATTTTGTAAATATTTCTCCCCATTAACATATTACCGATTTTTACTCAGGAACTGCCTATGGAAGTTTAGAAACCCCAAAACTAACATTTAAGCAAAATGTGAATTTAAGAGCTGGTATCAACCAAATTGCGCTTCTAAGCATCGCTGTTGGTCTCCCGGTAAGTCTCTCTATCTCTCTCTCTCACTCACACACACACACACAGCCCCAAAGCATTTTGATTGACTTTCTATTCTTTGGTTTGATTTCAGAATGTGGGGCCACATTTTGAGACATGGAACGCTGGCATTCTTGGCCCAGTGGTGTTAAGTGGTCTCAACGAGGGAAGGAGGGACTTGTCATGGCAGAAATGGTCTTATAAGGTATCATAGAATCGACTCTACCTACTCTAATTTCCTCGGCATGTTGGAGACTCATAAATTGTATTTCGTCATTCAGATTGGGCTTAGAGGAGAAGCCTTGAGTCTTCATTCGCTGACTGGGAGTTCCTCAGTTGAGTGGACTCAGGGATCATTGGTGGCACAAAGGCAGCCACTTACATGGTACAAAGTGAGTATGCCAAATTTCAACTGCTACTTAAATGTTCGATTCTGGATATTATAATATAATCGATACTAAAATCTGTCCTTGTAATGGTTGTAGACGACTTTCAATAGACCAGCTGGAAATTCGCCATTGGCTTTAGATATGGGCAGCATGGGCAAAGGTCAAGTATGGATAAATGGGAGGAGTATTGGACGCCATTGGCCTGCTTATAAAGCATCTGGTAGTTGTAGCCAATGTAATTATACCGGAACATTTGATGAGAAGAAATGCTTAAGTAACTGTGGGGAGGCTTCCCAAAGATGGTAAGTTAACAATTAACTTAATTGGACCTATGTTTATGCTTAATAAGAGTAACTGGCAAACTGGTTATGTTTTAATAACTTCAGGTACCATGTTCCTCGTTCATGGCTGAACCCAGCAGGCAATCTGTTGGTTGTGCTAGAAGAGTGGGGTGGCGATCCAAATGGGATATTCTTGGTTAGAAGGGAAGTAGATAGTGTATGTGCAGATATTTATGAGTGGCAACCAAATCTTCTGAGTTGGCAAATGCAAGTCTCAGGAAAGATCACTAAACCTCTAAGGCCTAAAGCACATTTATCATGTGGCCCCGGGCAGAAAATATCATCAATAAAATTTGCTAGCTTCGGAACACCAGAAGGGGTTTGTGGAAGCTTCCGGCAAGGAGCCTGTCATGCTCACAAGTCTTATGATGCATTCCAAAGGGTACACTATCTATCTCAAATAATAGCTGTTCTTTCCATACAACTAATAAATATGGTAGCAACTATGCCAAGTTAGTTCCTTTGAACTTTTGAAATTGATTCCAATTATCAGCTCTTTCCCGGCAAGGGGGTCTCTTTATACCATTTAGCAATAAAAATAAAAAAACTTTGTTCTTGCAGAATTGCATTGGACAGAACTCATGCGCAGTATCCGTATCACCTGACAATTTTGGAGGGGATCCATGTCTAAATGTCATGAAGAAACTCTCCGTGGAGGCCATTTGCAGCTAAGTGATTTTGAGTCTCAAAAGTACAGGAATGAAGGTCTATATATTGATTTCTTCACTCTTACATGCCACCACAGCAAATTCAGTTAATTATCGTCAAGTAAGTTAAATCTGCAACACAAAATCATTGCAGCCATTCAATTTTTGGCTTCTTTTCCGAGGTGAAGTTGTACAAATATACAACACACCCCCATGGTTGGAAGCAGCCTATTATATATAGAGTTTGTAATGACTGGGAGAGTCTGGAAAGCTTTGTGTATATATATTGTCCTCTGATTTTATGGTGCCCTGCAAGCTACAGAGAATGTGGAATGGAAGAGTGGATCGGAAGCACATCGAGATGATATTTGAGTCCATGTGCAATTGTTTTAGTTTTAGAAGGGGAAGCATCTGGCTTCCAAGTAATTTAAGTAGTTTCAATTTCAACTTGGGAAGCAATTGCTTCGGTTGCTTCATTATTGAAGTCATCTGTATGAATGTTTTCAATGGTAATGTAATAGCATCAGAGCATTACAATCAAACTCTCAGTAATACAGTACAATTTTACTTTCTACTACATTTTAGAGTAGAGTGGTAGTAGGTGTCATGTGTGACAAAGAGAGTTTGTTATAGAATTCACCAAAAACGACACCTCCTCCTCACCTCAGTTTCCTCCATACAAAAGCAAAGTGAACAAGACTTCACATTTCATTTTACACATAAAGCTTCAAACTTTGAAAGCCAACAGTTAACCCATCACTCACTCAATCCCAACGCACAGTGTGTGACTGTGTGTGAATGACGACGACGCTTTTCCATGGCCTCCGCCGCGCATTTCTGTTTTGAAGTGTCATCACCACCCATGTCCGATTTGGGCCTACTCGTCTTCTTTTTCGTCCTCGTCGCCGTGCCTCTGTTTTTGTTCGTCAAGCTGAGGAGAACAGAGCTCAGGCTACAGACCCAGAGCGACCTTAATGAACTCAAGCGACTTCTATCCGATACTCTAACCACCACCAAAACCCATCTGAAAGCCCGAAACGACGACGACGGGTCGGGTGGAAATGCGAGACCCAAGAAGAAGAAGAGGAGGGCGAATAAGAAGTGTGCGTCGCATTTGAAATCAGAAGAGGATGACTGCGGCGATGGAGGAGGTGAGGAAGAGGAGTCGGGTTGTCGGGTCAAGAAGGCGGATGTGGTGTGTTTCTACCCGTTTACGTCATCCACTAGTGCAACGCAGAGGAAGATTAAGAAGCAATATGATGAGCTCATGAAGTGCAATGTGTCCAACAAATTGACACTTCCTCAGGTATCTTCTTCAGTTTTGGCCTCTAAAATTCTATAAACTTTTGTTTCTTTATTAAGTTTTGTGTATATATATTTGTTTGACAAGGTAGTGAATGTAGTGAGTAATAATGTATGTGGTTTGAGTTGTTGGTATTGGCTTGATGATGTTGTTACTTGTTCTGTTGAGTTACTTGTGGAAAATGTGAGAGATGAAGAATTTCATGTTTAAGCAATTAGATTTTTGCATGTGCTGATATAGAAATATAAGAGAGAGTCAGTTTTTACATGTGAGACAATGATGAGCTTTGTTTCTATTTTAATTTTATACTGAAGCTGATGAATTTGACTTTTGATATGTGAGATTAGGCTGCTCTTGAAAATAATCCAAGCTGGGGAGTGAGCTTTGATTTGATTTGTTAATATAAAAGAATTGTTTGCAAACTTTAGCTTCAGCTTATACCTTAATGGTCATATTCAGTTCAGGTTTGAGGTAGATACTAATAAAGACTAGCTTAGTTTCGCCAATGACTTCTGGGACTTTGTCCATTCTGTGTTCGTTGAGAAATTTGATTGCTGAATAGAATCTGAATCAGATAACTTGAGCCTAAGAGAGGTTACAGCCTTGGGTCATCATGTTGTGTTCTAGTCAACTCTAGTGCTGTAAACATTACCATATTTAGAGCATGTTTTCAAATGAATGAAGTGAGATCCTTGTGTCATCCACACTATTATTATGCGAGCAATGTTTTGAGCTTTTCAGTTGAGGTTTGTTAGACGTGTTTTTGCGCAAAAAATGGATGATAATTATAAAAGTACAGATAGCCACGCACTCTGATTTAAATACACGCATAAGCACCTGCATTGGTAACTCTTCGTCTTATGGTAAATGCAGGTTGGACAGTTTGCTACTTGCTTGATTGAGGCTAGAAATGAACTACAGAACAAGTATGTTCTCAAGTTATTTCAAAGAAGTTAAACCCTTCTCCTTGTTTTCCATTTTCAGTATTATATATGAAGTGTGCAATACTATCTGTCACTGTTTTTAGAATTAATTGGTGACCATCCTCTCATACAGGGCTGATGCCATTCAGCGTAAATTCACAATAAGAAAGGCTTTACTATACAAGGCAGATAGATCTTCTTTTGACCGCCTTCGGAAAGAGGTTGGCTGACTATGTTTATTTTATTTTTCTACTTTTCTCTTTGGGATTTGGTAGTTAGTCAGGTTAACCCAAGTACCAAGTACAGTACTTGGATCATTTTTCAAGAGGACTTATGAAATAAATTTTCAGATATGCAAGCTAGAGTTAGAACAGAAAGGATTAGAAGAGGATGCATCTGTCTACAATTGGCTCCAACAACAGCTTAAGCTTTCACCAGCATACAAGAAGGTATTCACTATAATCTCATTTGTAGTTTAAGATAAATATTTTAGACATCTCTTGGGGTGATGCCTGCATTTGATTTTTTGGGCGTTATTTGAATTCTTATCAGGCCTTCTCTTAAAGTTATGACCAATGAAGTTTGGACTTTCTTTTTATACGAATAAAACCAGTATTGAATTTCAGAATGTTATTAAATTGTGTTTACTTACAAGAAGAAACTGAATGTTTACCCGTTATCATGAAAGATGCTTGAAATTAGTGCCAGTCTGGAGTCAAAGACCAAATCCAGAGAGCAGATAGAGAGCAAAGACGTGGAATTTACTGGAATTTCATTTGAAGATTTCCTAGCTCAAGAAAAGAAAGATTCATTCTGGTTGGTAGCTCATATATAAGCTCCATCGTTTCTCGAAATAACTAGATCCTGGTCCAATTATCCTTTGACAAGACTTTACATTTATATGATTTTTCTGGCTCTTTCGTTGCAGGCAGAAAAACATGAAATCAAAAACATGCTCAAGCTGATGACAGGGATTTCAACTTCCTCGTGTGGCTCTTTCAGTCGAAGCCGATGACTAGGTACCACTATAGATTTCCAGAGTAGCTGATACTTTTCCTTTTTTTCTTCAAAGGATAGATAGTCATGGATTTCACACGACTTGAATGTGTATACAAGGATTTTGAGTGATTACACACTTACAAGCTCCTGGCTTTCCAAATTTTTGTACGTTCTCTCCATTGTCGATTGTGACTGAATATACATAGTAACTAGGACATGGCATTATTTAATCCCAAGAGAAACTAGAAACATTCATGAGCTGCTATTATACATGCCCAAATTATAGTTGCAAACATTTGGACGATAATTGGAGACCTAAACAAAAGGCATAATTGGAGACCATGAACCTTAAAAGTTAGAAGCTTAATGTTACAGTGCTAGACTGCGAGCTATAGCTGTGAAGCATTGTAATTATTCTGTTGCACAACAGCTTCCCACTGACATTCCAAACTTCCATTCTCCATAAACCCAAAAAGAGCTAGTTCAGGTCAACTTCAATACAGTCCAGTTCCTCAAATCTTCAGTAAATATAGTTCCAGAACTCCACTAATCTTCAGTACGTGTTCCAGGACTGAAATAAATAAACTATGCAGTGGAATGGCACATTGCAAGATAAAATTTACGTGATATTTGTTGTTCTCTTCATAGGAGAAAACGTAGTTTTCAGAGTTAAAGAGTCTCAGATAGTACAACAGAAAGGGAGTTCTTCATTATGGTATTGATAAATTGCTGGTTTTCTTACAGATCGATAATGGCAGCTTTTAAGTACTATAAGCTACAAGTTCATGTACAGTATTCATAATATAAACCTAGAAAGCATAGTAGCTAGGCATTGATTTGGCTCGATGGTAGTCATGGTACTGTATAGTGTATCTGATTATGCAGTGGGGTAAGAGGCTGCCATTGCAATTCCACAAAGACCTTCTTGTGCATCAACATCTCTCTGCATTCTTATGTATCCTTGTTCACCCCATTGTGTCCCCCATGAGTTCTTCACCAACCAAAACTTAGTCCCATCAGTGCTGACACCATAACCAACAGCAGTAACACCGTGGTCTAGGCTTGTTCCGCAAGTTCCTGTGAAAACACCACCGGAGTAGAACTGGAAGGCCGATCCGCTAGCATCAATGGCAACAGAAATAGGTTGATTAGCAACAGCCTGGAGAAGGGCACTTTCACTATTTGCTGGCACATCTTCATGGCCTGTTATCGACGCTGCATGGCTCGCTTCCTTCTTGGCATTGCATGTACCATCAGCACCCGTATAGGGGTAATTAGCCTCGGTACTAAGTCCGTGATTTTGGTTGATGAAATCAAAAGCATTGTCCATCAATCCACCCTCACAACCTTGGTCTTGACCATTCACATCACAATCAACCAGCTCTTGCTCAGACAAAGAGATGAGTTTACCTGTTGTAAGTTGAGTGATGCCTTCCATGGCTGCCACTGCTGAGAATGCCCAACAACATCCTGTATTTGTATATGACACATTAGTAACCACCCAGCTAGACCGAAAAAATGGGAGTGGTACATTTTTATCTATAAATAACAATTAGCTAGATGTTTGGTCACGTACCACATTGGCCTTGGTCCTTGACTGGGGTTACAGCTCCTTTCTGCCTCCAGTCCATTGAAGCTGGGACGGTTGCATTTTCATATCGGAAAGAAGTGACCTTTGAGGAACACTCATGCCCCTTGAATCGATTTCTCGAGGCTGTGAACTCTTCATTGGTAAGGTCTGCAAATTGATTGACACTTAACTTGTAAGGTTTGCTTGCATCTTTGTTGGAAGATACTATAAATGCTACATTTTCCTTGTATATATTGAAGCGCTCCTCCTTCTCATTCATGTCAGTGTAGACACGTCCATAACGAGCCATCCATTGCTCGTATCTTGCATACATTGATGATGCATCTTGCAGAGTCCGCGAAGTGGCTTCAGAAGACCAAGCTCCAAACATGACAATCAAGGCCAAACACATGCATTTTCCCAAGTTGAAGAACTCCATTGTAAGCGGATGAGATGAATATGATGTAGTAGTTAATATGAACTGATGATCGAGCTTGTATACAATGAAGTGGTAGACTGCTATGTTTATATAGAGAAGAGAATGGTCTTGCGAGCTTCCTTGCCCAAAACGTTGATCTGCAATATTTGTACGTACGTGCCCCATAAAATGTTCTGATAGGGGCTATTTGCCGATTATATAATTTGATGTAAAGGTAAGTTAGTTGCCAAAGCTACATATATGTGGTGCCTTCTCTCTTTGAACAAAACTCTAAATATTTGTCTGATAGCCAAATTCTAATATTGCAGTATCGTGCCGATGTGAAGTTCTAAAATTTGGCATTCAGTATTCGACTAATTATAATATATGAGCAAGTCAATATAATTTGAGAATGTTACAAACATTACAACTCTTCTGTCTCTTTTCTGTATAAGTGAAATCTGGGTGCTTGAATTTGCCAAACTAACTCAAGAGTGTTGAAGTATGAATTTAATGAATTTTCACTTTTGATAATCCGTAAAATATTTGAGCATGGATGCCCCAAGTATAATCTTTTGTTGGATTTTTAGGTTTTCACTGACCTACATGGTAATTATATTGTCTGCTTTGGTAACTGGTAGCAATTGAGCACCTATTCGCCAAATTGGCTTTGCGCAGGAGATTAACTAGTTAAAGAGGCATAAGTGAAACAAAACCATTGCAGTTTCACCAACATTATAACTTTGATAAGTGCTGCTGCCTTGTACAGATGATGACCATAGGCAAACACCATAACAACACACACATTAGCAACACAGTTTCTGATAGTACAATGTCAACAGGCACTATTAAACACAGCTACGTATCTCAACTACCACAATCATATATCAAGCACTAGGATATGAATCAAAATGCCTCATACCACCACTGGAGCTGGGTTTCACCTGATGTTAAAACAGAACGCTTCCAACTAACTTTGTTGTGCTTCATGCGGCTATGTGTAACGGAAAAGAGAGAGAAAATGCAGATGCAAGCAGAATCACAGCCCAACAAGCTGAAGATTAACATATGTACTTATACTAGAGTGGTCACCCGCGCGGCCAAGCCGCGGTTTGTCGTCAAAGTAAGATAAAAAAATATATAGAGTTAAATTTTACTTAGGAATTAAATGATCGTGCATCATAATACATGAAAAGTTATAGACCATAATTTCCACAAAAAATTATTCATTTTCATTAGACCATGAATATTAGTGGTCCAATTTATGAAAAAAAATTGTTCTAAGAAGTAGAGTTTTATCAATGCTATACAAAAATAACCCCAACTTCTCCATAAATTGTTATAAGAAAAAAAAAATGCTTTGGCTTGCTTGTTCCAATAATAATGTTGGAAGATCCAAATGTTTCTATTGCAAAGCATGCACATAAATGAAGCAAATGCTCACAAATTCAGCCGTAAAAAATAAATATATTATAATGAAACCTTTACTTTTACAACCGCCGCAAAAACAACTCTTAAAGCTTAAAAAACATCTAAACACCACCACCAAAAAAGAGAAGATCTCTATCTAAACTAATTGGGGCCTTATCATAGCTGCATTACAGAAAAATATATATTATGATATAAAAGTCCTTGAAGCAGTCTAATTTGCCCATGGAAAGCAGTCTAATCATAACCACATGACATTCATCCCATCCCTAGGTGACAGCCTACGCCTGACCACATGACATTCATCACATCTCTAGGTGACAGCCCACACTCTGGCGCAATTTCTGGATTAAGTGATAAGATTTATGAAGCGCAATTATTGTCGTGTAAATATTACCTATTTAAAGATGAACGTCGATTTGTAATAGGCCTAGTTAATAAATGTTGCAGTAAAAATAAGAAAACCTGCGGCATATGTACGTTTTTAGTCCTCAAGTGCTTGAAACATGAAAACATCTACTTTACATTACATTCACATAGAGTTGACAACAGAGATAATTTACATGATGATACAACGGTAGGAAGATGGATAAAAGCTACATATTACAGCATAATGAGACCTGACATGAACATTTGTAGCAAATATTGTCTCATTTTGCAAAAATGTTACTATGTGGAGTTTGATTCAGTGTGCCCTGATCAGTACTATACAAAAACTTCATCTTCTCTTTAAACTGTTGTTGCATCAAGAATAGCAGTCACCTTGGCTACTGGCTACCATACTATGGTCATATCATATAAGGTAGTGTGCTTTGCTGTAGAAAATTTGATATAGCATTCATGACCCATATACACATTGTACCCGCAAGGCTTTCCATGTAATATTTTCACTTACATATATAAACACCCAAAAATAAACAAACCTTATAACATTATTACTAAAAAATTGAAACGCTAGAGAGGAGCATTACCACAAATTACTGCATCACTTTTCTCGAATGTATATTAACCCAAACAAACTATAAACTTCACTGGAACAATTTACAACTACACAAACATGAACATTATAGCAAATATTTCTTTCCTAGATAAAAAATTAAGTGAGACAGTGTATAAAGTAAATTCAAACTTTGATCAGTCCCATTGTATAAATGACAAACATCCAGTGAAATAATATTTTTAACAAAGCACTCAAAATGAACCTTTGAACCTCTCTATAGGTTGTAGAAAAAGAATAAAAAGAGAAAATCATTAACTCGAAAGAGCTTTGAAACGTCGCAGAGACTCAATAAAACAAAATTGAATAAACCTGCATAAGCCAATGAGATAAAGCTTTCAAACACCCATATAATAGAGAGAAAAAAGAGAAAATGGAATTATAATAGATTCTCGACCTGAAAGACAAAATAGATAAAACGACATACAAAAGATAAAATTCTAGTTGAAGTTAATTGTGAACATGTTGTATTCTAACTTGTCAACATTGATTGACTATGTAAATATAATGCAAACATATACTAAATCTTGTAATGAAGAAAAGAAGAATGAAGACCAACTCAATGAAGACCAACTCAGAAAATAGTACTCGTGGTTCCCAACCTAATAAGATTCTCCTAATTGCTTGTGACGGAGAGAACGAATCGGATCTCTAAGAGACGGACTGACCAAGAGAGTGTCAAAGGATTAGATAGGTATTACCGATGTAGAGAAGCGATCAGAGAGCAAGAGAGGTAAGGTAAGCCCGAGAATTATTGGTTCAACTAAGACTCATCGCTCTTGATTCCTGCAGTTTCAGAATCGGATCAAGTGAAAGCAAAGCGAGAGTTGAAAATCAGATTGAGGTGTTGAAATCATGGTCGATTCGGGGTGGTCGTTCAACTGAGAGAGACCGAGAAATATAGAAGATAAGGATGACATGAGAGGCTGAATTTTTTTTTAAAAAGAATAAAAATTGCATTACGCAACTGAAGTTGTACAACAGATTACAAGTACTGTAGTTATCCCTTGTGGCTAACTACAACTCAAGAAATGCAGGAAACATAAGAGTCTTCCTAACTAATTATTTACAACCTGAATACATCTTTTAAGAATAAAATACATGTAACTGTTGGGAAAGAAGTGACAAATTGTATCACTTCCTCAATCAAATAGTCTTGCATCCATCGATAGAGCACAAAGAAGCAAATGTCTCCAAACTTGCAGAAGTATAGAGAGATGAATAAACCAAGCAAGGGGGACTACATCATTTTGCTGAAAGCCTTTAGACAATCCTTTGAAATTTACCAGCGATAATTAATCCAAGACACAAGCCCAAAAGCATGAATACGTACTCTATAATCGGCAACTGCAGATGCATTCAACTTACTGACTAGAGACAATGATGTGAAACCAATAGAGTACGTCCAAGTACACTATTCCAATGTTGCAACGTACACCATGCCGTAATATAGGTCTCACGAACCAATAGATAGAAGCCACTGCAAATAAACAGTAGGAATGCCATCCAAATAGCTCTTCACATTAGTAAAATAACTGTATCACACAACACTTCTCCATTGTTGTCTGATAGGTGAATTTGCTGTTGTCTATCTAAGAGTTGTCTGATTCAATTTTTTCAGACAACGTCATTTCACCATTGCGTGATTATCTTTCTAAAAACAGTGCACTACAAAATGTGTGTTGGTGTGATAGTTTTTACAAATTCAGCTTGTGTAGAAACAATGTTGTGTGATAATCTTTCCAAAGATATCATTTTTAATAAAGTTGTTAAATGATCTTCTTACAACAAGTGCTATTAACACTTTATTGTATAAATTTAAATAGACCATGAAGCTTTTGGTAGATGATGTTGTCTGATTTTGATATGAACCTTTTTGTATTGCTTGTTGTTGTTAAACGATTCGAAAGATTACAAAATTTTAGAGAAAACTGCATTTAAAAGGTATATAGTTGCATACTCACATAGTAATAGCATCCTATGAATTGTTACAAATTCAGACACCAAACACATGTAAAAGTTATCATTTTCATATCCAAATTAGAATCCATATCTAACAAACTAAAGTTACACAAGAACCAACTAAGTAAAGTCTATTCTACTTAAAAATACAATACAAGCTAGCCCATGTTGTTATGATCAAAGACTACACAAAATGGACTAGGAGTTGGAAAATCTGTACAAAGTCGAAAAATGACTGAAACACAGTCTACCAGCACAAAAATACTCTACAAGCCGACCCGCTCTTCTCTACTTGAACCAGTAAGAGACCTAGTAGCGTGTCTATAATCAATAACCACCCAAGATAGTTGTACGAAATAATAGATCGGTAATGTCTCAAACTAATAAGACTTTGAGAAGGAGTTATACTACATTGCATTAGATACTTGAAAAAAACCTTGACAAGCACCTATTCTCGATAACAATCCGGCATATTCCTAAAATTTGTGTAAATTATTTCCCCATAAAAAGAAACCTAGTGTCCCCATCATTATAACAAAAAACTACTCCCATTTTGTCCATCCGAGAGCCAAGGACACTGAGGATGGGCCGCGCTAGCAAGAAACCCCGTCAAGGCATTTGGAGCTTTCCACACACACTAGAACATGATACTTCGCACTCCCTTCCCCTTTCAAACATTCTAAAGAAACTACAGGGCTCTTTAGAATCATTGGTGGCATTTGCCCAGTATCACAATCTTCGCATCATTGGTGTCGTTTGCCGAGTTTCTCGTTAGCCTCTTCTTTTTCAGCTGTCCGAATGAGTTAATCCGCGACGGTGAAGGATTAAGAGGAAGAAAGAATCGGGCTCGATCGAGGTCACCTCTTTTTTCTTGCCAACGATCTTGCAGGAGGCGTCTTCATTAAGCAAGAATTGAAGACGCTTGGAGATCTAATGAGTTGAGCTGCCACGAATAGGACTTTCGAATGACGGTCAGATCGAGGGGCCAGTTGAAGCTTCAGTCCCTGTGCATGTATTCTCTCGAAAACATTTTTGGCTTCTAGTTTCTTCTGTTTGTATGCGAGAGAGAGGCCGAGATGATAAATGGACGTTCTGATCTAATGTTATATCTAAAATGGAGGGTTATGATAATGCAAAAAATTATAATAAAATATATATAATAAATAACAAGTCAAATTGAAAGTTGACTTTATATATCTTGTCGTATTAAACATTGACATACAACATGCATATAATGAGGTTATATGAATAACTTGAAGAGACAACTGAGCAAAATGTTGATTGTGCCTGAGAGACAATAAAGAGAATAACAAAGTTGTCTGAAAAAATACCTCACACAACAACAAAATTATGTAGTTGTCTGAGTGTGCCAAAGAGACAACACACATGTATGAAGTTGTCTGATTGCCACTAATTCACTGAAGCAGTATACATGTTGTGTGAAGTGCAAAAGTACATAACATCGCAATGTGAAATATTCCCTAATTGTGTGAATTGCAAATCACACAACGGGGTTTTAGTCGATATTGTGTGATTTTTTGGGACAACAACAAAAAGGTCTTGTGTTGTCTGTTACGAGTTGTTTGATTGAGTTTTTCTACTAGTGATAATTAATCCAAGACACAAGCCCAAAAACATGAATACGTACTCTATAATCAGCAACTGCAGATGCATTCAACTTACAGACTAGAACCAATAGAGTACGTCCAAGTACCGTAGCATACTATTCCAATGTTGCAACGTACACCATACCGTAATATAGGTCTCACGAACCAATAGATAGAAGCTACTCCAAATAAACAATAGGAATTCCATCCAAATAGCTCTTCAGCATTTTAACAAAACCATAACGTTACACCATAAGACAATTGTCGTGCTCCTTAAATTAAACTTTCATGGTTCTCTTGGAATTTCAATCAAAGCTACTCAATGGTGTTTTTCAATATGTTCATCCATCTTCCAGCGAACTAATAAACCATGCTTTTCTAGATATTCCACATCTCAAAGTAGCTACCATGGGTGAATTTCAGTACATGTCATGATTAAGTACTCAAGTGGCAAAAAGCTCTTGTTTACACATCTTACTCAGAGAACTTAGTGGTACTACACAACTTTGTAGGAACAAGGTAGAACCTTCTGGTCTCATTGAACAAAAGGAGTTGTTAGCATCAGCCAACTATGATTTAAGCTCCTACATCCTAGCAGATATTAGCAAAAGTAATGCTAGAATGTCTCGTCTTGCCTCTCATCGTGAAGGAGATTGGAATCAAACTCCCGAAGTGAAAGGTAGATCCAACAACGTATGTACATGCATGCTTGATTGGACAAATTTGAATAAAGAATTCAAATTTGATTGATAGCCGCAAGAACACAACTGCCTCTCAAAATTTGACGAACACAGTGTGGGCTGACAATTCCCCAACTAGATGCCCAGTTGGTTATGTAGATTTATGTTGGTAACACAAGGCTTTTTTTAATGAGGTGTAAAAGATGTTGAACCATGAAAGAAATATTAAACTGATAGGTAGGGCTGACGAAAATGTAGTTCCGCGAAATCAACAATCGTTATTGAAGGCAAGGATATGATCTGTCAAATAAGGCCTAAAAAGCCCATAATATATTGAAGCCTGACCTAGGGCTGTTAATACCGAACCGAAAACCGGAAAAAAAAATCGAACAGAAAACGAACCGTAACCGAAAAAACTGAAATCGAACAAATACCGAATTGAAAAACAAAAAAATCGAATCGTTTGAACCGAAATGAATAAAATGACGTCGTTTTACAAGTGTCAATCAAGTTTGATGTTGTTGGGGTATGTTGTTGAATAACTCTCTTTGTCCCATATGAAAGTAGTATTTGGTATGTGCCATAGTTTGATACTTAACAATGATTATTGGGGTTCTTGTAGGTTTAAGAAAATGAAAGCTAAGTTGCCAAAGAAAAACCCCATAGCTGAGAATGTGAGAATGGTGGACAAGTTGAGTATAATTTGAGAATGGATTTAATTGAGTGTTTTTATGTGATATTTGGATTGTATTTTTATTTGGATGGACTGTAGATTGTTTTAAACTTGGACTATGGAGTGTGGACTTTGGTTTATGTTTGTTGATGTTTGAAACTTTGAATTTGTGATGTAATCTTTCGGTAAACATTTGGCCATTTGTTATGGTTTGAAACTTTGAATGTGTGATTTGTGACTAATTATATTTGTTGTAATTTGATTCAATTTGACATAAACTATGTTTCACACTTTCACAAAGTTATTGAAAAAAGTAGCTAATGAAGATCTTCAAATTTTCGAAACTAATAGAAAAAAATAGTATTTTTTTAGAAAGTTTTTTTTATTTAAGAAAAACCGAGAAAAATACCGAACCGATTTTTTGTAAAAAAATCAGGAAAACCAAATCAAACCGAACCGATTAAAAAATACGATTCAATTTTCGGTTTGGCCTAATAACCGAATTGTTTGTACCGATTAATAGCCCTAGCCTAACCCATATTTGACAAGGGCAAATCTGATGTATCAGATAACCACCAAACAAATAACTGTCCCAAAAACTGGTGGATAATTGACTAAAAACCGTCACCGCCCTGACAACCATGAACCACCAAATTCATGGAGGAGATCCGCCGCAAACTTGAAAAAGAGTTCTAACTTTCAAAACTTTACGTCGAGATTTGTGAGTTTGAACAAGACAACATGACCGGGCCGCTTCAACTCTTGCCATGAGCAAAGACGCATGACGTGTTGATGATGTTGCACGCTATGTTTGATCCAATTGTATAATATTTCAGGATTGATTCTCCATCTTTCAATACCAAAATTAGCATGCTAAAAGTTGTGAGACATTCAACACTTGAAAAAACGCTTATGGTGATATGTCATATGTGGCGCCTGAAAGATTCAGATTGAAGTACAAGACACGGGGATGAGAGGGTGATGAGATTTCAAATTCATTAACTGCTGGAAGAGATCCATTTGAAGTATCAACGCCTGAATATGAGACAAACAATGCTCCAAAACTGGTATACAGCTTTGTAAACTTCAAATAATATACACCAACATAGAGCGAGCCTGAATATGGAACAAGCAATGCTCTGAAACTGATAGATTTGAGACTCTGGGGCAGTGAGACCGGAAGACTATGTTGCTTTGACATCTTCGACCATGCTTAAAATGCAAATGATGAGAAGTTGTTAATTGCCACCATTGGAACCAGTTGTCTCTTGTTCATCTATTGATAACAAAACCTTTAGGGATTGCTTCACTTTCAAAAATTAAAATAGAGCAATCAACATGCATCGTTTACAATGACTTGTACGTGAGGAACTCAGACCTTGGAAGACCTTGCCGCCCTGACATAGAAAATCTAGAATGTGAGATTAACTAATTAATCATCAAAGGCCACTCATGATAGAAGTAGAAAAAAAAATTAAAAAAACATTCATAAAAAAACTCAAAAACAATTGCAAGAAAGTGAGAAAGTGAGACGCGGGAAAACTCCTCTATGAACCATTCATGTGAGTCCATGACTGAAGATGATAACAATTGAACTTTCTCCCAGACGGAGGATTCATCCAGGTAACTATCTGAAAACCAGACACAATCTCTTCATAATGAATGAATGAAGAGAGAACAATTAAATAACTGTCTGGAGATCCGGACACACTCTATTGTTTTAATTCATGTGCCAAACTCTCCCAAACAAATCCGGAAGCGGAGGTCGTGTCCCTTTCTCCCAAGACGTTCAAGCAAGCAAAATCAATGAGATTGTGACTGGATTGAAACGGATAAATAGGGAGACCAGCAGCACGCTTCGCACGCTCGCTCTTTTCAAAATGACCAACAGGAATGTGAAGAGTTGTTATATAAGACATTTACCAACTGTTGGTAGTTTACTTTTATGATAATGATGTAGAGCGATAATGATGTAGAGCGATAATGATATATAGAAGCAGCGACAAGCTAAAACTACTTACTACAGTAGCACAACAAAACAGAAGGAAATAAAGCCCTAACCTACAATAAACAGAAAAAAGGCTTGTAAACGCCAATGGATAACTGAATTCCCTTCTGCTTTCTCAAGTAGCCTCATTTTTCATCTCTCTCACATGCATCTTTAGATCAGTCGATCTTCACGGAGGAGTAGATCTTCCGAACAAACCAGAAGCATGCGTAGAAGCCAATGGTTCCAGTCAGGACAAAGAAAGCATAAGAAACGATTAACATGTACCCAAAGTAAAGGACCCCAGAAACAAACTTCGTGATCTCCAACTTGGTGAAGAAGTAGAAACCAGAGTAGAGGAGAAGGTAAAGGGCAGACGAGCCAGCAGTTAGGTATGACCTCCACCACCAGTGATAATCTTCACTGCACAGCTGGAAGTAGCAGAGTACCATCGTGATCTCCGCACATGTGATTAGAAGGATGACAAACACGATGAAAAGGAACCCGAAGATGTAATAGAACTGGTTCAGCCAAATTGATGTCAAAATAAAGAACAGCTCAATGAAAACAGCTCCAAATGGAAGAATACCTCCAATGAGTATAGAGAAGACTGGTTTCATATACCAAGCCTGCTCTGGAACCTGCCGTGGAATTTTGTTAGTCTTTACAGGGTCTTCAACAGCTGGTTTTTTGAACCCCAAATAACTACCCACAAAGACCAAAGGAACCGATATTCCAAACCATAAGCAGACCAAAGCAAACATTGTCCCAAATGGCACAGCCCCAGAAGATTTCTCCCCCCAAATCAGGGCATTCAACACAAAGAAGACACCGAAAAGAATTCCTGGAAACATAAATGCAGTCTTCAAGGTGTTCCTCTTCCATTCTGTACCCTTGAACATCTTGTACAATCGTGCAGATGAATAACCGGCAAATAAGCCCATGAAAACCCACAACAGAACCATGGCAGTCATAAGACCCCCTCGGTTAGAAGGAGACAAGAAGCCGAGCAATGCAAATATCATAGTTACAAGTGTCATTCCAAAGATCTGAACGCCTGTACCAACATAGACACAAAGTAAATTGGAATTGATCGGGGCCCGGAAAACATCTCCATTCACAAGTTTCCATCCAGTTTCTTCTTGAGCCTCATCTTGTGTATCCAACTGATTATAGTTGGCGATATCTCTGTATAAAGTTCTCATCATGATCATCGCCACCATACCAGATAAGAAGAGAACAATCATCAGAGAATTAATAATTGAGAACCAGTGGATCTGATCATCATTCATGAGGAGGTATGTGTCCCAACGAGATGCCCATTTGATATCACTTTCCTACACACACATAAAGAGAGAAAGCAGAAGTTTATAAGTACTAAACAAGCAATAGAAAAAAGGTCAAGAGTTGAAAAAGAAGAGAAGTAAAAACAAACAACTACTTGTACCTTAAACGAAACATCAAATGTGAATACAACTTCCTTATCTTTGTCAACTTCTTGTGGAACAGTACTTCCAGGCGGTAGATTTTTTGTGTCTTTATTGCATGTTACTAACTGCGTATTTTGCTCATCCCATTCTTTATATTCATGGTTGATGCTGTAGTCAAGAGGCATATAAAAAATACAGAATCAGAATATAGCTATTTATTCTTAAAAAATAGAAAGTGGCTTTACCATATACAATATTTACAATAGTCACAATAGTTAAGTAACTACAGCATAACAATATTTCTAGGTTCCAAACACATGAACTTACCATTTCAGCATATTAGCAGAGAAACACAACAAATTGACCAGCAGAGGGAGAAAAGAGGAAAAAGGTACATCACCTGTTGGGAGTAACCTCAAACCCAACAATTCGGGCAGAATCAGTCTCAGGATCCTTGTGATACATGACTCGGAAGCTCAAGTGGTTGTTGATAAAATACTTCTCCTCTTTACTCTGTACAGCAAATATTGAGTATTAGACAATGTAATCAAGGACATTTCAACATGAGCAACTTGTTATGAGGCATACCCCAGCATAGTTCCCTTTGAACCCAACACTGTACCCATGTTCATAAGTTGTTGATGGACTTCCGTCCCGCCTTTGTCTGAGAACAGCAACTGGAAGGTTATCCAAAATCCTGCAGTCCAGTTCAGAGGTGACTACAAAATTAGCAATCAAATCCTGAAGAATTGGTACGACACTTTAGATCAAAAACTCCTTCAAATACTAGCATGGCATGTTTACTTACATTTGTACTCGATATTTGTCATCAATTTTTTCCTTAAAATTTCTTGCAGATTCAGCATCAAGCTTGACTCGACAAGCTACTACACAGGATTGCTCCACCCTCATTTTGAACTGGGAATCAGATATTTCAAAATTAAATCAAATAAATGAGATCTGCATCTCTGCGTAATACGTATGTAGACATCACACTGGGAAAAAGGCTTATAAGTGCTCACAACATATACAGAGTTCTCAATACGATCACCACGAAGAACCTCCCCGAGATTTTCTGCACTATTTAGAATCTGTTTAGGCTTGCAATATTTCAAGTAGTAGTAGTCATACGGAAGTTGTGTCTTTGTAGAAGACAGTTTGTTCACTTTGATAGAAAGTTGATCGCCCTGTCAGAAAGAAAACACCACAGGACAAATGTTGGTTAAGCTCCCCGTATTAAATGAATAGTAAGGAAACAGAACAAATAAATGAGTACCATACTAATCATCCCAATACAAGTGCACATCCTCATAAGCATAAGAGTGTGTTAATAAAAGTTTCCCCTTGACTTTGAGCAGATAATGATTGTAGTAAACATGACAAATCAATGTAAAAGGTAGATATCCTTTGAAAGCCAACAAAGACCCTATTAATCAGGAAAAGATGGCTGGCTCACACTCAATTGAACACTCTGGCATTGCTATCATGGGAAATGCAGCAATAACCCTTAACCTCAGAAAACAGTTCAAATAACATTGTAGTGCCTGCTACTTGTTTTTAAAAAGTGACCTCAGCTGTAGTTATCATTGACATTAACATCGTAGAGTTCTTGTATACAGAAAACTTTTCAGTCTGAGCATTACACATCGACAATCACACTGTTATGTTTTAGATGATCACATAACAAGCACCCAAAGTGTATCATCTTCCCATGCTTTAACTGCTTCAACAAAGTATCATTTTTATGAACCCTATCTTAAATTGTACGAAACACACTGTTTGTAATCCTATCCACCGAAACAGATTCTTATACTAACTTCCTAGAACGTACATACATAGAAGCCAAATCTTCAAAAACCAAATGAACATGAACAAAGTATCAATAAACAAAAGAGTCCAAAGCAGCTAAAAGCAACCACTTCATTCCCCAAAACCCGGAAAAACAATGTCATAGATCTAACCAATAATCACAAACAGATCAAACCCAAAACCACAGATCCGACACCGTTTCAGTACAAATAAACACATACCCAAAACGATTCATCAACAATGCAACACTAATTAAACTAAAGCGAAGAAAAAGGGTCGAGGAATTTGAGACCCCAATAGAAAAATAGACAGAGCCAAAAAAAAGAAGAGAAAGTGGTGATTTTACAGTGTGGAAATCGCGAGGAGCAACGCCGGGAAGATAGAAGCTCTGGGCGGCGGAGGAGATGAGGAGCAGCACAGCGAGTAGCAGCGGAGATGAACGGCCGGAGATCCAACGACCCATCATCTTCTTCTTCTGCTGCTGGTTGATGATGTTTGGATACTTGGATTTCAGAGACGAAGGGCTTCACACAGAACCCGGTTTTGCTATTTCCACTTCTCCATTGATTGATCGACTCCAAATTCTCATTTTCTGGTGTCCCCTTTTATATCTATCACAGCTTATTCTTTAAAAAAATTAAAAATTAAAAAATTATCATATTGCATAAAAACACAATTTTACTCCTCTCTTTTTTTCTCCTGAGAGGGCATTTTTACTCCCTTTTTGTGTGAATGAGAAACTTTTCTATTTTTATCTCATTATTAGCATTTCTGTACGCGTATATAAAGTGATTACTTATAAAGTGCTTCGTAATCGCAAATGTGAATTATAAGTATATTTATTAAGTATGCAATTATATATCTTCAAAAAATATATACAATTCAACCACATACATTTTCGATCACAAATTTTCTGTGTGAGTAAATTTTCTGTAAAATAAAACTGAAAACACATAAAGAGAAAAATCTAAGAATAAAAAGCTGAGATATCCAATGAAACCTAGACATCAAATAAAGTCCACCTTAATCACCATTTAAAACGACTGGTCACCATTTAGAATTCAAGTAAATGAATACTAGTTTAACCAAGATATTTGACGTTCTTCCACTCGATTATGAAGCCCAAATCCTCTATGCAAGCGAAACGGAGGGCGCCATTAGCACTTGCATGTGTAGTTTTTGTTTTTATATTTTCATCCGATCTTGTAAGTCGTATATTGGCTGAGAGTAATTCTACAATGAATTGTGCATTATATGGGTTCATATTTGATCATTGATATTTTTAGGAGTGCGGTAAGAAGAAAATTTTTCTTCGTACAAAGAAGTTACAAACTGATATATGCAACACATATAATGTCAATACAAAAAAGAAACTAAAGCCTAAGAATGTGCCATATAAATTTACAACACATAATACAATTTCTCAAGAACTTTGCTAACCCCAACAACCCAACTATCTGTTTTTCCATCATCTTACTGTAAAAGTTTGTCTTTCTTGCAACCATTAGGATTTGACTAACCATGTCCTTCTGAAAATATAAGACACAGATTTGAAGTTTCATCTAATTTAATTATATAAACAGGAGGATGTTATTAAAATTTGAATTCAAGTAAAATATTTGTTGTGAACGACACAAAACTAAAAGTGCATTAGAAGAACCAACATCACAAAACCAATAAACATATAAAAAGACCAAACAACATGACAAAGATAGAAATCAGAAAAAAAAATTTCATTCAAAAACAACATAAACGAAGAAATCAGTCAAAAATAAATAGACTGTATTAGTTACCTAACTTGCCTTTGTCCAACCCAATACTCTGCCACTCCAAATGTTCTTCGTCCCATAAAGCAAAAGCATAGAGAGAGAGAGAGAGTTATAGAAGTGGAATCATTATTATTTATAGACCAACTACATAACTCAAATGAACCTAGGAGATCATTCACATATCTTACACAAGCACTCCTCAATGCTTGATTTCATATTTTTCTAATGCATGACTCTTTTCAAAGTGTACATTGATGGTAAATCAATACTGGCAATCTCAATCCTCGACTGGAATATGACATAAATACAATAGGGAGAGAAGATACCCAGATTTGACATTTGTAATACTTATTTGATCTATCTCATCGCCTTCAGCCCTCCACAACATGGCTTGAAACAAAGTAAAAATTAATAAAACTTGATTAAGCGTGTTACATCTGATGCAACTCAGAAAAAAGCATAGAAGTAATTGAGTCGTGCTCCTTGGATGAAAAATAGAAAATCAAAGCCAACAATAGTGAAAAACAAAGCGATTAAGAGAATTACCCTTTTAGAGTAAATTGAAAAAGTGGAAAAACCTCTGAGTGGATTTTGATTTTGCTACTCTCTTTGAACATCGATAGTCATAGAGATCGATCAATATATACCTCTAAGTCTTGGTCGAAAATGCTCTGGTGTCGGTGTCGAGAACCGTAGAGTGAATCAGTAGATGAAAACTTCTTAAATCCAGGAAAGATCCACAAAGGTTGTTAAAAAAAGAAAATAACTTTTCAAAATTGAAGACCATCCGAACAATAAAGTAAGAAACCGAAAGAATTCACAAAATCACTAAGCCAATTATCAATGGTCAGGCACATAAAACAACGTTCCAAATGAAGAGCCATAACAGGGAGAAAAAGTTTAGAGAGCTCTACGACAAAGTTATCTTCTTCGAAGTTCAAATCTTGAATAACTGCTTCGAACATGCTTACCCCTGAGTTTGGTTTTCCTACACGTGCCCCATTCTTTGATTTTTCCTTTGTCCTTACCTTTTTTTTATCCTTTCTCAATTTAATTGTAGGTTGTTAAGCTTAGGTTGTGAGGAGGGCTTTTTAAGGATTCTAGAAGTTCTACCACCTCAATTGCCTTAAGCCTCATTCCCCTGATTAATAGAGATGTTGAAAGGATTTGCCAATTTATTTTTAATATTTGTACTCATAGATCATAGATAGTTCTCGAGCGAATCAAGTTCATTGTGAACTAAAAAAAATTAAAAAATAATAAGAATTATTGACCGTCTATGCGAAATTATGTAGTATTTTCAAAATCACTGACATTAATCTTTGCCAGAAGATTAAAACAACTTTGAGACAGTTTGAGAACTATCTGAAGGGTTACAATTTCTATTGTTTTGGTCAAACGATCAGTTGGTCTCTATTCTTCCTTATGAAGCAAAATTTGATGGCTTTTTCCACCACCTTTTGATTGCGTATTGGAAGAAAACCTTTTAGGAAATTGTCTGGGTCCAAGATAAAATATCTTGTTATGGGGCTTTGGAGGCGGGATCAAGCGAGCGGCCAGAGTAGTGGTCTTTAATCGAATCTTGACGGACCGGAAGAGAGAAGAAGGCCGAGTCATGCAGCCCACCAATTAAATAATCGACATTTCCTATGGAGGAAAGGAGTCCTGGCGAAACTTATCACTAAGAGTCTTAGACTCCGAGATAAGATCAAAGACGTAGGAACCAAGCAGTTAGAGTTGCTTAGCAAGTCTAATTGTGAGGAGATTCAGTTGAACTGAAATACGAGCACCATTTCCTTTATATAAAGGAGAATAACACCGAAAAAAGGATCATCGATCACATACACTTTACTATTAGCAAACTATCTTCTCATCTCGATAAATCCTTGCAACCAGCAATCAAGAGAGCTGTCACCTAAAGAGCGTGAGATTCTTGCGATTCAAGAACGCAAAACACTGTAACTGATGATCAAGAAGCTTGTCACTAGGAGGAGTGAGAGTCTTGAGATTCAAGGACGCAATACCTTGCGTTCTCGAAACCTTGTCAGGAGATTGCTCTGTTTTACACCAGGAGGAGTGTATGGTATAAATCTTCGTGGCTCAGCTAGAGACGCGAAAATCATAAGTCCTAAAGTCATTTAGGCAAGAAGGATCCATTCAGGCAGGGTTGGTGCTCTCCCCGTCTCAATCGTTTTAAAGAAGTCAGGTAGCAGTTGGCCTATAAATCGACTATTCCATCGTATGACGGTGGCACGCCATTGTACGACGGTGGCACAAAATCGATAAAAGAGATGGTTTGACTCTTTCTCAGGAACTCTGGAAAATTTTGGTGCCAAACATTTTGGCACGCCCAGTGGGACAAACTTTTAGCGTATCTAAGCGACAATTGGGAATCCTTATAAAAAGGGTTACCCTCAGAGTCGTAAACATCCATAACCAGAGTACCAGGAACACAATTCTTCTAAGTGTCGTTCGCTTACCGAGAACGCGGTTGAAATAATCTTTGGAGTCAAACGTTATTCAACGATGGACTTCAACTTCCTAAGCGAAGAAGAGATTAGCCATCGAAACTACGAAAACTACTGACCATACGCCGCCAAGCGAGACGAGTGGTTTGGAGAATACTTCACCTCTATCGAGCAAAGGGTAGAGGAACATGCAGAGTTACTTACCACCAATGGCGAGAAAACAGATACAACGATAGCCGAGGTCAAGGCTTTAAGGGTCGAGTACAATAAAGGCTTATAAGAGCAAGCAACTTTGAAAGCTCAGATAGTAACCCTAACGGAAGGTCAGGAAAGAATGCATAAGGAGCTTATGCGCGTCTTAGAGGAAAACCAAGCGAATCAGGCCAGGGCAGTGGCTGGTTTTTATAAGAGGATAGATAGGGACATCTTGGAGCTAACTAAGTCCATTTCTCACCTAACCAGGAAAACAAGGCAGGCTGAAGCGTTTCCAGCCGCCTGGGAGGATCGTTTAAAAAAAATCATGGAGAAGTGTGATATACACATCGCTAGAATGCATGAGTCATACAAGACTCCATACCCGCCTTTGCAGAAGGATCCCATTAACGCTTGGCAGTGGCCGCAACACTATAAACCAATCAACTTCCAGACCTTCACAGTCGACGACGATGCGAACGCAGTGACCCATCTGGCATACTTCACCCTGTAGTTGGGACCATTCGCAAAGGACCCAGAACTAAAGTTGAGGGTCTTCGGTTTGACGTTATTCGAGTTAGTGCTCGTCTGGTATACGGGCCTAGAAAAGAGGTCCATAACGGAATGGTCAACGATGGAGGCATTGTTCATCGACCACTTTGGGACAATAAGGCCAAAAACGAGGATTGAAAAGTTGGTGGCCATAAACCAGTCATTATCGGAGAGCCCGATAGCGTTCCTTCACCGGTTTCGGTCCGAGTATAATTTGTGCCGAGCTCCATTGGGGAAGGACGTAATCGTTGAGATGGCTATTAATGGTTTAGAAGATCAATATCACAATTTGTTCTTCAATCACAAACATCTCACCTCTAATGAGCTGATTGCTATAGTAACGAAAGCTCACAATACCATGCAAGAAAGGGATAATAAGCATAATTCCTCAAAAGGAACTTATGCATCGAGATCTTACAAGCGATACAAGCCAAAAACAATGGCTTAGATTAAAGACCCAGAAGACAAGAGCTCAAGCTCTAAAAATGATCAGGTACATCCAATAGAGCTTACGTCAAATAAAGACTTGAAACTGCGAAAGCTGCAACAAAATACAGGTCCTATGAAACTCTTGACAGTGGATTTTACCAAGCCAGAATTTGAGACATACACTTATGATATCAATATGGCTCATGAAATTCTAGACGAGCTCTATAGTATTCGAGCCGTCAAAATAGACTTCGGTCCGATTCCTACTGCCGAGCAGCTAAAAGGAAAGAAGTATTGTAAGTTCCATAGCATGTGGAACCACATGACCAAGGACTGCATGAAACTGAATGATCAGATCCAGAAGTGGATTAATGACGGTAAGCTAGCCTTGGAAGCACCACCTAAGACGGTCTCTTTGGTGGATTCCCAGCCATTCCCGGACACACGAGTTAATATGGTAGGTCAAGTGGCCATCAACAGAGAACTTTGTGGCATAATCAGAAGGCCTGGTAGAACCAGAGGGCCTCACAGGCAAAAGTGTGCCAATTCAACCAAACTATACTTTTGAGCAAGACAAGATGGACGAAATCCTAGACGAGCTATTGAGGAACAAGCTCATCAACTTTTGGCTAGTCCGCAAGTTAAGGGATCTCGACTATATTATGTCGGGTGAGCATTTTTGCAAATACCATAACCAGTTTGAACACAAAACATCTTTGTGTTATTCTTTGAAGAACACGATACAAAGCCTACTCGATTATAAGGTTATCGGATTCAGCCAAGTGGGTGTCATAGATTGGAACCCACCAATTTTGCCACCTTTCCACACAAAACTACATTCAAGTGTCTTGATTCCCTTAAACAATGCACCTAAGCCCCAGCAACGAGAGAGGAGGTCAAGACAAAAACTAAAGCGTCAAATCACTTATGATGTCTCCAGGCGAGCTGAAATCTTTGAATGTCTAGTCCGCGCAAAGATAGCGACGGTGACAGATAATTGGGGATCTCCCACGCCAGAGCCTGAAGAAGTAAAAGATCTCCCTCATTTTCATTTCCATAACACATGGGGATCACACTCCACCGATTAGTGCATAAGGCTGATGCACAGGATTCGACAGTGGATAGATGAAGGGGAGATATAAATTGGAACTGCTGCACCGAATCCTGAACCTGAGGAAGATATTGTTGTTGGTATGCTGGAGTTGACAAGGGGCAACCTAAACAAAAGAAAGCCAACTCTCGACCTTCATACCAGTGGCGAAGATAGCTTGAGAAAGCAGTCAGGGTTAATGACAAAAGGAAAAGAAAATGTAGATCCAAAGGCAGAGTCGCCAGTAGCTCTATATGCTTGTTGTAAATTCCACTATGAGGAGTTGAAGGAAGCAGTCACAGTCTGTCCAGAATTGATTGCAACACCCGAGCATTATCAACAAACAGCCCAAGGGAGTTTAGCCAAAGAAATTCACAGGTTTTCAAGTGAAGGTGTGCAGTAGAAAAGTCCACCAAACCAGAGAGATCTTGAGCAGCGGTAGCCGACTCGCTAGTTAAGCCGTATGTGCCACCGGCTTCAAGGGATATTACTAAAGAAAACATGTGGTATGTAAAAGAGAAGGAAATACTGTGGAAGTAACTCCCAACAGGAGAAGAAATCTGCAACGACGCTTTGGAGAAACTAAGAGAGCATTGAAAGCTTTAGACTTGGGCTTGGTACAACCAGAGCAATGAGCACATTCTCCAAAAAAGCTGCAAAAGAGGTTAAACACTTTAGCAACTAACCTATTGGTGGTCTTTGGCAAAAAGTCTCGCGAACCTAAAGTCCGAGCAGCCAAACCAAATGTCGTCGATCGCAACCAAGATTTGCTGACCAGAGAGAAAATACTAGAACCTATACCCGAGATTCCTTGTGATCCCATGAGGCATAACACTATCAAGCAATGCGTCCATGTTGATGAAGAGCGACCTGTTGCTCTTAAAAAATTTGCCCAAGGTCACGTTACCTCGAGTGAGACAAAGAGACTTAGGTGGAGACCAAAGCCATTAATTGAGGAAGAAAAGAACAAAATGGCCAGCCTAAACGAGTCTACTACCACCTATGAAGGGAGAAATGCTGGTTTATTTTTACCAGCTAGTATTGAACCTACACCTGAGGCCCACTGCCAGCAAGAGCATGTAGCCGCCTTAAACGTTACACAGAATGTGAGTATGGCAGAAGAGGAAATTGGAGAAGGAGCCAAAGACAATGATGTGGAGTTGGTTGGCTATAGGGACGATGAGGAAGCAAAAATGCAAGAGTACAAAGAAGAGTTAGATGTTAACGTCTTATTCAGTTTACCCTCTAAATTCGTAGGTTCCTCGACAAAGGTTGATACCAGCTCGACTGGAAGCATAAACTGCTTAGCGACTACCGAGAAGGAAAAAGACAAGTCAGACAAGCAGTTGCTCGTCAAGCAGCCAGAGATTGACCTATCCCTGCGAAAGGCATATATGTTGTTCGCCACACTTACACTGAACATGGCTATGCATATGCGACCACTATATATCACAGGTAAGGTTTATGGAGTCCAGTTCAGCACACCCTTGGTAGATTCAAGGGCAGCTATTAACATCATCACCGTTAAAGCAATGGCATTGTTGGGCATTCCCAAGTCATCCATTCAGAAGACAGAGTTGAATGTCCAAAACTTCCGAGGCAGCATATCTCAAACACTAAGAATCATCTTTCTACATGTGCAGATAAGATCAATGGCCGGTACGTATACATTCTTTGTGGCAGAGTGTACGACAAGTTATAGTGGAATTCTGGGACACGATTGGATCCAATAAAGCTATTGTGTGCCATCGTCTCTTTACCAGCAGATAGTGCTTTGGAATATGGAGTCAGGTGAAGCAGAGGTTGTCAATGCTGATCCACGTCCTTACTCTAATTCAGACAACACTCTGGACGCCAATTACTACAACAATCTTAGGCCACTGGAAGTGTGTAGCGTAGATAACAAAGGACACCCCGTAGGGGTGACGACCTTTGAATTTGCTCAATGGGGAATTATCCAAGTTGGCGAGGATAGTCATCGCCCATATACCATTGAGCTACTACTCCGATCATCTCAATGATGGGGCCTCTATCAAACATAGAGGTCGAGGCTTGTTTCTCTCTTCATGAGTGATTCCATAATTGTTTAATGGAGAGTCAAGCCTATGCGAACGTCCCAATGATTGAAACATTGGAATTCGTAGACGACGATGTACTACACGAATTAGACAAGGAGGAGAATCAAACTGGCTCCAATAACATTAGATGATACCCTTCCTAAAGTTAAACATCCCATCGAAAAAATTAATCTTGGGACTTTAGAAGAGATAATAACTGTGGCTATAAGCACCTTCTTGCAGCCTGAAGAACGACAAAAACTTATTGAATTGCTCCGAGAGTACGCTGATTGCATTGCATAGAAATACGAGGACAGGCCAGGTCTGTCGCCAGACTTAGTGTGCCACAACTTACTTACCTATCATAGAAGGAAAGAAGCCTGTGAAGCAAGAAATGCGTCGTATGAATACAAAAACAGCAATTTTAGTCAAAGAAGAGGTAGAAAAGATGCTCAAGTCCGGCATCATCCGTGTAGCCAAGTATAACGAGTGATTTTCAAACGTGGTCCCAGTTAAGAAAAAGAATGGGAAGATGCGGGTCTGTGTTGATTACCAAGACCTTAATAATGCAACTCTAAAACATGCATATCCCATGCCAGTAGCAAATTTACTGGTAGATTTTGTATCACGCCATGAGATGCTGTCATTCATGGACGGGATAGCAGGATACCATCAAATCTCTGTGGAAGAAGCCGATAGGCACAAGACAACATTTCGATGTCCAGGTTTTGCAGGAGTATTTAAGTACGTGGACATGTCATTTGGACTTAAGAATGCAGGGGGAACCTACCAGCGCGCGATGAATTTGATCTTCTATGACCTCGTTGAGAAATCCATGGAGGTCTACATCAATGATGTGGTAGTGAAGACGAAATGCAAGACAGAACATATCAACGATTTGAGGAAGGTATTCATTCGCATGAGGCAACATCAACTGAAGATGAACCCAGCAAAGTGTGTTTTTAGTGTGCAAGTATGAGACTTTTTAGGATTTTTAGTCCATCAGCGAGGAATTAAAGTCCCGGATGATAAGAAAGAAGAAGTCCTCAATGCTACCCCACCAAAGAATAAGAAAGAATTACAATGTTTGTTGGGCAAAGTCAACTTCCTTAGGCGGTTCATTGCAAACGCTGCAGGAAAGACACAACAATTCTCACCCTTGCTCAAATTACAAAATCAGAAAGACTTTGTATGTGAGCTTATTCATCAAGAAGCTTTCGATACCATCAAAGCTTATTTGGAAAACCCACCAATCTTTGTCCCGCCAAGGCTAGGTGTACCTCTCAAACTTTACATCTCTGCTACAAATCAACCTATTGGGAGTTTATTGACATAAGATGATACAGCGGGAGCTGATCGAGCTATTTTCTACCATAGCCGCACATTGACAGATTGTGAGACACGGTACTCTCCAATGGAGAAGTTGTGCCTAGCCCTATATTTTTCAGGATGTAAACTGAGGTACTATATGTTGTCCTTTACCACCTGCGTGATTGCATAGACAAATCTGATAAAGTACATGCTTTCAAGGCCCATACTGAGGGGCAGAATGGAGAAGTGGATTCTGGCACTGCTGAATTTTTGTTACAATATGTACCACATAAGGCAGTGAAAGGCCAGGCGGTGGCTGATTTCTTTGCCCATCATCCAATGTTGGATGCTCGCGAAGGTCTAGAGTTGGAGTTAGCGCGCATCTTACTTACCCCGTGGCACGTATACTTCAATGGTTCAAGTATTAACACCATGGTTGGGGCATGCATTGCCTTGGTCAACTTGGATGGGGAAACTTTCTCTTACTCCTTCAGGCTAGACTTTCGATGTATGAACAACCGAGCGGAGTACGAAGCACTCATCATTGGGCTGGAAATATTGTTAGATATGGAAGTTACGGAAGTTCACGTATGTGGAGATTCTCAACTGGTAATTAAGCAACTAGAATCAAAGTACAAGGCCAGGCAAATCTTGGGGCCTTATGCGAGACGGGCCCGTGACCTGCTCAAGTTGTTTACTGAAGTACAATTAAGCCACATCCCTCGCGAGGAGAACTATGCGGCAAATGAGTTGGCACAACTAGCAACTGGAGTCAGCCTACATGACGGAGTGTGTGCACAAATTCTGAAGGTTGAAAGACGCACACTGCCTTCTTTCTTCGCTCAACAGGAAGAAACAATGAGTGGAACGTAGCAACATTAGACCACATTGATATAGATTGGCGGCAACATATCATCTTCTATCTCTAGAACCCTAATGAACCGACATACAAGCATATCCATTTTCTTGCTCCTAATTATGTGCTAAAAGAAAACGAGTTATACAGACGAGGTGAATATGGTTTGCTATTATGGTGTGTATACAGATGCGATGCTAAAAGGATAGTGAAAGAGGTACATCTAGGGGCAGCAGGAGCACACCAGGCTGGTCCAAAGATGAGATGATTATTACAACGTCACGGATACTATTGGCCAGACATGCTTAAGGATTGCCACACTTTTGCTAAGGGTTGTGAGGGCTGTCAAGCATACGGTCCAGTTAGTTATTTGCCTAATATTCTTTTACAACCGATCATCAAGCTTTGGCCAGCACGAGGATGGGCCTTAGACTTAATTATGATGATTCATCCTCACTCGTCAGAAGGACATAAGTTCATCATCGTGACTACTGACTTTTTCACCAAATGGGTGGAAGTTAGGCCTTTGAAAGTGACATCTGCAGGTACCATTCACTAGTTCTTATTTGAAGATATAATTTGTCGTTTTGGTATACCAGAATACTTTGTGTCCGACAGATGGGCAACCTTCATATCTGGCGAGGTTGATATGCTGATGCAGGATTCGGGCATACATTTTCTACATTCAACACTATATTATGCCCAATCTAAAGGCCAGGCATAAGTGAGCAACACGTTAATTTTGCATATCCTTAAACGCATGCTCGCCGGTAGCGCCTGCCTATGGCATAACGATTTGTTCAACACATTTTGGGCATATCGGACAAGCAAAAGGAATCCAACAGGAACAACTCCTTATGCATTAATTTTTGGACACGATGTCGTACTGCCTTTGGAGCTTAATGTGCAGTCTCTACGTGTTATGGAACAACACGAATTGTTAGGCGGAAGATTATATGTAGACAATGTAGCAGGAACATGAAGACTTAGATGAAAAGCGGCTAGAAGCCTATGAACACTTAAGTGCTGAAAAACGAATAGTAGCTAGGGCTTATGAAAAGTGTACTAGGGGCATGAGTTTTGCAGATGGGGACTTAATCTGGAAAGTCGTACTTCCCATTGGTGAAAAGGTTGACGGACGTGGCAAATGGTCCGACAAATGGGAAGGCTCATACATAATAGATCGCATCCAAGGCCATGAAGCAGTGCGTCTTCGTGACCGAGATGGTAAAATCCATGCCAACTCTATAAATGGTCGATTCCTCAAGAAGTATGTCCAACCAGTTTGAGAATATGATGACCCGCCAATAACAGGGTAATTCGGTTCATTCAGGCTCCTACCCAATCACTCACTTAATTGAACCGAAGGGGTATAACATATAGGGACTTAGTGTATCTTAGCACAAGGCCAATGACAGTGGCCAAATATCAGAATTTTCTAAAATTTTAAAGCCAATTTCTGTGGCTAAACTTTCGTCTCATTGGTATTTTTGTTCTTTATTAGCCAATCTATATGGCCAAACGTGAAGTTAAAGATTGATGGTAACAATTGCCGAGTTTGCCAAAATTAACAACATAGTGTGATTTACAATGTTAAAGTAACAAAGTACATAAAGCAATTTCCTTATGTTGGAAAGGGTTACAAAGACTTTGCGGCCTCAAGCTCTGATACCATAAGGAAACAACTTTTACAATTGTTGATGTTGTTAAAATAATCGATCTCTGTGACACTCGTATCAAATATGCATATATGAAAACGAGAGTGCCACGAGGACCAACAACTCCACTAGAAAACGAAGAAGGACCTCAAGAGACAAAAGAAGAAAGAGGAATTGGAGAAAAGACCTCAAGGTAGCTAGTTTAGCAGTCCAAAGTGATGAAGGAGGAGCGAAAGAGTAATGGATTTTTCCTTTTATCTCTTTCATCATTGGAGTCGATGTACTAGTTTTCACCTTGGCGCCTTCTCTCAAGGAACGAGTCAAATGCCGACAGCATGTCTCCAGGTGCTCTCGGGAACCACCCCCATGTAAATGGCGAGTGGTAGCACAACCAGCTTTGTGTTCTTCCTTGCCAGAAGCGTCTGCATCTATGGATCTGCAGCCTTTATGCATACAAATGTATAGCTATTACTAGCGAGGGAACTAACGCAACGTTATCCCTAATGTTTAGACTTTGCTACTCCATATTTACATGGAGAAGCTCTACTAAGGACTGACCTGGACATAGATATCACTATCTAACCCAGGTTTGGACATGGATATCATAATCTAAGGTTCAACGATGCAGTGACTTTATCTGGAGGTTTCTCTTTGAGGGAAAACTGGAGGAAATGCACTAAGAAGGATTACATGTTGGACCAAGTGTGTTGGAGTGCACGGTATAAAGAACCGTGGTGATATTTATAGGGGAAAGTAACTAGAAAGGCTTTGTCTCCAGACGGGGCGGTTAAAATCCACAAACCGGAGTTCGCCGTTGGATTAAGAACACATGTTTGTCTGTGATTCAAGGAGGTGACGATTCATCCATTCAGGGTCAATGGAGTAATGGTCATTGATTCCCGGAGCAGTTGAACGTGCCTCTTAGAAGTCGGAAGATTTGATGTGACGAGAGGGCACGATTCGGATTTCAAACCAAAAATTAACCCTAGTTATGAGGATCGACTAGGATAACCAAATGGCAGCGATAAATTCAGAAGGATTCGGATATGGGCCAGCTGTCGTTTGGTGTTATTTTTTGTTTTTGTTATCAATTAGGCCTATACCTGAGGCCCACGAGCAAATCCATAATATAAGTGGATTATGAAATATAGAGTTGGGCTTGGAGCTCCGCAAAAGAAGATCAAGCACCTAGAATATTAAAGTACTACCATTAACTTGGAGTGTTTAAAGTACAAAGAACAGGCTTAATTTCGGTGGCCCAAGGATTACAACACGAGGGCTTTCTTCTTTAGCTCTACTTTGAAATGCTCGAAGTCACTCCAGGCGGAGCCATACGACTCGCGAAGAAAAGCACCATCATCTTCAGCTTTGATGAGTTTTTTTGTTCGGCCCGAGCTCTCGTTAAGTAGTTGTTGAGCGTTCGCATGAGTAGAGATGACATCAGCTCGTAAGAGCTCCACCTCGGCTTGAAGAGCCGCCAATTCAGCTTCTTTAGTGGCCATGGTTGTTTTCTTAGAAGAAGCACTTTGGAGGATAGTTTGAACTCGTTCTTGGTCTTGGTCCATCTGATTGACCATCTAACCTACAGTGACTTCCTTACATTCCAGGTGGTGCTTTATGTCAGCCTGGTTGGCATGCGGTTTGTAGAGGTCGCGAAGGCCTTTCTCGAATTGAGAGATTGTGAAGAGAAGTTTGCTAGGGGAAATCTTTGTCAAATCCACCACCTTATCTAGCACGATGTTGATGGCTTTGGCGGTGTTCAAGTTGTCCTTGAAGAGCTCTTTGAGTTTTCCTTGGGGAAGAACAATCTCAGAAGGGATATGCTCTATGATGACAAGCTTCGCTGAGAGTTCTTCCAGACTTAGGATTTGATTATCCAGAATGGCCACTTAGCTGGCGGGGCCTGAATAAGATGAGGCCCAAGGGGTTGTAGCGTGCATATCAACCGTAGTCTTAGTGGCGGTCGCGGGAGTTGAGTAATCCGCCAAGTGAGTCTTAAGCTCTGTCTCCGAGGATTTGCTGGCAGAGGGCACCGGGCGTTTTGGACCATGTTAAAAAGCATAGAACTTAGAACCAATAGAGGGGCGGAGGAGGAACAAGATCAGTTGAATTTGCATACCTCAACCTTGCCTGACACGTGGGGCCATACGAGTGAAGGATGTCATGTACCATTTGTTACAAGGACGTGCTAGGCTCGTTGGGCACGTCTTACACCTCTAGGGGTTCTTGGTTAGTGAGAAGTAGCACTTGCCCATCCACCATGGATTGTTGTTCTTCTGAAGTATAATAGATGGTATGGTATGAGAAAGGAGCATCAACAAATCTAAAATTAAATGCATCTTGGTCATTGACATCACTGTTTCCTTCATCAATACCATTGTGGTGGTATGCCTCGTCCTCAACATTTTGAAGATTCTGCGTTTGAAGCAAGACAATTGCCTTGTCAAAATCAGCAACGTGGTGGACAAGATCAGTGTCTAAACGATCATCATGGTCACTCCCAGCATTTGTTGTCTCGATGTTGGCAGTAACGGCCTATTCTAGGAGGTCGAGCACATCCTGAAGATTAAAAAGGAGAAACATACGATTAGAAATCTAATCAAGATGTTGCATGGGAATACAAAGGAGATGATAAAATATCCGGTCTAGAGATGAGGGTGTTGGCTGGATAGGCGCATGCGGTGGTTCAGAGCTGAATGAGAGGTTGGTAGTTCTCATTGGTGAAGTAGGAATAACAGGGAGGGATCTTATGATCTTTATCACAAAAGCAGAAGGTATCAATGATGGCTCGACTTATTCAAGCTGTCCCTCTTGAGCATTCTCAGAGCTAAGCCGTCGGCGACGTCGTGTCCGCTTGCCAGAAATGTTAGTTGGCGAGACATCTCTTTGCCGTTTATGAGACCTCCAAAATGGGATGAAACAGTTATAGTTTAGAAATTAGATATACACTCTGAATGAAGGACATGGTTACTTACAGCTTGTATTGGTTCTTGCTCTGGTTCTCGATCCTGTCTTGGTTTTGGTCCTTGTTCGTCCATAGCATTTTGCTCCTTGTTGGGGTCGGAATGACTGTCTTGTTCATAGTACTGTTTATGTTCCAATAAGAAATATTAGTGCAAAGTCAAATTATTGCCAACACTTATGGCAAGAGTATAAGAATGTTAGACGAAAATACATACCACAGGCCAGGGGGTATCTTCATTTGGGTCTGCAGGGATAGATCTCAGCGCTGTCCTATCGAAGCTGCTGACAAATTATGCCTTGAAATCCTTGAAGATGGAGGCAAAAAGAGAAAGCAGTTGAGTAGATCTGAGGTCATCCCAAAACTGTGATTTCCACGCGCGGTAGTGCGGGGTCACATTGACATAAGGAAAAAGGGGAGCAACTAGTTCTTCCTCGGAAAACAACACTGCTAAGAAGCCAAAGTGCGGGTCTGTAGCGTCAGATTCTACGAAATGAGAAGTGGCCCGCCATATGCTATATCGATTCACTGAACCAACCAGTGACATAGGGGCACGCTGCGTTAATCCAAGTTGTCTGGCAAAATGGTTAGGGGCATATAACTCGTAGCCATTTCTGGATGAGTCAGGGTCTAACAAATCTTCACAAGTGTGACTCTGGAGGAAGATGAGTTTCACTTGGTCACTTTGGTCTCGCGAAGGCATAAAGCCAGTCTCCAGCTCTGGCGGGAAGCGACGGGTTCTGTGATGGGTACCCCGAACATAGTGATAAGATCTAGCAATGTGATACTTACCTCGCCGCAGGGAAGACGAAAGCAGTTGCAGGCAACGTCCCAAAATCATATAACGGTGGAGAATGAAGCGTGGTTCCCTCCGTTAGGTAGCGAGAAGCAGAGGATGATGAGGTCTGCAATGCCAGCCGCCTGCTAGCGAATGAGATCTATTTCTCGATGCGACATATACCAAGTTCTCTCGTTGTCGGAAGTAACCGGCCATTTACCAATCGAGCAAAGGGTATCTTTGTTCGTCCACCCAGTTGGGTCAGCACGATTGTTTTCCTGGAAGATTAAAGCTGATTGTAGTACCTAGAACGAAGAGTCGGATAAAGGAATGGACCCAGATGACGAGTGGCGGTATTTGAGTCTTTAAGAGTAACCATGGGGCTCGGGTTTTTCCGGATGGCGTCTGCACGAACGACTGCAGCAAAGAGCTCAGCACCTTCTCTCGTGAATTTCGGGTGTTCTTCATGGTGAGGCAGCATTGTTTGCGGTTGACCAGAGGAATGGATGATAACGGCGGCAAAGGAAAAAGTTTAGCTTCAGAACGAAGTTTGAGATGATGGGAAGTGAGAGAGTTGTGTTGAGAACACGTTTTATAAATTGATTGTTAGCAAGTATCGTAATTTATGAGTACTCAAACAATGATATCATTGAAAAGTTTGGTGATCTTACATATTATAGTAGATCCAGTCATCCAGTCAGCTACTAGTTCATCTATACATCGGATGTAGAGAAATATACACCAATTTTGGCCAAAAATATGTTATATAGGTAACATGATATAAGCTCTTCCAGAGTTATCAATAAAGATCTATCCCTCTTGGGATAAAAGTTACATTAGTTTTTATAAGCATAATAGTTAAAGATCAATAATAATCTTTGAACCTCCAAAGCCTCAATCTCTTGCTTTTATAGCGGTGTAACCAAACTTCAGGTTTGATGTGTACATATAGGTTTGACAAATAGATATGATCTATTATGAATTCCAAGTCATATAAGCATTTTGAACTTCAAGGCAAAATGCACTCGAGTTTTAATATTTAGGACTACCGGTCCATATGAACAAAATAATCGTTATGAAAATAAACAGATTCATGTAATGCAAGCAAAAAAACTAAATAAAATTAAGCGTTAGAAATAAACATGGAACTTCTGGTGCTTTTATTGAAGAAAATAGACAGAGCTTCTAGTCTGCTTAATCCTCAAATATATGATAAATTTATATTATCCTCAAACGTATAGTTAGAAAGTTTTCAGTTTCGACTAATAAATTACATATTCGATAAAGAGGAATCTCAAATAATATTGAGAAACTTCAAGTTCTCGTGGGATTGAGAAACATATGTTTCGTATTGAATTGCACAAATTTAAAGGATCTTTTGGTCCTTGTAATATAATTAATTGTGAGAACTTCAGGTTTCAATCTTTGGTTAATGTATAACCATTAACTCGAACTTCAAGTTCGACTTTATTATAAGAAAATAGGTTCTAGAAATTGGTATCAGAAACTTTATATTTACAATAATTTTACACTCGAAACTTTAGGTTCGAGTAACCAATTTCAGTTTGATCACTTTAGGTCCTCCCTCGCATATAACATAGATCTTCAGATCTATATTTTTATTGCAAAGTGATACATCCCTTTTATAGGAGGATGTGATGAACCTATAATGAATACATAAATGATGGTAGATGACCGTTACATTGGTTACAGAGCCGTTACGTCTGTTACGTACTCCACATAATATGCAATGATGACGGGAGTTACAACCATCACATTAGTGGTGTATTAAGTATGACTTATACCACTACTAATTGTCAGAACCTTGAATCCCCTCGGGTCTAGATTTTTCAATGTTAATTAGGAACTTCAAGTCCCTAAATCCTCCATAAACTTCACAATTCTAGTAATGATTTGTTCCATCTATTTTGAAGTGAAGCAAAAAAATCTAACCCATAATCTTATGATATACCATAAGTATTATCATAGTTGATGACCTACATATTCGGCCAAAAATGTTAACATATACATCATATGCAACTTATGCATATGGATGAGATCAATCGGAGAATCATTTATACTTGAAACTTCAAGTTTAAGATCTCAAAATTAAAACTTCGGGTTATAATATAGTCGGTAATATTAACCTATTATACTCAAAATCCCTTATTTGAGCTTCAAGGTGTATCTCAGCATCAAGGGCCCAGGACATGTAATTCTTTCCAAAGATGTCAAGGGCAACAAAATCCAATGTTGTCAAGTTCGTCATCTTTTTTCTTGTAGAAAAGAGAGAAAATATTAAGATCTCAATATTGAAAATTTAAGTTCAAATATATATAGTGAACAATGGATCACATGTACAAAACCTTAGGTTTATACTATGTTATTAGAACTTCAGGTCTAATATCAGTTTTGAACTTTAGATTCATAATCTCGAAACTTCAGGCTCAAGTATTATTAGTGAAACTTCAAGGTCACTGATATAAACAATTGTAAACGAAAATATGTAAATTACAAGCATCTTAGATTACTCCATAGATCATGAGTGGTAGTAAAAATAAATGAACTCATAGATTAGAGTATTGGTCAAAGCAAAGATTGACGTTGCACCAAAAACTCTTTGATCATCATCCAATGAGAAAATATAGAGTGAAAATGCTGATAACGTGTTATAAATCAGGGAGAAAAGAGAACGCAAAGAGATGAGGAGGAGAAAATGTAGAGTGTTATTTTATTCATCTCAATAGGCCTCTATATATAGGTATGATTTACATAATAGGTACATAACTATTGAGTATTTGCATAAACATCCACATAAATATAATATTTATAACAAAAAGATTCATTATCATAATTTCTCAATAATGAACGGTTCAATTTTGAAAAATTTAGTATGTTTATGTAGATTTGACATTAATTTTGACTCTTTAGTTTATTGTTTTAAATTCTTAATAAAATTTGTATTAAAAAAAAATTTGGCTAGACACTTCAACAATTTTCATATTGAGTGAGAATTTACAAAACTAATCTACTTATATGAATATATATATATATATTCCAATAAAAAGTATAGTATCATTAGTACATCTTATAAAAATATACTCACGAAACTCTTACCATGAGTGTCTTGATGGAGTATTTCCTCTTGTACTAATTATGATATTTTATTTTTGAAAGAGTTCGAAAATTGATATATTATATGTCCGATATAGAAATTGAGACAAACTTTTGTCCCTAAAAGTCCCTTAGTTCAAAATGCCGGACATTGTTATTTGTAATTATTAAATCAAACTGATATTTCATTTAGTAATCAGGTTGATCTACCGAGAGTGGCTGCCAGCTGACCGTGCTGCAAATCCGGCCGTCGGTTCGTGTACAGCAGTGGACGACGCGTGGACCCACTAGAGATCAGAGTCGGTGAAGGAATGGGTGCAGTCTCCTATGTTTTGTTTGATACAATATTAAACGTTGAATATTTGAAATCTCTTTGCCACGACACCATTTTTATTTATAGCTTCCAACACTCATTTCATTTTTGTTTCATAATCCCTTTTTCTGATTCAGACTATCAACTTCAAGAGTAAATCTCAATGGAAATTAATTATTAAATTTCCACATTGATATTTTAAGAGTAAAAAATAATAAAATACGAAATACTCCATCAAAATGAATTGGTTCAAATTTACGTATAATAAATTATTTGTATGTAGTCGAAACATTACAGAACATTTGTTATTCACGTCGAAAAGTTATGTATCTATTTTTTCGGTAAGCAGATGGATGAACTCCTTGATATCCATATCCAAATTATTTCATATTTAAAACTAATTCTAAACTGAGATGGTAAAAAAAAATGATTGTGAAGAAAAAGAGCTATAGAAGTCAGAAATACTAGTCACCTAATGAAAGGAAATAATTCACCGAAAACAAAAAAGTAAATTAAGGGGGAGCAAGAAAGACGGTCACGCCGAAGATCAATCTCTCCCTTCTCCTCTGAGATCGGTCTTCTCTCTCCCTCCCTCATCACCGATCTCTACTCACGCATTTCCAAGCTCGGTTGCGATTTCAATCTCCCCAGACACAATTTAAAAATGGGTACTTTCTCATACCCTTCTATGATCCTTTGTCTGACTTATAATCTCAATTTTCAATACCCCATCGCGCCTTTTGCTTTAATTTTCTGTTTTCGCATTGGTTCATTGCGTTACTCCGCCATCAATTTCGAAACTTCGATGATCGTGTTTTGTGTGTGTTTCATGTAACTGCTCCTTTAATTCAATTGCTCATTGATTTTGATTGTAAGTGTTTGAAATGTTTAGATTAGGCTTGGGATTGATTGGTTCACCTATTCCGTGCTCTGATGATTTCGGGTTGCGAAATCCGAAAAAAGAAGAACCGACGGGGAAACTAGGGTTGGGTTGGGTTGATCATTGAGCTTTAGAGTATGGAATGGCGTTCTGGGGGATCATATAATTGTTATGCTGTGAAAATGTTGGTGTACTTTGCTTACGATTATTGTCATGTGCTTAGTGAACTTCGTAACGTAATTGATTGTGTGCCTTGTCTAACATATGATATACATTTTCGTTTGTTCAGCAAAGAGTGATGTGAGTTGCTCTACTCAGCTTATTGACGGAGATGGTGGATTCAATGACACTGGAATTGAACGCTTTATAAAGGAGGTCAGATTGGGTGAATGTGGACTCTCCTATGCTCTAGTCTCCATTATGGGACCTCAAAGTAGTGGTATGTATACTTATGGCATCAAGCTTGTTAGTGCTTTGTGCTTCAAAGGTGACTTTGGTGGAAGTTACACCTGTGATGAAATGTATTGGATTCTTAAGTAAGACCACTGTTGAAATATGGATTTGTTTCTAGTTTCTACATGTTTGAAGCATTAATGAGATGGAGAAAGGTTAACAAGACATGGATCTCACATTTATATCATTAAACTGTTCTTGAAGTTACCCTATACAATCCCTATTCACTCTGTGTTCTCACCCTGCATTTTCACATGATTACTGCATCATTGATAGTTGCTTATTGTGCTCATGGGAATTTTATATGTTAAAGTTTTAAAATCTCTATCTCTTCTGTTCTCTCTGATATGGCCAGGAAAGAGCACGCTATTAAATAATTTGTTTGCTACAAACTTCAGAGAGATGGACGCCTTTAGAGGAAGGCAAGTACTCATATTGCTAATTATTATGTTTTTCTTTTCGTGATCAGTTTTATGAAGAATCATAGTTGTTTTATCGCAGGTCTCAAACAACAAAAGGTATTTGGTTGGCAAAATGTGCCGGTGTTGAGCCTTGTACTCTTGTAATGGATTTGGAGGGTACAGATGGGAGAGAACGAGGAGAGGTGATTATGACCCCTGCTTTTAGTATTCTTTATATTTGATTTATGATAATGTGGAAATCAATTTGTCATAACTAGATCTCTCTTTATTAACCATATATATGAGTTCACTGCTATTAACACCAATATATTTGTGCATGCATTCTGCATACGGTCTTTTTCCTCCAACTGCCTTGCCAATTACTTATACCTCAAGCGAAATTTTGTATGTTCTTTGTCTTCATTGACTGCCCTAATATTCACCATACTAAAATGCACGATTCTGTCAAGGATTTCAACGTTATGTTTAACTGGAATTTAGGGTATGATTTAACTCATTTGATTTAGACCAAAGTTTGAATTGTTGGGTTTGATCAGATGCTGGGGAGTAATGATCTAATCTTCCTGAATATTATCTGCTTTTTTTGTTTGCAGGATGATACAGCATTCGAGAAGCAGAGTGCCCTTTTTGCCCTTGCTGTTTCAGATATAGTGCTCATAAACATGTGTGTATTCCTTAAATAGTATCTAGCGTATGTACTTTTTAGGGTTGTATGCTTCTTTGGTATATTTTTTCTGTAATTGACTCGGTAGCAATTTTTATCCAGGTGGTGCCATGATATTGGCCGTGAGCAAGCCGCAAATAAGCCACTTCTGAAGACAGTTTTCCAGGTATATTCTCTCTTCCTTTTGTATTTAAGGAGTAGCCCTCATTTTCTTCAGATTGATTTATTGAACTTTCTTTTTATGCTGAATCTGCTAACAGGTGATGATGCGATTGTTTAGTCCACGTAAAACAACTCTGATGTTTGTCATCCGTGATAAGACAAGGGTTCGTGTTTCTCTTTTGGTTTTTGGCATCATTGCTTGACATAGGATATTTTTTTTGCTCTATTCATTTTAGTGCTTGCTTGTACATTAGTTTATATCCTATTATAAATGCTTTTCCTGCTTTCGTTGTGTTTGATAGTGTGGTTATCCTTTTTGTTTGTAGACGCCTTTGGAAAATTTAGAACCGGTTCTTAGAGAAGATATTCAGAAGGCAAGTGATTTGATGTTCTTATTTAATATATATTAATTTTTTTTAATTTCATCTTTAGAATATATTTGATATTCGTTCACTAACACCTCTCCGACATTAATCCAGATATGGGACTCTGTTCCCAAGCCTGAAGCCCACAAGGAGACTCCACTAAGTGAATTTTTTAATGTAAATCTCGTACTCTTTTACTTAGATATGTCAAACATGTAGGTATCTTGGTGGGGAAGATATTCATGAGTTGAATTTGTGACAATGCTATTGATGTTTAAATGACCAGGTGGAGGTTGTTGCTCTTTCAAGTTATGAAGAAAAAGAAGAGCAATTTAAAGAGCAGGTATACATTTGTCGTTGTCTATAAAATTGTTTCTCTATGTTTGTGTATTACCTGAGCATTTTAGTAGGATTTTGTTGAATATAAAGGATGATAAGAATTTGCTGGATACCGTACTGAAAGTTTCCACATTTCTTTCACATCTCTCTCTCTCATTCCCTCTCTCTTTCCCGTTCTTTTTCAACTCTCCTCTGTTGTTTGCCTTCCAGTATCTGCATAAAGAAATCAAGGATCTCATTTCTAAATTTTATTTAAAATGTTGCAGACGTGCAGCATTTGCCTTGTGCTAACTTTTGGCTTTTCCTAATGAATACAAAAGATTTTTAACTAGATGAAATATCTAACTTGACCTTGTTTCTTGTTTTCTTCTGACTGCTGAATAAAAATCAAGGTCGCTAACTTGAGGCAGAGATTCTTCCATTCCATTGCACCTGGTGGGCTTGCTGGTGACAGACGGGGGGTTGTTCCTGCATCAGGGTTCTCTTTCAGTGCACAGCAGATATGGAGAGTCATCAAAGAAAACAGAGATCTTGATCTTCCTGCTCACAAGGTAACACCGAATATATTTTACTCGTACCGTTAGTGTCAATTATGTAGTGTTTTGAGCATATCCATCATTTATTGATGATAGGTCATGGTAGCTACTGTACGTTGTGAAGAAATTGCCAATGAGAAGCATGCTGCTTTTACAGGAAATGAGGTACCTTCTCATATATCTCCAAGTTTTTTTTTTTTAGAATTCCAGATGAATTTGTAATTTGAGTAGGCATTGGCTTTCATTATTGTTATAGGTGTGGACTCAGTTGGAGCAGGATGTTCAATTGGGCCCTGTTCCTGGCTTTGGAAAGAAGCTCACCTCAGTCCTTGATACTTGTCTATCAGAGTAAGTATATTTGGCTTGGACTTCAGAGTGTTGAAGCTACATTTGAGTTGACAAGAGATGAGATCTGAGCTTTATAAATCAGTTTTGAGTACATCCTCTTAACATCATATTATGTCTTTTAATGTATACTTTAATAGTTTCTGATAGAGTATTATTCTTGTCTCTCCAAATTGCCCCATTGGGATGGTGTCTATCGAGTGTTATACATGTTGCCCAGAGTCATGACAAAAGAGACGAGTTCAATAAAACAGTAAAAGAATGGGGAATAGGGATGTGGGGAGACGAGAGAACAAAGTGGGCATTAGCTGACACATCAATCATGTTAATTTTTTTTTGGGCGAATCTCTATTCGCTGAGGAGATAATTTTGTCTTTGCTTTTAATTGAACCGACGAACTTGAGGTTGAAGGTATTGATGTCTCTAAGTATACCTCGACTTGAATAGGGGTTTAGTTCTTTGTGTTTAATTGCTAATTGGATTACTTTTAACTTTCAGGTATGATGAAGAAGCTACATATTTTGATGAAGGTGTCAGATCTGGGAAACGCAAGCAGCTTGAAGATAAGTTACTTCAAGTAATAATTTTCTCCACTCCTCTTCATCTCTCTTGTGCTATAGATGGTTGAAATATAACAGTTGTGCCGTGATTTGTGGTTTTGGATATCCATAAATATATCACAAGCAAATTATCATCAAGTTATGTCTGCCCTGATATTACATAGGTAGAATTAAGGATTGGGTTTCGATTTGATTGTCTGTTATATTTTTGAAATGTTTCTCTAGCTTGTCCAACCTGCATTCCAAGCTTTGCTGGGACATCTAAGATCTGGTACTCTGGATAAGTTCAAGGAGGCATTTGGTAAAGCCTTGGATGGGGGAGAGGGTTTTTCTGTGGCTGCGTGTAATTGCACTGAATATTTCATGGCTCGATTCGATGAAGAATGTGCAGGTGTGTTTTTAGAATTCCATTAGCCAAAATTGAGTAAGATACAAAATGTATTATGGGAATCCTTGATACAAAGAATACGTACATTGAGACAACTTTTAAAAATGTACTAAAATACCATCCTTGAGTCTTGGTGAATATATGTTTCTGCAAGTCACTTTGCACTAAGACGTAACATATTTTATGAATTAGCTTCATCGGTGGAAGTTCTTTTCGTCCCTTTGGAGATATAAATTTATAAGTTAGTAACACGTTGGTGTTGCAGATGCTGTTATCAATCAATCAAACTGGGACATATCTAAAGTAAAAGATAAACTTAAACGTGATATTGAAGCCCACGTTGCATCAGTTCATGCTGCCAAACTATCTGAAATTACTTCCCTTTATGAGGTACAGTGACATATTTTGTTAATTTTCTTTCTTATGAAATGTTTGGGTTGGGTGCTATTTATAAACATGATAAAAAAAATTGATTTCTGAAAGTTATATGCTACTTCTTAAGAATTCATTCGCAGGAAGTTAGTCTAATGTTTATGTATGCAGACCAAATTGAAGGAGGCCTTATCTGGTCCTGTGGAAGCCCTTCTTGATGGAGCTAATAGTGAGACTTGGCCTGCAATAAGGAAACTTTTCAAGCGTGAGACTGAATCAGCTGTCTCTGGGTTCTCTAATGCTCTTTCTGGATTTGATATGGATGAACAAACCAAGTATAAATTGATTGCAAGTCTAGAGACATATGCAAAAGGTGTAGTGGAAGCAAAAACAAAGGAAGAGGCTGGGAGGGTTTTGATTCGTATGAAGGACAGGTTGGAAAGGGTCTATGTTGGATATTATCTTATTCAATTGGATTTAAAGTTTTGCACAGTTTCCAACACTTGTTTTGCGATGTTTCTGATTATTTAGTTTCCTACAGGTTTACCACATTATTTAGCCATGATTCTGACTCAATGCCACGTGTTTGGACTGGAAAGGAAGATATCAGAGCCATTACCAAGACTGCTCGTTCTGCTGTATGACACAATCTTTACTAACATGAATTTGAGGACTTGGCTTGAAGTAGTGGTAACTATATTGTTCAATCTTGCAGTCCTTAAAGTTACTTTCTGTTATGGCTGCAATACGGTTGGATGATGAAGATGCTGATAATATTGAGAGTACACTGTCTCTTGCGTTGGTGGATACCACAAATGCTGCTGCCAGAGACAGGAGTATCGCAATGGTCGACCCATTGGCCTCTAGCACTTGGCAAGAGGTGACTTTTCTTCTGTGAAATCTGAATTTAAGTTGCAGTGTCCTGTTTCCAATTTCATGGAAGATCATAGTGGGGTTCTAGACCGTAATGAAGTGCGTAAAATGTGTATGCCCCTACATATAAGAATTAAATCAACATGCATTGACCATATCTGCTTGTTAGTAAGTTAATCAGGATAGACCGATCTTAGTTTGATCTAGCAATCAATTTATTTGACCTTGGCCGCAAAGACTTTCCCTTCCTTCCCCTATAATCTGGTCATTGTGATGTACCACTGGTAGCCTTTTATTGACATGCTAGCACTAAGTAGTCTTTGCTTCCCTTTTCTATGTAGGTTTCATCATCAAAGACATTGATCACTCCTGTCCAGTGCAAATCTTTGTGGAGGCAATTCAAGGCAGAAACTGAATACAGTGTTTCTCAGGCTATATCTGCCCAGGTATATATATCATCTCTCTATTATTTGTCCTTTTATCCACGTTCAATGTTTCTCCTTGAGACCTGTGTACAGATTCCTGATTACTGAATAATCGAGACTTGCTAGTAATTTTTTCTCGACGCATGCTTTGGAGAAAATGAATGCAGTGTTATTGCCGTGCATGGATAACTACTTTTTGTTGGCATAAGAATGAATGTGTTTATATTGAGGTTGACATTAATATCACAAGACATGGGTGTGGTATTATCATCCTTATTTAATTTCTTTTCATTAATTGATCTTTCATTGGATAAGTATTTCTTGAATTTAATTTTCTGATCGCATGCCTAGTTCATTCCACATGTTTTTTTACGTTTCAGGAAGCCAACAAGCGTAATAACAATTGGCTGCCACCTCCTTGGGCAATTCTTGCCTTGGTTGTCCTTGGATTTAATGAATTTATGACACTCTTAAGGTATATACCTTAGTTTTATCAATGATAGATAAAGTTGTTGATGTTTTTCCGTTCTCATATATTGCTTTCCGTTCTCATATATTGCCATACTTTATGGCAGAAATCCTTTGTACTTGCTTGTCATCTTTGTTGCATTTTTACTCCTTAAAGCACTATGGGTGCAGCTAGACATCGCGGGTGAATTCCGCAATGGCGCGGTGAGTGTCAAACATTGTTATTACTATTAATTGATGTTCCCCCAATATATTTTGTTATGTTTTAGTCAATGTGAAAACAGCAGCTAGATATTTAGTTTTAGTGGTGTATATTCAGTTTATGAGAGTGCCAGTTACTTATATATCTCGAGTCTAGGAAGTGAACTCAGTTAACTAATTAAATCGAGGTAGGATTAGCTGCTAGTCTTTGTTTAGTATAATTCTTGAGAATGGATGTTGGTTGTAGCTTATGAAGTATGACCAACTTTAGTATCTTGCAAAACAATTGTATCACATGTAGACTTACAGTGTTTGGTACTGTGCTACAGCTTCCTGGTCTTCTCTCCTTGTCTACCAAGCTTGTTCCAACTATCATGAACATGATGAAAAGATTAGCAGATGAAGGGGTGGCAACTGCTGGAACTAATGCTCCCCAGAGAAACCCGTCAAAAAGCTCAAGCAATGGAGCAAATGCTAGCAGTTCAATGTCATCTACTGCCTCATCGGAAGTTACAGAATCTGAATACTCAAGTCCAACAAAGCAAGAATAGCTGGACTATCTGATAACATATATCATTGCTCTGTTTGTAGATGTGGTATTCTGGGCATTTTATATAAGGACGATTCCCACATTTTATCGGTGTATATCAGATCTGTGAGCTTGCTTGCCTACTGTTACACGACTGTAACAGTAAGTAATAGTTTTGTCGGCATCAATTTTTGAGTTAGTGCCGTGTAGAGGGAGCTGTTATATAGCTTCTACAGTCTTAGGTGATTTCGTTTTGGTTGTACCCAACAGGGATCTTTGAGATTATGGTTGATGTTGAATACGTTGGTTTGCATCATTTTTGTACTGCAAGAGTTGTAAACATGTGTTGGCTCAAACTAGTCCAATTTCGTTATTTTCTATAAGAATCATGTACAGTATTCATTCAAGTAATTTAATAATCTTGCTACTTAAGCTCACCACCTTTAACCTCTGTAATATCTATTATAGTGGAACATATGTCACGCAAGACAAAACTATATGTATAGATGTTAAAAACACAGTAAGCATTATAGACGTACTAGATGCTGCTTTAGCAAAACTGCTAGCATTTCAACTCAAAGTCTCTTCTTTCCTTTGTACCATGGTGAAGGTCAATGTACCATGTTACATTAATTTGGCAATGGACTGATCATTTCTCACTTTCCATCATTTTCCACATGACTTACTTCTAGGACATAATCTCTCACGAGTCTTGTGTTAAGAGTCATCCACCACCTACACAGAACCAACAAATGAGAGAACTGTAAATAGAAGTAACTTCTATTGCAAAATTGATTTTTAAGTAAGCGCCCGGCCCTCGTATGACTCTGTAAAAATGTAGGTCAACCATAGTTAAAGACTAAAAGTGATCTGCCTGGACTTTCATATTCTAATCAAATACCTCTGTGACAGAGTTTCTCATCTAAGTACTGATCGATCTACATATATATCTCTCAACATGAAAAAAGTTTTGATACGTACTTATGTCACCATGTGGCTGGCAGATGTGATTTCAATTCCAACCAAACTATTCCTCTACCAGCTTCAGTAGCATCAATTCAATCTACCAGAACAGGCAATGAGCAGAAGAAAAAAAGAAGGAAAAACACAGTGTCAAGTCATGATTATTTCTATAATTGCTCTCATTCACATCATATATGATATATATATATATATACACACACACACATACCCATGTGGGTGGTTGTCTCTTGTGGGGTTGGCACCAGAATCCAGACCAACCATATACAGTAAATATTTTCTCCTTCCCGTTTATTTCCGGCATCTTTTCTCTAGCTTCTGCGATCAGTAATTCTTGTCCAGTTTCTTGAGTCAGTTCCAGTTCATATGACATTTAATTTGAAGGGACCAGAAGCCAGCCTTGTCCCGGCCATATTGCGCACAAGACATGCACGTCATTTCATTAAGATCGAAGAAGACGTACATTGAATGTCAATGATACTGTTTTCCATGTAAGCCTTCAACCGTTCAATGGATATCGAAATTAAGGAGGTAACAGGACATGAGGATTGAGTCATATGATATATATATCCAGCATCGATCAATCTCAATCGTCACCTACACTTGCCTCCACGTAAATAATATATAAGAAGAAGAACAAGTAATTATCTCGATCATTTCTTAATTTGGCCTTGTTTCTTTGGTGCATGTTTCAATCTCCTTAAAGGTGCTACATGGCATTCAACAAACGCTTGACTTTGGCTCATTCAATTTACGGATTTGGATATGCATGGGTACCTGAGAGAATCTGGATATGCATCAGAGACTGAGAACAAAGGGAGTAGTTTATCCCTAATTAGGTTTAGGGTTTTTTCTTATGAGTAATTACGATTTACAACCTGTACCGCTGTACGTGAGAGACTTGGTTGGGGAAGTTAACTTGAAACTGCAGTCCTGAACTCCTGCACACATGCACCATGCACTTCTAATTTCCAGTGTTGGTGGCTTGGTGTTGTTCTACCTGATCTATGTCTCATAGCTATACATATATAGCACGGGGAACGCTAGCTAGTTAGCTAGTACGTTGTAATTCCTTCTTGAATTTGTGGAAGGTTTTACATAAAGTTTTCAGCAATAGCCTGTATAGACAAAGACTGGACGAAGAATATTCATGTATATATAAATGTCTTGGCATGGATCTTGAAACGATGAGTTACCAACAACATTACTACGTGCTAATGCTAAATGACATGCAAACTGCCCGGAGAGCCAGTTCATTTCAAACCACAAGCCGGTTATTTATTCGATCTCTACACCGATCTGGCGACTGATCGAAATAACAATATAACTTGTTAATACTGTTACCGGCAGGCCGGTAAACCTTTAATTAAGGTTACCAATCAATCATGGAACTAACTTCGATCTGGATACCGGAACTTTTAGAACGCCATTTGCTTAGGTCTCTAATACGATAATAATCCCTAGCTTCTTCTTCCCAACTATTTGGTAACGAGCCAAGCTTAATTAGTAAACCGTATACTTAAGTTTTACTGAGCAGATGCCATTACTAAATTTAACATGATTAGGCAGATGTACGTACGTGGTGCTTGTAAATGAACCAAAATTTAGAAGCAGCAGCTGGTCGACCATTTCAGTTCCAAGAATCTTTGAGCTCAAGGATGGATGGATTTGGTTAGACCTACTCGATCATCACTTCATATATCAGTACAGGCTAGGTTCTGGTAAGAACTTAATTAATTACCAGTAATATTAAAGAGGTTGTCACTGCAAGCTGGCCAAGCTAGCTAGCTCGACTATATTTATTAGTTGCATGCACTTCACTGACAAAGTTGCTTTCTTTTATACGTTTCTAGACAGTTCTTGATCGGTGCACATATATTACATAATTATATTGCTTCAATTTGAACCATTTAATCCAATATATATATGTTTTTACATATATACATGCACGTACTAGTAATAACAACCTGCATGTATGAAAAATGCAAACTATTATATATGACTCTATATTATCTACTATATATTACTTGGATGCATGATGATGAATTAGAATCTCTCACGAGTATATATATGCATATTCACGTAATGAAACAAATTTGTGTAAGAAGCTTATACATACGTGATTTCATTGATTTTGTCACACCTGGATGGGATCATATTCACACACACATATATATATGTATGTATAAGGTTGTTGTCCTCTTGAAAACTAGTGGCACAAGAAGTGTGCATGGTTTGATTAGTTTTGTATGAACCAATAACTTTGATGAGATCAAAAGTCGAGCGCTTTGCAAAAGCATGCATGCATTCAAAATCATCGCATCGATTCACCACACAAGGTTTACGTGACGATCGAATTCAAGTTCAGTCGTATGTATAGACCGTATATATAATAGGTATGCAATATATAATTCTTAGTTTAATTTCTTACCATATTTAATGCTATATATATAACAAAGACGGTTGTGTAAAGACGTCTTGAAAATTTATGATAATATGACCTAGTTTTCCTTCGTGCCAAGCTCCTCCGGCCTACGTAGGCGTATGACTCAAGTTTTATGGTATGTTTCTGGTGGCATTAATGATCATGTTGGTTGTATAAAACCACAGCACGCATTAATTCAACTGTGATGTTTGGATCTCACCAAACAGAAAAGGAAATAGACACATGAATTTTACTCAATATGATTAATTAAAATATAAAAACAGCCTAAAAGAAACTCAAACGTACACTCCAACATTGTAGAGGCCATATTGCTATACGTTTAATTCTTATATATGGAATGATATTGATGATCTCCAACATTGTAGAGGCCAAATTAACATTCCATATTGCTATACGTTTAATTCTTAGTGTTGTTAATTTGGGCAGTTGCACGGAATAAGAGCTTACTATTAATTCTTAGTGTTGTTAATTCGGGCTCAATCTAGCTAATAGTGTGGCAGATCATCAATATCATTCCATATATAAGAGCTTACTTTTCAACAAGGGACTTACATTTTAGAGTAATTAATCATCGTCAAACATTTGCACAAGCTATGAGATAAACTCCTAACTAATTCTCTCAAACTGTACGGGGATGCGGAGAGTATGTACGTGTAAGCATTGAGCTATTTTGATGTGATGTGTACATCATGGTTTAAAACCTTATATCCAACTAAATGCCCGCCTTTAATAAATTCATAAATCACACCAATCTAACTTTTAATCAAACATTAAATGAATCAAATCTACCAGTCTTAAGCATATCCACCAATAAAAATCTATAAATCCATCAAACATACCAAATTATGAAGTTCTTCAAACCTTAAACTGTTTCGAACGTACTGTAGGCTGTAGTTTGATGCAGCACCCAGCTAGCAAGCAACTTCAAAGCAGGACAATAAGAAAGCATCTTAGTATATTGTCAATAATTTAGGGTTTCAGGTTTCAACCCATCAATTTTATGGAGCTGATCGATCGAGTAAATAGCCCATGTGTGACAGCTTGCATTTTCTTGTATATGGATCATGATCATCATGAACTTGCCAGCTTTGCATTTCCCATTATTACCTACTGTACTGAACAGTTTCCCTTCTTCATTCAATTCCCATATCACAGAACAAGGAAATCATGCCAATGTTACAAATGCAATGAAAAAACCCGAGCTACTGTAAGTGTCATTTCCATTACGTACATTCTCAAATGAGAAGTTGTAATTAAGTAAACTTTTAAGCAAATTAACCTAGTATTTCTTCATTTGAAACAAACCAAGATTCAAATCAATTACTAGAGTTACCCAGTTTGAGTGGCCATGCCAGTCCTATTGGACAATTATGCGATCCATCCCAATAAACATGGTCCCAGACTCCCCATCCCATTCTCAAGTCATTTCCCTTTAAAGAAAAAAGATAAATAAATAGTTAAATTATGGCTGGAGACAGGAGCCGAGCCACGCTTGGGCGAGCAGAGGCCATGGCCTCCCCTCAAATTTGATTAATATCTTTTTGTGTCTTGATTTGACCATAAAATGGACTTGGAGCAGTGTCCAATTGTGTTTTAGATGACCAATTGTGCACGAGTTCGAATCTCCGTAACTGCACATTGGTTTTCTTTTAATTACTTTCCATTTTTCCTCCAAATTTTTGGGCGATAGTTACCCTTTTTTTAATCGGACGATTTGGGTGCCCCTGACATTAAAACCTGGCTCCGCCCCTAGCAGGAGAAGAGGTGAGGATATAAATGTTCATACCTGTGTTTGTACTGGCCATTTAATTTCTTCTTTCTGGAGTAGTTTACTGAGCTTTATCTTGCTTTTGTTGCTTATTGTTACAGTTACCCACAAACTCTACCCCTTTTTCAGGTAGTATATATACCCAAAACAGTGATATATTCAATTCTGTATCTGCAACTTAATTTCAACTTTCAACTTTCAATCATGCAAGAATATATGATACTTTTACTACTGGGAACAGGAGAAGTAAAAACAGGAACAAAAAGATAAAGATGAAGATAAAACGTTTGTATCTGCAACTTTCAATCATGAAAGAATGAATGATTCTTTTACTACAAAGGAACTGGGAAGTAAAAACTGGAACACAAAGATAAAGATAAAAAGATGAAAGAGCTGGGAATTGAAGCTAGGGGGTAGTGACGGTACTGTAAGCTAGCTGTAAAAACAATGATAGAGAGATAACAGATGGAGAAGGAGATAATCAAACGGCCACGGCCTTCTAACTCAACTGTTGCATTCATATCACCAATAATGACTTGTTCCAGATGTAGTTGGGACTTGAAGACTGCTTCACAGTTCACAGAGCACACAGCATTTCTAATTTGTGGGGTATTCATATTTTTCAATTTCTTTTTTTATTTATAGGAAATGTCATAAAATGTCAATTTGAAAGATTTTTCACACAAAAGGTCATTCATAAGATTTTATACAAGGAATGTCATTATTTTGGTTCAGCACTTCTAATTTTAGCCCCATCTATAAAGCAGAGTCTGATAGTGTCTACATCCTAAGTGAGTAGTATCTGCATATAACTAGAGTAGTATGTTCTTGAAGAAGCGTAGTGGACCTATAATTTATTTGTTATAATACCTACAGCTAAGAGATTTATCCTCTATACTTAAAGGTAAACGATTATTTTTCACCATAGAAAAAATTCTCACTTTTCACAAATATATGATTTAAAGTAACTTAAACTTTTACGAGATCTTATCATTAATACAAAAGAGAGAATTAAACTATTCGACAGATCAAGAGAAATCCACCCTCGTCCTCAAGATCAAGCAATTCTTGATTTCAAAATTACTAGAGAGCAATCTTTTCTTGAAAGTTTGTCAAGAGACAAGGCAAAAATAGAAAAAGCTTTTGCACCAACTGTCTATTTGAGCATCGGTTACATCCACAGTCCAATTGGTATCAGAGCTTGTTATAGCTCAAAATCACAAAGATATGATCAACATCTGAGGTAATAATAGAGAAACTAGATTCTCTATTAGACCTAATAGATGCAAGACAACAAGAATCTCTATCAGAAATATCTAGAATAGAGAATATGTAGAAATTCTTCCAGCTATCAGCAACCAATTACATGGATTGGAAGCTAAAGTGGATTACAACCAGAATCAGCCGGAAGAAAAGCAAGAACTATTAACAAGAGAATAGTAAAATCGAGAGACTAGATCTTCAAAAGATGAAGATCCTTGATTGTGTTCAAAAGATAGCTCGAGAACACAAAAAATCAAGTAATAGTCTACCTCGAACAATCATTAGAAAAATAAATGACTTCAAATCACTACAAGTTCCAAGAGGGAACCCACTACCAAAGCCATTTTTTTAGATTCTCCAACAAATATGCCAACAATCAGAATAAGAGAACCTAAACGAGAAGATACTCGAGACATAAAAATGCTGAGTATCTTCTATAAAAAATTAGTATAGCTGTTGAACTCAGAAGAGTTTGAGTTCAACAAAATAGAAAGCAACGTCCGAAATACTTCGATTCCGAAGTTTAAATTAAACCAGATCTATAAAAAATGGAAGTTTTCATCTGATGGAAAGCCATCAATTCAAGATTCTTGAATTCACTATCCCAACAACGACAGGAGAAACAGATCTCCTTCTAGTAACACCTGAAGAAGTTTATATAGCCAGAAAAAGAAACTTTAAGTTTATGCACATTGGAGCAGTCCAAGTTGGCATAAAGTTACTGGCCAGAGAAGACTTAAATTGCTCAGTCCTTTGCGTCTTACAAGACAATAGGCTGAACGATTTTCAGACAAGTCTACTGGGAACACTTCAAGCATCACTATGCAATCAAGTTGTATACTTCAACTGCTTCCTGAACTTTTCAACTAGCTTAGCAGATATCGGTCACCGTCTACGACTAAGAGTCAAAACAGATAGCACATCCATGAATGAAGGATTGCAAGAGCTTGCAGTAGTTTATAGGATCTATTATAAACTAATGAACACAATAGTAGAGCCAAAGACCAGGATAACAAATATTCCAGGCCTTACTACTGGTTTCTTTACAAATCCCAAGAACCATAATCAATAGATTCATAAAGTGACATGGGATGAGGCAACTTTCCCACTAGAGTGAAAATTATCTGGACCAAGGGAGAAAACAAAAAGCTCGAAGGCAGCAGTCTACGAGAACAAAAAAACCGGAGATGTCAACCTCAAATTTGAAGGATACAGAAACAGTGACGTTTCCCTCGAAAGATTCAGAGGAGAAAGTTCTAGACCGCAGGAGAAGCGACTCTACCAGAGAAATTAGTACTAGAAGTACTAGAATCTTTATAAGGGCTAACCCAATGATGGAAGAAGACTTAGATGCTGAGTTAGAAAGAAACATCAGCATGCTAAGAGCAGGAAGTTCAAAATCAGAAGAACTCTTCAAGCTTTATGAGGAAGCAGAAGAGTGTGAAGATCCCTCGAGGTTGGAACAATTGATCAAAGAGATCAAGATTTTCACCTTCAAAAAGGAAAGAAAGGTCTTTCCTCTTTTACATGAAGAAGCAGAAGATACAGAAAATGAGGACATGGAAGAAGTAGAATCTTCACAACCATTTTTCACAAACTACCATATTCAGGATTGGTGGAAAGACCAAACTTCCTCACGGAAAAGGTCATAGTGGAAATAAGAGAGAAATAAGCTCTCACTGATTCATTCCACATGAAAATACTCCAAATGTGCCAATCACCCAACTAGGAGTATGGCTTGATCTAGACAAAGCTCTAGACAAGAAAAAATCCATCGACGAATAAGCAACCAACCTACTTATGGAAGCCTGCACAATCTACGAAAGATTTGAAGCAAAAAACTTGCATACAGTATATGAAACAACTCTCCTAGGAATGGAAAAGAAGTACTACTTTTCTTTCAAAGAAACAATAAGAGGAAAGAAATGGCTGGAAGACATAAAGAATGATAGGAATCCCTATACTTTTGTCACTCCGCTATATTATCAATTCTGTGGTGACATCTCATATGTTAGAGAAAAAACTAAAGAGATAGCAAAAACCAACATATATGCTTTCAAGATCTGCAACATGAAGTACCTCGAGGAATATTTGAATGAATTCTAAGAGTACTATTGCACCATAGGAGAATTTGAAAATACAGACCTGGTACACCTCTTACACAGGAAGCTTGTTGAACCTTGGAGAACAGCTATGAGAGAAAGCATAGAAGAAAAACCTTTAGAGAGGTTTTCAGTCGAGGAGTTGCAAAAAGAATCAAACAGCTAATGCGCAAGCAGTGTAAAGCTAACACAAGAGCAAAAGCAGCCAAGAAGCAGCTCAGAGGAACAAGTGACTTCTGTTCCAAAATGATAGATGCACCAACCAACTGGGGATGCAAAGAGAAGAATCATAAGAAAAAACACATCCAAAAATATTTCAAGAGAAATGGAAGGAAGAATTAGAGGTTCAAGAGATTCTCTAACTACAGAAGAGAAAAACAAACTCCCAGAAAGAGATTTTTCAAGAAGACAAGATTCCATCAGGAACCAAAAAAGAAGAAAACTTGTAAATGTTGGTTATGCAAGGCCGAAGGGCACTATGCTAACGAATGTCCCAAGAAAGAGAAAATAAGTTTGAAGGCTCTTCTTAAAGAGTATGAAAAAGCCATGGAGATGGAAAACCTGAAAGGCTACGAGGTAGTCTATTCATCAGAAGATGATGAAGAGATGTCTGTCTATTCAGCCTGTTCAGAAGACGAATCGACAAAAGAATCAGAAACAGAGTCTGAAGAAGAGTATGAACCTAGAAAGGTTTATCTTCTTGAGATAAAGAATTGGGAAGAAAGCACAGAGGAAGAAAAGATTTCTTCCTACAAGATCAATCTGGGATCATTCATTTGCGACTACTGTCAATGCAAAGAAAAGAATTGACTCCCTATGTTTTGTGAAATATCAAGGAAAACATATCACAAAGAATGTTTCATAGCTGAAGCAAGGAGAAAGATGAAGAAGGGTTCAATGAACCAGATTATTGAACAAGAGTACGAAGACTACTTCTATGAGATAGAAAAGAAGTAGGAAATTCTAGAAAGAGATCTAGAAAAAACGAAGTTTGATACTACTACTAAAGAAGGAGTAGTACCTGTAGAAATTCTAGTCCATGATACGAAAAGAGAAGTACTATCTGACTGTGAAGAAGAATAATATAAACCAGTCCATGATACGAAAGAAAAAGTAGTATATGATTGTGAAGAAGAGCAATGCAATCTGTTTACAGAAGAGAAAGCAAGTTCTTCAAAACAGAATCTGTGTAAAGTAGCAATTGTCTCTACAAGTAGATTCAGTAACTACATGGAAATTGGATTAAAGTTTCTAGGATACAAGAAGTATCATCTACATGCCTTTGTAGATAACGGTTCTGGTTTCAGTCTAGCAAAACAGTTTGCTATACCAAAAGAGTTATGGATAACTGATCCAAAAACAAGTGCAACTGAAAAAGCTGTAGAAGGAAGAAGAATCTTCATGAATAGATTTTCCAAGAAGGTTCAACTCTCGATAGGAGGAGGAACCTTGTCATTAAAAATATTTGGCAATCAGAAGGCCAAGACTTCGATGTTCTAATCGGCAATAATTTTCTGCTACAACAAGCTTTCATCCAAAAGCCAGAAGTGAACTAATTAGGCTTCGAGAAGAATCAAAAATTCTTCTGGATGGAAAGGCTTAAAGAAGCTAAAAGCATTATTGGTTCAGGATTCGAAACCATACTGCAATATAAGCAACAAATCTTGTTGCTTATCGAGGAATCATCATCATCAGAAGAAGAAGAATCATAATCAGAAGAAGAAGAAGAAGAAGATTCTGATGAAATGAAATTCTGTAGGTTTCATGGCAGAAGATAATTCAAGCATCTTGATACTCTAGCTCATGCCCCTACCATAAGAAGAAGAAGATTATGATGAAATAGAATTATGTAGGTTTTATGGCAGCAGAGAATTCAAGCATCCTGATACTCTAGCTCATGCCCCTACCATAATCCAACTCAAAGAACACATTACCTACAACATTCTCGAGAGAGACTGTGATAAGTGTGAACAAGAGAAAATCCTCAAAAAGAAAGCGAGGAACTCCAAGAAACCTAGTATGAAGACTAGATTCAAGAATGGAGATCCTACCATCGCACTGCTTCACGATCAAGACAAGTATCACTATTATGTATCTTATAAAGTTTCTAACAACCAACATGAGCAACAAGAGTTGCCTAGTGATGAATCATCAGAAGATGAAGGTGAGACAGTTGAAGCAGCATTTGTAAGAGAGCATAATCTCAAGCACTTCAAGGCTAAGCTAAAAAAACAGAAGAAGCATACCCTTGGAGAAATCAAAGAAATTCTCAGAAAAAATATCAATATCAATCATTTGAAGTTTTTGGAAAAAGACTCTGTAAGCTTAAATTACATGACATGAATTCCATTTGTCACGTAAAAGCTAGTCCCCAATACAAGAAAGAAGATCAAAAGAAGTTCAGAAAAGATATTGCTAATCTCCTAGAGAAAGGATTGATAAGACCATCAAAGAGTCCTCATCATGCTCCAGCCTTTTATGTCAGAAACCATGTAGAAGAAGTTCGCGGGAAAGCAAGAATGGTGGTAGACTACAAAGACGTCAACAAGAAAACCATAAAAGACGGTTATCAGATAGCACAAGCAAGAGTGTTATTCAACAGGCTTAGAGGAGCCAATGTGTTCTCAAAATTTGATGCTAAATTAGGGTTTTGGCAAGTCAAAATGCATCCTGACAGTATTCCTCTTACAGCCTTCGAAACTCCATAGGACACTACGAATGACTAGTAATGCCTTTCAGGCTGAAACAGGCTCCATCTATTTTTCAGAGAAAAATAGACAACATATTCAAGCAAGTGGCAGAGTTCTGTATCATCTATATAGACGATATTCTTGTGTTCTCAAAGAGCAAAGAAGAACACATGAATCATCTCTTTGAAGTAGCCAACCTCATCGTCCAACATGAAATCATCTTAAGATAAAAGAAAGTCTTTCTCGTTCTAAATGAAATTGACGTCCTAGGGATCAACATAAAAACAAAGTCATCAAGCTTCAGCCACATATCCTAGAGAAAGTTTGGAAGTTCTCAAACAGAATTCCTGATGCCAAAAGTCTACAGAGATTTTTAGGAGTCATAAATTATGGAAGAGACTTCCTTCATAAATTTTTTGGATTAACAGCAATCCTGTCACACAAAATAAGGTCAAAGAGAGCTTAGAAGTTTACAGAAGATGACGAAAAAATCGTCAGGCAAATCAAAGAACTATGCAAAATTTTGCCACCACTTCATCAACCCGAAGAGAATGAAGAAATCATCCATCAAATTGATGCTAATGACAACTTCTGGGCAGGTGTAGTATTGGCAAGAGAGCCAGGCACTAACACCGAGAAGATTTTAAAATTCTACAGTGGAAAGTTCAATGTTGCAGAGCAGAATTATCCCACAAGTGAAAAAGAAATTCTGGCTATAAAAAAAACAATCGATAATTCTCCAGCCTTTCTAGGAAAACTTTTCACCGTGAGAACTGATTGTGTCAAAGTGAAAAATTTCAAAAATTTTAAACTTGATAAAGCTGCTGATAGGGGAAGATTAGCAAATTGACAATTATTTCTTAACCAATACAATTATGATGTGGAATTGATTGTAGGTAACGTCAACTATCTTTCGGATGCTTTAACAACGGAAATGACCATGTATAGAAGAAGTGAGAGAGACAACGAAGGTCGTAACCCAAGAAGCAGGAGACCAGGAAAGGAACCTAACCAACAAGAAGAACCAGTTGAAAATGTCCTAAAGAGTTTTTTGCTGCGTCCCAAAAGACCAGCTTTAACTGACCAATCCCAAGGGAAAAGATCAAGTCTCAAACGGCAGGCGGTAAAGGCAAATCAAGACTGTTGATGGTTGCTATATTGCCAAAAAGCATAATTTTTCCTACAAGTTTCGTGAACATCTTCAACTACCAGCTGAACACTTTCTCATAAGCAGTCTTCTAGACTGACCAACGTCTAACATCACACCAGAGGGCACTGTTAGATAATTTGATGTTTTCCTTTCAGGAGAATGACAAAAGGCTCATGGTAGAGACCATGGACGCCTTGGTGGTGGAACTAAGCCAAAAGAATAAACCACCGAGCATAGTCAATGAACCAGCAACGTTGTACATTAGAACTCCAGAGAGTGCTAAAGTTCCTATCTAGACGCTAAAAGAATCATAATGGTTCAAGTTTCACAGATATATTGGCACACATACACCCGATGAAGATCTCCTCGACACCCTATTCGTTGTCCCAGGACCCTTCCTGGGAAGGCATTTGATAAATGTTCAGAGTAAACATCCGCAGGAGGACAAATTGTGGTTAGTTGAGAATGGATTTGTTCATAATATATGGACAAAGATAAATGAAGATCTCAAAGGATTGCTAGCAATTATATACAGTACGGTCAAGAATGTCAGCAAAAGCAACTGCATTCTCATACTAAAGTTCAGGTCTACACCCCCAGAATGGGTGCAGAAATCCAATGGAGAGACTGAATATATTCCTCTATACCATTACGTCAGGATCATCCAGGAACAATATCTACAGCCAGCATGCGACGGATACAATGGAAACCCAAATTCTAATATTCCATGGATGAAGACTATGATGTTGGAATATATCAAGAAAGTAATCGAAGAAGATCAAGAGATTACATTTCTTGCGTCAGGGGAAAAGATAATAGTCACTACATATGACCATCCAGAGGCCGTTACAAGTAATCTGTTTGTTGCCATGAAGGAGAAGGAAATAGATGCCTCCCTCACCTGTACTCATTGGCTCAAAAAAATCGAGAGAGAAAGAAGCTACCAGATGTATACAGATACAGATATGGAAGAAAACGGGACAAAGAGAAGGATAAGGTATGAAGACCCTTACCTTGGGGATAACTCAGAGGTATACGATGACCTGTAAAGACAAGTAAAAATTATGTTGTCTTCTTCCTCTTAGTGGGAGACATCTTTATCATAAGAATCTGCTTTCCAAAGGAAGACAATGAAGGAAAGCAGATGCTCTATCCGCATCAGAGCACTATAGCTAGAGGAGTCACTAGTTTTAGTTTGTGTTTCGGTTCCGCTTTGGAGTCCACTCTCTATATAAAGAGCATCAAGTCTTAGTGTTGGGCATTGAAAATCAGAACAAGAGAAATCTATCTGAGAGTAGAAAGCCTGAGAGTCTAGTTTGTGAGTGAAGAGTTGAAGCAACTGTTCAACTTCTCTATCTTCGAGTAAGCATATCTATTACTATGAGTGACTAAATAACTTATAGTTGTTTACCAGAGAGTGAGGCTCTGGATCAATAGTTTGTATTCATGTTGAAATAAATAAACTATGGTTTCCCACTACCAGTCTTTCAATTTGTCTCTTAGTTGTCCATAAAATCTCATTAAATTCTCCCGAGAGGCGGACTACTGCCCACAAGGAGGAAGAAAGTGAGTTATTTTTACTTGTTCATACTCGTTTTAATTCCCTAGGAGGTGGACTACCGCCCAGGAGGTGGAAAGAAATGAGTTGTCTGAAATTAGTAAGTAGTACCTACTGTCCATAATAGTAGTACATTCATTACATGTCAGTAGTGTCTAGTACCTGCATTACACGGTAGTAGTGTCTAGTACCTACATCAAAGAGTAGAAGTGTCTAGTAACCTCATTACATAGTAGTAGTACCTTCATTGCATGTTAGTAGTGCATTACTGTTCATCAAACGAAAAACTTTTTTTAAACCAAAGGTCAGTCAACAATGAGTCCGCTAGCAGTAATCAGGCATGAAATCAGTAGGTGAAACAATAACATGATGGAGGCTAGTTCTGACTAGAGGATGAAGAAATGTAAGAAATTTAGGAATTGTGGCATGTTTCTAATTGTTTAAATTAGTTGTATCTTTTTTGGTATAAAAGTGACATTATTTGGGAGAGAAAATATAAAATGACTTTATTGTTTAGGTGTATATATATGTGAAAGCACACAAAACAAGACCAACCAGTGGAAGCCACATACGGAGTAGCAGCTTCTTCTGTGAGAGTGTTTTTCTGAGGCCTTTGTCTGCCAATCAAGCCGTCCCTGATAATGGCTTTGTTTAGTGAAGAGCTAGTTCTCAAGAAGCTCATTTTCTTTTCGGCTCTCTGCCTCATCTGTTTACTCTCTTCTTCCCAAGGTTAACGTTCTTCTTGCTCTTTCTTCTTCTTTATCCTTTGCTTGCTTCGATCAGTTGCATGTTACTTCTTTCTCTCTCTCTTTTTCCTCGAGCTCTTTGCTAAATGTATGTGTTTAGGTGTTTGCCTAGTTTGTGCTTTAGTGGTAGCAGAGCTTTGAAATCTGAGAATCTTAAAACAAAAAAATTCATGGCTCAGCTTGCCTCCTTTATTTTCATTGTCTTGAATCAAAATTCTCCATCTTTATGTGTTGCTGACATGCTGATCAACTGTATTTTTAATTTAAATTGAGTTAAATGTCTCAGCTACCACTGATTAAGTAAAATCTGAGCATTTGAAGTTTCTCTTGGCTTATAAATTTCATAGATCATTTGTTTTGTTCCTTGTTCACACTGGAGTTATATAAAGATCCATTCTTTCGTTTTGCTATTCCTTTGCTACATTCTTTGTTCAGTCCAGTACAAGAGTTCTGAAATTTCCAAGTTTGGCTATGATGCCACCAGTCTGTTTTGATCACATTTAAATTATTGTCTGTGCAGGCAAGGAGGCTTACAACGAATTCAGGTACCCCTTTATTAAAAAGGCAAGCTCTTTCCCATATGTATCATCATCTTCATCAAGCGGCCACAGCAATGCCTATGACTACATTATTGTGGGAGGGGGCACAGCCGGGTGCCCTCTGGCTGCAACCCTCTCTCAGAATTTCAGTGTTTTGGTGCTCGAAAGAGGCGGTGTGCCTTTTGCTAATTCCAATGTCTCATTTCTACAAAACTTCCACATTGCCTTGCAAGATGTTTCACCTCAATCTCCATCCCAGCCCTTTGTTTCCACTGATGGAGTGATCAATAGTAGAGGCAGGGTTCTGGGTGGTGGCAGTGTCATCAATGCTGGGTTCTATACTAGAGCCAGCACAAGGTATTCTCATAACCCTCATTTTTTTCTTGAAGTGCAAGAATTATGAGCACATAGATAGTTCCCTAAACTTGGAAGAAAAAAAATTCTTCAAAGAAGTTCTCTGTGTGGGAAGATCTAGTAATTAGCTAGTTTAGAATAATCTAAATTTAATTCGTTAAGCCAAAGCAGAGTGACACATATAACAAACAAACCAAGAATTCATTTCTAATTAAATGCTTTCGTATATGGAATTTATTTAGTTCTAAGCTTCCATAGTCACATAAACTCATGGGGAAAGTGAATGGGGTTTGTTAATAGTGTTTACTTTCTAAGTACAGTAAAATTTTGATAATTTAATATTCGATTAATTAATAACTTCGATAAAATAATATTTTTTGTCGGACCTAACTTAAGGATTTAAGTATTAATTTAATGTTCGATTAATAATCTCGTTAAATTAATAAATTTTGTCAATCCTAAAATTATTAATTTATCGATATTTTATCGTATAATTTTAGAAAAATTAATTGCAAATTGGTTGGCCTCCAAAGAGAGTAGATGACTTTCATATTAATGCTCTTCCCCCTACCACATCACCACCCCAACAATTATTGTCTTGTCAAGCACTGTTTATGGTTTAGATTGGTACTAATTGGCTAATCACTTGTGTCCCATTACAATAAACATCTCGGTTTTTTATGTTGAATTTACTCAATTTAGAAAGAACATGTCAAAACAGATAGTTTGGTAGCTTATTGATAATTATGTCACTAGAGCTTTCACTCCATTCAGTGTTGTGTTGATGGTGGTTGATAACCATATGCTAGTATTCATGACAGATTGGCAAGGCATGTGATTGTGGTATATATATTAAAAGTTTTAGAATTTCTCTCCTTTTTTTGTTTGTTTTTCCTTTTCGATTAATTGAGTGTGCTTGTAAGTGTATGGTCTACATTGAGAGGTGGTTTACGTACCATCTGATAGAGCAGTCCAACAATTCGGGCATCCACAAAGAGCTTACGGTTATGCAGAGTGGTCCATTGTACTGGAGTACTGGACAATATTCAACCAATGACTTAAGATGATTTCTTAGTCCTAATCCCACTACCGGATAATTCTTAGTCGTTGACACTTTCTGACCACCAAACAAGAAGAGAAAGATGATCTGGCACAAGTATTTAATTCAGTTTTAATTTTTTTTAATAACAGAAATTGTTGTTCATTCAATAAAAGAAAGAAATTGTTGTTAGTTGGAAGAATAGGTAGCAGCTGGATTACATTTGTTCAGTATTGACGCAAATTTCTGTGGCATGTGCAGGTTCATTAAGAGAGTGGGATGGGATGCTAAGCTAGTAAATGTGTCATATCCATGGATTGAAAAGCAAATTGTTCACCAGCCTCAGCTTCAGCCGTATCAGATGGCATTCAGGGATAGTCTTTTGGATGCTGGAATCTCACCTTTTAATGGGTTTACTTATGATCATCTTTATGGAACCAAAGTTGGTGGAACCATTTATGATAGATTCGGTCGACGTCACTCTGCTGCTGAATTACTGCAGTCTGGGAATCCTCAGAAGCTCACAGTCTTGGTTTATGCTACAGTTCAGAAGATTGTTTTTGACACATCAGGTATATTGCTACTAGCCTATGATACTCCATTTTTTTTCCTATCACCTCTTTTAGAGCACAATAAAAAGCTTTTACAGCAAACATTATTAAAATTTTGAATTGCATAGGCCAAGAAGTATTTCGGATTTCAGTTGGCTGGATTTTAAGGGATTCTATTTTGGAATGAATCAATTTGGTCCAAATTATTGAAAACCCTTTGAATTACCTAAACCTTAAAAGATAATTATTTTTTTAATTGTGGAACTTGGATGATATTGGAGAATAGGTTCTGAAATATAGTGGTTAAACAAATACTTTCCTAATCAATACAGGAAAGACGCCAAAGGCAGTTGGAGTTACCTTTAAAGACGAAAATGGGAATCAACATCAAGCATTTCTCATCGATAAGCCACTTAGTGAAGTACTATTGTCTAGTGGAGCAATTGGAAGCCCTCAAATGCTATTGCTAAGTGGTATTGGACCCAAAGCTGACCTAGAGAAGTTGAACATTCCAGTGGTGCTCAACAATCCGTTTGTTGGGAAAGGAATGGCTGATAATCCGATGAATGCAATCTTCGTGCCTAGCAGTAAGCCAGAAAAGCAGACACTGATCCAAACTGTAGGCATCACCAAAATGGGAGTGTATATTGAAGCTAGCAGTGGATTCAGTCAGGCCAACGATAGCATTAAATGCAACCATGGAATTATGTCAGCTGAGGTAACACAAAAATCAACATTTGGGATTGTGTATGATAGTGTGATGAAAAGGCCCTGATATTTGTTGATGACGTTTAATCTTGTTGAGTTATAACTTGCAGATTGGACAGCTATCTACTCTCCCTCCAAAGCAAAGAACCCCAGAAGCCATACAAGCTTTCATCCGACGCAAGAGAAACTTGCCCCATGAGGTATTCCAAGGAGGTTTCATTCTGGAAAAGATCGCTTACCCACTTTCCAAAGGAGAACTTGTACTGAGCGATACCAATGTTGATCACAATCCTAGTGTCACGTTCAATTACTTCAGCCACCCATATGATGTTCAGCGCTGTGTTGATGGGATCCGGATGGCCACGAAGGTTGCGCAATCACAGCATTTCACGAGCTACACAAAAGTTGACAAGCAGACTGTGGATAAAATTCTCGAGATTAGTGTGAAGGCTAATGTCAACATGAGACCCAAGAACATCAATGACACAAAATCAGTGGAGCAGTTCTGCAAAGACACTGTGATCACTATTTGGCACTACCATGGTGGGTGTCATGTGGGCAAAGTGGTTAGTCCTGACCACAAACTTCTTGGTGTTGACAGGGTCAGGGTTGTGGATGGCTCAACGTTTTCTGAATCCCCAGGGACTAATCCTCAGGCAACTGTCATGATGATGGGAAGGTATGCATTTTCATATTTTACCTTTCTACAAGAAGTAAAGAAAGCAGTTAAAATTGAAATATTGGTGCTAATATGTAATGTGTCTATTTTGATGGCAGGTACATGGGACTGAAGATCTTGAGAGACAGACTTGGAAGAGCAGCTGGTGTATAATAAAAGAAATTAAGGCCTAGTTAATGAAGTAGGGAGATATGACAACTTAGTTTTGCAAGTGTGATACATGTAATGTACCTGGTTTGAAACTTAGCAAGCTTTAATGTGAAATGTGAAGAGATTGGCTTGCCCTGGGAAATGCATGTTTCTATCTTATTATTATCTCTACGTTCACAATTTCAACTTCTTTTGTCCATATTGAATCCACCTTCAGTTTGATAGGCAATGAGGCTAAGATAAGATATATTGATCTACATATTTTGAGTTTCTTCTAAAACTAGCATTCTACTGTGGTACTGCACCCAAAAAGTTTAACAGTCTATTTGAAACAATCCACTGGATTAGTTGATAAAAGAATTCATGTAAAAACTCAAATAGTGAAATAGTAAGTCTAAATCTCTAATATTCTTATGTTGATGCTTCATTTTAACCAAACTTTATCTCAAGCTGGTGTACACATACCTCCTGATCTCCAACACCACAGCCTGGTCACATTTCTGCAATTAAATTGGTCTGTCTGTCCTGTTGCCCAGTATCTGAAATTCAAGTTCATCATAAATGAAAAAATAGAAGTTTGCAGCAAATTTAGCCACATCACATTGACAGTATTTCGTAAAGAAAAAGCACAGAAGCAGTCCCTAAGAAACCCCTGCCAATTTGAGCAATTTGGATCCTTCACATTCTCTAAACATATCTAAAGTCATACGAGTGAAGCTCATAAACCATTGAACCAAAATTTTTGCAGAGGCAGAAGGCATTGTTTGATAAGCAGCAGCCATATGCACGCATTACTTTGTATAGTAACTTCTGTATCTCCACTCTATGATAGAAGAAGAGGGTAAATACTTGACAGGGAATGGGCGTCTGATAATAAATTTGAGCAAAATGGCTTGTTGCAGATTTGAAAGAGAACAGATGGAGGAATGACCAAATGTATGATAGAGGTTGATGTAAGAAACTATCAATGTACAACTTACAAATGATCATGAATAAACCTGTGCATAATTCAGTGTCATGGAACTTTTCATACCATTTGGTGTCTAAATTCTGGTAGTTGCATTTTCATTGTAAGCTTATTGATTTTGATGCAGTTTCCAGACCAAATAAAACCCATTGGACTGTCATCTCTTTGAGCTATTATTGCAGTAAATGAGCAAATTAAGAAGCACCAATTTTAATTTGGCCACAATTTCGATGATATTCCATGTTCACTCATACTTCCTCTAGACAAAGATTTTAGTCTTTGCCAAAACTGCCTTCTCCTGCCAGTCCTCAAGGGTCCTGAACTGGAATACCTCCTAAAAGATCCAACTTCCTGCCCCTCAACCTCAAATCCCACACTTGCACTCAACAAATCTGACATCGAGGGTATCTTTGTGTCGTGGCCAGCGTCAAAAACAAGCATCCCCTTCTGTGATTCTGTGACTCCAAGATTACCACTATCTGTATGAATGCAGTCATCATCATCATCTTGGCCACAACTAGTTGAACCCCCAAGTTCTTTTGTTTCTGTGAACTCATTGCATACAAGCTTTAAGGCCTGAACAACCTCACCCATGAAAGGGCGGTGAGATACTTCTGGTTGTATACACATTGAAGCAATTGCTGCTACCTTAGTTACACTGTCCCATGTGATCATATCCGTCTTCAAGACCGGGTCTATTATTGATTCTAGACCCTCTTTGCTGGTGAGGAGGGGACGAACCCAAGCAACAAGGTATTCTTGACCTGCAGGCTGTGAAAGATCCACTGGCTTTCTTCCTGTCAGGAGTTCAAGAAGGACTACACCATAGCTATAAACGTCACTCTTTACTAGCAGATGACCGGTCATTGCGTACTCTGGAGCCAGGTAGCTGGAACAAGAATAAGAACAAATTGAGCATGAACTATGTTGCATGTATAAACAATGTCTTCATCAAACATGTGGAATAATTTGTAATAAGCATCTCAAAGTAGCAAAAAGAACAGTTCTTGTGTACAAATAATAATTCGACAGTGGAAGTGAGGAATATGAGAGTGATTTACTATATAGTTAAGAAGTTTGTACCCAAAAGTTCCCATAACATGTGTTGAAATATGTCTTTTTCCCTCCTCCAGTGCTGCTCTAGCCAGTCCAAAATCTGAAACCTTGGGTGTAAAGTCATATTCCAACAAGATGTTGCTAGCCTTGAAGTCTCGATGTATAACACGAGGATTTGAGTCTTCGTGGAGATAAGCTAAGCCCCGAGCTGCACCAAGGGCAATCTTTATTCTGGCATCCCAATCAAGTGGATCAGTTTCTTTGTCAACAGCTGAGAGAACACTAGAAGAGTCAATCATATTGCAAAGTAATTTTCCCAAATGTAGGGAGAGAGATCATTTCAACAAAAAAAGAAGAAGAAAAAATATAGTAATGTGTTTGAGATGCAGAAGTGCTGAGCCAGTGTCTACCATGTAAATGAGATTCAACACTTCCATTTGGAACAAGTTCGTAAACAAGACAACGAGTTTGGCCTTCTGTGCAGATACCAATTAGTTTGACTAAATTTCTGTGGTGGAGACGGCCAAGCATCTCAACTTCTGCCAAGAATTCACGGCCACCATGATGATCATCTCTCTTCAGGACCTTCACAGCCACCTCTCTTCCATCATCTAAACTGGCACTATAAACAAGCCCAAAGCCGCCTTCTCCAAGTATTCTTGAAGAATCAAAATTATTAGTGGCTCTCTCTATGTCATGCAGAGTAAAGGTCTTAGCAGATCCAGCATATGCAAGTGTCCCAGAACTAAATGACATTGATCCAGAGCCTTGTGTGCTTCCAAACATCACAGACCTGGGAGGCCCTGTTGAGAAAATAATCTTATTGGTTAGTTAAATTATGAATACGCAAAAAATGACATTAAAACAAATCACAGTTTAGCTATTTGATCACAAGGACAAAAAATTCATCAATATAAGATTATACTTGTGCACAATTGCATGCTGAAGAGGAAACTGATAATATAGACTAATGGTGAGTAGGAGTTCTTAAAGTCTTTCAAGAATTTGGTCAAATTGCAGGTACCTGAGAGTTTTGTAGGAGATGTCAAAGCCTGTGGTATGTTTTCCGGTTTATGGGAGCGAGAACAACATTTCAGCAACAAAAGCCAGACAATTCCCACACATATAAGAAAGGCTGTGCAAGATGAAAGAGCGATGACAGCAATCATACTTCCTTTGAGTCCATCGCTTTGTTTTCTTGGAATATCAACTCCCATAGGTTTTATTACCCTTCCATTGTTGTCTTGGCCAGTGTATGGCCTGTCATCCATAGAAGTGATGGTTGAAGGTACTGAAGGAGGAGAAGGTGGAAGACCTGTATAGATGATTGTTTTTAATTTCAATCAATCACAAAAGAAGAAACAACAAATTCTATACCTTAGTGCAGAAAACTAACATCAAAGATTGATAAAAATCAAAACTATATTTCAATATAATTAAAGCATTTGAGGAAGTCAGGTATCACTGCATACCTGGATAATGAACATACAATACTTCATAGTCACCAAAGAGGGATGCATTTATGTTAACCTGTCTGCGCCAGAATTTAGCATAAATTTGGAATGAAGTAGTGCCATCAAATGTTAATCCTCTAGGTACCAAGCTAATGAGGACAGAACTTTTCTCTAGCTGCTGACTAGCAGCATCTGCTCCCATAATGCGTACTTGGCTATTGTTTAGAGCAACACTGTCTGCGATATCTTCAGCCAGCTTTGAAACTAAAGGGAAGAATGTGTAAATCGCAACACCTAGTTGGAGTTTAACTTCAATTGGCTGCACACAACCACATGTTGAGCCTGGAGGTGTATATGTTAATGGCTCCGTGCATGTGATTGATGAACAATCTACGATTATGACCAAAGAAGGTTAATGCTTTTTTGCAATTAAAACGTTTAAAGTTCTAATAAAATTAAATGCAAGGCAAGAGTAGAGAGTATATGCACCTTCGTTGGGTGGTGGAGGTGGTAGTGACATAATTTGTGATGGTGGTGGAGACTTTGATCTCTTCAAGGAAGAATCTACGGGAGAAATTGCAGGTGGAAATATGGGCACTAGAAAAGAGGGGAAAAGATTTGAAAATAATCAAAACCACTTAAGTAAATGAAGCAAGAAGTAATTTGATAAATCACCAAAGGGGTTTCCTCATACCATTATATTGGATTTCAAAAGAAGTTGGTGATGGCGCAGGTGCAGTCCAGCTCTTTGAAGAAGACGATGGAGATCGAAATGGGGAGACTGATGGACCTAAGCATTTCATAGATTATTCAGAGTACATCAATAAATATGATTGATCTCAAATTTCAAAAATATGTAACTATGTCGGGTGATTTGAACCTTCTTGACTGCTAGTGTGGGAATGAATCGAGTAAGTTGATTTTAGAGCAGAGCTGTGAAACTTTTTGTATGCACAATGCATGTTTTTACAAAAACTTGGAGTGGAAGATACAGGACGATAAGCCCAATTTCTCATAGGACCTCCAGAAGATGGCTTAGAAGGTGGAAGTGCAATACTTGAAGGCCGTACATGAGAAGGCATGGCTACAAAATGAAGAGAAAATATTTCACAGATGATTATAGACACAATTATTCATTTCCTAGTTTCAGACACAAAATAGTTTACAGTTAGGCGAAAAGTGCTATAGATTCCATATACCTTCAGATGGGGAGTGGCCTGCAGGCAGTAGGTGGTGGAATGCTTTACCAGGAGGCGGAAAAATTCTGTCTCTTTTCCAGCCAAGGCTGCTGGGGGAATTAGGAGAGACATCGTGGTCTGTGACTATACATCCATCCAGGAAATATAAGTCAGACTAACAACTTCACAAGCAGCTCAAAAAAAGAAGCAAAACAGCCATGTAACTTACTATTGTGCTATTTCTGGTATTCAACTTTACTCATCAGCCTAAAATGTGCAATTGCTACTCAGTCTACTTTTACTGAGATAATTATCTTAACTTCACGCAGTCAACACCAAATCAGGTACTAATTTATAAAACTATTTTTAAAATGTATTATTCCTATGAAGCAACATCCTTTTTTTTCTTTTTCTTTTTACTCCTAGGGGATGTCTGTTCTACATTGAAAAGCATCACAGTGTTCCTTGTTGTATGCAACTTTACTAAGGAAGGGACTGTGTTAATTTTTTAGAACAGAAGCCTTATGGACTAGCTCTGAAAATGAACTTGGACTTGATGTTCAAATTCGTTGTAGGTCATAGTGGCTAATAAGCCTTCAACAAACTGACTAAAATTCTGCATAAAAATAAAAAAAGTTGGTGGTGCAGGAATCCCTCTTAGATCTCAATAACTGATGTTGGTTATCACAGTAAGTGTAGCTGCTCAGATAATTGAAAAGAAATACAAACACAGCTCATACCAAGTGTCAATTATAATCTTTGCCCCCTTCAATTTCATACTCACTAACTTCAGGAACAACCAGAAATGATTCTTAAACTACCAGTTGAGCACATACAAATCAATTCCATAATTTGGTAATTTTTTAAAACTAAAATTCACCAGAAATGGCCTATTGGATTATTTGGATAGCTTAAGATTTCAGATTGAACGAATGAACTTCCATGCTCAGGAATAGATTGATAAACAAACCTGTCAATTCTAGTCAAGGACACTCCATTCCTTCCCATGATCCAATTGATACAGTTGATCATTTTTATGCCAACAATAATAAAGCAATATCTCTTTTTTTTAAGAAAAACTTGGTTCAAAGATCCAGAATATCTATTAATATTTAATCAATCCTAGTATACTGGATCACATGTACCATAAGAATCAAAAGATTATTACCTGCAGATCCATGAAATGGCAAAACACCCACAATCAAGCACAGTTGCACAAGCAGCAGACTCAGTTGCATCCCCATTTCACAAGCAGAGAAGCTCTGATCTCATTTTCAACCATCCAGGTAAAGGGAAGCAAAGGAGGAAGACAAAGCAGACTGGCATAACACCACCCTGAAGCAGAACATGGTAGTACCTTTAAGGAAGCAACCTCGAGATGAGCTTAAATTACAGAACCAGACCCACAGAAGCAATTAATGAGAGATATTGGAGCAAAACTACTATATGGGTCAGGTGGGCATAACAGAATTGCTGTCACCAGTTGAGCTGCTCTATGGAATTGTCCAGTTTATGTCAATGGTGAACTAAAGTTTACTGTAAGTGATCGAGCTAAAAGAAGCACAGTGGTGCACTTAATAAGTCCAAGTAAGAAACTTTACAATGCAGTTGGTCAAGATTCAAGAAGTAGAGAGGGAGAGAGAGAGAGACTGCTGAGTGCTCAAATAGTAATACAAATGGATGATCTTGTTTGAAAAAATGGAGCACTAATGTGAATAAAATATGGAAATGCTCGACTTCTTTCTCCTGTAATTATTTGACATTCCATTATTCCAAAGTAGATTGAGGTACTTGGGTAGGAATGCTTGTTGTTCTTGATTAGATGCTCCTAGTATATATTACATATATAAGCAAGCTGGTCTAATTATTCCATATCTGTGCTTCATTATGCTAATCTGGTTTCTATATATTTAGTAGAGAAGTCAATGTAGCTTCTTTTGTTTGTTGAGAATTGAAAGACAGCAGACTAGGTTTGAACTTTGAATTGAACCATGTTTCACCCCCTTTAAAATTGAAGAATCTCTCATTCCGAGTTAGGTGTCACTAAACCAAAATTTGCTAGTGACATGAGCTTACCTTGTCATACAATACATATGATCAAAGCGTGCCATCAAATGTCCCACATTACTCCACAAAGCCCCAATTCACATGCAAATTGTGACAAACCTCTCTGCATAAAGTGCCAAAAACATCCAACGAATTTATAGATCAAATATGTTTGGAAAATCGGTTTAACGGAGATATGAATAAGCTACATATATGAAGAGACTAATTGATCTCAAGGAAGTCTACTACGATATATCGATTCGATAACGAAGGACTGGTTCAAATTAAATTGATAGCAAACATGCAAGAAACTAATGGAAATAAACACATACATAAATATAGGGGGCGTCGATGAGATCTGCCACAAAGGCCAAGAGATTTGGTGGTTGTTTTGGCATGGGTGTTGGCCATGGCTAATTGGACGGCCACCTCCTTTTTCCTTAACATCATGATAGTGCTTGCTGCCATGGGCAAGCAAACACCTACCAGACAGAGGTAAAAGTTTGGGGGCACTCCAGTTGTGTAGGGAAATTGACTGTGTCGGTGACCATTGACTGGGACGGTGTTGCTCGTGTCCGTATATGTAATGTAAAATCGTAACGGCCGGGTGACACAAGCGGACACTGGACTTCCTTCAAACCCCAATTTGGCCTAATGATATACAAATTGATTGACGTCTAACATTGTTTCAATTCAACGAGTGCACATATAGTGTGCGGATATTTGTCATAATCTCATTCGTGTTAGGTTTAGATGAATAGTGCATAAAAGAAGTTAGATCATAGATTATTCTCTTGCTCATTTGTGTGTCGCACATCGTAGAATTACTCAAATTCAACTTCACATTAAGCAATTAGTCAACAAAGATAAAGTTGAGAAGTTGAGAGCTCCCGTTGAGAAACCCTAGCCGCCTCAAAAAAAAGAAGTCCTCTTCTCCGATTTCTTCATAGAGAGAGAACGACGCCCTCTGGTTCTCCCTTTATTCCTCTTACCTCCTCGTCATTTTCATTTATGAGGACTAGGGCTACGACTTCCGAACCGGAAACCGGAAAAAACAGAGCCGAAATTGAAAAAAAATCGAAACTGAACAGATTGGAACCGAATTTATGCAAACAACGTCGTTTTGTTTTTATTCCTACCTCTGCGTGAAATCCCTATTCCCCATATTTCTTTGTTCGGTATTCACACTTTTCACTTTTCACACATAAACATAGTGCCTCGCTGCTCTGACCCCGACGTCTCTGACCCCGACCTTGATCTTGATCCCGACCCCGACATCTCTCCATTCTCTCCAACTCGACGTATCTCTTGAATCCCAATCCCAAGGAAGTTGTTTCAATTCCAAGGTAGATCGACTAGATTCTTTAGTATCAAGTATTGATCATTTTCCGGGTCTCTGATGGATTCTATCATTTCTGTGTATTGGGTTATCTTTGCTGGACTAAGAATAAAAACTTTTGCTTAAGGTAGTAGTGATGTCGTGTATTTGGTTATTTTAATATCTTTGTTAATTTTTTGCTGATTTACGGTTTGATCTTGTTGAGTCGATTAGCCGGATTAGAAAGAAAAATGCAGTTTTTTCTTATTCTTTTTTTTTCTTCAGAAAACAAAAAAAAACAAAATGAACCAAACCGAACCGTTTTAATTTATTTTTTTTGTTAAAGAATCGGGAAAATCGAACATATTAAAAAATTCGATTCGATTTTTAAGTTCGGCCTAAAAACTATACCGTTTAAACCGATTAACAGCCCTACTGAGGACGTCGATGAGATCTCCGACCGACTTGAAGCAGTTGGTTTCGACCCCGACCTTGACGACATAGAGATCGTCGACTGTGCTCCAGATGCAGTAGAGGAGGAGGGTGAAGGTTGTTGGTACGTCATGGTTTAATTGTTTGGGCTGATGGCCTTTCCAGAGCTCCATGAAAAATTGTTCAAGGCGACAATGGTTCGATTATGGCATGGTCCCCTAGGACCGGTGAGGATTTCCTTTCAATAGAGTGGTTTAGATCATTTTTTTGGCAGATCCAGCATTGCTTCAACGTGTAAAGAAGAGAGGGTCGTGGTACCACCGTGAATTTACGGGGATGGTGGAGGAGTTTGACGGCTTCTCTCCCATGGAATATGTGTTGGCGGTAAGGGTTATTGTGGAGGTGATGGTTCAAGACGTCCCAGATGCCACGTTGGACAAAATTTGGGCGAGGAAGATCGGAAATGCTATTGGGTCTTTCCGGCTTCATGATGAGCTCCTTCTCCAATCGAGGAAGATGAAGAATATGGTGGATCTGAATCTTCACCGCGGAGTTGTGGTAAGAAAATGGTTCTGATTCACTCCCTCATGCACTGTGTTGATTGACTTTGATTATCCCACTATTTGTGGTTATTGCGATTTATGTGGCAAGTTTGTGCATGGGGAGGAAGGTTGTCAGAATTTGCAGGCCCGAGAAGTGAAACTAGCAATAATGGCGGCGGAGGCTAGGGTGACAGCCTCAGGTGGTGATGGTATCTGGGTGGATCTGACCACCATCTCTCTGGGTTTTGAGTCTGTGGCACAAGCTGCAGTAGCCCCGGCAACAGTGGCAACTTTAGGACCAACAGTGGCGATGAAGGAGGTAGTGCCGGTGGCGAAGGCAACGATGGCTGGGTTGGTTGGCAACACGGTCTCAGAGCCTGTGCATGATGACTACGTGGCAAGCATGCAGAAGGCTCGGGTTTAGACTATGGGGCAAGTACTCTACATGCAAGACAACCTTCTTTTCTTTTTTTGAGAATGGGGGGTCCACTGACTTTTTCTAATTCTTTACAAGTTACATGTTCACCTAGTAAGGGTACTTCACTTCCAGTGGGGGTGCCCTCTGAAGTCCTTTTGGGTAATTAAAGGGGTCCCTCGAAGGCTTTGGTTTTTTATGTCAGATCAGATTAAGACGTGATTCTCGTCCGTCCCGAGGGACAGGATCCCCCCGTGCAGATGGGGCATCTTCGCTTAAGCAGTCTGTTCGTGAAGAGACACCTCCACCAGTGATTGGGGCTAATTGAGGCAGCAAAGGGGCGCACAAGCTTGAGTCTCCACAGAAGAAGGTGGCAATGGATCCTGCAGCACTTACAAAGATACAGGCGGAGGAGAGCCGGATGACTTTGATGTAGTTTGGGGTGCATAACTAGATAAGGTGTAAGACCTCTAATTTTTTTATTCTTTGTTCTACACCTAAACCGTTTAGCTATGTTTTTTGGGTACCAGATTGAATTGTAATAATGTATGTTACTTTTGGGAGTTTCTTCTATCGTTCCGTTAACTGTGAACTCCATTGTAACTTACCAGCTCTATAATCTACCGTTTTACCTTCAAAAAACACCACATTAAGCAATCACATTAATTAGAGTTCACATTAATTAATTGGTAGTATCCTTATTGGTCACCACTCCCTATTAGAGTTCTTTAGACAAATTTTAGAAAGAAAAAAAATTAGATTTTTTGTGCTACAAAACGTACAATCACGTACGCTTCTTAGTTCTTACTACACCCCTAGCTTCAACAGGAAGAGTTTGATGCTCTTAAATGAGCTAGCTCCTGGTAGTTCCTATTTTCTAATATATTACACATCCAAAGGTGTCGTGTTACTGCCATATCTCTTCATTCTCATCTCGGGCTCCTGAGCCAAATAAGGGAATTAGTCAAAAATAGCTACAGGGCTAAATAAAGAGGACCAGGAGGCCTAGCAACTTGATTTGTACAAGGGGGAGTTCTTTGCTTCTCATATTGCAATACCTCTCTCAATTCAAGAACCCTTTGATTTGTAAGTGCAAATGAAAGTACTTCTCCGGATCCCAACTCAAATCATAACTGGCAACATCCAAAACTCAAAGGGGAACAAGATCGAGAAGTAAAATTCATGGTTCAAGAATTATAAAGTTCTAGTTAACTGAAAACATTTTATTGAAAACATAAACTAAAGCAACATCAACACCAAAATGATGTTGATCTCAATCTTGATCTTGATCTTAGAAGAAGTCCTCCAAATTACATGACCTAAAATCTCTTATCGAAGCCAACCAAATATCCGACAACATTTTATGGAAAACATAAACGTAATTGCATGTCTTGATCTTAATCTTAGTCTTAGATTCTTAGAAGAAGTCCTCCACATTCCAGTTACATGACCTGAACGCTCCTGCCGAAGCCAACCAAATATCTGACAAGTCATCTCTCAATATAGTCTCAGATTTTGAATTTATATCCTCCATAAGCATCAACTCTGCCGCCACACCGTTGAGGAAAAACTCTGACTCCATTGTTCCCTAAGTATATATTTTTAATGGGTTCTGCGCTTATTTCACTCCCACTCAAAACAGAGGAAGTTGAGACCTGACACTCTGTACTAGAACCATAGTTATAATCAAGGAAGTTAATGATGGTGTTATGTCCCCTAATAGCCAGGGAAGAATCCATGATTTAGAAATAGGATGAGTTATACTTGTATTGTGCAGCGCATATTTTTCTTATAGGCTACAACAACACATAGGTGTTCATGCCCTTGCTATATAATAAATAGTTATGAAGCCTAAGTAAAAGGCAGACCTGTACCTGATGTGAGGTGAAGGAGGCGGCCGTCTCAGGCACCAATATTCCAAAAGGCCTAACATTCTTTTAATTATATATGCATATAATTTATTTTTTAAAATATTCATATAAAATATGTTCAACAAAATTACGGAACGGTACACTCAAGTAATTTTGTGATGTCTTTCAGCAAATAAGTTATGACCCGAATGATTGTTTTCCTTTATTTTTTTTATAAGTATTATATACGTCAGTTTTCTTTTTATGTATTATCTTGGAATGCTGGTAGTTTTATTTTGTTATGTACCATGTCGGAACATTAGTTTATATCTGTTTGATTTATAAGTACTTGATTATAGTTTTGTATGTGACTTGTGATTAACATATGAAATAATAATGTGTGTGTACATATAGTTTGGATTTATTTTTATGTTTACCTAAATTGGTAAATACGAGAATGACGTGAGAGTAGATTGGTTTAAATACTTGTGTGACATAAATTTGTGATGCTTTTAAGAAATGAAGTTATGGCATGAGATTTTTTTAATTAGTATCGTTATGAACATTAGTTTTCTTTCATGAAATTTGTTGAAATATTTTTAGTTTTTATTAATTATATACTATGTCGAAACATCAATTTATATTGGTTTGGTTTATATGTTTGTATTTGACTTGTAATTAACAAATCAAATATAAATGTTAGTGTACGTATAGTTTGAGTTTATTCTTGTGTTAACATAACTTATATTGGTAAATATGAGAACGACATGAAAGTAAATTAGTTTGGATACATGTGTGACATAATTTTGTATAATCATTGATTTTTTTTATGGTCATTTCTTTTATGTAAAATAATGAATGGCACCAATTTTAATTCTCGCCTCAGATCTCAAATTCTCAGGTCTGCCCATAATTACACTGAGAATTATCATAAATAAGTTGACTTTTTTTTTCGCTGGGTAAAGAAAAGATTACAAAATAGAAAAGCTCCTTGGGAAACTAATAACTCAAGAATCAAAAAGGTGTACTCTAGCAGCAGTGGCAAGGAGAGATCGATCCCAAGTTTTGAGATTGTTGATACCCAAAAAATCATCAAGCCTATGACGCAATCAGGGCCAAATTCAAGTCAATGTTCATGCTCATATATTGCTTTTCAAAGCTCATAACACAAAATGAAACGTGCTATTCACAAACTGCATCTAATCCAGCGATCGTATGCGACCTTAGTGTGGCCCAAGCCACACTTACGCTTTTATTGGGGCTTATGGTCATGGGAGTGGTATGGAAGGTAACGGAAATATGCTTGCTCATTTTATGATTAAATGATCGGTAATTTTGGTCTTGGGCCCGAAATTCAAGCTCGGTGGTTTAAACTAAGAATGAATGGTGATAGAGAATTGGACCTGATATATATGCCAAGACTTAAAACTAATAGAAAGCCCAAATATACAAAGTCATTCTATGTAGCCCAAATACAAGCCTATATAATCTCAAATACAAGCCACTGCAGCTCAAATACAAGCCTATACAATCCCAGATGTCAGCCACTGCAGCCCAAACCACTCACTTACTGTTCTACCAAAGTCTCGTCTTGCTCAAACCCAATTTCATTGCAGCAATGGAGAAACATTAGTTAAACTAGTAATTCTTTGATTTCTTATTCTTCAATGACAGTAAGCCATCTTTTGCAGCCTTAAATGCTAAAAATTACCTTTTTTATAATCAAACATTGCAATGACTCTTCTCTACAGTAGCCTTCTCTTACCTAACCATCCATGCCACCAAAATCTGACAAGCCTCGATGCTCTATTTTGCAGTAGCTATCTCTACCTGTAACTCTAATTTGACTAGCCTCTTTTAGATTATTTGAGATTCTATTCTTAAGATGAGGAAGAAATCCAACAACAGAACCCTTCCAGAATTCCTATAAATAGAACCATTCCTATGAACCATAGCACAAGCCAGAACCCATCAACATCCATAATAACTCAATAACACTTTGCTCAAGCATTCAAGCATTTCAAGCACACTAATCAACCCCTCATTTCAACAATTTCTTATCACCTTCAACCTCTCTCAATTTTCCAGAAACTCCCTATTTCTCAATTCTCAATCACTGCAGTGTATTTCTAGCTCTCACACCATGCTCATGCCATAATGCCTATTTCATGATTTGATTCACAAATCTAAGTCGTTATCTCTTCATCAACTTAGCCTAATCTCTTTTTATTCAAAAGAACCCTTATATTTTGGCGACTCTACTGGGAAGATTAGGTTGTGATTCAAACCATGAAAGTAGCCAACATTTCTGCACCTGCTGTTGCAATCTCACTGCAATAAGAACAAACAAATATAGAAAAGCAGATTAAGCAAGAAGAGTATCACATGCAAAACTCTTAAATCATGGATGCAATTCAAATGAAGTTGTGCAACATGCTTAATCCTGCTTGATTTCTAGTTAATCAAAATACAATATCTCATAAGCAAAAGCCACAGTTGAATTACTTTACACACACAAATTTGCAGTAAAGCCTACATAGAAGCAATGAACTTTTCTTCTTCAATTTTGAAAAGGTTTCAGACTCTCTCCCCCTACATAAAAGTTCATGAATTCTAAATCTATATAGACAAATTTTTTTTCTTTCTATGAACATTAGCTTGAAACTAGAACTATAGTTTAGTGAGCTAATATTTATTTACCTCGTTTTGTAAGCCACCTTTATACTTGTTTGAAAAATATGACAACTATATCTAATCTCATAGTCTCATACTGTATTTTATTATTCTTTTTTAAAAAAAATCGTGCATCAATATTCATGTTGCTACAAGAATACAAGAAGGCGTTGTTTCCTTTGCCTAGAAGCTGCACAACATAAGGGTGCGACCGAAGAATACAAAGATGCAAAATAATGTAGTCTAACCCATCATGCACCAAGTTTCATTCAATTCAAAGTTTTTGTAAAAGTGAGCAACTTGTGTAGTTCTAATAAAAGCAACATGCAAAGCTTCAAATAGTGCAGCGCACAAATCAATCCATAGCAGTTCATGTTCCAGTATGATATTCAGACTATAGTGTAATACCAAACTGCAGCACTAACAAATCTAACATTATTCAATATCAGCTACAACTGCTCAATCCACTACAATCTAAGTCCCAATTCAGTTTTTCGCGCTTCAGCAGCTCAATCAACCACCACAGTTCAAGTTCGAGTTTAATCTTCAAATTTTAATAAATATTGCAATACCGACTACATCAACAACTTAATCCACCAAAGTTCAAGTTCCAGAATAGTCTTCAGACTCATTTGCAGTACCAACTACAACATCAACTCAATCCACTGATGTTAAAGTTCTAATTCAATTTTCAAACTCTACAACAGCTCAATCCTCCAAAGTTTAAGATTGAGCTAAATCTTCAAACTCTAATATAGTACCAATTGCAACAGCTCAAATCACCATAATTCAATTTCTAGCCCAATCTTCATACTTTATAACAGTACCAATTGCAACACCTCTAATTACAACCAACTGTAGCACCTCTATCGACCGTAGTTCAAGTTCCACTGCGTAAAGATTTTATGAAAATCAAGATACAACTCATGTTACCTCACGGTTGTACTGATGTTATTACACTTGGGGGCTGAATTGATATATAGTTTGAGGCAATTGCTAACAAATTCTTATGTTAAAATTCATGCATTGATGTTCTTATTGGTGGAGACATACTTATTTTGAACTTCATCAACAAATTTTTTGCAGTAGCTCAACCCACTCAATTCAAGTTTTATCTAATCTTCAAACTCTAATACAGTACCAACTAAAACAGCTCAATCCACCACATTCCTAGTCCACTTTTCATACACTATAACAAATGATCCTCTACAGTTTCAATTCGAGTTCAATCTTCAAATTCATTGCAGTACCAACAACATCAGTAACTCAATCCACCACTATTAAAGTTCTAGTCGATTTTTCAAACCCTGCAGCAACTCAATCTACCGTAGTTCTAGTTTAATATTCAAACTTTATTCTAGTACCAGCTATTGCTGTTAAAAGTCCATCACGGTTCAAGTTTACTCTAATCTTCAGTTAAGTATGTCCACTCTTCAAACTCTGCAGCAGCTCAATCCAACACAGTTTAAATTCTAACCCGATTTCACAATACCATGTGCAACAACTTAATCCACTACATTTTATTATCAACTACAATACCTCATTGCACCATAGTCCAAGTCCTAACCCACTCTTGAAACACTACAACAACTCAATCCACCGCAGTTCTAGTTTAATATTCAAACTCAATTTTAGTACCAGTTATTGCAGCAGCTCAATCCATCGAAGTTCTAGTTTCATCTAATCTTCAAACTCTATTACAGTATTAATTGCAGCAGTTCAGTCCACTGCAGTATAAGTTTCATTCTAATCTTTAAACTCTATTACAAGACCAATTGTGCTACAACTCTAATTGAAGTAACAATTGTAGCATCTCTATCCACCGTAAATACAAGTTCTAGCAATGTGTCTACAATGAAATCATCTCAAGCAAATCAAGCATCATAAAGATATGTCTATATTACATCACGCTTGTACTCATGATATTACACTCGGAGGAGGCTTAATGGTCAATGTTTATTTTAAGAAAACAACCATTAAACCAACAAACTCTAATTCTAAAAATTTAATGTCATTCAACCATGGATGTTTTTATCAGCAAAAACAAACTCAATTTTAACCACATCAACGAAAAATTAAGCTTTCAACCACAGTAAACAGTACACTTTCTACTCCAAATACCAAATTCTTGTTTCTAAAAAAAATATTCAGAATTTTAATCACAGTAAGTGTACCTCAAACATACCAATCCAAAATCAAAACTCCTAAAATAGAATTCTTTCTTTGCTTATACCCTCTCTTCAAACCATTAATTAGTTCAATAAGCTCTATATTCAGTTTTTGAACCATATATCCAGACTTCTAAAACCTCCAACCCTTATCTCAAATCACTTTTATTACAACTTACCTTTGACCTCTCAGTTTATTATCAACTTTGCAAGAAGGTTATAGACCTTGATACACCCTTACATGAATCATAAAGATAGCAAGAAAAATCTTTGGCAACATGCAATAAGCATACAACATAAAAGCATTATTTGAAATACCCATTATTGCAAGTAAGCAATGATTGAATATGATGCAGTCAAATACAACTCATGCCATAAACATGAATCTAGTGAAGTCAAGCAACTTATAATAGAACGATCATTGAAGTCATAGTCAAAAGACATTTAAAAGCTACCGATTTTATAATTTCAAAGTCACCTAGAAGAATTTTTCTGTCGATTACATCAAGTCGTCAACACATAATATGACAGAAGTAATATCGTCTTTGAAGGTTAGTCGAACCATTTTGTGTTGTTGAAAACCCGTGAAGGCATATAGCTACTACCAGATAGATTCTGTGATAAGCGTTGCCATTGAGTCATCTTCTCTATGTACTGTAATGACTCGACCATGGGACCACCCTTTAATGAATTTTTTTTGACTATCTTCCTTTTCAGCCATCACTTCCTAATATAGGTCACTGAAGTCGTGTAATCAGTAATCCGCAAAAAAAATAAAAACAAGCAACTTTATGCCATAATATGCCACACTGCATAAATCTATCAAAACTAGCAGTTAGTACATTGCTAGCTACCACAACCACACCATTCAAGAAAACACAACCTCACATACTGATGTGCATGCACTTGTTTCCCTAATAAGTATGAATGGGAAACAACATTATCGCACTAAGACTCATTATCTGTACATGCTTGCAAATAAAATTCAGTAAACAAAGCTTGCATACTGATGAGAATGCATTCGTTTCCCTAATAAGTATGGGCGGAAAATAACAAGATCACACTAAGACACACTATCTATATATCCTTGTGAATAAGATTCAGCAAACAAAGCCTTGCATATCTATATGCATGCACTTGTTTCCCTAATAAGTATGGATAGGAAATAACAAGATTATGCTAAAACTCACTTTCTATACATGCTTGCGAATAAATTCAACAAATAAGCATTGCATATCGATGAGCATGCAATAGCTCCTCTAACAGGAATGGGTGAGGGACGACAAATTCATGCTAAGCCATGATAACCATGCAAGTAATGGTGTAAATCAAAACACAAACCAAGTGAAGCTAATATCTAAGATTTGCATTGTTAAGCTTAAACAAATACTTGCTCTACCTCCAACACTCAGCATGAATCACATAAGAAGCAAATAGAGATCTTTATAGTATGCAAAACACATGTCTAGTCTCACCACATATTGCATAACCTCATACTCGTTATCAAGTTACTCCTCAAGGAAGACTATATAACACGTCATAAGTATGTACACACTGAAGCCAAGCAAGTCATATAGCATATCACATGTAAATCTTAAGGTCAACCAAAGAGCATCACCAAATATTATTATAATTAAAGATGCACACAAAGTGAAACTGCACTCGTTAACTCTTATAAAAATTCATTACTCCAATATCTCACTGCAGTAACAAGTCACGGCAGTTTGAAGCAAAGTTTCACGCAGAAATTCATAGACTCCAATTATGAAATTTGAATGAGAAGAAGAAGGAACATGTTCTAGAGAAAAGACACAAACCAAAAAGGGATGAAAACCCATGTGTTATGCATTCAATCAATCGGTAAAAAAATTTCAAAAACTAAGCAGCAAATGAAAAGGACGAGACATGTATGAAAACAAGTCTTACAGAAGGAAAAAATACCTTTGGAGTAAAAATAGAGAAGCTCTAGGAAAGGAAAAGGTTAGTCTAATTTCATTCGTCACTTTCAACTCGCACATGAAGTCTTGTTCCTTAATCGCAGAAGATAAACCAAACAAGGAAGATGTCGTAAACAAGAAGACTGCAGTAAATGAGAACAAACCATGATTTATCCCTTCCATTACTTTTGAGTAAATGGGTTGGGCTTTCGTCCAACAATGGGAATGGAAAAGAATGTTTGTTAATGCTTTATTTTAATTTTGTGGTTGAGCTCACACAACCCACATAATCAAGGGGGCTAATCTTGATACCCAAAAAATCATCAAGCCTGTGACACAATCAAGCCCAAATTCAAGTCAATGTTCATGCTCGTATATCATTTTTCTAAGCTCATAACACAAAATGCAACACACTACTCACAAACTACATCCAATCCAACGATCATATCCGGCCTTAGTGTGGCCCAAGCCACACTCACGCCTCTATTGGAGCTTATGGTCATATGTATAGTGTGGAAGGTAAAGAAAATATGCTTGCTCATTTTATGATTAAACGATCGGTAATTTTGGTCTTGGGCCCAAAATTCAAACTCGATGATTTAAACCAAAGATGAATGGTGATTGAGAATTGGACTATATATATATGTCAAGACTTACAACTAATAGAAAGCCTAAATATACAAAGCTATTCTATGCAGCCCAAATACAAGCCTATACAATCCCAAATATCAGCTACTGCAGCTCAAGTATAAGTCTATACAATCTCAAATGCCAGGCACTATAGCATAAACCACTCACTTACTATTCCACCAAAGTCTCGTCTTGCTCAAACCCAATTTCATTGTAGCAAAATGGAGAAACATTGGTTAAACTAGTGCTTCTTTGATTTCTCATTCTTCCATGACAGTAAGCCATCTTTTGCAGCCTTAAATGCTAACAGTAGCCTTCTCTTACCTAACCATGCATGACAAGCCTCGGTGCCCTATTTTGCAGTAGCTATCTCTACCTGTAACTCTAATTTGATGAGTCGTATTTCCCTTTTCTTTAATAGCCTTCGCCTCTTTTAGATTATTTGAGATTCTATTCTTAAGATAAGGAAGAAATCAAACAGCAGAACCCTCATAGAATTCCTATAAATAGAACCATTCCCATGAACCATAGCACAAGCTAGAACCCATCAACATCCATAATAACTCAATAACACTTTGCTCAAGCATTCAAGCATACCAATCAACCCCTTCTTTCAACAACAACACCCCCTTTCAACAATTTCCTATCACCTTCAACCTCTCTCAGTTTTCCAGAAACTCCCTATATCTCAATTCTCAATCACTGCAGTATATTTCTAGCTCTCACACCATGCTCATGCCATAATGCCTATTTCACGATTTGATTCACAAATCTAAGTTATTATCTCTTCATCAACTTAGCCTAATCTATGCTCCCTAGTGAAGTCGCCAAAATGTGAGGGTTATTTTGAATTAAGCGAAGATTAGGCTTAAACTAAGATGATCAGATTAGTATTGTAACTCAAATCATGAAAGGGGCATAGAGCGTAAGTATGGCGTGGGAGCTTGAAACACACTGCAATGATTGGGAAATTTTGGATTTAGGGCTTCTAGATAAGAATGAGTGTGGCTAAAGGGAATGGTTTTGCTTGAAGGTTCAGGAGTTTGGTGTGCAAGTGATGGGTGTTCTGAGTTGATTGGATTTATGACATATATGCTATATTTATAAGGAGTTTATGGGAATGGTTATAGTCCGATTTCTTTTCCACTGCAGAAGACCTTAGGTCAGACCAGGAAGTAAGAAATCTATGCAAGAAAAGAACCAAGGCATTGTTTCATAGGGTTGGAAGAAAGAAATTTGCAGGTCTCAAGGTTTCTATGAGAAAAATGTACAAGGCTCAATGACAATCAGGAGGCGTTTATGGCGTTCCAGATTGCTTTGCATGCCTTTACCATGGAGGAAGGAAAAGGTGAAGCACATGTTTGTCCAACGTGCTTTTTACTGCCATGGCTAGTTTTGCACTAGCATCTGGTTATACTTGGTCGAATTGTAACTAAATGGTTTGGGTGGCACTTTGGGTTATAGCATGGTGGTTGGTTTTACAAATTGGGCTTTCAACGGATTTTTGGGCTCTTTGGGCTTTTAAAAGGAGCTTAACTCCCAAATCACTATTAATTTTTTAGTTAAACTACCGGGCATGAATTTCAGACTTAAGACCGAAATTATCGATTGTTTAAGTCCGGTTTGGAAGTGGGAGCACATCACCATGGATTTCGTGTATCAGTTACCGCGTACTTCGGCTGGTAATACTAGTATTTGGGTTATTACAAACCGTTTAACGAAATCAGCTCATTTTCTTGCACTTCCAGGAAAGATTTCAGTGGGCAGATTGGCAAAGCTGTATTTTGCTAAGATTGTTCGATTGCATGGTGTGCCTGTATCCATTGTTTCTGACCGAGACAGTCAGTTTACTTCAGAGTTATGGCAGGCATTGCAGCGAGCCTTGGGGACCAGATTGCATTTCAGTACAGTTTTCCATCCTCAGACTGATGGGCAGTATGAGAAGACTATTCAGACCCTCGAGGATATGTTGCGGTCATGTGTATTGCAGTTTAGAGGGAATTGGGACCAGCAACTGCATTTGATTGAGTTTGCTTACAACAACAGTTATCAGGCCAGTATTGATATGGCACCGTATGAGGCTCTATATGGGAGGCAGTGCCGTACTCCATTGTGTTGGAGTGAGGTAGGTGAGCGATGGCTTATTGATCCTGATTTGGTGAAGAGCACCACAGAGGATATTCATATTATCCGAGACAGACTGAAAATTTTCCAAGACCGACAGAAAAGCTATGCAGACGTGAGGAGGAAGAGTCTTGAGTTCGAGGTGGGCGATTGGGTCTTTTTGAAATTGTCTTCTTGGAGGGGAGTTGTGCGTTTCGGGAAGCGCGGTAAGGTCTGACCACGGTATATCGGTCCGTATGAGATCACAGAGAGAGTTGGTGCCGTGGCTTACAGGTTGGAGTTACCTTTTGAAATGGCAAGGGTGCACGATGTTTTCCATGTCTCGATGTTGCGGAAATAGATTTCAGATCCATCACATGTTTTAGCACCACATCAGCTTCCTATCCGGGAAGATTTGACATATGTGGAGGAGCCAGTACAGATTCTCAATCGGCGTGAGCAGGAATTGAGGCACAGAGAGATACCGCTTGTGAAGGTCTTATGGCAGAATCATTCAATTAAGGAAGCCACTTGGGACACCGAGCAGCATATGCGGGAGTAGTATCCTCATCTGTTCACTTAGCAGGTACGTAAATTTCGAGGTTGAAATTTTTGTAAGGGGGGTAGATTTGTGACGACCCGGACTGGAATTGGTAGTAATCGGCTTAATCTGCGAGTTTTACGAGTAATTGAGGTTTATCGTAATTAATCGGATATGCAACTTCGTTCACGACTTAATTTTCGGACACGAATTTGATTTGGGTTTGTTTGTGGGAAATGTAGAGAATTTGATTTCGAGTCCGTTGGAGTTTTCCGAGGATTTTTCGGATAATCGAGGAATATAAAATGAATATTTGAAATTATCGCCGAGTTAGTCGTGCTTATCCGTTCGAGTTTGAGTTATCCAAATTGCGGATAGAGTTGATTCGCGACGTATAAATAGCCGAATAGTCGTAAAGTTATCGAAAAGTTCAAAAATTAGCTGTTTTGACCGAGTTGACCAGAGTTGGGCCGAGTTGACCGAGTCAACTGTGTTGACTTAGTGAGTCACGACTCGCCGTTGTGGTGGCTGCCGGAATACGGCGCGGTTGCCGGAAATAAAGGTAAGGAATTGAAGCTTGATGTTTGGGCTTTCGTTTGATGTATGAATTGTAATGTTTGGTGAAGGTTTTAGGTTGAAATTGTGGAAGAGAAACGGTGGGTTTTCGGGGGTGATGGACGGCGGTGCTCTGGCCACGGTGGTGGCCGGGGATTAAGGGGAAAAGGTTAATGGGGCCACGGCGAGGCTTTTGGGTAAGGTCTCGTGAGCCGCCGTGCGTCGTGGCCGGAGTTTCGGTGATGGACCGTCGCCGGCCGGTTTGAAATCCTTGGGGGTTTCGAGCTGTTTTTCGGCGGATTACAGCGGAATTGGAGGAAGTGGTAGTTGAGAAAAGTATTGGGTTCGAGGAGGACTTGAATTCTGGGCTTTCCTCGCCGGAAAAATCTCTCTAGTGACGGCACGCCGCCTCCGCCGACGGTCAACGGTGGAGCTCCGGCGAGGCGTTGACTTTTTGGATTTTGTCAAGTTTTATGCTGTTTTTCTCGTAATCACTCCCCGATCGTCGCCTTAAGGTTTTCGAGTTGATTTGGGTGCCGGATTTTGTGTCGAGGGTTTATGTGGAGTATTTTGGGATTTCCAGTGATTCTTTTGTTATCCGAGTTATATGTTTCCGGAAATGGTCAGTTTCCGAGGTGTGGTTCAGAGTATTGAATTGTGATTTTGATCAGTGATATTTTGTGATTATTCAGAGGATCGAGATCGTACGTTGGGCAAGGGATCTTCCGCCGGATCTCAGGATTAGCGCGTCTGCGCTCTGTGCTTATCTGTGAGTAGACATTTATTTACACTGTCGTAGCGAGTTCTTGGTTTCAGTATTTATTTCCAGTACAATATTGAGATTATTTATTATTTTGGAGGTATTGTTTTATGTTTTATTGGTGATGGCATTTACTTAGCATCGATGCATTGACTACTCGGCTGATCACCGGTAGTCCAGTTCCAGGCTTGAGAGATTCGCCTGATGTGCCCAATAGGCTTGAGAGATTCGCCTAGTCTATCACCGTCGGGCTTGAGAGATTCACCCGACACCTCCATTTATTTTAAGAACTCGCATTATTTTTATGTTATGTAAATGGTGAAAGGCATATGTTTATTTTTGTCCACTCACTCTAGCGATTTTATTTGCCTTTCCCCTGGACTTTTCGGTTTCTATACCCAGTTTGCAGTTCAGATTCTGGTGTCGCACGTCGCAGTCGGAGGCTTAGTGTTCGAGCTACCTTTCTTTCTCAGTAGCTTTCTTGTTTAGCCTACTACTGTGTATTTATGTATATATACACTAGAGATCGCTTTGAATACTCTGATGTTTATATTTTCATATGATTTTCCCGGATTTCTATAAAGTTACAGTTTTGCTTATTATTTTACATTATGTTATGATTTTGAGAAATCCGGATGAGATTGGTGCCTACGGTTTGGCTTTTGTGGCATAGGATGAAGTATGTTTTCGGGTGCAGGTTAATGGTAATTCCGCGATATAGTGAAACTCTGCCGAAATTTCTATGGTTTTTGAAAGTTCATGTTTTCAGAAGGGGTTTGATTTCGGTTTAGGAAACTAAATCGGGGTTGGGTCCTTTCATAAGAACAACATGTTGTGTTTTTTTATTACGGATTTAGACGGACTACTTTTCTTCAATCTGGGCTTATTACGTAATGGGCCTAACGATTGGTTGGGTATCAATAGAGATTTGGAGATGAGTGTCCATTGTTAGCCAATTTGTCTGCAACAAAATTTGCCTCACGGGTGCATAAGTGAAGACTGTCTTCTCGAACTCATTTGCAAGTCTTCTAATTTCTTGAATAATGATCTTAATCCTCCAAGGAATTATATAGTTGTATTTGACACAATTGATAATTAGAAGGGTGTCCCCTTTAGCAATGATATTTCTGTGATTTGCTCTCTTAGCTTGAATCAAACCTTCCCTGGGGGCAAGAGCTTCGGCAAGAGAACATTTGTAGAGCCAAAACACCTTGCACCTACAGAAAAAACTACACCCTCTTGGTCACGGACAACAAAGCCTCCGGCAGCCTTTCTGCCTCTAATGGAAGAAACAGAACTATCAAAATTAATCTTCACATTGTCCATCGTAAGATGTCTTCACTTGATTTTCTTAGGCCTCTTCCTAGTCGGTCTGGGAATGTTGTTGTTTCTTCTATAGTTATTCCAAGTGACAGCAGCTTTAACAATAATAGAGCTTGGAATGAATTCTTCATTCTTAAAAATGAGATTATTTCTAGTATACCAAATGTTCCAGCATATATTAAGAGTCATAACCAAACAATCTTTATCATGAAGTTATGTATCGGTAAGTTTGTATAGTTGATCAATCAGGTCATTATGATATTGATGAAGTAGATATGAGATTTCTGCCAAGTAAGTTGGTTGCTCTTTACTTTTTTAACACATTTTGAATCGTTGAAAATGGCTCCTAAATTTATCTCTCTAACTCTTTTTCATTAAATTAGTTTCAAAGAAACATAACAGATATGGTGGGTTCTCTTGATTTAACTTCTAACACCGTTCAATTTGCACGTTCCACATCTGTGTTGAAAATGGAAGTGCATGCATTCAATTTGTCATGCATGTTGAGCTTAGTTGTGCATGCATGTAAATAGGTTTGCCTCTGATGAACTAAATTAATAATTATTAGTTTTTTTTGTTTTTTTTAAAACGCTTGGATGTCAGTTCTTATTAATATGGAAATGTAGAATCAATTACAATTACGACTACTCACTGAAGAGCGTCGAGTGAGAGAAGTTAGCAACAAACACAGAAAGATATATAACCAGTGACGTAGTGGATTCTGAGACGGTAAATAATAAATATTTCAAGACTAACTGTATAACAAAAAATTTCCAAAAGCCACAAACAAAACCCAGCTAAAACTGAAAGAAAATTAAAATTAAAATAGCCAAAAAAGCTACTCCGAAGAGGATTGGTGTTCCTCTAGCTCGTTGTCACCTACTTCAAGGTCCATGTTCGTGGTTCTCGTAGTCGGTGTACCCTCTCCCCATGCATGAAAGATGTTAATTAGTAGATCACTTCCATGCCGAAGATGGCTCCATGCTTACAATCAGGGGCGTCAGAATTGATTGGCCAGAAGTCTCAATCGGACGCACATCCCTTACTTCCATACCTGAGCTTTTATTTGCTTTGGCTTGTTTGCACATAGAGCCTGAGATGGCTCAATTATTCGACGAGGATTCTCATTCTCACCTTCTCCAAGTATCTGCTTTTTCGCCTTATTCTTTGATCCCATAGGCCTTCCCCGTTTCAGTTTTTTGGCAGGATGAGGCTAGGGCACTGACGCATGAGGCCAGGGCTTTGACACCCACTGGTTTGCGGCTTCTTCGGGTACAATAGAGCCTCCTCGCCACTTCTACGCTTCGGAGAATCCATGCGCACCTGAGGTGGAGCCACAACCTTGTGGAGAGCCACGTCCATTGTCGCAAAGGATTTCGAATAGAGACCCAACAGACGAAAAAGAAGTTGACTAGGTCGTGAGATAGGAGCCACCTGCACACTTATAGTCAAATCAGTAGACGAGTTAGAATTAGGACTATAGCAGTCTCCATACGCGGTGCCTCTTCACCCCTCTTAACAAAAGCCGCTGCAGATTCAAGTACTAAATTCTTCGACAAGTCTGGTACACCAATGCAGGAGTCAAGAGTTCAATTCAGGAGGAGCCTTTAAAAAATATATATAAATATGCTAACAACGAATTTAGACTAAAAAATTCAATGAACGAAGAAAAAAAATCATAATAGATGAAAAAACTTCATAAAAATGTCAGTTTTTTCTCAGCCTTTTTCTTCATGGAGATTAAAAAAAACTGAACATGTGTGATATGATATTCATTTAGATAGCAACAAAAAGACCATTAAAAAAAGACAAGAACAAAAAGGGCATGCAAGCTTTAATCGTGAGTTAGAGTAGAAGATAAGATGAGGAGTAAAAAATAAAATCGATAAGTCTAATTTTAATTTGTGGGTAGGATTTTTTACCTTCCCATATAGACTTGAATTAGTTGAATCGATAGTTTGAAAGGATAAGAGAACAAAATGTTAAAAAAATTCTGAAATGCAGGATTGGAACTTAAGACCTCTCCAATGAAAAATAGTTCATCTACCACTAGTACAGTTTACAATTCATGCAATTGTTGCATACAAATTATACTTAATTAAATTTTGAAAGGGGGGGGGGGGGGCACTCCCTGCACCAATGCATCATGCTTTAGGACACCAATGCATCATGCTTTAGGGTGTTCCAATAAACCACAAGTGTTACAAAACTCCTGCATCCTTTCATATCGAAATTTCAACTTCGCCATTATTCCCTCCTCAAATTTGAATGCCCTCGTCCCAAAGGGTTGCCAAACCCTAGATTGGATCGAGTGCCGAATTCTCACCTTTGCCACACCTCTGTGGAAATTAGGCTCACAGATTCTTTCAAACACACCTATAGCATTAGCAACCATTCGTATTTCCTTTCTTGTAAACACGATGAGCTCTAGCTCTTGAATAACAACCCAAACTGGTAAAGAGAGCAATGGTCCCTAGAGAGGGTCGCCTTGACGACTGTAATGAGCCATCACCATTGAAGCCTTGCCGTAAAACCACGGTCTGCCTTCCATGATCCGTTGTGTCTCTGGTTGCATCGAAAACTCCAACAAACAACGGTCAGCAACCGGATGGATCTTCAGTCATCGACCCAATCCCCAGAGAGCGCCAAGAGAGCCCGCCGCAGCTTGCATATTCGGTTTGCCATTCACTGATAAAAGTCGAGCCACCACGAAGGTGTGATTTAACACTTTGGCCGACCCGTTCGCACCAAACGAGGTGCGTCCTTTGTTGAATATTGTCAACGATGATCTCATTCTCTCCCCCTCATTTGATCGGTGGAAGACATCGATCAAAGAGAAGGGATGGTTCTCAAAGACTTCGGCGGCAGAGAAGCTCTTCTAGGTTAGGGTTTTGCTTTTAATTTAGTATTTTACTTGATTTAATGATGTGTGATTTAAGAAAACAATTTGGTCAGATTGATAATATATAGGAAACAAATTAAAAACTCTCAAATTACGCAACGGAAGGTGAGGAATCGATTAGTTAATTAGTTGGTGATTGACAACTACGTACATGTATATAGCAATGTTTTGAAAAGACAATCGCAAGTTTGTAGTTTGGACTCTGGGCAAGCCGGTATAAAATCGATCTGTAGCTAAGTCCGGTTGGTTTGATTAAGCATTTTATATCACAATATTTAAAGACGTACGAGATTTGTTTTTCTTAAAACTGAAGTACGTTATTAATAAATAAAAAATTAACATTTTTTGTATTAAGACGCTACGGTGGAACGTACAATCGGAAGATGGTGATCGATTAGTGTTGACGGGAAGGGCTTGCTGTTGTAGAAATTGACAAATTATAATGCTACTTTAACCAGATAGATAAGAATGTACAAATATTAATACATCCATTATGAGAACTGGATTTAAGATAATCTAATTGAAACCAATGCTTCAACTTGGGTTATATCATCTGTAGGTAGGCGATCGTCTATCTATGGAGCCTTTATTCTGAAACGTACAAGAAGATATCGACGTGGGTGCAAGATGAGAAGCTAGCTAGGTCGATGTACATGCATATTATAGGACATACGCGCAGCAAAGAGGAGGAAAGAGAATGAGTGGGATTCAGTCGAAGTCCAGAGCAGGTAAAGCTTGAGAAGTTGAGATATCGGAGATCTTTTGGGACTTGGGTTGTTGCCTTGTTGGGTTGATTACTTAACTGGTTAACTTCATCAAGGCACGTAGAGACACGTAACATTTTTTTTTTTGAGATAGAACCACAATTTGATATTCAATGAAATTCGAATATATGACTTTAATGATCACGACATAAGTCTTTATTGTTGAACTACAACTTCAACCATACACATTTTATATTTACTATATAACAATTGTGAAGCAGCCATTACACTATTGACATGTACTGTTCAATATTGTCATTTTGGTCATTTTTCGTTGTCGTGCGAAACATGCGAGTTTCACTGTGTCTTACACTTTAATCTCTTTATTTGCGTCGTCTCTATCCTTTTACTCTCTATTTCTCTATTTCTCTCTAATCGTCGTATTATTGACGCTGCACTGTTTTGTTGCTCATCTAATTGCATTTGGCCCTTTCGTCATTGTAGCTTCGATCAATCGTCAATCGACTTGATCTGGGTGAGACTTCCTATTTATAATCGTTTTTCTATCATTACCAATTTGTTTCTCTTACTGTTGATGTTGGTATGAATTCCGATTTGGTGCTCTTTCTCCATTTGTTTCAGTGATGGATTTTTCAGAGGTTTTAGTCTTCGATTTTGAAAAATTCAGTTCCACTTCAGGAGAGAGGAAGGTTATGGTTCTAAGGTTTGTGCGATACAACCTTCACAATTTTCACTTCCAGCTCTGTCGCCGCTTCCATCCACACTAATCCCGACTAGGTTTGGTATTGCAATCTCCCTCTGTTATTTGATTAATGATATCTTTAACTCTTCTCTCTCTCTAATGATTCGTTCCTAGGCATTGTACAGTGCACAGTACCTAACTCTCCACAACAATCATTAATGTGTAAATTTCTTCATGTTTCTTATCCAAGCTCTTTCTTTCATGTTTTTAAATTGATTCTCTATCTTTTTTTTATGTCATTGAGTTTCATGCTTTTCATTATTTTTATTGTTGCAAAATTAATGTCTTTCATGATTTTGCTGGTGTTGTGAATATCAATGAATGTAATTTGTAATGAAGATGATATTGGATTCTAAACATACAGCCATGCAAGAGAGAGTTTTGGAGTTCATTAAGCTCTTGGTGTAGGCTGTTATGCAATGTGAATGATTTTAAGAGTTTCATTTACATTTTTGCCAGAGTTTAGTTTATGATATATAATCCTTTGTTCTCACTTGGCTCTTTTCTATGCATGCAGGTGTCAAATATGCTTAACAAAAGTAGATTATCAAGCTTTGTTTTGATAATGTCATTAATGTCAATTAATATTAAGATTTGATTATAAATCTCATCTTAAATGGGGTTTGCATGCAGCCCCTTTTTATGTCTAGCCAGAGCTTCAGTAGAGAACATACGATCTTTTAAAGTAGTTGAGTTTGGATGATTCCTTCGTTTGGTGTGAATTTCTTGATTGATTTATTGTTAGTTCTATTGGTTTATAGGGATTGTCGTGATCGGGTTTTATGGGTATTCCTACTTCATACATGTTAGGTAATTCCTGGTCATGTTGATTACTCTAACATATGGGTGCGAATGTGTGATGGTCATATAGAGTATAAATATTGAGAGCTATCAATGAGATCTCTATTCACAAAAACTCTTCAATCTATGTTAGTGTATACTACATTCACTGACATTTAGTTACCTCCATTGACAACTTCTCATGTGGACTATGAGAGTCCTACAATTGCCATTTGGTTAATGAGAAAAGAAAAGGGTTCATCTTTTGCATCATATTGGATCTATGCTTTGTATATGTTCTGTGTAGTTTTGAGAATGTTAAGTTTTGGTTTATTTTAGCTTATTGGGATCCTTAAACTATGCTTTGTATATTTTTGGATATTTTCAAGACTTCTGGTGAAATTTGCAGGTGTTCTATGTGTGTTTTACAATATCAAGTTGATTTATCTTTGAAGTTTTTTGGCATTTTGGTATGTATCTTATGTTGTTTGGATAGAGCCCAATTATGGTAGATTTATCTGTTATGATAATTTTTACCAATTGTTTATTTCAATATCATTGCTGATATCAAATTTTCATTGCAGGTGCTTAGCTTGGTCAAATTTTTATTGATTTTGCTAAGCACCTGCAATGGAACCACTCAATAAGTTCAAACGTCTTTATTATTCCATGTATTATGATGGTTGATGATAAGCACAAAAAAGTAAAACAAATTTGAATTGTTGTGTTGGTATCTTTTTTATTGAAACTTAGTGCACGATAGATAATACTAGTTAGGTTGAAGATAAGAACAAAGTTGAAAGGTTCTCTCATACATTCAAATCCTTTGGGTAATGTAGGAGTAATAGATTAATTGCTAATGGTTTTTTTTGTAGTTAAACACAAACTGTTAGGATAATGAGTAATGCATAGTTGCTGCGCCAAATAATAGGATAATTTCATTATAATTTTAGTTGAATGGTTCCGTTCTTATAATTATAGTAGACATGAAATTATCAAAGTTCATGACAGTTTTCCACGTACATATCCATACTGAAACCTAATTATTGTAAGTGTTCTCCTATTGTGTAAGTTTTTTTCTTGCTATGGTCCATTTATTTTTTGTTTAGACACATTATACAACTATTCTTTTGTATTCGCTTGGAGATTTCAAACAATATATAAATTTAAAAGAAACTTTTTTGTTTGGAATTCTAACTGTGCAGAGTCTATATCCTTGGTGATGCCTAGCATGTGTACTGCTTAGTTCTTTTCACATTGCAATGTTCTAATATAAAAGATAGTTTTTTTTTCTTCAGATTTCAGCAATCATTTTGGTTCCTCCGAGATAACTAGATTTATATAAGTACAAAATTAATTTCATATAGTTTTGTAGAGACAAAGAGTGGTTCTAAGCCTCCAACACTGGAAAGTGGAAGAGTTGCTGAAAGGACTCAACCCCGATTCAGTTGCCCAAATCGGAATCGAACCCCTTATGAAAATACGAACCAACAAAAACCATTCAAAATTTCGGCAGAGTTTCGTTACTAACGTGGAATTGCATAAACCTGCACCCTGAAAATAACACTTCGTCCTATGCCACAAAAGCCAAACCGTGGGCACCAATCCCATCCGGATTTCTCAACATCATATCAATATCAAATAATAGAAAGCATACTGTACTATATATAATATATCCGAGAAAATCCGTATAAACACGTATCAGAGTGTATCATAGCGACCTCTAGTGTAAATATACAATATACGCATCAATAGGCGAAACAAGAACCTACTAGAAAATACAGGTAGCTCAGATCACTAGCCTCCAACCGCGACGTGAAACACCAAAACCTGAACTGCAACTGGGCAAGGAAACCGAAAATCCCAGGGGAAAGACATGAAAACTGTTAGAGTGAGTGGACGAAAAGATAATTGTCTTTCGTCGAATAATATATATTATAATATCATATGCGAGTCCAGATGCATAAATAAATAAATAAATGGTACACGAGGGAGACTCTAACTCCTCACGCATACAGAGCATGCATAAAAATCTCACGGGGCCACTCATGGACACATCCGTGCTAGTACAGTCAGAACCACGGGATCCCTAGCCCACACGTGATTCTAGCCAGAAAGACCTCAGGTCAGAGGTCTGCCTCCCCCCGGTAAAGGCCTCGGGTCAGGAGTCACAGTCTCCCCCGGTAAACATCTTCGGGGATCAGCCGGGATGCGGGTGTATCGATACAACATATATAACGACTGTACTCTGTGTAAACCAAATCATAAATAGTTCGATGCAAATGCATGAAACAATATATAAGTGTATATACGTAATATATATACTGGTATAGGCATAATCGTATAACACATGCTCATGTAAACCGAAATCTCATATGCATGCTCAAGTTCGTAAAACGTGTATAAAGACTCGCAAACAATCCATGAAAAGAAATTGTCCACTCACAGATGTGGAAAACGCGCACTCGCGCTAATCTTGTGGTCCGGCGGAAGATCCCTCGCCTGAAGCACGATCTCGCTCTCGATCTCGATCTCGATCTCCTGAACATTCATAACATAACTGATCAAAAATATAATCCACAACTCAGTACTTAACCACGGAAACCAACCGTTCCCGGAAATAAACAATGCAGTGCAAAATGATTAACGGAATTCCCGAAATCTCCACTCGAAACCCTCGACTGAAAATCGGCTACCTAAATCACTCCGAAAACCTCTGAACGATATTCAGGGCGCGATTATGAGAAAAATGACATTAAAAACACCAAAATCTGAAAAGTCAACCCCTCGCCGGAGCTCCGCCGGCGGCGGCGGCGCGCCGTCAACGGTGAAGTTCCACGGCGAGGAAGCTCCAGAAATGAAGGTCTCATCAAGCCAAACCACTTCTTCAACTACCCCAAGGACCAAATCAGACCGGAACCCCTCCAATTCACCTGAAAACCAAACGAAAACCATTTTCCGGTGACCTAATCGGACCTCCACAATCCTCAACCAAACTCAAAATAAATCACCCAGGGAGCTTCACCTAGGCTAGGGGAACTGAAACCCCATCATCTCCACCCTCACAACTCCGGCGAACTCCGGTATCACAACCTGATTCGGGTTCCACAAAATCTCCATCAATTCTCTCCAAACCAAACATCAAACAACTCGAAATCACATAAGGAAGCGAACCATACCTTCCACAAAGGTCGGAGGTGGCCAGAAAACGGACGTCAAACGGTGAAGCCAAAACGGGAAAGTTTTCCCCTTGGGTCAACGGTCAACAGTTTCTATTTTTGGAAAGTCAACGACGGTCAACGTCAAACAGTGATTTTGCGACTATTTTACGACTATTTCCGATATTTATACTCACGCCTCGGGTCGATCGACGATTCGAAATGGATAACCATCACGATTCGGATAAACACGAAACAATAGGATAAACTCGTCGAAAACTGAAACTTCAAATAATCGTATTATATTCCTCGGTTATCGGAAAAATCATCCGGAACCGCCCTCGAGTTCGAAAACACGTACTCTACAACTTCCGTGAAGACACTCAACTCAAATTCTCGGCCGAAAATATAGTCGCGAATAGAATCGACAAACCACACATATATCGTAAACTGCGACTATGACCAATCTCGTGAATCGTGCAGAATACACAACTGATTCTGGTTCGGGTCGTCACAAATCTACCCCCCTTAAAAAAAAATTTGACCTCGAAATTTACGTACCTGTCAAGTGAACAGATGAGGATACTACTCCTGCATACGCTGCTCAGTCTCCCAGGTGGCCTCCTCAACTGAATGGTTCTGCCACAAGACCTTCACTAGCGGAATCACACGGTGCCTCCACTCCTGTTCGCGACGATCGAGAATCTGCACAGGTTCCTCCACGTACGTCAAATCCTCTCTGATCGGCAACTGCTGTGGGGTTAACACATGTGAAGGATCTGAGATGTACTTCCGCAACATTGAAACATGGAAGACATCATGAACACGAGCCATCTCAGTTGGCAACTCAAGTCTGTAAGCAACAGCTCCAACCCTTTCTGTAATCTCGTACGGACCAATGTACCGCGGTCGAAGCTTGCCACACTTCCCAAAACGCACAACTCCCCTCCACGGAGATAGTTTCAGGAAGACCCAATCACCTACCTCAAACTCGAGGCTCTTCCTCCTCACGTCCGCGTAACTCTTCTGCCGATCCTAGGCGATCTTCAATCGATCCCGGATAACCTGTATGTCCTCCATAGTGCTTTTCACCAGATCAGGACCAATAAGCCAACGCTCACCCACCTCACTCCAACATAATGGAGTGCGATACTGCTTCCCGTACAGGGCTTCGTACGGTGCCATCTCAATACTGGCCTGATAGCTGTTGTTGTAGGCGGACTCTATCAAATGTAACTGCTGATCCCAGTTTCCGCGAAACTGCAACACACATGATCGCAGCATATCCTCAAGAGTCTGAATGGTCCGCTCGGACTGCCTGTCAGTCTGAGGATGAAAAGCTGTACTAAATCGCAGCCTCGTGCCCAAAGCGCGCTGTAACGCCTGCCAAAACTCAGAAGTAAACTGACTATCTCGGTCAGAAACAATGGACACATGCACACCATGCAAGCGAACAATCTCTGATAAGTACAACCTGACCAATCAGCTCACTGATATCTTCCCCGGAAGTGCAAGAAAGTGTGCGGATTTCGTCAATTGATCCATAATAACCCAAATACCAGTGTTGCCAGCCAAAGTACGTGGCAACTGATAGAAGAAATCCATCGTAATGTGCTCCCACTTCCAAACCGGAATCTCAAGTGGCTGTAGTTTCCCTGCAGGTTTCTGCCTCTCCACTTTCACCTGCTGACAGATCAAACATCGACTCACGTACGCGGCAATCTCCCGCTTCATATTGCGCCACCAATAGTACGCTCGAAGTGTACGAAACATCTTCGTACCTCCGGGATGCATCGCATACGCTGAACTATGGGCCTCGTCCAGAATCTCCTTCTTCAAGCTCTCATCTCTGGGCGCACACAACCTGCCTCTGAACAACAACGTACCGTCGTCGCTCAAATGAAACTCTATAGGCACACCATTCTGTATCATGGTCTTCTTGCCCAACAGGTAAGAATCCGAATGCTGAGCCTCTCGCACCTGATCAACCAATACGGGTCGAACCTAAAAACTAGCCAACAAAGCTCCCTCGTCATCATACCCAAACTCAGCACCTGTAGCCCGAAGTTCGGCTAACATCGACACTCTGGTCACACACATATGGAACAACGAAGCTCCAGATTTCCGGCTAAGTGCATCAGCCACAACATTGGCCTTCCCTAGATGGTACTCAAACGTGCAATCGTAATCATTGATCAACTCCATCCATCGGCGCTGCCTCATGTTCAGATCCGGCTGCGTCTGCAAGTAAGTGAGACTTTTGTGGTCGGTGTAGATCTTACACTGTGCTCCATATAGGTAATGTCTCCAACTCTTCAACGCTAACCAAGGTTCTAAAAAACGCTAGGCGCTAGTCGGGCGGACAGCAAGCGCCTAGCGCCCAGAGGATTAATCGGGCGCCTAGGCGGTTTTTTATTTTCTATATATTTTATTTATTTAATTAAAATAATTATATAAATACAATTTATAAAAAGCATTATTATGTTCTAAAATAGCAAAAATACTTCAAAAATAGACAAAATGTTCAACAACAATGTTCTTAGAAATTATAAAAAAAACAATTTGAAAGAAACAAATTAGATTCTTGCTAGCCTATGCGGCTATGCCTCAAATTCTTCTTCTCCATATCCCTCTTGCACTTCTTCTGTGTCGGTCTCAAACTCAAAGTCTATTTCATCTTCTTCCTCTTCATCCGATACAAAATCATCCTCATGAAGTTCTCTAATTTCTTGAAGTCTAGAACTTCTCCGAGGCTCTAAACCACTACCCACTCCCAAATCATCTCCAACCATTTCACTATTAAGATCCGACTCAACATCTTCATCACCACCATCAACAATCCATCATTGTGCCATAGTTGCTTCACTAGCAAGTAGTACATCTACATTCTTCTCTTTCTCTCTTCTTTTCTTGTTCATAATCCTTGCATTGAATTGGACATACACTAGATTGTTCAACCTTGTTGGAAAAAAAAAAATTGGGCCGCCTAGCCAGCCCGCCTAGGCGCCCAGGCGCCGCCCAGCCCACCTAAGCGGCCGTTTTTTGCACCAGCGCCTAGCTTCAAAGCCCAGGGCAAAATCGGAACGGTCCCTTGCCGCCCAGCGCCTAGGCGGCCCTGGGCGGCGTTTTTAGAACCATGACGTTAACACAATAACGGCTAACTCCAAATCATGCGTCGGATAGTTGACCTCATGTGGTTTCAGCTGCCTGGAACCATAGGCCACAACTCTACCATGCTGCATTAACACACAGCCAAGCCCCAACTTCGACGCATCACTGTACACAACAAACTCACCACTGTCGTCTGGCAATGTCAGAACCGGTGCGGTAGTCAATCTCTCCTTCAGGAGCAAATAACTCTCCTTGCACGCATCAGACCACTCAAACTTGACGCCCTTCTTCGTCAATCTGGTCAGTGGTGTAGCAATCCGGGAGAAATCCTGTACAAACCGCCGATAATAACCTGCTAATCCCAAGAAACTTCGGATCTCCGACATAGTAGTGGGTCTACTCCAGTTCAGCACAGCCTAGATCTTGTCAGGATCAACACTAACTCCCTCGGTCGAAATCACGTGGCCCAAAAACTTCACACTATCCAAACAGAACTCGCACTTGCTAAACTTCGCGAACAACTGATGGTCCCGTAAAATCCGCAACACTGCTCATAAATGCTTCTTGTGCTGGCCCACACTCCTAGAATAGATCAAAATATCGTCAATGAATACAATCACAAACTTGTCCAGGAACCGTCTAAACACCCGATTCATCAAGTCCATGAAAGCTGCGGGGGCGTTGGTAAACCCAAACGGCATAACCAAAAACTCGTAATGCCCATACCGCGACCTAAAATTTATCTTGGCCACATCCGAATCCCGAATCTTCAACTGGTGATAACCAGATCGAAGGTCAATCTTTGAAAAGACTGATGCACCCTTCAGCTGATCGAACAAATCATCAATCCGCGGCAACGGATACTTGTTCTTCACCGTCACCTGATTCAGCTTCCGGTAGTCGATGCACAACCGCATGGACCCATCTTTCTTCCACACAAACAACACCGGAGCACCCCACGGAGAAACACTTGGTCGAATGAAACCCTTCTCTAACAACTCCTGGAGCTGAATCTGCAACTCCTTCAACTCCGCTAGCGCCATCCGATACGGTATCTGGGAAATCGGTCATGTACCCGGCAACAACTCAATAGTAAAATCAATCTCCCGCACAGGGGGTATACCAGGTAACTCCGCTGGAAACACATCCGGAAACTCAGACACAACTTCAATACTACCAAGGTCTGGTACAACGGCTGTAGTATCCACAACATGGGCTAAGTAAGCAACACAACCCTTCTTCATCAACCGATCTGCCCTCATCGCGGAAATCAAACACGGTAGTGAAGTGTTCTTTTCGCCACAGAACAGTATCTCAGGTAACCCTGGTCGTCGAAACGTGACCTCCTTCTTGTGACAGTCAAACATGGCCCAGTGCGTCTCCAAGAAGTCCATACCCAAGATCAAATCAAAGTCCACAATATCAAGCAGCAACAAATCAGCGGCTAAACCATGGTCTCCAATAAACACCTCACAATCTCTGTAAACCCAACCGATGCTCACAACCTCACCTGACGGATACAACACTCGCCACAACCCCGGAAGTGGAGATGCAGGTACCGTAGCTAATAATGACAGTCTATATGATATGAATGAATGTGTGGCACCTGGATCTAACAATGCAAGTACTGGAATACCAAAAACATGTAACGTACCGATAACGACCTCTGGTGAAGCTCTGCCCTCATGTAGAGTCATAGCATGAACCCTCGCCTGTCCGACTAGTCGTCCTCGCTGGGGCTGTCCCTGCTGTCTACCCTGGCCTGCAAACTGTGCTGGTTGAGCTCCCGAAGTGACACCTAGCTCAACTCCGGAACTCTGGGCCGCCTGTCCATCAGCACCATACGACTGAGGACACTCCCTCGAATAGTGACCCACCAGGCCACAACGATAACAAATGACAGGGCCCCGTTGACATGGACCAAGGTGATGTTTGTTGCAGAAGCTGCACAATGGATAGTCTCTCGAAACAGGAAATTTGCCACCGGTACGCCGAGGATAACTAGAACCGCTTGAACTCCCACTAACCTGTGGTCGCTGCGGTCGATCTCTCCTCCATCTCATTCTTTGTCTAGATACACTAGCTGGTGGTCGATAAGATCCACCGCCTGAAGATGAAGCTGAACCGGAAGTATCAGAACTCTGCTTCTTTGAAGGCCCCTGACTCGGTCCACCTTCCTCAAACCGTCTCGGCTGGTACCTCTGCTGTCTCTCCTGCTCAATATCCTCGCCTCGGAGTGCAGCACTGACAAACTCATCGAAGTTGTTCCGAGGCATAGTAGTCAGAGTCGCCTTGATATTTAGATTCAATCCCAGCTCAAACCTGCGACACTTGGCTTCCTCAGTAGCCACCATATCTCGCGTAAAACGAGACAAACGGGTAAACCTGTCCCGATACTCAAGTACAGACAAACTGCCCTGCCTCAAGTTCGTAAACTCCTCATACTTGTGCTGCTAGGTAGCCTAATTAAAATACCTCCGCATAAAAAGATCACGGAACAAAGTCCACGGAGTATCAGCTGGAACTCTGTCAGTGCTAACCCACCAAAAGTATGCATCACCCTCAAGTAATCCGACTGCTGCCACTGTCATCTGCTCAAGAGTATACTGCAAACGTTCACAAACACGTTCAATCTGAACCAACCATGCCTCGCATATCTCTGGGTCAACTGAACCCGAAAACACAGTAGCACCAGAAGTACGAGCCTTGGCCACAGGGTCAAAACGCTCTTCCAAACGCAGCACTCGCATCAGCAAGTCACGCGTTCGGCGATCCTCATCAAGATCCTCTTCCCGATCAACACGGGGACCACGTCGAGGAGACATCCTACTGATACAAGACAAGCATTAGGTACAAGCAGAAAGAACGTAATCATGAAACCGCAGATATTTGAGAACACACAACACCCGAAGTATTGATGAGTACCGCTGGCCAGTCGGGTCATCACTCCAGTAATGCTGTACAAACTCAAATACCCTAAGCGTCACAACTATAAGAGTCTACAGAATCTGACAACTTAATACACTGATACCAAGCTGAAAGGACCCAACCCCGATTCAGTTGCCCAAATCGGAATCGAACCCCTTCTGAAAATACGAACCTACAAAAACCATTCAAAATTTCGGCAGAGTTTCGTTACTAACGTGGAATTGCCACAAAAGCCAAACCGTGGGCACCAATCCCATCCGGATTTCTCAACATCATATCAATATCAAATAATAGAAAACATACTGTACTATATATAATATATCCGAGAAAATCCGTATAAACACGTATCAGAGTGTATCATAGCGACCTCTAGTGTAAATATACAATATACGCATCAATAGGCGAAACAAGAACCTACTAGAAAATACAGGTAGCTCAGATCACTAGCCTCCAACCGCGACGTGAAACACCAAAATCCGAACTGCAACTGGGCAAGGAAACCGAAAATCCCAGGGGAAAGACATGAAAACTGTTAGAGTGAGTGGACGAAAAGATAATTGTCTTTCGCCGAATAATATATATTATAATATCGTATGCGAGTCCAGATGCATAAAAAAATAAAGAAATGGTACACGAGGGAGACTCTAACTCCTCACGCATACAGAGCATGCATAAAAATCTCACGGGGCCACTCATGGACACATCCGTGCTAGTACAGTCAGAACCACGGGATCCCTAGCCCACACGTGATTCTAGCCAGAAAGGCCTCAGGTCAGAGGTCTGCCTCCCCCCGGTAAAGGCCTCGGGTCAGGAGTCACAGCCTCCCCCGGTAAACATCTTCGGGGATCAGCCGGGATGCGGGTGTATCGATACAACATATATAACGACTGTACTCTGTGTAAACCAAATAATAAATAGTTCGATGCAAATGCATGAAACAATATATAAGTGTATATACGTAATATATATATACTAGTATAGGCATAATCGTATAACACATGCTCATGTAAACCGAAATCTCATATGCATGCTCAAGTTCGTAAAACGTGTATAAAGACTCGCAAACAATCCGTGAAAAGAAATTGTCCACTCACAGATGTGGAAAACGCGCACTCGCGCTAATCTCGTGGTCCGGCGGAAGATCCCTCGCCTGAAGCACGATCTCGCTCTCGATCTCGATCTCGATCTCGATCTCCTGAACATTCATAACATAACTGATCAAAAATATAATCCACAACTCAGTACTTAACCACGGAAACTAACCGTTCCCGGAAATAAACAATGCAGTGCAAAATGATTAACGGAATTCCCGAAATCTCCACTCGAAACTCTCGACTGAAAATCGGCTACCCAAATCACTCCGAAAACCTCTGAACGATATTCAGGGCGCGATTACGAGAAAAATGACATTAAAAACACCAAAATCTGAAAAGTCAACCCCTCGCCGGAGCTCCGTCGGCGGCGGCGGCGCGCCGTCAACGGTGAAGTTCCACGGCGAGGAAGCTCCAGAAATGACGGTCTCATCAAGCCAAACCACTTCTTCAACTACCCCAAGGACCAAATCGGACCGGAACCCCTCCAATTCACCTGAAAACCAAACGAAAACCATTTTCCGGTGACCTAATCGGACCTCCACAATCCTCAACCAAACTCAAAATAAATCACCCAGGGAGCTTCAGCTAGGCTAGGGGAACTGAAACCCCATCATCTCCACCCTCACAACTCCGGCGAACTCCGGTATCACAACCTGATTCGGGTTCCACAAAATCTCCATCAATTCTCTCCAAACCAAACATCAAACAACTCGAAATCACATAAGGAAGTGAACCATACCTTCCAAAAGGTCGGAGGTGGCCGGAAAACGGACGTCGGACGGCGAAGCCAAAACGGGAATGTTTTCCCCTCGGGTCAACGGTCAACAGTTTCTATTTTTGGAAAGTCAACGACGGTCAACGTCAAACAGTGATTTTGCGACTATTTTACGACTATTTCCGATATTTATACTCACGCCTCGGGTCGATCGACGATTCGAAATGGATAACCATCACAATTCGGATAAACACGAAACAATTGGATAAACTCGTCGAAAACTGAAACTTCAAATAATCGTATTATATTCCTCGGTTATCGAAAAAATCATCTGGAACCGCCCTCGAGTTTGAAATCACGTACTCTATAACTTCCGTGAAGACATTCAACTCAAATTCTCGGCCGAAAATATATTCGCGAATAGAATCGACAAACCACACATATATCGTAAAACTGCGACTATGACCAATCTCGTGAATCGTGCAGAATACAAACCTGATTCTGGTTCGGGTCGTCACAGTTGCTTTGTATTTTTGTTTGATTTAAAAAGAGTGGACGAAACTTTGATAATCTATAGAATCTCAAATAATTTATTGGTATTTGTAGATTATCAATGTTCTTAACAATGAGTTGAATGAGATTACATATGCACATTTTGTACAATTATTTGGTCATTTGGAGATATGATACAAGTCTTTAAAGATGGAATGAAGTTATGCTACATTGTGATGTGGATGTCATCTGGAAAATCAAAGAGCCTTAAATGTTAGAAAATTTTAGATTAAACTGTTGTAATTTTTGTACGTACATGCTACTAATGTATTGAGAATAAATTGTGTAGACATAAATAACAGAAGAGATTGGTCCAAACTATTACTGCAACTTTGTTTTGTATTTGTTGCTTTACCATATCAAAGGTAGAGTTTTGTAAGTACTAAGTTTCTTCTGCTTTATCAAATAAGATTTTTTTTTTCTTTTTGCATTTGCTTCGTTTGGTAAGGATTTGATCTTCGTTTGTCCTTTTTCCTCTCTTGCAAGAAAGAAATTATGGTTTTGAATATTAGTCAACGTCAATTTCATCTAAACGTAGTAATTACTTATTTATATATGCTTTAATTCAAATACTTTCAATTAAGGAGGTTTACAAAGGGAGGTTTGTTTTGTAAATTTTTGTTTTTGTTTTTGATAAGTTTGTTTTGTAAAGCGGATTCTCCTCTTTCTTTCAATATTTCATCATTTCAACACTTTAACATCAATTTCATCTTTTTTGTTTACTATGATCTCATTATTGATACTCAAAATCACATTTCTATCCAAAAAGATCAAAATAAATAAACTATGAAGATATAGAAACTAAAGTACAATTTCCTTCAAATGAACAACTCACAATTTCAACAAATAAAAAATATCACAATTATGTTTTTTATCTAAGTTGCTAATATCTATATGTCACAATAGTTGAACTTTCAAAACATTATATTAGTCTTATTCGGATATAACTTCATTGAGAAAACACATCTTAGCTTTTACAACTTTGAAATACTTTTCTCACCTTTGACATATTCACATGATCAAATACATTCTTTCCATAAAACTACATTTATTTCCACATTGCTCGATTATTCATACTACATATGTATGATTTTTTCATTCTTATTCGATTTCACTTCGTCGAGACACCGCGCCAAGGCGCTGGCATACTACCAGAAAATTGCAGTTAGGCGACGAAACAATTTCATCGCCTAAATAGTTTTTTTTCGTCGCCTAGCAAACCTAACCTAAGCACTTAGACGACGAAATTTTTGTTTTTCGTCGTCTAGGTGTTTAGACGACACAAATTTTTTAAAAAATAACGAAAATTTTCGTCATTTAAGTGAGAACTTAGACGACGAAACTCACAATTTTTCGCCTAAGTGATACCATTTAGACGAAGAAATTCTAGGATTTTCGTCGCCTAAGTATTGATTTTTTTTAAAAAAATAAAAAAATAAATAATCCACTTAGACGACGATGGTTTTTCTAAGTGGTAAATTTTAAATAAAATAAATAAATAACCTAGATGACGAAACTATTTGTTTCGTCGTCCAAGTGTTTTTTTTTAAATAAATAAATAAAAATTAAATAATGTTAATTATTAATTGAAAATCGTAATTAAATATTAATTATTAATTGATGCAAAATTTGTAATTAGGATATAATTAATTTAATGATGGTGGTGGGCCGGGGTGGTGGTGGTGGTGTGTGGTGGTGCCGAGATGGTGGTGGTGGTGGATGCAGTGTGTGGTAGAGGTGCCAAGGTGGTAGAGGAGCCGTGGTGGCGGCGGCGGCGGCGTGTGGTGATGTGTTGTAAGGTTTGAGAGAGAGAGAATAAGAGATTGTGAAAAATAGTAGATGATTTTTTTATAGGCAACTACTTAGGCGACGAAACTAACAAATTTCGTCGCCTAAGTGATTCAATTTTTTGGAAAAGAAATTGGCGAAAAAAAATTATCGCCAAAAAATTGAACTTAGGCGACGAAATTATACATTTTTTATCACCTAAGTGATTTTCAATTTTTGGTAAAAAAATTTGGCAGAAAAAAGTTAACCGCCAAAATTTTGGACTTAGGCGACGAAATCTACAATTTTCGTCGCCTAAATAATTTTTTTTTTTAAAATAAAAGAAAAAAAATTAAATTTCACTTATGCGATGAAGAATATTTTGTAGCCTAAGTGAATTATTTTTTTAAAATATATGAAAATTAATTTTGGATAGTTACTTAAAAATTATATATCAAAAATTAATGGTCAGATGTAACCATTACATTTATGCAATATTGTAAAAAAAATTCAATGCAATTCGGATTAGTTTAAGATTTGATCGAATGAATTTATAGTGATTAATTATCGAAAAATAGTTAAAAGACGAAAACTATTGTAAAAATTAATTCGTAAACCCGTTTTCGAAGTTACAGGTGTTCGTGTTGTCGTAAAAACTTAATTTATCAACTAAATGTAAATTAATTAAAATTTGACATAAAAAATTTATTTAAGACTAAAAACTTGTTATATATCTACTAATGTTGTGTAAGTTAAATGTGCATATGTATATATTCACTACACATCAATATTAAAAAAATTAAATTTGGACAAAACAACCGTTGGATATATTCAGCATAACATAATATATAAGTGGATGAATTTTCATTCAAAACGAAATTCTTTAAGTGTTTGATCGGCGTAGTCAAACATAAAACCGAAATTTCAAAGATACATAAATGTTGATATGCGAATCTTCGCAAACCTGATTTTCGAACCCTCGATATTCACAGTGAAAGAATTATTTACTCTATGCCCTCGACGAAAAAATGTGTATTTTAAGATGGTATACATGGTCGTGCTCTTAGAGGTCAGATGGTGAGACTCTACTTAGGCGACGAAATTATTTGATTTCGTCGCCTAAGACGTTTCGGGTTTAGGAAAAATTGTTTAATGCTTAGGTTTTAGGGTTAAGATTTAGGTTTAAGATATGTTCTTAGACGACGAAATAAAAATATTCATCTTCTACGTGCAACTTTAGACGACGAATTCTGTTTTTGTCGTCTAAGTAGTGACATAGACGACGAAACATTTGTTTTCGTCTAAGAACTTTTTTTTAGGCGACAAAAATCAATTTCGTCGCCTAAGTCATTTCTCAGACAACGAATTTTTGCTCTTTTAGGTGACGCTTTATGTTTCGTCGTCTAAATAAACTTTGACGACGAAATTTTGTATTTGAGCGATGAAATATTATTTTGTCGTCTAAGTGATACTTAGATAACAAAACCTTAATAATTTTGTCGCCTAAGTGGCTTTTTCTTATAGTGGCAGCCACCTTGTATTTAAATAAGCTCTGATCGATCATATATATTTGCTCCCATTTTCCACTATTAGTCTCTATGAAGACATATTATTTCCCACCTTGTTTCGAATTCAAATTAATCAAGCACGGTTCATTACTTACTTCTTTGTATTTGAATTTGTCCTCAGAAAGAGTGATAAATCTTCTTGGTCAATATTGAAGCGATCAATCAAATATGAATAATTTTTAATCAAAATATCAAAAACTATAACGTATGTACTTTGTATTATATATTACTTTATTTTTTTAGAATCCGAATATATAGTCTATAAAAATCTGACATTTCTAATTTGTCGTTATACTTGTAAAGCGGATAGAATAATCTATACACTACCGGAAGAATTACTATGACCGACGACTTGGTGTCGTCGGTCTGTTTCCGTTTATCGTCGGTCATACCTATATCCGACGACACATCGTCGGATATAGTATCGTCGGTAATAAACCGTCGGTAATACTATATCCGACGATGATTTAGGGTTATCATTGGAAAATAGAGACACTAAATCCAACGATGGTTTATCGTCGGTCATAGTTTAAACTATAACCGACGATGTCATCGTCGGATATAGTTTTCTCCATGGTCAAAATGGTTGACTGTGGAGAAAACTATAACCGACGATGTTGACACATATCGTCGGTTAGAATTAAAAATATTTAATTTTTTTTGCAGGTTTTGGGTTTTATCCCAAAACCTGCATTCACAAAAAATCACGCTATCTATATATTGTTCAAATTGAAAATCAACAACCATTGAAACTATAGTACGTAGTAAATAAATAAATTAATAAATTAAAACCGAAATCGTTCAAATCTATCTGTATACATATGCGTAGTAAATAATGAAAATAAAAATTAAACCGACAATTGTTCAACACCTAGGGGGGTCATGGTCCTAAGTCTATGTGGTCAAACGGATTGGAGAAAGTTGGTTGGTCCTGGTCTGGCTGAGGCTGCGGCTGAGGCTGAGGCTGAGGCTGAGGCTGAGGCTGAGGCTGCGGCTGAGGCTGAGGCTGAGGCTGTGGCGCACCGAAAATGGGCAGGGGAGCTATCTGGATTCCAGATGCTTGCAACTGTGCATAACAATGCTGCATCCATGTCCCCATTTGCTGCTGCTGTTCGGCCAACCGATTCTGTTCTGCAGCTTGCGCTTGCTCCATCTCCTCTATCCGACGCCGTTGAGCTTCCATCTCAATTGATTGCCTATGAAGCTGGTCGTGTAGCTCATTAGTCCTCGAAGATGATGATGATCCCGATCCGCGAGAGAATTCAGGGGTATGCTTCAGCAGCCCTTGACCCCATTTTCCGGAACCCCTGCAGTAGAATGTGTTCTTCCCTGGAGGGATCGCAATTGACATAATCCTGGCCCTGACGATCGGATCAGATCGATCAATCTGATCAATCGGGAGTTCTGCATCGGGGGTGTTGGGATAGAGCTCTCTCGCCACTTGAGTCAACACCTCCGGAATCGCCTCCTGAATTCTCGCCTAATTGACAAAGAACAATAAAATATTAATTAAAAAAACAATCTAAATAAATAAGAAATAAGTTTATTTTGTTATAAGGACACTTACAGCATATTCGGGGGACTGCGGATACGCGTGCTGCATCGTATAGACAAGGGGATCCTCTTCTGGGTGGTTGGCCGCCTCCTCGATCCAACCCGAGTATGATCTGGTACCGGCATGATGATTTTTGGTGTTTTTGGCCCGGTTCCTTGTGTTGACTTCAGAAAGAGCCTGCGCGATTAATTCAACATAAAAAAAACACTTATTAGCCAAATAATTTAAGGGAAGTACGATAAAACAAAAATTAAATCGATTGAAGGTTGCGTACCTTCAATTTCGGGTTGTTGAAGTGAACCACAAGCCATCGCCACTCGTACTCCCTATAACGAAACTCGCTAGGGGTACCCTCACGATCGTCCCCATACTTTTTCCAATGCTTCTTCAGCTCGGCCTTCCACTCCTTATACCTATATATACCCATAAAATCAAGTGTTAGTAACTAACAACATTGTATGAACATAATCAAAAGAAACGAAAAAATTGAAACAAATGGCCGTCTGCAAACCTGCTCCGATGCACTTCATCCGCCCACTTGGGTCTAATGTCTTCATCCACGCGGAACCACCTCTGCAATGCATATATTTATATATATATATCAATAATATTAAAAATTTATTATTGAAAATTTTCATAATAAATATACAATTCAACTCACCGACAACGCATTATTCAGCTGATGTTTGACGGCTTGCGGCACTGAATTCCAATCTTGCCGCAACATTGGGACTCTATCCCGTATGAGGCTGCCCGCCATCCCCGCGTACTTTCGAGTGACCTTTCCCTCGATCACCTGCCCTCTATCCCCGGTCGGAATCATAAGTTGGCCACCACCGCTAGCCTGAATGGCTTCGTCCAGTAACTTGCCGACGACGGGGCCTCTGGTTCTCTTCTGTTTGGCACCGGGCACGATCTCGCCTATCACATATATATGTAGACAATTTTTTAAACATCAAAACCTAATTGAATTTAAATATTAGGGAGTAAAAAGATATCACTAATTAATATTTACCTGATTCGTCGGTGCGTTGTCCCGGAATCCTCGCACTCCAGAGAGGTGCCGGGAAGGGTATATACGCATATGCCTGCTCCGGGGTAATGAACCCTAGCTGTCCTGGAATAGGCATCCCGTCGGAATCGACGTGAGGTATCGTCGGGATTTCCAACGGTAAGAATAATGTAGGCGGCGGGCATAGTCGCATCCTCGCCGAGGACTGAGTGGATCCACCAGCCTCCTCGGAAGAATGAGGAGCTGTCTGGTGGATGACGGGGGAAGGGTCCTCGAGATGAATGTCTGGCATTCGGACTGAGGATTGAGTCGCACTATCCGTTTCCGGCGTGCGACTGACCTGATGAACCCTCCTCGCGCCTGAGGATCGAGTAGGCTCGAGCTGATGCTGCTGAGGTTGTCCCGCGCCCATTAGTGTACGATGTCGAGAGGTCTGCGGAAGACTGTAAGTGTTGGGGACGCTGGTGGATCCTGATGCGGACTGACTTCCGGTGCCCTCATCCCTAGGTCCCGAGCCCTCATCCCCACGTCCCGATCTCCCTCTCCCTCTGGACCTCCCCCACGAACTCGACCCGGCCCCTCGGGAAGGTCCACAATTAAACCAATTCATCGTTGCTATAAAATTATAAAAATTCAAAATAATTCCTAATTCATCCAAAAATAATCCAATATATATTCCAATATATAAATATTCCACAAAAATCAACAATAATTCCATAAAATCCACAATAATTACAATATATATATAATCCACAATAATTACAATATATATATAATCCAATATAATTCATCCAATACATATATATATAATCCAATAATTTAACTATATATATTCCAATATATATATATCAATAATTCCAATAATTCCAAATCCAATTAACCAAAAATTTAATCAAATTTAACCAAAAATTCTAAATCCAAATTTAACCAATTTAACAAAAAATCCAATATATTCCATCAAAAATCCAATATAATCCAATATAATTGATCAAAAAATTCCAAATCCAAATCCAAATCCAAATTTAACCTAAATTTTACCGAAATTCAACCTAAAATTCAAAATTATTCTAATATATATCAATACATTCATAAAATTAACAAATTCCACAACTATACATATACATGCATCCACATTATCGATCAACATATTCCACAACTTCAAATCTAACCTAAATTAAAAAAATTCGAAAATTTGAAATTAGAGATTTCAAACCTGTTTTTTCACTAATCGACGAGGGATTTGGCTTGAGGATCGATGGAATACCATTTGAGCTTCGATTGGTTGCTTGTAGCACGAAGGAAACAGAGATTTTCGATCGGAGGCGGCTGTTCCGGTTTGGGGCAGTTTCGTTTCTGCCCCAAAACGTACCCAGATCCGTCAATTAAACAGAACTATATCCGACGAGATTTCATATGCATGTCGTCGGATATAGTTTCGGTTCAACTATATCCGACGATATTACTTATGCATATCGTCGGATATAGTTCTGCTATTTATTTTTCATTTATGCCGGTAAACTAATTAAATATGTAGTGTATTAATATATATATTTATTAATAGTTAATACGAAATTATTAATAGTTAATACGAAATATTAAAATTATTATTTAATAATACAATATTATTAATCGATCGGTTGTATTTTTTTTCCGATCGATCTCTCGATCTCTCTCATTTATGATGGGGATCGATATATATATAGCAATTTCATCGATCGACACAATTTTGTCCATAATATGAATAAAATTCATTTTACATTGCACGTTCTAAGTCGAAATAACATACATATATATATATACACTAATTAAGGCGCATAATCAGAATCATCGGTTGAGTCTGACTCTGTTTCCGAGTTAATTTCAGGTAAGATATGTATGTCCTCGTCACTTGAGTCTTCATTGTCTTCATTTTGATTAACATCAAGAAGATTCGGTTGAGGAATTCATACCACACTGCCCTGTCTCACATTATTAAGGCGAATTGTTGAGGTTTCAGGAATACCAGTTGCGTTCGCCTCTTGGTATGCACTGACTTCTTCATTATCCGAGGTCACAGTACCAAGGGTTGAGGCACTGTATATGTTTCGTGGAAGAACATGGTTAACCACTTTCCACGCGCCTTTATGCACAAGATCATCAAGATAGAACAATTGTTTCACCGCCGTGGCCAACACAAACGGATCATCTTCATACCAGCTTGTGGCAGTATTCACCGAAAAAATCCCGTATTGATCGGTCCTTGTGTTCTGAGGGTCGGTATCAAACCATCTACACTTAAACAAGTGCACGGTCATGCCTTCCCCATATATTAATTCGACAACTGAATGGAGAACACCGTAATAGTCAACTCCATTCTGCCCACCATGCACCATTACCCCAGAATTCTGTGTTTTTCGTCTGACATCTCTATGTTCACAAATAAATAGCACGCCATTTACCTTACACATAGGATAAACTCTCGAAGTTATCGGTTTCTGCGCCAAGAGCCTCAATTCGTGTGACCACTGAGGGATACCATCATCTTGTACATGATTCATATGAAAATAATCATTTATTAACTTAACTATAAATAGGATGCGAGACATGCACTTAACATCGATCATATACAGGTCAATTTAAGTATCAACTTACCCAGTTGCCAAAATAGTTTGCGAACGTCTTGTTGTGGTACTCAACATCACCGGAAATAGCAGGGCAGTAAATGTGCAAATTTTTCCAATATTGAACTTCTGGACAGTTAATCAATACCGACCAATGGGCAATGACTAGCTCATAAGGTTCCAACTTGTACGAGTTGGGCAACTTTCCAGAAACTTCAACATCATCGGAGATGATCGAAAGGTTGAACTGCCCTCCATCTACGGGCATATGTTGTGGAGGGTCCTCCAACGCTCCCAAATACAACTTGGTGTACGTTACTCACTCATGCGCAATATATGCTTCAGCGATACACCCTTCGGGTGCAGATTTGTTCATCACATAGTCTTTGTAGTCCCCTAATTGTCTGTAAATTGGTAATTGCAGATCGAGCATGTTATGCTTATTGCAACAATATATAAGTGAATAAATAATATTAAAGATCAACATATATATAGCCAGATTCAGAGATGCATTACGTACATTTCCATAGGATACATCCATGTGTAGTGTACTAGACCAGTAAGCAACAATTGTTCCGGAAGATAGAGCATCAGGTGAGGCATGATGTCGAAAAAGTTTGGAGGAAATATCCTTTCGAATTTGCACATGATAAAAATGATTTCCTGTTGCATTTCCAACAAGTCCGATTTCTTCACTTCTCTCGTGCATACCAACATGAAAGAATCTTGACAAAGCCACTAACGGCTCCACCACCTCTTTGGGCAGGTACCCACGAATGAAAACAGGGAAGAGGCGTTGGAGCAGTATATGACAGTCATGACTCTTTAGTCCGTACATCTTGTTGTCTTTGAAGTTAACACATCGACTTATATTTCCGGCATAGCCTGAAGGATACCTAACATTACCCATCCAGCCAAAAATTTCACTCTTCTGGGCAGGCTTCATGGTATAAGGAGCTTGTGGCATTTTTTTCTTCCCATCTCTCAACCACAAATGTTTTCGCAGTCCCATCCTTTTAAGATCAATGCGTGCCTTCGGGCCGTCTTTAGTTTTTCCCTCCCAATTCAACACTGTGCCTACCACACTCTCGCACACATTTTTCTCTATGTGCATGACATCTAAGTAGTGTCTGATCAGCAACTTGGACCAATAAGGAAGTTCCCAAAAAATACTTTTGTGTGTCCAGAATTTATACCTGTCGGGTTTGTCAGGAATTGACGCCACTATCTCAGGATGATTGTTTAGCTGCCTAAAATCGTATTCATTTAGCACTTCTAAGATTTCATCCCCCGTCCATCTCCTCGGTTGCTCACCTGTTTCCACAGTCCCATCAAATGCCTTCATATCTTCCCGAAATGGGTGATTATGTGGAAGCCAACAACGATGTCGCATATGTACAATCTTCCTGCAATGAGGTCTGCAACACTCAACCGTCATGCACTCTGGACAAGCCCTGTATCCCCTGGTAACGTTGCCCGACAACATCCCGCGTGCAGGAAAATCGCTAATGGTGCAAACAAGCATGGCATGCATCTAGAACATCTCATTTTTGAACTTGTCATAAGTGGGATGACCATGCTCACTCAAGTACTTAAGCTCCTCAATCAAGGGTCTCAGATACACATCGAGACACTTTCCTGGATAACCCGGCCCTGGAATGATCATAGTGAGCATATTGTATTCTTTCTTCATGCACATCCATGGATGAAGGTTGTACGGTACCAAAATAACTGGCCATATACTGTATTGAAGACTCATGTTGCCAAAAGGGTTAAATCCGTCAGATGAAAGCCCCAGCCAAACCTTTCGAACCTCTGATGCAAAATAAGAAAACTCATTCACCATGTGCTTCCAAGCCTCTTCGTCAGCAGGGTGTATAAGCGTATCACCGTCGGGCAAATTCCTCTCGGCCCACCATCTCATAGCTTCAGCCGTGTGTGCAGACATGAACAACCGTTCTAGCCTATCTATCAGGGGAAAATACTAAAGTATCTTCACAGCTTTCTTGTTTCCGGCAGGAGTCAACTTATACCTATCTGTACCACATACCGGGCATTCATCAAGGGATTCAAGATCATTCCCATAAGCATCTTCACCCCAGAAGAGAACACAATCATATCTACAAGCATGGATTTTGATGTAGGAAAGGCCAAGATGTTTAAGGATCTGTCGCACCTTACGATGAGTGGTAGGAAGACGATGACCGGGGGGCAACAACGAACCAGACCACTTCAGCCAATCATCAACAACTTTCACACTCATTTTGTTCTCCACTTTGAGCTTCATTACTCCCAAAACCCGTTTTTCTTCAAGTGCCCCAATACTTTATCGATGTGAAAACGATATCGCTCGCTGCGACACTGACATTTCGTACACGGACAATAATGAATTGTCATCCCTCCACAATTAACCTTCACATATTCTACAAAACTTCTAATTCCACGGTGATATCTTACATCCCATCTTGCAAGACATATCTAACTCTTGTCCATCCTGAAAATTATAACTGCATGTATATATACGTACCCATGATCTTATTAATTCAAATTTCATAGCTAGATATAAATATTTATTATTTTAATTCCCATAATTTTAATATATATATACACACACGTACACCCTAACTATATATATATATAATCGATCACAAAAATCTAAATATATATATATATATATATATATAACGTTAACCATGCACGTACGTACACGTACGTACTAGCTAGCTAGCGTACATTTAATCCTAGCCTATATATATAATAATCACAATATATATAATGCAATATATTAATTAAATAAATTAATCACCCTAGCTAGCTAGCTAGTTATTGCTATATATATATTCACAATAATCAAATTAAAATTAACAACAATTAATATATATTTACGATCAATCACGCGTACGTACTCAAAATCAACCATCGATCAATTACTCAAACTCAAGAATCAATTAATTAACTCGATCGATCGATCAATATATATATATTCAAAATCAATTAATATCGATCGATCTATATATTCAACAAATTAAGCATTAATACATGCATGCACAACACATATATATATTAATTAAGCACGACGTACCTATATATATAATGCGCATGAATCATCACGAACTCATTCTCGACATCACCCAAAGATCGATTTCAGAGCATTTTCATAAAAAATGGAAAGTTTTTTGAATGACATATCGAGCTGCTGCCCAGATCTGAAATAAGAAACTATAACCGACGATATGAAAAAATCGTTGGTAATAGTCAAAAAAAATCGTCGGACATAGTCGAAAACTATGACCGACGAGTTTCCGGCGACTATAATCGATCACAAGAAAATCTCGACGGTCAAAAAACTATAACCGACGAGATTATCCTGTCGTCGGTTATAGTTTACTATAACCGACGAGATCCCTTCTCGTCGGTCGTTCTTTGAGGACTTCGTCGGATATAGTACTTCTTCTGGTAGTGATATGACATTCTCTGTTAAATTGTGCATGTTTGATTATATGGTTATCACAAGATGTTCTGTAACTATTCAAAATGTTTTATATGTGCTAAATTCAAGTTTTATGTCCTCCCAATGTATTCGACAGTTTTATTAATAAAAATTTGAAAATTATTGCACCCCATTTCTTTCCAGAAAAAAAAAAGAAGTGCGAGACATTTTCTCTTTTCATACTAAAAAATGTGGATATATATTATAAGTAAAGTAGCAGTTCACCCCACTTAGATTTTGATGCGTAGGATTTTTTTATTTAAAAATAAAATAAAATAATTTCTTTGTTTAACGCGCCAATTGAAGTGCGTGGATGTGACCTAATTATTTAGTTACAATGTAGCTGTCTCCCTGTCTTGGCCAATTGCCATTTCACCTTATACTAATGCCGCTCTTTACATTACCTCCACACCTTCCTCCCTTCCCCCATACACAACACAAGTCACAAACACACAATATTTGCTCCCCTTCGGAGCCAAGCTAGTTACACAGAGACCTTCTCTCTCTCTCTCTCTCTCTCTCTCTCTCTCTCTCTCGCCATGACTGACAGAGTCTACCCGTCCGCCAAGCCCGCCACCAACGGCGCGCCGGCTGCGGCACCAAACCCTGCCTTCCCCGCCACAAAAGCTCAGCTTTACAGCACCACGCGCCCCGCCTACCGCCCCCAACCCCACCGCTTCCGCCGTGGCCGCAGCCGCTGCTGCTCCTGCTGCCTCTGGATCATCTTCCTCATCATCCTCCAGCTCTTCATTGGAGCCATCTTCGGCGCCGTCTTCTACCTCATATACAAACCCCACCGCCCCACTTTCTCCGTCACCTCCCTCAAGCTCACCACCTTCAACCTCACCTCCTCCTCCACTCTCAACTCCCGCTTCGACGTCAACGTCACCGCACGCAACCCCAACAAGAAGCTCGTCTTCCTCTACAGCCCTGTAACCATCTCCGTCCTTTCCACCGACGACATAGACGTCGGGGACGGTTCCATACCCGCCTTCACGCACGGGAAGAAGAACACGACTCTGTTAAAGGCCAAGGTTGTCAGCAGCAGCAAAACGCTGGAGAGTGACGACGTGACGAAGCTGAAGGCGGCGACGAAGAGCAAGGCCGGGATGGGACTCAAGGTGAGGCTCGACACTAAAGTGAGAGTCAAGGTTTTCGGGTTGAAGACTCCAAGAATCGGGATTAGGGTTCACTGCGAAGGGATTAAGGTGACGTCGCTGCCGACGGCGAAAGCTGCGGCCAAGGCTTCGACTGGCAATGCCAAGTGCAAGGTTGATGTCAGGGTCAAGATCTGGAAATGGACTGTATGATGATGAAAATTAAACTACTCAAAGTTACTACAGGGGGCAGAGAAGGAGAAAAGGTGTGTGATATAATTTTGTTTTTTCTTTTCTTTTAAAGAATTTGTAATATTCATTTTCTTTGATATTCTTGTGAGTATATTATGCTTTTTCAATGGAATTGGAAGAAAGGTTGTGCTTGACATGATGACTCTGTATTAGCTAGGGATAGTAAAATTAGCAAGTTGTCGATTTGTTAATATATGCGTGCATGATCGACTTGGTTAATTAAGATCACATGCATGTGATATTAGTGTAATAGCGATCGATATCCTTGTTCTTTTCTTCACCAATAATACGTATTAGTGTTTCTTTAACATCTAGGTGTGTGGCCGGTGTGACACGAAAAATACAAATTGCATGATACATTAATTTTGTTGAAATTAAGGCTATATTATTTCATTACCGATTTTTTCAATACGTACTGCCATGCATATATTGATGTTGATATGAATGAATTGAAGTATATAACATTTTGGGTGGTTAATTAAGTATTTGCTGGGAGAACAGGAACGCCGGTATGGCAATGGAATATAACATAATGCTATGTTATTCTGCGAACAAGCATTCTGAATTTTTTTCATGTGCAACCATGTTACAGTGTGCAAAAGTCAAATCGTAGAATACCAACCATGCATGTGTACATTTTTTCCTAAGAGCATATTATAAAAGTTATTGTCTTTTTTCATTATCAAGTGGTTATAAAGAAATAGGCATGCACATATATATTGAAGAAAGATATTGTGTATATTTTATATATGTCGCTTCTTGTTTTAAGTTCTTTGGTCAGTAAACGAGTAATGAGATCATACGGTGAATAATAGTTTTAATTTCCACTCTTGTAATTAGCTTCTTCGGTTAGATTAAGATTTATTTTGTTAATTAATTTCATTTTTCATCAAGTTGCAGAATGTATAATTAGTAGTATATATCAGTAGATACGAAAAAATAGAGCATGGAATTTCAGTGATGCCTTCTCGTTATTCATAATATCATGCACGTCGGCGTCGGTGGGCTACTTCAATAATTGTAGGCTTGTGTTTCAAGTCAATATGAAGCTTTGAAGTAGGACCCAAATATGGGGCAAGTTTTTGTAGTGATAAGGAACTGTTTTGGCGAGCATGTATTTGAAAACATGGAAGCCACTTAATTTCTTTCTATGGTGCCAATTACAAAACTCCATGTGCAACAAACAGCGTGACTCTAATTCAGATTCTTATCAATGGATTATTGCAACTCATTATCAATTAAGCTAGTCAGCTAGCTAGCTGGTTGTTTTATATACGTGTGTTGTGCAACATCATCAATTGGACTCGGTCATACTGGCGAGTATAAGGTGACCCCAAGCTCCATTCATTTGGGATGATCGACCTAGCTTAGAAGGAAGTTTCCTCTTTGTTGTACCAATCACTTATTTTTTGAAATGAAAGTTTGGAAAAAAAGTATGGTATTTTCTCATTTCTGTAAAAGAATTTTCTTTCTTAATTAATAGAGATTGATTAATAAGACTAGACCAAACAGACTCCTATGATTATTTGGAATGTTCTCTGTGAAGTGCTTTTTAGTAGTAACTGGAGCAAAAATATTATGTCCTCCCTAGTTTTATCTTATATTCTGCATTCAATAAATTAATTGGGCGTGGGAATAAGTCTCCCCAAACCCCTCCAAAAAAAAAACCAAAAAAAAAAAAACAGGTAAAACCTTAACTGCCACAAGAAGCAATACTTCCTAGCTTACTCGAGATATAATCACCCCGGTTTTAAATCTTTATCCAAATTAGACCATAAGTCATAACCAAAACTTAAAGTAAGCTAACCCAACTCTAAAAAAAAAGAAAAAGAATTGACGGCGGGACGCCCAGATGCAAGGCTTCGTGGATGCCCTAGCAGCATGTGATCTTATTGATATACCTTTCTTTGGACCAAGATTCACTTGGCATGGGAACCGTAATATATGGCGAGGAGGTGAAAGTTAGGCTGGACCGATTTGTGGCAACTAGGGCATGGCTGGACTACTTCAATGTTTCCCGGGTCTCACATCTGCTTCCCAATGAATCGAATTTCTTACCAATCTTTCTAGAAGTAAAAAGGCGGAGCAATTAAGAGGCGAAGAAGGAAAAGGAAGAAGAAGAAGTTTCGTTTTGAGGAGTTCTGGTTGAGAGATGAGGATTGTGAGGAAGAGGTAAGGAAAGGGTGGTCGAGCAACTCCATGGCAAGCAGCTTGGATGGCATATGCCACAAGATAATGGCTGCTGGGGAAGCCTTAATACAATGGAGTGAAATGAAGTTAGGAAGCATTCACAAAGAGATCAAGGAAGTCAGAGAAGTTGGCGACGTTCTATGATAACCCGTTATCGTCACCTCCTCAGGGTTACAAAACCCAGTTAGATGCGAAGCTACGTGAGTTACAAGTTCGGGAACAGACCTTCTGGCGACAGAGATCGAGAGTCCTATGGCTAGAAGAGGGCGATATGAAGACGAAGTACTTCCACCAAAGGGCCAGCATTCGAAAAAGAAAGAATACTATAAAAGGGCTACGAGATGAGGCAGGAGTTTGGAGGACCGAGGAAGAGGAAGTTGGGAATCTTGTTGTGACGCATTTTCAGAGCCTCTTAACATCGACGGAGCCCCTAATTGATGGCGGGATTAGAAGATTATTTCCGTCATTGATCACAGAGGACTAGAATAGGGAGCTTTGTAAGGAAGTCTCAGAAGAAGAGGTGTTACTGTGACGACCGGACCCTTGTCGAAAATCGTCAAAATGATAAATTATTCGAGTATTTCTAGTAAATGTTCGACTAATATTTAACTCAATTAAAATAAGTCGAAAACCTTATCGACAAACTCAATATAGTAATATGATCTTAATAATATAAGGAACATCTAGTTCTCTGTCGCCTGCACCGCCATTTGCAGTGACATTAGTCATCACCGTCTACCCACTGGGACGATGAAGCCTAATCGCATTTTTTAACCTCACGAATACGCTCATAGCATCGATAAGATTCTAATAATATATAACAGGACAAATTTTTGAATTTTTTTTTCGGTTAGACGCGTCACCAGTGCGTGAACCCCACGCGCCATCGACGACCACCGCCGATGGTGGTGATTGACCCACCGTTGAAAAGCTCTCGACGAGCCCAATACACTGTCTCAAAGGACCCAAAGCAGATTCAGGCTCATTTGGCCGGAATCGTCCCCGAAAAAAGAGAGGCCGGAAATCTTCCCGGCGACGTAGAAACGCCGTCGAGCCATTTCGGAGCTCGAGGCATACACCAATCAACTAAAGGAGGAGAGGAGAACAAAACCCCTCTAGCCTTGCAGACCAAAACACCGGCAACCGCCTCTCACGGCGAGGACCGAACGGAATTAGAGGATATCGATTTGATTTCCTCGATTCGGACCTGCAACCAAAATACTCATCATGCAATCATCGAAATATATATACCAATTTTGTGGCCGGAGGAGTCGCCGACGATGACGACGGAGAAACCCTAGATTTTTCCTCCCTTTGATTCGGCCTCCTCGAGGCACCATCATTGAAATCAAGACTACGGATAGAACAAGGAAGATGAGGACTGACAAACGTCAACAGACCCTAAATGGGTCGAATTCAGTCTCTCTCACCTGATAGGAAAAGAGTTGACCTTGATCAACTCAGAATACTTCCGTAAAGGGAAACCCTCCATTTAAATACTCTTCCTTTTTACGAAAATTATTTTCGATAAAATTTTGTTAATCGTAACTTTCTCGTCGTAACTCCGTTTTCAACAATTATCGTGTCTACGAACTCGTCTCGACAAATTCTACGACTTCTACCTGAGTTAACCAACTTCAATAATTCGATAAAAGTCAACTCTAAAACTCTCAATATTTAATGACGGTACAAAGGCTTTACTACGATCGCTAAATCAAATTCGAATTATTCATAATTAGTATAAATTATATATAAAGGTTGGGGTATCACAATCTACCCCCGTTAAAATAATTTTGTCCTCGAATTTACGAAACTAAGTTTGCAGAATATTTTTGCGAAACATTGAGCAGAGCCTCCCTAAAAATAGGATACCCAAAACCTACAAAATATCCAAATACACTACAATAATCACAAGTCTCAACCTATACCGTGAGTCACCAATACTCGTCTAGATTTCTCCACTAACACATATACATAATACTCAAAAATAACTCAAATTCAATATTCAAAATACTGAAGTTCAATTAACAATACATATCGATTTTAATAGCTCATATAAAAAGAAATCTCAAATACTCAAAAATAAATCAAATGAAATAATCCATAAATGACGATAAACAATACCTATAACTCTAAGAATCCACCATTGGGACGATTCATGATCTCTGATAATCGATATATCTCCTTGCGATAAAAATCGCTAAATCAATGTCTCGAATTTTGAATCATCCTATTACTACATAACTACCGAATATGTTAATCATACTCGTGCTCGAGTTCAATTGGTATCGTAATCAACTACGAACCATCTCTAAAGCCCCTAAAACCCTACTAAGCGTTTAAACTCTAAACCCTCTCTTGTCCTTGGGCCATTTCTCACCGATTCAGCAACTCCAACTTCCGGCCATGTATCGAATAGCTTCAAAACTAGCATCATCAGTCGCCTCTTCTACTACCAAGAAACTTGTACCCACTACAACTCACTCTCTTTACTTCAAAGTTTCAATTCTCTTTATCCCTCATTTGATGGGTCTGAATATTCCTTTTCTCTGGTGTCTGAGTTGAACAGGTGGGTAGTAGAATTATATGCAGTAGGAACTATGCAACGAAAGATATCAGCTTTGGAATTGGGGCTCGGGCATCTCTGTTGCAAGGTGTCTCTGAAGTTGCAGAGGCTGTCAAAGTTACAATGGGCCCTAAGGTATTGGATTAATACTCTTAAAGTTTCTGTCTTTATTTGAAACAACGTACATTTGTAAAATGTCATAATGATGGTAAAGAGAAAAATCCCAAGATTGTTGATTGAAGAAGTATAGTGTAGTGATTATAGGGGGATTGTTGCTTTGTTTTGTTTATACTGGAGAGTGATTATGAGCTTGTGTTGTTATGGTTGATCATTGCAGGGTCGATATGTGATAATTGAGAAGCCTGGTAAGGATCCCAAAGTCACAAAGGATGGTGTTACTGTTGCAAAGAGCATTAGTTTCGAGGACAAAGGCAAGGATTTGGGTGCAAATCTTGTCAAGCAGGTTGCGAGAGCTACTAATACCGCAGCAGGAGATGGTAAATTCCTTTTTTCGACAATCTGTCTGGCATACATGGTGCAATTTGAGATCAAGGAATAGGCAATCCTTGATCTATTGCATGTTTGTCTAAGCGAATGTTATAATTGCTGTGTAGATTAAAGTAGATTGAGACTTGAAAGTCCTGTAGTTAATTCCTGGCATAATATAATCCCTTGGAAGAACAATGTACTTTTCTCTTTATTCCCGTTGCCATTTTCTTGATTCCGTCAAGAGCTGTTAACTACCTGACTGCAGGTACAACATGTGCAACTGTCTTGACCCAAGCAATACTCACAGAAGGTTGCAAGTCCATAGCTGCTGGGGTAAACGTAATGGATTTGCGAAGTGGTATCAATTTGGCAGTTGATGCTGTTGTTAGTGGTCTGAAAAGCAAAGCTTTGATGATAAGCACACCAGAAGAGATTACACAGGTGATGGGGATTTTTGAATCTAGTCTTGTTGCTTATAGTTTCCCTCAAATTTTCTGTTATGAAGTATGTTAGCAGCAGTCCATGCAACATGAGACATTTGAGTGCTTTTAAACATGATAAGAGTATTAGCCTTTTTTCAGCTGATAAGAGTATTAGCTTTTAAACATGATAAGAGTATTAGCCATTTAAAGTCTAGTAGATGGTTTCCTGTGGTCATTGATCTTACTGGATCTTTATATATTGCTTCCCCAAAAAATTAAGTAATTTCTTTTCGCCTTTCATGTCTATGTTTTTGTCTAGTGGAGATTCGTTATTAATTAACTATATGATGAAACAGGTTGCCACTATTTCATCCAATGGTGAAAGGGAGATTGGCGAGTTGATAGCAAAAGCAATGGAGAAAGTTGGGAAACAAGGAGTCATTACAGTTGCTGTGAGCATCTTCTCAAAGAAATATAATGTTTTACTATGATAACTGTGTTAAATGGTTCTCAAATTTGCATACTATTGTAGGATGGGAATACAATGGATAATGAACTGGAGGTTGTGGAAGGAATGAAGCTCGGCAGAGGTTATATTTCTCCCTATTTTATCACTCACCCAAAGACTCAGACATGTGTAAGTTCAGATCTTAATTGTGCCAAAGCTAACAATTAATATGTTCTCTAGGGTTTGGATGCATGTTGAATTTGATAATATGATCTCCATACTTGCAGGAATTGGAGCACCCACTAATCCTGATTCATGAAAAGAAAATTTCAGACATGACTTCACTTGTGAAAATACTAGAGCTGGCTGTAAATGTAATTTATACTTTTCTGATTGGTTATCTTTTGCCTTAAATTTTGACAAGTGAGGTGTATGGAAATTAAAACCAATTTCTTGTTTCTTGCCATTCGGTTTCAAACAGAAAAATAGACCACTTCTTGTTGTAGCGGAGGATGTTGATAGTGACCCACTTTCTATGCTTATACTCAACAAACATCATGCTGGGGTTAAGGTGAGATTTGATTTTTCCTTTTGACTTGCTGGCACACATATTGTATAATGCAATCAAGAAGTCCATGTTTTCTTCTCCATTCATTCTTCCTTCAGTTTAATAATTTCAAGGTAGCACACAACTACTACTTCTACAAAAAACATAATACTTATTTACACATGTGTGGGTGATAATGTATTGTATATATGAAATTTCTACTCGGAGAATTTCAAGTTTGAAATCTTTAGGTTTATGCATGTAAGATGAGAACTTTCCCTTTTAGATTTGTACAATGTGCACTTACATCAGTACCTCTGGTTTATACGGATATGTTACATGTTCCTTTCTGAACAAACATGTGCTTGATTTTATGTGCCAACGTGCGCCGTTGGAAGTTGTAACCAGTGCAATATTCTTAGGTTTGTGCCATAAAAGCTCCTGGTTTTGGGGAAAACAGGAAAGCGAATTTAGAAGATCTGGCCGTTCTCACTGGCGGAGAGGTAAACTTTTGGAAACATGATAATTTATTGTCATTGACTTGCAATGGTAGTATTGATGTACTCTTTATACAGGTTATCAGTGAAGATCGTGGCTTAACCCTCGAGAAAGCTCAACTTGAAGTGCTTGGGACTGCAAAAAGGGTTCGTATTGTATGTAAATTGCATGTAATGTTTAACCTATATGTCTGATCCCTAATGACAAAATTTATACAGGTTACTATCTCTGTCGATGACACAATCATTCTAAATGGTGGTGGGGATAAGAAGCTTGTTGAAGAAAGATGTGAGGAGGTATGCTTGAATCTCATTTGTTTTGCACTTGGGTTTGTCAATTGGTTACTGTTTATGTCTATTATTTGAAACTTTGTATATTTGTTTTTGTTTTGTTTTTAAACATCACTTAGCCTAGTAACATTTATTATGTGAAATGTGTTGTACACAAGGTGAAAGTTTTCACTTTTCACTACATTTTGCCGATGAGTTGTCCATGACTCCATGCCCTGATTTGCCGAATGGTGTTATTCATTTAAGTCACCTGTGTATACAATTAAGTCAGAATAAGTTTGCCCTATAGGCCCCTTCCTCAGGCAGTGGCATAGTTTTTCCTTTTACGTCCAATAGATGGTAAACCTTGTGTAGTTATTTCTACAGTGCAAATGCAATAAAACCGACATAGCTGTCTTTTAAAGTAGTATGGCCCCCTTCTTTAGGCAGTCATACAGTCTCTGCGTTAGATCCAGTTGATGCTAAACCTTGTAATGCAAATTGAAAAGGTTGTTAGAAAATTTGTATAGCAGCTATACGTTACTGCTCATTGTATTGAATCTGGTACCTGACGTTCTCGTATGGAATGAAATTAACTTGCCCAAGTGTATTAAAAGTCTTTAAGAAGCTCCTCTAGCAGGTGGTAATGTGCCCTCCCAACACACACAAACAAGTTTATTGGCTTGTATTTCTTATTCAAGGAACTTGTTGCCTGACTAGTCCTGGGGACACTTGATAATTCATATTTTTATCCAAATTCAGTGGGCTCAAGTACTTGGGTGATCCTCAATTTTCACATTCTGAACTGCTCAGTTCTTGTAAGATATCCTGTCTTCTAATATATTCACATCTGCAATTAAATCATAGTATTGATTTAATGTTTGGTTACGAGCACTGTGATATAGATTAGGTATTTGATCTACATAAGAGAAAGTACCATCAGTATTTGAGCTGAACAATAACTCAACACATTTTGCAGTTGAGAACAACAATGGAGAAGAGCACTGCTGTGTTCGACAAGGAGAAAGCGCAGGAGCGGCTGTCAAAGCTATCTGGTGGAGTTGCCGTTTTCAAGGTGTGATATCAATGTTATGAATTGCTGTCCCAGGTTGCATATGTTATGCCCTCAGATTTGATAATAGTATTTCCTTTTAACAGGTTGGAGGGGCTAGTGAGGCAGAGGTTGGAGAGAGGAAAGATAGGGTAACAGATGCTTTAAATGCCACTAGAGCAGCAGTGGAAGAGGGTATTTTACCAGGTTGGTTGAGTTTTCAGGGTCAGTTATGTTGTCATCGTTCCAATCAGAGTGAAAAATATCATTATTGTTGTTTTTGTTAAGGTGGTGGTGTTGCCCTCCTGTATGCTACAAAAGCATTGAAAGACATTCAAACTCAGAACGAAGACCAAAGAAGAGGAGTGGAAATAATCCAGAATGCTCTTAAGGTTTTAAACTTTTAATTGATCAAAGGATTTATTTAGGCTCGATCATCCTGATGGCGTATATTACTTACTTGCAACAGGCACCTACATTCAGTATAGTTCAGAATGCTGGTTTTGATGGTGCATTGATTCTTGGTAAATTGTTGGAACAAGATGATCATAAATTGGGTTATGATGCAGCCAAAGGTATGTTGCATATGTTTTCTCTTACCCTTGCATTCATTTTCATAAACTTTCTAACCCACTTTGGGATACATCATCCCTCGTCTTCTATGTTGGGAACCGTTTGAATATGCATGATAGCAGGAATGTTGGGATTTAACCTCTGAGTTCCACAGTTCAATTTGTTTCATTCTATGATTTCTACCAAAAACTTCAGCTGTTCAAAGTGTTGTCGACTCCGGTCCCTCATGCTTAATCATTTCTCCTTCTGCTAAACTAGGTGAATACGTGAACATGGTGGAGGCTGGCATCATAGATCCTCTAAAAGTCGTTAGAACATCCTTGCTGGACGCAGCCAGGTAAAATCAGCCTTATGTTTTGCCCTTTTTGCTTATTCCATGTGCTACGATCTTAAACCTGTACATTCTTTATTTTCAGTGTATCCCTACTATTGACGACGACCGAGGCAATTATTGTGGAGAGTCCAACAGAGAAGAAACCTCCCAGCCGGATGCCCAATATGGAAAATTATGGGGGATATTAAACTAAACTCAGAAGCTTAAAACCGACGCAGCGGCCTCATTTTGTAACAATTCCAGTGAATCCAAGACGTCAGATTCGTGTTCACTAGTTTATATTAGGGGACAGAAACTCGAAATGTCTGGGCAACAATTGTTTCTGTGAGATTGACCAAATTGAAATAAAAAGTTCAAAAAAAGAAGAAGTCATTTTCATTATAGCCAATCTTATCTCATGCATAATCATACTCGCCCAAATATGTGACGAATATGAGCGTTTGCGTCAGGTATGATGTTCTCAAATTATTCATGCATTTCTACTACATAATTATTCAATGGGGTATGATCAGAGACTTGCTGGTAATGTGGATACGCCTCGCTCTGAGGCAGTAAACTAGTTTGGTTTTTGTCTTTGTTTTGGGGCTTTTGACCCCTCTTGTAACCAAAAAAGAAAAGAAATTACAGGTAATACATGAGACCAAATAGACCCATTTCCTGTGTACTGTATATTCCTCATATCAATGAATTTGCCTTTACCGTATTATCCTTTGACATTTTAATGCTTCTTAAAGAGATAATCTATAATGTGCAGGCACAATAGTGTAAAATAAATGATTTAAGACTAATTTTTTCCGTATACTATTCTTCTAAATTCAATGCGAGACTGGTTTGTGATTATCCGCACAAATTACCGCACACTATAATACACTCCTTGTCAAATGCCCAAAACAGTGAGGTATTTTATATTTATTAAAGAAGTAATCAAAACTATTATATCTTTTTTTTGTAAAAATAAATAGTTATTTAGAGACACTCGAAACTCGAAACTGCGCTTCGCCATGGAATTCATATTTCAGAAGCGTTTCAGACCATTCTGTTTGCGGAGCCGATTGCTTTTGAGGGGTGGAGGAGCTGACCCTAAATCCCTAAGCTGTGGATCCAAGCGAGCTATTAATCTAAAGATTCGGTTGGATTTGTTGAGTCCCTTTTCTCTGGTTTTGTCAAAGTAGCGAACTTGTTGGATGAGTTATGTTGGGTTTTTGCTGTAGAAGATTGCAATTACTTGTTCCCAGTTGTAGTTCTAGGAATTACTCTGTTGATTACATTGAAAAGGCGCCTCTTTTTACTAGACTATATTCCTCAAAATCATCAGCAACAGCATTAGGAGTACCTCAGATAGATGATGATAGTAAAACCCAAGATGAAAAAGGTTGCTCTGGTGGGTTGTCCCCAAAACTAGCTCTTTCTGCTTCTAAGAAGTTAAGGGTACACTTAGAATCACCAGAGAAACCGGATTCCGTTATTAAGCTATTAAAACAATATATATGGACTCGGCGATGCCGAGGTCTCCAGAGTCATTAAGGGCTACCCAAACCTGCTCCATTTCTACGATGCTGAAAAGATTCTTTCCCCCAAGCTTGAATTCTTCACTTCCATTGGCTTTTCGCGCAATACCCTTGCTCGGATTTTGCCAAGGAACCCTTGTATTTTTACACAAAGCTTAGAAAGAAGTATAAAGCCATGTTATCATATCGTCAAGTCTCTACAAATTCCCATCGAAAAGCAACATTCTATCACTGGCAATTATCATCTGTTCAACGTCAAGCAACTGAACAATGTTGCTCGCAATGTTTCAATTCTGAGAGAGCATCAAGTGCCTGAAACCTCATTCTGTCTGTGGCTACCGATCAATTCGTCTGCACTGGCCTTTGACTCCAATAAGGTTAAGGCTAATGTCAACAGGGTTATCAGCATGGGGTTCCACCCTTCATATACTACATTCATGAGAGCACTGTATGTGATATCCGTGACCGATGTGTCAAAATGGCAACAGAAGGTGGAATTTTTTAAGAAGTGGGGCTGGACTGAAGATGATATATTGTTGGCGTTTAGAAAGAGTCCTTTGTTTATGAGCAACACAGAGAAGACCGTTTCGGCTAAATTGGATTTTTTTTATGAATAACGTGGGTTGGAAGCCTGCAAATATGGCTGGATGTACAGATATTCTATCTTATAGTTTGGAGAAACGGATCATACCTAGGTTCTCAGTTATCAGACTTCTCCACATAAAGGGCATAGTTGACAAGGAATCGCATGCTTTAGTTACCATTCTACGGAACAATCAGATGTGGGAAAAGTTGGTGATCAAATATCAAGCGCAAGTACCTGAATTGCTGAGCATTATACGAGGGAAATGTCTTCCCGAACTTGGTTTTGGATTCAACAAAGAAGTGGAGTGAAACACTTGTAAGTCAAAACTTGTTAATCTGGACCCTTTTCTGATTCAGAGAATTAAATTTTGCTACAATACTCAGGTCCTGCTCTATTTTGAAGATTACTGTTTCTTTATGTTTTGCTGTCTGTGCAAAGAGTATTCATATTGCTATGCACTAAATATGTTGTCCTCACATGCTTAATTTAGCCATTCAGATCAGTTTGGTCTATCTCATATCTGCTATTTGAACTCTGTTTTATGCCTAAATTCCTTGCCTTCTCAAAACCCTCCATCCCTTTTTTTTGTCTGACTGTAAGCCTTCATCGACAGATGCCTTTCATTCAATAAGGACCTCCTTTTGTGAAATTATAGGCATGTCTTTACTTGCAAGTTTGCATTCACCTTCTCAAAGTCAAAAGGACAGTGCCGTGATCATCGATTATTATTATAAGCAAACACCTGATCTGAAAATAAGATGCGTCCTGTCTACATCTTTCACACATTTGTGATACTCTGTCTCTGGACTTTGGTCTTTTACTCAATTTTTCTAAAATATTATTGGTTGAGGCTTTATGTTGGCAACTGCAGTTTTAAACAGTTAAAATGTGTTATGATATAGCCAAAGATTTTTTGTGCAACTTTTCCTTTCCCCTTGTATTGATTTTCTTAAGCTTTATATCCCTGTTTCAGATGCTTCATCCCAGGTCTTGTTGTGATTAATTTGTCTACATAATAATTTATTGAGGGCCTATGTTGGGATATTGGTAGGCGCTCTATTCTTCAGGGGAAACCAAAAGCATATAAAATTAGGGATATGGCATCAGTGCTTGTTGGAGAATCGAAATTAAGCTCATGAACTGCTCTTAAATTTTAACTCTTTCAAACTTTTGTCTTTGATTTTGAGCTACAGTCAACTGCTAGAGTGTTCATTCAATTTATGCATCTTTTACATTGAAGAAGAGCGTAAGCTTCTGTAGATTAGAGAGAGATGTATTTCTTACTAATAACTAAGTGTTCCGTTGACTCATTTTGCATAGTTTCAAAGTGTTTTTGGATTCTTGTTATAATTTTTAGGTTTGAGTAGTTTGGTATACGCAACTGGCTGCATTTCAGTATATGCTTTTCAATTGGGTTCATATGACACTATCTAGTTTGTCGTAGCGGATAAAGCAAGTAGTATTTGAGTTAAGTTCGCTCTTAGCCAGACAATGTTGTTGCCTCAGGTTCGTCCAGCAAGGTCTAATTGTTGCAAAAACTTGTCATTGCAGGTTCGAAACAAGCACGCTGTGCTGCTACTGAGATCTGTTAGCTAGAGAAACGGAGGGATGAGGCTGCTGACACACAACATGCTGTCATCCAACATTAAAGGTTTGACCAAAGGCATTCCTCTACGAATTGAAGCAGAGAAAGTGGTGGAGAAGCAGGTGGATTTGAATATTGACATCCTCAAGAATATGTTCCCTAAGATTGAGTGGAAGGCTCTCGTCTATGCTTCTCATACAATGGGTTATCCTGAGCTCCCTGAAGAGGTAGACTCATCTAAGTTTGATTCTGAGGAGTTCATGCGCAAGTTCCATCAATTAATGCTCTTTTGGAGCTTCATCCTGAGGAGGGTGCACTTGTTTGTCCCGAGACTGGTCACCTTTTCCACTGTCTAAGGGAGTACCTAATAAGATGAGGTGTGAAGTGAGTCACAGTGGACTGCCATATATTGTACTGGATGATATTTAGGCATCTTGTTCTGCTACTTTTTGCAATTTGAAATTGGATTGGTATTACTTAAGCACGAAGAAAGTTGGGATGCTGGAGTTTTAAACAGTCCCATTTCTGAAATGGATGAAACTGATTGAATGTGCATGGCAGAAACTAATGGATGAAACAGTCCCATTTCTGAAATTTAACCTCCGAGTAAGTTCCGTAGTTTAATTCGTTTCATTCTATTCTTAAGCTCAGCTGTTGAGAGTGTTCTCAACTCCCCACTCGCGCTCATCGTGCTTAGTCATGTCTTCTTCTGTTGAGCTAGGTGAAAGCAGCATTCTTTTTGGCTATTACTCAGGCAGTTGAAGTGTACAGTCAAACAGAGAAGAAACCTCCCAGCAGGATGCCCAATATGGAACATTTTGGTGCCTGCATACTTAGTTACTAACTACTAGTGACTGAACTGTGAAGCTTACTGCCCATACGGTTCATTGTGTATCAGTTCCCAGTTTGCGAAAATGTCAGATTCCTGCTCAGTGGTGTAAATTGGGACTGCATTCAAATATCAAGGCAGATTGCAAAAATGTCAGATTCATATGTAGACTATTGACCAAATTGAGCATTTGAGCAGCCAGTAATTTCTTGATGTTTGTTTTGAAATAACCGGTATGAATAATAATAATCTCAAGTTTACGTAGTTTACTGATGGTTGGAGCCAAAGACATACAAGTACTTGTTCAATAAGTCAAGTTGGTAGTATGGCTAAAATGTGCAAGTTCGGTAGAAGTGATCACCTGATATTACTTTCAAAGTGGAAGTTCATATCACGACAAATCAAATTCTGTAAAATAGATTTGATAACAAAAAGAATTCTCAAGATAACGTACCTACGAAAAACAAAAGAAAAAAGGGGAACCATATTTAATTTCCTTGGACCGAACTTATAAGTCAGTCTTGTCCTAGCTAAAAAAAGAGTGTTGAATATTTACTATTTTGAGTACAAGTCTTTGAATCTACAGAACTGTAGAAAAGTAGACAGTTACCGTATATATTATGATACAGGCATATACCAATTTAGCAGAAATTCACTCTACAGTTCAAAATTTGTGTTTTAGAAAGAAAGAAAATTACATCAAATCATTTGAATCTTCAAATTTATTGACTTGAATATTTATCATGTCATTATGAAACTAGCATATATATCTTATTGATTAGAAAGCTTGATAACGTAACTTTGATCGATCAGGCTAGGTGAGTCTGTACCAGTGTATATATATGTATGTAGGCATTTCCTTGGCTTCCACACACACACGCTCTGTCTGCTACATTAGTCTTCAATATTGTTCCACAAATATCTATGGCCAGTTATAAATCTTCAATAGCATGTATTATTCTAATTGCACTTGGCCTCATTGGCATTAACACTTCTACGGCAATTGCTGGGTGGGATTTTGGGCATGCCACATTTTATGGTGATGTTAGCGGCCATGGAGCTGAAGGTGAAAAGTTAAAACAAACTAGTTGAGTCACAATTAAGAGTGGTTTTTTTCTTTTCAGAAAATGTGCATTAGATTTAATTTTTAATTGCGTCTGTTTTAATGTTATATGATCATCAGGTGGAGCTTGTGGATACACAAGTGCAGATGGTTATGGAATTGCAATAACCGCCCTGAGCAGTGCGCTCTTCAATGGTGGCCGAACCTGCGGTGCATGTTACGAGATAATGTGCGTAAATGATCCACAATGGTGTAAGCCAGGTTCCATCAAAGTCACAGCTACCAACTTTTGCCCACCATCGACTGGTTCTCAAGCATGGTGCAACCCTCCTCTAAAACACTTCGACTTGTCCGAGCCGATGTTCTTGAGCATTGTGAAAGCTGCACGGGCTGGGATTGTTCCGGTACGCTTTCAGAGGATCCCGTGCACTAGGAGAGGAGGGATCAAGTTTGCGTTTGAAGGGAACCCTAACTTTCTACTTGTGTTGGTGTACAATGTTGGAGGTACTGGTAAAGTTGTTAGTGTCAAGATCAAGGGCTCGAGGACAGGTTGGATACAAATGACGCGTAACTGGGGACAGAAATGGCAAGTCGGAGGAGGCTTGGTAGGGCAAAGCTTGTCTTTCCAAGTGACTACTAGTGATGGAAGATCGATTTTACCTAACAATGTCGCCCCGGCGAATTGGACATTTGGACGAACCTACGAGGGAAGAAGCAATTTTTGATTGGTTACGCCTTTTTTTTATTTTTATGGACACAACACAAATTTGTAAGGAAATAGAAATAATTTAATTAAAACTGCAGTTTGAGTTTTTCCTAAAATAATTTAATTAAAACTGCAGTTTCACATTTAGCAGTTCGGTAGTTCACATTATTTCATTGCTTTGTCATGCATACATGTCTTGGCCCTCCAAGAGAGCCCTGTAATTATTTTCTTGCGTTTTGATTTCTTAAAATAATTAAAGAAGTTCTATATATATACTCAAACAAAATGAAACAGCAATATATTTCATGAAGTTTGGAAGTTGTTTTATTGAGAATGGAAGTTTGGAAGTTGAAAGTGATGAAAGACAAAAAATGTTCTATACACTAATTCGATCACTTTGAAGGAAATGCATGAGTTCGTTCATGTTTGGTCTTAAAAAGATAACAAGCTTATCTTGTGCCCTCACTTAAAAAACAGCTTCATAACAGCATCTCCAACAGAGTAGTTAAAAACTATTTTTTTTTATTATAATTTTTAACTAAAATCAACTCCAGCAGTAGCTATAGTTAAAATCAAATATAGCTTTTAGTCATATTTGTAGCTAGATTTAGTTATCGAGGAGAGAAATGATACTATAAATTGAACTTTAATTTTAGAATAACTACCATTAATTATTAAAGCTGAAGTCAAAAAAGGATGAGCTACATTTAGCTTTTCTAGTTAAGAATAACTATAATTTTAACTTTATTGTTGGAGATTCTCTTATAGAATTATAACCACCAAAACTTTTTGATGTATCATAACAAAGGACCGAAGGAAATGAAATTTGTCGATATTTTCAAGAATATTTATTTTCGTGAAAAAATGAACTAGCTAAGGACCAAAAATGAACTTTTCTCTTCTCTGTAAATTAACAAACCTAGCTATATAAAGGCAAAAGTAAACAACAAGAAATAAGAAGGTTCAAGCTAGGCTGATTCAGGTGTTTTCCGAGTCTCATCAACTGGTACTATTTGTGAGACTCATGAACAAATTAGCTTCACCATTCAGATCACCATGATGTTGATGATGATGATGATGGTGGTGATGATGATGGACTTGCTGGGCAGCTAACTCACTGATCTGCTCACCTTCGTTTAAACTGCTATGATCTATTTTCAACGATGCTTCATCACTGCAATTTCAAGTTAAAATTAAGAAATTAAAACTTATATATTGTCGTAGATCTTGTTAGAGTTAGCCCGAGCACATACAATCGTACTATATAATTTTTTAAAATGTCGTAATTTAGTGTTGGAAATTTTGTGTTTGAGGATTATGGTAAGAGAATGAAATGTTTCAAAGGCACGTAAAAGTTTACGTTTTTTTTTATACTTTATTTGCCCTACTACGTAGTGTGCAATGAGCAATAATCAAATAAGGCTTTAGGATACAATGAAGCCTAGTAACTTGCTATTGTTGATCGTCGGTTTGCACTAACGAAAATCAACCTAACACTCGATCAAAGATTTTTCAAGAGACTCAAGGTTACTAGAAACTAAATCTGCAGAATATAGTTTCTACATTTTACTTAAAACTAGAAAATGATGGAGAACTTGAGATAAACTAAAAAAGAGGAAGAGAAATGAAGTTATTGGTTATGTGAAATTTGCAGTGAATTACTTCTATTTATAGAAGTACGTGATTATGCCTTTTCATCCTTGAAATGTTACATTTTTTTGGTTATTTTTCAATAGACATGTTTCTTCATTTAGACTTACATCTATTTAGTTTATTTCCAATGACTATGTCTCTTCACTAAGAGTTGCATCCATTGATTTTTCATTGGACATGTCTGTTACTTTTCAACATACAAATATTTTGCTCTCTTTATTTTATATTGTTAAAAATTATTCCAACAATTCTCTACCATTTTCAAAATATAAAAATACTTTAAAACAAAATTTATTTTGAAAACGTTTGATTAATCCTTTAAAAATATTTTGAAAAATTCTTAAGTAAATTCTCGAAAAATTTAGTGCATAAACTAAAGTGTCTTGTGGACTTGAATGTGACTTAGTGAAAACACAACAAAGTTAAATCAAGATGGCTAAGTAGCTTTGCTTTGAACTTGTGATCTTATTGTGATCTAATCAGACACATTTCACACACTAGTTTATTACTTTTTTTGAGTGTTTTAAAAGCCGACACGTGGATTGGCTTTGCGTCTATATCTTTTTCACGAGTGCTTTAGAAACTAGCCCAAGTCGTATAGAAGGAAGCACCACCTTCTACATTCATATAGGTAAGCATGTAGTACCCATGTAACTAAAGTACTATCCATCATGCTTATTGAGAGTTTTAATTATAACTCAACCTCCACCATTCATTACATGTACCTAAACACTTTAACCTTTGGATGGATACAAACATATAATTTTATTATATGTTTGTTAATTTCACTTAAGTGTTTGCAATCACTACATATGATGTACTTTGCTCATTGAACTCAAGGACAAGATGTTTCAAGTGTTGAGTTGAGTTTCTATCATTGGTGACTAAAAAGTTTGGACTTCCTCATCCCATTTGATGTATCACCCATCAAATCTTTGCAAATTTAAAAAATGCAAGTTATTTTGTTAATTAGTTATCAAAGTTAGTATCCATAACTTTTGATATTCAACAGTTCACACTCCCCTTTTAAATTGTCTTACATAACTATGTCTCAAACCGGTATATTCTTCTTACCTTTATATCTCTAGTAAGAAGCCTTTGATAGTTACGACTATCAAATAACTAAATATCATATCCTTATCCTTAGGATCCATCTATTTTTATAACATGTGGATTTATTTCCTTTTGACATTAACTAATATTCCATTAAACTCATCTCTTCTAGATGATATGAATACTCATCGTATATACACGAGTATTTCATAGTCCACAAATTATAGACTCCTTCAAGCTTAATGCTTGTTAATACTTGCAGTGAATATCATGCACAGAAATTTAGGTTTGTATAAACCTTTTAATAATCTTGCATTTTCCGATATTCACGAGGCCACAGTTGGTATATCTCAACTAAAATATGCATTTAAATTTTCAATTGAAAATGATGCATAAAAGAAGAATTCAATGAAGTGCATATATATAAATTATATCACTTATGTATATAAGCGAGGCATATAAATATGAACTCGATATAAACACGGTTTAAAATAAATGGAATCAATGTATCATACGTATTGTATATAATAGTGTTGATCTTAATCAACTATTTAACTAAGAGATAACATGCATCCTTTAAATTGAAACCAAAAACATGTCAACGATCAAATCAAGAGAATGTGCAAAAGTAAAATAAATATAGAAAATTATATGTCACCTTTATTTACAAAAAATTTATCATAATATATATATCAAGGTATCATTCTTACTCACCTAAACGTTTGTAAAGTTCATAAATGAACTCCAATTTTCTCCCGAAGTGCATTCACCACTTCAAATACTATTGCCACAATTTTCTCTTTGAAGTTAAAACCCCTTTGTTGGTTCTTGAGAATATAACAATATTTCATGATGTGACCACGTTTCTTGCAATATAAACAATTCACTATCTTCTTGTTTGAAGTTTGACTTGAATGATCCTTATTCCATCGAATCTATCTTTTTCTTATTCCCATGATTGTTTTTGAATTGATCAGATTCACTAACAATCAAATCATTATTAATAGAAAAAGAATCATCGATTTTCTCATCAACACATCCTCTTTTCTTATATGAAGAAAAACGTTCAACCTTTTTTAGGTAATTTTGTATTCCTCTTTAAATTGAAGATGATGACCCAATTGTTCTATGGTCAAGCATTCCAACTTATTTATCATACTTCTTTTGAAGTCTTTCCATGAAGAAGGAAGCTTATTCATAATAATAGGAAATACTAATGAGTGAATCCATATGCATATGATGTTGAGTGAGCAAGTGAAGTATATAAATGATTTCATGATATTGCTCAATGATAGATCTTGTATCTACCATTTCATATTTAAAAACTTTAGAAATTAGAAAAGTCTTACTTCTAGGATTCGTAGAAATGTATTGCTCCTCCAATACGTCCCATAATTCCTTTGACGTCTCTTTGTCTTTGAAATGAGAAACTAATTCATCACTTAGAGAATTGTATATGTAGTACTTACATTGTTCGTCATCTTGATCTCATATGTCTCGTACTTGTTTCACGGATAAGATCTCATTTTCAATTTCTTCGGGTCTTGGTGTTGTAAGCACGTAAAGTATCTTTAGGCATGTAAGTATGACATGAGTCTTCTCTCTATTTTCAGAAATATTCTCCATCAAATCGATCAAGCTTCATTGTAGAAAATTCACTTTCGCTTTCCTTCAAAGTTGCCATTGCAAAAATAAAGTCTCAAAATTGTTGGAAATTTTGTGTTTGAGGGTTATGGCAAGAGAAGAAAATGCTTCAAAGGCACGTAAAGGTTTACATTTTTCTTTAGATTTTATTTGCCCCACTACTTAGTGTGCGAGGAGGAATAATCAAATAAGCCTTTAGGATATAATGAAGTCTAGTAACTTGCTATTGTTGATCGTCCGTTTACATTAACGAAGATCAACCTAAAACTCGATCGAAGATTTTTCAAGAGACTCAAGGTTACTAGAAAGTAAATCTGCAGAATATAGTTTCTATATTTTCTTTAAAACTAGAAAATGATGGAGAACTTGAGAGAAACTAAAAGAGAGGAAGAGAAATGAAGTTATTGGTTATGTGAAATTTGCAGAGAATTACTCCTATTTATAGAAATGATTATGCCTTTTCACCCTTGAAATGTTGCATCTTTTTGGTTATTTTCAATGGGCATGCCATTTCATTTAGAGTTGCATCTATTTAGTTTATTTCCAATGGATATGTCTCTTTACTAAGAGTTGCATCCATTGATTTTCTATTGAACATGTCTATTACTTTTCAACAGATAAACCTTTGGCTCTCTTTATTTTATATTGTTGAAAATTATTTCAACATTTAGAACATCTATCTCTTCACTAAGAGTTGCATCCATTGATTTTTTATTGGACATGCACTACAACATTCTTACCCATTGCCGGCGACTTTTATGTCGCCGACAATGTTTTTGGACATTACCGGCGATTTTTGCCGGAAAAATCGCCGGTAATGTCTTATTTTTTTTTTTAACATTACCGGCGACTTAAATGTATGTCGCCGGTAATGTCTCGATGGTAATGACATTGCCGGCGACTTACATTAAGTCGCCGGTAATGTTAAAAAAAAAAAAAAGACATTACCGGCGACTTAAATGTAAGTCGCGGGCAATGTCTTTTCCGGCAACTTACATTTAAGTCGCCGGTAATGTTAAAAAAAAAAAAAAAAGACATTACCCTGCGATTTTTCCGGCAAAAATCGCCGGTAATGTCCAAAACCATTGCCGGCGACATAAAAGTCGCCGGCAATGGGTAAAAATGTTGTAGTGATGTCTATTACTTTTCAACATACAAACCTTTTGCTCTCTTTATTTTATATTGTTGATTGCATCCATTGATTTTCTATTGGACATGTCTATTACTTTTCAAGAGACAAACATCTTGCTCTCTTTATTTTATATTGTTGAAAATTATTTCAATATTTAGAACATCTATGCTGAATCTCAGAGGCGGACCATAGAGGATGCAAACCCAGCGGCTGCTGGGAAGAAATTTAATTGGACCACGTCAAATTTACTTTCTGCTGAGTGAAAATCTAGCCCAAACTTACAAGCCTCACAAGAAAACAAACCTTTCTTTATATTTTCTCCTACTCTTGTTTCTACTAGTGTACTAGACTACTATCATATGCTTAAAACATCGGATCACACCTTTTGTATTTCTTGAGTCATGACTTTTATTTGATGACTTACAAAGCTAAGACATCACATATTCATATTTTAATCGATTTTTTTATCTTCTCCCAAAAAAATAAAAATAAGGACATAAGGTGTCAACTAAGTAAGCAAATCAACAAATGTTGATATACCATATAACATTTGATTTCTACTCTTATGTTACGAATTTTTCTCCGCTCACCTACGTTTCGGGCTCTAGATCCGCCTTTACTGGGCTATGTTGTATTAATGCTTAGTTCATTCGTAGGTAGATTGATTAACTAACTGCAGGGAATAAATGTTAGCAAAGCCAACCCTAACAAAATGAATAAGGGATCGCTATGGTGGTAAAAAGGGTGCCGCTACAAACCTCTGGTCACCAATTTGATCATGTTGGAACGTGATCGCATGATTCCTCTGGTCATCATCACAGGGCATGTCTACAAACGGCTTGATATCTTCGCAGTCGACATTCATCCCATGCTTAATATGCAACGAAGACATCGAGTCCTGCATCGCCCACATGTTCACATCCTCCGATCCCAAACGTCCATCATTATTCCCATCACTATTACCATTGTTATGCACAAACAGAAACGGAGCACCATTGTCCTGAGCCACTTGAACATTCTGCGGTTGTTGTTGAAGATAATTTCGAAAAGGGTTTCCGTACAGACTCAAGGGATCCATGCAGGATGCGTCCCCGACGACGACGTCGGAGATCTGTTGAACCATGCAGGTTTGTTGTTGCTGCTGCTGCTGCTGTTGGGCCTGTGCGCGGCAGATGGCGAGTTGTTGTAGGATAATGTCGAGCTCGGCCTTCTTGTACTCGACGAGGCGCTGTAGCTCCCTGATGATGCGGTAGCAGCCTCCGACGGGGTCGGCGGCGCGGATGTCGGACTGGTAGATGATGGTGCGCATGGCGTCGTCCTTGTCACGGTGGTCGAGATGTTTGATGATCTTAGTGATGTTGCTGACGCCGAAGAGTTTGTGAGCGTTGAGGAACTGACGCTGACGGTCGTGAGGGAAATAAGGGGCCAAGGTGCAGTCCGGAGCGCACTTCCGGCGTTGGTACTTGCACGCCGCGCAGGCCTGGCTGTTGCCGCTGCCTTTCGTCGACGAGTTATTCGCTGTTGTTGTGGAGGTTGATGATGATGAGGTTGTGGTAGTTGTTGTTGTGACGATGCTGCTGCTCATGGTTTTGATGAAGGGTGAGAAGAGATATCGGCTGCGTTTCCGGCGGAGACGTGAGGGGGGTTGGTTTTTTTTTGGGTTGACGATGAGGCTTATTTTTCTGAGGAGATGTTTTTGCTTTTTTGGAGAGAGGAAGATGAGAGGTGGAGAGTAATGGGAGAGGAGGAACACGTAGGTATACATAAGAGAAAGAGAGATGAAGATCCCAACTGAATCAGTTATGGGGATGTGGTGGGGAGGCTGGTTTGTTAATTCTTGCGCGGTTTGTTTAGGGTGAAAGAGGTTAAAAATAGGGAGGTGTTTGGAACTTATTAATGGCCAACGTGAGTTGAAGATGGAGGGGATAGTACTTATCTGCTTCTGTTGTTCTTGAATTAGAGAGGACAAGGAACCATTTGGATGTGAACTCAGTTTAAAGAGAGAGAAATGGAGGGAAAGTAAGATTTTAAACTTGGCATCAAAAGGAACAGAGTTTGGGGACTTCTGGTCTCTTAGCTTAACTGTTTATCAGTTGATCCCATGTAAAGAAGAGAAGATGACCCTTCAAAAAAAAAAAAAAAAGAGAGGAGATGACCTGTTTTGGTTTTGACCAAGAAGGTAACCTTTTGGTGGAGAGATGGAGGGAAAGTAGCAATTTGTAATGCTCATCACATGTTACCATTGGGACAATGGATAAATTGTTCTCAAGCTTTCAAATCTTCAATAAGGTAGGACTGGATGTTGCTCCACAAAATGCAAATTAGGTTCAATTCAAAAATAAATAATAATTTTGGAGATGGAGCTTTTTCAGAAAAGAAACAAGAGCCAAGAATTCGACTTTACAACCTAAATTGCGGAGCTGCAAGAAAGAGATAGAGCTGAAGACGGCTATGGATATTGAGGCTGATGAAGAATTACAGATAGCAGCACATGAGTATGATGACTGATACAAGGACAGTAACTAAATTGAATAACATAAGAGCATCTCCAACAGGTTCCCCATTTTATTGGTATTCTCACTTTTGGAGAATTTTGGGCTTTTTTTTTGTCCAACAGATTCCCCATCCCATTCCCCAAAATAGGGAAGGAGGAGAAAAAAAAGGGAGGCTTCCCCATATTTGCAGCATTCGGCAAATTTTTGGAGAAGCAAAAATAAATGCAAGATTCTTCAAAATGGGGAAGCTGTTGGAGTTGGAGCAAAAATAATTTGGAGAATATGGCTTTTGCTTCCCCATTTTGGAGAAATTTTTGGGGAAGCTGTTGGAGATGGTCTAACAGATGCTAAATGAGTATTTTTAAAGTGATCAAAGTGTACCATTACACAATAAGGGCCCATCTCATTCCACTACATTGTTCAAGAGCAGAGAAATAAAAATAATTTGTCAGCTAAAACCAAATGATACACATTCAAATGATTCAATCAGAACAAATGTGCAGGTATAACTTGAGTAGGCTTTTGTGTTGCACTTAACTGGTATTTGCTACAACACAACTTTTCCAGCTTGCCTTTGCAATTTCAGCCTTCCACAGCTCAAACTGCAACCGGAATACACAGTAGGGGACCTGAATCAACGAAACAGAAGTGATAGTGAGAAACATTTTCAATTACCTCAAGTATTGTTGGTTCTACAGTCTACAGAGAAGTGAAATAGTAATGAGCATACTCTTTGCAGTTGCAAAAGCCAGAGAATGTTGAATGAGCATAGCCATAACTTTTCAATATTGATATGTGCCACTTAGGCGTTTGATGCATTATTCTAATGTATTAGACAAGTCGGGTATGAAGTTCATCTTGGTAGATCAGTGAAATGCAAGAAATAAGTCGAAACAAGCACTTCTAATTCGATTCACAATTTGCAATTGATAAAAGCATGGATACTACTAGTTAACAATGACACTTTGTTAATCTTGACATCCAGCAGTTCAAATGTAAAAACATCATTCAGTGTACTGCCAAAATACAAAAGCTAAGAGCTCTACTACACTCCCATCAACCACAAGATAAGGTTAAGGATGAGAGAAGAGTAACATTACAATCTGCTACGGGTCAGACTTGAGGAGGTCAATTACAGAGTTTCTATACTTGGCATTCAGGTCCCTGCACAAAATTGAATTCAGAAAAAAGATACATAAATACCACCTCCTTTAGTCAGGAACAACAAAATTTCATCTACTCTCGATAGTATACCTCCTCTGGTTCAACAATTGCTCACTTTCTTTGAGCTTCCTTTTCTGTCCCTCAACCGTCTACAACCACAACCCACACAAACTCACCATCACAAACACTGTAATACCAAAAACAAACCTAGACTACTAACTAAACCGATGCGTTCATCACGCTCGATTCTTTTAATGTGAGATTAACTCAATTACCATAGCCTTTGTGCTAATCGATCCGGATATGGAGTTCAGCAGCTGCTGGCACTTGTCGAAATGATTGTTCAAATCACTAATCTATCAATCAACAAACCAATTACGCAAATTAGTAACTCATCCCCAAAATCCTCCACTAAATTTGACAAAAGACGAGAAAAAAATCAAACCACACCAATGCATCAGACTGCTGATCTCTAGTCCCGGTCTCCACCGTATCCGATAACTTCTCCACCAACTGTATTCATCACCGAAATCAAAACACTTTAGCATCCAATTCATATTACATTGGCGAATAATTTAGGGTTTAGGGTTCGTGCGATTTTGCTTACGTGGAAGAGATGGAAGTGCGATGCGAGTGACTGCTGCTGCTGTTGTTGTTGTTGTTGTTGTTGTTGCTGCTGCTGCTGTTGTTGCTGTTGTTGAAGAAGAAGTCTCTGCTGTTGTTGCTGCTGCTGAAACTGTTGTTGGTGTTGCTGAAGATACATGTGGTCCTGCTGACTCGAAGGCGTTGATGGATTACTGTGCGTCTCCACGCTCTGAATCATGTTCCAGCTCCCCACACCGCCGCTGCCTCCTCCGCTCGAGTACTGATGCTCCATCTTTTCTCCGGCGACTGATTTGTCCTCGTGGAAACCCCCAAAAAAAAATAGATTAAGCCCTACACGTAAACGACACGTCGTAATTTATTACATCTTCTTCTTCTTTTTTTGGAAAGAAAATTTATTACAACTTTAAACCCCAAAAAGAGTCTGCTATCTCTATTAATCTGTATATATTAAGAGATGAGCTTTTGATAGTTAACAGAGGTAAAACATTCTAAATACAATTTTTTATCCTTTGTTTTCTATCACTTGACGGTGCCTGAATTAAATTGCACCATGAGTAGTGATGTAAACTGGAAATTGTTTCTTCCAAGGTTCTACGGTTTACAATAAAGAGTAGTTTTCTTCCCAATCAGTTTTATTTTCCATTCACCTGGTTTGTGCCCTCTCTCGCATAGACGGATACCCCTGGATTTATCTTCTTCGCTTACTTTCTCTTTGATCGGCTTCACTAAGGTATTTTGTTTTTCAATAATTGCGTCGTTTGGGTCCATACATAAGCTTTCTTCTCTATTGTAAATGATTTGTTTCTAATGTGGGGTGTAGGTGGCTACGAGGGTGAAAGAAGAAGATGAAGACCAATTAGTCCAAGGTCTCTCTCTCTCACGCTTTGTGTAATTGTATTCTAATATGGGTTTCTCCGCAGAATTTGATTTTGTTTCTTTCTAGATGATTTTGGTAGAATTGTGTTTAAATAAATCAACTTTTCTAGATGATTCTCCGCCAGACCATGTTGTTTCCATGCGTCACTTTTCTGGGCATGATTCGTTAAGTTTTTTGAGAATAATGAGAGGCATTTGATTACATATATGTTATGTTCATGTATGTAATGGCCAATCTGAAGTATATGTTTACATTCAAGGCTTCTATAGAAATTTCTCATAATTATCTTTTCGTTTTATGATGCTTGAATTAGTTCTTTCATTTCATTATGTTTTGTTTTTGTTAATTTGTTTTCAGAAGATTCGTGTTTGTTACAACACCTAAACTTGCAACACAATTACAGTTTCATCCTAGAATTTGTTACAACATCTAAACTAGCATTTGATTATAGTTTTAGGAGCAACAAATAGGAATAGATTATTTACACATAGGTTCTCGACTCTGTATTCTGGTTCTTTCTTAATGTTTGTTTATATGGTTTCAATGCATTTTGGGTAATATTCATACACAGGATAATTAAAAGTTGTAGTAAATTGCAGATGAATTTTGGCTATGGTTTGGTTTGAGAGAGGGACAACCAGGTCTTATTTGAAGAACTAATGGCTTTAGATGGTTACCTCCGTTGAGGTAACTTGAACTCTTACATTTTGTTTATTTTGGTGAGAGATCTTTGCTTATGATTCATTTGAATAGTGAATAATCAATTTCAATATGACAGCATATTAGCATATCATACATACTGTTTGAGGTAACTTGAACTCTCACAATTTGTTTATTTTGGTGAGAGATCTTTACTTATGATTCATTTGAATAGTGAATAATCAATTTCAATATGACAGCATATTAGCATATCATACATACTGTTCGATAACAATATTAGGCCATGTAAATCTGACATATGTATATTCCTTTAAATGATTAATCATAGTAATGATTGGTGTAGTGTCGAACCAAATTTTGTGGGAAGTTCCTTAGATCATCCCCTATCTATTATTAGGCAACTACTTGCATACTCCAGTACATGCTAGATGCTTTAATCTACGTAGACATTACCATATATAGTGACTCTTTTTTTTTTTGAAAGGTACCATAGTGAATCTTAAACATGTTGATATTCGGATGAATACTATTATTACTTTTCTAATACCATATCAGAAAGACATTTATAATCTTAATCTTCAAGTTTCAGTGAGCACTTCTTTATTTTAGTAATTTGGACACAAGTTGTTGTTGCTGGTGTTATCTTGGGATGCACAATAGCATATTTAATGAGGATCGCATAAGGAAATAAAGATCAGATATCTTTACCACAAACAGGAACAAAATGAGCCACAAATCCCTCTCATAAGGGAACTCTGATAAGATGATGGATGTTAATTTTTGTACCTTCACTGTTACCTAGATGTTGTATTCAAAGATCAAAATCCTGTGAATTTGTTTAAGTAGGTGGTGCCTTCACATAGATGTATACAGTATTGTTCACACTACTAGAATAATGATTATAGCCGACGACTATAGACTCGTCAGGAAAATTCCGTCGGTGAAAGAATAGTTGATGATTTGTTGTTTATGTCATCGGGTATAGTTTAGACTATACCCAATGACTTTGTTGTCGTTGGCTAAAATATTTCCCGGTGGTCAAAATTGTTGACCATAATAAGACTATAGCCAACGACGCCAAAATCATGTTGTCGGCTATAGTATTTGGATGTCGCCGACTATAGTATGCACGTCGTTAGCTATAGTATAAAATTATAATTTTTTAAAATACTTTAGCCGACGACTTTGTCCAATGTAGTCGGCTATAATTAGTGATTTCTAAAGAAAAAAAATGCAGATTCTGGATTTCTATTATCAGAACCTGTAATTTCACAATTTTATTTACACAATAGGCAACAACACATATTCATCCACATTAGACCTACGTACACTAAGGGTTATCTAAATCTATGTTATCGAAAAACAGAGTCGTTACTACCAGGACCTTATGGATCCTCCTGCGGCTGCGGTTGTGGAGTAGCAAAAGGGAACGGAGGTGGGGCCGGAATCGGGATTCCAGAAACCTGAAGCTGTGAAGTTCAATCCTGAAACCAGGAACCCAAAAACTGCTGCATCTCCTCCATCTGTCTCCGAGTATGTTCTAGCTCCCTCTGATGCTCTGTCGCCTGCCTCTGAAGCTGTTCCTGTAGCTGAGAAGCCCTGGAAGTTCCCGACTTGCCTGAGAAACCGGGAGTGTTCTTCAAGACCCCGTCGCCTTTCTGTCCTAGATCCCTGCAGTAATAGGTGTTCCCTCGTGGTGAAAAAGTCTTGACCCATGATCCTCGCCGCTACCATCGAGTCGGATCGATCAATCTGAGAGATGACCCAGGGGCTCTTCCTGAGTCTCATGCCATTGCTCTCTCACGATCTGAGTCAACACCTCCAGAGTCACCTCCAGCACTCTCGCCTAATTGACAAGGAAAACAAAATAACATATTAGTAATCATACATAAACAAATTTAGAAAAAATACATATATAAGCAAATATGTTAATTAAGTTATAAGGGCAAAAGACTTACAATATCTTCGGGACACTGAGAATACGCTTTCTGTAACGTGTACTCCAAAGGGGAGACTTCAGGGTGTTGGGCGGCCTCCTCCATCCAACCCGCAAATGACCTAGAACCGACATGATAGTTCTTCGTGTTTTTCCCTGGTTCTTTACGTTTATTTCAGAAATGGCCTTATTGGATAAATATATATATAAAATATTAATTAGAAAACTATTTTCGCCAAATACGATACAAGTAATTAAACACAAATATCATGTTGCATACCCCAAATTTTGGGTCGTTGAAGTGTGCGAGAGCCATTGCCACTCGTACTCCCTATACATATACTCGCTAGGGTACCCCCACGGAGGTTGCCGTGGTTCTTCCAGTGCTTTTTGAGCTCAGTTTTCCACTCCTTGTACCTATATTAATGAGACAGAAATGTTAGAAATTCACAATAAATTATCAACAGAATATAACTCGATATATAAAATATAATTCAGATCTCATCACCTTTTTCCTTGCACGTCATTTGCCCACGTGCATTTGAGCTCCTCCGACACAATAAACCACACCTGCAAATGTATATATAAATGATAATATTTCTATATTTACTATTACATTACATTAATGATAATAAGGGAATAAATACTATAATTAATTAATATATAATTAACTCACCAACATTACATTATTCACCATGTCATTCACACACTATGGCACGGAAGACCATTCTGCCCACAGAACTGGGACTCTGTCACATATGATACTCCCTACTTAACCAGAGTACCTGCGTGTATTCTTTCCCAAAATCACTGATCCATCTTGCCCGGTCTCTATGACCAATCTCTCACTGTTGCTGATCATCCTCTGAAGTACCTTGCTAGAGACGGGGCCTTTAGTCTTTTTTCCCTTGCCTCCGACGTATGTTTCGGCTAAGACAAGGTAAAAAGATTAAAATATAAGTACCCAATTTAATATACAAATTATTAATAAGTTTGAAATTAAATAATCAAGGTTATTAATAAATACCTAATTCAGACGTCGATGTGTTTGATATCCTCGCACTATACAGGGGTGTATCAAACGACATATGGACGTATGCTTGTTCCGGGGTAGTGAAACCAAGCTGTCCTGCAAAAGGCACTCCCTGATCATCGAGAGCAGGTATATCAGGTATCTCTCGGGGCAAGAAGATGTGAGCCGGTGGACAGGCGTCGAGGAACTACCTGAAGCACCAGCCTCAGAGGAATGCAGAGCCTGAGCCGTAGAGGGAGAAGACTTCGGTCGGTGAATGTGTGGCATACGGATACCCGAAGGGGTGGGACATCTAGAGGAGGCGACTGAGGGGTGTTGGAGGGGCCGTCTTCGTTCCAGAGCTGCCTTGTGCCAGCAGGTCGGCAAGTATCTACTTCCTGCTGCACCGTCTGCTGAAACAGTTGAGGGTATCGAGAGGTCCTAGGGTCGCTATACGTGTTGATGATAGAGGCGGATGATAAATTATTGCCGCTAGACCCGTTTCCTTTCTTAAATCCCTTCGATTTCTTTAACCAATTCATGATTCCTAAAAGAAAAATCACCCATAAATTTGTGATAAAATTCACAATGTAAATTCACAAAATTCACAAAATCACATCTCAAATTCACAAAATTCTCAAATTCACAAAAATCACAAAATAAACATATAACCTTAATCAAAATCTCCAAACCTTAATCCAACATCACAACATCTCAAAAATTCTCAACCTTAATTAAATTCTCAACCAAATTCAAAAATTCAACCAAATTCTCAACCTTAATCCAAACATCTCAAATTCACAAATTCACGTTAATTCACAAAATTAACAGATAACCTTAATCAAAATTCCCAAACCTTAATCCAACATCACAACATCAAAAAAATTACAACATCACAAAAATTCAACCTTAATTAAATTCTTAACCACATTCAAAAATTCAACCAAATTCTCAACCTTAATTCAAACATCTACCAAATTCAAAACCTTAATCCAAAAATCAACCTTAATTCAAAAATTCAAAACAAAATTCACCCAATTTCAAAACCTTAATTCAATTTTTTTTTTTTTAAATCTCAATTTAGGGTCCAGGGGGTTTACCGGCGAGGTGGGTGGCTGGGCTGGGCGGCGTAGGTAGCAGATTTAGGTTTTAGGAATTTTTGGGTGAAAACAGTTGCAACCCGGGCTGTTCTAGTTTAAAAACCCGAAAAGTATAGCAAATGACGCCTTTTTTTAAGTCGTCGGTTATACTATAGCCAACGACTTTATACATGCATGTCGTCGGCTATAGTATATCCAACGACCTAGGTAAATGTCGTTGGCTATAGTATAGCCGACGACATATGTCAAATGTCTGCTATAATCATAAAATATTTTCAAAAATTAGACTCATGTGAAATCACGTTTCACACAATTACATGTTTAACTAATTAAATAACATAATCAGAATCATCGCTATATTTATAAGTGTGAAAATACTTTACAAAATTAGGCTCATGACCAACTAACACGTTTAACACAAATTCATGTTTAACTAAAGCTCATAATCAGAATCATCACTTGAGTCTTTCTCGGTGTTCGAGCTAATTTATGGTAATATGTGTCGCTCTTCATCACCAGAGTCTTCGTTGTCTTCATTTGGATTAACATCAATAAGACTTACATCTGCTCGAGGAAGTCAAACCATACTACCCGATCTCACATTATTAAGACGAATTGTAGAGGATTCAGGAATATCAATTGCGTTTGATTCTTATTATGCAGTAACTTCTTCATTATATGCGGCCTCACCAAGTGTAGCACCACTGTCTATGTTTCTAGGAACAACATGGTTGACTATTTCCCATGCACCTTTGTGCATAAGATGATCAAGATAAAACACTTGTTTCATAGATGTGGCAAAAATAAAATGGTCATCTTCATACCAGCTTGTAGCAATATTCACTGAAAAAAGACCGTACTAATCGGTCCTTGTATTTTCAGAGTTAGTATCAAACCATCTACACTTAAATAAGTGCAGTGTCATGTCTTCCTTATAAATTAGTTCAATCACTGAATGGAGAACACCGTAATAATCAATGTTATTCCGCCCACCATGCACCATTACCCCAGAATTCTGTGTTCTCCATCTGTCGTCTCTATGTTGACATATAAATTGCACGTCATTGACCTTACACATCGGATAAACTCTTGAGTTATCGGTTTCATCGCCAAAATCCTCAATTCGTGTGACCAGTGTGGGTCACCATCACATTGTACGTGGTTCATCTGGAAAAAAATTACAACCATTAACTTTAATTATGAACATTGAAATTAATTTATATATATAGAAGTAAATATATATGTGAACGTACCCAGCTGCCAAAATAGTTTGCAAACTCCTTATTATGGTACTCAAGATCACCGGCAACCGCATGACAGTAAAGATTGATGTTTTTCCAGTATTGAACTTTTGGACAGTTAATCAATATCCACCAGTGGGCAATAACTAGCTCATATGGTTCCAGCTGGTAAGACTTTGGGAACTGTCCATATACTTCAACATCATTGGAGAGGATAGAAAGATTGAATTGTGGTTCATCTATCGACATATGTTGGAGAGGGTCCTCCAACGCTCCCAACTACAACTTGGTGTACGTTACGCACTCGTGCGCAATATATGCTTCAGCTATACACCCTTCAGGTGCAGATTTATTAGCCACAAAGTCTTTGTAGTCCCTCAGTTGTCTATCAAATTACAAAGTGCATGTGATGATTATTGAAAAATATAATTATATAAAGACAGACTAAAAATTCAGATGTTGAATCGTACGTACATTTCCATAGGATACATCCAAGTGTAGTACTAGACTAGTAAGCAACAATTGTTCAGGAAGATGGATCATCAGGTGAGGCATGATGTCAAATTTTTTTGGGGGAAATATCCTCTCAAATTTGTACATGATAAAAATGATGTCCTCTTTCATTGACCTGAGGTCTGATTTTTTTTCACTTCTCTAGTGTATAACTTCTGAAAGAATCTTGACAACGCTACTAACGGCTCCACCACCTGACAGGGCAAGTATGATCGAATGAAAATAGGAAAGACACGTTGAAGCAGTATATGGTAGTCATGACTCTTTAATCCGTACATCTTATTGTCCCGGAAGTTAACACATCGGCCTATATTTCCTGCACAGCCTAAAAGATACCTAACATTAGCCATCCACCTAAAATTTTCATTCTTCTGGTCAGGGTTGACGGTGTAAGGAGCTTGAGGCATTTTTTTCTTCCCTTCTCTCAACCACAAATGTTTTCGTATACCCATTCTTTTCAGATCAATTCGTGCCTTGGAGCCGTTTTTAATTTTTCCCTCCAAATTCAACACTGTGTCAACCACACTTTCGCACACATTCTTCTCTATGTGCATGACATCTAGGTAGTGCCTGATCGACAACTTGGATCAGTACGGGAGTTCTCAGAATATGCTTTTGTGTATCCAAAATTTATACCAGTCGGGTCTGTCAGTTATTACCGCCACTATATCAGGATAATTGCTGAGCTGCCCAAAATCGTATTCATTTAGCACTTCCAAAATTTCATTCCCTGTCCATCTCATAGGTCGCACATCAGTTTCTACAGTCCCATCAAATGCCGGGTCATCCTCCCACCATGGGTGATCGAGTCCAAGCCAACAACAGTGACGCATCTGCACAATCTTCCTGCAATAAAGTCTCCTGCAATCAACTGTCATGGACAAGCGCTGTATCCACTGGTAATGTTGCCCGACAACATCCCGTGAGCAGGAAAATCACTGATGGTGCCAACAAGCATGACATACATCTAGAACATTTCGTTTTTGTACTTATCATAAGTGGGATGACCAACGTTACTCAGGTACTTAAGCTCATCAATCAAGAGTCTTAAATACACATCGACACTTTCCTGGATAATCTGACCCTGGAATTAACATAGTCAGCATATTGTATTCCTTCTTCATGCACATTCATGGAGGAATGTTGTACGGTACCAAAAAAATTGACCATATACTGTATTGAAGACTCAAGTTGCCAAAAGGGTTGAATCTGTCAGATGAGAGCCCGAACCAAACATTTCGGACCTCTGATGTAAAATGAGAAGACTCCCTAACCATGTGCTTCTAAGCCTCTCAGTCAGCATGGTGTATACATGTATCATCGTTAGACAAATTCCTCTCAGCTTACCATCTCATAGTTTTGGTCGTGTGTGCAAACATGAACAACCGTTCTAGCCTATCAATCAGCGAGAAATACTGAAGTACCTTCACAGCTTTCTTATTCCCTGCAGGAGTTAACTTATACCTATCTGTGTCACATACCATACACGTATCAAAGTTTTCAAGATCATTCCCTTTAGCATCTTCACCCCAGAAGAGAATGCAATCATATATGCATGCATGGATTTTGATGCAGGTAAGGCCAAGATATTTCAGGATATGTTGCACCTTACGATGAGTGGTAAGAAGACGATGACCGGGGGGCAGCATCGAAGCAGTCAACACTAGATAATCATCAACAGATGTGACACTCAATTTGTTCTCCACTCTGAACTTTATTACTCCCATGATACTTTCAAGAACAGTCTTATTACACCCGTTATACAATGGGGTCTGTTGGAAGACAATCAACTTGTTGTACTTGTCAATACCGGCAGTGTTAAACGCTCTAGGTAATTCCTGAACCGCCTCAATAGGAGGGAAACCATCAATGGGGGGAGGGATATCTTGTACTTGAGCAAATACACCGCTCTCATAAAGAAACACATCATTGATTAACATCGTAGTTGGATCATTGGATGTACTGGCCCTCTCAGAAAATTGCCCATGATCAGCCTGACCCGCTGATGATGTTTCACCGTGATAAATCCAACATGTGTACTTATCCTAAGACTAGTTTTTTTTTAGGTGCTCTCATACTATATCAATGGAAAAACGATACAAATCACAACGACACTGACATTTCGTACACGGGCAATACTGAATTATATTCCCGTTAGCATTAGCCTTCACATATTTCACAAAACTCCACATTCCAATGCCATATCTTTGATCCCATTTTGGAAGGCAAATCCTACTCTTATCCATCCTAAAAATTTCAACTGTATATACATATATATGTACAAATTAAAAATTCATCATTATATATATATATATATATATCAATCTTTAAACAACAAATTACATTAATTCTTCTACTCCTTAATTATACATGTCATTAACACACACACGCACGCACGCACGCACGCACACACACGCACGCACGCACGCACGCACGCACGCACGCACACACACACACACGCACGCACGCACGCACGCACGCACACACACACACACACGCACACACACACACACGCACGCACGCACACGCATACTATATATCAATAGTTAACATATAATTATATATATATATATATTCGTTGAATTCAACTTAACTCAACTCAAAATCAACACACATATATGTATATATATTTGTACATATATATATGTGTGTGTGTAGCGGTATATAGCTTCACGAACTCATTTTGGACAGCTTCCGACAACACTGCATTTTGTATTTTTCTCATCAAATTTGTTTTGAATGATTGAACTGTTGCCCATATCTGTAATAAAGAACTATAGCCGACGACTTAATAGTGTCGTCGGCTATAGTTAAAAAAAGTCGTCGACTATAGTCATAATTATACCCAATGACTTTACCTTGACAAAGGCCGATGACTGTTTTGTTGATCGTCGGCTATAATATTATAGCCAATGCTTGTGTCTGGAGCGCTCTTCTTAACTCTTGTAGGATGCACAAAAATACAGAAATTGCCGAAGAAACTGCCACCCACATGTTCAATATGAACTCTGAAATGACCGGGAGCTACATGTTGATGTCGAATATTTATGCTGCTAGTGGGAGATGGGAAGACTCGGCAAAAGTGAGGACCTCAGCCAAGACAAAGGGTTTAAGGAAAACCCGGGGGCAGAGCTGGATTCAGGTCAACAACAAGGTTTTTACTTTCTCAGCAGGGAATACAATACATGCAGGCTTGGAGTTAGTTGATGGTATCCTTTATGATATTGCACTTCAAATGGAATGTGAGGGCTATGTATCTAATAAGCTTATCATTGAAGAGAATATAGATGAAGATATATTTGGATTTGATGGTTGCGGTAGAGTGATGGGTTGATCTTGGTTCAGTTTCCTCGCAGCCTCACATCCACCAAAGCACGCTGTGGAAGTCCAATATGATGAATTGCATTGCATTGAATCAGGTAATGTCACATTAAGAACAGCTCTATTGTATACTAAAAAGTGTAATGGCGCGAAGCTTCAGCTTCATGGTCTGTTTTGTTCAATGTTAATTACTGGAAGGCTTGTAGGTTGATGCTGTTATCTGATGTGATTGCATTGGTCTAGCTGTTGTCTGCTCCCTAATGGAAAATGAGATGAAGTGCTGCATGCCTTGTTTCCAACGAAGGTAAGTCTTATTTTTCTATGATTTTTATCTATGGAGATGAGGAGTATTTTGGACATGTGGAGGACTAGAGTTTCATTTGTCTTATAAACAAAATCAGATCTCTCAATTTAGAGGCAACCAATTAGTGGCCATCCAGTTTATGTGACATGACAATGCTAATTTAAAACATAAATTTCATTATGTAACAGTGGCATCTAACAGATAAATCAGTTATAGCTTTTCGTTTGATCCCTTATCTTGTCCTGTATCAGAATCAGCGATTTAGATTTGATTTATGTTGTCATATGGATTCACCCAGGTACTGAAGAATTTTAGTAAGCTGATTGACAACACCAGTGATTATACTAAGAGTCTGTGCAAGAAGTATAAGCTCCCAGTGCTTATAAGACATTTGAAAACTTAGGTTGGCACCAAAGTTTATACTGCATCTCTCCGCAGACTGAGAAAGTTTGCCGAAGCTTCCGCAAGCACTCTCAAGTCCCAGTGCATGAGAGGTATAAATATAGATAGACATTGCTGTTATTACTGACTAGCTTGTGTGAAAGTCATCAGTCGATGTGCTCTTAACTATTTAGTGTTGAACCGATAAGCACATCGCAGGTGGTCGCCACATGCATGCTCACATAATAGGCCTGCTTTCACACTATACTTTAAGATAGTTCTTCTTTTGTTCTTCAAGGTTCCTTGATTCTAGCTCAGACGCCGTAGACATTTTCCAATAGGTTTGCCACAATGGGTCCTCGTTATTTCATTTTAAGCTGGCTCTGACCATGTGCCTGTGGAAGAATGAGCAGGCGACTCATTGGTCACCGCAAGATTTGTTGTCAACCTGTATGTAGTTTTTCGTCAAATAGACGCATTGTATCAGCTAAACAACGGTCAGTCAACGGCGCTACTTGACGATCATTTATACGATTATTTGAGTTCTGGTTTCTGAATTTATATTGCTGGTCCTAAACTATGAAGCTCCATCTAATTCTATATGTATCTATACATCAACAGCATCTTCTGGCAGACTCTCGTAGATAGAGGTACAAATTTAGCTGCTCTGAAGAACCGATGAAGAAACTCTGCATATATCTTTTCATTTCTGTCCAGACTTGTCCCGAAAGAACCGTGATCTGAAGATCTCAAGCTTCTATGGACAAGATTCGTTTTATTTTTTTTCGTTTATGGATTCTAGATTAATTCATTCACGTATGAAAATGAAACTACTCCAGGCCTTGGTGTAGCTGGTACATTATTACATTATGGGATTTTCCCCATTCTACATTTCTACGCCTTAAGAGAAAAGATAGTTGAAATCAAGCTCTTCAAGATTTAGTTTCCATTTAATTCTTATAAGGTCTCTCTCCCGTCTAGGGTGGCGGTGTCCATAATCAATCCTTCTCGTCCGGTGGCTACCATGGTTTTGGGCTGGCCTCATGGTCACGTCTTGGCCATTGGTTTCAGCTGCCGAACGGGGAAGCCAGGGCCAACAGTTTTTCTAGTGGTGCTGGTCTTTGGTACAAGTCTGCAGGTTTAGTGGCGACATCGATGGCGCGACTTTGGTGCTTTTTGGTCGTAATATCGTCTGCAGGTTTTCTTGGTTTTGCGCCTTGGGTTGTGGTTTTGGTTGGTGTCGTGCGGCAACGATGTTTTTGGTCGGCAGGAGGTTCTTGCGGATGGAAGCGACGGTGTCGTGGGTTGCTAACTGGATGATGACTTGGGGCGGAGGCGGAGGCGGAGCTGCGGTGCCACGGCGATTTGAGTGCTGGCTGTTGTTGTTGACTGTGGTCAACCTTGGCAGGTTGGGCTTGTGCTGTGGGCTGGATCATTGGCCGCTGTTGGGTGTTTTTTTGGTCTGGCGTGTTTGAGTTTTAATTTATCTAATTCAATAATGTACTAAATCATCTTAGTTAGATATTTCTGTAACTTGAATTTATTTGCATCTTTTTTAGGTGGCATAATTTATTATTACAATTGCGTGTTTAGGGATATATTTCAATAACTTGTTTTTATGTTTTTTTTGATTTTTTTTTAAGACATAAGTAATTCGACGATGTTTGAGTTTAGTGCATGTAAAGAATAATAATAGGGTCTCTAATTTTTGTCAACTATTTATATACTATTTAAACCGAATTTGATTGAAATCTAGCAATACGCCCGACTTTTCGGGAGAGGTTCATCAAAAAAGAAAAAATAGTTGAAAATAATGTGATTTTGGATCCACCTCTCTTATGTGAAGTTCCAATGCATGGCAGGACATAAATTATTGTATTTATATAAAAAAAATATCGGGACTGTTTTTCAATGTTAAGTTTTTCTATGACTTGTGTTGTTGAGCAAAATTAAGATGAAAGGACAACCAATCAATCGCAGGATCAAAATAGCCAAGCCAAAACAAAGCGAAAAATGAGTTTAGGATAATACGTATCACCTTATCTGGATTCACAGATAGCATCACAACAAACCATATTAATTAAGTGGCAGCTGTATCGTGGGAATCTTGCATTTCGTAGTAGGGAAGAGTTTCCTAGAATAGGAGAATGCTCCCACAATTTTAATTTGTGATAGACACCCTTGCTTGCCTACTCGATCTCTCCCTCAATTCAAGCTCAATAATTTAGATACAAACTGCAATGAAGATAGATAGTGATACATCCAGATCGAAAGAGAGACGACGTACTTCTTACTACTCAATCCATGCGGTGTTTAACCACCTTCAAAAATATCCTATAATGAATTCAATATGCTTGTCAATACAGTACAATGGTATAGGGGTCAATCCACAGGGAAAAATGAGACTCAATATTCTAAACTACAAACAGACGCGAAAGTTAGAAACCTGACATTCTCGACAACTAACACTAACGTAATTAATTAAAATAGCTAGACTCAACCTAAAATCACGAAATTAATACAGGACACTATAGACACAGTGGTAGACTACCACTCAAATTTTCAATGTAATCGGAGTTGGTGTGGTTGTTGAAATAAATTTCTACAAAACAGATTACGAAACTGAAACAGAAAACAGAGTATAAGTAAAGTTTACAATCAATGATAAAGAAGGTTAATGGAAGTGTTATCCACCACCGTCACTCCATCTAGACGACAAATGCTTAACTAAACAATGCAGATGTTATGAATGAAAGATTCCTAGGAAGGTCCCGAGCTGTGAACACAACCTATTACCCAATCTTTATGTTTACAACATTGAATGTCTGCTTATCAATATTGTCTATCTCTCAAAGAACCCGAAGTCACGGACTCGAATTTACCAAGAGCAAAGCATTATGATCTAGAAAGGGTTTGAGAATCTACAAGGCTTCATAAGTACACTACGGTCGTGTCTTACTAGACCTAGGGTTTCTTATACCAAGCATGTATAGGTTCTACGATTGAAAGTTGAGGAAGGTAATAATCACCAACAGCCATCAATTTTCATAGAATTGGATTCCTAAACATGCATACTAAGCGTGCACTCAAAGCATACATAATCAAGAATCATCACTGTATAAATAACAAAGAAACCTCATTCAAATAACAAAAATAAAACTTAGTTAACGTGCATAAGCAATCTAGATATCATGACGGGGCTTCAAAACAGCCACTTAACAATGGAGTTTATCTCCTCATGGAAGCTATAAAATTCTAGTCTAAGAATAAAAGAGAAAATTACAGAATGGTCTCACCCCCCCCCCCCCCCCCCCCCCGTACGTTCTCTTCCAACCTAGCTAGCAAACCACGTGCAAGACTCCAAATCCAACCCATCTCTTCTTAATCTCATTATTATAATAGGACTCTTCTTCTCTCCTTGCGAGCAGCTTGCCAAGCAAGCAATACTTGTCTTCCTTCAATCAAGACAATTAACCAAGTTGGCAATCACGTGCACACCATCAAATCCACTTGCAAGCAATATATAATGAATATAATTAGCAAGAGCCAATTAACTCCATGTGCTCACATGATAGCCAATTCCAACATTAAACCCACTAGTTGTTGCTCGCATAGCACAAATGTATCTCCTCTGGTTTACTGGCCAAGCTGTTCCTCGCCAAGTTATATTATTTAATATCATTTTCTTCATTAATCTCCAAAATACCTGAAAACAAATAAGTATAATTAAATCACTCTATTAATAACAACAAACTAAATATAGGGAACAAATTAAATACCGAATAGACGCATAAATATGCGACTATCAAAATACCCCACATAGACATTGCTAGTCCTCGAGCAAAATACTAAACTAAGACTCTAAAACATCTCAAAGACTTTACGATAACGACACTAATGCCCACAACAAAATTGTCTCAGCAATCTTCTAAGAACTGTAACACCAAGTCTCATATGAACAAACAAGTTACCAGAGATGACTCTAACATATAACACACCTGCAACATGTAGGACAAAGACATAATCATGGTGAAAAATAAAGTTGTAGCATGCGAAAACAAGTCAAGATTCAACCTCACATAGATATGCTCTCAATAGTATTTCTCTCAAAGTATGTCTAAGGTATTCACTCAACTCAATTACTTGCCAAATGGACCGAACCATATGCTTACTCTTGCAACTAATCTCCATAGATCAAAGGCTGTCATCTTGAAGATCAAAAAGGACTTTCATGGTTGTAATGGGGCTTGGCTCATAGGTTAAAGAATAAATGGATAAGAAATTCAAAAACAAATTCTAGAACCTAATAGAGCACCAAATAAGAGACTTTTCTCGAGTCTTGCAACCATGTAACTTTTTATTATTGTGGCCGGATTTCATCTTGTTGGGCCTGCGCATCATTCTCTTCATCATAGTTAACACGGGTATCAAGCTAAATATCACTATTTTTTTTCTTTATTTTTTTGTGCTCTTTTTTTTTTTAACAAACTAGCTTGATACCCCACACTTGTTTCTTTACATCACCTATTGACATTGTCGCTGTCTTCACGTACCTGTCTCATGTATAGCTCTACCAAGTCCTAGAACAAAGGTAAATAAATAGCTATTCTAAAGTTTAAGGTTAGGGATATGTGGGTGATGACAAAAGTTTAAATATGTATGCTCAAAGTGGTTAACTAAGGGGTGCACATCTTGTGTACACAAAATCGGGACATAGGCTTATATGGCTATGGTGGTGTCCTCTAAATGCCTTTATCATTTCCTCAATCAAAACATGTATTGACAATAAGCTTTGAAAAGCACAAGAGCAAGTTCTAGTAAACTCTAGAGTCCATTAACTTAATCTGTGGCAAGCAATTGACACTAAATCAAAGAAAGCATGTATTTCTCATAAAGGCTCAAAAGCTCACGGGTTAAATGAATCTCAACAAAGTTTAAGCATGCCAAAAGATCTGTATCATGTTAACTTGTTTCTACATCCACTACACATTCGCAAATGCACCATATGTCAAAATCATCCAAAGAAACTTGAATAACATAATAAACTCTTAACCACAAATTGGCAAGATATAGAATCATCATTGACTTTGTTACGGGCATCCTAAGACTCTTCTTTTTGGTATTTTCTTGAAACTTTTTACTTTTGTATTTTGTTTTTCAACTAAGACACTAAAACACACAAGAAAAATAAAGAAAAACTCAAAATTACCGAGCTTTGGCAAGGGACTCGCCAGACTCCCTATACTGCGCAACTCCACTCGCAAGACTTATACAAAATTAATCACACATCATAATAAGCTGAAATTTTGTGAGCATCAACTAGACACATGTACAAACCTTCTCTCAAAATTTCAGAAAATTAAGAGCCCTCTATATATAGAAAATAACTGACACGAAACAGGATACTGCTCAGTACCTAAACTGCCGCTTGCCAGACTCAGCTCCACTCGCAAGAATTATATAAAATTAATGACAAAGTGGAATGAGCTGAAATTTAGAGAGAGAAAACTAGACACATGTATAAACATTATCTCAAAATTTCAAAAATTTACGAGACTCCTAGCTATGTCAAATAAATAACACAATACATCAAATTTCACAGTAGCGAAAAACGAAGCTCGCCAGAGACTCATCCCACTTGAAAGAATTTTACAGAATTAACCACACATTGGAATGAGCTGAAATTTAGAGAGAAAAAAACTACACACAAGTAAAAATATGCTCTCAAAATTTCATAATTTTACGAGTCCTCAAGCTATGTCAAATAATTGACACAAAACAGCATACTGCACAGAACCGCAATAACGAAAAATTATACATAGACGCTAAGGATATGATATAAACCCCACCCCACACTTGAAATTTGCATTTTCCTCAATTTAAGACGAAACTAAAATATACAATACATCAAACAAGCATGGAATAAGACACATAACACATCACAAATCACACTAACATGGAGAAAAATAAAGAAAATGAGAAGGGATAAGAATTCAAATCTGGCAACCAAGCTTCTCCATCCACATGGGTTGCCTTCCAAGTAGCGCTAAGTTTAACGTCTTCAGCTAGACAGTACCAAGTATCACTCGTTATCCTGTGGCACATCCTCGAGAGGTACCTGCTCAACGGTGTGCTCCAACATCAACTCATAAAACGGCTTCAGTCGATGTCCATTGACTTTGAAAACTTTCCCTGTTTTGTCACTTTTCACAACTACAGCACCACTAGGGAAAACATTACTGACCACAAATGGACCAATCCATCTAGACTGAAGCTTACCTGGAAACAGTTTCAACCTTGAGTTGAACACCAAGACCTTTTGTCCTACCACAAAAGTCTTGCTCCTGATATTTTGATCATGAAAAGCCTTAGCTTTCTCCTTGTAAATCCTGTTGGACTCATATGCATTGTTCCTGATTTCTGCCAGCTCATTCAGCTGCAATTTCCTGTGAATCCCAGCCTCATCAATATCAAAATTGAACTGTTTGACCTCCCAATAAGCTCTGTGCTCAAGCTCGACCGGCAGATGACAAGCTTTGCCAAAAACAAGCCTATAGGGAGACATCCTTATAGGTGTTTTGTAAGCTGTACGGTAAGCCCACAAAGCTTCATCTAATCGCTGACTTCAATCCTTCCTGGTAGGGCCTACGGTCTTTTCTAGAATCTTCTTGATTTCACGGTTAAACGCTTCCACTTGTCCACTGGTCTGAGGATGGTAAGGTGTCGCCACCTTGTGTAGAACATTATATTTCCTCAAGAGCGCAGCAAATGTGCAGTTGCAAAAATGAGAGCCTTCATCGCTAATGATGTACCTAGGTGTGCCAAATCTAGCAAATATGGATTTTAAGAATTTAAGCACAACAGCATAATCGTTAGTTCGGGTGGCAACTGCCTCTACCCACTTAGACACATAATCAACTGCCAAAAGTATGTACACATTAGAATGAGAAGAATGGAAAGGACCCATGAAATCAATACCCCACACATCGAAAATTTCAACCACCAAAATTGGGTGTTGAGGCATTTGATCCTTAGGACCTATGTTACCTGTCATCTGGCATCTTGGACATGCCTTGTAGAATTCATGAGCATCCTTAAAGATGCTAGGCCAATAAAATCCATATTCTAACACCTTGAGTGCAGTTTTCTTTCCCCCGAAATGTCCTCCACCTACATGTGAGTAGCAAAAAGAAAGAATTGAATAAATTTCAGATTCGAGAATGCACCTTCGGATGATGGAATCTGGGCAATGGTTCCATAGGTATGGATCATCCCACTCATAATATCTGGCCTCCTTCTTCAATTTGTCCTTCTGAGCACGGGTATAGTCAGTAGGTACCAGTTTTGAAACCTGGTAGTTGACAATATCCGCATACCACGGCTCAGACTCCTGGATAGCAAATAGTTGCTCATCCAGAAAACTCTCATGCAAAGGGAGTTTATCCTCCTCCGCATTGGACCCATGTGTCAACCGACTCAAATGGTCTGCAACCACATTCTCTGTTCCTTTCTTATCTTTGATTTCCACATCAAACTCCTGTAGGAGTAGTAACCACCTAATCAGCCTTGGCTTTGCATCCTGCTTTGTCATAAGATATCTCAATGCAGCATGGTCAGAGAAAATAATCACTTTAGTTTCTAACAAGTAAGATCTAAATTTGTCTAAAGCAAAGACAACAGCCAAAAGTTCTTTCTCAGTGGTTGAATAGTTCAACTGAGCATCATTAAGGGTTCCAGAGGCATAATAAATCACATGTGGGAGCCTCTCAACCCGTTGTCCCAACACAGCACCAACAGCATATTTCAATGCATCACACATCAATTCGAATGGAAGGTTCCAGTCTGGTGCCTAGATGATTGAGGCGGTGATCAACAGCTCCTTGAGCTTGTTAAATGCTTCAAGACAATCCTCAGAAAAAACAAATGTCACGCTCTTCTGGAGCAAAGCACTAAGAGGTCGGGCTATCTTGGAGAAATCCTTGATAAACCTGCAATAGAAACCTGCATGTCCAAGAAAAGAGCGCACCTCCCTCACAGTTGTGGGAGGTGGTAAGGTACGTATAACATCAACCTTAGCTTTGTCTACCTCAATACCTTTTTCAGAAATTACATGTCCCTAAACAATACCTTGTTCAACCATGAAATGACATTTTTCCCAATTTAACACAAGGTTTTTTTCCACACATCTTTCTAGAACTAGGGACAAATTATTCAAACATGTATCAAAAGAATCACCAAAAACAGAAAAATCATCCATGAATACCTCGATGGTCTTCTCTACCATGTCTGAAAAGATGCTCATCATGCATATCTGGAAAGTAGCTGGTGCATTGCACAGCCCAAAAGGCATCCTCCTATAAGCAAACGTGTCAAAGGGACACGTGAAGGTAGTCTTTTCCTGGTCTTCTCTGTCAATGGCAATCTGGTTGTAGCCAAAGTAACCATCTAGAAAGCAATAATACGCATGACCTATAAGACGTTCCAACATTTGGTCAATAAAAGGAAGAGGAAAATGATCCTTACGGGTTGTGGCATTAAGCCTGCGGTAGTCAATACAGACCCTCCACTCTGTTTGAACTCTCTTTGGCACCAGCAAATCCTCATCATTTTTAATCACTGTGATGCCTGACTTCTTGGGTACCACCTGCACAGGACTCACCCACTTGCTATCAGATATTGCATAAATAATACCTGCATCGAGAAGTTTGATAACCTCATTCTTCACCACATCCATCATAGGTGGGTTGAGTCTTCGTTGTGGTTCTCTCGTTGGCCTTGCTCCATCTTCAAGGAATATCCTATGAGTACACAATGTTGGATCTACCCCTTTAATGTCTACAATTGTCCAGCCAATAGCCTCCTTGTACTGCCTGAATACAGTGACTAGCTTCTCTTCCTGTAACATGGTTAGTTTTGAAAATAAAATGACTGGTAAAGTCTCACCAGTTCCAATGAATGCATACTTCAAATGCTCAGGCAAAGGCTTGAGCTCAAGCTTTGGTGCTGTTACAATGGAAGGAAGAAGCGTGTCATTAGTAATAGGAAGAGGAAGAGATTTTGAATTACCTCTCATGTAAGGCAATGATTCAAGGGCTACCACAACATCATCGTACTCTTCACCCATCACTAACTCTTCAGCTGAGCTGATTCTCATTGTTTCTTCTTATTCATCCATGGATCGAACTTGGGTGATCAAATCCTTAAGTTCATCCCACACTTTAGAACATGGGGAGGTTTCAGATTTCCTCCCCCCTTCTTCAATCGCTTTCTTCAACGCATCCTCATTCTCATTCACCGAATGCTGCGTAAATTCCTGCATAAAATTATCAAATGTATCAATAGAAAAACAGAAATACAAATCATTATCACTAGGATGCCTCATTACGTCAAAGATGTTGAAGCAGATCTTCTCTTCATCTACTTTCATGGAGAGGGTACCATTGAAACAATCTATCTTGGTCCTAGCGGTCCGTAGGAATGGACGACCAAGTATCAGTGGTAGCTCTGATGGTTGAGGCTCTGCCTCCATCTCCAACACGAAGAAATAAGCTAGAAAGATCAACTTACCTACCTGTACTAAAACATCTTCAACAAAACCTCTGGGGTAGCAGTTAGATCGGTCAGCTAATTTAATTGTAACACTAGTCTGTTGTAATGCACCAATATTCAAAGTTTTATACACAGAGTATGACATTAAGTTTATTGATGCACCTAAATCAAGTAAAGCTCCAGTGAAATTAGTGTTACCAATTATACATGGGACGGTGAATCGTCCAGGGTCTATCATCTTGGGTGGTAGCTTCCTTTGAAGTACCGCTGACACCTTCTCACTCAAGGCCACGGTCTCAGTCCCTGTGAACTTCTTCTTCATTGTACAAAGTTCCTTAAGAAACTTTTCATACTTCGGTATTTGCTTAATCGCATCAAGCAACGGAATGTTCACTTCCACATTCCGAAATGTATCTAGAATCTCTTGCTCCAACTCATCCCTCTTCTTGTTTTTCAACCTACAAGGAAAAGGAACACGTAAAGGAACTGAAGGAGAAGGTTCAGAAATTGACTTACCTGATTTTTGATTTGCAAAATTTTTTTGTCCAGAGTCTGGCGAGTTCTTCGCCAGAGTTTCTTTCTGTCCAGGTGTACTCTTCTCTTCCTAATCCTGCAGTAGTGGGTGAAATGGTAGCACTTGTTCTAGGACTGTTTCATCTTCTAAAGACTTTTTTGTAGGCTTTTCAACCTCTTCAATCACTCTTCCACTTCTCAATGTGATCACATTAGCTTCATGTTGAGATCTTGGGTTCTTAACCAAATTGCTTGGAAGAGTACCTTGTTCTCTTGTTGACACTTATTGCTGCAAGCTGTTCAACTGCTTCTCCATAAGCTCGAATGCCTTGCTAGAGTTCTTGTTGTGCATTTCAATCCCCTCTAGCCTAGCCAATATTGCTGCCATGATAGGATCAGGAGCTGGAGCTGCAACCGGCTGTTATACCTGTTGAAATTCAGGTCTTACCTTGAAACCAACGGGTGGGTTCAACACATTGTTGGTGTTTCCATAGCTAAAATTAGGATGATTCCTCCATCCCGGATTGTCTGTGTTTGAAAATGGATCATTTCTTGATGCACGTTGTTGCACAAAATTCACTTGTTCTTCATCAGGAATAAAGGGACAAGTTTCGTTAGTGTGATCCGACATAGAGCAAACAGAACATACCTGAGAAACAGATGATGATGATGATGTCGTTTGGCTCTTGATAGCAGTAGCAATGGACTCCAACTTCTTCTCCATTGCTTTCATTCTCTTGTCCATGTCTGGGTTGGTGGCAACCTCAAATACAGCTTGCTGTTTCTTGCTCGCCAACATTCTCTCTCTTGTGTAAAATTGCTTGGTGTTCTCAGCCAATTTCTCTATGGTATCATGAGCTTGCTGACCTGTTTGATACATAAACATACATCCACATGCTGAATCCACTCTTGTCTTGTTGGATGGCTCCAGGCCTTCATAAAAGAAAGACATCCTATCCTCTAGATCATACTCATAATGTGGGCATTTCCTCAACATCTCCTTGAAATGACTCCATGCCTCATGAAGCATGTCACCATCTTTTTGTATAAAGCTATTAATTTTCTTCTTCAACTGCTTAGTCTTTTGGGCTGAAAAATACTCCTTCATGAATGTCACCTTCATCTAATCCCAAGATTGTATAGACCCAGGAGCCAAAGAATTGAACCACATCTTCGCTCCTTCCTTCACAGAAAAAGGAAATAAAATTAGTTTCAACACATTAGATTCAACATTTTGTAAATTTTGTGTTGATGCTAAAGCTTCAATCTCAGCCAAATGTTGTTGCGGATCTTCTGAAAACACCCCTCTATAATGAGGTAGGGTAGAAAGTAATGCAGGAGGCACTGAATATGTCCCAAGAGCCGGCAACACTACTGGTGATGAATTCCCTTGAGCACTTGGTACAAAAGAATTCATCAACGTTCTTGGTTGTTCTCCCATTGCTGCTCTTTGTGGTGGCGATTGAGGAACTTCTTCTGAATCTGAACTCGTTTCCACCTCAATCTCAGGTTTTGACACTGTGCCACTCGTGTTTCCAACCTCCAGTTCTGCTCGCCTCTTCTGCTTTCGGTTCTTCTTAGCTGAGCGCTCAACCTCTAAATCAAGCAATAAAGGCTCAGTTCTCCTTAACCTTCGAGTATGCATGCACTAAGTACCTGCACACAAGAGACACGTTACACTACAAAAGAAATGAAATAAAACAAAACAAAACAAAAACAAAAGACACGTTAGAATATAAAGACTAGATCTTTCCCGGCAACGGCGCCAAAATTTGATCGGTGTTTAACCACCTTCAAAGATACCCTATAATGAACTCAATATGCTTATCAATGCAGTACAATAGTATATGGATCAATCCACAGGGAAAAATAAGACTCAATATTCTAAACTACAAACAGACGCGAAAGTCAAAAACCTGACAGCCTCGACAACTAACACTAACGTAATTAATTAAAATAGCTAGACTCAACCTAAAATCACGAAATTAATACAGGACACTATAGACACAGTGGTAGACTACCACTCAAATTTTCAATGTAATCGGAGTTGGTGTGGTTGTTGAAATAAATTTCTGCAAAACAGATTACGAAACTGAAACAGAAAACAGAGTATAAGTAAAGTTTACAATCAATGATAAAGAAGGTTAAGGGAAGTGTTATCCACCCCCGTCACTCCATCTAGACGACAAATGCTTAACTAAACAATGCAGATGTTATGAATGAAAGATTCCCAGGAAGGCCCCGAGCTGTGAACACAACCTATTACCCAATCCTTATGTTTACAACATTGAAGGTCTGCTTATCAATATTGTCTATCCCTCAAAGAACCCGAAGTCACGGACTCGAATTTACCAAGAGCAAAGCATTACGATCTAGAAAGGGTTTGAGAATCTACAAGGCTTCATAAGTACACTACGATTGTGTCTTACTAGACCTAGGGTTTCTTATACCAAGCATGTATGGGTTCTACGATTGAAAGTTGAGGAAGGTAATAATCACCAACAGCCATCAATTTTCATAGAATTGGATTCCTAAACATGCATATTAAGCGTGCACTCAAAGCATACATAATCAAGAATCATCACTGTATAAATAACAAAGAAACCTCATTCAAATAACAAAAATAAAACTTAGTTAACGTGCATAAGCAATCTAGATATCATGACGGGGCTTCAAAACAGCCCCTTAACAATGGAGTTTAGCTCCTCATGGAAGCTATAAAATTCTAGTCTAAGAATAAAAGAGAAAATTACAGAATGGTCTCACCCCACCCCCCATGTACGTTCTCTTACTAACTCTATATATATGTTCCAACCTAGCTAGCAAACCACGTGCAAGACTCCAAATCCAGCCCATCTCTTCTTAATCTCATTATTATAATAGGACTCTTCTTCTCTCCTTGCGAGCAGCTTGCCAAGCAAGCAATAATTGTCTTCCTTCAATCAAGACAATTAACCAAGTTGGCAATCACGTGCACACCATCAAGTCTACTTGCAAGCAATATATAATGAATATAATTAGCAAGAGCCAATTAACTCCCTGTGCTCACGTGATAGCCAATTCCAACATCAAATCCACTAGTTGGTTCTCGCATAGCACAAATGTATCTCCTCTGGTTTACTGGCCAAGCTGTTCCTCGCCAAGTTATATTATTTAATATCATTTTCTTCATTAATCTCCAAAATACCTGAAAATAAATAAGTATAATTAAATCACTCTATTAATAACAACAAACTAAATATAGGGAACAAATTAAATACCGAATATACGCATAAATATGCGACTATCAATCCACATATGAAAATAAAGAAAGAAAGAAAGAAAGAAAGAGAGAAAGGAAGAGATGTGACCAGGATGGAAATATTGAACACAAAGGTGTCTCCTCGTTGGTTCAGCGGTGATCGATAGTGTCTGCGTCTCTGGTCCACATGCGTATATATATGATCAAATTGGCTAATTAAGCTATTGCTATAATTATGGCTAATTAATATATGGCTAATCCACATACGAACACGGATACGGGTACGGAGACACGAACATATAAGGACACGAGACACGACAAAATCTTAAAAAGTCTAATATGGACACGGCAATTTAAATTAAATTTAAATATTTAATAAATAAATAATTGAGTTAAATAATTAAAATTGTCCATAAATATAATCCATAATAAACTTAAAAATTCATATGTCATAAAAAAAACTAAAAATCCAAATACGACATAAAAATCATGTAACGTACTTTATGGTGTGATGATTGCTTGCACCCTCGTTGTCATCATTCTAAGGTTCCAAATAATAAGCTCTCTATTGTTGATTCATCTAAAGAAAGATTTGCAAGCTCAAGAATATCTGCACTACATGTTGGCATTGAATCATGTTGATCTCTAGCAACGTCCCACATAATTTCCAAACTCTTACCATAGTCTAAAGTCTTCCTTGACAAAAGTCAAAAATTTGTATGCACAAATATTAGAGCAGAAGTTCTTTTGCTGAAGTCTTCCAAGTTAACCATAATACATATGTATATATATATATATACAATATAATCTTCTAATCCTATAGTGAATAGGATTATCATTTTTCTACGTTAAAACATATATAAAAAAAAATATTTTTTAATGCGCTAAAGTGTCCCCAAGCGTCCAAGGAGCGTCTACGAAGCATCCCAAAGTGTCCAAAAAGAAATATTTTTTGATACGCCACGTGGCACTTTGGACACGGTGTCTCCAAGCATCCCCAAACGTCGAAGCGTCTTCAAACGTTGGACACGTGACACGGCACTACAATAGAGTGTCAATGCTTCATAGGTCTATAATATTATTCTCAGTGGGCAATGGCTGTGGAGGCACAACATCATACCTAACTCACACACACACATATATATGGCTTAATGGCTATGCTACTAATATTGGTAATTGAAATGGCACAAGAGACTAAAGAGATTAAGCATATCAGCTCGTTGGCCACACGAGGAAATAAGATTGTTATGAAATTAAATTGATCTTATTTGCGATTTTCAAGTGGAGAATTAATGTGTACTTTGATAGCATATAAAAGCTCAAAATTCAAATTGTGCTGCAGATAATTAGGTAGATAAATTAATATGTTTGAGATTGCTTTTAGAATGACTAAAAGCGCTTTTAGATTATTAAAAATAGAAAAAATAAGAAAATAATTTGGTGAAGTTCTGGAAACACTTTGAAGTATTTTAGAAGCACATGATAGGTGCTTCTTGATTTTAAAAGTACTTTTAATTTTTTTTAAAGTGTTTCTAGAGTTCTAGGAAACAATCTCAAACATGCCAAATATAGTAAATTACAGAATTGAATAAGCAAATCAAAAACACCCTTGGCATTATATTTTAAAATAATAATAAAAAAACAGGAAGAAAAAAAAGTACAGAACATCTAGTCCTAGTAAAATCAAAACTAAAAAGAGAAAAACCTAGGTAAATCTAATCATGGCGAGGAACCACGTACATTTAAGTAGCGGGCATATATATAGTTATGCCATCCTTCCCATGGGATTTAATATAAAATATGATACGATACGATATATATTGGTTTTATGTATAAATACCGTAGATACCGAATTGTTCGAAAGGGATGCATCAAAACCTTAATAGGTACACACTTGCCTACACTTTATTACTCTCATACATATGTGTTTAAATTATATATGGGTCCGGATCAGATGGCACCTATTTTTACACATAATTTGACACGTCTTGAGAATCGATCATTGGATATAAAGACTGCTAATGGTTGAGATTGCTTTCTACAATTCAGTTTTTACATTATAATTTTGTTTTCAATTACATATAATCTATTTAAAAAATCAATAAGTAAAAATAAAATCAATTTCTTTTCTAAGCAAAAAATTAACTCGATTTCGTCTTCTTCTCAATACCGAATTCCTAAATTTGCAGTGAGTCAAAGACCGTTGAAGCTTTCTCTCACAACTCCATTGAATTTTGTTTGTCTTCATCTCTCCTAGTATGTTCTCATTCTTATATTATAATCATAGATTTTTGTTCGTTTCATCCACATAGAAGCTTTGATTTCCAAAGACAAAAACATTAGTAATCTATTGAGAAAGCCAAAGAAAAACCCTAGATATGCTACCCCGGTATACTGTGTAGTAAAACATGTGTGTTGGAGCAAAGCAATTGTATGCAATTATTTTGTCGAACTCTTTGTTCAGTGTCTTTTTTTAACGTGTTATTGGATTCTACTATTTACTATGTTTACAGTTGTAGGTGATGGATTTATCCTCCAAAATTGGCGATGATGGATCTTCATTGAACCATATAATAAGTAGTCAAGTAAGTAGTCAACAATCTCTGAGAATGGATGTTCAAGAATTGGAGGCACCTTATGTGGGAATGTTGTTTGGATCATTGGAAGAGGTCGGGCAATACTATGAAGATTATGGCTGACAAGAAGATTTTTGGACTCGTATTCGAAGTTCATGGAAGTCTAGATCACAGTGCTCTGAGGTGACTAGTAGATTATTTGTTTGTGCATATCAAGGAAAACATGTCATGAAAGAGAAAAAAGAAACAAAAGAAAAAGACGAATCGGAAGAGAAAGAAAATGGAGGAACACTTGACCAACAACCTGGAAAGAAGCGAGGTAAAGTTGCTCAACTGTTAAATGTGGTTGTGAGGCTAATATACGGATTCTTCATGAAAAATGGAAGAACAAGTGGACAGTCTCAATTTTCAATGATATCCACAATCACAAAATAGTGACACTAGCTCGAAGAGTGATGATGAAGTCGAATAGATATATGCCAAATACAGTGAAAGACTTGACAGAAGCTTTCCATAGAGAAAATTTAAGAATCAGTAAAGTTCCAACAATGTTTGGCAGTGCTCAAATTGTTCCTTTCGACAGAAGATATTGTTATAACCATCTAGGAAACATGAGACATAAAGATTTGGAGTACGGTGATGCACAGTCACTCTTCAATTACTTCAGGAAAAAGCAAGCGGAGAACCCACACTTCTTTTATGTGATTTAGTGTGATGAAGAAGGTAGAGCTACTAACTTCTTTTGGGTAGATTCTAAATCAAGGAATGCATATTAATACTTTGGGGATGTAGTGACTTTTGATACAACATATTGCACAGACAAATATGACGTGTCATTTGCTCCATTTGCAGGAGTAAATCATCACTTTCAAACCCTACAATTTGGATGTGCTCTTTTGCAAGATGAGACATATGTGATATTTTTGTGGTTATTTGAAATATGGCTTACAACTATGGGAAATCGACACCCATTAGGCATCATCACCGACCAAGATGTGGCAATGAAAGGAGCAATTGCAAAGGTTTTTCCTAATACTCGCCACCGTTTGTGCATTGGCATATCATAAAAATTTTTGGAGAAAAGTTGTCGCATGTATACCAAGAAAATTCAGATTTCAAGAAAAGCATGAACAAATGCATATGAACAACATATATGATGGATGATTTTGAAGATAAATAGAAGAAGCTGATTGAAGAGCATGACTTGGTAGAGAATGAATTGTTGCAACAACTATATGATATTCATGAATCCTGGGTTCATGTTTATAACCGCAACTCCTTCTTTGCCGGAATGAATACAACAAGGCGTAGTGAAGGTACTAATACATTTTTTGACGACGTTATTACATCAACAATAAATCTAAGAGAATTTGTTATCAAGTATGAACAAGCTCTACAAAAGATAATTGCAAATAAAAGTGGAGAGGATTTCATCTCAGAGTATAAATATCGTATTGTGGAAGATGATGACTTTCTCTTGAAACATGCAGCACAAGTTTATACTAGAAATATATTTGAAAAGTTTAAGAGTGGGTGGTCTAAGTTAAAAAGACTCAAAGTTGAAGAAAAAGAACCCGACGACCAACTTCAACAATACTCTGTGATGAAAAAAAAAGTGATTCAAAAGAGTTCTTGGTGAAGCTGAATTTACACACTCATAGGCGTGCATGTGAATGCCAAAATTTTGAGTTTGTTAGATTAATATGTCGGCACATTATGAAAGTTTTTGTTCGTCATGGCATTGATCTAATACCTGCCCTCTTTATCATTCCAAGATGGCAGCAAGGAGCAAATAAGTTTAGAGTTATGGATTCTAAGGCGTTGGTAGAGAATGATGGTAAGAAACAATCAGAAGTATTAAGACTTACTCATATGTGTCGAAGAGCTACTCAATTAGCTTGTAAGCAACTCTTTTAGATGAGGCCTACAAAATTTACATGGAAGCTTTAGATGAGTTGTCAAATAAGATTTCAGAAGTGAAGAATGTGTTAATTGAACATATTATGGAGTCTCAAAATGATGTACATCAAAATGAAGCAGATCAATGTACAAGTAAATCTTCAGACTTGCTATTATTGGATCCAAATATATCAAACACTAAGGGCAAAAAGAATGATGAAAGTAATAGGAGAAACTTCAGAAACCCAAAAAGGATCAAATATGGTATAGAGCTAGCTTAGAGGAATCCGAAAAAGTGTACAATGTGCCAACAACCTGGACATAACAAAACTACCAGTGCTTTAAACCCAAATGCCAAAAAAAGAAACTCTACAAATAAAAGTAAGTTAAGACTAGTTTCTTCTTCCTATTTGCAAATCTTATTGTTTCGTTTCATGTACTTAATGTGACACTCAATGATATTTTCATTATTAGGGAATGAGGACATACAAGAGTTAAACAAATATTCAAGTGAAGAAGACTTGGAATTTGACACTGAAGAATGAGTTAGCTGCAGTGTAATCTACGCTGACCGAGGGGTTGATTAGCAGTAGCATTGAAGAATGAACTAGCTAGGGATTTTTTTGTTTTTGTTTTATTAGCAGTAGTGTGCAAATGATGCTCCTCCATTGGAGTCTATGTGTGGATTTGCCTTGTTTGTTTTGACATGAGATATGAATTGAGTTTGGGGGCTTATTGATGCAACAACATCATTTTGTGAACTAGTTTGTGTTGTACATTGTTTAGGCTTGATATAATCTACTAATCTGAATTAGAATGCGTCATATATTGTTTCAAGTATACACTGTCATTTGTCAAGTTCAACTAGATGGAATATAATACAAGCACAATCTACTTCGAATCAAACTTGGTGGATTACAATAACAGTAAAACCTCATATAATAGCATTATGACCTCATACAAGCACTCTACTTTGCAATCCACATACTACACTAGAACAAAGAAAAAATGAACCCTCTTTATTCTCCAGTACTGCAATTTGAGATGTTTCTTGTGTTTGATCGGAAGACTCGGTCTTGGACCAATAGAAGAACTTCTTCATTTTGGAATTTTGGTTGTCAATGGTGAGCACAGTCTCCCCTACCTCATCGATCTGTGATACTCTCACTTCCCAAATAAGAACCTCATTCCAAAAAGTGCCCATCACACATGGATTTCAATGTTGTAATACACGTTGACTCGTTTCAGGGTTTTCAACCAGGAAATATCTACATGAACATGTTACCTCACTGACGGTCATAGAGCCTCTGATCTTCATCTCCACCTAATTCTAAGGTAATCAATGATTCAGGTCGGCCATAAATCTTATGGTCAAGTTTACTTCTTAATGGCCCTTCCCTGCAGCAAATTAACCCACACAACTTATTGTCATATCTCATAAGAGAGAAGATAGAAAGGATAAAAAGAGAAGAGAATACAACTAAGAAGATTGGAAAGGGTACATGACAAATTAAAATTCTGAGGATTTTATGGGTCTCAACTCTCAAAGAGCATGAGGTCATCTTGCTCATCACTAATTGCCTTCATTAGTCTTGGAATGATTGACTAAAATAAGCCACTAGTTATTGGCTTAGGCAATGTGACTCCTCCATTGAACAATGAATCTATAGCTGTGAAGTACATAAATTCTAACTCTGAATCAAAAATTGATATCTCTAGTTGAGGAACCAATGCATGTAGCACATATTTCAGGGTCTTTGTCGAGAATCTTAGTTGTTTTAACTCTGCAAAAGCTTCATCTCTTGGGTCATATACTCTTAGCTACAAATGAATAAGAAACAAAAACTAAAAAACTAAATCTAACTGGATGGATTAGTAAAAGGTAAGTAAATTCAATTGAGAAGAACGCTGTTGGTTTTGACTACTTTGGCTCATCTATCTTTTGGACAGAGGCGGAGAGGAACAAGTTGTTGTTCTTCAATGGCAGACTTTATAGCTTTGACTTGGAGATTTAGAAATTGATTTTATTTTTACTTATTGATTTTGTAAATAGATTATATGTAATTGAAAATAAAATTATAATGTAAAAATTGAATTATAGAAAGCAATCTCAACCATTGGCAGTCTTTATACCCAATGGTTCTCAAGACGTGTCAAATTATGTGTAAAAATATGTGTCCCCTGATCCAGACCCTTTTTATGATAGGGAAGTAAAAAATACAACTTACGATGTATTTTATGTTCCAACTCTAACAGATTCCCCATTTTACAGATTTTCCTAAAAATAAGAATGCTGTAAATGTAAGGAATATTGTTTCCTCTCTCATCAAATTATCTAAAGTAGGAAATGTGTTTGGAGAATCCGTTAGAGCAAACAACCAAAATATTCTCTAAAAAGAGAAGAACTCAAATATTGGGAAGCCGTTGGAATTGCTTTTAGTTTCATATTGCTACCATGTATCCATCAAAGCCATTTGACATCAATGGCTGTTGGTCAGGCTCATAAATGGGGTATAGACGACACCCCCAATGTCTATGACAAGGGAATGGATCGAGGTCCCAAGGGTCGAAGGTGACTCTGCCACTATAAGGTGAAGAGATGGAGGATCCATCGGAGCTGCTCCATTTTTCGGCCAGCCAGAAACAGTAAAAAAAATTTATACGACTTCAAGAACAGCAAAAAATTACCTTCTTACAAACTTATTACTTTTGTACACGGACACAACATTCATCTACCATATTATTTTTTTTTTGAAGTACATCTACCATCTTATATATGTTGAGTTTTCTAGTTTTGAATTATGCCCTAGTTCAAATTGAGTAGTATATATATACATCTTACATATTAAATTCCCCATGTATCAATTATTCAGTTTTTTTTTTAATATATTAATTGGAGAATGGAGATGAACGAGTTTCCCATTTCTTTTCCTTCACCACTTTGGAATTATATATCATCATTAAATCTCCTATATTGGACCAACAGGTCATTGGAGTAATGACTGGGCCTGATAAAAGTTGGGTCGTTTGGCCCAAATGAGTTACAAACTGAAACCGCAGCCTCATTTCTAGTTTACCAAGTTCCGAAAGATCAGGAGGGTACATCAACGGTAGGCACCTAGCTTACAATTTTTCCCACAACCAACAACATTGAAGCTTTCATCAAACTTGCCCGTCTCTTCTCTTCTAGGATTGAGGTTCGATTTTCTGATTAATTGTCTCTGATATCTCGATTTTGGGTGAATTTTGTAATTGGATGTGTTGTCTGCGTGATTGGAGTGAATCTATATTATCTGGGAATTTTCTGATTGATTGCATTTCTGATTGGTTGTGGGAATGTGTTGAAGGAAACAATGCATTAGCTCTTTGTTTTTCAGAGACCAGGAACCGTGTTAGCTAGAAGAATATCCGTGAAATTCTTAAAATCATCGAAATAAAAAGCTTTCAATTTCAGGCTTTGAAGATCTTGTGTAATCTGTAAGTAATGCATGAGGGATCGTAAGCATTAAAAAGTTTCGCATTAGGAATGAGTATCAAAATTTTGATTTCATATGAGAGTTCCCCTTCCTTGGTCAAGATTGATTTTTTTTTTTTGGGGGGGGGGGGGGGGGGGGGGGGGGGGGGCAGATACAGCGTAAGATTTATGTTGCTGTTGATGATCTCTGCTACTTCTTGTGATTAGACTTTTTAATTTATGCTGAGAACTTTCTCGGTCCATGATTTTTTTTCAACACGATCGATTAGAGCTTATGATGAGCTCTAGTCGGAAATTAAACATTACATTTCGTTCTGGCTGCTTCGTAAGTGAAAGATATAAAAGGTCAGAAAGGAGAGGATTGTGAGCATCTGTCTCACAGATTCACTTGTTGTTTAGACCTTGATGGGCAAATTCCTTTCAGATACTTTAGTCCCTGAGAGCATATCCTTAATGTTTTCACTTTTCTTGTTTTGTTCCATTGGGCTTTGGTAGATTCATGGGAGCTGATAATGTGAAGTCATGACTCTATTGTGTGTAGTTCCATGTACAACTTGCAGATGTCATTAAAGTTGTATGGCCGAAACAGAAGAAGTTTAATACTGTTGTAAAAATTGCAGGTAGCCTAAGATATGGCAACAAAACCAACAGTTGCTTTGAGAGCTATACTCGTCGGAGGAATAGCTGCATTTGCGAAAGTAGCCACTGCAATGAAGGCTGCAGGTGGTGCCAAGCTGGGTGTAGCTGCAGCTGCCATGTCGGCAGCAGCAAGTGCTGCAATGTCATCAAAACAAGAAACAAAGGGCGGCTCTAAGCAGCTTCCAAAGTAAATTTATTTCTGTACCATGTAACATGTAATTTCTGTAGCATAGTGTTGGCTCCCCCCTCTTCCATTTGTTGGGACGTTGGAAAAAAAGTGCTACACTTGAGCTGTAGTTTTGGATACAAGATCTGTGTAATCTTAATTGTAAGACAATGCTGAAACTCTTGAAATAAAATAAGTGGTTTTCATTCTGAATCTGTCCTGTTTCTTTTGAAAGTCAATCCATCAGACAAAGAAACAAAGGCAAAAGCAAGATCACTTCACTATGACTACCCTGCACATATGCAAGAGCTAACATTTTGCTTAACATCCAAGGATTTGTTGGTTGAGTCTTTGCAGCTGCACTATTATTAGGAGAGTCAAAATTCGGTGCCAATCTGAACCAAAGAATCCTATGAGTGCGGCCAAGTGGGCCTGCTTGCCCGCTCGGAGATTGGTTATGGTCAACAGAGGGTCCTCCTGTTTCTTCATGAACAACAGAGACAACTTCTTGTTTGAATAAAAGGCAAGTTCCAACAGTATCATCCCACTGTCCAATCAGCTTAAACTTGTCATCTAGAACCATTTCCGGATTCATCGTATCCAAACCGGAAAGAACATATGGTGCATTTGGTGGAATCTGAAGTTCAGAGTAAAACAGAATCGAGATCAAGCAATACATATTCTTCTTCTTCTTTCCAAATACTAAACCAAGTATTTGTTCCAGCCTTTCAGGAAAACCTTTGAGCCCTCTATGTATTGAGCAAGACTGCCAACTGAAATGATTAACCCTATTGTTCTTCTTTGAATTAATATATAAAATCTGAGTGTCATAGTGCTTGCTACGAAGTCCATGGTAATTCTTGAAAGGTGGAAATGAAAGGTTCCAATCTGGAAATAGCTTTGTAAAGCACTAACAAGTTTGGCATTAAACCAGTGAGGACTAGTTTCTGGATCAAGTACACGGCAATCTTCATGTGCAATGGTTTTTGACATTTCATATACCAAACTTGAGAGGAATGGACACCATTTTTGATTCATATGAGTTCCCTTTTCCAGCGCATATGCGAGAGCTAACACTTAGCCACCTCAGTTGTTTCAGAACTTAGTCACTTATACCTAAATGAATCTATACACCTTTCATTCTTTTCTCTCAAGGACATGAAACTACCTTTTCCAATGCTTCATTTCTAGACGTGTGTCTCCAGGTTTTCAAGCAAAACCCTGATCATCTTGTGTATTAATGGGAATAGTGGCATTACAGCTGATGCAGATTCAATTTACTTGGACCACAAGTGAAGTCTGGCTGATCGACTGAGTGTACCACAAGCTCAGGATGTGGCGATTGTAACTCGAATATGACCTGCAAAACAAAAGTAAACTCAAGCCGAAAAGACTGAAAACAAGATGATAACATAATATATTCTTACAAGAACTAAACAAAACAGAAGAAGAGAGAAATTAGTCAAAACTCAAAAGTAATTGAGAAAAAAATGCCTAATCATGATTTCATACCACAATATTCTCCCCATGCTTAAGAACAGGTGCAGGAACATAAAGATTGCACTGTGGTCCCTTTGACTGTAAATGCACCATGTCTCAATATTAAAACTGAAGAATAAATGTATGTCAAATGAACAGGAAACAAATATCATGTAATTGATGTAGAGAGAAGCACTAATTTACCGGCCAATATCTTCCTATATTGAAATTATTGATAGTCACAACTCCTTTACCCCAACCACTCAATGATATGTAAGTGTCTTTTATCATGTCTTGCTTGCTAATAGAAAACTTTCCAGCATAGAATGCCGGTTCATTCGAAGCATTTCCTGCCAAAGAATGTCAATATTATGATAATTGGTTTCTCGTCAACACGATGTTGACCTCATTAATGTCACAACTTTGAAATGTTACACTAAGAAAAGAACTGAAGACATAGACTCAGAAGCATGCCAGATTTCGGTTTTAACTTTTTACGGGTTGACATTGTAATGACTCCAGAATCTGCAGCCTGTATAATGCGATTGATTTTGGGATTCTCGCTGAGGTTGATTAGCGGCAACAAGTACATTTTCCATCTGTGGAGAACTTTACCATCTAGATAAACAGACGATAGAATACCCTGCAAATCAGAGTAAAAAAGACCAGTCAAATATCACTCCTTATGTTAGTAAATTGACAGAAGTCAAATTCTTGACTCAGTTAACTCGCACACCAAAGAATTACCTCGTACTGAATATGCGTTACAACATTTACAGAGTATAGTTAGTCATATTTAACAACTTAACAAATAATGGAACGTCCAATTAGACCCGTCATTGCTTTGAAAAGTTATAACTACTACCGAACAGCATATCTTTTTCTTCGATCAAGAACAACAGACTGCTCAAAAAACATATGCAATCAAAAGTACTTTACGACAAACTTTCGCATTAAGATTTGAACTTCTTCTTTTCCCCAGGAAAGAAACAGAAAGAATAAATAGTTGACAAACTTGGTTATGAAGATACATCGAAATAGAGATACATTCAATGGCAGGAACTTTACCTTTTGGTCAAAGATATATGGCCCATAATTTAAACGTCCCATATTTTCAACCTAAAAGAACATAAAATATCACATTAATTTGGACAAACAAAGGAATGGAAATTTGAACATTTATAGACGAAGATGTACGAATGGATAACAGCTGGAGCGTGTTCTATCCGAGTACGTGATGCATCAATAATAGTTACGTAATAATTAAACCTGTGAATGTTTTTTTTAAGAAATGAAGGTAACAGGAAATGAAGGGAAATATAGTAGGGAGGATTGGAGATACCAACACATATAAGCTGATTTTGGAGAGACATTTAGTATTAGGAAGTGTTAGAGGTTGATTGGACCATCTTTCAAATGTGCCGACGTATATTGGTTGTCCATGACTATCTTGAGAAGGACATGATATAAAAACTTGAGCCCTGTCATGCACCTGAAGCATGAAAATCATTTTAGTGAATAGATCTGAGGCTTGGACTTTAAACATGATGCAACACTTTGTTACCTTGAGAAAACAATTGTCCAGCAGTAATAAGTAGGAATTTCACTTACATTATGACATCACATAACTATGCGCCAATATCATCAGCATAGTTTGTAAATAAGGGAGGTTGCAGTACCTTTGGTATGGATACAATGTTTCCACCGTCATAGTCATTTGTATCATATTCAGCTACATACAACAAAAATCCAGACATCTGAAAATTTGAAGTGTTGATAAATAGATGTACCTCGGAATGAACAACTGTAAGCATATTCAGTTGCAAACTACAAGGACATATTCTCACACACCTGGCCCACTGACTCCATTGTAATTGGATTTTCAGATTCAACCACATCAAAATCATGAATCATATCAAATAAATTCCCCTTCTTTGATACGTGAATAGATCCATATCTTTTCTTTTTGATATCGGATAGAACTGAAGGGAGAGATTCTGAACTGTATTGCTTTATAACCTTCCGAAGTGCTGAAAGAAATTGTTATTGTTATTGGTATAATAAAGAAAGATAAGCCGTACGCCAGTTTCAGAACCATACCCTTGAACTTTGCATTGTTTATATCCCCAGATTCCCTGATTGGTGCATCCTGGGAAAACAAGCATTAGCCGTTTGTGTTTTTATTTTGATAAGTTGTGGGATAAACAAGATATTTCAGACTTACATAATCATAGGAAGTGAGATCAGGCTTGTAATCAGACTCATCTGAACCAGTGTTTGCTCCACTATAAAATCCAAAGTTTGTTCCTCCATGTGCCATCTGGAAATATGAAATATAAGGTTAGGATTTACAAAAATCTTTACTTGATAGCAGCACCAGAATAAATATTGTGACATACATAAAGTACTGCAGAACCATTTCTCTCCAAAATCTTCTTTAAGGCAGCTGCAGTAAAGTCAGCATCAGTTTGCGCATTTACCTCCCCCCAGTGTGTAAGCCAACCAGTGTAGAACTCCCTGAAGCAAGCCTCATAAACATTTTGATTACCAGAGAACAAACTTAAAATGAATATTAGAACCTTACGAAGAAAGTGGTGGTGATTTCCCTGGTGCATTGAACTCTTTTTGCAACTCAAAGATAGGCCATGGATCATCACCAGTAGTGAAGTCAACAGCTACAAATCAAAATAAATAAATAAGTTAAACAAAATCAAAGCTAATAATGCATTCACAGAATTACTAACATTGCTCAAGAACAATACTATGCCTATGTGGATAGATTTAAATTCAGTTAAGATTAAGCCCAGTATTGATATTTAATAGAACACCATCGAGCAAAGTAACATATACGGACATAACAATCTAAGTATAGAATTTACCTGAAAAGACAGCATCTCCACGAATGGTTCCTTTCTCAAGAGTCTCCCTAGAGCCTCCATCTGTAGTATACCTAGAACCAAGAAAATCAAATGTGAGAATGTATTACAGATTTACAGAGCCATGTCAAAAAGTCCAGCTGCTCAAAGTAAGTTGTGGAAAACCAAATTCTATAAATTAATTGGAGTTAATGCTCAGTCACATATGAACTTTGAAGGGAATTCCAGTAGCCATCGTGGATATTCTCAGGTAGAAGTCTCAAATCAACAATGATACAAATCTGCAAAGGTCTACGCACGCAAGGCTCAAGGCTAAATGACTTACAAGATTACATCATCCCCAAGGTGCTTCCTGGCCACTGAGACCAAGTGAAGAAGATAAGCTTTGTCGTTTCCATATGAACCATATTCATTTTCAACCTGTCAGAAGAATCCTGATTTACTGTGATTTACCAACAAGGCTACAATACAATCCCCAAGTAGAGAATCAAGCAGTTTTCAAATTGTTTTGACAAGTCTGAAAAGCAAATCAAACACCTTGAAGGTAATACAAGGGAAATGTTGATCAAATGGAAAAGTGCTCTCATACAATTTCTGCAGCTTAAACAATTCTTAAGCATTGTACAAGTTTGTCAAATTCTTTAACTCTTTAAGCATCATGGAAACCGGTCAAGCAGAATATTAGAGATCCATATACCTGAACCATTATTATTGGGCCACCATTCCCATAAAGAAGAGGAGCCATCTTTGGGAGTAAGCTTCCCCACCACTTGTCAACCTTCACGAGTTCACAGATAAGTACGAATCACAATATTGCAAAATTAACTGATAAATGGTTGGTCGCAGCCCTATCCTACTTGAAATTCCAGATTTCCTATCACCAGTTTACAAGTATATGATCCCTCTTAACAAAAACTTGCATTTGTAGACAGGTATATATGCATGCTATATTTATAGAGAAGACGGTGCATAACAAACATATACCAATTCAAGGAAAGCTGGATCAGATGATCTCAATCTGAGAGCTGGCTTGATGGCAAGTAACCAGGCAGGGAAACCACCCAAATCCCACTCTACAATATAAGCATTTTAAAAATAGTCATTACACCATCACCACCCCCCACTACTTGAGAGGCAATTAACAGATAAAAAGTATGCAACACCAATTGGAACCCGAGTATCAGAAACTCCCACATTAGATAAGTCCAGAAGTACCAAGCTGAATCAAATAACGGACACCATTTTGCTTGAAAACAAATCACATTAAAATAAATTAAGCATATTAGAGAAACGTCGATAGAGAAGGTTCTCGCTACTGACCTCCACATATATATGGCCCTGGTCGAAGCATAACGTACAAACCCAGCTTCTGGCAGAGTTTGAGATATGATACCAAATCCGCAATACCCTCAAAATTCGAAGTACCGGTTGTTGGTTCATGTAAGTTCCAGGGAACATATGTTTGAATAGTATTTAATCCCAATGCTTTTGCTCTCAATAGCCTATCTTCCCAGTACTGCCACATGACCACAACAATACAAAAAACATTCACTATATAGAAATTGCAATTCTTCTCAGCAAAGAAATTTAAAAGACTAGCACCACTCACTAATTGCTTTTTTAGTCATTGAATTTTATGAAGAAAAAATTTGAAACATGTAACACTGATGAACAGCTGGATTATGTATATATTCATCTCTGTAAACACTTGGACAGATCAAAATAAATAAAAAGGAGGATAAATACCTCAGGAAGAACCCGGAAATAATGCAAGTCACCCCCAATGATCCGGAAAGGCTGACCATCTTTCCAAAACCTGTCCTCTAAAATCTCAAATTTTCTGACATAATCTGAACTCTGCACAGTGACCACCACACTTCTGAATTAACTAAAAGAATCAGTGGCACATAAAAATAATTTACTAAAATGATCACCAGTTTAGTCACCAAAACCACAAATCATTATTATCATCACTCTATTGGGTAGCTGAAACATAACTCACAAAGTAAAGTTCACTTTCAAAATTATACTGTATGCCACCTGAACTAAGTTGAATGTGATTCACTACACGTGGGTCAGAGATCAAGACCCAGAATCCAAACACTTAGTGATCAAAGCTGAATGCTTTACTACTGTACAGCTAGCTAGTCCAAACTTGTTAACTCTAACAAATTATTTGAAGAAAACCAAACTCACCCAGAACTTGAATTCTTATTTCCCAATGAATTTGAAGCGCAATGAAATTCTGAAGACTTACTCTTTTGGTTGTTGGATGGTCTTGAGATTGGGAGAGAGAAGGTAGGAGAGCGAAGACGGGGACAAAGAGGCCAAAGGCAATGAGAGATAGGAAGAGGAAGAACAACAAGGTGAGTCTTGTGCTTCTTCTCTTTGCCATTGTTGACCAGTTGGAGCTGGAGACTGATCTTTCATGGCCATGGTGGCGGTGGCTCTTATTATACAGCTTCATTGCGTAAGCTCCAATAGTGCTTTACCAATAACGGTCAGCGTCTACTGTCCTAGTAATAACTAATAACTAAACAAAGAATTCTACGGTTCTTTTATCATTGATGTTGACCCTATGATGATCGAAACACTTTCAACGTCACGCAAGAAATGAAATACTCGACCAAATTTGGGTGAATTTAGTTCACTATAGATTACATAGACGTTGCTGATTATGTTACTCTTTGAAATTCTGTCTTCGTTATGTCGACCATGATTCACTTGAAAACTTCTCTAATCTCTATCACATTCAGAATAGTTTTGATCATTCAGGAGAAGCAAAATCAAACTAATGGACGATTCTGGTAACAACCATTTCTTTTACTAACAAAATACCGCTGCGGAAGTATGATGGATACTATTCCCCTTCAAATTTGAGCCACAGTGTTAGCCCAAATAAGACTGGCCCAGCTTCTAAAGCATGCCTGCCCAAGTTTAGAAAACTTAATATTTGTGTGCTATTTCCCATTTTACCAACTTTCATTTGGGCAACAAATGACGTCGTTCTCCTGATCGATTCATATTCGTTAGAGATCGAGTATATGTTTTTTTTTACTTTGGTTTATAGCGTGCAGTGTAATGTATCTAAATTTTCATAATCAAGTTCTAATCAAGTTAAGCTACGAGATCATCTAGCTCGTATATAATTGTACCAAGTTCATATATATGTACGTGCTGATTCAAATGTCCTTCAATGATCCCAATTCTAGTCACAAATCAACCAACATGCATGCATGTAATGATGTGGTTTATGATAGGATATTAAGAACAGAGAGCAAGTATGCTTGAGGAAGAAGAAAACGTCTGTGTATTATGTGATTGTTACAGAAATGAGAAAAGTGTGATCACTATATACAGCAGCTACTACTAACAGCATATGACAGCTGTAAACAGCTCAACAGTACTAACTAACCAAGTTAACTAACTCTGTAATAATACTGAAAATATTAACTGAGCTGAGTTAACCAGCTATGGTTAATAGCCTTCCTCAAATTGATGGTCCATAGCTGAGTTTGTTTGTTTCCTCTTCATCTCTTTCTTCATTGCTGCATTCAGTGCTCGTTTTCTCCTCTTCATCTCTACTTTTCTTACTTACTGCAATCAGTATCAGTTTTTGGAGATGAAATCAGCAAAACCTTCATCAAATAGGAATGTTGAGGATAGCACAATAGTTCTAGCTTGGTTCACCCTGGTTCACCCTGGTTCAGTATCAGCAGGGTGAATCACCTTGATAAAGAATCAAGATTCCAGTTCTAGCTTGGTTCAGCTTGGTTCACCCTGGTTCAGACCGGTTGATTTCAGTACTTTGTTTGTTTCCTCTTCATCTCTTTCTTCATTGCTGCATTCAGTGCTCGTTTTCTCCTCTTCATCTCTACTTTTCTTACTGCAATCAGTATCAGTTTTTGGAGATGAAATCAGCAAAACCTTCATCAAATAGGAATGTTGAGGATAGCACAATCCTTTTGTAAACAGGTCTGCAACCTGCTCATGTGTAGAAACAAACTTCAGCTTTAAAGAACCAGACTTCACCTGATCTCTTGTAAAGTGTACATCAACTTCAATATGTTTTAGCTTGGAGTGATGTACAGGGTTTGTTGCCAAAGCAAGGGCTGAAATGTTATCACAGTACAGGGTAGGAGTGATACTAAGACTGACATGCAGATCTCTAATCAATTGTGTCAACCACATTATTTCAGAAGTAGTATCAGCCATGCTTCGATACTCAGCCTCAGTGGATGATCTGGATACTGAATTTTGCTTCTTAGAGCACCAAGACACAAGGGACTGATTGAGCATTATAATAAAACCAGTAGTTGATTTCCTATCATTAGGATCTCCAGCCCAATCAGCATCACAGTATGCATGTAATTGAAGAGGAAAAGAGTGTTTCTGAAACACAATTCCATGATCAATGGTTCCCTTCACATACCTGAGAATTCTTTTAGCAGCAACGAAGTGTTGGACAGTAGGACATTGTAAAAATTGACACACAGTATTGACACTATAAGTGATATCAGGTCTTGTGAAAGTCAAGTATTGCAAACATCCTACAATGCTTCTGAAAATAGGTATTTCAACAGATGAGAGTGGTGTACCTCCTTCCTTAATAAGTTTCACACCAGACTGACTTGGAGTAATTTGAGAATGACATGAACTCAAACCTGCCTTATGAATCAACTCAGTTGCATACTTTCTTTGTGATAGAAACAGACCTTCATCTGTATACTTAATTTCCAGACCAAGAAAATAATGCAAAAAACCAAGATCCTTCATATCAAACTCATTTTGCAATGCAGTTTTGACATCAGCAATCAATTTCTCAGAATTCCCAGTGATTATAATGTCATCTACATATAAGAGTAGATAAATGACAGACTTATCAATCACCTTTGTGAATAGAGAGGGATCTGCATAGGAATCAGTGAAACCAATGGATGGCAGAAAATTGGTAAACCTTTCATTCCAGGCCCTTGGTGCCTGCTTTAGACCATAAATTGATTTTTTTAGTTTACAGACATAGGATTTCAGTCTCTCATCTTCAAAACCACTTGGTTGTGTCATATAAACCTCTTCAGTCAATATTCCATGCAAGAAAGCATTCTTAACATCCAACTGATGTAAATTCCAGCTAGATCTTGCAGCAAGAGCCAGAACCAATCTTACTGTAGTATGTCTAACAACAGGAGAGAAAGTTTCCTCATAGTCAACTCCATATTCTTGTGAGAAGCCACGTGCAACAAGTCTAGCCTTATGTCTAGCCACAGACCCATCAGCATTCCTTTTTATTTTGAAGATCCATTTACAGGAAATTAGATTCTTACCATGAGGTAAAGGAACTAACTCCCAAGTCTGCTGCTGTATAAGAGCATTGTACTCCTCTTGCATTGCATTTTTCCATACTGGACAAGTTAATGCAGATTTGTAACTAGCAGGTTCAATCATAGTAAGATCTTCTGAAGGAGTGTTCATAATTGACAGAAAACACTTTGGTTTCACAATACCCCTTTTACTCCTAGTAAGCATGGTGTGATCATTCATTGTAGCATTTGTAAGACCAGAAATGGGATGAAGAATATTACAATCTGAGACTTGAGTGATTACCCTGGAAGGAGAACAATTTAAGGTCACTGAAACTCCAGTACCAGGTTGAGAAGCCACATTTAACTCACCATCATTCTCATTGAAATCAACCTGAGTATGCTGATTGGAATTAAAAACAGTGTTGATATTCAAGGAATCAGAAATAGTAGGTGCAGTCCATAATGGATCTTCAGCAGATGGTGCAGTTGAAACAATATCAGCAGAAGTAGTAATATCAGTTGGAGATGATATCCTCATATCTTCAGATGATGATAAGGATTCATTAACAGTTGTTTCTAAAGGATTAGAAAACATACCTGGTGTTGGAACAAGGGAAGGAACCACTGAGTGAGACTGTGTAATAGGGATATTGGACTGTACTGCAACCTGCTGTAGAATGAAGGAATTTGATTGAGGTGCTACATGAAGACCTGATGATAAGCTCTTTGCAGCATAAGGAAAAACTGACTCATCAAAAAACACATGCCTAGAGAGGATGTACTTTCTTGAAAGTGGTTCATAGCAAATATATCCTTTATATCCAGCAGCAAAACCAATGAAAACACACCTTACAGTCTTAGGATCCAGTTTGTTGTGTCTATAGGGAGTCATCGGTGGATATGCAGCACAACCAAAAATTCTGATAGGATCTACAGCAGGAATTTTCTGGTATAATTTTTCAAAAGGGGAGATCATGTCAAGAACAGGTGTAGGCATCCTATTTATAAGATAATTTGCCATAGCACAAGCATGATACCAAAAAAGATTTGGTAAAGAGGCTGTCTGCAACAGTGTCACTGCTGTTTCTCTTAAGTGTCTGTTTTTCCTTTCAGATGTGCCATTCTGTTGTGGAGTATAGGGACAAGAAACTTGATGTGCTATGCCTTTATCAGTAAGAAATTGCTTAAAAATATTTCCAGTGTATTCACCACCACCATCAGATCTTAAGCACTTTATAGATTTTTGAAAATGAGTAAATACAAAGGCATGCAAGGACTTGAAGTATGCAAAAACTTCTGATTTATTTTTCATTGGGAAAATCCAGGTATACCTGGTACAGTCATCTATGAACAATACAAAGAACCTAAAACCATCAATTGAAAGATGTGGAGATGGCCCCCAAACATCAGAATGTACTAGATCAAAAGGTTCACAAGACTGAGAATTTGAGGTTTCAAATGGTAGTTTATGAAATTTTCCTAACAGAGAAGGTTCACAAACTAAAGACTGATCACTAGAACTAGTAATCTGACATTTCTTCAACATAGTACTCACAATTGAGTTGGAAGCATGACCCAGACGTTTATGCCACAAAGAATGTTGTACACACTTTCCCAAGAATGCAGACTGAGTATACTGTGTTGGAGATGCTTGTACTTGATTATGAACCTGATCAGAAGCTTTATTATTATCACTGATACCTTGAACTTTCTTCTTGCTTGGTAAATCAAATGGTATGGGGTACAGTCCCTGATTACACAGTCCTTGATAGATGGTGGTTCCCATCACCTTGTCCTGCACACACACCAAAAATTCATCAAACCAAACTCTGCAGTTATTCTGCTTGCAGAGTTGATAGATAGATAACAAATGAGCAGCTAATGTAGGTATTAAAAGAACATTATCAAGTTTTAAAGATCCTAGCAGTGCATTGCCAGTATGAGTAATATCAAGATGTGCACCATTTCCCACTTGAACAGACTCTGATGAAGTGTAGGGTGCTACATTGTTGAGAAGACTTATTTCACTGGTCATATGATTTGTAGCACCTGAGTCTGCAAGCCAGAAAGAAGGGGAAGAGTTGATGTTTGATCTAGCATCATGAGATGCAAGCATTGCAGTGGGAGGTGATACATTGTTGTTTTGGTTCTGCAGTAAAGCAACCATTGCTTGTTGAAAAGCTTGAGCAAGCTGAGCTGGAGATTAAGTAGAAGACTGAGAAGCATTGATAGTTGGAGGCATAGAGGCATTGCCAGAGAATACAGCAGCATTGTGATTATTGATGTTGTTCTGATTAAACACTCCACTGTTGGTACTGCTAGGCTGATTGGAAACACCATTATTATAATTTGTGTTCTGATTGAAACCATTATTGCCATATGATGAGTTATTGCTTGCAAAATGATTCCTGCCACCTTGATCAGGAAAACCATTGAGAAAATTGCACCGTGCCACAACATGATTATGCAGACCACAATAAGAACAGCCTCCACTATTAAATCCAGGGTGACCATATGATGCAGACTGAGTCAGAATTCTGCAAGTGCGAGCAATGTGACCAAATTTCCCACAAGTGTTGCACTGAGTATTATGAGCACATCCAAGAACATTGTTGTTACCAAAGCTGGTATTATGCTGCTGGTGTTCAAAAGATATATGATTATTTCCATTGTTGTAGTTATAACCACTGTTGTTATGCTGTCCATTACTCTGATTGAATCCATTATGAAACCTTCTTGAGTTACCATTACCAGCATTTCCATTGTTATTGTTGTTTCTGTTGGCATTACCACCAAACTTCCCACCATTACTTGCAAGAAAACCAGCAAATGCACCCTCAAACAATGAGTACAGACTAGGCTCAACATTAGATGCCTGAGAGGTAGTGGAACTGAAACATTGATTGCTATTAAATCCAGGAGGAATACTTGGTGCTGGTGCAGCAACCATTGCAGTGAGAAGAGTTGGTGAAGTTTCTTCAAGACTCTCAGCCATGTCTGCTTCAGCAGCTTTGAGAAAGGACTTGAGTTCATCAATTGAAGCATTTGCATAGGTAGTGCGAATCTGACTCTTATAAAAAGTGTATGAAGCAGGTAACCCTCCAAGAATGGTGACAACCACATCTTCATCATCCAATTCAACACCAACAGTGGCCAAAGCATCACGTGCCTCCTTCACACGTTCTAGAAAAAGTTCAATAGAGTCTGATCCCTTCTTCAGTTTCTGGAAATTTGACTTAAGTTGCATGATATTACGCTTATCAGGCATTGCAAACTTCATACGAAGCTTAGTCCATACATCACGAGAAGTTTTACAACCAACAACACTTTTAATAGCAGCATCACTCAGGGTTTGGCCAAGCAAGTTTACAATGGATTTATCTTGAGTACGCCACACATCATAGTCCGGATTAGGACCAACAACACCATCAGAATTACAGATAGTACATGGAGGACATGGAATTGTACCATCAACATAACCAAAAAGTCTCAAGCCTTGAAGAAAAGACTCTACACGAAATAACCAAGATGGATAGTTTGTGGCATCAAGTAGTATGTTAGGTAAGTAGACTGTTGTGTGTACAGGTTGTGAAGAAGCCATGGCAGTACAAAACAAGCAAGAATGATTCAGAGATATCAGATCTAGACTTTTCCACACCAATTTTTTTAAGAATCAGAGCACAATTCAGCAAATTCTCACAAAACCTCAGCTTCGATCGAAGTAAGACTTCACAAAAGAATAGTATGAACACAATAAGCAGATTGAGATTGAGAGCTATCTCAGTAGAAATGAAGCTTATCTGAAAAAGGTTGAGCTGAAAAGCTTGAGCTGAAGAAGATGCAGATTTGAGCTGAAGATGATGAAGATGATGATGATGAGACACAGCAGCAATTGAGATCAGAGACAACGTCCATTGATTTGTACGGAAGCCCCAAGATCGAAAAACCTAGGCGATGATACCATGATAGGATATTAAGAACAGAGAGCAAGTATGCTTGAGAAAGAAGAAAACGTCTGTGTATTATGTGATTGTTACAGAAATGAGAAAAGTGTGATCACTATATACAGCAGCTACTACTAACAGCATATGACAGCTGTAAACAGCTCAACAGTACTAACTAACCAAGCTAACTAACTCTGTAATAATACTGAAAATATTAACTGAGCTGAGTTAACCAGCTATGATTAATAGTTTATCATGGACAAGTTACAAAGTAGATATATCTTGTTAGCATGCTCGCTTGTGTTAATTACATAGAAACATGTATACTTTTAACTTTGTAAAGGAGAAGGAGAGCAACATATCCCTCGCGTACCTAGCTCTGTTACATCTCCATCACCATGTGCACTCTGCATGTGAGGAAAGCCAGCTCGAGCGAGCTCGACTAAAGAGACACAAAAAAAGATCGAAAAGTAGATGGAGAGGAGAGAGTGAGATATCCATAGACCATAGGTAGAGATCGATGAGTATAATGATGATCGACGATGATATATACATGGTTAAGTCAAAGAGAAAAGGTCGCATTATTAACATACACAAAGGGCCGGCCGGAGACGCAAAAACATCTTTACGAAGACAAGTCAACCGAACTCATAATAATAGCTAGCCATGCTCCATAATAATCCCCACCATAAAAATACACAAAAACAAACCCATAAGCCATTCATTCTTTTATTCTGGCATCTGCACCTTTGCCTTGGTTTCCTCTGCAGGCTTTTACAGACACCACACCATCATTTCTACCTTATTCTTTTATAATATATAGGTGAAGGAAGGGAAATAGGAAATCCATCATACAGAACAGCAAGCACCCTGTAAACCAAAGCATGCATCCAGTTATAGCTCGGCATGCACTCTCTCTCATCCGAGTACCTGAATCGATCTGAATGTGCATGAGAGTGAAGTGACAAACATGCTCTAGTCCCTTCCTACGCTTTTTTTTTCTCACAGTGCTGATCGATCAGGCTAACAAGAAAATGGCAATGCTTGCTTATGTGACATTACAGAAAGGGCTCTGTGTTCTTTCTAATACAGTACTATAGCATAAAAAGGACCGTGAGGAATCTTTTGCTTAGAAAAAAAAAAAACACCAGTGGCCCTTGGAGACCACCACTCATCTCAAAGTAATATATAAAGCCAGCCAGCCAGCTAGCTTGGGCATACATGGGTGATGTATCGATTCCTATGCGCACGCAGACGACACAGTGTGTGTTTGTGTGTGTATATTGACCTAACATATCAGTTTTCAGGGGATAAAGAGAGATTCACCTTCCTGGTTCGTATATATAAGCCAGCACTTTACCTGATGATCTCAGGCTAATAACGATACATTATTTCTTTTGTTTACTCCAGAATTTGTATACTGTGAAATATCAACATACTTTAGCCTCTCTCTTGTGTGACCGCACGTACATATAAAATGACAACTCTAAATATATATGCAGCGCGCGTGCAAAACAGCAAAACCATCATCTATATTTCTAATTTTGTAAGCAATGATTGCAAATTGAATATAGTAAATATATAGTACGTAGCTCTCATAATTGAGTTCTTGAAATAATATTTACGGGCATGCAGTTGCTATCTGAAGGTAATGTACAGTATAAGCTAACAAAAACCTTGAAAGTAACATCAGATCGATCACATGTATCCTTGGTTATTCCTGACCAGGTCGGCAGGTCACATCAGATTTCATTTTCTTCTATTCCCACCTTTGAAATGAAAATTATTACTTCAAATGTATTCATTAGAAAGCGCCATGCATACCCTTTCTTAGAGTTAAACAGCGACAAACGTGTCACTTGAATTTCGTCATTTTTCTAACTTGCCACCCTTTACGATTGGTAAAACAAAACCATTCGAGCAGTCTCTAGTTACTTATATATCAGCCGAAATCCGCAAGTCTACAGTTGCCTGCGATGCATGCTTGTATTTGGTGGAAGCAAGAACCCACACACGAAACACAAGAATCCCTGATCTACTATTTCATGGGGGAAAAGATCATAGAAAAAAGAAAAGGGTACTAATAAAGCTAAAACCTTCCCACTATAAATTATTAGGTACAAAACTGATGCAAAAGAACATGATCGATCGAGTACTACTGATCTGCTAACTAGCTTCCCTCGGGATTGAATCCCACTAGCAATGCACCCAGATCAGGTATCAAACAGCATCTCGATCTCTTTTGTTTTCAAGATCTGTACCACAATGCAAGCAGCTAACTAAGCTTATTTCGCTCGCTCACTCACTCACTCACTTACACACACGCACACACATCTTCAATCAGAATCCAATGCTTTTGATTTTTGTGTATCTCCCATACCTATATATGACTCGTATATTCCTTTCTTTTTTCAAATATGCCTGTAGATGTTGGCATATTCAATGTTGCCTGCAGCTACCTACCTGGTTATATAATTCACGTACAGCTCTACAAGAATCTGTATTTATATATAACTACTTAATATGCATGATTAGGTAAAATTTTGTGTAACTAGCTAATATGCAATCCAAGGATTAAGACAAACTAAACCTACTTTGTTTTTTTCGCAATTTTCAAGTGGCCGGCCCACAATTAATTGACCAACGGGATTTTTGTGGTTAGTGGAAGTAGTGTTTAGTGCATAACTAATTAAAAGAAATAATAGAACCATAATGTTATTCTTACCAGCCAAATCATGGATTGGTGTATGGCAACAAGAAAGTGACAAACTTCCTTAGAAACTAAATCCAACCAATAAGTATCCTTTTACATCTCTTTCTTTTGTTTGCTGCCGATCGGAATTTCTTTCATTATAATCTGATCAATTCATGTTAGTTGCTCTTCGGATTTCTCTCTAAGATAAGTCGGATTTGATGATGTTTCTTGGTGTTCTTAGTCGTACATCTTATGAATTAATATCCGAGCCTAATTAATGTAACACAAAAAGTTAATTAATTTAATTAACTGTAAACTTGTAAAACAAATTAGTATGCACATGAGTCAAGTCCTCAAAATGTGGGCGTTTCATTCAGTTTAGGTTTCACGGATATTTCTCTTTGGGAAAAGATGGACATAGAAGATCAAGATATACATGCAACTAGTGTTCTCAAAATATCATGTTCGAAATCCAAAATTAGAGGAAGGATATATTCAGCTTTATCGATCTTTGTCTCTCTATGAGGTAATGTGGGGATCGGATGGAGCTAGCTAGCTAGGCCAGACCAGCAGGCTGATCGCCATCGAGGCCAAATTAACCTTGCCAGTTAGGTTTTTGTGGCACTTGCAGATTAATCTGCGAGGAGTCACGGGTCGAAGTACTATTGCTGCCGACGAAGTTTCCCAGACCAGCAATATTGAGCATCATGTCACTGTGCGACGGTGCTCTCAGCCCCAAGAAATCTCTAGTCAAATCTTCACCACCGTGACCACCACCATTTTCGTCAGCTCCGGCTGCCCTAATCCCTCCATCTTTGCCTCTCGAACTACCCAACATGCCACCGAACGCGTCCTCGAAAGACGTCCCTTCAAATCCAGTCCCAGAAGACAGAGAGTTCATCATTTCATTCAGAAGCGAGCTTTGATGATGCTGTTGTTGATGATGAGAGCCGCCACCACTACCACCACCAGTAGCTGACACGTGAGCCCCGAAATCGGACATGTGACCAACGGGGTGGGCCCGGGACATGATGCCAGCTGGCACAGAGACCGAGCCTGAGTTGGTGCTCATGGTCGCTCCCATCTGGGCTGCCTTCTGCAGTAACGCAGTCGCTGACATGTGAGGTGGGGATGATATCGCTGCTGCTGCAGCTAGTCCCGAAGAAGCAGGCACCTGGAATTGAGGGAGAGTGGGGCCCAAGCTAGGGTTAGGGTTCGACTCGAAATCATGGCCGTGATGATGATGATGAGGATGGTCCTGGTTTTGATTTGCAGAGAATACAGAAGAAGCATTGGGCGGTGGGCCATTGGCAAGCCAAGGTGGTAAACTGAGTTGTTGTTGCTGCTGATGATGATGATCATTGTACTGCTGCTGCCGCTGCTCCTTCTTCATGAATGCACCACTGTATGCATGGAAGTCATGGCCTTGAGGGTTGAAATTGATGTGGGGTCCACCCATGAGGTGTTGAGAGGTGTTGTTGGTGGTAGAAGAGGAGGAGGAGATGAACAGAGGGTTTGCTGGAGACGGGTTTATGGCTCTTGCACTCTCTTCTGCTAATGCATCACAGAAAGCTCTGTGGGTGATGAAACTGTCTCTCCTGAAATGAAATGAAAATCACCCAAAAAAAAGAAAAGAAAAGAAGGAGAATTAAAAGAGACAAAACACAAGCAAACAAGACCACTAATATGCCCATGTACAAAAATCCAAACTGCTTTTTACAACAGCAGAAGCAGTATTGATATGAGAATTGACTTTCACATACACCCCCTCCCTTTTGCTCATCTATCTCTCATTTCAATATATACCAATATATCAAATCAAAGAATCAATCTGGGGTTGCAAATTTTTTGTCTAATTAAGATGGTGGGTTATTAATTGATTTAAGGTTTTTTGTACATAATTGTGTTAACGTTGTTACCTCGAGAAGAGAGTTCCACAATCACATCTGTACTCTCTGGTGCCACAAGTCTTTGAATGAGCTTTCCAATCCGATTGAACAGCGTACTTCTTCGAGCACTTCTCACATTTCCACTTCTTCTCGCCGTGCTTTCTGAAAAAGTGCTTCTTGATCCCAGTCAAGTCACCTAGTGCTCTCGAAGGGTCGTGGTGCACACAGCTGGCTTCTGGGCACACGTAGACTTTCTTCCTCACCTCTTTACTTGATCTCTGCTTCAGCTTCCATGGCAAATTGTGCCCTCTTCTGTGGAGCTGGAGATTCTGGTCCCTCTGAAACCCTTTGTTACAAATCTCGCATATGAATCTGTTTGTTGCCATGAGAGTCTTGGGAGACAATGCAATGACTTCTGCATCTGGGTCTGATTCAAATTAAGTCCAATAAGAAGTTGAATTCAGATGAGTGAACACATAAAGTTTAAAGCTTTTGGTTGTTCTCTCTGCTGTAAATTAATTAGTTACCTACCTGGGTTGCCTGGTTGGTTTCTCTTTCTTTTGACACCTTGAGTACTAGTTTGAGGCGGCGGCGGTGGGAAATACTGCTGAGAAAAATTACTGGTACCGATTTCTGTTGATCTGTTCCCAGAAGAGACACTAGCTTGGTCACCAGAAGCTGAAGTTAAATTAGACATGTTCTCATCCACTTGTTGTTGCTGTTGGAACTGCAAAGCTTTCATCTTTTTCTTCAGCTTCGGGAATTGCTATGCTTCGAACATCTGGCTCATATGGATCTTGAATAACCTTTCTGAGTGAGAGAAAGAAGAGTGCTTTAGGATCTGAGTGAGAAGACAAACCAAACCAAAACAAAACAAAACCTAAAAAGGAAGGCAACAACTGATGTATGTCTATAAGCTTATATATATGTATATTCAGTTATTAAGCCACTATATATGTTTAGTTATATACATACACACCTTGATTGTTTCTTCTCTTGATTTGTTTGGCTCCAACCCAAGAGACAATTTTGGTTTTTTTGAGAGCAAAGCTCTGGAAAAGAACAATAGAGGGAGAGAGAGAGAGAAGTGAAGCTGAGAGATAGAGCTACAGAACCAGATCCTCTAACTAAGCTAAGCTAAACTATAGCAACACGCTTTTCCTTCTCTCCTTCTCATGGCTTAAGAGCCAGATAATATTTCCAGGAAAATCCAAACTGTGGCCACACAAATATGAACAAAAGATAAAGACTTGGCCTTTCAAACTTGGAGAGACAGAGAGAGAGAGATACCTCTGTTTATGTATGAAGCTGAGGAGTGCAGACCAGAACAAAAACAAGAGGTGGAGTCACAAAACAGAAGGGAACCCTACGGCTAAGCTCTGACGTTGCCACTTTCTGTCTTTTCCTCTCTTCTCTTTCACAAACCCAGAAATAATTCTGATCACTTTTTCTTTCTTTCTTGTATACATGACAAGCTACTAGCTTTCTTTTAAAACAAACTTTCTTTCAATTTTTCCCTCATGAGCCTCCAACTAAGCTAAAACCATTTTATTAACTAATCACCAGCTATCTACTACTATAGTATACTCTCCCACCTTTCCCTTCTCTTTTTAAGTAAGAAAGCACCCATGTCAAAAGAGACTATCATTTCCACTTATTCGTATATAAGTATGAGAGAGATTGATTTTGAAATGCACGTAGATTATTTTACTTTTACATCATGGGCAGTGCAACCCTTTTCCTTCTTTTTTTCGTCTTCCCTACTTTCTACAATTTCAGTGGCATGATTGAAATAAGATAGAACCATTGATTACGAACCGATGACTAAAACCTAGCTAAAGCTTGCCACTTACCCTTCTATGCTTCATTGCATCTTTGGGCCAATGCTTAATGGTTAACCAGTTGAGGTTTTACTCGTTTAACTCTTAAGGAAAATAGTTATAATGATCATTCAAGTTTGTCATAATCGACAATCTGATCACTGAAGTTTAAAAAATACTAAAAATATCACTGAACTTTAACTTTGTCTATCAAATTAATCACTTTGTCCATCTTGGATGTCAATATTTCTTATTTCATGGTAGTTTTCATACTTCTCTCACTTATGCTATGTGCATTTCTCTCATAATCATATCTATATAAACAAAATATTTGTCAAATTAGAATGTTTAAAATAGACAAAATGATCAAATTATTAAACAAAGTAAAAGTTCAGTGACATTTTTGATATATTCTAAAATTCAGTGATTAAATTGTCGATTCTGACAAAGTTTAGTGATCATCTGGGTCATTTTTCCTAAATCTTATGACGGTTGTTTTTCAAAATTCTATATGAACGCACTACTAGAAAAAAAGAGGCTTTATGTACAAAATTTGGGCAACACACAAATATCTGTAACCAGTGGCGGAGCCAGGATTCAATGTTGGGGGGGGGGCTAAAATTGTACTCGTAAAACTAAAAATAATATTAATATTAAATCTAATAATTACAAAATATAAAATTGTGCTCGTAAAAGTATTAACTACTATATAGGTAAAAGTCTTCGTCGAGGTTCTATACCATGAAAATATATTTTAACAACGAACTCCATCGTAAAAAAATAACGAATTCATATGTCTTTCACAAGTTGTTACTCTGATAACCCAGATACTGAATTTGAGAAAGACGATTCTTTGATTAGAGAATTTACAAGTTTTTTGTTTCTTTTAAAATATCTCTCCATACAAAAAGTATGATTTTAATATAAAGAAGGACGTTAGAGAAAACTAATCAATAAACAAAATGTAAATTGGCTTAATGGCCTATTTATACGAAAAATAAAACTTTTTTAATTAGAAAGGATGGGTAATTCATAATTGGTGTTGTCTTCTAAACCTAGCTACCATATATGGATTTATAATTACGTGTCAATTGGCTACTTATGGATGATAGTTAAATTTGGAAAACTCTAACACTAATAGATAATAGTTTAATTGGTTAATTGCAACTGACATAGTATACGTGTCTTCATGATTTAATCGCAACAGACATAATATACTGCAAATACTGAGTTGTTTCTCTAAAATTCAGGGAGGACCATGGCTTGGGCTCGTCCCAGTATAGCTTCGCCGCTGTCTGTAACTAAGAGCAATAAATCCATATATTTGTCCTATATAAGTTTGTTGGGGCCCGCAGTAGAATATATTAGAAACAAAGTAACAAATATCTGTAGTAGAAAATAAAGCTATAGACTTCTGTACTTAAAAGATTAATAATTCTCACATATATATCTGTGTGAAAAGCTATTGGCACAAAATATTAACCGTAGAAAATTACTAAGTACAAATACCATTAATTAAGAAACTCTACTACGTACAAATTTTCATGACAATTATATTTATAGATATTCGTTGGAGATTTGTTTTGTAACATATTTCCATTGGAACAAAATTCATTTGACAGAAACTGTTTTCGAGGATGCTTTGTGACGGATTTCTATAAGAATTGATAATGTATATTACACAATTATCTGTGTCAAATGCTCTTGGAACGGAATTATGTACGATGGTTTATGTATGTCTCACAATATTCTGTGACAAATGCTATTAAAACCAACACACCGTTTTGGAAACACTTCAGTTTTTCAGGCGGTGGTGACTATGATCAGAACACACTACCTTTAACTTCTATGTTAAAAAGACAACTCTTCTCTTCGGCCTCAACCCAAACTCCCAAAGTTCATCTCGCATATGTCTCTCTCTTAAATCTCAAATATGTTTCCATATTCTAGTTAACCCAAAGTCCTCAAATCCATGTTCATAACTTTTTTTCAATAATGATGTTTATTTATTTATGAAATAAATTGTAGGAGTTGCTCATATGAACTTGGTTCACGATGAACCAATTTTTATTTTATCGTCCAGATTACATGAATAATTTATAATTGTTATTTTTTATTATTTATAATTTGTCAATATGGCGGAAATGTAAAAACTAGCCACTTTACATTATTTGCTTCATTGCATCTTTAGGCTAATCTCTTAATTGCTAAACAATAAACAATTGTAGTTTATATATATCGATCTTATGAAAAATCTTTTCTGAAAATTTATATGAATATTTATTTATTTATGAAATAAATTATGGGTGCTATTGGTGTGAACTTGGTTTACAGTGAAACTGTTTTTTCACCGTCTAATTAAGTTACATATGCAGATGATTGATGATTGTTGTTCTTTTTAAAAATTTGTTTTGGCCGGTTCATGTACGTATACAATAAACTAAATTGGCATGAGAACTACCATAAAATTGTGGAACTCCTTATTAAGCTTAAAATATACAGTAAAATTTTGATAATTTAATACTCGATTAATTATTAACCTCGTTAAAATAATATTTTTTATCGGTCTCAACTTGAGTATTAATTTAATACTCGATTAATTAATAACCTCACTAAATTAATTTTTTTATAAGTTCCGAAATTATTAATTTATTAAAATTTTACTATAATCAATAATTTAAGCCACAATTTTAATGTAAACTGGGCCATAATCCCATTTCAAGTTTTCTAATATTACATTATGCATCTACTGTTACTATCCTGACTTAAACTATTACTTGCAAGGTAGGTGGTTGAAATTTCTGACAGATTTGCATGCTTAATACAATAAACAGAAATTAAGGAAGTTAAAAAACTATATTAGATTTGACTGAATTATGTGGATCTACAACACTAGCTAGTGCTAGGTTATAAGCTAGCTCGATAATCTTCTGCGCGCCTAACTTATAAGGGGAACGTACACGAGTTGCTTGATCGAATTACTTGGTCAGCTCCGCCGCCTCTTTTGTTTTTTCTTTAGATCCACATATATAATTTGTACAGATATATGTGGTACGTTAGACCAAGTTTTATGACCATACCATTAATCAAATTATTAGCTTGGGAGACATGAGGACGGTATAGCTAGGTTTCATTGAACAGTATGCATATATGGTTGACTGCAGTATCAACGTGCATGACCGTACAATTGAACAGAAGAAATGCTAATCTGGACGACAACGTAAACATTATATAGGGATATATAGATCGAATGTACGCAGTACATTATCTTTTTAGAAGGTTTTGAAGATATAAAACAATATGGCACAGTACATGTATTGGCATATTGCTATGCAAAATTAATGATGGATCGGAGTGTTTTTCCGCAAGCATATTGACTAGCTAGCTAGCACAAAATTTATACATAATTAAATCTATCTTGAAACGAAGATTGACACTTAAAAACTTATTTGTCCATCGCAACGATGTCTCATTGTTTGTCTTCTTACTTTTCTAACCCGAATTAAGCTTAAGCGCTTAACTTATACTTCTAGGACTTCGATTATAAGAGGTCTAAATCCTCATGAGGATCGGGGGACTAAATTAATTATGCATGGAACCAATGTTCTCATCGGAAGGAGGACTATTCCTGGCATCAGAAGACACTGATACATGCCATTGTATATACTTGAAACCCTATTGTGTGGTTGGATTGAGTCAATCGAGCTTAAGTAATATCTACCATGAAAACAACGTCAATCATAAGGTATATAGTATAGCGAGATGACTAGACAAAGGTTTACTATATCTAATGCTTTCATATGCAGCGCAATCCAAGTTGAATACTATCCGGAGATACATATCATAGTCTCTCTGTTTGTCTTTTCGATAAGCCTTTCCCTCGATCTGCTCTGAAAATATAATAACATGATGAATTTTTAAAAAGCATGTTAATGTAGAAAAATACTATCACTTTTGTCATTTTCTTGTTTTCATTCTTCAATGATTTAGTTTTGAAAATGGGATCTCGCTCAACCAAAGTCTCAATATGCTCTCCCAGCTCATCTTCGATTAAATATATAAGGTACATGTATGCATTATAAATGGAATTGTATTTTTTGAAGGGAGGTAATATATTGATTAATGTAGTATATAATGTTATATAATAGACACTCACAGGGTACGAGAGAAAAGATTATTGTTAAGCTAACATAGAGACAATCTCTACATTAACTCACAAAGATTGTAAACAAAATGAAGAACAAAAAGTAACCGAGGATATGCCACGCGAGAACTAGGCAAGCACCAACAGGGATAAACCAAGGTGATGCTCGCCTAAACTTACTCCAGAACACGTAAATCATAAAGGACATGATCTCTATTTGAAATTGCAAAAAATAACAGACTCACCCGGATCCCATATATATCATGATTCAGAAAACCCTAAACCTGACCCAAGTCGCCCAGAGTTTAGGCCCAACTAGCCCAAACATAGGAAGGAGCACAGGACACACTCCCCTTCACCAACGTGACACTGTCAAATGCAACGGCCGACCAAGGCGTCAACTGTGAGCCTTTACCGTCGCCATCAACCGACGACTTGCCCAACAGTCTTACCCCATCTTCTGCCTCCGACGTACCACGGTGACCACATCCTTGAATGTTAACTACCCTACAAGGATACCAGGGAGCATAAAGACGACGAATGAGACCTTCCGGGAGAAACACCCCAATCCCTAAACAAGTTTCGCCATTGTCCCAAGCAACCGGCAGCAACGATCTCGAAGAGCATGAAAGCCCTCTGCTTCTCCCCAATAACATATACGAGAGCAAAAACGGAGTTTTCGTTGGAAGAAGGTTTCCTCAAGGAAAGGCAAACAAGATCCATCAGAAAAAGACGAGATGATAAAGATTAGTCGACTCTAGTGCCTTGACTCTGAAGAGAAAGCCAACGGGGATCTTTCTCGAAGAGAAAGCTGACGAAGATCTTTCTCGAAGAGGAAAAAAAACAGCCATATCAGGGATGAGAAAATCCTAACAGAACCATCTTTTTTTTTTTGCGGAGTGTCATATAATTACAATTTTATAATTTGAGCGGAAAAAAGAAATTGAGCGAATTTCAATGTGTTTGGCACCATCTGGGCGATCTGGTTATAGGCTTAACTATGTGTGTTTTGGTGCAAATTCATGCATAGTATGACTAAATATATATGTATATATGACCGATCATTAATATGTTGAACATCTTTTAAGGATCGCAATGATGTATTGGCCGGTCAAGTCATACGTACATGTTATGTTCCGTAATCCTTTTTTTTTGTAAATTCTAAATTTCTGATCTTATACGTACGGACACTGGAGGTACCAGTCATTGGTTCATCTGGGTTCAAGCCTATGTAATTTTTTGGAAGTTTAAAAAAAATTATTCAGTATAAAAAAATAAAATAAAAGAACTTGTTCGTGTGATAATTACTTCCATTCCATTTATTTGCTTTGCCACTCTTTGTTTTTTCGTGACACCCATACTCCCTGAGCCACCGTTTATATGTTCTTCCTCAACTAAAGAGTCAGAGTTACTCACAAATTAAGGATTCAATATTTGTCCATATATCTCGAGTTTGGATCCTATTTTTGATGTTTGCATTACTCTATCTAGTCATTTCATGTTTAAAGCTTAAATCATCTCTAATGGTTAAGGACTCATACCTTATTATGAGTCCTTTAAAAATTACTATTCATTATGAGTCTCTCTATCTCCTACAATAAAGACTTATACCTCATATTAATATGAGTCTTGCCCATCTCCAACAATGAGACTCATACCTCAAAACTCATATATTTATTTAGTTATTTTAGTATAAACATTGTATAATAATTTATATTTTATAAATTATTAAACTTTAAGTAATAAAAATTTATTGAATTAATCAATGAAAAATATTATATATTAATAAGTGCCACATGTGTTTATCTTTATCTCGAGTGAGATTTTTTTGCCACGTATCAATCAATACGAGTATACTCAAATTATGAATAGATATGATATCTAACCGATAATTTGGATGTGATTCTCTATGCCACATGTCACCCTATAATTGGTTGTTGAGATTGCATCTGCTACATGTCGGTTCCTGAACCTTCATAATTTTCTTTATAAACGAAGCCATCACCCATTCTTCCTCACCAATTCACAAAGACTTTTCCTCCACAATAAAAATTGTGGTTTCTATAATTTTCTATTTATATTTTGAGTTTGTTTCAGCTATGATGAATAGGTTCAAGAAACTTCTCAAGAAGGATGAAAAAGATAGCGGCCCGAGAAACAACGAGGATGACCTCATGATGATTACAGCTGCCTCACACTTGTAGAGGATAAAAGAACAAAATTCACAATGGGGTGGTTCTTCTGCTGACCGAGTGTACATTTAGAGATCGAGATCGAGAAGCTATGGATCAAAGGTTGAAAGCTCAATATTTCAATCCTGTGTGTAGGTTCCAACCTAACCACTTTCATAGGCGCTATCGGATGCAACCTAAACTGTTTGAAAAAATGATGCATGACGTGACCAACTATGATCCATACTTTGTCCAGACCATGGATGCCTTCAATAGGCTCGGCTTCTCAACTGAACAGAAGCTGACATGCGCTATGAGGATGCTCGTTTATCGTCTACCAACCGACTTGTGTGATGAGTTTCTTGATGTAGCCGAATCCATAGCTCTAGAGATTTTGGATCACTTTACAAAATCTATATGGAATGTGTATCACAAGACATACCTTCGACAACCTACTAAAGCAGATCTAAAAAGGTTGCTCAAAAAAGATGAAGACCGTGGATTTCCAGGTATGGTGGGAGGCCTTGATTGTATGCACTGGCAATGAAAAAAACTGTCCTACTGCTTGACACGAGCAGTATCAAGGATACAAAAAGTAAACCTACTATTATCTTAGAGGCAGTGGCTTCATATGATACTTGAATTTGGCATGCATATTTTAGACTTTCAAGTTCTTTGAATGATCTCAATGTCCTAGGAATGTCACCATTGTTCAACGAGGTGTGCCAGCTCCTCGAGTGAAATATCCGGTGGGCGAAAATACTTACCACCAATGTATTACCTTGTGGATGACATTTATCCTAATTGGGCGACTTTAATGAAGGTAATCAGAAATCCATCAACTCCAGAGACGAAACATTTTACAAAAATGCAAGAGGCATATAGGAAAGATGTGGAGAGAGCATTTGATATTCTTCAAGCACGTTTTACAATTATGAGGGGGCCATCTCGTTCTTGAAATAGAGAGAGTCTTCAATATATCATGATGACGCGCATTATTCTACATAACATGATAGTAGAGAATGAGCGCTCCGAAGATGAGCCTTTTGACATTGATGACATCCCAACTCGTCCAAAAAGAGCAGAGGTATATGAAACCGTCTATTATGATCATGAGGTGGAACACAATCCCCGACAAGTGAAATAATATATACGTCGCTACGATAACGTTCGGTGTTCAATAATCCATGATTCACTTAGAGACAATTTAGTTCGATATAGTTGAGACTTATACCAGCAACAATATGATCACAATGACTAGGTGTGTTCTTCACAACAATTAGGAAACCTTACCGACCTAAGTTGTATGCATGCATGTTTTTGTTTTTCCTGGTGAGGTTTTCTTTTCGAAATAATGTCATCGTTAACATCACCGTGTGGTTCAATAACTCGTGAAAAAGGGACCAGAAGGAAGACCCGTCACGTACGGACTCGATAGCTAAACGGTGTGGTGCCATGGCTGGAACTCAGTGTGCAGCTTGGGTGATCTTAGTTATGAATTGTGGCAGTGGGATATATTGTTGTCAAAATTGTCTTGGTCACTAATCCGACTCTCACAAGTCACAACTACTTACGATCACTAGGTTGCACAGTTACATACTAAGGGCATGTAACACCTCTTATATTGTTTTTAAAAAATAGTATATTTTTTATATTAAGGTATGTTAAACAAGGAACAAGTATTTGAGCTCTTATATACTTGAACTAATTAAATAAGAGATACTGTATTTCTTATATTAAAGGGTGTTCTATAAGGAGCAAGTTTTTGGGTTCTTTGTATAAGAAGGTAAAAATAGTGTTTTCATGGGCTTATATAAACTTATTTAAAATAGTCTCTTATGACACCAAACATGGGATTAGATTGTTAAAATAAACTAGGAATAAGAAGATATATCAAACATGACTAAGGGCATACATGAGATTGGACTATTTTTTGTCCTAAACTAAGAATTCTAATATAAGGCGGTATAACAAACATGCCCTAAAGGCTCTGACCATAGCACCCCACGTACAGGTATCTCTATCAAGGAATACCGGATGGCTCTTATTGTTCATCAATCATACTTGAATCACCGCGAATAGATTATGATGATAGTTGAAGATCGACAGTTTGTGATGAGAATTGAAGGACCGGAAAGAAAACTGAAACTCGTTCGATCAGTTAGCAAAACCGATAGTCACTCGTCTTGGCTTCGAAGAACTTTCAGATATTGACATTATTTGGCATAAACCGTAAACCCTTGCAGTTTGAAGGAAGTATGAACGATTCGATATCTATATGAATGCCTGTGATTAATGTGTCAAACCAACACCAATGTGGTATTAACTTAACAAAGAATGAGTTTAGTCGCCACAAGAAGCTCTGACACCAAAAATCTAATGAAAGATCAACAATAACAAAATATGTTGAATCTTCCTTCTTTAGTAAGAGTGCGAGAAGATGATATGCAACTTGAAAGTCAGGCTACAAATTATAGTGTTACGGGATCACGAAGCCCATCGTAGCTCAATTCTGCATCAAGACCTTCCGTCTCCTTCAACTTCAAAAGATAATCATTCACCTTCTCATGATCCATCAGATGCATCATACCTTCCGGGGCAGAAAATGAAGCACTATGTTTTTGTTCCCAGAAGTTCTTTGGTAGTTATTAACTTAATATAAATTACAGCTGTTATGCTACAGATGGATATATGCTGATACGTACCAGTAAACAATGTTCTTTTAGGTTGAATTTTTCGTACTTCCTCCACTGCCTTACAAAAAATTGATATGCTTTCACAAAAAAATAATTAATTTATGAATAAAGGAAGGCCTGAAATATAGTTTACCTTTGGAAGTCCAAAATGTGTGGCAGAATTCCGATCTGGCCCTAGAGCAACCTGAAGAAATCATTTGACATACCACGCCAGTTAGAGGAGATAAAAAATTTCTCATGTGTTTCATAAGAATGAGTATCTAGCAGAGATGTGTGGGTGCATGTCTGTGAAAAGAGAGAGGAGCACTATAATCAGGAGTTCAGTCTTTCAGAAGCGGATAGGTTTCCTCAAGTATTTCGCTAACATCACTGTGAATGTAAGGAATCATTACAGTAGTTCTTATGGTAAAAAAGTAAACAAAAGGACTGATTTATTCATAACTATCATAGAGACCAGGCTATGAAGGGTTATAAGCCTTACCTGATATAACAAATATTACCAAAACGATATCCAAAGGAGCGGTAACCTTGACCATGCCAGACAGGTAATGGAGTAAACTGAAAACATAAAAGGATAACAGAACAAACTGGTATGAGGTGACAATGGCCTCATACCATCTACACATATAAACTGAACTAACACTTTACTGCTTCATTTATTAGATACAAACTTTTACTGACCTTACATCTGAGTTCAAATTATACACTATCATAGTTACATATCCCACAGTGTAGATGTAGCAAAACTGAAGCCATGCTTTAAAATCTCTGATGCAATACAAAATAAACTACCCTACCTTCAGGTCGTGCACAGAAAATGGATCCTCATGTTATAATAAACTGCAAGTCTGAGACAGCAGCACCAGGTTGGACCACACTTGTGTCAACCAAATAATAATGAGTCTTCTTCATTACCTGTGTAAATTATTTTACTATCATGCAAATGTCTTAAGAACAGGTAAAGCTAAAAATACAAAATCAAGTTTTGAAATAGATGTCTTTAAACAATATGTTACTCAATTCAAAGCAAGAAAGGGATGTTTGGACCTCAAAATCACGCTCAGGCACATAAACTGGAATATTGCTTTGAACATTGTTTGTCCAATCACGGAGATCATCCAGACCTGGAGACAAATAAACAGGAGTCATTAGTAATGTAGGAATAGTCTGATGCAAAGCATGAAATAAAGAAAACAAGAACAGTATATAGGTAAGAAAAATCCATGTCATCATCATCAGCTTAATAATCATTTGGAAAATAGCATCAGAAAGTGTTCATGACAGAGACCTCCAATTGCATCAGCATGAGAATGAGTAATAATAACCGCATCAAGTGTTCTTATCCTGACAGAAACACAACTAGTTACAAAAAGGAAAACACTAGACAACACATTTATCATAGAGGTAAGTTCATCAGCATCAATCAAATGAAATTCTTGAAACAAAGTGACCCAAAACCTATGAAATTTTATTTGCCACTTCAACATTCTAAAGCCAGCACTAGAGCATAGGCCAAAATTTGATAACTTATTTGGTGGCATGCAGTATATCTGAAACTTTCCGATCAGGGTTGAACCTAATGTGTGTGAGAGTAAGTTTAAATACTGGAGCAGCTAATGTTACAAATACCACTTAAATAATAACTTCAAAAGCTAATATGTTTTAATAAATCAATCACCAATATCACATCATCTATAAGATGAAAAGTTAAAAGTCCTCCTTTTGCTTATCATGCTAGCCATGCTCATTTTGTTCAATCCTAAAGCTTAAACAGCTATATAAAGTCTATGTTCTTGAAGCTTCCCGTATACCTCAATCATTAAAAATGAGACGCTTTCTGATGCTTTTTCGAAGCATGCATGAAATAATGAGGATAGTGACTAACCCATAAGTAGGAAACCATCTAAGAGCACTGTGATAAAAAAATCTGCAAAACAGACATGAAAAAGCAGAAAAATCAATTCTTATGCAACTCTTCTGAAAGTTAAGGATGGTTTCAGTAATAAGGACGAACAAGTATCTTTGTTTGTATACAGGTAACAATGAAAAAGAAAAGAGAACATATAAACAGCAGCAACACCACATGGAATCTTCTCTATCACTGCTGTCTCATTATCAGATTAAATGATTTACCACTGACAATCAATTTCAGAAATTTAATTTATATATTATCCCTGAGGTCTCCCAATGGAAAAGTCCCATGGATTCATTTCAGAAGTCTATCTATGTGCACCTTGCAAGGCTTGGATAACAACACTACCCTGAATTATCTTGTCCTGAACTCCTACAAGTATCTATTCTATTACCCATTTACCACATATGAGAACATCATCAGATTGACATGAGTCTTAGCTATTGCACTTATTCATCTGTCAAGTACACATATTTGACAGAGACTTTAATTTAGCTATCTGCTTTGGAAAGGCATCAGTTTAACCACATAGATAGTTTCTGCAAAACAGGAAGACAAATACATTCTCAAAGTTACAAGGACACAATTACTTCTCTTGAATTTTACTTACTTTCCAGCATCAATAAGTATGTTAGAACTTCCAGAGGATCTAGAATGACGTACAAGAATACTTGTGTTGAGTCTCCTATTTTTATTCCCCGGTTCTTTAGCTTTTAAACAATCCTGAAGAAAGAAAAACATTTCATTTCTTTACTAGTTTGGATCTTCTATATCAGAATGTAGTTATCAAGATAAACTTAGGATATGAATCACATGCGAGACCAATATCAATAAGCACAGAGGCTTCAAAGATATACCTCACATGTCTTTAAGGGATTTGTCAGACAGCTTACACGAGGAATTCCTTCACTCGTTCCTGTACCTATAAATATGACTTCTGATTTCTCCAATGGTAACTGTGAACCAGCATCAGCATTTGCTGAACCTGTCATTCATCACAAAGTCACTACAGAACTCAGTTTTTGCCACAAGCAGTTCCTTATATAAGGTTTATAATCTATGGAGACCATTAACAACTGTTATTAAAGTAACACCAAAACAACCAACACTTTCTGAATTGTGACTATTTGCTCATCACAAAGCCAAGCTGCTTTCTTACACATAAACCCCTCAACTTTGAACCAATTATAATTCTTTTTTCAATGAATATAATTCATCAATGCATGTAAGTTGCATAAATAATTTTGTCTTCATTGTTTAAGCTACAACAAAACAGTAGAGCTTGGAAATCTCCATACACAAAAGAGCAAAGGCAAGTATAAGATGAACATACGTCATTTATTCAAACTCCATTGAACATCAAGGTCCAAATGAGAAGCCCAGAAATTTTGGAAAGACTAAAACAACAAGAAAAACACAAAGCTCTTGCAAATCAAGAAGAAAGTGAGAGACCGGAGCTTACTAGATTGAAGATAAACCTTGAACATTCGCCTGAAAGACAAGAACCCATTTTTTGGAGATGTGATTATTGGGTATACGTGGCTTTACATGTAGAGAAAGAACTCAAAAAAGGAGATGGGCGAATGGTGCCCAGAAACTGAACCATTTGAAGAAAGCTATACTGTAAATTTAATGTTGAAAAGGTGTGAGCTTTACAATCAGATCCAGAAATGTAAAAGCTCAAAAGGTACACCCTTCCCTTCTGGCTGCTTCTTGTTCACTAGTACTGGGAATAGCAGAAAATGAATCGAATGAATCGAATGGCAGAAGGGTGTTTCCGTTTTGGAAACCCACCCGACCCAATAAAAACAATGATCCGAGATAGTTCGACGATAGAATTCCGAATGAGCCTGCATCTAATATGACTCCTACTTGGTTGCAAAGCCCAATTCTCTTACCATCAGAAACAATTCCCCGCTTTGTTTTTTGTTTTTGGTGACAGAAAACAGTCACCACCAGTTTATGTTGGTGCCATGTGGTAAGAACACCGCGCTACTTAGAAAATAGGTTATTAGGTTCTGGTTCAAGCCGCGACTGGAGGTAAGAGCGAAATCTTATAATTATCGATATTATGTGTACATTTAAACTTGAGTAACGCTATGGACCCTATGGTTACATTTAGTTTCTTCAGTATAAAGTCGAGATCTCTTACATTTTCTTAAAAAAATTTGTTTAACAGCTTAAAAGTTGAATGTGGTGATCAAATATCTAAATTATATCTGATTGAACCAATTCTTCGCAAACATGATGTTTAGATTGTAATCTAAGTGATGAGTATCTAAGAAATGATGGAGTAACAAATCTTTCTTTTTCTTGTTGTGCGGCCAAAAAAGGAACAAAAAAGAAGATCAATTCCAGAGCTTCTTTCTCTAAAACCTAGAAACAAAATTCCGACCGAAAGTAAAAAATTCATGTTCAAGAGTTCAAGTTTTCACAACTAAACGTCTAAGAGTTGTATCGGTGACAACGTTGGTTTCTTTGGAAAGGATGGATTTTCGGGGATGATGAGGACAAAAGCTAAATGGTACTCTCTCGCGGCGACAGTGGTGTGCTATTCCATGGTGAAGATCTTGGTGTGGGCGGCTAAGTGTTACAACAGTGGAGGCTAGGATTTTCTCATAAACCCTAGAGGCTTTTTTCAAGACAGGGCCCAGCAGCTTATTTGGGCCTATTTTATTTTTGGTTATGTAGCTTTGAGGTAGGCCTGTAAATTCGGTCCAAAGTCCATCGGTCCTCCCATGCCCAACTCTATTTTATTGACTTCGGGCCGGCCCTGCCCAACCTAACAGGTGAGATTTGCCCGGCCCATCTTGGAAAGGGCAAGGTATGGGTGATACTTTTGAAACCCTAGACATGCCCAAAACCTTGTCCATACAAGTAATATTAGGGCCGCCCAAAAATACATATATGATTTTATAAATGAAATATATATATACAGTAATTAGTAATTGATGATTAATGAAGACATAAAATTCAATTGAATTACAAAAGATAACAATAGATTACAATTTAAGAATTATTTAAATATGATTCATATTCAAATGATCACATATATTAGGTGAAATAATTAACACTTGATTGGTTTATTTTGAAATGTAACCATAGTGGTCTAGTAGACAATTAGCTTGAAAACAACTAGCCAACTAAGACACTTTTACTATAAAGTTTAGACTTATAAATGTAAATGTAAAGTTAATTCCTTCTTGCGAATAATATAATAACGCATCTAGTTTCCAAAAAATTATACGTTTAAAATTAAGGTAGGCCACAGATGGCTTTATAGGTCCGTGCTTTATCGACCCATGGGCAGGTCTTGAGCTTCATAAATTAGTGACAGGGCCGACTCTGTCCTACTCATTTTATACTAGGGCTTAAAAAGTCCAGGATCGGACAGTACACAGACTACATGTCTTAGGGCCCTGCCCATTTTACAGGCCTACTTTGAGGACATAGCTAAATAGGATGTGAGACAAACTTTTAAATTTTCTCCTACGCCTATCATGTTTAGCTATGTTAGATAGTTGATTAAAATGTTTAATGTAGTATACTCTTGAGAGATTCATATCTATTAGGTTGAAAATCCAGTGGATCTCTTGTATGCTACCACATTAATCATTGGACTATCGTTCACCTCCAAAAAAAAATATGATGGAGCTTTTTTTGAGAATTTTGTGAAAAACAGAACTTCACTCCATTTTTTAGGAAGTTGATTTTTGCACTCCTGGATTTACAATCACCACTTCTCTAGTGCTTTTCTTTTACTAAATCAGTAGAGGGGTGTTTTGATAAAAATAAAGTACTAAAGGAGTGCAAAAAAATAAATAAGGGCATGTGAAAATCAGCACCTTTTTTTAAGGTGAAACTCTAATTTGTATAAAACGTATATATAATGTAAACCTCATCTTTCTCACCTCGTGTCTAGTCTTTTTTAAGATCAAACACACTACTAGTTGTCTAGTCTTTTTTTAATAGTTTTTCAACTTTTCCATTTCCATTTCTTTTGTATTCCACTAGCTTTATCTTCATAAATTTTTTTTCTAATGAGCATCTTTATGATTAGTACTTGGTGAGTATTTTTTTATAAAATATATTTTTTAACTACATTTTAGATAATCAACTGTAACATGTATATATATATATATATGAATAGATCAATTTTGTAAATTTTCATCTCATTTGAAAATCGTTAAGGCTTCAAACAAGATAAAATCAATGAACGTACCAAATTTATCAAAGTTCAATCATTCATGTTTATGCTTGATAAATCATGGTTATGAATCCCTTGACTATTTTTGATTTGGTTGAAACTTTGTAGAAATGATCTAATTATATATATAGCTAAACATCTAACGGTTAATTTGTCAAATTATAATAAAAATTGAGTCTTATATGTCATTGATTAGAAAGTACTTGTAAAAACCTGAACCTTGATTAGTGCGTTAACCATCATTAACTGTGCTAATTAACGAGTTAAGCATCATACGTTACGTTTATCGAGGTTTGTCACGATTAATAATCGATTTTTTTATAAATTATGAATTTGGACTCGTTTCCTTCACGAGGTTGTAGAGAAAACTATTTCGAGCCCATCGATACTTTAATTGAATTTTTTTTGAGGTCTGAGCTAGTTTCTACAAATTTTATAAGTTTGTTGTCAATGGTAATTAAATTATTGATCTACTATTGGGTAAATTTTGTGAACTGCCCGATCTTGATTAAATCCAATTTGGACCGTCTATTTGATTTATTTGGTTTGAGAATTTCACTTGGTTGGGTAAAGCCCAAAAGCGATTAATTCTCTCTCACCTTGTCGAAGTCGTGCCAAGGCTGTGGCCTGTGACCCATCACCGTTCGTGCGTTTCCGGCCACCAAAATGGTGCGATTCCGACCACCCCACTCTCTTCTCCTCATCTCTCCATTCCATTTCACCTAATTTCGAACCGTGGAGGAAGAAATTTGAGAGATAAAAGCTAGGTTTTCGGTCGGAATTCATCCTCGTTGGTGATAGAATTCTGGACGGAATTGGGTGGCGGTTTCTTGGGTCTTTTGAAGCCTTCACTTCCAGGAGTTGAATGTGACTCGCTTGGGGTCGTGTCGTGGTCATACGACCTCGGTTGAACTTGGCTAATTCTAACAAGTTTCCGAATATGTAAAGGTGAATTCTGGCTTATCCTTTGTAAATTGGACTTTGTGATGTTCATGGAAGTTGTTGGGCTTGTTGAGATAAACAAACTGATATGCATATTCTTTGGATCCATGCAGGTTGGTTTTTGGCAACCACCTGGTGCCCACGCGTCGCCAGGTGTGGCAAAGCTCCGACGACCAGGAAGTTGGTTTTTCATGGGAATTTCCTAATCTCATTTTCATCATGTTTATGTATAGTTTGAAGTGATTCGAACAACTTTAGACATGGATTTGGTATATGTATAGGAATCATGGACTCGACATTTCATGCAAATAATATTTGTTTGTCGATTTGAGCCTATTGTTCGTTGAACTCGAGCTACATGGCCCATCGAGTAATCTTTTGAGCTAGTGCATGCATTGATGACTCATGGATGTCTTGTCATATTAACTCTCGACTATTGTCCAGTTCAAGGCAAGTTTTAATTACGACTCGAATAATGCACTTATGATAATTTATTTATGTATTTATGTAAACTTTTGGGTTGCGTTAGAATCATCGAATAGACTTTTCAAGTTAGTGGATCAACAAGCTAGCGAATTACTGGCGATCCATGTGAGTGGACATTTTATTTTCATTGTCGTAGCAAGTCGTTATTGTTTTTACTTACTTACGTGCAATTATTGCAGTTTTAGTTTTTAGTTTTAGTTTCCAGTGTTGAGGCTTATGTGCATATCATCATTCATTGCATTAACTATTCGATTCTCGAGGGCTCCAGGATAGGTTAGAGGCCCTGACCTGACACTTATATTTTAGCTACTTATTTCTCAAGGGCTCCATGATAGGTTAGAAGCCCTGACTTGACACTATCATGCACATTTAGTATCGTCTCAGATTAGAGGTTTCTAGACGAGGCCTCCACTCCACTTACACATTGAGAGTTCATTGTAGACTCGCTATATTTTTAGATTATCTTTATTTTGGAGAAAGGCACAAATTCTTTGTTTTACGTTATTTCAAGATTAATTATTATTTTCATCCACTTACTCTAACGACTTTTATGTTCTCTGTGTCTTTCCCTGGGCTCTTTGGCTTCAACTGCCCAGATTGCAGGATGTTGGCTAAGGTCAGACGCACACGCAGATCAAGACATTACAGTATCCCCCGTAGGATCTAATGTTGATCCTACGAGTTAGCATTTAGTCAGCTTATGTAGTTTTGAGAGTTAGCGGCTTCGGTATCATATCATGTTTCATTTGACATACAAACACGGTACTATTATTTGTTTTATTAATGAGTTTTCCTTTGAATTATAGTTCTGAAACCAGAAACTTTAGTTAAATATTTCAGATATTACGTGTTGAATTTAGGTTAGCAGTGTCATTACGGTCTAATATCAGTTTAAACAACTAAATCGAGGTCGGGTCCTTTCGGTACTTACTATAGAAAATTAGCTCCATATCTTCATAATAATAATTAATTAGTAATCAACATTCAACTCCTTGTTTATAGTATCTTCACCCAAAAAGTTGTCCAATACTTATTTTTGTTTTTATTGATACCCCAAATTTGCTCCATGTTTTTATTAGAGCTCTCAAAGCATGCATCTCAGGGTCGGCTTAGTGTCCAGATCCTTGTTACTTCGATAACTCAGTACTGGTCTCCTCCTTCTCCTGATTGCTTGAATTGAAAATTAATACGAATGCAACATGGAATAACTCCTCCTTAGCTTGTAACTTAGCAGCCATGATTCTTGATTCTTCAGGTTCCCTTATTTATGGGCCAATGTCCACCTTTTATGCCTTGTCGACGGAAGAACAAACGGTGTTATTGGGTCTTCGTTTTGCTGTCTCTCTTGGTTTGTCCTCCTTCTCTTTGGAAGCCGATTGCCTCTCTCTCATTTCGGCCATAAAATCCCCCAAGTTGGCTCCGGATTGGTCCTCTTGCCATTGGCTGGCCCGAATTCGATATTTGCCACCTGCTTGCTTCTCCTCTGTTAACTGGCATTGGGCCAGTAGATTGCTAACCAAGCTGCCGACTATGCAGCCAACGTAGCAGCAAGTCTGGTGTCTTCCCCAGACTGGTTTCTTAACACCTCTTCTCCTCTTTCTCATATTCTCTTAGCCGATGCGGTGGCTCCTCTTCCATGAGGGATGTGTTGGAACTTTGTGGGACTTTAGTCCCACATAGAAGATGTTTAAGGGCTTATACCCTTAATAAGGGATACCCCATGTAAGGTATTAAATGGAAGTGGACTTGGGTGAGGGAATTCCAATGGGTTTCATTGAAAATTTCCCTTGGGCCTCCTAGTGGGTTTACATGATTATTAAATAATCAAAGATTGGGCCTTAAGCCTTAGGCCTCTGGGGAATAATTTGTAAAAAAATGGGTTAATTTTTTAACATAAACCTTTTGACAATTGAAGAGTTGAGACGCAACTCTTCATCTCTGGAAAATGACGACGTTTCATTCAAAACCCTGAACAGGCGTCTTGCTTCTATAAAAGATGAATGGATGATCTAACTTAATCACTTAATTCATTTGACAACATCTTCTATACTATACAAGAGAGAAACACAGACTGAAGTTCGAGTAAAGATTCAAGGCATTCTGCAAGTTTTACATTGAGAGTTGTATCCTGGGAGACAGACGTCAAGAAGATTCTACAAGTAGATAGGGATGAATTTTTGTCTTAGGACATTACCTTTGCAAGCCTTTCTCAATAATCAAGTTAGTAAAATTTGAATTGCTTTCTCTATTTGATTTTGATGTTTTGATTGAAAGCTTCATCATATTTAATTCTCTATTGTTTAGTTTCGTTGATTTCTATATTTAATAGTGATATTTATTGTGATCCATAAATTCGATCCATACTTATAATTTATATTTTCTAACTGGATGTCCATGGTTTCTTTTCCCTTTCTGCTTGTATTGTTAATTATGTTCGAATTACCAAAAAAAAAAGTGTGAAGTTTAAGTGGACGTCAAACTATGACATTTGATTACTTTCTTTTTTGGTAATAATTAAATTATTACTTGGTGGATAAAAGCATCCCAACAGTATAGTTATATAGATCAGTTAAATTTACTCAAAAATTAAATATAAGACAACAATTTTTGTGCTCAACTCCAACAATAAAGTTATTTTTCTGTCATTTTAAATTATCTTAATTTTAAAAGTTGATTATCCCATTTTGTTTGCAAGCTCACTCTCTCATACGAGTACAACCAGTGTCTTCTGGGTATGTTTCACGTACAACACAAATAGATTACTAAATCATGAAAATTATGCCAAATAGATTACAAAATCACGAAGTAATTGTTCGATCGATCTCCCTATATAGATGATCTACTTGGCTACTTGCCCAATTCTTCAAAATAGGGACCAGCTAACTGAGTGTTAGGGATGAAAGTAAGTCAGTAACGGAAGCAAAGAGGAACAAAGGAGTGATCGAGATCCATACGTATTCATTCACTTCAAATAAACCGTAAATTTGAAAATGGAAATTGGAAAAATATATTTAACTTTTAGCTAAATTTTCTGTTATATATAATTTGTGATTTAGCAATTAATGGAATTTTAATTTTTGTTTAGGATATCTGTTGTAACTCATTTTTGTCAAATTTTAACATTTTTTTTTATAAATAAAATGTCTATTGAAAATGCTCTAAAATATTAGTGGGCAAACATGCCGCACATGTACCTTTATTTTTTTATCTAAAAAATATTAGATTTTCTTGATGAGGGTGGAAAATTGTTGTCAACACAAAAAGTGAAGCAGAAAAAAACAGATGCAGATAAGAAAGTTACTCTTAATTTTTTTGACAGAACTAGGATGCCTATGACAGAAGTCACATCACTAGTTAGGATGCCTTGATTCGTCATGTTGCTCCATATTGGGAGCATGGGACATAAATTTATATGGGGAATTGATCAAGCTGGGAATCTAATATCTCGGCCCGTGAACCAAATTTGACCCACAAAATGGGGAAAAATATCGATGATAAGTAGAGCTGTAGAGATATACGTCAAGGGTTGAACTCGATCTCTAGCTTGCTCTTAGAAGCTGCAAGCTGTACGTGCTTCGATGTACGCACGCCGAAGATCCACCAGGTCGAGTTGGTTCGATATATATACTTGATCAAAGAGATGCAAATTTCATGTGTGTGCATGATTAAGGTAGGACCAAAATGATCGATGCGATGCATAATTGATTTCTTTGTACTAATACGGTGAAAACTGAAATGAAATAATATCCGAAGAGAGGATGCATGGAGGATAGAACCGAATCAAACTAGCTAATGGTGTCTTGTCGTCCGTCGACAAGTAAATTGAGATGCCACTCCTGCCAGTTAATATTGTCCATGGAAGCTGGAAGCCCGAGATAGGCCGACCTCCAAAGGACAAAGCAATTGGTATCCAACTTGTTCTTTTCTTTTCTTATGATAGCTTTTGCTTCTTCTTCTCTTTTCCCCCGATAAAATCTTTAGTTCGTTTCTGATTAGCATATCATCGTCGACATGATTTTTAACCCTGCTCAAATTAGTGACATTGGAGTGATTGGAGTCGACATTGGACAGTGGGAGACCATTTGTAAAATAATACAACCTGAGGATTAATTATTACTAGTAGACTCCATTGCCAAAATTAAGGATCGAGATAAGGTCTTTTCTTATAGCGTTTTCCAGTGGCTCCGTCAAAGGGTTCAAATCGATCTCTTAAGAGAGTATTCAGGACATCCCGTACATACACGTGCATAGCAGCAACCTAATTAATTAAGGTAAAATTATTAGTGAAGTCTGCGGATTAGGTATTAATTATGTTAGCTATTTAATTATATGAAGCATCTGTCAATAGTTTTTCACTTTTTCGTATTTTTGAAAGACTACCTAAACTGTCAATAGGTTCCTTATTTGAAGTCGTTACACAAATTTATAAGAAAAACTTGGAAAACAAAATTGATTTCAAAGAATTGTTTCTTATACGATACACAATATATATTTAGTTAATTAATCATGTGATATGGTTGATTCTAGAGCAGAACTTCGTTTTCAAAAAAACAAAAAAAAACAAAGTTTTATTTTCTACAAAATTGACAAATGTTTTCGATCATTGGAAAAATTGACAAATGTTTTCGATCATTGGAACCACAAATTCTTTAGATTACCAATAGAATATCCAAATTGCAAAAAAATCATCTCAATCGGAGATAATTTAGCAATTTAATCAACATATGCATTCAACTTTTGATATATACAGTCGTATGTCCGGTATAATTTAAAATTTTCAATGTAGAAATTGAATTGTCAAGTCATCTCTGATTAGGTTGATTTAAATGTATAATCTTTATACATTAATCTACACAATGAATAATTTTAATATTCGAATAATTTTGTCAATTTTGTGAAATTCAAAGCTCCGCTTTATTCTTTTCAAAGTGAAGATGTGCTTTAGATAAAAACTATATATATTCCAAGTATATATGCATGAAAACAACCTCTTAAAACGGGAGAGTCATCAAGTTGAGTACATGCACGTAAGGGAAAATTATTCAGCACACAGTGCACTTGCACTATCATGTGTCACTTGTGTATTGTCAATTTTACCCTCATACTTCACAACCAAGAATGGATTGGAACTCCGGCAACACGTACCTTCCGAATGCGTACACGTCTGACTCCATGGTGGCTACGCTGCTGGATTGGAACTTCGGCGACATGTACCCTCTCCCCTTACGATAAATTGCGCCAGTTTCGTGTCATGGATCCGGCCAGTTTCTTCATTTATTTTGAGGAGTTTGGAGTCGAGTCGGCTTAAGTCAAGAAGTCAACCTCGCCGTTCTGAAATGGCATATCCGGGCGTGGTAGATGGGCTTGGTGACCAGAACGCGGTTGCCGAGGAGGAGGCTGGTGCAGTAGGCGATATCGTAGTTGGTGAGGCCGACCTTGAGGCCGTAGTGGGGGAGCACGTGAGGCTAGGCGGAGGCAAGGACGAGGTCGCCGATGATGGTGGCGGAGACGATCTGAGCGACAATGTCCTCTGCTAGTGAAACAAACAATGAAGCGGTTTACCGATTTCTCGGAGTACTGTACTTGTGCGAGGAAGGCTATGAGGGTTATATCGTAAAAGAAATAACTTTTTTAATTCTGATACAAATATAAATTTATTTTTCAGTTTAACTTGAGCCAATAAGAACATGTCACGTGAACTCAATACCTTCTGTGCACGTAAGTATTAAGGATGATTATTCGTTGCCCAGTAATGGGCGAGTTGTAGGGTCGCTGACGTGACAATGTCATAAGGCCCAGCCAATCAGAAGCCAAACATCTAAAATTATCTACACCAATAACCCCTGCAAATGGCCTGAAATTCCACTTCTATTCTTCAAGTCCTCTACTATTAGCCGGGTCTTATGAAAACAATTTAAAGCAGCCCTACCCAATAACTTCTCCCAGTAATGGGGCAGCGGGCAGCCATTGCTACCATGTCTGACGTGGCTCTATCAGAATTAAACACCTGTTCTTTTTATTTTTTCGACTGATATTTTTTTTGACGAAAAAAATTATTCATTATAAAACTTTTATGATTTGAATAATACATACACAACTGACAAACAACTCTTAAATTTTCTAAGTAAAAATTAGTCAGAGTAAATACTACTCTTTAAATCTATTAAACTCATTTATCTCAAACTTATTGGAATCTCAAGTAGATCCCGAGAACCATACAAAGAAGAATTGTCATACCCATGAGCACTCAATTGTGAATAGTATGACAACCCTAATGAAACTCGTTTTCCACAAATGATATAGATAAGCGGACGACACCATCTCCAATATATTTACAGGTAAACTAGACCATCTGAATCTCAAACCTCAATCTTAAATAGCCCCTACATAGGCCTGAGTCTAGGCCCAACTCAGCTTCTTCAATCTTAAATTTTTTCAACTGCTTTTTTTTGCTTTGTACTTTGTTTATTCTTGAACGGAAATTGAGATCTGAAGAGAGGAAGAAGAAGCCGGCATCCGATTGAACTAAGTTTGATCAATTAGACGCAAAACAGAAGACGGGTTATTGCAATCTCAACCAGATGAGTCAAATCGAAAACAATTTATAATCTTATGATTCTCATTTTTCTGTTTTCGAGTTCGAAAATGAGTTTGCAAAAACTTCAAAATAGGCCATGATTGTCGAGGTCGTGCCTGTGATGTTGCTGGAATCGCATTACTGGTATAATACCCAAAGTGAATCGCATCATCACATTCAAAAGAAAAACAAGAAGATCTAAAGATGATGGGATTGATGGCTAATGGTGAAGAAGGAGAAGTTGAATGGTGGGATCATGGACTTGTTTTAAAAGGAAGAGAAAAGAGGGACAGGTGTTTGATTGTGGAAGAGTCACGTTGAGCAGCGGTAAGAATGGCTGGGCAGCGAAAAATAATCCTTGTATAAATTGTCAAAGTTCTTAGGTTTTTTTTTTTCAGAATACTTTTTAGATGCTTCAAAAAAAAAGCGACCTTTTTGTTTAAATTTGATTTAAGATTTCTAAAATATTTTATTTATGATTCGATGAAAGTTAAATTTTGCTTTTACTTATCTAATTTTAATTTTTGCATTTTAATTTTTTGAATTTAAAGTTGAAGATGAGATATGAATTACTTATCGTCTCATGTTCCGCTACGTCATTGGCTATTAGTCTTGCCGTTTATTGCTAGGATACAAATATTTGAGCAGGTTATGTTATCTCGATTGCTTAGTTTGTCTAGATTATGACTTTTTTCTTATGTTGTCCTTCAGTAGACAATCATGGTTGTATTTGTGACTATCTATTTTTATTAATGAGAACTGACGTCTTACGCGTTACGTATCCTTAAAAAAATAAATTTCTAAAATATTTTTATTCGATTATGGTACTTAACTAACTCATGATTTACAGTCTTTTTTTTAAAGGCAACGCGTGAGACGTCAATTCTCATTGATAAAAAGAGACAGATACAAATACAACGATGACTGCCTACTAAAGGGCAACGTAAGAAAAGAAGCCACAATCTAGACAGACTATGCAACTGAAATCACCTAACTTGCCAAAATATTTGTATCTTAGCAATAAGTATCAAGATCAGTAACCAATGACGTAGCAGAACATGAGACGATAAACAATTCATACCCCATGTTCAACTGTAAGTTCAAAATAAATTGAAAGGACCCGACCCCGATTTAGTTACTTAAACTGGAATTAAGCCCTAATGACTCTGCTAACCTTAGTTAATACTCACTAATTGACAGCCAATGTGGAGATCCAAAACTCAAAAGTCACGAAATATAGAAATTGTTCACATATAGGTTATATAGGTTCACTACCAAAATATACAATATATACAACTATTTTTGACATCAGAGAAGCTAGAAAAATTAAGCTGACTATATAAAGTAAAATACTAACTCATAGGATCAACCTTGGATCCTACGGTAGATACTGCTATGCCATGAATTGTGTGTGCACTCGACATCAAACGAACTATGCAAACTGGGCAATTTAAACCGAAAAGCCCAAGGAAAGACACATAAAATAATAAAAACTGTTAAAGTAAGTGAACAAAAATAATATTTCACTTTAAACTGAAAACTATAACTATTATGCCTTTCACCATAAAATATACGTAAAATGATGCGAGTCTAAAAGTATGATCATCCAGGTACTCTTGGGTATTATAAAATATATGGAGGCTACGACTTGGGTCAACCGACCTCAAGCCTTAATACTCCCCAGGTCAGGTCCCTGGCCCTTATGAGTGCTCTATAAATCCTCGGATCAAGTCTCTGGCCCTCCCGGAGTGTCTCGGGGATCAGCCGAAAAGCAGTGCATCGATGCATCAACTGTACTATGCTCTATGTAAAACCACATGATATGTGCCTCCAAATACAACGCATAATCGTAAATGCATAACTGTAAACTTTATAACTGCAAAAATACATAACTACAAATGTATAACTGAAGACTCACAAAACAACAGTGAAACTAAAGTGTCCACTCATAGTATTGTGTCGCAATTTCTACCAAGTTGTAGCCTGTCTGTCGGTATTTCTATACGTCTGACACTGGCTGCTAATACGTCATCCTGAAACAACGATTCATATTTAATAACTAATCGTCGAGAATAATATTGAATAACTAAGCTCATTCACCTAACGAGCAATACCGTCGAGAACATTGCATTCTTGAATATCATGCTTTCCGAACTTCTCACAAGCTTAATCTCAATTCTAATTTGTGAACTCTTAATTCTCTTTGAAAGTTGCAATACGTTCCTTAACGTTGCGCGACTCAAGGTTGAATCGACTTTCAATTCGACCGAACAATAAAATTATAAAAATATTTAATTAATATCCAATTAATCATACGTTTTAACTAACCATGTCTAAATCCATTCAATAACCTTATTATTGCATTCAGTATGTAATTACCAGTAAAACGACATAAAACTTTTGTTGAAATTCATTTTCGCCAGAGCGCAGCCGGCAGGGGAGGCACAACAGATTTGGTTTAATTTTTTGGCAACCCGAAGTTCATTATGCTCAAAATTACACAACAAACAACTTTCTCAACTACAACAAGGTCCAATTCATCCTCTAATTAGTCCAATTTACCTTGAAACTTTAATCCCCCAAAAATTTCAATCCTTTGATTCTCCTTGCTCCGGTCAAATTAGAATGTGTTCTTGGTGTCCTTAGCTTCATGGTGAGGAGAGCTTCAAAACCCAATAGGTTTCACAAGTTGATTTGGCCAAAAAAGTATTGACCCGAAACCTAAGTTTTCTGGTTCGATTTTGTCCTTCCCACCGCCGCCACGTCTAGAATTATGGTTGAAGATGTTGGGGGAAAAGATAGAGGAGGTCTTGGTGGTCATTTTAACACCAAGTTTGTCCATTTTGGTGGCCAGCTAAGGAACGCCGCTGGTGAAGTCGACGGAGAGGAGGAGAGAATCATGTGGTAGAGAGAGGGGGAGAGAAGAGAGAGAAGAAAAAAAAAACTGACTGAAATGGAAAGTGTTGACTTTCTATTTTCAGAAAGTCGTACTTATACTTGCAAGTTGCAACTAATTTAAATTTCGTAAAATCGTACAAAACTCTCGCTGACCGTAATTTCTCCGTCGTAGCTCCGATTTAAACACTTGACGTGACTACGATCTCGTCTCGATAAACTCTAAAACTTTCCTCAATAAATTTTTCTGAAATAGAAAGTCATATTTATACTTGTCCATTTACGACTATTACATTTCCGATGAACTTCTGCTGATTATAACTTTCTTGTCATAACTATGTTTTCAGCATTCTTCGCGTCTACAGACCCATCTTGACAATTTCTATGACTTCCACCTGAAGTCAAGCAACTTCAAAAATTTAATAAAATGTCAACTAAAAAACTCTCAATAATTACCGACGGTGACAAAACTAACCAGCTTTCTTAATTAACCTTAAATAAATCATAAAAAGAAATTCCTCGGGACAGGTTGTTATAATACAAACCAGATTAACTAATAGTTCAAACAAATGAAATAAACTGGAAGCAAAGCATAATTATACAAATATGGGGACCGTCCCCTATTCTGGAGATGTTGGACTCTCCACCACATCTTTACCTCCCTGCTCGAGGTCCTTCTCCAAGTTCCCGGAATCCACCTGTCCTCCTGCCATGGCTCTGAAAGCTGAGGTCCTCCAAGCCCATATCAAAGTGGGCTCTGGTTCCATCACTGCCAGCACTAGAGCTAGCTCTATAGGCACACTCTTCGGCCAAATCACACCGATCTCCATACCAGAGCCTTTGCCTTTCCTTGTTTTCTTTTTTCTACTCCGAAACCTTTATAAAGTGTCTCGGGTTCTCTTCCCCTCTCTCATCTAGGGTAATCCTCTTGGCCTTATTCTTTGACCCGACAGGACGACCACATTTCGCTTTCTTCGCTGGAGATTTCAATAGCAGACCATTCTTCTATGGGATAGCCAACTCTGAACATAGAGCAAGTATAGGCCCAAATTTATGTATGTTGGATTGCTTCGACTGTTTCACAATCATTAAAGCATATTTAGTGCTCATGCGCTTTGAAACAACCTCCCGCGATGTAATCACCAAAGGAGAGCTCCTTAGGAATGCATCCACAGACGCAAAAGCCTCAGGGGTCAACCCCGAAACTTTGAACAGCAGAGGACTAGTTGGCATACTTGAATGTGTAACATACAAAGAAGAGTTAGGGTTATGGTTAGGTAATGGTACCCGAGTCTCCTCTGCCTGCTAATCCATGCATGGCGAAACATGCGTTTCCCCAAAAAAAGTTGTTGCCGATTCAAGGACCACATTCTTTGAAATATTCGGTTCTCTAATGCACCCAAATTTGGGATGTTCCAAGAGCCCACAAATGCCACAGTAACCTTGCAATCGTTCGTACTTGAATTTCAATTTAGCTGTAACTCTTGGTTCAAATTCAAACTCTCTAGCAACAAACGGTTGCCAAACCCTAGATTGAATCGGATGCCGAATCCGATCGAGCCACACCTTGTCTAAAGAACAGCTCACATAGTCATTTGTAAATTCCTATAACATTTGCGACCATACGCATCGCGTTCCTCATAAAAACAATTGGTTCAAGACCAAGAATAACAACCCAGACTGGCAATTAAAGCAAAGGGACATCTATAGGATTTCCACGACCATTAAAACGAGCCATGGCAAGAGAGGCCTTTCCATAAAACCATGGACCTCCATTGAGAGTGCGTTCATCCTCCTTTGAAAACTACAGTAGAAGCTGATCTTCCACCGGTCTAACTAAAAAGCGGCGACCAAGTCCCCACAAGGATGCAAGAGAACCCGCAGCGGCTTGAGTATTAGTTTTTCCTTTCACCGAAAGCAAGCAAGCTACGACAAATGTGTGATTTGACACACTGATAGTGCCACGCACCCTAAAGGACGTGCAGCCTTCGTCGACAAGTGATAAGGTTGTTCTCATCTGTTCAGCCATTTGATCTGTCATGGCAGAGGAGCTGAGACAACGAGTTTTCTTAGAAAATAACCTAGGAGAAGGCGGCTAGGGTTTCTTTGCCAAGAGTCAATCCTATTAGATTCCTTTGTAATTCTCATTGCAAACATAGCTCACAATTTACACTTCAATGCCTCTCATCTCTAGTTTTGATTTCATTAACTACCGTTATTCATGATGTTCCTTTTGCTAAATTCAGTATCTCTTTATGTACCCGTTCCAAGCTTTACCTTTTAAATTTTGGTACGTGTTTATAATATTACTGTAATTTTGGACTAAGATGAGGTCTACAATTCCCCAATAAAATGTAACTTCTTGACTCTTGACCTGCGTACTTTCTGGGATCCTTCTCACCGTATAGGAAATTCCTCTACCATCACAAACTTACATTGTACTTTTCCTTACGCAAGAGTACAAGACATTATGCAGCATCATGTGCTGTGACTTTTCATTCTCTAACACCTCCAACTATCTCTCTGTATACATCATTCTACCTTGACTTTCACAGTTTTGCCAAACAAAAGAAAGATTACAGAGAGAAATAAAAGATAGCAAACAATTAAACAGCCACTTCGTTTGACACGTATTCTGGTGTTTTTGGCCTATAAATACCAACATGGGTGCTCATATTTCCGAATCTCCACGGAACAACTATGGCCAGGATGAGGTCCTCTCTCTGGCAATTTTGCATCCTTTCATTCTTGCTTTCTTATGGTGTTGTGGAGCTTGAATCTTCCCACCATGTCTATCCAAATCTTCAAACCTCTGAGCTAACCTCAACACACACTGCTAAAGATCCTTACAGAACTGGTTATCATTTCCAGCCTCTCAAGAACTGGATCAATGGTATGCTCATCTTTCAAAGTTATCTTTGATTTTTCTCCCACTTTTTCAGTTTACTTTTCATTTGGACTGCCCTTGTCTTGGTATATTAATTGTCTACAACTCTTAACAAGTTTGCTCCTTTTTGTTTCACATTGTACTTGTTCTAATCGTGGAAATGGACAAATTGGCTTCTTTGCAACTCACAGATCCAAATGGTTAGTTTCTTTAATCTTCTCATTTATTAGATTTGTTTCTACGGTTGGTTTTATTATATAAACTACATGTACTTTTTGGACTTTACATCGGTGCTTGGTTCTCACCTTATATTTTTATGAAAGTGGTGGAGGCATTGATGTGATGTTGTCACGCACTACTTATGCTTCGGGCAACTGGTTGTTTTATTAATAGCCACAGCTTTTGCTAAAGTCTTGCCCATTGATATTTGATTTCAGGACCAATGATCTACAAGGGAATTTACCACCTTTTCTATCAATGGAATCCCAAAGGTGTAGTGTGGGGCAACATTGTATGGGCTCACTCCACTTCGACCGATCTTGTTAACTGGTTTCCACATGACCCTGCTATCTACCCGTCACAGCTGTCAGATATTAAAGGATGTTGGTCAGGCTCCGCAACGATCCTCCCTTCCGGCAAGCCGGCAATGCTCTACACCGGAATCAATCCCCAAAACCAGCAAGTTCAAAACTTGGCCTTCCCCAAAAATTTATCCGACCCATTTCTTAAGGAATGGGTTAAAATCCCACAGAACCCTCTAATGGCCCCAACTCAAGCTAACCAGATCAATGCTAGCTCATTTAGGGATCCAACCACTGCTTGGCTGGGGCCGGATAAGAGATGGAGGTTGATCATCGGAAGCAAAAGGGACCAAAGAGGATTAGCTATCCTCTACAGAAGCAAAGACTTCCTATATTGGACCAAGGCTAAACACCCACTTCATTCAGCAAAGAAAGTTGGAATGTGGGAGTGTCCAGATTTTTTTCCAGTTTCAAAAAGTAGTATGCTAGGCATCGACACATCCACATATGGTCCTGACGTTAAGCATGTTCTCAAGGTTAGCTTGGACAATACTAGAAAGGAGTACTACACAATTGGTTCATATGATCTCAAAAAAGATAGATATTTTCCGGACGAGGGATCAGTGGAGAGTGACTCCGGTTTGAGATACGATTACGGAAAGTTTTATGCTTCAAAAACCTTCTTTGACAGTGCTAAGAACCGGAGGATATTATGGGGTTGGATTAATGAATCCTCAAGTGTTGATGGTGACGTCAAGAAAGGATGGTCTGGACTCCAGGTATTTTTCTAGCTTTTGCATATTAAAATAAACATCAAACTATGAATTATTTGGTCAATGGTGTAGACCAGCCAATGGTTTTTTTATTGGAGTAGAATAGTCTTCATTGAGTTGGCTTATAATTAAGCATCTCTGGCAACTGTTGCAGGCCATTCCAAGGACCATTGTGCTTGACAAGTCTGGGAAACAATTAGTACAATGGCCCGTTGTAGAACTTGAAAAGCTGAGAACAGAAGAGGTCAAGTTACAAAACATACTGCTCAAGGGGGGATCTCTTCATCATTTACTTGGTGTCACACCTGCACAGGTAATATTCATTACCTTTTGTTCTTGATTTTAGCTTTTTGTTAAGTTTGGGATAATGACTTTTCGCCACGTATTAGTAAAAAACAGTGAATAATACATTTCACTTCATTCGAGTAACTCTTTGTTGTCTTTTTTTAGTTTTTATATTTACCTTAGTTATCTTTGTTTTACAGGTTGATGTTGATATTACATTTGAGATTAATAATTTCAAGAAAGCAGAAGTGTTCGATCCAAGTTGGACTAGTGCACAACTCCTGTGCAGCAAAATGGGCGCCTCAGTTAAAGGTGGTCTTGGACCCTTTGGGTTGTTTGTTTTGGCTTCCGACGGCTTGAAAGAAAACACAGCAATTTTCTATAGAATTTTCAAATCTGACAACAATGGCACCAAATATGTGGTACTTATGTGCAGTGACCAAAGCAGGTTTCTTTTTGCTCTCAGTCACTCTCTAACCATCCACATATAACCACGCTTCAACTATATATATTCATTTGTTTTGATTTATTATTTTGTAGGTCTTCATTAAATTTGGATAATGATATGACCACTTATGGGGCATTTGTCAACGTAAATCCTCTTCGCGAGAAGTTATCACTAAGGAGTTTGGTAAGTTTTTGTTTTTTTATACAATCAGGACTTTCACATCCTTCCACTTTAAAAGTCTTTCCAATTATAAAAGAGTCCCATTAGAAAATTCATCTTGTCAGAATCTGTACATATCATCTTTTGAAACTTGACCACAAAACTATGCCTTCTTGAACTTCTCCTCTTACTTGTATGATTTGATTTAAAAAGAAGAAGAAAAACCAAGAATAGAGTAAAGTCACAAAAAAGTTTCAAATTTGTTTAAGTGCGAGTCTCTAAAGTCTACTTTTGATTATTAGTATTCTTTGATTTCACCTATGGAGTGACCATCAAACTTTTTTGAAGCTAAGACCTAATACAATTATGAAGTTGTGTGATTAAAAAGACTTAAATTTTTTCGTAATGCATAAGATAGAAGTATAACGCATGTTTTAGGACCACTCGGTGGATATCACATAAATTTTCATAAATAAAATGGTCCTAAATTCAAAAGAAGTGTTTCTTTACCCTCAATCAAAATCATTCCCTGAATTATGATGACTTCGATAAAGGCTAGAGGTGTAGCGGTGACATATGCAAATTCCATCCCCATTTTCCCATATGCTTCCAATTCCATAGGATATGCCGGAAGCTAGGGACCTTTCTCCATATGTCCTTGACACATAGTTGCATTTGTGGCTCTTCATGCATTCTTTTCTTTATATATACCCAATCGGTGATAATAGTTCAATTGTGCACTTGAAATATGTCGCAGGTTGATCACTCTATAGTGGAGAGTTTTGGTGGAGAAGGAAAGGCGTGCATAACAGCTAGGGTTTATCCCACATTGGCCGTTAATAATGATGCCCGTTTATTTGCTTTCAATTATGGAAGTGAGAGCGTCAAAATAGCAGGAAGTGCATGGAGCATGAAAACTGCTCAAATCAGTTGAGCAAAATGTGAAGAGCGAGTGGACGAGTACTATTGGCAAGATATGAGAAAAAACACGTAGAGGTTGCTGATTTTTTTATGTGATTTTCAATAAATATGCCTCTTGAGTATTGAGTATGCCATTGATTGATGTGATAGCAAAATAAACTTTGTCCGCGCCAGTTTTATGTGCTGCAATTCTCAATGTATGTGTACAAAATGGTCAAACTATAGAGTAATAAAAGGGAAAATTAGTGGGTGCAAAATAGTGTACTTGTACTAGTATACTGATCCGGTATTTAATTCGTTTTCTATATTTAATTTATTGTTATTATTTGAGTAATTTAATTATGTTTATTGTTTTAATAAGTTTTGTAGAGAAATAAAGAAGAATGAGATAAAAGAAAGATTTCTAACTCAATACGGAGAAAAAAAGGATTTATGTGCAAATAAAGAAGCTTAGACCAATAAGGATTTGAATAAATCAAACCAAGGAGTATATAAACTCATCTTAAGGTTTTGGAAAGGGGAATCAACATTTTGGGGAGCATAATTTCGAGCAAGGAGAGAGCAAGCCGCAGAATGAGACTAGCCCGTTCAGCCTATCTAGTTTCGACGTGTCGAAGATATTCTCGACCCGTCGAATTCTGGCCGATCAGAATTCTTCTTCGTCTCGTTTGTTTGTATCAACTCCATGAATTGTTTTAATTTTTTTACTATGATTTCTAATAGCTAAACTTATTGTTAAGAGGCTGCTTGAAGCCCCGTACATGAAGTATTTTTAATGCATACACTTTAACCTAGTTTTGCATATTCTTTAAATGCGGTTTCTTTCTCTAAATGACTCACCGTATGAATTTTTGTGTGTTTACTTTGGTGCACAACTTAGTATGCATGCTAGAATTCTATTGTCATGAGATACAGACGATTGAAGATAATTTCTTCTACTGAATTTTCTATAGTGATACACTGATTTTACCGTCAGGAGATTGAAATCCATAGGTCTAGCAAGACACGCCCATAGTGTACTTGTGAACCCTTGTAGCTTCTCAAACATTTGCTAGAACTTAATGCTTTCTTCTTTGTAAACCTTGGGGTCCATGACTATGGGTTCATAGAGGGATATATGTAGGGGAGGTCCATGACAAACATGCATAAGGATTAGATAATGTGATGTGGTTGTAACGATCAACTCTTTCTGAAAACTTTCATTCATTGGGTATGTGCATTAGATTAAGTATGTGTTAGAAAGATGGAATGACGGTGGTTGATTGCGTGCTTCTCAACTCACTCATCATATAGTCTAAACTCTTTGCATACATAATCATATTTACTTCCAGCATTTATTTTTTGCAGTATCTGCAAGTTAGACAATCCAGGTCGATAACCAAAACAACTCCAAATACCCTTAAATTTGGTATGGTAGTCCGCCACTAAGTTTAGTATATTGTGTTAAATTTTCGTAGCTTTTAGAGTAGTTTAGCTTAGGTTCGTAGTGTCATTAGTGTACCGTGGTCAAGTTTGTCAGTATTTTAGTCTAGTGTTAGGATTCAGTTTCACCAACTTCTTGTGTTCGATAGCCCTTATAATTAACTATTACAATGATATATCTTGGTTTAAAATAAGGTATCTTTGAGAGGTGGTTCTCCACTCATAAAATTTTGGCGTTGTTGCCTAGGAATTGCTTAATTCTAAGTCCTAATAGAGTCCTTAATTTTCGGTTTTGTTTTGTTTAGTTTTCTTTTTCTTTTGAGTCTTATTGTTTCTTCCGTGTGCATGAGAATTGTGTATGCGTACTAGACACACTAACAACGTTAAGCCATTATTACTTGATGCAGAGATTAAACGCTCAGAAAAGTAAAATAGAAAGCAGCAGAGACAACGGTCTATGAGTGTAAATAGTGGGGGTGAACCATCTGAGCAAGAAAGACATTCAGGCTCAGAGTCTGAGTTTGAGGAAGAACAAAATATTTCAATACCACCACCATCACCAAGAAGAATGGCAAACACAACCAAGTTGAGAGAGTTCTTTATACCGGGTATAGTGTAACAGATTCACCAATCGTTCTACCAGAGAATTTGAGGGCTTACTCTATTCCTCTATCACTTATATCGAATCTGCCACACTTCAGAGGAACGCCTTCTGAAGACCTCCAGGATCATCTCAATGAGTTCACAACTTTGTGCAGAATCCAGAAATCAGCAAATGTAGAGGAAGACATTGTGAAGCTCATCTTATTTTCATTTTCTCTAAAGGAGCAAGAAAATGCATGGTACAATTATTTAGCTCCTTTATCTATTAACATATGGGAGAAGATGTGTGTTGCATTCATGAAAGAATTCTATTATGCTTCCCGTATCAAGAATTTGAAGAAGCAAATAAGCACATTCAGGCATAAAGATGGAGATGAATTACATGAAGCTTGGAGTCAATTTAAGGGTCTTCTTCGACAATGCCTTCATCATAAGTTTGACATTAACACTCAAATGAAGTTCTTCTATGAAGGACTTGATTATTTTAACAGGTCAAAACTTGATTCAGCTTTTGAGGAAAATTTGTGGAATATGACTGGAACAGAAGCCAATGAAGTTGTTAAGAACCAAGCAGAAAATTCAAGGCAATTTCAGTCAAGGAATAGATCCATGGGAGCAAGTAGAAGATCTCTCAACGTAGTCACAATCGATGGAGCCATGAAAAAAAAATTAAGCTCTATGGAGAATGATATTGCTCTGATTGCTAGTAGTCTGAAAGTGGCCAAGAAGACAATAGTTGCTGGAGTTTAGGTTGTGTGCACTATATGTTTCGCTACAGATCATCTAGCAGAAGATTTTCCAAAGTTCAGAGAAGATGAGGAAGTCAATCAAGAGGAAGAAGAGGAGAATTACTTCCAGAGGCAGCCCAACACCTATGGTGGGAATAAAAACCATCCACTGTTGAGTTATAGAAGCAACAATGTGCTAAATCCCCCTAACGTTCCACTGAATTTTCAGCCAAGGCAGCCTACAGAAGATGGCCAACAGTTTGGCCAGAGGCGTATTCCTCAACAACAACAAGCTCCAGCTCAAACATCAACAAGAATTTCAACTTTGGAAACCATGATGCAACAAATGATGTTTGACAACAAGAAAGAACGAGAGGAAAGTAGTGCTTTCTCCAAAAGATCAAGGTCACAACTCAGCAACAAGGAAAAACAATCGATTTGCTAGAGAGGCAAGTAAGCCAAATTCAGTAAACACTTGCTCAAGCTAACCCAGGAGGTCTTCCTAGCAACACTCTTCCCAATCCCAAGGGGCAATATGAGGCCCATGCTATGATTTTGAAGAATGGGAAAGTGTTGGATGCAAAACCAGAGGTCAAGAAGCTGAGAAGAAAGTGGGAAGAGTCGATATTAGAGCAAATTGTGCCTGATAAGCCATTGAAAGTCAGTTTAGGAACCCCAACTCAATCCATTGAGAAAATCCCTCAACCTGTTGAGAATGCACCTGAAATAAAAATTGTGCTGAAATCGATACTAGCTCAAGTATGTCTCTCACCTTCACTTTTGATTACCACTAAAATACCTTTTTCTAGCAGATAGAGGAAGCAAGGGAAGGAGGAAAAACACAAGGAGATCCTTGATATCTTTAAGAAAGCTGGGGTGAACATTCCATTGCTAGATGTGATCAAGCAAATTCCACAATAAGCAAAATTCCTCAAGAACTTGTGCACTACAAAGAGAAAATTCAAAGGAACTGAAACAGTTGCCTTAAGTGAGAGAGTACCTACGGTTCTTCAAAGGATGATACCACCAAAGCTTGGTGGTTCAAGACGTTTTACTATTCCATGCATAATTGGTGATCACTGGTTTGATGGTGCTCTTCTTGATTTAGGTGTTTCCATAAATTTAATGCCATATATTGTGTATGATAGGATGAATATAGGAGAACTTATGCCTACCAGGATAACTATTAAACTCTCTGATAGATCTAACTGTTACCCTAGAGGCATTATAGAAGATGTGCTAGTGCAGCCAGTAGACTTCTTTAAGTTAGAGATGGAAGGTGAATAAGTGCCTTCTGAGATACCGCTGATTCTTGGGAGACCGTTTTTGCGAACGACTCGTTTTAAGATTCATTGTTATGAAGGTTCACTTAGCATGGAAGTGGTGGGAGAGAAGATCTAATTCAACATTTTTGAATCCCTCAAGCACCCAAATGGTGACGATATGTTTATGACGGATAGGTTTTGGACAGTGGCAATGCATCGACCGGTCAAAATTTTCCTCCAGAAAATTTTTGACTTGTCGAATTTGAGTCTGTTTTCGAAATTGCTTCTGCTGAAGATCTTGAGATGGAAGAAGAATACTACGCAATGGAAGAGGCATTTGAATCAATGCCAAGCATGAAAGTTAAGCCTTCTAAACCAATCCCTCTTCCAGTTTCAACTGACGTTCTTGCTCCATCTATTCAGGCAACGCCCGATTTAGAACTTAAACCTCTGCCTGAGCATTTGAAGTATGCTTTTCTTGGTGACGGTGAAACTTTACAGGACATAATTTCTTCAAAGCTTTCGAAATTGCAAGAGGAGAAACTCTTGATTGTTCTTAGGGAATATAAGTACGCAATTGGCTGGATAGTAGCAGATATCAAGGGAATTTGCCTTACTTTGTGTACTCACAGGATACATTTTGAGGAGGGAGCTAAGCCAACCAGAGAAGCTCAACATCGACTCGAGCCTCCCATGATGGAAATTGTCAAGAAAAAAAGTGATCAAACTCCGCGATGCAGGTATAATTTATGCTATTTCTAACAGCAAATGGGTTAGTCCTGTGCAGGTAGTACCGAAACATTCTGGAATAACAGTGGTGAAGAACTATGAGAATGTGTTGGTGCCTCAACGAGTGCAAACAGGATGGAGAGTGTGCATTGATTATCGCAAGCTCAATGCCACCACAAGAAAAGATCACTTTCCACTGCCATTTATTGATCAGATGTTGGAGAGGTTGGCAGGTCGTGCATATTACTGTTTCTTGGATGGTTATTCAGGATATAACCAAATAGCCATACACAAGGATGATCAGGAAAAGACCACCTTCACCTACCCCTACGACACATTTGCTTATCGGAGGATGCCATTTGGCTTATGCAATGTGTTTGCAACATTTTAAAGATGCATGATGAGTATCTTTTCAGACATGGTCGAAAAAATCATTGAGGCATTTATGGATGATTTTTCGGTATTTGGTGATTTTTTTGACATGTGTCTACATCATTTATCTATGGTCTTGGAACATTGTGTGAAAACTAACCTTATACTTAACTGGGAAAAATGTCACTTTATGGTGGAGCAGAGTATAGTTTTAGGGCATGTCATTTCTCCTAGAGGAATTTAGGTAGACAAAGCTAAAGTGGATATTGTGCGTACTTTACCACCTCCTTCCACTTTGAAGGAGGTGAGATATTTTATTGGACAGGATTTTATCGCAGGTTTATCAAAGATTTCTACAAGATAGCTAGACCCTTATGTGTATTGCTCCAGAAGGATGTGGCATTCAATTTCACCGAGGAATGTCTACAAGCCTTTAATAAGCTCAAGGAGTTGTTGATTACAGCTCCCATCATACAAGCACCGGATTGGAGTCTACCATTTGAGCTTATGTGTGATGCTTCCGACTATATTGTTAGCGCCGTTCTTGGCCAACAACCACATAGACTTCCACATGTCATCTATTATGCCTCCAAGACTTTGATTGATGCACAATTGAACTATTCAACTACTGAAAAGGAGCTCTTAGCAGTTGTTTTTGCTCTTGAAAAGTTTAGTTCTTACTTGTTAGGAACTAAAGTTATCATATTTTCTGACTATGCTGCTTTGAGATATTTGATGACTAAACAAAATGCCAAACCTAGATTGATTCAATGGATGCTCTTGCTATAAGAGTTTGACATTGAGATCAAAGACAAGAAGGAATCTGAGAATGTGGTGGCGGATCACTTGAGTAGACTCACCCATGGTTCCAACGTAGAAGAGGATAATCTTCCTCTCAGAGATAGCTTTCCGGATGAACAACTCCTTGTTCTTCAATATATGGTTCCACGGTATGCCGACATTGTTAATTACAAAATGCGTAAGTGCATTCCACCAAATTTCAGCAGAGCTCAGAAAGACAAACTGGTCAAGGAAGCTAGGTATTACAAACTGGTCAAGGAAGCTAGGTCTTTGAGCAGAGCTCAGAAAGACCAAATGCCTCAACACCCTATTTTTGTTGTAGAAATATTTGATGTGTGGGGTATTGACTTTATGGGACCATTCCCTAACTCCCAAGATTATTTGTATATTCTTCTTGCTGTGGATTATGTTTCTAAGTGGGTGGAAGCTAAAGCCACCTGCACTAATGATGCTAAGGTTATTCTTTGTTTTTTGAAAGAAATTTTTGCTAGATTTGGAACACTTAGATGCATTATCAACGATGGAGGATCTCATTTTTGCAATAGGACCTTTGATGCTTTGCTTTGGAAGTACAGTGTAACACATTAGGTGGCAACACCTTATCATCCTCCAACCAGCGGGCAAGTGGAGGTGTCAATTAGAGAGATCAAGCAAATCATTGAGAAGAGAGTTGGGCCAACCTGGAAAGATCGGAGTCAACGCCTTGATGAAGCGTTGTGGGCTTACAGGATAGCATATAATACACCTATTGGATTGTCTCCTTATAAGTTGGTGTATGAGAAAGCTTGTCATCTTTCGGTGGAATTGGAGCACAATGCATATTGGGATGTCAAGAAGTTTAATTTTGACATAGATGATGCAGGTCTGCATAGGAAGTTGTAGCTGAATGAACTTGATGAGATTAAGCACAATGCCTATGGGTCCAACATGATTTACAGGAAATGTCTAAAGCTTTTCGTGACCGGAATATTAAGAGAAAATAATTTGTTGTTGGTAAAAAAGTTTTACTCTTTAGTAGTTGTCTACGCTTATTTTCAGGTAAGCTCAAAAGTAGATGGACTAGACCTTATGTTATCACTAATGTTTACCATCATGGTGCTATAGAGATTGTGAGTTCCAAAACAGGGAAGACATTTAAAGTGAATGGACATCGACTCAAGTCATTCTATGAGTCATTTGTGGAGCATGTCTTTGAGGATGCAAACCTTGGAGACGCGGCTCCTTGTGTGGATTAATGAGATTTTCCGTCTAGCTGAAGATGTTAAACTTAGTGCTACTTAGGAGGTAACCTATGTGGATGGAGAAGCTGGCGACCAGATTTGATTTCTTATCCCTTCTCCTTTACTTTGTTTTTCTACATGTTTAGTTTAATTTGTGATGTGTTATGTGTCTCATTCCATGCTTGTTTGATGTATTGCATGCTTTAATTTTGTTTTACATTGAGGACAATACAAATTTCAAGTGTGGGGTGGGGTTTATATCATATCCTTAGCATCTATGTATAAAGTTTTTATTTTTTTGGTGTTATGTCTGAACTGTTCAGTGTACTGACTTGTGTAATTTATTTGAGATAGCTACAGGTCTAGGAAAATTCTGAAATTTTTAGAAAATGTTTATAAATATGTCTAGTTTATTATCATAAAATTTTAGCTCATTCTGATGTGTAATTAATTATGTGTAAATTATGCAAGTGGAGTTGCGCAGTACAGGTTACCCATTTCGATCCATCGAGAACATCCTTTGGGAAATTTTTGACCGGTCGAAAGTTTTTAGGTTTTTTATGATTTATCAATATTGATTTTCGACCCGTCAAGGAATTTCCTCGACCTATCAAATTTTGTGAAATTTTTGGACAGGAGCATGGCTTCGACCTGTAGAGGAATTCCTCGACCCGTCGAAGCCTTAGGGGGTCTTTTCCGATGACTAGTTCGTCGTGGAAGGGTTTCTTCGCCCAATTTTGGTATTTTTGAGTTTTTCTTTGTTTTTCTTGTGTGTTTTAGTGTCTTATGTGAAAAACAAAATATAAAAATCAAGTGTCCAGAAAAGCAACACAAAACGAGTCTTTTGAGTTATGTTTTGAGTCTTAGGAGTCCTTAACTAGTCCATGATGTGATTATATCTTCCAAAATTGTGACTAAAAGATGATCATGTTATATGATTTTCTTTGGTTAATATTGATTTATGGTACATATGAGAATATGTATTGGAGGTAGAAACAAGTTAACATAGTACCGATTTTTGAGCATGCCTAAACTTTGTTGAGATTCATTGAATCCGTGAGCGATTGAGCGTATATGTGATATACATGCTTTCTTTATTGAGTGTCAATTGCTTGCCACATATTATGTTAATGGGCGCTAGAGATTACTAGAACTTGCTCTTGTGTTTTTCAAAGCTTATAGTTAATACATGTTTTGATTGAGGAAGTGATAAAGGCATTCAAGGGACACCACTATAGCCATATAAGCTTGTGTCCCCACTTTGTGTACATAAGTTATGCACACTTTAGTTAACCACTTTGAGCCTACATGTTTAAACTTTTTGTCATCACCCACGTAATTCTGACCTTGAACCTTAGAATAGTTATATCTTTACCTTTGTTCTAGGACTTAGTAGAGCTATACATGAGACAGGTATGTGAAGATGGCGACAATGGCGAAAGGTGATAACAAGAAATAAGTGTGGGGTATCAAGCTAATGTAAAAAAAAAAGAGAAAAAAAAACAGAAATAAAGAAAAAGTTGTAATGTCTTGCTTGATACTCGAGTCAATTGTTGAAGAAAAGAATGATGTGAAGGCCCAACAAGATGAAATCAGGCCACAATAGTGAAAAAGTTCATGGTTGTAAATTTGAAGAAGTCTCTTATTATTGGTGGTCTACTAGGTTCTAGAATTGTGTTTGTAATCTATACCCATTTATTCTTTAACCTATGAGCCAATACCCCATCATAACCTTTTGAAAGTTCTTTTGATCCTCAAGATGACATCCTTTGATCTGTGGAGATTAGTCACAAGAGTAAGCATATGGTTTGGTCCATTTGGCAAGTAATTGAGTTGAGTGAATACCTTAGACATACTTTGAGAGAAACACTTGTGAGAGTATATTTCTGTGAGGGTGAATCTTGACTTGTTTATTGCATGTTGCAGCTCCATCCACCATGATTATGTATTCGTCCTACATATTACACGTGTGTCATGCATTGAGATTAACTTTCGAAACTTTATGGAATGGGAGTGTGAAGTCACACTAATCTTGGTGTTGTAATTATGGAAGATTGCTGAGACAATATGTTAAGGGCGTTAGAGTCATGTAGTTAGAGTTATGTTGAGTTGTTTTAAGAGTTTTAGTTTAGTATATTGCTCGAGGACTAGCAAATGTCTAAGTGTGAGATATTTTGATAGTCGCATATTTATGCGTCTATTCGGTATTTAATTCGTTTCCTATATTTAGTTTATTGTTATTATTTGAGTAATTTAATTATGTTTATTGTTTTAATAGGTTTTGTGAAGAAATAAAGGAGACGGAGATAAAAGAATGATTCCTAGCTCAATACAGAGAAAAATAGGATTTATGTGCAAATAAAGAAGCTTAGACCAATAAGGATTTGAATAAATCAAACCAAGGAGTATATAAACTCATCTTAAGGTTTTGGAAAGGGGAATCAACATTTTGGGGAGCATAATTTCGAGCAAGGAGAGAACAAGCCGCAGAAGGAGACAAGCCCGTTCAGCTTGTCTAGTTTCGACTGGTCGAAGATATTCTCGACCCGTCGAATTCTGGCCGACCAGAATTCTTCTTCATCTCGTTTGTTTTTATCAAATCAATGAATTGTTTTGATTCTTTTACTATGACTTCTAGTAGCTAAACTTATTGTTAAGGGGCTGCTTGAAGCCCCGTACATGAAGTCTTTTTAATGCATACACTTTAACCTAATTTTGCATATTCTTTGAATGAGGTTTCTTTATCTAAATGACTCATCGTATGAATTTTTGTGTGTTTACTTTGGTGCACAACTTAGTATGCATGCTAGGATTCTATTGCCATGAGATACGAGCGACTGAAGATAATTTCTTCTACCGGATTCTCTATAGTGATACATTGAATTTACCGTTAGGAGATTGAAATCCATAGGTCTAACAAGACACGCCCATAGTGTACTTGTGAACCCTTGTAGCTTCTCAAACCTGATCTAGAACTTAATGCTTTCTTCTTTGTAAACCTTAGGGTCCATGACTATGGGTTCATAGAGGGATAAATGTAGGGGAGGTCCATGACAAACCTGTATAGGCATAAGGATTAGATAATAGGATGTGGTTGTAACGATCAAGTCTTTCTGGGAACTTTCATTCATTGGGTATGTGCATTAGGTTAAGTATGTGTTAGAAAGATGGAATGACAGTGGTGGATTGCGTGCTTCTTAACTCATTCTTCATATAGTCTAAACTCTTTGCCTACATAATCATATTTATTTCTAGCATTTATTTTCTGCAGTAGCTATAGCTTAGCCGATTCAGTTTGGTAACCAAAACAGCTTAGAATACTCTCAATTTTGGTGTGGTAGTCTATCTCTGAGTCTAGTATATTATGTTAAATTTTTGTAGCTTTTAGAGTAGTCTAGCTTAGGTTCATAGTGTCATTAGTGTACCGTGGTCGAGTCTATTAGCATTTTAGTCTAGTGTTAGGATTTAGTTTCACCAACTCCTTGTGTTCGATAACCCTTATAATTAAGTATTACAATGATACATTTTGATTGAAAATAAGGTATCTTTGAGGGGTGGTTCTCCACTAATCAGTGTCACACACCGATTGGTTCAAAATTAATTGAGAATTAATTTTCGGAAATTAAAATAAAGTAATTTTCGATTTTGCCCTCAAATTACTCTAGGCACCCAAGTATGCTCTCTGTCCTCAACCTCACCAGAGGTTTTCCGGCTAGAACCTCCGATCAGCAGTGTGTTCTCTTTGGCCAGTGACATCATCCCAAAAGGACCTCGTCCACAACCAACCACGTTCTTGGAGTTCTCACTCCTCAAGCTACTCGGCTCTGCCACTCCACCACATCTAGATCTCACCCAAATTCTTGGCTGTCTGTGAGTCGCTGGAGTCGCCAACCTCGCCACCTCTGTCGTCAAATGCCTATCTAGCTCGTTGATTAGAATCCCGACGATGCCAAATCACCTTTGAGTAATGGCCTCGATGATGTCAAATCTGAATCTCCAAACAGCGATTTGAATTTGCCGAATCAGCAGATTTTACTGGGAGTCTCGAGCTAGCTAGGGTTGTTATGGTGTGGGAGGCATAGTTTACATACAGGGTAGAACGATAATTTAACACAACATGCTGTGTGATGGATAGCTTCTCGTAATAAAAGTACGTATCAATACGATACACAGAGTCATATATACTATAACTAGCTGGGCACATTAAGGACATTACTGCCAGAATAATGACTATAGTCGACGACCAAAAGTCGTCGGCCTATTAGAAAATGTCGTCGGGTATAGTTATACCCGACGATAATTCGTCGGCTATAGCCTCGTCAGGAGAAGAGCGTCGGTAAAAATATAGCCGACGACTTTGTGGTTGTCGTCAGGTATAGTTTAGACTATACCTGATGACTCCAAAATCATGTCGTCGGCTATAGTATTTGAACGTCGTCGGCTATAGTATGAAACTGTAATTTTTATTAAACATTTTAGCTGACGAGTGGGACTAATGTCATCGGCTATAGTTGGTTTTCTGAAGAAAAAAATGTAGATTCTAGATTTCTATTCCCAGAACCTGCAATTGCACAATTTTATTTACACAATAGAAAACACGACATATTCACCAACAAACATCCTCACCAACAAAATACATATTCACCTACATTAGACCTACACTAAGGGTTATCCAAAACTATGTGATCGAAAACAGAGGCGTTGCCACCAGGAGCCCGCGGATCCTCCTGCAGCTGTAGAGCAGGAAAAAAGAACGGAAGTGGGGTCAGGATCGGGATTCCAGAAGCCTGAAGTTGTACAGTCAAATTCTAAAATCAGGATGCCAACGTAGTCTGATCGGGTAATCTCGCATGCTCCTTCTCCTCCATCCGTCTCCGAGTCTCTTCCATCTCCCTCTGATGCTCCGTCGCCTGCCTTTGAAGCTATTCCTGTAGCTGAGAAGCCCTGGAAATTTCTGACTTGCGTGAGAAACCAGGAGCGTTCTTCAAGACCCATTCGCTCATCTGTCCTAGACCCTTGCAGTAGTACGTAGGTGTTCCGTCGTGGTGGGAAAACCTCTTCCATGATCCTCGTCACTACCATCGGGTCAAATTGATCAATTTGAGAGATGACCCAGGGGAGGTCCTCATCTTGGGTCTCGGGCCATTGCTCTCTCACGATCTGAGTCAACACCTCCAGAGTCATCTCCTGCACTCTCGCCTAATTAACAAGGAAAAAAAATAACATATTAGTAAACATACGTTAAATTTTATAGAGAAAATACATATATAAGAAAATATATTAATTAAGTTATAAGGGCAAAAAACTTATGATATTTTCGAGGCATTGAGGATACGCTTTCTCTAACATATACTCCAACGGGGGGACTTCAGGGTGTTGGGCGGCCTCCGCTATCCAACCCGCAAAGGATCTAGAACTGGCATGATGGTTTTTCATATTTTTTCCCCGGTTCACCGCGTTTATTGCATAAATGGCATTGTTGGATAAACATATATCAAAACAAAATTAAGTAGAAAACTATTTTCACCAAATACGATTCAAGTAATTAAACACAAATATCATGTTGCATACCCCAAATTTTAGGTTGTTGAAGTGGGCGAGAAGCCATTGTCACTCGTACTCCTTATACATAAACTCACTAGGGATACCCCCACGGATGTTGCCGTGGTTCTTTCAGTGCTTTTTGAGCTCACTTTTCCACACCTTGTACCTATATTAATGCAACACAAATATTAGAAATTGACAATAAATGATCAACAAAATATATAACTTGATATATAAAATATAACTCAGATCCCATCACTTTTTTCTTTGCACGTCATTAGGCCGCGTGCATTTGACCTCCTCTGGCACAATAAACCACACATGTAAATGTATATATAAATGATAATATTTATATATTTATTTGGACTTAATTAATAAGGGTAGACATACATAATTAATGAATATATAATTAACTCATTGATATTACATTATTTACCATGTCCTTTACACACTGTGGCACGGAGGAGCAATCTGCCCACAAAATTGGGACTCTATCACGTATGACACTTCTTACTTGACCGGAGTACCTGCGTGCATTCTTTCCCAAAATTACTGATCCATCCTGCCTGGTCTCTATGACCACACTCCCACTGTCGTTGATCGTCCTCTCAAGTAGCTTGCCGGTGACGGAGCCTCTAGTTTTTTTTCCTTGTCTCTGGCGTCTGCTTCGGTTAAGACAAGGTAAAAGAATTAAAACATAAGCACCTAATTTAATATATAAATTATTAATAAGTTTGAAATTAAATAACTAAGGTTGTTAATATTTACCCAATTCTGATGTCGATGTGTTTGATTCCCTCGCACTATATAGAGGTGTATCAAACGACACATAGACGTATGCCTTTTCCGGAGTAGTAAAACCAAGCTGTCCTGAAAAAGGCACTCCCTGATCATCGAGAGCAGGTATGGCAGGTATCTCTCGGGGCAAGAAGATGTGAGCCGACGGACCACATACCCAGGCCGAGGAACTACCTAAAGCACCAGCCTTAGAGGAATGTGGAGTCTGAGCCGTAGAAGGAGAAAGCTCCGGCCAACGAATGTGTGGCATACAGACACGCGAAGGAAAGGGACATGTAGAGGCGGCCAGTGAGGGGTAGGAGGGGCCATCTTTGTTCCAGAGTCGCCTCGTGCTGGCAGGTCGGCGAGCCACTACATCTTGTTGCGGCGTCTGCCGAAGCAGTTCTAGGTGTCGAGAGGTCCTATGGCCGCTATAAGTGTTGTTGATAGAGGTAGATGATGAACTATCGTAGCTAGACCTGTTTCCTTTCTTAGATCCCTTAGAATTCTTCCGGCTTAACCAATTCATGATTCCTAAAATACAATTCACAATGCTAACACAAAATTCACAAAATCACCAAACAAATTCACAAATTCCCAAAATAAAAAAATTCACAAAATCACATCTCAAATTCACAAATTCACAAAATTCACAAAATCACAAAAATTCACAAAAATTCAAAAAATTCCCAAAAATTCACATAATCACAAAAAATCACAAAATCACATCTCAAATTCACATAACCCTAACCAGCCCTAATCTAATCCGAGAGAGAGAGAGAGAGAGGAGAGCGGTGGCGGCATTTCTGGGCGTGAAGAGACACATACCGATTAGGAATTTAGGGTTTTGTCCGGCTGTGAAAGTGGGCTTTAGGGATTTTTTTTAAAGTTGTTGGCTATAGTATTGCCGACGACATTATACATGAAGGTCGTCAGCTATAGTAACTATGGCTGACGACATAAGCCAATGTCGTCGGGTAAAGACCCTAATTTTTTTTAAAAAAATAATTAGGCTCATGTGAAAACAATTTTTCACAAATACTTCTTTAACTAATTAAAGAACATAATCAAACTAATCGCTATATTCAGAAGTGTAAAAAAACTTTACAAAAATAGACTCATGACCAACAAACACGTTTAACACAAATTCATGTTTAACCAAGGCTCATAATCAGAATCATCCCTCGAGTCTTCATCGGTGTCCGAACTAATTTCTAGTAATATATGCCGCTCCTCGTCAGCCAAGTCTTCGTTGTCTTCATTTGGATTAACATCAATAAGACTTACATCTGCTCGAGGAAGTCCAACCACACTACCGGATCTCACATTATTAAGGCGAATTGTAGAGGATTCAACAACACCAATAGCGTTCGGCTCATGGTATGCAGTAACTTCTTCATTATCTGTGGCCTCACCAAGTGTATCACCATTGTATATGTTTCTAGGAAAAATATAGTTGACTACTTTCCACACACCTTTGTGCACAAGATCATCAAGATAAAATAGTTGTTTTACCGATGTGGCAAAAACAAAATGGTCATCTTCATACCAGTTTGTAGCAGTATTCACCCAAAAAGACCATACTAATCGGTTCTTATGTTCCCAGGGTTAGTATCAAACCATCTACACTTAAACAAGTGCAGTGTCATGTCTTCCCCATATATTAGTTCAACCACTGAATGGAGAACGCCGTAATAGTCAATGTCATTCCGCCCACCATGCACCTTTACCCCAAAATTATGTTTTTTTCCATCTGTCGTCTTTATGTTGACATATAAATTGCACGCCATTGACCTTATACATCAGATAAACTCTTGAAGTTATCGGCTTCATCGCCAAAAGCCTCAATTCGTGTGACCAGTGTAGGTCACCATCGCATTGTACGTGGTTCATTTGAAAAAAATCACAACCATTAACTTTAAATATGAACATTGAAATTAATTTTTATATATAGAAGTAAATATCTATGTAGACGTACTCAGCCGCCAAAATAGTTTGCAAACACCCTATTGTGGTACTCAAGATCACCGACAACCGCAGGGCAGTATAGATGGATGTCTTTCCAGTATTAAACTTTTGGACAGTTAATCAATACCTATTAGTGGGCAATGACTAGCTCATATGGTTCCAACTGATATGACTTTGGCAACTATCCATATACTTCAACATCATTGGATAGGAGAGAAAGATTGAACTGTGGTTCATCTACCGGCATATGTTGTGGATGGTCCTCCAACGCTCCCAAATACAACTTGGTGTACGTTACACACTCGTGCACAAGATATGGTTCAGCTATACACCCTTCAGGTGCGGATTTATTAGCCACATTGTCTTTGTAGTCCCCCAGTTGTCTATCAAATTGTAAAGTGCATGTGATGATTATTGAAAAATATAATTATATAAAAACAGACTAAAAATTCAGATGTTGAATCGTACGTATCTTTCCATGAGATACATCCAAGTGTAGTGTATTGGACCAATAAGCAACAATTGTTCGGGAATATGGATCATCAGGTGAGACATGATGTCAAAGTTTTTTGGGAGAAATATCCTCTCAAATTTGCACAAGATAAAAATGATATCTTCTTTCATTGCCCTGAGGTCTGATTTTTTTCACTTCTCTAGTGCATAACTTCTGAAAGAATCTTGACAACGCTATTAACGGTTCCACCACCTAATAAGGCAGGTATAATCGAAGGAAAATATGAAAGAGATGTTGAAGCAGTATATGGCAGTCATGACTCTTTAATCCTTACATCTTATTGTCCTAGAAGTTAACACACCGGCCTATATTTCCTCCATAGCCTGAAGGATACTTAACATTACCCATCCACCTAAATTTTTTATTCTTTTGGTTAGGCTTGACGGTGTGAGGAGCTTGAGGTATTTTTTTTCTTCCATTCTCTCAACCACAAATATTTTCGGATACCATTCTTTTCAGATCAATGGGTGCCTTAGGGCCATCTTTAGTTTACCCCTCCTAATTCAGCATTGTGCCCACCACACTTTGGTACAAATTCTTCTCTATGTGCATGACATCTAGGTAGTGCTTGATCGGAAACTTAGACTAGTACGAGAGTTCCTAGAATATGCTTTTATGTGTCCAAAATTTATACATGTCGGGTCTGTCAGGTATTGCCGCCACTATATCAGGATGATTACTGAGCTGCCCAAAATCGTATTCATTCAGCACTTCCAAAATTTCCTCCTCTGTCCATCTCTTGGGTTGCACATCACTTTCTACAGTCCCATCAATTGCCTGATCATCCTCCGGCCATGAGTGATCAAGTTCAAGCCAACAACGGTGACGCATCTGCACAATCTTCCTGCAATGAAGTTTGCCGTAATCAACTGTCATGCACTCTGGACAAGACATGTATTCCCTGGTAATGTTGCCTGATAACATTCTGCGGGCAGGAAAATCACTGATGGTGCCAAGAAACCTGACATGCATCTGAAACATCTCATTATGTTACTTGTCATAAATGGGATGAAAAACGTTACTCAACGTACTTAACCTCCTGAATCAAGGGTCTCAAATACACATCGAGACACTTTCTTAGATGACCCGGTCCTAGAATTAACATAGTCAGCATATTGTATTCCTTCTTCATACATATCCATGGAGGAAGGTTGTATGGTACCAAAATAACTAGCCATATACTGTATTGAAGATTCATGTTGTCAAAAGGGTTGAATCCGTCAGATGAGAGCCCGAGCCAAACATTTCAGACCTCTGATGTAAAATGAGAAAACTCTCTAACCATGTGCTTCCAAGCCTCTCCATCAGCAGGGTGTATAAGAGTATCATCGTCAGGCAAATTCCTCTCAGCGTGACATCTCATAGCTTTGGCCGTGTGTGCAGACATGAACAACCGTTCCAACTTATCAATCAACGGGAAATACCGAAGTAACTTCACAACTTTCTTATTCCCTGCAGGAGTCAACTTATTCCTATCCGTGTCACATACCAGACACGTATCAAGGTTTTCAAGATCATTCCCTTCAGCATCTTCACCCCAGAAGAGAACGCAAACATATATGAATGCTTGGATTTTGATGTAGGTAAGGCCAAGATGTTTCAGGATATGTCACACCTTACAATGAGTGGTAGGAAGGTAATGACTAAGGGACAACATCGAAGCAGTCAACGCCAGATAATCATCAACAACCTTGATACTCAATTTTTTCTTCACTTTGACCTTCATTACTCCCATGACACTTTCAAGAATAGTCTTCTTACACCCGTTGTACAACGGGGTCTGTTGGAAGGCAATTAACTTGTTCTACTTGTCAATACCGGTAGTGTTGATAACTCTAGTTAATTGGTGGACTGACTTAATAGGAGGGAAACCCTCAATGGCAGGAGGGATATCTTATGCTTGAGCAAATACACCACTCTCAAAAAGAAACACATCGTTGATCAATCTCGTTGTTGGATCATTGGATGTACTGGCCCTCTCAGGAAACTGCCCATCATTATGCTGACCCGATGATGATGTTTGACTGTGATAAATTCAACATGTGTACTTATCCCAAAATCCTATTTTTTTTCAGGTGCTCATATACTATATCAATGGAAAAATGATACAAATCGATGTGACACTGACATTTCGTACATGGGAAATAATGAATTGTTTTCCCGTTAGTATTAGCATTCACATATTCCACAAAACTCCACATTCTAATGCCATATATTCGATCCCATTTTGGAAGGCAAATCCAACTCTTGTCCATTCTAAAAATTTCAACTGTATATATATACATGCACCAATTAAAAATTCTTACAAATTAACACACACACACACACACACACACACACACACACACACACACACACACACACACACACACACACACACACACACACACACACACACACACACACACACACACACACACATATATGCATACTATATATCAACAATTAACATATAATTATATATATATTTTCATTGAATTCAACTCAAAATTAACACACACACACACACCTATATATGTAGCAGGATATATAGTTTCACGAACTTATTTTGGACAGCTTCCGACAACACCCAACGATTTGAGAGTGTTTTGTGTTGTTCTCACCAATTGTTTTTGAATGATTGAGCTATTTCCCAGATTGTGATAAAGAACTATATCTGACGACCTAATAATGTTGTTGGCTATAATAAATATGTCGTCGGCTTTAGTCGAAACTATAGCCGACAACTTTCCTTTCACAAACACCGACGATTTTTTTTTTGTCGTCTGCTATAGCATTATAGCCGACGACACAAAACTATAGCAGACAAATCATTTTTGTCGTCCTGTTTTTATTTATTTTGTCAGCTATAGTACTTATTCTGGTAGTACATGCTGGTTACATTGGACTGTATTGGATTGCTTGAGTTATTTCAAAAATAGTCATTATCCCCTGTTTGGTGTCATCCGAGATTAACATTAATTTTCTTATGCAGTCCCCAATATAGCCCTCGCTCCTTCTCATGGAAGGAGACCAAAATACTCATCCTTATAGAACAAGACCACGGTCCTCACTCTCCTTGACTACACGGTGGGGCGTATGTACTCAATGACGCATCTAGATCTCAACGTCGCCGCTACTCCCAGCAAGCTATGTCTCTCTGCTGCTCCCAAGGACTAGATGTTCCTGGTCTCCGTCTCTCTCGACTGCATGATTCTCTCCACCTCAATCGAGATCATTATCGTCGTACACCAAATCCTTCAACTAGTCATCTTCGTCGTCGTAGTCTAATAGGAAGAAGTCTCTGCTGCTGCCATCAGTTGAACTTCCACACACCCACACACCCGAGACCAGCCTCCACGCGTTTCGATCTTCACTAGAATTGACGCGATTTTGAAAGGAAGTGGCATGGATGAGGAGGTGGGGCGAATGGGAGTTCGATCTGTTGGACATCATTCTTAGAAAAACCCAAGCTTAGAGCCTCAAACATTTATGCGGTAGATTTTTATTTTTAGGAAAAATGGATAAAAAGGTCATTCAAGTATGACACGTTTAAAACTTTTCTCACTCATGTATGGCAAATATCACTTTACTCACTATCAAATTATACTTTAACTCATTTTGATCACTCCGGATTCTGCTAAATTTGGAATTTTGAATTTGAGTTATAATCGACCAAGGAAATCTATTGGGTATTATAGCTCTCTTTCTTGGGAGTCTTTTCATACTAAAGTCGAGCCTCAATTCAACCCGAAGAGGGAGAATAGAAGATTTGAAGTTTTGGGTGTGCTTGACTTCAAAGGTTAATTCAACAACTTCTATGATGAATTGGACTTAGGTGTAGTTGAAAAAATTGTTGTTGGATTCATTTTGCACATATTGAGCTCCGGTTTGTCGAAAATTGGAGTGCGCCGCCAATTTCTTCGGTTCGGAGTGATCAAAGTGAGTAAAAGTGTAATTCGATAATGAGCAAAGTGATATTTGCCATACATTAGTGAGTAAAGTTTAGAACGTGCCATACTTGAGTGACATTTTTAGCCATTTTCTCTTATTTTTTACCAGCTACTGGTAGTACAGTGGCTGACCACCTTGATATTACTCATAGGCTTAGAGATCAGGAGTTTAATTCCTCAAAAAATTGATTTTCGAGTGGATTAAATTTTTATAATTTTTTTTTATTCAGTTTAAGCTGTATTATGCAAGAAAATAATGTGGTCTAACATAGTCCCACGTAACAACACACCCTAAATACTTACAACTTTATAACAATAATTGAATGGAGGTGAAATTAGCACCCATTTTTTACAATCTACACTCTATTTATTCATCTTTTTCACCAAAAATAGTATTGGAAATACACACAAAAACTAGCAAGGGGGTGTAGTTTGTAAAAAAGGGGTGCTGAATTCTGGATTGCTAATTGAAGTTGAGTAGTTGACATACACCAGATCAATTTGCCTGGATTCTAGGCCTGGATATAGGTCATTGGGCCTGGGCTAGACGGGTTGGTGGATGGGATGGGTGATGTGGCCTAAGGTGGGGAGAGGGTTTGATACTTGGACACATTTTGGGGCCCTGAAAGTTGAACTAGCAGTCTTGATTCTTCTCCAGTTGTTTCATAACTTTAGGTTGTTAAGGCATCTCCAATGGGGGGATCCAAACCCTAAAAATCTAGACCCGCTCTCCAATGGTGTAATTTTGGGGTTCTAAACCCTAAAAATATAGGGTAAGGTCTTATTAGAAGTGCTAAGATAGCACCTCATTTGGATCCCGTCCTAAAATCCAGCCCAACTGAAGCGTGGGCCCCAGCTGATGCAAGAGAGAGGAGAGAGGGTTGGAGAGACGCGCCTGGCCTGGCGATGAGAGACGCATGCGAGCAGCTGGAGGAGGGAGAGCTGCAGTCGACGCGCCACGCACCTGACATGAAGGGAGAGTAGCCGACAAGTTCTGCTGGACTGGGACCCGCGAACGTGCTGAACGCCAGTAGCCGTTGCCATCCAACGTTCGAAATTTCAACGGTCCGATTTCAATCTCAGTTTTTTTTTTTGAATTTCTGATTCTGATCCAACGGCAAAGAATATATTCCGAAATCAATCCAACGATTAATATTCAATCAAACTCTAATTTTCCATACAATAGTCAGAAACAAATAGAAAAATTATTAATTTTTGGGAATATTAATTAGTCCGTTGGAACAGTAACTTTCAATTTTTTCTATAAATACAACCACAAATTTTCATTCATTTCACACCATTTCTTACATTCTCTCACACCATTTCCACACCCTCACAAACTTTCCTCTTTCTCCTCTTTTCTTATAGCAATTTCAGTTTTTTTGTTCAACAACATGGGTCCAAAGAGAGCTTCATCAACCACAAGGGCACCACGATTGGAAAATTAGAAAGAAGCGGAAGATAGAGCTTTGTGCGTTTCCGTGTTGAGTATTGGTGGAGATGCCGCCGTCGGTACTAATCAATCCGGGGGGAACTTTGTGGGATCGTATATATGAGTATTTTGAAAGTATCAAGCCAACCAATGCACCTAAGCGAACCCAAACAAGCGTTGAATCTCGATGCAAGAAGATCAATCCCGCAAGTATGAGATGGGCTCACGCAATGAACAAAGCCATCAAAAATCATGCGAGTGGCGAAAATGATCAAGATGATGTAAGTATTTTTCATATAGTAATTATTCATGTAGTTAGAATAATTAAGTCGTATAATAATTGGTTTGTTCCGATTGTTTGTAGTTAAGGAATGCGAAGGGGTTTTATTTCGATGAATCTCATGGAGAGCATTTCGCATATATGCATTGTTGGGATATCTTGAAGGAGTCACCAAAATTCTCCCTTCCACCATCAATGGATGCAAATATTGGTAATTATGAGGTGCCTACCAACTTGGATGATATCAATTTATTCGGAGATCAAGCAACTCCAAGCATGACATCAAAGCTCGGACGAGAGCGTCCAACGGGACAAAAAGCAGCCAAGGCGGCGAAGAAAAAAGGTAACCAAGAGTTAACTTTAGTATTCATGCTCAAATGAAAAGGCTTGCCGATCAAAACAATAGAGAGTTTGAACGAAGGGAAAAACTCTATGAAGAGGCTATGGCGGCTCAACAAAGGGAGGAAGATGCTCGCACAATGGCGGTGGATCCTAATATATATTCACCTTGTAAAAGAGGGTATTGGGAGAGGAAGCAAAAAAAGATAATTGAGCGAGAGGAAATGGAGGCACAAAATGCATCATCATTCCATACCCCTACCCCTCGTGGTGGATCAACTTCTTCTCCCTATCTTCAGCTCAATCAAACGGAGTGGATGCGTAATGATGGTGAAGAGTGATTAAGTTGTACTATTTGTTGGTTTTAAGTATTTAATTTCCTACGTGTTAAGTGTATTTTTCATTACTATTTTTAAGTCTTTAATTTCCTACGTATTAAGTTGTACTATTTATGGCCTTTGATTAAGTTGTACTATTTTTAATCATTTGAATTAACTATGTATTAAGTGTATTTTTCTAAATTTTAATGGTAATTCGAAATTTCTTATTCATTAGGGTAATAAATTTATAACAACACAAAAAATGTTTAAATGCATAAATACACTCAAGTACATATAACCACACAACGGATTAAAGACACACAACCACACAAATTTAAAGACATACAATCACACAAAATTAAAGACATACAACAACATGATGACAAAGTAATGTTATTTATTGACACATGAAAACAAAACTAATTAACCATTGTTGCGCTCTCGGTACTTCTTCAAAGCCCAACCGTGTTGAACTAAATCCGATCTTAGTTCCGCACATATCACCGGACATCGGATCCTCTTGTAACGAGCACGTACAAATTCGTGCATTAGTTGAGGATTACGATGGACCTCATCATCATAGCTCGGTTTATCATAGATCTCAGCTTTTCTTGGACGAGTCGGGATTTCATCCGTGTCAAACTCGCATTGCTCATCTTCATCGCGCTCATCTTCTACAATCATGTTGTGCAAAATAATGCACGTCATCATGATGTATTGAAGGCTTTCCCTACTCCATAAACGAGTTGGACCCCTCACAATTGCGAAACATGCTTGGAGAATTCCAAATGCTCTCTCGACATCTTTTCTGAACGCCTCTTGCATCATTGTAAAGTGTCTTAGTAGGATTTTTTATTGCCTTCACAAGAGTCGCCCAATTGGGATATATGCCATCCACCAAATAATAACCTTGATGGTACGTACTGTTTGCCACTTTGAAATTCACTTGAGGAGCTTCACCTCTGCATACCTCATCAAACAATGGTGACATTCCCAAGACGTTGATATCGTTGAGAGAACCTGGAAGACCAAAATATGCATGCCAAATCCAAGTATCATAGGAGGCTAACGCCTCTAAGATAATTGTAGGTTTTCCTTTATGGCCTTGGAATTGTCCGGCATGAGCAGTAGGACAATTTTTCCATTGCCAATGCATACAATCAAGACTACCCAACATACCTGGAAATCCACAATCTGCAGCTTTGTTTGTCAACCTCACGAGATCTGCCTTTGTTGGTGTGCGTAGATAGTCTTTGCGGTACACAGCCCATATCGCTCTTGTAAAATGATCTAACACTTTTAGAGCAGTGGATTCAGCAATATCAAGGAACTCATCGCACAAGTCTGCTGGTAGACCGTACGCGAGCATCCTCATAGCACATGTTAGCTTTTGTTCGGTGGAAATGCCTAGTCTGCCGGTGGCATCCATCGTCTGTACAAAATAAGGGTCGTGGTTGGTCACTTGACGCATCATATTGTCGAAGAGATGAGGTCTCATACGGAAGCGTCTTCGAAAGATGTCGCCGTCAAACCTACATGGTGGTGTGAAGTATAAAGCTTTCAATCGTTGATCCATCATTTTTCGGTCCCTTATGATGTACCTCCGCCCTTCCGAGGAACCACCCCATTGTGAGCTTTCATCTTCTTCCATCCTCTCCACTTGTAGGGCTGCCGCAGACATCAAGAGAGCTTGTTGTTGCCTTCTCGGAACATCTTCTGTTTCCTCCTTCTTCAGTAATTTCCACAACCTATTCATAGCGGAACACAAAATTAAAGGTATGAAACAATACGAAAACCACAATTTGTTCGTGGGAGGAAAAGTGTTTGTGAATTGGTGAGAGACGAAGGAGTGAATGATCCCGATTTTATAGAAGATCAAAATTGATATTCGAAGATAAGAACGTGCACGTGGCAGATAACGTAATCTCATCATCCAATTACACGATGACACGTGTTGCGACATCTAGTTCGACGATAAGAACTTACACGCGGCAGATAACGTAATCTCATAATCCAATTACACGATGACACGTGTGAAACATCATGATATACCATTTCGAAATTTTGAAATTATCCTTGAAAAATGCATACATCGGTGTCAAATTAAAATGTCACAATGTTGAATAATCCATGTATCGGTCAAAAATTATTATAATTAATATTTATTATACATAATTATATTGTAACAAAATAAATTAGTCATTAAAAATAACATAAAATAAAGATATTTACAATATAGGACTTCACCATTGGAGATGAGTGAAGTCCTAAATCATAAGTCCTAAATTGAAGTCCTATATATAGATATAGGACCCCATTTTAGATCTCCCCATTGGAGATGCCCTTAGTTATAACTTCAGTTCCAGATCTTCTTCTCCGGTCTTTGATTCCTCGGTGTTCTGTTTTCCATCTCCATATCCATCTCTCTTTCTCTTCTTTCCCTTTATTTTCGATCAAATTTCTCTGCTTTTCTCTCAGTTATGCAAACACAGATGACTCAAGGTACTACGTACTGTTTGTGTTTAAGACTCCCTGAAGATTTTATAAGGCGCATTAGAACAAATCATACAAACCGTATCGATCGAATTGGTTAGGCTAGATTAAGGCACGACATGGCTGATATATAATTCGATCAAGGCATCCCAGGCACGTGCATAGCAAATTAGCATTTGATCTTCTTAGCTACTTGTGATTCTTGTCTTTGTAAATTAATTAGTTGGAAAAGTTGGCTTGCGGTTGGTTGGTTTGGGGTGCTTCTTCCACCAATAATTTCCAGTTTTAGTTCTACTTCTGTACGTAGTTATGCTGGTGCATGTGATTTAGTTGGCAGATTAACGTATGTACTATGATCTTCATGGTTAGGTTTAGTAACAAGAGAAAGGAAATCTGTTTTGATTTTGTAAGAAAGTTACTTGATACATGATAACTTCGATAAGGCGAGAGATCGATGTCGTAGCACAAGAGCACATATGCAAATTCCATCCCTTTTATGTTCTTGTTTGCAACCGAAGAAACTAGATCGAGGCCGTCCAAGGATCACCGATCCACCGATCGTGATTCTCCCACAGTCCCACCAATTTCCATTTTTAGATCTTGTGTAGTTGTGCTGGTGTGATTTAGTTGGCACATGGATGTAAGTACTCTGATCCTCATTGTTAGGTTTAGTCACCAGAAACAAACGAAAATTTCTTTTAATTTGTAAGAGTTTTTTGATACGATGCAAAGAAGCCTGCCTCATATGATCGAGGAGCATGCCATACTGTCACACGATACTGCTATATATATCTAGCAGCCAGCTAAATCGCATGCAAGAATGAAATTATATGTAATTGTGATAAGTTTTAATTACGTGTTCATTTCGGATATTTTGTCTCTCGCAAGAACGTCTTCGCATGATTTATCATACACTCAACAACTAAAGTCGCTTATTCTTACAGGTCGATCTACATCTACATCTACTCAACCAACTAAATTAAAAAAAATGGCAGTACGTGGTCTATTGAGTACGTACTACAATACTACCAAATGTCTCTTTCTTTTCTCGATACTGAGCTTTTATAACCAGAGGGAGCAAAACGCAAACCCTCGAAAAACCGATACAAAGCAAACAAATGAATGAAAGAGCTAGTACAGAAGAACTTCACCATGCCAAGAAAGATAACGCAATCGTAACATTACACCATTATATACTGATTGATGTTTCATTTATTCATGTCTAGCAACTTGACGAGCCTCAATTTGAGTCTACTTGACGAGGCCTAATCGGAGAATTCACCAGGAGGTTTGGGGCCACGATCTGTCTTTAGCATTGATAAGAAGAACCCTAGCCCAAGCAATCCATCCCTCCCAAGACATCCTCTTGTCCCTGTTAAAATGGCCATGTCTCTCAAAAATATGCAGAGAATTTATGTTAGAGACAAAAGGATTTGGGGAAGAACTTTTAGGAAGAGTGACATTCTTTCTTTTTCTTATCAACCTCAAATATGATATTACAATCTAAGGGATACTTATACTACTAGCAAAACTAACAGAGACAAATATAAGCATAGGTTGCTAGGCTATAGCTGGCATGACAATTGACATTGTTGACAGGCACACTACTGTTAACACCTCCCTTCAATCTCAGTGTGAGTGACCAAATTGAGATTGATGACAACTTTAAACAAAGCATTAAGTCCATTATATTGGTAACAAGTTGCAGTTGTGGAGGAACAATAGTAGAATTGCAGAACAAGCCTTGAAAGCCACTTTGCAATTTGTGAACTAGTGCTCCATTTAACTTTCTTGACAAGTAGCATAGCTCTATAATAGATATGGTTGTGTGGATCTCCATAGTACACCATGCCATTTAGTGATTTAAGTCTGCATCTTTCAAGGTCATTTGTGAAGGCTTTAAATACCCCAAGAACAATAGAACTCCGAAAAACACCACAAGTAAAACCTTGCAAGTCTGCTGCTTGCTTTTGAAGACAATCTACTTGCTTTTTCTTGGCATCAGAAGATACTATCTGCAATATGCTTTTGAAGACATTTACCTTCTCCATTTTTCTGAAACTGATCTCATTCAAAGCTAGAAATTGATATAACTGATATGGCAACTGCTCCAAGATATTTCTCCACATCACATTAGTAATGAAGTTTCATTTTCTGCCAATAGTTGTTCTCTTCATCAAATCATTGATACAAGGCTCAGTAGCTAACACAACTGCTATTGACATATCCATGATCATGTTGACCATGAGAAGTTGAACAACAGTAAGGAGATTTCCGGTTAAAGATGCTAAAGTATAATTGACAACAAGGGCAGCCACACTACTAGCTAGAAGCTGAACAAACTTTTGTATGCTCAAGGAAATCAAACGCCCCTATTTGACCATGAGCATATTTGTAGAGAGGTAATCATCCAAAATTATAGCATTGACACTCTCTTTAGCCACTTCAGTTTCAGCTATTCCCATAGCATGACAATCATCCACACCTAAAATGCCACCTCCACCACCATTAACATTACCATTTACACTGTGTCGATTTTGACACAACCAATACTATCTGCAGAGCCACCACTTAAACTCTTACTCACTTCGATATCACCATTAAAACCAAAACCAGTAACAAAACTTTTCAGAACAGTTTCAACTCCAACACAACCAATATCACCATTTTTTACTTTAAGATCACTACAATCACCATTCTCAACATTTTCAACTCCAATACTACCAACACCATTAATCTCATGATATACTACATCATTACACAGACCATCCCTATCTTCTCCCTTGCTACTAACACTAGTATTGACATCTTGATTCCGAACACCATCACATTCAACCATTTTTCCATTCAACTTTGTGAGAGCAAGAGAAGCTTCTTTAGGAACCGAGATGGCAATAAAACCTGAATCGCAACTCTACTCAACATTTGGTTTGTTATTTTTGACGTAACTAGAACATTTTGATTTTCCCTCAGCACCACTCACCGCCACAAGATTCTCACTGGACATCAGATTAAGCTAATGCTTCACAACCCTATTTACCCCATAAATTCCACCATCCTCAACAACACCGACACCACCAGTACTACTAACTATCTTCCTACAAACTGCATTCCCACTCTTAACCACAGTAGGAATCCCTTTAGTCAGATTGACACAAGTCACTTTTCTCAGACCATTACGAACTCCACCATTTTCATCATTCACACCTTTATCACATCATAAGTAGATCTTTGGTGGGAAAAATTCCATGCACACATGGCTGACATTTTTGATTGACAATGGATAAGTCATGCACCACATCTTTCCACAACAAGCAGTAGAGAACGTAACTTCATAAGAGTAATCGGTGTTTCTATGCCATATACCATTAATTTCACGACTTCATACTCATATGGAAGGCCATTAAGAGTGAAAAGAACAATGTCTTTATCAGGGAAAGTAACACCAACATAACTCAATTGGTCATGAACATGCTTGACACGAAGGAGATACTTCTCTATAGACTCACTTCCCTTCTTGATAGTCCACAAATCAGTTTTGAGTTTCATGATGTTGGCTCGAGAGGCAGAACAAAACCACTCTTCAAGGCATATCCAAGCATCTCTAGATGAATTACAACTAACAATAATATCGATTGAATCTTCTGAAAGTGTAGCTATCAAGAGGCTAAGCAAGGTGTTGTCAATTCTCTTCCAAGAATTGAGGGCAACAACCAGTTCATTAGGAACACCATCTGCTTCAGTAAAGTCAAAACGTGACAGTGTTGTTTCAGTTCCATCAAAGAAACCAAAGAGACCAATGCCTTCCATAACACAACGAAATTGATAGCTCCATCAAATAAAATTCGTCTCACCAAGTCTCACGGTGACTATGCTTAGTAAAGCAAAAAATTCAACTGGAGTAATAGTAGGCAAAGTACTTGACCTATCAGTAGAGTTACTTAAAAAAGACATGATTTGGCAAGCAGAAACACAAAAGTATCCTCAAATGACAGCACATAAGTTTCACCATAATATAATGAAGAGCACTCAATAATAATTGTTACTTTTCAATTGAATCACAGACTGTTGTTACCAAAATAGGTCACTACAACACTCAACAACAACAACTTCGAAGAAAGGTCGATAAGAAACGATTATGCAAATGCTTCTGAATCATACTACAAACACCAATAAGTAGCCACAACAAGTAATCCTATATCACCAAAGGTTTTAAGCACAGCTATCCACAAGCCTTCTAAATACCACTTCACACATATTTTCACAAAGATAAGAAACTTCGTCCACAACAACACCACTCATCACCAGGTTTTAGTAGCATTTTTTTTCAACTACAACAACTTCGAATTTTATGAAATTTCAAAGATACAACAGCTACAAGCTACGTACTACAGTTTTTTTTCTCCCAAATTTACCACAATAACTCCAGAGTATAATTTTAGCAAACCACAACACTAACAAGCACTACATCAACCAGTCTGTAGTTCTCTTCAATAGCAGATATGAGAGTATTATTGATACAAAGATTCAACAAGAAATAAAAAACCTGAGATCACGCTCAAACGAAGCTCCAAGAGATACTGAGTGCGAGGCCATGCGTGTAAATCCAAACACCAGATACTAGGATCAAAGAATTAGAACCAATCGAGTGCGAGGGTTTGCGAATCGAGGCCACAAATTAGAATAAAAGTTCATATGGAAGCATGTGACAGCAAATTCGTTGAATTAAGATGAAATCGTGATCGGATAGGCACCCCAATACACAATCGGAGACAGCGAAAGCGATAAACAGGTCCTCAAGAGCCGTGTAAGCTCTGATACCATGTTAAAATGGCCATGGCTCTCAGAAAAATGTAGAGAATTTAGGTTAGAGACAAAATGATTTGGGGAAGAACTTTTGGGCAGAGTGACATTCTTTGTTTTTCTTATCAACCTCAAATATGATATTACAATCTAAGGGATACTTATACTACTAGCAAAACTAACAGAGACGAATATAAGCATAGGTTGCTAGGCTATAGCTGGCATGATAATTGGCATTGCTGACTGGCACACTACTATTAACAGTCTCAATGACTGCCCATTCCAATAAAAGCCTCATTCCTATCTTGGCTTCTCTCTCCGCCTCCTCATATTTCCCTTCCATCAAATAAACCTGGGCCAACACCACATGCGGCTCTTCGATGAAAGGGTTCATCTCAATGCAACTCTTTAACATCGAACAAGACTTATTAGACGTCTAACAGACAACTTTCCAATGGAAGTCTCAAGCCAGTTGTTCTCAATGATAGCAGATTATTGAATTATCCTGAATAACAAATATACGAGTAATTAAAATGTTAAAGCAATAAGTAAAGAATAATTCGAGAATATTTTTCTTTAACGCAGAATCCCTATAATCAGGGAGAAAAACTGCGTGCTCCTAACTCTTGAGGGACAAACATTTCCACTAAGAATCAACACTTCTTTACAAGACTCTTGTACTCTGGGGATACATAACCCGTATGCTATCCTAACCAGCATCTCTACTAGGTCTATAGAGCTACACTTTCTCTTGTGTCTAAGCGTTTACAAATGAAAGGTTTTCATAAGTCTCATATAAGAACTTAACTTTTTGTAAGCTAATTCTTCATGAGCAACTTCTCGGGTTGAGCACTTCCATACCAATCTCAATGGAGTGTACAATACATATGAGTTTTAATGAAAACTGGTTTGTGCAATACTCTAAGACTTACTAGCAGTAGAAGAGAAAGCTTAGAGAGAAAGAAGACCTAGACTTGTTTTAGAAAGATGCACAAGAAAAATCTCTGACATAATCAGGGAGCATCGGCTACCCTACTATCCTTATATAGTTGCTTATGAGATCAGCAATGAGGTAAGTCACATGGGCAATGAACTAAGACAGTTTTTGGATGTTTGTCAATTATCAAGTAGCCAGATGTGATAAGTGAAAAACTCAGCCAGTAAGAAGAGACACGCTGAGCCTTTCCTTAGGCAAGATAACGTTTCAAAAAGGAGCAAAAAAAGTTTACTTTCTCTTACTCTAAATAGAGCATGACACAATAGATAGTAAGAAACTCTTTACTAACAAGCAAGGTAACCAGCTGACCATAGGTGTGAGAAACAAGAAAACCAACTGGACCACTTTCATGTATCCTAAGAGAAACACGACAAGGTTTGTAAGAGATCCTATCTGAATTTGAAAGATAACATCTTGGGCACCAAGTCAAAACCAAGCTTTCTTAAACCAAGGCTCTTTTACTGTAATGGAGATTTAAAAACGAGCTCTAACACAAAACTTCAAGTATTAGGGTATGGACAGACTGACTTGGGATAAGTGACAAGAATGTCATCCTCAGTAAAAAACATGATATGCACATGCATGAGACTACCTGTTTTCCATTGAGATTAGTAGGTCTAAGTCTTCAATCTTCTTTGTTGGTCTTCTCATAATGTGTTTTGTTAACGTAAGGAATAGCCAACTAAACAGTATGCCTTCAAGTGCACTTGTCAAAAATAGGTGGAACTAAGCTCGAGATCCTTATCTCTAGAAATGTCAATGTCAATGTTGCTGACGAGACGTCTCTCTCATATAAAGAGTTGCTCCTCCCTGAGGAGCAAGGTGTAGAATGCATCCATTCTGGAAAGGGAGTTCATCTAAAGGCCCAGTTTGTCATCTCCAGGCCACAACATTCCGTACTTGTTTCCAATGAACTCTTGTCTCCCGTCTTCGTTCTCAAATAACACGTCCTGAAAACCAAACAGTTGGTAGCTAAAATCTGCCAGGGTCATCAGAACAAACGTCGCAAGCATCCTCCTCTAAACGTGAATGTCTTTGCCAGCCCTCAGGGACAGTAGGTAGAGGAAATTCTTTGCAAAGATAAGCAATCATCACAATTTGTTTGTGAGGGATCATACTGGTCTGTGAAGCAGGGTGAAAGAGAGTGCAAACCAAAAACCCTAAAGCCTTGAACCACTCGGTCATGCTTTTGCCAGAGAGGTGAGTGGCAAGAACAGGATCCGAAGGGGCAGTGGTGTACATCCGATCAGCAAGATTGACAATAGGGTGAGAGGAAGAAAACTTGGCAAAGGCCTCAAGGACACCATCATAAGTTATGGGGAGAGATATGGCATTACAAATCCGAGTGGGTGAAATGTTCACAGCCACACCATGAACAGGGACACTGATTTGTTGCTTGGAACAAATGCGAACTTCAGCAGTGATAGTCTTGGGGAAATTCGCATAGAATTCCTGAACCAGAGTACAATTGTACCTAGGGAGAGAGTTCAGAGCAGTGACCCATCCCAAACGAGAAACCAGAGAATGCATAGCACAATGAAGAGATGAAAAGTCAAATAGTCTCTTAGCAACAATCAGGCAATTAATAGTGATATACCCAAACAAGCTAAACGCATCAGAGGTTGCAAAGTGATTACGAGGGGATATCACAGGGGCCTCAGTAAGTCACTTCTTGGGAGGGAGCTTGGGATTGGTCACCTCAATGACAGTTTTTCCCTTAAACGCCAAGGGCTTCTTGCTGGCTGAAGGCAGCATGGAGGCTTTGCTGGAGGAGTAAGTAACCCGCTATGGAGGCGGAGGAGGAGAGAAGTCTTGATTAGAGTTAGAGGGCTCAGTGGGAGAGGAGGACTCATATCTAGAAGAGGCCACAGTTCGCGGGGAGGTGATGTTTCACTTCTCAAGAGGAGCGATTAGGCATACCTCATCATGGCCATGAGGTGGGGAGACATGAGGTGGAGGAGGAAGCTCAGATCCCAGATCAGGATGAAGAAAGCACGGTGGAGAGACCACCAAGGTGGAGGGGCCAAGGTAGGGCTTCTTGGAGGTTTCAGACGCCAGAGAAGAGCCCATTTCCTCTTATGAGTACCCAAGGGAGGCAGCAGTTGCTAAGGAGTGGGTTTTGGACTCAGAGGAGGCGGTGGTAGAGGCGGCATAGCAGCCATGACATGAGAGCGTGGTGGTGTTTGAATGGTGGTGGAAAGGTGAAGCAATGGTGGGATTGGAAGGGTGATGACTTCTTCAAGTCTAAAAGGGTATGGGTTTGCCATGAAAGGAGTGGAGTAGAGTGTGGGGTTGTAGATGAAGTAGGAAGACTTTGGGTTTCTGATTTTGGTCATAGGCAGAGGAAGGGAAGTGTGGTTTTAAAGGGAGAGAGAAGTGGGAAGATAAAGATTTGAACATGCAAGAGTGTCAGTAGAAACGATAGGGTGGACTATCACTACTCATTACCCTATTAAACAATAGTTTTCCTCAATCCTACACCCATAAGCAATTGTAAAAACAACTGACACCAGAGACTAATAAGCAAAAAGAAACACATAACAAAACCCAAGGCAAGACATCCAAAGGAGAGATCATGCATGTGAACAAAACTATTGTAGCAAACAGTAACCTCCCCATAAGAGAGCACATAACCAGCCAAAAATAAGGATACCTTAAAAAGTCAGAAATCAACTTTTGGAAAGCATGCATGAGGACCTCTTGGGTACACCAATCCTTTAGACACCCTAGGTAATAGAATGTACTAATGTATACACCAATATATAGAAATCTCCGCATCACAAAGTGTATGGATAAAAGAAAAAGAGAGAAACACTAGAAAAGAGAATAGAATTGACAAGACAAAACCTAGGATAGAGAGGAGCAGTCATATCCTTATAGCAAAAAAGTTTAATCATAGACTCTCAAAGCATGACACCAACTTTCAGACATCTTGGTGGCTCAAATTTGACACATGAGAGTATGACTGTAACGAGAACATCATTGTCATGGTCCTAATAATCAGTTCTTGAAACTTCAAGATGTGTGTGTGTGTGTAGAGTTTAGCCTAAGGGGTAAGTCGGAGCATTAAGTGAGATGAGATGGAGAGAGTAACCATGTGACTTTGTCACAAACCCCCTTGTATCACTATAAAGTAACCATTTTAAGTGACTTTGTCACAATTGGCCCTTTGGGCAGTAACCATTTTAGTTCAAGGCATTTTGCCACTTTAATTTAGCCAAGAGCTCATATGAGAAATCGTCCTCATATGTCCATGTAGCGAAGTAGTTATCATTACGCCTTGAGCAAATGCTCGAAGAGGTAATATGTGTAACAACAACACTTGGCGGATAACTAGTCCGAACCCATCGAAGAATAGAATACATCTCAGGGATCCCCACTGGTTCCATAAAGGTCCACCCAGCGAAATACTAGCTCGTAAATTACTTCACACATTCACCATTTTGGAGACAATTTATTTACAAATTAGATCTTCTTCCAAAACACGACATTTTCATAACAACACATCCCATCTCAATTTTTTAGCTCAACTTGGGACACCCCACAAGGTTCACCTTTGTGACAAGTAAGTCTATATAGTCCCAAAAATGATTAAGACCACAAACAATAAAGACCTTGAGGCACAAATGCATACAATTTAGCGAGAAATGCAGCAAATCAGACCAAGAGGAATGAAATATGGATACAGAACTTAGGTCAAGTTCAAAAATAATCCTGAGGATACATAAGTTCGCTCATAGCCCAGATTACACAGTTCCAACTTTTATTGCTTTTCCTTTTTCCTTTTTTTGTTTTTGTTTTAGAAGAACAAAAGTGCAGAGAAAAAAATAACTTAGTGAGAGAGAGAGAGAGAGAGAGAGAGAGAGAGAGAGAGAGAGAGAGAGAGAGAGAGAGAGAGAGAGAGAGAGAGAGAGAGAGATAGAGATCAAGTAATGATGCACACACCAATAGTCTTTTTATGACTTTCAAACCATAGGTTGTCAAAATGCTTTGTAAACAAATCAGCTAATTATTTTTCAGTAGGAATAAACGTCCATTCAAGCTGATTCTCTTCTACCAAATTTCGAATGAAATGATATCTAATCTCTATATGCTTTGTTCTAGAATTAGCACTGAATTCTTTGAAATATTTATGTTAGAAGTGTTATCACAGAACAGGGAGAGCATACCTTGCTAAATTTCGTAGTCACTTAGCATGTGTTTCATCCAGAGGAGTTGAGTGTAGCAACTACCAGCAACAATATACTTAGCTTGGGCTATAGATAAGGATATGCAAATCTGCTTCTTGCTATGCCACGAGACAAGGTTTTTCCCAACAAAGAAACATCCACCCGATGTACTTTTCCTATCTATGGCATCCCCAGCCCAATCCGAATCAAAGTAACCTACAATTTCTATATTGGTATATGTTGTATATAGAATACCAAAGTTACTTGTACATGAAACGTATCAAATGATATGTTTAACTACATTCACATGAGATTCCTTGGGATTAGCTTGGTACCGAGCACAAACACCTACACTGCAGGGTATATCCGGCCTATTAGCTGTGAGGTAGACAAGACTACCAATCATGCTTTTGTAAAGGTTCTGATTTGCATCAATACCTTCTAGATCAGCACTGATCTTGCACAAAGTGCCCATGGGGTTTCGAATGGGAGCTAATGATTCCATCCCAAACTTTTTCACCAAATCTTTCGCATATTTTTCTTGCAAAATAAACAGTCCATCTTTCCTCTGTTGGACTAGAAGCCCAAGAAGAAGTTCAACTTACCACACAGACTCATTTCAAATTATTGTTTCATTAGAGTGACAAACTCTTCAACAAGTTTTTGAGATGTAGAACCAAACACCACATCATTAACATACACTTGAGCTATAATCATATGTTGAGAGGTACTTTTGACAAACATGGTCTTGTCAATAGATCCCCTTACATATCTATGATCAATCAGATGAGTAGATAATTTATCATACCAACCCCTAGGGGCTTATTTCAGCCTATAAAGAGCTTCATCAAGCCGGAACACATGATTAGGATATGAAGAGCTCTTGAATCCCGGAGGCTATTCCACATACACTTCTTCCTTTAAATTTCCATTCAAAAAAGCACTCGTGACATCCATTTGGAAAAGATCAAACTTAAGAAAACAAGCAATGGCAAAGAGAAGTCTAACATATTCAAGCCTAGCTACCAGAGCAAACGTTTCATCAAAATCTAGACCTTCTATTTGAGAGTAGCCTTGAACTATAAGCCTAGCTTTGTTTCTTGTTATGATCCCATTTTCATCAGTTTTGTTCTTAAAAATCCATTTGGTACCAATAACATTCTTATCTTTGGGTCTAGGAACAAGATGCCACACTTTACTCTTCTCAAGTTGGTTTAATTCATCTTGCATAGTAACTATCCAATCTGCAACCTTAAGAGCATCCCTAATGTTTTTAGGTTCAATATGTGAAACAAAACCATAGCAAGAGATACAATTGATGACAAACCAGTGAATAGTAAGAAATTTTTTGAGAGTCATAGAGTTACTGACAAACTTGTTTGACTTACTCCTAGTCTTTATGGGTTCATCAACTGTACCTATCACATTTGAGGGAGAGAGGTTCTTCTGAACTTGTCTTTTACCAGTTCAGTGTGGCTTGTGGATAGCAAGGGTATGATATATCCCTGATCCTTCAGAGTCAGATTATGTATCTGAGGATACATCATCTGGAGTGGGGTTTTGCTCATATATGAGGGTATCCAAAGTTGTGGGAGTTGTCTCAGCTTCCATGCTCGTGTCCTCTTCCTGCACAGATCTAGGAGAGTGGTTGTGAGAGCACACAAGTGAGTCATTGATAGCCACACTTATCGTTTCTATGATTTTTCAAGTTCTTTTGTTGTAGACACGGTAAGCACGGCTATTCAATGCATAACCTAGAAATATACCTCGATCACACTTGGCATCAAACTTTGTCAGGTATTCCTTATCTCTATAAATAAAATAAGGACTACCAAAAGCTTTTAAATGTGAAACATTAAGTTTCTTCCCCTTCCATAGTTCATATGGTGTCTTAGTTGTACCTGGCCTAAGTAATACACAATTGATTGTATATCAAGCATTGTAAACCGCTTTAGCCTAAAACACGTGAGGTAAATCAGATGAGCTAAGCAACACTTTTGCCATTTCAACCAAAACTCTATTTTTCCTTTCAAATATCCCATTTATTGTGGAGTAATGGGGGCAGAGAACTCATGATGTACTCCATACTCCTCACAATATTCAACAAAAGAGGAGTTTTCAAATTCTGTTCCATGATCAGACCGAATTCTAATAATGCCCTTGTTTTCAGAAAGTTTCTCATTTGAAATTTGTTTTGCAAGCTCAAAAAACTTTCCAAAGGTTTGACTTTGAGTTTTATCACTTAAAAACATTACCCAAGCAAACCTAGAGAAATCATCAACCACATATTTCATTCCAGCTATACTTTAAGTTTCTACAGGGCCTACTAAGTCTAGGTGAAGTAGTTCAAGCACATTAGAAGTGGGTTTAGCATTCAAAATAGGATGAGAAGTTCTGGATAGCTTACCCATCTTGCAATCCTCGCACATACCTATTAACTTTCTGGTAAGTTTAGGTAGACCTCGGGCTCCTTCCTTTGAAGATAGCTTCACCACATCTTGGTGGTTCAGGTGACACATCCATCTGTGCCAGAGATCAAGGGGACTCTCATGCACTAAAGACTGAAAACACAACTCTGGTTGAAACTTCTTGTTGGCACGTACACAATAGCAATGGTCCTTTGTTCTTTCACCCTTCATGATACTCTTACCCTTTTCGTCAAGAACAATGCACTTGATACGGTCAAAAGTCATTATCTCATGCTCATCAACAATCTGACTTACACTTAACAAACATACCTCCAACCCTTCAACCAGGAGAACATTCTTCAGTCTTGGGAGACCAGGTGTGTCAATTGTCCCACTTCTAATAATTTTTGCCTTGGCACCATCACCAAACACAACATGTCCAATGGGGTGTGAGTCATTCATGGATGTGAACCACTTGCTATCACCAGTCATATACTTCAAGCAATTGCTATCCATGTACCAAGAGTCAGACCGCCTGGCTGAGAGGGCAGTCAAGGTGACATTACACATGGCAACAATCTTTCGATTCTTTTTTGAAGCTGTCCTGATCCTTGATAGAAAACAAACCACATCTTCTTCCAGGTTTTCCTTGACTTCAGTTCCTTCTGGAGAGGTGGTGGCATAGGTATCCTGAGTCTTTGGACTTGACTTTCTAAACCAGGTTGGAATGCTTGGCTTCTTCTTCTGATTGGGGATGGCAAGTGACTGGGCAATCCTGGTAAGTTCTTCTGAAGACTTCTGAAAGAAGGCAAGCAGATTGTTGCAATGTGGGATCTTTGCAGAAGAAGGACTTCTTCTTAGTTTGTAGCAAAACCTACGAATGTGCCTACTGTTACCGTAGTGGTAACACCAAAATGGAGGAGACTTTACAAGCTTAGGAATTGTGGAAGTTTTAGCCTTTTTGATCACCGGTTGCAAATGAAGCTTTCCCAAGATAGAACTGGTGCTATTGAAAAACACAGTCTAACATGAGGTCTTGGATCCTTCACCATTCCAAAAGCCCAAACCTTCCTTATTACCATCTATTTTTCCCATCCCATATAGTTGGGACAACTTTTCTGAACCAATGGAGAATTTTGCAAACTGAGCTTTGGTTTCCTTTAGAGATTCTTTCAGTGCCACCTTTTCTGAAGTTTGAGATTCCACCAAGCTAGTTTGATGGTCAAGTTTCTCCTTGAGAGAGTTTACTTGATCTTCAAACCGTGCCTTCTCAGTTTTCCATTTTGCCTTTCGGGATACATACTTTTCTTGAATCTTTGCATGTGCCTCCTCACCTTTTGAAAGTTCATTGGTTGGAACCTCAATTTTCATGAGCATAGACTTAGATGTAACACATAGCTCAGCGTACATATCCTGACCTTCATTATCAAAATCCTTGTCCTTCAATTTTCATCATCATATCCTGCTCAAAGACTGCAATACGTTCGCCAAAGGCTGTGAAGAGTGTCAAGCACATGGTCCAGTCCGCCATATGCCCAATATCCCTTTACAACCAATCATCAAGCCTTGGTTAGCATGAGGATAAGATTTGGATTTAATCGGGATAATTCATCTTCACTCATCGGAAGAACACAAGTTCATCATCATTGTAATTGACTTTTTCACTAAATGGGTGGAGGCTAGGCCTTTAAAAGTGGCCTCCGTGAAAGCCATTAGCCAGTTTTTGTTTGAAGATATCATTTGTAGATTTGGTCAGACAAAGAGGCAGCTTTTTTCATGTCTGGGGAGGTAGATGAGCTGATGAAAGACTTGGGAATCCATTTTCTTCATTCTACCCCGTATTATGCTCAATCCAACGGTCAAGCTGAGGTAAGCAATAAGATAATCATACATATCCTGAAGAGAATGCTTGCCAACAATACCCGCTTATGGCATGAAGATTTATTCAACACATTATGGGCATACCTAATAAGTAAATGAAACCCCACTAGAATGACTCCTTATGCATTAATGTTCGGTCACGATGCAGTTTTACCATTGAAAATCAATGTCCAGTCTATGAGGGTCATGGAACAACATGATTTGATTGGCGAGGATTATGTGCAGGCAATGTGGTAAGAGCTTTAGGATTTAGATGATACACGCTTGGAGGCTTATGACAACTTATGCACTAAAAAACGAAGAGTATCTCGCGCTTATGACAGGTGCACAAAGGGAAAAAATTTCGTAGAAGGAGACTTAATCTGGAGAGTGATACTTCCCATTAGCGAGAAAATTGATGGACAAGGCATATGGTTTGAAAAGTGGGAAGGTCCATACATCATAGATCGTATTCAAGGAAAATGAGTTGTTCGTTTGTGCGATCGAGAGGGTGCAATCCATGCTAACCCCATCAATGACCGTTTCCTCAAGCCGTATGTGCAGCCAGCATGGGAGTATGACGTCCGCCAGCAACAGAGTAATTCAGTCCATATAGGCTCCAAGGCAACTCCTCGCCTGAATAGACTGAATGGGCATAATATAGAGACTTCTCTAGCACAAGGCCAATTCCTATGGCTAACTTTCATAGTGAAATTTTCTAACTTTTTTCAACCAATTCCTATGGCTAAATCCTTTGTCAATATTTAGTTGTTAATCTGTACTCGCCAACATCTGTGGCCAAATTCTGAAGTGTACTTTTCATGCACGAACAATGTTTGAGTTTATCAATTTGAACAACGTTTTGCAGAGAGAAATTATTCTTTAAACACAAGCAGATTACATTAAAGTACAAGATTACAAAGGCTTTGCAGCTTTAAGCTCTAATATCATACGAAAATATGCTATGGTTGGCAGAAGAACAAAAGAAACAAAAAGAGAAAAATGATCCTTACACCCCAATTCCTCAAAACAGTTGATAGCCAACAGTTCTACTAGAAGATGGAGAAGGCTCGTAGAAAGAGGAATTGGAGGATGTTGGAGACTAATTCAGCAGATGGGGAGAAGTTTGCTTTCACTTCTCCTTCATCAATAATGCTGATATGCTAGTTTCTACCTTGGAGTCTTTCCTTGGGAATGGACCAAGTACTGGAAGCAAGTTGTCATATGCCTCCCTGAATTGACTCCACATAAAATGAGGAGTGGTAGCACGTATAGCTCCTTAGCTATCCTCGCCAGCACATCTGCGTTCATGGACCTGCAGTCTCTATGCACACAAAATCAGATCAGTTGCTAGCGATGAAGCAAACGCAAAGTCATCCTCGATGTTTAGACTTCATCACCCTGTGTATACTCAGGGTGACTTTACCAAGGAGTTACCTGGACATAGATATCACTATCAAGCCCAGACTTGGACATAGATATCACTATCTAGAGTTCATAGTGTAGGAGGATTATGTCTGGAAGTTTCTTTTCAAGTGAGAACCAGAGTAAATGCAGCAAAGTGGAGTTCATCTTGAACGAGAAAGTTGAGGGGATGCATAGGTGCAAATAATGAGATTGGTATTTATAGGAGAAGTAAATATTGAACCGTTACCTCTAAATAGAGTGGTAAAGATTCTCGAGATAAAACGCAGCCGTTGATGAAGGACCGTGTCTCTTGGGTATTGAGCAACAAGACGGTTTGTCTACCCCGAGTTAAAGGAGCCATAGTTAAAGACTTTTTGGGGCAGTTAAACATATAGAGATTTGACAGATGGGATAGACATGTTCCAAATTTCAAATTTGAGTTAAGTGTCATTCAAGAAGGAGTTTCACTGGAAAGGTTGAGTAACAACAGTAAAAGGGTAGGTAAATTTCTTAGCAAGCTGGTTCACAAAATACAAGAAGTTGGGCTTAATACTAGAGGCCCAGAAACTACAGCATGAGAGCCTTTCTTTTCAATTCCACTTTGAAGAGCTCAAAGTCTTTCCAAGCTAAGCTATACGAGTCCAGAAGTTCTGAAGCATCATCCTCAGCTTTAGCAAGTCAGTTCGCGTGACCAGAGCTTCCATCCTGAAGTTGTTGAGCGTTAACATGAGTAAAACTAGCATCAGCCTACAAGAGTTCCACTTCAGCCTGAAGAATTGCTAGTTCAGCTACTTTGGCGGCTAGAGCTTCTCTTTTGGTCGAAGCTCTCTTCAGGAATTCCTGAACTCGACCCCGATCTTGCTGCAGTTGATTGACCATCTCGGCTACCATCTCCCATTTGTGGTCCACTTTATGCTTCAAGTCATCTTGATGGGTATATAATTTGTACAGCTCATGAAGATCTTGCTCGAATTCAGAGATAGTATCGAGGAGTTCGCCATGGGCAGTTTCTTTCAGGTCTCTCACTTTGTCCAGGGAACTGTCGATGTTCTCGAACGAATCCAACTTGGCTTGGGAGAGTTTTTTTAAAGTGGCTCGAGAAAGAGCGATATCAGCCGGAATGGGACTCAAAACATTGAGTTTAGCGGAAAGTTCTTCTAGACTCAGGACTTGGTCCCGAAGAACAGCTACTTAGTTGGCATAGCCTGAAGATAATGAGGCCTACGGGGACGCTTCTTAGTTGCTGGGGGCTGCTTTGACAATAGCGATATGAGTTTAACATTCTAATAAAGCAGGCTAAAAGCCGGGAATAGTAGAAGAAGTTTGAGGCCAGAATTTCTGTTAGAAAACACTTGATCCAGAATAAGTGGTGATGCAGTGTATAAAAGGAAGATGGGGAAGTACATTCGAAGCCAGAGCTCTATCATCCAGAGCGGTTCTGGTTGGTTGAGGTTGAGCCGTGAGAGTGCAATCCATCACAGACTATGGTAGATGCAAGCGAGGATGGACTATGCGAGACCCAATTTGGTGCCCTCGAGGAGGCATTCAGCGAGGTTGGTCCAACATTTGTTAACTTTCTGGGAAGAGGGGCAGAAAATGTATTTTGATAGCCAAAATTCAAGGAAAGCAATGTCACCTTTGTCAGACTTAACATCAGTAAAGTGTGTGGTCCAAGCGGAGTATGAGGCAGGTCGGTGTTTGTCAGCTTTTATCAAACACTCCATGTAATCACTTTGTTTTCAAATAGAATTTTCCATGGGAACTCCGAACAGGGTAAAGAGGTCCAAGAGAGTAATACTTATTTCCCCATAAGGGAGGCGAAAGCAGTTGCATGCGAAATCCCAGAAGCACATGGTGGTGGCGAAGGGTGTACGATTCCCACCACTGGGGAGTGAGAAGCATAGATTGAGGAGTTGGTCAATGTCAGCCGCTTGCCATCGAATCAGGTCAATTCCTGGCGGTTCTTGTACCAGGCACAGTCCTTTTCAGATGTGTTGGGCCATTTACCGACTGGGCAGAGAACATCTTTATTGGTCCATGATTCTGGGCTAACTCGTGGTTCATCTTGGAAAATCAAAGCTGAGTTGCAATAGAGACGACGGAGTATGGGGAAGAGTTTGGGATCTATTAGCGGTTTAAGGAAGGGGCCTAGGCGGCCGGTGTCTTTAGAGGTGACTCTGAGGGTGAGAGTAGCGTCTAGGTGTCTTCAAGTCGTAACAGTGCAAATATCAGCGGCGAGGCGGTTTTCTTCATCTTGAGTTAGGTCTGGGTGTCTTTCTTTGTGAGGAGGCATGATTGTAGTCGGAGAAGGACAGCGGCAAGAAGATAGAAAACTTGGCTTTGGAGAGAAGCTTAAAAGTTCAAAGCGATGGAGGTGAAAGAGATGTGTTGAGGAGTAAAGATTGACCCGAACGTGCACTTTTATATGATGTCAGCCGAAGTGGCGCGCCTTTTCAGAAAAGGAGGCGATGTGGCATTTGCGTGAGGAGTTACCACTTGATTATAACAGCGCGTCGTTTGGTAAATCAAGCATTTTTGTTTGCATTTGGTGAATTTAATCTCAAAGCTTGAAAGGAAATGTTTGGGTCCGAGATAAAATATCTCTTATTAGGTTTTGAGGGCTGGATTGAGTAAGCGGCCCGTGTAGAATGTGAACAGTTTAGATTATAATGAGCTGAAGAAGGCTGATCCATGCAGCTTATTTCTAATCTAACATTTCCTATAGTGGTTAGGATTCCTTTGCAAGACTTATTGATAAGATTGGAAAGCATAAAAGATAAGGGTCAGATGGGAGTGTTGATCGTTTAGAGTTGTATTGGGAGTCTAGCTACTAAGAAGTTCCAAATGAAGTGGAACACGAACACTTTATTCTATATAAAGAGTTGAAAAGCGATTGAAAAAGCATCCTTGATCAAATACATATTTTGCTCTCAGCAAACTATCCTTTTCGTCAGAGAAAAACCCTTGCAACCGGCGATCAAGAGAGTTGTCACCAAGAAGAGTGAGATTCTTGCAATTCAAGGACGCAAAACGCTGCAACCGGCGATCAAGAGGTTTGTCACCAGAAAGAGTGAGAGCTTTGAGATTCGAGGACGCAACACCTTGTGTTCTCAACACCGCGTCAAGGAGATTATTTTGGTTTACACAAGGAGGAGTGTAGAGTATCGATTTCCATGGCTCAGCTAGAGACACGAAAACCGTAAGTCCTAAGTCATTAGACAAGAAGGATCCATTCAGGCAGGGTTGGTGCTCTCCCAGTCTAAATCGCTTATCAAGAAGTCAGTATTCGCTAACTTGTAAATCAACATTCTTTCGCGAGACGGTGATACGCCAGCGCATGAAGTACGATCGAGAAAAGAGACAGTTTACAAGATCTCTCAAATCCGCCGGGAGATTTTTGGTGTTAAACAGAGATAAATAAACTCTTGCAAATCATTTGGCACTCGTGTGATCGAATTATAATTGCTCGATGTTAATTGCAACTCATTCCAAGGAATACTTTTTCTTTCAGAAAAAGAAAGGGAGACTAGTTAAGAGACATCAGAAATAGTCTTGACCGTTAAACATTTAACCGACTAGTGGACAAACTTGACTGACTACATCGATATCCAACTATGTTCTTTACATTGCAGTGATCAAATTTTAAAATAAATCAAATTAAGTGATCAAAAGTGATTACTGTACTTCATCCACCCAATTTTCAGAACCAAGTTTCGTTTTCGTTCCCATTTGTGATTAGTTAGGATCTACCGTTTTCTCTTCTTCTTCAAAGTTCAGATCTTGTTTCAAACTGAAGTTTAAGACTAATAATTAAAATTTCAAATACTAAGGATGTGTATAAGTGTAATATTTGAACAAGATGTGAGTTCGCGACTCTTCGTGGATGAGATGTTGAGTCAATTATGAAGGGATAATCCGATTATGAGATTCACATGTGCTGATGTGCATGGCATAAGTCGGGCCTGGTTCTGCGCATTCATAGGCACAAAATTAGGTCCTTTATATAGAAAAAAATTATATTAAATAAAAAAAATTATAAAACAAAGTGGACATAAACTAATACTCCGATATATAAAAATTACATTATTTAAAACTAATCTCATCTCATCTCATCTAAAATGACTTTTCCTCGCATTTTTAGATGTAAATTCATCAATTATGTACTTAACATCGACATCTTCAACAGTTTTTTCTCTATGCTCAAAATTGCTAAGTCATTCAATCTATCTTGAGTCATTGTTGACCGCAAATAAAATTTATTAGCTTTAATTTTGAAAAACTTCTTTTCGCAGATGCCACTGTAATTGGTACGATCAATAAAATCCTATAAGCAACCAAAATGTTTAGAAACATGACCATTTTTTTTTTGTAAATTCCATAATTTTAATGGAATTCCATGGTTTTTCACTATCATATGCTTCATTTGGTAGTATTTCCTGCAACTTTTTTAACTCAAAAAATAAATATTTTGCATCAATATCAGACACATCACCATGTTTCAAAGCAAGTTCAAGTTTCAAACAACACCTTTTCATTTCGTCACCATCTAATGAAACAACCCTTGATGCATCAAATAAGAAGCCAAATATAGATTCAAAACTCTCCATTTGTTCAAATCTAATCTTCAATTGAGAAAAAGCCATATAAACTAAAACAAGAAAGTAATCAGTTCTAAAATTTTCTTTAGAATGTTGTTCTCTATCAGTATTAGGAATTTCATCAAAATGTCTATTTTTTGTAACTCTACACCTCAGAGGAAATACAAGATCAATACTTATTTCTCTTACAATTTCTTTAGCATCAATCATAGCAGAAATAAATTCATATTCTCTATATTTTTTTTAAAAAGAAATCAACCCTTTTGAACTTTTAGTAGCAACATCAAGAATCATATCTCCAGCTTGCAAATTTTTGCTCACCATGTTTATTTTGTGCAAAATATCATGTCATATTACCAAACTTTAAATGAACTCAAAACTGAAAAATTCACCATCAAACAATTTACCTGCTTCCCAACTTGAATGATTTTCATATTCATCAATAAGTTTGAGTAAGCTTCTCTTATTTTGGGAAATTAATTCTTTATCGCTTTTATACTTTCAATACGAATTTCCCACCATGTAGCCGACAAAAATTTCAAAGTTAACTCATCTACGTATTGAAGTAAAAGATTCCATCGTTTTGTTGAATTAGCAAACACATTATAAATTGTTCGACATGCTCCAAAAAAATGATTTTCCTTTTGCACATGAATTTTCCATATCACAAAGTACTAGATTAAGAGAATGACAACCACATGGCATATAAAAAGCTCTAGAATTTATATCAAGTAACCTTTTTTGAACGCCTTGGTTTTTCCCTTTCATATTGGAACCACTATTATAACCTTGTCCTCTCATATTATCAATATCTAAATCAAGAGAGTTTAGAGCAACTTTTAGTTCATCAAAAAGACCCAAGCCCGATGTATTTTTTACATTTAGAAACTCCAAAAAATACTCTTCTATTTTAATAGGATGACTTTCAACATCTACACACCTTATTATCAAAGTCATTTGCTCTTGATGACTAGCATCGGGAGTGCAATCAAGAATCACAGAAAAAAATCTAGTCACTTTAATCTTTTTTATAATCACACTCTTGACATTTGATGTCAACGTAGCTATCAATTCATTTTGTTTTCTATGACTAAGATAATGATAATGAATCTCTTTCTCTTGAATGAGTCAAAAATGCTGCTTCATTATTGGATCAAACTCTCCAATTGATTCAAGAAATCCAAAGAATTTTTCATTTGAATCCTCAAATATTTTTTCATTTGTTCCTCGAAAGGCTAAATTATTCATAGCAAGACGTTTAACAACAGCAATTACTCTAACTAATACTTCTTTCCAATACTCGGTATCTTTCTTATTTTTCTCTTGTAATTCTTTATCAGTTATTTGACTTATACTCAATCTCACACGCAACTTATTCCAAGCCCTAAGGTTAAAGAGGTGTTCACGACTCTTTTCATGTTCTCTAAGTTTCTCCCCCAAATATTTCCAATAATCAATTCCTTTGGAAGCTAATTTACTTCTAGAATGGGTTTTTCTTACAACCTTACAACAAAAACAAAATACTTTATCCAAGTCTTTTGAGTAAACCAACCATTTTCTATCGGAAACTTCACCATTATTCTCAGCCTTTCGGGAATAATACTCCAATGAAAACCCCCTATTTAATTTATCCTTAGGAAAAACAATATTCAATTATCTCATAGGACCATTTTCAACAAGTAAATCTCTCATGTTTCTATCTAAACTATCCCAAACTCTAGGATCAAATATGTTTAAAGGCATTGTATTTTGTGACAGTTCACTCACATAATTTGTTTCAATATTCTCATTTTCAATTACATTTGATTCTTCCATATTGTTACAACCTGAATCGTAATAACGCGTTTATCGATTTATGTTACACATTATTGCAGATTAGTCGCATAATTGGAGTTGTTAACGACTTTTTCATCAGGTGAGAATTTGTGTTGATTTCCTTCACAAGAATTGTGGAGTATTTAATTTCGAGCTCGTGGGAATTTTCGAGGAATTTTTCGGATAAGCGAGCTATTTTTATCGAATTTTCAAGTCCGTAGGCGATAATATTTAAATGTGTTAATTTGTATTGTTGATTTGATATGAGCAGTTAAATTTTGATCAGATTGAATTGTAGCCGTTGATTTGGGCAGGTATGGATACGGGTATAAATACAAGCTATTAATGAAAAGTTTCTATTTTGGGAAACCGCAGTTGACCCGCGGTTGACGGTCATGGGTGACCCGTTTCGCCGTGAAACTTCTCGTCGGCGGCGGACCTTATTCCGGCCAACTCTGGCCGTGTTTCTTGGTGAGAAATGTTGGGCTTGGTCCCCTCTAACTTTTGGTGGGTGCATTACTGGCGTTGGTGGTCGGAGGACGACGATGGAAGGCGATGAAAACCGGCTGAAATTGGTGGTTTCAGTAGAGATGGTGGTGGCGCAATCGGCGGCGATTGCGGGTTGAAACCATAGGGGTTTTGAAGCCCATGCTATTTTGAGTCGAACCCAAATGGTCTTGGCCCTTGCCGTGGCCGGATTCCGGTGATCGAAGAAAATGAAATTCCGGTGGGTATTTTGGTTTTTCGGCAAATTGGAGGTTTTTCGATTTGAATTTGATTTTTTGATGTACTACAATGTTGTTGGACTTTTTGAGATGAACATTTTCATGTATAGGTTGTTCGAATTGGTGCCGGTGAGTTTCTGACCGCCGTAGGCGGTGGTCTGCGGCCCTACGCGCCGCCGTACGTGAGGGTGCAATTTCTGATCAAGTTATGTGTCGTTTCACTCATTTTCGTGGGCTGAATGCAATGATGAGGTTCATATTCGGATCTGAGCTTGATAAATTTTGACAAGTATTTATTCAGACAAAAATCATTTTAATTCACGATAATATTAAATGACGCTTTGACTATCAGTTTAATTGCGAGTCATTTGATATTTGAGATTTGTTTGTGACTCTTAAAAGTGAGGGATTATAGGGAATTGAATTCAGATTTTGGTTGAGTTACTAATTAAACAGAAAATACGTTATTCGAGTATACGAGACTCTCGATGTTATTACTCACCGGATTATGAACTTAGCTATTCAGTATGAACCCCGATGATTAGATATTAATTTTAATCCTGATTTCAGGATTATAAGTTAGCGGGCGTGTCAGATGAATAATTGTCCCGTTTGGTAGGTTTCAACTTTGTAATTATCTCGGCAAAATACTGTGGGTAGACATTTTATCTTCACTGTTGTTATGCGAGTCTTCATTTATATATTTTACAGTTATGCATTTACGTTTATGCATTTGCATTTGGAGGCATATATAATTTGTTTTACACAAAGTATAGTCACAGTTGTTGCATCGATGCACTGCCTCTCGGCTGATCCCCGAGATGCTCCGAGAGGGCCAGGGACCTGACCCGAGTATTTATTGAGCACCCAGGAGGGCCAGAAACCTAACCTGGGTAGTATTAGAACTTGTGATCAGATGACCTGAGTCATAGCCTCCACATATTTTACAGCACCCAGGAAGGTCAGGAACCTGACCTGGGCAGTATTTGGACTTGAGGTCGGGTGACCCGAGTCGGAGTCTGTGCATATTTTACAGTACCCAAATGTACCTAGATGTTTATTTTCAAACTTGCATTAGTTTTACGTACATTATTTATGAAAGACATATTATTTACAGTTTTAGTTATAAAGTGAAATATTATTTTCGTCTACTCATTCTAACAATTTTTATTATTTTATGTGCCTTTTTCCTGAGCTTTTCGGTTTTAATTGCCCAGGTTGCAGTGTGTAGGGTGCTGGATGTCATCGAGGGCGTCGAGTTCACCAGTCAATTCCTTCAGCAATAGGTTCCAGCTCACTGTTAGTATGTCTCTTGTTTTATTGAAGTCACTCTAGATACTAGTTCAGTAGTATTGTCTTAATAAGACTCTTGTGAATAGGTTGTCTCTCATATAGTAGTCGAGTTGGGTTTCTTTGTATGCGAATCTGTATATACTGGAAGTATGTTTTCAACTTCTGAATAATGTATCATGTTTGATTTCAGTTTTATGTTGAAAAATTTGGTTGGACATTAATGGTCCACGGTATTGTTTGTGAGTTTATCTACGAAGTGTCAGTTTTCCCCGCATGATTTTGGGTGTCTCTTTTTCAGGGAAAGCTATGTCAAAATTTTCACAGAAATTCGTAGTTTATGATAAGTCGTTAGAGCTTGATTCTAGATTACTAGTTAATCTAGGGTTGGGTACTTTCACACATTTTTGGTTTGAACATTTTCATATTCGCCGATACCTTTAACATTTTCATTCTCACCTAAATCAACTTCTTCGACGACCTCCTTTTCACCTTGATTTTCCGAAGAAACACTTATTTTTTTTAATAAATTTATCTAAAGAACCTCTTTATGAGTCTAAAAAATTATCTACCCGTTTTTTTTCTTTTTCTTTTTTCACAACCTGACACGGATTTTCCCATAACGCTAATTCATTAATATCTAATAAACAACAATTATCAATTAATAAAATGAAACAATATATAGAACCTGATTTTTTTTTCAATGCGAATTATGGAAATTGAAAAGGCACAAAAACTTGAATGGCTGAATTGCTTTTCTGCTCTGCCCAATGTCAAGTGCCCACTCAATGTGACCCGGCCCCTAAGTCCTTCTCAAGTCCTTCTCTGTAATATAAGCAACAAGCCAACAAAATAATCAAACTTTCATCTGATATAAACTAATAACAATGAAATCAAATTGAGAGGGGGAGAATTGATAGAAACTTTATTACCTTAGGTTTCAAGAACAGTAGAGGCTGTAGAGCTTTCAAGTTTGTGTCTTTGATTTGGTATCAAACAGAACAATATAATTGAGAGAGGGAGAATCGAGAGATTGAGAGAGAAGATGAAAATTTTGGGATAATATCTAACCCTATATATATTGAGATTTTGGAGAATAGAATATGTCAAACAGGTATATTGAACCATAATTATTGACTAATTATTGAGAATTGATAGAAATTGAAGATGAAAAGATGAAAATTGAAGAAGAGGAATATACGGGATCGAAAGTCAGAATGGACGGCTTTGATTTTGGTCTTTGGGTTTTGTTCCTCTACTTCTTGACTCTTACGTCTTTTTTTGCTATTTCAGTTTTTTTTTTCTTAAAACAAAAAACAAAAAAATTGGGCCCCGGGCCTGCATAAAGTTAAATCTTTAATTACTAAAATTAGACGACTAGCCAGCTAATTATGTATATTATTTTGAATCTAAGCTCACAAGTCATTCTTTATTCATGTACAGACAGTAAGAGTAGACTCGATCTAAACAAGTAACGAATAAATTAAGAATTAGTGGACGTACTTTGTGATCAATTTTTTTTTTTGCTTAAATGATAAATTTTGGGGTCACGTATTAAAGAAATCACCCTCGATTTTTTTAGTTGAAGGCTCAAACGCGAGACAATATTTTGTTAATGCAATAAACAATGCTACATAATAAACACCCAAAGAGTACGAGGGAAAAGATTGTTGTTAAGTTAACGTAGAGGAAACTCTTTAAATCAATTCACAAACATCGTAATGAAATAAAGTACGATAAGTAACCGAGATCCATGCCACGCGAAAAATAGGCAAACACCAATACGGGTAAATCAAATAATGCTCGCCTAAACTTGCCAGGTAATTAAATAACGTCCCTTTATTTACGAGAAAAAAATCTACCCGGACCCCATATCATGATCCAAAACACCAGCATGTTGGCCTAAGGAACCCAAAGCTCATGCCCAATAAACCCAACCCTAGTATGGATCAGAGCACAGGATCCGCTCCATTCCCATGCATGGCGCTGACAACCCCAACAATCAACCAAGTCGGCAGTTGTTGACGTCTCCTCTGCCAAAAAGCATTGTCCATCGTCGGCAGTCTGACTGAACGACCTGAACCACGATCATCAACCATCCAAGAATCGGCTGATGAAGTCCGTCCCTCGACGCCCAAAATGGACTGCAACCACCCGGAGATAGACTGGTTATCCAAGAACGACGTCAAATAAGCATGTCGATCATCATGACCATAAGAGCAACGCAACGCTGCCCTCAAGCCTGGATCCACGCCTTGCGACCCCAAAATTTTCAGTCGAGCACGAGCCGGTCGCATGGAGGCCGTAACCTCCCACCGTGAAATCATTGTTGCATCATGACCACTCCTTCTTCTGCTTGGTGTCCATTGCTTAGAACACAGTAAAAGTGCCTCCATCACAAAGGAGGACCATGACGAGGGAACAGGGGAGCCTCTCAAATTGCTCGGAGCCCAAGAAAGAGCCGACATAATGTTCTATTGGCGATGAAGGATTCTGCGCTGCCAGGTGGGGAGAGAGTATTTTCCTAACCCTAGCAGAGCTATCTTTCAAGAAATCACCCTTAATTGCTATTAGCATATCATTAGTATAATTAGTTGTATAATCTGCAAAATTCATGTCATAGATTACTTGTATATATTGTTCAATAAGCTCATATACTGCATCCCATTTCTGTTGGGAACTTGGGAAGGCTACAAGTCTGCAACCACCCATTAGTAAAATGAGGATATTTAATTAATTAACCATCTAATTTAATCATACAAATGGACGAGTATTATCCTCTGTTAAATAAAAGACTACATGATTGGGACCTACTTGGATACCCAAGGGGTATACCATATTTTTATTTATCATTTTAAGAGCCAACATTATAATATACATGAGCAAAATATTACAATATTTAAGACAATATTACTATAATGATTACTTTTTTTAGGATTATTTATAATATTTTATAATTAATTAGATCAAATTTATAATATTGAGAACAATTTGTTCAAAAGTTGTAACTAAGTCGACCTTTAAATAAAATAATTATCTCAAATACAACTAAATAACACAAAAAATAACTCAAATTATCACAATAACCAGTAATTTTATTCTCAAGTGATAAAACAAAATTACCAAATCTCTTGAATACGTAAGAATAATCCACATGATTGTTCCAAAGAAAAAAACTACATGATCGAGTACATGTAGTGGCCCAAAAACAATATAACAAGAAAACAGAAAATTAAGGGACGACGAAGAAGACACCATGACTCCATGAGTAATGAGAATGCAAACAAACTACAGAACTTAAACTCGTAAAAGGGGTCACCACCTGTTAGACTTGCAAAATATGCTGTGTTGTGATGTTTGTTCTTTATTGTTCTCTCTGTAACTTGCTTTCTTGACTTCCACACCCTCATTTTTCTAAACTCCCACAAAGCCAAAATGGCCATGATGATACTCTCTCGTTGGATACTCTGCTTCCTCTCGCTTTTGCTTTCCCACGGTGTTGTTGAGCTTGAAGGCTCCCACCATGACTGTGCCAACGACGATCTTCTAACTTTGCAAAGAGCTTCAACACATGATCAATTAGCTGAAGATCCTTACAGAACTGGTTATCACTTTCAACCTCCCAAGAATTGGATCAACGGTATGCATCTCTTCAACCTCCTATATTTAGTCTTCTTTAAATCTGGACGTTTTCAATTTGATTTTCACTTTCCTTAGCTTCTATGTCATGTTATTGACTTGGAATGGCTCTCACGTACTGTTTTTTTCTCTTTTGGCTTCTTGATCAAATTTCACAATTGACTTGTTCTAATTCTGGAAATGGAAAATCTTTGGAATCTCGCAGATCCTAATGGTTAGTTCCTCTCTCTCTCTCTCGCTAGCTTGCATTGGTTTCTATGGTTTAATCTCCTTTTTTTCTTTTTCGATAGATTTCTATGGTTTAATCTTCATCACTAGATCACAATCATAAATCTAAACGGCCCTGGATGCAAAGTCACTCGTTAACTAGACTTCAACACTTGAAATAATTCAGTACAATGTCGTGATGTATGTAGTGATGTATGTTAAAAGTCTAAAGTTTATGTTATACTGTGTTACAATAAAGTCATTACTAATGGTCATTAGTCATCAAAACAAAAATATTCAAAGAATTAGTGATGGATCCAAAGAACAATGACAGACTAATTAAGTACAAGTTATAAGCTACGTGTGAGTAGTGATCTATTGATCATATTGCGGGATGTAACTACTTAAAGGATGTTTTTGTTGTTCAAAAAAATCCATTTCTAAAGCTTGAAAGTTGAAATAGCTTTCTCTATATTGCGGTGGCTTACTCGATAAACAACCTCTGACAAAAACAGCTTCAAAACCTATTTTCCATTAAACATCTTATGTAATTAGAACTTTAGAAGTACGTGATCGATTAATTAGCATTACCGGACTTAACTAGAGAATATGCCGATTGAGGCTTCGTGTCATACTTAACGTACACGACATACTGACATGATATATACAAGCCAAAAACTATGTCCAATTCATCAAAGAAAACATTACGCTCAATTCGAGCTGGCACGATCATGATCGATTGACAAGTCAAAAGAATTGGTTGGCCTCGAGCTATCCTTGCTGCCTAACTGCCTAAGCATCTTTATCGACCAGCCATGTCCTTGTAAAGCTAGAAACTCTACGTCTCATAATAAGTAAACTTCAAGAACCTTACTTATATGAATCGAAGTAATAATTGTACCTAATGCAATCAACCTAGAGAATCGAACTCGCACACATTTTACTGCATTACGGTGGAGAATATATACATCATTGGGTCACAATTCGTCATTAACGCAAGTATGCCTCACTTTGCAAATTCTACTAAATTCCTCGTTTATATATATTTGTATTTCCAGGGCCATTGATTTACAAGAATGTATTCCATATTTTCTATCAATATAATCCGGACGGTGTACAATGGACGCCCAGCGTTGTCTGGGCTCATTCAACATCAGATGATCTTATCAATTGGACTCCACATGATGATGCCCTCATCCCATCACAGCCTTTCGATATTAACGGTTGCTGGTCCGGGTCGGCTACACTCCTCCCTGGTGGCAAGCCAGTCATGTTCTATACCGGCATCAACTCCCAAAATGAACAAGTTCAAAACTTGGCCTTCCCCAAAAACCTATCCGACCCATTTCTCAGAGAATGGGTTAAAATTCCAGAAAATCCGATTATGTTCCCAACCAAAGCTAACCAAATAGTTCCAGACTCATTTAGAGACCCGTCTACTGCTTGGCTAGGGTTAGATGATAGATGGAGGTTAATCGTTGGAAGCAAGAATGACAAAACTGGAATAGCTCTGCTGTACCTGAGCGAAGATTTCCAGCATTGGACCATGGTCGACCACGCGTTTCATTCAGCCAAGGAAAATGGAATGTGGGAATGTCCAGATTTCTTCCCAGTTTCAAAGAATAGTCCAGTTGGTCTTGACACCTCAACACATGGTTCTGATGCTAAGCATGTGCTTAAGCTTAGCCTGTTTGATAATGGTAAAGAATACTACACAGTTGGGACATACAATTTGGAAGATGATATCTATGTTCCTGATGAAGGATCGGTGGAAAGTATTTCTGGTTTGAGGTACGATTATGGCAAGTATTATGCTTCGAAATCTTTCTTCGACAATTCTACGAACCGTAGGATCTTATGGGGTTGGGTTAATGAATCCTCGAATTCCGCCGATGACATGAAGAAGGGATGGTCTGGACTCCAGGTAGGACACTTGTAGTAATGCACATCAGTATATCCATTATCCAGTTACAATTAACTTTATATAGCTAAGTGATCAATGTAGTTAGTATATTTTGAAACACAACAGTCTTCAGAGAGGGCGTTATGATGTGCAATTTTTGAACTAAGAATTTGGCATTCAAATTGACTATTGTTGCAGGCAGTTCCAAGGACTATTTTGCTTGATAAGTCTGGCAAGCAATTGGTGCAATGGCCCATAGTAGAACTTGAAAAGCTTAGAACAAAGCAAGTTAGAATGCCAAATATTGTGATTAATGAAGGATCACTTCATGAAATAGTTGGTGTCACAGCAGCACAGGTGAAGAGTTTTTTCTTTTCCTACTTTTATTGAACCCTAGCTAGCTAGCCTTTCAATATTCGACGTCTAACTTTTGAAACTTTCTTATTGATCTTCGGTTGTGCTTGTTGTTGGGTGATATTCGGTTTTAATTATAGGCAGACGTAGAAGTTACATTTGAGATCAGTGATTTTGAGAAGGCAGAAGTGTTGGATTCAAACTGGACCGATCCGCAAGTTTTGTGTAGCAAAATGGGAGCCTCAGTTGGTGGTGCTGTAGGTCCATTTGGATTGCTGGTTTTGGCTTCAAAGGGCTTGCATGAACACACAGCAGTCTTTTATAGAATCTTCAAATCTCCCGACAAAACCAACAACAACAAATATGTAGTGTTAATGTGCAGTGATCAAAGCAGGTCTCTTACTATATATCAATGTCTAACCACTTCCAATTTCTATCTTAGTCATTCTTTATTTTCTCGATAATAATGCATTGCTTTTATGCATAGGTCTTCCTTAAATGAAAATAATGATAAGACCACGTACGGGGCATTCGTAAATGTGGATCCTCTTCATGAGAAGATATCACTGAGAAGCTTGGTAAGTTGGTTTGACTTTTATTTGAAGCATGTTAGTGATGGGTACCCTTCACCTCTACATATACCCCGTTTATATATCTGATTACAAGCCTGTACGTATCTATACCCTAACGTCATTTCGTGATGTTGCAGATTGATCACTCTATAGTGGAGAGTTTCGGTGGGGAAGGCAAGGCCTGCATAACAGCTAGGGTTTATCCCACATCGGCTGTTCATGGTGACATCCACTTATTTGCTTTCAATTATGGAAGAGAGAGTGTCAATATCTTAGGAAGTGCATGGAGCATGAGCACTGCCAATATTAATCGATCAAGGAAAGAAGGTACTGAGTAGTACGTGGAGATCGAGTTGATTTATAACGTACTGTATAAATAACTTTCCTCACGGAATTTTGACACTAACATCGGAATGTAGACACTAACATTCAAATTGGTCACTCAACTATATATGACAGTCTTTCAAATTAGTCATTGTTATATTTCACATGTTAAATCAAAGTTAATTTCGTTAATTATCAAAGATATTTTGGGAAAACAAAGCATTCTAACATATTTTTCTCCATGATAACTTTGTGAGGCTTTGAGTGACTTTAAGAAATTTATAACAGGCTAAACAAATAATTAGATCAATGACAGAAATACCCTAGATAATTGACGGATTTAATTTTGATTTAATGTCTAGAAATATAATAGTGACAAATTCAAAAGCTATTGTCAAAGTTCAGAGACCAATTTGAATGATTGTCAAAGTTCATTGACCAATTTGAATGTTGGTGTCATAGTTCAGTAACCAAAGTTACATTTTCGAAACTTCAGTGACTAACTTTTAAAATCAACCAAACTTGGGTGACCATTTGTGATATTTGGCCATTGAAAGGACGCGACCCCTATTTAGATGCTTAAACCGAGATTAGGCCCTAATGATTCTTAGTACTACACTTACTAACCCCCTTCATGAAACGAACAACCATAAACTTCAAGTCATAATTTAATAAAACTCTTTTTGATGTCAAATTACAAACTTATATAAGGATGGATAACTATCTTCGACATCAGAGCATTTAGACATACTAAATTAACTACGCTAACTCTAATAGTGGATGTTGTTATGCCTCGAACTATGTGCGTGGCCGACCTTAGCTGAGATTCTGCAACTTGGGCATTGGAAACCAAAGAGCCCAAGGAAAGACATATATATAAAAACAAGAAAACCGTTAGAGTGAGTGAACGAAAATAGAAGATTTGTAAGAAAACATAAAAACATACTTTATGCCTTTACACCGTAATCGTATAGTAAAAACATAGCGAGTCTACGTAATATATATATATATTGTAAGTGTGTGGAGGCGTGCATAACGTAATCATCGAGTCAAGTGTTGTTGTGTCCCTCCTGGAGCGTACTTGGTGATCAACCGAGTAGCCGATGCCTCGATGCATATATATGAACATAACGTGCATGAAATCGTAAAATTATAACATACAGCCTCCGTGCAGTATCGTAAACGTATCATAAATCATATTATATATGCATAAGAAAATTGTAAACATAAAAATTTGGACTTGCTATCGACAGTGAACATAATGATGTCCACTCACCTAGGTATCAAGAACTCTGATAGTCGATCCACTAACTCGTAATTCACACTCAGCTCTCCCAGGCCAATCAAAGATCTAGTTTAAATAATACAATACTTTAATCGTACAACTGGAATAGATAAGAAACCCGAAACGATTCGTATTTCGATTACTCGCATTTCAAACTCGATGACTATACGTCGCTACTCCACCATATTGGGATTTCGATCATATACATCGTGTTGTGACTCCCAAATTCCATAGTAAGTCCCACGTGCCACCACAGGCGGCGGCCGGAACCGGCCTGCATGAAAAATCACCATTCCACATACTAAATTAAACATCACAACAAGTTCAACAACTTTGTAGTTCAACTAGAAGTCAAAAGCTAGTCGAAAATTATGGAATTTTACCTTCAAAGATTGAAACCCTGGCCAGAATTTCATGGCAACCGACCGACGCCATCCCGCCATGGCACAATCCAAGACCGATTACATTCGACTCCATGGAGGGTGGGCTTCAAAATCCCTAAGTATTCGTCGACCAACTTCGATCTAAGCTGGGTCGCCGACGGCGACAATAAGTTTCTTAGATATCTTGCCGATCTCCACTCCATTTCTCCTTGCATTGTCGAGTTGAGGCCTGAAATTGGTTGAGGAGGTGATTAGTTTCAATTTTGGAGAAAGAGGAGGAGAAGATGGGTTGCCGGACGACGACGATGACGCCGGACGATGTCACTCTCGGTTGCTTGCGAAGATGACAGGTCCGAGTCGGGTCGCGTGCGAGAGAGAGAAAGTGACTGAGCTTTACCCAAGTTGGTAGCTTCTCACTTAACCAAAACAGATGGACGACCCATATTAGAAGAAGTGAAATCCAACGGTCGACAAAAATTCAACCAGTGGTAGATTTTTCATTTAATTAGTTTTTACCCTAAACTTTTAAAATTTGTACAAATTAGCTCGAACTTCTGAAAAATCTAATTAAAATATCAACAGACTCAAATGAATTTCTACTACAACTTCCGTGAAGAAAGCAAGTCTAAATTCATAATTTATAAAAACAAATCGATTTTTAGTTGCGACAAACATGATGTATAATGCTTAGCTCATTAATTAGCGCGACTAACAATAATTAATTTACTAATATAGATTCGGGTTGTTACAATCTATCCCCGAAGAAAAATTCCTTCATCGAAATTTACTTCACAAAAAAATCAACATAGTGAGAACGCAATGCCATAATCGCTGCTTGAAAGTTCACCATAAAACTTTTGATATACTATATTTCTTTAATTATAGTGAGAATTGTGGTGTGATTGATTACAGGGTTTTAACGCCGATATTCTGACATAGACAGTTCATCATGCTAAAAATAGCTCTAAAATTTTCATAAGTGCCGGGAAGAAGATCGATATTTCGATATTTCATGGTCACTGTAAAGGCTCTCATACGTCATCAATGCTTCAAGATATATATATATATATAAATCATTTACTTATGGAAGAAAACGCCAAAAATGACATACTGCTACTACTAGCACAATTTACACTTCGTACAATTGCATCATCAAATACATTAGTACCGACGTCCGCGCTAATCTGTGAAATAGTTGATCGCTTGTCTAACTCCCGTCGTGTCTCATGAATCAAAAATGTTTTAGTCTTCTATGAAAGGAAGTCCCCGCATCAACACTTAAGTCTTTAAAAATTACTCCACTTGCCGTGATACTTTTCAAGAATGACACATAGTAGAATAACTTCGAAAGAAAAGCACGAGAAATTATACATCATATCCCTCATCTGGTAATAAGCTCGAATATAATCTAAATTGATCATACATAGCTACACACGATATCGAGTACACGGAAACTCAACGAGCTTAATGTAATTCAAATGAGAAATCACTACACTGGTAAACATAGAGATACCAATCTAAATCGCACTTAGATAATAGTCATTTGATTCATCAGGATGCTAACACCATATGAAACCCCAACATTCAACTACGCGCTAGAGAAATATAATGTATGGGAAAACCTCATTAGTACTGCCTATGCAAAACTTCATTACAAGTACATCTCGTCTCGTCAAACACAACAAGAGATTCTCGTTTAACTCACTCTATCGTAACTGATATACAAGCCTCATAGGAAGTTACTTACTAAATACTAATCACATGATTCGCCTTCAATACACGCTCGAGAAATACAACGTACAAAGAATCCCACTGGCATTGCCTACACATTACCGTATTAGAGTGGTCCTCGCCTCGGTAGGAATAATGAAAGATCTGCCAATTAACCTTGTAAAATATTACCATAATACACATCTCACATAATGTTGGTCGCTAATTAGTGATAACGTGATCTTATTCTAAACATGGTCCCAAATCTGTTCGCACATCGCGAAGGAAATTATTTCGATAACTCTAATTCGAAAGGATTCCTACCAAAAACTCGGCATGAACAATTCATTTATAGTCGAACGCAACACCTACAAAATTGGAACATTTCACCAATACAATACAAACAATATCCATAACAACAAAGTTCAATTGTCAATGATAATCCAAAAGAACACCACAAGTTTGATATAATACAAAACACAAAATATGCCTCACTTGCCATAAGTTCAATTAGAAGAAATAATTTTGGACTTAACACACAAGTATCAAGCCACCCTCATCTTGAATAATCGAATTACTGCTTGCCGACATAACTAACTAAGGATGAACGTAGGTAGAACATGAGAAAGACACATCCGCAACAACCACAACTAATGAGATTCGAAAAGTGTTGTGGTAGATACAATAATCTCGATGAAAAGGAATCGTATACAAATACAAGCGTATCCCTAGTACTTCATGTACTTATGGTTTGAGAGAACTCTATGTGCATTGAAAATTAAATGAAACAAAACATGTTAAAGTGATAAAATTGAGAATAACTTTCTTGGTTAAAACGGGTGAATCTCCTCGACGAACAAAATTGAGGAACTAAAGGTAACCAAAACGGAAGTAACATAAGAAAGTGAATGAAACCAAACAAAACTTCAACTAGAATGTAACATAATTATCCAAAGCTACACACGACTGTTCCACCAAAATGGTTATATGCGACAATCCTACGATTGTTCCAGGGTCTAGATGTAGCTGTGCTGGTACAATAATGGATCTTGGCATCTACGACAATGATACATCGAAATCGGGGAGATCGATGAATAATCTTCAAGACGCACATTGTTGAGAATACAACATGACAAGATGGAACGACGTAAAATTGAATGATCATAATATAGCAGGGTGAAACAGATTAACAACCACATAACTAATTGAACCTGAATAGAACAAGAGCGAAACACTCTCACTATGGATGTATGTGCAACACACCTCATCTATCATAGCCTCAATTAGCAGTATGAGTAATGATAACGCACATCAAATGACTTCACATACTAGGACCAAGTATCGATCCATAAGTGTCGTCTCTACGTAGTGACCATGCATCATTTCAATTTCATTGGATATCCCCGAAGGGACTCCCATTATAGACAGAGAAATCTGTTTAGCTCCACGAATATGGCACTCGAAGCTAGAAAGTTTAGACTCAAACTAAAGGACTCACGCGAAGCTTGTAGCTGAACAAAATTAAAGAGATCAAGAAACGGAGCATGATGAAGGCAAGGGTTTGAGCATCACGACTCATCGACATCGCTATGAGTTTACTAACTTCATGTCATACCGAGGCTCATAAGGTGTTGATGCGATCACGAACAATCTTGTCGTAACGTTCTTTCCACTACGACTTCGTATAATAGTTCCTCGTCTAATAACTATTCGATCCTCATAAGGTAAATGAAGATGAAGCATGAAGCTGGGATATTAAACATGAAATGGAAAGCTGGAAACTAAACAAGACACTTGAACTTTTTGCTGAACATGATAGAAGATGTTGAAAAATTAAACATGGTGAAAGGAAGGAAACTTGTGCACTTAATTCATTGACATGTCTAGTAATTTATTATCTTGATACTATAAGACATCTCATGAGTTATCGACGTAATCGCAAATCACCAACTGTCATGTCTTGTCATTCCTTATAGTACGCGACTTGACATAGCTTAGACTATTTATTGAAAATTTGGCATAACCTCCTCGTAAATTCAAGATCAACCAAAACTTGTAGGAATATTACACTTCAAAGATAACAAGTCCCACATACTAACTGTGAACAACAGTTGTTCAACCGGGTTCCTCATCATATAAAACTTATAATTTAATTCAAATCGGAAGTCATCTCAAGGAAATGAAAACATCACAAGAGTTTCTACTTTTAAAACCAAATTAGAACAACACTTGCATAATATCACCCGCGAAAATGCGTTAATCGTCATGGTATCCCCATTTTACTCTACAAATTTTTTACACATTCTACCCGTATAAATCATATAAAAGTAATCCATCGACTAGTCACAGATCGCATAAAGTCTTACAAATCAACACGCGCTCGCCTATCTGACATATACTTTGTTGCTCGAAAACTTGGCGTCATACTTTCATATTTTAACGTAGTAAGGCAGCGTGCAAAATCAAGAGATGACACGTATGTAAACTCAGATGTACTACAAACTTACTCAGAATTTTTTTTTACCTTAGACTTACAAAAAGAGATTGAGGTCAGCGCACATGAGGCATAACGACTACAGGGCACAGACTCACAGGCTGGGGTTAGTACTCGGTCACATTCGCCACGTATTCGATGACGTTCAACAACTTGAGTATCAATGGGGATCCGTCAGCCTGTCGGGCCATCACTCAAGATCTCTTTAGCATAATCAAACACGGAAACAAAAGTGGCCTAGTACTGTCCACATAACCTATAACTTAAAGCTCTGATACCAACTGAAAGGACCCGACCCTGATTTAGATGTTTAAATCGAGATTAGGCCCTAATGACTCTTAGTACCTACACTTACTAACCACCTTCCTAAAATGAAAAACCATAAACTTCAAGTCATAATTCAACGAAACACTTTTTGATGTCAAATTACAAAATGAAATAAGGACGGATAACTATTTTCGACATCAGAGCATCTAGACATACTACACTAACTACGCTAACTCTAATAGTAACATTCATAGGGGATGTTGTTATGCCTCAAATTATGTGCATGCCCAACCTTAGTTGAGATTCTGTGACCTGGGAATTGAAAACCAAATGGCCCAAGGAAAGACATATAAAAACAAGAAAACCATTATAGTGAGTGAATGAAAATAAAATATTTGTAAGAAAACATAAAAACATACTTTATGCCTTTCCACCATTCTCATATATATAGTAAAAACATAGCGAGTCTACATAATATATATATATTATAAGTGTGGAGAGGCGTGCATAACATAATCATCGGGTCAGGTGTTGTCGTGTCCCTCCCGGAGCGTACTCAGTGATCAACTGAGCAGCTAATGCCTCGATGCATATATATGAACACAACGTGCATGAAATCGTAAAATTATAACATATAGCCTCCGTGCATTATCGTAAACATATCATAAATCATATCATATGTGCATAAGAAAATCGTAAACGTAAAAATTTGGACTTCCTAATAGATAGTGAAAATAAAGATGTCTACTCACCTAGGTATCAAGAACTCTGATAGTCGATCCACTAACTTGCAATTCGCACTCAGCTCTCCTAGGCCAATAAAAGATCTAGTTTAAATAATACAATAATTTAATCGTACAACTAGAATAGATAAGGAACCCGAGACGATTTGTATTTCGAATACTCACATTCTAAACTCGATGACTAAACGTTGCTACTCTGCCATATTGGAACTTCGATCATATACATCGTGTTGTGACTCCCAAATTCCATAAAAAGATGAGCATCGACTAGCACATGATAAAAGATTGCGTCGAAAGTGTTGAGTCGCATCCGTATCCTATACATACATCGAAACATTACGCAATTTTCCAAAATCTATGAAATGACGTAAAACCATATGAAATTAGCTAAGAAAACTTCCCGTGGCTAAATTTGTATTTTGGTCGCCGGAGCACCGTCGTGCACGGCGGCGCGTAAGGTCCAAGCGCCACCACAGGTGGTGGCCATAACCGACATTCATGAAAATCACCATTCCACATACCAAATTAAACATCACAACAAGCTCAACAACTTTGTAGTTCAACTCGAAGTCAAAAGCTAGCTAGCAATTATCGAATTTTACCTTCAAAGATTGAAACCCTCATCGAAATTTCATGGTGACCGGTGTTAGGTCTATAATTACGCTCTAATTATATTTCTGACTCCATGCTTATTGCTTGTCTTTTATCAATAAAACATCATTTTTATTATATTTCCTTATATGCTAAGAAATGAGGGATTGACATGGAAACGCTCTAAGAGTTGGAATTTAATCACTTTTTGTGGAGAAGCCGGGCACATTTCCGAGGCCTTTGGAGAAGATGGAGCAAAACCAAGAAAATGACAAAAATTCAACTCCCATCAATGGTCAACTACGGTCGGTCAACAGTCAACTACAGCCGGTCAATGGTCAAACTCTAAAAAGTCATCACCGGTCAATGGCAAGAGTCGAGTAAAGTTGGGCCAAGACCCAAGAGTCCAAGCCCACAAGGAAGATATTTTGAGAGATGGATGCACATGGAAGTTACATGACTTGGGGTGAGTCACGCATTAGGACCACCTAAAAGCCTAAAGTTTCAATCATGTCTAAAAATCTTATTTTGAATTCTAAACACCCAAAATATCTCCTTGGAACATATATGGTCGAGCTCCCATCTTCCATCACACTTCACTTTTTCATTTCTCATAGTTTTAGTATCTCTTCATAGCCCTTATCTATACCCAAACTTTCTAGCTCTCCCCTCCACCTCAAATTCTTACTCTAGCACCACCGAAAGGCCTAGGAACCTCCATCACCACCACCATACTCTCATCTCCACCCTCTTCACCCTAGCATAAGGTGGGTTCTTCAATTTTGTGGAGCCAATGAGCAAGAAAGGAGCCAAGAAGTGAAGAAAGAACTTGAAGAGCTTGGAGACTTTGCTCAAGGGACTCTTCAGTTAATTCTTGTACCTATTGACTCTTATCTATATATCTAGACTCCATTCTTACCATGTATAGTGAGTAGTCCCATTTGGGAGGCTAGGGTTTGAACCCTAGCCATGTGATGTGAGAAAATTATGTCTTGATTTATGTATGGTTTATGTTTTTAGTGTATGTTTTGTGAAAGTGTATTTGTGAATGAGCTACTTTATGCTTGTGGATGTTTATGTGCTTAAGCTTCAAGATTTGTTTTATCTATACATGTGTTGACCCTAGCTAAGTTAATATATGTATGGAGAATCTAAAAATTGGGACCTTATTTGAATTAGTTACACACTTAAGGCTAGATGAGCATGTAAACATGATTAGGGTCTATTCTAAGAGGGTTTACCTTCAGGTTTGGTTTCCTTAGCACTAAGAGCATCTTCACCGGGGTGGTATTTTGCTCTAGCAAATGGTAAAGCCCGCCAGATTTTGTTTTGCTAGAGCAAGAGGAGGAGAAAATTTTGCTTAAGTGATTGCTTGAGAAATTGGAAAAGCCCACAGAAATCCAATGCTATTTGCTCTTGCTCCTGCATCCACCCGTTGCATAACCCAGCTTTTACTCGTGCTCTTCGTGTCAGACCCACCTTTTGCTCGAGCAAGATGTCGCCCAGTGCGGATGCTCTAAGAAAGGACTAGAGGTTGCTTGAATCTCAAATAGATTTGAGGAGCTCTAGTCAAGCACATATTGAATCGAAAAGGTTATTGTGGCTACTATAAGATTCCCTTGACTCGTAACTTAATAGGTCCGAGTTGGGGGATTCACTTAGACTTTCTCTCGGATTCTCCAATAAAAATTCGGGAAGGGAAACCTTCCACATTTATCACATTATATGCTTGTTGACTTCACAAACGCGACATACGGTCAAGACACAAGCTCGAAATAGCTTAGGTCTTGATCCCAGTTCACGAGATATTTCAAAGTTGGGCTCAAGTTGTGTAGAGTTCGAAATGACTTAAGAACTTGGGTTTAAAACCAAACGTGACTCACAAGGTCACGATTTGGATATCAACTTGTGTGAACAAACTTTAATCCACCTAAATAAATTAGGACATTGTTTGAGCATCATATGATTAGCGAGGATCTCCCTAGTCAACCATTCTTCTTTTTATTGAATACGTTGCCATTTTTTGTTTCCGCACTTTAGTGTAATCAATCAATCAACTTTCGTTAATCACTCACCATAGTTTAATAACCCCTTACAATACTAGGTCTCCAAAGGACTTAGTATTGTGAGACACACATTTCCACATTTTACTTTACTTTAGTATCAAGTTAGTGTCTAGTTTAGCCGTAGTTTAAGTGCTAATCAATTCAAACTAAGGAGTTATAATGACTAATTCTCGTGGCTTTGACACTCTACTTCTTATAAATACTATAACTTGACCCCGTATACTTGCGGGTGAAAAAAACTCTATATACTTACGGGCTAGTCCATAGTTTATAAAGTGTGTAGGAATATTTTTCCCAACATCCGGCTGACCCTATCCGTCCACGGCGCAACCCAAGACCAATTTCATTCGACTCCATGGAGGGTGGGATTCAAAATCCCTAAGGTTTCATCAATCAACTCCAGTCTAAGCTTGGTAACCGACGGCAATAATAAGTTGTCGAGATATCTCTCCAATCTCCACTCCATTCCTCCTTGCATGGTCGAGTTGAGGCCTGAAATTGATTGAGGAGGTGATGAGCTTCAATTTTTAGGAAAGATGAGGAGAAGAAGGGTCGCCGTATGGATACGACGTTGTCGACGTCACTCTCAGTCGCCTATGAGGAGGATAGGGCCGAGTCGGGTCGCGAGAGAGAGAAAGTGACTGGGGTTTACCCAAGTTGGTAGCTTCTCACTTAACCAAAATAGTTGGACGACCCAGATTAGATGAAGTGAAATCCAACGGTCCACAAAAATTAAACCAGTGGTATATTTTTCATTTAATTAGTTTTTACTCTAAACTTCTAAAATTCGTAGAAATTAGCTCGAACCTCCAAAAAATTCAATCAAAGTATCGACTAGCTCGAAATAATTTCTTCTACAACTTCTATGAAGAAAGCAAGTCCAAATTCATAATTTATAAAAAAAAATTGATTCTTAGTCGTGACTAATCACGACAAGCATGACGTATGATGTTTTGCTCGTTAATTAGCACGACTAACGATGATTAATTCACTAATCTAGATTCGAGTCGTTACAACCATGTATATATATTGTTGAATTGGAAGGTAGAGATTGATGGATGTTCTAGAATTTTATATTCCAGTAGCCTAGCTATCAAGCAATTTGTTTGGGAATATATATATGGTTGTGTTGCATTGCGAGGCATGAAGTGTTAGTGTAGCTCAAGCTTTGTGGAAAACTTGACCCAAAAAGCACAAAGAGATTAAAGAAAGTTTCTTATATATATTTCAAGTGTATAAGAACTACAGAGAGTTTACAAGCCGTACACCTACACGAAGAAGCCAACCTCATAAGTCAACAAATGTTATAAAAACCGTAACCTTCAATAGTCCCCCTCATGTTGGATCAAGAGGATTGATTCATCCAAGCTTTCCTAACATACTTTCTCTGATTTAAGAATAAGCCTTTACGGGTAGTAGCCATTTCAAAGCCCAGAGAGTACTTTAAATGGCCTAAATCCTTTATAACAAACTTGTTTTTATCCCTAGTTGTAGGGTTTCTGCGAAGTAAAAAAATATATTTTTGTTATTTGTCTCATTTACTTATAGCATTATTTGTTAATCTGTTACTCAAGATAGACTCACACATATAACTATCCCTGATAATTGATAACTTCACTTTTAGGAAAAAGTCGTTAAGGGCCTCCGTCAAACGAACCGCCGTCAGTTCCGTCATCATGTGAGTCCCGCTGGGATGGTAAAAGAGGGAGGGTTTCGGTAGTGGGAAGCTTGGATAAGGGTAAAGACTCGGTCTTTCAATCTTCACTGGAGATTTCTTTGAGAGAGAGAGAGAGAGAGAGAGAGAGAGAGAGAGAGGAATGTGTCTTGTCTCTCACTCGAGGATGTATCAGCGACGGAGAAAGGATCGAGTGAGACTAAAGTTTCTGGACAAGGATGAGGATCATGTGTCTTTGTCTCATTGTAAGCTTGGTTTGACGAGAGAGAGAGAGAGAGAGAGAGAGAGAGAGAGAGAGAGAGATAGAGAGATAGAGAGAGAGAGAGAGAGAGAGAGAGGAATGTGTCTTTGTCCCTCACTCGAGGATGTATCGGTGACGGAGAAAGGATCGAGTGAGACTGAAGTTTCTGGACAAGGATGAGGATCATGTGTCTTTGTCTCATTGTAAGTTTGGTAGATGCATTAATGCGATGGTCACACGTTGCTTTGCTATCCATAAGAAATGCTGCATTTGTAAAACTCCTTGCACAAATTATTAAGCTTCGGCTCACCACCCAGACAATCCAATCAAGTCAATTCGATTGGATAATACAGAAAAATTCACATCAAAGAATTTTGATGACTAATGTATGTTGATTGGGATAAATGTAGAACATACCGTCCCTCATTTTCATTCTTAGAACGGTTTAGCAGAGACACAAATCAAACGGTTACAGCTTGTAGCCAGAGCAATAGATATGCATACCAATATGCCGGTATGTGCTTGGGGATATGCAGTATTACATGTGATATGACCAAAACATGCATCAAATAAACACTTAACACATAACTCAATCATATGCAATTTAAACCCTTTTTGTGTAGATGTAGCATTGATAAGTAGGGTATCGTTCTAAACCGGGGATTGAATGGTGCATGCAATTCTTGTGTAGTAAAAAGGGGGGTATAAAAGAGTTGTTTTTAATTACCTAATTTTATTTACTAAAAACGTCTCAAACATAGCACATAATCATAGGACTCTAACATGCATTGACTCATAGACAAGCAAACACATAGAAGACCCAAAAACACATACCATGTTTGAAACAAAAAGAAAACCTAATTAATTATATACAAGTGATCAACTTAATCCATAATCTAACTCATTTATTAACACATGCAAATAACAACACTACCAAAATCCCATAACTCTAAATTTCGATTAAACATGCATAATTCATATTTTGTGCTAGGCATCCCCTAAACACCATTGATCTAGACTAGGAATCCCCTAAATCAAAACCAAAGCATTAAGAACCAATTAACTTCATGCAAATTTAAATCTAAAATAAGGAACACATGGAAAAGTTATTGAAATTTACTTATGTAATAAAACCGAAATACAATCATCCAAAACACACAAACAAGTTTCATGAACAAAAAGAGACTACGGAGTAAAGAGGTCATTGTTACACTTTTATATCTTCGGAATCCCCTATGGATACTCAAGAGAACTAGACTTCTTGGTGGATGACGTTCGGAATCCCCTATGCGTCGGTGGAAGAAGAGATGCGGCGGTTTGATGGCGTAGTCGGCTTCTTGAGGATGTCGGCTTAATTTGTGGGGAGGAGGAGAGTATTTGGCAGAGCATAGGCTATAGAATAAGTGATGGTGATCTGATTCTCAATCCACTCTATTTATAGAAAAAATATTTTAGCTTTTCTTGAAAGTTTCTCCCATTCTCCATTCTTCCAAGCAACATTTTCTCGGGCAGAATGACCATTGTTTACTAAAACCACAATTTCCAGAGATTTACATATCCGAATTGAGTGATTTCAGTGGGGCTAGAAACTAGACTTCTATAGCTTTCCATGCATGTATTACACGCGTTCTAATTCATTTTTATCTGCTCCCAGTGGTCTGTTAAAGTGGGCTCTCGGGCAGAATGACCCCTTCTCAAAAAAACCAAAATTTCCAGAGATTTACTTATCCAAATTGAGAGATTCCAGTGGGGCTAGAAACTAGACTTCCAGAGCTTTTCATGCATGTATTACACGCGTTCTAATTCATTTTTATCTGCTCCCAGTGGTCTGTTAAAGTGGGATGATATGCACAGGCAGATTTCTGCTTTGCTTTTCTTGAAAGATCTTCATCATCATGTGTGGGCCTGCCTTGAGCTTGATATTGGGCTTGAATATTGGGCTTCCGAGTTAATCTTCAAATGGGTTGGCCCGAAGCTTGGTCTGCTACATCATTCCTAGCTAGAGTAGGAGAAATGCCTTTGTTCTTCATTTGCACCATCATGGTAACATTTTCATTTGTCATTTTGAGTTGCTATTTCTTGACACCATTTGGAGACCATTTTCGCATCATTCCTTCACTTTCCTAGTTTGAGTAGGAATCCTGGTCACAGTAGGAAAAGACCATTTTTCCTAGTGGAAGTAGGAAATCTCCATTAAGCACATTTTTAGCTCCATTTAGCCTCCTTTATTCATCTCCTTTATTAAAAACCTAAAAACAACAAAGTAAGTAAGAAGAGGGAATACTAAGGTCAAAACGTAGCTAAATGTTGAGAGAAATATATTAAGAATCAAGCATAAAATGCGTAGATCAAATTCCCCCACACTTAGGCTTTGCTAGTCCCTAGCAAACACTAAATTAAACTAAGACTCAAAATTTTCCAACAAAAATACTACTAAGCCCTTTGACTACTAAATTTTGAAATTCATGGCAATCACAAAGTTTAAGCACAAGGAATTCAAGAGTTAATAAAGACATTCTCATGCATGAACAAGTAAGACTTAGATGAAAACAATGGTGATTTAAGCTATGCATGCACTAGAAAAGTTCAAAAATCCTCACATGGATGCACTCATCATCTTTTCACTCATGAAAAAGGGTATTCACTCAAGATATATCGATGAATAAACAAAATACCTCATGAATAAAACCAATTACTTGCACAAATGAACCCAAACCATATGCTTACTCATGCGATTAACTCCACAAATCAAAGGCTACTCATCTTAAGGATCTTAAAGGACTTTCAAGGGTTGTAATGGGGCTGAGGCTAAGGCATTCAAAAATTTGGATAAGTGGTGTTTCAAGAATGTTCCAAAGACTTAGTCAAACTCCAAAAACTTCAATAATTTCGTGCAAACCTCCTTCACCAACGTTACTAGTGCCAGCATTCAAGAATAAGGGCCAAATATCATCTTGTTGGGCCTAGACTTCATTCTAATCTTCCTCTGAACTTTGTGAACAGGACAAAAGCCTTATTTCTTTACTATTGGCCTTCAATTCAATACAAACTCCAAATTCACAAATATGAGGGACATTAATCCAAACTTGAACATTAAAAACCTATTGCCGGAGAGCTTCACATTTTTCTTTTCTTTTTCTTTTCATGCTCTCGACTTTTTTTCTTGTTTTTTTTTTTTTGGCAACTACTCTTTCTTTTCTCTTATTGGACAAGTCTATCCTCATACACACATATTCTCATCATCTTCACACCATCTCCATGTCTCTAGCTTTGAAAATTCTCACCAAGTCTTTGAAACAAGGGTAAGGAAAATCTACACTAGGTTAAGTGTTTAGATATATATGGTGATGAAAGAAAATTTAATGTGGGCTCAAAAGGGCTATCTAAGGGTGTCGCAACTTATGCGCACAAATGGGACATATGAAAATTTGGCAAAAGTGGTGGTAAAAGTGCCTTTAATCATTTCCAAAATCAGAGTATATATCGACTATAAGCTTTGAAAATCAACATGAGCAAGTTCTAGCAATCTCTAGTTCATTAAAAACTATGACAAGCAATCATATGAGGCATGCATAATTTTCGAGACTAAAATCTAAAGATGGCAAAATTCACTCCAAGAAAACATAATTTTAGCTCAAAACTCACTTTATGGTTTAAATGATTTAAACTTATTCTCGCATGCGAATTCTGTACCAAGTTTTACTATCTATATCTACTACATGTCAATGCAATCAAAACATTTTTATTAACAAAGGAATTCCATAATTTAGTAATATGAAAGCCATGAACTCAAAATTGTCTCAGAAGAATATCATCATAGACGAGTTAAGGGCATCCTAAGACTCTGAAAAATACTAAAATACACTCAAAAACTACCTAAAATTTTAGAAAAATAAAAACCCACGAAAATTAAACAAAAATCAATTTTTTTTTAGGGTATCATCCGCTGGAAATCCTTTGTCCACCCCATTTTATAATTTATGACTCAAATAAAGTTGTAAACCCCTCCCCCACACTTAAATCCTACATTGTCCTCAATGTAAATAGAGAAAAACATAGAACCAAGCATGTAGAAGAAAATTTACCAAAAATATCTCACATACTAACATACTAACTAATAAAGAGGAAGGGAAAAGAAAGCAAATCTGTGTGTCGATCCTCCATTGGGTTGCCTCCCAACAAGCGCTTGTTTTTTAATGTCTTACAGCCTAGACATGATGCACTTTTAAGTATTTGAAACGGCAGGATTTTGGAGTTGTATTTTCTCCATGTCTTGTAAATCCGAAGCCTCAAAGTATGGCTTCAATCGGTGACCGTTGACTTTAAACTCAGACCCTGATATTGGATTCTTGATCTGAATGGCACCATGATGAAAAATCTGCGTGATGAGGAAAGGTCCCACCCATCGTGATTTGAGCTTGCCAGGGAAGAGCTTGAGTCGGGAATGGAAAAGTAATACTTTTTGTCCGACTTCGAACGACTTGTTCTTGATCATTTTGTCATGAAATGCCTTTGTCTTTTCTTTGTAGATCCAAGAACTATCATAAGCTGCATTCCTGATTTCTTCAAGTTCATCCAGCTGTAAATTTCGATGCAGCCCTGCTTCATCATAACACAGGTTGAACTTCTTGATGGCCCAATAAGCTCTATGCTCCAACTCTACCGGAAGATGACATGTTTTCCCATAAACCAATCTGTAAGGTGACATTCCGATAGGTGTCTTGTAAGCAGTTATGTAGGCCCACAAAGCATCATCCAAACGCTGACTCCAGTCCTTCCTGTTCGGCGCTACAGTTCACTCCAGAATTTTCTTGATCTCACGGTTGGAAACTTCAGCTAAACCATTTGTCTGTGGATGATAAGGTGTTGAAACCTTATGAGTAACTCTATATTTCTTCATCAATGCCGCCACAGTCTTGTTGCAGAAGTGACTCCCTCCATCACTGATAAGTACACGAGGCATGCCAAACCTAGAAAAGATGTTAGTACGAAGGAACTCTGCAACAACCTTTGAATCATTGGTGCGTGTAGCTTTAGCTTCAACCCATTTTGAGACATAGTCCACTGCAAGCAAGAGGTAGATGAAACCGTTGGAGATGGGGAAAGGTCCCATAAAATCGATCCCCCAGACATCAAAAATCTCAACGTTGAGTACATAGTGCATCGGCATCTGATCACGTGGCCCAATATTGCCACTGCGTTGGCACCTATCACATGAAGCACAAAGTTCTGCAGCGTCCTTGAAAAGTGTTGGCCAGAAGAAACCTGCTTCCAGAACCTTCAAAGCTGTCTTCTTTGATCCAAAGTGTCCTCCACAAGCTTCATTATGACAGAACACAAGAATTGATCTATGTTCGCTGTCTGGTACACATCTTCTAATCAAAGCATCAGCACAGTGTTTCCACAAGTATGGCTCATCCCACACATACTGTCGTGCCACATATTTCAAGTGCTCACGTTTTGCTTTAGGCATATCAGCTGGAAATTCCCTTGTAACAAGATAGTTGACAATGTCTGCATACCAAGGTAACTCTTGTGAACTAGTCTGAACTCTGAAAAGTTGCTCATCTGGAAATCTCTCCTTGATGTCCACGTTTTCCACCTTGTCTTGTACAATACGTGATAGATGGTCTGCTACAACATTCTCAACTCCTTTCTTGTCTCGAACCTCAATGTCAAACTCTTGGAGAAGTAGAATCCATCGAATAAGTCTTGGCTTGGCATCTTTCTTTGCCATCAAATAATTTAATGTTGCATGGTCAGTGTAAACAATTACCTTAGTCTGAAGAAGATATGCTCGAAATTTGTCTAAGGCAAACACCACAGCAAGTAGCTCTTTCTCGGTTGTTGTATAGTTCATCTGAGCTTCATCCAAAGTCCAAGAGGCATAGTAAATGGCGTATGGCTTCTTGTCCTTGCGTTGTCCCAAAACAGCTCCAACTGCATAATCTGATGCATCACACATAAGTTCAAAGGGCAAAGACCAATCCGGGGCACACAAGATAGGAGCAGAAGTCAGAAGCTCCTTTAATCTGTCAAAAGCTCGTTGACAGTCATCATCAAATTCAAACGTTGCCTCCTTCTGTAGTAGGCGGCACAAAGGTCTTGCTATGTGAGAAAAATCTTTGATAAAGCGTCTGTAGAATCCTGCATGTCCCAAGAATGAACGAACCTCCCTCACACTTGTTGGAGATGGCAAATGTCGAACAAGATCCACTTTAGCTTTGTCAACCTCAATCCCTTTTGCCGAAATAATGTGACCAAGGACAATACCTTGCGTCACCATGAAATGACACTTCTCCCAGTTAAGCACCAGCTTCGTTTCCACGCATCTTTGCAAAATCATATCCAGGTGATGAAGGCATGCGTCAAAACTGTCTCCAAAGACGCTGAAGTCATCCATGAACACTTCAATAATCTTCTCAATGTAATCAGAAAAGATGGCCAACATACATCTCTGGAAAGTGCCTGAGGCGTTGCATAAACCGAAGGGCATTCTTCTATAAGAAAATGTACCAAATGGACATGTAAATGTGGTCTTCTCTTGATCCTCTTCAGAAATGCTAATCTGATTGTACCCGGAATAGCCATCAAGAAAGCAGTAGTAAGCATGACCAGCCAACCGTTCAAGCATCTGATCAATGAATGGCAAAGGAAAGTGATCCTTTCTGGTTATGGCGTTGAGCTTCCTATAATCAATGCAAACTCGATGTCCTGTAACAGTCCTCTGAGGCACTAACTCATTATCTTCATTTTTTACAACAGTGATCCCAGACTTTTTCGGAACAACTTGTACTGGAGACACCCAACGGCTATCTGAAATCGGATAAATAACTCCACAGTCATAGAGCTTAATTACCTCCTTCTTCACAACTTCCATCATAGGTGGATGAAGTCTGCGTTGAGCCTCCCTACTAGGCTTGGCGCCATCCTCAAGCAAGATCCGGTGTACACAGTGTGCCGGATTGATTCCTTTGATGTCTGCAAGCGTCCAACCTATAGCTGTCTTGTGTTTCTTCAACACCTCAACAAGCTTGTGTTCCTGCTCAGCCTCCAACGTTGCTGATATAATGACAGGCAACGTCTCACTCTCTCCAAGGTAAGCATACTTCAAGTGCTTAGGTAAGACTTTCAGCTCTAACTCAGGTGCTTGAACAATTGAAGGCAACATCTTGTTTTCACCGAAAATGATGGGCATGGGAGAAAAGTGACGAATTTCTGCTTGAGCCGCATCCAGGAGAGTCAAAACTTCACGAGCCACAGGTACCATTTCGAGCCAAAGATCATTAAAAAGGCCATCATCCCCGAGTCGAGTCCGCCCAGCTCCATCTTGTAAAACCAGGTCCAACATCTCCTTCCCTTGAGTGTCCAAGTGAGCTTGTGCCAAAGTTTCCACAATATCCACAGAAAAACATGAGTTGACACTAGCTGAAGGATGTCGCATGGCGTCAAAGATATTGAACTCAATTCTCTCTCCATCGAATTCCATGCTGAATGTTCCGCTGAACACATCAATCTTCGTTCTTGCAGTCCTCATAAATGGACGTCCCAATAGCATTGGCGTGGTGTTGACGTCGCTATCTTCAATATCAACAACATAGAAATCAGCTGGGAAGATAAGCTGATTGACTTGGACAAGAACGTCTTCCACATAACCTCGTGGATAAGTTTCTGAACGATCGGCTAACTGAATGATCACATCATCTTTCTTCAACGCAGGAAGACCTAGAGCTTGATACAATGTATAGGGCATAACGTTTATAGAAGCTCCAAGGTCAAGCATGACGTTGTTGAAAGATCTTGAACCAATAACGCAGGGAACAGAAAAACTCCCAGGATCCTTCAACTTTGGGGGTAGCCGTCGTTGAATGACTGCGGAAACAGTCGCATTCACCTTCACAATCTTCTTCTCTCTCGTTTGTCTCCTCGTGGTGCACAACTCTTTCAAAAACTTCGCATACTTTGGCACTTGTTTGAGGCACTCAATGAGGGGTAGATTGACTTGCACCTTCTTGAAAATTTCCAAGATTTCCTCATCCGTTTCTAATTTCTTCTTGCTCGCAAGACGGCTGGGAAATGGTGCCATGACAAACGGGGAATTAGCATGAGTCGAACTTGAAGGAATTGAACTCATGCCTTGTGGCTTCGGGTCGACTTGTGAAGATGAAGGTGCCATAGAGACAGGTGGCGTCACCTTCTCTTTCTCAGCCTCAGTGGTGGCTGGATCAAGCTCAACGTCATCCAGAATGACAGTATGTGGCGTTGACTTCTTCTTTTGTTGATACTCGCTGTGCTGCTTCCCACTTCTAGTAGCTACAACATTTGCTGAGTGAAGGTCTCCTCCTAGATTTGGCACTGATTGAGTTGGCAACCTTCCAGATCCTCCCTTAATCTGACCCATGAACTCAACAACTTGGCCCATCTGCTTCTTTAATTTGGCAATGTCATTCCCTTGTTGGGCTTGAGTATTCAGCAAAACCTGTGTGGATGATGAGAGCTGTGACAACATCTTGTCATAATCTGGATTGGTGAGAACAGGTTGAGCTGGAGCAGCTCTCAACGCTTTGAGGCTTTTGCTGGTTCAATTGTTGTTGAAATGGCTGAGGTGCAGCAGGGTTAAGGCAACCATCATTATTCCTCCACTGAAAGCCAGGATGATTATTTTGAATCCCTTGATTATAGTTGCCATAATTATTGTAGCGAGGAGCACCTTGATTGTTCTGATATCCACCAATGGCATTGACTTCTTCCATCCCCTGAGTAGGTGCATTCTGAGGACACTGATCATTATGATGTCCATCTAACAAGCAAATCCCACAGACCAACGTTGCAGGTGGTTGAGGCTGAGGTGACTTGGTTTCCAGAAGCTTGGTAATTAGGGAAGTGAGTTTGGCCAATTCGGCAGTAGTACTTGAAGATGACGCCTCACTCACTTTCCTAGTCTGCTGTAACGTCATTCCTTCATACTGCTGAGTGTTGAGGGCTCGCTGGTTCAATAACGTACGTCCCACAGTTGCAGGCTTCTCCAGAAATGATCCACCAGCGGCAGCATCTAGAAGTTCTCTCTCCAATGGCTTGAGTCCCTCATAAAAGTATGTCAAGAGGTTGCTCTCAGATATTCCATGTGATGGGCATGATTCACACAACTCTTTGAATCTTTCATAGTAAGTAGCGAAAGACTCATCACTTTCTTGCATAACGCCGTTATCTTCTTTCTCAGATTTGTGATCTTGGACGCTGGAAAGTACTTGGTGAGAAAAGCTTGGATGCAAGCGTCCCATGTGGTGATGGATCCAACAGGCAGACTGAAGAGCCAACGTTTGGCCTTCTCCTCTAGTGAAAATGGGAAGGCTCTCAGTCTAAATGCATCCCTATTAGTGTTGGCAGGACACATGGAATCACACACAAACAGAAATGTGGTCAAGTGTGTGTTGGCATCCTCCGTTGTGTGGCCATGAAAACGTGGTAAATGATGGATGACACCACTCTTGAGTTCTGGTGCAGTCTGTCCCGCTGCTGGTGTTGGATAAGTGATCGACATTGGGCCAAAGTTTCCCAGGTTCGAGCAAGTCTGCTGTCTGATGGACTGTTCAATGTTGTCTCCGTTTTCACCCATGGATTCAGCTTCTGAAGTGTCTGAAGACGATGTAGGTGATGGTGGTCTAGGTGGACTACTTGGTGGACTGTTGAAAATAGGCCCTTGTAAAACCCCTTCTGCGTTAACCTGATTCTGATTCGGTCTGTTTATTGTTCTGCTTCTGAGTTCAAGTTGACGAAGAACAGGAGTGGACATTCATTAAATGGCCTGAAATTCAACAATTCAAGTGTTAGTATCAACAGAATACAAAAAAATGCAAAAATATATATTGTACACGAAAAGTGTACTGAACACACAAAATGCGAAAACACAATTAAACGTGAATGCAAATGTTATAAAAATGCAAATGCAAATGATGCAAGAGAAATATTAACCAACGAAATATATATATATACACAATTGTTTCACACGTTTGGAACAAACTAAGAACATGTTGGAGCACCTTTCACACAATGTCACACTTTGATTTATCATGTATCACACATTTACTTAATAAGAATGACTAAATGCATTAAAGAAGATCAACCTAATTGATAAGATGGTGTGAATGCATAAGAGAAAATGGTTAGAACCTGCAGAAAACATCCAAGTTACGTGAATAATCATGAAAAGAATGACTCATCCCTTGGTCTCATGTCCCTAACTTCACTTAGGTTAGGGTACCCGGTGATGAAATCCGAGCAACATGAAACCGCAGGGGAGTTAATGCAACTAAGTACCTGCAACGTTGGAAAGTCCTTTACATGTTCAAACAATTTTCTGGATTTTTAACAAACATGTCTCAATTTGATTTCGCCAAAAATTTACAAGGATTACAAGGTTTTGATTTTTCAGTCTTTCCAAGGACGTGCAACCCGTGCGATAAAGTATGTATTCTCAATTGTTCAGCCTTGGTTCCATCGAAAAACATGGCCAGTTGGGGATAGAGATAACGCGAGAGGCATGACTAATTTCGACAATACACCCCGAGGCTAACCGGGCCAATGGTATATACTCTATTGGTGTAAGTCTTTCTTAGATCCAGAACCTGTCACCAGTCATAACCCGTTTCTAGACACCATGTCCGACATTCAGCCAAACTTTCAAAAATTCACACTCCCTCATAGTTCTTGTAGACTCCGCCCTCAACCTTATGTGTAAAACATAAGGGGTTAAGGAGATAAACAAGAAAAAGAGGCACCATCTATTCCAAGGAGTGAGACATAATTAATCAAGCATGTAATCAATGTAAATCTAAGACTATGCTTTAACATGCTTAACAATTATTAGATATATATATACAAACACCGATGAATATTTACAAAAATTAAAATTTACACTAACATTTATTCACATGTATTTATTTACGAAAAATTAAATCAATTATATACAAGGCATCGAAAATTTGTAAGTAAAATTAGCATATATACTTCAAAAATTCCTGAAAAAGAAAATGGTTAGTAATATGCACAAGTATAAATTTACACATATACACACAAAAATCACAAACAATTAACAATCCCCGGCAACGGCGCCAAATATTGATATGACCAAAACATGCATCAAATAAACACTTAACACATAACTCAATCATATGCAATTTAAACCCTTTTTGTGTAGATGTAGCATTGATAAGTAGGGTATCGTTCTAAACCGGGGATTGAAGGGTGCATGCAATTCTTGTGTAGTAAAAAGGGGGGTATAAAAGAGTTGTTTTTAATTACCTAATTTTATTTACTAAAAACGTCTTAAACATAGCACATAATCATAGGACTCTAACATGCATTGACTCATAGACAAGCAAACACATAGAAGACCCAAAAACACATACCATGTTTGAAACAAAAAGAAAACCTAATTAATTATATACAAGTGATCAACTTAATCCATAATCTAACTCATTTATTAACACATGCAAATAACAACACTACCGAAATCCCATAACTCTAAATTTCGATTAAACATGCATAATTCATATTTTGTGCTAGGCATCCCCTAAACACCATTGTTCTAGACTAGGAATCCCTTAAATCAAAACCAAAGCATTAAGAACCAATTAACTTCATGCAAATTTAAATCTAAAATAAGGAACACATGGAAAAGTTATTGAAATTTACTTATGTAATAAAACCGAAATACAATCATCCAAAACACACAAACAAGTTTCATGAACAAAAAGAGACTACGGAGTAAAGAGGTCATTGTTACACTTTTATATCTTCGGAATCCCCTATGGATACTCAAGAGAACTAGACTTCTTGGTGGATGACGTTCGGAATCCCCTATGCGTCGGTGGAAGAAGAGATGCGGCGGTTTGATGGCGTAGTCGGCTTCTTGAGGATGTCGGCTTAATTTGTGGGGAGGAGGAGAGTATTTGGCAGAGCATAGGCTATAGAATAAGTGATGGTGATCTGATTCTCAATCCTCTTTATTTATAGAAAAAATATTTTAGCTTGTCTTGAAAGTTTCTCCCCTTCTCCATTCTTCCAAGCAACATTTTCTCGGGCAGAATGACCATTGTTTACTAAAACCACAATTTCCAGAGATTTACATATCCGAATTGAGTGATTTCAGTGGGGCTAGAAACTAGACTTCCATAGCTTTCCATGCATGTATTACACGCGTTCTAATTCATTTTTATCTGCTCCCAGTGGTCTGTTAAAGTGGGCTCTCGGGCAGAATGACCCCTTCTCACAAAACCCAAAATTCCCAGAGATTTACTTATCCAAATTGAGAGATTCCAGTGGGGCTAGAAACTAGACTTCCAGAGCTTTCCATGTATGTATTACACGCGTTCTAATTCATTTTGATCTGCTCCCAGTGGTCTGTTAAATTGGGATGATATGCACAGGTAGATTTCTGCTTTGCTTTTCTTGAAAGATCTTCATCATCATGTGTGGGCCTGCCTTGAGCTTGATATTGGGCTTGAATATTGGGCTTCCGAGTTAATCTTCAAATGGGTTGGCCCGAAGCTTGGTCTGCTACATCATTCCTAGCTAGAGTAGGAGAAATGCCTTTGTTCTTCATTTGCACCATCATGGTAACATTTTCATTTGTCATTTTGAGTTGCTATTTCTTGACACCATTTGGAGACCATTTTCGCATCATTCCTTCACTTTCCTAGTTTGAGTAGGAATCCTGGTCACAGTAGGAAAAGACCATTTTTCCTAGTGGAAGTAGGAAATCTCCACTAAGCACATTTTTAGCTCCATTTAGCCTCCTTTATTCATCTCCTTTATTAAAAACCTAAAAACAACAAAGTAAGTAAGAAGAGGGAATACTAAGGTCAAAACGTAGCTAAATGTTGAGAGAAATATATTAAGAATCAAGCATAAAATGCGTAGATCAACATGCAGCAATGCTTTTTCGCTTGAGACCTGTAGCACGCCAAGCATTCATTGCGCACCAGTTGATAACTGGATATGAGTCTGACATTTCTTTTCTACGCATATTTGATTGTGCAGTGTATGTACCATTTGCGCCACCATAGCGCATTAAAATGGGTCTTCAACGTCGATTAGGTATATATGTTGGTTAATCTCGAACAATTGTCTTTTACTTATAACTTTTGACAGGAGATCTCTTTACTGCAAGATTTGCAGATTGTCACTTTGATGAAATATACTTCCCGACGTTATGGGGAGATAAGAATGCCTCCATTCTATATCAACGTCAGGAATTGGCGTGGAAAGCTCCAACTGTGTTTCAAGAAGATCCATGCACATCTCAAAGTGAGATTGAAGTGCGAAGAATACTTGATGTTCAGAAAGTAGCAGAATCGATGCCCAACTCCTTCACTGATATTACTCAAGTGACTAGATCACACATTCCTGCTACAAATATTCCTGGAAGGTTAGAGGTCCCCAAGGGGCGGTTTAAAACAACTCCAGGGTAGAGTAACATGCCTCTTACCTATATGGATGAAGTAGCTTCGGCTTCGGTTCCCACTAGGAAGAGGGGAAGACTAAGAAAATCCACAGATGTACTGTCGGCTAAAAGGTAGGCCATCCAGGCATAAAATGATCTTTTTTTCATCAACATTATGAATCTCACAAATGAGATGATTTCTAACTGTAGTTATGTCCTACAATCACAAATGACATCTCTGGAGGACGTTTCAGATCCATATGTGATGTCAATCAACGGTGAAATCTCACTAATATACAATGATGCGCGCATTGTAATAGATAGAACATCCAAGGTAGTTAATGATACTTTTACTTATTCCATCACTTAAGATATCATTGGCGACGGTGAAGTGGGACCTTGCTCAGTTGTTGAATGTTAGCAGAGAACGAATTGGCCGAAATGGAAAGAGGTAATGCAGGAAACTAGACTCTCTAAAGAAAATGCAAGTATTTGGTCAGGTAGTGCTATGCCCACCAAATGTGAAGCTGATTGGACATAAACGGGCCATTGTTCGGAAGCATAATGAGAATAATGAAGTCATGCGGTATAAAGCTAGACTTGTGGTGCAAGGATTCTCTCAACGCCCTGACATTGATTATGAGGAGACATACTCTCCGGTCTTGGACATCATTACTTTTAGCTACCTTGTTAGTTTGGTAGTGTCCGAAAAATTGGGCATGCAGCTGATGGATGTGGTGACTGCATATCTCTATAGGAACATTGATTCTGAGATATACATGAAAATGTCGGAAAGCGTGGTCATACCCAATTCAACTCTATGCCACTGAATGCTTATGTGATTAGATTGAAGCATTCACTGTATGGATTAAAATAATCTGGTAGAATGTGGCACACACATCTCAGTGACTACTTGATTGGGAAGGGATACAAGAACGATGATGTATGCCCATGTATATGTTCATTAAGAGAACAAGTCCAGGATTTGCAATTATAGCAATCTATATTGATGATATGAATATCATTAGGTCTCTTGATGAAATCAATGAGACGGTTAGCTACTTGAAATTCGAGTTTGAGATGAAAGACCTTGGTATGACTTGATTTTGTCTTGGTTTGGAACTAGAACATCGAGTTGGTGGAATACTTATTCATCAATCTGCTTATGTCCAAAAGATGCTCAGGTGATTTAATATGGACAAAGCACACCCTTTTAGCATACCAAAATCGTTCGCAGTCTGGAACCCAATAAAGAACCGTAACATCCGAAAGATGATGATGAGGAACTATTGGGAGCTGAGGTACCATACCTTAATGTCATTGAAGTTTTGTTGTATTTAGCTCAATCCACAATACTAGATATTGTATTCTCTATGAACTTGTTAGCTCGGTTCAGTTTTGCGCCTACACAACGTCATTGAAATGGTATAAAAAACATATTCAGGTACTTAAAGCGTTCCATAGACTTGGGCTTGTTCTTTCCCTACAAAGAATATAGAGAGAAGCATGAAATTCCCGAAAAAATGATGGTTAAATCGCAGCATGCTGATTCCAGAGATTTCGAACCGTCGAATGATCCTCTCGACCCGTTGAAAGTTGCACCCTGGACAGACTAGAGCCATACCTTCGACCCGTCGAAGATAATGCTCGACCCGTCAAAAACAGGTCCGGCTACAAGCACTGTTCCACCATTCAGTCCAGTCCCCTACTTAGAGATACCTTGTGATATCTTTTTTGGTTTTGCTGATGCTGGGTATCTCTCTGACCTCCACAAAGGACGTTCCCAGACCGATTATGTGTTTATCATGGGGAACACTGTGATTTCTTGGAGATCTACAAAGCAAATTCTGGTTGTTACTTCCTTGAATCATTCTGAGATCATTGATTTATATGAAGCAGTTAAAGATTGTGTTTGACTTAGGTCAATCATATACCACATTCGAGGAACTAGTGGATTACTTTCCACTACTACAACACCAACTTGTATCTTTGAGGACAATACGGCTTGCATTGAGCAAATGAAGTTAGGATACATTAAGGGTGATCATACCAAGCACATATCGCCGAAGTTTTCTTCAACCAGCAACAACAACAGTTATTGAACATTCATGTGAATCAAGGTTGTTTGGTCGATAATGCTACAAATTTGTTTACCAAGTCGTTACCTAAATCTACATTTGCTAAACATGTGAGATGCATTGGTGTGTGAAGAATGTCTGAACTCCAAGATTGAGTTACTGATCAGAGGAAGTTCATTTTGTACACATCAGGGGGAGTCCATATCACATGTGATCACTTTTGTAGTTGATAGGTGAAAGGACCCGACCCCGATTTAGTTTCCTAAACCGGAATCAAACCCCTTCTGAAAACATGAACTTTCAAAAATCATAGAAATTTTGGCAGAGTTCCACTATATCGCGAAGTTACCATTAACCTGCACCTGAAAATACACTTCATCCTATGCCACAAAAGCCAAACCGTGGGCACCAATCTCATCCGGATTTCTCAAAAACATATCATAATGTAAAGCAATAAACAAAACTATAACTTTACAGAAATCTGGGAAAATCATGTGCAAATAGAAACATCAGAGTATTTAGAGCGACCTCTAGTATTTACATATATACACAACAGTAAGCCAAACTAGAAACCTACTGAGAAAGAAAAGTAGCTCGAATACTAAGCCTCCAACCTTGACGTACGACACCAGAATCCAAACTGCAAACTGAGCAATGAAAACAAATAGCCCAGGGAAAGACATATAAACTGTTAGAGTGAGTGGACAAAAATAAATGTCTTTCGCTGAATAATATATATGTTATAAAACATATGCGAGTCTAGATGCATAAAATCAAATGGTACACGAGGGAGACTCTAACTCCTCACGCGTACAGAGCATGCATCAGAAATCCCGCGGGGTCACTCATGGACACATCTGCGCTAGTACAGTCTGAATCACGGGATCCCAGATCCTCACGTAATTTCAGCCAGAAAGGGCCTCAGGTCAGGGTATCTGCTCCCCCCCCGGTAAACATCCTCGGGGATCAGCTGGGATGCTAAGTGTATCGATACAACCATACATACTGAGATTGTACTCTGTGTAAACCAAATCATAAATAGTTTCCATGCAAATGTATAAAGCATAATGTAAATGCATATTCGTATTGCATAATTATAAAAGCATATTCGTAAATGCATATTCATAAAACACATGCTCGTATAAATCATAATCATAACTGCATGCTCATGCTTGTAAAACGTATATATAAAAGACTCGCAACCAATCAGTAAAAAGAAATGTCCACTCACAGACAAGCACAACGCGAAAACGCACTAATCCCGAGATCTGGCGGAAGATCCTTCGCCAAGTGTACGATCCCAATTTCTTGAATAATCACGAATACCACTTATCAAAATTACAATTCAAAACTCTAAACCCACCTCGGAAACCAATCATTTCCGGAAACATATAACTCGGATATCAACGAAATCGTCGAAAATCTCATAAATACTCTACTTAATCCTCAACACAAAATTCATCACCCAAATCAACTCAAAAACCTCAATCGGGGAGCGATTACGAATAAAACGGTATAAAACTTCCCAAAATTCAAAAAAGTCAACTCGCCGGAGCTCTGCCGTTGACCGCCGCCGCCGCGACGTCAATGGTGGCCAAATCGAGTGAAAATTTTCATATTGCATCTACTCCTCAAGCCCAACAACTTTTCCTTCAACAACCTCCAATTCGAAACCCACCGGCCGGAATCAAGCTCGAAAATTCAAACCTGCATTAATTCCGGTGACCTATTCCGGCGAGCTTCAAACGGCCTCCAATTCCAAAATTCTTTCACCCAAAAGCATCTATGGGTTGAGGGGAGCAAAACCCCCAACCCAATCGACCCCAAAAGTGGCCGAAAAAGCTCACCCGATTCTGGCAAAAATTTAAAATTTTATCAAATTGGTTCTCCCTCAAAACTCAACCAAATCAACTCAAACCAAGTTCAAAACAATAAGAAATCACGAGAGGAAGCTAACCATACCAAGGTTGAGGTCTGAAATGGCCGGAAACGGAAACTCGATCGGTGGTCAAAATCCTTCCCGAAATGGCTCAGTCAACGCTTGGTCAAGGGTCCAATTTTGGTCAACTCGGCCCAAATGTGACTTTCCAAAAATTTTACGACTATTTCGATATTTATACTCGCGACTAAAATGATCGACCGTCGAAAACGGATCGAAAAACCAAACGGATAAACACGATTAAATCCAACGGGTGGAAATATTCATAACATATTCATCGGACATCGGAAAACTCCTACGAGTTCGAAATCATATACTTTACAACTCTCGTGAAGGAACTTCTGTCAAATTCTCGCCCGATAATTTAGTCGCAAACAAGGCCGCCAAATCGATTAATTACAACAAACTGCGATTATACATGAAACTCGCGAATTAAGCCGATTAACTACCATTTTCGGTTCGGGTTGTCACAATGGGTTTTACTCTTTTTTCCTTCGACCAAGCCTTTGTTTTACCCAAGAGGTTTTTGTTTGCTTAGCAAAGTTTTTAGTGAGGCAATATGTAATGCATCATATATTATGATCACGACACAAATGGGAGTGTTTAAGAGAATTATTTTCCTGGTATTTCGGTGTGTGTCTTGTCTTAATTAGAGTAGATATAGAGATTCTCTTAATCCCATATTTACCGAGAGATTTATTGTATCAGATTGTAATGCATATTTAAAAGCCATTTATCAATAAATAAAACACAATTTCAATATATTGCGTATCTATTTTATTTTTCTTATTCGACAATTACTAATTATATTATATTATTACTCTATTAATTGACAAAGTTAATTATGGTTATCGAAAAACAAGAAAGATAACTATGGTTAACAAGTGACATGCATTGAGAGGAGGGTCAATATAACCTCCCTTGAGGGGAGGTGAACAAAAATGCTCCCCGAAATACATTCCACTAAGTGAGTCAAGATACCAGAGAATTTAAGGATGTGATGGTGAGCTTTTCTAATTTCTTGACTGACGGGTCAAAGTTATATCCTTTTATTTTCTTTTTCTGATTAATACACCAAAACATTAAATAACCCAAAAAAGAAATCCAACTGCAGAAGAAGAAAAAGAGTCTCTTCATAACTATTATAATATTATTGGTATTTATGGCCTATAAGTACCAACATGGTTGCCCCGGTCTCGCAACTTCAACCATTTTCAAACGTACGGCTCATAACATTCTCTGAGCTGAACACGGTTTCATCCTCCGAGCAGGCGTCCAAGCTAACCTCAACACACAGAGCTGAACAACCTAATTACAGAACTGGCTATCATTTTCAGCCTCCCAGTAACTGGATGAATGGTATGTTCATCTTATTTCTACGTACTTTTATTGAATTCTTGGTCCCTCTCTTTTCATCCAATCGTCTGTACCTTCTTTTTTTATTTGAAATTTTGAATATTCTTGCCTTAGAATACACATGGCCGGATCTGAGAGTTTGAAACATGAGACGAGAATCTAAAATGATGCCTCTAATAAAAAAATATATAAACAAAATTATGTCACACATGTATGTAAACCAATATGCTATCACGTTATTCTCGTATCTACAAGAACAAAGTCAAACCATATGTAACAAACATCTATGTTTAATTTATTAATCACTAGTCAAATACAAACTTATAATCAATTACTTATAAACTGAACTAATATAAGTAAATGTTCTGACATAGTACATAAAAAAAATTAAATGTTTGATTTCATAACCACAAACCAAATACAAATCCATAATCAAGTACTTATAAATCAAACCAATATAAATCAATGTTCCAACATAGTACACAGAAAAATAAAACTAAATGTTAAATTTGTTAATCACAAGCCAAATACAAATATATAGTCAATTACTTATAAATTAAACCCGACATAGTACATAAAAAAATAAATAAACTTACAATATTCTAACATCAAACATATAAACAAAACTGATATTTATAACGATATTAATAAAAAAATAATTATCATGTCATAATTTTTTTTCTCAAATGCATCATAAAGTTATTTAAATGTTATCGTCTTATAGATTTTAAAATATTATTTATATTTAATTTTTTTCTTAAAATAAAAATATCTATATTTAAAAAAGTTGAGATTTGAAATTTTTATGCATGAGGCGTCTTTGGCTTCACCTCAATTACGAGTCTGGCCATACATTTTGTCTAATTTCGAACGGCTTGATCTTATGCATCTTTTTTCACAATATTGTACGTGTTCTAACTGTGGAAAACTGGAAATGGACTAATGATTGGCACTCTCTCCAACTCGCAGATCCCAATGGCTAGTTTCCTTTGTTACACAGTTTGATCTACTTTACTGTACGCTGTTGATGTTCTGCATTGATGTGACTGGGTGTGGTTTTAAATTTATATTCGCCGCATGTACCTTTTGCTAAATCTATTGGTCTTTGTACGTCCACAGGACCAATGATATACCGCGGAATCTTCCATATTTTCTACCAATACAATCCAACGGAGCTGTTTGGGGCAATATGGTATGGCCCACTCCACGTGATGTTTGAATGGATATACCTATTGTAATTAAAATTAATTTTTATAAATATAATAAGTTTGTGTAAATATAATTTTTTTAAGAAATCACTTGTAAAACTATATTAATCACAAAATTGAGATGCATGAAATTATTGAATTCTCCTTGAAAATACTTTTCTACTTTGTATCAGAGCCGAATTCTTGGAATTTGAAAAAAGACTGAATTGAAACTCTGAATTACCACCATCAAATTATCCTTCTGCTGCATCTGAAACCCTAAATCTTGAAACCCCTGAAATTAAACTTGAATCCTTGAATTTGAAAAACTCATAATCCCGGAATATACCCTTTTTATCCTGAACCTTGAAATCCTTACTACTCGAAGTATGAAGATGTCGCTTGGATCATCAATTGCCTCTACTAATATAGTTGAATCAGGTGTGAGGAGTACAACATCATCTCTCTTTGCATTATCTGCAAATCCTACTTGGATCATTGTATTGGTACAATTGATCATATGACGAATAACCTCAGTTTGGTACAAACAATTAATTTATCCCCTCAACATGTTGTGTCCACGGCTGATGGCTCTTCATCTCCTATTATTGGTAAAGGTCCTGTCAAGATCTCTGATAACTTGTCAATCAGTTAGGTTATTGTTGTTCCCTTTCTTGTCTATACCCTTTTATCTATCAGTCAGATAACTGCGGCGCTACATGTTCTGTCACTTTCTACCCTGACTTTTGTATCTTTCAAGAAATTGTGGCTAGAAAAGTTCTCGGTTATGGTGTTCGAAGGGAAAAATTATACTATCTTGATTTGACAAACAGTGGAGCACAAAAATTAAAATCATCAAAACAGGCGAATAATACTGCCAGATTGGATCAAGCTAAGGAAGATGTATGGTTATGGCACCATCGTCTTTATCACTTGAATTTTCATTATCTGCAGAAGCTTCAACCTCAATTATTCTCTCATGTGAAGGCTTCAGAAATTTAGTGTGATACATGTTAATTTTCCAAGACTCATCGTAGTACTTATTCGTCAAGTTTGAATAAATATTTTGTCCATTTTATGAAAATATACACAAGTTTCTACCCGCTATGGCTTTCGTTATTTTGTAACTTTCTTTGATGAATATACTAGGATGACTTGAGTCTCCTTAATGAAGCACAAGAATGAAGTGTATTCCAAATATACTGAATTTCATTTGATGGTGGCAACTCAGTATAAACAGCAAATCCGGGTACTTCAATCCGACAATGGTGGCGAATATGTTAATGGTGAGATGTCTACATTCTTGAGCTGTAGTGGAATCCGACACTATACTTCAATTGCGTATACTCCTCAACAAAATGGATTAGCTGAAAGGAAGAACAGACAGATAATGAAAGTTTTTTGGGCCTCTCTCTTTGGTATGAATGTGAAATGAAACTTGTGGGGAGAAGATATTTGTTCTGTTGCATACTTGATCAATCGCACTCCTTTCCGTGTGATTGAGTTTCAAAATCCTTATCAGGAGTTGCATCAATTATTGAATGTGCAATTTTTTCCAAATTTGGAGCCAAGAGTTTTTGGGTGTACTGTGTATGTTCACATCAACAAACAACTGATAGGCAAACTTGATCCATGTGTTGTGAAGTGTATCTTTGTTGGATTTGATGACTTCCAAAAAAAGGTTACCGCTATTATGATCCAGTTTTGAACAAGATGCATGTTTCTCTGGATCTTTCCTTCCGTGAATCTGAACCTTATTACTCAGGGGGAGTTCTAAAGTCTTCCCTTTAGGGGGAGAGAAGTATATGTGAAGGAAATCCTCTGAATTTGGAAGAGTTGAAGAGCTTAGAGAGGAGACTTGAAGATGTAAATCGGACAGTCTGCAGAACCCTAATTCGATCGATCGAATTCTCTCCTCGACCAGTCGAATAATGGAACCGAAATCTGACAGAAGGTGTCCTTCAACCCGTAGAGCAACATTCTCAACCTGTCGAAGAATGGAACCGGAATGGGACAAAATGCTAGTTTCTTTCGGCCCGTCGAGCAATAATCTTGACTCGCTGAATACTGAATATGAAATGCCACAAAGTGAAATCCAATCTCATAAAGACCCCATTTTACTCCATCAACCGAAGAGTCTTCCCAGAATATCTCACCTGAGGTATAAACTGGTAACATTGAATTGAGCATTGTAGAAGTCATTCCTAGGAGATCTTAACGAGAAACAGAGGGGGTTCCAAAGAAGCAATATGAGCCTACTATAGAAGCTAAATTCACATATCATATTGCTAGCTTTGTATCTCACCATAGGTTATCTGGATCACATGCACTTGCTGTTAGTCAAATTATCTACAGTATCTATATAGAGTAATGTACAGGATACCTTGGCGGATCCAAAGTGGAAACAGACCATGAATGAAGAACTTAAGGCTTTGCGAAAAAATGAAAAATGGGAGACTTTTCCTGCACCACCTGGAAAGAAAACTGTTGAATGTAGATGAGTATTAACAATGAAACTGAAGACAGATGGAAGCATTGATCGATATAAAGCTCGTTTGGTTGCTAAAGGTTATACTCAACGATATGGAGTCGACTATCAAGAGACATTTTCTCCCTTAGCAAAGATCAGTACTGTACGCATTCTCATTGCTTTAGCAGCTCGACATGATTGGCCATTGCAACAATTTGATGTGAAAAATGATTTCTTGAATGGAGATTTGGAAGAAGAAGTGTACATGAACATCCCCATAGGTGTCAATTATAGGCCATGTGATGTTGGAAACATTTGTAGACTGGAGAAGTATTTGTATGGATTGAAGCAATATCTAAGAGCTTGGTTTGAAAGATTTTCTAGAGTTATGAAGAAATTTGGGTATCGATAGAGCAACTCTGATCACTCCTTATTCATCAAACGCAAGGATGATAAGATTACTGCTCTGATTGTGTATGTGAATGATATGGTTGTCACAGGTTATGATCCAGTTGAGATTGAAGATTTGAAGAAGCGTTTGTCCCAAGCGTTTGAAATGAAGGACTTGGGTTCATTAAAGTATTTCTTAGGAATTGAAGTTACAAGATCCAAATTGGGAATTACCTTATCACAACGAAAGTATGTGTTTGATCTTCTTGCTGAAAGAGGAATGTTGGATTATAAACTTGCTAATACTCATATTAAGATGAATCACAAGTTAAAGTTGTGTTCTAGTTATGTTCCAACAAACAATGACAGGTATCAGAGATTAGTAGGCAAGCCGACAATGATGGTGAAAAGGTGATCAGGTTTTTAGCCAAATTATTCAGCCAGTTTGCAACTTTTTACCACAAGGTTAACATCGACTTTTCATCAAAAATAACCATTTGCAATCTAGTCAAGATGAAAATCTGATTGAAATTAAGGGCTATGATTTAGCCGTATAGTGCACTTGTGCTTGTAAAGCTCCACTAGCAGTGGAGAGAAGAGGTTTTGATACTTCAATGAGGATCCCTACATGAAGTTGTTAGTGTCACTACAACCCAGGTCAATTAATTTACTAATGCATTATCTTTTTTTGATTAAATTACTTTGCTTATTTAATTTCTAATTAGGAACTTAAACAAGCTAGATTGGAATTACTCATCTGAGCTTTTTATTTACTGATTAATGTCTTTGGTATGTTTTACAGGCAAATTTTGATATTTCTTTTGGAATTGAGGACTTCAGTAAAGCACATGTTCTGGACCCAAGGCTGACTACTGATCCACATCAGTTATGTACTAAAAAGGGTCTCTCGGAGAAAGGCGGGTTGAGACCTTTTGGGTTGCTTGTGTTAGCATTTAAGAGCAAGTCTAGAAGAACTGTCAAATTCCACATAGACAGTAAAACGACAATATTTGACCCCCCAAAAAAATATTCAGCTCTTTTAGCAGTGTAGGAAAAACCACGTGGTTGACTACTGAACCTACGTGGATAACATTTGACATTAGAATTGTCAAGTTTGACATCTTCAACAAAACTGTCAAACACTCAACAAAACTGTCAAACACTCAAACTGCTCTCTCTCTCTCTCTCTCTCTCTCTCCCTCCCTCCCCACTCTCCTCCCCCCCCCCCCCCCCCCCCCCCCCCCCCCAATAAACCAGCACTCGATCCGACATGAACAAACCGTTTGCTCATCGTTTTGCATCGCCACACCTCGAGGCCAATAGGGTAAACCGACATTGTCACAAACACCAACGGTGAGAAGAGCTCGTCTAGAGAAGGTGAGTCGAGATGGAGGTTAAGTCAGCTAATTAAGGGTCGCTGAAGGGTTGGAAGGCGAGGGAAGAAATCGGGTTAGGGGTGAGGGGTTGTTACTCTTTGCTGTTGTGATTCCTGAGAATTATCAGAGGAAGATGAGTTCCCAATCTTCTCCTCTTCAAACTTTCCTGGGTTTCGGCCTCTTTTTGTTGGGTTTCTATTTGCTCAACAAATTAACTTTAACTGCAAAAATTAATACAATAATAATCATATATATAACAGTTCTGCTAGAGGAAAAAAATGGGCAAGATGTCAATTGTCATGTCAGGTCCAAAATTTGAATTTTGTAAAGAGAATTAACCTCTCTATTAGACTTGCTCTAAGAACCTAGAAGAATACTGCAATGTTCTTCAAAATATTTAGAGGTCACACCCGCAACAAATATGTGGTCCTTCTATGCAGTGACCAAAACAGCTCGCTCGCTCTCACTCTCTCTCTCTCTCTCTCTCTCTCTCTCTCTCTCTCTCTCTCTCTCGTCCGACTTGTTTGCACGAGATTTCTCAGAGAAATTTTTCAAAATTTCACAAGTGTCACCCTGAAATTGGGTAAAAAAGTCAAAAGTCAATGAGCTTACAATAAGCTCTGGGCACGTGATCCTTGTCGCCGCCCACATTCACCCGCCTATCTCCACCGCGCTTCGCCTAATTTTTTCTCCGATCTGATTGTCTCTCGCCTCACGAATTTACCCCGCCATCTCATTGATGTAAAATTAGTCAGACTCCTCAAATCTCGATCGACTTGATTATGTTCCAAGAGGTCCACGACAACGATGGCAGCTTCATCGACTTTAAAGAGTTCGTGGAGCTCAACACAAAAATGATCGATTTGGCTGAGGCGATGCAGAATCTCAAAGAAGGTTCATGGAGGACATGTTGACATTGTTTTGCAGTTCTATGAGAGGTGTTGAGTCAAAGAAAGTTTGCCCTGAAATTCAGCTTGTCCAAGTCCCAGTAGCACGAGGTAAAGCTGACTTGAGCTCATATCGGGATGCAGGTTCAAAGGTCTCTAGTGTTCGAGAGACTTCAATGTCTTGAAGTATTTGAGCCTCATAGAGTTCCGAACTCGTGGTGAACTTCCATAAAATTTTTAGGTGGTTTCCATTTGTGAGAGGGTCTCGATTAACGAAGTGTATCTTGACGTTACTGATGCTACATAAATCATGTTGTCCAAACCTCCTCCAGAAAGTTTGGAAGGAATTGAGGAGGAAGCCTATAGAAGATCGATTCGGTGTAGAATTAGAAGATCGATTCGATGTAAAATTAGAGTCAGTGGTCGTAGATACAAGAGGAGCAATCAGATCGGATCGGAGAACAAAACTAGTTTTTCACCGGAGGCAAGATAGGAGAGTTTCCTGGGCCAAGGTGGTGATTTGTTGACTTGAAATCATTGTAAGCTCGATTTAGGATGACTATCGAAGTTGAGATTAACATCTGAGATTTAAAAAATTTGGGATGTGCGAAGAAATCTCGTGTAAACAAGTCTCTCTCTCACAACGAAATTCTTCATTAATTAACCCGATTACTGCTCTTGATTTAATATTTATTTGAATTAATAGATCATCCTTGGATAAAAGTTTCGACGACGCAACTTATGGGGCTATTATAAATGTGGATCCTGTTCATCAGAAGCTCTCCCTGAGAACCCTTGTAAGTTTGAATGATTGAAAAATGAAAATTACAGTTTCTCTATTCACCCGGCCGGTTTGAAAGTTTAACTGTTTCATATTTGTATTGCATGCAGATTGACCATTCCTTAGTGGAGAGCTTTGCTAGAGAAGGGAAGGCCTGCATTACAGCTAGGGTTTATCCCACTCTAGCTGTTGATGGAGATGCCCGGCTCTATACCAACTACGGGAACCAAAGTGTTACAATAACCAGAAGTGCTTGGAGTATGAGGACTGCCAAGATTAACTAATCAGTCCACATAAAATTACGTGCTCCAAGAGGCTTAGATGCTAGCTAGCACTACTGGAGGAGGAAATCGGGGCGACGTAGAAAGGTCGTCGCCTCGTATGAATTTTACGTCGCCTCGATTTCTTGTGACCAAAAAGACGTCGCCTCGTCTTGTCGCTTCAGATTCATCACGCCAACATTGGGGCGACGTAGATACAATATACGTCGCTTAGTTGCATTTCACGTGACGTAAATAATACTACGTCGCTTCAATTGAAGCGACGTAGATTGATCACGTCGCTTGAACTGAGGCGACGTAGATTGATCAATCTACGTCGCTGAATTTTATTTATTTTTAATTTATTTTTCTTTTTTTAATCCATTAAGGCGACGTAGATTGATAAATATACGTCGCCTCAATTTATGTAATATTTATTTTATTTTATTTATTAAATAAATGAGGCGACGTACATTGATCAATGTACGTCGCCTCAATTTATTTAATATTTAATTTATTTTATTTTTTTATAAATGAGGCGACGTACATTGATCAATGTACGTCGCCTCATTTATTTAATAATTTATTTTATTTTATTTTTTTAATAAATGAGGCGACGTACATTGCTCAATGTACGTCGCCTCATTTATTTAATAATTTATTTTATTTTATTTTTTTAATAAATGAGGCGACGTACATTGCTCAATGTACGTCGCCTCATTTATTTAATTTTTATTTTTTTTTATTTTTTAATAAATGAGGCGACGTAGATAGAACAATCTACGTCGCCTCATTTATTAAAAAATAAAAAAAAATAAAAATTAAATATTATTGTACCAAGTCACGACCTATCGCAATTTACAAACACAAAAACGCATTCAAATTGCGTTTTACACATTCAACCAAAAAAACGCATTCAATCACAAATCAAAACGTTAAAAGTTTATACAAATCAAGTTTATACAAATCCTATATACAGTTTACGAGCCGGGAGCTGGTGGAGGAGCTTGCGGTTGTTGATTCGCAGCCTGGAATGATCGCATCATGGCCTCCATTTCTTGCATCCTTTGGGCGATCGCACTCGCTTCCGCTATAGCCTTCTGCGCCACCTCGCTCGATCTGCGCGCCGCCTCTTTGGCTTCATCGATCTCCTTTTGCATTTGAATTTGGCGTTCCTGGTTTACCCGGGCCCCTCCTCTCGGTTTGGGGTCGCGTGTGAGAGCGCGCCCCACCCCTGTAACGTCGAACAAGAACAAATATTAGTAAACTATATCGTAAACCAAAATGAAGCAAAACGTAAATCGAGATATGCATCGACGGAATCGTTTTGGAGATTTATTACCTCTTATAGAGGTCCCGTGCCTTGAACCGACCTCTTCCTCTATGATATTTATTTGTGTATCAAGAGGAAGAGGCTGGGGTTGGGAAACCTCTTCGCCGTCAACTGGGCCCGCAGCACTATCTTGTTGCGACAAGACTTCATCGAGTCGACGCTTCACTGCCGCCTGCTCAATTAAAATAGATAAAATAAATAATATTACAATTTAGTAGACAACAATAATTGAAATAACGTAACGTGAACCTATTTGAGCTTACCACTTTCTCAGCCGCATTCCTCTCCGGCTGGTATACGTTAATCCACGTCTGGACGGCGGGCGCTGGATGACCCTCCTTCTCCAACACCTCGCTTCGGTACGAGAGGGCGAGGGATCCCGAATGGTGGTTGATCTGCTGCTCCTTGTTCTTGTTTCGGTTCCCTCGGTTCCGTTCGCACAATCGCTGCCACACACACACAAAAATCATTTTAAAATAAGAACAGATAAACATGCATATTGTTCGAACGTTTGACCAAAACTGTAGGTTCGTTTATGAAACTCACCAAGTAAGCAGGGTCTTCGAAGTGGGCTTTTAACCACGCCCATTGGTCTTCCCTCCCGAGAAACTCTGCCGGAGTCTCCTGGCTGACGTGGAGATAATGTTGATGGCAATCGTACTTCCAATCCTTATAGATTGTTTGCGCCGTCCTATCAATGAAGTTCCACATCTCCACATCAGTCGCCGGGATGTCGTAGTTCGTCTAGCACAACACATTTAAATTCCGTTATGTAAAAATTATATTTACATTTACTACAGGTATGTAAGTAAGCTCAGAGTCCAGCAAGTATACCTCAAGACTCCGGCCGACGATATCGCGATGCAAATCGCTAAGTCCCAAGAAGCTAGATGCAAGCATTGGAACTTTTCCGCGGATGATGCTACCGATGTCTCGGCACATCAGACTCCGCATTTCCCTCGTCGCCGGCCCCGCATGTCTCGTAGAGTAAGCGACTTGTAGTCGCCTATTGTTGTTCATCCGGACGAGGTACTCCGTCTTCGTCCCGACAACGACTCCGCGCTGTTCCGTCGTCGGGTCTCCGGTTGCCATGTCGACCATGTCGGGGAGTTTGGTCTTCTTGCACCGGATGCTGAGGGCGGGAGGGTGCTGTGACGCCGTAGTGGCGTCGCTGCTGTCATCCGCTCCTTGCGGAATCGCATCCTCAAGTGGAGGGGCGGGCGTTAAAATGGGAGCTTCTGCAATCGACGGGGTCGCCGATTGTCCCGTGGGGCAACCAGACCCGGAAGCCCCATCTCGGCTGAATGCTCGCCACCCCGCCTCCGCCGCCTCCGCAGCTGCCGCCTCCGCAGCTGCCGCCGCGGCCGCCGCTTCCGCAGCTGCCGCCTCCGCAGCTGCCGCCGCTTCCGCTTCACGACGCTGCATCAACGCTTTCCTCCTCTTGTATGCAGTATCTCCGGGAGCCATTCTTTTATTACTAAACTGTTATTTTTAATTAGATGTTAAACTCGTTTGTACTTCTATAATGCTTATCATCACATATAAACATTCATGCTTATCATCACATATAAACATTCATGCTTATCATCACCCTTAATCCTTAATCCCGAGAATACTACAATCATTACGCATATGTTTTAATTTAACCAAACCCTTACGCATTCAATCATTACGCATATGTTTTCATTCAATCATTACGCATATGTTTTCATTATCACAAAACACATTCGAAATCATCATCATCACAAAACACAATACTTACATGAAGCTAGATTGAAAACACATTCGGAATCATTATCACAATACACATTCGGCACAGTATAAAACACAAAGCAATATAGCTTATCAACACACATTCGGCACAGTATAAAACACAAAGCTCCAACATATGCAAAATACATAACCATCCAACATTTCTAACAGTTTCAAAGCTATCGAACAACACTCCCATTTCAAAGCCTCATTTTTAACAGTTTCAAACTATCACTTTATTACAAAGCCTCATTTTTACAATACCTCATTTTTAACAGTTTCAAACTATCTTAAACACTCCCATTTCTCTTTCAAACTATAATTCAAGTCCAGCTACTCTAAAACTCTAATTGCAATTTCCTGAACCATAAACAAAATTAACAAAGTAACAGAACGGGCACACATTGGTAGCTTTCATTGTCAGTCATTAAGCCTTTGGTGCCCACATGTTCATTATTCTCCTCAATTGTAGTTCTTGATCAAATTCATATATCACGCAATTAACACACACAGGGTAGCAAATTGAACTGAGCAAACATGAAAACTGATCCAGACAAATATGCAAATTGCATGAGTCAGGGAATATGAACACAATTCACTAACACACCTTATACCCTGATTACTCCACTGCGCAAGAATCCCTTGTTATCACAAATAAAACAAAATTAACAAAGTAAACAATCAGTAATAACATATGCGGTTATGGATTATAATCAGTAATAACAAGAAGAAGATGGTAAAAATTGAGAGAGCAATCCCATATTGATAGATTTACCAGAAGAAGAGTAAGAGGATGTGAGCACCAAAAGATATGATCGGCCGATCGAGTTGGATCGATCGAGAGGGAGGAAGAAGATGGTTTCGGGATTGGATTAGGGATTTGGGTTGAGATGGAGGGGATTGACGAAGTAGACGGCGAGGCCGATTGGTTTGGGGGTTAGGGATTTGGGGGAGACGGCGCAAGGAAGAAGAAGAAGTGAGAAGAAGAAAGCAATCTGTGATTCTGGGAATATAAAGGAAACGAGGCGACGTAGATTGCATTCTACGTCGCTTGGTTTCATTTAATTAATCTAAGCGACGTAAGAATCAATATACGTCGCTTGGATTAGTTTTTTAATTTTGTTTTTTTGAATTAATGAGGCGACGTATATTGCTCAATATACGTCGCCTCAGTTATTCAAAAATATAAAAAAAAATTAAATCCCTTGAGGCGACGTAGATTTATCAATCTATGTCGCCTCAGTTTATTTAATTTATAATTAAATTATATAAATTGAGGCGACGTATATTGCTCAATCTACGTCGCCTAAGTTATTCAAAAATATAAAAAAAATTAAATCCCTTGAGGCGACGTAGATTGAGCAATATACGTCGCCTCAGTTTATTTAATTTATAATTAAATAATATAAACTGAGGCGACATATATTGATCAATCTACGTCGCCTTAGTTATTCAAAAATATAAAAAAAAATTAAATCCCTTGAGGCGACATATATTGAGCAATATACGTCGCCTCAGTTTATATAATTTAATTATAAATTAAATAAACTGAGGCGACGTATATTGCTCAATATACGTCGCCTCAGTTATTCAAAAATATAAAAAAAAATTAAATCCCTTGAGACGACGTAGATTGATCAATCTATGTCGCCTCAGTTTATTTAATTTATAATTAAATTATATAAACTGAGGCGACGTAGATTGATCAATCTGTGTCGCCTCAGTTATTCAAAAATAAAAAAAAATTAAATCCCTTGAGGCGACGTAGATTGATCAATCTACGTCGCTGAATTTTATTTATTTTTAATTTATTTTTCTTTTTTTAATCCATTAAGGCGACGTAGATTGATAAATATACGTCGCCTCAATTTATGTAATATTTATTTTATTTTATTTATTAAATAAATGAGGCGACGTACATTGATCAATGTACGTCGCCTCAATTTATTTAATATTTAATTTATTTTATTTTTTTATAAATGAGGCGACGTACATTGATCAATGTACGTCGCCTCATTTATTTAATAATTTATTTTATTTTATTTTTTTAATAAATGAGGCGACGTACATTGCTCAATGTACGTCGCCTCATTTATTTAATAATTTATTTTATTTTATTTTTTTAATAAATGAGGCGACGTACATTGCTCAATGTACGTCGCCTCATTTATTTAATTTTTATTTTTTTTTATTTTTTAATAAATGAGGCGACGTAGATAGAACAATCTACGTCGCCTCATTTATTAAAAAATAAAAAAAAATAAAAATTAAATATTATTGTACCAAGTCACGACCTATCGCAATTTACAAACACAAAAACGCATTCAAATTGCGTTTTACACATTCAACCAAAAAAACGCATTCAATCACAAATCAAAACGTTAAAAGTTTATACAAATCAAGTTTATACAAATCCTATATACAGTTTACGAGCCGGGAGCTGGTGGAGGAGCTTGCGGTTGTTGATTCGCAGCCTGGAATGATCGCATCATGGCCTCCATTTCTTGCATCCTTTGGGCGATCGCACTCGCTTCCGCTATAGCCTTCTGCGCCACCTCGCTCGATCTGCGCGCCGCCTCTTTGGCTTCATCGATCTCCTTTTGCATTTGAATTTGGCGTTCCTGGTTTACCCGGGCCCCTCCTCTCGGTTTGGGGTCGCGTGTGAGAGCGCGCCCCACCCCTGTAACGTCGAACAAGAACAAATATTAGTAAACTATATCGTAAACCAAAATGAAGCAAAACGTAAATCGAGATATGCATCGACGGAATCGTTTTGGAGATTTATTACCTCTTATAGAGGTCCCGTGCCTTGAACCGACCTCTTCCTCTATGATATTTATTTGTGTATCAAGAGGAAGAGGCTGGGGTTGGGAAACCTCTTCGCCGTCAACTGGGCCCGCAGCACTATCTTGTTGCGACAAGACTTCATCGAGTCGACGCTTCACTGCCGCCTGCTCAATTAAAATAGATAAAATAAATAATATTACAATTTAGTAGACAACAATAATTGAAATAACGTAACGTGAACCTATTTGAGCTTACCACTTTCTCAGCCGCATTCCTCTCCGGCTGGTATACGTTAATCCACGTCTGGACGGCGGGCGCTGGATGACCCTCCTTCTCCAACACCTCGCTTCGGTACGAGAGGGCGAGGGATCCCGAATGGTGGTTGATCTGCTGCTCCTTGTTCTTGTTTCGGTTCCCTCGGTTCCGTTCGCACAATCGCTGCCACACACACACAAAAATCATTTTAAAATAAGAACAGATAAACATGCATATTGTTCGAACGTTTGACCAAAACTGTAGGTTCGTTTATGAAACTCACCAAGTAAGCAGGGTCTTCGAAGTGGGCTTTTAACCACGCCCATTGGTCTTCCCTCCCGAGAAACTCTGCCGGAGTCTCCTGGCTGACGTGGAGATAATGTTGATGGCAATCGTACTTCCAATCCTTATAGATTGTTTGCGCCGTCCTATCAATGAAGTTCCACATCTCCACATCAGTCGCCGGGATGTCGTAGTTCGTCTAGCACAACACATTTAAATTCCGTTATGTAAAAATTATATTTACATTTACTACAGGTATGTAAGTAAGCTCAGAGTCCAGCAAGTATACCTCAAGACTCCGGCCGACGATATCGCGATGCAAATCGCTAAGTCCCAAGAAGCTAGATGCAAGCATTGGAACTTTTCCGCGGATGATGCTACCGATGTCTCGGCACATCAGACTCCGCATTTCCCTCGTCGCCGGCCCCGCATGTCTCGTAGAGTAAGCGACTTGTAGTCGCCTATTGTTGTTCATCCGGACGAGGTACTCCGTCTTCGTCCCGACAACGACTCCGCGCTGTTCCGTCGTCGGGTCTCCGGTTGCCATGTCGACCATGTCGGGGAGTTTGGTCTTCTTGCACCGGATGCTGAGGGCGGGAGGGTGCTGTGACGCCGTAGTGGCGTCGCTGCTGTCATCCGCTCCTTGCGGAATCGCATCCTCAAGTGGAGGGGCGGGCGTTAAAATGGGAGCTTCTGCAATCGACGGGGTCGCCGATTGTCCCGTGGGGCAACCAGACCCGGAAGCCCCATCTCGGCTGAATGCTCGCCACCCCGCCTCCGCCGCCTCCGCAGCTGCCGCCTCCGCAGCTGCCGCCGCGGCCGCCGCTTCCGCAGCTGCCGCCTCCGCAGCTGCCGCCGCTTCCGCTTCACGACGCTGCATCAACGCTTTCCTCCTCTTGTATGCAGTATCTCCGGGAGCCATTCTTTTATTACTAAACTGTTATTTTTAATTAGATGTTAAACTCGTTTGTACTTCTATAATGCTTATCATCACATATAAACATTCATGCTTATCATCACATATAAACATTCATGCTTATCATCACCCTTAATCCTTAATCCCGAGAATACTACAATCATTACGCATATGTTTTAATTTAACCAAACCCTTACGCATTCAATCATTACGCATATGTTTTCATTCAATCATTACGCATATGTTTTCATTATCACAAAACACATTCGAAATCATCATCATCACAAAACACAATACTTACATGAAGCTAGATTGAAAACACATTCGGAATCATTATCACAATACACATTCGGCACAGTATAAAACACAAAGCAATATAGCTTATCAACACACATTCGGCACAGTATAAAACACAAAGCTCCAACATATGCAAAATACATAACCATCCAACATTTCTAACAGTTTCAAAGCTATCGAACAACACTCCCATTTCAAAGCCTCATTTTTAACAGTTTCAAACTATCACTTTATTACAAAGCCTCATTTTTACAATACCTCATTTTTAACAGTTTCAAACTATCTTAAACACTCCCATTTCTCTTTCAAACTATAATTCAAGTCCAGCTACTCTAAAACTCTAATTGCAATTTCCTGAACCATAAACAAAATTAACAAAGTAACAGAACGGGCACACATTGGTAGCTTTCATTGTCAGTCATTAAGCCTTTGGTGCCCACATGTTCATTATTCTCCTCAATTGTAGTTCTTGATCAAATTCATATATCACGCAATTAACACACACAGGGTAGCAAATTGAACTGAGCAAACATGAAAACTGATCCAGACAAATATGCAAATTGCATGAGTCAGGGAATATGAACACAATTCACTAACACACCTTATACCCTGATTACTCCACTGCGCAAGAATCCCTTGTTATCACAAATAAAACAAAATTAACAAAGTAAACAATCAGTAATAACATATGCGGTTATGGATTATAATCAGTAATAACAAGAAGAAGATGGTAAAAATTGAGAGAGCAATCCCATATTGATAGATTTACCAGAAGAAGAGTAAGAGGATGTGAGCACCAAAAGATATGATCGGCCGATCGAGTTGGATCGATCGAGAGGGAGGAAGAAGATGGTTTCGGGATTGGATTAGGGATTTGGGTTGAGATGGAGGGGATTGACGAAGTAGACGGCGAGGCCGATTGGTTTGGGGGTTAGGGATTTGGGGGAGACGGCGCAAGGAAGAAGAAGAAGTGAGAAGAAGAAAGCAATCTGTGATTCTGGGAATATAAAGGAAACGAGGCGACGTAGATTGCATTCTACGTCGCTTGGTTTCATTTAATTAATCTAAGCGACGTAAGAATCAATATACGTCGCTTGGATTAGTTTTTTAATTTTGTTTTTTTGAATTAATGAGGCGACGTATATTGCTCAATATACGTCGCCTCAGTTATTCAAAAATATAAAAAAAAATTAAATCCCTTGAGGCGACGTAGATTTATCAATCTATGTCGCCTCAGTTTATTTAATTTATAATTAAATTATATAAATTGAGGCGACGTATATTGCTCAATCTACGTCGCCTAAGTTATTCAAAAATATAAAAAAAATTAAATCCCTTGAGGCGACGTAGATTGAGCAATATACGTCGCCTCAGTTTATTTAATTTATAATTAAATAATATAAACTGAGGCGACATATATTGATCAATCTACGTCGCCTTAGTTATTCAAAAATATAAAAAAAAATTAAATCCCTTGAGGCGACATATATTGAGCAATATACGTCGCCTCAGTTTATATAATTTAATTATAAATTAAATAAACTGAGGCGACGTATATTGCTCAATATACGTCGCCTCAGTTATTCAAAAATATAAAAAAAAATTAAATCCCTTGAGACGACGTAGATTGATCAATCTATGTCGCCTCAGTTTATTTAATTTATAATTAAATTATATAAACTGAGGCGACGTAGATTGATCAATCTGTGTCGCCTCAGTTATTCAAAAATAAAAAAAAATTAAATCCCTTGAGGCGACGTAGATTGATCAATCTACGTCGCTGAATTTTATTTATTTTTAATTTATTTTTCTTTTTTTAATCCATTAAGGCGACGTAGATTGATAAATATACGTCGCCTCAATTTATGTAATATTTATTTTATTTTATTTATTAAATAAATGAGGCGACGTACATTGATCAATGTACGTCGCCTCAATTTATTTAATATTTAATTTATTTTATTTTTTTATAAATGAGGCGACGTACATTGATCAATGTACGTCGCCTCATTTATTTAATAATTTATTTTATTTTATTTTTTTAATAAATGAGGCGACGTACATTGCTCAATGTACGTCGCCTCATTTATTTAATAATTTATTTTATTTTATTTTTTTAATAAATGAGGCGACGTACATTGCTCAATGTACGTCGCCTCATTTATTTAATTTTTATTTTTTTTTATTTTTTAATAAATGAGGCGACGTAGATAGAACAATCTACGTCGCCTCATTTATTAAAAAATAAAAAAAAATAAAAATTAAATATTATTGTACCAAGTCACGACCTATCGCAATTTACAAACACAAAAACGCATTCAAATTGCGTTTTACACATTCAACCAAAAAAACGCATTCAATCACAAATCAAAACGTTAAAAGTTTATACAAATCAAGTTTATACAAATCCTATATACAGTTTACGAGCCGGGAGCTGGTGGAGGAGCTTGCGGTTGTTGATTCGCAGCCTGGAATGATCGCATCATGGCCTCCATTTCTTGCATCCTTTGGGCGATCGCACTCGCTTCCGCTATAGCCTTCTGCGCCACCTCGCTCGATCTGCGCGCCGCCTCTTTGGCTTCATCGATCTCCTTTTGCATTTGAATTTGGCGTTCCTGGTTTACCCGGGCCCCTCCTCTCGGTTTGGGGTCGCGTGTGAGAGCGCGCCCCACCCCTGTAACGTCGAACAAGAACAAATATTAGTAAACTATATCGTAAACCAAAATGAAGCAAAACGTAAATCGAGATATGCATCGACGGAATCGTTTTGGAGATTTATTACCTCTTATAGAGGTCCCGTGCCTTGAACCGACCTCTTCCTCTATGATATTTATTTGTGTATCAAGAGGAAGAGGCTGGGGTTGGGAAACCTCTTCGCCGTCAACTGGGCCCGCAGCACTATCTTGTTGCGACAAGACTTCATCGAGTCGACGCTTCACTGCCGCCTGCTCAATTAAAATAGATAAAATAAATAATATTACAATTTAGTAGACAACAATAATTGAAATAACGTAACGTGAACCTATTTGAGCTTACCACTTTCTCAGCCGCATTCCTCTCCGGCTGGTATACGTTAATCCACGTCTGGACGGCGGGCGCTGGATGACCCTCCTTCTCCAACACCTCGCTTCGGTACGAGAGGGCGAGGGATCCCGAATGGTGGTTGATCTGCTGCTCCTTGTTCTTGTTTCGGTTCCCTCGGTTCCGTTCGCACAATCGCTGCCACACACACACAAAAATCATTTTAAAATAAGAACAGATAAACATGCATATTGTTCGAACGTTTGACCAAAACTGTAGGTTCGTTTATGAAACTCACCAAGTAAGCAGGGTCTTCGAAGTGGGCTTTTAACCACGCCCATTGGTCTTCCCTCCCGAGAAACTCTGCCGGAGTCTCCTGGCTGACGTGGAGATAATGTTGATGGCAATCGTACTTCCAATCCTTATAGATTGTTTGCGCCGTCCTATCAATGAAGTTCCACATCTCCACATCAGTCGCCGGGATGTCGTAGTTCGTCTAGCACAACACATTTAAATTCCGTTATGTAAAAATTATATTTACATTTACTACAGGTATGTAAGTAAGCTCAGAGTCCAGCAAGTATACCTCAAGACTCCGGCCGACGATATCGCGATGCAAATCGCTAAGTCCCAAGAAGCTAGATGCAAGCATTGGAACTTTTCCGCGGATGATGCTACCGATGTCTCGGCACATCAGACTCCGCATTTCCCTCGTCGCCGGCCCCGCATGTCTCGTAGAGTAAGCGACTTGTAGTCGCCTATTGTTGTTCATCCGGACGAGGTACTCCGTCTTCGTCCCGACAACGACTCCGCGCTGTTCCGTCGTCGGGTCTCCGGTTGCCATGTCGACCATGTCGGGGAGTTTGGTCTTCTTGCACCGGATGCTGAGGGCGGGAGGGTGCTGTGACGCCGTAGTGGCGTCGCTGCTGTCATCCGCTCCTTGCGGAATCGCATCCTCAAGTGGAGGGGCGGGCGTTAAAATGGGAGCTTCTGCAATCGACGGGGTCGCCGATTGTCCCGTGGGGCAACCAGACCCGGAAGCCCCATCTCGGCTGAATGCTCGCCACCCCGCCTCCGCCGCCTCCGCAGCTGCCGCCTCCGCAGCTGCCGCCGCGGCCGCCGCTTCCGCAGCTGCCGCCTCCGCAGCTGCCGCCGCTTCCGCTTCACGACGCTGCATCAACGCTTTCCTCCTCTTGTATGCAGTATCTCCGGGAGCCATTCTTTTATTACTAAACTGTTATTTTTAATTAGATGTTAAACTCGTTTGTACTTCTATAATGCTTATCATCACATATAAACATTCATGCTTATCATCACATATAAACATTCATGCTTATCATCACCCTTAATCCTTAATCCCGAGAATACTACAATCATTACGCATATGTTTTAATTTAACCAAACCCTTACGCATTCAATCATTACGCATATGTTTTCATTCAATCATTACGCATATGTTTTCATTATCACAAAACACATTCGAAATCATCATCATCACAAAACACAATACTTACATGAAGCTAGATTGAAAACACATTCGGAATCATTATCACAATACACATTCGGCACAGTATAAAACACAAAGCAATATAGCTTATCAACACACATTCGGCACAGTATAAAACACAAAGCTCCAACATATGCAAAATACATAACCATCCAACATTTCTAACAGTTTCAAAGCTATCGAACAACACTCCCATTTCAAAGCCTCATTTTTAACAGTTTCAAACTATCACTTTATTACAAAGCCTCATTTTTACAATACCTCATTTTTAACAGTTTCAAACTATCTTAAACACTCCCATTTCTCTTTCAAACTATAATTCAAGTCCAGCTACTCTAAAACTCTAATTGCAATTTCCTGAACCATAAACAAAATTAACAAAGTAACAGAACGGGCACACATTGGTAGCTTTCATTGTCAGTCATTAAGCCTTTGGTGCCCACATGTTCATTATTCTCCTCAATTGTAGTTCTTGATCAAATTCATATATCACGCAATTAACACACACAGGGTAGCAAATTGAACTGAGCAAACATGAAAACTGATCCAGACAAATATGCAAATTGCATGAGTCAGGGAATATGAACACAATTCACTAACACACCTTATACCCTGATTACTCCACTGCGCAAGAATCCCTTGTTATCACAAATAAAACAAAATTAACAAAGTAAACAATCAGTAATAACATATGCGGTTATGGATTATAATCAGTAATAACAAGAAGAAGATGGTAAAAATTGAGAGAGCAATCCCATATTGATAGATTTACCAGAAGAAGAGTAAGAGGATGTGAGCACCAAAAGATATGATCGGCCGATCGAGTTGGATCGATCGAGAGGGAGGAAGAAGATGGTTTCGGGATTGGATTAGGGATTTGGGTTGAGATGGAGGGGATTGACGAAGTAGACGGCGAGGCCGATTGGTTTGGGGGTTAGGGATTTGGGGGAGACGGCGCAAGGAAGAAGAAGAAGTGAGAAGAAGAAAGCAATCTGTGATTCTGGGAATATAAAGGAAACGAGGCGACGTAGATTGCATTCTACGTCGCTTGGTTTCATTTAATTAATCTAAGCGACGTAAGAATCAATATACGTCGCTTGGATTAGTTTTTTAATTTTGTTTTTTTGAATTAATGAGGCGACGTATATTGCTCAATATACGTCGCCTCAGTTATTCAAAAATATAAAAAAAAATTAAATCCCTTGAGGCGACGTAGATTTATCAATCTATGTCGCCTCAGTTTATTTAATTTATAATTAAATTATATAAATTGAGGCGACGTATATTGCTCAATCTACGTCGCCTAAGTTATTCAAAAATATAAAAAAAATTAAATCCCTTGAGGCGACGTAGATTGAGCAATATACGTCGCCTCAGTTTATTTAATTTATAATTAAATAATATAAACTGAGGCGACATATATTGATCAATCTACGTCGCCTTAGTTATTCAAAAATATAAAAAAAAATTAAATCCCTTGAGGCGACATATATTGAGCAATATACGTCGCCTCAGTTTATATAATTTAATTATAAATTAAATAAACTGAGGCGACGTATATTGCTCAATATACGTCGCCTCAGTTATTCAAAAATATAAAAAAAAATTAAATCCCTTGAGACGACGTAGATTGATCAATCTATGTCGCCTCAGTTTATTTAATTTATAATTAAATTATATAAACTGAGGCGACGTAGATTGATCAATCTGTGTCGCCTCAGTTATTCAAAAATAAAAAAAAATTAAATCCCTTGAGGCGACGTAGATTGATCAATCTACGTCGCTGAATTTTATTTATTTTTAATTTATTTTTCTTTTTTTAATCCATTAAGGCGACGTAGATTGATAAATATACGTCGCCTCAATTTATGTAATATTTATTTTATTTTATTTATTAAATAAATGAGGCGACGTACATTGATCAATGTACGTCGCCTCAATTTATTTAATATTTAATTTATTTTATTTTTTTATAAATGAGGCGACGTACATTGATCAATGTACGTCGCCTCATTTATTTAATAATTTATTTTATTTTATTTTTTTAATAAATGAGGCGACGTACATTGCTCAATGTACGTCGCCTCATTTATTTAATAATTTATTTTATTTTATTTTTTTAATAAATGAGGCGACGTACATTGCTCAATGTACGTCGCCTCATTTATTTAATTTTTATTTTTTTTTATTTTTTAATAAATGAGGCGACGTAGATAGAACAATCTACGTCGCCTCATTTATTAAAAAATAAAAAAAAATAAAAATTAAATATTATTGTACCAAGTCACGACCTATCGCAATTTACAAACACAAAAACGCATTCAAATTGCGTTTTACACATTCAACCAAAAAAACGCATTCAATCACAAATCAAAACGTTAAAAGTTTATACAAATCAAGTTTATACAAATCCTATATACAGTTTACGAGCTGGGAGCTGGTGGAGGAGCTTGCGGTTGTTGATTCGCAGCCTGGAATGATCGCATCATGGCCTCCATTTCTTGCATCCTTTGGGCGATCGCACTCGCTTCCGCTATAGCCTTCTGCGCCACCTCGCTCGATCTGCGCGCCGCCTCTTTGGCTTCATCGATCTCCTTTTGCATTTGAATTTGGCGTTCCTGGTTTACCCGGGCCCCTCCTCTCGGTTTGGGGTCGCGTGTGAGAGCGCGCCCCACCCCTGTAACGTCGAACAAGAACAAATATTAGTAAACTATATCGTAAACCAAAATGAAGCAAAACGTAAATCGAGATATGCATCGACGGAATCGTTTTGGAGATTTATTACCTCTTATAGAGGTCCCGTGCCTTGAACCGACCTCTTCCTCTATGATATTTATTTGTGTATCAAGAGGAAGAGGCTGGGGTTGGGAAACCTCTTCGCCGTCAACTGGGCCCGCAGCACTATCTTGTTGCGACAAGACTTCATCGAGTCGACGCTTCACTGCCGCCTGCTCAATTAAAATAGATAAAATAAATAATATTACAATTTAGTAGACAACAATAATTGAAATAACGTAACGTGAACCTATTTGAGCTTACCACTTTCTCAGCCGCATTCCTCTCCGGCTGGTATACGTTAATCCACGTCTGGACGGCGGGCGCTGGATGACCCTCCTTCTCCAACACCTCGCTTCGGTACGAGAGGGCGAGGGATCCCGAATGGTGGTTGATCTGCTGCTCCTTGTTCTTGTTTCGGTTCCCTCGGTTCCGTTCGCACAATCGCTGCCACACACACACAAAAATCATTTTAAAATAAGAACAGATAAACATGCATATTGTTCGAACGTTTGACCAAAACTGTAGGTTCGTTTATGAAACTCACCAAGTAAGCAGGGTCTTCGAAGTGGGCTTTTAACCACGCCCATTGGTCTTCCCTCCCGAGAAACTCTGCCGGAGTCTCCTGGCTGACGTGGAGATAATGTTGATGGCAATCGTACTTCCAATCCTTATAGATTGTTTGCGCCGTCCTATCAATGAAGTTCCACATCTCCACATCAGTCGCCGGGATGTCGTAGTTCGTCTAGCACAACACATTTAAATTCCGTTATGTAAAAATTATATTTACATTTACTACAGGTATGTAAGTAAGCTCAGAGTCCAGCAAGTATACCTCAAGACTCCGGCCGACGATATCGCGATGCAAATCGCTAAGTCCCAAGAAGCTAGATGCAAGCATTGGAACTTTTCCGCGGATGATGCTACCGATGTCTCGGCACATCAGACTCCGCATTTCCCTCGTCGCCGGCCCCGCATGTCTCGTAGAGTAAGCGACTTGTAGTCGCCTATTGTTGTTCATCCGGACGAGGTACTCCGTCTTCGTCCCGACAACGACTCCGCGCTGTTCCGTCGTCGGGTCTCCGGTTGCCATGTCGACCATGTCGGGGAGTTTGGTCTTCTTGCACCGGATGCTGAGGGCGGGAGGGTGCTGTGACGCCGTAGTGGCGTCGCTGCTGTCATCCGCTCCTTGCGGAATCGCATCCTCAAGTGGAGGGGCGGGCGTTAAAATGGGAGCTTCTGCAATCGACGGGGTCGCCGATTGTCCCGTGGGGCAACCAGACCCGGAAGCCCCATCTCGGCTGAATGCTCGCCACCCCGCCTCCGCCGCCTCCGCAGCTGCCGCCTCCGCAGCTGCCGCCGCGGCCGCCGCTTCCGCAGCTGCCGCCTCCGCAGCTGCCGCCGCTTCCGCTTCACGACGCTGCATCAACGCTTTCCTCCTCTTGTATGCAGTATCTCCGGGAGCCATTCTTTTATTACTAAACTGTTATTTTTAATTAGATGTTAAACTCGTTTGTACTTCTATAATGCTTATCATCACATATAAACATTCATGCTTATCATCACATATAAACATTCATGCTTATCATCACCCTTAATCCTTAATCCCGAGAATACTACAATCATTACGCATATGTTTTAATTTAACCAAACCCTTACGCATTCAATCATTACGCATATGTTTTCATTCAATCATTACGCATATGTTTTCATTATCACAAAACACATTCGAAATCATCATCATCACAAAACACAATACTTACATGAAGCTAGATTGAAAACACATTCGGAATCATTATCACAATACACATTCGGCACAGTATAAAACACAAAGCAATATAGCTTATCAACACACAAAACGCATATAGCAACTTCTACATACTCGTCATTTATCGCATATAGCTTATCAACTACACATGAACAGCAACTAGATATGGGATAAACTCTCTAAAATGATTATAGACATGAAAGCCTAAACATGAAAAGCAACTAAACATGAACATTCAGCAACTAAACAATAAAAATGATAGATGGACAGCAACTTCTACACATGGACAGCAACTACACATGGACACATTGATAGATTACACGGAATGTCGCACCTTACCTTCTCGATTGATAGACTCAGATCGTTTGCTTTAGCTACACGGACCCGGAATGCTTCTTCTTTCTGAAATCACAAGTATTGATAGATTAGTAATGATTTCGAGTTGTAATTGCTCTTTTACATTTATATCAAGTTTAGCCCATAGATTAAAAAGAAGAACACAAAGTTTCAAAATTAACAACGGGTAACTTCACTAGTTACACTCCCAAGTCCCACATTTTGACTTGGGAGTAGAAAATTTACTGCTTTGCATAAAACCCAAAATATTAATCAAGAAAACAAGTTCAAGTGATGCAATGCCAAAATCCGAACTGCATGCGGTGCACATATACAGTAAAATTAGCAATTAAGAGAGCAGAATAACATCTCCACACACAAACCACGGATTGCATTCACTCACATGTTTGAAATCAACAATTGCGAAAATATCAGGGAAGGGATTCTTACCCAACAAGTGGCACTGCTTGTGAAGTAGACGAAGTATTGTGTTCAAGAAACTCGCAGGCTGTGATTACAATCGGCTCAGCAAACAAAACCTAACACCGAAAATCAACTTCGCGATGAGTAGTGAGGAACAATAAACTGACAAAGTATAAAACACATTCGGAATCATCATTATCACAATACACATTCGGCACAGTATAAAACACAAAGCTCCAACATATGCAAAATACATAACCATCCAACATTTCTAACAGTTTCAAAGCTATCGAACAACACTCCCATTTCAAAGCCTCATTTTTAACAGTTTCAAACTATCACTTTATTACAAAGCCTCATTTTTACAATACCTCATTTTTAACAGTTTCAAACTATCTTAAACACTCCCATTTCTCTTTCAAACTATAATTCAAGTCCAGCTACTCTAAAACTCTAATTGCAATTTCCTGAACCATAAACAAAATTAACAAAGTAACAGAACGGGCACACATTGGTAGCTTTCATTGTCAGTCATTAAGCCTTTGGTGCCCACATGTTCATTATTCTCCTCAATTGTAGTTCTTGATCAAATTCATATATCACGCAATTAACACACACAGGGTAGCAAATTGAACTGAGCAAACATGAAAACTGATCCAGACAAATATGCAAATTGCATGAGTCAGGGAATATGAACACAATTCACTAACACACCTTATACCCTGATTACTCCACTGCGCAAGAATCCCTTGTTATCACAAATAAAACAAAATTAACAAAGTAAACAATCAGTAATAACATATGCGGTTATGGATTATAATCAGTAATAACAAGAAGAAGATGGTAAAAATTGAGAGAGCAATCCCATATTGATAGATTTACCAGAAGAAGAGTAAGAGGATGTGAGCACCAAAAGATATGATCGGCCGATCGAGTTGGATCGATCGAGAGGGAGGAAGAAGATAGTTTCGGGATTGGATTAGGGATTTGGGTTGAGATGGAGGGGATTGACGAAGTAGACGGCGAGGCCGATTGGTTTGGGGGTTAGGGATTTGGGGGAGACGGCGCAAGGAAGAAGAAGAAGTGAGAAGAAGAAAGCAATCTGTGATTCTGGGAATATAAAGGAAACGAGGCGACGTAGATTGCATTCTACGTCGCTTGGTTTCATTTAATTAATCTAAGCGACGTAAGAATCAATATACGTCGCTTGGATTAGTTTTTTAATTTTGTTTTTTTGAATTAATGAGGCGACGTATATTGCTCAATATACGTCGCCTCAGTTATTCAAAAATATAAAAAAAAATTAAATCCCTTGAGGCGACGTAGATTTATCAATCTATGTCGCCTCAGTTTATTTAATTTATAATTAAATTATATAAATTGAGGCGACGTATATTGCTCAATCTACGTCGCCTAAGTTATTCAAAAATATAAAAAAAATTAAATCCCTTGAGGCGACGTAGATTGAGCAATATACGTCGCCTCAGTTTATTTAATTTATAATTAAATAATATAAACTGAGGCGACATATATTGATCAATCTACGTCGCCTTAGTTATTCAAAAATATAAAAAAAAATTAAATCCCTTGAGGCGACATATATTGAGCAATATACGTCGCCTCAGTTTATATAATTTAATTATAAATTAAATAAACTGAGGCGACGTATATTGCTCAATATACGTCGCCTCAGTTATTCAAAAATATAAAAAAAAATTAAATCCCTTGAGACGACGTAGATTGATCAATCTATGTCGCCTCAGTTTATTTAATTTATAATTAAATTATATAAACTGAGGCGACGTAGATTGATCAATCTGTGTCGCCTCAGTTATTCAAAAATAAAAAAAAATTAAATCCCTTGAGGCGACGTAGATTGATCAATCTATGTCGCCTCAGTTTATATATTTAATTATAAATTAAATAAACTGAGGCGACGTAGAAACAGTAAGGCGATGAGGAATTTTTTCCCTTACTGTTTCTTACTGTATCTGAGCCATGCAAACTCATCTTGGTTATATGATTCATCATGATTCACCATGATTTAAATGAATTCACCATGATTCACCATGATTCACCATGATTCATCATGATTCACCATGATTCACCATGATTCATCATGATTCACCATGATTCACCATAATAAAATTAGTTTAGTCCTCGTCTTCGTCCTCCTCCTCCTCCTCCTCCTCGGCTTCGTCCTCCTCCTCCTCCTCTTCGTCTTCGTCTTCGTCCTCGTCCTCGTCCTCGTCCTCGTCCTCTTCCTCGTCCTCGTCATCGTCTCCTTCTTCGTCCAAAAGTAGTTGAAAATCTGGGTAAAATTGTATCACCGTGGGAGTGTCCTCTTGGTAAGGCTCGAATATATGATCTCCTGTACGGGCTATGTTTTCATCTATGGCCAGAACTTCGGCGCTGTAGACATTGCGGTGCGACATCTCTTGTACTACCTTCCAAGTACCACCAGCCTTTGGATCGTCTATGTAGAATACTTGTTTTGCTTTGGTTGCAATTATGAAGGGTGAATCCTCATAGTAACTGTTGTTTGTATTCACTGATATCAGTCCATGATCTTTTATAAGGGTGTCAAGATCTTCAGGGTCCTCGGAGTTGTGCCATGTGCACTTAAACAACACCACTGGCATACGGCCTGCATATAATACTTCGACCACGTAGTTAACATGGCCGTAGAACTTGGATGAACCCATGTCTATCATGACACCGCTGTTTTGAGTCACGGTTCTTTGATCTCTATCAAACGATGTGAACTTGACACCGTTCACATAACACGACTTATAAACCCGACATTGCTGAGGTCCTTGAGCTAATGACTTTATTCCTGCAACCAAGCTCGGGTCCGAGTTTTTTTCTTTAAGGGACACCTGAGAGATAAGTGTTAAGAGGAGTTAAAGATAAGTGTTATAAACCCTCAAAGAACCTTACAAGAATTAATAGGCATATGTACCCATGTTAAGAACCATCGAAGAAAACTCCTCCGACGACGAAGCTCGTCGAAATCTTCACCATTTTTAGCCTCGAACCTTCTGAGATGTTCTTCTAGGTAAGGTTTGACTTCGTCTGTTTCCACCAAGACTTGCCAGTGAACCTCAGCAGTCTCTGCCTCGGTCAACCTGAACTGGCGAATTCACCATGATTCACCATGATTCACCATGATTCATCATGATTCACCATGATTCACCATGATTCACCATGATTCACCATGATTCACCATGATTCATCATGATTCACCATGATTCACCATAATAAAATTAGTTTAGTCCTCGTCTTCGTCCTCCTCCTCCTCCTCCTCCTCGGCTTCGTCCTCCTCCTCCTCCTCTTCGTCTTCGTCTTCGTCCTCGTCCTCGTCCTCGTCCTCGTCCTCTTCCTCGTCCTCGTCATCGTCTCCTTCTTCGTCCAAAAGTAGTTGAAAATCTGGGTAAAATTGTATCACCGTGGGAGTGTCCTCTTGGTAAGGCTCGAATATATGATCTCCTGTACGGGCTATGTTTTCATCTATGGCCAGAACTTCGGCGCTGTAGACATTGCGGTGCGACATCTCTTGTACTACCTTCCAAGTACCACCAGCCTTTGGATCGTCTATGTAGAATACTTGTTTTGCTTTGGTTGCAATTATGAAGGGTGAATCCTCATAGTAACTGTTGTTTGTATTCACTGATATCAGTCCATGATCTTTTATAAGGGTGTCAAGATCTTCAGGGTCCTCGGAGTTGTGCCATGTGCACTTAAACAACACCACTGGCATACGGCCTGCATATAATACTTCGACCACGTAGTTAACATGGCCGTAGAACTTGGATGAACCCATGTCTATCATGACACCGCTGTTTTGAGTCACGGTTCTTTGATCTCTATCAAACGATGTGAACTTGACACCGTTCACATAACACGACTTATAAACCCGACATTGCTGAGGTCCTTGAGCTAATGACTTTATTCCTGCAACCAAGCTCGGGTCCGAGTTTTTTTCTTTAAGGGACACCTGAGAGATAAGTGTTAAGAGGAGTTAAAGATAAGTGTTATAAACCCTCAAAGAACCTTACAAGAATTAATAGGCATATGTACCCATGTTAAGAACCATCGAAGAAAACTCCTCCGACGACGAAGCTCGTCGAAATCTTCACCATTTTTAGCCTCGAACCTTCTGAGATGTTCTTCTAGGTAAGGTTTGACTTCGTCTGTTTCCACCAAGACTTGCCAGTGAACCTCAGCAGTCTCTGCCTCGGTCAACCTGAACTGGCGACGAGTCTCGATAATATCTGGTCTTACTAAGAGTGAAACACAGCTGACATTCCACCCAGATATGGAAGTGTCGATATCTTCGTTGTCCATCCGTCTGAGATAAGCCTTACAATACGTCACCGACTCATGTACGAGGTACTGTTCAGCAATACTACCTTCCGGGTAACGTGTATTCCTCATTGACTTTTTATATTTTCCTAATTGCCTGCAAAAACACCACTCAAGATTAGTGTACTGGACCCTAAACCACTCAATAACACCACTCAATAACAAAAAATTTTACCTTTCAATCGGATACATCCATGTATAGTGTACTGGACCTGTAAGGAATACTTGTTCGGGCAGATGAACCATGAGATGAACCATAGATGTAAAAAAATGTGGAGGAAATATGAGCTCCAAATTGCAGAGAATCATCACTATCTCAGTTTCCATGTCACGCACAACCTCCTTCTTAAGCTCCCTACTGCATAGTTGACGAAACCAATTTGACAGTGCTATCAATGGCTTGACAACGTTTTCTGGCAGGAACCCTCTTATAACCACAGGCAGAAGACGTTGAAGCAAGACATGGCAATCATGCGTCTTCAATCCATAAAACTGTGACTGGGAACTTATTTTCACCTTACTTCTCAAACTACCTGCATAACCAAGAGGATACTTAACATCCCTGAACCACTGGAACACATCTTCTAGATCATCCTTTTTAACTAAAAAAGGTGCATGAGGAACTTTCCCCGTAGCCAAGTCACCCGCTCTTTGCCACTGGTTTTTTCGCACATTCCTCTTCTTCAAAGCAGCGCGAGCTTTTGGACCATCCTTAGACTTCGATTCAATCGAAAAAATGGTTCCAAGGATGTTGTCACACACATTTTTTTCAATGTGCATGACATCTAGGCAATGTCTGATCTTCAATGATGACCAATACGGCAGCTTCCAAAATATGCTTTCGTGAGTCCAACACTGTCTGTTATTCGGATTGTACGGCACCTTCAAGTCTTCATGTTGGCTAAGAATAGGGTAAACGTTTGACCTAACGTCCTCCAAAATTTCATCTCCACTCTTACGATAGGGTCTTCCGCCAAACTCCTCCTTCCCGTTAAATGCCTTGCTCAATCTCCAAGGGTGATCCTGGTGGAGCCATTTTCGATGACCTTCATAAACTATCCTCCCACATATATGCTCTGAAGTTAGCTCATCTAGACAGATTGGACATGCCTTGTACCCTTTCACAGTTGACCCCGCAAGCATCCCTAAACCTGGAAAGTCGCTAATAGTCCACATTACCGCTGCCTTCATCAAGAATACCTCATTGTCTACTCGATCAAAAGTATGGACTCCAACGACCCATAAATGTATTAGCTCCTCGATCATCGGCTCAATGAGTACACTAAGGCATTTTCCGGGAGATTTAGGGCCTGGAATCAACACTGATAACATGTTATATTCCTTCTTCATGCACATTGATGGTGGTAGATTGTACGGCATCACAACAACGGGCCATGTACTATGCAAAGTTCCCATTGTTCCGAATGGATTGAAACCGTCTGTTGCTACTCCAAGGCGCACATTCCTGCAGTCCCGTGCAAAACCTGGAAAAGTTCTGTCAAAATGTTGAAACGCTTCTCCGTCAGCTGGGTGGCTGAGGCTACCAGCCACGCATATCCGCTCCCCCAGCCATCGCATATGCTTGGCAGTGTGTGGGGACATAAACAAGCGCTTCAACCTTGGTGTTAGAGGGAAGTTACGAATTATTTTTTTGGGAATATCATTCGTATTTGGCTTATATCTTTCTGAATAACACACTGGACAAATCCTCTCGTTTACAAGCGCCCCCCTGAACAACACACAGTTAAACTCACACGCATCAATTCTTTCGTAACCCAGTGAAAGATCACTCAAGATTTTTTTTATTCTCGAGTATGAACAGGGGAATGTGTGCCCTTTAGGAAGAAGTTTATTAATGTAAATACATAAAGAGTCAACACTTGTGTCCGACCATCCATTTTCATTTTTCATTTCCATTGCATCTAATATGGCACTCAAAACAGTTTCCTCACTGCCTTCATATAATGGGGTCTGTGACTCCTTCAATAATCTATCGTACTTTTCATAATCATCGTCTACCATGTCATTGAAGTTCATGCCCGAATTATCTTCCACAAATTGTTGGGGTGCATCTGCATGGTATCCAGGATAATAGGGATATGCATCATGTAGAATCTCCAACTGCGGGTTCACTGAAGGACCGGCACCACTAGAAGGACCGACTCTGTCTTGAAGCCACTGTCTTCGTTGACTGAGCATTGCCGGTTCACCAGAAACTTCCCCGTGAAGGTGCCAGACTGTATAAGTAGGACTCATACCACTGTGTGATAAGTGATGATACATCTGATCCATAGTAACCTTGAACGGACCGTTCTTACAACGTTTGCACGGGCAGTAGTGATAATCGGCTCCGTTACTATGTAGCAGGGCAAAATTCATGAACTCGAATATGCCGTTGATGTACCTTGGATCAGCACGATGATATGTCATCCAAGTTTTGTCTGGGAGTCCGTCCATGTTTCCTGTCAACATAAACAATCAATATGAACAAAGTTACCACGCCACAGTTGCGATTCAACCAAAACCCCACACTTCTTCGCCTTATGCCTCCGGGTTGGGTCCTATCCCCTTCAGGGGAACACGACATTTGTCAACGCTTTTGCACCCATGCGTTTCAGCTCCAGTTTAGGGAAATTTCGGCAGCATCTCCCTACAGTTCCCCGAGTGCACGCATATCTAAACAACCTAATTTGCACTCGGGGAACATTTAAAGGAGACACTGTCGAAACCATATCCCAAAACTGAAACTGAAATCACACGAATAGCAAAAGGATCAACAAAGTCATGTTCACCTAAAGTGTCCAAAAATGGGACAATTCGAGAATCAACAACTCAACTCGATCAACTAGATGAGTTGTTGATTCTCAAACGGGAGTTCTAAGTTGATAAACACCACAATTATATATAGCCATACGCTCAAAATCATTATTAACACTAATAACACTACTAATTAAGGCTCGAATACACATAATCTACACTAATCATCAATTAATTTCACTAAATTTAACCAAATTTCAAACATTAATCATGAACCCATAACATGATTTATCACAATTCAATGATTCAAACATTAAAACTACAACATAACACCAAATTCAATTCAACTTCAAACATTTCACCAAAACTTCAATTTCACTTCTAATCATCAATAAATTTCACTAAACTTAACCAAATTTCAAACATTATTCATGAACCCATAACATGATTTAACACAATTCAATGATTCAAACACTAAAACTACAACATAACACCAAATTAAATTCAACTTCAAACATTTCACCAAAACTTCATTTTCACTTCTAATTTAACATATTATGGTCATAAAGAGGGTTAAAGAGATACAAATCAAACTAACCTTACTCAAGAATCAAATCAATGGCAAGAACAACCTTCTTTCTCAATTTCCTCTAATTTCTCCCCAAAATCGCCCAAAACAGCTGCAGAGCTCGGGGAAACTGTTTTTCTAAAATACCACCTTTATGAAAGGGTTGACTTTAAGAAGAAGAGTAGATCCAGATTTTTAAAAAACTAGGCGACGTAGATTGATCAATCTACGTCGCCTCGATTTCATTCGAAGCGACCAAACTAATATACGTCGCTTCGAATAAAATCTAGGCGACGTATATTGAGCAATCTACGTCGCCTCGATTTTATTCGAAGCGACGTATATTAGTTTGGTGGCTTCGAATGATAAACTAGTCGCCTCAGTTTTTTGAAGCCACGTACTTCAATATACGTCGCCTGAATTTTTTGAAGCGACGTACTTTTTATCAAAGCCAAAGTACGTCGCCTCATATAAAATCGGAGCGACGTAGAAACATAACTACGTCGCCCCGATGCCCTCCTCCAGTAGTGTAGGAGAAATTTGAGCGTTCGGTGTAACCTAGCTATGAAGAAAATTTATACAAAATACTAATACCAAATTACGTGGCATATACCATATCATTTCTAAATCATTGTTTTCAAAATGAGGTGGATCCATTTTTTTTTTCCGCTAGGTAAAGAAAAATTACAAAACAGAAAAGTTTCTTGGGCAACTTAAGCCTAAAGAATCATATAGATGAGCCCTATAGCAGTAGTAGGGAGAGATCATTTTCATATTCTGAGATTAGGAGAGGAGTGTCAAATACTACCCAATCTGTCAGCAATAAAATTTGCTTCACGTGGAACATAGGTTAAGATAATCTTCTCAAACTCATTGGCAGTTCTTCTGATGTCTTGAATGATGATTTTGATCCTCCAAGGAACTGTCCAGTTGCCTTTGAAACAATTGATAATTAGGAGAGAGTCCCCATCAGCAATGACATTGCTATGATTTGCTCTTTCAGCTTGAATCAAACCTTCCCTTAGGGCAAGAACTTAAACAAGAGGAACATTTGTAGAACCAAAGCATCTTGCACATGCAGAAAGAACGGCACCCTCTTGATTTCGAATGACAAAGCCTTCAACAGCTTTTCTGCCTCCAAAAGAAGAGACAAAACCATCAAAGTTGAATTTCACACTGTCCATGGTAGGAAGCCTCCACTTGATAATTTAGGCTTTTTCCTAGATGGACCAGAGCTAGTATTGTTTCTTTAGTACGTAATTGTTCCAAATGACAACAAGCAACAATAAAAGTTAGGATGAATTCCTCATTCCTGAAAATGACATTATTTCTGACATGCCAAATATTCCAGCAAATATTGAGTCATTGCCAAACAATCTTTATCATAGATTTTTGTATCATTAATTAAGTTTGTACAGTTGATCAATCAGGTCATCATGATCATTGATAAAGCCAATATGAGATTTCTGTCAAGTTTCCTTGGTTTTACCACAATGGCAAAACAAATGACTCACAGATTCTTATGCATTACCACATATAAGACAAGTATTTGAATTAATCAACTTCATTTTCAGTAACTTGTCTCTAGTTTTTAATCTTCCTCTAATCAGAAGCCAACTATTTTTTTTTCCTTTGGAGAGATATTGAGAAGCCAAACTTTATTCAGTAGTTTAGCATGCTTATTTTTAAGATTAATTTAAACTTGAAGATCAGAAGCCGACTTAATAGAGAACTTACCTGAGGGGGCGGAACCCATACAAACTCATCATCTTGAGGATTGATAGGTAAAAGTATGCTACAAATGACATTAACAGTATAAATATCTAAAACATAAAGAAGTTTAGATTTGTTTCATTGCTCATTCATGATATACTCAGCTATAGCCTCATCATCATTGATTTGGATGTCCCTTGTATGGTGTTATGTCGATATTTATGTTATAATTATGTTCCTAATTTCATGCTTATTGCTTGTTTTCTATGAATAAAGCATCGTTCTTATAACGTTTCCTGTTCATGCTAGGAAATTGGGAGTTAGTATGGAAACACTCTTAAAGATGAAAATTCACTTTTTGGATAAGCCAAGCACATTTCCGAAGTCACAAGATGAAAGGACCCGACCTTAAATTAACTAGTAATCTAGGAGACCTATCCTAATCTACTAGTTTCTGTGAAAATTTTGACATAACTTCTCTTATAAAAGAGACAACCAAAAACCTGCAAGGAAAACTGACACTTCGTAGATAAACCCACAAACAATACCGTGGACCACCGATGTCCATCCAGATTTCTCAATATAAGATTGGAATTTAAACTGATACATTATCTAGAATTGGAAAACATAACTCAATAAGAACATACTACTAAACCAATATCCAGAGTGACTTCAATAACAAAAGAGACTGACTGACAGTGAACAAGAACCTACTGCTGAAGGAATTGACTGGTGGACTCGACGCCCTCGACGACATCCAGCACCCTCATGATACACACTGCAATCTGGGCAAGGAAAATCGAAAATCCCAGGAAAAAGACATATAAAATCATAAAAACCGTTAGAGTGAATGGACGTAAATCATAATATGCCGCATAAATAAATCCAACATGCTTTTCACAATAAATGCACATAAAATCATGCGAGTCAAAACAAACAAGCTCAGGTCAAGTACTCATAAATATGTAACTCTCCTGGGTACTGTGTGTGTGGAGGCAGTAACTTGAGTACATTTCCCTCAAGTTACAATACGCCCGGGTCAAGTGCTCACAAGTCGTAACTCTCCCGGTTACTGTGTATCACGGGTCAGGTGCTCACAAGTCATAACCTTCCTAGAGCATCTCGGGGATCAGTTGAGAGGCAATAGCATCGATGCATCATATATCCATACTCAATGTAAAAACAAACCACATGTGACTCCAAATAAATGTATGCTCATAAAATGCATAATCATAAATGCATAATCGTAAAGCATACTCGTAAAATGCATAAATCAAGACTCGCAAATTCACTATGAAAAATCAAAGTATGAAACATCAACGTGGGATAAGATGTCAACTCACAGGTTGCCGAGATAAACATAAAGCTGAAACCCTGTCAAACGACACAATTATTCATCTGATACGCCCGTTAGCTCAACATCCTGAAATCACGATTAAAAATAATATCTGATCATCGGATTCATACTGAATAGCAAAGATCGAAATCTGGTGAGTAATAACATCGAGAATCCTGAATACTCGAATAACGAAATTTCTTGTTTATTTACTAACTCAACCAAATACTAAATTCAATTCTCTGTAATCCCTCACTATTAAGAATCGCAAACACCCAAATATCAAACGACTCGCAAATAAACAGATAATCAAAGCGTCCTTCAATATTGTCGTGAATTAAACTGATTATTGTCCGATTAAATACTCGCCCAAATTTAACAAACTCAAATCCAAATATAAACCTCACCATTGCATTCAGCACATGAAAACGAGCGAAATGACATAAAACTTTTCCAACATTCCACCTCGCCCGAGATCCGCCGCGCACGGCGGCGCGTATGGCTGCCGCCGCCGGAATTCCACGAACCCAGAAATTTTCAACCTATACATCAGTTTGAAGATCTCAACCTTTCCAACAACTTTGTAGTTCAATGCTAAGGCCAATTTTAACTGGAAAATGTCCAAAACTCACCATGAAGTTCAAAAACTTCGTCGAAATTCTCATACTCCGATCGGTCACCACCGGCCATGGCAAGACCCAAGACCACTTAGGTTCGACTCACCATCCCAAGGGCTTCAAAACCCCCATAAGGTTGACCCCCATCGCAGCCGTCTCCGCCACCTCCATCACCGGCAAATTTCCACCGGAAAATCCCCATCTTTAACACGTCGTAACTTCCTCCTCCGGCCACAAATGGGGGCAATCCACCTATCATATTGAAGAGGAGACAAAGCCCAATAACTTTCATCAAGGAAGCACGGCCAAATATGGCCGGAATCAAGCTCACTGGCGCCGAGAAGATGCGAAGCAAAACGGGTCAGTTTTGACCCGTGGGTCAACGCGGGTCAACGGGCCAGAAATCTAAAAATGGAAAGTTTCCAATCTTGTCTCGTGTTCATACCGTATATATACTCGTACACATACCATCCAAATCAACGGCTACGGTTCAATCTAATCCAAATCGGACGGTCACGATTAAATAACCAATAAAATAGCACTTTTAAATATATTCACCAACCAACTTCAAGACTCGATAAAACATTGCTCGCTTATCCGAAAAATTCCCTGAAAATTCTCATGAGCTCGGAATTAAATACTCTACAGTTCTTGTGAAGGAAGTCAACACAAATTCTTACCTGGTAAAATAGTCGTTAACAAACCCAATTATGCGACTAATCTGCGACAACTCAATTTCGTGTTGATTAATACGTAGATTTTGGTTCGGGTTGTCACAATCCACCCCCCTTACAAAAATTTCGACCTTGAAATTTACACACCTGCTAGGAGAACGAAGCCACTGCTCACACAAACTGTTCTGACTGCTACGTGGCTACATTTACTGCATGATTTCTGTACAAACACAAACATTGACACTAACAGAATATTTTTGTTCCCGAGAATCTACTCTCGACAATCAAGAACATCCATCGGTTCCACAACATGAATTGAACTGAAATTGAAACTGTCTGCAATAGCAATTTTCTAAGGCACACTAACATTAGGAGATTAGGAATAAACGTCCACAATCACAATATCTAAAATACGTTATATACATATACCAACCCTGATAATAATTCTCAAACGGTAAACCATAATGCCCATATCCTTACTAACTTCATATGGTTCCATGAACCGCGACAACAATTTTTCGTGCCCACAAATATATATATATAACACTCCTTCCATGGTGATAGCTAGAAGAATACTCAATTACCATTGAATACTTTGACTGACATTTGCGTAATCTTTTCTGATGATCTGACAGCTTCAATCATAAAATGCCTAATAAAATGATATCACAATAATTTGAGTAGGTTCTCACAAACTGACATCCCGCCTGGGATGAAAACTATGTTAACCTGCAATTGATATACAACACTGCCATTTATTTACTTTAGAATGCTCAACCAAAATCGAGCAACAAGCCTCACCAGAAGTCTTCTGCTTTCGACTAATCTTTAACAGACACACAAAATGTGCTATAATATAACAACAAACTCAACTCATAACTGCAAGAAATCAGGTGATTCACCGACATACAGCTTACTAAAGAAAAATCACAACTCTGGAGTTCACGAACTCAATAAGAAGAAAATTGATCGAATCAGAAATTAATAACAAAACCTCTGGCTTAATAACTGCGATATAAAAGAAAACACTTCTAACACACATCTCTGATTAAAGTAGTATTCGCGATTCCTGAATACGCAATAATGTAATACCAGATTTCTAGCTAAATATATCAGTAATAAAATCGAATTCTTTTCTCAACAATGAGGCCAGTAGCGCTGTAATACATGAAAAATTTAACACGAATCGGCGATAAAAACAAGCTAAACACAGAAAACTCTGAATAACTACCACGTTAATGAGTTAACTACAGATCAACACATCTTCAACCTTATCCGGTTCCATACTAACGTACCCTGCTAATAACACATGGCCCACAAGTTCAACATTGTTAACACAAAAAATTGTACTCACTGATCTGCTTTGGTTCAACACCACCTCAAACATATCGGGGTCAACACCAACATGCATACTAATAATACATGGTCGAGAAATCGAGCACCATAAACCAAAACCTATACTTACTAAATCTGGTATGCAACTAGAGTTCTCAAAAAGCCATCGATAATAAATCTGATATCTCACTTGCTATTGTACATCCCTGGGAATAACTTAATTGTCACCAATACAGTCGATAATGAATTCACCAGAATATACTCAATACACACGATTCAATATACTCATATAGCAATAGATACGTTCAATAAAAACAAGCTACATCACCCGACATTAACATCGACTAAAACACGATCGAAAATCAATTTTAAGCAATACTGAAGCTCATTTCAAAATATCTAACCAACCATACATCAAAACGGTGGATACTTGCTCTTCACGATAACTCAATTCCGCTACCGACGGACATAACACAATCATATGAAATCATCTGGTACAACACCTACGCAATGAGACATATACCTGGAACAACTCATACATGTAAATAATTGTCCGTAATAGAAGAAGACCTAATAATTCCTCAGAACAAACATCAAGATATTCCCTGACTACTGCAATCTCTTCAAGATTAGAAAAGAAACACAAGTATTTACATCGTTCGTTAAATATGAAGCACACCATTGCACAATATTTCGCAGCTTCACAGCGACGATCACTTATAGAAATATTCCACCCTTCCAAAAGCTATATAATGTTATCAGCTCGACTAGTCTTTCCAATACTCACAACCTCTGATCCTACTAAACTGACTGTCTGAGTGGTGGTGCGGCTCTAACCTCTAAAGTGGCTCCTTGAATCACCACAAGCACTCTCCACCAAAACTCCACTTGAGGGGTCCCAGTATGGACACACCCTCCCAAAGTATCTCAACTGACACAATAAAAATAACTTAAATCTTAAAAGGATATTGTCCACGAAAATACATGTGGCACCTACCACAAAAGAGAAAACTCTGCGTACATAAGGGGTAATTTAATAACTGCTGAATTCACTGATACTGACTTCTGACCCTCACCATCAGAGTCAACTCTCCCCAACTCAGAAAATGAGTCAGACAACATACACTAGGAGTAGGAATGTGAGCTTCCATACCTGGGGAAATATTGCAAACTGAAATGCTCAAACTTCCCCACATCGAGGACTCTGACGAAGTACACTACCATCAAATCACTGAATTTCTTCTCACACAGATTGGGGTCTAACCTTGCATCAAACTGCAATATCGACAACTATTTAAAACAACGCGTAATACATCTGATAGATACAGAGCAACATCAAACTGCAAACTCTGTACAAAATCTCAACACTTCACTTTCTCTGTTCTGCCGAAATTTGGTGTCAACTCGGGCCAAACAGGGGAAACGATCTCGATACTCTAACCACTGAGCGAAAACTTCATCTTTCTCAATACCCTGCCACTGGCAAACTACATGGTCCAACAATAGACCAACAACTACTACAATTCTCTGCTCAGAAATCAACTGAGATCGCAGAACGATCAGACTCAACCAATCATAAAAACCGTTAGAGTGAGTGGACGTAAATCATAATATGCCGCATAAATAAATCTAACATGCTTTTCACAATAAATGCACATAAAATCATGCGAGTCAAAAAAAACAAGTCCAGGTCAAGTGCTCATAAAGACGTAACTCTCCTGGGTACTGTGTGTGTGGAGGCGGTAACTTGAGTACGTTTCCCTCAAGTTACAGTACGCCCGGGTCAAGTGCTCACAAGTCGTAACTCTCCCGGGTACTGTGTATCACGGGTCAGGTGCTCACAAGTCGTAACATTTCCGGAGCATCTCGGGGATCAGCTGAAAGGTCATAGCATCGATGCATCATATATCCATACTCAGTGTAAAAACAAATCACATGTGCCTCCAAATAAATGTATGCTCATAAAATTCATAATCATAAATGCATACTCGTAAATGCACAATCGTAAAAGCATACTCGTAAAATGCATAAATCAAGACTCGCAAATTCACTGTGAAAAATCAAAGTATGAAACATCAACGTGGGATAAGATGTCCACTCACAGATTGCCGAGATAAACATAAAGCTGAAACCCTGTCGATCGGCACAATTATTCATCTGATACGCCTGTTAGCTCAACATCCCAAAACCATGATTAAAAATAATATCTGATCATCGGATTCAAACTGAATAGCAAAGATCAAAATCTGGTGAGTAATAACATCGAGAATCTCAAATACTCGAATAACGTAATTACTTGTTTAAGTACTTACTCAACCAAATACTAAATTAAATTCTCTGTAATCCCTCATTATTAAGAATCGCAAACCAAACCCGAATATCAAACGACTCGCAAATAAAAGGATAATCAAAGCGTCCTTCAATATTGTCGTGAATTAAACTGATTATTATCCGATTAAATACTCGTCCAAATTTAACAAACTCAAATCCAAATATAAACCTCACCATTGCGTTCAGCATGCAAAAACGAGTGAAACAACATAAAACTTTTCCAAAATTCCACCTCGCCTGAGATCCCCTGCGCACGACGGCGCGTTGGGCCGCCGCCGCTGAAATTCCACGAATTATATGTCAAAATAATATCTAGGAAATGGAGACGTCAAAATTGATTAAAATAAATGTAATAAAAAATAAATGACAAAATTATTAACACTTACCTCATCTTGCAAATTTGAGCCGGACTATACATTCCTTCGTGCATATGCAAGAGCGGCACCCCAAGTTCTAAAACTCGGCTTCAACTTTGTAAAACGAGAAGAAACCGTGGTTTGGGTCCTAAGCTCCGGCATTTATTCACCATGCGCAATCTCCCAATTTTCCTTATAATCAGCACAAATTTTTTCCCACAATTTGTCGGACTTTTGCATGTTGTCAATAATAGGACAAACGCTAATACGACAATAAGAAATATAAAGTTGCAAATCTTCGGAATCAAGCCAATTAGATATTTTTTGGGAACTAAAATACAAAGGGATGAGAGAAGAGGAGGAAGGAGAAGAGGAATGAGAGAATAAATTTGTTGTGCACAAATTTGTATGAGATGTGAATGAAATTGATGTAGTATTTATAGAAAAATTATAGGGTATTATTTGCAATTTTTTTTGAAATTTTTGAGATTTTTTTGTAATTTTTTAGGGTTTATTTTGTAAAATGTCCGTTATTTTTGAAGTAGCCATTTCAGTTGAATCTCAGCCATCCGATTAGATTTTTAGATTTAAAATAGACGGTCCACAACCACTTGACCGGCCTCGCCACTTGGCGCTATTCCATTGGCCCGTTATTTATTTTTTTACTATTACTAGCACGTGTATTACACGCGCCGAACGTAAAAAAAAATTGGCTCAGCCTGGAGTCACCCACGCGCGTGGGCTCCACCAGGCAGCTCGTGCTCTAGCACGAGCATGGCTCAAGCAGTTGCTCGCCGAGCTCGTCAACGAGCGGTCGCCGGAGAGCTTCATCGCCGCTGCACGTCCCTTTTCAGCTTGTCGTGCTACAGACCACCCTAGCCCACCTCTGCTCGCCTGCTCGTGCTGCTCGAGCTGGCACTGGTGCGGATGCTCTAACGTCTCCAAAATCCTTCTCTTTTGACTAAACGAGGCACACATTTCACATTTTCAGTACTAAAAACAACAATGCACTAGAACCTCAATCTTCGTCAGATCGAGAGCTCGAGTATACAAAGCAAAAGTTCATCACAGTCCAAAATTCAATAAACATTTCCAGATCTTCATCGAAATTTCCAAAGCTATAAGTCACACTAAGCAAGAAATGAACTCTCCTGAGCGTTCAAAACGAAACGAGCAGAAAATTCAACACTCACCTACCGGGGAGTAACTGTCGATCCTTCAAATCCGCCGCCCCAAGCTACAAAAAAAAAACCTAACCCAATCAAAATGAACACAATTACGGACAATTCAAAACGGTAGATCGATCGAGGGAGAAAGAGAGTTCGTTACCAAGTAGACGAAGAGCTCAGAGTCAAAGAGTGAGTGGTTTAGAATCGGCTCGACGGCGAGGCTGCCGCGCGGAGACAGCGTAGCCTCCTATGGCATTAGGGGTTTCAACCAAACAGATAACACTCAAAACCATATACACACAGAAACCCAAACAATAGCTCATGGCTGATAAGAAAGAGAACAGAGAAAATAAATCAAACCAATGAATGAGATGAATAGCTTTCTTTCATTAAGAAGTCCCATCTGAAACATATTAACACGGTACAACCAAACAGAGTTTCTTCTTGGTTGCTTGGTGTGACATCACCAAAACATCTTGCATACTAATCCCAAAAACAAGAACACATATCTATCTCTTAAAATCTCATCCATTCCCCAACTCCAGGAAGCCTTAAGACTTCCACGGCAGCAATGTAGCACACTAACTATTCTTCCTATCTTTTACGTTTATCCAGGTTTATATACTTCAAAACAAGATATAACGAGGTATTATATACTAAACGGTTCACATCTGAGGGCATGCAATATAAGCATCACTACTTTACTCAACCGCACAAACTACTAAATGGTTTCTGTACGTTTTATTACTATTGCTGATCATATCTTTGATATATTTAGCTGATCGGCATGTTCAGCTTAATGTTGCCACCAGCAAGCTGCTTCTCCTTCTCTGTGAGTGCGTGACGAAAATGGAAGCGATGACCATATGGGCAAGCATCACCAGCAAGCACCATTCTGCAGACCTCAGTCTTGTATTGCAGGTGACGAATCACAGGGCGCAGCTCCTCCACACCATGAGCAAACTGGCAGTGGTCCTTGTAAGGGCAGTCACCAGACTCCTGCCTCTTGTTGCAGAGCTCAGTCTTTAACATTCCTTGATTGTACACCTCCGGTTCAAGCTGCTCTTTCAGATCTCCACGGACATACACCTTTTTCTGCACCACACACAGACATCACATTATCAGAAATATCCATCATGCAGCACATATCTCCTCATTCGGACAATTTCACAAACAGGTCATAGGCATTACATATATATATATATACAGCCTAAATGTAACTTTATTAAATGTCTACTCTTTATAGAACTAATCTACAGAAAGACTTATCACTTATTTCATTGTGGCATTTTCACAAACAGTCGGGTTCTGTGGATTTGTAGGCAGAGAGATCGAGGTCGGAGAGGAGAGTTTGAGAGAGATTTTGAAAATGAAATGAAAATTCAACAGGAATCAAAAGGAGGTACGGTGTTCGAAGATAAATATATTAAAAGTTCTAGTTAGTTATTTAAGACAAAAACTTATTTAATTTTTTTAAAAATAAAAAGTTTTGAATCTTTTAGGAAGGAGACCCTAAAATGAGTTTTTTTTTCCTTGCTTGTTCGCTCCCAAAACCATAACTGTTAATATATACCTAGCTAGCTAATTGGTCATGCAATTAAATTAATTTGATCTGGTTTTTTGTACTTGATGACCGGTACCATATATGAATTTATTTTGTTTTTAATTTTTACTGAACTTGATTTTTAGATAGAAGAAGGAAGGAGATCGAGGATGAGGATATAGGATCATAAGGGACAGAGAGTAAGACAGTAACTTGTACCAAATAATTATGTTTCTATATATAGTACGTAGAATGTTTTTTTTTTCACATCATTGACATCAAGCTTTTCATTGTAGATGAAGTAGTTGATGAACGAATTCTCTGTGTGGACGTACATATTGTTTCAGTAATCCACGTTTCTCTCATTCCAGTCGGTTCAAAACCTCAACGATATTATTATCACAAAAGAGAGAGTAAATATCATAATTTCTACTAGAATTAATGGTAATGCCATAGTTACAAAGATTACAGTCACACAATTATCCTAGCTAGCCTCTAAGCCTTTTGGAGCAGAACGTAACAACTCTACAGTCCTAATTTTATAACTGATTAATTAATCTTGGCAGTCCTCATACTCCAAGCACTTCCGGTTATTGTAACACTTTGGTTCCCGTAGTTCATAGTATAGACTAAAGAGCCGAGCACAGAGAGAGAGCTGCTTTGGTCACTGCATAGAAGAACCAAAGGAGGAACAGAGGAGTGCCTAACGACCAAACCATGCATGTCGTCGGCCGTGCTGACCAAACCCAGAGATATATATCATGGGCCCTGTTGAGCCAAAAAATTACCCCAAGATGTACACGTACAAGGACTACAAGCATATAAATCTATAAAAATCACATCAATGGAGAACCATGGCACCAATGCCATGCGATCGATGAGAATACTTTTAACTGAACAAAAGCCACCGTAAAAAATAGAACGTATCGAGTGAGAAAGGAACTAACCATCTATGAGTTCCAAAGAAATCGCTATTGTCCATTTCCACAATTAGAACACCATGTGCGTGTAAAGTCCATAAACAAAAGAACAAGGTAGCTGTTAGAGTTGTCGACAATAATCACAATATACATTCCAAGGAGATGCATGCAGGTGAAAGAAGAAGCTTCAAACCATGAAAAGACATGTAGACAGACCGAGAAAAGTTCAAGATAATATAAAGTTGAAAGATATGCATTACCATTGATCCAGTTCTTAGCTTGGGAGGCAGAAAATGATTACCAGTTCGATCAATGTGTGCATAGATATGGTGGGAAGCTTCAAGCTCAACAACAGCTTATGAAAACAGAAGTGGAAAAGGCAGAACGGCCAAAGAGAGTATGTCATATCGATCGTAGCTATAGTGGCTCTGTGAGGTTATAAGAGGAACGCAGTGAACCCACGTTAGTATTTATAGGCTAGATCAACACCGGCCAGCAATAGAAGAGGTCAAGCTAGCAACATTTACAATACGTCAGATCACATGCATGGTTCAACTAGCTTGTTTTCTTTTGATTTGTTACTTTTTTTCATTTCTGTGAAATACCATTTTGCGTAATAGAGACCTAACTTAATATGTACATAAACTTTTTTCCCACGTAAATGCAATAACTTTACAAATCTCATTACATTCGGTCAAGGGGTTTGGTGCTAGGAGTGGTTAGGATAAGGGTTTTCATGGCATTGATACCACACACAATACACGTACATTTGTTAAACTGCAATTGAACTCGATCACACTAGCTAGTTAGAATCAGTGAAACTCTATTTCATATATAGTTATGATTTCAAGTTACCAACAGTGCTTAAATTCGAACTAAACCGTACCCCTACAACTAACTCCTTGCACGATGCTGATATGATTAAATTTGAACCTACTCTTGAGTCTATTGTGATATTCAAATTTCCAATTACTAATGCACATGGTGTATCAATTTTTGCTATGTTTACATAATCAATTGCTTGCCTCTTTAAGCTTTGGTATAATTGCCACAGCTACGTACAGTAGCTAGCATAGCCAATTAGCCATTAAGCCATATATATGAGTTACGTATGAAGTGGTACCTCCACGGCCACTGACAATATTGAGTAACTTGGTCATATACACGCATGTGGACCTGAGATTATCAGCGCAGAAAAACCAACTTATGCTTCCAAAATTTCTTGTTCAAATTCTTCGATCTTGCTTTTTCAGACTTTCTTACAAAGTTGCACGTCTTTTCTCTTTCCATTTATGGATTGAGTAGTGAGAAGTCTTCTTTCTTTCGATCTGTAGATATCACTATCTTCATTGCAGTCTGCATGTAAATCATTGAGCTTGGGAGAGATCGAGTAGGCAAGGGGTGACTATCATAGAATGAATTTGAGGGTGGCTTCTCTTCTTCTCGGAAACTCTACCCTACAAACTAATAGAGAAGATTTACCTTATTTAGGGATTAGAATGCTATTTAGGGCTTAGGGTTTTGAGCCATAAGAAAATGTACACCTAAACACTTCTACGTCAATTTATGCGTAATCGTCGAGTACGGTAAAGGAGTCCGCCTTCAAGAACCACATACAGCCCATGAACCTCTCATTACGCACCATATTGGATGCAAAGACCCGTAAAAACCTTTCATTTCCTCCCAACGTGGGCTTTAAAACCACAAACAGGCCCAATACTAGTAGGCACTTTCTATACAGTATAACTTCAATTGACCTAATTGTAATCCGTATCGAGATACCATTCAATATTGACAGGGTTATAGAAACAAGCTGAAATAAACATCAATTCGGTTGGGTTTTTGACACATATTGAACAGCACAGACCAACCCAAAGCATTCTACCAAAATCAGTAAATCCCAATTCACCCGGATAACATAATGAACAATGATTTCCCCCAATACTACCAAGGCTTGAATACTAAACACCCATGGAGGACAACTACAGAAGATCAATCTATTCAGAATCATGTCACTACTGTTGCTTGCACTCTGGAGGACGCTCCCCACCTTCTGCTCCCTGTGCCTTGCCACTTTTCTGCAATTGATCACATCAACCAGATACAGCTTACGAACACCTCAGTGAAAGAAATGTGACAACTATTATATCTTAATCAACTTGATGGTGAAAATCACTCTTAAATCATCTCACCTTTACTCCAGCTGATGGCTGCAGAAATCCAAGACAATGATCACAAGAGGATATATCAGTATTGCTGGCATGTAAATGGTTATAGAACATTCATATAGATAATCCATGTATACAGAATATAGATACCTTTTTCCTTCCCGTCTCTTCCTCATCATCGTCCTCATCCTCCTCGTCCTCATCGTCTTCATCTTCGTCCTCGTCTTCATCTTCATTATCATCTACATCATCATCATCCTCTAAATCTCCAAACTCGTCCTGAACAGCCTCCCCAGTAAACCATGACACTGCATGGGGAATGATTTTGTCTCTAATTGTTGAGCTACATTTACACCAGTAAAATGTCAACACACTGTAGAACTTAACCGAAGTTAATGATGTTTTATACATGAATTAACGTAACAAATACACTAATGTGTTCTGCAAGGGTTTCCATAAACAATTATATTTTGTATTTGATTCATGTTATCATCATCTCTATTTGCATATATTGTATCACTCAGCTCAAAGGACATTTCAATTTTAAAACACCCATCAAACCAAAACCGAACTTGACCACAACCATAAGACAATCCATATATATAAACATTAGCCTGTAACAATCCATGCAGAAGGCCAGAGCATATTCATTAGACATAAGTAAAAGAAATCCGACCAACTGAATGGCATTTTTGATTAAAATCACCTCTTCAACAAAGCCCACACATGACCAAAACCATAAGATACTCAATATTGTATAAAACACCTGTCAAACCAAAACTGAACTTGACCACAACCATAAGACAATCCATATATATAAACAATATCCTGAAACAATCCATGCAGAAGGCCAGACCATATTCATTAGACATAAGTAAAAGAAATCCAACCACCTGAGTATACTCATCAGACAAAAGTAAAATGCAGGTGACAATAAAGAGATTTATTCCATAGACAAAGTAAACTATAGAAGGGGACAGTAAATAGAGTATATTCATTAAACTAAAGAAAGAAAGAAAAACCGCAATGTACCCAATATCATAATCCTGCTCCATCTGACCTTGAAGTTCTTCAGCCTGACATTATTTGCATCAAAGAAAATCAGAACATTTGGTCACACCAATATCAATAAAGTAAAAGACCAGTCTCAAACTTGAAGCCAGACTTACAGTTTCTTCATCAAAACCTTCATCGGTGTCAGGGATCTCAGGAGGGTTAAAGAAGTTAAAGAAGCTTTCACAGTCTTCTGTTTTGGTTATGGGTTTGGAATTCTTTGATCCCTTTCTTGGCTTTTTCTTCAAGATCTTCTGTGTCAAGCTTTTCCCAGGATACCATTCAATCTCCGTCCTACAAGATATCGTAATTTTTAGATAAAATGAAATGAGAAAACATATGCGGGGAGAACACTTCACAGCTCATAAGTAGGATTACCCAATTGCTTTCTCTAAAATTGGCTCATCGTCATCAATCATGTGATACGTTTTTGACAGGACCGAATTTTTGAAGTAAGGATTAGCGTCAAAGAAAAACTCAAGCTTGAATCCTTTTGGCTCATCTATCTTACACCACTTGATATCTTTCAGGTACTTCAGAGCCCCTTCATCGCGCTCTGTGATCTATTTCATTATACAGTAGGTCAAATTTCTGCAATTTGTTATTTTTCTTGAAGAACACACACAAAAAACACTAAAGAGTATCCCCACCTCCTCAGAAAGTACTTCATTGGTTTTCATTGCCATAAGCCAAAAGTCTGGCACTCCTTTCTCTATAACAACAAACACAATGAGTATCACAATAGTATATTGAAGGAGTCAATGAAAGTTTGACTATTTAGAAGTACCTTCAGTAGCATTATCTCCTTGGTCCACTGTAGATTCAGCTGTCACTCCTTCAACTTCAGTTACACCATTGACAATTTCATATCTCTGCAATCAACCATCACAGTAATCAGAAACACATAACTCATCATTTCAAATCACATTCAAGCCAATTCATAAAACGCAATTTGGTTAACTGCCCCCCTGTGAAAATATCATAGAGCATACAAAATGATAACAAAATCTTAATGGAATAAAGACTAGATGCCTATTGACATCCTACTATACCTTTGTGTATAGAGGTTCATAGAGCTTCTGATATTTGGCTTCTAATGCAGCTCTTTCTTCAAAGAATTTCTTTTCCAGCTCATCATGCTGGCTCTGCAACATAAGAACATGCACAGGTGCTTTAAGTTTCTCCCAAAGTGTGAGAAAAGAGAAACCACTGCTACTGGATCCTGTCTATTTCTAGAAGGAAGAACAAACTGTACATGACACTTAGATTACATCCAAGAAAGGGTATATCGGAAACGCAAACCAACCTGCATCTCTCTTAGCACATCAACACGTTTCCTGACAGTCGAAGACAATGTTTCCAATACATCAGAATGTTGTCCAGCCAAGCTCTGAAGCTTATCCTGCAGCAACACAGTCGCATAAGTACAACCACTGCTAAGTGATCAAACATAAAACTCGTATCAGCTTTAATAATTTCAAACACAACAAAAGGAGCCTCTAAATCTACCGAATAACGACTTAAGCTTATACAAAATTCGTTTCAATGTTCTGTACCAAACTCAATTACAAAAAGATCATCATTGGAACACCACCAATTACATAGTCCAGCTCTAATATACTTCAGAAAGTAAAAAACAACACAAGAAACTTGCCTTGAGTGCATTAACAAGCCCAGCGCGATCCTCGGCACTAAGAGCTACACACAAACGCTTCAAAATCAGCAAAATTACAGTGGCAAACTGCTGAAAAAAACTCCACAGATACTATAACCAGACCGAATCGAGCCTCGGAGGTTTCAAAGTAAGAGGGTTTAAAGAGAGTATTTTTACCGGCGGCCGCGGCCGGGAGCGAAGCGCCGAGATCGGACAAGTCGAAGTTATCTTTGTTGCCGCTCATTCTGAAGTTTCAGGCGAACAAAATCCAAAACCCTAAGAGAGAGAGAAGACGAATAAAAAGGGAGGGAGACTAGAGAAAAGCGAGTGGCTTCTTCAAAGAGGCCAAAACCTAAAGAGGGAGAGGGAGACCGTGGAGGTGTAATGTCACGCGCCACTGGGGGAGAGTGGAGTGCACCAGCCGGTAGTTTTAAAAGGTTTTGGAGTTTTGAAAACAAGTACGTGATAGGCTCACTTTTGTGCTCCAGAATTTGCAAAATGATAGAGCCGCAGTGAAGAAAGGTTTTGTACCAAATTCAAAGGGGTTTAAATCACAACCGAGAGGATGGAAATGGAGTTATAATCATGAAACTTGTGGATTATACAAGGAAAATAAGTACTAATTTAGGTGAACAAGTAACGTTTATGTAACAGAATTGTATGATATCTTTAGTTCTCGCGTCATTTTGTATGAAATAAATCGATAGACATTATGCACCCACATTATATACAGTCTTCCGTGTATGGCATTCTACAATGTAAAATATACCATGCGAAACGGTAAATGCTTTATTTGGCAATTTAATTGTTTCTATATGCATAGACAACGTCAAAACATCTCTAATAATCATATTTTTCTTCGATTATTTTGTTTTAAAAGGTTCAAAATGAAAATATGTGTAGTAGTACTGCAACTTTGGTTTCAATGCTTCAACGACCTGCCGAGACAGCCTCCTCACTGCGGTCATTAGCAGCTGCTGCAACCGTGCTCATCGAGCTCCAGCTACTTATCTGCATTTGATGAATTCATATCAGCATCAACTATGTCTGCGGTTTTCTGATCACATGTGTAAGGAAAACAAATAGAAGAGCATACTACTTCTAGCAAGCTTGACAACACATGGTCTGTACAAGTGGTACAACATTGTGATTATCATACTAGGGAGCTGCAGATGATCAGGAGGATTAGTTTGTGTGTATATACACACCCACACACACCCACACCTTTCTCTTTTCCTGTTTTTCTTCCTCGTCATCATCAGTTTCTTCACTCTCTTCATCATCGTCGCTATCCTCATCATCTGTTTCGTCGTAGTCAAACTTCTCCTTTTTGACAACCTCCCCAGTGAACCATGACACCCCATAAGGGATGATTTTGTCTCGAATAATTAAGCTATACAGTGTGCATACCAGCAAATAGAAGCAATATTAGATAGAAATGAAATGACAAGATTTAATAGGGAGAATTGTACATGACAGTTTGTGCAAGAATAGATGTGATGGTATGAACTCGCTCACACCATGTGCCCCCTTGTATAAACAGTATGCAGACAGCATTGGCCATTTTCATTCCTATCTACTTACGTATGGTAGAGTTCCTGCCTGCTCTTTACTTTTAATATAAAAGAGTAGAGAAAGAATAAGTGATGAGATAATTCACGACTACACTAGTGAGTTTCCATACTCCCTAACTAAACCTAAACAAATTTGTAATCACACACTGCACAATACAGAAATGCTTTTACAACAAAGTTTTACTGTCTTTGAAAGTCTATCGATCGAGCTACATAATAGTAGAAAGCAGAAGTAATCATTGCATACCCAGCTTTAAGGTTTTGGTCTATCAGATTCATGTTTGGCGAAACTGTCAACAAATACATCGAACAGATGGCAATCAAGGACTTGCTTATTATGTCATGATTTGCAGAGTTCAATAGCCTCAATTAGGAACTCTAGTAATGAAACCAATCTTACCCTATCATCACGATAATGTAAAAAACAAGGCAAATTGAAGAGCCTAAAGAAGCTGAAACAAATTTCAGTTGCGGTCATGGGCTTAGCATTCTTGGATCCTTTTCTTCTATTGACTGTCAAGCATTTCCCAGGATACCATTCAATGTTTGTCCTACAAGGTATACCAGTCGCAGTTTAACACTTGAAGGGAAATGATGGGGGAATCAGTAAACTTAAGATATTGGAACTTACCCAAATTCTTTTCTCCATATGGGATGGTCGACTTCATACATGTGATATATCTTAGTCGGGACAGAGTTTTTAAAGTATGGATTAGGATAAAATGAAAACTGCAGCTTAAACCCATCAGTACTTAGTATCCTACACCAGTTGATATCTTTGATGTATTTAAGAGCCTTTTTGTCACTCTTCGCAATCTATTTCAGGAAATTAACAACTGATCAGAGTTCCACAATTAATGATCAAATGAGGATAGTAAGATGAAGGCTCATCAAATCCCTTACCATAAGTTGCTTGTTGTTTCTCATTGCAGAAAACCATAAGTTAGGTACTCCTTTCTCTGCATTATAAGACATTATCAAACTTTACGTTCAAGTATAGTGCATGAAGGTCATGATATTATTGAAATATTTAAGATTATAGAGGTACCTTTGGTGGCCTTATCTTCTTCGTTTTCATCTTCAATTTTGACTCCTTCAACTTCAGTAATGCCATTCACAATCTCAAATCTCTGCAAATGTCACATTAATCAGAAAAACTGCAAATTAACACCATATCCACGCCAATCCAGAAATACCTATGACGGCTAGGAGGACTACATTATCCACAGGAGGATCTATGGACTGTGAAACGTGGCATCAAAGTGATCATTCAATACCAGTTTACCAAGCTATTGGTACAAACCTTTGTGTAGAGTGGTTCTTTATGCTTATGGTACTTATCTACCAATGCATCTCTCTCCTGATAAAATTGAATTTCCAGCATCTCATACTGTTTCTGCATGTTGAGTCATTGACAATGTGTAAAGATTGTGTTTGAAAAATAGGCTTTAAATACAAGAAACATGATGAGCAATTTGAGAAATTAACACAGATGTGTCTTAGGTTCAGGCCAACCTGTAACTCTTTCAAAGTTTCAATGCGCTTATTGATTTTGGGGGACTTGCACTTAAATTGGTAGCTGTTATACAGACTAACAAATATATCCCAAGCAAAATAGTGATTGAAAAGTTTATGAACAACAACAGTAAGAATGTAGATCACATGCAGGTTGGTTAATCAATTTCTGGTATGCAAACTTATGTTCGGCAAAAAAAATTGCATAAGAAACTAACCTTTAGAGCAGTAAGACCATGATCAATTTCTTCTGTAGACAAGAGACAAACAAAGAGTTCATATTCAACGTATTACAGATAACAAAATGACTAGTACATTAGTTCTGGCACAAGCTACAGATTTAAAGGGTCAAATGAAACAGAAATGCAATTTGAAAATGAGATTATAAACCCAGATCAAACATGAGAGTTTTGGGCTGCAGATGTGAGAACTGAGACAGAGTTACCGGGATCCAGGTCGTAGTCATAGTCATCAGAGCCATATCCAATGTAGCTCATTTTACATGGGAACAGAGAACAATGAAAAACACTAGAGAAAGAACGGAGAGTCTCTATATAAACCCTCCAAGTGATTTCTGTGTGCCAACCATTGTTTATGTCCGTTGAATCTTTCAAATTCAAATTGGGGAATTCTATACGCGCCACCGTATATGGTTATTACTTTATTCTTGCCATTTTTTCCTGTATTCAATATCAAATATCAATAGGTGTGACTGCCAAATTTCCCTTTATTTGATAGAACAATATGGGAGAATTGTAAGATAATAATCTCTTTCGTTCTCGAGTTTCAATAAAATCATGAAGTTGTTAAAATGGTAATCATGTTAATACGAAAAACGCTATCATCTAATTTGCCCTAGTGCTTCAACTTCGATTTCAATGCTTCAATGACAGCCGAAAAATCCTCGTCGCTAAGGCCGTGTGACTTAGCTACCTTGTATAGTTCATTTGCAGCAGCTGCAATCGGCGTAGATTGAGAAACAGATTCTGCTAATCCCAGAGCAAGCCTCATGTCCTGGCACACCAGTCATAACCTTGTAGGTTAATACAAAGACTCGAGGGATTACAGTGTGAAAGGCAATGAAAGTTACTTGGCAAACCTTTTGCTGATGCTTCAAGGGAAATGCAGTAGGGTAGAGAGATTGAATCATTGATGGGCCTTTGAGTGAGTACATTGGTGCGCTAATGGCACCCTGTGAGACAACCTGCAGTAGCATATGGATGGAATGACTTGAAATTTGAGTATTAAAATTATTCTCTATCTAGGAAATATACCACTACTACAAAGTGGAAAGGAAACAACTCTGCAATACATTAGTCATACAGACTAATCAATTATTTCATATAGAACAATATCTCCCATCAGTTCTCAAAGATCATCCTTTTTAGCCAAGAGATATAGGAAGAAAAACTGAAGAAAGGGAGATATGTAAGCAATTGCAATACGGTTGAAAGAAAGATATTGCTTCAAAAGAAGTTTAATAGGCTATAATGAGAAACACCAAGGCAGGGAGATAATGCATGTGGTGGAGAATACCTCGACAAGTACTTTTGGGTCCAGTCCTATTTTCTCGGTGAGAACCAACCCTTCAGAAAATGATGCCATCATACTAGAAATCATAGGAAATTGTTGAAAAATGCTATTGGTATATCAATCAACTTACTGTAATAAAATTTAGCACTACCTTCCCATGATCATGTTGACAACAAGTTTCATGGCAGCACCGTTTCCAACCTCTCCAAGGAAAAATCTTGACTGGACAGAAGTTTTAAAATAAGCATCGAATAGAGACGGTAACTCGATGGCTAGGTGAAGAAGAACCAATACCTTCCCCATGACGTCCAAGAGTGGTGCTGCTATTTCATATAGAGATTTGTCCCCTAAAAGAAATCAACTTGATTCAGTTCTCCAAGTATCATAAATGTAAACTATAATTGGCAAAAATAGTTGCACATTGAACAATCAAGATATTTGAAGTCTGCTGGTGTTACTACTGGAAAAAGAGTCTTGAGCATAGTTAATACTAAATACTATCATAATGAATTTATGTTGGTGAAAGGTTATGCATAATGAAGGTACTCAAAAATATAAAAACAGAGAGAAAAAGATGGCATGCCTGCAGTAAGGAATATTAGTTGCCCATCTTCTGCTGGCTTCTTTGAGCCTGAAACTGGAGCCTGCAGAAAAATGTCAAAACAGGTTTAAACATGCTAGGGATGAAATTACAGATGAATCTACAGATTTTAAGAATAAAAGTAACATAACTTGCCTCCAAAAACATTGCGCCAGTAGCTTTGATATGTCCACTAATCAATTTAGAAGTATCACCATCAACTGTTGAAACATCCACATACCTGGAGATGTCCATATACAGTAACGTAAATGCTACTGATCAGCTTATGGAGAACATTTATGAAGAAAAATATGCAGTTGCTAACAGAATTGATCTCCATAAATAGTAAGTTAGTAATACTCATGGATGACTAAATTAACAGAAAGCGCGTAACTTTCAATTGAGAAGCATTATAATATGTAGACCACTAGTGAAGACATTTATTATGCTTTGAAATATTCAAGAGGTATGTTGTTAATGGTGTTGTAAGTTATAACCAGTAGCTCAATATTCGTTATTTGGAACAAATGAATTCCTTAAATCAGTGAAGACCTGGAAACGTTACCCTTTTCCGGAACTCATTCCATTTACAGCTCCATGCTTCCCAAGGGCAACATCAACCTGTATTTAAGCAGCTACAATTTACTCTAACTATGGCAACATAATAGGAAAAAACAAAAAGAATTAAAAACGTACGCACAGCACTCTCAGGGTCGGCAAGCATGGCAAATGTGACATTGCAAGTTGCAGCTACTTCCTCTGGAGAGGATTTATATCTGAAGATTTGTTGTGATTAACAAGATCCTTCGGATTGCATTTTTCCCCTTCTGACTCTTAAAGAGGATAATAAAGTAAAAGAAATACCACAACAAAGCTAATTCGCAAGTACATACAATGATGCGATATGTACGAGGTATTAGGTATAAAACAGTCATTTGGTAAATTCTACTGCTAGTTTAAGCATTTCATTGAATGTGAAAGCGTCCCGATAACCTCAAAATTGTTGTTCAAATATGGTCCATCCCAAATCATATATTCAAGAGAATTTTGAAAAGGCAAGAGCACAGAGCAATAAGATATGAACTAATGAAGAATTAACTACTTACTTTGCACCTAAACTGATGAGTGGATCACATTTGCTCTTGGTTCTATTCCATACAGTCACATCGCACCTGATATCCCATCAGTGAACATGGGATTAATCTCAGGCAGATAAACATCGACTCGGAATATCACATCAGTTAACATGGAACTTATCTAATCATTCAGACATGTTAATTACTTCATCATCAAAGTTGAAAATTTTACCCCGATTTAATGAGGTTCTGTGCCATTGGATGACCCATAATTCCGATACCAAGGAATCCCACACTTGCTGGCAACTCATCTGCATGAATTCATCCCTGGCTCAGTGAAAATCATAAGACATAGCACAAACTAAAAAGATTCTAATACTCAATGTCCTCAATGACTCTTCCATACTCAGCTCAAGATTCATTAAGACTAAAAAACTGTGTAAAGTTTTATCCTTTACAACTATGGGATACGGCTAACTGCATATCATCCCAAGAACCCATTATCATGCTCAATTCAAATTGATGGTTATCTATTCTTGTTACCAGAACACATTGAAAACTACAATCGGGAACAAGGTTAAGAAATTACCTGTGGATGAAGAAGCATTGGATGCTTGAGAGGAGAAGACCTTGAGAGAAAGAGAGAGAGGTCTGGTAGTGAATGAGCAAATGGGTCTTCCTCTTAAGTGGTTAGGAATATGGGGGATAAAGCTTGAGCACATAGCCATGGCGGTTGAAGATAACTGGTGACAGTTACTGGGCTTGACCAAGAATGATATGCTCACCAGTTCAGTTTATAGTGTGGCCTAACCCTTCTGCGGACGCTCGCATTTGTATGCTTATTATTGTCCAGGTGTTTAGATAAACAGGTATGGAGAGGTTTCGGGCACAATCACTTTGATCATAGACGATCCTCTCTCTGTTCTAGACTTCTTCTATGGATAAGCCCACTTTCTAACTTGAATTTTTCTTTTTCTTTTTGATAAAATAAAAAAAAAATTTAGCTTCTCTAATTTGGAGACAATAAGATTGGTACCATTCATTCTTTCTAGATTTTGTTTTCATTTTTGCTACATACGTGTTCACACACTATATAATCTTTTAGTATATGTGACTAAATATTATTCTCATATAACATCTTGTAGTTTAAAAAATTTTAAAAATGAAAAAGACAACTATGTGATTTTTACCAAAAAGAAAAACAAACTATCACAATACCGAGATAGCATTCGAACCTTTATTAATGGCTCGAATGATAATAAAATTCTAAATATAAGTCATATTCTAATAGTCAAGAAATTCGTAATCAATTACCGTTAGATCTATACATATACTCTAGCACATCCCCTCTTATACTAAATGAGTTAGGATAGAAATTTTTTTTTTATCAAAAAGTTAGGATAGAAACATAGTTCAATAAGAATCAATGAATCAAAACAATTGTACAGTAAAAAAAAACCATGACAATTTCCTCCCGAGGAACCATATTAGATCAAAGTTAGTATAGTACTGGTAGTAATGAATATAAACAGCTTGTTTTACTAATTGGAATTCAAATACTGGATTTTCTCCGGTCGTTCATAAAAGCATGAAGAGAATCTATAGTTATAAACTTATAAGAGTGGACAGAATACACAGTACTTCATTCACATCTCAAATCTGGAAAAGAATAACGTGATTTTCGTACAGAGCAGAACGCCCACTGAGGGTGTTCAAAGATGGCAAACTCCTGAGGCTACAATTCTCAAGGGCTGATCCACATTACGTTTTCTAACTTCTTAAGAAAAAGCGGGCACCAAATTAAACAAACCAACTCTATAGCTTTCTAGTGCAGGGCACGGAAGTCTATAACTACAGCAACTACTAAGAAGACATTTCAATAAAACACATCCCTTTCAAATCCCTGGATATAAAAGTGAGTTATAATAAGGGAGTAGCATTAGTAAGCGGCTAGCAAAAGTTGATCTGCACTTTAATTTCTCTACAGAGTATGTGTAAAGTACTAATAACCTATTGTTGGAGCAGGGATGCTTTGCTAAGTCGCCATTTGCTTCTCTTCCAACGGAATCATTCTCGTGGGCAAAGTACTGCAAGTCCTAATAGATACGATCAGAAATCTTTTACAGCAAACTTTGTTGATGCTCTCATGCAGTGCCCGAGGGAAGATCAGTATGCTCCAGGAGTCGGCAGGCATCGGTTATGAATGCAGTCAACAAAATCATGCCTCAATTTTGATAAGGATGATATCTTCCAGTTGTAGACTCACCACTCCTATCATATCCTCTACCAGCATCATAACTGCTACCACCACGACCACGTCCCCGACCTTGACCCTGACCAGCAGAACCACTTCCATACCCTTTACCACCACCATAAGCAGTAGAAGTGCCATATCCACTAGGCATGCCATAACCATTTGCTCCATATCCAGCATTGCCATACATGGGTCCGCCAAAGCCAAATCCATATCCATACCCACCATAGCCACCATAGAAGCCTGCATAGCTTGCAGCATAATTTCCAGCATAATTGTTATAATTCCCGTAGGCAGCAGCACCATAACCACCAGGACCACCAGGACCACCATAACCCCTTCCCATTTTCCCACTGTACCGACCTCCAGAATTATATGCACCATATCCAGCTGCAGGGCCACCTGAGCTTCCATAAGACCTTCCCCCAGTACCACTAAAATCACCGCTAGGCCTTTTAGGTTCAGCCTTCTTTATTTCCACCTACATTTAACATCAAAGTGCAGGTCATAAACAATTCATTTAAAAGCATAAAAGAAAATGAAACATTCTTAAATTTACCTGTTTGCCACCAAGTTCATGTATCTTCCCTTCGGAGAATATCTTGTCAAGAGCATCTTCATTCTCAAAAGTAACAAACCCAAATCCTCTAGACCTCCCAGTTTTATGATCTACCATAATCTGGTGTTCAACAATGATACCAAATGTAGAGAAATATTCCTCCAATTCCTCTACAATATTTTACCATAGTGTCAAATAAAGAAACAGAAATCAACTTCCCTAAAATACTCATTAAATGTATGCTTTACCATACCATCAGTCAAAGACGTTGGTATGCCACCAACAAAAATCTTCTTTCTTTTTGAGCCCCCCTTAAATCCCATGTCCTCCCTGGGAACAGTCCTCTTCACCTCCACCTAGTATACAAAAGTTGAATTACTATCCAAGGATCTATCTAAACACTAGGATGACAGATGGCCTAATGGCAATAAGCTATTGAAAGTTACCACTCTGCCATCTATGACGTGCTCTTCCTCCAAAACTGCATCAGCAGCCACTGGATCAGCAAATGTTACGAACCCAAACCCCCTTGGCCTCCCAGTGTGCTTGTCAGACATTATAATAGAATCTGCTACTTCTCCATATTTGCTGAAGTAATTGGTAAAGGCCTCTGCAAGAAAACATAATAAATTTTGGTAAGGAGAACTTATTTATAGTCCTCATGAGAACAAGCTTGTTTACATCAGCCTTTTTATAGTCATGTCAAGAATACAAGTGGGCCTGGTAATAGTAACTATGAGACAACCAATAAAGTAAATGAAGATAGTTCAGATTGCGCTTTCTTTTCTTCAGTGAAAGAAACTTGCAGCCAAGGGAATTGCCAAAATATACCCCTTCCATGATACCATAAAACATGCACCAGTAACTATGATGTACTTTAGGAGCAATCCTGCAATTAGGTTAAATGACACTCAAGTCTACGATAAGAGGAAGGACAGATGACATATCAAAGACATGCTGAAATCTCATCCATTTATCCGAGAAAATGTATTGATACATTTCCATCACATTTCTTAGACAAAAAATGGGGCTCCGTTATTGTATATTCCAGCAACAAAGTTGTCAAAGCTTACCCTAGCCTTAGCAGATACCTATAAAAGAATACTGTTAACAAATAGACCCAAGTCTACAACCATGACCAATTAAGTTCAACATCATTTTTTTTGAAAGGGAAGTCCAACATCATTTGAAATAGCAAGAAAAATGATCATATGGCTGCTAATATTGTGCAAATTAGGTCCTCAATCAGACCCAAGATTTAAAAATTATTTCACCAAGATTTGCTCAATCATTGCAAAACAGAATCAAAAAGCTTAACTAAGTACCTTGACTGGTCTCCCAAGAAACGCCTCCCACAAACAGTTTTCTACGAAATAAAAACAATACTTAAATGTTACTCTCTCATCATCCTAACCTCAATCAAAATAACAAAATTAGATTATCAAAGAACAACAAAACCTAACTAACCCCGCAGCAGAATCGGCGGCACGATGACCGAATGAATCCCTAAACTCATTGCCTTCACTATCTACGTTCTGGTTCGTCTCAAACTCATGCCCAGAGTCAAATTGTTGTTGTTGCTGCTGCTGCTCAAATTGTTCTTGAAACTCGGCTTGGCCATCATAACCGATTTGGTTATCATCGAACTGACTTTGCTCAGAGAAATCTTCCATTACTCCTATACCTACAGACCTGAAAACAAATTCAACATTTACTATTTCGCAGATGATGAACCCTAACCCTAGCTAATAATCTTGAAATTGAATTCGGCTCAAGACTCCGACGAATAACCCTAACATTCGGGGTGGGAGTTTTACCGTGTGGAGAGCTAGGACGGTGAGAAGCGACAGTGTAGGTGATTGCAGGAGGAACCCTAAAAGCTTTGAAACGGCGCCGTCGAGAGAGATTAAAAAATTTAATTTTGGATTTTGAGGTAGTTATATTGAAGCCCGAGAAGGATGGGCACTAGAAAAACATCGGTACTCTTCATGCGAACGATACCGTGTCGGAGCCTCGTGAGAAATGAGCATTGAAATGGGCATGTCTACTAGGAATATTATTGTGTTTTTATGCACTTTTATATTGGGGATGATAAAGTGGAGAATACTAATAGCAATTTTATTTTTCTGCAGTGTGTCGGAAAAAGTAGTTTTATCTCTCGATCCGTACCGGAGACATTTTTGTGCAAACTTGATAAAGAAAGCATGAGATAATTGTAGGGTGTTGTTGTGAGTTGTGACACCCCTAATCTTCGATGTCTATGGTGGCTGTGGGCTCGGCAGCTCTCGTTGGGTTATTTTCTTTCATTCTGGGTAAAAACCGGCCCAAATGTCAACTACTCTTTTTTTAACCGGTACCTCATGCATCGGGTATTGGACTAATTGAAGTTTTTTTTATGAAGAGGAGAGTAAATTGTTTGGGGGGCTCCACCAAACAAATACCCCCGTGTATCACGAAGAGGCCACGGATGCAAGTGGAGCAACCCAATACTTTACGCAGCCATCTAGCTACCCAATCACCCTAGAAATCAATGAATACCCTTGCTATAAAACCTCTCACAGTATCAATCGGAAAAAAAACAACCCTCATCCAATTACCCAACAATCAGAAATTGTGCAATTTAGCTACACTTTTTTTATATTAAATGTGTGATCTCAATTTTTATCTTCTACTTCTTTTTTCATAATTATTTATTTATTTTAACACCATCAAGTAAGATTTTTAGTTACATCATCATCATCATTACATTTTTTTTTTCACGTATAACAATAAATTTTTATTCATATTTTATGATTTTTTTTCCGCTCACCTTATTTTTAAACCTTATATTCGCTACAGTGTGAAACTGCAGATTATAAGTGAGTGGATGTTACTTGACTAGTCCTCATGTTATGTTAGTCACAATTGGTTATATTATTTTTGGCGGCACTAGTCAAGTTCTTGCGTTCTTTGGTTGACTATTTTTGTTTTCTTAATCGTTCGAGGGCATTCTTTTAACCCTATCAATCGGTATGCACTTGTTTGCCAATTTGGTAAGGTAATGTTGATATCGAATGAGGATGGAATGATGGATAGAGAATTTTAGTGATCTTATGCTCAGTTATGTTTAGTTACTAGAGTTGTCCCCCGTGCTGAGGCGAGGTTTGTCGTCAAAGTAAGATCAATAGTTGAAACGGGGGAAACCTATGAATCATATTAATCTCCTAAATAATAATCATATTCAAATTAGAAGCATAACCATTATTTAACCAATCGAACCCAAACTCAGCAGTCACGGCATAAAATTTATAATTAAATAGCCCACGTCAAAGGCGCGGTATTGTTAATATACGTTAAAAAGAGTCGGAAATGATGCATAAATGAGATAAGGATTTAGGTAGAAATAATACGTTAAAAATAGTCTGAAATGATGCATAAATGAGATTATGATTTAAGTAAAAAAAATTGTTAAAGATGGGACTTGTTAAAACAAAAAAAAATTAATGCAGAGAATTTAGGCAAAATCTATATAATTTTTTTTTATTGTAAAGTTTAAGTAAAAAATAAAAATTATATTGTTAAAAAATAATAATGTGAATATGATGTGTGAATGTTAAAAAGTAAAAGTAAAATTAGAATTGTTAAAATGTAAAATACAAAATTGTAAAAAGGTTTGGCAAAAAATTAAAGTAAAAAATTGAACTATAAAGTAAAAAAGTAAAATATAAAACTGTAAAAAAAATTGATAAAAAGTTATAGTAAAAAATTAAAACCGTAAAAATAAAAAAGTAAAACAAAAAACTGTAAAAAAAAGATAAAAGTCAAAGTAAAACCGTAAAGTAAAAAGTAAAATATAGTACTGTAAAAATTGTTAAAAAACAAAACTGTAAAAATGAAAAAATAAAACAGTAAAAAATAAAAATAAAAATGGTTACAATAACTGTAAACAGTAACTATGAACAGTATACTTCTCTCTCAATCAAAAGACGGAATACCCGTCATAAACAGTATTCTTAGGAACAATAATACGTGTGTATTAATAGTGTGTATTAATAGAAACCCAAATTTGTCATATAGGAAACATCTTAGTCCCATAACATGTGCTGAAGTTAAAATAAATTAAATTCAATCATAATTGAACACAATTGACTCATTGACTGTGAGCTAAAGCTATGGAAATCTGTCTTATCCCTTAACCTATTCTATCTTCCTTCTGTAGATGATTCATGCTCACCCTATCCTTGGTTTAACTTTTAGTTGGGTCTTCTGTACCCCAACTGTTTATATCTAGTGCAGATTGCCGGGTTTTTTCTCGTAGCACCACCTAAGTTCAATCTAGTGCAGATTGCTGGATGCCACAAGACCAAACGATTACGTTCATTTTTCTCAGCTAAAAATAAAATCGAATATTTAAAGGTGTTTGCTATATTGCAGCTGACATGTGTTTAGCAACTCTCTTTTAATGGGAAGTGGGAGAATTGAACTTGGGTGCTGAGCACTGCACATATGTTTATCTACTTAATTTAATAAGGGGTTTTCCTTGTAATAGTGCTACGACTGCTACAGTGGTACCACAGATAACCAGTCAGTGAAACATATGGTACATGATCCTTTAGTTTGCCTTGCACGTTTAATTTTTAATTTACTGTACTAATTACAAGAAGCTAAAAGTTAAACCAACTATGAACTATTCACCAAAGAAAAGTTTCACCTGGCGACCTATCTTATGCAACATTTTAAACTAGTTTAGCTGCTTGCATCAATCATCTACTTCGTCGTCGTCATCTTCAACAAATTCATCCTCTTCTTCATATTCATCGGTTTCTTCAGGATCTTCTTCTTCTTCCAAGTCATCCTCGCCAACAATGAAGCCGCCAAGTGTTTCATCATCTTCGTCTTCTATGTCCTCTTCATCAGCAGCAGCAGTCTTCTTCCGGTCAGAGCTTTTACTTGCTTTTGCTTGCTTCTGAGATTTGTTATGGACCTTCGATCTTGTAGAATATTTTGGCTTGTTTAGCATTCTATGTTTTGCAACAAGCTCTTCATCAATGTCACTATCACCTGTCCATTCCTCATCCTCGTTTTCCACACCTTTCTTCCTCTTTCTCCTCCCAGCCTTATTTCTCTCATCTTCTTCACTGTCATCACATTCTTTCCCAGGTTCCTCAAGGAACCAGCTCCAGTACTTTACATCGCGAACCATTTGCTTTGGATACTGATCAAACTCATGCCCCATAACAATAAATCCAAACTCTGCATTCCAAAAAAGAGCAAGATATGATTACAACCCTAATTGGTGTTCTCAATCCTGAGAAATACAGTAAACACTCAATTTTCTAGAGACACATATCCACTGCTTCAAATCCATGATTTGGCTACTATGATGGGAAAAACTCACAGCAGAGTACCCTTCTAGACTGCAGCACAATTACCGCATAGGCGCATATATAGACAGTGTCAAAGTAACACCAACAAAGACTGTACAAGAGACTAGAGAGCGTAATCCTGGATCCAATTTCAAAGCAGCTTTAATGCAGAACTCTTACTTCCGAGAGCTAAAATTGAAGTTAACGAACCCAATTTGAAAGTGAATCTAAAAGCTGAAAATGCACTTTGCATATATTGTTGCAGGGATTCACTATCAAAGACCTCATAACTAACTAAATGCAAAGCAACTATGCACAATTCTATCACATTCTACATACAGAAACATCATATGTCCCCAAAACAATACCCATTCCCGAATTAAAGGTTTCATCTTTCTACCATTCTCCCACCTAAAACAGTCCTTGGAGTATTACAAACCAATCTTCTAATCAATGTAATAAACAAAGAAGACATTCATCAGATCAAATAATCAAGACCATAATGTAATTGAGAAATGAGGACCAAACCTTTAACAGGATCAATTGTTGAAACATCAATGTCTCCTAATTCAGACCCATTTAGCAACTCACTTTCACTCTCCAAAACCCTCTCACCTTTCTTTTCCTCCCCAACGTTTCTCACACTATACCAAATGGGTCTCTTCCCAGACACGCAGAGCCGATCACCGGCCACCAGCTCACCCTTCTCCGACCGTCGGAAGACCCTGACTTCGGCGTCTCTAACTCTCCGGACCCAGATGGGGTTCCTCCCAATAACCTCAAACGAAACCACGGGCTCTGTTCGGTGCTCGAATTCGAACAGGGCGTGACGGCGAGATACTGTTGGGTCGGTTGTGTCGAACCCATTTCCTCTTCCAAACACGGTCTTCTGACTCTTGTCTATTACAACCTTTGAACCGTTCTCATCTTCGATTTCCATAACCAAAAGTCTCTTCGAACTGCAATTCACTGAAGACAGAGCATAGAGCATCTCAAATTCTCAATACAGTTGCTACCTCAAATAAAAAAGTTAAATATTTAACTACTTAAAGCATCACTAACAAATATCCTATAACTATTTTATTTTAAATTTTAATTATTTTTTGACTAAAACCTCTTCCAACGAGTACTATTATAAATAAGTTAAATATAACTTTTTGTTAAAATTTTTAGTTATATTTAATGAAAGTGGAGATTGAATTTAACTTCAAATTAAATCTTTCATGACCAAAATTTTCACTTCCGGCTTGTTTTTCACTTACTACTTTTCATTTTATTCTTTCATAAAATTGAATTAGCTTGAGAATAACTATAACTGCTCGAGTACAAGTTAAATAAGCATTGTTTATATTTAACTTTTGAGATATTTTAACTATCTAAAATAACTTAATTATTGGAGATGCTCTTACCCTAATTTAAATCAAATTAGAGACATGCACAATTGATAGGTGGTAGGGACTCGGGAGAAGTAGTTTATCTGGAAAAGTTTATCTGGAAAAGAAGTGGTTATTGCAACAAAATGAGACGAGTAATTCTATGATGAGCTGCCTAGTGGTGTCTGAATTTATTTTTATGAACAAAGTGATATGTTGTAACATCTTCGATTAAATATTAATCGAAGAAGATAATTAATTTTTACTGTCTATATTTATTGATGACTTACTCACCGAAATATAAATGTTTAGGTTTCCGACAAATTTTATGGAGGAAAACCATACAGTTCATTGAAACGAGTTCGTGGCCACTTCAAGTATTGCAAACGGAGTTACGATGAAGAAATTTTGCACAATTTTCAAATTTGGTTAGTCGTCAGTATAAATACACATTTCTCTGAAAATGAAAAGCCAAAGACCTTCTCTATTTGGTCAGACGTCTTCTCTCTCACACACACGTCTCTCTCATTGTCTTCGTTTCTCTCACGACGCCGCACGATTCTGGCGACCCATCACTGTCGAACAGTCACCAATCCGGTCATCCAAGGTATCAATCTCTTCATTTTCGTTCACTCTATCTTTTCCCCTTAACCTTAACACTTAATAAATAATGTGGTCATCCAGCTCAATCGAAGATGATTTGACCATTTGATCACATCATTCAAGTTTTGAGCTAAATCTAAGAATTTGTGTGCATTGTTAAATAATGTGACGATCAAATGGTCAAAACATTTTTGATTAAGTTATAATTTTGCAAGCACGATCTTTGCATAGGTATCTAAAAGATGAGTGATTTCAATCTTCGGATTATTTTGTTGATTTTGCGTAAAATGAAACTCCGCACTTGATATGATCTAAATATTAAAACTTCCAAATTTATTTTGCCTAGGGCCCCTAAAATTTCAGGGCTGACCCTGCTCTCTGCCCGAGAAGCAGAAGAAAATCAAGCAATGAGCAACTATAAAGCCTCTTGCACCTTTGCTCTCTCTTAAACTGACTCCTTCTCTCTTTGCCTTTAATACTTGCCTGAGCTACGACGTGTGCTTAGATTTTCTAGGTCTGGCATGGTTTGGGTTTGTGTATAAAATAATAGGACCCAAACTTAAACCCGAATTGTACAACACGAGTTAGGGTTGAGTACTTTTTAAAGCAAATTAACCCGAACTCTACCACCCAAATTATATGGGTTCAGATTTGCCGGGTTTCCGAATTCTAAAAAAATTATAGATCGTGAAAAATGCAGATACACAATCTCAAAGTGCATAAGTTATAATGCATACTAGTGATACTACATAATTCCACCATAGAGAGATAAATCTATTAGATTTTTATAGTCTATTACGACACTTCAAGTGCACAAAATATAAAAATAAGAGTTAGACAAATATAGTAGCCACAAAATACACAAATTTAAAATTGAGAACTTCAATTAGCAATATAATGACAGTCAAGTCAGTGTACAATGAAGTCTATTAGAATTAGGGTTGCATTATATAGGTGACCTCATTAATTATTCGGCTATATTGAAAAAATGTTGTTTTAGTAACCAACTAAAATGTGACATGTGTCTTACTAAAATTTTATTCAGATTTAACAATTTGACGAAAGCAATACCCGAACCTGAACTTTGAATTCAGTCCGAGTTCAACATAGTAGACTGTTTGTATTTCTTCAATCCAAAATCGTATTTTTTAAGTATTTGATTTAAATTTTTGAATACTCGGATCCAACAAGTCAGCCCTAATTTTTCTTATCCAATCTCTTATTATTCCAATTCATAAATACTCTATTTATTTCGGGTTAGTTGTGTTTTCTTAAACTGTGGGTGTTGCGTTATGTTGCTTTTGTTGCCTGCTTATCGTCCAATCTCTTATTATTCTGATTCATAAACTCTAATTATTTCGGGTTAGTTGTGTCTTCTTAAACTGTGGGTATTACGCTGTGTTGCTCTTGTTGCCTACTTCTCGTGTTTGTGCTGCTGGTGGCTAGGTTCAAAAATTCAATTGTGTTGGCTTCTTGTTCTCTGTGATAGCTACCTAGCTCTACACCGACTACACCCCTTCTTATGTTCATAAATAAAGTCTTTATGTCTATAGTATGTTGTAGTTTGTAGATTTGATTTTGTAAGCTCAATTACGAGCCTTGTTAATTTTTACAAAACATATTTGTAGTCATCTAAACGACTATGTAATTTTGTTCTATGGCAACAACATTTAGTTCCACACAAAAAAACATATATATGTTGAATAGTATGGAAAAAAAAAGACGAGCATTGTATTGTTCATAGAGGATGCCCCTTAGAACATCCCCACCGATTGTTTGAGCAATTGCTCTTACAACTCATCCAAAGAGCAAGAGCAAACACTATTTAACAAATAGCAAGAGCAAAGCTGTTTTTGAATGTTGCAATACACAAAGAGCAAAAACAATACTATTTATCATGTTGTAAAATGATAATATATTATTTCTCTGATAGATTTTTGTCCAATAACAATGTGACACGTGTCATTGCTACGTATTGTTATCGACTAAATGATATACAAGATTTTCGACTAATAAAAATATGACGCATGTCATTGCCACATGTCGTTATTGAAAAAATAATTTGACTAGATTTTCGGTAAGATTTTCGACTAATGACGATGTGACACATGTCACTTTCATATAGTGTTACCGACAAAATAATTGAACCAGATTTTCAGTAAGATGTTTTACCAATGAAGATGTGACATGTGTGTTCATCTTCAAATATAAGATTATCTACAATTGGCTATAAAACTTTCATCCATCACTCATTATATACTGACACAATTTACAAGTCTATTCCAATCCGAGCAGATAACACATCTCTCTAAACACTTCCCAAGATTTCCTACATCACTATGATGAATCATTTCAACTTCCACAATTTTTCAAGTGGAGGCAACAACCAAACTAAAAGGATGACAACATGGAGTAATCATTTGTCAATCAGGTGGTCATGGAGAAAGCACAATGTGACGATGAACCACAATCAGGGGAAATTCAATGAGTGTACGTAGTTGTGATGATACATTATATTCAACTTTTTCTGAGAAATATACTCACAAAATTGATTTGTTTTAAATGTATGTGTCACATTATATATACAGCAGGGGAAATTCAATGAGTATGTACCCAAGTGCAGTGGCAGAGTCATGATCAAATTATTACCCGGGCTAATTAGAGACAGACACTGCACTGTGCAGAGCACAATTTTTTTTTTAGGATTTTGTCATTTCACCACGATAGTTGAATTTTAACATACTAAATTGAGGGAAAAAAATATATTCTCACAAACTATAACTCATCAAAAATTTTAACTTTTAACATAAAAGGATCGACTAGATAGAATAAAGCAAACACCAAAAACAAGATCAAAATTAAGGATTGATGTTATAGAGAAGTATTGAATAATTAAGTTCTTCAATCCAAAATCGTATTTTTTAAGTATTTGATTTAAATTTTTGAATACTCGGATCCAACAAGTCAGCCCTAATTTTTCTTATCCAATCTCTTATTATTCCAATTCATAAATACTCTATTTATTTCGGGTTAGTTGTGTTTTCTTAAAGGGAGGTTCTAGTTACACCTCCAAATCTACTTAATACACCTCCATTCTTTTTTTCTAATTTTGTTGACTTTGTCAACTGATATAAAAAGACATAAAAATACAACTATATTAACTTACAAACTTAAATACCACTATATATAGAAAAATGTTTCCTTAACGAAAGATTATCCTTTGCTTCCTTTTATTCCCTCTGGTATTCCAAGTCATTGTTTAGAAGCAACAGGCATTGTTTAGAACAGGTGTGGAACTAAACCAACAAGATTACACTCATAATAGACTTGGCAGCAAAACACATGCCGTATATGTTTACCACACTAAAACTGGATGCCAGGGCTAGTAGTAGGTTCAGATGCCACATAGGGAACTTGGACAAATGCAGACTGGTAGCCTGTGATTGATACCACACATGGAACGGTAGATAAGATAATACACTCAAACATATTTATAGAACATCTTATATCATCCAGCCACTTTCCGGGAATAAGCTCTGCCTGGTTGAATCTCTTGAACTGGCCTGAGATACAAGTTCCCAGAATCACCACACCATTGAGCTCCGGCTTTCATGGGAGGTGGACGCACCGGCTGCCCAACAGACTGCCTGCGGGGACCAATTGTCATGTTCGCTAGCTTCTCAGATGCCTCTGTAACTCCACGGGCAACCCTTGGCTTGTTCACAGAGGCTGCAAACCAGCAATAATCAGAGTTAACAAAGCATACACATAATAGGGTCAGATTCCAAAACTGATTATACACTCTTTAAGACATAATTCATCACTTACTAGGACTGCTCTTTCTAGGGGGGCAATATTTTTGTTGCTTAACAGCAGTGCTCTTCATATGTTTATCATTCTTTTTTGCATCCTTAAATTAAAGAATTAAAAAAATTATCTTGAAAGAAGACTAATTGTGAAATGAGTATAACTAGCATGATCAATAGAAAATGTCTCACCTGATCAGCCATATCTAGCTTGCGCTGCACACCTGCAACGATATTTATCATATTATAAGAATTCATTCAAAAATAAATATGCAGAATGGTGGAAGAATATTAGTTATTCGTTATTTTTGTTTTCTTTTTGGAAAATACAGAAGTACAAATGAAGTTCAATTTGGCCTTCTCAAATGGGAAATTGTATTCTGAATGACAACAGTAGTTAGTGAAACCTAAAAGTCTAGCTGCTTAGTGGTGAACTAGACATTTTTACTGTAAAAGAGCTGTCCCGCCAAGTCATTTTCCCAACGAGTAAAATATGTATTTCCTTACGCTCTTCCATTGTTATACTCCTTTAGCAAAAGAACAAAGAGAAGACCCCGAAAAAATATATACAGAGAACAAACTGAAGACTCCAGGTGTTACAGTTTACAGGCTTACAGCACAACATAACAATTTATATAATCGACCTGTGCCTATAGAAGCATGCAACTTTAGAGAAGGAAAACTGCTAGTGAGCTTTGAATTAGATAAACTCCCAGATAACTTTCTAGCAGATTGCTGCTCCAATGGTCCCCTTGCTCGAGCTGTTCAATAATACAATTAATGTCAATTCCAAACCAAGATGAATAGTTGATAAAGAATTGCCAGCCAATAAAAGCATCAGTCGGATGAAACGTACCAGGTGGTAGAAGGTTGGCTTCGGGCATGGTTGATCTGATAAGGAGTGGAAGTGGTAGTGTAAAAGCTTCATAAAGCCATCAATGGCAGGTTCGATAAAGGAATTCTACAACAAAGAGGAATACGCCAGAGGGTGGTGTAACTGGCACTTGGATTGTAGGCAATCGATTACCAAAAATTAGTAAAAGGGTATTTTGGTAAAGAATGAAGAGGTGAACTTAGAAGTATAAGCATGTCAAAAAGTGAAGTGGAGGTGTACTTAGCATAGGAGGTGTATTAAGTAGATTTGGAGGTGTAACTAGAACCTCCCTTTCTTAAACTGTGGGTGTTGCGTTATGTTGCTTTTGTTGCCTGCTTATCGTCCAATCTCTTATTATTCCGATTCATAAACTCTAATTATTTCGGGTTAGTTGTGTCTTCTTAAACTGTGGGTGTTACGCTGTGTTGCTCTTGTTGCCTGCTTCTCGTGTTTGTGCTGCTGGTGGCTAGGTTCAAAAATTCAATTGTGTTGGCTTCTTGTTCTCTGTGATAGCTACCTAGCTCTACACCGACTACACCCCTTCTTATGTTCATAAATAAAGTCTTTATGTCTATAGTATGTTGCAGTTTGTAGATTTGATTTTGTAAGCTCAATTACGAGCCTTGTTAATTTTTACAAAACATATTTGTAGTCATCTAAACGACTATGTAATTTTGTTCTATGGCAACAACATTTAGTTCCACACAAAAAAACATATATATGTTGAATAGTATGGAAAAAAAAAGACGAGCATTGTATTGTTCATAGAGGATGCCCCTTAGAACATCCCCACCGATTGTTTGAGCAATTGCTCTTACAACTCATCCAAAGAGCAAGAGCAAACACTATTTAACAAATAGCAAGAGCAAAGCTGTTTTTGAATGTTGCAATACACAAAGAGCAAAAACAATACTATTTATCATGTTGTAAAATGATAATATATTATTTCTCTGATAGATTTTTGTCCAATAACAATGTGACACGTGTCATTGCTACGTATTGTTATCGACTAAATGATATACAAGATTTTCGACTAATAAAAATGTGACGCATGTCATTGCCACATGTCGTTATTGAAAAAATAATTTGACTAGATTTTCGGTAAGATTTTCGACTAATGACGATGTGACACATGTCACTTTCATATAGTGTTACCGACAAAATAATTGAACCAGATTTTCAGTAAGATGTTTTACCAATGAAGATGTGACATGTGTGTTCATCTTCAAATATAAGATTATCTACAATTGGCTATAAAACTTTCATCCATCACTCATTATATACTTACACAATTTACAAGTCTATTCCAATCCGAGCAGATAACACATCTCTCTAAACACTTCCCAAGATTTCCTACATCACTATGATGAATCATTTCAACTTCCACAATTTTTCAAGTGGAGGCAACAACCAAACTAAAAGGATGACGACATGGAGTAATCATTTGTCAATCAGGTGGTCATGGAGAAAGCACAATGTGACGATGAACCACAAGGTCACCCTTTACATCGTGGTCGAAAACTAAATTGACCAAGGCAAAGGGAGGCGAGGGGGCATAATCTTATAGAAGATTACTTCATCGAGCACCCCATCTTCAACGTGTAAGAATTTAGGCGGAGTTATCGAATTAGCATAGATGTATTCAAAAATATCATGACGGATCTCTGTAACCACGACCAATATTGACATCAAAGGAAATATGTCACTGGAATGCTAGGGTTTCTTCTCAACAAAAGATGACGGGTGCTCTACGAATGATGGTGTACGGTGTAGCCGTAGATCAGTGTACTGAAATTATAAAGATGTGAGAATCGACTACACTAGAATGTATGAAGGAGTTTATTCACCAAGTGGTTGATCTTTATACTCCGAAATACCTTCGTGCTCTAACAACGGAGGACCTTATTTGGCTCCTAACTAAGGGCGAACAACGAGACTTTCCAGGTATGATTGGAAACATTGACTGCATGCACTGGGAATAGAAGAAATGATTAACCATTCATCAAAGGGCATACTCAGGGCGAAGTCGTCGCCCAACTATTATCCTAGAGGTGGTGGCCTCTTATAATACATGGATATGGCACAGTTTCTTCGGGCTGTTTGGAGCTCAAAATGACATTAACGTGTTCTACCATTATGATGTCTTAGACCAGGTCCTTGCTGGAAGAAGGTCAATTGTCGTCTATGAAGTTCACAGAGAGAGGTACTCCAACGTTTATTCTCTAGCTGGCGGAATATATCCGAGATACTCTACATTTGACAAAACAATTTTCAATCCCTAGTCGCTGCAAGATAAGCTTTTCGTAAAGAAACATGGGACATACTGGAAATATGTGGAGAAGTGCTTTGGCTTCTTGCAATCTCATCGGGCATTTATTTGTCATAGTTGTACATTGCATAAGAAATCAGTAATTACATCCATCATGTTAGCTTGCATCATATTGCATAACATGATTATTGAGGATGAGTTTGTGGAGGAAGAGTTTGAGGAGAATGAAGAAGAAAATATCCAAAATTCATCGAGAGTTTTCCAGGTTTATGATGGGTCAGTGGATGCACAAGAGAATCGAATTCTTTTTGAGCCAATGTGGAGAGATAGACGTAATATACAACGATTTTACGATTGTGTTTTCGATCTCAACTCCTTTTATATCCATACAGAACTTCAAAAGGACTTGGTGAAACACAACGTACCGGAGGATTGAAATCAATGAAATACTCTAAATATGTGCCTAACTATGTGTGTTTCTATTTTATTATGTGTTTTCATTTAATGTGTGTGTGTTTCAATTTTAGTTTGTGGAACAAATATGCTTTTCAATTTTATCTTCATAAATAAATAAATTATATTTTTATTTTTCATAAATTTAAATTACATAATGACAAGTCAAGCTTAAGTTTATTCTTAAGACAATACTATAACTACTTTGGATTCAAAACCAACGGCCCATATCCAGTGGACCGTTGGAGAGTAAAAGTAGCCAACTAGCCCGAATACTATGCCATGTGCCAAGCTCCCATTGGTGTTTCAGTTTTTACTTTTATATCTTTACTGGCACGTGCATTCTTTGAAATTTAATTGCCTGAATTAAAAAATATTTGAGAGAACCAGACGTCACCCATGTTAGTGTGGGCTCTGCCAGGCGCTCCATCTCTTACCTGAGCAAGCGACTGCTCAAGCGGCTACTCCTCATCAACAACAATGAGCAGTCAAGCTTCAATTTCACACCGTTGCATCACCAGATTTAGCCTGCTTGCTCTTATTAGGAATCCATCATTACAAAATTCATATAGGAATAGATAGGTATGTGACTTCCGGACCAAAAACTAGAAAAAATTAATCGAAACCGAACCGAAAAGCCAAAAACTAAACCGAACTAAAAAAAACAGTTGGACTTCGATTTTTCAGTCCAAAAAATCTGAACTAAACTGAATTAACCAAAACTTAATAAAACGACGTCGTTTTATTATTTTTCATTCAGTTTACCCTAATAATTTGGTGCGCAACCTCTCTACCTCTCGCTCAGAAACTAAGACTCACTGTCTCACACTCTCACTCTCACAGACTTCACTCTCTTAAAGTCATTGATCGATCAGCCTGATATACTTGTCGTCGTCTCCGACCCCGACTCAACGTATCTCGCAAGCGTCGTAATCCCGAATCCCAACCCCCGACTCGACGTATCTCTCTGACCTGATCTACACATCATTGTTGCTGACTCCAACTCACTGTATCTCGCCGATGTCGTAATCCTGAATCCCGACCCCGACCTGGCGCATCTCTCCTACCCGATCTACTCACCATCATTATCGACTATGGTGTAATCCATAATTCTGATCCCGACTCGGTGTGACCAAACTGTGACTGAAATTTTGTTAGTTAGGTACTTGAGGTCTTGGGTAATGTGGAAATACTTTGATTGAAATACTGTGACTAAAATTTTGAAATCCAATCACTATCCTGATTGTTTTTGCTGGGTAATTTAGTGTGTGTGACTGTTATTGAAATTTTGAACGATGAGTGATACTGTGATTGATTTGTTTGTGACTTTGTGTTTGAAAAAATGTTTGTGTCTTTGTGATTTACAGAATAAAAAATTGAAGAGAACATCGAGTTCTTTGCAATTAGCAACTAAACGTGTTAAAGTTCAAAATGTGACAACTTTATCATCTCAATCTCATTCATTGGTTTGTTCAATGACTCCAACATGTAATTACTAATAATTTAATATGAAGCTTTTGAAAAATGAATACTAATTTTTTTTCCCTCTATGCAGCCCTTTGCTACGTACTGACTCCTCCACACCAATAGTGCAGCTCCCCTGTTGTTGTTTTGGAGAAAGACGGGGCATCAAGAGATGATACTGAAACTGTACAAATGATCAACGAGCAAAGATTGTTAGCTAAGAAGGAGAGACATGAACAAAATTTGGTATGTATCATAGTTTGATACTTAACAATGATTATTGGTATTCCTGTAGGTTTAAGAAAAGGAATGCTAAGTTGCTAAAGGAAAAGTTGTGCTGAGAATCGTGGATAGGTTGAGTATGGCTTGAGAATGAAGTGTTTTTATGTGATGGACCATGTATGGGGGTGGTAAGGGCACTAGTTTCCTACATAGGCATGCAATCTCTCATCGCTCTGGAGTGGGAAAATGATGTGCTTATATGTACATGCACACATCCATATAATGAGACGCATTTTGGGGTAGGCCCAAAAGTAAAACCGTGCAGGCGAGACCCAAAATGGACAATACTATGTGGACTGGGACATGACAAAATGGTATCAGAGCTTGTCTCGACTGGAAGTGTGTCGATGAGGATGTTAGGCCCCTAAGGGGGGTGGTGAAAGGACTCAACCCTAGTTTAGTTAGTAAACTACGATTAAGTCCTAACAACTGACCATATTCTAAGACATTATACGAATTTTTTTGACATAACCTCCCTTGAAAGTGAGACAACAAAAACCTGCATGAAGATAACACTTCAGAAATCAAATCCCAAAGACAGACTGTGGACCATCGATGTCCATCCGGATTTCTCAACAAATGTCATAAACAAAATCAGAAACTCAACTCAGGAATTTAAACACATATTTACAAAAGTAATGGTTCTGAAAACAAAGAAAAGTAACTCAACGACTACAAAAGTAGTTGACTCAACTATTACATGAATACTATTTACACGAGCCCTACAGAAAGCAACATACTACAACTGGTATTCATAGCGACTTCTACAAACATATGATACATATGATACAAACGGATAGTGAGCTGAAACGTATTGCTGAGGAGATGACTAGTGAACTCGAAACCTTCGATGAAACCAAACACTCTCAGGATCTACACTGTAGTCTGGGCGACGAAAACCAAAGAGCCCGAGGAAATACATTAAAACATAAAATGTTAGCGTGGGTGGACAAAAATAACATAATCTGTGTAAATCAAAAATTGAAGTATCATACATTTCTGGTAATTTCGGTGAAATAATGCGAGTTCAAATATCATAAATTGAAATACAATTGAGGTGGTCGTTTAGGGTGTTTTCTCTAACTCGGAACAACTGTATATATGAAAAGTAAGGTGATGTGATTGTTTAGGATGTTTATCCTAACCTAAGAGAATCTGGGTCAGGCATAGTGTTTGTCCTAACTCGGTCTGATTGGCTATCCGATGATCAGCCGAATAGTTAAGGCATCGATGCATCTAAATAAAACTATCACAAAATAAACCTCCAATTTAAACACTCTGAAAACATATCATAAAGCGTAATGCATAGAAATATGAACTCGCTATCGACTATGAAAATAAATGGTTCACTCACAAGTTTACGACTATTGCTGGTGTCCAGCAGAATTCCCCTCACTGGGATCGCGATCTCGATGTTCTGTCAATATGGATCACATTATATCAAAACATAAAACTATGGAAATCGGCTCTAAAAACAACTCTAAAACCCCGTAAATAAATTCAATAACCTGCCTCACCGCAGCTCCGCTCTGGACGGTGGTGTGTAACCCTCACGCACCTCCATAGGTGGTGGCAAAAGTTCTTTGATAGCGGCGATTAATACCTCATTGGAAATCTCTCAACGAGGTATACAACTTTTATAACTGGCCCATGTTCCAATTCGACGGCATTCGGCCGAAATTTATAGAAACAGAGCGAACAATCTATTTCTGGCGACTACCACTAGCGGCAGTGATTGACCCCTCAAAAACTTTCTCTCCTTAAGCCCAAAAATACCCCTAAACCTCCGCGTTCCAACTCCCCACGAATTTGCTAGAATCGGCGTCAAAACCTACTACCCAAAAATTGGCCAAAAAACCTTAACTCATTGAAACGATGTCGATGAGCCATGATGGAGCTCGAGACCACCCTTAATAGACTCACGGGAGGGAGAGCTCCACAGCCCTCCAACCCCGCGACCCTAACTCGCCGGAGAACCGTCAAGCCCGACGGTGATTCCCCATGGGTTAACTCAATTTGGGTTACCCTGAAACCCCTGCAAACACCCAAAATTATCACAACAATCAATCAAGGAAGCCAAGAGCTTCAATTCCCTACTTTTTTCTACGTCGGAGGTGGCCGGGAAACGACAAACTGTGGCAGGTCGGGTCGTCGTGCAGCGCGGGTCGGAATTTTCTAGAAACGAGTTGAGCACAAGCGTTTTTCTGGTTTAAATATCCCAAAGCAGCAGACTTGATCCAATGGTCTAGATTGAATCTCATCACAATTGTACGGCCGAGATTAAACCGTCGAAAACTAATTTCCTTTTTAAAAATTCTCACTCTGACTTTTGATTTTCATAAGAAATAGATCAATTATCCAAAAAAATCCTCGAAAATTCCTACAATCTCGAAATAAAATACCATACAACTCTTGCGAAAAAAATCAAGTCCAATTTTTTCCTGGTGAAAAAGTCGTTAATAACCTCATTTATGCTACTAATCCGCGATAAAACTTAATATGATTCGATAATTACGTAATTTTTGTTTGAGTCGTAACAGGTGGATTGTGATGACCCGTGCGTGGGGATGCCAAGGGTACTAGATTTCTACATGGGCATGCAATTCCACATCGCTCGGGAGTGGGGAGGTGATGTGCTTACATGTGCATGCTCACATCCATATAGTGAGACGCGTTTTGGGCTAGGCCCAAAAGTAAAACCGTGCATGCGAGGCCCAAACCGACAATATCTTACTATGTGGACTGAGGAGTGACATTTTCTTTGATATTTGGATTGTATTTTTATTTGGATGGACTGTAGATTATTTTAAACTTGGATTGTAGATTGTGGATTTTGGTTTATGGTTGTTGATGTTTGATTTAATTTACTGTTACAGTGGGTTTGAAACTTTGAATTTCTGATGTAAACTTTCGATATAAAGTAATATTTGCTATAGTTTGAAACTTTGAATGTGTGATTTGTGACTAGTTATATTTTTTGTAGTTTTATTCGATTTGATATAAAGTTTTGATACAAAGTTCTTGAAAAAAGTAGTTAAAAGAACAAAAAAAAATTAAGAAAGAAAAAAATGCAGTTTTTTCCAATTTATTTTTTGAAAAGAAAAAAAATCGAGAAAATTCCGAACCGAACTGAATCGTTTCTAAACGGTTTTTTGTTAAAAAAAGAAGGAAAACTGAACCGAATCAAACTGATTAAAAAATTCGGTTCTATTTTTGATTCGGACTAATAATTGAACCATTTGTACCAGTTAAGAATCCTAGGAATAGGTAAACCATTACTTGGTGGACAAGAAGAAATATATTCTATGACATAATATGGTAGGATATCTATCTAGATCTACGATGAGAATAAGCACACAATATCTTGTCATATTTCAACATTCTTTTTTGTGGTGTCCGAAACACTCACCATTGTGTAGTCTTGATAGTATCCTTTCTTCTGACGCTGTCTAGTTGGCTCATCAAAAACCTTGCAGAGAAAATCAAAAACCTAGAAGTAGGAGAAATAGTACAGAAACTCAAACTAAGGAAAAGAGTAGAACACGTCATTCACTTCAAATGAAACATGGAGCCTCTTGACTTACTGCTCCCCTGAAATCGGGGTCTTTAGCTGCTGTTAGATCAATGTAACTTGGACAAATGACGCATATTAATATTATGTACATGCTTCTCGAAAGTGAACTTAGGTAGTGCCTTGGTAAACAAATCTGCTAATTTTTTTTTTAACTTACTTGCTTGATAGCAATGTTAAGCAGAGTTTGTTGTTGTTGATTATAAAAGAACTTTGGCGAAATATGCTTGGTGTTATCGTCTTTCATGAATCCCAACTTCATTTATTCAATGCAAGTCACATTGTCCTCGAATAAAATAGTAGGATCATCTGTTGCAGACCTAAATCCACATGTCGACCTAATATGAGAGATAATACTACGAAGCCAGACGCATTCGCAAATTATCTCATGTAAAACAATCATCTTTGCATGATTAGAGTACGTAGCAACAATGGTCTGTTTAGTAGACCTCCAAGATATCGTTGTATTCCGCATGGTAAATACATAACCATTTTGAGAACGTTCTTTATGTGGGTAAGAAAGAAACCCGACATCGCGTAACCAGTGAGAGTATCAATCAAACACTAATTAATATAAAGAGCTTTATTCATAGCTGGACTATAAATAGGTTCAGAGCCTAGTCGGCAACCTAAGTAACCTGGAGTTGTAGCTTTTGACACTACATTGTTTGTCTCTCTGCAGAGATAAAATAATCTCAAATCCATAGTGTTCTTCAGATATCAAAAAACATTGTGGACACCAGTCCAATGTCTACGAGTTGACGATGTACTGTACCTTGCTAACAAATTCACATGGAACGAGATATCTAGTCTAGTACACATAGAGCTAAGTACAACAAAGCTCCAAGTTTCATGCAGCTCTTCGTCCTCATCTCGAGATCGAAAAGGATCCTTCATAGGATCAAGACTTGAGGCAACCATAAGAGTACTACAAGGCTTAACTTTATCTAGATTAAAGCGTCTGATTAATTTCTGCGTGTAGCCTAATTGATGAATGAAGTATCTATCAGTACGATGTTCTAGTTCAAAACCTAGACAAAATTGTGTCTTTCCAAGATCTTTCATCTCAAACTAAGATTTCAATTCTGTAGAAGTTTGGTGACTATAACCGTAGGCGAAGATGGGAGTGTATCATACTCCGTACTTAGTACTTTTATTGTATTTGTACTTTGTACTCTTTGTATCCCAATTGCATTAATGTAATTCACCTTCTCAAAAAAAAAGTTTAAATTTCAAATTTCAAATTCAATTTTGAATGTAATTCACCTATGGACAAATGTCGCTCCTATTTGAGCTGAGCCGCGCGATTTTTCTTTTGCATCTATGAATACTGACTTTTGGCTTTCCACATTCCTTTTGGTTACAAAAAATTTGGATTTTCATATTACTCCAGTTACAAACTTATTACCCAAATAAATATTGGCAATAATTTTTCGGAATAAAATTGGCTATTTAATTGTTGCAAACAGAAAACCTTTAGAGTGACCAACATTAATGTTCCTTCTCATTCCTCAATGTATAAATAAAGGTCTCCTCCTTCTCATTTCATACACTATCAGAAAGCAATCCTCCTCTCTTGATCACCTCTCTCTCTCTCTCTCTCTCTTCATGGTAGACAAAGTTTATTTCTAGTTCGTCGAGGAGTTCTTGTGTTGTGAGTACATAGCTCAGAAGTTGCTTTATTCTTGGAGAACAGCATATACAAGCATGTGAGCGGAATGAAAGTTCTTAAGAAAATCGTGTGGTACATGCGACTCAACTTGGTTCATCGTTCATCAACATCAACCACTTAGATAAAAAATTCAAAGTTTCAACATTTTTTCTACCCATTTTATTATATATTTACTAATTATTTATTTGTATTTTTGGAATAGACCCAAAAGCAAACTGGCTAGAGACCTCCCCGCCAACGCGACTCCGCTGTCAAGCAACCTCTAGGCTCGATGCATAACCCAAATGAATGAAGAGATGGAGGCCATCAAAACCCCTTAATCTCAATGCCTATAAACTTTGTCTGCCACTGCTGGCAATGACAGGAAATATCGATTTGATTCTCTCCACACACCGCAAACACAAACCAAAACACAGCAACACATAGAGGAGCTCACATGCTCTCGATTCATACCTGAAACATGCTTGGAAGAGTTGCTGGTGCCGACGACGAAGAAACCCCAAAACCCTAAAATTACCTCTCTTTGATTCTCCCTCGACAAGCCATAATCTCCAAAATTAATGCCAGATTAAGGATGAGGATGACAAGGTCGATAGACGCAGTGTTGATCGACATCAATTGACCCCAAACGAGTCAAACCCGATCTCTCTCACCTAAGAGGGAAAGTTTACTCTCAGTCAACCAGATTGACCTTCCCGGAAGGGAAACTCCCTTTTATACTCCTCCATTTACATAATGGTAATTTTCGATAATTTCATTAATCATAACCGTCGCAACTCCCTTTTCGACGTTTCACGCGTTGACGAACTAGTCTCGAAAAATACTATGACTTTCATCCAAAGTCAATCCAATATAATCAACCGCCTAAAAAGTCAACCAAAACTCACTAAACATTTACCAATGATAAAATTATTTACCGCACTCGGTAAATCAGAATCAGAAATATCCATAAATATTAACGATTATATAAAAAAGTCGAGGTATTATATCCAGTATTATAATTTTAGGTGTTTTTCCCAGCGAGCCTTGAGTTGTTGTTAAGAATTAACTTATGATGTCTCTCATTTTTAGCTAGGATATTCATGAGATCACTAAAAGTTTTGACTCTTTCTTGTTCGTATTCAAGCTAGTACTGATGAGCAAGTATGCTCATGGAAAAAAGAAAGGTGTTCAAAAACTTCTCAATCATGTCCTGATCAGTCTTTTCAACCACACAGAAACTAAGCTCGGATTGGAGTTCTAACATAGCTTGATGGTATGTATCAACCTTTGTATAATCCAACAAATGAGTGTTTTCCCATCTTTCTGTCAATTCTAAAAGTCGTGCATCATGTACATTGTTGAAGCATTGCTTCAGAACATCTCATAAATCTTTGGGATCTGTCTTTTTTAAGTACTGCTTTTTAAGAATTGGATTGATGTGACACCTCAAAAACATGAGAGATTGAGCTTTAATTTCCACACTTAGGATGGCTGCATTTGGCTTAGTTGATAGCTAGGTAGATGGTGCTGGTAAACTTCTTTCTGATGAAAGTATTTTCTACATTAGAAACCTATCGGTGATACTCTTTTTCATTGGAATCAAAGATGTCAAACGTTGACCTAGCTTGCTCAATTATCGTAGTCATCTATAAAAGAGAGAAGAGAGATAATTAGTATAGATCGAAACCACGATCACTAATATCGAGTATAAGAAATAAGAACGTGATCGAAGATGTATGGTCACAATATTCAATGCTCGATAAATTGTGGCTTTATACCACACCCAGAAATTGTGATATTCATAATCAATCACTTCTATCGATTTACCTTTCTTTATTTTTTCAATACTCTGACTTCTCTAGCATCGTCACTAATCAAACTTTTTGAGTAAAATGATGATGAAATTCCCTTTGCTCAAATCACATTATAAATCAAAGCAATAAACAACCTAACATCTAGGATGCTGTAGAAATTAAGTTTTAGTCCTAGATCTAAGGTGATGCAGAAATTATGTTTTTCAACTTAAATTCTATAGTAGTATTGTAGTAACTTTACATTGATTGTTGTTATACTTGGTATGGATAAAGATGAACGACAAGGAAGTAACGCTCGTCTGACACGAGATTTAGGAAATCGAGCAGTCTTCACGCACGGATGAACGATGATGATGCAGTAGGCCGATGGTTATCAGCGATGGTTGGGAAGACCGGCGGCGGTGGTCGACAGTGATGGGTGGTCGTGACGGTGGGGGTTTGTGTATATGAGATTAGGGTTTTTTTTGTCTATGATGATTGTTGGATATCAACTTTGAGCTTACAAATAACGTGTTGAAGGATAAACATATGCGCAATAACTGTAGACTAAAACGTTATATTATTTCATTGATAATATATCTTAAATACAGACGATTACAATTAGTACAATCAATGTTCCCGATAAATCATATTTGCTAGATTTTATATCTAATCTAATTAGAACAAGACACACACCAGAAGATATGAAAGATACTTTTCTTAAACAACTACGAAGTATCTAAAAATATAAAATATCTTGATAAATTAATAAATTATTCATCTAACGACAATTTTTTTTTACGGTAGTATGAAAAGTTATAGATTTACTATCAGCTACTAAGGTATACATTTTTTTTTGCTCATTTTCAGGTATAAGGCATTACACATACTTTTCGATCATATTTTACTATCTCCATTATCCAATTATTAAGTCTATATGAGTAGATCATTCCTGTAAATTTTCAGTCAAAATAGTGATCGTTAAGGTATCAAACTAGGTTAAATAAAAGGACAGACTAAATCTGCCAAACCTGACCGTTCATATTTATAAACTTCAACTGCAGTTTTGAATACATTAACGATCACCATTTTAGTTGAAAATTTACATGTTTAATCTACACATTATGACTTAAAATCTGAACGCTGAAGATGGTCAAATATGATCGAAAAATTAGTATAATGTCTTGTACCTAAAAATAAACAAAAAAAGATATACCCTGGTGGAAGGAATTCCGTTATAATTACTCATATATATGAGCAGCGATGAGGTAATTTTGAGGAAGGCCCAGACAATAATTACTCGTATAAATATGACAGACACGACTCTGAAATTATCACCGTCTTAAGCAGACTCCGACACCATCGCCGTGAAAGCAGCCTCTCAACAACATTACCAAAACGACTTTCTATCTCGTTCGATACCCCAGGCAACTTGAACGACACCTTCTTTTTTGTCGTTTTCTGGGTTTCTTCCTCTTCTTCCAATGATTTATGATCCTCTCTACAAGACCTAATATCTGCAAGCAATCAATCTAAGGTCAGGAAATTTGCCTGTAACTTCTGTTTGTAAATTTCTACTGTTTCTGTTTATTCTGTGAAGTTTGGATTTTTATTTTTTTTTCATGAAGTGCAGTTAGTTTTTCCTATTTTGGCTAAAAATTCTGGTTTTTTTTAGACACTGATGATTGAGTTAATCATATGTTAAAGATTGAGCCTTTCATTTTTATTTTTCTTTTTTAGCATTTTAAGTCATTGGGTTTGGAGTTGAGAGTAATGCTTTGCTTTGTTTTGTTTTGTTTGATTGAAGTAAATAGAAAACTTGTTCATTTCATTTTGCTCCCATAGAGATTTCACTGTCACATTGTGTGTCTACAAGCAACACAATTTATCAGAGAGCTTTGGTCTCCAGTAACTAATGCTGAGTAAAAGGAACTCATAGGAATCGTTTGACTTCTTTGATGCAAATGCTGACCCTTTTTCTTGTTCAATATCCATGGCATTTGGAATTTTTGTGTCTTGAGCCATTTTTGTACGCTTTTACTTTCTCTCTTTGGTGGTGTATGGTTGTTTTCATACTTATGATTGCAATTGGCTGCGCTTAGAGTTTGTAACTACTAGAGTACATGTTTGAAATCGAGAATTTAGCAGTAACGAGCTATAAGCAAATTACCTTAAGTCAAGGTTCAATTGTTTAAAGCCACTAAGCCAAGTTTTGAACTCATTTACTGTAATTTAGTTGCTGCCTTCCAAATGTAATATGACTAATATCTGCATCCACAGAATTATTGCTGTTAAGCACATCAGTATTGTACTATAGGTACGGTTTGATTTACGGCCAAAAATCTGAAGTTTTATGTTTCTGTTTCCTATGTTTAGGGTTGTTCATGGTAGTGATCTAAATGGAGTCTCCTTTAGATCCTGGACCAATTCAGAAGTCTTTACTTTACGATCAAGACAAGCACATCAGTTCAGCAATTTGGGATGGGCAGGTTAGAAAAGTACATTTCTAATTCAGAGGCTTGAAAATTGTCTTCTCTCTTCTGTATATGTATGATCATTTTGTGTATTTATGGCTCAGTTGGAACTTTGCAGGAGCGTGGTGTGCTTAGATGTCATGAGCACACTTCAATGCTCGAACACTGGAAACTCACACCTAGACAAACTGAGTTGGTACAGAAGGTGGGATTTGGGTACTTCACATCTATTCCAACAATTACTCTGGACAATTCACTCATCTCGGCTCTTGTTGAGAGGTGGAGGAGAGAAACAAATACATTCCATTTGCCTGTTGGTGAAATGACTATAACACTTGAAGATGTTGCGCTTATACTTGGGCTACCAATTGATGGATCTCCTGTTATTGGCCCTTCAGTGAAGACACCTAGCTTAGTGTGTGAACAGTTACTTGGGAAAGCACCAAAGGATCTAAATGGCGGAATGTTGAAGCTAAATTGGTTGAGAGAATGTTTTTCCAAATGTCCTGATAATGCATCAGTTGAAGAGACAGAACACCACACACGTGCTTACCTCCTATATCTTGTGGGATGTACTATATTTTCCACAACTACTGGCAATAAAGTCTCTGTTTCATTTCTTACACTGTTTGAGAATTTTGATGAAGCTGGAAGATATGCATGGGGTGCAGCAGCATTGGCATTCCTTTACAGAGCTCTTGGTAATGCCTCCCTTAAATCTCAAGGCACAATTAGTGGCTCTTTGACACTATTGCAGGTAACATATATAAATTTCCATTATTTAGCTGATGAGCTATAAATTTGACATCTTGCTGAAAATCACTTTCAGATATAAAGTATTGAGTCAACTGATTAGAGATTTTAATCTTTGCAGTGTTGGAGTTATTATCGCCTCAATATTGGCCAACCAAAGTTCAAGGAAGAGTCGGACAAGGGTTGTTTTCCATTTGCTCTTAGGTGGAAAGGAAGGAGATCTAATGGAACAAGATCAAAAGCTAACATAATTGCCTACCGGAATGCCTTGGATTCCCTTCAGTATTATGATGTAAGGCCAAATACGAGCTTCTTTTCTTTTTCTTATTTTTCTTTTTGGGTCAGAAAATACTTTTTTTTTTCTTTCTGTTTTTCTATTGTACTTTAATAGGATATATAATTTTCTTGGACAGGAATAATGGGAATTGATCTGCTGTTGTTATACAGGTTAGGTGGTGTCCATACAATGATTTGGATCCTTTTATACCCGAAGATATAAAAAGTAATCTGATTTTAAGGACATCGAAAACTATGTTGATATGCTTTGGCAAGGCAGAGAGGCACTTCCCTGATCGTTGCCTTAGGCAGTTTGGCATGCTTCAAGCTATCCCAGTGGATGTTGAGAGATGGGAGAGGAAGATTCCTGTCCTTGATCAGGGATTAGACCTGTCAAAGGAGATGGAGGTGGATTTAAAATGGGAACTTCGAGCAGAGATTAGGGAATGGTTAGAGCGTGGCTTCTATATTGTGGAAGAAGAGGAAGGTACAGACGAAAGCGAGTACATGGAGTGGTATGAGAGCATTACTCGTAAATATGTCGGCAGACCTGAATCTCTAGAATCTGAGTTTCAGAGAATAGTAAGTATCTGCCAAGTTAGAAATACTGTTTAATAATTATATGAATCATACTTATTTTCCTTTTTATTTCCTTCACAGGTAAGTGCTATGAGAGACATTGAAAACTTGGCTAATTCATTCCCAATTGCCGAAATGGGTTTTCGTGGTAGGAACCTGCTTGATGAAGTCAAGAGCACATTGCATACATGTTTAAATGACGTTGGGAATTCGAAAAAGGGTAGGTGTAAGAACGCTGTAAAACGCAAGAGAGAGGGAGGATGATCTTACTCGGATGGGTGAGCAAAGCTCTAGGGGCATTCTGATGAAACATGGTGTGTGGGATCTCTGGCATTTGAAACAGCCTCTTGACTTTTGGAGTAGGATAGATGGCACTATAAACACGTCGATTGGTTGCCAAAAGGTTATTAGCTTCTAGAATATTATCTATTTGAATAGACCTTTAGAAATTGTGATTGGTAAGTTTAGGGAGTTGCTTGAGAAATATTGTGCATGGTTGAACTGTGAAGTCTAGGTGTCTCTTTGAAGAAAGAAAATCTTGGAAGTTAGCAGTAAATGGCTGTACAGTTCATCACAGGAGTACAATGAACATTGGATATGAATGGAAAATGGGAGAATTAGAATTTTTGTCGCTGTTCTTTCCAGTGCTTTTTACTTTTGAAGTTCTGGGGTTTTATACTGCTTACAACATTAACATATAAAACAAAAAATAAACAGTTTCTAGAAACTAAGTAGGGTGACAATCTGAGACTGAATACTGGAGAACACTTGCATTAAACAACAAGAGTTGTCATTTCCAAAAAAAAAAGAAAAAAACAACAAAGAGTTGCAATATGCGAATCTACACATTCTAAGCATATTTTACAACTGAAAAGTCATGCCGTATCTTACATCCTCTAAGAGGAGCCAAGTGATCTAAGCTATGCAGGGTTCTAAGACCAGTTCTATTCCCTTGTTTCAGCAAACATTATATTTGTAAAGGATTTCCGACTCCACAAATCTTCAGATGGGGGCAACTGCTTGGACAACAAATACCATAATTTGGGATATCTACAGATTTGTACTTTCTCCTAGCAGTGCACTTCTCTTTAATATGGGATGTTTACAAGTTCTTGTTCCAATCAAGAGACATCTTCATAATTCAACTTGGTGATTCAATGCATATCCTTTCTACTTCCTGGCTTCAAGTTGACCATTGTATCCCCTCTAGATGCCGAACTCATTTTTGCATGGCTGCTTCATGGATTGTGTCTCAACCTCCTGCTTAATAAAATTATTTTAGATTCCGAGTAAGAAGATGCACATAGGATTAAGTAAAGCTAACACACCCTTTTCTGAAACCATATGCTTCAGGCCAGCAATAAGCTCCAAGAAGTACTTGTAAGCAGCCTTGTGAGGCTCCTGCGTGAGAACCATTAATTTAGACCTTTGCTATTAGAGGTAGTATCGCAACCTGAAAGATCCACCACCTGAAAGTCCGAAGGCAGAGGTAATCCTTCTACCACAGGAGCCTTCGGAACTTGGACAAGTTGAGTGCCTCCCGCACCATCCCCCATCATAACACTTGAAGAAGGAGGATTAGAAATGCCCAACGCCTTGAAGTCAACTTCAGAACTAACAGAAGCTAGAGACGGAACAGCGATGTCGACTGTAGACTGCCGATGCAATATAATAAATCAAATTGAGATTTGACATATTAGACTTGATTTTGATCTATAGAATCTATTAATCTAATGAGAATTCTCACTTGAGCATATGCACAAAATATTAATTTATTAATCTATTTATGAGTGCTTGGTCTGATGGATTTTATGTTGACCAGGAGATAAACTCATTCATATGCATCAAAGATCCATGCCATATAATTCAGTGAACAATAAAAGTATAGGAATAATTTGTCTCAACATAAGAAATAGACCACCCGCCAGAACGTGCAGAACAATATTTTATCGAATGGCCTCTCTAACAACATGCTCACTTTGAAACTGACTACTCCAAGAACACATGAAACCTTTACGTTTAGGGAGATTCTCCACTGGAGATCTGTTATGGACAAACCAAGGTGGTGGAGAATTCTATGCTATATGAATGTGTATCACTATTTCTAGATAAGCTGATAGACTCTAATCTAGACATTCCTTCATTGTCTATCTCAACTGATAACAAGGGCAATTGAAATAATTGAACAAGCAACAGCAACAGCAACAGGTGATCACAATGACATTATTTATGTGGGAAAAGAAAAGGAAATAAAAAATTCCAGAAGCTATAAGTTTATACCAACATACCGCAGCTACTGAGCCTGGTTTATTAGCCATGACCAGATCTCTGTATCCATCAGCATCCTCCTGCAAACAAATTGCACCAAATAAATTTCAAAATTCCACCCTATTAATCAACTGTAGAAAAATAGACATAAAAGTACAAAACACTTTGAGTTTTATGAAATCATCTCCGTCATCAACCAGACCTATGCCCAACGAACATGTTCTAATTTCTAAACAAGCTAGATCAAGCACTTTCAAAAAGCAGTGACACAAATGTCACTGTATGGTATTTCTATTTCACTTCTAAGAATCCTGTGTCTTTTGATGTCATTACACTGTAAACCAGAATAGTTGTCTTAATGTTCTCTTGCATTAATCTATAGTCCATGCTTTCTCTCTCATACAACAAAGACAACTTAAACTTCTTTGAGTAAAAAAAATATATAAACCTTAAACTTGGAGTTATAATAAATGGTTGGACCCATACCTGTGGCGTTTCTACATCCTTGAATGAGTGGAAGGAAGGGCTTTCCAAATTAGGAGGTTTTAATACAGCATACACACCCTTGTTCTCATATCTCTTCTCACCAGACTGCATATTAGACACATTAATTACTTAGGTCCACAACTTCAGCTCATTTCAAAACACAACAACTACTCTTCTAATGGAAATAAATACCAGTCACTCTTCTAAAAAAACAATTAAGAAAAAATTAAACACACACTCACAACAAATAACAAAAGTTGAATTGACAGTGCACTAAATAGCTGAATCAACCTATCACATAATAAAATCTACTGAAAATACATAGAGCTATAACCTGTGGGTAATCTGGAGCGCTAAACAAAGTGTATAGCTTCCCTGAATATCCTACATGATCCATACTGTAACCACTTAGCATGTCACCAAAGTCCTCTTGCTCAGCCCTTACATCTGGACCTTCATGTGATCTTATGATCAACTATAGCAATGATAGGCACAATATCAATGCTTCGAATGAAAAATAGTTATAAATCTTTGACATGGAATGAACTTTCTGAAAGTAGCAAGTCTTTATTCTCAAAGTTAATTTGATTAGATGTAGACATAGATGAGATTATGATGACGACATAAGAAATGTCATCTGTAGACTAAAAAGCTTTTCCAAAACAAGTCAATTGAGCTTGCAGGAAAGTTTATAAGTTATTACCTTCAAGTTGGACTGTTTTAGAAAAGCCTCAGTGCAGTCAGGACCCCACCAAAGACCACGTTCTCTACGTGTCTTTTCAACTAGACCATTTTCCTTTGATGGATCTGACCATAGTATGTCAGTGAGTAGTACATTTGGACCTTCATCTGGAGCATCTATAAGAGACCTCGTGACCTTAGATAAATCTTCTAAAGAGCCTAGTTCAAGGTTTTCTTCTCTCCTTCTTTTGGCATTTCTCAATGGGGGAATACTGCGGAATAGACCTCCATGTGTGGTATATACACAATTGGCTATGACTGACGCCAGTGGGAGCTCTTTAAAACAATTAAGGCATTTATTATAGACATATTCTCTAAGTTCTCCGTATTTATTTTTGACTTCCTCCTCAAAACCATAAAGTGATGTACAATATCTAGATTCATGGTTTCCACGAAGTAGATATACTCTGTTGGGCATCAGGACCTAAACATGAAACCAAAAGAAATGAAATTATTTCAAACGTAAATTCAACTGTGCTATTAAAACAGTTATGCTCCTGCTATACACGAGAAAGAAAAAAAAATCTTTACTGTTTGTGTGGTAAGATTCTTCCAAAATTTTATATAAATATCACAATGCAGCTCTCTTGAGATCACAATATAACAAAGGAAAAGTAAAATACATGAACATGCGATCACAGCAGGCACATGAGCAGATGACAATTTCAGCATAGATTCATCTAAGTTTACCAGATCCGGACGCCCGGTCAAAGATAACTAACAACAAAAGTATAGACAAACAAATGAGTTAAGTGTATAACTATCTCATGTTACCTTCCATGCCAGCAAGACAAGAAACACATCCAAGCCCCGTGCTCCTTTATCAACATAGTTTCCATTAAAAACAAACAATTGGTTATCAGAGGGCAATCCAGCATGTGCAAAGAGATGCACTAAATCATGGTACTGTCCGTAAATGTCGCCAACTACAATAACTCTTGAATCCTCAGTGCAATCAACTTCCACACAGTTTGGCTCATTAGACAAGATATCTGAAGCAGCCGCGATCAATTTATCCACCAACGGAGCTGGAACTATATAACCAAAACTCTGGGGTGACTTGTTCGATGAAGACTGCTCAATAGCTGACATCATGACCTGAACCCACTCAAAGTCTATGGCATCATCTAAAGGCCATGAAATAGCAGTCCGAGGGGCTGACAGTGACAAAGACTTCTGCACCTCACTTTTCACATCTTGAGTGTCAAACTCCGACACCACCACGAGGCCATCATCTTCAAACATCATCCCCTCTACCCGCCCAATCTCCTCTTGATGCCCACTTCCCACCGTCCCCTCAGCTACATTTCCCCGCCCCACATTCCAAGTATCTTCATCTCCGCAGTAATCCTCCGCCGCCTTCCTACCCTCCCCTGCCCCTTCTACAAAGGGAACATAATCATTCCACGCACGTGCATTCCCATCCACACGGTCTTGCCGCGCCTCATTCTGTCCATCCACATTTCTCAACTCAGCTTCTATTCGTCCACTGTATATATCCCTCTCACTTCCATCATCCTCATCAGCTCTATCACCCTGTCATATTCATCATATACACTAATTAAGTAACCAAATTCCAAATGCAAAAAACTCGACAAAGCAGCAGCTCATTCACACAAACACACACCTGTGCAACAACACCTTCACAATCCATCACAGCCATCGATCGCTTAGTCACAATCCCCATCGCTATCTCCTTCATCCTCGCAAGCTTCTGAGACGCCTCCTCTCCCAAATTATCACCATCAATCCTCCCCAAAATGTTCACCACATCCCTACACGACTCCACCTGCAAAACACAACGCAATTTCAAACTCCAGACACACAGAGACAAAAACGGCATGTCGTACAAATCAAAACGCAGGTGACTTAGCAACTACTGACCATCTTGTCGATGCTCAAAGACAGAGCCTTCTTGACGTCGCCGGAGGAGACTTTTCCGACGCGGTTGTCGACAACTCCGCGAGCAATCTCTCTCATCATGACGAGCTTGTGGACTTGCTCGTCGTTCAGGTTCTCGAAGCACATTGCGTTTATGTTGTCCATGATCTTCTTGCAGTCGCTCTTCATTCTCTCTTTCCTGTGATCCATGTCTACTACACAAACAACGACGACGACTGTGTTAGATTCAGATCAGGCTGGTTTTGATAGAGCGAGTATGGTGATATTGAACTGAAATTACTAACCTTCGCCGGGCATGATATTCAGGCTGCGAATTCAATGAGCTCCGGGAGCCAAAATGCAGATATTAAACGACTGTGCCCTAAATCGTTTTGAGAAGGGGAAGAAAACATACGACGATATCTAGATCTCAGAGAGTCACCGGGCTCGGTTTGGCCTAATTAGAAATTCCTCTTTCGCTGTTAAGGTCGCAGAAAGTCACCGGGCTTTTCATGGGCTACGGGAGATGAGTGTGCTAACTTCTGAGGCCTAATGTCACGAGCTTACTTTTCTGCTAGCACTCGTGCGGCCTTAGCACTCCCCTTATGCTAAGTCAGCCTAAATGTCGTCAACGCTTGGCTAGAGCAACCGAAAGATCGAAGGGAGAAGAGTTTTGCAAGTAAGAAACTTGTATTGCTAAAAGAAAGCTTTACAAGAGTTTGACAACTTGCTCCTAGAGTTCCTTTCTCTAGTCTCTCTAATCTTTCCAATCTACCTCAAATGGGAGGGGAGGTTCCCTATTTATAGTCTCCACCTCCAAGCCTATGTGTTTCTAGACTAATCTAGCACATATACAAATATAAGGAGTTCTAGACCCATCTAGACAACTCCAAGATGTCCCTTGACGCTTCTAGAGATCTCCGGAGTAGTCTTGACCCACGAGCCTCTCCAAGGTTCTAGAGAGTTCAAGACCTCTCTTGATGCTTCCCGAGTCTTCCGGAAACTTCCGCGTCCTTCCGCAACCTTCTAAGGCCTTCCACGGCCTTCCGGAACCTTCCGTAGTGTTCCGGGTGCCTCCGTACCATTCCGGACCCTTCCGGATGCTACCACACTGTTCCGGACCCCTCCGGAACTAACCCCGCTGTTCCGGACCTTTCCGGAACTGTCTCTGCTGTTCCGCAGCCTTCTAGCACCTTCCAGGCCCTCCTGGGTGCTTCTGGCAGCCCCCGGGTGCCTCTGGCAGCCCCCGGGTGCCTCTGGCAGCCACCCGGGTGGCACCCTGCTGCCTCCTGTTGCGCCAGACAGCCCCCTGGCTGGCACCCGGCTGCCTCTGGGTGCTTCGGACAGCCCCTGTATGTCCCTGGCAGCCCCCTCTGGGTGCCTCTGGGTGCCCTCGGATGCTTCTAGGGTGCTCCAACCCTATCCTTGAGCCATGCTTCCCTCGCGAATGCTCAAGGCAACCTTTGGAATGTTGGCGGGGCGTGACATTCTCCCCCACCCAATCTCGCGATGCCCTCATCGCGGCTTCCCCGTTGTAGCGTCGGACCTCGTCCTTGAATCGCCACAAAACGTCCTCGGACTCCCAGCTGGCTTTCGTGTCGGGTAGACCTCTCCACTTGATAAGGTACTCCCTGTGGCTTCGCCTCCCCAGGCGATAAGTGACTCTATCCGCGAGCACTTTTTCCACGACCTTCGTTATCACCCGATGTGTAGCCTCCCTAGCTGGCTCCTTCACGAGTTGTAATGCCGATAACACCTTCGTGCCTTGCTTGGTGACCTTGGTTGGCACTACACAAACCCTGTCGCCGTCCATGATGAACATGCTTTTGGCGAACGGTATCGGAATCGCCTTGACCCGATCATGGAACTCCATCCCCAAGACAACTTTGTAGTCATCCATGGGCACTATCGAGAAGTCTAATTTCCCATGCCAAGCCCCCATCCTTGTCTTGACTCCTCGAACTCTCCCTAGAGTTGGCTGAGCTGGTGAATTGATCGCCTTCATGAAGTATCCTCCATCGTTGCCCTTAAGTCCTAACCTTTGGGCCTCCTCAATGGAAATGAAGTTGTGGGATGCACCTGTGTCGATCATCGCCACCGTTGGCTTTCCCTTTATAGTGATGTCGACAAAGTGTAAGCCTTTACCTTCATCCGTAGGAGTGGATTCGATCGCATTCAGCAGCTGTATAGCCCCCATACGTGCATCCTCGTGGCCACCCTTGGCCTCCATCTCACTTTGACGGGTCCCTAGAATTGCGCTCAACGCATTCTTCTTTGGGCAGTCCCTCGCCCAATGCGGACCATCGCAAAGGAAACACCGGTTGTCATTGAGCTTCCCCAAGCTCCTCGTGTCCCTTTGTTTGCCCTTGTCCAATCTCCGTCCCGAGTGGTTGTTTTGCCGGAACTCGTCCCTGCGTGGGCTTCCGTTCCTCTCACGTAGGCCTCTGTCTCCCCCACCCTTGACATGAATACTCTCTTTTTCCCTCGGCTGGCTGTTAGTCTCCTCTCGACTAGTGTAGTCGATTAGGCTTTCGGCCACAGCTATGGCGGTAGCAAGGTCTTGCACCCCACGTCGCCTTAACTCGGCCTTGGCCCATGCTTGAAGACCATCCATGAAATTGAATAGAGCATCCTTGTCGGTCATGTCGGGGATCTCAAGCACTAGATTGGTGAAATCCTTGACATACTCACCAATCGACCCCGAGTGCTTGAGCCTCCGCAATCGAGCTCTTGCCTCATCCTCGGCATTCTCGGGATAGAATTGCCTCTTAAGATCCTTCTTAAATTCATCAAAGGTAGAGATGGTGCACGTACCTTTTTCAATGTCTCCTCGCCTTCGCCTCCACCACAACATGGCTGTGTCGGTGAGGTAGAGAGCCGCTGCCCGAATCTTGGCATCCTCCTCGTTGATGCCTACGGCTCCAAAGTATTGATCTAGCCCCCATAAGAAGTTGTCCACTTCACGAGCGTTGCGCGAACCTCCGAAACTATTTGGCTTTGGCACCTCCACGTGCCTAGCCTCCCCCATACCACTGGTGCTTGTCCCCGTCGATGCCAATGCGCGCTTGCATAGGGTCAAGTCCTCATGCATCTCCTCCATGCGTGCAAGCGTGCTATTCGACTCCTTCTCGTGGACTTGACGCATCCTTGCGAGTTCCCCCATGAACTCCTCGCGAATCTTCCCCATCTCGCCACGCAAGGTCTCCTCCAATTGGACTAGCATCCCCTTGATCGCAGTGTGGATGGCGATATCCTCCGCCTCTAAGCCCTCCACTTGTTGGCTTAGGTCCTCCACCTGGGCCCCCATGCCACTCACGGCCTCCTCCACCTGAGCTAGGCGTGAGTCGAGAGAAGAAAGCATGTCCTTTGTAGACCTCTTTGGGTTGGCAAGCTCTTCGCGAACTCCCTCTTGCGTCACCACATCGGAAGGGCTGGACCCCGACGCACCTTTGGTAATGTCAAGCGATGCACCTTTGCTCGCTGTTTGCTTCACCATCGTTGAATGAGGCTCCGAAGGAACTTCGGCTCTGATACCAACTGTCACGAGCTTACTTTTCTGCTAGCACTCGTGCGGCCTTAGCACTCCCCTTATGCTAAGTCAGCCTAAATGTCGCCAACGCTTGGCTAGAGCAACCGAAAGATCGAAGGGAGAAGAGTTTTGCAAGTAAGAAACTTGTATTGCTAAAAGAAAGCTTTACAAGAGTTTGACAACTTGCTCCTAGAGTTCCTTTCTCTAGTCTCTCTAATCTTTCCAATCTACCTCAAATGGGAGGGGAGGTTCCCTATTTATAGTCTCCACCTCCAAGCCTATGTGTTTCTAGACTAATCTAGCACATATACAAATATAAGGAGTTCTAGACCCATCTAGACAACTCCAAGATGTCCCTTGACGCTTCTAGAGATCTCCGGAGTAGTCTTGACCCACGAGCCTCTCCAAGGTTCTAGAGAGTTCAAGACCTCTCTTGATGCTTCCCGAGTCTTCCGGAAACTTCCGCATCCTTCCGCAACCTTCTAAGGCCTTCCACGGCCTTCCGGAACCTTCCGTAGTGTTCCGGGTGCCTCCGTACCATTCCGGACCCTTCCGGATGCTACCACACTGTTCTGGACCCCTCCGGAACTAACCCCGCTGTTCCGGACCTTTCCGGAACTGTCTCTGCTGTTCCGCAGCCTTCTAGCACATTCCAGCACCTTCCAGGCCCTCCTGGGTGCTTCTGGCAGCCCCCTCGGGTGCTTCTGGCAGCCCCCGGGTGCCTCTGGCAGCCCCCGGGTGCCTCTGGCAGCCCCCGGGTGCCTCTGGCAGCCCCCGGGTGCCTCTGGCAGCCCCCGGGTGCCTCTGGCAGCCCCCGGGTGCCTCTGGCAGCCCCCGGGTGCCTCTGGCAGCCCCCGGGTGCCTCTGGCAGCCCCCGGGTGCCTCTGGCAGCCCCCGGGTGCCTCTGGCAGCCACCCGGGTGGCACCCTGCTGCCTCCTGTTGCGCCAGACAGCCCCCTGGCTGGCACCCGGCTGCCTCTGGGTGCTTCGGACAGCCTCTGTATGTCCCTGGCAGCCCCCTCTGGGTGCCTCTGGCTGCCCTCGGATGCTTCTAGGGTGCTCCAACCCTATCCTTGAGCCATGCTTCCCTCGCGAATGCTCAAGGCAACCTTTGGAATGTTGGCGGGGCGTGACACTAAGCTGAGAACTTCATTAATGGTGTAAGTTAGACAATTCTGTTACTTTAAAATAAAAATTTACAAAAATAATTTACTCATTAAGCATCTAATTGTTGCTTTTGTTAAAATTTAGGTTGAAAAGTAGTTCGACTATTATTAATTCAAAAGTACTCACAGAGTCCTTATTATAAAGATCATTTTTAGAGACTTTGAGATCCATGTATGTTTCATAAGAGAATCAAGGTTGGACCTGTCAGTTATAATAAACCTAAGGCAGAAATCAAAAATGATGTCCTCTCATGATGGTAAGAAAAAAAGAGGGAAGAGAGACGACGAATATCCGATATTATTCACATAGTATCTTGAATAATCTGTCAATCAAAACCAAACACAAATTCAGTACTTAAAAATCTAAAAATGTTCAAAACTAATATAAACTAAATAGTACCAACAATATTCCAGTTTTATGTTTTTCTTTTCATATATTTATAGGGTCATAGCCTAAAACTTTTTACACAATTTTTTGGCCCTTAGATTTTAAAACTTTCAATGGTCCACATTACATATAACATCATAATAGTTTAATTCAAAACATATTCTTTAATTCAGATTTTATTAATAACAAAATTGTTTAATTTTGTTCTCTCTAATCCACATCTTCTCCCATCTTCCTCTTCTTTTTCTTCTTCTTGTTCATTCATCTCCAAATCGACAAATGATGTCCTAACTTTACCTGGGTCATATAATTATATCCAACTTAACCAATTTTAACATGAGTTCTGTGATACCTATCAGTACTCATTCGAGTTCGAATTGCAATTGATTTTATTCAAGACGAGTTTCATGGAAGTCGACAGCGATTTGATATGGGTTTTAGCGAAAGATTGGGTATGGATCAACTTTACCTGAAGAGCTCATTTGCTATTTAATTCTGAAGTTGTCGTCAATTTGTGGCTCCAGTTTTGCAATATATATGTGTATGACTTAGTGTTCTTCATACTGATCTAGATGAAGGCAGAGGAAAAAGAAAGAATAAGGGAGGAGAGGAAGAGGGGGAGAGAGAGAGTTTACAAATAAAATTGGAAATAAATAGTTTATTTTGAATTAAATGATTGTCATGTTATATGTAATATTGGCCATTGAAGATTTTAAAATCTAAGGGTCAAATAGTTGTGTAAAAACTGGTGTAAAAAGTTTCAAGTTTTTGAACCTGAACCATATTTATATAAGTATAATATTTATATATATATAATAATATTATAAATATTATATTTGTATGGATGTCTATGTAAATACTCAATAATTGTGTACTCACTATATAAAGTCTACCTCTATATATAGAGACCTATTGAGATGAATAATACAATACTCTACACTTTCTCCTCCCCATCTCTCTACGTTCTCTTTTCTCTATATGTCTCTTCTCACCAGTTTATAACACGTTATCAGCACTTTTGCTCTATATTTTCTAACTTGATGATGATCAAAGAGTTTTTGGTGCAACATCGATCTTTGCTTTGACCAATACTCTGATTTATGAGTTTGTTTATTTTAGGTGATGAGGAGATATTATGTTTTTACTATCACTCATGATCTATTGAGTAATCTAATCTGCTTGTAATTTATATATTTTCATTTACAATTGTTTATATTAGTGAACCTGAAGTTTCAATAATAATAACTCAAGCCTGAAATTTTGAGTTATGAACTTAAAGTTCAAAAACTGATATTAGAACTAAAGTTCTAATAACATGGCATAAACTCGAAGTTTTGTGCATGTGATCCATTGTTCACTATATTCAAACCTAAAGTTTCAATATTGAGATTTTAAATATTTTCTTGACAACATTGGATTTTTTCGCCCTTAACATCTTTGGAAAGAATTACATGTCCTGGGTCCTTAATGCTAAGATGCATCTTGAAGTTCAAATAAGGGATTTTGAGTATAATGGGTATTTGAACCAGAAGTTCATATTACCAACAATATTAGAGCTCGAAGTTCTAATTTTGAAATCTTCAACTTAAAGTTTCAAGTACAAATGATTCTCCGATCGATCGATCCATATGCTCAAGTGACATATGATGAATTTGTTAATATTCTTGGCGGAATATGTTGGTCATCAACTGTGATAATACGAATGGTATATCACAATATCATGTGTTAGATTTCTTGCTTCACTACAAAATAGACGGATCAAATTATTGCTAGAATTGTGAAGCTTATGGAGGATTTAAGGACTTGAAGTTCCTAATTTACATTGAAAAAATCTATACCCGAGGGAATTCAAGGTTCTGCTACAATTAGTAATGGTATAAGTCATACTTAGTACACCACTATTGTGATGGTTGTAACTCCCGTCATCATTGTATATTATGTGGAGTACGTAACTAACGTGACAGTTTTGTAACAGAAGTAATGGTCATCAACCATCATTTTTGTATTCATTATAGGTTCATCACATCCTCCTATAAAAGGGATGTAAAACTTTGCAATAAAAATATAGGCCTAAAGATCTATGTTATATGCGAGGGAGGACCTGAAGTTCCTCAAACTGAAATTGGTTACTCGAACTTGAAGTTTCTAGTGTAAAATTATTGTAAATATGAAGTTTCCAATACCAATTTTTATAACATATTTTCTTATAATAAAGTCGAACTTGAAGATTCGAATGAATGGTTATACAATAACTGAAAATTGAGACATGAAGTTCTCACAATTAATTCTATTACAAGGACCAGAAGATCCTTTACACTTTTGCAATTCGATACAAAACATATGTTTCTCAATCTCATAAGGACTTGAAGTTCCTCAATAATATTTGAGATTTCTCTTTTATCAAAAATGTAATTTATTAGTCGAAGACTGAAACTTTCTGACTATACGTTTGTGGATGATATAAATTCATTATATATTTGAGGATTAAGTAGACCAGAAGCTCTGTCTATTTTCTTCAATAAAGGGGCAGAAGTTCCCATGTTTATTTCTAATGCTTAATTTTATTCATTTTCTTTTCTTGCATTACATGAATTTATTTATTTATTTTCATTATGATTATTTTGTTCATATGGACCGACAATCTTAAATATTAAAACTCGGAACTTGAGTGCATTTTGGCCTGAAGTTCAAAATGCTTATATGGCTTGGAGTTTATGATAGATCGGATCTATTTGTCAAACTTATATGTATACACCAAACCTGAAGTTTGGGTACACCGCTAGAAAAGCAAGAGATTAAGGCTTTTGATGTTCAAAGATTATTATTGATCTTTGACTATGATGTTTACAAAAGCTAATGTAACTCTTATCTCAAGAGATGTAGATTTTTATTGATAGCTCTGAAAGAACTTTTATCATGTTACCTATGTAACATATTTTTGGCCAAAATGAGCGTATATTTCTCTACATCTGATGTATAGAAGAACTAGTAGTTTACTAGATCTACTACAATATGTAAGATCATCAAAATGTTCAATGACATCATTGTTTGAGTATAACTCATAATACTCGCTAACTAGCAATTTAGTTTTATACAATTATTTACGCATATCTTTTGTGACTTGTCACTTTTGAATTGGTATGTGATATTATCTACCATCTTTCTTTGATTTAGAGAAAAGTCTCAATCAATTATGCGAAAATTATAAGTAACAATTAATTTGACCAAGTATTTAGCTTGGGCTTGCCACCCACCAACGATTATAAGGAACATGTTATCATTGCACGCATATTTTACGAATGATCAATATGATAGTCTTCCTATTGTTAGGGGGAGAATAGACTAATTGAACGACGTGAAGTTGTGGAATTTTTTCACTTGGTTCAAACTATATTCTCTTAAAGTGAAGATTTTACCTGTCCTATTACGTCTTGAGTAGACGTTAAGTAAATGATCCATATCCTAAAATTTATTCCACTATAAAGATGATTGCCCCAGAGTGTAGTACGGATACCCAATAATAATGAGCTCATTAAAGTTAATGCATGCAAATACGAATGTGTGAGATCGAAATTTGATGATCATGGATATTACTTATGCTAGCTAGTGAAAGATCATCAATGGTTGTGTACAAATCACGTTTCATTTTAAATGTCGACGAATAATATTATTGACCAAATTAGAAAGATGCAATTCCAATACTTTACGGGACGTGGTGGATTCTTGGACCTTAATAATATGACACAATCTCTTTGGTAGAGATATGAAAATCAATGTTATTCCCTTAAGTGACAACTTTTCTATAAGTACCGCGTCGATATTGATGAGAGACCTATGGAAGGTTGTGAGAGTATATTGTGCACATATAAAGCACATAAGAAAGTCTCAAACATCGTGTCATCATAAGCAACAACTTAGTTACAATCCCTAGAGGATTCAAATTGCCCGAATGGCAACTCCATGATTAAACGAATTTATAACTCAAACTCATGGAATAAAAGTCTAGATCTTATATGTACTCATTTACATAGTCAATGTGACTAAATCAAACTTGCCTCAATGAGTAGTATGACTAGACTATGAAGTCGATTTCAAATTGTGATCATAATGTTGCAAAAGATTCTAACTTTTCGCGAAGTTATGAATTTATCAGAGCTCTTGAAGAGCCTATATGAAACTATAAATATATATAGATATTGATACTTATGGCTATGCGTGCCATATTAAACTTTGTTATTGTATATTTCTTATTTATTTATTTATTTATTTATTTATGTTTCGGCATTTTGCTAATGTTTTAAAGGTTTCAGATTACAACAATACTTATGGTAAGTGGTTACTGAATCATTTGTAGTTTTATCATACTACTTTTAACTTATTTATTTTGCAGGATTCAAAGTTGACGATGAGCCCCCATATGCATGGTACCCGAAGCTTGCAACGATCAGGGAGAGATTCTCATCAGGGAGAACATCCTGAAGTATACTACCTCAAACATAAGCGCGTTGTACTCTTTTTCTAAAATCAGAGTTATTTTTCTCCCACTGAATTTTTATTACTTGACAAGGTTTTTAACGATGCAACACTAGGCGCGTTCAATACTGTATTATTCATTGGTAGACATCCAAATGAGAGTGTTGTAATACTATATTTATATGGGTGTTTATGTAAATACTCAACAATTATGTACTCACTATATAAATTATATCTATTAAGAAGAATATTATAATACTCTACACTTTGTCCTCCTTTATCTGTTTGCATTCTTTTTTCTTTGTATGTCTCTTCTCCTCATTTTGTAACAAATAAAATAAAATAAAATTGAGCCGCCCAGACGTGGTACTTGAGACGGCGACTTCCCCCGCATCACTCAGGTACCGGTCTGAAGAGAATGTCCACATGGTCTTACCAATCTATATAGCTTTTAAATCAATAATTGTGTGTACTGAATAGTCTGTTCCATCGATCTACTGCGTACTGCTAAAACTCCTAGAAGATCTAGATCGAATCCCTTCATGCATTTCGTTTTCAAAAAATCATTTCGATGATGGAGTTGGGAGAATTTTAACCTGAATCCATGCCATGCATCTCGATCGATCTATCTTTCCAGTCGAGAAGACGTTGTCACCAACAAGCTGCCAACAACAGGCAGGCTTTTGGCCTAAAGAGATTCCAATAATGGCTTGTAAATCATTTTATCATTGTTAATGTAATTGAGGAATGTCAATAGATTGACTACGTCCCAACTAATTATTGATTAGACATTTGGACGTGCTCACCACTCCCCTCAGTTGGTATGTTCAAATGTTCAATCTTGGAGCCATCTAGGAGATCGATGTAGCCAGAGTTATTCGTTTAAATCGCCTCCATGCCATAAACCTAGCTTGCTTCAATCCACAGCGAAACCTCTATATGGATAAAACATCACAATGTGGTTGGATGTAAATATACCAATTAGTCAATTACCTAGAACCATCTGACTCTTTTTAAGGTGGGGGTGACATTCAAATGATTCAATAAAGACAATAATTAATTATGGTCTCTCGGCTAGGGCTAGGATTTACATGATCGTCGAGATTGGTTTTCTAGTTTCTTTCCTCATTTCCGATAGGATATTAATGCGATTTCTGCCGGAGAGACTTCACTCCATCTCCCTATTAACATCACCTGCACATAATATCTTATGTGCCCTAGAGAAAGATGGTCAAGTATATAATTACCATTAGTGAAAAAAATATTTGCAGCAAAGGCAGCGGCAGAGCAGATGTCTCTCCGGTTTGGTTTTCAGCTCCCTCTACTTGGCCTATGTCGATGCATCATTGTCCAAAAGTCCAAAACCCAACCACCCTCGACCCAGACTGAGCGGAGATCGATGTGGTTGGCGTTGATGAGGTCTTTGATGATGGACCACGAAAGTTGTCGGGCTGGGCTGGATGACGGAGTCGGGGAAGGACCCGAAGCTGCCTTTGTTGATGCGGTCGTGGTGGGAGAATTTGGCGGTTATTTCAGCGGGGCGATGAAGGAGAGTTTGGGTCTTTTGTTGGAATCGTAGTTGTGGGTTTGGTCGTCGCGGTCGGGTTTGAGTGCAGCTAGCTCGCGGCTGAGGCGTCGTGCTCTGCGTTCCCAGAGAAAGTTCTGGGTGTTCAGATCAGAGGAGGGAGGAGGATTCGTGGTAGGCCGCGCGACGATAATCCCGACAACGGAGCGATGATCCCAGCGATCGGCAAAGTGCAGTCTGGCAATGGTAAATTTTCAAGGGGAGGATGCCAGGGTCAAAATCGGATACCACAAATGTACAAAATTTGGCTATGATTAAATCAGCTCAAGCAAGGGTGACGATTGAGCTGTGAAGTATAATCGCGCAGTTGAACTCCCACTAGAGGTGTAGAGGAGTCGTTTCGGATTTCTCCTATAGTTTTCGGGCAATCGGAGTTCGGTTTAGTCGTGGTTTCATCCATCTCACATGTTCTCTTTAACCGGCCGGGGTGATGTGCTTCCCTTTGAGTAGTCATCGGTAGGATTCTTTTCTTGTTGGTTTATGAAGTTGTACGCGGCGTACGGCGTAAAGCACGGTTGAAGGTGATCATGTTTGTTTCTCTATGCGCGTTCTCGTGATTTTTAGATATTTAGGTCTCACATTTGAGCTTAAACACACAAAATGTAACACACATAAATTAAAACAACATATTTAGAGATATCCACCAATTTTAAGAACCCAATTGTGTTTTACTAACCCATTTTAAAGCTCTTCATGGATATAAGTGAATTGAAAATCTATAACACGGTCGAGAAAACGTTATTCATTCGGTTACCAACTCGATCCAGTAGTCTATTATAAATTGTGAAAGCACTCAATGCATTATCATGCAAGCCAGCATGATGCTTCTTAATGTTGATGAGGGTGACACGGAACTGCATGACGAACAATTTCCCAACGAGATTGTAAAATGCTAAAGCACCTCTTCAAATCTTTGTGGTATGTCTCTTATTTCTTTGCAAACAACTTCTGTGGTAGAGCTCTTGATGATTGGAAATTGTTTTGACAAACGAGGAGTATCTCGGATATATTCCGTCAACTAGATAATAAGTGTGGTAGTACATTGACTTTATGAGTCGAATATGGGCTTCTAACAAGGAGCTCATCGAAGACATCCGATTGGTAGAGCACGTTAATATCATTTTGAGTTACAGGCACCCCGAAGAAACTAAGTCATATTCACGTGTTATATGAGATCACCGCCTCTAAGATAATAATGAGACGACCCTTCCACCCTGAGTATGACCCTTGCCAAGTGGTTTGACAGTTCTTCAATTTTTAGTGCATGTCATCGATGCTTCCGATCTACTAGGAAATCTTCACTGTCTAGTCCTTCTTAAAACTCGAGTGATGTCTGTCTTATTTGGAGCGTGGAGGCAACGGTCACCATGAAGCTCGTACACTTGAGGTGCACCACTTCTTCATGCATTCTAGTGTTGTTGATTCTCCTATCATTGTAATCTCAACACACTGATATGCTGCTGAGCCATACGCCAACATTCGTAGAGCACCGATCATTTTTTATTAGGGAAGAAGTCCCAGCATTCCAGTGGCATCTGCTCTTTTTGCTTTGGTCATAGTTGCAGAGTTTTGTCATGATACAGTTGAATAAGTTTGTGTTCATTTGATATCTCTGACAAAAATCTTGCTCGTTGAAGATAATGCGTTCGATGAAGTAATATTCCATCAAATTTTGTCTCCCTTGACTCCCTCTATCTTAGTTTGGACGGCGGAACCGCTACCTTGTGGTTCATTAGAATCATCAAACCCTACAATCACCATGATTGCGTTATTGACGAAGACATTAACAATTTTGTCATCTTGTTAGTGTTATTGTCGCCTTAGCCTGAAAAATTGTTGAAATCGAAAGGATTCATTGGGAATTGTGAAGAAGCATTTTAAAAAATGATTCACAAATGTTCATCGGACAAGTGTATTGGTAGTTTGATACGTCTGTAGTTATTCAATGCACAGTGACTTCTCAGTATTAATTAAAACACTAAGCTTGTCTTGTTACAAAATTTCATCTCAGCTAGTCACTTACTACATGGATTAGGTTGCCAAACTCCTATTTTACTCTGTTTGATGATAGATTCCCACCAAATTAAATAGAGAAGAAAATCCTTAGCTTTATAAATCAAACTCTCCCTTCCTTTGTTTAGTTCTATCACTTCCTTCTTGTTGGTAAATGTAATATTCTTTGTCCTTGCCATTGAATCATTATAAAATAAGTAAAAATTAATACCATTTTTTTTACGGTATCCTTGGATAAAGTAATTTTGATTTATAGTGAAACTTATAATTCATGGAAATTAGATTTCATTATTTGTAAATCGTAGTGTTTGAGGTTCCTTATGTAGAAATTTAATTATGATAAAAATTTTAAACTTTTATGAGTTATTTGACGGAATCATAGAGTGACACTTATTTTTAAGTGAATTGAAACAAAGAACTTAGGTTTCTAATTTTCCTAATTTTAAAATATTAGAAATTATAAAAAATTTAAGAAACTTATCTAAACACATAAATTTAAGTGATAAAATTCTAAAATACTTAAATTAATTAAATTCCATAATTTCACTTTCGAGAAAATAGCTATAATGATCACTCAAGTTTGTCACAATCAACAATTTGATCACTCAAGTTTATAAAATATCAAAAACGTCACTAAACTTTAACTTTTGTCTATCAATTTGATCACTTTGTCTATCTTAAACATTCTAATTTGTCAAATTTTTTTTATATAGATAAGATTATAAGAAAAATGCATATAACATAAGTGGGAGAAGTATAAAAACCACAATAAAATAAGAAAAATTAATATTCAAGATGGATATAGTGATCAATTTGATAGACAAAGTTAAAGTTCAGTGATCTTTTTGATATTTTTCAAACTTAAATGATCAAATTGTCGATTCTGACAAAGTTTAATGATCATTTGAAATTAATATCATTTCTTTTACAGTGTCCTTGGATAAAGTAATTTTGATTCCTATTGAAATTTACAATTCATGGAAATTAGATTTCATCATTTGTAAATCGTAGTGTTTGATGTTCCTTATGTAGAAATTAATTATGATAAGAATTTCAAACTTTTATGAGTTATTTGACGAAATCATAGAGTGAAACTTATTTTTGAGTGAATTGAAACAAAGAATTTGAATTTCTAATTATCATGATTTTAAAATAGTAGAAATTATAAAATTTTCAAGAAACTTATCTAAACACATAAATTTAAGTGATGAAATTCTAAAATACTGAAATTAATTAAATTCTACAATTTCACTTTTGAAAAAATAGCTATAATGATCATTTAAGTTTGCCACAATCGACAATTTGATCACTGAAGTTTAGAAAATATCAAAAAGATCACTGAACTTTAACTTTTGTCTATCAATTTGATCACTTTGTCTATTTTAAACATTTTAATTTGTCAAATATTTTATTTATATAGATAACATTATGAAAAAAATACATATAACATAAGTGAGAGAAGTATAAAAACCACAATAAAATAAGAAAAATTGATATTCAAGATGAACAAAGTGATCAATTTGATAGATAAAGTTAAACTTCAACAATCTTTTTGATATTTTTTAAACTTCAATAGTCAAATTGTCAATTCTAATAAAATTTAATAATCATCTGAAACATTTTTCCTTCCCTTTTATTCAAACACACCATTATAGAATATAAAATGAGACAAACAAACCAGTTCAGTTTACCATTCACTGTTCTTCTTCTCCTGTGTTTAATTCTCTGTTGGGTTTCAAGTCCAGTAAAGAAGTAAAGTCCTTCTCTTTCTGTCTCTCAAATCCCTCTCTCTCCCTCTCTAAAAATAACCTCCGTTTGAACCGTTCCATCTATATCATCTATCTCCTCCCTTTCAATCTCATCACACTCAACCTCTTTATATCATTACCCTCCCTTTCTTCATTTCTCTTCTCTATCTCTAGGGTTTTGATTTCTCTACTCAGACCCAAAATCATCATCATCTGTTTCTTCAATCTCTTGACTACTGTGTGTGTTATGTCTGTGAGGCCCAACATGTTGCCTCGGGGCTTGGTCTCGAATCTTCAAGACGTGTTGAGTAAAAGGGGTGGTGGTGGTGGTGGTGGTGGTGGTGATTCCACTACTGAGACTTCAACTTCTGAAGCTGTAGCCGAGGACACTGTTGATAGCTCCAAGCCTATTGTTTTGGTCACCAATGGTGATGGGATTGACTCCCCTGGCCTAACTTACCTTGTTGAAGCTTTGGTTAGCCAAGGTCTTTACAATGTCCATGTCTGCGCTCCTCAATCGTGGGTTTTCTCTCCAAAGTTTACTTCTTTAATTTGTTATTCACTGTTCTGTGATTTTCTTATGTTTCGGGATCTAAAGTTTTTGATTGTTTAGTGCATTTTGTGGTTTAGTTTGCTCATTTGGGTAGATGGGTTCTCTGTTAAGGTCGTTCTTTTCTTGTTATTCTTTGTTCTGTGATTATATACTATATTGGGTTCTGAAGTTTTTGATTGTCCAGAGCTTTTGTGGTCTATTTTACTCATTTGGATAGGTGGATTCTCTGTAAAGTTTGCATCTTTGCTTTGCTATTCTGTGTTATCATTGTTATGTGAATGTGGTTTAGCTTGCGCAGGTGGAGGTTTTTGAGTTATTGATTGTATACTGCATTTTGTTGTTTGTTTCCCTTTAGTTATTCCTTGCTTTTGCATTTGTTACTTGTTATTGTTGGTGTGTTCATATGGATAACTGGGAGTCTTTCATTTGTACTATTGAGATTCTTTCAGTGTCTGATATTTGCTTGCTTGCGTTAGGGACAAATCAGTATCAGGTCATTCTGTGACTCTACGTGAAACGGTTTCAGTTAGTTCCACTGAAATAAATGGTGCCACGGCTTATGAAGTTGCAGGTACAACCATATTTCTGTGTTGCTGTTCCCTAAGATTTTGGAATCGGATTAAAAATACATGCCTCTATCTCATTTACATTGAGGAGATATTTTTTCTCCAAATTTATCTTTTGGTGTCATGTTACTCTATTGGTTACTATGCCTGCAGGCATTTGTACTTTTCATGCAATAAAGGGTTTGTAGTTTGTTGCTTGTAGTCAGTGATAGTAATATTGCTTTGCAATTATTTTCTTACTCAGGTACCCCCGTAGATTGTGTCTCATTAGCGTTATCTGGCGCACTGTTTTCTTGGTCAAAGCCTCTGCTGGTTAGCATTAACAAAATGTCCTTTTTAGGCCATATCGAGATTCTATGATTTAGCAAACTGAGATTTTGACACTTATATGGTTTTAGGTGATTAGTGGAATCAACCGGGGATCAAGCTGTGGCCAGCACATGTAAGTTGCAAATTATATGCTTCTAGTATTCTCAATGTCTTCACTTTTGGTAATATTCAATAGCTGATGTTTCCTCTAATTTATACTAGTTGTTATAGTAGATGACACTGTATATCGGCTCTGTTTCTTTTGGTTAGTCCACTAGCAATGTGTAGCCTGTATATATGGATGCTAATGAGTGTGATATGTTAAATTTTTCCAGGCTATACTCGGGTGCTGTTGCTGGATCTAGGGAGGCATTAATAAGTGGAGTACCCTCTTTATCAATATCACTAAATTGGTGAATTTTCAATCTCTTGCAACATGATGCTCAGTTGCTGATTGTATAATACTGTTGATGATTTAATGTTTAATGTTTTGATGATTTAATCTACTGTAGGAAGAAGGATGAAAGTCAAGAAAATGATTTCAAAGATGCAGTTGCTGTTTGTTTACCTCTAATAAGTGCAGCTATTAGAGATATTGAGAAGGGTGTTTACCCGCAGAGCTGCTTTCTGAATGTGGAGATTCCGACATCTCCTTTGTCAAATAAGGTTTGTGTTATCAAACCATAGTCCTGGAAACTTGTCAGATACATCGTTGATTTACTCTTGACCTTTGGTCTCAGTTCTTTAAGGTTCACATACGACTTAGTTTCGGAGAAAAGAAAAGTTTTGAAGGTTTGTGAATCTCTGATTGACTCCATAATAAAACAGTATCAGAGAACTTGTTAAAGTTTGAACAAGAAGACTCATTTCTCCTATATTACACGGTACTTTCGGCAGTGAGTTGGAATATGTGAACATTGCATAAGAGACAATTTTACACCAAGTTTTTGCTCATCATTGTACTTACAACAGTTTAATTTGTAAAATGAGTTACTTAACCCCTTACTTTTGAGATTCTTCTCTTGCATTTTCTATTCCATATTCTTAAGGTAAATGTTTCTCTTGATAGGGTTTCAAATTAACCAAGCAAAGTACGTGGAGATCTACTCCCAGCTGGCAAGCTGTTTCAGCTAATCGTTATCCTGCTGGACATTTTATGAACAGTCAACAAAGCCTTGGTATTCAGCTTGCACAACTTGGTCGAGATGCATCTGCTGCTGTAAGTGACAAAATTTTACTAATAGATGCCAGTTTTGTTCAACCGAACTAAAGGATTATCTGCTGGTTTGCATTCTCTATATTCATATCCTTTCCCCTTTCTCAGGGCGCAGCTCGTCGCGTCACCACACAGAAGAAGAATGTGGAGATTGAGTCAACTGGAGCTGCAGGGAAATCTGATTTTGAACGGGTGAAAAAGTACTTCCGTCTAGAGGTAAGGCATTTGAGGTTACATTGGATAGCTACTGTTTGGAAGAGTTTGATCTGTTGTTGGGATGAGACATGAGGGACAATACAAATTTTAGATCAGCAAATGTGAATATATAGTTCATTATCAAAATTTAACTATTTTATACTTAATCGTCCGTGAAAGCAGGTGGTGCTTGTTTACTGTTTTCTATTCTGTTATCTCCAAATTAATGTGCTGTAAAATAGCGATACTATTCTAATTGACAAAGAAGTACTAAAAGCCTATTCAGGATAGCATATAATTTCCACAATTATATACTATTAATGTGGTGTATTTTACTTTTGCACAGATAAAATATCTATGCTAAGTTCTGCTTCTCATTTGTATGTGTCAGATAATTGGCAATATTTTGTTCCCCTTTCCACTTTTCAACTATATTTTAGGTTACTGTCAATTTCGTGTTGTAAATACTAAACGAGGAGGTTATAAATTATGTGGGCAGTTTATGGAGAAGGACCAGGAAAATATGGATGAGGATCTGGATTTCAGAGCACTTGAAAGCGGATTTGTAAGTCAAAGATTCAGTCTCTGTTTTTCTATTCTCTGTTTCTGAAGGAGTTGAATACATAAGTCCATTCCTGATAAACTTAATTTTTATTATGTTTGCTTCTCTGATTCGTTGAGGTATAAGATGATCCCTGTAGGTGATTGTTCAAACAATAAGAGATTTGGTTCTGGGAAGAGGGTGGGGAATAAAATAGTTTCGTCATGGTTTGCATAATGTTTTTCAGTAGGGATCCATGCCATTTTAATTATCCCAACTTTGAACTAATTACAGACAAGTTATAACTTATAAAAGATGAATCAATAGCATTCAATGCTCATTGGTTTTGTGTAAGATGAAGCTTACCTATCTTCATAAAGTAGTTATACACATCAAGAATAGAATACTTTACATTACATCAAACTCTTCTAGATTGTAGGTTTATTGGGTCATTGTCTTATATCTAGGTATGTCGTAGAGGCATTCCGGATTAATTGCAACAGTGACTGATTCTTTCTTGTACAAACAGGTGTCTGTAACTCCTCTCTCCCTTGCACCAAATCTCGAGTCAGATACTGAAAGAGCTACCTCCGATTGGATCTCATCTGCACTTCAAGAGCAATGATGATGCCTTCCCTGTTCCCTACACGACTTTGTGTACATCTAGAGTTCCAATATTTTTCTTCTTTCAGGATCTGCATGGGATTTGCATTTCCAACATATAACCACCGATTTATCAGTTGGTAATGGTTTCTAGAGTCCTATTTTTATAATTTATTTTCTATAGGCTCCTCATTAGTTGTTTGATTTGGTCACAAAGCAAATGCTTCTTGTAATGCAATGGCATGTTTTAGAAATGCCAGTTTGTCATTTTTTTTGTTTTGTTTTGTTTTGTTTTGTTTTGTTTTGTTTTTGTTTACCAGCACCAGCAGAACATTGCAGGTTGTGTTGTAACTGGATGTGGTTATTTCTCATTGTTATCAATGTTATGTGATAGGATGACTACTTGGTTTGTGGAAATTATAGGAGAAATTTTTCTAGTTCAGAGAATCTTAACCTTTTATTTATTTTATTTTATTTTATTTTTATTTTTAGAAAAAAGAGAATCTTAACCTTGTGTCATTGCTTTTCCAAGGAGCAATTTTATCCAAATTCTTTTTACCCCGATATTTAACGAAAAATAATTACAAAGTTACTCCTTATTTATTAAAGAATCTTTGGCTCGACTTATTGAAGATGTTTCTCACTCCCAAGTGCCATGAATGTTTTTGTCTGAAACAACTTCTGGTCGACTTGGTGGAGTTGGTGCAGCTAACTGTTAATAGAGAGGAAGTCTTTGTACCTCTGATGACAACAATGGAGTCTCGTAACAAGTAAAAATTTAATGGAGCATAGAAATATTTTTAAATGCAAAGGGTCAAGAATACAGTTGCAAAAGTACTACTGATTTAAAATTACAATAAGCAGCAAAACAAGATCAAACTCTTCCCAAGTACTCTAACTATCGAGCAGAACCAAACTTTCAATGTAAGCAAATGCAGAATATCCATAAGAACGTGATATTCCAATACCAGTTTCCTTGATCAGCTTTGTTGCAAGATCATATAGAACTATCTGGCCTGCATCAAATTCATAACCCTTTGCCTGCTGTTTCACAATGAGTTCGTTCTGCATACTGAACCCCAAAGGCAGATCGTCTATTCCCAGAAGCAAAACTGCAGTGGGGATCTTTTTAAAAGACTTTTCTTGCAAAACACATACGTCCAAATGCCTTTGTCTTTGCTGGGAATCAACCGGATTGAGATAGGAGAAGGGAAGGCAAATTGCCTGATCGTAGACTTCAACGCATGTCCAGCATTTGGTGGAAATATAATCTGGCACTGTCAATTCCTCAAATTCTTCAGTCACCGCATCAAAAGACACAAACCAATATTTTTTGGACTTCCTCAAAAGCCAATATGCCAGTCCATTTAAAAATGCACATCCGACACACCAGTCAGGATTGAACATTAACCAAGGAGGAATCACTTCTATCGTTTTCCAAGAGTCGGTACTGAGGCTATAAACCTTAACTTCCATGATACTTCGAACAAACCACTCCATTGTTACCACTTTGTAATCATTAAGCTCCGGGTGGAAGCCAAATGACAGAGAGATTTCATAACTGCTATAACCGCGACAGTCTCGACTGAAACTGCGTTGCGGAAGAGTCCTACATTTCCTAATACACGGGTTCCATATACATATTGGACTACTTGGTCGCGGAACTAGATCTGAAATACAAAGGAGTCCATTGCTAGAACCATATATCCTAAATCTTTCATCTGTCCATAAGTGATGTCTTAACTTCAAGCACTCCTCAAAAGTTTCGGTAGAAAAGAGAGAGTAGCATGCTTGTGTAACTCGCTGGGTTGGGCTCGGGCCGGTAATTATATAGGTATGTGCAAGTTCTGTAACATTCCTCTTAAGATGTGTACTAACAAAACTTGGGCTGCTAATCAAACCACGCCACGACTTGGACACACTTCTAACTCGAAGGAGGGCCTTCAATGGTAATCTTGCTAGGATGTTGACGAGGATTTCTTCAGGGATATAATAACTGACACTACCACTATTACTACTACTCTTCTTCTTACGTTTGTTCCTTCTCATCCCGAATAAAACAATCGAGTGAAATAAAACTCACAAAACCGAAACTAGCTTAAATAGGTTTCACGTAAGATTCAAATGGCTCAGTTGGCTCATGGGTTGTGTGCATTGACGTAAAGAATGGAGCTTGTAATTAACGAATAATTCTTGGTGAAACCCAATTTAAGCTATACAATGTAAACCCAGATTTGAATCAAACTCGGTTTTGGGGTTTTAAGCTATACACAGAAACGTTGAGATTAAATTCATAGCAAAACCGGAAGGTGTAAATTAGGCAACTCGGAACCAATATGGGAAAAGAAAGCAAAACTGGTGGACTTGCCAAAGCTTATAAGAAATTAAGAACTCACACCTGAGCGATTGAGAATCGAGAAGCTCCAAGACTTTTGCGGCGGGGGAGAAGTCAGAACGAGGACGAGGGCCTCAATGAGAGAGAGAGAGATACATAATTTTGTTTTTACGACAATAAATTCGCGATCTATGAGTCAAATATCTTTATTTATTTTGATTTCAAATGTCGTAATTAAGGAGTGCACTTTATTTAGGGCACGTTTGTTACCCAGGACTGTCTAAGTCGGGACTATTTCTTATAACAGTCCCGGACTATACAAGCTACGGACTGTACTGCAGTAATCCCTAACCCAGGTTTGGTACTGCTTTGGACTAAAGAACAGAACAGTCAGAATAGTCCAATCCTACGTTTGATGATGCACCAGACTAAATTTTGTAACTCAAATATTTTGTTGCTATTGCTGTGTATCCGGCAACACCTAATGAAGCCAGCCAGCCTCCAACTGCAGTAAACCATTGATCATATGAACATGAGAAAATAGCGTGAACCAATTTTGTACTCATGGCCTTTAATCTCGACGTCTTTCATGGCCTTCCTCATCACCCCATTTATTATGTTTCCCATCCTTAATGTTTCTGTAATCACCTGCATTTATATATATTTTACCAATTTCAATCAGCATATACAGATACATAGATTCTGATGGGCTAGTCTGTGTAGAGTGTAAATTTCCAGTAAGCAGTTAACTTACATGTTGTGTAAAAAGGTATCCACATGCATATAAATTGATGCAAAATGCAAACCTTAGTAACCAAGTCAAATCATCCAACTAATATCCAAAATCACACAAGCCAAAAAAGTTGACTGAACCAGGGTGAACCAAGCTGAACCAAGCTAGAACTGGAACCTTGATTCTTTATCAAGGTGATTCACCCTGTTGATACTGAACCAGGGTGAACCAAGCTAGAACTGGAACCTTGATTCTTTATCAAGGTGATTCACCTTGATTCAAGGTGAATCAAGGGCTTACTTCTTTATGATATATAAGGTATCCACATGCATATAAATTGATGCAAAATGCAAACCTTAGTAACCAAGTCAAATCATCCAACTAATATCCAAAATCACACAAGCCAAAAAACTAAAAAAGAACATGAATGACATTCAAAGTACTGAAATCAACCAGGCTGAACCAGGGTGAACCAAGCTGAACCAAGCTAGAACTGGAACCTTGATTCTTTATCAAGGTGATTCACCCTGCTGATACCCTGCTGATACTGAACCAGGGTGAACCAAGCTAGAACTGGAACCTTGATTCTTTATCAAGGTGATTCACCTTGATTCAAGGTGAATCATGGGCTTACTTCTTTATGATATAAATGGTAAGGATAAGTAATCACTCCAACACAATGGCTCTCCAAGCTGATCCGGCTGCTGCAACAACCATAAACATATCACAGATAAAAGAACACAATAACATATACACAATAACATATACACACCATGTTGATTAAAAGAGTAATAGTTTACACAAATAAGTCCACCAATTAATACAACAATGGAAACTGAATTCTCAATTAGCATTTTACATGTTAAGAAAGTACAAAAGACATCAATGCTAATCTAGTAGTACAAAATGAGTTCATCCTAGCAAATGGTGGCTTGTCCAACATGTGTAAAGTCAGCAACTCCCCCAAAAGGTTAAAGTCAGAAGCTAGGTAGATCCCCTACGAGCATCAAGCAAAGCTTGTTCAACATATATGGTCATTGCTTCACCACGCAATGACTTGAACACAGAGATACGATGTGGCTCCTTTAAAATGTATTCCACAACCTTAATTTGGTCCTCTAATCGTACGATTTTTGACATGATGTGCAAGCGTATGGAGAAAAATACATACTTGCTCTTCCACTGACACCAACCCATCGTTCTTTATCCTCCCATCTGTGCGCAACAATTCACATAGCAAGCCAAAACACCTTCTATCCATTCTCAGTTCATTCACACACTCAGTGTCACTATTACCTATGATACTATCTAGATAACTCAAACGAGTTTGTTGTCTAATGAATGACCGATTATTTAAGGCCTGTCTTTCAGCACGCCTTCTCCTCAAATTAAAAAACTGTAGCACAAGCATAGTGCAAGCACACATGGTCCGTAGGTGCCATAAATTCACCAATAAGAGCAACAAAATGTGTCTTCGATCCATTATCTAATATTCACAGGAAAATATAAATCAATGAACTACTCACACAAAAAGGAAGAAGAAGACCTAGTTATGAAATTCATAGCTTTGAAATTCATATTCAGCATTTTCAACCATATCTGCAGTAGCATTCTAACCACACTGCTTTTGCATTTAATTTTACTTCCAAAGCTATGAAGTTTCTTAATTGAAATCAGATCAAGCAACCCAGATCAAGAAGTAGACTAGCTATGAAACTCATAAATTCATATCAAATCAAGCTACCCTGACCAAGAATCATTCATCAATCAATCAAATAAACACAACCCATAAACAATTGTCAAGTAAATCGATCTATTTTAACCCATACCAGATCGGTACAAAAAATTCAAGCTGGAGCAAGGATGAAGACGAGAGGGAGAGAGAGAGAGGAGGAGGAGGAGAGAGAGAGAGAGGCAGAACCTGGAATGAGACCAGACGAAGTCTTCTGCAGAGTCGATGAGTGAGAGAGCAGAGCTGTAGTGAGAGAGCAGAGCTGTAGTGAGAGAGCAGAGCAGAGCTGTATGGGACGAAGTCTTCTGCAACGAAGCTTATGGAGTCCCCCCAATTTTGGGGCCGCTCCGTAAGCCGAGAAATGGGGGACGCGGGGACTGCGTAAGCTCATTAAACACAGTCCCGTGTTTTCACCAAACTTGGATCTCGGCTTATTTTTCTGTGTAAGGTACTCCAGTCCAATCCAAACCCAGGTAACAAACGTGCCCTTAGTGTTCTGCATAGTGGTGTGCCGAAGCTATTTTTTTTATTCTAAAATATTCCCTTAAAATTAGAAAAAAGAAAAATTATTAAAAAAATAAAATTAACATTCGTTAAATCGGAACTTCACCTATAGTTTTTAGTATCATCAGGTTACTTATGCGAACAGACTCACTGCTGAATGCTTCTTTATAAGGATATTTTTTCTCCTGATTAATTTTCTTTCTAGGACAAGAAAAGAAAATAGTAAGAAATAAAGAAAAATATGCTTAAATAACTTATCTTTGCCACATTTGGGGCAGGAATCCGCCTTCTAGGAAATCAAATGAGTATGAACGAGTAAGAACAACCCATTTTCTTCCTCCTTCTGGGCCGTAGTCCACCTTTCAGGAGAATTTAATGAGTTTTTTATAAAATAAAAAAAACCAAATTGAAAGAGTTGTAGTGGGAAACCATAACTTATTTATTCCACATGATTACGGACTATAGATCCAGAGCTTCACTATATGGGGGTAAGTTGTTTAGCCACTCATAGTAATAGACATACTTACTTGAAAATAGAGAAGCTCAACAGTTTGCTTCCATTCCATCTCTCGACTCACAAACTCTATGCTCATGCAATTCTACTTTCAGATAGCTCTCTTCTATCCTGAATTTCGATACTTAGAACTAAGACTCAATGCTCTATTTATAGGGAGCAGAACTCAAAATGGAATTGAAACAAAGATTATTAACAGTAGTTCCACTAAGGATAGTGACCATATGCTGATCAGATTTCTGCTTTCCTCCATTGTCTTCTTTTGGAAAATTGATTCCTTCACGATAAGAGATGTTCCTCACTTAATAAAAAGATAATACAACCTCACATGTCTTTACAGGTCATCATATATTTATGAGTTTTCTCTAAGATAAGGTTCTTCAAATTTAATTCTTCTTCTTATTCCATTGTCTTCCATGTCGGTATCAACATACATCTTGTAATGCCTTTATTTCTTGATCTTTTCGAGTCAGTGTGCACATGCAATGGTGGAATCTATTTCCTTTTCTTAAAGGCAACAAACAGATAACTGGTTACAGCCTCTGGGTGGTCATATGCAGTGATTATTATTTTCTCTCCTGATGCAAGAACAGTAATCTCTTGATCTTCTTCGACTATTTTCTTGACGTACTCCAATGTCATTGCTTTCATCCATAGAATACTAGAATTTGGAGCTCCATTATAACCAACACAAGTTGGTTCTAGGTACTACCCTTGAATAATCCTGACATCGTGATATGGAGAAATATACTTAGTTTCTCCATTAGATTTTTGCACCCATTCTGGAGGTGTAGATCTGAACTTGAGTCTGAGAATGCAATTGAACTTTCTTACATTCTTGACTCTATTGCAGATGATAACTGACAATCCCTTGAGATCATCATTAGTTTTTGTCCAAAAATTATGAACAAAGCCATTTTCAACCAGCAACAGTTTATGTTCTTGTGGATGTTCACTTTGAACATTCACCACATATCTTCCTAGGAATGGTCCTGGAACTATGAAAAGTGTATCAGGGAGAATTGATCTGGGTGAATGTTTTCCAATGGTGTTATGGAATTTGAACCATTTTGTCTCTTTTAATGTCCGAATAAGTACCTTTGCACTTTCAGGGGTTCTGATGTACAACACTACAGGTTCATTAACAACACTTTGTTGTTTTTTTCTTTTGGCTCAGCTCTTCGGCTAAGGCATTCATGGTCTCTACCATAAGCCTTTTATCTTACTCATGGAAGGAAAATTTTAAATTGTCTAGCAAAATCTTCTGGTGAAATGCTAGACCTAGGTTAGTTTGGAAAACTGATTCAGAGAAGATATTCAGTTGATAATTGAATATATTTACAAACCCTATAGGAAAAGTTCTGCTTTTTGACAAAGCAGCAGCCATCAACGGTTTTGATCAGCTTTTACAGTCTGTCGTTTGAGATGGGTTAGCCAATCTTTTCCCCTAAAATTGGTAAGTTAATGCTGGTCTTTTATGACACAGCAAAAAAACTCTTAAGAATCTTTTCAATAGACTCTTCTTGTTGTTCAGGTTCTTTTTCTGGCCTCATGCTTCCGGGGTTTCAACCTTCGTCGTCTTTTTCACTCATTCAGAATATTGTCATTTCTCTTGTCAAAGCGTGTAGAAGATAATTCTTGTTACCTAAAATTAATTCAACATCATAATCATATGAGTTAAGAAATAATTGTCAATTTTCTAATCTCCCCTATCAGCAACTTTATCAAGTTTAAAAATTTTGAAAATTTTCACTTTGGCGCAATCTGTTCTCACTGTGAATGGTTTTTCTAAAAAGGCGGGAGAACTTTTAATTGTTTTTTGATTGCCAGAATTTCTTTTTCCCATGTGGGATAATTCTGTTATGCAGAATTGAACTTTCCACTGCAGAATTTTAAAATCTTCTCATTGTTAGTGCTTGGTGCTCTTGCTAGCATTACACCTACCCAGAAGTTATCACTAGCATCTATTTGAAGAATGATCTCATCATTTTCTTCAGGTTGATGTAGTGGAGGCAAATTCTTGCACAGTTATTTGATTTGCCTGACAATCTTTTCGTTATCTTCTATAAATTTTCAAGCTCTTTTTGAGCTCGTTTTGGGGGACAATATTGTTGTTAATCTAAAAATCTTAGGAAGGAAATCTCTTCTATAGTTTATGACTCCTAAAAATCTCTGTAGACTTTTAGCGTTAGGAATTTTGTCTTGGAACTTCCAGACCTTTTCTAAGATATGAGGTTGAAGCTTGATAACCTCATTTCTTTTGTTGATCCCTAAGAAATCAATTTCAGCTAGGATGAGAAAGACTTTATTTTCTCCTAGAATGATTCCATGCTGAACTATGAGCTTATGCTGGACTACTTCAAATAGATGATTCATGTATTATTCCTTGTTCTTTGAGAACACTAATATATTGTTGATATAGACGATACAAAATTCTGCCACTTGCTTGAATATATTATCCATTTTTCTCTGAAAGATGGAGGGAGCTTGTTTTAGCCCAAAAAACATTACTAGTCATTCGTAGTGTCCATGTGGATTTCTGAAGATAGTAAGGGGAACGCTGTCAGAATGTATTTTAACTTGCCAGAATTCTGATTTAGCATCGAATTTTGAAAACACTTTAGCTCCTTTGAGCATGGTTATTAGAACTCTTGTCTGTGCTATCTGATAACCGTCTTTTATGGTTTTCTTATTGACATCTCTATAGTTTATCATCATTCTTACTTTTTCGCGAACTTCTTTGGCATAATTTCTGACATAGAAAGTTGGAGATTATGCTCATGGATGAAGGTTGTTTCTTCATCTTCTTCTTTTTTGTCCTCTGACGATTCTTCTACAAACAATTCTTCTTGTTGCTTGTATTGCAATATTGTTTTGAATTTTGGTGTATATTCACCACTATTCTACTGTGATCTCTGATATTGCTCTGTAAATTCTGGACCAACAACACTTTTAGCTTCTTTTAGCCGCTATGTCCAAAGATTTTGTCATTCTTTTCGAAGCCTACTAATTTCACTTTCGGCTTCTGGATGAAAGTTTGTTGTAGAAGAAAATCATTGCCAATTAGTATATCTGAGTCTTGGCCTTCTGATTGCCAAATATCTTCAATTACAAAAGTTCCTCCTCCCATTGAGATTTGAACCCTTTTGGCAACTGTATTCATGGAAATTCTTCTTCCTTTTACAGTTTTTCCAATTGCACTCCTTTTTGGATTAGTTGTCCAGAGCTCTTTTGGTATAGCAAAAAAGTTTGCTATACTGAAACCAGAACTGTTATCTACAAAGGCATGTAGATGATATTTCTTGTATCTTAGAAATTTTAACCTAATTTTCATGTAGTTGCTGAATCTACTTATACAAAACAGTCGCAGCTTTGCACAAATTTTGTTTCGAAGAACTTTCTTTTTCTACACTTTCTGTAAAAGGACTACATTGTTCTTCTTCACAAACTGGACTTTATGCGGATACTACATTTTCTTTCCAGTAGTAGTATCAAACGTTATTCTTTCTAGATCTCTTTTTAGAATTTTTTGTCTCTGATTTATTGAACCATTTTTTGTTTTTCTTCTTGCTTCAGCTAGGAAATATTCTTTGTGATACATTTTTTTCGACGCTTCACAAAACATGAAAATACCATCTTTCTCATAGTAATGATAGTAGTAAAAGACAAATGATTCAGGATTGACTTTGTAAGAAGAAATATTTTCTTCTTCAATGCCTTCTTCCAAATTTTTTATTTCAAGGAGATAAATCTCTCTAGGTTTATATTCCTCCTCAAAATCTATTTCCGATTCTATTGACGATTCATCTTCTGTCCAGGTTGAATAGACATATATATCGTCTTCTTCTTTTGAATAGACTACCTTGTAGCCTTTCTTGTTGGCCATCTCTATGGCTCTTTCAAATTCCCTAAGAAGATATTTTGAACTTCTCTTTTCTTTCTTAAGACATTCGTTACATAATGTCCTTCGACCTTGCATAACCAATATTTGCATGTTTTCTTCTTTTTTGTTTCTTGAGGGAATCATTTCTTCTTGAAAAATCTATTTCTTGGATTTTTTTGTCTCTTTTGTAACTTGAGCTTTTCTTGAATCTCTAATTCTTCCCTTCATTTCCTTTGAAACGTTTTTAAAAATGCTTCATTTTCTACCTATTTTCATCACATCCCTAGTTGGTTGGAACATCTTCCATCCTGGTGCAGAAATTATCAATTCCATTAAGCTGCTTCTTAGCAGTTTTTGCCCTAGTGTTGGTTTTACATTGTTCGTGTATTAACTTTATGATTCTTTTCGCGACTCCTCCAACAGAAAACCTCTCTAGAAATTTTTCTTCTATGCTTTCTCTCATAGCTATCCTCTAAGGTTCAAGGAGATTTCTATGTAGGAGATGTTCAAGTCAACATTTTTCGACTCTCCTATCGTGTAGTAGTATTCTTAGAATTCATTCAGATCTTCCTCAAAATACTTCATATTGCATATTTTGAAAGCATATATGTTGGTTTTGCTAACTCTCTAGCTCCGTTTCCAACATATGAGATATCTTCACAGAATTGTTCATAGATTGGAGTTGCAAAAGTATATGGCAACTTGTTAGCCCTTATTCTCTCCAACCATGCATTTCCTCTGAAAGTTTCTTTGAAGGCAAAATAGAACTTTTTTTTCATTCCTAATAGGGTTGATTCATAGATTATTTGCAAGTCTCATGCTTTAAACTTTTCATAGGTAGTACAAGATACCGTGAATGGGCTAGCAACCCATTCATTTATGGATTTATTCTTATCTAAAGATTTGTCTAGATCAAGTCATACCCCAAATTGCGTAATTGACACATTTGGTGTATTATCATACGGAACGAATTTTCGGGAACTTTTTTTCCCCTTCTTTCCACTAGGACCTTTTCTGTGTGGACGTTTGGTATTTTCACCAATTTTGATGATGGTGATTTCTGAAGGCCCTCCTTCTTCCATTGTCACTTCTTCATAAGGAAAGATTTTTCTTTCCTTTTTAAATGTGAAACTTTCGATCTTTTTGATCAATTGTTCCAGACGAGATGGATCTTTACACTCTTTTTCTTCCTCATAAAGCTTAAAGAGTTTTTTTGATTTTGAGTTTTCAAATTTTTGCATACTAATGTCTCTTTCTAATTTAACATATAAATCTTCTTCCATTACTGGATTAGTTTCTTCTCTTATTGAAATTTTGGTACCTCTAGTACCATTTTCCCTGGTAGAGCTACATCTTCTAAAAGATCTCAAGCTTTCACCTCTGAAGCTTTCGAGGGATACATCACTATTTCTGTGTCCTTCGAATTTAAGGTTAATGTCTCCAGTTCTTCTATTTTCGTAGACCGCTGCCTTCACACTTTTTGACTTTTCTTTAGGGCTAGACAGTTTCAACTCTAGTGAAAATGTTACCTTATCCCATGTAACCTTGTGAGTTTGCTCTGAATGATTTTTGAAATTTGTAAGGAATCCAGTAGTAAGACATGGGATATTTGTTATCTTGGTCTTTTGTTCTACTATTGTGATCATCAGTTTATAGTAGATTTTATAAACTACAAAAAGCTCTTGCATACCTTCTTTCATTTAGGTGCCATCTGTTTTGACTCTCAGTCATAAACAGTGAGCTGCATTAATCAGGCTAGTTGAAAAGTTTGGGAAGCAGTTGAAATATGCAACTTGATTACATAGCGATGCTTGGAGGGTTCCTGGTAGATTTTTCTGGAAAACAATAAGTCTATTATCCTGTATGACACATAAAACTGAACATCTTATGTCTTCTCTGGTAAGTAATTTTATGCCAATTTAGACTGCTCCAATGTGAATAAATTTAAAGTTCCTTTTTTTTTTGGAATTAGCAACCTCTTCAAGTGTTACCAGAATGAGATATGTTTCTTCTGTTGTTGCCGGAGTGGTGAATTCAAGGATTTTGAACTGATGGCTATCTAACATGTCAAAATTATCTCTTTTGTAGATCTGATTGAATTCAAACTTCGGGATCAAAGTATTTCGAACGTTATATTTAATTTCATTGAATTCAAATTCTTCAGAATTCAACAGCTGTACCGCTTTCTTCTTGAAGATACTTAACATATTTATGTTATGAATATCTTTAATTTTAGATTCTCGAAATCTGATACTTGACATATTTGTTGAGGAATCTAGAAGAAATGGTTTTGGTGATTGGTTCCCTTTTGGAACTTGTAGTGGTTTAAGTCATTAGTTTTCCTAATGACTGTTCGAGGTAGACTGTTGCTTGATTTTTTATGTTCTCGAACTATCCTTTGAACATAGTCAATGATCTTCATCTGTTGAAGATTTAGTCCTTCAATTTTACTATTAACCTTTGTTAATAGATCTTTCTTGTACTACAGATGATTTTGGATGTAATCCATTATAGTTTCCAATTTCTGTAATTGAATACTAATTGCTGAAAGAATTTCTAGATACTCTTTGTATCTAGAGATATCTGATAAAGATTCTTGATGCCTTCCATCAGAAAGATCTAATAGAGAATCTAGTTTCTCTATTATTTTCTCATACGTCGTTCCCATATTTGGGAATTTGAGTTATAGCAAGCTCTGATACCAGTAAACTGCGGATCTAACCAACAAGCTCAGATAAATAATTTATGTAAATATTGTTCAAATTTAGCTTTATCTTTTAGACAACCAGCTAAAAAGGCTTACTTTAAAATAATTTTTCTTTCAACTCTTGTTTTATCGTGAGGAGGAACTTCCCTTCTCAATTTTTCTAAAAGTCTGATTTTTTTTGTTTGCAATTAAAGTCTTGAACAAATTTAAGTTTTCTACCTAAATGGCGAGTGCTTCGAAAATGAGAAATTATTATGGTAAGAGATAACTGTTTACTTTCGAGTATTGAGGATAGATTTTCAAGTGCAAGTGTTAGTATTGAGGATAACTGTTTACAAATTATGGGCCCACTATATTTTCAAAAAGAAAAACACTGGGATAAATTAATAGTACACCTTACTATTCACTATTCGCTATTCACTGTTCATTAGGAACTTGGTGATCTTTTTGTCTCTCCGCACATTTCTGCTCAGCACACGGCAAAACTACTCGTAATGAACCTATATAAATGGAAAATTTTATTTAAATAGTAACTCAAGGTTGGCAAATAATACGTTTTGGTTACTTTAAAATTGTTAAATATCAATTTGGTAATCTATATTTTACTCTTTCATTCATATTGGTCACTTCGATCAGTTTGTACGTCAAAAACACACAAGCTAAAGCTAATAAACTAACCTATATCCCCTTTATAAAGAACAAAATGTGATTTTTTTTAACGTCTAAAACGGATGGAGTGACCAATCTAAATGACAAGATAAAATACAAATAACTAAATTGATATTTGACATTGTTTACTTACCAAAGCGCCTTAGAGCAAGCTCAACAATTATGTTAAACCAAATTGTCAATTTTGAATTTTGACATATGATGTGGCGAATGACAAAATGGTTAACTTTTTCCTCCAACAGATAGGCCAAAACTTCATAATTCTTTATTAATATCAAAAGCAAAAGCCTATAGAACATCTCAAACCCAGAAAAGCATGAAGAACATCCAAACCCAGAAAATACAAGAGCCCGAATTTGCTGCACTCTTCTATTGAGATAATGTTTTCTCTCTATCTATCTCACAACTTCCCTACAAAACACAACCCAACAATTAAACATATCAGATGACCAAAGAAGAACCCCAGCTCCAATAAAATCTCACAATCATCAACGTTTGGATTCTACAGAGGAAGCAAAAGAAAACCCAAAACAAATTACAGAAGAGATGATTTCCCCCCCTTAGTTACTAGACCTCCAAACCCACGGTCATCTTTCTACCTGTCCAAGCACAACCATATTCACCCTCTGCAGCACATGTGAGATTAGTTGCATCGTGAAAGAAAAGAGAGAGGAATCGATAGCAATCAACTTGTGCATCTGTTAAAAGTAGAGGAAGAGAAAGAGAGGGAGAGATAATGAAGAGAGTAGAAGAAAAATAAAGAAATCAATTGGCGGATTGGTTTGTCTCTGTCAAATTTGGCAGTAGACTGTCAAGTTGCCCATCCACGTATTGTCCAGGTGGTTTTGGCAGATCTGTTGGGTTGCTCCTCATCTCCCATTTGTTATCGGTGCAACTCCCCATGTTGGATTTGGCAGATCTGTTGGGGATGCTCTTAGAGCATCTCCAGCGGTTATGCCAAAAACCAGTTGGAGACTCAAATGGCAAGTTTTGGCAGTTTTGAAGCTTTCCAACCGATGTGTCAAAACCCAAGTGAAGCTTATGTGGATAACAGATCAAAACTCATCTGCCAATTTTGGCATATCAAAATTTATTTACCAAATGTTTTCATTAGTATTGTTTCTCCATCTTCCTTCTATGTCTTTGCTTCGTCTTTCGACTCTTATCCTCTCAGTATTCACTTACATCAAATTGAAGAACAATAGAACATACCTAAAGAGAAATCCAGTATTAACAAACCATCAAGAACCCAAATAGTCAAATATAAGATCAGATCCTATTTTCTCCGAAACTTAGAAGATAGATAAGACGAATTTTAACTGGTATTGACATTAATGACATACATGCTTGGAACAAACAAGTAGAAAAAGGAAGGGGATCAATGCTCCATCTCGAAGTCTGAGTATTGAATGGCGGAGGGAATAGATGATGAATAATTTGGCTGGGTTCATCTGTGAATAGGATGAACTGAATAAAATATGAATAGAGAGGTAGATAGAGAGAAGAACCATCAAGGAGAAAGATAAGAAGAGAGAGAATCAATTATTAAATAATGATATTTTTAATTAAATAATATATTTAGTTGTCAAATGGGTTGGAGGAGGTAAATTTTCAAAATAACCAAATGCTTACTCCTTTGTCAAAATTTAAATTTGACCATTTGTGTTTGACATACGGCTGAGGTTGCTCTTAACTGTCAAACTCAAAGATAATAAGATGGACCTTTGATCAAACTTGCGACTTTAAAAGTAATGTGCGAGGTTAACACAATACTAAATATACATTGCTTCGATATTACTGTGTGTATAATAATGTAAAATCAAATTTACTCTGCATTTAATCTTCAAATACAATATAATCCTTGTGTATTTCATAAATTATTTACACCCACAATGGAACATTCATGCCATACTTATTATACATAACCTCAACAGTGAATTGAGTCTGGCCAAATGTACGTTAGAAACATAATTGAGTAAAACCAGACTTTCTACGTAAGTCATTACAAATGGAGACTCATTTCTCGGCATGGCCAAATTCTTGATTCCTGTTTCACGAGCTTCTTTGGTGTCATAATTCACCAAAGCTGCTTCTGTGTACACTAGTATAAAAAGTCCATCAAATAACACACATGCGTCGTCATCTAAATCATTTATATCTGTTATCTACAAATTTGTCGGCTGAAATAAACTCGGACAATAGAAAATTTTTGACATTAGAAAGACACTTAGATGACAGTAAAAAATGATTTGTCGTCTAAGTCGATTGCCAAATAGATTTCATTTTTAAACATAACTAGTTACACGACAGAAATAAGAATTTTTAGTCATCTGAAGTGTAACTCAGATGACAGAAGTTAAAAAAAATTAGTCATCTGAAATGTTGCTCAAATGGCAAAAAATAAATTATGTCATCTAACTTAATCGAAGAATGACAATCTTCTTTAACTTAAAGTTCATTCAGACGACAAAAGTCAAAAACCTGCTGGAGTTTAGATGTAACAACAGATTATTAATGTTACAACATAAAATCTGTTGATTGAACAATTAGCAAACAACCTTATTTGTTTCAACATTTTGTGTTGTATGAATATAACTAAAACTAAAGACAGACTTTGGGCAGTTTTTGTTGTTTCTACATAGATTATACAATAAACTTCCAAACAACTTTCATTCATAAACACCAAAACTACAACGTTTTCAAGTACTGGGTATTGGGATCTTCATTCAAACTAAAACAACTAGCAATATACATGTTCAAGAAAAACCATAAACCAAATACATGACACTATACCAGATGATTATTTAGTTTCAGTCTCTGAACCCATGGCAGCCGCCGCCACCCAAATCCAAAGCTGCACAGCAGATTTCACTAGGGAACCACAACCACCAACACTGCAGCTTTCGGACATGTATTTTGTAACATGAGAAACAATGTGAAACTTTTAAGCACCAGAAATTCAAAATACATTAAAGAGGACAGAGATTAATACAAAAAAATGAATAATGAAGTTTAGAGTGAATGTACTTACACGTTTTAAGTGATAAGGCAATCTCAAAATAACATGCTCAATTGTAATTGGATTCATCAATTGTCCCGCAATAACTTTTGTAGCCTAAATACAAACATAGCAAAAGTCAATTCACAAACCTGTAACCAACCCTTTAGAGCATCTCCAACAATTTTTGTATAAAATCTCTATTATACAAGACTAAAACACAAAATTTCTATAATTATTTGGGGTCAACTCCAACAGCTCTTATATTCTTTTCTTAAAAAATAAATACTAATCTCTATAATTTAATGAACATAGAGATATTTCTCAAATCAAGTCAATAAATTGTAGGCGAGAGAGAAAAATTGATGTGTTTTTGTTTATATTTTGAGGAGAGAATGTTAAATTGTGTAGGTGAGCAATAAATTTTAAAGATTTTTAGATGGTTATACAAATTTTGAGTTTTCTATAGATATAGGGATTCTCTCTCTTCTTTATTCATTTTCTATAGGATACAAAACAGTTTACAAGAGCTGTTCGAGCCAAAAAGATGTGTTTTTTCAATAAAAATAACAATTCTTATGTTTTTACAAGAGCTGTTGGAAATGTTTTTATGCTACTAATAAAACCACAAATAAGATTAGAATTTGAACAATGACTACATCATTAGAGCATCTCCAACAGTTCTTGTATAAAATCTTTATTATACAAGACTAAAACATAAAATTTCTATAATTGTTTGTGGTCAACTCCAACAGCTCTTTTATTTTATTCTTAAAAAATAAATGTTAATCTCTATAATTTAATGAACATAGGGATATTTCTCAAATCAAGTCAATAAATTGTAGGAAAGAGAGAAAATTGATGTGTTTTTGTTTATATTTCGAGGAGAGAAGATTGAATTGTGTAGGTGAGCAATAAATTTTAGAGATTTTTAGATGGTTATACAAATTTTGAGTTTTCTATAAATATAAGGATTCTCTATCTTCTTTATTCATTTTCTTTAGGATACAAGACAGTTTACAAGAGCTGTTGGAGTCAAAAAGATATATTTTTTCAATAAAATAACAATTCTTATGTTTTTACGAGAACTGTTGGAGATGCTCTTACACCTAAATGATGAATTTTTCGTAACTTAGAGTCTTAGGTTTTCCATACTCCAAAACATAATGCATCATGTTTAATAAGAACAATAATATATATGTATTTGCGTAGCTACAACACGTAAGATCCACTTCACTTCTCACAAACCAACAAGAGATTGCTGGGCTTCAAGTCTTTATGCACCAAGAGATTGCTGGGCTTCAAGTCTTTATGCATCACATTTGCTGAATGTGTATACACCAAACAACGTAAATGAAAACCCTAGCAACAATACAAGCATCTATACAACCTAATCGACTTCTTGATAAAAACAATAAAAGCAAGTATCATCAACATTCTACCAATGATCAACTTTAAGGTAAAAGCATACACCAACAAAATTGAGGCAATGAAACGGAGCATATTAGTAGCAGAAACATTGCAATTAAACCAATTATGTACAGATTGAACATAGCAAATCTTTTGATGATAAATAGATGATCATAACGCATTCAACATAGACAAAAACAATACAAGCAAGAGAGATTGACAAATCACGAAGAGAAAAAAAAAGAAAATGGAAACTTTGAAACCCTGTACCTTTTTTTCTCGATCATTTCCACAATCAGGTCGAGCCTCCTTCTCTCTACAATTCAAAGTTTGCATTCCAAGTACAAACTTCTTTAACTGCCATTCTCTCAAAAAAATTCAAAGAGCACACCTCAAACAACTGACCTTCCAATAAAGATCCACAAACGCAGTCCCGATAGTCAACTGAATCTCACTCCTAACAACATGCCCATGTCAACCAGAAGTAGGACCAAATTGAGAGTAAACAGTATAAACAAAGAAGGATCTGTGAATAAGAAATACAAGTTTCTTATATTCATAGGAATCAATGAGACAATGGCAAAGCCTTTCCTGCTATCAGTTAGCATAGATCACACACATGTATATCCCCTACCACAAGTTCGAAAGCTGACGCAGCACATCACTCAAATATTGAACGAGTATTACAAGATCAATAACATAGGAAATTTATGTCATATAGTGATACTTACCTTTGTACAGTTCCTCGTCCATGACTGCCTATTACTAGTAATTCGATGTCGAGTTTCTCCACTGTTTCACAAATTGCCTTACTAGGATCACTAACCACTGTTATTGTCACTGCCTCAATCTGTACCAAGAAAAGACTAGAACTTTACTTGGCTAATAGAGTATAAAAAAGAAAATAACAAGTGAATTAACATAAACTGTTGTTCACCCCATGGTTGGCGCATATGTGTTTAGCTTTGTCTAGCAAAACCATAGGCACCTTCTTGTGGTTCTCTTGTATAGCTGCTACCAACTCAGGAACCAAATCAAATTACTGCATTTTGAACAATCAAATTAAGACCCAAATAACCATATCACATATATATCAAATTCATAATCCAAATTCGAAGTAAAAGAACCCAATTCAGCATGAGATACCTTGAACTCAAAGATCCTCAAATTCAAATTCATACATCCCAAATATCCAATTATATAATTGAATTGAAAACAATAACCCTGAAACACAAATTTCATATTTCAAAATTCAATTAGCCCCTTATATCCACAGATTCTACACACGCACACGCACACGGACCCCCCCCCCCCCCCCCCCCCCACACACACACACACTGGAATTACAGTAGTAAAATCAAAACCAAAATCATGGAAGTCGGAATCTTCAACTCACCTTCAATTTTGACCCAAGATGAGCACGAGAAAATAACAGCCTACAAAGTCAGAGAGCATGTCGAATCATGCATGATTCTCAGTCTCGACTCCGGCTCTGGCTCCACCATACGCCACGCCCTCGACCAAAATCGACGAGCTCCTTCACCTCCCTCAACACCCACAACCTCGCCACCTCCCTCGTCATCCCACTCTTTGACGTCGACTCCCACCCCGTCCTCGATCTCACTATTGATGGCGCCGACGAGGTCGAACCCAGTCTCAACCTCGTTAGGGGCCGCTGCGGCTCCCTCTTCAGGCTGACGTCTTCCTGGGGTCGTTTTTTCTATTGAGGACCGTCGATTTGGGAAGAGAGGGAATCATTTCGGAGAAGGGCGAGATGCAACTCGCAGGAGTGAGAAATAAAGGAAGAGGCGAGGTTTAGCCATCTGATTTAGGGGAGAGAGAGAGAGAGAGAAAGGCGGGTACGAGGGTTTGAGACCGAGTGATTAAGTGAAGGAGTGTATCTAAACGCGTCAACTAATAAGTCAATATTACGAATAATATGTCAAGTTTATTTATTTTTATTATTTTTTATGGTTAGGGTTTAGGGTTTTTATCATTTTTTTGCATGGTGAGATAGATATGAACTCCACGATAATGTATGTGAGGTTTTTGTGTTCAACAAATTATTTTGGACGGAACGACAAATCAAGTTTTATTTACAAGGCCATATGGTCAGAATGATTTGATACACATATCGAAGTCAAATTCAAATTTTTTTATACCGTGCTTAGATTAGTTTGATCATCTCATCTGACAGTCATATTTGCCAATTGATTACTTGTTAGTGATTTAGTTTCATAAAAGTTTGTTTTTTTCTATATAACCAATTAACAATGTAATAACATTAGTAGTCATATCCGGAAATTAAGAAATAAGAGAAACCGAAATCATGTATTGAGAACTGTGACCATGTACATATGTCAACCTCATGGTTAAAGAGATCTCGCAAAAAAATTAGCCTCATTGGATTTTGTTTAGATCCTGGTCAATGAGGTCAAACATTACCAAAAGACTAAAATAATCTTTTGAATATTTTTGCTCATTCTTCTATGGGAAGACTAGTTAAATCAACTTTTGTTGTCATTTTTTTTGACATGGTAAGATTATATGAACCCCACAAGCATTCATGTATAGAACTTGGTCCTCGAAATAGTTGTTTATGGAGTCACAAATTGAGGTTTACTCTAGAATACCTTGGATAATCAATAGGGAGACACATAGATCGAGCTTCAATTCAAGTTGAAAAGTTCTAATTTTTTAACAGGGTACTTGCATTATTCATATCATCACATCCAACGGTCAAGTTTGAGAAAATGATTATTCGTTGGCGATTAACTATATGAAAGTTTGTTTTTGAATATAACCTAATAATCACATGAAATAACAAAAATTAGTCATCTAAAGATTTGTTCTCAATTCAGTTAGATGACATAACAAATCTTTTGTCATCTGAAGTTTTCCATCCCAATTCAATAAATGACATAACAAATCTTCTGTCGTCTGAATCTTTTCATCCCAATTAAACAAATGACATAACAAATATTATGTCGTCTGAATCTTTTCATCCCAATTAAACAAATGACATGACAAATCTTCTGTCATTTGATGGTTTTCTTTCCAAATTTAATTAGATGACATAAAAATTATTCTGTCATCTAATAGTTTTCTTTCTAATTTAATCACATGACACAAAGACATCTTTAGTTGTGTGACCATTTTTCATCAAATAATCAGATGAAATACAAAAAACTTCTGTTGTATGATCATTTCTTCCCAAATAATCAGACGACATAATATTTGTATTATATTGTCTAATGAATTTTTTTGAAACTTCATACAACATAGAAAACTATATTATGTCGTGTGATTTCATTCAAACTTTTCAATGTGACATTTTCGGATTTTAAGATACATTCAGACAACAAGTAAATTTTGTTTTGTAGTCTGATGACCCTGGATGGCAGAAAATTGACCTTCTGTCGTCTCATATGTTTTGTCTGATGGACTTTTTCTACTAGTGCTGGTATTTGTTATCATCCCAGTTTCTTTTTCCATTATCATTTCATTATCTATACTAACCCCCAGTAAATTGTAACCTTGTGAAGGATAATGAAATGGAGTCATGGTTTTCCAACGTTTGTTTTCTTGCAGTACCCAAAACTCAGATCTATCCATGTCCTCTTCAGGAGATGAGATCCACTGAAAGAACAAGCAAACCTTTCCCTCAAAAGAGAGAATTAAATGAATTTTTGGTCATTAAAATCATAGTTTGGTGACTTTTTAGTACTTTCTAAAAAATAAGGTGGTTTTTTTAATCAAATGGGTAGTTATAAGTAATTTTTGAGTAATTAACCTTTCGTAAATAACTACATTCAGTCCCTTTAATATATAGTAAACTAGAAAAAAATCCGCACTCGATGTGTGCAAAGCAATGGAAATGAGAGTTTTGGGAGAGTAAACAAATATATATAGCAGTTAGCTTTATTTTTCTGAATTTTATTTTATTTTATTTTTTTTATAAAAATTAGGAACTAATTACTTTTTTTATTATGGGCATTTTGAGAAATTTATACTTCGGTGAAGTTAAAAAAAGGGGTTTGACTTTATTATAGTAAAGATAAAGATTGGGAACTCTAAACAAAAAAGGAAAGAAAAAAAGAAACAAAGAAAAAAAAAAAAACGGACGCATGAAGCATAGTCTTCTGAATTGCATTGGAAAGTAGAAAGAGGCTTGCAGCCCGAAACTCAGTCTCACTGAAACACAGCGTACTAAAAAAGCGAGGCAAAAAATCACACTTAGACCACCAATCCGATCGTTTTCGCTGTTCTCTGAAACGACTCGTTTCCCAAACTCAGTCGCTCTTCAAATCCCTCGTTAGTTCTCAAAATTGCATCAAACGACTCAATCAACAACTCGGTCGCTACTCAGTCAGTCCTATGGTGAGCACCCCCTTTGCTTCAATTTCAATTTCTTCTCACAATTTCGTACTCTTTTGGTACTTATGCATCAGAAACTTGTAGCCTCGAGGGTGAATTATTTGGTCTACTTTCTAATTTAGTCTAATTGATTTCGAGAAATGTAGTTCAATGTAACCGTGCTTGGAAAGTTGCAGTCTTTGCTTTCTGTTTTTGAAAATTTCATGTGCATTTATGTGAAGTTTAACCCTATTATTTACTTGGGTTCTGTTCTGTTGATTTTGTTTTTTGGGGTTTCAGTTTATGTGTTTGAGTTGCATGTGGTGGATTTTCCATGGAGACTGTGTCTGTTGTTGTTGAGGGGAATGATGAAGGGAAGCTTGGAGAGATTGTGGTTGTGAAAAGTAGCTCTTCTTTGTCTTCTCCGCAGCAGATTGCCGATCCTGTTGTATACAAGCTCGTTCGGGTATGTTTTTTTAGCTATTGTGTTGGTGGTAGCAGTTATAAGTGGATACAATTGGAGTTAAAAGTTTGCTCGTTTTGCACTGTTTGCTAACTTTGTTCTTGGTTAATCGGGAAAATGCATGATTAGATAATCAATGGGTGTGCCACGGTAATTTGAGATAGCACAGATTAGTGACTGCTGACACTGTTTCTTCATTGTTGATATTTTTCTTGCGATCTACATTTTCATCTATTAATCAGTAGTCTGTAATTGGATAGCAGGTTGAAGGTGATGGGAGATTAGTGCCAGCAACAGAAGATGAAGTAATGGAGGTTGAGGATCTTCTTGTTGATGAACAGGTTGAATTACCTGTTGTTTTGAACAGTGGAAGTGTTGAGTGCATTACTGATGAATTTTCATCTCAGAAGCCTCAGAAAGAAATCTCAGAAGGTATATATTGCTTTTGCTATCACTACTTACTCTAATTTTCAGTTTATATAATGGATGATCTTGAGTATACCATATATATTGATGTTCTATTTTGTACGCCTTCACTCTAGTGAGCAACTGTTCTTGGATATACCAGATGGATTTTATATGAAAAGTTGTCAAATCATATGAACATGTTTTGTACTTGAACCTGTCTACCACGGTCTTGTTTCTGTGATGGTTTTGTCTGATGAACTGTACATTGCCAGGTCGGTCACCTACAAAGGACACAGAAACTGATGCGCAATTAAGTGCACAATTTGAGGTATTAATTTTCTTTTTGTTAGATATCGATAGTTGAGTATTGTCATGTTTATGCTTATGTATTTGTACTGCCTGCACTGGATGTGATACCTCTTTGACTATTATTTAGTCTGACAAATCTACATAAATGTTTGGACGTGTTCTACTGCTGTGCTTTGCACAATAGTCATTCGGTCCCAAATCAATTGTAATGTGTAAACTCTCGAAAGTTCTTGGACAATTTTTGTGCTTTATTCTAATTGACTTTTTATCTATGACATTTCTCTAGTAGTTTGTATTTTATTTTTCCCAACTGATTTAGTTTCTTGAGTAGCTTGTAAGTAGTTACTTATGATTTTCCATTTCCATGTAATTCTGGAAGTATATACATAGTTTAGCAAAATTAGTTAATAACCTTCTTGGAACCTTCTCAATCTTTAGGTGTAGTACAATGAGGAAATGTTGCAAAAATGTTGGGAAAAGAAGCTCCACTTACCCTGTTGATTCTTTGGACCTTTCTTTTCGATTTATGAATGTAGACAGCCATTATATCAACCAGCATGTAATGTTGTCTGCTATTGATTAGAAGCTACAAACAATTTTTTGCAGGAAACTGTTCCGTCCTCATCGTTGAGTTTTGATGGCAGCCGTATTAATGAATCTGGGAGGAATGAGGGGTGCTCAAAACGTCCAGATGAATCAGTAGAAAGTGGATCGTCAGCTTCAGTCATCTGCACTAGTTCAAAGCTTGATTTTTGTACATCAAATGAGGAGATATGCTTGGACAACCTGTCAACTAAAGAACTTCATGACTTATTTAGAGCAACGTTTGGGCGAGAAACTACTGTTAAGGACAAGCTGTGGCTTAAGAGGAGGATCGCAATGGGATTGACTAATTCTTGTGATGTTTCAACCACAACTTTCACTATTAGAAATAAAAAATTGTTGAAGAAGGGCAAAGATGATAGCTTGCAGAATGCAGAGGATTTGCATGTAGATGGCTCTGATGTTGGAGCCAAAAAAGTTGGCTTCGAAAATTCACCAACTAGCCACAGTAGCCAATTGGAAGATCATCGAGTTGTGTTAGCCAAGAGATCTGAAAACCTTAGTGAAGACGAATATGGCAGCAAGGATCTTGTCATGGAACAGAGAGCTGCAAAGAGAGTTCGTAAGCCCACTAGGCGATACATTGAAGAACTTTCTGAAGTGGAACCAGGAGATCATAGCCAAAAAGTGATTCTTTCAGCTAAGATTGGTGGACATGAAGAACCATCTCTAACATCAAGGCCATTTAGAAACCCCTCTGCCATTGATCGTACTATTGTCACTAGGTTGGATTCTCTTGGTGGATCAGGGGTTCAGGTTCCTTATGTTTCTCGGGTTCGAAGAAGTCGTCCGAGGAAAAACATCATGGCTCTTATGGTATGTAAAACCAATATCATACCAAGGCAATATGAGTTACTTTTTATATTAAGAAGTTATCTCTTCTATTTGATTTAGGGCAGTGATTTTCACACTCCCCTCTTTACATTCCACACTCCCACTACACTTTTATTTTCTGAAGTTCCAATTTTACCCTTTCTCATCTCTCATCTCTCTCTCTCTCTAGTCGATCAGAGATGAACACAAACTTTGAAACCCAGATTCTTACTATCGACATCACTGCCATCATCATGAGCTCAGCACCATCATCAACTTCTTTCTCTTAAATCCGTTTCTCCCTCTTCCTCTCTCTCCCAAACCACATGATCAATAGATTTCCTCTTTTCGAATACCAAAAACCCAAAGCTATTGTGCTTTAAGCTTCCAAGGAGGGGCCTAAAGGCCTCATCCGGAAATCCCCGATGAGATCGTCTTTGAAATAATACTCATGGTTCATTATTGGCTTTGTTAAAATCGGACCCTTAGCTGAAAAAAGAATGCTTCTTGGATTGCAATATGTAATTTTTTTTCTCTCTTTCTTTTTGGTAGATCTGTTTTGTTCTTCCTTTTTCCCTTCTATGTCAATGGAATTGTCTTATGACAAACTCCTGAGCTCAGTTCATCTCTGATCGACTAAAGAAAGATAGAGAGATGAGAAAGGATAAATGTGGAATTTCAAGTGAGGTGGGAGTGTGGATTGTAAAGAGGGGAATGTGAAAATCACTGCCCTTGATTTATCAGCTGACAGCAAAATCTGTTGTTTGATATCATGCTGTGTGCCTTTATTTCTTTGCAAAACTATTCTTTTGCATTTTTTTGAAATTTACTATAATCTATAAACGATAATTTTGATCAAGATACATCATCCTTATACTCCATAACTGAAGTGATTTTGTATCTCAATTGGCAGAAATTCAATCCAAGTGGAATGGATGTGACAGCTGAACTGGTAGAAGAAACCCTTGCTATGCATACTTCTTTACCAGAGAGTGACTGTACCGAGAAAGATTTGAAAGCCAGATCTACTTCTGAACCAATTAAGCCACTGGTAAGATCATCGTTGATTGATTGGATCATAAGATTGTTACGTCTTTAGTTTTTTAGAAAATAGAGCTACTATAATGCCTATGCACTAGTTGATAATATTTAAATTCTCTCATTTGGTGTCAACTTGTCACTTTAACTCTACTGAAGGAGTAAAGTTTTTGGTAAATGGGAAATGATGATTAGTAAGGTGCCAGTGAAAACGGCTATGTACAAAACTAGGAAACTAGTCAGGCTGGCGAGCCTTAGTACTTAGTATATTGGAATGCTGGACAGTTTCTCATATTCATCTACTGCAAGTTTTGAATGGGGATCTTCACTTCTTACTGTTGCTTCAAGTCGATGCGATGTTGAAGGTTTCTAATGAGTGCTTTATATGATTCTTGGTTTGCAAGCTGTTCATATTTGTAAGTTGATTGCACATTGGACACTAAAGCCTTGTATTCAATGCAGTTTGCTGCTGGACCTGACAAAGAGAAGCAGCACTCTGTAATGGGCACATTCGAACACGGGAAAAATGTTGCTTTGAGACAAAGAGATTCATCTGAGGACAATTCAGATGATAATATAGCTGCTATTCCTACAGTAAAAGGTGGGATGCGACGGAAACATCATCGAGCTTGGACTCTTGTTGAAGTTATGAAATTAGTCGAGGGTGTCTCTAAGTGTGGCACTGGCAGATGGTCTGAGATCAAAAGGCTTTCATTTGCATCTTTTTCTTATCGCACTTCTGTTGATCTCAAGGTGTGTATTGGATTTCTGTCAAAAATGGTTGAAGTGATAAATACTTTCTGGTCTTGGCTTTTGCAAATGATGACTATCTCTTCTTTGGGCTTCTAATTTTTATGTGTTTGTCTTGCAGGACAAGTGGAGGAACCTGCTGAAAGCTAGTTTTGCACAAACACCTCCTGATGATGGAGTGAGTATAACATATCTGTTCCTTCTTTGTATATGTTGTTTAGGTTGGAAGCGTTCAACTTCGTACTTTTGTTTTCTGATGCATGTTTCTGTGACCTCTTTGGTTAATGGTAGTTTTGCTGACATCTCACTTATCAAAATGGACATCTTTGATTTTATCTCCTTTACTTTCTACCGTTCCAATTTGCCATTCGTCTTACAGATCTGCTTTTCCTCTTTCTACTAGTACTTGAGAATTTGTTGTTGCCGACCACAGGAACAATAGCTGCTTTAGAGTGGTTGAGAAATTGCTGTTGAGTTGTCTTTCTTTTTTCATTATAATCATTAATTCATTTATTCCTTTGACGTTCTATTCAATTATGGGTTAACTTGGCTTGTTTTGTGGAAACTATGTAGTCACGGAAACATGCTGCTGTGCCAATCCCAGCACCAATATTGTTAAAAGTGAGAGAGCTTGCTGAGATGCACGCCCAGGTACCACCAAATCTAGGGCCAAGCAAGCTGGCTGCCAATGTGCACCGAAGTGTGCATCATACGAGATCAGGCTATTTGTAACATTGTATATATATTTAGTTATGCGGAGTTATAAGGTACTTGAAAAGCTTTTTGCTTTGTTGCAATATACATGCTTGATTCTGGTTTATGGTTTGCAGGCTGTATGTTTCATCTAAATTTAAATACATCTTCTCTTATAATGAGACCTTAATCAATTAGTTGTGATTGTGTGAGTCGGCCGGATTATATAACCACAAGATCGATAAACCAATCGATGTATTTTTGTACTATTTTTTCTTCTTTCTACAAAGGATCGGATTTCGTTGTATTAATTGTAATACCAGTTACTATCTAAAATCGATGACTTAATTTCTAGAATCATGTATCAATAAATTCATCGTCCCCAGTTACAAGTTTGTGGGGGAATTAATAACGTACAGCTAGCTTGTCTTACTTAACTTCTAGATGTTTTATTCGCTTGAATTGGACGTCGTGCATGCCTATGGTGTAATTGGAACTTGGAAGCTTCTTCTTTATTTCCGGACAAGATCCAGGAACTAGTTATTGTAACTTGTACAGATGCATAGTATGTAGACATCAATTGATAGGAAAGCAACAAATTGTAAGGACCATTCAATCGATATTATGTTTAGAAAGCAGAGAAAACTAATATGCTGATGACTATCAATTACATGTCATGTGACGCATAATTTGTTTTACATCATAGATATGAATCATATGATGCGAAAGTGTATGATTGAGGATTGTTAGCTAGGATTTATGAATGGGACATCAAAGGAGTACGTACAGTTCTTAATTGGCCAAACTTGGTAAAAAATTTAAAGCAGAAAAAAATTATTTATGTATAGACAGTATAGTACTCGATCAAACTACAGTACATAAAGATAACATCAATTCACAGGGTACTTAGTTAATTCAATGATCTATCTTACTCTCTAGTTCCCTAATAAGGCCATCGTCACTGCATCCAAAATTGACCATATATAGGAAAGGGGCATTCTAAACTTAAGTGGCTGTTATTCTAAATAAAATAAAAAGAATTATGCTCATGAATACTTGATTATCAACCAAACTATGATTTGTAGAAGAGGTCGATCTTTCCATAGAATTTCGATTATTATATAAACGCGCCGTGCATATATTAAATACTTAACTAAGTAAGTAGCCTGTGAAAATTTGAACAATTACGCGCGTACACCACCTTGTTTGTTTCATCTACTATGATTAGAATTTGATATTTTAAATTTACACAATAATATAGGCACAGTAGTGAAGGGTATTCGGAGTTGATTTGTTACAGCTAATGCAGAAAATAAATGCTGAAAGTAAATATACTTATGAATGCAAGATGTTTAAACTATATGATAAATGAGTCAAGAGGAATGCATTCTACTGCCGTCATTCCATCTATCTAACACATAATTAATCTAATGCATATATCCAATGAATGAAAGTTCTTAAGAATGACTGATCGTTACAACCACATCTTATTACCTGATCTTTATGCCTATGTAAGTTTGTCATAGACCTACCTCACATCTATCCCTCTATTGAACCCATAGTCATGAACCCCAAAATTTACAAAGAAGAAAGCATTAAGTTCTAGAAAAGATTTGAGAATCTACAAGGGTTCACAGGTACACTATAGGCGTGTCCTGCTAGACCGAAGATTTCAATCACCCGACGAAATCGATGTATCACTGTAGAAAATCCAATGGAAGAAATTACAAGCATAAGTGCATGACAACGTCCCAAACTGAATCAAATAGTGCGCCACTACTTCTAGTAGACATTCACATAATCAAATGATTATTACATCACTTAATCACTTATTCACATAAATCAAGATACAAATTGATAGTCTGCATCAGTGTTTAGACTCCAGAAACGACAAAACAAACAACTTAAATATTAGAATTCCAAATGCGCGCGGTCACATAACTATCTAGCTGCATGCCTGCATCTTATTTCTTCCACAAGTTTTTGAAGGTAAAGTTTCTACTGATAGTCACATATTTATGCGTTATTTGATATTTAATTTATTTATTATATTTAGTTTATTGTTATTAATTGAGTATTTTAATTATGTTTATTTGTTTTGTAAGTTTTTGAAGAAAATAAAGAGAAAGGAATTAAAAGGAGTTTTCCTAGTGCAACAAGAAAAGAAATTGGGCTAGCAATTGAAGGAATCCATATTCCTAAATTGGGCTAGATTAATTAGTCTAGCTAGCTAATATATAAGGAGATGAGACATGAAAAATAGGAAAAAAAAATAGAAGAGAAGTCGACATTGAGGGGGAGAAGACGTGAGGAAGGGAAGGAGGAAAAAGAAGAAGGAGCAAGCCAAGTTCTTCCATCTTTCACCATCTCGTTTGTCTTCAATTTCTTTCATGGATTATTCTGGTTTTTCTTTCTATACTATGAGTAACTAAATATTTTGTTAAGGGGCTGTTTTGAAGTCCTGTACATGAAGTTTAGATAATATATACACTTTGACATAATTTTGTTATGTTCTTAGATGAAGTTTCTTTGTTGATTTTATGTTGATGATTTCTATCTTGTATGCTTTGAGTGCACGCTTAGTATGCATGTTTAGGGATCTAAATCTATGAGAATTTGATGCCTGTTGATTGTATTTGATCTTCCTCAATTTCTCTTGAGTAGAAACCGAGCTTTTCGGCTATAAAAAACCCTAAGTCTAGAAAGACACGGCCTTAGTGTACTTGTGAAGCTTTGTAGATTCTCACACCTTTTCTAGATCATAATGCTTATCTCTTAGTAAATCTGAGTCCATGACTTTTGGGTTCTTCGAGAGATAGTCACCGGTGATAAGCGAATCTTCACCGGTGTAATCATAAGGATTAGGTAATAAGTTGTGTTCTAAGCGTAATTGAATCTTCCTGAGAACTTTCATCCATCGTCATAGCATTGTTAGGTTGAGCATAGATTGTTTAGATGGAGTGACAGTGGTGGAGAACATTCCCCTTAACTCTTTTGTTATTTGATTTTCGTCACTTTTTACAAAGCTGATTTCCTGTATTTGTCTGTTTTGTTTATTTTCGTTAGCATAGCAAATCAACTCCGAACTTAATGAAATTTTACTTTATAGTTCGTCACTGTGTTTAGTATGTTCATAATTATTTTCGTAATTTTTAGTTGAGTTTAGGTTAGGTAATTAATTAGGTTAGTGTCTGTAGGTCGAGTTTGTCAGAAAACTGATTTTAGTATTTGTTTGCATCTAATACTTAGTTTCACCAATCTTCAACGGGCAATGACCCCTATTTGAAATACTACTATATTGATAAATATTGCATAATAATAGGGATATCTTTGAGGGTGCAAAAAGTCGTATCAAATTTTGGCGCCGTGTCGCAGGGGATTGATTAATTCTAAGTGTTAAATAGTGTCTTTTGTTTTCAGTTTTGTTTTAATTTTCTTTTTCTTTTGTGTCTAACGGTGGCTACCTGTGTGCAGGAACTCTTGTATGCGGACTAGATATTTTAAGAGTGCTGATTCTCTCATACCTTTGAACCTTGAAATCGAAAGATCAGCAAGACTGAACAGAAAGCAAAAGAGACAAGCTAGCACTAGTGATGGTCCAAGCTCTGAACCGGAACTCGAACTATACATATTCTTTGATTTAGAAGAAGATTTTGAAACACCAACAATGGGAGACCAGAAGATGCTTAAGTATGCTTTCCTACCAGATACTTAAGGAGTCTCTTCAGCTATTGTATTGCCTGACTTGGGCAATTATTCTGTGCCACCATCGCTACTAGCAGCTCTTCCTCACTTTAGGGGAACATATTCTGAAGATCCACAACAAATTATTTCTGACATTGAGAAGTTATCCAAGACTCAGAAGCTTCAAGGTGTGACTCAGGGAATGTTATTGCTTATTTTGTTTCCATTTTCATTGAAGGACGGAGCAAAAACTTGGTATAATTCATTGGCTCCTCAATCTATTCGCACATGGACAGAGATGAGTGCGGCATTCATGAAGGAATACTACTCTGCACAACATACGAAACAATTGAAGAAAGAGATTCATAGTTTTGTGCAGAAAGATGGAGACATGCTTCATGAGGCTTGGGCTCAGTTCAAGGAATTATTGAGGAAGTGCCCACATCATGGTTATGACTTTGAGGACAGGATGACGTTCTTCTATAAAGAGTTGGATCCAGCAAACAAATTGAAGGTTGATTCAGCCAGTGGAGGGATGTTCTTGTACCAAACAGGAGAAGAAGCCTGAGTCACCATGGAAAGGTTAGCTGAAAATTCAAAGCAATTTCACACTAGAGAGCGCACTTTAGCTAGCCGAAAATAAAGTGTATTTGAGGCATCTGTTGATGAGGGTAGGGCTGGCCATAAGATCCGAAAAACCGAAGAACCGATCCGAAAGAACTGGATCCGTACGGTTCGGTTCCGGATCTCTAAAAAAAATTGTGTTTTCTAAAATTCGGTTCCGGATCCGTTACGGTTCCGGTTCGGTTCCGGATCCTGATATCAAAAAACAGTCAGATCCGAAAGAACTGTTTTATAATTAACACAACCCATATATGTCCAACTATATAAATCTAAAATACCCAACACCTACTCTTTTTTTTCTAATTCAATTAATTTCAACTTGTCAAAATTTGTTTAAGCCAATGAAATTTAATTTAATGACTGATATGATGCAAATATGATCTTGATGAATGACATTGTTGATATGTTGATGATCATATGTGATTTAATATGCAAATTATACGTTTTTATATAGATAGATTATATATGCAACTATGTCAAACATAAAGTAAGAGGATTTTGAAGTCCAATTTACAAAAATTTCATTGTTAATTTTTCGGTTTTTTTTTTTCAAATGGATCTTCTACGAGAACCGAGAACCGCAAGAACCGGAACCGGAACCGAACGGTTTCAGTTCCAAACGGTTCCATCCTTAATTTTCACATAACCGGACCGATTGTAAGCAAACGGTTCTGGTTCTGGATCTTAAAATTTTGTATCAGAACCAAACCGAATCCAGGCCTAGATGAGGGGATTGAGAAAAGGATGAAAGCCATGGAAAAGAAGTTAGAGACAATAACTAGCGTCATCAAGAGTCAAACTACATCGTCTGCTACTCCAGCTCAGGTTTGTTCTCTCTGTAACCTCACTGATCATTCTATGAAAACATGTCCCTTTGTTACAGAAGAAGAACAAGTGAATTTCATGCAACAAAGGCAAATGAATGATCCTTTCTCCCAATCATACAATCCGGGATGGAGGAATCACCCTAATTTCAGTTGGGGAGGTAACAACAATGTGTAAAATCCAACAACTCCTCTAGGATTTCCACCTAGGCCTAGACCTGAGGGCCAGCAGCAGCAACAATCAGTTTAACAACCAGCTCCAGCTGCATCAACAACTGACCCAGCAATTCTAAGTTTGTTGAAAAACTTGGCCACCAAACTTGATGGTACTACTAAGTCCATTGAGTTGATAGAGAGACAGATAAGCTAGATGCAAGCACAGATCTCTCAGAGAGTGCCTGGAAAGCTTCCAACCAACACAGTTCAAAATCCAAAAGGTAATCCTGAGGTGAATGCTATATCCTTGAGAAGTGGGAAGACCCTTGATGTTATTCCAGATGCTGAGAAGAGAGCCCAAGAGCGAATGAAACCAGTTTTAGAGCAAGTCATACCATATGAGCCATTGGAGGAGAAATCTGATTCACAAGAAGCACCTGAAAAGAAAAATTCAGAATCTCAAAAGTCATTTAAGGTATCTTTTAATCCTTCTCCCCCAGTTACTTCACATGTTCATTTCCCTCGCAGGTTACAAAAACAGAAGAAGGACATTGAGGAACAAGAAATCTTGGACACTTTCCAGAAAGTTAATGTGAATATTCCATTGCTTGAAGCCATCAAACAAATCCCGAAGTATGCAAAGTTTCTCAAAGAGCTTTGCACATCAAAAAGGAAGTTCACTGGAACTGAAAACCGTGGCGGTAAGTGAGAGAGTGTCTGCAATACTTCAGAGGAAGCTACCACTCAAGATGGGTGATCCTGGATGATTTACCGTCCCGTGCATGATTGGTAACAATAAATTTGCAGGAGCTTTACTTGATTTAGGTGCATATATTAACTTAATGCCATATCTTGTGTATATTACTTTGAACATAGGTGCATTGCAGCCCACAGGTGTTACCATTAAATTAGCTGATAGATCTAACTGTTATCCTAGGGGTTTTGTTGAGGATGTTTTAGTGTAGGTTGGCACGTTGATTTTTCCGGCTGATTTCTTTGTCTTAGAAATAGAGGCAGAGCCTCAACCATTTGAACTACTATTGATTTTTAGTCATCCATTCTTAAGATCTCAAGGACCAAGATTGATTGTTATAGTGGAACTCTTTCCATGAAAGTAGATGAAGAAAAGATTCGCTTCAATATTTTTGAAGCCATGAAGCATCCAGGTGATAATGAAATGTATTCTTGTTGTTCGATTGATACTTTTGATAGCTTTATGCAGGGATACATGAAATATTCATTGGATGAAGACCCCTTGAAAAAAGTGATAGAGGAATCCGGACAAAAAGATGTCTCAGGGGCATCTTTCGACCGGTCAAAAATTCCTAAAGGAATTTTTTGTCCCGTCGAAAAAGGGGCACCAGAGTTAACAGATTCAACGGATCGACCGGTCGAGGAAAATTTTTGACCGGTAGAAAATTCTTCGGAGGCAAACAGGTTGCAAGCGTCGACCAGTCGAGATTTTCCTTTGGAAAATTTTTGACCCGTCGAAAATGATGTCGTTTTTGAGATTGCTTCGGCGGAGGATCTTGCGATGGAAGAGGAATATTATGAAATGAAAGTAGCACTCGAATCCATGCCATATCTTCAAGGTAAGTCTTCTCAAACTCTTCATTTACCTGTTATCACTGACAAACGTGTTCCTTCTTTAGTACAAGCTCCTGAGCTAGAGCTTAAACCGCTACCCGAACATTTGAAGTATGCATTCATTGGTGAAGAAAAAACTTTGCCTGTTATTATTTCTTCAAATCTCTCTAAATTGCAGGAGGAGAAGCTACTTACAGTGCTTAGGGAACATAAGAGTGCAATTGGTTGGACCATTGCGGATATCAAGGAAATATGCCCTACGGTTTGCACTCATCGAATACACCTTGAGGAAGGATCCAAGCCTACAAGAGAGGCTCAGTGATAACTCAACCCACCGATGATGGAAGTGGTTAAGAAAGAGGTTATCAAACTCCTTGATGTAGGTATTATCTATCCTATATCTGACAGTAAATGAGTGAGTCCTGTGCAGGTTGTTCCCAAGAGATCAGGCATCACAGTAGTCAAGAATGATGAGAATGTGATGGTGCCTCAACGAATCCAAATGGGGTGGAGAGTGTGTATTGATTATCGCAAGCTTAATGCTACCACTCGTAAGGACCACTTCCCTCTTCCTTTTATTGATCAAATGATAGAGCGTTTTGCAGGACATGCGTATTATTATTTTTTGGACGGTTACTCTGGCTACAATCAGATTGCCATCCATAAACATGATCAGGATAAGACGACTTTTACACGCCCTTTTGGCACTTTTTCATATAGAAAAATGCCATTTGGATTGTGTAATGCGCCAGCAACATTCCAGCGATGCATGATGAGCATTTTTTCAGACATGGTGGAGAAAATCATTGAGGTATTCATGGATGACTTTTCTGTTTTTGGTGATTCTTACAACCTATATCTGCATAATTTGTCTCTTATTTTAGAACGTTGTGCTAAAATTAACCTCTTGCGTAACTGAGAGAAATGTCATTTTATGGTAGAACAAGGGATAGTTTTAAGGCATGTGATATCCGTCAGAGGGATAGATGTAGATAAGGCCAAAGTTGATATTGTACGTACATTGCCACCTCCCACTACTGTGAGGTTTGAAGTCATTACCACTGTGATCTATGCTAGAGCAACAAGTTAAGTTCTTCACAAGATTCCTGTGCCGGATATTTCTGAGAGCATTGCATTCTGCCATGAAACTCTTGGAAGCTCCTTTTTGTTGGAGGTTGAGGACCTTTATTGCAACTACCTTGTTTTCTTCCTCATTAAGAATCCCCTTGTATACAGTGCCAAAACCACCTGAACTAATCATCTAAGTCTTAATTTAAATTCTAGATGCATGTGATAATCATATATCTTTGGCGAAAAATCAATTGGGACAATGTTGTAATGAATTTGTAACGAAAGATAAACCTACTTGTTGTAAATGCTATATGAGCTACGTTTATAATTAATTAGTTAATTGATCACTAACTAATGTATCTTTGACTGGATCATGAACCCTAACAAGCTCTCAAGGGAAAAGAAGAAGGCCGAGCTAAATGAGTTAGAGGAGATGACACCAACATATACATGCAAGTGCACATGCAAAGAAAACGTCAAGAATGTTGGAAGTCAAAAGTGAAGAAGGAGATCGAAAAGTAACACGTCTAGGCTGTAAGACGTTAAAAAACAAGCGTTTGTTGGGAGGCAACCCAATGGAAGAGTCTACAAACCAGATTTACTTTCTCTTCCCTTATCTCTTTAATTTTGGTTGCTTTTTATATATTTATTAGTTAGATTTTCATAAATCCTATACTTCATGCTTGATTCTATGTTTTACTTTAGTACATTGAGGACAATGTAGAGTTTAAGTGTGGGGGAGGGGTTTACAACTTATTTGAGTCATATATTGTAAAAATCGAGCAGACAATGGAACTTTCCGACGGATGATGCCCTAAAAAAAATTGTTTTGAGTCCTTTTGTTTAACTTAATTAGTGTTTGAAAGAGTCTTTATGATGCCCTGAATTAGTCTCTGATGAGAATTAGACCGAAAAGAATAAACATATGGCGTTACATGAGATTTCTAGTGCTAATTGAGATGTTTTGATTGTCATGATATGTAGTAGATATGGTTTACATAAACATGGTACATATTTCGTATGCTAGAATAAACTTTTAGATCATACGAACCTTAAAGTGAGTTTTTGAACCTACATTACATCCTTTGTTGAGTGAATTTCGTGCATCATAGTCTCAAAAACATTTATATGCCTCGTTTAAATTGCTTGCCATAGATTTTAATGAACTAGAGAATACTATAACTTACTCATGTAGATTTGCAAAGTTTTTAAGTTGATAAATGCTCTGGTTTTGGATATGATTAAAAGTATTTAGGTTTTCCACACTAAACCAAACAGCCATGTATCCTATATGTGTGCACGAGTTGCGACACCTTTAGATAACCTTTTTGAGCCTACATTGAGCATTTATTTCATTGCTATATATCTAAACACTTTAACCTAGTGTAGAATATCTATACCCTTGTTCTAAAGACTTGGTGAGGATTTTTGAAGCTAGCAACATGGAAATGGCGTGAAGATGAAGATTTTGAAGAAAAAGATGTTTGTATGGGGATAGACTTGTTCAAATAGCTTGAAAAAAATGTGTAAATTGCTGAGAATAGAAAAGAAAAGAGAAAAAAAAATTGAGCAAAAAAAAAAGAGTGAAAAGAAAAAAAATCAGAAGCTCTTCAGCAATGTGTTTTAGATGTCAAAGTTTGGATTAATGTCCCCCATATTTGTGGATTTGGAGTGTACCACGAATTGAAGGCCCAAAAATGAAGAAATATGGCATTTGTCCTGTCCGTAAAGCTCAAGAAAAATTTAGAATGAAGTCTGGGCCCAAAATGATGAATTCGGCCCCCGAAATGGAAATCTGACTATGGTGACGTTTTGGAGAAGATGAGACACGAATTTGAGAAGTTTTAAGTGCTAGACTAAGTCTTTGGAACATTTTTGACCACCACATATCTAATTTTCGAATTCCTTAGCCTCAGCCACATCACAACCTATTTAAAGTCCTTTATGATCCTTAAGATGAGTAGCCTTCGATTGGTTGAGTAAATTGCATGAGTAAACATATGGTTTATGTTCATTTGTGCAATTAATTCATTGTATTCATGAGGTTTTCGAATTCCTTAGCCTCAGCCACATTACAACCTTTTTAAAGTCCTTTATGATCCTTAAGATGAGTAGCCTTCGATTGGTTGAGTAAATTGCATGAGTAAACATATGGTTTATGTTCATTTGTGCAAGTAATTCATTGTATTCATGAGATTTTCGATTGAATTCATATATATCTTGAGTGAACCCTTCTTTTCATGAGTGAAAAAGATGATGAGTGCATCCTTGTAAGATTGATTTGAACTTGTTCGAAACATGCATAGCTTAACTTCACCATTGTTTTCCTCCAAATCTTACTTGTTCATGACATGATTATATCTCGATTATCTCTTGAAATCATTGAGAATTCACGTTGAAAATCTTGTGATTCCATCGCCATATACTTTGTAAAATTCTGGAGACAAGGGCTTAGATGTGTTTTTGTCAACTTAGAGTTTTCAACGTTTTAAACATAATAACATGATGATTTGTGGCTTTGAAATGTTGAAATATCTAAGTGTGTTAGTTTTTAGTTTGTACATTTTCCTTTGTTTTTTTTTATTTTTGAGTTTTTCTTTTGTTTAGTATTTGCTAGGGACTAACAAAGTTTAAGGGTGAAAGAATTTGATCTACACATTTTATGTTTGATTATTAATGTAATTCTCTCTACATTTTGCTATGCTATGAGCTTAGTGAATATGTTTCTAACTTACTTTATGTTTTTAGATAGAAGAATAAAGGAGGATGGATAAAAGGAGTAAAATGGAGCTGAAAATGTATTAAGGAGGAAGTTCCTAATTCTAGAGAAGAAATGATCCGAGAAATGGTATTGAAATGGTTACTAAAATGCATGCCCACATGGTGTCAAAAATTGGAAACCAAGTGACGGATGAAATAGATACCAAAATGGTGCAAATGAGGAAGAAGACATTTCTCCTGCGCGAACAAGGAAAGAGCAATATTGTCGAAATTATGGAGATCCTTGGACCGAAGTCATGGAAAATATTTGAAGATTATTTGTACCTGATGTGAAGGCCAAAATATGTTAAAATATATGGTATATTCGGCCAAGGAATCTTGGAGTAAAATGAATGCAAGATTTGAAGATATCAAGATTTCCTACTCTTTGTAAAAGAAGAAAATCTGAGCTGCTAGGTCACCCAATTTTAAAAGGGCACCGAATATATAAATAAACTCCGAATTTAATGATCATATATTTTATTTTATACCCCCCACTAGAATCATGTTCATAGATATCACGTCATTAATATCGGTTAGAAATGTCATAGTTGTTAAATATACTTATGACATCAGCTTTTTAGAAATCAATGTCTTTGTTATTAAAGACATCGAATTTCATGACCGATAGGTGTCTATACTTTTATTTTGAAATGAAAGAAAACTTGAGCATGCAACCCTATATTTACAACTTTACAAGTTCGGCAACTCTAAATTTTATTTTGTCAAAACACACGACGTAGCCGACCTCTCTCTCTCCCCTCGACTTAGCGCCTCAACCTCGAGTCCTCAACCAGTTTCTTTTTCTCTCTCCTCTTGCTCTCTAATCTCTCCGCCTGCTCTCCTCGACGCTACCCAGCCCGACCTCCTCGCTGCCGTAGCTCCTCGCCCGCTTAACCTCGCATCGTCGCACACCTTGTGTCGACTTCTCGGCTCGCCTCGAGCTCGGCCACTACAGATCTCACCCTCGACTCGCCTCAAACTTTGTCACTTACAGATCTCACCCTCTGCTCGTCTCGAGCTCAGCCACCTATAGATCTCAACCACACAAAAAGAGCAAGAGAGTAAAATCAACGGAGGTGGTGTTGTAGGTTTCGAGAGTCAGAGGTGAAAAGCTCTAATTAATTTATGTAAAAATTTCATACGAAACCGATTTTGACTTTGCGGTTTTGATTTCAGGAAGCAGTAGCTATTGCAGCAAGGTAGTCTCTACCGATCGCTTCTAGTATGAGTCGAAACTCGATGGCTGACATGGATAAGGAAATGGACGAAACTGAAGCGATTCCTCGGGTTGGAGAAATTTTTCAGTGAGACTATGATAGTTGCATATTTATGCAACGTTTATGTGCTAAACCGAACTTTATATTTAGTTCTTTTGTTACGTTTTTAAGCAACTTATTATCGTTATTTGTTTTGTAGGTAATTTGATGTAAATAAATAAAAGACGATTAATTGAGCTTTCCTAACTCAACGAGGAGAAGCAATGGTTGTCAAGAGACAAATGGACCAAGTCCAACTTGAAGATGGACTACTAAAGCCCTATGGAATGTGGATTTAGCCCGTTTGGGATTATAAACCCAAACCAAATATGTTTTTATTAAATAAAGGGAGACCAAATCAAACCAAAGAGGGGAGAAAAACTGAATCACATGAAAGAGGGGGAGAGAGAGACGTGAAACATAGAGGAAGACGCAAAGCAAGCCGTGAGAAAAGGGAGGAGAAGACGTGATGAAAATAAGGAGAAGGAGGAGAAGGAGGCCATCCTTTTGTATAATTTTTTTTTATCTTTCTCTCAAACTCTTATGGCTACCATGAGAAACTAAACTCCATTATTAAGGGGCTGTTTTGAAGCCCCGTTCATGTTTTTTAGATATATTACTTATGCTCGTTAATTGAAGATTGTTTTTGTTATTCGAATGAGGTTTTTTTGTTGTTTATACGGTGATGATTCTTATTTGTGTATGCTTTGAGTGCATGCTTAGTATGCATGTTTAGGGATCTAATTCTAAGAAAATTGATGGTTGTTAATGATCATTACCTTCCTCAAGTTTCAATTGTAGAACCCATACATGCTTGGTATAAGAAACCCTAGGTCTAGCAAGACACGACCGTAGTGTATTTGTAAAGCCTTGTAGATTCTCAAACCCTTTCTAAATCTTAATGCTTTTCTCTTGGTAAATTCGGGTCCTTGACTTCGGGTTCTTTGAGGGATTGACAATATTGATAACCAAACCTTCAATGTTGTAAACGTAAGAATTGGGTAATAGGTTGTGTTCATAGCTTTGAATCTTTCTGGGAACTTTCATTCATGACATTAACATGATCATTTTAGTTCTGCATTTGTGGTTTAGATGATGTGATGGTGGTGGATAACACTTCCCCTTATCCATTTTTATCATTGATTGTTACTTTACTTTCAATCTGTTTACTGTTTCAGTTTCGTAATCTGTTTTGCAGAATTTTATTCGGCAACTAAATCAACTCCGATTGCATTGAAATTTTGTGTGGTAGTCCGCCACTGTGTCTATAGTGTTTTGTATTAATTTCTTGATTTTAGGTTAAGTCTAGTTATTTGAATTAATTACGTTAGTGTCAGTTGTCGAGGCTGTCAGGTTTCTGATTTTTGCTTAGAGTATTAAGTCTCATCTTTCCCTTTGAATTGACCCCTATATTATTGTACTGCATTGACAAACATATTGAGTTCATTATATGGTAACTTTGGTAGGTGGTTAAACATCGACCAGACTATCACTCTAGCTCAGAAAAATGACGGCCCAATTAAAATCAGACACCTCACCCACACCACTTGGATAATTATACAAATAAAATATACAGAAAAATTAGAATAACCAAAATCATTAACGAATGGTTGATACACCGTCAGCCAAAATCAACTTTCCCCTTCTCACATGACCCTTTAATCTAACTCCTTTCCTTATGGTTCTCTTGCGGTCTTGCCCTTCTGTAGTTAAACCCCCACCTGCTCACTTCATGATGAGCTGATCCATTGCATTAGTGGAATTGGTTTTCGAGATTAGAGATATATGGGATGCTCGAGTTTGATCTTTTAGGTCAAAGAATTGGGTTGATCAAGCCTTCGTCGGAGCAACTATTCCATTACCGATTAAGGGTAAGTTTCTATCGAAAGAATAGCGGATTCTATTCATGTTGGGTGTTGTGGTTTTGGGCGATTGAGATATTGTAAATCGATCGATTTTGGGGATTCATCTAAAAATATATTTGATTCTACAGTTTTCATTCGGGTTGGGTCTGCGGTTTCATTGAATCGATTTTGGGTATAAATTTGAGGATTCATCTGAAAACATATTTGATCATTTAGTTTTGATGGTCTACGGTTCTTTTCAATTGATTTTGGGTATGATATACAACTAGATTAGTCCTATGGTTTCTATGGTTTCGATTATTGATTTGGGCATTTAAACTTGAGCTTAACTTATCCTGTATTTGAAGGATTCCAATAGTTGGCGTGATTAAATATTGTGCTTTGTTATATTGCTCTGCTCTCTTGTTGTTGGTATTTTAATTACTCTTTGTTTAATTCTACTGAAACCAGGCACATATTGATGGATTGGTAGACATGAAACTCATCTACAGGACAATGTTTTGAAGGGCAACCAAAAGAAAGGAGAGCTAAAATGAATGATATATTCTTTGCAATAGAAGATGCGTAAAGGATGTAGATTTCAGCTTAATGTGATTCCAGAATTTCTTTAGTTCAAATGCAGTTTGGTTATTCGTTGCCATTTTGTAAATGTACTTCAAGTTGTAATCCATCTATTGCAGTTGACACTCAAGGATAATAAGATATAGTACTTGCACTATAGAACTCGAGTTATGATGATTAATCATGAGCTGTGGCAACCCCTCTACAATCACAAGAAAATGTCTCTTATATTTTCATAAACTTTTGTCTTTCAAAACACAACAAAAGGAGACATGGATACATCTATATCCATACGGATCTAATGTAACATGACCAAATTTGAAATACATTGAAGTATATTATGCCTAAAAAGAGAATGAACTGAGTACATACCAACATCCATTATTCAGTTTAAAAACCAAAATAAAATACCAAAATTCATTCAAATTCTAGAACTAAAAACATATGCAGAACTACTGAAGAAATCCTAATTACATATGAAAGTCTGCGTCCTCCTTGATTTCATATTTTTTTGGCATCATTCTTGTGTACTCTCTTGTTTGTCAATGTTCATTATCACCTTTAGTTGGATCCTGCAAATATTATTGAAGTACATAATTGCTAAATGCTCTCTTGAATGAAATGCATGTTATGTAGAAAAATTACACTCACTTGATTTGGTTGATGATGCTGACTACTTAGATGAGTAACAACATGACTTGAAGATGACAAACTTTGCTGATAAACAAAAGAAGATAGATAATCAACATATAATTTTTATATGACCAATTATTATGAATAAGTGTTTAGTAATCTATATTTACATCCATATAATACCTGAATCAACCGTGTGCTATAATCGTAAGTTGGAAGCATATTTTGGTAGCAAAAATTAGGTCCAGAAAATGGCCAAGAGGGATTCTGATAAAAATAAAATAAAACCATTAGCTCTTTGTTCATTCATATCAGTTTAGATCTTAATATAAAATAAAGTAACTTACATGATAAGCTTGAGCAAATTGATTGAGAACATTTGACTCAACATTAGTTGTTGATAGCTGACCATGAAACTGGTATAAGATATTGAGATGTATGTTTATTATTAATATAAATCTCAGAGAATAAGATGAACCAGAACTAATATTCTATCAAAAAAGTAACACATTACCTGACCATTATGGTTAGCACCAGTTGTTGTAGTAATAGGCTCATTACTTTCGACAACATTGTGTGTCAATGAACATTGGCCTGAACTACTTGCTACCTTAGTTTTTTCTGCAAAAAACAATAGTAATACTTATTAACAGGTTATAGACTTATAGGAAAGGATTGGTATTAGTATGTTATATGAAGTGCATCGGTTACTTACTTGAGGCTTTTGATGCTTTTTTCTGTTGATGAATCTCTGCTTTACTTCTCATTTTAGTATTGCTTACCCCTTTTGGCCATACACTTGTGGGATTTAGTATTGCTCTCTCACCTGTTATGGTTTCATTTCCATCATTATTACCCAAATTGTCATCCATCAAAACCTCAGAGACTTCTTTACTGATGTCGACCACCTTTAACTTCTTCTTTGCTTCTTCTATTAATTCAGTCATTTTCTTCAATTTTTGATGGACTATTTTACTAGTACACTCTGTCTGTGCTCCTTCACTGATTGTACTATAAGTCATTTGCATAAAACTATTTCTGCACAAAGTCAATGTAGAGTTTCCTTTCTCTTGTAAGGGTCCATCACTTCCTTTTACTTCTTTCTTTGCACCTTTTGTCCATCGCTTATGTATATATTGTGCTAGTATTTGAGTAATATTACTCACATTTAATACTCTTAAAAGCATGACGACATAATCAACCCAAAGATTCAAACATTTTACAACTACTGGAGATGGCTAAAGTTACTGAATTAAAGTGTACCACATAAACTCTTTTGTGCCCCTCTTCATTAAGTCTAAAGGTATGGAGAGTACCATCACTTTCTTTTCCAACTTTCTTTATAGCCAAGCTAGACACAAACTTATTATCAAATAAATTGAGATTTTTTCTTGTATAGACAATACCTGCCTACTTTTTTATTCCACTACTTCTAGTAGCTTTAGAAACTATTCTGTTGTTGCAATGTCTTCTAACTCCCTTGAACGCATCGATGTTACTTGTTTAAAGTAATGTTGCACAAACTCAGTAACAGTCATGGTCTTAGTTGCCATGCGATTGAAAACATTGTTCGTACTCTCACTTCTTTGTGTAGACAATATCACAGCAGAGAAAGTATCTTTGCTAAACAACGGTGCCCATTTGTGGCGAATATCATACAAAATCTTGAGCCATTTGGTAGAAGCGGGAACATTTTCTTGTAATTCACTCCAGGTAGACTCAAATTTCTCCTCCGTTACACGATTAAAAAGCCAATTGTTGAATAACTCCTTGAACTCAATGTTTGCATATATAGTTCTCAAGTTATGTTGCGCATTCTTCGTGATGTACCACAAACATAAACGATGAGTTATGTCAGGAAAAACTTTCTCAATTGCATTTTCTATTTCTTAACAACGATCAGTAAAAATAGTCTTCGACATTTTGTTTCTCATGGGTTCCAAGAATGTCTCAAATAACCAAACGAATGAGGGAGTAGTCTCGTCCAACAAAAAAGCGCAACCAAAGAACACATTCTTCCAGTGTTGGTTAACCCCAACAAAAGGAGCACAAATCATATTGTACTTATTTGTTCGATATGTGGTATCAAATACTACTACGTCGCCAAAACATTCATAATCCATTCTTGACTTTCCATCTCTCCAGAAAAAGTTTGTCATGTGGTTCTCTTCATCTTCCTGCACTGTATAAAATAACATGGGATCTTCGACTTGCTTTTTTTTAAAAAGGGTGATCAAACTTTGAGCATCACCTGCTTCTAGCATCTCCTTCTTGTCTCTGCTTACAATATTATAGCAATCACCCTTTGTAAACCCATCTCTTTGAGAACCTCCAACCTCTTTTGTCAAATACGAATATGCATCTTTAGTTCTTATACCTGCACTTCTCATTGATTTGATCACCTCGTGTTGGGCAAACTGTAATTTTTCGATTTGATCATAAGAACTGTCTTTCTTCTGGACTCGCAAACTCATGGTTATGTTCACGATCAAAGAGAGTGACCTTCCATAGCTTGCTATCATCTTACAATGAGAATCAAATTTTTGCTAAACAACCTGTTCGAGTTTCTAGATTGTTGACGAGTTTCACCTCTGAAGGGTCACTTTCATTTCGGAAACCTTCTTTTGAACATGTGAAATCAACTGTTCGCAAAATCTTATCAACATACCTCATCTGCGTCTTGAGAATACTGAACCCAAGGTTAATAGCATATTCATTGTAAAGTTCATAAGCTTATTCACGAGTATTCACAACCCTTCCATACAATTCACCATCATCAAGAGTTTGTTGACGATTAATAGTGATTGGTTCATCTTTGTTACTGCCAGCTTCATAACTTTTGACATTTATAACTGCACAAGAGAGATTAAAGATGACCAGACTAAGATTAAAAATATTAGCTATGAACATCTTTTTCATGGAAAAGTACTGTGCACGTTGCCGCGTACGGTTTACACTTGAAAATCATATTTTGCACAAAAACAAACCTTCGTCGGGTAAACTCATGATTTCAGAGAAGCGTTCAAAATGCACAGATTAATTACTGGGGAGACGCTGGTTTGCAGAGGAGTAGTGATAGTGATTAGAAAACCGCAGCCTTCATGTTAGTGTTTTAGTTTTGATTAAGATTTAGAAGTAGGGTTTATCGGAGCAGTGTGTGTGTCGCGCGCGGGAGGGATTTTGTTTGGGGTTGGGGGAGGTGTTAAGTGGGTTGACGGTGAGCTTCCTCTGTTAACAATTTTGGATTATAATTATGGTCAATATATTTTATTTGTGTAATTATCCAAGTGGTATGAGTGGGTGAGGTGTCTAATGTTGATTGGGACGTCATTTTTCTGAGCTGGAATGACAATCTCACTGAAAAATTTCTCCTCAGGTCGATTTCCATATCTGTCCTTCGCGTACTTTCTTCCTATATGAATATTTAATCGAATTATCGAAATTATGTTGAATATCGAAAGAGAATTTGTTAAGTACTTTGTACTATGTTGAATTCGAGTTAAGGAGTGTTTCTATCGAATTACGCGGGACGTAATCAGCAGAAATAAGTACGAGTACTCATTCTCTTGTTGTGTCTCCGAACGTTCTGACTGTCCAGACGAACGGGTGCTCTCTCTCTTTCGGGTGTTCGGGCGTGCGGTTTCGGGTATTCGGCTCTAGCTGTTAGAAGAATACAAACAAACAGGCGGTCAGAAAGTCGAGACAGGGTCGGCCTGCCTTCAACGCTCTGATGCCTAAGTTAGGATTGTATTGGATATAACAGATAGACGAACGTGTAAAGAAGTAGGTGAGTGTAATTAAGATTGAATTGAATGCCCCTTACTTGTAGTAAATGCCTTACCTATATAGGTGGGTGAGATTTGTTGCTTGCCTGTGCTCTTCGATGTGGGATTGGGCTGTTCCTGTTGTCATGTGGGTCGAACGTTCGGATTCGCGCCTGGCAGGCGCGTGCCCGAACGGATGGGCTCGGTCTTGCGGGTGGAGTTGTAGCCTGCTTGGTGGTCTTTCGGATGGTCGGGTAGGTGTCGTTTACCTGTTTAAGTGGGTAAGTATATGTTTAATTAACGAACTAATGATGCTATACTAACAAGTCTCCCAAGTCCCCAAGTCAAAGAAACCTTTCTTGATTGGGGAGTTGAAAAAGGGTTCGAGTGATTAAACAAATACTTATCCGATTGAGCAGCGATGCGTGGTCCTGTAACCTCCAAGTCCCCCAACTCTCCGGTCAAGAATGGTCTCGCTTGACGGAGTGGGTACTTGTGCGTCCGATTGTGTACTTGTTCGAGCGATCCTGTATCCGGGTACCCGGTCTCAAAAACGAATCCCGCTATTTGGAGCCGGTATCTGGGTTGTGTACCTGTGGGGCCATGCGGGTGGATAAAAAGTGTATGGTGTATGCGGGTGCATGTTTTAGTGAATGTATGCATGTGTGCGGTACAGGTATACAAGTATGAGTGGATGTATGTAGATGTGTATGAATGAGTGTATGCGAGTGGATGAATGTGTATGGGGATGTATGTGTATATGCGTGGATGGTTCCGAGCCACTTACACGGCACTCCTGAACGAATCTTGCTATTCGGAGCCCGTCAAGAGTAAGCCTCGGAAGGGTGGATTCTTGATGCATGATGGTTCCGAGCCGCTTGCACGGCACTCCTGAACGAATGTTGCTGTTCGGAGACCGTCAAGAGTAGGCCTCGGAACGGCCGTGGTGTTAGGTGCCCGAGAGGAGATCCTCACTCTTGGCGCCGACCTATCGTAGCGTCAATGGTGGGGCCTCGACCATTACGTACATGTGGTGCTGCGCGCACGGAGGGACATAGACAGCGTGCCCGTGCCGCCATTCAGTTTACATACATGTGGTGCAGCGCGCACGGAGGGAAATGGGCAGCGTGCCCGTGCCGCTCTTCAGTTTAGCGTGCACACGAAAGGAAACTTGCCGCTATCGTGCCGCCTAATTTGGTGAATGGTAACGTTACGCCCTCGGAAGAAATGGGGCTACTCCCGAGTCGCCCATCATTCGGCGCCTACTCCGAAAGGAAACTTGTCGCTTTCGAGCCGCCCGAATGGTCCTGCTTTATTTTGGCGCGCGCACGCCGAAAGGAAACTCGGACGTTGAACTCTTTTGGGACGCCCAAATGGTGTTGCACTAACCTGGTGGTGTGGCGTTCTCTTGTCTGTGAGATGGTGTGGCGCTTGATCGTGTTGGTGATATGTGCGATAGTCCGAATGGCAGGAGATCCTTGGCGTGTGTGGTCATGTGTGTCACGTGGAGTGATGTGACTGATGGGACGGTTGGAGTGACTTCTTTTCGGCTTCTCCTTGGAAACCGTAGGGCTGTAATAAATGCTGGCGGAGTAATAAATGCTGGCAGGTTAGACGTCACGTGCGTGGGAAGCTGCATGATTGACACGTGGTGAGTCGTGGGGGATCGTGCTAGGGTTTGAAACCGAGGCGGGAAGCCGAAGGGTGAGCGCGGTTACTTTAGGAGGGAAAATAAACCGCCCCTGGATACGTGTCATCATTTGACGATGGGCGCGTGAATTTTGAACGGCTGACGTTCGCTCGCGTGAGGTGTTGGATCAGTATAAATAGAGCCTCGGAGGAACCGTCTCTTTTTACCTTGCTTCATACTTTCAGAAACTCTATTGAGTTGTCTCTGTGAATTTTTCTCTTGCTTTTGCTTGTGTTATGCTCTTGCCGGATTTCGACGTCGACGTTTATCTTTCAACCACAATCTCTACTTCTGGTGAGTCCCTGAATCCCTTTGTTTCCTGCTTTCTCTCTCTGTTTTTGGTTTTTCCGGTTTCTCTGCAATTTTTCTGGGTTTTTCCTCAAGAACAAGGCGTGTTCTTGAGCGTTGTCTGTTTCAATTTGCTTTGGGGTAGGTTCGTGTTCGTTGTAGGATTTTTGCTAAGTGTTTCTGGGTTTTGCATGCGTGCGTCTATGCTAGGAGATGGACCCGATAGAGATTTCAAGCGATATGTCGCATGAGCGGTTGTATGTTCCGGGGGCGGGGTGGGTTAGCTGAAGTCCGTGCACGAGCGGATTGGACTCGTCCGACTCCGTGATGAGTGTAACGCCTCTATAGTACATACCTAACAGTAGTTCCCCTGTCGTGCAGTCCATGGAGAATACGCGAACGCATAGGACGGTTGCCGAGGCGCTTGGGATGGGCAATGTGTCAGAGTCATCCGGGTCGGAGGAGGGGTCGTCCTCATCAGGGTCGTGGGGTGATGAGAGAGCACCAACAGACGGACCCTTGCCTCAATTCGCGGAGGGCGGGCGCGTGCACTAGAGGCTTCCAGACGGGGTATCGGTGCAAGAGCCTGAACGAGTGCCGTCGGTGAAGGAGATAGCGAGGTGGGAGCGCGACTACCACATTCCTTCCTCGGTGCAGTTGAAGGTTCCTGGGAAAGGCGGAACGTTCATGCGGCCTCCGCCTGGCCATGTATGTGTGAGCGAATTTCATCTGAAGGCGGGGATCAAGCTGCCTCTGCATCCGTTCTTCCAGTATATGCTGGCGTTGCTGAGGATCTCTCTCGGGCAATGTGGGCTGACGTTGACCCGCACGTTGGTGGCCTTCTTCAAAATCTTTCATCTGAGCGGGTTGTAGTATCCGACCAGGGCGGAATTCCTTCACTTCTTCCGCCTGAAGTACTCCAGTCGCCAAAGGGATTCGGGCACCTTCACCGTGGAGCTGCGGGTGAAGTGGTGGTTGGTGGATCCGCCCAGCTCGTTGACCTCGTGGCGTATGATCAGCTCCCTGGTCGGAGGTGACTGGGAGTTTGGCGCCTGCCCCCCCTCGTTTGCGGCCAACGCGGAAAATATACACCGAGTCCCCCAGCGCTTCCGTGCACTCAACACGAGCGAGTACCCGATGACGCCCGCGGAAGAGGCCAGGGTTGCCCGCCTGAAGTTCATGTTCGACCCTGCGCCTGAGGTGAGATACTTCTGGGCGGCGTGTCATTGGGACCTGATCGAGCGAACGCGTCTGGCCCGCGTACCTGGTATGTCGGGTGTCTAATACATTTTGCGTGTACTCATAGTTTGTTACTGACCTCCATTTGTTTTCTGTGCTTGCAGCAAAAATGACCAAGTCGAAGGCGACTGAGAGGGATGAAGCTCTTGAGCGCCGCCTGCAGTCGCTGTTGGAGGGCGCGGATGCCGTTCGCCGAGTGGCGGTTGATGGGAGCAGTGAGATGGCCGTGACTAACGTGGTTCAGCCGGTGGTGTGGGCGCCGGATGTTGCCTCGCACGCCCCTCCTTAGCGCATGGGAGCTGATGCCCGTACCGGCCCTGAGCGGGTGTCCGATACTGGGAAGACCCTTCCTCCCCCGCCCGGGGGTGCGGCCAACCCTCGGTTCAGGGACCGGGCTGAGCGTGAGCTCCTTAATCGTGAGAAGGAGCAGCGCCAGGCCGAGCGTGATCGCCTCAATCGCAAAAAGCAGCAGCGCCAGGTTGAGCGCGATTAAAGGCGGGAGGCCTCCCAGAGCTCGGGCTCACACGTCCGCTCCCCTCGTGGTTCAGAGAATGCTTCTGGCTCGCAAGGAGGTAGTGTCGAGCGACCACTGAAGCGCATGCGGACAGATGTTGCTGGGTCATCAGCGGGGGGTGGGGGTCCGTCTATTTCCCCTGTCGAGATCATCCGCCGAGCCCTGAATGATAGTGTGGGGTCACTTCAAACCCTGCTCCAAGCAGTCCATAGGCCTGCCCCTGACGTCCTGGATCGCCTCTTCAACGCTAGCGCCAAGGTGCAGCACCAGGTTTTCACCTTGCGTGCGCGCGAAAATTTTGAGGAGCTGACGCGGTTGAGGGCCGATCAAGCGAATGCGGCTGTGGCTCGTGAGAAGCTTGAGGTCAGCCTCTGTAAGGCGAACGACCTGGTGATGCGCAAGTCTGCCCGGGTGGAAGAGCTAACTCGGGTGCACACCGAAGCTGCTGAGCGGGAGGGTGTCCTGAAGGCGGAGCATGACACTGCCATGTCCGAGGTGGAGCGCGTCTGTGCCGAAGGTGCCAACCGTCTGGCCGAGATGGAGTCGCGGTTGATGCAGTCCGAGCGGCAACGTGCTTTGGCGGTGGAGCATATTCATCTGGCGCGTGCGAATGGCGCTGCTGCCTTTAAGGACTAAGTTGAGTTCTGTGAGCTGGTAACGTCCGAAGCCGAGGAGCAGGTAGTTGCCTTCCGGGAGGTCGTGACTCCGTTTATCGACGTAGAGCGCTATCAGGACTATCTACGGGAGCGGGCGGCTGCGCGGGTGAACGCTGATGGAGCTGGCACTCCTGCTGATGGGGCTGGGGCTGCCGGGGTGGTGCCCGAGGATCAGGATGTTGGAGAGCCGGAGCATACCGAGCAGGCGAATGCGGGAGGCGAGCCAGAGGCGGATGCGGCGGCAATAGTAGATTACCCTTGTTTTTGTTAGTTTTTTTTTTGTAACTTGTAGGTAGGTTTTGTACTCAGCCGTTAGTGCCCCCTATTTTAATGAAGTTTCTGTTACGTATGTGTGTGCTTCCACTTTAATCTACTTATTTTCACCAAGTATTCTGCCAACGCGAATTCAGTCCCCGGTCCCCGAATACTGGGTGGGCGAGTTAGAACACTGTTGGATAAAAAACTTAATGAAAATACTTCTGTAAGTGCTGGATGTTCCACGGGTGTCATAGGCGTACGCCCTGCATGTCTCTTAGGTAGAACGTGTTGGGGCTTATGACCTCGTCCACGACGTACTGGCCTTCCCATGATGGGCGGAGTGCCTTGGTCTTTTGTTGAATTGCCTTCATGACCCAGTCCCCCTGTTGGATGGGTCGAGCCCGAATACGCTGGTTGTACAATCGGGCGATCCTCTGCTTGTTCGCGGCGTTGTGGAGATGGGCCGCGTCCCTTCTTTCTTTCAATAGGTCGTTGTCGAGTCTTAGTCCTTCCTGGTTCGTGTTTGGATTGTACCCTTCGATCCGTGGGCTCTGGCGGGTGATCTCCAGGGGTAGTACTGCTTCGGTTCCGAATGTCAGACTGAACGGGGTTTCGCCCGTAGCTGCAGTAGCGGTTGTTCGGATTGACCATAAAATTTCTGGGATGACCTCGGGCCAACGTCCGTATCCCGCCTCTCCGGGTTCGATATCTTCGATCTTCTTCTTGATGCCCATCTTGATTACTTTGTTTGCTGCTTCTACCTGTCCGTTCGTTTGCGGATGTGCCGGTGATGCGAATATGAGCACTGTTCCTTGCCGTTTACAAAATGCCTTGAGCCGAGGGTTGTTGAATTGTGGCCCATTGTCTGTGATGATGCTGATTGGGGTTCCGTAGCGACAGAAGAGGAAACGCCAAAGGAAGCGCTCCACCTTTTCTGTCGTGACCTTTACCATTGGCTGGGCTTCAATGAAATTGGTGTGGTAGTCGATGATGACGATCAGATATCATAACTGCTCTTTGGACTTCGGGAGCTTTCCGATTAAGTCCAGTCCCCACTGTGCGAATGGTACGGGCGATAGGAGGATGGAGAGCGGCGTTGCGGGCGCATGGAAATGGTATGCGTGCAGCTGGCACTGGTGTCATTTGCTCGTCAGTGCTGTTACGTCCGCGTGGATGGTGGGCCACCAAAATCCGCATCAGAGGGCTTTGTGCGCGATGGATCTTGCGCCTGCGTGATGGCTGCACATGCCCGAGTGGATCTCCTATAAAATCGTGTTGCCTCTTGTCTGGGTGATGCATTTGAGACTCGCCCAAGTCTTCCCCTGCCGGTAAAGCATACCGTCCCTTATGCCGAAGTTTTCCGCGCGTGCGATGATGTGTCTGGCCTCTCCCTTGTTCTCCGGCAATTCTCCCCTTGCCTTGTATGCGATTAGCGCATCCATGTAGCTGCTCTCGTGCGGTTCGATCGCCATGATCTCCTGTTCTGTGCCTGAAATACTCGGTCGTCACAATACCTCGACGATCCGCTGCCCTGGTCCCGTGTGGACGGGGGATGTCGCCAGTCGGGCTAGTTTGTCCGCCTTCCCGTTGAGTCCCCGGTGTATGTGGTTGATGCGGACGTAGTCGAATTTGCTGATCAGCGTCTTCACGTGTTTGAGGTAGGCGATCATGGATTCTCCTTTTGCCTGGAATTCTCCTTCAATCTGGCTCACTACCAGCTGGGAGTTGTTGAATACGTTGAGGTTAGGCGCCTCTGAGTTTTTGGCCAGCTGTAGACCTGCGATGAGCTCCTCATACTCAGCTTCATTGTTGGTTATTTTAAACACAAATTTGAGGGCGTACCCCGTGTTTACCCCTCCTGGTCAGGTCAGAATAATTCCGGCGCCGCTTGCCTTCTTGGTGCAGGATTCGTCGATGTAGAGGTTCCATTTCGATCATGGTTTTTCCCTGTCCTCCGCCTTTTCGGGCGTCCTTAGGGTCGGGGTCTCGTGTGCGTCTGTTATTGTTGTTTCCGCTTCCGTGTATTCGGCGATGAAGTCTGCTACAGCTTGCCCCTTTAGCGCCGTTTGGGGTTTGTATTGAAGGTCGAACTCGCTGAGCTCGACCGACCACTTCACCAAGCGGCCACTGTGGTCGGGCGATTGGAGGATCTGACGCAGGGGCGCGTTGGTGAGGATATGGATACTGTGAGCCTGGAAGTACGGTCGTAATCGTCAGGCGACGGTGAAGAGTGCGAGGGCCAATTTCTCGATTGTGGGGTATCGGGTTTCGACATCCGTCATGCTCTTTCCCGAGAAGAAAACAGACAGCTCCGTGCAGTCTTCCTTGCGCATGAGGGCCGAGCTGACGGCTGTTAGGGAAATAGCCAGATAGATGTACAGTATCTCCCCATGGATGGGTCTGGATAAGAGAGGAATGGAGGCTAGATATTCCTTGATCTAGGAGAACGATGCCTCGCATTCGGGCGTCCAGATGACCTCTCGCTTGTTGGTCGTTCGGAGGGCTTTGAAGAACGGGGCGCATTTATCGGAGTAGCGAGATATGAATCTATTTAGGGAGGCAAATTTACCCGTGAGGCTATGTAGATCTGCTTTCTTCGCGGGCAGCTTCATGTCGATGATCGCCCTTACCTTGGCGGGCGAGGCCTCAATGCCCTTCTGGCTCACGATGTATCCCAGGAACTTGTTGTTTGTGACTCCGAATGTGCATTTGGTCGGGTTCAGTCTCATGCTGTTCTTGATCAGGACGTCGAGCACAGTCCCCAGGTGTTCGACGTGGTTTACCGCCCTGACGCTTTTCACGAGTATGTCGTCCACGTAGACGTCCACGATGTTGCCTATCATCCCATGAAACATTGCGTTCATGAGTCTCTGGTACGTGGAACCGGCGTTCTTCAGTCTGAATGGCATGACGACGTAGCAATACAGGCCCTTGTCCGTGACGAAGGTCGTCGCCTCCTGATCTGCGGGGTCCATGAAGATCTAGTTGTATCCCGAGTACGCGTCCATCATCGAAAGGAACTCGTGCCCAGCCGTCGCATCCACGAGCTGATCGATCCTTGGGAGCGGAAAACTGTCCTTGGGGCATGCCTTGTTAAGGTCGTTGTAGTCGATGCACATCCTCCACTTTTTGTTGCCCTTCTGCACCATTATGGCGTTAGAGATCCATTTCGGGTAGTCTACCTTTCAGATGAACCCGATTCCCAGCAATCCCTCCACCTCTTCGTGCATCGCCGCGTAATGTTCTGCGTTGTAAGCCCTTCGCTTTTGTTTTATCGTTCGCACGTCGGGGTTGACGCTCAACCGATGTGATATGATGTTTTTGCTGATTCCTGGCATATCCTTGTACGACCATGCGAACACCTCATGCTTGTCCTTTAGGAGCCTGGTCAGTCGCTCAGCTATCTCGGGTGCCAACTGTGCCCTGATCTGGATTGTCCTCTCCGGGTGATCGGGTGATAGCTGGATGGTCCGGAGCTCGTCGCGTTTGGGGACGGGGGATACCGCCGTCAGTCCGTCGCGTGGGTCGTCTGGCGCCTCTATTTCTGGTGTCATCCTCTCCGTGGTCAGGACCTCCTGCTTGTTCCTTGGTCTCGTTGCCTCTTCGTAATTATACCCTCGGACGTGCTCTACCCCTTGCTCTGTCGGGAATCGGCCTAGTAGCATGTGTCCGGTGATGATGAGTCTTAGTGCGCTGATCCCTGGTCTCCCGAGTATGACGTTGCAGAACTGTTTCTTCAGAATTACGCGGGACGTAATCAGCAGAAACAAGTACGAGTACTCCTTCTCTTGTTGTGTCTCCGAACGTTCGGGCTGTCCGGACGAACGGGTGCTGGAAGTCTCCGTTGACCTCCTCTCGAATGGGGTCCCGACCATACCGTGCCTGCTGCTGGTCGGCGAGTGCGTCCAGTAGTTCCTCCAGCTTCTGTCGGACTCGGCGCTTCTGGTCGCGTTCGAACGCTGTCTCCCTCAGCTCCTGGAGCAGGCGGTCGGTCCTCTCCCCTTCGCTCATTCCGGGGCTGCTGCTTGTTCCTGGCTCGATCATCTGTCGTGTTTGTGTGCTCGGGGGTGTTTCCTCGATAGGCGCATCGGTAATGTTTCGCTCGGTATTCATGTGGGCTTTTGCGTAATGGTGTTTGTACGTGGTTTGCGATTTGTAAGGTTCCCACAGACGGCGCCAACTGTTTCTACCGAATTACGTGGGACGTAATCAGCAGAAGCAAGTACGAGTACTCCTTCTCTTGTTGCGTCTCCGAACGTTCGAGCTGTCCGGACGAACGGGTGCTCTCTCTCTTTCGGGCGTGCGGGTTCGGGTATTCGGCTCTAGCTGTTAGAAGAATACAAACAAACAGGCGGTCAGAAAGTCGAGACAGGGTCGGCCTACCTTCAACGCTCTGATGCCTAAGTTAGGATTGTATTAGATATAACAGATAGGCGAACGTGTAAAGAAGTAGGCGAGTGTAATTAAGATTGAATTGAATGCCCCCTTACCTGTAGTAAATGCCTTACCTACATAGGTGGGTGAGATTTGTTGCTTGCATGTGCTCTTCGATGTGGGATTGGGCTGTTCCTGTTGTCATGTGGGTCGAACGTTCGGATTCGCGCCTGGCGGACGCGTGCCAGAACGGATGGGCTCAGTCTTGCGGGTGGAGTTGTAGCCTGCCTGGTGGTCTTTCGGATGGTCGGGTAGGTGTCGTTTACCTATTTAAGTGGGTAAGTATATGTTTAATTAACGAACTAATGATGCTATACTAACAAGGAGTACTTTGTAACAAGGAGTACTTTGTACACGCTGCTTTGACTCACTCAGGTATCTGAATACTACACAGCTCACCTTAAGTTACTCTTATACCCAACTATGAGATTGGTCAGGATAATGACTAATAGCTACAGAATGTTCCAATTTATGCTTCCTTTGTCAAATTAATGCCTTTCAATTTTGCTTTTTCCAAATGCCTATAACTTGTTCGAAGAAATGCCCGACTCATTATTCATACTTGTTCTAGGTTGCATCCATCATGGAAATCGGTGAGTACGCAGTTGTTAGGGTATCTTACCCTTGTTATCAAACGTATGTAGTCGCCTTTGTTGTGACATGTGACCAAGGTTTTGCTCATGTTAACTGCTAGATTGTATGTTGCCTTTTACTGTTACATGGAACTATAGAATATGAGATTTCAGCGTTTGAGTTGCTTATTATGATTCCAACATTCGCCAACTTCAAGTGATGGAAGTTTGGGAAGATGGCAGTATGAACTTCCCACTAATTTATTTGGGTATGTGATTCATGCATCTTTAGGAAGTGAAATTTGTAGTGTAATTTGATACCTTATGCCCCAAGTTCAATTACTGTTATGAAAGCAAAACTTTACCGTATCTTATTTGTTTCCATATGGCTGTAATATCTTCCCAGTGAAATATCAAGCTAATCCACAGATCTACAAGCAGAAAAAGTGAAGAAGCTTTTTTGTCTGCATTACGATGAAGTGGTATGATGCTATTATGGTTGGCTATGAATTTCAGCACGTTGTGGTTGTTTAGATTTTATTGTATTGCGGTTTGGGCTTGTTTCTTGCACATGTTGCTTGGACAATCTACTGAGTTGTTTTGATGTATCTTAGAGCAAATTGTTTGAGGAATTGCTCAAACAATTAAACTGCTTGAGCAGTTTGAAATCATCAAATTGTTTAAGCAGTTACTATTTAGTGATCGAATGAGGGCGTGACATGTGTCATCTTCGAATTACGATTTCGACAAAATAAATATGATGTATTTTTTTGGCAAGTAATTTCATAAAGAAATTGTAATTTTATTTTTCAAAAATTTAAATACATAATGGAAAGATAATGAAAACATAATGGAAACATAAATGACAACATTTATTCTTAATACAACTGCTAAAATTACTCTGGAAAGAGTACGCGTGGATAATAACAATCCGCAAATGTATCATCGGCAGCTTCACCTTCCTTATCTTCTGCTTCCTTAATGATATCTAGTTTCCTCTTGGTAAAGTACATTTTGGAGATCGGGGTCATAGCCTCCAAATTCATTGTCATGATCCTTGTTTCTTCCTCTTGTTTCTTGAGTTGGAGCTCACTTGCCGCCCTTGCTTCTTTTCGTTGTTAAAGTTGTATATACTCTTTGTAATAATTGAGCTCACTTTCATTATGCATCTTCCTCGCGGAATGCCACGATGCTTGATCAGTTGCCATGGTTTGCAAAACCTCAGTGCGTTGATCAATAAGAGTCTTACCTTGTTTCTTTTGACGCCTTGCTTCCTTTGCCGCTTTGCATCCCATTGGTCTAACCGGACTCGACGGACCAGTGCCAACGTAGGCGGGTGGTGGTGCTTCATTCACTTCCTCGTCACCCAAATTTATGATTGGCGATGATTCGGTAACGGAGGGAGTCTCTTCATATAAGCTTACATACGGAGACGGAGTACTTGGTTCAACATCTAAATAACTTGGATGGTCTTTAAGAACTTCATAACATTCAAAGTGGGTGAACGGTCTTTTCTTAGTGGCATAGTAGTATGCTTGAGCTTGCTTAATCTAAAATAATGTAGTAAATTAATTAGATTAAAATGACATATAAAAAATTAATTAAAAATTCACTAAATTAATTACATAGTAGAAATTAAATAAAAATGAGATGATGAGTATAAGGAGTTACCTCATCCATGTGAGAAGTGCCGCTAGCTCTACGCTTACGTGCGCCTCGCAAATATTCACCCCATTTTTGCAATGGTATCTTGAATTTATTGTAGTGAGTCGCAAGCGCAATTTGAGACCTAGGCTCCTCTCGAGGTGTTTCTCCTTCCGATGACACGCAATTTTGCATGTAATTGGCATGAATTTTCTCCCACAATTTATCCTTCCTTTGTTTGTTGCCGTGGACTTCATCAATACTATGACGTGCGAATGAGATGCACATTTGTAAATCTTCGGAAGGAAGCCAATGAGCCATTTTTCTGAAAAAAAAAATGCTCAAGAAAATAAGAGTAGAGATGGAGAAGAGATGGATGGAGATGTGAATTTTTTTGAGCACAAAATGGTGTGAGTTGTGAAAAAAATGGTGTAGTATTTATAAGAAAATATTAGGGGGTCTTGTGCAATTTTTTGGGTTTTTTTTGCAATTTTTTGGGATTTTTTTTGCAAATATTTTGGGTATTCCCGTTTATAGTCGTTCTGAAAAAAAAGTGACCATTCTGTTTAAATTTCAGCCGTTGGATCAACATTTGATTTGAAAATCAACGGCCAAGATCAACTTGCCCGTTAGAATTTTTTTTCACCCCTGTAAGGCCACGTGTCATGCTGGTATTGGTTTGTTACTTTTTTTAATTTTTTTTACTGGCGCGTGTATTACACGCACACTACCACATTTGTGAACATTACCGGCGAGATCACCAGAGACAAGGCCGGCGACCGGAAAAGTCGCCGGTAATGTTCATCATTACCGGCGACTTACTCCGTCGCCGGTAATGTCGCCGGAAAATCGCCGGTAATGTTTCAAAACATTACCGGCGACTCCAACCGTCGCCGGCGATGTCAAGCCGAACATTTCCGGCAATTTTCCGGCCGGAATTTCGCCGAAAATGTGTGGCTCGACATTGCCGGCGACGGTTGGAGTCGCCGGTAATGTTTTGAAACATTACCGGCGATTTTCCGGCGTAAAGTCGCCGGTAATGTCTTCATTTCCGGCGACTTACTCCGTCGCCGGCAATGTCTCTTATATTAGTCGCAGCTCGATCATTCATTCATTTTGATCGAAAAAAATCCAGAGAAATCGAAAAAAGGAAAACGTACGCTCTGAAATCGATCCTTCGGTATATTGTCAAAATTAAGGCGCGTGTCGAAAACTCGATCAGTCGGGAAGCTATATATATAGGTATGTGTATATATATATACGTATAAATGAAGGTATATATATATATGTGTGTGTGTTGATCAAATCTAATTCGTGAGATATATATGAAATGTTGTTGATGTTGTGTCTGAATCAACGACTGGTATTATCGTAGTGCTATCGGAGCCACGCTTAACAGAGCCTCCTACCTAGTCAAATACGTTTTGAATTGAAAAAAGAAGAATACCATCATCGAGTACTGAATCGAATTCAGAGATTAGATCGATATATATATATATATATATGCATGTGTTGATTTAAGGCGAGTTGAATTGAGATATCGCGTCGATTATTAGTAGTGAATATGTGTATATATATATAATTAATACGTAAATTTGTTAGAATTTTCAGGATGGACAAGAGTTGGATGAGCCTCGAAAGATGGGATGTCAGATATCACCAGGGAATTAGGAGTTTTGTGGATTTTGTGAAGGCTAATTGTGGAGACAATACACTTCATTATTGCCCGTGTAAAGAATGTAAGTGTTTCAGCGATCGATTTCTTTTTCCTATTGATAAAGTCCAGAGGCACCTGAGTAAATACGGGTTTTGGGATAAGTACACTTGTTGGATTTATCACGGTGAAACATCGTTAGCGGGTCCGCATGATCATGGACAATTTGGTGAGAGGGCCAGTCCACGCTATGATCATGGAGATTTTGCTGAGAGGGGCAGTTCATCCTATGATCCAACAACGATGTTAATCAATGATATGTTTCCTCATGAGAGCGGTGTATTTGATGATGAAGCACCAAATGTCCCTCCCGTCGTTGAGGGTTTCCCCCATATCGAGCCAGTCGAGCCATTACCTGGAGCTCATGTCAACTCAAGCGGTATGGACAAGTACAACAACCTGATTGCATTGCAACAGACTCCGTTGTACGACGGTTGTAGTAAGACTGTTCTTGAAAGTGTGATGGGAGTGATGCAGCTCAAAATGGAGAACAAAATGTCTGTCAAAGCTGTTGATTCTTGGTTGAAGTGGACTGCTTCGCTACTGCCACCCGGTCATCGTCTTCCTACCACTCATCATAAGGTACGACATATCCTGAAAGATCTTGGGATTTCCTACATCAAAATCCATGCATACAAATATGATTGTATTCTCTTCTGGGGAAAAGATCTCGAAGACCTTGAAGCATGCCCGGTATGTTTTACAGAAAGGTATAAGTTGACTCCTGCAGGAAACAAGAAAGCTGTGAAGATACTTCGATATTTCCCGCTTATTGATAGGCTGGAGCGGTTGTTCATGTGTGCTTTCACGGCCTAGGCAATGAGATGGCGGGCTGAGAGGAATTTGCCTGACGATGACACCCTTATACACCCTTCCGACGGAGAGGCTTGGAAGCACATGGTCAGGGAGTTTGATCATTTTGCAGCAGAGGTCCGAAATGTTTGGCTAGGGCTCTCATCTGACGGATTCAACCCTTTTGGCAACATGAGTCTTCAATACAGTATATGGCCAGTTATTTTGGTACCGTACAACCTTCCACCATGGATGTGCATGAAGAAGGAATACAATGTGCTGACTCTGTTAATTCCGGGCCCGGGTTATCCAGGAAAGTGTCTCGATGTGTATTTGAGGCCTTTGATTGAGGAGCTTAAGTACCTGAGTGAGTGTGGCCACCCCACTTACGATAGGTTCAAAAATGAGATGTTCTAGATGCATGCCATGCTTGTTGGCACCATCAGTGATTTTCCTGCGCGCGGTATGTTATCGGGCAACGTTACCAGGGGTTATAGGGCTTGTTCAGAGTGCATGATGGTTGATTGTTGTAGTCCTCATTGCAGTAAAATTATTCAGATGCGTCACCGTTGTTGGCTTCCATATGATCACCCATTTAGGCAGGATCCAGACACGTTTGATGGGACTGTGGAAACAGGTGTGGCACCCAGGCGATGGACAGGGGAAGAAATTTTGGAAGTGTTGAATGAATATGATTTTGGCCAGCTGAGCAATCATCCTGACATAGTGGCGTCAATTCCAGACAAGCCCGAAAGGTATAAGTTTTGGACACACAAGAGCATATTCTGGGAACTCCCCTACTGGCCCAGGTTGCCTATCAGACATTACCTAGATGTCATGCACATAGAGAAGAATGTGTGTGAAAGTGTGGTGGGCACAGTTCTTAACTTGGAGGGGAAAACAAAAGACATCCCTAAGGCACGCATTGATCTGAAAGCTATGGGACTGCGGAAACATTTGTGGTTAAGAGATGGTAAGGGAAAAATGCCGCAAGCTCCTTACACCGTCAAGCCGAAGCATAAGCATGAAATTTTTCGGTGGCTAAGTAATGTCAGGTAAATATTCTTATATATGACTATGCAGTACGGAAATTGGTTTGCCTTTAATTTTTACCGGATTATGGTGATATGCGAGAAATATAATTGTTGCCTATGGCTATATATATATATATATATATATACATGCAGGTATCCTTATGGCTATGCAGGAAATATAAGCAGGTGTGTTAACTACCGGGACAATAAGATGTACGGATTAAAGAGTCATGACTCCCATGTACTGCTTCAACGCCTTTTCCCTATTTTCATTCGAGGGTACCTGCCCAAGGAGGTGGTGGAGCCATTGGTGGCCTTGTCAAGATTCTTTCAGAAGTTATGCACCAGGGAAGTTAAAAAATCAGATCTCAGGGAGATGCAAGATGACATAATTTTTATCATGTGCAAGCTTGAGAGGATATTTCCGCCAAATTTTTTCGACATCATGCCTCACCTAACGATCCATCTTCCCGAACAATTCTACTTGGGCGGATTCATCGGATTCTGATATTATCGACCGATTTGTGCGTATAGGGGGGCGTGGCTGGTGTATTCGGAGGCTCCCTATTCAGTGTTATGCATGGTTCTTTGGTAACCTCTAGTTTGATCAGGGAAACCACAGAAAATGAATCTGCTAATGAAGGTTACAGATTCGGTCAAGAGGAAGAAACCTATAATATCGTAGCCGCTCACGGTTATTTTGGCCGATTGATCTTCCAATATGCTAGTTTCAACAATTCTCGTTCTTTACACTTCTTCTTAGCTGCTTGGCCTGTAGTAGGTATCTGGTTTACCGCTTTAGGTTGCTTACCGGTCCCGTACACTACACTTGGATGTATCCCATGGAAAGGTACATTTGGTCTGCCTCTGTTTTTATATGTAAAGTCTTATTTTTACCCCTTTTAACATGCACTTGTTAACTTGTAGACAATTGGGAGCCTATAAGGACTATGTGAAGAATAAATATGCACCTGAAGGGTGTATCGCTGAAGCATATGTTGCGCACGAGTGTGTAACGTACACCAAAGTGTATTTGGGATCGCTTGAGGACCCCCAACAACAGATGCCGATAGATGAACCTCAGTTCAACCTTTCTATCATCTCCAATGACGTTGTAGTACAGGGAAGCTTGCCAAAGTCGTACAAGTTGGATGAAAATGAGGTAGTCATTGCCCACTGGTCGATACTGATTAACTGTGAAGAAGTACAATATTGGAAAAACTATCATCTTCGCTGCCCTGCTATTGCCGGAAATGTTGAATACCACAACAGGACGTTTGCAAACTACTTTGGTCCATGGGTAAGGGTATATGTGTATATGTCTTTATTTTTATTGCCATTTTCCTTATATAGCATGTGTGGACGTACGTGATTTTGTGGTTTCTATGTTCATAATTTCTTGTGTGTTTTCTTATCGTTTTCAGATGAACCATGTAGCAGATGATGGTTACCCAGAGTGGTCAAATGAATTGAAGGTCCTTGCGATGAAACCGATAGTTTCAAAAGTTTACTCGATGTGTCAGGTCAATGGCGTGAAATTTATATGTCAAAATCGAGACGACCGACTGAAAACACAGAATTGTGGGGTGATGGTCCATGGTGGGCAGGATGGCGTTGACTATTATGGTGTCCTTCATTCAGTTGTTGAACTAATTTATGGGAACCGCATGAAAGTGCACTTGTTCAAGTGTAGATGGTTTGATACTAGCCCGGAGAACACAAGGAACGATCAGCACGGAACATTTTCGGTGAATACTGCTACTACCTGGTATGAAGAAGACCCTTTCGTTCTTGCCTCATCAGTAAAACAAGTGTTTTACCTGGACGATCTTCTTAACAAAGTCCCGTGGAAGGTGGTTAACCATGTTGCTCATAGAAACATATACAGTGCTGCCACACTTAGTGATACCGTAGATGATGAGGAAGTTACTGCATACCAAGAGCCGAACGCTTTTGACATTCCGGAATCATCTACGATTCGCCTTAATAATGTGAGATCTGGGAGTGTGGTTCGAATTACTGGGGCAGAACTTCTCGATGTTAATCCATATGAAGTTGACGCTGATTCAGATGACGAGGAGTGGCACATATTGCCAGAGGTTACCTATGAAACCGAGTCAGACTCAAGTGATGAAGATGATTACGATTATCATCCTTAGTACGTTGGAAATTGTAGTCGGAAATTGTAGGCGGAAATTGTAGTCGGAAATTGTATGTAGTCGGAAATTGTACGTAGGAAATCGTAGTCGGAAATCGTGTCGGAAATCGTGTCGGAAATCGTTGTCGGAAATTGTAGTCGAAAATTGTAGTCGGAAATTGTACGTAGTCGGAAATTGTACGTAGTCGAAAATTGTACGTAGTCGGAAATTGTAGTCGACCATCGTAGTCGGAAATCGTAGTTGGAAATTGTAGTCGGAAATTGTAGTTATATATGGTCGGAAATGTTGTCGGAAATTATTTAGTCGGAAATTGGTTGGAAATAGGTCGATCGGATAATCTTCGAGAAATAATGACATTACCAACGAGTTGATAAGCAACTCGTTGGTAATGACATTACCCACGACGTACGTCGTTGGTAATGTCATTACCAACGAGTTACGACGTAACTCGCCGGCAATGGTGGCGGCATTTCAAAATTTGCTCGAGCTCTCCTCCCCTCTCTCCTCCTCCCCATTTCTCCTCGCATCGATCTCTCTTCCCTCTTCCCTCTCTTACACCGAAATTCTCTCTTCACCTCCCTCTCCTCCCTCTCCTCAATCCTCTCTAATTAGCTTCCTTTCCTCCCCTCTCCCCTCTCTTCCTCTCCTCCCCTCTCTCCTCCCCTCTCCTCCCCTCTCTCCTCCTCCCCTCCTCCTCTTCCTCCTCCCCTCACCTCCGTCACCGGACAACAGTTGGGTCGAGCTCCACCATGGCAGGTAATAGCTCACTCTCTCTCCCTCTCTCTCTCTCATTCCACATTTTATTTTTATGCATTTTGATTAATTAATTTTTGATAATTGTGGGATGTATGTATGCATGTAGAAAATATTTGTAAAATGTAATTAAGGTATGTTTGAAAATTGTGGGAAAATAATGTGGATAATTGTGGGGTGAAGGAGAAATATATGTGATGTATATATGTGAAAAATTAATTAATTTATATGGAATGTATATATATACGTATGTTTCAAAAATGTGGAAAATTAATTAGCTAGGGTGAATTGGATTAATATGTTATGTATATATATATATGTGAATTAAGGTGAAATTAAGATGCATGATCGATGTATACAAAGTGTATATGTGATGTATATATATGTGAAAAGTTTAAAGCCGGAAATGATGTATGTATATATGTTAAGTTAGGTGATATAGTTGTTAATTTAACGTATAATAGGTGAAAAATCGGCTTCGGAATTTAACGTGTTTGGATTAAGGTGATATAGTTGTTAATTTAACGTATAAATTAAGGTGAAAAATCGGAATCGGAACAGTTTGGAACCACAAGGATTCTAAACCGGAACGGTTTGAAACCGGAAATGTTTATAACCGGAACCGTTTGTAACATAACAGTTCCAGTTCGAAACGGTTCCAGGTTCAAACGGTTCCGGTTCCAAACCGTTCCGGTTCCGATTAATTTGTTATAGAACCTGGAAAGTTGTTGGAACCGGAACTGTTTGTAACCAGAACCGTTATGTTACAAACGGTTCCGGTTACAAACAGTTCCGGTTTCAAACGGTTCCGGTTCCAAACCGTTCCGGTTCCGATTTGTTATAGAACCGAAAAGGTTTGGAACCGGAACGGTTTGGAACCGGAACTGTTTGTAACCGGAACCGTTTGTAATATAACGGTTCCAGGTTGAAACGGTTCCGGTTCCAAACCGTTCCGGTTCCGATTTGTTATAAAACCGAATCCATGACTATTACGGTGTCCAGGAGGTTTTGCGGCTAATTGGCTTCGGAGAGGTTCCCGAAATAGTGGAGGGAACAGTAGTCAAGCTTCCTCCTCGCCTGCAGTTAGCAACATGCCCAGTGGGTCAATGATGACTGCTCGCACGAGAGCCTTGCTAGAGGCGCGAGCTGAGGAGGAAGCTGCACGATCAAGAGCCGTGCAACCGGAAGTCGAGGCTCGAGCCTCAGTCTCCAGACGCTCAATCAGCAGACGTCCCTCCGGTGGCAGAGCCTCAGACGAGCGACAGTCAACGGGGGCATCAGAAACTCCCTCAGTCTGAATGCCCCATATTCGCCCGGTGCCTACTCCTGTTTCACGGGAATCATCTGAGACACATGGTGGTGCTGGCGCCTCATCGTCCAGGCCTCGTCTATCTCCGCCGTCCGGTCTCTTCCTACCCGACGAGATTCCTGTCATCCCTGAATTCGATGATAGGGGGATGCCTGTTTATGTTGAAGGACGGCCGGAGTTCCTGAGCGTGGAGGAAGCGTATAACTTCCTCCCGTTCGACCCCGTGTATCTTTGGAGTGTGAGGTGCACCAACCAACAAACGGACGATGCAGGTAAATTTTATTTAACATAAGATTGATTACTTAATTATTACTTAAGACTTGCGATAGGTTCAATTAATGATATCCATTTGTTGACATTGTATTATTAGGCAATTTCGTTAATGAGACTGGAAAACGGAAAGGGGCTAGAGGCACCTGCACCGGGAAGAGACTTGAGCAGGCCACCGGCGGAAGGAAAATTCCCATAAGGGCCAATGAGGATGGCGAGGTGACCGAGGCATTCGACACCACGCGCAAATATGTCAGCATGGCCGGTGCAATCGTGCGGGACAAGGTCCCAATGCTTTGGCCAGATTGGGAATCTGTGCCTATCTACGTGAAGATGCAAGTGCATACTGCACTCAGTGTGAGTAAAATCGTATTTTCATTACGTAAATTTTACATTTATTAATTAAGTCCGAATAAATATATAATTTTACCTTTTATATATTCATATTGCAGGTGTGGTTTGACGTGGATGAAGTTCTTATTCACACGTGGGTAGAGCGTCAACTACATATGAGGTGATGTGCTTCGACTTATTTGAATATATATCGAGTTAGATTTTTGTTTATCATGTGTTTTAATATCTCTAACTTTTTTTCCTTGTTTTAATATAGGTATAAAGAGTGGAAGAACGAGCTTTCTTCCCATTACACTGTATACAAGGAGCTAGGCCGAGGTTCTATCCCTAGCGAATTTCGGTTTAGGGAGTTCGAGTGGCTGTGGCTGATAGCCCACTTCGAGCACCCCAAATCTCAGGTATGCATCCTTAATATATCTTACAAGCCTAATGTATCGTATCAGATTGAAATAGTTAGTTACTAATTTTTTTCCATATGTTTATCAAACAAGGCGATTTCGAAGACGAACCGGGCGAATAGATTGAAAAACACCAGGGCCCATCATGCAGGTTCATTCAACTACATGGGTTGGTTGACTAAGGCGCAGCAACAACAAGAAGTGAACCCCTTGGTGTATATTCATCAGAAGTTCTATCCGCAGTGCCCTGACGAAGCGGTAAGTCTTTCGCCTCTCCATGTGTTAATAAAACTATTTTTCGATATTAATAGATTTTGTTAGTTAATACGTTGTTCATTTTCGCTTTTCAATTAGGCGAGAGTGGAGGAGGCGACCGCAGAAGTGACCATGAGTATAGCTCGGACTAACCATCCTGACTGCTCCGAGGAAGAAGTCACCCAGTATGCCTCTCAGATCGATCCGCTTGATCCCCCGATAGCGGCTCAGATCATGGCAAAAGCGTGCGGGACTGGAAAGAATACCTACTACTGTAGGGGAATGGGCTCGGCGGGCGAAGGAGTATTGAAAAACACTTCACAATACTCTACCGGGTCAAGAAGTTCAACTTCTAGTCGTAACCTCGCAGCGGAGCTTCAGAGGACGCAGAGGGAGTTGGAGGAGCAAAAGAGGCAGATGGCCGAGTACCAAAACATGGTCCAGCAGCAGACACAGATACAGGCTCAGATGTACACATGGATGCGGACGATGTACGAGGCTCAAACTACCGGACAACCGTTCCCCACACCTCCCCCGGTCCCGGTCCCTCCGTTCCCTAGCTATCCACCACTATCACCGCACCAGTCAACGCCAGAGCAAGACCAAGGTAGCCACCGGAATTCAAATGAGTACATGGATTACTTCGACCCTGACCCGCAAGTTCCTCGACCCTGACCTGTAGTTGTAGTTAATTTTCGTATCGTCGTTGCTATTTGTACTGTACGTTGGACATTTATGTGTACTGTTGAACTTGTATGATTGTACGGTTTATGTCTTTCAATGCAAGTTCTGGAATTGGGCCCAATCCAGAACCGCATTTTTTTTTCAAAATTTTTCCACACATTGCCGGCGACATGGACCTCAGTCGCTGGCAATGTCTCACATTCCGGCCACGGCGGCGCTACCATTGCCGGCGACGCCGTCGCCGGCAATGTTAATACCGGCGGGGGATTTCCGGCGACGTCATTGCCGGCGACTTGTCGCCGGTAATGACAATTCTAGCGAAAAAAAAAGACAAGGCAGTCGCCGGTAATGTCTCCATTTCTGGTAGTGGCACCGGAGTTTAAAAAAAATGCAGACGTCTCCCACGTGCCGTGGGGCCCGCCTGCCGCTCGAGCAGCAGCTCGGCCGGAAACTACTCGAGCTCGAGCTCGAGCTCGTTGACGCCACGAAGTGCTCGAGCACCTTGCCCCCGGTGCATCGTCGTCCTCCGACTTGCTCGAGCATCTCCTCTGGGTACTGCCACATGCTCGATCGGTTCGTCGGTTTGCTCGAGCACGGTGCAGATGCTCTTATTGTGTTATTTCAGGCAAAAAGAGGAAGTAGGCATGATGATCCTGTAATTATGGCGTCCTCATCAGAAAGCTAGGTGTATGTGATAGGATATATATATTTAGGATATGTAGTGTGGATTTTATAGTTCTCATTGTAGCAACATTTGTAACTAATATTTTGGTTTGAAATAAAAGTGATCATGGTTGTGGTTTGTTTGTTATGATGTGTGGAACTATTTTCATGAAAAAGATTATACATTAGATTTAAAACACAAACTGATGTGTAGAAATAGATGATACATCAGATTACAAATGAAAATTGATGTCAATAAAAGCATTGTATATCAGTTTGTTAAAAATTATCGATGTCTAATACTAAGATAAACATTGGTTTTCTAAAAAAAATATGATGTCTTTTGCTTTAGGACCGTTGTCTAAGATTACTATAAACATTGATTATGTAAGAAAAATCAATTTTATAGTGCTACATAAACATCAGTTATCAATTGATGTCTATAATATTTGACAGTAGACAACACCCACTAAGACAACGGTCTGAATTTTGTTAGACATCGTTTTTGAGATAGTTGTCTATGAGCATTATTCTAGTAGTCTACTTCATGTAAAAAAAAGTAGTTCTTTACACTTCACACAATAATTTCTTCCCTTCTATTTCTGTTCTTTGTAACAAACTCAATGATTCAATACTTCTCTATAACATCAATCCTTAATTTTGATCTTGTTTTTGGTGTTTGCTTTATTCTATCTAGTCGATCCTTTCATGTTAAAAGTTAAAATTTTTGATGAGTTATAATTTGTGAGAATATATTTTTTTTCCTCAATTTAGTATGTTAAAAATTCAACTATCGTGGTGAAATAACAAAATCCTAAAAAAAAATTGTGCTCTGCACAGTGCAGTGTCTGTCTATAATTAGCCCGAATAATAATTTGATCATGACTCTGCCACTGCACTTGGCTACATACTCATTGAATTTCCCCTGCTGTATATATAATGTGACACGTACATTTAAAACAAATCAATTTTGTGAGTATATTTCTCAGAAAAAGTTGAATATAATGTATCATCACAACTACGGTGCAGTGTAGGCGAAGAGAGTGACATTAATCATCCTGTTGAAATAGAAAAGTAGACATTTACAAAATCAAATGTTTATTACATCGCTTAATGACTTATTAACATAAACCAAGTTACAAATTGATAGTCTGCATCGGATATTCACACTCCATGGAAACAATAAAACAAATAACACATAAACTAGGAATCCAAATTCAAGCAGTCACATAGAAGTATCTTAATTTTCCACAGGTTCACGGCAAAAGCCATCAGAAGAAAGCTGCAAAAAAACAAAAAAGGAAGCAGAAAGTATGGATTATGAACTCATAAGACTCAAACTCTAATTGCATATATTAGAAGGAAAGAACTAATCGCACCTATTGTTTAGCTTCTTTTTGGTCTCTCCTTACATATCTGGACACCATCATAAAACTTTTTATATAGTTAAGATCCTTGGTGACATCTTCCATTGACATTCTATTCCTAGGTGATTCTTCCGAACATGAAAGACCTATTTTCAGAATTGGAAGAATGCACTTCCATACACAAGTGTTCATCCCTTCTAAGGTTTCATAGTTTATGATTTCTTCTTCTGCATCAGTTCCGATGTAGTTACCGCTGAGAGATTTCACTTCATTTTCAGTTGTTGCAGGTGCCATATCTTCTAAAGCAGCAAGAAGAGTAGGATCCACAATCTGTAATAATCTTCCAGTTGGTATGGCCATCTTAACAAAGTTGTGGAGATTCAAACCGTCTACGAATAATTCATCGGTAGGTCTTCTTCCTGTAAACATTTCCAATACAAGGACTCCATAACTGTATACATCTCCTTGTTTTGATACCTCAACACCACTTGCGCACTCTGCAAATTCAGTAAACAATCTACTATGTTAGCACTCTGAGTGAAACCATAAAGACCGGGAAACACTTGCACACAATGTCTATGTAGGTCGTGCTAAATAAATCATGTGTGTGAAGAGTCCAAGAGGATTTTAAAGGCTAAACTATAAACAATTTTAAACCACAGACTAGAATAAAGGGCAGGGAAGTCATCAGTACAAAGTTTCTATGAGATCTACAACATAAATTGTTTTAGCACAAAAAAAAGAGCGATCGAGTATACTTGTAGTTTAGAGTACAACAATCATCCCAGTTAATAAAAAAAAGTCACTACGTACAGACATTGGGGATTAAAACCAGTTGAGTTAACATTTCTTCACCCATGAAGTGTTTTCAAAGTTATGACTTCTATTAATTGACACATCATTTTCAAAATATATGGTGAATATAAGAATTGTACAAAACTAGTAAATAATTGAAAAAATGAAAGAAAAAAAATGTTACCTGGAGGAGCATAGCCAATAGTTCCCCTTATTCCAATTGTGCTGCTTTGATTATGAGAGAAGTTCATTAGGGTTGGAATCAGTCTTGCTAATCCAAAATCACCTACATGAGCAACCATTTCTTCGTCAAGAAGAACGTTGCTTGGCTTCATGTCACAGTGAATGATTTGTGGCTCACAATGATTGTGAAGATAATACAATGCAGAAGCCACATCAGCAATAATGTTCAGTCTTTGAAGAAGGCTCAAATTCCTTGATTGATTTTCTCTGTGCAACCACATCTCCAAACTTCTGTTCGACATATATTCAAATACCAGAGCTTTGAAGTCATTACCACTGTGATCTATGCTGGAGCAACAAGTTAAGTTCTTCACAAGATTCCTGTGCCGGATATTTCTGAGAGCGTTGCATTCTGCCATGAAGCTCTTGGAAGCTCCTTTATGTTGAAGGTTGAAGACCTTTATTGCAACTACCTTGTTCTCTTCCTCATCAAGTATTCCTTTGTACACAGAGCCAAAACTACCTGAACCAATCAAGTTGCTTGGAGAGAATCCATTGGTAGCTTGATGTAGCGTCTGGTATGAAACTTGGGAAATGAATGTTATCGAAGAGACAACTGGTAATGGCTTCTTTTTCATCTTGCTCCTCCAATAAATACCAGAAAACAATGCAAATAATAGAGAGCATCCAACAACTAAAGAGATAAACAACTTCAGTTTGAAACCATGCATCTTTCTTTGCTTTGATACTTTGATAGGGCATGGAGGTAGCTGCGACTCTGGTACACCACCACAAAGTTTGGTATTTCCAACCAATGATATTACACTTGTGTTTCGAAAGACTCCTTGTTTTGGTACCTCACCCTCCAAATTATTGAAAGAAAGGTTCAAATAGATCAAAAATAGATTGCTCTGGAGATCTAATGGAATTTGACCTGAAAAGTTGTTTCCAGAAAGATCTAGATACCTAAGATCTTTCAAAGTAGCCAAGGAAGAAGGTATGTTTCCTCGGAAAAGATTCCCTTGTAGTTCAAGTCTTTGCAGGCTGAGACAATCTCCAATGATTTCTGGGATTTCGCCAGTAAAATTATTTTCTGAAAGTTTTACATAAAGAATGTTCTTCAGCTTTCCAACTTCCACAGGGAGGTTGCCTGATAGTGAGTTATTTGATAAGATGAGATAATGAAGTGAGGGAAGTTCAATAAGCTGAGGTGATATTTCTCCGCTAAGCTTATTGTTTGATAGAACCAATCTGTTCAAATTTTGACAGTTTCCAATACTCGAAGGAATGTTGTTTTGTAATTTATTTGATGTTAATAAGAGATCATACAATTGAGTGAGGTTTCCCATGGAAGATGGAATAGGTCCTGATAACCTATTGCGAGACAATTGCAATGCTTGCAGCTTTTTGAGCTTCCCAAAAGAGGCGGGAATCACACCAGTGAACAAGTTATCTGGTAGACTCAAGGTCATTAAGTTCTCAAGATTTGACAATGTTTCAAGAAGCTTTCCTGAAACTTGATTCCCTCCAAGATAGAATTCTATAAGTTGGGTCGACAAGTTAGCAACAGAATTTGGTATAACACCTCCAAACTTGTTATATCCCAAATCAAGTACCTCCAGTTTGCTACAGTTAGTCAAGGCTGTTATAAACTCTAAACCATTGGCCGAATAATTACCTAGAAGATTATCATTCAAATTAATCAGTTGAAGATGAGGAAGATCTCCTAGAGTTGCTGGAACTATCCCCACAAAATGGTTACTCATAATATCAAGTCTTTGAAGCTGAGAAGCATTGGAAAAGGAAGCAGGGATATGTCCAGAAAATTTATTCCCACCAAGATAAATTATTTGGAGATTAGGCATGCTTATGCATATAGCAGATGGAATAGTACCACTAAACTCATTTTTTGCAATGGAGAAGACCTCTATTGATGACAGGTTAAAAATATGGGCAGGGACCATACCAGACAATCTGTTGTCACCAATTGTGAAAAAAGTCAAGCTTCCCAGTCTGCTTATTTCCTCCGGAACGTAGCCCACCAAATTGTTTACTGCTAAGGAAAGGTGTGATAGTGATGAAAGATTCCCAATTGAAGTTGGGATGCCTCCTATGAAGTGATTTTGTGCAAGATTGAGATGCACAAGCTTTGTCAACGAGCCAAGCTCCGAAGGAATATTGCCACTGAGGTTGTTCGAAAAAAAATGTATGAATTGAAGCTCTGGGCAGACTGTCAGGTTGGCTGAGATCTCCCCCTCCAGCATGTTTTCCGAAAGATCAAGATAACGTAGTCGGAATAGATGATTAAGCTGATGTGGAATCTTGCCAGAGAAGCTGTTACTTGAAAGGTTGATGAACCTTAGAAAAGACAGGTTGCCAATGTAGGGTGATATGGTTCCATGCAAATCATGACCTCCTAGGCTTAAGGCTTTTACCCTTTGATGCTTTGTGCCGCACGTAACTCCTTGCCAGTTGCAGAAGTGGAAGGAGCCATCCCATGATTTCAATAACCCATGAGGATCAACGGTGATGACTTCTTTGAATTTGAGCAAGGCAACTAGATCAGTTTCATTTCCAAGTGCTGTTACAGCAACAACAGTGGTAGACTGGAAAAGGCAGATGAAAAGGAAAGAAGTCATGACATAAAGGTATGTTGATGAACGAAAGTTGGGTATACTAAGCTCCTCCATTCTATCACTATGGAAGCAGGGAAGGGAAATCTAGCTGTGAGAAAAGTACTGAGCTAGCTCAAGCAAGTATAATAATATGTCATATGTAGTAATCAGAAATATATAGCTAGGTAGAGAGATGGAAGCATCTCATTAAAAATTGGGAAATGATTTTGGGCCTAAGATTTTGGGACCCCAAAATGATATGGCATGCCAAATTATATCCATGTCATTTTTGAATTTAATATATTATTGTATAAGTTATATATGATATATTTAAAAAGACAATCTTATCCAACATACATATAACGATTATTATTTTTTCGAAACTTATTTCTTCTATTTTCTTCTTATCATCTTTTCTTCTTCTCAAAAAAACTAAATAAATCATATTTAGTAAACCAAAATCAAAGAAAGCAAACAGCATAGAACATCAAACTAGTGAAGACCGAACGATTTTTGTATCAAAAACGAATTTTGTATTAATAAGGATTTTGTTTTTATATTTTGTATCAAAATAATGATTTTTTATTACATTAACTGATCAATCTAATTAATAAAAATCAGAAATTTCAATCATAACTATAATAGGAAGAATCACTACCACATATTTAACCATTGCCGGCGATTTTTAAATAGCCGGCAATGTTTTTTAACATTACCGGCGATTTTTTCCCCAAAAATCGCCGGTAATGTCTTTTTTTTTTTTAACATTGCCGGCGATTTTTCCGGCAAGTCGCCGGCAATGTCCCGCCGGTAATTAAAAAAAAAAAGACATTACCGACGACTTACATTTAAGTCACCGGTAATGTTAAAAAAATTATATATAAATATAATTAATAGGATTCCATAACTATCATTGAACATTTATATATTTTGATTTGCAAGAATTGGTTTACTATAATTAAGATTCTATATTTAGTTATACTTAGACATTTATTATATCAATATTTTGCAATAAAAATTATAGTTTGATTTTAATTAGATAATTAAATTGTTAAATTAATTGAATAATTAATAACCATTTGATGCGCAATGATAAGATCATTTTTTTACAAATTGATATCAAAATATGGTAATATATATATAATTCTATAATAATATGAAAATGATGTGGTATGCCACATTATTTTGGAACCTCAATATCTTAGGCCCGGGACCTCCTATCATTCCCCTTAAAAATTAAGTTATGACTAATTCCTTATTGCAAAGGAGAGGCACCAGCTTGGCCGGCCTCTAGGTGTAACTTTTGTCACGTTACAGGGGAGACAACTAACCATCTCTTTCTTGAATGTAAGGTATATTCAATCTTTCTGGCAATGGGTTACGCCCCTCTTTAATTGTCCATGCCCAAGTGCTATTCATGATTTTTCAAAGTCGGACATTCTTAGCAGCTTCTCCAAAGCATCTAAGTCAATGTGGGTTCTTACTTTCACAACCGGTTCTTGGTGCGGTTCCATGAGCGTGTCTTCTCTCAAGAATGTTCGAAACCTATCTTGACTGTCAAGATAAGTTTCGAACATTCATTCTTACCGGCTTGAATGAGCGGGCACTATTATGTTTCAAACCAAGTTGAATTCGGGAGAGGTTTGGTGGCTTTCACCTCCTTTCTTGGCTCGTATACAAGCTCATGATTATGTCCCAAGTTTTAGAGCTCATTAGTTGATGGTCTCTTTTGTATAGTGTGTAGTATATAGTGTAGTATTGGTATTGTGTTGGTTTGGTATTACGTTCCCTAGTTCTGTATGGGTTATGTGTTTTTTAATAAATTTTGTGTCGAGAGAGTTGATTAGTCCGCTCATACTTGTCTATAAAGACTTGGACTTGAGAATTGATGAGATGGAGCCGAGGACATCTAGTTTGGATGGTGGAGACTGCAGAGCCATGGAAGCAACCCGATGTATACGCACCGATGGGACCGAATTAATACCACGTCTTTTATTGCGAGGACGGGAAATGTCGCCCCACAAAGTCCACATGCATGTACAAGGAATAATTATACAGTATTGTAACTATTGTTGTCTGTTTCTCGATCAGCTCATGACCCAGAAATGTTGACTGCCTTTCTAACACTGATATTCGCGTGGTTTGAGAAAAGCTAGCTTTTAAAAGCATATCTGGATAAAGAAATCCATTTGTTTTAGAGGAAAATAATAGGGTCTAAATTAGTCTGAATGATCAAACTTTTCATTTTTATATATTTTTTAATTTGTGATTTAATAATCGAAATCACTTAATATATATTTTACTTTTTATGAATTATATATACAAAATTTCAATCAAATTAAAGATTATTTGCTCATTCAATATTACAAAACAAATGGACGGTTGTTATTGTAATGCTGAAATTCACCTTAATTGTTCATTGATTTGATAAGATCGGATACCCAAATGATCTTTATTTTGATTCATTTTTTGTAGAATTGATCTTTAACCAATAGTCTATAAGATGAGTGATCTCAATTTTAAAATAACAAACTAGTGTATGTACTAATGGTATAGTTTGGACAAGGTTGGTCCAAACTCATTTGGACCTAAGTATTGTTTCTTTTCTAGAAGTTCATGTCAAAATAAACTTGTATAGGGCATTTTCAACAAAATAGCTAAAGTGTTATAAAGTAAAGAACTTACTTTGCAGAAAGTGAAGAACACAAAGAGAAAATATTGGAGGATGAGGTGAAGTATCTTATTCATCTTATGAGCCCTCTTTATATAGAGGTAAGGTTTACAGGGATAAGTCCTTTAGACTATTGTGAAATTTCATTCAAGTCTCTAACCTAATAATGGACAGCCACATAGGAATTAATATTTACAACATTCTCCCTTGGATGTCCATTAATAAGATGATGTTGGATGTGCCTAGTGTTGTTTCATTAAAAACCTTGCCAGATAACAAAAAATCCAGTGGGAAAAATAACCTTGGGCCAAGAAAAAGATTACAACGCGCATATGTTCTAGGTAATACATTTATGGGTGTTTCCCCTCAAAGGATACTCCCCCTGATCAATGCATGCCAAATTTGATAACTCTGACAACCGCCTTAATCCAATGCCTTTGGTTAACTTCTGGAAAGTGCACTTTGGTAGAGATTTGGTGAAGAGATCAGCCAGGTTATCAGCATACCGAATTTGTTGAACTGCAATCTCTTTATTCTTCTGAAGTTTGTGAGTATGGAAGAACTTAGGTGCAATGTGTTTTGTGCTATGTCCTTTGATGAACCCTTCTTTAACCTGAGCAATACAAGCTGTATTATTTTCATGTATGGTTGTTGGATTGTCAGTTGCCGAAGGAAGATCACATGTACTCAGTATATGGTGAATAACCGATCTAAGCTAAAAACACTCTTTGCCAACTTCATGTAATGAAATTAACTCTGAGTGATTGGATGAAGTCGCCACGAGTTTTTGTTTTGTTGATCTCCAAGAGATTGCGGTGCCTCTACAGGTGAACACATATCCTGTCTGTGAATGAGCTTTATGCGGATCATAAAGGTATCCTGCGTCAGCATATCCAACAATGGTTGTACCATGAACAGATTTTGTTTGCATATAACAAACCCATATATGTTGTGCCACGTAGGTAGCATAAGATTTATTTTACACATTTCCAATGGCGTGTCGTTGGGGTAGCGCTGTATCTTGCCAACACACTGACTGCAAATGCAATGTCTGGTCTAGTACATTGTGCTAAATAAAGTAGTGCACATATAACATTCAGGTATGGTACTTCCGGACCAATAATATCCTCATCGTCTTGTCTTGGACGAAATGGATCCCTATGAACATCAAGAGCCCTAACAACCATTGGTGTGCTTAGTGGATGAGCCTTATCCATGTTAAACCACTCTAGGATCTTTTCTGTATAAGCTGATTGATAGATTAAAATTCCACTAGCCAAGTGCTCGATCTACAAGCTGAGACAATACTTTGTTTTTCCAAGGTCCTTCATTTCAAATTCTTTCTTTAAATATTCAGCAGTCTTTGAAAGTTCTTCAGGACTTCCAATTAGATTCATGTCATCGACATATACTGCTATAATGGCAAAGCCAGAATTTGATTTCTTAATGAACACACAAGGGCATATTGAATTATTCGCGTATCTTTCCTTTAGCAAGTATGCACTTAGATGATTGTACCACATTCGTCCTGATTGCTTCAATTCATACAAGGACCGTCTCAATTTAATTAAGTATATGCCGCGTGGTTTCGTGGTTGCTTCAGGCAATTGCAGCCCTTCTAGGACCTTCATATAGATGTCAGTATCTAAATCTCTGTATAAGTATGCAGTTACAACATCCATCAGTTGCATATCAAGTTTCTCTGAAACTGTCAAACTTATTAGATATCAGAATGTAATGACATCCATCACAGAAGAATATGTTTGATCATAGTCTATCCCAGGCTTTTGTGAGAACCCTTGCACTACAAGACGCGCTTTGTATCTTGCAACCTCATTGTTCTCATTGCGCTTTCTAACACAAACTCATTTATATCCAACCGGTTTCACATTTGGTGTTTTTTGGACAACAGGTCCAAAAATACTGTGCTTTTCTAGAGACTTTAAGGCCATGTTTGGTAATGTTTTATGAAATGGTTTTCTAAAAACAAATTCATAAAATGAAAACAATAGATTTAACTCTGCATTTTTATAATCCAGGAGTGCGTTCGGTAATCATAAGATTTGAATTACCATAAAAGTGAACTACAAAACATATATGTTTGCTATATTCTTTCAGTCTTTCTCTTTTTTACTCAATGCAGTTCTGCCATATAAAGATCTCTTCGACAATATATCTCAATTATTTGATTCCTTACTAACACCTGTTATGTTACTGATTGTTACCTACACCTGCAATTCTTTGCCATCTCTCAATCACCTCCATATGCACACGTGTCTTCACTCATAAATCATAATATATCGATGGATCCACAAGGATTAAAGACCAGATGTCATGTTCTTTCTGGATTAGCAGCCATAGTTGCTTCCTCAATTTCTGAATTAGAGAAAGATTAGACAATGAGGTGTAGATGTTTAAGGGGATAGCTAGAGAATTGTGGATGTAGTTGAAAGTAGGAGAAAGGCGAGCAACGAAAGAAAGTTTCCTTTAAAGGTTACATCCGTTTTCTAAAAACCTTAGAAATGGGAAAAACTCATTTCAAAAAATGCATACGAGACTTGGGGGAGTTGTATCCATAAAACGGTTTCGCGTGTTTCCAAAGTTCAATACACCAAAGGCATATTTCAACCATTTTTTGTTTTCATAATACAGAAAACAATTTTGCAAAAGGATACCGAACATGCCCTAACTCTTCTTGGATTGTATTTTTCCATTTGAGCAAATCATATCTCTGTCTACATTCATCGACAAAGCGAGGTTCCGTATCATCGCTTTTTATGATTTTAGTAGCTATTGCGAATGAAAATATGTCATCTATGATCATATCTTTACGATCCCACAATTCATTAGTGTACACATAGTTTGCAGAAATTTCCTTATTTTCAGGCACCTGAGCCTCTTCAGGGGCTTATGTATTACCAATGTTATTTGGTTCTTCTGTAGTCACATAATTATGAATTGCGGATCAGACATTAATGTTTTGCCCAAGAGTATTTTCAGAAGCGATGTCATCAGAATTCATATGTGCCTTTGTTTTCCTCTTTCTAGGGACTGCGTCTTTTGAACCTATAGGTATGCCACGCTTCAGGCATGCAACAGATAGCTCATTAGCCGTCACATTATTTTGTCCAACTTGGACGTTAATTCATGCAAGAGTATTAGCTGCTGGGATATGTGATCTTGTCACTATTGTGTCAGTAAATACATCAGGCATTGTATCAACAATGTTTTGAAGATGCAGAATTCTTTGTACCTCATTTTCACTTTGTTTGGTACGAGAATGAAGGTGAGACAACGTAGGTACCACCCACGTTAATTTGCGACGTTCTTCAGGAACTTCTTATCTCCCCCTAACTGCGGGAATATTGTCTCATCAAAATGACAATCTGCAAACTGTGCACGAAATTTGTCACCCGTACGTGAAGAGTTCAATATATAGAATTATGGATGGTGAATCAAAACCGATATAGATTCCTAATCGTTGTTGAGGGCCCATTTTTGAACGTTTTGGCGGCTCAATAGGCACTGATCTACATATTTTAGGCGTATTAATTAATATATTTCTTTCCACATTTAATTGTGTTATTCATTTATATAGTATTGTTAGTTTTTACTTATTTTGTTATTTTCAGGTGTTGACCAAAAGAGACGGAGTAAAGGATACTAATTAGTGTACCATGTTAGCAAGTGAGTGATGGAAAGAAAACAAGAAGAGTGTTGAAGAAAAGGGATGGTGGCCGGTGGATAACAAATTGGCAACAAAGAAAGAGAAACCAACAATGCAAGAAGAGAAGGAAGAAAAATAATGGTTGCTTGTATGCATAAAAGAGTAGGTAGAAGAGTGAAGAAGTGGAGAAAAGCAAAGAAGAAGAGAAAGAAGAAGAAAGAAGCAACCGATCAGCAATAAAGGAATAAAGAAAAAGAAGAAAAAAGAGAGAGAGTGATGTAGTAGTTGGCAAGAAAAGAGGGATAGAAGAGTAACATTGGAGCCTATAAATAGGAGGCCTCCATGCCAATCCAAAGGAAAAAAAAAATTCATCTCACAATTTCTCAACACTTCTCTGCTCCCCATTCTTTTTTCTCCACACCTCTTTCCGATCACTTGTTCTCCTCACTCTCTTAATGCCAAAATATTCATAAAGTCTCCTACAAAGAAGTTCTCCAAGTGCTAGGAAACTACACCACCACCATCTCTCAAAATCTTTATCTCACACTTCTAAATACACTTAGTCCCTTTAGAAGGTGTGTAGCTTCCACCGAATGATCCATCCATTGGAGATTTTGCAAGGGATACCGGGAATCAAAAAGTGTCAATGGAACCTTTACTCCGTAGTTCTCCTTGTATTTGTATTACTTTGTTTGTAAAGACAATATGTTTATTTTGGTTTTATTACATATATGAATTTCAATAACTTTTCCATGTGTTCCTTATTCTAGATTTCGATTTGCATGAAGATAATTGGTTTTTAATGATTTGATTTAGATTTAGGGGATACCTAGTCTAGGTTAATGGTATTTAGGGGATACCTAGCACAAAATATGAATTATCCATGTTTAATCAGAATTTAGAGTTATGGGATTTCGGTAGTATTGTTATTTGTATGTGTTAATAATTGAGTTGAGTGTAGAATAAGTCGATCACATGTATATAATTAGTTAGGTTTATTTTTGTCTTAAGCATGATTTAGAGTCCTTATGAGTCTTCTATGTGTAGCTTGTCTATGAGTTTTTGCATGCTAGAGTCCTAGGAATTTTGGTCTATGCGTGTGACACTTTTAGGTAGTAACTTAGGAAATTAAAATCAACTTTTATAACCCCCCTTTTATTCACACAAATTTCACATGCACCCCTCAATTCCCTAGTTAGAACGATCCATATTTACCAATGCTACATCTACACAAAAAGGGTTTTAAATTGTATATGCGTGAAGTATGTGTTAAGTGTCTACTTTGTGTTAATATTTAATGCACGTTTCCCGCCATGTCAGGCACATAAGTAGCGCAACCTAACATTCGAAGATGGGAGATCTTGGGCTGGTTGTCGGTAGCAATTTGTAATGAGGAATACTGGTGGTTGCATGTGGGCCTCAAATGAACTAATGTTGCCGCACGCAATATTGCATGTCCCCATGCATGAACAGACGCGAAATTATTTGAAGGCGCTTTATAAAAGCCTCAGCCAAACCATTTTAAGTGTGAACATGTGGAACCAAATGTTCAACTTCTATTCCCAAAGACATGCAATAATCATCAAATGTCCGAGATGTAAAATCACATGTTTGGCGAAAACCTCGTTCCGTGTAGACAAGAAGCAAACATTTAACCATCTTGTCGATGCATCAACCAAAACTATAAAATATATATGTGGGCTTGATCGATGTTTAACCACCTACTAAAGCTACCCTATAATGAACTCAATATGCTTGTCAATGCAGTACAATAATATAGGGGTCAATCCACAGGGAAAGATGAAACTCAATACTCTAAACTATAAACAGACGCGAAAGTCAGAAACCTGATAGTCTCGACAACTGATAATAACTTAATTAATTAAAATGGCTAGACTCAACCTAAAATCACGAAATTAATACAGGACACTATAGACACAGTGGAGGACTACTATACAAAATTGCAATGCAATCTGAGTTGGTTTGGTTACTGAATAAAATTCTGCAAAACAGATTAAGAAACTGAAACAGTAAACAGATTAAGAGTAAAGTAACAATCAATGATAAAAATGGTTAAGGGGAAGTGTTATCCACCACCGTCACATCATCTAGACCACAAATGCAGAACCAAAATCATGTTAATGTCATGAATGAAAGTTCCCAGGAAGATTCAAAGCTATGAACACAACCTATTACCCAATCCTTACGTTTACAACATTGAATGTATGCTTATCAATATTTTCTATCCATCAAAGAACCCGAAGTCAAGGACCCGAATTTACCAAGAGAAAAGAATTTAGATTTAGAAAGGGTTTGAGAATCTACAAGGCTTTACAAGTATACTACGGTCGTGTCTTGCTAGACCTAGGGTTTCTTATACCAAGCATGTATGTGTTCTACGATTGAAACTTGAGGAAGGTAATAAGCACCAACAACCATCAATTTTCTTAGAATTAGATTCCTAAACATGCATACTAAGCGTGGACTCAAAGCATACACAAATAAGAATCATCACCGTATAAGCAACAAAGAAACCTCATTCGAATAACAAAAACAATGTTCAATTAACAAGCATAAGTAATCTAGAAGACATGAACGAGGCTTCAAAACAGCCCCTTAACAATGGAGTTTAGCTTCTCATGGTAGCCATAAGAGTATGAGAGAAAGAAAAATTACAGAATGAATGGTCTCACCTTTATTCACATTTTCCTTCTCCATTTATTCTTCTTTTCTTCATGTCTTCTCTCCCTCTTTCACGCCTAATCTTGCGTCTCCCTCTCCCTTTCTCATGGCTTGCTTCTCTCCTCTTCTCACGTGAATTTCTGATTTTTCTCCTCTTTGGTTTGATTTGGTCTTCCTCATTTAACCAAAAACTGAATAAATACAAAATGGGCTAAATCCACATTCCATAGGGCTTTAATAATCCATCTTCAAGTTGGACTTGGTCCATTTGTCTCTTGACAACCCATTGCTTCTCCTCGTTGAGCTAGGAAATCACAATTAATCGTCTTTTATTTATTTATCTCCAATTACCTACAATACACAAAACAATAATAAGTCGCTTAAAAACGTAACAAAAGAACTAAATATAAGGTTCGGTTAAGCACATAAACGTTGCATAAATATGCAACTATCATAATACCTCACTTTTTGCTAGTCCTCAAGTAAAACACTAAACTATGACTCAAAAACAAAGACGTAATCTATGAACACTACTCTAATGCCCTTAAGAACTTGTCTCAGCAATCTTCCAAAAACTGCAACACCAAGTTTCAAATGTACCAACAAGTTACCAGAGATCGCTCCAACACATAACACACATGCAACATGTAGGACAAAGATATAATTGTTAGTATTGCATCATTAGTTGTACGATTAACATACTTATCCACTTAAGCAGATTAGCGACACCTACCACACCACACACAAGACCACCAAGGAGGCTTCAACTTCACTCACCAGACCCACCCCCTCCGGACGCGCACGCGCCCGTGGGGGGCGCGCCCGAATAAGCAGAACACACACCAGCAGAGTGCAGGTTGTCCCACATCGAAGAACACCACCAGGCTCCAAACTCAACCACCTATATATATCAGGTATTTATTACAGGTAAGATCACTCCATGAGATGACTAATTCACTCATTCATATTCCAACCTACTCGTTCGCACGTTCGCTTGACTGTTATATCGAGTATATCATCTGACTTAGGCATCGGAGCGTTGAAGGCGGGCCACCCCGTCTCAACCCCTGACCGCCTGCTTCGTTGTTGTATTCTCCTAACAGCTGCACCCGAACGCCCGAAGAGGAAGAGGAAGCGCCCGACAGGAGGATCCATCGCCCGAAAGGAGAGCCCGCACGCACGAAGAGAAGGAGAGCGCCCGTCCATCCGAACAGTCCCACCGTTCGGACGCACCAGGAGGAGAAAGAAGTGTATTCGTGTTGCTTCTGCCCCGTTACGCCCCCGCGCGTAATTCGGTAGAAACAATAATCATGGTGAAAGAGCTTAAACATGTACAGACAAATCAAGATTCAAGCTCACAAAGATATGCTCTCAAAGTGTTTCACTCATATGTGTTTAAGGTTAATGCTCAATTCAGTTACTTACCAAATGGACCGAACCATATGCTTACTCTTGCAACTAATCTCCACATATCAGAGGCTGTCATCTTGAAGTTCAAAAAGGGCTTCATAGGTTATATATAATGGGTCTAGGCTCTCAAGTTTCAAGAATAACAAGAATATGGAATTCAAAAACAAATCCTAGAACCTAGTAGAGCACCGAATAAGAGACTTTTCTTGGATCTTGACCATGGAACTTCTCATTATTGTGGCCGGATTTCATTTTGTTGGGCATTCACATCATTCTCTCCATCAACAGTTAACTCGGGTATCAAGCTAGACATCACAATTTTTTTTTTCCTTTCTTTTTTCTTCTTTATTGTTTTTTTTTTTGAATAACAAACTAGCTTGGTACCCCACACTTGTTTCTTTGCATCACCTTTTAACTTTGTCGCCGTCTTCACATACATGTCTCATGTATAGCTCTACTAAGTCCCAGAACAAGGGTAAAGATATAACTATTCTAAGGTTTAAGGTCAGAGATATGTAGGTGATGACAAAAAGTTTAAACATGTAGGCTCAAAGTGGTTAACTAAGGGGTGCACAACTTATGTACACAAAATCGGGACACAGACTTATATGGCTATGGTGGTGTCCCCTAAATGCCTTTATCACTTCCTCAATCAGAACATGTATTGACTATAAGTTTCGAAAAGTACAAGAGCAAGTTCTAGTAAACTCTAGAGTCCATTAACTTAATCTGTGGCAAACAATTGACACTCAATCAAAGAAAACATGTATTTCTCATAAAGGCTCAAAAGCTCACTGTTAAATGAATCTCAATAAAGTCTATGCATGCTCAAAAATCTATACCATGTTAACTCATTTCTATATCCACTACATGTCCACATATGCATCATATGCCAAAATCATCCAAAGAAACTTGAGAAACATAAAAAACTCTTAATCACAACAATGGAAGATATAAGCACATCATTGACTTGTTAAGGGCTCCTAAGACTCTATTTTTTTTGGTATTTTCTTGACACTTTTTTACTTTTGTATTATGTTTTATCAAAAAGGACTCAAAAACACACAAGAAAACAAAGGAAAACACTCAAAACTGACACAAAACTTCGATGGGTTGAAGCATGCTTGCTGGTCTTTCCTAAGGATGTGCTTCGATGGGTCGTGGATCCCTTCGATGGATCGAAGGTACCCCGCTGGAAATTTATGAAAAGCAGTCAAAACCGAAGAAACTGCGCACTCTGACTTGCATATTTTCTAAAGAATTAATCACACATTCAAATGATCTGAAATTTTTTTAACATATACTAGACATACATACAAAGACACTCTAAAAATTTCAGAATTTTCTGAGATATATAACTATATCATAAAATTCACACGACACTTAAAAATTGAAAATTCTAACTCAAAAACCGAAAATTTCTATCTAGATGCTAAGTATATGATACAACCCCACCCCACACTTGAAAAAATGCATTGTCCTCAATGTACCAAAGGTATAGCATGTAACACATTCATCAAATATGAACAAGAATCATATCAAGACATAACATACACTAAATGGAGAAAAATAAAGGAAAAATAGAGGGAAAGAAATCAAATATGAGGTCCAAGCTCTCCATCCACATGGGTTGCCTCCCAAGTAGGGCTAAGTTTAACGCCTTTAGCTAGATGGTACCAAGTATCACTCTTTATCCTGTGGCACATCCTCGAGAGGTACTTGCTCAACGGTGTGCTCCATCATCAACTCATAAAACGGCTTCAGTCGATGTCCATTGACTTTGAATTTTTTTCCTGTTTTGTCACTTTTCACAACTACAGCACCACTAGGAAAAATATTAGTGACCACAAATGGACAAATCCATCTAGACTGAAGCTTACCTGGAAACAGTTTCAACCTATAGTTGAAAACCAAGACCTTTTGTCCTACCATAAAAGTCTTGCTCCTGATATTTTGGTCATGAAAAACCTTAACTTTTTCCTTGTAAATCTTGCTGGACTCATATGCATTGTTCCTGATTTCTGCCAACTCATTCAGCTGCAATTTTCTGTGCATCTCAGCCTCATCAATATCAAAATTGAACATTTTGACCGCCCAATAAGCTTTGTGCTCAAGCTCAACCGGCAGATTACAAGCTTTGCCAAAAACAAGCCTGTAGGGAGACATCCCTATAGGTGTTTTGTAAGCTGTACGGTAAGCCCACAAAGTCTTATCTAATCGCTCACTCCAGTCCTTCCTGGTAGGGCCTACGGTCTTTTCATGGATCTTCTTGATTTCACGATTGGACACCTCCACTTATCCACTGGTCTGAGGATGATAAGGTGTCGCCACCTTGTGTTGGACATTGTATTTCCTCAAGAGCGCAGCAAACGTGCGGTTGCAAAAGTGAGAGCCTCCATCACTAATGATGTACCTGGGTGTACCAAATCTAGCAAATATGAAGTTTAAGAATTTAAGCACAACAACAGAATCGTTAGTTCGGGTGGCAACTGCCGCCACCCACTTGGACACATAATCAACTGCTAATAATTTGTACACATTAGAATGTGAAGAAGGAAAAGGACCCATGAAATCAATACCCCAGACATCGAAAATTTCAACCACCAAAATAGGGTGTTGAGGCATTTGTTCCATATGACCTATGTTACCTGTCATCTGGCATCTTGGACATGCCTTGTAGAATTTATGAGCATCCTTAAAGATGCTAGGCTAATAAAATCCACACTCCAACACCTTGAGTGCAATTTTCTTTCCCCCGAAATGTCCTCCACCTACATGTGAGTGGCAAAAAGAAAGAATAGAATAAATTTCAGATTCGGGTACGCACCTTCGGATGATGGAATCTGGGTAATGTTTCCATAAGTATGGATCATCCCACACATAATATCTAGCCTCCTTCTTCAATTTGTCATTCTGAGCACGGGTATAGTCAGTAGGTACCAGTTTTGAAACCTGGTAATTGACAATATCTGCATACCATGGCTCAGAATCCTGGATAGAAAATAGTTGCTCATCCGGAAAACTCTCATGCAATGGGAGTTTGTCCTCCTCCGCATTGGATCCATGTGTCAACTGACTCAAATGGTCTGCAACCACATTCTCTGTTCCTTTCTTATCTTTGATTTCCACATCAAACTCCTGAAGGAGTAGTAACCACCTAATCAACCTTGGCTTTGCATCCTGCTTTGCCATAAGATATCTCAATGCAGCATGGTCAGAGAAAATAATCACTTTAGTTCCTAACAAGTAAGATCTAAATTTCTCTAAAGCAAAGACAACAGCCAAATGCTCTTTCTCAGTAGTTGAATAGTTAAACTGAGCATCATTAAGGGCTCTAGAAGCATAATAAATCACATGTGGTAGCCTATCAACCCGTTGTCCCAACACAGCACCTACAACATATTTTGATGCATCACACATCAATTTGAATGGAAGGTTCCAGTCTGGTGCTTGGATGATTGGGGCGGTGATCAATAGCTCCTTGAGCTTGTTGAATGCAGCAAGACAATCCTCAGAAAAGTCGAACGTCACGCTCTTCTGGAGCAATGCACTGAGAGGTCGGGCTATCTTGGAGAAATTCTTAATAAACCTGTGATAGAAACCTGCATGTCCAAGAAAAGAGCGCACCTCTCTCATAGTAGTGGGAGGTGGTAATGTACGTATAACATTAACCTTAGCTTTGTCGACTTCTATACCTTTTTCAGAAATTATATCCCAAAACAATACCTTGTTCAACCATGAAATGGCCTTTTTCCCAATTTAACACAAGGTTCTTTTCCACACACCTTTCTAAAACTAGGGACATATTATTCAAACATGTATCAAAAGAATCACCAAAAACAGAAAAATCATCCATGAATACCTCGATGATCTTCTCCACCATGTCTGAAAAGATGCTTATCATGCATCTCTGAAAGGTAGCTGGTGCATTGCACAACCCAAACGACATCATCATCATCATCTATTTCTCAGGTATGTTTTGTTTGCTCTATGTCAGATCACACTAATGAGTCTTGTCCCTTTATTCCTGAAGAAGAGCAGGTAAATTTTGTGCAACAACGAGCATCAAGAAATGATCCTTATTCGAACACATACAATCCGGGGTGGAGAAATCATCCTAATTTTGATCAATGTTGTTTGGCTCTTGATTGCAGTAGCAATGGACTCCAATTTCTTCTCCATTGCTGTGACGACCCGGACCAGAATCAGCAGTATGATCAGCTTGATCGATGAGTTACTGCGTAGTCGCAGTTGTCCGATGGTTATTCGAATCGCCAGGCTTGTTAACGACTAAATTATTGGCCGAGAATTGGAGCTGGGTCTCTTCTCGAGAGTCGTAGTACATGTGATTTCGAGTTCGTGGGCGGTTTCGGATCGTTATTTGGACGACCGAGGAATTAGTTATGAATATTTGAAACTCGGATTTAAATGGTGGGCTACTTAACGACTAAATTACCGGTCAAGAATTTGGTTTCGGCTTCTTCACGGAAGTTGTTCAGAATTTAATTTCGAGTCCGTGAGAACTTCCGGAGCATGATTTGGAGTTACGAGGAATTAGTTGCGAATTTTGCCGTTTGTTGATTATTTAGTCGATTTAATGTGTGTTGCTTCGAAGGGTTGACTTTTTATCCATTTGGTTGATGTGTTTGACTTCAGGTGATTATTGAAGAACATGTCGAGATGAGTTGGTGGCCGCGAGAATTATCGGAATCGGAATTACGACGAGGAAGTTACGGGTGTTCAAAGTTTGCCGAAAAGGATAATTATGAACTTTCTATTTTGGGCAGGTATAAATAGGAGGTTTCCCCTTTGGGAAAGTCAAAGTTGCAATTAATGAGTTGACTTGGTTGACTTTGTTTGACCGTGGAGGAGGAGCATGGCGCGACGGTGGCTCGGCCTCGCCGGCGGCGAGCTTGCTCCGGCCACCTCCGGCCTCGGGCTTAGGCTCGTTCCCTTCGCCTTGGAGCCCTCGACGTGTTCCCGGCCACCTCCCACGGCGTGGGTCACCGGAAGGAGGAAGAAAACCGGCCAAAGTTCAAGGTTTTTGGGTTTAATGGTGACTTTTGTTTCGGACCGAATTGAACTTCAAGAGGTACTGGGTTTTGTAGCCCTCTTCATTGTGATTCTAACCATATAAACATGGTGTTCTAATTCGATTTGAGTGTGGAGAATTTTGAGATTGAAATTTGTGGAACAATTCGGTTTTTCGTGAAATTGGGTGAGTTAGAGTTTGAATTGGACTTTGTTGCAGTTATAAAAGTTTCTCAGTGGGTGATTTTGCATGGAATAGGGGTTGCTCCGCCGGAAAATTTTCAGGTTGAAGGTGGCGCCGCCGTGGGCGGTGGTCAACGCGGCGGTCAACGGCGGTCCAGTTTGACTTTTTCTAGTTTTTGACAAGTTGCATGTCATTTGACTCGAAATCGCGCCCCGATCGCTATGGGGAGGTTCGTTTTTCGAGTCGAGCGTCCGAATGTAAAACGAGGTATTAAGGTGGTATATATGGATTTTCGACGATTCATCGTATTCGAATTGTGTATTTCCGAGAACGGTGGTTTCTCGTGGTTTGATTTGTATTGTCGGATCATGACATTGAGTTTTGGATTTTGTGAATAATCAGGTGTTCGTGATCATTTGTTTGACGATGGATATTCCGCCGGATCACGGGTTAACGCGATACGCGTTACGCCAGTCTGTGAGTGGACATTTCTTTTCACGGATTATTTGCGAGTCTTGATATACGTTTTATGAACTTGAGCATGCATATGAGATTTCGGATTACATGAGCACGTGTTTTACGATTATACGATTATACTTATACGGATATGCGTATACGAGTATACATATACTTATATGCTGTTCATGCATTTGCATCGAAATGTTTATGATTTGGTTTACACAGAGTACAGTCGTGGTTACGTTGTTGTATCGATACACTTGCCTCTCGGCTGATCCCCGATGGTAGGCTTATTTCCAGGGGAGGCTGTGACTCCTGACCCGAGGTCTTTACCGGGGGGAGGCAGACCTTTGACCTGAGGCCATTTCCGGCTAGAATCACGTGGAAGTCAGGGATTCCGTGGTTCTGACTGTACTGGCACGGGTGTGTCCACGAGTGACCCCGTGGGATTTTATGCATGCTCCGTATACGTGAGGAGTTAGAGTGTCCCTCGTGTACTCAGACACGTGAGGAGTTAGAGTCTCCCTTGTGTACCATTTGATTATTTATGCTTTCGACTCGCATATGTTTTTATTATATATATTACTTGGTGAAAGACATTTATTTTCGTCCACTCACTCTAACGTGTTTATTGTCTTTCCCCTGGGCTTTTCGGTTTCCGTGCCCAGTTTGCAGTTCAGGCTCTGGTGTCGCACGTCGTGGTCGGAGGCATAGTGCTCGAGCTACCTTATTTCTTCCAGTAGGTTTATTGTTCTACCTACTGTGGTATACTTATATGTTTATACGATAAAGGTCGCTCTGAGAAATCTGTTGTTATGTTATACGATTTTACTCTGGATTTCAGTAAAGTATGTATATATTTATTGTTTTACTTTACTGTTGAGATATTGAGAAATCCGGATGGGATTGGTGCCCACGGTTTGATTTTTGTGGCATAGGATGAAGTGTATTTTCCACGTGCAGGTAATGGTAATTCCACGCTAGTAACGAAACTCTGCCCAAACTTCGAAAAGTTTTTGTTGGTTCGTGTTTTCGGAAGGGTTTGATTCCGATTTAGGAAGCTAAATCGGGGTTGGGTCCTTTCAGCTTGGTATCAGAGCATTAGGTTATAGGTTCTGTAGACTTCTGTAGTCGTGTTTACTAAAGATATTTGAGAATGTACAACATGTCTGGAATGGTGACCTGACCGGCCGGCGGATAATCATCAAATTCCGGGTGTTGTATGCTTTCAAATATTTGAAGTTCCATGATTACGTTCCACTTGTTGTGAACGATATTTTATTCATTAGGATGCCTCCTGACGTGCTTTCCGTGTCGTTTCGGTTGTGGATCCTATTGGGGATCAATCGACGCGCGATTGGCCAGAGAACAGTGGATTCGGATAAGTATTCAGAGTTTAGTGAATTGTGTGGCACGGTTTGCCTGGGGATGTGTATATGAGCGTCTATATGTTGCCTCAGTGCTGAGAATTGTGGCAGTGATGTTTGCCTGAGTCAGATTGTTGTGTTTGGTGGGCTGATATTGTGTGAGTTTCGGTTGTGACTCTACTGACTACATTCAGAGTGTTGTGTATACGGTAATGGTTTATCAAGCTATCCAGTAATTGACTGAGGGGTGTTTACCCACCTGAGGCAGAGATGCATTGTCCACATGTTTGTTTCCGTTTGCACGTGTATTGTGGCTTCAGAGGAAGCAGTGCATGAGGTTCGAGATGAGTTTGAACCTGAGCATCAGAGAGAGACTGTTTGATGTGCCTCGAGTTATCCGTGAGGAGCTTAGTATGTTGCACTCAGTGGCGAGGCTATTGAGAAGGAAAGACGTACGTGGTATTCGATGTGATGGTTTGAGAAAAGTGGACTTAGTCGAGATTTTGATGAGGTTGAGTTCCGACACCTTGGGATCAGAGATTTCATCAGGCTGTGACCCTTTCGATATTGTTGAGGGTCATCAGATCAAGCAGAGAATCCGTTTGATGATGGCGGAGATCACAGAGTAGCGGACTTGCTCCTGTGGCACGAGTTGGGCGATCATTGGTGATCCTTTCACGCAGCAGGTGTTACGATGATTTGTGTTCGAGGAGTACCCTCAGTTGCTGATTCGGTGGCCAGGTGGGTCACGTTGAGAGGGAGCGCCCTTGGTCAGCTGTTGTAGCGGTTCGGCAGCTCAGAGTTTACGAGGAGATCCTCATGTTGTTCCTGCGGTCTGACCACTGTACCCTTTTTGACGAGTTAGTCAGCAAGTCGCAGTTGATGTGTGTGGCCAGTTAGGCATGTTGGAGTTCGTGCCATGACCTTGTTTGAGGACAGACTTTTCTCCGAGGTTACTATTGCTTGATGTCCATGGCGATTGTACCTGCATCTCCACTTCCGAGGTCTTGGAGAGTGTTGCATCCATCCGGAGGTCGCGAGATCCTTGTTGGAGGATATGGCTTAGCCGTGGATCTGTTATAGCTGGACATTGTGGTTTTGGTGTGCTTGTGAGTATGAACTTACTGACGACGTATTTGGCGATGTTCGGGTGCCTCGAGGAGGAGGTTGTGTTTCGACGATCAGATTTTCCCGAGATGCTATTTTGTGGTGATGGTCAAGCGGAGGGTGGAGACGAGTTGTGTTGTTTGTGTAGCTCATGTTGTGGATACTACGGTTGCTGTGCCTGACATTGGTGACATTGAGGTGGTTCCCGAGTTTTCTAGGTGTATTCTGGAGGAGTTACTAGGTATTCCTCCAGTTCGGGAGACTGACTACACTATCGAGCTTGTATCAGGCGCTGGACTCATTTTACCGACGTCTTGTCATTCTGAGCCAGCGGAGCTGATGGAGTTACAGTTTTGACTCCAGGAGATGCTGGAGGAGATTTCAGGAGACTTCGTGCGACCCCGCATATTTGCGTGGGGTGCTCCTGCATTGTTTGTGTGGTTGTTGGATGATTCGACATGGTGGTGCATTGACTACCAGAAGCTTGATTTGCTTCAGAGGAGAGTGAGTATCCTTCGCTTCGGACTGGCGAGTGGTTTGATCAGCTTACGAGAGCTTCAGTCTTTTCGAAGATTGATTTCGGGTTTGGATACCATTAGTTGGGGATCGATGAGTCAGATGTGGCTATGTTAGCTTTCAGATCATGGTGCAAGCATTACGAGTTCTTGGTCACGCCATTGATTGACCAATGCCCCGTAGATCTTACGGACTTGATGGACCAGGTGTTCAGACGGTTTCTGGACGAGTTGCGGCCATGTTTGTTAGCAACATTTTGATTTACTCCGGGAGTGTGGACCAGTACCTGAAGCAGTTGCAAGCGGTGTTGCGGACTTCGCGACATGATCAGCTATTTGCGAAGTTCAGCCAGTGTGAGTTTTGGCTGATTAACATGAAGATTTTGGGTTGTGTGATGTTATCCGAGGGAGTGGGCGTGGATCCTGATCGGTTCGAAGCCGTGTTGATTTGGGGTTGACCTACCATGGTACCAGGGATCAGAGGTCTCTTGGGTTTGCCAGGCTATTACCGACGGCTTGTACAGGATTTTCCTGTATTGCCACTTCACTTTCCGGATTGACGGAGAAGGTGTCAAGTTCGTGTGGTTCGATGCACGCGAGGAGAGTTACTTACTCCTGCATGGTGGTTGATCGTTGTTTCGGTTTTGACCTTACCTGATGATCGTGATGAGTTCGTGGGTTATGGCGATGCATCGAGGTTTGGATTTGGTTGTGTTTTGATGCTGTGTAGCAGAGCGGTGGCTCATGGTTCCAGGCAGTGGAACTTTGTGTAGTTACGTATCCTGTGTATGATTTGGGTGTAGCTGTCCTTATGTTAGCATCGTAGAGTTCGAGACACTATTGTTATGGTGTGCAGCTCAGTATAGGACGTGCATTGATCATTTGAGTTTCATCCACTTGCATTTTCGGCCAGATTTGGGCTTGAGGCAGTGTCGATGGATGGAGTCGACTCACGACTATAGCTGTACATTTGAGCTTGTTCGGGAAAGGCTTGAGGATGTACTTTGATCATCCGTCTGGGATGTTGTTGCTGATGCATTCAGTCGAGAGTCGGGAGTTTCAGTGTTTCATGTGTGTGGCTCGAGTTTCCGTATTAGCCGAGTGTGGGCTACGAGAGCTGTGTTTGAGTGTAATGATGTTGAGACTCGTGATTTTGCGCGCATTTGGCGCTAGTGGTACGGAGATGTAACAGATACTTCGAGTTTACCAGTCGTGACGCAATCCACAGAGCAATGTAGCAGCTTGAGTGTGTACTGATGCCACATTTGTCGACAGGCGATGGCTAGGAGGCAAAGACTTACCGAGATGTATCAGCCATTAGAGATTTCTGGTTAGACGTGGCGTTTGTCGCTGTGATCTTGTGTGTTTGTACACTTTGGTTTGTGATACCAGTTGTCAGGTCTTTGTGGACCGTTTGATGAATTTAGTACGTTTCCTTGTACTTTCGAAGACGATTTTAGTGGCAGGCTGGTATAGCTGTGTTTTGACGAAGATTGGTCATTTCCGCGGTGTACCCGTGTCCCGGTTTGCTGGTCGAGGTAATCAGCTACAACTGAGAGTTAGCGAGCTTTGCAGCCTGCATTGTGGACCAGATTACGGTTTAGTATCAGTTTTTATCCTCTGATTGGTGGGCGATCTTTGAGGATTATTCAGGCCTTGGAGGGCATGTTGTGGACCTCGGTATTACAGTACCGATTTGTTGACTACTATGATTTTGAGGTTGTTTGATGTTGATTTGAGGTATGTTGTTGTACTCCATTGTACTGGAGCGAGTTTGGTTTGAATTGAGTTGATGTTTGATATCGATTTTGTGGAATATGCTACCACAGACTGTCAGATTAGCGGAAATGGGTTGATAATTGCTTGAGTTTGATGTGTGAGATGTATTGGCTTTTATGTGTGTTGTGTTCCGTGAGGTGGAACTGTGTTTCAGGTTGGTTTTGCATTGTGTACCCTATCTGTTCCGTATGCAGGAACACTTGGCTATTGTTTGGAGCCAGTTCAGATTTGTGATTTGAGGGTACTGAGATTTCAGCACGGAGCTATCTCCTATTGTGGAGTCAGTTATCAGAGTTGTTCAGTTGATATTACCACTGAGCAGTTAAGCAATATGCAGAGGCAGTGCTCCTACTTGTTGTAGACAGACTTGGAAATTTCGAGGTCGAAATTTTTCTAAGGGGGGTGGATTTGTGACGACCCGAACCAGAATCAGCAGTATGATCAGCTTGATCGATGAGTTACTGCGTAGTCGCAGTTGTCCGATGGTTATTCGAATCGCCAGGCTTGTTAACGACTAAATTATTGGCCGAGAATTGGAGCTGGGTCTCTTCTCGAGAGTCGTAGTACATGTGATTTCGAGTTCGTGGGCAGTTCCGGATCGTTATTTGGACGACCGAGGAATTAGTTATGAATATTTGAAGCTCGGATTTAAATGGTGGGCTACTTAACGACTAAATTATTTTCGTCCACTCACTCTAACGTGTTTATTGTCTTTCCCCTGGGCTTTTCGGTTTCCGTGCCCAGTTTGCAGTTCAGGCTCTGGTGTCGCACGTCGTGGTCGGAGGCATAGTGCTCGAGCTACCTTATTTCTTCCAGTAGGTTTATTGTTCTACCTACTGTGGTATACTTATATGTTTATACGATAGAGGTCGCTCTGAGAAATCTGTTGTTATGTTATACGATTTTACTCCGGATTTCAGTAAAGTATGTATATATTTATTGTTTTACTTTACTGTTGAGATATTGAGAAATCCGGATGGGATTGGTGCCCACGGTTTGATTTTTGTGGCATAGGATGAAGTGTATTTTCCGCATGCAGGTAATGGTAATTCCACGCTAGTAACGAAACTCTGCCCAAACTTCGAAAAGTTTTTGTTGGTTCGTGTTTTCGGAAGGGTTTGATTCCGATTTAGGAAGCTAAATCGGGGTTGGGTCCTTTCAATTGCTTTTATTCTCTTATCCATATCTGGGTTTGTGGCAACCTCAAATACAGATTGATGTTTCTTGCTGGCTAATGTTCTCTCTCTCGTGTAGAGCTACTTGGTGTTCTCAGCCAATTTCTCTATGGTGTCCTGAGCTTGCTGACCTATTTGATACATAAACATACCTCCACAAGCAGAATCCACTCTTGTCTTGTTGGCTAGCTCTAGACCTTTATAAAAGAAAGTCATCATGTCCTCAATATCATACCCATGATGTGGGCACTTCCTCAACAACTCATTGAAATGACTCCATGCCTCATGAAGCATGTCACCATCTTTTTGTATGAAGCTATTAATCTCCTTCTTCAACTGCTTAGTCTTTTGGGCCTCATGGTAGCCATAAGAGTATGAGAGAAAGATAGAAAAATTACAGAATGAATGGCCTAACCTTTCTTCACGTTTTCCTTCTCCTTTTATTCTTCTTTTCTTCACGTCTTCTGTCCCTCTTTCACGCCTAGTCTTGCGTCTCCCTCTCCCTTTCTCACGGCTTGCTTCTCTTCTCTTCTCACGTGAGTTTCTGATTTTTCTCCTCTTTGGTTTGATTTGGTCTTCCTCATTTAACCAAAACTGATTTGGTTTGGGTAATAAATACAAAATGGGCCGAATCCACATTTCATAGGTTTAGTAATCCATCTTCAAGTTGGACTTGGTCCATTTGTCTCTTGGCAGCCCATTACTTCTCTTCGTTGAGCTAGGAAAGCACAATTAATCGTCTTTTATTTATTTATCTCCAATTACCTACAAAACACAAAACAATAATAAGTCGCTTAAAAACGTAACAAAAGAACTAAATATAAGGTTTGGTTAAGCACATAAACGTTGCATAAATATGCAACTATCAGGACTACAAGATGGTTGAATAGAACCACAGATGTCCCCTTGTATCCTTTTTAGAAAAGATGGGGATTCAGTGTTAACCTTTGCATAAGAGGGTTTAATGACCAACTTTCCTTGAGAGCAAGCTTAATAAGGGTTGTCGCTCGGCAAGATGATATTTTTGGTCAACAATGGATGCCCATTGGAGGTTGTAATGATCCTACACATCATGGTGGATCCAGGGTGACCTAAACAGTCATGCCAAAGCATAAATGTGCTTTTGTCATTGAACTTCTGGTTCATGACATGGTATGTCTCAATGGACTTAATGGTTGTATAGTATAAACAAGATGATAACCCAACCATCTTTTCCAATATGCACCTTTGGCTGCATTCATTAGAAGTAATGCAATGATATTCCAAATTCTTGTCATTTATGGTCTGAAGATGGAATCCATTCAACCGGATATTATTAAAACTTAGTAGATTCCTTCTGGATTTAGAAGAGTATAAAGCCTCCGTAATAGACAATTGTGTTCCATTTGAAAGACTAATGTGGGCTCTTCCGGAGCCTTCAACCAAGTTTGCAGGACCTAATATAGTTGTCACATTAGTTTTAGAATGTACTAAGGAGGAGAAATATTTTCGATTTCGAAGAATCATATGTGTGGTGGCATTGTCAGCAAGACATATATCTTCTCCATCCTTAAGTTGAGTGTGTGCTATATCCATTTGCATGCCTTCACATAAGAAAAATATTAAGAAATAAATTAAATCATTGCTGAAATGTACATATAAACATAAAAATATATGCTCTAATTACCGGTAAACACTAATTCACGAAGGCAATAAAATTTCCAAAAAGAATTGTCTAAGAAAAACGTGGTAGTAGAGTTTGAGCCTAACGTCACTACCTCTTCTTCCTTGTAATAAAAATTTAATGTAATTATATCGGTATAATTAAATGACCAATTAAAAGCATAGTTAATTTCTAATTAACTACTATTTAATTGATATTGAAATGTGATTAGAGGTAAGAAAACAAAATAAACGTGTAACATTTGTAAAGTTGTAAAGCTAGCTATAATTATCTGATTAATATGAGGGAAAATAGCATAAATAGTCACTAATTTTTGTCCAAAACGACAGTTTGGTCACTATCGTATGACATATGTCAAAATAGTCACTCCCCCTAACGTTTCATTATCAAATTGGTCACTCCCGCTAACTTTTTAGGGGTGAAAATGTCTTTTTATCATTAAATTGTATTTATTTACAAAAATGTTATTACTAAAAGTTGTAAATGGTCATTGATCTTTGCCCAAAACGACACTTTGGTCACTATCGTATGACATATGACAAAATGGTCACTCATCTTTGTTCTCCATCTATCAATTTAGTCACTCCATCTATTTTAGACGTTAAATACTTGGTATGTAAAAGGTGCAAATGTATTTTTATCATTTAATTTTATTTATTTACAATAATGTCATTATTACAAGTTTTAAAAAATTATTAACTCTCTCTCTCTCTCTCCCTCTCTCTCTCCACCCCACAATCGTTGGTCGATGGAAATTGAACCCGAGCCCGAGCACAACACAGAGGAGCCGCAAACCCTAAACCCTAAACGATGAGGACCCACAAACCTCTCTCTTCCCTCACCTTCGCCGTCGCCACCCTTAGATTCTCATCGCCGCCGACCCGAACCCGCTCCAGTCAGTCACCTCATGGCATCCTCTGCCTCCTCACGGCTAGCCAAATGAAGGAACCCAAGCGGCGCGCCATCTCTCCCCCCAGCGTTGCACCATCTCTCCCCCGAGCTCGACGTAGCCACGACCAGCTCTTCCTGACCTTCCCGGCTGCCGCCTTCGCCTTCAGCTCACTCTCATAAGCTTCTCACTCTGCCTCGAAGCATGTGGCTTGAGGTGCTAACAAGCCTGGTCGAGGTAGAGATCGATCTATCGGCAATGGATTTCTGTTGCGGTGCTACTACAAATGTCGATCAACGAGCCGTCGCCGATGGTGGCGAGCCTCGAGGAAGGAGAGATGGAAAGGTTAATATTTTAGATTTTTAGATTATTTTTAGTCAAATGAGGATAAATAGACAAAAGTACCCCTGAAAATAAACGGAATATTCTTTTTTTAACGGACATTTGAACTCGAATGACTAATTTGAAAATGAAACCTTAGCGGGAGTGACCATTTTGACATATGTCATACGATAGTGACTAAAATGTCGTTTTGGGCAAAGATTAATGACTATTCATGCAATTTTGTCATGACAAAAAGACAAAAATACCCTTGAAAAGAAATATATATTTTTTTAAACGGGCGAATGACCATTTTGATATACTTTCGAAAAAGACGAGTGACCATTTTGAAATATGTCATACGATAGTTACCAAACAGTCGTTTTGGGCAAAAATTAATGACCATTTAAGCAATTTTGCCTTAATATGAATAAAATAGCTTAATGGCTCTAAACAAAAACTCATTTACTTCGTGTGTAGAGAAAAAAAAACGTATAAACATAAATCTTAGTTAATATCTAATTAACTAATACATAAACATATTTAGATGTTTTTCTTTCTCCAACTCGTATATATGTCACAAAAAGGTATATAGATCAAACAAGCTGTGTGAAAAAACCAAATTACTTTTATTATATTGTTAATGACAAAGTTCGAAAAAGAAAAACAAACACTACCACAAACAGTAGTTTCCAACCAAATTGACTATAGCCAAAAACATAAAACAAAACGAATAAAAACCATAAGTCTGATGCCTAGAACACAGGCTTGAACAACTAATAATTGTTTTCTATAACTCCACCACTAATCATGTCATCAACATGACGTCCATTGTCCACAAAGAAATCGGAGATGCTCAAAGGAGTGATGTCAATAAGATTGTCATTGTCGTCAACTGCAGTGACATCCATTGGAGCATATGAATCCCAAGGGTCATTATGATTAATAAAATTGGCCTCAACATTGTTGGTCTCAACATCATTCTTTGAGAGAGAAGTCTTATAGAGTTCCACAAGGTGTTTGAGAGTACGACATGTATGAGCCCGGTGATCTCCACTGCCACACCTGTGACAAACACCTTTTGCATGCTTCTTTGGTGCATTGTTTGTTTGACATTTGCCTTTAGTAATCTTACCATTGTTTCTTGGGCTCAACTTATTGTTATACCCTCCACGGCCAGCACCATTGTGACGTCCACAACCACCTTTATAACCCTGACCACGGGCATTGTTGTTCCTCCCACCACCTCTATTGTTATTGTCACCATTTTGGACAACATTTGCCTCAGGAAGAGGTTTTGAACAAGTGGGACGGGATTGATGATTCTTCATCAGTAGCTCATTATTCTGCTCAACCAATAGCAAACAAGAAATGAGGTCAGAATACTTCTTGAAACCTCTTTCACGGTGTTATTGCTACAAAACTATGTTATTTGCATGAAATGTGGAGAAAGTCTTCTCGAGCATCATATCATCAATGATAGTTTCTCCACACAACTTCATTTAAGAAGTAATCCTGAACATGGCTGAATTGTAATCAGTCACAGAATTAAAATCCTAAAGGCGCAAATGCGTCTAATCATAGCGTACTCGAGGAAGAACAACCGTCTTCTGATAAGCGAGTCGATCATCTAAGTCACCCCAAAGTACAAGCGAGTCCTTAACAGTAAGGTATTCATGCTTCAATGCTTGATGGAGGTGATGGTGAAGGAAAATCATGGCTTTTGCTTTATTTTGCGGGGTTACATCACACTCTTCTTGGATTGCAGTTCCAAGGTTTTGAGCTGCAAGATGCATCTCGGCATCAAGGGCCCAAGACAAGTAATTCTTCCCAGATATGTCGAGGGCGACAAAATCTAATTTTGTCAAGTTTGCCATATTTTCCTGTAGAAAAAAAAATTATTAAGATCCAATTATGTTGTATAGAACTTCAGGTTCATAACAAATAAATATAAGTATCGAAACTTCAGGTTCGAATATAGTGAACAATGGATCATATACATAAAACTTCAGGTTTATGCCATGTTATTAGAACTTCAGGTCTAAAATCATTTTGAACTTCATGTTCATAATCTCAAAACTTCAGGTTCGAGTATTATTAGTGAAACTTTAGGCTCACTAATATAAACAATTGTAAATGAAAAAATTGATTATATAATAACAACATACAAACAAAAGATATTGTTTAGTAATATTGACATATATATATATATATAAACATGACTCTTGTACTTAGCATTGTCGAGAAAAGGAAATTATGCTTTCATAATCAGACTAGATTACTCGTAGATCATGAGTATTAGATCAAAAGCAACAAGGTTGCACTATATACTCTTAAATCATCATAGAGTTGAGAAAAAATAGAGCGAAAGTGCTGATAACGTGTTATAAAGTAAAGAACTTACTTTGTAAAAAGTGAATGACACAAAGAGAAAATATGGGAGAATGAGGTGAAGTATCTTATTCATCTCATCTCGTTGACTATACTTTCGGATGAGAAGGACGATTTGATTAAGTTCATGATGATCTGACTTTGGCACGGAGTCAAGGGCTCTAACGCCATCTCTATTCAGAGATGATGGATCGATTAACAGGGCGGTGAACCGTGGTCCTTAGTTATTTTAGGATACCACGATTTTCGTCAAGGAGTTTGATGGGTTTTAACATATGGATTCGACTATGGCAGACAAAGCTAAGGTCTGGGCTAAATTTGACTTCAAAGAGGGTGCCTTGCAAGGCGAGGAACCGACTTTTGAATGGCTTGAAAACAAAGGGAGTCACCTAGGTAAGTATGTGGATTATGACTCAGTGCGACTTGAGGACGATGCAGAGATCCGGTTGTTTATGGAAGTCCACTTTAACAAGCCTCTTATCACTCATATGCGGGTTTCAGTGGGTACTAAGGCATGGCTGGAGTGTCAAGTGGAATACCTGACTTTGAAGGGCTACTGCATGGGGTATGACACTTGTGATCATCTCATGCGAGGTTGTCCAATCTAGTGTGCCTAGTTGCAGGCGAAGTTAGAGGCCGAAGGTAGTTTAGGGTAGAAGAGCAGATGTGGAGGCTAATGGATGAGATACCGGTATGTATGAGACTGGGTGGTGGAGCTGGTGACCATCAGGAGGTGGTGATGGATAATTGGTATAACAATATTGTTAAAGAGCTTCAAGAGAGGGCTAGCAAGCGGCGAAAAATGGCCAAAGGACCACAGCCACGGAAAGGTATCACTATTAGTCAGCAGCAGATGTTTGCAAACTAGTTATATTAAGAGATCGAGGACAAGGAGGATTGAACGTCTAGTGTAAGGGGGAAGTTCGTGGATCTAGGGGCTCCAATAGCCATGTAGAGAGGGCGCTTATCTAAATAAGGAGTGGTACACCTCAAGTTTGAAAGTTACTCATGCTACTCTAGTTTGTTAGACTATGACTAGTTATGCAGCATCTTGTTATTCTAGTATAGGCGTACTTTAGAACTTCTCTTTGTATGGTTGGGTAATCTGGTGGAATTCTGTATTTCTGTCATAATTTCCAAATAGATATGAATTGATCGCCCTCTCAAAAAAAAAACCTTTACTATTGGAGTTATTCTAAATCAAACACCTCTAATTTGAAAAGTTGATCGAAAAACTACTTCTCTTATTAGAGAAGAGCATTGCCAAACACACCCATTGCCATAATAGTTTAAATGTTTAATAGATTGGAAGAGTGAAGAAAATTTCAGACAGTTTTGCATACGTGAAAAAAGGTTCGACTTCTTGTAATAAGTTGCAACCCAGATTACAATTAGATCGATGGAGACAAATATCTCGACCTTGGTTGTCAATATGCAACTTCTAACACGTACGTAATTCTTTTTGTCAAGTCTGAATGGGTAAGTCCTTGCCCAATCACCCCAGTTTGTCGATCACCCAACTTTGTCCACAACTCTTCCTTTATTTCGATATATAGAGAGGAAGGTACTCAAAATTGTTCGATCGTTTCCACTTTTCATAAACTTAAATTATTCAAGGCATGTGAGTTTTCATCGATTCATATGAGTCCAAGAACAGTTTTGGTAAGAAACAAATTAAAGTCTAACTATGACTCTATGAGTCAGACTAGTTTAGGGCTCGGCAATAGGTCTGGTCGGGCCGGAGTTTAGCGCATCCTTTCCAAAATTCGGGCCAGATTTTTTGAAAAATTTGAAGTCTACGGGCCGCCCACAGAGTTTTTTTGTATTAAATGAAATTTTTTAACAATTAATAGTGTCTAATTATCAAATATATTAACAATTATATACACTAAATAATATATAAACTGTTTAAGGAAAAAGTATGTAGACTGAAACTATAACCATTCTCATTGATAAAATGCCTTATATATAGGCTGGTATAATCTATTACAATAACTGTCCCAGAAAATCAGAGATTCTGTAATAACTATCTGATCTAATCTATATCTAATTAGGACAAGATACACACCAGTAATTATGGAGAATAAATCTCCTTGAATACTCCCCCTTGTGTCGATGGCCTAAAGAATGATGCATAACTTGTTGCCTCACTAAAAACCTCGCCAAGCAAATAAAAACCTCATGAGTAAAACAAAATCTTGGGCTAAGGGAAAAAGAGTACAACGCATCAACTACAAATGTTACTATATGTGATGTAGACTCCATCTGATGTCTACAGAAATATAACTCCTCTTGACTGCAAACTCAGTTTAGGAGTTCTGATAACCTGCGCATACCAATGCTTCTCACATGTTTCACAAAAGTAGATTTAGGAAGTGACTTGGTAAATAAGTCTGCAGCATTATCAGCAGAACTAATCTGGTTCACATGGATATTCAACAGCTGTTGTTATTGCTGATTAAAGAAGAATTTCAGCGATATGTGTTTTGTACTGTCACCTTTAATGAAACTCAACTTTATCTGTTCAATGCATGATGCATTATCCTCAAAGATGCAAGTGGGATCAGTAACAGCAGATGATAATCCACTAGATCCTCGAATATGACCAATGATTGACCTAAGTCAAACACATTCTCTAACATCTTCATGCAAAATAATAATTTTTGAATGATTCGAGGAAGTAGAAACAAGGGTTTGCTTTGTTGATCTCTAAGAGATCGTCGTGTTTCCCATAGTGAAAACATAACTAGTTTGAGAAAGACCTTTGTGTGGGTCTGAGACGTACCCAACATCAGCAAATCCAACTAACACATCAACCGGTGTTTTAGAAATAGGGGATAACATGAAAATCACTCGCAACATTTGTATTTTTTGATGGATCGAAGGAAGGATTCTGATCTGTCCAGGGAACATCCTTCGATGGGTCGAAGGAAATCTTCGATGCATCAAAGGAACTGGAACCTGCGTAATTTTTCCCAACAATCCCTTTTCCAGGAATTTCATGTTTCTCTCTGTATTCTTTGTAAGGGAAGAATAAGCCCACGTCAATGGAACCTTTCAAGTACCTGAAGATTTGTTTTACTCCATTTCAATGACGTTGTGTATGTGCAGAATTAAATCTAGCCAACAAGTTCACTGAAAAGGCAATATCTGGACGTGTGCACTGAGCTAAATTAAACAAAGCTCCAATAGCACTAAGATATGAAATTTCAGCTCCCAAGATCTCCTCATCATCATATACAGGACGAAACAGATCTTTCTTGGAGTCCAAACTACGAACAACCATTGGTGTGCTTTGTCCATGTTAAATCGCTTGAGCATCTTTTGGACATAAGCAGACTGGTGAATAAGAATTCCACCAACTCGATGTTCCAACTCTAATCCGAGACAAAATCGAGTCATACCAAGGTCTTTCATCTCAAACTCAGATTTCAAGTAGTAAACAGTCTCATTGATCTCATTAAGAGTTCTGGTGATATTCATATCATCAACATTAACAGCTACTATGACAAATCCTGAACTTGTTCTTTTAATGAACACGCAAGGGCATAAATCATCATTCTTGTATCCCTTCCGAATTAAGTTATCACTAAGACGTGTATACTACATCCTACCGGATTGCTTCAATCCATATAGTGAAAGTCTCAATTTGATAACATGAGCACTCCATAGTTTACTTGAATTGGGTATAGCAATGTCATCTAACACTTTCATGTATATCTCTGAATCAAGATCACCATAGAGATATGTAGTAACCACATCCATAAGCTGCATGCTAAGCTTTTTGGACACTACCATCAGGTAGCCGAAGGTGATAATGTCCATAACGGGAGAATACGTCTCCTCATAATCAATTCCAGGGTACTGAGAGAAATCATGCACTACAAGCCTAGCTTTATAATGCAAGACCTCATTCTTCTCATTACTCTTCGAACAAAGACCTATTTAAATCCAACTGGCTTAATATCCGGTGGGCATAGCACAACCGGACCGAAAACTTGTATTTTATTCAGAGAGTCTAATTCAGCCTGGATTGCAACCTTCCATTTCAGACAATCTTCTCTACGTTGACATTCAATAACAGAGCGGGGTTCCACTTCATCATCGCCAATAATCTTCTGAGCGATAGAATAAGAAAACGCATCATCGACTAACATAAAAGATCTATTTATAAGAACGTGCGCATCATTTGTTCTAAGCGAGATTTCTTTGTTCTCTGATATCACAAGAGATTCCGGAGCGTCCCCCAGACATGTCATGTGTGGTTCAAGGACATAACTGTAGTCAGAGAAAATCTCATGTGAAGTATTAACAATGTCGATGATGAATGGATCTTTTTGTGCCTCGATGGCCTGCCTTTTAACCAGCGGCTAATCTGTGGATTCTCTTGGTCTCCCTCTTTTCCTGGTGGGAGCCGACGCCGACGCAACACCTTCCACATAAGCAGGAGGAACGCCTCCTTACCTAGTGTTCTACTAACGAATCCCTTTTTTGGGATTTCCAACATTGCAGGAACATTTGCAGCAGATATATCCGATCTTATCACTTTAGCAATATCAGCAAATGAGTCAGGCTTAGAGTCTGCTACTTGCTGAAGATCAAGTATCCTACGCACTTCTTTCTCACTTTGAGACGTGTGGGGATCATGATGAGATACAGTGGGATTAAACCACGTCAATTCTTGACGTTCAACCGAAATAGAACTATTCCTATCTCCCCCTAACGGCGGAAAATATGTCTCATCGAAGTGACAATCTGCAAATCTAGCAGTAAAGAGATCTCATGTCAAAAGTTAAAGATAGCGGACTATCATTGGAGATTCATAACCAACATAAATGCCTAATCTTCTTCGAGGACCCATTTTAATGCGCTATGGAGGCGCAATTGGCACATAAATCGTGCAACCAAAAATGCACAAATGTGAAACATCAGACTCATATCTAGTTACCAACTAGTACGCACTGAATAGTTAGCGAGCTACGGGTCTAAAATGAAGAAGCATTGTTGCGTGTAACACTGCATATCCCCAAGCAGAGACCGATAAATTTGTATGCATTACGAAAGCTCTAAACACAAGCTGTAACCGCTTGATATGAGCCTCTGCTAAATCGTTCTGAGAATGAACATGAGGAATGTGATATTCAATTTCAATCCCAAGAGACATGCAGTAATCATCAAAAGATTTTGATGTAAACACTTCTGCATTATCCAATCGAATAGACTTGATTGGATGATCTGGGTGGTGAGCCCGGAGTTTAATAATTTGAGCCAGGAGTTTTGCAAACGTAGCATTCCTTGTAGATAGCAAAGCAACGTGTGACCATTGCATTGATGCATCTACCAAAACCATAAAATATTTAAATGGTATGCATTCGGGTTTGATAGGTCCACAAATATCACCTTGGATCCTTTGTAAGAATGAAATATTGTTGGTATTAGCAACAACACAAGAATGACGTGCCTGTAACTTTGCTAAAGAACAAGCTTTGCAAAACGAGCGATGTGCATCCGAGATTGCAACATAAGTATCTGGTGGGATAACGCACAACGCATTAGCAGTATTTTGCCGGGAATGTGCTGCACTCGTCTTGGAGACCGAACCTGAGAGGAGTAGTCTCATTCTCACCATCTAAACCGATGAAAATAGGTAAGTCCACATATTTTTTCGCTCTAAAGAATGGATGACCATGAGTATTTTTCAAGAATTTGATCATCATATCACGACTTGAGTATCCCAGTCGAAAATGCCATAGCTTATATGAATTAGATCACACGTAGTAGGGTAAGTCACGACATTGGATTCAATAATCTGAACTATAGTAAAATATAAACCACTATGAATTGTGATCTATGCATTTAAGGCGTATTAATTAGTGTATTTTCTCTACATTTTTACTTTGTTAATTACTTAGTATTGTTAATTTTATTAGTATTGACTTAAGTTTGTTATTTTTAGGTGTAAAACAAAAGAGACAGAGTAAAGGAGTCTACAAGATGCTTAATACGCCACAATAGGGATAACGAGAGTTGGTTCAAAAATCACAAGGAATTCGGCAAAGAAAGGAAGAAGAAATTGAAGAGAAAAAGAAACCCTATGTTGACTAGGAAATAATTTTCTAGTTGACTAGAGAAAGAAAACTTCCGGAAGGATCTTGAAGAAGAACAAATGAAGATTGGCCAAATTAATTATAAGATCATTTGAGAGAACCAAAAATGAAGATCCAATCAGCCAAATTCGTGGAGCACAAGATATGGCAAGAATAAGATTCCCAAAATCAAAGGAAGGAAATCATGAAGAGTAAGGAAAGGAAATTTGCTTGTGCAGATCATCCAAATTCAAACAACAATTGGGAATAGCTCAGGAAGAGTTAGACAGTGTTTGACCTATGGTTGGAAATCTTTTCGAGTCTTCTTTCCAACAACACTAAAATCATAATTTTTAGAGGTCTAATACTCTGAAAAAGTGCGATTCTTTACAGGCTGCCAATTCTACCCGGGTGGAGCTAGGAAACCTTGGTTGTTAGGAAACCTATTTTGTAAAGGCCTATAAATACAAGAGGCTCGAACCTAAATTTTATCATCTCTTATTATAGCCTAAGATCTACCAAAATACTCTCCAACCCTCTCCCTCAAACACCAAGACCGAGCACGTCGCCGACTACACCGCCGCCCATCATCAAATCAAATCACTTGCACACGTTAAGTCCATACAAGTGAGAATCACCCTCCTCGGATCCATATACACCTTGGGAGTTTGCAGCGTTAAGCGAGATTTCTTAAAGTGTAACCATGAACCCTTTACTCCGTAGTCTTCTTTTGTTCTTAAATTCATCTTATTTGACATTGGTTTTTAGTGAATATATTTTGATTTATAATACTTATTTGAGTTTATCTTCCTTGTGTTTATGGTTTTGATTTTGTTAGAAGCATGTTATGTATGTTCTTAATACGTTGAGTAGTGTAGGATGATTGCGTTAAGCCTCTGGCCTAGAAGTTATTCAATGATTTTTAGTTATTAAGGCGTTAAACTTTAAATCACATGACATGTTAATTATTAAATCTTGAGCATGAATTTCGTAGGTAACTTAATTACATAGAGAAAATTGGTTAGGTTAAATAGGTTGATCACATGTAAATATCTAGTTTAGGTTTTGTTTCACTACCAGAATAAGTAGCATAGCTGACGAAGAAATTTTGTCAGCCTATTAGAAAATTTTGTCGGCTATAATTATAGCTGACGAACCTTCGTCGGCTATAGCGTCATCGGTTAAAGTGTGGAATTTAACCGACAACAAAATAACTCGTCGGCTAAAGTCCCAGATCTGAAAAAAAAAACTGCATATCTTGATTTCTATTCCCAGAAATCCATAACTGTCAATTCCTTCACCAAACCATAATCACAAAAGCTAGCTAAATTCACCACACCATAATCCCAATTTTATTTCACCAAAACAAAATTACAATTCAAACCAAACCAAAATTATAACCAAATTCACGAATTACACACAAATTAAACCTAGCTAGAGAGCGGCGGCGATGAGGACGGAGGGCGGCGGCGGTTGGACCTAGAGATCGAATTACACACAAATTAAACCTTAACCCTAAATTTTTAAAAAAAACAAATAATATATAGGGATTACCTAGGGCGAGGCGGCAGAGAGGGAGAGGCGGCGGCAGAGGTATGAGAGAGAGAGAGAGAGAGAGAGAGAGAGAGTGAGAGAGAGAGTGAGAGTGAGAGAGAGAGAGAGAGAAATTTTAGGATATTTGAGAGAGGAGCGGTAGTCTGGGGATATAAACCCAATAACTATAGCTGCCGATGTATAATGTCGTCGGCTATACTATAGCCGACGACTTTATACATTGTTGACTTAAGGCGGTACTATAGCCAACGATATTTTCAGCTAAAGCCGACGACTTCTTTTTCAATCGTCGGTTAAAATACTATAGCCGACGACAATATTTTTTGTCTGGTATAGTACACTATAGCCGACGAAAAATTGTGTAGTCGGCTTATTTTTTAATATTTCATCAGCTATAGTGTTTATTCTGGTAGTGTTTTGTCGAAATATATGGTAGGGGTTTTGGGATTCTTTGTATGTGTTTTGCTTGTCTATGAGTCAATGCATGTTAGAGTCCTATGATTTTCTTGCTATGTGTTTTTGAATTGTTTTTAGGTAATTAATTAGATAATTAAACAACATTTTATACCCCCCATTTTACTACACAATTATTGCATGCACCCTTCAATCCTCGATTTTGAACGATACCCTATTTACCAATGCTACATCTACACAAAAAGGGTTTAAATTGTATATGATCGATCTATGTGTTAAGTGTTTACTTTATGTACTTATTTAATGCATGTTTAACTCGTATCAATTTTTGGCGCCGTTGCCGGAAATTTTTAATTGTTTGTGATTTTTGTGTATATATCTGAATTTATACTTGTGAATATTAACCAATTCTTTTGCAAGATTTTCGTGTAAATATTATACATGTGAATTTTACTCACAATTTTCGATGCCCTTGTATATGTGCCAATAAATTTCGTGAAATACATGTGAATATGTGTTAGAGTACAATTTAGTTTTTGTAAATATTATCCGGTGTTTGTATATATATATAATAATTGTTAAGCATGTTAAATGATAGTCTTAGATTTACATTGATTACATCCTTGATTGACTAAGTCTCACTCCTTGGAATAGATGGTGCCTCTTTTTCATGTTTATCTCTTTAACCCCTCATGTTTTACACATGAGGTTGATGGCAGAGTTTACAAATGACTTGAGGGAGTATGCAATTTTCGAAAGTTTGGCTGAATGTCGGACATGGTGTCTAGAAATGGGTTAAGACTGGTGACATGTTCTGGATATAAGAAAGACTAACACCAATAGAGTATATATCATTGGCCGGTTAGCATCGAGGTGTTTTGTCGAAATTAGTCATTTCTCTCGAATTATTTCTATCCCCAACTGACCATGTTTTTCGATTGAACCAAAGCTGAACAATTGAGAATTCATACTTTATCGTACGGGTCGCACGTCATTGGAAAGACCGAAATATCAATGTCTTGTACTCTTTGTAAATTTTTGGAGAACTCAATTTGGGACATGTATGCTAAAATCTCGAAATTGTTTGAACTTGTAAAGGACTAAGCCAACGTTGCATATTTAGATTGCATTAACTCCCCTGTGGTTTTGTGATGCTCGAATTTCATCACCGGGTACCTTAACCTAAGTGAAGTTAGGGACATGAGACCAAAGGACGAGTGATTCTTTTCATGATTGTTCACGTAACCTGGGTGTTTTCTGCAGGTTCTAACCAATTTTCTCTTATGCATTCACACCATTTTATCATTTAAGTTGATCTTGTTTGATGTATTTAGTTAATTTTGATTAAGTAAATGTGTAATCCATGATGAATTGAAGTGTGACATTGTGTGAAAGATGCCTCAAACATGTTCCAAGTTGTGATTCCAACGTGTGAAGCAATTATACATGTATATATGTACCAAATTTTCGTAGATTTCTTTTACATTGCATCATTTTTGCATTTCATTTTTGTTATATATCATTTGCATTCACGTTTAAGTGTATTTCCGTATTTTGTGTGTTTAATTAGTACACTTTTTGTGTACATTGTATATTTTTGTATTTCTTTTATCTTCCGATAATACTAACACTTGATATGTTGATGTCTCAGGCTATTAAATGAATGACCAATCCTTCTCTTCATCAACTTGAACTCAGAAACTGAACAGTACTTAGACAGAATCATAATCAGGTTAACGCAGAAGGGTTTGAACAAGGGCATATTTTCAACAGTCCACCTCACAGTTCACCTAGACCGCCATCACATGCATCATCAATAGATATTTCTGACGCAGAGTCCATGGCAGAAGTTTAGAACAACAACAACGTTGAACAATCCATCATACAGTAGACATGTTCGAATTTGGGTAACTTTGGCCCAACTTCGATTTTGTATCTACAGCCAGCAACGAGCCAGACTACACCAGAACTGAAGAGTGGTGTCATACATCATCTTCTGTGCTTTCATGGCAACTCAACTGAAGATGCGAACACGCAATTAACTACATTTCTGTTTGTGTGTGATTCCATGTGCATTGCTAATACCACAAAGGATGCATTCAGACTTAGAGCTTTTCCTTTTTTACTGGAGGAGAAGGCAAACCATTGGCTCTTTAGTCTGCCTGCTGGATCTATCACCATGTGGGACACATGTGTGATCGAAGGAGTTTCTCACCAAGTACTTTCCGGCGTCCAAGATCAAAAATCTGAGGAAGAAGATAACGGGCGTTCTGCAAGAACATGATGAGTCTTTCTCTGCTTATTATGAAATATTCAAGGAGTTGTGCGAGTCTTGTCCATCACATGGAATATCAGAAAGAAACCTCTTAAATTACTTCTATGAAGGACTCAAACCATTGGAAGGAGAGCTCCTAGACGCTGCAGTTGGAAGATCATTTCTGGAGAAACCTGCAACTGTAGGTCGTGCTTTATTGAACCAGCGTGCTCCCAACACTCAGCAATATGAAGGGATGGCATTGCAGTAGAGCAGAAAAGTTAGTGAAGTGTCTTCATCAAGCACTACAGTCGAATTGGCCAAGCTCACTTCATTGATTACCAAGCTTCTTGAGGCCAAGTCACCTCAGCCACAGCCACCTGCAACGTTATTTTGTGGAATTTGCTTGCTTGATGGACATCACAATGATCAATATCCTCAAAATGTACCAACGCCAATAGTAGAAGAAGTAAACATCATTGGTGGTTTCCAGAATAACCAAGGCACCTCTGGGTACAACAACTATGGTAACTACAATTAGGGGTTCAGAAACAATCATCCTGGTTTTCAGTGGAGGAACAATGATGGCTGCCTTAACCCTTCTGCGCCTCAGCCATTTCAGAAACAACAATCGACTTAGCAAAGGCCTTCTAATACCACTAGTGCCCTAGCTCCACCTGTTCTTACCAATCCGGATTATGACAAGATGTTGTCACAGCTCTCATCATCCACACAGGTTTTGTTGAACACTCAAGCCCAACAAGGGAATGACATAGCAGAGTTGAAGAACCAGATGGGCCAAGTTGTTGAATTCATGGGCCAGATTAAGGGAGGATTTGGAAAGTTTCCAACTCAAACAGTTCCAAATCCAGGAGGTGATTTCTGACAGACTAATGTTGTAGCTACTAGGAGTGAAAAGCAGCATCAAGAGTATCATCAGAAGAAGCCCACGTCACACTCAAACATCTTGGATGGCATTGAGTATGATCCGGCCACCATTGAGACCGAGAGAAAGAGGGTGACGCCATCTATCACTAAGGCACCCTTGAAAGGACCCGACTCCGATTTAGTTGCATAAACCGAAATCAAACCCCTTCGAAAACATGACCTTAAAAAAAATTGTCAGAGTTTACTTTGAAATACGCGACCCAAAATTAGAGCCTGCAAAGCGAATCACACTTCAAATATTCCACAAAAGCCAAACCATGGGGCTCCGTTCCCCATCCAGATTTCTCAACATCATATATAATAATAAACCACAAGGTTTACAAGAAATCCAGAAAACATTCAGGAGTAAATTCAACTGAAAACACAACTTAAGTATTCATAGCGACTTTATGTACATCATATACAACCAGTAGGTCGAACTAAGAACCTACTCGAACTGAAGTGTGACTGGAACTCTACGCCTACACCGTCAACGTGCAACCCTGGAATTCAAACTGCAAACTGGGCAAAAGAAACCGAAAATCCCATGGGAAGGCAAATAAAATCGTTAGAGTGAGTGTATGAAAGGACCCAACCCCGATTTAGTTGCCTAAACCGGAATTGAACCCCTTCGAAAACACGAACCAACAAAAACCATCAAAATTTCGGCAGAGTTTTGTTACTAACGTGGAATTACCATTACCTGCACGCGAAAAATACACTTCATCTTATGCCACAAAAATCAAACCGTGGGCACCAATCCCATCCGGATTTCTCAATATATCAACAATAATATAAAGTAGTAAATATAACTGTACTTTACTGAAATCCGGAGTAAAATCGTATAATATATACAACAGAATACTCAGAGCGACCTCTAATGTATAATCATATAAGTATACCACAGTAGGTAGAACAATAAACCTACTGGAAGAAACAAGGTAGCTCGAGCACTATGCCTCCAACCACGACGTGCGACACCAGAGTCCGAACTGCAAACTGGGCACGGAAACCGAAAAGCCCAGGGGAAAGACATGAAAATCGTTAGAGTGAGTGGACGAAAATAAATGTCTTTCACCAAGTAATATACGTTATAAAAACATATGCGAGTCCAAATGAATAAATATAATAAAATACATGAGGTAAACTCTTACTCCTCCAGCGTACAGAGCATGCAAGTAAAAAAAATTCCACGGGGTCACTCATGGACACGTCTGTGCTAGTACAGTCCGAATCACGGGATCCCAGACCCACACGTGATTCTAGCCAGAAAGGCCTCAGGTTAGGGTAACTGTTTCCACCCGGAAATACCTCGGCACAAGAAACAGAAACCTTTACCTACCCGAAAATACATCGGCACAAGGTACAGTTCCCCCCCTGGTAGGCACCCTCGGGGATCAGCCGGGATGCGTGTGTATCGATACAACAACATAAACTACGACTGTACTCTGTGTAAACCAAATCATAAATATTTCGATGCAAATGCAATAAACAGCATATGAATGCATATAAGTAATATAATCGTATAACACATGCTCATGTAAATCGAAATCACGTATGCATGCTCAAGTTCGTAAAACGTGTGATAAGACTCGCAAACAATCCGTGAAAAGAAATTGTCCACTCACAGACTAGCGTAATGCAGTTCGCGTTAACCCGTGATCCGGCGGAAAGTCCCTCGCCAAAAGAACGATCACGAACCCCTGAATAATCACAAAGTTCATATCTCAAAGTCATAAATCGACAATTCAAAACAAATCACGAAAAACCACCGTTCTCGGAAACACACGATTCAATTACAACAAACTGTCGAAAATCCGATATTCACACCTCAATACCTCACTGTAATTTCGGACGCTCAACTCGAAAAACGAACCTCCCCACTGCGATCGGGGCGCGATTTCGAGTGAAATGACATGCAACTTGTCGAAAACCCCAAAAAGTCAAAGTTGACCACCGTTGACCGCCGCCGCCGGTGGCGCCACGACCAAACTGAACATTACTCGGCGGAGCAACCCCTATTCCACTCAAAATCACCCACTGAGAAACTTCCATAACTGCACCGAAGTCCAATTCTCACTCTAACAAGGTCAATTTCATGTAAAACTGAATGTTCACACAAATTTCAATTCCAAAATTCTCCATGTACAAGATGAATTTGATCACCAAACTTACATGGTAGCTTCATGGTGATGAGGGCTACAAAACCCAGTCCTTTTTACAGCTCAATTTGGCCGGAATCATAGAACCCGAATTCACCCAAAATTCATCAACTTTTGGCCGGAATTCCTACTCCCTCCGGTGAGCCACGCCGCGAACGGTGGCCGGAGTCTTCATGAGGGGACCGTGGCGAGTCGAACGAGCTAAGGGCCGAGCCCTGGGGTGGCCGGAATCCTCACGCCGCCGTGGAGCACGTCGCCTCCGTCGTGAATCTCTCTCTCTCCACGAGTCAACTCGGTCAACAATATAAATGGCAAGGTTGACTTCCCAAACAGGAAACTCCACTATTTATAGACCTTCTATTTTAGGAAACTTTCAAACACCATTTTCGGTAAACTTCGAATATCCGTAACTTTCTCGTCGTAATTCCGATTCCGATAATTCTCGCGACAACAAACTCGACTCGACATATTCTTCAATTATCACCCGAAGTCAAACATATCCACAAATCCGATAAAAATTCAACGGTTCAATCCAACACATGTTTAACCGACTAAATAATCAACAATCGGAATTATTCACAACATAATCCTCGTAACTCGGAATAATGCTCCGGAAATTCTCACGAGCTCAAAATTAAATTCTCAACAACTTCCGTGAAGAAGCCGAAACCAAATTCTCATCCGGTAATTTAGTCATTAAGAGAGCCACTATTTAAAACCAATTACGTCGAAACTTCAAATATTCATAGTATATTCCTCGGTCGTCCAAATAACGATCTGGAACCGTCCACGAACTCGAAATCACACGTACAACGACTCTCGATAAGAGACTCAGCTCCAATTCTCGGCCAATGATTTAGTCGTTATCAAATCTGGCGATTCAAACACTGTCGAAAATCTGTGATTACGCAGTAACCTCATGAACTAAGCTGATTTCTCATACTGATTTTGTTATGGGTCGTCACAGTGTACGAAAATAATATGTATTTCCCAACATATAAGTATATATGCACATAAAAGCATAATGCGAGTCAATGCACACGAAAATCCTGACCAGGTACATTTTCCCTGATCCATAAAGATGCACATAAAATCATGCGGGGTCACTCACGGACTCCTCCGCATAGTACAGTCTAATCACGGGATCCCAGACCCACACGTGATTATAAGTCTGAAAGACCTCGGGTCAGGATATCTGTCCCCCCCCTCCCGGAGCAACTCGGGGATCAGCCGAGAAGCCAAAGCATCGATGCTACCTCTATATCGGAGACTGTACTCTGTGTAAACCGAATCATAAATATTTTCCATGCACATGCAAAATCGTAAAATGCATAATCTTAAAATGCATACTTGTATGTGCATAATTGTAAATGCATACTAATACAATGCATAATTGTAAAGTGTATAATTATAAATGCATAACATAAATGCATAATCAGGACTCGCAAATCAACTGTGAAAATAAAGTGTCAACTCACAGTACGAAGCTAATTCTGAGGTCCGGCGGAAGATCCCTCGCCAAACACTCAATCACGATCACCTGAATAACAGAGATACGATCAATACATAAAGAATTCCAACATACGGAGCAAATACGTCAAGAACCCCGCATTCTCGAAAGACGTATCGCTCGAAATATCGACAAGAATAATAAAATTCCCAAAATACACCCAAACAACTCTCGTCCCAAATTAGAATGTTGAGATCTGAACTCGTACAAATGACAGGAAACAGAGTCAAAAAGATAACATAATTGAACTTATACGATGTGGGGGCACTCAACAATGGTGTTAGTTATTTGTTGCAATTTGCTCACCCTGTCGAGACTCGACTGGAACTTATATGATATGGGGGCACTCAACAATAGTTGGACCGGTACGCACAATAGGATCCAGGAGAAATGTTTAAACTTCCTGATTGTTGGGAAAGGGTTTAACAATTGTTTGTGTGGTTTTTGGGCAGTCTGGTGAGGTGACTTCAACCTCTGGGCATGAGGAGACTCTTGCTATTGCTGACATTGACTATAAGATCGAGCTTCAAAGGTGATCAATATGAAGTTTCATATTAGTCATTGTTGTGTCCAACCCGCTTCTAATAGATTTGGCATGAAGATATGCAGAAAACGCCTCCCACTTGATGATCAAAGGCGGGAAGACATCTACAAATTTATCAAGACATGAACAGGACTACAGGAGAGCCTTGAAGAGATAATTCTGATGACGATCAGTCTCTGAATGAGAACACAAGTCATGAGACTTCTACAATCTACTGTTTTTATATTTCGTAAATTTTTACTTATGCAGAGAGAGACAAATGGGCTGATGCTGAAAGAGTACCGATCTGTCCCTTACCAGAAGAAATGAAGAATAGTCTGAAAGGTTGAGTCACCGATCAGAAAAACAGCATAATCAGAATATTAATGCTACAAATATTCAAATCAAAGGACCTAGAATGTTCTCAACAGGACTTACATTTAATAATTTCTTGAGCAACTAGATAAAATTTGTTTCACAACATCCACATACACCAAAAGACAGATATTTAGATACTTAAAACAGGGCGGATCAAAAATATAGCTCTCTCTAGAGATAGATAGAATGAAGATTATTTCCAAATTCGAAGTAATCGCCCAACATACAACATATGGATCAAAAAGCCTACCCATTTTGATAAGCAATGGGTTATATGGCCAACTCTTCACTTTAGCCTAACTTGTCAATTCAGCAAATGATATGATTACTTCATAGGCATCTTGACTGACTCTTGATCTACCTCATCGGCATCTTCTGTGCCTCTTCATGTAAGAACTCAGGTCTGCACAAAATTACAGTCTGTAACCTTATTGTTTCAGGGGAGCCTTTTTCTCTCTGTCAGCTATACGAGCAGGAGCTGTCGAATGTGACTTAAACCGACCCCTCCCTTCCCCTTCCCTCTCCTGGAGAAAGCAAAATTCAAAAGTTATACCCTTGTCGGCTTTGTGCAATGAGGAAATGAACCCATTCGATTGCAAGAGAAAACCCGAATAGATTTATAAAAAGCGAACCAAAAAGTCTACAAAAATCAAGAACTGAAACAAACTTGAAACCCATGAACTCAAAACTCTTTTTGAGAAATCTAATGAGGCAATTTTATCTCAAAACTGAAAGACGGCAGAAGCTGTAGAACGGATCAAGTAAATGCAACATGAACTGTTTACCACTTTACTAGCATTCAAATTTTACTTGAATTGTGTAGGTACACAGAAAGAGTAAGATACCTTTTTCTTTACAATCTGAACAACATCTTCATCGTTAAGAAGATGACTAACACCACAATGCTGAGGATAATGCCTTGCACTTGTACCCCACACTAGCACATACTTCACCTCCTTCAGCAGACTCCTATGGATATGGTTACAGAAGTCTTCAACGGTGCATCCACCTCTATCCTACATGTACATGCAAAGAATAATATGAGAAAGATATGAATGAGGCCATAAAACACCTAAGATGAAATAATACCAGGACATCAGAAAGAAGATGTGCAACATACCGCAGAAAGGACTACAGGGTCACCAAAATCAGGCTGCTGGCCCTGTGGCTTTGTATAAATTCTAACAAGTCCCATCTCCTCCCACATCTTTGCAAGTAGTCTGTCTAAATTCAGCTGTTGAGCAACAAGAAGAACAAAGTCAATGTTCTCATGTCATCCCTGAAACTCTTAGCTAATAATTTTAAATGATACTGTAAAGTTGTGCAACTTCAACAGATTGCTTAAGACTATTGAAGCAACAAGGATTAATATCATTTTAATTTCACAAAATAAATATGAAGAACTTGCCTTCAGATTGCAACTAATGACAATGGAATTAGGTTGTCGGGCCAATTTATCCACGTCATCGATACCAATAACATCTATCTTGTTGTATACATATACACATTTCATGTATTTCCGGTTACCCTCTATCACATCAATAAGATCATCCACCGTGGCATCCTCACGAAACAGCAACTGCAATAATTGATCAATCAGAAATCTTTCCCTTAGAAGGCTAGGGATCAAGTTAGAAGTATGAAAGAGAATCTAAGAGGGATAAAGATATTACATACACTATTTCTGAATGGCCAGTATAATTATCATTATCATTATTAGTTGTGACAAAGGGAATCCTAACTCTTGATTGGCACAAGATAGGATTACATACCTCAGCATTGTGAATCTTATATTCGTGCAGAATTTGATAACAAAGCTTTTCGTCCACATGAGTTAAAGTGAGAGTACTGTTAAAAGAAATACCCCCCGTCTTCTTCTTTTTGAAATATATCTGTCAAAAAAACAAAATAAGAATTACTACTGAACACCAAGTGAATTTACACGGAAACTGTTAAACAATTGACAGGAATAGAAAAATCATAGGCAGAGATTTTAGAAACTGATATCTCAACACTGAAAAGACAACACTTACTTGAGGTGGTCTCTTGTTTAAACGTAAACCCACAGCTTCCAGCTCCTTTGTCAAAATTTGCCGATGACCTTCACTCTGAAATAGTTAAACAGTAAATAAGGTGAGTTCTAGACTAATTTCATTGACAGATTGTAAAAGAAAAAAATGAGACAGAAAATCAACATTGGCATCATTAGTTACAAAAGTAGACTGAAATGTACTTACTTTTGAGGCATCAAGTACCATCAACACAATATCTGATGACTTGGCAACAGCAATAACCTGCAAGGAGCGTATTTGCATCAAAATTAAAGCCATTTCATGATATCTAGCTACAGTTAGATGGAATATATAGAATGACCAATGGTATTTGGAGACTTAATCAAGCAATCTATTTCAGACGTCACAAATAAAAAATGCCACAAGAAGATTAAAGAGTTCACCTGCCTCCCACGTCCTTTGCCTTCAGAAGCACCTTCAATAATTCCCGGAAGATCGAGCAACTGAATTTTTGTATCATTATAGTGTATAATCCCAGGAATACAGGTGAGCGTTGTGAACTCGTATGATGCGGCTTCAGAACGGGTGCCTGTCAACATTGTCAACAGTGTTGACTTACCCACACTACAAATAAAAATAGGCACCAACATCAATGCTGTTTCTCAAGTCGCAAATATTTTGCTCTATCTTCAATGAATAATATACGACATATTGAAGTTATAGAGATATGGCAAACCTCGGAAACCCAATTAGGGCAACACGACCGTGTCCGAACTTTGTAACTTCAAAACCCTCTCCACCTCCACTAGAGCCCTAAATCACAAGATTCAGCTCATAAAACAAAGCAAAAATGTAATGCCTTAACCACACGCAAGTTTCTCACAGCCATCAAAACAGTAAATTCGAAATACACATCCAATTACAACAGAAAAAATATATAGAAGAGTTACATACTTTCGGAGGTTCCAGAAGCTGAGTCCTCAGCTTTGCAATTTTCGCCTTGAGCTGACCGAGATGGTACTCTGCATATTCACCATTTCAATAATTTTTTATTTAAAAAAAAAACATAATAAAGTTGAAGAGCATACAGAAAAAACAAACATAAAATTGGAAAAATAAAAATGTGAGGAAGGTGAAGATGGAACCTGTGGCTTTGTTTTTCTGAGTCCGAGCCATTTCGGCCTCGATTTCCTTGATTCTTTCGATGATCCCCATTGTCGCTGTGACTGTTTCAGCAGCTACAACTGAAAAGGCAACGAGAGCAAAAGACTTGAGATAAGAAATTCACCAGAAACTGCAGGTCGTTTTGGATTGAATTGCGATGAAGTAGAAAGTAGAAACCGAAACGACGAAAGTGAATAACAGATGGTAAGTAGTGTAATGAGTGAAGAGTTTATATAGTGAGGTGATGATGACGATAGCAATTTGAAGGTGGAGGTGTTGATGACTCACCGTGACTGATCGAGGTCGTTGGAGACGATCTCTCTGGAGATGGAAGCTCAGCGAAAGAGAGCGCGCTGAGGAGTGATGCGAGCGAGTTAGGGCTGAAATCTAGAGAAGGTTTTGGGCTGGATACGACGTCTCATGTTGGGCCTCTTTTTTTGTAACACGGCCCACAAAATGATGTTGGGCCTCTTTTTATTTATTTATTTATTTTGCTAGGAAAAGAAAAGGAACAGATGTGCAGATGATCAGAAGAAGCTATGGATTTGATTTTGTCTTTGGATGATAGTCCACATACTCCAAGGGGCTTGAGTTGTATGGTTTGTACCAGTTTATGATTCTCCGCCCACTGTTATACACGGTTAATTATTTAGATTCGGTTATTTCAGACCGTGATTGACAGGCATGAGCATGAATAGATCAGGGTCTGAAATAACCAAATTCTAACTCGTTACAGACTTGCAATATTCTCTTTGCTATCGTTTCCGGATCAAAGTACGCGAATAATTGCATCCAGTTCTTATAAAAGAAAGAAAGAAAAAATGCAAAGTACGTGATTGACAGGCATGAGCATTAATTATTTAGATTCGGTTATTTCAGACCGTGATCTACAGATGAAATTTTAGTAAAATTTGGTTGACATCAACTCAAAAGGCATGAGCATGAATAGATCAGGGATTAAACATTGTGCTGTATAGCATGTATAAAACAAATAGAAACACACTCCAACTTCCAAGTGTTTGGTTTTTCACAGAGTAATATGTAAAAGAATGAAACTTGAAGCTAGGTAAGTCATGCTCGATATATGTTTTTCGATTAAACTACTGGTCTTCCTGCTTTAGACCCAAGACTTAAAACATTAGCATGGTGAAAAAATTGAGAATTTCCAACTTCCATATATGTCAAGAAGGAACGAAGCAGACTGAAATTGGATCATGGTACATTCATTAATGGTATTGAATGGATTCATTGGATAATCTTACCTTGCTCGCTGCACCAGCTCCCATACCAATTCGCCAGTACTCATGATAAATGCCTCAGGATAGCATATGATATGAACCCCTGAATTTACCATAAACGTATAATCATTCGAAAATGTACGTACCGACCAGATATTGATAATTCAACATACATCAATTGAAGTTCAGTACCCTTTTGCCTATATAACATGGCAAGTTCTGGAGAGCGCATATCATGACAAATGCCTACTCCAATACGACCTACCTCTGCATACAAGCAATTATGGTCATCGGTGACTTGTATCATAGGCCACTTGGATATGTGCATTCAAACAGAAGCATGCATGCATGATGCATTCAGAAATTAATGTATGTATAGTTGTATACCTGTGTCCACAATGGTAGGTTCATCTCCTGCAGTAAAGGTATCTGATTTAAATAAAATCTCTCCTGGAATATCGATGTCAAATAGATGCAGCTGCAAAGAAAAACTATTAGCTAATTTTCAAGTCTCTGGCTTTTGTTTAAGAACCTCAGAATTCGGCCTAATGTCATCAAACATAGATGTGATCCCATATTCCCATATGCATCAAACATGCATAGAACTCTTACCTTTCTATGCTTAGCTTTCAGCTTTCCGTGGGGTCCAAATACGCAGCAAGTATTATATAACAGACCATTACTCCGCTCTGGCACAGAACCCCTACGATTGTGATCCCATAGCGACAAGCAGCTTCGGAGAGCATGCAAAACGACGGCGAAGCATCCACATTGCCAAAATCCTCAGCAAAAGTTGAAAAATATTCAGTTGAATAAGAAGCATCAACCTTGGAGACATTGCTGGTGTTCCAGATAGATACCATCACTCGACGCCACTAATTTCATTTACATGCACAGTTTCCTTGTGTGTTCTTTTCAGTCACTACCTTCTGTAGTTATGCGGTTATGCCCCTCAATATGACTTCTTTTTCTTTTTTGGTAACAAGAGTGATAAAGTAACATGATGTTCACAACCAAGATGAACTAAAAATGAATGGAGTAGTCTTTGCACGTGTGCCTAACTCTTAAACTGAATACGTGGATAACATATATGAGTGTGACTCATTTGACAAGACACATGAGAGATTTAATTCTAATATCATGATAAAGTAATCTAGACTTCACCGGAGTATCCTAAATTGTTATAAATCCATTAACAGGTCCGTTTTTTTTAATTTGGGATTCAAATTCTCTAACAAAGAGACCCTTAGTATGATTTTAGTTTAATCAATAAGCAGTTTAGTTTTTTTATTTATTTACCAAACATCTCACGCAATGGAGCATTAATATATAACTTCAATGAGAAGCAGATAGAGATGCTCTAATGCCGTCAAAAGGGTTCATCAAAATGATATTGTAGTTTATTTACACACTCATATCATCGATGTCTCCTTCAGTGTCTGTTGACTCTGTTCTATTTATCGGAACACTTCATGTGACTATATCCTACATATGGCTCACTCTATCCGAATACAATTAGTACTAAAGGGATATTTTATTCACACATTCCTAATCGTCATATACACATCCCTCGTTTTCTTTTTGCCATTATTCCTCCTTGTGTTTCCTGTATTATCCCTCCTTTTGCTTCTTTCTTGATCTCTTTGTAGTTTGTACAACTTCCGCAACTTAAACATCTCAACTTTCTTCTATATCTTCCCCAACTGGAGCTTTCGAAAGCATGTATGTGTAAGCATGTAAAGGAGTATTGGCTCTTTCTCCATCCGGGTTGGGTTCAGATTGTCGGAGAAAGGAACTTGATTTACAGGGAGAAAAGGACCAATTAATCTACTTCGATCAAATATAAGACATACACATGATAAATTGATCAAAGCTATGAACAAACCAAGCACGCATATCCCATATACGCCTGTATACGCATTTTCTGTAGTCCAAAAATTGGATAAAACAGGAATTTTGAAATTTACAAAAAAAGGTGTGTGTATTTAACAATTAGAGGTGTGTGAATAAAACTTCCCATAACTACATGGCAAAAGAATGGTAGAATCCGTAGGAGTATGCAACAAGAAGTTCATTTAAGATTCTATGCAGTTTGAAGATGCTAGCTTAACTAAAATCCTCTACCACGGTGTTTATATCGTAGGAACGCACATACTTTTTGTTCCAACGTTAAGCCAGGAGAACACAGTCAAGGAGAATCGCTTCGGTTACAAGAAACTGAAGCCGGATGTGATCACATTCCACTACAAGAAAAAAATGAGTGATGATCCAAATCAGATGGAAGCAGAAAATGAGTGCGTGGTTTGCTTGAGAGGTTTACAGAATGAGGAATTTGTGAGGCAGCTACCGAAATGCAAGCACACTTTTCACGCGCCTTGTATAGACATGTGGTTCGACTCTCATTCCGATTGATCGGTTGCCGGATGAAGGTGCTCCGGCCAGGAATTGTCGCTGGAGGTGTGCACTACTATATAGTTAATTAATTGGCTTAATTCTCTCATACATATATATCTTCCATTCATTCATGTTAAGATGAGTAGCTAAAAACTAAGGACTAGAAAAATGGCTTTTAGCACAGTTCAATTGGTCACTGATCTCAAACGCGTCATTTGCGTCAAGTGTCCAAACATTATAACGGAAGGCCATTCGTTGCTAATTTAAACAAGGAAGCAACGGATTTCATTGCAACTTGAAGCAAAATTGTATATATGAAACTGCATGTGTTCGTCAACTCTCTATCTTGATCGAATGACAGATATAACGTACTGCTGTTTGAACACATCAACTCCGTTCATTATCCCACTCAAATTAACTAGTTTGGCTACTGCTCGATCTGGAGAGTCAGAGGCTCAGAGCACAAATATAATGGTGCTTTATACAGTAAGTAATTTGGGAATTGAAAATGACTTGACAAAGTGATTTGGTTTATATAATGGAGATGGCACATTGCATTGGCACTTTCTCCTCGATCGATCTACTTCTTAGCCCGCCACACATGATTTTCTCATGTCAACAACTTCGCTGATCAGTTTCCCTAAAAGATTATAATTGCTTGGGCTAATTCTGGCATGAGTGCATGCATGGCCCTAGTTTTTCTTAGTGGCATATGGCCGGCTAGCTTTATCAATCGATGAGGACCCAAACCAAACCCCTCTAGCGTTTCTAGCTACGCCTGTTGCTATCATCGGTTCACCATAATATATATATATATATATATATATATATATATATATATATATAACTTTGATCGAAGAGTAGTCCAATATATATAGCCTCAATTTAGTTCGATTTCCACATGCACGTACTAGTCTTAATTTCCTGACATTGCTTTATGGCACAAGTTAATTAAGTATGCAATAGTGTATAATTGGAGAACATGGTTGAATACATCAACGTACTGCATGTTTGAAAATCAAATCTAATTTTGTCGACATGAATGATTTTCGCTGTTAATAGGACTTATTTGTCGTTGCGATCAGCGAGTCCTTCGTATTACAGCATGAAGCCGTGGTATTGAGGCTTCCCAATTTGAGGATATCCATTTATGTACATGTGTTTCTATAAAACATATATATATATATATAAGCTGCGTGTACGAGATTAGATTCTTGGGATAAGCAAGGGCACTGAGATTCTCTCTTCTTCTTCTCTCTCTCTGAAAGTCCTCCAAAGAAAACATAGCTGCGGGCAACTTGTTTCTTCGATCTACACCTATCTACCCATCCAATCTTCATTCTGATTTCATATTCTTGTTCCTCTTCTCAACCTCTACAACCCTATACACTTGCATGTTGTTTTACATGTCGTTCACTAATGACCCTGATCCCAGTTGCAAATCAACGCCGACTCTTTTGTTGATGCCAAAAACAATGGAGGAGGTCAACTTGACTTCTGGTGATGATGACTTTGACGAAGATGACTGGTTCTTCGCAATGGTGCACCGGCAAAGTTGCAATCATTTCGTATTCGATTATCCGAGCTATGGTGAGATGCCAATGGATCAGGCCAAATTATCTTTATGCAGATAGCCCATGATCGCTTCATTTGCAAATTCTAATTGGAATGTGACCGGAGGCAGGCACTTAGAGGTGGGCCGTGGTTTTTTCAAGCGACTACAGTGATGATTGAAGCTTTCGACAATCTTTCGGACCCTATGGTGCCGCATGCCTGTCGAGGTCGAACATGGGTGTCAAAGGTGCCGGTGACGGACTCAACTGATCCCAAATTTTTTTAAAAGAGATGCTGCTGCCATATTGCCAACGTTCTAGGAGGCTACTTGGAGTTCGATCAACACCTTCTTTACCACAGGTCGCAGATGCTAATTCGTGTGAAGGTGAACCTAGATCGTCCATTGGTGATAAGGTATCAGGTTTCTTTATCTGTGAATCATGTTGTGACTGTTGCTTTGCATTATGAAACGATTAAAGGATTATGTGTGGATTGTGGATGTTTTGCTCCTAATGGGAAAGGATGTGAGATGCAGTCCATCTAACATCTAGTGTGGCTGCTTCAATTAGCGGGGGAGGTTGGGCGATGACAGAGCGCTTAGGTACATGCGTGGTGAATAGAGGTTCGTCTCGGTGGGATTATGGGTAGTCAAGGGGCCGATATGATGGTATCCTACCGACACCATTCACATACCAGCCTGATCTTACTGCTGGGATGCAGATGGAGATGGATAAGGAGGAAGGGAAGGTGGATGCGATGGTAACACCGGGGAACCCTATCTTGGCGGGGGACCCTACTGACTTTGATGGATTTTCTCAGGTGGAACTGGCGGGAGGCAGTTTTGTATTAGGACTAGATGGTCCAATGGTGCAAGGCGCAGAACCAGATGTGACCATGCCAGACATACCAAATTCTTATGTCATGACACCAACTGGTGTCTTTAGTGTAATTGCTGGAGTTTCTGGATTACCCGCCGACGACTCAGACTTGGACGTTTGAGTTCTTGGACCGTTAGTCTGGGTTTCGGAGCAGGTTGGGTTTGTTGCTGGTATGGTGTCCAGAGCTTAAATGACACTAGTTAACTGGTTTGGGGGGCGAGCTACAACCGCCCATTGGTGAAGAAGAAAGGTCAATTCAAGATAAGACTGATTCGCCACATTCTCAAGCTGGGATTGTTCAAGTGGAAGATCCAAAAAATGCAGGCAAGTGTGGTTGCTTAGAGATTGTGCCTAGACAGCTAAGGAATGGTGCGCCCGGATTTTTTTAGTCCAATGATACTCTGGTTTGTTTGTCTAGGTAAAACTAAACTGTGATTCACAATAGTGATGTTATGGGGTTTCCTTTTATCATGTTGGGTAATTCGGTGAAACTCTGTACTGTTGTTATCATTCAATGAATTTTAACACTATCTTAAAAAAAACATATAAGCTACGCCATCAATCGATTAGTAGGCAATTGTGAAGTCTTTTAGGCCATCTCCAATCCGGCTAGGGATAAGGGCAAGATATAGCCTCAAAATCATCGAAAACCCATCTCCAACCCAGGGTAGAGCCCTATACCAAAACTTGATAAATTAGTCTGATAGGGCCAAGGGCTTAGCTATATATGGTCATTGGCATAACCCTGAGCTATATTTTTGTGAGACCACAATTGTTCTTAAACACTAAAAAAGTTATGTTCCTAATTGTATAATAATTTAATTAGTGTTCATGTCAATTTAGACGTTATGGTGACATCATTTAACTAATCAATTTATTTTAATTTTATAACTGCAATGATAATCACAATATTTTCGTAAAGTAATATAATAAAAATAATAAATACATCATATTTAATATTTTTAAAACATTAATTTTTTTTAAAATATCAGTAAATATAATATATGCAACGGTAATATAATAAATAAAAAGATATTATATGCAATGGTAATATAATAAAAATAACATTGTATATATAGGGTCTAAATTAGATCATATTGCTATAATTTTGAATTAGACCCTGACTAAAATTTATATAATTTAGACCCTAAATATATAAGTTTAAATTTTAAAATAATATAAAAATTAAAATAATAGCCTTTACGGATTGGAAACGGCACAAAATATAACTCTCATTGTTTATTTAAATAGTATATTTGAGGAGTTAAATTTTAGTACGTACGGTCAATTATAACTCCTCAGAACTGGAGATGACCTTAGAGTCTCGAGACTATTATCCAGGACATTTATCAACATTATGAATTTTATTTTTATATTTTTCAGAATCTATTGTAAGGGTTTTTTTTTTCAAGAGCCCAAAATAAAGTCCAAAAATTCCCACTAGCCAATTAATTATACGAAAATACCAAAATACCCTCCTAACCCACCTCCCTATCTGCTCGTGTGTATCAATTCTCTCTCTCTCTCTCTCTATCTCTCTCTCTCTCTCTCTCTCTCTCTCTCTCTCTCTCTCTCTCTCTCTCTCTCTCTCTCTCTCTCTCTCTCTCTCTCAACTCATCATTTCGGTCGTCGTTGATCGTCTCGTTATTTCTTCGCCGATCTACTCTCTACTATAACTAATCCGCTCGCCGATATACTCAATTTCAACGGAAAGGGGAAACCAACTCATTCAAACAACTTCTCAATCTCGAAGTTTTCACAATCATTTTTCTCTTTCAACTAGGACTACGATTTTGATTTCAAGTATATAATGTTTTTGTTTGTAAGTGTAAATTTGTTTATGCAACTTCAATTTAGGGTTTCGGTAGAATTTGAGGTTGTGTTATGTTTTATAGTATTTGAAGTTCTTTAAGGTATGATATGATTTGAGTGTGATACGATTTTGAGTTTGTTTGTTCTGGGTTTGATGTGATTTGAGGGTAAACTGAGTATCAGTTTACGCTCAACTGATTATCAGTTGATTGTCAACTGGGTATCAGTTGAGGCTCTTGTTTATTCTGGATTTGATAGGATTTGATCTCAACTGATACTCAGTTGAGGGTAAACTGAGTACCAGTTTACAGTAAACTGTGTATCAGTTGAGGGTCAACTGATACTCAATTTAGGATAAACTGAGTATTAGATTATGGTTAACTAACAGTGAGCTAGGACCTCAATTGGGTTTCAAAAATTATATTTGACTTATTTTTGTTTTTTGTTTATAACTAAGATGTTGTCGCCTGATAGAACACTGAATGATAAAGAAATACAAGTTCATGAAATGTCTAATGTGGATAGTGTAAGAATAGATCGAACAATAACATATATAATTGTGAGTGAAAACTTGAAACCCATGCACAAGAAAAGGAAGAGGGAATACGTCCAGAAGGGAAATAAGCCCATGAAGGAGAGCACTCATGTGTAGAAGGAGAAGAAGACAGTGAAGAATCTAAAAGTAGAAGGAAAGCAGCAAAAAGAAAAGGCATCAGAGGAGGAGGAACCAACAATTAGATACTGCAACAGATATTTGGACTCACATCATTCTACAAGATGCTTCAAGCGACGAAGATAGCCCAGGCGGCGTGGGATCTTCTGAAAAACACCATATTTTGTCCAATGTTGGAGCCGTTTCAAAATCGGATAATAACATTAGACCAACTAATGAAGAATGAAGTGGATTTGAAGATTATTCTCAACCACTATGAAAATGAAAGGAAGCAGTTCATCTTTGGTACTAAGGAAATGAAGATGACAGAAGAGTTTGTGCAACATCTCCTTTGTTTGCCGATTGAAGGGGTCGTCTTTGATGCAGAGCTTAGAGAAAAGGACAAGCAATTAAATTCTTCCATCTTTACTGACATCGACAATAAAGAGATTTTGGAGAAAAAGACATAGATAAATCTCTAAACAAAAAGTTGAACAGAGGAAACAAGGCAGATTCAAAAAAGATAGCATCCCTGCTCCTCATGTATTTTTGTGTTACATTCTTCTTCCCAAGATCGACAATGAGAATCAGTCTAAATGTAGTAGAAATATGTGAAGACCTTGACATTGTCAACAACTATAATTGGTGCGCATCCACTATGAATTTCTTGTATGGTAGCCTAAAGTTTAAAAAGAAAAGGTGAACCATCAACATATTAGGGATGCTTACTTCTCATCTACGCAAGTACACATCTGTTTTGTTTACTTTTTTAATAACTTACTCCATAATTACTTTGAATTATATACCGACTAATTAATAACATCAATATTATTTGTGTTTTTAGTACTGGTTCTTGGAGAACACCGCTGCCAAGATGATGATCAGCAAGAAAAAGATTAAAAAAACCAATATTCCTCTGATAGAACATCAAAGAAATCTTTAACCGGAAAGAGGTGTCCAGAAACCCAATACTTGTAGAAGATCTGATCCACAAAGGTCGATCATAGGAAGATCAAGTCGTCAACTTCTACAACGATGAGGATGAAGATGTGACAGACCTACAAGAAATTACATTGAATATATGGGTAAGTTTTTGATACTCATTTGATGTTCAATTGATGTTTAATTTATGTCAGACTCTCAGTTTAGGCATAACAGAAACTAAACTGATACTCGGTTAACGTTCAACTAAGTGTGTTAGTTGAGGCTAAACTGATACTCAGTTGATGATGAACTGATATTAAATTGAGGTTACTCTTTAGTTGTTTTTTGTTCTATTTTGGAAATTTATTGCTATTTTGTAACTAATTTTAGGTCCCACAAGCAAGCCAGGAGGTAAAAAAAATTGAGTAGTAAGCTGACTAGCAAACTTCAAACTCTTACCGATCAGTTGAGCAAGAACGATGACCAAGAGCAAATCCAAAACAAGTATGAGAATCTGCTTAAAACTGCAAACACTCTTGTAAAGCATTTAGCAGAACTTTGGATAAAGCTTGACTAAGTCGATGAGCATATCTTAAAAATGGAAACTGAGATGGTTCAAAAGGATAAACAAAATAGGTCACTCAGGAATCAAGTCACTGCGCTCAAAAGGAAGTTGAGAAATGTGGCTGCGAAGAAAGTGGGAGGTGAATCAGCAACAGAACAGCTGCACCAATAGCGGAGCAAAGATATTTGTCAATCGTCAACGGACATGGATAGCGTAGATAAAGATGAAGGTCAACCAGACAACGATGAACAAAGGAATATTAGTCAGGAACAAGTAGAGAAGATCGTGCCTAAAAAGGATGAGGTAGTAAAGAAGATAGTGGCTGAAAGGGATAAGGTGGTGGAGAATATCCCTAGGTCATAAATGGAGCAAAATAAAGATGTTGGTCAGTCACATATGATGGAGGATAGAGGGAATGGAGATGAAAAGCAATCCTCGATGAATGAGAAGATGAACATCACTCCAATTCTGACACAACAGACATTGGATCAAAGGGATAAGATTGTCGATAAAATAGTTTAAAAGCCTCTGCATGTTGATGTTTGTTCAATATAGAGGGGTGTCAAGCAGTACAAGAGAATCAGCACAAAAAAAGTCCATGATGACACCAACTATTGATACGACACCCCTGAGGAAGCGAAGATGAGACCAGACAAGAAAAAAATAGAGCCAGCCATGAAAGCGAACAAGGAGGTGAAAGTAGTTTCCAATGTGTGCAAATTTGACACTATGAATTAGAAAACAGCCACATGGATACTTTTGACTGAAGAAAAGAAACACCAAATCAAGTATTTCTTTGAGACAAATAAAGATATAAGTCAAGAGTAAGTTACTTACCTCTTATTTCAATTCAGATTACTCAAGAGTTTCTGTTGACCTAAACTGAGTGTCAGTTGAGAGTCAACTGATAATCAACCATTCTGAATTACTAAATTATGTTTTGTGTTTCTACAGCTTCACGTAATGGTGTTCGATTATTAACGATGGACTCTCTGTCAGTATTCAGGATATCATAGACCTTATCAATAGGAATTACATTGAAGTTGTTGAATGTTTCCTTGTTGTTGATGAAGATGATGATGATGTTGTTGTTGTTGTCGTATGTATCTTACTATCGCAGGTAATGGATGATTACAAGGAGAAGATAGAAAATGATTTCAACTTTAAATACCCAATACTTAGCATCTATACCACAGTAAGTAACAATCAAAATTTGTTGAAAAGATCTTCAGTTTTCTCATTCATTCATAAAATATGGTTTCTGGCTCTTTTACAGAGTTTCATCATTGACCATGAAAAGAAGGTACTGAAGTTCAAACAGATAGGAAAGAGTATCTCTGACCCAGATTTCAAAGGGTTCTAGGATCCAATCTATCTTCAATTCAATATGAAGCTATTAGAAGCATTTGCTCATGACCTCATCTTCATTCCAGTCAACCATTCTAAAGATCACTACTTCTCCTTGATGGTGATTGACAACAAACGGATGCGCATCTTCCACTTCAACTCACATAAAATAAATACAAACCTAGCCACAAGTACCGCAAGAACGTGGAATTCGAGTAAGTTTTTTATTCTTTCTAAGTGTTAATTTTATATCAACTGAGTGTCAGTTTAACATCAAGTGAGAGATGTTGGACTTATATTTTTACTCATATTAATTGAACAGAAGAAACACATTGGTATATACTTAGAAGAGATCCATAATTCAGTATTGTTCAAAGATGTGGCGCGCAAGCCAAAATGTGGAAAACATAATAGAGGTGACTGTCGGAGTCGAGGCGGAAGATGAACTGGTTTTTCAGAGTTGTCGAATAGAAGAAATGGAGTGAAGATCAAGGAACTTCATCATCGAAAAGGGAGCTCGACTAGAGTCCTGCAAATTTTGTGAAGTAGTGAATTGAATTGAGTAGAAAACTGGATCGTAAGTACAAGGCTCTTATGTTTTGTTTTTGATTAATAAACATATCAGAAAAATGTTTTACAAAATAAGAATGACTAAAATGAATAAATTTTTAGGTTCGATTGTGGCACAAATGTTTTGCATTTCATCGAGGTGCTTGCATTCTGACGAAATCCTAACAGTACTGAAGAGGACAAGATGAGGGCTAAAATTATCAGATATTTCATGGAAACCAGAGACTGTAATGCAAAAGTACTTTAAGAATGCCTAAGTTGAAAGAATTGTACACAAGTAGTTTGTTTTAAGGAAATTTTGTTGAACTTGACAAAATTGTACTTAACAGTTTAGATTTAACTAGTTTATCACTTTGAATTGTACTTGACAATTTAGATTTAACTAGAATGAATTAATGATGTGTGAATTTAACTGATTGAACTGAGTTTGTTATGAACGTTGAGGTACTTCTGTTTTTCTTCAATATTTGGGTAAACTGAGTATCAGCTTATTGTAAACTGATAGTCAGTTCAACAATTTTTTTTTTTTAAAAATCGTTCTAAATGGGTGAACTGAGTGTTAGTTTAAGGTAAGCTGGGTATCAGTTTAGGGTAAACTGATAGTCAGTTAAACAAATTTCAAAAACAGAATTGTTCTAAATGGGTGAATTGAGTATCAGTTTAGGGTAAACTGGGTATCAATTTAGGGTAGACTGATAGTCAGTTGAATGTCAACTGATAGTTAGTTGATGGTAAACTGATAGTCAGTTAAGTGTTAAATTCAAACACAGTTGCCTTTTGATTAACAAATTCAAAAAAAAAAACTAATAACAATATTATAGTTTAGATACATCCAAAAAAACTAAATCTAAAAGAATGAATTGTTCTATTCAGCAATAGCTGCTCTCAAAGGCTCATTGCATGACTTCCTATTGTGATGACCGAACGTCTAACTTCGGGTACAACGAATTTGCTTCTTCTCCGTCTCTTCTGTAGACTTGATCCTCTTGTTCTTTGGTGCTCTCTTCATATTGGGATGGAGTATGAATCCATCATAGCAAGATTTTGCTGCATCCGTTTTTGCATTCTCTACTAGATAGATTGGAAAGTTATAACACTTTTTGTATTAGTCCACGTGGAAATGCTTGTCAATAAAGGAGTAAATAACCTTCAGTGGCAGCGTGCATTGCAGCAACACTGTCAGCGCATGGAAAGCATTCGATTTTCCATTTGTGACAGGAACAAGAACAAGTTCTAAGATCAAGAACATATGAATACTTTGAACGTACCTCGTGCACATTGGAATGTAAGTAATGCACATAGTATTGAATAGCAACCTGTAACTTCTTCTTTAAACATTGTTGCATTCCAGGAGTGAGTAGTATTGTCCAAGTTGAAACTTCATCTCTCATCTTCACCATCTGCTGCTCCATAATCTTAATTTGGGTATGGTCAAGCATCGCATATACTGTCATCTCAAGCTCAAGAGAAATCCATGCATTAAACGATTCAACAATACTATTTGCCATGATTCTATAATGGGAACCACGAAAAAAAAAAAGCACAACACCAACATTCAAGCAGCATGTCTTTTACAAAAATTTCTATAGTACCTTTCTGAACAACCTCTTTCAGTTATCTCAAGTGGAAACAGTATTCGTTGTTGGATGCCAATCAGAAAAATCTATTTCTCGCTTCATTTTTCTGTTCAACAGTTGCATTCCCAAATTGCTCATCAGATTGTTCATCAAATACTTGTAGCAGAAAAGGTGAGGATTACCAAGATATACTTTGTCGAATGCACTCAAAAGTCTAGCCCCATGATCACTAACATATGTATTCTCTCTACCTTGTAGTTCCAACAAGTTCTTCATGTGTTGGAAAAAATATAACCAATTGTTTTCTGTTTTTGAATCACATATACACATAGCCAAAGGGAAGAAGCCTACACACATTAAACGAAAAACAGAGAACAAAGATGAGTAAGTCTATTTTGGACAGACAATGTTAAATTGATACTCAGTTGATGGTCAACTGACTATCAGTTGATGCTCAACAAAACAGAAAACAAAGAACAAAGATGAGTAAGTCTATTATGAACAAACAATGTTAAACTAACATTCAGTTTAGGGTCAACTGAGTATCAGTTCAATAAATTCATAACAGTTCAACTAAGTATCAGTTGAGGGTCAACTGAGTATCAGTTTAGGGTCAACTGATATTCAATTGAGGGTAAACTGAGTGTCAGCTAACGATAATCTGAGTTTCAGTTGAGGATTATAAAAATTAAAATTTACCTTTGTTTCATGTCCTCCCACTTGCACAAAGAATCTGCTCTTTATATAAGCTATTCCCAAACGTGCCATCAATATACAACACGGGTAAACATAATCTAAAACCTTCAAGACAGCTAACATATGCAACAAAAGGCCTCGGAAATCGATTCGTTTCTAGATCCACGTCCAAAATAAAAGTAGAGCCAGGGTTACTCTCTAAAATAGCTTCTTTATACCAACTTAACTTGTTGAATGATTCAGCCTCAAATCCATTAATCATTTCATTTGCCATCTGCTTCGCTAACCAAGCAACCTTGTATGATACGTTAAAGCCATAAGTTGTCTTGATCTTGTTTATAATATCCCTCGGCTTCATTGACATGATGTGATATCCTCTAAAATGCAAGTCTTAACAATTTTCGACCCCCAAAAAATTATGAGTCTCCTTCCTCATAACACCTTGACAAGTATGTACGTTGTTAATATTATCAACAAAAAAGCAGCCATTGTGAGAATTTGAGTATCCTGAAACATGTCATTCATACTGTTCAGTTCCAAAATTTGAGCACACCGCAACAATCTTATACCAATCATTCCTCAGATAAACAAACTTGAAACCAACTTGGATGGAGTACTTCGTAAGCATTTCTCTAAACTCATTAGCACCTCCTTGGAACTTTGGCCCTTAGGGATGTAAGTCTCCCACTCATTCAACAAATAGGACTTCATTGGTTCATTCCGATATGCCTCAGTGAGGTAATCATCTTCATCAAGCATACAAGACATCTCATCATTATGCACATAAAAACTCCTACTTGTGCTTCAATTATTCTTAGAAACAATGACATCGACACAATTCACCTTGTACAAATTTGCACTAATGAAAAACATCTTGAAATCATTCTCATTATTGAGGGAACAACGACTACAACCAGGAAGTGAGTAATCAAGTTTGATCACATCACTTTGACAGAATTCAAACCTCTGACAAATGTACTGAAAAAGAATGGCATAACTCATATGTTGATTAAGAGATAACACCAATCCCCTCTCAGAATACAAGAACTTAACAACAACACTCATATATGAAAAAGGAAACAAGTATTAAATTTAAAAATAATAATAACAGAAAAGGTTATTATTCAAACATTGCAGCCTCTCTGAATGGTTCAACTGAGTATCAGTTTAGGATAAACTAAGTATCAGATTAACGCCTGTAACTACATATTCCAACATAACTCAACACAACAATTCAAAAAACGCAATGATTCGTCAAACACATCTCAACATAACGAAACACATCCATAATCAAATCAAAAACATAAACGAACCAGCAGCATAACAAAACAAAAACTCCAAAACTCAAAATCAAAACACAAATTCAATTTCAACAGATTAAAAAGCTCAACACAAATTCGATTTCAACTTATTCAAAATCAAAGCTCACCTATCTTGAGTGTGAATCCATGACAAAATCACAGGTTGCTATTTCCATAGAAGCTTTGTTGGCTTCGTTGTACAGAATCAATTCCCTCATGATTTGAATTTCAATTATGCCTCTTCCAACTCCCTCCGAAGAAGATGACGACAGCGGCGGCTATCTCCGATGACGACGACGACGGCTCCCTCCGACGACTCTCTCTCTCTCTTAGACGGCTGTCCCAAATTCAAATCGTAAAAAAATTGAAGTTAGTTTGTTATGGACAATTATATAGCATGATTAAAAACGGAAAGAAAAAAAAAGATAAGGTGAAATTAGTGGATGACTAATGAGAATTTTCCAAACTCTTCATAGCTAGTGACAAATATTTTCTTAAAATTAGGGCTAACTCTCTCTCTCTCACGGCTGTCCCAAATTTAAATCATAAAAAAATTGAAATCAGTTTGTCATGGACAATTATATAGCAGGATTAAAAACAGAAAAGAAAAAAAAATATAAAATTGGTGGATCACTAATGAGAATTTTCCAAACTCTTCCTAGCTAGCGAGAAATATTTTCTTAAAATTAGGATTAATGAGAATTTTCGCATGTTGTAATATGGAACACGTACTAATACTATTACTTCGATTCATGCATGGCGATCCAGTGGTTCCAATCTGTATAAGCTCTGCACTCCTTACTCGACATTCAAAATCCAAAAATTGAGAGTGCTCATACCCGCGCAGATTTGAGATCAAAATTAAAGAAGGCCACAAAAGCAAAAGCTGCAAGGAACACACTTCCCCCCGATTCTCAATGTGTCCAATTCCATCACTACGAACATTAATCTACTTGGGATCACCAAAATTCTCTCCGCTTTCTCTTTTCCACACAACACAGACAAACACTATTACCACCACCACCATCACCACCACCACCGGTAGCAGCATCTTTTCTTTTTTTCCCTGACTAAAGCTGCCTTGTCGTCCCCCCTCTTCAATTCCCTCAGCCTCCCGAAAATACCCCCCAAAAGACAAACTGTTCATACAATTTCCGAGGGTATTTCGGTACTCCGCCCGGCCAAGGTGCCGCAGGTGTCAGAGCACGAGTGGTGGTGATTCTTCCTTATTGCTAGGGCCGTAGAGGGCAAGTGCGTGAGCTGGCGGTGGCGACAGCGTATATTTATCGGGATCTGGCCCTGCACACGTGCGAATGCGTGACAGTAAGCTGGGTCACGGCCACGTGCGGTGACAAAGTCTTTTAACTTAAAGGCAGTCTGTCACGTACTGTAGCCTGCCAAAATATCCAGGATCCAGTGTCCTTCTCTGGCCTAGTCTCAGCACGCTTGGTTGGCCTTGGATCCCACTATTTCTCCTTGCCTCCCTCAGCTTCTATCTATTTCATTTTCACCCTAATCTTTTGATTTTTTTTAGGTTTAGATCTGTTTTTCCTTTCTATTCTCATTTTCGCTCTCGATGATTCCATCCCCACATATAATATACTGTGCACTATATGAGCATCATGCCATTTCTTTCTTGCAAGCCAAGCCATAAGAAATGTATTGGACAGATATGATCATCTAGAAACCATATACATTTAGATATATTCAATTCATTCAGAACAAAAACAAGCTTGTAGACCATCATGCCAACAAGTTCTCTGAGCAAGCCATCTGTTTGTTTCCCCTCTAAACGGATGTAGTACTCTCCAAATAATTGGAGCCTGTAAATGGAGAAGCTAGAATTATATAGCGATCGCGAAAACACTTACTGATAGGATCTCTTCTATATTCTCTTGGGACACACTGTTTCCAAACAACACAGATTAGTCCAATTTAACGTGACCCATCTTGCACCCTCGAGCATCGACATGCCCACGCACAAGCCAGTGATCAAATCGATATTGTGGTTTCTGCTTAATCCGGAACCTAACCCCAGAATCTGCAAGAGCCACACATGATATGAATTGTAGTTTTGTTAATCAATGTTAAATTTGTATTGTCAATTATGCATGGGTGGCAGTGACTTGTGCATGCATGGTTGCAGGTAAGTGACATGTGCTTGGCGGAGCCCTAGCGTCTAGTGCTTCGAGATGACAACAAGTCGTTTTTGTTAGAGGATCGATATATGATGGGTGCTACGTACGTACCAATAATAGTCGAATTCCATTATGTTGAACTCTAGTTGGAAAAACGACAATAATAGTCGATTCATTCATGATTTGGTTGCGTTTGGGTGGTTGCGAACGTAGTCGATATCCTCTTTCCCTTCACAGTAAGTACGTACCGTAAGAGAGGAGCTAGCCCTAGAGATATCCCACCAACTGCAGTTTAGCTTTCTATTGTCTTACTCAACCCTAGAGCTACCGATCATATCGTGGGCATAATCAAATGAGTGACCACAAATTAAATACATATGTTCGAAAATTTAAGCCGGAAAATTGAGCACTGCCATGATAGACAATCGAGAATGCACTCTGAGTAGAGAGTAGGTCGAGGAATACTTAGCGTCGCTAGGAGTAGAGTGTAAGTTTGGGGGAGCATGCTAGGGTTCCCTAGGGTGTAAAGGTTGAGGCCAGGATCGGAGCTTGGGATTTCCTAGGGCTACTAGGAGGCCCTCGCAACGGTTATCATGAATGGACAGCCAATTCGAATTGAGTCGATTCAAAGGATAATCCACTGTAGGTGAAATGGTGAATGATGATGATTTGGCCGGGTTAATTAGTGTTCAAGACAAACAAAAGTAACTAAGGCACACAACGATGGTTAGGTAGTCTCGATCGTAACCGGACCATGCATCATGCATCTTGTACTCTAATGTCATCATTGTTGTTCGTCCACAATCATAAACATTAATACTCACTAACCCTAACTAAGCTAACAACACTAAGTAATAATCTATCGCATTCCCAATAATAAGTACGTAAAGGCCAATATTTTCAATGTAGCCAACACTTTTGACCTTAGGGTACGTAGCCTTTTCTTTTCCTACATTCCAAGCTACCTATCCAGCTTTAAAATCATGTCCTTAGTACTTAAACTAGTTCTAGTGAAGAATAAGGTTGCTTATGATGGATTAATTAGCATATATCAAACTGTTATGATTTAGTGGTCCTTGATCTCAAGTCTCTTAGCTAGATAGATGGAGTATTTCTTGTTTCTCATTATTTAGAAAACTTTAGGAGAAGTTTAATTTGACACTTACATAAAAAGTTCACTGTTTTACGTCCTCCCAAAAATTCTCACATCTTCCAAATTAAATGTTGGTTCCCATGTGAATTATATATTGTCGATATTGAATTTCAAAGAAGGTTACGTTGTGTATTCCTAGCTATAAAGTAGTGTCCTTAGCTACACCTCTTAATTCTGTCCTAAAACTTTCCTCATATCCGAATCATGCAGTAGGTGATAATTTTTAAGTCCAAGTTTGTTATGCACAGCTACTGTCTTTTATGAAATTTTGCAATTTGATCAATCTGAGGAGCTAGCCGGCAGCCACACTTCTCAGCGCCAGTCACGGTGACCACAAATTTAACTTCTATAAAAGTTAAAAATGACAATATATATAACCAATTGGGGTTTTGGGGGGGGGGGTGTTGGGTTTTGGTGTTTGTTGGGGTTGTTACCACATGCTAGGACACTAATCGATCGGGAGATCTTCAGTCAATTTAGAGATATCACTAGACGGTTTATGACAGTTCTATTCGATTATAGCAAGTATTAACACATGTCATATATGGCTTATAAATTGGTTGTCCTAGTTTGTAAAATGAGTATTTCATCTTCTAGTTTAGTCTAAGATGAAGCTATTTTCACCCTATCATTTTCTAAGTTCACCCACTATAACTTATTTTCACTCCAGAATTTCCAGCCCTTGATAAAATAATTTGGTTTGAATTTTTTTTATTCACAGATTTATTTGATCTTCATTTGATCTTGTTCTTTGCTTAATTATGTGGTACTGAAAGCAAATTTTTCTGTAACAATGAAGATTTTCGAGGATAAGATGGTCCTCCTGTTTAAGTTGGCTTTAAAAAAAACATGAATTTCACAATTGTATTTTGAAGAGTAAGTATGGAATTAATTAATTTATAGGGTGAACATAAAGAATTGTGGGGTATAGTTGCTCCCTTAGTCTATTAGTAGTAAATATTCAATTGACGATTTTTCTATTACTTCGAATAACAACTTATCTTTGAGAACAATTTTACAAAAAATGTAAATTAATGTATGACGCCATGACATGACATGGACGTGTTAACTTACTCTAAAGCCTAAACTTGCTCTCCAATTAATTACCTAATTAGTATACATATATATGGTCTAAAACACCAGCTAAACGCCAATAACGTACATCACATAGATATATGTACATACATAGTTGGTACGTAGTTAGTTTATCACTCAGAGTTGATTCTAAACAAGGAATGTGGACGCTAGCTGAGTGGATCGATGCTGGAGGATCGAGAAGGAGTGCACTTGCACTGCACTCCAGAGAGAATGGACGTACTAGTGGAAAAGCAAAAGTTGAGAGAATACTTACCAATGAATAGCTTCGAATCGAAAATGAGATTTATCTATATATATATATATATATCTTAGTTTGAAAATGAAGTTCATAATCATGATCAGCGCGCAATACACGTTTCTTAAGCAAAGCCTTTTATATATAGTAATTAGCTCGGCTTATGAATAATACTTAGGAACATAGCAGTGAAATGCCTTCCGAGCAAATAGAACCCTGCATTACCTTACACCAACCAAATTTGACATCAAGGCTCAACTCGAATCAAAGATCAGATCCTTTTGTCCACAGCTTTGGAGACCATGCATCTTCGTCTTTGGCTTTCCCCTAAACTCATCATTGTTCACCTCATTTTACCTCCTCTAAATCCCAGGCCGCCAATCAAAATCGCTCTCGGGTAACTTTAATCACAATTTTAACTTATAGTTAAGTTTAATATTCATAGATAATATGTAAAAAGGGTTGAAGGATCTAGCTTTTTGACTGTTAACGATATCTGCTTATATATATCATATCGTCATAGTGCATGAAGATTTATAGTGTCATCTTCAAGCAAGGCAATGGTCCCATGCATGTTCATATTGTGATGATCGAGAGCATGAAGAAAATCTGCCCTTGCTTTTATTTTCAAAGCAATTCTTCTCTTTACATTTTCTTGTTTTGTATATGATCGAGCAAATCGATCTTCCATTACAGTACGTATCAACTCGATCAGAATATATATGTATACTATAAATCTATAATATCCTATACTATTGACCCTAAATCTAATTAACTAATCTGAATTACTCGACGGAAGGTACAAACGCATGCATGAAGCAAAAGAAATGGAGTTAATAAAGTACGTAGAGAATAATTTGTACTACATTAATACAGAGAAACTAATTAACACATACTTATGCGTGTCAACCCCCAAAGCCAAATTTACTTCTGATAAAGCTAATATTGAAACCAAATCACCCCCGATCTCTACCATTTTCTTAACTTTTTCTTATGAAAATTTACATCAAAAATCAAACCATTAGCACTCGATTTCTGTCGAAATAGGAGGTGGTTTCGTACACCGGCAATTCTTCACGGTACCTTTCTTCAACTCCAACGGTGTCCAACTCGAACAGATCGGAGCTTGCGTAACTCGTCGCGTCATCATCTTCCTCCTCCTCTTCCATTAATTCCTCGTCGTGATTCTTCTTCTTCTGGTAGTTATTCATCAAGTAGCTTCTAGCAACTTCCTCGACTTGACGCCGATGATGATCGTCATCGTCTTCGTCGACCATCGCATAATTCATCTTCATCTCTTGGAGTGTTTTGTGACCGCACGGCCGACAGTCCTCGTCTACGATCACGCTCACCGGATAAAACCTCACCGACCTTTTTTTACTGTTGAGATGATCGTCTGAAGCTTTGCGCAAACAAGACCTCGAGAAAGACGAAGCCGAGGAACAGTTGGAGCCGTTTAACGTCGATTTCGAACCCAAATCGTCGACGGTGATCTTGTGCTTCTTCCCGTTGCCTAAGATTGAGTTGAGAAAAGTGGCGAGCTTGCCTCCCGGCGAGATCGGCTGCCTCACTTTCTTCAAGTCTCCGTAAATCTTCAACGCTCTGGATTTCGTCTTGACAAACCCGTTCTCCTGTTTCGGCTTCTGATGAGAATAAGTACTTTCGGGTCGGGTCAAGGACGTCCGGATGGGTTTGGGCCTCGGCATGCTGTAGCACGACGACCTCGACGTCCCGTACATGGAGTCTGATTCCGAGGAAGAAAACGCACTCGAATCCGAAGAGCTGGAGCCGCTCGAGTACTTGAAGAACGACCTTGTATCAAAATCTGCCATGGAATTTCTCCGAACGACGACTCTCTCGGTCGTCGCCGTTGCCGAAGCTTTCTTCTCCATCCATTTTTCGATCAAACAGGCTCGCTGGAGAGACATGATCTCCTCCTCGGCTGCTTTGGCTGCGCCGCGAGAATTAACGGCAGTAGTAGAAGTAGTGCTCTGTTTCTTCCTCATGGTTTCGCCTTCGTCGATTGAGCGGTAGATGGAGTCGAGCAGAGTCGAAGAGAAAGAAGGGTTTTCTCTACGGTGCTTGTTGTGTTGTCGAGTACTTTCTCTTTGTGATTTGTAATCTCTCCTCTCCATATTTATATAAACTGAGAAAATGAAACAGATCGAGAGTGCGAACAGAAGTACGTAGTGATCGAGGGGGTGTGTCGATGATGCTCAATTATGAAGCTAGCTTTGTTTTGTCTGCTATGGAGAGAAACAGCGACAGAGAAGACAGAAATGGTTTTGATGTTGAATGATGAAACACTCTCTGTAGTTTTGGGGTCATCACTGTGTCTCAAGGCTGGTGCGAGCTTAAAAGAATAAAGAAACAAAGCAAAGCAATTAAGCAGGCATGGCGGTTCTGTGATATGCCTCAAAAGAAAGAGATCGAGAGACCACGCCTGCTTCTTATGATTCCAAGCGCGCGCGCGCGCGCGCACACACACACCAGAGAGAGAGAGAGAGAGAGAGATGATTGAAACTGAGAATGTGCGAGTCTCTTTTCACAACCGCTCTTATAAGGAATGAGAGTTTAGCGCGTGCATGCAAGTTCCGAGCTGGAGGGTCCAGCTGCAAAATAATGACGTGTTATATAAACCATTTATTTGTTTTTATCAAAAATTGATAGTCATGCAACCTAGCTGGATATCTGTTAAGAAAATGAATATATGCAACTTACAAGTCAAATAAAAGTTCTATGTAACGCAACTGTATCTTAAACTTTAGAAACATAGATAATAATTCGATTGATCATCTACTGTTAGCATGGGCTTTCGTGAAATTAACGGCGTTGCTCATAAATTTTACATTTATCTAGTTCTAGTTTAGATGACATATGATTCTAGACACTCTTGTATTATTCAGGATGTTATTTTTGAATAAAAATGTAGTGGGCCTGGGCAAAACTTACTTAATAAATGAAAACTGCACTGCACCGACTCGAAAAAATTAAATAGCAACCGCACCGAATGATGTGCTAATTCATCAATGAACCGCAGTGCTACCGAATAAAATGGGGTGGTTGGGGTTTAAGCTACGAAATCACCCGAATCGACCATACCACACCGCACCACATTTAATTCTTTTTTATATAGGGCACCCGGGGTGAAATTTGCACCGCACCCTCTTTTCTACAAATCACACCACCCTTGTTAGTTTTTGTGTGTATTTTGAATACACTTTTGGGTAGTCTTGGACACGGTTCGGGTCTACCCTAAAAATGGGAGAACTGAAACCGAACCGAATCATTGATTTTCGGGTCGGGTTTTGGTGTAAAAAACAGAGAACCGAAGTGAAACTGAACTGACCAAATTCGGGTCAGTTCCTCGGGTTTTTGGTTTTTGAAATGAATGAGTTTTTCCGTCGGGTTTCTTCTCAAACCAAATTTTTTATACTGGATCTAAGCTCCAACGACGCTGAAACGATTCCATTACGAAATCGCCAACTCCACGGTTAACGAGAAATGCATGGATGAGAGATTTGGAACCGTTAACGAGCATAGGAACCTTCTTCTGGGACGTGATGGCTAAGAAGGCTCTCGAGATCGCGGAACTCGGTCAGGGTGAGCTCGTCGTCAAGATGGTCATCGAGGTTGCCGAAGACTCGAAGAGGTGGTGCAGGAGCCGAGGAAGTCGAGCATCAAAATCTTGTCGGAGTTGATCTCGAAGGACGAAATAGGAAGTGGGCGGCGAAGGACGAAGTGAGATATTTTTTTAATATATACTTGGGATTCAGTGTATTGAGACCTACATTATTAACGAATGGTCAGTGGTATGGACAAATCACGCAAGGACACGTAGTAGTTTCGGTTTTGCTCAATCAGGTGTGTTGATCTTACGTGAAACCGAACCTGAACCGAACCAATCTGACTTTGATTCGGTTCAATTCAAAACCGGCTTTTTATGCACAAAACTGACCCGAACCGGCCGGTTTCAATTCAATCAGGTCCAGTTCACCAATTTTCCGGTTTTCATGCCCTGAAAATACTTTTGAGTGAAAAAGATGAAGAATGGGGGTATAGATTGTAATAAAGGGGGCGCCAATTCCACCTCACTTTATATATAATTTAACTTTTTATTATGTTTATATTTTATGCGTATCTACCTATATCTAATTTTTATTTTAACTAATTTTTTTGGTTGAAAGTGAAAATATGACCAACCTAACCAAAACCCTAATAGTATATAAAGATTGGAATTACTAAACTCTATGATCATTTTTTTCATCACAGTTCTAGTGTTTAGAAAAAAATTATAAAACACGCTCTATTGACTTTTCAATTTTCACCACGACTTAGTTATTAATTATGTAATATTTAAATTGTTGATATTCTTAGACATTGATTACATAATATTAAAATCTTTAATTTTATTTGTTATTTAGATATTATTAAATATGGATTAAATACCGAAACTGTATCGCTCTGCACCGAAGATGTGGTGAACCGAAATGTGGATGCATCATATAACTAAAGTGGTTGTGGTTTGCATTTTTAGCAAAGCACAACATGTGGGGTGGTTTCCTTTTAAGTTGCAAACCAGACCAACTTAACCCGTGCTCACTTCTAAAGTGTAATGTATCCCGAAATTTAAGTATTACGTCTCCTTCAGTTTCTATTTTTGTTTTCATTCAAAGAAAATTATGCGTGAGGATAAGTTTCCTAATATTACAATTAATTAGGTACCACGTACACACCTTTCCACAAAAACAAAGAAAATAGAACATCACAGAGAGTCGTGAATATGTTAAGAATAGTATTGTGATCAATTTTCTTTTTAATTCATTATTCAAAACTTAAATGATTCTCGATCATATATATATGTAACTTTTTCGGTTTAAGTTTCCTTAATGAATGGGATTGATTGGCTGCTTCGAGGTATCTTAATCCTTCCTATTTCTGTGCCACTACTGGAGGAGAGAATCGGGGCGACGTAGATTGCTCGTCGCCTCGTATGGAATTTATGTCGCCTCGATTTATTGTGACCAAAACTACGTCACCTCGTCTTGTCGCTTCAGATTGATCACGCCACCATTGGGGCGACAAAGAACCAATCTTCGTCGCTTCATTTGATTTCACGCGACGTAAAACATTTTACGTCGCTTCAATTTATAGCTCACTGAAGCGACGTATATTGATCAATCTACGTCGCTTCATTTTATTTATTTTTAATTTTTTTTCTTTTTTTAATAAATGAGGCGACGTAGATTGATCAATATACGTCGCCTCAATATATTTAATATTTTTTTTTCTTTTTGAATAAACAAAGCGACGTAGATTGAGCAATCTACGTCGCTTCAAAGTATTTAATATTTATTTTTTTTTCTTTTTCAATAAACAAAGCGACGTAGATTGAGCAATCTACGTCGCTTAAAAGTATTTAATATTTTTTTTTCTTTTTAAATAAACAAAGCGACGTAGGTTGAGCAATCTACGTCGCGTCAAAGTATTTAATATTTTTTTTTTTTTCTTTTTGAATAAACAAAGCGACGTAGATTGAGCAATCTACGTCGCTTCAATGTATTTACTTTTTATTTTTTTTATTTTGGAATAAACAAAGCGACGTAGATTGAGCAATCTACGTCGCCTTAATGTATTTATTTTTTATTTTTTTTCTTTATTTAGACAATGAGGCGACGTAGATCGAACAATCTACGTCGCCTCATTTATGCAAAAATAAAAAAAATAAAAATTAAATATTATTGTACCAAGTCACGACCTATCACAATTTACAAACACAAAAACGCATTCAACCACAAAGACGCATTCAATCACAAATCAAAACGTTAAAAGTTTATACAAATCAAGTTTACACAAATCAAGTTTATACAAAGCCTAGATACAGTTTACGAGCCAGGAGGTGGTGGAGGAGGTTGAGGTTGTTGACTCGCAGCCTGGAATGATCGCATCGTGCCCTCCATTTCTTGCATCCTTTGGGCGAGCGCACTGAAATCCGCTATGGCCTTCTGCGCCACCTCGCTCGATCTGCGCGCCTCCTCTCTGGCTTCAGCGATCTCCCTTTGCATTCGGGTTTGGGTTTCCTGTACTCGGGCCCCTCCTCTCGGTTTGGGGTCGCGTGTGAGAGCGCGCCCCACCCCTGTAACGTCGAACACGAACAAATATTAGTATACTCTATGGTAAAGCAAAACGTAAATCGAGATGAACGACAGTGGTTTAGGAGATTTATTACCTCTTATAGAGGTCCCGGGCCTTGAACCCACATCTTCCTCTATGATATTTATTTGTGTATCAAGAGGAAGAGGCTGGGGTTGGGAAACCTCATCGCTGTCAACTGGGCCCGCAACACTATCTTGTTGCGACAAGACTTCATCGAGTCGACGCTTCACTGCCGCCTGCTCAATTAAAATAGATCAAATAAATAATATTACAATATAGTAAACAAAAATAATTGAAATAACGTAACGTGAACCTATTTGAGCTTACCACTTTCTCAGCCGCATTCCTCTCCGGCTGGTATACGTTAATCCACGTCTGGACGACGGGCGCTCTATGACCCTCCTTCTCCAACACCTCGCTTTGGTACGAGAGGGCGAGGGATCCCGAATGGTGGTTGAGCTGCTGCTCCTTGTTCTTGTTTCGGTTTCCTCAGTTCCATTCGCACAATCGCTGCCACACACACACAAAAATCATTTTAAAATAAGAATAGATAAACATGCATATTTTTCGAATGTTGGCTACCAAAACTGTGCGGATAGTTTATGAAGCTCACCAAGTAAGCAGGGTCTTCGAAGTGGGCTTTTAACCACGCCCATTGGTCTTCCCTCCCGAGAAACTCGGCCGGAGTCTCCTGGCTGACGTGGAGATAATGTTGATGGCAATCGTACTTCCAATCCTTGTAGATTGTTTGCGCCGTCGCATCAATGAAGTTCCACATCTCCACATCAGTCGCCGGGATGTCGTAGTTCGTCTAGCACAACACATTTAAATTTCGTTATGTAAAATTTATATTTACATTTACTACAAGTAGGTAAGTAAGCTAAGGCCAGTAAGTATACCTCAAGACTGTTACTGACGATATCGCGATGCAAATCGCTAAGTCCCAAAAAGCTAGGTGCAAGCATTGGAACTTTTCCGCAGATGATGCTACCGATGTCTCTGCACATCAGACTCCTCATTTCCCTCGTCGCAGGCCCCCAATGCCTCGTAGAGTAAGCGACTTGTAGTCGCCTATTGTTGTTCATCTGGACGAGGTACTCCGTCTTCGTACCGACAACGACTCCGCGCTGTTGCATCGTCGGATCTTCGGTTGCCATGTCGACCATGTCGGGGAGTTTGGTCTTCTTGCACCGGATGCTGAGGGCAGGAGGGTGCTGTGACGCCGTAGTGGCGTCGCTGTCATCCACTTGAGGAATCGCATCCTCAAGTGGAGGGGCGGGCGTTAAAACCCCTACTTCTGGAATCGTCGGGGTCGCAGATTGTCCCGTGGGGCAACCCGACCCGGAAGCCCCATCTCGGCTGAATGCTCGCCACGCCGACTCCGTAGCCTCCGCAGCTGCCGCCTTCGCAACTGCCGCCGCAGCAGCTTCACGACGCTGGATCGCCACTTTCTTCCTCTGGTATCCAGTATCTCCGGGAGCCATTCTGTATCAACTAAACTGTTATGTATTAATTAGATGATGTAAACTAACTAGTTTGTATAGTGTATAGTTGGAGATGGAGGGTTGAGCCAAATACAACAGAAAACATCTAAATTCAAACTACGAAATTCAAAGTAATCTCTGTTTGGTAAAGCCAATATTCCATATTTTCTCAAAATGTACTGAACTAGACTAAATAAGTACTACACCAAATAAGTCAGCAACATCATGAAAGCATAATTTGGATATCAAGCATTCTGAATTAGACGAGCATTCAAACTCATATCAAGCATTCTGAATTACCCAAACCCATTCAACCTCATTCAATTAACCATATATTGATTCATTCACACATGGCACATCCGGAATGAGAGAGACTTACAGATTGCTTAGAGACTACATAAATTACCGCTTTATGTACAGGACAACTCAATCAAAGTTCTGATGAACTAATTTCATAACAATAACAGTAGCATATTTGTAACTTCTATAAGCAGTTTTTCTTATCAGAAGGTCGCATCAAAATGAACAGCAACTACACAATAAAAATGAACAGCAACTACACAATAAAAATGGACAGCAACTTCTACATACTCGTCATTTATCGCATATAGCTTATCAACTACACATGAACAGAAACTAGATATGGGATAAACTCTCTAAAATGATTATAGACATGAAAGCCTAAACATGAAAAGCAACTAAACATGAACATTCAGCAACTAAACAATCAAAATGATGAAAAGACACAGTATATCTTCCTCGTCGCACCATACCTTCTCGAGTTGGCTCACTTCGTTTGCTTTAGCTACGCGAACCCGGAATGCTTTTTCTTTCTGAAATCACAAGTATTGATAGATTAGTAATGAACCTGAATGTTTAAGCAACCTTAACGAAATGTTGGTGAAGAAATGACAAAATGAAACTCAAATGCATCAGCTTGTCACCAATTCAAATGACACAATACTACCATCCACATCTATTTACATATGAAAACTGAATATGCAAACTGAATATGCAAACTAATCCCATAAATCCGAAGCTTGACATGCTCCTAAACAGTTATCTCAAGTTGAAATAGGAGCTTGTCCATGTTACTCACTCCTAACCGGCCTCTTCAGACATGTATGCAACATGTTGAGGATGCTTTGAAACTCAAAAATTATGGAAGTACTTTATAATCAATAAACACAGCTTAAGCACACAGAAATTATCAGCATTCTATCTGATTCATGAGCAAGACCAAGGATACCTAGAAAACATTCCTGCAAAATAGTGAACTCAATCTTCTATCCATGTATGTATTATGCATTCTATCCAAACACACCCCAATGGCAAAATGAAAACCAATATTCCAATTAACAGTTTCAAATTCGTATGAGTTTGAAATTCAGTTGCTCTTTGAAAAGGGTAGTTCGATACCTGAGATTGTGCCCGAGTAGTGGCGTCGAAGATGGTTTCCAGAAGATGAGGGGGAGGAAGAAGATGGTTTCGGGATTCGACGGTGAGGGAGGGGGAGGAAGAAGCTCTGGGTTTTCGGGATTCGACGGTGAGGGAGGGGGAGGAAGAAGATGGTTTCGGGATTAGGGATTTGGGGAGGTCGATTTGGTGGATGGAGCTTCAATTTGGGTTTCAATCGATTTGGTTTGGGGATTAGGGCTTTGGGGCGAGGTCGAACAGAGGTAAAGTGAGAAGGAAACGAAATGAGAAGAAGAAGAAAGCAACTGTGATTATGGAATTATAAAGGCAACGAGGCGACGTAGATTGCTTTCTACGTCGCTTCAATATGTTGAAGCGACGAAGATCTCAAACTTTGTCGCTTCCTATAATTTCAAGCGACAAATAATGAGTAACTACGTCGCTTTAACATGTTGAAGCGACGAAGATGGAGTTCTTTGTCGCTTGAAATTATAGGAAGCGACAAAGATCGAATCTACGTCGCTTCATAAATAATTGTTATTTTTTTCTTTTTGAATAGACCAGGCGACGTAGACGGATCAATCTACGTCGCTTCATTGTATTTAATTTATAATTAAAATAAATACATTGAGGCGACGTAGATTGATCAATCTACGTCGCTTCAGTTATTAAAAAAAATATATGTTAAGGCGATGTAGATTGATCAATCTACGTCCCTTCATTTATTCAAAAATAAAAAATAAATACACTGAGGCGACGTAGATTGATCAATATACGTCGCTTAAAATTAGAGATACTAACAAAGATTGAATTCTTCGTCGCTTCAATTTATTTATGCAAAGGTAATGAACTGAATATGAAAGAAACGATGAAGTTTAGAATTATAAAGTTAGTAATATTTTCTTGAATACATAAATTATACTTTAAAGAAAATATGAATTTAGGTTTCAAATTCATAATAATATTAGTTTAGTCCTCGTCTTCGTCTTCGTCTTTGTCTTTGTCCTCGTCCTCGTCCTCATCCTCGTCTTCGTCCTCCTCCTCGTCCTCCTCCTCGTCCTCGTCCTCGTCGTCCTCGTCCTCGTCCTCGTCGTCCTCGTCCTCGTCCTCGTCTCCTTCTTCGTCCAAAAGTAGTTGAAAATCTGGGTAAAATTGTATCACCGTGGGAGTGTCCTCTCGGTAAGGCTCGAATATATGATCTCCTGTACGCGATATGTTTTCATCTATGGCCAGTACTTCGGCGCTGTAGACATTGCGGTGCGACATTTCTTGTACTACCTTCCAAGTACCACCAGCCTTTGGATCGTCTATGTAGAATACCTGTTTTGCTTTGGTTGCAATTATGAAGGGTGAATCCTCATAGTAACTGTTGTTTGTATTCACTGATATCAGTCCATGATCTTTTATAACGGTGTCAAGATCTTCAGGGTTCTCGGAGTTGTGCCATGTGCACTTAAACAACACCACTGGCATACGGCCTGCATATAATACTTCGACCACGTAGTTAACATGGCCGTAGAACTTGGATGAACCCATGTCTATCATGACACCGCTGTTTTGAGTCACGGTTCTTTGATCTCTATCAAACGATGTGAACTTGACACCGTTCACATAACACGACTTATAAACCCGACATTGCTGAGGTCCTTGAGCTAATGACTTTATTCCTGCAACCAAGCTCGGGTCTGAGTTTTTTTCATTAAGGGACACCTGAGAGATAAGTGTTAAGAGAAGTTAGAGATAAGTGTTATAAACCCTCAAAGAACCTTACAAGAATTAATAGGCATATGTACCCATGTTAAGAACCATCGAAGAAAACTCCTCCTCCGACGAAGCTCGTCGAAATCTTCACCATTTTTAGCCTCGAACCTTCTGAGATGTTCTTCTAGGTAAGGTTTGACTTCGTCTGTTTCCACCAAGACTTGCCAGTGAGCCTCAGCAGTCTCTTCCTCAGTCAACCTGGACTGGCGACGAGTCTCGATAATATCTGGTCTTACTAAGAGTGAAACACAGCTGATATTCCACTCAGCTATGGAAGTGTCGATATCTTCGTTGTCCATCCGTCTGAGATAAGACTTACAATACGTCACCGACTCATGTACGAGGTACTGTTCAGCAATACTACCTTCCGGGTAACGTGTATTCCTCATTGACTTTTTATATTTTCCTAATTGCCTGCAAAAACACCACTCAAGATTAGTACAATATTTTCCTAATTGCCGACATATTACATAACGAACATAGGGTTAGCAAGAACAAAACATTTTACCTTTCAATTGGATACATCCATGTATAGTGTACTGGACCTGTAAGGAATACTTGTTCGGGCAGATGAACCATGAGATGAACCATAGATGTAAAAAAATGTGGAGGAAATATGAGCTCCAAATTGCAGAGAATCATCACTATCTCAGTTTCCATGTCACGCACAACCTCCTTCTTAAGCTCCCTACTGCATAGTTGACGAAACCAATTTGACAGTGCTATCAATGGCTTCACAACGTTTTCTGGCAGGAACCCTCTGATAACCACAGGAAGAAGACGTTGAAGCAAGACATGGCAATCATGCGTCTTCAATCCATAAAACTGTGACGGGGAACTTACTTTCACCTTACTTCTCAAACTACCTGCATAACCAAGAGGATACTTAACATCCCTGAACCACTGGAACACATCTTCTAGATCATCATTTTTAACTAAAAAGGGTGCATGAGGAACTTTCGCTGTACCCTGGTCACCCGCTCTTTGCCACCAGTTTTTTCGCACATTCCTCTTCTTCAAAGCAGCGCGAGCTTTTGGACCATCCTTAGACTTCTTATCAATCGAAAAAATGGTTCCAAGGATGTTGTCACACACATTTTTTTCAATGTGCATGACATCTAAGCAATGTCTGATCTTCAATGATGACCAATACGGCAGCTTCCAAAATATGCATTCGTGAGTCCAACACTGTCTGTTATTCGGATTGTACGGCACCTTCAAGTCTTCATGTTGGCTAAGAATAGGGTAAACGTGTGACCTAACGTCCTCCAAAATTTCATCTCCACTCTTCTGATAGGGTCTTCCGCCAAACTCCTCCTTCCCGTTAAATGCCTCGTTCAATCTCCAAGGGTGATCTTGGTGGAGCCATTTTCGATGACCTTCATAAACTATCCTCCCACATATATGCTCTGAAGTTAGCTCATCTAGACAGATTGGACATGCCTTGTACCCTTTCACAGTTGACCCCGCAAGCATCCCTAAACCTGGAAAGTCGCTAATAGTCCACATTACCGCTGCCTTCATCAAGAATACCTCATTGTCTACTCGATCAAAAGTATGGACTCCAACGACCCATAAATGTATTAGCTCCTCGATCATCGGCTCAATGAGTACACTAAGGCACTTTCCGGGAGATTTAGGGCTTGGAATCAACACTGATAACATGTTATATTCCTTCTTCATGCACATTGAAGGTGGTAGATTGTACGGCATCACAACAACGGGCCATGTACTATGCAAAGTTCCCATTGTTCCGAATGGATTGAAACCGTCTGTTGCTACTCCAAGGCGCACATTCCTGCAGTCCCGTGCAAAACCTGGAAAAGTTCTGTCAAAATGTTGAAACGCTTCTCCATCAGCTGGGTGGCTGAGGCTACCAGCCACGCATATCCGCTCCGCCAACCATCGCATATGCTTGGCAGTGTATGGGGACATAAACAAGCGCTTCAACCTTGGTGTTAGAGGGAAGTTACGAATTATTTTTTTGGGAATATCATTCGTATATGGCTTATATCTTTCAGAATAACACACTGGACAAATCCTCTCGTTTACAAGCGCCCCCCTGAACAACACACAGTTAAACTCACACGCATCAATTCTTTCGTAACCCAGTGAAAGATCACTCAAGATTTTTTTTATTCTCGAGTATGAACAGGGGAATGTGTGCCCTTTAGGAAGAAGTTTATTAATGTAAATACATAAAGAGTCAACACTTGTGTCCGACCATCCATTTTCATTTTTCATTTCCATTGCATCTAATATGGCACTCAAAACAGTTTCCTCACTGCCTTCATATAATGGGGTCTGTGACTCCTTCAATAATCTATCGTACTTTTCATAATCATCGTCTACCATGTCATTGAAGTTCATGCCCGAATTATCTTCCACTAATTGTTGGGGTGCATCTGCATGGTATCCAGGATAATAGGGATATACATCATGTAGAATCTCCAACTGCGGGTTCACTGAAGGACCGGCACCACTAGAAGGACCGACTCTGTCTTGAAGCCACTGTCTTCGTTGACTGAGCATTGCCGGTTCACCAGAAACTTCCCCGTGAAGGTGCCAGACTGTATAAGTAGGACTCAAACCACTGTGTGATAAGTGATGATACATGACATCCATAGTAACCTTGAACGGACCGTTCTTACAACGTTTGCACGGGCAGAAGTAATAATCGGCTCCGTTACTATGTCGCCGGGCAAAATTCATGAACTCGAATATGCCTGTGATGTACCTTGGATCAGCACGATGATATGTCATCCAAGTTTTGTCTAGGAGTCCGTCCATGTTTCCTGTCAACATAAACAATCAATATGAACAAAGTTACCACGCCACAGTTGCGATTCAACCAAAACCCCACACTTCTTCGCCTTATGCCTCCGGGTTGGGTCTTATCCCCTTCAGGGGAACACGACATTTGTCAACGCTTTTGCACCCATGCGTTTCAGCTCCAGTTTAGGAAAATTTCGGCAGCATCTCCCTACAGTTCCCCGAGTGCACACATATCTAAACAACCTAATTTGCACTCGAGGAACATTTAAAGGAGACACTGTCGAAACCATATCCCAAAACTGAAACTGAAATCACATGAATAGCAAAAGGATCAACAAAGTCATGTTCACCTAAAGTGTCCAAAAATGGGACAATTCGAGAATCAACAACTCAACTCGATCAACTAGATGAGTTGTTGATTCTCAAACGGGAGTTCTAAGTTGATAAACACCACAATTATATATAGCCATACACATAATCTAATTAAGGCTCGAATACACATAATCTACACTAATCATGATTAATACTAATAACACTACTAATTAAGGCTCGAATACACATAATCTACACTAATCATCAATTAATTTCACTAAATTTAACCAAATTTCAAACATTAATCATGAACCCATAACATGATTTATCACAATTCAATGATTAAAACACTAAAACTACAACATAACACCAAATTCAATTCAACTTCAAACATTTCACCAAAACTTCAATTTCACTTCTAATCATCAATAAATTTCACTAAACTTAACCAAATTTCAAACATTATTTATGAACCCATAACATGATTTAACACAATTCAATGATTCAAACACTAAAACTACAACATAACACCAAATTCAATTCAACTTCAAACATTTCACCAAAACTTCAATTTCACTTCTAATTTAACATATTATGGTCATAAAGAGGGTTAAAGAGATACAAATCAAACTAACCTTACTCAAGAATCAAATCAATGGCAAGAACAACCTTCTTTCTCAATTTCCTCAAATTTCTCCCAAAATCGCCCAAAACAGCTGCAGAACGACGGGGAACTGTTTTTCTAAAATTCTAACTTTATGAACGGTTTGATTTTAAGAAGAAGAGTAGATCCAGATTTTAAAAAATCGGGGCGACGTAGATTGCTCAATCTACGTCGCCTCGATTTTATTCGAAGCGACCAAACTAATCTACGTCGCTTCGAATAAAATCTAGGCGACGTAGATTGCTCAATCTACGGCGCCTAGTTTTTATTCGAAGCGACGTAGATTAGTTTGGTCGCTTCGAATGAAAAAGTAGTCGCCTCAGTTTGTTGAAGCGACAAGTATGAATCTACGTCGCCTCAGTTTGTTGACGCGACGTACTTTTTATCAAGGGCAATGTACGTCGCCTCATCTAAAATCGGAGCGACGTACCCGATTCTCTCCTCGAATAGTGTGCGTACGCACACATTTTGCTCAGCTGCGCTCAATTAGACTTGAGGTGACCTAAGATCCTTTGCTTTTGATCCAAAAAGAAAACAAATGGCATAATTAACTACCAATTAACGTCTAGTGTAGGACATAAATAGAAGACGTTGATCCTAACAGCAGAGCCTTTTACTAATTAATAAGCTCTTTCTATCATTTCCTTTTATTTACCAACTGAAAAAATACTATAAATAATCTAGCTAGGGCTCTTTAATTATTGTTTAGTATCACATTCTAACTATTAATGTTCTAGCTTTCCCAAGCTAAGATCTTATTCATATCACTAAAACGAATATTGTATACGTACAACAGGTTTATGATATAAGAAAAACAGAAAAACCAAAAGGTGGGTTTGGAAGGTGGAACATGGCGTGGAACAGTAGGTATCATTAAGCAGTAACAGTATTATTGCCCTAATTAAGCCCAGTGCTGCACGTAGTAGTAGTTCCTAGATAGTCGATCTCCAGTCAACTAATGCGGCTAAGCTCGATGGACCTCAGTTTGTTTTAGATAAACTTCTGACTGGGGATTACTTCTATCGCACCATGCAACCACATCAAAAGAACCAAAGCTATTCCAAATCATTTGCTCCCTTTGACAAAATTTCCTCACTTTTCTATAAACAAATATTCCTGTTAGTTTCTTCTCATTCCGTTTCATTTTCTTGCAAATTCCCATATATCATGTTTCTTGCTTTTTATGTCTTCGATCATTTAATAACTAGAATCGATACCAGGGGAGGAAAAATTCAGACAATTAATAAAACCATTTCTTCTTTAGGGATTAGCCACTTAGGGTTCGGACATATGTGTCCAGAATTTTCATGTTGTGTTCTCAATTCATGTTCGGATATATGTTCCCCGGATTCTCGGAAGAAGGAAGATTAATTGTGTGTATTATTCTTGTCCGATTCATAATACTTCATCTGATATCCCTTTCACATAAGTTGGAGATTAAGTTAAGAATAACTTATTAACTTGGGAAAATGGAGCTCGATCGATGAAGGCAGTTGTCGGATTCTTTTTGTTCTGTCAGGAACAGCAGGTTTTTCGAGAGAGAGAGAGAGAGAGCATGCTCTACAGATAGAGATCGATCGCCCCAAACCGAATAACAAAATTGGCTAGCTAGTTAGTTAGATATATGTGATTTGATTAATCTATCAAAGGATTAGGACAATTGAGAATTTGATATATATAAAAAAAAACTAAGATTGTTTAACAGCAAACTAACTAAGCGAAAAGCAAAGTTCGTGTGAGAGCTCTCATTCCCTTCCGTTTCCTCATATGTATTTTTTCCCTATACGTACGCATTATCATCTATAATCTTGATTAACCGATAAACCCTACTACTTTGCCCAGCAGATTAATCACGCTCGCTGTGTAGCCATGAGTCGTGTAGCTACACGTGTTCATTTTTCGCATTTTGCATGTATTCCATGCCAAAAGTTGGAGCATAAATAAATAAGATACTTTGGGGTTAGCTAGAACTCGAGTTTGATCGAATATAAAAATGAATGTATATATTTACTCTCGAGAACAAAAACATGAATATATAATAGTAAAAAACTTCTTATTCCTTCTCAAAGCTTCATTCATTTTACAGTGTAGTAGTAGTGTAGTAGTTTAGTACGTTGAAACCTGCATGCTACATGCTATTACTTTAGGGGTGCTCAAAGGCTTAATTAGCTTATAATTATTCTAGATCAGCATTTTTGTCCATCTCCAATAAATAAATCAAATTTATACATGACCTAAAAGGATCAGAAGTATCGCCAAATTTTGCTTCCGAGGCCAGAAAAATACGTATACACCCACCGATGCTTCACGAGAAAATGGTATTGATTCAGGAGGCTAGGAGGTATGGGCATATACATAAAAGACACTTCCAAGATAATGTCATTGCTATTTTATCTTTAGTGGACGTTTGCGGCTTAATTAATAATATTTTAATTTTATGTTATTGTGTGTGGGTTTTACATTTGCTCGCGTAATTCTCGCTCGCTTACGGTTGCTCGCGAGGCCCATGTGATCTGCACGCGAGGTGCATGAGTCGTATGTTAGAAGTTTGGATTGGTATTGTAGCGTACGTAAGAAGCTTTATGATTTTTTGCGAGGAACAATATCCTTGGCGAGTAAGTTAGGTGTTAGTAAGAGAGTTGTATAAATACAGAGCATTGTGAGATTTTATGTAATCCCATTTTTTGTGTAGTTCATCTTGGGTAGTTTTAGGACTTTGGTTGTAACCCTACTCTCTCTCTCTGTAACCTCTATTGTTAGTAAAAATTATCCTTACTGCTCCGTGGACGTAGGCTATTGCCGAACCACGTATATCATGTGTTCTTGTTCTTGTCTTCTCATCTTCTTTATATTCTTTGGGTTGTTTGTTGTTAAGATTGGTTCATTTGATATTGTGTTCATTTTGGTGCAGCTTGTGTGGCACAACACATCCAGCATCTCATTTTGATTAGTTATGAGAGCCGAGCTAGCCTAGACGTTGGAGACAATAATTACTTACTTATTTACTAATGTATAATCAATCAATCTGCAGACTCAAAATTCATGGTGATATTAGTCCTATTTACAGAAGATTACCGTGAATACCACGTCACAAAAATTGTGATCGTTCATCACGGAGAACTTATATCGATCATAGAAACTAGGGGTCGGCAAAAGCCCGGCCCGGCCCATGTATAGCCGGCACGGGCCGGACCGGGCCGGGCCTCAACAACATTTTAATATATGCGGGCCGGGCCGGGCCGGGCTTTATCTTTTATATAAGGATCCGAGCCCGGCCCATTCAAGCGGGCTTTGCGGGCTTTTGCGGGCCGGGCCTTTGCGGGCTTTTGCGGGCCGGGCCTATCGGGCTTTAATTATTAAAAAATTAAGACATTTCAAAATAAACGTAACCTTTATCCATGCACTGGGGTTTAAACGTACTCCGACGAGTCTAAATTTTACGTACGATGTTTATCACTATAAGATGGAGTTTTCTACATGTCCTCGTTTATTATTAAAACATATTTAATTCTTATATTGCTTGAATTCTTCATATGTATATTAATATTCTTACGTTTGTTCATTTGTTATATGGAATGAAATACTTTTGTGAAACTTAATCGGACATGTTTAATTATTTTATAAAATTGACCATTAGATTGATTGGTTAGAATATTATAACCATGCCTTTAAAATTTTATAAATTTTGGACTTGATTTAGACATCGATCCATGTATTTCGCCAAATGTGACCATAGTACTCTTACAACTAAAACGGAAATTACCCCTCCCGAAAATAATTTTTTAACATCAAATTTTGGACACATACTCTTATGGAATACATATCTATCTCATAGTATCAAAAAAATTGACATAAAAAATTGATTTATCTACTCCCCCCATAGGAAAATAAGGAAAATAAGATGAGTGTATTTTAGTGTTTTCACAAATTTTGTTTAATTGTATTGACTGGGATCCAAACGTACTTCGATTAGGCTAATTTTTACGTACGGTGTCTTTTATTACAAGGTGAACTATTATATATGGCCTTCTTTATTGTTAAAACATTTTTAATTCCTATATTGCTTGAATTCTCTACATGCACACTAATGTTCTTACCTTTATTCCTTGGTTATATGGGTTGAAAGTCCTTTGTGAAACGTAATCGATCATGTATCATCATTTTACAAAACTGACTGTCAGATTGGTTGTTCATAATATTCTAAGCATGCCGTTAAAAATTTATAAATTTTGGACTTGATTTAGACCTACATCTATGAGTTTCGCTAAATGTGACCGTAGTACCCTTACAACTAAAACATAAACTACCCATCCCTAAAGGAATTTTTTAAGATAAAAATTTTAACACACATTCTTGTAAATTACATATCTATCTCATAGTGTCAAAAAAATTGATATAAAAATTTAATTTATCAAGTTTCTCCATGGAAAAATAAGCAATATATAAGAGAAGGGTATTGATGTCATTTCACACACTCTCAATTAAACTCTCACCATTGAAAAATTACAAAATCTAATCTGAACCATCTATTATATTTACTATTTTACAGTGTAAATCGATAAAAAAAATTACAATGAAACCCTAACCCTAAACCCTAAACCCTAAACCCTAAACCCTAACCCCTAACCCCTAACTTACTCTAAACCTCAAAATTCCTAAAACCTAAAATCTAACTTACTCTAAACCTCAAAATTCTTAAACCTTAACTTACCCTAAATCTCAATCCCCTAAACCCTAAGTTACCTTAAACCTAAACCCTAACTTAATTATCCTAAACTTTAAACAATGATTTAATAGTAAAATAGATACATAAATATAACTATATATGGAATTCCAATATTTGATCAATATATGTATATGTAATATATTAATATAAACATACACAAATATAAAAAATATATATATAGTACTAGTCACTATATTATATATATAAGTGTAGGTATAATGATATACGTACTACTATCTTATATATATAAAAAATTGAATGTCGGATTGGTTGTTCATAATATTCTAAGTAGGCCGTCCCTAATTTTTATAAATTTTGGACCTAAACCCTAAACCTTAAAACCTAAACCCCAAACCCTAAACCCTAAAAAAATTACAATAAAATCCTAGAACCGGAACCCTAACTTACCCTAAACCTCAAATTTCTAAACCTTAACTTACCATAAATCTTAATCTCCTAAACCCTAATTTACCCTAAACCTAAACCCCAACTTATGCTAAACTTTAAATAATGACTTAATAGTAAAATAGATACACAAATTTAATTATATATGGAATTCAAATATTCAATCTATCCATCTATATGTAATATATTAATATATATACACAAATGTAAAATATATATCTATATAGTATTAGTCTATTAGACTACTAGTCACTATATTATATATATATATATATGTCAATATGTGTGTAGGTAAACATTAACTAGGTATAAATTGTATAATGATTAAAATTCATTAAATAATTTAATGATATATGTCAATATGTGTGCGGGCTTTGACGGGCCGGGCCTAACGGGCTTTGACGGGCCGGGCCTAACGGGCCTTGACGGGCTTTTGGCGGGCCGGGCCCGCGGGCCGGGCCGGGCTTTAGATCTCTAAACCATGGTCGGCCCACCAACCACCTTGGCGGGTTTTTGCGGGCTTTTTTGCGGGCCGGGCCGGGCTTTTAGCCCACGGGCTTGCGGGCCTCCACCGGCCCACGAGGCCCACGGGCCAAATGATGACCCCTAATAGAAACACACTGTAGAAATATAGACATGTGGTTTGTATTTCTTAACTGCTAAACATAGATGCACATTTCCCTTGTTTACTGTTCCCCGATCTCTCTATATATAGTACTTTTTTATTCTTTCTTGTATTATCCTAATTTATTTGAATCATTGGAGCCACATGATTTGCCAAACAGCGGCCTCTTCTTCTTCGAGATCGAAATATTTGCAGTTCATTACCAAAATACTAAAATATATCTGTAACCAAAAAAAAAATACTAATATATATCACCTAATGTTTCATTGCTAACGAAAAAAAAGACGAAAATTAGAGATATATATATATATATATATATATATATATAAGACTTTGAGCTTTCAAATTCTTTAATGTCCAATGTAATTTCACGATTGCACGTACCAAAGCCAATTGTAGCGAAGTAGTCAAGTAGCTAGCTAGCTAGATATATAACTTAATTAGCTTGTACGTAATGAATAGGGTTGAAGATAGAGATTCCTTTCGGATGGTTTCTGTGAGAAATATATACATACATGAACTAAGTAGAAGATTCGGATCCATTAAGGTTGATCATCTGTCGACCACTTAAGCTAGGGTCCCAAAAACCAATAGATCGAGTGCAAACATTAGCATGCATGCCCTAACAAGAAAAAAAAAATGAGCCTATTGATCGATCTGTACCCTATGCATAATATTCCCACTACCATATATCATCATAAGTTAGTATCGATCGAATTAATTAACGTATGAAACCACTGCTCATAGACTGATTAACTAGAGACTTCAGTTTCCACCCCCAATCGACCGCATAGAATGATTTACTAGAGACTCTACAATGTACGTGACACCCACACCCATATACATACTGAGAGACTTATTGATAATTGCTTGATTGGGAATTAAGCTACTAGAAAAATAATTTTGTTTAATGGCATATTAATTAGTGAGATTTACTGTCTTAATAAGCTAAGCACGATTATGCATATATAGGTTGATACTAGAAGCTCGAAGTGATTGAAAAGGTCTTGTGTGTAAGCTAGCACATAAACTAGTTTGTCCTGCATGCTTCGAAATACATACCGGAAAGAAGATACCTCGTTCCACCAGGAATATTATTGCACACGAAGTCATACATGTCTCATCGATCTATTGACAGATCGTTCTTGATCTTGTAGTAGATGTACGTTTCTATTCAGTTAGTGCGGCGTCCGTGTGTGTGTGTGTCTATATATATATAATGGCACTCTGGATGTGAAATTTCGATCACATCGGGGTATTGATCTCTTTCTACAGTATTTATCATAATTAATCGTAACCAATTTCAAATGATGGTTGATCATAACATCTCAATAGTCAATACTGGTACACCATCATTCTCCGAGCGTACTTGGGAATCTTACTGGCCGGGTTCATACTTCCATCATTTCTTCTCAAACTCGGCCAAACCCTAGCCCTAAGCCGCTAGCCAGCCACGATATAAAAAAATTTCTATACCAAAAAAGAACAAAGCCCCTAGTATATATATTGGCTCCTACTGCAACCATATATAGATTGCTTTGCCCCCATCTCGAACAGTCATCATTCTATCGTAAAGCTAAGACTACCCAAATTAAGGGCAGTGCATATATATACACACACACACACTTTCCACTGTATAGTTAGATTCAACAACTCGCAATTTCATAAACAACAGGTAAACAGGTACAGTACTACAATATATAACACTGCATGAATTATCATGCCTACATTACTAGCATAATCATGGTACGTGGAATCTAACGTTACCGATGCTTACAATATTTTCAACAAGGCTGGGCTAGGAAAATGAAAGGCAAAGGACACCGGTCGATCTGTTTTTTAATATGAACGGAAAACAGCTATAGCTCCCCGGTAGGTGAGTGTACGGATGGGTGATCTTGAGTAGGTCCATGCATGACAAAAAGAAAGAAAAGAAAAGGTTGAGCTGCGATAGAGAGCATGCGTGAGGGGCGGAGGCGATCGATGATCGAGGAGCACCACCAGCAATGACTGAGGACAATCTGTCAGGAGCCCTTACACGTGCACCTTTGCTTCCAATTCATTCTTAGTCTCATGAGGAGGATTTACATTATTAATCTAGCTTGTGAACTGGGAATTGTACATCAACAGCTATATATACAACCCATGTAGGGTTTCAAATCCTAATTATGTTATAAACAATCCAAGAGCCGGATTATATATAATTAATCACAATTTGATCATATATATGTAAACTGGGATTATCCATTATGATAATATCACTAGATTGTTTTAATAGGAAAACGATAGTCTATTTCATATGAAACTGATCGACAAGTTCATGCAGCAGTGTAATTAAGCACCAAACAGAAGTATAATGCATCGAAAATAAAAGGTTAGCAGGACATGAAGTGAGACGATCGAACTGAATTTTTAAAGGTTGGGGACAACGAAACAAGCACCAAGGCCGGCCTAAAGGAAATGGATGCTAGAACAAATTAAAGGAAACTGAAACTGGATTGTGCTTATGGGACTAATCATGAAGAAAGTAAACAAAGACAAATTTGGCAATCCCGAGGTAATAAGAATTGAACTCTTCTTGGATCTTGAAAGAGAACAATGACACAAAGCATCTAATACACTGGAATGAAAGAATAAAGAGCACCATTCCCTTCTTTGAGTTCTTTCTTCTGCCAAAAGCCAAGATTGTAACCATGAACTGTCCCAAGAGAGAGCAATTTGAAGATACAAAAAACAAAAACAAAAGCAGCCTTCTCTTTTCTTGTTCTCTTTTGTTTGTTTTAGTGTAGTAAAAGGGACATTCGATATTCCCTTGGCTCGTACTTGCCAATTTGTTAATGGAGGGAGAGACCATGCATGCAAGCATAAACGAAACAGGACTCTTACTTTTAAAGCTAGTCGTAAATAGTTTCATCGAACCGATTCACACCACATATGAACACATAATGTATAAAATAGTTAATCGAACTCGGGTCGGTCAAGGGAAAAATTAATTAGTCGGCAATCAGATAAATCGAATAAGTCGAAGTTGTTATTTTTCAATTAAATTTAATAATATTCATAAAAATAAATTAAAAAAATTAGAAGTACTTACATAAAATTAAACAAAAAAATAATATACATACACAAACTAAATAAATTTATTTGAAGTACTTCTGTGTTTAGATAATGAATTCTCCATTTTTTTTCGACTTATGCACTCTTTTTTTATTAAATTTATTCACCTTTATAAAAAAATTAAAAATATATTAAAAAATAAAATATACCCGACTTTTGACCGACTTTTCCGATTGACTTGCCAAAATCAATTCGAATTCTAAAAATTACCAACTAGTCGGCCGACTTTTACAACTTTTCGAGCAATGAACACCACTGAAGAAACGAAATTGGATGTGGAACATAAGATAGAGAGCATTGATTGATTAAATAAGAATTTCTGAGTTAATAATTAATTTTGACAGAGGAAAACCCAACTACAGCTCTCCTACTTCCACTTTGACAGAGGAGTTAGATTCACATTCTCTTTTTTTGTTATCAGAAGTTTGTTGTCCAGTTCATATGGTTCAACTGGGGCTGCTGATATGCCTGTGCCCCAGGAGCAGTTGCCCCCACCCCAACTCCAACATTGCCGGGCATTGCAGGGCCCAAATGGTGTGGACTGGCCAATGCAGCAGGCTGAGGAGGATGGTACATCCCCGGGAACTGCATGTGCGAAGATTGTGCTACAGGTGCATTAAATGAAGCATGCCCTGCGTGGGACGGCATATAAGCGGCATGAGGCGTTTGTCCAGGCATGTTGTAGTATGGAGTGGATTGCATTCCTGGATGCTCCCTTGGGTTCTGAATCCAAATCTCTGATGTTTCTGCCTGTATGACAAGACAGGGCAATGTAATCAATAAAAATGTTAAACCTCTCAAATTAAGCACCATACATTCAACCTATAATCAACCATTGCCATCAACCTCTACACATTGCATTTCATTTTGGATTCATTGCAAGTCCTACAACGTAGAAAGAACTTTACCTGTGGATTTGGAACATAAATATTGCTATCTTTATACTTCATTCTAGATGAATCTTCGAGCCCAGTCGCTCCTCCAACTACGCCAGGGGCATTCATTGCATAACCAGCAGGGTTTGTAAAATTTCCAAACCCAGTGGGACTTCCAGCAGGGACATGCTTAAATTGCTGAACTCCATACTTGAGGCTGTTCGCATTTAGGTGAGAACCACCTCCAGGCATCAACAAGTAACTGTTGCCATTAGACATGTGAGGATAGGCAGGATTATTGGAATAGCCAGGCACAGCCATTGGTGGAACATAAACAGGTGAAATGTACTGACGATATGGCATAAGATTAGCATAATGTGAAACATGGACTTGTTGCGGGTACATTTGTGCCACATGAGGTGGTTGCTGTTGTACCATGGCAACTGTTGATGCAGGGATACTGTTGGCATTATGTGAACTCAAGGCCTGCAATCAGAGATAGATGACATCAGTGAAATTCAATTGCCAAGATATTAAGGGGTTTGGCAGAGGCAGGAACATGAGAAAAAGTAGAGACGTAGAGAGAGGTAGTCTCCTAAGACATAATTGCCAAAAACCCACATAAGTGATCCTTTTTCTTTTTTTTGAAAAATAGAAAGTCATATTTCATAGCATTTTTTATGCAGTCAGCATTATCAATAAACCAGAATAATTTGCAAAACTTGAGAAGCTAAACTAGTTTCAATCCCAAAATTAAAGAATGGATGGGCTTAAGTGAAACATTACTGAGGGTTCCCTTCATTGTTATCAATCATACTAGAATGAGAAGCTTTTTATTATATGTTCTCAGATATGTATGAACAGATTGTAATGTGATCCCGATGGAGATACAAAAATAAGAACACAGATTGTTCAAAAAGGGTTCAGAATGTAGGCATGCGTATCAAATGAGTCGTCTTACACTCACTTCACACAACCAGTAGGCCACAGTGGCAAGTACGTATCTCAATAATGTTGGCACTAAAACATACCTCATGAGGAGATGGTAGACCCTGTCCACGAACACTTTCATCCATAGACGGTCTGTAATAAGGTAAATCATAACCAGTCTGAGGATCAAATGCCTGCTAGGAAAGAAAGAAACGTCAGAACAGTCCATATTCGAGATCGCATCATTACAGCACACAATAGGACAATGCAACAAGAACATATGACAGTGAAACTGTAGAAGTTACACGAATCGTATGTATGTATCGTATAACACATATTTAGCAAACCAGACACTATTATGAGGTGTGAATGCTCTAAATGGACTCACCGTGAAACCTTGTAACTCTGGTGGATCTTGGTGCTGTGAATCTGAAGGTGTAAAGGAATCTGAAGGTGCAAAGGACGGACTGTTGTCTCGTACTAAACCAATATCTGCATAATTGTCCAAACTCTGAGGACTTGGGGTCTCTTTTTTCTCAGACAATTGATGCTCAGACACAGCAGATTGTGCCGGAAAATCTGATCCAGAGCTCCTAACTTGGTCCTCTGATAAATCTACTGGTTTAGCGCCAGCAGCATCATCACTCCGAGGCCCGGGAATTGTTGTTGATAAACTGCACAGATTTTATATATGAGCCAAAGCGAATAAACCACCACTATTTTCACTCCAAAACCCATTTCCACTTTGCCAAGACCAACATAAACAGAATTAAAAGATAGATGGCAAGACAGATGCATACAAGAACATAGCATTTTATATAGATTAAAAACACACTCCACATGGACATGTTTTAAGCAATGTTCTTTTTTCGAAACATATTAAGCATTGTTTTATTGAAGTGGGGTAATAGAAAAGCCTAAATATACAAAAACTTCACTACAAAATGGATCTTCATCTTTCAGAAAAACAAAATCGTCTCAGCCCAAACTTGAAATATAACTTACTATAGTTACAAACAATAATGCTTGTCAACCAGAAAAAAATAGAGCATACCTTGCAGGAGGTGGTTCCCTGTTCGACTCCTCAGTAGCTCCGGCTTGAAATCCGTTGATTGCATTTCCTGTTGTATCAAATTCTGTTCCCAGACTTCCAAAGGTTAGCTGAAAACGGTCATTCTCAGGAACTCTAATGTTTTGCGCTATCACGACATTGCAGTTCTCATAAATATTTACTCCAGCAAGCTTATCTTGCAATTTAGCCGCTTCTGACTCTGAGACCTGAGAATCATTAGCAGGAGGAGAAGTAGATTTGGTAGGTGTTCCAATGACTCCGGGACCATTAGAGCTTGGTTTTTGACTGGATTTGGGTTTCCACTCCTTGTTAGGCTGGGAAGCTGCATCTGGAAACATGATTAATTCTCTAGGAGACTTCTAGAAAAAGGAATGTCTCAGAACATCCAAAACGGAATAAAAACTGTTAATCCAAAGCATAAATGATGTCTTCTTGATACAGAATTAATTATTCAACAACAAAAAAAAAAGAATCCTTTTTTGAGCAACAAAACACCATTTCAATGTGTTCAACGGTACTGATTGAAAAGAGTACACAGAGAGCATCAAACTACATTCCAAGTTTTTTCAGTTTTGCCAGAGAAGATGTGAATAAATCTAACATTTAAATTGTAATACATCAGACAGGAAAGGGACATACTTATGAAAAGTGTAAAATATCTATACCATCATTAAGAAAACCCATGTTGACAGCTATAACCCAATGTCTCATCAGCTAAATCCTTGAAAGATAACATTAATCTTCTTTATTTATAGAAGAAGAAATTTGTATCTCCCTGAAATCATTCTCCCCACAAACTGATCAATATTTAATTATTTATTTTATTTGTATTGCTTGAATAAAAAAATTATAATTGCAACAGAGACTCAAAATGTTTTATTTATCTAATTTTTTATTAAAGGTTGCGCGTTAGAACATTAAATCTTTAAAGAAACTTTCTTAAAGCAGCTTGAGTAGTATACCTTTCTGATGAGCCACAGGTTGTTGATGTGGCCTGACATTGTGCTGATTACTTATGAAAGACCTGCTGACCGGAATGCTAGGCATCACAGATTCAGAAGTTTGACTGTGTTCAGGTTTAGAGATACCATTGAAAGATCTAAATGATTCTGCAGAGCCTTCTTTTCCTAAATGAGAATTTGAGAATGTACTTGGTACAGATGACTTGGGGGTTTCAGAAGATTGTTTCCGAACTCCAACCACCCCAACTTCACGCTTGATAGCGCCAACAAAAGCAGATGGTCTAGAATCAGGAGATGGCACATGAACAGGATCTGTGGAGGAGGAATACACCCCAATAACAGACGTACTTAAAGCAGATTGTGCTTGAGAATTGTTTGGCTTCCCTGCTTGAACCCGTGAAGCTGTATTTGAAATAGCAACTCGCTTCTCCACTAGTGTCTCTTTTCTAATAGTACCACTTGAATAAGCATCAGTAGCTTTAAGTCGAGAATCAGTTTGCCCATTCACTGTTGAAGAATTCTGTCTATTAGATGGCTTTTGACTACTTAAGCTTCCTGTTTGCCTGAAAGCAGAGTAGAAAAAACAACATATATGATATATCCATCAATAAGACCGCCCGAACATGCAGAGTAAAGCAAACGATATAAATCCATTGATAAATCAACTACATGTGTGAAATCATTTAGATACATACATAACCTAGCTTCCATAGAGTCCTTGGATATCCACACTTCCCTATGTCACATATTCCTCCAATAAATTAAAAGAGTAATAACTCCCATAACTTCTAATTATACGTAATCATAAAGCCAACTAATGTGACTAGTATTTTCAAAAAAAAAAAAGAAGGGGATTGTCACTAGTTAAGATGCTGCAAGTCGGTGAATCGGTGAAACATTCTTCTACTTGATATCTCAGCTTTTATTTTATGTGTGCCGATTGGCAATACCCTCATATGCAAACATTTTCTATGATAAAACTACATAAATCCAGCAAATTAAGATAATTGTCGGTCATGAACTACAATGTTTCATAGCAGAAGTGAAAGGCATGTGACCAAGACTATAATAAGGCAACTTCATAAAGACACAAAACAATGATGATAATAGAAAGACATACCCCTTCGCAGGAACATTTGAATTCACTTGCTCGCAGGTGGAGGTAGCACGTTGAGGTGAAACAGGCCTCATTTCTTTTTCCATATTCTGGTTAGCTCTGTTGTCTCTCACAACACGAAACTCTCTGCTGATTACTGTAGATAAGATTCTACAATTAGCTAATACACTAAAAAAGACATGGAGTAACACAATCAAATTTAACAAAATTAAAATCTCTGTTCACAAAATGCAATAAAATATCTAAATAGGTCTGGATGTAATATTGGGATTGTTTTATGACACAGAGCTTGTTTTCAGGAGGATCCAATCACATACTTGGTTTTGCCAGACTTTACTATCTAGAAAATACTTTGACCGGTATATCTTCTCAGTTTCAGTAGCAAATATATGATATTAACACAACCCTAGGTCAAGGCTATTCCGTCATAGATTGGCCACCAATCCTTTCGACCAATAAGAGCCTTTGTTGAATCAGAAAAAATTAACGCAGCAGCCTAGGTCAACAGATGTCTTGGCTGTGATCTTGAACCCCACAAAATTTAGCTTCTCAACATAATCAGTGGCACAGAGTCCTAACTCTAGCCACCCTTTAGTGTACATGGAGATGGTGCACAACTTCTTCTCATGCTGCCAGAAAGTATTCTATTCCGCAATTTCCGTTTACAAATTTTCTTGTTTTGGAAGTGATAAAGAATAATCTCAAGCAATAACTCCCCCAAAAGAACATCCAAGTTAGTAATACAAGCAATGGCACCTCTTCCTTGCACAGACCACCTGCAACTCCTATTTGTCACTTTCTATCTGTTCAAATCTCAAGGTTTGAAGATTCAATCAAGTCATAACCACAGTAGAGGACATCTTATGCATGCTCCATCTTCAAGATATGAACCAGTGTTACATAAGAAACAGAACAATTGTTTTTATTACAGTATTCTACTTTGTTTTCATCGAGATATATCAGCATATCAATCTTTCATTTTGGTTTCTTCTCTGGCCACGACAATTGAATAGGTTTGCAGCTCTCAGTTTCTGACAACTGTTGGTTTCCTACTGCAATACGATGTTGTATGACTTGTATCGAGGCCCATAATCAAGTGTTATATACTAGTACTTTCTAACCCAGATTAAATAACTTACTCAAAGCTTTCTAATCCAATTGTGTACACATTATTAGTCAAAATCTTTCTAATCCTGCTACAGCGGACAACTGTTTTTTTCTTGGCAGAGTCAACATCCATATGCTACTGGCACTTCACTATCCTTGACACTGCAACAAATCTCATATATTCCACCTTTACGCATAGTTGAAAAGTGAGACCATGTATCCTTGGCTATAACTCTGCCATCCTTGCAGTCTTTACACTAGGGTGATAAAAGAACCATAGAGAGGAGACAAATGAACCCAAGAGTTACCTAATAAATACACAGATTGGGGCATTTTCTTTTCATGGGTAGATTGGGCCAAGTGTTCAAACGTAGACTACCAATGTACCATGCTACATGCATTCTTTTTACATTGCCCACTTTTTTATAGGACACAAAACTTCCTTACTGCAAAAATGTCCACAAGTTATCTTACATTACCTAGGAATCAACCAGGAACAAAAACATTGTAAGAAATAGACGGTATATATATGAAAATATGTATATGAAAAATGTAAGTCAAGTCAGTATGAGGGCAAAATGAGTTACCAGGTAAACCCCTGCGAACATAACCTCCTCTTCTCACATTACGATCAGAAAATGAGTTAGGTCTTAGTCCTTGACCTGCACTTTCAAAATGTCTTCTAGTCTCCACATTCCGATCAGAAAATGTATTTGACTTTGGCCTTTGACCTGCACTCTCGAAATGCCTTCTAGGTTCATCAATATGATCAGGAATTGTATTTGATCTAGGTCCTTGACCTGCACTCCCAAAATTTCTTCTAGGCTCCACACTCTGATCAGAAATTGTATGTGATCTCGGACCTTGACCTGCACTCTCAAAGTGTCTTTTTGGCTCGGGAGGATTGTGCACCTTGTGCCCGATACTCTAAAGCCATCAAAACACTAGATCAGTTGCAATGTGTGCATTTGATAATCTTCTTCAAGATATAATACAACATATATTTCACATTAAAAATAATAATATAACATATCTTAATTGCAAATAGAACCTAATGAAACCTTTAACACGACAACATTGCTATCTGTAATGAGATAGCAAGTAGAGTCCACAATTGAGTAAGCTCAATAACAGTTTCAGTTGGAAAAAAACAAAGTAACAAAATTCTTACAGACCAAACAGATAAAACTTAAACATACTCCAGAGTTCAAAAAATATGATTTTCAATGGTGAACGCCTACAGTATAGAGTTAGTGGCACTATTCATTAGGTGGTCCAAAATGTATCAAAATCCCTTATTTTAGAGAGTCCATATCTTCATGAACAAAGAGACTAATGCACATCACTATAATTCAGTCACTGACATATGAACAGTAATTTGGGCCAAACCGAAACTCACCTTAGGTGATACCTCCTTCTTTTTGTCCCTTCTTCTCTTCACCTCATGAAATGGGTCTGCATAAACAAATTAAGTAACAGAAACCATGGTAAGCAAACAGCACGAATACACTCTTCGAAAAACAACCTTTACACAATCCACTACTAAACCGAAACCGATGACAAAACTAAACTCGAAAACCAGACAACACGACAACCCAAGTAAGTTCATCACAATCCCAAACCAACTAAAAGAAACAAAACAAGCCCGCAGAGAATTAGAGAGTGAAGGTGAGACCTTGGTTGAGCAGTTTCTGGGCAGTTTCATTAGGGTCCATGTCGGTCTCTTTAAGAGCCCAGTAGATATCAATATCAGAGTGATTGCCCACTATTTCTTTAATCGATTGGATCGTCTTCCTCACTCCGGCGGAGATGATCTGACTCCCACCACCGTCGATTCGCGGCGACCCAGACACCATTTTATTAACAATTGAAAAAACAACAGCAAACGAAGAATATAATATAATAGAATTGTTTTGTTTTTGAATTAGGGCGGATGCAAAACCCTGATGAGTAGCAGAGAGAGAGGAAAGAGGGAAAAGAGTGGCTGGCTCTAGGGTTTTGGGGACATACAGGAGAGTGAGAAAGGCGAGAATAGAGCTTTGTAAGAAAAGAGAGAGGGTTTTGAAACGTTTTTACCACTTTTCTGTGCTGCGCTCTGAGTTGAGTTGAGTGAAAGAGTTCTGTTTCTTAGATTTAATAATTGGAGATTTGGCCCTCATGATTGGGCTAAATTACGGGACCGCACACTGTAGCCCCTCGTAGGATTTTTCCTATAACATTTGTGTCAATTGTGTGGTGTGGTTTGCAGTTGGGGTTTGGTTTCCAAGTCTAAACACATTCGATGTAGTGTACATAGGGTGGGTATCATTGTCATTTTATCGAGATCACCGATCAAATTTATCATCTCGTGTCATATCTCTTTATAACGATTAAAGAGTGACAATTTTATGATCGTAGTGCCGCAACAACATCTAATGTAAGAGTTACTCGATTAGTGATTTGTAACTCCTAAATCCATCTTCTTCTTCTTTTTGAGATGGTCAAAAATTCAATTTAAAAGGTGATTGTGGTATAAAATTTTACCAGATTATTCGCCCCATAAATTAAAATCTCTGACATAATACAATAGTAAATCGGTTAAGCAAATAAACCTAGATGAATAAATCAGAGTAGCGCGGAAACTATAAAAAAATCTAAACTGCACCGCTTCTTTTGAGACCATCTCTACTGTGACGCCCTTATCATATCAACCTTCCTCTTGGTTGGTCCCCTCTTGTCTATACGACGAACAGGTCCCACCTTTAATTGATCTCTCTTCTATTTAGCCCGACGAACTCTTCTCACCTCTCCTAAGGGAATACTAGGAAAAGCACCGTTATGTGCAGAATATCCATCTCCATCAGCAATACCATTTTTGGACAATGGAAATGAAGACGGGACAACTTCATCGTCTCATCCAACTAATGTCATCGGAGCTCCAGACATCGCACCTACAAGAAACTTTGGTGGCCATGGAACCTGAACTTCCGGTCCAAGAACCCCAGCCCACGACTCACCATTTTCTATGGGTATGTCTGAAACTCCTGCTGACAAAACAAAGACACTGGCTGGTGTCATGACCTGAGAAACTAGTTCATCTAGAGCGGTCATACATGGCTCCACAATTTCCACCTCTGGACCGCTTGGTTTTGATTAAGGAATCACTCTTTAGTGCTCCACAGGAAAACAACAATTTTGGTAAGTGGGGGTCCCCTCAACGAGAAGGTTTCTAAGTATTATCATTTCTCTCATTTGTTCATCCCCTGCTTTCACATCTATTAGGATTTCGGAAGCTGGAACGCCTTCGCACTATGCCGGTGTTGGTAATATACCATCACCTAAAAGATTCTGGTCCTTCTTTCCTGCCCACCAACCACTCTGAATCTTCTATTGCCCAAGGCCCAACCAAGGACCTCCTGCCGACACATCACCAATCGGCCCCAAGCTCCAACCCGAGCCTAGACCCAGATTCCTAGCCCTCGACCAACCTCATAACCCTTCACTCCATGAGCAAAATAACCACAATCCAAACAATATTGTCTCCACCTCACAACGCTTCACTCCATGAACAAGACAACCACAATCCAGACAAAATCCTTTAATCTTTTCATAAGTCAAAGTAACATCCACAATATAATCCACAGATAATTGAACTTGGTGCCTTACCACCAAAGGGCGAGCAAGATCAACCTCCACCCGAAGCCTCATCTGCGATTTGTGGTGAAGAAGATACTGATCAAACTCCAAGTAGCCACCTAGAGCATCTCTGATACGGTTACACCGTTTCTTCTGAAAAAATTCGATATCGAGGGAACCTGTCGTCGACACCACTGGCCTTTGCATGCTTGTACCACCATAGGGTCCAAGAGGCCATCAAAAGCCTCAGCCATCACTATGGCCACATGAAAAAACCATGGCCTGTCTTGGATTTCCAGTCACCGATCACACTCCGATCGAAATTTGTAAATGAAGCGATCAGTGGCCACCTGCATAAAAATAACTGTATTGACTCAAAAATTTTGTCGTTAATTATTCGAGTACATTTTAGTTTTCCTAATTAAAAATAATTAATTAATTGGAGTTTCTTTTAATTTATTTTTGGAGAATATTTTTTTTTTCAGAGAAAGGAAAAGAAAAAAAAGGGACAAAGCTAGGGTGGGCTCGGGCTTAACCCAAAAGAAGAGAAAGAGAGAGAGAAAAAAAACTAATCTCTATGTATTAAGAGAGTTCGACATTTTACAGTTGAAATGGTCAAACATTCAAAATTTCAAAAATTGTCCTTAGTGTATATAGGTTAAGATTTTACAAAATGAATTAATTTAAAGATAAAACTGTGAATTAAGAGTTTTACAAAAATTTAAATTTAAATTTTCAGTTTCTCTCCCTTTATGACGGTCAAGTTTTTTCTTACTTTCATGGTTGAGTAACCAACTCTAGTGAATAGTAAAAAACTAACGATTACTTTACAACAAATGTTTAAATTTAAGATTTTTATCCATTTGAAAAAAAAAATTAAAACGCACACGTTGTGTGTGTGCCTGCCCCTGGTTCTAATTAAGGTTAGTGGATTGGTTAGTGCCTGCCCTCCCATATGCACCCATGGGAGGGCTTTGCTCCTCCTATTTGAGGAGGAGCAGACACTATTTGAGGTGGAGCAGACACTATTCATCAAATAGGAGGTGCAGTTCCTGTTTTTCGCGCAGCGGTGCAAAAAAATAGCACCTCCTATTACTATTCATAAATTAAATTTTTAATTAAAAAAAATTTCCGATTGATTTTCGACCAATACATAGACGACACGTGTCGTTGTCGTATGAATAATTGAATAAGATTTCGGGTAAGATTTTGGACCAATGATGAGTTGACACGTGTCACACCGACAGAATGTTATCTTATAAATAATTGTACAAAAAATTTGGTAAGATTTTTGATCAATCACTTGACGACACGTGTCACTTTCACGTGTCATTGTCGCGTGAATAATTGCCGAAGATTTTCTGTGAGATTTCCGACCAACCACGAGATGACACGTGTCGTCATCATCAGACATTAGATAACCTAAAATCGGCTATAAAAGGATCATCTCGGGCAGCTTATATTCTCACACCATCTACAAATTATTTGGTATTTCTTCAAACATTTCTTCATATTACAGCATCAGTAAGATGAACCTTTTAGTTTAAACACTTTTTTCACGAGGAGACAACAATAACGCCGACAAAATGCAGAAATAGCTAACGCCTTTGTCATTGACGCGATCGTGGTAGCTACAACGTTTGATGATGAACCACATCGCTGCCGTCCAAAAGAAGAAAGGTTGAGGGTGCAAAGAGGAAAAATTCTTATGGAAGATTACTTCATCGAACGCCCGGTCTTCAACGAGCAAACATTTCATGGGAGGTACCGAATGAGTTCGAACTTATTCAACCGTATCTGCACGGATCTCTGCAAGAACGACCTATTTTGGCATCAAATAGCGGATGTCATTGGATTGTAAGAACTTTTTATACAACAGAAGATGATCGGTGCTCTTCGAATGTTGGCGTACGATGCAACCGCAGATCAGTGTGCTGAATGCACAAGGATGGGTGAATCAACCACACTAGAATGCCTGAAGAAGTCGTGCACCCAAGTGTACGAGTTTTACAGTGACATTTACCTCCACAGTCCAAATGCAGCTGACATCACTCGACTTCTAAGAAAGGCCAGGCATCAGGAATTTTCAGGTATGATCGGAAGCATCGATTGCATGCACTAGGAATGGAAGAACTGTCCAACAGCTTGGCAAGGGGCATACTCGGGTTGGTTTAAGCATCCCGTTATTATCTTGTAGGCGATGACCTCATATGATACGTAGATATGACACAACTTCTTTAGGGTACCTGGATCACATAATGATATCAACGTGCTTTACCAATCTGATATCTTTGATTCGCTCCTTGCCAGAAGTAGCCCGCAAAAGAGTTATAAAGTCAACGATATGACATACCACAACACTTACTATCTTGCTGATGGAATTTATCCAAGGTACTCGTCATTTGTCAAAACTATTTCCAATCCTCAGACTTTACCACATAAGTTGTTCTCAAAAAAATAATAGGCATACCGCAAAGACGTGGAGGGGTGCTTCGACATTTTGCAATCTCGTTGGCAATGATTCATCATGCAGCTCGGTCTCACCACACAGGGATAATAAAAATTATTATGTTGGCTTGCATCATTATGCATAACATGATAGTTGAGGAAAAGTTTGATAAGGTAGAATTTTAGGAGAATGAAGAAGAAGATCTACAAAATCCATCAAGTACTTTCACAAATTATGATGGGCCAGTGGATGAAAAAGGTAATCGGATTCCTTTTGAGCCAGTTGGAAGGGATGGACTGGATGAACAACAGTTTCGTGACCGTGTTGTCGATCTTTCGTCTTCTTATATCCACGGAGAGCTTCAGAAGGACTTGGTGAAGCACAACTAGTTTCTATAGACCAGTGAACATATCTAAAAAATGTTGTTTGAATTATATGTTTTTGCATTATGTTTGTTTGAATTTGGTGTATTTGAATTTGGTGTGTTTTAATTTAATGTATTTTATTTGGTGTATTTTAATTTGGATTTCATGTAATGTTATTTAATAACACCTCTAAATAAAAAGTGCATTTTTATTTCTTGAAAATTTAAATTACATAATGACAAGTCAAGCCTAGATTTATTACGGAAGCCAAACTATTAAAAAAGTGGGCGATAACAATTTGAAAATGTTCTCTCGCTATCTTGTGGTTCGTTGTCGTCTCCTTCTCATTGCTTAAGGATTTTTACTTTCCTCTTCATGAAATACTTCTTTGAATTTGGAGTCATTCTCTTCATATCCATTGTCATGATCCTTGTTTCTTCTTGTAGAGCTCTCAATTTGTAGTCTTTCTCTTGAAGGAGGAGTTGCGCTTTGTGTAAAGCAAAATCGTTATCCTCACTTGATTTTTGAGCGGTGGCCCAAATGGCTTGATTGGCCGCAATGGTCTTCAAAGCCTCATCTCGTAGCTCACTTGTAGGAGTCATGATTTTTTCCACCTTTTTTCTTGCTTCTTCTGCCGCCTTCACTCCCGGTGGTCTAGGAGGACTCGAAGGACCTTCGTGGTTGCTCGTTGGTGTTGCAATCACCTCATCCTCATCCAAATTGACGGTGGGAGGCATTTCGCTAACGTTAGGAGTAGTAGCTTCGTAGTTGTAAATACGTGGAGTAGTAGCCGTGGTTTCCCTAAAGAAAAGATGAGTCTTCACCACTTCCCAACATTCAAACTTCGAAAACTCTTTCTTTGTCTTCGACACAAAGCACATTTGAGCTTTTTTTAACTATAAAAAATAACAAATTTCTATGTTAAAATTTATTTATGTTTAATGCAGATGACAACATTTAGTTCATAAAATCAAAATAATAGACATGGAAAAATTTCTAGGTTTTACTTGATCTTGTGGAGAGGTGTCGGATGGTGGTGGATTCCTTCGTGCATAACTAAGAGTTTCACCCCAAAGATTGAAAATCGGCTTCAACTTAGTAAAACGAGGTGAAATTACGATTTGGATCCGATCTTCCTTGGTTGATTCACAATGACCAATCACCCAATTTTTGATATAATTGGCAGACATTTTCCCACAATTTTTCAAATTTTTGCTTGTTGCCGGTGATAGGATCAATGCTTGTGCATATAAGAAATGCACAATTTCAAATCTTCCGAAGCAAGCCAATTCGACATCTTTTTGGAGAAAAAAAACACAAATGAATGAGAGAAGAGATGGAGGGAGATGATGAACTTGTTGTGCACGAATTGGTGTGGGAGGTTTGTAAAATTAATGTAGTATTTATAGGAAAATTGTAGGGTAGTGTTTGTAAATTTTTGGAATTTTTTAGAATATTTTTGGGCAAAAAGAGTGTAATGCCCATTAATTATGTAGAAAAAAATAGTCGGTACTCCAAAAAAATTTGTTGCCCTTACCTTTGAATCTGAGCTGTCAGATTCAACTTTTTAATTGAAATGGACGGCTCAAGACAATTGACCGTTGAAGGTGAAGATGGATCAGCTATGCCCCACATGTCGCCTCCGGATTGGCCCAGTTCTCACAATAAAAAAAAATTACTTTTACTAGCACGTGTATTGCACGCGCCGTAAAGAAAAAAAATTCAGGCAATCTGGCGTCACCCACGTGCATGGGCTCCACCAGGCTGCTCCTTCTCTGCGACGAGCAGAGCTTGCTTGAGCGGTTGCTCGCGAGCTTGGTCAATGACCGGTCGCCGGCTGCCAACGACACCGCTGCACCATCTTTTTCGTCTTGCTCGTGCTATTGCAGTGGGCCTCCATTAATTTTGACTGATGCTCGAGCAAAAAAGGTGCCCGGTACAGATGCTCTAAAGAGAGTTTAAATAGGTGTGGCGGCATGAGATCAAAGAGGGAGGGAGGGAGGGAGAGAGAGAGAGAGAGAGAGAGAGAGAGAGAGAGAGAGAGAGGAGTTAGTTGCGGCGTGAGATTGAGGGAGTGGGGAGCAGCACTCCGTCAATTCCCTTTCTCCTTCTCTATTGGTGGTGTGCTCCGAGAACATCGAGCTAACGACGGAGGTGTGAGGGTGCACGATGGTGCAGGGACCAACGACGAATGGTGTCATTCGGCTCAATTTGGTTTCGGCAGGTAAGCTATGCTAAGTGTTTAGGAGTTTTTCATGCGTTGTAGGTTAGTTTTAATTTGGGGATTTGTTAATGTGTTAATCAATTAAATCGATGGACAATTAGGTTGCCTTAGTCTTTGTAAATCATCAGACGTTTTCAGTTGTTTAATACAAGATAGATTGTTCTTAATATGAAGTTGAGGTTTGATAGTGATTTTGATTATTATCGATTAATTGATAAGGGTGGTGGCCTTGGTAATGGGCACGTAGCTAGATTGTTGGGTTTCAAAATGGCTGGAGTGGTTGTTGTACCTAGTAAAGTAGTAGCTAACCAGATAGCTAACTTTAAAATAATGGTGTTTAGGGTTTTTGAGGAGATGCTAGTAAGCCATAATTCTTGGAATTTTTGGTTATTGAGACATCGGGTAACTTGTTGTGTTGTAAACATAGAATAATTTAAATTTGATTGCTAAGCAAGAATTGAAATTGTTTAGGTGATTGATGAGACGAGTTTCATTGGATTGTTGTATTTGGTTGATTGGTGCATGTGAGAAGACGCAGTTGGACAAGAGGTGGGTAATCTTATTATGTTTTCGTGTGAATGAAGTTCATTTGATTGATTCATGGAATTTTGTTTTGTTGTAGAAAAGAATAGTCATTGAAAAGATATTAAGTTTTATTTGTAAATTATGAATTTGATTGTCTACGATTCATAGGTAAGTAAAAGCTGTTTGTTTTAAGATGACATTCTTATGGTTGGTAAATGATTTGGTTTGATGTCTAAATTGCGATGGGTCTTGTGTTTCCATTCTTAGATGTCTTGGTTTGATTTATTTGAGGTGTGTCGCTAGTAGCTGTAATGCAAGGTTGCTAGAATCAGTCGTTTGTGTTGTCACTCATATCCGTGATGTGAGGTTACGGGTATAATTTTGAGATGTTGTCAAAAGTCGTTAAGGTGTTGTCACTTGTATCTGTGATATGAGGTTACAAGTATAATCTTGAGTTGTTGTCACTCATGTTCCGTGATGTGAGGTTATGAGTGTCGTCAGTTGAGGTGTCGCCACTCGTTTCTGTGTTGTGAGGTTACGAGTGTAATTTTTGAGATGGTTGTCACTCATGTTCTCGGCTGTGAGGCCATGAGTATTGGTTACTTGTGTTCGGGATATGAGGTTACAAGTGACGGTGGTTATGAAGTCGGGAGATCTAATCAGTTAAAGTTCTAGTCTGTCTGCCACATGAACGTTGTTGTTTAAAAGAAGTCTCGAATACATTTTTCTCTTATGGTCCATGAGTGGTGTGATGCAGTTATGTGGTTTTTTTGTCATGAGTTCTAAATTTGTTGTAGGGTCAATGTCTGTTTTCTTTCAGAGAACGAATAATTTTGTGATTTTCGTGATTCAAAAATGATACAAGTCATGAATTTGAGATGATGAGTGATATTGATCATGATGAGATATGTTGTCTGAGAAATCTTTTAAACTAATTTTGATGCAGAAGTTATTGAGCAACTTTGAAATTGTGGTATTGTTAATTTGTTAGACTTGTGTTGCTTCAGAAACATGAAATTTGATTTTCAATTTGGGATATCAAAAGCATGTGTTAGAATTTAAATGTTAAGTGAATCATTAATTGAGGTTACTCATACGGACTTGCAAAAAAAATTCGGGTTTGTTATTTTCAACCCGGTGCACTATTCAATGATGTAGGGGTTAATCTTGTAGGTTAGTTGTGACTTGCAGCAGAGTTAGAAACTTATTAGTATTGTTGTGGTGGTGATTGTTATCAGCCTTATTTTTGTTATTTTGCTTCCGCTATGTAACGTATTCGTAGGTGATTGGATTTGACTATGTAAACTTATGGAATGTAATTCATGATTTAAATATCTGAGGCTTTATTGACATTGTCGTACTTGGGAATTTAGACTTTCTTATGAAAAGAAAAGGAGCTCAGGTATTCAGAGTGAGTTATTCATGTGTCCATATTTGGTTTATTAATGGTAATTTTATAAACTAAAAATTTGGGGCGTGACAATAACTCGGCTCGATCCGTCGACATCTTGCCACAACCCGGATAACCGAATGTAAAAAGGTTGCATTTTTTCCGCTGCAATCGGTTTGAAAGAGAAAACGCGAACCACTGCAAAGAACCAGTCGTCATCATCGTTGTCACCATTGCCAAAGGTCAAGTCGACCTCCTCCATCGCCATCACAAGGGGCAGTGATTTCCTATTTGGGTTGGAGTTCCCGACAAGCTGCCTGAAAACAGACATGCAAGGGTATGGAAAGCTACAACTTGATGAGAGGGATAAGAATACGAAATTGGAGTAGAGATTGGTTGAAGAAATAATTGTAGATCGGGGGAAATGTAATCGGCGACTAAGGTATTTTAGAAGAACTTATCACCTAAAAAGAAAAGAAAAAAAGAAAAAAAATTCTCGGAGCACTAATTTCATGTTACATTGGCATCGCCTAAATCTATCTTGATGGCCCATATCCATGAACCGTGATTCACTTTATTTTCAGATCAATAGTTTGCTCAAATTGATGAAGAAGTTTGGAAATTTAGTCATCAAATTATAAACAAACTTTGAGCTAACGCTTATGTCCTCTTGAATATATTGTGATTTAACTTTAATCAACGTCAATTACATTTAAACCCAGGTGAGTCATGTTACCAAAGACTTAATGAAGAACAAAATAGTCATTTTAGAGATAATTGAAAGAGAAAATATCTTCAAATTTCAATCATATGCTCAATGCCCAAGTCCATCAGGCCCAGAGATAATTGCTTATACGAATCCAAAGGAACTCATTGGACATTTGTAAAACTAGAGAAATTGTTGATCGTTTGGATAAGCAACTCTTGAGCAAAATCAGTATAAAGTCAAAGAAATGTCAAATGTCACAATATTCACCGGAGCACAAAATATGAGAATTTATAGATGGAATTTGAAATCAGAATTTACCGAGAAACAAGATGGCATTTCAAATGAAGAAACTGAGAGCAGGATGAAAATTGAAAAGTGTATCTTATAAATAAATTTTCATTCTGGTGAGAAACCGTTTCTCACCATTCCCATTGTGCACAGCCATTCACGGATTCACCACATTTTCAAGAAACCAACATTCACGAACAAGAGCTGAAAAATGCATAATTTAGAGATATATTCAACCAAAGGAAGTAACCAAGACACATATAGTTGCTACATGAAAGCTTTTCTGCTGAGGTTTTGGCCTAAGAACATACAGCTGCTTGTAAATGTCATTTTTAAAGATGAAATACAATTCCCATGCACCGCCAATGTCAAGATGTGCTAACTTCTAAACTCATAAATACTGCTCCTGGATCCTGGCCCTATTCTCTTCCCACCACAATCTCGCATGCATTTCACCAAACTTTTCTCGGCTGCATAACAATGTAAAATACATATAAATAAAATGTTTAAGTCATTTCATAGCAAAAAATGAGTGATTAATAGCCGCAGTTCCAGTTCATTTTCTCTTTATGGGGATGGGTCCGGGCAAATGATAATGTGGCAAATTTGTGAAGCTTTGGTTTTGATCTGATATTAACTTCACTATGCAAGGTCAAAACAGAACTACAAGCAATATAACTGCCCCGGTTACAGTTCTATCAGTTGAATGGAAGAAGGATGCAAAACTGAAGGCAAAGTAAACTTGGAAATAGTTACTTACCTGAACCGGACACGTCTAAGCTCCCGACCCCCACCTGGTAAGGCTCTGATAGTGATGTACACGCCTGGTTCATCTTGCTCAACCCATTCAGTCTCCATATCACTGGCGTTGCTGATTGAAACCTCTGAGTGATCGGCCTCTGAACTAGTCCTTATAAAACCATCTACTGATGATGTCTCAGTTTTGACTCCACTAATGCTGGAAAGTTTAGGTGTAGAAGCTAAGCCACTGGTGTCACAGTACTGACGTGATTGCATTGGATGTTGATCAAGTGAATCAGATGAAGAATACCCCATGCCTATTGGACGGTTAAAGTTGCGAGGTAGGCGTTCTTTGCACAGTGGGGGAGTCACGGGACTTTCCCTGGAAGATTCAACTTTTGAACTCTGGAAAAGAGGAGAGAGAATGAAATTAAAAGATGATCCCGCTGAGCCTTTTCAAATATTTGTAGGAACCCAACCCTCCCATTGTTCAGCCAAGCATATGGTGTTAAGCAAAAAACTTAGCAGTGAGAGAAGAGGGAGGGAGAAATCATATGAGGACCTTGGATGTTAACAAAAATGTCTCAACTTCATGCACATAATATTTAAATTGATGTTCCCTGATTCATCATTTTAGAAACAAGAGTGACACTTCCTAACAGAACATATTTAACCAAACTTAAGCTTATGTGGGCATCAATATAAAAAATTACATGATGCATTTGGGGTCGACTCACCTCGTCTTCATCCCCAGGTGGAGTTGGAAGTGGGACTTCTTGGTGATTAAACCTTTGGACATTGTATAGTTCCATAACCTTGTCATAGTTCTCTGCCCACCACCTTTGAGCTTGCAATTTGTTAAACAATTCCCGGCTGATCAAGATAAACATATTATTTGTTAGCCGTTGGAATGATTTATTGATGAATATATGTTCAACAGCAACAAGATAAACAATTGAACATGATCCAACGAATTGTAATGCTGTATCAGGCATATAAATAATTAGGCTCCAAAGAAAATATTACAGGTAAAATAAAAACTCAGTCAAGCAAGCAAATTATTGGTTTTATTATTCCTGGAATAGCAAGCACCAACTTCAGCTAAGCATGACTGGAACAAGACTCCTAATGCTTTCAACTAATAAATAGATGAGCAGAAACAAAGATGAAATCACAACTAAAGACTTAGACGTACTCTTTAGCTGAGACAGAACTTTTACTTCTACCATTGGGACAAGTATATAGTATTCTCATAATATGAAGTTTTAACTATAGCACACTGATGACTGTCCCCAAATATGCAAATGCAGCGGACATTTAGGTTCCTTGATATGTGCTTAATAAACTAACCTCTAAACAGACCCCAAACTATATGGAAACGAAACAATAATCTAGCTGTCAAAGAGTGAAGAATAGTTTGTTTGAGAATCTTGTTGGTTTGTAACACACTATCTGTGCCTCTGTGGGACTTGAATATAATGGATAAATATTTGCCTCTCTACTTACTCCCTATAACTACATCCACAAAACAAGTCCTAAAGAGAATGAATGAACATAATCTGGTATGGTGTATGCAACACAATGCAAAATCATTATATATTGGTAGATAAATTCAGCTCTCTCTGACTGCAAGAGAACTATCACCCATCAGTGTTGACTGTATACAGGATAAGCTTACACAGGTGTTCAGTTTGGAAAATTTCTGAAAAAAAAACTTACAACAGTACATTTTAATAAAAGTATTTTTCACTTTAATGTTTTGAAAGGCATTGACTGCTTCTGAATGCCACACAAATGAATGTGAGAAATAGCCATTTACTACTATTGTCTCACATCCTTTCTCTATTGCTACATTCCAACTACAAAAGACAATGCCATGAATGTACATTCCCAATCAACATCACCACACAAGAAACAAGTAACCACACTCAAAAAAGAATCAGAAGCTATACTTCCAGATCAAGAACAATAGCACAAGTCCAACACACAAAAGACAAAAAACCACAATGATCACGGTACCACAAAATCACAATTCACAATCAAATGATCATCATCACACATTCCACTAGAAATGAAGCTAGAGAGTACCTGAATCGAATGCGCTTGAGATCATTTCCCCCCTGGGGCAACGAAACGAAAGTGATGAGCACGCCAGGCTCCACTTGCGCTTCCCATTCCTTCGGCTCATCGTCCTCCATCAAAACAACCGACTCCGTCCTCCCGCTCGCCGACGCCGGCGTCCCTTCACCGCTCGACAGCGCCTTAAGCCGGATTTCCATCTCTTTCCCCCACATCCTCGGCGTCGAATTCGAATTCGAGCTCCCGGTTCTCCGGTACGCGCCGTGGAACTTCGCCGCCGCCGACTCCGACGCCGTGTCGGACTCGCCGCAGTTCCGGTGGTGGTCCCCGCCGCTGCACGGCCTCGCGCACGGCTTGCAGTTCTTGTACGCTCCCGACGCCTTCAACGCCATATCCTTGATCTGAAAAACTCAAATCTAACTCCCACATTTCCAAAGGCAAAAATCAACTGTGGTGGAGTTTTTGGATTTAGAAAAATTTACCTGAGCGGTGAGAGCCTTGAGAGCTTGCTTAGTCCTCGGAGTGGCGGCCGCGACGCCGTCTTCGTCGTCATCCAGATGCTTCTGCAGAGATCCATTTCCATTGTGGTTACTGAGCTGCTTGGAGGAGCAGGGTATACACGTCATCGTCTCGGAATCTCTCCCGATTTTCACGGTGGAGTCCCGGGAATCACTCGTAAGCCAAAGATCTCATTCTCGGCGAAGAATTTGATCTCGGAGAGAGAACCGCCTCGACATAATGAGAGACAGAAAATGAGCTCAGCGTTGCATTAGTTATATATCTATATGGAGTCGTAGTCTTCTCACAGTGACAGAGAAGCAGAGAGAGAGACGAGGTGGGTTTAGGTTCAGGTCAGGTGGTGGTGACCGTTACAACAGAATATCGAAGAAGCCAAAGCAAGGGAGATTTGTGAGGGAGGCTGGGAGAGGAGGAGAGACCAGTACTACTGTCTGTGTCTGTCACTCTCGTTTCTCTTTTTGTTTGTTGCTTCCTGGGGACAGTGAGATTTGCAATAGTTGCAAAACCAATATTGGTTTATTACTTTGGGTTAATTGCAGAGTTTGCCCGATGAGCTTTGGTCGTTGATTCGTTTCAATTCTTCGTCCCCAAAAAGTCCATTTTGGTCCTTGAATTCTGAGGATGGACGGTGAGTTTTGGTTTTGTTTCATACCGACAAATAGTCGAATAGAACCAGAATCTATTTTCAGAGTAGATTATTTCATGTTTAGAATAAGTAGCTTTCCGGTAAAATATTCTAGAAGGCATAACAAGAAATATTCAACGCGCCTCACGTGCTTTGCTGTGAAACTTTTTTACCTTATCGTTATCGTTCTCGGCCATTGATTGGCTTACGTTGACCCCAATTTTCTGACGTTTGTTGAAGGATTTGTTCGGCTCGGTGACATCGCCGAACTTTGTCTTCTCTGCCCTTCCTTCAGAAAGCGGCAGGGAGAGTTCTGGCCTCTTTGTCCAGATAAAACAAACCAAACCTTTTGATGATGTGAGCTCAGATCTAGAGAGGCTCTGTGTGACTGAATTAGTTACTGACAATTCTGTACCTTCGTTGCCGGTAGCTCCTAGCTATGCGAGTCTGTTGCAAAACCCTCTAAGTCATTTTCATGTTACGATGACTGGGGACTTTGTGATGACGAAGGAGGATTGTGTTCGAATTCCTGGGAAGCATGGTAGAAATATCACCTTCTTTGAGAAGGTTCATAAGAAGCTTGACTCTTTGATTGGCACTGTGTTGTGGTTGTGAAGCTAATGGGGAAACCTAACTCGGTGAATAACTTCGATTTCATGCTGCATGGGCTACGTAGGAAATGGAAAGTCAAAGGAGAGTGGCAACTAATTGATCTGCCCAACAACTACTTCATTGTGAAGTTTGTGTTGGAAGAGGACATGATTCATGTATTGTGCGGAGGCCTCTGAATTTTGGCTAGATAAACCCTTGTGGTGAAACAATTGAGACCTTCTTTTGACCCTTGTACTGAGGTGATTAGCCATATGGCGTTGTGGGTGCGTGTTATGGGTCTCCCTGTGAAGTACTACAAACCTTTCTCTCTTTGTGAAATTGGTGTTGAAATTGGTCAGGTGATTAAGTTTGATGAGATACCTATGAGGCAAGAGAGAGGACAATTTGCTAGACTGTGTGTTGAAATTGATTTGGATAAACCTCTGTGCCATGTTGTTGCAGTGGAGGGTGTTGTGTATCATATCACGTATGAAGGCATTTCCCTAATCTGTTTTGGGTGTGGGTGCCATGGAATGGTAGACAGTTTAGACTAAGATTCATAAGCCTAAATACTTTGAATCTACTCTTTTTGCTTGGCAAAAGCCTTCTAAATGGTGGTGTAAACTTAATGTTGATGAAACAAAAAGTGGAACTGTCAATGTTGATGCTGGTGGTCTTATTTGTAATGATCAGAGAGTGTGGCTAACTGGATTTCAAATCAACTTCCTTTTAAATGGTGGTGTAAACTTAATGTTGATGAAACAAAAAGTGGAACTGGCAATGTTGATGTCGGTGGTCTTATTTGTAATTTCATATCAACTTCGGCACAAGTGAGGTCCTGGAAGCTAAGACTTGGGAATTATTTTATGGTCTGCAGCTTCTTGTCAAGGCCAAACTTACTAGGGTGGAGATTGAGATTGATTCCTCCCTTTTGGTGCATCTTATGAAGTCTGATGTGAATTTTCATCCTTTGGGTTCTCTTATTTTGAGATGTAAGGAGCGCAAGGCAAAATTGGAGCAAGTTACTTTTCTCCACATCTTTAGATAACACAATATGTTTGTTGATGTCTTGGCAAAGATAAGTATGGATCATAGTTTGGGTGATTGTATTTGATCTCCCTCATGTTCATGTCCTCCAAAGTTACTACGTTGATCTTGAGGGAAAAGCTTTTCCTAGACTCACTAGGAGAGATGATACTTAGTCTATTTTGTAGTTGAGCCCTTTGGCTCCTTTGTTCAAAAGAAAAAAACAAGTAGCTTTCCCATGGAATGGTTAGATTCAATCACTTGGTTACTTAATATGATATATGAGACGTTTTATTTTCACTATAAGATATGAATTGAACGATTATTTTTAAATGTCTAATGATGACAAAGTTTAACTTTAAGAACCGTTACTTTTATACCAACATTGACATTCTATTGTATGTCCTACAGTATATAAATACATGTTTGAAAAACTACCTTTTATTGAGATTTTCTTACCGATACTTTGCTTTTTGAATTTATGTCAAGAACATCAATTCAAAACTTTTAGTAAAATGTCTAAAACCAATAGACGTGTTACAATCATATTTTTTTTAAAATAACTATTGTTAAAGTTAAGATACATGATCATTTATCGTATTTTGATGTAATATATAAAACTCGAAATTAATCATTTGTCTTAGTTCAATTGGATGATGTTTTTATGTTAATTAATTAAACTTTTAGAGCATTCAAACTTCAATGACAAAATTTCTCGTAACTTCTAGAGCATAATGAAGTGTATCAAAGCTCATGAAGAACAAAATAATAAATGGTCAAGTTGGTAAGAATGTTAGATGTGGAGCTTCCTCGCATGAATTTAAATCTCACGGATTCTAAATAGAGAGTCCCGCGGGATCAATCTTTAAGTTCATGATGTTCTTGATTTTTTTTAAATTTTTTTTTTGTGATTTCCATCCAAGAAAAGAAAAGGTCAGATAAATGCAAAAACCTTATACAAACTCAGTGTATAACTTGTAACAGAAGAAACTATCGGGGCCAAATTGTAAAGAGATAAAACATTAGGACCCTATTAGAGAAAACGACACTGGGAATTGGGGGAGGTTAAAGTGCAATTAAGCCTAATTCATTAAGGGGCACATTTAATGAGTATGTTTGGGTGTGGCCATTGTGCGTGTGGGTGTGGATCCCCATCATCGGAAGCTGGCTGTGCGCGAGCACAGGTTAGTAGTACGTACTGTGACTTTGTGTCGAGCAAAGTCCTGTCAAATTTGTCGATTCGAGTCTTCTGTATCATGCGTGCGCTACTCTCTGCCACACCTCCTCATCCTCTATTTACCATCATTGTTCCTCCAAATTCCCTCAACTTATTTACTCGATCGGGTAAAAAAGTCATAAAAAAAACATCTGAAAAGGTAGAAACAGGATGCTAGTGGAAATTATTTACTGTTGCCCATTGACCAATCACACATCACTTGGTGGCTGCTGTAGTCACAGTAACATCTGTCTCCCGGTCTTTTGTCGCCGACATGTTTTTACTTTTTTGGGAGCCTGTAGTGGATAAATTAAATTGCATTTTAACGGAGACCAAAAATTTGGTAAAAAGGAAAATATGACTAGGGAATCCATACAATAATTTAGTGAAAAGATTTAGTATACATTAAAACACAGTTCACAAATTCCAAACGGAGACTGGCGCCACACGTGAGGTACCGAGGTAGACCCTTTCGGGTTGGTTTAGAATATACGTTGCCGGAAATACAAGGAAAACAGGCGGTGGCTTGTTGTTGGGGAGGAAAATGTTTTCGCAAGTTGCAGTGATACAATGTGGCGTTAGCTCCATAACCCACTCAAAGCTCCATAAGACATTTTTTTTTTCTTTTCGTAATTTTTTTGACAAGATTCTTTTAGTAATCTAAGTTATATTATATGGAATCAACGATACGTGGAAGCGAATTGTTTGAAAACGCATGGGCGTTTTTTTTTTGTTGGAAAATCTTTGAAAATATTTATGCCAAAAAAGCCTTAAATCACAAATCACCATCGCGCTTCCTTGTCATTTATATCAGTCACACTTTCAAATTAGAATCTCACTATTTCACCACGCTTCCAAATCCAACTTTACAAAAGCATGCTCCATACACTTTCAGCATGCTTCCGCTTCGAAAACGTGAAACATGACCAATTACACGCTTCCATGTTTTCTAGTTCGTAATAAAGATGTCAACACAAATAATTTGTTCACAATTTTGTTTATTTTAAAGTACCATTGCTCGCATTTGCTCCTCTTCTCCTTCTCATCCGTAGTGGAACGGAGCTTGAAATGAAAATCATTCTCTATACAAAATCTTCCCAAGGCCAGCAGGTGATCCTCCCATGGTCCTCCCGAAAAGAATACAGAACTTCCTTGTCTTCCATCTCAAACAACCATTTATCTATCATGTACACAGCCAATACAAGTATTTAACTTGAGCTAGTTGAAATGTTTGGTTGCTTACATTTCGATCTTCAAGCTAGTCGTACCGTGCCTGTTAGCTTCATCTTGTAAGTTTGTAACTTCAAAAGTCAAGATTGATCTATCCAATCCCTGTCAAAAAGCAAGTACATAGTATGTATAAGTATATAACTGTATAGTCAACGCTGAAATTAAGGGTAACATATATATGTGTATATACAGTAAAATTTCGATAATTTAATACTCGATTAATTAATAATCTCGATAAAATAATATTTTTTATCAGTCATAATTTAGAGATTTGAGTATTAATTTAATATTCGATTAATTAATAACATCGTTAAATTAATAAATTTTGTCAATCCCTAAATTATTAATTTATAAAAGTTTTTATGTGTATAGCTAGCAACACTCGTGTCCAGCTTGGATTAAACTTGAGCTTAGATCAATAATCGATTTCATGTAAACATTTGGCACTGGGATCCAGCAGAAATCGACTGGTGTAAATTACATAATGATGTTCAGACTAATTCTTATAATCAACTACTAAATCAACTTGTCAAGATTATCGAATCAACTCTAATATGTCTCGTTTCAACTTTAAAACTTTGGTTTTATTTTTTGAAATTAGACGACTATTGATGTTTTATGAGATTTCTACAACTGATTTTAATAATCACGTTAAAAGTCTTTACTATTAAACTACAACTCGCCGATTTAAGAGTTTGATTTGTTGGTCAAAACTTTCAGAATATTATATTCTTAAGCATGATTTCATAATTCTATCGACAAACGCTAAACATAGCTTGGTATATAATATATAAATTAAATAATCAATCAGTGCTAAAGCAGACATTTGTGGAATAGAGGAAGTGCGTGTAGAACTCTATTACGTACAAATGAATGGCTAAAAAGCTCAATTATTGTGTTATACCACTTGTGCGTTTCTTTAAGTTGACACCATCCAAATTTACGTGTTTCTTTCCCATGTGGAAAGTTCTACATCGCTTCACTCCTCCGATTCCCTCGTTCAAAAAAGAGCTTACTAGTATGGATAGAGCAAAGTACGTAGTTATTTTCCAACTAAGCCTATGGATACACTTTTGTTTTGGTGTGCCTTTCTGTCTCCTGGCTAACTAAGCATTTGCTTCTTCTACTTTTTAAGGGGAGAGTAACATCACTAACATGTCAATAAGTCGTTTGTATATTCTAGTTAAATTTAAAGCATATGGTATTAGACGATTATGATCATGTGCCTTGCTTGCATACCTAACTAGATCGGAACAAGTTTGTCGCACTACTAGTAGTGATGGTTTGTTACCAAACCTTGATCCTAGAAAGCCAGGAACTAGTAGGCTTTGTTATTTTCTAATAAATCAAATGGTTTGTTTTTTGGTGGTCAAAGGTTCCGAATTTTTTTTGGCCTACACTTGTTCATAACCTCTCACAAAGAGTGTATTACCGGTTCATACGAGATTAACATTTCTCCTTACTTCATTATTTCATTATTGTGGCTATTTACGACACATCGTCTTGTGCATGTTACATGCTTACATGCTTACAAGATTGATGTGTGTTTAGTATTAGCTTTGACATATTTAATATCGTAATTATTTTAATGTAAATTCTTTGGGGTGGTTCCGGCTTTATGTCCCCTATTTTAGGTGCTGTTTTTCCTTCTATTAATAAAATTCCAGATTGAGATGATGAGTTATTTCCGGTTTCGTTTTCTTAAAAAAAATGGTTTGTTTGAGTTTTAATTAGAAGCACTTGCGATTTTGATAAAAACATTTGTTGTGATTGTATCAGTTACATGTTTAGTTTTTCTTTTTATGTTGTTGATAGGTGCATATTTATGCAATGTTTTTATGTTTAATATTACCTTATATTTAGTATCTTTTGTTATGTTTTCAGCATTTTAATATTGTGTATTTGTTTTATAGGTTTATGGAGAATAATGTGAGAAAAATGAATTAAAAGGAGCTTTCCTGGTGTAACAAGGAGAAAATATATGACTAGCTAAAGAAGGGAAGGAAAGGAACGGAGGGAGAGAGACGTGAGTGAGCAGCTTGGAATTGCATGCAAGTGGAAGTAGATTTGGAGTAGGAAGCTATTCACGTGAGGCTTGGTTGCTAGGTTAATTAATCAACCTAGCTCTAGCTATATATACGGATAGCTAACAAGACAAAAGGGGCGGCATACATGTATATATTTATATTTGCTTGATAGCTAGCTAGTGGGCTTGGACTTTGTTTAACTTAGGTTAGCACGTGATAGCTAGCCAAGGGGATTTAATCAAGCTATATATATATAGCTATCAAGAAGACGCAGGAAGGAGGCCGGCAGAACTGGGAGAAGGAAGAAAAAGAAAATAAAAACAGTTCGGCAAGGAAGAGGAGAAGAAGAGAAAAGGAAGAAAAAGCTCCATCATCAACACCTTATGGTTGTATTTTTCTCTCCTCTATATTTTTCTTTAGCTTCCATGGTTAGCATGAGGAGTTAAACTTTATTTGTTAGGGGCTGATTGAAGCTCTAGACATGTTTTGATCTTGAACCCCAGTGATTTACATAACTTTTTGATGAGAATTTATTCACTATTTTATCACCGTATGATTTCTTGCATATGTGTCTTTGGTTCGAAACTTAGATGTGTATGTTAGGATCTATTATCTTGAATGTGTAGGTGACGATCAATCAGTGCATATTCTGTAGAGATGAACAGCCTAATACGTTGTGTGAATTAGTTCCAAGGTGATGCAAGGGCACTCATCCATAGTAGCTCTAGAAGTCTTGTTGTTTTCTCAAACATCCTACAGATCGTAATGACTTAGTTTATGTTGATTTTGGACCGATCGAAGAAGTACCATATCTCTTAAGTTAAGATCAAGTTAAGCTAGGGTACATCAACCGGTTTAACATGTCAAGCACGAGAGTGTAAGGTGTATGCGACTTAATCACAGCGTATGCATGAGAAACATTCATTTGAGGTTATGTGAATTGATTGGGGTAGATTGGAATTGTCTAGGGTGGAGAGAAGTTTCTAACGATCTCTTACTTTGATTAAATCTTTGTTTTACTGTACTGTTTTCAGTTCGTAGTCTAGTTTATATAATTTATTTCGACATTCAAAACAACTCCGATTACATTGAAATTTTGTGTGGTTGTCCACCACTGTGTCTAGTTTGTCCTGTATAAATTTCGTGATTTTTGGTTTAGTCTAGGTATTTTAATTAATTACGTTTTCGTCCAATGGTCGAGTCTGTCAGATTTCTGATATTCACGTCTTAGTTTGTGTTTAGAGTATAGAGTCTATTTTTCCCTGTGGATCGATCCCTATCTGCACTATATTGCACTAATCTTAAGTATATACTGAATAGGGTATTATTTTTGGTTGGTGTGCGACCACCGATCAAATTTTGGCGCCGTTGCCGGGGAAAAACGTGTTCTTTATATTCTGAAACTAACTTTGTTTTTCTGTTTTCTGCTTTGTAGGTGTCTTGAGAACAGCTTCGATCCATCGAAGAACTGTTTTCAATTTTCAAGTTTTTCTTTAAATTTCATTTTTTATTTTTCTTCTAGTTAACGTGTCTTAGTGCATGCAGACTAGGCGTTCAAAGAAAACTGAACTTTTAGAGACAAATCTTGAAATTGAACACTCCGCAAGGGCAAACCGGAAGCAACAAAGGCAAGCAGCACTGGAGATTGGAGGTCCAAGTACGTTATCGGATCCTGAGATAACAGTAGAGACAAGTTCAGAATCAGAAGAGGATATACCATCATCACCAGCTTCTACAATGGGGGAGCAACAACCAAGGATGTTGATGAATTCCTTTGTACCGAGTGCAAATGGAAACTCATCACCTATTTTACTGCCAGCTCTTGGCACTTATTCTATACCCCCTGCTTTACTTTCAGCTCTCCCACATTTTAGGGGGACATTTTCTGAGGACCCTCAACAGCATCTGGCTGAAATTGAGGCTTTAGCTTCTACACAAAATTTACAAAATGTTGAAACTAATGTGTTAAAGCTAATTCTATTTCCATTTTCTGTGAAGGATGGAGCAAAGATGTGGTTCAATTCTTTGACTTCCATGTCTATCACCTCATGGGGAGAGATGAAGGTAGCATTTATGAAAGAATACTTCTCTGCCCAGAAGACGAAACAGATGAAGAAGGAGATCCATAGCTTCATCCAGAAAGATGGAGACATGTTACATGAAGCATGGAGTCATTTCAAAGAACTGCTAAGGAAATGCCCACATCATGGGTATGATCTTGAAGATAGAATGACTTTCTTTTATGAAGGTCTAGAACCGGCCAACAAAACAAGGGTGGACTCTGCATGTGGTGGTATGTTCATGTATCAAACAGGACAGCAGGCCCATGACATTATTGAGAAATTGGCTGAAAACACCAAGCAGTTCTATACAAGGGAAAGAACCTTAGCAAGCAAGAAGCAACAGGCTGTGTATGAGGTCACTGCAGACCCAAGTATGGACAAGAGAATTCAAGCATTGGAGAAGAAGCTAGACTCCATCGCCAGTGCTATCAAAAGCCAAACAACATCATTCTCGTCCATTGCTCAGGTATGTTCTGTATGCTTTATGTCAGATCACACTAACGAATCTTGTCCATTTATTCCTGAAGAAGAGCAGGTGAACTTTGTACAACAAAGAGCAGCGAGGAATGACCCTTACTCAAATTCTTACAATCCGGGGTGGAGGAATCATCCGAATTTCAGCTATGGAAACAATAGCAACATCTTAAATCCACCCCCAGGTTTTAAGGTAAGACAGGAGTACCAGCCGCCACAACAAAAGGAAGCACCCTCAGTACCAGATTCCGCTTTAGCTGCCATCATGGCCAAGCTTGAGGGAATAGAGGTTCATAACAGAGACTCTAGCAAGGCATTCCAAATATTAGAGAAACGGATGAACAACATGGAACAACAAATGTCTACTAGAGAACAGGGCACCCTTCCGGGTAAAGTTGTGCAGAATCCAAGAGGGGCCAATCATGAAGCCAATGTGATTACATTGAGGAATGGAAGAGTGATTGCAGAGGTTGAAAAGCCTACTAAAAAGTCTTTAGAAGAGGATGAACCAGTCTTAGAACAGGTGCTGCCTTTTCCCCCACTTCAGCAAAACCCGAAGGATGGCTTCGATGGATCGAAGCCAATCTTCGACCCATCGAAAAGGGCACCTGGGCAGAAGAATTCCAGAGGACAAAAATCAGGTAAAATAAGTTCTAGCCCTTCCTCTTCTATTCCATTTGATGCACCCATTCCTAGCAGGTTCAGGAAGAAGAACAATGACATAGCGGAGCAAGAGATTTTGGACACATTCCGGAAAGTCCAAGTAAACATTCCTTTACTTGATGCAATCAAGCAAGTACCGAAGTATGCAAAGTTCCTCAAGGAGCTTTGTACCATGAAGAGGAAGTTTACAGGGACCGAGACGGTAGCGCTGAGTGAGAAAGTATCTGCTGTGTTACAAAGGAAGCTACCACCCAAAATGGGGGATCCGGGACGTTTCACCGTCCCATGTACAATCGGTAACACTAACTTTACAGGAGCTTTATTAGACTTAGGTGCATCGATAAATCTTATGCCTTATTCAGTTTATGAAACTTTAAATATTGGTGCACTTCAGCAAACTGGTGTTACTATTAAATTAGCTGATAGATCTAACTGCTACCCTCGAGGTTTTGTTGAGGATGTTCTTGTGCAGGTGGGCAAATTGATCTTTCCAGCTGATTTCTTTGCACTGGAAATGGAGGCAGAGCCTCAACCTTCTGAATTACCATTGATTCTTGGTCGTCCATTCCTACGGACAGCAAGGACCAAAATTGATTGCTACAGTGGTACCCTCTCCATGAAAGTGGATGGGGAGAAAATACGTTTTAATATCTTTGATGCTATGAATCATCCTAGTGATAGGGACTTGTATTCCTGTTTTTCTATTGATACATTTGATAATTTTATGCAGGAATTTATGCAGCACTCGGTGAATGAGAATGAGGATATTTTGGAGACAGTGCTTGGATCAAGTCAGCCAAAAATTGAAGAATGGAAGCCGATCAAGCAAGAATTGGATGAGCTCGAAGCTCTTCTTGAATATAGGTCTGCGGATTTGACTACTGGGGCTGAAATTGCAATGGAAGAAGGGGATGCATTCTTGGTTGATGATGAGATATGTGAATTCCTTGAGGAGGAGTCCATCGAAATTCCTTATATTGAGATGGTGCTGCCACTACATGAACAACCACATGAGCTATCAATGTCAAACTCAAGTTCCGCACATGTTCCTTGCACCAAAGAAACACTTGAGTTTGAGGATTTACTTACCGAGCCCCCTTATATTTTGGAGCATATTGAGATGGTGGTACCTGATCACCATATGTCCAACAAGGATATTCTCTTTACCTTGTTTGTTGGACTCAAGAGGAGGAGGCTTTGGATAAAGAAGAAGAAAGAAAGAAGACACTTGGAGTCTTGTGTGCGTAGGAGTCCAAGGGTATCCAAGTTGCTTGGTAGAGCTCATATGACGTCATTGTTAAGGACCAAGCACTTGATCGAGCCAAGACCACAACCACCTGATGGTTTTGAAGATGTCTGGCTGAGGACGTTAAACTTAGCGCTACTTGGGAGGCAACCCATGTTGATGGAGAAGCTTGGCTGCCAGATTTGAATTCTTATCCCTTCTCTTTTTCTTTATTTTTCTCCATGTTAGTGTGATTTGTGATGTGTTATGTGTCTTATTCCATGCTTGTTTGATGTATTGTATGTTTTAGTTTTGTTTTACATTGAGGACAATGCAAATTTCAAGTGTGGGGTGGGGTTTATAGCATATCCTTAGCGTCTATGTATAAATTTTTCGTTTTTTTTAGTGTTATTTCGAAACTTGGCAATATCCTGTCTCGTGTGAATTATTTCACATAGTTAGAGGTCTCAGAAAATTCTGAAATTTTGAGGGATTTTGTGTTTATATGTCTAGTTTATGCTCACAAAATTTCAGATCAATCGGATATGTGATTAATTCTGTAGAAAATGTGCAAGTCATAGTGTGCAGTTTCTTTCGGTTTTGACCTATTTTCATAATTTTCCAGTGTGTCAAGAATATACCAAAAAGAAGAGTCTTAGGATGCCCGTAACAAAGTCAATGATGATTCTATATCTTCCTATGTTGTGACTAAGAGATTAATTGTGCCTATATGATTTAAGTTTCTTCGGTTAATTTTGATGCATGGTGAGTATGCGAATATGTAGTGGATATAGAAATAAGTTAACAGGGTACAGATTATTTGCATGCTTAAACAAGTTGAGAATCATTTTACATGTGAGCGATTGAGCCTGAATTGAATACTTTCTTTCTTGAGTGTTTTCAAGTGCTTGCTGCAGATTAAGTTAATGGACTCTAGAGATTACTAGAACTCGCTCTTGTACTTGTCAAAGCTTATTGTCACTATTTGTTCTGATTGAGAAGATGATAAAGGCATTTAGGATGTACCACCACTTTGCTATATTGCCATGTGTCCCTATGATTTGTTCTCACAAGTTGAGACCCTTTAGAGTATCCATTTTGAGCCTACGTCTAGCCTTTCTTTTATAACCCAGGGATATCTAAACACTTAACCTAGTGTAGGACTTCTTTACCCTTTGTTACTGGCCATGACTTTGTGTGAAGTAATGTCGACAAGAGGGGATGTGTTTCTTTGTTTGTTGAGTTGGAAGATGGGTGGCTTGATGTATTTGTACTGGGAAAGACTTGTTCAGACTGCATAATAAGATGCAAGTGCCTTAAAAAAAACAAAAACAAAAAACAAAAAAAAAATCAAAAAAAAAAAGAGAAAAAAAAACAGTGTACTCTCGAAGGCAATAAAGATTTCTGAATTAATGTCCCCTATATTTGTAATTTGGAGTATGATATGAAGTGAATGCCCAACAAAGAAAATTTGGCATTTGTCCTGTTGCAAAGCTCAGGGAGATGAAAAACCATGGTGACTCTGGTGATGTTGGGGGATCTTGGCCTAGTATGGGGAGAATATTGTATCATCACATATCCTAAATATTTCCATTGCCTTAAACTTAGCCTCATTACAACCTTTAAAGCCCTTTTGATTCTTAAGATGACAGTCTGTGATCTGTGGAGATTAGTCACAAGAGTTGAGCATATGGTTCGGTCCATTTGGCAAGCATTTGAATTGAGTGACTACCTTAAATACATATGAGTGAAACACTTTGAGAGCGTATCTTGTGAGGTTGGTTATTGATTTGTTTGTTGCATGCTACAGTTTTTCACCATGATTATGTCTTTGTCCTACATGTTGCATAGTTACTATGCATTGAATTTAACCATTGGAACTTTGTGAAATATAGGAGATTTGATCTTGTTGTTCTGATATTTGGAAGATTGCTGAGACAAATTTGTGAGGGCATTAGAGTTGTGTTTGTACATAATGTGTTTTTATTTTTGAGTCATAGTTCAGTGTTTTGCTCGAGGACTAGCAAAAGCTAAGTGTGGGGTATTCTGATAGGTGCATATTTATGCAATGTTTTTATGTTTAATATTACCTTATATTTAGTATCTTTTGTTATGTTTTCAGCATTTTAATATTGTGTATTTGTTTTATAGGTTTATGGAGAATAATGTGAGAAAAATGAATTAAAAGGAGCTTTCCTGGTGTAACAAGGAGAAAATATATGACTAGCTAAAGAAGGGAAGGAAAGGAACGGAGGGAGAGAGACGTGAGTGAGCAGCTTGGAATTGCATGCAAGTGGAAGTAGATTTGGAGTAGGAAGCTATTCACGTGAGGCTTGGTTGCTAGGTTAATTAATCAACCTAGCTCTAGCTATATATACGGATAGCTAACAAGACAAAAGGGGCGGCATACATGTATATATTTATATTTGCTTGATAGCTAGCTAGTGGGCTTGGACTTTGTTTAACTTAGGTTAGCACGTGATAGCTAGCCAAGGGGATTTAATCAAGCTATATATATATAGCTATCAAGAAGACGCAGGAAGGAGGCCGGCAGAACTGGGAGAAGGAAGAAAAAGAAAATAAAAACAGTTCGGCAAGGAAGAGGAGAAGAAGAGAAAAGGAAGAAAAAGCTCCATCATCAACACCTTATGGTTGTATTTTTCTCTCCTCTATATTTTTCTTTAGCTTCCATGGTTAGCATGAGGAGTTAAACTTTATTTGTTAGGGGCTGATTGAAGCTCTAGACATGTTTTGATCTTGAACCCCAGTGATTTACATAACTTTTTGATGAGAATTTATTCACTATTTTATCACCGTATGATTTCTTGCATATGTGTCTTTGGTTCGAAACTTAGATGTGTATGTTAGGATCTATTATCTTGAATGTGTAGGTGACGATCAATCAGTGCATATTCTGTAGAGATGAACAGCCTAATACGTTGTGTGAATTAGTTCCAAGGTGATGCAAGGGCACTCATCCATAGTAGCTCTAGAAGTCTTGTTGTTTTCTCAAACATCCTACAGATCGTAATGACTTAGTTTATGTTGATTTTGGACCGATCGAAGAAGTACCATATCTCTTAAGTTAAGATCAAGTTAAGCTAGGGTACATCAACCGGTTTAACATGTCAAGCACGAGAGTGTAAGGTGTATGCGACTTAATCACAGCGTATGCATGAGAAACATTCATTTGAGGTTATGTGAATTCCTTGAGGAGGAGTCCATCGAAATTCCTTATATTGAGATGGTGCTGCCACTACATGAACAACCACATGAGCTATCAATGTCAAACTCAAGTTCCGCACATGTTCCTTGCACCAAAGAAACACTTGAGTTTGAGGATTTACTTACCGAGCCCCCTTATATTTTGGAGCATATTGAGATGGTGGTACCTGATCACCATATGTCCAACAAGGATATTCTCTTTACCTTGTTTGTTGGACTCAAGAGGAGGAGGCTTTGGATAAAGAAGAAGAAAGAAAGAAGACACTTGGAGTCTTGTGTGCGTAGGAGTCCAAGGGTATCCAAGTTGCTTGGTAGAGCTCATATGACGTCATTGTTAAGGACCAAGCACTTGATCGAGCCAAGACCACAACCACCTGATGGTTTTGAAGATGTCTGGCTGAGGACGTTAAACTTAGCGCTACTTGGGAGGCAACCCATGTTGATGGAGAAGCTTGGCTGCCAGATTTGAATTCTTATCCCTTCTCTTTTTCTTTATTTTTCTCCATGTTAGTGTGATTTGTGATGTGTTATGTGTCTTATTCCATGCTTGTTTGATGTATTGTATGTTTTAGTTTTGTTTTACATTGAGGACAATGCAAATTTCAAGTGTGGGGTGGGGTTTATAGCATATCCTTAGCGTCTATGTATAAATAGGTGATGAGTTTCCATTTGCACTCGGTACAAAGGAATTCATCAACATCCTTGGTTGTTGCTCCCCCATTGTAGAAGCTGGTGATGATGGTATATCCTCTTCTGATTCTGAACTTGTCTCTACTGTTATCTCAGGATCCGATAACGTACTTGGACCTCCAATCTCCAGTGCTGCTTGCCTTTGTTGCTTCCGGTTTGCCCTTGCGGAGTGTTCAATTTCAAGATTTGTCTCTAAAAGTTCAGTTTTCTTTGAACGCCTAGTCTGCATGCACTAAGACACGTTAACTAGAAGAAAAATAAAAAATGAAATTTAAAGAAAAACTTGAAAATTGAAAACAGTTCTTCGATGGATCGAAGCTGTTCTCAAGACACCTACAAAGCAGAAAACAGAAAAACAAAGTTAGTTTCAGAATATAAAGAACACGTTTTTCCCCGGCAACGGCGCCAAAATTTGATCGGTGGTCGCACACCAACCAAAAATAATACCCTATTCAGTATATACTTAAGATTAGTGCAATATAGTGCAGATAGGGATCGATCCACAGGGAAAAATAGACTCTATACTCTAAACACAAACTAAGACGTGAATATCAGAAATCTGACAGACTCGACCATTGGACGAAAACGTAATTAATTAAAATACCTAGACTAAACCAAAAATCACGAAATTTATACAGGACAAACTAGACACAGTGGTGGACAACCACACAAAATTTCAATGTAATCGGAGTTGTTTTGAATGTCGAAATAAATTATATAAACTAGACTACGAACTGAAAACAGTACAGTAAAACAAAGATTTAATCAAAGTAAGAGATCGTTAGAAACTTCTCTCCACCCTAGACAATTCCAATCTACCCCAATCAATTCACATAACCTCAAATGAATGTTTCTCATGCATACGCTGTGATTAAGTCGCATACACCTTACACTCTCGTGCTTGACATGTTAAACCGGTTGATGTACCCTAGCTTAACTTGATCTTAACTTAAGAGATATGGTACTTCTTCGATCGGTCCAAAATCAACATAAACTAAGTCATTACGATCTGTAGGATGTTTGAGAAAACAACAAGACTTCTAGAGCTACTATGGATGAGTGCCCTTGCATCACCTTGGAACTAATTCACACAACGTATTAGGCTGTTCATCTCTACAGAATATGCACTGATTGATCGTCACCTACACATTCAAGATAATAGATCCTAACATACACATCTAAGTTTCGAACCAAAGACACATATGCAAGAAATCATACGGTGATAAAATAGTGAATAAATTCTCATCAAAAAGTTATGTAAATCACTGGGGTTCAAGATCAAAACATGTCTAGAGCTTCAATCAGCCCCTAACAAATAAAGTTTAACTCCTCATGCTAACCATGGAAGCTAAAGAAAAATATAGAGGAGAGAAAAATACAACCATAAGGTGTTGATGATGGAGCTTTTTCTTCCTTTTCTCTTCTTCTCCTCTTCCTTGCCGAACTGTTTTTATTTTCTTTTTCTTCCTTCTCCCAGTTCTGCCGGCCTCCTTCCTGCGTCTTCTTGATAGCTATATATATATAGCTTGATTAAATCCCCTTGGCTAGCTATCACGTGCTAACCTAAGTTAAACAAAGTCCAAGCCCACTAGCTAGCTATCAAGCAAATATAAATATATACATGTATGCCGCCCCTTTTGTCTTGTTAGCTATCCGTATATATAGCTAGAGCTAGGTTGATTAATTAACCTAGCAACCAAGCCTCACGTGAATAGCTTCCTACTCCAAATCTACTTCCACTTGCATGCAATTCCAAGCTGCTCACTCACGTCTCTCTCCCTCCGTTCCTTTCCTTCCCTTCTTTAGCTAGTCATATATTTTCTCCTTGTTACACCAGGAAAGCTCCTTTTAATTCATTTTTCTCACATTATTCTCCATAAACCTATAAAACAAATACACAATATTAAAATGCTGAAAACATAACAAAAGATACTAAATATAAGGTAATATTAAACATAAAAACATTGCATAAATATGCACCTATCAGTTGTACTCTATAATTTGTAGGGGTGGGCACGAAACTCGCAAATTTTGAACCCGATCCGATCTCATCTCAATCTCACTCAGCACGGGACGGAACGAAAATTAAAATTTTCACTATTTCATTTTAGCCCGACCAGTCCCATTTTTTAGGGACGAGATCGGGTATTGATTTTGAAATTTCGATAGACCCGTCCTGTCCCGCATAATATATTATGTCTATATTATCATTTATTTTATGAAAGAGTTGACATATTAAATTATCAACCAATTATTAATATTCAACAAAAAAGAATTACTCTATCACGATCAAAGTATTACACTAATTGTAATATGAATTAAATGTATCAATTAAACATGAAATAAAATTAATTGTAATTTTACCGCTTATAATTTAACATTGAGTTAAACAATATTACTCTGTGTAGTTGTAGACTTCTAAGTCCCATGTCAAATTATGTTTATCTTATATTGAACCTGAAATTTGGTTTGTTCATCTCATTTGAATTTTTGTTGTTAAATACTATATTAAATGTTCATTTTAAATTGGACCTGAAAATGGACCCATCCCATCCCGTCAAGTTTGAATTTCGGGACATCCGGGACGGACTTTTAAAATACACTGTCGCGTCCCATTCGGAATAAAGATAAATAGGATTTGATCCGACCCATCTTATGTCTACTCCTAATAGTACAAGCTGTAACCAAGTCTGAATGGCCCAATAAGACATCCTATGCGTACAACTTGCGGCTGCAATGACTAATCAGTCTAATGCATGGCTATATTACAAACAGAGCTTAAACTAAATGCAGCAACATTATGAGCTGGAGTGTTGGATTGCCTCTCTGAAAATACAACTTGCTGTTCAGATTCAGTAATACTTACCGTCCTTTGATCGGATTCTGACTATGCTAATAGTATACCCAGTTAGATTTTGACATAAATTTCTCGATCATTTCCTTGTTTGATTATTCCTTTGGGTTGTTACTAATTAGTAGCATCGTACACAGAGACAGTAGTTTCAATTCCTAGCTCGTTCATCGGCCTGATTCGACCCAACATTATTTGGTGCCAAATATGTTAGCTAAACAACGGACTTAGAACGCGATAACTACAAAACTTGTCTACGAAACACATACAAATGGACCTCCTGGAAAACATACATCAATTTTTCTTTCTTTCCTAACCTACAAATAGAATTAAGGATATGACCAATAATAAAGGCTTGTCAAATATGATCTCTTGTATTTTCAGTACAAAATCAAATCACTCCATGTGGACCAACATTATTAATCTCTTGCCATAGGGTGATTGGCTGGTTGCTATTTTGTGTAAACTGTATTAATGTGTCATGAATCATGATACCTACTTTTCTTACCGTTTAAACTATTTTAATTTTTGTTTAACTTACGAAGAAGAAAGACAAAATTTGGTATTATGAATCTCTTAATGAATAAAAAAAGATGAAGCAGGAAAAATCCTGAAAACTGATATTTGATGGTTGAAGCCAAATTTCACGTTTTGCATACATAATTTTGAATTTTTGATAGAAAAAAATGTCGCAAAATAAATCAATAAAAAAAGAAAAAAAGAAGAATAAGAAGAAGAAGCAAGCACACACAATCAGCAACGGGTGCAAAATTTACAGCACGTCTGTCTTTGTTTCTATTTTTCTTTCTTTTCATACCATCTTCAAAATCTCGCAACTCTTTTTCTCCCTGGATTACGATCACACCCAGATCACAGACCTCTCTTTCTCTCTATCTCTCCGTGTCCTCGTGATTCGCGCTTGCCTTCCACCTCTTCTCTTCCGCCACCCAAAACCGAAACCCTAATTCGAACCCTAAAACACTGACTCCACCAATCCCGTAGCTTTTCGCTCTCCCCAGCTCGGAAGCAGCCTCGGAGTATTTATAGGCTCCATTAAGCTTATTAAGGTCAGGCCCATCTTTCCATTTTCGTAATCTCTTAGCTATTAAATTTCGCTATTACTTTCTTCTATGTATGCATTGGTTTCCCTAATGCTTTTCTGCATTTCTGTAAGACTCTTTTGATGTCTGTTTGGTTTAAATTTTTGGGCTTTTCTGTTAATGGAGAATATAAGATTGAAGCTTGTTTGTTGATATTGCCAGCCATGTTGTTATTGTGTCCGTGGTCAAGTGTTTGTATAGGCTAAGGACAAACAGATATTATTGTGTTGTGCCAAATTGGGAGAAAAGAGAACTCAAGGAGTTTTATGTCTAACTAGCATTAGCATTTGTTATGGGCCATTGTTTTCAGGTTTCCTCCGTGCGCCGATTTTGTTATTTTTACCCACTAGATCCGGTATTACTGTATCCTACTCCTAGCTCACCTTTCGGTGAATGCGTTAAACTCAATTATGTATTCTTTTCTGTTTTGATTCTACTGTAATGCTGCATCTTGATGTTGACGTCGCTTGTGAAAATAGTGATTGTTAGTTGTTTTTGTTTTCACTGTCAATGGCGACTTGGTTAGGTTGATTATGTTCTGAGTTACAGTGATAGTAATACTTTAGTTAAATTTTAGTACTGTCCCTCCGAGCTTTAGTTTGAAGAGAAATTCAATATTCGTATCATCAAGTTCATCTGTCTGTCTTTGTATTGCCTGAGCAATTGCGATGTCCTCATTTTTTTTTCCCGGCCAGATGATCAATTGAGCATGTATTAACATTGTTTACTCATTTGCTTATTGATGGACTATTGAAGGAGTTTCTTCTCAGATCATCTTTGTCAAGCCTTGAACTAGATCTTAATTATTAGATTACTGCACTAAGAACTTGTATAAGTTTCTGTAGCCTTTATCACATCACATACTCGTAATCATCTGGTTTCTTCTTCAGCTCATGGGGTTTGTTTTATATTTATACATTCTTTAAATGTAATTGCGTGCACCATCCTTGCCTTGTAGAAGATATACCCATCTGTCTGATTTAAATAATAGTAGTGGTATGATCTAAACATAATTCAGATATTCTATAATAACAGGTTAGAGGTTGCTACCGAGGATGAATGCACACCAAGCTAAATCATCTGCTAATGGTTTTGGTCGTCGGAGAGGTGAAAGAGAGGGGGTTGCTAAGGTTGAAAATAAGTCGCAGTCTGGAAGGGCAAACCAGAGCAAGTCAAGTAATTATAATAAAAACTGTTATATCTCAATTTTTCGTGATACACTATCTTCCCCTTACTAATCGTGTACATGCTCGAACAGGCAGCAAATCTGGGAACTATGAGAGTCCTTCCCGTGATCGATTAGTATTTTTAACCACATGTCTTATTGGTCATCACGTGGAGGTCCAGGTCAAAAATGGATCCATCTACACTGGAATATTTCATGCAACAAATGCTGATAAAGACTTTGGTATAGTTTTTGTCCTTTTTGGCCTTGAATTTGGCTGTTTTCAAGAGACTATTGTTGACAGTAGCACTTTTGTTTGCTAGAGATCATGCATGTGTTACTAAGAGTTGAAATTCTTAATATCCTTCCCTGTGCATTATTTTGTCATATTCACCTGTTATCATTTATGATTCTTAATGAATATGCATGTGTGTGAGTGGTGATTTTCATATCCATGAAGAGACCATGCCAGGCATCTGAGATCATTGCACTACAAGTGTAGATAGCTGGTCCTTGAGATTTGAAAACGGCCTCATCGCATTTATAAAGTCACTTGATTTTCACTTTCAGGAATTATATTGAAAATGGCTCGCATGACAAAGGATGGTTCCTTGCGCGGCCAGAAGTCTGTGCCAGATTCAGTTAGCAAGGCTCCTTTAAAGACTTTAATTATACCTTCCAAAGAACTTGTTCAAGTTATAGCAAAGGTTTTTACGCTGAATTTTCTAGCAATGCTATTTTTTGAATGCAGTAAAATCTTTAAATATTATTATTATTATTATTATTATTGATTTTTCATCAAACTATTGTTATGGTTGTGTGAATGAACTTAGTTTCAAGTTCTCTTTTTTGGGGTCTTATGATTCCCGCTCTGAGGAGTATTTTAGAAGTAATAGCAAGTGGAGAGATACGGATGATACAATAATAGATTAAGGTGCTGCTTTTAAATTATTCCTTTTGAATTCTTATGAACTGATTGCATTTTAAAAATGAATGGTGACAGGATGTCTCAATAAGTAGAGAGGGATTGTTAAATGAGGTCCAACATGAAAAACGTCAGGAGCTTATGATAGATTCCTCCATATCACAGTCCCGCTGTGGAGAGATGGATAGAGAGCTTGAACCGTGGATTCCTGATGAAGATGATCCACGATGTCCCGAGTTGGAAAATATATTTGATGGACATTGGAATAGGTTGTTATATACTAACTTTCTTTCCTCAAATCTTCAACTCCTCAATAGTTTCTCTACTTGGTCTCGCTGATGTCTGGAATTTATTTTTTGAATTGGAGACTTCACCTATGCTATACAAATATATATATTCAGTCATGTGGACAATTATGATATAGTGGATATCATTATGTGAAATCTAGCCCTTCATATCTTAACGAAGAGAGACATTATGCTGAATATCTTTGTACGGTGGATTCTTAAGACGGGGTGCATATCTTTTGTCGATCATCATATGATTTAGTTTCCCGAGAAAGGGAGGAAGTTAATTGGAGAGAAATGAACAGTAGATGGACACTTTTATTGGTTGGTAGGGATAATGTTACACTGGTGGGATGCATTAAAGTTACTGAAATATACTTTATATGATGCTCAGTTTGACATATATTTGAGTAATGTATCGTAGGAGAGACAATAGCCAATGGTTACATTTTGGGTCGTAGAGGATTTGATTGGTGCTTAGTTTTAAAACAATATGTTAATTGTATCAATGGAAAACAATATTCCTATAATTTGTTTCACAAGACTTTTTATTCTATAAATCTTGATTGCTAATATTTTCTTTATTGTTTTCTATATTTAGGAACTGGGATCAATTTGAGACAAATGAAGCATTATTTGGGGTAAAAAGTACGTTTGATGAGGAACTCTATACAACTAAGCTTGAGAAAGGTCCTAAAATGAGAGAGTTGGAAAGGGAAGCTTTAAGAATAGCTAGAGAAATCGAGGGTGAGGATACCCAGGATATGCATGCGGCAGAGGTGTGGCTTTGTTGACGTAAATTTTGTGTGTTTTTGCGAAGTTGTCAGTCCTCATTATTCATTATACCTTGCATGTTAATGTTTTTTCCACAGGAAAGAGGGATGCAGCCGTATGAAAATTTTGATATAGATGAGGAGACCAGATACTCCTCTGTTTATCGCGGTGTAGAAGTTGATGATAGTGGATATGATGAAGATGAGGATATCTTGTTGGATACACAGAATACTGAGACCTTTGGTGGTTCTCCTGGTTCTTTGAGGAACAGTTCAATTGATTGGACCAGTGGACTAGGCAACAATGGAGCTCAGGTGCAGTCAAGCTCTTCATCTCTTGTAGTTTCTTCATTACGAACTTATTATTCTGACATAAGCAGTTGATGTGGTGGCTTTAATTTCTGCCTTAGTGATTAAATCATTCAGCTAGGGTATTACATTATACTAAATGTATATGCCATATGTGAAGTATTTACAAATTTCTTCCGTGCTTATTTGTTTGTGACTAAGCATGAGATTTTCTCAGTCATTTCCCTCACTCTATTTTAAGGATATTGTCATTGGACTATAATTAAGAGTATATGAGGAGCTCATCATTACTCTATTACAACTGGAGGCGTACATTTTGAATCTAAAATTGATCATAGTTGCTTGGTCTTATATTTTGTCCAGGAGGCTATCTTTGAACATATTTTTATTTTATTTTTTAAATTTATTTGTTATATCACTGAGACCCTACAGATACAAGCAATAGCTATCCGTGATGATAATCTCATTATTTTTGAAGTCTTAAGTTCAATACGAGTTTGGAAAACGTGGACTGATTCCGTCTTTTCCACTTGTTTTCTGATTTTCGTTAGAAGTCATTTGACAACAGTTGATGTTTATATCAACTGCTATTCTGCTAATAGTATATTGATTGTATTTTGCTTTCCAGGACTACACACACTACTCTGAATCAAATGTCGCCCCTGACGTATATCGATCTGGGTCTTATGATCATGCTAGGCAGCTGGCATCCGAACCCCCCTTTAAAAGTTTGGCCAGTACAGCTGGTGAAAGCAGGTCTGATTTTCTATTTCATTTCCATTTTTGAGTAATTAGTTGTATCCTTTCAAGTAAGATTATCTCCTTGCGAAGGCGTGAGTGTGTGACCCATCATCTGTTCAAATTTTATTATACACTTCCGTTTCATGATTATCTAATTGTGATTACACAAAATCTCCCCTTTTTTTGGTTGCATCCAAGGACTTTAAAGTAATTCCTCTCCCCCAGGGATATATATAAATGTCAGTATTTTTCTTATTGATTTCCTGTTTGATTAACATTGTACATGTTTCCAGTGAACATGGAGATGCAGACGGTGCTACTGATTCAGTAGAAAAGCAGATGGTATGTGATTGTCCTGTATCTTTAGCGAAATCTTTAAGGTGACTGTATTATCGTTTGTGCTTTACTCGAGTCTGATGTCAGTGCTTCTGAATTACTTTCTTGTCAATACAGCTGGCTGGGGACACTCAAACATCAAAACCAGATGGTTAGTACATTCTGTTTCTTTGTTTTCCAGACATATAAAGGGTGGTTTTTATCGTGTGGTTATCTAAACTTGAACCAACTATAAGTTTGGTAATAAATTTTGGTAATTTTAGTCGAGCAAATTACAATAGGTTGTCATTACTCTAGTCCGAAACTGATGTTGATTATGGGATGCAGATTCAGAGTCCCCCTCAAATGGCAAGAAAGATGCATTTGATTCGGGTGTGTCATCCTCAAATGCCACCTCTTACTCTACACCTCCTAGTTCATTTAAAGGTCATAAGAAGACGAGTTCTGGTGAACTTGAAGGTCCAGCAACGGGCAAAGCACATTTACAAACACATACAGTAAATACTCATGGACGGCCTGGTAGTTCTGCATCTTCTAATTCAGAATGTGCAGGGGCTGTTGCTGCATCTGGTGGCCGTGGTTTATCCCCAAGCTCATCCCTGGGTTCCTTGTCCTCAGAAAAGTCGAGTTTGAACCCCAATGCTAAGGTGTGTATGATTTAGCTCACATTCAGGTATTATACATTTTCATTCTTTGTAATATTTTTTTGTTGTTGCTAGGAATTCAAATTCAACCCACATGCAAAGAGTTTTGTACCATCTCAATCTCCTGTTAGGTCTCCATCCCCAGTTTCCGATGGTTCCTTTTATTATCCAACAAACATGCCTGCCGTACCGCATATGCCTGGCATGCCTGTTGGCATTGGAGTGAGTACATTGACACTTCCTTTAATTCTCGTACCTTATTATTCCTCTCTTTTATTCATACATGTCTTGCATAACATTTGGTTTCATATAGAGTTGTATGTCTTGCATAACATTTGGTTTCATATGGAGTTGTATGTCTTCTAGATGAACTATGATTTTGTGCATCATTCACTACCAGCAGCTGCTTACCCAGACTTTAGTTTCTGAACTTAAGGTTCCTTCACCGTCCCATCTGAATTGGTTTCCTACAGACTGAAATCTAAGATTATCAAAAGCAAAGGCATGCATGATACAATAACCTCAATATTGAATGCTGACCTGAATTGGGATAAGCTGGACATGTTGAGTTGCATAAATTTGAATTTGAGATAATGTATTATTCTTTATATAATCAGGTGGCCTTTTATTTTGTATTCATTTTTTTTTTCCTGTTATATTGCAGTGTAGGATAAAAGTAGATAAAAGAGAAACTTGCTGTATAGATTATCTTGCTCATGTCGTTCATAATCTCTATGTTTATGCAGGTTGGACCCTCTTTTCCGCACCAACCTGTTATGTTTAATCCACAGGTGGGGCAGATGCAAGCACCCCAAGCTTATTATCATCCAAATGGGCCTCAGGTGCTACTCTATCTTGAAACTCATATCAGAGGTCTGTGGATTGTTAATGCAGAGCGTTCAAATTACTGATAAAATTACATTTGTTCATCTGATTGCAGTATGGACAACAAATGCTTCTTGGACATCCTAGACAAGTTGTATACATGCCAAACTACCAACCTGTAAGTCTTTTCCATTATTCTCTCACATATTATAGCAGAGTTGATTCACAGATCCAATTTTCTTGTAGAACTATAATTTAGATACCCCATATGGAAATGTGACACCCTTTTCCTTCAAACATCAATCATAATCTAGAGCTTTTTTTTCTTAACAGGAAATGCCATATAAAGGACGAGATTATTAACTATTTATTTTTATGAATGCATTCTGGCTGTTCCGGTCTGCACCAAAGAATAATTCCTTGAAGACTTCTTGGATTGATTTTTCACGGAAGAGAGCCCTCCGGTCCAAAAGATGCTAGATATTTTATGAGTCTTTGTGTGCAAGGGAAGTTTTCTCCTTCCCAGATATACCTTGGTGACCTATGCATTAACCTGTACCTTAACTCACTTTGTTGACTCTGGATTTCTGTAGTTCATATAGCACCTTACCATTCTCTTGTTTTCCAATACGCAAACAGTTATATTTCTGGGATTTTCCTTGTTTGGGTTACTGGAACATTAGTTCACAGTTTGTTTTGTTTTGGTAATCTTATTCGTCTTTTGGTCGACCCACTATTTGAATTTTTTTTTTCCGTCTCAATCTGAATGTACAAATATTGGGTATTAAGTTTGTTGTAATAATGTTTGCATATTATTAAAATTTATAGCCAGTGTAAGAAGGTTTGGCTGTTATACTAATAAGTCACTCTCAGTCTCCATAGTGTAGCAAATCATTTTGTGGATGATACTACTATGTTCGACTCCAAGATGAGTATTCCGAGCTCATGCTTCTGGTGTGGTGTTTGTCAATCTGCCCGTCCATTCTTGGGTTTCTGTCAATCTTCCTCAATTGTATGTTGTATGTTGGCCTTGTCCATTCCGCGCTCATGCTTCAATCTGCTTCTCTCATTCATATGGGTCTACCTCTTTGTTTTCATTTTTACCTCAAAAGTCTTGTGATTGCAAACTCAAGAGTTGAAGCTATGCACCTTCGGTGTGCAGCTTACTAATATAGCTCGAGCACTGATCGAGCGGGGCTAAGCGATCTGCCGAAGCTGTGGAATACAGAGTAGATTTTGCACTAGCTTTGTTCGGTATATTGGTGGGCGGTCACATCGTAGATTCCGCCATTGTAAACCAAACCATACGATGTATAGTGATGATAATAATAATAAATAGTAACGACCAAACGTTCCTAAGATTCCTTAAAACAAAGACCGTACCCCTAACTGATCCAACGGTCCCATCATTTCCGGAACAAAGCCGTTGACTTGACCCAGCACTTCTTCTTTCTACGTGGCATTATTCGAACTAAAGAAAATCCCAAATGGAGCGTGTACTGAGCACAAGACGACAAATCCAAAGAGCCCATCTGTGGGAACAGACCAAGTACCCCAGCAGAGGAGAGAGAGAAAGATCCCTAGGATTATCGTATTATTAATAATAGAGGTTGACAAGTTATTTAATTAATTTTGAGAGAGAGAGAGAGAGAGAGAGAGAGAGAGAGAGTAGAAGGCGGAGATACTAATTAAGTGCTGCGTTTAATGCATGGAGGAGAAAAGAAGAAAGAAGAAGAAGAAGAAGAAGAAGAAGAAGAAGAAGAAGAAGAAGAGACTACACATGCACAGTTCTAAGCTGATAATCCAAGAGGTAGGTGTGTTTAGTTTCTTTGTATCTCTTAGCTATGTCTTTTGACTTCCTCAATTCTCTCACTCACTATCTCTTTGCTGAGTTATTTTTTTCTAGAAATGAATTAAAATTATTGTGGTGGAACTTACTAAAGCTTTTTTGAGGAATTGTTCTTTTTATATTGACTGTGCAGCAGATGGGAAGGTTTGATAGGATTGCATGTGGATAATTTAGATGGATAGGTGTTTTCTGGGTTTCAGATGATGGATTTCTAGTATTGGGTGAGACAAAAGAGTCATACTTTTCTGCTGATTCAAGAGTTGTTCTTGATATTGTGTGTAAAACGGTTCATGGATAGTTTTTTCTTCTTCTTTGTTGACTTGAGATTCCTAATCCTGGTGGCGCATGTATACAATGGCATGCAATTCATTTCTGCAACATTTCCAATTTTGTTTTTATCTAGTTGTTTATTAATAAAATTCATTTGCTTTATATACTTAGAATCACCAAATTCAAGTTGATTAATCGGAATTTGTTTTCTCTTTCGTGTTCCAACTTAATCCATAGAGATTTGATTGCGATTGGTGATAAATCATCCCTACTGTTGTGTACTTCAATATCTTCAGCACAGTTCATTCTCAGCCACATGAGAAACGTACAAAATTCCAGAAATAGTGGAAAGATTATTTGATTATCTCAATTTTATGAATATCCAATAATTCCAATTGGTACTATGGTTCTAGAAGTAGTCTCTGCATCATATTTGACGAAATATTGGCTCGGTTTCATCTGTGGCAATTCAAAATTAAAGGACCAAGTTCTGCATATCTGAAATGCAATGCTGAGGTCTAGTTGATCCCAGAGACTAGAGAAGTTGAATTCAATTGCAGTAGTGCAGAGTATTGTCTTTTTCCAAATCTAATATGTGCAGGAAATTGTTTGCATATCTTCTTACCATCCCCGTGTTATTTGTCATTCCATTGATGCTTTTTGCTGTCCGTTATTTTAATCTTGATTACTTTTAATTGGTGTACTACATGTAATATATTCATTCATCTGCTGTATCAACTATTTTTTGTTTACCCTTTCTTGTAGTTAATGTATTCTTGTTATGCATCATTAATATAATTAGTACCATAGTCAACTCTTATGCATGTGTTGTTTTACTTTCAGCTTTTTCAATATAAATTGATGTCCTTATGACTCATATGTAGTATCACTGTGACAGTTTGCACTTCCTTGGATGCCTTCTGGTTGCTGATTGGTGGGCAATTTAAATAGAAGTTCAGGTCTTTTTCTTTTAACATATCTGAAGATAACTATAAAGTTTCAATGCTACAATTTGTCAACAAGCTAAGTAGCTGTTAATTGCAGAGTTTCTTTGGTAAAACTTTGGTATTAGTTCTGCTCACCCGTTGTTACATCCTTATCATCCAAGAAAGTCTGCTGAAACGCATGTCACAGTTATCTAATATATCAAAAAGTGTGAATCTTGAACATGGGTGTGCCACTACAACATTGTCATAACACCAAGAGATCTGGAGTGCCTTCTCAAGATCAGGATTCTTCCTCAACTCAATCCACTTGTCAATCCCACTCTGAAGTGGCTAGTTTAAAGGAAAGCAACAACTGTGGGCAAGACGTATTTTCAGGTCCATATACTTGTCTCTCTATGCTATCTCTCATTTCCTTTTCTTATTCTTCATGTTTACATCATAAAATACTTATTCTTGAGTTTTTGTGTGGATGTATTGGTCGTCACAGGTAATATTATACATATAATGGGTTATAGTTTCATGCTTGGCAAAACATATGAGAATAAATAAGTTAACTTTACAGTAATATTCTACAGTAAATGTTTACAAATCATGCTATGGACATCAATATCAGGTCGATACTATTTGAGAACTTCCCTTAAGAAATACAGGGTATCTGCACGTGGATTTCTTTTGTTACCAGACCAGATCACCATCTAATATAGTTTGGCTTGTTCTCGACAGGTTATAGTGAAACACAGGTGAGGCCTGCTGGGGGCCTTAAGAAATCTCTCTCCATTGCAAGCCAGGAGCTCGTCTTCCCTTCACAAATTGATTTTAGCCATTCAATGGTAAGCTGATTTTTGTCCAAGTTCTTTCAGGTTGTTGATTGAATAAGCATCTTAAACATTTTAGGAATACTAATTCAGGCTCCCATTCCTTTCCACTGTGCTGAACCATACTTTGGTGGAATATTTGCTCCTTGTGCATCACAAGCCATGGTAAGTGCTTCAAAGTTAAATTCATACAAGACCAGCTTGAAATTCGTATACATTGTTTTTTGGGCATCAGTATTATTAACTATTGTGTGTATTTAATTGAAATTAGTAACTATGAAGAAATGGATTTTCTGTTTGAATAAGTTAAAAATGGACTTGTGACACCAGCATGCTCTTCTAACTCTATTTGAAGTTACACATGGACCTGCATATTATAAATTCACAATGACAGCTGCAATAACAAAAAAATTCTGCTGTGGGGTTAATCGTGAAGAAATTTTCTTGTTGGGATCAAGTCTAATTAATAAACAGAACATTTACAAATAGTGTATTATATTCATATATGATTGTACCATTTTGTCAATATATGAGCTACAGCGTTTATAAAAGGAAACATCATTTCAGGTGAATTTCTCATTAGAATGTGTATTCTATAACCACTTCATGAGATATTTGTCATTTTTACGTCTCCAGTTTCATCATCCCCAGATAATGGGGATTGCTCCTGGTCGGGTTCCCTTGCCTCTTGATTTTTCAGAAGAGGAACCAATATATGTAAATGCAAAACAGTACCGTGCAATTGTCAGGCGGAGACAATTCCGTGCCAAGCTTGAAGCTCAAAACAAACTCATCAAAGTTCGGAAGGTATGTCTGTGTAGGACATTTGTATAAATGATTTTGGCCAAAAAAAAGGGTGTTCCTCTGACAAAGACCCATGCGAAATATGTGCAGCCATATCTTCACGAATCCCGACATGTTCATGCATTAAAAAGGGCTAGAGGATCTGGTGGGCGCTTTCTGAACATGAAAAAACTCCAAGATTCCAAGCATAGCACCACAGCCACAGCCACAGGCCATAGAGTGGAGGTTTCTGGTTCTGATCAGTTACATTTGGCCGGTAATAATATGTTGGATTCTGATGTTCATGAGACTGACAACTATAGAGATGGTGCTTCCACAACCTCTTGTCTGACATCACTAGTACCTCCAACAGTGACAACATCTTTCCATGACAGGATTTCAGGTTCTCCGGCTACCCCTCTCACATTGGCGGGACACTGCAAGCTCCGTTACTTGATGTGTGTGGTGGCGGAAACCAGCACCATATATCCTTCTTCCGCCGAACACTCAACTCAGCAGTCTATGTTCCGACATACTACTGTTGGAGAACGTGGCTGCTAGTGTTGTTCCTTTCGGGAAGTCATCCTTGGCTTATTGAAGTTAATCTTCTACTGTTTCTTTACCGTCAGTGTTTAACCTGTACTGGCGTTTGGTTATCCTTTTATTTCAAGTATTTGGTACATTTCATGCTTGAAGAACAACGGTTATCTGGTAAACTGTGACAAAGAACGTGATTTTTCTGGTGTGCTGATGAATAATCTGCCTCCTTGCGCAGAAATTTGTCATAGGATTTAAGAAATCTCCTAACAATTTGTGTGTGTGCGCAAATAATTAAGCCGTTTCATAAGTGACTGGTTTAAAATTCTGCTGAAGAGCAACCAGTTACTTTAATCAGGACATGAAGTTGAGAATAAGTGGAATATAATGCTTCACTTTGTATGGTTTTTATGTACACGCTTAACCACTACTATTATCAATGCATGATGATTTCAACACTAGCACAAACTAGCTGAATTAAACACCGCAAATTCCATCGAAGCGGCTAAGAGAGTGAAGAGAGCTGACTTTCAACGGGATAGCGTTGATGAAAGCCCTTTGCAATTTTGATGCCACGGAAGACGAAGAGCTGCTTGAACTGTGATGAGAAACTTTGAAAGAAGTTCCAACTTCCTTCTAATAATCATATCGATCACAACTCGCAAATAATGGATCTTCATGCATAATGCTTCATATAATGCTAAAAATAGTGACAGGTTTTACTTGAATAGCTATTTTGAGGTGATTTGGCTGAACATGGCATCTGGAAAATAGCCTCTACTTTTACTGAAGCCACCATTAACCATCATCAGATTCACAAGTGAAGTTTTTTTTTTCTTTTTTTTCTGAGACACATTAGTGACTTATTTGGTTGAAACATGAAGATTAACTCTTCATACAGTCGAAAAAGCATTTTAGTCTCTACTTTTTGAGCTCGTTTGTAATGTAACTGCTACATTAATGTGATTAAACCAACACTCATTCGAACGCTAAACATTACGATTCTACATCTTTAAAATTCTTGTAGTGCGATTCAATACATCCACTGAACTAGTTACGCAAAGTTGGTGTAGTAGGAGTGAAGTTGTTTAGTCACCATAAATAAGCAATCATGTGTATCCTCGATTCCTCGTGAATATCAATTTTTTTTGAAAAATTAATTTTTGCTTAAATAAATATTAATATAAAGGTCAATATGGAAATATAATCCCCTCCTCTATTTTCCAAGTCTAAAGAAGAAAATTCATCATGAGCCCTGACGTTGACTATAGTATTTTAGAGAACACGCCTGACGCGTGCGCTTTTTTCTCTGAAAAATTTATTCGTTGGCGAACCCTTGTTCCCATTAGGCATCTTTCCATAATGTTTTTTCCGATCTAGAGTGACTGATTCCGGCCCGGTGGCGACTTCAATTGACTTCGTTTTCTCCGCTCTTCCTAAGGGAAGTGGGGGAGGGGATGATGCTTTGTTACTGCAACGAAAATGGTTGCGTTTTGAGGAAGATCAGGTTTCAAATCTTCAGGCTTTGAAATTAGATGGAATGGCTGGTGATGGTGTGATATTGCCGGCGCGTACTGGGCTTGAGGATCATGATACCACGCTTGAGGATTTTTCCATGACGGAGGGTGACTGTTTTTTTCCTGAAGGAATCAATGGTTTAAACATTCCCTTCTCTGAGAAGGTGCATAACAAACTTGACCTTGACTGGAGGTGTGCTGTGATTGTTAAGTTGACGAGGCGTCCTAATGCAACCACGAGCTTTGGCTTCATGCTCAAAGGGTTGAGGAGAAAATGGCAGATCAAAGGAGGCTGGCAACTGAATGACCTACCAAATGATTTTTACATTGTGAAATTCAATCTTGAGGAGGACATGAATCATGCTCTTTGTGGTGGGCCTTGGATATTGGCAGGACAAACTCTCTTGGTGAGGAAGTGAAATTCTGGATTTGATCCCAGGAATGTTAAGATAGGGAGTATGCATGATTCTGTGGGTGAGAATTGTTGACTTGCCTGTTAAGTTTTATAAGAAGTTTACTATGGACAATATTGACATTATGCTTGGTTCTATGGCCGGTTAAGATGGATCTTATAACGTTAAGACAAGATAGGGGAAAATTTGCAAGGTTGTATGTGGAGGTGGATCTTAGCAAACCGTTGAAACCCTATGTGAAAGTTGAAAAGGTTAGTTATCATGCCATTTATGAAGGGATTTCATTGATTTGTTTTGAGTCTGGGTGCTTTGGTCACTCAAAAGAAGCCTGTCCTAATGTGATGCGTTCCAAAAAAAATAACTACTAAACCCTGTGTTTTTAAGGTTGATAGTATTGTTAACAATGCTACTACTGGTGTAGCTCAGAATCCTTGTGACAATGGGAAAAATGAGAGACATGAGGAGATGATGACCGAGCCTCCTAGAAAAAGTGATGTGAAGAAAGAGGACCTTGGAACATGGATGCTAATGAGCTATAAAAATAAGAAAAGAGGAACTTCCTCGGGCATGAAGAAAAATGGTGAGGCAAGTGGCTCTAGATTTGATGTACTGTACACTGATGTTGAAGGCAGTGAGGACAAAGAGGACTAGGTTACTCCTACAACTACTCATCAAGGTGAAACTAGTAATGAGGTGAATAAGATCAAACAATTATTGAAAAACTTCGAATCAAAGCAAAAGAGAAAGCAGGATAAGGCCTTCTCTCTCAAAAGCTAACCTAGCTAGGGGGAGTAAGAGTGACAAAGTGGATCAAAGTAGTAAAAAAGGGAGGCAGGGAATGCTTAAAGCTAATGGGAAATCCTCTAGAGCTTCTGGTATGGTTAAGTTGACATCCAGAATGCCTATGAAGGATGTTTCCAAGGATACTAATCCTAAATCTTTGGCTAGATATCAAAGAAAATAGAATGGAGCCTCTAAGGCAGGTCAGAATGGTGGGAGTGTCATTGCTAAAAAGCTTACTTTTGAAGGTGTGAATTCTGAAGTTCAAAAGGAAGCTAGGGCCTTTCACAACTTTCAGTCCATTTCAGTTAAGATTTCTGGTTCTGGTATGATTCCTTGGCTTTTATCTGCTGTATATGTCTCCCCCAATGCCACCTCTAGAGCTAGACTTTGGCCTTATCTTGATGTTATTGCTGGCCTACAGAATTTGCCTAGAGTCATCATTGGAAATTTTAATGAGCTGGTTAGTGTTAATGACAAGAGTGCTGGTCCAATGAATGAAAGAATTGGTAAACTCAAGGATTGGGTTGATATGAATAGTCTGATTGATATTGGATTTAAAGGCTCCAAGTACACATGGGGTAACATGCTGGTTAAAGAGAGACTCGATAGAGCATTTTGCTGCTGTGATTGGAGAGTTGCTTTCAGTGAGGCTTTTGTTAGTCACCTTCCTAAAATCAGGTCTGATCATTGCCCTATTTTACTTCACCTATCTTCTAATAATGTTGTAGACAGAAGTTATCCCATTCAAATTTCAAACAATGTGGTTTACTCATAATGAATACAACCAATTTATTGAGGAGAAATAGCAGGAGATGAATGAAAATGTGGTCCTACAAGCTCAATATTTGTCAAATGCCTTGTTCGGTTGGAATAGGGATGTTTTTGGACATTTATTCAAAAAGAAAAAAATATATCCTAGCAAGAATTGGAGGCATTCAAAACACGATTACACTTGTGACATCGTTACAAATCTAACGACATACAACATTACAAGTGTTAGAAATTTTTTTCGGTCACCGACGACCACTGCTGACGGCAGAGATTAATATACCAAATCATAGATCTCCACAAGCAAACATAATTCTCTTCTACACATATACTTAATTCGGCCTAGATTATCCGAAATTAGCCTCAAAAGACGGTGGACCCGAAATTGCCGTAAAATTCTCAGACGTGATTCTGGCGCCGTCGAGCAACCACAGAGTCCGATACTGGTCAGGTTTTGCTCCCACGAGTGTAGGCTTCAAAACCCTTAACCATATGCCACCAATCGACGACGTAAGCCGCCACCGCAGACGTATCTCCTAAATCTCACCTGCCATAATCAAATTTCACAACTCAATACAATACACACATCACAAGGGTTTGAATTAGCACCTCAATCGACGACCAAGTCGGCCGAAAAATCCTCGGCCCGAATCCTAGGTTTTCTGGGCTTTTCTACTCGAAATTTCGGTTACCTCCGGCGAAATCAATGACGAAAACTATGGGGAACGAATGAGGATCTCAGGCTGATCATTTTGGTATCAAGGTTGCCCGTCTTGGGGGCCGGACGGCGACGCCTTGCCAGAGCCGAGCTCGGCGGCAATTTTCGTCGCTGGAGCACCGATAACGTAGGTCAACGCATCCTGGCCCAAAATGGAAAGTCTCCCTTTATCAAATATGGAAACTTCTATTTATACCTGCATATTTACGGTAATATAATTTTGACGATTTCATCAAACTTTCTCTGACATTAGTTTTTCCGTCGTAACTTTGATATTGGCATTCCACTCGTCGATGAACTTGTCTCGATGAATACTATGACTTCCACTTGAAGTCAACCAACATAATCAATCTAATAAAAAGTCAATCGATATTGCTCGGTTATTACTAATACTAAAAAATCTTTTACCGCGCTCGGTAAATCGAATTAGAAGTACCGCTAAATTCAATTAATCATATGGAGAATTTGGCATATCACAATTTACTCTCGATAAAATAATTTCACTCTCAAATTACAAATCAAAGATTGCAGAATATTTTTGTAGAAAATTGGGTAGAGTTTCCCATATAATTAGGAATGTTCAAATACACTTCATAATTCAATTCTCAACATATACCGTGAGTCACCGATGCCCATCCAGATTTCTCAACTATAATTGAATTCCAAATCAATAAATAATTCTCAGTCATATGTACGAATAAGAATCAATCAGTTCTCGTTGATATCAAGATTTATAGTCTTGTGAGGTCATCTCATGTTATTCTAATCTTGTGAACTCATCGAACTCTTTCTTTTTCGATGTTCAAGACCCAGTACGATTGACAACTTAAAGCGTACCCTTTTATCAATCTCAAAAGCCTCATGCCGTCAACTCATACCAAATGATCGAGTTTAATACTCAGTCGCTCGTTCCAAACGAGTCCAGTATCTCATATGCTAGTGCCAAACGAGCATCATATACTTGTGTGCCAGTCATCTTTCTGTATATGTTTTCTTCACCCTAATCAATTAGATCTGATATCCTTATCTTACCAAAGGGCTCCGATCATGTTTTGAGTCTTTCACCCTAGGGAGACACAATCTTTACTTAATTTGCTCGTTCCAAACAAGCCCCAATTGGATTTTGGGTCTTTCACTCTAGGGAGGCACAATCCTACTTAAAGTGACAAATGTGGTGTTTAAGTTTAAACAAAACAAATTAGCAGCCATTTTTTTTTGTAAATCTGGAAGTTATAGCTTAACGAAAAGAGGGAAAAAATTGTGAAAGGAAGTGGCAAACTGGTTAAGTGCGTAGAATTGAACACTTCACAAATTCCTCAAGTTAGATATAGTACAACAACCTCTGGGTTATGGGCCCACCCACTAGGTCGATGACCTCTAAATTCAAATTAAACTTCACGATTATTCTTGTGACATTGTTACGAATCTAATGACATACAACATTAAAAGTTTCGGAAACTTTTTTCGATTAGATGCGCCGCCATAGATGGCGACGCGTGTAGCCCACGTGCCACTGTCAGCGACCACCGCCTACAGTTGAGATTAGTATACCAAATCAAAGATCTCCATAAGCCCAACATAATTCTCTTCTACACCTACACATAATTCGGCCTAGATTAGTCGGAATTAACCTCGAAAGACTGTGGACCCGAAATCACCAAAAAATTTCCAGACGCAATTCCGGCTTCGTTGAGCAACCACAGAGTCCGATACTGGTCGGGTTTTGCTCCAACAAGTATGAGCTTCAAAACCCCTAACCATATGCCACCAATTGATGCCGTAAGCCTCCATCACAGACTGCGGTGATTCGACTGTCATTTCTGAACGGATCGCATCATATCTCCCAAATCTCACCTGCCATAATCCAATTTCACAACTCAATAAATTCAACACATCACAAGGGTTTGAATCATACCTCAATCGACGAATAAGTCGGCAAAAAATTCATCGACTTGAATCCTGGGTTTTCTCGGCTTTTTACTCAAAATTTCGGCTACCTCCGGCGAAATTGATGACGAAAACCATGGGGAACGATTGAGGATCTCGGGTTGATCATTTTGGTATCAAGGTTTCCCGTCATGGGGGCCAGTTGGAGTCGAGCTCGGCGGCGATTTTGTCGCCAAAGTGACAATTAACGCAGGTTAACGCGTACTGAACCAAAATGGAAAGTCTCCATTTACCGAATATGGAAACTCATATTTATACCTGCACATTTAAGGTAATACGATTATGACGATTTCGTCAAACTTTCGCTGGCCTTAACATTTTCATCGTAACCCAATCCTGATTTAGTTGTCTAAATCGAAATTAAGTCCTAACGACATCATAACTTACAAAAAAATTGCCAGAGTTTACTTTATAAAACGTACAAACCAAAAACTTGCAAGAAGATTACACTTCACAGATAAATTCCCAGACACACTGTGAACCACCATTGTCCATCCGGATTTCTCAAAATCCACATATATAACAAAACACAAGGTTTACAAGAAATCCATAAAGTATTCAGGAGTTTAACTCAAACTGAACAACACTACACAAGTATTCAAAGCGACTTCTAATTACAAAATATACAAGACTAGCAGGTTATATCAGGAACCTACTAGAAGGAAAGTATGATTTGAACTCTAGGCCTCCTGCGATGATGTGCAACCACGGGAAAGATACTGCAATCTGGGCGGCAAAAACCGAAAAGCCCAGAGAAAAGCATATAAATAATAAAACCATTAGAGTGAGTGGACGTAAATCAAAATATGCCGCATAAATAAATCCAACATGATTTTCACAATAAATGCACATAAAATCATGCGAGTCAAAATAAACAAGCCCATGTCAAGTGCTCATAAAGACGTAACTCTCCTAGGTACTGTGTGTGTGGAGGCAATAACTTGAGTACGTTTCCCTCAAGTTACAATACGCCTGGGTCAAGTGCTCACAAGTCGTAACTCTCCTGGGTACTGTGTATCACGAGTCAGGTGCTCACAAGTCGTAACCTTCCCGGAGCATCTCGGGGATCAGCTGAGAGGCCATAGCATTGATGCATCATATATCCATACTCAATGTAAAAACAAATCACATGTGCCTCCAAATCAATGTATGCTCATAAAATGCATAATCATAAATGCATACTTGTAAATGCATAATCGTAAAGCATACTCATAGACTCGTAAATCCACTGTGAAAATCAAAGTATAAAAATCAATGTGGGATAAAATGTCCACTCATAGATAACAGCTAGCCCTGAGACCCGGCAGAAGATCCCTCGTCACAAACTTGATCACGATCACCTGAATAACATGGATACGATCAATACATATTCAATTTCAACATACGGAGCAAATACGTCAAGAACCCCGCGTTCTCGAAAAGCGTATCGCTTGAAATATCGACGAGGATAACAAAATTCGCAAAATACACCCAAACAACCCTCGTCCCAAGTTAACACACTCAACTCAACTTGAAAACCTCACAACTACGATCGGGGCACGATTACGAGCAAAATGACATAAAAATCTCCGAAAACTACAAAAGTCAACCCCTCGCCGGAGCTCCACCGTTGACCGGCGGCGGCGCCAACGGTGACCAACTCCAGCCAACCATATCTCAAAATGTTCCTCTCCTCAAGCCCAATACTTTTCCTTTCTACCACCAAGGCCAAAACATACCACACCTGCCGGAATTCTCCTCGCAAAACTCGCTGGTTTCCTCCTCTCCGGTCACCACCACACACCTCCATGTCCCAAACAAACAACCCATAAAGTATCAAGGGGTTGAGGGGAACCAAACCTCCCACCAACCCGTCACCAAATCTCACTAGAAACTGCCACCCGATTCAGGCGAAATTCACGAAATTCAACGAGTTCAAACTCCCTCAAAACACAACCAATTCTCACAAAGGAATACATGAAACAATAGGAAATCAAGAGAGCTTTCCAATCATACCAAGAACATGGCCGGAGGTGGCTGGAATCAACGGGTTCGACGGCGGCAACGAAACGGGTCGGTGGAGCTCCGGTCAACCCAAGTCAACTCGGTCAAAGCTGGTCAAATCTGGTCAAATGGCCCAAATGTGTGATTTTCCGATTTTTTAATGACTATTTAATATTTATACGTCGTGAACCGACCAAACCCACGACTCGGATAACTCCAACATAATCGGATAAGTACGACTAACTTGACGACAATTTCAAATATTCATTTTATATTCCCCGATTATCCGAAAAATCCTCCGAAACCTCCTGTGAGCTCAAAATCAAATCCTCTACAATTTCCGCGAAGGAACTCAAACCAAATTCTTGCAATATAATTTAGTCGTTAACAAACCACATATGCACAATCAACTCGCTCTAACCACATGTAGTACCGATAATCATAGGACTCAAAGTTCGGGTCGTTACAGCATCCAAACAACAACCCTTTGCAATTAGATCTAAAGTTGCATAAGGAAGACATAAGGGAACATTTTCGTGAGCTACAAGACTCCTTGACTACGGTGCTTGACGAAATCTGGCAGCTGCGTTTGCAGAGTTTGGTGGTTCCTGGCAGTGTCTCTTTCCATGGTGCTAGATCTATCAGAAGAGAGGGCCAACATAACAGATCTACTCAAATCCAAGCTACTCCATCTGGATTTGGAAACCTTCCTCCTTGACACGCTCTTGGTATGGCTGCTCTCCCACTCTACTCTCAATACATGACTAATGCTATGAATGCTGAAGCTAGCAATCGTAGAGCACATATTCAACAAAAGCCTCATAGATCTAGACTGGCACATAGTGAGGTGATTTTGGGGTACAACCTAAATTTTGATGCTTCAACTTACATGTTCTCACAACCTATGGGGAACACACTATTTTTCTCACCTCTCAGATCTCAAGCTCCCCCATTTTTCCCCCAAACATCTCATCCACAACCTCAGTTACCTGCTTATAGAGCACCACCTATGTATTCAACAGAACCTACCACATGCCATCACCCCAAACCACCTCCTCCAACACCTACTTATTGACCACCACCAGCTAACAACTTTTTTAACCATGTCCCATATACACAACAAATATCACCACTAAATGGTTTGTAACCCTTCCCAAACCAAGATTCTAATTTACCCAGTATGAAGTAAATGAGGTTAGACTTTCCTACCTTCTCTGGTTGAGACCCTTTGGAGTGGCTTGGGGGCTTAACCATGCTGAGCATATCTCTGACTTCTACCAAATACCTAAGGATAGGAAGGTATCTGTGGTTGTACTATATTTGAGAGATGATGCAGTAGATGCTTGGAGACTTTACAAGAAGAGAGTGGTAGTGGAAGCCCTTAAAACATGGGAGTCTTTCACTGGTTTCATTATGAAACACTTTGGAGCATCTAGCCATATAAATTATCAATCTGCATTGGCTAAATTAACCCAAATAGGAGGAGTTATGGAGTATAAGGCTTAATTTACAAGGCTTAGTTGTAGGGCCATTGACTTTGATGATGATGCACTCTTTGCTTGCTTCATATCTGGTCTAAATGAGGACATTAAAGTGGATGTTAAGCCTCTGAGACCAAGAGATTTGTTTGAGGTCTTTGAGCTAGCACTCACATTTGAAACTAGATATTTGGGTCACAAAAATGTATATAGTCCAACTCCCAAGGTCACTACACAAGTGACCTACATAAAAAACTCTAGCAACAACAAACCTGTGGAGCAAGCTATAAAGCCACAAGTCAAAAATGCCAATAAAATAGCTTGGCCAAAGATGACACATGAAGAGTTTGAGTATTGTAAAAAGCACAATCTGTGCTATGCTTGCAGGGGCCCTTTTGGTCTAGGCCACAACTACAAGAGAGTTAAATTGATGTATTTGGATGGCTATGTGGAAGAGGATGACCATGAGGAAGTTGCTGCTACTGAAGTACATTAAATGTTAGTGGAGGCACCAAAATAATAACCATTGATCCAACTACACTCCTTAGATGGTAGTGATAACCTGGAGATAATGTAAGTGAAGTTAGTTGTAGCAGGCCACAAGAAACCAATTCACACCCTTATTGATTCAGAAGCAACCCACAATTTCATTCACCCTAGAGTACTCAAGAGGTGTAAATTGTCTATGTCCACAACAAATAAGTGGAGTGTGAAGGTGGCCAATGGAGTGAAAATGAGGACTCTTGGCAGTGTGTTACAAGTAAGTGTTACTGTCCAAAGCTATAATTTTGTCACTAACTTTTTAGTCTTACCTATTACAGGCAGTGATGTGATATTGGGAGTCAAATGGTTGAAGTCATTGGGTAAGGTTCTGTGGGATCTTGAAAAGAAAACAATGGAGTTTAGTAAGGCAGGGCAAAAGTACAAGTTACAGGGTTGTGTCCAAATTGAGACTAAAGAAGTGTCTTATCACACCATCATTAAGGACATACATGAAGAGAATGAGGCCTTTCTGCCATAAATGTCTAAAATTGTAGAGAGTGAGCAAGAGGAGAACATTATAGCAGAAGTATCCTAGGTGTTAGCTGATTTTCATGACATTTTCACCACTCCTACAGGCCTTCCACCGGTGAGAGCACATGATCATAGGATCATCTTAGCTCCTGGTACCCCACCAGTGAGTGTAAGACCCTATAGATATGCTCATTACAAGAAGGATGAGATTGAGAAGATAATATAAGGCTTATTGCATGATGGAACCATTAGGACAAGTCACAGTCCTTACAGCTTACCTGTTCTTTTGGTGAAGAAGAAAGATGAAGCCTAGAGAATGTGTGTAGATTATAGGGCTCTAAAAAATGTCATTGTGAAGGAAAATTTTCCTATTCTAGTCATTGATGAGCTTCTGAATGATTTGCATGGATCTGTGATATTTTCTAAGTTGAATCTGAGGGCAGGATATCATCAAATCAGAATGAAGGCTGAGGATGTTGAAAAGATTGCCTTTAGAACATATGAAAGGCATTATGAGTTCTTAATTAGTCATGCCATTTGGGCTCACTAATGCACCTTCTACATTCCAATCATTGATGAATGATGTGCTTAAGGAATATTCGAGGAAGTTTGTGTTGGTTTTCTTTGATGACATCTTCATTTAAAACAAATCCTTAGCTGAGCACCTAGAACACTTAAAGCTGGTGTTTCAAAAATTACAGCAATATCACTTGAAATTAAAGGCATCCAAATGCAGCTTTGGAACCAATCAAGTGGAGTATTTGGGGCACATTATTTCCTAACATGGAGTGGTTGTTAACCTAAACAAAATCAATTGTGTGGCAGATTGGGAAAAACCTTAGACCATTAAAGAATTAAGAGGGTTTCTAGGGCTTGCTGGGTACTACAGAAAGTTTGTTCAACGTTTTAGCATCATTGTTAAACCCCTTATTGATATGCTTAAAAAGAACAACTTCAAGTGGACTACTGCCTCAGAGCTAGCTTTTGAGAAACTAAAATTTGCATTAACAGCAACTCCAGTGTTGGCACTTCTTAACTTTACAAAGGAGTTTCTAGTAGAGACAGATGCTCCATGCCAGAGAATAGGGGCTGTGCTGTCTCAAGAGGGCCATCCAATTTCATTTTTGAGTAAGGTACTTTCACTAAGGCATTCGTCTTATTCTGTGTATGATAATGAGATGATTGCAGTGGTGTATGTAGTTCAAACTTGGAGGCCTTACTTGTTAGGGCATAAATTTAAGATAGTCACAAATCATAAGATAATACAACACTTCTTGACACAAAGGATCACCACTCCCTTACAATACAAATGATTGGTTAAGCTCATTGGGTATGATTACTCAGTACACTACAGAGCTGTAATCAATAATATAGTACTTGATGCCTTGTTAAGGAAGATGGAACTCCTAACTAGACAGGTAATTTCAGCACCTGTAAGTACATTTGTGGAAGAAATTCAGCTAGATTGTGCTGCTGATGAAGAGACTAGTAAGCTCATCAAGTCAGTAAAGGAAGGGACTTGCAACAACTCCAAGTTTAGTCTGTGCAATGAAACACTGCAATATAGGAAGAGGTTGTTTGTTCTAGAATGTAATCAATAGAGGCAGAGAGTGTTGAAGGAGTTCTATGGAGGAGTGAAAGGTGGACATGGTGGATCTCTAAGGAGTTACAAGAGGATCTCTAGAAGCTTCAACTGACTAGGCATGAAGGACATTAAAAAAATTGTTGTAGAATGTACTATTTGCCAGAGAACTCACTATGAAGCCATAAATCCTTCTAGTCTGCTACAACCATTACCTACACCCAGCACAACATAGTCTGAAATCTCAATGGATTTCATAGAAGGGTTGCCACCACATGAAGGTGAATCAGTAATTTTGATAGTCATTGATAGATTAACCAAGTTTTCTCATTTCATGGCCCTTGAACACCCTTACACAGCTAAGTTGGTATCTGACCTATTCATGTAGAATGTTTACAAGTTACATGGGTTTCCTCAAAAGATTGTGAGTGACAGAGATCCCATATCCTAAGTTTATTTTGGGAGCACTTCTGGACATCACAAGGTACCAAGCTGTGCAAAATCATTACCTATCACTCATAGAGTGATGGTCAAACCGAGTGCTTAAAAAAGTTGCTGGAGTAATACTTGAGATGCATGGTGTGTGAAGGTAACCAAAATTGGGTTGCAATGTTGCCCTGGGCTGAGTACTGGTATGCCACTTCTTACCATACATCAATCAAGATAAGCTCTTTTGAAGCCTTATATGGATATGCTCACCAAGAATACAGGCTTATGTGCCAAATTCCACTACAATAAGTGTTGTAGATGAAGCCTTGGTTGATAGAGATGAGGTGTTGAGAATACTAAAGCAAAACCTTGTAGTAGCTCAGAATAAAATGAAGAACTTCGAGGACAAGTCCAGAATAGAAAGGGAATTCTCAGTTGGGGATCAAGTATACTTAAAACTACAACCTTACAGACAACAAAGTGCGAAAAAGAGGACATCACATAAGCTCTCTACCAAGTACTATGGTCCTTTTGAGGTGTTTGAAAGGATTGACATGGTAGCTTACAGGTTGAGACTTCCTCCCTAAAAAAATATTCACCCTGTGTTTCATGTTTCATTGAAGAAAAAGATTGGCTATGCTACTGAAACATAGCCTCATCTACCCCTAAGCATTGACCCCAACAACCCCAGATGGTATCTTTACAAAATTTTAGACAGGAAAATGGTGAAGGTTAACAACAGTGCTCAGACTAAATGGCTAATTCAATGGGTAGGAGCCTCAGAGGATGATACCACTTGGGAGAAAGTAGATGAGATCAAGTCGAGGTACCCAAACTTTCAGTATGATCAAGGCATGAAGTCTCCTAGAGCCACTAGGATTGTTTTTAAGTGGGAAGGAGTTGTTGTGAACCCAACTACCAGGCTCAATCCATGAAGACCCAACATCTCTTGTCGTTATGAGAACAGTATTTAACGGTTCAGATGTTAACTGTCGTGTCAATGTGGGACACATGTAGCTTAGCTAGTAGATTTTCATTTTACTGTTGTACTTGTATATATATACCCAGTTTGAGGGTTGAGATGAATGTCAATGATTTTGCAAAACCTTTGTTTCTCTCTTTCCATTATATTTCAATCTTATCTTAGAACATAACAAAGAAAGAGTCTTCATTCTCAATTAGGACCGAGATGTGCACCCAAAAATCATGTATATCAGAGGAGAAGATGGGAAGCACATCTTGCAGTTCACGGCATCTCCAGCGGATGACGCGTTCTTGATCGGTGTCAATCCGTCGGATGCCCTTGCTTGTACGTCAAGCAAAAGCACACATTTTTGGTGTGGAACATTCCAATGGAAAGCGTTGAAGCTGCGATTGAGGTCTTCGATGGTTTTGGCCCCATCTCAACTGATGGATTGAGGTATTCCCACATGCTTCTTCATTCTGAAGAACTAATGACCATGAGAATTTTTCAATATCTTGATCATCATAATGCAAAAACTCATATGAGGGTAGGTCACACATAGTAATATAAGTGACTGTATTGGATTCAATGATCCTAACTATAGTAAGATATAAACACTATAAATCTTGATAAATCTCTCCAGATTGCGCAGTTGGCAGCATTTTACGGAGATTGGACACAAAATTCTGTTTGACTCTCACAATATTATTCCAAGTGAAAACTAGGGGCACAAATATTTTCAAATCTGAGTAAGGTTTGAATGACCTTTCAGGCGTGTACAACACTTAATCTCTCCATCATTTATCAACAAAACAATGTCAATCCATTTGTCTTTAAACCCAAGACATGATGAACACTTTAAGCGAATACTTAAAGATTTCAAAGGGTGTAACCCTTATAGAGTGTTGATGTGGTATAATAATACTTAAAAATAATCAATGTATAACAACTTTTGATCGGTCAAAATGACCGTAGTAGATTAAATTTTATGGCATGACAAAAATTGAAGTAAAACTACATCTGGTGCAAAATTTCAGGTTGGTCATTTTAGACCCCCAAATCGATCCCCAAACCAAAACCCTAAAGTCTCAAATTCCCCAATTTGTTCATCCATGGATTCTGATACTTCTGGACATTCATATTCAAACCAAATCAATGTTGAAGGTGCAATAGCTACAAGTGTTGCACCAATTGATGTTGATGAAGTTGAAGGTCCTACCTTGAAGCCTAGATCAAAGAAGAAGGAAAAGAAAGCTACTCCTGCTAGCTCCTCTGCTGCACCAAAAAGGAAGATGACTACTATGAATAGTGTGAAGCCTGCGAACAAGGGAAATTGTTCATGGGTCTGGGATCACTTCGAGAAGTACCTTGAGCCACTCTTTGAGATCATCGATGTAGTTGAGAAGGAAGTTGGGCACACAGATAGAGACAAATGTAAGCATTGCTTCAACACTTTTGCTTGTGATAGCTATAATAATGGGACTAGTACTATGAGGAAACACATAAATCAACACTATAAGAAAATGTTGGCAGAAATGAATATGAGGAAGATAATCAAACTATATTTACTACTAATGATTAATTGAGAAGGGAATGGTCACAAGAAGGTTTCATAGATGCTGCTTCTATAATAATTGTGGTAGATGAACTTCCTTTCAGTTTTATAGATAGGCATGGGTTCAATTATTTTTGTAGCTATGTTGTTCCTAAGTTTAAGGTGCCATGTAGGAAAGTTATCTGCAAGAATTTTCTTAGGATGTATAATGAGAAGAAGGAAAAGGTGAAGTTAGAATTGAAGAGTCATAGTATTTTTTTTGACAACTGATACTTGGACCAATTATCAAAACATCAACTACATGGTCATTAATTATTGCCTATTTTATTGATGTTGTTTGGACAATGCATAAGAAGATTCTGAATTTCTGTTTGATTTAGAATCATTAGGGAAAAACCATAGGTAGGATCTTAGAGCAGTGTTTGGTTGATTGGGAGATAAAGAGTATTGACAGTGTCAGTGGATAATGCTTCAGCTAATGAGAAAGCTATTCAGTATCTTAGGAAGAAAATGAGTCAATGTGATAATCCACCTATGTATGGAGGACAGTACATGCATGTTAGGTGTCTTGCTCACATCATTAACTTGATTGTGATGTCAGACCTTTCTTTAATGGATAAAGCAGTGGCTAGTATTAGGAATGCAGTGAGGTATGTGAGAAGTTCTAGTGCTAGGACTGATGCTTTTAAATTCAGTGTAGAAGGAAAAGTTTGAGTGTAAGAATATATGCATCTTAGATGTTCTAACAAGGTGGAACTCAACTTACCTTATGTTGTCAACACCTTTAGAGTTGAAGAAGGATTTTGATAGGTTGGCTGATGAAGAAGATCTGAAATATATGAGTTATTTTAAGGATTTTGATTAGGTCCAAAGTCATCTCATTTTTACCATTTTCGATTCGTTATTTCAAATGTGAGACCACTCATTCTATAGATTATTGATTGAAGATCAACTCTACAAAAAATAAATCAAAATGGAGATCATTTGGGTATCCTATCTTGCAAAATAAATGAACGGTTATGATGAATTTTAACATTACAATAACAACCGTTCATTTGTTTTACAAGATCAGATACTCAAATGATCCCCATTCTAATTCATTTTTTGTAGAGTTAATCTACAACCAATAATCTATAGAATGAGTGGTCTCAAATTTAAAATCATGAATCGAAAGTGATAAAAATGAGATGACTTTGGACCTTGGGGTCTAAATGACTTTGAACCCAAGTATTGCCCTTATTTTAATGAAAATGAAGATGGTTTTGATGAAGATGAAGATGAGGGTTTGGAAGCTGAGGTTACAGTCATTTCACAACCTAGTAGTAGCACCAAGAAGGGAAGGAAGAGAGTATGGCCACCAACAGATTCAGATTGGGAGAAGCTGCCATTTTTGTTCAATTTTTGAAGATTTTCTATGAAGTAACAGTGAGAGTGAGTGCACAACTGAAGCCTACTTTACCTGCAGCCTTCCATTATATTGTGAGCATAAAAGCAGATTTGGATGACTTGTTTAAGAAGCCAATCACAGCTTTATCTTCTCTAACTGATAAGGTTTTGCGTGACATGACAAAGAAGATGAAGCTTAAGTACAAGAAGTACTTCAACAGTGTTGATGATGTCAATCAACTATATTTAGTAGTTATGCTGCTAGACTCTAGATACAAGCTTAAGAATTTTGAGATGACTTGTGAAGAAATGATGGGGATGGATCAAGTGAAGTGAAGCAGAAGAGTGCACAGGTCAAGAATTTGATGCAATGCTTGTGTGACTTGTATGGTGCTTCATACACTGCCTCAACATCATCAAGTAGAAGATCCATTGTTAGTAGAGAGAGTAGTAGGAGTACCACACTGAACCATAGAGCAAGCAAGCCTAATGATTCTATAATGAGTGGGAAGATGGCCGCAATGCTTGAGAAATGGGGAAAAGACTTGGAAGAAGGTGAAGGTGTTGTGGTTAGTCATGAAGTAGATAGGTATTTGTAGGATCCTATGAAAAAACAAGTTCCTCATGACAAGTTTAATATTTTGGAGTGGTGGAAATTAAATGGAAAGAAATACACTAGTCTGCAAATGGTTGCAAAAGATGTATCGGTTATTCAAGTGTCAACAATAGCTAGTGAGTCAAGTTTCAGAACTGGTCAACGGGTTATTGACCTTTATCGGAGTTCACTAACCCCTAAGTCAGTTGAAGCACTTACATGCCTTCAAAATTGGATATGCTCTACTGCAATTATGGGATTTGAATATGTTCTAGAGTTAAAGGAGATGGAGATGATGGAATCACTAGAAAAAGGTATATTATAATCACTGTATTATTTTCAGATTATCTCTTCCTTGTGTTTTTGAGTTTAATCATAATAAGTTTGTACCTTTGTACTTTTTACATTTCAACTGTATGATTTTTTCAGAAATGGAAAGAGAGAAGAGAGGAAATGGTTGGTGAGGTGCTATACTTGCAAGTGTTGCAACCATAGAAGTTGAACCTGTTCATAAGGTGCAAAAGGTCTAGAAGCTTAAGTAGGAAGCAGTGGCAAAGCCAAGACAGACTAAGAGAAAAATCCAAGAAATCAGATTATACTCAATCCTTGAAGTCTTCAACAGTTGAACTTTCAGTTTCTTTTTTCAGTTTCTTTTTCAGTTTTTTCTTGGACTTTGATGAGTTTCTGTGTTTGTCAGTTTGAACTATGATCAGACAAATCTCTTTTGCTTGGACGTTGGATTTTGGATTGTTTGGTTAACTTGGTTTGGACATTTTGTTATGTATTTGAGTATTTCACTTTTTACAGACTTCCAGTAAATCATTTTGGACTTTTAGTATGATACTATAATCAGATTATGCTGTTATTTTTGTATGGTATTGTGATTTGGTCCAAAACATTATGAAAAAACTTAGGAATTTCATTGTAGATGTGCAGGTTTGTTCACATTTTGATATCATGTTATAACCGAAAATTCGCGGATACCGACCCGAACCGAATCAGTTCTTCTTCGGTTCCAGTGGATTTCATGCTAAAATCGAACTGATTACAACATATCTCGACTTGGTTTGCTTCTCAATTTTTTTTTTGCATAAAATAGAACTGTCCCAACCCTAATATGTATGTACTGCTTCAGCCAAGTCTTTTTAAAAAAAAAGGTAATCGATAAATTTAAATAAATCAAATCAAGTACAACCAAAGTAAGAGTAAGTGAGCCATTGAGTGTTGACCCTCTCTCTCTTTTCTCTCATTTTCTTTGAAGAAAAAAAACCCTAGAAATCAATCGGTGCCGTCGAATTCGGCCCCTAGTCTCTTCTCTCTCCCTTGTATCTCTTACCCGGTGTGCCTCATCCAACCTTGGTTGCGTATGGTGGCCAACACTGAGGAACTAATAGACAGTTCGATCGCGATAAGATTTATTTTTGGTCGTTGATCTGTCAAGGAGCTTGGGGATATAAATAGGGGATTTTTGGGATTTTCTTTTCAGAAAATAAGAAAAAGATCAGAAAATTTCAAACGGTGCTCGACCCGTTTTGCTTCCTGTGACCCATTGACTCGATCTGACAATATTTTCTGATTTTGGCCACCTTCGGCAAAGGAGAAGGTAGGAAAAGGATCCTTGATGCTTCCTTGTTGTTGTGTTTTGTGATTTTTGGGAAGATTTGCAGGTTTTAGGACAACCCGAATCAGGTTTAAAACCATGGAATTGTCGTCGTCGGTGGTGGTGCTCCGATGTGTTGTGGAGGTCAGGAGTTTACGGGAATAGATCCTCTCCTCTCCCTGAGTGGATGCTAATGCCGACCCCGGCCAAGCAGGGTTTTGTGTCTTCTGTTGCGATGGCTGGTCACGGTTGGAACTCAGGTCCAATTTCTGGGGCACTTTGGGCTACTACAGGTATTTGAGGTGCTCTGGGGAATCCTTCTTAGTTACAGGTCATTGCAGACGGTAGCCATTCATAATCTATGATGGCTCTCTTGACGTCCGTGCAACGGGGTCCCTTGCTTCATACTTTTGTATTCACTCAAGGCGGGACGTCTTCTGTTCTGGCACCTGTGATTGAAGTTGGTGTAGCCCATGAGGCAGTCAAGATTTCCCCGTTGGAGGAACCAATGGAAACTATGATGGACAACCCTCTTTATTAGACAGTCTAGCTAACCGGGTTATTTTTTACAGATGAAACCCTCAGGCCAAATACTAGTCTCAGAACCTTCTGGTTAAGTCACGAAGACAGCAGCTCATCTGAAGCCTATTAAGGATGCTTCTGACTATATTATTATACCAACTGTAGACAAAGTGCATGTGTCTATAGGACCTACTCGGTCTGTGCCCATGTCGGAGGTGTTTATGCACACCCCGAATGTGGTTATGGATCTGGAGCTGATTCCTTCAGCAGGTTAGCAGCAAGCAACATGGATGGAAGCTACTATTAGATAACTGCAGAATGCTGCAGAGGAGCTTCCTAATTTGTTAGGGAGTAAAGGTAGCAAATGTCACCATTCTGATGAGAAGAAAGCTAAGTCTAAGCTTGGACAAATCATCACATCCACTAAGAAGGTCTCACCGCAAAAGAAGCAAATACTCCTTCCTGCGAGAATGACCATTGAAGCACCTCGCCAATCTACCTTGCAGTAGAAATTGTGCCCGGACAACTCAGGAGCGGTGCCCTAGGATTTTTTTGAAGTTTCCGTGCTACTTTGGTTTGTTCGTCTAGGTTTATTGGTTAAACTGTCTTAGTATTGTAATGCTTAAGGGGTTTCAACTTCTCGAGCTAGGTAATCCGGTGGAACTCTGTATTACAATCACATTATCAATATATTTCTCGCCATTTTAAAAAAAGACGAATCCTAATCAATCAATCACTCCCAATTCAACCAAAATTCCCAATTCACTTAGTTTCCGTTCAATTTCATGAAACCGAATCCAAATCCAAGTCCAAATCGAAATAGTAAGGATACACAATGGAATGGAACAAAAGATGAATCAAAGGGAACAAAGTATTACTTACTCAGAGAAACTAAAAGTGAAAATTAGAGTGGTCGTCGGTGGCATAGATCTCCATGCTGATTGGGATCCTGCCTAATTCCAAAACGGGTGAAACAGTAGAAGATTAATAATTACAATGATACTACTCTGCTTGTACGTGCCTCACACGTTTCTCTCTGCTCTAACTATTAACGTACTTTCTCCGATTGGGTTGTAGATCTGTACCTCTCCAATTATCTGTTCTTTGTCGCCTGCTTGGTGGCGTCTGATACTACTTTCGTTTTCTCTGCCCTTCCACGTGTAAGTGGCAGAGAAGACATGGGGGCTCCTGCTCAACGAAAGTGCTCTCGATCTAGAGACGATCATGCTTTTGATCTACAATAACTTAATATGGGAGGTTATGCTCTTGTTGGATATGTTTCACATGATAAAGGCCTGGTGAGTTATGCTTCCAATCTTCGTAGCCCGATTTCAAAATTCTCTAGTACTATGTCTGACGATTTTGTACTAAATGATGATGATTGTTTAATTACTATGGGTGAGCATGACCCGAGTATTTCCTTCTCGAAAAATGTCTATAACAAGCTTGATTTTGAGAGGACATATGTGGTTGTAGTTAAACTAATGGAAAAACAAATGCCACAACCACCTATGATTTCAAGCTTTGTGGTCTTAGAAGGAAATAGAAAATCAAAGGAGGATGGCAACTCATTGATCTACCTAACAATTTCTTTATTGTAAAATTCAACTTATATAAGGATATGGAACATCCTTTGTGCGGAGGGCCTTGGATTCTTGTTGGTTAAACCCTAACTATGAGGAAGTGGAGTTTTGTCTTTGACCCAAGCACTGAATAGATTGGTAGTATGGCGATGTGAGTTCGTATTGTGAATCTTCCTATGAAGTTCTACACATATTTTACCATGACAAGTATTGGTCAAACTCTTGGGACTATGGTCAAAGTTGGTCCAATTACATTGAAACAAACCAGAGGGAAATTTGCTCGTGTATGTGTGGAAATTGATCTTAACAATCCCCTGAAGCCTTTTGTGGATGTTGAACACATCCGATACAATGTCGTCTATGATGGGGTTTCTCTTATATGTTTCGAGTATGATTGTTATGGCCATTCTCAAGACATGTGCCCCACTTTGAAGAATTGCCAATCAGTACCTGGAAGTTCTTGTGCTTCAATGCCTATTGGAAGCACTGATAAGGTGGTTGCTAGCAACAATTCTGTGGAGGTTGAGGTGTAGGGTTCAACTAAATGAAATGGTGCCTATGGTGCATGAGACAAAGAAGGATGATTATGGAACTTGGATGATGATGAGTTATCGAAATAAGAAGGGAGGTTCTTCCAAGTCTACTTTGAATGTTGGGGCTTCTGGATCCAGATTTGAGGTTTTGCAAGGCCATAAGGATGAACCTATAATAGAGGCTAAGACTATGCATAAAAGTACTTCTAGGAAGTAAATTTTTGAAACAATGAGAAGTGAGGATGTTGTTCCAACCAAAACTACTCTTGTTGGGGATGGTGGAGCTACGCCTAAGATCATTTCCACTGGTCATATTGCCTCAGATAAAGGTAAAAATGATGTTATTGCTAAGTTACATAAGAAGACTGATGGTGGTAGTAATAGAGGTACGAAGATTGGGACTTAGGTCCCTCTGAACGATGTTTCTAATAATAACACTATAAAGAAGGGTGGGTTAAGCACTGTGAGGTACCAAAGAAAAACTACTGGAATAAGCATCCCATCTAGTAAAGACAAGGAATCCATGGTTTCTAAGAAAATTTTGTTTGATGAGATGAGGCCTTCAGGCAATGTGGGTTTTGCTGGAAATTTTGGTCACAAAGATCTGGAGCCTATGAAATCTGTGTCCATAGAATGTGGTAGTGTGCAAAAGGATAGTAATAGTATGGACACATCTTCAGTACATATGACAGTAGTGGAAAAGTATGTTGAACAAGTTTTTACTGGAAATAGTGTTGTTACACTTAAGAGTGATGCTCCTCCTTCTGTGGAGGAGGTTATGATTTCTGATTCATTGGGTCTCAAACCACCCTCCCCCCCCTCAGAATTTTATCATGTTAAAAATCCTTTTCTGGAACTCTCGTGGGCTAGAAGTGATAATTTCAAATCTGATGTGGGAGACCTTGTTAAAATCTTGGCAATTTGTGAACCTAGGGTTTAAGTTCGCAAACTTAGTGATGATCTTTTTACTCTTGGATTCAATGAGTCGGAAGTCTCCGAGGCTGTTGGCTATTCTGGAGGCATTTAGTTATTGTAGAACAAGAACAATGTAGTTATTGATGTTGTGGATGTTCATACTCAGGCTATTTTTGCTATTGTTGATATACCTGGAAAGACAAAATGGCTTCTATCTGTTGTTTATGTTAGCCCTAATGCAAGTCTTAGAGGTGGTTTATGGTTCCACTTGGAGAGTATACATAGAATGCATGAGATGCCTTGTGTCTATATGGGTGACTTCAATAAACTTCTTGTAGCTGATGATAAATACAGTGGTTCTGTAAGAGATAGATTTGGAGGAATAGGTGCTTGGGTTAATCAGAATGCTCTGATTGACATGCGATTCTTGGGTTCTAAATTCACTTGGAGAAACAATACTATTAAGGATAGGCTGGGCAGAGGTTTTTGTTGTAGTGAGTGGAGAGCTGAATTTGCTGAAGCTTTTATCCGACACCTGCCTAAGGTTGGATCTTATCATTGTCCTATCATGTTGCAACTGATGTCCAATAATGTGGTCAATAGAAGGGATTTCCCTTTTAGGTATTAGGCCATGTGGAGGGGTCATGAAAATTATTCTGAGTTTGTTGAGAGTGTTTGGAAGTCTTCAACTGGCTCTTTCACTGAAAAAGTTAAACATATGTCTAAATCTTTGGCTGATTGGAATATGAATATTTTTGGGAACTTATTCCATAAGAAAAGGAGGATTTTGGCTGGAATTGGTGGAGCTAAGAAGGCTAGAGATAGTAATGAATGTTTGTTTCTTAGAAACCTGGAAGATGATTTGGTTAAAGAATACAATTCCTTGTTGGAACAGGAGAATATCTTCTGGAAGCAAAAATCTAGGGACAAACGGTTGCAAAATGATGATCGAAATACTAAATACTTCCATTTAACAACAATTGTGAGAAGAAGAAAGAAATAAGGTTGATGGTTTATTTGATAAGAAAGGTGGATGATTTATCGATTCGGGCACCATGAAGCACATTGCTGTAAAATTCTTTTCCAATCTCTTTTCATGGGAGGAGTTTATGGATAGCAGGGTGATCCTCTCAAACTGTAAATCCCATCTCTATGAAGGAAGTTAAGGATTCTCTTTTTGCCATTGGAATTTACAGTCCCACTGGAATTGATGGATTTTCTGCTTTGTTTTATCAGTCCCACTGGAATTTATACTCTAAAGAGCTTTTGTTGATTGTTTCTGAGGCTTTTTAAGAATTCTATGATTCCTGATGATCTTAATCACACCTTTATTTGTCTTATTTCAAAGATTGAAGGGCCTCAAAACATGGTACATTTCAAACGAATTAGTAGTTATGCACAACTGTTTACAAGATTATATCCAAGATTATTATTGCTAGAATAATTGAATAGCGACAAGCATGGCATATGAAGTTTGCATTGTACTAATATTGTTCCAACTTAACTACCTTTAAGGTGTTAGGTTTTATCCACAAAAAGCCTCGGTACAATTAGAAATAGTACAACCACACTTAAGTTATATTTAATATTGTCATATTTCAATGTGGGATCTCCAATTCAACAAGAATTAGACCTCTTTTGCATCATTGGATCAATTCGAACCAGGTTAGTTATGTTCCTGGGCGTTATATTACTGATAATGTTATGGTTGCTCAAGAACTTTTGTTTGAATATCGCAAGTCCATGGGTGCTCAAGGCTTTTTTCCTTGGAAAGTGGATCTCTCAAAGGCTTAGGACAGGCTTAGCTGGAGGTTTATTCAACAGGTGCTGTATGAAATCAATTTTCCTGGATCTATGGTCAAGCTAATCATGCACTATGTCTCATCTACTAGCTTCTAGATCTGTCTTAATGGGGAACTCACATCTTCTTTTCATGCTCAGAGAAGAATTAGGCAAGGTGACCCTCTTTCACCTTACCTATTTGTATTATGCATGAAAAATTTGTCTCACTTAATTTATTCAGCCATGGACATGGGACTTTGGAAGGATGCATGTACTTCTACTCCTGGTCCAAGAGTATCACACCTATTTTTTGCTGATGACTTAATACTTTTTGCTGAGGCTTCGTCTTCTCAAGCAACTGTTCTGAAAGGTTGTCTTGACTTTTTTATTTCTCCTTGTCTGGTCATAGTGTCAGTTTTGAGAAGTCCTATATTTATTGCTCTCATAATACTAGCAAGGAAGTGGCTTCTGAAATCAGCAGGATTAGTGGATCCCATATAACGGCTAATCTTGGTAAGTATTTAGGGATGCCTCTCTTGCACTCAAGGGTGAACAAACCTGCATACCATGGTGTATATGACAAGGTTCTGAGTAGGCTTGCTAGCTAAAAATGCAAGGCACTAAGTATGGCAGGTAGACTTACCCTTATACAATCTGTCAAATTAGTAATTCCAATTTACACAATGTAGTCTGTGAAGCTTCCTGTTGAGTTATGTGATGACCTTAATAGATTGAATAGGAATTTTTCTGTGGGTGAGACTCCCCTGAGCAAAAAAAGGTGCATTTGATTAACTAGGATGAAATTTGTAGGCCCAAAGTTATTGGTGGTTTGGGAATCAAAAAGACTATGTCCATGAACCAAGCTATGTTAGCTAAGTCCAGTTGAAGAATGTTTTCTGAAAATGATGGCTTATGGAGTTCTATTTATCAGTTTAAGTATCTATAAGGAAGAAGAAAAATTGAGGCTAATTATACTATTCCAACTGATTGTTCTCACACTTGGAGAGAAGTAGTTCATGGGGCTAAGCTTCTTAATAAGGGCTTGAGATGGAGAATTGGAAATGGTCAGATGGTTAAGTTCTTGGACTGATTTTTGGCTTTTTTCAACTGGTTTAGTACCACATGCTTTATCTGATGAAGTGATTGATATGGAGGATATTATAAATCATTTTTGGTGCGATAATAAATGGGATATTGAGGCCCTTAGAAATGTTCTCCCTGAAGAAGTTGTGAATCAAGTTGTTAATGTCCTTACTGGTTTCAGTATTGGTGGGGAGGACAAACAAATTTGGTGCTTGAACCCTTCTGGCCAATTTTACTGTGTAATCTGCCTATATAATTTTTTTTTTGAGTTTAAGGATGACAATAGAGATCAGTGGAAGTTAATATGAAGATTAGATGTGCCTCCTAACATCAAAATGTTTCTGTGGACTATGCTGCATAAAAAGTTGCCGACCAATGCTCAAATGGTTAGAAAGAAGTTTACAAATGATGCTACATGTTTCATTTGTAATCATGAGGATGAATCTATTTCTCATCTTTTTAGAGATTGCCCTCGTATTGCTGCCGTTCAGAGTAGTTTGTGCTTTCCATCTAGTGTTTCTAAAGTTACTAGCTTGGAATGGAACAGATGGGTTTTGGCTCATTTACACTGCAACACTTTGTGCAATACTGGTGTGAAGTGGTCTGTTTTATTTTCATTCACTTGTTGGTTCATTTGGAAGTGGAGAAATATGCAGATTTTTGACACTAATTTCAAGTTTCCCACTTTGCCTTAAAAATCATGTGATGTTGCTGTTGAATGGAAACGTGCTCAAATCATGGGGTCACTACCACATTCTCACTCATCACCGGCGATTTAATGAAAAACAAGGCCGGCGACCGGGGAAGTCGCCGGTAATGATCATCATTGCCGGTGACTTGCTCCGTCGCCGGTAATGTGTCCGGAAAGTCGCCGGTAATGTGTCAAAACATTGCCGGCGACCTATTCCGTCGCCGGCAATGATTGGGCAACCATTGCCGGTGAAATTCCGACCGGAAAATCGCCGGCAATGGTTGCCCAATCATTGCCGGCGACGGAATAGGTCGCCGGCAATGTTTTGACACATTTCCGGCGACTTTTCGCCAGAATTTCCCCGGCAATGACTCCATTTCCGGCGATTTAATGAATCGCTGGCAATGCCTCTTATATCAGATGCAGATCGCAGCAGATCATTCATTTGGATAGAAAAAAATCCAGTAAAATCGAAAGAAGGAAAACGCTCTGAAATCCTTCGGTATTGTCAAAAGGCGTCGAAAACTCGATCACTCGGGAAGCTATATATATATATATAGGTACGTATATGTGTATGTATATATATGTGTGTTGATCGATTTAATTAGATCGATATATATATATATATATATATGCATGTGTTGATTTAGAGTTGAGATATCGCGTCGATTATTGGTTTGATATGCAAATAGAGTGGCTATATTGTTGCTTTCGAGTGATTGACTGTTGATTTTGAGTGGATTTGAGATTATTTTGATGAAAATATGTTAATTTGTGTATATATATATGTATGGATATAAAATGATTTTGTGAATATTAATTGTTAATATGTCTATATATATACATGCATGTTAATTTGTAATTGTGAATTGTTGGTATATATATATATATTTTTAATTTATATGCATGCATGGGTCGACTTTTGTTAATTAATCAGATGAATTCGAATGTAATTAATGATAATTTATTTTATAATTAGTAGTGAATGTGTATATATATAGTACGTAATATTGTTAGAATTTTCAGGATGGACAAGAGTTGGATGAGCCTCGAAAGATGGGATGTGAGATATCACCAGGGAATTAGGAGTTTTGTGAATTTTGTGAAGGCTAATTGTGGAGACACTACACTTCATTATTGCCCGTGTAAAGAATGTAAGTGTCGCAGCGATCGATTTCGTTTTCCCATTGATAAAGTCCAGAAGCACCTGAGTAAATACGGGTTTTGGGATAAGTACACTTGTTGGATTTATCACGGTGAAACATCGTTAGCGGGTCCGCATGATCATGGACAATTTGGTGAGAGGGCCAGTCCACGCTATGATCATGGACATTTTGCTGAGAGGGGCAGTCCATCCTATGATCCAACATCGATGTTAATCAATGATATGTTTCCTCATGAGAGCGGTGTATTTGCTGATGAAGCACCAAATGTCCCTCCCGTCGTTGAGGGTTTCCCCCATATTGAGCCAGTCGAGCCATTACCTGGAGCTCATGTCAACACAAGCGGTATGGACAAGTACAACAACCTGATTGCATTGCAATAGACTCCGTTGTACGACGGTTGTAGTAAGACTGTTCTTGAAAGTGTCATGGGAGTGATGCAGCTCAAAATGGAGAAAAAAATGTCTGTCAAATCTGTTGATTCTTGGCTGAAGTAGACTGCTTCGCTACTGCCACCCGGTCATCGTCTTCCTACCACTCATCATAAGGTGCGACATATCCTGAAAGATCTTAGGCTTTCCTACATCAAAATCCATGCATGCAGATATGATTGTATTCTCTTCTGGGGAAAAGATCTTGAAGACCTTGTAGCCTGCCCGGTATGTTTTACAGAAAGATATAAGTTGACTCCTGTAGGCAACAAGAAAGCTGTGAAGATACTTCGATATTTCCCGCTTATTGATAGGCTGGAGCGGTTGTTCATGTGTGCTTTCATGGTCGAAGCTATGAGATGGTGGGCTGAGAGGAATTTGCCTGACGATGACACCCTTATACACCCTTCCGACGGAGAGGCTTGGAAGCACATGGTCAGAGAGTTTGATCATTTTGCAGCAGAGGTCTGAAATGTTTGGCTAGGGCTCTCATCTGACGGATTCAACCCTTTTGGCAACATGAGTCTTCAATACAGTATATGGCCAGTTATTTTGGTACCGCACAACCTTCCACCATGGATGTGCATGAAGAAGGAATACAATATGCTCACTCTGTTAATTCCGGGCCCGGGTTATCCAGAAAAGTGTCTCGATGTGTATTTGAGGCCTTTGATTGAGGAGCTTAAGTACCTGAGTGAGTGTGGCCACCCCACTTACGATAGGTTCAAAAATGAGATGTTCCAGATGCATGCCATGCTTGTTGGCACCATCAGTGATTTTCCTGCCCGCGGTATGTTGTCGGGCAACGTTACCAAGGGTTACAGGGCTTGTTCAGAGTGCATGACGGTTGATTGTTGCAGTCCTCATTGCAGTAAAATTGTTCAGATGCGTCACCGTTGTTGGCTTCCATATGATCACCCATTTAGGCAGGATCCAGACGCGTTTGATGGGACTGTGGAAACAGGTGTGGCACCCAGGCGATGGACAGGGGATGAAATTTTGGAAGTGTTGAATGAATATGATTTTGGCCAGCTGAGCAATCATCCTGAGATAGTGGCGTCAATTCCAGACAAGCCCGAAAGGTATAAGTTTTGGACACACAAGAGCATATTCTGGGAACTCCCCTACTGGCCCAGGTTGCCTATCAGACACTACCTAGATGTTATGCACATAGAGAAGAATGTGTGTGAAAGTGTGGTGGGCACAGTTCTTAACTTGGAGGGGAAAACAAAAGACATCCCTAAGGCACGCATTGATCTGAAAGCTATGGGACTGTGGAAACATTTGTGGTTAAGAGATGGTAAGAGAAAAATGCCGCAAGCTCCTTACACCGTAAAGCCGAAGCATAAGCATGAAATTTTTGGGTGGCTGAGTAATGTCAGGTATATATTCTTATGGCTATGCAGGAATTTGGCCTTAAATTTTTATGGGAACATGGTTATATGCGAGAAATATAATTGTTGCCTATGGCTATATATATATATATGCAGGTATCCTTATGGCTATGCAGGAAATATAAGCAGGTGTGTTAACTTCCGGGACAATAAGATGTACGGATTAAAGAGTCATGACTGCCATGTACTGCTTCAACGCCTTTTCCCTATTTTCATTCGAGGGTACCTGCCCAAAGAGGTGGTGGAGCCGTTGGTGGCCTAGTCAAGATTCTTTCAGAAGTTATGCACTAGGGAAGTTAAAAAATCAGATCTCAGGGAGATGCAAGATGACATCATTTTTATCATGTGCAAGCTTGAGAGGATATTTCCCCCAAATTTTTTCGACATCATGCCTCACCTGATGATCCATCTTCCCGAACAATTGTTGCTTACCGGTCCCGTACACTACACTTGGATGTATCCCATGGAAAGGTACAAATGATTCATACATTTGGTTTGCCTCTGTTTTTATATGTAAATTCTTATTTTTTAAGTAAGTTAACATGCACTTGTTAACTTGTAGACAATTGTGAGCCTACAAGGACTATGTGAAGAATAAATATGCACCTGAAGGGTGTATCGCTGAAGCATATGTTGCGCACGAGTGTGTAACGTACACCAAAGTGTATTTGGGAGCGCTTGAGGACCCCCAACAACAGATGCCGATAGATGAACCCCAGTTCAACCTTTCTATCATCTCCAATGACGTGGTAGTACAGAGAAGCTTGCCAAAGTCGTACAAGTTGGATGGAAATGAGGTAGTCATTGCCCACTGGTCGGTACTGATTAACTGTCCAGAAGTACAATATTGGAAAAACTATCATCTTCACTGCCCTGCTATTGCCGGAAATGTTGATTACCACAACAGGACGTTTGTAAACTACTTTGGTCAATGGGTAAGGGTATATGTGTATATGTCTATTTTTTATATATATATATCCTTATATAGCATGTGTGTACGTACGTGGTTTTGTGGTTTCTATGTTCATAATTTCTTGTGTGGTTTCTTATCGTTTTCAGATGAACCATGTAGCAAATGATGGTTGCCCAGAGTGGTCAAACGAATTGAGGGTCCTGGCGATGAAACCGATAGCTTCAAAAGTTTACTCGATGTGTCAGGTCAATGGCGTGAAATTTATATGTGAAAATCGAGATGACCGACTGAAAACACATAATTGTGGGGTAATGGTCCATGGTGGGCAGGATGGCATTGACTATTACGGTGTCCTTCATTCAGTTGTTGAACTAATTTATGGGAACCGCATGAAAGTGCACTTGTTCAAGTGTAGATGGTTTGATACTAGCCTGGAGAACACAAGGACCGATCAGTACGGAACATTTTCGGTGAATACTGCTACTAGTTGGTATGAAGAAGACCCTTTCGTTCTTGCCTCATCAGTAAAACAAGTGTTTTACCTTGACGATCTTCTGAACAAAGTCCCGTGGAAGGTGGTTAACCATGTTGCTCATAGAAACATATACAGTGCTGCCACACTTGGTGAGACCGCAGATGATGAGGAAGTTACTGCATACCAAGAGCCGAACGCTTTTGACATTCCGGAATCATCTACGATTCGCCTTAATAATGTGAGATCTGGGAGTGTGGTTCGAATTACTGGAGCAGAACTTCTCGATGTTAATCCATATGAAGTTGACGCTGATTCAGATGACGAGGAGCGGCACATATTGCCAGAAGTTACCTATGAAACCGAGTCAGACTCAAGTGATGAAGATGATTACGATTATCATCCTTAGTACGTTAATGATGTACGTATTTTAATTATAGTCGGAAATTGTAGTCGGAAATTATAGTCGGAAATTATAGTCGGAAATCGTAGTCGGAAATTGTAGTCGGAAATTGTAGTCAGAAATTATAGTCGGAAATTGTAGTCGAAAATTGTAGTCGGAAATCGTAGTCGGAAATCGTAGTCGGAAATTCTAGTCGGAAATTCTAGTCGGAAATTGTAGTCGAAAATTATATATGGTCGGAAATTATATAGTCGGAAATTGGTCTGAAATTATGGTCGGAAATAGGTCGGAAATTGGTCGGATATTCTTCGGGAAATAATGACATTATCAACTCGTGGGCAATGTCATTACCAACGAGTTGCTTATCAACTCGTTGGTAATGTCATTACCAACGAGTTGCAACTAACTCGCCGGCAATGGTCACTGAATATGTAAAACCCAGCTCGAGCTCTCCCTCATTTCTTCACTATCTCAAACCCTCCCAAACCCTAAAACCCCAAATTTTTCCTCCCCAAACAGTTCCGCCTCCCTCTCCTCAAATCTCTCTTCCTCTCCTCTCCTCCCCTCACCTCCTCTCCCTTCTCCTCTCTCCACACTAAAAAACCCCAATTCAAATCTCAATTTCCTCTCCTCCCCTCCTCCTCTCCTCCTCCCCTCCTCCTTTACCTCCTCCCCTCACCTCCGTCGCCGGAAATTCAAATCGAGCTCCACCATGGCAGGTGCATGCAAGCTCACTCTCTCTCCCCCTCTCTCTCTCTCCCTCTCTCTCTCTCTCCCTCTCTCTCTCTCTCAATTTTTATTTATTTTTATGCATATATATATATATACGTATGTACGTATGTGGAAAATTTAATTTCGGAAGTGTATATATATGTGATGTATGTACGTATGTGCAAAATATTTTGAAAATTTAATTAGGGTGATTTGGATTAATATGTGATGTATATATATATGTGGAAATTAAATTTAATTAAGATGATGTATATATATGTGATGTATATATATATGTGGAAAATTTAATTAAGATGATGTACGTATATGTGATGTATATATATATGTGGAAAATTTAATTTCGGAAATGATGTATGTATATATGTTGTATATAATTAAGTTTTGATAATTTTTGATAATTTAAGGTGATGTATATATGTGGAAAATATTTAGGTAATTTAAGGGGATTTGGCATGGGTGGATTAATTGATATATATATATATATACATATATATAGTTCATAATTATATTGTATTTTTAAGGTGTTGCATATATGGGCAAATTAATTTAGGGTTTGGATTCATTGATATAGGTAATTTAGGGTGTTGGGCAAAGTAAGGTGATTTGGATTAAGGTGATATAGTTGTTAATTTAAGGTATAATTTAAGGTGAAAAATCGGAATCGGAACTGTTTGGAACCAGAACGGTTTTAAACCGGAACCGCGTGGAACCGGAACCGTTTGGAACCGGAACTGTTTGTAACCGGAACCGTTTGAAACCGAACGGTTCCAGTTCCAAACGGTTCCGGGTTCAAACGGTTCCGGGTTCAAACGGTTCCGGTTCCAAACGGTTCCGGTTCCGATTTGTTATAGAACCGAATCCATGACTATTACGATGTCCAGGAGGTTTTGCGGCAAATTGGCTTGGAGGCATCAAACGGAGAGGGACTAGAAATAGTGGAGGGAGCAGTAGTCAATCTTCCTCAGCCGCAGTCAGCAACACGCGCAGTGGGCCAATGATGAATGCTCGCACACAAATGTTGCTAGCTGCGTGAGAAGAGGAGGAAGCTGCACGATCCGGAGCCGTGCAACCCCCAGTCCAGCCTCGAGCCTTAGTCAGGAGACGCTCAGTCAGCAGACCCTCCGTCAACAGACCCTCAGACGAGCGAAAGTCAACGGGGGCATCAGAAACTCCCTCCATCCGAATGCCTCCTATTGGCCCGGTGCCTACTCCCGTTTCACGGGAATCATCTGAGGCAGATGGTGCTGGCGCCTCATCGTCCAGGCCTCGTCTATCTCCGCCGTCCGGTCTTTTCTTGCCCGACGAGATTCCTGTGATCCCTGAATTCGATGATAGGGGGATGCCTATTTATATTGAAGGACGGCCAGAGTTCCTGAGCGTGGAGGAAGCGTACAACTTCATCCCGTTTGACCCCGTGTATCTTTGGAATGTGAGGTGCACCAACCAGCAAACGGACGATGCAGGTAAATTTTATTTAACAAGATTGATTACTTAATTATTACTTAAGACTTACGATAGGTTCAATTAATGATATCAATTTGTTGACATTGTATTATTAGGCAATTTCGTTAATGGCACTAGAAAACGGAAAGGGGCTAGAGGCACCTGCACCGGGAAGAGACTTGAGCAGGCCACCGGGGGAAGGAAAACGCTCATTAGGGCCAATGAGGATGGCGAGGTGATCGAGGCATTTGACACCACGCAAAAATATGTCAGCATGGCCGGGGCCATCGTGCGGGACAAGGTCCCAATGCTTTGGCCAGATTGGGAATCTGTGCCTATCTACGTGAAGATGCAAGTGCATAATGCACTGAGTGTGAGTTAAATCGTATTTTCATTACGTAAATTTTACATTTATTAATTAAGTCCAAATAAATATATAATTTTACCGTTTATATATTCATATTGCAGGTGTGGTTTGACGTGAATGAATGCCTTATTCACACGTGGGTAGAGCGTCAACTACATATGAGGTGATGTGCTTCGAGTTATTTGAGTATATATCGAGTTAGATTTTTGTTTATCAAGTGTTTTAATATCTCTAACTTTTTTTCCTGGTGTTAATATAGGTATAAAGAGTGGAAGAACGAGCTTTCTTCACATTACACATAGTACAAGGAGCTAGGCCGAGGTTCTACCCCTAGCGAATTCCGGTTTAGGGAGTACGAGTGGCTGTGGCTGATAGCCCACTTCGAGCACCCCAAAGCGAAGGTATGCATCCTGAATATATCTTACAACCCTAATGTATTGTATCACATTGAAATAGTTAGTTACTAATTTTTTTACATATGTTTATCAAACAAGGCGATTTCGAAGACGAACCGGGCGAATAGATTGAAAAACATCAGGGCCCATCATGCAGGTTCACTCAACTATTTGGGTTGGTCAAGTAAGGCGTAGCAACAACAAGAAGTGAACCCGTTGGTGTATATTCATCAGAAGTTCTATCCGCAGTGCCCTGAAGAAGCGGTAAGTCTTTCGCCTCTGTATTTTGTACTTCACATATGCATGTGTTAATAAACTATTTTTCGATATTAATTTCTTTTGTTAAATAATACGTTATTCATATTCGCTTTTCAATTAGGTGAGAGTGGAGGAGGCGACCACAGAAGTGACCATGAATATAGCTCGGAACAACCATCCTGACTGCTCGGAGGAAGAAGTGACATAGTATGCCTCTCAGATCGATCCGCTTGATCGCCCTATAGCGGCTCAGATCATGGCAAAAGCGTGCGGGACTAGAAAGAATACCTACTACTGCAGGGGAATGGGCTCGACGGGCGAAGGAGTATTGAAGAACACTTCAGAATACTCTACCGGGTCAAGAAGTTCAACTTCTAGTCGTAACCTCGCAGCGGAGCTTCAGAGGACGTAGAGGGAGTTTGAGGAGCAAATGAGGCAGATGGAGGAGATGAGGCAGATGGCCGAGCAGCAGGCAGTCAGAGATGCCGAGTACCGGGGGATGATCGAGAAACACCGACTCATGGTCCAGCAGCAGACACAAATGTTCACATGGATGCAGACGATGTACGCGGCTCAGACTACCGGAAAACCGCTCCCCACACCTCCCCCGGTCCCTGTGTTCCCCAGTTATCCACCACCACCACCACCGCACCAGTCACCGCCACAGCAAGACCAGGGTAGCCACCAGAGTTCAAATGAGTACATGGATTTCTTCGACCCTGACCCGCAAGTTCCTCGACCCTGACGTGTAGTTGTAGTTTATTTTCGTATCGTTGCTATTTGTACTGTACGTTGGACAATTATGTGTGTACTGTTGAAGTTGTATTTGTACGATTTATGTCTTTCAATGCAGGTTCTGGAATTGGGCTCAATCCAAAACAGGCTTTTTTTTTACAAATTTTTCCAACCATTGCCGGCGACATGGACCAAAGTCGCCGGCAATGACCTCATTTTCCGGCCACGGCGGCGCAAACATTGCCGTCGACTCAAGTCGCCGGTAATGTTGTTCTCATTGCCGGCGACTTAACTCGCCGGTGATGAGTAGGACATTACCGGCGACACAAGTCACCGGCAATGAGAAAGACATTACCGGCGACGTAAAAATAGGTCGCCGGCAATGCTATCTCCGGCGGCCAATTTCCGGCGACATCATTACCGGCGAAAAAAAAAACAAGGCCGGCGACTTAAAGTCACCGACAATGGTATCGAATGTGGTAGTGGGTGGGTCTACTTGTCTTACTTATGAATCTATCATGCTCAAGTGGTATATGCATGCAGTCGGGTCTATTATTCATGGATGTAAGATTATTATGGAGTCTTTGATAGATGTGAAGATAAGCCATACTTTTAGAGAAAGCAACATGTTTGCAGAATGCTTGGCTAAGAAGAGTATTGAGCATGATCTGAGTTTGGTGACTTTCAATGAACCTCCACCTTATGCCATTTATGTTATTCTGGATGACTTAACTGTCTGTATCAGAGCTAAAAGGGTAAGAACTAGGGACACCTAGTTAGTCTTTTTCTTTTTCCGGGCAAGTTAGCCCCCAATGAAACCAAAAAAAAACAGTAGAAGATTCACTTTGGAATTAGGCCGCTCTGGATTTTTTTGAAACTAGAACTGTTCTGGGCCCTGGGCCTATGACTTAGTTATTGGGTTTTTTGTCTTTTGGGCCTGTTTCAGGCTTCTTATGTACCCAAAAAAACATCATGATTAGAAGAAAGCGAAGAAGATTAGATTGAAATGAAAGTTGGCATTTGTTTTGTTGTTACTGTATGTAGTATAAAAGAAGCTCGTTAAAACTTGGCTCCCTCTCTCTCTCTCTCTCTCTCTCTCTGACTTAAAAAAACATATTGACTTGGTTTTCCGAGGAGGGCAAGGCGCGCGCGCACACACGCACACTAACTGACTGAGTCGCGATGGCTATGAATGGTGGAGCTGGTGCCGGAGCAGCCTACAATCCTCGAACCGTTGAAGAAGTCTTCAGAGATTTCAAGGGTCGCAGAACTGGCCTCATCAAGGCCCTAACCACTGGTCCTCTCTCTTGTCTCTTCTCTCTTCTCTCTTCTCCCTTTTGTTTGTTCCAATCTGTACTCAAATTATCATCTGACTTTGCCTTTTCAGATTAACCCACAAATGAAATTGTTGACTTCAACCTGTACATTTTGGGGTTTAGGTTTGATTTGAAATTTTGGGTCTTTTTTGAATTGGGTATTGCCCTATTATGTAATGAGTTAGCTTCACGTGAATTTCTGGATTTGGAGATAGACCAGGAAGTAAAAGTGCACGGGGTTTTGAATTGTGGTGTTTGAGATTAGTCACTTGCATTTTTGAATTTGGGATTTGGCTTATTTGGTATCTGAGAGAGTCAAAAGGGTGGATGAATGGTGAATTCACTGAATTCAGTGTTTTGAGGTTGATTTACTGTTAATTTTTTTTATCTTTGTGTACGGTTTTGGTTTTTTGAGCTCATTCGGAATGGAACATTATGTATGTTGTGTAGTTTCAGTGGTTAGTTTCCGGTGAATTGAGAAGAGTGGGCTAAACAAAGTACTTAATGGGATTTAGTGCTGTCATGTTTCCGTTTGAAATTTGGAGGTGTGTCGAGTTTGTTTCCCAACTATTTGGAGGAGGATGTCTAGTCTTTGTGGGTTTTAGTAATGAAAGACTTAATGTTAGGAAACTTGAGCCTGATTATAAGTTACCATTTTCATATTTGACCAGAGAGTGAATTGTAATCTCTAGACATTTGACCTATATTTGGATGTGAAGAAGTCCATTTCCATAATCTTCTTGTATGTGCTTAACGTATGTGGTTAGTTGAATGGAGCTGTGTCTAAAAGAGATCATGCTTCTTTTGTTTTTCCTTAAATTCATAATGGGGTATTTCACCTACATTCTAGAAAGAAAAAAAATTTGTTGGATCATTTGTGTTTACAATAAGAACTGATCTTTGGTTCTGTTTGGAGTTTAAATGCTTTACATTTTATGCTGCAGATGCTGAAGAGTTCCATCAGCAGTGTGATCCTGGTAAGTCCCTATCTTTGTCAGCTGATAAATTATTCTGGAAGTGTGGCATCTAGTTTTCCGGAGGTCTGCAATATATAGATTTGTTCTTGGTGTTATAATTGAGAGGTTTGCAATAAATTTGGTAGTCTTTAATCTCTCTTTGCTTTCATTCTTATGAATGAGCATGTTCAAGGTTCTTGCAATATCATATAAGTAGCTTCTTTGAAAACCCATTGCATGCATTGTTCAAATTCCTTTTCCTGAATATTTCTGTTTTGGATATTCTATTATTGGATATATCATAGTTGGTGAAAGGATATATATAATGAAATCAGCCAATTAGATACATGTGGAAGAGAACAAATTTTTCTTATTTTCGGTGTATGCATGTCTTGTATTCTGAAATGTATATTATTGTTTTGGAGTAAGAGGACAGTTATCTGTCTTCTCTCTGGATAGGACTTCTATTGAGTTAATAGTGACAAAATTGATTCTTGTGGTTGGTTTACTTTATTAGGTTTGTGATAACTTTTTGGCCCTTTTCACTTTTGTGCTTAGTCCTTGTACACCATTTTTGATTAGTTATACGTGTTGAAATATATGATACATGTAATATCAGACCAGACCTTATGAAATCTTCAGATGCTTTCTGTAATACTTTGAACATCAGGGTTGTTTAACAGTGAAAGCTGTGTCACATAGAATTTTGTAATCAGCTGTATCCAATATTGATTTTGACTTTTGTTCTACTTGCAGAGAAGGAGAATCTTTCCTTATATGGATATCCTAGTGAGGCATGGGAAGTCAACTTGCCTGCTGAAGAAGTGCCTCCAGAGCTCCCAGAGCCTGCACTAGGTATCAATTTTGCAAGAGATGGTATGGCAGTAAAGGACTGGCTAGCTCTGGTTGCGGTTCATAGTGATGCATGGCTACTTTCTGTTGCCTTCTATTTTGGATCCAGATTTGGGTTCGATAAGGGTGATAGGTTAGTCCACCTCCCTGTACCAAGTATCTTTATTAGAAGCTTCCCAAATATCAGACTTCATGCTTGCTTCATATGTCTTACTACCTTTTTTTTTGTTAAGATAAAAAAGTATGCTGAAACTATGCCAGCTTCTAACTTTATTATGTTACCTTTTGGAGTTTTCCTGGTGTCTAAAATAAATAGAAAAGTAGAACAAAAAACAAAAGGATCAAAGGCCTTTCTTTCATCGATTAAAATTTGTTTATAGAGTTCACTCACATGGCAAAGAATGTACTATGGTGAAGTTTGAGCTCCATTTTATCTTTCTTTGACAGTACTTTTTTGGGTTACTGTTGAATGTATTGCTTTTTTTTTGGAGCAGGAAGAAACTATTTAGCATGATAAATGAACTTCCAACAATATTTGAAGTTGTGACTGGTACTGCCAAGAAAGAAGTAAAGGAGAAGCCATCTTCAAACCACGGGAGCAACAAATCCAAGTCAAATTCCAAAGCGGTATAATTTCTTCCTGTTTTCACTGCTTAACATTCATGAAAAGTTAAGGAAGATCATCCGAACAATCTCTCTTTATCAACTGATCTAAAATACTTATTGCCCTTTTTGGTGACATGAAAGCAGAGGGGATCAGAATCTCAAGCAAGACATTTGGAAGTGCTTCTGGCAAAAGATGAGGATGAGGGATTGGACGAAGATGAGGAAGACGAACACGAAGAAGAGACGTGTGGAGCTTGTGGCCGAGGTGGACCATCTTCATTAGATGAACCCTGGATCTTGTGTGACTTCTGTGAGACTTGGTTCCATATGAAGTGTGTGAAGGTGACCCCTGCAAAAGCAAAACAGATCAAGCAGTACAAATGCCCTTCATGCAGCAACAAGAGGGCTCGCCCTATGTAGTTTTCTTATTGGCATTTTTCTTCTCCTAAACATACTCTCAGAACACTCTAGTGATAGATCTGTTACCTATTATCATAAAACGTATGACAATTTATGTTTCTATGTAATTCTTAGCATATTATACTCAAGTAGATTGTTGATTTCATGAGTATTATTATCGATGATAGTCTCAATCCTTTGAGAGAGACTGAACCAAGCTTATTCTCTCCACCACTATGTCACTCACAAATTAATGGTCTTCTCCAGTTGCAGCTGCTATGATGTCTCTTGTGAATTGAAGAGGAGTTGGTGATGCTTAACAGGTAATGACAGAGAGGGAGGCATCTGAAAACTTGGCTCAATATGACATGCTTATATTTCCCCATATTTCCAAATCATCTAGCAAGCAGTGACAACGAAATTGCACCATTAAGTCTCACCACACAGTGGAGGAGCAATGAAACTATATCAAGCACACGGAGAATTAGCTACAGGTCTAGGGGAATCTGAATTGTACTCCCAGATTTTCTTCGCTTTAGTCTCTAAACAAATGGATAAGACACTCTCATCGCCTTCATGACAGATTTCACAAAACAGAACCTCTATAAACATTCGTAAGAAATTTCTCAGATTGGGAGGCACATCATCTCTCCTTTTTCAGGATCTTCTCCACAAAGTGGTGGCTTCGATAAAAGCATCGCCATAATAAAACAAAAAAATGTGACTGAGAAATATATGATTAGACATACTTTTCACATGTTCCTTTCATATTGACAATGCATGCTTTGTTTCCTTGGTGAAGACACTAAAACACTGCTTTGTTCCTTTTGTACCCAAAAAAAACACTGCTTTGTTCCTTTTGTACCAAAAAAAAACACTGCTTTGTTCCTTCCTATAGTTTTGTAGACCTCTCTCAACACTGATGATGTGTGGTTCATTGCAGGAGATTTCAATATGATATTTGATTTATCAGAAAAATGGAGAGGAAATAAGGTCTTTACAAAGTATATGCTTGATTTCAACTTCTTGAACACTTGTGGTGTTGTCACTATCCCCAGTGGGGGAGTTCCTTATACTTGGACAAATAAGCATAAAGATGATACTCTTATTTTTGAAAAACTCGATAGATTTTGTACTAATAACATAGGACTCAACTCTTTCCTTGACTTGGAAGTGACCAATCTATCTATTAATGGATCTGATCATAGCTTAATTTATCTGAACCTTGATAAGAAAAGGAATAGAAGGAATGACTGGTTTAAGTTTGAAGCCATGTGACAGATGCATCCTGGATTTAAGGAGTTTATTAAGGAGATTTGGTCAAACTTTGATCCTATGAAAAATTGGAGTATTTTGTCCAAGTATTTTATGTATCGTGCTAAAAATTAGAATAGAACTGTTTGGGCCTAAATAAAATATTTACTTTGGGCTTGGATGGCCGAGGTCTAGCGAGCGGCCCATCATGTTATAAGTCCCTATCGAGGAAGTTAAGTAGAAAGTGTCTAGCGAGATTCGTATTGAGCTTCGTTGGAAGAAGACTTAGAGTTCTATTAGAACTGTGAGCTGGTCTCACGCGGCTCAGTTTCTATCATAACTAGTTGATGTTTGCAGGATTCTTAGAAGAGTTATGATGGAATTAGAATACCTATAAGTGGTATAACACGTATGCTGGTATGGAGATTCAGACAAGATTACAAGAGCAAAGGAGTTAGAAATAGAATCAATGACTGATTTGTAAGCGAGTATATAAGGAATGCAAGGATCTTATGTAGAGACACACGAACAATCAATCAAACAGTCTTGCTATACGCAAACAAACCTAGACGGTTATCTCGTCCTCGAGATTTCTATCTTCTTGCAACCAGAAGGTCTGAGTACTGTTCACCTATCGAGTGAAGGTATTTACGACTCCAAGGAAGCAATTGCAACCTGAAGGTTGAAGAGCGGCTCACTTGTAAGTTGGGAGCTTGGATACACAAAGGAAGCGAGTGTTCTCAACACTTCATCAAGAGATTGCTCTGCTATGCACGAGAGACGTGGGAGTATCGATTTCTGGATTTGGCAGAGAGGTACACATATCAAAGTCCTAGGTTTCTAGGCAGAAAGGACCTATTCGAACAGGGTTGGTGCTCTCCCTGTTCTAATCGCTTACATAAGAAGTCAGGCAGCTGTAATCAGTCCAAATTCCGTTGAAGAACGGTGGCACGCCAGCATACGAAGCACAAGCAGGATAGACCGGCTCACGCGGTTAAGACATCCGAGATAAAAGAGACTGCTTCGCGGGAAAGGTCTCTCCCGAGAGATATTTCTGCATCGAACATTTTGGCACGCCCAGTGGGACTGTCAATACTTCTTTGCGTCTCTAGGCGACAATTGGAGACCCTTATCGAAGGGTTTATCCTCAGTGTCGTAAACATCCACAACCGGCATACCGTGAACACACCTCTACTCGGTGTCGTTCACTAAGTGATCAAGCGGTTGAAATTATCTTCGCTAGCAACTTCAACACTATGGAGTTCGTACCCCTAAGTGAATAGGAGATAAAGGCGCTCACGTATGAAGAATACGTGGCCTATACAATCAGGCGGGACTTACACCAGACTAGTAGTTTCCGATTGTTCGAAGATAGACTTGGGCAACAAACAGATCATCTCGCTGCTTAGACCGACTCCATAAAGGAGATAGCGAGTAGTATGCGGTCTATGCGATTAGATTTGAATCAAGAACAAGAGGATAAAGAATCCATCAACGCTCAGGTAGCTAGTTTGGCAGAAGGCCAGGAACGCCTACGGGCTGATGTCCAGAGCCTTTTAGAGTAAGGATTGGAAGAATACCGCCGGTCAGCGGCGGCTATCACTCAAAGAGTTGATAGGGATCTGGGTTCTCTAACCAAAACCTTATCGGACTTGGCTAGGAAAACCAGACGATCAGATGATTTGGCTTACGAGTGGGAGGCACGTATAAATAAGCTCATGGACGATTGTAAAGTAAAATTATCCAAGATGCATGAGTCTTACGAAGCACCGTTTCCTCTGACCAAAGACGATCCTAATGAATGGCATTGGCCAAAGTTTTATAAACACCAAACCTTCCAGACATTCTCTGGTGATGATGACGCAAATGCGGCAACACACTTGGCTTACTTTACCTTGCAGTTAGGCCAATTTGCTGAGGACGAGGGACTCAAACTGAGGGTCTTCGGATCATCATTATCGGGATCAGCCCTCGTGTGGTACACTGGCATCGAGAAGGGCTCGATCAGTACGTGGAAGGAGATGGATGCCTTGTTCATAGACCACTTTGGAACGGAACGGCCAGAAACTACTGTAGGAAAATTGGCCTCTCTTAGCCAGTCGGTCACCAAGAGTCCGGTCACTTTCCTACATCGCTTCCGTTCAGAGTATAACCTATGTAAGACCCCTCTAAGCAAGGAGGAGGTGGTCGAGATGGCCAAGAATGGGCTGGAAGATACTTATCACCAGCTATTCTTAAATAGCAAGTATTTCTCTCTGAACGAGTTCATCGCTGCGGTGACCAGAGCTTATAGCAATATGCAAGAGAGAGATAACAGGAAGAATGCGTCCAAAGGGACGTATAACAATAAAACATATGACAGGTTAAAGCCAAAAACAGTGGCTTATGTTGAACAGATGGACGACCAGGAAACAGATTCTGATGATGAACGAGTGGGGGCTTTGGATTTAATGTCAAGTAAAGTACTGAAACCCCGCAAGCTTCAGAAGAATAGGGGTCCCATCAAGCTCTCGATAGTGGCCTTTACTAAGCCAGAATTCGAGAAATACACTTATGATGCCAACATGGCTCATGAGATACTGGATGAATTGTACGGTCTGCGTGTTGTCAAATCAGACTTCGGATCGCTTCCCACAGCTGAGCAGTTAAAGGGTAAAAAGTATTGCAAGTTCCATGGAGCATGGAACCATCTTACCAAGGACTGTATCAAGCTGAAGGACCAAATCCAGAAGTGGATCAATGAGGGAAAACTGGAGTTGGAAGGTTCGTCCAAGACAGCGGCACTAGTGGATTCCGAGCCATTCCCTGCTCAACAAGTGAACATGGTTGACGTAAGTTGGCCAACACCTAGTAGAATCCTTGGGGACAAAGAGGCTTGGAATCAATCAGCCTACTTAACCTATTCATTCAAAACGGACATGGCGGATGAATACTTGGATAGATTGAAGGATATGAGGCTGGTCTTCTTCTACCCAGTCTATAAGCTTAGACATCTACGGTACGAGGGGCCAGCCCAACACTTTTGTAGATTCCACAATCACTTCGGCCATCGAACATCGATGTGTTCAACCCTGAGAGATAAGATCCAGAGCCTGATTAATTGGCAAGTGATTGTGATCAACAAAGACGGAGAGATGGATTTTCACCCCGAATACCCTCACAGGACGCCATCTCCTCCGGTCACAGAACCTCCCGTCAGCAGTGCTTCTTCAGAACATAATCAAGATACACCTACTCAGGTGAAGAAGAAGTCCAAGCGAAGGACCAAGCGAAATATAGCCTTTAGCCGACCCAAGCAGACACGTGTCACGTATGACGCGTCCTGGCGGGAAGAGATATTTGAAAAGCTATACCTAGAAGGAATAGCAGTGGTACCCGACAATTGGGGATCTCCAGACCCACACCCTGATAATGTTAGGGGTCTCCCTTATTGTCAGTATCATCACAAGTGGGGAAGTCACACTACAGCTGCCTGTAGGGATCTGAAGTATAAGATTCAGCAGCTGATCAATGAAGGAGTAATAACGATCGAACAAAAATCGTCGCTCAATTTAACAACTCCCATCCCCATGATCGTTGGAATGCTGGACGTAACAGAAAATAAAACAAACAAGAGAAAGCAATCCAACCACCAACCAACTGCTGGCGAGAATCTACCTCGTACACCGAAGAATAAAGGAAAAGAAAAGGTGGACCCTAAAGCAGACTCGCCAGTGACCCTTTGTGCACACTGCAAATTGAGAAGTGGGCTGAAGATCTCCTTCGAAGAGCTGGCTCAGGCAGCCAAAGCCTTCCCGGAACTATTTTCCAATAAAGATCATCAATCCCCACCATCAAAACAAATGGACACTCCAGCTCCCAAGCGTCAGAAAGCAACAAAACAGGCCAGTATGGTTACAACACCTGATTCTAAGGTTGCTGATACGCTCACCAAACCATATGTTCCTCCGGCTTCCAGGAATATCACGAAGGAAGATGTATGGTATATAAGGGAGAAGGGAAAGACAGTCGAGGTGACTCCAAGTAAGAGGAGGAACCTACAGCGACGCTTTGGTAGGGCCAAGATAGCATTGGATGCTTTCGAAGCTGGTCTTATCAAGGAAGAAGACCTGGAGTTTCCTCCAGAAGTGTTGCAGAGGAGATTGAACACCCTCGCAGCAAATCCATTAGTGGTCTTTGGGAAGAAATCTCACGAGCCCAAAGTGCGAGCCCAAAGACCAGGGGTTTTCGAAAGAAACCCAGAACTAGCAAACAAAGGAAAAGAGCTTAAGCCTACTCAAGAGGTTCATCGTGCAGTTCAGAAACGACAACCAGTAAGGAGACGCCTTAACTTTGAAGAGGACACGGTGAAACAAGTAGGGCTGAAGACACCTTCCAAGGGAACCGAGGATACAAAGAAACAGAATGCTCCAAATAGGCCACCGGTCTTGCAATGGAAACCAAGGCTCTTAGTTGTGGAAGAGCAAGCAAAGGCCAAAAAGATAGTCCCAGTTCCCAAGGAAATAGCTACACCACCAACACCACCAGCAGCTATCGATCCTATTCCTGAGGATATAGTACAGCAAGTCGCTCATCTCGAACTGACTACAGTGTCCATCGAGGAAGGACAGTCATCGGCTGGAGGTGATAACTATAACGACGATGAGGAGTTGGTGGACTACGGTGAGGATGAGATCGAAGAAGTGCAAAATTGCATCGAGGAGGACACTACAGCCATTCACATGGTGTATGTTCTATCCTCCAAATATGCTTTGCCCTCACCTACACCAAAAGGTGAATCCAGCAACATCAATAGTGTACTGTTACAGGACGAGGAATCGAAGGTAACGGACAATCCAACCCCAGATGATACACCAAGACTGGACTCATCAGACACAAGAGGGCAAATGATGTTCTCCAAACCCACCACAGACATGGCCATGCACATGCGGCCATTATATGTCACAGGACAAGTCCAAGGAGTTCAACTAAATAAACTTTTAGTAGACTCAGGGGCAGCGGTGAACATCATCACCTTTAAGGCATTGGCCCTTATCAGTGTTCCCAAGTCAGCTATCCAAGAGACCTCGCTGAGTGTCAGGAACTTCCAGGGTAGCATAACAAAGACCTTGGGAATCGTCTTCTTACAGGTACACATAGGGATAGCTTCGGGCACTTACACATTCTTTGTGGTAGAATGTACATCACCATATAGTGCAATCCTAGGACGCGACTGGATTCATCGAAGCTACTGTGTACCATCTTCACTCCATCAGCAGATGCTACTGTGGAACATGGAGTCAGGCGAAGCAGAAATAGTCAACGCTGAACCTCGCCCATATTCCGTCTCTGCTAATGCACTAGAAGCCAGGTATTACCACAGTGACCTTAGGCCATTGGAGGTATGTGGTGTCGACAGTAAAGGCCGCCCAATGGTTGTCACGGCCTCTGAATTAGCTCAGTGGGGGATTGTTCAAGCAAATCAGGATAGTCAAAGACCCTATACCATCGAGCTACCATCCAAACGATCTCCATGATTGGGTCTCTATCGGAAATAGAGACCAAGGCTTGTCTTTCGTTGCACGAGTGCTTTCATAACTTTATGTTAGAAAGCCAAGCCTTTGAGAACGTTCCAATGATTGCAGCATTGGAATATGTGGATGAAGATGTTCTGCAAGACTTAGAAGAGGAGGACGAGATTCAACTAGCTCCAGCAGCCTTAGATGATATACCTCCTAAAGTCAAAGATCCCATCGAACACATTCAGATTGGGACCCACGAAGAGCCAACGTCTGTGGCTATAAGTACTTTCTTGGAGCCTGAAGAGAGGCTCAAGATGATTGAGTTGCTGAAAGAATATGCAGATTGTTTTGCAGAGAAATATGAAGACATGCCTGGTCTTTCTACAGACCTAGTTTGTCACAACTTGCCCATCATCGAGGGAAAGAAGCCTGTAAAACAAGAAATGCGTCGCATGAACACAGAAACAGCAATTCTAGTCAAAGAGGAGGTTGAGAAAATGCTCAAGTCAGGGATTATACGAGTAGCCAAATATAATGAGTGGCTGTCCAATATAGTTCCAGTCAAGAAAAAGAATGGGAAGATGCGAGTATGCGTCGACTACAGAGACTTGAACAATGCAACCCCTAAGGATGCTTATCCTATGCCAGTAGCTGATTTGTTGGTTGACTCAGTTGCCCGCCATGAGATGTTGACATTCATGGATGGTACTGCAGGATATCACCAGATTCCAGTGGCTGAAGAGGATAGACATAAAACAGCGTTTCGATGCCCAGGCTTTGCCGGTGTTTTTGATTATGTGGATATGCCATTTGGACTCAAAAATGCAGGGGCAACCTACCAACGAGCAATGAACTTGATCTTTCATGATCTTATTGGTAAGACCATGGAGGTATATATAGATGATGTGGTAGTCAAGACGAAACATCGAAGTGACCATTTTGAAGACTTGAGACAAGTGTTTCTCAGAATGAGGCAGCATCAACTGAAGATGAACCCAGCCAAATGTGTGTTTGGCGTCCAGGCAGGTGACTTCCTGGGTTTTCTAGTTCATCAGCGTGGGATTGAAATACCGGATGACAAGAAACACGCGGTGATCAGTGCAGCCCCACCTAAAAGTAAGAAAGAACTACAACGTCTATTGGGAAAGATCAATTTCTTAAGACGGTTTATTGCCAATGCTGCTGGGAAGACACAATCATTCTCTACTCTCCTCAAACTTCAAAATCAGAAAAACTTTGTATGGGAGCCTATACATCAAGAGGCCTTCGATACCATCAAAGCATACTTAACGAATCCACCAGTCTTGGTTCCTCCACGACCTGGGGTTCCTCTTAAGCTGTATATTTCAGCTACCGAGCTCTCCATTGGAAGTCTACTGGCTCAGGATGATACAGTAGGCGTTGAACGTGCTATTTTCTACCTAAGTCGTACCTTGAACGATTGTGAAACGAGATACTCTCCAATGGAAAGGTTGTGCCTAGCCTTATACTTTTCAGGGTGTAAGTTGAGGCACTATATGCTATCTTTCACTACGTGTGTCATTGCACAAACAGATTTAGTGAAGTATATGTTATCCAGACCAATTCTCCGTGGGCGTATTGGAAAGTGGATTTTGGCTTTGTCAGAATTTTCTTTACAATATGTTCCTCAGAAGGCGGTGAAAGGCCAGGCAGTGGCTGATTTTTTGGCTCATCATCCCATGGAAGAAGTCGTTGACGGGCCAGAACTGGATCTCGCTCGTATTGATTTGGCCCCTTGGTGTTTGTATTTTGATGGGTCCAGTACGAGTACTATGGCTGGGGCAGGGGTAGCTTTGGTCTCCCCACGCGGCCAAACTTATTCTTATTCTTTCAGGTTGGACTTCAAGTGCACAAATAATCAAGCAGAGTACGAAGCTTTAATCATTGGATTAGAACTTCTATTAGATATGGAAATCAACGATGTGCATGTTCTTGGAGATTCCCAACTGGTGATCAGACAACTTGAGACAAAATACAAGGCAGGTCCAATACTAGAACCTTATGCGAGGAGGGCCTGTGACTTATTGAAGTTGTGAAGAATGCCAGAAACATGGTCCAGTCGCATCGAACAAGAAGTCTCCATCGCATCGAACATTGCCCCTCAGGTCCAATACTAGAACCTTCCCGAGAGATATTTCTGCATCGAACAAGAACTACTTTTGGTAACCTATTCACCAGATTAAAATGCTTACAAGAAGAGTTTCAAATAATTCAGAAGCAACTAATGGAAAATTCTTCCTCCATTTACTTAAAGGAGAAAAATAGGGAGATTGAATGTAACATCTCTGATACTCACAAGGAAGAAGAAATCTACTGGGCACAGAAGGCCAAAGTAGACTTCATTACTCTAGGGGATAGAAATATCAGCTACTATCATACTCAAGACACAATTAGAAAGAAAAGGAATAAAATTTCTAGATTAAAAGATAATAATGGTACTTGGATCACTAACCAGGAAGAACTAATTTCTTTGATTGTTTGTGATTTTAGAAAAAGATTTCAAGCAAGTGGTGACCCCAATCATCAGAAAATGGAAGAGATGCTACAGATAATTGACCCCTGCATTACTATGGAGGATAATGCAATCTTGAATAGTAACGTAGGTACTCAAGAAATTTTGGAGGCTGTGAAATCAATAGGAGCATTGAAAACCCCGGGTCCTGATGGCATACACGCTTTTTTCTACCAAAACAACTGGAATGAGGTATGTCACTATATCAATAGAATGGTTTTGAACTTCTTTGAGGGTAAGAGTTCTTGTAAAATGTTGAATCACACCAATATAGCCCCTATTCCAAAAATTGAGGAACCAGAGACTGTGAATCATTTTAAGACCTATAAGCCTTTGCAATGTCTCGTATAAAATTTTAACAAAAAATATTATGATGAGGCTAAAACCTTTACTTGAGAAATGCATTTCAGTGAACCAGAAAGCATTTGCCCCGGGAAGATCTATACAAGATAATATCTTGATAGCTCATGAGTTGTTCAATGAATTTAGAAAGAAAAAAAAGGAAGAATATGATGTATGGCTATCAAAATAGACCTAGAAAAGGCTTATGACCTTATAAGTTGGACCTATATCAGAAAATGTTTGCAAAAGTTTGGCTTCTGCCAAAAGTGGATTGATTTAGTGCTAGATTGCATCACTTCTGCTTCTTTCTCTGTGATTGTTAATGGCAGGATTGAGGGATATTTTGTTCCCACTAGGGGGATTAGGTAAGGAAACCCAATCTCTCCTTACCTGTTTATACTTTGTATGGAACCTCTGATAAGAACTTTAATCCTGAAAGCTAGGAACTTAAAAATCCATATTTGAATTTTGTCTTCTTCTAAGGGTTATAGGATCTCTAATCTACTTTTTGTTGATGACAGCTTAATCTTTTGTAAAGCTTCTCCTAAGGCTGCTAGGAATGTTCTGAAAGTTTTAAATGATTTCTGTTTTGCATCTGGACAACAAATCAACTTTCAAAAATCATCAATTTATTTTTCAAATAAAGTCCCTATTAACACAAAAAATGAAATTTCTAGGATTCTCAATATCCAGCATAAAACTATTATTGGTAGGTACTTAATAAACAACATAGTTTTCTGAAAAGATCCAGTGAATACTAAGAAGTTGCTCTCTAGAATAGCAAAAAAAATTGCAGGTTGGAAAAGAGATACCCTCTCAAGGGCAGGGAGGTTTGTTTTACTTAAGTCCAGCCTGGTTGGAATGTCAAACCATATAATGTCTTGCTTTAAATATTCTGAGAAAGTTTGTAAAGAAATTAACAGACAAGCTAGGCAATTTTTCTGGGGTAAAGACTCTAAATTTAGCCCTATTAGCTGGGACAGGATCTGTAGCTACAAAAAGAATGGAGGTTTGGGAATGACAACCTCCTCTGAGTTCAATAATGCAGCTCTGGCTAAATTAGGTTGGAAAGTGCTAACTAAACCAGATAACTGGTAGGTAGATATTGTTAAGAGAAAATACTCGAGTAAAGCTGTTTTTCTCAAGGCAAAAAAGAAGTCCTCATATTCTAATGCTTGGAAAGGAATTTTGGATCCCAGAAATATCATTACTCAAAGAATGAGATGGATTTTAGGCAATGGGGAAGAGATAAATTTTTGGTGCCATAATTGGACATATTCATTCCCTTTGATCCAGAAAGCTAAAGCTGACTCTCTTCATGAAATCTATGAGGAAGATACAGTTGATGCTTTCATTTTAGATGGTTTTTGGAATCTAAAAAAATTGAGAAAATTTTTGATCAGGAAACTGTGGAACATATCATTGGCATTCCTATCCCCTACAGAAATTGTGAAGATAGTTTTGTTTGGGGACCTGCCCCAAATGGATGATTCTCCATAAAATCAGTAACTTTACTTAACAATAGTACAAAAGAAGATTAAAAAAAGAGGACCTAATTAACAAGGTCTGGAGCCTAAATATCCCACCAAAGGTGAAATTTTTTGCATGGCTTATGCTGCATGGTAGATTAAATACTGGAGGAAAACTCTTCAAAATGAAAATGAAAAATTCTAACCCTTGTCCTATGTATAATCACCAGGAAGAATCTATAGACCATCTATTTAGTGAGTGCAGGTTTGCTGGTGCAGTCTGGAACAAATTGAAAATTTTCTCCCCAACTGTGGGAGAAAGTCTAATTTTCCAGCTAAGAGCTATTACCAATGCCAGATGCTATAATAAAGAGGACTTTGGAAAAATAATAATTACTTGTTGGCAAATCTGGAGAGCTCGTAATCTGCTAGTTATCAAGAATACAATGCTTGGTCACAATGCAGTAGTCATCACTGCTACCACTGTGTGGACTCAATTCAGCAGGTCAATTCCAAGACCTATGAATCCTGCTCCTCCCCCTCCTCCCACTATTAAATGGCTCCCTCCTCCCACTGGTCTTTATAAAATCAACTTTGATGGCTCAGTTTTGGATGGGGTATTGGTAGTGCAGCCGAAGGGTTCATCATCAGAGACAATACAGGTAAACCAATAAGTGCAGAAACCTTGAACTTGGGAAGAACTACTATTTCCCTCGTTGAAGGGCTTGCCCTCAAAGAAGCCCTCTTACATGCTAGAAGAAAAGGTCTGGACAACATCATTGTTGAAGGTGACTCACTCCTAATCATCGAGTCCATTACTAGAGATTGCAGCATACCATGGCGCATCGAGAAAACAATTCAAGACATTATTTCTACAGCAAACAAAGTTCAATGTGATTGCTTTCCAACATGTCTATAGGGAAGCTAAAAAAAGTGATAATCTGATGGCTAAACGTTTTCCGATTTGGTTAATTTTTTGAATGATTCATATGTGTGTATGTATCTAGAGAATGAGCGATTTAAATCATTAAAATACATGCTAAATGTAAAAATGACCTCACTTTAAGAGTTTTATAAATCCATTTCCAGATCCTATATATATATAGATATATATATATATATATATCTATATATATAAATCACCCTTCCACTAAGGTATACATTTTTAATTGAGATATTCAAAACTGCAAGTGAGGTTTATAAGTATGAACGGTTCGGGTTTGACAGATTTGATCCGTCTCTTGATTTAATCTAGTTTGATACCTTAACAATCACCATTTTGGCTGAAAATTTATATGAATGATCTGTTCATATAGACATAATAATTGGACGGTGAAGATGTTAAAATATGATCGAAAAGTTTGTGTAATGTCCTATACCTGAAAGTGACCAAAAAAAGGTATACCTTATATATATATATATATATATATATATATATATATATGCATGCGCGCACACACAATGTATGGTGCCATGGTTTCGCTACTCCTTCCCTGTTCTCTGTTTCCTATTCCAATAGCTCTCTATTTCCTAGTTTTTCCCTAATCTCCAGTTGTGAAGGACTTCCTAGCCCACTGTTGCTTGTTTGTTCACTTTAGGATTTGATGGTTTGCTTGGATGTGCTTGGGCAACGATATTAAGAAAGATGTGTTAACAGCAGTTTGTAAGAGTAAATTGAGTCTTTGGTGATCTACAAAATTAAACTGATAATTCGACATGGCATCTAATGAAGAGATTTTGAACAAGAACTGTAACACCAAAGTGCTTGAGCCATTGGACAGCATGTAATAAATAGTTCTTACTCTCAGCTTCAGCTTCAGATTCGTGATCACCCAAGAAGGCATGTATGGCTTTAGTCCAGTGTTTGTGGATTTTTGAGATGAGGGGTTGGAGATTATTGTGTTGTACAATATACAAGAGGATGGTGACGATAGAGCTTCTTGTATTACCATACCTGGTGATTAGAGCAAGTATTCGTTAGATCAACCAATATATCAAATGGAAGAGGAGATTAACAAGGTCATCTGAGCACTCTGAGAGCTTGTCCTTGAATTACTTAAATAATGAGAGCCAGATCTGGTGGCAGGCATTTTCAATAGAAACGTGTTTTTATAGATATATCTTGATAACGTTGTTTCTGATTATATTCTGTACATTTATTATTTAATGAAAACAATTAAGTAGATATCAAATATATGATGTAATACTATCTGATCAAAGGTGTATTATATAAGATAGTTAATCTATATTTTCATGTAGCAGGGCTCCTGTTTTTGAAGTCCAAACTGATGAATGGGAGCGCTTCTGCTCTATCCTGTGGAATCCGTGCCATGCTGATTGTAATTTGCCTCAGGTGAATATATCAAACGTCATGTCTCTATTAGATAGAATATATTTTGATACTTGGGCCTTTTATGAAGCTCTTAAACAATGAAGCACACTCGAGTCAGACACATATATCTTCAGGACTCAGGGTTTAAGATATAGTAACAGAAATAACATGTGAGAAAGAACAGTATAAATAATACATTGTCTTCAAATAACTTTGTGTTGCTTTACTTGCACTTCCATTCTATCTTGTTTTTTCACATTAGTGTTTTTTTTTCTCTTTCTTTTTTCTTTTTACTTTATTTTGTTCATGGCAATAGATTGAAATCTGATGTATCTCAATTATAAAGATATCTAGTTTTGTGTCCAACTCAGGAATTGGAAACAGATAAAGTTTTGAAGCAACTGAAGTATATCTGATGCACATGCTTGTGAGGATTTCAAAATTGGTGAGCCTTTTTCACTGGTGGCGTTGTAGATTCGCTGGTCTTAATAAAGCATAGGATTGAGGCAATGGGGAGAAGGTTTTTTCATAGCAAACATTTCAGGACTACTATGATGATGCTGTTTAACAGATCATTTTTTGAAAGAGAAATTTGTCTGTATGCTCTTGTTCCCATTCAGTTTTGCCACCTCTACCCTATGGCTGCTGTGGCCTTCTTGTTGGAGTGTGCCTCATTCCGTGTATAGTTAGGAGATGTATATTTTGTAATTAAGTAAGATTCAATAGTTGATTTAGTTTCCTGTTAGAAATGTAAGTACATGTGTATATGTACCCTAATTTGGGATTGATCAATATATCAGAAAATTCTCATAAACTTTGACTTGGTATCAGAGCCTAAGTCGCTCCTGAAAATCTGACATGACCTAATTTCCGCTACTTGATTTGAATCTGACTTGATCGTGACTATTTGACCTAACCTGAATCTGATCAATTGCCTGAATTTGTTTGAAAAAAAACTGCTCTTGTTCACTTCTGAAGAATTTAACATGGCTGTGGATATTTCACTGTTTAAAGAACCTGTCTTCTGTAACATGAAGAATCAAGACCACTTGATGGGTAATGTTTCTCTCATTGAGAAACATCAAGGTAAAATTGGTATTGATTTGAAAGTTTCTGATTTTACTAGTAGTGATACATGGATAATTGATTCTGGTGCATCTGATCATATGACCTTTGATAAGACCTTGTTTTTGAGTTTGTCACCTTCTCTGATACATGAAGTATCTAATGCAAATGGTGTGTCCTTTCCAGTCTTAGGTATTGGGTCAATCCAAGTTACTCCATCTCTTGTGTTACATAACGTTCTTTATGTTCCCTCTTTATCTCATCATCTGTTATCAGTATCTGAGTTGAATTGCCAAAACAAATGCTCTATTACTTTTTACCCTATGTATGTAGTATTTTAGGATCTATGTACTCAAGCAATAATAGGCAAGGGAGATTGGAGGGGGAGACTGTTTCACTTGGATTGCATGTATAGCGGGGAGACACGAGAACCATCCAGACCAGTTCCTTTGACATTGAATTCTGATCGAGTTAAGGAAATTTGGTTATGGCATCGCTAGTTGGGTCATCCGTCATTTGGTGTCATGAAGAAGTCTATGCCATCCTTGTTCATGGGAATAAAAGAATCTAGTCTCCATTGTGAAACCTGTGTGTTCGCCAAGAGTCACAAGTCCAGTTACACTACGAGTTCTTCTTCCAGTTTAGCACCATTTGAATTGATTCACTCTGATATATGGGGCCCTTCCAAGAATGCAACAGTGTCAGGCATGAGATACTTTGTTTTATTTATTGACGACTTTACAAGATTGATCAATATGTTGTGTTACTCAAGACGAATGATGTTGTGTTTCCTGCCTTTACTGCTTTCTATAATCTTATCCAGAACCAGTATAATGCTTGTGTGAAGATATTTCGATCTGATAATGGTGGAGAGTTTGTCAACCATTCTTTCCACAACTATTTTCGACAGTATGAAATCATCCATCAGACTACTTGTCATCGGACACTTGAACAAAATGGAGTTTCTGAACGAAAGAATTGTCATCTATTGGAGATGGGCCAAGCCTTCTTGCTTAGTGTCAACATGCCCAAATATCTGTAGGGTGAAACTGTCTTATGTGCCTCTCATCTCATTAACCGACTACCATCTATAACTCTGCAAAATCAGATTCCGTTTGAAGTGTTGTCTCAAACAGTTGTACTTCCATCTTTGAACAAGCTTCCTGCATGAGTCTTTGGTTGTGTGGCCTATGTTCATCTTTATTTGAATCAACGGACCAAGTTAGATGCCCGTGCCCTTAAATGTGTCTTTGTTGGCTATGACACTCACCAAAAAGGCTACAAGTGTTATCATCCCCAGTCTCAAAAATTCTACGTCACTATAGATGTCACTTTTAGTGAAGACATGTGCTATTTCTCTCCATCAGATGCTCCTCGTGAGGAGAAGAAGAGTGGATTTTATGAAGACCAATTTGGGGCTCTAGAAGAACACATTCCTGAGGAGAATGCCCCAACCGGACAGTCTTTTCGACCGGTCGAGGAAATTTTTCAACCGGTCGAAATTCCTTCGGTCAAGACAGATTCAGCTCATCGACCGGTCGAGGCCATTTTTCGACCGGTCGAAAATTCTTTTGACGAGACAGTACCGGCGCATCGGCCGGTCGAGGATTTGTTTCGACTGGTCGATTCTGATCATCCAAAACAGACAGACTCTCATCATCGACCGGTCGAGGGTAATTCTTGACCCTTCGAATAAACCCAGACGGTCAATGTTCCGCGTGTCAACGATGACCCGTGGAAAGGAGGAGAAGAAATAATCAGTGATTAGCAACCCGTTCTAGAAGATGTACATGCAAGCACAGTCTCTCCCCCTCTATCAACGATCTTCCCTAACCTGTCATCACCTGAGGTATGTATTCCTTTGCCTAGTTCTAGTATTCCTGAGAAAGTTTTACCTGTTAGGTCAACTCGCGGTCAACCCTCCAAAAAATATGAACCTCTCATGTCAGCTAAAGCCAAGTATCCTGTGGCTAATTATGTATCAACCCATAGACTATCCAAACCTTATGTAGCCTTTGTGAATCAATTATCTGTTGTATCTCTTCCTAGTAAACTGCAGGATGCAATCGAGGAGCAGAAGTGGGCTAAGGCGATGGAGGTTGAGATGGATGCTCTCAACAAAAATGATACATGGGATGTGGTACCACTGCCACGTGACAAGAAGACTATTGGGTGCCGATGGGTTTATGTTGTGAAACATAGGTATAAGGCAAGATTGGTGGAAAAAGGATACGCTCATAAGTATGGAGTGGATTATGATGAAACATTCGCATCAGTAGCAAAAATGAATACTATTCGTGTTCTAATGTCCCTAGAAGCTAATCTAGACTGGCCCTTGCAACAGTTTGATGTGAAGAATGTTTTTCTCCATAGATACTTGAATGAGGAAATTTACATGGATCTTCCTCCAGGATATGAAACTTCTACAGGAGAAAAGATGGTGTGCAAGTTAAAAAAAAATCCTTGTATGGATTAAAACAATCGCCAAGAGCCTGATTTGGTAGGTTCACAACTTTCATGAAGAAGATTGGGTACAGACAAAGCAATTCAGATCACACCCTATTCTTCAAACACCAACAGAACAAGATGACAACATTGATTATTTATGTGGATGACATGGTGGTAACAAGTGACGATCTAGACGAGATCAAGAGATTGAAAGTTCAGCTGTCATCTGAATTCGAGATGAAAGTCCTTGGAAATTTGAAGTACTTCCTAGGTATTGAAGTAGCTAGGAACGAAGACTACATTATGTTGAGCCAAAGAAAGTACGTTCTGGATTTGTTAGCTGAAACTGGCATGCTTGATTGTAAACTAGTTGATACTCCCATTGAGCATAATCATCGGATTGCAGAATATCAGGATCAGGTCCCCACAGACAAATCGAAGTACCAGAGATTAGTCGGAAAGCTGATTTACTTGTCTCATACTAGGCCCGATCTTGCTTATGTTGTTAGTGTGGTAAGTCAGTATATGCATAATCCTAGTGAAGATCATATGAATATGGTAGTAAGAATCCCATGGTACTTGAAGTCTGCTCCTGGTAAAGGTTTTGTATTTTGGAAGAATAGAGATTTGAGAACCTGTGGCTACACCGATGCTGATTGGGCAGGTAATATCACTGACAGGCGTTCTACTTCTGGCTATTTCACATTTGTTGGTGAAAATTTAGTTACTTGGAGGAGCAAGAAGCAGAATGTTGGCTAGATCTAGTGCAAAAGCTGAATACAGAGGAATGGCTCAAGGAGTCTGTGAGTTATTATGGCTCAAGTATTTGTTGGGAGGTTTGGGTTTTAAGCAGGAACATCCTATGCCTCTTTATTAAGACAACACCGCTGCAGTTGAGATTGCACATAATCCTGTTCAACATGATCGAACAAAGCATGTTGAGATTGATAGACATTTTATTAAAGAGAAGCTAGATGCTCGGATCATCTCGTTTTCTTTTGTTCGATCAGAAGAGCAATTGGCTGATATTCTCACTAAGGCAATTTCATGTAAAACGTTCAATGATTCTCTTGACAAGTTGGGCATTCAAGACTTGTATGCTCCAACTTGAGAAGTGTTGGAGTGTGCCTCACTCCGTGTATAGTTAGGAGATGTATATTCTGTAATTAAGTAGGATTCAATAGTTGATTTAGTTTTCTGTTAAAAATGCAAGTACTTGTATATATGTACCCAATTTAAGATTAATCAATATATCAAAAAATTCCCATAAACTTTGACCCTTCCAACTCTCAAATTCAGGTGAGTGAGTTGATTACTCTTACTCTGGAGTTGACTTGGGATACTGTCTCGAATCATAGTAGCATTGATCATGATGGTGCTGAGCTGATTCTGTAACAGTTGGTATTGTTTGGGCCTAAATAAAGAATTTCATTTTGGGCTTGGATGGCCGAGGTCTATGCGAGCGGCCCATTATAATTAATGGTGCTTGGCGAGGAGTCAAGTTATATAACGTCTGGCGAGCTTCGCTAGAGGGAGACTTTGAGTTCTATTAGAACTATGTCTTATTAGCTGATTCTATGCGGCTTGGATTCTGTCATAACTAGTTTCATTTTATATAGAACTCTTGGAGGAGTTATGATGGAATTAGAAGATCTATGAGTGATACGACACGTATGCTGGTGTTGGATTCAGATTGTGATTACAAGAGCAGAAGAATTTGACATAGAGTGAATGACTGTTATTAAGCGAGTATATAAGGAGAGCAAGGATCTTATGAAAATCCCCCCCCCCCAATCGATCAAACAATCTTGCTATACGCAAACAAACCTAGACGGACATCTCGTCCTCGAGATTTCTATCTTCTTGCAACCAGAAGGTCTAAGTGCTTGTCACCTATCGAGTGAAAGTATTACGACTCCAAGGAAGCAATTGCAACCGGAAAGTTGAAGAGCGGCTCACTTGTAAGTTGGGAGCTTGAATACTCAAAGGGAGCGAGTGTTCTCAACACTCTGTTACGAGATTGCTCTGCTTTGCACGAGAAAGGACGTGTGGAGTATCGATTTCAAGACTTAGCGAGAGATTCACATATCAAAGTCCTAGGTTTCTAGGCGAAAATGACCTATTCGAGCAGGGTTGGTGCTCTCCCTGTTCTAATCGCTTAATATAGAAGTCAGGCGGCTGTGATCAGTCCATATTCCGTCAAGAGACGGTGGCACGTCAACATACGAAGCACATACAGGATAGACCGGCCCACGCGGTTAAAACATCCGAGATAAAAGAGACTGCTTCGCGAGAAGGATCTCTTCGCGAGAGATATTTTTGCATCGAACATTTTGGCACGCCCAGTGGGACAATATCTCTTAGCATTTATAAGCGACAATTGAAGATCCTTATCGAAGGATCTATCCTCAGTGTCGCAAACATCCAAAACCAGTTTACCGTGAACACACATCTACCGAGTGTCGTTAATTGAGTAGTCAAGCGGTTGAAGTTATTTTCGCTAACAACTTCGATACTATGGCTTTCCAATTTATGAGTGAGGCGGAAATAACAGGGCTCACGCTCGAACAGTACCTGGCTTATGCAGCCAGGCGAGATATTCACCAGACTAATCACCATCTGGCACTCGAACAGAAAATCGAGCAACAAGCAGAACTTTTCACCACCCAAGCCCATTTAGTTGATACAGCGACAGTTGGTATCGAAACAATACGGGTATAGTTAAATCAAGATCGTGAGGAGAGAGAGGCCATGGGGGCCCAGGTGACTAGTTTGGTAGAAGGTCAAGATAAACTACGGATATATATCCTTCGCCAAATGGACAAAGGATTGGAGGAATACCGCCGGTACGCGACGACTCTATCACAAATGGTAGACAGGGACATAAGATCCCTAACCAAATCCGTATCGGACTTGGCCAGGAAAACTAGGCAAGCGGAGTCTTTTCCTCTTGCTTGGGAGCAACGGTTAAATAAGTTCTTAGACGATTGTAACATACAATTAGCCAAGATGCATGAAACTTACGAGACACCGTTTCCTCTGATGAAAGATGATCCCAACGAATGGCGTTGGCCAAAATTTTACAAATACCAAACCTTCCAGACTTTCTCTGGTGATGATGATGCGAATGCGGCAACACACCTGGCCTATTTTACTCTGCAGTTAGGGCAATTTGCCGAGGATGAAGGACTCAAATTAAGAGTTTTTGGTTCATCGTTATCAGGATCAGCCCTTGTATGGTATACTGGAATAGAGAAGGGTTCGATCAGTGAGTCGAAGGATATGGAGGCCTTATTCATAGATCACTTTGGAACTGCAAGGCCAGAGACTAGTGTTGGAAAGCTGGCTTCCCTGAGCCAATCGGTGACAGAAAGTCCAGTCACCTTCCTGGACCGTTTCCGATCAGAATATAATCTATGCAAGACCCCTTTGAGCAAGGAAGAGGTGGTCGAGATGGCCAAGAATGGCCTGGAGGACACGTTCCATCAGCTATTCTTAAACAACAAGTATTACTCTCTGAATGAGTTCATCACGGCTGTGACTAAAGCTCATAGCAATATGCAGGAGAGAGATAACAGAAGGAATGTGTCCAAGGGGACGTACAGTAGTCGAACCTATGATAGGTTGAAGCCAAAAATAGTGGCTTATATTGAAGGTGTAGACGACCAGGAATCAGACTCTGATGGTGATCACGTGGGTGATGTTGACTTATCAACAAACAAAGTTATAAAACCCCGCAAGCTCCAGAAGAGTAGGGGTCCAATCAAGCTCTCAATAGTGGCTTTCACTAAGCCAGAGTTTGAGAAATACACCTATGACGCTAACATGGCTCATGAAATTTTGGACGAATTGTATAGTCTACGTGTCGTCAAAGCAGACTTTGGACCTCTTCCCACAGCTGAGCAGTTAAAGGGTAAGAAATATTGCAAGTTCCATGGAGCATGGAACCACGTTACCAAAGACTGCATTAAGCTTAAAGATCAAATCCAAAAGTGGATTAATGAAGGAAAATTAGAATTAGAGGGTTCGTCCAAAACCGCTGCATTGGTGGATTACGAGCCGTTTCCTACTCCACATGTGAATATGGTTGATGTAAATTGGATGTCACCTGGCAAGCACCTCGAGGGTGTGGAGGACTGGAATCAATCATCATTTTTAGCCTATTCATTCAAATTGGATATGACAGAAGAATTCTTTGATAGGTTAAAGGAGATGGGGTTGATCGCTTTTTACCCAATTACTGAGCTTCGACAATTGCGGTATAAAGAACCAGCCCAACACTTCTGCAGATTCCACAATCACTTCGGTCATCGAACAGCGATTTGTTCCACCTTGAGAGATGAAATCCAAGGTCTGATCAACTGGGAAGTGATTGAAATAAATGACAGGGGCGAGATGGATTTTCACCCGGAATATCTTCATAGAACACCATCTCCTCCAGTTACAACTTCTCCTGCCGGTGGCACTTCTTCAGGGGATAGTCAAGATAAACCAACTCATGCGAAGAAGAAGTCAAGACGAAGATCTAAGCGAAACATAGCGTTTGTCCGACCTAAACGGACTCGCATAACATATGACGCGTCTTGGCGAGAGGAGATATTCATTAAGCTATGCCTAGATGGAATAGCTGTGATTCCTGATAATTTGGGAGCACCTGACATACATCCTGAGGATGTTCGGGGTTTGCCCTTTTGTCGATACCATCGCAGATGGGGAAGTCACACTACGGCTGCTTGTCGAGATTTGATGTATAAGATACAGCAGCTGATTGACGAGGGGGTGATAGAGATAGAACAAGACCCTTCGGCAGGCTTAACAGCCCTCATGCCCATGGTTGGAATGTTGGAATTAACACGTGACAAATCAAATAAAAGAAAACAGTCCAATGACCAACCAACTGCTGGCGAGAATCCATCTTATACACCAAAGAATAAAGGAAAAGAAAATGTGGACCCCAAGGCAGAATCGCCAGTGGCCCTTTGTGCACATTGTAAACTCAGAAGTGGACTGAAGATCTCTTATGAGGAGTTGGCCCAAGCAGCCAAGTCTTTCCCAGAGCTATTCTCGAATACAGATCATCAGCCCCAGCAAGCAAGACAAAGGGATACTCCAGCTCCCAAACGCTCGCGAGCAACAGACCAAGTCAGTTGGGCTAAAACACCTGAGTCTAAAGTTGCAAGTACGCTCGCGAAGCCATATATACCTCCAGCTTCAAGAAATATCACAAATGATGATGTTTGGTACGTAAGGGAGAAGGGAAAAACCGTTGAGGTGACTCCGAGCAAGAGGAGAAACCTTCAACGACGCTTTGGTAGGGCCAAGAGAGCATTGGATGCTTATGAGCTGGCCTTATCAAAGAAGAAGATCTGGAGTTTCCTCCAGAAGTGTTGCAGAGGAGATTGAACACCCTTGCAGCAAACCCATTGGTGGTCTTTGGAAAGAAATCTCGCGAGCCTAAGGTAAGGGCCCAAAGACCAGGAGTTTTCGAACGAAACCCAGAGTTAGGGTCTCAAGGTAAAGAGCCTGAATCTACTTCTGAGATTCATCGTGAGCCTGCAAAACGACAGCCGGTAAGGAGACGCCTCACCTTTGAGGAGGACACGATGAAGACAGTAGGGCTCAAGACACCCTCTAAGGGAACATGGGACATGAAAAAACAGAACACTCCAAGCAAGCCTCCAGTCTTGCAATGGAAACCCAGGGCTTTGGTTGTGGAAGAACAAGCGAAGGCCCAAAAATTGATCCCTGCTCCCAGAGAAAAGACTCCACCACTACTACTACCAGCAGCCATTGAACCTACTCCTGAGGACCCAATACAGCAAGTAGCCCATCTCGAGGTAACTACAATGGCCAATGAGGATGGACATCTGGCTGGAGATGATAACTACGACGACGATGAGCAGTTGGTAGATTACGGTGAGGACGAAGATCTTGAAGCACTTGATTGTATCAAGGAAGACACTTCAGCCATTAACATGGTGTATGTCTTATCTTCTAAATATGCTTTGTCTCCGCCCCCACCAAAAGGTGAATCCAAGAACGTCAACAGCGTGGTACTACCAGATGAAGAACCAGAGCTACCAAGTGGTTCAACACTGGTTGAAGTACCAGAGTTGGATTCATCACATACAAAAGGCCAGATGATGTTCTCCAAGCCTACTATGGACATGGCCATGCACATGCGGCCGTTATATGTCACAGGACAAGTCCAAGGGATTCAATTGAATAAACTCCTAGTGGACTCAGGGGCAGCGGTTAACATCATCACCGTAAAAGCGATGGCCTTGATAGGCGTTCCCAAGTCTGCTATCTAAGAGACCTCGCTTAGTGTCAGAAATTTTCAGGGTGGCATAACTAAAACCTTGGGAATTGTCTTCTTGCAGGTACACATAGGGCTGGCCTCAGGCACTTACACATTCTTTGTGGTCGAATGCACATCTCCATATAGTGCAATCCTGGGGCGTGACTGGATACATCGAAGCTACTGTGTACCTTCTTCACTGCATCAGCAGATGTTACTCTGGAACATGGAGTTAGGCGAGGCAGAGCTTGTCAATGCTGACCCTCGTCCATATTTCGTTTCTGCTAATGCACTGGAAGCCAGATATTACCACAGTGACCTTAGGCCATTGGAGGTATGTGGCGTCGATCACAAAGGCCGCCCAGTTGGTGTTACGGCTTCAGAACTGGCTCAGTGGGGTATAATTCAAGCAACTCAAGATAGTAAAAGATCCTACACCATTGAGCTACCATCCAAACGTTCTCCATGATTGGGTCTCTATCTGATATAGAGGCCGAGGCTTGTTTTTCTCTACACGAACGCTTTCATTATTTTCTGCTAGAGAGCCAAGCCTTTGAGAAGGTTCCAATGGTTGCAGCCTTGGAATATGTGGATGAATACATTTTACAGGACTTAGAGGAGGAGGATGAGATTAAATTAGCTCCAGCAGCTTTAGATGATTTACCTCCTAAAGTCAAAGATCCCATTGAACGCATCAATATTGGGACAAATGAAGAGCCAATCTCTGTGGCTATTAGTACTTTCTTGGAGCCTGAGGAGAGACTCAAGCTTATCGAATTGCTAAAAGAATATGCAGACTGTTTTGCAGAAAAATATGACAACATGCCTGGCCTGTCACCAGACTTGGTTTGTCACAATTTGCCCATCATTGAAGGGAAGAAACCTGTGAAACAGGAGATGTGTCGTATGAACACAGAAACAACAATTCTAGTCAAGGAAGAGGTCGAGAAAATGCTCAAGTCAGGGATTATACGTGTAGCCAAATATAATGAGTGGCTCTCCAATATAGTCCCAATTAAGAAAAAGAATGGAAAGATGCGAGTTTGCGTCGACTATAGAGACTTGAACAATGCAACCCCAAAGGATGCATACCCTATGCCAGTAGCTGATTTGCTAGTAGACTCAGTTGCCCGCCATGAAATGTTAACATTCATGGATGGCACTGCTGGATATCATCAAATCCCAGTGGCTGAAGCAGATAGACATAAAACAGCGTTTCGATGCCCGGGCTTTGCCGGTGTTTTTGAGTACGTCGATATGCCATTTGGACTTAAAAATGCAGGGGCAACCTACCAGCGAGCAATGAATTTGATCTTTCATGATCTTATTGGTAAGACCATGGAAGTATATATTGATGATGTGGTAGTTAAAACGAAACACAGGAGTGATCATTTTGAAGACTTAAGGCAAGTGTTTCTCAGAATGAGGCAACATCAACTGAAGATGAATCCAGCCAAATGTGTGTTTGGCGTCCAAGCAGAAGATTTCCTGGGATTTTTGGTTCATCAGCGTGGGATTGAGATACCGGATGACAAGAAACAAGCAGTTCTGAATGCAGTCCCACCAAAGAGTAAGAAAGACCTACAACGTTTATTGGGAAAAATCAATTTCTTACGACGGTTTATTGCCAATGCTGCTAGGAAAACACAACTAATCTCCACACTGCTCAAGCTTCAAAATCAGAAGGACTTTATATGGGAGCCTATACATCAAGAGGCCTTTGAAACCATTAAAGCCTACTTCACAAACCCACATGTCTTGGTTCCTCCAAGACCTGGGGTTCCTCTTAAGCTGTATATATCAGCTACTGATCTCTCCATTTGCAGTCTATTAGCTCCAACGACACGGCAGGAGTTGAACGTGTTATTTTCTATCTGAGTCGTACCTTGAATGATTGTGAAACAAGATACTCTCCAATGGAAAGGTTATGCCTAGCCTTATACTTTTCAGGGTGTAAGTTGAGGCATTATATGCTTTCCTTCGCTACGTGTGTTATTGCACAAACCGATTTAGTGAAGTATATGTTGTCCAGACCGATTCTCCGTGGGCGCATTGGAAAGTGGATTCTGGCGTTGTCAGAGTTTTCTTTGCAATATGTCCCTCAGAAGGCGGTAAAAGGCCAAGCAGTGGCTAATTTTTTGGCTCATCATCCCATGGAAGAGGTGGTTGAGGGGCCAGAACTGGATCTCGCTCGTATTGACTTGGCCCCTTGGTGTTTATATTTTGATCGGTCCAGTACGAGTACTATGGCTGGGGCAGGGGTAGCTTTGATCTCCCCACGCGGCCAAACTTATTCTTATTCTTTCAGGTTGGACTTTAAGTGCACAAATAATCAAGCAGAGTACGAAGCTTTAATCATTGGATTAGAACTTCTGATAGATATGGAGATCATTGATGTGCATGTCTTTGGAGATTCCCAACTGGTGATCAAACAACTCGAAACAAAATACAAGGCAGGTCCAATATTAGAACCTTATGCGAGGAGGGCTTGTGACTTACTAAAGTTGTATACAGAAGTGGAGTTGAGTCATGTTCCTCGTGAGAAGAACTATGCAGCTAATGAGTTGGCTCAACTAGCAACGGGTATCAGTTTGCAAGATGGAGTATGCGAACGAATATTAAAAGTTGAATGAAGAACCCTTCCATCTTTCATTGCACGACAAGAAGATAAAAATGAATGGTACGTTGCTACACTTGATCACATTGACAAGGACTGGAGACAGGAACTCATCTCTTATCTCCAGGATCCTAATAATCCGGTAGATAAGCGGATTCGATTTTTAGCTCCCAATTATGTACTCAAGGATGTTGAGCTATATAGAAGGGGAGAGGAAGGCATACTGTTAAGGTGTGTCTTTGGACGTGACGCTAAGCGGTTAATGAGAGAGGTCCACCTTGGGGCAGCAGAGGCCCACCAGGCTGGTCCCAAGATGAGATGGTTATTAAGAAGACATTGCTTTTATTGGCCAGGAATGCTCAGAGACTGCATCACGTTCGCCAAAGGTTGTGAAGAATGCCAGAAACATGGTCCAGTTAACCATATGCCCAAAATACCATTACAGCCAATAATCAAGCCTTGGCCAGCTCGAGGATGGGCTTTGGACTTAATAGGAATGATTCATCCTCATTCATCTGAAGGCCACAAGTTTATCATAGGGGCTACTGATTTCTTCACAAAATGGGTCGAAGCTCGACCTCTCAGGGTATCTTCTGCAAAGGCCATCCGCCAGTTCCTTTTCGAAGATATTATTTGTCGGTTTGGCGTTCCTGAGAGTTTTGTTTCAGACCGTGGGGCTGCATTCATGTCTGGAAAAGTAGACATTCTAATGAAGGATCTTGGAATCCATTTTTTACACTATTCTCCATACTATGCCCAATCTAATGGTCAAGCTGAAGCGAGCAATAAAATTATTATTCATATCCTTAAACGAATGCTCGCGAGCAATGCCAGACTGTGGCATGAAGAACTTTTTAATACTTTGTGGGCTTATAGAACTAGTAAGAGGACCCCCACGGGTACAACTCCTTATGCATTAATGTTTGGGCACGATGATGTTCTGCCTTTGGAGATCAATGTTCAGTCTTTACGTGTGATGGAGCAACATAGCTTGATCGGTGAAGACTATGTCCAAGCAATGTGGCAGGAGCATGAAGACTTAAATGAGAAACGTATACAAGCTTATGATAGTCTACGTGCTGAGAAACAAAAGGTGGCTCGTGCCTATGACCAACGTACAAGGGGCATGAGTTTTGCAGAAGGAGAACTTGTCTGGCGAGTCATTTTGCCTGTTGGCGAGAAGACTGAAGGACGAGGAAAATGGTCAGAGAAATGGGAAGGACCATACATTATCGATCGACTGTTGGATAAAGGAGCAGTTCGTTTGCGAGATCGAGATGGTATTATACACGCGAACCCAATAAATGGTCGTTACCTAAAGAAATTCATACAACCTGTGTGGGAGTATGATGATCCTCCAACCTTAGCTTAATCTAGTTTATTTATGCTCTCGCATAAGTAAACTACAGGGGCAACACATACCGAGGATCATATACAATAGCCTATTAATGGGGTTTAATTGCTAGGGCCTTTACTCGAGGCCAAGTCTTTGTATTTTTTATGGTTTTTCTTCCAAGTCAAAGTTCATATTAGCCAGTTTTTGTGGCCTAAATTTTGAGCAAACTATATATGAGTTTATCAATACAAAAAACGGTTACACTTCAAATATAATATTACATTCAATACTTGGAAGAATACAAAGGCTTTGCGGCCTCAAGCTCTGATACCATATGGAAAAACAAACCTGAATCAACAACAGAGAAACAGAAAACAGTTTTTTTTTCACAAGATCCTCTTCGTTGATTGCCATCCCCTGGGGTCGAGTTATCAAATGAAGACCAAAACACCAAGTTAAAAAAAAAGAAGAAGAAGAGATCGACCTTGGTGAGGGATGGGGAGGATCTGAAACGCAGGAGGTGCATCAGAACAACATACCTGTGCACCTGCCCTGGCGTTTGTTGCCTTCTTCCCAGGGTGATACCCTCATCTTTTCCCATCGTTGCAAGCCACATTGAGGTGGTCTATCACCTCCAATGCATATGGACACCGAGCGGGTGCACTGGGGAAAGGTGAAAGGGTCTTCACCTCGGGATTGTGGCTTCTCCCTTCCTGATTCCTTCAATCTGGGAAGAGCCAAGGCAACGCCTGGGCATAGATATTGCTATCTAGTCCAGGTTTGGGCATGGATATTTCTATCTAAGGAACACAACATGGAAAGATTTATCTGGAGGTTTCTTTAGATGGGAAGACCAGAGCAAATGAACAGTGAGGTAATTCATTCTCGCGAAAGTGTTGATTCATAACACAAAGGAAAGAGAAACCTTTTATAGACAGGAGTCACACCGGTTTGGTTTCGCGAGAGTAATTACACTTGAAAATAGAGAATACGTGTCCAAATAAGAGTGGACCCTAAAGACGGTTTATCTGCTCGCAAGAAGTGCATAATAAATGAGGAGATTTCTGGGGCAGGTAAAACGTATTTCAAAGATTTTGATTGTTGGACGCGATACGGATTCCAAGTTTAGAACTCAATTCCATTTATTGTTCAACGATCAAAATAGTCAAAATTAATTACAGCCTAAGACGAGGTTGGATCGAAATTAGGAAAACGGCTTATTGGAGAAGCCCAATTTGGGTTTTTGGACCCAATTCAGACTTTGTTGTCAAAACGATGGAATAAAAAAAAATTAATGTTTGATGACAAATAGAAGAAGCCTACATCTAAGGCCCAAAAAATTTTACAACTGAAGGAAGAAGCTCTTTATCGAGATTTTAGTCATCTCTGAGGCCACCCAGGCTTGATGAGCTGCTAAGCGAGCTTTATTGGCTTCATCGCGTGCCTCTTGCAGGAGTTGAGCTCGGGTATCGCCTTCCACCAAAAAGTGATGCATTTCGTCCTGATAACTGGGGAGGTCAGTTTCCAATGCATTTACTTCTGCTCTAAGTGCTGCGAGATCAGCTTCGAGAGCAATTATTTTGGCACGTTTTGTTGCTAAAGTCTCCTCCTTGGTAATTTTTTCATTTAAAAGCTTCTCGATTCTCTCTGTCTCCTTGTGAGTTTTTTGCTCCAAGGTTTCCGCTGCTTCATTCTTTCGCTTGGCCTCGAGTGTTAGTTCTTGGAAGACTTAACTTTGGTGCTGGAATTCAAAGAGACTTTCTTCTAGTTCATCCAGGCGAGGAATGAAGTCTGCTGGGGCAGTGGCCTGCAGGGTTTTCACTTGTTTATGAATGGCCTGAATGTCTTTTAGAGAATCTAGGGGCCCAGAGAGGATGTTTTGAAGCAAGGCTTTGGTGTCAGGAGGCGTGCTTAGTATACTCAGTTTGCCTACAAGTTCTTGTATATTGGTGGTTGACTCTTGTACACTGAGCAGTTGAGGATTATTTCCTTGTGATGAAGATGGGATAGGACTTTCTTTGGTTAGAATTATGGGATCTTCATCATTGACACCTGGAGTACTGTCAGGCTGATCTTCAGTAGCTATCACAATTGGCTCACCTGATGTGCTCGCTTGTTCCCTTGGACTGTGGGGAATTGACTCGTGAATGTCCAGGTCCACAGGAACAAGTTTGGACTATAATATGAGAAGAACAGGTCATGTCAGGACCAATTTAGAAATTTTTAAATCTAGAAGTAAGGGTACAGGGTTCTTACTTGTTGAGGAGACAATGGCTGTGTTTCTTCAAAAGCTTGAACTTGTTGCTCTGGCGAGGAGGGACTCGGTTCCTCGCCTTCTGGGTTATTCTCAACCAAGATTTGTGGTTGTTCAACTATGAGCTCTAGCGAAGGGATAATTTGTTGCTCAGGCTCTGGAATGGCTTGTTCGGGCCCTCGACAGAGGAGGAAGGAATAAAACAAGATTGCACTTCAATCTGCAGACGTCTAAGCAAAACATCAAGACCTACAGGTTTTTTCTTCTCTTTCTCCTCGAGCTCCGTTCGATGTATTCCAGCTAGAAATTGGGTTATGAAGTCTTTGCAACATTCTTTGTGGTTGTTGAAGACTTCATGGTCTGTAGTTTCATCTTCGTTGCTGAATATGATGCTGGAATCATCAAATTTCAAAATGAAGGCTCTACAGTGTCCTTCAGAGAGCCTCTCTCCTAGTGAGTCTATTATATATTACGCTTTGTCTTCAGCCTTGAGGACAAAGAAGTGATCATTCCAACTCACTATGTAGATTTGTGGCTTCTGGCTCTTTTGGATTTGTTCCCACAGACTGTCAAAAGAGGGGAAACCATTCAGGGCTGTGAACCTTTCAGGGTCAAAGCACCCTATGAAGGCGCCATCAGATGAAAACTGAAGTGGTCTGATGTTTGCCTTCAAGATGGTGTCCAAATCGAAGTGTTGGTCTGGGTACTTGCTCGCAAGGGACTCGTCCTTGCATAATTCCTGCCACTCCTTGGAAGCTTGAATTAGGAGATCATCAAATTGGGAGAGTGTAGGGGTGCTGTCTAGATTTGCACATAACCAGTGTGCAATGATGAAGGCTACAGTTGAACAAGCACTGGACCCTGAGGCTTTGTTGCTCCTTTGATCGAACTAGGCAAGGAAAACTTGAGCAGTAAGGTTTGCTTGTTTATCCCTGCTGGGGACCGTTACCCCCAGCCAAGTTCCTCTTTCAGGCCCTTGATTCTTCAATTTAAGCTTCTTGCGCTTTGGAGACTGTCAAGGGATTGGGATTAGTATCAAGATCAGTGGTAAGTCAATTTGTTCTGGAAGAATAGCAATCTAAATACTTACAGGGGATCCAGAACGCTTTGATCTTTTCTTCCTAAAGGACTGTATGGCCATGGTGACATCTGGTTCAGGGTTGTGCTGTGCAAGGAAGAAAGAAGTGGTCATTTACCATCGAAAAGTTGAAAAAGTTGCTAATATATGTGGCAATTTTGATAAAGAAGCATACCTGTGGCCACGGGGTGTGGAGCTGGTGCTGGGGTGTGTTTCAGTAAGGGCAGCCAAGTCTTCTCTATGCGAGAATCTGTGGTTGAATTCATGAAAGATAGCAGCAAAGCATAAGTCTGGTCCCTGGTTTCGTTTCTCTTCCCATAACTGGGAGTACCATGTGAGATACGAAGGGGTGACCGACCTTGATATTGTCAGTGGCTTGGTGATTGTTGAAAGCATTACCATTGGAAAGCCAAAGTTCCCGTCGCGTATTTCTGCTGCAACGGGTTTGTTGTTTCCTCGCCAAAGAGTATACTTGTTAACAGAGCAGACGAGGGGCATAGGAGCATCCTGACTGAGCCCAAACTGTCTACAGAAGTGGTTTGGGGCATAGAGCTCATACCCGGAGCTTATTGAGTCTGGGATTTGTAGGTCCTGGCAAGTGTTGAACCGAATGAATAGATCCCTCGTGTGAACATGTTGTTCAGGTGAAGGCATGAATCCACTTGCAAGGAGTTCAGGATGGCGACGACCCAGAATTCTTTCAACTGCGAAATAAGGGAAGTTCTTATACGAGCAGAGGTGCTTGAAGCAGTTGAGATAGGACCATTGTTTGGCCCTAGGTGGTGTGGAAACCAATGATTGGCCCAGCAGCTTGTGTTCTGCAAAGAGAGGGGTTGCTGAGGGGCAGAAGTATGGGAAGTAGATTTGCAACCAGAATTCTACCATCCACAGTGGTCCTGGTTGATTCAGATCAAGCTTCGATAAGGTTACTCGCCTGAGGCCATAGTAGATGTAGGCGAGGATGGACTCAACTAAGCCTAGTTGTTCACTGTTGAAAAGACGTTCAGCAAGGTTGGTCCATGTCTTGATAACCTTTGCAGAGGTTGAGCAGAACAGATACTTGGCTAGCCAATATTCCAAAAAGGCTATTCCTCCCTGTGGTGTATCTTTTTCCTCGCGTGCAAAGTGTTTCACCCAAGAGGAGTAGGATGGAGGGCATTCTGAGAGAGTTAGAAAGTGCAGGGTTCTGAGCAATTGAAAGGGTTTTGTTGAAAGATGAAATTTGTGGATATGGACTGGTGCTCTTATAGAGATGTCAGTCGAGCGTCATATTTTTTCGAAGGGTTGGTTGACGTGGCGTTCGAATGATGGTGTAGCGTTTCAAAGTCAATGGGCACATTGGTCAAGATATATTCAAGTCTTTTCGCTTGTTCAGAAAGTTTCCAAGTTCAAGACCTGAGGGGCAATGTTTGGGCCTAAATAAAGAATTTCATTTTGGGCTTGGATGGCCGAGGTCTATGTGAGCGGCCCATTATAATTAATGGTGCTTGGCAAGGAGTCAAGTTATATAACGTCTGGCGAGTTTCGCTAGAGGGAGACTTTGAGTTCTATTAGAACTATGTCTTATTAGCTGATTCTATGCGGCTTGGATTCTGTCATAACTAGTTTCATTTTATATAGAACTCTTGGAGGAGTTATGATGGAATTAGAAGATCTATGAGTGATACGACACGTATGCTGGTGTTGGATTCAGATTGTGATTACAAGAGCAGAAGAATTTGACATAGAGTGAATGACTGTTATTAAGCGAGTATATAAGGAGAGCAAGGATCTTATGAAAATCCCTCCCCCCCCCCCAATCGATCAAACAATCTTGCTATACGCAAACAAACCTAGACGGACATCTCGTCCTCAAGATTTCTATCTTCTTGCAACCAGAAGGTCTAAGTGCTTGTCACCTATCGAGTGAAAGTATTACGACTCCAAGGAAGCAATTGCAACCGGAAAGTTGAAGAGCGGCTCACTTGTAAGTTGGGAGCTTGAATACTCAAAGGGAGCGAGTGTTCTCAACACTCTGTTACGAGATTGCTCTGCTTTGCACGAGAAATGACGTGTGGAGTATTGATTTCAAGACTTAGCGAGAGATTCACATATCAAAGTCCTAGGTTTCTAGGTGAAAATGACATATTCGAGCAGGGTTGGTGCTCTCCCTGTTCTAATCGCTTAATATAGAAGTCAGGCGGCTGTGATCAGTCCATATTCCGTCAAGAGACGGTGGCACGTCAGCATACGAAGCACATACAGGATAGACCGGCCCACGCGGTTAAAACATCCGAGATAAAAGAGACTGTTTCGCGAGAAGGATCTCTTCGCGAGAGATATTTTTGCATCGAACAGGTATCACATGCCCTGCAATGTCTTTGACATGCATATAGGTCACCTACTTCAATCTTTATAAAATTTTAAAGTAGGTATTGTGCTAATAATCAGCTTGTACATAAATAATGCTGTAGGTGATCGAAAGAGAAACATTTGTTCACAAAAGGCGAATTCAACAATATACTCAAGTTGGAAATGCATTACTTGACAATACTTTATGCACATGTACCCCAAAGTCTTTATCGCACTGCAAATTAGTTAATTTATTCGATCAATTCCAGTCTTGGCATAGTTAGGATCTGTGGTTGCTTCTTTTACCTCATCAAATACAGGTATCTTCCTTACCAGTTTTACATTGAACCTTGACCTCAATCATTTAAATACATCTAGTCTGTTTCCGGGGAGGAGGAAGTTCTTGTGGTTTTTCATCGTAATCTTTTCTGTTTGTTCTTTAATAAAAATAAAATTAAAAAATCTTTTTTTTTGAAGAGGTGATAAATTTTATTCCAATATGTAATAATAATAAAAAATTCTATCAGAATTCCGGCCAAATAAAACGAAATCTTAATGCACTATTGTATCAACGATTCTTAGATCACCAACTTAGATAGCCAAACAGAGTAGTACGAGATTAAAAAAATTCGGATGCACAACTCTTTAGGGTATCTAAGTAGTAGGCACCTCTCCTACCAGGTCACACTACGTTTCAATATGAAAACCTTGGATTGGGTGACGTAATAAATACGCACTTGTGACCTTTATTTATTATTATACAAAAACTGTTTCATTAACTGGGCTGGACTAAACTTTGTTTTGGGCCTTCAGCTGTGGGCTGGTGGATTAGGTAGCTAAGTTTGTCATTTTCCTTGAGCTCAACAGCCCAACTAATTTTGCGTTATTCCATCAGGGATATTCGGTCAAATTTGTTTCCCCTCAACATTCTGTCACATATCAGTTAAAAAAAAAACATTCTGTCACAAATAGAGAGAATCAGAAACTGAAGGAAATCTTATAAACCATAGCCTCTTTAAATTTTTCCAATGATGGGATATATCTTATTCCAAGTCAGGCAAGACGTTTAATCAATGAGCAATCTTTAGAAAGACCAATCGTTAATTTTGCATATAGAATTGTCATCTCGTGCTATGTACTAACCACATGCAGGTCAGCACTAACTCAATCAATCTCTTTTCACATAAGAACTTGTGTTAGTCAACCAAAGCCAAACCCTTAGAAAGAATCTCTTGTAAACTACTGAAACGAGGACCTAGTGCATAATTTATAAACTTACAAAAGTTACAACCATGGAAATACACTTGTACAAACAAGAAGGGGCATTTGGTACAAACATGGAGCAACATTATAGGAATATGACTTGAGCACCGGTCACTGCTTCCTTGAGCCTTTCTCGGACAACTGGAACAGCTCTCAGTTTCCGAAGTATTAATCCAAATCCACACCAGGCTCTATATTATCCAGGATCATACAAATTCCAGTCTGAAAATATTCTCCTCATGAACAAGAACACGTGTATTTTCAAAGTAGATCAGATCAAAAAAGTATTTTCAAAGTAGACAGAATCAATTAGCTTCCCTTTTTTCCTGGATTTTTCGTTTTCATATAACTGAAGAAGTTTATTGTCTGTCTCATCAGTTGCAACAGTTTGAAGCTGCATAAAGAACCAGAATCAGAACACTGGAAGAAACAACAATCACAAATAGAAATCCCCTAGTTCCCCCAATGTAAAAATTAGGCGAGCATACCTGTTTAACAAATTTATATATTAGTTTGTCCCTCGTAAATAACACATATGAATGATTTCCAATCAGAGCTCGGCACTCATCCTCAAATTTTGCATTATCCGTAGATCCATCAGGCAAATTGTACAGTGCACTCATAAATCTGCACAATAAATAAGTGTTATAAATAATACATAATTCTAATACAAGATTGTAGCTGGTATACACAGTACCTGGCATATAGATCTGGAGCACTGCCATATTTTGAGGTTTTCCACTTAGTTTCTGCTCCTATTGAATTAGATTTTGCAGATAAAATCCTTTAGTAAAGTACCTGGCCATTTTAATGGAAAACATGCTATAAGTACATCGTAGTACTTAGATACAGAATAAAGTCCATGCTATTTTTTTTCATACAAAAAAGCTCTATCCTTACTTGATGAAACCTATAAAGCACGTAGAAGTTATCATTTCCATAAAAAAAAAAGTCTTTCTTTTCTTCAAGTATAGCAACTGGTACATGCTTTGCGAGAGGCTTCACAGACATAAAACGTTCCGGCAATTGTGAGGAACATCCATCTCCAACAAGGTGCCCATCACCCATTCCTTCAGCCTCACCTTCACTCTCAGCCTTACCATCTACGTCATCATGTTCCGCATCATCTTCCTCTCCATGATCTTCTCGGGAACACTAATCACAGGCTGTCTCACTGCCAGAGACATCTTCACCAGCCTCTGAAACATTTTCACTGTTTTCATCATCAGCATCTGCATCAATTTCTCCAGCATCCTGAGAACAAATTTCTTCTCCTCCGTTTCCAGATTGGTATTGGCTTTCAATTCCAAGTTTTTCCTTGGGTAAAGCCTGCACCCCAGCATCTCCAGAGACGACAAAGTTATCCTCCCCATAATCACCAATAGGGGATAATTCACCTTCTTCTTTTATAAAACACCCCATTACCAAATGAAGCAGGTTTTGCAATAACACCACCCTGGAGCACCAAAATGAGTTTCAGTGTTTAGTACGAACCCAATTGATGATGCAAATTAAAGTCAAGACTTCAGAGATGCCAATAAACCACTCTTACCTCAGATGAAGGAACAGCACCATCTGTAGTATTTGCTTTCTTTAATTGGTCATTTCCAGTAATGGAGTCAGAGGTAATTGCAACATACCCTTAAATGGAAATAAATCTCAGAATTTCAGTGTCAACATAACTCCAGAAGTAAACGTATAAGAATGTAGGTTGCTCCAGAGCAAACAGATATTAAAAAAATTAAGCAGAATAGGATAAATACACGGAAACAGACCTGACGATACTTCCATGCCGATTCTCCCATGATTATTTTCTCCTCCAACTGCAAATGAGGAGTTGGAATTGGGTACTCGCTCCACAGAGGCAACCTGTTTGCTGGCCCATTCATTTTATCAGGGACGCCCATATTCCTCTGTACCTTCTCTGGCCGATTGTTATTACAAATTGAATCATCCCTGCAGACATTTTCTGCATCACAGCTGCAATCTTCTTTGGCTAAGGTATCCCCATTAGCCAAACTAGTCCTGGAACTTGCCATGTCTACCAAAACATTTTCATCTTCATTACACCCCAGATTTGGGCTGCTTTAAAGTTGCGGTGGTTGTTTCACCACCAGGACTTCCATCACTTTCTCCATTGCTTGATGTAGTACAATTTACAGAACCCTTTCTAATTTTGTCAACATCTTCATCATCCTCTGAACCATGAGGCCGTGAAGGAACACCCAGCATTGGCTCCAAAAAGGTAGTATAAAGTCTAATGGCCTTACTTAGTTGTTCTTTTGTTGAGCAAACCTCTTCACATGATCATTCAACAAGTTTGTACAAACCCTCATGAATGCTGATATCCAAGTATTCCTACTCTGAATGTGGAACTACAGACTGTCTGTTTCCCGCAGCAGCAGCAAGAAGAATATCATCCTCAATCTGCTTTTTCTCTTTCAATTCCTTGATCTCAGCCACCAGATCTAGTCATCAAGGGGAGTAGAATTTCAATGGAGGGGATATTATCAAATAATCACAAAAGGTTAAGAGCTCAAGGAAGATTAAAAAAAAGAAAGATTTGCAGCTGATTATAATCATCACAAATGAAGTACGTACATTTGCTGCTCAAGTTCTTTGAGTCTTGTTGCTTGAAATAAAAACTTCGATGGTCAAGCGACTTGTAATGGTTTTTAGCATATATATCAGAGTCGGACTTTTCCGAAGTATGTCCATTACATCAAGACCATGATCACCATATAAACGTTCAATGCACCTTAAGTTAAGAGCTGCAACAACAAAAAGAAAGAGCACAAATCAATACAAAGACTTAAAACGATCAATTATATATGTGCTCGTAGATCAGCTTATACACACCAGTAAAGTGGTCTTCGATATTTACTTGTGTTTCCATACTGAGTTTATTATCATTCATGCTGTTCAGCAGTTCCTCAGCCCGCTTACATGTCGAGCTCACCGACTCTAACAACATATCTAGCTCAAACCTAGATTTGTCAAACATCAAATCAGCATATATTTGCATTGGAGAGAGACTGTATTACCATTATCCAGTTAGACCTTGATGCATATCCCATAAGCTAAATGAGATAAACGTAAGGAAATTGATCTGTACTCTACCATAAATTGTGTAATTCAAAAGTATTAACCAAACACATGAATACGAAAAGTACCTATCATGTTCACAACGGAAGAGACTTTCTTCATACTGATTTCTGCGCATATGTTTAAAAGAGTAATCTTCACTTCCTGCAGTCACAGACACCCAATGGTCATTTAAAACCTGAGCAGCAAGTTCAGATCTCTGGCTAGCTGAGGGTATTGGATACTGCAACAATGAGAAGCACCACTGAGTAGAAGCACACCATCGAATGTTGTATAATTATACATGAAGATACAAGTAAGTCATACATCTTCTGGAAGAAGCCAATAACTTGGAGCTCTTGAATAGATTTTGCCCAATACTTTTCTCAGTATCTGTCCTTATCTTTAGATCCCTCTATTTCACGTTTCGGCTCTTTGTCTTTCTCCTCTACCTTCACCGATCGTGATAAATGACCATCACTACTCAAAGATTCTGCAAAGGGTTTCAGATAACATAAATATTAGAACTTCCAGAAAAATCAAATGGCATCTCTAGTGTGCCACATGTAGAAGATCAAGTATGCTCCCCAAAAAAGGTAGAGGCGATGTCAAAAAGTAAATAATTTCAATAAAAGAGTTAAACTACTTACTTCTCATTACACCAGCAAGGAATCCATCTGCAAGAATAAATCCAATCAGATAAAGCCTAAAACAAAGATAACCATAGGAGAACAGCTTAAAGACATAGTATTGTAACATTACCAATATTCTCACAGCACTCCAAGCTCCAAGAAATCATTAAATTCCTCCATAAGTTCAGGATACTTCCCCAATAAATCAGTTACCTGAGAGAGCCAGGAGTTAAACCCCAAAACAAAGATTAACTTTTACTGGAAGTAATAGCATCATGGAGACACTATTCTCTAGTAAAAAAAAAGAAAAGAAGGAAAGAACCCTAAAGGCCTAGACCAACTATAGGTCCGGGATTGTGCATGCTGAAAGTTAAGCAGAAGATGTATTATATTAGAACTATCGAGCTGTTAATCAAAGCATTGTAGCACATACCAAATTCAGTAAATCATTCCTTTTAATTATCCCATTGTTAAATATGTGAAGGCACTTCAAAAATGACTGGTAGTCATCTTGACCTCATAAACGCTCCTTAACTTTGTCGCAGAAACCAAATGCCTGACTGTACTTGCCTGACATAAATTAAGAGACCGCCATGTGAGAAAGTTTCTCGTCACAAAAGACTAATAGTATTAAAAAATTTAGACACTACCACCTAATAGTAGACCGAGGATATAATGCAAACAAACTATATGCAAATTGTATAGCCTGAGTGACTCACTCTTCAAATTGTCTTTCTCATCATAAGAAGCAAAGTTAGCATTCGCTCCAAAACCTTCAACTTTCCTGGAAGATTTTCTGCCCTGTTATTATCAGTCTCTGCTTCTCTATCTTCAAGGTCACGATTTCTCCTATCCCTATTCTCCCTCTCCTGTAAACGCTTTCTCTGCTCCTTCAATACTTTTATCATTCCTTTGTCATCATCAAGCTCAGGACGATCAACACTTAGATCATGATCACCATGAGAAACAATCTTATCCCGCAGACGTTGCTGTAAAAAAATAACAATATAAAGTTAACAAAAATAAGAAAGAAAGACACCAGCAATGTAATACAAATTAATAATCCACCAAAATAATACAGATAAGGAAATAAAAAGATAATGAAATGACCTTGTCAATATGCATTGGCCGCAAACTGGGTGTAGCAGAGCTCCGCTCATTCAAACGGGGATATGCGATCGCGGCCATATTGCCCATGATGTGTTGACGCTGTTGCTGATGTATCTGGTAAAAATCTAGTGAACTCATAGAGCAAATCTGGTTGATCAATAAATAGAATAGCAACCTGAAAATTGAAATAAACTACTAAGAACATGGGGACACATTTTGTTGCAGCGCCAAACTGAGGTTGATAACTAGGGGTCATTAAACCATGAAATGTACCTCCTCGTAAACCTCATTTATGTCTTTGTGCTCCTTACGATATATATTGAGAATGTCTAAGAATGACAAGTAGACTTGCTCGTCATGTTGGAAATGTTTCTGCATACACAAATCCATCAATTCAAAGTGACTTTGAAAATTAGAAGTTGGTTCAGGGAAAGGACAGAACTAGTATTCACCTTTATCTTGTTTACAAAACTGATAGCTTCTTCGAACTCAACCATCTTTTTTGGTTCCACTTCCTCTAGAGTTATCTCATAACCATTTGGCAAGAAGGTATTAAACCCCAAAATCAAGTTCGTGTGCCCTTTAAATAAATCCAATGATACCTGTCGTGTCATTTCTGCAAGAGAGTAATAATGGCAGAAATTCATCAGCACCTAAATCACCTAGCTTCTATTAAAATGGAAAAGATTGCAGATTATTATGCTACCTTTGAGCCTTGAAATCCTTCATGACCTCAAGAAACATATCATACTTTTCTCTTTGGTCCTGAAACATGTCCTTCACTTCTTTGAGGTATGTAAGAGCATCATTTGTCGTCAACTTCTGTGAGGCACTTACACCTCGTCCAACGTTGGCTACTCCACCTACTCCACCACCTCCTCCTCCTTGAATTTGTGGTGGCCCATTTCTGCCAGTGAAAACACAACAAATCAGCACGTACAGATAAAAATACTACCCAAAGTACATTGAACTTCAAAACAGTCAATGCAGTTATATCCAAACAGACAACTTCATTTCTTGTAGAGTTTATAAGATGCTAATATGAACTGCAAAGCCGTTTATAAGATGTTGATAACTGTAGAGTTTCTTGTTGGTCCCTTCCTCAAACAGCATTCCAAGAAGCATGTCATGCTTATTCTCAAGGTGTCGGGCATAAGATGTCACTGATTCACTGAACAAAACAAAACAAGCAAAGAGTGAGATATTGTTCGGCATTCTGATAGCCATCTCCTGTAAATATCCAAAGGTATAAATCAAAGACAAGACTATTGCTTATGCCATGAGGTGGAAATTGAATTTCAACCTTTCCCAACTAAAGCAACTCATGTATACAAGCTTTCACAGAATGATAACTTAAAAAAATGCTCGAGTATTGATATCTTTGGATAAGACAGCTGAAACTAAGTAGTATATCTCAACAGCTATATAGCTTGGGAATTGGGATGATGTTATAGGATTCAGTAGGTCTACAAAAGACAATTGATGATAAACGAAGTAGAACTGGAACATTCTTCACCAACTAAACTCAAACAAGAGAAATGACAGCTCACCAAATAGATTTAAACTATTTGCTCGATCATATTCTAAAAGCTAAATTTTTTTAACGATGAATCTCTTTCTAGACATGTTTACTAAGATTATAAAATCAAATAAAAACTGAGAAAGAAAAATATTGGCACCTCTGCATCCATGTCATTAGATTCAAACATGTGAACCCTTTCATGGATTAAGCTAGATCTATGTCAAGTCCTAAGTTATAATCTCAATGGCTAGGATTTGAATATGATTATGGAAAAGTATGAGCCGGTGTCAAACACTAGGTGTGATCAACCCATTCAAGTTTTAGTATTCCAATTATCCAATAACTTTCCTGAATTATACTAAGAACAACCTAATTCTATTGATAAAAAAAATCTGAAAATTCTAAGCTTACTATCGCAAGCAATTAGTGAAGAAAGAAACAAACAAAAAAAAATCCCAGAAACCAAGTAACCCAAATGAATTTATTGGATCTAGCTGAAACTAATTTCACATTGACCTGGGCAAATCCACAAACATACTCTATTCCTAAATGTCTACTCCTAGGTTACAGTAATGGAAAGCAAGATCAAAGCACAGTAGACACACCCTGCAATTTACCAGAGCTATAGAAAGTCCTACCTACGATGCGATTTCACAACTGTGCCTAAATCTGCCGAAGCTAAACCTAAACCCTAATTTCAGATTGGTTGAGAGAGAAAAACTAGAAGCACACACAGTTTAATCTATGAGGTCACCTCTAAAAGGGTGACACACAGTTTATTTTATTCTTATAAACTTCGTGATTATATTTTAAGAAAAAAATTGACGAACTACGTACACTACGACGACGACTCTTAACACAGATTATTTGTATTTTTTTTTTCTCTCTATTTTTACATATTGTAAGAAAATGAAATTTGCTGGACTCTTTTTTTTTTTTTACAGATTTTAAACTGCTCCTGTTTTCTACGACTCAGAGTCTCCGATCTGCGGTGGAGTCGCTGGAGGAGCATCTTCGTCATTTGGCTTTGGAGCCTCCAAACGCTTTGATGTTCCTCCCCAAGCTATCGGTACACCGATTACAACCGCCGCTAATCCAAGCCCTCCGATTAGCAGGTAAGTGTTCAACGAAGCGGATTGAGAGGTTTTGGCGGCGGAAGAATCGGCGGCGGAGGCCGTACCGGAGGAGCCCGAGGCTGCGGAGGAGGAAGTGGCGGCGAAGGAGGCCGAGGCGGCGTTGGAGACCGAGGAGGCAGAGGATCTAGAGGAATCGGCATTGTTCGTCCTCTTTTCCTTTTGTTTTTTGATAACGTCGTAGTACGATTTACCCAGACCCGTATCTAAGGTGAGGCAAATGAGGCGGTCTCCTCAGACACATAAATTCTGGATGGCCCAATTATTATTTTTAGAATATACGTATAAAAATTATAAGAAAAATTATGCATATAAAAAATATTTTAAAAAATTCTAAGACGAAATATTTAAGTAACTTTGTGATGTCTTTTTTAAGGAAAAAAATTATGACTGAGGATTATTTTCTTTTCTTTTTTATTAGTATCTTTATGAATGTCAGTTTTCTTTTTATGTATCGTATTGGGGTATCGTTAATTTTATGTATTTTTTATGTACTATATCATAACATTATATTAATTTGTGTATAAATACTTGATTATAGGATTGTATTTGGCTTATGATTAACAAATCAAACATAAATGTTAGTGTACATATGATTCGAATTAGTTATTATAGATACGAGAAAAACGTGAGAGTAGATTGGTTGAATACCTATATAAAATAATTTTGTATATTTATTATTTTTTTATGGCCATGAGAGGGCACTATTTTCGATTCTCGCCTCAGGTCTCAAATTCTCAGGTCCGATCTTGGATTTACCCAAGCGCCACAGTGACTTGAAAGCTTCGACAGTGTCATACACAGTCTTCGTGTTTGGAGTTATTAGGTTACACGAAACTTCAATATGCAGAATTAGAAAGCATAATTTTAAATCTGCAACTAAATTCAAAATCGGTAACTAATTTTCCAGATCTGCGGTGAAAACAGAGATCACAAATGCTTACCGCAGAGTATTATGTACTATCAGACGCCATGGATGTGTTCGTAGAGAGAGAGAGAGAGAGAGAGAGAGAGAGAGAGAGAGAGAGAGTATAACCGAGGTATGGAGGAGAGAGAGAGAAAGTGAGGGAGTGAGTGAGAAGACAATCGATTTGGTTTGGGGCGGGAGAAAAAGGTGGGTGAGTTTAAATAGGCAATTTTGGGTCGGGTCACAAAAGCCCGGCCCATATAAGACGGTTTCTATTCACGTGAAGGTAGCGTAGTATAAATAAATAAATTTAAAGGCTAAAATTTTTCAATAGTACTTGAAGTTTGGTGGACCTATAATTGTGCTCCTTGAACTTTCAAACTTATCTTTATGATACTTGAAATTTCTAAACCTTATCAAAGTGATACTTAAATTATAACCGAGGTATGGAGGAGAGAGAGAGAAAGTGAGGGAGTGAGTGAGAAGACAATCGATTTGGTTTGGGGCGGGAGAAAAAGGTGGGTGAGTTTAAATAGGCAATTTTGGGTCGGGTCACAAAAGCCCGGCCCATATAAGACGGTTTCTATTCACGTGAAGGTAGCGTAGTATAAATAAATAAATTTAAAGGCTAAAATTTTTCAATAGTACTTGAAGTTTGGTGGACCTATAATTGTGCTCCTTGAACTTTCAAACTTATCTTTATGATACTTGAAATTTCTAAACCTTATCAAAGTGATACTTAAATTTTTAAATTTTGCTGATATGACGATGGAATTTTCAAAACCGAAGGGTAAATAAGTAATTTCACACATAATTTAATTTTTAGTTTATTTTTAATTATTTTAAAGAATTTTCTATGTTTTAATTTTTTTTACCATTTCAAATGTCTAAATTTTTTTACATTCCATAGGGTTCGAACCTTGTACCTTATACCAAGAGGCCTCACCACTCAACTACTAAGGGAAGTTGTTAATAGAACGTACATAAGTATATTTATAGTCATAAAAATAATAACACTTTGTTGGGGTACGGTCGGACATATATCACTGATGCCTTTACAACTAGACCATAGTTCAATTTCTTTAATTCTTGATACGCATATCTATTTAACCCTTCCGATCCACCCCAATCTTAGACCCGCCCCACCCCGACTCCCAACCTCAAACCCGCCCCGCCTACCTAAACGGACCCTACTCAACCAGACTCAAACCCCCGCCGCTGCACGCCGTTGGACATTGCCCTTCCTCCCAAACTCCCTCGACCCGCCTCCACAAACCCTCGATCCGCCTCCACAAACCCTTGATCTGCCTCCATAAACCCTCGACCTGCCTCCATAAACCCGACCCCGTGGTTCACTATCAAGGACGTGTTTGGCGGACCTCCAGTGGGCATCGTTCTTGGCGGTAGGCCTCGTTCATACAACACGACATCTGCGGAGGTGACGATGACGTCGGCGACGGTGTAGTGGTGATCTTAATGGGACTAGTTTAGGTTCGTAGGTTTTGGGTTTTGCTAATATAAATAAATTTGTGTTGCTAATTATACTAACAATGTGATGTGGTGTGGTGGTGGAGCACTGATTGCTCATATGGGCAAATTAAAATGGTGATATATAGAAAGACAAATTAGTACTTTATTCTTCAAATTTGAAATTTTTGTATGCCACATCAGCATAAGTGATGAAAAATTGTTTCGGGATATCACCGACGTATCGTTTTGAAAGTTTAGGTATCACAAAGATAAATTTGAAAGTTCAGGGAGCACAATCATAGGTCTACCAAAGTTCAGGTACTATTGAAAAATTTTAGCCAAATTTTAAAAGAAAACAAAAAATAAAAGAGAGAAGAAATAAACTAGAGAAAAGAATAAGTTTCCAGTATCACATTACGAGTTGCGATCGGCAAAAGTCCTTGTAAGGAAATTTCTTAACTTCTTCTCATATTAGTTTAGTTTAAGGTTTTGATTTTCACAACTAAATTTTCGGTGTTGTTATTCAATCAAGCACTTTTTATAGATTGTATTCTGTTCATTTTTGCTCATTTTGATTCAATTTGAGTTATCCATTTCTACTATAATAAAACCAAGCGTGAGTTTGGTGTCATCAGATATACCAAATTTTGAACTTCCAAAATTACTTTTAATAGTAAAAGAAAAAAAAGGTAAAAAGAAAACCAGAAATATAAAAAAGAAAACCAAAATTACCTTTACCTGCTATAAATATGTTTCACTCTTCCAGACTCCCATTTATGCCGCTCCGCACTCATTGAGTGGGTCTTTGCTAGTTTTAATAAATTTAGGCATATATGATTGAGTGAGCGGTTGTGTATCCCATGGGTTTTCAATTATATTTTGCATAAATGTGACCTGGGTTTAGCTATGGAGATAAATTTTGGCTTTCTAATGGGAGAAAAAAATAAAATCTGACATAAAAATGTAGAACTAAAACTCACTGTTCTAAAATTTGAATCGTATAAGAATTTAATGTATTGAGCTGAGCTTGTACCGTCCGTAATCTTTGATATGTTGTCCTTAGTCTACTTGTTACTTTTGCATTTCTGAATGCATTGCCAGATTAGCTTCAATGCAGTTGCTAGAAGCTTTGTTTATGGTTTAAATCGAAGTGTATATGTATACATAAACAAAGCCGCGAGTCCGAAGCAAAGCGAGAATTCAACCACTTCGATATTGTGTTCAAATTCTCAGAAATTTCCCTCGGTCGCAAGTTTTGATACTGTCTTCTTTTTGTTAAATGCATGAATGTTGTTTATGGTTTGCTTGTAGTTTTTACTCTCATGGTTTATGAGATCCCTGCAGCTTGGATTCTGGGTCTGCGTTGGAATTATCGTTTCATTTTGGGTTTGGGAGAATTTGGGATTTTTGTGGTGTTTCGATTGTTTAAGCATGATGTTACCAGAAAATTTCCAAATGTCACCAAGTGTAATGAGTAGAAAAGCATCATCTAAGGATGAAGTGAATCTCATACTATTGATGCTGAGAGACACTGAGCCATATACAACTAGTGTTCGGGCTGGGAAAGGTTTTCAAGTGGAAGTCCCTGACTGGTCAGGTCCAATAAACGAGTATGTTCTTTCTCTATTTTATCCTAACGCTGCGTTTGAGGCTTTGACAATGTTTTTTTCTGAATTTTATCTGATATACTGGTTGGAGAAGGTTGGCTTGGGTGCCAGTAGAGTAGGAATTCTCTTTAATGTTCAGTTTTTTGCCATTCTCTAAGCTCTTTCAAATATTAATTCTAAAAAAACCAGTTGTTGCAAAAGTATGAAAGGTTATTTGTCGTGCCACAGTGTGGTTCTTATAGTAGAGTAACCGCTCTTCTGACCATTTTCTGAATCCTTATTGTCTTTTCTTCACATGTTTCCAAGTTACAGCTTTTGAGTTTTTTCATTTGATTCAGTGATGGCATTGGTGAACCATTGGAGTTAGATTGTTCGGAGGATGCTAGACTGCATGTAAGGCCTTGTTGTGTTGCTGATTACTAAACAGTATTTCCATTTTGTGTGGAGAATTTTTGAATTCGCTTGAGTAATGACACATCTTTTCTTTGTAGGAGTTAAATGCAAGCAAACCCTCTATATTTAGCTCTATAAGTAATTGGATTCAATGCCGAGAAGTTGTAGATCGTGAAAATGGAACTATATGTGGAAAGTGGCGCAGGTACTTTATCTCTAGTCTTATATATGTAATCAATTGGAATTCCTGAAGGGTGTGCTTGATATTTGGTTGGAAGTTTTTTTGCCGATAAGGATTACCTTGATAAAGAGCATGAGATCTGATATGAATGAGTGGAAGTTAAAATCTGATTTTTTGGGTGTTTTAATGAACTTGGAGATTGACCAAAGATGAAGCTGCCCCATCTCCCCTTTCTCTTGGGAGTGTTTTCTTGGGGGTGTTTTCTTGGGGTCTGTTTCTTGGGTGAGTGTGGGTTTTTGCTGTGCCACATGGGCTATTTATTATTCTTGTATTTGCAGTATGTTCCTCAGAGATCATTGTGGTGTTTTGAGTATAGCCTTTGGAAAAATGATTTGAGGTCTGATACTACTAAGCTGATTTGGAACGAAAAAAAAGAATTATAAAGTAGCAGCTATTAGTAGAAGAATTTTTTATATTGTTTTGTCTAAGCTGGTGCAAAAAGCTATTGGTCATTGCTCAAATGACATGAGACAAGTTTATGGAAAGGGCTAAGAGATAATATGTCCAAACTAAGTATGAGAGAATATATATATATATATATAGAGAGAGAGAGAGAGAGAGAGAGAGAGAGAGAGAGGGCTTCCTTACTTTAAGAATTTGAGGACTAATACAATTTTAAACAGTATATAACATAATTTAGTGATATCAACCATTGAAGCTTTAGATTCTTATGCAAGAAGTGTGTTTACAAAAAATCAACCAAATCCATAATCATTTAGTCATTCAAATTAGTGTAAAAAAATGTAGACTGTTAGATATAAGATGCTCTTGCAAAATTAGGTCATCATCAGAGGGGTCTCCACTTTTGGGAGGGATTGGTTCCTGGTAGGTATTAGTTTAGCCTTGAACTTTGATTCTGCTGGTTTCGGAGGGCCTAGGGACTCTTCTTTGTAAGGTTCTTTTCTTCATCGAAAAAAAAAAACTTAGGTAACTGCTAAATCAAAGGACATGGGTCACATAATCATACAGCTAGGGAAGAGATTCCTCAATAAAACAAATTCTGAATGTGATTGCAGAATTGTAAACCTAATTAAAGTGTCAAGATTCTCATCTGGATAAGATGATCCAATTGTTAAACACTTAAACTCTAAGTCAGGTAGAGCCCCCCACCAAAGAATCCACACATATCCACAACTACAAGAAAACTACACCAACCACAATAATCTAGAATTTACTCTGCTAATTTGGAGGGTCTGTGGTTTGAGACTTGAAATTTAAGATGAAATCAATATATGTTACACTTTATTAGCAGTTGCTCTACAGTTCAGCTACCTAACACTTTGCTACTTGCTAGAATGATGACTCTGAAGTCTCTGCTGGTCCTCTGTAGTTTGTTGATTAACTAGCCGAACTAACAAGCTAGAGATTAAGGATTCACATCTCATTGTGATCGGAGGTGAAAGAAATCGGAAAAAAGGACCCACATGGATGATAATGCGGCCGGGCTTTCTTGTTTGCCAGACATTTTGCTTCTGTATAAGATCCATGAATTTAACAAATAAGGTATAACATATTAAACTTCATTGTGTTACATTGATGATCAACATCCTCTACATGTTAGCAGAAACAAAAAAGAAAAAGACACGTTCTTGCTTGCAAGAAGAGAAAACCAACAATGACGATATTAACATAACTTTAAAGAGGAGGATCAGACAAAAAAGAAGAAGATGAAGCTGCTATCTTTGTCTCTAGAGCTCCATCAGGTCAGAGAACCTCTTGGTTCTTGGTCGAGAGCCGTTTGAGAAACTCATAGGTAGTTATCATGGTGGTAGCTGAAATCGACATTGAAGCCCATCTCGGCCCCAACCCTCTGTAACAAGCCGTCCACCCTCCTTTAAACAAATTCCGAAGCGTCTGCGAAATGGTTGGCCCTCACCGCCCATAGTCATCCCCATCCAGAACCTGCAGCCTCGTCTTAACCGTGTCGAGTGGTATTGTGATCAAAGCCGACACACCTCCCGCCATGGCTGCACTGGCTCCCTGAACCGCCATTATAGTCTTGGAATCAGGCCTATAAGTATCAACCCCATTCTCATTACTCTTACAACAATAGCAACCAACTCCATTCCGCACCATCCTCTGCCAAACCGAGTAAGACGCCCACCAAACTGCATTGGATGGCGCATATGTCAAAATCGAAATCCCAAAACCTCTATACAATCCCCTCGCCCCATCCAGGTGAAGAATCTTCCTAAACGCATCATATCCGTTGTTATATTTACACAAAGATGGCCTAGCAAAACTTATCATTCGGATTCACACTGCCTTGCACCATCAGCCTTTGGCTCACCACATCAATGGGAGTCCACACAAGCTGCGCCGCCATTGCCGAGCTATCCCTGCTGCAGCATTGGCAATGGCGGCCGCAGTTGTATCCGAAAACCCTAATCTAACCGTGGCAGTCCCTACATTACTCTTTGTAATCTCTAGCGCCGCCATGTACAACCCTCTGGCCGGAATAGTACCCATCAAAGAAGTCCCAAATCCTCTATACAAAGCTCGAAAACCTTCGTTCCTCACCATCGAAAAAGCCATCTTCGTACAAGAGACTTGGGATTCAGCCACCTGTTGCCGGGTTTTCAACACCACAACAGGGTAAAGTGCCGCCGATACGCCGGAAAACAGAGCGGCTCCGATGAAGAAGAATTTGGATTTGTCGAGCATTTCCCAATCGATTTCAGCCGGAATATGAATCTCCTTCTTCGTCGTTGATTCTCCTTCCTCGGTGGCCCTCATATTCATCTTCAAATCGGCCAAAGTTTCCTCCTTTATAAAAAAAAAATGGAAAAACCTTCCCAAAGTTTCCTCCTTTCAAATCTGTAATCTGTTCCAATCTAAACTAACTGTACAGATAATTTACAAAACTTGAAATGAAATCTTATATATGATACAAAGATTAGACTTTTTTCTGTCGGTCATCGGAAACCGGAGACCTCGCCGGTGGAGGAAGCTGAGGGTGTGGTGTTGTGGTGTCTCACTAAAACAGAGACAGAGGAAGAGAAAATATAAAAGAGAGAGAGGAGAGTTTGGTTGGGAGAGAAATGTGGGAGACCGGAGTTTTAATTAAGGGACGAGGAAACCGACACGTGGAGGTTGTGGGATGGGGGATGGATCAAGGTTCGAAGGTTGTCCCCGTCCGTACGCGACTCCGAGGGACGCATGTCCGTGTGTGATGAAGCCTATCTATGGCTAATTGGCTATACCCTGTTTGTTCGGAAAGGAAAGGGAAGCTAGGGAAATCTCAAAGAGAGGAATTACCTTTTTCCTTCAAACAAAAGTCATTCGCGGTAAATGTTTGAAATTCAATTATTATAGTTTTTTTTTTGAAATGCCGACAAATATATTGATAATGTGATTGTGATACACAGTTCCACCGGATTATCCGACCCGATAAATTAAAATTTCATAACTAATTGAGAAATTAGGTTTATCCATTAACTTCACAATAACAGCACGACGCCATTCCAGATTCAACTTAACATGCACCTTCTCAGAAAACGTAACATTCTTACCATGAAGCCCCATCGAGAATGACACATCCTCCTTCGAGGCCTCAAAATCCTCCACCATGATATCATGGTACTTCGACATAGGACTTCTCAACGCAGTAGCATAACTACCAGATCTACCCATCGTAGGTAGAGAGACATCAGAAACAATAGAAGCAACATTCAAATTCGCCAGCTCAGAAACGAGATCCAACTCCGTAGGAACACATTTTCTTTGCATATCAACAGAGGAATCCCCAGAGGAATCCCCTCTACCACTTCTCTTAGGAAAGGCGGAGAAGACAAAAGTTGCCGGAGCGATGCCACCAGTACATTCAAATCCGGCGGAGAATCAAAGAAATTCGTACAAAAAAGGCCTAATGAAGTAGTGAGTTTCGGAACGGATAGTTTCAAAGGAAAAAGTCCCAGCGCATGAGGCGCATTCTATCTTTCACTCACATAAAAGAATTTTTGTTTTTCAGTTTTTTACGTAGCATAATTTATGTGTACTTTATAGTATGCAGAGGGTCTCTCGATTGGAAACATGCTGGGGATTTTTCTCATTGATAATAAGTCTGTAAATGTAACTGTTACAATGTCAGTACAAGTAGTTCTGTCCATCTACAATTCCCAGCAAGAGTGCCAGTGACCACTTCACAGTATCAAGTTCACAATCGCGTCGCGTTTTTCAGTCTCTTCTCTGCTGCATGAGCTCAAACCACTGCAATGAACAAAGTAAAGGGATTGTCAGACAATAGCGACATAGTATGGGCAAGTAGAATATGCCATGAGATTATCTTATTATGCCTTACCTGTCTCAGTAGATCAGCAAGAGTCCTGGGAAGTGCTTCGATATTCCGTAGTACAATGTAGTATGGAAAGGGGAAAGACTCCATGTACTTGGTGAATTTGACCTTGTCACCCTCGAAACATGTTTCTTGGAGGTCTAGGATGGAGTCCTGTGGGTTATCGAGAAGCAAAAACGCAATCATGCGGTTATTAGCTACGGCATCCCTCACACAACGTTTCAGTCTCTCCCTCTCATGGAAACGGCCATCGGCAATTATCAAAACAAGCTGTTGTAGTGGATTCCGTCCAGATGGGAGTCTCGCTCTTGCGGCTGCCGTATCTAGCTTGTTGTTCAGAAACTTCAACAGATCAACGACTGGTTCATCAAGAATAGTATTTTCTTGCTTGAATGACAAATTAGAAATCATCTTAACACCAGCCTCTCCGGTAAAAGGCTGATCAAAGTCGTGCAGCAATCTTATGTTGCCCTTCTTCCCATAGCTTGCAACAGCAAGACTCCCCATTTCCAGTTGCGCCATAGCACGACAAACTGTCACCAGAGCTTCAATAGCAACATCGCCACAGCTACTCTCTGACATACTGCTGGAATCATCAACAGCAATGACGACTTGATAATCACGTTTGTTAGGACGGGTCCGTCTCAGCCATATTTTATCTTTCTGGTACTCACTTGCTATGTAGGGAATCACCTATCAAATAGATATAACATCACAATCAGAAAACTGTTCAAAAAAAATTCTTGTTAACAGAGAAGGGATGGCATTTACCTTTTTCATGTTTATACGTTTCCCAGTCTTATAATCTCCTTCAAGCTTGCTAGCCATTGTAGGCTCCATGACTAGACGCAATTGTTCAGCCAACTCTTGGGACAATCTTGTTGTAGTCCTCTCATACCTATTCCAGAGAGCAGTAGCATTGCTTGTAACTTCATAAGACAACTCCTCAGGATCCTGTGCTTTACCAAAGTCATCGTCATGTACAGAAAGTTTACCGAGCTGATGTATGTCATCACTCAGATATGACTTTTTGACAGAAACCATATCCACGACCATGCTTTCAGAATTACCATCAACATGATTACGCTGAGAAACCTCATCAGGCAACTTCTCTATACCAGGAACATGCATTTGATCTTGTACCTTATTCTCAAGAATTGAGTCACGGCTCCTGTTAGGGTGCATATCATTTCTTAGCTTCTCAGTTTCCATCTCAACGACATCATCTTTCTGCATTGAAATACCATCCTCAGTTGTCTTATTGCTATTGGCAGTTTTGTCATTTTGCTCTGCTGTTGCAGGTCCCAAAGCCTGAGCTGTCCCCTTTTCGTACTCAGAAACATATCCAAACTCATCAGCATTTTCATTCTCAATATCAGTTTCCGCATCTACATCTCCCTCCTGAAGATCGACAGACACTCTAACCCTTTCCTCCCATTCCCTCAGTGCATCCCCAATACTACGATAAGGATTTGGTTGACTTTTACAAACAGATGACGTGTCCTTCTTAGGCAATTGACCTTTTGGCTGCTCACCAGCATTTCGGCCATTATTTGATGACTCAGAGGTCATCATATCCATGTCGGAGTTATTCGAAGGTAAACCACTGATAGGTGTTGGCTCATCATCAACTTCATTGCTATTTGCCCAAATTGACTCTGGTGCTATATCCCCTGCATCTGATGCCTTTGAGTCACCCTTTGGCTGTGCCGCAGATTTTTCATTACGAACATTACCGCTGATGGAGTCGGATAGTCCAGATTCGAACACATCTTTCCTCAGTCCAGAATTCACCTGAGCATTGTCTTCCTTATCCCCGTCATCTCTTTCAGAGGTTGCATCTGTTTCATCTTCCATTGCCTCCGGCTCTACCGAGGTTCCATCAGTTGGACATTCAAGTTCGTCTTCACCCATAGCATCCTCATCATGTTCATCAGGCAATTGAGGATCATCCACCTCCATATCTTTAGGAAGATCATCAGAATTTTCAGGATTTAATTCCTTGCTGTCCATATCTGCTTGTTTATCCTGGTTCATGTCATTTCCATTCTCCGTATCAGGAAGGTCATCTTGGCTGCCAGCCTCACCATTTTGTTCGTCTTCATCATTATCAATCTCTCCTAGTTCACCTAGTTCATCAGTGGCATCAGAATCCCCCTTTGCTCTGAGCTCCCTAGAGCTTTTATCTTCATCAAGAACTGAGCTCCCGGGTTCATACTTCTCATTTGAATTATTGGGATTTTCATCTTCATCCTTATTCCCCTGTTTTTCATCAACCAGTGCACCGTGCTCTCCAGTCTTCCCCTCTTCATTATCCAACTTATCACCATCATCATCATTATCATCATCGTTTGGATTAGTATCTTCTTCATCATCTTCACTGAGACTAAATTTATCACCCCCAAAATCCTCCTCCATCTCAACACCTTTATCATTTTTACTTGGCTCTTCACCTAGGGCATCTTGTTCCTCGCTGGGCTGCTGAAAGTGAAAAAGCAAACAAATGAAGTCTGGCGGCAAACCACCTAAAACTGGTTAAAGTATATTAAGAGCTCTAAAATACCTTCTCTGGTGGCTTATTCAACTGATCTTCATCAGTAATCTGATCACTGACATCATTCCGCCCTACACCTTCCCCCATCCCTGTTCCATTTTGTTCTTGAGAAACATCATGAGTAGCATCATCTCCATGGTCATCGTGAGAGATTGCAGGACCATTCGAAGATAATGCTAAAAGATTTGCAAGTATATGAGTTGTTAAAGATACCTGCAGACACGCATACATAATTAAGATGAGAACTACATGACATGACTTAGTTTATCAATAGCTACAAGCTTACATATGAAAAAAAATAGAATACTACCATTCCATATAACTGGGATTACAACAAAGAGATAGCTATATCACTCTCACAGCTGAATTAGACATATACACAAGATGAAGATGCAGGCAAGACCAACTTACAGTTTTCCGTATAGCCAAAAGTTCTTCTAGCAGAGCATGACCAAATTCCAACAAAATCTCCAAACACGGGTGGAGTTCCTTAAAATCAGCTTCGATGCGGACAAGTAGGCTGCTAGAATCAGCACCACAATGATTCACCATTTTTTCCTGAAGATAGCATGTAAGATGATTTATTGACTATTTCTTCATAAGTAGTATATGAACAAATGAATCGTTTCACACAAAAAAGTGATGCATAAACAACTGAAAATGAGATAAAACTCACCGCAGAAAACATTGTTTTAAGAAGCTTATCGCATAACTGGTCCAAGCTCATATTCTCAACAAATACGTTGAAAATTGTTTCCCAGCTGGTAATTTTCCCAGAATACTTGTCCGGTTGAACCTGGTCAATACTCGGGGAACACAATTTCTGCATTGCTCCTTCAATATGTTCAAATGTAATTTTGAGGGCTTGCTGATATGCAGCTTCCGTTTTAAGGCAAACGTCTATATCATCTGCGCCACTTGAATCCCTTTTCGTGTCCATCACTGAATTAAATACACCTTCCAACAATTTTACCTGAATAAACAACAAAGATGTCGAGTGTCACTCCTAATACAACTCTGCTCTTACAAGTGTGTAATACAAATTAAGATCATTATTAGAGAGAAACAAATTCGAAAATACCTTATCAATCATCTCCAAAAGATGACACAGCATAACATCTTTGACAGAGCTTTTCACATCTTGTTCATGGGAAGCAAGAAGATGAGCTCTAAACTGCTTTATAACCTCAAAATTTTCCAAGACCAATTTTTCCATATTCTTTGATGTAATGAAGGATTGTGAAGGACGAACTATTCTCTCTGGGCCAAGCAGGTAATCGTTCAAGGATTCCTATCAGAGTTGTGCAAAAAATCTGTGTCAAAACTTACAAGGTTTAAAGCTTAATTCAAGAGCACACAAGGATCGGAAAACAGATACCTTTGACTTCTGCAGCTGTGGAATAAATTTCTCGACAGAAGCAAGAAACTCATTTGCTTCATTCTTGATAGAATGACAATTGCTTAAATGGGTGCTCTCAAATATCTTCAGCAACAAGACCTCATCACACGTCATATCATATAAACTATCAAACAGTTGCTGCAACGTGAAAATATTTGTCACCGTACAATTATGCATATAGTCAAGACAAATTTAACAAATGGAGACTGAAATTCTGTGTAGAGAATTTACCTTCTGCTGCCACATACATTTGAAGCTGGCATGTTGATTGTGACCGATAGAGAACTTTCTAATATTTTCCTCATCCAACTCAATGCATTTCTCAAAAGTAGTAATGCATTCTTTCAAATGCCTTACATGCTCCGCAAATTTATTAGCAGCTCTGTGTTGATCTTGTTGTATTTTGATAAACTGCTGCAGATAAGGATCTGGCATGCCAACCTGCATTGCGTTTAACAATAAAATAACAAGCTTCAGGAGAAGAAAATCGAGCCCCACTTTTGAAATCTGGTATTTATTACCTGTTGGTGAGTGAGAAGAACAGACTCGACACTCGTGAAGTAATATGCATTAGCCAGTCTCCACTCGGTAACTAAATTGTGAGGGGAAGATCTACGGTTGCTTGGACGAGCTGTATCAGAGAAGCCATGGGGGAGTCTACTATGAGTTAGCAGTAGATGCTGAACGTCGAAGGATGGCTCAATGAACCACCATGATTTAACTTGATCCTATCAGATGGCAAGTAGCAACAAAGAAAGCAATTAGCACCCATTGTTAGGCAACAGTCAAATCAAATCTAGTATTTGAAACTCATACCTCAGTAAATATGTCTCTAGATAAACCACTGCTTTTTAAAAGATTTAGAAGGTCGGAAAAAGCCCGCCCTTTCTTTTGACTCTTGTTTGCATCCTTCGAGAGCTCACAACAATCCATTGCCTTTCTAATTATGTTTTGAAGTGTGTCCCACACAGCACTCCATTTCTCTGGAGTTCTCGTAGCGTCTGAGCAAGTTTTTCAGTTGATAAGATTATATATATGCAAAAAAGACCAATGCAAAGAAAACAAAAAACTGGAAAGACTTGCAGCACCTTCAGATTCTGAATGTCCACATTCAACTGATGTATCAAGCTGTAATTTGGGCAGCGCAGAGTCTACTTTCTTGAGCCATTCAGTGTACCACATACACCTAGTACATAGTAATTTATAATCATGCCAAAGTTCTAGATTTTAACGGCATAATCTTTGAAATAAAAACCAAGGATAATTAAACGACACTTACTTGTCTTTATCATTAAGTACTGTCCAATCAAATGCAGCATCCATCATCCTTAATTTCTTGTTCACATTATCAATTACGGAATTCTGACCTTGATGAGACTGAGTTTCAGCTCCTGTAGCTGCATCTTGCTCAATGAAGACAATCACAGGTTGCTCCAGCATAACCTATTCCCAATAAGCCAACAGGGCAGATCATTACGATTGATCCATGCATGTCACTAGGGACTATTGTCTCCTCCATACCGAGAATAAGGATAATGATTAATGACTACCAACTTGCCAACTTGACAACACATTCACAATTACAAAAAAAAAAAACAATGAAAATTTCTATTTAATTTCATGTTTACATATGACTTCATAAATCATATTTAACATTTGGCACCATAAGTAATTTTATTAAACCATTGGTAAACAGAAACAACATGACCACTGAAGCCTTGCTAAAGAGGATAAATGATATTACATATGAATAAGTATGTCACCAGTTTAGCACTGAGAAAGCTCTGCCTGAATCACCAGTTAGGAGTCCGCTTATTGTATTAATTTTTAGTTATTTAAGAAATAGATTGTGTACTTACTGTGTACTCCCGTATAATCTTCCGGAGCTTCTGCCTTTTTGCTTTGGAGTTTTCAACGGATAAAGAACTCTCACGATCTTGCCATTTACATGGCCTGAGAAGATCTTTAAGCTTCTTCTCAATAAGACTTCTACCAGATTCCATGTGCACGAGGATTCTAAAATGAAAAAATTAAATATCAAGAGAGAGAGAGAGAGAGAGAGAGAGAGAGAGAGAGAGCACATCGATTTTTTTAAGTACTCACTTTGGTAAGAATTGCACATAGTACCCAAAAGCATTGTACAAGATCTCTTCATTTTCCTTCTCACAATAACTGCAGAAGTTACTACCGGTTAGTTCAGCAACCGTATAATTGTTTTGAGGCAAGGGAGCCTACTAATGTCTAATAGTAATTAAACACCACAGAATTTTTAATGGATACTAGTGTTAAAATCAGACCTTGAATAAACTTCCAGGCATACACCAGCTTTTATTTGGCCAAGGAATGCAAAAAGAAGTTGAAGTCTTGTTCTAAATTCACCAATGCTGGATGTGCGAATGAAATCCTCCACACTGTAAAATTAAATGTGTCACACAACTACGAGTACCATTTAAAAAAATTGCATAAAAGGCTTAATTATAATCTACTATAAAGGCTACTCCCGACATGCCTTTGGATAGTAGATAGTTTACAGGCAGCAACATCAGGAGAAGCTCGCCGCCGTAGAACAGAACAGAGAGGAAACCACAACTGCAAACGAATTACAATAAACTATCAAATTTGGTCAAAATTCATTCATAATATAATATTATTAAAAAAATGCTTAGTTCCTTGACTGCATCTAGGTCAAGAAAACACATTTTGCAATGGCAAATCAAAAATGACCAATATAATTTAATTTACTCTTTCTTTTCTCTATTAAAATGAAATTTGAACAATAATTGACAATTGGTTCCACACACTCATTGACCAACAACGAAACAAAGAAGACCGTAATACATCATTTTGTACAAGAGTAACATGAATATACAGTTTATTGTGTGACCAGTCCATTCATCTCATTGCCAGAGACTAGGCATTGCCTAGTTGCTGATTTACCTTTTGAGCATTTAGCTCATATTGATCCTGAACTTCATCGAGCAATGCAGGCCATGACTCAAACTCCAACAACCTCCACTCGTACACCAGATCTTTAATGGGTTCCACTTGATCTATAAGCATACAAGGGAAACATAGAACATGACACACCAAATCCAAATATGAAAAAAAAAATTGCTTATTGAGTGAGAAATAGTACCTTTGAAAGAGAATTTTGATCCATCCTCTAATGATTCAAGACATCTCAACAGAAACTGCAATCCTGAAAGAGCCTTTACAGAAAAAAGAAAATAATAAATAAATAAATAATTGAATAAGTTCCACTTTTTGTATCAGATAATTGAGTATCACATAAGATAAATAGGAGAATAGGAGTACCAATACCTTAGCTAGGGAGGTGCGCAATGGAATATTCAAAAGCATGTCACTTATTTCCAATATTTTCTGAAGCTGTGGATGATCTTCATATACATTTAATAAGGAAAGAATTCGCTCCTGAAGAGGAGCAAGTTTTTTCACCATTTCATACATCTTTGTGGCATTTGGATCCTACAAAATGGATGGAATCGCACAACAATATATCAACATATGATATGCCTGAAGTTTTTCCAAATTACAACCGAAATGTATCCCAGACCTTGTAGAAATTATGTCTCAAGGATTTGAGAGATGAATTGAATATATGCTCATGCTCCAAACAAATACGAAACAAATTCTCTGGTACCAGGTCAGCATCCAAACTGGCCAGAAATGAACACCCCAAACCTGGAAACAGAAAAAAGTAAGCACATACAAGCAATAGGTATAATAACATCATCTGAAAAAGTGCCTTAGATGGTATACCTTTAAGCATCCCTAATCCCAGTGTATGTGAAGCAGAGAATGATCGCACTCTATCTGAATCATTAATGCAACAATTACCCGGCTGCAAGAAGGAAAATGTTAGGATATAGATCAACATAAACAAAGAGGAGTCAAGAAATCATTTTATTAGTCTCGCATTATGTATATTGAAGACAGATCAAAGGACCACAAATGCACTATTTTACTGCACAAAAAAACAGTCAAGTTAAATAAACATCCTCAGTGAAATTAAGGGTCCACCTTTTACTTTCTCTTCTCCTGTTTGGGAACGGAGACACATTTTAATTAATTAAATATAAACCATAGTAGAAAAAAGTGGACAAAAGTGTACATGAGAAAAACGAGACAGATGGAACGATGCAAATGCCCAGCTGCCTCTAAGATAGGCTAGCCAAAGATCACTACACTACAAGGAGTTCCATTATAAAAGAGAGATGAATCTCTTAGAACCCAATAAATCGAGGACCAACAAGATGCCTAGAACTTACTCTCTCCCAAAGCAATTCAATCTAGATAAACAGGCTACCGAGATCCGTTGAACAAAAGCATTAGGATCTGCACTTAGCAAATAAGTCCTCGTTTCCCGTCCGCTTTAACTAATCCACTCTCTAAATAACTTACTAATCCACTCACCAAATCATGATATACTCCTATAATAATTATTCTGTTAGTGAAATATGGATCCTTAATAAAGACATATAACTCACAATTACATAAATGAATAGTGCAAATATAAGGAAACAATAAAATAGAACCACGAACACATTATGCTGCATAGGACAACTCGTCAGTACTAAATGAAGTAAATGTCCATATAATTTCACCAACTTCTTACCGCTGTATCAAGATTACTTGTGCCAAATAAGTGATTGTGAGTGTCAACAATGTCTTTCACACTAGCATCCTCCATATGATTCAGTTCGTCCTCTGAGTTCTCTTGTTCCTTTGAAACTTCCTCCTGAAGTTTATTTTGAGACGAGAAGGAAAAGGGAACAAATAAGACAAATGTACTGAGGAGGCAGGACATAGTAATATAAATGTAAACTTTCTACCTCTTCAGAAAGAAAACTCTTCCATTCCGTAAAGTTTTCATTGGCAAACGATTTCTCAAGAGATGATATATCAACTTCAATTATACTCTCAAGTTTAAATGCACGAGCCCTGAACTTGTATTGCTGAGAAGCATAGTCTTGTTTGGCTTTCACTTGAATCTTTGTACTCATCCAGTGGTTTGCAGATTCACTAAATATTTTATCCAAGAGCTGATGGAGAACAGACAATGCAATATTAGATGCCAGTAACTCCAAAAGTAATGAAGAGGCCAAGCAGGGGGAATAGAGGGTGGGGAATAAAAGCAGACCTTAAAAGATTCACAATCAATCAGTCGGGCGTTGATAACAGAATGTGCAACACGGACAAGGAGATTTCGATAAAGAGCGTCTCTAAGTTGAGCACCAGAGACCTGTTCCAAATAGGGATATAGACTTAGAATACAAACTTATAGTGCTGATAATCATGCTACATAAAAAATAGAGGAAGAAAAAGACAACAAACAAAATCAACCAATTGCCGCAACATATAACATAAAAAAAACATACTAGTTTATCAAACCCAATGTCACTTGAAAAGGTCAGCAACTTCTCCAGAAGACTTGTATCCTCAGCAGTGAAGGCTGTAGGAATTTCCAACTCAAAAGTAGGACAATCACTAGAACTGGTGTTTAAGTTGACAGAAATAGTCTTGGAAGTAGCTACCCTGGGGAACCTCATAAATGAATGAATAGATCCCTGCAAGAAGTTCCAATCAGATTATTAAGAGCTACATGACAACTAAGCTAAGCAAGATATTGGCTAAAGAAATCAAGAAGTACCATAATCGTATATTTATTGTCCAGCTGAACTCTGTTCAGAATTCTCTTTTGCATTACGCTTGTCAGAATTAGCGACAAGCCCAGTTTCATTTCATACAATGCAACCAGAATGGGTTGAACAAAGTCATTGTACTGAACGTACTTATCAGATAACAGTTGTTCAATAAAACCAGCTGCCATTTCCTGGAACAATATAGCAAGCATACAACATAGGTTATTAGAAAACAGTACTTCTACTTAAGTTTATAAAGAACGACTATTTTACATTTAATCACAAGGCAAGCATAATTGTACCTGCCAATTGGAGCCTTGATCAAGAATCTGTTGTAAATTCATGGCTTCAAAGGTACTGGGGGAAACCTTTGAAGATGATATGTGCTCCCATAACGTATCAGATGTAACTAGTTTAAAAAACACATCAGAGGTGACACGTTCAAGAAATTTATCACATTCATCTTTTAAACCCTTAAATATCCGAAAGTCGGAGCGGAAGATGATCTACACAACAGAAAAAAAAAATATTACCATCAGCAGCATACAATTACTGAAATGTTAAATCAAATTGGGCAGTGTTTCTATTGCTTACTTCAAAGTCATCCAGTAATTTAAAAAAAAAACAATTAGCATTATTGACACAGGTTGCAACTAGTTAACAAGCAATTAACATTCAAGACTAAAAAACAAAAACAAAAATCTAAGCCAACAAGCTAATAATAATCAATGTCATTCTTCCAAAGCTAGCAAAATTTGTGAGATCTACATACAGAAAAACATAAAGTTGACCAACTCTTAGCTTGATCTCAAACTTCTTCCAACCCAACCCATTCGTAGATTCTAAACATCTCCTTAATCGAAAGAACCCAAAAAACTGAACTCCACGAAGTTGTACCCTTTCTCTTGATTCCAATGCTCTTGCACATTAAAAACAATTTACAAGGATTATACTCCTGAAAATTATCTTAAGATACCATGTGTGAAACCAAAGAATAATGAAAGACGATGTCATAGATAATCTGAAATGAAGAAATTAGGCTGCGGATACAGTTATTGTATACAAGAATTTGTTTTGACCTTTCTCTGCAGCCTTCTCTGCTCCACTTCAAGTTTCTTCATTGTTTCCAGCCTTTTTTCATCAGAATCTCTGTCAGCAATTTTCCCAGCTAAATACTCACATCTTTGTCGCACCTACCAAAAACATCATGGACCCTTTACTTTCTATATATGAGGAAATATCATAACTGAATTAAAATTTGAATTCATTTTAACATGCAACAGACATCTTCAAACACTACTAAAGCTGCGTGTGCATTTACGTCACAACAAACACATGCAAAAAGGGATACTAAAAGCATTCAAGTCGGGAAAGCAATTGTAGGAAACTTGGGTTATGCACAATGAAAAGAACAGAGAATACGGACACGAAAACCAACCTGAATTTCAAGTTTAAGCAGAGAGATCCGTTCTGCTATTTGTGAATGCTTATAATAGTATTTCATGGCAGGATCCATATCATCACAGCTAAGCAATAGTCTAAAACGTAGTATCCCAAGCCGCAACCAAGCACAACCGTTGCCAAATTCTGGAGATAAACAGTGAATAATCAAGTCAACTTAAATATAGATGGATGAAACCAAAGGAAACATAAAATCTAAGAAAGAAAAAATACCTTTAGATAAGCAATGAGGATACAGGTTACGAAGCAGTGGCTTGATAAACTCCTCCACAGACTCTTTCAGACCATGGTGACTTGATTGTAAAATAAGAGATCCAACATGCTCGATAAACCTTTCCATTGACTCTTTCATCTCATTGTCTCTCGAGTTTGAAGGAAGAGATTCCACAAGAATGTTTCCTCTCTATTACAAAAAGAAAGCGTAGATTCCAGTCAATATTTTTTCTAACCTAGGGTTTAAGGTTTAGGATAGGAACCAAGTAATAGAATCTCCAGACTCGGCTCACATCAGAGGGTGTACTTCTTAAGCAGTAGAGCATAGGGAGGGCAAAAACCAGGGTGATATATCATTTACAGTATTCCAAATTATCAACAAGATGAAAACAGAATATGAACAAATTTACAAGCATCTACCAATGCATAGATCAAGTAGTCTTCACTTAGTGAGTTGAACAACATACCTCTAATACAGACTTAATTTCAGCAAAGTGGTCCGCATTAAAAGATTTCTGATGCGTATATAATATCTGCCAGGGACCGGAAGGAAATTTAGATATAAGACATTCGATTTGTTAGTGCAGTTAAAGAGAGTATTATACAAATAAACTGATACAATACACAACAGACGCTGAAGTCAGTCTACCTGCTGGAACAAAGTGCGGGCAGCAGATAGTAGAAAAGCAGGTAATTTGGCTCCAGGGAGAGAGATGTGCCAAAGATTAGACGATGCAACTCTAAGCTTTAGAGAACCTGCGAAATAGTCCTTTATAGCAGAGGTGCTGCTTTGCCTATATTGGACACCAAACAGAGTTATGAAATGTAAATATACATATATATCCACCATTATAAACACCAATCTTGCCTTATAATATACAGTAGAAATAATATGAAGATCCATGTCTTCAAACTTCATTCTAATTACAATATTTGACAAACACGAAATTTGTTGAGCCTATGATGTTTAAGAATAACGTAAACAGCTTCTCTTCACCTAGACTTTAACTGGCAACCACTAGATACTACGGATGCAATTTACAAATTAGCTGTCAACCAAATGCCAAAATAATATTTTTTAGGCGTATGTTGGATCAACATTCATACATGGAATACTGTATGCAGGTGGAATGGATAATCAGTAAGATAATCTACCTAACCAGTTACAATAGAAACAATTATACATCCTTTTTCTTGTATCCATTTCTAATGATCTGGGATAATCAGTAATCCTGAAAAGAGATGTAAGCATCTTACAATATCTGGAGGACTGTTGCTGTTGCCACTGGCTGAAGGAGCACTTCAGGTACAGGAATATTATTATCATCAGTCCTCGACAAAACCTGTGTACGTTGAAGGACCATAGAACATGAAGTCAATCACTGATAATTTCTTTTTATGCAACATGTATGATAATAGATGTACCTTCACTGAATCAGGGCAATAGATCCACAAAGATTGATGCCACCTAAACCACATTTCGAGCAGAAAACTGGCCATTTTAACATTTGCTGCGACACGAGGAAATATGTAAGGGTACAGATGCCAGCACAGGTGAAACAACTTAACAAATAATTCATTTACCTGCATCCACCAAATCCCACATCTCCACAACCCATAAAATCTTTTGATGTGGCAAAAACATTTGAGGAGGTCTTGATGAGATGTCCAACGAGAAATCCAATGCATACTTAACATGGCCAGATACTTTGGCTAAATCCTGTCATGTACACACAAGTAGGATGTAGTCAGCAAAAAAGATGGTCAACCTCTTTGGGTTCAAAAGGCAGTTGAGTTGAAAGATAAATTTGAAATACAGAAACTGAAATAGGTATCCCCTTCATGATAAGTACGTAATTGATATAGATAAAAATGAAATTATCATTTTCCTAGATAACAACTTTGAGTTCAAAAAGCAGTATAGTTAAACGAGAAACTTGGAAATCCACCGACAGAAGTTTGAAAAGAAAATCCCCAAACTTATGGTGTCCGAAATTAATATATTGACCCTTCAGAACCAGTAAAAAGATAACATGTACTTGAAAGAAGCCTGAGAGGGGTAAGCGACATTCAACCGATCAATTAGAAGTCAGAACTTGAAACCTCATACATACGCTGGTTATGGACATATCACATATATACTAACAGAGTACAACAGTATAGATGATCTTACTTGCTGCATTATTTTGGGATCAATTAAAAGGACACGCGATAACTCCAGAAGCAGGTTCATATCTAAGGCAAAACTGGTACTGTCAACTAGTGGTGAAGTGTCCCGCCAAGTTTCATACCCAGGTGTGTGGCCTAAAGCCTCAGCAGAATATGAACAACAAACAGATAGACTTGATCCAGAAAAAAGCTTCTTAGATGATGAAATCTCCTTCAATTTGATACTTTTCTTTTCAAACATTTGCAGAAGCTTCTGCAGAGGAAAAAAATATGATGAAGCATTATGGTTTTTTTACTTTTACTGATAAGAAATAATGAAGATATGAGAATCAACAAACGAAGATCTGACCTGATATATTTTTTCATCCTCATCAGAATCAGATTCACCAGTCATGCAAGATGAGATGGAAATACCTAGATGAATAACAAATGTTATTTGGAAATTACGATGGTACATCAATGAAGATATCACAGAAGTATATGAACCTACCTTGCAGAACAAGGGACCGCATATCCGAACAAACAAAGCCAATAGGGTCACCAACTGTAAGTGCAAACATTGATGATAATAGGTTAATTCAACTAAAATTAGGATATTATAAAATTACCATTGACCAATAATTAGGATATTATAAAATTACCAGTGACCAATAATTTCTTTGTTGTCGGCCAAACCGACTCGCAAAGTTTAAAAATCTGGAGCTGTTTTGCAAATACTTTAGCAGAACGCGGCAACAGAGGGTGACCACCATAAGCCCACAACAAAGACTTCTCTGAATGAATTCTCCATGAACAGATCCTTTCCAGATTCTTGCTCTCTTTCTATAGGAAACAACACAAATAGAATAAAGCCCAAAGAAAATTACAGAAAAATAAAGCAGAACATTTATTCAACCTACCAGCAGAGTATCTACTGCTTCTGGACAGGAAACCTTCAGTTTGGTAGCACGCTTCAGTACCATATGCCAACAAATTAGTGAAAGCTCAATTTCAGATGACTTGAGACTATCCCAAAATGAAATGTGATCTTCAAGAAGGTTAGTGTACATAGCAATAAGTGCACCAAAAGAAGGAGACTCGATGAGAGATGAATCTAGGAACTTGCTCAAATATTGCTCCTCCAACTTCCGCAAATATTTTAACACTTCTTGAAAAGGACTAGCTTTCTCACATATGTAGCTGTCCTCGGAGTTCCACTGTTGATAACTAGCCTTAAGCGGCATTATACAGCACATAGCATTGTAGAGAAACTTGATAGAACTATCATTTGATTCAGCCACATCAACTAAACCAGAAGATAGCATTGGCACTAGATGCTTTTTTCGGTCCACGTGGGAAAGAGATGTAAGCTCACGGTAATGACAGGAAACAAATTTCCATATCTTATGCTCCGTGGTGAGTGTAATTGACTTCACCAGAGAATCAAAGAATTCACAGAAGGGCTGCAACTGAGAATGAAACCACTTAAAATACAGAAGATAAAGTTTGAGATCACTTTCAGTAGTTTGTTCAAAGGTCCAGTTGGCAGCAAAAATTAACTTCTTCTCCACCCTTGCCAGTCCCTTGCCAACTTTGGCATTGTCCGTGGGTGTTAATGTAACACCAGGGCAAGCCTTATGAATCGAAGTTTCATTTAAAATGTCCATACCCATCAAGATGGACCCCGCAAATCCACAAGCAGGTGAACTTTGGTATATAGAGCACCTATTCCTGGCTAGTTGTAAATTATATGCTGCATACTTTGCCCCCAGATATTCTATGTACATGCAGTTATTCATCACCGAAGTTTCTTTCGAGTGCCACACAAGATCCCTGAGCTTCAGAGATATTGGCCATCCACCAGGCAAACGTGGAGGCTGTGACGAACCAGACTCGCATAACTCAGCCACGGACAAATATGTATCTTTCACGTGGCTGATAACATTTCCGCCAACAGCCTCACCAAATGAACTAAGATATATATGCTCCCAACTTGTTTGTAGGCTCCACAAAGGCTGGCTGCCAGTTCTGAGAAGTTGTTGAAACAACTGAACCCAGCGTGAAAGTTCAAGATATGTGATAGAAATGTTGAATCGTAGTCCTTCCTTTTTAGCATGTATATGTGACTTGGACATTGAAAAGACCAGTTTAGCAAAGGGAATACCTGATTGAACAAGAAATCTTTTCACATCATTCAGTTCAACTTTTTCACAATTTGTCATATTTTCATTCATAAGCCAATATGGCGGCATCACAAATATTTCAACTCCTCTGTTCCTCATTGCGCGGGATACTTCACCAAAGTTTGGATTTACTGTGAGGAAGACTCGAAAATTAGAATGTGGTCTAACTACAACTGGCCTTCCATCAATGACCCCACACTCATTAACTGTAATGGACCCAGATGGTTCTACCAATGAGTTGATCCTATCAAGTACCTATGTAGAAAAATGATAACGATGTAACCACTAACAAGATGAGTGAACATTGATTAATAGGTGAATCTAATTCAACATAAACAACATATCGTCAGGAGGAAAAGAAAAACAACAAAGCAGAACTTACCGAGGGATTACAACAATTTGCATTCTCTAGAACAATCCACTCCCCATGCTCTACAGCCTTAATTAGTACTCCTGTCACCCATTCAAACTTTGCTGAAGATCGCCCTGGAGAAAGATCTCTCTCATATCCTTCTTGCAACTTCAATATTGTCTTCATGACTTTACTGAGTTCTTTACTTGACCAACTTACAGATGAGTTATTGTTCTCCAAGACGAGCTCTAAATGTTTGATTATCTTCACTAACCGAGTTAGAATACTTGAAAATTTCTCTCTATCCTCCACACGAGTGGATGTGAAACAAGACGCAGAACCATCATCTATGGTCGATAATAAAGAAAACCAGCTAGATACAGAACCTTCATTTGTGCTCGATAAAAAAGCTTTATTTGAGGACTCTAGTTGCAAACTGCAGAACTCATTTACCCAGAACTTAACCTGAGTAATAACTGAATGAAAGTTCCGGAAGGCATCGTATTGCTCAAAGCATCCAAGCAATTCAGAAATGTCGGTTCCAGATGAAAGATGTAATTCATTTAGCACGTTTCCAGAGAGCTGAGCCAATAACCTGATCAATGAGGTCTTACCAGACGAAGCTGGGCCAATCACAATACACATCCATTGATGCTCTACACAGCATGCAGCAGCTTCTAAGCTCTGACGAAGTCTCGGCAAAATCTGAAGCGAACTACTAGAAAGTGTAGGTGACTGATGGCAACTCCTCCTTACAGCAGTATTTCCAACATATAAGTACTGAGAATCAAGCTGAACCCGTGGATAAATATTTATATATGGCTTTATCTCAAAAACTTGCTCGTACAGCTGTAGAACTTTCCTCCGGTCTGATTCTGTACGCATCCTCTGAAGATAGACAACATCCAGAAAGCAATCATCTTTGGACTTTGAGGGTGCATCTGAGATTGAACACAACATATTAGAAACCAGCACCATTATATAAACTACAATTTACTCATATAAACATGGAAACAAGTGGTTCAAACCCTTTATAATTTGACAAGATCGAATCACATCTCGTAGATTAAACTCCCAAGGAGAACCATCCAGAGCAAACTTGCGCTGCATCATGGTATCTTCAAACATCCGTTTATTAAATGAAATCAACTTTGAGAGTAGAGATGTACAGATGGAAGGATAAAGTGAACTACAAATGAAAAGATAGTCATCATCAACCAACTCCTCCACATAAACCTGAAATAAATTGAAAGACACAAGTTATTTATTGAGTTATATGAGCAACAAATTCACAAGGTAAAATGAAAAACAATTACCTTAGTGAAACGGTTGAGAAAGGACTTTGGGAGGCCTTTTCTGCCACCACCTTGATGAGAAGGATTTTGACAAGCGAATATTCTAAATGATGATGGACACTTAAAAGTACACCCCAATTCTGGGATGAAGACCTCTGCTCGATGATCGAGAATAGCATTCAAACCCTGCCATCACCCATCATGAGCAATTATTAAGCAATAAAAAAATAACAAAAAAAATAATCACATGACGAAGGATGAGGAGCATGCCTCCAGTACAGACTGTGGTGCAAGATTGAGTTCATCAAGCAAAACCCAAGAACCTTCTTTCAAAGCCTGCAAGAGTTGCACATAAAAAAAATAAAAATGAGAATAATGAAATTCAAGTGAAAACCAGTATGACATTCGAATAGGTGTTTCACCTGCAGTAAGATCCCATCGGACCAAGCAAACTTCATTCCGTCATCGCTTTCAATTGGTAAATCTGATCCCAACAAGTCCATCATATCGGTCTGAACAGTGAGAGATCATCAGTTGCATATTAAAGGAAAGAGAGTATAGTATTAGATACCTGTACAACAGAGAATAGAGTCCATACCTGCTCAGATAAATTTATCCTTACTACTCTGTGACCAGAAAATTTTCCCAAGGCAACTACCAAACTGGTTTTCCCAACACCTGGACTACCTTCTAATAAAACTGGAAATGCATAATAATTGAGAATGTTAGAGAGGACGAAATGAACAAATAACAAACATTAAGACCAACAAAGACACTTGAATAGACACAAAATGCAGAATTACCAGGTTTTGGGAGCTGCATTGCACGTAGTACACGCAATGCATTTCTCTGGGTGGTAGGTGCCAATATCTCAAATCCTTCAGCATCGCGATCCTCGGATCCTATATACATCAAGTAGAACAACATGATTAGATTGAAGATCAAAAACATGAGGAAAATAAAGAACTCAAATGGAAGAGTATAAGTCCAGAACAAACAATAAATCGACCAGGAGGGAGGTGCAAATTTCCTTTCCATTATTCCCGCAACTTCTGTCAACAAATTCTGTAAGAAAAAAGAACTACCTTTTTCTATGTAGAATGGATGAACACCAAATATGTTGTCGCACTGCATGCTATCACTAGACAAATCACTTCCAGCTGTTTCCAGATCACCCCAACCAAAGTTTTGCATTGTATAAGCATGTTTATCTTCACTCTGTTTTACAAACATTGCATGGAAATTGGTGAAAAAACTACATATGTGAAGAAGAGATGAAGCAATCTTTCGTGGCATTTAATCAAAAGATTTAGGGAAGGGGAAGGGGAGTGTTACAAGAAAAAAGTGCACACCTTCAACTGCTCTAAGAGTTTTGATAGGCATTGCCCTCTTAGCTCTTCAACATTCTTTTTAGAAATCCCACTCCCTAAACTTAGTCCATCCAGCAGAACAAGGAATGCGCCATGAAGGAACGCACACAGAGGACCTAATGTGATTTCCGTTACATTGATAAAGTCAACCCAAGACAACAGATCTCTCACAGTAAGCATTCTCCCTAGCTTTAGATCATTGAACCACTTCCAAAAACCGAGCAAAGGATCCAATACACATGTTAGCTCCGGGGAGGAAAACCTCTTGGAAGCGATACTCCTCAGCTCAGCCATATCATCTACAGGAGGTACCCATATCTCTGTAAATCTATTGCGAAGAGCTGGAGACAATTCCCTCTTGCCAAAATCACCACCAGGATTCATTGTAGCAAGCAAAGAAAACCTTTCATGCGCAACAATTTCCTCCATATTAGCACCTCCCCTCTCAGCTAGAGAAAGAGTTCTCTCTGTCTCCAAGACACTGTTCAACCTTTCAAGTACGCTGTCATCCGCAAGAGAAATCTCATCCACAAGGAAGAGATCACCATCCCTCATTGCCTGGACAAGGGGTCCATCCTGCCACATAAAAGGCGTTTTCCACTCTTGGTGCATCTTTGAGAGCTTCACAATCATTTCTTCTAAAATCCTTCTATCTTGACTCGAGTCAGGAATGTCTTTGTGATCCTTACAGATCTTGTCTAGATAAGACAATAATACAGAGCCATGACCTATGTCTGAAGAAGGAATCTACAGAGAAGGAGACCATGAAAACATAAGAAACATACTAAACAAAGGAAAGAGAAAAACAACACATAAAGAAAACTCATTTCTTGGCTGGACCACAGATTTTGGAAGAGCCGTCACATATTTTATAAAATAGATGCATTTTCTACACTAAATAGATACAATAGGTCGTTACAATAAATGATAAGATTTTTCAAAACATACATGAATGCATATCCCATTTGTTTTAAATATCCTTTCAAAAAATGCGCCTTGAAATCAAGCACTTCGGAGTTTACTACATACTCCCTTTCAGCACTGTTGCTGGATTGGAAAGATGCAGTGCATTGGAGTTAATAAAACTAGGCAATATGCTGGCTGTTTTTCTATTTTTTAGATGCAGCCTAAAAGGCCCAAGAAAAAGAAGCTGTTTTTCCATTTTTAATCTTAAGGCTTTTTAGCTTCTTTAGAGGACATCTTCTCTTTATTTTTTAAGTTGTCAATAGATGTTTTGTTTCTCCTCAGAAAACATAAATAGTTAAACTCTCTTCATAAGATATATCAAAGCAACTAGACTATTAGATCAGTAGTACTCTCAAGTCTCAAATGATAACATGCTTACAGAGTCCAGATGGAAGCGTTTAGAAACTTCTGAAATCTTTAGTTCTTCAATTTGTCTCTCAAAATCTGATTTCAGTCTTGATCTATCTCGAATAGGATGAAATCCCTGTAAAATGAGGTTCCTTAATCACTATGAAAACAATAAACATCTGTAGAACACTAGGAATTCACAGGATACAAAACATAACTAACCCCAAGAAAATCAGAAGTCTCCGAATACTGATGACAATTCAAAATGTGCAATTTCAAACTCAAAATTAGACTCAGTAACTGACAAACAGTTGTCTTTCCAGCTCCTGTTTCACCAACGAGAAGTACGGGCTCCCGCACTCTATAGCACCGATCCACAAGAAAATACAGTCTCCGCATACTATTCGTCCAACTAACACTACATTTGACATAATGACTACTGTCAGCATGCAGACACATATAAGTTTAAAGCAACAGAAGCCACCGGCACAAAATAAAATTTCAACACATACTTAAGATTCTTCGGTAGTTCAGCACAATTAGCCAAGTCGGAAACAAGATCCTGTAACGACAGTAAAGAACAAGATTTCAGAAACCTTTCAACATAATACAATTGTGCTAATTTGGAGGAAGAATTTTTAACCATCAAGGTTTCACAGCTATAGCCAATTCTCAGGACATAAAAGGAAAAATCAATAAACTCGCAAAATCCTCGAATTAACATGATAACTACAGCAGTACAATTGAATCCATCTCAACTTATTAACCCTGACAAAGCAATCCATAATGAATGATATAGATAAGTGACTTAATCCAATAACCACACGGTGCACATACACTTGAAAATATAAATTCAAATGCAAGTTGAAAGTTAGGAGATAAACATAAACAGAAAGGGAAAATAGAGAGAAGGTACCTGATTATACAGGTCACCAAGTTTAAGACGGAACTGAGTCTCCAGAATATTTTTAACAACGCATTTCTCGCCTTCATCCCGTAACCTTTCTGCCAAAAGATAATAACCATCTTGGGCTAGATCCTCCGGGATAGCCCCAAGTTTTATGAAACGATCAGCCCAGCGAAACAAATCACGCGGTGTAATGAACCCATGTTTCCCAGCAAAAACGTTGCTTGTCTGTCTCTTCTCTTGCAATTTTTTCATTACAGCAACCATGTTTGTAGCCATTTTTTCAGATAATTGAGGGCGACTGCCCTTTAAGATTATGCTCAGCTCGGAATCAGGGATTTCATCGACATGGATCTCTACAAAACGATTGCGGAAAGCCCGGGATAGCATTTTACGCCCACCATAGAGACCAGGTGGATTCTGTGTGGCAAATAGCATAAAATTGGGATGTGCATGAATACTCTCCTGCAGCTCAGGTACAAAAAGCTCCCTGTTATCATCTAACAATCGATTCAATGCTTCCAACACATCTGATGGAGCCAAATTAAGCTCATCTAGAACAATCCAATCACCATTTCGTACAGCTTTTACCAAGGCGCCCTCTTGGAATACGAGGTTCCCAGAAGCATCAGGTATATAGGAACCCAGATATTCCTGCAAATCAGTGTGTTCATGATTGTTTATCCGTACAAATTTATGATTTGTTACTGTAGCAAGATAACGCACGAGGCTAGTTTTGCCACTGGAAGTTGGCCCCTGCAACAGAACAGGATACTTCTGATTTTTTGTCCAAATAGCTCGAGCCAAATTCCTGAGATGCTCCTCAACACTTGCAGTTCTGACATACTTGTACTCCTTTCTTAACTCATCCCAGTTCTCTCCAATGGTGTAGCGTTTCGATAAGTAACGCTCACACGATACACTCTTCGGAGTCTTCTTCTCCAACAACTTGTCTAAGATCACTTTCTCCATGGCTACAGCACTACTACTATCCAACAACGTGAGAAAAAACATACAGAACCCATCATATATTGCTTTTTCAAATCCAAAATATCTCTCTGCCTCCTCTGCATATTTCAAAGCGCGGTAGAGAGACCTTAAGCTATACTGCGGCTTCTGATTAGCTCCATCCTGCAGCTTTTCATCAGATAGTTTCTTTGCAGTCTTATAAAATGTCACAATGTTCTTTACTATTTCTGGTTTTGATTTTAGATCCCCAAAAGTCTCCACAACAAATTGCTCTAGATCTTTATCATCTAACACTTCATCAACAAAATACTCTGTAAATCTGCTCCTTAGAGAGAAAGGCAAGTCCCGCTTGCCAGCATCAGTAGCAGGATTCATACAGGCAAATAACCGGAAGTTAGGGTGTCGTTTTATATAACAAATATCCCCTCTTTCTGCTAAACAGAGTGACCCATGCTCTCCCTCAAGAACTCCCATAATCCTCTGCAAAGTCTCTGGGGGAGCCAAATTCACCTCATCAAGCAAAATCCACTCACCATTTTTCATTGCAGTAATAAACGCTCCTTCTACAAATGAAAATATCATTCCACGAGCATTCTCTAGATTCAATCTAAAGTTCTCCCAGGCTTCTATTTCTTCGTTTGTCCGAACTTTTGTCCGTTTCCTCTTTTTAAGAGACTCGGATCTTGCCTCTTCAGCTGAGTCAGTTGTTTCTTTTTTCACCAGCTCCCTTCTTTCCTTCACGGAATTCTGGAAACTGCCAATTGCTTTTGCAAAGACTTTTCTTGCATAATCCCATTTTTTGCAGGAAAGTAACTCTTGTAAATGCTTAAGATATTTAAGGTTATCCTGCGTATGACCATAAACAACATAAGTTATCGGTAGACAGTAGGAAGCATGCAGTCGAGCAGAAAAATGTTTGGTTCAAATGATACCTTCGCGGGAAATGATTTCTGGAATATTTTCTCAAACTCCTTATACAGGAGAGAGTACACAAAGTTTTCGTCCATGGGTTTGTATCCCCCTAATAAGTCAGAAACATCACTCTGCTGACTTAAGTTCTGATACAGAAAGAAATCCATTATTAACTTTAACACGCAAATAAGGTAATAAACATAATTTCGAGGGAAACAGTGAAAGGTATAAGTATGATTACCAAAACTGTCAGTTTCTGATCAAGCCTCGAAGCCAGGTCCTGAACAAGTGTAGTCTTCCCGGTCCCAGTTTCACCAACCAGGAGCACAGGCTCATTCCACTTTACTGAAGATGCAAGTCTCGCGAGTAAAATGATGGAACTACGTAAATCAATAAAAGATTTTCTTTTGCCACTCAACTGCAAGAGTACATAAAAACATAAAAATAAAATTTAATACTTCATCTGATATATGTGCAGAGAAAGTGAAAAGGTCAGGACTAACGGTGTTCTGTGGATTGCTGAGGGAGACTCTTAATTCCGAGAGTAATTTCTGCAGTACATTTAAATTATGAGAAACTGATGATGCCACGAAATGATAAACAGAGTTAAAAGCAATCCAAACTCTGAAATTAACTTAGACCTGGAGTTTGTCTTTGTAAAATGTCACTGAAATATCTGATTGCACTTCCCAGACTCCGGCTAACATTTCCATTATAGTTAACCGATTGTTCATAGATGTTAAGAAGGCCGCAAATATGTCAACAGCCTAAGGTCACATGGCAATATAAGGAAACAATAATAAAGATTTAAAAAGGACAGATGTAAAGAAAAAAAAGATTCAAATATTACCTCCTGATAGATGTGTATGCTTGCATCCAAATCCAATTTATCTCCATAAAAGTTTAGCTTTTTCCTATCTATACGCTTGCACCATTTGAGGAGATCTCTGCCATAATATCCAATGGAAGAAAAAAATTAAAATCAAACAAACCCAAACTTGAACCAGAAGCCAACTTTACTTACCTAGAAGAGAATCTGCTTGGGTAACTAACAGAAGCAGAGTTTCCTGACCGAATTTCACCAGTCTGGTGTGATATGACAGAATTTACACATTCAAATGTTTCTGCAACAGACCCTAGTTAGCAGTCTGTACATATGGTATAATATGAAACAGTTCTAGACATGCTATAGAGCACAAACCTGTGAGCTTGGTAGAAAGAGACTCCAAACTTGAATAGCATGCTTTCACTATGGTTTGCAAGTCATCAACAGTTGAAGGTGCAACCATCACTTTCCTCCACACACCAGAAATTGCACTTCCACCTGCAGCCAACGTTTGACGTAAACTTTTTAACTGAGATTGCAATGACACATTTGCTCCAACTTATGATTGCACTTTCAACACTATCCCAGCTTTGACTAAAGTAGTCAACAGTGTAGAATGATGCAATAGAGGAAAAGCGATCAAAGGAACCTTTTATAGTTCTAGAGAGAGAGAGAGAGAGGTCACTGACCTTCTGTAATGCATGATCCATCATAACTAGTTGAGATTGTGGAAAAAAGTCTAAAATTTTCTGCCACCTTAATCTCCTGCAGATGTTCCAAGATATTACGAACAGAAATGCATGCAGCCAGAAGAAGAGAGCACTTTCACCGCACAAAGTTTATATTATATAAATATATAACCAAAAAAAAAATCAATAAAAGCAACTATATCTAGTTGGCTGTTTCTTGGTTCTTAATGGTGGCATAGACCATAGTAAGAAACTATGACTACGCCATCGAGTTAATGGTGGCATAGACTATAGTGAGAAACAATGACTACGCTATCGGGATAGCAAAACTGTAGAGTGGTACAGAAAAAAGAAAAGAAAAACAAAGGTGAACATGTACGCCAAATTTGATGCTGGTTAGATATCATATACATGTTTATGCTGAAGTCAACAAAAACATGGCAAAGGAATTGTCAAGGATGTGAAAGGAGATATCAAGGATATATAGACGAAGAGTTTATTTGACATCTGTCAAAGAATATACATTGCTGGATTGTTACTAGCATGTAACGCTTCCGGGTTAACTCTTACTTGACTTGTTTAAGTCCGTTAAAAAGAAAGATAACGGGCAACAAGTACAGTATCCATATAAGGACAAAAATCAATACAACAATTTTTTCCTCAGAAAGGATACGCAAGTGTTGAAGGACTTCCAAGGGCTTCCCTGACGTGGATTCATTAATCTATTGTCTGTGAACATCACGCTCACTCATTTAATTGAGGGTTGAGTGGTTGACATACTCATCAGATTTTTTTTTTTAAGAAACAGCTTTTTATTTAAAAACAAAAAGAAACGAGGAAACGGACAAGAGGTCTGTTGAGAATTATTGATGACAGCTAGGAGAAAAACTCATTAGGGCGATACTAGAGCTAAAGATTTATCGTCAAGCCCATAATACATTCCAACCATGTTTTGACTTCGACATATATAGTGTCCTAGGCTCCAAGAACTAAGACTCAGTAATTCAACCGATTACTTTGGACAATAAGAACTAATTTTTTAATGAATAGCAAGAAAGCACTTGACAGTAATTCTCTAAGTAAGCAAAATAACCTGGCCATGCCCTGTTGCAAAGAAGCGTGCACCATCAAGTAAGGGTGATATGACAGAATGCACATCAGATGGTGCTTTGTCTATATCCTCAAAGACAACCCAATACCCTTTCAAAAGGGCCTGAAAAATAAATTATGTGAGGTTAGAATATTAAGATACGTAGATACGTATTTTTTATATATACACATATATGAAAAGGGAAAACGATTATAAACCTGGGTAAGTGACCCCGGCTGCCATCTAAACTCGCCGGGTTTTTCAGTACAGACATAACTACCAATAAGTGTTCTTCCATCAATTTGATCATCCATTTGGATTGATAAAACTGCAAAACAGAGTAAATACCAGAAACTCAAGAATTCACCATCAATGGACATGAAATTGGAAATGCAAGCCACAAAGCAGATAGATGACATGAGTAATAACTAAATTTATATTAAAAGCATGTTCAGCACTCACAAGGCATGAGCAGAAATTTCAGTAGATGATAAGTACACTTTAAACTCCTTTAGATATCTCTGACCAAAAATTATTAACTTTTATCTAGACATGATGCTGTTACTTTTGTACTACAAATGTCAACAAAATTCAAATTTCATCATGAGATCAAAAATTTCACTTTTGTAACCAAAAAAAAAAAAGGTTTCAATTTGATCTCATCGTTTGTTTTGTTCAATAGAATTCTCAAGTCTTCATGCATCAAACCAAATTGTGGAACAGAAGAAACGGTTCCAATAGAGAGATGTACCAGCTTTTGGGCCATATCTAATAACCTTGAGCATGGAGTTCACAAAACAGTTTATACATGTAAACGTGAACATTTTTTTTGGCAGCATTTGAGGTGTGAATTTGACATTCAAAATTGGTTGGAAACCACTTTAATACGGGTTTCTCATTCCCATGGAGTCAACAAGTTTAATACATTATGTATCACCTACTCCACCTTAAAGTAGTCTAAAGTAACTTCTCTAAATTTTGATTAAGAAAACTTTGAGCAATTATCAATTCATATGATACTACAGTATTAACTTGCATATACCTTCATTGCCACTATCCTGGGACAACTTGCTGATGAGAGCAGATTTTCCACTACCAGTGGGACCATACAGAAGTACAGGCCACTTTTGACTCAAAGCTAATAGCGTCATCTCATAACTTTTCTTTACAGCTGATGTCAAGACAAATGGATTTGCAGCTGATGTATCATTTAGAGAAGGACTTGCATCTGATATAGCATTCCTAAGCATACAAATAAAAGTTGACAAGCATCATGAGAATCCAAACAGTTTGTAAATGCATATAGGAAAATCTAAGATACCTAGGTACATATGAATAGTATGTTTCATCTCACGACATTTGTGTTTGTGTCATATATATAGAAGTAAAAACTAGCAAGTGTACCAACCTTTGTCGCTTAATTCGTGGCTCAATTCCATAATACTGTGATGAAGATTTAGGCACAGAATTAAGCCTTGAAAGAGGAAAACAGCTTCTTAGATGGTAAAGAATGCTTCCATTTTGCGACTCCAATATCTCTCGGTTGAACAAATCAACATATGTTGCTGCATCTTCTAATGAGACATCCCAACAAAAGTGTATCCACCTGGATAAAAGAAATTTTTTACATGAGCATGGAAAATTATGTGATCCGATCTTGGGAAGGCAACGGTTTTGAACTTCAGACCTAATCCAGTATCATGAAATGAGTGTAGGCCAATAACCATCTCAGAAGATAGACATAACTACCAAATACATAATTAAATAAAGAAAATCATCCCTATGTCTTTCTTGTTAATGGTTCCTCCTAAAGAGCCCTGATTTGGTTGCTGGCTATTTTGACACATGTAATTATGTATATTTTACCTAATTGATGGGAGAACAATGCAATTCATGCATTCTCCACTGGCCTTATTGCTATACAGAGCAACGATGAGGAGCTTGTTGTGTTATTCCAATATAATCCTCGCCCATGTTTGGAGGCATTTTTTATGGAACAGACCAAAATAATTTTCAGATTATGACGAGGGCTGGAGAATGCAGATCCGGGATCAAGTGCGAAGCTTTGTTTTTTATGTAATATTCCATTGTTCTCTTATATTAAATCTGTTACATATTTTGAAGTAAGGATAGTTCTATATGTGTTTTTGTTGCGCATCTTTGGTGTGTTATCTCAGTTCTAGTGGATCCTCAACAGCTCCTTTGTTTTAAGTTCTGTAAAGATCAGTTCAATAAGACGTTCAGAATGAATAAAACCAAAACCTCCCACGTGATCACACATCTGTTTCATTCTCCAGACCCCCTCCATAAAAACCAACCATATGAATATCAGTTCAACGTAAAAAAAAATTCAGACTGAACAACACCAACCTCAATAAACATGAAAAAGCATCATCATGTCCAACACCCAAACTTGAAATTGCTTCATCACTGAACTTAAGGTTGAGTGTCATTATCTGCAGTCCACACCATCTTGTGTCTGTGATAACCTCCACAATATCTGAACTACTACGGTGCAAATCAAGATTTGCATAATGGCCAACAAGTTCCAGGAAACAGGACAAGTCCCAAACTTCAGCGAAGTTATTGAATTCTGATGAAAGAAGGCGGTAGGAAATCCGAACAGCAAACAATACACTAATTGCGACCTACAAATAAAAACGTGAAATAAGGTGAAAGTATAATACATACTGAATATATGTCAGCCAAACGAGATGACAATGCAGATGGTCACCTTAATGCTTTTGTTTTACACATATGATCACTTACTGAGAGATACTTCTCCTTAATTCTTTTCAAGAGATGTTTAAGTTTATAAATAGAGAATTCTACACCAATTAAATCATAAATCCAACACTGAAGCTACGGCACATATTCTATTTGGCACTGAACTTGAGAAAGATAGTGGTACAGTATGCTTTGCACTCCTATAATGAAAGTTCTTGAACGTTTTGATAAAAATGTTAGGAACATGTCTATCAGAACCTTTTTGACCAATTGTTCACCCAAAAGAACATTCTGTCGGGTTGAGCTGTTAAGTATTATCATCAACTCTTTTCTAAATCTATATATTGTTTTTGCAAAGGGGAAAAGATGAAATAGATTTCCCTATTTACACAAGCACTTTGTAGAGAAAATACCTCCAAAGAAGGATCAGAAGGTTTTTGTCTGTTTAAAAGGCGCTGAAATGGAGGAGGAGCAAATTTGAAATAACTTTCCACAGACCTGCAAAATGGCAAACTAAAATGTAAACAGAATGCATGCTACAAATTATATTCAAAGCAATAACATAGCAGGATGGTAAAACAAATACTTGGCTCAAGAAACTACAAAATTTCAGAGGTCAAATTATTCCTGCTTTTGGCCAATTGAAGATTGAGATTTCAAATCAACTTAACATTCTCTTTAAGTGGAGGGAGTGAAACATTGTAGTTTCATTATGTAAATAGTATAGGTCTAGACAGCTGGAAGAGGAAACGTTTCTATATGATCCTATAAGGCTATAACCAGTCCCTTCTACACTAGCCTTTGAAGAAGTTGAAGAGGGAAATAATTTCTCCTGCATAATTTGACTAATCCTACTTCAACCAACATGATTCATTACTCTAGAGTAGAAGCTCCAATATAATTACTGTCCAACTAACAAGAACAAATCGTGTTTTAATCTTTGACATTATATTCCAATGCTGAGGTACACGTATATGAAAGTACTATAAATGCCACTCTTTTTCCATAGCCAAAGAAATGGTCATGTCCACTAGTAAAGCTACAGAAACATAGTTACATTATAGGCTTTGCCATAATGAAAATTAAGCTATCTATATAGTCCTTGAGCCTAGGAACATAACTAGCTTCAATTCATGGATCACTTTTCATTTATATTTAATACGAATTTTCCAATTAGATCATGCCAACTGCAAAATATACCTGAGGTAGAATGTATATACCGATAACAATTCATTCATTTGCACTTATTCACAATTATACAGAACAAACAAAACACATGCCCATAGTTCTCAAAACAGATAAACAGGAAGATGTACCCCAACAAAAAAGGAGCCAAATCAAGAGCACGGCAGAAGGCAAAACAAGCATGCTCATGAAGATCCAATCCCCTCCCTGCACTACAGTAGAACTCGATTATGTTGTAAACTTCACTCAAATCTCTATCTTCCCCAAATCTTTCAACTCCCTTATTGGTATTCCTATCCAAAAAGGGCACCAGCCGAAGCAACTCCACAGTCTTAACCACAACCTCGTCAATTATCGGGCGGAAACATCCTATCTGGGGAATAGTATAAATAGGATTCAGAAACACCTCAACAAGCCCTTTCACTACTTCATCTTCAGTAACCCTGTCTCCCTGTTTCAATAAACAGTAACAAAATTCATACATATCAATCATATATGTATTTTAGCAACCTAACTAACAAAGCTAGACAATTGAGAACCAAATTATGTACCTTTTTCGAGAGCCAATCGAAATTCGGAGAAGAACGAAGCTTTGGGCAACGAGTGAGAAACCTCTCCAGTGCAGATTCCAGAATGAAACTTCCATCCATGGCGGCTTTAGGAACTCAATTGCAAAAGATGATAAATAAACAGTACTAGTAGTATATATGTATATATGTTAGAGCAGTAGATTACTATAATGTCAAGAGAAAAAATCAAAACTTTATATATGTAGTTCAGTGAAAATGGTGAAATTCGTTTCAAAACTCAAGGCCCCGTTTTTGTTTTCCGTCCAATAAACAATTTGTAGTTTGAAAATGATTTTCTCAGTCCGGAACTCTTAATCAATCAAGTGTCTCAGAAGAAATAAGGGTTCTGGTCTAAAGACTACAGCTTGCTAATCTTTGTTTCTGTGAGAGGGTTTCTGGGTTTATGTGGAGAGAAGCTTGAGGTGCTGTGCTCCCGCTCCTGAGGTTGAGTTCTTTTTGTTTTAGGGTTTTGGGCGCAAGATGCTTTTATATACAAGCACCGGGACACCGCTTTGCCAGGTCACCTGCCCTTTTTGGTGAAGAAAGAGGCCCGGAAGGCCCAAAAACAAACACAGGCTAACTAGCTACTCCTAGTCTTTATGGGAAAAGCCACACCAGAAAGATCATCAAAATACTGCTTCAAAGCATAGATACGAGGGTCATCCAGCAACATCATCCCCAGGCCATGATTGACACTAGCTTTCGCCAAAGAATCTGCGGTCATATTGCACTCACGAAAGACATGCTTAAAAGTCACTTCACCAATGTGTTCCATAGCCATTTTGCATCCAGCAAGCAAGGAACCAAGAGGATGAGCAGAAAAATCAGCTTGCAAAAGATTAACCAGCAAACTTGAGTCAGATTCAATCTCCACCTTCCTAAGACCAAGCTTCATCATCAACTGCAAACCATAAAAAAGGGCCCATATCTCTGCCTCTAGGACTTCTCCCATACCTAGATTTATCTGAAAACCAGACAGCCAAGTGCCTTGATCATCTCTTATCACTCCACCTGCTCCAATACAACCAGCACTGGTCTTGGTTCCATCAATATTCAGCTTACACCACAAGGCAGAGGGCTTATGCCAGGAAAATAAAGTGGATTCATAAGTTTTAGCACAATATTTCCTCATGTTGGCCTCATACCACTCTTTAGCAGAGTCAACACAGATCTTAGCTCAATCAATCCCGCCCTCTATTGTTTGATACAAATATTTTTCGCCCAATCTCTGTTTTTGACATTTTATCTCTTTTTTTATTGGATGTTGCTAGAAATATCTCAAAAATTTACCGAAATTCTAAAATAGATTTTGATATTCACACAAATGACAAGAAAATACTAGATAATATTCTGTCACTCTAGAATACGGCTTGGATCACAAATCTTCATTCGTGAGAATTTTGCACGCGCTTCACGCGCTTGAGTCCAAATTCTCTCCATACCGTTTGAAACTCTCGTCTGCGATTGGGCAATTTGCTTTCATTTTCCGATCAATTTTCATCGACGCCGGTGATTTGTAGCCACAGATTCTACGTTTGTCTTCTCCGCCCTTCCTAAGAGAAGTGGCGGATAAGAGATGGATGATTTTGTCAAGCGCAAGAGAACAAAAAACGATGATGATATTGTGACGACTATGGAAGCTCTGCAAGTGACGGATCCGGGTTCTTTGAGCTAGTCTATCCCAGCTATGGCGTCGGCGAGTTATGTAAGTAAGCTTCGTAGCCCTTTGAGTCATTTTCATGATGTTATGGTGAATGATTTTGTGATGAAGGAAGATGACTGTGTGATCTCGTATGGGGTTCATGGACCCAACATTACGTTCTCTCAGAAGGTACATGATAAGCTTGATCTGGAGTGGAGGTACTCTGTGATTGTGAAACTAATGGGAAAACCGAATTCGGTCAATAATTTTAACTTCATGCCGAGGGGATTAAGGCGCAAATGTGACGACCAGAACCGGAATCAGATGTGTGTTTGGCACGATTCTCGAGGTTTGGTTTTAGTCGCAGTTTTGTGATATTATGTGGTTTGCTGATTCGATTCGCGACTTTGTTTTTGGTCGAGAATTTGAGTTGGGTGTCTTCATGGAAAGTGTAGAGTACGTGATTTCGAGTTCGTGGGTGGTTCCGGAAGATTTTTCCGATAACCGAGGAATATTTTATGATTATTTGAAGTTTTGGGTTCCGACGAGTTTATCCGTTTGTTTCGTGTTTATCCGAATCATTTCGTATTTTCATTTCGGACCGTCGAACGACCGAGACTCGAGTATAAATAGCAAATTAGTCGAGAATTAGTCGAAAAACTTCATTTTGGGCGTTGACCAGCTTTGAAATTCGTTGACTTTCTATATTTGGAAAGTGAGCCATCGGACCGAAAGGGAAAGTTTCCCAAACGGGAAGTCATTTTCCGGCGACCTAATTCCGGCGACCTCAGGCCACGGGACAGGTATAGCTAGACTCCTCTCTTGATTTCGAGTGTGTTAGAACTTAGTTTGGGTTGAAATGATTTGGTTTTGAGGTAACCCGAGCTATGCCGAATGGGTTGGAATCGCCGGTGTTGGTGACGGTGGTTCCGGCAAGTTTTGAGGGTCGAATTGTTAGGGGTTTTGCTCCCCACACCTCATTGAAGCTTCCTAGTTAATTGGTTTTGGACGAGATGAAGTTTTTGGGTGAACCCGAATAGGGATTTCGGTTTGGGATTTCGTTCGGGTTTTGTGAAATTGAGTTGGTTCCTTTGTGAATTGAGCTTAGTGATAGAAGGGAAAGAGATTCGCATGGATGTGATGGACTGATCTGGAAATTTTGGCCGCAAAACTCCATCGTTGACGGCGCGCCGCCGCCGCCGCCGGCGGTCAACGGCGAGAAAAAGTCAACTTTTCAGATTTCGATGTAATTAGTGTCATTTTTCTAGTAATCACGCCCTGGTTATTGTACGGAGGTTTTCGGGTTGATTTGGTTAGCCGATTGTCAGTCGAGATTTCGAGTGGGGATTTCGGGATTACCGTTATACATTTTGTACTGCATTTCGTATTTCCGGGAACGATTGGTTTCCGTGCATCAGTACAGTGTTGTGGACTACGATTTTGATCAGTTATGTTTTATGAATATGTTCAGGAGATCGAGATCGGGATCGTGATCGAGCTTCTGGCGAGGGATCTTCCGCCGGTCCTCGAGATTAGCGCGTGTGCGCGTTTTGCTCACCTGTGAGTGGACAATTTCTTTTCACGGAAATCTTGCGAGTCTTTTATGTGATTTATGAACTTGTGCATGCAGCATGAACATGGTTTTACGAGCATGTGTTTACGATTATACGAATATGTTTATACGGTTATACGTATACGAATGTGCATACACTTTTATATTGTTTCATGCATTCGCATCGAATTGTTCATGATTTGGTTTACACAGAGTACAGTTTGTCTATGATGTTGTATCGATACACTTGCATCCCGGCTGATCCCCGAGGATGTATGCCAGGGGAGGCTGTGACTCCTGACCCGAGGTCTTTACCGGGGGGAGGCAGACCTCTGACCTGAGGCCTTTCTGGCTAGAGTCACGTGTGGGTCTGGGATCCCGTGATTCGGACTGTACTAGCACGGTGTGTGTCCATGAGCGACCCCGTGGGATTTTTACTTGCATGCTCTGTACGCTGGAGGAGTGTGAGTTTACCTCGCGTACTTTACTATGTTTATTTATCTGGACTCGCATATGTTATTTTAAACATACATTATAACTGGCGAAAGACATTTATTTTCGTCCACTCACTCTAACGTGTTTATTGTCTTTCCCCTGGGCTTTTCGGTTTCCGTGCCCAGTTGCAGTTCAGGTTTGGTGTTTCACGTCGCGGTTTGGAGGCTAGTGATCAGAGTTATCTGTGTTTTCCAGTAGGTTCTTGTTTCACCTACTGGTGTACATATTGTATATGTTTTACTCTAGTGGTCGCTCTGATACATTCTGATACTTGTTGTGCGGATTTTCACGGATATACATATATACATAGTACAGTTTATTTACTGTTGTTGATTATATTGATGTTGAGAAATCCGGATGGGATTGGTGCCCACGGTTTGCTTTTTGTGGCATAGGACGAAGTGTTAATTTCCGCGTGCAGGTTATGGTAATTCCACGTTAGTAACGAAACTCTGCCGAAATTTTGAAAATTTTTTGTTGGTTTGTATTTCCGGAAGGGTTTGATTCCGATTTAGGTAACTGAATCGGGATTGGGTCCTTTCAGCAAATGACAATTGAAAGGGGACTGGAGGCTAATTGATTTGCCTAGTGACTATTACATTATGCTGTTTAATCTGGAATAAGATATGGACCATGCGTTATGCAGTGGACCTTAGATATTAGCTGGTCAAACTCTTGTTGTGAGGAAATGGTTCTCTAGTTTTGATCCATAAACTAATCGTGTAGGGACTATGGCTTTATGCGTAAGGATCTTGAACATACTTGTGCAATTCTTCAAATCATTTACTCCGAAGAAAATTGGTGCTACGTACTCTTGGAAAAGTTGACAAAGTGGACAAGGTGACAATAGAACAAGAGAGATGAAAGTTTTCACGAGTATGCATTGAAGTTGATTTGGATAAGCCTTTGCGGCCATTTGTGGAGGTGAAAAACATTGCTTATAATGTAGTTTACGAGGGAATCTCTCTCATTTTCTTTGAGTGTAGCTGTTATGGTCATGCTAAAGATAAATGTCCCTCTGTTAAGCAACCTGATGTGCCTCTTACTAAAGATGTGGAGCCAAGTGGTGATGTACCTCCTCGTGAGGATGCTAATATGTGGCAAGATATGCATGCTAAGGTTCTAAAGGTGAATGAGGTGAGAAAAGAATACATTGGAGCATGGATGATGATCAGTTACAAGAATAAAAAGAAATAAAGTGGAAAGGGTGTAGGGAAATCTAGTGGTTCTTCTCGTTATAGGTTTGATGCTTTGAATGAGATTTATGAGGAGGCAGCTGAGCCAGTGACTATTGTTGTAGTTGAGCAGCAAAAATCAACCAATTCGAATTAGAGCTGGGATAACTCTCTTGTAGCCAAACTTTGGAAGAAGTTTGAGAACAAAGCTAAGCCATTATCTGGTGATGGAATGGCTCTTGCCACTAATGATGTTAGTTAAGGAGATAAGAAGTTGTTGAAGAAGACTAGTGGTACAAGTAGATTCAAAGCTCATGTTAAAGGTGCTTCTAGTTTTGGTTTAAAAACCATGTCTAGAATTCCCATGAGGGAACTTTCAAATAATGCAGGGAAGGTGGGTGTAAAAGGAGTTGCTCAGTATCAAAGGAAGCAAGGCACTGCAAGTGCTAAAAATAAGGAGGCTCTTGTTGTTAAAAAACTTGTGTTTGATAAGGTTGATGAGTCTTCTGGATTCAGTGGTGCCATCTTTGGTCATTGTCCTCCATAAGAAACAATGTTGAAGAACAAGGCTTTGTCAAGTGAGAAGGACTGTGAAGCTTTTGTTGAGCAAACTTTTGCTGCTGCTAGCAATATGACATGTGATTCTCATGTGTCTGCTTCTGTTAAAGTAGGCATGGATGGTTTAATTTTGGGTCACCCCTTCTCTTTCCTTGCATTCATTATGTCGAAGTTTATATTCTGGAATACGCATGGTGCAAGAAATGAGAGTTTTAAGTATGCTATTGCAGACCTTGTAAAGATTCATTCTCTTGATATGTTGGATATTTGTGAGTCTCGTGTTCCTTTCCTTAGAGTTAAGGATTTTTTAGTGTCCCTTGGGTTTACTAATTATGAGTATGTGGAGGCAGCTAGGCATTTTGGTGGAATTTGGTTATTATGAGATGCTACTAAGTTCAAAACTTCTTTCATTGATAGTAACTTTCAATCCATTCCAGTTAAAGTGGAGCAGTTTGCAAAGCCTCCTTGGATGTTATCTGTTTTGTATGCTAGTCCTACAAACTCTTGTAGAGCTCAGCTATGGCCTAATTTAGACTCTCTCATTGCTCAGATTCAGTTACCTTGTCTGTTTGTGGGTGATTACAATGAGCTTCTTACTGATGCTGATAAAAGTAATGGTGTTGCTATTGGCAGATGTAATGGATTAAGGGATTTGGTTAATAGAAATGCCTTGCTGGATCTAGGCTTTTCAAGGATCTTGTTTTACCTGGGGAAATAAAAAGGTCAAGGAAAGGCTGGATAGAGCCTTTTCTTGTGGTGAATGGAGAACCATTTTTTATTAAGCTTTTGTCCAACATAGCATCTTCCAAAAACGAGATCATATCACTGTCCTATCCTTGTTCAGCTTATGTTTACTGTCAGAGTGAACAAAAGGAAATGTCCTTTTAGATTCCAAGCTAGCTATGTGGTTTTCAAATGAGAATTATAAGGAGTTTGTTACTAATTCTTGGAAGAATCTTGATGGCAGTCTTCCATGCAAGATTAGTATTTTGGCTTCTTTGTTCTCTCAATGAAATTATGAGGTTTTGGGAACATTTTCCAAAAGAAAAAGAAGCTTTTGGCCAGAATTGGTGGCATACAAAAGGCTACAGACAGACATGGTAATCCTTTCTTGCTTAATCTGGAGGCACAACTATTTAGTGAGTATGAGCAATTATTAGAACAGGAGAATTTGTTTTCGAAGCAAAAATCTAAGGATAGGTGGCTTAAGGAGGGTGATGAAAACACTAAATTTTTTCATCTCACAATTGTTGTGAGAAGGAAAAGGAATAAAATTAAAGGTTTATTTGGCAAAGATGACAATTGAGTGATTGATGCTAAGGGCATGAAGAATGTTGTTGTTCAGTTTTTTGAAGATTTGTTTTCTCCTGCTCAGGTGGATGATAATAGAATAATTATACCCTGGTTGTTTCCTGATATACAATCTGGTTTGTTGGAGAACCTGGTGTGCCACATCACTGAGCAGGAAGTTAAGAGCTCATTATTTGCTATTAGGGGATATAAAGCTTCTAGCTTTGATGGATTTCCAACTATATTTTTTCAGAGGCACTGGGAGTTATGTGCTGCTGAAATTGTTCAAACAATTAGAGATGCTTTCAATTTTTTAAGTATTCCTCTTGGTTTGAATCATGTTGTGATTGCCCTTGTCCCAAAAATTGAAGTGCCTCATCACATGGTTCATTTTAGACTAATTAGTCTATGTGCAACAATCTATAAAGTTATTTCTAAGATCATTGTTGCCAGAATAAGGCCCCTTATGCAACACTTGATTAGTCCTAATCAAGTAAGCTATGTTCTTGGAAGACATATATCAGATAATATTATGATTGCTCAAGAGATTCTTCATTCATTTAGGAAGACTACTGGTCACTAGGGTTATTTTGCTTGGAATATTGACTTATCAAAGGCTTATGATAGGTTAAGGCGAGAGTTTATTGAAGCCACTTTGTATGAAGCCAGCTTACCTTTGAAGCTTGTGCGGCTTCTTATGAGTTGTGTCACTACCACTAGTTTTCAAAGTTTCTTGAATGGAGAATTGACTGATACTTTCCATGCCAAGAGGGGGATAAGGCAAGATGATCCTTTATCACCATACACATATGTTTTTATGTATGGAGAAGTTTTCACACCTTATTCAATCTGTTGTGGAGGAAAAGTTATGGAAAACAGTCAAACCTTCATAATTAGGCCCTGTATTCTCACACTTATTCTTTGCAAATGACCTAATGCTATTTGTTGAAGCTTCTGTTGAACATGCTACAACTTTGAAGAAATGTTTGGATTTAATCTGCAATCTTTCATGTCAGGCTATAAGTTTTGAGAAGTCTTTAATGTTTGTCTCTCCTAATACTTGCCCAAAACTTGCTTCCAGAATAAGTAATATTTGTGGTTCTCCTTTAACTAAAGATTTGGGTAAGTATTTAGGCATGCCCCTAATCCACTCCAGGATAAATATACACCCATGTTGGTGTGTTTGATAAGGTTCAAGCTAGATTAGTTTCTTGGAAGAATAAGTATTTGAGTATGGCAGGGAGGTTGACTTTGATTCAATTTGTGACTTCATCTATGCATGTGTATACTATGACTACTGCCAAGTTGCTTATGGATTTGTGTCAAAAGCTTGATAAACTCAATAGACATTTTATTTGGGGTGATACAAGGGAAAAGAAGAAAATTCACTTGATTAAGTGGGATGAAGTGTGTCTGCCTAAGAGAATGGGTGGTATTGGCATCAAGAAAGTTAGTGATATGAACCAGGCAATGTTGGCTAAGACAAGCTGGAGGTTGTTTCAGAATGATACGGGCCTGTGGGTTAGAATTTATAGGAAAAAATACACGAAGAAGGGTGGTTTTTTGAATTTTTTTTCACTAGTGAGTATTCTGCTCCTGAGGATTGTTCCAGTACTTGGAGAAGCATTATGCATGGGAGCTTTATGTTTAAATAACAACTGATTTGGAGAATTGGGGATGGTCAAAAAGTTAAATTTTGGATAGATATGTGGACTGAGCACTCCCCTCTCATTTAGCATGTTGTTGTTAATGAGTTTTGGAATGAGGAGTGCTAGAACATTGCCAAGCTTATTGAAGTGTTACCTGAGAACATTGTTCAAATGATTGTTAATGTGCCTACTGGGTTTGCTGGATATGGTAGTGATACTCAGATATGGGGAGCAGCTTCCAATGGCAGATTTACTGTTAAGTCTTCTTATAATTCTATATTTGATTTTGCTGAGGTAAATCCAAGGTAGAGTTCCTTATGGAGGATGAAAATCCCTCCAAAACAAATTTTTTTTTTTATGGGTAGTGTTACATGGTAAGCTACTCACTAATGTGCAGAGGAAAATAAAATATTTTACTATTAATGATAGTTGTCCTGTTTATCCTGGGACCAGTGAATCCCTTTTGCACCTGTTTAGAGACTACCCTAGAGCTAAGAGGATTTGGTCCAGCTTAGGCTTGCCTCCTAGCATCTTATCTTCCTTTACTTTGATCTGGTCACAATGGATTGTTGCTCAATTGAAATGTTCAAGAGCTGCTCATGACATTCCATGGTCCACTTTGTTTACTAATTTCCGTTGGTTCATTTGGAAATGGAGAAATAAGCAAATCTTTGATGTCAATTTTCAGTTACCAATATATACTTCAAAGATTATTTTATTTGCTACAAATGAGTGGAAGGTGGCCCAAGCTCGTACTGCTGTTGCTCACTTGTTTGGCATTGCTTATTTCAGTTGGACTAAGCCCCCTGATACTTTTGTTAAACTTAATGTGGATGGTTCTAGAAGTAGACAGGGATGATTGGAGCTAGAGGAGTAATTAGAGACAGTAATGGAGCGTGGATTGTTGGCTTTCATATCAGTCTTGGAGTTGGGAAAATTATTGATGCTGAAGCCTGAGGTTTGTTCCATGGTATTCAACTTTTGAGGGCTAAAGGGTTTACTCATGCTATCATTGATTCAGATTCTGCTATTCTGGTTAATCTAATTCAGAGTGATGAGCTCTAATGTCACCCTCTTGGTTCTCTTATTGGTGGATGCAATGTTGTTCTTGCTTAAATGAATCAAGCTTATGTGGTTCGTGTTATGAGAGAAATGGGATTTAATCCAATTATTTGATTATCTAAATAGTAATGTTTTTCATCAAGTTATATTTGAGCTTCAATTAGAGTTGAGTGCTTGTGGCGTTGTCAAGACCGATCAAGATTTGATCGAGAAGTCTTTCAACACATTTCCTATCTCCATGGATAACCTTGCACTGCTATATCGCATGGATTATGTGCAAGGGCGAATTAGATCGTTTAGTGATCTCATAAATGTGTTGGCCAAGAAAGAAAAATATGGTGAGATTATTCTCAATGGTAATGCTAGGCAAACCGGTAAAAAGAAAGACCATGAGACATACAATACTGGTTGGAAGACACGAAAGGATAAGAGGAACAATCGTTCGGTGCCTTATCCAACTCGTAGTGGTAAATGTCGTGGTTGAGGAGAAAATAGTCGGATTTTGACTTGGACTCATTATGACAACAACCACAATAACTCCAACAAGAATGAATTCAATTATGGCTCTAGGAATTGTGGACATTCTTCATATTCTGTTTCTACTTCACGCTTGGCACCTTGCAATAGGTGTGGTTCAAACAAACACATGTACAAACAATGTCATGCACCTAAGGATATTCAGAATGCCTACAAAACGTGCAAGCAATATCTGGCACATGAGACTACACTTCATTAAAGTTTATGAGATTGATGATTGCGGAGAAGCCAACATCATAGTAGCAGACAACAAAGAAAGCACGTCTTGTGACTTTGGATATTGAATAAAGTCTATATATTAGACTCATGCCTTTACTACGTAATCAAGTTTAGTTTTGTCTTGGTTTTTAGCCATGGTTTATGACTTATTGTAGTTAATTTGGAATAAGAACGATATTTTGATGTAAGTTTTGATGTTGACCAGTAATAAAATTTTCTTCCTTTCGATTATTAAAAGTATTAAGAATGGTCATGTTTATACATATTGCTTACATGGTTTGAATCTACAAAATTTTATGGCATTATGACACCAAAATATCATACAAACGAGACAACGAGAGAGGATGGTTTGTTTTCAGGGCATTTTTCAACCCATCGAAGATAGCCTCTGGAACGGTTTTTACACACTTTTCGACCCGTCGAAAATTTGTGTACAAAATTTTTCGACCCGTCGAAAGATGGTCCTCGATCATATATTTCGCATTTTCGACTCGTCGAAAAAAAAAATCGACCCGTGGAGAAAGTTATCGGAAAATCAAAAAAATTTAGGTTTTTCTTCGACCCGTCGAAGAATGCCTACTGTTTAAAAATTTTGTGATTTTTGACCCGTCGAAAAATACACTTGACTCGTAGAAAATCAGTATCGAAAATTCAATTTTATTTTAGGTTTCTTCGATCCATCGAAGCTTTGGTCTTCGATCCATCGAAGCCATTACTCTGGATTGGTTTTAGAAGTATTTTCGACCCATCGAAGATGCTACCCAGAAATTGATATTTTTTTCATGTATTATACATCGGTTTTCAAGAAAAATATGAAAAAAAACTTGAATTTCCGATGTAGATGTGGTTTTTATATCGGTGCTTATCATGCCATGAAACTAAGTCTACAAAGGTATTTCAACCGGTCAAGATGTTATTACACATCGGTTATTTGACGTTATTATCAACACTCTATAAGGGTTATACTCTTTGATATTTTTAAGTGGTTACTTAAGAGTGCTCGCTATGTCTTGTGTTCAAAGACGGTTTATTTGACATTGGTTTGTTGATGTCTAATGGAAACATTGAGTGTTATACACGTTTAAAGACTATTCGAACCAAGCTAAGTTTTGAAAACATTTTTGCCAACGGTTTTCACTTGGAATAATATTGTGAGAAATAAAAAGAGTTTTGTGTCCAATCTCCATAGTAAGTTGCCAACAACATAATCTGGAGAAGTTTATGAGAATTTGTAGTGATTTATATCTTACTACGGTTCGGATCATTGAATCCCATATAGTCACTTATATTACTATGTGTAACTTAACCTCATATGAGCTTTTGCACTTTTGATAATCAAAATATTGAGAAATTCTCACGGTCATTGGTTTTGAGAGCAAATAAGCATGTGGGACTATCAATACCCATTGGTTTAGATGAGGGGGAATGAGATTATTCCACTCGGTTTAGGCTTGGTCTCCAGGACAAGCAAAACATGGTCTTGTGCATATTCTTCCCACCGGATGCCTTTATGGAAAAATCTAATGCATATTGCTCGGTTAGCAAAGCTTATTCATGTCTGTAATACTGCTTACATGCATGGCGGTCTTTTGTTGTAGACACAAACTTCCACTTCTCTACACATTCCAAACTTATATTTGTGGATCAATCAAATTGGTATGCGGACTATTTATAAATATGGTTTTGATTGATGCATTGACACATAGGTCACACGTCTTTGCACTCCACATGGTATACTGCATTTGCAACACTCCTAGCACAAATTATAAAACTGCATACTCACCACCCGAACAATCTAATCATGTTTATTAGATTGGATAATGCATGAGTTCCCCATGTTCATTCTTAGAACGGTCTTGTAGAAGGACAAATCAAGCGGTTTTAGCTTGATCAAGTCCAGATATTGGGTAATGAATTTACCGGTATTGCTTGGGGATATGCAATATTATATGTAGCCACATTTTTTCGCTTGAGCACTCACAAACTGCCAACCATTCAGTGCATACCAATTGGTAACTACATATGAGTATGATATCTCACATTTACACATTTATTGGTTGCACAGTACATGTGCCTACTACGCTTCCACTGAGTATAAATAGGTCATCAACGATGAGTAAACATCTATGTTGTGAGTGAATCTCCAACAGTTGTATGCTATTAAGAACCTTTGACATGAGATCTTTTTACTGCTAGTTTTGGAGATAGTCACTCTGGTGAGACATACTTCCCTCCGTTATGGGGAGATAAGAATGATTTCATTCTAGTTAAACGTCAAAAATTGACGTGCCCTACTATGTCTCATCACGATCCCCGCACATCTCTGCATGAGATTGAAAGTGCAATGTATTCTTAATCTTCACAAAGTAGCAGATTTGATGCCTGACGTCTTTTCTGATATTATGAGAGTGACAAGATCGGTTAAACATGTTGCAAGTCATGCAAGGTTGAAAGTCCCTAGAATTGGGCAAGTTAACACAACACCTAGACAATGTAGTGTTTCTCATGCCCATAGTGGAGGTGTAGCATTGGTCAAAATCCACAGATGAGTTACCGGTGAAAAGGCAAGCCATTAAGGCACAATTACTCATCATCAACACATGAGATTGTTTCTGACTATGAAAGTGTCTAAGTCGACATTGGCAAACCCTGGGGGACGCCTCAGAGTCAATGACGATGTCAGTAAATAAAGAAATCTCACAAAGTTAAACAATTGCTAGCGGTTTTATGGATGATTCATCCAAGGTTTCTTGATGATACATTTATTTATTCCGTCGCTGGGGAATTGATGATGAGGAAGTGAAACTTTGCTTAATTGCGGATTGTCAACGTAGAGCAAATTGACCAATATGAAAAGTTACAATCTAGGCCAAACTAGACTCTTTTACAAATGACAAGTGTTCGGTATGGTAGTGCTATAAACACCGAAAGGTAAGCCGGTTGGACACATATGAGTCTATGTTTGGAAGTACAATGAGAAGTGCTTATGGCGCAAGAATCTTCTCAACCCCATAGTATTGACTATAAAGAGATATTCTCCGATTATTGACACCATTACTTCCCGCTACCTTATCAGTTTGGTAGTGTCTACAAAACTAAGTATGCAGCTTATTGAAATGGTTAAAGTATATCTATATGGGGATCTTGATTCAGAAATATACATGAAAGTGCCAAATGGCATGGTTATACCTAATTCAAGTAACTATAAACCATAGAGTGCTCATGGGATAAGATTGAAATGTTCACTACTCTAAGTGACTACTTGATTGGGAAAAGATACAAGAATGAAAAGTTATGCCCATGCGTGTTCAGTAGATGAACAAGTTATTTGAGATGATAGACCTTGTTAGGACTCGATTTTCTCTTAGCTGTTAGCGATTTAAAGATGGTATATCGAGTTAGTTGAATTCATATTCACCAATATGCTTAAGTCTGAATCAAGTAATGGACAAATCACACTTTATTAGCACGCCAATGGTTGTTTGCAGTCTGAAATCCTGAAGAATCAATTTCATCGGAATGATGATGGTAAGGAACTTTTGTAGATGAAATTCTACATCTTAGAGCGGTTAGAGCTTGGTTGAATTTAGCTCAGTGCACACATCCAAACATTCCTTACTCCATACGCAAAGTCATTGGAATGAAGTATTATAGTGCACCTTCTGGTAATTGAAGGGTTCCATAGACTTGACTTTATTCTTTCCCTACAAAGAACACAGAGAGAAACATGACATTCCCGAAAAAGGGATGGTTGAATCACAACACACAAACTCCAGGGATTTCGACCCGTTGAAGGAATTCCTCGACCCATAAAAAAATGCACCCTGAATGGATCAGAGCCATGCTTTCAACCCGTCGAATTCTGATATGGTTTCGAGCATTATTTCACAATTCAGTGCAGTACCCTATTCTGAGACACCTCGTGATGTCTTGATTGGTTTTGCTGATATTGAGTATCTCTCTAACCCACATAAAGAATGTTCCCACATTGGTTATGTACTCATCATGTGGAACATAGCTATTACTTGGAGATTAGGACATAATACATGCACTACATTCGAGGATCTAGTAAATTATCATCTACTAAGACAGCATCAACTTGCATCTTTGAGGATAATGCGGTTTGCATTGAATAGATGAAGTTGAGGTATATTAAGGGTGATCATACTTAACTCATTGCGCCAAATTATTACTACAATCAATAATAACATTGGTTATTGATTATCCGAGTGAACCAAATTGGTTCGGTGGATAATGCTACAAATTTGTTTACCAAGTTCTTACCCAAATCTACATTTGCAAAGCATGTGACACGTATTGGTATGCGAAGATTGTCTGAATTCCAAGATTGAGTTACGAATCATGGGGAGTTCATTTCGTAGACATCGGGGGAAGTCTACATCATATGTGATCGCTTTTGTAGTAGATGCGTTGTACTCTTTTTCCCTTAGACCAAACTTTTGTTTTACCCAAGAGGTTTTTGTTTGCTTGGCAATGTTTTTAGTGAGGTAACATGTTATGCATCATTCATTAAGAGTGTGACACAAAAGAGAGTGTTTAAGGATATTATAGTGTGAATATCTTGATGCGTGTCTTGTTCTAATTAATATAGAAGTAGATATTCACTCAATCCCTGATTTATAGGGGTATCGATGGATTGTAATAAATTGTAATACTTATTTAAGACTATTTATTAATGAATAAAGTATAATTTATTCTATTTTTTTCTTCCACCGATCTAACCAAACGTAGGTTAATCTCATAAACCCTTTAACCCTAAGAGGCTACAACCGACTTGTTTATGAAAGGCCCTTCGACCGACGAATCCCCCTAAACCTTTCTCAGATCTCTTCTCCCTCCAGTCCTCCACCACCTGGTTGATCAACACACACACACACACTCACTCACCAACAATGGCCTTCTCCTCATCTCTCCTCCAATCTCCTCTCAAACCCCAGCTCCCTTTCTCCCCCAAATCCCATTTCTCCACAACGAAACCCCATTTCTCCACCATCCAATGCTCCTCTTCCTCCGTCGACATTCGCGACGACGCCCACCGCCACAACACCACCCATACCCACCGCTTCTCCGCCAAATACGTCCCCTTCGACCCTTCCTCCCACGACATGTCGTCTTCTAACTCTCCTTCAAATGAGTCTTACTCCCTCGACGAAATCATCTACCGCTCTCAATCCGGCGGCCTCCTCGACGTCCAGCACGACTTCTCCGCCCTCAAAAACTACTCCGGCTCCTACTGGCGCCACCTCTTCGACTCCCGCCTCGGCAAAACCACCTGGCCTTACGGCTCCGGCGTCTGGTCCAAAAAGGAGTGGGTCCTCCCCGAGATCCACTCCGACGACATCGTCTCCGCTTTTGAAGGCAACACCAATCTCTTCTGGGCCGAGCGTTACGGCAAAACCGTTCTCTCCATGAACGAGCTTTGGGTCAAACACTGCGGTATCTCCCACACCGGTTCTTTCAAAGACCTAGGTATGACAGTCCTCGTCAGCCAAGTCAATCGTCTCCGAAAACTCAACCGCCGCCCCGTCGCCGCCGTCGGTTGCGCCTCCACGGGGGACACCTCCGCCGCGCTCTCCGCCTACTGCGCTGCCGCGGGGATTCCTTCGATCGTGTTCCTCCCGGCGAACAAGATCTCCATGGCGCAGCTTGTCCAGCCTATTGCCAATGGCGCCTTCGTTCTCAGCATCGACTCCGATTTCGACGGGTGTATGAATCTGATCAGAGAAGTCACGGCGGAGCTGCCTATCTACTTAGCCAACAGTCTAAACAGTTTGAGACTTGAAGGCCAGAAGACGGCGGCGATTGAGATTCTGCAGCAATTTGATTGGCAGGTTCCGGATTGGGTTATAGTTCCAGGAGGCAATTTGGGTAATATCTATGCTTTCTACAAAGGTTTCTATATGTGTAAAGAGTTAGGACTAGTAGACAAGATGCCGAGGCTAGTTTGTGCTCAGGCGGCAAATGCGAATCCTTTATACTTGCATTACAAGTCTGGATGGGATGAGGAGTTCAAGCCGGTGAAGGCGAGTACTACATTTGCTTCGGCGATACAGATTGGGGACCCTGTGTCGATTGACAGGGCGGTGTATGCGCTGAGGAAGTCGGATGGGATAGTGGAGGAGGCGACGGAGGAGGAGCTGATGGATGCAATGGCGCAGGCGGATTTGACTGGGATGTTTATATGTCCTCATACGGGTGTGGCGCTGGCGGCGTTGAAGAAGCTGAGGAATAAAGGGGTGATAGGACCAAATGAGAGGACTGTGGTGGTGAGCACTGCGCACGGGTTGAAGTTTACGCAGGCGAAGATTGGTTATCATTCAAAAGAGATTGAGGATTTGGCTTGCCGGTTTGCTAACCCGCCGGTGCAAGTGAAGGCGGATTTCGGGGCTGTTATGGATGTGTTGAAGAAGTACTTGAGCAAGCACTGAGTAGATACTAGTAGTATTTCTCCTTGCTTTGCTTAGAGCCTTTAGGTACTAGTAGTATCAGTGGTTCTCTGCATTTGGTGGGTGCTACATTGCTGTGCTGCTTCATTTTTGGATGTGGCTGGTTTGTAGTAGTCAGAATATTGTTAGAGAGGGATCATTATAAGGCAGCATTGCCAATTTTTCTGTATGAGTTAAATATGACATGAATTCTACTCTTTCAAGACGTTATTAGAGGTTCTTAATTGTTGTAATGTGTTGTGCTCCTGTGAAAATCATTTAAAAGCAGCACGGACAAAATAAAGGTCAACCCATGTACAGACTACTTGAGTACGTTATATTTTAGAGGTTTGTCACTATCTGCAGAGAAATGATTTTAAAATTTGTTGCCAATCACCACCAGAGAGTATGTCTAGATTAGCTTCCACTACTACACTAAGAAGCAAAAGATGGAGCAGAAGCAACACATGGAGCAATTCAAAGGCCAAGCAAGGTTGCCGAATTTTGCAGTCCCAAAACGCTATGATCTTCATCTCAAACTTGATCTCTCTGCCTGCACCTTCTCCGGCACCGTGCAGATTGACATCAGCATGGTGGAAAAGACCAAGTTTCTTGTCTTGAACGCGCTTGAACTTGATGTTCATCGAGTCTGGTTCACCAGCTCTCACGGCCAAGTAAGCAGTTCTGGATCGATCAACTCATTTGATCAATTCGGTTTTATGAGGTTGTTACTGAGAACGGTTTTGATTCTTAATATGCAGAAGTACTGCCCGTGCGATGTTGTTTTGGATGGAGATGATGAGTTTCTTGTTGTGGTGTTTGATGAAGCACTTGGTGTTGGTGAAGGAGTTCTGGGGATTGAGTATTCTGCAGTCCTGAATGCACACTTGAAAGGGTTATACAAATGGTATGTTAATTTGTTTTATGTAGAGTTCATTGTTTACAGCTCTGAATGGTTAGGAAGTACTTGTACGAAAAATTACATACATAGAATTCATTTGTACTGGACTATCTGATAGCCAAGGAAAAAAAAACCAGAAAATGAATGGAGATTAAACTCAGTTAATCTTAAACGAGAATCTGCTCAGTCATGTAGTTTCTTTGCTAACAAGTGCGGTGTCTAGAAGGCCAAAACAAGTGGGGTTCCAGCCTATTGTATAGCGTCTTTGCCAAAAAATGAGGTTTCTAATGGGATCGCTCGACGTTTTTCCAGTACTTATGTGGATGGAGGAGAAAAAAAGAATATGGCTGCTACTCAATTTGAAGCTGTGGATGCAAGGCATTGTTTTCCGTGCTGGGATGAACCTGCTCTCAAGGTAAAAATTGAAATGTAATCTCTGCTCTAATCAGGTAAAATACCCTGGAAAAGTGTATGCTCATCTTATCTGCCTCAACTACATTCTACAGGCCACCTTCAAGATTACATTAGATGTACCATCAGAACTGACAGCTTTGTCCAATATGCCAATCATTGATGAAAGGTTTAATGGAGATGTTAAGACTGTTTATTTTGAGGAATCTGCAATTATGTCAACTTATTTGGTGGCTGTTGTTGTTGGCTTATTTGATTTTATTGAAGATACAACCTCTGATGGTATGCTTCTAGCCCCGTTGACTTTGTTCACTTCTCAACCGGTTCTCGTGTGAGTTATGAAACTTCATTTGCAGGTGTAAAGGTTCGTGCATATTGCCCAGTTGGGAAGAGTGATAAAGGGGAGTTTGCTTTGGATGTTGCTGTGAAGACACTTGATCTTTTCTCCAAGTAATGTGCTTCACTTGTAAGTATCAGACTTATGGATCTGTTGTTTTGCTGTATTAACCTGGTACGGTATGGCTTCATCTAGATACTTCTCAACTCCTTATGCACTTCCAAAACTCGATATGGTTGCCGTTCCTGAATTTTCTGGTGGGGCCATGGAGAACTACGGTTTAATCACTTACCGTGAAAATGAAATGCTTTTTGATCCTTTGCATTCCACAGCAGCAAGGAAGCAAAGAGTAAGTGTAATATCTTATTCTTCTTCCAGCTCTGTTACTAGTCACAACATTAAATCCGGAAGTAGAGTTTTCTCCTTTATAATATGTTACAGTAAACCTTTTCTTGTCTTTTGACTGTTTCCAGATGGCAATTGTTGTAGCACATGAAGTAGCACATCAGTGGTTTGGCAATCTGGTGACAATGGAATGGTGGACTGATTTGTGGCTTAATGAGGGTTTTGCGACATGGGTACATTTAAGCCTTTCAGCTTTCTATCTTCCATCTGGATGAAATTTTTCAGTATAGAATTTGCTGAATTTTCTAATCCTATTTGTTATTTTTTCAGATAAGCTATATGGCCACTGATACATTGTTTCCTGAGTGGAAAATATGGTCTCAGTTTCTGCAAGAGATTACCGGTGGCCTAGTTATGGATGCCTTGGAACAATCACATCCAATTCAGGTAGCAGAATCAAGAAGTAATGAAAGTAGTTTCATTTATGTGATAAAGTGCCAACACTCTTACTATTTAATATAGTTGCAACATATGTACTTGGCATAATTTCAGGTGGAGGTACATCACGCTCGTTCAGTTCTGCAAGTATTTGATGCTATCAGCTATAAAAAGGGATCTGCTGTTATACGAATGCTGCAAGTCTTTCTTGGAGATGACATATTCCAGGTGAACAATTGTTGTCCTTGAGTAAGATAAAGGTTCATTTTCATAAGCACCAGTAAGTTCCCATATTTTCATAGTGAATGTCATATGTGTTCAAATTATCTTCTTGGTATGAGTCATTCAACTCAGTATCAGTTTATCTTTAATGAGTCAATATATAAGCATTCTTTAATTTAAATCATTTTGCCTGAGTTTGAAATCAGAAATCATTAAGTTCCTACGTGAAAAGATATTCTGGAAGAAATGCAAAGACGGAAGATTTATGGACTGTTCTTTCGGAGGAATCTGGCATAAAAATCAGTGAAATGATGGATGATTGGACTAAGAAACAAGGATATCCTGTTGTTTTTGTCAAAGAGAAGGATCATACCCTGATTTTGGAGCAGGTATTGTTGATCACAAGTATAGGCCAATTAATCTAATCATACATTGTAAGTCTGAAACAATTTTGGTATTGCAGATGCAGTTCCTGTCAGCAGGTTTGCATGGTGATGGGAAATGGATTGTTCCAGTAACTATTTCACTTGGTTCATATGAGAGACACAAGAATTTCCTATTAGAATCAAAGTACAGTGAAGTGGACTTAACAGATCTTGTTGACTCCTCTGATAAGACACTGAAGAATAAAGAGACATGTGATGAACAACTGTGGGTCAAGGTTAATATCCAGCAGAGTGGTTTCTATAGGGTTAAGTATGAAGATAAGTTAGCAGCTCGACTGTGGAAGGCTATTGAGAATAATAGCTTGGAAGCAAGAGACAAATTTGGTATGTGCCACTTCTTGGTTTTAATAATACAATTGAGCATTATAGTCGAGCATTGATTTCTTCTGGTTGATATGAAATAAGCCAATTTCATGAAATTAGCCATCTGTGTTGTAATCTTCTGAGGTTGGGTACTTATTTTTGGGCCATCATGAATTACTTATAATTCGATTATGTATAGCACTACAACTCCACGTATCATTTCAGGCATTCTGGATGATGCACATGCTCTTTGCGAAGCTTGTGAACAACCATTATCGGCATTGCTTTCCTTGATGGATGTATATAGGAAAGAAGTCGATTACATTGTCTTATCAAAACTAATTGAAGTAAGCACGCACAAGCATATTATTGATCAGTTATACCTACAATAACTACTTACACTGACATTACCCATTTCATGGTGCTACAGGTCTGTTATAATGTTGTTAAAGTATCAATTGAAGCCATCCCTGATTCAGTGAACGAGTTGAAGCAATTTTTCATCAATCTCCTCCTGTTTCCGGCAGAGTGAGCTCATCTCTCACACATTGTTAATATATTTGCTCACTTCCATAAAGATTGTCCAAAATAACTTTTATGCTTCCATATTTACATCTCATGTCTGATTGTATTTGCTCAGAAAGTTAGGCTGGGAATCAGTACCTGGAGAGAGTCACTTTAGTAAACTTTTGAGAGCAGAAGTCATGCAAGCCTTGGTTATATTTGGTCATCTTAAAACAGAGACTGAAGCATTAGACCGAATTCAGAAATTATTGAAGGATAGAAACACTCTGGTTCTTACTGCAGACACAAGAACGGTAATAAATTAAAAATATACAAAATCATTTCCTATTTATTATAGGCATTGTTTTTTGAAACTTTCCTATAGGCAGTTTAATGTGAAATCAAACTGTCTTGTAGGCTGCTTACATTGCCATGATGAGGAATGCTAGTAGCTCAAATAAGGAAGGGTTTGAGACTTTATTGAATGTTTACAGAAAGGTTGATACAGTGCAAGAGAAGGAACAAGTTCTACGTAAGATTTTTTTGCAAATGTGAACTGTAATGCATTTTCTATCCATGTATATTCTATCATTTCTATGCCTCGTGTCTGGTTTAATGTAACTTAGAATTGTGTAAAATGATCCTTATCCTACAGGTTCATTTGCGTCTTCTCCGGACCCAGATACAGTTGTTGAGGTTCTGAATTTTTTTTTAACTGATGAGGTATGAGCTTGTACGCTGACAGTTATTTTTGCAAAAACTTTTGACTTGAAATTCTTTGCTACTCTCAAAGCTTACTTCATCTCAACTTTTACTTCAGGTTCGAGATCAAGACATTATATATGGACTCAAAGGCATTAGCTTAGAGTGCCGTGGAACAGCATGGAAATGGTTGAAGGTAATGGTGCATTATTTTCTTTGATACATAATCTTACATCATTCTTACCATATAGACATAGTCTGAAATTGGTGTATTGTAGCCGCAGTTACAGTTGTATGTTTGAATTTTACAAAGTAAATCAATTTGGTCAAATGCAGGAGAACTGGGACATGATCCTGACCAAATATGGTGCTGGATTGTTACTCACCCATTTTGTAAGAGACATTGCAACACTGGTAAGCAATATTCTGTCTGGCTTTATGGTGCGAGAAAAGTTTTAGCCCTTTGGAGATATGGAAGATTTATAATTTGGTGTCGCTGATAGACTCCTTCATTGACAGTTTTGTAGTGCTGTAATGGCTGATGAGGTCAAAGAGTTTTTCGCCAGTCGGGTACATCCTTCCATTGCTATGACTCTGAAGCAAAGCATTGAGCAAGTCCGAATCAAGGCGAGGTGGGTTCAAAGCGTGAGGGAAGAGCAATCTCTTGAAGAACTAATCAGTCAATTAGCAGTGAAGAATTGAGTGTTGTTTATCATTTATATTCGTAGATCTTATTTCAATTGTCATTCAACTAGCTGCAAAATTTGAAGTCCTCCGTAAGCTCTAATCACCAAATATACAATCCAAATGTTCGTGAGACTGTTAAAAATTTTGATCGATGGACCGAAGACCTATGTTTCATTATGGTTTCTAGCTTCTATAGTTTAAATACCTGAACGGGTGAAAGATTGATTATCAAACCTAAAACAAAAATGACAAAGGAAACTTGATTATTTCTATATAATAACACCCAATCCTGAGTGGCATTCTTACGCACATGACCCTTGTCATTAAAATAACCCATGCAGTTTGTATTACCCGATATCTCATCTTAGAACTACTGTACCTATGTAGTGTTCAACATCTCACAAAATTGCATATTATTAGTTGTATACACCCAACAGTTTTAAAGATAGACGGTCACGTTAAAAGTGCCCAACATTTCTCACATAAAATTTGATTGATACAAATGATACTAACTGTGCGTAATCGCGTGAAGTTCAGAAGTTAGATCGAGCTTAGAATTCATGCATACGTTGCTAGTTAACATGTTCAGCTTCCTTGAGGTATGAAACCTGCAAGTAAGGCGACCGAACACATCCTTCGCAGCTGATGAGGGAAACCCCTCAATTTTAAGACCACGGATCGTCCTTGTTGTCAAGTCATAGACCCCACAATCACCATGCCAGAAACACTGCTTTGGAGAACACTCGCATACGGAATATGCAATGCAGTTTCGGAGACCACTACTAGCTACTTGTGTAAGAAAGTGGTGAACATGCTGCTGTGCGTGTCGGCGCTCACAAACAATATCCAATCACCAATGTCGACGACCTCCACCAACTTCCGACCATCGACGACTTTGAGCAACTCGAAACCAACGCGTCTTCATTCCTCCACAATATATCAGCACGGCGGCCAATATTACGATGAACGACGAACAACTCGTTTGTGTTAGTCTTTAGCTAGGAATGTACGTTTCGAGAAGCCGACCTTGAGCTCGAGCTCGAGCTCGTAAAGCTTAACCTACTCAAGGTCGCCGTCACCATTCCGCATAATAACGTCGAACACCACGACACACTGGGATTTGTAGCTGTGCTATTCTTGGTCAGAGCATATAGTTTTCCATCAGCTATCTCTATAGCATCCATCTCCTCTACATCATAATGTGCTTTAGTGTCAAATAACGTCCACGAAGAACCATTAAGCCTACACAAAGCCACAACACAACCATTTGAAGAGGGCCAGCCATAATACAATTCCGTTCGGTTTTGATGACGATGTCACTATTTTCCACGAGCTTGGAGGCCTGTTAAGCCGTGGTAGCATGAAACCGGTACCCAGTACCGGATTTAATTAGTAGTTGTAATAATGTTCTTTCATGATCAGACACCCACCAACCGAACCAACGACGCTACACCCTGGACGCCCCCAAAGTTGGTAGTTGACGTAACTTTTACCGTTCATATATCTCACTGGAGTTTTGTAGAGCTTGCGGTCACTTATTACAAGGTATAGATCTTCTTTAATGACATGGAGCTGATGATGGACAGGTAGTGTCGCCATTGTCATCGGCGAAGTGAATTGAAGCAAAAGACCAGGAAACTGAGAAACAACAGAAGAGCAAGCAGTCTTCTTATGGGAGCTGGTCGTATCAGCAGCGTCTCGCCACGATTTGCAAACTTGGCGACATGTTAGTAGATCTGACTTTCTTTTGCTTTTGCAGCTGTTCTAGTATCATCTGGAAGATATCTTTGGGGAGATGTGCACATGGATCTGTAAAACCTGAATACAAATGGTTCACAATACTTAAGCATGAATCAATTATATTACAAGTCAATAACACAAAATATACACATTGAAGCTTACCGTTGATGTTCATGGTTATTGCCATTGCGTATCAAGTACCTTTGTCTTCTGTCAATCACCAAATTTAAGCTTCTCAATAGGTAGAACAGAATGCTTGTAACTCGTGGTGAAGACAGAGACCAAAACACCTATATATAAAGTTTCCGTAATCTTTAAGATACCTCCCATAAAGGTTTTCCTCAAGAATCAAAGACTCGTAATAGTGTTCCTAATACATCACAGATTTTGAACTTTCTTGTGGTCCAAACAATGGATTCCCACATCTAATATAGATACACTAAGCATATTAGATTACAGGTTTGATTCTCTTTCTATATCCATGTTATATTAGATATGATCTCATATGATTACAACAAGTGATACGTCTACATTAATCTTACAATCTCCCACTTGGACTATCACTCTCTATCTAAACAATCAAAATAATGAAATCATAATCTGTATAACCACTGGAGTGTGCACCAGAATCAAGAAAAGAATCAATAAATCATTTCAGTATGGTCAAGAAACAATCACTTATGAAGAGCAAAGAAAAGCATAGCATTTTAACAAAATGTAGCACTTCAGTACCAAAAACACAAGCTTTTGCAACTCACATATTGCTGGAATCATATGATGTGATACATGAACTATGTGTATCACCAGAAGATCATGTACCTGTATAGTCCAACCAAATGTTTCATAAGAAACTTAAGCATTTAACTTAAACACTGATGATCTTTATGCTTGACCAAATCAACATGTTGTTCCTTAATTCAAGATCATCTGACATAAACAAAATGACAATTTCCAGAATGCACTCATATAAACATAAGCAATAACAATTCGGAAATACCTCAGTTCATTGATGTGAAAAGCTGTTACAAATGTTGAACCTGTCTCGATGAGAATGCATTCATAATATTTCCTATTTTTCTGATTGAATAAAGGAAAATTGGCTTTTGGTTCAAAATACCTTTTGGCCAAAGTATTGGGAGAGTTGAAATATCTCTCGTCTCCTTTCTGGAGAATAATAATTTGTTCTTCCAGAGTCTTTTTAATACCAGGAAGAATAGGTTCCTTTAGAGCAGCAGAAAAGCTCTCTTGAGATTTTCCGGTGGATAAATAATCCGCCATGTCAGCTGGCTCACTCCTTTTTTCTCTGGTAGGAGGAGGAGAATTGGTGAGACTCCTGGAGTCTGTCATCATAGGGAAGCTGTAGTCTTTCCTACCTCTTCCACGAGAATAAGGCCCGCCACGCGAGCTGGTGCCCCCTCGGGAGCCGCGGCTAAACTGGCTCATTTGGCGCCGATAATAAATTCCCTGGTCAAAAAATCAGGGAGAGAGTTAGTTTCTCCTTTAATAAACTCTATCTTAAAATCAAATATGGATAATATAGACTGCCATCTAGCAAAAAGTTGTTTAGAAGCTAAATTTTTGACATCTTTTTCCAAAACATCTTTAGCTGCTTTACAGTTTACTCTTAATAAGAATTCTTGATTTAATAAATCATCTTAGAATTTTGAAATACAACTAACAATAGCCAGAATTTCCTTTTTTATAGTGGAGTAGTTTTTCTGGGCATCATTCCACTTTCCAGAAGTATATCTGGATAATATTTCCTTTTCTGAATTAGGAAATTTTTGCTTAAGGATTCCTCCATATCCTATGTCTGAAGCATCTGTCTCAACAATTTTGAAGCTGGTTGGTGAGACTAGTGCTAGACAAGGGAGGCTTTTTACTTTTGACTTAATAAGTCTTATTGCTTTTGTATGGATTTCTCCCCAAGGAGGAGGATTTTTTCTCAGTCTTTCATAAAGAGGAGAGCTATCAGCTGACAGATTTTTATAATATTCTGCAATATAATTCAAGCTTCCTAAAAATCGTTGAAGCTGAGTTTTATCTCTCAATTCATCTGGAAATTTTTCTGCGAATTGAATAGCTCGCTCAATAGGGATAATTCTTCCTTGTTCTATTTCTTGACCAAGGAATCTAATTTTTGTCTGAAAAATAGACATCTTTTTAGCAGATACTACTAGTCCTGCTCTTTTAATAAGATTAATAAATATATTCAAGTGCTTGAAGTGTTGGTCAAGCGATTGGGAGAAGATGAGAATATCATCTATGTAAACAATAGAGAATGAAGAATAAGGTGTAAAAATATCATTCATAATATTCTGGAATTCTGAAGGAGCGTTCTTAAGCCCAAAGGGCATTACGTTCCACTCATAATGTCCAAATGGGACAGTAAAAGCTGTTTTATATCTGTCACTTTCTGCAATTTGGATTTGCCAATATCCCGATTTTAAATCGAATTTTGAAAATATTGAAGCCTCTTGGAGTCTTGCCAAGAGATCTTTCTTATTAGGTAATGGATATCTAATCCATTTAAGAACCTTATTTAAAGGTTTATAATTAATAACTAATCGAGGAGTTCCTCTTTCGATTTCAGCATTTTTATTTACATAAAAAGCTGTACAACTCCAAAGGGAATAGGATTTTCTTATTAATTTTTTCTGCAGAAGAGAGTTTATTTCTGCTTTGCAATACTCAATGAGTTCAGCATTCATTTGAGCTGGCCTAGCTTTAGTAGGAATGTTTTATTCCTTAAAGTCAGACTCATAAGGAAGAGTGATAATATGCTTTTTCCTTTCCCAAAAAGCATTAGGAAGATCACTGCAAATTTCTCTTTTAATATTATCAGATAATGATTTAATCTGATTTTGGCGGGAATTAATTTGAGTCATTATACTCATAATTTTTAAATCAGATTGGATAAAATTTATCTGATTTTCTTTGAAAATAAGAGTATCTCTTATCATGTCAATTTGACGAGTTTGGGGTTGAGTAATGAAGCCAAAGATTATTTTTTGGCCTTCAACCTCACAAATAATACCTTCACTTGTCTTTGTAAATGGTTCTAAAAGACTAAGGAAATGAGTTCCCAATATGATTTGTTGGGTCAGACCTTTGACCATAACAAAAGGCGTTTTAAAGCACATGCCTGAATTACAAATATAGGCGTTAGATAATTTATATCTAATTTTTAGTTTTGAACCATCAGTAGTGTTTAAAGACTGTGATGATTTGTCATAATATCGTGTAGGGATTATCCCTTCACAAATGCAATTTAAATCTGCTCCACTGTCAATAAGAGCAATTCCTTTTAAGACATAGTCTTTATCAATAACAATAGTAACATTGGAATACCACTTTTGGTATGTTACTTGATTAATAATGTTAAGAAATTTTTCTTCCTTGGAACTAGAAGATTCCCCTTGTTCAAGAGTTATCTTACTGATAATTTCCTTAAGAAACTTGGTTTCTGTTTTTAAAATATTTATTTCTGCCTTTAAGTCAGAAATAGAGATTTCTCTTTCTTTTATAATATTTACCTCCATTTTTATGGAGTTAATTTCTTCCTGCAAATCAGAAATAGATAATTTCTTGGAAGAGTGAGTTTTCAAACCATCAAAGACTTCCTTTAAGGAGTATGATTCTTTTGGAATATAAGGAGAATCTCGAGGTTTATTTTCTCTTTTGATTGTTTCTAAATAATGTTCAATCATATTTTTCTTGGTTTCAGGATCTTGGATCCCATTAATCAAGTCAATAATAGATTTTTCTTGGGATGTAAGCACGTTTATGCTTAACCCATTCATTTCAAGAATAGCTTTGTAATGATTGGCATTACAACCACAGTCTGACGAAGAGGAGGAAGACTCGGAGTCAGAACTGTCAGACTTTTGGTCAATGATATTAACCTGTTCTTCTGACTCACTGTCAGAAGGATTTAAAAGAATTGCTAATAGTTGCTTTTTTAGACCTTCATCAGAAATTTCATTAATTTTCTTCTTGGTCCAACATCTGTTAGCATAGTGGCCTGTTTTGCCACATTTTCTACAAATAATATTGGAAGAATTTTGAGAATAATTCTTCTTATAGTATGGTTTTGAGTTTCGCTTTTTCTTTTCCTGGGGAGGAGAAGATTTCTTAATAAAGCGTTTCTTTTTCTTATAATAAGATTTTGAATCTGATCTTTTTTGTTTGTTTGGAATTTGGAGATCGAAACCAAATTGGTCACAAAATTCACCAATTTCTTTTTTGCCAGTTAAATGTTGGCGTTTCAATTGAGCTTTTAATTTAATATCATTGCAGAGGGATAACCCTTTAGCAACGCACTCACTGATGAGTTGACCATAGGTATATTCATAATAAGGAATGGAGTTTCCTCCATGTTTTCTTAGAATACGATCTCTGACTTTTTGGGCAAAGAGAGTAGGAAGGCCTGCTATAAACTTCTCTTTCCAGAAGTCAGCATTGGCATCTGTCCTGATCATAACTTTGGACAGAAATACATCTTTATACCACCTAAACTGAGTTAGAGTGGGACATTTTAGATTGACTAATAAATCTTTATTTCTTTCGAAGAAAACTGGGTTAGATCCCACGAAAGCTAATAGGATTGAGGTTAGCAGTGTATAGACTGCATTAGAAATAGGGGTTTCGGTATATATAATACTGTCTTGACCTTGTTCATCTTTCATGGTCATTGGTGTTTGAACAATTTTTGTCGCATTTAATATTTGTTGCTGCTGTTCTGAGGTAATAATGCTATCCCACCAACCACGAAGTTGGCCAGCAAATCCTGCAACAATGTATTCTGCAATCTGTTTATCAGTATTATGGGCTGATATACAAACAGTAGAATACATAGTCATACGGTGTAATAACGTGAGAATCTGGTATTCAGATAGTCCATCAATATTCCATTCATAAATGGTTCTAGCACTAAAGCTAGCAGTAATATTTGAATTTTCTTCCTCAAATAATAAGTCCTGAGGGGTAGGACGCGTGTAATAATGTCTAGTCGAAGCAGTAGGGACTGATTTTCTGCCAAAAGCAGTGCTTCTTCCAAAAATATTTTGGTTTATGCTAGGAGTCTGATCTTTTTTAAGATCATCTTCCATTGCCAGAATTTGTTTTTCAAATTCATTTATATCTGAATCATTATCTGAATCAGAGAATGCTTCTGAAATAGTAGCTATTTGAGCTTTTTTCTCATTAGATTTATGACCATTAATTTGTAATGATTCTAACTGTTGGGTTAGAATTGAAACAATATCAATATTTTTTTTACTAGGCATAGTAATATTGATGCTTGGTTTTAGAATAGAAGGTTCTACTATTTTTGGAGTAGAATTAATAATAGGCGAAGATAAACTTGATTTAGTTTCTTTTAAAACTGGAGGGGTTGCAATTTTTTCTAATTTTTCCTCCATTCTCCCAATTTGGGAGCACATAGTTTGAAGAGTCAAGTTTGTATAATTATGTTGTTTTTCATGACTGAAAGCAACTGACTCAATAATTGTTTCACCTGCTTTAATCTTCAGATGTTCTGAAGGTGGATGAATAGAGGTAATAATTTTACCTTTTGCTGTAGTCCAATCTTTTTCCAAGGACTTAAGCATGTTTAAACAAGGATAATTTTGGTTAGTAGCATAATCTAAAAACCAAATAGGGAAAGATATAACTTTCTCCTGGGATTTAATAGTTTCATGATAAAGGAACTTATAATTTTGTTGTTCTTCTTCCTTGAACGTGGAGAAGAACCATTTTCTAAATGATTTATATTTTTCTTGCATAAGATCTTTACTGCAAGCTTGACGATCATAAGTAAATGGAATAGAAATGACATTTATTGATGCAATGTCATTAAATTCTGATAATGTTTCAGGTTCCTCATGATATATTCCTTGAGGAATCTGTTGAGAATTTGTACAAACTCCATCAAATACAAGATTAGGAGTTTTTATGCCTGATGATGAGGCTTTCATAGTTTGGTTTGGAGTATAAAACCTTTGAGACTGAATATGCTCGTTTTTTTATGAAATAAAAGATCTACTATCCTCAGATAGTGATAATCGAGTGGATCTTCTGCTATTATCAAATTTAATAATAACGTCTCCATCATCATATTGAAGAATTTCTTCAATTCTTTTGTTTTCTAAAGGCTTAAATGGAGTGGCAGATTCTAACATCCATTCGTCAGGTGTTTTAATATCTTGCCATTTGATGGTCTGAGGAATAGACACATTTGATTTTAATAAATTAGTCTCGATTAAGACTGTTTTTCCTTTTGTATCATAATTTTTTGCCTTCGGGCTAAGGGTATTCATTGCTTTATAATAAACCCTGTATGTTATGTTTAGAGGTCCCGATCCCTCTTTTAAATTATAACCACTGGTCTTAATATTTAATGTTAAGACATCTAGAATATTTATGTCTGTTAAAGAAACACAGAAATTGGGAAAACGGTTGAAATAAACTGGTCCGTTGCATAAACTGGTTTGAATGATTCCTAATAAGGAGTCATTGAAATTGAGGTGCCTGCAATCTCTTAAGGCAACTAATAAAGAGGCATTTAAGCCTTCTCTTGATAGTGGTCGAATAGCCACTTGTACCATACCAAGATGGAAATATTTATATTTATCCTTATATCTTATGATTTCTTCAGGATGGAACAATTGAATAGTTTCATGTTCCTTTCCTATTGGAATAGTTTGTTCAATCGTTTTTATGGTTAAAGCCATATTCATATTGAACATATTCATTGAATAAATCATTGAAGGTTTAACCTTCGGGAGGCTCCAGCTGTGAAGCTGATTCTCAATATTTGAGAATTCAATATCCTCCTCGTTTTTAATATGATCAATAATAGTTTGAGGAATATAATTCCTTGAAGAAGAAGATGAAGCTTTAGAAGATGTCCTGGATAATTTGGAAAGCATTTTTTTTAAGTGAATGAAATAAGCATGAACAGACTGAAAGAAGTATGAAAGTCTTTGCCTTATACGGCTGTCAACCACTTACGAAGACTTACCCTGTACTGCTTTCTTCTCGCAATTGGGGCTTCAAGGCGACTTGGGTGCCGTGCGATAAAGCTCCGGCTCTGATACCAACTTCTAGTACCGAATCAGGATGCTCATTCACAAACTTGGATAATAATTTTATTGATAATCAGAGATAAGTACAACTGTTTATATGAAGATAGAGAGAGAGAGGGTAGAGAGAAGGTAGAGCTATATGAGAAGGAAAACTAAAACTTGAGACTTCTGAGGGAGAGAGGTTCCCTTTTAAAGACTCAAAAAGCAAAGCTACCGGCTACCGGAGGCTAAAAGAAAACAAAGGCCTAAACAATGGCCGACAACCAAAAAGTTAAAGTTTTAAAGAAAACAAAACTATTCCGAAAATCACGCCGGGTGCTCATTGGGTCCCATTGATCACGTGAAAGAGAGGAAAAGTTGAATGTTTCTTTTAAATTATTACAAGAGGGGAAAATATCCCTAAAACCTAACTACTTTCACTACCAGCAGAACCATTATATCCGACGAGTTGCCAAACAGACCGACGAGAAGGGATCTCGTCGGTTATAGTTTACTATAACCGACGACAAGATTATCTCGTCGGTTATAGTTTTTTGACCGTCGATATTTTCTTGTCGTCGGTTATAGTCGCCGGAAACTCGTCGGTCATAGTTTTCGACTATGTCCGACGATTTTTTTTGACTATTACCAACGATTTTTTCATATCGTCGGTTATAGTTTCTTATTTCAGATCTGGGCAGCAGCTCGATCTGTCATTCAAAAAACTTTCCATTTTTTCTGAAAATGCTCTGAAATCGATCTTTGGGTGATGTCGAGAATGAGTTCGTGATGATTCATGCGCATTATATATATAGGTACGTCGTGCTTAACTAATATATATATGTGTTGTGCATGCATGTATTAATGCTTAATTTGTTGAATATATAGATCGATCGATATTAATTAATTGTTTTTGAATATATACATATATATTGATCGATCGATCGAATTAATTAATTGATTCTTGAGTTTGAGTAATTGATCGATGGTTGATTTTGAGTACGTACGCGTGATTGATCGTAAATATATATTGATTGTTGTTAATTTTAATTTGATTATTGTGAATATATATATATATATAGCAATAACTAGCTAGCTAGGGTGATTAATTAATTTAATTAATATATTGCATTATATATATTGTGATTATATATATATAGGATTAAATGTACACTAGCTAGCTAGCTAGTACGTGTACGTACGTGCATGGTTAACGTTATATATATATTTAGATTTTTGTGATCGATTATATATATATATAGTTAGGGTGTACGTGTGTGTGTATATATATATTAAAATTATGGGAATTAAAATAATAAATATTTATATCTAGCTATGAAATTTGAATTAATAAGATCATGGGTATATATACATGCAGTTATAATTTTCAGGATGGACAAGAGTTGGATATGTCTTCCAAGATGGGATGTAAGATATCACCGTGGAATTAGAAGTTTTGTAGAATATGTGAAGGTTAATTGTGGAGGGATGACAATTCATTATTGTCCGTGTACGAAATGTCAGTGTCGCAGCGAGCGATATCGTTTTCACATCGATAAAGTATTGGAGCACTTGAAGAAAAACGGGTTTTGGGATAAGTACACATGTTGAATTTATCACGGTGAGAGCTCAACAGTTGGTCAACATGATCACGGACAATTTTTTGAGAGTGGCAGTACATCCAATGATTCAACAACAAGGTTGATCAACGATATGTTTCCTTATGAGAGCGGTATATTTGCTCAAGCACTGGATATCGATATCCCTCCCGCCGTTGGAGACTTCCCTCATATTGAGCCAGTCCAGCAAGTACCTACAGCTGTCAACACTGCTGGTATGGACAAGTACAACAACCTCATTGCCTTCCAACAGACCCCATTGTACAACGGGTGTAATAAGACTGTTCTCGAAAGTGTTATGGGAGTAATGAAGCTCAAAGTGGAGAACAAAATGAGTGTGAAGGCTGTTGATGATTGGCTGAAGTGGTCTGGTTCGTTGTTGCCCCCCGGTCATCGTCTTCCTACCACTCATCGTAAGGTGCGACAGATCCTTAAACATCTTGGCCTTTCCTACATTAAAATCCATGCTTGTAGATATGATTGTGTTCTCTTCTGGGGTGAAGATGCTTATGGGAATGATCTTGAATCCCTTGATGAATGCCCGGTATATGGTACAGATAGGTATAAGTTGACTCCTGCCGGAAACAAGAAAGTTGTGAAGATACTTCAGTATTTTCCGCTGATAGATAGGCTAGAACGGTTGTTCATGTCTGCACACACGGCTGAAGCTATGAGATAGTGGGCCGAGAGGAATTTGCCCGACGGTGATACGCTTATACACCCTGCTGACGGAGAGGCTTGGAAGCACATGGTGAATGAGTTTTCTTATTTTGCATCAGATGTTCGAAATATTTGGCTGGGGCTTTCATCTGACGGATTCAACCCTTTTGGCAACATGAGTCTTCAATACAGTATATGGCCAGTTATTTTGGTACCGTACAACCTTCCTCCATGGATGTGCATGAAGAAAGAATACAATATGCTCACTATGATCATTCCAGTGACGGGTTATCCAGGAAAGTGTCTCGATGTGTATCTGAGACCCTTGATTGAGGAGCTTAAGTACTTGAGTGAGCATGGTCATCCCACTTATGACAAGTTCAAAAATGAGATGTTCCAGATGCATGCCATGCTTGTTGGCACCATTAGCGATTTTCCTGCACGCGGGATGTTGTCGGGCAACGTTACCAGGGGATACAGGGCTTGTCCAGAGTGCATGATGGTTGAGTGTTGCAGACCTCATTGCAGGAAGATTGTACAGATGCGACATCGTTGTTAGCTTCCACATGATCACCCATTTCGGGAGGATATGGAGGCATTTGATGGGACTGTGGAAACAGGTGAGCAGCCGAGGAGATGGACGGGGGATGAAATCTTAGAAGTGCTAAATGAATACGATTTTGGGCAGTTAAGCAATCATCCTGAGATAGTGGCGTCAATACCTGACAAACCCGACAGGTATAAATTCTGGACACACAAAAGTATTTTTTGGGAACTTCCTTATTGGTCCAAGTTGTTGATCAGACACTACTTAGATGTCATGCACATAGAGAAAAATGTGTGCGAGAGTGTGGTCGGCACAGTGTTGAATTGGGAGGGAAAAACTAAACACGACCCGAAGGCACGCATTGATCTTAAAAGGATGGGACTGCGAAAACATTTGTGGTTGAGAGATGGGAAGAAAAAAATGTCACAAGCTCCTTATACCGTGAAGCCTGCCCAGAAGAGTGAAATTTTTGGATGGATGGTTAATGTCAGGTATCCTTCAGGCTATGCCGAAAATATAAGTCGATGTGTTAACTTCAAAGACAACAAGATGTACGGACTAAAGAGTCATGACTGTCATATACTGCTCCAACGCCTCTTCCCTGTTTTCATTCGAGGGTACCTGCCCAAAGAGGTGGTGGAGCTGTTAGTGGCTTTGTCAAGATTCTTTCAGAAGTTATGCACGAGAGAAGTGAAGAAATCGGACTTGTTGGAAATGCAACAGGACATCATTTTTATCATGTGCAAATTCGAAAGGATATTTCCTCCAAACTTTTTCGACATCATGCCTCACCTGATGCTCCATCTTCTGGAACAATTGTTGCTTACTGGTCCAGTACACTGCACATGGATGTATCCTATGGAAAGGTACGTAATGCATCTCTGAATCTGGCTATATATATGTCGATCTTTAATATTATTTATTCACTTATATATTGTTGCAATAAGCATAACATGCTCGATTTGTAATTACCAATTTACAGACAATTAGGGGACTACAAAGACTATGTGATGAACAAATCTGCACCCGAAGGGTGTATCGCTGAAGCATATATTGCGCATGAGTGCGTAACGTACACCAAGTTGTATTTGTGAGCGTTGGAGGACCCTCCACAACATATGCGAGTAGATGGAGGGCAGTTCAACCTTTCGATCATCTCCGATGATGTTGAAGTTTCTGGAAAGTTGCCCAACTCGTACAAGTTGGAACCTTATGAGCTAGTCATTGCCCATTGGTCGGTATTGATTAACTGTCCAGAAGTTCAATATTGGAAAAATTTGCACATTTACTGCCCTGCTATTTCCGGTGTGTTGAGTACCACAACAAGACGTTCGCAAACTATTTTGGCAACTGGGTAAGTTGATACTTAAATTGACCTGTATATGATCGATGTTAAGTGCATGTCTCGCATCCTATTTATAGTTAAGTTAATAAATGATTATTTTCAGATGAATCATGTACAAGATGATGGTATCCCTCAGTGGTCACACGAATTGAGGCTCTTGGCGCAGAAACTGGTAACTTCCAGAGTTTATCCTATGTGTAAGGTAAATGGCGTGCTATTTATTTGTGAACATAGAGATGTCAGACAAAAAACACAGAATTATGGGGTAATGGTGCATGGTGGGCAGAATGGAGTTGACTATTACGGTGTTCTCCATTCAGTTGTCAAATTAATATATGGGGAATGCATGACCGTGCACTTGTTTAAGTGTAGATGGTTTGATACCGACCCTCAGAACACAAGGACCGATCAATACGGGATTTTTTCGGTGAATACTGCCACAAGCTGGTATGAAGATGATCCGTTTGTGTTGGCAACGGCGGTGAAACAATTGTTCTATCTTGATGATCTTGTGCATAAAGGCGCGTGGAAAGTGGTTAACCATGTTCTTCCACGAAACATATACAGTGCCTCAACCCTTGGTGTGACCTCGGATAATGAAGAAGTCAGTGCATACCAAGAGCCGAACGCAACTGGTATTCCTGAAACCTCAACAATTCGCCTTAATAATGTGAGACAGGGCAGTGTGGTACGAACACATCAACCGAATCTTCTTGATGTTAATCAAAATGAAGACAATGAAGACTCAAGTGACGAGGACATACACATGTTACCTGAAATTAACTCGGAAACAGAGTCAGACTCAAGCGATGATTCTGATTATGCGCCTTAATTAGTGTATATATATGTATGTTATTTTGACTTAGAACGTGCAATGTAAAATGAATTTTATTCAGATTATCGACTGCCCATTGTGTCGATCGAAGCTCAAGTGGTATTCCATCGATCCTCAAGCCAAATCCCTCGTCGATTAGTGAAAAATCAGGTTTGAAATCCCTAAATTCAAATTTTCGAATTTTTGTAATTTAGGTTAGATTTTACGTTGTGGAATGTGTTGATCGATAATGTGGATGCATGTATTGATATAGTTGTGGAATTTGTTAATTTTATGCATGTATTGATATATATTAGAATAATTTTGAATTTTAGGTTAAATTTTGGTTAAATTTTGGTTAAATGTATGTTATTTTAGGTTAAATTTAGATTGAATTCCAATAAATAATATGTATGTTATTTTAGGTTAAATTTCCATTTTTTTGGAATTTTATGCATGTATTGATATATATTGGAATATATTAGAATTTTAGGTTAAATTTGGATTTGGCGTCGGATTATTTATATATATATATTGGAATTTGGATTTGGAATTTTAGGTTAAATTTGATTAAGTTTTTTGTTAATTGGATTTGGAATTATTGTTGAATTTGGATTATTGAAATTATTGATATATATATATATATAGTTAAATTATTGGATTATATATGTATTGGATTTTATGGAATTATTGTTGATTTTTGTGGAATATTTATATATTGGAATATATATTGGATTATTGATATATATTGGAATATGCATGTGCTAGATTTTTTGGATGAATTATGAATTATTTTTAATTTTAATAATTTTATAGCAACGATGCAATGGTTTAATTGCGGACCTTCCCGAGGGGCCGGGTCGAGTACTTCGAGGGGGAGGTCTAGAGGGAGAGGGAGATCGGGACGTGGGGATGAGGGCTCGGGAGCTGGGGATCCTGATGGCACCGGAAGTCGGTCCGCATCAGGATCCACCAGCGTCCCCAACACTTACAGTCTTCCGCTGACCTCTCGACACTGTCGGCTGATGGGTGAGGGACAACCTCAGCAGCAGCTCGAGCCGGCTCGATCCTCAGGCGCGAGGAGGGTTCATCAGGTCAGTCGCACGCCGGAAACGGATAGTGCGACTCAATCCTCGGTCCGAATACCGGATATTCATCGCGAGGACCCTTCCCCCGTCATCCACCAGACAGCTCCTCATTCTTCCGAGGAGGCTGGTGGATCCACTTAGTCCTCGGCGAGGATGCGACTATGCCCGCCGTCTACCTTATTCTTATCGCCGAAAATACCGACGATACCTCACGTCGATTTCGACGGGATGCCTATTCCGGGACAGCTAGGGTTCATTACCCCGGAGCAGGCATATGCGTGTTTACCCTTCCCGGCAGATCTCTGGAGTGCGAGGATTCCGGGACAACGCACCGACGAATCAGGTAAATATTAATTAGTGATATCTTTTTACTCCCTAATATTTAAATTCAATTAGGTGTTGATGTTTAAAAAATCGTCTACATATATATGTGATAGGCGAGATCGTGCCCGGTGCCAAACAGAAGAGAACCAGAGGCCCCGTCGTCGGCAACTTACTGGACGACGCCATTCAGGCTAGCGGTGGTGGCCAGGTTATGATTCCGAGGGGGGATGGAGGGCAGGTGATCGAAGGAAATGTCACTCGAAAGTACGCGGGGATGGGGGGCAGCCTCATACGGGATAAAGTCCCAATGTTGTGGGAAAATTGGAATTCAGTGCCGCAAGCCGTCAAATATCAGCTGCATAATGCGTTGTCGGTGAGTTGAATTGTATATTCATTATGAAAATTTTCAATAATAAATTTTTAATATTATTGATATATATATAAATATATGCATTGCATAGGTGGTTCCGCGTGGATGAAGACATTAGACCCACGTGGGCGGATGAAGTGCATGGGAGCAGGTTTGCAGACGGGCATTTGTTTCAATTTTTTCGTTTCTTTTGATTATGTTCATACAATGTTGTTAGTTACTAACGCTTGATTTTATGGGTATATATAGGTATAAGGAGTGGAAGGCCGAGCTGAAGAAGCATTGGAAAAAGTACGGGGACGATCGTGAGGGTACCCCTAGCGAGTTTCGTTATAGGGAGTACGAGTGGCGATGGCTTGTGGTTCACTTCAACAACCCGAAATTGAAAGTACGCAACCTTCAATCGATTTAATTTTTGTTTTATCGTACTTCCCTTAAATTATTTGGCTAATGAGTGTTTTTTTATGTTGAATTAATCGCGCAGGTTCTTTCTGAAGTCAACACAAGGAACCGGGCCAAAAACACCAAAAATCATCATGCCGGTACCAGATCATACTCGGGTTGGATCGAGGAGGCAGCCAACCACCCAGAAGAGGATCCCCTCGTCTATACGATGCAGCACGCGTATCCGCAGTCCCCCGAATATGCTGTAAGTGTCCTTATAACAAAATAAACTTATTTCTTATTTATTTAGATTGTTTTTTTTAATTAATATTTTATTGTTCTTTGTCAATTAGGCGAGAATTCAGGAGGCGATTCCGGAGGTGTTGACTCAAGTGGCGAGAGAGCTCTATCCCAACACCCCCGATGTGGAACTCCCGATTGATCAAATTGATCGATCTGATCCGATCGTCAGGGCCAGGATTATGTCAACTGCGATCCCTCCAGGGAAGAACACATTCTACTGCAGGGGTTCCGGAAAATGGGGTCAAGGGCTGCTGAAGCATACCCCTGAATTCTCTCGCGGATCGGGATCATCATCATCTTCGAGGACTAATGAGCTACACGACCAGCTTCATAGGCAATCAATTGAGATGGAAGCTCAACGGCGTCGGATCGAGGAGATGGAAGCTCAACGACGTCGGGCCGAGGAGATGGAGCAAGCGCAAGCTGCAGAGCAGATTCGGTTGGCCGAACAGCAGCAGCAAATGGGGACATGGATGCAGCATTTTTATGCACAGTTGCAAGCATCTGGAATCCAGATAGCTCCCCCGCCCATTTTCGGTGCGCCACAGCCACAGCCACAGCCTCAGCCTCAGCCTCAGCCTCAGCCTCAGCCTCAGCCTCAGCCTCAGCCGCAGCCTCAGCCAGACCAGGACCAACCAACTTTCTCCAATCCGTTTGACCACATAGACTTAGGACCAGGACCCCCCTAGGTGTTGAACAATTGTCGGTTTAATTTTTATTTTCATTATTTACTACGCATATGTATATAGATTCGAACGATTTCGGTTTTAATTTATTAATTTATTTATTTACTACGTACTATAGTTTCAATGGTTGTTGATTTTCAATTTGAACAATATATAGATAGCGTGATTTTTTGTGAATGCAGGTTTTGGGATAAAACCCAAAACCTGTAAAAAAAATTAAATATTTTTAACTATATCCGACGATATGTGTCAACATCGTCGGTTATAGTTTTCTCCACAGTCAACCATTTTGACCATGGAGAAAACTATATCCGACGATGACATCGTCGGTTATAGTTTAAACTATGACCAACGAGAAACCATCGTCGGATATAGTGTCTCTATTTTCCAACGATAACCCTAAATCATCGTCGGATATAGTATCACCGACGGCGTATTACCGACGATACTATATCCGACGATGTGTCGTCGGATATAGGCTATGACCGACGATGAACGGAAACTGACCGACGACACCAAGTCGTCGGTCATAGTAATTCTTCCGGTAGTGTTTGTCTCCATCTTGGCTTTAGCTTTCTTGTTCTGGGAGATCTCAGGCAGGTCTTCATTAAGAGAGTTCAATAATTCTTTTAAAGGATTAGAAAAAGGTACAGCTCCCAAATAATCCTCCATGTCTTCATTTTGTTGAGAACCATCGTCTTCAACTTCTTGATCAATATCAGCATCTTCTTCTCCCATCGAGGTAGAATTTGAAGAGGCTTTGGATGAAGAGCCTTTGAAAAGGACTGCTACATTACTGTCTATTTGAGATGCAAGATTTTGCAATAATATTTTCTTAAGCTCTTTGGGGGAAGCTAAAGGAAAAGCAGCTTTTAGGCCTGCTAAAGAAGGAATGACAAAATCCTTTTTTGAATCATCTTGAGGAGTATATTCCTGTTTCATTTTCTTGAATTCTTCAATACATTCATTTATTTTTAATAAATGAGGATTATAGTCAAATTTGGACCACCATTTATAAAAGAATTGGCGGTTGAGGGAAAGAACCCCAATATCCAGCTGGCAAACAGAAAAAGTCCATTGCCAGATCCAGGGAAGACTGAATCTTGCCAGAAAACGAAGAAAATTGCTTCCACTGATGATCCTTACATCCTGCTGTTTTGGATCATTTAAAATATAGCTTTTGTAGGAATTAAAAAGCTCCTCAGGGAGGAAATCTTCATTTGGTCCCATTTTGTCAAACCAATTATAAAACCAAAATGGTAATTCTTGTTTAAAAATAGATGGTTCTATCCTAATAAACCAAGTATGCTTTTCAGCTTTGTTCTGATAATAAAAAGCTTTATTCCATGCTTCGATGTAATCCCAATAATTGAAGCTATCATGAATAAATTTCAAATCAATAGATTTGTTGGGGTTTAGGCCCCATTCAGAGATATGGATCGCGCGTTGAATAAACGCTTTACTGAAGGAAATGTCTTCAGTATGTTTATTTTGGTTCATATGATGAAATTTTATTGAACCTGTCTCGATGAGAATGCATTCATAATATTTCCCATTTTTTGATTGAATAAAGGAAAATTGGCTTCTGGTTCAAAATACCTTTTGGCCAAAGTATTGGGAGAGTTGAAATATCTCTCGTCTCCTTTCTGGAGAATAATAATCTGGAATCATATGATGTGATACATGAACTATGTGTATCACCAGAAGATCATGTACCTGTATAGTCCAACCAAATGTTTCATAAGAAACTCAAGCATTTAACTTAAACATTGATGATCTTTATGCTTGACCAAATCAACATGTTGTTCCTTAATTCAAGATCATCTGACATAAACAAAATGACAATTTCCAAAATGCACTCATATAAACATAAGCAATAACAATTCGGAAATACGTCAGTTCATTGGTGTGAAAAGCTGTTACAAATGTTGTGTTTAAAAAAACAAAAACCACAACTTCAGAAAATACAAGAACTTCAAAATATAAAATATGAATTGGTCAATATCTAAACACTCACACTATCCTCAAGAATCCAAACTAGGCAGAACTCCAATGTTGTTGGTGTGCTCCTTGAAAGCTGCAACTGATAAGACTTTTGTAAAAGGATCTGCAAGTTGTGAATCTGTGCTCACATTCAAAACTGAAATCTCACCACGCTTAACTCTCTGTCTTACATCGTAGTACTTAAGATCAATGTGTTTGGAGTTGTTTGATCTCTTACTTTTCTTGGTGAAAAATATAGCAACTTCATTGTCACACAATATCTCAAGAGACCTTGAAACAATGTGACTTAATATCCTAGTCTGCATTAAAAAATTTCTTATCCAAAGACTTTCACACATGCCTTCATAGATTACTACATATCCGGCCTGCATAGTAGAAGTTGTTACTAAAGACTGTTTCATGGTTTTCCAAGCAACAACACCTCCTGCAAGCATATATACATAGCCACAAGTTGATTTCTTTGAATCAGGATAGTTTCCTGCGAAATTAGAGTATGTGTACCCTATAAGTTTGAAATTTTTAGACTTTCTTACACAATCATGTGTTCTTTGGTTAGCCGAAGGTACCGAAGAACTTTCTTTCCAGCTATCCAGTGTTCATGTGCTAGATTAGACTAGAACCTTGATAGCATGTCCACTGCAAAAGACAAATCAGGTCTTGTGCAAACTTGAGCATACATGAGACTTCCTACAAGCCTTGCATATGGCTTAGTCTCCATGTTCTCCTCAGTTTTGGGTTTCTTATTCTTAGTGAGTTTGTCACCTTTAGACATAGGGGCTTCACCAAAAGCACAAGTTTCCATTCCAAATCCTTTCAGAATTCTGGTAATGTAATTTTGTTGAGATAAACCTAATACACCTTGTGATCTATCCTTTTTAATTTCTATTACTAGTACATATGATACCTCACCAAGATCTTTCATATCAAAATTCTTTGATAAGAAGGCTTTGGTCTCTTTAAGCAGCTTAGTGTTACTGCTAGCTAACAATATGTCATCAACATATAGTACTAAGAATATAAATTGATCTTCAGATGTCTTAAGATACACACACTCATCTACCAAGTTCTCTGTAAATCCAAAAGAAGAAATTACATAGTCAAATTTCTTGTACCATTGTCTAGATGCCTGTTTTAGGCCATATATGGATTTCTTAATCTTACATACTATGTTTTTGCTGCCATTCTCTATGAACCCTTCAGGTTGCCTCATGTAAATCACCTCATCAAGCTCTCAATTGAGAAAAGATGTATTTACATCCATCTGATATAATTACATATCATATTGAGCAACAAGTGCCATTATGATTCAGAAAGAGTCCTTAGTTGAAACAGGTGAAAACGTTTCAGTAAAGTCGGCGCCCTCCTTCTGTGTGAAATCTTTAGCTACAAGTCTGGCTTTGTATCTTTCAATGTTGCCATTTGCATCTCTCTTGGTTTTGTATATCCACTTACAACCTATAGGTTTTTGTTTGGGATCTGATTCAACTAAGTCCCACACCCCATTCTGATTCATGGACTCCATCTCATCTTCCATTGCACTCAGCCACTCATTGGATTCTGAACTATTTATGGCTCGGTTAAAGGTGTTTGACTCACTTTCCTCTACGATGCATTCTTCTGCAGCTTCATGTTCTGTCAAATAGTCTATGTAGTCTGATTCTTCCCCTCCATATTTTGGTTTCTTTTCTCTTTGGGATCTTCTAGGCTGCTGAGGTTGAAGTGGAACTTGAACTTAAGGTACCAAGATAGGATTTTCTGGTTCTAAGATCACTGGTTGTTCAAGTAAGTTTTTTGGTTCCATTTTTTCTTCCTCAAAATGCATGCCATCATTCTAATTATGTGCATTCTGATTGTCCTGAACTATATCAGTTATTTCTTCATAATTGTTCTCTAAGGGATGCTCAAGTTTTGTTTGGTCTGGAATCACAATTTCTTCTAATTATGAGGATAACTCCTAAAAAAATGTGTTGTGTATATTTTCATCCAAGAATCTAACCTGGTGTGTCTCAATGATTCTCGGTGAATGATAAGCTGCATATAGCCTATATCCCTTAGATTTCTCTGGATAACCTATGAAGTAACAACTTATAGTTTTAGGATCTACCTTATTAATGTCTTTCTTATACACTCTAGCTTCTGCAGAACATCCCCAACATGGCAGTGATGAAGACTTGGTTTTCTGCCACACCAAAGTTTAAATGCAGTGTGTTCTATAACTTTGCTAGGTGTCTTATTACAAATATAATTTGCAGTTTTTAGTGCCTCACCCCACAAGAATCTTGGAAATCCTGTAGTGCACATCATACTCTTAATCATATTCAAAATGGTCATATTCTTTCTCTCAGCCACACCATTTTGCTGAGGATTATATGGTGTTGTATATTAAGCCTTAATACCTTGATTTTGTAAAAACAAGGCAAAATGACCTTTATGTTGACTTGACTCAATGTATTTTCCATAGAATTCTCCTCCTTTGTCCAATCAGATAGTTTTGATCTTCTTATCTAGTTATTTTTCTACTTCAGCCTTACAAATCTGAAAAGCTTTAAAGGCTTGAGATTTGTCTGAAAGCAGATAAACATAACAATATCTAGAGTAATCATGGATGAAAGTTATGAAATACACATTGCCAAAGATTCTCTGTGTCCTAAATGGTCCACATATGTCAGTGTGTATGAGCTCTAAAAGTGTTTTACTTCTGCTGGCAGTTTTCTTTCTAGAGTTTGTCAGTTTGCCTTTGAAACATTCCACACAATCTTGCAAGTCAGAAAAATCTAGTTCATTAAGGACTTTGTTCTTTACTAAAATTTTCAATCTCTCTTGTGAAATATGGCCAAGTCTCCTATGCCATAAAAATGCAGACTTTTCATTTATTTTGGTTCTATTAACGCCAATTATGGCATTAGTGGATGTGTCATCATGCTCAACAAGTGAAATTTGTTGAGATCGTGAACAAGTTAACTGTAGATAATCATTCAATATAACACCAGAACCAATCTGAATAGAATTTTTGAAAATAAAAATTCCTTATCAATAATCAGTCTACAACCAGATTTAATCAAAAGATAAACTGAAACTAAATTCCTTCTCATGGAAGGTACGTAAAAGACATTGTCCAAAACTAGAAGTCTTCCTAAGCCAAGATCTAACTTAGTTTTCCTATAGCTTTAACTATTACTTTCATGCCATTGCCAACACACAAGATCTGCTCATTACTTCTTGTGAATCCTTGTAGAGAATTTGTAATATGTAGGGATGAGCCAGAATCAATTCACCACATTTGTGGTGCAACATTAATTAAGTTATTTTCAATGGAATAGACTAAGGTCTTAGGTTTCTTACCCTTCTTAATCAACCAGTTCTTAAAGTCAGTGTAATCCTTCTTCGTGTGCCCTACTTTCTTGCAAAAGTAACACTTACACTTAAAAGGTTTGTTGCTCTTGGTTGTTGCTGTAAAGGTTGACGCTTTGGAGGTGACTTTGTTAGGCTTCAGCTTGTTGTTGGGCTTCTTCTTGGATTTCTCAACTAGGTTGACTACGGCTACAGGCTAAGCTTCTTTCCTAATCCTAGCTTCTTCATCAACGCAGATGGATGTCATCTCCTTAACTGTCCAACTCTGCTTCTGAGAGTTGTAGTTAGACCTAATGCTTCTGAAGCTGCTAGGCAGTGAGTTGAGTGCATGATGCACCAACTGCTCATCCTTAACACCTAATTCGAGTTTCTTTAGTTGAGTGTTGATGTCAATGAGCTTCATAATATGCTCTCTGATATTATCAGTGCCATCATATGAGAGCTCCTGAATTCTTTAGACAACCTAGTTGCTTCTGCTTTATCACTCTCTTTATACATCTCATGAATTACATAAAGATAGTCTACAACAAATTCAGGTTCCTTAATGCTCCCTCTAACAATATTAGACATGGTGTTTCAGATCACAGTCTTAGCTGGCTTGTTTGTCCTATGCCACTTCTTGCAGTTTTTCTTATCCTTGTTTCTACTCTCAGAATTAGGTATCTCAAGCTTTACTTCAATCAAACAGTAATCCATCTCTTGGTTCATGGCTAGGTGATACTCAATTTGGCTCGTCCACTTCTAATAGTTGCTACCAGTCAAAAGCTGAATGTTGTTGAGATTTACTGTAAGAATTCCTAAAGAGCGAGACATAATTTTATGTAATTTCTCAAGTTTGTTTAAGGTTCAGTGTCTTATGTAATTGTACTTAAATTATAACAAAAAACAGAAAACACACATAAGCATTCGATACAAACATGCAAAACAGATGCATAATACCCAATAACAATGTCAACACAACACTTTTGAACAGATGCTAGACATTCTGAAGTTTCTAAATCCATATGCCATATCAGATTAAAACATGTTATACCAAGAATTCATACTACATCTTTGGAAAGAAGTAAGAGTTCTAAGTATCCAAAAATGCTTTAACAAATATGCATACAGATCCTAAAATATGTCGAGCCACTTCTTTGGAAGACAAATAGCATAATTTTAAGATGCATTACACAAGTTTGGTTTAAATAACTTAATGACTACTGCTGACGCCTAATGAAGAATGCTTTGTACATTATGTCCATTAAGATTCAGTAGAGAACTCCAAACCTTACAAGCTTTACCTTAATACTTAATTTTGAACCTGTAGCCTTTAACAATATACTGAATGAAAGACAGACACAACTTAATCCAGAAAAATAAGCAAATTAACAACATATATATGTTTCGATTTAGCAAACACACAAACAACACACGAAAAGTAAATTTCATTCGGTCACCATTTACTTTAACCTATGTGCATACCGGAAGGATGCTTCTAAGGTTCTTGTGCATAAACAAAATCAGAAAATTGAGTTTTGAATCGAAACAGTAACAAGAAATTGAAAAACTGTCCCTTTTGCTTTCATAAATTGCTACTAGATGCGGAAACTTAAGCTGATGTAGCTCCTTAGTCTTCAAAACCTTTATCAAAACCCGACTTGAATTTCTGAAGGGATGATTTCATCCTATTTCGTGTTTCCCCAAAACCCAGACTCTCCCCCTTTTCCAAAAGTATGGAGGCGCATTCATCTTGTTTTGAAAAAAAAAAAAAACAACGACATCTTAATTAAAAGGAGAGTGGGCCGGGATGCCTTGGGTTTTCAGTGAAAGACTATGTCCTTAAGGCCCTAGTTTTATTTAAACTTCTGAACGGCCTTATGGCCCTTAAAGCAAAAACTTAATTAATTTTAATTTTTAAATTTATTTATTTTTGCTTTTAAACTTATGCAATGTTCAATCAAGCAATTTTTCGAAAATAATTTGTGAACCTTAAACTCTAATACCAATTGTAAAACCTGAATACAAATTGTTCACGATACTTAAGCATGCTTGAATCAATAACACAAAATATACACATTGAAGCTTACCATTGATGTCCATGGTTGTTGTCATTGCGTATCAAGTGCCTTTGTGTTCTGTCGATCACCAAACTTAAACTTCTCAATGGGTAGAACAAAATGCTTGTAACTCGTGGTGAAGATAGGGACCAAAGCACCTATATATAGAGTTTCCATAATCCTTAAGATACCTCCCATAAAAGTTTTCCTTAAGAATCGAGGACTCAGAATAGTATTCCTAATACATCATAGACTTTGAACCTTCTTGTGATCCAAACAATGGATTCTCACATCTAATATAAATACACTAAACATATTAGATTACATGTTTGATTCTCTTTCTATATCCATGTTATATTAGATATGATCTCATATGATTACGACAAATGATATGTCCACATTAATCTTACAGGATCACTTCGTTTTTGTTTTCTGAGGTCCTTCTGGCTAGTTCTGAGCTTGTAGCGGATCAATTAAGGAGATAGTCATCATGGGCAATAACATGAGTGCAAATATTGATTTCATATTTTTTGTTCTCGATACGAATATTGATTTCATAGTTAAGGGATTGAAAGAAAGTTAAGAAACACAAAAGCTAGTTAGGTCGCTTGGTTCTCGAAGAATTAGAAAAACCTGTAGAATTTTTGTTTATTTAATTATATGCGGTTTAAAGGTACCAATTTCTTAATTTTTTTTAGGGCAAACGAGAATCATTTTATTATCGGAATAATAGATAGAGTATACAATAACCACTTGCGACGGATTACAACAATATTGATCACTTCTTAAGTTAGCCTAAACTAACTTCTTACTACTATTTTGCGACATTCTTTAACATTGGTAATATCCAGACAAAACTCGATCAGTAGCCAAGGAAAACCTACTGACCGAATAATCTACATTTTCCAGGGTCCCAAACCTGAACCCAAAATAAACATAGACCAAATATCCACCCCACTAAACTCAATGGGACAACACAGTACCCAACCATGAAAACCCAAGCCCCAGAGGTGATCTAGGGCTCCCAAAGCTGACTTGGTCAGACCCAATAGTAGGCCCAAGTAAAGAACTAAGGAATGGAAGACGCACAAGACCGCGCTTCCTCGTCTCCACCGCCAACGCCAGACAAGGTTGTCAGAGATGCCGAGCCACCGAAATCCAAGGTCGCCAACACCTCAAATCCGACACAAAAGCCAATCGGCGAAGATAGCCGAGACTTCCAGTCACCAATGTTATACAAGCACTCGAAGGATGTCGTAGGAACCCAAGACCGTTCCCACATCAAGTTCATGATCACACCATTGTCCCAAACCAGTCTTTGCACCAAGGGACGACGTTGTTGCATCAAGTCGCCACCAATCGAGCGACCATTGCTCTGGCCAAACTTCCTTACAAGGGCCATCGAAGCCTCTCTGAGTGAAGCCATGGAGAAGGAACCCACAACATGAGAAGGAGCCCCGAGTGCTGCGCGAGAAGGCGCGACATGACGGCTGCCAGATATGACAACCGATGAGCCAGTCCCACGGTAGAGAGAGGTCGCCGCCACTACAAGGTCTCGAAAAGGGTGATAGAGAGCAGAGGCCTCTGCTCTCATACTAGGGTTTTTGACCCAGTCCACATATAGTTGTGGAGAGGTACAAATTTCTTACTTTGCTTCTTGCTTAATAAATTAAGTCCATGCTTTCAATCCAATAAATAATGTGATTACTATAGTACGTAAAACCTTTTTATAATTTAAGTTTAATTTCTTCTGCTAATGGCTAATTAACTACGTACTTGTACGTAGCATATGATTTGCAATTTGCAACTACCATTGTAGGGGGTTGCAGCCTGTAGACAACATTGGACGACGCAGACTTGCAATTATATATTAGCAAAAATTCACATTTGAAAATTCATGCATCGAAGCAGCCACAAAAATGAGAGTTTGGGAGAATAAAAATATATTTATAGTAATTATTTTTTATTTTTTTGAGTTTTTTTTTATCCTTTTTTTTTATCATTAAGAATAATTTTAAAATTTTAAAATTTTAAAATTTGATATGTCTGATTTATTCACGTTTTATTATATTATAGTAGTGATGTGCCATTTTATTAGTTGACCAATGTTGATCTGTAGCACAAAAAATATGTCAAATAATTAGACGTGGGTTATGTATGTACTTTAAGACGTACATGTAAAAGATTCTTTCTCCCTTCTTTCATGACCAACAAAAAAAAGATTCTTTCTCCCTAGCGGAAAAAAGAAAAGATTCTTTCTCGTTTTTTCAAGGAAGAGCATTGCATTATGGGTTTGCATTATTTTGAACTCTTCACGCAAACATGTATCGTATAAAATGCATCCAAACTCAGATAAGGTAGCAAATCTTAATTTGCATAGTCATGAAACAATAAGAAAAACAAAATATAAGAACCGTTGAATTCCATACAAAAATATGAAAATCATAAACTCCAAATTCCCAGGCTCACAAAGAAAAAAAAATGAAAGAATTCCAATGTACCTATAAATCGTGTGTATACGTACTGTTTGTGTATTATGTCACGACAACTCCAACCTCAGTAACCTCAATTTCATTTACACTGGGTACCTTTTAACTTGGGCCTCATGGGCCTAATTCCTCTTCACTCGGGTCCGGGCCCAAATTGGACCTGACCCTCACAGAATTGATCTTCTCCAACCTCAGACCAGCTCTGAACCTCGCAATGAAGGTATCAGCTTTTGTGTTCACATCTGGGCTCGGACAGAACATCGGTCTAGCCGGCGACTCATTCCCGCTCAACGGACTACTCGTCTCATTCGTCGGCGAATCCTCACCGCCGTCGCTTAAGTCGGGGGACCCACTTCTCGAGTTGTTGTTGCTCTTGATCCTAACGAAGTCGCCGTGCACCACTACGTACTTCGTCTCCGGCATTCTGAACGGCGGCAGTGGCGGCGGCGGAGGAATGCGGGACATCAGCGGCGACTCTCCTCCGCTGTTTGGGTTGTCTTCTTCTACGACGTTGAAGCTCTTCACCTTCACCGGCAACGGCGGCTTTTGGGCCGTCATTGTCGGCCTGATTTGGGCCTTGTTTTTCGACAGCCGCGTGGCGGAGGATGTTGTGACCGGTGGCTGCGGCTGTGAAACTGAGTGATGAGTTTTTTTGAGTTTTGGTTTCTTAGTTGAAAACAAGTTTTGGAAGACTGATGGCGGAGGCGGCGGCGGTGGAGGCGGTGGCGGCGGAGACGGCGGTGGATATAGTGGCGTATTGTAGGAAGAAGCGGAGTTGTCGAAATTCTCGACGCTCTTAACTTGTCTCCGCTTCTTCTTCTTTCCCTTGATGGAAGTAATCAAGAACTCTTTAGTAGTCGCAAGCGCCACCCCTTTCTTCTTCACATTCTTCCCTTTCTTGATCTCCACTACTTCCTCCGCCGGAAATGCCGCCACTCTAGGCGGCGGACGCGGCGTCGATACATCCAAATCGTCATTTTTACTACTCTCTTTCTCGGGAACAGCTTGGTATGTTCTCTTCGGCTTACGCGGCGGAGCTGGAGGTGGCGACGATGACCTTACCGGCGGCGGCGGAGCAGAGTCGTCAGACATTGTTGGTGGTGCAGACGACGGAACTTGCTCCGTGCGGATGACAAAAGTGTCGACTGGAATATTCTTGGTCCTCGCCGCGTCGTCGTGCTCGAATTCATGCCACGAGGCGCGGCGGCGGTGTTGCTTCACCTGGTGATCGGAGCCCTCGTTCTCGACGGGAGCGTGGTAGATGCTGACGTGGGTGTCGTCGTGGAATCGGCGCCACCTGTCATCTCTGGCGACCCAGTCGGAATCTTGCTGTCTTAGATCAGGGTAGGAGCTGCTGCTTCTCATGGAGTTGACTCTGTTCATCATCGAATAACGAGGAGGAGGAGGAGGATCATCGTACGCCGTCCGATCGGAATATGCGTACCACTGACGTGGCGGCGTGGAGGGAATAGTTGACTTAACCTCGTCAACCGGAGTAGCAGCAGCGGTGACGGAAACATCGTCGTCGTTGTTAGCGGCGGTGTTTCGGCCGAGAAAGCCGCAGAGGATGGCGAAGAGGACGAGGAGCAAGTTGAGAGAGTCCCAACTCTTCTTCACCGCATTGGGTCTGAAAATCTGAGCTGTCAAAGAATGCAGCGACGGAATGATTACAAAGATGAAAGCGAGAGCTACGGCGAGGAGGAGAATGACGAATGAGCCGGAGCTGAAAAGAATAGAGGAGGAGGAGCGGCGGAGACGGCGGCGGGGAGTGGTGGGCCGGAGCCAGAACATGTCGTCGTCTTCTTCCATTTTCGTGGGTTGTGATTGGTTGAGAAAGTTGGTATCTTTTCGAAGCTTTTGTGAGAGACAGAGTAAAACGATGGCTTCTGCGTTCTTCCTTTTTTGAGTTATATAATGAGAGAGAAGCAACGACCCGAAGGGAAAAGCATATATAAAAGTAGTGTGTTGCCTGTAATGGCTGGAATGACAGCGAAACAATTCTCACAAGTTTGAGATTTTATTTATTTATTTAATTAGAGTGAAGGCATGTGTGTTTTGAGGCGGTTTTGGTCGTGGTTATACACACACACACACTTTGCGCGTACAAGAGCAATCATTATACGAAAGAGAAGAAAATGACCTAATTTTGGGGATAGAATACTAACAGTGACGTGCATAAACTTGAAGAGTGATGAGTTGGAGGATCCCAAGTACCATGCATGTATCATCTATTTTGTTTTGTATCTATCTCCAAAGGCAACAGCTTTGGATTTTTTGGAATGGTGTGTAACTGTAGCTTGCTTCGGCCGCCAGAATGGCAATGGATTTCAGAATTCAGACCTGTTGCTGTTGGTCTTTAGAAATAGTCAGGACAGAGAGTTTTTAGCCATATTAATTCATTTTTGTTTTCCGGTATATTCCTCCAACTCTATAAGGAAGATTTCCTATCCATGGAACACGTATAAGAAATTGAGAGCAATTCGTAATGTGTTGCAGGTAGAGATTTTCAAGTATTTGAGATTTTCATCTAGTGTCGAATATGTCTATATATGTGTGTACTATTTTCAGAATACAGTCATACATAAAAAATTACACAAAATACACTATTACGGCCTACAGATTTTGTGCCAGTATATAATTCATATTGTTCTTCTAGAAACTAAAAATGTGGTATATTCTTCTTATCATTTTCAAGCTAAAATTAGGCCATATCCAAAAATCCGAGTAAAATAGGGAGGTGCCGTACACTCTTGCCCCAAGTCCAGCTTGACCCGGGTTTTGTATGAACAAAGTAGCAAGTACAGCTTGCATAACATACAGTGAAAACTTGTATTTGAAGACAGTGGTCGATATAATACGATTAATATCCCAGCTGGGTTGCATATATATACTCGATTTCCAACCCGCAGAAAAAGAGGCCGCAATACACTGCATGGTCGAATATCAAAACTACTACCAAAAACAGCTAGCTACATATTGGTTGAGGTATTAATCTCTATGATAAGTTGCTTTGTTTTCTTTCTCGATCAGCTTATTTGGGTTACAGTGTGAGGAGGTCTCAATCGATCTCAATAGGTGACACCATGGATATGATAAGGACTCTATGGAGTCCCTCCAAAATAGTTACGGCTCTTATTGCCAGAGGTGGATCGAATTCCAAGCTCACGTGATAGATCAATGCTTTTTTGTTCCTGGATGCAGTGCTGGATTGAAAATGTGAATGCTGTATGCAAAACCTGAAGATCCAGCTCTGCTTATAGCGAAATTCTGAATCTTCTAATAAGCTCTGCTAGGACAATGAAACACTGATACATTTTCGAGATTCATTTTCACAAAATTCAATTTGAGGAAAATTTAAAACGAATAAAAGTCGTGGTACGTTAATGTACCAACTAAGATAAAACAAGCAAACGAGTTTGATATATGAAGTAAACTTATTTGAACAGTTTACCATATCAAATTATATTTTCTTTACATGTTTCGAGCTACATCAACTATAAATGAACTAGTTTGGTCCAGTTTAACTCTATACCGATCAGAGTATCGAATGAGCCTAATTATATGTCAAACTAGTCTAACTAATATATCGATATAATTTTACTTGCAACTTATATGTGCACTTCCATTGGTGTATAACCTTAACTATAGTAGTTGTGGTTGATATATCACACCATAGCTAACAAACTTTAGATCTGTATCATAATATTTTCCGGATAGTGAAAAGGGTTCTTGACCAACACCAACATTATGTTATCTTGTTTATAGCGCTAAAAGCGGCAGTCTGGTCCATCAAAAAGAGAAAGAAGAAAAGAAAAAAAACGTTTAAAGCGACCGACCATGATATAAAATAGGGCATAAACTGGCACAAGTGAAGTTGGTGTTGAATGTAAAGGGGTTAGGTATCTAATGACAGATTAGATTTATCAATTCTGAAGCCAAACTCCTTTGACATAATCGTGCATGCAATACATGCTGATCATCACAAAGAAGTTGCTATTACTTTGGATCAAAAAAGTGCAGAACCAGATTGTAGAAACACAAGTATACGATCTGAACTTACAGTGCAGGGATTCCTATTGATTCATGAGAATGCTTTTAGTAGAAAAATATAAGCAAACATGTTTAGGATAGAATGAATCCTTTCATTCACTCCCAACTAAACGCTGATATCTGTCTTTATTTGTTAGAACTTGATATGGAAGAAGTTCCAACATGTGATTCTGCTCAATAAGAGTGACAACGGGTTTACAGTCCAACAACCTACTTTTAACAAGAAGATTCAAAACATACTTTCTTTGGAACAATGTAATCCCTTGCTTGGGCCTTGCGACTTCAATTTCTAAGAAGTATTTCAACTCACCCAGATCTTTCATATCAAATTTCTGTGACAACTATTTCTGGAGACTTGCCATCTCGCATGGATCATCCCTTGTAACCACCATATCATCAACATACACAATTAAGGTTGTAGTCTTACCATCCTTACGTTTAACAAATAAGGTGTGATCCGAGTTACACTGGCGATATCCAAACTTTTTCATTGTCTTGGAGAAACGTACGTCCAAACCATGCTCTAGATGATTGCTTCAAACCATACAGAGACTTCTTCAAATGACACATTTTTTCCTCATTGTCTGGTTTACAACTAATTTCTGGTGGAGTATCCATATATGCTTCTTCTTCTAAATCGCTATTTAGAAAAGCGTTCTTTACATCAAACTGGTGTATAGACCAATCATAACGAGCTGTAAGGGCAACAAGGATTCTAAAGAATATTAATTTTGGCAACAGGTGCAAAAGTCTCATGGTAATCAACTCCATAATTCTGAATATAACCCTTGGCAACCAATCTAGCTTTGTAGCGATCAATATTTCCATCAGCTTTAAGTTTCATAGTAAACACTCAGCGACATCCAATTGTCTTCTTACTAGGTGGCATAGGAACCATGTCCCAGGTTTTATTCTTCTGCAAAGCTTCTAGTACTTTATTTATAGCTTGCTTCTATTTTGGATACATCAAAGCATCATATACATTACTAGGAATAGATATTGTAGATAACTGACTAACAACAAGTGCATGAGACTTAGACAACCTATGGTAAGCGATATAGTTAGCAATATGATATTTGGTTTTGACATCTATACTAGGCTCATATTGTTGTTTAGGAACTCCCTTAGACTGAAGAACTCGAATTTGTTGTTGATATTGAGTGGCAACCATCTCATGAAATTCAGTAAATCGATGGAACACATTACTCTTGGACAACATCAAAAAGACCCTAGTCATACGGGTACAGTTATTAATAAATGTCACAAAATACGAGCTCTTGTAGGCGTAAAAACTCTTGCAGGACCCCAAACGTTTCAATGAACCTTCATAAAAGGTATTGGACTCTTGTGCATGCTAGGAGGATATGGAACATGATGATTCTTGGCCAGCTCACGTGTGTCACACTGGAAATCTGAAGCACTCACTTTGAAAAATAATTGAGGTTGAAGATTCTACAGGTAATAAAAATTTACGTGACCAAGGCGACAGTGCCATAACTACACAGCTGATTTAGCTTTATCCAAACTAGTAGTAGTATTTACTTGACTTAACACATTCAAATGTTGTGCTCCATTGCTTGTCAAATCGAGATAGTAGAGTTTTCCCCTTCTTACATCATAACAGAGAATTTTTCGAGTCAGAATGTCTTGAAAGACATAAAAATCTAGATAGAAAGTTACAGAACATGCAAGAGCCAAAATGATTTGACTAACATATAGAAGATTATATGCAAGAGAGAGAATGACAAGAACAGAATCAAGAGTCAAATTATTTGTGACTTTGACAGAACCTTCACCAATAATAGAATATGAAGATTCATCAGCAGTAGACATACTAGGTTGAGGAGAAGGTTTAATAGTTTCCACTAGGCTAGGGTTATTTGTCATATGATCAGATGCACCTGTGTCAATTATCCAAGTATTAGTCCTAGATAACATAGAAAGAGATGATGCATGACCTGTCACACCTGATGTAACTGTAGTAATGAAGACACTGGGTAAATGTTCTTCCTCAGAAACAACAGTTGATTTAGACAACATCTTCATATTCTGAAAAACAATATTTTCCAGAATTGCAAAAAATAAAGATAAAGTATAGGTAGGAGAAGAAAATTCCAGCATAGTCGAATTTTTCTCCTATGTCAGCAGTTCACAGTGGAATCTAGATGTAGTGGTTGACAAAAAATAGGGTTTGTCGATAAGTCCACAGGATTGTCTCTGATGCTAAGTAGGACAATATAAGCAAAAGTGTTTAGGGTAGAATGCAATACTTTCATTCACTCCCGAATTGGGTATATATGACTTTATAAAACATATTCCTAATAAGTAGAAAATATCCACAATAAAGAATAAATCAATTCTAATTACAATAGAAATTTGATGTTGTCAACACTTTTACGTGCCAGTTTGACATCAATTTCAAACTACATTTGACAAAAACTACTCTAAGAAAACCAATGCTAAGAACGTGCCTCACGCGCGACTAAAAAACTTTGGGGGCTAGCTTTAATGTGTTCGTTCGTTCGGCGACTCACCCGCCTGCTGGCCCCGACCTTTGGTCGCGTCACGGCGACGTAAGTGTGGTCGGACGGGCAAGTTTGTCCCGACATGGTGGTTTGTTCGGGGGTCTTCGATTGGGTTTCAGGCAATGGTGGGGTTCGAGTTCCATATTAGTTTCCTTGGGCTCACTCTTTCTCCCTCTTTGTTCATACGCGATGTTGGAGGATGAGACCGAGATCGTCTCTTTGTTTCGCCGGTGCTTCGATCAGGGCCGACTGGGTATGGTCGGCAGCCAACTATGGAGTTTTGGGGTGTTCAGATCCATCTCCTTTAGATCTAGGTATGTCTGTCTCCTTAGTTGGGTTGTCAAGTCTATATACCAGTGGGTTCTAGGTGGGCAAAACATGGTGGTGCACCTGAATCTCGGTGGTAGGCGAAAAAGATCATCAGCGGCGGGTAATAGGGTGGAGGCAGAGGGAAGTTCGCGGCATTGATTTTGGGTTTGGACTTCCAATATGGTCGCTAGGCCTGATCGTTGTTGGGCCAGGAATGTTAACCTAGGGCTATTTCGTGTTGTTTTATTTAGTTGTTGGTTTATGCTTGTTTTTTATTATTGCAAATAAGTCTCTGAATTGCAGGAGGATATGTCGGGCGATCGAGGCGATCTGCCTGTGTGTGAACTCTTTGTGCCTTGTCAACCCTAGGTTGGTGGCTTGTCATGATAAAATGGTCGCTTCCACCTAGTGGTCGGATGAGAGATAGTGTCGACATTTGTCTGCAGCAGATCGGGGAAGGTTGTGTAGACTGGCTACTGATGCATTACTTTCGTCGGAAAAGTTATTTTCTAAGTTGCCGAGAAGCTGTTTGTTCTTTCCGATCTGCCGCCTTTACTTAAAAATAGTTAGAATAGCTGTTGATAAACTATTCTCTATTAATTGGTGCGTGTTTGGCTACATAGTTATCGTAGGGTGTCTCATTATTATTCGAGATATTATATGTGTGCGTATTATAAAATGAGGTTCAGGTATTATGTCCATCCCTATGTATTCAACACTCTCATTAATCAATACGACAATACTTAAGGACTGCCACACTGTCCTTATTTAAAAATAAAAAAAACAAAAAACTGCTATAAGAAAAATCATTTCAAAATTTACAGTTATAGCTTCAAAAGTGGATTTTGCAATACCAATGTTTATTAAAAACAGGTCTTAAAAGCAATGGCAAATTGGGCCTAGATCATATCTCTATTGGCTGTGTAAAACTGTCGAAGATTGCAAGCAGGCCTTATTGCCTAATAGTTAGCTTTTAAGAACGCGCCATTCCAAATCTCAAATTTCCGTACCGTTACCATTCTTGGACATTCATTGGCCACCGTTGACCTTGATATTTCCAGCTGATTTTACATGATCGGTAAGGTCCAGTGGCGTATACGGACTTCGTCTTCTCCGCTCTTCCTTCAGGAAACAACGGAGGAAAAATTCAAGCCATTCACCAACGCAAGAGAGTTCGCTCTGGTGATGAGCTTGCCTCTGTTATGGAGGGTTTGGATGTTACCAAATCAGTTCCTGAGGATGCTGCTACGATGGTTCAAGCTTCTATTAGCTATGCTAATGTCCTTTGTAGTCCAATTTCCAAATATCATTCTGTGATGACTGAGGATTTTGATTTCACTGCTGAGGACTATTGTTTGACTGAAGGAGTTCATGGCCCAAACATTTCCTTCTCTAAGAAGGTTCAAGAGAAATTGGATCTCAACTGGCGTTGTACTGTTGTGATTAAACTTATGGGTAAGCCTAATGCTACCACCAGCTTTGATTTCATGCTGAGAGGGCTGAGACAAAAGTGGCAGGTTAAAGGGGGTTGACATCTCATTGATTTGCCTAATGACTTCTATTTGGTGAAGTTTAACCTGGAGGAGGATATGAATTACGCCTTGTGTAATGGTCCATGGATCTTAGCAGGACAGACTTTAACTGTGCGAAAATGGAGTTCTAATTTTGACCCCAGAACTGAAACTATTGGGAGTATGGCTTTGTGGGTTAGAATTGTGGACTTGCTTGTGAAATTCTACAAGGATTTTGCTATGGAGAGCATTGGCAATACTCTGGGAAAGGTTCTTAAAGTTGACCCTGTGATTTTGAGGCAAGTTAGGGGAAAGTTTACTAGACTTTGTGTAGAGATGGATTTGAGCTAGCCACTGAGGCCATTTGTGGAGGTGAATAATGTATGTTACAATGTCGTATATGAGGAAATATCTCTAATCTGCTTTGAATGTGGGTGCTATGGTCACTCTAAAGATAATTGTCCAACTATTAAGAGAGGTGAGACTGTGAATGTGGGCACTCATGTTGCTGAACAACCTAGTAGTGAGGAGGTGTGGAACAAGTGATGGAGGGTGGAGTTAAGACTGTTGAAATGCATGCCACTGGGCATGTGTCTATGGAGTGTGCTATTAAGAAAGAATATCTAGGGACATGGATGCTTATGAGTTACAAAAATAAGAAGAAAAATGGGGGTGGCAATGTTACTAAGTTTGTGGGAAACAGTGGCTCTAGATTTAGTGTCCTGCACGATGATGGAATTGAGCCTAGTGCTACTGACAGTTCTGAAACAATAGAGGAACAAGTTGTACCTGGCCTTATTTCTACCAGTTTCTATAAGGATTCCAGCAGAGGTATGGATGGGGTAAGTTTCTGGTGATCTGAGATGTCGCGCGTATATCGTCATTTACCTGCTGTTAAGAGTAATACACGAAACGGTTGTTAGAGGCCTCAACGGGTTGTTCCCGCCTTCGACTCTCCGACGCTCAAGTTAGTGTATGAAGTGTAACAAACAGTATTGGTTGAGTAACGAGCGTAGGATGGCGTACCTTGTAACTGTCATAAATGTGTTGTATATATTGGTGGTTGAGTATGGGGTCTTTTCTTGCTTTTCAATGTGGGATCTTGCTTTGTTCATGTTCTGTTCTGGTGCCTTCCTTTGTTTGTTCCGAGCGCGTGGGCTTTCGGATGGTGTTGCTTCCTTGTTTAAAGTTGGAGCCTGTACTACTGTCTTGCGTTTGATCTAAGCTGTGTCGACCCGTTTGGAATGACTAAGTGTGCGATAATTGTGCTTATGGGATCACGTACTAACAGGCCTTGTAACAAAGAAACACAATATTCTAAAAAAGCAGCATGGTATTTCTGTAACAAAGAAACTCATAATGCAGTGCATAACAACAACTAGCTTCCAGATCTCATTGAATGAGGAACTGACAACTTCCTTTATTGCTAGAAGAGGCATAAGATAAGGTGACCCTCTTTGTCCATACATTTTTGTTTTATGTATGGAGAAGCTGTCTCATCTCATATCTGTTGCTCTTGAGGAGGGATATTGGAATGGTGTCAAGGCCTCACAATCTGGACCTAAGGTGTCTCATTTATTTTTTGCTGATGATTTTATGTTATTTGCTGAGGCTACTGTGGATCAGGCTACAGTTCTGAAGTGTATTCTTGATAATTTTTGTGATCTATCACGGCAGACAGTGGGTTATGAGAAGTCTTCTCTATTTGTTTCCCCTACTACATGTAAACATGTGGCTGTTGAGATTAGCAGAACTTGTGGCTCACTTATCACTACTAATTTGGAAAATATCTAGGCATGCCTTTGATACATAGTAGAGTGAACAAGGGGACATATGCTGGATTGATTTATAAAGTGCAAGGGAGGTTGGCTGGTTGGAAGAGTAAGCATATGAGTTTTGCTGGTAGACTGGTTTTAGTCTAATTAGTATCTTCAGCTATCTCTATATATGCCATGAGTACAACTAAATTCAGTATTGAGTTGTGTGATAAATTAGATGCTTTAAATAGAAACTTTATGTGGGGTGACACTGAGCAGCAAAAAAAGGTTCACCTTGTCAATTGGGATATTGTGTGCCAACCTAAGCAACTAGGAGGGTTGGGACTAAAGAAAACGGCAACCATGAATCAGGCCATGTTGGCAAAATCTAGTTGGAGACTCTTTGAGAAGGATAATGGGCTTTGGTCTGATATATACAGGAGGAAATACATGAAGAAGTCTAATATTTTTTCTGATCAATATCAACCTCCTTGTTCTACATCTAGTACTTGGAAAGGTGTGATGTGTGGAGCTGAACTTTTTAGGAGAAATTTGAAGTGGAGAATTGGGGATGGCCAAACTGTGAAGTTTTAGATTGATTCATGGCTTTTTTCTGAAGGACTTTTCCAATACAGACTATCTGATAGTTGTGTGGACATTAATGCTAAAGTCTGTGATTTTTGGAATGAATATGGTTGGCACTATGAAGCTCTTTGTGATGTTGTTGCTCCTAAGATAACAACTTAGATTATGAGTATTCCCAATGGATTTGATGTTGGAGGTGTTTATGTTCAAATTTGGGGAGCTAATACTAATGGTGAGTTTACTGTGAAGTTTGCATATAATTCCATGTTTAATTTTTCCAATCCTAATCCTTTCTGGAGTATGGTTTGGAAACTTAAAGTGCCTCCCAAGTTGAAAACTTTTTTATGGACTGTTCTTCACAAGAAAGTTCTAACCAATGTGTTTCTACCGAATTACGCGCGGGGGCGTAAAGGGGCAGAAGCAACACGAATAAGCTTCCTCCTCTTCCTTCCTTAATGCGTGCGGGATCCTTCCTGTCGGGCGGTGGGCTCTCCTGTCGGGCGCTTGCTCCTTCCCCCGGGCGTTCGGGTGCAGCTGTTAGGAGAATACAACAATGAAACATGCGGTCAGGGGTCAAGACGGGGTGGCCCGCCTTCAACGCTCCGATGCCTAAGTCAGAAGATGTATTGGATATAACAGTCAAGCGAACATGCGAGTGGTGTTCCGGTCGAGTGAATTGGTTTGTTGGAATATGAATGAGTTATTGAGTGAGTTGGATTCGTTAAGATGGAACGAATGGGATAATCTTACCTGTAATAAATACCTGATATATATAGGTGGTTGAGTTTGGAGCCTGGTGGTGTTCTTCGATGTGGGACAACCTGCACTCTGCTGGTGTGTGATCCGCTTGTTCGGGCGTGCCCCCCGCGGGCGCGTGCGTGCCCGAAGGGGGTGGGTCTGGTGAGTGAAGTTGGAGCCTCCTTGGTGGTCTTGCGTATGGTGTGGTAGGTGTTGCTAATCTGCTTAGGTGGATAAGTATGTTAATCGTACAACTAATGATGCAATACTAACAAGTCCCCCAAGTCCCCAAGTCAAAGAGAACTTTCTTGACTGGGGAGTTGAAAAAGGGTCCGTACGATTAAACAAAATACTTATCCGGTTGAGCAGTGGTCATGATCCTGTGACCCCTAAGTCCCCCAACTCTCCAGGCAAGGAAGGGCTCGTATGACGGAGTGGGACCTTGGCGTCCGAACGTGTACCTGTTCGCTCATTCGTGTACCTGCTCCTGTATTCTGGGCCCGGCGTCCAAACTGATCTTGCTATTTTGGACCCGCGCGCCCGGAGGGTGTTGCCTGTTCGTGCGTTGGTGTATCTATGGGCCTGGTCAGATGGGGTGGGATTTTGTAAGCATTCGTGGTGTAACAGATATACAGATATACAGATATATAGGGAAACAGATAGATGGGTATATAAGCATATAGGTATATAAGTATGCGGGTTATGATGTATGGATGTATGGTATGATGCATGAATGTGTGGTATGATGTGTGTGTATGCAAATGTTTTTCGTAACACCGGCATTGGGATGGCGCGGTGCACCGCGTACATCAACGGGGATTCTGTTCCGTACGGTATAGCGTCAACGGAGGGATCAAGACCGCGACCTATAAGTAACGCGCTACGGAGGGGACGGACCGTATGCCCGTGCCGTTCTTCAACTTAGCACCCTCAGAGAGGGGGCGAACCCCATGCCTCCGTTATGACAGTCGGCATGCTTTCGCGACCTGGGAGGCGCCCGCGCTCATCAATCCCAGAACACGCAAGGAGGGGTTGGACCGCACGCCCTTGGCGCCCCGAGTCGGGGTCGAATGTTAACGTTGCGCTCACACGGAGGGGAAACACCCCATGCCCTTGCCACCCATCGACTTAGCACGCCCAGAGAGGAGTTGGCCCCATGCCTCTGTCATGACAGCCGGCTTGCTCTTCGATCATGTAACGGTGCGCTCACGGAGGGGGCGGACCCCATGCCCGTGCCGCCCATCGGTCTCAGCGCGCGCTCAGAGAGGGGGCGTGCCCCATGCCTCTGCCGCCTGATCCGGCTTGCTAATGCGTGCGCGTACGTAGAGGAAGAACCCCATCCCGTACGGCGCAGCTCTTCACTCGGGGCACGGCCAAAAAGGGAATTCAGGCGTTAGCCCTCTTTCGGGGCGCCCGGGTGGTACGTGTACTAACCTGGTGTTTTGTGAGCACTCGGTCGTGCGGGTGGTGCATGCGCCAGTAGAGATGGTTGGTGTCGTGGCGTGTTGTTCTTGCCTTGGGTTTTTGGTGGTGCTCTGATGAGACGTTTTTGAGGTGACATTCCTTTTGACTTCTCTTTGGGAACCGGTGTAATAAATGCTAGCTGTCGCAATTAATGCTAGCGTGCCCTTTGTATTAAATGCTGATGTTGTGATGATTGCTCGGAGGGCAGACGTCACGCGCGTGGGAGCATGGGGGTGGGGCATGGGCACCACGTGTTGGGCTGTGGGAGACCGTGCTAGGGTTTGAAATCGAGGCGGGAAGTGGAGGAGTTGGCGCGGTTACTGAGGAGGGCAAGTAAACCGCCCCGGCCACGTGTCATGATCGACGGTGGACACGCGAAAAACGGACGACTGGCGTTCGTTTGCGTATCCCGTCTGAGTGATATAAATAGGGTTCTCTTGCCGTTGTCTTCTTCATCACTCTCATAACTTACCAAAATTCTGCTGGAATCATTCTGCGACCTGTATCTGCTTAAGTTCTTCTCTGTGTTCGTGTCCTTCGTTCCCGGAGTACCTGCTCAATCGTGAAAGTTTCAATCCACAAACCAAATCTGGTGAGGCTCTCGTCCTTGGTTCTGTTGTTGACTTTGTTTGTGTTTCTCTGGGGTTTTTGTTTTTTGAACTCGGGGATAGGGTGTGTTCTTGGGTGGGTCATTTTTTGATCTGTTTGTGGGTGATTCTCTGTGGGTTTTGGTGTTTCTGTGTGGGGAGGGAATTTTGCTAAGTGTTGGTCGTGCGCTAGTCTATAGGATGAAGCCGATTGAGATACCGAGCGATCAGTCACGTGAGCGGATCTACATTCCGGGGTTGGGGTGGATTAGTTGTGGGTCGGGCGGGTCGAGTACGTCGAGTGTGTCTTCGGACGAGTCTGTTTTGAGTGTCCCGCCCCTGCAATGTATTTTGCCTGATACCTCTCCCGTGCAGCCAATGGAAGCTAGGCAAGCGTTCGTGACTGTGGGTTTGGCGAGCTCGTCTGGATTGTCGGGTGGGCAGTCTGGTGGTTCGAATCCCTAGGGTGAGGAGAGGGCGGAAGGAGGAGATTCGCTTCCTCAACCATCAGCGGGTGGGCCCGTTCACTGGGTGTTTCCCGATGGCAAGCCCGTCCAGGAGCCTGAGCGTGCGCCATCCGTCTCGGAGCTGGCCAGGTGGGCGAGAGATTATCATATCCCCAAGTCTGTGGAATTGCGGGTACCTGGCGGGGGCCATACTTTCACTCGCCCGCCGCCAGACCATGTCTGCCTGAGCGAGTACCATCTCAAGGCGGGGATCAAGTTGCCGCTGCACCGGTTTTTCCAGTATATGTTGGCGCTGCTGAACATCTCGCTTGGTCAGTGTGGGCCCACGCTCACCCATACGCTCGTGGCCATGTTCACTATCTTCCGGATGAGCGGCCTGGACCAGCCCACGCGGGCGGAGTTCCTTCACTTCTTCGGTCTGCGCTACTCTACGCGCAAGAGGGACTGGGGGACCATCACCGTGGAGCCGCGCGTGAAGTGGTGGTTGTCAGATCAGCCGAGTTCTGCGACCAACTGGCGCACGATTAGCTGTCTGGTGGGTGGTGACTGGGAGTTGGGCTCCTTCTCGGATGAGTATGTCGCCAACGCCCACTTGATTGATCGAGTCCCCCAAGCTTTCCATCCCCTGGATACGAATGAGTACCCGATGACGCCCGCCGAAGAGGCCCGGGTCAACCGTCTGAAGTTTGTTTTCGACCCGGCGCCGGAGGAGAGGTCGTTTTATGCCGCCTGTCACTGGGATATCATTGAGCAGACGCGCCTTGCTGAGTTGCCGCGTACGTGGGTTTGTAGTTCATTCGTCTAGGAGTAGGAGTAGATTTGACTAACTGTTTTGTTGTCGCTAACCTTCCGTTTGTTTGTTTTTTTGTAGTTAAGAAGATGACTGGCAAGAATGCTGTTGTTGATGAGGTGGCCAAGCGCCGTATAGCCGCCCTTCGGGAGGCCGCTGGGAAGGTCCGAAGGGTGGTGGAGGACGGGCGGGGTGATCTGGTGCTGGGGGAGACTGAGCAGCCCAAGCTCCCCATTCCTGACGTGGCTGATTTTGCTCCCGCTATCCCGGCGGATGCCCGTATTCCGCCGTCAGGCCACGCTGGCGGTTCCAAGGCGCAGGCCAAAGCTGACCGTGCGGAACTGCACAGGGGGAAGCGCCAGGAGAGTCGCGATCAGCGCCGGCAGGATCGGGATGACCGGCGGGATACTGCCCGCACGCCCCTCACAGGCGCTCAATCTTCTTTCGCGCCTCAGTCGTCTGCTCGTGCCTCCACGAGGTTCCAAGCATCCGAGCGTTCGTCCAGCCCTCAGGGAGGAGCCAGATAGCCTCCCTCGAAGCGCCCCAGGACGGATAGTCCGGTCGTCAACCCGTCCGCCAGTCAGGCCGCTGATCCGTTCGCCTTCTATACTCCGTTGATGCGGTCCATTGAGTCGAGCGTGAAGGCCGTTGAGGCGATGGCGCCAGAGGTGGCGGAGGGAAATAAGGATGATATGGACAAGGCCTTTAATCTCTGCATGGTGCTGCAGCGCAAAATGTACCTGGCGCGCGAGCGCTTTGCTAACAGGCGTTGTGTAGAGGAGGCACAGGCGGAGATATACAAGCTCACCGGTGCTTGCAAGAAGTATGAGGATCGCCTGCGCCAAGAGGCCCGGGAGGCGAGTGAACGGGAGGCACTGCTCAAGGCCGAACGTGACTCAGCCCTTGCTACCCTGGAAGAGGAAAAGGCCCTGGCGGTCAATCGGGTGGCAGAGGTGGAGTCCTGCCTGATGGTTGAAGCGCAGGCCCAAATTGAAAAGGCCCGGGCGGAGGCGGTCATTGACTTCAAGAATTCTTCGGAGTTTAAGGAGTTGTTGGTCGCTGAGGGCGATGTTCAGGTTGCTCAGTTCCAGGATATGATGGCGCCTTTCCTGAAGATGGAGGAGTTTGAGGCTTATCTGGCGGAGCAGGCTTTGCTGACGGGCGGTGATGGTGGTGCGGGCGTCGATGGTGCGAGTGTGAAGTAGAGTAGCTCTTCTTTTCCTTCTCTTTTTTCTCTTTTTGTAATAGTAGATCGTTTTGTAATCGGGCCTTCGTGCTCTGGATTTCTTGCCAGCTGTTGTTTTTTGAAGTGGTGAATGGATGAAATTTCTTGTTCTGTCCGTTTGTGTGCCTTGTCCTTTTTGCTTTGAACTTTGTTTGCCATGCTTTGAGTAACTTGTACGGGCGCGCGTATCCCTATTACATCTTCGCGAGTAGCCTATCTCCAGTCCTCCGAGCATGTGGGCGGGCAGGGTAAGGATACAAATGCAACAGTGTTTACACTTGAAAGTACAAGGTAAGAACTAGTGGAAGTATTTCCTCAAGTGCTGGATGTTCCATGGGTGGCGTAGTCGTTGACCCTGCATGTCCCTAAGGTAGAAAGTGCTGCCGCTTATCACCTCGTCGACGACGTACGGGCCTTCCCATAACGGGCGAAGCGCCTTCACCTTCTGTTGGATTGCTTTCATCACCCAGTCCCCCAGTTGGATTGGGCGAGCGCGTATGCGCTGGTTGTATAGCCGGGCGATCCTCTGCTTGTTCGCGGCGTTGTGCAGGTACGCCATATCTCTTCGTTCCTCTAGCAGATCATTACTGAGCCTTAGCCCCTCACTGTTCGTGCGCGGGTCGTACCCCTCAATCCGTGGGCTCTGATGGGTGATTTCTAGGGGTAGCACGGCCTCCGTTCCGAAAGTTAGGCTGAATGGTGTCTCGCATGTAGCTGTGTTGGCTGTCGTTCGGATAGACCATAGGATTTCTGGTATGACCTCGGGCCAGCACCCGTAATTCACATCCCCAGGTTCGATGTCCTCGATCTTCCTCTTGATGCCGGACTTGATGATTTTGTTCGCTGCTTCCACTTGTCCGTTCGTCTGGGGGTGCGCTGGTGATGCGAAGATGAGGTCCGTCCCCTGGCGTTTGCAGAAGTCGATCAATCTGGGGTTGTTGAATTGTGGCCCATTATCCGTGATGATGCTGATTGGCGTCCAATAACGACAGAAGAGGAAGCGCCAGAGGAAGCGTTCCACCTTCTCCGTAGTGATTGTTGCCATGGGCTGGGCTTCGATGAACTTCGTGTGGTATTCAATGATGACGATCAGATACCTATATTGCCCTTTCGATCTTGGAAGCTCTCCGATCAGGTCCAGTCCCCACTGTGCGAAGGGAACGGGCGATAGGATGATGGATAGTGGGACAGCGGGCGCATGGTGGTGATGCGCGTGGAGTTGGCACTGGTGGCATGTGCTTGTCAGTGCTGTGGCGTCCGCGTGGATGGTGGGCCACCAGAAACCGTGCCGAAGGGCCTTGTGCGCGATCGATCTGGCGCCCGCGTGATGGCTGCACGTGCCCGAGTGGATTTCTCTCAAAATTGAGCTGCCCTTTGCTGGAGTGACGCACTTGAGGCTCGCCCAAGTCTTCCCTCGTCGGTAGAGTACCCCGTTCCGCATGCTGAAGTTGGCCGCCCTTGCAATGATGGTCCTGGCCTCCTTTTTATCTGCTGGAAATTCTCCCCTTGTTTTATAGGCGATGAGTACGTCCATGTAGCTATGCTCGTGCGGCTCGATCGCCAGGACTTGCTTCGCTCCTGAGATGCTTGGTCGTCGCAGTACTTCGACGATCCGTTGTCCCGGCCCTGTGTGTACGGGCGTCGTGGCCAATCGGGCCAATTTGTCTACCTTTGCGTTGAATCCCCGGCGTATATGGCTGATGTTGACGTACCTGAATCCTTTGATCAGCGCCTGCACGTGCCTTAGGTAGGCGATCATGGACTCCTCCTTCGCCTGGAATTCTCCTCCGACCTGGCTCACCACCAGTTGTGAGTCGCTGAATATGTTGAGGTCGGGCGCCTCCGAACTCTTGGCCAGTTGCAGACCTGCAATGAGCGCCTCGTACTCGGCCTCGTTGTTCGTTGCCTTGAATTCGAATTTGAGGGCGTACTCCGCGTTTACCCCTCCTGGTCCGGTTAGGATTATACCGGCGCCGCTTACCTTCTTTGTGCAGGACCCGTCAACGTAGAGGTTCCACTCCGACAACGGTTGCTTTTTGATCTCCGGTTTGCCGGGCGCTTCTACCGTCAAACCATCGGACGCTTGGGCCATCGCCCCCTCTGCCTCCGTGTACTCGGCGATGAAGTCCGCCACCGCATGCCCCTTGATTGCCGTGCGGGGTTTGTACTCGAGGTCAAATTCACTAAGTTCGACGGCCCACTTGGCCAGGCGGCCGCTATGGTCTGGCGATTAGAGTATCTGGCGCAAGGGTACGTTGGTGAGGATGTGGATGTTGTGCGCCTGGAAGTATGGCCTCAGCCGTCGGGCAGCGGTCACAAGTGCGAGCGCCATCTTCTCGATTGTGGGATATCGTGTCTCGGCGCCCGTCATGCCCTTCCCTGAGAAGAAGACGGGCAACTCCGTGCAGTCCTCCCTGCGGACGAGGGCGGAACTGACGGCCGTGAGGGAAGCAGCCAAGTAGAGGTATAGGACTTCCCCTCGGACGGGTCTGGAGAGGAGCAGAATGGACGCTAGGTATTCCTTGATCTGAAGAAAAGATTCCTCACACTCGAGCGTCCACACGACCTCGCGTTTGTTCGTGGTTCTTAAGGCTTTGAAGAACGGGGCGCATCTGTCTGAGTAGCGTGAAATAAAACGGTTAAGGGAGGCGAGCTTTCCCGTGAGGCTCTGCAGGTCCACTCTCTTGACGGGCGGCTTCATATCAATGATTGCTTTGACCTTGGCTGGCGCGGCTTCGATCCCCCGCTGGCTGACAATATATCCCAGAAATTTGCTGTTGGTGACTCCGAAGGTGCATTTGGCGGGGTTCAGCCTCATGCCATTCTTGATGAGGACGTCGAGCACAGTCCCCAAGTTCTGGACGTGGTCGACCGCCTGGACGCTTTTCACCAATATGTCGTCCACGTAAACGTCCACGATGTTGCCGATCAGGCCATGAAATATTGCGTTCATGAGCCTCTGGTACGTGGAGCCGGCGTTCTTCAGCCCGAAAGGCATGACAATGTAGCAATAAAGGCTCTTATCCGTGACAAACGTTGTCGCCTCCTGGTCCGCGGGGTCCATGAAGATTTGGTTGTAGCCCGAGTAATCATCCATCATCGATAGGAGCTCGTGCCCTGCTGTTGCGTCCACTAGTTGATAGATCCTCGGCAGCGGGAAGCTGTCCTTTGGGCAAGCTTTGTTGGGATTGCTGTAATCAATGCACATCCTCCATTTCTTGTTGCTCTTTTGCACCATCACAGCGTTGGAAATCCATTTGGGATAATCCACCTTCCGGATGAACCCGATGCCCAGCAATCGGTCCACCTCCTCATGCATGGCCGCGTAATGCTCTGCTTTGTACGCTCGTCGTTTCTGCTTCACTACCCGGGCGCCGGCGCTGACGCCCAGCCGGTGGGATATGATATTTGTGCTGATCCCGGGCATGTCTTCGTACGACCAGGCGAACACTTCCTGCTTCTCTTTCAGCAGCGCGATCAGTCGTTCGGCTATCGCGGGAGCCAATGATGCCCCGATCTGGATCGTCCTCTCCAGATGTTCGGAGGATAGCTGGATCGTTCTCAGCTCCTCGCGCTCGAGGACGGGCGATACGGCCATCAGCCCGTCGCGTGGATCGTCGGGTATTTCTGACCCGGGCGCGGGTTCTAGGGCGAGGACCTCATGCTCGTTACGAGGTTTCGCTGCCTCCTCGCCGTTGTATCCTCGGACATGTTCGACTCCGTGTTCGGTTGGAAACCGTCCCAAGAGCATGTATGTTGCGATGACCATCCTTAACCTGCAGATCTCTGGTCTCCCGAGTATGGCGTTGTAGGGGGAGGGGGCGTCCATGATGATGAAGTCCGTTCGGATCTCGCTGTGCGGGGAATCGGGTGCGCCAATATCGATTCGCAGGCTGTCGCTCCCGATGGGATACGAGGTCTCGCCCGTGAAGCTGGCGATGCACTCATGGTCCTGCGTCATCTTACGTGCGGGCCTTCCGAGCGCCTTGTATGCGTTGAAGTAGATTACGTTGACAGACGCCCCATTGTCAACCAGTACCCTCTTCACAAGGAATTGATCGATGATCGCGTCGATTACGAACGGTAGGGTGCTGTCCTCCGGGTTCTCCTCCTCGTCCCTTGCCGTGAAGCTGATGGTGGGCGCTCCCTTCCTTCCTTCCTTGGGCGTTCTCCCTGCCCCGATCGTCAGCACGTCCCTGCTCGAGCGATTGGGCGATGATGTTCTCTCTTTGCGCTTGCCCCCGGATATCGTGTTGATAGTCCCACGGGTCCTGGCGTTCGTCTGGCGCTGTCGTCCTCTCGTCCTGGGACGACCTTTCTTCATATCCTCGAGGGCCTTCCTCAGCAGAGGACAATCGTTGGTGTGATGGGTGGCGGCGTTGTGGTATTCGCACCAAATGCTCGGGATTCGGCCGACCGGGGCCATGGCCGCTGTTACGCCGCTTGGTGGTGAGAGCTGGCGCCGATGTAGGTGGAGAAGCTGCCCGGGCGATTGCCCGTCGATCGTGAAGACCTCCTGTCCCGCCGGTTGACGGGCGCTCCGTTGCGTAGGTCCTCCTGCCCGTTGGTTGCGAAAAGGGGGCTTCTGACTGCTCTGTTCTGGCGCGCCCCGGTACCTTTTGTAACCTTGGGCTGGCGCCCCTCCGCCGCCTGTGGGCCGTTGAGGCTGAGCACTCTCCTCTGGCCTGTTGGTGCTAGATTCGGAGGCGGACCCGTACACTCACGTCTCTACTAACGCCTTCTGCACGACTAGGTCCATAATCCCGTCGTAGTCGAGATGCTCCTTCCTTACAAGTTTCTCTACGAATGGAGTGGCGAGCAGATTGTCCATTAGGGCCACCTTGGCCACTCGCTTGTCAAGGTCCCCGCACGTGCTGGCGAGCGTCCTCCATCGGTTGATGTAGCTCGACAGGCTCTCGTCCATCCCCTGGCGGACCTTGAGGAGGATGCACGTGGTGTTGTACTTCCCCTGGAGCCTGTAGCGCTTCTGGAAACTCTCCGCCAGCTCGAGGAATGAGTGGATGGATCCTGGCGGGATTTCGTAGAACCAGCTCCGCGCCTCTTCCGCCAGCGTTTCCTGAAATAGAAAACATAAAGTTGGGTCCGGGTACCGGGTTCCGTCTGTGGTGGACCGAAACTCGTCCACGTGCGCGCGTCGATCCCCGCTCCCGTCGAACCGAGCGATCTTCGTTATCTTGGCGTGGGGGTCCCTTCCCCTCTCCAGTATGTGCGCCGCGAACGGACTGACCCGGGGGGCGAACGTCCCGCCCTGACCGGCCAGTTTGTCCTTGTGCAAGCGTGAGACTTCCTCCGCCAGCTCCTCCATCCTCTGTAGGATCAGAGCGTTGTTCGTCGGGGGTGCCGATTCCTCCACAGGCGAGGGCGCTCGGACTGCCTGGGCGTTGGTTCTGGTGAACGGATGTCGCCCCTCGTCGCTGGTCTCCTGGGTCTCTTCATGCTGCTCTATCTGCTGGTTGATGAGTGTGTCCAGTCGTTCCTCCAACCTCTGGAGGATTTGGCGCTCCTCTGCTATCTCGAGCGCCGCCTCCCGCAATTCCTGGACCAGGCCATTGATGCGTCCCTCGTCGTCGTTCCTGCCGGCCGCCAGTGCATTCCGCCCCTGTGAGTCTGGCGGCGTCTCCCCATCGGGCGTGTTACTGTCGTTAGTCACCGGGTTGAGCATGTGGACCTTTGATTTTGGTGGTGTTTATACGAGGTTTGCAATTTGTAAGTTTTCCACAGACGGCGCCAGATGTTTCTACCGAATTACGCGTGGGGGCGTAAAGGGGCAGAAGCAACACGAATAAGCTTCCTCCTCTTCCTTCCTTCGTGCGTGCGGGATCCTTCCTGTCGGGCAGTGGGCTCTTCTGTCGGGCGCTTGCTCCTTCCCCTGGGCGTTCGGGTGCAGCTGTTAGGAGAATACAACAATGAAACAGGCGGTCAGGGGTCAAGACGGGGTGGCCCGCCTTCAACGCTCCGATGTCTAAGTCAGAAGATGTATTGGATATAACAGTCAAGCGAACATGCGAGTGGTGTTCCGGTCGAGTGAATTGGTTTGTTGGAATATGAATGAGTTATTAAGTGAGTTGGATTCATTAAGATGGAACGAATGGGATGATCTTACCTATAATAAATACCTGATATATATAGGTGGTTGAGTTTGGAGCCTGGTGGTGTTCTTCGATGTGGGACAACCTGCACTCTGCTGGTGTGTGATCCGCTTGTTCGGGCGTGCCCCCCACGGGCGCGTGCGTGCCCGGAGGGGGTGGGTCTGGTGAGTGAAGTTGGAGCCTCCTTGGTGGTCTTGCGTATGGTGTGGTAGGTGTTGCTAATCTGCTTAGGTGGATAAGTATGTTAATCGTACAACTAATGATGCAATACTAACACAATGTCCAAAGGATGAGGAGAAAGATGGCGAACACTGGTCTATGCTTTATATGGAAATCTGCTGATGAATCTCTAACTCACCTTTTTCGTGATTGCACTGCTACTACTGGGGTGTGGAGAGATATTACTAAACCTGCTTGCATCAATCGTACATTTAGCCTACCCTGGGATGCTTGGATTCAGGCTCAGTTGCACTGTCATGTTCTTGTTCTTGATGATATAAGATGGTGTGATTTATTTGTCACAATATGTTGGTTTTTATGGAAATAGAGGAATATAGTGATTTTTGATGCTAATTTCCATAGGCCTTCATCTCCTGTCAAGGTGAATTATTCGTCTGCCATTGAATGGAAAGCTTCACAGAGAAAACCTCTTCAGTACAATCTTGGTACTACGCAGTTAAAGTGGAATAAGCCTGATATGGGTTGTTTAAAGTTATATGTGAATGGTGCCAAAAACAATCTTGGCCAGATTGGTGTTAGTGGTGTTATCAGAGACCATGATGGTACTTGGATTCTGGGTTTTCAGATCAGTTTAGGAATTGGTGAGGTGATCCAGGCTGAGGCTTGGGGCCTTTATTATGGAGTGAAGATGATTATGGAATTAAATTGTTAACAGATTGAGATTGAGTCTGATTCTGCCATTCTTGTGAATCTGATATAGAAGGAGGATTTTACTCAACATCCTTTGGGTTCCTTGCTTAAAGGATGTCTAATACAACTCAGGAATTTCGAGAATTTTTCATTGAAGCATATTTACAGGGAAGGGAACATGACAACTAATACTTTAGCTAAGGGCAGCCTCTTGCATGAACCTGGGCTGATATGGTTCTAGGATCCTCCTATCCACAGCTTGCAGCGATATTTTGATGATATGAATGGGGTCACTTATCCTAGAATAGGGGTCAGCATTTGGCCCATGGGCCGGCAGAGACCCGCAAGCCCGTGGGCTAAAAGCTCGGCCCGACCCATAAAAAAGCCCGTAAAAGCCCGCCTAGGTGATTAGAGGGCCGGGCTTGGTTTAGAGGTGTAAATCTCGGCCCGGCCCGCTAAAGCCCCGCTTGGCCCGGCTCGTCAAAACCTGTCAATTTTTAAATGTATAATATAGTTATTTAAGTACATAACTAGTAGTTTTGATTAATAAAATAAAAAGTATAGAAGGCCATTAAGCACTAAGGTGTCACAAATAATATATGACATAACTCAATAATATAATCCATCTATCCAAACTAGTAGTTTTGATAATGATGTGCCTCATAGATGGAATTCTACTTATGAACTTTTGGAAGTAGCTATAAAATACAAAGGGCATTTGAATAGGTATGCTATAAAATTGAACGAGTCATGATCTTATAATTTAGATGTCCCATCAGATCAATATTGGACAATTGCTACACTGGTTAATGGTTTTTTAGCAATTTTTGCATCCTCAACTAATATATTTTCTGGTGTATATTACCCTACATCTCGTCGTGTTATTAGTTGCTTGATGAATATCCATGCTTCATTCGTTCCATATTTTGAATTTACTATGTTTACGAATGCATTGGATGCAATGAAATTGAAATTTGATAAGTATTGGGGAACTTTACTAATAGCCTTTTGTTTTGCCACGATTATGGATCCTAGATTTAAGTTATATGTTATTAGTGAATGGTTGAAATGTTTGAACATTGATCAGCTTGAAATAGATAGAAAATTGCTAGTTTTAAAAACTGAATTGTATGCTCTTTATGAAACATACAAGGTCAATGTTGTCTCTAGTGTACCTAGCCAACCTCAAGTTTTGAGTTCTCCTTCTTTGTCCTTAGTTTCTGGTTCTTTAAGATTGCCTATTGTAGGAAATTTCTTAATGCAATCTTTAAAAAGGGCAAAGACATCATCTTCATATGCTTCTTCTTCTACTACATCAAATGATTTACAAATATATTTAGATTTTGCCAACTATTGAGGTTGATAATGATAATCAGTTTAGTGTCTTGGCTTGGTGGAAAATAAATCAACCATTATACCCTATACTCTCTCTTATGGCTAGAGATCTGTTAACAATTTCTGCTTCTACTATAGCTTCAGAGTCATGTTTTAGTTTAGGTGGTATAATTGTATCTGAAAGAAGGGCCAGTTTGAGTCCAAATTCAATTGAGGCATTGGTCTGCTGTAATGATTGGAGTTTAGCAAAATTGAGGATGCAAGAGGCTATGCGCGAGAAAGAGAGAGCTGAAGAAATAAGGCTTATTAGAGCTGCACGACCAGATTGGATGATTGATAGTGAGGCTGAAGATGAATGCTCTTTTGAGGATGTTGGAGAGGTATGTTGATGCAATCTGTTAAATTTTTTTATTTTTAAATTTTGTTGAATGTTTAGGTTATTATTTATTAACATTTTTTGTATAATGTGTAGGCAATATTTCCTCAAGTCTCTCAACATCCTCAAGAGAGGACTCCGATAGAAGTTCCATCCTAAGTTTTCTCATCAACTAATCTTCCTGATTCATACTGATGTAATTCTGGGTTGATAGAATTCTGGATTTATATATTTATGGATTTATAAGATGTAATTTTGGACTTTGAACTATGAACTTTTAAGCATTCTGGATTTGGATTTATAGAATTCTGTATTTGGATTTTAAGCATTCTGTGGATTTGAATTTTTAGCATTCTGAATTTTTGTATCCAATATTTGAAGATGCATTGTGGATTTGTAAATCTGATATTCTGATTTGAAGATGCAATTTAGATGTAAAGATGCATTTTGGATTTGCAATATTTTTAAACTTTTGATTCTAGTCATTTAAATAGATCCAGCCCGTTAAAATCTAAAAGGCCCGGCCCGTAGAAACCCATGAAGCCCGGCTAAATGGGCCGGGCCTGGATCTTAATATAAAAGGCGAAGACCAGCCCGGCCCGCAAACCTTGAAACATTGTTGAAGCCCAACCTTGGTGCTGGCACAGGCCGGGCCCGTCGATGACCCCTATCCTAGAAGATGGAGGAGTGGTGTTGAACAGTAGTTCTTTTATTTAGACCTTTTTGGTCTTTCTGTAACCAAAAAAGAAGAAGATTGCAAGTAGACAGAAGCCACAAAATTAAAACTCAATCTATATATAATTCTTATTTCAATTCCTAATGTGCGAAGGCAGGATAGAATAGATGGAAATGGTAGCAGGAGAAGGAGTGGAATCTGATTTGAACTACCATGGACCAAACTTCAGTTCCTTCACAGAACAATGTCTCAAAACGAAAGTCTCTCAAGGATGTGTTATTGTACTACCTTTCTACAATAATATATGTACATAAATATCCCACTAAATGGGAGGTAAGATGGTAGAAAGCTACTGTACATGGTTTGCATCATGCACACTATTATCGATAAGCCCAGAGTTCTTCAGGTTTCACTTCCCTAGCATTCCATGATTGCCATTTTCTTTCCTCGAACCCGACGTGAGTACAGGATACTTGATTGAAACATAATCAGGATGTCGATATTTATATGATGCCAATGTAGACTATGAGAGTGAGGATTTGAGAACAATAACAACTACAGCTATTAACAGACCAACTGTACAAAATGAAGCCTGCAACAAACACAACAGGTGTGATCAGTGAAAGTTGACGACGGATACTTAATGCACGCTATAAATGGATAGTTCAATAAGTAAGATACTTTACCTCTAAACAACATAGTTATCAGCAAAAAAGAAACCATAATATTACGCCCCTAATGCCTAAGACGAGAAGTAAAGCTTCATAATGTTATAGCTAATTATAAAATGCCTCACTAGACTGAATATGTGAATTCCCGAAGGTTAATCTTTCACATTATGATCAAGGGCATACAGCATATAAAAGGGAGTGTGCTCATCATACTCTAAAACAAATAGATTTCATAAGTTCATAGCTTTAACCTCACATTCTTTTAACTTCTCCTACGCATTAAATTTAAAATCGACTGAGCCAAGTACCGTAAATATTTAGAGGGCGGGAAAAGTCATGGTTCCAGGGGAATATGGAGTGAGGGCGAAGGATAGGACAAACAATAATCCATTTGTTTTCCTTAGCCAAGAAAATAACAGCAAAATGAGTAACGGTATATTTGATAGGTGTAATGAGAACAGGATGCAAATAGAATCACACTTCAATCTGTTAAAATAAAACTTACAGCTACTGCCGAGGCACCGAGCCCTGATCGTTCCCTTGGGTCTTTATCATAATATTTATAACAGTAGAGAAATGCGGCATAGTACCACATCACTGGGAAAACAAACCCAACCAGAAATCTGCAAAAGAAGGTCCATCCATTCTTGAGATAAAGAGAAAGAATGGAATTGGAAAATATGCAGGGAAGAAGATGTCACTGGTAGACTCACGCAAACCATCCAATTCCACAACCACAATAAGGAAGGGGTTTGTCAAACATTCCCAACTCTGGGTCTTCTGGACCACCGATACGAACATAGTTGCCATTTGTAGGGTTCATTGCATCTGTTGAGAGCCCTGCACTCACAAAATCACATTCATAAGCAATCCAACACCATATTGCCATAAATTACAACAGAAATTATCAATGTTTACATATTTCCTTTTCTTTGTACAAGCTTAATCATGAATGAATATTGGGTAAAGAGATAAAGGACGAAGCTTCTAAGTCTGCAAGTTTGATATTTTCCCAGATGTAGGATTTCTAGTTGTCTTCCAAAAACATTTCACTGAATGGAATAACATGCGAAGCTGTACATGAGGATGCTTCCAGTTTTGAATGACTAAGCTATACAAAAGAAATCCCTCTATATCATTGTCTTAATAGCAACTGGTGTTGAATTTCAAAAATTAAAAACTAAGGAAACAGCAGAAATCCACTTGAAAAATAACCAAAGAGAAAATAAAAAAGAATTAGATAGAAAAAGTGATTAGCTAGATCTACTTGTGTAACCAAACCATGCACATTAGGTGCTTGTATTTGTGTGCAGATTCTTGTCTCATATAAATAAAGGTGCTCCTGCTTCCAACATTTGTGCATATTCCATTCCATATGAAAATTGAAAGAAATATAGTATCAAAGAGTTCTTACTCTGATTCATGTATACCAAAGACAGCCCCTTAGTTCCCCTCTCTGCCACAAAGTAACTGCTACACAAACAAAAATATATAGCATTACACAAGTGAGATGAACTGATGTATGTGCTTCATTTAGGTTACAATATGACGGATTGCTAGAGATAAAAAGATTTAAACAGCATGGAGTCACCCAAGACCATACAAAAAGGAAATGACAATAAAATGCAGGTAACAGGGATGTCATGTATTAGGCAGACGCTAAAAAGGATACATTAGCAATGCACCAACCAAAAGCCTCAAAAGATCATATATTGAAGTAACATTCATGCATTCTGCACCTCATTTGACACATAACATATTCTGAAGTCCGGATCCCTATCATCTCATTCCTATAAAACTTGAATATCTGATTTAGGCTATCAAAAATATCATCCATCATTTACTTGTAAATGAAATGCATAAAAAAACCATGCATAAAGCTCCGCCCTACAGTATTGCTAGTGCACCTGACAAGGAAATGAAAAGTAAGAACGATGAGTCCGACTCACTAAAATGAGATGCAGTGGCAGAAAGAAAGTGATCCTCATACACAATTGCATTTAAAGATAACCCAGTAAGTGTATGATCATATTAGACTTATCAAAGAATTCGTAACTAATATCATTTGCGCTCTCATATCTTACACTTTACCACCTATGAAACTTGTAAACATACTGCTCATGGCATTTCCAACAGGTCCGAGAACTGCCTTATTACTGAATTTGAATGGGATTATGCCTAATTGGGACCAATGAAACTTGAGTTCCATCTGAAATCCTAGTCACGGCATTAATGATTCTGATTCTAAACTCATACATGCCAAAACGAAATAAATAGCTACTTCTATTTAATTGTTCTTCAGAACTACCAGAGAAGTGACTTAAGATGCCAACCAGCTAACCTGACCGAAAGCTCTTTTATTTCCTTCTTTAGTTTACTGGGATTAAAAAATAAATAGAAAGTCAAACAAGTTGGTCTTCTTCTATCGCAAAACCCAGAAATGAAACCAGTAAAATACTAAAACAAGCCCAGAAAAGACATTATTCATTAATACTTGTATCAATATTTGTGAAACAGGAGGCAAAAGTCAGTTCAACAATTACAAAACAGATAAGAAAACCCAGATTTGGGCAAAGAATTTCCATTATGTAAAACACAATAGATAACTCATCAACACAGCTAAAATCAAGACGAATACAACTAACAACAGAAACAAACCCAGCTCCAAAATTTCCAATCTTGAGCCAAATAGACTGATACACAAGTCGAAATCTTTACCTATCTGAAGTCCCAGTTGAAAAAAAAAACCGAGTGCTTTTTGCTGGTAGCAAAACCCAACTCCCCTATGAACAAAACAAATTGGGTTCCTGACCAGAAGTGATTCACACTCTATCTATCTATTCAAAGTATGAACCTTTATCTCTCTCCATTATCAAAATTGTTGAGATAGGAAGGAAAGAAATCCACTCTCTTTTCTTATTTCTTGTTTAAATCAATAAACAATGGAAGCCAGGTTGGTGGGGGAAACAAACGACACGTCGTTTGACATTGAGAATAGAAAAAATAAAATAAAATAAGAATGGGGACTTTATAAAACCCTACCAAAACCCTCAAACCCTCTCAAAGCCTCAAAATGGATTCAGACGCAGAGACCCATCGAGACCCATCAACGCCGTCGCGCAAGCACAAGAAGAAGAGGAGGAAGTCCAACGCCTGCGCCGGCGAAGAGTTTCCGGAATCGGTCCAAGCGACCATTAGTGTGATTCTGGGAAACCCGGAGAGAATCGCGCCTCTGGTGGGCTATTTCCCATCCGGGTTCGACCCGACTAAGAATTCGGACCCGGATTCGACCAAAGTCGGAGTCTTTAGGCACAAAGAGAGAGGTGGGACTAGGCTTCAGGTTGTGGTGACCCCAGATAAGGAGCCCAAAGTTGACTTTGTTGGGACTAGCTATGCCGGTGAGGCTCAGGCCGGCGAGCACTGCGCTTATGGCCTTGGGATTTTTGATAAGAACACCCACACTTTGAAGATTGTGCCCATTGCTAATAACAAGGTTAATTTTTTTTGTTATGGCAATGTTGTAATGTGGATTGAGGGTTTAACTATTTGTTTTCAGTGTTGCTTTGATTAATTTTTAGCAGAGTTTGTTACATATGTAGTTTAATTTTGCTTGATTGTTTCATTGCTGAACAGAAATTATAGTAAATTATGGATATTTTATTGTATGAGGATATACTTGTGACCTTAGTTGGTATTGAATTTCTAGATATTTAGGTTAGAACCGAAAATTCAAGGCGATGACGATTCGTCTAAGAAGGAGCCAGCAAGCTCAGCGATGGGAGAACTTTCTGCTGTTGAGAAGTTTGAAAAACGCAAAAATCTTGATAATCACTATGGAACAAAGAAGGCACAACGGCAGGTTAGATCTCGTTCCCTTATTCTATCCCCTTTTTTTTAGTGTTTCGAGGGATCAGCATATGCATTTGTGGGATGACACATGCCTAGTTTAAGAGTGTGTCTGTCACTAATAGAAATGTAGTCCAGTAAAGGGGAAACATTATACAGTAATAGGATTCTATCTGAACTTGAACAGTGTATTATGTGACTGTAACTCTGTAAGTCTGTAAGTACAAAGAATTCAGTTGATTGGTATTAACGATTGTGAAAATGTAAACTTTTTTGCATATTTGGGTAAATCAACAGATGATTGATATGCTTGTTAGTGAAAATGAATGAAATTTTAGAGGAATATTAAGGAAAGTTTTCCCTAAGTGTACAAGTATGTTTCTATTGTATTGAAGACCATTTACCTGTTTGTCCTCTCCATGCCTGCTTTTTTTTGTTAGCGTTCATTTATTTCTTATATTGCCAGTGATGAGTATACAAGAAGCAAAAAAACCAAGGGTTAAAGAAACAGGGAAAAACCAATAGTGATTCTAAATAATTGTTTTAGCTATGAATCATATTATTGCAACTGACATTTCTGAATGTTTGACAAGCGATATCTTATGCTAAGCAATGATTCTTTTTATAGTTTGTTAATTTGAATCTTCAATGATATATTACAGAATAAAAAAATGGAAACTCTGAAGCACCAAGATGATCCTGAAGCTCAAAATGATTTAGATGCAATTAAACAAGGTATGACGAACAGGGAGGATGCTGAAGCTTCCGAAGGCCATAACGATCGTAATACGCCGCCATTTAATGTGTCAGCCACCACCCCCGATGTGGCTTATCCTCTGGAAAATATAATTGCTGCAGGAGAGTGGAATTTCCTCCAAGATATATACAAGATTTTGGAGAATGGATTAGAAATTTCGCGGGATTCTTTTCCAACATTTGTTTACAACCGGGTCCATAAACTCCAGCAGATTGAGGTAAGGGTGCAAAAGTTAGTTGTAGATCCTAAAGTTATTCGTTCTCTTGAGATGAATTATGGAGTTCCACATCTGAGTCCTGATGGCCATCAAACTAATTTAGCATAATAAACACTTTTGATTGGTATTTTGTATTGCATATATAAGAGCTTATTGAATTCAAAAGCCATCAGTTTTAGATGATAGCTTATAGATATTACCTATATCCTTTTTCGATTAAGCTTGACTAGAATAAGACTGAGGTTATTTAGTACTTACTGACTCACCACTTTATCTCTCCTGCACCTTTTTGTTCTTCTGCTCCTTCTATTATCACATGTGTGGAGATGTCTATAACAGTATAACTAAAAATGGCTGGTACTACTTATCTGCTGCTTACAAAACACTAATAATACGTTTCGTAGGCCACTTGAATGTGGGTTTAATAATCGCAGTGTAGTTGTATGTTGTCCCATGTTGTTTGCCTGTACATGTCAATTAGATGTGTAATCTTATAGCATAAGAAAAGGATAACATAAGAGGTGTGGAGCCCTGGTATTCTTTTAATCTAGTGAATAATAACTTCATGGCGTTGCTGCTTTTATCATTTATGACCAGGAAACTAATCTTTAAATTTGTATTTGTCTGTGTTTGTAGGATGAAGACAAGAAGTATAAGCTTTCTTGTATTTTTACATATATTACGCATCTTGTAAAGTTCAAAGATCTGCATTCCATGGACGGGTTTTCCTCCGCGAAGGCTCATAGAATCCCAGACATTATAAAGAATAAGTTTTCAAGCATGTTTGAACCAGGATCGAAAAGGCTATCAACTGAGAAAAGTAATCTTCTCATTAGTTATGTCCTGGTGCTAACACTCTTTGCGGATGAATTCCAAACAAATCTGACGGACATAGCAAAGGATCTGAGATTGAGTAGTGCTACATTGAGAACTCATTATGAGACCCTGGGTTGCAAGGTCTCTAAGAAGAGTGAATCATCGATGGCCACCCTTCCTTTGCCCCTCACATTTCCTACAGTGAGGCGTAAGCGACGCAACAGATGATACCTATGTTCTTGTAATTGCTTGACAGCGTATGGAAGAATATGCTGATGGTTCGCCTTTTGGGCATTAGAGATTGCTTGACATTTACGCTGCCGTTTAGTTTTAAATTTTGGGTGGCAGAGATGCCTGTTGTTGCTGCCATGTATGAATTAGAAATGTAATGGGTTCAGATTCTGGGCCAACTTATTATTGATTCATATTGCAGTATGCTTCTTTGTATGAGGATCTGGTTTCTGTGGAAGGCACGGAATGACAGGTATTGGAACAATGTGGACTTTGGTTGGTGAGAATGTTAAGCTACAAGCACTTATTTGGCATGAACAGTATATGTTTGTCAATAGATCTAATTCCTAAACCTGGTCGATAGAAGCAGAAGTGGGTGGCTCCTCCATTTGGACGTTATTGTATTTGTATAGGTGGTGCTTTTGATAGGACTCTTTCTAGGGGAGGGATTGGGTTTGTTATACGTGATTGGGCATGCAATTTTGTGATGGGGTTTGCCAAGTGGTTTGAGGGTTGTTATTCGCTGTTGTATGTGGAAATTATGGTTGCTGTTGAAGCCTGTTAGCTTAACCTTAGATACAATTTCTCTCCGGTCTGACTGAGCTCTGATTCTTTGATCTTAGTTAAAGGGCTATAGGACATTAACGGTATCCCACCAGATTTCCAAGACACTGACTGATATTTTGGGTCTCTTGGATAGTTCTCCCGCATCTTTTGTGCACATTCAACGTGAGGCCACTGAAGTGGCTCTTCTTGCTAAATGGGTTCTCTGTAATGCTATACACCTTGTTTTTCATGTAGCTCCTTCGATTATCTTTTAGGCGTTTGTAAAATATTGTACTTGATTTCATTTCAATGAATGTTATCAACTTGTCAAAAAAAAAAAACTTCTTTGTATGATGATCCGAGGCGTGACATACACCATGACTATATATATATGTAGAACTTCACTCTGCTTCATATACAACTAATACAAGATCGTACATTGCTTTCCGTACTCTTGGAGCAAATTTGCATATCCCATTCCAGCCTTAATGTCTTTTACTTGAGTGTAATATGGAGAACCTCAATACAAATTGTTCACAATAATTAAGCATGCTTGAATCAATTACATTACAAGTCTAACACAAAATACACATTGAAACTTATGGTTGTTGCCATTGCGTATGAGGTGCCTTTGTCTTATGTCGATCACCAAACTTAAGCTTCTCAAAGGGTAGAACATAATGCTTGTAACTCGTAGTGAGGACATGGACCAAAGCACCTATATATAGAGTTTTCATAATCCTTAACATACATCCCATAAAAATTTTCCTCAAGAATCAAGGACTCATAATGTCCCAATACATCACTGATTTTGAACCTTCTTGTGGTCCAAACAATGGATTCCTACATCTAATATAGATACACTAAACACATTAGATTACAAGTTTGATTCTCATTCTATATCCATGTTATATTAGATATGATCTCATATGATTACGACAAGTGATATGCCCACATTAATCTTACAATCTCCCACTTGGACTATCACTGTCTATCTCAACAATCAAAACAATGAAATCATAATCTGTATAACCAATGAAGTGTGCACCAGAGTAAAGAAAAGGATCAGTAAACCATTTCAGTATGGTCAAGAAACAATCACTTATGAAGAGCAAAGAAAAGTATAGCATTTTAACAAAATGCAACACTTCAATACCAACAACACAAGCTTCTGCAACTCACATAAATTGCTGAAATCATATGATGTAATACATGAACTATGTGTATCACCAGAAGATCATGTACCTATATAGTCCAGCCAAATGTTTCATAAGAAACTCAAGCATTTAACTTAAACAATGATGATCTTTATGCGTGACCAAATCAACATATTGTTCCTCAATTCAAGATCATCTGACATGAATAAAATGATAATTTTCAGAATGCATTTATATATAAAACATAAGCATAACAATTCTGAAATATCTCAGTTTATTGATGTGAAAAGCTGTTACGTAATGTTGTGTTTTAAACAAACAAAAACCACAACTTAACTTCAAAATATAAAATATGAATTGTTCAATATCTAAACACTCACACTGTCCTCAAGAATCCAAACTAGGCAAAACTCCAATGTTCCTGGTGTGCTCCTTGAAAGCTGCAACCACTGTTCTAAAAAGCGACCTAGGCGAAGCTAAATGAGGGAATAAGCTTTCTGGATGGGTTATGCGCGCCTAGGTGAGTCTAGGCAGGCTAGGCGCTCCTGGCGAGCCTAGACGATGCTAGACCTGAAAATAATAATTTAAAACCCAAATCATTTTATATTTGAGATTATTACTCTATATTATATATTTTTGTATGGTGATTATGACAATTTAGACTATATTTATTGCTAATTTGATTATATAAGTATTTTATATATTCATTATTTCACATATATATGTATTAAATTAATACCGCCTTTAAGTCGCCTAGAAAACGTCTAATTCTGATTAATTTACGTCTAGCCGCCTAGACGCTAGAATGTACTTTCACCGTCTAGGGTCGCCTAGCATTTTTTAGAACTTTGGCTGCAACTGATAAGGCTTTTGTAAAAGGATCTGCAAGTTGTGAATCCGTGCTCACAATCAAAACTGAAATCTCACCACTCTTAACTCTCTGTCTTACATCATAGTACTTAAGATCAATAAGTTTGGAGTTGTTTGATCTCTTACTGTTCTTGCTGAAAACTACAACAGCTTCATTGTCACAAAATATCTCAAGAGACCTTGAAACAACGTGACTCGATATCTTAGTTTGCATCAAGAAATTTTTATCCAAAGACATTCATACATGCCTTCATAGACTACTACATATTCAGCCTGCATAGTAGAAGTTATTATTAAAGACTTTTTCATAGTTTTCCATGCAACAACACCTCCTGCAAGTATATATACATAGCCACAAGTTGATTTCATTGAATCAGGATAGTTTCCTGCGAAATCAGAATCCGTGTACCCTATAAATTTGAAATCTTTAGACTTTCTATACACAAGCATGTGTTCTTTGGTTCTTTAAAGATACCAAAGAACTTTCTTTCTAGCGATCCATTAATTGATTTATTTGTATTATTGATATTATACTTGTCTTTATTTTTTTTTCTATTTGTATTATTGATATTATATTTGTCTTTTTTTATTTTATTATTAAATTGATATAGGTTTATTGTATTGATATTATACTTGTCTTTTTTTATTTTATTATTAAATTGATATAGTTTCAATAAACCGAAAGTTCAAATATTATACCAAAGTGTTCGACAAAATGCCAGAGTGAACAAACTTCGGTAAATTCTTGGACACAGGACATGAAAAAAGGAAAGTGAATAAAATTTACAATACTTTCACTTACCCAGTATTCTAAGATGTTGAAGAATACAACACATATGAGTCATAGACCGATACATCCGAGTTGCTACAGTATAGTGCATAGTACATACAGATTTCTATAATATTAATATTGTAGATACACACATACGGCCCTGAAGGAAACAAATCTCTATATAATCATATATATTATATATCAATTAGACATGAGGAAATAGCTATGGGGAACTTCCCCTTCATTTTTCATGATTTGGTCTTGAACTTTCTTTGAGCTTTCAAGTCCACCAGGACTACGGAGATGTTGTCCTGGCTTCCTTTTTGGAGGGCAAGGCTGGAAAGGAATGAAGCTGCCTCCTGTGCTGCTGGATCGACTCCTGTTCCTCTTTCCTCCAGAGGAGTTGCGCCGTTCTTATAGTGCCACAGCAGAATGCGCTTTCGAGCCACTTCACAGGCTTCCTCGTTTGTCATGACATCCCATAGTCCATCACTAGCCAAAATCAGGAGTTCATCGTCTCTGGCTCTAGGGACAATCATAACTTCAGGGTCTGGAATTATCGAGGGTTTCAAATATCTATCCCCTGTAGTAGGACAAAAAGACGAGAAATGAGAAGTTGAGTTCACAGTACAGGAACAGTTGATAACAGTTTCTTTTCTTTCCTATTCATCTGCACGACAGTAGAGTATAGACATACCAATGGACCTTGACATTGCAAGAACCCCAAACACACGATGTCCATTCCACTGAAAGACCTTCCCTCCAGCTGCTTCAATCCTTGCATACTCGTCTTCTCTGTCCGGCTGGGAAAAAAATAACAAATGAACAAGATCAAATATGAGGATATAAAACGAAAGGTTCTTAGTACGTAATAAAGTCCACCTCGTACACATGCTTACTTTATGATCTACTGATAAAGGGACTGGTTGTTTTCCACGACATAAAACAGCTCTTGAATCACCACAGTTTGCAACTATAATATGGGAGGAGCAAACTAATGCCACTACAGCTGTAGATCCTACAGTTTCCGGGGCAACAGGCTCAAAGCTGGTCGCACAAGCATCCTCATCGCTCCCATTTATGCCTCCCCTGCTAACTTTTCCTCCAACTTCATCATCCACAGTCCGAAAGCAATTAGTGAATGCTTTCTCCCATTTCACCTGCTGTGTTTCTCCCAATATTCCATCAGTCAAATCATCCTCAATGATCTGAAGCTCTTCAGCCAAAGCCGAATGAAGGCGCTCACAACAATAGTTAGCAACCTGAAGGAGCAAGACTTCTTTTGATCAGGTTAACAGATTCAGTATTCTGGAATACTTCTCCATGAAGGGCCATTTCAATCCAAATGTTTGTTGTCTAATAAGGACAAGAACGTAAATCTAATAATTGGATTGAAAAGAAAATAAATAAAACACAAGAAGAGCAACGCAAAATAGATAAAAGAAGCATTTGCTGCCAAAATGAGAGTGTTAGTAAAGCTTATACTTCAATTAGTTACCAGTATGCCTTTCCACTACACTGGGACACTATACTGGGATTCATTATGAAATTGATGAACCCTACGAACACAATATATAAAATGCCTGAAAGAGTTATTGAAATACAGCCAGTTGCATTAGTAAATACTTTGAGTGAACAAAATAGATGACAGAAGAAGGTATATACCTGAGAACCTCCATGTCCATCATAAATGCCAAAAAAATGGCTGGTTAGGTGGGTCAAACTTTGGCTCATTCCATTGTACACATGATTCCCAATAAGCATTTTAATTGGAATATTAATGAACTGAGGGACAGCAGCAACTGCATCTTCCATTTCTGGTCTTCTTCCACAAATTGAGACAGAACCCCAAAGGGGTATACAGTCCAGCTCAAACACACTTCGGATAGCTGCTTTAGTAACAGTCTTCTCCCCATTTGACTGCAAAAGCACTGCTGCTGAGGCTGCTAGTTCTGTCTTACCAGGTAACTCAGAAACCGGAGTTACTGCTGCCACGATTACTTCACCTGAAGGCACTTGCCCTATAGTAGATTCTACCAAGACGATGGCTTTTGCAACAATCTGGCCGTCACCAGCATTTCCTATCTCCACTACATTTGTCAAGCTTATCTCAGACCCAACCTCTAAGGTTAGCAATTTCTCATTAACAATTCCATTGGTATCGTATCCAAAAGATACAATTTCACCGTCCTCATTTCCTTGAAGCACGGAATCATTAACAACTATTTTATTTCCAATCTTTGGTAGCACCTTCAACAGATCTGTTCCCCCTCCATTATCTTCTTCTGAAGGCATGGCCACCACACTAACTTCACTAGTATCATCGCAACTTCCTTTGGAAATTATCTCTAAAGGCACTACCTTAGTGGTATCAGATGAAAGAGTTCCGGGGTCTGTTACAAGCTTTAGCCAAGCAAATTCCACATTGGCTGCAATTGTGGAATTATCACACCCGGGACTACCTAAACTAAGTGCCACCGCAACTGCGGGTGACATGTCTTCCATTAACTTCCTTGTCTTCATACAGTTTTGACAGATTCTCCAAACCCCACTCAGTAGATTAACAATTTTTATTAACCAGAGACAATAAACCCTCTCTCTCTCACACACTGTGTTCAGGTTATGTAACTGATCCACTAACCCTCTCGGAATTCGAGTGATGTAAACCACAAACTACACCGCTATGATCAAATCAGGGATGGGCAAGTGCTGAACATTCACAGCACGGAATCGAGTATTCAGATCTGATGAGCAACACCTTATCTAACCTTCCAACTGACACAAATTTCACGTCTCTAAAGGTAAATCATGTCCCTTATAGAGCTTATAGCAATCACTTGTCTTTCTGGCAAAGACTCAGCCACATAAGACTAAATCCTATCCTCAGCACCAACCCTCAAATATACACACAAGTATATGACAATGACTCCAATCCAAGCCTTATCTAGAAATCCAAGATTAGTAGAAAGCAAAGGGTTTAGGGGAAAAGAACCTAGGTTTCCTAAAATTAGTCACAAGAAAAAACCCAGGAAAAAAAGAAGGTATTAGCTTTCTTTTGAGTCTTTCCTGGATCTAAAGATAACCCATCTCAATTCCACTTCAATCTCTCAATCTCAGATTATGGGTCTCTTTCGCCTTCTCATCCTTTTTCTCCCAAAAAAAAAAAAACACAGTCAAACCCAAATCATCACCATCACAGATTGGTTTGTATTAAAAACAAAACGTGATCATCAATCATCAGAAATTACATACTGTGACCTACAGTAAGTGGGTTCAATCAAAACTGAAGAAGACAGAACTAACCTTAAAACAGTTGGTGATGTTTGGTCAGTGGCGAACTGAAGACCTGAAGTACAAGAAGAAGAAGCCCCTTCTCTCTAAACTCTAAGAAGTTTGTTCTGTTTGGTTTTGCAACAGAGAGAGAGAGAGAGAGAGAGAGAGAGAGAGAGAGATTGTTTTGGTGTGGAAACCTGAATGGCCTTGGGTCATGGAAGGGGGGGACCGGACCTCGTTGCGGGACACGTATACCATGTTACAACGTACCTGGGGTGACGTCATCAATATGCGACGCAGAAAATAGTGAGATGAGACAGTGCTGACACGAAGACAACCACTCGCAGGAGGGCATGGACTTTTCTCCCGAGGGACACGTGTCGGGAGGCACAAAGAGAGTGAGTGCCCGATCATGTCTGTCTGTGTGTACCAGATCAAACAGTGTGCCCCTTCTTTCTGCTGCTGCTGCTGGATTTTGATTTGGAACCCTTTTGATTCCTCTAGATATGATTGTTATTACTGGCCCAGTAAAAATAAAGATTCTGAGGGTAAGGTGGCAGTCATAAGACTTTCATTAGTATAAAGATTTTTTTTTTCATGATACCTAACTTATCCGTCATTATCACTTTCTTACCTGAACTTTGTAAAGTATTAATTGCATATTTAGACTTCAAAACTCTTATCTTGGTAGTACTTAGAACACATTTTCTGTCAATTTCCGTTTACATTGCTGACGTGACAAACAAAAATTTCAAATTTGAAGGGTAAATAAGTAATTTCACATATACAACACTTTATTACATGACTACCAAGCGAAGTTGTTAACAGAACGTACATAAGAATATTTATACTCTTTTTCTTAATGTTTAATTGGTAATGGCATTGTCAAGGCATTTCGATGATGAAGTGCTGAATGGAACTTTAACTATTTCGGTGTCGACGAAACAATTCTTGACGATCTTCATCTTCATCAAATGGCCCTGAATCGGCAACTTCAATCTCATCACTCTTACGACCTTGATCATCTAGTAATGGCAGCTCAGCTCTCAACCTCTGCCACGTCTTTGTTGCTTTCGAGCTCCGACACTACGGCGACCGTGAAAGCCAAGCAGAAAACGCCCAAGCCCAAGCTAACGTGGTTAATAGTCGGACTAGGAAGTACTATGTATATGTTTTTGTATGAAGTGATGACATGATCTGCTACTAGTCTTGTGGTAAGGTTTACGTTGTGTGCCTTACTAGGAGGGCTCAGGTTCGATTCTTAGTGAACTTATCAAATTTTTTCACCCTATGAAAAGGTAAAAAATAATATAAAAAAATGAAATAAAACTTATAAAATTCTTTTAAAAAAATTATAATAAACTAAAAATCAAATTATATATGAAATTACTCATGTACCCTTCAAATTTGAAATTTCTGTTTTCCACATCAGCAATGCAAACAAAAATTGACGGAACATGTGTTCTAGGTATTACAAAGATAAGGTTTTTGAAGTCAAAATATGCAATTGATACTTTACAAAGTTCATGTATGAAAGTGATAATGCCGAATAAGTTCAGGTATCACAGAAAAAAAATTTCTTAGTATAATTGTTTTGAGTATATTTCGACCTAAAATTAGATGGGTCAGGATCTTAATCCAAGATTTGATTTATATATGATATATGTATGTTCATAATGTTGGCTAATTTTGGTGAAACTAGCTAAACTGACAGACTTTTCAAACTTGCATATTAACCATAGCAAAATAAGCAAACTACATCTTAATACATTCCAATATGACAGACTATCTCTGTTTTATGCTAAAACGGAGAAGTCGTACAAATAACAAAACAGGAAAACTTACCCTTAAAAAACTTTCCTCTCTCTATTTTCTCTCTAAATCCTAGCCACCTCCCTTTCAACTTCCGATCTCTCTTTTCTCTTCTCTGATTCTTAATCAATTTGGAGATTCTTGTTCCTTACATTCACCTGATTCTTTTAAACCCATTGCATGTCGAATATCGGCATGGATGGAGAACCAAATTCTCCTGAGGAGGAGGTCTTAGAACCACAACATCTCGCGGCGGCATTCAGAGAAGTGGACCTTACTTTATTGGACGAAGAAGAAGAAGAGGAGGAGTGGGTCTATGTAGTAGCTCATCTCTTTTCTCTCTCTCCTTTGGCAGCTGATAGAGTGCAAGCTTTCAAGCTTAATATGGTGATCTTGTGGCACGATGCAGCGAGGTCAAGTATGATCGAATTTGATCACATCTCAGATGATAAATTCTTGTGCAAATTATGTTCGGATGTAAATCGTTGTCGAGCTACCGTGAATGGACCATGGGTTTTCCATGCAACCATGGTGGTGGTTGAGGCCTTCGATGGTCTATATGATTCGACCTTGATACTGGCGGTTGAGGGTCGGGCATAGGCTCTTGTGCAACCGGTGGAAGGATGTTGGGCAGCGGGGACGCTTCAAGTCAAGTGGTGTAAGAAGATCGGGAACGCACTTGGTGGTTCCTAGGATTATGATTTCCACATGCTTCAATAAAAATCGAAGATGAAGCTTTGTGTTGATCTCGATTTTCGGTGTCCTTTGGTGGTAAGAACTACCTTTAATTCTGGTAATGTGTATTTGGTGGAGGTCCTTGTGCATTATGAGAAAATCAAAGGTTTTTGCAGTGATTGTTGGGCTTTTGAACATGGTGAGGAGGGTTGTTTGATGCTGGTGGGAATGGTTATTTTGGCGGGTGGGGCTGGCCGAGAGGTGGCTACTCAGGGTTTGGTTGGTGGTGGTAGGCGTTTAGAGGAGGTGGCAACATCGAGACCGCATTGGGAAGCAGGACCAGTTAAGGGGGTGCCTAGGGCACCATTCGGGTTTGGTGGGGATGGAAGACTTGGGCTAGGGAAAAGTGTACACAAATGAGGTGGTGGCGTTGGTTTAGGTTTGGTTGGTGGTTTTGGAAAGGATGGGGAGAGTCGTCCTCCTCGTCCAATGATGGATTTGTTGGCGGCGATGCACCCTCCTGGGGTTAAGGTTCTGGTTCTAGGGAAGCATGTCCTCCACCACTGTCGTCTCTAGTCCTGGGAGGTGGTATGGAAGTGGCGGGGATGTTGAGGCAAATGGAAGGGTCTTTGGAGGCATCTCGGGAAATCTACTTGTGCTAGGTGGCACACATGTAGGAGAACCCTCTTTACGAGGGAAACCCCACTAATGTAGTTACTGTTTTGCAGGTTGATCGACAGGATCATATACCATTCTCAGAGCCGGTGGGTCCACAGGTGGTGAACGTAGAGCCCACAACGACCGTGTTTGATGCACCAGTTTCATTAGTCACGTCGTCTGTGGGTTTACTATCATGTCTATAGGCGTTACCATTATGTTAGCCGATACGTTGGGACCACATGGTAGGTTAACAGAAGAAATCCCTAGGCTCGTGGGGCCAGCAGTAGATGAGTCGGAGCCATCGCTAGGCTTGACCCAGCCCCAAGGGAAAGTGGAAGATATCTCGGGAGGTAGACTAGGGCAATTGGTCGGCTCTCCTAGCCAGTTAGTAGGTCAGGAACATAAGGGACTCCATTCAGAGTGCCTAGCTAATTAAGGGGTGGTGCATATTGAGTTTTGATAGTTACTAATACTACTTTGAGTCAAAGAGAACACAAGTGTTTGAAGAATTCTTCTGATATATTGATTAATCCCAAATTGGATATATATACAAGTATACTTACGACTAAAATAGGAAACTACTTTACACCTAATCAATTACAGATTCTTACATAATTACAGAATATGCACCTCCTAAATATACTAGGAGTGTCAGTCACTCCAACACTCATCCTCAAGTTGGAGCATACAAGTCTCTAATGCCTAACTTATCAAGTGAGTCACTGAAGGCTCTAGACGAAACTGCTTTGGTAATGATATCAGCTAATTACTTTTCTGAATGAACAAATGAGAATGTAATAATATGAGCATCTAGCTTCTCCTTGACGAAATATCTATCAATCTCTACATACTTCGTCCGATCATGTTGAATAGAGTTATGTACAATTTCAACTGCAGCAGTGTTGTCACAATAAAGATGCAATAGTTGTTTCTGCTTGAAACCTAAATCCCTCAACAAATATTTTAGCCACAATAACTCACAAACTCCTTGAACCATACCTCTATACTCAGCTTCTGTACTAAAATGAGCCACCACATTCTGCTTCTTGCTTCTCCAAGTAACCAGATTTCCACCAACAAATGTGAAGTAGCCAGAAGTATAACGTCGATCAGTGATGTTCCATGTCCAATCTGCATCAGTGTAACCAATAGTTCCCAAATCTCCATGCTTGCAAAACACAGGGCCTTTACCAGGAGCAGACTTCAAGTACCTCAAAATCCTTATCACAACATTTGAGCTTCACTAGGATTATGCATATATTGACTTCTCACACTAATAACAAAAGCAAGATTAGGTCTAGTGTGTGACAAATAAATTAATCTTTCAACTAACCTCTCGTACCGGGACTTGTTTGTGGGAACTTGATCAAGATATTCTGCAATCTGGTGATTCTGTTCAATGGACATATCAACCAGTTTACAGTCAAACATATCAGTCTTTGCTAAAAGATCTAGAACATATTTTCTTTGACTCAACATAATGCAGTCCTTGCTACTACAATTCTTTTCATAGGAAGCACCTTAACTTACTTTCTGAGGACATGAATTCTTGTAGTATCCAAACTCCTTACAATAGAAGTATTGTACCATACTTAGATCTGGTCCACGAGCAGGTTGAATCCGCAGCTGATTGTCATGGTTCTTGGACTTCCAACCTTGTTGAGGTTTCGATTGCATTACGAGGCTTGATACCTCAGTGTGACATTCCTTGGGCTGATTGGATTTATCTTTACGAACATAGGCATATGCTTGTTCCAGAGTTGGTGGCGTGATTTGTCTCAATAACTCTCCTTTAGTAGTAGAAAATCTCGAATCCAGCCCTTTCAGAAAGATGTGGACACACATTTTGTCAGTGGTCCTACTGTGTGTAGCAGTATCAAGATCGCACACCATAGGGTTTGGATCCCTTTCATCCAGTTCTTGCAAGATAGGTTTCAGGTTTATGTAGTATTCTACAAGAGGTTGGCCATTCTGAGTAGTTGCCAATGCTTGACAAGTCAACTCATGCACTCTAGCAAAATCATTTCTATTATAATATGTGGTTGTAACAGTCTCCTAGATGGCCTTTGGAGATGAGTAGCCAAAAAATAACATCATAACCGGTCTTGTCATAGATTTAAGAAGAGTCATCATTGTATTGGAATTCATAGTATCCCACAGAGTTTGTCCTTTGCCAGCATCTTTAGGTCACGGTAGAGTACCCACTACATATGGCCACTTTCCAACACCACCAAGATGCATCTTCATCATTCTTCGTCATAACTGTAATTAGTGTCATCCAGTTGTACTCCACATCCTGTGTTTTCGGTCTGAATAACAATAAATTTTTCGCGAGTAACTTCAGGTTATTCAAAGATTGTAAGATCCATTGCAAACAAGTTTAGTAGTCAGATCAGATAACAAAATTGCCAGAAGAACAAGTTCATATCTTCAGATTTCGACAGGTCGAGGGCAGCTTTTGACACGTCAAATAAGGATTCAGGTTCAGGTCAGACAGTAGAATTCAGGTCAGGTCAGATTGCCAAGATCAACTTAGGCTCTGATGCCAAGTCAAAGAGAACACAAGTGTTTGAAAAAAATTTCTGATATATTGATCAATCTCAAATTCGGTATATATACAAGCATACTTACAATTCAAGTAGTAAACTACTTTACACCCAATCAATTACAGATTCCTACATAATTACAGAATATACACCTCCTAAATATACTAGAAGTGTGACTCACTCCAACACTCTGGTTTGTTAGTCTATGATTTTATGTGCTTTTGTGTGTTTCTAGTATAGTGATACGATACGACTTCTCTTTCTCTGGCCGGATAATCTGGTGAGATTATGTATTATTGTCACATTTTCCTAAAGATTCTTTAATCGACCTTCTAAAAAAAATGCAAAAACGGAGAAACCTTATGCTCAGTTTGAGAGACTTTGAAGTTTATTTGAGGTGCTTGATAAACTAAAAAATAGAAATACATGCACCAATAAGTTGGTACTTTTAGAAGTTAGCACAGGATGATTTTCATAATCAATAAGTTGCGACTGTTTACTGTATAATCAATATAGTACATTGATCACCAGTTTACCTTGAACTTCATCTTTCATTTTATTCGTTTCATTCTCCTCCTCTGGTGCTACCCTGTTGATTGGTAATGGCATTTTTCAGGTCATCCTCGGTTACTACTCAAGATGCCGGCACCACCGTGGTCGCCGTCGACAAAGATAAGAATAGCCAATGGGCAGTTGAGAATCTTTTCGTCAACTATAGGACGACCTCTACTTGCATTCTCATTCACGTTAGAAACCAATGCTTGCATCCTCGTGGGCATCCGTCTCTTGGTAACTTCATTCATCGTCATCAAAATATCATCACCACTATTAATTCGGATGTTTCACTACACATACACATAGGTTTCCTATTAATGCTCGGTGTATTTTGTCACAACCTTTCTAAAGTCTATAACCAAGCTAATTTTACGCTTGATTCTTGAACTTTACATTTGATTCAAATTGGTACCTAAACTTTTCGAATTTATCCGAAATGAGACCTAAACTAATAGTTACATGTTCTCTGATATGTGGATGATGCTGAAGCATCCCCCAAAGAAGGTCGCCCTCCCACTGAAGCCAAGGTCCCTACCGAGGATTCTGTGCACGAAAAGGGGTGAGTACTGCGTAGTTCATGAATTGCCTAAACTTTAAGTACTCTTAATTTCTCCCTGATTGTCAAGTGGAAATGTACCTTGAAGTAAGGAAGTGAAAATAACTTGCAAAAACTCACACTTTTCGATAGAAGTGACCTGATTTTCAATCATAAAATTAACTATTGAGCATTTCAGATTGTAGCCAAGGAAGTTATCCTCCACGACATTGATATTCCAAGTGCACTTGTTCACTATATCACTCACAACTCCATCTGCAATATTGTTGTTGGCGCTTCCCATCGCAATGTTATAACAAGGTCTCTTTCTCTATATATGTGTGCGTGTTCATTTCTTTTTCGTGACTAATATACTCTATAATAAATGCATGCCTAAATGGACTGTTGGTGATGCTCAAGTTTTTCTGTTTTCTGTAGGAAATTAAAAGATCTAGACGTGCCAAGTAGCTCACTCAAATATGTACCAGAAACCTGTGCAGTCTAATGAGTCTATGTTATATCATCAAAGGGAACACTTCAGACTAAACAGCCAGCAAGTCAACCTCATACACCAAAAAGTGATGCAGATACTAGTCCCAGGAGTAATGTTTCTCAACGAATAAACTATCCTCCCCAATCTCCTGATGAATTGGACTCTGAAGACATCAACAGGTATAGTATACACAGAAACTACATTAGGCTAGCTTGCGAGTCATGTTGCTTGGTTATAAATCTTCCTTGCATTGCAGATCACAATCTAGTCATAATGGGACCTCAAGTTCGGAAAGTGCTTCCTCAGCAGGCAGAATATCTTTTGATAGAGTCTCCGACTTTAAGCATATTACTCCACGGCGATTGCCTAGGTCAAAGAATTCACCAACATTGTCAGTTGACAGTTTTGCATCTGAAACTTCGTCCAAGCAAAATTCCCACTTAACAAGAACTTTGTATCCCCACTAATTCCAGTAAGTACACTGTCTCTAAAGATCTAGAACTCTCTTTTACTATCTACAACTTTTAGACTAGTTAGATTATGCAAAAGCATACCTGTTCCCCAAGTTATATATGGTGAAAATTACTTTCATCACAATCCAAATTAATCTCCATGATTTGGAGTTGTTTATTCTTCTGTCAGTAGGAAGATAAGTGATTGATATGCATGTTGCACAATTCACAGTCTAGCTTGGATGCTGAGATAAGAAGATTAATGCATGAATTGAAGTTATCAATGGAGATGTATTCTTCAGCGTGCAGAGAAGCTTTAGCACCTAAGCATAAGGTACGAACATGTACATATATAAATGTCTTTATGAAGAAAAAATTCAGATGGTCTTTTCGGATGAAAACATGTAAATATAAATTGGTGTTTGCGTATCCAGGCATGGGAGACGCAAAAATGGAAGGCAGCAGAAAAGAGCAAGTTAGAAGAAGCCAAGCTTGCGGAACAGGTAGCCGTGGCTTTAGCTGAGACGGAGAAGAAAAAAAGCAAAGCTGCCATGGATGCGGTGCTTATGTCTCAAAGGCTAGCAGAGATTGAGATCCACAAGAGAAAAATTGCAGAAATGAGAGCCATGCAGGTGGCTGAAGAGAGAAGAAAAACCATGGATGCTTTGGCACAAAACAAGGCTATGTATAGGAGATACACCATTGAAGAAATTGAAGTTGCGACGGATTACTTTAACATGTCAAACAAGGTTGGGGAAGGTGGATATGGACCTGTTTATAAAGCCCTTCTTGACCACACCCCGGTTGCTATCAGAGTCTTGCGGCCAGACATGTCACAGGGGCAGAGTCAGTTCCAACAATAGGTACGTAAACCATCAATTCTTTGTTCATTTTTACCAAAGGCAGATGATGTATCATATATTTGTCAAAAACAGGTGTAGCTAGCTAGCTACATATATATTTGGTGCTCTATGGTTTTGTTTGTCAATGCAGGTTGAGGTTCTAAGCAGCATTAGACATCCACACATGGTTCTCCTAGGAGCCTGCCCCGAATATGGATGCCTTGTTTATGGGTACTTAGAAAACGGAAGCTTAGAAGACCGGCTCTTCCAGAAGGGTAACACACCTCCAATCCCATGGGAAGTTCGTTTCAGAATAGCAGCTGAAATTGCCACTGCTCTCCTTTTCTTTCACCAAACAAAACCAGAACCTCTTGTGCACCGTGATCTCAAGCCAGCAAACGTTCTCCTAGACCGCAAATTTGTGAGCAAGATCTCTGATGTCGGCTTGGCCAGGCTAGTTCCTGCATCTGTAGCCGATAGTGTCACTCAGTACCGCATGATAGCAGCGGCAGGTACATTCTGTTACATTGACCCGGAGTACCAGCAAACAGGCATGTTAGGTGTGAAATCGGACATATATTCTTTAGGAGTGATGCTGTTACAGATGATTACATCCAAGCGTGCTGTGGGATTGTCCCACCAGGTTGAGAAGTCTATCGAAGAAGGTACATTTGCAGAGATTCTCGATCCTGCAGTTACAGACTGGCCTATTCAAGAGGCTTTGTCATTTGAAAAACTTGCTTTGAAGTGCTGTGAGCTGAGGAAGCGAGATAGACCTGATCTGAGTTCAGTCGTCTTGCCTGAGCTGAACCGGCTAAGAAATTTTGCAATGAAAAACAATGAAGATGGTAACAACGTCATTCTTCCCTATAGAGGCAAGCATCATCTGTACATGTCACTCCCACCAGTACCACCTAGTCAGGTAAGTTTTCATACGCCATCATATCTGATTTCTTTGTTCTTCAACAGGCTACTAATAGTTGTACATCAGCTCAGTTAACTAGTTTTTTACATGCAGACACAAACAGATAGAGTTGAAGCTAACTACATCTTGTAGCTAGTTCATTGTAAAATTGACCGGCTTATCTGCACTAAGCAAACTACATCCTGTAGCTAGTTCATGTTCCTCGATCATCATTCAAAAATGATATAACTTTTCGCTTCTTCGTGAATTATGAAGAAGGACTTTGACGGCTAAATATATGGGCTCTATAATGAACACATGATATACATCAATTTGTTAATATGTTCGGTTCAATTTTAATTTATTAGTTCTCTTGACGTACAAAACCACCAACTTGTCAATGTGGAAACTGTAGACCTATAGGACGTTTAACAATTATTTTGAGTAGTGAATCAATAAATTATGCTCTTGGAGACACTTTGACTTCGTATAAATGAGGCCTTACAAGTAGTCGAGTAAGGCATGAATTGTAATTGATATAATGCATGTGTTCCACCTAAAACTCTATCGGTGCTTTATATTGTTTTACCTGTTAATTATAACCACCGGTGGCCTTAGAGAAAGGAATTGGTGATGGAAATTTTAGATTTTGTACAAATTTTTGATGAGTTTGGAATTCATAGTTGAGCTTGGCAATCGATTCGGCCTTACCGGCAGGGCATCTTTTGTAATTCTGATTCGGAGACGATCAATTTCTCGGAATGTGATGATGAATATTCCGCTAGGTTTGATAGGATCAAAATTACAGGAAAGGAAATAATGCAGGAAAGTAAAGGAATTCAAAAGATTAACATAGATTCATTTCATTCAAAGTTCCTCTCATACAGGAGGCTACATCTATATAAGCACACTTGTAGGTTCCAAGTAATCAATTGCACGAATACCCTTAGTACACAGATAGCCCATATGGGTTAAGCCAAGTGATCCTATCATCCCTCCCCCCTTGAAATAAGGCATGTCCTCATGACTTACAGTGACTCCAAGTTGAAATGTGAACAAAGCCCCTATGATTGTAGCAGTCTGTGGATGAACAATGAGAGAAGGAGCCGCATGAATAATAGCCTCTGCTAGAGACAATACTAGAGCAGTAGCTGTGTTGATATATAAAACACCAACTGAGTAAATCAGATGGTCTTTCAATACTGCCAAGTTTTGCACTGCCTGCATTCCTCCAAAACTGAATGTGCATGCAAGTACACGCTGCTCTATTGTCATTTGCACAAACCCTTCCATATTTTTAACATCACTCATTTGGCTTGTATCAAAATTATTGAGTAATAGGACAATATGATCAACTTCAGCGCTACCGCAATACTTATCAATACGGGCTCGACACATTAAATCTACGTCAACAACATAAGTAACAGACTTAGAAACTTCAAAACGCTGTTGTCTTGCTCCATCAACACATAATTGCCAAAATATATCTAGAAACAAGCTGCTCCATGCAATAAAAGATGCTGATATCCCATAAAGTATTATTTCCATGTGCTTCAATGATCTCCAAGTACGAAGAAATAGAATTGAACAATAATGCAAGGTAAGGACCACTTGGATCACATTATGAGTAGTAGATGCAGAAAATTGCTTAGGAAGTAGCTCCCTTATCAAGTCATGGGAAATCAACATGACAATTATTTTTGGAAACAGTAGCTCAAACTCGATGATAGAGCAAGTTGCTTGTGGATAAAAGCCAACATCATAGGAAGTCAAGAAACTGAGCATAGTAGCACAAACAATGGCTGCAATTTTGCATAGACCACAGTATGTAATAAAAGAAAACAACAGTGTCTCAAACGCAAGGTAGGTCATATTTGAAGTCAAAGAAAGCTTGTCAAGTCCTATCTCAAGCACGTAAGCCAAGCATACACTCTGAGAATTATAATTGAGCATTCCAGTGCTGAAGCTATTAAATACGGAAGAAAAATACCTCGGGGCAGTAGCAGGAACAACGACCATAAAATGATGCTCAAGATTATTACCAACTGTAAATATGGGGCTGCACAAGTGCGTACGTGTTAGGTGAACACATGAGTCACCTCCAGAAACTGTGACATTCCCCTGGAGATCAATGTCCAACAGCAAACTATTTCGCTGAAAAGAAGGGTGCTCTTGTATAGTCAAGTGGTATGTGGCTAACAACATGACAGAGTGAACAAGAGTGCCACTACCAACAACCAACAGAGTCATGAAATATTCCATAATCTCGTCAAAATAAAGTAGAGCATGAATTGCATTGGTGAAAGTAGTGATCTCAACACAATGAACTGCATCAGAGTCGGAACTACTATGGGTTAGAAAAACAAGAATGAGGCCACAATTAAGAAGTATGGGCAGGAAATTGGAGACCTGATCAAGGATATTAGTGTCGTTAGCAGTCAAAAAAGATGAATGCCAACTGTACAAAACAAGAATCGTTGTTGCATTGTCTCTGCCATGCACATACACTAATTGCGTCTGCAATGTGCATGTCAACAGTGGCAAGCTCTCAATATGCAGTGTATTATCCCAATGGCCTGTACTATCGAGAAGTATATTCTTCATTCGAACTTTCCAAACATCGACTGTAGTTTGTAAATTTGCTACTTGAACATATGGCATTGTCTCTTTGGCAGACGTGTAAGTCAATTTCATCAGCAATAGTGAAAATGCAAGACTGAGAAAGGCATAATCAAAGGACAGTTTATCGACACAACTTACAAAATCAGACCGCGATACCTTCCCACTTTCAGTATAAGTCATATCTGCATTGTCACCGAATTTCTCAAACCAGCCAACTAGAAGCCAAGGCTTCCAAGCACACTCATGTTTCAATAAGGAACCATCTTTAATCATATGTATTTCACTCATAGAGTGAAAAGCACTTCTCAAATCATAGCCATTGAGAATATTAGCAATCTCATCATAATTAAGCATATTGGCAGTTTTCACGAAGTGAGAATTATCAAGCAGAGAAACCAGTATCTTAGGCTTCGTATTCATTGTGCGCAAGACACCAACGTTTACCCGAAAAACCTGTGGAAGCATGTCACTGTCACCCGAGGAGGTCTCCTGATACGCACTTGGAACCAAATATGTATTGTTGGGCACAAAGAGCTTTGTGCTCGCAAGATCAAACGCAACGCTTAATGTATGGCAGCTCACAAATTTGCCAATATCACCATAGTCAAGTAGTGGTCTCACAAACTCAGAACTAGAGAGTAATGGAGCAAGAACCTCAAAATGCATGACCAGTGTTCAATTCCCGTAGATACACCCACATAGGAAAATCTGCATTTTCAGTAATGGGTACCTTATGAGAAGGGGAACTGAAATCATGTTGTATGGGAGTCGAGAGAATGCTTATCCTCAACCGGGTACTTCTGGAGAATGTAAGCTACAGCCTTCAGAACTGTCAGTGTTCTTATGTAGGCTCTGCAATTTCATATTCGTTATGGTCATTCCTCCATTTACATCACCATGCCGACTCAAAACAATTTTCATGTGACGCGACGTCTGGGTCAGCTCGTTCACCACAAAAATTGTATCACTCTCGAGACAAACCGATCATAGCCAAGTCTGTATTTCCTGGCTCATGCTCTAGGGTTCATCAGAACTGAAATCATCTTGTACGGTCATCTCTTCAGCCCTGAGCGGGAGAGTGCTGAACCTCAAGGGGTACAATGCAAGTGGTTTCTACGAGCGGAATCAAAGAAGTCTTTATACAGTGCATCTCAGAATTGCGATGATCATGGTGTCGCCCGTGGCTTTCGGAATTTCAGAATTGCCAAGTCTTTATTCATGACAACAACTCTCACAATTTTTAAGTTTGAGACATTGTTGTCATGTTCTGGTGGTGATTAGTCAGTTCGTGGTCCAGTTATCATTTAATATGTACAATAAATGATATTCAATTATTTTTTAATTAAAATTACTTACCATTGAACGGAGGCAGTTGACCATAATTGATCTTAAATATCACCAATTCCTCGAATATGACCCGAGATATGATTTATAATTCCTGCCTTGAAAAATACGAAAGATAATGACATAAATAGAATTATATCTTTAAAGTGCAAATCAATCAAATGTCAAACGAAACATGTCTCATATGAGGCATACAATTTTGACTCATCACACCAAATTAAACAAACAAACTAGAAAAACTAAAAATGAAGAAAAAAGCCCAGCCCAATTCTGGTTTCTTATTTGAGTTTTATTCTTCTTCCATTTTCAGTAGCTATAGAAAGTCAGTGGGGGGCGCGGATCTGTTTCCATCGACCAACCCTAATCTCCGTTCGTTCGTCTTCGCCACATTACGCAGAGGTTGGTTTTCAGTCGGGGCTGATCGAAAATGTCTTACGTATCTCACATCATCCACCACTCAAAAAAGGTTCGCTCTTTACTTTTTAACCATCGGCTTTATCTCCCCAATTTCTCTATTGCTCTGGGTTTGATTTCAATCTGGTGATGCTTTGTATATTCGTGTTGATGGGTTTTGTTCTTCATTTGAAACTTTAATCAAAACCCAGTTTGTTTTAGCTGTATTGGATTCTGCTCATCTCCTTGTTCGTGCTTAACAACTGTTATTGTATAGGTGGAGGCACTGTCACTTTCAGATTTACTTGTAGTTTTGTTTTACTTGAATTTCACTACATCTTGAAGTCGGAAAATTTCAGGCCAAGTTTGCTGCATATTGTTCGGTGTTTACTATTGTTTTGGTGTTGTTTCTTTGCTACTTATCGTCTACATCATTGCTTTTAAATGTGATTTTTGTACTGTATTTGTTTTTCTGCAGCAGTTACGGAGTGCGTCCAACTTACTAAGGCATGATCATGCCCTCTTGGTCCGTTGCTTCTCACATAGTGCTCAATCCACTACTGGTAAGAAACATTGATGCCTTGGTTGCGTTAAATAGATATGTGCATGCGTGTTTCAAGCTCTATGTTGCTCTTATGAATCTGTTTATTCTGAACTGACTGCATGATATGACATTCATGTGGATATCAAAATTGTATTTAGATAAAGAATTAAATATGGATATCATTCTTCACCGTAACTGATACTTAGAGAGAAGAATAAGTGCATGGTGACTGTTTAAAATTGCAATTGTTAATTGTATTAGTGTATTTAAGCTGGTTTTAAGGACTTCTATCAAGGCTTTAACGATTTGTGGTATCTATTGAATGAGCGTGGCTTCTTTGATTTATGAATTTTGTAGTCAAGTGCTCTCTTGTAGCTGATTTGACCAATGTCAAATTTTGTGTCAGATATATGTAAGGTTCATTGTCACGGTTATGTGCCATCCGAGACAGACAGAGTTCGCAGGTCTTTCAGCACTAGCACTGTAAGTTCAGCTACTGTCCACCATGTAATTAAGCCAATAAATGATAATAACTTTCCCGTGATTATCCTTCTGTTAATCTTAATCTTCAGGCTCACATCTGTATAACAACATAACGTGCTATGCTTTGTAGAAATCAGTGTCAAGCACATTCACCGGGGAGGCCTCAACAACATTGAATCTGGGCCGCTCAATTTCTGGATCAGTATATATCAACCAGTTTTCATGGTATGGAGTCCTAGATTTCGCTACTTTGTAAGTGCCAAAAGTTCTTTACTGATTCATCTGTTTCTTCCCCGTACCAGTTATCCAGGACAATTAAGGAGAGGCTTTTCATCTGATGCAGGTATGACTCTTGGTCTTTAAATTATTGTTATCCTGCTATGTGATGTCTCATCTGAAATCCAGCATTTGCATTTCCTGATAAATTTAGGTTTCTACTTTCTAGCAATAGGCTATTGATGATGGTTCTGAAAGTGCATTTTGTTTTGATGACCATTGTATGTGGTAATTATTCTTTCCTTCAGGTAGTGTTTTTCCATCACTATTTAAAATGTTAAAAATAAAATGAAAATAGATATACATTTTAATCTTCTGATCTTTATAACAAGATTGTTCACCATGATTCAAGAGGAATTCTGTGAAATTATTTATTTGTGAGTTTTAGGACTATTTTCTGAAATGGCATCTGCATCTTTTTTGAAGTATGTTCTTTTGTCTCCACTTTTTGTTGATATGTTCATCTTCAAAAACATATGTCAAATTATGTCATCATTTAATACATTATTGGTCATCTGCTACGTCCTTCAGGCCTTCCTCCACACCAAGAAATCGGAATGCCTTCTCTTTCACCTACTATGGCTGAGGTATGGTACTGTTTTGATGCCTAATGTAATAATGTACATTTTTCCTGTGCAGAACTTTTGGTAATGTTATTATCTTATGCAGGGAAATATTGCTAGGTGGTTGAAAAAAGAGGGTGATAAAGTTTCTCCTGGTGAAGTGCTGTGTGAAGTTGAAACTGTAGGTTCTTGTCATTGTTTATTTGTCAAGTCTGAAAGTTGATTAATAATGTGCTAAAATGTACTTGATCCTCTGACCTGTTAAGGACAAAGCTACGGTGGAGATGGAATGCATGGAGGACGGATATCTTGCCAAGATTGTACAAGGAGATGGGGCCCAAGGGATCAAAGTTGGTGAGGTATACGTTTTGGCTTGCCATTTGGAAGCCTGTGTGCAGCATTTTTTTTTCTTTTTTCTTTTGGAAGTGGCTAAGTAGTGTTTTAGATTCAAAATAAAGTAATAAACTATACTGAACAGAGGGTAAGATCTTGGCACGATATATGTACTACACTAAAGAGTATATTTTGACACAGGTGATTTGTGTAACTGTTGAAGATGAGGATGATATTGCAAAATTTAAAGATTACACACCCTCAGCATCCAGTTCAGGTGGTGATGTAGCTACAGGGTCATCTGAATCTAGCCCCCCCAGCCCCCCGAAAAAAGAGGTAGTTGAAAAACCAGTTGCTTCTCCTGAGCCAAAGACTTCAAAGCCCATTGCAGCTCCTTCTTCTGGAGATCGTGTATTTGCTAGTCCTCTTGCAAGAAGTTTGGCTGAAGAACACATGGTATGTCATTTTCAACTCCTTGAGTGAGAAATATGTCATCATTGAGATGTTTCTGACATCTTCATTACTGTAGGTACCTCTCTCAAGTATCAAGGGAACAGGCCCTGATGGAAGCATTGTGAAGGCTGATATTGAAGAGTACTTGGGTATTATATCACCTAAAGCTTGTTTTTGATACTTTTATGTTGTCTCTTGTTTCTTTTCTCTTCTTCTGTTGTTTTTTTCATTACATTCTTGTCTACTATACTTTCCTTTTTGTAGTTGACCTAGTTGACTATTGATAAATTGTATTTATATGTTCTTTCCTGTTTCCCTTTTAATTATGTAGCTTCTGGTGGGAAGCAAGCTTCTCCAGCAGCTCCCAAGGCTAAGGGTGCTGCTTCCCCAGCACTAGATTACACAGACATCCCTCATTCTCAGATACGGAAGGTAATATTATGTTATCAGTCTCGCATGAAAATTATAAAGATGTTGAGAGGATCTACGGTGGTATTTGTTTCACATATATTCTTGCTCCTCGATTCCTTCTCAGTTAACATGTATCATCATACCTGAAGAACTGCCTCAGACAAATTTTAATATTGTTCAGTTGATTGTTTCGTAGATTTTCCAAAACTTTCATATATTTCTATATGATCATGCCTCATTTGTCATTATAGTCTTGCTGAAGCTATTTCTGGTATGATTTTGGCAGATCACAGCTTCCAGATTATTGTTCTCAAAGCAAACTATTCCTCATTATTATTTGACAGTAGACACATGTGTTGACAAACTCATGGAGTGAGTATAACCTTCTTGAACCATTAGAAATTGAATAAACTGAATATCACACAACTTGCTGAATTCTTGCATTATCTGTAGGTTGAGAGGCCAACTCAATTCATTACAAGAAGCAACAGGTGGGAAGCGGATATCTGTCAATGATCTTGTTATAAAGGTATGAGACTTGTTTTTTTTGATAAGGTATGAGACTTGTTGAGGTCAATATATCCATAGTAAATACAATGACATGAGTGCAATTGGGGTACTAGCATCCATCCATAGTAAATACAGTGACGCGAGTGCAATTTATGTGGTGTCTGGATGTAAAATTAGATTATTGGTTTGACCAATCTTTACACTAACAGATACATGATCTGTACGTGTTTAGTCTTTTAGGGTTCACCAGATTATGAATAAGGAGTTTTTGAAATGGAAAAAAAAAACAGAACATGTTAAACGAATACACATTTTCATACTGTAGATTGACTGTGCAATAACTACTGCTGCAGGCTGCTGCTTTGGCTCTTCAAAAGGTTCCTCAGGTCAACAGCTCATGGACAGATGATTGCATCCGCCAGTGAGTTAACATATCTTTTCCTTCCGAAAAGAAAGAGTTTACAGTGTTGATGTCCATTAAGCTGTGACATCACACATGTAATAACGCTTCCTCTTTGGTTTCTATTTGAAATTTTGTAGGTTCCACAACGTGAATATCAATGTTGCCGTGCAAACAGACAATGGCCTCTATGTGCCTGTTGTCAGGGTGAGTGGTTGGTTTGGTTAAATGCTTATGAAATACTTAATTTTAAAAGCACTTTACCTTAACGTATATGGTTAAACTTGTAGGATGCGAACAAGAAAGGTCTATCCATGATATCCGAGGAGGTTAAGCAGCTTGCCCAAAAGGCAAAGGAGAACAGCTTAAAGCCAGAGGATTATGAGGTTAGAATAATTTCTGTTATTTTTAGTGATTGCCTGTTGATGATAGGTTTGTGCTTTATACCTAAGGCTAAGGGTAATTGGTTTATACTTTTACAGGGAGGGACATTTACGGTGTCAAATTTGGGAGGTCCATTTGGCATCAAGCAATTTTGTGCCATCATTAACCCTCCCCAATCAGGCATTCTTGCAATTGGGTCAGGTAAGATTGGAACTTAAATGTGTTTTACTCAAAACAATTTTATGTTGATATGTAATGGATTTTCTCCTTGAGCAGCTGAGAAGAGGGTTGTACCAAGTTCCGGGCCCGAGCTGTACAAGTTTGCATCTTTCCTATCTGCCACGCTAAGCTGTGATCATCGTGTTATTGATGGTATGTTGATCTGATTCTTTCAAAAGAATTGGGAGTTTGTAATTTTTAAAGTAAGATGTACATCTCTGAAGTATGACAACTTAATGATTCCCCTTCTGGTTTAGGTGCAATTGGTGCGGAGTGGCTAAAAGCATTCAAAGGCTACATTGAGAATCCAGAGTCAATGTTACTCTAAATCAACGCCTTTTTATCTTCACTAAAATAATTCTTTCCCCCCTTTTCGTGATTTGTCGAGACGGGACCTGAAACTCAGAGTTGATTTCCCAGCTGTTATTGTCCTACTTGTGACACGGGATGTGAATGATTGTCACAGAGAAGCTCGTTTTGTAGTGTTCATTAATTTTAAAGTTGGTATAGCTTTGAAATAAAAGGGGCCGAATGAGGCATCATAATTCAAACTGATTTTGCGTTTGTAGAGTTTAAAGCCCCTTTGTAAGTCATAAAAAAGTTGACATAAACTCAATTTTTCTGCAATTACTTGTGAATATTTGTAAGATTTTAGGGTTTGCCTGTTCTACTATATAACTTTTGCATCTTGTTATAATAGATAATTGTCATTCCGAGCCGCTGCAATAATGATCTCCATTTCAAGTGCTCTGTTATGCGCCAGTGTAGCTGCTCTGTTCTGTTGAAGCCGTTGGTTCTCTCCAAAAATTGCATCACACCTAAACCCAACCCAGGGATTTTGGAGATTCGATCAATACATCTAGGATATGACAGACGAGACAAATACGATGCCCGAAATTTGAGCACCACAGGCGTCACACTTCACAAAAGTAAACCAGAAAATGTGAGGAAACCGTAATTCTATGTGTTCTTCAGACCCTAGGGATCGCTATATTGAGAAAATCATGCCATAAGCTATCTATTACACAGAAAAAAACCCAAATACTGCAATTAAGCCTCTAAGCAGGGATCAAATGCACAAATGATTTAAAGCTGTGCTGGAGAGCAACAAAATAATGTGTCTTACCACGATTCACCCTTTTCTCTCATTCATCAAAAGAAATAAGGAAGGAAAGAAATTGATAAACCAAGAACAACATACATTCAAACCTCTCAATCAACTTATTAAACTTAAACCTATTGAGACAGAATTATCAGCAAGAGCAGGATGCTGATATTACAGAAACTTGTACCAGTTCCCACCCTGCACACACAAAATGTGACTCATAGTACAGACCTCTACATGTTGCAGAAACATAATACAAGCGTGACTCTAAAGCAATTGAATGGAATACAGATTTAACAACTCTCCAAAAGTTCCAAGCCTGCTTTCACATTCAGATCTACCACCTTCTGTCAGCAAGTAAGTTTCAGGGCTCCTAGGAAATCATGACAAGTTTGCTAAACCAGCTCCTGATACTATGCGGAATCAAGATATGAAAGAGAATAGTGTTCATAATCTGCTCCTATTGGAACTACAATAGCCTACCTTCCCCAGCTTTTGAGAGCTTCACATCTACATTGATACGGTTTAGCATGACCGTAGAGTATGTAAATAATTATATCCATCCTAGTTACCTATCCCAACTTATCAACTTCCCTCCCAATGTCACCTATAACAAGATTTATAACAAAAATTAAGCTTCATCTATCAACTACCATTGCTGAAAAAATATGATTAAAGTAACTACAGTAGACTAAACCTTCATGACTCCTACTGACCGATATAGTACCATAGAGATGCATCAGAAAATCCTTGATGACATCTTATGCTAACTGCCTCAAAATAATCAAACACCTTAAAAAGCGCATTGAAGCAAGTTGCTTTACTTAAAAAGCTGTAGAATTGAAACAAAAAGGCAAGAGACTTAGCTGGTCATCTACCATTACAGAACCAAAAATCACAGAAGTTCAAATGCAGCCCAATTATTATTCATTATATAGGACAAGTCGACAGATTACATAAAACCTAACAAAAGAAAAAACTACAATGAGGGATAGCATGTACTCCATGCTCAACTACTTGTAAAATCAATAATTTAATTTAATTTAAGTAGCATAGCAATACATAGCCCATTTTAAATTATCAATTCTTTCCTAATTGCCACTATCAAAATTTGCTCAAACTAAACAAACAACAAGGCCCCGCCCCAGTCATACCATTATCAATCTCCTCATATCGGAACGTATCGCTTCACCACCTGCTTTGCTCCAACAGCCAATCCAGCCAAGGCACCTCCAACAGCTCCGGCCACCGCTGCAGACCTCACTCCCCTCGCAGCTCGATACAAGGCGCCGGTGCCAAGCCCCGCGGCGACGCTATTCCACATGTCATCAGTGTCCCTCAACGCCTGGACCCCACTCTCCTGGCCGGCATAGATCAAGCCGATGATGCCGAGGCGGTTGGCCCAGAGGCGGCCGGTGTGACCCGAGGAGTTGAGAACCCGGTTGATCCGGAGCTTCGTGGTATCGCCGGACTCGAAGGACTTGATGCCGGTGACGAGGCCGACGCCGCCACCACTGATTGCGCCGGCGAGGTATGTGCTGCCGGTGTAGAAGGTGATGTTCTCGCCCCAGGAGCGGCGCTGGCGGCGGGCCTCCTCGTCGAAGAGGAACTCCGGCGAGGTTGGGAGGTGGTAGAGGTTTTTGATGGGGACCTGGAGATCTTGGTACGGGTTGTAGAGTCGGGTCGGGACTGTCAGGTCGGGGCTGTTGTGCTGGTCGTGATCGTGATCGTGATCAGAGGGCATCGGATACGACATGGGAGAGAGAGAGAGAGAGAGAGATGAGCTCTCGGGTTTTAGGGGCTAGGGTTTGGCTGCGAAATCTGAGAGCTTCATTTCGTGCAGCGCAAAAAATAATAATATAAGAAACAAAATGAAATACTTGAAAAAAAAAATAATAATTTCGGGTCGGTGTTGTAGCTTCTACGTGTTTCCCAAATGGACCAAAACAAACGACGACCAAAAGATTCTCCAGCATAAACTCGAAACGCTTTGTCGTAGATGAAGAGTATTAGGGACAACAGGGAGTGATGACACATTAGACTACAACCTTCACCTTGTTTGTAACAAACTAAAGAACTTGGGAGAGAAAGATGGAGACGAGGCCACCTGAGGGCAATGTATTCGATGGGAGGAGATTGTGGATAGTTGGGAGAGTGGTATCTTGAACGTAAGAAGGAAAATAATAGGAAAACGGTTGTGGGCCACAGCTTAGGAAGGTGGAATTGATGACAGAGCACATTTTTGCAACTTGGAATCTTTCAGATGTACCCAAGCGTGAAGCTTCATTGACCGAGAAAAATGAATGCTGGGCTGCAACAACGCAATACTATACTGGAATTCGTAGCTAATTAAAAAGTGGTGCAGTGTAATTTCTCTTTGTCGGATGGAGTGATGTATTACTATCATTTTTTTTCTCTTGAAAAAACTAAATAACTTTGAAGAACCAATTGTATATACAATACAAGGGAATTCCATATCTGTACAGTAGTACTAGTACAATAGTCAACATGTACACATCAATTTATTTACCAACTTACAACAAGTACAAGTACATGTCTACATTTGTTTTGAGAAAGTACATGTCTACATGAGATATAACTTCACATTAAGGTAGAGAAGAAAAATGTGCATAAACTTAATTTTGGGTTTAATTTTCTACATCTCGCCGTGCCATATTCATTATGTATTTCATAAAAGAAATACATTGTATCTAATTTGCTTATTCTGTGGCCAAAGCCGAGAGAGGACTTGAGGGTAGAAGAAAACGAAGAAGAAAAAGAAAAATAAAAAGAATAAAGGGATGGATACGGAGATACGTACGTTAAATGGTCGGCATGAGTTTTTGTCTGACCGATTTAAAATCTTTCAATCTCAAAACTCAAAAGCTCCTAGTTTCCGACCTCAAAAATCAAAATCGTGTATTCAACTAGATTGCTCAGTGCCTCAGAGGAGTCAGAGAGCTCAATCTGAGTTAGGAACGTTGTGATCCTAATCAACATGCTCTATATTTGGGAGATCCCTGCCGTCGGCGACCACTTCTAATTGTAGACATCCTTCACTTCTGATCTATCTGTCCTTGGAATCACACTGCAAAATCTTTTATGTCTAACTCACATTGCTTGAACAGTTTGGGTCAGTTTGGCATGTAATGAACCTACACAATATATAGTGTAACGGTGTAACTGTGTAGGCTACGCAATTGGACTCAAGAGATGTACAGCATGCTCTTCTCTTATGAATTCGAAGCTAGCAAGGTTCTTCTCTTGCTAATGCATTTACTTGAGCACTATGTTTGCATCTTTGATCAAGCTTACAAGTTTTATGTGTATGTTGTTACAGTTTGCTGTATCTTGTTTAAAGGCATTTGCAGATGAGCTAGGCATTCCATTTTTGGAAACAAGTGCCAAGAACTCTACCAATGTAAGAGCATCCACATCGGTTAGAGCAACAGGTAGAGTAAGTGAGGTTTTTTGCTCAAGTAAATCAAATCCCTCTTTTGCTCTAGCAAATCAAATAGGAAAGTACATTGACAATCCCTCTTGTGCCAGACCAATTTCAAAATAGACAATAAAATCATTTAAGACAAATTGACAATCCTAGTCGAAATAGGAAAGTATATCATAACAGAGTTAATTTTCTAGTTCAACTAGGAAAGTACAAAACAAGTTAACTGCATGATTCCCTACAATAATAACTACAGGTAAAGCAATCGGATAAACAAGATGGCAGCAGAATCAGTCTTTTAAAGCTCCAGATTGAAGGAAATCAAATCAATTACTCATAAGTGCAAACTTACCGTTTGCTGAGATTGTGATGATCTTGAAAGGAGATATCACCAACTGATAAAGGCTTCAATCTACCAATATACCAATAGAAGTAGGGCTCGGCAATGGGCCAGGTCGGACTTTCTCGAATATTTGAAACCCATGGGCCGCCCACTGGCCTTTTAGGCCCTGGTTTTATCGGGCATTTTTGGGCCGGGTTGAGATAAGCTAATAAGGCCAGGGTGGGGTGGTTTTTTTTTATTGTATATTAAGTAAAACACTTAGAAATTAATAGTTTTTAACTATCAAATACATCAACAATTATCTACACTAAATAATATAAAAGTTTAAACAAATTGATAATTAGTATATGAATGAATAATATTAAGGTAAATTAGAGAGTTTAGAAATTTATATTAATAAAATAATCCATAATATATACTATTGATGTGCTAGACGGGTCGAGCCGGGCATTTTTGGGCCCTATGCCCATAGAGTCGGGATTTTTCGAGCTTGGACTTTTTGGATTCGGGCCGGCCATGAAATTTTTGGGCCTATGGGCCAAATAATGACCCCTACTTGGAAGCTCTTTACTTATGTCCAATATATATTATTTGGGCAATCTGTCTATATGAGTACTTATATATGTATATTGTGTGCTTTAGTGAGGATGCGTCTCATAATTTTATCAACACTTCCTCTCCTAGAAGTAGGATAAAACATAATGTCATCTACTTCGTTGGCGTTTGTCAACATAATTGAAAAGCTGTCCAATTTATAATGACGTGTCGCTTACACGTTATTTATCCGTTATTACGTCATTAGTCTTTCCTCGCTACTTTAAAAAAGGATAAAATTGAGATAATATTATGATATTAAACTGCCTATTTTTTTTCGAATAAATAAACTGCCTTATTTTGAGGTACTGTATTCAACACTTTCTCAATAAATGCTCTTTTAACTTGTGGAGCTGTAGAGTGATTATTAACTAGTGAGACTGTGAGAGATTCATGTCCTTCCCTTCACTTGGAAAATTGAAAGAGATATCAAGCTCAAGCTTATGGCGAAGCTCGGAGGTAGTAAGAGAGAGCGCGACAAAAACAACAAGGGCAGAATGGGAATTCCAAAGCAAAAGTGGACCTCCGACGAAGAAGATGCCCTACTCGCCGGAGTCGCCAAGCACGGCGCCGGAAAATGGAGGCACATTCTCTCTGATCCAGACTTTTCCCCAACCCTCGCTCATCGCTCCAACGTTGACCTCAAGGTTCTCTCTCCTCCTATCACATTCATTCTGCAAGCTTTGAAATTCCTACTCTAGATTTCAATCACGAAATTCATTTCCTTGTGTTTTATTTTAATGTCTGTTTCATTATCAGCGTAATGTGTATTACTCTTCTATTTATATGGTGAAATTTCTCAGGAATTGAATATACTTATAAATTAATAATGGGACTGATAAGTTGTTTTGGTAATGCTGTTTTTGACTCTCGATCAGGATAAATGGAGGAACATGTATGCACAACGGACATACGAGAGACCGAACAATCCAAAGAAAAAGAATTCAGTTTGTGGCGCTTTACCCTTTCCTTCAATCCCAAATACAATTACTCCGGAGGCTGTTGTCGTGGAGAATCAAGAACGGTTTGTTTGTTTGATTTTCTGATCTTTGTGTTGTTACTTGTCGATTCATGGTAACTGTGTCCTGAATTCTTATGGATGGTTTCATCCCACGATGTTGTAAATTGTTTGAAGTAGAAATTATGTTATGAAAATGAATAGTATGTGTCTATAGTTTTAAGCGCCATAAGAATTAGGAAGGAGAGAAATAGTCCTGAATTTGAGTGTTCAAAGATGAGTCCAACTTTGGCCGAACATGTATGAATACCAAAGGAATCGTCAATCCAGCATTGGTAAGAAGTTGACTTCTTATGTAATATGAATATATGATATAGTAGATTAGGAGCACATAGTATAGGTGGAAACTAGACATTGAATTGATATATTATCCTGCTGATTCATGTAAATACAATTTGCACTCTTGTTTGTAGTTTTAGTTGCAAATTATAGTTGTTATATGTTTGCTTATTTTTTGTATTTCTTCCATACCAATCACAAAATGCAGCTCTGTTATTAATATTTTCCTCTTTTTTTTCCTTCCCTTTCATGTAAATGTATCTCAGCAGGTACACCACATTGATTTTTGAGGCCCTTTCAGCACTGAAAGATCCAAGTGGATCTGATGTAGGTGCCATCCGTGACTATATTCAGGTCAGATGGAGGTCTCTTGTTATGTTTTTTCTTTCTTTGAGAAAGCGTGTCTCATACTTATATATTACATTAGATATTTAGATATATTTATGTTGAAGTTGTTCCTAGCATGGTTGGAAACCTCTCTGCTGAAGTCTAAAGGAATTATGATTTGGAGAATCTTGCATACCATCATTTCTTCTATTCAACGTGTATTGCAGTCTGAATATTGTTGCGGTAACTAACTAAAGGTTCAGCCAGGCTGCCAGGGTACAACTCTAGTGTTTAGATTGGAAATACGACATCAGAATATATCCATATTTTTATCACGATAGTTCTGTATCTCTTTTTATTTTACGTCCATCATCGTAAGCTTGATGAACCATTGGAAGAAAACAGCATTTATATGCTTGTGAAACCATGGTAGAAAACCACCTCGAGTATCAGTTTCTGAAAAAGAAACTGTCACAAAAAAGACGAATAAATGATCCAGGTCGTTGTTTCAGGCAGTATCACCATGTAAAATGCTTTTAGATTTAGCTTGGTTAAGCTTTCACGGGTTATTCCGTTTCACATTAATGTTTCTCATTAGCAGGACACAGTTGATCAGCTCTTCTTATTTTAACCAGTTTGCAGTTTTGACTTTTGAGTGAATGTGTAATCTCTAGCTATCTTCTTAAATTTTATCTTAGTACGAGAAAGGTGGCGACTGTCTTGATACACATACTGCAGCAAAAGGATGGGAAGCCCATTCCACAGAACATCAAAAAGTTATTGGGTGCGAGGTTGAGAAGCCTTGTTACACTTGGAAAACTTGAAAAGGTATGTGACATCTAATACCCACGTTGAGCAATATCACTACCACATCATGAAGATCAGGTTCAAGCTATCTCTCTCTTTCTCACTATTTTTTTTTTCAGCATACTTTACTAGTTATAGAGGTATAACTTATGCAACAACTTTTTTCTATTGCACTTGTCATATAAAATAGTGCTCGCAATTAATAAAACCCTCTTTGGAGATGCCAAAGAATTACTCTCAAAGTATGTGTTTCCTCCAATATGTAGACCCAAAATGGCTTCAAGGTAAAACGCGTCACACCCTCAAGAGTAAAAGAACCTAGCTGGTTGAAGACGTCTACTGAAATAGATGAAGATGATGTTCGTAGTGCTGCATATACAGTTGCAGAGGCTGAAAATAAATCCTTCTTGGCTGCTGAAGCAGTGAAGGAGGCAGAGAGAATCTCGAAGATAGCAGAAGACGCTGAGAGCCTTCTACTGGCAGTGGAAGAGATCAATGAACAGTGTAATGTTGACAACACCGCTGCTTAGTTTTTAAGAGGGGTTATTAGATTTTCCATTCAACTAACTAGTCTCACCTTCTACCTTACAGGTTCACGCTGTGAAGTTATCCACTTGGCTTAAGTCATCGTTTTCAAGGTTGGTTAGCTCGTTGTAACTTCACTAACTTGTAGTTATGTGCATGTAAGTTTGATTAGCTTGCTGTAACTCATAGAATGTGCATGTAAAATTTTCCACGAACCTAAGCTATAGCACAAGTTAAGGCCATGTGAGATCAGATTAGGGTACAAAGATGTCTGTTATATATGGTAGCTGCATGCTTCATCCATTTAATCTACTTTTTACTGTGGCAAATGAAGTTATTCCATCTTTGATTATGAAATTAATAAAACTATGGATATGGGAATATTAGATTTGTTAGCTAATCACCTCCCATTAAAAAGTTGAAATGCACACAGAAGCTGGTGAGCTCTCCTCGTCACCTCTCTTGATCATGATCGAGCTTTCCGGATTCAAAGTGGAAATCCATTTCAACATGAGGTGGATCCATGTTGGCATCACATAAAAAATTGGCTGGACACAACACAAATTGCATACGTAACCGTATAGACAGCTCCAACTTTTATTCTTTTCTTCTCTTGGAGGGTAAAATCCACATCGTCAGATCGGCTATTCAATTTTCAATCTCCACTGTGTCTCTCTATATTAAATCTAGAACGATCAGACCTTGACGAAGATAAAGCAAGCACCTGGAGGGCTGGAGATCGATACATAAAAGTTGGTCGTAGAAGAAAGATGTAAATGTTATGTTATATGCTCATACCGCTGAACTGCTCTATTTTTGATCAAATCATATAAACTAGTTTTGAGTATATTTGACATCCTGATCCTTATATATGGTACTTGGTTCATCTAAGAAATAATTTGATCCAATCATATAAATTAGTTTTGTGGTGATTCGACATCCTCATCCTATTTAAAAATCAGACATAAATCGTTGATATCCAAAATTATAAGTTCATTTAAGAAATAATTTTTGTTCGTTTTTTAGAAATAGACACGATTTATGTTGGGTGAATGTGAATGGTGAATCAGATTACCAAATCAGCTCTAAAAGAAATAATAAATTGAAAAGATTTGGGTAAGTGAAATTACATCTGGGACGGATTTTTCCCTTAAATTTTTTGAGAGAGATGGATTTCTCTCTTTATTCGATTATTATTAAATGGGAATGACAAGGCGAAAAGGGCTTAATCGTAAATCCAAGTGGTCGGTCGCACGAACGGAATAAACCGAAAAAAAAAACCTAAAAAGAAGTTGAGAGAGGGCCTCGTATTTTGGCTTGCCTCCTTTTCAAACTCCGCGGCGCAGATCCGAGGAGTTTTGCCAAACCCTAGCTCTCCTTTAGCATCAATCCTATTCTTCAGCTCCAGCTCTCTCTTTCAAGCTCTCATCAACAACATCAGGTCCCTTTCTCTCTCTCTCTCTCTCTCTCTCTCTCTCTCTCTCTCTCTCTCTCTTCCCTTTATATATATATATGCGCAGCGCTGGAAATCGTCGATTTCTTTCGGTTGAAGTCTGTTTGATTTGTTAATGGTTTGTGTGTTCTATTCGGTGTTTCTATTCATGTAGTGGATTGAATTGAATTGATGTGTTACGGCTCTGTAAATTTTGTTAACAGTTCACTGGAATATGATTTGTCACTGTCAAAGCGTATTAGTACTGTAATGTTGACACTGCTTTCACAATTAATTTTGGATTTTGGTTCCCCTTTCTGAGTTATTGTTTAGTTTAAATCTATCTCTTTGCAGATTTGGTATGTGCTTTGGATTTGAAAGTGTTTGAATCTTGTATTAGCTGTGCTTTCGTTTGTTCAGTCGAATTTAATTGTTCTATCTGCAAGATTTTGTTAACAAGTGCAAGACATCAAGTGATTTTTCTCATGCTAGTTCAGGGTGCCTACCAATCTTGAAAGTTGCAAATGGTTTTTCGTTTTACAGAATGGCAGGTCTTGCTCCTGAAGGTGCACAATTTGATGCGAAACAGTATGATTCCAAGATGAGTGAGATGTGAGTCTTGTTATAAAATTTAATTGTTACCTCATTCATCAGTTTTCATTGAATATTTCTTCGGAAGATATCTTTGCATGCCTTTTGATGTAATACTAAATTGTTGCAGACTCTCAACCGAAGGTCAAGAGTTCTTCACCTCATATGATGAGGTTCATGACAGCTTTGACGTCATGGGATTACAAGAAAATCTATTGAGGGGAATCTATGCTTATGGTAGGTGTAGAGTTATATTATGATGTGTGTGCTATTTTGTTGGATGCCAGAGGCTCATGTATTGTTCTAGAGGCCTGTGAAATCAGTGCTTCCTTTCCTTTTCTTTTTAAAATTTCTAAGCTAAAGCTTTTGAATTGGCATATCAATGACATTCTTTTTCTCATGCTTTGTTATTATAACACTTAATTGCATGTGTGTAGGTTTTGAGAAGCCTTCTGCTATTCAGCAAAGGGGAATTGTTCCTTTTTGTAAAGGTTTGGATGTGATTCAACAAGCTCAATCTGGAACGGGTAAAACAGCTACCTTTTGCTCAGGAATTCTGCAGCAACTTGACTATGATTTGGTCCAGTGCCAAGCTTTGGTGTTGGCACCTACTAGGGAGTTGGCACAACAAATTGAGAAGGTTATGCGAGCACTTGGAGACTATCTTGGTGTTAAGGTTCATGCTTGTGTAGGAGGAACAATTGTGCGTGAGGATCAGCGAATTCTTCAAGCTGGTGTTCATGTGGTTGTTGGCACGCCTGGTCGTGTATTTGACTTGTTGCGGAGGCAATCACTTCGTGCAGATAGCATTAAGATGTTTGTATTGGACGAGGCCGATGAAATGCTATCTCGCGGTTTCAAGGATCAGGTTGGCTAAGTATTTTCTCTTCATTGTGGTTTGCTTTTTCAGCAACTTTAGTTGGGTTTCAAGACTTAATAGAATTTTATGTTTTTGTTTCAGATCTATGATATTTTTCAGCTTCTGCCATCAAAAGTTCAGGTTGGTGTGTTCTCTGCTACTATGCCACCCGAAGCCCTTGAGATCACAAGAAAGTTTATGAACAAACCTGTTAGGATTTTGGTTAAGCGTGATGAGCTCACCCTCGAAGGAATCAAACAATTTTATGTTAATGTTGACAAGGAAGAATGGAAGCTTGAGACACTTTGTGATCTCTATGAGACCCTTGCTATTACTCAGAGTGTCATTTTTGTCAATACAAGGCGCAAAGTGGACTGGCTCACAGACAAGATGAGAAGTCGTGACCACACAGTCTCTGCTACCCATGGTGATATGGACCAGAACACTCGTGACATCATCATGCGTGAATTCCGATCTGGTTCTTCTCGTGTTCTCATCACGACTGATCTGTTGGCACGTGGTATTGATGTGCAGCAAGTGTCACTTGTTATTAACTATGACTTGCCAACTCAACCAGAAAATTACCTTCATCGTATTGGACGAAGTGGAAGGTTTGGAAGAAAAGGTGTTGCCATCAATTTTGTGACCAAGGATGATGACAGAATGCTGTATGACATCCAGAAGTTTTATAATGTGGTGATCGAGGAGCTGCCCTCAAACGTTGCAGATCTTCTGTGAGGGCTCATTTTGTTTCTTCCTTTTGAGGCAGAATTCTTATTCCTGTTCTGAAAGTACTATTTAAATGTTTCTTTTTTTCCCCTTTTTTTATCGTTCCTGTCAAACATATCTAACTGTTAAATTTTATGCGCCTTTGCTCGTTTTGGCATATAAAATCTCCTCAGGATACCAGTTGCATACTGACGGTATTTGTTAATTATTTAGTCTCGGTCTCTCGGATATGGATTTATTAGTTTTACAGAAATTGGTCTTTAGTTGAATTGGTTTCCATGGTGTGAGTTGTTTCATGTTGATTTTGGTTGAGGAGGCTAATGTAAGTACATAGCTTACCTCACTCAAATGAGAGCTTCTAGCTCTAGGCGGAGCTCTTCCTCTGCTTTCAGTTCACCCATTTAGTCTTTCAATTGATCTAGGATTTTCCACTCATCTTGATTATACATTTCCGCTTTGCTCTCTTGGTCTCCTGCCAATCAGATCAGATTCGTTTACCTTTCCTCTGATCAGAAATAAATATAAATTACTAGGAAAGCAACATTATATTAAACTTAAAACAGCATTACATCCAGTTAATACCAACCAGTCTTGTTACATCTCATTCATACATCACATTTCTAACATAAACTCTAACCAAAACGCCTATCATCTGTCAAGTTCTTCACAAAAGTGTATCTTCCATTCCTGTCAGTCTACACACAGGAACACCTTACTGGTTGCTGGAAATTCTGATTCACAAACGTCAATGTAGCTCTTACCATTCAGATAGTTGAGAAACTGGTTGGCCATCTTTACCCAAACTCGACAACGCATCCTGAAGACTGAAACCAACCACAGTAACCACAAAATAGTTCATAAAGAATGACATAATTCATAATCTAAATACAAATCACATTACATCTCAATCTGCAAATGGCAAATGCTATACAATGTATCTAAAGATCTGAAAGATGAACTTTATGTACTAACCTCCATAGAAGTTTAGTTTCCAATGCCTGTAATTCTGTTCATTTGAAACTTAAACACAAGCTTACCAAGAGGCCCCCTTTCCGTCCAATATTTCTCTACCAAATATAGTCCATCATAAAAATATGTCCTACTTCCATCCATTGATTCAGAGCCACGAATCACTCTAACATAGTTCTTTGCATCCACACTATTCTTTAAAGCAAGATTTCCCCGTTCCAGCTTCTGATCTTCAGGGTCCTTTCTGTTCATCCCATTTCCTCCATGGCCAGTATAGATCAACGAATCCTTACTATGCATATCATCAGCATATCCACCTGATGCAACGACACTTGTAGCAAGGACCTTCCCACCAAAGTTCCCATAAGCTATACCACTTTGCATCTGGTGATGTAGGCCAATAAGGACAAGTTCCACGCGGTAATGAAACTTATCACCAACTTCAATCCCTGGAACAGCTCCTATAATTTCTTTACCAGATTTTAGAAAGTGTCCTCTGTCCTTGAGGATCTTAAGGGCTTCCAAATCAACCCTTCGATGAGCAGTGCCTTCTCCCCTTGATCTTTTACATTCTTTCTCCAGAAACAGCTTGTCACATTCATCTCGGAACAAATGCAATGTCTCTTTCACAATTCTTCTCAAAGTCATGTCATTATCATGACTTCGGCAAGGAGGGCACTCTCTGAACTCCATGATTCTGGAATCGCATGACTGTGCTTTTTCATTAATTCGAGGGTACTGTTTCACTTCAAGAGCACCTGTACCTTGACAAGCAGCATTTACTGGTTCAAGATGGTTTTTTTTGAGAGACTTTTTTACAAATTGTGATTTAGCTTTTGTTATGCAAGTCAGTTTAGATCTCTTTGAAACACTTGTCATTTGCACATTATTAGTCACTTTATTTGATGATGGCGACTTGTAACCCCTTGTTGACTTCTCTTGACTGAAATTTTTGGTGATGAGAGAAGCATTTGAGCCACAGGAAGGAGGAAAGTCTCGAACACCTTCAACAAATTCCAGAGGATATTTATTATCTGAAATCTTCTCTGCACCATCCGCAAATGGGACTCTCTGCCTCTTGTACAAATTCAAGTGAGCAAATGGTCCACATCCTGTTGGAAAGTCACGAACACCAGAGACTCTACGCCACTTGAACACAACTGACTTAGCATGGGAAAGACACTCACTATTTTCCATGGCCAACCTTCAAAAAGTAGATACCACTTAGTGACACAATTACTTTGATGATCCCATATGCTGCATTGCTTAATTCATTATATAATGTAATGAAATGCTCAAATATCCAAAAGCATAGTAATCAAACTAATCATTAAATGCATGTATTCACAATTGTCTAACAGCAAAAGAAACTATGTCAAAGCTACAATAGCAACAGTACATCTAATAAGCATCCATAACCTTCTTTTAGTTTTCTGTTAGTGACTCGAAAACGTGTAACTTAAGGAATAATTTGATCAGAGGAACTTGGCGCTGTCATGCTCTGACCAACAGCATCCTTTACAAATGTTACAGGCGTTTTCAAGTATCTAGATTCTGGTCCTAGAACAATTCTGGGACCCACAGGCATTCGAAATGTGATTAGCATGGGATTAGTTCAGATCAACAACATGGTAAAGTTGCAGCAGACATGTCACTTAGCAAAAGTCAGCAGCAAGGGACAAGTTAAAATCAACAGCTATGGTGATATATGCATGTTCTTAAACATCCCTAATTTAAGACAGGGTCTGATCTCTAACGAGTAATCTCTAGTGTTCAAACTGAGCAGTATGGTACACTTTGCTAGAGACATTGAACCACCAATTTAAATTGCACACGAAATATATACTCAGAAGAGCATAGATACACTCATAAACCTTTAGCATAATAAGAATATGGCGAAGAAACCCATGAAAGTTAAACAGAAAAAGAAAACCAAAATGAAAAAATCCCATGAAGGATAACTGGGTAAGCAGACATATACATACTGCACTGTAACCAAATTAAACAACCCTTCATACAGAATGTACCCATTCTACTTGGTACAAATACACATGGCTACAATTGCAGCAAAATCTACTTGGATAAACCTGATCTGAACACATGACCCAAATCAACCTCAGTCAAAAATACCAACCTTAAGAAACCCATTTTCTTTACCAAAATGAAAATGCAGAAAAGAAAAAGTAAGACAGAGAAGAAGAGGCACAGAAACTCGCCCTAAAAAAATGAAGAAACCAAAACCCAGAATAGAACCCATTAAGTTGCTGATACAAATTCATACTACTCAATAATCCAATTAGGCAAATGCGACTCAAAAGTCATAACACACTATGTAACTGTTGTACTAGTACAAATTACTCTTAAAGAACCAAACTTTGCAACAGTTACAGCAATATTTCACACTGTCAAAACCCTCATTTTCAACCCTCAACAAAAACCCAACTTCGCATCAAACATGTGCGACAATACAAAATTAGAGAAAACGAAAACAAACAAGAGAAAGTAGAAGAAGCTCACCGAAAACCCCAAGTCAGAAACCAACAATGCCCCAACACACTGAAGTCTGCTGCCTGCAATGCACTGCTACTCTGCTAGTGTACTACTAGTACTCAAAAACATGAACCTACCGAGAATAGCAAACAGTAAGCAGTTATCAGTGTCCGAAAGTCCGAAAGTCCGAGGGCCAGGTCAAATGCGAGAAGGCCCAGAATCCCCAACCGACTCTTCCACTTGAGTTATCCGACAATGTAAGAGTACATTTTTTTTAGTTGACTAATACGTAGATACATAATAGATAATAATCCCATTACTACAAAAATTTATACTTACTACTTATATATATGGAGTTTCATAAAACAGGAAAGTGGTCATTCATGATTCATGAACAAAAGAGTCTAGTTAGTTTGACACTCTTAACTCAAGTAGGAAAAATAACTTGCAAAAGATTTTGTAGCTCACATAATCATTTTGACGAGAATGTGGAGACATAGAATTCCATATTAAAAATAGGCTAAAATAACTTTATAAAGAATTTGGGACGGATTACTTCTAATCGCTGTCAATTTTATCACAGTCGCATAGAATGTTTGTTCTCGTGTGAAACCAAAAACGACCACATTAGATTTGGAAGAAGATTTCTGCATTGCTTCATGGTCAATAAAACTTGAAACTGTTGAATTTGAGAATACCACATCGAAATGTGACAATATACACAACTTAAATGAATATGAATTATTTCTATGTATATCGAAGTCTTTTATGAATAAAATCTAACACCTTAAATATATTTAAGTTGATATAATATCAATACAATGACGGCAAATCCCACATATCATCCTTGTCGATAAGAATAAAACATTTGGTTACCATGAAGAAACCATGTTGATCATCATTAACTACCGTAAGAACTCGGTTCGGTGTACTTTCGCAGAAAAAGGCTAACCATGCATACACTTCCTGAGTCCAAGAAACTGTAAAGATCTCGGTTCGAAGTACAATATTGTAAGCGTATCATTCACAAAACCGTCAAATATGTAATCCTAGAAATCAAAGAGCATTAATGTCCACAGAAAATTATAATTTCAGATTGAGAAAAATCTCTAGTCACATTAATCTAGCAACGGCAGACATTTAATTAAGGTAACTAGGTAACTAATGTAAGTCATCAGCATAGGGAATTAGGGAGAAACTGCCATAGCTCGACTCCAGTTATCATCATGACTTGTTTGGATTGAAGATTGCACAAAGCCAATTGGATTTCTAGCATTCTCCATCTCCACCCTCACGTTTATATATATATATATACAGATTCCGGGTTTTGGCCGGTGTTCCGGTCACCAAATCCGATCTCCACCGTTCAGATTATAGGTATGCGTGTATAGATCAACCCTGTAAAATTTCATCAAATTCGGTGATCGTTTGGGTCCTCAAAATCGTGATTTACACGAACGGACAAAAAACAGTAAACTGAAACCGTTTGGATTCCGATTGGTAAATCGCGATTTTGAGGATCCAAACGATCACCGAATTTGATGAAATTTTACAGGGTTGATCTATACACGCATACCTATAATCTGAACGGTGGAGATCGGATTTGGTGACCGGAACGCCGGCCAAAACCCGGAATCCGTACGGGTGCGGACGGTGCGGACGGTGCGGACGTCCGCACCTGAAAAGGACTGTATATATATATATATATATATATATATATATAGCCCTTCCACTTAATTTTTTGTTGTTGTCAATTTTCAGGTATATAGCATTTCACTAATTTTTTGATCACATTTTTAACATCTTCACTATCCAATTATTAAGACTATATGAGTAGACCATTCTTGTAAATTTTCAGCCAAAATGGTGATAGTTAAGGTATTGAACTAAATTAAATCAAGGGATAGACCAAATCTGTCAAACTTGAACCGTTCATACTTATAAATTTCAATTGCAATTTTGAATGCCTTAACGATAATCAATTTGGCTGAAAATTTGCACAAACGATCTACACATTAGAAACTAAAATATGAACGGTGGAGATATCAAAATATGATCTAAAAGTTTGTGTAATTCTCTATACCTAAAAATGGACACAAAAAAAAGATACATGAGGAGAAAGGGGTTGTATGTGTATATATATATATATAGAGCCCTTCCACTAAGGTATACATATTTTTGGTCATTTTCAGGTATAGGGCATTACACGAACTTTTTGATCATATTTTAACATCTCCACCATCAAATTATTAGGTCTATATGAGTAGATCATTCCTATAAATTTTCAGCCAAAATAGTGATTGTTAAAGTATCGAACTAGGTTAAATCAAGGGATGGACCGAATCTGTCAAACCTGAACCGTTTATACTTATAAATTTCAATTGCAGTTTTGAATATCTTAAGGATCACCATTTTGGCTGAAAAATTACAAGCTTGATCTACAAATTAAGATCTAAGATCTGAACGGTGAAGATGGTAAAATATGATTGAAAAGTTGGTATAATGCCCTATACCTGAAAATGACCAAAAAATGTATATTTGAGTGGAAGGATGCTGTGTGTGTGTGTGTGTGTGTGTGTGTGTGTGTGTGTTTCAAGTTCATGCATACATCTTCGTAGCTAAATTCAAAGGTGTAGCTACACACGGGTTACGGTGGGTTACGATCCCCCTTAAATTTTCAAAAATTTTTATTTGTAGCTTAATTTCTAGTATAAAATTTTAAATTTTGAAAATTAGCTCTCCCTAAATTTGTATATCTAATTCCTACACAATGAGTAAAATTATTTGAATTTTTTTTTAGCTCCCCTCATTATAAAATTCTAGCTCCGCCCTTTTTTTTGACGAGAAGGATGATTTTTATTGAGAACTAAGTTGAGATTACATCCAAAGCAAGTGCATCCTGAATGAAATCAGGATCTGTTCCTAACCAACATAGGTTTGTAATTGAGTTCATTCCTTGTTGCGCTAGGATATGTGCAACCTTGTTTCCTTCTCTAGGCCAGAAGCTAATCTTCACCCCTGGAATGCTTTTCCTCAACTCATGTATCTCCTTGATTAGCTGGTAATATTGACCCCGATACTCCTCTGAGGAGTTGCTCATATGTACTGCCGTCTGGCAATCCGACACCACCTCCATTGGTATATTTGGTAAAGTCCGAATCAACTCCAGCCCTAACTTGATACTTAGCAGTTCTCCATGTTCCGCCGATTGAAGGTTTATCTCCCTTCTAGCATATCCCGTCAAGAAACGTCGAGTATGGTCACGAACTACTCCACCAAGGCCTCCTAGTTTCGCGACTGCTATATAAGCCGCATCTACATTCATCATTAGTGAACCAAGCTCCAGAGCTCTCCATTTTGCATTCGGTGTAGGGTTCTTTAACTGTTTCTTGTACCCTCTAGCTTCCTGGAATTGATTATAGTAAGGAGGAAGGTTTCAGACAATACCTTGGTAGCAGCGGAAGTTACACACTTCATGGATCACCTAAAGAGTAAGGAGGAAGGTTTTTCTCCCCTAAAGTTTGATATAAGCAAGGCATATGATAGACTTGAATGGATCTTTCTCGAACAGGTGATGATCAAATTTGGTTTTGCAAAAAGATGGATAAACATGATCATGAACTGCCTATCTACAGTCTGATACTCAGTGTTACTAAATGGTGAACCGACGGGCTATATCACTCCAACAAGAGGGATCCGGCAAGGTGATCCTTTATCTCTGTATCTATTTCTCCTTTGTGCGGAAGGATTATCGAGTATGATTAATGATGCAGTGGAAGACGGACGGATTGAAGGATTAAAAATGAGTCCGACTACACCAAAGGTACACCATTTATTTTTTTTCCAGATGATAGCTTTCTATTTGGTAAATCAACGATAGAGGAATGTGAACAATATAGGGAAATACTACATACATATGAACTGACTAGTGGTTAGAAAGTAAACCTCCAAAAGAGCTGTGTTACTTGCAGTAAAAATATGAGAGAAGACATACAAAACGAGATTGCAACTCGGTTGGGAGTCCAGAAAGTCCAAAGCATTGATGAGTATTTGGGAATGCCGATCCATGCAGGCAGATCCAAAGTGGAGCTTTTCGGTTTCTTGAAGGAAAGGCTAACGAAAAACTGGTGAGCTGGAGAGACACCTTGTTAAGCGCGGCAGGGAAGGAAGTTCTAATAAAATCTGTCGCTCAAGAAATGCCACAGTATGTAATGAACTGTTACTTGTTACCAAAAGGCGTTTGTGAAGATCTCCAAAAACTTTGCTCTGACTTTTTTTGGGGAGATACAGAAGAAAAGAAGAAGATTCACTGGAGATCTTGGGACAGAATGAGCCAGTCAATATTTGTGGGTGAAATGGGTTTCAAAAATTTACATGCTCATAATCTTGCCATGTTAGCAAAACAAGGATGGAGAATTTTGAATAATCCATCGTCCTTGATAGCACAGCTTTACAAGGCTTTATATTTTCCGGAATGTAGCTCCTGGAATGCGCCTATGGGAGCTACAGCCTCATTTGCATGGAGAAGTATCGTGGAAAGCAGACCATTACTTCAAGCAGGGATAGAGTGGAAAGTTGGTTCGGGAGAACAAATAAAAATATGGGAAGATAACTGGATTCCGAAACAACCTTTCTATACCTTGCCAGAAACTGGAGCAATGGAGGTTACTTATGTAAGCCAATCGATAAACGTGGCAAACCCGAGAGAATGGAATGTGCCCTTGCTACAACAACTGTTCCCGGAGCATATTGTCAATAAAATCCTAGCAATCCCGATTGGAGGACGGGGTAGAGAAGATATTATTAGCTGGACTTTGGAAAGGAATGGCATGTATACAGTGAGAAGTGCTTACAAGGTAGCATATGATTATATTCTGGGAAATCCACAAGCTTCCTCATCCAATGGTGCCATTTATAATAAACTCCGGAAAGCGAGCTGGCAAGCTAATGTTCCTGGCAAGGTTGCAATCTGTTTATGGAGGGCGAGTACTAACATTTGTCTACCAGGGAAAGACTTTTTACAAAGGGATATGGAGGGGACTTGATGTGTGTAGTGTGTCAGAGACATGTAGAGACCATAAGGCATGTTTTGTGTCAATGTGAGGTTGCAAAGAAGCTACTGGAGGCAGAACCTTTTAAGCTGCAGATCCGACATGGACCTTCCTTCAGTTTCAAGGAGTGGTTGACGGAGGCAGCTACCCGAATGAGTAAGGAAGTTTTTGCACAGTTAATTATGATTTGCTAGCTCCGCCCTTGGCTAGATTAGTTTCATTGTTTTTGTTTACAAAGTTAAGTACAAGTCAATGAGCTGCAATGCACTCCTTCAAGCTGCCTCGTCTCAGTTTCATTCAAGCTTTTAGCTTTGGCTGTTTCAATTCACATCTGCAAAAACCAGTCAAACATGGCAGCTAAGCTTCTCATGAAACTCCAGCAGCAAGAAGATGAAAATTTGTTCGTAAATAATTAAAACTTCCAATTCCTACCCTGAATTGATGTTCGTTGCTTTCTGATCTTTAATATATGTCACGAGCTAGGGTGACATATATTGTTTAAATCTCAAAAAATGTCAATTGGAAATACTATATGTGAAATTGGAGTTCTAGAAAAATATGGTTGCATGTTACTGTTGCACATTAAATAAGGAAAACACCTCTATAAAAGCAAAGACAAAATTATGGTTATGGCACCTAATTGAACTATTCCAACTCTATATAATGAATGCACGCTCCAAAAGTCCAATCCAATTTGATTTGCTGATTCAATATCAGATGGGAATCGATGTATATAGTAGAGGTTTTCAATATGTTGAACCTTTTCTTTTCAAATATGATGAGTTGTTTTTTCCTATGATTTGCTGAATATTTATAAGAAAAAATTGTTGATACTGAAATTGATCATTCACTCGGATATGATATGTAGACAGATATTTACGTAATATAAAAGTACAATACTATTTTAGAAATTAATAGATTCGAGCGACCATAAAATCAAATCGTCATTCGAAATAATAATTTTTATATTATCGAACTCAAAAGTAATTAAACACAATAATGAACAGAATTTGGTAATATAAAAGTATTATTTAAATCAATCTTTCATTCACACAGTGTCACACACTAATAGCTGATAAAGAAATCAAATGAATTGACTACATTACTTAAAAAAAGAAAGAAGAGAGAGACTAATGGAGCAGCTTGAACTATTGCAAATTTTCATTCATTCAACACCTCACTAAAATATACTACTAATAATTTAATCACCTCATTCCCACCAACAAAGAAAAGTAAACCAAACCTTTTGAAGTCTTCCTCCTCCATATCCTCATTCATTGTCTTATTCTCAATTCTTTCAAAACCTTGAAACCGACTCTCTCTGACACTATCTCTCCCATGGAGAATTACAGATCCCAATCCTGTAGAGATGAGAGGAACACGCAGATGGATGTCTACTATGGAGGCAGCAGAGATGAGAGGAATATGCAGATGGAGGTCTACTATGGAGGCAGCAAGGCAGCAGCTCCACCACCACAACCAACAAGCATGAGAGATCTCAAGAGTTACAGTGTCAACTATGGCAGCAGTTCTCGTGATGCATACCCAAATCATCAGATTTCCAAAGATGTGAAGATGAAGAAAGGGAAGAGCAGTCTAGGGGTTTCTACATCAAAGATCTGGAGCTTAGCTGATCCTGAGTTGCAGAGGAAGAAGAGAGTTGCTGGATACAAAGTCTACACAGCTGAGGAGAAGATGAAAGGGTCACTCAAAAAGAGCTTCAGATGGATCAAGAACATAGTAAATGTCTGGCGATGATTGATGACCATCATGGGTTTCTGGAGAACAGAAGAAAAGAATAAACCTTTTTCTTGGGTTTGTGTCTCTTGTTTTGCAATGTGAAATTCATTATATATCTTCTGGAAATCTTGGATGCTAAAAGAGGGTAACTTAATAAAAAGAACAGAATCAGATACTTCCTATATGTTTGTGCTGCTGTATATCTAGTTAAAAGTTCTGCAACTTTTTTTTTTCGTCAATTGGTTTCAACTTTCAAGACTGCAGCTTTAGTCTGTTTCTGCTAGGCAAGAAACCTGGTTTGAAAATCAAATTTGTACACTCTGTTTCACCTTTCTAAGCTAAAGTGATTGAGATCTGTATTAGTAACTATGATTAATGTTCTTGGGTTGTAAATCTTGCTAGCTAGTCTTGGTTTGTGTTCTGATCAGCACATCTGCTGCAGATTCCAAATCCAGCAAACTATGCATGCCGCTATACACTCATGTTTAACTTTTGTTGGGCACACTCCAGACAAAGAAATCAAACATACTTGTAGCCTGAAGAAAAGAGATCAGCTAAGCAGCTGTCTTTCTCCGTTGGCTCATGAGCTTTCATGGTCTGAAAATGAGTTAATTTTGAACGTGCATTTCTGCAGTTGATGAACTCATAGTAAACACCTGATCGGGATCCAAATGCAGTCAGAAATGGTCCATGATAAGGTTTAGAGGCAGTTTTAGAAATGTCGAGGTTCCAGATGTGACTGGTTGGTGAACTATAGCACATTGGCTTAACTGGATCACATCCAAACACATTTAAACCATACCTACACATTTAATTACGTATATAGGTTTCAATGTTAGTTCATCCTGAGAAAAATGGGATCCTACATATGAATCCACAATCATTGATCACACGGTCATCTTCAGTTAACAGGACTAATCACAACAATAGAAACAGTATATGACCACAGTGTTGCCTTTATGGATAGTAAACCGTTTGAGTAGGAAATTACTCTTGAATGGGTAACCTTACTATAATATGATAAGGAGAACTAGTAAATCAACACAGAGTGCTGCATGAATTCAGGTCAGCTGACTTGTTATTGTTACTGGTATGAAACAAAAGGTCATTAAACTGAAAGGACAAAAAGTAGACTTAAATTGCTTCAATTAAGTGTTATAATATATCAGCAAGACGATTCAGAACAGATGTTTACAGTAGACGAACTTGCAGAAGATATTTCTCAGGTCATACCACACAGAACAGAAAGAGCCTAGTTTCTCTATACCAAGCCTACGAAATGATGGTGCATACTGGGCCCTCAAAAGCATACCTATCCCTGATAATACATTTATCAGATTAAACTGAGAGGGCCAGCTCCGAATACTGTAATCTCTTAAAGAGTAAATTGGAATCGGAGTGCCAACCAGCAGATACTCAGATCTGATACGCACTGGGGTACACTACTATCCTATCTGTTTGTGAGCACAAGCAAGTCTGAACTAGGGAACCTCACAGCATGATAGATTTCCATTAGAAATGATCATGTTACTGACTTCAATGTCAGCGTAGAAACACATCATCTTTGTGGGTATAACAATTTCAAAGTCGCATCTGAAAGACTAAACAAATTAAAGATGCTATGATAAAGCTCAAAATATCCAATTAAATGACTATTGTGGCAGTGGAACTCATACTGAATAAGCAGTTGTTCCGATGCTCACAAATCATGAAATTAAGAACAATACTCACATACTTCATCCTCCATTTGTTTCACTCCATCTATTCCCTGATTTCCCTCAAATCCTAAACCCAATTCAGCAAGAGTTATTTCCCCCTGAAAGATACTCGATAGTTCAGGTGCTTGCTCCTGATATTTGATCATAAACCTTTCCAAGAACACTGGCTACTTTGTATCAATGCACTTATCGAAAAATTTCCCTCTTTCCTTAGACCCTTACATTGGAGAACTCTAATAACTGAACATTTTGGTATGATAGACTTTTCCAAGCTGTGAGTCAAGATATCTGGGCATTCCGCCAACTCTGCATGCTGCCAACCCATTTTGTTCACAAGAAAATTTATCTTACTAGAACACTTCTTCAGGGACAAGCTCATAAACATGGGATTCTTTCTAAATGCTAACAAGAACTCATCCTCTGTCCAACCACACTGCCTATAGAATTCCATCGTTTGATCCCAAACTGATGCATCCATCTTGGAAATGACTTGTACTGCCTTCATGAAATTATAGCTCGACTGTGGGATTCCCATACCAATGATCTTGTCTACACTTTGCCTGAAATTGTTAGTTTCCGGGGACATCACACGAGGATGATAGGCCACCCAAAAGAAGATGAAAGATTCCGGCACTTGAACTTCCCTAAGAACTGATATATTGGGAGCAAGATTACTCAGAAATTTGACCCAAACAGGCACCATTTCATCAGGGATAGGTATGCTTTTGAGGATATCATAGCAAGGTCTCTACATTCTGTCTAAACTGTGTGCCAATATATGTGGATGGTAAGTGATGACTTCAGCAAGGTCAGTGCCCGAAACTCCAATCGAATCCAAGAACTCGAGTTTCGGCAAAGGGGTCTTTTCAACATCAGCAAACAGTAAATGTGGGAACTTTCTGATAATGATGGACATTTAGGTATCACTGAAACCATGGTCTTTGAGAAGCTGAACGACCAAGTCTGGTTTTTCTGGGGAATTGAAATGCAGCTTTCGCTTCTTGGACAAGGACAGAGCAAGTTCAGGGGACAGCCCAAATGAGTTTTTGAGGTATGAAGCTGCAAAAGAGTGACCTTTTACATCTTGGGCCACTAATGATGATTGTTTTGATGAATATGATGAAGTGATGAAATGGGTAACTGAATAGTGAACAGAAAGACTGCAACTTGGAACTAGTGACTGCAATCTTTTACAGTAAACACCAAACATAATTGAAGCAAACGATCGATCAGAAGCGTCTCAACTCTGAAAGGGAACTAGGAAAAGGACTCACCAAATACCTGAGCTTTAATCGATCAGGCAGCCACGAGCTTTTTGGGGCAATGGCTATGATTTGATTTGGGGTGTAGGGTTTTGGCTCCGCAAATGAGAATGTCTCTCAGAAGCGTTTGCGAACAATGCAAAAGGAAACAATTGAGTTTTTTTTTTAAAGGAAACAATTGAGTTTTATCCCTTCCCCGTGTGTAACTAGGGTGGATAAAACAATTGACGATGAAAGAGATCCGGTTCTTAACCATGAAAGTTTTGAACTGAAATTAATTACGGTGAGTGGTGCATTCATATGTTTTAAATTTAAAGATATTCGACTGTCACTATATAGTTGGTACTATATGTAAATAAAATCTCTCATATGAATAACATAGGTCTACATTATATTTAATGTAAAGATCGCAAATTGATTATATAACTGAATATGCAAAATAGGCATATTCCAGATGAAAGAAATTATATTTGATTACATATTAATAAGAATAAAAGGATTATGCTAAGAGCCATGTAAGTACAAATAGGAGATACTATCTGTATGTGATGACATATATAACGCAATCTAATACATTGTAGTATGTTTCTATATGTAGAAGAGATGTTGTGCGACAATGCATGAGATAAAGTTATTCAACATTGTTTGATTGTCTACCATAATACACATAAGTGATTAAATTACTACATTAGAATACATATTACAATTTGACCATATCATTGTTTAATACTTAGATAAGTTATATATTAGATTACACATTAGAAATTTACGGAACATACAAAGTGACCATTACTTAGCTAAGTGAAGAAGCTGCAAGACTGCAAGAATTTTTCATAGAAAATACAGTTTGTCTTTGGCGAAAGACAACTTCATCTCATCTCCACACTAATTATTTTCACATCCACCTGTAAAATTAACAGTGCAAATAATCAAATCATTTGATAAAGTTATATCACATGCATTATTAACAAAATATAGAGTAAGATGAGTTCATGTTAATAGCATTAGCCAAGAAAAAATCAAGCAAGCAAACATTTCACATCCTAGCATTCATTTATAGTTATAATTCATCATCAGCATGACATAGATATAGATTCCCAGCCTGACTAAAGCCTTGTGAGGAGCAGTTTTATGGTCCTTTAGTTTATACCTGTTTGTAGCAGCAGCCTACACATATAGATTTTCATATTGGCTAAAGCATTTGCAGCTTGTGTGATATTCTAATTTTTAATATGTAGTGTAGTGGTGTAGTAATAACAACCGATTTCATATACTTTTTATTGCTAGTTTAAAACATGTCAAATCTTATATGGGTTGCTAAAACATAATCATGTAGGATCGTCATGTTATCATCAATGTTTATATATAGCAAAAGCATGGATACATTTTTTCTCATTTTATTTTATGTTAAGGCAAATTGGTGGTTGCCTTGTATGTACATATAGAAATTGTGGCCATTCAAATGTTGAAATAGCCGATCCTGTTTAAGAAGTATATGACCATTTTTTGTATAGCAGAAAACAAAAATTTAAGAAATAGTTAGTGCTTTTTATCTAGTGAAGATGAGTCAGGGTTGGATTGTCAAGGTTTCCACTCTATTGCAAGTGTGCAAATGTCTAAACTTGATGGATCATTACACCTTATAAGGAATAACACTATATCATTCATCAAAGGTTCAAATAGAGACAGCAGAATCAACCAATCTCAAATAGGGATGCAACACAACACAGTTGAACTTCATAAACATAGAAGATCAAGTGTTGTATCCCAAGCTGCCAACAAAATCAATACGAAAACCTAACAAATAAAATGCATTTAATTAAAGCTATCATAGGATAAAGTGCTCTAATAAAAATCAAATAATTTTGGCACAGTTTAGAAACCAAGAGTTATAATTTATTAGAAACTATAAAACCATCAAAAGCAAATACCATCACAGTTGTATGCTGCATAATTATTATAGCATCAAAGAAAAGGAATCCTACATATAGTGAGTACCTAAGGCCATAGCCATGAGCCGTATAATATCTTGTGTAATCTTGATCATTTGCAGCATAACATCTGTGAGGCCAGCAATGATCGCAGTTTTATTACTCTCTGTCCTTGGTTTTAGTTCCTTTGTCGTTGTCAGTATTAGTTCTTCTTCTTGCACTTCTTCTGCTGCTTTTGGCATGTCATCATCTTTCCATATCTTGTTTGTTGTTTGCGAACTGTCTTGTGCTTAACGGTGCTTCCCCATGATTTGCTGGGTGCAGCCAGTTTTGTCCTTATCAGTCGATGTTTGTGTGGCTTGTTCCCATAATTTTTTGCAAAATCTATATTTAGTGATAGCCAAAACAAAAAAAAAACAAAAAAGTTTTCTCTGTGATAAACCAAACCTTTTTTCAGAATTCCTGGGCATTCCTTTTGGCCAACCTGCCTTGCCTTTGTTCTTTTGTTCACAACTAGTGCCCTCTTCTTGCAACTTTCTGAAAATTAAATAATGAAGAATTGTCCACAATGAATAGCTTCCAATTGATTCATAGTCTAAAGAAGATAAGTGAATTTTCTTGGTAAAAAGTTTAACATTTTCTCGCGGTTCCTAGGCACCCCTGCTGGCCAACCTCCCTTTTTATTCTTCTTATGTTCATGGCTAATGGCTTCTTCTTGCAGCTTCCTGCAAATGAAGTAATAAAAAATTGTCCAAAAATAAATAGTTTTCAATAATGACTAAAATCAGACATCTTCATTGGATTTCTTGCTACGCCCTTTGGCCATCCTCCTTTCTTTTTCTTGTTTACTTCGGAAGCAGTAACCTCTCCCATGAATTTGCAGCAAATTTTTTAACAATTAACATTATGGTAGGTTCCATAGATTTATTTGATTCAAAACAATTCACCTTTCTACCTTGCATTTTTTGCATCTGCATAAATCTGATGAACAATCTCTTTAAATAGGATCCCAGCATTCTCTTTTTGTTTCCTAGTTCTGAGCCTGAATGTTCTTGCCTTCCCTTTGGCGGTTTTGAGATTCTTTATCTCACCAATCATTTCCACTGATGGTGGAGATGGAGCTCGGATATCTGCCATAATAGGTGTTGTATGTTGTGGAGAAACATGTGCAATCGTGGTTGAATGTGAATGGGGAGACGTAGTTGATTCTAGAGGAGGAGGCGTAGTTGATTGTGGAGGGGAAGATGCAGTCAATTTTGGAGGCACAGATGGAGGGGTAGGTGGTCCAAGCAGGGCTATGACATCCACTGAAAATGATGAGTGTCCTGTCTTTCAGCAAGTAATAGTTTCTGCTCAAGTCCAACACATTACCTGTTGATTTCATCAAATAGTAGTATATTAGCTAAGAAAAAAGAATTACAAAAGTGATAAATTATTTGGTCAACCATGTATATTTTGTCATCAGTGTAATGCATCACTCACAAAAAAAAACATATATATGTAGTACGCACTGGTAATAGTCTAGTAGTTTCAAATGTGATTGTTGTGTTTTCATTTAAAGTAACAAATACAGAGATAGAATGATATCAACATTAGCAGAATAAGAATTTAAATAAGCTAGCTTGTGAATAGAAAAGGTTTAATTGCAGGGTTCCATTGTTTCATCAGTTTAATTGCAGATTTAATTGCGTTGTTTATTCTCTTCATCAGTTTATATTCTGATACATTGTAATTGCAGGGTGTATAGGAGGAACAAGGGAATCTTGGTGCGGAGAAGGAGGACTATGCAATTACAACTCATCGGCATAATATTGCATACTAAAAGGGTAATGTTTGTGATAACCTTATAGAGTTTACAGACTTAGATGTTATACACTTGACTAAAACAACTTACAATTTAGCAATAAAGCTAGTATTAAGCTTTTGGTTAAAATAGAATTCAAATTCAATATACCAGAACAAAATTCACAATTCAGACCTAAAGACTTCAAATTTCAAAATAGAAACACATGATTTCAAGAGTACTGTTAGATACTACATGCAACCATAAACAATCAAAGGATAGTACTTGTTTTTAATAATCACCAGGTTCTCATGAAGTCAATTTAGTTCAATAGCAATGAATTTATGAGATCAATGATACCCATGGAAGTAATCACCATTTAACCTAAATAAATCGTTGAAATATATAAACTTAAATCGAAACAGAAGACCTAAATTTCATCATCATTAATACATGTATTCAAACCGTAATCATCCTCTTATCGAATCTTACTCAGTCAAAGTTAGATAGAGATTCGAAAAGCAAATTCACAGAGAATAAATGATGATACTCACCAACTTTTGCAAGATTGGTCTGAGTTTTATGTTGTGTTCTCTGTCATGGAGAACACTGTAGTCAAATGCGGAACGGCTTCAAAATAAATGGAGAGCTTTATGTGAGGTAGAGATGATCTAGTAGGTGGGTTTCTATTCAATGTTGTTGTCCATAGTGGAGAGATATGATCATTTGTTCTTTGGTGTGGTTTGAATATTTGTTTAGCCCCTAAAACATGGAGACCGTTTTATAAAAAAATATAAAAAAATATTTGAAAAATAAATATCAAATAATACAGCATATGAGATTATATAGATCCAAAGAAACTAAAATTGAATATTGTCTAAGTAGTTGTTAATATTACATAACCGAAATGAAAATAGTGTCTTAAAGAATATCATCAGACTACTTAACAATTCTTATTCTGGATATCAAAATTTAGTGAATACTTATTTATTTAACAAACGTATTCAACTGAAAACATAAGTGCGAAATTTGTAGAGATACATCTTCATTCTAGTGATGAGTCGGCAAGAGCCTGATTTTGTCAACTGGTTGGCTGAATCTGAATCTAAAACAAACAAACAAATAAATAAAAAGGTCTTAAATACTGATATAAATTTGTGGATTATTGAGCCACATGGTCATTTTAATTTTTGAAAGAAGATGTTCAAAATTTGAAAAGACCAAATATTGACTTGAAAAATTATATGCTATATAATTGACTCACTCAGTCTTATATTATTCTGTCTATAGAATATTTGGATTAAAGATGATGCAGGTATGCCTGGTACTTCGTCCTACAATCTCACCTGAATGGATTGGTATTAATATTTAAAATAAAAATATATATTTGATATATTGATCGTAAGCAATGATGCGGAGTGAGAAACTATATCAGCAAAATAGTCGATTTGTAAGGTGGTAAAAACTGTCAAAACTGGTGTCGGTAAATTTACTATGTATTGTATATCAATTTTGGCTGCAACATCTCCCCATAGTCTTACTTTCAATTCCTCCCTCCTATACACGAAAGTTCACACGCATAATTCGTATTCATGTTGTAATAAAGTAATATATTTTTTACAATTTTATTATGAATTGTATTACATAAGAGCTAATTTCACATTTTATAAATTTATGAGGAAATTGAATAAAAAAGGTTTGAAAATATATTACCCCAGATTATAAATAATCATCTCACACATCGGACATCAACTTACGTTTTCAGTGGGCTTGATGAATTTGACATAACCATAGACATCTTCAATTTTAATAACGATGGCGTTAGCATATTTTGCACATCAGGCACATTTGTGAACATTGTTATTGAAAAGTGGGCAATATAATATAACAAAAATAATATGTTACATATGAAATGGATAATTATATAAGTAATGGAAGAATTGCTTGCTTGTGAATAGCCGGTTTGCATGAGGTGTTTGTTGTGCAAAATTTTCAAATTCAAAGAGCCGAAAGAATGGCGCGGAATGATTGGTAATTCTTGCTCAACTTGAACAAATCCAGTAAAAGTTTTCAAATGTAGCATTGCTCTATGATTTGTCACTGTTAATATCTCAAAATTTCATCTTGAAATAGTTTACATTATTTAATAAATTCCACCTTCTATCATTGGAGCATGGATTTGTTGATATTCTTCCTCAAAAAGAATTGCATCGATCGGTGATTCCTATAATTTGATAATTAATTATAAAAAATTTTAATGCGACATATTCACTATAACTAATATTGATTTTGGTATTTATAAACTTACACTTTCATCCACCAAAAGATAATGCAATCCATCATATTGACGACTTTGAAATACTCGAGATCTCTATAGTCTTGTAGCGCGAGCAATGATGTAAAAACCATGTTCATTTGGTTGAATGTCAGTTATCATCTTTCTAAACATGTTTTTTATGTGAATTGATATCTGAATATCAATAGAAGAATATGTGAGAGTAGCGAATAGAATAGCAAAGAATAAGGAATAAAGGAGTTATGTTTGGTCTGACTTAGCTAAGCAATGACCAAGAATATGGAATAGATTGGAGAAGACAATAATAAGGTTTTGAAGCAATGTTTTTTTCCACTTCATCTTTAGTCTCATTTATATAGTGATAGCATTTTGTCTTTTTTCATTCTACATCCTATCTGAGAGTATAGTTTATATACATTTAATAGAAATACAAAATTTATATCCTTCTTCTATTATCAGAACATAGTGAGGCAGAAAAATCTTTAGAGATCCTATCAGACTTGTTTGTGATGATTGTGAGCAGAAGATGAACTATTTGCATGTGAGAGAATATGTTCAAGTTACACAAATGCATGGCTTCAGTCTTCTCATGTTTTCAAAGGTGTTAACGTATTATAAGAGATGGTTTTCATAACAATTTGAAAACACCTGTATGGCATGTCTACCATACAAAATAAAATTAATACAGAGAACAATAGTAAAAAGCTCTAACATGTTCCATTCTTAAACCACAGTTTCTCAGTGAAATCAGCACATCGAGAACGATACAAAGTATACCATCTGCACGTGAAGAATCACAAAACTTTGCTGACTTATATAATGCAAAAGATTGTGGCTGAAACATTGCCAAATAACAATACAAGATATATCAAGTTTGTGAAGCCAAAGAAGAATCTTGGTGGTGAGAGATTTGGCAAACCTATATAATGCAAATTTCTATACTTTTGTGATAGCACATCGTGGCTCAAACACTGCCAAATAAGAGTCCAACAAATATCAAATTTGTAAAGCCAAAGAAGAATCTTGGTGGTTACAGATTTGGCATAAGAAATCATAGATAGGATGAGGCATTACATGTAAATTAAACATGAGAGATTAAATATATTACTCCAGATTACATACCAACATAAGCTGTAGATTTTGATTACATGAGTGAACATACAAAAGAGCTAATCCCCAGATTAAGAACGGATTCTTGATCACAGCATTAGTTAACTTTACTTGCATTCATAATAACAGAAGTGGATGTACCAGCATCCATTTAACTAAGCAATGTAACCACGCAAAAAGGTTGTCAAACTCCATGTAGCTTCTACACAAAATAGATTTGTTTCCAACAAAATTCAACCTTTCATCATATTTACAGGACTGATTCATAATGCAATATGTGAGTATAATAGAAGCAATCAAAACACTGCTTAACATTGTATAAGCAACTGATTCAATTATGCATGCAAGAAAACTGAAAGATTTCATATAATCTCTTCTATATAATCATATGGAAACACATGCATTTAAGTCTATGTAGTTACACAATTTATGGCTGCAAACAAAAAATGACAAAAAGAGACTGGTAATGATCCAAACGAATAAGTGGCTGATTCTTCAATTCAATAGTCACAAAAATATATAAAACCAAAAGATAAACACTAAGCTATATCTCATCATCTATAGCTCAATGGCATCATACTGATGTATGTGTGAAGGCACTGCAAATAGGCACCACTAAAAATACACATATGCAACTAATATAGAACATCTCTAGCAACTGATATAGAACATTTGTAGCGGACCTTATGAATAAACACATTTACTTGTAAAATTTTATTCTTTCTTTCCTACTCTATATAAGTAAAACATACTTAAAGTACCAAAGAGAACATAAATGAGAATGTGATGTCATGTGCTATTTTTGTTATCAAATTATGAATAAAATAGTTTACATCATCAACACCTAGGATATACTATATGTAAGACAATGAAGTACAATGTAAGCAAATGGGCTCAGTAATTATGTATCACAATCTAGTTTTTTGTGGAGTTTTAGTACCAAAAAGCAAGTCAACAAATTAATTATGTTAGAGAAGACAAAGTTTACCTCATTTAAGCTTCTTCTCCATATCTTGTGGCTGTTTTTTTTTTTGTCGATGAGGTTCGAGTATCTTGGTCCCTGAACAGATAACTCAAATTTTTCAGACAAAAGATAGTTGCAATCTGAAAGGACCCAACCCCGATTTAGCTCCCTAAACCGGAGTTAAACCCCTTCGAAAACACGAACCAACAAAAATCGTAGAAATTTTGGCAGAGTTTTGTTACTAACGTGGAATTACCATTACCTGCACGCGGAAAATACACTTCATCCTATGCCACAAAAAGCAAACCGTGGGCACCAATCCCAACCGGATTTCTCAATATATCAACAGTAAAGTAAAATAGTAAATATATATGCACTTTACTGAAATTCGGTGTAAAATCGTATAACATAAACAACAGATTACTCAGAGCGACCTCTAATGTATAAACATATAAGTATACCACAGTATGTAGAACAATAAACCTACTGGAAGAAATAAGGTAGCTCGAGCACTATGCCTCCAACCACGACGTGCGACACCAGAGCCCAAACTGCAAACTGGGCACGGAAACCGAAAATCCCAGGGGAAAGACATGAAAACCGTTAGAGTGAGTGGACGAAATAATATGCAATAAAGTACGGTTATACCTTTTGGCTTTCTTTTCTCCTTTTGATCCAAACAATTGTCGTGCAGAACCTTGGTTTTCACGTTTTCTCTCATACATAATTTTATCAGGAGTGTTGAGGCTTGGCAATTCAGGTTCAACTATCTTTGGAACCTTTTCACTTCCAGAGGCATCTCCTTCAGTTGTTTCAGTAGGGAGCTCACATTTGCGGCTGCTTCTCACAAAGAGCTCACTGTGCTGGCTGATCCTTATCTCAAACATGAATTTCTGGTCAGCTTTTGAACTGATCTTTGTTGGAAGAGTTATTTATGAAGCATATGGTGTCTTCTTCAAGAATTCCTCACATGTTGCTCCAAAGAATTCTTCTACTGTCTTTCCCATTAATGTCACTCTTGCTTGATCATAGTCATCTTCAATGACCATATACACCATGCAACTGCATAAGATAATGGCAAGATAAAAATAATTCAATTCACGTAATCTTCGATTTGAGATGAACATCTGCATGAAAGTTGTAAATGAAACAGTGTTAATCACTTTAATTTTGGCTTATGCTCGCCATGGGCATTACAAATGTATTGATCATCAGCTTCCTCTTTCTTGAACATATGCTTATAGCATTTGTCTAAAGGACAACATCTGTAAAACCATCATCTGTCGAAAAAAAATATTCTCACGATAGCAGAACAATACACTGACTTAGTCTGAAACACAAATTGAATTCAATGGAGTCACAAAGCAATACACTACAACTGGACGTATTTGTATACGTAAAAGTCATAAAATAATAGGCACTTGAATGTATGCTGAATAAATTGAGCTCTTAATTACTTAGTCAAACTTAACATTCAATTGCTTTTCATATTGGATTTTAAAGGATTAGATTCAGTCTGCTGTCATATAGGATTCAAATTGATCAAACAGGAAAAAAGTTCTGAGCAGCCATAGACCAAAGAGCAAGGCAATACATATAGTGGAAAAATGTACACCCAGTTTATAATACACAAATATTCTGATTTGGTTATACAAAATTTGTCTAATTTTAAACCATGTTCATAGATAAGGCACACGATGGATTTAGCACGTTCAATTTAGACAACATTTCTCTTGTTTGCTTCATCAATTATTCCTGGTGACATTAAACTGGAGAATACATTGGACACATTTAGTTTGTCCCTATTCTTTGAAAATCTGGCACAAAATTTTTAAACATCAAGAACGAACTGTATGATATAAAATCCATAAAACCTATATGATTTCTAACAAATTTTGATTGGAAAAATTTAACTAACTTACTCAGCCTCATACTGTTCTCTCTCTTTAATATTTGGATTAATCACAAAGCATGTATGAGGTATGCGATATGTCAAGACATGGCCTGCATAATTTTGAACAATTCATGTAAACTATAAGTGATTCATAGTTAGCAAACAATTCTTGCTCAAATGAATCACGAATTTCAATAAGAATATCAAGCAAACTTAACAATTGAGTAAAATTAAATTTATGCAGTTATTTTCTTAAGTTTTTCCAAAGGTTTGTTCATACCTATTCAGGAAAAGGTATTGAGGTTCAAAAAGACACCATGTGACCGAAAAACAAAGTGCGGAAATGGCTGAAAATGCACAAAAAAACCACAAAAAATTAAGAAAGTGAAGCAGGATACCTTCATAAATGCTTATTCTCATTCCCGTGAAAACTGCAAGCATCGGTGGAGGCAGTTTAGTGATCACTTGCACATGAAATGACCTTGCAACATCAGCCCACAAAGAGATCTTCAACATGACCTAGTTTCCTTTTCCTTTGGATTATCAACAACAATTAGCTATGATGCTCTCACAGATTTAATGCATCCATACAGGTCTTCAAGTCCAAAAAGAATCATTAGTATGTTTTGATATGAAATTAGAAATATATCCATATGAACACAGGAAAGAGGAATAATTCTTCACCTGCAAGGAGAGTTAATTGTTCTTCCTCGACAGCTAGCTGTCCAAATTTTCGCAAATTGAAGGATTATCTTGGAAAGTTGGGCAATTCTTCTTCAGCTTCCTCAAACCGAGTAAATTTTGTGAAACACAAAATTGCATCATGGTCAACAACTTTCTGCCTAGCTATATCCATCTTTGAAGCAAACCTCGATACATCATATATCTTCCCCACTTGCATCAACATTTTCATATGTGTGTAATAGCATTCTTCGATCATCACATGTATCGAGGAACCCTACAGTAAAAATTGTCATATGTGAGAAGAATCCAATAATGAATATAACATGGAGACAACATATGGAAGTATCCTAGATGCATACATTTGAAATATATATTGAAAAAAAAAAAATACTAAAGTAGATAACTAATAAAAACTACAAATAATGGATACTCAAATAATCCAAAAAGTAAATATTACACAACAAACGTAAATCAATAAATTAATAAAAATCAGGGAGCTTAATATAAATACAACATTGATAATAGAATTTGACATGTCTGTAACAGATAATTTACTTTTTCATCCACCAAGAGATAATGGAGTCCATTATAGTCTGTACTATCAAACATTCGGGGTCTCCATTGTAATGCAGCACGAACTCTGATAGTGATACCGATGGCAGCAAATGGCTTAATCTCAAAAATGAACTTTTTCATCTTTAATTGGTCTAACAATAAGAATAGAAAATATGAGAAACCTAAATCAAACCAAAAGGCAAACATGCAGCAAAAAAATATGTTGGCACAATTTCCACAGTAGAAAGCATAACCTCAAATCAATAAGTTTTTGAGAGCAAAAGAAGATCATAAAAATGATAGCTCAAACCTAAAATAGGAAAACACATTAGAAATCAAGAGGCCTAAACTAAGCTCTCACTTTGACCAATGAATCAAACAAATGACAAAGATATGAATCATAAGTAGGAGTATATGAATCAACAAAATTGACAAAATTGAACTTATTTTTTCATATTTCCTTCCATTTACCAATGAGTGAGGATGTACAATGATTGGGATGTACAAGCGATGAGGTTTCTGATATATTCAAGAACAATAGAAAACTAACAAAGATTAACCAAATGGTACAATAATCACGCTGCATACCAAGTTCAATCTGAGCATACTATTCATGTTGTAATCCTTTCAATGAGACAATCTATCACAACTAAATTGACAGATAGCACCTGGCAAATAGAAAATAGAGAAACAGAAATACTTTTTGGGCAATTGTGATTCTCCGCAAACAAAACACAACCTAAAAACAAACAAAAAAACATATCAACACAACTTTAAGAAGTCCAATCAATGGAGAAAGAATGAACACAAAAAACAAACCACAAAAAAGGCAAAGAAAAGATCTTGTTTAACCCGATGAGAATTTTTCTTGTTGGCACAAGAAAAGAAGAGGAAATCTTCTCGGAGATGTCTTTTTATAGGCCAAATGATTCCCTCAATTTGTATCAATGATGACGTGATGGAGCCAACATCACTTGCCTCAGTCACCAGCGGGGAATGATAGCACGTCCCCATGTTTCTAAACAATTGAACAAATTGCGTATTATATATTCCGATTTCAGAAATCGCACGTCGTAAGACAGGACCAAAACTGAATATATAATGGATTATAATTGATCGAAGAAGTGTGATTGCTCTGATTAGGTGAGAAAAAATATGGGTACGAACGTAATCTAGAATTGGCTTGGTTAGGAATAGACCAAGAACAGGGAGAAGTAGTTGAAAAACTGCCATGATTTTCAGGCAGTCATCTCCATCAAAAGTGGGGAAAGATATGGGATAAGAAAAGAGTAGGGATGGAGTAAGATGACATGGCGTACAAAGTGATTAGGGAAAACCTAACCCTCACATGGTGTAAACAATAAAATAATGAGTATGAGTTTTTTACCTATTTATCTATCAGTAAATATTTATCCACAAAAAAAATATCAAGACCATTCACCATTTTATTAGTAAATATTCTATTAGTAAATATTTATTTGGAAAAAAATATCAAGTCCATTCACCCTTTCACAGCTTGTGAAATTGTACATTCTAGACACTTATTTGTTGATAAGGCAACCCTAGGATATCAAGTCCATTCATCCTTTTATAGCTCATTTCATTCTCAATTTTGCGGTTTTTAGCCAAACCTATATAAAAAAATTGTTTGAAAATTGCGAGTAGCTAATATCATTAGTGAAATCATATATATTTAGAGCAGTTGTAAAGACGTTAAAATATGTATGTTGTTTTTAAAAAAATACATAATGTTATATATCTTGCAAGACATCTTTATGAACAATATTTTTTGTAAAATTATTAGGAATGTTGTTACTATTATTTATGAAAATTTTAAGACCTTTCTTTAACGTAACTCTGGATAATGCTACATATAATTGTCCATGAGTAAAAACTGGTTCTGATAAATATATACATACTTGATTTAGTGATTGACCTTGTCTTTTGTTTATTGTCATTGCGTAACATGGTCTCACAGGAAATTGACGTCTTTTAAAGGTAAATGGCCATTTAGTTTCTGTTGCATATAATACAATTCTTGGAATATGAACTTTTTCTCCTATCTTGTTTCCTGTAAGTATTTTTGCTTCAATTAATCTATCAAATAATTTTGTTACAATCAATCTCGTACCATTGCATAAACCACGTATTTGATCTAAATTTCTTAATAACATAATAGGCATGCCAATTTTCAATATAAGTTCATGTGTCGGTAATCCACTGAATCAAGTTTTTTCAAAAATTTCATCGGATATAAAAAATTAATGTTATCAGTATTACCTGAATTGTATAAAATTGAATTTAAACTAAAATATGATTTGACATTGCCAGGTAATAATTTAATTGCATAATTATTTATTTCATGAATAATTATATTTTTTGGAGTAACTATAGCACGTTCTCTTAAATAATTTGTATCACTATATTTTCTTAAAAAATTAGGATAAGTTGCTTCAAAAATTGATTCTATAGGATGAATTGTAAGATCAACGAGTAATTCTCTCGGTATATCAATCCAGCTCACATCAGGATCACCCATAGGGATTTTTTATTCTAATTGACCTTCTCCTATTTGCAGGATCCATTCAGCAAAATCCTTAGTTTCATCTTTTTCTATACTGCTTAAACCTATTGTCGACAATCTCATATTTTCAGTCAGCCGAAATATTGTAATGGTAGGCCACAAATATGAATTATTGAACAATATTTCAATGACTTGTTTTTTACTACCACCTTAGATGAATGGCAATGTTTGTCTAAAATGTCCACCAAATAAAATAGTTTTTCCTCCAATCAGCTCTTATTTTTTTTGATAAAATATCGTGCAGTGTTCTATCTACTGATTTAATACACTATTTATTACACATATGAGCTTCATCCCAGACAATTAATTCAACATTTTCAATTAAATTAGAAGGATTGCTTTGTTTATTTATATTAAAATTTGAATATCATTATCTATAATTGGTTTATTTTGAAACGTGAGTGAGCTATTCTACCTATCAGAAGTAATAATGAAGCAATACCTGATAAAGCAACTGCTTAAACAATTTTGCCTTCAGATTTTAATTTAGAAATTATAGTGTTCCACAAAAAAGTTTTTCTTGTGCCTCCACTACCATAACAAAGAATGATCTTAGATTCTTTTCTTCAACAGTTTTGATCACCTCATCGTATATCATTTTTTGACTGCTATTTAGTTTAGTAATTAGGTCAGAATGTGTTTGTTTTAGTATTTCGCAATCAAAATCTAGTTCCTCTCTAATAAGCCTATTATCTAATTGATGTGTGACGACCCGAACCAGAATCAGTTGTGTATTCTGCACGATTCACGAGATTGGTCATAGTCGCAGTTTTACGATATATGTATGGTTTGTCGATTCTATTCGCGACTATATTTTTGGCTGAGAGTTTGAGTTGAGTGTCTTCACGAAAGTTGTAGAGTACGTGATTTCGAGCTCGATGGCGGTTCCGGATGATTTTTTCGATAACCAAGGAATATAATATGATTATTTGAAGTTTCGGTTTTCGACGAGTTTATCCGATTGTTTCGTGTTTATCCGAATCGTGATGGTTATCCATTTCGAATCGTCGATCGACCCGAGGCGCGAGTATGAATATCGGGAATAGTCATAAAATCGTCGAAAAACATTATTTGGCATTGACTGACGTTGACTTTCCAAAAATAGAAGTTTGACCCGTTGACCCGAGGTGGAACCTTTCCCGTTTTGGCTTTGCCGTCCGACGACCATTTTCCGGCCACCTCCGACTTCGTCGAGGGTATGATTCGCATGTCCTTGAGTTTTTGAATTGTTTTGCAATTGATTTCATGAGAATTGGTTGAGTTTTGAGGTGACCCGAGTCGGGTCGGTTTTGTGATTTCGCCGGTGACGGATATGGTGGTTCTGGCGAGTTTTGGAGGTTGGGGTGTTGGGGTTTCACTTACCCATACCTTGGTGATGCTCCCTGGGTGGTTGTTTTTGGACGAGGTGGTGGTTATGGAGGAACCCGAATTGGTTGCCGGAGGGGAGAAATTCGTTCAGATTTTGGTGGAATTGGAGGGGTTCCGGCTTGAATTGGGCTTTGTGTCAGTTGAAAGAATGGCTGGGCTGGTGATGGGCTTCATTTCTGGAGCTTCCTCGCCGTGAAACTTCACCGTTGACGGCGCGCCGCCTCCGCCGGCGACGGTCAACGGCGGAGCTCCGGCGAGGGGTTGACTTTCTGGATTTTAGTGTTTTTAATGTCGTTTTTCTCATAATCGCGCCCTGATTATCATCCAGAGGTTTTCGGATTGATTTGAGTATCGGATTTTCAGTCGAGGGTTTCGAGTTGAGATTTCGGGAATTCCGTTAATCATTTGTACTGCATCGTATATTTCCGGGAACGATTGGTTTCCGTGGTTAAGTACAGAGTTGGGGGTTATATTTTTGATCAGTTATGTTTATGAATGTTCAGGAGATCGAGATCGAGATCGAGATCGTTGCTTCTGGCGAGGGATCTTCCGCCGGGCCTCAAGATTAGCGCGAGTGCGCGTTTTGCTCACCTGTGAGTGGACAATTTCTTTTCATGGAATGATTGCGAGTCTTTATACACGTTTTTCAAACTTGAGCATGCATACGAGATTACGATTTATACGAGCATGTGTTAGACGATTATGCTTATACCATTATACATTACGTATATGCATTTATATGCTGTTTATTGCATTTGCATCGGAATATTTATGATTTGGTTTACACAGAGTACAGTCTCAGTATATGTTGTTGTATCGATACACTCGCATCCCGGCTGATCCCCGAGGATGTGTACCGGGGGAGGCTGTGACTCCTGACCCAAGGCCTTTACCGGGGGGAGGCAGACCTCTGACCTGAGGCCTTTCTGGCTAGAATTACGTGTGGGTCTGGGATCCCGTGATTCAGACTGTACTAGCACGGACGTGTCCATGAGTGACCCCGTGGGATTTTTACTTACATGCTCAGTACGTTGGAGGAGTATGAGTTTACCTCGTGTACTTTGTTATTCTTATTTACCTGGACTCGCATATGTTATTTTAACATATATATCAACTGGTGAAAGACATTTATTTTCGTCCACTCACTCTAACAGTTTTCATGTCTTTCCCCTGGGCTTTTCGGTTTCCGTGCCCAGTTGCAGTTCAGGTTCTGGTGTTTCACGTCGCGGTTGGAGGCTAGTGATCTGAGCTACCTGTGTTTTCCAGTAGGTTCTTGTTTCGCCTACTGATGTGTATATTGTATATATTTACACTAGAGGTCGCTCTGATACATTCTGATACTTGTTTTATACGGATTTTCTCGGATATATTATATATATATATATTACAGTATGTTTACTGTTTATTGATTATGATATGATGTTGAGAAATCCGGATGGGATTGGTGCCCACGGTTTGGTTTTTGTGGCATAGGACGAAGTGTTAATTTCAGGGTGCAGGTTTATGCAATTCCACGTTAGTAACGAAACTCTGCCGAAATTTTGAATGGTTTTTGTTGGTTCGTATTTTCAGAAGGGGTTCGATTCCGATTTGGGCAACAAAATCGGGGTTGGGTCCTTTCAGATGTATTAATTATATCTTTGGCATTGGTAATTTATGATCTTTTAAAGTGCTAGACGACATATTAAACAATTTCTCAAGATCATATAAAACAACATTTTTTAATTCATCATCAAGTATGGTAAGATCCAACATATTAAAATTTGATCTCATTTTCTGTACTATATCATCATACATGCTAATCCAACATGTATCAAATAAAGCTAGAGGATCCAAGACATCACAATGTAGAATAATCGTAACAAATAAATAACGAATTTGGGAAGAAGTGGTAGTAAAAGTAGATTTCAACAATGCTTCTATCCATTCTTTATCATCACCCAGCAATCCTAAGGCTCGACATGCTTCTTAGTATGTACGATATGTTATACCATTGACTATTTTTATTGAATCAAAATTGGTATAGCCCTTTTGAATATTTAAAAGCATTATAAGATAATACAATTCACATGCAACTGGCAACACGTAAGCTATCCTACCAAGAACACAATATTATTTCCTTGGAGTCCATAATTTCTTATCACCATTCCAAACAAGTTTTGTAGGAAATTGGGTATATGTTAATTTCTTTGCCTTTCTACAAGTCTTGTTTGCTTGAAATCAAGCAGCTAACATAGTTGTTTCTATATCGGGAATATTCAATACATTTTGAAGAGAATTATTTTCATGAAAACAAATAGTTTGTTCTTTGGGCAAATAAATTTTTAAATATTGAATCACAGGAAATCTAGAATGAATAGAAAATTTAAATAATTGCCACAGAGACTCACGCGGAGTTAAATATCGACAATTAAGATAATTTTGGATCTCATCATCGATATTCTCACGGACCAAGACACGAGCTCTATCATGTCCTTTATTTATATACTTGAATAAATATTTTATTAACATAAATTGAGAACATGATTCAACATTTATATGAGCTTTAAATCTCAATAATAAATTAGCATTGTAAGGAACAACATAATTGTTACCAATATGAACTCCTTTTTTAACTACAAAACGTGATTCATCATCACGACGTCTATACTGAGGAGCCTTAATTGTGTGAAAAATTGTGTCACTAATGAATGATTTTGGAAAATATTTTGTGCATGATTTGTCTCGCATACATGGAGAATTTGGATTCAGCTGACTGCAAGGACCATGAATCATGAATTGACTAACTAATTCAAATAATTGCGGGTTAACATTTTTATTAGGTAACTCTACTGATATTATGGAATCCACATCATCTTCTATATAACATCTGTATTTCTTTTGTAGCCAAAATGATATATGAACATGAGGCAATCCTCGTTTTTGGAATTCAATTGTATATACATGAGCATAAACTTTTCCAAAAGATACTCCAGATTTAATATAGACAATCATATTATCTACTTTTATTTTAAAATTTCGACAAATAATATCTGGATGATCCTTTGGTTTGTAACCATTTTTTTTTCTTCAAAATATCTCAAAATTTCAGGCCACTTAACATTGCAAGTGAAAGTAATGAATAAATCAGGATTACCATATTCTCGACAAATTGTCATTGCATATTGGTAATTATTTATCATATCTCTTGGACTGCCTGTGTATAAACCAAGAGGAAAAACTTTTTTACCAACATCAGAACCATCCACAATGCCACTTGAAACAAATGTTGATATATTTTTTCATATTTCACACCTAAGTTTTGGTTGATGATGTCTTATATATTCAAGACGATTTTCTTTAACAGTTGCATATGCATCAACCAAATATTGTTGAAATATTCTGCCACCTTTTAACAAAGTGCTCAATTGATTTTCTCTATTGTGAATTTGGTAACACACAAACTTCCTCATTGTTAATTTTCTATTTTTATTGTCACTTCCAGTTGAACTTAACATGTTTATTTTAAATCCATCTTCTCCATATGAAAAAATGAGTGGATATTGAAACGACATCAATTTTGGATGAATTTTAGATATTCATTTTAGCAATCCATCATTAGATCGAACAATTATATCTCTATTCGAATTAAATTCACATATATCACCCACAATGAATCCACATATTTCAGAAGCAGAAGGGAATTCGTATTATTTGCCATCAATTTTTTTCACAATTAAGTATAGTCATGCCAAAATTCGGCAATGATTAATCCTCATAATTATCCCTAACTGATCAAAATTCTTTGGTTAATTCATTACAGTCATCCAACAATTCTATTAATCCCCTGACAATATCAACATCAGTTTTGTTATTTGCATCATCACCAGCAATGGCACTTATACGGTTTGATATTTCATTCTGAGTGTCATAAACATATAATTGAGCATATTTTGGACATTCTCCTTTCAAAGGTAAAACAGAACCCATCTTATGGTGCACTTGTCCACATATCTTGAATATATAAGGAATTCCTCCACTGTTTATACCATGCTCAATTTTAGCACCCATAGAAGTAAAAGCAAACATGGAATTATAAACTCTAATATTATCTCGAAATAATACACTTCTTCGTCCATTATTTGGATTTAATAATTCATCAAGAAAATATGGAGTTTGATATAATAATGGAAGTTGGACTTGGCCTTTTTCACAGCAATGAGTATATGTTAATTGATTTCTCTTTCTTTTTTTCAATGCTTCTGATGACCAAAATAAAGCAGTGCAATGACTGCATATGTAAGCATCATCACCAGAATCATCATAATCGACAGTCACACCTGCAATTACAATTATCAAAATCTGTGTCAAATTTTTGATAATTAGTAATGTAGATATGATTGATTAATAATTGATTCATAATTAATAATTGATAATACCATGGAATTGACCTTCATGTCTCCTCTAATATGACGCTTGCCCAAAAATAATGTCTCCAGGACCTATATTTGATGAAGAATCTTATTGTTAGATCAGTTGCAAGAAATGCCAAAATGATTATACCACAGGATAAATTATTATATGCATCCAATACTTGAAACAACTCTACAAAAATCTTCATCATCACTGTTGTCCTCTTCCGCTGTCCCTTCACATGTGGAAAGCAAGAAAAATAGATGTAAGTAAATGATAGAAACTATGTGCATCGTCGAAAGCAATATTAATAAAAGAGAATAATTTTGATCTAGGAAAACCATCAAAATGATTGTCATAAAAGAAAACCATCAGCATAAATACCAACTGTATAAGAATACATAGAAACATCTATATGCCATATATTAACAATATATGAAATTATATTGTTCACAAAGCTATAAAATGGAGAGAGAAAAAAATTATGCTAATGCACCATATGATTATGTTACCTTATTCATCCTCATCAACATCACCACCATTGCGAGAATGTTGAAAAGGAGATCTTATCTCAGTTAAGCCAAGTGCTAGATTAGAACTACTTGAACATCCATCTCCCAAATGGTGTAACACTGAGATTGTTTCACAACCTCCTTAGCCTTGTTCAAAATTATCCGGGTCTTCAAAGAATCACTTCCTTCCTGACCAATAAAAAATTGAAAATAATGCACAAATTAGCCAATGCTATTAGCATAGTTTGAAAGACAAACTAAGAAGGAAGCTTTAGCATGAAAATTCTTACACAATCTGAAACAGAGTGAGATTCTATACATATATCTGTACATTGCCACATCAAGCTTATAATGTGTATATATAACTTCTTCTAGTTTTTCCATAGTCTGCTTAAAGGTACTGATGTGCATTATCTCTTGGCAGAACTACAATGTATTAAATTAAAAGATCTCTCTTGTAATGAAGTCAAGACATGAGCATAACAGTTTGATCTCATGATCTCCCTTTTTTTTTTCTTATACATCTTACATTAGTTACATGGCAAACAGTTTAAGCTTGAGGACCAAATCTCAAGTATATATGCCTCTAGGAAAAGGCTAGAGTTATTCTAATTCTAATAAACTGGATCAATTAAGGGAAAAAAAATCTACATATAAGAGAACTTCACACACATGTTCCCATCATGGACGAAACATAAGGCATAATAGCATAGAATGTATTATAAATTCTGCTCTAGACATTATTATGCATCCATTCCAAATTTCATGCTTTCATGTTCTGCTATAGAATGTAAAAGCAAATATTGGAAAGTTTCAAGAGTTTCTTATTGAAATAAGACATAGAGAACTTATAGAAATGATAGAACAACCTATAAACTCTTTTAGCTTAGATGTTATACTTTCATAAGTCAGTTTCTCTAATGTACATTTTAAAATTAAGGGTGACGATGCATATCAACGACGATGCTTCTGAAATCCCAACAATTGGATTCAGCGTAAACATGTACATATGCATGCCGTCATTTATTTGACTCATCTAAGTCCACCCATCCCAATTAGTCCACAAATGACCAAAACCTCAACTAGAAGAAGATAACTATAATAATATGACTCAAAATAGTTGGAGCACAAAACAATGATAAAAAACAGGTCTGAGAGAACCCCCCCCCCCCCCCCCCCCCCCAAAAAAAAACTATGTGCTACTATGACAAATTCATCAATAAACACACCAAGCATAAAATGGTACAAGGAAAACATATCAGTGACACAAATTATTGCATCACCTGACGGATACTTGTCAATATGGTCAATATTCTGAGGGTCCCTCAGCGCCGGATTCAATCCACCTGAACCCTCACCGGTAAAACACTGAGACATCGCCACTTTATCATAGCCTGTTAAGCCTTCTTCTAAATTTTCCAAGTCTTCAAACAACCATTTCCTCCTCCCTAGCCTTATATCTGAAAAAAAAATATTATAACTAATACTTAGGCCGTGATTCATAAGAAATTACATATAACATAAACATCACTGGATGAATTCTATATATTAAACCACAACCTGTCATTATATAGTATATACAGTGGAAGAACCTCAAAATGATAAAAAAAAATAACTTCGAGATGAGAACAGAAAAAAATAAAGAAAACCATGCACTCCTATGAAAAAACCATCAGTTGTACCATATGAGATCCACAAACAGTGAACACGTAACTTCATAGTACTATGCAACATAGCTAAAACAAAGAACCAATACCAACGAAAAAATTATTTTGTGGAGTCTTGGATTGATTAAAATAATGGAACAACAATTCGATTACACGAAAGAGTAAGTAACAACAAAAACATGAGCATTGCTATTACCTACCTCCATATGTGTATCAACAAAATATGACCGTAACTGTACAATATTTAGGAAATCAACTCTTGTTTCTGCATATAATATGTATTACCATAACCAACCAAAAGCAACCTCTAAGCCTGTGTAGATCAGATGTGAGCACAATTACCTGATTCATTTTCCTCCACAACATCCTCATCATTGTTGTTATCATCTGATTGAATACACTGTTCTTCCAAAGGTCGGCTGCAAACAAGCCTATCCATGGTTCTTGACGTGCCTACTGCTAGATACTCCAATGGTGTTGTGTGAAGCTGAAGATTGTTCCTCAAAAGATTGATTAACATGGCACCTCTTGTCCAAGAATAATTCCCTTGATCTAGCAGGTCTAGGATAGTCCAAAGGTGTCGCCGATCCCAAACCACTGTCAACAGAGGTAACTTTTTTTTTCATCCCATACCTGCAAAATAATTTTGATAACCGACAACAACATTATACAGATGGATTACACTGCATTCAATGAAATTAAAGTGCAATTCACATTTCAAAAAGAATGTACAATTCTCATATCACTAAATAATAGTTATCAAGCACATGCCTCACCATTTATTAACTGAAATTAATCAACAATGAAAAAAATAATTGAAACCAAGCATATATTATATATAAGATCCACAAACAAAGGACCAATAACATCAATCATACTACTATGCAACAAACCAAAAATTTATATCTTGTCAAAAACAAACACATTAATCAAGCACCTAAATCAAATTATCAACATTTGTTATCGTCTCTAATTTTTCATGAATTTACAAATTTGCACACCATCATGTCCAAAAAACTATTTATCAACACACTATCATGTCCATAACAAATTTGCATGCATAACTACTCAAACAGATTTGCAATAACGCTTGGTGTTTCTATTTTAGGCAATATTCCATTCGTTCAAACAACGAAACAACAATCAGACATCAAACTGAACAGTGACAAACAACAAAAACACACAACATTACTGTTATTTTTATCAAAGCTATTGCTAAAAAAAATATAGCATGCAAAAAGCCACCTAATGTATTCTGAGAGTGATCTTCATCATCACTGATATCCTCACTATCCACATCATGACATAGGCCTGATTCACTTGCTCCAAGGTTGCTTGTTGATGGTATTGTATGACGAAACACTAATGATTCTTCAATGATAGGTTTAAAGAATCGTTGTCTTTTAGTCACACGTTGACCTAATAGAGACAAATCTATTTTGAAAAAATTGGTATGAGCTTCATTTTCTTGTCTGATTCTGAAAGGACCCAACCCCGATTTAGCTTCCTAAATCGGAATCAAACCCCTTCGAAAACACGAACCAACAAAAACTTTTTGAAATTTGGGCAGAGTTTCGCTACTAACGTAGAATTGCCATTACCTGCACGCGGAAAATACACTTCATCCTATGCCACAAAAAAAAACAAACCGTGGGCACCAATCCCATCCGGATTTCTCAATATGTCAACAGTAAAGTAAACAATACATATAATATATACTTTACTGAAATCCAGTGTAAAATCGTATAACGTATTCAATAGGAAGCTCAGAGCGACATCTAATACATAACCGTAAACGCATACTACAGTAGGTAGAACAATAAACCTACTGGATGAAACAAAGTAGCTTGAGCACTATGCCTCCGACCACGACGTGCGACACCAGATCCTGAACTGCAAACTGGGCACGGAAACCGAAAAGCCCAGGTGAAAGACAATAAACACGTTAGAGTGAGTGGACGAAAATAAATGTCTTTCACCAATTAATATATATGTTATAAAAACATATGCGAGTCCAGGTAAATAAAAACAACATAGTACACGAGGTAAAACTCATACTCCTCCAGTGTACTGAGCATGCAAGTATAAATCCCACGGGGTCACACATGGACACACACCGTGCTAGTACAGTCCGAATCACGAGGTCCTTGGTCCCCGTGATTCTAAGCCAGAAATGGCCTCGGTTCCGGGGAAACGCCCCTCACCAGTCAGGTCGGGATGACGACGTCCCTCCTGGTGGCCTACCATCGGGGATCAGCCGAGAGGCAAAATGTATCGATACAACAACGTAACCAAGACTGTACTCTGTGAAAACCAAATCATAAACAGTTCGATGCAAATGCATGAAACAACATATAAATGTATGTATATTTGTATACGTATATCCGTATATGTATAATCGTAAACACATGCTCATATTTATTATAATCTCGTATGAAATCTCATGCCCGTAAATCATCATCATGCTGCATGCTCAAATTCATAAAATCATATAAAAGACTCGCAAACAATCCGTGAAAAGAAATTGTCCACTCACAGACTGGCGTAACGCGTATCGCGTTAACCCGTGATCCGGCGGAAAGTCCATCGCCAAAACAACGATCACGAAACCCCTGAATGTTCACAAAGTTCATTATTCAAAATCATAATCCGACAATACAAATCAAACCACGAGAAACCACCGTTCTCGGAAACAGATAAATCAAAGTCGACGAATCGTCGAAAATCCGTATATACCACTTCAATACCTCGCTTTACGTTCGGACGCTCAACTCGAAAAACGAACCTCCCCACTGCGATCGGAGCGCGATTTCGAGTCAAATGACATGCGACTTGTCGAAAGTCAAAAAGTCAACCTTGACCGTTGACCGCCGCCGTTGACCGCCGTCCACGGCGGCGCCACTGTTGACCGGAGAATTTCACGGCGGGGCAGCCTCTATTCCACTCAAAATCTTGCACTGAGAAACTTTCATAACTGCACCGAAGTCCAATTCTCACTCTAACACATCCAATTTCAATGAAACCCAAATTGTACACAAATTTTCCAATCCAAAATTCTCCATGTATACATCGAATTGAAACACGAAACTTACAAGGAAGCATCAAGGGGATGAGAGCTTCAAAGCCCACTAAGAATTGCAGCTCGAATCGGCCGGAATCACAAACCACCATTAACACCAAAATTCACAAACTTTACTTCAAGTTTTCTCTCTCCACCGTGAGCTCCACCACGCGAGGAGGACGGCACGGGGTTGAGGGCACCGAGACGAGTTGAACGGGACCAGCCCCACCCTCTGGGGTGGCCGGAATCGTCGCACCACCGTGAGCCACCTATAGGCCGACGTGAATCCTCATTCTCCACCGAGTTGACCGAGTCAACTCGGTCAACACTCAAAGAGGAAAGGTTTGACCTGCCCAAAGTAGCAACTTCTATTTATAGACTTTCCATTTTTGGAAACTTCATAATTATCCTTTTCGACAAACTTCAAACGCGCGTAACTTTCTCGTCGTAATTCCGATTCCGATAATTCTTACGGCCACAAACTCGTCTCGACATATTCTTCAATAATCACTAAAAGTCAAATACATCGGCCAACCGAATAAAAAGTCAACCCTTCAAAGCAACACACATTAAATCGACTAAATAATCAACAATCGGCAAAATGCGCAACTAATTCCTCGTAACTCCAAATCATGCTCCGGAAGTTCCCACGAACTTGAAATTAAATTCTGAACAACTTCCGTGAAGAAGCCGAAACCAAATTCTCGTCCGGTAATTTAGTCGTTAAGTAGCCCACCATTTAAATCCGAACTTCAAATATTCATAACTAATTCCTCGGTCGTCCAAATAATGATCCGGAACCGCCCACGAATTCGTAATCACATATAGAACGACTCTCGAGAAGAGACCCAGCTCCAATTCTCTGCCAATAATTAAGTCGTTAACAAGCTCGGCGAATCCAAACAACCGTCGGATACCAGTGACTACGCGGTAACTCACGTACATAGCTGGTTGTACTGCTGATTCTGGTTCGGGTCGTCACAGATTCAAATTGATCAGATTATTTATACTCACCCATGAACTCTATTTGATGAGATGTATGAGTAGAAATATCTTGATCATTAACTACAATGCACATAAAACAAAATGGTTGTTATTATTTCTATGAAACTCATTCATCAAATGAACATAGCATGCAATAAAATACATGATATATTTCAGACAACATCATTATCTGTTGTCTCCTGCCTAGCATTTTTCCTAGTTGTGTTGCTGTCTCATGGCACATTAAGGCATCTTTACATGTACAACCCATATTTTTCTTTCGCCCCATGCCTGCAAAGCAAATTTAACAAAACTAAGCAAATCTTAATAATCAATTACAAAAATTAAACCCAACAAATAATGACCGAAGAATAACTGACACATTGTTCATACAACATGATTAATTTAGATATTTTATGATAGATTACACATACCTGGATATTGATGAGAAACTGAAACCAAGCACGACAATTGCCAAAGACACAACAACACAATGAAGTAAGCAAGTACTTTTTTCATACAACCTTGCACAACAGACCAAAACAGCAAAAAAATTAATGAATTGGATTATAACAAACAGTTCAACAATCTACGTAAAGACAATATACAAAATACCAAAAAAAGAACCTAAATCAAACCTCTAACCTCTCAATAGATATAAAAACCATAATCTCATCTGATGTATGAACAAACAAAACTCCACAATCGAGCAGACCAAATACCAAAAACCAAAATGAGCAAAATGCATAACATAACATATAAACACATATGAAGCTTGGAGAAAGTGATCGAGTGAGTACCAAAGTAGCATCACAGTAGCAGTGATCGGTTGAACCGAGAGAAAAGAAGCAAGGGATTAACAAATATGAAACACAAACAGGCTGCATCGAAAGACCTCAAGTACCCTGCAGATCGACACGAAAAAGATCAATCAGAGCAAATCAGTGTTATAAGCCATTACCAAAGAGCATGATTACATATACAAAATATAGGCATCAATACATAACGGCCTGATATCCTTACATTCTTGTTTTTTTTTAAAAAAAATTCTTTTGATGATCAACAACTGAAATGACAATGTGTGACTTGTTAATTAAATATAGAAAATTTTAGTAAAGTGTGACATTCACACATGGCAAGCCAACTACACTCACGTGACCTCATCATCTTCCACACACTTAACCCAATGATAATTGCATACTATACTCTTATAGGTTATAGTATGTAATTATACTATACAACCACTACAGGTTCTTTGGAATAGTTTACCAGGATATTATACTACACATTGAATTACACTATACTTAACTATAACTTGGATAGTTCCTGAAACTATTTATAGATACTTATATTTTAGATAAAAGGTACCAATGTCTTTAGTGGTGTAAACTATCCTAGGACTATACTTAATTCCTCAGAGAACCATCTGAATTCTCTGCTTCTCATTTTCCATTTATGGGTACAATAATCATATCCTGTGACAAATCCAATTTTGTCCTTACATAGTTACCTGACCCTCATTGTGTATTTTATATGATTTATTTAGTCATCAAATAAATCCAAAGAAAAAGACTGGAATAATAGAAAACCATCAGCAAAGCTTCAAAAGCCATAAAATAATAACAAATGTAATACAATTCATAACACAATGTACAGTTCAGATATATAGCATAATGACATATATCTCTTTTCATTTTCCTTCATACAATTTTAGTACTTAATTATATTCTTCATATAAAATCCTCTTAGTTGAGCTACTTAGGAAAACAGATCGAATATCAAACTTGGTGAGTCTGTGATTAGTCAAAACATAGCCGAGAAACTAACTTAACAATACTGCAATTTAGTTACTACACAATCATACTTTGCCACGGTTTTGATTATGAACAAACACCCAATTCAATTAGCCTACTATAATCATGCTTTGCTACAATTTTTTTTTACAACAAACACCCAATCAAGCTTTGCTTCGACGAACACCCAATCATGCTTTGCAGACACTCAACACCAAACACCAAGAGAAAAAAAAAGAAGCTTTCCCCACCCCATTTCAAAATTATAAAACACTTTTGGTTAATTAAAATTGCTTAGGCCTGTGAATTTTGAAATTTAGTAGGCAAACGAAAATAATTTCAATCAGCAGACGCAACGGGAGTTTCAGAGGAAAAAAGATCTACCTTTGTTTTAGAGTAATAGATCTACCTTTCATAATATCCATCACACAAACCACCACAAAGACTTCTTATATCTCATGTAGTTTCAACAGTCACTGATATCAATTCATAAGCATCAGCATCTTTCATAACATATATGTTGTATATATACATAGTTTTTATTCATCTCTTTAATATTGTTATCTAATAAGTAATTGCAATTTCTGATATAAAGACGATGTGAGAATGTTCTATATGCGCAACTGTTTTCATATAGCCATACAAAATATCCAAAACAACATAATCTTACATTTGTTTGAGTGCAATACCACCATTATCTCAACTTGACTCGAAATAAACCCTTTGTTGAACTTCACAGTACTACAAAGAGAAAACCATTCATAAGCATCATTATACAGCATAAATCTATATAGCTTTACATGTGTTTAACCACCAAAAGTCTCATCACCATTGCATAACAATCCTTCAAAACTATATAGCTAAACAACAATAAGCCAATAACAAACTGAAAATTCACACGGAGCCAAACAAAAGGAGCACAATCAGGGAAATTCTTCAATATATACACATAGTCCATCTATCAGAAATAAATTTTAACGAACAACCCAAAAAACTCAAAACTCATGATTGAATCACAACACCAAATCAAGCACCCATGATTGAACCAAAACATCAAGCCAACCCATATCCGATACCATACCTTCAAAATCAGTCAGAGGAGAGATAAAGACAAAATTAATGAAGAGGCAGCCTTTATCCACAGCGATGTTAAAAATGGAACCACGATCTAGAAAATCAACGTTGACAACTGATTCAACCTAGGAAATCATGAAGGTCGACCACGGGGATGAGAAAACAATCAAAAAAAAGAGAAAAAGAAACTTGACAAAAAAGAGAAGCAGATCCTGCAACAAACCGAAAGCTTATAGTTGGTCTTCAGCCCAGATTTGTGTGCGGCTCTCTCTCAAAGTTGGTTTGGCCTAGATTTGGATCTAGAACGAAGAGGAAGAGGAGTAGAGTTTTGAAACTGGTAGGTGAAAATGGATCTAGAGCGGAGAGAAAGAGGAGTAGAGTTTTAGAAGTGATAGTTAAAAATAGATCTAGAGCGGAGAGGAAGAGGAGTAGAGTTTTAGAAGTGGTAAGTGCAATAGGAAAACTGAGAGATCCATGGAGCAAGCGGGTCATCCAAACTGACTAGAACAGTTGCTCACACAAACCAAGCGTGGGAGTACTGGTCATACTGTTTCTCCTAACAGTTCTCGCAATAGTAACTTGAAGAGTAAGACCCAAGAATGTTATATAGTAAATATGTATGCATTGTGTAGTCCTCTATCAAAACAAATACTAACTTATGGTTGGTTACCTTGTGTCAATTTTTCTGATTTTGAAGGAAATCTCATTTCTCTTATGGTTGTTAAGCTTGATAAATGATAAAAAATAAAAAATTACGAGGCACTCGAGTAAGGCGCCGTTTGAGATTGGAAATCACTTATTTCTAACATTTAAGCTCAAATTGATGTTTGGTAAACTTTTAAAATCATGTTGAATTTAATTTACGGTTCACTAAACATTGAAATTGAGACGCAAGTACACTCATGCTTTCTCAAAACTCTATTTCTAAAAGAACGGAAGAGTCTAGTGAAATTTTTAAACACAGAAAAAACCCTCAACATTTATCAAAATGACAACCTTTTATCACTCTCGGAATAGTACAAACTTCCTTTCTTCACTCATTAGACACCAGCAGCTTTATATCGAATTCGTTCTGAATTTCTTTCTCTACAAACCAATCCACGTGTTGGTGCGTCGAACCTAATTCTTCTAATTAAGTTTTCCTAGATCCTTCGTATATCTTCATTCTTCCTTTTTGACATCAAAGGATTGCTTTTTTATTTGCCTTTCCTTCTCTTATAAATTCTCTAGATAAGTTCAATTGATTTGACTTGTAATCTTGTTATTGGTTAAATTGATCCTCCATTTTCTGTTGTAAGACGGAAGTAGGGATCGACTCCCTCCCCCATTTGGTTTGTTGTTTTGTCCACTTGTCAGCCGTTGTATGCCATTCTTCTTCGATCAGCTTCACTCTGAATCAATCAGTCAAATTCGTCATTACTAAATTGCTCATCTACCGATTTTCTTGGTTGGGCATTTCTTCTGATGTTCATCTGCGTGACCAATTCGATCTCCAATCTCCTTTATCATTCATCTTCTCCCTTTACTTCTTTCACAGGGCCTATCCAATCGTGGAGGCTATATGGTTATATATGTACGTAGTATAAATTGTTGATTAATGAGTGATTTTATAAGAACTAACGAGCGAGTGTTCTTCGGTGTCCAGTTTTGTCATAAGATTTCCAACAGTTTCATGTCAAGATTATCATATATTTTCGTACTACAGTTTAATTGTTTTACCAAAGACTTGTCTACGTTTTTCTACAGCCGATTATTATCACAATTGAGCTTTATTTTAACCGAGTATTTTCACCACATTGCCAAACTAAGCCCAAGTCTTGTACAATTTTACTAACAATGAAACAAGTTCTGGTCATGGACTCGTGGAGTTCGTATTCTTTTGCTTTGCAGCAGTTTCTGATTAGAGGATTAATTTTCATTTATCTTTCTGTCCAATTTTCACCAATACCACTCTGGTGTCCAGCATCAAGGTAAATAAACTTGGAATCCATTCCCTTTCAAAAATAACAAACTTGGAAGTCCAACTGAGAATCCCAAGTTCATCAATTGATCATGTTAAATACGAGCACTAAAATGTTGTCGAGGATTGACTGACGATTGAGGTGACATTTCAATCCCAAATCTAAAACAATATGAGCAATAATGGATCCTCTAGAATTGAGATTATTTTCAGTAATAACATAAAGAAAACCAAATAACTCCACATATACTAGATGAGCCAATATCATCTGATATCTAGTAACAGACTTGCGCAAGGTTACAGGTTTCCGCAGCAGCATACCTCAAAAGGGCAATGATTAATCATTTAACCCGTATCAAATGTAGATTTTGTCAATATATGTCGTGCATTAGTCCAGCACACGCAGAAACTACTAGGGATAGTTCACCCATTCTCCTTGGGAAAATAAGCCACATGTTTGATCAAGTGATTAACTATAGAAACTTGAAAAAAGTTCACCCCATGGGTCTGGACTTTACCCAAAACATCAATGTGATGTTTAGAGTTTATAATTATCAATGTGATGCTCAGAGTTTGCAAACAACATTAAAGTGATACCTGGAGAAATTTTCCATCCATCATCGGTTAAGAATGATGATGTGTCAGTTAGAATTTTCAAACCAGAGGGGTATACTCGACATTCCCCTTTTCGAACACCATTAACCCTATAAACCCTACTCCTTCCGTTTTCATTTTCACCCCCCCCCCCCCAATCAATACTCCATTTCTCTCTCCTCCTCCTATCTCCCTCTCTCTCTCCACTGTCATAACCTCCTCCATTCTCAAACACCCTCCCTGCACCTCCTCCATTCTCAAACATCCTCCCCGCACCTCCTCCTCCTCCTCCGTACTCATACTCATAATTTTTCCTCGGTGGCGGCAACTAGAAGTTTTCAGAGTCGCCGCTGTCTCTCAATGGAGTGGTCCCATTGCCACTGTCGCTGCCACTCTTCCTCTCGAAGAGCACCAAATCAAGCCTCTAGTTCAAGTGGTGCCACGAGCTGGAGTGAGCCTCGTCCCTGAAGTCGGAGAGGTTGAGCATCCGTTTTACTTTGCACGTAGCGGGATGGAGAAGACCGAGCAGCAGCCATGTATGGCGATCGCAAGCTCGTGACGATGCCGGAGAGTAGGTTGCGCGAGCGACGCTGGATTTCAGAGGCCGCGAGGGCGAGCAGCGCCGTAAGGGAAGGCCTCGCACCACTAGTGTGTAACGATGCGATAGTAACGACGTGCGGTGTTGCGATGGGGAAAGCACGAGGAGGCACGTAGAAAAGATCGACATGAGACTGAGCCATTCGAGGCTGTGCGATATTGAGCCAAGGCCCTGCGTGATCCAAACGGGAGCGAGCCAATGTTGGCGGTGTGCTATGGGCTACAACTTAAGTTGAAGAGCTCGAGGGTAGTGGTGGAGGCCGACGAAGGCTTGCAAGGAGAAATCGACACAACCGCGGTTCTACGACGGCATGGAGGCAACAATGTGACGGTGGCTGGGAGGCGGCGGTTTGGATGCGTCATCCGGTGAGTCAACGATGAATGATTTTTTTAATAGTAGTAGTGCTATGTCGAGAGATCGAGAGAGATCGAGAGAGAGAGAGAGAGAGAGAGAGAGAGAGAGAGAGAGAGAGAGAGAGGAATTGTAGGGTAAAAAAGGAAAAGAAAAGAAAAATAGAAAACAGAAAGAAAGAAAAAATAAGAAATGAAAATTGTAAGGGCATTATAGTCATTTCGCACGATTGACGGTGACACGTCAGCACTCTTAACCGATGATGGACGAGAAATCTCTTCAGACATCACTTTGATGTTGTTTGCAAACTCTGGGCACCACATTGATAATTTTTAAACTCTAGGCATCATGTTGACGTTTTGGGTAAAGTCCAGACCGATGTGGTGAAGTTTTTCCTAAAAAATTTATGTGAGAGCAAACAAGTCCCAAAGAATCCCCAAAGGTTGTATTGACATGTCAGTTTTTGGAAGGAAGAGACTTCATTGATGATAAAACAATAGAAAACGACAGCAAAAGACAGTTATAGTATCAATAATATAAAAACTCAACCACAACTTAATTTAGACAATAAAAGATAGAGCCTGATGAAAGGACCCAACCCCGATTTAGTTTCCTAAATCAGAATCAAACCCCTTCTGAAAACACGAACTTTCAAAAATCATAGAAATTTCAGCAGAGTTTCACTATATCGCAGAATTACCATTAACCTGCACCCAAAAAAATACTTCATCCTATGCCACAAAAGCCGAACCGTGGGCACCAATCCCATCCGGATTTCTCAAAATCATATCATAATATAAAGCAATAAGCAAAAACTGCAACTTTATAGAAATCTGAGAAAATCATATGAAAATATAAACATCAGAGTATTCAGAGTGACCTCTAGTATATATACATAAATATACAACAGTAGGCTAAACAAGAAACCTACTGAGAAAGAAAAGTAGCTCGAATACTAAGCCTCCGACTGCGACCTGCGACACCAGAATCCGAACTGCAAACTAGGCATTGAAAACAAAGAGCCCACGGAAAGACATATAAACTATTAGAGTGAGTGGACGAAAATAAATGTCTTTCGCTGAATAATATATGTTATAAAAATATATGCGAGTCTAAATGAATGAAAATGATAATACACGATGGAGACTTTAACTCCTCACGAGTACAGAGTATGCGTCGTAAAATCCTGCGGGGTCACTCATGGACACATCCGCGCTAGTACAGTCCGAATCACGGGATCCTAGACCCACACGTGATTCAAGCCAGAAAGGCCTCAGGTCAGAGGTCTGCCCTCCCCCCCCTGGTAAAGGCCTCGGGTCAGGGGTCACAGCCTCCCCTGGTAAACATCATCGGGGATCAGCTGGGATGTAAGTGTATCGATACAAAAATATATACTGTGACTGTACTCTGTGTAAACCAAATCATAAATCGTTTCATGCAAAGGTTTAAACCACAATGTAAATGCATATTCGTATTACATAATTATATAAGCATATTCGTCGATGCATATTCGTATATGAATAATCGTAAAACACATGCTCGTATAAATCATAATCTCATATGCATGCTCATGCTCGTAAAACATATAATAAAGACTCGCAACCAATCAGTGAAAAGAAATGCCCACTCACAGACAAGCACAGCGCGCAAACGCGCTAATCCCGAGATTCGGCGGAAGATCTCTCGCCCAATGTACGATTTTGATCTCCTGAATAATCACAAAATATCACTGATCAAAATCACAATTCAATACTCTGAACCACACCTAGGAAACCAACCATTCCCGAAAATATATAACTTGGATAATAGAAAACTCGCTGAAAACCCCAAATATACTCCACAAAACCTTCGACTTAAAATCCACTACTTAAATAAACTCGAAAACCTCAAAGCGATGATCAGGGCGCGATTACGAGCAAAATATCATAAAACTTGACAAAATCCAAAAAGTCAACGCCTCGCCGGAGCTCCGTCGTTGACCGCCGTCGCCGGCGGCGGCGCGTCGTCACCAGAGAGATTTTCCGGCGAGGAAAGCCCAGATTTCTTCTCCTCCTCGAGCCCAACAGTTCTCTCCACTACACCATCCACCAATTCCGTCTTGATTCACCAGAAAACTACCCAAAACTTCCATGAATTTCAAATCGGCCGGCGATCGGCTCATCGCCGGAACTCCGGCCACGACGCACGGCGATCCTCGAGACCACACCCAAAAGCTTCACCGTGGTCCCCTAAGCCTTTCCCCCTTAATCCCAGGCCACCACTGAGGCCGGAGCAACATCGTCCGTCGCCCCCAAAATCCCACCGTTTCTCCTTCAAAATTTCAACCCAAAATCTCCACCAAACATCACAATTCATACCTCAAACGAAAGCATAGATCCTAGGCTTCAATTCCTTACCTCTATTTCTGGCAACCGCGCCGTATTCCGGCAGCCACCACGACGGTGAGTCGTGACTCACTGAGTCAACACGGGTTGATTGGGTCAACTCGACCAGAATCAGTCAACTCGGTCAAACAACCCATTTTCGAACTTTTGTGACAACTTTACGACTATTGGGCTATTTATACGTCGCGAAACAACTCTATCCACAATTCGGATAACTCAAACTCGAACGGATAAACACGACTAACTCGGCGATAATTTCAAATATTCTTTTTATATTCCTCGATTATCCGAAAAATCTTCGGAAAGCTCCTACGGACTAGAAATCAAGGTCTCTACATTTCCCACGAACAAACCCAAATCAAATTCGTGTCCGAAAATTAAGTCGTGAACGAAGTTGCATATCAAATTAATTACGCTAAACCACATTACTCGTAAAACTCGCGGATTAAGCCGATTACTATACCAATTCTGGTTCGGGTCGTCACACATGAAGCCTAAATGTAATAATAGCCCAGTCCAGTCCATCAAACAACCAAAAAAACTTGACCAAAAACATAGTACCAGTCATCTCTCTCTCCCTCTCCCCTACCACATAGTAGTAGTGGTCAAATCACCTCCCAGCGATGTTGCCTTGAAGCTCCGAGCCCGCCTCCATCACGCCTTCCCCGTTGAACCACCGCTCCATCTCTAAACGAGCTGACTTTGTCATCGCCCATCAGCTCTTTCCACACTACTCCTCCGTCTCCCTTCGACTAATGCCACCTCCGTTGTCCTCCCTCAACTCATGTCCAGCAGTATCAGACTCTGCTTCCATTGCCGCACCTCACTCGGGCTTCGCTTTCCTCCGCTATACGTCTCACGCTGCCACGTCGCCTCATTATCGTGGCTTCAACTCTATTATGCATCTCGCGTCACTTCGCACGTTGTCGACAACCGTGCCTCCTTCACTAACAAAAATGTGTTACTAAGTTGAAATTTTTTGAAATCTGTTACTCTTTAGTTGAAATTTTTTGAAATCTGTTACTCTTTAGTTGAAATCTGCTATTTGTGCTTTTGATTGAGTTGTTTGGTAACATGAGGGCTGGCAAATGTATATGTGAATTAAGGGTTGGATTTGTGTGGGTTGTTGGGAATGCAAATTGTAATTTAGGAGCAATAGAGTTGTCGGCAAATGTATATCAATTGTCATTTTTGTGCATGTGGTGGTTGTAGTAGATTGTTATTACATTTTGGGTTCGGTATTGCAATTTTTAGGACAGCTATTACATTTTTGGTTTGATACTACTTCATGAAAGAACCCAACCCTGATTTAGTTGCCTAAATCGGAATTAGGCCTTAACGATGCCACAACTTACAAAATTTTTGCAAGAGTTTACTTTATAAAACGTATAAACCAAAAACCTGCAAGAAGATAACACTTCACAGATAAATTCTCAGACACACCGTGAACCACCAATGTCCATCCGGATTTCTCAAATCCACAAATTACTGAATCAAAGTAAAAGTAACTCTTTTTACAATTGTTCTCCAAAATCTGATAAGTATTCAAAACACATTACAAAAGGGAAGAAACTAAACATAGTACTCAGAGCGACTTCTATCTTACATATATATCAAGCTAGTATGTTAAACTAGGAACCTACTAGAAAAAAATGGTGACTTGAACTCTAGGCCTCCGACGATGACGTGCAACCACAGGATAGAAACTGCAAACTGGGCAATAGGAAACCGAAAAGCCCAGGGAAAGACATATAAAATAATAAAACTGTTAGAGTGAGTGGACGAAAAGAAACTTTCATTTTTAACTGAAATATAAATATGTCATGCCTTTCACATTGTATGCATTTAAACATAATGCGAGTCTAAAACTGCAGGGTCCCTCTCTCGGACGCATCCGCAACAGTACAGTCTAAATCACGGGATCCCAGACCCACACTTGATTAAATAGTCAGAAAAACCTTGGGTTAGGACTCTGTCCCCCTCGGAGCATCTCGGGATCAACCAAGCATGTCAGTGCATCGATGCCACTACTACCTCTGAGACTGTACTCTGTGTAAAACAAATCATATTCGTTTCCATGCACATGTATAATCGTAAATATATACTCGTACAATGCATAATCGTAAAATGCATAAATCAAGACTCGCAGGCCAACGGTGAAAATAAAATGTCCACTCACAATATAGAGCTAGCTCGAAGGTTCGACGGAAGTTCCCTCGCCAAAATCTCTCTCGCAGTTTCCTGATAAATAACAATTTATTTAATTTCATAATTCAATAAAACGCGTGAGAAAAAACTCAGAAACCATCTCGAAAACCCCATGGGAAAAATAGGATTTTTGACTCGCCGGAGCTTCGCCGCGGGCGGTGGCGTGTGGCCGTCACTCGCCTCCACTGGCCGTGCCGCGTGAGCCACACGCGCCTCCGGTGCAAACTGCTCTGATGGGAGCGTTTGATCACTCATTGCAAAGATCTCAATGAGCCCAACAATTTTCCCAACTAGACCTAGACCAAATTCCATGGTGATTAGCCGAAATTGAGCCCGAAAGTCCACGGGTCGAAAATCGCCAGAAAACTTTTCCGGTCGATTCCGACGCCGGTGACGCACCTCGGTCCCCAAACCATAGAGGTTTTAATCCTTGGACCATACCCAGTCGACTCTACCCCCTCACCATGCCGGAAATTGGCTGGAGCACCGCTGACAAATTAACCCGGAAATCGACGGGTTCACAGCTTCAAAACCACCACAAAACTCACCCAAAAATCAACAATATATACATGAATGGAAAGAGGAGAGAAAGAGCTTCAAAATCATACCAAGAACGCCGGAAACGGTGGCCAAAATCGGCGGGTCAAAATCGATATACGTTTGGGGTAAAATACGGACCGATACGTACACATACAATTTTCTATATTTCTACGTAAAATTTTGTGTTTCCACCGAAAATTCAGTATTTGTACCAAAAATATCTGATCAGAGCAACGGCTGAGGTTTGATCTGATCAAGATCAAACGGTCCAAAATAAATTTCCAAGAAAAATATTTTAAAAAATATATTTTCACATACGAACTTCCAAAAATCGAAAAAAATAGCTCAATAACCCGAAAAAAATTTCAAAAATTCTTACGTGCACAAAATTAAATACTCTATGACTTCTGTGAAGAAAGTCGGATCAAATTCTCTCCAGATGAAAAAGTCGTTAATAACCTCACGATACGAATAATTCGTAGACATTAGCGTAACCTTAGTTTGGGTCGTTACACTTCATTTTCACACTGTTATTGAATTTACATTGAAACTGCTTTAGAATTTGTATCAGGCTGCTACTAAAGTATTACTAAAGTCCCATCGAGTTGCTACTGAATCATTTTTGAATTGCTACTGAACATTTTTTCGATACCGCTACTAAATCGTTAGTCGGACTGCTACTGAATCATTAGTCGGGTTGTTACTAAAGATTTGTTGAGCTGCTAATACATTGTTTTCAAAAAATTTGTATCAAATTCGATAGTGATATTGAATTTTTTTAACATTGCTACTAAAAATGTTTAAATATGTGCTATTGAATGTAAGAAACCGAAATGCTACAAAAATTTCATCAAAAAATTTGATAGTGATTTGGATTAAAGGTGCTACTAATGATACTTGATATTGAATATGCTTTGGAAGAAATAGTGATGCCTTGATACAATTTCTAGGATTGTGTACTACTATTTTGGACTCTCTTTGGTTCAGTGTTGCATTTTCATGACTGTCAATGTACTTAATGGTTCTTATTGCATTTTTGAGTAGGTGCTGATTGCTACTGTAATATTTTGGACTGCTACTGCATTTTTGTACTGTTATTACATTTTGGGTTCGGTACTGCAATTTTTAGGAATGCTACTGTATTTTTGGTTTGGTGCTACTGTATTTCGGGTTGCTACTGCATTTACATTGAAATTGCTTTTGAATTTGTACCAGGCTGCAACTAAAGTATTACTAGTGTCTCATCGAGATGTTATTGAATCCTTCTCAGATTGCTACTAAATAGTTTTTCGATACTGCTACTGAATCGTTAGTCGGACTGTTACTGAATCGTTAGTCGAGCTATTAATAAAGTTTTAATGAGCTGCAACTACATTCTTTTCAAAAATTTATTGTATTTGTATCAAATTCAAAAGTGATACTGATTTTTTTTAACATTGCTACTAAAAACGTGTAAATGTTTGCTATTGAATGTAAGGAATCAAAATGCTATAAAATTTCCATCAAAAATTCGATATTGATTTAGATTATAGGTGCTACTGATGATACTTGATACCGAATATTCCTTGGAGAAAATAGTGATGCGTTAGGTTTGATTTCGATTACAATAGCAAGTAATGCTGGTACTAAAAGTTTAGAATATAGAATTCATAATGTAGATATGCAATATGTTTACAGATCTTTTCAAGTAACAAATTCAAAACATTGTAACAAAAAATTTCAAAAAAACTAAGACATCGTCTGAACAACCTGCTACTAAAAAAAGCAGGGACTGCTACTATAAGACATCTTCTGAATGACCCCTACTACAAAAGGAAAAGCAAGAATGGATATTAAAGCCACGAATTGATTAGTGAATTGATGTGGCTATGGCGAGAAGGTTGAAGGCACGATGACACAAGGAGGAGCAACAACAATCTGCTATTACACATTGCGAGGTGGTGAATGCACAAAATCAATAGTAGTTCAACAATAATCTATTCACTTCTAGAATAATTTTCAATATCAGCTTCGAAACAACATATAGGAACTTCAAAATAGACACAATGGCAACTTGAAACAAACACAGTAGCATCTTCGAAAACATACTCAATATCAACTTCGAAACAAACACAATAACAGCTTCAAATAAACATAGTAACAGTTTCGAAACAATCACAATATCATGTTCGAAACAAAAACATCAACTTTAAAATTTGCAATAACTAAAAAAATAGCATTAATACTCTATCACCAAAAACAACCCACACCAAGTACTATAACATGTCAACGACCAACAACAGATTTTGAAAAACTACAGTAGCAACTTCTGGGAACTCAGTAGCAGTCTAATAATACTCATAGTAGCAGAAGTGAAAAGCTTCGATGAAAAACATGTGCACATTTTGCTGCTTCTCTAATCTCTATGTAGGACCTTCTTATTTTTTTTTAAAATTTTTTCTTAAAAAAGAAAAAAAAACAGCACAGTTATATAATCTCAACTTCATTGCTGCTACATGACTATGGGTTCCAGCAAAAACAAATCACCTGACTTGCTCTCAAATTTAAGAAAAAAATTGAGAAAATACATTTACAAACCAAACATCTAGCCGAAGCCGACCCAAATTAAGATAAATTATTAGGAAAACAACATCACATTCAAAGACGATAACATTTGTGATTTTGAAAAGTAAAACAATAACAAATTCAGAGTACTCACATCAACAAGGAAAACAATCTATGTGTTTTGACATCCTAATTAAGAGAAAGAAAATTACAAAAGTACATACAAATATTATTCAAAATCCAGTGTACTATGCATATTATTCACTACTAATTGAAAAATTCAGTAAAGCACAAAATAACACTCATGGAAAACCACTCTAAACACTCCTACTGCAAACTCTGCTTGCAAACTCAATCACTACTACTACTAATCATAATATATAGTAACACAAAATACAATAACACACTGAACCGGTGCTACTACTAATCAAAATAAAACCATTTCATTGCTGCAAATTATTCGAAAGAAAATTTAATATGAGAAAAGTCAAGCAATTGTATTCATTATTCCAGATAGTCATATCCTTCATGCAAAAGAGCAGATGTCCAACATTTTCCTAATCAACATCCTCTTTGTCAATCTCATCTTCCTCTTCCTGCGCACACACACTCATCCATGTTATTACTACTCCAAAATAATTTTAGCAACAAAAACAACAAATCACTCATAAAATAATCATAACATCAGGTCAAGATCTCATATATCAAAATTCTTTCTACATAAGCTTGTTCCAGTAGCAACTTCAACATCAAGTCAATTCCTTCCCCATTTTTTATCATCTTCTTCCCAATCACTAAGTCAAAATTCAAAAAATTTAAGTTTAACAATACTTATAATTATCACTTTGATTTGAACATCAATTCCACACTAAAGTTCACGTAATTAACACAAGAAACTTATTGATTACTGTTCATGACATTTCAAGCCTAACAACACATAAACTAAGCCAATGCTAGTTGGATCTAAACGTCGTAAGCAAAAATTAGAACCGTAAACTAAAAAAGCCAAACCTCACACCGATCTAAAATGCAAATCATAATTTGGAAAAAATTCCAGCAAAACCCTAATTACAATGTGCAATCAATATTTTACTGCTACTGAACAAGACAACAGCAACACTGGCACAAAAACAAAAACAAAAAAGGCATTTGATCTGCTGCTACTCAGATAATCTGCATTCTCAACAACCCACACAAATCCAGCCTTCAATTCACAATAGTATGCAATGCCTAGCTGTCTTATCTTTGGCTAACTCAATCGAAAACACAAGCAGCAGATTTCAACAAATTTAGGAATTTAGTAGCAGATAACTGTTTGTTGAAAAAAAAATAGCAGTAGGATGACCTTTGAGTTGACGCGAGTGAAGTGCTACAGCGGTGGATGCGGCGCGAGCCGAGGGGTGACGACAGAGTCAGCTCAGTTGGAGTGAGGTGCGGCGGAGGCGGGCTCGGAGTTTAAGACATCGCTCGGAGGTGATTTGTCTCGTTGCTACTGCTCTTGGCTAGGACGAGATGCGTGAGGCCGAGCCGCGAGGTCGAGGAGCCAGAGACGATGTGCAGCAATTCAACGTGTGTGGCGGCGCAACGGCAACGACGCTTGGTGGTGAGACTTCGAGGCTAGGAGGCACACGCTCTGAGGAACGTGAAGGTGTGAACGAGTGGACGACGGCGGCGGCGGGGCTGCGGTCCATGGAGCTCGACGCTGGCCGGGACGATGGCAGAAGTGTCAGTGCACAGGCGCCGGCGAGGAGGGGCCTGCCACTGTATTTTAGAGAGAGAGATAGAGAGAGGAATGAGTTGTACGTATATTTCTAATACAAATAAAACGGTAAAAATGTAAATTTGTTGCTTCCACATGACAACTTGTAGAGCATTAAATATATTTGGCACCTCAAAGTGTCCTTAAAAATAATTTGTTATACAGAGAAGGCTGGATAAAACAAGCCCCTCCCTAAAAAACAAAGCAAAGATTAGTCCAGTCTCCACGGCTCCACCTAGTCACATACGACCAGGGCAAGGAGCTGTCCAGTACAAAAACCACAAGTGTCGATACAAATCTAACCAATACCAGTAGGTAACGAACAACCATCACCGCTGATAGCACCTCTTATTGATGATGTTGGTCGAGAGACCCATCTTTGCAGAACCATCACCGTTTTGGCAAGCGACGCCACACAATGTGCAACACGATTCGCTTCTTTGGGAACCCATTCCCACATAACTCTATCAAAGCAAAGCTCCTTCCTCCCCACAGCATCGATGATCAGCGAAGCTGACCAGGAGCAATGATTCCTAGTATGAGACAAAGTCTTGACAGTACATAAGGAGTCCGACTCAACAATGACATCCTTATACCCCAAACCTTCAGCAACATCAAGTCTCAAAGACAGCTTGTGCTTCTCCAACTTCCGCAGAAATTCCAACACTGCCAAAGCTGACACAGTCCACCAAAACACCCCTACTATCACGAACAATCACACCCAGCCCTAACCTCTTGCTAACTGGATCCCAGCCCGCATCAACCCCTACATAATTGTAGTTTTGTTATTGACATGTCACTTCATGCTCCATAGAGCAGCAAGTGTTGACAAACTACTCAACATACAGTTTACACCGGAGTTAACCATGATGATACCAATTGCATCCCTGGCTAAACCATTACCAACTTACAGTTCATCCATGTATTACATAGAGAAAACTATCATGTAAATGCAGCACAAGAATTAGTTTATTCATATTCAATGTGTCCATCATGGAACTGCAAATTCATATTTAAAACAGTAAAAGGATGACAATGTGACAACTGACAAGTTTTTACTGATCCTAGCTATTCAATGACTGAATCAAGTACAAAAGGTTTGACATTTGGTTTCCTAAGAGGCAGATGAAACTATGCTACAAGTGCTTTGCAAATAAGACTTGCATTATTTTCACTCCACCCCTTCAGTCAAATTCTAAGCCAAGTTCTGCAACACCCAATTTCCTGTGAAAGATGTCCAGCAGTTCAGGAACTTGGTCTTGATATTTATGCACAAACCTTTCCAAAAACCACTTGTCACTTCTGTGCACAATGGTAATTATAGATACTTCTAAATTGACCAATAAGCCTTTTGACTGTAGAACTCTGATAATTGAACACCTTGGAATCACTCGGTTCTTCAAACTATAAGACAGAACAACTGCACGTTCAGCGACTTCTGTAGGCTTGCAACCCAACTTATTCATATAGAAATCCAATTTAGCCGAAACGTTCTCCTCACTGTAGCTCATAATAAAGGGACTCTTTCTAAACGCCAACAATACATCATCTTCAGTCCAACCCCACTTCTTATAAAATTCCATCTTTTGCTCCCATTGTGATGCATTGATGACAGAGATCACATACAAGGCTTTCATGAACGCAGCAGACGTAGGATGGAATCCCATTCCAATGACTTTCTGAACATTTTTCTTAACCTTCTCAGAGTCCAAAGACAGTGCAAAAGTATATGTCGGCACCCACAGTGGGTATGAAGTTTCGGGCACTTGATGCTCTCTCAGAATTGAAACATTGCTCGCAACATTGCTAAGCACTTTGCCATTAAACATATGATAGTTACCAATGAAAGAGGAAACCTTTTCGTCGGGGATTCCTAGAGTTTTCATGATATCATAGCAGGGTTTGATATATCTCTCCAAGCTTAATGTCAATATCTTTGTATTAGAACAAAAGATACGAGCACGTTCAGTAGCTGAGAGGCCAACAGAACTGAAAAACTCAAGTTTGAGCATTAGGGTCTTCTCAGCATCATATAAAAGAAGCATTGGGCACTTGCTAACTACCTCAGAGACCTGAGTGTCACTGAGTTCATATTGTTTGAATAGCTTAATAACGGAATCTGGTTTCTCTGGTGATTCAAAGTGCATATGCATCTTCTTGGAAGCAGAAAGAGCTAGTTTTGGGGACAACCCACATGAGTTTATGAGGTACTGAACTGTAAAAGAGTGATCTTGCTCTACTTGTTCATCTATCGCTGATGACTTTGATGAATAGGGTCTGCTGAAAAGAGGTTCTTTTTTAATGTAATCAAAATGGTTCACTGCTATATAGTAATCAGCAGCATATTTGCTACAACTGGGAACTACTAGATATTGCAATCTCTTACAGCAAAGACCAAACATAATATGAGTAAGAGAGTAAAACGAGAAAGGACTCACCCAAATACAAAATGCTTTCTCTGCTGAAAATGCCGACTCCGTCGACAATCGAAGTCAGTGAGCAATTTGGGATTCTTGGATTTGCTCACCTGGAAAACCAAGAATGTATGTTTTGGTGTATACTTCTATCAGGAAAAAGCGGCCATTGAAGGAGGAGGTCTTCTGCTGAAGACTGAAGTAGGAACAACACTCGAAATAGTATTTAATAGGAGTAGGGATCGCACGGTTCGATTTTTTAAAAGAAAATATCTGACTATTCAGTTCGGATTTTTTTTTCGATTTTTTACATAATATATAAAAAAAATTCAAAAAATAATTAAAAAATTATCTATAAAAGATTTTTTATTGCCCCGTCAAACATTTTGATTCGTTTCTATGAGAGAATTTGACAAGAGTTGTACATAAATAAATTAAGATTTTAAGAGTTTAATATTTTTATTTTGTAAATATTTATATAATATACTACAAAATACCCAAAATGATGTCGAGTTTTGCATACTTCGATTTTTTTGATTCAGTTCAATTTTTGTAAATCAAAAACCAAAACAAAACTAAATGTCTCAATTTTTTTGGTTTCGATTTTTTCCGGTTTGGTTTGTACCGGGTTCAATTTTTTTTTGCCACGACTCGGGGTTTTTTTCGGTTTCAATGTCCCACCCCTAGTATTTAACACATATTTTAAATGTTATTTAAATTTTTCTTTGATATCATAATCATAATATTATTGAGAGAAAAAATTTGTCATCTAAGAAAGATAATGACCCTACATATAAGAACCATAAGCAAAGCATCTTCAAAGACCTCAAAAGAATCTAGTGCACTAATATTGTCGGTGAGAAGTTCCCCGTGTTCCCCTTTTCTTCCATAAACCTAACGGCGCCGCCTTCTTCTTCTTCTTCCTTGATGTCTCTCCTTCTCTTTCTGATCCAAAATCTAACCACATATTCTTATTCCCCATTCAATTATATTTCCTTCATTGTGCTTGCTTTTCGACTTCAATGGTCGAAGTTGACAACCCTCTTTACGATGGCGAGGAGTCAAAGTCGTACCTCCTTGCGACAACATTTGAGGGAAGTCGATCTGGCTTTCTCGAACGATGATGATGAAGATGAGTGGTCCTATGTGGTAGCTAGCTAGGATCTTTCGATTGCTCCTATGGCACCAACAAAGGTGCAATCCTTTAAAGTATGTATGGTTGTAGCACAATGTTCGTGGATCCGGGGATATTGGATTCGCACAAGTGACGAAGGATCAGTTCATGGTGAAATTCTGATCCGTGTTGGACCAAAAAAGGACTGTCTTAATTGGGCCATGGTATTTCCAAAACAAGATCGTGGTGGTGGAGGCGTGCGATGGGTTGACCGACCCTATAAAGGTCCCGCGGTACGTGGACGAGCATGGGTTTTGGTGAAGCCGTCGGTGGGTAGGCTGGTGGCTGGGGATCTTCAAGTCAAATGGTGTCGGTGAATTAGTAACAATATTGGTGAGTACCTTGAGTACGATCAGCAACTGCTTGAATTGAAATCTGAAATGTGTATTTATGTGAACTTGGATTTTAGCCGTCCTTTGGTGATTAGGACACGATCTATGTTGTTTCTGTCCGGATTGTGGATCTTTTGCGCATGGGAAAGATGGACGTATAATTATGCAAGCATCTATGGTACTAAGCCCTAGGCTGACTCCAGGTGGGTTTGGTGCTGGCCATGGGGGTGGTGCATCGGTGGTGACATCCTATACAAGGTGGGAACATGGTGTTCTTGTGTAACGCCCCAAAAAGGGTGGCGCCACAACGCCGCGAGTTATAAAAGTCTCAAGTTGAACACAAGACTCTTAAAACATCGCAAGGCAAGAAAAAATACTTAACAAGGCTGAAAATCTTTAAAAACTGAAAAAGGGAAGTGTTTTACTTCAAAGATTCAAGTTTAAAACTTAAAAGAAGAAGCAAGGTGACATGTCTAGAAATGGTTTACCATATAAAACTTTAGTATAAGTATAATAAGACTAGAGTTTCCAGAATACATGCATAGAAGTTTTTGATAGCAATATATACAAGGCCGCTTGAAACAACAAGCAAATGAGAAGAAAGGAACCGGTCGATATGTATACAGCAAAAGGGAAGGCATTAACAAAGATTGAAGACCTTCATAATGGTTTTAAACAAGTCTTCCGTAATCAGCCATACCTAGTCCCACTCCTTCTCAAATCCATGCACAGTACCTAAAAATGTAGGGGTGAGCATCACATACATTCATATGCCCAGTAGAAGGCATCACTATCTAGGTTTGAAAACATAAACACGGTGGTACTAGTTTCTAAAACAGAACCAATTAACATAAAGAAAATTCTCAAAAACATAATTCTTGTTAAGCGAATACGTTGGGTACCTGAAACATCATCTCTAGGATAGGTGACCGGTCATAATGCCAACTACTTACCTTGATAAATATTAACGTATTAAACCTAGTAAGAAGTAGCAAGAGTGGTTGTTTATGTCATACTGCCTAGGAGCACTACTACACCTCAAAGGATGTAAGACAACCTCCCATCCGTATAGCCCCTTTGGAGGTTTAGGGGATCGAAACTCAAGGTAGTCATTATGCTCCTTTCACTCTCAAGTCACCATATACATTCAAGCAATGAAATTCAAAGAAAACATATGCTTAAGTTAAAACCACTAACTAGTGAAGACCCCCTATCTGAAAGTAGAACTCCAGAAAGTCCGGAAAGCACCAACTTAACCAAATGCAGCCCCAACTATTGTCCAGAACCTAATAAGTGAGGAAATATAATTATATCAGCTCATAACCTCCTCATTTCCTTCGATTAGCTTAAGAATGGTTCCAATAGCTAACATTTAGCTTCAGCTAACATAACTCAGTAGGTTTGTTGATGAAAATTGTCCAAAAGACTCAGCAAATATGCTTAAATCACTTTCCAAACCATTATCAGCACTTACCTCTTGACAATTTTGCATAAAAATAAGCTTTTCTAGAAAAATTACTGGGAGTTACTCCCTTAATATTTTCAAAAGAAACTTTTCACATCACAACTAGACATATAGAGCTATCTCCTTACAAATTTGTGAAAATTAGGATTTCATTTGACTAGTAAAACAACAATGCAAAGTCGTGTCAGTAAACAGAATTCTGCAGAAAACTGTTGTGAGGAACAATCTTTGAAAAATCATAATGAATTCATTTGAACTCTGATTATCATGAAATTGGTTTCTAAATGATCATTAAAAGTCTACTTCCAAACTTGAAAAGGATATACTAAATTGAGAAGTAAATGTTACTCAAAATTCACACCAAACTCATTGATCTATGTAGCCATGCCTTTGAGGTATTTTATCGAACACTTAGTGTGCATTAAATAAAACATCATGAAATCTACTTCTAATTATTCTAGTAGAGTTGCCAATGTCAGAATATCAACAAAAACATATCTCATACACTCTTGACAAGATACTCAATGGATTTCAAACAGATTTGAGGAAAAATCTTACCAAAAAGTGAAATTTTGATTCAAAACTCCAATGTGGAGTTAGAGTACTGGAACTTAGAGAAGACTAATACTTCTCACCTGATTCACCTGCAAAAAAGGTAGGTTCACAACAGTTTTTAAACACATGCAAGACAAGAAATCAATTTAGGAGCAGAACTTGATGAATTTTTGTTAAGGAGAGACAAAGATTATAATTCTACCTTCTTAAGTATAATAGGTGTGAGAAATAAACATGCAAGGTAGCAAGAGGACAATCGTAGATGATATAAGGAGGATTTGGTTTGATTCTTGCTGGCTTAGTTGAAGGAAAGTGAGCTAAAGGGAGATGGTTGCTTATGAAATGAAATATGTGTAAACTCTAGTTTTTGTGTAAAAACGGGACATGTGTTTTCAAGGCAAAGTGACACCTAAATGAATGAATACTAAAAATTTACCTTGGTTTAGACAAAAGAGAAGGTTATAATGACTAATTGCTAAACTTAGTCACCATTAATGGGATATTATCTTGGCAACTCCCTAAGCTAACTTCTTAAAACTCTATGGTCTTACATCTTGGCCATGGACCACAGGGGCCGCATGTCCAAGCTTTACTGATGGGAACAAGGGCGGAGCGCCTTCGATATTATGGCTGCTTAGTGCAGTGCAGCAGCTGGGTATTGCTCTACTATGAATGTGCCAAGAAGGGAATCAATGGTACAACCTTCCAAATCGAATGTGATCATTGCACAGAGGAGGCATGATTTCAGCAATAGGGGTTTCAGAGATTACTAAGGAACCAATAAGCTTTTTCATGGAGAACCCTATTTGGGGGAGCTCCAACTAATTATCATGTTTTCTTTGCAGATGGATGATCAGGGTTATATTCAAGTCTCAGGACCATTAGGTCCAAAAATGAAAGATGTGGAACTAGCTTTGGCCGCATCTAATGCTACAGGTTCTCATACTACGACGCTTTCCAGTGTCAGCGAGTCACAAGGTGTTATTACTGTTATGTCAGCATGGGTGCCTGAGACACCAATGTCGGTTCCAAAACTTCCTACAGAAGCTTCAGGTTTACCTGTGGGATCACCTAGTTCACCATCCAACTAGCAAAAGTTTGATGGAGATACCCATATGTTGTCCAAACCATGGGAGCATATGGTGGAAGGAAGTACTGAGTTTGTGGGAAAGTGGCCTCGCGCACTTATGGGGAAAAGAGGGTCTAAGAGGAAAGCTGAAGAAACGATGAGCAAGAACAAAATGGGGCCAGTTCATGGACCGAAGAAGATATCACCCAAGAAGAAGTCGGTCTGTCTACTAGCATGAACGGATGTGGAAGAACTGTGGCGTAGTATCGCGTAGTAGAGAAGGTGTCTAGATAGTAGATACACTAAGGAGTGATGCCCCTGAATTTTTTGTTATCTTTTGTGCTAGTCTAGTTTGCCTATCTGGGTTTGTGAACTTAGATATGAGTATATGATTGTAATGCTCTAGGATTACTTATTATCTAGTCGGGTAATCTGGTGGAACCTTACATTACTATTACCTATTGGAATAAAAATTATTGCCTTCTTCAAAAAAAATATAGGAGAGCTATAGATACATAGTGTTGATCCCAATAAGAAATGAAATCTCTACTAGAATACAATAAGGAAAGAGAACCCTACATGTAATCTAAATCATATTCTCTATGAGATACACATATCTAGATACGGTAGGAAATATCACATCAAATCTAAACATATCTCAACACACCCCCCTGTGATGTTTTGACGTAGCTTGGTAGTTCTTCTGGATATCAACTGCTCCATGGCGTTGTTTAGTTATCTCATTAAAAATCTGCGTTGAGCTAAAAATCTTTGCAGGAGAAGACCGGATCTCGAAGGAAGTAAAACGATAAGCAGCACGACTTGTATGTGTGGAAACGAAAATGATCCACGATATGAAGCTTTTCCACACTAAAGTATGACACTTATGATGTTGCCTCATTAAAACCTTTCCAATTATAAAAACCATTTGGGATAAAATAATCATGGAAGGAAAAACAGTACAACATGAATGTCCTTCATATCCATTGGTCACAAGGTTCAAGTGAATGTCTCCCCCTGATTTAGGCAAGCCATCGGGGTCAGATGATGACGCAACCGTAATACACTCATAATTATCCGAAAATGTCACGAGAATATGGACTTAGGCATGAGCACTGGTAGACCCAATGAAGGACCGGGGGATGGGGGTTGCTGATGCCCACCCTGAAATTTTGCCTCCCATGTACTTTTTTGGATACATTCTTATTTAACTTAATATTTTTTTTAATATGTGCCCCATTTTAATGTAATATTTTATAGATTAGATTATTTAACTCTAATAATAAATACTAAAAAAATCCAAGATATGTTTGCCACAAGTGCTATCAAAAGAAAATGAAACACAAAAAACTGGCGAAAGAAAGAACTAAAATGACATAAATTGTTAGATATTAATTTGAGTAGTTCCTTTTGCTAAGATTTTGTAGTAATTTTTTTTAAGTATTTATTAGAATTGCTATGATATTGAATGTTAGTAGAGTCGTCTTTAACTATTTTTCTTAACACGATATATTTTTTACGCCCCCCCCCCCCCTTAAATAAAATCTTGAATCCGCCACTGGGAATGAGTCGAAGCAAACATGCTAAAGTATTTCCATAATCCGACGTTCTAGCTTTATGGTTTAATTATAACCGAAGTTCTTTATTGTAACATCATTCATCACAGATATAAGCATCTCTTATTACTTTCAACATCAATTAAGACACATGGGAATGTACCCACATCTTTTCAAGTAATCATTGAGACAGTTATAGCACTTCCGCACGGATGTCCTCAATCCGTAGAGTGGGTGCTTCGAGGAGTGCACCCCATGCTTTGGAGTTTCTTTACTTAGACCATATGTACACCAATAGGAATAATCACCTAATTTCCGTCTTATCGTGTCTAGATCCTTAAGTAGATTGATAACCACGTCCAGTTTTTCAGAGTTACTACTAACTGTCAAAAGTAACTACACGATAGACATTTCAATAAGCATTTTCATATCGCGTAGTCGGTTCATGGAGGTAGTGAGAAACCTTGACCTACAAGGCTAGCCTTGTATCTAACAACCTCATTTTTCTCATTGCGCCTTATCCTAACACCTTAGGTGAGAGGATGTCATCGATCACCCTTAATGTTCTTGAATATCAAAACTCAATTTGAATCGAATTTCCTTTGTGGCCAGTATAGCTTGAAAGTACGACCATTATCGACTAAGTTATATGCTTTGTACTATTTTGTGGAGCAACTTTCATGCAAGTTTGTAGTTGGCCATACCCATACAACAACTTTACTACTCTTCAATATTTCAATGCACAAGCGCGTGTGAACTAACACCGATATTAACGTTCTTATGGATTAGTTAGAGAACATATAAATCATGAGTGATTGTGTGGAATTGAAGTGTTAATCGATGACCATTTACTTTTGGCCTCATCTTTATTATTAGAGATAAATAATAAAGACAATGTGCACTCCCCATGATGAATTCATCCTTTTAAAATGGGCAAGCAGTAGTCGCGGCCAAACCTTACCCATGAATGTTTGAGACAGTTCCAGCTAGGTTGGTGTTGGGTATATGGTGTAGGCATTGTGTAGCTAGTATATGAGATCAAGTTACTGGTGCATTAAGCGTCGAACTCAGAATCTACAGTTTTAGGATCAAATGAGGCAGAGTGCGGACGAAGCAACGACAATTCAATATCTTTTCCTCTGTACTCTGTACATATCTCCTCCTAAACGGTAGAAGACTGTCTCATCAGTGACTAACCTTACATGGTTAAATCTCGTTTCATAATGTCAAAAATTTAGTGGATGATGGTAGAGATTTATCCATCGTGAATGCAAAGTCAGAACCAAAAAACTATGCCTGAAAAATTCATAGAAAACTTAGTACAGTAGCTTCTCGATTTTCTCCAAATTTATTGGCATGTCCCATTGTAATGAAATTTTGCATATATGAACTAGAGGCAAGTATCAATACCTCCCAAATTTCAAAAAAATTCGACATTTGTAGCAATGTCAAATAATTTTCACAAAAGCATGCAGAGCGTAGTTCCCGGAAAGCATTGATTTACACGAACATCAAATATTTCAATGCAAACTCTTTCAATCTTATCAATTGGACACATGATCCCACAATTATAGTGATAGTCTGTCAATCGGATAATTTGTAATTATGAGTTTAGTGTAAGGGTTTGTGATAGCAAATCAATAGTTTACAACATGTTATCGCATTAACCAGAAACCAATCAATTAAACAATTGAGGTCCACTTTTCTGGATTCCAAAAACGTAACATTGATATTGTTTACATAGTTTTAATGAAAGAAACAAGTTTCAAGATATTTCAATTGAGGTGGTATTGATCAATAACACTACCTGATATCATGGGTTGGATGATATCGGTGTTAGCGATCGAAACCAAACTTTGAGATCAAAATCATTTAGGCATCAGAATTCTTGGAGGAAGATACACAAAGTTCCACACGGTGGCAGAGATTTGGTGGTGGATGGAGGAAACATTGCGGTTGATCGACACCTACATAGAGGAACCACGGTAACCGAATCCATTGCGCACATGTAACTTGTGGTGATTGTAGCCTAGTTCATTTGAATAGTGTCAAATTTGTTTCCCATAGATGCATGGGGACAAAAAAATAAGAAACAAAGCAAAACCCTTTACCCACGAACTTTTTGTGGCAAGAGGTTTCTCACGACGAGTTTATCGTCGTAGAAGGTTTTTATCAAGACCCTTTGCTTTCGGACTTGAGCTGATTCGGATTGGGTTCGGCCCGGGTTGACCCAATCTACTTTGGGTCGGCTCGCAACCCGTGGTCCATGGATCCGTTTCGGATCGGCGCGGTAAGCAGTGCAGATTAATAGTCAGTTGATTGGTGTCGCACGCGACGGTTCGACCCGCGGGCAAGGAGATCACCGGACAGCCGAGGCTGCCTCGGTTCTCTCGGTGGTTTCCGGGTTCGATTCGTGCTCATCGGCGATATTTCAGCGTCACGCGATGGTAGCGGGGACCCAGTTTGTTGTCGGACCGAGGAGTCCGTGAGCGACGATCGAGGGCGTCGACGATGCTTGAGTGACGACCCCGACTTAAGTCGGTTCGGCTCGATCGGAATCCTATGTCCTTCTTCGAACGACGTGGTAGGTGGGTCTGTGAGGTGCAACGGGGCGCCGGAGGCGCTGACCCTCCCTCGCCAAGTGATCCAGACGCTGGTGTTCGATGGTCAAATACATTGCGAGTGCCCAAAGCAATTCTGGGTTCAGGTGGAAATAACCAAAGCGCCCCTGGTAGTTCTCGAATTACTATAATGTCATTATGCTATGCGAAATTACCAGAATGTCCTTTTATAGCATAGGCCTTCTCTGATGAACTTTCTGGTGTGGATGTTGGTATGTACTACATTATCACCTAATAACGCTTACTTAGCCACTAAACGGATTAGCACCGCCAGAACTGAACGCAAGGCAACCAAACAGGTTACAACTTCGAACAACGACTCGACCTTATCTAAGCAGTCACGCATCTGATGCGACAACATCAATATCAAGACAATCATAGGGGCAAGTACCGCACTGAGAAGGAATATGAGCTAACTGCATCAACCACCCTTATAAGCAACTCATTTATGACTAAGGAAAAGTACGTCATTACTCTACTCTTACTATCACTGTTATATTCGATACATATCCAGACTTAAGCATCAGAGATTGAAGGCGGGACGACCCCGTCAAGACATCTAACGCCCGTTTGTGTATTTTTCCTAACATAGATGAAGCGAAACAATATTTGGACAAGAATCATCATCACCACGCAAATAGCCTCACCCATACTTGTACTAAATACCCTAGTGGAATTCGGTAGAAACATTTGGAGCCGTCTATGGGAATCGGACAATTGTAAACCATGTACAAACACCACAAAAACAAAATCTCGAAAGCCAAACCTCAATAGCAAAAGATGGCATCCGGAGTAGAAAGGGGGCCCGATCGGATAACCCTCGAAAGCCAATAAACCAAGACAATCCTTTCAGATACCATCATGAGCAGCATCCAAGACATGACGAAAGACGAAGCAGTAGCTCATCTCATCAAGGAACTACAATCGGTCAGGGCCAAAAGAGATCAAGAATGCCAGGCCTGACAAAGGTTGGAGGAGAGGCTTGATGCATTCATTCGCAGTTAAGAAGCCCAACGCCAAAAGGAGCCACTGCTCAGAGAATGGATTGAAAGACAAGATGACAAGGTCATCAGAATCAATCTAACAAGAGGACTCCAAACTTCGCATTTGCCTGGGTCGCCTCCCCTACCCAAAAAGGTACAACAGTACGACGATGAATCCTTCGCGATAATCAACAGCATGACAATGCTTCACCCGATGGAGGAATTAGCAGCCGAGATTTCATCACTTAAGAAAGGAAAACACCTCGGGCAGAATGGAATGTACATTGCTCGAGTGAGTCCATTCTCGGATATGATCCAGGCACAAGGGAGGGATCAACATTCAAAAATCGTAAAGATTGGCTAATTCAATGGGAATGGGGACCCAAAGACCCACATCGACGAATACCAATCTGCCACGGCAGAAACCCGGTACTCAGATGCAACCCTTTGTTTCTTATTCCAAGAAACGTTAACTGAAGAAGCAAGAAATTAGTTCTACGAAATACCGTCATGATCAATACACTGATTCAACAAGCTCACGCAATGATTTATCAAGCGGTACCGATTGCAAGGAAAATACAACACCGCAAGCATTCTCCTAAAGATTCACCAGTGGGAGACCGAAAGCTTGTCAAACCTATCGAAATCTTGATATGAATGTAGCCAAGACGGCTTTGCTGGAGAACATGAGCTGGACACCGTTTGTAGATAAGCTTGTCAAGAAAGATCACCTCGGGTACGACGAAGTCATTAACTTGATCGTACTGAAGACGCTAGTAGAGACTAGAGTCTACAGAGCACCCGGAACCACCACCAACGCACTTCCAACCCCAAAAAACACTCAACATCACCCATAACCATCCAAACCGCAATCACCACCCCACTCGCCAAAGAAACACAACCCCCATACATCCCTGAAAAACGTGGTGGCAATCATTACCACGAGCAGCGAAGCCAAAAACCATATCAACAGCAACCACACCATCGCCAAAACAATCCATCACCATAAAATCAAACCCGACTAATAGCACCACTAAACAATCAAGCCCGAAACACCAACCCACCTCATCGGGAAATTTTTTCAATCACTAAGGCCTAAAACAAGAAGATCTTCTAGAATAACAAGAGCTAGATTCGGCCACCGATACCGAGATTGCCAGATGCAATCCTGATACAAAATGATGAAGAAACTTGGTGCATGTATCACAAATTCAACACCCACAACACCAATGACTGCGAAATCCTAGCAAGGGACATAGAAACCCTGCATAAGGCAGGCAAGATCATCTTCCAAAGACCAAATGCAATATGCCAGGTGGCGAACATTAAAACAATAGGAACGATCAATATGATCTCTGGGAGAAAGAAGAAGTCAAAAGCCCCACAAGAAGGAAAATAGCCTACTACGAGGGATGTTTTTGCAGTACACTCCGGAAAACCAGTTAAGACGAGGAAGAAGGAATGGTCGCCAATCACCTTCTCGTGCAGTGAAGAGGAGGGCCACCAAAATAGTACTCTACCATTCGTCATTGATGGGGTAGTGGATCGGTACCTCGTAAAGCAAATGGTGATCGACAACAGAGCCTCGATTAACATCATTTTTTGGAAGGCATACGAGGGGCCCAGTCGACCCGCTAGCAAAATGACATAGGATCATGAAAGCATTGCAAGCTTCTTAGGGGAAACATCATACCCGTTCGGCAGGGATTACATACAATTTGGAATCAGAGCACCTGACACCCCTCAAAATGAGATAAGGATGGATTTCGTTATCATGGACCTTCCTACGTCTTACAACATGATTCTTGGAAGACCCGGGATTAGCAAGTTGAAGCTGATAATCGTAAGCCACATGCTTATGGAAAAATTCCCAATAGACTACGATATCGGCACAGTCTGAGGATATGACTTCGTGGAGAAGGTTGTTTGCTTCAATGGGGACACCATGCGAATGGAGGTCTTGGCAGTCGTAGAGACCTCGACTAAAGAAGAAGATAACCCAAGGGACAAGATAAATGTCATTCAGCCAGTCACCGAACCTGATGAGTTACGCACCATACAGTTATCAATCGAACATCCCGAATGAATAGTATGCATTGGCGCACAATTGGATCTCGAGATTACGGGGCAATTGATTCAAATCCTGGCGGATCTTCAAAAGGTATTTGCACGGTCCTATGCAGACATGCCAGGAATCTCAACCGACTTCATCTCTCACAAGTTGAGCATCACTCCGGGAGCGAAACCCATCAAGCAGAAGCGACAAGTATACAAACAAGAACGCTACACCGCCATGCACACAGAGGTTAACAGACCGCATAAAATCAGTTTCATCTGCAAGGTCGACTGTCTGAAATGGATCTCCAACGTTGTTATGGTAAAGAAGAGAAATGGAACATGTTGAATGTGTGTTGACTACAACAGCCTAAATAAAATATTCCCCAAGGACAGCTTTCTGTTATCGAGAATTGATCAGCTAGTCGACACAACAGTAGGATACGAATTACTATCCATGATGGATGCATACTCGGGGTACAATCAGATATTCATGAATCTCGAAGATCAAGAGGCAACCCGTTTCACAACCGACAGGGGTCTGTACTACTACGTTGTCATGTCGTTCGGACTCAAGAATGTCAGATCCACATACCAACGCTTAATGAATATCATCTTTGATGGCTTAATAGGCAAGATTGTTGAGGTCTAAGTAGATGACATACTCGTCAAAAGCATCAAGGCCACATATCACATCGAAAACTTGAAAATCGTGCTAGATCTACTCATCAAAAATGGCATGCAATTAAACCCCACCAAATGTATGTTTGGCATCATCGCCATCAAGTTTCTTGGTTATATCGTAAGTCAGCAAGGCATCGAGGCTTCACAAGCAAAGGTAAAGGCCATTCTCGATGTGAAACCTCCCACCCTTAATGCCGAACTTCAGAGCCTAACCGGGAAGCTAGCCTCTTTAAACCACTTCATCTCCTGTTATTCTAATAAGTGCACACCATTCTTTAAAGCCCTCCGAACAAGCAACAAGTGGGCTATCGTTTGAACACCGATTGTGTGGCAACATTTTCATCCATCAAACACAATCTAGCTTCAATCCCTCTCTTATCCAGACCCCTAAAAAGAGAAACTCAATTCATATATCTATCTATTTCACTAACGGTTGTAAGTTTCGCCCTTGTTCGAAGGGAAAAAGATTCGAAACTACCTGTTTTCTTTGCAGGAGAAATGCATGACAAACCCCGAAATCAACTACTTGATGATCAAAAAAATGGCATTCATACTCATCACCGCAGCCAGGCGGTTGAGGCTATACTTCCAGGCCCACAACTTCCACGTTCTCACGAACATCCCACTCCAACAGGTGCTACAATTACCCAATCACAGCGAACGTATAGAAAAGTAGGCAATCGAGCAAAGTGAGTTCGAAATACACTATGATCCCCGAACAATATTAAAAGGACAAGCAGTGACAAACTTTATCGTTGAGTACAAAAAAGAAGAGACCACAGCAGCACCAGACCTGAGCAAGACAGACGGGATAATAGCTATTGTCAGGCCACCTGGCTCAGGTGAAGAAGCCAACAAACCACAGCCATCATGTAACTTGTACATGGACGGGTCATGCACGAACAAGACAAGTGGAGCAAGAGTCATCCTAACCGGACCATGAGGAGTTCATATCGAATATGCACTCAAGTTTGAATTCAAGGGTACAAAAATGAAGTTGAATATGAAGCCCTTATAGCTAGCTTACTGCTGGCCAGCAATTCGGAAGCACCTAACATCAACATTTTCAACGATTCACAACTCGTCGTCAACCAGATCAAGATGGACTTCAAAGCGATAGGCGACACAATGACAGCCTATCTCAGGTACTTTAACAATTTACTGGGTAAGTTCAAATTTTACAACATCACCCACATTCCCAGGAGAAAGAACACCAAGAAAGATGTGTTAGCCCGCTTGGCCACCACACTCGTACACACAGCGCCAAGACAGAAGGTTGTCGAAGTATTAAAGCAGCCAAGCATTCTGAAAACACTACTCAAAATCTTCATCATCAAACCCCACATCACCAATTGGATGGACCCAATCATCAAATACAAAACCAAATGAGAACTCACGACAGACAAAGCAGAAGCAAGAAACATCATTGCGAAAGCTGCTAACTTCAGCATCCAGCACAATAGCTTATACGGACAGGGGAAAACATGGATCAACATCAAGTACGTTACACCAGAGTAGAGGGATGCGATATTCAGAGAGATACATTCGGGCGTATGTGGCCACAATGCAGGCACTGTATCCATTGCTCACAAGGCACTACGCAGTGGATTCTGGTGGCCCACGATACACATTGACGCGACTTTCGTCGCTAGCCTATGTCACCAATGCCAGCTATACGCACACAAGAACAATACATCAATTGTTCCCTTCTCAATCCTTCTATCCCCAGTACCGTTCGCACAATGGGGACTCGATCTCATCGGAAAGCTCCTGAAGTACAAAGGGCAATACTGTTTCCTCATCGTAATCATTGACTACCACACCAAATTCATTGAAGCCAATTTGATGGTCAAAATCACAATCGAAAAGGTCAAAAAAATTATGTGGCATTTTCTCTACTGCCGTTACGAGACACCACTCAACATCATCATGGATAATATACCTCAATTCCACAACGACGAGTTGAAGGCGTTTTATAACATGCAAGGCACGAATCTAATATTCGCATAACCAGCACACTCACACCAACGGGCAAGTAGAAGCAGCTAACAAAATCATCAAAGAAGGAATAAAGAAGATAATTGAAGACATCGAAAAGGGAGACGTATGGTATGAACGATGGCCCAAACTCATCCTCAAAATCTTGTGGTCTATCCGAACAACAGCCACCATAACAACGGGCAAGACACCATTCAGATTGACATTCGGAATAGAAGCGGTATTTCCACTTGAGCTTACTTATCAGAGCCTAAGAATCGAAATCTATGACCCAGACACGAATGGAGAGGGACTGTGATTGGACAATGACCTACTCGAAGAGAAAAGAGATCTAGCATATCTCCACAACACAGCTAACAAACAGAGAATTGCACGACTGTACAACCAGCGCATTCGGGCTCGACCATTTCAACTCGGAGACTAGGTCATGAAAGCAATTCAAAAGAAAGTCAAAAGTCTTCGACCATCGTGGGAATAACCGTACATCATCGACAAAGTCATCATCCTCGTACATTTTACCTTAAATACATGGAGGGACGAGGACTTCGCCACCCATGGAATTCCCAACATTTACGCCAGTATTTTCATTAAGTTGTATCCATTTACAATTACCCATGTTTTAAAGCTTTTTCGCCCAAGCCACTCCGTAGAAAATTCATAGCTCACATTCGTAAGCTATTTTTGTACTGATACATTTCATGCTTTGACTTAATGAGAATGAGAAATTATTCAGACACATCAGTTGCATTCAAATGCGTAAAGCAACACATATCCACGATAAGATGATAAACTTGAATAAATTCCCAAAAAAAACTCTCGTTAAGCAAATCATGCCAAACGGAAGCAAAGTGCTTACACAACACCATTCTCGGCCCTACTAAAACAATTGTATCTTCGTTCTCACTACGAGAATGAAAAAATTGCATAAAAGTGATAAAAGTACAAAGCCTGAAAGAAAAAAAGCAGTAAAAGAAAGTAAAACAAATCCGCATGTCTCACGATCAAGCACCCCCGAGACCGCCACCCTCCTCAATCGTGTTCGACCCCTGAAGTGACAGCCTCAGCCGCCTGAAAAGCCTCAAACTCTTCCACCATGAGGAAGGGAGTCACGAGAGCCAAAAAGTCACCACACTGTGTTGCACCCTCAGTGTTCACCATCTCCTAGAACTTCTCGGATTCCTTGAAAGCCTCGACCTTATCAGCCTTAACCTTTTCGAACTCGAATGGGGACTTGAAGGCAGCAACGACATCTTCCTCGATCTTCTGACAAAGCTCGTCCATCAAGGTAAGCCCTCGTACCTCAACTAGTTGCTGTTCAAGCTCAGAAGTACGCTTGTCGCTCGACTCCCTCAATTTATCGAAGACAACCTTTATGGCCGAAAGCTCAGACTTGGCCTCACCTAACTCCTTCTTCGCATCTGCTAGCTCGTTTACACGAGCGATCTTCTTGTTGATCAGCTCATTAACTTTTGTCACACCCAACTTCAGCTTAAGAACCTCAGTTGCGAGTTTTCAGTTTTCGGCCTTGACCTTCGAAAGCTCAGTCGTTTGAAGCAGAGACCCTTCTAAACCTTTCAAGATATAGAGCTAGTGCTGAAGCTGGGTGCATGTATCGAATGCTTGATCCAAACTCTCACCAGGCGTCACCCCAAGCAAACGGCACTTCTGAAGAGACTCTATGCTCGCACCCATCGAGCGCTGAATCTGAGCAAAAAAGTCGGAAGAGAGATTGACCTCACCAGCAATCGCAACACTCACCGCTGCCAGAGTCAGACCAAGAAAGATCTTTTGTCGCTTGGAGGGAGTTGCACCTTTCTCCACCTCATAACAGGTACTCGGAGACTTCTCCGAATAACTCTGGCCAGTACCACCAGCTGTCCTAGGGGAGAGATCGAACAAGTCATTAGAAGACCCAGACTTTGAAGGAGAGCCCAATTTTCTTTGCAAGCCTGAATGAGTTTTCTTGTCGGCCTCACGTTTGTCATTTCTTTCGAGCCTCCTCTGCCCAGACTTTGAAGGAGAGCTCGATTTTCTTCGCAAGCCCGAACGAGTTTTCCCATCAGCCTCACGTTTGTCATTTCTTTCGAGCCTCCTCTGATGCTTTTTGAGGCTCTGCACCTCTCGCTCACGTCGAAGCAAGTTTTTCCTTTCCCTCTCGTCCTCCTCTATTTGGCGAGTATCCAAGATGAGATCTTCAACGACCGTCTTTTCTGACTCATGCTCCACTGCATAGACAAGACTAGCATGCGGTTGTAGGCCCGATGTCTCGATGACCGCAACCTCTACCCTGATCGGTAGGTTCGATGGGATCCACATACTCTTGGAAGCTCGAAGGTTTCACAACAGGCTGTATGATGTCGCCAGTGGAGAGGTTGCCATTTTAGTCATCCACCAACTTCCGAGCCGCTGCAGCCCTGCCCATCAGCTCAACTATACACTTGTGCGCAAGATCCTGTTTCGTAGCCAATCTGAACTTGGTCATTTTTGCTTAAACACAAAACAAAAATAGAGGGCAATCAATACATATGCAATACAAAAGAACACGTAACACAAACACCCGAAAATGCAATGAACCGGGTGGACGAGATAGACCGCAACGCTCTATCAAATCCTAGTGATTCGCAACCCAAAAATTTCACGCATTCGGAGCCGGGTCGAACACGAATTTAATATGATCGAGCCTATACTCCTCAAGATGTGTTAACGATTAAAATCGCTTGTCTACACCACAAAAACCAAATCAGTACACATCTAGTTGCGAATATGCAACACATCGAAAACTGAAAGCTAAACAAACGCACACAATAAACCAACCTAGGGGTTGGAACCACTCGGAGACTCGATCTATTTTGCTTCAATTACGAGATAAGGAACTGCTGATATCCTCGAATTCCCATTCCCCTCCGACAAGGCACTGAAACCTATGTCAGGCCATCGAGGACGTAAGGGGCTCTGTTAGCCACCACTTAATTCAGGGCTCGACAGTCATGGTCTCCTTATCCTTTCTTTATGGAAAGTACTTTAAACAAAAGAAATGGAAAATCTCGGCACGCGTCGGATACATCAGCCCGCTAAGCAAAAAAATATTGTGTAACGCGACCAACACCAGTGTTAGTGTCAAACCACACTGCCCTAGTGTGATATTCAGCAGCGACAAGGCCTACTGAAAGAACGAATGCAATGGAAGCTTCAAACCCACCTTCAGATGGAACTCACTCACGCACACGTGAGCCAGAGGGGGGCGGTAAACGACTCAACTTCACAAAGGCTCCTAAGTCTAACAGTTCAGGGTATATGGTAATCCATGTACCACATCTCGATCTCTTTCGCCGATGGGGATCCTTCTGGCTCTTGAACGGACTGGCCATTCGAAAAATGCCAGTATACAGGACCGCCTTTCAGATAAACGAGAAGGGTCAATTACCCCAGTTAGATTAGAGGCACCAGTAGCCAAGTCACGATCCACATCATGTGAAGCACCAGACTACGAATTCGAATCATGGGCATTGGCACCTGCATCTGGTGTTTGTATTTAGGGACGACTCGTATGCTCTCTATTAAGCTCCATTATCGGAATGGGAAACCTACGATAAGCACCGTCAGTGCTAATGAATATCAGGGAAATGCTCAACACACTATCATACGAGGAGTCTGAAACACTATCGGTGGAGCCACAGCTAAACGATCATATCCCGGATATGTGAGTACACTGACGGAACTCATCACTCGAAATGGATATGGTTTCCATAAATCCTAAGAAAAAAAGGGAGCGTAAGCTAAACGGAGCATCCCAGCCGTTAGTCTATGTCTTATTCAATCAAGCCAAACACTTATCCACTCTTACTCACAACTCAAAAATAGATCAAAAAGCTCCTTACTCAAGAACAAGAGGTTGTTCTTCCCAGAAACCCAGAAATCTAACCCAACACATTAACAAAACCCCCCTACCTCACTAAACACTCCCCAAAGTAAACCCAGATTCCATGAAAACAAGAAACAATACTCAAACAACATCCATTCACATATCAAAAGTAGCTCAAACTCATTCTACTAAACGCAGCAACACAAGCAGAAAACAGAAACACATGCTCATCATCACAACACAGCACCACTAACATCAACAACATAGAATAATTCATGAATATATAAAGAAAGAAGCAAGAACAGAGAAATCAGACTCACTGTTACAAGAATCAACAAGATCCACAAGTAGTGTTGCTCTGAAAAATTTGAGGAACCACTCCGATGAGAAAGAGGCAGCATTTTGGCAAGGAAGCGAGAATGTAAAAAAAAGAGGAAGTGAAATCGTGGTATTTATAGGAAAACAAATTAACCCTACGAAGGTCATCAACCGTCTACACCAAGCATTTTCAACCGTTGGATGATGACACGTGTCAAACGCGCTCCCGCCCAAAGATTACCATAAACTGCTTCGAATTCCATGGGACACGCGTCAAGCATGCAAGAAGTAATTGTTACACACGTCTCTGACATGTGCCTTCCACGCGGTACATAACCGTTACACTTCTAAAAAGACAGAATGTGAAAAGGTCATAATCTCAATAAATGCATAACTCGTCCAAAACAAGCAAGCCTGTTTCGAAAGCCATCCGATAAGCGAATGGCAAGAATGTTCACGCTATCATGGTTAAACCCAGCAACATCAGATTTAAAATATTTTGGCTCGTCTGAAACCAACAAATTCGTTCCAGAAGCCATCTGATAGGCGAACGACAAGTCTGTTTTGGCCGGTCCTAAATAAAGCAAGTCTGTTTTGGAAGCCAACCGATAGGCGAACGGGAAGAATGTTTGCACTATCATGGTTAAACCAGCAACATTGGGTGAAATTCATATTCAATGCGAACATAAAACTCCATATCCAACACCCACTATGATTCCTAGGTCACTCGCCAAAGTTCGAGCCGGCTCTTAATCGGAGAGTTGAGGACTTTGGATGACAAGGCATTGGCCTAGTCTAAACGTGACTAAGTGTACATAATTAGGCGAAAGCTTTTCAACTCTCTAATCAAGAGCTAATCTTCGTGACTTGGGGTCTTGGGGACTTGTTGGTATGTACTTCTGTATCACCTAATTAACACCCACTTAACCACTAAACAAATTAGAACCACTAGAACTAAACACAGGACAGTGTAATAGGCTACAATTTCGAACAACGACTCGACCTCATCTGAGCAGTCATGCACCCGATGTGACAGCATCAATATTAGGACAGCCATGAGAACACGTCCCACACCGAGAAGGAAGAAGAGCTAATTTCCTTAACCACCTTTATAAGCAACACATTTATGACTACGGCAAGGTACGCTGTTACTCTACTCTTACTATCACTGTTATATCTGATACATATCTTGATTTAGACATCAGAGTATTGAAGGCAGGACGACCCCGTCAAGACCTCTAATGCCCGTTTGTATATTTTTCCTAACAAATACGAAGCGGAGCAGTATTCGGACAAGAATCATCATCACTACGCAAATAGCCTCACCCATGCTTCTACTAAATACCCTAATAGAATTTGGTAGAAACAGTTTAAGCTTTTGTAATCCTTTGACTACGAATTTTTTGTAGTAGAAGCCTCTTTTCGTAGTAGAACTCTTTTTGGTACAAACTCAGGATGAGTTTTTGCTTGCGAAGTTGGTTGAGTTAGTGGCTGACCTAGTTGATGATTGTCCTTCATAGTGGACAGTTGGATCTGATGGTGGATTGAGGTTTTGATCAAGGCTTTATGTACCAGATTGTGATAATATTAGGAGAGAAGTTCTTCATGAGGCACATAGATCTAAGTATACTATGCATCCGGGTATCACTAAGATGTATAAGGATCTCCAGAGACAGTTTTGGTGGGGTGAGATGAAGAAAGATGTAGCAGAATATGTTTATAAGTGTCTTACTTGTAAGTAAGTGAAGGCTGAGCACCAAAGACCCGTAGGTGAGTTGAAGCTGTTGATTATTCCTGTATGGAAATGGGAGTGGATTACTATGGATTTTGTGACTGGATTGCCTAGGTCCAAGCAAGAGCACGTTGTTGTTTGGGTGATTGTTGACCATTTGACAAAGTCAGTACATTTTCTTCCTATGTCGATGACGTACTTAGTTGATGCTTTGTGTCAATTGTATGTGAAGAAAATAGTGATGCTTCATGGTATACATGTGTCTATCGTTTTTGAGTAAGATCCACGTTTTACATCAAATTTCTGGGACAATTTCTAGAAAGCTTTGTGAACTATACTAGATATGAGTAATGCAATTCATCCACTGACTGATGGTCAAACTGAGCGAGTGAATCAGGTGACTGAGGATATGTTGTTTTGGTCTTTCATTAGGGGTCTTTTACGACAAACTTTTTATCGTCATAGCCTTCTACCCAATAAGAGTACCTAATGAATTAGGGTTTTATACCCTTATGCCCAATCCAATTTCAATTTCCAATTCCTCAATATCAAATTGAAACAATTAAGTGTTCCGAATCAAAATGTCGCAGTAATGGATTCCTTAAAATTTGAAAAACATATCCCAATAGGCAATATAATTTCAAAACTAAAAACATAGTAGTTTATGTACAGATAAAACTTTTCGTGCTCTTCCCAAGAGGTTTCAAGGTATACACCAACAATATGTTTACACATAATTTCGTTTAAACATTACATAATCCGTTACATTACAATAATAAGTTTTATCCAATAACCAATATCAAAAGACTTTTAATTCTTCTTATGATTGTATGGGTAGCTCTCATTGTTTATGACCAAACGGAGTAACCAATGTAGGTGGGATGTAAAGTCCTCTCAAATACCTTTATTGAATACACTCTTTTTAGACATCACTACTAAATAAGGTGAGTTGTACTAGATCAAATAATTGTAAAAGTAATCTTTGTTTGAACTTGATGTCACTTTTATTACAATAACGACTAATGCACAAAACTTAGAGTAGACTAGATTGAACTAAAGGGGGCAATTGAACTCGCATCCGTATAATGAACGGTACACCTACGGGATCTCAATTTGTAATCATGTTCTATTCGTGCTATTTGGTCTTCTATAACCCTCGCAAGGGTCTTCATCTTTTTAGAAAACAAACGCAAGGTCTTGGAAATTCTTTTCCATGTTGGCGTTGGATTCCAATTTCTTACGATGTTGTATCGTTGGTGGCACCTCGTTAGAGAAGGCAGCGACTTAAGCTGAAGTTGTAACTCATTTTCAGTTTCTTCTATTCCATCTATACGTATAACAATTAAGTATGGAAAAGACTGGTGGTTATAATCTCTCCACATCGTCTAGAAATTATCGCTAGTAGCGATTGATGACATACCGTCATATACGATGCATCTCTACGGTATCACTCTGGTATCCAACATAAGATTTAACTATAAACTTGGAATCCATAATTGTTCTTCTTGGAATGAAGGAACTCGATCCAACTGAGAATCCCAAGTTCATCAATTGATCATATTATATATGAGCACAAAAATGCCATCTTCGATTGACAATCGACATAACATTTCAGTCCCAAATAAAAAACAATATGACCAATGGCTTCTTTAGAATTGAGAATTTCTTCAGTAATAACACAAAGAAAACCAAATAACTCTACGGGAACAAGTATGAGGTTACTTTCAAATATAAACCTCTTACATTGTGAAAGCAAAAGGAATAAGGAAAGAACATGTTAACACAACAAAACTATACTAAACGAGCCAATGTACCCAAAACAGATATCCGACAGCTGAGACAATATCATCTGGTATCTAGTAACAGACTTGCTCAAGGTTAAAGCTTTCCACAGGTCACAACAGCAACCTCATAAGGGCAGCAATTAACCCACATCAAGTGTAGATTTTGTCCGTATATGTCAGTGCATCAGCCCAGCACATGCAGTAATTACTGAGCATAGATCACCCATTCTCCTTGGGAAAATAAGCCACATGTTCGGGATAAACTTGAACGTGTTCATTAGATCCACTATATAGAACTTAATGTGAGAGAAAAGAAGTTCGAAAGAATCCCCAAATGTTCTCTTCACATGTCAATTCATGCTCAATAGAGTAGTGCTGTTTACACCGGAGTTAACCATGATCAATAGGCATACCATTTGCATCCATGGCTAAACCATTACCAACCTACATTTCATCCAAGTATTACCAGGAGAAAACTATCATGTAAATGCAGCACAAGAATTGGTTCATCCATATTCAATTTGGTAAAGAATCAATGTGTCCATCATGAAACTGCAAATTCATATTTAAAACGTAAAAGGATGACAATGTGACAACTTTTTACTGATCTTCAATGACTGAATTAAGTACACATGTTTGATAATCTCGGATACCAAAACCAATGTGGGATTCATATCTCAACACATGGACAACATTTAGGCGACATGGAGCCCATTCACACGTGACATGGATTCATACCATGATAAAATAATCTGGAATTCCATACCAAAACCAATTGACAATGGTTGGAGTAGCCAAAATCCTTATAAACCTATAGGCAAGGTCCCAATTTCCCAATGTGGGATTCATATCTCAACATTTGACATTTGGTTTCTTCAGAGGAAGATGAAACTATGCTACAAGCGCTTTACAAAAATAAGATTTACATTGTTTTCACTCCACCCCTTCAGTTGAATACTAAGCCAAGTTCTGCAATGCCCAATTTCCTGTGAAAGATGTCCCAATTCATGAACTTGGTCTTGATATTTGAGCATAAACCTTTCCAAGAACCACTTGTCACTTCTATGCACAATGGTACTTCTAGATAATTCTAACTTGACCAATAAGCCTTTTGACTGTAGAACTCTGATAACTGAACACCTTGGAATCACTCAGTTCTCCAAACTATAAGACAGAACAAATGCAAGTTCAACGACTTCTGTAGGCTTGCAACTCAACTTATTCATATAGAAATCCAATTTAGCCGAAACCTTCTCCTCAGTGTAGCTCATAATAAAGGGATTTTTTATAAACGCCAACAATACATCGTCTTCAGTCCAACATCGTAGAAATGGAGCAGGTTTGGGTAGACCTTAATGACTCTGGAGACCTGGATATCACTGAGTCCATATTGTTTGAATTACTTAATAACGGAATCTGGTTTCTCTGGTGATTCAAAGTGTACACTCATCTTCTTGGAAGTAGAAAGAGCTAGTTTTGGAGACAACCCACATGAGTTTATGAGGTACTGAACTGTAAAAGAGTGACCTTGCTCTACTACTTGTTCATCTGTAGCTGATGACTTTGATGAATAGGGTCTGCTAGAAAGTGGTTCTTTTTTAATGTAATCAAAATGGGTCACTGCTGAAGATCGGTTTTATGCTGATGTTTTTAGAGTAATTCTACAATGAGTTGTGCATTGGTGTGCGGATTTATTTTCATGAACAAAGTGGCATGTGCAAGACACATACGAAAGAAAGTTAGTGCAAAATTTGTTATGCACACTACTGAACAGTACACCAAAGGTGCACTCATGTTTTTACCGATGATAAACTAAACTGATCGACCTCTTCAAATATCATTGATTTTTCAATTTCAGCTGTGGGATTTAGAAGAGGGGATGGGGGGAGCTGGGGGATTTTTCAATGTTTGACAACTATGTCAAGCAAGATACTTGGATTACAAGAGAGGATGTGAGTGAAAACTCAAACTTGGTATGAGGTTTCTTGTCAGCATTGTGTAAGGGCAATACTGCTCATTATTGTTCCTCATGAATTCATGTTCTGTTTCAGATCCTCCTTAATTCTTATGCGAATGATTTTGATGAACATGTTTGCGTAACCTCAAATCTGCTACAACTCCGAACAAAGTAATTGCAATCTAGCCTACATCTATCGGTGAGTCAGAGGCTTAGAGCCATATATATCAGGACTTGAGGCTGGTGATGGAGTCTGACCGGAGATCCTGACCTCGTCACCCTTCCGGGGAGTACAAAGTGCTGCCAATTCTTATGATAAGCAACGATGTATAAATGTATAATGATAGGTTCTTAGGTTAAGAGGAACAACAAAAACTAAATGACTGGCAGGCAACCCAACTCAAAGGGTCGAACAAACAAGTAAGATTTGATCGATATCTCTTCATGAGAACTTAAACATATGTCATGCAGGCATGCAGCCAAAGTACAGCAACATTGAACTCCAATAATATATGCAACAGAAGTGCTAACATCAATCGGTAGGCTTAAACACTCGAGTTAACTGCTATAACTAGGATTACAATATCATAATACATCACCAAATCAAAATGTAGGCTCTTACTGTTCTAGTGTCTATCTCGGCATTTGACCCACACATTAGTGTTTGACGAAAGTAAAAACACACACTTGAATAAGATGAAGTCTAACAATGGTATTGGGATTGTGCTACAACTTGTGCTGTATTGACAGTGGCCTTCTTACCTGGGTGGGTCTTCTAGGCATCAAATGTACACTTCTGTATCTTGTCTTTATTGCAAACTGCATTGAGAGACAACCCCAAACTGTTGCAGCTTTCCACACACATAGTACATGTAAGAAAATAAACTCCACCCGAAGTGCGAGAGAAATGTATCCCGTTTTTCAAATTTACAGTGGGCAGGACAGATTGAGAGAAGCGACCGCTATTACTGTACTCTCTCGTCGCTATTAAAATGAAGGGTCTCAATACCCCTGAGGGTGGACTCTAAGTTCTTTATGGTTGAAATATTTCTACCAGAGGTTGTTCTGTTCTGCTCTGATGATACAACTGGTGAACTTCTTTGGACAGTAGAAATTTTACCTAATGTTCCAGGACTTGCCTCTGCGGTTTGAGGACGAGAAAAATCAGATTCACTGCCAATGATTACTGCATCCCGACTGCTAGAAACTGCAGCCCTCCTCGAAGATCCAGTTGACCGCAAGAAACTAGAACCTGATAACTGTACCAATCCAAGAAAAACAACATATCTAATTAAACAAGCGAATCACAGTGACAACTAAAATGAACATCCTGGGTGAATCTGTTAACAAAAAGCAGCTGATCTATATACGATTTTGGAAAATCTGAACAGAAACTTTACCATTGCGTCTTTAGACACAGATGGATCATTTGCAACCGGACTCTTTTGTTTCGATAAGGTTGCAGAATTTACGATTGGTCCAGAGTTTTTCCTACGAGAGGGATCTGCCAATGACCAACCAGTAGGTCTACCTTCCTCACCACCTGCCAAAAAGAAAAGCATTTTGGTTAATGAAGATACAATACATCCATTTATACTGGAACTGAATCTAGCACTCCATACTTCCATAGTTACTGAAAAGAAATCTGGACAACTACAATATTAATTCAAATAAAACAGCAAGTGCAAGCACAAAAAGGATTATCATGGTTGTATTTTAATGAAAAACTAAATGTAAAAAGGCAAATTTTAAGAGAAAAGCTTTTCCATATAAATATGACAGTATTGCAGAAAATTAATGAATAAATAAATACCCAATTGTCTTTCCACATTTGCAACTGGAGGCATTCCAGAACTTGGTCCAGCTCCCTATAAAATGATAAATATTATAAGATCACATGTTGATTTTAGGGATGGGCTCAAGTAGTGGTAACTGCATCACTTACAAGAGCGCGAGTAGGAGGTGTGGCAACCTGTGACTGCTGATATTTCAAGATAGTCCAATCGAATACATAATCAAATTGAAAGCCTGAAGAAGAGAATAGTATAATAACAAACGTTAAGAGCACTACTAAAGGACCACTAGAGTAGTAACAATTAAGCTGTCAAAGACAAACCTTGAAACTGAATTTTTATTTTTTTACAAGAGAGAAGAAAATGTCAAACCTTCGCGAATAAAGAGATCTCGAAAGAGCCTCTTCAGATAAGCATAGTCCGGTTTATCGTCAAACCGTAAAGATCTACAGTAATGGAAGTATGATGCAAACTCGGTGGGATAACCACGGCATAAGGCCTAAGAAAGGAATTAAGAAAGTGTCAGTAAACATCCATACTTGCAAGAAGACTGGAAGGATAAATTTTATTATTTTTATATATATGCAGGAAAATGGGTACTGTGAGATTCAGTTAACCTCAATTGAAGTTGACACTTTTTTTTCACTGATCTTCTCATATTTTTGCTTTTTAGTACCAGCCTTCAATCCCTGCCATGGAAGACTACACAAAACACAAATTCGGAGATAATTAAATACATATAGTTATAAAATTAAAATAAATAAACATTACAAAAACACCAGCAAGTACAATGTTTACCTTCCTCTTAGGAAGTACATAAGCACATATCCAAGCGACTCTAAATCATCCCTGCGGCTTTGTTCTTTCATCAAAGAAATTAAAATGAGTGTCAGCCGGAGGAAGAGGAAAAGTAAAAGGAGAGAGACAGAGAGACAGAGAGCTTACCAATGCCAAGATGAGTATTCATGCTTGCATATCTTGCTGTCCCGGTCAAATTCTTATTGTCTCTGCATTAACTTGAACACATCAGAATTTCATTAAAAAAAATGCAGCTTGAATCATTATTATAGCACCACCGATAAACAGATGAAATGACATTTCATATCAGAACACCGGAGACAAAAGGATGGGCAGGGAAGGGCAGGGGAAGATAACAGCGCACAACAGTTGTAAACTTGAGATTTGGTGTTAAACAAAGAATGAACAGACAATTATATCATCATGTCTTCCAAAACATTACTCGCCAGAACAAAACTGGCTAAGAAACCCACTCTTGAAGGATCATAAATAGCTCAAATAAAGTTATCTAAATACTGTTTCTGAAAACAACATTGTGTATAACAATTGCATTATAAACTGAATGTGGGCAATGCCTCAGCATGGTGAAATTTGATGAGAATAGCAATGGTGATTGGACATCTAGTAGTAGCAGAAGTTAAAACAGACACATTGAGAACCACTGAACCACTATTAGGCTATTAGGCCACTCTTGAAACATTTATAGATAATCAAGAGAAGGCGAGGAATGTAGCTGACAGAATTTTATAAACTGCGAGACTAGTCCACTAAAATAAGAGATCCCAACCTATAAGGAATATGCTGATGAGTTGATGTATCCCTATACTTCTTAGCGAGGCCGAAGTCGATGATGTAAATCTACAAACAGTGGTAAAAAAGTAATGCATTAGAAGAGAGCACAAAATTCAAACAAAAGTTACATAGAACATTGAGACTAAGTTAAAAATTATATAGAATGATCCAAAGACCTGATTTGCCCGACGACCCAAACCCATTAGGAAGTTGTCTGGCTTGATATCCCGGTGTAGAAAAGACTTGGAATGAACAAACTCCACTCGATTGATCTAGAATGAATTTGAATATAAAGCTGATCAAACTACAAAAACAAAAACAAAAAAAACTAGATTCCAGAATAAAATGTATCCATCAATCAAAAAATCTAACCATTTGATCTGCAAGCATGAGAACAGTCTTAAGAGACAACTTCCTACTGCAAAAGTTGAATAGATCCTCAAGACTAGGTCCCAATAAATCCATCACAAGAACATTGTAATCTCCTTCAGTGCCAAACCATCTCACATTTGAAATTCCAGCTGAAAATGTCATACAAGTAGGCATAGAGTGTAAAAATATAAGCACTTGGATATAAATAGCATTGACAACAGAAAAAAAAGATGTGGCCAAGTCCATTACTTCCTCCTTGTAGAATTCTATACAGCTTTGATTCATAAAGCAACTGTGGATGCTTTGTCTTGACCGTTTCCTGAGAAAGAGGCATTATGAAGTTCAGGCACTACTAACAGTCTAACGTTAATAAACACCAACGCAAATCAGCAAGAAGAGAAATGCAGTGGCCGCCACAACTAAATTAAGATGATCCAACCAAATATGCAAAGAAAAGACAATATTTAGATGATCATAAACAGATTTTAAACATTACTTTATCTTATATTTCAGAAGAGAAAAGAGTCCCGACCATAATAAATAAAATAGGCATGTATACCCCTCATAAATTAGCATGCATGGGAAAGCCATTAAACCAGCAGGGCTAGTTTGTATCAGTGAATAATTAACCGTTCAAGAAAAACAAAAACAAAAGGACTCGCAACCACTGTAAGTTGGTAAACATCAAGACCGTTGGAGTGGTGGAGTTATTGAAGTGCACAAAATAAAATCCGCACAAACGTACAAATTCAAGGTAGGATTGTCCTGTCCTAATAGGTTACACACAAATCTTTGGCTACATTTGGACACTCCAGAATTATGTAACTGTCACGTACCGAGTGAACATAGAAAAACACAAACTACATTCTGCATTTAATTATCATCTCCCAGCATCACCCAATCCCCAACCATGCACATAACACAACAGCCCTATACATACCTCCTTCAATCACAACTCCTATTTACACATTCAAACCACGCAAATTTTACACTACTACAATGTTTACACATTCACTCTACTGCGTGATCAATCAACTACTCAACTAGCAACACCAAAATTACAAAATTGATTACAAGTTCGAGGTCAATTCTAAAAAAAAGTGAACGAAAAAAAAAGGCAATTAGAAAGCAAGAGAAGAATCACTCACAAGCTTAATCGCAACCTCCTCGTTCGTCTGAATATTAGTACCTGCAAAATCCAAAAAAACAGCCCACAGTTTCAAGAATCAAGCTTGGAATTAAAGCAGTAAGATTAAAATAAAAAAATACAAAAAAGAAAAGAAAATTGCGGCAGACCTAGGTAGATCTCTCCGAACGATCCGCTACCGATCTTCCGGCCGAGTCGGAACCGTCCGGCAACTCGTGGCTCCATGGCCATAAAGAGCTAACCAACCGATCACAGTGAAACCCTAGAAAATTTTCCCCTGAAACCAAAAATAAAAAAGGAAAGCGGTGGCGGAGGAACAAAAAATAAAAATAGAAAACCAAGGACCGTACGAGAGGCCCCCTTGACCAAAAATAACTCCGCCCTTTGCATTTAGATAAATCGGGGAAGAGGGGCAGCTCTGTGAATCAGTGTAGTAGGTAGGGGTATAATCGGGAACTCATTAGTCTTCTCGGGCAATTTCCTTCGTCGTTTCGTTCATCACCTTCCCCGCGTTTTTCTTTTTCCCTTTCCCCCCAAACGACAGCGTTTTGCCATTGTCACATTATTTTCATTTCTGGTGATATTTACTTATTTATGAAAGGAGGGTTGCGTGGGACCTCTTTGTACATTATTGGAGACAAATATCATATTTGACCAAATTAGTCTTGATGTGGAATATCTCACCGTTATAATTTAGTTATAACTTAAACAGTAACTAAATCAAAAGATATAGGTAACTTTACATCTCATAAATTACGTCGTTGTACAAGTACATGCGTAGCTGGTTTTAAAGAGGCTTTTAGTTGGTTTTACACTACTTGTAGGGGCATTGTTAAAGCAAAAAACGGAAAGTGGGGTTAGGCTGTCCATAAGAGTGAGATGTGTAACATGATTAAAAAGCAATCAAGTTAACTACTTTTAGCAATATGGATCATGGCTTGGGTCAAAATATTCATATACTAGATTAGATGGGTAACCAAACCAAACTTTCTAACATCAAGTGTGATTTAATATACAATGAGCTTTTTTATGTATGTAACATTGTCTACTCCAAATGTAAATGTTAAATCGATGATGAAGAGTTGTGTTAACTTGAAGATGAAGGAACTTTATGGATGCTGCAGAACACAGGAGAGACAAATAACAACTATCTTCTTCACTCTTTTGAATCTTACAGGGTACATTGTACATATAAAAGCTCCAACGCTTTTTTTCCTATAATGAATGGGACTTTAACCAACCCCACCTAAGTGGATATAACAACATTAACAAGAAAAAGAATTACATTCCTTTCAAAAAAAAAGAAAAAGATTTACAAAAGGGCCACAACAATCGGCCTCAAATCCCTAGTAAAAACTAAACAAAAGAAATCAGATTTCCAAAACTGTAATAACGCACATTGTCACAACGACGGGGACATAGCCGCGTTTCCATGATGCTTCTTCTGCAGTTTTCCTCTCAAATGTCTGATCTTTGCATCCACGCGAGCTGAGAACCCGATCTTGGTTTCTTGTCTTGCTTTGGAAGCCTCCCTCTTCCACATGAACGGTTCCTCAACATCTTTCCTGTAGTACTTGATTTCTTGGATGATATGGTGATCCATTGGATTGAAACTTCTTTGGAAGGCTATGTGGACAATGTAAGGGAGATTGCAAGCAAGTGTAACTACTAGGGTGGCTATCCAAAACATCGGTGCTGGACCAAGGACTTCAACTAGAATCTGGTATGCGTTTTTAGATCTAGCTGGTGACAACATGCCGTAAAGTAAGAGAAATAGGTACCACATTGCAATACTGCCCCAAATCAAGCAATGCTGGATCCATGTAAAGTGACACATTGTCAATGCAATCTGGCAGTTGACGGCCCAGATGACACAACCAAACATAGTTGTACCCACAGCAGCCATATCAGCTGTCTGGCCATTAGATCGGAAGGCCTGATCATAGAAGATGATAATGTTGAGGAAGAAAACAACAAGAGAGCAATAGATGCCATTACCCATCCACCCCAGTATTCGGTACCAGTCGAAGAACAAATTTCTGGGTCCTTGCTGATACAGTGCAGGGAACTGCAAAACCAAGCCGTTTTAAATCTCATCAAAGGGCAAACATTAGAGTTTATTATTTAACAATCAACAATAGCATCACAAGAAGGACTAACCTGCAAACAGACTTCCGAAGAAACATCTTGTTCAAATACACCAAGTGAAATGACAGGCAATGAGGTAAGTATGACATTGAACGATAGCATATACCAGTCATCATATATTGATTGCCCCGAAAAACCGGTAAATGCCTCGAAGTAGAAGAGGGTCAGACCAAATGCAATATTTTTGTAGAAGAAATAGCAAATCTGAAAGCAACAAATTTCCATAGATAAGTATGTGCCTTTCAACAAGCATACAGCAATATTAACACATGCAATGTTGAATTATAAAATCTCGGACAATAAAGCACTAAGATGGGCATTTGCTGATATTACCATCTGAGCAATCCTCTTATAGCACCAATGTCCATGGACAACCAAAAGTCTCTCCAAATACCGAAACTGGCCAATAGCGAAGTCACTAGCCATCACAGCCTGCAAAAACAAGCAATTACCAAGTATTGTGAGATTCACAGTATGACAAGAAGCTGAATTTCCTGGTTCCAAGTTAAATATATAAATATATATATGAAAATAATGTTTTATGTAGACACCGATACCCATAGCAATTATAGCAATTGATAGTGTTCTTCATCAGTATCAAAAAAAGGGAGTAATTTTTTTCTTGTTATTTTTTTTACATGAGAAAAGAAAGAAAAGTGTAGCAGTGCCTAATAGATCACACTATGAAAAAGAGCCAATCAGAAAGTAGTACCGACCTGCATACCCTCCACGCCACTGATTCCAACGCCAATGTCAGCTTCTTGAATCATTCCGACATCATTTGCACCATCACCAATCGCTAATGTAGTCTTTCCTGTTCCCTTTTTGACTAACCTTGTTACCTGGTGCCATAAAAAACAGAACAAATGAAGACACCGGCCAATACTATACTCATATTCAGAGAACATCTTTCAATTGGCAATCGGAATGGGAACACGAAGATTATGGAATAAAGAGTGTGGCTACACTAATTCTTACCAATGCCTTCTGCTTAGGAGAGACACGACAGCATATGACAGATGCACAATCAACAGCTAATGCCAAGAATAGATGCTTCATATCATCCTCCAAAGCATATGTCAAAGTTTTTCCATCAATAATTAATGCAAATGCTGCATGCGGATCTTGCTCCAACTTGATCATTTGTGTTGCATTGGTAATTTGATTCAAAATGTTGTCTTTCACAGCCTGACCAGTGGGAATCAAGAAAGTCTAACATCATATAAATTAATCTCCAAAAGAAAAGAAATTAATTTCTTTTCTAAAACAAATATGTACCTCTTTTCCATCTTGTCCAGCTTTTTCTAAATTTGCTGTTGATATACAGATCTGCTTCATGCCCTGTCGGAGCAAACTACATGCAAATCTGAACGCAAACCACACCAAAAATAACAGAATCATCACACTTTTACAAGTGATACAGACATGATTTCTCATAAGATTATTCACAGGAGTGCTTTCTACTTGATTGGTAAGAGACTAACCCGATATTGATTGCAGTTTCCATTTTATCTCCTGTCAACACCCATATCTTGAGACCAGCTTGTGCAAGATTGTCTATGCACTGGGGCACCTAAGAGAATAAAAAATTGGAACTAAGTTGCAGTAAACAAATAAAGCTTGTTCCTTACTTACAAGTTACATCTGATAATCAGATATCTTACCCCTTTTTGCAATTTATCCTCCACAGCTGTAGCACCAACAAGGATCAAGTCTTTTTCCATATTCTCTGCTACTCGTTCAAGCATTACTTCCCTGTCTGCCCCAATTGATGTTTTTGCTTTCTGAAATTCACTGTTCCAAGCAGAATACTCAGACTCCTCAAGCGTTTTGTAAGCAAGTGCTAAAGTACGCAACCCAGCTTCTCCATATTCATTCAAATGCCGTGTACTAGCTTCCTCGTACATTCTTCCATTTTTTGACAGTCGATCAAATATGATGCTGCAGATCCAATTAAAGAGGATAAGATACATAACAGTGTGTTTGGATGGAGGAAATATTGAGGGAATTTAAACAAATTCCAGCAATTCACAATTCTTTCTTTTAAATTTTTGTGTTTGGATAAGCTTCTTGAGAATTTTGCAAATTCTGTTTTTTAAAATTCGTGGGGAATTTGAGCTCTCAATTCCCTTGTTCAATTCCTTAAAAATTAGGTGTCATTCTACAATTTTCTCGAATTACATAGAAAAGTTTGAATTCCTTTGTCATTTTAAATCTCTTTATGAGTAAATCCAAACACTAGAATTCGTAAATAATGACATTTAAAATCATGGAATTATAATTTCCACCATCTGTGAACTTCAATGAGAATTGAAAATATTTCATCCAAACACACCGTAAAGGATTTGAAAAATAAGCTTTTTCAAACCTGTACTCCAAAATCTAAACAGATTATTCAACCTGAAGGGAACACAAGATAACCATATGCAACACTTAATAACCTAGGAATTTTTTTTATTTTATAATACCACAAAATCTTTGGCTTAATAAAGTCAAATGTTTGGAGCTTTCAAAACCAGCTCCTATGGAATGAAAGAGCAGTTTTGAGCCTAACCTGTCAGCTCCTTTGCAGAAAAGTATTAACTGCCCATCTTCGTCACGGACAATTACTGACATACGCTTCCTTTTGCTAGTGAATTCCAATAGATTTAAGATTTTGTACTCCCTGTTAGTTCTCCATGAGACGGCAGAGGTGTTAAGACGGAAGAAATGCAACAGAACAGTTTACAAATAACAAAAAAAAAATTGCACTCACCTTTCTACTGGTTGTCGTGGATTAGGATACTTTTCACGGACAGTCACACTTGATTGATTTCTTTTACAGAACTCAAATCCTAACTCACGTGCTGCAACGAGAAAAGCCCCTTCATCAGGTGACTCTGCTTCATATGTATAATGGCCGGTCTCTTCATTAAACTCAGGAATCGCAGTATGGCAAACGGCCAAAATCCGTAAAAACATTAAAATATCTTCACTGGTAGGCTCTTTCATCCAGTTTCCATCCATGAGGCGGCTGTCCTCAAAGCTAAACCCCTTTATGGCTGGTTTTGGATCCTTACCATCCTTAGACGTAACAACAGTTTCCAGCTCAATTTCTGAGCCTACTCCATTTCCCCATGATACATGTGGACCATGTTTTCTCATGGGAAAATTAGCAAGTTCTTCATCATGCTCATCATGATCATCAAGATCAGTAGCCATCTGCTTTGCAGCTGCAAGTTCAACTTCACTAGAACAGACACCATATGCAACACCAGCAATGCAACATTTCAGAAAGTCCATCTGGTTGCAGGTTAAAGTCCCGGTTTTGTCAGATAGGATCGTGTCAACCTGACCTAACTCCTCATTCAAGTTTGATGTCCGGGCTTGAGCAGGAATCCCATGCTCTTCGTCATACATTTGTATATCATTGTTAATGAAGGTCGCTTGCAACACCTTCACAACCTCAATTGAAACATAAAGAGAGATGGGTATAAGATATCCATAAAGGATGAGTGCAGTGACCAGATGGATGAGGCCAGCCAAGGCAGGCTTTTTTGGGCTATACATATCTGTTGTTTGATCTGGTCGTAAGTACAATGCTTTTGGCATATCCACTTTTGTCTTCACAGCAAACCCTATTGAGCTGATCAATGAGATACCTAAAAGGAGGAAGAAAAGGATGTAGATAATATTGTCCATTTTCCTTTCTATTCCACTCCTTTTTGAGGGAGACTTTGTTGAATTCTGCATGACTTTGCTATCATGACCTGTAAATATAACTACCCCATAGACATAAGCTGTATTCCTGAGCTTAGAATCTCTCAGTAGTATCTGGCTGGGTTCAAGAGGATAAACCTGCCGATCGTGATCAAGATTACCCACAAAGGAGTAAAGATTGGGATTTGGATCTTCACACTGAATTGTTGCTGTGAAGTCCCTGAAAACTGCATCATCATCCAAAGGTGAGGTCACCTCCAAACATCTTTTTACCTTCAAATTTGTCTCACCATCTAAGTTCATAGTCTCAACATAGCAGAATCCATCCTCATAACTTGACGACAATAGAAGCAAATCCGCAGGAAAGAATTGATCCTTTTCGACTTTCACCACTTCCCCAACCAAAATCTTATGCCATGGCTTATATTCAAACACACCATTTCCTACATGAACATTTACTTTCCGAAGATTGACCTTCATGTCCTGCAAGAACCTGTTCCAATCTTCCAGAGCTTCCTTGGCCATACTGAGACCCACTACAAAAGCCAAAGGAGCTATCATACTCACAGCAGAGAATGGAGAAACGGGTGTGAGCGAAAGACAGGCAGCCAAAAGAAAATATATATTGGCAACCCGTCTGAACTGCTCAAACAACGCCTTGGGCAAGAAAGTGATCGGGTTGTACTTTGTGGTTGATATGTAATTAGAACGGTATTTGAGAGGTTTCTTTACATGGAGCTCAGGTTGGTTACAGTCCACTGTTCTAGAATAACCAGGACCTTTGATTGAATGAGGCGCCTCCGGCTCATTGGCCTTCGGCTTAACACAGAATGTGTAGAGGTGGCTCCGCCGTAGCCTCGCCCTTATTTTTCCTCCAGCCATTTTCTCTCAGTTCCAGCCAATCCCAATCACAATTGGCATACACCCATCACCTAAAAGGACCCAAATCCTGGGCCTAAAGCAAACCCTTATCACCAATTTCTCCTCCTAGTCCCTAATACACAAACCAATAAATAAAATCAAACCAAAAAGAAAATGAAATTGACAAATTTACCGGCACCAAAATTATTCTTAGCTCGTTTCACACGCCATGTAACCTACCACACTTCATGCATTAAAAGCTCAACAAAAGCTTCAAATTTCTTGTCTTAAAGCTAGACCCAAATACCTTGCATACCAAGATTTCTAACATTCCCAGCTCTCCAGATTTGAATAATCATAAGTTTAAAAAAAAAAAAAAAAAAACTTGGCCAAATTTCGTTCTCCAAATTTCAATCACAACACAACAATCTCCATACAAATTGGAACACATAGCCAGAACAATCAAACAATTTGGTACATAATTTCTCAAAATCATAAAAATTCCAAAGAGGCGAACTTGAACAAAAAAAAATGTCATCTCCAGCTCAAAATCAAGATAATGTCCAGCTCAAATTTGCGAAACGAGCTCCAGATTCATCCACCCCCAACACCATTCAATAAAGCTCAAAGACCAAATCTTTACACAGAAAGAACACAAATTTGAAAGAAAAAAAATCAACAATGGAGGTACCGTACCTGACGTCAGAGGACGACCCGGTTCATCATCCAAAACGCCAAGTTTAACACGAACCCAAATTTAGCAACAATGGAAGAGGAAACAACAACAACTCCCAGAGCTGCAGATCAGAGGCGAGGCGTAGAGAAGTCTAGAGAGAGAAAGAGAAGGAGGGAACAGAGAGAGAAGAACAGAGGACTAATTGAGCAAAGCACTTCTTTCTTTCTTTTTTTCTTTTTCTTTTTTTGTTTTCTCTCTCCTCCTTCCCCGTCGTGGTCCAAACCAATGCCAGGAATTTCCGGGCCTATATTTATAGGAGATTCATAATTTAAATTAAAAATTAAATTTTTGGGGAGGGATTTTAATTATAATTTTGATTTTTTTGGTTTTTAAAGTTACCAAATTCCTGGAAAATTCTAAAGAGGTGACCTGTCTTGAGCCACCGAAGAAGAACCAGTCGGGATTGTGGGACATCCATGTGCTGACGTGGATAGTCAGCAGAACCGTTTTGGTGGTCAACCTAGACAAATAGGCGTGTGTGAGTCCTTTTTTTTTCTTAATCTTTTCTTTTTGGGTGTCCTATTACTTTTATTGTTTTAGTATAATATTATTTTAAGGAGAATTTAATGAATTTATTCATCTTAATTTTGAGGTTAATATAGTTTTATAAGTGATTTTCAAAAAGAAAAAATATTTACACAATCATATTATATCTACATAAATTAATTTCAATTATAATAGGAATATTATTTCCAACACTCCCCATCTAGTTGATGTATAGATGTCAATTATGTACAACTTGTCAATCCATCCTACAAATACATTGTGTGACAACCCCTTAGTGAGTACATCCGTCAATTGTTCTTCAGAATCTACAAAGGGAAACCGTATAACCCTTTTATCAAGTGATCCCTAATGAAATGTCGATCAATCTCCACGTGCTTGGTTCAATCATGTTGTACAAGATTATGAGCAATCTCAATTGCAGCAGTATTGTCACAGTGTAAATCCATGGCCTTATGAAGCTTGAAACCTAGTTCTTTCAATACATTCTGAATCCACAACAGTTCACACACTCTATTTGTCATTCATTGGTATTCGGCTTCAGCAATAAAATGAGCAATCATATTTTGCTTCTTACTGCGCCAAGATACTAAACTTCCACCAATAAAGGCGAAGGACCAAGAAGTAGATGCCATATTAGTCTTATCACATGCCCAATCTGCATAAGAATATCATGTAACTCCAAACTCACCATTCTTTGAAAATAGTAAGCTTTTACCGGGTGCAGGCTTCAAATACCTGAGGATACGCATTACAACATCCATATGCTATTCACTTGGATCATGCATAAATTGATTGACAACACTTACAACATATGCAATATCAAGTCTAGTATGTGATAAATAGATCAACCTTCCTACTAACCTCTGATACCTGCCATTGTTTGTTAGAACTTGATTAGGACATAACTCCAACTTATGATTCATCTCAATAAGAGTATTAGCAGTCTTACAATCCAGCATTCCTGTTTCAGCAAGAAGATTAAGCACATACTTTCATTGTGACAAGTTGATTTCCAAATTGGATCTTGCAACTTCATTCCCCAAGAAATACTTCAACGGACCCAAGTTCTTCATCTCAAACTCTTGGGACAAACGCTTCTTCAAATCTTCCATCTCAACTGGATCATCACATGTAACAACTATATCATCCACATATACAATCAGAACAGTAATCTTACCACCCTTGCGTTTGATGAACAAGGTATGGTCAGAGTTGCTTTGTTTATATCCAAACTTCTTTATAGCTCCATAAAATCTTCTAAACCAAGCTCTTGGAGATTGCTTCAATCTATACAAATACTTCTTCAGTCGACACACATTTTCAACATTACTTGGCCCACAATTGACACCTGGAGGAATATCCATGTACATTTTTTCTTCCAGATCTTCATTCAAGAAAGCATTCTTCACATCAAATTGATATAATGGTCAATCATGTCGAGTTGCTAAGGCAATGAGAATGTGTACAATACTGATTTTTGCCACCGGAGCAAATGTCTCGTAATAATCCACTCTATACCGCTAAGTGTAGCATTTCGCAACCAAACGTGCTTTATATCGATCAATGCTTCCATCTGCCGTCTGCTTCACTGTATACACCCATCTACATCCAACTGTCTTCTTTCCAGGTGGTACAGGAACAATCTCCCAATTTCCATTATTTTGTAGGACTTCCAATTCTTCATTCATAACTTGCTTCTACTTTGGATCCACCAAGGCATCCTGCATATTACTGGGAATATATAATGTAGATAATTGATTAAAAATAAATGCATGTGATCTAGACAACCTATGATGAGATACAAAACTAGCAATATGATATTTGGCTTTGAATTTTATTGTTGATTCATATTGTTTCTTTGAAACTCCTTTTGTTTTCCGTTGAGACCGCATACGCATACTAACCTCTACACTACCTAATTTAATGTTATCAGTACATACATCAGGTGAGACATTCTAGGAAGGTTCTTCAGTTGATGGAGTAGAAGGGGATTCTTTATGAGATTGGACTTCACTTTGTGGCTTTTCAGGTTCAGTATTCGACAGGTCAAGTATGTTGCTCGACGGGTCAAAAGCAGCATTTTGTCCCATTTCGGTTCCATTTTTTGACGGGTCGAGGATATCGTTCGACTGGTCGAAATACACCTTTTGTCCAATTTCGGTGTCATCCTTCGATTGGTCGAGGATTTTGCTCGACGGGTTGAAGGACACCTTCTGCCCGATTTTGGTTTCGTTGTTCGACCGGTCGAGGAGAGAGTTTGACCGGTTGAACTGGGCTTCTGCAGATTCTATATGATTTCCAACTTTAAGTCTCATTTCCAAACTCTCCAATTCTTCAAATGCTTCTAAATTCAAATGATTTCCTTCATATATATTTCTCTTCCCCTGAAGGGAGGACTCTGAAACTCCCTCTGAGTAATAAGGTTCAGATTCATGGAACAAGACATTCAGAGAAACATGCATCTTATTCAAAACTGGATCATAACAGCGGTAACCTTTTTGGAACTCAGCATATCCAATAAAAACACACTTCACAGCACAAGGATCAAGCTTCCCCCACAATTGTTTGTTGATGTAAACATATACAGTACGCCCAAACATTCTTGGCTCCAGATTTGGTAAAGACAGCACATTCAACAATCGATGCAACTTCTTATAAGGATTCTGAAACTCAATTACACGAGAAGGTGTGAAATTGATTAAGTATACAGCAGAACACATAGCTTCTCCCCATAGATTGCGAGGGACATTCATACCAAACAATGAAACACGAACAACTTTCATCAACTGTCGATTTTTCTTTTCAACTAGTCCATTCTGTTGAGGAGTATAGGCAATAGACGTTTCGTGCCTAATCCCATGAGTGCCCAAGTATGCTGACATATCACCATTCACATATTCTCCACCATTGTTAGATTGAAGTACTCGGATCTGTTGTTGGTACTGGGTTGCCACCATCTTGTGAAATTCAGTAAATCTGGCAAGCACATCACTTTTACACTTCATCAAGGAGACCCATGTCATTCTGGTGCATTCATCAATAAAAGTCATAAAGTAACAATATCCATAACAAGATAAAATTCTTGCAGGACACCAAACATCATAATGAATTTTCATGAAAGGAACTGAATATTTATTCAAACTTGGAGAATAAGTAATACGATAACTCTTGGCTAGTTCAAAAATATCACACTTGAAATCTGACTATTCAAGAACTGGAAATAACTGAGGTTGTAACTTCCTAAGATATTCAAAATTCAAATGGTCTGAGGGACGATTCCATAACCACACCATTTTTTTAGCTCTATTCGATCAAACTGCTGGTATTGTTTGCTTGACTCAACTACTTGTCAACTCTAGGTAGTACAATTTTCCTCTTCTAACACCATAACCAAGAGTCATTCTTGTCAGAATGTCCTGAAAAATACAGAAATTGGGATAAAAAGTTACAAAGCAAGAGATGACTTTAGTGATTTGACTCAAAGATAATATGTTATATGCTAGAGAGGGAACAACAAGGAAAAAAATCAAAGGTTAATTCATTAGAGAGTTGCACAAATCCTTCACTAAGAACAGGAGAATGGGAACCATCAATAGTAGAGACAACATGTCCAGTGGAAGTTTTAAGGGTATCAACAACACTAATGTTATTTGTCATATAATCAGTTGCATCAGTATCAATTATTCAGATGATTCGCAGATAATGTGGTGAGAGAAGATGCCTTACCCCCTTTACATGTTTTAACGATGAGTGCAGATGGTTGTTGTTCAGATGATTCTGTGGTGGTTACAACTATTTTGGAGATGTTCTTACGCAGCTTTCGGGAGAAGTCCCACCGTTCAGGATACCCAATGAGTTCATAACACCACTCTTTTGTATGAAAAATCTCTTGGCAATGGGTACATGTGAAATTGGGGAATTCGGGTGGAGGCTTTCCACCAGAACGAAGAAGACCCTAGCGTCGCTAAGAATTTTTAGCATTGGCAGTACTAAGTTGTAACAACCCGAACCGGAAATTGTATGTTAATTGGCTTGATTTGCGAGTCTCACGATTAGTCGCAGTTTGTCGTAATTGATCAATATGGCGGGTTTGTTCACGAAGAGATTTTTGGTTTGGAATTCGATATGAGTTTCTTCATGAGAGTTATAGTGTACGTGATTTCGAGCTCGTGGGAATTTCCAGAGGATTATTTTGAGTTACGTGGAATAAGTTATGAATATTTTCGGCCGTTGGATTTAGTTGTGTTTATCCGATTAGTTTCGATTCGTTTTGGATCGTTGATCGTTTTGGTCGCGAGTATAAATATCAAAATAGTCGTGGAATTGTCGAAAAGTCACATTTGGGCCGAGTTGACCAGTTTTGACCCGTTAACTTTCGTTGACCGTGGCTCACCGGAGAAATTCTTGACCACCGGCTGACTTTCCGATTCTGGCCACCTCAGACCAAAAGCTTGGTATGGTTAGCTTCCTCTTGTGATTTCTTATTGATTTGAACTCTGTTTGAGTGGATTTGGTGGAGATTTGAGGGAGTTTGAACTCGGTGAAGTTCTTTGAACTTACCGGATTCGGGAGGTGGTTTCCGGTCAGTTTTGAGGTCGTTGGGGTTGGGGGTTTTGCTCCCCTCAACTCATAGATGCTTCTGGGTGAAGAGATTTTAGGATTGGATGACGTTTGGAGCTCGCCGGAATCAATGGAGGTCGTGGCTTTCGAGCTTGATTCCAGCCACGATAGGGGTTGGATGATGTTGTGACCTTGAGGAAAAGTGTTGGGTTTGAGGAGAGGAAGATTTTGAGGTATGGGTCGCCGGCAGTCAACTGCAGAGCTCCGGCGAGGGTTAACTTTTGAAATTTTTGGAGATTTTTATGTCATTTTTCTCGTAATCGCGTCCTAATCGTAGTCGTGAGGTTTTTGAGTTGAATTGAGTGATCTATTTTGGGACGAGGGTTGTTTGGATGTATTTTGGATATTTTGTTATCCTCGTCGATATTTCGAGCGATACGTCTTTCGAGAACGCGCGGTTCTTGACGTATTAGCTCCGTATGTATTTATTCTATATGTATTGATCGTATCCCTGTTATTCAAGTGATTGTGATCGAGTGTTTGGCGAGGGATCTTCAGCCGGACCTCAGAGTTAGCTTCGTACTATGAGTAAACACTTTATTTTCACAGTTGATTATGCATTTACGTTATGCATTTATGATTATACACTTTACGATTATGCATTGTATTAGTATGCATTTATAAATATGCACATACAAGTATGCATTTTATGATTATGCATTTTATGATTATGCATATGCATGGAAAGTATTTATGATTTGGTTTACACAGAGTACAGTCTCAGATATAGAGGTAGCATCGATGCTTTGGTCTCTCGGGTGATCCCCGAGATGCTCTAAGAAGGACAGATATCCTGACCCGAGGTCTTTCAGACTTATAATCACGAGGGGGTCTAGGATCCCGTGATTAGACTGTACTATGCGGAGGAGTTCGTGAGTGACCCGCATGATTTTATGTGCATCTTTATGGATTAGGGAAAATGTACCTGGTCGAGATTTTCATGTGCATTGACTCGCATTATGGTTTTATGAGCATATATACTTATATGTTGGGAAAGACATATTATTATTTTCGTCCACTCACTCTAACGATTTCATTTGTTTTCCCCTAGGCTTTTCGGTTTCTTTTGCCCAGTTTGCAGTTTGGGTTCCAGGGTTGCACGTTGACGGTGGAGGCGTAGAGTTCAAGTCACACTTCAGTTCGTGTAGGTTCTCAGTTCGACCTACTGATTGTATATGATATGTATAAGCGTCACTCTGAATACTTATGTTGTATTTTCAGTTGAGTTTACTCCTGAATGTTTTTTGGATTTCTTGTAAACCTCGTGGTTTATTATATATATGATGTTGAGAAATCCGGATGGGGAACAGAGCCCCACGGTTTGGCTTTTGTGGAATATTCGAAGTGTGATTCTCTTTGCAGGTTCTAATTTTGGCTCAGGTATTTCAAAGTAAACTCTGGCAAAAAAAATTTAAGGTCATGTTTTCGAAGGGGTTTGATTTCGGTTTAGAAAACTAAATCGGAGTCGAGTCCTTTCATAAGTGATGGAGTGGAAGTGGTCATGACAGATGCTTTAGATGGAGTTGTAGAGAGTGTAGCCCAGTTGCTTTGAAATCGTCTGACATTAGCATATGTCTTCTCAAGATCCAACTTTTGTTCTTTCCTCATAAGTTATTCACATACTCGATTAAATTTAGCATCAAGTTCCATCAGAAACATGTCAACTCGTTGGCGGGTCATATGTGAGGATTCATTCATAAATCCATCAACAATATTCTCATAGTGGGCCATGCGTTGATCCATCTCATCCAATCATTTTACAAGTTCATTATAGTATGTTGAAAGAGGTCTTCCATTCTGCTTTGTCGTATAACATAGGTGATGAAGCTAAAAAAATTGGATTTCATCCGATTCATCATAGTATATTTTGTACAAGGCATCCTAGATTGTCAGCGACCCATGATTTATATGTTGCGGAGGAAACAGAAGGTGATTTTGTGGGAGGATATCAAGCTTGTTGCATCCCTCAATACGAATTTTCATGAAACCAGACCAACTAGAATAGTTGGATTCAGTTAAGAGCTCACCGGTGAAAAAAGCAGAGTTATCTTAGATGGTGTTGTGGCAATGATTATAGATGGGTTGGACGACTGCTCCTCCATTGTCGACAATTGCTCTTGCATCTGCAGCAAATATGTTTTGTTCACCCTCCATTTCTTCAAGCGTTTAAAGTATAGGTACAGATTCAGATGCAGCAGAAAAAATTTGGTGGTGATTCAGGGTTTTTCAATTCAATTCAAGGTTTTTTAAATTTCAGGAATTCGGCTCTGATGTCAAGTAGAAAAGCATTTCAAGGAGAATTCAATGAATTCATTCATCCCAATTTTGGGGTAAATATAGCTTTACAAGTGGTTTCCCAAAAGAAAATGATATTTACACAATCATATTATATCTACATAAGTTAATTCTAATAAGAATATTCTTTCCAACTATTTTTATTACAAATTAGAGGCGGAGGAGGAAACTGTTATTTTTGGGAGTTGTTAGAGATCGTTTTGGAGTCTTTAGATATTTGTGGTGTTGGTTTGTGTTTCTTTTTTACTCTGTTACTCACTTAATCTATGAGATGAGGAGTTTGGCAAGAAAGAACGGAAATTCTTCCATGCATCGGGTGCAAGTGCACTGATTATTTAAAATTCAATCACAGCCATCCATTTAATCAAGTCAACAAAGTGGCACAAACATCGAAACTAACACCGTTAAGCATTAAAAATATTAACAAAAGTAAAATGGTAAATAATAAAGGGGCTCACTCTATTTAATCTTTCTTATTTTATTTATTTTATTTATTTAAACCCTAAACCTCAAAACCTAAACCCTATCTAAATCCTAAATCTCAATCCTAAACCCTTAACCCTATCTAAATCCTAATTTTTAAATCGTATACCCAAAATCAAATTTTAAATCTTTAAACACTAAAAACATCAATAAAAATAAAATGGTAAATAATAAAGGGGCTCACTCTATTTAATCTTTCTTATTACTTATCTAAACTCGAACCCCATCTAAGCCTAAACCTCAAACCTAAACCCTAAATTTTACTACCCAAAATCAAACTCTAAATCTTTATACACTAAACCCTAAACTCAAATCCCTTATACCAATTACCATAAACTCAAGGTTGTCTATGAAAAGTATGAAATTCACGGTAAAATTGTCTTATTATACAGTTTTCATCTACATGTCATATATGTAACAGTGTTTGTACAACTATCACATCCCACAATCCAAATAGTATTTGCATTGAAAATTAATTTCTTTATATATCCATTAATATATAAAAATTGTATAAAAGAATCAGCTCTGTATATTTAATTATTTGTGTGGTTTTGGTCTAAATCAAAACAATCAACAATTAATTATGGGCATTTGGAATTCATTTCCCAAAACAACCCAATGTTCCCACCACAAGCTTTAATTGGGCAAGCTCCAAGTATCATTGTACGAATTTTCAAAAAAAATCTCCTCTCAATAAAATTTATATACAAGATACTAATAAAAAATTAGATGTATCACATTGATTTAGGTCCAATTGAAATTGAATGTGACTAAATTATTTCATATGATCGAATTCTAATCTTCACATTTAACGATTGGTGTGACCAATTGTTTTGTCAACCATGTTAATGTTGAAAGGTATACATTTTTATTTAATCATTTTTTTATAGTAGCGATATATATAAATTTATACATTCGTAGCATTGAAATTATCTGATACAAGTTTGAATTTATAATCGCCATATAGTTTACTAGGAAAACAAAGAATTATTCGATCAAAATGTATCTAAGAGGCTAAGAGTAGTGAGATTTTACAAAGAAAAAAATATCATGATTTACCATGGCTTGAGCCATTGTGAGAGAGTGCTCTGAGTTCTATCTGCTCCCATGCGACTGCTCCAATAATAGGAGCAGTCGAGAGTTCATGATGCCAAAAGTTGTGTTGAGATGGTTTGTGTTTGTTGTGTTGCGATTGTTTGTGGTTGTATTAAGGTGGATGATGCTGTCGTCGGAAGGAAAAGATGGTCTGATTAAGAGAGGCTTTAGCAGACCTGTGTGACGGTCGATCTGGTGGCGGACGCATATGAGGGTGCAGCTTGAGCGACAACCACCAAGAGCGAGAATACGAGATGAGATGAATGGCCAAGTCATTGGCACCACCAAAACGTCAAAAAATTGGCAGTGGTTGTGGCTGATTGGTCCCGAGCTTCTTGGTGGTCCTGGGTTGAGAGTGATTGGACACAAAGGATGGCAGCAGAAAAGGGCTTTGGTGGATGAGCCGACTTCGGCAACGACCAGGCGGTGGCGGCTGCACCAGTTCAATTTCTGGCCTACGACGATGACGGAGATGTAGGGTTAGTGGTAGCAGATGCGGAATAGCTTACCATATGGATGGGTAGGGCTTATCTTAGGTTTTGGGCTGATGTGCTTTGGGCTCAAATCTTGGAGGGTCCTTTCCACTATGAGGGACCTTTCCAATCAGGCCATAAAACTCTGATGAGGCCTTTTGGGCCACGTGGCTTTGGTGAAGCGCAGTGCATTCTTGGTTCCGCATTCGGGAATTGGGCATTGTCTTTGCAATGGTCCAGCGTTGCCCCACGCTAGAAACTCCAGCCGCATGGGGAACTGTGTAGACTGATGGGCAATACCTCATATGGCCGTAACTTTTTGTGGTGCATAAGTGGATAGAATGTGGGGTCCCGGATTTTTTTGAGTCATTTTCCTACGTCTACTCTATCTAGTTATGTAATGTGATAACATTGTTGTGAACACGATGTAATATAAGTTATCATAGGGAATTCTTTCTATCAAGCTGACATACGGCGTTCTCCTTTGCAACTTATCAGATCGAATATATTTCTATATATCTTTCATCTCAAAAAAAAAAATCAATCAAAATATAAAAACATAAAAATAGACATATTCAACAATACTCATACATTAATTATACGTTATGTGGCACAAATATATGAATACGTAGAAGTTTGAACGTCCAATTTTGTAAATTTGTATTGTGGACACGGATTAATATTAAAAATGTGAAATATAAATTTTATATCTATATATAATTAGAAATGACAAAAATAAAAGATAATTATAAAGTTCATAGAGAAAATATTATTCATTGTTCATTAATAGATGTCAGTCTCTATTCTAAATAATGGAAGTACACCTTCGCACATGGTATAATTACCATAATCAATACTTTCCCACTTGCATATGATTCCCATACTGACTCGTCTATGCTCACGCATTTCCTTCTCCGGCATCGACCCCATCGCTTTTACCAAGCAATTGCTACAGTACTCTGCATCATACACCAAGCCCTCTTCCATCTTAACCAATATGTTCCCTTAATCCCTTTTTTACATGGCTAGTTGCTTTATTATCGAGGTCCACGCGATCGACGATCTCACCGGCTCTGATGTCCCCGACGACGGGTCCAGGCGGCATAGCTTCTGGAAGCTCCTGTACGCCATATTGATCTCTGTTTGCTTTGCATCGGATAAGGTCGGGATACGTTGGCTGAGGTCTAAGTAGAGCGCAACGTCCGACCGATCAACCTCGATATCGTCGAGAGCCACAAAATGGTCGGGCGGAGAGAGAGGGAGAATAAATAAATAAAAAATTATGTTGTTTTACTGTGGCTTAATTATTGGGTTAAAATTTATTACCTAATTTTGATATAGATCGGTTAGTAAATCTGTTTGGCGCAAGTGCACTGGAGATGCTCCCAAGAAAGAAAGAGTACTTTGATGATGGTGAGATGGGGTGAAACCAATAAGCTTGCTTTGTGGATCTCAATCTGATTCTCGATCACCTAGGAAATGAAATGATTTGATATGATGACGAGTGTGAGGGTGAATTGGCTAATAGCTACTCTCTTCGTATGATGGTTGAATATGATAGAAAGATATAAACATGTTAAATCGATTTAACATATGAAATGACGACCCTAATAGTTTAGGGTGTGTAAGAGAGTTGGCTACAGCCTACACAATCTAATGATCAATGCAAATTTAGGTCAGCCTTAGGTTTTGTGTCCTATGTTTATGACAAATTGATCACATCAAGGAAGAAACGCAGAGACGAAATGTTGTAAGTATAATGCATTATATACATTTAATACTTAACTTTCAAATCATGATATTCTAGAAAAATATAATATGCTGAGTTTATCAAACTCAATCAGTCGTAATGTGTCAAGTTTAACATAGTCAGAAAATGACTTATTTAGTTTATAACACGCAAAGTTCCGAATACAAATTACACTAATGTAATAACAGTATCACTAATACAATAATAGAAAATTTTCTCAAAAAGAGAAAAGCAAAGATGAATATCACCAAGTCAATCCTTTCATACTCTTCCTTACGTTCCGTAAAAAAAACTACCCCATTTGGAACTAGATCAGTAAGTTCAAAATTATTCTCAAGTCAAATTGAAACGGACATGGTCGTTTTGGTAGGCTGGACACAAGTGAATGGTTTGTTTGTGACTTTGCCTTCGATGTTTGTGTTCTTATGCACCAAACCAAAACAAAAAACAAAAAAAACGAGGTTATTAGAATATATATTGAAGGGTACATAAGTAGCTTAATAGGAATAGTTCCATAATTTATTTTGGACCGGCGTCTGGGATTATTGTATTCGACTATTTGAATGCGAAACTACCCACTTAGATCCATCAAATGGCTCTCAATCAAGTTGTTAACTCGTTATGCATCAATCGTCTTCATACTTGAAAATATTTCTTTTGATACTGTATAATTGTATAATAATATATATTATAGATGCAGATAATTCAAATTCTTTTCATAAGTCATTATCATATATCCAAATTACACTGACATCATTAAGAGGTGTCCTAAATAAAAATTGAAAAGGATATTCACATTTCACAGTTTCCAAAGAAACGCTAAAATTTTGCAAAAAATCTTCATTTGATAAGCATAAATGACATTTCGTAGCTGAAAATCATTCCATAATGCATGCGCATATATAACAAAAAAGATTTAGATTTAGTAATATACTAATACTTGGCATAAACGATGTTTACATGAAAGGCTTGCATGAGTGTATCAGTGTATGTATTCAATTGAGAATTTGCGATAAAACTGTGATTATAATTTACTTGAGTTACTAATTTGGTGTGGGTGCTTGTCTTTATCTGGTTTGATTAAATTAATTAAGGGCAATCCTTTTGAGACTTTCTTTCTGAACCATCAATCATTCGTCCAGTTTCAGTTAATCCAATTTGGTGAGCGGACAATAACTTCACCAGCTAGCACAGTGAGTTCCTCAAATATCATTAACTGGATCGAAGATTCTCAAGTGAACCTAGTCGAACGTGAATTATGTCACCTTCATTACAAATAAGTGGGCACGGACTCTACCGATATATATATATATATATATATAAAAGTGACCTGATTCATGCTGAATAATAAACAGTACATGTTGTCGGTTGCATTTAATTTATATGGTTCATATCTGGGCTCCAATGCTCTATTTATACATTCATCAATATCGATTGAAAATGACAATAGTAGTTTAATTTATAGAAAAATGAAGATGAGAGTAGTTTAAATTAAAGTTGAACCTAGCTAGAATGAATATCTGAATTCAAATATCTAAAGTAATTATTTGATGGAAGAGTCTTATAAAGTGAGCTACTGATCTGAAAAGAGCAAAGTGGGAGTATGGAATGTAAACTAAGGGCATCTCCAATGGTAAGTCCTATACCTTATATATAGCTTTGTTTGTAATTTTTCTTCTCCAATGGTGTGTTTTGAGGTCCTAAAAGCTATCCCAACTAGCTTGAAGTCCTAAGAGAAGTCCTAAACTAGATCCCCATATAAGACTTGATCTATAATTTTGGAGGGAAAAGAAGTGGGCCAGCGCCATAAAGATATTTACAATATAGGACTTCAACATTGGAGATAGTGAAATCATAAATCATAAGTCCTAAATATAGATGTAGCACCCCATTTTAGATCATTCCATTGGAGATGCCCTAAAGAGTGCCAAAATGACTGCCCAAATTTTATAGGTCTAGAGCAATTCTAATTATCAAAAGTGTCTACTAGCTAAGGATAGAAATGAGTTGCTTTCTCTCATATCTCTCATTGATCGATGAGATGGGTTCAAGGCCTTTTGACTTGCGTCCTTAAGACACCAAGCATGTGGTTCGGTATGAAGTCACATTGGTTGCCAGTCTACATTTTAGTTCGTTAGTTTATCTTTCGTTTTCTTTGTTAATTTACCAATTGATAGATCGGTTACTTTTGGACTGTGTCATAATTTGGAAGTTTAACTTGTTTGATTTACCATTACATTTAGACATGTAAGGTTGGATTTGACATGAAATGGCTAGCTAGCTTATTGAAGATATACACTTTTGGAAACTTTAAAGAGATTCATTTTACTTATTTTACTTATGTATTTCGAGGGGTCAATTTTGTGGTCGATAATTTAGTTAATCGGGGTCACAATTGACAAAACTTCAATGTGTGAGATCATTCTTTCTGTATATGTTGGCGCCATTGTTATTTTTGATCATTTTGGTGTTGGTTGTTGCAGAAGATTTTTCATGTAAGCTTTGCTTTTGTTGATTTTAGTTTTGTATAAAAATAAAATAAAATAAAAACTAACTAGCAAGTGGTTAATTGATAAAGTTCCTTCATAATTAATTGGCCGCTGCATACATACATTTTGACCAATTTATTTACCTCATTTTATCATTGAGATACCAATTGTTTTTGTTCAAAATTTCTGATCAACATCAAGTGGAAATTTTTATATTCTCCATTCATTATAGACTTTGAGAAAGAAAAAAACAAAGCTTCTCGTCAAGGACCCCGCAGCTCTTGTTCGTATATTATTCCACCGGATGAATTATTGAATTTTCATTTTCAAAATGTGTGTCCTAATTTATGTCTTAGTCTTGGGTCTCTAGGTTTCATTACCAACTCTTGCACTATTCAAGTTTATGTGCGTAGTACAAATGGACATGCAGCTCAAAAATGACATACACATACATATTGCACATATATACATAATTAAGAAACCAAACAAAGATAATATATAATCTCCATGCGAAAATTGAGTAACACACATATATATATATATGCATCATGAGTTTGCCCTATTATTCATTGTACAATAGTTCCCTGGCTAGCTAAGTATATATATTATCATAGCACAAAAGTTCATCAACATATACATCTTATGTTGTAATTATTAATGTCTAGTTTGTCAACATATATTGATCGAGCTAGTTTGCACAAACAACTAACAATATGACACATTAATTAGTGACCAATATATCGTCAATCGAACACCATTTTTGTGGTATAGCCAAAGCCAACGAAAACTAGGGACGTACGTTTTTTTTTTTTTTTTTTGCGTAAGACAACTAAAAATGCACTTTTCCTGATTCTAATTTGACACAACTTTTTCTTTTTTGGAAAGGCTAATTTGACACAACTTGTGGATAAGGGAATGTTTATTTTTATTTGTATATATACTAAAATACAACTTGCATAGAAGAACCTTCAAAGATCCTCATGATAAGAGTTCTCTATTGTAGAGTTGAAAAAGTCAAAAAATTTAAATAAATATTACTTCAAATTTTATTTTATAATTTAATATTTTCTTTATAATTTAATGAAATTAACATATATTATATTTTCAATAAAAGTTCATATTATATTAAATCATTTATTAGGAAAGAGAAGATCGAGCGAAAATAGAGAAATGATGAAGAAAGAGAGTGAAAATATTAAATAAGTATTAAATTTTAGAGATTATTGGCGAGGTTTAGAGTTTTTGATTAATTTTTTTTTATAGATATAGAGTTTTTGGTTCTTTCTTAACACTTTCTCTAAATAAAGAGATGTTTAGAGTAGCAGTTGGAGCTAAAAACATCTATTTAATTTTTATTTTATAATAGATGAATTTTTCATTATAAAGTAATTGTTGGAGGTGCTCTAAGAAAATACTTTAACAAGCTAAAATTAAGCTACTAATTGTTTCTTAATTCAAAAGTTATGCTTAATTGATCCACAACGTACATATGCGTATAGTAGAACATTTTCTTAGTTTTTTTTTTGCCAAGGAGAGAAATTTACAAGGAAGAGTGTTATGCCATATTTTGTTGTTTCTAGAACCATGCCCTAGTTAGGCAAGCTTATCAACCACATAATTAGTTTCTCGGTAAACATGTTGAAATTTTATGTTGTTAAACTTCCTAGCTAAAGTGTTGGATGTCCTTGATGATTGTACTTAGCTTCCAAGGTGGCTTTCAAGTGTTGTTGACAGAATTAATGATGAGAAGGGAATTACCTTCGATGATGATGTTATCATATTCAGCTTCCACGACACGTATAAGACTTTGTCTGAGAGCTTGAATTTCGACAAAAGAGATATTAAAGTTACCAAAATTACAAACAGCCGCGGCAAGAGCAGAACATTTTCTTAGTTGGTCATAAGAAAGAGCACCCACTCTTTCAAAGACTATCGAATCTGCATACAATTAAGTTTTGTAAGATATATATTTCAAATATCATTATCAGGATAGCAGGATAGCAGGATGTAAGAAACTGTGTAATAAAGTTGTACTTAAACAAACAAACAAAAGAAACAAACAATCTTGTCTGTTAGATAGTAACACAGAAAGACGAAGTCTAGAAGGGACGACGACACTAGTGACTAATGCTGTTTGTTTCAATTATCTCGCTTTCTTGCTAGATGGTGCTGATCGACTGCTACAGAGACAGATAGACTGATCCATTCATTTTTTTGGAATTATACCTTACCCAACTGAATGCTATTTTTCAATGGAGACTTGCACACAAACCGTGTGAATTGCTGATGAGTATTATCGACGTGGATTGTGCTAGCTAGTTTTGACCATCTAGTTAAGCTGACCTTCTAGAGAAATATTATTAGTACAAGGCACTTATGGATGATTCCTAGTCATCATACCATTCCTTTCACAAATTAAATTTCCTCCTTCTTTCAGATATTTTATCTTGGTGTGTATTGTTGGCTCATATCGTATATACGTAGCAGTATATTAATTGGCGATGCAACACGGATAAAGAGGTTTTGAGTTTGAAACTTCGAACCCTTATCACAAGTTTGTGTTGTTTTTGAGTACGAGAAAGAAAAAAGGGATATAAGCAGTCAATGCCAGTGTATCAAGATGTATGTATCACATGATTGATAATTCACATCTCATTGTTGTGCAACTTTAGTATTATCTACTTCTAAAAATCAAGTATCTTTCTTGTTCATTGCATTGCACAACTGTTTGGGACGTACTTTACAAATAGTAGAAATGAGGAGACCAGAAAATTTGGTACCATCGGCGCACGTAAGAATATCGACTCTGCAACTGATTATATAGCTTCTAACGTAGATGAAGTTACAAAGTGATTGTAGATGTTACCGAGTTGGAAAGAAGCCTTGTTTATGACTTTTCATGTTAGTTTTCACTTTTCAGAATGCCAGTTAGCAAGTCGGTTTTGCTCGGTTGATTTAAGGGATATTGAGAGCATCCGCACCATCGGCAGAGCAAGAGCAAACCAAAAAATTTGTTAGAGCAAAGTAAATCCATAATTTGTTAAAGCAAATCCACAATTTGTCAAAGCAAATCAGTTTTTGAATGCACCGACACACAATTTGTTAGAGTAAAATAATATTAAATTATTTTCCTGATTAGATTTCAACCACTTATAATTTGACACGTGTCATTGTCAAATGTCGTTATCGACATAATAAATTATTATACAAAATTTTCGATAAGATTTTTTACAAATAAAAATATGACACGTGTCATTGCCACATGTCCAAATATTTTATTGGCAACATAATTATAACAAGATTTCCGGTAAGATTTTTGGCCAATGACGATGTAACACGTGCCGCTCCCAGATAACATTATTGACAAAATAATTAGACCAGATTTCTGGTAAAATTTTGGTCTAATGATGATGCGACACGTGTCTTCATATTCAAATATTAGATTATCTACATTTGGCTATAAAATGTTCATCGATCACTCATTCTATACTCACACCAATCCGAGCAAATAACACATCTCTCTAAATACTTCTCAAGCATTCAAAGACATCACTTTGATGAATCCTTTCAGCTTCAACAATTTTTTCAGGCGGAGGCAATAATAAGAACAAGAGGATGATGATATGGAACAAACCTCCGTGAATCAGGTGGTAATGAAGGAGGTACAACATGACGATGAACCACATCGTCACGGTTCACGTCGTGGTTGAAAACCGAATCAACCAAGACAGAGGGAGGCGAGGGGACAAAATCTCATGGAAGATTACTTCGTCGAGTGCCGTACCTTTAACGTACAAGAATTTCGTCGAAGGTACCGAATGAGTAGAGACATATTCAACCACTATCATGATAGATCTCTGCAACCACGACCAATATTGACATCAAAGAGTAGATGCCACTAGAATGCTAGGGTTTTTACCCCAACAAAAGATGACCGGTGCTCTACGAATGATGGCATACGGCGCAACCGCAGATTAATGTACAGAAATTACAAGGATGGAAGAATCTACTACACTAGAATGTATGAAGGAGTTTTGCCGCCAAGATACATCCGCACTTTAGGGATTTATTTGAAATTTTAAGGGTTTATTGTACAAATATTTAATTTATTCCCGTTAAAAAAAATAACCGTTATATTTGAATCTAGACCGTTGGATCAAATTTCAGATTCAAAATCAAATGCCCAGATTCACTTGATCGTTGCAAGGTAAAAATCCTAACGAAGCTGCCACGTGTCGCTCTCTCATTTGCTTGTTAAAATTGTTTTTTTAACTTTTACGCGCCGAACAGAAGAAAAAAATCGAAGCCTGATGTCATTCACGTGCAGTGGGCTCCACTAGACGCTGTAGCAAATGGCCGAGCATAATTTGCTCGAGCAAATGCTGGTTGTCGGATGTGCTCGAGCTTTTCCCCGACCGGTCTCACCACTGCGTCTCTCCCCCGGTTTTGCTCGAGCTTTTCCCGGTCGGCCCCACGCCTTGCTCGAGCAAAACGCCGGTGTGGATGCTCTGATATGACTTAGTATCAGCTAGTACTTCTGTACTAGAGTCTAGAGGTATTGCTTGCTGCAGGAGAAAGCAACCAACAGTAAAGCCCCAAAACAAATATCATATAAAGAGCCCATAACAAGCCCACACAATATGTTTCAGCTGATAATCCAATGAGGATCTACAACATGAAGTAAGAGAGGAAGGACCTTGTCAACATTGAAACAATTTCATCAACACAAAAAAGAAAGCCAATTGATTCTCTGTGTCGGCAAACAAATCATTTGAGAAGAGTTCTAGTTAGATGTTCCCTTGCTGTAGCCCATGCTTGTGTTATTGTCTGCAGTGAGAGAAAAAAAAGGTTAGCTAAATACTCGAAAAAGAAAAGTTTAAAATTAGTGTAGCAGGTAGCCTAGCTGTGGTTTGTATACCAGTTCGTAAGTTTAAGGTGTTAGTGAGGTCAGAGCCACTTGGAGATCTGAAATCAAGTGTACATCAAGATTTTATGGAATCAGATAGCAGCCATCAACAAATTAAGGCCAGTTTGAAAGTGCTTTGGCAAGAGGTGCTTTGGCTCAACAGTTCTTTTACTGGGCAAGCTTCTTTTAGAAGCACACAAGTGCTTCCGGTAATGCACTTGAGGCACTTTTTGAGGAAGCAAAGTGGGAGCACAGGAATGTGCTTTTATAACCCAGAAACTTATATGCCACCAGAAGCACTTTGTAGCATCTGAAAGCACGTTTAACACTTCTAAAAGCACTGTCTAACAAGTCCCTATTTTATTAGTTTTAACTGAAGGCCCATGACAAAGAAAATTTGCATTACCTGCTCGGACAATGGTGCATCAGCATCCATTGTATGAGTTGCCACCTTTCCTGCGATAACGGTCGGATCTGTTTCAAGTATCATCCTGCCATTTAAGTTGATTACAAAAGATGTATTATCAAAACCATGTTGACAAAATTAAGACCAAGAACAATCTAAGCCAACTTGATAAGTGATTTTGACATACTCATCACTGGAAGAGTGTAACAAGTTAATACATATTAATAGATGGGTAAAGAAATAGACACACCCTCCATCAACAATTTCATCAAAGCATAGAAGAATGAGATCCAGGTTCTCCAGTGCCTCCCTTTTGTCGACGTTGTTCCTGCGAGTAAGACAGGTATGAGTACACAGCAAATGTTTGAAAATATGTAATCACCGAAAGTAAAAGAGAACTACAGGCACAAGTTATGATCAAGTGTACCTCAGGAGAAGGGCAACCGCATCAAAGAATCCCTGAAGTACAGTGGCCAAAATGAGTTCGTTTTCATCGTCACCTCCAGTCACAAAGAAGTGAAGGTCCTGCACAAACTTGTATATAATGACGTTGCTCTCAAACATCATTATCTCTGCTGCAATATGATACAACAGCAAATTAGGGAGACTGCATATATACTGATGTACTAATTCAATGAAAACTTTATTGATATGTCATTGCATACATTCTATCCTTGCATTGGTCTTTCGAGTCTTGGTGAAGATGAATTTTTCGAAAGCTAGCTTTGCACTGTTTGTTGGCCAATCATCTGAGTAATACTTGACTGCCACACGCTTCCCTTCCGAGTCCAACAGAAGAATATTCTTCACAGATGGGCATGAACCCTAGATGAAACAAAAAAATAAATAAAAAGTGGATCAGATTTCAACTCCTGTATAGCGTAAGTTTTATCATAGGTTCTTATCAGAACTAACTTGTATCGATCAATGCGCATAACAAACTGTATATCCTAACTAACTAATCAGCTCGAGGATCCCAGCCGATAAACTCATCTGAGTAACTTACAAATGGGGATCTTTACCCTTCTCTTAACCATTTAGCTACCTGACCTTTATCCAATCTTTAACAACATCACTGTACCATTTAGATCTCAAATATAACACAATTATTCGCAAACCCAATTTCTGAATACTTACTATATAACAAGGTGCCCAACTAATTCTAAATCGATTAACACCCAATAAATCCAGTAAAATAGTCCTCAAATCTATAAACTAATCACATGCCAACCCTTTTGTACAATTTAGATAAGTAGATTAGGGAAGCACGGAGATCTATAACACCATTGTGAAATACAAGTCATCACAAAGTTACATAATTCTCGATTCAAATGGATAAGGGGGGCGCATTTCATTTCACATTTTTCACGGATCTTGTTAAACAATAACTTGGTAGACCCAGAAACCGATTCTCAGAGAAAACTGGAAACATGTGAAATGAAAGACTTACACGAGGGCCGAAGAGACTCCCCATTTTCGATGTAATGCGGATGAGAAAAACACAAGAAAGCTTGAGCTTAAAAAAACAGCTTTTTGGTTTGAAGGTGTTTCTCTTCCGCTGTCGGAGGTATTGTGCCAGTTTGACATTGCTTTTAACTCTAAAAGCGCTGCTAAAATGTTAAAAAGTACTTTATTTTAATGTACATAACACTATTTTAAAAGTACTTTGAGAAAATATAGGAAAGACACTGTTTTATAAATATTTTGAGAAAATATAGGAAAGTACTTGATAACTATTTTTGTGGTTTTTCACGAAGCACTTGGGATGTGCTTTCAAGAGGAAGTGCTGCCTGATGAAAACACGCACACTTGGTTTTTTAATGAATTTCGTCATTTTTTCGATTATATCCTTGTGAGTTTAATAAAATACCCCATATGTCTATATCTCTTTTTCACCCACCCCAAGCGCGCGAAGTAGGTTGTTTCTTTCACTCATCTTCACTTTCAGTGCGCGAAGACTCGTGCCTCCCTCAAAATTTTCAATTTTCCCAAAGTAGATTGTGCTCTCATCCTCATTTACTGCAACTACATCTATAAAAAGCCTGCAAGATTACCCATGAAATCGTTCCAGAGGAAAAAACTTCAGTTTTCTCATATTCTCTTTTGGATATAAGGTGAGTTCAATCGATTGTTTAAAAGCTTATTAGAGATTGTATTTGAAGTTATTCAATCATGTTCAACACTCTGTTCAATCGAATTAGGTTCTTTCGTATTTGGTTGTTGGTAAAGGCCTTAATTTGCCTTTTTTAGTTAGCTTTGCTCTCATCTTTAGTTAAGCTACTGGCAAGATTCCAGTCGAGCTCGGCGACAAAGCTTGTGTATATTAATCTCGAGACAATTAACCTGACAGGAGGTATCCCAGCTTCAATTGAAAATCTTTTGTCACTCAAAGTACTTGGCTTTGGAGAAAATAATTTGGTGGGCGAACTTCCAGAAGAAATCAGCGAATTAAGAAACCTGCTGCGTATTGGACTTGATCCTAATACTCTCTTTGGTACGTTATCCCCCTCCTTGTTTAACATATAATCCATGCAAGTCTTCTCAGCTAATAGCTTCAAAGGAAATATTCCATATCTAAACAATGAATTTTGAACTCTTACTTGGATATTATGGAATATTGTGCTGATTGGGTTTGTGAATATGATTGGTTATGATAACCATATGTGAATGCATCTTCTTAAATTTGTGTGTTAGTTTGCTTATCGGTGTTGTCAAGCTATACAAATTAATATATGTTTGACTTTTGGATTACAGAAAAATGTCTAATGAGGGTGTTAACACATCACCGGATACACCTTTGGAAGTAAATGCGAAACAAGGGAAGGTAAATTGGATATTAAAGCTGTTGATATATTTGTTAAGATTTGTGTTGAAGAGACAATGGCCAAACATACAACGGGTTCTCATTTATCTAAGCAAGGATGAAAAAATGCTGTGAGCAAGTTTAATAACCGACTTCAATGGAATTACACATATAAGCAACTCAAGAACAAATGGACGACACTTAATAAAGATTGGGAGGTTTGGATAGGTTTTATTTCAAGAGAGACCGGCTATCAACCAAACTATCATTGCTAGCGACGAATGGTGGGACAAAAAGATTGAGGTGAATGTGCTATCTTTTATCAGTTTGATTAGTTTCTTAGATTACACGTTTGACTTATAATCACTAGCTCATATTTCTTTTATATAATCATATTTGCAATACCATTGATACGAACAAGAAGGTTACATGGATTAGACATAGATTTGATATACTGTGTCCTTGTATTCATATGTTATTCATCATAACTCATCGATCAATTAGTCTTAAAAAACTGATTTCAACTTTACATTTACTTCACCGACCCAGTGTATCTTGGAGAATAGTTGGAATTATGTATGCCTAAAGTTGAAATCAACTTTACATTACTTCACCAACCCAATGCAATCAACTTAGAGAAAAATGTATACAGGCTTTTACAATTTTCCCAATGCCTATACCACATAAACTAAAGATACTAACTGTAAACAACTACATTGATAACAATTTAAACATCCCATTGTTCCACACAAACAAACATATCTATATGCACGTGGTTTTGAGTTCACCAGTTTGACAAAAAAGGAGCGGACGATTAATAGCAATTGGTTAAAAGAGCCAGCAACTACACAGTTTATAAGCATATAGCAGAAAATAAGGAAAACTTAAAGATTGAACATAGTTTACACAACTACGGTGTTTCAATACCACCTTATTTCTTCTTTGTGAATTCTTGCGTAATTGTCTATCTTCTCGTTTTGAGTTTTGAGCTTCTTCTCTTCTTAGTTTCAACTGTTTGAGCATTCCTACAATAAATGTATCGAGTTTTATCTCAATCTGATTGGTTCATTAGGGAAACAACTTATGTGACTCTTTTCTTTGGGTGTGCTTATTCACCAATATATATTGAACTTCTCTCATTATGGTGATGATAATATTGTAGGAGAAAACTGTTGTCAAACAATTCAGGTTCAGTGGCTTGAGAAATGCTGATCAACTAGATATCTTATTTAAAGATAATATTGTTACAGGTCAAAATGCGTGGGCACCTTCACAAGGATTTAGATTAAATGATGTTGAAGATACTCCAATTTATGGAGATGAAAATGTCAATAACATGATTGATGATGATATGGAGGATGATGAAGATAATATTGGAGTCAACAATATGGCAGAAAGAGGTGTAAATGGCACTCCCCATAATCAAGATGCTACGCAAGGTAAAAAGAAGGCTAAAATGGTAGTTACCAAGAAAGTTGGAGTTGGAGTCATAGTGGGTAATCAGTTACAAGCTATTTTGGGTGCAGTGAAAGATCGAGGTAGCATTGCTATCTTAGATAAGCCTGACCGTAGCATAGAAGAGGTGATGAAAATTGTTGACGATATCCTTGAAATTACTGATGATGATGACCTCTACATGAAAGCTACTGAAGTTCTAACTGATAGGAAAAGCAAAGATATGTTTGTTACATTAAAACAAACCAGAAAGCAAATCATGTACATATGGAACAAGAAGATTTGAGTCTCAAAAACCTGTTTTAACTTATGTTGTGTTGTTTTTCAATTAGTAAAATGGCACTCATATGCTATATGTATTAAATCTATGTTAGTACTATGTTATTAAGGTATGTATTTGGTTTTGAACTTATATATGTATTTGATTATTTGGTTAAATGTGTTTATAGTGAAAATTTTTAAAACTTTGAAGGGCCTGCCTGTTGTTTTAGATACAAAGGATGGAGGTTGAGGGGATGAACCAGACTCCCTGTTTTTTTTTTGGCATGAAGACTCTCTGCTTCTACTAGGGTGGTCTAAGAATTGTCAGATCAGTCCCATATTATTTAGATGGAAGCAGCTATCTTATTTTGGTCATTTTCTCCTAGGAAATTGTACTCTTAATTTGATATTTACATAGGTAGTAGCTAGCTGATGTGTTGTACCATATATGTGTGAAAGGTTGTATGTCCTCTTTTTCGATCAAAAAGAAAAAGAAAAAGAAAAAGTATGAGTTGTTAAATAGGTTCCACTTCTTTGTAGAGGATATATATATATATATATATATAACACACAAACAAACACCGTCCAACTAGTAAGAAGTTTGTTATGTTTACCAAGTTCTTAGTAAAATCCTATGAACTTGGGAGTTGTTAGTCTCAGAAATACGTTCCACTACTCTTGCTTAATTAGTTACTGAACCCTTTATTTATATAGGACTCTTCTCCAATCAAAGCACATTCGATCTCTTACCCATTCACAAAAACTCATTGACTACCTGACTTCGGTATCTAGCCAGTATTTTTTTCCCTTGTTTTCTCTTTCCATTGTATGGTGCTTGCATAAAGCTAATCATGTATCATTTTTTATTTTTGGTTGTTTTGACAGACATGAGTTCAAGTAATAATGATAGTGATGATTCTGAAGCTGTAGTTGAGCGTGAAGCTAATTTTATGACTTTGGTAGCTCTAGGAACTGTGGTAAGTACATCTCAGTGGCTTAAATACATTGATAAAGAACCATGTAGAACATCTCATCAAACCGGATACAAGTGGATAAATGAAGTTTTGAATGGTCATCACAAAAGATGTTATGAACAATTTCGAATGAAGAAACATGTGTTTATGGAACTACTTGAGACACTTAAGGCTACATATGGATTGAAAGAAGGAAAAGATGTAGCCCTTGTTGAGGCATTGCCAATGTTTCTTTACATATTGGGACATGCAGAGGGTAATATGATGACTCAAGAGAGATTTCAACACTCGGGAGAGACTGTGTCTAGGTGGTTTGGCTTAGTATTAGATGTTGTATATCGCATGGCAGAGGATATCATTCGTCCAACTGATCCACATTTTAGGAGAGTTCCAGACAAGATAAAAAATAGTGATCGATATTGGCCATATTTTAAAGATTGCAATGGAGCAATTGATGGTACACATATCAAAGTTGTTGTGCCTAAAGAAAAACAAGTACCTTATTTTGGTAGGAAAGGTATCACTACTCAAAATGTCATGGCTGTATGTGATTTTAATATATGTTTTACATTTGTATGGGCCGAATGGGAGGGTGCTGCACATGATGCACGTATTTTCTCGGAGGCATCAAGCCGACCAAAATTGAAATTTCCTCGTCCACCTACAGGTTAGTAAACTTATTTAGTTAAAGGCTATTTGATTCTTTATTTATTGATTACATAAATTTCCTACTTATGCAGGAGGCTATTTTTTTTTTGGTATAGGAAAATATTATTTAGTCAATGTTGGTTATCCACAAATAAAAGGATATCTAGAACTGTACAGAGGTGAACGATATCATTTGCTTCAGTTTCAACAAGGTCCTCGAGCAAGTGGGAAACGAGAATTTTTTAATAAGAGACATTCTTCCCTAAGATGCACAATTGAAAGAACAATTGGGGCTTGGAAAAATTGGTGGACAATGATAGAACATATGCATAGCTTTCCTTCGGAGAAGCAAATACAAATTGTTGTTGCTTCAATGGCTATTCACAACTTTATACGGCTTCATTCAACGACTGATCCAGAGTTTCAACCTTATGATGATGATGAGGATATGCTTCCTCAAGCATGTCAAGGAGAGATTAGAAGAGAAGACGTCTTCGGTTCACACAGCTCACAACATGAAATGGATGACGTACGTGAAAACATTGCTAATCTTCTTTCTCCTCCGACCGTTGAAATTGTTCTTTTGGCCTTACATTATATTTTTGATCTTTTATTTTATTTTGATTATTTCATAAATGTTGTTTTAAGTATAAATGATGTATGAAAAGACCATCATATGGTCTATTATTATTACATCTATTTTACAAAATAAATATAAAAATAAAAGCACTTTGATTTTAAGAGCCAAACGCTTGATATAAAATTGAAAGCACTTTTATTATGATCCGAAGCGCTTTTCATTGATATGTCAAACACCAAACTGTTTTTCATTAGAAGTACTATTTTCTGAAGTACTACAACTAATAAGTACTACAAATAAAAAGCGCTTCTTAGAAGCAATGACAAACATCCCTATTATTCTTTTGGCTTAATTGCCATTTTGTTACTCTAAAAATCATCTTGATGTTATGTGACAACCCGAACCGAAAAATGGTATGTTTATCGGCTTGATTTTCGAGTTTCGTGATTAGTTGCGATTTTGTCGTAATTTGGTTAATATGGCGGGCTTGTTAACGACTAAATTATCGGGCAATAATTTGATTTGAGTTCCTTCATGGAAGTTGTAGAGAATTTAATTTTGATCTCGTGGGAATTTCCGGAGGATTATTTCGAGTTACGTGTAATAAGGTATGAATATTTTTGGCTGTTGGATTTAGTCGTGTTTATCCGATTGGTTTCGATCCGTTTTCGACTGTTGATCGTTTTTATCAGATAAGGTTGTGTTGAATTGAGCCGTTGACTTTTTATCGGATTTATCGAAGTTGGTTGACTTCAGGTGGAAATTGAAGAATTTGTCGAGATAAGTTCGTAGACACGAGAATCGTTGAAAACAGAGTTACGATGCAAAAGTTACGTTCGATCAAAATTTGTCGTAAAATAAATACGGAAGTTATCAAAAATGGAAAGTATAAATAGTGGGTTTCCTTTTTAGGTAAGTCAGACTTGGAATTTTGGGAGTTGACCGAGTCAACTCGGGTGAGTTGACTAACCCATGTTCACTATTTCAGGCCAAGTTTTGTTTGCCTTCTATGTGCCTTATTCTGGTGTCTTTTGGCCGTGGTGTCTTCATAAAAGTTATTGGGCTTGATCTCCTCTTTCTTTTGATAGATCATTTGTTCAATTTGTTGCCGGATGAAGAAGTTACGACGATTTGAAATTGGTGGATTTTCTGGCGAAATCGTCGGCGGTGGCGGCCGAGATGGAGGTCGACTTGTTAGGGGTTTTATAGCCCTTGGGAGAGGAAAATTTTAGAAGTGGTCTTGTACCTTGCCGTGGCCGGTGGTGGCCGTTCGGAGTGCATGAATTCCGGCGAGGGTTTTCTACTTCAAGGTGAGATTTGGACCTTTTCCGGTCAAAATTGGGCTTAACTTTGAACTACAAAATTTTTGGAAATGTCGAGATCTTCAAATGCATGTGTAAGTTGAAATTTTCTGGGCCGATGAGATTTTTCGACGGCGGCGGCTCGGCGCCGCCGTGTGCGGCGGTTTTCCGGCCGAGGTGATTTTCGACAAGTTTTATGTCGTTTTGCTCGGAATCGCGCACCGATCGCAGTGGTGATGTTTATATTTTGAATTGAGCATCAGAATTTTTGGCAAGATTTTATAGTGTGTTTATTGGATTTTTGACGATTTCGTCGATATTAAGTTATATGTTTTCGGGAATGGTTGATTCTCAAGATGTGGTTCAGGGTTTTGAATTGTGATTTTGAACAGTGGTATTTATGATTATTCATAGGATCGTGATCGTCCGTTTGGCGAGAGATTTTCCGCCGGATCACAGGATTAACGCGTTTTGCGTTGTGCTTATCTGTGAGTGGATATTTATTTACACTGTCGTAGCGAGTTCTTGGTTTCAGTATTTATTTCCAGTACAGTATTGAGATTATTTATTGTTTTGGAGGTATTGTTTTATGTTTTATTGGTGATGGCATTTACTTAGCATCGATGCATTGACTACTAGGCTGATCACCGGTAGTCTAGTTCCAGGCTAGAGAGATTCGCCTGATGTGCCCACTAGGCTTGAGAGATTCACCTAGTCTATCACCGTCGAGCTTGAGAGATTCGCCCGACACCTCCATTTATTTTAAGAACTCGCATTATTTTTATGTTATGTAAATGGTGAAAGGCATATGTTTATTTTCGTCCACTCACTCTAACGATTTTATTTGCTTTTCCCCTGGGCTTTTCGGTTTTCGTGCCCCGTTTGCAGTTCGGATTCTGGTGTCGCACGTCGCAGTCAGAGGCTTAGTATTCGAGCTACTTTTCCTTTCCAGTAGGTTTCTTGTTTGGCCTACTGTTGTGTATTTATGTGTATATCCTAGAGGTCGCTCTGAATACTTTGATGTTTATATTTTCATATGATTTTCCCGGATTTCTGTAAAGATACAGTTTTACTTATTGATTTATATTATGATATGATTTTGAGAAATCCAGATGGGATTGGAGCCCACGGTTTGGCTTTTGTGGCATAGGATGAAGTGTATTTTCGGGTGCAGGTTAATGGTAACTTCGTGATATAGTGAAACTCTGCCGAAATTTCTATGGTTTTTGAAAGTTCGTGTTTTTAGAAGGGGTTTGATTCCGGTTTATGAAACTAAATCGGGGTTGAGTTCTTTCATATTAATTTGCTACCCTAAAAATTTTTCTTGCCAATTTGTTATCCTAGAATTTATAAATTGCCAATTTACTACCTTATTGTCTAATTATTTACATTTTGTATAATTTGTTATCATATTATAAACATTTGAAAGCACTTTGATACTCTAAATCCTCTACTTTATGGATTTAAATGAAAGAAACATGAAAAATTATAGGAAAAATTTAAACCTAGGGTTGCAAATTGGCAAGAAAAATTATAGGGTAGCAAATTGGCTAGTTTTCAAAACCTAGGGTAGTAAATTGGCAAAGAAAATTTCTAGGATAGCAAATTGACACAAAAATTATTCGTAGGATAGAAAATTGGCAATTATGCCTATTCTTTTAAGGACATAGAAGGATATTTACGGTATTTTCTAAGCGAAGCTAAACATACGATGCGGTTTTGTTTGTTTTTAGGAGTTTGGACATGAAGTTTTCATGCCTATTCCTTGTTCTACTTGTGTAGAGTTTTGTATGTTACTTAAACTTAATGTAATGGTGATAGATCATAGATCTGATCCTCTCTGGTGTGACGACCCGAACCAGAATCAGTTGTGTGTTTGGGCACGATTCTCGAGATTTGGTTATAGTCGCAGTTTTACGATATTGTGTAGTTTGCCGATTTGGTTCGCGACTATGTTTTCAGTCGAGAATTTGAGTTGAGTGTCTTCACGGAAGTTGTAGAGTACGTGATTTCGAGTTCGTGGGCGGTTTCGGAAGATTTTTCCGATAATCGAGGAATATTTTATGATTATTTGAAGTTTCAGGTTCCGACGAGTTTATCCGATTGTTTCGAGTTTATCCGAATTGTGATGGTTATCCATTTCGAATCGTCGTTTGACCCGAGGGACGAGTATAAATATCGAAAAGTCGAAAAATAGTCGTGAATTGTCGGAAACTTCATTGTGAACTTTGACCAAGCTTTGACTTTTGGTTGACTTTCCTATTTTGGAAAGTGGAAGAGCTGCCGAGAAGGGGAGGTTTCCCGAACGGGAAAGTGAACTCCGGCGACCGGATTCCGGCAACGATTCACCTCGGGACAGGTACGGTTTGATTCCTCTTGTGATTTCGAGTGTGTATGGCTTGGGTTTGAATGGTTTTAGACCCGTTTTGGTGGAGGCCGATTAGGGCCGAGTTTGATGAGTTTGCCGTCGACGGTGGTGGTAGCTCCGACGAGATTTGGAGGTGGGGATTAGGGGAATTCGACTCCCCTCATCTCTCTGAGTCTCATGGTATGAGTATTTGGGGTTGAGGATGAGTTTTGGGGGTGACCCGAATTGGTCACCGGATTATGTTCACCGATCGGATTTTGGACAAATTGGAGAGGTTGTGTTTGAAATTGGCCTTCGGGGTAGAAGGGAAACATGTTCGCCTTGATGAGACCTAGAGGACTGGAGAGTTTGGCCGTGGGATTCCTCCGTTGACGGCGCGCCGCCGCCGGCGGCGGCGGTCAACGGCGGTCAACGGTGGTCAGAAGTCAACTTTTCAGATTTCGACGTTTTTAATGTCATTTTTCTCGTAATCATGCCCTGATTATCGTACGGAGGTTTTCGGGTTAATTTGGTTAGCCGATTTTCAGTCGAGATTTCGAGTGGGGATTTCGGGATTTCCGTAATTCATTTTGCACCGCATTTTGTATTTTCGGGAACGGTTGGTTTCCGTGCATCCGTTCAGTGTTGTGGATTACAATTTTGATCAGTTATGTTTATATATATTCAGGAGATCGAGATCGAGATTTGGATCGTGATCGTGTTTCGGGCGAGGGTACTTCCGCCGGACCACGTGTTTAGCGCGAGTTGCGCTAGCTGATCTGTGAGTGGACAATTTCTTTTCACGGAAACGATTGCGAGTCTTTTATATGATATATGAACTTGAACATGCGTATGAGTTTTCGGATTAAATGAGCATGTGTTTTACGATTATACGATTATATTTTTACGGATATACGTATACGAGTATACATACATAAATATGCTGTTTCATGCATTTGCATCGAAATGTTTATGATTTGGTTTACACAGAGTACAGTCTTGGTTATGTTGTTGTTGTATCGATACACCTTGCCTCGTCGGCTGATCCCCGACGGAGGGCCGCCTGGAGGGGCGATTCCCCAACCAGACCGGTGAGGGGCGTATTCCCCGGAACCGAGGCCATTTCTGGCTTAGAATCACGTGGAAGTCAGAGAGACTCCGTGGTTCAGACTGTACTAGCACGGAGGAGTCCATGAGTGACCCCGTGAGATTTTACTTGCATGCTCAGTACACTGGAGGAGTGTGAGTTTTACCTCGTGTACCATGTTATGTTTTTATTTACCTGGACTCGCATATGTTTTTATAACATATATACTCGGTGAAAGACATTTATTTTCGTCCACTCACTCTAACGTGTTTATTGTCTTTCCCCTGGGCTTTTCGGTTTCCGTGCCCAGTTTGCAGTTCAGGTTTGGTGTTTTCACGTCGCGGTTTGGAGGCTAGTGATCAGAGTCACCTGTGTTTTCCAGTAGGTTTCAGTTTCACCTACTGATGTACATGTTGTATATATTTTATATTAGAGGTCGCTCTGATACGTTCTGATACTTGTTTATACGGATTTTCTCGGATATACATATATATGGTACAGTATGTTTACTGTTTGTTGATTATATTGATGTTGAGAAATCCGGATGGGATTGGTGCCCACGGTTTGCTTTTTGTGGCATAGGATGAAGTGTATTTTCCGCGTGCAGGTTAAGGTAATTCCACGCTAGTAACGAAACTCTGCCCAAATTTCGGAAAATTTTTGTTGGTTCGTATTTTTCGAAGGGGTTCGACTCCGGTTTAGATAGTTAAATCGGGGTTGGGTCCTTTCAACTTGGTATCAGAGCATTAGGTTGTCAGATTCTGTAGACTCTTGTAGTTGTGACGCTTTGGGTATTTGAGTTGATACAGCATGACTGGAGTGATGACCCGACTGGCCAGCGGTACTCATCAATACTTCGGGTGTTGTATGTTCGCAAATATCTGCGGTTTCATGATTACGTTCTTTCTGCTTGTGCCTAATGCTTGTCTTGTATCAGTAGGATGCCTCCTCGACGTGGTCCCCGTGTTGATCGGGATGATGATCCTGATGAGGATCGCCGAACGCGCGACTTGCTTATGCGAGTGCTGCGTTTGGAGGAGCGTTTTGACCCTGTGGTCAAGGCTCGTACTGCGGGTGCTACTGTGTTTTCGGGTTCAGTTGATCCAGAGATATGCGAGGCATGGTTGGTTCAGATTGAGCGTGTTTGTGAGCGTCTGCAGTTTACACCTGAGCAGATGTCAGTAGCCGCAGTTGGTTTACTTGAGGGTGATGCATACTTTTGGTGGGTCAGTACTGACAGAGTTCCTGTGGATACTCCGTGGACATTGTTTCGTGATCTGTTTATGCGGAGGTACTTCAATCAGGCTACCCAGCAGCGCAAGTACGAGGAGTTTACGAACTTGAGGCAGGGCAGTTTGTCTGTACTTGAGTATCGGGATCGATTTACCCGTTTGTCTCGTTTTGCGCGGGATATGGTGGCTACTGAGGAAGCCAAGTGTCGTAGATTTGAGCTGGGGTTGAATCTGAGCATCAAGGCGACGCTGACTACGATGCCTCGGAACAACTTTGATGAGTTTGTCAGTGCAGCTCTCCGAGGCGAGGATATTGAGCAGGAGAGACAGCAGAGGTATCAGCCGAGGCGATTCGAGGAAGGTGGACCGAGTCAGGGGCCTTCGAAGAGGCAGAGTTCTGATACTTCCGGTTCAGCTTCATCTTCAGGCGGTGGATCATATCGACCACCAGCTAGTACATCGAGACGGAGACCGTTTTGGAGGAGAGACAGACCACAGCGACCGCAGGCTAGTGCAGGTTCTAGCGGTTCTAGTTATCCTCGGCGTACTGGTGGCACATTTGCTGTACCAAGGGAGTACCCGTTGTGTAGTCTCTGCAGTCGACATCATGTGGGTCCCTGTCAGCGAGGTCCTGTTACTTGTTTCCGCTGTGGTCAGGTGGGTCACTATGCGAAGGAGTGTCCCCAGTTGTATGATGCTGGTGATCAGGCAGCTCAGGGTTCCGGAGGAGAGCGAGGTGCCACTTCGGGAGCGCGACCAGCCCAGTTTGCAGGCCAGGGCAGGCAACGGGGTCAGGCTCAGCGAGGACGACCGGCCGGACAGGCGAGGGTTCATGCTATGACTCTACGTGAGGGCAGAGCATCACCGGAGGTCGTTATCGGTACGTTACATGTTTTTGGTATTCCTGTAGTTGCATTGCTAGATCCAGGTGCCACACATTCATTTATATCATTTAGACTGTCATCATTGGCTACGGTACCTGCATCTCCACTTCCGGGGTTGTGGAGAGTGCTGTATCCGTCAGGAGAGGTTGTGAGCATCGGTTGGGTTTACCGAGATTGTGAGGTGTTTATTGATGGCCATGGTTTAGCCGCTGATCTGTTGTTGCTTGATATTGTGGATTTCGATCTGATATTGGGCATGGACTTTTTGGAGTCGCACTGGGCTATGTTTGATTGCCACAGGAAGGAGGTCGCGTTTCGACGACCAGGGTTACCCGAGATACTGTTTCGCGGCGAGAAGAACACTTCCCTACCGTGTTTGATTTCCGCGATGAGGGCGGATCGGCTGATGAAGAAGGGTTGTGTTGCTTACTTAGCCCATGTTGTGGACACTACAGCTGCAGTGCCAGAGCTTGGTAGTATTGAGGTTGTGTCTGAGTTTCCGGATGTGTTTCCAGCGGAGTTACCTGGTATACCCCCGGTGCGGGAGATTGATTTTACTATTGAGTTGTTGCCGGGTACTGGACCGATTTCCCAGACACCGTACCGGATGGCGCCTGCAGAGTTGAAGGAGTTGCAGATTCAGCTTCAGGAGTTGTTAGAGAAGGGATTCATTCGACCGAGTGTTTCTCCGTGGGGTGCTCCAGTGTTATTTGTGCGGAAGAAGGACGGGTCTATGCGTTTGTGCATCGACTATCGGAAGCTGAATCAGATTACAGTGAGGAACAAGTATCCATTGCCTCGGATTGATGATTTGTTCGATCAGCTGAAGGGAGCGGCAGTCTTTTCGAAGATTGATCTTCGATCCGGATATCATCAGTTGAGGATCCGGGATTCAGATGTTGCCAGGACAGCGTTCAGGACGCGGTATGGGCACTATGAGTTTTTGGTTATGCCGTTTGGGTTGACCAACGCCCCCGCAGCTTTCATGGACTTGATGAATCGGGTGTTTCGACGGTTTCTGGACAAGTTCGTGATTGTATTCATTGATGATATTTTGATATACTCGAGGAGTGTGGGCCAGCACAGGAAGCACTTGCGAGCGGTGTTGCGGACTTTGCGGGACCATCAGCTGTTCGCGAAGTTTAGCAAGTGTGAGTTCTGGTTGGATAGTGTGAAGTTTCTGGGCCATGTGATTTCGGCCGAGGGAGTTAGTGTTGATCCTGACAAGATTGAGGCCGTGCTGAATTGGAGTCGACCCACTACTGTGCCGGAGATCCGGAGTTTCTTGGGGTTAGCAGGCTATTATCGACGGTTTGTACAGGATTTTTCACGGATAGCTACACCACTGACCAGATTGACGAAGAAGGGCGTCAAGTTTGAGTGGTCTGATGCGTGCGAGGAGAGTTATTTGCTCCTGAAGGAGAGATTGACTACCGCACCGGTTCTGACATTACCAGACGACAGTGGTGAGTATGTTGTGTACAGTGACGCGTCGAAGTTGGGCCTTGGCTGTGTGTTGATGCAGCATGGTAGAGTTGTGGCATATGGTTCCAGACAGCTGAAACCGCACGAGGTCAACTATCCGACGCATGATTTGGAGTTAGCCGCTATTGTGTTAGCGTTGAAGAGTTGGAGACATTACCTGTATGGTGCTCAGTGTAAGATTTTCACTGACCACAAGAGTCTCACTTACTTGCGGACACAGCCGGATCTAAACATGAGGCAGCGCCGATGGATGGAGTTGATCAACGATTACGAGTGCACTTTCGAGTACCATCCAGGGAAGGCCAATGTTGTGGCAGATGCACTTAGCCGGAAATCGGGAGCCTCATTGTTTCATATGTGTGTGGCCAGAGTATCGATGTTAGCCGAGTTACGGGCTACGGGTGCTGTGTTTGGTTATGATGATGATGGAGCCTTGTTGGCTAGTTTTCAGGTACGACCCGTATTGGTTGATCAGGTACGGGAGGCACAGGATTCAGATCCTTACTTGTTGAGCAAGAAGACCATGATTCAGAATGGTGTGCCTACAGAGTTCCGATTGAGCGACAACGGTACGTTGTTATTCAGAGGCAGATTATGTGTACCCAGGGACGAGGACTTGAAGAAGGAGATTCTGGACGAGGCCCACAGTTCAGCGTATGCGATGCATCCCGGAGGTACGAAGATGTTTCGTACACTTCGAGCGTACTATTGGTGGCGCAACATGAAGCGGGAGATTGCCACGTACGTGAGTCGGTGTTTGATTTGTCAGCAGGTGAAGGCGGAGAGGCAGAAACCTGCAGGGAAATTACAGCCACTTGAGATTCCAGTTTGGAAGTGGGAGCATATTACGATGGATTTCGTCTATCAGTTGCCGCGTACTTCGGCGGGCAACACTGGCATTTGGGTTATCGTTGATCGATTGACGAAATCTGCACATTTTCTTGCACTTCCAGGGAAGATTTCAGTGGGCAGATTGGCCAAGTTGTACTTATCAGAGATTGTTCGCTTGCACGGTGTGCCTGTATCCATTGTTTCTGACCGTGATAGTCAGTTCACTTCTGAGTTTTGGCAGGCTTTACAGCGAGCTTTGGGCACGAAGTTGCGATTTAGTACAGCTTTTCATCCTCAGACTGACGGGCAGTCCGAGAGGACCATTCAGACTCTTGAGGATATGCTAAGATCATGTGTGTTGCAGTTTCGTGGAAACTGGGATCAGCAGTTACACTTGATTGAGTTCGCCTACAACAACAGCTATCAGGCCAGTATTGAGATGGCACCGTACGAGGCTTTGTACGGGAAGCAGTGTCGCACTCCATTGTGTTGGAGTGAGGTGGGCGAGCGTTGGCTTATTGGTCCGGATTTGGTGAAAACTACGATGGAGGACATTCAGATTATTCGAGATCGACTGAAGATTGCCCAGGATCGGCAGAAGAGTTACGCGGATGTGAGGAGGAAGAGTTTAGAGTTCGAGGTTGGTGATTGGGTCTTCCTGAAACTATCTCCGTGGCGGGGAGTTGTGCGTTTCGGGAAGCGGGGCAAGCTTCGACCGCGGTATATTGGTCCGTATGAGATTACGGAGAGGGTTGGAGCTGTTGCTTACAGACTTGAGTTACCGACAGAGATGGCTCGTGTGCATGATGTCTTCCATGTTTCGATGTTGCGGAAGTACATCTCAGATCCTTCACATGTGATAGCCCCACAACAGTTGCCGATTAGAGAGGACTTATCGTATGTTGAGGAGCCAGTACAGATTCTCGATCGACGTGAGCAGGAGCTGAGGCACCGTGTGATTCCGCTGGTGAAGGTCTTGTGGCAGAACCACTCAGTTGAGGAGGCCACCTGGGAGACCGAGCAGCGTATGCGGGAGCAGTATCCTCATCTGTTCACATGACAGGTACGTAAATTTCGAGGTCGAAATTTCTTTAAGGGGGGTAGATTTGTGACGACCCGAACCAGAATCAGTTGTGTGTTTGGGCACGATTCTCGAGATTTGGTTATAGTCGCAGTTTTACGATATTGTGTAGTTTGCCGATTTGGTTCGCGACTATGTTTTCAGTCGAGAATTTGAGTTGAGTGTCTTCACGGAAGTTGTAGAGTACGTGATTTCGAGTTCGTGGGCGGTTTCGGAAGATTTTTCCGATAATCGAGGAATATTTTATGATTATTTGAAGTTTCAGGTTCCGACGAGTTTATCCGATTGTTTCGAGTTTATCCGAATTGTGATGGTTATCCATTTCGAATCGTCGTTTGACCCGAGGGACGAGTATAAATATCGAAAAGTCGAAAAATAGTCGTGAATTGTCGGAAACTTCATTGTGAACTTTGACCAAGCTTTGACTTTTGGTTGACTTTCCTATTTTGGAAAGTGGAAGAGCTGCCGAGAAGGGGAGGTTTCCCGAACGGGAAAGTGAACTCCGGCGACCGGATTCCGGCAACGATTCACCTCGGGACAGGTACGGTTTGATTCCTCTTGTGATTTCGAGTGTGTATGGCTTGGGTTTGAATGGTTTTAGACCCGTTTTGGTGGAGGCCGATTAGGGCCGAGTTTGATGAGTTTGCCGTCGACGGTGGTGGTAGCTCCGACGAGATTTGGAGGTGGGGATTAGGGGAATTCGACTCCCCTCATCTCTCTGAGTCTCATGGTATGAGTATTTGGGGTTGAGGATGAGTTTTGGGGGTGACCCGAATTGGTCACCGGATTATGTTCACCGATCGGATTTTGGACAAATTGGAGAGGTTGTGTTTGAAATTGGCCTTCGGGGTAGAAGGGAAACATGTTCGCCTTGATGAGACCTAGAGGACTGGAGAGTTTGGCCGTGGGATTCCTCCGTTGACGGCGCGCCGCCGCCGGCGGCGGCGGTCAACGGCGGTCAACGGTGGTCAGAAGTCAACTTTTCAGATTTCGACGTTTTTAATGTCATTTTTCTCGTAATCATGCCCTGATTATCGTACGGAGGTTTTCGGGTTAATTTGGTTAGCCGATTTTCAGTCGAGATTTCGAGTGGGGATTTCGGGATTTCCGTAATTCATTTTGCACCGCATTTTGTATTTTCGGGAACGGTTGGTTTCCGTGCATCCGTTCAGTGTTGTGGATTACAATTTTGATCAGTTATGTTTATATATATTCAGGAGATCGAGATCGAGATTTGGATCGTGATCGTGTTTCGGGCGAGGGTACTTCCGCCGGACCACGTGTTTAGCGCGAGTTGCGCTAGCTGATCTGTGAGTGGACAATTTCTTTTCACGGAAACGATTGCGAGTCTTTTATATGATATATGAACTTGAACATGCGTATGAGTTTTCGGATTAAATGAGCATGTGTTTTACGATTATACGATTATATTTTTACGGATATACGTATACGAGTATACATACATAAATATGCTGTTTCATGCATTTGCATCGAAATGTTTATGATTTGGTTTACACAGAGTACAGTCTTGGTTATGTTGTTGTTGTATCGATACACCTTGCCTCGTCGGCTGATCCCCGACGGAGGGCCGCCTGGAGGGGCGATTCCCCAACCAGACCGGTGAGGGGCGTATTCCCCGGAACCGAGGCCATTTCTGGCTTAGAATCACGTGGAAGTCAGAGAGACTCCGTGGTTCAGACTGTACTAGCACGGAGGAGTCCATGAGTGACCCCGTGAGATTTTACTTGCATGCTCAGTACACTGGAGGAGTGTGAGTTTTACCTCGTGTACCATGTTATGTTTTTATTTACCTGGACTCGCATATGTTTTTATAACATATATACTCGGTGAAAGACATTTATTTTCGTCCACTCACTCTAACGTGTTTATTGTCTTTCCCCTGGGCTTTTCGGTTTCCGTGCCCAGTTTGCAGTTCAGGTTTGGTGTTTTCACGTCGCGGTTTGGAGGCTAGTGATCAGAGTCACCTGTGTTTTCCAGTAGGTTTCAGTTTCACCTACTGATGTACATGTTGTATATATTTTATATTAGAGGTCGCTCTGATACGTTCTGATACTTGTTTATACGGATTTTCTCGGATATACATATATATGGTACAGTATGTTTACTGTTTGTTGATTATATTGATGTTGAGAAATCCGGATGGGATTGGTGCCCACGGTTTGCTTTTTGTGGCATAGGATGAAGTGTATTTTCCGCGTGCAGGTTAAGGTAATTCCACGCTAGTAACGAAACTCTGCCCAAATTTCGGAAAATTTTTGTTGGTTCGTATTTTTCGAAGGGGTTCGACTCCGGTTTAGATAGTTAAATCGGGGTTGGGTCCTTTCATCTGGTTTCAAAATGGTTTGATGAAACGAAGCTGAGTGTTTCCAAGTTCCAAGTACAACATACATTTGCAGCAGTGACAGACTCATAATTTTATTTAAGGGGAGGCGTAAAAATAATTCGTGTCAAGGAAAAGAGTTGTTTAGAGACAATTATTGTTCAACACAACTCTTAGATCATTCAATATCATAACAATTCTAATAAGTACTTATCAAAATTATAATCAAATTTTAGCAAAAAAAACTATTTCAATAAATACTTAACAGTTTATGTCATTTTGGTTTTTTCTTTCGCTATTATTTTTGTGTTTCTATCTCTTTTAAGAGCACTTGAGGAAAAATAGCTTGTGTTATTACTATATATTTTGGCTTTTCTAATCTTGTTTGAGGGGAATAAATTGATAGACTGGAAACTGTAACTCTTTCATTGATAGAATACCTTAAATATATGCTGATACAATCTGTTACAATCAATGTCCTGATATAACAAAGATTCTCTGAATCTATATCAAATCTAATATGTATCTAATTAGGACAAGACACAGGAAGTTAAGGAGAATAAATCTCCTTAAATACTCCCCCTTGTGTCGATGACCTAATGAATGATGAATAACTTGTTGTCTCACTAAAAACTTTGCTAAGCAAATAAAAACTTCATAGGTAAAACAAAAGCTTGGTTAAAGGGAAAAAGAGTATAATGCATCAACTACAAACGCTACTACATGTGTCGTAGACTCCTCCTGATGTCTATAAAAGTGTAACTCCTCTGACTATAAACTCAGTCATGGAATTCAGATAACCTGCGCATACCAATACGTCTCACATGTTTCACAAATGTAGATTTAGGTAGTGACTTGGTAAACAAGTCCGCAACATTATCTACCGAACCAACCATGGATATTCAACAACAGCTGTTGTTGCTGATTGAAGAAGAATTTTGGCGATATATGCTTTGTATTGTTACCCTTAATGTAACCCAACTTCATCTGTTCAATGCATGTTGCATTATCCTCATACATGCAAGTGGGAGCTGTCGTAGTAGATGGTAATCTACTAGACCCTCGAATTTGATGAATGACTGACCTAAGTCAGACACATTCCCTAACCGCTTCATGCAAAGCAATAATTTCTGAATGGTTCGAGGAAGTAGCAACAAGGGTTTGCTTAGTTGATCTCCAAGAAATTGTCGTGTTTCCCATGGTGAAAATATAATCGGTCTGTGAACGACCTTATTGTAGGTCAGAGAGGTACCCATCATTAGCAAATCCAACCAACACATCAACCGGTGTTTCAAAATAGGGGATTGCAGTAAAACTGCTCACAGCAGGGGAGGAGTTCGAAGGGTCGAAATCCTCACTCGACGGGTTGAATGAATGGTTCTATTCGATCCAGTGTACCAGTTTCTACGGGTCAAAAACTTTCCTCGATGGGTCGAAAGACTCCCTCGGGTTATCACAGTTTACTGCATTTGACGGGTTGAGAGACCTATTCGACGGGTTGAGCGCGGAAGAACTTGTATGCTGTGACTCAACCATCATTTTTCCGAGATTTTCCAATTTCTCTTTGTACTCTTTGTAAGGGAAGAATAAACCCAAGTCAATGGAACCCTTCAAGTATCTAAAGATTTGTTTTACTCTATTCCAATGATGTTGCATAGGCGCAGAGCTAAATCTAGCCAACAAGTTCACTGAGAAGGCAATATCTGGACGTGTGCACTGAGCTAGATACAACAAAGCTCCAATAACACTAAGATATGAAATTTCAGCTCCTAATATCTCCTCATCATCATCGACCGAATGAAATGGATCTTTCTTGGGGTCCAGACTGCGAACAACTATTGGCGTGCTAACATGGTGTGTTTTGTCCATGTTAAATCCCCCGAGCATCTTTTGGACATAAGCAGACTGGTGAATGAGAATTCCACCAACTCGATGTTCCAGCTCTAATCCGAGACAAAATCGAGTCCTACCAAGGTCTTTCATCTCAAATTCAGATTTCAAGTAGCCAACCGTCTCATTAATCTCATTAAGAGTTCCGATGATGTTCATATCATCTACATAGACAACTACTATGGCAAATCCTGAACTTGTCCTTTTAATGAACACACAAGGGCATAAATAATCATTCTTGTATCTTTCCCAATCAAGTAGTCACTAAGACGTGTGTACCACATCCTACCAGATTACATGAGCACTCCGTGGTTTAGAGTTACTTGATTTGGGCATAGCAATGCCATCCTGCATTTTCATGTATATCTCTAAATCAAGATCCTCATAGAGATATGAAGTAACCACATCCATAAGCTGCATGTTTAGTTTCTTGGACACTATCAAACTAATTAGGTAGCGGAAGGTGATGATGTCCATGACCGGAGAATACTTTTCCTCACAATCAATCCTAGGGCGTTGAGAGAAACCCTGTGTTACCAGTCTAGCTTTATAGTGCAAGACCTCATTCTTCTCATTACGCTTTCGAACAAAGATCCATTTATGTCCTAGCGGCTTAACATTCGGTGGGCATAACACTACCGGACCAAAAACCTACCTTTTATTTAGAGAGCCTAGTTCAGTCTGGATTGCAACTTTCCATTTCAGCCAATCTGCTATTTGTTGGAAATCCACCACAGAGCAAGGTTCTACTTCATCGTTGTCTATTATCTTCTGAGTGACGGAATAAGCAAATGCATCATCAACTAACATGGAAGATCTATCCATAAGAACGCGTGCATCATTTACTCTAAGTAAGATTTATTTGTTCTCTGACATCACAAGAAGTTTTGAGGTGTCCCCGAGACATGCTAATTGTGATTTAAGGACATAACTGTAGTTAGAGGCAATCTCATGTGAATGATTCACAATGTTGATGATGAATGGATCATTTGTGCCTTGGTGACCTGCCTTTTAACCGGCGACTCATTAATGGATTTTCTTGGTCTCTACCTCTTCTTGGTGGGAGCCGAGGCCGATGCAACACTGTCCGCATGGTAGGAGGAACATTTCCTTACCCGGTGTTGGTAATAACCAATCCTCTTTTCGGGATTTCTAACCTTGCAGAAACGTTTGCAGTAGGTATATCCGATCTCATCACTTTAGTGATATCAACAAAGGAGTCAGGCATTGAGTCTGCTACTTTCTGAAGATTGAGTATTCTTTGCACTTTTATCTCACTCTGAAATGCGTGGGGATCGTGATGAGGCATAATGGGATTAGACCACGTCAATTCCTGATGTTGGGCTGAAATAGTTACATTCCTTCCTCCCCCCAACGTCGGGAAGTATGTCCTCATCGAAGTGACAATATGCAAATCTTGCAGTAAAGAGATCTCCTGCCAAAGCTTCGATTAGCGGAATATCGTTGGAGCTTCATAGCCAAAATAAATGCCTAATCTTTGTTGATGACCCATTTTGGTGCATTGTGGAGGTCAATATGCACATATATTACACAACCAAAAATATGCAGATGTGAAATGTCAGCCTCGTATCCAATTACCAACTGGTGCGCACTGAATGGTTGGCGTCCTACAGGTCGAAAACGAAGAAACATTGTTGCGTGTAATACTGCATAACCCCACGCGGATACCGGTAAGTTTGTATGCATTACCAATGAGTGGGACACTAGCTGTAACCGCTTGATGTGAGCCTTTGCTAAACCGTTTTGAGAATGAACATGAGGAACGAGATGTTCAACTTCAATCCCAAGAAACATGGAGTAATCATCAAAATATTTTGATATAAACTCTCTTGCATTATCCAATCTAATAAACCTGATTGGATGATCCAGGTGGTGAGCCCAGAGCGTAATAATTTATGCCAGGAGTTTTGCAAATGCAACATTCCTTGTGAATAACAAAGAAATGTGTGACCATCGAGTTGATGCATCTACCAAAACCATGAAATATTTAAATGGTACGCATTCCAATTTGATAGGTCCACAAATATTACCTTGAATTCTTTGTAAGAATATAATATTTTCAGTATTGTCAACAACAAAAGAAAGACGTGCCCATAAATTTGCTAAAGAACAAGCTTTGAAAAATGAGTGATGTGCATCAGAGATTGCAACATATGAATTTGGTGTGATAACACACTGTGCCATAATGGTACTTTTCTAGGATTGTGTTTCACTCATCTTGGAGATCGAGTCAGGATTGAGAGGAGTAGTCTCATTCCCCCATCAAAATCGATGGTTTTAAGTATTCCTACATGCTTCTTTGCTCTGAAGAAGAGATGACCATGAGTATTTTTCAATATTTTGATCATCATATAACGACATGAATGTCAAAGCTTATAAGAATCTGAGTCACACGAAGTCGCGTGAGTCATGACATTGGATTCAATGATCCGAATCGTAGTTATGTATATACCACTACGAATAGCCAGAAACTTCTCTAGGATGCATTTGCGACCGCATTCAATAGAGGTAATACACAATAATCATTCTCACAATATGCTTCCAAGTGGAGACCGTTGGCGCGAATATCTTTGAAACTTAGCAAAGTTCGATTGACCTTTGGTGCGTATAAAGTATCAGTGATTAATATTCTTGTACCATGAGGTAGCAGAAATTATGCTGAACTAAGTCCTGTAATAACCTACGATGCACCTATCATGGTAGTCATTGAGGAGTTGTATGGGAAAAGATCCACAAACAATTGCTTATTCCGCAGAATTGTGTAGGTAATACCACTATCAGCAAAACACTCAATCTCGCCTTGAGACATCTACAAAATCAATGTAAATAAATAAGTCTTTTGAATTAAAGACAAGACGAAAACTTTAAATAGACACTTAAAGATTTTGACGGGTCGAAAAGTGTTTAAAACCGATCCAGATTGGAACATTCAACGGGTTGACAATTTTCGGGGATCAAAATATCCGGTTTTTGTGTCTCATTTTTACTGTATCATTGTGTCATTATGCCATATAAAATTATAAATATCGAACCATACACTGCACAAGTAGTGAAATAACATTCTCAACATTTTCATAAACCGAAAAATAGAGAAAATTTCATTGCTTGCCAACAATTCAAGATTACTTCATAGGTGTTCTTATTCAAAAATCAAATCAAAACCAAGACCACAGTCTTAAGAAAAAAGACATTTAAACATGCCAAAAATAAACCAAAAACTTGAGTCTATTATAGAGATAATGCCTTTTACAGAGGCTATTCAAAATCCGGAGTAACAATGATCGTCTTCTTGTCCTCTGCAACTACGAGATTGGTATCTACCTCTATCTCAAAATCTCCAGCAAAGTTGGACTCTTGAGCCAAGTATTACTTGTGCCTTTTGTAGATGTTCTACATTTCTTTGCTAGCATGACACTGTTTGTGCATATGCTTTGTTGATCCACATCGATAGCAAGGTGAATGTCCTAGAATTGGAATGCCTTTGCCCATCCTTACCCAAACTAGATTGGTTGTTGTTGGAGTTGGCGTTTTGATCTCTATGCCAGGTCATATTTTGGCTGTGGCCTCGGCCACGCCCCTGCCCTCCTCTCCCGGCACGTGGAGCTTTTCCACCACTATTGTAAGGTTTCGAACGACCGTTCTTTTTGTCCTTACGGGCACTTCCTCCAGTTTGATAGCTCTCAGAATTTTTAGTATCAGCCGGTCTAGCATTATTATTGAGGATAACCTCACGATGTCTCTCCTTTTTGGCTAGACTATTTATGAGATCACTGAAGGTAATGATCCTTCCTTGTTCAACTTCGATCCGGTACTGATGAGCAAGCTCACTTAGAGAGATCGGGAAGGTGTTTAAAGACTTTTCAATCATATCTTTTTCAGTCTTGTTCACCCCACAGAAGCTCAAATCGAACTGCAAATCCCAAGCTGCTTGATTTTAATCTTAGATCTTTGGAAAATCCAGAAGCCTAAAGGCTTCCCATTTTGCAGTCATGTCTGGAAGCTGTGCATCGTGCACATTGTCGAAGCGTTGCTTCAAAGCATCCCACAAATCCAGGGGAATTGTTCTCTTTAAGTATTGCTTCTTGAGAGTTGTGTGAATATGACGCCTCAAAAACATAAGGGCCTGGGCTTTTGATTCTGCTGTTGGTGGAATGACATTTGGCCCAACGGGTTGAATGGTGTGGCTGAGTCTCTTTTCGATGAATGTTTTAATCACATCAGAGACCCATTAGTGGTATTCATTTCCTTGAATATCCAGGATGTCAAATTCTGGCATAACCGGCTCGTTCAAACTCATCTACAAAATACAAAGAGATTGTATTAGTATCGATCGAAAAATAAACCATGATCACTAACATCAAGTTTTACTGAATAAGAACATGATCCATGATACGGTCACAAAATCGATGATAAACGGTGGCTCAAAAATCACACCTAGAAACCGTGATTGTCCATCACATAAGATCGATTTTTTTTCTTTTCTAAACCGTGACTCCTCCAGAGCCGTCATTTATATTCTATGAATACAAGTCCATGGGATCTAGGGCACAAATAATAATCACAACAGTATCACAATCCTAGATCTAAGATTTTGCAGGAAGTAAGTTTTTAGTCCTAGATCTAAAGATTGATGGTTTAGAAAATTTATCTTGATGAGTGTTATGCTCGGTATGACCGATACAAAAGTTGGACGACATGGAGTAGGAACTCGTCTGTAGCGGTTCTTTGGAAGTCGAGCAATCTTGACGAAGGAGGGAAAACGTTGGAAGTAAGGAGGAAGAATCCAAGATGATGACGATCGACGTTGATGGAGGCCGGCGGTGAGGATTCCTGCCGATGGTGGAGGTGTAGTATATAAGGTTAGGATTTTTTTTTCCTTTCTGTGGTGATAGCTGACATTAACTCAGAGCGTGCTGATAACTTCTTTGAGGAGAATAAACTAATAGACTAAAAACTATAACTCTTTCATTAATAGAATGCCTTAAATATGTGTTGATACAATCTGTTACAATCAATGTTTCGATATAACAGGGATTATCTGAATCTATATCAAATCTAATATGTATCTAATTAGGACAAGACACACACCGAAAATTACGGAGAATAAATTCCTTAAACAACTCTTTATTATTAGAGTTAAAACTTCTAACCTTAACAATTCATAAATTATTACATTGAATGAATGAGATACATATTAACGGAAATATTGAGTTAATTGAGGATTTGTCCTAAAAAAAATACATCGGAAGAAAAATTTCATCACCTGCCCTTGTCACTAGAGGGTCCGCCAGTGATTTACAGCCAACTAGCTACAGTTACCTAGTTCGGATTTCACAGTTGCTAAGTGATGAAGAAACCCAATAAGTGATAGATAAACACACAATACGTGAGAGTAGCTACTAGCTATAAGCATATACTATGATTAGACAAAGATATTCAACTTGGGAAAAATTCAAAGTCAATTAAAGCTTTGATCTTTGTACAATGGAATCATCAATATCACTACATAAAGAGTTGATAAAACATGAGGAGCCAAAGCTATGTTTAAATCTAATTTGTTCAAGGGCTGTAGAGTGAAGGGCCACACTTGCATTTCCACCCCTCTGGCTCATAATTTGCATACTGAAGCCTGTATTTGGTTTTCTTTTTGGTAGTGGGCACTTGAATAGCTTCACATGGATTGCATCCATAACACTTGTTCTCACAGCTTGGAGGGCTTGAACCTATTTTGCTCCCCCCTCTGTAGTTTGTTACTTCATTCATATTTGCCTCTCCAGTTCTAGTTGAGGTTGTTAATCCCTAGTTTGATACAAGACAACAATGTTAATGGACACAGACTATGCTAAAAACAAACACACAAGAGAGGGATAGAGAGACAAACCTCTTCCAAGGTGACTTGTGAAGACTGATCTGGTTTCTGTCTTGGACCTGTTTAACCATTTTCAGGATGCAAGTTAAAGAAATTGTGGAGCTTATTTAGGAAAAGGGACAATGAATGATATGTGGTTAGGATTAGTGTGGATTTTTAGAAATATATTCTGAAATCTGGTTTAGGTTGCTCTACTGTACATAAAAAAGCATTTTACTTGGAGATATATACTCCAAATATCTGTAAGAAACCAAAATTTGAAGCTTTCTACTTGAAGAAGTTGCAAAAAGAAATAACCAGTAATGGAAACAGAAAAAGAACCCAATTTTGTGCTTAGGATTGAAAAAAGGCATCTTGAGAAGCCAAGTACCTGATTGTTGAACATCAAGGCCAATAGTTTGAGGATAAAGTCTGCCTGTTGCAGAAACCCAACTCATGATTTGAAGAATTACAATAAACCAGTAACTTATTCTCTTCATTTCTTCAAGCCAGGCCAAAACTACTGGGGTGAACTGGTGATTATGATAGCTATTAGAGACGAAAAAGCAGATAGAAGTTGAATCACTCACAAGTCACAAAACTTTGATGTCAAGCATGATTGTAGCTTGGAATCTCTTTATAAGGGATGGAAAGGCCTAAAGAACAAAAAGAAAAAAAAAGAAAAAAATCCTACTCCCTAAAAACTAGAGCTAGTCTCAGATATTTCTTGGTTTTTTCTCTCTAGTCTGTCTATCTTGCACTTGGTACAGAGATTTGGCTTCACAACAAGCAACTGATTCTGGTGTTTCTTGGTGCAAGCTATTACCTCATATGCCAACTCACCCAAAGGACCCTTGTGTCTGAGCAAGATCTCACTCTCTCTCTCTGTCTCTTATAAATCAAATAAATAAATCCAAAGAGAGTGGTACTAAATGAACTGGTCCTAGCCCCAAAACAACTGCTCCTCCTTTTGGCACTGCAAATTGGTACACCCAAAGTTAATCTCTGCATTCAGATGCAATCTTAGCCTTTTAACTCTATAGCTTACACAGCTATTTTTCTGGCCATTTTTTTTTCAATATCTCCATTGCCTTAAAAGGTATTATGTAATCGTGATTCACTTGCCAGTAGCAAAAGCCTTTTGTACAGATAAAGTAGAAGGCATCAATGACAAGTAGTACTAGTCAGAAAATTGAATGAGTTAGTTATACAGAGTAAATAAAAGGTTCAATTGGTTTTTTTACTTTTTACAGGCTTACTGGTTAGTAGGCGGGGAACACCAGCCTTTCTTACCTCCTTCAATCTGAACCCTCCATTTGGACCTCAAGAAGTTTAGCATTTAAGGGTCTGGGTAGCCTTGATTACCTAGAAAGCTAGAGGTAGATGATCACATTGAATAGTAGTATATTCTGCTTCAGGGCCAGTACACCTACACATTATGAACATCATCTTTGTTTTGTTCTTTTTATTCACTTAAGGATAGGCTTGGTGGCTTGGGTTTCTAGCATTAAATCTGCAGAAGTGCTTTGCTTAATGGAGTCATAACAGAAGGGGCTTACTACAAATGCTTTCTGGGCAAGCTTTCTGAATACAAACTCCTCATTAAATCAGCAGAAGTGCTTCTGCAATTGCAATTTAACAGAATGAGCTGTTGATAGAAAGAGTTCAAGTGCTTTCTGAGAAGATATAACTAAAATGACACTCAATTATTTCCTAATTGTTAGAGAGAATAAACTGTTAGCTGAAATCAAGGCTTAATTAATCCAGCAACCGTTTTGATATTGCTGGATCATTGTGCATCAGTTTCTGATTGTATATAATTGCACTTTATTCTCTCATGTAACAGCAGCTTTGCACTGCTATATAATTGTACATTTTGTAAACTTCCATGATCAAGGAAAATCAGTTTATACATTTCTACACTAATGTTACCAAACATGCATGTAATTGTCTTGCAAGTGCTTTTACTGTTCTAGAAATAATAGAGATCTAGCCTAAAGGCTATAGCTTTGGATTACTAAAGGAACTTTTACATCCAAGAACTCATTTCAAGAACCAGTCTAGTAAATTAGCAATCTTTTTGAGGATTGTGGTTTGGATGTAAGTCTGATATAGGCAAGTAAGCAAGCTTGATTGCACTAATCACAGCAGTCTCTCTCTCTCTAGCTGGATTCTTTAGCACCCTAGGCATTACTCTACGGGAAAAAGATACCGTCAGCTAATTTGGGTATGGATTTGCTTCAAAAGGTTCGCCTAAAACGGATAGATTGGTGAGATTAGGGGACGTCATAAACAGCCATTAGCCATTTAGCCTAATATCACCAATGTGCATAACAGGCAAAGACTTGCTTTCTCTTTTTCTGAAACAGTAAAAGAGCAAGACTTGTAGGCACAGCCCAATAGCACAGGTCAACTTCAGAAGCGTACATACGTGATACATGTATATACATACTAGTAAGTTCAACATAGCCTACTGAAGTGAGGAGGGTGCGATGTATCCATTTCTCCCACACCTGAAACTACAGAGACCAGAGAGTGTTGAAGAAGGCAAACCACTCATTCAATGTAGTCCTTGAAATGAAATTTGAACCAGCTGGAGCACACCATGACATAAAACCAAAAGCTAACTGCAGGCTTTTTTTAATTTATTTCTTGCTATGAGACAGGCAAGGATCTGATGTGCATTTCCAGGCCTCCCTGTTGAACACCACTTCTACTCATGTAAACTCAATGTGGTGTTGAGTCTAAATTCAAAGGATTGACCAGAGTTCCCGCATTGGCAAAGAATGAAGATCCCAAGTTGACAATTACATATCACTTGCTGTAGAAGCATAGAAATTGAATGCTTCTGAACAAACTACAAAGGGCTACATGCCAAGACCATCTCAGATTTTCAATCCCCTTCATCCAGGGCATGACTTCCCTGGTGAAGTATATGAACAAGTTTATGATATCATTTCTTAGCAAATACAATTCAGATCTAAATCTGCATACTTTTAGACATTAAAATTTTGTTAGAATTCTATGAGGAAAAGAAACTCAATGGATATAAATTGTACTCCTCTTGTATTTTTGTGATTTGGAATTCGTATATCCATAGATCCTTGGTGAATGAGTGTAATTTTAAAATCTCATGAGTCTATCATAAGAGTATGTAACTCTTGTAAAGTTATACTTGCAGAGATACAATAAATGTGCAATATCCTACATTACTACTGACCAAGTAAAGAGTTTTAAACCACCGAGAAACCACTAATTCTAGATCTGAACATCATTCACGAGATGAGTTTCCAAGGCTGTGACATCATCATAATTGAAACACTTCTCACAGGAGTTGAAGCAAAATAGTTACTCACTTATAGTATAAAACATGGAAACTCGAATACTTGCGGAGTAGGTTCCGAGTTCTCAACTATAAAGTACACAGGGAACTACATAAAGCAGTTATGCGCAAAATCATGGGATTAGAAAGAAAGTTAGGCTGGCATCAGTGCTAAGCTACAATGTCTTTTCCCTTGGAACATACAATTAACAGAGAATGGCATCAAACCAATCTAGTTTGAGCCACAGCAATCGAAAATCGATTGTAATCTACTGGTCATCAAACTGGTTGAAGTCTACATATGGGGACTATTAAGAACTATCTTGACCCAATTGTTTGATAATCATATGGAAAGTAATAGCAACCTAACAATAAGTACTAAGGTCGATATTTTGAGGAATCATGTAGCATATTCATTAGAAGGTTTGCAAACTACATCAGTCATGCCTCATTTTATGCAAATAGCTAGAATTCAATGCACATAGTTAGTTACCAAACAAGTTACACAAAGGATGAAATATAGAACAATAATAACTTCTTAACTGTCACACATGCATACAACTGAGGCTCTTGATCTCTCTCACTTAGGACTTAGGAGAAGAGTCATGGCTACCGGAATCTCTGTGAGGATGAATTATGGCCTCAACAACGGCTTCGACTTCTTCCTTCATCCTCTCAAACACACTTGGTCCCTTGACTACATCAATTGGGGTGTTCTCATCAATGTCAGCACTCGTTCCATGCGTTTCTTTGTCATGTTTTGGTGATTTCTCACTATGATGTCCTGGTTATCATCAGTTTGCCATATCAAAAACACTGACAGATAAACTATACACGAGTAAATGATTCTCAGTTCTACACAAAGATGTGATTTTTACACAAACCCATCATCAAGATTAAATCTTTATTCGGAGTATGAATGGATCAATCTCTAAAAAATATTCAGAATATGAATAAACTCTATGGAACCCAGAAAGTAGATTTCAAAATGAACTCTGGGTTCATATTAGAAATGAAAGTAAATTGCAGAGACTGATCATACCCGAGAGAGAGTCCTTAAGCTCTGGTTTCGGTTCTGCCATTGAAGTTTCGATTTCTGCCAGAATTTTTTTGCGGGTCTTCGAATCTATTTCAGATGGTGGGTCTTGATTTGGGACATGTGGTAAAAACATTCACGGTTGTGATGCAAACATATAGGACCCACAAAAGTAAAACCTTTTATCATTTTTACCATTCTCAAAGTTTAAAACTTGAAACTTGAAAGCAGAGACTTTTACCTTCACCGAGTTGGAATGGTTGGATGAGCGGATGGGGCAAAACCCTAAACCCCAATTTGAGGTAGGAGCTAGAAAGGGAGCAACCAATCAAGAGCACCAGTTGAAGTTGATAGTTTTGGTGAGTCCCTGTCTCTGGTGTTGTTCAGTTATGTTGGGTTTTTGCTGTAGAAGATTGCAATCACTTGTTCCTAGTTGTAGGAGATTTGCTGTTGATTGTTCAGCTTCCCATTTTCATTGCTATCAAAAGAGACCTCCTTTTATAAGGGTCCATCCGTATTCATCTAAATCATCAGCATTAGTAGGATCTGGAATAGATGAAAAAGATTGCTCTTTTACAGTTTCTTACCTTATAAACTCGTGTGGGTTGTCTCCAGAATTTGCTCACTATGTTTCCGACAAGTATGAGATAAAATTTGAATCCACAGACAAGCCAGACTCGGTTATTAAGCTTCTCAAACAATATGGATGCAGTGATACCCAGGTCTCCATAATTTTTAGGAAATAACCCTTGATGCTGAAAATCAGTGCTGACAAGGATCTTCTGCCCAAACTTGAGTTCTTCACTTCTATAGGCTTTTCGGGCACTTTCCTTCTTCAAATCCTCTGTTCAAATCCAAGTGTCTTGACATATAGCTTAGAGAAATGTATCAAACCTTGTCATGATATCCTTAGAAGCCGCCTACAAGTACCCATTGAAAGGCTGCAACCGTTCTTCTTCGACTAGAATCGGATGTTAAGCCTCAAAGTATTCAACATTGTTGCTGGCAACACTTTGGTTCTGAGAGGATATGGCATGGCAATGTCCTCATTTCGCCTCTGGGTGCCCCATTATTTTAAAGCATTGACCTTCGACTCTGAGAAGGTTAAAGCAAATGTAGACAAGGTCATCAGTATGGGATTCGCCCCTTCCTCGGCAACATTCATGAAAGCCTTGTATGTGATATCGGTGATGGATGCGTCAAAATGGCTGCGAAAGATGGAGTTTTATAAGTGGGGTCTGACTGAAGATGATGTACTGTCTGCATTTAGAAAGTGTCCCTTGTTTTTGGTTTTGAAGGAGCAAAATAGTTCGAAGAAATTGGATTTCTATTTGAATGAAATGGGTTGCCAGCCCACAGATTTGGCTGGGCATCCAGATCTCCTAACTTATAGTTTGGAGAAGCGGATCATACTTAGATGTTCGGTTATCAGAGTTCTCCGATCAAAGGGCCTAATTCTGAAGGAAGATGTATCTTTACTTACCACACTGAAGAAAAATGACAAGATGTTCCTGGAAGGGCTTGTGAATAAATATCAAGAAGAAGTACCTGAGTTATTGAGCGTCTTTGAAGGGAAAACGAGTCTTGCAGAACTCAGGTTAGGAATTAAGAGAAGAGATGGAATGAAACAGCTGTAGGACAAAGTTTGTTATTTGTTCTGTTTTCATTTACATATATTTTGAGTCATAAGTACTAGTTTTCTTAAATTTGAGATCAAATAGTCGAATCTCTCTCTGCCATAGTTCTTTACCTTATTGAAAGTGATATTTTTCTTTTGTTATAGTATGCTAACCATAAATCCATCCTTGATCTGAACACTTGGGGTGCTTTTTTGTGATTCATTGTTAAAGAAGGTCATCAGTATGGGATTCGACCCTTCGTCAGCTACATTCATGAAAGCAGGGTTGGACTTGTCATGATGTATTGTTGGCGTGTAGAAGGAACCACATGTTTATGATCTTCACCAGGGTAGTTTATTTGGCCGATTGAATTTCGGATTGAATACAATGGGTTCCGGGCCTGCTGATCCAGGTGTTCTCGACTTTTTTGTTGGGAGAAGCTGCTCATACCTTGTCATTCAGTCATCATCAGAGTCCTCTTGAAGAGACGAATCAACCTGGAACTTTCATAAAAAAGTTGAATTTCAGGCGATAAAAGGGAGAATTTACTTCTAATATGCTAGAAAAGTAAGAAGTTTGTCTCGGACAACAAATTTGTAATCAATTATCAAAAGTAAGTTTCCGAATTGAGCCTCTTTCAAGGTAAGGAAAAGCTGGAGTGAATCAGTGTCGAATGAAGCTTGGTCATTTGGTGATTAAGACTTGAGAGGATCATAAGAACTGAATGCTGTACAAGTTTTTATTTTATTTTTTTATCTTTGTCTTTCTGAGAGTGATCTTTAAATGGTACATGCAAAGAAAGATGTACATCCTAAGGGTTGAAGGTACAAAACCCTGAACAATGAATCCAAACCACATTCTCTAATTTGTGCCACCTTATGGTTATGGTTCCTATAAACTCACTGTAGTTCCATCTGAATTGTAGTTTCACAGAGGAAAGATTGCATAACTTGTTGTCTCACTAAAAACGTTGTCAAGTAAATAAAAATATCATGGGCAAAACAAAAATTTGGTCGAAGGGAAAGAGAGTACAACACATCAACTACAAAAGCTATTATATGTGATGTAGACTCCCCCTACTCTCTACCAAAATGTGACTCCCCCCTGATTGGGAACTCAATCTCGAAATTTAGATAACTCCGCGTGTAGATTTTGGAAGTGACTTGGTGAACAAGTCCTCATCGTTATCCACCGAACCAATATGACTCACATGGATATTCAATAACTGTTGTTGTTGCTGATTGAAGAAATATTTTGGTGAAATATGTTTAGTATGATCACCCTTAATGTAACCCAACTTCATTTATTTAATGCAAGCTGCATTATCTTCAAAGATACAAGTTAGTGCTGTCGTAGTAGATGGTAATCCACTAGATCCTCGAATATGGTGTATTACTGACATAAGCTAGATACACTATTTAACATCTTCATGCACAAATATGATTATGATTGGAGGAGGTATCAACCAGAGTTTACTTTGTAGATCTCTAAGAAATTATTGTATTCCCAATGTTGAACACATAATCTGTTTAGGAACGTTCTCTATGTGGGTCAGAGACATACTCAGCATCAGCAAATCCTACCAACACATTATTCGGAGTCTCAGAATAGGGAACTACGCTGTAAGATCGAAGGTTCATCGCTAGCTTTCGATGGGTAAAGAGCTTGTTGAAGGAGATGCTTGTTGCGTAGGAGGTACAAGCTTGTTGCGTAGGAAGACGACCAATTTCATCAAGATTGAAGGAGATTGAAGGACCAATTTCATCAAGATTGAAGGAGATGCTTGTTGCGTAGGAGGTACAAGTTTCACGGACAGTGGATCGTAGATGACACAATAGGCCAATCTTGATCGGTGGAAGGATAATCGGCGGTGGGAAGCAGCGATGGTGATGGTGGTCGACAGTGGTGGTGATGATTTTAGGGTTTGTAAGAGATTTTTCTTTGTGGTGATGGTTATCAACTCAAGAGCTGTTAATAACGGGTTGAAGGATAAACATAAATAATTGTAGATTGAAACTGTATCTTTATTCATTGGTACATGACATTAAGTACAAACATTACAAAAATTACAATCCATATCCCTCACGACAAATACAAGTATATGCTTTCCTTCAATAGTAAAATAAATAATTGAATGTGGAACAATGTTAATAGCTTTTCTTGTAATAATTTTCTCGTGTCAAAATTACCATTTACCTATCTTGGACTAATTTCTTTTACCATATAGGTAAATGGTTGTTTTTTTACAATATAGGTAAATGGTAATTTTTTTACCATATAAGTAAATGGTAATTTTATTTACTATTTACGATGTATCTCTCCTTGCTTGGATGAAACCTCAAGAAGGATGGTTCTAATTGAATGTGGATGCTACTCGTAATTAATGTAATGGGTGCATAGGAGCTGGTGGTGTGATCAAAGAGTAATTGTTGGGGTAACTGGGTTGTTGGATTCCAGATTAACCTTGGTCTTGGAGAGGTCTTGAATGTTGAAGCCTGGGGTCTTCACTTTGGGTTGATGCTTCTAAACTATATTGTTAAAGTTGATGTTGAATCTGATTATGCAATTCTGATAAAGCTTGTTATGGGGAAGGACTATGATTGCCATCCTTTGGGATCAGTTATAGCTGGATGTTGGGAGCAATTTAAGGTGATGAAGCAGTTCACTTCCAAACATATCTACAGAGAATGCAATGCAATGGTACTTTTGATGTTGTAGCTAAAGCAAGTTTGCAACATGAGTTATGGTTGATTACTCTGAACAGTCTTCCTATGTACTGTCTTGATTCCTATTTTGCTGATATAGTTGGTACTGCGTTTCTTACACACACTAGGAGTAGGGCTTCCAAGTTTGGTCAGAATGAAGCTTGGTAATTTGGTGATTGAGAGGATCAAAGAACTGGATGCTGTAATAGTTCTTTTACTTTGTTCTGTCTTTTTGAGAGTGATCTCTAAATGTATATGCAAAAAGAAGATGTACATCCTAAATAATGAAGTTACAAACCCCCAACCCCAAATTTAAACTCAATTATAGTTCCATCTGAATTGTAGTTTCACCTTTTTGTCTACGCTACTCCTTACAAAGGAAAGACTCAAATTCAATAGATCAAACGATCATGAGCTAATATTTCTTGAAAGTTTATGGAAGTTTATGCTATTAATTTCCAGGTAAGAACGACGAGTTTATTTTTGTTCCGTTTCCAAAATATAAACATGAAACTTTATGCAAGATTAAAGTGTCATAGATGATATGTCTCATGTGCCTGTGGTTATCAAGAGTAAACTTTTATTCCTTTTCTTCCTTCTCGTAAACCCTAGCTGACTTCCTTCATCTCCAAGGATTCTTAGTGTTGGATCCTGACTCCATTCCCGATCCCGATTCTCCCTTCTGCTATAGAATTTCTTCTTCTCTTTGTTTTTCCCTATTCTTTATTTCTTCTCTTTCGTTTTGTATGGTTCTCGGTTTAGTTCGAATGACACAAAACCCTACACACGTCCTGCCGATGGCTTTTGACCTTTCAGTGAGAGCGGATGAGGAGGCCAACGATTATGACTTCGCAGTGATGAGGGTCTTTACCCCGAAAGCCCTATCGGATGAGAGGATGAACTCTCTTAAGTTCTGGATGATTCATCTCTGGTGTGGCTTCAAGGGTCGATTGTGATCTCCATTCGGAGAGAGACTTTCGATCAATTTGTTGCCACATTTAGGGATGAGGGTGCGTTAAGAAGGGTAATTGATCGAGGCCATTAGTTCTTCGAAGATGTTATAGTGGTTGTCGAGGAATTTGATGACTTCACACTTGTTAAGTCGGTCATAGCAACCAAAGATAGGGTTTGGGCGTAGCTTGAGGTCATTGGTGGTGATTTGCAGAATGTGCAATCAATGACAGGTTGGTGGAAAACCCTTGGTAATTACTTGGGTAGACATGTGGATTATGACAGGTTTCGCTTGGAGGAAAAGGAGGAGGTCTATTTTTTTGGAAGTGGATTTGCGGAAGCCCCTGATTACTTACTTGAATTTTCCTTCGAGTCTAGGGCATAGGTGGAGTGCAAAGTGGATTATCTGAAGTTGAAAGGTTACTGCATGGGATATGGTACCTATGATCATTTGCTGAGATGTTGCCCTATCTGGTGTGCTAGATTGGAGGCCGAAGGTCAACAGAGGACGAAAGAGAAAATGTGGAGGTTGATGGATGAGATACCGATGATGTTTGGACCAGGAGAAGGAGCAGGCGATCAACAGGAGGAGGTTACTGATAGCAGGGATAACGAGATTGAAAAGGAGCACCAAGAGGGAGCTCAAAAGAGGAGGAACGTGGTCGCCAAAGGACCACGACCCATGAAGCGCATTACTTCTAGACAACAGCTGATGTTCATCAACTAGAATTTACCATATGTGCTTGGGAATGAGGCTTCATCTATGGAGGAGGCTGTGCAGATTGTCAAACCGAAGGCTCCAACAGCCATGTAGAGAATGTTCCTAGCTAAATAAGGAGTGGTACACCTCAAATTTGATAGCTACTCGTGCTACTTTAGTTTGTTAGTTTAAGGTCGTTTGTGATTCAATTGTTATCTAGTATAGGCATCCTATAAGACTTCTCTTTGTCGAGCTGGGTAAGCCAGTGGAGTTCCGTATTTCTATCACTTTTTTTGAGTGGATATATTGGTCGAACTTAAAAAAAGGACATTACTACCGTTAAGGTGGAACAGTGTCATGGCGACATGGCTTTTACAGTTAATAGTTTCCTCGAGTCAAAATTACCATTTTCTTGTCTATTTCTTTACCCTTCAGTATAAAAAAGGAGATTCCACTTTCACATTACTACTGTTAAACCCCAAAGTGGAGAAGGAATTCAAGAGTCAGATCATCTCCAACAATGAAGGTTCTATACCTCATAATAGAACCTTGTAAAATCACTATTCACTATAGAACCTTCTCATCTCCAACAATGAAGGTTCTATACCTCATAATAAGACTCATTTTCTCATCTCCAACCATGGGTCTTATACCTTATACCTTAAAACTCATAATCTTTATTATAGATTTCTTTTAATATTAAAATATACATATTGTATTCTATAATAATTTTTCAAACTATTTTAATTTAAAATAAGCTATATATTATTGAATTTTTTAATTCAAAATTATTAATTAGGGCCATGTGACTTTATCTCTATTTCGGATGTGATTTTATTGGCCATGTGTATCAATTATGCATTTAATTGAGTGTATACTAAATAAAAGTTTAATCCATTGTGAGAAAACAACAAAATACTCTTTATTAAAATGTAGTCCAAGTTACAACATCACATTAATTAAGCAACACATTAATTAAAATAAGCAACAACATACTAAAGAGCAACAATACATTAATTAAAATGACTCTTCAACATTATTTCATAACCATGGCGTATCTTGAACCGGTGTGTAGATGTCCAAATTTGTGTCATTTCCATCATTGCTTGAAGATGATTGAGGATGATTTGGTTGGGTGGTAGGACGATCATTGGCCATCTCCTCGTCAAGTATCTTTTTTTGCCTCCTCTCCCAATAAGCTCTTTTGTTAGGAGAGTATATACTCGGATCCACCGCCATTATACGATCATTGGCTTCAAGTTTCTCCGCTGCCTTAGCCTCTTGAAAGAGTTGTTGCTTATGTGCAAACTCACGCTCACGCAAGTCGTTCAATCTTTTCATTTCAACGTGAATGCTCTCTCCGAGATCTTCACTCTTCTTTTTTTTTGCCGCCTTAGCCGCTTTATTTCCCATTGGGCGAGATTCTTTAGGTCGAACTTCCTTAGGTGGTGCACTTGGAGTTGCTGAGTTGTTGGGTGTGTCGTCGTCATCATCCAAGTCGATGGGCGGATCAAAATCGGAACTAAAATCCATATTGGGAGGATTGATAAATTTTTGATGCATCTTCAATATTTCCCAACAATGAAAAAAAGAGAATGTCTCCCCTTTTGACAATTTGTGATATTCTCTTTTAGCGGTTAAAAGCTACATAATCAATCCAAAAAATTAAATTAGTGGTTAATAATTTCTACGCACTTGAAAATTTAGTTACTATATTTATATGCACAATTTAATAATTTCTAAGCACAATTTAAATATATACTTACTTCGTCGGCTTCGTTTTCACCACTACCATGAGCTTTGATTGCACGGTTGAGAGATAAACGCCATCTCATACATGCGGGGGAAATTTTTTTCCAACGAGCCATACAACTCATTCCGGATCGAGAACATGCTCCGGTTGGCTTTGTGGCTTCATACGCCGCACTAATACGCTCCCACAATATTTTGGAGGATTGATTAGTACCCGTGATTGGATCCTCACTAGTATTCATAGTGGCTTGGCACAATACTTCTTCTTCATCTTTTTTCCAATTTGATTGCCTTGGATCTCTAGGCACCTTTGGTGGCATGATGCTACAAAAAATAAAATAAAAGCTAGAGGAAGATAAGTTTATGGAGAAAATTTTCTCTAGAGAAGAAGTAGCAAACTTTGGTGTAGAAACAATGAACATGATTGTTGGTATTTATAGAGATGCACAATATTACTGTTCCAACGGATAAATTTTTTTTATATAAAAAATTTCAATTTTATTTTTAATTTAAGGAGGAAAGTACATTTAATTAGGTGATATTAAAAAAAATTGCTGTTGAAACAGAACCGAAGAGAGGAAAGTACATTTAATTAGGAGGAAAGTACATTTAATTAAAGAGCCGTTGGAACAGAACCGCTCACATTTAATTAGAGAGGAAAATTGCTAGCAGACGTTGGAAACTGACGCCAGCAGCAGCACAGTCTGCTGGTTTGAAGCTTCACTCGCTCACCTCGCGCTTAGCCCTCACGCGCTGGACAATCTCCTCTCAGCCTGCATTCCTCTCTCCGCGCGTCTGTCTCTCTCCTCCACAGCTCGGTTCTGCTTCTTTTTTTCCTGTTTCTGTTCAAACTTTTTCCTTCCATCTGGGCCCACCAAAACATACAAGGTTCTATACCTTATATTAGGTTCTATTTTAGAACCTTGTATAGGGTATGAGACCTAGATATAAGGTATGAGACCCAAATTTTGGAGGGTTGGAGATGAATTTTTCTGGGAAGGTTCTACTATAGGGTATAGGACCTCCATTGTTGGAGATGCCCTCACAAACGTTAAGATAGACGCGCCTTACGTGCGAAAAAAAGAGAGAAGTTTTGTTGTCGGTTTGTTTTGAAAAAGCCTGTCTTCATTGCTGCGTACTGAGTAGTGTCGGACATGCGGTTTCTTCCTGGATTGATGTTGGGTTTGGGAGTAGTATGCCTGGGTTTTGCTGGAAATTGTGGTGCGCGGCTCACGACGTGAACGCCTCTTTCTCCGTCGTCTGGTGGCGCGACTTGGCAGAGGAATGGGGTATGACCGTCGCACAGGTCTTCTGACTCCTTCTCTGGGGTTGTGTGGAGTGGGTCAGCATCGAGTTAACATTGGAGCTACTCAACTCTTGTCAGATCTACTCGGCTCAAGGGGTCATGTTGCTTCACGTGGGGTCATATCGGGCGGTTTGGTGGTGGTCAGGGAAGAATCCTAACGGTGGCGAGTGGATGGGTGTGGGTTGACTTTGGTCAACAACACCTTAAACTGGGTTGTGGTGTCATAGTTTTCACTGGGCTAGGTTATTTTTGGGCCTGAGAATTTTCTTTAGGCCTATTAAGTCTTTGCTTTCCTTATTTAGGTCAAATAAATTGTTTAGCGAACTCTTGTTTCGCTAATATGTTTACACCCGATGTGGTGTTACTCCTGGCTAAGTCCAGTTCTTACACCAATATGGTGTCGCTCCTAGCTTTGTCCATTACTTACACCTGAGTGGTGGTGTTGCTCTGGTTATGTCCAACTTTAGGTTTAATTATCGTTAGATAATCTCACATGTTTCATTATCTTTGATTAGTCAATTCCACATCAGTTTAGTTCTTTTTACCCCCAACCTCAATGAAATGAGAGGATTGGCCGATTGTGCTTATAGTTGCCACCTGAAAGTGGCTTGCTACCTGTTGGTGCAAGTCTCTTACCTTAACGATTATGGGTGCTTGCACATGGGTTTTGTACCCCCCATTATTGATTGTTTTTGGTTACGTTCTTGTTCGTGTCTCTTGATTTAGATCACTGATCCCGATCGGTAGCTCTGGCTTCTTCTTGGTCTCGGTGGTGAAAAGAGCATTGTTGTTAGAATTAGTTATTCTTCGGTGTGTGTGCTTGGATTATTTTGGTATCGGTTCGAAACTTATCCTTGGGTGCTCACTCTTCTGGCGCCTCTTTCAGTGATCTTTGCATTGTGTGTGCTTGTGCAACATAGTGAAGATGACGACAATATTAGTTTAGTTTTTAGGATATTTTTTTTAAGATTGCCCTCATTACTTTTATTGTCTTGGCGGTATGCTCGGTGAAGTTTTTCCCTCTGGGTTTATTTATAGAAGTTAATCTTTGATAAAAAAGAAAAAGAAAAAAAAGGAGAAGGTACTCAAGGAAGTGAAGGTGGCAAGGAGCAAAACCCTATGACCCTAAACCCCAAATTGAAGAAGCAATCGGATCATCAAGTCTTAAGAAATGAACCCAACGAACAAGTACTCTGTGAGTAGCTTCCTCTTTATTTACTAGTGAAATTGAGTTCTCCGAGTATGTTGTTTTCTGCTGTAAGAAAATGCAGTTACTGCGACAGTGCGAGTTCCAACCCATTTTCATGAGACATCTCATTTTGCGGATGAGACTTGTGGGCAGCACTTCCTACCCAGCTCCTGCGTGGCTTCATCTTTTCATGACATGTGTTATGTTTTTTTTGGGGGCTGCTTCTTTCTTCTTCGTTTGAAACCTCCGATTCTCTAATCGATTAATCCCCAATGAGCAAATGAACCACCACAACAACAGCTAATCGATGGTGACTCACGCGCGTCACCCAACTCCTCCGCACCCATAATTGATAGTGCTATGTATCAATTATTGCTCCAAGGAGAACCCATTCGGCCATTACCCCAAATTTCATATATTTATTGAATTTTCCAGATTTGAAACTATATAAAGAAGAAAAGAGAGAATGAGAGGACTTTTGCTAGTTTCCAGTCTCTGTAATCGAATTGAATGATGAATCTAAAGTTTTGTTTGATGGATGGACAACTGAAGAAGAAGAAAGAAAGTAATCGGTGAAAGAAGAAGAAAAAGAGAGAAAAAAAATACAAAAGCACACAAGTCATGACGTGGTGAGGCCACGTAGAGGGTTGGGTAGGATGTGCTGCCCATGCCCATGCATTGGCAGCCAAGAGTCGTCCTCATTTTGCAAGATTGTATTCATCGAAATCATTGATAAGGGCACAAGATGAAAAAGATGTCCCTTTTACAGTTTCATACCTAGTAAACTCATTTGGGTTATCTCCAGAATCTGCTCTTTCTTTGTTCAAGAAGGAAAGGGTACACTTTGAATCCCCAGAAAGACCAGACTCGGTTGTTAAGCTTCTGAAACACTACGGATTCAGTGATACCCACATTTCAAAAATTGTTGAGAAACCGCCTGAATTGCTATTAGTCCATCTTGAGAGGACCCTTTTGCCGAAACTCGAATTCTTTCACTCCATCGGCGTTAGTGGAACTGCACTTGCTCAGACCATTAGCGGCAACCCAATTGTTTTGAAGCAGAGCTTAGATAAATGCATCAGGCCTTGTTGTGATATCATCAAACCTTTAGGTATCCCTGATGGAAATGTAGCTTATTTTAATAGAAAAGTAAACCTTTAGGTATCCCTGATGAAGTAAACCTTTAGGTATCCCTGATGAAGTTATTACTCGATAATCTATATAATAGAGTCGAGAGGTATTTCTTTGTGATTAAGTTTGGATGGACTGATGAAAGTGTCCAGTGGGCAGATCATCATTTTTCAAGTTCTTTTTATCCGTAGAATCACTAAATAGTCAAATAACATTTCACACTACACCTTCAAATGCCGTTGTTCGTTTCAGTACTGATTAAAAAGAAGTGTATTTCTATTTCTCGTTGTCTTACAACTGAAGTATCTGAATTCCTGTAGAATTTGGAGCAGTAGCTTCATTGTCATTCAATTTAGTTGGCTGGTAAGGGGGAATAGTAGGGCAATTCAATGATCGATCCGTTTCCAGCTGCCATAATGGATTTCCATACAAAATGCTTTGAAGCTGGGGATGGTGCAGTGTTTCATATTTCCGACTCCGCTACAGCTGCTTTTTTGCAGAACTTAAAAGATGGAGAAATGGAAATCTTGTAAGACCATGGTCGTGAAGAGAAGAGAACTAGCAGAACTAATGAAATCTGTACAGGCTCATAGGAGGCTTTTATTTCTTTCTTACCCTGAATCAGATGATGAGTACATACATGTTTGCAGTATTTGATCATTGATCCCTTCTAAAACCTCAAACATAACTCCTCTAATTCAACGATTATTACGACAATCCGGTGGGTTTAGTGACCAAGTTTTTTTTGACAGCCAAATGAGAGGCACTATAATAATAAAAAGTAAATAATGTTACACTAAGGATTTGAGAGAAATGACTACTGCTAAGCTAATTTAGGAAGCCTAAACTAGCTCACTAATAATTGTTCTGAAATTACAGCCCAAAAGTAACAAGAACATGTCCCACTACCACAATAAACACTATAACCGACGAGATCTGTAAAACTATAACCGACGAGATAAAAATCTCGTCGGTTATAGTGGAAAAAATATTTTTTTTTAAATTTTTTTTTTAAAAAATAAAAAATCTCGTCGGTTATAGTACTATAACCGACGATAATTACTAAAAATCTCGTCGGTTATACTATTACCGACCCCCTTTATCTCGTCGGTTATAGTTTTACAGATCTCGTCGGTTATAGTGTTTATTGTGGTAGTGTCCCTTGATCAAGACGAACACTAACACGAGTAAACCAAAATAATATTTTTTTTGTCTAACAAATAGGTAACACCTACTGGCAGAGATGCCATAGGATCCGACATCTCTCTACTCGAAACCCAGCACCGCCAGGGTCCCAAATGCCGATCCAGATCAAATCAACTGCTATGACCAAGCATCACTACTACATTTTTAACCATTGCCGGCGATTTAAAAATCCCCGGCAATAGTTTTTAATCGTTGCCGATGATTTTTCCCCCAAAAATCGCCGGCAATAGTCCGCCGGTAATTTAAAAAAATAAAAAACCATTGCCAAAGTCGCTGGCAATAGTTTTTTTTTTATCATTGTCGGCGACTTACATTTAAGTCGCTGGCAATGGTTTTTTTTTTTTTTTAAATTACCGGCGGACTATTGCCGGCGATTTGCCGGAAAAATCGCCGGCAATGATAAAAAAAAAAGTATTGCCGGCGATTTTTGGGGGAAAAATCGCCGGCAATGATTAAAAACTATTGCCGGCGATTTAAAATCGCCGGCAATGGTTAAAAATGTAGTAGTGCATCAAGCCCAACTCTAATAAAAAAGTTTGACCAGTTCCATGCAGACTTAATAGGGAGGGCCAGGGAACAAACAAAAACTCTAGGCTAGGGTTATCATTTGGCTCGTGGGCCAGCGGAGGCCCACAAGCCCGTGGGCTAAAAGCCCGGCCCGGCCCATAAAAAGCCCGTAAAAGTCCGCCTAGGTGGTTAGAGGGCCGGGCTTGGTTTAGAGTTCTAAAACCCGGCCCGGCTTGTGAGCCCGGCCCGCTAAGGTCCGCTAGACCCGACCCGTCAAAGCCCGCTAGACCCGGCCCGTCAAAATCCGTCAATTTTTAAATATAATGTATAATATAGTTAATTAAGTACATAACCAGTAGTTTTGATTAATAAAATAAAAAGTATAGAACTAAGGCCATTAAGCACTAATGTGTCACCAATAATATATGACATAACTCAATAATATAATCCATCTATCCAAATAAAAAGTATAGATTTGATTATAATCGTAAAAGTATTCATAATAATATACTTATAAACTTATATTTGTGTATCTATTATTCTATATTACTATTCAATCATTGTTTAGATTTTAGCAGTTCAAAGTTTAGGGTAAGTTAGGGTTTAGGGGTTTGATGTTTATGGTAAGTTAGGGTTTAGGTTTAGGGGTTTTGGAGTTTGAGATTTATAGTAAGTTATGATTTAAGAGTATTATGTTAATCAAATGGTTTAGATTTGGCTAAATTTTTGTATATTTCTTAATTGTATATTTGTGTTTATAACATTATAACTAGTGGTTTTGATCAATAAAATACAAAGTATAGAAGTAAGGTCACTAAGAGTAAATGCACCTATTGCTTGGGTAATTGCTCAAGCAATTCCCCAAACTGCTTGAGCAAGAGCAAAACAGAATGCAGCAGTTCACAAACTGCTTGAGCAGTTACTATTCAGTGATCGAATGTGGTTGTGACACGTGTCATTTTTGGTTAACGATATGTGTGTTTCAAATTCAGTATGTGTGTTTCAATTTCTGAAAGTGTGTAATAAATATGATGTCTTTTAATTTTAATTGTTAGATTATGCCTTTAACCAAGTTTGTATGCCGGTAGCATACGGGGGTCTCGCTGGTATAACTTGATAATAGAATTCGTCTATCCAAATAAATGTCTAGATTCGATTATAATCGTACAAATATTTTTTGAATTTATTAAGAACAAAATATGATTTTTTGAATTTATTTCTTTGAAAAAATAATAATTAATAAATACCTAACCCTAACTCTCTCTCACAGTCACTTTACTATAAATACTACCCCTTATTCTCCTTAACAAGCTAAGACACAGAACAAAGGATCTGCGCCTTTCTCCCTCTCGACTTCTCCGCCTCTCTCAAACTCTCAAAGACAAACTCTCTCAAACCTTACAGATCCTTCACCGGCTCACCTCACGTCCTCACCTCTCTCAAACCTTACAGATCCTTCATGGCTCACCTCAGGTCCTCACTTCTCGATCTCACTGACTCACCCTCACCGACCTATCTCAATCTCATTGGCCACCTAAATCGATCTCGATCTCCCCTATTTCTCTAGTTCTCTCTCTCACTGAGCTGCTATGTGTAGTTTGTTGAGAGAGAAGTCAGAGAACGCGAGGAATACTAGAGGATCTCACCGAGCTGCTTTGTGTTGTGGTTTGCTTCTATTTCATTTGTTTGCTTCTATTTGGTTTGATTTGCAGACTATATCTCTCTCTGTCTCACAATATTCTATTTGGTTGACAGGTCCATCACAGCTTGGTATTGATTCTCTCCCGATCCAATCTGCTACCACTTCAGCTAATCGGCTTGGTATTGATTTTGTCCTGATCTACTTATTTTTTTGTACTTATGTTTTATTTTAGAAAAACTACATATGTTAGCATCACATTTGCATGTGTTTACATCTATTCTCGAATCCATCTGTGCTCAAATCAATTCCAACCCATATGAGCTCGAATCTAATCTGTTAGCTTGCATATGTTAGTTTGCATCTGTTAGCTTGGATGGTGAGAGGATCTGTTAGCTTACATATGTTAGCTTGCATATGTTCAGCTTTTGATGCTGAAATCCAATCCAACCCATAAGTCTGTTAGCTTTTGATAGTGAAAGACTTGCATATGTTTACATTATGAGCATCTAGTTTTTAAAAGAAAGCATCTGTTTAAAAGCAAGCATCTATTTACATTATGGCAATCTTATATTAAATGTTAATCATTTCCATACATCATGATGCAGGAGCAATGAGGAAATGATATTGATGCACTAGTACTAAGAAGAGGAAAGGAAAGGAAAGGAAAGCTTGCAACTTAAGTATCATATTCTGAACCTTTTCTTTTTAGTTTAGAAATGGAACGTGCAACTGATGATAATGACAATACTGCATCCTCTAAAAGTCTAGGTTTACAAGTGATGTTTGGGAATATTTTGAAAGAATTGAAGTTAAAAAGGATGCAACTTTGGTACTAAAAAATAAATGCTTGATTTGTAGTGATAAACTTAGAGGTGGTTCTAGTGCTGGTACTAGTCATTTAAGAAGACATTTACTCACTCATAAAAAAAAATTAGAAAAAATTAAGTGTTGATATTTCTGGAAATTTGAATACTTTCGCTTATGATAGGAATGTTGCATGTAAAGAAATTGTTGATTATGTTATAAGATCTGAATCACCTTTTACCTTAGTTGAAAAACATGATTTTACTAGAATGATTAATCCAGCATTTTATCCTCAATTTCGAGGAATTTCAGCCTCAACATGTAAAAGAGATGTAATGGCTCAGTTTAGTAAGAAAAAAAAAGAGCTTTTGAGATATTTTGAAAATTTTTCTGGAAAAATTAGTTTGACTAGTGATGTTTGGTCTTCTCATCAAAAAATGGGTTACATGTCACTTAGCGCACATTTTATTGATACTGATTGGGTTTTGAATAAAAGAATACTATGCTTTAAGATGATTGAATACCCGCACACAGGAGAGTCACTTGCAAGTCATATATATGAAGAGTTGTTAGCTTGACATATTCATGATAAATTATTTTCTCTTTCTTTAGATAATGTGTTAAATAATGAAGTGGTTGCATGCATTCTTCCAGATTATCTAATGATAGATTCTGTGCCTAACAAGTTGTTTCATGTTCGTTGTTGTGCACATACTTTGAATTTGATTGTGCAAGATGGTTTATCCATTTTAGGTTCATCTATTGATAAAATTGTGAATGTTGTTCGAAGCATGAATTCTTCGAATAAGAGACATGAGTTGTGGGTGCGTTGTTGTATTGATTTGCAGTTTTCTAAAAAAAAAAATATTGATAATGATGTGCCTAATAGATGAAATTCTACTTATGAACTTTTGGAAGTAGCTATAAAGTATAGAGGGCCTTTGAATAAGTATGCTATAAAATTGAATGAGTCACGATCTTGTAATTTAGATGTCCCATCAGATCAAGATTGGGCAATTGCTACACTAGTTAATGGTTTTTTAGCAATTTTTGCATCCTCAACTAAAATATTTTCTGGTGAATATTACCCTACATCTTGTCGTGTTATTAGTTGCTTGATGAATATCCATGCTTCATTCTTTGCATATTCTGAATTTACTATGTTTAAGAATGCATTGGATGCAATGAAATTGAAATTTGATAAGTATTGGGGAACTTTTCCAATAGCCTTTTGTTTTGCCATGATTATGGATCCTAGATTTAAGTTATATGCTATTGGTGAATTGTTGAAATGTTTGAACATTGATCAACTTGAGATAGATAGAAAATTGCTAGCTTTAAAAACTGAATTGCATGCTTTTTATGAAACATACAAGGTCAATGTTGTCTCTAGTGTACCTAGCCAACCTCACGTTTTGAGTTCTCCTTCTTTGTCCTTAGTTTCCGGTTCTTTAAGATTGCCTATTGTAGGAGATTTCTCAATGCAGTCTTTAAAAAGGGCAAATACATCATCTTCATATACTTCTTCTTCTGCTACATCAAATGATTTACAAATATATTTAGATTTGCCAACTATTGGGGTTGATGATGATAATCAGTTTAGTGTCTTGGCTTGGTGGAAAATAAATCAACCATTATACCCTATACTCTCTCTTATGGCTAGAGATCTGTTAACAATTCCTGCTTCTACTGTAGCTTCAGAGTCATATTTTAGTTTAGGTGGTAGAATTGTATCTGAAACAAGGGCCTGTTTGAGTCCAAATACAATTAAGGTGTTGGTCTGCTGTAAGGATTGGAGTTTAGCAAAATTGAGGATGCAAGAGGCTATGCGCGAGAAAGAGAGAGCCGAAGAAATAAGGCTTATTAGAACTGCACGACCAGATTGGATGATTGATAGCGAGGCTAAAGATGAATGCTCTTTTGAGGATATGGGGGAGGTACGTTGATGTAATCTGTTAAATTTTTGGGTTTTTAAATTTTGTTGAATGTGTAGGTTATTAACATTTTTTGTATAATGTGTAGGCCATATTTCCTCAAGTCTCTCAACATCCTCAAAAGAGGACTCCGGTAGAAGTTCCATATGAAGTTTTCTCATCAACTAATCTTCCTGATTCATACTGATGTAATTTTGGGTTGATAGAATTATGGGTTTATAGAATTCTGGATTTATAAGATGTAATTTTGGACTTTGAACTATGGACTTTTAAGCATTCTGGATTTGGATTTATAGCATTCTATATTTGGATTTTAAGCATTCTGTGGATTTGAATTTTTAGCATTATGAATTTTTGTATCCAATATTTGAAGATGCATCGTAGATTTGACTGATTTGTAAATATGATATTCTGATTTGAAGATGCAATTTAGATGTAAATATGCATTTTAGATTTGCAATATTTTCAAACTTTTGATTCTAGTCATTTAAATAGGCATGGCCCGTTAAAATCTAAGAGACCCGGCCCGTAGAAGCCCATAGAAGCCTGTGAAGCCCGACTGAATGGGCCAGGCCTGGATCTTAATATAAAAGGAAAAGTCTAGCCCGACCCGGCCCACAAATCTTGAAACACTGTAGAAGCCCGATCCGGCCAGGCCCGTGCCAGCACTACCTGGGCCAGGCCGGGCCGGGTCCGTTGATGACCCCTACTCTAGGCACAACATCAAACTGGGAGGAGACCTCACGTGCCAAAGAAGCATCACGATGTGCCGACCGCAAGATCTAACCTGCCGACGAAGAAGTCGTCGACGACATTCGACCATCCCCACCCACCGATGGATCCCGCCACTTCCGTCGAACCAGCAAGCAAGACCAAGAAGACGCCGTAACCATCAATGAAAACCATGGTCGAGAAAGACCGGGAATGTTGTCTAACGCCACCACGAGATTTGAGACCCCACAATCTCAAACCAGGTGCGCCGCCAGAGGACGCCATATTGAATCCCTTCGAGCACCTGTACACCAATTTGTGCCGTTCGCAAGCCAACGAGTGGAGTAGGAGGAGATGTCGCGCTTGAAGGCGATTCAGAGAGGCCGACGAAGAGAAGGCTGAGATTCCACACGAGAGAGTGTCAGAGATGCACTGCCAACGTTTAGGAGTGCACGCCGATCCTTAAGGTTTTCCCCCGCCGCTGTCCAAGCCCTAGAGAGAGGGGAGAACAGAGCGAGAGCCATTTGTTTATTAGTGGTTTTTTTCCTCGACTTAAGCTTGTTTTAACATGGCCTTATTTATCATTAATAACATATATGATGTTTGGTTTAGACAAACTAACCAGACATGGATTCATTCACATGAGATTGAAGTTTGATTACAGTTGCATTACTGTAACTATTTATCGTCCATAAATGGTTTAGTGACTTTAGTCCACAGCTCCACGTCTAAAAGCATAAGGCATGATCTCCTTAAAGTTCATCTTTAAAGAATTGAATGGAATAAATATATCCAATAATTTAAAGACATAAAAATTATAATGAAATAATGTTAATTATCTTCCATCATGGTTATTAAATGTTTCAACCCCTTTCTATTCCTAAATTGTATCTCTCAAAAGAACGACCCTCCTTAAAGTATTACTCAATTCATTCTCTTTAAAAAGGGAAGACCACAACTCCACAAGTCATTGACAACAAATTTGACTATCGAGTATTGACCAGAATCTAACTGTTTGGGACCAAAATAAATATAACATTTATTTTAATACTTGTGGGTCTCGGAGATAAAACGGGTCGACCGCGCGCGGCCTGATTGAAGCTGCGAATCGGGAAAGAATATATCTATGTGATTCTTAGATAATCTAGGAGAATTTAGATGTAAGATATTATTCCTAATCGATAATGTTACCTTGTCAAGCGAAGGATAGCAAACTGTCAACCTCTATAAATAGAAGAAGCAAAGTAGATTTGCAGACCTCTTCACACATACACAAAATTTGCGCACCAGCAAATCTTACTCCGCTGTGAGTAAACAACCAACGAACAACGAGCTCAGGATCTAGGCCACCCGACAGAGTGTGGGGATTCGAAGATTCACTCGAGCTACGACGACCACAATCAGAGGAGTGCAGGCCACCGACAGAGCGTGAGGATTCTAAAGATCTACGAAGTTACCCTATCTAGTGTTCTCAACACTACATCCTTAGGATTGCTCTGCTTTATACTTGCTCGAGGGTGTAAAATATCGATTCTTTATGGCTCGGCATAGAGACACGAAGCTTACATCTTGTGTAACATCAAGACAAGTAGGACTCAACGAGCGAGGTCGATGCTCTCCTCGCTCCAATAGCTTGACAAGAAGCAGAAACTACACGACACACAACACAACGACATTCTGCCTTTGGCAGTGGCACACCTCGCACATAGCATACCAACAACAGCGAATCCAAAAGAGACAGTTTGCGATATCTTCAATTTCAGCGACCTGACTGGAGAAAATCGAAGCCAGACATTTTGGCACGCCTAGTAGGACATCAGGTTTAGTGTCTTACAATCATTGATCCGTATCAGAAAACTTTCATAAGTTGCCTTAAACATCCAGGCCCTACATTAAAAAAACACAACTTAGCCACTTGTAGAGGTTTAAGCAATGAAGAAATAATACAGAGGTTCGGAGTAACGATGACTAAAGGTAGATCATCATCATCATCATCATCATCATCATCATCATCATCATCATCATCATCATCATCATCATCATCAGAACCTAGAACTATCGAAGAAATCAGGGCCATGAACTTTGAGGCCTACAGAGATTATTCGCTCAAACAAGAGCAGCGAAGAAACGCAAACATCAAGCGAATATTGAATAACATGGAGGCTAGCGGCAAGGTGGTGTCTCAAGTTTAGCATAGACTGGATAGCCTTCACGAGGCTCAAGAGATCGAGCATGCTGATAACAATAAAAAGTTCGACACTCTCACAACGACTCTCGCGAATCTCACTAACACTATGACGGCTAGCTTCGCTCTAATCAACGATAGACTTAGAGAGTGAGAACCTCTCTTCTATGATGATGAAAAGGTCAAAGACGATGATATACCAGCTCTATCTCCTCTTCCGCTAAACCCAGAGCGAGAACTAGAGGAAAGGATTAATTGCATCATCAATCAGAGGCTGCCAGGTGCATGAGGAGCTCCAGTAGCCTATAAAGAGCCGTTCCCACTACCACCATTCGGATGGAAGTGGCCAAAGAGTTATCGACCCATCTTGTTCACTCGCTTCAGCGATGAAGGAGCAGAGTTAGCAGTTACTCACATTGCTCGAATCAGGGTAGAGTGCGGACCATGGGGAAGGCTCGGCGAGTTTAACTTAAGAGTCTTTGCATCCTCATTGTTGGGAGTAGCGTTACATTGGTATACAAATTTACCACAAGACTCGGTCCGTGATTGGGCGATGATGGAAAGATTGTTCACTGAACACTTTGGTGGATCTGAACTGGCTGCGAAGCTTGGGTGATTATGCCAAATAGTGCAAATGCCAAGCAAATCTCCAGTGGCATACTTACAGAGGTTCAGGACTGAGTATACCAAGAGTAGAACTTCATGCACCATGGAGGAATTGGTGGACATTGCGATCGGAGGACTCAAAGAACGACTACATACAAAGTACGTGGATGCAAAGTTCACATCGTTAAATACTTTCATCGATGCGGTATCTCAAACACATGTCGCATATGAGGAAGCCGACAATAGGCGCAACACATCCAGAGGAACATATACTCCAAGAACTCTATACCGGGAACGTCCTAAGATAACTGTAGCAGTGCAAGAAGAAGAGGAATCCGATGGATATGATTCAGACGACGCAATGGTGGCTGGTCTAGAGTTAACAACCAAGAATACGGTTAAGTCAAAAAAAATAATTCCTTCAAAGGGGCAAGTACGAGTTTTGACCAGTGCTTTCACAAAGCCATAGTTTGAATCGTATACCTATGATGCAAACACAGCTCACGAGATCATCGAGGACTTGATTGATAGAAAGCTGACTAAGTCCGACTTTGGAGCATATCCTATTACGGAGCAATTAAAGGGAAAGAAATATCGTAAGTTTCATAACATGTGGAACCATACTACTAAGGATTGCATCAAACTGAAGGATCAAATCCAGAAGTGAATTAATGAAGGGAGGCTTGCAATAGATACATCACCACAGATTTCTCTACTCTATCGACAACCTTTGGCAAAAACTTTGTTAGGAGCAGTAGAGCTCGTAAAGCCAAGAACCATCGGTGCGTTCCATAGCGATAGGATGTAGAAAATCCTAGATGAGTTAATCAAAGCAGAGATCGCGAAAGTACCTAACCCCACAACTTCATCTTCACAAAAAGGATTATATTGTAAGTTCCATCATGCTTAGACACACAATACGAACCAATGTGTGGCCTTGCGAGAACAGATCCAGAAGTGGATAGATGAAGGGGATATCATTCTTCCGCAATGCGAGGAAGAAGAGACTGTTGAAGGATCATTCATGGTTGGTACTCAAGAAGTGTCTTGGCACGGAAGAGTCAAGCGGAAGCAAACGTTGGATCTAAAAACCACCAGTGAAGTAGTCCCTAGAAGTAGTAACAAGGAAGACCCCAAAGGGAAGCAGAAAGATGTATGCAGAGAGGCAACTCCGGTAGTGCTTTGTACTTGATATAAGTCAGAGTATGGCCTTAAGATGACCTATGAAGAGTTCGTAGAGGCAGTGTGAACGGGATCAATAATCAAGTCTCTACCTGAGAGCTACCAACCAGCGAGCTCGAACAAACCACGCATAGTTGCAATGGAGGCTAATATATTCAAATGAATATGAATGACAGAAAAGAAAGCTAAGGCAGCTGGTGACATGCAACAAGTAGAACCGAGCAGACCTTACATTCCTTCAGCAAGCAGATCTGTGGTTAGGGAAGATATGTGGTACGTAAAGTCAGGAGGAAAGACTGTGGAGATTACCCCTACCAGAAAAAGGAAACTTTAACGTCAATTCAGGGCTGCGAAGAGGACTTTGGAGGCCTTAGACAAATGTTTGATCAAACCAGAACAACTAGTGGAGTCACCAGAACAAATTCAGAGAAGAATGAATAGGCTCGCGGCTACACCAATGATCACGTTCGACAAAGGGTCTAGCAGATCGAAGATACGAGCAACTAGACCAAGTGTGGTTTCCCGCATAGACAAGGTCGAACCCGATGCAGAAGCACAACGAGCACCAAAAAGAGCTGGAGAGATAGTTGAAGATAAGCCAGGGTGGAAATCAGTCTTCAAACACATTGAATACAAGGCATAACCAGTCGCTGAGTCAAGAAAGATGCCAGTGTTACAATGGAGACCAAAACCTTTGGTAATCGAAGAGCAAAAGAAGCTCGCTAGCATTTCTTCTAGATCCAGTATCAATGAAGTCATGGCTGGTGAGTCAGAAATCACTGTGAAGGTAAATTCCTCAAAAGGGCCTTAGAGGTCTACATAAGATAGCAACAGAGCCCTTCTATCAAGAACTAACAACAAGAACCATTGTTAGTTGAGACTGAGGCAGATAACGATGAAGATGAGCAGTTAGTCGACTACGGGGAAGACAGTGAGGACTTAGAAGAAGTTTACATTGAAGACATGCATGTAGGCATAATATACTTATTATCGGCCAAATTTTCCAAACCAGTTAAGGAAAAGCATGTCACCGTCGTAAGCAAGGTAGTTCAAGGACTAACTCTGGCAGAGCTAGAAGAACAAGAAGAGCGGGTACCAATTATGGATCTTGTTATGTAAAAATTCTACATGATGTTCTCCAAACCAGCAGCCACAATGGCGTCCCACATGAGACCATTGTATATCATTACGGGCATGGGGGGGCATCTAGCTTAACAAGGTCATGGTAGATACCGAAGTAGCGATGAATGACTTGACTACTCGAGCGATGACATTGTTGAGTATTCCAAGATCAGCCATTCAAGAGACATCCATGACGATCAAGAAATTTGTGGGGACAGTCTCGTAGACTCTTGGATTGTTGTTCATAGAAGTCAAAGTTGTACCTGTTATATGGGTTCATACTTTCTTTTTCATTGAATGTAACTCATGCTTCAGTGCAATACTGGGTAGAGATTGGATCCACAGGAGCTATTGCGTACCTTCATCGCTGCATCAATAGCTCCTTATCTTGGATATGGAGACGTCAGAATCACACATAGTCAATGCAGAACTGTGACCATATTCAGTCTCTGCAAATGCGCTGGATGCCGATTACTATAATGAGAATCTCCGACCATTGGAAGTGTGTGGCGTCGATAAGAAGGGTTGACTTGTTGGGGTAACAACCTCAGAATTAGCTCGATGGGGAATAGTGTAGGCAAAAGAAGACAAAGCTCCATCGTACTTCTTCGAGCTAGCCTCTGCAAGCCATCAATGATACGACCATCTAAGGACGAGGAGGCAGAGGCTTATGCTTCTATATACGCAAGATTGTAAGCCTATATGATAGAGTCGCAGGCCTATGATTATCTGCCAACCATTGCAACGACAGAGTGTATCAATGAAGACGTCCAACAAAAGGAAATTGAGGAGGATATCATCCAGCTCGCACCTGCAACCTTGGATGACACACCACCTAAAGTAAGAGATCCAGTTGAGAAGAATAACCTTGGAACTTTGGATGAGCCAATTGAGGTGGCTATTAGTACTTTCTTAGAGCCTAAAGAAAGAAAGAGGCTTATTGACTTGTTGTACAAATTCAAGGATTGTTTCACAGAGAAGTTTGAAATTATGCCAGGACTTTCACTAGAATTGGTTGTCCATAAACTTCCAATTGCAGAAGGAAGAAATCTAGTCCAGCAGCAGATGTAGAGGATGAATCTGGATACAATGATGTTGGTCAAAGAAGAAATCGAGAAAATGTTGAAGTCCGGAGTCATCCAAGTAGTTAAATACACAGAGTGGATATCTAATATAGTCTCAGTATGAAAGAAGAATGGGAAGATTAGAGTGTGCGTGGACTATAAAGACTTGAACCAGGCTACTTTAAAGGATGCTTACCCAATGCCGATTGCTGATTTGCTCATTGATGCTTTGGCAAGACACGAGATGCTGTCATTCATGGATGGCACAGCGGGATATCATCAAATCCCAGTCGCTGAGGAAGATAGGCACAAAACTGCATTCAGATGTACAGGAGTGCTTGGATTATTTGAATATGTTAATATGCCATTCGGATTGAAGAACGCCGGGGCAACGTATCAGCGAGTTGTGCACTATATTTTCCACGACCTAGCAGGTGATACGATGGAAGTCTACTTTGATGATGTTGTGGTCAAATCCAAGAAGAGGTCAAGCCATGTGGAAGATCTGCAAAAGGTATTCATACGAATGAGAAACATCAGTTTAAGATGAATCATTCCGAGTGCATTTTTGGGGTGCAAGCGAGATATTTCATAGGTTTCTTAGTACATCAACGAGGAATAGAGGTACCTGATGATAAGAAGGAAGTGGTTATAAAGGCTCCTCCCCCGAGGAACAAACGAGAGCTTCAACAGTTGATCGGGAAGGTCAACTTCTTAAGGAGGTTCATTGAAAATGCTGCGAGAAAGACCAAACCTTTCGCACCACTACTTAAATTACAGGGGGGAAAAGAGTTTGTGTGGGAGTCGGTTTACCAAGAAGCATTTGATACAATTAAACAGTACCTGGTTAATCCACCGATCTTAGTACCACCACGAAAAGGAGTGCCACTTTAGCTTTATATTTCGGCAACAAAGTCATCCATAGGAAGCTTGTTGGCACAAGACGATGAGGTGACGGCGGAAAGAGCAATATTCTATTTAAGCAGGACTCTCACAGACTGCAAACATAGATATACACCGATGGAAAAATGTGCCTTGCTCTTTACTTCTCAGGCTGCAGGTTGAGGCATTATATGCTTTCCTTCACTACATGCGTCATCGCACAAATAGACTTAGTCCGGTACATGTTAGCCCGACCTATACTTCAAGGATGGATAGGAAAGTGGATTCTCGCACTGTTCGAGTTTTCACTACAATATGTCCCGTAAAAGACAGCAAAAGGCCAAGCAGTGGCCGATTTCTTCGCACATCACCTTATAGTAGAAATCCCAAAACAGAAGGAGCTATAATTGTCACACATCTCACTGGCTCCTTGGAAACTCTACTTCGATGGTTCCAGCACGAGTGCTTTCACTGGAGCAGGGGTATCATTGGTCAATCCTCAAGGAGAAACATTTTTTTATTCTTCCGACTCGAGTACAACTGTTCCAACAATGCAGCAGAATATGAAGCCCTAATCATCAGACTAGAGATTCAATGAGACTTTGGTGCTACAGATATACAAGTTTGGGGAGACTTGCTGCTTGTGATCAGACATCTCCAAGCCACATTCAAAATATGACTAATTCTGGAGCCATACGTGAAAAGGGCTAGCCAGTTGCTGGAGCTGTTCATAGATGTATCCCGAACTCATATCCCACGAGGAGAGAACTTTGCAGCGAATGAGTTGGCTCAGCTTACTACGGGGACAGAGCTTGTTGACGGCGTACATGAGCGGCTAATGAAGGTAGAAGTTCGTACTCTTCCATCCTTCATAACTAGAAAGGAGGAAAAGGATGAATGGCATGTCGTAGCTCTGGGAACAATCGACGAGGATTGGAGACAACCAATTCTCACATATTTGAAATATCCTAGCTCTACAGTGGACAAGAGGATTATGTCTTTTGCTCCAAACTACATTCTCTGAGGTGATGAGTTTTTTTGACGTGGAGAAGAAGGAATGAACTTAGTTTGTGTGTTCGAGACTGAGGCCAAACGATTACTGCGTGAAGTACATCTTGGGGTTTACGAAGCTCACCAGTCTAGACCAAAAATGAGATGGCTCCTGCAAATATATGGATACTTTTGGCCTTTGATGTTAAAAGATTGCATAAAATTTGCAAAAGGGTACGAGGATTGTCAGGCTCATGGACCAGTAAGCCATATACCAAATATTCCTATGCAACCAATCATCAAACCGTGGCCAGCGCAAGGATGGGCATTAGATCTAATCGATTTAATTCATCCCTATTCTTCCATGCAGCAAAAATTTATCATCATCGCTACAGATTTCTTCACCAAGTGGGTGGAAGGAAGGATTTTAAAAGTGGCATCTGCCGCTGCAATTAGGCAGTTCCTATATGAGGATATCATTTGCCGATTTAGAATTCCGGAGTGTTTTGTTTCAGATAGGGGCACAACGTTCATGTCTGAAGAAGTAGAGGAGCTCATGGTAAACTTCGGGATCAAATTTTTGCATTCTTCACCATATTATACACAGTCTAACGACCAAGCTGAAGCAAGTAACAAATTGATCCTCCATATCCTCAAGCGCATGCTCGCAGACAATCCAAGACTTTGGCATGAGGAATTGTTCAGCACGCTGTGGACATACCGCACTTCTAAATGCAGTCCCACCTGAACTACTCCATATGCCCTAATGTTTGGACATGATGCAGTTTTACCATTAGAAATCAACGTTCAATCATTGCGGGTCATGGATCAACACCAATTGATTGGGGAAGATTATGTGCAAGCAATGTGACAAGAGTTAGAGGATCTGGACGACAAACGCGTCCACGCCTTGACTAACCTACTCGCTAACAAGCAGAAAGTGGCTCGTTGTTATGGTCGACGTACCCGCAGACTTAGCTTTACAGAAGGAAAGCTGGTTTGGAAAACAGTATTGCCTTTGGGAGAAAAGCAGGAAGGACGTGGTAAATGGTCTGTAAAGTGGGAATGACCCTTTATTATTAAAATAATTTTAGGCAAGGGAGTTTTCCAGCTACGTGACATCGACGGTGACGTTCATCGTAATCCAATTAATGGTCGATTTCTGAATAAGTACCGGTAGCCAGTTTGGGAGTATGAGGGGTCAATCACTTAGTTTTGCACTCATTTGCAGCCTATCACAGATGCTCGCTTTTCCTGTAAAACTAGGGGCAACAAGTATGTAAAAGGTCAATGCGTGTGGCCAAAGTATTGCAAAATTCAAAAAAATTCAGCATAGATCCAATTTATGTGGTTCTTTCAAAGTGATGCACATTACTTACTTACAAAGACAAGACAAAAACAATGGAAAATACAAAGTTTCATTTGATCAAAATAAAGAGTACAATATGAGGCTTCGCGGCCTCTAGCTTTGATACCATACAAATCGAATGGACAATCTCCTGATACAAAACCAATCGTAGGAAGTGGTTTAGATCTATCCCAACCACTCACAACGAGGCCCTCAGCTTGCGTCGATGGATGATCACTAACTAGGGGATAGGGCTACCTTCGGGTCTGGAAGACTTTGGGGTACTTGCACTCACCCAACATTTATGGCTCAACAAATTCGTCCATCTGATCACCATCTTAGACGCTTCACTCTGAAAGTAAGGAGAGCTGCAGCGAGAGTGAGTGAGAGAATGCAACAGACTAGAATGACCAGGTTCAAGGATGGGGTTAGTGAGTGCCCATATTAACCATTGTTTGCTAACTCTCAAAGGTTTGAGAATTAGCCCAGAACTGAAGGACCTAAACTTTGGTACTACGACCTAAGCTAGGTTTGAGCTTTGGTACTTCGACCTAAAAACGTCTAGCAGAATACAAGATCTGGAGGTTTTGCCTTAAAGCAAGAAAGGAACAGACTATGAACTAGAGGCGCCATCTTTTGCTACAAAGAGATCTCGTGGAGTGAAGGATGAGTGACAACCTATTTATAAGCCCAAAAACTCTAAGAGGCTTTAAATAAAGGGACCCGGAGCATTGTATCAATTTAACACAGTAGTTAAGGGGGGTTCAACATTCAATTATCGATTTGTGTATCTCTTAAAAGCTGAAAACTTACTGTTTCGAGATATAGAGTAATGAGCCATTAAAAGTGGACAGTTATTCCAAAACTTGGCGTGACTTTCAGAGGCGCAAAGTTATTTGATGGCAGAGTTATACGGCAGGTCATTAAGGCTATGGGCCATAAAACATAAGTTAAACTAGCAAGAGTTATTACAAAATAAAATATGAAGCCCAAGAGTGGGGCTTAGTTAATAAAGTTTAAAACTTCACAGCAGAGCTAACGAGAGCTCGCATACTAGTCTTTACTTGGAGATACCGGGCCTGTGCGGTGGCCTAAGCCCTCTCAGTATCCGCAGCCACAACACGGGTTTGCTGAACACTTTCGGAAATAGTCTTCTCGACATTAAGAAGAGCGATAGCAACTTGCTCCTTTCCGAAGAAATCTTCCTCCTTTTGACGCAGCTTGGCCTGGAGCTTTGCGATCTCCGCACGCATGGCCAGAGTGTCGACCCATTCACCTTCCTAACTCTTCTCCATCCTCGTAATTTTCTCCAGGTCACACTTCCACCTACGGTTATGGTCTACACGATGGGAGATGGCTTTATTTCGCTTGTGGGTGGCAGAGACTACGGTGTCTAAAGGTTGGGAAGTTCTCATAGTAGTTCTTCCATTTGATCCAGGACAGCATGATCTACTCTCTCTACAACACGGCGAGCCATTTGAATATGAATAATCAGCTCTTGACGAACGGACTCATTCTCAAAATTCAAAGTCCATTAATCACGAAGATAGGCAATGGCAAGTTGGATCTCAGGAGGATATTTTTTAGAAAGAGCCAAGTCCTTGTAGATTTGCACTGCCTCTCGCAGGGTCTTGGTCATTCCCTCGCTACCCCTAGTAGGAGTCTGAAGGATTGGAATCACAGACTGTGGGGTAGCAATCTCGCTGCAGCTACAGATGACATTAGAGAATTCTCTAAGCCTTCGTTGACCCACAGTAAGAGATAGCTCCTGAGTACCTAGATCTTTCTGTAGAAAAACCTATACCTAGGTAGTTATGAGATGCCAAAAAGACTTACACAAAGAAATCTTACACAAGTAAAGTCAGAATATACCCGGGATAGATGATGGGGAGATTGATAATCGTACAAAGTAGTGTTGATATAAGGAGGGGAGGAAATGCAGTACAATATCTTTCATGTGGCCAGTCTCAGCGGCCAGAATAATGGAGGGAGCATCCAAAACATGGGGCTGTTCTGCACTCATAGTCACAGGAGCCACGTTCGCAGCAGGATGAGTGTGTACCTATGTTTCTTGAGCAGTTTCCTGGAACCATATAAACAAATATAATGGTTAGAAAGGTACAGTATTCCAGAAAAAGACAAGGTCAGAACAGATACCTCAACCGAAGAAGTAGTCTGTACAACAGCAACGTCAGGAACCCCAATACCTCATTCAGCTTTTCAGCAGCCTTTTTCAGAGGTTCTTCATTAACCACGGTGCTAGCTATCTCCTCCACAGTGGCGGTCGCAGCAGTATAGACTAGTTGATCAAATGGTTGATCATAGACTTGCTTAAGAAGTTCTCAGTGTTGAGCTTCTTCATCTGCAGCACTAGAAGAACCTACACCCAGAGGTCTAGGAAGAGGGGACTCCCTAGATGCATTTGTAGTACTAGGAGAGGACTCAGGAGTGGCGAATGGCTGAGTACACTTCCCGTTGTTCTGCGCGGCTCGGAAGAGTAAGTTTTCCTCCGAAGGATCACTGTCGGACATTAGTTCATTAGAGGGAGAGTTCCCGCTTAGCTCATCTTCCAATAGCCATCCGCGTTCCTTGATGGCACAACGATGGGAACGGCGGGACTGAACCATAAAAGAATAGGGTTGGAGTCAGAAGGCAAAAGGTTTTCAGAAGAAAAAGAACTAAGAATCTTGGGACAAATGAAAGCTATACTAGAGGAGTCTCCTCCTTGGAATCTCCATCCTCATGGTCCCATGCTTCAACGACATCCTTCTTCTTCTTCTTGGCAGCAGCAGTCTTCACAGCATTTCTCGCAGCAGGAAAGGCAGCAGCTAAAATCGTACCCATCAACTTGTTACGCTTTGAGACAGAAGCAAGAGAAGTAATAATCCATCGCTACTTCCTTTTCTAGCCCGTCTCCTTTTGGACATTGGGGGGCACAACCTTCTTATCCATAATTGTCTTGAAGTAATCAAGGAAAGAGGCTGGAAAGATGATGCGAAAGACTTCGGATTTGGACTGCACCCAGATATCACCATAATGGCGCTTATTCTACTCATGATAATCTTCAACAACAGAGTAAGTTACATAGAGGGAGCGCCGATGGAACTCTGAGAGGTCGAGCAAGGGGAAAGTTGGAGTAGCAAGGTCTTGAAGAATCGCTGCAGAAGGCTTTTCTACACAGTCCTCCATGAAGTGTAACCGTTGCGGGATTCTATCAAAGGCCAGGGAAGACCTTGTTTGCACCCAAGTTGAGGAGCGAAGTGATTAGGTTCGTATAGCTCAATCCACAAAATCGCATCGGGGGCAATGATGTCTACACAGATGACACATTATGCAAAGAGCTTCCTGGCAGCGGGAGCTAGCGGGGAGTCACTGAATCCAGTAGATAACTTGGCAGAAAATATTCTCGTTACTACAAATTCAGCCATGTCTTTAGGGAAAAGCTTCTGACCCCAGAGATAATTGAAGCACTGCGAGTAGCTCAAAGGTTTCGTTTCCCTGGCAAGAGCCAATGGTCTCCCTAGTATCTCCTCAGAGGTAAATTCCTTGTGGTGAGGGCTGCGAAATTCAGGAAAATAAACATGCAACCACAAAGATAGAATCCAAACAGGCCCTACAAATTTGAACTTGGAAAGGATTCAGCAAAATCCACCCAAGACCATGGTACAAAGCCCCCAATGCAGGTTGTGCAAGGCCAAAGCAATGGCCAGTGTACAGTGCTTCTACTGCCTTAGTAAATCTATTGGTAATCCTGTCCGCAGCAACGCAAAATACATAGCGACAGAGCCAAAATTCTAGAAAAGCAATGCCACCGTAGGCATTCTTTACCTGCTGATCATCAGAGGCAGGAGTAGCCTAAAATTACTCCGTATTGTAATGCTTATGCCAATTAGAGTAAGCAGTGCTGATAGTCGAGCGTGCGAGATCAGTAGAACAAGGGAAGTCCTTACTATCCAAAGCAATGGGAAGAAAAGGCTCATCCGCAGTAGGCAAACCGATAATAGTGACAACGTCAAGTAAAGTAATTCCTAAATGATCGAATGGGAGGACAAAACTATTGCTACTAGTTTCCCAATAGCACAAGGCAGTGACGGCGGCAGCACGATTCCCACCTTGGGGAAGATGGAAACATAAATCTAGAGCTTGCAAAATACTAACCTGTTGCCAGAGTTCCTCCTCGAGTGACTTCCGCTTCTGATACCATTGAAGTTTTTCAGCTCTGGTGCTGGGCCATTTTCCCAATTTTACTTCAAGCTCCTTCTGATCCCACTGAAGAGGAACAATGGCTTCACCTCGTGCGACTAACGGAGGACGGCGCATAGCCGAATCAAGAATAGAAGAAGCCTTCGTAGTATTGGTGGTCGAACCCAGTAGAAGCTCATCTCTCTTTGTTAGATCAATCCACGAATAGGGAAGGTCTTGATCTCGATGGAGACACTGGTCCATATAAACGCGGAAGGCCTCCATATCTTTCTCAGATATGTCCGGGCAGAACCTTTGATAAGGGGCCATTTTCAGGGAGAAAGAAAAAGGAAGGTATGAACTTGGGGAGTGATCGAAAATTCAAAATCTTGGATTGCAGAAACTTCAGAAAGTGAAAAGGGGGAAAACGACTGAGGAAGCTTAAAAGGGTGGAGAATAGACGGCGCGATTTTTGAAGAAAGAGCACTTGAGTAGCCTAGTGCGAGGCTATTTCAAACCACTGATCAGGAGGCGACACGTCACATTCAAATGCTGCTAAAAAGACCCATTCGATTGCCCGTGGGTTAATCTCGAGGTCTGGAGGGCAATGTTTGGGGTCCAAAATACTTGTGGGCCTCGGAGATAAAACGGGCCGACCGTGCGCGGCTTGATTGAAGCTGCGAATCGGGAAAGAATAAATTTACGCGATTCCTAGATAATCTAGGAGAATCTAGAGGCAAGATATTATTCCTAATCAATAATGTTACCTTGTCAAGCGAAGGAAAGCAGACTACCAACCTCTATAAATAGAAGAGGCAAAGAAGATTTGCAAATCTCTTCACACATACACACAATTTGCGCACCAGCAAATTTTACTTTGCTGCAAGTAAACAACCAGCGAACAACGAGTTCAGGATCTAAACTACTCGACAGAGCGTGAAGATTCGAAGGTTCACTCAAGCTAACCAACTGGCAACAACGAATTCATAATCTAGGCCACTCGACAGAGTGTGGGGATTCAAAGATTCACTCGAGCTATGACAACGGCAATCGGAGGAGTCCAGGCCACCCGACAAAGCGTAGGGATTCTAAAGATCTACGAAGTCACCATATCCAGTGTTCTCAACACTACGTCCTTAGGATTACTCTGCTTTATACTTGCTCGAGAGTGTAAAATATTGATTCTTTGTGGCGCGGCAGGGAGACACGAAACTTACGTCTTGCGTAACATCAAGACAAGTATGACTCAACGAATGAGGTTGGTGCTCTCCTCGCTCCAATCGCTTGACAAGAAGCAGAGACTACGCGACGCACAACACAACGACATTCTGTCATCGGCAGTGGCACACCTCGCACACAGCACACCAACAACAGCGGATCCAAAAGAGACAGTTTGCGACAACTCCATTCGCAGCGACCTGACTGGAGAAAATTGAAGCCAAACACTAACACTCTTCTTGAGTGCTACTTGCACATTGCTGGGCTGTGCTCAATTGTGAAGCAAAACCCTAAAACCCCGAATTGGCGTCGGAAGAGAGTTAAGGGCTGGGCGAATTGAGCTACTGAAGTTAAGCAGAGAAACGAAAATAGTCGGGGAGTCTGTTCCTCTTTGCTGCAAAGCACCAGTGCAATTTGTGTATGCTCCAATTATGTTCCGTTTTTCCAATAGGAGATTAGAATGGCTAGCTTTCAGATATTATAGTAGCATTGCTGTTGATTGTTCAGTTACCCATTTCCAGAAAGCTCTTCATTTTGCAAGATTGTATTCATCATTAGTATTAGAGGCCCAGAATGAAAAAAAAATTGCTTTTTACAGTTTCATACCTCATAAACTCATTTGGGTTTTCCCCAGAAGTTGCTCTCTCTCTGTCAAAGAAGAGAAATATACAATTTGAATCCCCGGAAAGATCTGACGCGGTCGTTAAGTTTCTGAAAGGTTATGGATTGAGTGATACCCACATTGCCTGTGTTGTTAAGAAACTCCCATCCATTCTCTGGGTCAAAGCTGAAGGGATCCTAATGCCCAAACTCGAGTTTTTCAAGTCTATTGGAATTAAGGGCACTGACCTTACTCAGCTGGTTTGTGGCAGCCCAAGTATTTTGAGATATAGCCTAAATAGAAATCTGAGACCTTGTTATGATATCATCAGGACACAAGCTATTCATCCAGAAAAGGTCGGTCTTTTCATGAAAATCGCGTGTCGGTTGTTGAGTGTTAAAATGCTAAGCAATGCTGTTAGCAATGTGTCTTTTCTGAGATCACTTCAACTGCCCGAGTCCTCAATTTCTTTATGTGAGCAGTATTGTTTCATTGCTTTGTCTCGTGAAACCGCAAAGTTTAAGGTGTATGTGGAGAAGGTCCTCCATATGGGATTCCTCCCTTCATCTAGAATCTTTGTGAGAGCAATTTATGTAGTTTCTCTGATGAATGGAAACAAATGGGCACAAATGAAGGAATTTTACAGGAAATGGGGTTGGACAGAAGATGATATATTGTTTGCGTTCAGAAAGAGCCCCTCGTTTATGTTTTTGACAGAGAAGAATGTTGGCTGATATGGTTGAACATCCTGGTGTTCTGACATATAGTTTGGAGAAGTGGATCCTACCTCGGTGTTCGGTTATTAGAGTTCTCCAGCTGAAGGGCTTGGTAAGGAAGGGGGAATTCTCTCCCGCCCTCACCATAATGTACAGGAAAGAGCAGTTCTTGGATAATTTTGTGAACAAATACGACGAGCAAGTACCTGAATTTGATGAGCATCTTTCAAAGGAAAGTTGCGTAGGAAAATAAGTGATTAAATTAAATATAATAAACGAAATGCTAATTAAATAATTAGTAAATTACAAACATATGAACGAAGAACAAATTCTGGATAAGAAGATGAACTAAGTTGAATCACGTGTATCACACGCTTTCTTTAAGAACTTTTACGCCGCTCACAGGCTTGTATGACGTTGTTCTCCCAGGATAAAACAACTTCAAAGTTTTGTACCGCAGCACAAGAACTTCTCTTCGAACTGAAGAATATATTTCTCCATCACCGGATTTGCTCTGAGTTGAGAGAGGAAGAGAAGTGATCAGAAGAAGAGATTGCTTCTTGATCTACGCATTTTATGCTTGATTCTTAACGTCTTTCTCTTTATATTTAGCTTTGTTTAGAACTTAGTATCTTTGTATCTTACTTACTTTATGATTTATAGGACAAAATAAGGAAGAATCCATAAAAGAGGCAGAAATGAGCTCAAAACCTGCTAAAGAAGAAGTTCCTAAAATGAGGAGGAAAGATGATGAAGAATGGGTCACGATTTATAAAAGAATGGATCAAAGATCACTAAAATGGGTCAAGACCATGTTCATGTGTCCAAGAAGGTCCAAGATCATGTCAAGATTCGGCTACAAAGAAGCCGAAAAGAAGAAGATGGATCAAAAGCTAGAAATCAGGAAATCTGCCTGTGCAGATCAGCCCACTTCAACGGGCCACCAAAAACGAACTAGAAAGAATTATGATACGAATAATATGTCCCTGGAAAGCTCTAGAAGTCAACTTTCCATCTTAAAAAGAATCACTCAATTCGGACATATAAATCTCCGGGAATCACTGATTTAATGAAAAAAGGTCAACTTACCCGGGTGGAGTTAATTCATTCCTAATTGGGGATAGACTAGGGTTTTTAATATCCTATTTAAAGGGGATCTCGACCAGAACTAAAGCATCTCTCATTCTAGTAGCTAAAGCTCTGCCTAAACACTTCCTACCTCCAAACACTCCAAGTCTTCCAAGAAGCCATCCTCCTCCAAGCAACATCAACGCCATCCTCTACCGAGACTTTCATGGCAATCCTAACTGTCTCGTCCATTCATTGAAGGATCATTTCTGATGGGATGAAGAATGAGGGAGGATGGAGTCTCTATTTATACATGGAGGAGATGAAGAATGACATAATAGCTGGCCACCAAAAGGTAAGGTTGTAAGTTATCACTCATTAACCATGCAACATAAATCCGGCCAATAACCACCATAACCGGCGAAGTTGAAAGGTCTCGAGGAATGCAAAAAGTCTTTCCTGAGTGTAAAAGAAAATTTGTGCGGCCCGAATCGGAATGACATTCGTGTCCGCAGGATGCGGGCACACACAAGTCCATATCGCATATTCATTTCACCCAAGATTTGCACCCCCCTACGCACGTGAGAGAGAGCCTCTCTACTCATTTACTCAAGGTATACTAGGGTGCAATCAGATATAAAGACTTCCACATTTCTAATTTCTCCCATATGGGATCACATTCCTTCCTTTTGTTTCAAGTAGCCATCTTTGGGTGATAATTTCTCATTCACCCTTTAACCAATTTAAACAAATGAATACATAATCTTTATGTACTCTTGTAGGAGAATACAAATCCATGTTTCCCTCACATCAAAATTAAGTGCAACACACTCAATTATTTTTTTTAAATTGTCATTTTAAAATGGTGGAAAACCACCATTTTCCAACAAGTTGATCTTGCTGAACTGGGCCTCGGATTTGAGGATAGAGATGGAGTAAAACAAGTGTAGGACGAAGCTTGTTAGTCATTGTCGTTTGTCGGATGATTTAGAGGATCATAAGAACCAAGTTTTCAATTAGTTGTGTTTATCTGTCATGATAGTCACTTCTTGCTCTGCTTTGAGCCTGTGACATTACCAGTCTTTATATTACTTTGCTTTACCTTGCTCTGCTACAAGGGTAAATCTTTCGTGTTGAATGTGTATTGTTTGATCATAGTGTGCACAGGAAGATCAAGTCCTTTCATTCCTAGTCTTGAGCAGAAATGTTCTTTAAACATGGAAGTAATTCTTGTTCTATTTGAATTTCAGTTTCAGTTCTGTATTACACTAGGAGGAAAGCCCGCGCGCGAGGCACGGGTGAAAATGATTTTAACGTAGAAATGTACATTCACTATCCATATTACAAACTAACATAAACGTGAGGAATTGATTATATAATGGAATATACAAAATAGCTAATCTCCAGACCAAGATCAGATTCTTGATCACAACATTAGCTGATTACTTGCATTTAGAATAACAAACTTGGATGTACTAACATCTATTTAACTAAGCAAGATAAGTGATTGAAGAAGCTGCCGTACTCCAAAAACTTCCTATGCAATATAGCCTCATTTCCAGCAAAAGTCAATTCCTCCTCGTATTTACACCAAGACTGAGAGCACAAAAACACATGACAATAAATAAAAAGACCAACTAATCAATTCTGTTTATGCATGTACTAAAACATATTATTGATATGGCCATAGATAATTCCTAGTCCTTTTTTTATTACTGTCATATTGGTTTTGTCAATTATATAGCAAGACAGATATGCAAGTTCACCTATCTTTTCTTTTCCTTAACATACCAGCATCACAAATCAAGAAAAAAAAGCTGAAAAATTATTCATGTGGCTTATAAATTTCACATCGTTGGGTAGTGTATATAGGTAATGTACATGCCAGTTTTCTAGCAGTCCTCATGTTGTTGAACTACATCCGTTGTTGTCCCTGAAAATATAGAGCATCTTGATTTATCCTATGGTTATTATGGTTACAAAGCACAAAAAGAATGTATTTGAGAGATGTATCCTTACTGGTTCCCCTCCTTTGTGATTCCATCCAGGAACAGTTTTATTGCAGCACTCTTGTTTCCGCCTCTCTTTGGAGCAAGGCCTTTTTCAGGAGTATCCAAGATGGGTTCTTCGGGTTCAGGTTCATTCTGAAGTTGTTTCTTTGTGGCTGCTTTTTTGTTAGCAGCATGATTTTCGTAGGTGCTCCTCAGAAAAAACTATCCATGTTGGTTGACGTTTATTTCAAATAGGAATTCTCCTCCAATCTTGCAGCTGATCTCGGGAGGGAGGGCTGATTCGGTAGGGTAGAATCTCTTTTTTAGTAAGTCCTCACAGGTTGCATGGAAAAAATCTTCTGCTACTTTTCCCATAAGAGTGATACTTGCCTGGTCTTGTTCATCTTCAATAATCATGAAGGCCCTGTAACTGCATTATGGAGTCATATATGTATATCAGTAAGCCAAAGCAAACAACATTTATGTGGAAATGAAACAGGAATAGGTGCAACTGTGCATAGTAGTGAAGGACCAAACCAACCTTTTTTTGGGTTTATTCTGTCCATGAACAGAACAAAAATAATCATCTTCATGCTCTTCATTCTTGATCATGACCTTGTAACACTTGTCGTGGGAACAGGAGTTGTACCACCATCCTTTTTCGGCAAAAAATCTTGCCACAACTGCTACATAGTAGACTAATTTGGACTGAAAAAGAAGGCAAACTGATCAGAAACATTGTTGTATATAAAGGTTGACTATGTGAAGACTGATTTACACCACAGGTGGTTACATTTACTGATGTGATTTACAACACATGTGGTTATATAAAGACTATGTAAAAAGAAGGCAAACTGATCAGAAAAAGAGCATATACTGATGTGAACAGGCGGTTAACCCTAAACCCTGATTGATTATATACTGGTCTTCCAACTCAATTGTGAAATTTAAAACAGAAGACACTAACCATCAAGTTAAGGTTGTGCTCAGATTGTGTTAACTCTTTAAAAAGCTTATAATTAAGCTCTAATACAATCAACTTTTCTTACAACGAGGCAATTATAACATATATCAGCAAGTGATAAGCACTGTACGTACTTTATGCATCTAACTTCTGTTTGTAACAGTGGTTCTTTGTTTTATTTCTTCTAGTGATATGATACCCATGGTTGTTAAAATTTCAATTCCAGTAAGTGGTAGCATGTCAACCTTCCACTTTAGGGCATGCATGAAAAAAGATCCAGTATATCTAACCAGTAATCCCTTTGCTATGATCAACAACAGGCTGGAACTGATTTGAAAATGATTTTGTCAGAAATGAATTATATTAATCAGACAACATCCAAATAGGTTCAAAATGTGGTCATGACTGAAAATAATTCTGGGGCTGTTCAAATCGATTAATTAAGGACAATGTGAACCATAATTCCTGATTTTTGTATTGCTGAACATGTATTCAAGTATTAGACATTTAACTTTTGAAGAAATAGGGATCGCTATGTACATGCCTCATTTAGAGATGGTTCACAAAGAGGGAAAGTATTTAGAATAAACTACATAGCTTAAGCTCCATAGCATAAGCTAATGGAATCACACCAAAACACTCATATAAACACTATGACCTTACCACTTAAACCCATTAGTATAGTAACTGAACTCGGACATACACAACAGCCAATCATATCTGAGATAATAGTTTGCACATAAAAAGGATAACACAGAAATGAAGCTTAACACAGAAATGCAGACATATCAGATTAAACATACTTGAACTGATTTGGGAGACTAACTCAGTACCACGAATAACAATTATTCATATTAAGGATTAGAGCCATCAGACCTTGCATTTATTAGCATAAGATCAATTCAAAGATTCAAGGCAAACACAGTACTCTTATGGTGACGTGTGACCCTACAATAAACCATAATCTAGAAGAAGAAAACAAATTCTAATCACTTTTAAGAGCTTGGTATACAACAAAGTAGCAGAGATACCAATTTTCATATATAGCTCAGTAAAGTGAACAACTTTTGAAAGGTGAAGCAACTCAAAGATGACACATAGAATTAAAGCTGGGAACTTGCAGATTGAAAGAGAAGTTGCTTGATGACATACCGCATGTATTGCGGGATCCAAAGTTTTCAGTTCAACGACAGTCTTCATGTCTGTTTCATTGATTTCTCCGGACAATGTCATTTTTGAGTGTACAGCAGAGACACTGAGCTTGTCACCTGTTCTTGAGAACCTAACATAAAAGAAAACTGTCATTAGAAGGCCAGGTAGGTGGCATTACTTCATAAAAAGTCATCAAATTCAACAGGAAAATTGCATAGTACAGAAGATGATTGAGCTGAAGTTTAAAGAACCGAAGTTTTTAATTCAAAGTTGCAACGCATTCATAGCAACTGCATTTTCAATGTTATTTATTCCCTAAAGGCATACATAGTAACTGCTCCCATCGAGGCAGGAGATTAATTATGCATCCAATGTTATTTATCACTACCGCTGGAAACACTATAGCCGACGATTTTTTTTAAAACTATAGCCGACGAGATAAAAATCTCATCGGCTATAGTGAAAAATAATTTTTTTATTTTTAAAATTTTTTTTTTAAAACTATAGCCGACGAGAAAAAAATCTCTTCGGCTATAGTGGAAAAAATGATTTTTTTAATTTTTTTTTTTAAAAAATGATTTTTTTAATTTTTTTTAAATTATAGCCGACGAGATAAAACATCTCGTCGGCTATAGTTTTAAAAAAATGATTTTTTTTAATTCTTTTAATTTTTTTTAAAAAACTCGTCGGCTATAGTACTATAGCCGACGATAATGAGTAAAAACCTCGTCGGCTATACTATTACCGACAGGTTTTAGCCAGCGACTTTAGCCGACGACCCTTAAAAATCGTCGGCTATAATCTCGTCGGCTATAGTGCGTCGGCTATACTATAGCCAACGATGTTTTTGCCCCTTTTTCGTCGGCTATAGTATAGCCGACGATTTTTTGTTGATTTGTCGTCGGCTATAGTGGAAATTGTCCACTATAGCCGACGACAAAAAATCTCGTTGGTTTTTTTTTTCGTCGGCTATAGTGAAAATGCTGGTAGTGTATTCTATTTGTGAGTCAGATTAATAGACATCTAAGAGACTTAAACCACTGGCAGGGAACCTTCGAAGACATGCCAAAAATGTGACAAACAGTTCTGTAATAACCTTTCACCTATGTTTACTGTTGCTTAATTGGGGAAATCATGCACATATCTAATCATTTTTCAAGCATGCAATGTAAATGAAATTGGTACGTCTATTTGCATCATGATGATTAGTGATTATATCATACGATACTTACTCAGTTCTATATTTGTCTGTTTGCTCGATCTGTGGATTGAGAACAATGCATGTATGATTTGTACTGGATGCTCCCACATACCCTGAGACAACATCAAAAAGCATATTTAGGTTAATCTGCCTTCAGTGAAACTCTCTGTATTAAGCTAAAACAACATAAATACTATGCTACAGATTGTGAATGACACTGAATTCCCATAACTTTTCCAAATAACAAATAGCATGAAAACAAATCATGATGGATAAATCAATTGCAATACCTTCATACTTTGTTATCCTCATTGCAGTGAAGGCTGCGAGCACGGGTTCAGGAGACTCACTGATTTCTTGGATAGGAAATGATCCTGCCACATCTCCCCACAATGTGATTTTTATTTCCTCTCTCCTGTACATCCAGTATGTAACATCAGTGAAAGAAATATTAGCAATAAAGATAAATTGATAGAAGTGGTCATGGATCAGTTATATCGTAAAAAATGATATTTGACCGGCATACAAATTAAAGCGTATGGCCAAAAGTCTGCAGAAAAATATACCCTATAAACATGAACTTATTATCAGTTCTTGTCTGCTTCCTTTTTGAGTTCCTCACTCCGACTTCTATCGGTTGTTTCACGGCTTTGATGCATCTGTACAAATCTTGTAGTTGTTGGAGCAAAAATGTTAGTATCATGTTATGGACTTTATATAATCACAACACACACACGCGCGCGCACGCACGCACGAACGCGCGCACACACACACACATATATACATATTTGGCAACTCACCGGCAAGCAGGGTTTGGTGTTCTGCCTCTTGCTGTAGCTGAGTAAATTCAATGAATTTGAAAGCATATGTTTGAATTGTGGGAATTTCTTGTTTGACTTCATTGAACTCAGTTTTTGCAGTGAAGGTCAGGATGATATCACGTTGGCAAACTCTCTGTCTGGCAGCATCTCTCTTTGAACCAAACCAACGAATGTCATATACTTGTCCCACTGTCATCAGTTTCGGCACATGTCCATAATAACATTCATCAATCATAGCATGGATTGATGAACCCTGCAGACAGCCAAACAATAAATATGCAGAATTCTGAAATCAGCTTAGAAAGAATAAGTAGTTGTGACAGCAAAAACTGTTAGAAAGCAGCAATTATAATTTATATCTAAGGCGTATATAGCAAATGAAATTTCATTTCACCTCTTCATCCACCAAGAGATAGTGGAGTCCATCCTATTTAAGACTGTCAAACAGTCAAGGCCTCCATTCCAGAGCAACACGTGCCCTAATAGCCGTGCCAATTGTGAATGGCTTGATGTTCCTAATCAAGTTTGTCATTTCTGATGAACTTAGGGGAAAAACAAGTCCATTATAAATGCCGGCAAAATTGTCATACATGCTGCAAGACTGTAACAACACAATAACTAACAAAAAATGTCATATATTGAGGACAATATAAATGTGCAACATCCATTGATTCCTTGGTCGATGTCAGTATAGAAAATTACAGTCAATCACCATCGGAAGACTATAAGTACATACATTAAGCCACAAATATTTCACATCCTCAGTCCATTATCATAATATAGTTTATCAGAGTATAAAATATGTGCAACTGTATCCACTCCTTATCTAGGTCTACATCTGTGTATTGATGAAATCAAACCCCAAACATCCAAAAAAAAAATCAATTGCATGCAATCTTGCAAAGACAATCCAGAAAACCACATGAAAAAGAAATAATCATGCAATCATCTGGCACTCCAGAGCCAGCATGCCTTGTGCGAGGAATCAGCGAAAAATTCATATAGGAAGACAATATTATGGTTTAATCATTCTTCTTAAGCATCTAGTTAAAGTCCTTATATAAAACATAGTTCTAAAATAGCCAAACCTTAAATAGCTAAACATTCAGAAACTGCATTCAATCAACAACAAATATACGCAAAACAACATTGTTTACAAAAAAAGTTACACAGTAGAATACAAACAACTCAAGTCTCCAAAACTACTAATGGGATAAGAAGGATGACTCAAAACTGATATGTTTTGCTGATACCTCAATTGAAACAAACAATCAAGTTGATCAAATATATCAGGTAATAATACACAATATCCAGTGTCCTCCTTTCTTGATGTGTTAATGCTGAAAATGAGCAAACATCGTGAACCCCAAAAGCCAAAGGCACCAGAAAGTTAAATGAGTTTAAGCAAGAAGTTATCACACCATTTATGCTGTTATGACTGCTAAGCAAACCCGAATATGTATTTTCCCCAATGAGATTAATCAGCTGTGTGATTGAGGAATAAACTATTAGAACAATATGTTTCCAATTCTCCTGTTATATACACTACATACGACAACACAATGCATGCTACAAACTTCCAAATGCCATTTATACATTAAATCAAGCAATAGAATTCTAGGGGTTTAGAGTCTAGACAAAGAAGCAACAAAGCCCAGTCAAGATCTATGGCATCATTTTCAAACATGAAACTCAATTCCAAAACTTCATAACACAAATCACAGATGCATACGAAGATAGAAGAACTCAAAGATATAATTCATACCAAAACAGATAGCAAGGGTTAAATTACAAAAAGGCAATGATCCAAATTGAACCTAGATCGGTTTATGAACACAGTTTAGTAATACATCCCAATCAAAAATCCACATCAATACAAACTCACCAAAATGATTCACCTACAATCACAATACTTAGGCAAACTAAAACCAAACCAATTAATTCCAGAGTGTGAAGAACACAAAAGCTAAAAAAACTTAAGATGGTTTCAAGCATATCGATTTGTGTGTGGTTTTGTTACAGTCATTGTCCAATTCCTTAGCACGTCTTATTCAAGCACATACAACAAATTTGTTCAAGCATATCGATCCACAAAACATACACCCATATCAAAATTAAGAAAAGCAAACTTATGAAATTGAAACAACAAATAGAGATATACCTAGTTTTACCTCTACAATTGACAACGTCGGTCTCAGCTTGAAATTTTGACAAAGTGTAATAGCCTTTGTTGTGAATATTCTGTCTACCCTTGATTTTAAAGCACAGTTGCAGACTTCTGTGCACCGTGGCCTTTATGATGAAGAGAGACGCCAACGGAGCAGACATCATCTACGCCCCTTTGTTTTTTTTGTGGAGATTTGTTGGTTTTTTAGTGGAGATTTGGTGAGATGCACGTTTTTTGATCTTCCCAAATCCAGGACAGTGGATTTGAAATCTAGATGGGAACCAAGTCTGTCAGGAATAGAAGGGATGGGTTTCGAATCTAACTGGGTTGGTTCAAAAGGTAGAGGGCTTGGACTATATAGCATGAGAACTAGACTAAATTGGTTTCTTATGGACTGAGGTTCGGCGATGATGGTTTGATGGAGATAAGGCTTCATGATCGATATTCCACACCTAGTCAGTGAAATTGACAGAGGAGCGCCACATCCCATCGAAAGTGGGTGATACACGAAACCCAAATTTTTGGTCAACCCAAAAAACCAAACTAACCATTTTTTTTCAGCAACTTTTGGAGAGGAAGATTGGAGAGCAAAACAGATGGAGATCGATGCTGGTGATATCGATGGTGCACACGTGAGTTGGATATGGATGGTCTTCGCACACTTTACACATGAGTTGGTCACTGTTCTAGCAACAGTGTATCAACTCTATTATATAGGTAATTGAAGTAGATTTCTTATGCTACTTTACAAAGGAAGTGTCTTGATTCGTTTAGAGTTGGGTGTATCATCTAATTTGTTAAAGAATAGGTATTTCCATTTGTTAAAGGCTCAATTTGCCCATGTTACCTGCTCATTGTGTGAGGAAATACTATTCTTTCCTCAAATTTGATAATGGAATTTTCGTATACTCTTCTAAACCCTACCCAATTTTGACGAGTTTACATTAACGAATTCAGGTATGCTAGAAGGTCCTACTTCTGTTGGAAAACACTGCCTTCACCATCACAATGTTGCCTTGGTCACTTTGTCTTCCAAATGAAACAAAAAGAAAGGAAAAAAAAATGCGGCTACAAAGAGAAAATGAGCTTCTTGTTGTCTGTGGCCACAGCTAGCATTATATAGTTTTTGATATATGAGAGACCATTGTACGAAAACAAAATCCGAGTGGAAAGCCAAGGTATTTGACTATTTGACATGAACCAGTCGTGATTCGTGTGAGTCAAACGTGACTTGGGATTTGAACTTTGTTATGAGTCACAGCCATTGACATCTTCTCTATCTCTATCCATCTCCATCTGAACAGGTACTCTCCATTCCAACCCATTGAAGGCTCTCTCTCTCTCTCTCTCTCTCTCTCTCTCTCTCTCTCTAAACTAACTACCCACACTTACATATGTATTATACATTTATGCTAAATGTATGTTGTATATATGAAAGTTTGAAACCTTCAAGATCAAGAATCAAACTCTCGTGGAGTTGTCAGAAAAATCCCGGTTTACTGGGAAAAAACTTTCAAACCTTCTTACAATTTCTGTCATTTTAGTCTATTATACGTGTTGGAAGGTACCAACTCCATACAAAGCTAGTCAACTACAATTTCACCCTTCATTTCGTTACATCGTCTTTGAGTGTATCCAGCAGTATATAAACCAGAGAAAATCTCCTGGTTTACATACAAAGTACTACTAAAAACAAACTCATTGCTTCAGGTTGGGGGACATCAGCTTTTCAGATTGATCAAGGTGAGCACTTCTCTAGTAATCTACATGTCATGGATATTCACTTGTGTTTGATCTTTAGTGTGAGTTTATATATATAGAAATTGAGTGCTGATATTTTGTGGCACATGCATGGTTTGGTTTCACAGAAACTATAGAAATGGTCAGACTGACATCTATCAGAAGGAAAGTGATATCAAGAACAGGTAGCTTTGACAGAAATGATATAGAACCAAGCAACGCCAACAGCTCTGGTGGTGTAGGGAGTTTGAGATTAGAAGAATCTATAAGCTACAAGAAAAGGAAAGGAGGAGAATTGAAGCTTGATACTAATGTTTCACTCCAGAATACAGATAATTTGAAGGAGAAGTTTAGCCATATAATTCGGCTACTTAAGCCAGAAGGTTGTGTTTCTCCACAATATTCCCCACGTGAACATGACAACGCTGCAATCAAACTGCAGAAAGTCTACAAGAGCTACCGAACTAGACGAAATCTCGCAGATTGTGCTGTTGTTGTTGAAGAGCTATGGTTTGTTATACCTATATGTTACCATTATCTATTCTATAGTAGTAAATTCAGTCATATATATGGTGATGCTCATCATCTTATAACTCTGCTCTAGGTGGAAGGCATTAGACTTTGCTGCCCTTAGGCGGAGCTCGGTGTCATTCTTTGAATCTGTTCGATCAGAGACAGCTGTTTCAAGATGGGCAAGGGCAAAGACTAGAGCTGCCAAGGTGATTTTAGCTTCTATTAATATTACTTGCAGTTAAAGTTACTTAATAAGTTGACTTATATATACAAGATGCTAAAGATAAGCAAAGTTTAATATCATTCGGTTCAACTTTGGAGTTTGGACCCGATTAGTTTTCTTGAAGACTGTAAACAGATTTGCTTCTTTGTCTTGTGCTTTGACCATGACTAAACGGATTGACTAAATCAAAATTTATAAAGTTTTGCAAGATCTGCTATTTCCGAGACACCGAGTGTTGATTAAGTTGAATTTGTAACTGTAGGTTGGGAAGGGTTTGTCCAAGGATGAGAAGGCTCAGAAGTTAGCTCTAAGACATTGGCTTGAAGCTGTAAGCTCTATTGGACAATACCCATTTTTCATTTTTAGCACATTTTCCCATTAAGTTGTTTAAAACAACTCTAAACCAGTCTCCAGTGGACCTGTACGATACATTATGCTTGATAATTGGAGTATTTCTTTTTCCTTAAGATGTCATTGTTTCATCATCTACAGATTGATCCACGCCATCGTTATGGACACAATCTGCACTTGTATTATGATGTCTGGTTTAACAGCGCGAGCTCTCAACCTTTCTTCTATTGGTAATTCCTAGTCATGAAATCAATTTTTCTGTGTTAGGATGCTATCGATTTCTTATATGGCATCTGAAAATAATGTAGGTTGGATGTTGGAGACGGCATTAAAGATAGTCTTGAGAAGTGTCCAAGAATGGATCTGCAGCGCCAATGCATCAAGTATCTTGGACCAGTATGTCCCTTGCATCAAGTACATTACTAAGAACATCAAATTATATGGGGTCGGTTTTGTGTGGTAAATGATGCCCTTGCATTGCTTTTACAGAAAGAGAGGCTAATATATGAAGTCATTGTGGAAAATGGGATGCTTGTATACAGACAAAGTGGAAACCTTGTGACTACTACTGAGGGTTCTAAATGGATATTCGTGCTCAGTTCATCGAGAACTATGTATGTTGGGGAGAAGAAAAAAGGCCATTTTCATCACTCTAGTTTTCTATCCGGAGGTGCCACAATTGCAGCTGGGAGATTGGTTGCTACTAGTGGAGTTCTTGAGGTATAATTGCTAGCTTCTTATTATTCACATGAACATTACTGTTATTGAGATTTTGGGACCTTCTACTAACTTTTATAGTTTGATCTTCACATTTGTCAGGCTGTGTGGTGCTACAGTGGTCATTACTGCCCGACAGAAGAGCATTTTTTGGAGTTCATTAGCTTCTTAGAGGAGCAACAGGTGGACTTGACCAATGTCAAAGTAACTACCTCCTAAGATTTCTAATTGTCAATGCTTATAATGATTTTTTTTTCTTCTTCTATGTAAGTCACCAAGGATTTCTGCAATTTCATTTGTTTTCTGCAGAAACATCCTATAGATGATGATATTCCACCTTTAGAATCTACCAATGAAGATAAGAACACCCTTGAAGGTGTCCCTTTGGCAAACAGTGAGACGAGTACTAATGAAAATGAGCTTGCCATTGACACTTCCACAATAGAAGATCACAATCAAAACAATGTGGAAGAAACAAACTTTGACATAGGGATGGGATTGGCTTGCAAATGGAGTACGGGAGCTGGTCCGCGAATCGGGTGTGTAAGAGACTATCCTACACGGCTGCAATTTCAGGCACTTGAGCAAGTCAACCTGTCACCTAGAATCAAAACAGAACACTCTGCAAGCAAGAACACTCCAGTTCCTTCACCAAGACCCAGTCCCAAGTTCCACTTATCACCTAGACTTGCCTATATGGGACTTCACAGCCCAAGGATACATAACACTAACTAAGAGCATCCGCACCCGTTGCTTAAGCAATAGCTAGAGCAAATGAGGTTTTTTGCTTAAGTAAACCAAATCCCTTTTTTGCTCAAGCAAACTAAATCCCTCTCTTGCTCAAGCAAATCAAATTTTGGATGCACCAATTCAAAAAATGTTTGAGCAAATCCAAATCATCATGTTGTAAAATATTATTAACTTATTTACCGGTAATATTTACGAGTAATCATAATGTGACACGTGTCGTTATCTACTAAATAAAATATTTAAGATTTCCGATGAGATTTTTGACTAATAAAAAAGTGACACAATTGTCACTGCCACGTGTTATTAGCAACAAAATAATTGGACTAGATTTTCGGTAAGATTTTCGATTAATGACGATGCGACATGTGTTACTACGAGATAGCATTATCGACAAAATAATTGGACCAGATTTTCGGTAAGATTTTGGTTCAATGACGATGCGACACGTGTGTTCATCTTCAAAGAATTGATTATCTACAATTGGCTATAAAATATTCATCTATCACTCATTCTATACTTACACCATCTATAAGTCTCTTCCAATCCGAGCAGATAACACATCTCTCTAAACACTTATCAAGATTTCCTGCATCATCACTTTGATGAATCATTTCAGCTTCCACAATTTTTTCAGCCGGAGGCAACAAAAAGAAGAAGAGGATGACGATATGGAGCAATCCTTTGTCAATCAGGTAGTCATGGAGGAAGCACAATACAACGATGAACCACGAAAAAGCGGTTCACATCGTGGTCAAAAATTGAATCGACCACAATAGAGGGAGTCTAGGGGATGTAATCTCATGGAAGATTACTTCATTGAATGTCCCAACTTTAACGCACAAGAATTTTGCCGGAGGTACAAGATGAGCAAAGACCGATTCGCCAGTATCATGACGGATTTTTGCAACTACGACCAATATTGGCATCAATGAGCAGACGCCACTAGATTGCTAAGGCTTCTTCCCCAACAAAAGATGACCGGTGCTCTACGAATGTTGGCGTACGGGGAAGCCATGGATTAGTGTACTGAAATTACAAGGATAAGGGAATCGGCTACCCTATAATGTATGAAGGAGTTTTTCCACCAAGTGGTTCGCCTCTATGGTCCAAAAATACCTCTGCAGTCCAATACCAGAGGACCTCACGCGACTCCTAGCTAAAGGCCAACGCCGAGGCTTTCCAGAGATGATTGGAAGCATCGAATGCATGCATTGAGAATGGAAGAACTGCCCAAATGCCTATCAAGGGGCATACTCGGGGCGAAAGGGTCGCCTCACTATTATCCTAGAAGTGGTGGCCGCATATGATACGTGGATATGACACGATTTCTTCGGGTGTCCTGGAGCTATAAATGACATTAACGTGCTCTATCTATCTAATGTGTTCAAACAGATCCTTGCTGGAAGAGGCTCAATTGCCGTTTACAAAGTTCACAGAGAGAGATACTCTAACGCTTATTATCTGGCTAACAGAATATATCTGAGGTACTCTACATTTGTCAAAAAATTTTCAATCCCCAAACGCTGCAAGATAAGCTCTTCGCAAAGAAACAAGAGGCATATTGGAAAGATGTGGAGAGCGCCTTTGACATCTTGCAATCTCGTTGGGCAATTATTCGTCATAGTTGTACATTGCACCACTAATCGGTAATCACATCCATCATGTTAGCTTGCATCATATTGCATAACATGATTGTTGAGGAAGAGTACGTGGACGATGGGGATGAGGATGAGAAAGAAAAAGACATGCAAATCTCATCGAGAGCTTTCCGGATTTATGATGAGCCAGTGGATGCACAAGGGAATCAAATTCCTTTTGAGCCAATAAGAAGAGATGAACGTAATATACAATAGTTCCACAGCCGGGTTGCCGATCTCGAATCTGTTTACATCCATATAGAGCTCCAAAAGGACTTGGTGAAGCACAATTGGAGGTTGAAAACCGGTGAAATACTCTAAATATTAGTCTAAATATATGAGTTTCAATTTTATTATGTGTTTTCGTTAAGAGTGTATTTCATTTTAGTATATGTTTTAATTTAATGTGTATTTCAGTTTCATCTTAATAAATAAATTATAGAGTGTTATGAAATTTATGGGAATTAGATACAATTTTTTTTGAGTATTTTCCTGTTTATTTCCGTTGCAAAGAAAAAAATTGCCGTTCTAATTAAAAGTGGACCATTGGATCAGATTTAAGATTCAAAATCAAAGGCCCAGATCTAGTGGACCGTTGCTTTTAGATTTTCTACCCGAGCCAGACAGGTGCCGCGTACCCATTCGCACGTCAATTTTTTAAAAAATTTTCACTGGCGCGTGTAACCTTACTAGAAAAAAAATCCACTCGCTTGACGTCACCCACGAGCCGTAGGCTTTGCCAAGCGGTCAAGCAATCATCAGAGTATTTCATGCTCAAGCGATTGATCGAGCTCTATTTTGCTCGAGCAAACACTGGCCCGATCTCACTGCTGCGTTGCCGTTTTCGTCCTGCTTGAGTACCTCGTCGTCGGTCCCACCATCTGTTCGAGCACCAAGAGCTCTGGTGTGGATGCTCTACCTAACCCCAGTTCCTCTTGTTCTTCTTTCTTGACCAAGAGATTATTTTTCCTTTCCAAACACTTCTGACTTTTACCCTCTATTTTTTTAGGAGACCCTTTTTCAGACACCTTTTCCCTGCAAGTTCTTATCCTTATATTTTAATAGTAACCAGTGGGAGAGAGATTTCCAAGTCTCTTCCATGCAAGTATTCTTATTCTATATTCTTAATTCAAAAATAAAAACTTTCTGTATCTGATCATTTCCTCTCATTTTCATAGACTTTTCATTTTTCCAAGAACAAGGACAGATAAATATTTGCATAAATAGCAATTGTAGACATCCATATTTGGAAATTTTGTACTTGCTGTATCGGCTCAAATGGTAAGTACAAAATTGGGAACTTTCACGGACCGTACATCCATTTGAGTAATGTAATAAGATTCTCTTCAAGTGATTCAAACATAATTTAATTATGAAAATAAAAGATGAGAGTCGGATATTGTTATGTTTAACCTGTTGATGGCTAATATCTTCTATACCGAGTCTCAAGTTATTAAAATGATCCGATCTAAAACATTAGTGTTTCAAACATCACTATTTGTCCTTTAAAAAAAAAAAACCATCACTATTTGTCGAAACAAAAGGATTAACAATCTAACCCCAGCTCGAACCACTTAGGGACACTTTTTGCAATATCCTGAACACTTCTTTATTTTTTTGGTTTCCCAAGGTATCCCCCATTCGTAGGCAATGGCTAATCCCTCTTGAGCATTGTCGGACCCCTAGGAGGGAAGCTCTCCCAACGTTGATTTTTCCATACACAAGGCTCGAACTCGAGACCTTAACTACAACATTCTTACCCATTGCCGGCGATTTTTTAATCGCCGGCAATGTTTTTTAACATTACCGGCGATTTTTGCCGGAAAAATTGCCGGCAATGTAATTTTTTTTTTTTTAACATTACCGGCGACTTAAATGTAAGTCGCCGGTAATGTCTCGATGGTAATGACATTGCCGACGACTTACATTAAGTCGCCGGTAATGTTTTTTTTTTACCGGCGACTTAATGTAAGTCGTCGGCAATGTCATTACCATCGAGACATTACCGGCGACTTACATTTAAGTCGCCGGTAATGTTAAAAAAAAAAAATTACATTGCCGGCGATTTTTCCGGCAAAAATCGCCGGTAATGTTAAAAAACATTGCCTGCGATTAAAAAATCGCCGGCAATGGGTAAGAATGTTGTAGTGAGCTTGCTTAAGAGGAATAAGTAGGCTTGGGACTTGGGCCCGAAATACCAACCCGAATGGCCCGAAATACCGAACCAAATCTGTTTGGCCCGAAAGAAATGGATCAGGACTAATTTTGGCCCGAAACCGAAGTTTTTATTTGGTACGGTTTCGGTTCCCTGTTAATCCCGAACTGATTAATACCGAAAACCGAAATACCACGTGTTGACTATCTAGGGGTGTTCTATTTATCTTATCGTAGACCTGCTCGCACTCTATCTTCCACACACACACATATATATATATATATGCAAAAAATTTACCTTAATTTTCATTCATCAGACCAAACCAAACCTTCGAGCTCTCTGACTCTCTCTGGATTTGGAAAACCAAACCCTCACCGATCTTCTCTCTGATCTCCTCTCAATCTCATGTCCGATCTCATCTCTCTATATCAAACACCGATCTTTTTCTCTCTGAATAGCCCTTAGTCCCTCACAGTCTCTCCCTGATCTCCGATCTCATCTCTCTGTAGTCTATATCAAACACCGATCTCTCCTCTCCAATCAAGTCATCGATCTCTTGATTCTATTCCAAAGAGGTCAGCGTATCCTTCCTCGACAATACCGAGGTCACCGATCGGATTGTCACCATCGTCAAGAACTTTCAAAAAGTTGATCCTTCAAGGGTACTCTCTCTATCTCTCTCTGTCTCTCTGAAATTTAATTTTTCTATGATTTATTCTATCCTTGTTCATAAGTTGAGTTAGTCAGTTAGTTAATTTAGATTTGTAATCTGTTTTGCAAAACTGAAATGATGTTTACTTGTTTAGTGTTCTTCTTTGGTTGTACGTACTTAATGATTGTACTTTTTGCTAGGGGTAATCTGTTATGACTTCTGACCCATTGATCTTTGGAGAAGGTGAACCGTGCACACGTTTGGATCTATAGCTGGAGGTTACGTTTGGATACGAAGGTATGTCGATCAATATTAAAATGAAGTGACTGATGTTGATATGATTGTTGTTTTGAACTGAAAATGAAATTGAGTTGCATGTTGTGATGGAATTGAATTGAACTGAAATGAAATGGTTGACTAATTAGGTATAGCTTGGTATATTAGATTAAGCATACACCCGGCCAGGCATGCATGAGGCTGCCATTGCACACCTATTGTCCCCTACTCCCTTACCAAGCTTAGTTTTTAAATGAACTGAAATGGTTTGTGTTAATTGAGTTGCATGTTGTGATGGAATTGAGCTGAAATGATTGTATAATGATCATGATATGATAATAATGATGATGTGAAATACTTGTAAACTGAAATGCCTTAATAAAGAGTATCTATTTTAGTAAGTGAATTGGAATTGAAGCAAAACTAATTAGGTATAGCTTGATATATTGGATTAAGCATACATCCGGCCAGGCATACATGAGGCTGCCATTGCACACCGATTGTCCTCTTCTCCCATACCAAGCTTAGTTTTTTCTTAAAATGAACTGAAATTGTTGGTTTTAATTTAATAGAGTTGCATGTTGTGATGGAATTGAACTGAAAATGTTGTATACTGATCATGATATGATAATAATAATGATGTGAAATACTTGTAAACTGAAATGCCAAGTGTACTTAATAAAGAGTATCTATTTTAGTAAGTGAATTGGAACTGAAGCAAAACTAATTAGGTATATCTTGGTATATTGGATTAAGCATACACCCAGCCAGGCAGGCATGAGGCTGCCATTGCACACCGATTATCCTCTACTCCCGTACCAAGCTTAGTTTTTTATTTTTTAAAAATGAACTGAAATTGTTGGTTTTAATTTAATTGAGTTGCATGTTGTGGTGAAATTGAACTGAAAATGTTGTATACTGATCCTAATAGGCCTTGCATTTGATGAAGAAGTAGGTTGTGAAGTGACTCAAGCAATTCAAATGTCCTGAAGGTACACTGTCAAACACTGCTATATATATTAACAGGCTGAAGTGCCATTTTTACAGTCAAGATGTGTACATTTAGCTATAGTTCTCTCTGTTTCAAAACTTTGAATAATCTCTAATGTCAATTTTTTTTTAGGATTCATGGTGGTTGACTTGTAGAGTTGTTGTTGTCATACTTTGAATAATCTCTAATGTCAAGTTATGCTTATGCCACAATCCACATACATGCTATCTAGTCTGCAAATATAATAATTATGGCATGTATGTGGATTGTGGCATAAGCATAACTTGATGATGAAGCTTAAGTAAAGAAGTGCATTAGTTATTTGTGTGTTTGTTTTGTGATTGGATTCATGATTTGTTGAATTCTTTAGCATTTGGATAATCTGTATCTCTTTGTGTCATAAATATAAGTGTGTTAGTGATATATAGTGCATTAGTTATCAGTTGATAGGGGCTGTGATGTGTTAGTTATGTGTATGAGTATGTGATGTGCATAAGTGTTTTAGCGATGTGGCTATGAAGTGCATAAGTGTGGTAACGATGTGACTGTGAAGTGCATACATGTGTTAGCGATGTGTATGTGTCATATGTCTGATTGATAGGGGCTGTGATATGTGTGTCATAAGTTATTAATGATGGATATAGGTGCATATGATAGTTATCAGTTTCGAAAACATATTCATCACAAAGTAACAATTTCTGGATATGTTTAATTAACCTGTTTTTTTCCTCTCTTATATCAAGTTAAGAAGTGCAAGAAGAACAAAGGTATCCCTCAAGGGATAAAAGATATAGCTCAGAGTATCGATGCTTCTTCAATTGGGATTACTCCATCAGTCCCAATGATTGAAGCTGATGCTAGATTTGTTGTGAGTTCACTTATCGAATCTAGAAAATGTAGTTTGCTATGGTCCCATTTTACTAAATATTGGCATATAAAGTATGTTAAGTAAAAGGAAAAACCTGATAAGGAAGTTTGAAGAAATAGTGGAAAATTTTTTTTGGGGGGGGGGGGGGGGGGGGGTGTATAGACACATGAAAGGTGGGTGTAAGTATATGAATAGGAAGAATGAAGTTGATAAATTTCAGAAAACTTTGGTTGGAGATAAAACTAAGGGTAACAAAATGTGAACTCACAGTTTTAATCCCAAAGAAGTGATGCAGGCTTGTGTTGAAATGGTTGTAATTGATGAACTACCATTTAGTTTTGTTGAGAAGTTGGGGTTTAGGAATTAATGTAGTGTTGGCGTGCCTGAATTTGATGTTCCTTGTAGAAAAATACTTGTGAAAAATTTTCTGAACCTTTATGACATCAAAAGGATAGAGGTTGGTACGAATTTGCTTAAGCATAGAATTTGCCTTACCACTGATACTTGGATGAGTGTTCAGAAAATTAATTATATGGTAAGAGGATTATAAGAAATGGGGGATGCATAAGAGGATTATAAATTTTTTCCCTATTCATAATCATAGCGAGAACTCAATTGGGTATCTTATTAATGACTGCATGGTTAAGTGGGGTATAACTAAGATTCTTACCATAACAGTAGACAATGATGCATCATCCAACAAGTGTCCTATTGAGTATGTTAAGGCCAAATTGAACAGGGTTAAGAATTCCCAAGCTTTGTTAGATGGAAAACATATGCATGTTAGGTGTACTGCCCATATCTGTAACCTGATTGTGGGAACTGGGTTGAAGAAGTTGAACAAGGCTGTGTTAGGAATTCAGAATACCCTTAAGTTTGTTAGGTCCTCACCTCATAGGTTAGATGTTTTCAAAAATAGCATATCAAAAGAGAATATTCCATGTAGATGGCTGGTAGTGATGGATGTTCCCACAAGGTGGAATTACATATACTTGATGTTGGAAGCAGCCCTGAAGTTTAAGGCTGCTTTCAAAAGAATGGGAGAGGATGAAGAATGCTTTATCGCATACTTCAAAGAGCCAGAGGAGGAATATGATGAGGATGGTGAACTCATTCCTCCGTTGCCGAATCAGTGAGGGAAATGTGGACCACCAAGTGAGGATGATTGGCAGAATGCAGAGGATTTTGTTTTGTTCCTCAAAGTATTTTATGAGGTAACAATGAGGGTTAGTGCATCCACACATCCTACTATACACACCACTTACCATGATGTGATCGGTATTGAAGCAGAAATTAAGAAGATGATTGTGGCTCCTACTATCATTCAAGACATAACTATTACGGAGAAGGTGATGAGTGAGATGGCAGTAGCTATATTGAAGAAGTTCAAGAAGTATTTTAGAGGTACGACATATATGAATTCATTCATTAGTCTTGGTTTGGTTCTAGATCCGAGATTCAAACTTATTCATTTGGCTCATCTGTTCAAAGTTGATGGTTATAATGGTGTGGAAATTGCAAGAAAAACCAAAGTAGTTAGGGAGTTCTTCATGTCCATATATAATCAGTATGTTTAGCCGGCTGATAAAAAACAAACAAGTGAGAGAGAATCTGTCCAAAGCGCAATAGCTAGCAAACGGGCAGTTGAATCTGGTTTTAGGTCTAAACTAATTGGTAACTGGAAAGATTTGGTATCTTCAGTAAATGATGCAGCCCCGATCCATGAAATAGATAAGTACATTGAAGATGATCTTGAGCCAGTGGTGGAGAATAGTGAGAAGTATCTTATTTTAGCTTGGTGGAGGCTGAATGCATCAAAATATTCAGTGGTGGCAAGAATTGCTCGGGATGTGCTAGCTATACAAGTGAGCACAGTTGCATCCGAGAGTGCTTTTAGTACTGGTGGGAGGGTCATAGATAATTTTTGGAGCTCTTTAACTCCTAGGTCAGTAGAATGTTTAATTTGCCTGCAAAGTTGGCTAAGGAGCAGTGATATATCATCACTGGATGATATTCCAACCATTAAAGACACAGAGCTATATGAAACTTGAGAAAAGGGTAAATATCAGTTATATTTTCTGTTGTGTTTTGTCTGTGTAAATTTTTTAGCTTTGATTCTTGACTGATTTGCTATTTATTTTTTGTTTTTTAGTGGGTTTGATATTTTCAGAGTATATAATTGACCTAGAAGATACTACACAATCCGTTGATAAACTGCCAGAAAGTGTGGATGTGACGACCCAGAACAGAATCAGCAGTGGAATCAGCTTAACCTACGAGCTTGTGCGTAGTCGCAGATTTTTGACAGTTATTTGAATCGCCAGACTTGTTAACGACTAAATTATTGGTCGAGAATTGGAGCTGGGTCTCTTCTCGAGAGTCGTTGTACGTGTGATTTCGAGTTCATGGGCAGTTCCGGATCGTTATTTGGACGACCGAAGAATAAGTTATGAATATTTGAAGTTTCGACGGAATCGGGTTAAATTGATGGTGCTCTTAGCGACTAAATTACCGGTCGAGAATTTGGTTTTGGCTTCTTCACGGAAGTTGTTAAGAATTTAATTTCGAGCTCGTGGGAACTTCCAGAGCATTGTTCTGAGTTACGAAGATTAAGTTGTGATTATTTCCGATTGTTGATTATTTAGTCGATTAAACATGTGATGGTTTGAACCGTTGACTTTTTATCGGTATGGTCGATGTGTTTGACTTTGGGTGATAATTAAAGAATATGTCGAGTCGAGTTTGTTGCCGCGAGAATGATTGGAATCGAAATTACGACGAGAAAGTTACGTGTGTTTGAAGTTTGTCGAAAAGATAATTACGAAGTTTCCATTTTGGGAAAGCTATAAATAGTAAACTTGCCAGTTTGGGAAAGTCAACATCCTCATTAATTAGTTTGACCGAGTTGACTGAGTCAACTCGGTGGGAGGAGGAGGAGGCCGACGGCAAGCTTTGTGCTCCACGGCGGCGTGGTAGATTCCGGCCACTCCAGGGCACGGGACAGGTCCCGTTCGACGCGCCATGTTCCCCTCGTTCTCAAGCCGGCCACCGTTCACGGCGAGGTGGACGGTGGATGGAGATAATTCCGGCCCAATTTTGGGAATTTTTGAGGAATTCGGGTTTTGATTTTCCGGCCATGTTGAGCTTAATCAAGTAGTGGGCTTTGAAGCTCTCCTCACCATGATTCTAACCATGTAAGTATGGAGTTCTAATTCGATTTGTGCATGGAGAATTTTGGATTTGAAATTTTGGGAACAATTCGGTTTTACATGAAATTGGACTAGTTAGAGTGTGAATTGGCCTTTGTTGCAGTTGACAAAGTTGCTCAGTGGGTGATTTGGAGTGGAATAGGGGTTGCTCTGCCGAGAAATTTTCAGGTTGGTGGCGGTGCCACCGTGGACGGCGGTCAACGCGGCGGTCTACGGTCAAAGTTTGACTTTTTGGAGTTTTCGACAAGTTGCATGTCATTTCACTCGAAATCGCGCCCCGATCGCAGTGGGGAGGTTCGTTTTTCGAATTGAGCATCCGAAAGTATAGCGAGGTATTGAGGTGTGATTTCCGGATTTTCGACGATTCGTCGTATTCGGATTACGTGTTTCCGAGAACGGTGGTTTCTCGTGATTTGTTTTGAATTGTCGAGTTATGATTTTGAGAAGTGAACTTTGTGATTATTCAGGGGTTCGTGATCGTTCGTTTGGCGAGGGACTTTCCGCCGGATCACGGGTTAACGCGAACTGCGTTACGCTAGTCTGTGAGTGGACAATTTCTTTTCACGGATTGTTTGCGAGTCTTTATATATGTTTTACGAACTTGAGCATGCGTATGAGATTTCGGATTATGTGAGCATGTGTTTTTATGATTATACATATACGGATATACGTATACGAGTATACATACACTTGTATGTTGTTTCATGCATTTGCATCGAACTGTTTATGATTTGGTTTACATAGAGTACAGTCTCAGTTACATTGTTGTATCGATACACTTGCCTCTCGGCTGATCCCCGATGGTAGGCCGCCAGGAGGGGTGTCGTCACCCCGACCTGACCGGTGAGGGGCGTTTCCCCGAAACCGAGACCATTTCTGGCTTAGAATCACGTGTGGACCAAGGACCCCGTGATTCGGACTGTACTAGCACGGAGGTGTCCATGAGTGACCCCGTGGGATTTTTACTTGCATGCTCAGTACGCTGGATGAGTATGATTTTACCTCGTGTACTTTATTGTCTTTATTTACCTGGACTCGCATATGTTATTTTAAACATATATATCAACTGGTGAAAGACATTTATTTTCGTCCACTCACTCTAACAGTTTTCATGTCTTTCCCCTGGGCTTTTCGGTTTCCGTGCCCAGTTTGCAGTTCGGACTCTGGTGTTGCACGTCGTGGTCGGAGGCATAGTGCTTGAGCTACCTTGTTTCTTCCAGTAGGTTTATTGTTCTACCTACTGTGGTATATTTATATGATTATACATTAGAGGTCGCTCTGAGTATTCTGATGTATATGCTTATACGATTTTACTCCGGATTTCAGTAAAGTATACATATATTTATTGTTTTACTTTACTGTTGATATATTGAGAAATCCGGATGGAATTGGTGCCCACGGTTTGATTTTTGTGGCATAGGATGAAGTGTATTTTTCGCGTGCAGGTAATGGTAATTCCACGTTAGTAACGAAACTCTGCCAAAATTTCTACGGTTTTTGTTGGTTCATGTTTTCGAAATGGTTTGATTCCGGTTTAGGGAGCTAAATCGGGGTTGGGTCCTTTCAGTGGATTTAATTGAAGACGACTCAAATGAAATTTGCGAAGAAAATGAAGATGATGATGAGGTTGGTGAAGATTCTGAGGACGAATCAAGTTGAATTTAATATTAAATTTTAAATGTATGGACTGTAATTTGCAAGTGCTTGAGTATTCTTATTTGGGACTGTAATTTGAAATTGTTTGAGACTATGTGACTGTAATTTCTGTAGTATTCTGTATTCTTACTTGAGACTGTAATTTGTAAGTGTTTGAGACTATGAGATTGTGATTTCTAAGTTTCTATAGGTTGCTTCAGTTGGAGTTGGGACTCTGAGACTGTTCTGGGTGTTACAGTGTTAGTGTAGCAGGTTTTAAGACTATTCTGTTTTGGGCCATTTTTGCAGATTTTGAGTTTGTATTTTGACCAGTTTTAATCAAAAACTAAAAATGCGAAAAAGTCCAAATTTTGCTAAAAAAATCAATACAGTCCCGAATTGAGCCGAATTGAACCAAAAATATTCGGTTCGGGCCCATTTGGATTTTACTAAAAAAATTTGATAAACCGTACTGTACCGACCCAAACCAAAATTTAATTTCGAATCGATTTTGAATCAGACCCAAACCCAATCTGATTCAAACCGACTCCAGGCCTAGGAACAAACTCCTTTCCACTTGAATCACCAAGCGTTGGTACCCCGAATACCTTTTTTGTTTCCAACGAAAACAGCAAGTCTACTTTCGTTTTAAATTAATTATAAAAAGAGAGAGAGACAAGATCCGTACCCGACCCACTACCGGATCGGAAGCTTCATCTCTACGTACGTCGTCATTTCTCAGAGCCTGCATATTAAATTTATTTATTTATTTAGAAACCCCTAACATTCATATCTATCCGTTACAATCTTTAATTGACTTTGTTTTTCAAATTTCGAATTCGAATCACACTAATAAAAAACCTTTACCAAAATAAATACTCGATTTCAGAAGCCCCCCCTTCTCGATCAGTAAAACACGCACACTGATAGTACAGATCGTTCTCTCTCTCTCTCTCTCTTCTACAAATTCTTAAACCCAATCCCAAAAAACCCAGACAGCCATAGAATAACAATCTCTGCAGAAAAGCTTTAATCTTTGTTTGTTTAGCTCCAAATGGGTACTCCAGCAAAATGGCTCAAGTCACTCATCAATCCCAAAAAACCCACCACAAATGACCAAGTAACTTCAACTCTCGTCTTCTTCTCCTCTATTTTCTTTTACAAATTGTTTGGCTCTGTTTTTTGACTTTAGTTTTTGTTTAAATGTGTCTCAGGAGAAGAGCTATAAAAAGAAATGGAAACTTTGGAGGAGTTCATCAGATGGGCTTGGTTCGTCGAGCAAAAGTGGCATGAAAAGGAGCTTGGAGTCTTCGGATGCTGCATATCTTGTTGACCATGAATTGGCTGCTGCCATGGCGACTCTGCTTCGAGCTCAACCTAAGGATTTCAAGATAGTCAAACGAGAGTGGGCTGCTATTCGGATTCAAACTGTGTTTAGGGGATTCTTGGTAAGTGTTTCTGCTAATATGTAAATGTAGTGAGTTTAGCTATAAGTTGTATTTTGGTGGAGTTGTGACACTTGTGTGTAGAACTGTCTGTAGATTGATATATGTGTGTCAATTGACAAAGACGGTTGCTTTGTGGTTTTATTTGGAAAAAAAGTTTAAATTTTTGAACTGGGTATTTGCCATGATACAAACTTTTGGGGCTCATTTGAACTTGATTTAGATGCTAAAGGAGAGTCATGAGGTTTTGTGAAGCTCTTTAACTTTGTGTGTAGCTTCAGTTTTATTTCCTTTAGACAAGTTGTGACAAATAGAAATCTTTCTGTATTTTGTGACTCCTTGCACCGATTTAGTTGTATGTTGTGTATAGTTAATCAATAGTTCTTGTTTAGTTGCATTGACATTTCTTTTACAGTTACTGTTTTTGGAAAGTACTTTAATTTGAATTTTGGGTATTGCAAAGGCACAAGCGTTGTGGCTGAATCTAATGTTAGTGATAAATAAGCAAGCACAACGTTTCCGGAAGCTCTTCAACTTTGTTGGAGAGTAGATCAAACGTTGATGTTAGAAATAATCAGCTTATGTTGTTTTGATTTTCAATTGAGTGCTTGATTCCTGCGATTATTAGAGTATTAGAGTAGTATTTAAGTGGAGGTTGTATCATATATTCATAGCAAATAGGATACACAATCTTGCTTTCAAAGGATAAAGAACATGAACTTTGAGTCTGAGGGTATTGAGCTGAACTCAATTGTTTGCTGCATATGCAGAATTTTATTTATTTTCTGTCATTTCCCCCCTTTTTTGTTTAGGTACATTCAGTTATTTCTTTTAGTTGCATCTGGTAATTGTTAGTGTGATGGGTGCAGGCAAGGCAGGCTTTGAGGGCTTTAAAAGCACTAGTAAGGCTTCAAGCTATAATTCGTGGTCGGCGAGTAAGGAAGCAAGCTGCTGTTACATTGAGGTGTATGCAGGCACTTGTTCGCGTCCAAACTCGAGTTCGAGCACAGAGAGCCGCAGAAGGGCAAGCTGCACAATACTTATTGGACGAAGAACAAGCTGATGATCCTATTAAGCAAGCTGAGGTACTTAATATTGCGTTTTTGCAATCTACATTTAGATGTTGTGTATTTGGGGTTCTTGACAATACCAATAGTAACATTTTCATGAAGTTAGAGATTAATTCTATGTCTATTGTTGGTTTTACAACATTTTCAGCAAGGATGGTGTGATAGTCCAGGAAGCGTGAGTGAAGTTAGAGCAAAGCTTCAAATGAGGCAAAGAGCAAACTTAAAGAGGAATCGAGCAATTGCATATTCCCTCACTCAACAGGTAATTAATTCTACTCTTGGTGTTTATATTGTTGACGGATACATGTTAGTTGAATGTGCTGGCTAGTTTGATATACATTGTTACACATGAATAACATGAATGTTGAGCTCTTGGGACTAGGGACTAGGGACTAGTGATTATCCCTAAAAATCTGTTTAGCCTGTTACTTATCATTGTTACATATCCAGAATAGTCAAGCTGCTACTATATTCTATAGTGATTTATCATTAGCCTGAGGTACCAGTTCAGGTTTCAACATATTCTCCTCCTACTTTTTGTGATTTAACTCTGACATTATGAACTCTTATGACATGACTCGCTTATGGAGGTTAAGATCATGTGCAATCCTGCACATGAAGATATTTTGAGCAGCTTGTTTATGTTATTTTTTCTTCTTGTCAGAGGCCAAGATCATGTGCCAGTCCATACAGCAGGACTAACAAGACAGCAAAGTTTGCTAAGAGTCCTAGAGTAGACAATGACAATTCAGAATGGAACTGGCTAGAAAATTGGATGGCTACCAAACCATGGGAAAATAGACTGATGGAAGAGGTCCAGAGTGTGCCTTCAGAAATGAAACCCTATAATCCTAGGAAAAGTGGAGATGACATTGCTGGATTTTATCCATTCTCTTCGGAACAGAACTCAGTGAAAGTAAGAAAGAATACCATCACAACCAGGGTTTCTGCTAGACCTTCTCAATCAATGAGTCCAATAGCTCGTTCATCTTCTTCTCCAAGTTCTGATTTTCCCAAGGATGAGAACTCTTCATCAACGTCGTTTACTTCTGTATCTCCTTCTGCTGTGTCTAGCAACCCTACCAAGGTGGAAAAGGAGGAGGAGAGGAATATGTGCAAACCCAGTTACATGAATCTCACAGAATCAATCAAAGCCAAGAAAAGAAATTCCAATGGTCAAAATATGCAAAGGTATTTCATGGAGGAGTATCAGTTCCATGGCAAAGCACTTTCTAATGCAGATACAAGGAGCATCAATGGCGGTTCTGATTATTCGGCCAATTTCTGCAATGATTTATACCCTCCGGTATCAATGAGAAGAGCTGAAAGAGCAAGATATTGATGAGTAAGGGAAGCTACTCAGAGTTGCCTACATCTTCATAGAGGCAAGTTTATTGTAGTTCTTCCATGATTTCAACAGCTTGTTGTCCATAATTTCGAGTTACACTGAGATTTGCATCAAAGGGTCACAGAAAAATTAATTGGTACCGGTGATTATATATAGTCAGTTATAGGATTTTGGAGTGAGAGTGATATCAAGAAATCAGAAGCATGAGCAACTTTCAATTCTGAGTTTGGGAGTGTCAGTATGATTGAATAGTATTGTCTAAATTACTACTTAAAGTTCAGTCCCAGAACAGCTGTCTTTGGTCTCATGTGGTTCGAAGTGACTGTCACTAGCATTTTTTAGTTTTTACAACATTTTCAGAGATATTAGAAACTTGTGGAATGATTTGAGTTATATTCTCATATAAAGATCCGTTTACCTAAGCTCTTATACAGAGATTGTTTCTTTTCTGCAATTTGGATTTTTAAAGGGGGGTTTACTTTCCTGGCTGGGCATCTAAGATTAACTGATTTGAGCAAAGAAAAACAGAAGGAAACAAACTGGAGAAGCTTAGGTATAAAGCATCCATATAAAATAATATTCTTGAAAGCTAGTACAGATAAGTTCAAACAGATCATGAAGATCGATAGCTACAAGAAGAACAATGATATAAACTTGATATCAATAGTCAAAACGATACATTTTGAATTTTTCATGCTAAAATCACCAAATTCAAGATCAAGAAAGCGAGTACATCTTCCCCGTAAATGCCAGGAACCCCTCTTGCTTCTCCCCGACCTTCTTCTGTTGTTCAACCTCATTTGAGGTTGCCTTTGGAGTAGTACTAGGGTTGGCATTACCCGCTCCAAGAACAACCTTTCCCTGAGTCTGGCGACGTCTGGGAGCTCGTGAACTACTAGATACTGTAGAAGGTGGTACATTAGTATTGGTTCTTGGCTTTCCATCCACACGTCTCCGAGCTCCGGTAAAAGGGCTGAATTTATTAGGTTCCTCAACTGGATCAGTTTCTGCCTTGGCATCCAAATCAGCAACAGGTTTTTCAGGTTCCTTATAGTCAAGAGGAGAAGCAAAATCAACCTCTGAATCTGTGTCAAAAATGCCTATGGCATTAGAAGGTTTTGTCTCAATGATATCCATACAATACTGCTTGTTCTCATATGTGGCAGAGAGATGGTATCCCCAGTTGTCAAACATGAAAAAGTCCTGAGTGCCGATTCCAACATAGCTTTGGGATCCGGGATGTCCAAGAAAGCTGATACATGTGGCTGTAACTTGACGTGTGTGCCCTTGGCGAGAGTCCGGTTTTGCACCAGCACAAGGTCTCCCTCTTGCGACTTCATATTCTGCATCATCCAGTTAGGCATGTAGACGAAGCCTTCTTCTGCTGTGAACTCCCAAACCCCCCAGTGAGAAACCCTAAACGGCGTCTCGGTCTCGTTATTCTTGTCCTCCTGATCAACATCGAAACAATATCGTCGGAACTCGAACACCATTGGATAATCGATCAGCAGAGATGAGAGGACGTCGAGGGTTGAGGGAGGCATTACGATTTTGTCACTAGCCTCAATATGTGCATGCTTTTCGGTCAAAGATGCATGATAGCATTTGTACCTCTGCCAAAACGATGTCGTAGTCGTCCCAACCGCATGATGATCATATTCATGGTGCGGATAGCTCTGCTCAGAGTAGTCAACCTGATCATCCCAACCACTAGGAATAATATTCATGGCTGACTCTGTTCCATGAGCATCGTGCTCATAATTTACGTTGGAGTCGGTAGAATAATATGTATTCTGCTCGGAATCATCAGGGATTCTTCATCAAAATCCATATCCATATCCATATCATATCCCTATATATATAATATAGAAAAATTCTCAATTGAAGACTTCTATAGTGAGGACTTGGTGAGTATATCTAGCTATATATACGTAGATCATTATATAAATTTTCATCAAATTTAAAAAATCGTAAAGGTTTCGAATAAGATGAAATAAATGAACGTTCCAATTTTATCAAACTTAAATCGTTCATGTTTATAATTAATCAACCATGATTTTGAATCCCTTAACAATTTTCGATTTGGCTGAAAATTTACAAAAATGATCTACTTATATATAGCTAAACATCTAACGGTTTTATGTCAAAATATGATCGAAAATTAGATCTTATAAATCATTGTATGTTGTAGGATATTTAATGTACCTAGTTATGTAAAGATTACAGAATATAACAATGAATCCTATGTAGAGATGTATTAGGATGTCTTATTTATATGTACATATTGTATTCTCTTATATAAGGAGTTGCTTCTTCATTAATAAGACGACACAGCTTATTGCTTCAAGTCCTTCAACTATTCTCTCTACGATTACATAATTCCTAAAATATTGTATAGAAAATACTCACCAAATCTTCACCATAGAAATCTTTAATGGAGAAGCTCCCTATCTATATATCTATATATGTGTGTGATCACATGCTCAAACTAAATAGATTTGATGTTCAATCTGTGAAAACTTGCAACCATAACCCTAACGATGGCGCTGAGCTAGAACGAAGAAAGTAGCAGTGATAAACTAATTGCGATAAAAGAGTTGCTTTGCTTCATGTGGTATTTATATGACTGGTGCCTAAAGATCGAAAACCCTACTCCAAGTCGCATTAGGAAACCCTTCGGCGCATATATAAAAATAGGAAAAGAATGAAAAGGGAGCAAAATCAGCCGACACATGGACAGAAGTATGGTGAGGCTAGAAGTTCAATTTATGTATGTTAGTAGGAATTGAAGGTGAACCTTGTCCTTGTATATATGAATAGGACATAGGAAGGTGATCCTTGTATGATTGTATGAAGTATATGTATGTATTAAACGTTTTTTGTAATGGAATGAAAAATTACTTTTCCAGATGGAAGAGGAAGAGATAACGAGGTCTTCCTCCAAGGGTGTAGCTTCAATGTTCAGAACAGTAGTGAGCAGGGCACGTGAGTGTTTAAGAAACTTGGTAATCAAGACCCGCACAAAACTGTTGTGCTTAATTACCGTCTTCCATCACCAAACAGTTGAATTTGATGGACTTACCTTCAGAAGTACTCATTGAAATCCTCAAGAGAGTGCCTGCAAAGTCAATCTGTTCCATCCGATGCGTCAATAAGACCTTGAAGAGCATAGTCGACACCCCCTATTTTGTCACACTGCACACGCGTTTATTGATCATTGTCGACTCTCCACATCATGTACAACCTTCTTCTTCTTCTACCCTCATCTCAATCTGCTGTCTCATAGATTATGTACGTTATGGACATGTACAGAGCTTACATTCACTTAATTACGTCAATGCCAAAACCCAAGATGTTCATCAACTTCATGTCAACTTCCGGGACTATCATGATAAGTGGAAAACCGCCCCTTAACAAGATGGTTAGCTACTACAAGTAATTGTGAAAGAATCAGAACAAAACATGAATTTGATACAAACAAGTAAGAATGAAGAAGAAAGTTTTTGTCGTCAGTTCAACGGGCCGAGAAGAATATCTCGACGGGTCGAAGCTATCCTACTGAAACTTTATCGGGCGACTCGTTCTCTCTTGCTCGAGTGTGTGCTCTCCAAATTACTGATTAGCTTTTCTCAAAACCCTAAAATGAGTTTATATACATCTTGGGTTAGACTTCTTCCAATCTTTTCTTGTTATTGTACTAGGAATCCCTCTTTTTTCTTTACTTCTGCACAAAACTTAATAAAATAATAAATATAATTAATTAATCAATTAATAATAATAAACCAAGTATAGAAGTTCAATTAAACACAATATAGACGCATAAATAGTGACTATCATATCGCCGTGTACATTTTTTTTTCTGCAACCTGTTTTGCATAAAACATAGTTCCAATGATGAACGTATCTTCATAATTAATCCTTTCCAGGGAGAAATTCTAAGGCTCCCGTTGAGTCACAGCAGCTTCCTCCAGGATTATGGTTCTACAAATTACAATGTGTTATGGGATTGTACCAGTATAGGATTCGATAGTACAACCAACACCTATAAGTTTCTTCGTGTTTCAAAATTGATTGCAAAAACCAATCCTTCATTGATGAGCTACTCTATCGTATCTCATGTTCTTGTATTGGGCAAAAGCGAATGGCGCCACATACCCTCAGATTCTGTTGTTGCTTGTTTTATGTATGGCTCAAATACTGTATGTGCATCTGAAGATGTACATTGGTTGGTTGGTGATTACAGAAAACAATGAATGCAAGGAATGACTATTAGGGTACTCAAGATCTAGATTTGGAAAGTGGTCTAAAAATCTCAAGAACAGATAAGAAAGAAAGGAAAAACTTCAAGGAAAGCAAAAAAGAGAGAAAAAGCAACTTTGATTCGTGTATTGATACTGATTACATGTCAATAAGTAGACGTTGTTCAACTAAGCGACAAATTAGTCCGAAGGACACGTGTCGACAAAACAAAGGCAGTAATTAACTAAGTTAAATGACTAGTTGCAAGTAACAATAACTTCTCCTATACTAGGTAAATCAGGAAAACTAGTTAGGGTGCCTAACATCCCATCCTCCAAAATTTACTCAATCCACTGAGAAATCTGGAAATGTTGCTTGAAACTCTTCTGCCTCTTCCCAAGTTGCATCTTCTTCACTTGTTCCTTCCCACTGAATGAGCCACTTAGTTACTGGTATATTCCCTTTCTGGAATAAGCTTATGCTCATAATTTTTTCTGGATATTTCATGGCATTTAGGGGATCCATTGTGGTAGGTAGCTGAGTTTGAGCAACATCATTTTCTCCAATCTTCTTTTTCAATAAGCACACATGAAACACATTGTGAATTCTTGACCCAACAGGTAGATGCAGTTTGTAAGGAACTTCATTGATCTTAGCCTTAACTAGGAATGGTCCATAGTACTTAGGAGCTAGCTTGTTAAAGGTTTTGTGCTCTACAATATGTTGTTTGTAGCCTTGAATTTTGAGATAAACCATGTCTCCCACCTAAAAATGCCTTTTTGATATGCGTTTATCAACAAACATCTTCATCCTGTTTTGAGCCAATTCCAAATTATGTTTTACTCTAAAAAGGATCTCATCCCTATCCTTGAGAGCTACATCCACATCATGCACAAATCTAGAGTTTGGAGAATAAGGAAATACTCTAGAAGGAGCATAACCATACATGACCTCAAAGAGAGTCATCTTCAAAGCTGAGTGATAGTTGGTATTATACAAAAATTCCTCCCATGGTAGTAATGCAACCCAACCTCTCTCCTTCTCAGTAATCAAATAGTTGAGATATTGATTTTATGTTCTATTGAGATTCTCACTTTGGCCATCACTCTCAGGGTGGTAGGCTGACCTTTTGTTTAGAGATGTAACTTGCACCTTGAAAAAGGCCTCCCAAAATTGGCTTAAGAACACAGGGTCCCTATCTGAAATGATAGAATCCGGCATCCCATGTAACTTGTATACCTCCTTCACAAATATCTCAGCAAGTGGCTTAACAATATAAGGATGTGAAATTGTAATAAAGTGAGCATTCTTACTGAATCTATCAATGATCATCCAAATAATAGATTTTCCATGGTCCAGAGGTAAACCATCAACAAAATCCATTGAAATACTTTTCCATGCCCCTTATGGTATTTGTAATGGCATAAGCAATCCTGGAGGGTCAATAGCCTTATAGTGATTTTTCTGACATACATCACATTCTGTAGTCCACTTTTCCACATCTTTCTTGACCCTTGGCCACGTGAAACTTCTAGTCAATCTATTATAGGTTCTGAGACATCCAAAATTCCCTCCTACAACTCCAGCATGACAACTCAAAAATACATTTTTCCTCTAATTGTTGGCATTTGGGACATAGAGCCTCCTCCTATAGAACAGATTGCCTCCCTGCAATGTATAGCTTTTCTTTGCACATGTATTCTCAATAGATAATTTAACCTACATAGCCACAGGGTCTTGAGTGAGATCATTTTGCATATTTGTTACAAACTGAGAAACATGTGAGGAAATCCCATATAGTACATTAAGCTCTCCTTTCCTGGATAGAACATTTGTTGTAGCATTGTTTCTGCCTGCTCTATATTTTATAGAATAATTATACCCTAGGAGTTTGAGGAGCCATTTCTGCTGAGTAGGTGTGGTAATTTTCAGATTGAGGAAATATTGGATACTCATATGGTCTGTGAGGATGGTGAAGTGGTTTTCCAATAAGTATGGTCTCCAATGTTGCACTGCAAATACTACAGTTGGCATTTTCTTGTCATAGACAAAATAAGCCTCGTGTTTGAAAGCTAGGGCCTTGTTGAAAAAGGCAATAGGATGTTTTCCTTGAGTCAAGACAGCTCCAATGCCCTCATCAGAAGCATCACATTCAACTGTAAATTCCTTAGACAAATTAGGAAGGGCTAGTACAGGAGTAGTGACAAGAGCTACCTTCAATTTTTCAAAGGCCTATTCAAACTCCTTGCTCCATTTAAATCCTTCTTTCTTGAGCATGGGAGTTAGGGGTTTAGCAATGATTTCAAAACCTCTCACAAACTTTCTGAATATGCAGCTAAGCCTTAAAAAATCCCTTAGACCCCTCATAGTCTTTGGCCTCTCCCACTGAGCCACACTTTCAATTTTTGCTGGATCAACAACAAGTCCTTCTCCTGACACCATATGGCCGAGATACTCCACACTTTAAGAGCCAGAGTGCATTTTGAGAGTTTCAGCATAAAGCAATGGTCCTTCAATCTGTTTAGAACTACTCTCAAGTGTTGTTCTCTTCTAAGGTCTTACTATAAATCAGTATGTCATCAAAAAACACTAGAACAAACTATTCTCAATAGATCCCTAAATGTCTCGTTCATGAAAGATTGGAATGTAGATAGGGTATTAGTCAGACTAAAATGCATGACTAGGAACTCATAGTGTCTATCATGAGTTTTGACAGTTGTTTTGTGTACATTCTCTTTCTTCATTCTAATTTGATGATAACCATCTCTCAAATCCAATTTAGTGAAGAATGTAGCTCCACCAACTTCGTTAAGAAGTTCATCCACCATAGGTATGGGATACCTGTCTTTCACAATGTTTGCATTCAAGGCCCTATAATCTATGCAAAGCCTTTTTATCCTATCTTTCTTCTTAACCAAGATGACTGGGTAAGAAAACTCACTTTCACTTAACTGAATTATACCCTCATTCAACATGGCCTTGACTTGTCTCTTAATTTGACCCTCCTGATAGTGAGCTTGTCTGTAAGCTCTAGTATTCATTGGAGCACAATTAGGAAGCAGCGGAATCTTATGATCATGTGATCTTTTGGGAGGTAAGACAGTGGGGTTCTAGAACAATTCAGTACACTCATCTGCCAAGCCTTGTAGAGCTGGATGAATGTAGGGTTGAGTACCCACTTCTTTTATGTGTTTAATGTTTAGAAGTATAACTTCTCTCTCCTTCTGCAATACATGGACCATCTGTTCACAAGATAGTATAGCAAAATCATTGCATTCTTCTCCAACCAAGTGGAACAATTTATTGTCTTTGAAAAACTTCATGTATAGTTTTTCAAAGTTCCAAATTATGTCTCCCAAGGTCTTGAGCCAAACTGCTCCTAATATCATTCCACAACCAGAGATAGGCAAGATGTAGAAGTCAGCTATAATTTTTGGCCTTGGATTATCAAACTCAATCCTTCAATCCCCCCTCTAGTGTGCAATATCTCTCCACTAGCCACTTTCACCCTCGTGGGTTTATCCTTGAGTATGTCTCCTGCATAATAGTGCAGTAGACTATGGTATATAAAATTATGGCTTGCACCTCCATCCACCAAAATATGCACCTTGGTCTTTCCCATTAATCCCTTGACCTACAAAGTCTTAGCTCTTTCCAAGTCTTCAATAGAGTGAAGATTGATTAAGGGAGGCTCCTCTTATGCTTAATCTTGCTCTACATCTCTAGTTAGTAATCCTGCAATGAAACTCAGGTGTGCTCATCTTGTGAATCTTTTTCCTCTTTCTGGATGATAATGTCATCAATGCAGAAAGCCTTGCCATCCTTTTTGCTACACTTGTGGCCTCTAATATAAGGTTCATGACAATACTAGCATTTTCCATTTATTTTCTCCCTGACTTCCTGTTGTGTCCACACCTTATCACTAGTTCTTAGTTTATCACTATGAAAAGTAGTGGTATGTACGCTGTGGTTTTTGGTTAAACACAGAAGAGTGGTTGTATGCAGGCTTCACAATAGGACTAGTGGTCTGAGGTGGTTTATTGGCATAATGAAATTGCCTTGAGGACTTTGTCACATTTAACTTCCTCTCACAAGCCTGAGTTGCGTCAAAAGCTCCCATCAAACTAGCTGGTTTGATTATATATAGTTCAGCCTTGATGTCAGGTTTAAAACCACCCCAAAAGCATGCTAGCCTCAGCTCCGGAGAAAAGCATGGGGCTTTCACACACATTTTGGTGAAATTCTCTATGTATTCCATTACAGACCCTTCTTGTTTCATTTTTGCTAAATTAGCTTAATATTGCACCTTATTTTGACCATCGACTTGTTGCAAGAGTAGTTGCACCATATTCTTCCATGTGTCCTCATTGTCCTAGTAAAATAGTAACCACAAGCTCCTAGCCAGTCCCCCCAAATGCATACCAGCAACTATGGCTTTTTGCTCTTCAGGTAACTGATAGAGAACAAAAAATTGTTCTGCCTTACTAAGTCATTCCAAAGGGTCTTCTTCATTAAACAAGAGAAATTCCAGCTTCATTTGTTTGATGATGGGTAAATAGTGATCTGTCTGGTGGTGTGGGTTTTGGTTTCTATGATTTAAGGGTGGTGGAATGAATTTTCTAGCGGTATGAGCAGTAGGAGATGACTGATGAAAAGGTGAGGAGGTAATAATAGTGGTGGCAAAGGAAAAAGGAGCTGACTGTGGTGGAAGGAAAAAACTTGGTGGAAACATGGGATGGGTTACATGGTTAGTAGACATAGAACATCCCCCCATAGTGTTGTTTGAAGAAGAAGGTGGATGTTGGTAAAGTGAGCTCAAAACATGAGCCATATATCTAGGGTCCATCTCCAGAGAATGAGTTGGAGCTCCTCTAGAGATACCATCATCCAAACTTAACCTCTTAAACGCAGGTGAGTACATACCACCATTATCTTCCACAGACACAAATCTATCAAAACTAGGGGCTTGATTATCAACAACAACCTTCTGAACATCATTGATATTATTCTTACGTATATTAGCTACCAAATGAGCATGAGTTGGAAATTGTTTCATGAAGCTTGAAAACAATGGTAACACAGATAGATCTAGGTCCCCCATTTGATGCAAAATGTTATTAACATGCCTCGACATAGTAGCTTGAGTAGAGGAACTACTTGAACCAGCGAGTCTCACCAAATCTCCTTCTGGACTGTTGGCACTCACTCGAGGTGGGTTTATAGGTCCACGTTCTGAGGTCAATGTTGTGTCACATAAAGCCCTCATCTCCGCCATGAACTCTGTCAAGGTATCAAACAAAGATTTGAGACGCTGAGATTGTTGAGCCGACTCCTCTATAGCTGCTACCAACTGCGCCTCCAAGTGAGCTACGTCCTCAACTCAAATTAGTAGATGATTTTGACTTGGAAAAAACCATTGTAACTTGAAGCTCTGGATACTAGATGTTAGGGTACTCAAGATCTAGATCTGGAAAATGGTCTAAAAACCTCCAGAACAGATAAGAAAGAAAGGAAAAACTTCAAGGAAAACAACAAAGAGAGAAAAGAAACTTTGATTCATGTATTGATACCGATTACAATGAAACAGTGTCAATAAGTAGACGTCGAACTAAGCAACAGATTGATCCCAAGGACACGTTTCGACAAAACAAAGGCAGTAGTTAACTAAGTAAAATGGCTAGTTGCAAGTAACATTAACTTCTCCTAGGTAAACTAGTTAGGGTGCCTAACAATGATCCATATACTTTCCTTTGACTTCAAGAAAGAAGAGTTCTTCTTTACTCCCAATCCCTACATATTACCGTTTTTAAACTCAAAATTGCACTTGAATAGTTTTAGCGGATCTATGGCCATCATGGATACTACATCAAGTACGAGTATTGAGATGTAGGTGATGAAAGATTATAACAAAAAGCAGTGGATGCATGACTATACCATCGATATTGACACGCTCAAATTGGATGATCCGTTTGAATGTTTCTGGCATAACTATAGTGAATGGGAGCATGGCATACTTCTCATAGACTACAGGACCAGTACAACCTTATTTTTGGATCTAAGATCACCTCTTGGTACCAAGAAACATTTCAACCCTCGGGGTTTCTACTATAGGAAAATCATGAGTCTAAATGAGAGTTTGATTTCCCTTAAGAGTTATGCTAATTTGGGTTGAGGAGAAGAACCAACCACATATGAAAATTGGGATGAAGGACAAGCAAGCGAAAATAACTTCTTTTATCTGATTAATCCCACAGCTATTGGGAAATTGAAATTACAGAGTTGAGTTCAAGCTCTTTCATGTATGAGGTTCATCTGACCGAATAGTGTTTATGTAGTTACACATCTAGAGACATTAAAAGAAAACATATATAGAGTGAGACCAATTTAGTGAAAATACATAAATTAACCCGTTGTCGATCTGTACTTGAGCTACAGTGAAAATTTATATAACCATTTTCAGCTCTCGATAAGCGTCAAGAGGATTGAAAGAAGAGCCGGATACGAAATAGACCACACTCTGATGTGGTTCGTGTGTCAACTTCAGAAGCTTGACACAATTAGAAGTTCTTAGACAGTATCTTCGATCTGTTGCGGTTTGACTTCTCTCCTTGTACTGCATCAATTTGCATGGCCTACTGACACTGTGATCGCTTCACATGGGGGGTTTTGCTCTAACGAAGGCAAGAAATCAGGAGGTAACCATAAGCCGAGAAATTTGTTGATGTCATTTCGTTTTGAATGCATGGGATCATCAATGATTATTTGAAACTGAGAAACGTGTGCTTCTATTAACCAGAAGAAAGAAGTGATATAGGGGAGAAATTATAGGATGGAGTGACTTTACCTAAATTTTATTAATTAATTTGTTGTTTTTATTGAAAAATGTGATGATTTTTAGTAATTTTGTTCAAATTTTTGTAAATATGTCAACGAACACATTTTTACAAATTTAAGAACAAATTTTTGTCAATGTTATATTTTAGTTTAATTATTTGTAAATAATAATAAAAAAAATGTAATTTTCTTCAAAATGTTGTAATTTCTAGTTCAAAAAATTGTAATTTTATTTAAATAATTATAGATAAATGATTGAGATAGATCTTCTCTACCATAGACTTATATATATACACACACACTTTCTTTGAAAAAATTAGTCCTACTTGTTGTTGAAGGTAAAAATCTCAACTATATGCATTATTGTTAAAGGCTTGAAGTAGGTCTTGTTATTTGACACTTCAGCCTCGAGTCTCATTCTAACCCATCCAGTCTTTAGTGCTGAAGACCAGCCCAGCTTTAACCGAGGCCAGCCCGACCCAACATCTTTTGAAATAGGGTAGAGTCTGGGCTATATATTTGAAGACCATCCCAGTCTCTTGGCTCTGCCCATATGGGTCTCTTCGGCCTAACCCAGCATCGGGCTCATAAGCCTCGTCAAGCCCAACCTCTTTTCAAATAAGGAAATTAATTAATATATAAATATATTTATATCACTTTAAAGACCTAGAGGCAAAGCCTAATCTGGCACATTTTGACCATTTTATTAGAAAACATAATATAAATTATTATTATTATTATCATATTTTTTCTTATTACTTTCATTTTCTCGTCTTCACCTTGATGTTCTCTTCGCACAAAAATATATATTCAAAGTAAATATCATAAATCAATAATAACAATACATTGAACTTTGTATATATTAATTTTTCTCAATTTAAGGCTCATCTTGACCCGGCACATAGAGGCGCCGGTTCGGCCCGGCCTCTTTAGCTTCATTGGCATACGCTTAATGAGCGGGCTAAGGCTTTTAAATTGTGGTCTTGGTCCATCTCAGCCCAACCTCGTTATGTTTGACCATTGACCAAATTCAGCCCAACCTAACTCTAAGCCTTAAATTTAGGACCGAGACCGACCCTGCCCAGCCCATAATAAACCCTGAAGGTAACTAGAACTGCATTATTGTATGCATGCAGGTTTCAATTGTTAAAAACTTCAGAACCTTAGAAGGCTAGAATTCCCAAGGGGGGATCGAACAATAGATGGAGATTTACAAAAATGGTTTTAAACAAGCAAGGAAAGAGGGCATGGTTAGCTCTAGGCTAGGGATGATCGAAAGAAATATTGGATGTTTCAAGAATGGAAGCCATTAAATGCAGAAAAGAAAAACTCGTCAATGACATATATATATGAATTCGGAGATAAAACTGAAAATCCTATGAAACATTTATCACATCAGTAATCTGTTACTCCATTAAGTGTAAGTCTGTAAGAGAACAAAACCGTACTACCACAAAACCCCACAATGTTTTTGGTTCTCTTCATGGCAAGCGAAAACCCCTCGCTCCCTATATTGGGTAAGACTGTGGTAAAGGAGATCTATGTTAAACATTATCTACGATTAGTTAAAATAAAATTATATTTTTTAAATTAAAAATTATAACATTTTGAATAAAATTACAACTATTTTTTTTTATCGTTTACAAACAATTAAACTAAAATACAACATTGACAACGATTTATTCTCAAATTTGTAGAAATGTGCTCATTGACACGTACTACAAATCAAGTTTTGAACGAAATTACTAAAAATCATCACATTTTTTGATAATAATAACAAATTAATTAATAAAATCTAGGGTAAAGTCACTCCACCCTAGAATTTTCCTACTTTACTTTATATACTTGGTAGTGTTATTTTCGACTAATATATATATATATATTATATGAGAAATTCTAAGGTGGAGTGATACTAGAATATTATAGGGTGGAGTGACATTAGAATATTTTAGGGTGGAGTGACACTAGAACATTTTAGTAATTTCGTTCAAATTTTTATAAATATTCTAATGAATATTTTTTTTACAAATTTTTAAATAAATCGTTGCAAATGTTGTATTTTAGTTTAATTGTTTGTAAATAAAAAAAATAGTTGTAATTTTGTTCAAAATGTTGTAATTTTTAGTTCAAAAAATTGTAATTTTGTTTAGCTAATTGTAGATAAATATTTAAAGTAGATCTCTTCTACCATATATAGCCTTAATTACCCCATAAAGTAAATATCTCGATCATGATAGTGATAAGTTGAAGGACAACAAATTAAATTTATAAGCAGCTAATTAAGTCATTCAAATTCTTTTACGTTGATCATCATAAGTTGATTCCTCAATATATAACTTTGGAATAAGAACAAAAATCTTTTTCAGCCTTTGTCCTTTGATGGCTCATCAAATAACAAACGACTCTTCTACAATTAATTGTTGCACATGCATGCAAAATCTTTTTAGGTCATATTTCTTCCATCACAATGCCTGAGTATCTTTCTAGCTCAAATCAGTTAGAAATGAATTAAACGATATAGAACTCGAAAAAAGTAGTAAACTTCTACAGTTGTATATAAATGTATTATACTTAAACGTACTAGAATCTTCATCAGCTATAGAATTGCTTCATGCATGCGGTAATAAAATTCGACTAAATTAATGAGCTGGACTGAAGTAACTAGCTAGTTTGTGACGAACTTGGTTCAGTAGTTTACTGAGTCCATTGTAGACAAGCAGTATGGTATTTAGTAATTAATTCAGACTAAGCTGTACATTATACCCTAATAAACTGCCCGCATATCTCACATTTCCAAACAGCTAGCTAGCTTCTTCGATCTTGGTTATGAGATCTCTGGGTACGTACAAATATAATATACATATATAGTAGCACCCACGTACCGTTCTGGAAGTGATACACGTGTGCAATCCAAACCCTATTTCATAGAGAGTATGAGCTAGCAATGGGAGCGCGAGCTGGGACTAGCTGATATCGATCCCATTTACACGTCTCGCTGAAGGATGCTTCGGTTTTCAGCCCTATTCTAACAGAACCCTAATCGGGCCACCTTACATTAATTTCATCACCTCATCTGTACTCACACTTCCATGTCAAGCATCTCCATGCCATTGTCTGTTCTGTATTTTTATGTCACATTTCTTTGACTGTTTCAGTAAGTTTGTAGTACATATATACTGCAACTTCTCTTACGATAGCTAGCTTGCTAGAGAGAGAACTTGGAGCTAAAGAGAGTGACAATTTCCTTGATCTCTTCCTTAAGTTTAGTTTGTTGTCTCATTTTCATATATATACCCAATATTATTTAGTTGCTGATCTTCTGGCACCATTGGGTGTTGCACCCGTACTTTGAGAGAGATGGGACATCACTCTTGCTGCAACAAACAGAAAGTGAAGAGGGGGCTATGGTCCCCAGAAGAAGATGAGAAGCTCATCAACTACATTACGAATTACGGACATGGCTGCTGGAGCTCAGTTCCAAGACTTGCAGGTAATCTATATATCATTGATCTGGTTTGAACTCATTCAAACACAGTTTTTAGGGTTGCACCCATTATAATTATAATCCGTAACCTACCGTACGAAAGCTTTATTTGTAGCTTAATTTCTAGTAAAAAAATTCAAATTTTAAAAATTAGTCTCCCCTTAAATTTATATATGTAACTCCTACACCATGAGTAAACTTATTTAGGAAAAAGTTTAGCACTCCACATTATAAAACCCTAGGTCCGCCCCTTGCTACGTACGTAAGCTGATCGATCGTATTTCTCTTTATTTTTCGATTTAATGGGTTTCATCATGAAGCAGGCCTACAGAGATGTGGAAAGAGCTGCAGACTTCGATGGATAAATTATCTGAGACCTGACTTGAAACGTGGGAGCTTCTCTCCTCAAGAAGCTGCTCTAATCATTCAACTCCATAGTATTGTAGGCAATAGGTAATGTAAACGTACGTATACATATATAAGAATATATGATTGTTCCTCATGATAACAAGATGGGATTATCATTGAGTTATCGATTACCATACTGTTTATATATGCAGATGGGCGCAGATAGCAAAGCACCTGCCTGGAAGAACAGATAATGAAGTGAAGAACTTTTGGAACTCGAGCATAAAGAAGAAGCTCATATCACATGAAGTCATTCCTTCTTTGGCCTCGTTTCCCAAATTTCACAACCCTAGTGGTACTGGTTCTGATCACGAAAGTTTCTTCACAAATATAATCCCAAACACTAATCTGGGGATTCTACAACAAGAACAAGCTTACCTTTCCACTCCAACACCATTGCCACTATCTGGTTTTTACAATGGTGACCATAATAATCTCAAGTTAGACCACCGTTATAGTCCGAATTTGTTTCATTTTCCATCCTCCATCCAGTTACCTTCTAACTATTCCACTCCATATGACTCCTCATGGTTATTAAGCTATCAACCTCTTCAATTGGATCCCAATCTTCAAAAAGAACAACTTCTGAATGATATCGAAGTTTCTAAAAAATTTACTATTGGAAATGACTTTATGGTTCCAAGCATGGCATCTCTTCCAGTTTATGGTCATGATAATCCACCAGCTGCACCAGCTATGCCTCAAATTTGTGAAATCATTGGTGGAAATTGTTCTCCATCAATGCCATTCAGTCTATCCGGTGATCATCTTCCACAAGAACTTGACTCACTAGCAAATTTGTCCTCATGTTTTGGTCCATTTGGTGCTCGTGACTCGTATATTCCTTGCCAATTACAGCTTCCTTCAAGTCAATTGGAGTTCGATGCCATCGCATCATCGTTGCCGATGGTGAAGACATTATCACCATCTCCATCCCCATCATCGGCATCTTCCTTGTATTACTTACCCCTACCAAATAGCCAATTGTGCATTGCGAAGCCTAAAGTTCATTCAACATTTGGAAGCCTGGCTACCTAGCTTTCTAGAGATAACAGTAAGAATGGTTAGAATTAATGCATGTTCATAAACCAAACAATGCATATAAGTAATTTACTTAAGGTATTGTTATTCTATTAACTAGACAACCTAGATGCTGTTAGATCGGGCTCCTTGAAGGGTAATAATGCTAGTTGAAGCTTCATAAAAATGTCTACTATCTTTCATGTTGGTTGTGTTGCACGGATGTATTACCATCCAAGTACTCTCCATATTTGTATCATTTGTACTCTACTCTAGAAACTGGTCCACTGTTACTTTCCTAACAAGGAACTTTCTGTTCGAAATTTAAGAGAGCAAATAAAGACAAATCTTCTAGTCTTGAGAAATGGCATGAAAAATAATGACATCATAGTTGTATAACTTGTCTTGTTCTCGCTGTGGACACACACACACACTTCAAAGGGTTATTTGTGGTGAAAATTTGCTGCTACTGAATCAATTGCGAGTACTTTATTTGGATAGTCGAGAATACAATTTTACAAATTAACTCTATCAAGACTGCACTCTGCAAACATTTTTTAATCTTCACCACCATTTGCCAATCCTATTCAAACGGAACTTTAACAAAAACTCGAACTTTATGAGATACTGTGGTAACAAAAGATCTCTAACGAGCATAAATGCATGAAAGCCTGAGTACACAATGAGGCTATTAGCCTATAAGCAACTACAAGCAAGCACGAAAGATAAACTTGAGGTTCGGAACTAGATTTTCGCTCAATAAGATCAATGAAGACTACGCCGGGGAAATAGATGCTAAGCTGTAATTCTTGATCGGCCCTTTGCTATTCTTCGAGCAATGACTCTCCGGCCACCCTTGGTTGCCTTGCTGTTCATTCGATAAATATGTTAGTAATTTAGCAAAACCAAAGCTTAGTTTGACATGTAAATTTAAAATAAGACCAAGACTTTTCTTGCCAGGAGATATTAGTTTGTCATATACACACCAATCATATGAGAGACTATTGAAACAAAAACTGAGTTTAACTGGAGATTCAACAACAAAAACTTGAGTGTTGGTAGCATTATATGTCAAACATTGCTCAAGTGGTCTGAACCCTGAACAGTGCTAACCTCAAAATTTAATGTGTAAAGAATTTAAATTGCATGCCGCAAATATGCCAATAGTATGACAAAAAGAACTCTACAGACTTGAAACAGTGATAATAGACAGCTCTTAAACAACCACATTCATCTTTTTCCTTTCATATCTAGCTAAACCTAATTCACACAGCAGCAGAATGTACATCACAATAGACATAATAATAATTCCAATAGCATGTACTGAACCAGACTAGAAAACAAGACCACTTGTAGTAAACCATAAATTTTCTGATATCTCATATGGCATGCATCACTCTGTGTTAGTGTGTGACTAGTGTGTGAGTATTTGTGACACAGAGAGGGGAGAGAAAGAGACCGTGCAAAGAATCCATGGTTCCTCTTACGCCGGATGGTACTAGGCTGGAATGTCCGCTTTGGAAATAGTATCATTGGCTCATTTGACAAAGAGTCATCACCTGAGGAACCATATATACATCAGTTAAGTATAAGCAAAGAGAAACACAAAACAAATCCAAAATACGTTATTTTACTAGTATACTATCCTGTTGGCATACAGCATATATGACTAGTAGCAGAAAATCAGCTCCCAGTTCAGACTGCTGATCATAATTCAAACAGGGGATTGTTTTCAAAAATTCCAAAGCAAGTTTTCCCCACAAACAATGTGCATCACGAAGAAACTTGGTTTTGCATTGCATTAGCTTGTGTACATTGATAATAGACCTAGTATTCAAATACGAAACGTGAACTTATAAAAATCTATAACCTAATGAACTTAAGCATCTTTATGTTCTCTATGTTATTGTTCTTTTTGGTAATCAGTATTCAAACACCAATTTAGGCATGTTGTGTTCTTATCATTCAATAGACTACAAAAACACAATGTCAATCCCGAAACAAAATCACTCACGTAACTGACTAGCTGTGTAAGACACAACAGAATCCTTAACCTTGTTCAACTCAGCGCATTTGAAAGCACAAATTTATAAACCGGCAAAATCAAATGACCACATAACACAGCAAAATTAGAACTTTTAAGCAACCCATTAATCCAATATAGAATTCAATTTTGTATGCCAAAAAGGGATTATGATATAGAAAGAGAGTACCTTCGGGTAAGATGAGCGGAAGATAAGGGAGGCCGCAAGGGTGGACGAAACTCTCATTGAAGACCCTGGTAATCGATTCGGCGTCGTTTTGGGGGAAACGGAGAGATGTGTCCAAGTTGCAGAGAGACGGGAATAGCTTGGGAGCGATTTCCAGGCCGTGAGATACTACAATCTGGGCATGATTCGAACTCGGGTTGGGCTGAAGGAGTGGTTTCGATAGGAGGAACCGGTTCATCAGAGAAGCTCCGGTTCGAATTAGGGTTTTCGAAGCCATTTCTTTATCACTTTCAAGCAAGTAGACTGAGCTGTTCTACTGAAGAAGCTGCTATCGAGGGACACTAAGAGACGAGAGTAAACTCGACGACGTCGTATTATGATTCCAACCACAAACGACGTCGTTGGTGTTTGAAGTGGGTTGACAAAATGAAATCTCTATGGTCAAATGATTCCAATCAACTGTGTACGCAAAACCAGATGTAACAATGCTCATTTAGAAATCCACATGTTTTGCAAATTGCAATCTCCTTAAAGTACTTAACTACATGGCCATTTGAAGAAAATATAAAAGTGATCTAATTTCAAGAAAGAATGATAAAGCTAATGTAATGTAGTATTATTGTACGTGAAACGACGTCGTCCGATTCAGTTTCTGAACAGAAAATATGACCAAAGTTTTCCATAAAATTCAACATAAATTTGTCCTTCATACATGAAGAATGTGACACTGAAAAGTTAGACAATAGTCATATAATAAAGGAACTATCCCTATCAATATTATTAGCTAGAGACATTGGAGATCTAAGAATTAGTATAAATGTTGAGATGTGTCTAGATTTGGTGTGATATTTCTTATCATATCTAAATATGTTGTAATCATGGAGATATTATATTCCTTATTGCATTTACTTTACTTGCACAACAAGAATAGATTATCATATCCTTCTAGGACTATGTATCATTGATTCATATATAAGGGGTCATTCTCTATAAATAAAGATGATGAATTTTTCTTTCCAAATTATGTGTATTTTACATGCATATTCTAACACGTTATCAGCACGAAATTATAACCGAAGCTCGATATGCTAAACCCTAAACACACTTTCATCCACCATTCAAGATTGACCACTTCAATCTCATAACCTGTGCACAACTGTTTATCAATTGACCGCCAATGTTGTCATTGATCAAAACTTGCAAGATGAGGAATCTGTCCCTGCAGATCAGTCAACTTCGACAGAATATTGCAAGCAGCTCAGAATGAATCAGACGACGATTAATATATGCCTGGAAAGCCACAGATGTCTATTTTCAGAATATCCTTCAAAGAAAGTTATGACTGATTTAGTGTACAAATGTCAGTTTGCTCGGAAAAGAAGAAAAGATGAAGAAGAAAAAGGAGAATCGATACAAACTATAAAAAGTAAGTTTTCTTGTGAAAGTTGTCTCTTCTTTCCCCTCGCAACTTTGCCCTTTTTCTACTTTGTCTTTATGATTTCTTCAATCGAAAATGTTAAAGAATCCTACCGTCATTATGATTTATTTATAGACTTTAAAGAATCACATAAAGTGGGGATGCACCTGATGTAGATAGCGGAATGTATCTAGCCTCTCATGCACTGATCGACATATGTTCTGATTACAAATCCGGACTATAACATGACGTTCTTCTTTCACATTTTAGGGTCACAACTGAATGATTTAGAATTCTCCCCTCTCAAAATAGTTCAGATTATCATATCTGAAAATTAACCATAGAGAAGCATTATATATGAATTAATTGCCGTCAACGATAGTTTACGGGCGATGTGGAGAAATTGTGACAATCTTTACGGTCTTTTCATCCAATGCAGCATTTAATCAATGTATGTGTAATGACCCGAACTAAATTACGGACAAATCGGCACGAATTAGGTTTATTGGGAATTAGTCGCATCATGTGATCTGTTAACGACTTTTTCACCGAGCGAGAATTAGACTTTATGACTTTATTTTCTTCACAAAAGTCGTAGCGTATTTTATTTCGAGGTCGTAAAAATTTTCGGGGAATTTTTCTGATAAGCAAGCTATTTTTTATGATTTTCGGAAGTCGATGTGAGAAAATATTAAAAAGAAATTCTTTTTGGGTCAGTTTACTCTCGATCGTTGGATCTTGATCAGATCAAATTTCAGCCGCTGATCTGATCAGCTACTTAGGGGTATAAATAGGGTTTTTTTTTTCAAAAAAGAGAGGGGAAAATGAAAACAAAAAACTATTTGATCACAAGCGATGACCCGTGACAAGCCGACCGACCCAATATCAGACACGCCGGAAAATGTCGCCATTTTGCCGGCGATTTTGGCTTAGTTTTAAAGCTCTCATCTCCCTCTTTTAATTCATGTATGTATTGTTGGATTTTGGGTTGTTTTAAGACAAGAATTGACTTGATTTACCCGTTAGGTTTCGAGTTTAATCGATGGCAGTTCTCCGGCCGTTTTCTGGCGACGAGGTACGGTGGAATCAGTTAGGCTTCACCCCAGGGGTTAAACCCCTATGGTTTAGAGGACTGAGGAGTGACAACGATGTCAAATTTGGCCAGAAATGATTCCTGGCGATTTTCAGGCCGTGAAGTTTCGAGCCATTTTTTGGTCAAACGGCGACGAGTTAGGGGTAGGTCAAGTTGGAAAAGTTGTAGGGCTTGTTGAGATCTTTCCAACCATGGGTCAAACGCTCAAGCTGTTTCTACTAGAGGTGCGTGTGATTCACGCGCCACCATCCACGACAGAGCTCCAGCGAGGAAAAAATCCAAATTTGACTGGGAGGGTTTCCGGGGTAGTTTCTGAGTTGATTTTTGCACTGTTTATCGAAATTCGGTATTAATTGACTATATAATTTATTCGGGAGACCGTGATCGAGATTTTGGTAAGGGAACTTCCGTCGGACCACAGAGCTAGTTATGTACTATGAGTGGACACTTTATTTTCATTGTTGCTTTGCGAGTCTACAGTTATGCATTTTTCAGTTATGCATTATTACAGTTATGCATTTGCATGGAGGCACATATGATTTTGTTTTACACATAGCATAGTCACAGTTGTTGCATCGATGCACTGGCTTCTTGGCTGATCCCTGAGACGCTCCGAGAGGGCTAAGGACTTGACCCGAAGATTTACATAGTACCTAGGAGGGCCAGGAACCTGGCATGGGCAGTCTTAGGGCTTGAGGTTGTTAGACCCAAGTCACAGCCTCTACACATCATATAGTACTCAGTAGTCCCAGGAATCTGACCTGGACGTTTACATTTTTAGACTCGCATCATTTTTCGTATATTTTATAATGAAAGGCGTAATAATTATATTTTCTAGTTTAAAACGAAACATTAGTTTCGTTCACTCACACTAACAATTTTATTATTTTATATACATTTCCCTGGTCTTTTCAGTTTTTTATTGCCTAATTTGCAGTTTCTATCCTGTGGTTGCAAGACATCGTCGGAGGCCTAGAGTTCAAGTCACACTTCTCTTCTAGTAGGTTCCTAGCTTAGCCTGCTAATTCTGTATATTATGTAAATTAGAAATCGCTCGGAATATTATGTTTAGTTTGTTTCCTTTTGTGTTGTATTTCTAAATGATAACCGGATTCCTTGTAACCTTTTGAAATCAATACATTTGTTGTTTGTACAATAGTTAGCTGATTTGATAAATCCAGGTGGGAATCGGTGTCCCATGGTTTGTTTTTGTGGACTATTTTAGAAGTGTGGTGTCTTTGCAAGTTTTGGGTTTCTAGAATTTAAGGAAAACTATGAATTTTTTTTATAGGCTATGTTGTCGTTAGGGCCTAATTCTGGTTTAAACAACTAAATCGGGGTCGGGCCTATTCATTTGGTATCATATCATTAGGTTATATGTTCTCTAGACTTCTGCAATTATGTTACTAAGGATATTTGAGAATGCACAAGACTTCTGGAGTGATGACCCGACCTGCCGGCGGATCCCCATCAATGCTCATGGTATTATGTGTTTTCAAATATTTGAAGTCTCATGATTGTATCCTTTTTGTTGTGTGACTAATGTGTTTTTATCCATAGGAATGCCTTCTCAACTTGGAGCCCAAGCCAATAGGGCTGAAAATCGGGATAAGGATCGTCGAATGCGAGACTTACTCGCACAAGCTTTACGTTTAGAAGAGCATTTTGATTTGGTAGTTAAAGCAAAGAAAGATGGAGTATCCTCATTCCCCGGTTATACTGATCCTAAAGCATGTGAGGCTTGGATAGTTCAGATTGAGCGAGTTTGTGAGCGTTTGCACTTTACTCCGGTGCAGAAGACTGTGGCAGCTATTGGGTTACTTCAGTCAGATGTTTATTTCTAGTGGGACAGTACCGAGAGACTTGTTGTTGACACCCCATGTCCTACCTTCAAGAAATTGTTTATGCGCCGATATTTTAATGAAGTTACTCAGCAGGGTAAATATGAAGAGTTTACCAATCTAAAGCAAAGTAGTATGTCAGTGCTTGAGTATTGAGACAAATTCACTTGTTTGTCTGTATTTACGTGTGATATGATTGCGAATGAAGAATCCAAAGGCAGAAGGTTCGAGTTGGGTCTGAATATAAATATCATTATGAAATATTCTCTAACAAGCTTTGTCTAGCATAACCTGATTCATATGGTAGTTTACTTGATGCGTAGCCACCTAACAGCTTAGGAAGACAAACAAACTCCCAGTTGATCAAATGAATTTTCTTTTGATCTCTTGTATCACCCCATAAGAAATCTCTATTCAACTTGTCCATTTTGTCACACAAATCAATAGGTAGTTTAGCTGTATTCATTGCATACACAGGGATGGAGGAAGTAACAGACTGGATCAAAGTGAGTCTTCCAGCGATTACTCAAGTGCTTGGTTTTCCAACTTACAAGCCTGCCATGCACCTTATCAAAAATTCCAACATATGCATGCTTATTTTCTAGGGTGGATTAGAGGCATTCCCAAGTACTTCCCTAGATCTTGAGTCAACGGAGAACCACATATTCTACTGATATTATTAGCCACATTCCTAGCAGTATTGGGAGACACAAATATAAGTGATTTTTCATAACTTACAACCTAACCCGAGAGCTTACAAAATAGATCAAGGAAATAATTGAGCACAGAAGCTTGATCCACAGAGGTCTCTGCAAAAAGTAACAAGTCATATGCAAAAAAAAAAGGGAAATTCTAGTACTAGTTTGAGAGGTTTCACAGCCTACCACATTCCTGCTTCCACATTTGTTTCAATCACCTGACTAAGCTTCTCCATACATAAGATAAAGATGTATAGAGACTTGCCTGATCCTTCTCTTAGCCATGAAGTTTTCAAATAATTCACCATTAACATTAATATGAAAACTAGTAGATGTTATGGAACTCATGATAAGCTTAACAAGGCTCATGGGGAGTTGAGCTTCATATAATACAGACTCAATGAATTTCCAAGATAACTTGTCATAGATAGATCCATTTTCTAAGCAAAAAAGTCAAGTTGACCAGAAGATTTTCTGAACTTGAAAAGCATCTCCTAGGCTATCATTATGTTATCAGAAGTATGTCTACCAGGTATGTAACTAACTTGATTAGGACTAATCAAGTGTTGCATAAAGGGCTTGATCCTAGAAACAATCATCTTAGAAATGATCTTGTAAACCATTGTACCTAGGCTTATAGATCTAAAATGGACCATGTGTTGAAGACCATCAATCTTGGGAATCAATGTGATCAAGGTATCGTTCAGACCATGAGGAATCTTTCTAGTAGAGAAAGCATTATGAGCAATTTACACAATCTATTTAGAGTATAAATCTCTATAGTGTTGATAGAAAATAGCAGGAAAGCCATCATGTCCTAGTGCTTTGAGGTCACCGATAGCAAATAAAGCAGCCTTAACTTCACTCATAGATACATAATGGATCATTGCAGAAGTTAAAGCATGATTAATACTAGGGAATCTCCATGGAATAATGACCATAATATCATCATGCTCAGGCTGGGAAAACAACTTCTCAAAAAACTTAACTGCAACATGTTTCATCTCAATAGAAATGGTGATCCAATTTTTATTTTCATCAAATAAACCTTCAATCTTATTTCTCTTCCTTCTGACAATGGTAGTCAATCGAGTGGAAGAATTTAATATTCCTATCCCCATCAGCCAACCACTGATCCCTAGACTTTTGCCTCCAGAATAAGTTCTCCTGATCCACCAATACTCATGTATTAATTCATCTTCAAGCTTATCCAAGAAAGCATTAGGACCTCTATCTTTGGCTTTTTGTATACCACCGATTCTAGCTAACGGATGTTTCTTCCTCTTGGAAAGATTTCCAAAAACCTCATTGTTCCAAGTATGCATCTTAGATGCAATAGTTTCAATTTTCTGCTGAAATTCACCAGAAGCAGCTTGCCAACATTGATTTACCACATTAGAATACGCTTATGTGAAAATCACATAACCTGAAACTTGAAAGGGGTGTTTCTTCTGCCATAAGAATAGAATTCAAGTATACCAGAAGAGGGCAATGAACAAATCTTATCTCAGGTAAATACTGCACAAAAGCTTCCTCAAACATAGACCTCCATTCACTGCAAACAAAAGCCATATCCAATCTTTCATTAAAAGTACCAATAGACCAGGTAAATCTAAAACCCTTGAAGCCAAGATCTAGCAAGGAGTTCCTATACACCCAATCCTTTGAGCCACCATATTTTCCAACAGATGACCCCCCACATTTGTCCTTCTCATATACCAGCTCATTATAGTCTCCAATTATATAGATAGGCAAGTTGAGTCAGTTAATAACTCCATCCAAAATTTCTCACAACTGAGCCCTCAAAGTAATGGTAGGACTCCCATACACAATGAAGAAACTCAATGGAAAAGTACCAAGATTATGAACAATAACACAAATAAATTGTGGTCTACTGTCCGCAAAACTAATCTTAAATTTAACACTATTCTAAAGCATCCAAATACCACCACAATAACCAATGGCATCAACAAATTTAAAGTTACCAAACAATCCAACAAGAACTTTGAGACTCTTGAAAAAGGAACCCTAGGTTAATTCCCAAATAGCCATTATATCAAGACTATGCATTCTAACCATGTCTGCAATTGTAGACTGAAACCCTTTGCCTCCTGCTTCTCGAGTATTCCAAAATAGGAACTTCAACATAACTACAAATAGGAAAGAGATAGGGATGACGCTTTAGGCATCAATCATTCCCTCTTCAGGAGAAGAGGATGGCCTTCCTCACAAGTCAAAAGACTGCTTTCAGAAGAAGAAGCAATTCTCTGCAATACACTCAACAATAGAACTATCTTTAGCAACAGATTTACTACTGCTAGGAACCTCATCTAGAGGAACATGTCCAAAAATTGCTCCACTATTAGTAAAACCACCAAAAACCTCTCTAAGTCTTTTAATATGTTTGGTTATGACTTTGGAATGACCTAAATAAAAGCAATGGTGGTATCAAAGTTTGCTTTTTGAAGAAGAAATAGGGATCATAGTTATTTTCCTAAGCTTGAGATATACACAACATGGTTCATGTAAGTTGTGTTTCATTTTTTGTTGTGGATATTAAGTTAAAGACTCCTACTGTGTAATGTACTACAATTGAACATCTTTGTAATTGATATATTATATAAGTGAATTAGGGTCAGGTTCAATAACATCATAGATTTTACACAAAATTTGACACTGAATTTGAACCATTAGATTTAAAGACGCTCAATGGTTCAGATTAAATGACACATACCAATATTTTTATTTATCTTTTATTTTTCACTATGATAAAAAATAAAGTATTTGTAATTAATCATCTTCTCTCTTTCGTATGTTCTTGTGTATAGTTGATATGCTGCATCCTTAAGTTCTTCTTCTTCTTCTTCGTCCTTTTTTTTTCTTTTCTCTTATAGGCTAACAATTCGATGTTAGTGTGGGGAGGGAATCTTCTTCATATGTGGAGATTTCGTATCTCGATCTAAGTTGAAATATCAAAACCCCGAGTAGTTGATTGCATCTCCATAATAAGTATTAAGCCTTCTTCGACCTCCAGCCTTGATCGAAATTAGAATCCAATGTCGATTGGGACATCATCTCCTATGATTCGATAATGTTCTTGGTGTTTCACCAATCAAATTGCTAAGAACAAGAAGAACATACGAGAGAGAGAGAGAGTATTAATTAATTACTTTGTTTGTGTCATTTTAATAAAAGATAAAATAAAGTATTAATCCTTTCAAAAGAGAAAATATTAATATGAGTGAGTTAATCTAGACTATTGAGCTTCTTTAAATCTAATGGTTCAAATTCAGTGTCAAATTTTGTGTAAAATCTATGATGCTATTGAACTTGACCCAGTAAATTAATGCAGTTTTTTGAATTATTTGTTTCGCTATGATATAACTTTGAACTTTGAACCGTTTCTAAAAATAAGAAAAGTCGAATATTTCATAGTGATTGAAAAACTATAACAAATATACCATGATATGGATGTTTTAGATTATAAAATACAAAGTCACTATTATTAGTATTGGAGCCATATTGGGTTGACTTGTCAACTCCATTAGACGTCGTCATTGGCATATTGGTGAGGGAGAAGAATAGACTAATTTATTTCAATGTAAGTCACCTAAGAGCCTGTAGGGCCCATAGATTAAGACACCATAAATTGCATTGGTGAAGATCTTGGGTATTTGTTACTGAGTCTAACCCAACCAAACCCTCATTAGTAACTACATGGTGGCTAAAGCTTATCTCCACCAATAATTGGTGTCAAAATGTGAAATAGACACCTTTTTGGTTGGTGTCCCTCGACCCTTTTTCTTGTAGTATATATAGTCTACAACATCAGCGACAATGTGCATGTCAGTATCCTTATCAGCAATAAATAGAGGTACAAGAGTCTTTTGCATGACCATAGCAACCACAAGCAAAGCAAATTAACGATATCCCCTCATATACCAATTTGTAGACAACACCCTCAACCTCAACCACAGGCTTAAAGGGTTTACTTAGATCAATTTCTACACAAAGTCTGGCAAACTTGCCTATGTCCTGGCCCAATGTAATCTTGTCCAACTTTACAACCTCTCCAAGTAAGGAACCAATTTGAGTGAGTGAAAAAATATTGTAAAATTTCACAGGAAGCTCCAGAACTCTGACCCATAGGGCCATCTTCCCAATCATCTCAAACTTAAGATCAAAACCTAGAGACCACTTCCTAACAACCAAAGGCGGACCCAGCCTAATAGCACCATGGGCTGTAGCCCACCCTATTTTTGGGATAATTAAAAAAAAGGTATACACATTAGGGATGAAACCTTGCAAACCCAACACCTCATTTGAGTCCTTTCACAATTCTTCGCACGACTCAAACCTGCAACTTCGTTTCCTTTCATACTTCTTGACTTCTTTGCTCTGCCAAACGTCTTTCTCTCTCTTCATGACGGTGTTCTCCATCCTCCGTCACTGCCTGCCATTGCTCCTCCACCATTTGATCTTGCATTCTTGTTTCTCTAATCTTCTATAATGAGTCTAAATTTTAATTCGTTCATGTAGTACTGGCATAGTAGCATAAGATTCTTAGCTTTTTTTTTTTGATATATTAGCTTAGCTACCTGCTCTCTCTTCATTTTGCAGACATTACATATGATAATCTTGAAGAGCACTATTTCTTTTTTAAGCTACCAAACTTATTAGTGAAGTAAGTCTATGTTCTTCTATTGGATTTTATTTTTTCTGGAACAACTATGACTCTTTTATTTGTTTGACTATTGTTTATGGAATTTGAGATGTTAAACATGTGTTACTTGAGTACATTGTTTGTTGATGCTTATTTATAAGGGTAAAACTACAAAGTCCTAATTAAATGTATAAAAAATGTTATATAGGTTTGACACATTGAATATAATGGTGGATCACCGTAAACCCAAACGTTACAAAAATCTTCTTTCATAGTTTACAACAAATAATTTGTTAGGTGAGAGGAATGATAATGATAATGAGAATGTGAGTGGGGGTGGAAGTGGAAGTGGGAGTGGGAGTGGGAGTGTACCTAAGACAGAAGATTCGGTTAATGACATCATCAATTTTGTGAATGATGATCATGTTAATCTTTTGCCATCTATTCCATCAGAAGAATGTCATTTTGATTTGAGTTGCCTTGAACGTAATCTGGGAAAGAGAAGACCAATTTTTTCATATCCTTTGAACGATCGTGTAAATATTCGAAGAGCATATGTGGTTTTAGGACCGTTGCAACCCGAGTTGAGTGTGTATGCTGTCTTTATTAAGAGTGGGAGTCAAGGTCGGAGATTCAACTTTAATTGGTTTAAATAAAAAGCCTTGGCTTAAGTATTCTTCTAAAGTAGACGAGGTGTATTGCTTTCCTTAAATTCTTTTTTATTCTTATCCATCTCATCATCCTACATTCATTGGGAAAGAAGTCCAAGGTTGAAAGAATATGATGTTTAAGCAATATATTGTTGTCACTCATATCAAGACGGGCATTAATACTTTGCATAACACTTCCATGCTCAAATGAAATTTTTTGAGGATCCCATCTTTACATATTGAAAGAGTGATTAGCTCCCAATCAACACAGGAAATTGCTAATAATCGACTTCGACTTCTTACCACGATAGAGGCAGTGAGGTTGTTAGCAAAATAAGGATGTGCTTTTAGAGATCATGATGAATCAAATGACTTCTTAAATGGGGATTACTTTGATGTAATTATAGATTCATTTTCAAGAGTAAGCGTAGATGGTAAGATAGTTGTCAAGCAGAATGCTCCCGACAATGTCATGTATATTTCTCCAATAATTCAAAAGCAGATATTGAATATTCTTGGCAACAAAGTCAGGACCATAATTTGTGAAGAATTGGGAGATGCAAAGTCTTGCATTCTTGTTGATGAGTCGGTTATTTCGTCTAATAGAGAACATATGGTTATCATTCTTCGGTTTGTTAATCGTGATGGATTGCATACTGAAAGGTTCTTTAAAATGGTTAGTCTTTCAGATACTTATTCTCTAACTTTGAAAAATGAGATTTTCAAGGTCCTTGCTCAATATGATATTCCATTGAAAAATATATGGGGTCAAAGATATGATTGTGCTAACAACATGAGAGGTGAGTTGCATGGTCTCGAAGCATTTTTTTAGAAGAGTGTTCATATGTTTATTATGTGCATTGCTTTGCTCATCGCTTACAATTGACAATAAATGTTGTTGCAATGAGAGTTGATTATATTTGAGATTTTTTCTCAAAACTCAATATGGTTGTGAATTTTGTGGATTCTTCTGCAAAACGGCATTCAATGCTAAAATCTATTAAAGAAGAAGTAATTGTAGAGTTAGTAGTTGCTGATACACTTGAAACAGGTACAGGAGTTAATTAGACTAGCAGTTGGCAACGAGCAGGAGTTGCTCATTGGGGTTGACACCATCACTTTATTTCAAGTTTGATCAAGTTATTTAGATCTACCTGGCCGAATGACTTTTGCATATTTGAAAGCAAATGGGCCATCAAAGGTGAAAAGCCAAGCAAACAGTGTTGGTAAGATTTTGAAGAACTTTGATTTTGTGTTATGTTTATTGTCAAAAAAATTATTGAGTTTCTTTGTCAAGCATTGCAACAGAAAGCCATAGACATCTTAAAATGCTCTGAGCTTTCTCAATTGAACAAAATCTAAACTTCAGGCAATGAGAGAGAATGGTTGAGATAAATTGATTATGAAAGTAATATCATTTTGTGAAGAGCGTGCTATTGTTATGCCAGATATGTGTGCTCCTTACATGGAAGGTACAACACCAAGAACGTGCCAACAGAGAAATTTTATTACAAATGAGTATTATTATCGAGTTGATGTTCTAAATAATGTGATAGAAGTTCAATTAGCAAAGTTGGATACTAGATTTACAAAATCATTATTGGAGCTCCTTGTTCTTAGTGCAACATTTGATCCAAGTGATCATTTTCATTCTTTCAATGTTAAAGATATTCGTACTCTTGTTGTGAAGTTTTATCCTCAAGATTTTACATCTACTGATATACTTTCTCTTGAGATGGAGTGTGGACCATAGGAGAAAATGGAAAAATGTTGGGAAAAAGATGGAAAACAATCGCCTGAGCTTCACCGAAATATTCCAAGATTTTGGTCACCGGAAGTTAACTCCGACGGTCAATGTCGGTTAACTCCGGCGGTCAACTATGGTCATGGTCAAGCTTGGATCAAGACTTCAAGTTATTCATGGGGATATTTTGGAGAAGAGCAAAGCACATGAGAAACACATGTCATGGTGAGTCACCAAGGGTTTGTCACCTTATGACCACATTTATCCTTAAAATTGTGGATCATGTCTAATGCTTTTCTTACATTTGAATTTCAAAATTAAACCAAAAAATATCTCCTTTTGCCTATTATTTTCAAGCTCTCCATAACCCTAGCACATAACTGATCCCATTTCTCACATTTTCATAGTTTTAGCATATCTCTTGAGCCATCATTCTCTCTCAAATCCTCTAGCACTCTCTCTACACCTTTTTCACCTTCTTTAGGCCTAGAAATCCTCCATAAACACCACTATATAATTCCACCCATCCTCTCATTAAGGCCTAAGGTGGTGTTTATTCTCTTGTTGGAGCTAGAAGCAAGGAAATGAGCTAGAAGTGGAAAATGAGCTTGAAGACCTTGGAAAGCTTGGCTTGGAGACTCATTGGTTATCTCTATTCACTTAGAAATATCTATTCATGTACCTAGACTCTATTTTAGTTATGTGTAGTGAGTAGTTTCCATATGGGAGGCTAGGAGTTAAGCCCTAACCAATTTGATGTAGACAATGATGTTTTGGTTTATGATTTGAGTATGAGATTTGAATATTGCATGCTTTGAATGAGTTTTGGTTATGTGTGATATGATTGTAGTGTGTTTGCATGTTTGAGCTTAATGTTTGGTTCACTTAAGCATGTTATAACATTGACTAAGTTGTGATTTTCTAAAGAGAACTAAGGATTAGAACTTAGGGGAACTAGTCACTCACTTAGGTAAAGAAGAGCATGTAAACACGACCTAGGCTAATCTAAAAAAGTTGAACTTAAGGTTTGGATTCCATATGCTTGAGCATGGACCGAACCCTTCTTGAAGTTCAAACGACTCAAGGAGCTTCGGTTAACCTTACATTGATCTAAAAGACTTTGTAGATATCGGTTGACTCTGTCAATTCACATTCTAACTGCGGTGAATTAGATGAGTTCCTAGAACTCACTCTCTCGCAAGTCTCCAATAGAGGCTTGGGAATGAGAATCACACACATCACTCACATGTACTTAATTGAACTTGTAAGCATGAGTAGAACATAAACCGAACATTATTATACATCGAGTTGGTTAGTGGTGGCATCTCTAGCTAACCATTCCCTTAATTTGAATAGACTTATAGTATTTGTTGCTTTTAATCACTTACTATAATCATCAATCAACTAATTGTAGTTCACTCATCGTAGCTAAACCATCAATTGCAATGCTAATTCTCCAATGAGCATAGTCATGTGAGATTCACTTTCCCTTGTGTTTGTTTGTGTTTGTTGAATTGCTTGTTTGGTGATAACGTAATCTAAATCAAATCAAGCTATGAAATTAGGATAGTCAATCTTCGTGGGTTCGACATACGACTTATATAAGTTATATTACTTGGACACCGTATATTTGCGGTTTAGGGAGATTACAACCCTGTCTTAGCTAAATTATTAATTAAGATGTGGTGAAGAATTTCTCGAACAATACTCAATAAACAAGCTTGATACCTACCAAACTCTTGTAATATGTACTAGAGTTCTAGAGTTACAAACAATGATAAGATGCAAAACGATTACCTTAGCCATTTTGTAATCCGATGCATATCAATGTCAAAGTGAAAAAAAAAACATAGTCATATCTTCGCTTTCTTCAAAGTTCTGGATATACAGGTTAACAACAGTGTTGTAGGAAACCATTGTTACTCCATGTTGGTCGACAAAAGCCACTATCAAAATAAAAAAATAATTACCCAGAGCTATAAAGTATTCCAAAATAAACCACTGTCAAAACAGAAGATGTAATTAGCCTCAAGCATTTCAAAAATAATTATTGGTTAATAGACTGCCCATGCATGGATCAACTATGGCGGCCTCAAGCATTCCTCTATTGATCATGTGGATCACTTTGCCCATAGTAATACTCATATTAGGTGCAACTGGAAGCACAAAATTATGGTTGGACATGAGATTATCAAATCTGAAACAAACTCTAAAATATGTGCCCTTTAAAACTTAATTTTCACGGGAAAAATATTGATTTTCATGCGGTCAAAGTATTTCAACATAAAAATTCATTCTTTGATTTGGTGTTTTTTATAGTCATAGTATTATTAACATAAATATCAAGACGTTTTTCATTAATCGGTTAAATTTCTTAATAAATACGAATTATGTGAACAAATGTGTGATAAAATTAATATTTAGTGATTTCATTAAAAACAATACTTAGTCCAAAATCAATAATACTAAGTCATCCAAACTATTTCCATTCATAGAATTTTCAATTTGTAATTCTATAATCGTGGTCAATCATCTTATAAACGGAATTAACTCAACATAAAATAAATCAAAATGAAAATCGTCTGGATATCCAATTTTATTAAATAAATGGACACTTATAGTGAATCACAAAACAAATATTAATAAATGGGAGCAGTTTGAATGATTTCGTACATTGACTTTGGACCTAAGTATTTTTTCTTTTAGTATATTGTATACTTTTCTATGTATTAAAATTGTGTCTTAATTTTTTGGGTCTGTGACCATTGCCTCAACAGCCTCCTACCAGGTACGGGTTTGCAACCTTGAAATGTGACACCTTTTATTCTCCTTCGAGCATTCGGGAGAGGTCAGATGGCGGCGTTTCAAAAGACCATCTTGCCCACTCTGGTTTGTCCTGCTGCAATCTCGCTTCTGCCACCACTGACAGCGACATCCACTCTACCACCGACGACATACCCAACCTTGGGTACTTTTCAGGCCTCTCCCAATTTGGGCTACAACCCCTCAGCCTAACCTATAACTCCTAATCATTCCGCATCTTCGTCCTATGTGCCTCGCTTTTCTATGGTGAGTGCTCCGCCCACCTATACCGATGCAGCTTCCATTATCCCCACCACCAATACTTCACCCACCTTGCTCCACCTCCATCTACATCCACATACCCCATATTTACCTCTTCTTACCCATATTCCACATTCTAATACAAACCCCTAAAAGTTGAGTTACCTCGATTGAATGGTGAAGATGTGTTTAGCTGGTTAGCCATGGCAGAAAGGTACTTGAAGGTGAACCAGGTTCCTTCATATGAGAAGGTGGCCACCATTGCCTCTCATTTTGGACCCGAGGTATCTGTCTAGATGATTGTGTTTGAGCTACGCAACCCAGCGCCAACTTGGGGACGATTTTTCACCAACTTCCTCGAGCACTTTGGTGGAGGTTCCACAAACGACTTCAAGGCAAAACTCTCAAACCTGCAACAGACCATGACAGTTGATGATTACACCATTGCATTCAGTAGGCTGTCATGTAGGGCGCCAGATTGGCCCGACGACCAGCTTCTCCCTATTTTTTACAGCGGTCTCAAGGCAAAGATCTGCCACGAGGTCATGATGCGAGAACCGTTGTCGTTATCTAAGGTTCAAAAACTCGCACATAATTATGAGGCCCACCTAGCCGAGTCAGTTTCTAATCACCGACCGCAACGCTTTACGTGGTCTCAATTTGCTAAACTCAGCTCTAGCTCATAGTTGGTTCTCCGTTATGGCCCACTCCCACCCTCTGCATCACGCCCCTAAAATTTAAACCCTCCCACCTTACCCAGACCACCCAACAATTTCACTCTATACAACAAGACAAACTGGCCGGTCCGCATCTTAACGCCCCAAGAACAGCATGAACGCAAAGTCCAAGGTCAATGCTACAACTATGACAATCAATGGGGCGAGAATCATGTCTGCCACAACCCAGTTTTCCCCATTAGGGAATGTGTGGAACATGAGGAGCCACAAGAATTTCATGATTGTCCTCCTATGTTCGATGAAGCGGAACAACTCCATGCCCATCCCTTACACATTATCTCTAATACTAAAGTCAACGACATGATGTGTCTGAAAAGGTCCATCAATGGCCTCATCATAGATGTGTTTATTGATTGCGGTTCTGCTATGAATTTTCTAAACCCAGATATTGCTCTTGAAGTGGAACTGAACATTGACCCAGCTACAAAATTACGATTTGTGGCTGCGGAAGGGGTTACCCTAATTCCTGAGGGCGAGACCCAAAACGTGGCGGTCCACATGCAGGGCTACTGTGTGACGGGCCCATTTTTACTATTGAAAGTGGCGGGCTATGATTTGTTTTTAGGGGCTCAATGGTTGGATTTCTTTGGCCTTATTAGATGGCATTTTGCTGAGAAATTGATGATTTTAATGGTTGATGGACATGCCTATATGTTACTCAACATACCTTGCATTCCATGTTGGCTTTCCTTTCTCCGAACAAGCCCAACCCACCTCCTCAATTACTCTCCCCATCCACATCTTCCCTTCTTAAGCCTATCTCTCCCCGAATACAAACCCTCCTTGATACTAACTCTGAATTGTTCACTACCCCCACAACCCTCCCACCCTCCCGAGACTTTGATCACTGCATGATCACTACATCCCGTTATTACCGAATACAAAACCGGTGAATGTGCGCCCTTATCAATATGCCCACCCTCAAAAGGCCAAAATTGTGAAGCAAGTTGAGGAGATGGAATCAAAAGGGGAAATTCATCCAAGTCATAGCCCATTCTCTTCATCGGTGTTGTTAGTGCGCAAAAAAAGATGAAACGTGACAGTTTTGTGTAGACTACCATGCACTCAACGCCCTCACCATCAAAGACCAGTTTCCAATACCGGTAGTGGACGAACTTCATAGTGCCACTTATTTGTCCAAATTGGATCTACGGGCGGGATACCATAAAATTCGAATGTATGAGCTAGACATTCCAAAGACCGCGTTTCGACACATCATGGTCACTACGAGTTTGTAGTCATGTCATTCGGTCTTTGGAATGCGCCCTCCACGTTTCAAGCGCTCATGAACAAGCTTTCCAAGCCACTTTTACGCAAGTGTGTTCTTGCTTTTTTCGATGATATATTGGTGTATAGTAAGGACTTGCATTCTCATATTGATCATCTCTTTACGGTTTTTACTATACTGCAAGCTAACTACTTGAAATTGAAGCATTCGAAGTGCTACTTTGCTCAACCTCAAATCGAGTATTTGCGTCATGTAATTTCAGTCCAGGGCGTCTCTATAGACCCAGCCAATGTCAAATGCATTTTAGACTGGCCTAACCCCACTTCCCTTAAAGCTCTTCGAGGATTTCTCGGTTTAATCGGATGCTACAGCCGTTTCATATGCAATTACGTCATCATTACACGGCCCCCCTCACCAACATGCTGAAGATCGATGGGTTTACTTGGTCGCCGGCCTTCGATGAAGCTTCTGAGCACCTCAAGCATGCTGCAACAACAACCCCAGTACTCGACATGCCCAATGTTGCTCTCCCCTTTACAATTGAGACAAATGCGAGTGGAATGGGGAACGACGCGGTGCTATCGCAGGAGAATCATCCAATCACCTTTCTCAGCAAGGTTTTCTCCCCACGCAAATAAGCTTTCTCCGTCTATGATAAGGAGATGATGGCGGTCTTCCACGTGATGGAAAAATGGCGTCCCTACCTCTTAGGTAACCATTTTACTATCGTTACAGATCACCAGACTTTGAAACACATGCTTAGCCAGAGAATTAGCACTCCATCACAACATAAGTGGCTTGCAAAACTCCTTGAGTATGATTATACAATCGAGTACCGGCCTAAGCGTTTGAATACAGTTGCGAATGTTTTTTCCCGTCGCCATGAGATGTGCACAATTCAGAGTGTTTCAACCCCGTTGTTTGATTGTGTACCACAGATTATACCAGCATGTAGTCACGACCCAGAAGCTCAAGAGATTGTTGAAGCACTGGAACAAAATGTCCCAACCCGTAAGGGCTTCAGCCTCCAGCGTGATCAGCTTCTTTATTAAAACATGCTCTTTGTTCCTTCTACCTCGGAATGGCATAGCAAAGTCTTGTGGGAGTTCCACGCATCACTACAAGCGAGTCACTCTGGTTTCCTTCGAACTTTCAAAAGAGTTGCACTAAATTTTGTCTGGCCAGGTATGAGACGTGATACTAAGCTATTTGTTGCCTCTTGTGACCAATGTCAGAGACAGAATGCCAAAACTATGCACCCTGCAGGCTTGCTCTCTCCTGTACCTATTCCAGAACAAGTGTGGTTCGATATTTCGATGGATTTTGTCGACGGTTTACCACTCTCTCATGGTTTTAATGCGATAATGGTGGTAGTTGATCGCTTAACGAAATATGGGCATTTCGTGGTAGTGGCTCACTCCTACAGTGCTTCACAAGTTGCTGACATTTTGCTAAAGAGATCTTCCGGCTTCATGGTATGCCTCGGACCATTGTGAGTGACCGCGATCCCATTTGTATCAGTCATTTCTGGGAAGAATTCTTTCAACTGCAAAGAACACGATTGTATCGCAGCTTCATGGTATGCCTCGGACCATTGTGAGTGACCGCGATCCCATTTTTATCAGTCATTTCTGGGACGAATTCTTTCAACTGCAAAGAACACGATTGTATCGCAGCTCCGCTTACCATCCTCAAACGAATGGTCACACAGAGGTAGTCAGTCAATCGTTGTTTGGAACACTACGTCAACAATTTTGTGGCCGACGAACCATCTTGTGTAGCACTCTCCTTCATTGGGCTGAATGGTGGTACAATACCATCTTCCATTCGGCAATCCGAATGACACCATTTGAGGCTTTGTATGACACCCCTCCTCGTTCAGTGGCTTGTTACTTGCCTGAAACTTCAGCCGTACATGTTGTTGATCTCTCTCTCCGAACCAGGGATGAGTTACTCCAATCCCTCAAGTCTCATATTTCCATTGCTCAGAACAAGATGAAGCAACACGTCGATTGCGCTCGGAACGTGAGTTTGCAGTTGGGGACTTCGTCTTCCTCAAGTTGCATCCTTACCACTAGAAGTCAGTGAACAAACGATCGATGCACAAACTGTCAGCACGTTTTTACGGTCTCTTTGAAATTGAAGCTCGTGTGGGCACTGTGGCATATCGTCTCAAACTTTCACCATAATCAAGGATTCATCCTGTTTTCCACGTTTCACTGTTAAAGAAGCGCATTGGTGATACTCCTTGCTCTACCTCCTGTGGATCAAGATGGGTAATTTGTGTGGAAACCATTGAAGGTTCTGGACATGGGAGTCATTAGGCAGAAGAAGAGAGACATCACCACTTGGTTTATCCAATGGGAGGGCCTTCCCATAGAGGATGCAGCATGGGAACCAGCTCACACTATGGCATCTCGTTTTCCCGAATTCTGTACCTGAGGACATGTACAATCTCAGGGGGACGCACTTGTTAGGATCATGTTACAATTCTACCTAAGTTACTTATTACAGTTACGGTAGAGCTAGATATTTCTCTGCCTTATTTTGGTGTGCTGATCCTTAGCTCGTCTGTGGTCTAGACATGTGATGAGTGTACTGTATTGCTGAAGAGAGTCTCTTAGCTATATATGTGTGAACTCTTACGTTTTGAAGACAACGAAGAAAATGAATGCTTTTTAATTTCTTTCATTCCAAGTTTTGACTATGAGTATTATCGAAGAACAAATCATTTTGACTATAAGGACAGCTTCCCAAAGACAACTATTGGAATGATACCAAGTTAACTAGGAAGTTCTCCATCGTTCCTTACCCCAGGTCAAAAGAAGCTGAGCACACTCTTCACTCTCATTAACACTGAACCCATCTGGACCTTTCAACAAAAGGGCCTGCCAATGGCTCAAGGGTAACTGCTAGTAGTGAGTGAGTGTCATGCAAACTTAAGGGGTGCCAATGCCCCTCCTCTTTTGAAGCGTAGAGACTCGATCGAGGTTGTGGACTTCCTCGTTTATTTATTAATTGGCTTTAACGTGATTAGGTCCCTGGACCTCTCTCCTTTGCCTATAGACAAATAAATAGTCATTACACTGGAATAACTTTGTGCCTTGCAACTGCTCTTTCATGAATTGCATGAAGCCTCTCTATGTGTGATTCCTATGATCTCATTTTTGCAGGGCACACAAGTGACAAATATGGTTTGCTTATTTTTTAGAAATGATTTTACATAGTTGGATTGGAGATGTGACACAATTCTTTTACATTTTACGCGATTCTTATATGGACTTTCATGTTGTTGGACGATTCCTCCTTTTAAGCCTAATGCCTAATCCACTTTAGGGATCCCAACAACCAATTAGGCATTCAGATTCTCCCCTAACCAAATTTATAAGGCAGCACTTACATTTGGACACCACCCACGTTCAAACACATAACATGAAAAATAATATCAAATGACCACTAAATTGGAGGGGTCTTCATATCATTTGCAAGTACCAATCAGTTTGTGGCAAGACAACAATACCATTTGTTTTCTACTCTGGTCCCTCTTACACTACGAATCTGAAAACCAATACAGTGAGAGATATCTAAGCAACAACTACTGGTACTGCTAGTCTTATACTCTGGTGTTGCTACCTTTCCTCGGAAATCTATGTAATGACCAGATCCAGTAGGGATGTTATGGAGCCTTGCTTACCCTTGGGGTCCAACCAAACATGATCTTCACCTTATTCGACCCATCTGAAAAAGACCATTTTTTAAGGGGTACAGAAACATATATGATCAATAAACAACACTCGGACAGTGACATGCTTATGCTGCCTACCAATCTTAATGGTGAGAGGATGATTGAGCTAACCTGTCTAAGAAGGACAGCAGAATTGATATATTCATTATCTAGGCTATCCAGATGAGATCATGTATTCATCCTTGAACGAGTTCTGCTGAGCCCTGAAGCTTGCCACTTACAATAATCTGTGGTCAAGTCAAAAGGACATTTGTCCAGCACCTCACCTCCTTTTGCTCCACTCTCCACGACAAAAATATGAACACCCTAGCAATATGTAGGAGTTCCCGAACTTTAAGAACTATAACGAGTTCATAAAAAAGTTAAAACTCCATCGTTCAATGTCAGCACTCTAGTGAATCCTCTTAGCCCATTATTATAGGTACGGGAAAAATATTACAGAATGCTAATAAAAGAGATATATATGGATACACTTTTACACAACCAATGGACTTCCAATGACATAACTAAACTATCTATAGCAACTCTTGCTACATACAAATCAAAATAGTGGGATCTTAATTTCTTAAAGCATGGATGTAACACGGTTATATATAACTGATATTTTTTCTTAAGTAATATATAACTGATATAAGACAGGAATAATATGAAAATGTAAGAGTTTCCGAACTTTAAAAATTATTAATTATTAATCAGTTCATAAAAAACTAAAAACTCCAACATACAGTGTAAGCATTCTTGAGAATCCTCCTAAACCATTATTATAGCAAAGAGAAGATGTAACTGAATCGTCTGAATGCTAACAGATGGGATATAACCATTTTAGACACCTAGGGCATTTCATGTCCCATTGAGTACATATTAATACTACATAATAGATCTCTACTACATACTACATATTAAACTTTATTAAAGAGACTCTCTCTCGATCGATCGACAGCGCCGCGCAATAGTACAACACCTTGTCTTTGCCTTCCCTCGTCCGGCGGCCTCTGTCCTCGTCGGCGCTTGCTATTCGGTGTAGCCAGACGGGTTGTGTTCCCCGACCCGGTGATGGGCAGCAGTGGAGTAAGGGGGTCGATGTGCAATGAGGTGCAGTTGCAGATTTCGTCCGTTTGCTCTGGGGATGGTTGTGAGGGAAGATGGAGGGTATGTAGTGTACATATACCCGGCTTAATCACCTACACACGTGCTTAGGCGACTTCAATTATATGTTATAATATATCTCACCGCCACCACGACAGGACCCACCGCCAGGAAGGCTCCAACTTCGATGACCAAACCGGCCCGATATCCGATCAGGATAACGCTCACGCGCCGCTACCGATACCGGCTAGACTACACCCAGCAGAAGAACACACACCAAGTCCCACATCGAAAACAAGAGGACAGCCCAACACCCAACCACCAATATATGCCGGTCAACTGAACATTAAATGGTACGCGCTCCTAACTCACTACACCGTTATTCTATCCAATCTTTATATCGTTTCTGACTTAAACATCGGAGGGTTGAAGGCGGGTTACTCCGTCTCTCCTTAACCGCTGTTGGTCTTAGCAGTATCAAGGTCCGAGATCGACATCGCCCGACATCAATTATACACCGACATCGCCCGACATCAATCATGTACCGCTACCGCTCATCCTTAACCACCTCGAATCCCATCCTTTCCTGATCCCGCCCAATACCCGATATCCATTCCACGGATACTAAACATCAACATTCGCTCATATCTTGAATATCCCTTATTCTTGGTATGAACATTGGCGCCGTCTGTGGGAATCGCACACAAGAATTTTTTTTTTCAAACCACGAAACTCTCAGCAAGCGACGAGCATGGACACCAGCCTGACACTGGGAATATCCCCCGGTACCGGACAGCGGGAAACCCATCACGATAGCGAACATAACGATCAAACGTTCCAGCGGCCAGGTAAACGCCACGTAAGCATTACACGTAACCATATCGCCGACATGCAACGCCGGTACGAGGCAGCCATGGAAAGATGCGTAGAACTCGAGAAAGCCAGGGACTTCGAGCACCAGCGATACATCGGGGCATCCACGGGGAACAGGAGGGCCAACCCGGGCCCATCATCAGAAGCACCCCAACCCAGCAACCAAGAACCAGGATCGCCGGAAGGAGACCACGGACTGCAAGGCGTCGACGGGCCAGAACCATATGACTTCACCCATTCACCGGTATCACCCCCCCCCCCCCCACACGTCAACAATAGAACGAATACAGACGACCCACCCAGCGGACAGATGGCGGCACGAGTGGCCGACCTCGAAATGGTGATACGACGGCTGTCACAACCAGAACCCAGCTACCTCGACCGAACACTCCCGGCAGTGCGCAAGGAACCGTTCTCGAGCGACATCATGCGCCGCGGGCGACATCCGTTGGCAAAAATCAAAATAGAGCGATACAGGGGAAAAACAGACCCGTCCCTCCACATCAACGTCTTCACATCAGCAACAACCGGCAGGGGCTACAACGACGCCACAAGCTGTTACCTATTCATGGAGAGCCTAACGGGCGAGGCGCTCAGCTGGCTCTTCAGCATCCCGCCAAAATCCATAAAATCTTTCCCAGAACTCATTAAAGCTTTTTTAAAGAGATACATTACATCGGCGAGTTGCTCACTAACTTACAATCAATTGCAGGCTATAAAACAGGAACCCACGGAGGGACTAACCACGTTCATTTCTCGCTGGAACACCGCTATCGCCAACTGCCGCGGCATATCGAGCGACTCGGCCTTCTGCGTACTCAGAAACGCCCTACAACCAGGATCGCTAACCTGGAAGCTCAACGAGAACCCAGCCACCACATACGCCGACCTACTAGACCGCGTGACATCTCATGCCCAACTAGAACTGCAAACTTTCGGCTCCAATCCCACGACATCGCAACAGGTAAACACATTCACCCCAAACATACAGGAAGCGCTCCCCGCCAACGATCGATCACGGGTAACCCCACCCAGGAATAAGGGAAGATCACAGGACCAGGACCAACAACGATGGCGCCAAGGCGGACAACGACACAACACCGGAAGGTACAATTACGCCAACAACGGCAAAGGTTACGCCAGCAGCGGGAAAAGACAACGAGAAGAAAAAGCAAACTACACCACCCCGCTACCACAACCGGTATTCAGCGTACTGAACGCCAAGTACGCCGACATCCTCACGGCTCACCCAGAACTATTCACACTACCCAAAAAGTCATACCGAGCAACAGATTACAGGAACACGGGGAGGTGGTGCGACTTCCACCAAAACGAATCCCACGACACAGAAAGGTGTCACGAAGTAAAAAAGGCAGTACAAGCACAACTGGAGAAAGGAAACCTATCAGCGTTCAGGACGGGACACAACGCTCAACCGGAGCGCCCAGCAACGAACATCAATAGTGTGAGAAGAATCAACGCAATCACGGGCGGCAAGTCCAAAACGGAACGAAGAAACGAACGGGCGATATGCAACCTACGACAGGGACCGGCAAAGGCCGCCAGGACCGGCTGGGGATCCATAACATTCCACGACTCAGAAGAGCAGGAAAGACTGCCAGTATCGGAAGACTACCCCTTCCTAGTGGACGCCGTGATCGACCTATGCAGCGTCGGGCGGTGCCTCGTGGACACAGGCTCTTCAGTCAATGTCATATTCCGGCCGGCGTACGAGGCACTTGAGCGACTTCCATCTAAACTAAAGAGGGACCACCACCCACTAGTAAGCTTCAACGGCGACCAAATACAACCACTGGGAAGCGACTACCTCAGAATCGCTCTAGGACAAGAGGGCTGCAGCGCCGAGACACACATCGAGTTCCTAGTAGTCGACGCCCCGTCATTCTACAACGCCATCATCGGATGCAACACCCTAAACAGAATAAACGCCATCATATCGCAACGAATGCTAATAATGAAATTTCCAACGACCGGGGGAGTGTGCACCGTCAGAGGAACAACGCCCACCCTACCAGGATCCCCAGAACACGCCAGCTACCCGGCGAGGGAGGTATGCGCGCTAAAGGGAAACAGATTGCACGAGGCCCCCCAAGATCCACGGGCAGCATCACTAACGGCCCGCCCATCAGCCGAGACAGTCACGAAGCCGATCTCCATCTCGGACGAACACCCGGAACGAACCATCAAGATCGGGGTCAACCTGGACCCAGCAATCGAGACCGCTCTTGTCAACATACTCAGGGAATGCGGCTCCGTGTTCGCATGGTCATACGCCGACATGCCAGGAATAGCAACGGACATCGTCTCACACAAACTAAACATCTCGCCCGACGCCATCCCAAAGAAACAGAAGCGGCGAGCATACAACGAAGAGCAGTACAGCGCCATGAGAGAGGAGGTAACCCGGCTACTCGACATAGGGTTCATCAGAAAGATCCACTACCCGGAGTGGGTCTCAAACGTCGTCATGGTCAAAAAAAGCAACAACAAGTGGAGAATGTGCGTAGACTACACCGACGTCAACAAGGCATGTCCAAAAGATTCCTTCCCATTACCACAGATTCACCAACTCGCGGACGCCACCAGCGGCCATGAACTCCTGTCAACAATGGACTGCTACTCCGGATACAACCAAATCAAAATGAACCCGGCTGACAGCGAAGCAACATGTTTCATCACCGACCGAGGACTATACTGCTACAACGTCATGCCTTTCGGAATGAAAAACGCCGGAGCAACGTACCAAAGATTCATGACGGAGCTGCTCGCGCCACTAGACAACGACACCGTCGCAGTCTACGTGGACGACCTAATTGTCAAAAGCCGACACCGGGAGGACCACGTAAGAAACCTCAAGACAGTACTCGACACACTCATCAGCAGCGGCATGAGGCTCAACCCGGCAAAGTGCATCTTCGGGGTAACAACAACGAAATTCCTGGGATACATGGTGAGCCAACGCGGGATCGAGGCTAACCCGGGAAAAGTCCAGGCTGTCCTCGACACAACTCGCCCGATAACAAAACAGGAACTTCAGGCGCTAACGGGAAAACTAGCATCACTGGCCCGGTTCATAGCACGATATACAGACAAATGCGGCCCGTTCTTCAAAGCAATCAGACTCACCAAAAAGAAGGCAGTAGAATGGACCGACGAGTGCGAATCAGCACTAACCGCCATCAAACGGTATCTCGCCCACATCCCTTTCCTCTACGCACCAGTTCCGGGCGAGGTCTTATACATCTACCTCGCCACCTCGCTCACCGCGGTTAGCTCAGCACTAGTCAGACGGGATACCGACACCGAATTACCAGTATTCTTCACCGGAAAAGGATTGGAAAGCGCAGAGGCAAAATACCCGGCGCTCGAGCAATTGGCCCTAGCGCTAATAACATCGGCGAGACGCTTGCGACCATACTTCCAATCTCACACTATACACGTCCTAACGGACCAACCACTACGCCAAGTACTGGCTAGCCCCGACCACTCCGGAAGATTAACCAAATGGGCGATAGAACTCAGCGAGTTCGACATCGAATACAAACCACGAGGAGCAATAAAGGGACAGGCAATAGCGGATTTCATTGCAGAACTGACACCGACAATCACCAACCAACAACAGCCAGCGCCCTGCACATCGCCCACTACCCAGGTAACTACACCATCATACTGGAACTTATACGTCGACGGATCCAAGACGGCCATAGCGGCAGGAGCGGGGGCAATCCTAACCGGTCCCGGAAAAACATACGCCGAATACGCTCTGCGGTTTGCATTCCCGGCATCCAACAACGAGGCCGAATACGAAGCCCTAATTGCCGGCCTACAACTCGCCCTGGATACGGTGGCCAGGGATGTTAATATATTCAGCGACTCCCAACTAACGGTCAATCACGTAACCGGGGAATTCGAGGCACGCGGGACACAGATGTCGGCATACCTGGGATACGTAAAGGCGCTACTAGGCAAATTCTCCTTCTACAACATAACGCACATACCAAGAGAGCAGAACAAGAGGGCTGACGCCCTAGCGAGACTAGCAACCGCCCCAGAAATCGCGGCAAGGGGACACACAATGGTGGAAACACTAGAGCGACCAAGCATATCCAAAATCTTTCAGGAAATATTCACAATAACCACAGCAGCGCCACCGGCGGCGCCAGAGGAAGATTGGCGAACAGGCTTAACCAAGTACCTCACTGATGGAACAACGCCAACCGATCGAACAGAAGCAAGACAACTCGCCCAGAGAGCGGCGTACTACAGCATGCAAAACGGCCAACTATACATGACCAAAAGGGGATTCCCAATGCTCAAGTGTGTCACGCAAACGGACGGCAGGGGCATGCTAAAAAACCTCCACGACTGCGAGTACGGCAACCACGGCGGACCAAATAACATCATACACAAACTACTCCGATATGGGTTCTACTACAGAGGTATGCGGCAGGACGCAAGAGATATCGTCGACCAGTGCCAGGCCTGCGCCCAGCACGCACACCGGATACACGCCCCGGCAGCGCCAATGTCCATCATCGTTAGCCCTATACCATTCGCACAATGGGGACTCGACCTAATCGGACCACTAAAGGCGTCTTCTGGCCAATTCAAGTACATCATCGTCTGCATAGACTACCACACGAAATACATCGAAGCCAGGCCGCTTGTCCTCATCACCACAAAGAAGGTCATCAATTTCCTCTGGAAAGACATATATTGCCGATATGGAGCCCCGCTAACGATAGTCACCGACAACGGGAAACAATTCAACAACGACGAGATGAAGAGGTTCACCGGCAACCTAGGAACTCGCCTGGTATTCGCATCGGTATACTACCCTCAGACAAACGGCCAAGTAGAAGCGGCAAACAAAAAAATAAAGAACGGCCTGAAAAGAAGAATGGAGGACTACAGCCACAAATGGGCAGAAAGCCTTTACGAGGTTCTCTGGGCGATACGGACAACGCCAACAGAAGCAACTGGGGACTCGCCGTTCTCACTAGTATACGGCGCTGAGGCCGTTTTACCATTAGAAATCACACACCGAAGCCCGAGACTCGAGGGATACGACCAGGACACCAACGAGCACGGCTTAAACATGGCCAACATACTCCGAGAAGAACGGCAGGACGATACCGTTATCGCGCTCTCGGCAAACAAGCAACTAGTAGCCCGACATTACAACAGACGGGTAAAGGCACGGAAGCTCCACGTGGGCGATATGGTCTGGAGAGAGGTCATCCCTAAACCTAAGGGCTTAGCACCAACATGGGAAGGCCCTTTTAAAATCACCGAGAGCGTCACGCCATCCACGTTCATCCTCCAGGACAAAAACGGCCTCAGGATACCGCGCACGTGGAATACAGAACACCTCCGATATTGTCACCAGTAGCAACACGGACGAAGGAGCCAATCAATCAGCACCATCGCACCGGGAACTCAAACCGCTTGGTCATCCGGCACCACCACCGATGAAACAAAAATTCTTCAGACCTTTGTCGTTTGACTATATCGCGTTCCCGGACGCCGACACTTGTAAAGCAAAAAAAAAAAAAAGAAGAGCATAGTAAAAGCCCAGCGAGGCACAAGTGGAGTAGCCAAATTGGTGAACCACTATAAAAACACTTGTCTCACTTACATACGAGTCGCCAGGACACTTTGGTTATCTCGATAAAAACGCAAAACGCTATATCATTCTCAGACGTTATCAGGGACACCGGTCACCCTAAACACTTTGATTCCACAAACAGACAAACGAATTTTTTTCAGACCTTTCATCGTTGGCGATACCGGGCAACCTTTCATCATTCATAAACCATCACGGCAAGAGTACAAAAAGTTCAAATAGGCCTACACTAAGCAAAAATAAGGCGATACAACTGTAAGGTAAAGGATGCCCGAGCTTCACAGCAGATCTGCAGCGCCATCTTCAAGAAACCGCTCCCGATACAAGCCAGCCAACCTCTCACTCCGGGCCTGAGAAAAAAGTTCAACATCACGAATATGACGGGTTAGAGGGGTCGAGGGAGACGCACTAGGCGTTAAGGGGTGAAAACCATCAGGGGTCATACCTTGGGAAACATTCAACCGCTGCCGCTCTTCCTCCTCGGCCTGCTCCTCCTTGACCTTGATAAGGGCTTCACGCTTCAGACGGCGCTCTTCGGAAATACGCTTCAGGTCAGCGTCATACTTCTCGTTCACCCAGCCGTTGTCGAAAAAGCGTTTCTGAGTCTGCTGCAGGCCATCAGTAAAAGCCTTCTTAACAGCAGCGTTAAATTCAGGGCTGGCTTTGAAATCGTCCACGGCATCGGTCAGCTCCTGCTCACGCCGATCCTCCAACTCCTTCACCTGGCCGCGCAGGGCAGTAACCTGGCCCTCGGCAACGGCCAGACGAGCCTTTAAGTCTTCAGCCCGCCGCCGCTCCTCCTTAACTTCTAACTCGAGCTGACGACCATGGATGTAGGAGGCATTCAGGCACTCGTCAGCTAGCTTCTTCTCGCCCTCCAAAGCCTCATGCTTCTGCTGCAAGGACTGCCACTCCTCGCTCGCTTTCACAAGTTGCTCGTCCCTCTCCGATAGAAGGCCGTTGACGCGAGCCAGCTCCTCGGATGACGCCACCAAGGTATGGCGTTGATGACACATCAGCTGGAGAGAAGCGGCAAAGGACCGCAGACACTGCTCGGCCCCACTCTCAACATTGGCCACGGTAGCCACGTCTGGAGGCAGGAGGGCGAGTATCTCGGTCGAGTACGGTGGCGGTCCTTCCCAGTTGCTTGACCGGGCAATGACGACGCGCCCGTCAACGGCGAGGTTGGGATCACCCCGGGGAACACCGTCTAAAAGACAATAAGGACCAATGTCAGAATCATCAACCTGAAGGCAAGTATCCTCCCTATCTAAGTACCAGAGATTATCAGCATCACCTATTTCGGCAGCATCACCCGTATCAACAGCGTCTGCTCCGGAACCGGGGACTGCAACGGTCACACGAGCGGCCTCCTCGTCATCGGGAACGGGGATGGGAGCTTCAGGAACCGCGCCCGCTTTCTTCAGGCGCTTAAAGGGAGCAGCCTCGCCTTCAGACCTCCTCTTCGGACGGGCAGGAGAGCGAGGAGACCTCTCAGGTTGACCATCCACAACCCGGACAGGAACATAGCTCCCCACCATATCGGTTTGAGACTCCGAGGGAGGGGGCAGGTCCGTCTGCTCCGAGAGAATAATATTCTTCCCAGAACGCACGTCAAGATCGATCACTTTGGCGTTAGCGGCCTCCGCCGCCAACTCGGCGAGAATCTCGTCAATGTCGACATAGGAACTCGACGTTTTACGGTCCCGCTTCTGATTTTTGTACCCGACTGCAAAAGAAAAGAAGAAAGATAAGACACCAAGACACAACAAAAAGCACAAAAACCAAAAAGCAAACAGGCAAACAAGCAAGCAAGCACGGCATACTGGGCGCCTTGGCGAGACCGGTCATCTCCATAATCCGGTAATCAGCAAGCAAGTACACACTCTTAAACTTCTCACTGAAACCGCTCTCAATCCTATGACAACGCCGCTTTTCCATAGCGGTCAAAGAGTACTGACGCGTAACTACAAAAATAAAAACAAGTAAGACAAGCACGCAAACGACACACTGACGAGGATCACGTCGGCATAGAAGCGTCACCTCGGGAACGAAACCGAGCAGGAACACGGCTTCGGGAGAATGACGACCACCCACTCGCAAAGAAGTGCTCACTCCGCCAGTCAGGGCACGAACTCGTGAAGTCGGTAAAACCCAGCGAACTCTTACGTCGTTGACGGAGCGAGAGCGTCCCACCACAACCCTTCTTCGTGGAATACGCCACGTCAAAATAGTAAAGCACCTCGTTCCGAGTAGGGTAGTCGAGACCGGCTAGCTTCCACAATGTGAACATCGCGCTCAACACTTGAAGCATCAGGGGCGATACCTGGCCCACGGCACAACATAGCTCGCCGAATATGTACTCGTGGAAGGGGTGAAGAGGCAGGCGAAGGCCGTACCGAAGCTGAGCACGATCAACGGCGATAAAACCCTTGGGCGGTCTAGAAAACTGCTCACCGGGGGCCGGGGACTTCAGGCTAACACCGGCACCGATCTGAAACTCGGACCTCACCCTGTCCAACTCCGCCATGGACAACGCCTTGACAGGCTCATCAACCTCCTGACCATCACTAAGTGTCCACAGAAGAGGCCCGTCGAGCCCATAACGGCGAGATCCAGAGCCGGTGTCGGCGTCGTGACGAGAAGAAGACATGGCACCTACGAAACAGCCACGGACAATGTCAAAACCTAAACGGTTCGCCAGCCCGCAACTAGTTTCCTAGGCGACATACCATCCCGGCAAACAAACAAAAAAGAGAGAAGAACATACAAACACAGGAAGAAAAGCAAACACAGACAACCCAAAACCCAGAGCAAAACCAAAATATGAAACAACAAAAACCACAGAAGACACTAAGCAGCAAGTCCTTACCAGAAGTTGAGGAAGACTGGGAAACCTACGGCGGCGCAGCGACAGGCACGACGGAGACAGAAGGCAAACGGGAGAATCCGACGACAGAAAAAACCAAAGGGGATCAGAAGCAAGAAAAGCAGAAAAGAAAACGAAACAAATAGTGAACGAGCATATATATAGACAAAACGGCGAGATCGCAACCGCTGGAACAGACACGTCGGTCAAGGGGATCCCGACACGTGTCAACCAGAATTAGAAAGGTCTGGAACGAGAACCGGTACGCACCGTTTCGAGGGGGGACGCAACTTTCAAAAAAACCATCATCACGCTTTATGGCTACGACGGGACGTTTGGGAACCCCAACACACCCTACTCGGCCACGTGGCATCACGACACCAGCCAACATTTAATGATAGGCAGAACAAGCACACCAACCACACCAACCACATCGATGATAAAGAGCGCGTAACCAAAATACGGGCGATATCACCCGTCATTCTCCATCACCGGTATCGCCCTTCACTCTTCATCACCGATATCGCTCCACACTCGGCATCAATCTTCATTATGCGGCTTCACTCTTCATTATGCGGCATCACTCTTCATTACTGGCCACTAGGAGGAACGGACTCGGGGACTTAAGGGTTACCAATTCAAACGAGCTCCCCCTACCATAGCGCCCACAAGCAGATAAACCGTCACTCTTCATTATGCGGCTTCACTCTTCATTATGCGGCATCACTCTTCATTACTGGCCACTAGGAGGAACGGACTCGGGGACTTAAGGGTTACCAATTCAAACGAGCTCCCCCTACTATAAGCGCCCACAAGCAGATAAACCGTCACTCTTCATTATGCGGCTTCACTCTTCATTACCGGCCACTAGGAGGAACGGACTCGGGGACTTGAGGGTTACCAATTCAAACGAGCTCCCCCTACCATAGCGCCCACAAACAACAAACTCCTGGTCGATACAAACGAAAGAGCGCTCAAACAACAAAGATACATAAACACCATTTTACGAAGTACCACGGCAGAACGGTGAACTAGCTACTCACCGATCTCGCCCCAAACCGATCTAAGTGACATGTGCAGGTACAAAGGCACCCACAGCCAAGGCTCACAACCTGAGTCGCCAAGTTGGGGGACTGTATGGCATGATACCCGGCTCCTAAACAAAGGTACACATCGCCGCCGAAGCACGTTATGGTGATCTCGCCGGTATCACTTCTTTTTTCAACTCGCCAACCAAGGTTGATCCCCTTGGCTGAGCAAGTTGGGGGACTTGTACATATACCCGGCTTAATCACCTACACACGTGCTTAGGCGACTTCAATTATATGTTATAATATGTCTCACCGCCACCACGACAGGACCCACCGCCAGGAAGGCTCCAACTTCGATGACCAAACCGGCCCGATATCCGATCAGGATAACGCTCACGCGCCGCTACCGATACCGGCTAGACTACACCCAGCAGAAGAACACACACCAAGTCCCACATCGAAAACAAGAGGACAGCCCAACACCCAACCACCAATATATGCCGGTCAACTGAACATTAAATGGTACGCGCTCCTAACTCACTACACCGTTATTCTATCCAATCTTTATATCGTTTCTGACTTAAACATCGGAGGGTTGAAGGCGGGTTACTCCGTCTCTCCTTAACCGCTGTTGGTCTTACCAGTATCAAGGTCCGAGATCGACATCGCCTGACATCAATTATACACCGACATCGCCCGACATCAATCATGTACCGCTACCGCTCATCCTTAACCACCTCGAATCCCATCCTTTCCTGATCCCGCCCAATACCCGATATCCATACCACGGATACTAAACATCAACATTCGATCATATCTTGAATATCCCTTATTCTTGGTATGAACATGTAGTGAGTGGAGGGGGTTTGGCTACTTGCAGGTGCCTCAATTCTGCTCCTCCGGTCAAGCGTCGTGGGCGAGGTGTTTTTCGGCTAGGCCGAGAAGTGGGTCGACGTCTGATGTCGACGAATTGGCTCTGGAAGCATTATGATATACATGGGAATAAAGACCGAGGTTTGGCGATGGTGGACCGTCGTGACGTGCGGCTCCGTTCTGAAACAGCTGAGGTAGACGACCGAGTATAGGTGGCGGCAACTGGGGGTGCGTGGTTTTGAAGTTGGAGGAAGTTGACTGACCTGGGTTGAGCTGCCCTTGCACTGTTTGTTGGGCTCCAATAGTGGGCCATGGATAAAACCTTTGGCCTGGTATATTTTTATTTCATTAATGTTTTATTTAGTTATTTTCAATTTATGTTATTAGTTGTTTGGTTAAAAATAAGTCACTACCAGTTTGTGGCAGGCAAAATTGGGTTTTATCTTGAGTTGTGCACATTTGGTGTCTTGTTCGCTCTAGATCGGGACGTTCGTTTGTTCATAATATGGGCGCGCACTCACCTAGTAACATGATGAGATGTAGTGCCGACGAAAATTTCGTTCGGCAGCCTAGTTCAGAAAATGTTAAGAGTGAATTGATGCGTCGTTTATATCCCGTTATCTTCCCGTTACTGTGATGCCTCAAATGTAAAGCAAATGGAGTAGCCAATGATGTTTCAATATATTAGCTGAGTCGCCTAATAATATTTTGGATGTTTCTCTTTTTATGGGATATAGGTTTTATGTCTGCCATTGTATTCTACCATTTCATTTATCAAGAATTAAAGTTTGACGTAAGCCCTTACTTCAAAAAAAAACCCATAACATTGGGATCGGTCGCTCGTCTGAGCCGCCACGGATGAAAAGCGAGCTCTCTTTCTCTCCTCTTAGCTCTGTTGCTATTTTAGCCAGTGCCTTTCAGATTGGTTAAACCCTAAAGTGTGGACTTATATAGGAAAAAGTGATTGGCTAAATGACCATCAAGACCTTTATGAAGCTATGAACGGCACGTCGTTTATCTTACCCTCCGTATAGCGGCAACTGAAAGAAGTAGAAGAGAAACGGTTGGATGTTAGTGACTGAGATAGTGGAAGAAGAAGAAACAGAAGAAACCAATGGCGGGTGTGGTTTCTTGTTCATCGTCATCATCTTCATCAACTCTTTCTCTTCTAAGTTTGAGTGATTTCAATTACCAAAAGCAATGCGGAGCTTTGAGTGCTCAGTCTTTCATGTTAAGTCAAAAAAGGCCTGGTCTTTTTGTTTGTGGTGCCAAGAAGAAAGTTAGTTTCACAGACCAAATTCTTGATTATATTGAGGGTAATTACTCTTTTTTTTTTTTCTGGGACCAATTGGGTTTGTTTAATATGATTGCTTTATGTGCATAGTTGCTATGTTTTGAGTGATTTAATTGTGTGTTCATTTGTGTGAAGGGGGACCTAAGCTAAGGAAATGGTATGGGGCACCTGAGCTTTTACCTATGGATGGGTCTGTTGCTGAAGATGAGGATGAATCAACAGGTTAGGTGTTATGGCATATGTGGACCAATTCATGCATGTTTGTGTAATTATGATCATGAATGATGAATGCATTGATATGTTTGTGTTTTGAAAGAATTGTGACCTAGTCTTGTTCTTGTGCAGAAGGAGATGAAATCAGGGATGCCGTTTTGGTAATTGACGGAGATAGCGAGATGGGGCAGGTGCGTTTTCCAGCATTGTTCATATTTCTGTTGTGTATTGATCAAATCTATTTTAGTAAGAGATGGATATATGTGTGTATATATATAGAGAAAATGAGGTTGTAAGTGGTGGTTGAAGTTTAAAGTTCATACTGTCTCAACTCTATACGCATTACACAATGATCACTTTATAGTGACCTTGTATCCTGTGAACATCGTATATAGATATACTGATAATCTGATATAGTATGTTGAATTATTACAAACTTGATTCGTTGCTCTATGATCACTGTTTAAGGTAGCATTGATTGGCTATATATATAGTTATGGATTCTGAGCCTCGTGATCTCTAGCCAATGTAGATGGTAATATTGTCGTTGATTGTGAAACGAGCTCGAGTAAAAGCACTTGTGAAGGATAAGAGAGCTGCACTCGAAGCATTTGGAATTTATGTTGAGGTAGGTGGGAATCAGTTCATGATAATCTACCAATTAGTAGATGGCAAATATAGTTCATTATTCTTTCTCAATTTCAGAAATCTGTTCACTTTGTACTTTAAATACTGACTATGATGTGGTTTTTGTATATGAAGTCACTGACTGGCGATTCAAGGGACAAGTCATTCCTAAGCAGAGCTCTAAGAGGAGTCAGCACAGTAATATGTCCAAATGTAAGCACTTTGTATACCTGGAACTTACTGACTTAACTTTCAGTTCTACATAATCACAAGCATACTCCATCGCAAAATTTTGTCTATCGGTTTGTGCGACTATAATAGCAAGTATACAAAGTCACCTTCAGAGATCCCAATTTTCCAGCTACATCTCACTGTCATATTAGACGATGATTGCCTTACCTCTTCTGAAATAGAAAACTTGAAATGTCTTTCAAATGCTTTCTCTTTTGTCAGGAAGGTTTCTTATCAGTAGTTGAGAGCTTGAAAGGGGTAAATCATATCATTCTTTTGTCCCAGGTACCTCCTCTCTTTCTCTCTCTGCATGTTGGATCATCATCACTATTCAGAAAGAAGTTGTTGTGATTAATAAGGTTTCAGTTGTCTGTTTACAAAGCTACCGGTGGCATACAAGCTATCATGAAAAGCAATGCAAGAAAATTAGCTGAACAAGATGAGTCAATAGTGGTAGCCTCAGGAATTCCTTACACCATCATCAGGGCTGGATCATTACAAAATTCTCCCGGTGGAACTCAAGGCTTTAGCTTTCAACAGGTATTATTTGTTGCCAAGAGTTCTCATTGTCTTAATATGTCTGATTTCTCGTTGTTCGAAGAACTATTGATCAAACCGACCAAAGTAAGTAGTTATACAACATTCCGTTACAACACAATTTTTTTAGATAAAAAAAATATTCGCAGTTCTTAAAACACAGGCCTAAGCAGGAAAAATCATCTAATATGAAAGATAATGATTGCAGTGCATGAAGTAAGTGCAAGCTCTTGCTGTTTGGCTTATTTCTTCAGCCAACTAATAAACTTCCAATTTCGATCTTTTCTTCATGATAGGGTAGTTCAGCAAAAGGAGCTCTTAGCAAGGAGGATGCTGCCTTTATTTGTGTGGAAGCTATTGATGCAATCCCCAAGGAAGGATTCATATTTGAGGTAAGTGAACATACACACAAGAAATTATTTTGAAGTCTCGGGATTTGTCTATTCCTGACGAAATTTTTGATCAAGTTACCAATTGTATATTCTTTAGCTGCTATTATGTGTAAGTGTGTAACAGATATAAGATTTGTGCACAAAATGTTCATAGTTATCAGGCAAGCACACAACAGTATATGTGGATTCATTACAGTGCTAATATGTAACCAATTTTTCAAAATCTTAATATCGAAAAATAAAGTAAGCTGGAAAAATTAAAGTGAACGTGTTTAAAAGACAATCTAGAAATTGGGATGATGGCGAGGCGATTAATCTGATTATGAGAAAAAGTCGTTCTTATTGAAATTGTTATCTCTGTCTTTTGTTCATTTTTCCTGTAATGACTTTCTTTATGACAGTTTTAACTAACTAATGTTACGGCTTTGTTTGTGTTAGGTGATGAATGGAGATGAGAAGGTTTCAGATTGGAAAGAGTGCTTGAACATACTAATGGAAAAATCAGAACAACAACTTCAGTAATTGATTTGTATATTTCGTCATTCTTTCTGTAAGTAATTATGTGGTCTATTAACAATGGAACAGTTATCATGAATGAAATATAACAGTGGGTTACAAGTCTTCTTTGTTCGTAAAAGAAGACCAGTAAATGGGTGTACCTCTGAAGGAGAGAATATTTAGCTGTCCAAATATATACAAATTTATTCTGTCCTCGTAGGATTACAATCTTACATTCTTTAGGCTCTATTTGTTTGACAGATTCTGTTGCTTCTATGGTTCCCTAATTAGCAACTATGTGATACCAGATAATTCAGTTTTGGGAGCACTTGAAGAGCTTCTAGCTTCATTCCCCTGTTGATGCTTCTTTATGTTATTGCATTGTCATTTGATACTCTGATACATGATGAAAATGTCATGAAGGTCATGCGTTTGAGATTTGATTCCCTTTGTCTGATATGTGATGAGTCTAGGTGGTAGGGGAAAAGGTAAATCACCAGATCAGCAAAAGTCTGATATCAGTGAATGAATAATACCTAGACTCATGAAGCACGGAATGTGATATCAGTGATGGATATCCAAATGGAAACAAAAGAATCGGTTGAACTGAAGATGATGCCCTTATGATCCACATTTACATAGATTTCTAATGATCCATTTATGGACTTTCTTAAGATCCATTTATGGACTTTATTAAGATCCATTTATACATAATTTTTGAGGCAGATGCGTTTTTGGTTTGACAGAAATTAGAGAAATGGTCCAACATAAAGAAAGAAAATCTATAAGCAGGACAGCTAATTAAGCTTGAAAACTGATTTTTTTTTTTTCGATGGTGAAGCTTGATATTTTTACAGAATGAGCTCATCACTAAACAAACGAACAATACAAGCTTAAAAAAGGAAAATGTAGTCATAAATCACAATGCTTTTAATCATCTTGTCACCAAATGATTTCATTAATTTACAATTGCAGAGATCTCTCCAAACCAATGCCTTAGTTTGGAAATGAAATTGCATTACAATGTGATGCAAAAAAAATGCAACTAAACAATCCTAGTATCATCAAGATCGACGTCAATCTCTCCTTGCTCCTAGTCCTCCACGATCTCTCCTTCCTCCATTTCATCATACTTCCGCAAAAACTCATCTGGGTCTTCTTCTTCCTTGATGTAAAGACTCATCTTCTCCGATGGTGACCGCTGGTGCTGTCCCCTACAACCCCAAGACCAAGCATACTGACACCGACCTACTATTTCAAGATCCTTCGGCGTGAAGCAGTAAACCTTCTGACTACGTAGTGCGGTCTTCTCCATCTTTTCCTCTCACGTCTCCGCCGCTGTACTTGAAGTCTTCTCTTCTTTTCTTTTTCCTCAGCGTCCCGTTTCTTCTTCAACTCAAGATCGGCCTTCCTCTGTGCCTCTTCCTTTTCTTGGAGCCGCTTTTTCTCCTCCTCCATTATTTGAGCTTTAGCCATTTCGTTTTCTTGTTGCATCTTCTTGTTTAGCTCCTCCATTTTCTTCTGTACCCTCACCGGATCGGTGATCAAACTCTCAAGTGTATTCTTTTCAGCTTTCATGATAGTCTCCGCGAACCGGGTCCTGAAAATTTACGTTTTCCCTTTCCTACTAGGGATAGGATTTACGTTTTTTCAAATTTTCTTTTGTTTAGGCCCAATTTGGGATTTTGAGGTGGAGGTGGCTATAGCTTTGGGCTTTTACTGTTGGTCGGTTTAATCTAAGCTGTAGTCATGTCCAATATACCCGGCTTTCATAAACTGTGATTTGAGGCCCAAATATGCCTTTTACACCCATGTTGCTCTTCCTCCACCCTGTTGGAGTAGAATTTAATTAATTTAAGGATATTTATGTTTAATGCCTTGCAGTTTGGGTATTAATATATCCAAATTATTATTATTTAGGGTTTTAATATTTTTAGTTTACTATTTGAGTTTCGGTCTCTCGGACCAGTTTGAAAAAACTTTTTTTAGTTGAAAAGCTGATTTTTAGTTTTGTGAAAAATAAGTTGCTTATGAAAAAAAGAAAGGAAGTGGGTGTTTGGTAAATGGGTATTTGAACAGTCGTTTGCAAAAAGAGACCAGTTTGGTGAAACCCAGCTCTCGTCCTCCTTATAGTTTTCCCAGACCTTCCAACTGGAACCCAGCTCTCGTCCTCCTTATAGTTTTCCCAGACCTTCCATTCAATCAAGCTACTTCATGGGTATTTGAACAGTCGTTTGCAAAAAGAGACCAGTTTGGTGAAACCCAGCTCTCGTCCTCCTTATAGTTTTCCCAGACCTTCCAACTGGAACCCAGCTCTCGTCCTCCTTATAGTTTTCCCAGACCTTCCATTCAATCAAGCTACTTCTTCTTCTTCTTCTTCTTCTTCTTCTTCTTCTTCTTCTCCTCCTCCTCCTCCTCCTCCTCTCTCTCTCTCTCTCTCTCTCTCTCTCATCCAAATATCCTCACCCACAGTAGTTTTGAAACCAGAATTGACCGATCAAAGGAACATCATAGGTCTGACCGTCGTCGATGGAGACTGGAGAGACGCGACTTTGCGTCGAGATCGTTATTGAAAATTTATACGACATTGTCATTAAAAAATTGTATAAGAGTATTTTTGATAATTTTGAGAATTTTATTTAAAAATACTGATGATCCGTGTTTTCACATTTGGTTTATTTTTTTTAAGGGGACATTTAGCTTATTTTTAGAAGTACTTCTTCATGTGTTTTTCAAAATAGTAAATAAACTTTTGTAAAAAGCTTAAGTAAAAATAAATTGATTTATCAAATATTTCTATTTTCAAAAGTTTTTAAAAAGTTTATTAACTTATAAATTAAACATTATCAAACACAGTACACAGTACTCTGCATGATACCGCTTGCGTTTTTTTTTTCCTTTTTTTTAATTTACTACTTCAAGTTTTATTTCCCCACCACTTTTTGACTTATGTTACAAACCTCATTTATGAGGAGGACATTTTAGATAATTAGTTTATTCTTAAAAAATAAGTCATATTAATAGATTTTTTAAAATAAATTGTCGTATTTGAATTTACTTATTTCTAAATATGTCAAATATTTCTAAATATAGCAATTTGCTTATTTCTAAATAATTTTAACCAATAAGTCATATTGTTTTTGTTAACAAGCTAGCAAATTTTCATATTTGAATTTGCTTATTTCTAAATATTCTCAACATCAAAATAAGTCATAATTTTAAATAAGTTAAATATTTTAAAATATGACAAAAAAAAAATTGACGAAAACATGTGATATTGCAATAGATCATTAGTCAAATACACCGAAAAATACCTAACATAACCCTCCCTAACTCAATAAAAGGTAAATATATATTAAGCAGTGGTGTATTATTAGTACATTGGAACCCATAGAAAATTAGAATCCTAAATAGGCTAGAGGATACCAAATCCGGATAAGTATACTAGAGAAAAAAACGAAGCTTATTCCAGAAGAACTAGAAATAAACTAAACTCGGATCCATGTCCGCTAAAACTTGACCTGCAACCTCTTTTGCCCAAGAGCGTCGTCCTCACACTTTAAGATCACAATAAAAAATCAATTACCAACAAAACTCTGAAGTCGTAACATCAAGCAGTTTCGATCAATTTCATTGCACTCCTAACACGTTCGTCCGACATAAATTGAGATCTCTCTCAACAACTCGGAAAAAATCTCACCTTACATCCGACACAATGACTTGCTCTACAAGCATCGACACGACTCTTGATCGACACACGTACCCATATAGCACCGATGAGGCCCAAGACCGCCGTCGAGCCAAAGCCGCCGGACAAGATGAGATATTGAAAAGATGGAAAAACTTGGCGGCTAGTGCAGAGAGAAACTAAGGTTTTGTTTTCTCTTTACTGACAAATTTCTTATTTCTAAATAGTTTTAACAAAATAAGTCATATTTGAATTTGCTTATTTCTATTTTTTTTTACAAAGTTAAACCATGTTATTCTTAACAAAATAATTATTATTAAATAAGTCAAATATTTCTCAATATGATAATATGCTTTTTTTAAGGGGAAATGAAAAAAAAACTCAAAAACAAATAAGATTTTCAAAAAAAAATCAACTTATGACACCAAAGTAAAAAATGCTTAACTTATGACACTTCTTTTTTTCAAAAAACTCTAATTGACATCATTTTCTCCCAAAAATGTCCAATAAGTTATAAAACTCATTTTTTCTACCTATTTTGTCATTCTTTCCTAATTTGAATTCTAATTGTCCTCTTTAAGAAATTCATAGCTCTCTCTCTCTCTCTCTCTCTCTCTCTCTCTCTCTCTCTCTCTCTCTCTCTCTCTCTCTCTCTCTCTCTCTCTCTCTCTCTCTCTCTAGCCGAATCGGACAGCAAAACTCACTGGGTTTTGTAGCCCTTACCTCCACGAAGCTAACCATAGTTTAGTTGCTTCCTAATTCAATCGGTGTTTTCTGAATTGAAGATTTTGATATTCAAAGGTAAATTCGACGTTTTGTAGTTAGAATTGGAGGATGTTGTAAAAGAGAAAGTTGTTTGATTTTGAGCAAAATAAGTCTCAGGTCCCTTTTCAAAAAAAAAAAATCTCAGGTCGCCGAAAAATAGAATGACAAAATGGGTGAACAAATCGACAGTTATCTAGACAGCTACCTAGATAGCTATCCAGACAAATACTTAGACAACTACTCAGACAGATACTTAGACAACTACTCAGATAGATACGCAGACAACTACCCAGATAGATACCTAGACAACTACCCAGACAGATACTTAGACAACTACCCAGACAGCTACAACCATAAAATCATGAAAGAAAATGATGTGATGGAGGAATATATTGAATAAAATGCCCTACAATTAGATTCAACATTACTTTCTCATTATATATAATTTCTCAAGAAAACATACTCCCTTTAATTTATTTAATTTGTGTGTGTGTGTGTGTGTGTGTGTGTGTGTGTGTGTGTGTGAACCATGAAGAAAAAGAGATTAAAAGGGAAAGAATCGGTGTGAACCATGAAGAAGAAGAGATTAAAAGGGAAAGAATATGTGTGAACCATGAAGAAGAAGAGATTAAAAGGGAAAGAATCTGATTAATTGATTAAATTATGAAGTCAATTAAGTAAAGTGTAGGGTAGTATAGGATGTTATTAATTCAAATAAAATTGATTTTTGAGACAAAGACAGCTCTCTACACAACTACTTAGACATCTACCTAGACAGATACTTAGACAGTTACCCAAACAAATACCCAGACAAATACTTAAACAGATACTCAGACAGATACTTAGACAGCTACCTAGACAAATACTTAGATATAATCTATTTGACTTGGATTTCAAAATGGTCGAACTATTTAAGAGAGAATATGACCATATAATTCATAATTTTGATCCTATTATTTAGGCAAAAAATGGTTTAGAAGCTTTATTTGGGATACCACTCCTCTACCCAAAGTCTTCAACCACTTAACGTAGAGGTGTTGGTCTAATGCCCTACCATAACACTTAATTGATTGACATAACTTTAATTAAGTATTAGGCTCAAACAAGAGTGAGGTACGGAGCTATGGATGGCTTTGTTAATATCAATCCAAACCCATTGTCAAGCTTTTTTGGGGCAAGAAAACTTGTGATGAAACCCATAATGCATATATGATCGAAGTCAACACTGATGGATGGAGCATGTAGTTGTTCATATAACAAGTCTGGGTTGAACTCTTTTGTCTAAATTTGAGTTATAACGATGGAGAATTCTGTAAACATGCCCAAATGCCATTGTTGAGCTGTTCAGGTTGTTTAGGATGGATGAGAGGCTCTGGCAGGTGCCGTCCGGATCGGGTAGAGAGAGAGAGAGAGAGAGAGAGAGAGAGAGAGAGAGAGAGAGAGAGAGAGAGAGAGAGAGAGAGAGAGAGAGAGAGAGAGAGTTTTAGGGATTAGGGTTGAAAAATACGGTGGTATTTTTTGTAAATAATTCAAACAACATGTCTGTAATCTATTCTGAAAATAGAATGAGCTTTTTGGGATTGAAAACTTCTTGTGGATTTTTTAGGAAAGAGAAAGTCTAAACTGAGTCTTTTTCTCATTTTCTCTTCTTCTTTTTTTAAAAATAATTTTCAAAATAAGTCATATTAATTTATTATAAAACAAATCATATATATTTTGAAGTAAGTCAATTAATTGTGCAAAATAATTTTGTAATAATTTTTAAATAAAAAAGCATATTAATTCCGTTCTAAAATAATTTTAACAAAATATGCTTTATTTTTAAGAATAAAAAAAATTGTCAAAATACCATCCCTCTCAATGAATTTTTTTAATGAAAGATAGAAAGTGATGTGAAAATTAAACTTCAAACTTCAAGCCGTAAACTGAAAAAAGTAAAAACTTAAGTAATAACATAAAAAAAAAACCAAACCTCAAGTAATAAACTGAAGAAAAAAAATTAAAACCTTAGATAGTAACATGAAGAACGACCCAAACCATATGGTACTAAACATGAATTTGTCCTTGAAATAAATTATATACGTATATTTAAAGGGTAACATTCAATATAAATTGATCATAAAGAATTTCATAATTTTGATTAGATTTTGTTTTCCGAGAATAGTGAAAACTTCATTTTGACGTTTTACAGAATATTGTGTATTTGTTTTCAATATTTTCCGTTTTGAAATTGATTTTCAGAAAATAGTATGCCAAATAAATTTTCAACGTATTTTTGTATTCTAGAAAACGAAAAAAATTGTTTCGTAAAACGAAGCCAAACACAACCTTAGGGTTGGTCCATCTAATTATTCTGGTCCATCTAATTTGTGTTTGATGAAATATTTTGGTCTTGTAATGGAGACATGTGATATAATAAGCTTAATAACTAGTTGTTGATAGACGGATTCAAACTCGGTCCGGAGATCTGTTGACCCGTCAGATCTAAATCTAGATTTGGTTATTAAAAATCCACGGGGTCAACATATATATATTTAGTTTTTTTCTTGTACATAAATATTATGGGAACTTCTCCATTGATGATCTCTATGATGAGGACTTGGTGAATACTTTCTATATAATGGTTTATAAGACTTAATTTTCGATCATATTTTGTCATATAACCGTTAGATGTTTAGCTATATATGAGTAGATCATTCTTGTAAATTTTCGACCAAATCGAAAATCGTTAAGGGACTCAAAGTCATGGTTTATCAATTATAAACACAAACAGTTCAATTTTGATAAATTTGGAACGTTCATTTATTTCATTTTGTTCGACACCTTAACGATTTTCAAATTGGATGAAAATTTATAAAAATGATTTACGTATATGTAGCTAGATATACAATGGTTTATTTTTCAAAATATTATTGAAAAGTATGACTTATAAGAAGGTATTCATCAAATTTTCACCATAAAAGTTCTCAATAGAGAATTTCCGTAAGGTGCAAATATGACATTATAATGAATCTACAAGATTTGGTCGCTGAAACTGATCATTTGTAAGCAAATTATATACGAGTCTTATTTTCCAAATGGATGAGTTGAGGTTGGCTAATCTTATTTGTTATGAATAAAATTCTTGAAGCTTTAGCTATAAATCGCCATCTGAACTTCAAAGAGGAACTGATTAAGAACTTATTGAGGTTGATCACTCTTTTCCAGAACATAAACAAGATATTTAATTTGAAAGCACTTTATAAGTTTATATGTATGATGTATCATAATAATCTTGTACTTCTATACCGATTATGTCAAATACATAATTTATTTTATTAGATGTCACTATTAATTTATCAATTTCTTCAAAAACTTGCTTCCATTATGCCTCTCCATTATTTTATCAACGATCGCCTATCCTTATAAACTCTAAGTTAATTTGATGGCTCTATAAAAAATTAAAAATTTTAAAAATTAATAATATTAATTGATTGTAATATAACTTAAATGGATAACAAAAAAAAATTAGTCATCTAATTGGTTGGTGCCGCTTGGTTTATGATTCTAAAATTGAATTTTTACATTGTGTCAATCTTTGAGAAGTTTCTTTAAAGGCTTGAAGAGCCGATGATGCCCATAATACGTCAAATTTGCAACATAATTTTCACGAACCTTTTGTCATAACCTTTGAATAGTTTGTTCTTTGCCCATGATGACACTACAACAAAAAATTTAATTTGCTACCTTTTCTTGTGATGACATGGGATGCTGTCGCAAATACCTACCAATTGCAACGACATTTTTGCCGTCGCGAATGTGAAATTTTTTTGCGACAGCAAACACACTTCGTTGCAACTATTTTCAGCATTTGTGATAGCAACAAATTTGTCGTCGCAAAATCAGTGACAGACGGATTGAAATGCCGTCGCAAAATGTTTCATCAATTGCAACGAAATTCAATTGCCGTTACAAAATCATTTTTGCAGACGAATAAGTTTTTACAAATGTGACCATTGGATGTGATGATTAGAATAATCTAAGCATGCTATTAAAAAATTATAACCGTCTGGCTTGAATTCGACTTCGATCCATATGTTAAACCATTGTGATTCTAAGGTGATTTAGACTACAACTCAGTTTGTCACTATGTAAAAAATTAATTTGAGATCAAGTTCCGTACACGCATTCTCATGAGGTTCATATTTATCTTATCATGTAAAAAAATATATAAAAAAGATCATTTTAGTTACTCCGCCATAGGGAGAATGAGCAAATTCCGTAAAAAGGTTATTTTAGTATTTTTGTATTATTTGACCTCATTGACTTGACTGTAAACGAATTCTGACGAGGTCAATTATTTTACACGATCCTATTTACTACGAGGTAGACACGTGTGTGTGGACTCATTTCTTATTAGACCATTTTGGTTTCTTGTATTGCGTAAAGGGAAAAAAATCGCAAACAGTACCCCAACTTTGAGCTAGATACAACATAAGTACCCCAATTTCTAAAAGTCTAAGATTATTACCTCAACTTTGAATATTTCTTCAACTACGGTACCCGATATTTATAACAACCGTTTGGTCAAATTCCATTACGAAAAACTTAAAGGGAAAATATGTATTTTCGAACCTAAAGCCTATTACCTTTGAATTTTTCTTGAATAATTAGCTAAGATTCTCTTCTCTCTCTTATATGTTAGAAACCCCATTTAATCTCTCTCTCTCTCTCTCTCTCTCTCTAATTGAGTCTCACTTTGCAAAAACAAATCGAATCTATCAGTACAAAAGGCATCCTTGTCGAGTTGGAAGATTCGATTCCTTGTCGGAGAGCAAGTATGTTCAATTTTTGGAGATACTTTAGACTATATGGAGATCATATTCACAAAGGTGGAGGTATGCGAAATCTAACCCCCATTCCATTTCTATTGATGTATTTTATTTAGGTTGTTGTCCTCCTTTTTTAGGGTTCTTTGCTGCTTAAGTGGTCCTAGCCTCCTTGGATATTTGGGAGTCAACACTTTGGTCTAAGATTCCTTAGTTAAGTTTTTTTTTTCTTGTCGTATTTGGTTGGGTATATGCTAGGGAATACAAATTGGGGGGTTTTTTAGGTTATAATGAGGTGAGTATTGTATTCTGTTTGTTTGAAGAGGTTTAATATATGGTGTGGGTGGGTGAGTTGTTGGCATTATCAATTAATAGAGTTTGAGTGGGTGTGCAAGACTTATTGGTGTTGTCTAAAGTTGGTAAGAAATTGAATTTTTCTCATTTATTTTCAGATGATCAGTTTACTGTTAAAATTCATCATAGAGGAAGAATTTATAGCAGAGATGACATTTACAAGAAGTATAAATGAGGTGACGTGTGCTATGTGTGTGGGGTTGTCCCAGATAACTAAGTATTGCTGGGTTTAACTATTGGGCCAATGATTTGGGCTATGACCGTGGCCCTATAGCATACTGGTATATGATACTAGGAAGTGAGGAGGGGAGTGGTTACTTGCCAATTGTGACAGATTTAGATGCTAAAGACATAAAGATGTTTATTCAAGCCAAAAATAGAGAATTAGATGTGTTCATTGTCTGTCTAGGAGGAAGAAGATCATTTACGGAAGATGAAATGGATAATTATGATGGTGAAGTTGATCACCGTTTGTATTTTGGGCATAGAGATATTGATGATTTGCCATTAATTTATGATGACGAAGATGTCTTGTAGCATCCAAGACAACAACACCAACTACAACAACACAGAAGTGTGCACGAAGCAGATCAACCCAACTCAACAAATGGGTCTGAAGTAGCTCAACCCAACCATGAAGAAGGGTCAGACAATAAGCTGAGAAGAAGAAAAGGGAAAGAAAAGGTTGTGTGTGATTCCAGTTTGAGGAGCAAGAAAGTGCAGAACAAGAGGTATAATACTATGTTCAGAGGAGAATGTTCTTACAAGGCTCCAACAACTGAAGTAGAAGCTAGACATGGAGATGAGAATGATGTTCAAGCTGAAGATGAAGCGCAATATGAAATTTATAGTTTGGATGACTCGGTAGCAGATCCCGAATATCCATTCGAAGATAGTGATTAACGAGCTCAATGAGGAAGATGATGAACTGGATTTTTAGTGCAATGTGGATGGTGATCAGACCATGAGGGAGGAATATGAAGAGATGGGTTTTCATGGACATATCTCAGATGAAGAAGCAAAGAATTCAGATGGATTTGAAAGCATCAATGGATCTAATGAGGATGAAACAATAGAAAATGAGAGATTTAAGGTGAAGGGCAAAACAAGATGGAACAAATGGAAGGAGTTTAGTGAGAGCTACCACATGGAGAACCAAACCTTTGTGCTTGGAATTGCATTTTCTAACAATGAAGTATTTAAGCATGCAATCGAAAAGCATGTTGTTTTAACCAAGAAAGAGCTGAGGTTTGAAAAAAAAAACATAAGGCATAAAAGTCAAAGTTTTGTGCAAGACCTCTGAGGGTTGTCCCTTTTGGATATTTGCCTCTATTGTAGATAAAGAAAATTCGACCATATATATCAGAATTCTGAGAATGAGACATGAATATACAGAAAGGGCCGGAAGGGTTTATCACATGTATCCTCCTTTTATTGCAAAGGAGTACTTGAACAGTTTCATTGATGATCCTAACTGGTCCAACAAAGGAATTCAAGCTATAGTTCAAAAGGATTTTCAAATGAAAATTGATTACCAAATGTGCAGCAGAGCTAAAGGTTTTGCAAAAAAAAAGAAGCTCAAGGGACATATGAAGAACAATTTAATCTACTACAGATCTATGCTCATGAGCTGGAAAAAACAAAAGAAATGCGGGACCATTCGCCAGATGTCAATCTTGTTATAACTTTATCTTTACGTTCAATCCATAACTATCATACAACTCTGCCAGACAGTACTTGAATCGTTCTACGCTCGTTTCATACCAAAGATAAAGGAATTGTGATGTGGCTATATTTAAGAGAATCTACATTTGTTTCAAGGCTTGCAAACATGGATAGATGGTAGGGTGTAGAAAGATAATAAGGTTGGATGGATGTCATTTTAAGGGTGGCTATAAGGGACAACTTTTAAGTGCAGTTGATATTGATGGCAATAACGGTATGTACCCTATCGCATATGCCATTTGTGAGAACGAATCTAGAGAAATATGGACATGGTTTCTTGAGTTTTTAAAAGAGGATATGCAAATATGGGAGTCCAAGAATTATGAGTTTATGTCTGATAAACAAAAAGAGTTGGAGAAAGCCATTGAAGACTTGTTCCTTGAATCTAATCATAGACATTGTGTGTGCCACCTCCACAATAACTTTAAAGGAGATGGACACACTGGTTTGGAGTCGAAACAATTGTTCTTGGTTATATCTAGAGCTAATACAATTGCTCAATTCAACAAGGAAATGGAACAAATGAAAAAGGTAAATGAAAAAGCGTGGCAGTGGTGCCTTGATAGACCAGCAGAACATTGGTCTAGATCACACTTTGCTGAAGAGATAAAGTGTGATATTTTGCTAAATAATCATTGTGAGTCTTTCAACAAAAGTATCGTGGAAGCAAGGCATAAGACATTTTTATCATGTTTGAAGGACATCAGAGTGACATTGATGGTTAGATTAGCTAATAGGAGAAACTCAGTTGCAAAATGAAAAGGAAACTTTGGACCAAAGGTTAAAAAGTTGATAGTGAAGAATGAAAAATGGAGTCATAACTACATACCTTTAGAATCTAGTAATTCTAGGTATGAAGTGCAAAGAAGAGGGTTTGCTTGTGAAGCTGGTGTCATTGCTCAACACTTTGTGGATTTGAAGAAGAAGACATGCACGTGCAACAGATGGAATCTATGTGATCTTCCTTGTGAACATTCCCTTGCAGCAATTTATTCTAAAGACCGGTCTCATGATAAATTCATGGATGATTCATATACACAAAGTGTTTACATGAAGACCTACACGCCTATAATTAACCCTATAGCAGGAATTGATGAGTGAGAGATAAAGTATAAGCCAATGGCTCCACAAAAAAATGAAGAAGCAAACCGGCTGACCAAAGACAAATATATTGAGAGAACCATGTATGATTTTAATATCATAATTATATGTGAGAACCATGCGTAAGGGGATAATAGTATTAATTAATTTTATTTTAATGTTTAGGAGAAGAACCACCGGCTCCTGTTTTGGAAAAATTGCCAAAATTCTGTTACACACAAATTAAATGTGGATTGTGTAAAATGAAGGGACATAATGTAAGAACTTGTGAAAGAAGTGCTCACGTATTGAAATTAATGAGTTGTGCATTTTGAATCAACGAGTCTAGGAGAAACTTGATTTGTTTTACTGTTTTACAGCAGACTTGAGTTGCAATAGAAGCCCGAGTTGAGGTTCCACTATAGCAAAGAGGAGCAGCACATGTTGGAAATAACATATTCATCCCCAAGTGACAGAACAACAAGCTAAAAATGTAGCACCAACAATTCTAATAGATTCCAGTAATGTTAATGAACATCCAACATATTCTGAAGCTTCAAATCCTTAGTGTCAAGACTCAAAATTGGCGGGAATAGCAAATGAGACGATAATACCCTTTGAACAGTGTCAGATTTAATGGCGTTATAAACGTTGGATACCAAAATTGAAGCAATATTCAAAGTTGAGGTACTAATCCTAGACTTTTATAAGTTGAGGCACTTGTGTTGTATCTGGCTTAAAGTTTAGGTATTGTTTGTGATTTTTTCCCTTGCTTAAATTTCTCATATAAGTACTAGTGGTGTCTACATTGTTTGTTGGTTATAGAGGTAAACAAATCTTTATCAAACTAAAACACAAAAAAAAAAATATTCATTTTACAATTTTGACCGTTGGATGAGATGAACAGACTAATCTAAACATGTTGTAAACATATTAGAACTTTTTTACTTAAATTCGACCTCGATCCGTGTGTTTACCCATTGTGACCATATTGCCTTGAAGAATAAAATATGAATTGCTGCTTCGTTAAAAATAATTTGTGAAAAAATACCACACACACATTCTCTTTTGATTCATATGTATCTTACCATGTAGAAAAATTGACCACAACCCAAAACTATAATTTCTAAACCCTAACTCATATATCCTAACACCTAAACCCTAAAAGAATAGTAATATTAAAATAAAATTGGCATATTAGTGGTCTTTTTCTGAAGCGTGCGAGGTGTGCGAGGCAAAACTTTATCCCCTCCGATTTCGATCATTTTAGTCTCTCTATCTCTCTCTCTCTCTCTCTCAATAACCAGCCACGCCGTCTCTATGCTCGTCTTCACCTTGATTTATCTCAAGCAGGTGGAGGAGCTCGATTTGGTCATCGATTGAGCAAGAAGCCTGACGTGCGTCCAAGATCCATTTCATTGCTCTACTCAACGACGTCTATAACTTATATCAAGTCTTAACTCACAACTCCGTCCTCAAGCTAAACCCACCCTCCTTAGATCCTCCTTTGCCAACAAGATTGACCATATTGTAATCCATATCCAAAAGTCCAGCCTCGACAGTGGCACATCCAGATGGTTTGACAAAAAAAAAATGTTTCCGTGAACAGTGGCACTTGCAGGAGGTTGTTTTGACTCATGGATTTGATTAATAAACTTAGCAACTATATTGGTTATAATAACTACATCGTGACATCCTCATTTTCATATTGGTTCTAATAAGTGCATCGTGATATCCTCATTTTCGTATTCACATGCTGAGATTTGTTTAACATTGTTTATGATAACACCTTGGCAACATAACCTTGATGCATTCTCTTGATACCAATTAAACAGGGTGACCTAATCAAAGAAGGACAAGTAATTGGATATGTGGAGTTTGGTGCCAAACTTTCTGTGAAGGTTTGTCTCCCATTTGAGTTCATGAATGCCTCTTTCCTGATATACCTAAATAATGATGGATTTTTTTATATCTTGAGCAGACTGATGTGGGTGGAGAAGTTTTAAAGCTCCTATTCAATGACGGAGGTATAACTTGCTATCTTTCACTTTACAATCATATATGTATAACTCTATATATAGTTTCTTTGTGTTTCTATGCAGTTAGCTTTATTGGTGTTTTAGATGAACAATCATGGTAGGGCTTATTATGATGAACCCCTATTTAAAAAGTTGAAAGGTTTCTGGCAAGGCTTATTTGGATTCAGTTAGTGTCAGCCTTAGAAAATGTTGCAAGGTTTTGGTTGTTGTCAAAGAGTTTATGTAGCTTTAATGCATTTTTGTTGTAGAACTCTCCACGCTGAGTCTCTTTTAAGTGTTTTTAAATGTTTTGAAGTTCTAATTGGAATTCTAGATGAAATCTTGAAATAAAGAACAATGATTGTAAGGTTTTATGAAAGATAACAATGGGTAATGTATTTGCATGGTTGATCACTTGGCACTATTTCTTTGCAATGCTCAAGTTGCCGTTGCATAGAAATGGAGCTAAAATTTTGTTAGCAAGAAAAGGTTTTGCGACAACATCTCTACCGTTGCAAAAAAGTTTTGCGACGGAAATTTACCATCATGGATAGGAAAACCAACGTTATGACCAACCATCTTTGGGACAGAAAACAAAGGCGACGACTTACGTTTTCCGTCGCAATAGATATGGACGACGAAAAAAACGGTTGCTTATAGCAATTACGTCACCTCCTATTGCGACGGATGGATTGCCGTCACAAATACTTGTTTTTCCATCGCAAAAGAGTATTTGCTACTGTGTTTTCATCTGTTTGCGGTAGCAAACTGTATTTTTTTGGGTAGTGTGGAGCATAGGGTGACAAAAGTCCATGATGCGCACAATTGAACTTGTTCCTTAGTTGTTCAAATAGTACCCATCTCTCCCATTTTGATGAGCAAAGAATGAAAAAAGAAGAGCAAATGAATTTGGAGAATGAAGAGATGGATATGTAGAAGATGTGGAAATGAAGAAGAGTGTAGTATGATATTTATAGAAAGTTTTGTTGAATTATAATTTTTTTTCTATTTTTTTGTCATAATCCTGTTAGGATTAATTGTGGTTGTAATTTTTTGGCCGTTACCTCCAAATTTGGAATGTCATATCATGATCTAACAACCCAAATTACATGGCCCTTTGTGTGGAAAACTGAAGCATGCATAAAATTCAAATGTCACTTTTTTACTAGTCATGTTTTGCTTCTCCTATTCCAAATCTTGACATCGACTCTTCAAACATGAACAAGACGGAGGCAATGTGTTATGAACCGGAACAATATCACGCGATAATTCGAACTTGTGTGGTTAGTCACTAATTAATTACGTTAATCGTTGATGGTAATTAGTCTTTACCGTCGGTAACTTTCACTAGAGTTTTGTCGAGATTTTATTAATTGTTTTTTGAGAAATTTATTTGGATAAAGTCATAGAGTTTGTCGAAAAGAATTCGTGGCCATGTCATGTGTTGAAATCAGAATAACGACGAGGAAGTTATGGTCAACGAAAATTTTACGAAAATATCGAAAAATGTATTACCGTAAAATCGTGACTATATATAGGGGTTTCCATTTTGTGAAAGTCAAAAAACAAATATATTTTGTGCCACCGGGTTGACCGTGCGTTGACCCCTCTCTCGACCCATTTCCTCGCCATGAGGTTCTCATTGTCTGCGAGCCTCTGGCCATGGGATTGATGGCAAACTGTTGGGTTCCATCTCCTCTGTTGATTGGTGGCAATATCTCCAGTATTGGTGACCGGTGGAGGACGATTGGAGGCCGAGAAGTGGCGGCCCGGGTTATTTTTGTCGACGACGGTGGTTGTGCACACGACGGCAATGTAGGTCATGACCATGGGGGTTGTGAAGCATAGGCGATGACAAGTTGAACGCGATGTGTCCCGGACTCAGCCGTGGCTGAACGCCGGTGAACGAAGGAAGTGAGTTCCGGCGAGGGTTCAAAACTTCAACGGTTGATTTCGTTATTTTCTAGTTTGATTTTGCTTTTGAGTTGTATTACAATTTTGTTGGGCTTGTTGAGATGAATATTTTGAAGTATAGGTTGCTTGATTTGGAGCCGATGGGATTCCGGCCGCTGCCGGCAGTGGTGCATGGCCCCATGTGTTGCCGTGGGAAGCAGAGCTCCAGCGAGGTTGAAATTTTTGGCAAAAATTTATGTCATTTCGCTCGTAATTTCATGTCGAATGCAATGTTGATGTTCTTGAATGGATCTGGACTTGATTAATTTACACGTGTGTTTAATTGGATAATAATTAATTAATTTTTCAATAATATTAACGAACCTATCAGTTTAAATTCGAGACGCTGAATCTTTGAGATTTATGTTACGGCGCTAAAATGGATTTACAGAGAAGGAATGCAAGGAATTGAATTCGAAATTTGATTAAGTTTGTAATTAATTGAAAAATACGTTATTTGAGAATGCGAGATTCTCGACATTATTACTCGTCAGATTACGAGTTTAGCTATTCATTATGAATATTGACAATTAGATATTATTTATAATAGTGGTTTCAGGATTACGAGTTAGCGGAACGTGTCGGATGATTATTACGCTGATTTGCAGGTTTCGGCTTTATGAATATCCCAACATAGTACTGTGAGTAGACGTTTATTTATTTTCACAGTTCCTGTGAGTTCATGTTTATGAAGATTTACAGTCTCATGTATTTTATTACAGTCAAGTTTAGAGATATGTTTGTGATGATTTTATTTTCTACATCGATGCTTTGACTAGTCGGCTGATCACTAACTAGTCGGGTCAGACCGGGTTTGGACAAACACCCTACCGACTCAGATCGTCTCGGATTAGGACAAGCACCCTGGATGATCCCATCATCTTGTACTTACAGTCATGGAGTCATTTCGGGTTAGGACAAATACCCTGAGCGCCCACCTCCATATTTTATGCAGTTTATTATTTTTTATTCGCATGATTCCACAAAAATCAGCGAAAAGACACAGATAGAATATTTTAGTGTTTTACACTGATTGTGAGTTTTTACCACTCACAGTGACATTTTTTCTGTTTTTATCTGTCTTTCCTTGGGACTTTTGATTTTCCGTGTCTAGGTTGCAATGCTTCTTCTGAGCTGAAGTTTGATCCCCAGAGGCTTTGAGTCCACCGGATTATCATACATTTCTATAGATTTCGGCCCACTAGTAGTGTATTTTCATATGTTTTATTCTACTCCTAGAAGTCGCTCTGAACACTAGTGTTGTAAATATTTTTTAGTGTTGGTTGTGAATTGATAGTATTGCTGGATTATGAGTTTTGAGTTCCTATATTATTATTCTAACATTTTATTTAATTTATTTTCTGCACTTTATTGAGAAATCTGGATGAACATCGGTGGTCCACAGTATTGTGTGTGGGAAATCCGAAGTGTGATTTTCTTACAAGTTTCTGGTAGTCCACTTTGTAGAGGAAACTATGTCAAAATTTTTACAGAAATCCGTAGTTTAAGTCTTGTCGTTAAGGCGTGATCTGTGACGACCCGAACCAGAATCAGAGGTGTGTTTAGCACGATTCTCGAGATTTGAGATTAGTCGCAGTTTTACGATAATGTGTGATTTGCCGATTCGATTTGCGACAATATTTTCGGTCGAGAATTTGGGTTGAGTGTCTTCACGGAAATCGTAGAGTACGTGATTTCGAGTTCGTGGGTGGTTTCGGAAGATTTTTCCGATAGCCGAGGAATATTTTATGATTATTTGAAGTTTCGGGTTCCGACGAGTTTATCCGATTGTTCGAGCTTATCCGAATCATTTCGTATTTTCATTTTGGACCGTCGGTTGACCCGAGGGACGAGTATAAATATCGAAAAGTCGTAAAATAGTCGCAAAATTGTCGAAAAACTTCATTTGGGCGTTGACCAGTTTTGAAATGTGTTGACTTTCCTATTTTGGAAAGTTGGAGGAGCTGCCGATTGGGAAAGTTTCCCGAACGGGAAAGAGAACTCCGGCGACCGGATTCCGGCATCGATTCACCACGGGAAAGGTAGGAAACGTATCCTTGTATGATTTCGAACTTGATGGTATGTGATTTGATGAGATTTGAGGTGGTTTGTGAGGAACCCGAATTGGGTTTGGTTCGCCGGAATCGGCTCTAATGGTGGAGGTGGTTCCGGCGACGATTGGAGGCCATGAGCTTGGGGGTTTTGCTCCCCACCTCGTGGTGGAGCTTCCTAGTTGGTTAGTTTGGAACGAGGATGAGAGATTTGGTGAACCCGAATAGGGATTTGGGTTTGGATTTCCGATTTGGTTTTGATGAGTTGGGATAGTTAGGCTTTGAATTGGGTCTTGTGGTAGAAGGATAAGTTGCTTGAAATGATGAGATGGTCCGATCTGGAAACTTTGACCGTGAAATTCCTCCGTTGACGGCGCGCCGCCGCCGGCGGCGGCGGTCAACGGCGGTCAACAGCGGAGCAAAAGTCAACTTTCAGATTTTGACGTTTTTAGTGTCATTTTTCTCGTAATCACGCCCTGATTATCGTACGGAGGTTTTCGAGTTGATTTGGTTAGCCGATTTTCAGTCGAGATTTCGAATTGGGATTTCGGGATTTCCGTAATTCATTTTGCACTGCATTTTGTATTTCCGGGAACGGTTGGTTTCCGTGCATCCGTACAGAGTTGGGAATTACGATTTTGATCAGTTATGTGTATATGTGTTCAGGAGATCGAGATCAAGATTTGGATCGTGATCGTGCTTCGGGCGAGGGTACTTCCGCCGGACCACGTGTTTAGCGCAAGTTGCGCTAGCTGATCTGTGAGTGGACATTTCTTTTCACGGATTGTTTGCGAGTCTTTTATATGATTTTCGAACTTGAGCATGCGTATTGAGATTACGAATTGCATGAGCATGTGTTTTACGATTATACGATATACTTATACGAATATACGTATACGAGTATACATACACTTATATGCTGTTTCATGCATTTGCATCGAAATGTTTATGATTTGGTTTACACAGAGTACAGTCGTGGTTACGTTGTTGTATCGATACACTTAGCCTCTCGGCTGATCCCCGATGGTAGGCATCCCAGGCGGGGCGTTACCCTGACCTGACCGGCGAGGGGCGTATCCCCGGAACCGAGGCCTTTCTGGCTTAGAATCACGTGTGGGTCCGGGATCCCGTGATTCGGATTGTACTAGCACGGTGTGTGTCCATGAGCGACCCCGTGGGATTTTTACTTGCATGCTCTGTACACTGGAGGAGTGTGAGTTTTACCTCGTGTACTATGTTGTTTTTATTTATCTGGACTCGCATATGTTTTTATAACATATATAAACTGGTGAAAGACATTTATTTTTGTCCACTCACTCTAACGTGTTTATTGTCTTTCCCCTGGGCTTTTCGGTTTCCGTGCCCAGTGTGCAGTTCAGGTTTGGTGTTTCACGTCGCGGTTTGGAGGCTAGTGATCAGAGTCACCTGTGTTTTCCAGTAGGTTTCAGTTTCGCCTACTGATGTACATGTTGTATATATTTTACACTAGAGGTCGCTCTGATACGTTCTGATACTTGTTTATACGGATTTTCTTGGATATACATATATATATAGTACAGTATGTTACTGTTTGTTGATTGTATTGATGTTGAGAAATCCGGATGGGATTGGTGCCCACGGTTTGCTTTTTGTGGCATAGGATGGAGTGTATTTTATGCGTGCAGGTTAAGGTAAATTCCACGCTAGTAACGAAACTCTGCCCAAATTTCGGAAAATTTTTGTTGGTTCGTGTTTTCGAAGGGGTTCGATTCCGGTTTAGGGTGCTAAATCGGGGTTGAGTCCTTTCAGTTTGGTATCAGAGCATTAGGTTGTTAGATTCTGTAGACTCTTGTAGTTGTGACGCTTGGGGTATTTGAGTTGATACAGCATGGCTGGAGTGATGACCCGACTGGCCAGCGGTACTCATCAATACTTCGGGTGTTGTATGTCCTCAAATATCTGCGGTTTCATGATTACGTTCTTTCTGCTTGTGCCTAATGCTTGTCTTGTATCAGTAGGATGCCTCCTCGACGTGGTCCCCGTGTTGATCGGGATGATGATCCTGATGAGGATCGCCGAACGCGCGACTTGCTTATGCGAGTGCTGCGTTTGGATGAGCGTTTTGACCCTGTGGTCAAGGCTCGCACTGCGGGTGCTACTGTGTTTTCGGGTTCAGTTGATCCAGAGATATGCGAGGCATGGTTGGTTCAGATTGAGCGTGTTTGTGAGCGTCTGCAGTTTACACCTGAGCAGATGACAGTAGCTGCAGTTGGTTTACTTGAGGGTGATGCATACTTTTGGTGGGTCAGTACTGACAGAGTTCCTGTGGATACTCCGTGGACATTGTTTCGTGATTTGTTTATGCGGAGGTATTTTAATCAGGCTACCCAGCAGCGCAAGTACGAGGAGTTTACGAACTTGAGGCAGGGCAGTTTGTCTGTACTTGAGTATCGGGATCGGTTTACCCGTTTGTCTCGTTTTGCGCGGGATATGGTGGCTACTGAGGAAGCCAAGTGTCGTAGATTTGAGCTGGGGTTGAATCTGAGCATCAAGGCGACGCTGACTACAATGCCTCGGAACAACTTCGATGAGTTTGTTAGTGCTGCACTTCGAGGCGAGGATATAGAGCGGGAGAGACAGCAAAGGTACCAGCCGAGACGATTTGAGGAGGGTGGACCGAGTCAGGGGCCTTCGAAGAGGCAGAGTTCTGATACTTCTGGTTCAGCTTCATCATCAGGTGGTGGATCTTATCGACCACCAGCTGGTGTATTGAGACAGAGACCGAGGAGATGGAGAGATAGACCACAGCGACCACAGGCTAGTGCAGGTTCTAGCGGTTCTAGCTATCCTCGGCGTGCTGGTGGCACATTTGCTGTACCGAGGGAGTACCCGTTGTGTAGTCTCTGCAGCCGACATCATGTGGGTCCGTGTCAGCGAGGTCCTGTTACTTGTTTCCGTTGTGGCCAGGTGGGTCATTATGCGAGGGAGTGTCCTCAGTTATATGGTGGTGATGGACAGGCGGCCCAGAGTTCCGGAGTTGAGCGAGGTGCCACTACGGGAGCTCGACCAGCACAGTCTGCAGGTCAGGGTAGACAGCAGGGACAACCCCAGCGAGGACGACCAGCCGGACAGGCGAGGGTACATGCTATGACTCTACGTGAGGGCAGAGCATCACCGGAGGTCGTTATCGGTACGTTACATGTCTTTGGTATTCCTGTAGTTGCATTGTTAGATCCAGGTGCCACACATTCATTCATATCATTTAGACTATCGTCATTGGCTATGGTTCCTGCATCTCCACTTCCGGGGTTGTGGAGAGTGCTGTATCCGTCAGGTGAGGTGGTGAGCATTGGTTGGGTTTATCGGGATTGTGAGGTGTTTGTTGATGGCCATGGTTTAGCCGCAGATCTGTTACTGCTTGATATTGTGGATTTCGATCTGATCTTGGGTATGGACTTCCTTGAGTCGCATTGGGCCATGTTCGACTGCCACAGGAAGGAGGTCGCGTTTCGACGACCAGGGTTACCCGAGATATTGTTTCGCGGCGAGAAGAACACTTCCCTACCGTGTTTGATTTCCGCGATGAGGGCAGATCGGTTGATGAAGAAGGGTTGTGTTGCTTACTTAGCCCATGTTGTGGACACCACAGCTGTAGTGCCAGACCTGGGGAGTATTGAGGTTGTGTCTGAGTTTCCGGATGTGTTTCCAGCAGAGTTACCTGGTATACCCCCTGTGCGGGAGATTGACTTTACTATAGAGTTGTTGCCGGGTACTGGACCGATATCCCAGACACCATACCGGATGGCGCCTGCAGAGTTGAGGGAGTTGCAGATTCAGCTTCAGGAGTTGCTGGAGAAGGGATTCATTCGACCGAGTGTTTCTCCGTGGGGTGCTCCAGTGTTGTTTGTGCGGAAGAAGGATGGGTCCATGCGGTTGTGTATCGACTATCGGAAGCTGAATCAGATTACAGTGAGGAACAAGTATCCGTTGCCTCGGATTGACGACTTGTTCGATCAGCTGAAGGGAGCAGCAGTCTTTTCGAAGATTGATCTTCGATCCGGATATCACCAGTTGAGGATCCGGGATTCAGATGTTGCCAGGACAGCTTTCAGGACGCGGTATGGGCACTATGAGTTTTTGGTTATGCCGTTTGGATTGACCAATGCCCCCGCAGCTTTCATGGACTTGATGAATCGGGTGTTTCGACGATTCCTGGACAAGTTCGTGATTGTATTCATAGACGATATCCTGATTTACTCGAGGAGTGTGGGCCAGCACAAGAAGCACTTGCGAGCGGTGTTGCGGACTTTGCGGGACCATCAACTGTTCGCGAAGTTTAGTAAGTGTGAGTTCTGGTTGGATAGTGTGAAGTTTTTGGGTCACGTGATTTCGGCCGAGGGAGTTAGTGTTGATCCTGACAAGATCGAGGCCGTGCTGAATTGGAGTCGACCCACTACTGTGCCAGAGATTCGGAGTTTCTTGGGATTAGCAGGCTACTACCGACGGTTTGTACAGGATTTCTCCCGGATAGCTACACCACTGACCAGATTGACGAAGAAGGGCGTCAAGTTTGAGTGGTCTGATGCGTGCGAGGAGAGTTATTTGCTCCTGAAGGAGAGATTGACTACCGCACCGGTTTTGACATTGCCAGACGACAGTGGTGAGTATGTTGTGTACAGTGACGCGTCGAAGTTGGGCCTTGGCTGTGTGTTGATGCAGCATGGTAGAGTTGTGGCGTACGGTTCTAGACAGCTGAAACCGCACGAGGTCAACTATCCGACGCATGATTTGGAGTTAGCCGCTATCGTGTTAGCGTTGAAGAGTTGGAGACATTATCTGTATGGTGCTCAGTGTAAGATTTTCACTGACCACAAGAGTCTCACTTACTTGCGGACACAGCCGGATCTAAACATGAGGCAGCGCCGATGGATGGAGTTGATCAACGATTACGATTGCACTTTCGAGTACCATCCGGGGAAGGCTAATGTTGTGGCAGATGCACTTAGCCGGAAGTCGGGAGCCTCGTTGTTTCACATGTGTGTGGCCCGAGTATCGATGTTAGCCGAGCTTCGAGCTACGGGTGCTGTGTTTGGTTATGATGATGATGGAGCCTTGTTGGCTAACTTTCAGGTTCGACCAGTGTTGGTTGATCAGGTACGGGAGGCACAGGATTCAGATCCTTACTTGCTGGGCAAGAAGACCATGATTCAGAATGGTGTGCCTACAGAGTTCCGTTTGAGCGACGACGGTACGTTGTTGTTCAGAGGTAGATTATGTGTACCCAGAGACGAGGACTTAAAGAAGGAGATTCTGGACGAGGCCCACAGTTCAGCGTATGCGATGCATCCCGGAGGTACGAAGATGTTTCGTACACTTCGAGCTTACTATTGGTGGCGCAACATGAAGCGGGAGATTGCCGCATACGTGAGTCGGTGCTTGATTTGTCAGCAGGTGAAGGCGGAGAGGCAGAAACCTGCAGGGAAATTACAGCCACTCGAGATTCCGGTTTGGAAGTGGGAGCACATTACGATGGATTTCGTCTATCAGTTGCCGCGTACTTCGGCGGGCAACACTGGTATTTGGGTTATTGTTGACCGACTGACGAAATCCGCACACTTTCTTGCACTTCCAGGGAAGGTATCAGTGGGCAGATTGGCCAAGTTGTACCTATCAGAGATTGTTCGCTTGCATGGTGTGCCTGTGTCCATTGTTTCTGACCGTGATAGTCAGTTCACATCTGAGTTTTGGCGGGCGTTGCAACGAGCTTTGGGTACGAAGTTGCGGTTTAGTACAGCTTTTCATCCTCAGACTGACGGGCAGTCCGAGCGGACCATTCAGACTCTTGAGGATATGCTGAGATCGTGTGTATTGCAGTTTCGTGGAAACTGGGATCAGCAGTTGCACTTGATCGAGTTCGCATACAACAACAGCTATCAGGCCAGTATTGAGATGGCACCGTACGAGGCTCTGTACGGGAAGCAGTGTCGCACTCCGTTGTGTTGGAGTGAGGTGGGCGAGCGTTGGCTTATTGGTCCGGATTTGGTGAAAACCACGATGGAGGACATACAGGTGATTCGGGATCGGTTGAAGATCGCCCAGGATCGGCAGAAGAGTTATGCGGATGTGCGGAGGAAGAGCTTGGAGTTCGAGGTCGGTGACTGGGTTTTCCTGAAACTGTCTCCGTGGAGGGGAGTAGTGCGTTTCGGGAAGCGTGGCAAGCTTCGGCCACGGTACATTGGTCCGTATGAGATTACGGAGAGAGTTGGAGCTGTTGCTTATCGACTTGAGCTACCGGCTGAGATGGCTCGCGTACATGATGTATTCCATGTTTCGATGTTGCGGAAGTACATCTCAGACCCTTCACATGTGATAGCCCCACAGCAGTTGCCGATCAGAGAGGATTTATCGTATGTTGAGGAGCCAGTGCAGATTCTCGATCGTCGTGAGCAGGAGTTGAGGCACCGCGTGATTCCGCTGGTGAAGGTCTTGTGGCAGAACCACTCGGTTGAGGAGGCCACCTGGGAGACCGAGCAGCGTATGCGGGAGCAGTATCCTCATCTATTCACATGACAGGTACGTAAATTTCGAGGTCGAAATTTCTTTAAGGGGGGTAGATTTGTGACGACCCGAACCAGAATCAGAGGTGTGTTTAGCACGATTCTCGAGATTTGAGATTAGTCGCAGTTTTACGATAATGTGTGATTTGCCGATTCGATTTGCGACAATATTTTCGGTCGAGAATTTGGGTTGAGTGTCTTCACGGAAATCGTAGAGTACGTGATTTCGAGTTCGTGGGTGGTTTCGGAAGATTTTTCCGATAGCCGAGGAATATTTTATGATTATTTGAAGTTTCGGGTTCCGACGAGTTTATCCGATTGTTCGAGCTTATCCGAATCATTTCGTATTTTCATTTTGGACCGTCGGTTGACCCGAGGGACGAGTATAAATATCGAAAAGTCGTAAAATAGTCGCAAAATTGTCGAAAAACTTCATTTGGGCGTTGACCAGTTTTGAAATGTGTTGACTTTCCTATTTTGGAAAGTTGGAGGAGCTGCCGATTGGGAAAGTTTCCCGAACGGGAAAGAGAACTCCGGCGACCGGATTCCGGCATCGATTCACCACGGGAAAGGTAGGAAACGTATCCTTGTATGATTTCGAACTTGATGGTATGTGATTTGATGAGATTTGAGGTGGTTTGTGAGGAACCCGAATTGGGTTTGGTTCGCCGGAATCGGCTCTAATGGTGGAGGTGGTTCCGGCGACGATTGGAGGCCATGAGCTTGGGGGTTTTGCTCCCCACCTCGTGGTGGAGCTTCCTAGTTGGTTAGTTTGGAACGAGGATGAGAGATTTGGTGAACCCGAATAGGGATTTGGGTTTGGATTTCCGATTTGGTTTTGATGAGTTGGGATAGTTAGGCTTTGAATTGGGTCTTGTGGTAGAAGGATAAGTTGCTTGAAATGATGAGATGGTCCGATCTGGAAACTTTGACCGTGAAATTCCTCCGTTGACGGCGCGCCGCCGCCGGCGGCGGCGGTCAACGGCGGTCAACAGCGGAGCAAAAGTCAACTTTCAGATTTTGACGTTTTTAGTGTCATTTTTCTCGTAATCACGCCCTGATTATCGTACGGAGGTTTTCGAGTTGATTTGGTTAGCCGATTTTCAGTCGAGATTTCGAATTGGGATTTCGGGATTTCCGTAATTCATTTTGCACTGCATTTTGTATTTCCGGGAACGGTTGGTTTCCGTGCATCCGTACAGAGTTGGGAATTACGATTTTGATCAGTTATGTGTATATGTGTTCAGGAGATCGAGATCAAGATTTGGATCGTGATCGTGCTTCGGGCGAGGGTACTTCCGCCGGACCACGTGTTTAGCGCAAGTTGCGCTAGCTGATCTGTGAGTGGACATTTCTTTTCACGGATTGTTTGCGAGTCTTTTATATGATTTTCGAACTTGAGCATGCGTATTGAGATTACGAATTGCATGAGCATGTGTTTTACGATTATACGATATACTTATACGAATATACGTATACGAGTATACATACACTTATATGCTGTTTCATGCATTTGCATCGAAATGTTTATGATTTGGTTTACACAGAGTACAGTCGTGGTTACGTTGTTGTATCGATACACTTAGCCTCTCGGCTGATCCCCGATGGTAGGCATCCCAGGCGGGGCGTTACCCTGACCTGACCGGCGAGGGGCGTATCCCCGGAACCGAGGCCTTTCTGGCTTAGAATCACGTGTGGGTCCGGGATCCCGTGATTCGGATTGTACTAGCACGGTGTGTGTCCATGAGCGACCCCGTGGGATTTTTACTTGCATGCTCTGTACACTGGAGGAGTGTGAGTTTTACCTCGTGTACTATGTTGTTTTTATTTATCTGGACTCGCATATGTTTTTATAACATATATAAACTGGTGAAAGACATTTATTTTTGTCCACTCACTCTAACGTGTTTATTGTCTTTCCCCTGGGCTTTTCGGTTTCCGTGCCCAGTGTGCAGTTCAGGTTTGGTGTTTCACGTCGCGGTTTGGAGGCTAGTGATCAGAGTCACCTGTGTTTTCCAGTAGGTTTCAGTTTCGCCTACTGATGTACATGTTGTATATATTTTACACTAGAGGTCGCTCTGATACGTTCTGATACTTGTTTATACGGATTTTCTTGGATATACATATATATATAGTACAGTATGTTACTGTTTGTTGATTGTATTGATGTTGAGAAATCCGGATGGGATTGGTGCCCACGGTTTGCTTTTTGTGGCATAGGATGGAGTGTATTTTATGCGTGCAGGTTAAGGTAAATTCCACGCTAGTAACGAAACTCTGCCCAAATTTCGGAAAATTTTTGTTGGTTCGTGTTTTCGAAGGGGTTCGATTCCGGTTTAGGGTGCTAAATCGGGGTTGAGTCCTTTCAGTTTGGTATCAGAGCATTAGGTTGTTAGATTCTGTAGACTCTTGTAGTTGTGACGCTTGGGGTATTTGAGTTGATACAGCATGGCTGGAGTGATGACCCGACTGGCCAGCGGTACTCATCAATACTTCGGGTGTTGTATGTCCTCAAATATCTGCGGTTTCATGATTACGTTCTTTCTGCTTGTGCCTAATGCTTGTCTTGTATCAGTAGGATGCCTCCTCGACGTGGTCCCCGTGTTGATCGGGATGATGATCCTGATGAGGATCGCCGAACGCGCGACTTGCTTATGCGAGTGCTGCGTTTGGATGAGCGTTTTGACCCTGTGGTCAAGGCTCGCACTGCGGGTGCTACTGTGTTTTCGGGTTCAGTTGATCCAGAGATATGCGAGGCATGGTTGGTTCAGATTGAGCGTGTTTGTGAGCGTCTGCAGTTTACACCTGAGCAGATGACAGTAGCTGCAGTTGGTTTACTTGAGGGTGATGCATACTTTTGGTGGGTCAGTACTGACAGAGTTCCTGTGGATACTCCGTGGACATTGTTTCGTGATTTGTTTATGCGGAGGTATTTTAATCAGGCTACCCAGCAGCGCAAGTACGAGGAGTTTACGAACTTGAGGCAGGGCAGTTTGTCTGTACTTGAGTATCGGGATCGGTTTACCCGTTTGTCTCGTTTTGCGCGGGATATGGTGGCTACTGAGGAAGCCAAGTGTCGTAGATTTGAGCTGGGGTTGAATCTGAGCATCAAGGCGACGCTGACTACAATGCCTCGGAACAACTTCGATGAGTTTGTTAGTGCTGCACTTCGAGGCGAGGATATAGAGCGGGAGAGACAGCAAAGGTACCAGCCGAGACGATTTGAGGAGGGTGGACCGAGTCAGGGGCCTTCGAAGAGGCAGAGTTCTGATACTTCTGGTTCAGCTTCATCATCAGGTGGTGGATCTTATCGACCACCAGCTGGTGTATTGAGACAGAGACCGAGGAGATGGAGAGATAGACCACAGCGACCACAGGCTAGTGCAGGTTCTAGCGGTTCTAGCTATCCTCGGCGTGCTGGTGGCACATTTGCTGTACCGAGGGAGTACCCGTTGTGTAGTCTCTGCAGCCGACATCATGTGGGTCCGTGTCAGCGAGGTCCTGTTAATCTAGGGTTAAGTTCTTTCATAATGGCTGCAAGATTTGCATCTGTACTGGTGTTGGATGATGATGATGGGGTAGTCGACTTGTACTCGAGAGGAAAATCTTCCTTGAACCAATCGGGGAAGAGCTATTTGGTAGCAAGGGTGCTTTCATTCAAACCTTATGATATAGATGTCTTGACTAGGAAGTTCTCTAAACTGTGGAGAATTTTGAGACAAGTTGGAGTGCAAGATTGTTAGAACTTGACCACGATTTAGCATTCTAAACCAAGATTAGGTCCTCATAACGCTACTAACTGGGATTTCTTATCAACACTATAAAACCTTCATGTAAAATAGCGGAAACGAAACTGAAACTAAACTTTTCTAAAATCCACATTTTAGGAATCTACACAAACTCAAAAAAAATATTTGCTTAAACTTCAGAACTACTAGATATATTAAACTAAATAACTAACTAAGCTTCTAGCATGTAGGATCAGTCACGGATCCTACAGTGGGGTTATGATATACCTCGAACTGCATGCATACCTAACCTCAGACAACTCTGCAAACCTGGGCATTTGAAACCAAAGGGTCCAGGGAAAGACATTTTGAAAGGACCCAACCCCGATTTAGTTTCCTAAACCGGAATCAAACCCCTTCTGAAAACACGAACTTGCAAAAACCACAAAAATTTTGGCAGAGTTTCGTTACTAACGCGGAATTGCCATTAACCTGCACCCGAAAACACACTTCATCCTATGCCACAAAAATCAAACCGTGGGCACCAATCCCATCCGGATTTCTCAATATCATAACAGTAATGTAAAGTAATAAATAAAACTGTACTTTACAGAAATCCGGGGAAATATCGTATGAAAGTATAACATCAGAATGCTCAGAGCGACTTCTAGTATATATATACAAATAGTAGGCCAAACTAAGAACCTACCATAAAAGAAATATTGCTCGAATACTAAGCCTCCGACCGCGACGTGCGACACCAGAATCCGAATTGCAAACTGGGCACGGAAACCGAAAAGCCCAGGGGAAAGGCAAATAAAATCGTTAGAGTGAGTGGACGAAAATAAACATATGCCTTTCACCAATTTCATATATCATAAAATCAAGCAAAGCAATGCGAGTTCGGAAAATATATGGAGGTGTCAGGCGAATCTCTCAAGCTCGACGGTGATAGGCTAGGCGAATCTCTCAAGCCTAGCGGCACAATAGGGGAATCTCTCAACCCTGCCTAGAGGAATCTCTCAACTCTGGGTCTGACTACTGGTGATCAGCCGAGTAGCAAAAGCATCGATGCAAGTAATGCCATCACCATATAAAATATAAAATAATACCTCCAAAAGCAATAAATAATCTCAACATCGTATATAAATAAATACGGAAATCACGAACTCGCAACGACAGTGAAAATAGAAAAGTCCACTCACAGATGAGCATAACGCAATACGCGTTAATCCAGTGATCCGGCGGAAAATTCCTCGCCAAACGAACGATCACAATCCCCTGGATAATCATAAAATCCACTGCTCAAAATCATAACTCAAAACCTCGAATCACATCACGAGAAACAACCGTTCACAGAAATATATAATTCAATATCAACGAAATCGTCAAAATCCGATAATCACACCATAAAACCTCGCAATAATTTCCGATGCTCAATTCGAAATATAAACCTCACCACTGCGATCAGTGCACGATTCCGAGCAAAACGACATAAAACTCGTCGAAAAACACCTCGGCCGAAAATCGCCGCCGCCGGCCGCTGGAAAACCTCACCGGCCCAGAAAAATGCAACCTATACATGGATTTGAAGATCTCGACATTTCCAACAACTTTTCAGTTCAAAGTTAAGGCCAATTTTGACCGAAAAAGGTCCAAAACTCACCTCAAAGTCACAAACCCTCACCAGAATTTCATCTTCTCCGATCTCCCTCCTCCGACCACGGCATGGCTTGAAACCACTTCCAATAGCTTCCTCTCTCCAAGGCTAACAAAACCCCTCAAACCTTGAGCTCCATCGCCGCTGGAAAAGTCACCTCCGTCGCCACCGAAATCTCGCCGGAAAATGCCTAACTTCACCGCGCCGTTTCTCTCTCCTCCGGCCACCTCAAGGGACGATCCACCTACCAAGTTGAAGAGGGGCACAAGCCCAACATATTTCATGAAGAGACCCCGGCCAACCGTGGCCGGAATCAGGCTCCTCGACGGCGAGAACATCACGGCTCAAACGGGTCGCCCATGACCCGTGGTCAACACGGGTCAACCCAGTTTTCCTCTTTTGGAAACTTTCCAAAATCGTCACGTATTCCTTCCGTATTTATACCATACATGTATCGAATCCCAAATGGATAAATACGACAAAATCCAACGGCCGAAAATATTCACAACTTATTCCTTGTAACTCAGAATAATCCTCTAGAAGTTCCCACGAGCTCGAAATTGAATTCTCTACAACTTTCGTGAAGGATCTCAAATCAAGTTCTTGACCGATAATTTAGTTGTTAACGAGGCCGCCATATTAACCAATTACGACAAAATTGCGACTAATCGCGAAACTCGCAAATCAAGTCGATAATCATTCCATTTTCGGTTCGGGTCGTCACACATTTCAAAAACAGAAAACTATTAGAGTGAGTGGACAAAAATCCTAAAACTTAAGAATGAAAAAAATAATATTTCCACCACTCTACTGAATTTCAGTGAAAAATTAGTATGCGAGTACTTGAGATCATAAGACGAAACTGAATAGCTGTGAGTTGAATATGAACCAAGTGTCTAAAACAAGAATATCTAATAAGAACGATGACAGAGGTATATGCATCTCTAGCCATTAGAATTGATGTTTGGATGATTGAAACTGAAATTGGAATAAAATAATTAAATGAGGATGACTGAGGAATTTGACGTCTCTAGTCATAAAAAACTATAACCAACTGACTGAGAACTAAATCTGGAAGGAAATAATCATCAAATAAGGATAAATGAGGAATCTGATATCTCTAGACATCAAGTATCACTTAGGTGCCTAACATCCAGGGCGACACCTGACTATCAAGACTCAAAGGAATAAGGAGGCACTAAAGACTGGCAGTGAACTACAACCTCAGTCCCGTGACTCCAAGAAAGAAGAAGGCGATGATGACTGGTAGTGAACTACAACCCTAGTCACCCCTATTACCTAGTAGTGAACTAGAACCTCAGGTAATACATCAATAGTGAACTACAACCATGGAATAGCTACCTGGGGGCTAGACAGGTAGCATATATGCGCATATATATAATAGTCTCAAAATATAGCCTCCATGATGTTGACTCATCTCTAGATAAGACATATGAGTGATTTTGACCCATTCACAGATGGGACATAAGAATGATACCACGGGGAGCTGACATGTCAAGCACAAGTGCTACTGAACTGGAAATACTAAAAGTGAACCATAGATGTAGAACGTAACAATACTCATAATCGTAAGCGTAAAATGTGAAAATTTGGAGTAACTGAGCTAACTTTAAGTCAAAATAATAGAAATGAAGTCAAGAACTTAACACAATAAACTTTTAGCTGCTAGTGAAATTCTTAAATTATAATCACTAAAAGATCTAGCATCGGAAATATAGTAAAATTTACTACTTGCATATGCGTCAGTGAAAAGAAAAGTCCACTCACCTTTTTGCCAAGATGACTAGCTTTCTAAGGTCGTTCCTCACAACCAACACACACTACTAGTCTGAGACAAATCGATGGCCTCAATCCGATTATCGAATCGTTTATTCTTGTGTAACTATGTTAAAAAAAACTAGGTCTGATATACAAATTCTGAAAGGACCCAATCCCGATTCAGTTACCTAAACCGGAATTAAACCCTTTCGAAAATAAGAACCAACAAAAAAATTTCAAAATTTGGGCAGAGTTTCGTTACTAGCGTTGAATTACCATAACCTGCACCCAGAAATTAACACTTCGTCCTATGCCACAAAAAAAAAACCGTGGGCACCAATCCCATCCGGATTTCTCAACATCAATATAATCAACAACAGTAGATAAACTGTACTATGTATATATGTATATCCGTGAAAATCCGCACAACATGTATCAGAATGTATCAGAGCGACCATTAGAGTAAAACATATACAATATGTACATCAGTAGGCGAAACAAGAACCTACTGGAAAACACAGATAACTCTGATCACTAGCCTCCAAACCGCGACGTGAAACACCAAACCTGAACTGCAAACTGGGCACGGAAACCGAAAAGCCCAGGGGAAAGACAACAAACACGTTAGAGTGAGTGGACGAAAATAAATGTCTTTCACCAATTGATATATATGTTAAAAAAAACATATGCGAGTCCAGGTAAATAAAAACATAACATAGTACACGAGGTAAAACTCATACTCCTCCAGTGTACTGAGCATGCAAGTATAAATCTCACGGGGTCACTCATGGACACACATCGTGCTAGTACAGTCCGAATCACGAGGTCCTTGGTCCCCGTAATTCTAAGCCAGAAATGGCCTCTGTTCCGGGGAAACGCCCCTCACCGGTCAGGTCGGGATGACGACGTCCCTCCTGGATGGCCTACCATCGGGGATCAGCCGAGAGGCAATGTGTATCGATACAACAACGTAACCAAGACTGTACTCTGTGAAAACCAAATCACAAACAATTCGATGCAAATGCATGAAACAACATATAAGTGTATGCATAATCGTATACGTATATCCGTATAAATATAATCGTATAATCGTAAAACACATGCTCATAATAAACATAATCTCGTATGAAATCTCATGCTCGTAAAACCATAATCATGTTGCATGCTCAAGTTCATAAATCATATAAAAGACTCGCAAACAATCCGTGAAAAGAAATTGTCCACTCACAGGTGAGCAAAAAGCACACACGCACTAATCTCGAGGACCGGCGGAAGATCCCTCGCCAGAAGCACGATCTCGATCTCGATCTCCTGAATGTTCACAAAACATAACTGATCAATATCATAGTTCACAACACTTTACGGATGCACGGAAACCAACCGTTCTCGGAAATACGAAATGCAATGCAAAATGAATTACGGAAATCCCGAAATCCCCACTCGAAATCTCAACTGAAAATCGGCTAACCAAATCAACCCGAAAACCTCCGTACGATAACCAGGGCGTGATTACGAGAAAAATGACACTAATTACATCGAAATCTGAAAAGTTGACTTTTTCTCGCCGTTGACCGCCGCCGCCGGCGGCGGCGCGCCGTCAACGGTGGAGTTTTGCGGCCAAAATTTTCAGATCAAACCAACTCAACCATGCGAATCTCTTTCCCTTCTATCACTAAACTCAATTCAAAGCAGAACTACCTCAAATTCACGAAATCCGATCGAAATTTCCAAATCGGAGCCCTACTCGGGTTCGTCCCAAAACCACCTCTTTTCCAAAACTAGTCACCCCGTGAGCTTCCCCAAGGTGTGGGGAGCAAAACCCCCAACATCACAACCACCAAAACCCACCGGAGGTCCTCCCCCCGATACCGGCGAACCACGGCATCGCAACCCGATTCGGGTTCCCAACAAACTCCATCAAATCGCATAATTTCAAACACAAACCTACTCGAAATCACCTAAGGGTTCTAACCATACCTTCCTCGAAGTCCAAGGTGGCCGGAATCCGGTCGCCGGAAAGTGAAGCCGAAAATGGAAACTTTCCCTTTCGGGCAGCAGGTCAACTTTCCAATTTGGGAAAGTCAATGACTGGTCAAAGCAATTCCGTGTTTTTGCGACTATTTCTCGACTTTTCGATATTTATACTCGTCCCTCGGGTCGATCAACGGTCCGGAATGAATATACGATGTAATTCGGATAAGCTCGAAACAATCGGATAAACTCGTCGAAACCCGAAACTTCAAATAATCATAAAATATTCCTCGGTTATCGGAAAAATCTTCCGGAACCGCCCTCGAGCTCGAAATCACGTACTCTACAATTTCTGTGAAGACACTCAACTCAATTTCTCGACTGAAAACATAGTCGCGAATCGAATCGACAAACCACACAACATCGTAAAACTACGACTATAACCGAATCTCGAGAATCGTGCCAAACACACATCTGATTCTGGTTCGGGTCGTCACAAATTCACCCAAAAAAATGAGGCTATAACGTACATGAAACAACCATCGTTGAAAAATGAGCTTCTGTCACCGAAATTCTGTTGTGTATGGTAGCACGTGTGGGGCCACACGCAACCACAAATAGCGGAGCGTGGATCCGACACGCCAGTACATCCGATCAACTCTGATGTCTGAAAATGATATGTCAAATCAAACATCGTTTCAAGCTCAACATATTTCTCAACCTAAATCGGAGAGGAAGACGTCGAAATTTACCTCAAAAGCTCGAAACTTTTGTCAAAAAATCAGTTTGATCGACCAACGTCGTTAGGCCATAGTGTGACCCGAGACCAATCATGTTTGACTCCTAAGTTGATGGGCTTCAAAAGCCTAAGGTTTCTCCCCCCAACTCTGGTCGTGGCACCGTCGCCAGCGATGACAGGGGATTTCCGTGAAAAATCTTGTCGGTTTCCTCTCTACATATCATGCATGGCCCAACAAAGGATGAAGAAGAAGAGATTGGAGGGAGGGTTCTCGAATCCGACTAAAATCCCGACCAGAGGTCACATGTCGCCGACGAAGTGAACGACAACGTCTTCATCGCATTTCTCCTCGACGAGGAGAACAATTCGCTCAAGCTGGGTTTCCTCTTAGCCAGGTGGATTTCTAGAATAATACTATAAAATGGACGGCCCATATTGATTCAAACTATGATCAGATGGTCCACAGAATTTAACCAGTGGTAGTTTTCTAATTCAATTACTTTTCTTTCGAAACTTCTAAAATTCGCAAAAATTAGCTTGAAACTCTGAAAAATCTAACGAAAATACCGACAAACTCGTAATAGTTTCCTCTACAACTCCTGTGAAGAATGTAAATCCAAAATCATAACTTATAAAAAATCTATTTTTAGTCGCGACGAATCTCGATAAACATACAAAAGTGTAATTAATCACTAATCAAGTTAAGGGTCTTTACAAGAATCACGGGGAACGCTTCCTTTTGGATTTTGACAAAGAGAAAGATTGTAACCGAATCTTCAAAGGAGGACCATGGGAGTTTGACAAAGCCCAAATACAAATGGTGAAGTATGAAGGTATCGAATCTGTGGAGGAGGTAATGAAGACAATTGGTTTTTGGGTAAAAATCATAGGAGTTCCCCAAGATATCATACGAGGGAGAACGTGTTCAAGGTAGGCGCCACCTTGGTAGTCTGATTCAACTGAAACGAAAGTTTCGATTGGATGTGGGCTTGGAACCAGAATTGTGTTTTTTCTATGATTACCTTACCGGTTGATGCCTTAGTTGTTGGAGGATTGATCACTGTAGGAAAGCATGCTTTCGAATGACTACACCGATGAGAGGTTTACAAGATGCTCTAATCCCTAACCCTAGGGCTTTTGGAACACCACCGCTGGGTTTTGAGGGAGTGATACCAAATCGGGCGGGGAATTAAGGACAAACATGGAGGAAGCTTGTTTACTACCCCACTACTTCAACAACAACAAGCCCTCCAAACTCGAAGGAAGCCAGTGATCAGGATGCGTAAGGAACTTTTTGGAGAGGAAGCTGAGAATATAGTGCATGATGAGAATCGTGAAGAAGAGATGCAAGAAGTTGAGGAAGTGTCTATTACCAAAGGTAAAACAGTGCATGCATTAGCTACAGAGAATGGTGCGATGCAGCTAGCTGTGGTGCGACATGTGGCTACGGATGAAGTTTTACTTGGGAATCAAGATTACTCTGAGGGTACTCGAATTGAGATGGGAGTTGAAGAGATACTCCCGGTGCAAAACAGTGGGGTTGTGGAGGTGAATAGCGAGGAGCAGTCTATGCCAGAAGCTGAAGATGTTATGGAAGGTAGTGTTGTCCAGGCAACAATGCTTCTCACACCTTCAAAACAAAATAGAAGGAAGAGAGTTGGAGAGGTGATGACATCTCCAAAGAAGCCTAGACTAAGACTGTCCTTGGGAAAACTCACAATGGACATGACATGTCTTGGACTCAAGTCTCCGAAGAAGAAGAAGAAAGACTCAAGTAAAAAGAGAGGGCGTCCAGTAGGGAGCAAAAACAAGAAGCAAGGAAAGAAACTGAAAGAATAGAAGCTTCCGGTGATCGGTCCGCTGAGGTTGACATATTCGACAGTAGAGGAAACTGGCTTTGCCACCACTACAACATTCGATACCATTGCCGGCGACTTTAAGTCGCCGGCCTTGTTTTTTTTTCCGCCGGAAATGACATTACCGGCGACAAGTTGCCGGTAATGATGTCGCCGGAAATTGGCCGCTGGAGATAGCATTGCCGGCGACCTATTTTCACGTCGCCAGTAATGTCTTTGCCATTGCCGGCGACTTGTGTCGCCGGTAATGTCCTACTCATCACCGGCGACTTGAGTCGCCGGCAATGAGAACGACATTACCGGCGACTTGTGTCGCCGGCAATGAGAAAGACATTACCGGCGACTTGAGTCGCCGACAATGTTTGCGCCGCCGTGGCCGGAAAATGAAGTCATTGCCGGCGACTTTGGTCCAAGTCGCCGGCAATGGTTGGAAAAATTTGTAAAAAAAAAGCCTGTTCTGGATTGGGCTCAATTCCAGAACCTACATTGAAAGACATAAATCGTACAAATACAACTTCAACAGTACACACATAATTTTCCAACGTACAGTACAAATAGCAACGATACGAAAATAAACTACAACTACATGTCAGGGTCGAGGAACTTGCGGGTCAGGGTCGAAGAAATCCATGTACTCATTTGAACTCCGGTGGCTACCCTGGTCTTGCTGTGGCGGTGACTGGTGCGGTGGTGGTGGTAGATAACTGGGGAACACAGGGACCGGGGGAGGTGTGGGGAGCTGTTGTCCGGTAGTCTGAGCTGCGTACATCGTCTGCATCCATGTGAACATTTGTGTCTGCTGCTGGACCATGAGTCGGTGTTGCTCGATCATCCCCCGGTACTCGGCATCTCTGACTGCCTGCTGCTCGGCCATCTGCCTCATCTCCTCCATCTGCCTCCTTTGCTCCTCCAACTCCCTCTACGTCCTCTGAAGCTCCGCTGCGAGGTTACGACTAGAAGTTGAACTTCTTGACCCGGTAGAGTATTCTGAAGTGTTCTTCAATACTCCTTCGCCTGCCGAGCCCATTCCCCTGCAGTAGTAGGTATTCTTTCCAGTCCCGCACGCTTTTGTCATGATCTGAGCCGCTATAGGGCGATCAAGCGGATCGATCTGAGAGGCATACTGAGTCACTTCTTCCTCTGAGCAGTCAGGATGGTTGTTCCGAGCTATATTCATGGTCACTTCTGTGGTCGCCTCCTCCGCTCTCGCCTAATTGAAAAGCGAATATGAATAACGTATTATTTAACAAAAGAAATTAATATCGAAAAATAGTTTTATTAACACATGCATATGTGAAGTACAAAATAAAGAGGCGAAAGACTTACCGCTTCTTCAGGACACTGCGGATAGAACTTCTGATGAATATACACCAACGGGTTCACTTCTTGTTGTTGCTGCGCCTTACTCGACCAACCCAAATAGTTGAGTAAACCTGCATGATGGGCCCTGGTGTTTTTCAATCTATTCGCCCGGTTCGTCTTCGAAATCGCCTTGTTTGATAAACATATGTAAAAAAATTAGTAACTAACTATTTCAATGTAATACGATACATTAGGGTTGTAAGATATATTCAGGATGCATACCTTCGCTTTGGGGTGCTCGAAGTGGGCTATCAGCCACAGCCACTCGTACTCCCTAAACCGGAATTCGCTAGGGGTAGAACCTCGGCCTAGCTCCTTGTACTGTGTGTAATGTGAAGAAAGCTCGTTCTTCCACTCTTTATACCTATATTAACACCAGGAAAAAAAAGTTAGAGATATTAAAACACTTGATAAACAAAAATCTAACTCGATATATACTCAAATAACTCGAAGCACATCACCTCATATGTAGTTGACGCTCTACCCACGTGTGAATAAGGCATTCATCCACGTCAAACCACACCTGCAATATGAATATATAAACGGTTTCCGTTATATATTTATTCGGACTTAATTAATAAATGTAATATTTACGTAATGAAAATACGATTTAACTCACACTCAGTGCATTATGCACTTGCATCTTCACGTAGATAGGCACAGATTCCCAATCTGGCCAAAGCATTGGGACCTTGTCCCGCACGATGGCCCCGGCCATGCTGACATATTTTCGCGTAGTGTCAAATACCTCGATCACATCGCCATCCTCATTGGCCCTAATGAGCGTTTTCCTTCCCCCGGTGGCCTGCTCAAGTCTCTTCCCGGTGCAGGTGCCTCTAGCCCCTTTCCGTTTTCCAGTGCCATTAACGAAATTGCCTAATAATACAATGTCAACAAATTGATATCATTAATTGAACCTATCATAAGTCTTAAGTAATAATTAAGTAATCAATCTTGTTAAATAAAATTTACCTGCATCGTCCGTTTGCTGGTTGGTGCACCTCACACTCTAAAGATACACGGGGTCGAACGGGATGAAGTTGTATGCTTCCTCCACGCTCAGGAACTCCGGCCGTCCTACAATATAAATAGGCATCCCCCTATCATCGAATTCAGGGATCACAGGAATCTCGTCGGGCAGGAAGAGACCGGACAGCGGAGATAGACGAGGCCTGGACGATGAGGCGCCAGCACCATCTGCCTCAGATGATTCCCATGAAACGGGAGTAGGCACCTGGCCAATAGGGGGCATTCGGATGGAGGGAATTTTTGATGCCCCCGTTGACTGTCGCTCGTCTGAGGGTCTGCTGACTGAGCGTCTGCTGACTGAGGCTCGAGGCTGGACTGGGGGTTGCACGGCTCTGCATCGTGCAACTTCCTCCTCTTCTCGCGCAGCTAGCAACATTTGTGTGCGAGCATTCATCATTGGCCCACTGCGCGTGTTGCTGACTGCGGCTGAGGAAGCTTGACTACTGCTCCCTCCACTATTTCTAGTCCCTCTCCGTTTGATGCCTCCAAGCCAATTTGCCGTAAAACCTCCTGGACATCCAACAATTAGTCCTGGATTCGGTTCTACAACAAATCAGAACCGGAACCGTTTGGAACCGGAACCGCTTGAACCCGGAACCGTTTTGAACTGGAACCGTTCAGTTTCAAACGGTTCCGGTTACAAACAGTTTCGGTTCCAAACGGTTCCGGTTCCACGCGGTTCCGGTTCCAACACCCTAAATTATACCTTAAATTAACAACTATATCACCTTAATCCAAATCACCTTACTTTGCCCAACACCCTAAATTACCTTAAATTACCTATATCAATGAATCCGAACCCTAAATTAATCCACCCATGCCAAATCCTCTTAAATTACCTAAATATTTTCCACATATATAGATCACCTTAAATTATCAAAACTTAATTATATACATGTATATACAACATATATACATACATCATTTCCGACTACAATTTCCACATATATATATACATCACATATACGTACATCATCTTAATTAAATTTTCCACATATATATATATACATCACATATATATACATCATCTTAATTTAATTTAATTTTCCACATATATATATATATACATCACATATTAATCCAAATCACCCTAATTAAATTTTCAAAATATTTTGCACATACGTACATACATCACATATATATATCCAAATCACCTTAAATTTTTCACATACGTACATACGTATATATATACATAAAAATAAATAAAAATTGAGAGAGAGAGAGAGGGAGAGAGAGAGAGGGAGAGAGAGTGAGCTTGCATGCACCTGCCATGGTGGAGCTCGAGTTGAATTTCCGGCGACGGAGGTGAGGGGAGGAGGTAGAGGAGGAGGGGAGGAGGAGAGGAGGAGGGGAGGAGAGTAAATTGAGATTTGAATTGGGGTTTTTTAGTGTGGAGAGAGGAGAAGGTAGAGGAGGTGAGGGGAGGGGAGAGGGGAGGAGAGGAAGAGAGATTTGAGGAGAGGGAGGCGAAACTGTTTGGGGAGGAGGAGAGGAGGAGTTTTAGGGTTTGAGATAGTGAAGAAATGAGCTCGAGCTCGAGCTGGGTTTTACATATTCAGTAACCATTGCCGGCGAGTTAGTTGTAACTCGTTGGCAATGTCATTACCCACGAGTTAAGTCGTGGGTAATGTCATTACCAACGAGTTGATAACTCGTTGGTAATGTCATTATTTCCTGAAGAATATCCGACCAATTTCCGACTACAATTTTCGACCATAATTTCCGACCAATTTCCGACTATATAATTTCCGACCATATATAATTTTCGACTACAATATCCGACTACAACTTCCGACTACGATTTCCGACTAGAATTTCTGACTATAATTTCTGACTATAATTTCCGACTACAATTTCCGACTACGATTTCCGACTATGATTTCCGACTACAATTTCCGCCTAGAATTTCCGATTAGAATTTCCGACTATAATTTCTGACTACAATTTCCGACTACGATTTCCGACTACGATTTCCGACTATAATTTCCGATTAGAATTTCTGACTAGAATTTCCGACTATAATGAAAATACGTACATCATTAACGTACTAAGGATGATAATCGTAATCATCTTCATCACTTGAGTCTAACTCGGTTTCATAGGTAACCTCTGGCAATATGTGCCGCTCCTCGTCATCTGAATCAGCGTCAACTTCATATGGATTAACATCGAGAAGTTTTGCTCCAGTAATTCGAACCACACTCCCAGATCTCACATTATTAAGGCGAATCGTAGATGATTCTGGAATGTCAAAAGCGTTCGGCTCTTGGTATGCAGTAACTTCCTCATCATCTGCGGTCTCACCAAGTGTGGCAGCACTGTATATGTTTCTATGAGCAACATGGTTAACCACCTTCCACGGGACTTTGTTCAAAAGATCGTCAAGGTAAAACACTTGTTTTACTGATGAGGCAAGAACGAAAGGGTCTTCTTCATACCAGCTAGTAGCAGTATTCACCGAAAATGTTCTGTACTGATCGGTCCTTGTGTTCTCCGGGCTAGTATCAAACCATCTACACTTGAACAAGTGCACTTTCATGTGGTTCCCATAAATTAGTTCAACAACTGAATGAAGGACACCGTAATAGTCAACGCCATCCTGCCCACCATGGACCATCACCCCACAATTCTGTGTTTTCAGTCGGTCGTCTCGATTTTCACATATAAATTTCACGCCATTGACCTGACACATCGAGTAAAATTTTGAAGCTATCGGTTTCATCGCCAGGACCCTCAATTCGTTTGACCACTCTGGGCAACCATTATTTGCTACATGGTTCATCTGAAAATGATAAGAAACCACACAAGAAATTATGAACATAGAAACCACAAAACCATGTACGTACACACATGCTATATAAGGATATATATACAAAATAGACATATACACATATACCCTTACTCATTGACCAAAGTAGTTTGCAAACGTCCTGTTGTGGTAATCAACATTTCCGGCAATAGCAGGGCAATGAAGATGATAGTTTTTCCAATATTGTACTTCTGGACAGTTAATCAGTATCGACCAGTGGGCAATGGCTACCTCATTTCCATCCAACTTGTACGACTTTGGCAAGCTTCCCTGTACTACCACGTCATTGGAGATGATAGAAAGGTTGAACTGGGGTTCATCTATCGGCATCTGTTGTTGGGGGTCCTCAAGCACTCCCAAATACACTTTGGTGTACGTTACACACTCGTGCGCAACATATGCTTCAGCGATACACCCTTCAGGTGCATATTTATTCTTCACATAGTCCTTGTAGGCTCCCAATTGTCTACAAGTTAACAAGTGCATGTTAACTTACTTAAAAAATAAGAATTTACATATAAAAACATAGGCAAACCAAATGTATGAATCATTTGTACCTTTCTATGGGATACATCCAAGTGTAGTGTATGGGACCAGTAAGCAACAATTGTTCGGGAAGATGGATCATCAGGTGAGGCATGATGTCGAAAAAATTTGGGAGAAATATCCTCTCAAGCTTGCACATGATAAAAATGATGTCATCTTGCATCTCCCTGAGATCTAATTTTTTAACTTCCCTGGTGCATAACTTCTGAAAGAATCTTGACAAGGCCACCAACGGCTCCACCACCTCTTTGGGCAGGTACCCTCGAATGAAAATAGGGAAAAGGCGTTGAAGCAGTACATGGCAGTCATGACTCTTTAATCCGTACATCTTATTGTCCCGGAAGTTAACACACCTGCTTATATTTCCTGCATAGCCATAAGAATACCTGCATATATATATATATAGCCATAGGCAACAATTATATTTCTCGTATATAACCATGTTCCCGTAAAAATTTAAGGCCAATTTCCTGCATAGCCATAAGAATATATACCTGACATTACTCAGCCACCCAAAAATTTCATGCTTATGCTTCGGCTTTACGGTGTATGGAGCTTGCGGCATTTTTCTCTTACCATCTCTTAACCACAAATGTTTCCGCAGTCCCATAGCTTTCAGATCAATGCGTGCCTTATGGATGTCTTTTGTTTTCCTCTCCAAGTTAAGAACTGTGCCCACCACACTTTCACACACATTCTTCTCTATGTGCATGACATCTAGGTAGTGTCTGATAGGCAACCTGGGCCAGTAGGGGAGTTCCCAGAATATGCTCTTGTGTGTCCAAAACTTATACCTTTCGGGCTTGTCTGGAATTGACGCCACTATCTCAGGATGATTGCTCAGCTGGCCAAAATCATATTCATTCAACACTTCCAAAATTTCTTCCCCTGTCCATCGCCTGGGTGCCACACATGTTTCCACAGTCCCATCAAACGCGTCTGGATCCTGCCTAAATGGGTGATCATATGGAAGCCAACAACGGTGACGTATCTGAACTATTTTACTGCAATGAGGACTGCAACAATCAACCGTCATGCACTCTGAACAAGCCCTGTAACCCCTGGTAACGTTGCCCGACAACATACCGCGGGCAGGAAAATCACTGATGGTGCCAACAAGCATGGCATGCATCTGGAACATCTCATTTTTGAACCTATTGTAAGTGGGGTGGCCACACTCACTCAAGTACTTAAGCTCCTCAATCAAAGGCCTCAAATACACATCGAGACACTTTCCTGGATAACCCGGGCCCGGAATTAACAGAGTGAGCATATTGTATTCCTTCTTCATGCACATCCATGGTGGAAGGTTGTACGGTACCAAAATAACTGGCCATATACTGTATTGAAGACTCATGTTGCCAAAAGGGTTGAATCCGACAGATGAGAGCCCTAGCCAAACATTTCGGACCTCTGCTGCAAAATGATCAAACTCCCTGACCATGTGCTTCCAAGCCTCTCCGTCGGAAGGGTGTATAATGGTGTCATCGTCAGGCAAATTCCTCTCAGCCCACCATCTCATAGCTTCAGCCGTGAAAGCACACATGAACAACCGCTCCAGCCTATTAATAAGCGGGAAATATCGAAGTATCTTCACAGCTTTCTTGTTGCCTGCAGGAGTCAACTTATACCTTTCTGTAAAACATATCGGGCAGGCTTCAAGGTCTTCAAGATCTTTTCCCCAGAAGAGAATACAATCATATTTGCATGCATGGATTTTGATGTAGGAAAGCCCAAGATCTTTCAGGATATGTCGCACCTTATGATGAGTGGTAGGAAGACGATGACCGGGTGGCAGTAGCGAAGTAGTCCACTTCAGCCAAGAATCAACAGCTTTGACAGACATTTTGTTCTCCATTTTGAGCTGCATCACTCCCATGACACTTTCAAGAACAGTCTTACTACAACCGTCATACAACGGAGTCTGTTGCAATGCAATCAGGTTGTTGTACTTGTCCATACCGCTTGTGTTGACATGAGCTCCAGGTAATGGCTCGACTGGCTCAATATGGGGGAAACCCTCAAGGACGGGAGGGATATTTGGTGCTTCATCAGCAAATACACCGCTCTCATGAGGAAACATATCTTTGATTAACATCGATGTTGGATCATAGGATGGACTGCCCCTCTCAGCAAAATGTCCATGATCATAGCGTGTACTGACCCTCTCACCAAATTGTCCATGATCATGCGGACCCGCTAACGATGTTTCACCGTGATAAATCCAACAAGTGTACTTATCCCAAAACCCGTATTTACTCAGGTGCTTCTGGACTTTATCAATGGGAAAACGAAATCGATCGCTGCGACACTTACATTCTTTACACGGGCAATAATGAAGTGTAGTGTCTCCACAATTAGCCTTCACAAAATTCACAAAACTCCTAATTCCCTGGTGATATCTCACATCCCATCTTTCGAGGCTCATCCAACTCTTGTCCATCCTGAAAATTTTAACAATATTACGTACTATATATATACACACACATTCACTACTAATTATAAAATAAATCATCATTAATTACATTCGAATTCATCCGATTAATTAACAAAAGTCGACCCATGCATGCATATAAATTTAAAATATATATATATACCAACAATTCACAATTACAAATTAACATGCCTGTATATATATATATATAGAGACATATTAACAATTAATATTCACAAAATCATTTTATATACAAGTACATATATATATACACAAATTAACATATTTTCATCGAAATAATCTCAAATCCACTCAAAATCAACAGTCAATCACTCGAAAGCAACAATATAGCCACTCTATTTGCGTATCAAACCAATAATCGACGCGATATCTCAACTCTAAATCAACACATGCATATATATATATATATATATCGATCTAATTAAATCGATCAACACACACATATATATACATACACATATACGTATATACGTACCTATATATATATATAGCTTCCCGAGTGATCGAGTTTTCGACGCCTTTTGACAATACCGAAGGATTTCAGAGCGTTTTCCTTCTTTCGATTTCACTGAATTTTTTTCTATCCAAATGAATGAGCTCCTGCCTCTGATATAAGAGGCATTGCCGGCGATTCATTAAATCGCCAGAAATGGAGTCATTGCCGGCGAAATTCCGGCGAAAAGTCGCCGGAAATGTGTCAAAACATTGCTGGCGACCTATTCCGTCACCGGCAATGATTGGGCAACCATTGCCGGCGATTTTCCAGCCGGAATTTCGCCGGCAATGGTTGCCCAATCATTGCCGACGACGGAGTAGGTCACCGGCAATGTTTTGACACATTACCGGCGACTTTCCGGACACATTACCGGCGACGGAGCAAGTCGCCGGCAATGATGATCATTACCGGCGACTTCCCCGGTCGTCGGCCTTGTATTTCATTATATCGCCGGTAATGAGTGAGAATGTGGTAGTGCACCGAGGGAAAAGCAAAAAAGAAATAGAATATAAGGTGTGGTTCTAGACTAATTTCATCATCAGTAATATGAAAGATTAGGCCTAGTTTCTATCAACTCCAAATATTTATGGATATATCACTGCCTAGTTTAAATTTGCCTCTTTAAAGAAGAATAAGAAGAATATTGTAGTGTGTTTTTCGTTGTATCTAACAAAACTTAATATATGCACTTTTATGCATTTTATCATTAAAAAAAAAGGGTGACATAATTCCCCCTAAACCCAAAACCCCAACCAAACTTTATGGCAAAAATGAGGATCAGCAAGCCAGCAACGGTGTCCGTACATGTTTCCCATGCTTTCCCTCCTTGCCAGAGAAGCACGCCTTCCGTTTGGCGGTGAAGTTCACTCTCCACCGACGGCGTTTCACCACCCCCTGCTCTGCTTCGGCGACCAAGAAAAAGGACAAGGAGAAGGTCATTGTGCTATCTGGGACCACCAGCACCGGGAAGAGTCGGCTGACTACGGAGCTCGCTAAGGTGCTTAACGGCGAGATTGTCAGCGCCGACTCTGTTCAGGTTTCTTACCAAAATTTGCAATACCCACTTCAAAGAGTTTGCCTTTTTCTCTGAATTGTTGTTCCTTGTTTTGGTGTTTAGAAAGTTCTGTAGTATTGGTGTTAAATTGGGCATTGTTCTATGGACACTCAAAATTTATGTTTTTACTTGCTTGAGTTACTGTACTTGGCTTGAGATTTGTACTTGTTGTTTTGATGCAATCGAGCTCAAATACCAACTACTTTGACTGGTTATAGAAGGGTTGAAGAAAATGGAAGAGCTCTAGTTGATTTAGAAATGAAGCCTGAGTATAACCGCAGATAAAGCTATAGAAGTGAAAGCACATTTAGACTAAAGAAACTAGACCTGGGACTTTGGAATCGGGAATCGTAAAACCGATTCGAATCGAATTGGAACCGGATGGTTTGGTTTGATTCTAAAATTTTAGAGCATATATTTTGTCAGGAACCGAACCGTATTCTGACAGTTCGATTCGGTTCCGGTTCCTCATTTTTATTTTACAAGAAACCGTCGAGAACCGTAGATAGTCTATATTTTAACTAAATATTATAATTATATGTCATTATATCATTACATATGAAATATTTGTTATTTTGTTTGTCACTCAAATCATCAAGTTGCTAATCATGGGTAATATATTGGGTATGTCATTTATTATTTTGTTTATGTCACTCAAATGACTTATTTGGTGATCATCAGATCATGAGTCAACCCTGTTTTATGAAGTTATATGATATTTTTATTTGATTATATCACTCAACACAGAAACTATGTAATATATTTGTATGTTAATATTAATAAGTTAATGTATTATGATGAGTATAAACTCATATATAGTAGAAATAACAATCACAGATTATCGTTTGGTTCCAAACTGAGGAACCGTGGAACCATGGAACCGAATCGGTTTCTAAACCGGTTCGGTTCCAATCAGTTTTTCCTTTTAAATATAAAGAACCGAACCGTATATATAAATCAAACGGTTCGGTTCCTGAAAATTATAAGTGGAACCAAACCGTTCCCAAGCCTAAAAGAAACTTTAAAATGATAGATGAGAGTTAAGATATGCAATCTGGCCATATGACGTTTCCTCTATTGAATTCATTTTGGTGATGCTTAGAACTGTTTCCAAAATGTGCAATTTTTCTTAATGTGAATGTCTTCTGTTGCATATATAAGTATATCGAGGGCTTGATATTAGTGGTGTAGTCAGAATTCTAGCTCAGCCGTGTCAATTTATTTAAACGATGTAACAGTCATACATGAGGAAAAAATTGAAAATTTATAGTCCAAACTTAGTATAGAAATATATTTTATTTTGATCGATGAATTTACCAAATAAAAAGATAATTTGAAACGATAAATTATGGTTACTAATCAAATAATAAATTGTTGTAAATTTAAAATGTCAATGAATGTTAATAATTCATTGATTTAATACATAGTAATCTCTTTTTCCATAAAAAGTTAACGAATATATTCGACTCACTAACACAAAATAGTTAAAACTTAAAACACACTCAAGGTTTTCTTTTCTTTTTATATATTCAGCAGTGTCAAAATAAGTTCTATTGTATTAAATTTCTAATAATTAAGTGAAATTATGTCATCGATTAACACTAATTCAAAACTTGAGTATATTGGATACGCCACTGATTGATATTGGATCGGCAAAGCCTTTACCAGAAGATAGAAAGGTATTTTCTTAATTGAACGTGACTGGGTATACTCATACCATTGAAGTTCAGTTTATGGTGATTTGTAGTATTTGACGTACATGGTATTTTTATGCTTAACCCTTGCGTTGGTGAAAGTTTAGTGTCGGAAGAAACTTGATTAATTTGTATTACATGTGACATGATTGGTTTGGATCAGATTGTTCCAAAGATCTGGTGAATTTGAGCGGTGGCAATTCATGGTATCTTTCCTAACGGTCAGCTTACAATCCAGACCTATCTTTATCTTCTTTTTTGTAACAGATACTTTGTATTTTGTACTAAAGACAGTTTCATTATAAGTTTATATATAGCTAGAAATCGTGAAAAAAACTTTTTCTGATTGCATATATTAACTGGTTCACATCCTTGTGATTTTTTCGTGATAAAAATGGACAAATATCTAAATTATTTTGGTATCATTGAACTTCTATAAGATGGGAGAAGAACACAATTTTGATTGGAAAGTGTCTTTGCAGGTAGATCTTAACTTGTTCGTTTCCAGTGACTGGGATTTGCAAACTTTGATTCATGCTGTTAGATAATCATTAGATTCTTGTTGTGTTTTGTTTGATTCTTTTTCTCTGTGTGTGCAGGAAATACCACATCATCTGATTGACATATTGCACCCATCTGATGGTATGTTTGTCTAATAAATTCAAAGGTTGTTAGAAATGAATCATAGTATGTAATCTTCTTTCATTTGGAGGCTTTAAAACTTGGGTCTAGCTGTTTGCTCCGATGATGAGTTTTATACTGCTAGGAGTTTAACTTGGATATTTTTCTTGTTCTCTCAATTCAACATATGTGTTATTGTTATATGTAAAGCCACTTTGCTGATGAGATTCTAGAAATCTCTACAAGAAAGAAGAAGATTTGAGAAGAAGAGGGAAAGAAGGAGAAGTCCACTATTGTGGGCTGTAGAGGCGGTGAGATGAGATCAATTAAGCAACATGCTTAATTGAGAAGTAGAATGACCAGAACCATCTAGAGATGGTTAAGTCGGTGGGAGAAGAAGCTTCAAGAATGAAGTTGAGTCGGTGATCTCCTCTATATATAGAGGAGCTTGCTTCCCCCGGGTATATCATAACAACATTCATCCAAACCAAGCCACTCAATTCCTCTTCCTTGTTATAGCTAGTTAACTCCTCTAGGAAACTCCTCTAGTGTTAAAGAGAGAGTTGTAGTATCAATTAGAGAGAGTTGTATCCTTTGTAATCCTTATTCTCCTAGTGAAATCTTCCTACTTGCCCGTGGTTTTTCCCCGATTTTTTTTTGGGTTTTCCACGTAAATTTTTGTGTCTCCTCTTTTACTTTTTTATTCCGTATCTCGAATGTGTACTAACTTCTTCGCGTAGTTCCTAACAGTTATTCTACAGATTATTCCGTCGGACAGTTTTTTGAGGATGGAAGGGAAGCTATAAAGCGTATTCTTGATAATGGCTGTGTTCCCGTAGTTGCCGGTGGCACCGGATTGTACTTGTGGTGGTAGGTGCCAGTATGCTCTTTATACATGCCAGTATGCTCTTTATACCTAGCGGATGCTTTGACGAAGCCGATCAATGCAGACAAGTTTATTTGGTGTCGATCCTCTATTGGCCTAGCAAAAACGTAAGCAGCATGGAAATGGCAAATGTAGGAAGGATGAAAGGATCCACAAAGTGACTTTAAGTGGGAGAATGTTATATGTGAAGCCACTTTGCTGATGAGATTCTAGAAATCTCTACAAGAAAGAAGAAGATTTGAGAAGAAGAGGGAAAGAAGGAGAAGTCCACTATTGTGGGCTGTAGAGGCGGTGAGATGAGATCAATTAAGCAACATGCTTAATTAAGAAGTGGAATGACCAGAACCATCTAGAGATGGTTAAGTCGGTGGGAGAAGAAGCTTCAAGAATGAAGTTGAGTCGGTGATCTCCTCTATATATAGAGGAGCTTGCTTCCCCCGGGTATATCATAACAACATTCATCCAAACCAAGCCACTCAATTCCTCTTCCTTGTTATAGCTAGTTAACTCCTCTAGGAAACTCCTCTAGTGTTAAAGAGAGAGTTGTAGTATCAATTAGAGAGAGTTGTATCCTTTGTAATCCTTATTCTCTTAGTGAAATCTTCCTACTTGCCCGTGGTTTTTCCCCGATTTTTTTGGGTTTTCCACGTAAATTTTTGTGTCTCCTCTTTTACATTTTCATTCCGTATCTCGATTGTGTACTAACTTCCTCGCGTAGCTCCTAACAGTGGTATCAGAGCCAGGTTGTGCGATCATATAGAGAGCTGGTTCTAGAGGAAAGTCATTCAGTTCGAGATGGCGACGAAGTTCGATATCGAGAAGTTTAATGGGACTAACTTCTCGTCATGGAAAATGAAGATGAGAGCACTATTGCGGAAGGACAACTGCTTAGCTGCAATTGGGACAAGGCCCGTAGACTTCACGGATGATGCAAAGTGGGATGAGATGGATGCCCTCGCCATGGCGGATCTTCACCTTGCATTAGCCGATGGGGTGTTATCAAGCGTGGAGGAGAAGAAGACGGCAAAGGAGATATGGGATACGCTTACAAAGCTGTACGAGGCAAAGTCGCTGCACAACAAGATTTTCTTAAAGAGAAGGCTTTACACTCTTCGTATGGCAGAATCTACATCAGTGACCGAGCACATCAACACTTTGAATACTCTATTTTCACAGCTCACAAACATGGGGCAGAAAATAGATTCAAGTGAACGGGCGGAGATTCTACTCCAGAGTTTACCTGACTCGTATGATCAACTCATCATCAATCTGACGAACAATATCTTCACGGACCACCTAGTCTTCGATGAAGTTGCAGCTGCTGTATTAGAATAAGAGAGCAGGCGCAGAAACAAGGAGGACAGGTTGGCAAGTTCGCAGCAAGCGGAAGCTTTGATGGTGAGAGGAAGATCAACGGAGCATGGCTCAAGTGGGAGCCAAGGTCACGGTAGATCGAAGTCAAGGCCGCAGAAGAATTTCAGGTGTTATCACTGTGGCAAGAAGGGACACGTCAAAAGAGACTGTCGACTTCTGAAGAAGAGCGGAAACCCTGAATCATCAAACGCTCAAGGGAACATGGTAAGTATCTCCGATGACGCTGAAATTTTATACAGCGAGGCAACAACTTTTGAAGGCAGGAGAAAATTTGCCGATGTCTGGATTATAGACTCGGGGGCAACATGGCACATGACTCCCCGGAGAGATTGGTTCCATCAATATGAATCTATCTCTGGTGGATCAGTGTACATGGGAGACGACCATGCCTTGGAGATTGTTGGGATAAGTACCGTCAAAATAAAAATGTTTGATGGTACAGTTCGTAGTATTCCGGAGGTACGGCACGTGAAAGGCCTGAAGAAAAATCTATTGTCCTGTGGACAATTAGATGGCAGCGGGTACAAGATGCATAGTCAAGATGGGATCATGAAGGCTACAAAAGGTGCACTTGTGGTTATGAAGGCGAAGAAGATCGGGGCAAATCTATGGATGCTTCAAGGAGAGACATATCAGGAAGCTAACGCATGTACTGCTGCAGCCAAAAATGGAGAAGAATCGACAATGATGTGGCATCTTAAACTTGGTCACATGTCAGAACGAGGTTTGAAGATTCTCTCTGATCGGAAGCTACTTCCAGGGCTCAAGCAGGTAAATTTACCTTTCTACGAGCATTGTGTTACAAGCAAGCAGAGTAGATTGAAGTTTGATAGGTCAGTCTCCAGAAGTAAATGCATCCTAGACTTGCTACATTTCGATGTGTGGGAGTCACCGGTTGTGTCCCTAGGAGGTGCAAAGTACTTTGTGTCCTTTATTGATGATTACTCCAGGAGATGCTGGGTGTACCCGATCAAGAATAAGTCCGATGTATTTTCGGTATTCAAGGCCTTCAAAGCAGAGGTGGAGCTTGAATCTGGAAAGAAGATCAAGTGCATGAGGACTGACAATGGGACAGAGTACATGGACGGCGAGTTTCTTGCACTTTGCAAGTAAGAAGGTATCAAGAGACAATTCACAACCACGTACACTCCTCAGAAAAATGGAGTTGCGGAGCGGATGAATAGAACTCTCGTAGAAAAGATGAGAGCCATGCTAAGGACTGCAGGATTACCCAACTCATTCTGGGCGGAAGCAGCCAAGGCCACTTGTCACGTGGTAAATCGGTCTCCATTAACGGCAATTGAACTTAAAACATCGATGGAGATGTGGACTGGTAAGCCCGCCAACTACTCTGATCTACATTCGTTTGGATGTCCTGCGTATGTAATGTACACCGTCCTAGAAAGGAAGAAGAAAAAGTTGGATCCTAAATCTCGGAGGTGTATATTCTTGAGGAATGCTGACGGAGTAAAGGCGTATCGCCTGTGGGATCCCACTGCCCGCAAGGTTATTGTCAGCAGGGAAGTGATCTTTAAAGAAGATCAACTACTACAAGGAGGTCGTGATGATAACAGTTCAAGTGAAAAGACTGTAGTCATACAAGTCGATAGTAAATCAGAGGAGGAGAATTCAAGTTCTTCTGAAGAAGTACCTGAGCACGAGGATCAAGAACCATTTGAGATGGAGAACCAAGAAGTTCGCAGGTCGACCTGTGCGAAGAAGCCACCAGCCTGGCAGTCGGAGTATGTTACAGAGAGTAATGTTGCATACTGTATTCTAACGGAGGATGGAGAGCCGTCAACTTTCCATGAAGCCACAAGCAGTTCAGATGCAGCTCTGTGGATGACAGCAATGCAAGAAGAAATTGAAGCTCTACATAAAAACAAGACATGGGATCTTGTTTCTCTACCACAAGGAAGGAGAGCCATTGGTAACAAATGGGTCTACAAGATCAAGCGAGATGGCAATGATCAAGTGGAGAGGTATCGCGCTAGACTAGTGGTGAAAGGGTTCACTCAGAAAGAAGGTGTTGACTTCAACGAAATATTCTCTCCTATTGTTCGACTCACAACTATTTGAGTAGTCTTGGTGATGTGTGCTACGTTCGACCTACATCTGGAGCAGTTAGATGTGAACACTGCATTTCTTCATGGAGAGCTTGAAGAAGAAATATATATGCTCCAACCAGAAGGTTTTGCTGAATCAGGCAAGGAGAACTTGGTTTGCAGGTTGAACAAATCTCTATACGGTCTCAAACAGGCGCCGAGATGTTGGTATAAGAGATTTGATTCCTTCATCATGAGCTTTGAGTACAACAGACTTTATGCAGATCCTTATGCCTACTACAAGAGATTTGGTAATGGTGACTTCATCATTCTGCTGTTGTACGTTGACGACATGTTGGTAGCAGGCCCCAACAATGATCGTATTAAAGACTTAAAGGCTCAATTGGCTAGGGAGTTTGAAATGAAGGACTTGGGACCAGCAAACAAGATTCTGGGGTTGCAAATTCACCGAACAGAGAAAGTAGGAAGGTTTGGCTGTCGCAGAAGAATTACTTGAAGAAAGTCTTAAGCCGCTTCAACATGCAAGACTGTAAGCCAATGTCTACCCCTCTTCCTACTAATTATAAGTTATCCTCAGGTATGTGTCCTAGCAATGAAGCGGAAAGGATGGAGATGTCTCGAGTGCCGTATGCATCAGCAGTGGGAAGCTTGATGTTCGCCATGATTTGTACACGACCGGACATTGCAAAAGCAGTGGGAGCAGTTAGTCGGTACATGGCAAATCCTGGTAAGGAGCACTGAAACACTGTAAAAAGGATCCTGCGATATGTCAAGGGTACCTTGGATGCTGCATTATGTTACGGAGGATCAGAGTTTACCATCAAAGGTTATGTTGACTCGGATTACGCAGGTGATCAAGAAAATAGTAAATCCACCACAGGGTATGTGTTCACTCTTGTTGGAGGTGCTGTAAGCTGGGTTTCAAAACTGCAGCCGCTCGTGACAACGTGTACGACAGAAACAGAATACGTCGTAGCTACACAAGCCAGCAAAGAGGCAATATGGTTACAAATATTGCTGGAGGAGTTCGAATGCAAACAAGAGAAGATTACTCTGTTTTGCGATAGTCAGAGCGCTTTGCACTTAGCAAAGAATCCAACATTTCATCCGAAAACCAAACACATACGAGTTCAATATCACTTTGTTCATGAGGTGGTGGAAGACGGATGTGTGGATATGCAGAAAATCCATACAAACGATAACCTAGCGGATGCTTTGACGAAGCCGATCAATGCAGACAAGTTTATTTGGTGTCGATCCTCTATTGGCCTAGCAAAAACGTAAGCAGCATGGAAATGGCAAATGTAGGAAGGATGAAAGGATCCACAAAGTGACTTTAAGTGGGAGAATGTTATATGTGAAGCCACTTTGCTGATGAGATTCTAGAAATCTCTACAAGAAAGAAGAAGATTTGAGAAGAAGAGGGAAAGAAGGAGAAGTCCACTATTGTGGGCTGTAGAGGCGGTGAGATGAGATCAATTAAGCAACATGCTTAATTAAGAAGTGGAATGACCAGAACCATCTAGAGATGGTTAAGTCGGTGGGAGAAGAAGCTTCAAGAATGAAGTTGAGTCGGTGATCTCCTCTATATATAGAGGAGCTTGCTTCCCCCGGGTATATCATAACAACATTCATCCAAACCAAGCCACTCAATTCCTCTTCCTTGTTATAGCTAGTTAACTCCTCTAGGAAACTCCTCTAGTGTTAAAGAGAGAGTTGTAGTATCAATTAGAGAGAGTTGTATCCTTTGTAATCCTTATTCTCCTAGTGAAATCTTCCTACTTGCCCGTGGTTTTTCCCCGATTTTTTTTTGGGTTTTCCACGTAAATTTTTGTGTCTCCTCTTTTACATTTTTATTCCGTATCTCGAATGTGTACTAACTTCTTCGCGTAGTTCCTAACAGTTATTCTACAGATTATTCCGTCGGACAGTTTTTTGAGGATGGAAGGGAAGCTATAAAGCGTATTCTTGATAATGGCTGTGTTCCCGTAGTTGCCGGTGGCACCGGATTGTACTTGTGGTGGTAGGTGCCAGTATGCTCTTTATACATGATTTCTAGTTTTCTACAAAATAAAAAAAGAGATCAAACTTTATACTTTATTCTTGCAAGGATGGACTGACAGGGTTAGCTACTGTAAATAATAAGCAAGTAATTGACAAATTGTATGCATCCCCACTTGAACAGAAGACAGAGAAATCACTATCTGTTTTTCTTCATGCTATTTGTAGCATGGGAGGAGATTACTGAATAGTTCTATAGTCAAAGCAACTTTGCCACCGTCATTCAGCCATCAGTTTTCTCTTTGTAATCATTATTAGTTGAATTTTTCATATTTTAAAGTTTGAATTTTGAGTCATAGAAATGTCCCTTGTCTCTTTCTGGTAAACAATTCTCTTCTGAAAAGACAACTCTGTTGGGATCATCAACTCAGTTTCTTAAGGTTGACTTCACATACACTAATTGAACTTTGAATTGATGTTGTTACTTAATCCGTGCTCTCTTTCTTCATTTTTCGTTGTATCAATAACATTGTTCCATTGTTATGATTACCACCAGACTAATCTATGGAAAACCAGATGTTCCTAAAGCCTCTAAAGAGATTGCATCTGAAGTGTACTCTGAAGTGGCAGATTTTCTAAGAAATGATCAATGGGACGCAGCTGTGCAGTTGGTGGTTGAAGCAGGTGACTTGAAAGCTCAACTTTTGGCTCCCAAAGATTGGTACCGATTAAGACGCGGCATTGAGATCATTAAGGTTAGTCCATGACTTTTCTGCTTATATTTGTGAATATTGGAATCTCAGCCAGCTTCATCCGAAACGCATGACTAGAAATTAGAACTCTGTATTCTTTATACGAAGAGACGCAAATCAATGTTTTACTCGATAACTTATCTGAATGTTGTCTAACTGGTTGCATTGTTAATTTATTCCACGAAATGACAGTCCACTGGATCACCTCCATCTGCATTTGAAGTACCATATGATTCTTTCCGCAAAGAATGTGAACCTAGTGTACTAGACACTCATGAAATCAGTTCCTCTATTGATGTTGTGGAGGAAGTTGAATCAGAGGAATTGGACTATGACTTCAGTTGCCTTTTCCTATCAAGCCGAAGGATCGATCTCTACAGAGCAATTGATTGCCGATGTGAAGATATAGTGTCAGGTAAGTCATATTATGGTACATTACTACAAGTTGACCATCCATCTTTGCGCTCCCAAATAAAATCAGACAAATGCACTTTTCTTACTTAAGCTTATCAATTAGCTTGCTACAGGAAGTGATGGTATCTTGTCCGTGGCCAGTTGTCTTCTTGATGAGGGTCTTCATCCAAATTCCAATTCGGCAAGCAGAGCAATTGGTTACAGACAAATATTACCCCGAATATCGATGATTCTTTGTACTTACATTACATGTTAAGTATTCAAACAATCATTAGTGGATTTTGTCTCATCAGAATCTCATGCATTTCATCGTATCATGTTATCATTGTTCAGAATAGGTAGTAACACTCAGATATGTTTCAGGCTATGGAGTATCTAATGATGTGTAGGGAGCAAGGAGCGAGTTCTTCACCAAGACAGTTCTACAAATTTTTGACTGAATTTCAGAAGGCATATAGGTAGAACATTATTGTTTTCAATTCCGTATTAGCAGTCATAAGCCAACTTTTTGGATTTCTTTTTGTTGTTAAAATGTTAATATTTCATATAAAAGCAACATCTGAATATACTCGAGAAAGAAAACTACCTGCAAAAGCATCCTCAGCAATAATATTTGTTGTATTCACCTTTGTATCAATTGTTTTACAATATCATGGTTTTTTTCCAAAATGAAGTTCATCATGGTTTGTATTCACTGTTCTGCAATGGTCTCCTGATCTCATACTATTCAATTGTTCTTGTTTTGGCTTGGCCACGAGATCCGAAGATACGATCCGAAAGAATCGGATCCATACAGTTCGGTTCCGGATCTTTAAAAAAATTTGTGTTTTTTATTTCGATTCCGGATCCGTCATGGTTTCATATTCTGATATTAAAAAATAGCTAGATTTGAAGAACCATATTATACCTTATAAGTCACATAACCTTCAAAGACTCAAATAAAGTAGCCCAACTTAAGCCAGCCTACCCACACGTTTTTTTATATTTTAGAAAATCCAAACACCTAAGCCAATTGGTTTCAAAAGGTTCCAACCATGATTTGTACAGAATCGAACCAAATGCACGCAAACGGTTCTGGATCTGAATCTTTAAATCTTTTATCAGATCCGATCCAAATTCAAACCTAAACTTTATTTGTGATGCATACTATGACAAAAGTGGAAATTTGGTTGTCCCTGAGACCCTGAAAATGAAGAAAGAATTGACAAGCCGCCGAGAAGAGTCTGAACTGAAGAGCTATCGGCCTATAAACAGGTAAACTTTACAAACCTTGGATAGTTTTAGTTATTTGCTGAGTTTTTTTATACAAAAGTGCTTATAGTCACGTGTACACATGATGGTGAAGGCATTTCATCAGAAGTGAAGATTCGGACATTCTAGAATGGATACAGAGAAAACAAGGCGCCGCGCCGGCGATGATGTGTCATCCCATTCAGGTTTGATATTGCCAAAGCATGTTGGAGTATGAATATTCTTGTTCGTACAGGCCAAAATCTAATCACACAAGTTTGTTTCTCTTTGTTTCTTTTGGAGAGGTTAGCTCTTAATGTGGAGTTCATTATGCAAGTCATTGCTGTCACTGATGTAATCTATGCAAGAGCTCAACAATGACATTATCTCTAGTCATTTTCAATATAACGACAACATACGCCGTAGCTCCGTCCCTGGTTGCTATACATGACAGAGCTCGCAGTTTTGGAACAGTGTTTTTCTAGAAGAACATGAACTTAGTTTCTTTCCGGATTGGAGATCGTTGTTTTGGAATCAACATTTTGATATTTTTTGTGAACAGTTGAAAACTAAAGGTAGCTTTACATGGTAAAAGGAGTTAATGCTTTTAGGCATTACAAGAATTGAACACAGTCAGGTCTTTAGTTCTACTTGAATAAGTTTTTTGCTGCAAACACTTGTCAAAAGAATTGAGAGGAAAATAAGATGATTTGGTGAATCAAAATTCACCTCACTTTTTTCCAAAACTAAAATTTACTTAACCAGACATATTTCAGTTGCGGAGATACTGGAAATTTAGGTGTGAGGTTTGATACTTTACTTTCTTCTTCACCTAACATATCTCTTTTAATCAAGTCATGATATTTCCTTTTTGTTTTTAGACTTCCTTGTGAGTGATGTGACCATGTGTATTCTACTCCAAGTTGCAGTAAACAGTTTTCAGTTCTAGTGAAGCCTGTTTCTTGATTTTGTTCTTTTCCATTTTCATCATGTATACTGTTTGTAATGCAGGCCAAGCATTGATTCTGGGTGAAGTCAAAACTAGATGGAAGGTGGTATATATACAAATGGAACCCAGTTGGATAGCAAGGTTGTGCATACATTTCAGAAGAGCTTTGTACAAGTACAAGACATTTTGGATCAGAACAGGTTGCTAATAAATGAGATTAACCAAAACCATGAGTCCAAACTCCATGATAACCTCAGCAGGGAGCGTGGCCCTAATTAGAGAGCTTAACAATAACATTGGAAGGGTGGTAGATCTCTATGCTGATCTCTCCAGCAATTTTTCGAGGTCAATGGAAGCTTCATCAGAAGTTGAATCTGCTGCGACTTTGAGATCAGATGGAAAATCCAGCGAGAAGAGAATTAGATCTGGGTAATTTCTCAAAAATTGAGTTTCGTGTTATAGTTATAGATTCTGCAGTCTTCAGTCACTGGATTAGAATTTTTTTTTTGTGAATTTGTGATACTGGAAGGAAATAACTTGATAAGATTGTACTGCTCTTTTGTATTGGAGGTGTTGTAAAACATTTAATCTCAGAAGTAAAGTACTTCCCTTAAGTCTTCACTTCAACACTGGATCTACTACATCTATGTATATTTGATATCTCATTGATTTCATGTTTATGCTTTGCTGTTTAGAATTTTGATTTTGTTTTTTGGATCCTATAAAAATCTTTCAGTATTTGCATATGTTCATTCATCCAATCTAGGGAGAAGAAGAATAGTAAAACAGAAAGGAAAAGAAAGTGATGGGGATATTGCCTTTTGATTTATTGAACCCCTTTTTCATGATGGAGTTTCATGTTAGGATGCACCTTTGGTGGAGATAATAACTGATCTACTCATGCTTGTTTACTCAAATGCTATAACTTGCAGTTCATAAATCGGATCATAGGTTGTATGTCTAGACTTTCAGCTGAAATCGGATTTGGTTTGGTCTTTCCATTTTAATTGTGTCCTTGAGGTATTCTTTTAGATATTTTCAGCTTTGGATATGAACTTTCAACAACCCACTCTTGTTTGTTCTTTTCCCATGGTTGTCAAAAGGCACTTATGTTGGTGTGCAATGGAAGAGATTAGTATATACTGTTTTGACAATCCAGATTTGGATTCAAAATATGTGGTTCAAGAGAAAATGGCACCAGCTTATAATCCTCCTTTGGTAAAATGATTCTTCTCTTGAATTCTGCTTAATTTTGAATGTCTCATGGTCATCTTCTTCTTGCAAGTCTTCATTTGGTACAGCTTTCCTAAGGAAGTCATGCCACAAAAGAAAGCTTTCTTATACCGTATAATTCCACATAAATGAATAGCAGTAGGACTGTGGTGGGATCATGTTCCTGGAAAGAGGGGAAGTTGGTCGTGATGATTTGAGCTCATCAATGGTCCAGCTATTCGCTTCCCGAAAGAAAGAAATAGAATGGTCCTTCCATTTTCTCTTTCTTTCACCGAATTTCAGTCCTGTGCAACAAATATTGACGACCTTTGCATGTGGGTAATGACCGATAATAACTCCTAGAAAATGATGAAGTCCGTGAAAAAAACCATAAGAGCCTGAATGACAGAATTTTGCATCGTTATAGACGTCGGATATCTTACCTGCAAGTGGCAAACGAATACCTACTATATGCACACAGACGTGGTTATCCAAGATTTAACGGTACAATTTTGATCAGAAAATGCATTTTAAGTTACTGAGTTCACCCATCTCTCTTTCAGAAAATTTAGCATTCACCTAGCTCATAAAGGTGAATCCCATCAAACACAAAGTTAAATTTGGACAGCAGGAGGTAAACGACACGTCGTTTTGCATCTCATGAACACGTGCGGACGGTTGAAAGACGTCTTGTTCGTCTCGTCACTCTCTCCCCGGAAAACTAAACTCATAGAAGAAATCTGCTCCCACCTCAACTCTGGCATCTCCATCCAAACCCTCAAATTTCGCGCCAAAAACACCACCGCCACCTTTTTCAACCCCACCGACCCAAAAATTCACTCCCTCCTCGATGCCGACCTCGTCGCCGACTTTACCCGTCGTGATCACTTCATGGGCCTCTACAATGTCCACTCCGCCAACTCCGCCACACTCTCGAACGCGTCACCATCGGCAGGTAGGGCCCACTTTATTTCATTCTGATTGATTTTTGATTCCATCTTCTTCAAATTGGTTTCTATTCATTCATATTTGTTATTATCGGTCGAACGAATGGAATTACGCAGACGCAGCTTGCCAAGGAGCTCGGCGTCGAATGGAAGAACTTCCATTACCCGGTGAGGAATCTCGAAAATGCCAGGCAGTCTGCATTGTTGAGGACTAAAGAAGCTGGAGCTGCTGCTGCTGGTGATGAGAGGAGTGGTAATCCGAGTGTGACTACTAATATGTTGTATTCGACACGCGAAGCAATTAGGGGCGCAGCAGAAGATCGAGGTGACGAAAGGACAGAAGAACACGGAGGGGTTTGCGAATGTGGAAGCAAGTGTTGCTGGGAATGTGCGTGTTAAGGACTATCTGCCGGCTATGAAAGCCGTGTGTGATAAGCTTGAAGAAGCCAATGGCAAGGTCTAGTAACTCAGAGTTTCTTGGTGGTTCTTGTGTATGTATCATTTTTTTATATTCTTCGCTGAATCTGTCTCGTATTAATTTGGTGTTATAGGTTCTTGTCATTTCGGTTATTAAGAAGGAACTTGGTTACAGTGGAAGTTCAGGGCATAGAGCTTGGAGAAATGTAATTATTAAGTTATGGCCTATACTTTCTCTTAGATTTCTGAATTATAGATTACGCTGATTGTTATTCATTGCATTGTTCCTGCCTATTTTGCTTTTCAGATTTGTCAGAGGTTGAAAGCTGCTCAACTTGTGGAGTTGTTTGACGCTAACGTGGATGGGAACGTTAAATTTATAATTGTTAAATACTGCTTCTTTGAACTCTGTGTTTTTTTCTTCTTCTATACATAGGTTTTTCATAGCATTCGGTTTACTTATAAAAGATTATATTCTCATGCATCCTGATTCATTATGATTTTACATGGGTTAAAACTAGATTACCATGCTCCATATTGTTTCTGTTTACAATACGAATGTTTAGTTGGTAGTTTCATAAATTATATTAGTAGACCTGTATTTAATCTTATGCTCTTATTACTGATTATTTTGTTCATTTGTAGTAAATCGTTAAGCTGAACCAATTCGAGGACAAAGCCAAATTAGCATTTATTCGCTACTAATCAATATCTCTTTTTCTCTTTGGACAGATTGAGAGTTGCATGCGTTTTGTGGGAAATTCTTCTCCAAAAAAAACTGAGCCAACAACTCTTGTACATATAGATGAGGATTTTGTTGAAGGACAACAAGTGAAATTTGGGAAGAAATGTAAAGTCACTGACCAGCTTGTAGAACTTCCAATCGACAATCAAATATATGAGATAATAGATGCTGCTGGATCAGAGGGCTTGACTAGGAACGAGGTGTGTGCAATATCTATTGACTAGTTATATATGCTATTGTTGTATTGTAGTTTTATGCATTATACAATCCGTCAGATCCTAAAAAATTTCTTTCAACTATAAGCTCTTAACAGGTTGTGTATTTTCTATAAACAGGTAATGAAGAGGCTCGGACTTGATAACAAGAAAAATTATACCCGTTTTGTTAGTATGTGCTCTAGATTTGAGATGAGTCTCCAACCAGAAACGCACAAAAAAGCGGTGGCATATCGATTTCGGACATCTGGGAAACAAAATCCTAAATCGACTAATGCATTTCTTGCAAAATTGAAAGATGTCAATGAAAGTAAAATTTCTTGTCTATATGGTGGGAGTGTAGATGCTCCGAGATCAGATCAAAATCAAACTGGATTAATGTCTCATTCGTCATCTCTGAAAAGTGATGCGGTTGGCCATGACAGTGTGAATAACAGAGAGATTACTATCGACCCTAGTGGATCTGTTGGGCATAGTGAGTTCCATAGGCCTGGAAATTCCAAAGAGTTGGTCCTTGCACCGAAAGGCACTACTGATTCTCAAGTTAGTTCCGTAAGCATTGGAATAGAAACAAATGGTGCCTTATCAGACACACCAGCTGTTTTGTCGAAGCCACTTGGTAATGGCTCAGATCCAAGGTATCCATGTCTATCTTTGACTGTGGAGAACACTCGAAGGGAAAAAAGAATTCTGGAAAGGCTAGAGGTTGTTATCATCATCCATTGCCTCGAGAACTTTTGTTGTCCTCTACTTACATATATATTGACTGTTAGAATTAATGCTTTTATTTCTCTTGTTCATGGCGAGAAGTTTATTTTAAGAGTTGAGCTGTATAGATGGCTTGTGAGCCTAGAGACGGACAAGTGCACATCAACTGACAGGAAGACTATTGACCGAATTTTACAAAAACTTCAGCAGCTAGGGCACTGCAAGTGTATAGATATTAGTGTCCCTATTATCACAAATTTGGGCCATACCCGAACTACTGTAGTGGTTCTGCACCCATCTATTCAGAGTTTAACGCCTGTTCTTGTTTCTGAAATTCATGATGCATGGAGGTCGTTTGAGATTCAAAGTCGTGGAAAATGCTCTTCTCGATGGCGGGAAAAGAACAGTGGATCAGTTCCTATACTAGAAGATGTTCAGAGAACTCAGGACCATGGTAAAGAGCGACAAACAGCCAGTGCAGAAGCCATGTGTGCAAATGGTTTTATTCTGGCAAAAATGGTTAGTGCAAAGCTGCTGCATAGTTTCCTGTGGGATTACCTGTATAATTCCTCTCACTTTAACGATACTTCGTCATCCAGTGAAGATGAGCCTCAAAGTAGTAGCAATGAAGGCTATTCCAGTTGAATTGTTTCTGCAAGTTGCAGGATCCACAGATAACTTTGAGGATCTCATTGAGAAGTGTAAGAAAGGTTTGTGTCTCTCTGACCTTTCTATAGACGAATACAAGTCTCTGATGGATACACTTGCAACTGGAAGGCTCTCGTTGGTGATTGACATTTTACGACGATTGAAGGTATGGTTGTTGGTCGCTTCAAAAATGGTGCCTCATTTTATTCATATATTTGGTTCAGCTTTGTGTTCTTTACATTTCGGAGGTCATGCAATACTGAGTGGTGAAGAATGCTTTACATCTTATCCATATCTGGTTAAGATTATAATTAAATATATTGCAGTCTGATTTAACTTGCCCTGAGAAAAGCTACCTCCCTTTATATCCTTACACTATCATTGATCCTTGCCTTATCAACAAAAGGTAGCAGTCACCCTGTAATCCTCCGTATCCATTAAACCCTGCTATTTGATTCATCACTTCTGCTATTATGTTTCTTTGTCTGTGTAGTCATCGTGATTGTAGTTTTGAGAGACTTTTGTGTCCGACATTTGGGTTCACGTTGCTACATTGGTTTGCTAATTGCTATGCTTCCACATTGTGGATTTATGTTATCGTGACTAATATTAAGTTCTTGATGTAGCTGATTCGGATGGTTTGTGATCACCACTCAGAAAATGGAGTCCAAGTGTCCGGAGCCATTAATTCTGCATATGCATTGGAGCTGAAGCCTTATGTAGAAGAACCTGTTTCCAAAGATGCTATATCTTTGAGTTTCGGATCTCTTGATCTTTGTCCACGAATTAGACATGATTTTTCGTTATCTAACAAAGAAGCTGTTGATGAGTATTGGCAAACTTTAGAGTACTGTTATGCTGCTGCTGACCCTAGAGCTGCTTTACTTGCTTTTCCTGGGTCTTGTGTACATGAGGTATGTACATGAATATTTTACTTTTATATTCTGCTCAAATTTAAATTTGCAGAGGATTTTATAAGCCTTTTTGTAGTCCTCCGAAATTCTATTTTCAGTATTATGCATGGTCTGCATTTTACAATTTTGTGTTCTGTTTTTCTCTTCCCTTGGTTTTTGTCTTTCTTTAATTATATATATGTATATTTAATATCTTGTATGAATTCTCCCTCTTAGGATTCTTGTAGACCCCAGGTGCTTTTGGCCAAAAATTGGTCATGTTTTTTTACTTACTTTATTTTAATTCCAAATTGGTGCGATTTGTAAATTACAATTCTATGGTATTTCCTTAAAAATGGAGTGGAGTTACTGCCAGGAAGTACTGGTTGATGGTTGTGCTGAAGAGTTATCCTTCTTTCTTTCCCTAGGTGTCCCATCACAGGTCATGGACTAAACTTGGAGTTATGTCACAGCGTGATGAGCTATTAAGAGTGTTGTGAAGGATGATCCAAGTGAAAAGCTTTCATTCAAAGAGTGTGGGAAAATTGCAAAGGATCTCAATTTAACCCTGGAGCAGGTAATATGGTGCTTAACTTCTCCATAGCAATAACAACTGGGGATGCAAAAAAGAACAGAAAATTATTCTAGTTTAAGTTATCTATTGTATCCATTAGTCCATTACAATAAAAAAGAGTTAATTCAGTTCTTTATATCTGTAGAGATTATCTAAGTTTTGCAGACATTGGTAACATATCCTCCGTTTATTTGAGTGGTGAATATCACCACAGATTCAGTGCTTCTTTTTTTCCCTAGATTTCACGGTTTCAGTGATTCTTCTGAACCCATAGAACAAAGACTTCATTAACATTCGACTGAAACCATCTGAACTATTATCATACTTCCATCTCACTATATAAATTTTTTTGTTTTTTGTTTTCTAGTTAAGGTACATGTCTTTGATGGTTTGTTTACTATCATTACATTAAATTGGTTGATTGGAAGTTCTTAAGGTTCCATTTATTCTTCCTATTGTGAAGTCTTAATGTGGTATTTTTATTTAGTTTATGTATATATATAAATGTTAAACACTAATTTAGATGTCCAAAGCCCTTTCTGTTTCCCTTGTATTAGATAAGATAGCCATGATTTTTTATTTTGGCCTCTTTTGTCTAGAATATAATTATCTATTATAGGAAGTTGAGATGGTTAATTAGATGTAGTGGTAATTTGTTTGGTGCTTGTAGACAATTTAGCCAAACCACATGTTGCCTGACGTTCAACATATGCTTTGTGTAACTATTGTTGTAATTATCATGAGCTCATGTAAACTATTTTTGTCAATTATCATTGAGCCTCATGTATATATTCCTGTTTTATGGCTGTATATAAATCGCTACTTTGTACAAAAGGTCTAAACACTTTGTACTAGACGTGTTCTGATTCTCTTTTATGCCTATTTATTCATGGAATACCACTTGTAGGTGCTTCGTGTGTACTACAATAAGCAGCGTCAGCATCTTGAGTGGTTGCAAAGTAATGGGAATGGAGTTCAATGTACAACAAAAAGACGGCGTAAATGGAAGAGATCTTCTGAATCTAGGTCAGTAGAAATTACTGATAATGATGAGGGCATTAGACAGGTCAATGAGCAGCCACATCTCACCGTATCTGATACCGTGGAACACATGGACGAACTAAATATCTTGGTCAATTCATACGTGCGTGATTCACATTTGCAAGTGCAAGCATTGGACAGTTGTCTAGATAGGGCATCTGCAGCGGCACGGGACGGCGAGGACGTCCGGGGGGGTGGCCCGCCTGGAGAGGACGTCCGGGGAGGAAGATCGGTGCAGCGGGAGGGAATGGGGGAGGCGACCGACGGTTGACCACGAGGACGTCCAGGCCGGCGTCCTCGTTTGAGGAAGAAGGAGAGGACGTTCCGCCTGGTGGGCCCCACGCACGTGGGTGACGCCAGGCTGACGTCTTTTTTTTTTTTTTTAACCTGGCGCGTGTATTACACGCGCCGGGTAAAAGGTAAAAAAAAAAATTACAAACCAATGGAATTGCGCCACGTGGCGCGTCCAGAACTGATCTGCTAGCAACGGCTAGCTTGATCTCATCCGTCCATTTTGAACGGATCTAAACTGATCCAACGGCCTGCATTTAAATGCAACGGCCAGATCAGAATATTTTGAATAAATTGCAAAAAAAACCCAAAAAAATTGTAATTAAATCCCCAAAAATTTGCAAATGAGCCCCTACATTTTTTCTATAAATACTACCTTAATTTCATTCATTTCTCACACCATTTCATTCACAACAAATTCATTCTCTCCCTCTCTCCATCTCTCCTCAAAATTCATTTTTTTTGTTGGAAATTATGGCTACAAATTGGCTTCTTTCGGAAGATGTACAATTAAGCATCTCTTATTGTCGTTTTAGCGTTGATTCCATCACCGGAAATCGACAAAAGGTGGAAAAATTGTGGGAAAAGGTTTATGCCGATTTTAAGGCGAATTGGGAGCTAGGTTATGGTGAATCGATGCCGGAAGCTAGGACCCAAAACGCATTATCCTCTCGTTTCGCAAAGTTGAAGCCAAATTTGAAACTTTGGGGAAGTGCTCTTTCTTTCGCACGAAGGAATGCATCTTCCGGCTCCAACATTCACGATGAGGTAATGTTTTTGATCTCCAATATTTATTTCATTTTTTACCATATTGTTTCAACTTATGTTCATGAAATACATGTTATTTATTTCACTTGCAATTTATGAATTACAAGTTATTTATTTCATGTTATTATTATTAATTTTTAGATGAGATGTGCTCAATCATTTTATGTGGCAAAAAAAAAGAAAGAGTTTAAAGACTTTGCTTGTTGGGAAGTAGTGAAGAATCATCCTTACTTCATCCATGTCGAGGCTAGTACACCTCCGGCTTCTTTATCATCTACTCCGTCTTATTCTTCACCACATCCCGCAAGCTCAATGCCTCCCACCGTCAACTTGGAGGAGGATGATGCATTTGCCACACCAATGAGTAACCAAGCTCCTTCTTCTCCGGAGCGTCCTATGGGAGTGAAAGCGGCAAAGGAAGCGAAAAAAAAAGGGAAAAAGGGTATGACGCAATCAAATGAAAGAGCCGAGGCTTTGAATAGGATTGCGGCAAATCAAGAATCTTATGGTCGCAATCAAGCGGAAAGTGATGCAATTGAGGTTTCCCTTATGCGAGAGCAAATCGCCCTTCAAAAGAAAGACATCCAATTAAGGGCTTTGGCAGAGGAAACTCGGATTATGTCAATGGATACCGAGAGCATGACTCCTAAATCCAAGAGGTATTTCACAAAGAGAAAAGCAGAAATCCTTTCTCAATTGGATGGGGTTGAAGAAGAAGGTAGCGAAGAAGGCTATTCCAATTGTTATCGCCCCCTTTTTCCAAGCACTTAAATTATGGTTTATGTAATTTAAATTATGTACTTTAAATTATGTACTAGGTAGTTTAATTTATGCACTTTAAATTATGTACTATGTAGTTTAATTCATGCACTTTAAATTATGTACTATGTAGTTTAATTTATGCACTTTAAATAAACATTGTAGTTTCCCTTTTACATAAACAAGGTTGCACTTTCTTTATTTTCACCAAGTTCCCACACATAACAAAATAAAGAAACACACATAATAGAAATACGTAATTGAAACTCACAACAATGCAATTAAAACAACATATTTTAGAGTTGTTCCCCGGTCTCAAGAAACCAGTTGTGCTTAACTAAGTCCTTCTGAAGCTCTCCATGGATGTAAGCAGATTGGAGATCAACAATACGGTCATTAAACCGTTGTTCATTTTGTCCATCTCTTCCAACCGGCTGGAAAGGAATTCGGTTCCCCCCTTCATCCACTGGCCCATCATAAGCTGTAAATGCGGTAGCTGGGTTTTGGAGATCTTCTTCGTCGTTCTCCTCAAACTCATCCTCCACGATCATGTTGTGCATTATGATGCACGCCAACATGATGCTTTTTAACGTCGAAAGGCGGTGACACCGAGCTGCATGACGAATTATCCCCCAACGAGCTTGTAAGATGCCAAAGCACCTCTCCACATCCTTGCGGTAGGACTCTTGCTTCCTCGCAAAAAGCTTTTGTGGAAGATCTTGAGGATTCGAAATCGTTTTGACAAACGAAGAGTACCTCGGATATATCCCGTCGGCAAGGTAATAAGCGTTACGGTATATCATACCGTTCACTTTATAAGTCACAGCCGGACTTCTTCCAGCAAGCACTGCATCGAAGACATCTGATTGGTAGAGCACGTTGATATCATTTTGAGCTCCTGGTACCCCGAAGAAACTGTGCCAGATCCATGTGTCATATGAGGCCACTGCCTCTAAGATGATAGTTGGACGACCCTTCCTCCCTGAGTACGCCCCGGACCAAGCGGTTGGGCAGTTCTTCCACTCCCAATGCATACAATCAATGCTTCCGATCATACCAGGAAATCCTCGATGTCTAACCCTGCTTAGAAGTCGAGTGATGTCTGTCTGATCTGGAGCACAGAGGTAACGGGTACCATAAAGCTCTACCACTTGGGTGCACCACTTCTTCATGCACTCCAGAGTTGTTGATTCCCCCATCCTTGTGATTTCGGCACACTGATCAGCAGCTGAGCCGTAGGCCAACATCCGGAGAGCACCGATCATCTTTTGTTGGGGAAGGAGTCCGACCATTCCAGTGGCGTCGGCTCTTTGATGCCAAAATGGGTCGTTGTTGCAGAGGTCCGTCATTACACGGTTGAATGTATTTCTGCTCATTCGGAACCGTCGACGAAAGTCATGGTCGGTGAAGACTGAGCGTTCGATGAAGTAATCTTCCATAAGATTTTGGCCCCTGGACTCCCTCATCCTTGGTTGATTTGGAAGGCGGCGTGGTGGTGGTTCATCATCAAAAGTTGCATCAACGGCCACCGCGTCGATGACGAATTGATTGGCAGTTTCTGCATTTCGCTGGCGTTGTTGTCGCCTCCGATTGAAAAAGGTACCGAAACCCATGGGATTCATCTTGATGAAAAGGAAAAAGGGAAGAAGTGTTTATGGTGGCTTAGATACGAGTAAACTACAAGTGATGCGTAGTTGGTGTGAGTCTACCGAACACACATAGCTCTTTCTTTTATAGCCATCATGAAAAATCAGATTTTTCAGATAACGACACGTGTCGACTGTCGATTGGTTGAAAATCTTACCGGATATCTCCATCAATAATTTTGCCGACACCGCCACGTAGACATGACACGTGTTTCATTCTCATTGGTTTGTAATCTTACCGAAAATCTTACCGGATATCTCCATTAATAATGTTGCCGACACCGCCACGTAGACATGACACGTGTCTCAAAATTACGGGTCGAAAATCTTATCGGAAATCCGCTACCAATTATACGATCCAGATTGACACGTGTCGGCATCTTATTGGGTGAAAGTATTATTTGAAGATAAATGTAAAATATTTTAAATATTAATGAATAGTAATAGGAAGTCCTATTTTAGAAACCGCTGCACGAAAAACAGGAATAGGAATTCCTATTTTGAGGAATTCCTCAAATAAGTGAGGAATTCCTCAAAATAGGAATTCCTCGCCCAAAACATGGGTGCACATGCTCATACTGAGCAAGAACCTGAACCAAATAAAGAGGAGCAGCACTATTCACTAATTACCAACGGTTACTTTTCCAAGTTGAAGCCAGTACGCCCTTCTAGAAGAAACAATTTGCATTCAGCACGTCAGCAAAGGTTTACATGGACAGAGGAGGCTGATAGGTAAGGGAAGTGTTACTTACACATGCACATACATAATAACACTGATGTTTTATTTTTCCTACTTCTATTTTGAAAAGACAAATGCTCTCTTTCCACTATCCATTAAAAACTCCTTATCTCTTTTTGAGAAGACATCAACTGCAATTTCACATTATATGTAATTAGTGTGGATAAGGGATTATAGGTATAAAGGGTTAATCAATAGCATATTTTGATATCTACTATCTAATGATATAGAGAGTGCTACGTGATAGGAGTGTTGTAATGTAAAATGTCTGACCATTCTAACAACTTGAGCTTTTGGACAGTAGCAAATAAACAAAACCAGGATCATTATTATGAAAAGGGTTCTGTTTCTTTGCTTATATGGTGCGTTTATCTACTTCCACTTTACTTAAGCTAGTACCTTTCAGGCAGTTGATTATCCAATATGCAAGACATCGTGCAATGCTTGGGGCAAAAATTCACCGGATAAATTGGGCTGCAGTCCCTGACCTCCCATCTCCTCCTATTACCTGCATGAAAAGAATGACATCACTGAAAAGTAACAAAAGATTCAGGTCAGCATTAATGAGGCTTTGTAACATGCTCAGTAAAAGGTATGCAAAGATCTTGGAAAAGACCCAGAACAGGTCACTGAACAAAGATGATTGCAGCTCTCTCTTGCAAGATTCAACAGGTCAAGTTAATGACAACGATCTTCCCAGTAATACTGATAATAATCCAGCGATGGGTTTTCAAGAAGAACGATGGGATAATTTTGATGACAATAATATTAAAAAGTCATTTGAGGAGGTACTCCACCACAAAAGGTTGGGCAGGTTTGATGCCTCCAAAAGAGTTGGATCTACCAATGAGGACTGATCAGATCGTAATACTAATGAATGTGTAAGTACTCAATTTCTAGATAACTTTCTGCATTTTCTTGTGAAGATTTCATATGGGGAACCCTTTTAAGCTTTTGTTGCGCAATGCACTATATGTTTGATTTGTGCAACCTTTGGATCTCTCTCTGCCTGTATCTGTCAATTATTTGTATTATTAGAAAGGTCATTTTTGCTGGTTTTGTATCCTCTGATTGATCTCTTCTCCTTTTGCCGAGTGTGTGCCAATATTGTTTTGTGCACTTAGTTTTGTCATTTGGAATAGGTCTGTTTACTGAAGTGCTATTTCCCTGTAGGATACCCAGGAATCTGAATCGATTGCATCAACTGCTCCGTATAAGGATGCTCAGAATCATTGTGGCAGAGAAAATATTTCAACACAAACATCTTCCTATAAACACCTCAATGAAAAATATTTTAAGCTTTTGCATGGAGTTGATGTTAATACACAAGTCCACAAATCATTAGCTGTTTCTAATGCTGTAGAGCTATTTAAGCTGGTCTTCTTGAGTACCTCAACAACATCAGAGTAGCCAAATCTCCTTGCAGGCATTCTACGGCGGTACTCAGAGTGTGATCTATTTGCAGCTTTCAACTATCTTAGAGATAAAAAGTTCATGGTAAACTTGGATTTTGTTGATTCACCTCCTCAGATTATCTTGTAATGCTAGGGCTGCATGCAGATCCTGTTTATTTCTCGTAATATCTAAATTTCTGTTGACATAGAAAATTCTCTTTTATGTTCCCATATTATTCATGTCTCAGATCCTTATGTGGAATAGTATTCATTTGGCAGGTTGGGGATAATGGCAATCAAAAATTTTCCCTCTCGCAACAGTTCTTGCATAATACTTCTGCATCACCATTTCCGACTAATTCTGGGAACAGAGCCACTGAATTTGCCCACTGGCTCCAAGAAAAAGATAAAGATCTTATGGAAGGAGGGATCGATCTCTCTGCAGATTTACAATGCGGGGATATATTCCATTTGTTTGCACTCATTTCCTCAGGCGAACTGTCAATTTCCCCATTCTTGCCAGATGAAGGTGTAGGAGAGGCTGAAGAATCGAGAACCTCAAAACGTAAAGCAGATATCAATGAATCGTTAGATGATGAAAAGACTAAAAAGCTGAAATCTTTTGCAGTGGCAGAAGGTGAAGTTATTTCCCGCAGAGAAAAAGGATTCCCTGGTATCAGGGTATCTGTAAGTCGTGCAGAATTCCCCACAACCAGTTCGATAGATTTGTTTAAGGAAGCTACTCCTGATGGTGAAAAACATTTTGGTAGAAATCATCAACTCGAAAGTACTTCTGATCAGAGTATCATATCTTATTCTGAGTGTATGAGAGAAATTGTTCCTGTATTAGAGATTAGTTGCAAGTCACCTTGGGAGGGTATGGTGGGCTATGCCGAACATTTGTTGCCATTATGCTCTGATCCAGATCAATCAATTTTTATTCAGCCTGAGAATTTCAGGGCTGTTTACACTGCTATACAAAAAGATGGAGACCAAGGTCTGAGTATTGAAGAAATTTCCCAAATAATGAACATCCCAGGTATTGATTCTGTCACTTCTCTGACCCTTTGTCTGCATGATGGTGTTATTTATGCATTCCTCTCATAATGATATCTTCTTGGTTTTTCTTATAGGAGAAAATATGACTGATCTGATCATTGATGTGCTTCAGACATTTGATAGAGTCTTGAAGGTTAGTTTTCTGATGACTTGGAATGTAATATTTTAACCAGACCTCAATCCTATATCTTCCTCATAGGAAAGGTGATAATGTGGTTCAACAGATGGCATTCAAAGCTGTTTGGTTGTGGAACAATGATGTTTACATTTTAACAGTTCCCTTCGCATATGGGCTTTAAGCTCGAGAAATTAACAGAATTTAACTCTCACATGTAAAGTTATGCCTTTTAGGGAATATTTACGGGCTTCTATACCCCTGAAATTTATAGGCTTCCATCCCCTCATTAAGTTTAGGTGTTTTTCTCTCAGCTTTTGTCCGAGTCTTCACTGGTAGTTTTACCGACTTTTACCAGTGTTATTGCTTTCTGTTTGCTTAATTTGTATCAGTTATCTTGCGTTATGCTTAAAAAAACCAAAGAGAGAAGGAAAGAGGGGCATTTAATATTGATCCTTTTGAGTTATATAAAGTTTAAACTAACAAACCTTATCATGGTGAAAGACCAACAGATCCTAATGTGATATCATCAGTGTGAAAGACCAACACTTCAACAGCTCAACCCTTTCTGATAGTGTTTAACAGTTTACCATGGCTGGGTCTAAACTATTTCTTCTTTATGTGTACAGGTCAATGCTTATGACTCTATACGCGTTTTGGACTCATTGTATCGTGGCAAGTATTATATGACCTCTGTGCCTGGATTTCATCGAAAACTTGAACCACCTTCCTTGAGAAAGGCAGTAGGAAGCAATGGCGGCCATTTAAAAAATTGTGATAATGGTGCTACCTCTGCTGCTATTTCAGAGAGGGTGATAAATGCTGATGTTCATAAATTGACAATTCTTAATTTGCCTGAAGAGGTTGATGAGCCGTCATATAATAAACAAATTTGCAGGGTTCCTAAAATTATGAGGAAGGCAAAAGAGGAGATTTTGAGAATGATTCTTCTGAATCCTCTTCTGGTAAACTATGCATGCCAATATTTCCGTGGATAAATGGTGATGGGACCACTAACAAGATTGTCTACAAGGGACTCACACGACGTGTTCTTGGCATTGTGATGCAAAATCCAGCTGTACTAGAGGTACACACATTTCTTGGATTTACTTAAATTCTATATTGCTGATATGCTTAGACTTGCAAATTGCTTTAGTTTTTGTACTCCACGAAGCGATGTAGTGACAAGTGAGCACTGGATATCGCAGCGAGCCAGCAAGGGTTCCCCTGGGACCTCGCTTCTTTTTTTCTCTTCTTTTCTTGTGTGCATCATATGTGTTTACATTTTACTTACAATATAAACACATGAAACAGTGATAAGGTTTTACTTGAGGATGCTATCCTCACTGGTATAATTGACATTAGTCTGCATAGTTCTTTACCTATGAGTTTCAGTGGTCTACTCGGTCAGCCACCAAAAGAGTTGTATCAGGACATTAGTCTGCATATTTGTTGCTCTCATCATACAATAGTAACAATACTGATATCACTACTCATATCAGCATTTGTAGCTGATGCATAAATATCCATTATTTTGGGAACTGCGTAGTATATACCTTGGCCATTCCAAGCTTCAACAAATATCTTTATCCAGAAAGTCGTTATGCATTGCTGTAGTATATTCTCACTTCTTCCTTTGTTTCTTGTGTCAGGATGAAATTGTCCCCCGGATGGATGTATTGAATCCCCAGGTATTCCAGCGCTTCTGCATGAACAAGTCTAATATTTCTGTGCGCTCTTTTAAGGTTGATCTAATGCCGAGTTTTAACTTCATTACAGAGCTGTAGAAAATTGCTGGAGCTGATGGTTTTGGATAACCACCTTCATGTGAGGAAGATGCTTCAAACTACGTGCACCGGCCCCCCACCAATCTTAGGTATACTCCTTGGGAGCAGCTTCAAGCCGTCGAAGCTAGTTTGCCGTGAGCATTACTTTGCAAATCCCACGAGTACATCCTTGTTGTAGATTATTGTCCGCGCCCAATTTCAACACCAGTTATATCGTTTGGGAATGTATAGGCTGTAGTTGATCACGACTCTAATTTAACAATCTCGTATAGCATTGCTAGGGCTACGAAGCTTGGAACAATTTTGGTTGCCCTTTTTTTACAATCTAGTGATCTACACCCTTGTTTTTTCTTACACGCGAATTGATAAAAAAGGGCGTGGATTGTAAAAAAAAGAGGTGCAAATTTGATCTCCTAAAAAGATTGCAACTTAATTTACGAGTACCTTGAATGTTAGGAAAAAAAAAATCAACTTTCATTAACATTTGGTATTATCAACTACTACAACCGTGTTGGTAAGAATCTTAGGCATGAAATTACTCATGTAGTTCAATATTTGGTGACGAGTGGAAGTGTTCTGACATGATCGTGTTGAACTTTTCAGTATCATGTAATCTCGATCTAAAATAAAAACAAATTTAGAACACTGTTGACTGTGCAATGATTTGTTATACAAAATTTTTAACGGTCTTGATTTCGACGATGCGTGGACTCTCGAAGCAAAAATCAAAACTCACACGTGTGAAACCTCCTCGACTCACGTGTACGGACCAGATTGCACCTCTCCTCTTTCCTCTGTTCTTCTTCATCCTCCTCAACCCGTCTTCTGTCTCTGAAACTGGAGTTGCTACTTGCACAATTTTAGAAACCCAGAAAAATCCGAGAATGAATTAGACACAGTGTACACAACACTACCAGCATAGAGAATTCGAATTTGAAGAACCACCATGGCCGAGAGCTGTTCGTCTCCATCTCAAAACCCCAATAGCAACAACAACAACAACATGAGCATCGTCGACCCAACTACAGCTCCGTCGGGCATGATCAACCAGAACCCATCAAACTCCGGCCAAAGCCCATTAATCCAATCCCCTCAAATCTCATCCCCGCCGCTCCCCCAGAACAACCAGCAACAACAGCTCATCTCCTCCGCCGTCGGATTGAACCAATCTCAGCCGTTGATTCAACAACAACAGCAGCAGCAACAAGCCCAGAATGCGAATGTGAACAACGCCATGGCGAATTTCCAGCTCCAACAGCAGCAGCAGAGCATGCAGAGATCTCCGTCGATGTCGAGGCTGAACCAAATTCAGCAGCAGCAGAACCTGAGCCAGAGCCAGCAGCAGCAGCAGCATTTCGGCATGATGAGGCAGCAACAGCAGCAGCAGCAGCAGCAGCAGCAAGGCGGATTGTACAACCAGGTCAATTTCGGAGGTTCCGGTTCAATTCAGACACAGCAGAACCCGGTTCAGCAGCAGCAGCAGCAGATTGGCGGTGGCAACTTGTCAAGAGCTGCTCTGCTGGGACAGAGTGGCCACTTGCCAATGTTGTCCGGCGCCGCAGCTGCTGCGCAGTTCAATTTGCAGCCGCAGATGTTGGCCTCAGTATGCCTCTAGTTCTTTGATTTTGATATGGCATTGCCGAGTAGAGTTGCATGAGTTGTTGTTTTGAGTAGTAATAGTAGAATGAACACTACTTGTACTACGACTTAGTTTCAGACTATGGTAATTCTATAGAATTTCACAGATAAACTTTGGTTTATGATTGATCTCATGACATTAAACTTTGATGCAGCCGAGACAGAAAGGCGGGTTGGTCCAGACTTCCCAATTCAATTCCCCTGCGCAGTCTTTACAAGGAACACAAGCAATGGGTATGGGAATGATGGGTAATATTAATTTGACCTCACAACTAAGAGCTAATGGGGCTGCCCTGGCTACTTATGCTCAACAGCAGAGGTTGAACCAGGGCCAACTGAGGCAACAATTATCCCAGCAAAATTCACTCACCTCTGCGCAGGTAATTTATGGCCTCACTGTAATCTTTATATAGCTGATGATTCCAGTTTTTAGTTCATTGTGTGATGCTGGATATAGACTTTTAACAGTTTCAATTTCTCCCGTTTGAGTTATACCATGTTGGTTTTGGACATTGCATGGCCTTGACCTTTTATTGTTTATGATTTTGGTTGCTGCTCACTTGCTCATAGCTGTAAATCTATAAGTGATATTTGTAGAAATAACTCACTTTTTTTATATCATAGCAGCCTTTTTTATATCATAGCAGAAATATGAAGATAGCCATTAAGAGATATTTGTAGAAATAACTCACTTTTTTGTATCATAGCAGCCTTGCTCGATGTTTAAGTGAACATCTTACCATTTATAATATCGTTGGTACTGCATTACCATTTTGTAAGAAAAATTATGGTGGTACTCCATTCAAGTCTTTGTTGTATACACTTTGGTGACGAGAGTTGAGACATTTAGTCTGACTTTATAAGTACATCTCCAGAGCTTGCCAAGAACATCTTCACTTGCATTTATGAACCCTCAACTATCTGGGTTGACTCAGAATGGACAGCCAGCAATGATGCAGAATTCTTTATCACAACAGTGGTTAAAGCAAATGCCAGCACATTCTGGCCCTGGCTCACCTCAATACCGTCTTCAACAACAAAGGCAGCAGGCTTTGATCCAGCAGCAAATGGCTTCATCAAATCAGTTGCATCAGAAGTCCATGACCATGACACAGCAACAGTTATCTCAGATTGTACAGCAGCAGCAACAACAACAATTAGGGCATCCACAACTGCAGCATCCTCAGCAGCAACAACAACAGCAGCAACTACAACAGCAACCACAACAACTACAGCAACTTCAAATACAGCAGCCTCTACAACAACATTCACATCAACAACAGGTCCTGCATCAGCAGCAGCAGAGTTCCCCAAGGATGCCTGTACCCGCAGGCCAGAAATCTCTGAGCTTAACAGGATCACAGCCTGATGCAACTGCATCTGGTGCAACTACACCAGGAGGGAGTTCAAGCCAAGGAACAGAAGCAACTAATCAACTTCTTGGGAAGAGAAAAATGCAAGATTTAGTGTCTCAGGTTTTTTTTCTGCTTGTTCTTTCTGATATTTTCTGGGTATTTTTTGTTGTTTTGTTTTAGTGATAATCTGTCACTGAGAACCACATTTTCTTCTAGGTTGATTCACAGGGTAGGGTGGATTCTGAAGTTGAAGATCTTCTTTTGGAGATTGCTGATGACTTCATTGATTCGGTGAGGCTTGTTAACATACGATGATGTATGTATGTATGTATTTATGTATGTATGTATTGACTGGCATTTAAATGAGGATTAATCTAACTTGCCTGCACATTTTTGTAGTCAGATCTGGACCAGTAATATGCTTCTCAATTTTTAAACTAATTAAGTAGTTTTCCTCGACTTAGATCCTGATCTAATTATGTTCTTATGTATACCTTTCTTCTCCACCCTTTTCTCTTTCTTTTTCAAATTCTGTATTTTCAAGTTTTCTTGTGACATGTCAGGCAAAGAAATTACATATTTCAAAGACATGTATGTACACTTAAACTTACCTCATACCTATTTGCAGGTGACTACCTTTGCATGCAGTTTGGCAAAGCATAGAAAATCATCAACTTTGGAGTCCAAGGATGTGTTGCTACATTTAGGTTTGTGCTGGACCATTGGTCCATTACTCATGGAGATATAAGTTGTTAATATATGGAAAATTTTATGTGTTTGCGATGCGAGTGTCTACTCCATAGAAACTTTTGGTATTAGAGAAAAATCTATACATGCTGAAATAGGATTCTAAGAGAGAAGTTAATGAGTATACATACTACGTAAATACGTATCAGTGACTTTTGTTGCTAAAATTGCTGAAAGATCCATAGTAATCTATTCAATGTTGTTGTCTTCTACAGGGTACAGATATTTGATTAGTTGTCTTTGTCTTGGGATTCTGGTTATGCTGTTTCTTCTTTGTGCTGATCTTCCCTTTTACTTTTCTTGATTTATAACTTTTTAAAACTACTTCTGTGTCTTCGTGTATTTTTTTACACTTCAAGACTCTACATACCATTATCTTCAGAAATGAATAATCCTCTATATTATTTGTCATGAGGCTGATGATGTTTTGACATTTGTGAAAAGAATTTTTAGGCTTATAGGACTAGTATGAGTATGTAGTTTTTGCAGATCTCCTACTACAATTATACCATATTACTTTAGAGTTTTAGACTACAAAATATTGGAAGAATAAAAATCTCACTTGCCTTCTTATCTGTCGGTATTATAATTGACGCACATTAGCCTTGCCTAATTTAATGCACTGAATTCTTTTTATTTTATTTTATTTTTTTGCAGAGAAAAATTGGCACTTGACAATACCTGGATTTTCGAGTGAAGAGAGGAAGTACCAAAACAAATCTGTAAGGATCCTCAACATACTGGGAAAGATACTATTATCATATAACATTTATGAGTGTATCTTTTCCAAAAGACTAGTCCAAGTAGAGCACATACTTATTAAGGTTATGCAATACATGGTTAGTTATGATTTGCACCTTTCCTATGCTCAATGCAAAATTAGACTGTACTAATCTTTAACATCATACCAGGCATATAACATCTTTCGTATGTGTGATGATGGGGGCAGATGTAGTTTTCAGAGTTCTTTGTTATTAATTAATCTTTCATTCAAAAGAAATATTTAACATATTACTTTTTTAACATGCAGGTGTCAAGTGATCTACATAAAAAACGTTTAGATATGGTTAGTTGAAATTTATGTATGTGCTTTCCTTTTAATTCACTTTCTTCTTTATGAAATTTAACATTTAGTCTACAACTAACCTTGTCAGATACGGACACTGATGGAATCATCGCACCTGGAAACAAATACCAATAATCCTAAAGAGGTGGTCAGAGGGTATGGCAGCCCCGTTAGTGCCAACCACTTGATAAGACCTTCCCTTAGTGCAGAACAGTTGGTTTCACAAGCAACTGGTTCACAGATGCTGCAGCAAATGACACAGTTGTAGTACATATCTATAATCAGTTCTCATTGGGGGTTTTGTGCTGATTTAAGTGCCTAGATATGTTTGGTAAGTATCATATTCTCTAGCTTATGTGCTTCTTTCATCCTCATTTGCTAGTTGTTTATCTGCTTCGCATTCACAACAATCTACAATAGATACAGCAGAATATATTGTTTTACGAGAATGGAGACCCACAATAGAAAATATGGCCATTCCATCCATTACCAACATGTTATCCTGAGGATTTTTTTTGTTTTGTTTTGTTTTTCTCGAGTTGACCCCAATACTCCCCCACTTAAGTTCAGGACGTAAAAGTAGTCGTCCAAAAGCAATGATAGTGTTGGATTGATGAGGCCAAAGTTTGTTAATCTTATAAAAGCTACTCTCTCTTTTTACACAGGTTGGTTAGCAAACAATAGGAGCAGCATTTAGATTGGTTATAAAAGCAAAAATCTGTAAATTACTTGTTAAAGTGATGCAAATTATTTGCCGGCCAATGGAGAGGAGCATAAGGCCGAAGGCTCAGCAGGCAGCGTAGTATAGTTTTTGTTGGGTTGGTGTTTAGGCTGTGTAATCTAATTAATTATTTGTAGACGTTTTTGAGTTTTCTTAATTTTTCAAGGTATTCACTTGGTTGCTATTTGTATGGTAAGTAACCAACAACTGGCCGGGCATGTATTGTGTACTAGTTCATTTGATTTGTTTTGGTGATTTTGTAGTTCATCTGATCCTCTCTTTTGTGATGAAAAGTTCCCCTTCACTCTACTTTGTCATCATTCTCAAAACTTTAACCACTACATTTAGTTCATTTAGTGTAGTGACCACCAAGAGTTGTACTCTCAAAAAGTTGGAACTACACAGGTGATATGCGAGGTTTGAGGCCAACGCGCACACACACTTCCCATCAGTATAATGCTTGGCCTTTGGGTGTGGGACTGTGGGTTACTTGAATTGTCACTATCCTATCACTCCTGTGAAGCATACACCATATACAGGTCTTTTTTGTCCCTTCATCTGAAGCATGTACTACAATCCAATGACGGATAACACTGATTAGAACCGCATTCCAAGGTCCCATTATTTACTTTTCAAATGACAAGATGAGAATTTTCATCCTGCCGAGAAAATGTCCACAAGTCTCTTAATTCACAGTCAATCAGAGTGAATGTTGGCATGTGACCCAGCAAGAAAAGATTAATTTGAATAGTGGTTTGCAGAAGAAGAAATTTCACTTAAGCTTACAGTCAAATCCAAGTAGTATGAGCAAAAGAAGAACAAGAAGAATCTTAACAAAGTCGAACCATTCAGTATGATTTCCATAACCATTTTGAAGAGTTCCACTATGATACATGCCTAGAAATGAGAGATAGATCTAAGCAATATCTTATTGATTTTGTAAGAGAAAATTGGACGGAAGCAGGAGGGGAGTATTTGGGTCCATGATATAATGCAATATCTTATTAATTAAGCTTCTTATTTTTTACAAATCACACTCTCTTTCAATTTTCATTAATTTGTATTGTCAATGGACATTAATTTGCAAAGGAATAGAGAGAAAGGAAGTGTTATTTCGAAAAGAAGAAAATGGAAGTGCAGTTTGTCGATCTCCTAAAATTATAACTTTTATCTACATATTATCAATTCATTTTAAGTTAAACAAGTTCTCCTAGACCACAATCAACCTAACCGTTGTGATGTACGTACGTAATAAATTTTTTTATATGGTTTCTCCCAGAAAACTCAAAGATTCATTCATTGATGATCACAAATTCACAATGATTATTTCGAGTGATTAAAGTAATGTCAGAGTTAAAAAAAAAAACTGTTTAGAGGGAAAAAAAAATAGAGGGGTGATGGAAGTGGTATAAATAGAATTAGTTGAGTGATCGATGGTTCCAAATAACTCTAGGCAGTGCCGGTCCTATATAGTGAAGGTATATTCGAGCATCTAAGCGTCATTGGGCGGGCTCTAAGAGTCGATTAAGTTGATCTCCAAAGTTACTCACATTCTACAGCCTTCTAAATCTTCATTTAGAACGGTGCTTGAGTCACTGAATTGTATATTATATGAATGTTCAATGACTAAATTAAGTTTTTGATAGTATGATTAAATACATATATATATATATATGTACATATATATATAATCTTCTATATATCATCACCTAATTTGTTAGTTGGCCGGAAACTTGGAATGCCTAAATCTTGATACAGGTATCTGCCAGCGTATGTATATTAATTCAGCATGCATTTGCTTTCGAATGATCAAATTGTCAAAGTAAACTTTTACTTAGATTTTCGTACGTACGTGGTCGACTCTAACCAAACTTGCGTGTGGATCGAGACGGACTAATTAACATGAAAAACTTCCATTATTAGCAATCTTAAGGGGAAAAAAAGAAGAAGACCTATTCCGTATTTAGAAAAGTCCAATGGCTGCAGCCGATCATCGATGACCAATATATATAATCCCCTCATGCCATATGTGCAGAGACTGCAGATCAAATAATCAAGCAGCTCGATCCTTGATCAATATATATGCATGATTCACTAACTTGTGCAACGATATTCGGTTTAATATGCATATGCTGGCTGATCGAGCTGCACATGCAGATTGAAATGCACCTGTGTCCTGCTGCTCAATTGAGGATCAGAGAACAATCTGTGTCGATCTGCTTGCTGATCGGAATGAAACTAGAAGCAATTTAAACAAGTACGTACGTTAGTCATATATATCAGCTGTTAGATACATCGATCGTTCGTGTTCATAATTAATGATGAATTCGGAAGCACGTACATCATGTAGGATGGAAATGATCTTCAGCTTCCATGCACGACCTATATATTAGTACGTTCCAAGGATGATCTCAAATCTCAATTAGCCACTAAAATTAATTAGAGAAACATCACTTGGTGTTGGTGGGTTATAATTAGGGCCGGGACCTGGCCAGCCTTGATATATTCATTATAGGTGCATGGGAAGTAATTCTTGGATGTATGTAGTCACTTTATTAGAATTTGACATGAATGATACATAACAAAACGAAATAGCTTAGCTAGACTTTGCACTTTAACATCTTGTTTGGTTGCATGTTAGTCCTCGCTCCCTACAACATGTGTTTCACGAATGATTTACAATATGCCTCCACGTATCTCTTTCTCTATCAATCTGTATATCACATATAATTTGCTTCACCAGCTCTTCGATCTTGCTCCCAATTTATACATTCATCCCAGCGCTATGTATGTTGACCTAGCTTGCCAGCTTAGTATACTTCCTAGCTAGCTAGATTACTATACATGAAACAGGAGATCGAGAGTTCTGCACTTCTGCTCCACACACCACACTGATCACAGCATGCAGCTAGCAGATCGATCTGTTCGCGTGTATCATATTTTGCTCCGCACACTTTGGAACATGTGTGATCACGTACTGGAGTTTTCGAGACTTTTGTTTTCTTTCTTTATATTCAACGTAACTTTCAAGGCTTGTGAGGCTCGTGGCCCTAATTTTTTATTTTATTTTTCTTCAAGGCTAGGTATGGCAGGTGGTGTATTACAATCGTTTATATATATATGTGGACAATATATATTGGTACTGTTATCATCTTTAGCTTTTTCAGGTAAATGAAAATGAATGTCGATGTTGATAACGTGATATATCAAATTTCATCATCATCATCGATCGTCATATAAACTACTGTGTAAGCAAAACATAATGTAGTAAATTAGTAAGTGTGTGTGCAAGCAATTCATCCGTGATATTATATATATTTGTAATTAATGTTGAATATTAATATATAGTAGAGCTAAAAGAGTTGGGCGGATATCTCTGTATGATTCACATGTACCGTACCTTAAACTGGTTCAGTGGCTCCTATTCTTTTGCTTATATTTCTTCAAGCCAAAAACCAGTGCATGATAGTGAGTCAGTAGGACCCTTCGTATACCATAGTGAGCTTCTCTCGTCTAGTTGTTGCAATATATATAAACAGTCTTCCTTTCTCTCTGTCTGACCAGAATTACTGAGTTAGAGCTAGAGAGAGAGTTCTGGGGGGTTCCTCTGTGCTCAGCAGAGAAATGGGGAGGAATCCATGCTGTGCAAAGGAAGGCCTAAACAGAGGAGCATGGACGGCTATGGAGGACAGAATTCTTACTGAATATATAACAACTCATGGTGAAGGCAAATGGAGAAACCTTCCCAAAAGAGCAGGTAATTTAAACATATTTGTGGCAAAACTCTTTCAATTTCCTCCGTCTGTTTATGAATGATATATAGCCATGCATATACTCGATCGGAAGTTTATTTTATTGTACGTACGTTGATCCTTAGTGGTTGCTTGCAGGGCTCAGGAGATGCGGGAAGAGTTGCAGACTGCGATGGCTGAACTATCTGAAACCTGACATCAAGAGAGGAAACATCACTCGGGATGAAGAAGACCTCATTCTTCGGCTTCATAAGCTCTTGGGGAACAGGTTAATTACTTTTATTAATATTTTGGCCTAAAAAATGATCTTAATATGTAATTCTATTCTCATACCGAATTTTCAATTAGTAATTCTACTCTTTTATTAATTTATTTATTAATTTATTGGTTTGCTTAATATAATAGGAGCAATGCTAGAGGACGTTAATAAAGTCATGATGTGTAGGCCTCAATCATATCACGACTAATTTTGTTTATATTTCAATCTTTATATTTAAATGCTACATCAAATTTGTAGAAAACCTATTCTATCCTAGCTTCTTGCAAATGTTTAGATTATATATTTGTCAGAGTTACAATATATCCAAAGAAACAAAAAATACCCGGTTAAATTCCCAATTCTAGCTCTGATTTGATATCTAGAACCCTAAGATTCATCTCTCTCTCTCTTGCTTAATCGACTATTCTCCTTCCATTTCCTCCTCACCCGACCCTACCACACATAATCAGAACGTTTGCTTATCTATCCTTTGTTCTTTCCACCCTTAATGTCTGTACATGGTCCCTCATTCAAAATTTGTTTATCCAAATAAATATATACAAATGTGTGGAAAGAAGTTCGATCACCAAATTTTCTTTTAGCATAAGACCCAGATCTATAATACTAGATTTTCATGTTTTGAAAGGAGATTTCAACATACAACTTTGTAATTAACTTATTTTCTGCAAATGAGGAAAACGTCATAGACTCATAGTTGAGGTTGTGCATATAGTACACCTATATATATATATATATGAATGGTTTTACGTACTGGAGGGTAGACAAATCTCCATAGTTATATAAAAAGCTGCTTTTCTGGGTTTTTGATGATCAATTAATTCAATTAAGATAATGATTGATGATGAGAAATTCAAATCTAACTTTACTATTATTGTAGTTAAATACTAAATCCTAAGTACTTCACTATTTTTGTGTGATATAATTCCCAATTATGTACGTTGATCAGATAAAGGTCTTTGATCAATAACATTCGATGAAGACGAGTCCATAGATATTATGATCATTTAAAAAAAAAATTGTTTACTGAGAGAATAAATATTAGCCGTAAGATTTGGATGGATATGATAGACTTTTTTAGAGAATGACCTAGTAATCAAATATTATGACTTGAAAATTAATTAATAATGTGTATATTACATGACATGCCACAAGTAATTGAGACTTATATGGCCTTATTGAGGCCTAAAATTATTTCTCAATATAATATAAGTCGATCAAAAATAGACCGATCGAAAGCCATAATCATAGTTGACAGTATGATGAAATACATGATCGTGAAATGTTGAGGACTTGTAAGTACGTTTCAATCACGTATCCAATCTTGTAGGTCTAATTTGGGAAGATGGTGCTAATTAAAAGATAAGATGTACATTGACGTACGTAGCTATTTTATTTTGATGTAATTTATACAATATAAATAGACTGTTTTTAGTTTAAGTATTTTCGAAATAGACTTGAACTATACGTTTTGTCCCTCAATGTCTCAATAGTACTGCAGGAACATTTCCAAAAGAAATTGTCTATATCCTAACGGTTAAGAGCGTATGATCACTCTGATCTAAATCTCACGATTAATATAATTATTTGCTGCAGATGGTCATTGATTGCTGGAAGGCTTCCAGGCCGAACAGACAATGAAATCAAGAATTACTGGAACACAAACATTGGGAAGAAAGCTCAAGATCAGCAGTCACCCACTAATTCTGAAGATGGAAATATTACAGTACTTCAAGAACCACCAAGTCATAAAACCAAAGAGAAGAACACCAAAGTGGTCCATACCAAGGCATCAAGGTGCACCACCAAAGTGTTCATACCCAATAATCACTACTCACAGATTAATGAAGAAGTGACTACTACTACTACTGGTGATCTAACTGGCCAACAAGCTGCTTCACCTTCTGTGAACCACGATAGCGACGTCCAAGACAAGAATGTCAACGATCCGGCCCTGATGATGATGATGATGGGAACTGGTACAGATGATAATCACCTGCCAACTGATGATGATGTGTCCCCACATCTCAATCTGGATGTTGAGAATTATGAAAACAGTAATTCTAGCGAGTTTATGTTAGATTTTAAGTTTGACGAGAGCTTTATTTTGGAGTTTCTCAACGTGGATTTCTCTCAGATATACAATAGTACTGGTGCTAATGGAGGAGATAGTACTAATGCTACCAGTTGTGGAGAAGATGGCTATCAAAAGCTGCATGGCCCAAATTTCCAGCCATCCATGGCTACTATTGGGGACTCCGAATTTGATTGGCTCATGTAATGTAGATCTGGAGCTAATACATGCATATAGTAAGGTATATGTAAGTAAATATATATCAGCAGCTAGCTAGCTAGAAATTATCTTACGTTAGTGTTTTCTGTATTTGTTACCTTATCCATTGAGAAATAATTCCATGTCGAACTTGAACATGAGGACATCTAGATTAGACTTCCACGTACATTAACTCAGATCAAGTACGTACGCAGATGCCTCTATGTACTGTACGTATTGTCTAAGAATACTCTATGTACTGTATTGTCTACATATAATCAAGACCTGTGAGTAGACCTATCAATAGAGCGGGTTTTGATCCGAACCCGCTCCAGACCCGTACATATTAAGTGCATGGATCTGGATCTAATTGTTAGATCAGTTGATTCGTTTGTGACCCGGACTCATTTATTTAATGGATTGGATTTAGATCACAAACAATTTAATCTGATCTGCCCGTTTATTTTTTTAACTTATTAAATATAATTTATTTTTATTTACATATATGAAATGTTTGTAGTCTAAAACCCTCTTTTTAAAAATAAAATATAAATATATTTAGCAAAGTTATATAAAAATATTAATCAATTAAATGATTGAAACCCCAAAATGATATTTGTTTCTTGGCAAGTTTCTCGATGTAAATTAAAGTTTTTTTTTGGTCATCTAGTTTGTTTTTAATGAAATATTTTGGTTATATAATGAAGTCATGTAATATATTGGTTATAATTAACATGTTGATAAAAGAAATAAATTTAGTAATTAGCATATTGATAAATAGGTCCGGATCTGCTATGCTGATCCGCTGGATCTGGATCCGGATTTGATTATTAAAGATCCACCGTATAAACGAGGCGGATCGGGTCTAAGTTTTTTCTCTCCTTAAACTGATCTGGATCTAAGTTGATCCGGTCTAGCTCCGCCCCATTGACAGACCTACCTGTGAGTCCTCTTTTTAACTTGTAAACTTGTTACAGAAAAAGTTTGTGAGAAATTCACTAATTGACTGTATGTTTTTTTAACAACATCGTTGACATGGAATATATATGTAGGAGGCATATATAAATATGGTATTGTGATTGGTGCATAAATATGCACCTCTATGCTATTTATTAATGTTCACATACTTATTCTTTTATTATTTATTCAGAAATATTAGTCTACTTTATTGGTTTATAGGTATTTTGAGTCAATAAAAGAGAAAAGAAGTAAAAAAAAGGATTTAAACTTAATTTGGGAAATCTGCATGTGCAGGTCAGACAACTTCAACAGTGAACTGAGAGCAGCTCAGGATGAACAAGAAAATTATCTTTACATGCGTGAAAAGCTCTAGTTGTCTAGTTTCCATACCTTCTTTTAGAATATAATTATCATGTGTCTAGAGAAAGTTATGGCCGATTTAGTCCATCAAGGTCAGTCTACTCAGAAATCTGACTTTGGTGAGAAAGTTATGTTTGAAGGCCCAAATCACACCAAGAAGCTCAAGGACGAATTCGTGCTTTAAAATTCAATTAATTACTGATGTGACTTATGGAAAAGAAGTCAAAAGCTAAAAATATTAAAGAAGTTTAATTTGTCAAAGAAGAGATCCCAAAACCTAAGTGAACAAGGAGATCGATGCCTAATCAAGACTCTATAAATACTCTTTTTAGGATTTTGGTGAAGCTTAATCAACTTTAGGGGAGAAGAATGATTTGAGAGGAGAGCAAGGAAGTCATAAGAAGAAGTTTCAAACGACGACTTCGACCCGTCGAACCTAGACGCCAAATTCTCTTCTTCTCAATATTTTATTTCTTTCTTTTCTTATGAATTTTTGTAGTCTAGCTTCCTTGCCTATGAGGGGCTACTTATTTAGTTAAGGGCTGATCTAAACTTTAGACATACTTACGATCTTGAACCCCTTTTAATTTTAATAACTATTGGATGAGTTTTACTTCATTGTTATATCATTGATGATTTCTATGTCATGTTTCTTTGAGTGCACGCTTAGATGTATGTTATAGTATCTATTATCTTAGATGTGTACATGACCATCATATCATTGCATGTTCTATAGAGATAAGCAAGCTCGTTGTGATAACTTGTGTGAAGTAATTCCTAGGTGATGAAAGAGCACTCATCATAGTATCTCTTGAAATCTTGTTGTTTCTTAGACACTACGGATCATAATGACTTAAGTTAGGTAGATTTGGACTCATCATAGTACCACGTCTCCTATTTAAGATCACGTTAAACCAAGTAATCAATCCGGAAAACATGCCAAGTAAGATAGTGTAATACGTATGATGTCTTAATCATAACTCATACATGAGAAACATTCATTCATTTTCATTGAAGTTAGCATTAGGGTAATCGTAGGTTGTCTAGGATTGAGAGAAGTTCCTAGTTTTTCTTTTTCATTGTTGGTTCACTTTTACTTTTCAGTATTTACTTTTCTGCATTTAGTTATAGTTCTCTGATTAAGTTTGGTAACCATTATTATCGAAACCCTCTGTATTTTTGCATGGTAGTCCACCACTGAGTCTAGTTGCATATGTATAAATTTCGTAGCATTTAGAGTAGTATATGTATAGTTCGTAATTACATTAGTGTCTAGTGGTCGAATCTGTCAACTTTTCTGACATTTGAGTTTAGATAGTGTTTAAGCATTTAGGTCTCAACAGTTCTCTACAGGAATGACCTCTAGTTCTATTGAAATACATTGGCATCTTTTAAACATACTTAAATAGTTAGTAGGGACTATATATCTTTGATAAGTAATTTTCTGCCTATCATGTTGCCATATTGCTACGAGACATAATTTACCAAATCTATCACTCAATGAAGTCAATATCAAAAGTCATATAACCATCTCTATAATACAAAATTTAAGACAAATATCTGAAAAAGGTGCACAAATAATACAGAAATTCGAGCTCAAAAGTCTTCTAGTTGTTTTGAACAAAAGTCGTTCTGCTAAACGAGTCTTTGATTCCACTATTGAGGTTTTTGAATGAACTAATATATGTACCCAAAGTCTAGGTAAGACAAAGAAATTGACTGTTACGTACTATACAGTAATTGAGTTTTAAGAACATTCACTTAAAGTGTCAAAGAGGTACACCGAAACAGCCAAGGAATTGAATGACAATATTGACACGTATGTCTTTCGACAAGACATGTGGTTGAATAAAAGGTGAACAACGATATGTTGATGATACTCCTAATACTTGGTTTACTATTATTAATTTAGTAATTTAATTATATTTATTATTTTATTAGATTTTCTGGAGAAATAAATAAAAATGAGATAAAAGAAGGATTTCTAGTACAATAAGAACAAAAGAATGAGTTATGTGAAAATAAAAAAGCGTTGACCAATAAGGATTGGAAGAAGTCTCAACCAAGGAGTATATAAACTCACTTTAGGGTTTTGAGAAAGGCTAATCAGCAATTTGGAGAGCGCACACTCAAGCAAGAGAGAGAGAGAGAGAGAGAGAGAGTCGCACAAAAGGGAACCAGCCGCCCTAGTTCGATGGGTCGAGAACAGTTTCTCAACTGGTCAAACCAACGACCAGTTTCTTCTTCTTCATCTTCCTTGTTTGTATCAACTCCATGTTTTATTTCAATTCTTTTACAATAACTCTTAGTAGTTAAATATCTTGTTAAGGAGTTGTTTGAAGCCTCGTACCTGAAGTTTTTTTAATGCATACACTTTAACCTATTTTGCATATTATTTTGAATGAGGTTTCTTTCTCTATGTGGTTCAATGATGAATTCTTGTATGTTTGCTTTGGTGGCCAACTTAGTATGCATGCTAGGATTCTATTATCATGAGATATAGGCGACTGAGGATAACTTTCTCCACTGGATTCTTTACAATGATACACCGGATAGATTATTTCGTCGGAAGATTGAAATCCTAGGTCTAGCAGGACATGCCTATAGTGTACTTGTGAACCCTTGTAACTTCTCAAACCTTTTCTAGATCTTAGTGTTTTCTTCTTTGTAAACCTCGAGGTCCATGACTATGTATTCATAGAGGGATAGATGTAGGGGATGTCGATGAAAAACCTGTATAGGCACAAGGATTAGGCAATGTTCAAAAGACGCTAGGCGGTATTAGACGGTGAAGTTATTGCCTAATTGCCTGGGTCTAGTTGCCTAGGCAAAGATTAATCGAATTTTATGCGGATTATTATTTTTAATTAATTATATAATTATTTAGTATATTATACGAATATATAATATAAATAATATAGAATTGAAGGTTGCTACTCACCTCTCTTTGTTGAGATTATAGTTGCTATTTAAATAATTGAAGCCTGCTAGATCAATCTAGGATATGGATTTTCTCCAGCTCAGCTCAACTCTGATTCTTTGATCCTTGTCAAAGGACTACAAGATCTCAAAAGTATCCCATATGACTTTCAGGATACTTGTTCATATGTGATTAAACTTCTGGCTCAATCTCCCATAGCTTCCTTTGAACACATCCAGAGGAAGCCAATGGAGTTATTCATTTACTAGCTAAATGGGCCCTCTAGAGTTTCGTTAATTCTATTGTATTCCATGTTGCCCCTTCCTTTATAGTTGAGGCTCTAATGACTGATTGTACTTGATCTATCTTAATAATAGAAATTGTCGACTTATCAAAAAAAAGAGGAGATTTACTATTTATCATTGTCTATCAATGATCTAGCTATAATGTCACGTATGTAGCACAATAAACAAAAGAAGAAGAAAATTGGTGTTGCCTCAAACAAAGATATTGGATCACAATCAAGGTTATTTTTAGATATCGGCAATTTCTCACAAGCCTATCGTTGCGATCTGAGGCCATCAATCGGGTAATTCTATCCAGCTCTTATGATGACTCTAGTTGTCTCTAACGGCCTGGTGGTGTCTTTCTCTACTTTCGTCTTCTCCGCCCTTTCTAAAGAAGGTGGCAGAGGAGAATCCATGTCGGTTGTTCAATGTAAGCGTTCGAAGTTTGGTGATGATGTATATTTAGATCTAACTGCTCTGAGTATGGAGGGAGTTGATGTTAGCATTACTCCAATGTCTGATATTATTCCTATGAGTTATGCGAGTAAGTTGGTTAGTCCATTGAAGAAGTTCTCGGAGTCTATGATGGATGAGTGAGATCTAACTATGGGCGATTGTATTTTCTCAAACAGTGCCCATGGCCTCGACCAAGGTTCATGATCACTTAGACTTTGAGTGAAAATGTGCGGTGATTGTGAAGCTTATGTGATGGCATAATTTTGTCAATAACTTTGACTTCATGCTTCAAGGTCTCAGGCGTAAGTGGCAAAATAAAGAAGGTTGGAGACTAATTGATCTTCCAAATGACTTTTTCATTGTGAAGTTCAATTTGGAGGAGGATATGCAACATGTTTTATGTAAAGGACCTTGTATTTTTGCAGGACAAACCCTAGTGGGCTCCTCATTTTGATCCTCGTGTGGACAAATTTGGAAAAATGGCTCTGTGGGTAAGGATTGTGGATCTTCCTATGAGGTTTTACACAAAATTTACAATGAGGATGGTTCACTCTATTTTGGGAGAGGTTGTAGGTGTGGACAAGGTCACTTTGGGCTAAGAACATAGCAAGTTTGCTCGAGTCTATGTTGAAGTTGATCTATACTCACCTCTGAAACCTTGTGTTAAAGTGGAGGGAAGTGTTTACAAAGTTATGTATGAGGGCATCTCTTTGATCTGTTTTGAATGTGGAAAATATGGTCATACTAAGGGTGCTTGTTCGTTGATTAATCAATCAGTTTGTGAGGAAAATGCTAATGAAAACATTGCTAAGAGTACTCCCATTTTTGGTGTGATTCCTACTACTGTGGGGAATAATGTTGTTAACAGCATGCAATAAGACAATGCTATCAAAACTTATGAAATTATGACAAATGCTCCTAAGGATGATGTTTTTGCGCATGGATGATGATGAACTACAAATCAAAAAGAAAAATGGAGGGAATGTTACTAGTAAATCCACTGGTTCCAAGAGCTTGAGGTTTGCAGTGTTATAAGTTGTAAGTGAAAAGCCACAAATTGTTGATAAGGAGATTGTGGGTAGTCAATCTAAAGTTGGACAGGAGGTGTCAAGGTTGCAGCAACTTTGGACTTCTTTTGAGAATAAGAAGAAGATCATTGTCCCAGCTAGAAAGCCAAAGTTGTCAGCTGGTAAGGTGGAGAGCTTTAATACAAATGCCAAAGCCGCTGGAAAGATGGTGAGTTTTGGATCAAATGTCAAGAACAAAGGAAATGCTAGCGTTAGGGCTCCTATGTTGGATGTTTCTAACAAGAGTAGGGCTACTAGTGGAAGTAAAGTTGCTAATCAGTATCAGAGGAAGTATGGTAATGCCAATTCTAATGCAAAGTTCAATGAGACTTCTATTATTAAGAAGCTTTCCTTTGATGATGTTGATTTTATAACTGGAGAAAAAGGTGATATCTTTGGCCATGTTCCCCTTCATGAGAGTGGCAAGTTGGGGGTATCCAAGGATTGCAACATGAAAGATTCTTAGAATTTTGTTAAAAAAGTTTTTGCTGATAATAGCAAATTGACTAGTATGGATAGCCAGGCTCCTCATCTTGAGGAGAGATTGGCTATTGTTTGACTTGTTTTAGGACTCAATCTGTCTCCTGCTTATATTATCTATGGATAGAATCCTATATTGGAATGCTAGTGGTGCAGGAAGTGACAAATTTAAGACTACTATTGCACATTTGGTTAAGTTAAATAAGGTGGATGTGTCAGCCATTAGTGAACCTAGAGTACCTTTTGATAGAGTGAAGGAGTTTCTGATGCAGCTTGGTTTCTCTGATTATATGATGGAGGAGGTAGCTGGTTTTTCTGGTGGTGTTTGGGTTTTGTGGAACTCTAATAAAGTTAAATTGAAGGTTCATGATTCTAATTTTCAGTATATTTCTCTCAAGGTTTATGTGAATAATGTGGTTCTAGCCCTTGTATTAGGTCCAGAGCCAACTTATGGCCTTAATTAAATAATCAGTGGAGTACTTGTGGCCTTCCTAGTGTAATAATTAGTGATGTTAATGAGGACAAGAATTGTGATCAATTTACTGGACGGTTTGGAGGATTAAAAGCTTGGGTTAATGACAGTACTCTGATTGACCTGGGCTTCAAAGGATCTAAGTAAACTTGGGCTAACAAAAGAGTCAAGGAAAGGCTTGACTCTTTTGTTAGCTTGGAGGTCTTGGAGGTCTCTTTTTCCTGAGGCTTTTATAAGACATCTTCCTAAAACAAGATATGACCATTGTCCAATACCTTTTCAGTTGACTTCAAATGTTTGAGTTCATAAGAGAGAAGCTTCTTTTAGACACCAAGTTATGTGATCATCCCATGACTAGTATGAGGAGTTTATTCAAAGTACTTGGCATGCTTCTTATGGTGTGTTGATGGAAAAGTTACATGGAATGGCTAATGCCTTAGCTAAATAGAATAAGGAGGTGTTTGGTCATCTGTTTTAAAAAAAAGAAAAGGTTTTGGCTAGAATTGGAGGAATTCAGAGATGTCTTGATAGCAATAACGTACAGTGTGTTCTTAACCAAGTTGGAAGCTAAGCTTATTCTTGAGTATGAAACCTTTCTAAATCAGGAAAACGTGTGTTGCAGGAAAAAATCAAGGGATAAATGGCTGGTTCATGGTGATAGAAATACTATATTTTTCCACTTGACTACTTTAGTGAGAAGAAAAAAGAATAAGGTGGAAGGTCTTTTTGATAGTCACAATAACTGGACCACTGACATGGAGGTGATAAAGGGTGTGGTAGTTGAGTTTTTTTAGAACTTGTTTGCTAAACCTGAGCATAAAGACACCAGATTTGTGATTCCCTGGTTATTCCCTACTATCAAGGAGCATGATCTAAATAGGCTGAGTTCTGATATTTCTGAGGCTGAGGAAAAAATGTTGTTTTTGGTCTTGGAGAGTTGAAGGCACTAAGCCATGATGGTTTCCATGCCCTTTTTTTTGTCTTTCAAAAACATTGGAATATCTATTGTCATGAAATTATGCAGACTGTGAGAGAGGTCTTTGATAGTTGTACTTTACCAGCTGGAATGAATCACACTATCATTTCTCTCATCCGTAAAGTGGAAGGACCTCAACATATGACTAATTTTAGACTCATAAGCTTGTGTGCTACTATGTACAAGATTATTTCCAAGGTTCTTGTGGCTGTAATTAGGCCTATCATGCGAACTTTGATTAGTCCTAATCAGGTTAGCTACATTCGAGGTATGCATATCACTGATAACATTCTTATTGCTCATGGATGATCCTATGGTAAGTTGAGTTCTTTGGCGTGGAAAGTGGATTTATTTAAACATATGATAGGCTTCGCTAGAGCTTTATTGAAAATGTGTTTTATGAAGCTCAATTCCCTTATAAATTGGTTAAGCTTATCATGTAATATATCACATCTACCAGCTTTCAGATTTCTCTTAATAATGAACTAACTAATTCCTTTGTGGCCAAGAGAGGCATCAGATAAGGAGACTAACTCTCTCCTTATATATTTGTGTTGTGTATGAAAAAACAGTCACATTTGATTCACTCTGCTATGGATGAGGGATACTGGAAACCTGTTAAGCCTTCCACTGATGGACCTGCAATTTCCCATTTATTTTTTGTTGATGACCTCATGTTGTTTGCTGAAGCTTTTGATCAGCAAGCTAGAGTTCTTAAGCGCTGCCTTGATAAGTTTTGTGATTTGTCTGGTCAGTCTGTCAGTTATGAAAAGTCCTCATTATTTGTGTCTTCTAATACTGGTAAAGAGTTGACTTCAACCATAAGTAGAATGCGTGGTTCTCCATTAACTGAGGACTTGGGAAAGTATTTAGGTATGCCCCTTATTTATGGTATACTAAATAAGAATACTTATGATAGAATTCTGGACAAGGTCCAGAAGAGGTTGGCTGGGTGGAAGTGTAGGAATATGAGCTTTGCTGGTAGGCTGGTGCTAATTCAATCTATTTATGTAGCCATCCCCATATATGTTATGAGTACAACTAAGTTGCATGTGGATCTGTCCAAGGTACAAGACTACTTCTAAAAGTTTCCTCTCCCTAAGGGCTACAAAACCCCTATAGGTTTGACCTCCATCTCGGCCTCCACAGTCGCCACCGTCGCCGGCGATTTCGTCGGAAAACCCACAAATTTTAAATTGTAGTAACTTCTTCATCCGGCAACCAAATTAAACGATCCACCTATCAAATCGAAGAGGAGCATGAGCCTAACAAGTTTCATGAAGACACTATGGCCAACTGTGGCCGGAATATGGTACCACAAAGGCCACAAGGTCACGGCCTGAAATGGTGAACAAGGGTAAGTCAATTCACCCGAGTTGACTCGGTCAACTCCCCAAAGTCCAAGTCTGACTTACCCAAAAAGGAAACTCACTATTTATACTTTTCATTTTTGGTAACTTACGTATTTATTTTACGACAAATTTTGATCGAACGTAACTTTTGCATCGTAACTCCGTTTTCAACGATTCTCGTGTCTACGAACTTATCTCGACAAATTCTTCTATTTCCACTTGAAGTCAACCAACTTCGACAAATCCAATAAAAATTCAACGGCTCAATTCAACACAAGCTTATTTGATAAAAACGATCAACGGTCGAAAACGGATCGAAACCAATCGGATAAACACGACTAAATCTAACGGCCGAAAATATTTATAACTTATTCCTCGATTAACGAAATAATTCTCTAGAAACTCCCACGAGCTCAAAATAACGTACACTACAACTCTCGTGAAGGAACTCATCACAAATTCTTGCCCGATAATTTAGTTGCTAACAATCCCACATGTATGATTAACTCACAAAGTCACGGCTCGACCAATAAGTACACATTCCACGGTTCAGGTCGTCACAATAAGTTTTTTTCATATACAAACAGTGTTTGAGTTTATCAATACGAACAGCGTTTTGTAGAGAGAAACTCTTCTCTTTAAACACAAACATATTACATTAAAACACAAGAAAATAAAGGCTTTGTGGCCTTAAGCTCCGATACCGTACAAAGATAGGCTACGAGTGACATGAGAAATAAAAAGGAAAAAATGGCGTCTATTCCCCCAAATCATCAAACGATTATAACTAGTCTTTGGGCACACGTATCAAATATGCATACATGGAGCTTAGATCACAAAAGACAAAAGAATAAGGATTTGAAGGGCAAAGGAAGCTAGTTCAGCAGCCCAAAAAGAGTGTTGGAAGCAAGTTGGCGCGTGATTCCCTTCCCCGGGTTGAATTCCTTGTCTTTCCTCTCTAGAACAACTGCGTTCATTGGACCTGTAGTCTCTATGCACAGAAAAACAGATCGATTGCTAGCGAAGAAGTCAGTACAAAGTCATCCCCGACGCTTAGACTTCATCACCCTGAAGATACTTAAGGTGATTTCGCCAAGGAATCATCTGGACATAGATATCACTATCTAGCCCAGATTTGGACATGGATATCACTATCTAAGGTCTATAGTGTGGGAGGATTATATCTGGAGGTTTCTTTTGAAGCGAGAGCCAGAGTAAATACAACGAAATAGAGTTCATCGACTAAGAAGTTTGTGAAGGGATACGTAGATGCAAAGAATGAGAATGAACTTTATAGGAAAGGTAAATATTGAACCGTTGCGTTCAATGAGAGCGGTAAAGATTCTCGGGATAAAATGCGGCCATTAATGAAGGACGCGTGTCTATAGGGGATTGAGCAACAGGGTGGTCTATATACCCCGAGATAAAAGTGCTATAATTAGAGATTTGTTAGGCAGTTAAATGGATGGAGATTTGACGGGTGGGACAACACGTTCGGGACTTCAAGTCTGAGATTAAAGGCCATTAAATTGAGCAACAACAGTAAGAGGGTAGGTAATTTCCTTAGCGGGCCAGTTATTGTTGGATTATTTTTTGCAGGTCTATATCTGAGGCCCAGTAAGGAATTCAGAATCTAAGTGGATCATAATAGTACTAAGATAATTAAATTTTTGTTTTGGGTTCATAACATACAAAATTTAGGCTTAATACTAGAGGCCCAAAAGACTATAACAAAAGAGCTTTTTTCTTCAATCCCACTTTAAAGAACTCAAAGTCTATCCAAATAAGGCTGTATGAGTCCAGGAGCTCTGAAGCATCATCCTCGGATTCGGCAAGTTGGTTCGCGCGATAAGAGCTTTCTTCCAGGTGTTGTTGAGTGGTAGCATGGATAAAACTAGCATCAGCCTACATGAGTTCCACTTCAGTCTGAAGGAGTGCTAGTTCAATTTCATTGAAGGCTAAAATTTCTCTTCTGATTGAAGCACTCTTCAAGAATTCCTGCACTCGGCCCCGATCTTGCTGTAATTGATTAGCCATCTCAGCTATCATCTCCCGTTTGCGGTCCACTTTATGCTTCAAGTCATCTTGGTGGCTATATAATTTGTGGAGCTCGCGAAGATCTTGCTCGAATTCAGAGATGGTATCGAGGAGCTCGCCAGGGGCAGTTCTGCTCAAGTCTCTAACTTTATCCAGAGAGCTGTTGATGCTCTCAAACGAGTCCAATTTGGCTAGAGAGAGTTCTTTGAGAGCGGCTTGAGAAAGAGCAATGTCAGCCGGAATGAGATTCAACACATAGAGTTTGGCAGAAAGTTCTTCCAAACTCAGAGCTTGGTCTCGAAGAGCGGCTACTCGGCTGGCGGGGCATGAAGATGACGAGGCCCACGGAGACGCATCTTGGTTGCTAGGGATTTCTTTAACAATGGCGATGGGAGTTGAACATTATGGTAAAGCAGTCTGAACACCAAAAGTGGTAGAAGAAGTCTGAGGCCAAGAGTTATGTTAGAAATACTTGATTCAGAATAAAGGGTGATGCAACTTGTAAAAAGAAGAAGAGGTTGGTATAGTAAGCATACCCTAGGCTCGCCAAGCATATGTAGTTCAGGTGAGTGCAGAATATCAAGTACTTTTTGCTCCAGAGAGGTGTTAGGCTCGCTTAAAAATTCTGGATGAGAGATAAATACTACGCGCCTTTTCAACATGGCTTGTTATTCTCCAGAGTATAATGCAGGGAATGATAAGAGAAGGAAGCGGCACCACATTTATTTGTGGCATCTTGCTCCTCAGACTCGTTAGCAAAATCCAGGAAATACTGGCATTGGGGCAGTTTAGCATCCGGAGTAGGTTTAGAGATGAGCGAGTTAGAAGTTTTCAACGGAATATCAGGAGTGTTCTCGGTAATAACAACTTCAGTATCGAGGGCGCTGCTCTCTTTAGTAGCGGTGAGCATACCCTAAAGGCAGTGAACGTTTAACAAGTGTAACAGTGTAACTAAATGTTGCCAAGGATGTTAAAGGATTGAGCTATCTTACTTTGAGAGAAGGTTTCAACCAGCTCATGTGGTTGTTCGGCAGAAACGTCATCAGTCTGTGGGGACGAAACGACCGCGATAGATTAAGTCTCTGGCGAGGGCGAGAGAGTTATTGTTGCCACAAATAGGGTAGGCTCGGTTGTGGTTTGGCGAGGAACTTCGTTTCGCACTACTTGTTCCTCCAAGTCATCCTCGATAGTGACCTCACGACGGTGATGCTTGCGTTTGTTAGAACCATCGACTGTCGAGCCAGTTCGAGTCCGCTTGTGAGACCACTAGAATAGAGCAGGATAGTTATATTATTTGAAGACTTAAAATGGTGAGGCACTTGGAGAATGGAATACTTACAGTTCGTGGGAGCTCTTATTGTTCTTCTTCCATCCTCTGGCGAGGCTCCTCATCGACGGCTGCATCTTGGGCTCCAAGTTCTTCAGAGTACTGTTTAGGTCCAGTAAAGGGAAAATGAATTAAATTAATGTAAAAATATCGCCAGCATCTGTGGCAAAATTTTAGCAAAGGAAAATAAGTAAGTATAGCTACGTACCACTGGCCAAGGGGTGTCGTCTGTGTTCTCATGGACCATATTTAGCAGTTGCTGGTCAGAGTCATCCGTAAATTGCTTTGTAAATTTACGGAAGATGGCGGCAAATAGGGCTAGTGGTGGCTTGCATCTGATCCCGTCCCAGAAATGGGCTTTCCAAGCAAGATAGTTGTTAATCACGTAAAGGGATGGTGCAATAGGATGCTCGAAATCTTGTTCAGGAAGCATGACCACAGGGAAGCCGTAGTGACCATCAATCAAGTAAGTAGGATCTGGACAAGAGGTGGCTCGTCAGATGTTGTAGCAGTTCACTGAGCACAATAGAGGCATAGGGGCACGTTGGGATAACCCAAGTTGCCTGGAAAAGTGGTTCGGGGCGTATAGTTCATGCCCAGGCGTAGAAGGATTAGGAACCAGTAGGTCGCCACAGGTGTTGCTTTGGGGGAAAATGACTCTCGCCTGGTTATCTTATTCTGGTGAGGGAAGGAAACCAGTGTCAAGGTCTTGAGGGAAGTTGCATCTCAAAATGGTATCAACTGCAGCCTCAAGAAACTCCGAATGCGAGCAAAAGGCAATGAAGCATATTTGGTAAGTCCATCCGTCAAAGGAGTTAATGCTCGCCAGAGTCTTTCCCATAATTACGTTTCTCTCGAATGGTAGGATTCAGGATGACAGAAAATGGGGAAGTACATTGGAAGCCATAGCTCTACCATCCAGAGTGGTCCTGGATGGTTGAGGTTGAGTCGTAAGAGCACAATCTACCTTAGGCTGCGATAGATGCTGGCGAGGATAGACTATGCAAGACCCAATTTTTTTCCCTTGAAAAGACGTTCAACGAGGTTGGTCCAACACTTATTTACCTTCTGGGAAGAAGGGTAGAAAATATATTTGGATAACCAGAATTCAAGGAAAGTTATCCTTCCTTGATCGGTCTGGTTGTTGATGAAGCTATTGGTCCAGGCGGAATATGAAGCAGGGCGATAAGAATTAGCATGAATGGTACATTCGAAGTGATCGCCTTGTTTCCAGATGGGGTTGGCGATGGGAACTCCAAATATAACGTAAAGGTCTAGGAGAGTGATACTTACATTTCTACAAGGTAGGCGGAATAAGTTGCAGACCTAGTCTCAAAAACACATGGCAGTGGAGAAAAGAGAGTGATTTCCACCACTGGGGAGTGTGAAGCAGAGGTCAAGAAGTTGATCAATGCCAGCCGCTTTCCATTGAATTAAGTCCAATTCCAGGCGGTTAGCATACCAAGCATGGTTCTTCTCGTTGGTGTTGGGCCATTTGCCAATTGAACAAAATGCATCCTTCTTCGTCCATCCCGTGAGGTTAACTTTCGGGTTATCTTGGAAAATTAGTGCTGAGTGGCAATCAGGATAACGGAGCACGAGGAAGAGCCTTGGATTGATTGGTGTTTTGAGGAAGGGTCCTAGGCGCCTGATGCCTTTGGAAGTGACTCTAAGAGTGAGAGTAGCACCCGGTTGTCTGCGAGCCGTAACGGCACAAATATCAGTGGCAAGGCAGTTTGCCTCAGTTTGGGTGACCTTTGGGAATCTTTCTTTGTGAGGCGGCATGGTGAATAGTCAAAAATTGAAAGCGGCAGAGAGACTGAAAGGTTGTCTTTTGGAGGAAGCTTAAAGTTTGAATGAAAGGAAGAGTTTGTGTTGGAAGTGAGCACTAACGCGAACGTGCACTTTTTATGTGATCTCAACTAAAGTGGCACAGCTTTTCAGGTTAGAAGAGAGGCGCTTGTGTAGAAAGTTACCATTTGGTATTATCGACATGTCGTTTGGTAAAACAAACCTTTTCGTTTGCATTGAATTTAATCTCAAGGTTTGAGGGGCAATGTTTGGGCCCGAAATAAAATATTTCTATTTGGGCTTTGAGGGCTGGATCAGGCGAGCTGCCCGAGTGGAGTATACGAGTCCGAGTTGGAATGGGCTTGAAGGAAGTGATATTAAATGCTGATCCATGCGGCTTGTTTTTATCTAACATTTTCTATAGTGGTTAGGACTCTGTTATGAGAATATTTATAAGTATTGGATGAGCTCTATTGAGTACGTAGAGTTGTGTTGTGAATCTAATTACCAATACTAAAGAGTTCCAAGTGATCGAAGTGGAATACGGCTACAATCTTCTATATAAAGAGTTGAAGAGCGATTTGGAAGGGATCCTTGATCAAATACATATTTTGCTCCCAGCAAACTATCCTTTTCTATACGAGAAAACCCTTGCAACCAGCAATCAAGAGAGTTATCACCCGAAGAGCGTGAGATTCTTGCGATTCAAGGACGTAAAAACCTGCAACTGGCGATCAAGAGGCTTGTCACCATGAAGAGTGAGAGTTTCGAGATTCAAGGACGCAACACCCTTGTGTTCTCAACACCGAACTAAGGAGATTGCTCTGCTTTACACCAGAAGGAGTGTAAAGTATCAATTTTCGTGGCTCAGCTAGAAACACGAAAACAACAAGTCATAGGTCACTAGGCAAGAATGATTCATTCAGGCGAGGTTGGTGTTCTCCTTGTCTAAATCGCTTATTAAGAAGTCAATAGCCGCTAGCCTACAAATGAACATTTCGTCGTGAGACAGTGGCACGCCAGCGGACGAAGCAAAATCGAAGAAAAGAGACAATTTGCGAAATCTCTCAAAATTCACTAGGAGATTTTTGTGTCAAACATTAATATTGATTTAACTAATGGATTGTCAAAAGACTCGTGTATTTTAAAGTGGACGTACTCATCAACTACCAGTCTCCCCTCCCACTCTACCAATGCACAAAAAGAAGAAGAAAGTGACTGCACCTCATACTATCATATTGTCATATTCATACTGTATTATGTTCACGTCCAATATTTCAAATTAAATTATGCCATCGGTTTTCCTTTTCTTTAACTTTAAGCTAGCAATGTTGAAGTCGCACCGGAAAACACGATCTCATTCTTAAAGATAAAACACATATCGTACAGGCCAAAATGATACTACTAAAATTTCATACGTAAGCTAGCAGTACGTACTGTAAATCCTTTCAAAGTGTGTTTGTTGAAATTCAGTTTCTATATAATAGAATTTCATTTTTGTATGTCCTCGAATCATATATAGTATTTAATTCTTAGTGTTTTTCTTCTCTTACAAGAAGTACTATTGTTTCACAATAACTGCACACTGCTTAATAACAAGTATCGATCTGCCAATACATAAAAAAAAACCCTAGTTTGCTTGTGAGACCCTTCTCTCGAGCAAAGCCAAAAACCCTAGGTGGCAGATATAACAACTAGCCACGATCCTTACTTTTGTGTGTCAAATGCATCTTCACTCCCAAAGTTCAACGATGAGCAAAACTGAAGCTATGATGGCTTGATTTGCCTCGGTGCTTGTGCTCAACGACGAGGACGGAGTGGTGGATTTATTCCCGAGGGGACGACCTTCCCTGAACCAATCCGGGAAGAGTTTTTTGATGGCAAGGCTACTTACATTCAAACCATATGATAAGGATGCTTTGATGCACAAGTTTTCGCGACTATGGATCTCAGGTAGAGTTGGAGTTAAAGACCATGGAGAGAGATTCCTCCTGGCATTTGACAAGGAAAAAAATAGGAATCGAATCTACAAGGGTTGTCTATGGGACTTTCATAAGGCACTAGTTCAAATGGTGAAATATGATGGACTAGAGGATGTGGAAGAAGCAAGGAATAAAACATCGGATATCAAATATATATCAACGGTCCAAAATTTAGATATATCGACGGAAATATCGATGAAATATCGATCAAGTGAAAATTATGAAAGAAAAGACGGAAACTAATAAAAATATATGGAAATTTGTAATGAAACTTTTGGAGGCTTTTATATGATCAATTATCTACCTTATGTGAAAAGAAAATATTGGCCAAACATCAAGACATATGAATTTTCTATATTACTATATGAATTAGTACGTGTTAAGTGCTGATAATTATTAAAATATAATTTAATACTTCTATTTTATTTTTTGACAGCTAAAACGGCTAGGCCATCACGCCTTTTGAACAATATATTACACATCACACGTTACAAATCAAATATACAAATACTTCAAAACCACATAGAGGACTTATGAGGTTCAAAAAGTTTATGAAAATTTTTGAAAATTTTCCAAAATTTCAAAATTTTCAGGAAATATCGGGAATATCGCCGATATATCAGAAATATCGATAAAAATCTAAAAATTTTGGAAGATTTAGAGATACAATGAAGGATTATTCAGGTGATTCAAAAAAATTGAAAGATCGGCGAAATATCGCTGAAAATATCGATTTTGCATTCCTTGGGAAGAAGTGCCGATGTGCATAGTGGGATTCTGGGTCATGAAGATTACAGGAGTACCACCGAAGTATCATACCAAAGAGAATGTTTTCAGGATTGGGCCTACGCTGGGAGAGTATGAGGGAATGGACAATGATGAGTTTGAAAGGGGAATTATTAGGGTTCGAATCCAACATCCTTTATCTCAGCCAATTCGGAAGATCAGAAAATTCTGACTTGATATAGGAGTGGAACCAAAACTCAGATTTCGATATGACTACCTCATTGGCCCCTGCACGAGCTGTCGAAGAATTGACCATTTTGGAAAAGAGTGCTTTCGGATGGCGGAATAAAGAAAAAACTCAATGGGGACACCAAGATCAGGTACTAGGGTTTTGGATACACCGCCTCCAGGCTTTGAGGGAGTGGTGCCAAGGCCGCACAATGTAGCCGAAGCGGGTTAGGTGATCTTCGTGACTCCTTTGATGCTAAGACAACAAGAACAATAATCGTAACATACTAGGACAAACCCAATAATTAGGGCAAGAAGAGAACACCAAATGCAAGAGGAGGGGGAAGAGGACCTTAATGACAACGACGACCGAACACCAATCACCAATATGAGGAAGACAGACCTAGCTAGCACGTCAAAGGGCAAGAACATTGACATCCTTGATGAGGAGAACGAAGCGATGCGGCTAACTGGTTTCCAAGACATATAGGAAGTGATACCACTATTGCAGGAAAGTGAGGACCCGAAGAGAGGTGAAAACAACACAAGAGGTAGGCGAACTTTTCGAGAAGAATGTTGAAACCAGGGTGGAGGAGAACATGGAGAAAATAGCAACAGCTGAGGACATCATCAAGGGGAATGTGGTACAAGCGACACTTTTGACATTACCAAGCAAAAGTAACAAGAGGAACAGGGCAAGGGACACAGTGATATCACCAAAGAAACCAGGACTCACATTGTCTCTTGGTAAGCTACTGATGGATAGAACTTGTCTTGGGCTCCAATCTCCGGAGAAGAAGGCAACTTTGAAGAGCAAGAAGAAAGAAAGACTGATTGGAAGCAAGAACAAGAAACATGACAAAGCTCAACAAAAAGAGAAACTCCCAATAGTTGGACCTCCATGCTTGATATGCCCAACAGTCGAGGGAGAAGGCTTTGCCACTGAGGGCAAAGCAAAGAAGAAATAAGTTTGGATGGTGATAGGTCTAGTTAATCATTATGCTTTGATTTACTAGGCCTAATTCTGTGTGTGCTTAATCTCATAGAGTGCATCACTGTTTAAGTTAGATTTGCATATATCTTCACAAAAAGAGGATTAATTTATGTGTTTTTAGATATACTCACACTATTTCGATATATGTCGTAATCTATTTGTAAAAAAAAATGTATTTGCCAATACATATACTACAAAGAAGAATAAGAGTTTTTAAAAGATGTATATTGATGTATGACATGTGATAACTCATTTTTGATCCGTGTTATAGATACGTTTATCCGATGACTAATTAAGTAGCGAATTTATACATAGTTGAATGAGATCTCACCACTTGATCAACTGCAAGAGATTCTGTATATAGCGTACCGTACCTCTACTTGACTTTATTCTCAATTATCCATTACAAAATAACTAGCTCAGAATTCAGGAACTGGTCTCCTCTTGTTTCCAGCCTTCTCAGTAGAATATTCAGAAATATTGTTTTAACGTTAATGAGCTGCACAATCATTTTCCGGAAACAAAGTCATCGGAATGCTATTGTAATGAGCAAAAGCTCATTCGCTTTTAATCTGCGCAAAATCTTGTAGAAATTCGTGTCTTACTTCTTCATCATTATATCTATATATGTGAATACCAAATACCAAGTCAAGTGGCTTTTTTATCTGCTTAACCTTCTAGCTAGCCTCCAAGCCCTCCATAACTAGATTTTGAAATTTTCTCGAGCATATGCATAATGGTTTTCATCTTTTGATTGATTTATCACCACTTGTCCTCAACAGTTTAGGTTCTAATGGAGATTACATACCGGTCTGATACCTCTAGAATTAAAACAACTGCGTATAATGAGAAACGTACGTGGATTGTCACATACAAGTTGGTAGGACTTTTCATGGCCTATGTATGTCAAACTCACGTGTTCGAAAGCTTTCACATGTAGATGCATGCAGCCGGCCATATTACAAACATGAATACGGGTTTGATGGTTTTATGTTTACGTCCGGCTTTAGTATTAAGTTAGACAATTTGATTCAAACAATATTTGTGCCGAGTTCAAGGACTTTTCGCATTAGTTAACATCGAACGGTAATTAACTCTGTATTAGCGATTGGTGTCGATCGGAAGTCTGGAACACAGTAATATGAGGTGATAACGCTTAATTTAATTAAGTAGAATGAATGAATGAAATTTGTAGCAGTGATCAATGCAATGGAGAATGAACTCATACATTTTGGGGGTTTAAGTTAGAGGAGTGGTTCGGTTCATTTGAGACCTAGCATTCTGTTACTTTTGCTAATGTGATAGATATGTGCGAAAGAATTGAAAAAAGGTCAGCTACTGAAATTTCACAAAGTAGTTAATGTGATGTTTATATTTTAAATTATCGAAGTGATGTTCGATTTTTAGATCAATATTTTTATTATATATGTCTCCGACCAATTTTCCTCACAGTTTAGTTATCAAACTAACTTTGATAACGTGTTTTGTTCGATAACATCGTCAAATGATTTTAATACCTTGAAATTTACAATTATTATTTTCTTTAAATTCTCTCTCTCCGAAATCAAAAAAGTCACCGGCAAAATCGAGCCCGGAGAGACAAAACGACGAGTCTGTGCATTCCGTTGATCGTCATTGTTTTGGTCATATACTGCAACTCCAAAAATCCATCTGTCAACAACAACTCCGTTTTGGTCTTCGGCGACCACAACTCCGTTTTGATACACATAAGTAAACACGAACCCAGAACAATCTAATTCTGACCCGATCAATCAATAAAACAACACAAATCAAAATCCGATTCGAAATGTGTAGCTGAATCCAATACAATAGGACCAATCAAAGAAATGATTTGGGATTGATGCTTGTATAAGAATTGTGGGGAAACGAATGAGGATTTGGGATTGGAGCAGAAGAAACCGAGTGAGAGAGAGAGATCAGTCTGGATGCGCTTCGACTTGATTCACCCGAAACGGCTCCGGCATCGATATCAACAGGCTGGGATGTAGTCGTCGGGTTGCGGGCTTCAGCGCAACGTCGTCGGCGTTGCGTTGGACGACGAGACTGAGAGGAGGCGACCCCTAGCGGCGACGACGTCCTAGAGCACTGGTTGGTGTGAGCGAACGAGGCTGTGGTCGATCTCAACCAGATGGATCTGAGGCGCAACGCTGGAGGAGGCTGCGACGAGCGGAGGAGGCGGACCACCTTCCGATCGAAACTCACGACCCATTTGCCGGAGGCTGGGTCAAACCGCCGATCAGGTTTGGATTAAGTTGAGAGAGAAGAGAGAGTAAATTGTAAATTTTAAGGGTATTAAAGTTATCTCAGATGTTATCAAACAAAACAAAAAAATATGTCATCAGAGTTAAGTGAGCGGGGTCGGCAAAAAGTCGGTCCATGTATAGTCGGTTTACGCCGGGTCTCAATAATATTTTAATATTTGTGGGCTGGGTCGGCCTGGACTTTATCTTTTATATATATAAGGATCCGGGCCCGGTCTATTCAAGCGGACTTTGTCAGGCCGGACTTTTACGGGCCGGGCTTATCGGGTTTTAATTATTAAAAAATTAAGACATTTCAAAATAAACGTAATCTTCATCCATGCACCGGGGTTTAAACGTACTCCGACGAGTCTAAATTTTACGTACGGTGTTTATCACTATAAGATCACTACCACATTTTTTAGTAATGCCGGCGAAACGGAAAACTAAGGCCGGCGATTTAAAAATCGTCGGCAATAGTTTTCATTATTACCGGCGACTTGGAGCAAATATCGCCGGCAATAATACTATTGCCGGCGATTTTTTCCCCAAATCGCCGGTAATGCGCCGGAAATAGCCACACAAAAAAAGTATTGCCGGCGACTTTCCTCCAAGTCGTCGGCAATACTTAAAAATAAATAAATAAATATTACCGGCGATTTTCCCCAAGTCGCTGGTAATAATGAAATCTATTGCCGACGATTTTTTAAATCGCCAGCCTTAGTTTTCTGTTTCGCCAGCAATACTAAAAAATGTGGTAGTGATAGAACTTTCTACATGTCCTCGTTTATCATTAAAACATATTTAATTCTCATATTGCTTGAATTCTCCATATGTATATTAATGTTCTTACGTTTGTTCCTTTGTTATATGGAATGAAATACCTTTGTGAAACTTAATCGGACATGTTTAATTATTTTATAAAATTGACCGTTGGATTGATTGGTTAGAATATTATAACCATGCATTTAAAATTTTATAAATTTTAGACTTAATTTAGACATCGATCCATGTATTTCACCAAATGTGACCGTAGTACTCTTACAACTAAAACGGAAATTACCCCTCCCGAAAATAATTTTTTAACATCAAATTTTGGACACATATTCTTATGGAATACATATCTATCTCATAGTGTCAAAAAAATTGACATAAAAAATTGATTTATCTACTCCCCCCATAGGAAAATAAGGAAAATAAGATGAGTGTATTTTAGTGTTTTCACAAATTTTGTTTAACTGTATTGACCGGGATCCAAACGTACTTCGGTTAGGCTAATTTTTACGTACGGTGTCTTTTATTACAAGGTGAACTATTACATATGGCCTTCTTTATTGTTAAAACATTTTTAATTCTTATATTGCTTGAATTCTCTATATGCACACTAATGTTCTTACCTTTATTCCTTGGTTATATGGGTTGAAAGACCTTTGTGAAACGTAATCGATCATGTATCATCATTTTACAAAACTGACTGTCAGATTGGTTGTTCATAATATTCTAAGCACGCCGTTAAAATTTTATAAATTTTGGACTTGATTTAGACCTACATCTATGAGTTTCGCTAAATGTGACCGTAGTACCCTTACAACTAAAACGTAAATTACCCATCCCTAAAGGAATTTTTTTAAGATCAAAATTTTAACACACATTCTTGTAAATTACATATCTATCTCATAGTGTCAAAAAAATTGACATAAAAATTTGATTTATCTAGTTTCTCCATGGAAAAATAAGCAATATATAAGAGAAGGGTATTGATGTCATTTCACACACTCAATTAAACTCTCACCATTGAAAAATTACAAGATCTAATCTGAACCATCTATTATATTTACTGTTTTACTGTGTAAGGTAAATTGATAAAAAAAAAACTACAATGAAACCCTAAACCCTAACTTACTCTAAACCTCAAAATTCCTAAACCTTAACTTACCCTAAATCTCAATCCCCTAAACCCTAACTTACCCTAAACCTAAACTCTAACTTATCCTAAACTCTAAACAATTATTTAATAGTAAAATAGATACACAAATATAACTATATATGGAATTTCAATATTTGATCAATATATGTATATGTAATATATTAATATAGACATACAAAAATATAAAATATATATCTATATAGTACTAGTCACTATATTATATATATAAGTGTATGTATAATGATATATGTACTACTATCTTATAGATATAAAAAATTGTGGGCTTTGACGGGCCGGGCCTAACGGGTCTTGATGGGTTTTTGACGGGCCGGGCCGGGTTTTAGATCTCTAAACCAAGTTCGGCCCACCAACCACCTTGGCAGGCTTTTGCGAGCTTTTTTCCGGGCCGAACCGAATTTTTAGCTCACGGACTTGCGGGTCTCCACCGACCCAAGAGGCCCACGGATCAAATGATGACCCTAAACTGAGTTGTGACCGAAATTCATTGGGTGCACCACGAAAATATTATTTTAAAAATCTGGATAAAATGTGAACATCGAATTTTTTCAAAAAATTAATCTCGATCTAATTGTAGTCCACATTCCAGAACATGCATCCGGTCAGCATGCCATGAAAATCCAAGCAGTCAGCATACAAACCAAGATGGCACGGAAATCAAAGAAATTATATAATTAGATTATGAATCTTAACAACTCTGTCTGCATAAATTTTCTTAATTAGTCCATGCATATACGCCACAGGTACATATGTATATATAAACTATATATCTTTCCACCTACCCGTTAAATTATTGATTAACACAGTCTTCAAAGTTCAAACCTAATTTCCCTTTCGTTAATATGTCAATTGACCCAAACCAATGCATGTTTGATCTTGAGCAAAGTTTTTCAGAACCTATTAATTAAACCGGCCAACTCAAAACTGCAAATGGCTAATTATATATTTATGTGCATGCAAGTATGTTATATAAAATTAAAGAGTTTTTTTCTTGACGAATATAAAGAGTACTGTCTTTTTTTTTAGAAGTCGCGAAAATTTATTTATATTATAGTAGTAGGAAAACTTTATTAGATTATTCGGTCCAATAAAACAAAATCTCAGGCATATTATTAATTGAATAAATTCTTAGTACCACGCCTAAATTATAAAATCATGATAGCACGAAATAATCAAAATTTAGTTACATCATCTCTTAACTAACTAGACATCTTTTCTATACTTGATCCACTACCAGATTAGGGTAATAGTCCCCAAATTGCTAGTATGGTCTCACGTAAGAGAATCGCGGCGTGCATGCAATCACTGCCTTGGTGTTGAATTTCACTGTCCCACAAACATTACTAATCCAACCACACCTCTCTAACCTTCGCCGCGCAGCTGGTCGAGAGACATGAAGATCTGAGTCTGATTGTGTCTCATCTGAATCCCCTCGAATGGCAAGCCCCACCTGCTTCCCACTACTAGAGCGGTGTCGGTGTTTCCTAGTGCCTTTGGTAATTAGCACTACCTCCAATCTTTCCGCTAGCTCAATCTGAACCACTTGGTCGGGGTTGTCATCCAATATCCTTGCCGCAAGCCAATTATCCTCCACTTGTTCCACGTGATTTCTTACTCTTCCACCATCACATGCCACTACCACCTCGGCTTGGCGTAGTCCCCAGACAGCCTCTTCCACCTTGGCCTCCTCCTCCAATTGTAACTTCTTTTCCAGCTTGTCACGCTCAATGGGACGACCATCATAGCATGCCCAAAGCTTCTACTAATGTAATTGCCTTTTCAGTGCAATGTACTCAATCACATACGCGATCCAAGTAGTTGGACCAAGGCGCAACCTAACCTGCAACTCCAATGGATCACGTAAATCAATTTTTACAAGAAGCTGAATCTCCTCCTTTTCTCGAAGTCTAACCTGATCATTGTCAACATATTGGCCTAAACAGTTCCCAAGCATTTTCCACCATTGTTTGACCTCCATTTTTCCAGCAAAAGCACCTCTAATCACCTCCAGACTCCCACAAACCCTAGCCTTAGTCGCCGGTATTATATGAACCGGTCCTAGGCCATCAAATTACTCCAGTACCACCGTAATATCCTGATAAAATCAAGGGCCTCGCTCCAAAGTCCTCCGGAAAGCCTCTTTATCATTAAATATGCCAACAAAACTATCCAAAGTGCAACGCCAAATACTAATGGCGTTTGAACCCTTAGGACCACTCCAGAGTCAGATCATCCAGTGCGTAAGAGATTCTGCCATACTTGGTGAGAGGAACGAAGGCGTGAAGATGCAAATAACGGTGAAGCTGCAATCCGCCTCTTCCTCCTCCGCCCCGTCTGATATGTCACATACCTCAAACTTCACTCGAGCTGGCAGCGACATGGTCGGGAAGTGGTAGCGTGCCAAACTCGGCATGCTTGTGTTTAGAAGAGAGGAGATCAAGAAGAATGCAAATCTAGATTCAGAAGCAAATTTGATAGAGACATCAAGAAGAAGAATCGGAATTAATATCAACTGGGGTTGAAGGAGGCGACTAGGTTTAGGAAAAGAGACCGATACTAGGGTAAATTCGATAACCACATATTGGGGAAGAAGAGTACTTAATTTGTCTTTAAATGCCCAAATGGCCGGCTAAAACCAAGTTCAGATCATTTAGTCATTCATTCATCCGAGCCTCTTTATAATGGACAAAAACCAAACATAAAAGCTTGAAGAGAAACATATTAAGTTCAAACGGTGAATTTAAAGAGCATGCAATGATAATTAGGATATGATAATGAGTTATTAAGGAAAATTTTATAATGTGCCTTTCATCGGTGTGAAGAAAATGTAGTACAAAATTTAACTCGTATATTTGTGGACTGCAGACTGAGAATGCACTGGATTGCGAGTTATTAACCATATTAATATACAACGTTTGTTGTTATAGAAAATCTAGCGATGTATTCTTTTATGGAACAAAATCAATTAGCAAGGAGCCAAGGACCACATGAGCAATATTCGAAAGCTACCAAACAGACACAAGACTACAAATAAATAGAATGGCTCTTGTGGTCATAAACTCCTGATTATATATGGAGAAAAACCAAATCAAGTCCCCGAAGCAATTGGGTCAATCCCACAGTCGTCCTTTAGGTCAAATGGTATAACCACCCAATCGAACAACGTGAGTATCACGTGCCATGCAGGTCTTACTAAATTACTTAGTCATCCTATTACCTCGAGGCCTTCTATCCACAGTGAAGATTTTATTTTTATTTTTTGGTCGAACGCAGTGAAGTATATAACAAAAAGCTGCTGGTACCAACTAGTACGACGACCAATCATATGACGACTTCATGCACCTCACTATGAGGTTTTACCTGTATATAGTTTTCTGAAGGCGCTGAAATCTGAAATACTTATTCCCTAGTAGTGTTAAAACCTTAATATTGTATCCATGTCTTTGTCTAAACCCTCAGTATATACCCACTTTTGTCACACACCCTTTCACCCAAAGACCTGCATTCGCTTTGTAATTTACAGTATTTTTGCACATGCAAAACAGATTTCCTTTTTCCCTTTTCCTTTTGTGCAGCTAAACCCTAACCTGCTACACCAACTACATGACAAGCTATTCATCCATGGGGATCCGATTGCTTTGCTACAGCCGTCTGATCTGATTAAATGATCAACGTATCCCTTTCATATTTTTTCACCCTCTATGCTTTTGTTTTTGGCTTCTTGCCACCTTTTTGCGCACTAAATTGAGAATGATTATATAAAATACCAAATACCCTTTCTTCTTTGGCAGCCTTTTGTAGTAGTACTCAGTTGATAGCAACACAACCTTTTCTAGCACTGCGAGTCTTCTTAGCTCTCAATCATGAATGCCATGATGATCAAAATGGTCTCCTAATTTTTGAGCTCCTTCACATATATTTATGGAGGTAGTTGGGTGTGGCCTTTTTTTCACTTGCACCAAGAAGTTTAGATTGATGACAGAGAGAGACCCAAAATATATAGCAGTCTTCTAGTTAATTAAAGCCTCACAGAGTCCATCTCTTTCTCCCTTACACTGAGACACGCACGCCATATATCAGACACCAGGTGCTCGATAACATGGCGCCCCAAAAGAGAGAAGAGGCTGTTAGAAGAGGAGGAGTGATGAAGCCACTGGAAGCTGTAATGAAGAACACGAATAGGGAAGTCAACAAAGGAGCTTGGACAGCTGAAGAAGATCAGAAACTGGCTGAGGTTATTGCAGTTCATGGAGCCAAAAAGTGGAAGTCAATTGCAGCCAAAGCAGGTCAGCTGGAATTGTTTGAGATGTATTACTTAGAAGATGGTAGAGCTAGACCAAGTGCATGGTCACATTATATCTGTACTAGATAGTTCAAGAGCTTAATGGGTGTTTGATTTGTGTGTGCAGGGCTAAAACGGTGTGGTAAGAGTTGCAGGCTTAGATGGCTGAACTACCTAAGACCAAACATCAAGAGAGGCAACATATCTGACCAAGAAGAAGACTTGATTCTTAGACTGCACAAACTTCTTGGAAATAGGTACTTTTTAAGCTCAACTCATCTTCTTGGTTCTCTGCTAGCTATGGAGTCCGATCGAGCTCCCCAGTGCCACTAGACAGTTTTGGACATAAACAGTGTAAAAAGCTTTGAGGCGTGAATAGTCAGTCTCTCAATGGTTTACTGATGTAGTGTGTGTGTGTGTTTACAAACTTGTTATAGGTGGTCTTTGATTGCCGGAAGATTGCCGGGTAGAACAGACAATGAGATAAAGAACTACTGGAACTCTCATTTGAGCAAGAGAATAAACCAGAAAGAGAAGCAAAGAAGTAGCGGAGGAGCTGATCATTCAACGAGAAGAATCTCCATAATGGACCAGAAACCAAGTTCTCATTTGGATGATCCGAAAAGAGTCCACGGAGAAACGAAACACGACTCTTCATCAGAAGAGGGTACAGCTACTACAACGACCACCACCACCAAAGGAGGAGGTGATGATCATGAAGACTACTCAAACTCAGACATTAATATTGATGACTTCTTTGATTTCTCAAATGAAGGGCCTTTTAACTTGGAATGGGTGAATAAGTTTCTTTACTGAGGTGACAGAAGACTTGAAGATGCAGTTCACTTCTGGATTAAATATGTGATAGTCGAATCTGGTAGAGTTCATGTGGGTGCACTGGAAATATTGTAAATCTCTAACACTTGGCTGCTTCTAATCATGATTTTTGTGAATGGAAATGGCTCTGGTCATTGTCTTGTACATTTTACCATTCTTAACCCTGCAACCTTATATTGCTAAGAATAACAATACAATTATTAAAGTTCATTTCCAGAAAATTAATAGGTAACTACCAGAATACTTGTTTTAGACGACGAAACCGAAATTGATTTGTCGTCTAAGTTAGACTTAGGCGACAAAACATTAATTCGTTTCTTGAGTTACAATTTTCGTCGTCTAAGTAAAAATCTTAGACGACGAAAAAGCCTTTCGTCGTCGTTTCGTCGGCTAACAAATATCTAAGACGAAGAAATTTAAATTTGTCGCCACTTTCGTCGTCTAAGTGATTTATTAGATGACAAAATATTTCGTCGTCTAAGAGTATAGTTAGACGACGAAACGTTATTGCTAGACGACGAAAAATTTCGTCATCTAAGTGAAACTTTTATTAAGAGACAGTAGCAATTCCAGATTGAACCCTCATCTTCTCACAACCCCCAAAACACTATCTCAACACCTCATCCGACGATTTTTTGATCTCTAACGAAAAGACTTCAATCGAGGTCTCGTAAAGCATTCTTGAATCTTCTTATATTGGTTAGTGCTTGTATATACTCATTTCATTGAAAAAAAATTTCAAATATTTTGAGTGTATTTCGAAGTTTACCGGTGAATGAATTCCGGTGAAAGAATTTCGGCGAATTTGTTAGTAAAGAATCACTTGATTTAACTATAATACTTTTGCATGTGTTGATTATATATATGAAATTTTAGATCGATTAGTAGCTAGGTTTCCAAATTAATAATTTCTGGATTAAATACATATATATTAATTAGTTTAGTTTGGGTTATGCAATTTATTAACTACTAGGTGTATGTAAGAATGATTCCCGATGTGTAATTGACTAGCTGCGTAGATTATGTTCATGATTTGTCCAGAAATTAGGTATATCGATCTAGGTTCTTGAAATGTGGCAAGATTAGATATATAAGTTCTTGAAGATTATGATTCTAAATAGATTTGGACAATTTATTGTTTTGCTCATTTTAATGTACGTACGTAGAACATGGACAATAGCTGATTATGGTTGGAAAGAGGTGATCCAAAGTATATATAGGGAATTTACGACTTTATGCATTTTGCAATTAAACACGGTTTAGGAAAGGAGTGTTACATGTGTCCGTGTAGGAGATGTCGTAACTCAGAGTTGATGTCAGTTCCACAAATGTTCCAGCACTTATCTGAACACGGTATGTTGTGGGAGTATACTTCATGGACTGAACACGATGAAGAATCAGAGAAAAATGTTGAAACTATAATGGCAGGGTTCAGATCAGGGTACCATGGTGCCTCATTCAGCAATACTGGCGGACCTTCTTCAAACCCTATTATGGAACTTGTGCTAGATGCATATCCGTCGTATAGTTCAAGTGGAAACGGGTTTGAAGAAGGACATTACGATACTTCCAACCATGAGACGCATGTTCCTCCAGCATCCAACTTTATGAGATCCACTAATTACAACAAGTACAACAGACTTCTACTGGAAGCCCAGACACCGTTGCACCCACATAGTAAAGAGACTGTTTTGAGTGCCGTGACGGAGGAAATGAGGTATAAAGTGAAGAAAAAAATGACAAATGCAGCATTCGACGATGTCTAGCGACATATATGTAAGTTGATTCCTGGTGATCACTAATTTCTCGATAGTTATTACAAGGTAAACAGGACCTTAAACGACCTCGGTCTTTCCTCCATGAAAAGCGATGTGTGCAAAAACAGTTATGTCTTATTTTATAAAGAACACGCAGACCTCCAGCAATACCCAGTTTACGGTGAGTCGAGATGGAAGCTCAAGCAGAAGAATAAGAAGAAAAATGTTCCTTGGAAGGTGCTTCGCCATTTCCTGTTGATTCCTAGACTAGAGCGATTGTATATGTCTCCGTACATGGCAGCCGCAATGAGATGGCATAGTGAAAAGATGTTAGATGACGATGTGCTTAGACACCTACAGATGGGGAGACTTTTAAATCTTTTGACATGATGTTTACAGACTTCACATCAGAAGTTTAGTCAGACTAGGACTTTCTATAGACGGGTTCAATCCTTTAATGACGACCAATACAATACTTGACCCATTATTGTGATGTTGTACAACCTGCCTCCCTGGATGTGTATGAGAAAAGAATTTAATTTTCTTACTCTATTAATTCCGAGTCATTACTCACCTGGAAAGTATTTTGATGTGTTTATGAGACCTTTGATTGACGAGTTGAAGGAGGTGGGAGAATTTGGCATGCGATTTTTGGGACAGCTATACTAAAACTTCATTCATTATGAGAGCAACAGTGATGTGAACTATTAGCGATTTTCTTGATTATGGGATGTTGGCATCATACAAGACTAAAGGGTACAAGGGTTGTCCTATCTTTTTTGACCACGTCAACTTTAGCTATCACGCAGAAAATGTGTATTACTTGGGTTACCATAGATGTCTTCCTGAGGATCACCAATGGAGATTAGATGCGGCGAGTTTCGACGAGATGATAGAGAATGGTCTGAAACCCCGAGAGTGGTCAGGTGATGAGATTTTCCAGAGGCTCCAACACGTTGATTTTGGAGTGTTGAGCAAGTGTCCACTTATGACAGCTAATAATCCTGTGGTTAACGACAATCTTACATATTGGAGTCACATGAGTATTTTCTTTGAACCGCCTTACTGGTCAAAGTTAAAACATAGGAACAACCTAGACTTCATGCACATTGAGAAGAATGTATTTGACATCATCGTGGGAAAAATTCTCGGTATTGATGGGAAGAATAAGGACACTCTTAAAGTGCATCAAGATTTACAACGTATGAAAATATACCGTCACTTGTGGTTAAAGAATTCAAGGTCGGGCAGAACCGAGATACCTGTGGCACCTTACACAGTAAAGTCAATCAAGAAGAAGAAAGTGTGCGCCTGGTTCCGGGGTGTTCAGTTATCCAACTATGCAGCAAATATATCTCATTGTGTAGATGTGGGGGATAGTAAATCCGCTGGTCTTAAGACTCATGATTTTTATGTTATGATGCAACGTCTTCTTCCAGTTGTAATTCGACCATATTTGCATCTTGACGTGGTAGGTTAGCATTGTCCAGATGGTAGCAAAAGTTATGTGCCAGAGAGTTGAAGAAGTCAGATGTGGTGGAATTGAAAGAAGAGATTGTGTACATCTTTAGAAAATTGGAGAGAATATTTTCCCATACTTTCTTCGACGTCATGATTCACCCAATGATCCGCCTTCTGGAACAAGTGTTGCTATTTGGTCTGATACATTACACTTGGATGTATCCTCAGGAAAGGTACATTATCTAATTAATGATATTTGCACCACTTCTTATGGCCGTCTTATATATATATATGTGTGTGCGTGTCTTACATAATGATTTCTTCATAATTTTTTGCAGATAACTCAGACAATATAAAAGATATGTTAAAAATAGCTCTAGTCCGGTTATAGCAGAAACATACATTAGACATGAGTGTGTGACCTACTGCAACTTGTATCTCAAAGATACTGTCAAGCCAACCCTTTTTGACTCCTCCAATACACTTAATCGCTACAATATTTCTGTCATCACAGATATTATATGAGTGTTTGGACCAGTACACCAAATTTCAAAAAGATTAAGCGAAGAGGAACTCATTTAGGAACAATGGGTAGTGTTGTAGGATGTTAGAATTATAATGTGAATACATTATTATGACAGATAGCATAGATTATAGGAATTAAATTAGGAATCAGTTTTATTACTTTCCTTTCTTTAGCATATACTTGTGTATAAATACATGTGATTATTCTAATACAAATCATTGAGAATTCCTCAACCTTAGTGTTTCTGATTACATGGTATCAGAGCAGCTTTAGTGTGCAGATCCTTGAATTTTTTTTTTTTTCGTTTGCCCTAGTGTGCAAACGTTCTTCGGGATCTAAGGTTCCCCCGTTTCTACTTACGACCACTCTCCGTTCGGCCGGATACTGCTTATATGGCTGACGGACAGAAACCTGAAACTAGTGAATATAGTAAACCTATGGTTAGTGGTATTATGACGGTATCTCATAGGATTACCGATCATAAACTGACTGGGGCATCTAATTATGTTGATTGGTCCACCAATGTTACGTTATATCTTCGGAGTATCAGAAAATCCCGCCATTTGACTGATGACCCGAAAACGGATGATGAAGATTGGATGGCTGATGATGCTTGTCTCTTACTTGGCATCAAGAACTCTATTGATGCTAAGATTGTTAGCTTGGTTCGTCATTGTGGGTATTGCAAACAAATTATGGATTATTTGAATTCTTTGTATGCTGGCAATGGTAATATTTCTCGCTTATATGATACATATAAGTCGTTTTATACCACTGATCGCCAAGAGCAATCTGTTCAGGATTACTATATGCAGTTAAATGACACCTTTGAGCAATTGAATGAATTGCTACCTTTGAGCACAGATATCAAGGTCCTCCATGCTCAACGAGAACAAATGTTTGTTCTTCGATTTTTATGTGGACTCGGCTCAGAATATGAAGGCGTCACTTCTCAGATTCTTTCTAGTGCTGACATTCCTGATGGTGAGGAGGCTCTGACTCGTATTTTGGGCAGTAATCTAGTTCTTTCAGCCATTCCTTCTGTTCCTGCTTCTAGTGCTCTTTATAGTCAAAGACATACTTCTGACCGCTCCTTTAAGGGTCCGACCAGGGGGAGCACTCGGGACACGAGAAGTACAAATGATGGAAGCAGATTTGTTGAATGCTTTTATTGTCATGAGCCTGGTCATACTAAACGAACATGTCCTCTTCTCAAGGCCAAGGAGAAACGAAATCGGTCTGCCCAGGTTGCTACTACTGATGTTACCCCCTCTGCTACATCCTCTGCTCAAACTTACACTCTTACTGCAGAAGAATATTCCAAGTATCAAGAATCATTAGCTTCAGAGCGTTCTTCGTCTATCACTGCCATTGCTGAGTCAGGTAAATCCACTAAGTGCCTCGTCTCTTCGTCTTCAAAATGGGTCATTGATTCTGGTGCCACAGATCATATGACAGGTAATTCTAAGCTATTCACTTCTTATAATGCCACATTTCCTTCCCATGTTACCGTAGCCGATGGCACTCACTCTTCGGTTATTGGTTCTGGTACTATTAATCTCACTTCTTCACTTTTGCTTTCAACTGTTCTTAATGTGCCTGGTTTTTCATTCAATTTGATTTCCGTGAGTAAACTTACTCGGTCTCTTAATTGTTCTATCTCATTTTTCCCTGATCATTGTTTGTTTCAGGATCTTATGATGAAACAGATTATTGGTAGTGGACGGGAATCTGGTGGTCTCTACGTTTTGGATACAACTGTTAGAAGACCTGTTGCTTGTTCCACTGTATCCAACCCTTTTGATGAGCATTGTCGGTTGGGACATCCTTCTCTGTCTCTGTTAAAGAGGATATGTCCTCAGTTTCAGAAGCTGTCTAGCTTAGATTGTGAGTCATGTCGATTTGCTAAATATCATCGTTTGTCTTCTGCTCCTCGAGTCAATAAAAGGTCTAATTTTCCATTTGAATTAGTTCATTCTGATGTTTGGGGTCCTTGCTCCGTTGTGTCTAAACCAGGTTTCAGATATTTTGTGACTTTTGTGGATGATTATTCTCGAACTACTTGGTTATATTTAATGAAACGTCGTTCTGAATTGTTTACTCATTTTACTGCCTTTTGTGCTGAGGTTAAAACCCAATTTAACATTTCAGTTCATACTTTACGCAGTGACAATGCTAAAGAATACTTGTATGGTCCTTTCCAAACTTTTATGACCCAAAATGGTATTCTTCATCAAACTTCTTGTGTTGATACACCTTCCCAAAACGGTGTAGCTGAACGTAAGAATCGTCATCTTCTTGAAACTGCTAGAGCTCTTTTATTTCAAACACGGGTTCCAAAACTTTTCTGGGCAGATGTTGTTTCTACAGCATGCTTTCTGATCAATCGCATGCCTTCTGCGGTGTTGAAAGGTGAAACTCCTTACAGTATTCTTTTTCCTGAAAAACCACTATTTAGCATGCCACCTCATATATTTGGGAGTACTTGCTTTGTTCGGGATGTTCGTCCACGCGTTACTAAGCTTGATCCAAAATCCCTAAAATGTGTCTTCCTCGGGTACTCTCGTCTTCAAAAAGGGTATCGTTGTTTTTCCCCTTCTCTTGATAAATATCTTGTGTCTTATGATGTCTCCTTTATGGAACATCTCCCTTTCTTTCCCGTGTCTTCTAATGTGTCAAATTCTGCTGAGGTTACTGATAATGATATATTGGTTTATCACGTTCATCCTACTTCGTCACCTCAACAACCACCTAAGCCACCTATTACTCACGTTTATTCACGACGTCAGCAACCTCCGGCTTCCAGTCCAATACCAATTCCTGTTTCGGCTGAAGATCCTCCTTCTGAGTTAAGTCATGATACTGATGCTCTTCCCATTGCCCTTCGCAAAGGTAAAAGATCATGTACTTATCCTATCTCTGCTTTCGTTTCCTATGAGCACTTGTCTTCTCCTTCACAATGTTTTATTGCGTCGCTTGATTCTACGTCTGTTCCAAAATCTGTGTCGGAAGCCTTATCCCATCCGGGATGGCGTAAGGCAATGATGGAAGAAATGAATGCTCTAGATGCTAATGATACTTGGGATTTGGTACATTTGCCTGTGGGAAAGAAATCTGTTGGTTGCCGATGGGTGTTTGTTGTAAAACTTAATTCTGATGGTTCAGTTGCTCGTCTGAAGGCTCGCCTTGTTGCCAAGGGCTATGCTCAGACCTATGGGGTTGATTATTCTGACACTTTCTCACCAGTGGCCAAAATGTCTTCTATTCGTCTTTTTATCTCAATGACAGCCAGTTCTGATTGGCCCTTGCATCAGCTCGATATCAAAAATGCCTTTCTACATGGTGATCTTCAAGAGGAAGTTTATATGGAGAAACCACCAGGTTTTGTTGCTCAGGGGGAGTATGGCAAAGTTTGCCGTCTCCGTAAATCTCTATATGGGTTGAAACAGAGTCCTCGAGCATGGTTTGGTAAGTTCAGTCAAGTAGTTGAGAAGTTTGGGATGAAGAAGTGCAAGTGTGATCACTCAATTTTCTATAAGTGTTCCCCTTCAGGCATCATCCTTCTTGTCGTCTATGTAGACGATATTATTATTACACACTACCACAATAAACACTATAACCGACGAGATCTGTAAAACTATAACCGACGAGATAAAAATCTCGTCGGTTATAGTGGAAAAAATATTTTTTTTTAATTTTTTTTTTAAAAAAATAAAAAATCTCGTCGGTTATAGTACTATAACCGACGATAATGGCTAAAAATATCGTCGGTTATACTATTACCGACCCCCTTTAACCAACGGACTATAACCGACGATGTTTAAGGGTCGTCGGATATAGTCCGTTGGTTAAAGGGGGTCGGTAATTGTATAACCGACGAGATTTTTAGCCATTATCGTCGGTTATAGTACTATAACCGACGAGATTTTTTATTTTTTTTAAAAAAAAAATATTTTTTCCACTATAACCGACAAGATTTTTATCTCGTCGGTTATAGTTTTACAGATCTCGTCGGTTATAGTGTTTATTGTGGTAGTGACAGGAAGTGATTTTTCAGGAATCTCATCTCTGAAAACATTTCTTCATGACCACTTTCATACAAAAGATTTGGGGGCTCTAAAGTATTTCTTGGGAATTGAAGTATCAAGGTGCAAGAAAGGGATCTTCCTATCTCAAAGGAAATATGTTCTTGACTTGTTGACAGAAACTGGAAAGTCTGGAGCTAAGCCATGTAGTGCACCTATGACTCCAAACTCTCATCTAACATCAGGAGGAGAGGTTTTTGCAGACCCTGGAAGATATAGGCGTTTAGTGGGGAAGCTGAATTATCTTACAGTAACAAGACCTTATATTTCTTATTCTGTTAGTGTTGTCAGCCAGTTCATGTCTTCCCCTACCATTGATCACTGGAATGCACTTGAGCAGATCTTATGTTATTTAAAAGGGACACTTGGACGTGGATTACTTTACAAGAATCATGGTCATACTCAAATTGAGTGTTTCTCTGATGCAGACTGGGCAGGAGACAAGGATGATAGAAGATCCATTACTGGTTATTGTGTCTTTGTTGGAGGTAATCTTGTTTCTTGGAAGAGCAAGAAGCAACATGTTGTTTCTCGTTCTAGTGCGGAATCTGAATATCGAGCGATGTCTCAATCTGTGTGTGAGATTATATGGATTCGTCATCTCTTATCAGAACTGGGATTCAAGGTCGACACTCCAGCAAAGTTATGGTGTGATAATTAAGCAGACATTCATATTGCTTCAAATCCCGTGTTCCATGAACGAACCAAGCACATTGAAGTTGACTGCCACTTTGTTCGTGAGAAGCTAGAAGAAAACATCATTTCCACAGCTTACATTGGCACTGATGAACAGCTTGGAGATATTTTTACCAAAGCTCTAAATGGGGTTCGGGTAAACTATATTTGTGACAAGCTGGGCATGACAAATATCTATGCTCCAGCTTGAGGGGGAGTGTTAGAATTATAATGTGAATACATTATTATGACAGATAGCATAGATTATAGGAATCAGATTAGGAATCAGTTTTATTACTTTCCTTTCTTTAGCATATACTTGTGTATAAATACCTATGATTATTCTAATACAAATCATTGAGAATTCCTCAACCTTAGTGTTTCTGATTACATAGGACTATAGTGAAGTCGACCAGTTCATGAATGAATATTTGACAGTGCTTCAGGAACATGATCCGCACCTTACTCCTACACAGTTGGAAGCACACCAGAAGAGGCTGTTCCCGGATTATTTCCTCAAATAAGTATGTGTATATATATGTTGAATAATATCAAATGACTATAGATTATTGTTTCATAATCTTATGATTTTACTTGTTCATAATTTTGCAGATGACTGCAATCCAAAAACATGACCACCGCAGGTGGTACACACTAGCGCTGCACAATCTGGCCAGTAAGAATGTGAACATGATCAACCGAGAGAAGGATAAAAATCACCATACTAGCTCAACTGCAATTGCCTACCTGGTCATGGAACATATGGAGAAGGGTTCGCAGGTACCATTCTTAAACACATACAGAGATGTGTACGTTCGGTCCGGGGAAGAGAAGGTAATTTTGGAAGCGGTATGTAACAACTAAATTTGAAACTAATGGATATTCAACTTTTTGTGTGAATGTTTATGTGACAAAACCATAGAAGCATCTTCCTGGTATGCACATAGGTTATAGTAGATGGTGACCGGATGAAATTTATTTTATGTACCTTGTTTGTTTGATTAGAGTACACTTTATATGCGTTGTCGGTTTGATTGCAAGAATAGTGTTTACTGAGCATTGAAATACAATTATGGGATTATTTGTTGCTATATTGAGATTGTAGCATGTTTCATGTGCAAGAATGATTTAATTTTATGTTTTTTTTTTCAGGTTTTTGCTTGCCTTTATTTTTAGGAAAAATTATGTTAAATTTTTGGTAGAATTATCATGTTAGTCAAGTTTTAGTTTAATTTTCAATTGTTTATTTTATTGTAGGAGAAGATGGCGTAATTTGCCGACAAAACATTGGCCGATAGGGTGGCACAATTCCTGGACACTCAGCACGAGGAGCTCCCGCCACTGGACATAAACACTCAAATCCAGATGCTTGATTACACGCTCGGAATTCAAACTGGGAAGGAGATTCGAGGTCTTGGACGAGCTGACATTTGAGATTTGAGCCAGTCATCAACGTCTACCTCGTGAGATCGTTCAAGTGGAATCGATGACCATATCTATGAGGTCGAGGAGTGAGCCCATGCGCGTATTCTAGAGGAAAGGCAGCAGTACGAGGCGCTTCTATGAGAGATGTAGGTAGAGATCGAGGCACGGTTTCGGGATATGATGGCACAATGGGCTTACAGCTACCGCCTGCTTGCAGTTCGTATGTGCCATCTCAACATTCACAAAATCGAGACCACAACGACGATGAAAGCGGTAGCGGGATTGGGGGGGGGGTCCAAACACCGGTGTAGATATCAGTTATTTTGTAGATAATGTAGATATCAGCTATTTTGCAGATATTTTAATCAATATTGTATTTATTAAATATATTCTGAAATTTGCATTTTTTTAATAATTAAATTTGTTAGATAATGAAATGAAAATTTTCATAGCAAAAGTTATTAAACGACAAAAAGACATAATATTTTCGTCGTTTATAACATCTTCTTAAATGACAAAATACTTTGTGTTCTTCGTCTAAGTGTTATCGTTAAACGATGAAATTATTTCGTCGTCTAAGAAATTGTGTTAAACGATGGAAGTTGTTGTCGCTTACAGCTGTAAATGTTCATAGTTTAGAATGTTAGACGACGATGTTTTATTCTTCGTCTAACAATGTTCTAAGATGACGAACTTTGAGTTTTCTTCGATTAACACCTTTCGTGTCGAGCCTTAGACGACGGAGACTTCGGTGTTTAAGTATTCAATTGATGAAATTGGTCACTTAGACGACAAATTCTGGTAGTGAGAATTCTTTTTTTTTGTGTGGTTACATTGAGGGTTTCGCCCAGAAAAAGAAGAAGAAAAACTAACTAGGTGTCCCTAGTTTTGACCCTTCTAGCTCTTGTACAGGCAGCTAAGTCATCCAAAATAACAGAAATGACATAAGGTGGAGGTTCATTGAAAGTCACCAAACCCAGATCATGCTCAATACTTTTTTTAGCCAGGCAGTCTGCCAACATGTTGCTTTCTCTGAAAATATGGCTTATCTTCATATCTATTAAAGACTCGATAACAATATTACATCCATAAATCATAAACCCAAGAGGGTGTAAGTAGCTTAAATTGCCCTTAACCAAATTGATAAGGATCTCAGAACCAGTCTCCACTTATACTTGATTCAGATTAAACTTCTGCACAAGCTGAAGGCCATAAAAGAGACCTCAAGCTTTAACATCAATAATGGCCCCAACACCTAGATTAACTTGGAAACCAATCAACCACTGCCCAAGGTGATCACAAATGACTCCACCTGCACCAATTCTACCAGAACAACCTACTCTAGTGCCATCAACATTTAATTTTCACCATTCGACTGTAGGCATAGACCACTTGAGCGTGATAGATTCATAAGTAAGACAAGTAGACCCCATAGTATGAGCATGTTTCCATTCAACAACAGCATCACATATGATTTTTCCAGGCAAAGTGGGAAACTTGAAATTGGTGTAAAAAATCTGCCTATTTCTCCACTTCCAAATGAACCAACAAGTGAAAGAAAACAAACAGACCACTGCACACCAGTATTGCACAAACTGTTGCAGTGTAAATGAGCCAAAACCCATCCGTTCCATTCCAAGCTAGTAACATTAGAAACACTGGATGGAAAACACACACTACTCCAAATGGCAGCACTACGAGGGCAATATTTAAAAATATGAGAAAGAGATTCATCCTCATGATTACAAATGGAACATGAAGCATCATTTGTAAACTTCCTTCTAACCCTTTGAACATTGGTCAACAACTTTTTATGCAACATAGTCCACATAAATGTTTTGATCTTATGAGGCACATCCAATCTCCATATTAACTTTCACTGATTTCTATTGTCATTCTTAAACTAAAAAAAAGAAAAGAATTATAGGCAGATGTCACAATAAATTGGCCAGAAGGGTTCAAGCACCAAATTTGTTTGTCCTCCCAACCAACACTAAAACCAGTAGGGACATTAACAACTTGATTCACAACTTCTTCACGGAGAACATTTGGAATGGCCTCAATATCTCATTTATCATCACACAAAAATTGATTAACAATAGCCTCCATATAAATCACTTCATCAAATAAAGCAAGTGGTATTAAACCATTTGGAAAAATGCCAAAAATCAGTCAAAAACTTAACCATCTAACCATTTCCAATTCTTTATCTCAAGCCCTTATTAAGAAGCTTAGCCCCATGAATCATTCCTCTCCAAGTGTGAGAACAATCAATTGGAATAGAATAATTAGCCTTAATCTTTCTTCTTCCATACAGATACTTAGGCTGATAAATGGAATTCCATAAACCAGAATTTCCAGAAAACATTCTCCAACTAGACTTGGCTAACATAGCTTGGTTCATGTACACAGTCTTTTTGATTCCCAAACCACCAATAACTTTAGGCCTACAAACTTCATCCCAGATAACCAAATGCACCTTTTTTTGCTCAGAGGAGTCTCCCCACAGAAAATTCCTATTCAGTCTATCAGTCATCACAAAGCTCAACAGGAAGCTTCACAGTTTGCATTGTGTAAATTAGAATTGATGAGGTGACAGATTGTATAAGGGTAAGTCTGCCTGCCATACTTAGAGCCTTGCATTTTCAGTTACCAAGCCTACTATGAACCTTGTCATATACACCACAGTATGTATGTTTGTTCACCCTTTCAGTCCAAGAGAGGCATCCCTAAATACTTACCAAGATCAGCCATTATAGGTGATCCACAAATCTTGCTGATTTCAGAAGCCACTTCCTTGCTAGTATTAGAAGAGCAATAAATAGAGGACTTCTCAAAACTAACACTATGACTAGACAAGGAGCAAAACAAGTCAAGACAACTTTTTAGAATAGTTTCTTGAGAAGATGAAGCCTCAGCAAAAAGCATTAGATCATTAACAAAAAATAGGTGTGATCTTGGGCCAAGAGTAGAAACACAGACATCCTCCGAAACTCTCATGTCCACAGCTGAATAAATTAAGTGAGACAACTTTTCCATGCATAATACAAATAAGTAAAGTGAAAGAGGACCACCTTGCCTAATTCCTCTTTGAGCATGAAAAGAAGATGCAAGTTTCCCATTAAGGCAAATCTAAAAATCTAGTAGATGAGACACAGTGCATGATTAGCTTGACCATGGATTCAGGCAAATTGATTTCATACAACACCTGTTGAATAAACCACCAGCTAAGACTGTCATAAGCCTTTGAGAGATCCACTTTTCAAGCAAAAAAGCATTGAGCACCCTTGGACTTGCGATATTTAAATAAAATTTCTTGAGCAACCATAACATTATCAATATTATGACGCCCAGGAACATAATTGACTTGGTTCAGATTGATCAAATGTTGCAAAATAGGTCCGATTCTTGCAACAATAATCTTGGATATAATCTTGTAAGCTGTTGTGCATAAACTAATTGGCTTGAAATTCACCATGTTTTGAGGCCTTTCAATCTTTGGAATAAGACAAATAAGGGTGTGATTAAGACCATCAGGAATCATAGAATTTTTAAAATCCTCAGAAACAATCAACAAAAGCTCCTTAGAGTATAAATTTCAGTGGGACTGATAAAACAAAGCAGGAAATCCATCATAACTAGTGGTTTTAAGACCACCAATGGCAAAAAGAGAATTCTTAACTTCCTTCATAGAGATGAGATTTACAGTTTGAGATAACAAATAATCATCAATCCTTGGAAACAACAATGGAATGATCACCCTGTTATCCACAGACTCATTATGTGAAAATAGATTGGAAAAGAACTTGACAGCAATGTCCTCCATGGTGCCCAAATCGTTAAACCATTCACCTTTCTCATTAAATAAACCATCAAACTTATTTCTTCGTCTTCTCACAATTGTTGTTAAATGGAAGTATTTAGTATTTCGATCATCATTTTGCAGCCGCTTGTCCCTAAATTTTTGCCTTCAGAAGATATTCTTCTGTTCTAATAAGGAATTGTATTCTTTACTCAAATCAGCTTCCAAGTTTCTAAGAAACAAACAATATTATTATCTCTAACCTTCTGAGCTCTACAAATTCTGGCCAAAATCCTCCATTTCTTATGGAATAAGTGACCAAAAATATTCATATTCCAATCAGCCAAAGATTTGGACATATGTTTAATTTTTTCAGTGAAGGAGCTAGTTGAAGACTTCCAAACACTTCCAACAAACTCAGAATAATTTCCATGACCCCTCCACATGGTCTGATACCTAAAAGGGAAATTCCTCATATGGACCAGATTATTGGAAATCAGATGCAACAAGATAGGACAATGATCAGATCTAACCATAGGCAGGTGTCAAATAAAAGCTTCAGCAAATTCAACTCTCCACTCACTACAGCAAAAACCTATGTCCAACCTTTCCTTAACAGTATTGTTGCTCCAAGTGAATTTAGAACCCTGGAATCCCATGTCAATCAGAGCATTCTGATTAACCCAAGCAACTATTCTTCCAAATCTATCTCTTACAGAACCATCACATTTATCATCAGCTACCAAAAGTTCATTGAAGTCACCCATATAGACACAAGGCATCTCATGCATTCTATGAATACTCTCTAAGTGGGACCACAAACCAACTCGAAGACTTGCATTAGGGGTAGCATACACAACAAATATAAGCCAATTTGTCTTTCCAGGTTTATCAACGATAGCAGAAATAGCCTAAGTATGAACATCCACAACTTCAATAACTAATTTATTTTTGTTCCACAATAACCAAATGCCTCCAGAATAGCCAACAACCTCGGAGACTTCTGACTCATTGAATTCAAGAGTAAAAAGATAATCACTAACTCTGCAAAATTGAACCCTAGGTTCATAAATTGCCAAGATGTCTATAGAATGAATTTTAACAAGGTCTGCCACAGCAAATTTAAAATTATTACTTCCAGCCCCACGAAAGTTCCAGAAAAGGATTTTTAACGTGATAAAATTTCACAGGGGGAGGGTTTGAAATCCAATTAATCAGAAATCATGACCTCCTCCACAGAAGGAGGAGCATCACTCTCAAGTGCAACAACACTATTTTCAGTAAAAATTGTTCAAGATACTTTTCCACTGCTGTCGTATGTGCTGAAGATGTGTCCATACTATTACTATCCTTTTGCACACTACCCAATTCTATGGACACAAATTCCATAGGCTCCAGATCTTTGTGACCAAATTTTCCATCAAAACCCATAGTGCCTAAAGGCCTTATCTCACCAAACAAAAGTTTCTTAGAAACCATGGATTCCTTGTCTAAACCCTTCTAATAGTTCTTCTTTGGTACCTCACAGTGCTCAACCCACCCTTCTTTGTAGTTTTATTATAAGAAACATCGTTTAAAGGGACTCGAGTCTCAATCTTCGTACCTCTCTTACTACCACCACCATTTTTCGCAGGTAACTTAGCAATAACATCATTTTTACCTTTATCAGACGCAATATGACCAATGAAATAGATCTTAAACATAGCTTCACCATCCCAACAAGAGTAGTTTTGGTTGGAATAACATCCTCACTTCTCATTGTTTCGGAAGTTTGCTTCCTAGAAGTACTCCCAGGCATAATCTTAGCCTCTGTTATAGGTTCCTCCTCATGGCCTAGCAAAATCTCAAATATGGATCCATAGGCCCCAACATTCAGAGTAGACTTAGAAGAACCTCCCTTCTTCTTATTTCGATAACTCATCATCATCCAAGTTCCATAATCATCTTTCGTTGTCTCATGCACCATAGGCACCATTTCATTAATTTCAGTTGAAACCTGTACCTCAACCTCCACATAATTGTTGCTAGCAACCACCTTACCAGTGTATCCAGTGGGCATTGAGGCACAAGAACTTCTAGGTATTTATCAGATCTTCTTCAAAGTGGGGCACATGTCTTGAGAGTGGCCATAACAACCACACTTGAAACATATAAGAGAAACCCCTTCATAGATGACATTGTAACGAATGTGTTCAACCTCCATAAAAGGCTTCAAGGGTTGGTTAAGATCAATTTTCACACATACACGAGCAAATTTCCCTCTAGTTTGTTTCAAAGTAATTAGATCAACTTTAACCATAGTCCCAAGAGTTTGACCAATGCTTGTCATGGTAAAATCCTTGTAGAACTTCACAGGAAGATTCACAATACGAACCTATATCACCATACTACCAATCTGTTCAGTTCTCGGGTCAAAGGCATGACTCCATTTCCTCACAGTTAGGGTTTGGCCAGCAAGGATCCAAGACCCTCCGCACAAAACATGTTCCATGTCCTCATAATAAGTTGATCTTCATAATAAAGAAATTGTTGAGCAGATTAATGAGTTGCCATCCTCCTTTGATTTGCCACTTCCTTCTAAGACCCCGAAGCATGAAATCATAACTGGCTGTGGCATTTGGTTTTCCCATTAGTTTAACTACGACCGCACATCTCCACTCAAAATCAAGCTTGTTGTGGAATTTTTTCGAGAAGGAAATACTCGGGCCATGCTCACCCATAGTAACCAAACAATCATCATCATTTAGTACAAAATCCTTAAACATAGTACTAGAAAATTTCGAAATCAGGCTACGAAGCTTGCAAGTATAACTCACCAGGCGAAATGACGTAAAAAGATGAACTAAGTTGAGTCACGTGTATCACACGCTTTCCCTAAACCCTAAACCCTAAACCCTTTATCAGGCGAAACAAATCCAGCAAGAGCAAAACCACCCATAGTAAATGATTATAGATCAGAAGCAAGACCCTCTCCAAATCGAGAGCGCTTTCGTTGAGCAGGAGCCACCATGTCCCCTCCGCTACTTCCACGTGAAATGACGGAGAAAACGAAAGTAGTATCAGACGCCACCAGGCCGGCGACAAAGAACAAATGATCGGAGAGGTACAGATCTACAACCCAATCGGAGAAAGTACGTTAACAACTAGAGCATAGAGAAGCGCGTGAGGCGCGTACGTTTCAAAAATCCTTCTCCTCCCCTTTCGTCTTGTCTAAATGAATAGGAATTCAAGGTACATAAACCCTGCAGATCTTGCCAGTTAGCTCACAGTTGCTTATAGAGATTCTTGTGTCGTGGAAGCACTGCAGTGAATGTTAGGGAAGAAGAGTAATAATCAAAGTGAAAGGTAATTGTCTCTATTATTGTGGACAATTGTCGGAGCATATTACTTGTGATGATGAGACAAAAGGCTGTATGGGTTTTCCTCAGGCAAAAGTGTGTACATTCCATCACCAATCGTTCTTTTAGCAACAAATTATCAATAAACGTTTAGCATGAACATTTTGTCCTTGTTGATTTGGAATAGGATGATCCAAGTGATCGACCGACACAACTATCTTCTAATCAAGATATACGTACTGCTTACAATATAGTGTACTTAAGATATACTTCTTACCTATTCGAAACTTGGCTGTGTTTCACCTGTTCATAAGTGAAGTCAATTTGAACCTTGTTCCTTTCTAACATAGAGATTGTGTCATGTTCTGTTCACGTTTCACTGTTAGCGCCTCGCAGTATAGAGATGTTCTAGATGTTCATTGACTAAATGGAAAACCATGTCACTGATTGTAATCTTGCCCCCTAATCTGGACATAAAACATATCAAAGTCAAGACATGAATTAGAGATCTCTTGACCCCTTGAAGGCTGTTAATTAAGAAATCTGGGCCTTTTCTAAATAATTGTTCATGCATATGAAGAAAGGTTTAAACTTTAAAGTAAGGGTGGCCAGAGAGCCACATAGGAACTCCTATCGCTCAATCAGTCTTCTCTCTTCTATGATTCATCTTTTTCTTTCTGAAAATGTATATACAGTGTGATAACTTGTCTTCAAGCACTTTGATGCTCAAACCAGAAGTCCTTCAATGTATGATACCATTTATATGTAATACTCGTAGGGAATCTCCTACTATCAACAGGTTGTACAAATACAGCAAACTGCTAAAAACGAGTGCGTCTGTTTCTATCTTAAAGTCCTTCAACAAACAGACACTGTATTTCTTGATTTGTAACTCAAAACCCACCCCACAGCCACTGGAGCAAGAACAATGGCATCAAATTTGGACATCTGAAAATGTTCAAAGGAAATTCAAATCTTCCTGTCAATTTCTCAGAACTGGCATTCCACTGGTGTTTGCCATAACCATGAAGCCTGCTGTAAATTTTTCAAGGTCAAAATCATCTGGTGAGGGCATGTACGGTAACAGGCTGGATATGTCGAAAACTTTATCATCGTAACTTTTTAATTTTAACAGATGGAAAAGCATTAGAGGACAAACGCACAGATTCAATTGAAACCTAGAGGCAGGCACACACACGTGTGCGTTTTAAAAATGTTTTTTTTTTCAAATGGATAAAATAATATTAAATTTAAACATTTGTTATAAAATAACTGTTAATTTTTTATTATTCACTGCAGTCTAGGAAAAAACTTGTCGTCATGATGAAGGGAGGGAAACTAAAAATTTAAATTTAATTTTTTGTAAAACTCTTAATTCACGGTTTTATCCTTAAATTAATTCATTTTGTAAAATCTTAACCTACATACACGGACAATTTTTGGAATTTCGAATGTTTGACCATCTCAATAAAAGGCTGAACTCTCTTAATATATAGAGATAAACAGAAATCTTTTACCAGTAAGATTACATATCCGTTGTTTAGCTTTACATCTAGACTAGTTGAAAAGTTACATGCCCACAAATTGAAAGGAGCAGAATATGTACAAAAAGAGAGTATTAATCTTCATATCTCCATCAGCAACATATGTTTCATTTGCTTGTGTAAGGAAAAGTTTATACCCTCCTGAACATGCATAGTAGGAGTCAGTGACCAAGGTGATTAAGTCATTCTTCTAAGGAGAGTTGGCTGGGGTAATAGGATACTGTTGAATTGCAAACATTAAAGAACCATCTACTCTTGCAAAGACAAGTAGAGATATCAATTCTGAATGAACTCATAAGGTCAGTAAGTTACTTACATTATGAATGGTTAAATGTGTGCAAGCCCCACACCGATACTTAGCCCCACGCCATGGAACAAGCATAGTTCACCACCAGTTTACCATCAAAACCAAAGTTCTGCAACATTTTCGTAGCAACAGTCACAGTGGAGCACTATGAATTAACTTTCTTTTTGATAAAAATTATTGAATCAAAGTGAACAGAAAGTAACACCTTTATGGATAGCAGTTTCATGCTTTACATATGGAGTAAACTATTGGACACAACTACAAGCACATTATGTTTCCCTAACCAATTGTGTGACTTGACCAACCTTCACTGCTAACTTTTGGAACTGACAACAAAAGACTCCCAGAAGAAAGAAAAACAATAACTCTTGAGTTTTATAAACTTACATTGTACAGATCCATCACCAACTCATCAGGGTTTGGGGAGAATGCGCTGTTGATATACACAAACTACAATAGCCAGAGATGAGATTAGGCTGATTAGTACTCCGAAACCTCCCAAGTATAATACTTTACGAAAGATAAAACAAGAGCTCAGTTACCAAGGTATCCCGGTGAAGTTGCCTCCTTAGAAAATCAATCACTTTAGCAAACTTGTCGGTTTCAGGTATCTGTTTCATCAAGAATTAATTCAGACATTCCCAGCAGCTCAAAAAGAATTTGTTGATATCTAGTATTCACTTCTTAAGATTCATTCTAAGAATGGTTCAGGACAGAACAAAATACACCAACTATCTTTATCGAGCATCATTGAACATCATCGTATATGCAAACCAATCCTTTCTAGTCATTGTACCCATCAACTTATACATTTGTCATATCCAATTGTCTTAAGACTATCAATCAAAGATAATGATCTAAGAACATACTTCACTTCACATAACATATGATAACCAACGAAGAGAAACACGTTACAAAAAGAAAGAGAAATTCCGTTCAGCACATGGTTCTTGGAATCCATTAAATTTTGAATCATGGTACTTTAAACACAAAAATCAAGACCCAACACGGAAGCGGTGTAATATAAACATCCATTAAGAACTTTGGGAACTCTAATAACAACAAAAATCAAACCTTAAACTTCGCTTGCTTCAGTATAGGGGCATCACCAGTAGCTCTCAGATGAATAACCACTGCACAAAATTGAAAAACCCAAAATGACCCACCATCAAACAAAGCATCACAAACCCAAAAACCAAGCGAAAATCAATCGGTTTCTTTTATTTTTCATAAGAGAAAAGGATCACCTTTCTTGGTAGCAGTCGGAGACTCGGTGGTTGACATTACTATCGATCTTAGATTCTGAATGCCACCAACGGAAACTCGGTGAATTTGATATCGAACTTTATTGAAAGTTGAGGTTTGGGAATAGAAAGGCCGATCAGAGAATGGAATTCGATTTTATATGAGTAATGGGTATATAAATCCATCAGTTGGGCCTACTAGTCAATTCGACCCAATCCATGTTTAGTGTTCTCAAACCCGATCCGAAATATATATTTTGGTTACAGTCGCAGCCCAAACTCCACACAGCCTTAGCAGCATCACATTCTCTGAATAAATGCAATAATGATTCATCACCAACTTTACAGACCTGGCAGAGAGCACTATTCGTCATTCTTCATCTAAGCCTATGAACATTATTGGTTAACAATTTTTTATGAACAAGAGTCCACAAAAAAGTTTTCTCTTTGGAGGAACATGTAACTTCCAAATAATTTTTCAAATTTGATTCTCTTTATCAAAATCAAAATTGGAATTATATAGGTTGATTTCATTGAAAACTTCCCATTTGAAGTGGCACTCCATATTTGAAAATCAGTATCTTCATCAATAAAGCTTGCATGAATATTAATAATCTGTGAGGCAATATGGACAGGAAGAACAATGCACAACAACTCAAAATCCCAACCATGATGTTCCAGAAACTACACACTTTGATAGATAAATCAATATCAACATTAGGAAGCTTATGTATGAGCAAGATTTCCATAGAAAACCAGGAGTTCACCCAGAATTTAATGCTTTTTCCATTTCAAATCCTCCATTTAAAGTTCTTTTTGAACAACTCAGCTCCAAAAAGAACACATTTCCGAGTTTCAGAACAATCAGGAGTGGATACATATCTATCAGATAACTAGCTATCATATCTCATGTACTTAGCTTTGTAGGTTCTAGTCCATAAACCCTTATCACCATTAAACAATCTCCAGCAGATCTTTGCAAGCATGACCTGATTTATACTACAAGCAGTCTTAATGTCTAACCCACCAATCTGTTTAAGTTGACACACAGTCTCCCACTTTACTAGATGAACTTTCTTACTATTGTCAAAATCTCCCTAAAGAAAGTTTTTATTCACATCATCCAAATTCGTGGCCGGTGGTGGCCGATCGGAGTGCATGAATTCCGGCGAGGGTTTTCGACTTCAAGGTGAGATTTGGATCTTTTCCGATCAAAATTGGGTTTAGTTTTGAACTACAAAGTTGTTGAAAATGTCGAGATTTTCAAATCCATGTGTAGGTTGAAATTTTCTGGGACGATGAAATTTTGCGGCGGCGGTTTTCCGGCCGATGTGATTTTCGACAAGTTTTATGTCGTTTTGCTCGAAATCGCACACCGATCGCAGTGATGAGATTTATATTTTGAATTGAGCATCGGAATTTGTGGCGAGGTTTTATAGTGTGTTTATTGGATTTTTGACGACTTCGTCGATATTCGAGTTATATATTTTCGGGAATGGTTGATTTTCAAGATGTGGTTCAAGGTTTTGAATTGTGATTTTGAACAGTGGTATTTATGATTATTCAGGAGATCGTGATCATTCGTTTGGCGAGGAATTTTCCGCCGGATCACAGGATTAACGCGTTTTGCGTCGTGCTTGTCTGTGAGTGGACACTTTTCTTTTCACTGATTGGTTGCGAGTCTTTATATTACGTTTTACGAGCATGAGCATGCATATGAGATTATGATTTTTATGAGCATGTGTTTTACGATTATGCATTTACATATATGCATCGACGAATATACTTTCATAATTATATATTACAAATATGCATTTACATTATGCTCACTACATCTGCATGAAACTATTTATGATTTGGTTTACACAGAGTACAGTCTTAGTATATGTGGTTGTATCGATACACTTGTATCCCGGCTGATCCCCGATGATGTTTACCGGGGGAGGTTGTGACCCCTGATCTAAGGCCTTTACCGAGGGGGGGGGGGGAACCTCTGACCTGTGGTCTTTCTGGCTTGAATCACGTGTGGGTCTGGGATCCCGTGATTCGGACTGTACTAGCGCGATGTGTCCATAAGTGACCCCGCGAAATTTTTGATGCATGTTCTGTACGCGCGAGGAGTTAGAGTCTCCCTCGTGTACTTTATTATTTTCATGCATTTAAACTCACATATGTTTTTATAACATATATATTATTCGGCGAAAGACATTTATTTTCGTCCACTCACTCTAACAGTTTATATGTCTTTCCCTGGGCTCTTCATTTTCTATGCCCAGATTGCAGTTTGGATTCAGGTGTCGCACGTCGAGGTTGGACGCATAGTATTCGAGCCACTCTTCCTTTTTCAGTAGGTTTCTTGTTTGGCCTACTGTTGTGTATATATGTATATAGTAGATGTCGCTCTGAATACTATTATGTTTATATTTTCATATGTTTTTCCCGGATTTCTGTAAAATCATAGTTTTATTTATTACTTTACATTATGATATGTATTTGAGAAATCCGAATGGGATTGGTGCTCACGGTTTGGCTTTTGTGATATAGGATGAAGTGTATTTTCGGGTGCAGGTTAATGACAACCGCGCGTTTTAGAGGCATTATATGTGTGCGTCTCGAATTCTGGCTTTGCAAAAGCCACTGTCGAGATCTTTATAGGACCTTTGTTCTTCTAAAACTTGCAGGGATTTAATACTTTGTTTGTCTCCAACTCGATAGCTCCCACTTGTTCTTCTTCAGAATCAGATTCTTGTTCAACTTGATCCTCTATATAAGCCACATTTCTTAGCTTGTGTTTATCGTACGATCTTGATGCATATGTCTCCTTTGATGAGTTGCACTTTTATCACGTTCTTGCATGACACTATGAGCTTTTGTTACAGCCGTGATAAGCTCATTTAAGGTAAAATATTTGTTGTTAAAAAATAAATTATAGTATTGATCTTCCAAACCATTTATGGCCATTTCAACGATTGCATCTTTACCTTGCAGGGTTCTGCATAGGTTGTACTCGGATCGAAAATGATGAAGGAAAGCTACTGATGTTTCTATTGACGATTGACTCGTGGCCGCTAGCTTTCCGATGCTGGTTTTCGGTCTCGTTATGCCGAAGTGGTCTATGAACAATGTTTCCATGGTCACCCACTCTGTGATAGACCTCTTCTCCAAACCTATATACCAAACGGGGGCTGATCCGAACAGAGATGAGCTAAAGGTTCTCAATTTGAGCTTCTCATCATTAGCAAATTGCCCCAGCTGTAGAGTGATGTATGACAAATGTGTCACTGCGTTGGCATTATGATCCCCTGTGAAGGTCTGAAAATTGATCTGCTTGTAATGTCTTGGCCACTGCCAAGCCTTGGTGTCGCCTTTCTGGACAGGCGAAAAAGGAGTTTCGTACGGCTCGTGTGCTTTGGTGATGCGATTGTCACATTCACCCATAAATATTTCTAAACGCTCTTCCCATGCATCCGAGAAAGCCTCTGATTGCCGTGTCCTCCTGGTGAGATCGGAGACAGACTTGGTAAGAGTTGAGATGTCTCTCTCCATTCTCTGAAATTGTGTGGCCACTGCTTTGGCCTGCTTTGTGAGGTTTGCATCTAGGGTATGCATGATCTCTGCATGCATCCTCTCTTGACCCTCCGCGATGGTTGCTATTTGAACCTTCAGCAGTTCCTGGTCTTCCAAACCCTTAATATGTTATAGCCTTAGAGCATTGGTTTCGGCTATCGTCATGTCTGTCTTTTCGCTATTGAAAGCTAGCAAGTATGCTTGTTCTTCAAACCTCTGTTTGATTGATTCAAGTAATCTTCGATCTGTATATCCCACCTCGCTCGATACTCTTCGTAACTTAGGTGATTAATTTCACCCTTACTCAAAAAATTAATATCCATATCCGAATGATGTGTTGTTGTAAAGATGATGTCAACCGCCTTCTCCGATAGTGAATGTAACTTAGAAGAAGTGTGTTCCCGGTACTTCGGTTGTGGATGTTTACGACACTGAGGGTATTCCTTTTTGTAGAGATCCCCAATTTTCGCTTAGAGACACTTAAAAGTTGGTCCCACTGGGCGTGCCAAAATGTTTAACACAAAAATCTTCTAGCGGACTTGAGAGATCTCACAAACTGTCTATTTTCCTCAATTGAGCTTTGTGCGCTGGCGTGCCACCGTCTCACAAAAAAATATTGATTTGTAGGCTAGCGGCTACTGACTTCTTAATAAGTGATTTAGACGAGGAGAGCATCAACCTCGCCTGAATGGATCCTTCTTGCCTAGTGACCTAGGACTTGCTATTTTCATGTCTCTAGTTGAGTCATGGAAATTGATTCTCTACACTCCTCCTAGTGTAAAGCAGAGCAATCTCTTTAGTTCGGTGTTGAGAACACAAGAATGTTGCATCCTTGAATCTCAAAACTCTCACTCTTCATGGTGACAAGCCTCTTGATCGCCGGTTGCAGGTTTTTGCGTCCTTGAATTGCAAGAATCTCACGCTCTTCGGGTGATAACTCTCTTGATTGCTGGTTGCAAGGGTTTTCTCGTATAGAAAATGATAGTTTGCTAGGAGCAGAATATGTATTTGATCAAGGATCCCTTCCAAATCGCTCTTCAACTCTTTATATAGAAAATTGTAGCCGTATTCCACTTCACTTGGAACTCTTTAGTATCAGTAATTAGATTCACAATACAACTCTACATACTCAATAGAGTTCATCCGATACTTATAAATATTCTCATAACAGAGTCCTAACAATTATAGAAAATGTTAGATAAAAACAAGCCGCATGGATCAACATTTAATATAACTTCCTTCAACCCCATTCTAAATCGGACTCGTATACTCCACTCGGGTCGCTCGCCTGATCCAGCCCTCAAAGTCCAATAAAAAATATTTTATTTCGGGTTCAAACAATTAGTAAACTAAATGCATGGTTGTACCTTAGTTTTTTTTTATTGGCATATTAATTTGTAATGACCTTTGGCATTTGGAAGTATAGAAAAGGATCTAGGCTTTAGTATTTTGGCAATTCGGTTGGCAAAATATAAGGACTCACTGATCGACATCCATATTCCATATATAGTCTCAAACTAATTTAGCTTGACATATACCATGCCAGTCATATATAACAAGTTGGTTACTAAATAAATGACAAAGAAAAAAAAGGCATATGCATGCATCAGATCGAATTGCAATCCCACAGGCCACAGCTAAACATGGTAGAAGTAATCACGGGACATTGTCACATTTTTATATAGGACTCGTCGATGTTTACATGCATATATATGTTGTGGACTTGAGAAGCGTTGATTGTATTTGCTTGAGGTAGTGAGGCACAATCCTGTATTTACGAGTCAAACTGTAACAACTAACTTGACTATGCGCTATGACTGATATAATCTCATTTAAAAGTGGTAGCTAGGTAGGTACAAATATCTTGCAGACTTCAGCATATCTTGTAAGTTGTAAGAAATTGTTAGATTAGAATTGAGACGATCAAGAAAAACATGTTACGGCATAAATTGAGCTCGGTTTAGTTAAGCTTTCATTGTTTGCCCAAGCTTCCAGAGAGAAAATAGGACACTGTTAATACCTTCACCATCAAGCAAACTATATATGCTAAAGTTGGACTGAAATATAAGGGTGTGGCAGGCCTTCGCAAAAATAAAGGCCCAGTCCCAGATGGCCAAATTTGTTTCAGCTAGCTCCATTACAATGACTACATCGAGTCCAAGGGAAAAGACCAATGGAAGGCCCAGAACAGAACAACCTGGCAATAATACAGAAGCCGAATAGAGGGGAAATCACGTTGGACAAGATTAGGGCAAGGATGGTGAGTTGGTGACCCTCTACTCTACTCCTCTAGCCAAGCAGAAGTACTACGATCACGCTCGAGCAGCCACCGCCGGAAAAGGCTTCTCCCAGACAAACATGCGCAACCACTTGCTTTCCAAATAAGTGTCCTTATGGTTTCCTCCACCGGTTGCTTTTCCACAACTGCATTGCAGTTGATTCTAATTACAACTTTCCGGCGGAGGAGACCGAAAAGACAACAACTTGTGCTGCATAGTGCATATCAAAGAGCCTTCGCAGCTCGGAGAATAAAGCACATCTGGACTGCCCACATCATGGTAACAAACTTGGCCTATATATAACTACTGTTCATTTTCAACAACAAGAAGAGATATTACGCTGCTAGTGATGCTAGGATTGCTGGCTATAATAATATTGTTCAATTGTTTTCAACAATGCTAGGGACTGGTTCTATTACCATTTCGTTGTACTGAGGAACAGCATTTCATAACACACAAGTATTCCTCCACAAGAGTTTAATGATCTTTGTAAGTAGGAACAGTTCAATTCTCATCCTCTGTCTATGATGCCAGATTGCCAGTGATAACACTTCTAAATAGAGGAAATATGACAGTTGCTGAAACCAAAAGTCTAGGACAATTCTGAATGTTTATCTCATTTCTTAGTTGTTTACATCATACCAAAACATCAAACATACCACAATGATACAAATTTTTGATTTGTGTAATAGATTAATAGTAGCTCAAATTTGCTTATTAAAAAAAATAAAAAACAGTAGCTCAATAATATATATCTAACTAGTCTATCCGATGTTCTGATATATATTAGGTCATTGTATGAACTGTGAATAAACTTCTTTCTGCCTCAGACCGACACACTTCTCCATTCTTACTTTAAAACTATAATAAAGTGTTTTCTCATTTACCTCGATCACTCAAGATAGAACAGATTAGGGGTCACTATTTGACCCATAGGCCTCAAAAACTCGTGGACGGGCCGAGAACCGAAAATCCAAGACCGGTCCAACTCGAATTTAGACCCGAAAAAGCTTGATACTATGAGTAGGGCCGGGCTCGAGCAGAGATCCCAAAGCCCACAGACCCAAAAAAATCTGACTCGGCCCGTAGGGCCAAGCCCGTCTAATACATTCATTGTATATATTATATATTATTTTATTCATATAAACCTCTAAGCACTCAAATTTATTTTAATATCATTCATTTATATACTAATTATCACTTTATTTAGACTTATATATTATTTAGTGTATATAATTGTTAATATATTTGATAATTAGATACTATTAATTTTTAATTTTTTTCATTAAATACAAGAAAAAGTCCAACCTACCCTGACTCTATAGGCTTAGCCTGACCCAGTCCGAAAAACCCAACAAGGCTCGTGGGCTTCAAAATTCTGAAAAAACTCCCCCCACCCGAATTTTGAAGACGTTGTCAAGCCGTGCAACATATTAAGTTGTTTTTTTTCTTTACTGATGCACAATCAAATATCTATGCATTCAATGGACAAGAATGTTACAAGAATGGTAACAATATCGTCTAGAGCCATACAAAACCTTCTTCTCACTTGGCAGACCCGAACAAAAAAATTCCTAATGTCTAGTACTACTGTAGTACAAAATATGAAGCTAGCTAAAACAATATCGGGTAATACCATGCTGCAAACAGAGATACAAATCATACAATCACCAATCCAAGAGTTCAAACCAGATGGTGACATAACTCTATAGCTCAAGTCAAAAAATCAATATGCTCGATTAATTGTTTTCCCTCTTGACCAGTTAGTTTTATCATGTAAGATTGTAAACTTATGAATATGGATTAGTAAATGTGACAACCTATTGGTCAATCTTCATAACAAGAAATCAGATTGAGACTTTGAGAGATTGAGTTATACTATTGTAGGTAGCTCATTACCTCTTGATTGTGGATACAATTTTGTGTAATGACCAAACATTGTATCATTACAACAGAGACTGAGAGAGTGTCTCAACTTTTCTTGGTTCAGGCAGGTTCTCAAATTAGCTGATGCACTAGAAATATCCCAAGTACTGTGAACCTGTATGCGTGAGTAAGGTAATTTTGAATTTTCTCTTGTCTACATTATGTGTCATGGAGTGATGGGGTCAAGACCACCGCTGCTTGCAGAAGTATAACAAAGAAACGAAACAAAGGCCCGGCACAGAGTCCAATGCACCTCTCAATACAAAACAGAAACAGACCCTAGAATATCAAACAAGACAGGGGTAGGGGTGATTTTGTAGTTTTTCACAAATCTGTTTTTGGGTTCACAGTATTAGACTGTTGGAAAAAAGACACAGAGAGGATATAGGTGGCCCTCAGAAGAAAGGACAGAGAAATCCAAGGCTTCCAAAGTAAATCTAGTTGCTGAGATGAAATGAAAGCAAGTAACTTCCTCTCTCCACAGCAAACATTTTCTCCCATCTTTGAACTTTGAGCTCAGGATCCCAGAAGCTAGCATTTTTTTTAGACAGAGAAAACACACCCAAGACAGAGAAACATCATGAATAATTGGCTGGGTTTCTCTCTCACTCCACACCTGGGAATCCATGAAGGCTTTGATGGGAGAGAAGAAGATCATCAGCAGCAGCAAGAACAAGACCATGGAGCTGTTGACTTTCCTTCTCACATGTCTGTTATGCCTCTGCGCTCTGATGGCTCTCTTTGCTTTGCTGCCGCCGACCCTTTCAGGCGTCCCAATGGTTCTCAAGGTATCTTATGCACACATTGCATGTTTGTCTCTCTTGTTCTGCATGTGCTTGATGATTTGATTTTCCTAACTAAAGCTATCAACTTTGGGTTTCAGATGATTGGAGGTCTTATGAGAACAGCATGGTGGGTGCAACAAGTGTTACAAACCAAGGTGATGATGATGATGAGGGTCCAAAGCTTGAAGATTTCTTGGGCAACTGCTACTCTAACTCACCTCCTGGTGATGAAACCAAGGTTTACTTCCAAAACAACCAAGACGACTCCAAGATTAATGTCAATGAGGCCCCAAATTTCAGTGGTGAAATAGAAGACCCATCTCATCATCACCAGAGCTTGATCCAGCCTTACAGCCATTTCTATGGAAACCCACAAAGCGGTGGTGGTGCTCTTGTCCCATGTTCCAATGGAGGCATGTACAAGTCTTGGCTCGGCCAAACCATTGTGGTTCCCTTTGCTGAAGAAAAGTCACCTTCCGATCAAGACAATGGTATTAACAACTTTCAGTCCAGCCTCTCACTGACTATGTGTCCAAGCTTGCAAAATGGCGGTGCGCTTCCAAATTCTCGAGTGCAACTGGTGGAGAGCAAGAAAAGGCCGGGTGGGAAGTCCTCAATTAGAGAACCAGTCACTCGCAAATCTATTGACACTTTTGGGCAGAGAACTTCTCAGTATCGTGGTGTAACAAGGTCTGTATATATATTACACTGCGAAAGTTCTAATCTATAGTCTGTTTTTTCTGATTTTCGATTTATTGTGGCTGAAACTGTTTGTTGTAGGCATAGATGGACTGGGAGATATGAAGCCCATCTCTGGGATAACAGTTGCAGAAAAGAAGGACAAACAAGAAAAGGAAGGCAAGGTAATTAGAATTCAGATTCTCTGTCTCTATTTTTTTATTTTTTATTTTCTCTCTTTGAGTTGAGTTACTCTTGTTTGTTTAAAGGAATATACTAACTGTCTGGTATTTTGTTACATGCATTGCTCTTCTGGATGTGATCTTTTTATTTCACATTTGCAACACTGCTGATACTGTTTCTGCAACTGCAGTTTATCTCGGTAGGTGAAACCTCTCTTTCCTTGTTTTTATTCTTCTATTCATTTAATCATTTTAGCGGACATAAGTGTGCTTCAACAAGTTCTCTTGCCATTTTGAGTTTTGAAGTTTTAATTCACTGTTGAGAAAAACATATTATTATAATGTGTTGGAAGGTGTGCATGGTTGTAATAGAACCTTATATCTCATTCCCTGATCTGCATAACCATCATCAGGTGGATATGATAAGGAAGAAAGAGCAGCCAAGGCTTATGATCTAGCTGCACTAAAGTATTGGGGTCCAACTACTCACATTAACTTCCCAGTACGTAATTCTGGCTTGTAAATTAACCATGTGTCTACCTATACTGTTTTCCGCAGTGTTTCCTCATTTTGCTTTTCAGATAAGCACGTATGAGAAAGAGCTGGAAGAGATGAAGACCATGACGAGGCAAGAATTTGTAGCCAACTTGAGAAGGTACACACCCTTTAGTACTTTTTTCAACTAGATCCCTTTTGGACCATGATTTTTTTTTCTCTCTGGTTCTTAGTTTGAACCAATACTTTTAAATGTTGTTCTACAGAAAAAGCAGTGGGTTTTCAAGAGGAGCTTCTGTGTACAGAGGAGTGACAAGGTATGACAGAATACCACAACTTTAATAATAGAGTTTCCCCATTATTTACTGCAATTTCTGCAGCCTTTTCAATTATCATAGGCAATAATAGGCAAAACATTATTGTAAATTTATAGATGATGCATATGATATCAGACATGTAAATATAGTATCCAATTTTCAATCTTTATTCATTAGGCATCATCAACATGGGAGGTGGCAAGCTAGAATCGGAAGGGTTGCTGGGAACAAGGACCTGTACCTTGGAACTTTTAGTAAGTCTTCCACTCGTAATCGCTTGTTGACCAAGTTATTTCTGATTAAGTCTTAATGGCTTTGAACAAATGCACTTGCATAACAATGCTACTATTTATTAAAGGCACCCAAGAAGAAGCAGCCGAGGCTTATGACATTGCTGCAATCAAGTTTAGGGGCACGAGTGCTGTAACAAACTTTGACATGAGTAGGTATGATGTGAAGAGGATTTGTGCAAGCTCAACACTCATTACTAGCGACCTGGCCAAACGCCCATCAGCAAAGGACTTGGCTCCAGTAGTAGCAAATGATCAAGAGTTCAATTCTTGCGCTTCATCTACTTCCTCACAACAGCTTCTGGCCATAAGTAACGGCGAGGAACCTTACGAGGAGAATTTAGCTGAAATGGTGTGGAGTGAGAATCCAAATGCTGGGGATAACACTGTTACATTGGCTGCCGCTGCAAGTAGCAGGAATTCGTCTTGCCCACAAAGCCCTAAATGCTGTGAATTCACACCCAACAGTGAGTTTGGTCTAAGCGTGGGTGACTATTCTCATGCTTATTTCAGCTCATTGCAGGGTGCTAAGTATGAAGATAGCAATGGTGGGGGTGATCACAGCCGGCTTGGGAATCTGGGTCTAGTTCAACAGGTTCCTATGTTTGCATTGTGGAATGATTGAGAAGTACTGTCTTGGGTACTGAAGCTTGTTTTGGGGGTCAAGAAGCACAAATTAGTCTCTAGGAATTGGTTAATTTGCGGTGGATATGAAGCTTATGCTAGGTACTAGTACTAGGTAGGTGGTAGTAGAAACTATGTGTCGAGGAAATGTGGATTTTAATCGGCGACTTCTTACAGTTAATGTTTTGGGGTTATAGATTATTAACTGTAATGGGAAATGCTTCAAAGGAAACACAATGTGCATTAGCACCTTTTGAATGATGAAGTCTTGGTTATTCATTTTTTGTCATGCAACATTTATCTAAAAAACATAAGCAGGTACCACCGTACCAGTGTACGTTTATGATCTCGTGGTATCACCTACCAAATAATTTGCCGTCTCCTAAGGAAATTTAGTAGGAATTGAGAGCTTTGTTGTCATCTGGGGAGCCAAGTTCCAAAATAATTTTTTGTCATTAGGGTTCTTTAACGTAATGTACTATCCTTTAACCCCACCACAGATGAAGTTGCTATCAGCTTATGTATTTGAAGTTACTGTCGTAGTGTGCTTCAATAGCGCCATTGTTTATCCCGTGTAGTACTTTTGAGATGGACATTTCAAAGGACGGTTTGAGTTAATTTTTGAACGCAACATGAAGCCATTTGATGACAAGTTTTGCAATGAGTTTTTATCTACAGAGAATACATTTTGTCCCAAGCGTTTCTTGACGAAATCTGTATGTTGTATCATGTTCCATGTGCATATAGGTTATACAACGCCACCAAGCACTCATGCGTGAGTCGGCCATCGAAATCAAAACCCGAGTCATTCATTCATTATCGAAGAAGCTAGCTCTATTTTAGTTGTTGTGTGGTTTGAGGGACTCCCCTCCTACATTGAAGAAATGTAAAGAGGAGATACATCTCTTACTTATAAAAGAGAGTCTCTCCGCACTTAAACCAAGTCATTCACACCCAACACAACTCACATAGCACTTGGGCCTAATTTTTATTGGGCTCGAGATTCACACCCAACTCACTCTGATACACCTCCCGATACCAGCACACACCTCGACACCGTATGCTACTCCCCGATATCAAAGCGACTTCCCCGACACCGATACCGGCAACTTTCCCAACACCGATACCGGCAACTTCCCCGACTTCCCCGACACCGATATTGGCTTCATCGTAGGTAAACATTTGAACATGAACATAATAGACATTGTCAAAGAAAATTCAACTCCATCTTGTTTGCATAATGAACAATATTCATTAATGAATGGAAATAGAATTGAACTAAAATGTCAAAAATACAAAGTAGTTTAAACATCATCGATTTATGAACAATTTATCGTATATCTTTTGTTCCATTAGATTTGAATATATATTAATCCCCAATATCACTGTATTTCTACCTGGTATGTGGATGAAATATTGGTCATGCATACAAAATAGAACAGGCTACCCATAATAATGATTTTAAGTCCTGCATTTTTTTTAGGTAAAATGGTAGAATAAAAAATTGGTACGTTAGAAGATTTGAATGTATATTAATCCCCGATACCACTATGATTTCTACGTCATATGTGCATGAAATATTGGCCATGTGCACAAACTGGAACAGCTACCCATAATAATGATTTTAAGTCGTGTATTTTTTATTTTTAGGTGCAATAATAGAATAAGAAGTTGGTAAGTTATAAGATTTGAATCTCTATCAATCCCTAACACAACTATATATTTCTACCTGGTATGTTGATAAAGGGTCACACTATGGTATCCAAGGGGTATATCATACTTTTATTATCACTTTGAGAACCAAAATTACAATATATATATGAGCAAAAATTACTGAAGCATATGCTATTTTTCTCAAAGTTAACTCATTGACCGGATGCAAGTTCATACTCCCCTAGTACCTGCTGGATTTGATTGATCTCCTCCAAAGAGGCTTTCCCAAACAACAAACTGGCATCCGCAAATAACATATGGAAAATAACATATGGTAATACCTGATAAAGAACCTTCCGTAGCCCTAGCCTCAAGCAGCGCTGTGAAAGCTACCGAATTTGAGAGGATCTTCTTGTCTAATGTCTTGAGTAGGAGCGCCGGAGTAAGATAGCATTTCACATGTCCATTCCCCAAAAAGGAATATCAAATTGTTGTAACACATTGCATAACCAGGGAGATCCACTTAGCATCAAACCCCGGGCAAATAAATACTGCCTCCAGAAAATTTCACTCCATCCGATCATAGACTTTACTCATATCCAATTTGAGAGAAAACACACCCTTTGTACGTGAAGCGCAGTTATGAAGATACTGAGAAACCTCATTCATAACCAATGTGTTATCGGATATTAGACGCCCGAGGACAAATGCGCTTTGAAATGGGAACACAATCTTGTCAAGAAACAACTTTAACCTATTGACAATCACCATAGAGAAAATCTTGTAGATGATATTGCATACAGCAATAAGGAGTAAATTTGTTGTTCTTTCCGGATTTGGTACTATAGGAATTAAACAGATGTGTGTGTAATTGATTTGACCCATAAGAGTACCTGTATCTAGGAAGTTGATCATCCCCATACTTACCTCTGGATCAATTCTATCCCAATATTTTTGGGGAAAAAAAGGGGGAGGCATACCATCCAGACCTGAGGATTTAGTCGGATACATTTGAAATAGGGCTTTCTTCACTTCTTCGAAACTATAAGGGCATGTTAAGTTTGCATTTATCTCAGAGGTCACTTTTGGAATAATCAAGTTAACCACTGCCATCATGGAGGAGTTGGAAGGCTCACTAGCTGAAAACATAGTAGAGAAGTAATCCACTACTAACTTCTCTAATCCACCAGGGGAGGTATGTCTCTAGCCTTCCTCGTCAACCAGTTTATTGATTCAGTTTTTTGAACGTCTATTGGAACACTTCATATGGAAGTATTTCGTGTGTTCTTCCCCTTCTGTGAGGTAGGTAATTTTCGAACGTTGCTTCTAAAAGTCTCTTTCGGCAGCTAGAAAACCATCAAGTTTCTCTGACAACACACTGTACTTCTGTTTGATGAATCCGTAAGAGGATGAGAAAGAACTAGAGACAATCGTTCTTGAATGCTGGCAATCTCCCTATGTCTATTACCAAACACAATCGTCTGCCATCTATTCAAGGCGGAGCGAGTATTTGTGATACATTAAACTGCCTCATACATAGGAGATCCAAGCCGTGATCTTTTCTAACCCTACTTAACTATCTCTTCACACTGCTCATGCGCTGCGCAAAAAATTTCAAACTTGAAGCATTTAGGATGCCTAGGCAACGAGATTACCTCCTAACTATAGATTCCTAGTAGAACCGGGAGATGGTCTCCATGTATAGGTGGGAAATGACTCAAATGAGTCACTGTACTTCTAGGGAATAGATCGATCCATGAACGTGTTGCAACTTCTCAATCAAGACGGCATCACACCCCTCCTCCTCCCCATGTCGTAGGAATGCCATAAAACCCTAGATCGATTAACTCCCCAAATGTCAAACAATCACGAAAAAGTTGCATTTGACTTTCTCGTCAAAGTTCCCCTCCAGCCTTCTCATCATTATGAATAATCTCATTGAAATCTCATATCACCACCCAAGGAAGAGAAGAGATATCGCTCAATGAACATAGTAGATCTCATGTTTGATGCCTCTCGGACATGGTTGGATGACCATAAAAAATCGTCAAACGCCAGTGAGCAAACCACTCATCGGGATGAATAATCACATCAATGTGACGTTTAAATTTTGAGAGGAATTCAAATTTGATTTTTTCTCTCCAGAACATGGCCACTCCTTTGGATTGGCCTGCCTCACTTCGCCATTATCACTAAAAACAACTTCACAATTAAGAAACCCTAGGGTTTCTCTCAGCCGTCCCATGTACTTGGGGTCAGAGACTTTCATCTCAGTCAAGAAAATGACCGAGGGATTGTTCTGTCGAATCAGCATAGAGAGAGCTTCCACCGAAGAATCATTCCCAATCCCATGACTGAACACACTCCAAGACTTTCAAAGATGACCGAAGATATTTCGAGAACTCCTAAACCCCAACGACGGCGGTGTTCTCCTCTTTGAGATATGGCATTCTTACAATAAATATTTATTTAGGATTTTAAGTAGTAGTGTCGTAATGTATATTAGCGTTTTAAACTAGTGTGAGTAGCTAGAATGAGTCTACTTGTTATTTCAATGTTTTTAAACGTATAATGACTAAAATGATTTGTATGTACAATTTCTGTGTTAGTACTAATTTTCAGTTTGTCTGATCATTGGTGATTTTTCGTATACTTAAGGAATGCAAAATTAAAAGAGCCTCCACGCATAGATTTTAGAACATCTCCAACAGATATTCTAAAATTGAAATTAACTCTAATTTAGAATAAAAACACCATATTTTTGCTCCAACATATACTCTAAATCATTCTCTATAATAGAGATAACGAGTGGAGAGAGAAACAAAAACTTTTTATATGTAGAAAAATGAAAAACTCAAAAACTATCAAAACTCTCTAAACATTAATGTTTAGCATTCAAAGTTCATAATTTTCTTTCTTTCTCATTCTTTTCTCTTCTTGATCATTCTCTCTCTTCATTGAAAACTCCAAAAAACATATTTTTAAATTAAATTATGGATCGATTCAAGAAATTATGAATAAAATATTAAATTATAGAGATTGGGATAAGAAATTTGTTAGAGTTGAGGGTTAATTTTTATAGAGATTTTTGATTTTGCTATTTTATTCTACATAAATTTTACATAAGTATTTGGGGATGCTCTTAGTGAGAATATATGAGAACGTGAAAGCATATTATGATTTTTTATGAATACTACGGGACCTTTTTGAATTTGGTACCCAGGGGGTATGTTATACCCTTATTTATCACTTAAGAAGAAAAATTACAATATATTTGAATATGAATTCACAACATTAGGACAAAATATTATCACGATGACTATATGTGTTTAATGATTATTTATGATATTTACAACTAATTGAATCATTTACAACTTTGAGAATAATTTGTTTAAAATGTTCCACTGAATTTCTAAATTAAGTAATTACCTCAAAATCAATTAAACACAAATAATAACTCGGATTATCACCATGACCACCAAATTTGTTTTTAATTGCTAAATGATACTCATGGAGATGTTCTAACAATCAAATATTTTTCGTATTATTCCTTGCTCGACAAATATGTCAGTAAGCATTCAAGATCATAGGCCAAATGTTTTTGTCATGAACTTTAGCATCAACAAAGTTAAAAATAATGTTATTCAAAATATCATAGTTGATCAGATATGACATGTTGGACAATTTCCAAACATCTTTTACTAGAGGAAAGTTACAAAATAAATAATTAATAAATTCTTCCGGATTTGAACAAAATGGGCGATTAAAATTATAAGTCATTTTCATTTTCAATAACATGTCTCTGGTCTTTCGGCGATCTCTTAGAATGAGCAAACCAAATTTTTTTTACTAGTGAGATATGTTTAGTTTCCACATTTTATTAATTAGACCGGCATGCTTATGCTTAACCGGTTAACCACTCATCTGTAAATCATAAGTTGTTTTAATAGAATATTTACCTGAAGTTGAAAGACTAAACAAAAGCTTCTTCTTGAATGAAATTAATATAGTTTGTCTCGCTATTTCGCTAATAATTTGAGAAAGATCGATCGGATTATGGCGGGTTTGCTATAAAGGCCAAAACGCGCGCTGGGGTTAAAGTAAGAAAATGTCAAAGAAGTGGGACATCATCCCCTTTGACTCGGGGAGAGAGAATCCAAGCAAAAGCAACTCAGATCAAGGAGGAGAGAGCGAGAGGCCTTGGTTTGTGTGCGGAGCATTGGCAGGTTGTGAGTGATGTGAGTAAGTATCGTCGTCTCTGCTCCTGCGCGCGCAGGCCTGTTTGGCTTGGATCGTCTTCATCATCACGCTCATGACTAGCTATTAGCCAAAGCTAAAAAAGCCTACAGCTAATATTTTTGCAGATCGAGCTGTTTTGTTACAGAGGTCAGAGGCATTCAATTCAATTTCTCAGCGCCACCATGCATCCATGGGTCTAATCAAATCAACACCAAGTCAAAATGGAACTCCAGTCAATCAATAAGCCTGGACTTGTCCATTTTCTACTAGGGTTTGGATTGTGAGTTCCATAACATCCATCTTGGCTAACATGCATGCAAAACCAAGCAATGGTCCATTTTGTTATTTTGGTATTGCCTTCTCCACAAATACCGAGTTACCTTTACATCTGAAGATCAAGAAAAAAAAAGGCAAAGAAAATGACAAATGTGTGACAGTATTGTTTTATAGTTTTCGATCACAAAATATTCCAAATGCATTTCTTTTCAAAATTATATATGTGAAGTTAACTCATCATCAATTTATTTTTTCACCTGACTGATCGAATGCAGCAATCATCACGCTCAACTGTTAGTGACTTCAGTGTTATACGAATATGTATTCACGGACAGACAACTTGGCCAGTTGCTACGTACAATAGTGTTGACTGAAAGATTCGATGTGAGAATGTGATGATTCATTGATAAAAAATGAAAATAAATAGAACTCATTTTTATTTTTTTTGGATACAAGAAATAGAACTCGTTTCATTCATTAGTTCATTATTGTTAGGTTTACGAATATCCAAACATTGCGAACTATTTTTGTTCTTCCAAGTGCAGCTCATTTCATGTACGTTCGGCGTTGTGGTTGGAGTAAGAAAATTTAGAGATGGATCGATGAGATCCTTTTTTCGGGAGTAGTAGGCCGGAGGCGGGAGCCACGGGAGTATCTAGCAAGAGGATCCCTAACATGTAACAAGAAGAGAAGAGAAAAGCAAAGCAGACCTGACAGGATCCAGTAGCAAGTAACAACACACACAAAGGGACAATATCCAAGGACAAGTTTTGATACCCTCACACAGCCAGAGTCCCAGAGACTCAGAGAGACCGACCTTTCACCATCGCCGTGGCTACCCTACTCGCGTCTCCTAAAACCCCTGCACTGTCTGTACTAGTAGTCTAGTAGTGATGCCGATGGAGCTCTCTTGGAGACTGATAGGGTTTCATTAGGGCTTCGCTAGAATTAATTTTGAAGCAGGCCAAGATGACTTTTGCTTTGGTAATTTGGTTCGTTTACAGTACGTACGTATAGGGGATGGACTAGTCGACCGAATTATGGCATGGGGACTCTGCTCTCTCGTCTGCATGGCTTGGGGGGAAGGGAGGGAGGAGAGGCCCTGATCAAGTATCGACGATCGATCGAGCTCTGATCTTTCCTACAATGCCAGCCAGCTATAGGTATTACTGTTGTTCTGTGCGTTGGTTGGAAATGGTATTTTGGATCGTGCAAAGCATTGCTATATTTCTAGATACTGCATGCGCACGCGTGTTACGTATTGCTTGCACCCCGATGACCCCATTTCATTGCTTAATTTCTTACTTTATTTTGTGGCCTTTAGTGTGTGCCCAATCAGTGGTCAATTGTCAAAGTGCCAAGCAAATAATACGTATAGTGTGGAAAAACACACATCGGTAACATGACTAATTTTATAGAAATTAAGTCAAATTCATTCGATCATATCATTAAAATTTAATCTCACCACTTAATGTTTCCATGTCTAGAGTGTTACTATGGCATGAGTTGTCCGATTAATATATTTATCCACTTAAGCAGGTAATCAACACCTACCAGACCACCCCAAAAACCACCAAGGAGGCTTCAACTTCATTCACCAGACCGACCTCATCCGAGCGCACACGCGCCCGTAGGGCGCACGCCCGAATGAGCGGATCACACACCAGCAAGTGCACCAGTCCCACATCGAAGAACACAAGTGAGCCCCAAACTCAACCACCTATATATGTAAGGTATTTAGTACAGGTAAGATCATCCCATTCGTTCCATCTTGACGAATTCACTCCAACTACACACTATCTGCACGCACGTTCGCTTGACTGTTATATCAAATACATCATCTGACTTAGGCATCAGAGCGTTGAAGGCGGGCCACCCCGTCTCGACCCCTGACCGCCCGTTTGTTGTTGTATTCTTCTAACAGCCGCACACGAATACGCCACCCGATCACCCGAGAGAAGAGGAAGCGCCTGAAGGAAGAGTCGACCGTCGGAAGAGAGAGCGCCCGACCATCCGAACAGCCCGAGCATTCGGACGAGAAAGAAGTCTGCTCGTACTTGCTTCTGCCAGATTACGTCCCCGCGCGTAATTCGGTAGAAACATAGAGTGTATATACACTTATACGGTATAAATCATTTGATTATAAGTGGGATAAGTTAATTTTTTGAGAACCCCTAGTTTTCTCTATCTCTAAACTAGCAAAATTTAATCATATGATGTATATCCTTACTTCCCCGAATCTTGTTTTTTTTTTTTTTTTTTTTTAAATTAAGGTGAAGGCTTGTCACTACTCTTAAGCCTTGTTGAATACAAGATTTAGTCATCGCTCATATGACTCGTGACTAAACATATGTGAAGAAAGAAAGAGTCACTATGTGGTGTATTTAGCTAAACCCTAGTTTAAGCAATGACTCCAATTCGGCAATTAGCATCAAGCTGTGTTCAGCATTTCGGCATCTTAAAGGCAATAATGATATATTGGAGATATGGAACAATTTTAGTCTCTTCGCGTGCGTCTATACAGGTACTCCGTCTCAACAATTAACCTAAAAGAAGCAAAGAGAAATAAAGAAAGCATCAATTTCCTAGGCATGTAGCAACATAATGCAAAAAAGCATCCATATATGCGCAATGTGCTCGTTGGGAAGCTAGCTAAGCTGCAAAAGCCTTGTGTATTCATATGATGAATGCGATATTTCCTTCAGCTTTGGCCCATCCCTCCCCCCACTTATTCTCTTTATCTGTCTCTGCCATTCCAACATATCTCTCTCTCTCTCAATCTCTTTAATTAAAGTGGAGCTCCATGAATTTCCAAAAAAAAAAAATGGAACTCCATGACGAATTTGCCAGTGTGTGTACAAGTACTAGGTCCCTTTCGCTCTCTTTTATTGAATTAATTTGTCTTGTTGAAGAGGGAATTTTGATGGGACAAGAGCTAGGGATTGGGGTAAGAGACTAAAGAGAGAAGACTGAGAGAGAGCTATGGAGCTAGAGGACGGTTAGGGCTGTGACATGCATGCATTGTTTGCGTGGACAATGTCAAAAGGAGACGACTGTGAAATGATGCTGCATGCTACATATTGCTAGCTGCCGCTGCTGGGGGACTTGGATCCGGCCAAATATGCTTCCTGCTCTTCCTTTTTTTTGAACTTGGATTAACTTACCTGCATCATGCACTGCACTAGTTCTGGACCAAAAGTTCTGCTGTCTCATCTCCCATGTGAACTTGTTGCTTCTTTCTTATGACTCTCTATGAGGGTGTCAATCCTTGACAAGGAAAGGTCAAATAACTTGCATGTAGTATGGCATGCATGCTATCTGTAAATGTAGTAGTAGACAAAGAGTAAAATATCGAATATCGAAGATATATTGATTGTCTCAAATATGGATAGTTTGACGGAAATATCGGTTCAATAAAAAATCGACAGAAATTGAGATAAATACATGAAAATTTATATTTGAACTTTATGAGATTTTTATATGATTAATATGTGTTTTGAAACTTGTAAATTGTGTTTTGTTGATTATTTATAGAGTTTATTTGATTGAGCTTTTGGATTATTAGCGTGGAGAGTTTTGTGCTTTTGATTTATTGCGATCAACATATATGTAAAATCAAAATATCGGATAAATTCGAAAATGTCGAGGATTTCGGCGATATATCGGAAAATATCGAATATTTCAAGAAATATCGGACAAAAGATATTAATATGTAGAATTAATATCAGAAAGTCTAAAATACGAAAATATCGAAAATATTATGGATATTTCATTCCATGGTAATAGGTACTTCTATAAGCTCTATTGCATTCACTGTTTTGTTAAAATCTCTCTATACCCCAAGAGAGATGAAAGAACGTCTCTTTTCATCCTAGCTAGCGCCATGGATTGTCCAAAAAAAAAGAGGGTTGTGAAATCTTTACGAACCGTATTGAGTTGTCTGGTGTATGTGTCATTATAAATTTGGATGTCCATCTCCTATTTTTTCCAATTAAGTTACCATGTATTGGAAGTGCTCTCTAGGAAAAGATAATCTTTGAAGGTAATCTAACATACATCTTTGATCTTCCATGAGTCCCATCCCTTTGTAGTTTGTAGTCTCGTGGGCTAGAATTATCTTCAATATTTTGGGCTCGATTTTGCGTCTATATATTTGGATAAAAAAGATTTTCGTCTATATGACTATCTATCTTGGGTCAAATCGTAATTAAGACAAATTTTAGCACGATCCATAGGACATATATATGGGTCAATCATTCTTTTCGATAAACATGGCCCTATGGGTCATTCGTCATATATCGATGTTTCTACAAAATGTTTAGCCCCATAATGTAAACTACAACATTCCTAATTGATCTCGGATCCAGCTGGAAATCTCGAAATGTCGATTTGATTGGGTGCCATTCTATCCTATAATTTTTCTACAAGATTTGATAAGATATACCTGATACCCTGCAGAAAGATGGACTTGTGGGTTCCAGAATTAATGAAAGTTTGCTAGACTGTCTTTGCCAGCCAATTTCTAAGTGCTTCATATTTTTTATATGGGAAGGGAGCCTAACTGGCTGTACCCCATTGAATTTGGTAATGTGAAAGATCTTACGGAGATGGAGAGAGGCTCAATAGGCTTTGGCTTGATTGTCTAAATGTGCTTCCATCTGGTGATGTTTATGTCAATGTTTATAAAAGATGGTTCACACGCACTAAGATTGAGTACTTAAGATCACTACAGCTCTGCCTCCTTCTCATCTATGACAGTGTTGTTCTGAACAGTTTGCAGGCGGCTTGGCAAAGTGCCCGGAACGATGGTGAGGGTTGCAGCAGCCTATGCACATAGCGAAATCCATGGATTAAAATGATTTCTACAGTACGACGAAGGCAAGAAAAAATAAAGAAAAAAAGCTTTCATGATAAAGTGACGTCCAGACATGGTCACAAGGTCCAACTCCTTGAGGTCACATGCACCTGCTCAAGCATGCCAACAGACGATATCCACACGGTTGAGCCCTGAGCAGAGAGGGTGTGCTTCCCAACCGAGGGGAAGTGAGCACTGCACTCGAGCTTCTCGACCTCCTGCTCCGTTAGGTCTCGGGGAGAGTTGATTATGAACACACGTTCGTTGTCCTCACATTTAAAATACACGCGGGGAAGGTGGGGGTTAAAACCCTCAATAAGCTCACCTTGCAGACCTGAGAAGTAAAACATTATCGATATATATCACAAGGCCTCAAGCATATCCAAGAACAATGTACGATCCTAAAGCACATATAACAGAAAGGCATAAATGTAGGGGTGGAACGATAACTTACCGAGGGAAAAGACAGCTTGTGGAGGCGCCACGGGCTCCTCAGTGTGAAGCTTCTTCCTTGGAAGAGATGGAGGCGGTAGTTCCTCCTGGATGGTGGAGAGCGGATCCTCTTGCTTCTCCCCCTTATTTAAGAGGGAGGTGTCTATGGGCCCCTCAGTTGAGGTTGAGGTCTTCTCCTTGCCCTTCTCGAGGTCGGAGTATTTGACCTGACGACTCCGAGACTTGGGTTTGGGGACTTCTTCTTCTCATGTTGTTGTCAGTGCTGGTGTAACAACAAGCTTGGGGGTTGTGTTCGATGGAGGACGAGCTCGATTGACCTCGGGGGCACGGGGGACTTCGATCACTGCGGTCCAATTGTTGTGTGTGAGAGAGAGGGGAGATCCCCTCTAGGCCCCCAGGGTTTAGGTGCTCGTGGCTCAAAAGCCACTGGACTTGACGATATTTGGACAAGATCTCAAGGGCGTTATCTAGAGATAGGTCTGTCAATGAGGCGGAGCTGGACCGGATCAACCTAGATCTGGATTCATTTAAGGAGAGAGAAAATTACACCCGATTCGTCCCGTTTATCTGGCAGATCTTTAATAATCAAATCCAAATCCGGATCTGATGGATCAACGGATCGACGGAGCAGATCTGGGCCCGTTTATTAATATGTTAATTACTAAATTGATTTCTTTTATCAATATGTTAATTATTACCAATATGTCACATGACCTCGTTACATAACCAAAATATTTCATTAAAAACTAACTAGATAGACCAAAAAAAACTTCAATTTACATTGAGGAACATGACAAGAAACAAATCATTTTGGGGTTTCAATCATTAATTGATTAATATTTTTATATAACTTTGTTAAAGATATTTATATATTTTTTTAAAAAGATATTTTTAGATTACAAACATTTCATATATGTTAATAAAAGTAAATTATATTAAATAAGTTAAAAGAAATAAACGAGGCGGATCATAAACCAATCGAATCGCCTGTGATCCGGATCTCATTCATTGAATAAACAGGTTAACGGGTTTGGGTCACAAACGGATCAGTGGGTCCAAAAATTAGATCCAGATCCACCTAATATGTATGGGTTTGGAGCGAGTCCGGATCAAAATCTGCTCCATTGACAGGTCTACTACTAGATCGCAGTAGAAGTCGACGGCACGAAGCATTTCCTCTGGAAGCTTGGAAGTGTTGATGAGGGTAGGGACCTTGTGGTCGGCCTCGTGGCCAAGATTTTCTCAGTCCTCAAACACAAGGATGTGAGTCTTCCTCCAGTCCTTGGGGGAGTGCGACGGGTTGTGCAGAAGAGATTCCTTCACGCCACTCAGTGGCTGAAGTACAGGTGGTTTGGTGGAGTGTGCTTGACCTGGAAAATCTCACGAAACTTGGGGAGCGCTATACGGTAGTCGAACCACCTATTGAGGCGGTCAAAATAAGACAAGATCCTGAAGGAGTCTGGGCACCACTACTCGATGGCGTACCTTTAGAACTCTAATACGGCGTAGATGAAGGACGAAATCAGAAAAGTTAGACCATATACAATCTCAAAAGGATGAACTAGCCGACAAGGACCATAAGCTTTCTTAAGCTCCGATACTTTTTCCTTGTCTGAGGTAAGGGCGAAACGGAAGTCCTTTCTAGTTCCTTGCTGAAATGCTTGGATAAACGTCGACAATGCCTCGTTAGAGTCGACCTTGATGGTGGCCAAGTTTAGGTCTTCGCAAGACCTCTTGGTGTCGATCGTCTTGGTGGAGCATGATCGAAGATAGGGGTTGGTAGCGTCTCTGTCAGAGGAGGAATTGAATGGCTGGTCGATCTCTACCTCATCCATCTTGAACGTGGTGAGTGAGAGAGGGGGGGGGGTGCTTTGAACCTTTTCCTGGTTTGGTTCCATAGAAAGTGCAGCGTGAGAGGCAGACAACGTGGTAGATGAACCCATGCCATCTTGGTGGGGAGAGGCACCTTGTGAAGGGGGATGGCAGTGGCAAGCGGCTTGGATATGTCGACCTCGCCGTCAGCCGTGGTGTTTCAAAGAGGAAGAATGATGTGTTCAACGATCTCATCAAAGGCCGAAGGAGAGTTGTTGGTGTTATGGGAGGCCATAGATTTGAAGGTTCGAGTTTGAAAGTCTAGGTTTTTTCAAAGTAGTTTGAAGCTCTGGGATTTCTAGGATGGGTTTTGCAAAAAGCTCAAAATTTTTAAAAAGAAGAAGTGAAAAAATGGAAAAGAGTTGGGAATTGATTTATATAGGATGAAGAGGTGTGAAAGAGGAGATGTATCAGTTGGAGAAGATATATGGTTTCAGATTTTAAGGTGAGGAATGGATTTGAATGGGAAGAGTTTTGGGTAAGGTTATGTTTGTTGGGGAAAGAGCGTGATGATAAGGAGGTCTGATGGTAGAAGAGTTATGGTAAAGGTGGAATCGGTTTTTGCGCGGGTGATTGATGGGAAAGTTTGAGAGTTTTTTTAAAATTTTTAAGTGTTAAAGTTCTTGTCACAGCAACAAGAGACCAACATGTGTTAGACCTCATACTGCTGTAGGGGTATTTGTGGGAGTCGGTTTTGGCCACGGAGCTTTAGGATTTTGGGCCCTCAAGATCCGCCAGCAGTAGAGGTCTGATAATTTGATTATTAGGCTTGGGCTTGTACGATTAGGGTTATGAGTAGAAATCAGTTGTCTAGAGGGTTCTCGGAGTATCTAGAATGATGTAGAAGCCTCTAGAATGTTCGTAAGATGGTGCAACAATCCCAAAGTATGATGCGAACCTCGAGAAGGTTGACAAAATCCTTGAGGGAATGAATAAGATTTGTACGAATCCTAGAGGGATTACACAAAAAATCTTATGGTAATCATGAAGTATGATTGGCCGCCCTACATGCAGAGATCCATTCCTTAATGGATTCCTTCTCTCCAAAAGTAAAGTAGTCCGACTCAAGGAAGAACTATGATTAGACCTAGTATGATCTCTGTATATAAGTCATCCCGGCATGGCTCACGATAATGTTATTCTGATCTAATTACTCTTTGAGTCTCGAGCAAATAACCGACTGAGGAAATGATTTGCAGTACCACATAGCGAGTGGGAGCCTAGTATGGTCTAAGCATCGGAGGGTCTAAACACAATACCACACCGTGCTCTGGCTTGTTTTGCAGGTTCACGAGGAAACAAGCTTGAGGGAGATCCAAATCTGCTCTTAGAGAACCCAGCGAGTAGGAGCCTAGTATGGTGATGGTGGCGTGGTTCCCAATGGTGGTGCTGTTGGACGAGCTATGGCCAAAATATTCATTCATCTGTGTGGGAGTCAGTTTTAGTCACACTGAGCTGAAGGGAAATTGGCTCCTCGGACCTGGTCCATTATGAGGTTCGAATATTCTGATAATAGGATCGGGCTCGTACGATTAGTGTTCCAGGTGAAAACGATTTATCTAGAGGCTTTTCGAAGTATCTAGATTGATGTAGAAACTCCAGGAATGATCGCAAGATGGCGTGACAAAAGGTACGATGCGAACCTCGAGAGATTTAAAACATCCTTGAAGAAAAAGGGTAAGATTTATAAGAATCTTAAAAGGATTACGCCAAAGGGTGGTAATCATGAAGCAAGATTGGCCCTGGATATGAAGATCCATTCCTTAATGAATTCCTCATCTTCGAATGTAAAGTAGTCTGATTCGATAAAGATTATGCTTAAACCTAGTATGATCTCTATATATAGACCTTCCCAGCATGGTTGAAGGTAACATTATTTTGTCTAAATTACTCTTTGATTCTTGAGATAAGTTCTGACTTAACCATTAGACGGTTTATGCATGGCACCACACCATGCTCCGACTTGTTTAGCAGGTTCACAGAGATTCAAGCTAGAGGGGAGACAAAATCTTCTCTCATAAATTAATGTTTTCATTGAGAGAAGAACCCTAGGCTAACTCTCATGAACGAAATGATCTGGAAGATAACACCGATATGAGCAATCAGCACGACAAGGGAATAACCCTCCCGAAAGGAATAACCAGACTACCCCGAACAGAGGGACATCGAAGTATGGTAGCACCGTCTCATACCAGGTCACACCTAGAAATCTCTCGGACGATGTCCACTTGAGCGAAGATGAGGGATCCTCGCCTGAGAACAAAGGAACCAGAGGGTAGAGGGCCAAGGTCGATTTGGACCTTCACCGGGACAAGGAACAATATGTGAATCTGAGGCTAGACATTGTCGCACTATAGCAATCAACCGGAGGTGGTCACCATGAGCACGAATGAATTGGTGGGCATCGTTGCTACTGTTTAGACCATCTTATTGGAACTGGTAAACCTATAGAAAGGGCAGGGGTAGTCTTACCCAACTTAGTCACAGAGCCGAGACAAGAGATCCCAACAATCGAAGTGAACAACTAGCAGGAGGTGGGTTACCATGACTATTAAAAGGAGCAACCCTCACAGCCAGGAGCGACTCAGGACACACCCGGGGTAGCGACCCTCAGGGGAATGATGGAGAAATTCTTGTAATCCTAACGCGCTCATAACATCGAGATGAACCAGGAAACAGAGAGGCTCATGAAGGAAGGATTATTCAAGAAGGAGTCCAAGGTAGAACAACGGGCCCAGAGAATGTCCCAAAACCCCTTGTCTTAGTTCATCCAGGATGTCGAGCCCCTCAAGAAGTGGAGTCACCCTAGGTTTAATAGGTATTGGAAAGATTCAAATCCATACCAGAACGTGAGTAATTACCAATTAGCTATGGCTACTAGCCAATCAAATGATGCATGGATGTATAAGATGTTCTAAGTAAGCTTGAAAGATCATACACTATAGTGATACGAGACCTTTCCCCTAACATTGATCAAGGACTGGAGGGGTCTGAAGGCTGCATTCTTCAAGAGGTATCAAAGCAATGCAGAAGGAGTTAAAGATGTGACCTACCTCACGTCCCTCAAGATGAGGCGAGGAGAATCCTTAAGGGATTAGGTCACGACGTTCAGGATGGAATATGCCACAGTTGGTTACAAGGACGATACCGTTGCGGCCACAACATTCATCAATGGACTAGACATGGACTCGGAGTTGGCAAGCAAGTTGATCAGGAAGAAAACCGAGGACTTGTCCATGGTTTACCATAAAGCCTTGGACTATGCCTGCATAGAAGATGTATGAACGTACAACAGGGACTCCCCAGGGGAGAAGACGACAGGAAATAACACAAGCACCTGGAAAAACTCGAATACCAGCACCTCGAACCAAGGGAGGGAAAGCTATGATAACAAAAGGAAGGCCTCGAGGCACCAACCCTCTGGCTCAACAGGAAGCTGTTTGTTCCACCTACAATAATACCAATCTCTATCATACTTCACCATATCAAGAATGAGCCTTGGCTTAAGAAACCCCCACCCATGACGAGCAAAACCGATTCGAAAGACTTATGCGCCTATCACAAGGGGAACAAGCACAAGACAATCAAGTGCGTGGTCCTCAAAAGGTACTTTATGGAGCTGGTAGATTAGGGATACTATTGGGAATATCTTATTAAGGAATACAAGAAAAATGTTGAAGATTCATTGAAGCCGCAGGGTAATGGTAAGCGTCCAAGAAATAACGAGACCTTACCGCCACTACCTAAGGGTCAAGAGGACAAGTACCCGGTGTTGAACTATATATTCCAAGCTCTAGAGTATCTGAAAGACACCATCTTCGCTAGCTTGAATTACATAATGGCAAAGGCGGAAGAGCTGAGGGCAACCATAAAGTAGAAGAAGCGTACTGCAAAGAAGACCAGAGCGGGGGCCTAATCCAAAGACCAATGGTGAACATATTTGAATTCTCAGATGTAGATCTTTCAGAGGAAGAGGAAGACCATGATGACGCCCTTGTCATTAATATCTGAATGGAACATATAACGGTATCCAGGGTCCTTGCGGACAACGGAGCTGCCGTAAATGTCATCATCAAGGATGTGGTGGAACGAATGGGCCAAATGGGTGCGATTCAAGATCATCGCAAGAACCTCTTGGGGTTTGAAAGGTTGAGAGTGAGTACCCTAAGGATTATACCCCTCCAGGTCGACACACCACTTACCAACCCAACCCTCAAAACGCCATCTTAGGAGGACCGTGGCTTCACTGGATGAGGACGGTGGCAACTAATTGATGGTCTGGTCCGATCATTATCAAAGGAGATAAAGCTGCAGGAAGATTGTGTACGGTCCTTGCTACCAAGGGGATGATGAAAGAACAGGTGGAAGGAACTGGGGGCACAGTGGCCCGAGTTCCTTCTACATAAAAATCACATGTTGGGGGTCAAGAGGAAGAGATCGATGAGTTAGATATAGAGCTTGACCTCCAAGAGTTTCCTTTCAAGGAAAAGGTAAAGGAGGACATGGTCCTCGAACCGTTAGGCCATGAGAAACCCGACCGATGTTCGAGAATAAGGTCTGGATTAAGCGGAGCAGAGCATAAGAGTCTGATGGATCTGCTAAGGGAATACAAAGACGTGTTTGCATGGTTAGTAAGGGATATGCCTGGGATAGACAGAATGGTCATCGAGCACAAGTTCCATGTGGACATGAAAGCCAAACATGTGGCTCAGAAAGAGAGAACCTTCACGGAATAATGCAACATGATAATCGAGCAGGAGGTCGAGAAACTACTTGCAGCGAGATTCATTAAGGAGGTCTCACACTCGGAATGACTATCTAATTTGGTCCTGATTAAAAAGAACGAGAAACCTAGGGTCTGTGTCGATTTCACAAACCTTAATAAGGCTTCCCCTAAGAACGGTTTCCTCTTGCCCAGGATAGATCAGTTGGTGGACTCTACAGCAAGCCATGAGCTCCTTAGCTTTATGGACGCGTACAGTGGCTACAATCAGATTAAGATGACCAAAGATGATCGTGCCAAGATGACATTCATGATAAATAAAATGGTCTATGCTTACGAGGTAAGGCCTTTTAGTTTGAAGAATGCAGTAGCAATGTATCAAAGGTTAGTCTACAAGATGTTTAAACTCCTGATATGAAACACGATGGAAGTGTACGTGGACAACATGCTGGTAAAGAGCAAGAAGAGGCAAGATCACGTATCAAATCTAAAGGGATGTTTTGGCCTTTTCTGAAAGCATGGAATAAAGCTAAATTCAGAGAAGTGCACATTCGACGTAAGGTCAGGAAAGTTCCTGGGGTACCTGGTGACTCAACGTGGGATAGAGGTAAATCCGAACCAGGTAGCTGCAATCGTTAAGATGAAATCCCTATCTACGATCAAGGAAATCCAAAGCCGGAATGGAAAGCTAGCAGCCCTGAGAGCAGATTTTTATCATGATCATCAGACAAGTGTAAGCCGTTCTTCGAGGCACTCAAAAAGACTAAGGGGGAGCTATGGGCGGAGGACTGTGAAAAGGCATTCTAGGTCTCAAGCATTATTTGGTCTCCCCTCTTATTTTGAGTAAACCAGTACTGGAGGAGAACTTATACCTGTACCTGTCACTTTCAGAGGTGGCTGTGAGTGGAGCCTTAGTCCAAGAAGATACTGTAGCTACCCGTATATTACGTCTGTAAAGCTATTCTCGACCCAAAGACTCATTATCCCAAGCTAGAGAGGTTGATATTGGCGTTCGTCTTGTCATCACACTAACTCAGACCTTACTTCCAAACTTTCAAAGTAGTTGTCATGACCGATTACTCATTGAGAATTATTTTGCACAACCCAGACTCCTCAAACAGGATAACCAAGTTGGTCATTAAACTTGCACAACACGACATTGAATACATGCCCCAAACGGCTATGAAGGGACAAGCGCTGATAGATTTCTTGGCTGAGTTCATAATGCCAGAACTGGAGGTGCAGAAGAGAAGAGAGAAAGCTGAGGAAGTTGTTAAACAGGGGGTCGATCACTGTACCTTATATACTGATGGATCCTCGAAAGATAACGGTGCAGGTGCTAAAAAATCCAAATGGAATGATCATGGAGCAAACCCTAACTCTAGGGTGGAAGGCTACCAACAACAGAGCTGAGTGTGAAGCCCTTCTAGCAGGGCTAAGGCTGGCTAAAGAACTGAACGTGAAAAAGATTAAAGTGTTTACTGACTCCCAGTTGATTGCAAACCAGGTGCTTGAAGAATACATGGCTCATCATACATCCATAGAGGCGTACCACAGGTTAGCAAAAGGGTTGGTCAGCCAGTTTGAAGAGTTCTCAATTATGCAGTTCTCCAAGTCAGAAAACACACATGTGGATGCACCGACAAACCTGGCCTCCAATATAGATTATCAGTTAAGGCAAACAATCCTAGTGGAGCACTTGCCTGTGCCTAGTACGGACGAAGAGGAAGCAACAGTAGTGACGCCAATCTATTTAGGACCCTCATGGATGGACGAATTAATAGACTACATTGAGGCAGGAGTTCTCCCTGGGGGCCGTGCAGAAGATAGAAGGGTTGTCCGACAAATAACACGATATAACATCAGAGAAGACAAGTTGTACCGGCGTTCGTTCAGTGAGCCAGATCTACTGGAAGTGCATCCCTTCCAAGTTAGGACGATAATAGAAGAACTACACCCAAGAATATATGGCATGCACATTGGGGGCAGAAACTTTGTGGTCAGATGTCTAACTGAATGGTACTATTGGCCTACGATGAAGAACGACTGCCTGGAATATGCTCGAGCTTGCGAGGCCTATCAAAGATACGCCCCTTAACCACCAATGGCCCCATAGAAGTTGCACCCCTTAGTGGTCACATATGTATTTGCTTAATGGGGGTTGGACATTATGGGCTAATTCCTAACCAAAACTGGGGGTTGGACATTATGGGCTAATTCCTAACCAAAATTGGGGGTGGACAAAAGAAGTATCTCCTGGTTGTTACGGATTATCACTCCAAGTGGATCGAGGCTGAAGCATTGTCAAAAATAAGAGGAGCCAAGGTAAAAAACTTCATATGGAAATTCATAATATGTCGTTTTGGCATTCCCATGACCATCATACAAGACAATGGCCCTCAGTTCAATTGTGCTGAGGTTAGGAACTACTGTGCAGAGCAGAGGATCAAGATTAGGTTCTCAACCCCAAGGTACCCTCAGGAAAACGGGCAGATCGAGGCATCAAACAAAATGATATTGCAGGGGTTAATGAGAAGGTTTGATCCAATGACGAAGAGAAACTGGGTTGCTCAATTGCCAAACATGCTTTGCGATTATAGAACGACTAAGAGGAAGACAACAGAAGAAACTCCCTTTTCCATAGTGTATGGCACAGAAGATGTCATTCCCATTAACCACACAATCTCCAACCTTAAAACCATAGAATGAACGCCATAATGGAATGCAGAAATCTTGAGGCATGAGCTCGATTTGCTGGAAGAACACAAGGAACATGCCTAGGTTAGAGTAGCTGCTTACTAGTAAAATTTAAAGTCATAATATGACAGGAAGGTTTGGCCTAGAGTTTTCCTCCCAGGTACCATAGTTTTATGCAAGGTATTTAAAAATACTAGGTTCTAGGGGAGGGAAAACTGGAAATGACCCCTACAAAATTGTGGGAGAATGCTACAACAGGTCATACGAGATGGAGAACTCAAGAACCGGCACTTTGGTTGACAAAAGGTGGAATGCTCTCCACCTGAAGGAGTATTACTCATAGCAGAGTTAGAGACCTAGAGCATAAGTGGGCAAGCGTCTAGAAGGGGCACGTACTTTTCCTAACCAACTTGGTTTTTAATTCATTTTTTTTTCAAGTTGGCATGTTTAATTAGGAGTGTCAGGAACTTCCTTGCTCATTTGATGAATGTTGTATGATTATACGATTATTCAACAAAAGCTTCTGTTTCAGTAACATTGCTTTTTATTATTTTGAGTTCGATTTGTTCTATCCTTGTTACATGCGTTCAAAATATTCAATTTGTTTGTTATTCAATTTGATTGTGTAAATTCGAACCTTGAGGGGCTTAGCACCCAAGAAAGTAAGAACTTAGGAGGGGCAGGCGATATTGGTCCCCATAGGCAGAGGTCTCACCATACAATCTAGCTGATCCTTTCAAAGGTAAAACACCCTGAGAGAGGTGGAGCTGGGGAATCGAAAGGATCACCCATGGATAAATCAAAACACTCAGAGAAAAACCCATGAGTTCCGGTGATTATGGGCTAATGGTCCTTAAGGTTAGTTTCAATAAGTTTAAGTAAGTTGCGTCTCAGTGGATAACTTAGCCATAATCTGGCACTTTGGGCATTTAAGACCCAAGCGTACTCAGCTGGCAATGCCTAAGGGATAAGCTAAATACGATCAAGAGGAAATTATGACCCCACCATGGCATTCAAGACAAGTTATCTGGGGCGAACCTAAGCTGGAGGGCAGTCCTTTTGTGGTCTTTGTGATAGCATCAGGGGACCTATGAAGGCGATCAGACCTCGAGCCAGAAGTACTTGCTAATGGAAAAGGTCCAGAGAATGGTTGTCTTAGTACATGCCTAAGGCAAACATGTAAGCCTTTTGATAAAGGGCAGTCTCGAAACTGCGAGTACCTTTTGGACACCTTAACGTCACGAAGGCTCTCCTTAAGCCTTATCCATGAGCAGATATATATGTAAGGTTTGGAGGTTCAAGAGTCGTATTGAGGCCATAGTCACTCACAAGCAAACCCTTAAGGATGGAATATCACGAGTAAGGAAAGAAAACACAAAAAACACGATATAGCAAGGAATAGAACGACTTCATACACAAGCAAAGATCTGAGTTAAATAACTTAGTTAAAAGAAAGGAAAGACATAAAAATGATAAATTAAAGGTACGATGATGTTCAAAAAGGGGGTCCTAATCTATTACAAAATACACCCTAAGAGGACAAAGAGGGGGCTTTATTCATCATCGGAGGTTGCGAGGTTATAGGTGTTGATGAGTTTAAGCCTCTCCTTCTCAAAGTCTACTTGCTGGCTTTCTAGCTGCAGCTCGTGGGACTCCTTGAGGGCAATAATTTTCCTCTCGTATTCCTCATGGATGGCTCTCATCCTTGCTTCAAACTTCTCCTCAGAAGCCCTGATCGTCTGGTTGAGATCAATATGAGCCTGAGCTAGGTTTGCCTTTAAAGTGGCAACCTCGACCTGGTGTAAAGTACGTTCCTCCAAGAGGGCATGATCATTGGCATCTAGCTGCTGAACTACCAGTTCCTGAGCCTTCCCGTAACGGGCCACCTGCCCCTCCAGTTGGGAAACCTTCTATGTCAGGCGCCTGGCCTCTTCTTCAGCCGATGCAACCTTGCTTTCTACAGGTCAAGCTTGGCTGGGCAGGGTACCCATATCAACTGTGAGAGTAGCAACAACCTGTAAAGAACAATATAAATTTAAAAGTTAGGAGAAAGACCATTACTAATGAATGAGTAAAAAGACAAGCTCGAAGGAGTATTTACCCAGTAGAGCTGGAGATGAGTACAGGGAAGTTGGATCCTTATGATCTTGCTCCAACATTCCAGCCTCTATGGTAGCTGCAACAATATCTAGCCTATCCTGGCCCGAGCAGAGGTTGGAGAGGGCATTCTTCTTGACACAAGGCAGTTGTGCACCTTATTTGAGGCCTTTAACCTCTGACTTAGGCAGGTCACAAGGGGGTTAACTATAAACTTATGCTCGTTATCCCCACGTTTAAAGTATACGCGGGGGAGCTGGAGGTCGGCACCCTAGATCAAAGACCCACAAGTACCTACATAAGAAAATAATATAGTACTTCACATAGTAATATGACACACCAGAAGATCACAAGATTCGATGTGCAAGTGTAATTATACTCCACAAGCTTGAGAGAACGATTGCAGTAAAAAAGTATGATATACAGTGGGAACAAGTAACTTACTGAGGGAAAAAGCTGTTGGCTGGGACGACTAAGAGGCATCGGTGCGGGGTTTCTTCTTTGGTGGCGACGGTAGTGGAAGTTGATCTTGAGAAGGAGAAGGAGGAACTTCAAGCTTCTCCATTTGATCCTACTGGGGGGTCTCTTGAGCTCTTTAGACAGGGACAAGATCTTCTTTTTCTTCTTCTCCAGGTCAGAAGCCTTGACCAACTTCCTCTTTTGCTTGGGGTTGGAAACCTCCCCCTACTCGGTTAGAGATTTGATGTTAAAGGGCTTGGGGGTGGGGACTCTCTTCTTGTGAACCTAAGGGCTCAAGGGACTTCAAAGACTTGAATGCAATTCTCATGAACCAAGCGCACGATTCCCTTTAGGCCTCCAGGTGAGAGGTGCTCACGAATCTAGAGCCACCTGACTCGGTGGTGCTTGAATGGGATTTGTAGGGAACCATTCACTAGGTCACAGTGGAAATCGACGGTGCGTGAGATCTCCTCTGATGGTTTGACTAAATTAATGATGGTGGGGGACCCTGTGACCGACTTCTCTACCAAGCTTTTCCCAGACCGCAAAGACGTGCATGAGTGTCTTCTTCCAGTCCTTGAGGGAGTAAGAAGGATTGAGCAGTAGGGTGCCCTTGACATACATGATACAATGGCTCAAGTAAAAGTGGTTGGGCGAAGTCGGTTTGACTTGAAAGAACACTCAAAATTCCGGCATCCTCATACGGTGATTGAACCACTGGTTGAGATGGTCAAGCAAGTGAGGATACAGAAGCTGTCAGGGCACCATTGCTATACAGGGTAGCCATAAACATCCGGGGCGGCGGATATGAACAAGGGGATCGGAAAGTAAGGCTCTAGACGATTTGGAAGGGGTGGACTTGTAAACCCAGACCAAGAGCTCTCTCAAGCTTTGATACTTTCGCCTTGTCAAAGACAAAGGGCGAATAAGAAGTCTTCATTATCCCCTTCGTGGAAACTCTGGATAAAAGGCGATAGGGCATCGTCAGAGTCGACCTTGATGATAGAAGGGTCCAGTTCCACGCAAAACTTCCTGGAGGTGGTGGCTTTGGTAGAGCATGGTTGGAGAGGTAGATTGGTTGGAGAGGCGTCACTGGAAAGAGTGGGGGGCTCAGTGATTTCGACATTTCCACCTTGAAAGTGATGGAAGAGGGAGAGCTCTGATCGGCCTTCAGGTGTGTCTCCTCAGCCGGGCCGATAAGACTTGCAATAGGACACGGTGGTGCTTTGTTGACTGGGTCGGCGGTGGCAATTGGCTTCAATCTATTGATCTTAGCATCGGCGTTGGGGTCTTGGAGAAAGGTGATAGTGTGATCGATGATCTCATATGCGTCAGGTAAGGAGACGTTGTTGGGATTAGAAGATGTCATTGAAGCCTTCTGGATTTGTCTGGTTTTTTTTCTTCTGAAAAATGGGAGTTAAGGTTTTTGGGTTGCTTGATTCTTCTGGGTAATTCGCAAGAGAGTGTTGATAAAGCGAAGAAGTGAAAAAATGAAAAAGAGAGGTGTTTGATTTATATACGGTGAAGGGTATAAAGGAGAGGATGTGACCGTTAGAGAAGGTAAGTTGTTTCGGATTCTAAGGGATGCGATGAGTTTGAAAGGAGATAGGTTAGGAAGGGGGCATGATTGTTGGGAAGATGTGTGAATGATGAAGATATTTGATTTATGAAGAGTTATAATGAAGGTGGAAGAGTTTTTGGGTTTTGCGCACAGCTTGATGAGAAAGGTTGGGGGGTTTAAATCTGGAAGTGGCAAAGGTCTGATGACAACAGCATATGGTCGACACATGTCGGACATCATACTACTATGGGGGTATTTATGAGAGTCAATTTTGGTCACACTAAGCAGGAGGGAAATTGGATTCTTCGACCTGGTCCTGTATGAGGGTCGATTTATCTGATGATGGACTTGGGCCCATATAATTAGGGTTCCAAGTGAAAATAATTTATCTAGAGGTTTCTCGGAGAATCTAGAATGATGTAGAAACTCCGGGAATATTCACAAGATGGCGTGACAATACCAAGGTATGATGTGAACCTTGAGAAATTTACTGAATCCTTAAGGAAAAAGGATGAGATTTATACGAATCATAAATGGATTACGCCAAAGGGTCTATGGTAATCATGAAGCATGATTGGCCCAGGATACGGAGATCTATTCTTTAATAGATTTCTCCTCTCCGAATATAAAGTAATTTGATTCGATAAGGACTATGTGTAGACCTAGTACGTTCTCTATATATAGATCATCCCGACATGGTTGAAAGTAACATTATTCTTTCTAAATTACTCTTTGATTCTTGAGATAAGTTCTGACTTAAGTATTAGCGGGTCTAAGCACGGTACCACACCGTACTCCAACTCTTTTTTGTAGGTTCACGAAGATTCAAGCTAGAGGAGAGACGAAATCTGCTCTCATAATCCGTACATAACTCAACAATTGAGGCCGTAGTATGGTGATGGAGGAGTGGTTCTAAATTAAAGTGGTATTCGATGGGCTGTGGTAGAAACATTCATTCAACCGTTCATAATTCACTATCAAAACAACTAGACTTTGTGGTTCTTATAGTGGTATTGCGTACATGCAATCCAAGTGAAATGGTCTCCCTTGCCAATTATTTCTTGAGTACACAAATCTTGAAAGACAACGTACATTGGATAAAAGTCAGCAACACTTGTTTGTGAACAAATTTTGTAACGCGGATGAAAGAGGATTAGATAGAGAGGACATATTAAGGACATTATGAAGAATGATTAATGGAGTAACTTGATTAGTCCCAACACCGATGATAGAAAAAGAAGTACCATTCACATCAGACACATGAATTATGGATGGGAAAGACATACCTGAAAACAAAGATATATCATAGGTCATATAGTCGGATGCACCATAATCAGTTCCATGAATAAGTGGCAATAAAGTCAAAAACATTAAAATCGTTATTAATTTTACCTCGATTTTTTTCACAACCTCGGTAACATTCTTATCCACATAATCGTTAAAATAACTAGGCGGGTAGGCAATTAACTTATGGCAAGTCGCCATTGTGTGACCATGTGAGTTACGACATATCATCTTTAATAAAATGGTTCATGGGTAAAGCAACCATGAACCATCCATTTTGGGTATTTATATACAACTTACATAGAGACATATTAGAAAATTAAGGGAGTGACTATTTCTACCATACTATTTTCTAAGTTCACCACTTTTATAACACTCATATACAAAAGTACTAAAAAAGACTACTATATTAGTGATAAATTATAATATAATAACTTATTTTATTCATTCCAGCTTTGAGAAGTTTTGTGTGCAACGTTCTTTCCTTAACCTCTAAACCTTCATTCATCTTCAATGACACCCATGTTGACAAAACTATTTTTTTTTTCTGAAAAATATATTATTTGAGAGCATGGGAACAAGGTAATTTTATGTGTTGTCCATATTTCATGTATAATATCGTTTTGTAGATTTTTATTTCATTAAATAGGGGTTTACTAAAATTCTTAACTTCGTTTGGCAGACCCTGATTGAAATATATGCTCTTCTTTAGTAACGTTCTGTTGAAATAGTCATAAGTTTCAATAGAGTGCTACTGACAACTAAAACAACTGAAACAAAAAATGATATTTTTGATATAATAAAGGGTGAACTAGCAAAGTTAACAATTTTTTAAAATTATAAATAAGTAAATATAGAAATTAGGGGGAACTTAAAAAATAGTAGAGAAGAAATAGTGGCTCCCAAAATTAATTACACGTGATAATAATAGACTATAACCAACTTCTAATAGTACATATCTTCGACACACGATGGTCGCAACATTTTTTTTAGAGGGCCGATCAAATTTCACTGTATGAGAAAATTTATGATAATAAAGGATTTCACCGGATTATTCCTCTGAAATAGTTTTTTGTCACCACGTCATGATAACCATTCGACAAGTCACGAACCTACACACACAGAGTCTCTCCCCCAAACAGCTGCTTTTGATTTGAAGATTCTTGCCCAGGCAAAAAAGAAAGAAAGAATCAATCATTCACCCAAATTAGTCCCAACCGTTGAATCCCGCGTAGACTCCCGTTCACCCTTTCCTCATTTCTTCGCTGTCTCTTCTCCCTCTCTCGCTCTCTCTTTCTCTGAACGTCTTCAAAAAACCAATCTCTCACTTCTTTCTTCTGACTCAAAACTATCCCCTTTTGACTACAGAAAGACTCGACCCAATTTCATTGTGACTCAAAGTGTTGGTTTGAATCCCGTTTGCCGAGACCAGATTGGAAGATCAAGCTGGATCGCAAAGAGGACGAATTCAAGCGTTTGGGGCCAATCCCAGTCGACCCTTTCGATCGAATTGTCACACCAAGAGGGTGGAATTCGATTCAGATTCAGAAACCCTAATTCTTCTGGGGAAAAAAGGAAGCAAAGGTATTCCCTTTCGACGGATGAGGAGGAAATCAAAGACTTTGGGCTAGACCCAGATGCGAGAGCGCTCATCTGACCTTAAACTCATCCCCAATTTCGCTTGAGAGCTTCGATTTATGGAAACCCCGTTGTTGTCAAGATTGATCTTTGTCATTTTCAGTCTCTGTACAATTCTGGTCGATTCGCAATCTCGGGATAGCAACTCACCGCCTCCTCCTTTTGCATCTTCGCCGCCTCCCCCGCTACAATCTACGCATCCGCCGCCGCCACAATCTCTGAATTCCCCGCCTCCACCCGAATCCTCCTCCTTCACTCCACCCCCTCCGGAATTGCAAACTCCCTCACTGCCGCCTCCGCCGCCGCCCGGGCGGCCCCCGAATCAGCTTAATTCCAGCAATGGCTCGAAGAGATCGCCGCCACCGGCCTGGCGGCGCCATAAGAACCTCCACCGGCATCCGCCACCGCCACCTCCACCTCCGAAGGGACACAAGTACAATACAGGGAAGAAGACTGGTCTCTTGTTTGCTGGCATCGCCACCATTCTTCAGATTGGTGTAGTGGGGTTCTTGGTTTTCAAGAGGAACCAGCTTTTAAGGGTCAAAGATAGATATGAGACTTGTTCTTGAACATTAATTTTCAGATTGATTACGCAATTTTTTTAGGGGTTTGGATGAGAGCACTGGATATCAGCTGGTTATGGTGGGGCTTTAGTTGAATTGAGATTCTTTTCAGCGGGACAGGGTAATGAATTGAGACTGATGGATATGAACTTTTGAATGGATCGGAGCTCTGTACATGGGTTGTTCTTGCTTGGAATTTCTCATCTTCCTGTGTTCATTCTTATGTTGATTTTTTATGTTCTTTGTAGCCTCTCTTTTTTTCTACACAGCATACAATTTGTAGCAGAACAACCATTTTAGGCTTTGTGTAATGAGTGACCTTCGCTTTTCCTTCTTTTGTTCCTACTAACTTTGACTATGTGAATGCATAACAGAGATTAGAGATCATTGAAGAATCACAATGAAAAGATCAAGGTTTCTGATTTTGGTCTATGACTACGAATGCCATGAAGTCATGAACTTGACATCTCTTTTTGTGTGGGACTGTTATCTTCTACTTTGTGGTGCATTTATTAAAGCATTCACTGCTAAATTATGCATATCTGCTTAGCAACCATAGAAACATGTCCATTACATTTAGTTTTGAAGTTGTTGATACTTTGATCGGTCGATCTCACTGTGGTCAGTTTGTCATTGGTTTTGTTGAATTGTGCAGGACAATGACTGCTGGAGACTAGATATCATTGCTAGACAATGTGATTTTTGTTATATCTGATTGTAATACTCTGGAGTGTTCTAGTTAAATGTTTAACCCTTTATTTTTCTATTATTGGTCTGAAGTAGAGGTCAATATCAAGCAAAGATTGTTCATTTCCGATCAGCTTCAGAAATGGAACTAATTAGGTGATGAAGAAGAACGTTACAAGGCACCTGCATAGTAAGAAGTGTTGTAGGTGTAGTTGGATGATTTGTTGTTTAGAGAAGTAAGAGATAATATGACAATTTGTCCGTGAATAGGTATATCACTAACAGCAGGAAATTTTGTAGCAAATAATTGCTCTGGTATTGAAGTTCATAGCAATGACAGTGCAACATGATCTTCTGGGAAACTAGGTACCTGTTATACATACAACACATGTTTCACACTAGGTTGAATTACTTCCCTCAATTGTGAAGTGTATTGCATCATCATTTTGTTCTCAGAATTGCTCCTTATCTTTCTCCTGTAATGGAGAACTTCCAAATATTCCACTTCCCAATGATTTTTGGTGGTAGATTCTGTGTGGATGATGAATTAGAAATTTGATGTTTCCAGGATATATTGCACGCAGTGTTACAAACTTTTGGTTGGGGATAAAGGGGAGTGGCGTTGTGCAGATGCACTGTTGGTTCGAATTGAGTGAACTAAGAGACTGTTGATTATGTGAAGGGGGTGTGGTACTGAAGGTTTGATTGGGCATCTGTAGGCATTGCTTCTTCAGAGAAATATTTATGTGAGCGCTCATTGTTTTTGTTTCTCGTTTTCTGTAATGCATCATCTTTCTGTTTACAAATTGCTCATAGCTCTTGAAATTTAGGAAAATACTTTCATTCCTTGCGATTCTTTATAGCTGAAGTCCCCCCATAGTTGAACCCTGTTGAATGTTTAGTGTTTTCTGTGTTCTTTGCTCTCTGAGATGTGAACTAGACGATACAGTTATGTCAGATTTAGTGAACTTAGTCCTGTGTCCTACTTCTGTCTAATCACTTAATAATTAAAGTAGTTCTGTTCTGAAAGATACAGGGCAGCCTGAATCGTTTGCTTGTCGATGTAATTTTTCTTCATATATTCTGCTGCTTGGGATCAAGAAATGGAACTGTTATGTGGTGATCATGGCACATCGTCACTTCATGGGACGAGTGACTCGTCAATTCGTAGCTGATTTTACAAAATGCTTGCCGAATTTTATGTTTGACGTGGAGTTTTATTGTTGATGCAAGTTATTCTGTATTTCATTTGCTCTATGCTCATTTGTGGGAAAAAATGATTGCCCCTTTCTAGTGTTATCAATCATGTACTCTTCCCAGTCTCTTGTACAATACGCTCAGTCCTGATTAACATCACTACTTGCTGCTTTCTTAATGTTAGCGTAGTAACTAGGATGAGTAAAAGTGCAGGTAGTCAATGTCCTTGCAATAGTTGCGAACTGAGGATCAATCTGATCAAGAGGTGACGGGCGAAGTCACTTGAAATTCAACAAAATCTGGCTCATTTCTCTGGCAAGTAAAATAGTTGTTCTTGCAAGGTGTATTGAGAAAAGCTAAACGAGGCTACTTCGGAGGAAGAAATACTACATAACGTAGTACTTGTACAATCTATGCCCAGCAAAAGCTATAACAGATGACAATCTATTACAAATGACACATGTTTGATGTTTCCCCCACTTGGGTCTTGGGTCCATTACACATCTGCGAGCCTACAGGCCCCGAAATGCTTCCAGTCAAACAACCAAGTACAATTATCGGACATGTTTTCGTATAGGGGGTAGAACTGTAGAAGCAAATAAATACCGAAGATAAAGAAGACAGAATCCTCCTTAGACGACCCTACCTTATCACATAGTGACAGAGCTTTAGCAAAAAGAGATGCTCCCCTAGCCACCGGTTCATGTTAATGACCCACCGCCACCGGCCACTAGTACAGTACTCGTTTGGCTTTTGCTCCTCCATCAAAGTATCCATAATTGAGAGTTAAAGACTTCTTCAACCATCTGCAATGTGCATTAACATTTCACTGGTTAAATTAGAGAAAGAGGAAACTAATTAATTAAATGACTTGTTTGATAGAAAGCTTGAAGTAATTACCATTATGAAGTCTGGAATTCGGTGCAAGATCAAGCCAGGTGCTTGTGTTCTTTGGTGGCCAGTCTCCAAAGAAATGGTGGAGTGACTTTTGGGTCTGATCAGCTTCTTTACTCTCTGATTTCATTGGTCTGCTAGATTTGAAGTCGGTGCCCAAAACATAGCAATGCTCCTCACCCTGGGGTTGCTGCTGTGAATAATGATCTGTGAGGCTTTGGAACTGTGATTGGGGTGACGAGTAGCCTTTGTAGGAGTTCATTAAGCTTCTTGCATTTGCTGAAGACTCTGCAGGAAAGAAAGCCAGCTCATGATCCACACCCTCTCTTGCTCCTTGAAGATACCTATTTGGCAAAGCAAAAAGAACAAGTTTTTATGGTGGATAAAAGACAAAGAAGGCACAAAGTAAAAAACTTATTTTGCTTTTATGTCTAACCTGTAATCTTTTTGTTCAGCTTCGTTAAGATAAGATCCAGAGTTTAAAAACAACTGTGGGCTAGTAGTAGTAGTAGTAGTGTTGTTCTGAGGCCTGGAAAGGAAGGGATAAAGAGGTGCGCTTTGGTTTTGTGTGTTAGCTGCTTCATTGTTGAACGAGGTAAACATTGGAGAGGTTTTGGAGAGGTTTTTGTGGAGTGAAGAAGCTGCAGGGTTGTACTCTGGTGGTGTTGCAATAGAGTTACTACCTCCAAGATTAGTACTGCTTGTAGTCGAAGAACTAGAAGAAGCTTCCACAGGCTTTCTTGAACGGTTTCTGCCTCTGTGCATATGCCTCTCACAGTACTTAGAATCTGGGTATGCTTCCTTTGAGCACCTCCATTTTTTCCCATCTGTTCTTCTGCACCTCCCTGGCTCTGGGTCTATTTTTCTCCCATAACCCATCTCATAGCATCCCCATCCAACTGTTCATAGTTAATTTCTTTCATTAGTAAGTTCAAGAAAAGAGAGATATATTCTGAGACAATTAAAGATAGAGAGTGAAGACATACAAGGGTGGTGAGGGAAGAATCTTGAGGAGATTGAGGAGTCCAGTCTTCTTTTGAAGGAGTAGACAAGGTCAGTTGGGATGGGAACTCCAGAGACCATGTACTTGTAGATAAGAGCTTGGTGCTCAAGCTCTTGCCACTGTGTTGCTGTGAATGGGTACCTGTAACTTCTTGCACCACTTGGGCTTCCTCCACTCATCATTTCTGAAACCACAACAGTGAGAAGAATCGGAGAATTGAATAAAAGAGGAGAGCTTTAAGAGATTTGAGGAGGAGAAGGAGGCCCTTTTTGATTAATTTTTTATGCATGGGAATGGGGTGAAACTAGTTACTAGCTAGATGCTCTGATTTGATGACAGTTGCTGGCATGACTCTCTCTACTGATGACTTCTGACTGCGGCGGAGGAAAGGAGCACTCACACACTGCTTCTGGCTCTTATTACGACTGCAAGCTCTGTTGCCTTTACTCTGTTCCTGCTCTCTTCCATGCCTCACATGAGTGTGGGCCCACCATCTGACCGAGGCCCCACCCTGTGGTGCAGGTCTGTCGTGCAGGGGACCTAAGCATGGCCCCACGGGGGGGGCACCGGATAGCTGCTCCTTATTGCCGCTCCTGTCTCTCAATCTCCGGACGACATAAATTTGGTCACCGTATAAAAAGAAAAGAAAATATAGAGGGGATTTTTCCCAAATAGTATATCTAGGGTTTACTTAAATTCAAAGGGATATTTTTCATTTTTGCACCTCTAGTTTTGGTGTGTGCCCACCCCACACATACATGATGGAGTCCCTAGAATAGAGTGCCTTGTCTTTTTATGATGAGCTGCAAAATATTTATAGTAGGTAAAGCAAATCTCTTTTGTATCGTGACTCTCTGTGAGGGAGCTAGTAGCTAGTGAGGCTCAGTAATTAGTCAGTGTGGGTATGAGTAAAAGTTGTGTACATACCAATGTCGTAAATTAGGTTCAATAACATGTAAACATTCAAATTATTATATGGTAATATGATCGTTAAATGTTATAATTTTACTTTTGTATTTTAAGATCCAAAAAGATGTGAATTAACATATGACATATGTTACTCACCTTCGGTTCAAAGTTCAAACATAATTGTTGTTGAGTAGAACAATATATATATATATATATATATTTTTGGTCTGAAGAGTAGAACAATATTGAATCACAATGCAAGGGCATGTTCAAGTCCAGAAGAAGTCATCGTCATGGAAGATTAAGTTAATTATCTTTATGATCGATCATTATTAAGATGAAATGAGCCATGGGCTTCGTTTTCTATTTTGGTCATGATTATTCACTCATGATAATTTGTCTATCTATTTCTCTTCATCTGTTTCGAGCTGCATACCCTAGCTGGCCTATAAGTCTATTTGTCATATTTTTGGCTTTACGTACTATGAAAATTATAGCATATCGATCAGACATCCTGTTTCATTTCCATGCTTGTGACTTGGCCGGCCACCATCCATAATTGATCGGGCAGCAAGAATTTGGAAGAAAAAGAAAAATGTGCATGGATGTGATAATTTATTATTAGGTTTGTATATAATTAACTAAAGACCTAATTAACTTCTACTTCCAAAAAGGAAGAAAAAAGATCTAATTAATTCGTGAATGTGGCTGATGAATGCACATTTGAGATCAATCATCCAAAATTATGTCACTACGGTTAAAAATTACAAGTGATTGAACTGGGAAGAGTTTCTAATTGTGGAATCCTCATATACATCTTCAAATCCCACCGGACACATACTAATTTTAACACATTAGTCTAATGTACATATAAAATTCTCAATTATTATTATTGAAGTAGAGAAAATTAATGAAAAACTGAATTCTGCAAACTTTTAAGTTTGTGTATACTTGGAAGACAAGAATCTTCCCCTTCTGAGTCAAGCCTGTTGATGACCTGCAAATTTCTCTGCCCCCAAAACACAAGCGGATTTCTCCTTTAGGGTGCCTGATGGATCTGATCACCAGTCAGCCTTTCATTGATGAATCCAGTATTTCCGCAAATTACGTCTCTTTGAACACACCCCTTTCCCTATTAGTCCATGGCATCGATCCTTGTTCTTCTGCACAGCTTTTGCATTACTCACCTGGAAACGAAGCTTATTTGACTACAACGAAGGCCTTGAATACGACATCATTGCTTGTCTACTTGGTTTAGGTTTTGCTTCGGCTAAAATATGGTAAAAAATACGTCCTCGGTCGTGGTAAATTCAAGAACTTATTTCCTTTAACCAGAGCATGTCAAATGTTGTTGAAGATTATATGAACGTTGCTAGCTAGCTTGCTGGCAAACCCTTTCTGTACGTGCATGTAACTTGATACTACTTACATGAACTAAAATTAACGCAAGCGCTTAAGAGTTCATAAGGTTGGTTGCCGGCATCCCCGCGCTTCTTTAAAACCATTGCTATTTGATCATTTTGAAGAAGTTGGTGTATTCGCAAACAGGCGCGGAGCCAACTATAGGCAAGGCAGGGTATTTGCCCTACCTGGAATTTTTGAAACTCCGATATGTGTATATTGCATGTTTTTCACGATTGGTTTTAATCAGCTTAATTACAAGTTTATCTTAAAATAATACTTAGAATTTGAAGACATGCAATTATTTGTGGGTCCCGAGTCTTCCAAATATAGTTTGGACCTTTACAAATTTATTTCATTCATGGATGGATCCCCACGTATAAGAGTTTCTTTTGTAGTTACTTACTCGTATTTATCTCCGAATCTTTAATATTTTTGTTCTAGTAACTATTCAAGTTTACTTCATAAAAAAAAATTAAATTAACTTTGTTCTCTTAAATTAATCCAGTTTATACCCTCCCAAATTTCACAACTAGTAAACTTTGCTTTACCTTAGCTGTCTAAACATTCTGGCTCCACCGCCGGTTGCAAACTTGCAATGCTAGCTGGAGAAGATGGAGTGATGACCAGGATCAACTTAATTTGGATCGATATGACTCACCGTATACACGTTTCTACACTCAATCTATTAAAATTACAGACAAACCATAAATTCTCTTTCTCTTTTTTGGGAAGAAATCTGACAGAGATGGATGCAGAGTTTGTTGAAGAAGTTATACCAAGTTTTAATGTTCTGAATAAATATTTCTCATCCTACGTACTCCTCCGAGGCTCCAAGGCCGACCGCGACCGGCCTTATCTTCAAGCTCCAGCTTCACCTAAACACTTTTGAGTCTTTGACCATCTAAACCATAAGTATCGCAAAGAGAAGAATTATGTCTTTGAGAGCTAACTCAATATCAACTGCATAAATGTGTATCTACGGACTAGAAACATGTTTCTTTTCAATTTTCTTCATTTGCTTAAACTCGATCTTGTAAACGAAACGAGTTTGAGACTTGATCGATAGATTCATTCATCATTTCAGAAAACAAACCTGCGAGGCTGTGCCCTCATTGACTTATTGTGTTAAGCAAGCTGGCTGATTTATAAAAAATATAGCTCGCAAGGGAGATATATAGTTGAGTTTGATAGAGGAAAGAAACTTGAAAAGGATTCGAGTGCAGAGTCTGATCGACATGACTGATGTATGATCTTTCTGCTCCTATACATAGTATCAGAGACTATCAAGTCAGTAGTGCAGTACTGCATCAGTGCACAACAGGTGGTGCTGCTTTTTGGTTTGCTTTGGAGTTGAGACTCTGTGAGAGTAATGGGCATCGTGTAAAGTGCTCAGACACTAATATTCCATTGCAATTCAATACTGCACAAGGAAGAATTCCAAGATTTTAAGCTCAATAAAAATCTAATAGCCTTTTCATTTCATTTTAATAATAAATCCAATAGCTTTGAGCCTCTCTTTTTTTTGGATCATACGAGGTATCCAAGAATATAATTATTTTATTTTATCACTTAAAATAAATTTAGTGATTATTATGATAATATGAGTTATTATTTTTTAAGTCATTTATTTGTATTTGAGATAATTATTTTATTTAGAGATTTAGTTATAATTTTTGAAACTACGACGAGGACAGATTACGACATACGACTACCTTTAACAAGGGTAAACGACTGACAAAAAGTCGCAGCACCGTAGACTAGCTAAACAACAAAATCATCTAACTAGCCCAAATAATTCTACCCATAATAAGCTTAAATAATAAAATGTAACTAAGTAATTAGTATCCATAATGTAGCGCAAAATTGGACGATAAACAATACTTATCCCGCTCGAATTTATTTTTACAAAAATTAAAATCCTTTGCAGACATCTACGGCCTAAAGAACACGGCCTAATAGAAGATCATCTGGATCCCAGGTGAATCGTGTCCAACATCCAAAAACTACAAACATCAGCAAAGAAGGAGGCCCAGCTAGGGCCCACACACCCCCACATCAACCTAACAGCTCACTGATATCCCAACTTTCCACCAGATACACCACGGCCCATCAAAGCTCTTGTCGAACAAATTTTCCCAAATTCGGCAATCCACTCGTCGGAACAAAGGCCTCGACGATACTGCTGTAGCCAGACCAGACACTCCCATGCGAAGCAAATCAGCAGAAATGCAAAGTCGCCCCACAAGCATGCCAAACCACCACAAATCAAATAATGCATCTTGTAGTACCGTCGCTTCCCCTAGAGCAAAGTGATTGCCAAAGTGAAATTGAAGACCTCGCATCCACTACAACAAAATTGCACCCACTAATAGTAATCGCGACAGCCCCTTTGTGTTGCACCAATCCATGAAGCCAAGGTTGATACATGTTTACCAGTCCAAGCGAAGCTAGCAATTCTAAAAGCCGGTGCCAAAGGGTCTTAGCGGCATCTTCTCGAGAGAGAGGAAAAAAAGCCCTAACATTAAATTATAAATGTGGTTAGTGTGATAATATTGTCTTAAATATTGTAAATTTTTTCTCATATGTATTGTAATTTTAGTTCTCAAATTTCTTTCTAGCCTTTGCCTTATATTCCTACCAAAAGCGTAAATCATCTCTGGCCAAATATTGACAAATATGGGCCAAGGTGGACTTGTCACTATAACTAATTATTATCTTGTGCGAAAAGAAACAAGACATTAGCGTCAATAATAAAATTCTCGAAGAACTTTCATAAAATTAAAGGAGTATTCCGATGCGGCAATGGAAAGACCATTTTTTTTTGTTACAAATGGGGTCAACGAACCCAAAAAAAAACAACAACAACAATAAAATCAAGTAACAGCAGTAGTCCTAGAGGTCCTAGGAAATGACATTCCAACTAAATCACCAAAAAAAGCCTTCATGGCATGAACTGGAATCTCATAAAAGGAGAGCAAGCCAGGCTCATGCAACACACTCTCCTTAGCCATAGCATCAACAACCATGTTTCCTTCACGAAATATATTCTGAACCATGCAATCACCAAACTGCCTCATAATTCCATGGCAACCAGAAATAAGGGAACCAAGAAGATGTCTCTCCACATCAGAGCTAAGTAGGTCAACTAAAACAGCAGAGTCAGATCACTACAAGAAAAATGCATTTAGACGACGGAGATGTCTTTTTCCGTCGTCTAAGTGAAACTTAGACCGCGGAGAAAATTTCCGCAGTCTAAGTGTCACTTAGACGACGGAAAAAGACATCTCCGTCGTCTAAGTGAAATTTCAAAAATTTAAAAATTTCACTTAGACCACGGAGAAAATTTCCGCGGTCTAAGTGTCACTTAGACGACGGAAAAAGACATATCTGTCAACTAAGTGAACTTTCAAAAATTTAAAAATTTCACTTAGACCGCGGAGAAAGTTTCCGCGGTCTAAGTTTTCACTTAGACGACGGAAAAAGACATCTCCGTCGTCTAAGTGAAAATTTTGAATTTTTAGAACCGGCGCCCAATTAATTTGGGTTTAAGGTTTAGGGTCTCGCGGTGTGGGTAACACTTAGACGACGGAAAAAGACATCTCCGTCGTCTAAGTACTTTAACCCTAAACCCTAAGGCCCTATCCCCTAAACTATGTTTTCACTTAGACGACGGAAATGTGCATTTCCGTCGTCTAAGTGAAAATTTCGTAATTTCACCTAAGACAACGACCATCTAGACCATGTCCCAATGCATATTCTTTTCGTCGAGACCATAGAGTAAACAATGCTTGGAGTGTGAGCGTCGACGGTTTTAAAATAGGACTTACGGATTTTCGTGTATCCAGGTTTCCGGTTTGTAAAAATTTTGGATTTGCGGTTAACTGTGCCGATGAAACCCTGAACGAACTCAGTATTTAGTGGAAATTATTCTACTTATATATGGTGTTATGGTGAGTGTATCCAACGGTCGTTTTTCAAAATTCAATTTCGTTAATATCGATGTGCAATGAGCCTATACGCACCGACACTTAAGTTATACATATTAGTAGATACTTAACAAGTTTGAATACGTAAATTAATTCATCGTCTTAAATCCCACTTTTTATATATACGATTCTTTAATCGATATTTTACGACAATTTCATTCAAATTACAGGTCCAAAAATTCATTACAAATTATTTTTAAAAAATAATTTTACGAAGTTTTCACCTAGACGACGGAGATGGTCATCTCCGTCGTCCAGGTGTTCACTTGGACGACGGAGAATGTCATCTCCGCGGTCTAGGTGAAAATTCTGTAAAATAATTTTTAAATTTTTAATTTCTGGCGGTGTTTTTCCTACTAAAAATTTGGCAAAAATTTAAATCCACTTAGACGACGGAAAATTGTCATCTCCGTCGTCTAAGTGAAAATAATTGGCGGTATTCTTTTCCCGCTAAATTTTTTTCAAAAATTTAAATCACTTAGACGACGGAAATACTGATTTTCCGTCGTCTAAGTGAAAAATTGGCGGTATTGTTTGAAAATTTAAAGCACTTAGACGACGGAAATACTGAATTTCCGTCGTCTAAGTGTTTTAAAACTCTTTAAATTCATCATTTTCTCAATCTCTCTTCATTTTTTCCCCTCCCTCTCCCTCTCCCTCTCTTCCTCTCCATCTCTGATAGGTGCATAATTATGCAACGTTTCTATGTGTAATATTACCTTATATTTAGTATCTTTTGTTATGTTTTTAGTATTTTAATATTGTTTATTTATTTTATAGGTTTATGGAGAATAATGAGAAAAAGATTATTAATTGGACTTTCCTAGGTCAGCAAGGAGAGAAATTGGGCTAACAAATAAAGTGGAATCTATTTTCTTTGTGGATTAGGAGCTGAGCATGTGAACTACAAGGAATTGGGCTAAGTTAATTAACTTAGTTTTGGAAAGGCAAGGGACGTGATTAACAAAAAGGGGAGTCCATGTGGGATTGTGAGATCAATTAAGAGAGAGTGTAATACATAAGATAACTTAACCAAAGCTCTTATGTGGAGAGTATTCATCCATGGTTAGTTCAATTATATTGGGGAGGTCGTAAGTATGTCTAGGGTGGAGAGAAGTTCTTAGCATTCATATCTCATTGGTTAACTACAACAATTTACTTTCAACAATTTATTTTCTGCAATTTACTGATTTCTGCATTAGTTGTAGCTTAGCCGATTTATTTCGGTAACCAAATCAACTCCGAATACCCTCAAATTTTGTGTGGTAGTCCGCCACTGTGTCTAGTTCATTGTGTCAAAATTTCGTTGCATTTGAGTCTGTCTAGCTTAGGTTCGCATATCATTAGTGTTCTCTAGTCGAGTCTGTCAGCATAGTAGTGTGTTAGGATTTAGTTTCACCAATTCCTTGTGTTCGATAACCCCTATTTATCTTACTACATTGATATATCCAGGTTGTGAATAAGGTATCTTTGAGAGGTGTTTATTCGCCTTGTCAATCTCTCCCCCCCCCCAAATCATACCACCCACCATATATCATCACCATCACCATCCACCATCATCATCACCACCACCACCGTCGCCGCCACCACCGACATCACCACCGTCGCCGCCATCACCGGCATCACCACCGTCGCTGCCACCACCACACACCACCACCACCTACAACGTCGCCTCCACCACCACCACACACCACTAGCTACTGCCTACATTGTCGCCTCCACCACCGGCCTCCACATTCCAGCCAACACCACCGGCGCCGCCTCCACCACCATCGCCTATAATTAGTTTAGTGTTAGGTTAATTTAGTTTATTTAGGCTAGATTAATTTATTTTATATATTATATTATGAATTTTGTATTCATTGTATTTAAATCCATAATAATTTAAATTATTTATTCATTATGAATTTTGTAAGTATTATATATTATTAATAATTAATATTCAATAAATTTTGCAATATTATGAATATTGATATACAAAAAATTAAATAAAAAATTCATTAAATGCTAATTATTAATTAGCATTTCATGAATTTTTCATTTAATTTTTTTTTTACAAAATCACCACTTAGACGACGGAGATGGACGATTTCCGCCGTCTAAGTGCAAACTTAGACCGCGGAAAATTTTGCGCGGTCCAAGCGAGCACTTAGACGACAGAGAATTCATTCTCCGTCGTCTAAGTGAAAACTTAGACCCCGGAGAATGTCTGCGGTCTAAGTATCACTTAGACGACGGAATTCTCCATCTCCGTTGTCCAAGTGCTTGGACGACAGCACTTGGAGCACGGAGCTTGGACGACGGAGCTTCCGTCGTTTAAGTACTTAGACGACGGAAAATTGCACCTAGACGACGGAAATTGTCCGTGGTCTAGGTGCATTTTTCTTGTAGTGGATTCAACTTCAATCTTCTCACAACCAATTCTTTGAGCCATTTGAAGGCCAAAGAAAAGTCCATATGCCTCAGCATGTAGCACCTCTCCATTCCCCATATTAGCTTGAAAACCAGCAATCCAATTCCCAGAATGATCGCGAAGCACTCCACCTGCCCCAATGTGACCATCTCTATTCCTTGATCCATCAATATTTAACTTTAGCCAACCAACATGAGGGTTTTTCCAATTCAGCATAATAGTACAGCCGTCCCCATTCTTGATCAACTTTTGCTGAGAATTAAACCATTCTGTAGCAGCATCCGAGATTATTCTATCAGGCATGGAAGACATATGAAATTGAGGCTAAAAAATTCTCTTATTTCTCCACTTCCAGATAAACCAACAAATGGTGACAAAGATGCAACACCACTTAATGCCATTCATAATCTCATCATTGCAATACAGATGAGCATGTAACCAGCTATCCCAATTGAGCTGCAAAATATTTCTGACTTTAGTTGGAAGAGGGAAGGCACTCCACACATCCCTAGTAAACTGGAAATCTCTAAACAAATGTAAGAGTTTCTCATCATCATTAAGATAATTTTGACAAGTAGCACTCTGACATAGATTTCTTCAAACCCTCTGCACATTGGTGAGCAATTTTTTGTGAATCATGGTCTAAAGAAAAGTTTTTTGTTTAGGGGGCACTTGCATCTTCCAAACCCTTCTCCATAAAGGATTTTACAAGGCGGGCAAACACCTATTCAAAGATACCTTATTTTCAACCAAGATATATCATTGTAATAGTTAAATATAAGGGTTATTAAATACAAGGAGTTGGTGAAACTAAATCCTAACACAAAACTGAAATACTGACAGACTCGATTATAGTACACTAATGACACTACGAACCTAAGCTTGACAGACTCAAATTCTACGAAATTTGGACACAATAATATAGACATAGTAGCGTACTACCACACAAAATTTGAGGGTTTTCTGATTTGTTTTGGTTACCAAAATAATTCGGCCAAGTTACAGCTAATGCAGAAAATAAATGCTGAAAGTAAAAATGCTAATGAATGCAAATGAATTTAAACTATATGATTAATGAGTTAAGAAGCATGCAATCCACCATCGTCATTCCACCTTTCTAAAATATACTTAACCTAATGCACATATCCAATGAATGAAAGTTCTCAGGAAGAGTTTATCGTTACAACCACATCCTATTACCTAATCCTTATGCTTATGCAGGTTTGTCATGGACCTCCTCTACATCTATCCCTCTATTGAACCCATAGTCATGTACCCCAAGGTTTACAAAGAAGAAATCATTAAACTCTAGAAAATGTTTGAGAAGCTACAAGGGTCCACAAGTATACTATGAACGTGTCTCGCTAGACCTATAGATTTCAATCTCCTGACGGAAAAATCAGTGTAACACTATAGAGAATTCGGTAGAAGAAATTATCTTCAGTCGTTCGTATCTCATGAAACTAGAATCCCAGTATGCATACTAAGTTGGCCACCAAAGCAAACATACAAGAATTCATACGGTGAATCATTCAGAGAAAGAAACCTCATTCAAAGAATAAGCAAAACTAGGTTAAAGTGTATGCATTAAAAAGACTTCATGTACAGGGCTTCAAGCAGCCCCTTAACAAAGAAAATTTAGCTACTCATAGTCTTAAATAATAATATCAAAGAATTCATAAGAGATAAATTAAATGAAAGAGAAAGAAGAACTCTTGACGATGACGTGATCGAGCTCCGCTTCATGCGCGAGAACTTCTTCTTCCTTTTCTTATTCTCTCTCTTAATCTTCTTTCAACCGTCCCCGTCCTAACCTTTTAGCTCTATTTCTATATATATATATAACAAAGCTAGGTAACCTAGCTAGCTCATGTGCCAGCAATCCTAATACAAAGCAACTTCTTCTTATTTTATTCTTGAAGTCCAACCCACTTCCTTATCTCCTCACTCGCCAAACTATAATTATCACCAACAATATATATCTCTTCTTTAAACTCTCTTGCCAGGCTGTATATGTCTGCCTTCAATTAAACCAATTGACCAAACCAAAAGAGAAGCATGTGCACTCCATCAAGTATCCATCAATAATTAAACCATCTTCACTCGCCAAACTCCTCTTCGCCAAGCTATATATGTCTGCCTTAATCTCTCTCCAAGCTACTCGCCAAAACCAATTTCAAGCTGCATTCTCGCCAAGAACTCCAGAATATATTATTTAATCTCCTTTTCTTCATTAATCTCCAAAATACCTAAAAACAAATAAACATAATTAATTCACTCGATGAAATACAATAAAATAAACATAGGAAACAAATTAAATACCAAATAGACGCATAAATATGCGACTATTAGGATTGCACTGAGAAAAATCAAAGAAAGATTGATATGCAGATTTAACACTAAACTTTTCATTAGCACTGACATTCCAAATCATCGCAACCATCAAAGCCAGTGGGTATGCTAATAATCTGGTGAGCAATCTCCACATCCAACACACTGCACAGTAAATTGTAATTCCAGCCATTATCATCCCAAAACTCATAAACTTTTGCATTCATGAAAATCATAGCTCCAGACATTGCTAAGGAAATCAGAGGCTCAAGATAAACCCATTTATCCATCCAAAACCTCACAGATCTTCCATCTCCAATTCTCCATCTTAAATTTGATGTGAAAAGTTCAACACCAAAGATGATACTCCTCCAAGAGCTAGACACAGCAAGAGGTGCAGCATACCCATCAATAAACAAATTAGACTTCTTCATATATTTCTCTTTATAGATTCTTGCCCACAGACCATCATCATTAGTGAATAAGTTCCAACTAGATTTAGCTAACATGGCCTGATTCATCTGCATAGTCTTTTTTTATACCTAAACCACCCAGCTTCTTAGGTTGACAAACCTCATTCCAATTAACAAGGTACATTTTCTTGCAATCAGGATTATCTCCCCACAAAAAATTCCTATTGACACTGTCAATTTTGTTACACAACTCCACAGGCAATTTGAGAGTGTTCATGGCATACATGGGAATTGCATAAGTCACATATTGGATAAGAGCAAGTCTCGCAACTATGCTTAATGTCTTGCATTTCCAACTAGCCAATCTGGATTGAACTTTGTCCAGAATACTAGCATAAGTGCTTGAATTGATTCTCTCATGCAAGAGGCATGCCAAGATATTTTCCAAAATCTTGAGTTAAAGGAGAGCCACAAATGGAACTCACCTCAGAAGCTATCTCACTACAAGTATTAGGAGATACAAAAAGTAGTGATTTATCAAAACTCACGGCCTATCCAGAACTCTCACAAAACTAATTCAGATAACTATTCAAAACCATAGCCTGGTTTGGGTTAGCTTCAGCAAATAACATCAAGTCATCAGTAAAGAATATGTGAGATACTTTTGGACCAGATTGAGATGATTTCACAGCTTCCCATTCCTTCATATCCACTGCAGTTCTAATTAAATGTGACAGTTTTTCCATAGAAAGAACAAAAATATAAGGAGAGAGATGATATCCTTGCCTGATTCCTCTATGTGCCTTAAAGGAATTAGTTAACTCTCCATTCAAAGAAATCTGAAAGCTTGTGGAAGAAATACAATACATAACGAGTTTCACCAAAAGCTCAGGATATCTGGCTTCAGATAGTACCATCTCAATAAACTACCAGCTCAATCTGTTATATGCCTTAGAAATGTCCACCTTCCATGCCATAAAACCCTTATTGCCAGTGAATTTTTTATACTTAAACAACAACTCTTGAGCAAAATAAGGATATTATCTGATCTATTCCTACCAGGCACATAACTCATCTGATTAGGACTAATCAGGTAGTTCATGGTAGGTCTAATCCTGGCCACAATTAGCTTAGAAATGATTTTGTAGACAGTAGTACAAATGCTGATATGCCTAAAATTACATATGTTGAGGACTATTAACCTTGGGGATAAGAGAAATGATAGTATGATTAAGACCCTCATGAATTTTGCACTCATCAAAAGCTCTCTTAACAGTCTCAACAATAATATTCTGGCAATGTAGATCCCAGTGAGTTTGGAAAAACAAAACAGGAAACTCATCCCACCCAAGAGCTTTTAGGCTGCCAATACTAAACAAAGCAGTCTTGATCTCAGCAATAAAAATTGTAGAATTCATTCTGATCAGATCACAAACTCTAATAGATGAAAAAAGAGGAGGAATTACAAATCCACAGAACTCAACACTAGGTTAAGAGAAGAGATACACAAAAAACTCAACTGCAATCTCCTTCATATCAACACTACAAGTAGTCCAGACATTAACTTTATTATACAGTCCTTCAACCTTATTCTTCTTCCTTCTTACCAGAGTAGTAATGTGGAAGAATTTGGTGTTTCTTTCTCCATCTTGCAAGAATTTCTCTTTGGACTTTTGTTTCCAGAAAGTACACTCCTGATTCAAGATATTCTCATACTCCTAAATGAGCTCAGTTTCAAGTTTCTTCATAAAAGGATTGCAAAATCTATCAGAAGCCCTATGAATACCACCAATTCTCAGTACCAATTGCTTCTTCCTTTTAAACAGGTGCCTCAAAACTTCATTATTCCATCCTTTCAAAGCCTCAACTAAACAAGATAACTTCTGTTGTAACTCACCACTACTACTCTCCCACACATTATTGATAAACTCAGAATAATTAGCATGAGAACACCACATGGCCTGAAATCTAAACGGCATGTTTCTTCTATCCACCCAAATATTAGATTTTAACTGGAAAAGTATAGGACAATTATCTGACCTTATTTTTGCCAGATGAGTAACAAAAGCTTCAGGGTGCAGACTTTTCCAATCACAACAACAGAAACCCCTATCCAATCTTTCTTTGACCAAACTATTTCCCCAAGTGTATTTGGAATCTTTATACCCCAAATCAATCAAGCCACAACTATTTATCCATCTTTTCAAACCTCCAAATCTCCCAGTGAAAGGTCCACAACTTTTATCTTCAGTAGATACTAACTCATTACAGTCACCAATTAATATTGCAGGCAAACACAAATTAGACCACAGCTCCTCAAGGTACTGCCACAAAGTCCCCCTAGAAACTTTATGAGGACTTGCATAGACTGCAGATAATAGCCAAGGCCTAACATTTTGACCCCAAAAAACTTTAATGGATATAGACTGGAAATTAGCATCAACAAACTCATATCTAACCTTATTAGTATTCCACAATAATCATAAACAACCAGAAAATCTAACACCCTCCTCTATTCTAAACTCATCAAATCCCAAACACAAAAGAGATTGCTTAGCTCTTCTAAAAGGAACGGTTGGCTCACAAATTGTCAAAATATCAACATGATGAATTTTCACCAAATCGGAAATGGAAGATCTAAACCTGTTAATACCAGCACCCCTTGCATTCCAGAATAAAATTTTAGACATGGATAATTTGCAAAGAAAATGGGATTGAGTCCCAGACATCATTGAGTAACCATATCCCCATTAGAGGGACGAAGTTGGTTAACAGCATCACCACAGTTGTTATTAGCACCAAAAGTCTCTTCAGCAAATTTTGTAGCATTGTCTTCTTTAATTTGCACATTCAAACTTCCCTTCCCTGTGATATCATGAGGCTTGGGCTCAAAACCCCCCATACCTCCAGGGAAGCCAACAACAATAGCATTATCAAACACCATTTTTTTTTAAACCATTGTGTCTTTACTCTTCTGTGGTCTATGCACTATGGTCTTCCTATGATAGGAAGCAGCATGCTTACTTCCAGAAACACCAGCATTTGAGTTTGACACATTCTTCATAGGTTGTCTAGGCATACCACTACCAGTTGTAGTCTTAACCTTAGCCTCCCTAGACACACCCACCTTACTTGTGTCTTTACTCTTCTGTGGTCTATGCACTATGGTCTTCCTATGATAGGAAGCAGCATGCTTACTTCCAGAAACACCAGCATTTGAGTTTGACACATTCTTCATAGGTTGTCTAGGCATACCACTACCAGTTGTAGTCTTAACCTTAGCCTCCCTAGACACACCCACCTTACTTTTACCTTTCTCAGCAGAACTACTCTCATCACCACCTTTAGCCTTCATCCCCTTTACATCAAGACAACTAGCAAGCTTGAAAATAGAATTGTCCACAGCTTTCTCAATGTTGCTCACATCAGACATCTTCTGAGTGCTAGTACCATCATCTTCATCCTCCAATACAGCAAACCTAGAAATAGTTTGCTTCCCTTTGTTACTTCCAATACCAGTACTGGTTGTCTTTTTAGATTTATAATTCATAAGCATCCATGCTCCAATATCTTTTTTCTTCACCATAGGAACCTCAGGGTTAGAACCAACACTCTTATCCTGGTTCATCACAATATCCTCACCACATTCAACTACATTCACATCTATGTTAACAATTGGTTCAGTTGAAACATTAGGCATCATAGGGACTTGCTTTTCCTGCACCACGGAAGGACATTTATCCTTGGAATTCTCATAGCATCCACATTCAAAACATATCGACGATACACCCTCATAGATGACATGGTATGAAGTTCCATCAACTTCAACAAATGGTCTTAGAGGTTTGGACAAATCCACTTCAACACAAAGCCTGACAAATCTACCACGAGATTTTCCCAAAGTCACAAGATCAACCCGGACAACATCACCTAAAGTGCTACCATTCTTCTCCATGGGAAACTTCTCAAAGTACTTAACCGGCAAAGCATCAATTCTAGCCCATATGGCCATTTTTCCAATATGCTTAGTCCTAGAGTCAAAATCAGGCCTCCATTTCTTCGCAACCAAGGTTTGGCCAGCAATAATCCAAGAACCACCACAGAGTGCATAAGTCATATCCTCTTCAAAATTGAAACTTACAATGAAAAAGTTGTTAGGTAAGTCAATCAGCTTCCATCCTCCTCTTAGTTTCCATTTACGTTGTAACCCTTTGAGCAAGAAGTCAGAGGATGTGGTTGCATTAGGACGGCCCATAAGCTTGACCACCACCGAACATCTCCAAGCCAAAGCAAGCTTCTCATGAACCCTGTGAGAAAAGACAACAATCATGCCATGGTTCCCTTCAGAGAAGGAACAATCACTCTCGTCCAGATCTGTATTCAGAAACGCGTCATGATACTTTGAAATAGGGCTAACCAGCTTACTGGCGTATGAAGGAACCAGTCTAGGAGGAGAGAGCTGTCCAGGAACTGATTCCTCAGTCATACATAGCCCTTGCAATTCAGAGCTGAGATCAGCTCCAGAGTTATGCCTTTTACGCGAAACAAAGAGTGCGGAGGATTCCCCGCTACTTCCCGGAGGAAGAGCGGAGAACATGAAGTCCACCGTCGCCACCGCAGAGGATCAGAGCGAAATCAGATGATCGAAAAACCGAAGTCAACGATGGCCAATAGCTAAACGAGTACAATAACAGATAGGAGAAAAATCGCGGTGCGTGAGGTGCATTCCTTGAGCTAATCAAATTTCTTCTGTCTTTGTTAGAATTATGGCAATGGAAAGACCTTGTATATGGTTTTCAGTCGAGAAACTACAGCAGATTCCCAACAAACACGTCATGATTAGTGCTAGACCAAAATGGGAACGAGTTACAATAGAACACAACTTTGTCGTTTGTGTAAGGCACGGGGAGGTCAAAGTTAAGCTTGTTTTCTGTTTGTGTTCGTTTGGTGCTGGACAGGCATTGCCTGATCCTTCTAATGAAGTCTACTTCCTTTAAAATAAAATAATAATAACACAACTTTCTCAAAGGAATCGTTTCGACTGAATTTGTAGTGCAAAACGGTACCCTAAAGGGACTTCCAGTATTATTGACTCTCGGCTCTCTAGTCTCTACCTATCTCTAATTCTCTTTTCTCTTCTTTGTTACTTCGGCAACCTAAAATTTGTTGACGTACTCTAGCTATCGTGTTTTTTTTTTTTGGCTAAGCTAGCTATCGTGCTTGCAGTTTGACTTGTTTCGTGTCAACATTCCTCGCCATCACAGGAAATTTCTTGGCACTTGCCAGTAGTACTCAGCATCGTTTTAAGCCTTGTCGATTTCTCAGTCTTAGCTTGTTCAGATTCATGCAACAATGTTATATATGGAAGTTAATCTTAGCCGGAAGGTCGACTTACTATAGTCCACCCATGTAATCCATGGTTGCCATTTGAAGATGCTAGCTATAGCTCGGGACCAATTAGGGTTGTATCATGCATCTGTGTACCTCAAATATTTTAGCTGTCATATTGTCTGCTTATAGCACCCTTCCTTTCACTCCCCAATTTCACGTACTCTTCGCATGTGCTTATACTGGACCACATGCATATACTTTGCTCTGTCTCTCACCCCAGGCCAATTCTGATTTCTCCTCTTGTCTACTACTATTGCAATTTTCACCCCAGTTCGAAGACTAAAGTAGCCAGAAATGGTACATCATAATCACCATTAACATTAGGATAGTCCGCGATGGTTTATAGTTATACCATCAAATATTTCCTTTTGTACGTTAATCCCATCCTAGATGATGATCCTAACTTCTTAGCTAGTCCTGCAACTTGTTTGCATGACGGAGTAGAGAAAATGAATGCCAACTCTAACTACCAAAAGTGACATCCTGTTTTATGTCGACCGGTGTAAAAAGGGAGTTTCATCATCAAGGAGTGGCTGTCCTTGTTTCATTTGTCCATTATACATGTCCTGGCTAATGAATCATGCATGGACACGTTCAATTACACTAACTCTTTTCTAGCACCATTCCGGCCTGTGTGTATATATATACACACACACACCCAACCAAGCCATCTTATTAAGATACCAAGTTCAATAACCTTAAACAAAATGCCTCACTACATTGTTCTCTTCCTCTTTTCTCTCATTTTCATATCCTCGTCTCATGCTTCCGTCAATGACTTCTGCGTTGCAGATCTAACAGGCCCAGATAGCCCTGCAGGTTATTTCTGTAAGAACCCCGCAAAAGTCACTGTAAGTGACTTCGTGTATTCTGGCCTAGCCAAAGCAGGAAACACCACCAACATAATTTCAGCCGCTGTCACACCCGCATTTGTCGCTCAATTTCCGGGCGTAAATGGTCTCGGTCTCTCCATGGCAAGGCTTGATCTAGCGCCGGGCGGCGTTATCCCATTCCACACACACCCCGGTGCTAATGAGATTCTCATTGTGTTGAGGGGTTACATTACTGCCGGCTTTGTTTCCTCGGCCAACACAGTTTACGTGAAGACTATCAAAAAGGGAGATGTCATGGTTTTCCCACAAGGGTTGTTGCACTTTCAGATAAATGCTGCTAAGATTCATACCAAGGCCTTTGTTAGCTTTAGCAGTGCCAGCCCGGGTCTCCAAATTCTCGACTTTGCCCTTTTCGCTAACAACTTAACTTCTTCACTGGTGGGGAAAACCACTTTTCTGGATCCTGCTCAAATCATGAAGCTCAAAGGCATCCTCGGTGGAACTGGATAATCTGGTAGCTGCATGGCTTGCCGGTTTCGAACTTTAAACTGTTAGATTGATTTTTCCTAAATTTCTTAAGAATAATTTTCTATTGTACTTATATATGTACGTACAATTGTTTTTTGGTTAAGTATTTGTGGGTGTGGTGTTTCATCCTGCAATCTACACTATTTGTGGGTGTGGTGTTTCATTGACCGGGATCTAAACGAAATTCGATAAGACTAATTTTTTCGTAAGATCTCTTTCACTATGAAGTTGACGCATGTATATGATCACATTTCTCATTAGACCATTTTGGTTTCTCTTATTTTTCAAAATCCACATATGTCTATTAGTGTTATTACATTGTTCATTGGTTATATAAAAACAAAAACTTATATGAAACAAAATCACTAACAAGTAATTATTTGGCAAATGTGACCATTGGATGAGAAGATTGGACTAATCTAAGCATACTGTAAAAAAATTAAAACTTTCTGATTTGAATTTGACCCCGATCTATGCATCAAATTCTGACCATAGTGCACCCTTATGAATAAAACCCGATTTTTCGCTGCGTCCAAAATAATTTGAACACAAGAACCTCAAACACATTATTGTGGAGTTCATATCTATCTCACCATGTACAAACAAGAACAAAACTTAAATTACTAAACTCTAACCCTAACCCTAATTTTAACCCTAACCCCTAGTAAAAATAAATAATTTCGCATAATATTTGGTGGTGTTGACTTTATTAGTTGATAATGCTTGTAAGGTTTACAACTTTACACATATCACTCAAAACACTCTCTCTCTCTCTCTCTCTCTCTCTCTCTCTCTCTCTCTCTCTCTCTCTCTCTCTCTCTCTCTCTCTCTCTCTCTCTCTCTCTCTCTCTCCGCCACCGTCCACCACCTGCTCAAGCCTATTGCACCGCTGCCTTGTCTCTCTACGAGCTCTACGTCACGCAAGCTGTGTGTTGATCACCGCCTCTATTTGCTGCTGCCTCTCCTCAGCGCGGCCCCCATCTGCGTTGCGCAAGCCACCTCCGCCGCTCTCAATCCTAGGTCGTCGCCTCTAGGCCTAGCTCTCTCACGGTTGGCCGCCTTACATAGCCCGCATTGCTACCTCAACTTTTGTTTTCCCTGTAAGTATCATTCTCTCTCTCCTCAAACCCCGGTCTCTGATTCAATTTGTTTCAATTATACTCTCTTAGATTTTGAAACTTGTTGTTGGGCGACTTAGGCATGGACCGGCGTATGAGACCACAAAGAGTGGCGTCTCAACCTAAGCCCGAGATTCACCATAGGCCGAGTGTTGATTTGGCATGACTACCGCAGCGATGTTTCAACCGGTTTGGCCTAGCGATTCTTCGCCAAGCTCATTGAGAAAGAGGTAATAAGAAGCAACTGTTTCTTGTACAGATTGTGTATTGGTCTCATGCGGAAAATTTCAAGTGCTTGGGCTTATTAAATCTTTGCTTTTTACAATGCTAGTTGGTGTTGTTTGAGGTTGAAAACTCAGGTGTAAGTACTGCATACAACAAGGGAAGAGTTGATTTACAACTGTATGTATGCACTTTTTATACATTAATTTACTGAGTTCTGATTCACATGACTATTCAGTAGGAGTAACTTAACAGAATGAGGAAGGAATATACCCACCTTGAAGGCAGTTAAATCATGAACTACATAATTAGGTAATTTGTCTTACACCACAAGATATCCACCTACAACAAGTTTGAGGAGGTAAGAGACAGTGTAGCTCAAACTAGTTCTATACTATCTTTCTCTATGTGATTGAGTTTTGAGTGTGCGAGAGCTAGAGAATAGAAAGTAAGGATACTAAACCCTATAATTTTGGGGTACTAAAAAAAATTGGGCTCCAATGGTAGTTTTGTGAAGTCCTAAACCCTATATTTATAAGACTTGGTCTCATCCCAAGTCTTATTTTGAGACTCCATATGAGACTTGGTCTTATAATTTTGGGTTGGGGCCACTTGGTAGAGGGGAGAGAAATTAGAGGGATAAGACCCCTACCATTGGAGATGGTTGAAGTGTTATATGAATAGTGTCTAAATAAGGTCTCAAAATAGATATAAGACCTCATTATAAGACTTCATGATTGGAGATGCCCTAAAGTAGCAGCAATTCCATATCCATATGCCTGACATATAGTTAGACATTTCTGTTCATTCTGACTATAGATGCCAGTGATACTAAATTGGTAATCAACGAACTTTAAATCTTGAAAGCCCACAAGTATGTATAAAATGAGATGTGTAATTATGTGCCTTTTGTTTAAGCAATATGGTTTAATAGGACTGTTTGTTTAATCTGTGGTATTGTTTGCAGTTTTGGTTACTGCGGATTAGCTTGTGTGAAACCCTGATTTTGGAAACGATGAGGATGTCATAGGTTACATCAAGGACTATAGGTGCGTATTTGATCTCGATCTGTCCTCGTCTCTCTGGTGTTGGAATGTGCTTGACTTTTTTTTTGCTTGTAGCTTTTCATTGTTGAAATTGTAACCAACTCCTTAAATTATACAACTTGAAATTGTCTTACTGATGCTTACATTCTGTACCACCAGGAGCTTTCGTTCGCTGACTAAAGAATGCCATGCCATGAAGCTGTTCTCACAGCACATGAAGGTTGACGAATAGGTAGGTTTGCTGATCCCCCAAATAATCATGCTTTCACTACCATTCTCAGCTCATGCGGCCCCATCAAGTTTGTTAACAATCTTCACTGAATAGACAGTTGGAGCTCCTATTCTTCTGTGCTCAGCAGTCCATTTTTTCATTGTGTTTTATATTCTTGATTAGTTTTTTTACATCCTTTGCTGTTCTGTTTCATTATTTAATGCTTCTGTTGTTTCTTAGTGACTGTAGCTCATCCCTGGGTTCACCTTGGATCTGTACTAGGTTGATGCCCGCCCTTTGGGGCGGTGTTACCATAACTGTTTCAGCAGATAATAAATCTTCAATGAAAACTATAGATGAGATGAAATAGGTTTGGAGAGAGTTTTGGATATACGAAAAACAATGATTTATTTATAGTATGAATCAAAGTGATCCAAGATACATTGAAGTGATATGACTATGAGAACAAAAGACCAGTGTCCTCTTTATAGGCCACTTGGGAAAAAAAAAATTACCTGTTGTAACTATCCAATTCTTATTTTTTTATAAACAGAATAACTTTGTGCAGTGGATTATACTCTTGTTCTTGTTCTCCAAATGGTGTTCTTCGCATTGTGACTACGCAAATCAAAACTAAGTTAAGGTCGGTTTAAATTACACCTCAAAACCATTACAATTTCATTTTCGGATTCAACTTCTGCAATCGATCAGAATTAATGAGGAAAATGACTACGTACCGGAGAAAGCGAGAACCCTTAGCCTAGTCATGAGTGTGGCTTTTATAGTGGTTATTTGAGCTTCAATGTACTTCTTCTTCTGCAATTATTCTCTTTTGTTGCCCCAAAACAGCTTTTTCTTTTGACCAGCAAAGATTCTACTAACTGCAAAAGAAGCAAAACCGCCATTGCAAAATAAGAGAGAACCTTTAAGTATAATTCTTTTAAGTAACACTTGTTTAGTTAAGAAGAAAAAAAAAAAACCTCTCTCTCATATAATGTATTATCTTCATTACAATTTGATTACATCCATGAACTAAAATCAAGCTTAAGCCAAACCTGTTTTTCAAGAACCCATTGTTTAAGCCTCTGCCTTCATTCCCAAAGATTACTCACTCTCCTTTCTTCAAGAAACCACCACCACTCAACACAAATCACTCCTGGGATTGAAAATGTTTTATTTATTTACATGTAATTAAGATGAATGTGTGGTATTCTTACAATGGTCATAATAAATTATGAACCTGGGTTTGAAGATAGAGATTGATGAACATCCCAGAGAAACATAATCTGATATACCTCAAAACTAATTCTCCTCTAAATTAACCTATTGCTTGAACCCTGTAGTTCCAAAAAAAATTATAATAAGCTAAATATGGACCATCAAAAACGTATCAGAATAGAATCAAATCGGCAGAGAGAACAGGAAATAACGACTATAAGAACTGAACACTAAACATCAATGATATGTTACTCCTACAATCCAACATTCATCACTCGCAAATCCAAATCAAATCGAAATCCCCTCAGAAGCAAGCACAATAGCAAAGACCATACCTAAAAATCTGAGTGAAAAGTATTACCAAAACAATATAAGCTCCTCAATATGACTAAATTGTAACCAACCTGAAAAGTATCACCCATACCACAATCATATTCTAATACATATTCAATTAAGAATCAAACATGAAATAAAGTAAATCATAGATTGCAATAGTCCACATTTATCACTCAGATTAAAAGATAGCATGTATAAGATGTAAATAACAGTTTACTAAATGATTACAATGTTTAATTATCTTTACAATATAAAAATAGACCACATTTATAATTTAGATTAGAATACAACATGTCAGACTTAAAATCATGGTCACACCAAACAAAATAGTATGAGCAAAGAAAAAAAACTTCACATACTAAATAGGCAAGAACAACATTTAAAACAGTAATCCTACCTCACATTCCAACCAAATTGACAAAATAATAATAATAATAATAATATAACAAAATATCCACACAAAAAACTGCAAAATTGAGCGTAAACAGTAAAATATTAAACTGGAAGAACAAAAGTATGGAAGCTTAAAACTTTAAACCTAGATTTACGAATGGAGCGCTAATTCAATTACACATTAACGATGTGACAGACATAGAGATTTACCTATCAAACATATGAATATATTCACAGCAGATACAGAGTGACACATACAATAGAGAATCTACCAGAGCTACCTTAATATATATATACATGTATAATTTTGATCGATAATACATACTCCGGTACTCGATCAACGAAGAATAAGAATATGAGATGCTTTAGTTTGTTCTCAAGTTTCAGTAGATCAATAAATAGTTTCCTACATAACAAAGTAATAAAAATGCATCCATACCCAAATTTCATCAATAGCTAATCAAGCAACACATGAACCAAGTCAAATTTCACTGATTTTGATGGATGATATGGAGCTGGAGTCAAGGGGAACGTTTCTATCCAAGAAAGGATCACTCTTTCGTCCCTTTCATTGCTGAAAGGAATGCAGAGCAACAAATCTAAACAAAATCGAACAAACCGAAGAAGATCAAAGGAACCCCAACAAAAATAGGGACTAAACATACAACCACAAAATCAAACCATCCAAAGAAGAACCCAAAATCACATACATTCTCACTGAAGTTAATTCTACATGCACTTCGCTAGCTAGCAACTCAAAATCCATTCCATGGCAAAGCAGGCTGATCATATAGTCATATAGGCTAGTTGTGTATATATATATATATATATAATCAGGTAGTCAAAAATCGAACTGATACATCGAAACTCAACCAAAAGAAAAGAAGACATGATTACCTTTTTTATCAAGTATCAAAAAGAAACAAATTCCGGTTCTTAAGCTACACCATCTAGCAATTTTCTGGAAAAAAATCGAATCAACTATATAATCCAAGTTTCTCAAAACAATTCAAGACCAGTGCATACTGAAGAAGCTGTAAGACAAAAACCTCAAAATCAAACCATTTAATCACCTTACCTGTCTTCAAATCTATAGAATAGGAATATATTTATAATCTAACTATATTTGGCTAATTCCTTGTCAGTCCTTATCTTCATCAATTAAGGCACTGTCTTCATTTATTAAGAATATATCCTCATCCAAAACAAAGCGAAACAGAAGCTAAGAAACTTTCAAGTAACCATTTCCAGGGAGGCCAGAAATCAAAAGAAAACGAATCATCACTGATTCAGCTTTATGGCTTCAGCAAGTAACTTTCCAATTAATGCAATACGGCCCTGATTTGGCCACTGACTCGTCCCTATCCTCTATCATTATCGATATCCTCACGCAAGAGATTATAAGAGGTAAAACTGAAAAATAATAAACCATTACAACAACATGCACTTCGCTAGCTAGCAACTCAAAATCCATTCCATGGCAAAGCAGGCTGATCATATAGTCATATAGGCTTGCTGTGTGTATATATATATATATAATCATGTAGTCAAAAATCGAACTGATACATCGAAACTCAACCAAAAGAAAAGAAGGCATGATTACCTTTTTTATCAAGTATCAAAAAGAAACAAATTCCGGTTCTTAAGCTATACTATCTAGCAATTTTTTGGAAAAAAATCGAATCAACTATATAATCCAAGTTTCTCAAAACAATTCAAGACCAGTGCATACTGAAGAAGCTGTAAGACAAAAACCTCAAAATCAAACCATTTAATCACCTTACATGTCTTCAAATCTACAGAACAGGAATATATTTATAATCTAACTATATTTGGCTAATTCCTTGTTAGTCCTTATCTTCATCAATTAAGGCACTATCTTCATTTATTGAGAATAGATCCTCATCCAAAACAAAGCGAAACAGAAGCTAAGAAACTCTCAGGTAACCATTTCCAGGGAGGCCAGAAATCAAAAGAAAACGAATCATCACTGATTCAGCTTTATGGCTTCAGCAAGTAACTTTCCAATTAATGCAATACGGCCCTGATTTGGCAACTGACTCGTCCCTATCCTCTATCATTATCGATATCCTCACGCAAGAAATAATAAGAGGTAAAACTGAAAAATAATAAACCATTACAACTACTATGTCTAGGTAAAACTATCCGGTTTTTAAGCTATACTATGCAGCAATTTTCTGGTAAAAAATCAAATCAACTATATAATCCAAGTTTCTCAAAACAATTCAAGACCAGTGCATACTGAAGGAGCTGTAAGACAAAAACCTCAAAATCAAACCATTTAATCACCTTACCTGTCTTCAAATCTACAGAATATGAATATATTTATAATCTAACTATATGTGGCTAATTCCTTGTTAGTCCTTATCTTCATCAATTAAGGCACTATCTTTATTTATTAAGAATATATCCTCATCCAAAAAAAAGCGAAACAGAAGCTAAGAAACTCTCAAGTAACCATTTCCAGGGAGGCCAGAAATCAAAAGAGAACGAATCATCACTGATTCAGCTTTAAGGCAGTAAGAACCTTGTCGAACATAACAGAGATTTACCACATCTAAAACACATATACAAATTGAATGATTTTTCATTAAAAATGTGAATCTACTTAGAGTAGGTTGATTGTTAATGGAGGGGTATATGGAAATACTTTGTACCTATCTAAGAATTCTTGAATTGATAAGCTGAAAATTGATGATGTACTGTTTCGGTGTTTCCTGCAGCAAGAAACCAGAGTCGGGTAGCAGCTGGAGGAGATGATCAGCTCCTATCTTGCTTCACACATGTTGCAACTCTGTACATAATCAAAACACATACAATCAATTTTGCAGTAAATCAAAAGAGTGAGTGGCTAATCTGTTACAGAAGACAATGAGCAAATTGGATCAAACCAGAACCAAAATGACTAAAAAAACAAAGAACAATTCAATAGAACCCACAAAGCCAAAAGCCCGATGAAGTTTCTGAGAGATCTTCAAGGTTTATGAACTGTCCCACTTATGCTGCAGCAATGTGTGCATAGCATACGGGTGCCACTGGAACAAAAAAATTGTTGCATTAGGGTAAAACAAATAGAGATTGCACCAGAAAACAAACGTGTGTTCAACTCGAGTTCAAAACGAATGTCTAATTCCACTAAAAAAGAACAATTAATTAATACACAAATGTGTGTTCAACATACTAATAGAGATAAGTGCAGCTCCTTTGGTACTTGCAATGTGTACATAAATTGTATGGATCAATTCAGTTGAAAGAATAATATTTTAAGTCGACGCACATGAAAAGTGATTGGAAAATGAGAAACTTGCGCATAATAAAGGAAGTGACTTATGTTCAATTGAAAGGTTCTTATTTCAACTCGAGTCAAATGAAAAGCTATTGAAAAACTAAAAAAACTTACACATAAGAAAGGGAGTGAAGCAAGTTTTACAGGTCATCAAGGGAAAAGCCTATCTGATCAGGACATGGTAGCATGTTGGCCGGGAACTTCCCTGTTTGAATGAGCAAGGAAAAAATAAAGATTCAGAAGTCTGCTAAAGTTGGATAATGAACAGTACATATACTTTGCTTCCGATGCAGATGAATAGTTCTTTGAGTTCTCTACAAATACTTAATAACTTAAACCAACTCTTTGCTCCTCACAATGAAAGCAGGAGCTGGAATTCATCGCCATAGCACTTTTGACATCAATCACGTAGTTGCCGATCATCTCACTTTCAATGCACCAAAGATTTTCCATACTACCTGTAGATCAAGAACAACCAGAAAGATACTTGCGACTTGAGCATCTTCATGCCAGAACTTATTTTGATCCAAATGAGGTATAGAACTGTTGTTTAGTTATGGGATCCATGAGTTATTCTACTGTTTTCTTTATTTCTATCTGTGAGAATTATGGTGGTATCTTGCAAGTAACTACTTGTCGCATGTCTGCTTTTCCTTGTAATCTAATTAAGTAGTTCATTTTGTTGAGCTTTCAATCTCAAGATAAGTGTTGAGACTAATGACTCATCTCGCATGTCAGCTGAAGAAGGAATGAAATGATTATGATAAGATCAGATTAATTTGATGGTTCACCAGAATTTTATGTGTTTATTAGCTACTAAGAACTACTGGTTGGGTTGTTTTCAAAGGATAATTTTTTTCTTATAATTTTTTTGGACCACAAAATTGGTAGTTGTTGAACATCCGGTTCAAGAGTTCACAGAAGGGCAGAAAAGTCAAAACTTATCTATATAAGAACTTCTGTGTCACTTGTCTATATTTCTGGATTTTCTAATTGTGATGAAGTAATTGTTGTTTTTGTTGCTAGGTTAGTGTGAAGGTCATTATGTGTGGTTTTTATTTTTTTATTTTTGAGAATTTCTTATCTACTATTTATGTCCACAATTGACCTTAAACAGGTACAGGATCCTCAAACAAATAGTACTGGAGTATGTGCTGTTTTTAGTGGTATAATAATTTCAAAATTGTGTTGTCTGTTTCAGGCTTATCAAGATTCAACAAAAGAGAAACGGCGTGCACAAATTGCTCAAGGTTTTATATTGTGCCCCTTCTCAGTGCCATAAGATTTAGTTGGTGTTCTCAGTTTTATGGAAGGAAATCAACTTTCTTGGGTACATGAGTACAAATTGAAATTATGTAAAAAGAACTTTACTTATGTTCATTATATATTTAGCTTGTACTTTTGGTTTCATGACTCATGCTCAGAAGCTAACAGCCTCAAGAGCTTCTGTGAACTTGAACTTGTTCATACTGACATCATACATGAGAATATAAGATTCTGTGTTATTACGTGTTTTTTATTTACAGATTTAAAAGTATGCGCTATTTTTAGTCTACCTGTTGCCCTGGATATGAAAAGTTATTTTACAGTCAGATGTATCAGCTATTGAAATCTGACTGACAATATGTATGAAAGGATCAAAATCGCAGTACATGATTTATGAACTTGTTTTTCTGCAGTTCTGTTTTGTTGATGACTTATTGTTTTCTTCGCATTTCTCAGCACTTTCTGCAGAAGTGACTGTGGTGCCCCCTTCAAGATTAATGGCTCTAATTGGTCAGGCTCTAAAGTGGCAGCAGCATCAAGGTGATTTTTTGCACTTGATATTTTGATTGTATCCTCTAAGCTGTGCATATTCTAAACTGGACTCTTTCTTCAATGTACATGCGTTAGGGCCTTTCTATCACTCAGACTCAGCAGAAGTAAATACACAATCGTAAACTAAAAGCCTAGACCACTACGAACATGGATAAGAAATCAAATTCGAAAAAATAGATCGCAGAGAGAGCCTGACCAGATTTAAGTTTCAGATCCAGCCCGGTCCGGTCCACGCCATGCGCGGTGCTCTATTCCCCCCCCCCCCCCTCAACCCAATATATCTGAAACTCACCAGATTCGGATTTGAGATTTGGTAGGCCTCGTTTCCCGATGGAGGTGGTGGAGAAAACAACGCAGGTGGCGATGGAGCACGTGTGCGGCGAAAGATCCGGATAAGAGGCCGGAGATGAGTCGGAGGCGCAAGAGATGTTCCAAGTTTCAGATCGAAAGAGAGAGCAGTTAATAACACTGGAGCAACCGATAGAGGGGAAAGAAAGATAGGGCTCAGGGAACCCTTCACACGCATCATCGCACGTTGGAAATTTTCGGACCGAAATGACCCCTTTGAACAGGTAAAGTAACAGTAAAAGTATGTTTGAGAATTGTTAGATAGTAAATGTCTGTGACTAATACTAAATAAATATTAAAAGCATCATTTTACATATATGGGTCTGTAGGTATATAAATAAGTTATTTTTTTTGTATGCTTTTGCAGCGACTTAATTCATGAATGCCTAATGTTCAAGTGCTAATTTCTGCTACTACCACACACACACACACACACACAGACACACACACACTACTGTATCCAATTTAATTATTATGTAATGGCTTGGTTCATTTAGTTTGTATCCAATTCTATTCCACCTTGCTCTTTACCAATATTGAATCTTAATGTAGTCTTATATGATTTATGCAGGTCTCCTTGGTAAAGGACCGTGTTAATATCGCTAGTGGTACATAAAACAGGTAATCAAGAGTCTCTTAATATATTAATCTTTTTGTAAGATGCTATTCAGTATTCTCATATTTTGCCTAATGCTTTTGTTAGATTGCGTATCATTTTAACAAACAAAGATTTGAGTGAACTAGTTTTGTTTTGTTGAATACACTGTAAAGATGAGATTAATATTAGTATATACCCTTGTTAATATACTATGCAAAGTCTACTTTTGATATACGAATAAGAAGACAAATTAACTTAGTTTTGCATATGTACTTCTAGTCTAACATTGATATGGTTGTTGTTTTTCATTTGTAAATTCTGTTTGGAATTGAGAAAATGCTGCCCCATACTGAATTGACAAAAAATCAACGCAAAAGGCAACATAATGTTGAAGCTAAGGCCGAAGCTAAGGCTGCACAGTAAATTTCAAAGGAAATTAAGAACTACTGTTTGGTTTATACGCTGTAAAGATGGGGTTAATATTAGTACCATTGTTATATACAAAGTCTGAGTATGATTTGGCAATACAAAGATATGGTATTATATGTATATTGATTTGACTTTGTAGATCCACAAATTGTGAAACAATGCCTAAATGTACGAGATTGAATTTTACAATTTTGTTCATGGTTGTACATCATCTAGTCATGAAACACAATCTTTGTATTATTTTATTTATTAAAAGATTTGCAGATTTGCTTTAATCATTATTTGGTTCAGTTTCTTTGCGATGGTTAAATTGTCGTCGGAAAAAATGGAGTTTTTTTTTTGTCACGAGAACATGTATTTGCGACGGCAATAACACCGTCGCAACAATGGGTTAACGAGGATAATTTACCGTCGCAAATACAAAAAACAGCACTATGGTTGACCAATTTTGCGACGACATTTTTACCGTCACAAAAGGGAATATATTTGCAAAGGTAACATTTTACCGTCGCAACAGGTTCAGACGACGGTAAAAAATTGTCGTTATTAGCAATTGCGTTGTCACCTATTGCAACGGAAACATTGCCGTCACAAATAACCGTTTTTTCGTCGCAAAAGAGCATTTGTTATGACATTTTACTCTTTTGAGATGGCAACGTGCCGCCACAAAATGCATTTTTTGTTGTAGTGTAACCATTTTACAATTTTTAGAGAAATTTATAAGTTGATGCATGTCATGTGTTAAAACATGCCAGAATTTCCCGTTGATTGTAACTAAAGTTTACAAAGACAATAATGTCCAAAATTAGAAAGTTCAAGACCAGAAGATCTTAAGTTCCAGGTTAAAAAGAGATTATTAGTTGGTGCATTAATAATATAAAAAAATACAGAACTTCACCGGATTACCCGGCCCGATAAAGTTGCTAAGATAATATTTTTAGCCTAATGCCTAGACTAGCAAACTAGGATAGCACGAAATTGATCAAAAATCCTGTTGCACCATCCCTTAACTACCTAGGTGCCTTCTCTATCAGCGGGACACAACCAGATCAGGGGCTGCACCTCCAACCTAGCCCTAAGAAGTCCAATGCGCTTTTCAATGCGCTTCGCCTTACAAGAAACCTCAGTTGGGCCTGAAGAGGCATCACTCTGATCCTCTTCTGGAAAACCTTGGCTCTCCAGTTAACGCCGAGCAACAAGCACAAAACCAAGCAAGTTATACATAAGCTGCCTCCCTTCCATCTTGGGTCATGGTCCTCTTCCCGCTGCACTCGCCAGGCTAGACTGCCTTCGCCATTTTTTAGATAACTCCAGTTCCTCTCCTAAATCCTACGCGGCTGCCTCGAGAATCTGCACTACACTTAACTGAACAGTGGGTTTCCCTTTCGTAGTCACCTTTGTAACCCAACTATCTGTTGCCTCCTCCTTGCAGTTGCCTGCACCACCACCTGCACTCGCCAACACCATAATGTCCTATTCCAATCCCAAATCAACCTTCTCAATCATGGTTGCCGCTTCGACTTTTGCTCTAGCTGCCATCCTCCCATATTATATAGGGTATCCCTCCGCATTGTGGTCAAAGCTTTCATATCCCATACAATAACCTTTCATTGTTAGATACTCAATCTCACAAACAACCCATGCCCTAGGTCTGAGCCTAAGACTTACCTTCCAATTGCTGCCGTAAGTCCACTCCCACCAAAAGTCAGATATCATAGCTTTCCCGTGGCCAATCCCTATCATAATCAACATGTCGACCCAAACTATTTTTATTTTTGCAATAGATTACATGATTTTTTAGTTTTTATAGGGAATAAATGTTATAAAATTTACGGTAGCAACATGAATGATACCAACTTATCAAGTGACTGGACGTGAGAGAGAGAAATCTCTGGACACAGTAATGACTAGCTGGGAGACAAATAAATGTGGGGTTTTAGGCTTCTCTTGGTAATAACCCACAATTTAGAGTATAAAATAAACTGATTAATATTACAGAAATTGTTGTAATTGCATGCATGTAGCGATGTCGACATTGGCAACATATGGAGGTTGATGACCAGATGGTTGAGTACGTGCACATTCTCTCTTTATGAGAGTTTATCTCCCCTCTTGTAAGAGTTTTCTTAGTATCTTACCTACTTATTTAATATTTATTATTCACTTGCTTCTTCATCTTACTTTGTGGTATTTCGGCCCACCACCATTCCCTCCTCTTTTTTCCTTTATTTTGATCCAAGTCTTTCCTTTGTTTTGGCCCAGTTCTATCTCAATGTCTTGCTCTGGCCTCTGTTCTTCCTCTTCTTCTTCCTTCCCTCTCTTTTTCCCTCATTGAAATTGGTGGTTATGCATGTGCAGGTGGTTTGCATTAACTGTTGGTTTTGTATTCCAAGTGTAATGAGTTCGATTTGCAAACACATGTGAGGATTGTGGATGACTTCCCTTCCCAAATCCATATTGGAAAACTAGGAAGTAGATTTTTGGGACTCCCCAGGTTTGTATCTTTTAGAGTATGAACTAGAAGAATCAAACACTAGCTACAAGGCCTTTTCAGATCAATGTAAGCTTGACCGAAGTTCCTTGAGTCATTTGGACTTCAAGAGGGTTTAGGTCTATGTTCAAGCACAAGGAAACTAACTTTAAGTTTAAATTTTTAAGTTTAACCCAAGTCATGTTCATATGCTTCTCTTTACCTAAGTGAGTGATTAGTTCACCTAAGTTCCATTTCGTAGTCATTTTTTACATATCACAACTTAGTCAATGTTACAACAAGTTAAAGAAAACCATACATGAAGCACAAACATGTAAACACATCACAAACACATCATATACATACCAAACTCATCCAATAACATTTTCTACCCAAAAGCATACTCATTAATATAAACCAAACCATTATTACCCTAGCTTTCCATACACAAGCTACTCAAAACTCATGTATACAATATTGTTTAGATACAAATTTAGAAGTTAAAAGAGTAAGAAATAACTGAAGGGTCCCCAAATTAAGCTCCACCAACTTGTAAAGCTTCACCCAAGGAACTTCTAACTCTACTTCTTAACTTAAGCTTGCATCCAACCATTTGAAGAGAAGGTAAGGGTAACCTCTAGAACTCAAAGAAACTAAAGAGAAGAGAGATTACTTCTCACTTCTTTAAGCTCTAGAGAATTGTCGAAATATTAAGAGGCAAAAGTGAGAGGAGGAATTGAAGGATGGTGGTGAAGGGAGATGGAAGAGGTTCGGTCTACACCAATGAGGAGAAGTTAGGTCTCTTGGATTTCTAAAGGGTTGAAAGAGAAGAGGGATTGAATGAAATCTAGCTTCTTCCTAGAGAACTAGTCCAAGAACTTTAGAGAGAAGTTAGAGAGAAAACTAGAGAGAGAAATGCTATCCTAAAGTTCTAAAGTGTGGAAAATGAAGTGAGGTATTGAATTGTTGTGTAGAGAAAGCTTAACTCTGAAAATATGACTAAGGAAATTTTTTTGCATATTTTTGAATTTTGAAATTTGAAATTGAAGATAAGGTGGTCGTAAGATGACTCACCCACCCATGTGCGTGGCATGTGACTTGCCCCAAAATATCTTCATGTGTGACATGAAGTCTTGACCAAGCATTGACCATGATCTCACACATATTCTTCTAGCATACTAATATTGTCCGACCATCACTGGTTGTAGTTTAAAGACATAAATATGGTATGTAACTCTACTATATTTTTATGGTGGATACTTCTTGAGTAGTACCACTTTACTACTTGGAGCTAGAGAGCTTCTTGATTTGTCGTAAAGGCAAACAACAAAGTGATCCGAGCATTTTTCAATGTTAGATCGAAATTGATACCTTCTTGATGTCTTCCTCTTCTTCTCAATTCCTCTTCCAATTAGCTTTCTAAACTATTCCTTCAATGTTTATGTTGCCTTCATGCTTGGGAAGGAAGTAGGTAGCCGGTTGTGACATCTCAAAACAAGGTGGAGAGTTGACAACATTGCTTCCTTTCAAATTCTTCACTTCATCATAAAAATATTAGCCACTAAATGGAAGATCAAGACACAAGAATTCCTTGATCTCAATGTTATCATGATGTTCATAACTCAATGCTCATTCTTGCTCCATGGGGGAGTTCATTAGATCCTAACGGAGTATATAATGAACCTCAACTCTCCATACAATAGTAGGTACAAACTATTCTGGATACGAGGACACTTCTCTAAGACCTGCTTGACTCCATATTGCATAGATTTAATGTAGATAACCTCATCGTTATCTTCTACATGAGTTTCAAGATTATAACCATTGACATGAATACCTCTAAAGCAAAAGAGAGCTTGAAAGCCTCTAGGTGCGAATAGGGCATCCTGGACGTATATCGTGGTTCCATTTGGTAACGTTAGTTGGGCTGGGACATGTCCCTCAATTATATCTGAGGGGATGTCCAAGGTCATCACGGACAACTTGGCTCGGATTAGGTCAGGAAACAGAGTTTTTCTCTTAAGCACAGTATGAGTCACACCACTGTCAAGGATACATTGGCGATCACTTGAATCCATGCCTATAAAAGTAAAGATTTTTGAGTTAGATATTTAACCTACAAAATTTACTTCTATTAAATGCCAATGGTGGGTTTATATAATTCCGTTTAAACATTACATAATCCATGACATTGCAAGAATAAGTTCTATCTAAGAACTAATATCGAAAACTTTATTTCTTCTTATGATTGTTTGGGTAGCTCTCATTGTTTGTGACCATGTTGAGTAATCAATTTAGGTGGGACACAAGTTTTGCTTAAATACTTGTTATTGAAATACTCTTCCTAGACATCATTACTAAATAAGGTGAGCCGTACTAGATCAAAGAATAGTAAAAGCAATTTTTATTTGAACTTGATATCATTTAATTACAATAGCGACTAATGTGCAAAACTTAGAACAAACTAGATTGAAGGGGGAAATCAAGCGCGCATCCGTACAATGAATGTTACACCTACGGGGTCTCAAGTTGAAATCATCTTCTTCTTGCATTGTTTGACCTCTTAACCCTCATAAGGGTTCTCGACCGCGTACGATGAACTCGTGGCCGGAGCCATCCCCCACCGGCAGTTCAGAGGCTACCGATGGTGGTTTGACACTGAGCGGTTGGTGGCACCTCGGTTGAGGTGACAGCAACACTCAGCTGAGGTCGAGTAGCATATTTGGCTTCTATATCGACCATCCCTTCATACAATTCATCGAATGTTGGAATTCCCTCATGCATGAAGGCTTCTCGAAGAAAACCTACAAACTTATGGAGGTGGATGGGCAAGGTCGAAAGTCTCCTCTCGATCTTCTCCTCATTTGAATTATGGATCCCAAATATTGCGAATTGGGAGCATACTCGATTCATCTCTGTGGTGAATTCATTGATGGTTCATAATCTTTCATAAGAACGGAGTTCCCATCGGTATTCCACCGAGTTCAAGAATTATTTGTGAAGCCTACTAAATCATCTATATAGGGTATCCCTTATAACCATTGGTAGATCTTCATGCGCAAATTTCCTTTGCAGATTTGAATCGAGATGTTGACTCAAATATCAAACACATTGTTCCCGTTGCATTGCACACAAGTTATGATCAATCATGGGTGAGTATCCAGGCATAATTTGACCTTGTATGCCTATATACTTTAAATGTTCTTCCACATTGTCCCGCCATGCCACATAACCATAACCATCAGAGGTGAGAGGAGCGACGTCTAAACCAGTCATGTGCGACATCTAAAAGGCAAAAGAAGAATGTTTAGTTATCAATCCGGGATAAGCAATCAGAATATATGTAGGTCACGTGTGTGAGAAGCAAGGGATATTCCTCTCCCTTCATTACACACATCCCCACTTATATATGTTTCTTTTACGTCTGTTAATGAATTAATCAGACGGAGTGTGAGGGAGTAAAAAACCTTCAAAATAGGAATCGCAAAATTGTGAGGGGGGAGAAGAGACAACTTTCACTAGAAATCTTACCTTTTGAATTAATCAAATGAGGTCTTCATGTTCTTTCCTTTTCTTCTCGGTTTGCTTGTCATGGTGGATGTGGTGTTCCGCGGCGGTGGGAGGAGGAGCCGCAATGGAGGTCTCGGCAGAGGGAAGAGCAGGGGGTTTCCTAGGGTTTCTAGGAGAACCTTTTCGGTTTTCAGGGAAAACCTAGCACCTCGGGGTGCATGCGGCAGAGAAGGGAATTTTGTGTTGGAGGAATTTTGGATTTTTCTCTCATGGTTTACAGCTCGTGCTGATAACGTGTTGGAATAAACTTGTAGAGTAAGAGCATAATCTTCATTTCATAGAGAATGACCCCTTATATAGGAATCCCTGATACATAATCTCTTGAGGATACGGTAATCTATTGCTTGTTAAATAAGGAAATGAACTACAACAAGGAATAAAATATCTCTATGTAATCTAATAAGAAATCTATTTAACACTACGTCGAGGATAACCGCATAATATCTTGACATATCTCAACAGTTTAAAAATAAATACTAAATAATATAAAATTATTACTGATAGCATAACTTTGAGTTTCTAAAATTGATAAAAAAGATGTACATAACTAAAAAAGATGTACATAACTAATGGTAAACTAGAGTTTCATAGGTTTATAATTGCTAATTTAAACACGGACATTTTGAACCCAATGGGCCTATGATGATCCCTGCGTTATTGTGATCTTGTGGAAAGACTTGCCTTAAAAGCAGTTGGTGACTTCAGAGTAGTCAAGATTAGATTGATTAAAAATTTAAATTGATGATTAAGAAGGTTCCTATTACCTCTTTTTCGCTGCTCACAGCTCACTTTCTTTAACAGTAAAGAAAGACTTGAGGTAAGTCGAGCATTGACTTGATGGAAGTGTTCTATATATACGTCAATGGTTTACTTAGATCCATCACCATCTACTCGATCGAGTAGACTACCATATAACATCTGAAAATTTATATTTTCGTCGATTCAATCACATAAAGAACGAGGAAGGCAGCAGAACGAGGAAGGCAGCAGGAAACCTTGTAACTGCAACCAGATGACGGATGAATGTTATCATGAATGAAAGTTATTATGAGTTAACATATGTCACGTATCAATCCAAAATTTTGTTCAAAAAATTCTAAAATGAGTACTTTTTTTATAATTTTAATTTATTAGTAATAATCACTCAATCAAAAATATTTTATAATTTTTAGAATAAAATTACAATTTAAGATACTTGCTTTATAACTTTGAAACTTTGATGATCGTTGATGCATATGATACATGTTAAAACATGCCACAATTTCCCGGGATGGCTACTCTTTCAAAATTTCACCATCAGTTACAGAACAAACTTTCATCGAGGTTCGGCTTCTACTTTTAACACTTCATTTCCTGTACCTGACGCAAAAGAGATTTCCATGATGTTCCTGCTGGAAGCTTATCATCACAAACTAGCAGCACAACTTCATTATCAAAGTAACTTACAGAAGAGATGGAGGATATTCTTAAATCCGATGATATAACGGAGGAAGATCAGTAGTACTAGCTCATCGATGATGTCCATTTACAAGGTTCCTAGCACCATGCTTGGGGTGAATAGGAAGGCTTACGAACCCAACATTGTGTCCATCGGTCCTTACCATCATGGTGTTGAAAGCCTACAAGAAATGGAGAAGCTGAAGCGCATATACTTTCGGCACGTCATACAACCAAACTGCCGTTGGAAATTGAAGTGAAGAAGAAGGTGGTACTAGATGATGTGAAGAAGGCAATGGAGAAAATGGAAGCGGCGGCAAGTAGCTGCTACTCGAAAGAGTCCAAGCTTAGCAGCAAGAAGTTTGTTAAGATGATGCTAGTTTATGGTTGCTTCATCATAGGGCTATTAAGAGACTCGGCGTCGCAGCCCAATTTTGCGCACACGCCCTCGATCATTCAGAGGTGGATGTTGCCAACTCTGCGCCAGGATTTGATCAAGCTTGAAAATCAGCTTCCTCTCTTTGTGTTGCGAGAGTTGTTTCAGCTGACTAAACCAGCAAGCTCTACTAGTTGTGATGAGCAATCAGTTGGTACATGTTGGAGATTGGAAGATCTCGCCATTCACTTCTTCAAGCCTCTTCGGCGAGGACATGCGGATACTGCACCGAAACAATGTCAAGGCAGCAGCAGCAAGCACTTTCTTGATCTTTTCCACAAGACAATCAGTCCGGACTGCTCCACCTGTCACGTGCTTCCAGCGCCGCGGCGTGGGAAGCAAACCAAGCAGGTCCTATCAATACAAGAGCTCAGGGAAGCCGGAGTCAAGTTCAGGACAGATGTCTACAGTGGGCCACTAGACATCACTTTCAGCCGCCGTGCTTGGGGTTTGGGGGGGGGGGGGGGGGGGGGTTCTCACAATCCCCCGAATACACATAGATGATCGCAGAGGCACATTGTTCCGAAACCTAGAAGCATTCGAGAAATGCCACCCCGACTGCCACCAAGATGTCACAAGCTATTTGTTTTTCCTCGACGGCCTCATCAACTCCGCCAAGGATGTAGGGCTTCTACACTACAACGAAGTCCTCCAACACACCCTTGGCAGCAACCGGAGGGTGGCAAAACTAGTCAACAATCTCTGCAAGGAGGTCGGTCCGAATGTGTCACATTTCTACTTTTACAGTGTGGTTGAAGGTGTGAACGAGTACTATAGTTCTAAGTATGGAAAAACAAGAGGCTTCTTGGTGCACCACCATTTTAGTAGCTGGTTGGTGGGCATCTCAACTCTTGGAGCATGCTTAGCATTATACCTAACAATCATTCAGGCCGGTTGTGGTGTTGCCAATGCCAGAAACGACTTGGGAAAGAGCGTCAAACTAACATCCTTCTTCAAAGAATCTTTGCTTTTGAATCATATATCTGGGTGGGAATTACTCGGAGATGTTGTGAGCGACCTTAGACAACGGGTGAAGGCCATGGTCTGTAGCATTACTCAGAAAAATACCCTTGATCACAATGACTTGGATTCCTGGCCATACAACATGTTATAGACTTGTGGGCTAGGAATCAAGCTAGTTTGCTAATGAATTCAGCATACCTATTATATATATTTTCTGCAATTTTCATTTTGTATTGCTTACAAATTCTTGACCTTTGGTGAGGCCCATCATACAGAGGTCTATTGACTTCTTACTATATTCCTTTTTCAAGTTTCATTCCCAGAATTATTTGAGTTTTTGTGATTTAAGTTTCTTGCGTCACTAGAAATAATACTAAGTGATCACAACAAATATATAACAATAAAAGAATCCTGACCTGCATCTTTGGTCATTATGTATGACTTGCTTTTTGCTATGAGTAATGCCCGGGAAATGATAGGAGGCCCTAAAGGGGCCTAAGATATTGAACCCCAAAATGATGTGTCAAGATTACGTCATTTCCATTTCATTATATAATTATATATATTACCATATTTTGATATCAATTTGTAAAAAGGCGATTTTATCATTGCGCATCTAATGGCTATCAATTATTTAATTAATTTAGCAATTTAATTAACTAATTAAAATCAAACTATAAAATTTATTGTAAAATCTCGAAATAATAAATGTCAGTATAACTAAATATAGAATTCTAATTATAATAAATCAATCCTTGCAAATTAAAAGATATAAATGTTCAATGATAGTTATGGAATCCTATTCATTACATTTTATAATTCTTTCTAATTATAATAATGATTGAATTTTTATTTTATGATTGTTATGAAATTTAAAATCGTTATTAATGTAATACAAAATATCAAAATATGAGTTATTAATTTAAAATTATTATTAATGTAATACAATTTTTTTATTAATATACTCTCTTTTTTCAAAAAAAGTAATTAATACAAAAGTCGATCAAAAAGAAAATTTGGTTCGAAAATTTATAATTTAAAAAGACTTTCTCGCTTCTTTCTAACAAAAAAAAACGCTCTCTTCTTTCTATTGGATTCATCTCTTTTTCTCCATTATTATCTTCATCGTCATTCTTTTCTGGGTTTCTTCAACAAATGATCATTTGTCTAATTAAATTTTGGGTCATACAGTAAATGAATTACACTGGTAAGCTAGTTCTATTAAGCATTTTCCCAAATGAATTAAATTGAGACGGGAAATTTGGGTTTGATTTCTTTTTCGATGAAGAAACTAATGAAGAAACCATAAAGGATACCCCAATTAATACTTAAATAAATCTAACAATGAGCGGTAATATTACAAAAGTGAATTTAATTGAAAATAATCTATCAATCTGTTGGATTTGTTGCTAGTATAAAGTGTAGTTATAAGATAAGAAGAGTATCCATGGAAGATTAAGATGAGAAATGATAGAGACGAAAGAAGAAGAAGTTAAGAGATGGGCACGATCTTACATGGAACTCATACTATAATTTATTTTAAGAAGAAGAATAGAAGATAAGAAGAAGAAAAAAATAAAAGAAAAAAAATAACCGTTAAAATGTATATATGATGGATAAGATTATCTTTTCAAATATATCATATATAAGTTATATAATAACATTAAATTCTATAATGACATGAAAATGACGTGACAAGCCACATCATTTTAAGATCTCAATATCTTAAAGACCTAAAATTATTTCCAGTAGTGTCCAGACAGGTAGATATGTTTTTTTACTGTTCTTCATTTCGCTGTCCACCAGAATTTCTACTTCATGTACATTTATGGCATTAGCGCATGACACATGGGTAGCCTTGTGGTTAAGGGGTATCCTTCCCCGTCTCGGCTTCTAGAGACACAGAACAGAATCTATACAAGGCTGTTGTCCTGCAATTTAAGCAAAGCTTTGCGCAGTATAGAAAATAGAGCATTAGTAGTACATATATATGATCATTGATAAGACAGAACAAGCTTGATGTATGGGAGAACAATATATATCCATGCTAATATGTCATTCATATATTTCTTTGATTCAACAGCATGAAACACGTTGCGAGTAACAAAACCAGCAAGAGATGAACTATATGACGACAGTACATGAATCACAGATGGGTCAAGTTCTAGCTAGTTTCACGACTGATTATGTTCCTCATGTTCTTTCCTAGTCAATAGCATTGCATGAATACCTGACCCACAATAAAATGGCTACTTGAACAAAAATCGCAGAGAGCTTCTACTATTAAGAATAAAGGATATTGTCTATCTTGATTGATCTTTCACTAAATTGTTTGTCTGCGCATCATCGATCATTCTCACTGCACAATCCACTTAGCTCTAGCATGCCCCTTTGAAATTTGAAACTGTTCAGTTATACCAAGATGTGACATAAGAAGCCACACATGAGTAACCAGCTCTTTACTTGCCTGAGTTGCCAAGCGCGCTGATTCCATGGACAATGACTTGCAAGGTAAGAAAGCATTTCTACCGACACATGACTTGTCAATCTCCACTTCTTATTCTCCCATTTCTGTTCAGTTTCCAGCAATTACAAATTTGCAATGCCTTCGCCAGCCTGCACGCATCAAATAGCACAGACTTGCTTTAGAAGTCGAAGAGAAACTGAAAGGCTATGGGCAGCTCGGTGTGATCGACCGGCCGAATTGCTGACATGGCTGTTAGGCCCCTCTCTTTCTCGAAGACATGAATTGCCAAGGAGCACGTACTCGGAGGATGAGAACAACGAGACGCTCGATCTAATTTTTGGGGCCTAAATATAATTTGCATTTGGGCTTATTTGCAACCGAGTTGTGTAGCCAAAAACACGTGTTGTATCTATCTATCACCGGAATTGTGCTCGGGGTGAGATATCAATAACAGTCTTCTAAATGGGAAGTTGATTATATGCACTGGTCGAGCAGAATCTGATGCGATACGCGGATACGGGGGCTGTGAAAGGTTCGGACAAAAGCCACTTATTGGGGGGTCTAAATAACCTGCAGGTTTTCAACATGGCAAACCATACCTTTCTTATATGGGCACCCTCACCTATGGTAAGATTTCAAACAAATTTTACGGTTTCATTCGCAGCCATTCTAGAATTGATCTTTCTCGTTTCATTCATTTCATTCTGATATCATGCTTGCATTCCTCCTATGTTCGATTAATAAACTTCTGAATTCATTTTCAAAGACTGAAACATAGAACTTCAACTTATGCAATCAAATTTGTTGGTTTAAAATGCTCCATCGAAAAGTTTAACAATTTTCTATGGTAAATGGAATTTCTATAGATATTGAAGCATTGAATATTATTCAAAAGAACGACAGCTGATCGAGCCTCCAATGCATATGTATGTAAATTTACATATATTGATCGAAAATAAAGCATTGAATATTATTAAACATGAAATCCATGACAAAACCACTCATAAAACTCAACAATGTCAATATGAAGTATATCAATCACACAAAACCTCTTTCAGACACAATGTCATGGATGTAACAGGTCCTGTAACTCCAGTTTTATTTTGAGAAAAATTCAAGATGTTTCCTGCTTCAGATATCACCTTCAGGTTCCGTATAAAGCCGTACGTTGTGCGTCAACTGCATCTTGTACCTAGAATCACAATCACGAGTTCCAGACTAATCAATAAAATTATAAGCTTCAAGTAAGACACAAAGTTTTACTACAGATTAATTATCTGCATTTATAAATATTATTGACACAAAGATAGGCATTTTTGGATGCACTGTCACTGTGGAACCTTAACTCAAGGTCTTATTTCTATACTGCACTCGAATAGAATACTATGTAGAATTAGTTGAAAGTAAAGACTTACCATGCTTTCATGAGTGGAAGCGTATGATTTACTTGGCAGACTCCTCCCAGTTAATTGCAATGACTGTTGGGGAATGGATAAGGTCATCCCAAAGTTGCCCCTTAGTTTTTGCAATGGTTGCAGCAAATTCTTTTGGCATATTAGTTAACTTCAATTCAGTGAGGGACTTCAAATGCTTCAACCCACTTGGAACATTCAACTCATTGCAGGACCTAATCTCCAACTCCCTCAGATTTGACATTGCATTTTCCTCCACATCCCAGTTTTCTAGTTTTTCTAGCTTCCACAACTTCAAAACTACTAGCTGAGGAAAGCCGAAGGAGGAGCAAGTCATCTTCGTACCTATGTAAGAGTTGGGGTAGAAACTGACTACTTTAAGGTTGGGGAGCTTCTCCAACTTGGGCGTCGGATCATCTAGGAGTGAAGATGCGGACAATGTAAGATCAGTGAGGGTTTTAGGGAATTGATCTATAATGGAGCTGGAAGGGTGCTTTCCAAACAAATTTAGGTTGGAGAGACAATCATGGGATGGCAAGTGCATGGACATTAAGTTGCTGGCTTCACCCATTTCACCGATTGATCTCACTCTTAAATATTGCAGGTGCTTGAGCTTTTCAATTCCATCTGCTAATGCTTTTTGCTCCGATGGATTTAATTGGAATGACAAGTCCAATTTTCTGAGGTTGATCAACTTGTCCAGCCCTTCCTTCAGAGGACTATCCTTATCCACAAATACACCCTGCAATGTTTGGATATCACCAGGGAACTTCCACCTTGTTGACACATAAATTTATTCCCATAACTCTTGTTTAAGTGCAAATGGCGAAGTTTCTGCAGCTTCCAGAGTGAACTAGGATGACTGTGGAGATATGTGTGCTTCACATCCAGTGTTTGGAGGTTAAGCAAATTTCCGATGGAAGCTGGGATTGATTCTAGGTAAGTCCACCTCAGACCCAGATACCTCAACTTGCTTAACTTTCCGATGGTATCGGGCAATTCTGGTCTGAATACACGTTCAAGATCAAGAACCTGAAGCTGATGAAAGAAACCAACTGCTATGCCCTTGCGAAGAAAGGTACCTATTTCTTTTCCAGGTTTATTTCCCTCCCGAGTATCAAAGGATAGAATCAAGAGGATGCCTCTATAACTGTCTGGGAAACTTGAGCTCATCTCACCATGAATATGACCAAACATTGGTTCCCTACTGTTCAAATGATCAGTATTTCTCTTTGAGGTCATATCTTCCAATGTGAGTTTTTGTAGAGAGTAAGGCAAGCGACATGTGTTGACTTTCCCATTAGGCTTTCTTTCAACCACCTGAATCATGCTCATGTCAATCAACTCTGACAGATGTTTATATGCAACATCTTCGCAAGTTTCTGTATTATGTTGGCTTGCTTCAACCAAGTCTTCTGCAAGCCAGAGAACAATTAATCTCCTTGCTGAAATTTCAAACTCCTTTAGGAAGAGTTTGAAGTAAGAAAGACACTTCATCAGATGAGGCTGCTAATTAATGCTCAAGGTTTGTACCAGTGGTTTATCATTCTGTGTAATGTACCGAAGAACTCTCTTCAACTCCTCAACAGTACACATATAATTATCATCCGACATTAAATATCCGATATGAAAAATGGATAGCGGTAAACCTTCACACTTACCTAAAATCTCTTTGGCTTGCATTTTTCCTTCTGGAGGGTAGTGCACAATCTGGTTAAACAACTTCCAGCTCTATTCGTTGGTTCGCAAGCGAAGTTGATGCGGAGGACTACTGATTTGCGAGTTAGCCAAAATGTTGTCCCGTGAGGTGATTAGAACTCTGCTTCCAGTTGAAGATGTTGGAAGTTTTGATTTCAAAAGATTCCACTCTTCCATTGTACACATGTTATCTACCACTAAAAGGTACCTCTTGTCTTTTAAGATATCATGTACCTGTTGGATCAAGGATGCATTTCGATTATCTTCCTCTTGTACTTTACGAGACTGGAAGACCTGCTTCGCTACATCTTGCAGAAATGCATTTTCATCAGAGTACTCAAAACGCACACAAACCCATACAACACAAGTAAAGTGATCCCTAACATCTTCATGGCAATAGATTTCCCGTGCAAGTGTTGTCTTACCTAGGCCCTCAATCCCCACAATGGAAACAACAGTCAGGTTGGCTGTTGCTTGTCAGTTGCGACACCACTTTGCATATGTCTTCCTCCAGACCAACAACTGAGCTCGACTATTCCCGTAATTCAGTGGCGTATTCTTTTATGCATCGGACAAAAAGATTGATTGTTTGAATGATGCGGTCAATTTCACGAGAAAGCTTGATCCCAGCACTTGTCTTGAATAGATGGTTCCTCGGTTCCTCCACACAATGCTTGAACTATTGGTAAAGGTCTCCATTGATTTCTCTGCTCTTTGAAAAATCTTTATTGATTGCTCCGACCAAGTCATTCTAGAGTTATGACTGCCTTGAGTGCCTTCAATTACTCCAGTACCATCTACAAGAGTGTACATATATTCCAATTCATTGCATAGTGACGTGACTTCATATAGTACTTCACCTAATACACCAGAGTTTTCATTGAGGTACTTCCTTAACCTTTGTTTTACACCTGAGATATATTTTTCATCTGAGGTCTGGTATGGAGATTGACACAAAAGCTTTGAAGAATCTCTTCTTATGAATTTGAAGCTATATCTTTCCTTACTTTCTAGAAGTTCGACAAATTGACCATGGATGTACTTAATGTTTCTCTTCAGTTTTCTTGTTGCCTTCCAATTGCTGAAAATTGATATACACTTAGTGGGGTATGCTGGTCTCCATAAGAAGTTGGCAATGACACGATGCGCTTCATTGATGATCTCTTCCACTTCCTCCACCCAGGCCTCCTCAGTTCTACTTTCGCATCGAATTCCTTCTATATCTTTCAGAAAAGGATGTAGTAGCAGCAACTGCAGATGTATCGAGTGCATTTGCTCTCCAGTTATCTCACTCATCAAACCCGGGTACTGAGTCTTCAATTGCCTTATCATGTCTACAACAGTAGGAGTCAAAGTAGCTGCAGATGCAACTCTAACGTTCAGTTTTACCCATTTTTCTTCATCGCCTCGATGCAAAGGCCTGTCTTTCAGACTTAAAAGAGTTGAACTTGATCTCTTCAGCGATTCACAAATTCTAATCTCCTTTACCTTCTTGATGCTATCACTTGTATCTTGCTTAACCTTCTTAGTTTGAATGAAGAGCTCTTCTACCTGTTGGAAATTGTCACTGAGCATTGGAACATAAAACCTGTCAGTACGGATGTGAGAGTCTCTGCTCCCGACCCGGTGTTTTTCAAAGTTTGCTATTAAATCTTTTGCAGCTAGGACTGCCGGTTCGGTTTCGTCCAACCATGCCACCTCAGTTGCATCTAGTTCTCTTACAGGCACTCCACTCTGGAGAGTGTTCAAGCCCTAGATTTCATGTGCTTGTGCACGCATACGGGCTGTATGGTACATAACTCTGTCTGCATCCCTTAAGATAGCTTGCAATAGCCTCGTCCCCCTTCGAATCCATTGGATGTCTTCCTCTAAAAACAGAAATGGTGCATAATTGATGTAAAAGTAGAGGAAGAGGGGTGTAAGAGCTAGACAGAGGGGCCCTTGGTAGATTGAAATTTGATTTGGATAACGGCAAACAAGGTAGAGAGCAAATAAAACTAAAACAATGAGCATTGTGTAGAATAGGATCAACGAACTCCGATGAACTAGTTGCTCTCTCCTTGTGGCATGCAGAAGTGACCATGATCAGAATTTTTTCAAAATAAGCCGAACCTTGAACTTCGCCTGGATCTTCAGTAATATTTAAGTCCATTTCCATCACCATGGGCGATTCTGATGGCCGCTCACCTTCTGCTTTGGCATCGTCCCCATCCATAGCTGTCTCAGCAGCTAATTCAGTTTAGAGAAGATTGCCCAACCTGATTCGAATTGGACAAAATTGGAATCACTCAAAGCTAGGAAAAGAATTTTCCCATCTTATTAGGATATTCATTGGATTTCCTGGTCACTGGATACATGTTGGTTCATCTATTTAGTCTTGAAGGTTGAAAATCTATGATCTATGAAAGAACTTTGAAGATATAGGCCAGTCATCGACCGTTGACATTACCCAATGTGCACTGAAACTCTGAAAGGTTCCAAATACTATTGGCAAGGACAGGTCCTCAGTTTGGGTTGACCACTTGACCATCATCAATGTGCTAATCGACTCGATGGCAGGCCTGTAAAATTGGCGAGAGACCATTGGTCCGTTCTATACCAATTTTTGTTTTTGGGCTAGTTGGCCATGTCCAACCAACGTAACGGGCGGGCTTTACCGTGCCATCTTTGAAACACAGAGGAATGTATCATGCATGCTTCTGAATCCTTCCTCATCTCTACTATCTCTATTATAAAAAAGGTTAATAACCCAAAATCATCTATACTTCAAATACAATCTCAAAAGTCACATAGTATTTTCAAAGTCATTTTCTTTTGAATCTTTTTTATGAGTGTTAAGTTTGTATAGCATTGCATCAACATCTGTACACCAAAAAGGACCAAAGGACCAACAAACAGTAAACAAAATTAATGAGAGAACAATACCTTGGAATTGGAAGTTAGGACTGAATTAGAGAAATTTGCTTTTGCATTCCACATCTAAATCTTGGACAGCTACAAACTGGCCCCGAATCTTAAGTCAAATAAAGATGAAGCTTAGATAAGTGTGATCAATTTGACAATATTTTTTACACTAGCTTATATCTAACAGGGAAATTGTTGACATGGATCACTTAAATAAAGAATCATGGATTACTTAAATAGAGAATGATGTTACTGGATCTGAAATTTGAAGTACACTGAAGCACTTCTGATATGTAGCAACAGAAAACAAAGAAAAAGCAAAGTTATTGATGTATAAAAGAGGAATTCTTAATAAAGAGCAGAATAAATTAATAATTCTCCTGAAAAAAAAATACCTCAGATTAGATAAAGATACAGAAACCAATGTGATCAATTCAACATTCATTTTGTTTTTGACTTCCTTCAAGTCATTGTTTACTTCTTGTTCCTGCTTAGCCAGTCTTTTTCGTGTGCCTACTTGATCATTTCCAGCCAGTTCCTGTCATATGTCACCTAATGCCGGCACCAAAAATAAAGAGCACCAAATGCAGCTACAGATGTAGTCTTTGTATCTTAATTCATTCTAAATTGATTGAACTTATCTACGAAACTCGAATATTCTCGCTAGATTGCTACTCCTGAGCCACTCTCTCAAGTTTCCATTTCTTGTAGAGAGTTCATCTCTCTATTGATAAACAAAGAACCTAAACAACTGGTTAAATTATAAAACTCAGACCCGATCAGCTACTCAGCTAGTGGTTACATTCAGAAGACTTGGACTTGGCAAGTCACTGAAAAAATGAACAATTTAGTTCCAAGCTCTCTGAGTTTGAATTCACACATGGTTGAATGATTGATGGCCTATGCCGGTTCGGCTTAAGAGCCTCCCATAGTAAAAATGATAAATTCATAAATCTGATCAAAGAGATTAAGTAAAAAGAGAGAGAACCTGAAAAGCTCGGTGGAATGATAGTGAGGTAAAGTGAAGCAGATCTCTACGACGGCGGGCGGTGACGGAAAGCTGAGAGACTAAGCTGCGGTGACTGCTTACGCTCACCGTAGCACCAGTGGCCACGCCAACTTTAACGAATGAGCCATTTCAAGTCTCATTTGGTTCCTCGAGAACAAACAAAAAACAATTGCTCTACAGACAATGGGCCCATCTTGTTTTAACCTTTTAGGTCCAATTTAGACTAGAAATTGTGGGCCTTATATATGCCGCTTGGGCTTCGCAAAAGTAAACCTGTGTGCTTTATTGCAACTCATAGATATCGATCACTTCTGTTGCAATGTGACATGAATTAGGATTCAAGTAGGCTAAGCAGCACATTCTCTAATTGGTCTTCTAGCTTTTGTTTTACATGACCACACTAAACATGCGAGTTTATTTATTCCACAAAACCAGAATCTGCCGTCCGGAGAAGAAGACCATTCAACGCTTCGAAACCCACGGCAAAACACAGAATAAGTTAAGCACTTCAAAACACAGACGGGTTGCATAATCAAACATCACATCCTCCAAATTACATACCAGCACACGGTCATTAACAAAATGCCCTCGTTTGTCTCTAGCATACATTTTGGTCAATGATCAAACTCTGTCACCCTCCTCATCAAACCCTTCTCCTTCTTCATCTAATCTCCTTGTTCTTCTTCTCCCCTACCTCAAACATATTAGCAATCTCTCAAAATGACCACTAATGAAGTCCCACAGCCAAACGTTACTTCTGACCAAATCCTCGACTGGCTTGAGGACTCTGTTTCTTTCTTCCCATCATTCCTAGACGATCCGTACCACTTCAACGGGTGTCAATGGTGGGATGAAACCCAAGACCTCATTCACATCAACACCAACTCCCCCAACAACAACACCAACTCTCTCAACGACAATAACAATGCTAGCATTGCTCTACTTGCGAACCCCGTCGTGACTATTCACAATCAATCCCCATCGGATTCATCTAAGAAGCGAAAATCCACGGACGGCCCAGTTTCCAAAACTGGCTCAATCGATGATCGAAAAGCTACTCAAGAAAAAACAGCTCCGGCTCCGCCAGCTAAGAGGGCGAATGCGAACAAGAAAGGAACAGGGTCGAAGAGTAACGGGAATAACTGTAATAACGGTAACAGCAAGGAAGGGAGATGGGCAGAGCAGCTGCTCAACCCTTGTGCATCCGCCATAACCACTGGGAATCCGACACGTGTCCAACACCTCTTGTACGTCCTCCACGAGCTGGCCTCCCTCGCCGGCGACGCCAACCACCGCCTCGCCGCTCACGGTCTCCGAGCTCTGACTCATCACCTCTCCTCCTCCAACTCCTTCTCCTCCTCTGTTCTCAGTACCTCTGCCTCAGTAGGACCTGTTGTCACATTTTCGTCAACAGAGCCAAGATTTTTCCAAAAGTCTCTGCTGAAATTTTACGAGGTGAGTCCATGGTTCGCTTTCCCTAACAACATAGCCAACTCATCGATTCTGCAACTGCTCGCCGACGTGCCTAATCGAACGAGTAGTACTCTTCACATTGTTGACATTGGAGTTTCTCACGGTATGCAATGGCCGACTCTGCTCGAGGCCTTGACTCGCCGCCCAGGTGGGCCTCCTCTGTTGGTTAAACTAACAGTCATTGCGCCTTTCACAGTCGAAAATGACCAAAACTCCGATGCCCCATTTTCGATTGGTCCTCCGGGTGACAATTTCTCCTCTAGACTACTCAGTTTCGCAAAGTCCATGAACATCAACTTACAGATCAACCACCTCGATAATCAGCCCTTGCAGACTCTAAGCTCTCAAGACATCAATGCCTCTAGCGACGAGACATTGGTCGTTTGCTTGCAGTTTAGGCTACACCAGTTGAGCCACAATAATGAGAGAACAGAGTTCTTGAAAGTGCTTAGGGGCATGGAGCCGAAGGGGGTGATCATAAGCGAAAACAACACGGAATGCAGCTGCAACAGTTGTGGAGATTTTGCTACTGGGTTCTCGCGGCAAGTGGAGTACTTGTGGAGGTTTCTTGACTCCACCAGCGCCGCGTTCAAAGGCCGCGAGAGTGACGAGAGGAGGGTGATGGAGGGAGAGGCTGCAAAGGCATTGACCAACCGGGGTGAGATGAATGAAGGGAAGGAGAAATGGTGTGAGAGAATGAAGGGGGTAGGGTTTCTGGGGGAGCTTTTTGGTGAGGATGTCATTGATGGAGGGAGAGCCTTGTTGAGGAAGTATGATAGCAACTGGGAGATGAGAGTGGATGAGAAAGATGGGTGTGCAGGGCTGTGGTGGAAGGGTCAGCCTGTTTCATTTTGTTCATTGTGGAAGATTGGATACCAGAGTAAGTTGTAACAGGTAGTATTGTTGTCTGGCTGTAATCATATGGTGTTGATTTCAAAGTTCAAACAGTGTAAGAGTGTACTTTTAGTTTCTCAACTTCTAGTTCCTTTGGTTTAATTCAACTGGTCTTGTGATTTCTTGGCTTTTTCTATACAGAGTGATGACCTTGTTATCTATTGAAAACCATATCACAGTTAAGGCATTCATAACCAGATTATCCGCCAAGGAATTTGGTTCTTATCGGCTGTTAGAATGGAAAAGTATTTCAAGAAGAATTCAAATGATTTCATTCATTCTAATTTTAGAGTTAATATAGTTTTACAAGTAACTTCATAAAAAGAAAAGATATTTACACAATTCAATTATGTTATATCTACAAGAATTAATTCTAATTACAATAAGAATATTTCAACACTCCCCCTCGAGTTGGTGCATAGATGTTAATCATGTTCAACTTGTCAATGCATCATGCAAATACTTGGTGTGACAACCCCTTAGTGAGTACATCCGTCAATTGCTCTTCAAAAGCTACAAAAGGAAACCGTAAAACCTTCTTATCAAGGTGATCCCTGATAAAATGTCGATCAATCTCCACATGTTTAGTTTTATCATACTGTATAGGGTTATGAGCAAACTCAATTGCAGCTGTATTATCACAATGCAAATCCATGGCCTTTTGGAGCTTGAAACCTACCTCCTTTAATACATTCTGAATCCACAATAGTTCACATACTCCATTTTTCATTCCTCGGTATTCAGCTTCAGCATTAGAACGGACAATCATATTTTGCTTCTTACTGCGTCAAGATACTAAACTTCCATCAATAAAGGTGAAGTACCCAGAAGTTGATGGCCTATTAGTCTTATCACCTGCCCAATTTGCATCAGTATATCCTGTAATTCCAAACTCATCATTCTTGGAAAACAGTAGGCCCTTACCAGGTGCAGACTTTAAATACCTGAGAATCCGCATCACAACATCCATATGCCCTTCAATAGGACCATGCATGAACTGACTGACAACACTTACAAGATATGCAATATCAGGTTTAGTATGAGATAAATAGATCAATCTTCCTACTAACATCTGATACTTGCCCTAGTATGTTGGAACTTGACCAAGACACAACTTCAACTTATGATTCATCTCAATTGGAGTGTTAGCAGGTTTACAATCCAGCATTCATGTTTCATCAAGAAGATCAAGCACATACTTTTGTTGTGACAAAGTGACTCTCAATTTGGATTTTGCAACTTCAATCCCCAAGAAATACTTCAACGGACCCAAGTCCTTCATCTCAAACTCTTGGGACAAACGCTTCTTCAAATCTTTCATCTCAACTGGATCATCACCTGTGACAATCATATCATCCACATACACAACTTACCATCCTTGCATTTGATGAACAAGATGTGATCAGAGTTGCTATGCCGATATCCAAACTTCTTCACAGCTTTAGATAACAGCCCAAACCAAGCTCTTGGAGATTGTTTCAAACCGTACAAAGATTCTTTGCTACAAGGGCAAATGTCTCATAATAGTCGACTTCATATCGATCAATGCTTTCCGTATGCCTTCAACTTCACTATAAATACCCATCTACATCTAACAATCTTCTTTCCCGGTGGTGCAGAAACAGTCTCACATGTTCCATTCATTTGCAAACCCTTCAGTTCTTCATTCATAGCCCGTTTCCGCTTTTAATCCGCCAAGGCATCATGTACATTACTGGAAATAGATATTGTAGATAATTGACAAACAACAAATGCATATGATCCAGACAACCTATGGTGAGATAAAAGCTAGCAATAGGATATTTGGCTTTGATTTCTATAGTAGGCTTATATTGCTTATTTGGAACCCCCTTTATTTCTCTTTGAGATTTCCTAGGAATGACTTCTACAGTATCTGATTCAATGTTATCAGTACATACCTCAAGTGAGACATTTTGGGAAGACTATTCGGTTGATGGAGTAGAAGGAGGGTGTTCATGAGATATCGATTCAGAAGAGGGTTGAACTTCAAATGATGTCGTTTCAGCTTCAGTCATCGATGGATAGTAATTACCCTTCGATCCATTGAAGGTGCCTCCCGGGTTCAACTCTGGTCCAAGCTTCGATAGATCGAGAATTTCCTTCGATCCATTAAATGATGCTCTCGGGTTCGTCTTTGGTCCAATCTTCAATAGATAGAGGGTTTCATTCGATCCATCGAAGGAGTCTCTTAGGTTTGCTTGATTTCCATCTTCAAAACTTCTTTCAACTTCAAAAATTCTCTACAAACTCTCTAATTCTTCAAATTCCTATAAGTTCAGAGAATTTCCTTCACATATATTTTTCTCCCCTTGAAGGAAAGACTCTGAAACTCTCCTTAAGTAATATGATTTAGATTCATGGAAAGAGACATCCAAAGAAACATGCATTTTGTTAAGAATTGGATCATAACAACGATATCCTTTTTTGGAGGTTAGCATATCCAATAAAGTTACACTTCACAACACATAGATCAAGTTTGCCTCTCATTTGTTTGTTTATGTGAACATACACAGTATACCCAAAAACTCTTGGCTCCAAATTTGAAAAAGATGGCACATTTAGCAACTGAGCAACTTCCGATAAGGATTTTGAAACTCAATCACACATGAAGGAGTTCGATTGATCAAGTATGCAACAGAACAAATAGTTTCTCCCCACAAGATTTGTTTCACATTCATACCAAAGAGAGAGGCCTGAACAACTTCCATTATTTGTCTATTCTTCCTTCCAGCTAATCCATATTGTTGAGGAGTATACGCAATTGGAGTTTGGTGTCGGATTCCATGAGAGCTCAAGAATGCAGACATGTCACCATTCACATATTTGCCACCATTGTCGGATTCCATGAGAGCTCAAGAATGCAGACATGTCACTATTCACATATTCGCCACCATTGTCGGATTGAAGTACCCTGATTTGCAGTTGATACTGAGTTGTCACCATCGTATGAAATTCAGTAAATCTGGAATACACTTCATTTTTGTGCTTCATCAAGGAGACCCAAGTCATCCTAGTACATTCATTAATGAAAGTTACAAAATAACGAAAGTCAGAGCGAGTAGAAACTTGTACAGGACCCCAAACATTCATCAGAGTGTATCTTCACAAAAGGGACATAACTTTATTCAAACTTGGCGAATAAGTACTACGGTGGCTCTTGGCAAATTCACATAAATCGCACTAAAATTTTGAAGCATGTACACGAGAAACAGTTGAGGTTGAAGCTTTTGCAGATAATGAAAATTCAAGTGGCCAAGACGACGGTGCCACAACTATACATCTTCCTTACCTTTATCCAAACTTATGGTATTGTTCGCATGTCCCAATAATTTCAGTTGTTATGCTCCACTGCTTGTCAAATCAAGATAATATAATTTTTTCTTTCGAACACCATAACCAAGAATTTTCCTAGTCACAAGGTTCTGAAATATACAAAAGTCTGGATAGAAAGTGATGGAACATGCAAGCGTCACAATTATTTGACCAACAAATAAAGGTTATAGGCAAAAGAGAGAACAACAAGAACATAATCAATTGACAGATAATCAAAGATCTTGACAGAACCTTCACCAATAACAGGACATGGAGAGCCATCAGCAGTAGACACAACATGTTGAGGGGATGGATTAATGGTTTGTACCAGATTAGGGGTATTTGTCATGTGATCAGTTGCACCAGTAGCAATGATCCAAGTAGGATTTGCAGATATTGCAGAGAGAGATGATGGCTTATTCATCATACCTTATTCAACTATATTAGCAGAGACAATTGATGATCCAAGTGACATCTTCATATTTCGAGTAGTAAGGATTTCAAGATTCAGAATATCAAGGGTATACTTTGGGATTTTGGGTTTTTCAAATTCAAGGATTCAAGTTCAATTTCAGGGGTTTCAAGGTTTGGGATTTCAGATGCAACAGAAGGAAAAATTTGGTGGTAGTAATTCAGGGTTTCAATTCAATTCAGAGTTTTTTAAATTCCAGGAATTCGGCTCTGATACCAAGTAGAAAAATATTTCAAGGAGAATTCAAATGATTTCATTCATCCGAATTTTGGGGTTAATATAACTTTACAAGTAGCTTCCCGAAAATAAAAAATAAAAGATATCTACACAATCTTGTTATCTCTACAAGAGTTAATTTTAATTACAATATGAATATTCCAACAATTAGTTAGGGCACCTTTTGATGTGATTGACCGTGGATCAACCATGGTTTCAGTGAAAAAAAAAACAATGGATAATTAAATTATAAACATCATATTGGCTAAGATCAAATTGTTTCTATTTGAAAAAAGGAATATTAAGGGTGTTGATCTATCTCAATTGCAAGGGAAATCCATAAACATGATTCAAATACACACAAATGTTAAAAAAATCCATGTCTCAACAGCTTCTATCAGCTTCATATTAGAAAGACTTCATGTCTGAAGTAGATGAACCATATATAATTTACAATGACATCTTATGATAGGAAACCTTTGCATCATAAAAAGTTCTCCCATATCAGCTTCAGATTTTCTGGGAGCAGCTCAGAAAGTGACTCCTACATTCTGCCCCTGGAAGTCAAAAAAGAAAAAGAAACTGGTATCAGTGCTAACATGTTCAATGTCTTTTAGAAACAGCTAAACAGACAACTACCTAGTAACCAAAAGAAACAACTGCCATAAAGTTAAGCACCTACCTTTAACTTCGAAACAACATCTTCCAAAAACAGACGAGCTTCCCAAGTAGCATCACCAGTTGAGATCAAATAGTTAAACCTATCAGCATGCCTTATCTTCAGAGTCAAGGATGGATTTTGGTAAGTACTCGTGATACAATGCCAGATTCCAACCACATTGTACTGACCTCCAGGACAAGACTTTTCCTGGGGGGGCCATCGCAATCCACCCCTGACATTAGAATCTATGACCGCAGAACTAATTAGATCCTTGATCATTCGCATCTCAGGGTCCTACAACAGCAACATACATGTCATCGAGTAAGTGCAGGTAAAGCCTCATTGTCCTCACAAATTGACAATATTTCTCAGTATATAAAGTTATAAAATAACATTTTACAGTATGGATGATTCAACTTGCAGGAAGAGATGTTACACTTCTCTTAGAGGTTAGCATAAGTCTTAGGTCCAAATTCTTGTGAAGGCAAGATATGTCTAAGACCATACTGCGCAATTGATTTAGTACAACCTAAGAAGAAAGCCGGCACTTTCAGATCAGGATTATAGATATATAAAAAAAAACAATAACAAACAAGCAAGCACAACTATTTCCTTATACAACAGGGAAACTATCATATATCGATCTAACCATGTCATGGCAAAACAACCTTGATAAATGCATCACTCGTATGCCAGTTAATCAGTTAACAAACTTGCCTTGTACACTTGTAGCTTTCCACTTTCACTTGTTATACTGCACTTGCAAGAGAGAGAACTTGTTTGGGTTTTGTTTTTATCTGACAACTGCAAATACAAGAACAAAGAGCCAAAGAAATCCAAATTGCGAAAACTAAAATTCGGATCAAGAGTTGAAGATTATGCTATATAGCAAAAGGATACCTTTACAGTGTATATCTGTTTCTCCTTAATATAAAATCTCATCTTCGGGACAACTTCTTTCAAAATCTTATCCACATATGAAGGTGGAACATCTGTATAAAATGATCTCCAAAATTGTTTCAACATGTCACTACTCACCCCACTTTTGACAATTTCTTCCAGATGATCTGACGGGCACCTGAGTGAATTACATGGATTGCAGTATTAAAATTACCATCTATTTCAAGTACGATAATTCAATAAACAAGTAAATCATCATTTGATCCGCTGTTCCAATACATATGGTCGGGGATGCTTCATTGATTCTACAAAACAGCTCTTCGTTTCTCTCATGTGCTTAGTTCCCATGCTAAAGGTAAGTTATTAACGCAAGGGAATAAGGTTAGAATGGGTTTTCAAAAAAGGGTACCAACACTGGAGCATAAGCCCCGTTCTGTTAGTCCAAAGGACCAAGCGAATAACTGTACAAACGGCCAAGACACTCTGGGTTGAAGTCCACAAGGCTCCACACGTGTCTCAGCCCCATCCCGTTGAGGATAGGACTCCAACTCAGCAGAGTTTACCTGTTTCCAGGTCTGCATCTCTGCAGATATGGGCCCGGGGACTTTCCTGGGCCTAATTCTTATCAGGAATCACAGCCCATTCGCTTCGTCCAGTGAAGGTAGTGTTGCACTGGTTAAGTTTCCTCAGCCTATAGAGTCTTCAGACAAAGTGCTTTCCGCGATGTGGTACACAAGAGCATAGTACGTCGAAAACCATTTTCCGCGACGAATTTGGTTTTTGTTAGAATAAACTTCGTAAAAGAAAAGAAAACCTTCATATCTATAACGATTCCAATTAGCTTCAGAAGACTGAATTTACTTCACACTTTATACACGTAACAGTAATGAACTTTATACACATAGCATGGACCTTTACTACACGAAATTTTTTTTCAACCTTAAACACCACAATATCTAGCTAACTATTGAGATATAAAACAAAATTTACGATTCATAAATCCGCATGGCAGTTCTAATTTCCTGCCTGCAAACCGGGCACTTGGGTGACGTGCTGTGCTCAATGGACATACAGCAACGATGGCAGCACACAAGGTGCCCGCATGGAATAAATGCTGATCTCCTTCTCCTCGTCAGGCAAATCACACACAATTGACCATCACCAACATGTCCTACATCCTCCTCGTCCTCTCCCTCACTCTGAAACTCTGAGACACTTCCGGTGGCGTCTGTTCCTTGCTGTGGCTGCCTTCGTTGCCTCCATGCTGTCAACTTAAGCCAATTCCTACAAAATATATATATATATACAAAAATCATTTACTGAATCAAACTCCTCAATCATGTATCATCAGTGCTTAACTAACAAAAACAATAGCCAACAAAACAAAGCAAAAGAGAGGCTAAAACAAATGTAAGGAGCAGTAAATTGAGTGACATGGAAAGTACAGTATTTTTTCTTTCTATCAACCAGCTTCCTCTCTTACAGAACAAAATGAGCAAAAATAAAGTTCTATTTCTGGCAAAAAAACATTAATGATTTCTTTCTCCAGTAGGAACCTAAATAAAAGTCACAAGTCCCAATGACATAAGGTAGTGGCTTATACTAGCTTAAGACATTAAATAGCTATGAAGTTTGATCATAAATTTTGTAAAGCAAAACAAAGTACAAGAATTGACATTTCCAGGGGAGAACATACCTTGAAACAGCATAGCATAGGATTCCAAATGACAACAAACCTAAACCAACCCCAGACCAGAATAGTGTGTTAATCTTTGCTTCGAGCTCTTGAACCAACTCATCCTTATCCAGCAAAGACCTGCAAAGGGAACAGCATTGATCACTGTCTTCGTACACAAAAAAATATGCCAACAACTATGAACAGCCTAAAACTCAGTCAGGACTGTTAGGTCTAGAACAACAGATCACCCTGTACAAGGCCAAATATTATCACCCAGGGTAAAGAGATAGTAATATTAAATGACAGAATTACAATCTTTTAAACAAAAACTCATCAGTGGCCATCGTGATACCAAACAACCAATAGTGAAACGAAATATAGGGATTCAGTTGACCCAAAAGAGGAGAGGGTGATAACATAGAGTTGGACAACCATTAATAGTACTCAAGCCATTCAATTCACCTAAAGTCCCAACATTTTCAGAAAGAAAAAGTCATAGATAATGCAGAAGAATGAGAGAACACATTGGCAAAAGTAAGAACAGTAGCATTCTAAATTCCAACAACAGTTCAGTTTAATACTGAAACGAACATGTTTTAAAGCAAAATCCTTACAGGTAGATGGGCATGTCGCTGCATGACTTGACTTTCTGTACCCCACCCTGTAAACTGCAGACCCCAACAGCACTGAGTTCACATCCTACAGGAAGGATCTTTTCTTCATCTTGCAGACCGATCTTCAAAGCCACAATCACAAACATGTCATTACAAAATTCTCATGACAAACATATTAAGCTATAAAACACGGAAGTAAAATGATAGTGCAAAGCCCTCACAGGGTAATCATGGCCAACAATCATTTGCCAAAAAGTATAGGGATTCAGATTGAAAATATGTTTCTGCTGATAAACAGATATGAGCGGCAACGGATGTCTTGTGTTATCAAAATCGGGCAGAACATAGTCCGTCCCATCTTCAGTAAGAACAAAAGGAACCTGAACAACCCAAAATCAAAACGTTCATCTTCCACAACTTCCATACAATCAAAAACTACTCAAATGCACATACAAAAGCTATTTGCATTACCGCTTTCAAAGTGTTCGATTCTTGTTCTCTCCACCGCTTAGCCAATTTATCTCTCAAATCATAAGTCCAGCCAAAAACGCCTCTCCACTCGTTGTATATAAGCTATTTCAAGAAACACAATTATCCAATTCAACTTTACGCGACAAAAAATCAAAGACCGATGAAACAAGCTTTAGCAAAATTGGAAAAGCAAAACGTGAAACGCACCCGTTGAGTTTTCTGAACGATGACGGCGTCGATGAAGGCGCTCTCGTTCGTCTCAGGGTTGACGATCGCGGAGGATTTGAGGTCCTTGAAGATGCCGTCGGCGCCGGGCATGGGTTGGACGCGACCGCGGAGGACGATGAGCTTCTTGTCAACGGAGTCGGAGTCGAGGACGAGGGAGCGGAGATCGGAGACTTTGACGGAGGGGGCGTGGCGGAGCTTGCCGAGAGCTGCGGAGGTGGATTTGAAGCGGGCGAAGTAATCGATGGCTGCTAGGGCGACCATGCCGCCCAAAACGGCGCCATCGAGGGAGAAAGTGAGCTGAGAGATAAGAGAGGTTAGGGTTTGCTCGGTCGACGACATTGCGGCGGCGGCGATTTTCTACATGCGGCGAGTTTGTGACGAGATATTTGGCGGTTAGTGGCGGTTACAAAACGACCTCCGCGATTCCCAGTCTTTGCCTCTCTGTAAGGAGTACACAGACTTCTGAATAAACAATTTGGGCCTATTGGAATGGATTGTTTGTTAATTAGTCGGGTTAAGCCCAACAAAATTGGGTGGTGTTTGTTGGGCCTAGGTCTTATTGTTAAATTGAGATTTGTCTAACTATAAAGAAAGTGCTGAGAAACGTCAATTACTTTTTCTTTTCTTTTTTCAGATTAGACGAAAATTGATAGAGTCCAACACGTGATCTCGATGATCACAATGTGTCTTTATTACTCAACTATAACTCCTTGACAAAAACATCCATTAGTTAGTGGTTCAGTCCATCAATTATAGAGTATTATTACTAAATTAAAATAATAATTCAGAAGGTGGCACCGATGTTAATCCTATAATTTAACACCAAGTCAATAGAAGAAAAAAAATGGCATAAAACAATTATCTAGTATGCAACTTTTTCTGTAATTTCGTGTGCAGCCATCAAGCTTCTCATCCTCTCTACTACTTCACCACTTGAGAATCGAAACTGATTGACTAAAAGCATCTCAATATGCAATAGGTGAAATGGGTTGTCGTTATACCCCCAGCTGCCTCTCTCTCTCTCTCTCTCTCTCTCTCTCTCTCTCTCTCTCTCTCTCTCTCTCTCTCTCTCTCTCTCTCTCTCTCTCTCTCTCTCTCAATCGGGGCGTAGATGGCACAGCAAGAAGAAAACTTCAGAAAGGAGTGATGGGTAAAAGTGAAAATTAAATCAGAAAAGAGTTGGTGGGAGTGTAGTTAGTAAAGTAGGGAGTGTTAAAATCACTCTCCATAATTAAATAGACTAATTTATCTAGCATCCAGCATGTACATTATATGATTGGGAATTCGATCGCGAAATTGACCGGACGAAGTTATTGACATTGATATGTTAGCTAAAATCCTTTCATACTAGTCATATGTGTCGAGTTGAATTTGTATGACATATATTTGTAATCATTTGATGACATGCATTTTGACTTTGAGCAAGTTTAGAGTTAAACACTCAATACAAATGATTTTATCAATCCATTGATCGTATCTGGTGAATCGAAGTGAGCTGCATGGCCTGTATCCTTGATTACCTCTATTTTTGATTTTGGTCCCAAATGCCTGGAAGAAAAAAAAATTAACCAATTATTGAAATATGAATTTGATTCTTCATAAGGAAAAATTCATATTCAAGTTGATCCAAATGAACAACTTATGTATATATATACATTGGTCTACCTTTGCAACTGGTAGGCCATGCACAATGGGAAGACTTTATCTTGATCACCCCAAATTATTAGCGTTTCCTTCACAGAAGATTAAACAACCCCAGTTTAACAAGTGGCAGGAAAACAAGAACTAAGCTCCTAGTCGATATAAGAATGAACTGAATTTAGTCAAATTAAGTAGCTTGCACGTACTTATAAAATAAAAAATAGCTTGCACGTACTTATAAAATAAAAAATAAAATAAACTTGCTTGCAAAGTAATATTGCTTAAAAGTCTAGCAAAAGACAACTCAGAAATTTTGAGCTTTGATCAATAATAAGATTCGACACTTAAATTTGTTACCTGAGCGAGGATAGGAAGGCTTGAATCTTCTTTCTTTGCCACCAAGTGTTCCAGCAGCTCTAATTTCTCCTTTCGATGTTCCTTGTTTGCCTGAAAATAACAAACTTGGTTAAGAATGATAAAACATCAGGTATATATGTGTAATGTTTTTATTAACTTGCATGAGTATGACCAAGTGTGGCGAATGAGATTTTGCACCCTAATTGAACTTACATCGATAAGCTTTTGGAGGATATAGTCAGGAACCCATTTGAGAAAATTATACTTGTAAATCGATCGACTCATTAACAACCGTAGATCCTGTGGATTTTTTGCCAAAAGAATCTCCAAAGCGTTTGAATCCTTCCTCAACAACTCTTCCTTCTGTTGATCATTCCATACCACCCCACTACTCACGATCACCACCTTCTCCACCCCCTCCGGACACATCTCCGCCATACGATACGCCACAAAGCCGCCGTAGCTAATACCGTACAGCGAGAACTGCTCCACACCTAATCTCTTCAGCCCCTCCGTGACACACTTGGCTTGAAAAGACTCGCTCCGGTCAGACCGTTTCGTGTAGGACTTGCCAAAGAAGAGCAAGTCCGGCACGTAGACGTTGAAGCTCCTCGAGAGGGGCCCCACTTGACGGACGAACTGCCAGAGAGAGTTTCCGCCGTAGCCGTGAACGAGGACGAGGTTAGGTTTGTCGAAGCGGCGGTGGTTGGCGGTCCAGAAGTGGACTGTGGTTTGGTCGTCGATGTCAACTGTGCATGGAGATAGACTGCATAGTCTGTAGAATAGGGCTACTAGTGTATCTGGGATTCTGAAAAAGATGGAGTCCCAGTTTGTTTGGAGCAAAAAAGATGAAGAAGATTTAAGGAAACGGAAAATGGTTGATATTGCCGAGAGGCAGAGGAAGATGACATTGCAAAGCTTATGGTAAGCCATTGATTAAGTCCTACGATCAAATCTTGAAGTATGTTCAAGTACTAGTCAAATGGTTTGTTGGTAACGATGTACATTTATAGGGCAAGAGTAAGAAACGGCTAGAGTATCTGTGGCCTCAATCCATGTCATACCATATCTATATCATTTTACAAATATTACATTAATAAATTTATGTTGATATCTCTTTCTGGATATATGTAGGGTGCAGGGGTAGAATTGGTGTTGAATGATGTGGCCAAACATATAATATGGTTTTGAAACATAATTTGTATTTAATTATTTGGCATGATATGCAAGACCCATATAATATGGTTTTGAAACATAATTTGTATTTAATTATTTGGCATGATATGCAAGACCCATATAATATACCTTTTTTTTCTTGAGGTCACACTACAAGAAAAATTCACATAAATTGTGGACCGTTTATGTCGTCTAGGTGAGCATTTCCGTCGTCTAAGTACCTCGACGACGGAATCTCCGTGGACTAGGTTACGTCTTCCAAGTCCTGTCGTCCAGGTACTTAGACGACGGAACTGGAGGATTGCGTGGTCCAAGTGAAACTTAGACCGCGAAAAAGTTTCGCGATCTAAATGCTCACTTGGACCACGGAGAAAGTATTCTCCGTCGTCCAAGTAGCACTTAGACCGCGCAAAAAATCCGTGGTCTAACTCCATCGTCTAAGTGATTACTTAGACTACGGATATTCTGCCAATGTCCGTCGTCTAAGTGAACACTTAGACCACGCATATGACTGTCTTTGTAGTCTAAGTGATTATTTATTTATTTTTAATTAAAATTTTAATTTAAGGTAAAATATTAATAATTTAATGAAAATACTAAATTCTCATCTAAATAATTAAATATTTATAAATTAATTAAAATACTAAATTGTTGCTTAAATAATAAAAATTTGTACATACATAAAATTAAATCGTTCGGAATCGGAAAAAAATGATATGATTACATAACTAGAATATATGCAAACTACTAAAATACAAGAGGAGCAGACGCGCGTCGAGTCTCCCTCCTCCAGCTGTGTCGTCGTCGTCAGGGTATGAGTTTGGAGGAGGTTGACATTGTTGTCGAACCTGATTTTCCATGAAGGCGACGAGCTGGGCTATCTGCGCTTCTTGCTGATCAAGTCTCTGACGCATAGATTGCGTTTCCTCCCGTGCGAAGCGAGACTCTTCAAAGGCTGCTTGGACGGCCGCAGCCTGACCACCTTTCCTCGCCGAACATCCCGTAGATGAGTCGGAGGACAAATCTCGCTGGACCTTGCGTCCCATCCCCCTAACCTCCTTGTCAGCTCGACGACCATATACCTCATCGGCGATTGCAATTTGACTCTCCATTAATAGAGGAGGCAGGTCTTCCGACGATAAATCCGGGTGTGCAAGCTGCGTGTTGGCACAAAAACAAAATAAAAGAAAGGGCACCGATCTCGATCTCACACTGAGCGAGGAAGAAACGGCCAAAGAAACCTAGAGGCTAGATTTCAAAAACACACTGATATTCTCGGAGGACTGGGCATAGATGTCATCAACTCAACTATGTAAGAAAAAAATAGATCATAAGATTTCATTCTTACTTATTTCATGATTCAAACCCACAAACTATTAGTCAACTCCTAGATAATAGTACTCTTACTACTTGAACTAATCATGGAAACTATTAGCTCACTGTCTTTAATATTTATACTTAGAATCAAAGAAAAGCAAGTAGATCCCTTTCAAAAAAATAAAACAAGTATATATATTTGTCACGGCTCAATGCAACTTGGAAATTAAAGATCCTAACTTCCTGAGTTCCTAGACATAAAGAAGCTAAGCTCTGCTTGATTTGTTAATTTTGTTCTACCAAATAGTAGAGTCTTGACTCCTAATACTGCTAGAGATGTTCTAAGGACTAACGTACGGGGCCAAAGGTGCATGGACTATTGTAAAATGGTGGACCTCCACAAATTACGTCAACATCACCCTACATACCTATCTAGGCTAAGCCAAATCATCATAATGGAGGCTAAGTCTGGTTTCAAGATTGAATCCCAAAAGAAAGTAAGAAAGGTAATGATAACATTTCTGATTTGTATTTATTACAAATGAATTTTCAAAAGCACTCCTTACAATCCCTGATCAGATACATATGAACTACCCATTCAGAACTATAACAAACATTACAACAAATGAGCACGTTAGTGAATATGAAGCTCCCAAGTGTCATCTCCAGGTCCATATCCTTTCCGGTGAACCTACGCACAAAAATTAGTACACCAATATCAGTTAAGAATCTTCTCAAAGATGTTGTAGATTCACATAATCATGTGAGTGGAATATCAACTATAACTTTCTATCTTTTTGCTCATTGGCAAGAGTTTTCTTATTCATAAGATCCCTAAAAAGCAATTGAACTCATACTGAGCACTACCAAATTACACATATTTGATATTGATGTCATTGATTACAAAATTTGGCATTTTCAAATGTAGTACAAGTAAGACAAGCATACTCATACATGAGACATATTATCATTAAGATGTTTATAAAACATAATTCAAACAGTTGGATAATACCTTAAATAATAGTTTTGTCTCTCTTGATTTTTTATTTTTCTTTCTCTTATCAATCTTAACTTTCGAAATCATCTCCTTGAGATCTCCATAACATATCTTAAGTAATTTCTCAACTTCAAAAACCTCATCTTTAGAAACATTAATCTCCTCGTCTTTTACTTTCTCTTCCTCTCTATTGGTCTTGAATAAATCAAAAGGTGTGTCCACACCATCTGGCTGGACCAAGTTAAAGTAAACACAAAGTCGTTTCCACTCTTTCAACATCGAGAGAAAATCATTAGCAAATTCTTCCTTTATCAGAAATGAAATAAGACTTAGACTAGATGAAATGTAAAATAAATGAATAAATCTACTAATCTATCACAATCTATCATTAAATAGTAAATACTTTAGTTTCAGAAAATACTTGGGTCCAAATGAGTTTGGACAAACATGGTCCAAATTACTTCTTTTTATATATTTTGTAATTTGTGATTTGATAATCGAGACCACTTAGTATATAGTTTACTTCCTAAGGATCATGTATACAAAAATTCGATCAAATCGAAGATCGTTTGCTCATTCAATCTTACAAAATAAATGAACGGTTGTTATTGTAATGCTAAAATTCACCATAACCGTTCATTCATTTAATAAGATCGGATACTCAAATGAACTTCATTTTGATTCATTTTTTGTAGAGTTAATCTTCAACCAATAATCTATAATAAAAGTTGTCTCCATTTTGAATTAACACATTAAAATATATACAAATGGCATAGTTTGGATCATGTTGGTCCAAAGTCATTTGGACCCCAGTATTTTCCCTCGGTTTCTGGATGGTTTAGCTTGAGAATTTTTGATGCATCTTTGCTCAAGTAAACTTCCCATGCCTACATTATGATGGAACCAACAATATTTAAACACAATAAATAAAATGATAGCCAACATATCAAGTAGAATAAAAATGATTGTGACTATATTCACGTTTGACAACTTTGCACCAAGGCATGGCCTGCTGTTTTATCAAGTAAAATAAAACTAATTGTGACTATAAATAAACTGATAGCCAACTGTGTTGGACATCCTAGCATAGCCAGAATACAAGTCTAGACACTTTACTTCTGGATTACATTGGTCCCCTGCTGAAGAACTTGGTATGCAATTCGAGGTGGCCACACAAGAGCTACTCACATCCATTTCACGAGAAATTGTTGATGAATTATTACTTTCAACCTGTATATTTTTTGTAGGTGAGAAGAGATACTAATTCCAAATTGGCAAATATTATTTTTAGTAGAACCAACTTCCTGGTGGGTAGGTGACAAAAATAGGGCTAGACTGGTTCCACGAAGAGTCAGAGAAACGAATCGAATCAATCTTGAACTGCTAGGTTGGGTTTTGTTCTTAGGATTTTGTAAAGTAATATTGGTGGTTGAGTTCCAAATTCAAATTTTTCGGTTCTAGTTCCAGTACCTAAGTTACATAATTTTAAAAAACCGAAAATATGAAAAAGTACACATGTTAATATGTTGTTGATAATCTTGTAAAGACTATTATATACTATAGACATCTTCATAGACCATTTCATCTAAACTATGAAGTCTATGTTAAAAACTCTCAAAAATTATAAAGTCTTATATAGTGTATATATATATATATATATTTTTCGCTGGGTGTAAATTTTATGTTATATATTATAGACTTGTCCATAGAAAATGATTCCTTCTATATTATAGTCTTGTTGTTGCCTTTTTATTATTCAAAAAGTATTCACGTGTTCAAGAAGACATTCAAAGACTTGGTGTTGATTATAACACTCATTCTCAGTTAGATAGTTGTAGTTGTAATTAACTTATTTAGCTTGTAAGTTGTAGTATGTTTGAACTTAAAAGACTTGTTGGTTGTAGCAATGTATGATATTTGAACTTAGAAAATTTGCTCGATACATTTAGTTTTCATTTTTTATCTGTTCTTTTACTTACAGAGTAGAGTATTTATTGATTTTTTTATGTGTTTAGGAACTGTTAGAACCAAAGAGGGTGTGGTTTGTAGACGAATCTAAGTTGTCAAAATTAAGTTTCACACCAAAGTTTGTATGATCCCCCAGAGGAATCTAAGAGTCCTCCCTTGCGACATCTCCAAGAGAGCGATCAGGAGACTTAGTGCCAGCTAGGGCTCAGGTGAACGGTGGTGACAATCGAGCCCAGAGGTTTTGAGAAGTTTTGGGATGAGTTGGTTTTCATATGGTGGTGAGGAGGAGTTTTGAAGGCTGATTCTTGTGATCCAGCGCTGTCAGGCCTACTCATTGGTCGCGACGATGGTGTTCTCTCTCCTTTATGTCGCCCAAGGCAGAAGTCGACTCAGGATTGTGCCAGCAACGAGGGAAGAGCATGGGATGTTGGGGCTCCTGGTGGGTCTGAACTTCCTTCAAGAGCACAAGGAAGTTGTCGGGGAAAGACTGTCGTGTGCTTGGTTGAAGTACTTGGAATGGCCGTCTTGGGCTAAGGAGCGGCGACGACGTAGTGCAACAGGTGAATGGAGATGTGGTCAACAGAGGGATGGAGTTTTGGTTTCGTGTTTGGGCCTGTGGACCAGACCTAATATGGGCCTCTGGATGTTTATGTTTTGTTTTTTTTTATGATTCAATCTATCATCCTCTGCTATCATGTTTTCTATCGGCACGGGTGGAGATTATGGTGGCGATGGAAGTACATACCATACACAAAAACCACTTGGAATTACTTGCTCTGAAAAAATAGGAAGCCAAATATCTAAAGTTCACTTGGTGTTCCAAAGACCGGGTACCCGGCGTACTCCAGCGATTGAGGACCTATATTTTTGTTTTAGTTATTTATTTTTGAGTTTTGTAGGCTATTGTTCCCTATTATGTTTGATTCAACACATCCCTTCTAGCGGGAATGGCTTACTTGATAATAATATTTAAGATTGAATATAATTTCTATTGTTTCACCTAAAAAGATGTTAGAATGGAACCGAAAAAAATCAAAATTTTATCTTTTGATTTCATCAATTTTTGCCACGAACCGAACCTGTCTTAGGCCTATTGTAAATTGTTAACAACAAATTCACAATTCCAACTTGCCAATTGGGATGTACCATGCAAGTAACCAACCATGAATATAGAGATGATCAGTAGATGAGTACAATCGAGTTGGGAATTTTCTGTACAATATATCACAAATATGAATAGGAACACCTTATATAGTGAGGTCGAAACAAGTTCTAGGTACTAAGTTGATAATTCAAATCTGTGACGTTGATTGTAACCCAAAACAAATGATGTTATCAGTGCATTCAGGGAGATTGATGCATCCATATTCACTGCATGACCTGTGTCCTTGATTATCTCTACCTTTGATTTCGGTCCCAAATGTCTGTACATTATAGATCGATTAGAGTTAGCACGCTTTCCTTTTAACATCCTAGTTAAAGTTTGATCAAAACTAGCAAGCTCATACACACCTTTGCAGCTCATAGGCCAAGTTCACAGGGAAGACAGCATCCTTGTCACCCCAAATTATTAGTGTTTCCTTCACCCAAAATAAATAAATAAAAACATCAATTCAAAGACTCCGAGCTTATGTTATGTGATAAATTTCAGATATGTCTAGGTTAGCTAATTACCTGAGTCAGGACGGGAAGATCTAGGTCTGTTTTTTCCCTCAGCAAATGCTCTGCCATCTCTAGTTTCTGCTTCCTGTTTTTCTCATAAGTCACCTATACAATGTCACATGTAAAATTTCAATCATGCCACTTGAGCTATCAGAATTCATGTGCGTTAACTTATCAGAATTCATGTGGAATATGTCTCATGTAGAGACCGAGCCATATGCTTAGAACGACAATACGACAGCATAACATGTTCGGTAACTAGCAAACTCACATCGATGAATCCGCGGATGAAAATATCGGGGACCCACCTAATCGGACCGGGTTTATGCATGGACAGATTCACCAATTCCCTCAGATCATGAGCACTTTCGGGTACGAGGAGCTTCAATGCATTCTTTCCAATCTTAGCGAGCTGCTCCTTTTTCTGCTCGACTGTCATCCCTATCCCACAGCTCACAATCACGAGCCTCTCCACTGTATTGGGGTACATCTCCGCCAGCCAATACGCTACGAACCCTCCGTAGCTTATGGAGTAGACACCAAACAGGTCCACACCTAGCTTCTTCAACCCTTGCGCTACACATTTTGCTTGGAACACCTCTGTTCTATCGGATCTTTTTGTGTGTGACTTGCCGAAAAAGAGTAAATCCGGGACGTAAAGATTGAAACTTCGAGAGAGTGAGCCGACTTGGTGGATGAATTGCCACTTGCAATTGCCACCGTAGCCATGAAGCATGAGTAGATCAGGCTTGTTAGACCCTCTAGGATTGGAAACCCAAAAATGCATGGTGGTCTGTTCATCTAATTCAACGTTGCAAGAAGACAGACCACAAAATCTGAAGTATAGTCCTAAAAATTCGTCTGCCAGAGCGATCAGGATCGAAGCGGGATTCAAAACATAAGGTAGAACTGAGAGAAGGAACTCGTAAATGGCTATTAGGGTTGCGAGGTAGAAGGAGAGGACGTGATAGAATTTAGTGTACGCCATGAGAATTGAGAATGAGAATCAGAGAGAGTAAGGTTTGGTAGCTTTTCTTTTTGGGTACTTAAATGGGAGTAGTGTTGCAGTGCCTTGAAGCCTTCACTACAAGAGGCGTAGAAGAGACAGATCGAGAGACAGAGACATGAGCAATTTGTGAGATGAGGATAATGGTATGACCCATTTTGCATGTTATGCTAGGATAATCTTGGAGCCAACAAATATGATAGCTGAGAGCAATTGTTTTTGGAACTGTGAGCATGCAGCACTGTAAATTTGGCAGCGCAAACTGCGCTACTCCACATATCTTCATGCAAAAATGCGGGAGGTTTAAGAAAGAGCACGAATAGTTCTCTTCTTCTTCTTTTTTATGAAATTTTTCTCGTTTTTTCTTTCTTTTTTATTGAATTACATTTTTACGATTGAGTGTAGCAACTTCTATACTGTAATTGAAGAAGAATAGTTTAAATTGAATATGTTTAATTATCAAAGTTTCATCAAAACTAAGTTGCAGATTAGTAGTTTTTTACACGCTTATTATACTATGTGTAGCACTCCGCTAAAAGAGAATCTCCTTACGGCAAGCTTTTGATACCATCTACACCTATAAAAACTGTTTTATTTCTGGAGAAGACTTAGAAAACTATTCAAGGCCATCTACACCAGAAAAGAAATATTGCCGTAAATAATTACAAGACGCCAAATTAAGAAGCATTGCCCATAATGTGTAGCAGCCTAGCAGGATAGAGCATGGCAAAGCTCTGGCTACTTGCCTACTTCTCGATCATCATCAAGATGGGCACTAACCTCCAATTTTTAGAGGCATATATAAATCTGACACGGTTGTCTTTCTTTTATTTATTTCTAAATAGTAATGAAACAAATGAGTTTGCTTATCTTGTTAAAGATCACTTGATGCATGTACTGAACTACTGATGTACATGTACATGCAACAAGATCGAATGTTACATCAAGTTTAATGCTACATTCATGCATGTGTTTCTTAATTAGTTTCTATATGCATGCATGGCTCAGCAAGAAGGGCAACCAGTAAAGTGGTATGATCGTTATGTAGGCCAAGCTCGCTATGGAACTTACTGATCGGACTAATTGGTCGGCAAACCTATCAGATATGATGTCAAACACACTGACTAAGAACATCGTTCTTCATGATCACATGCAATTGCTGATATGCCTGTACATACCAATGATACGATGCACGAGAAGTACTTGGATGCATAATCATACACTCGGTTACCATTTCAGATACGTAATATATAGTCGCTAGACAATAATCTTGAATCATATTTCAGTACCGTGACACGTTATAGATCGAGGAATCTTAGCTACTTGGAAGGACAACGATACACAGCTAAGCTTTGCTTACTCTCATGTATGAACAGACTACAAAGCAGATTAGATATACCTTGCTTCCAAAGCTTCCAATCTTCTATTTGTTCTTTGGTATCTTTACCACCATTTTTGTCCAATCCCACCAATCATTTACATTCATAATTCAGCTCATCTTTTTGCTTTTCTTCACTTTTTGGACGGCTGTCTATCACCTTTCTCATCCAAATTCAGGCTTTCCACCTAGATTTCTTCACCACGGCCACCTTCTGGCTTCTTTTCCTCTATAAATCTACCCTTACAGCTTCATTTTACTCATCATCAAAGTATATTCAAGATTGGTTTTCTTCAAGTAAAACTAAGAAAACCATTCTTGGCATATTTCGATATATTATGGCTCCTTATGCGTATACCAATCATCAAAACTCATCTCAAAGATCAGTTGCCATGGTGCTGGCTCTAGTATCTGCAATCGTACTCTCGCCACTGTATCATGTGACGTCTGGAAAAGCCGATACAAGATACTATGAAACCAAGTGGATGAGCTCCGGGTTTGTTCTTCCCATGGTTCTTGCTGGACTTATTATTGCCATTAAAACTACTTCATCATCAAGCTCATCTTCAACGGCGAAAGAAGGTTCTTCTTCTATTCCATGTCCGAATCCTTCGTGGGTGCTAAGAATCGGGAGTTCGAGTTGGGGACTTGCTGGGGTTTTGGTTATGCTGATGCTTGTGCTTTCATGGCAAAGTTCAGTTCATGAATTCTTTTGGAGATAGATCAATATCGATCCAAGACCACTTTGCAGCCTTGTAGTGATTCATCCTCTATTTGTCTTTAGTCAATCGAGCTCATGGAAGATTTGTCCTAGATATATCTAATTATCTAATAGATAATAATTTGAAAGTGGAACAAGGTAGGAAAACAATTACATTTTGATGAATGATTGTACAACTATATAATAATGTATTTTGATATATAATTTTCTTTGGAATATAATAATAACAATGGTTATACGCACACGCCATAAATTTACCTGAATACAAGAACATCCGAAGCCTTAATATCGGAAAACATATTTTCTGAGTGCATTAATTTCTCTAATTGTGTTTCACGAATTGGAGCATTTTTCTTATACAATTTCTAGTATGATTCGAGAGCTTTCTTTCTTTTTATTTTAGAGTAAGAAAAGCATAAAACGATAATCATTACAGTTGAGAGGGAAACAATTCGATCCACTTTGAATATAGTTTGCCTAAAGTTAGGGCTGTCCTCAGGTAGACATCATGGCTAGTTACTCTGATGCATACCGGATGGCAACACAGGGAATCGAAAAGCTTGGTAACTGTAAAAGACAAGGTCTCCTAAAGTTGGTTTGGATCGACTAGTGATCGATTATGAACCAGGCCATTTTGGTGGGCTGTTTTCATTTTCAGATGTTGTTTGCTACTCCTCGTGAGGTTAGTAGCTAATTGGGTGATTAAATAGATGTTTTCTGACAGGACCAAATATTGTGTCTTCGAATTTTTATTTCGGTCGTCAGTATAATATAAAATTAGTTTCTTTGTATAGTAAGCTATGTCAGGAAACTATGGATTATTCAAAGACAAACGCAGAAATGTAAAAGTAGACTAATAAAATAAAATGTCGAGAAATTTTAGAAGTTATACTGTGTTCATTGATAGTAAATAATGAAGTTACAATAATTACATATGGATTACATTTGTAGAAGAACATAAAAACCTTTACAATATACACAGCATTATTTTTCCAACATGCTGTCGTTTTATCACTTTTATGCAAAAAAAATGAAGTAAATTGTATTTTTTGCTAATTAATGCGAGTTTATATTTTGTGTGTGTGAGTGGAGACTATCTGGTTGCTTATTGTAAATTTGTAATATCTGTTCATCGGTTCAGGCCTCACGTCTAAGCCCATTGATTTACAAACCCAACCCAATAACAATTTCTATCCTTCTTAGTTTCTTTCTCTCTCTTTCTTTTGGTCTTCGTCCTAAACCACAGTAGTACAAAGCCAATCTACCACCAGTTCTTCCGGGTGTTCTTTCTTCTCCCGCTCACCGGTCACAAAACCAGGTACGAGAACCACCAACTCTTTCTGCTTCACTGTTGCTCTTCTTTGCTTGTTGGTTTTCTCTGATTTAATTCTTTAATCATATATCTCTGTGCGTAAGTTCGAATTTAGATTCTGCCAAGAGATATTGGTTTTGGGTGAACTAGAAAATGGTGTTCTGAGTAGGAGACCCTTTGCTCGTCTTCAATTACTTACTCTCATCGTTATTTTGATGCTTCCTTGTTGATAAGCAATGGGCCATTTCATTGTTGCGAACTTCTCTTATGGCAATTATAGCAGAAGCTTCACGGCTTCAAAGTTCAAATTATGTATATGAATCAACTAATTGTCCAGTTGTTTATGCTAGGCTACTAAGTTATGCTAATCTCTTCAGGGTATTCTTGCTGCCACTTTCCTTGGTGTTACTAAAAAAAATTCATGACTGATTTTCATATGAGAGCTGTGGAGCTTGAGACCAGAGTAATCTAAGTAACATTAGAACTTTGTCTTTTGGGGGTTTAGGCATATCAAGTAGAACGGACTAGCAGTACCCAGAACCAGAAAATGGCCGGGGAAGAGGAGGACTTGCCTAGAGACGCAAAGATTGTGAAGACACTGCTAAAATCAATGAGCGTAGAGGACTATGAACCCCGCGTTATTCACCAGTTCCTGGAGCTATGGTATCGCTATGTGGTTGACGTACTCACTGATGCTCAGGTATACTCTGAACATGCTGGCAAGGGTGCAATAGATTGTGATGATGTCAAGCTTGCGATTCAGTCCAAGGTCAATTTCAGCTTCTCGCAACCACCTCCAAGAGAGGTAGTGTACTTCATGCCACTTCTCTGTCACATGCTAAAGCTAGGTTCTCGTGATAATGTTGGATTCTGTTATAGATGAAATGCATCAATGTTATGTGCTCTGAGTTATAAAACTAGATCTATATCTGAAGTTCTGAACTGATGCTGTACATTTGTAGACCTTATAAAACAAACTCTTACTGTTTCAAACTAATTTAATTCTTATTCAGGTGCTACTGGAATTGGCCAGAAACAGAAACAAAATCCCATTACCAAAATCCATATCGGGGCCTGGTGTGGCACTTCCTCCTGACCAGGACACTTTGATCAGCCCAAATTATCAATTGGCATTCCCGAAGAAACAATTATCTCAAGCACTTGAAGAAATGGAAGAGGATGAAGAAATGGCTGAACCGACTCCACCCCAAGAGCAAAAGCCTACTGATCTACAGAAGAATACTTCCCAAAGGGTCTCTTTTCCCCTTACTAAACGCACCAAGTGAGCGAGGGTCTACATTGTATATCAGGGAAGAAAGTAAAGTTCAGTTTGGCCCAAAGATGATGAGAGACAAAATTATTCTTCGTTCTATCGCACAAGCTGATCTGTAATGAACTAATTTACATACTAACAAACATCAACCTGCTGTTCACCTAAACCCTACAGACGCCCTAAAACTACGCGTGCGACCCGTGCGAGGGAAATGAAACCCAACTCATCAAAAATCACTCGCATACTGTTTCTCCATTCTGCATCAATTCTCTCTCTTGCTTCTCTTCTCTTCTGGATAAGATTTTTTCATTCTCTCTCTCGATCGATCGATCTCAGGGTTTCTGAGCTTCACTATCCTCCATCGAAGCCCAATTTATGTCAGTCCTCGGCTCTGGGTCTCTTCTCTGAGATTTTTCTTGCCCTCTGATCATCCCAGCATCGAAGCTCGCCGCGGCCTTCATGTGTGCTCTCTCTCTTTTCATGTTTGGGTAATTGATTTGGTAATTGATTTCGTGATCTTGATCTATCTTGGTGATATATATACTCTTTCCATCTTATTCCGTATAACATTATTACTCTGTGGCATTAATCGTGGCTCCAGTGATTACAACTTGATTATATATAATATATATTAAGCAAAGAACAAATGCATTGACGAAGGAATTCCTAGGAATGGGCTAATGATAATGTTCCAATTAAGAACTCCCACTAAAAAATTAAACGTTATTTCCATCCACCTTTGGCCTTTCCTACAATTCCTTTGTCTCTTTGTCTCCGTGCAAAGAACAAATTACCAAGTGGATGGTCTATGGGTTTGAAAAGAATCCAAATGTTTGGGTAATTGATTTGGTAATTGATTTCGTGATTATAGTTGATTGATTCGTCAAATTTTCATGATTTGACAGGTTCTCAAGATCATGTTCTGACCTTAGTGCCTACTGGACCCTCCCGCCAACTCCAATGGAATCGTAGCTCCGATCCTGAGACGGTTTTGGCGGAGAAAGTGAATCGCGATCGTTATTTTGAAGATTCTGAGTTCGTCGAAGTCATTTACATTTGTGGCCGCAAGGAAGCTATCGTCGATTTCTGTCTCGAATCTCCGTTCAGTCTTTCGCATATGTGATTTTGGTGAGGGCTTTGTATATAAACAATTCAATATTTTCTTAGATTAGATTTTAGAACTGAACGAAAAACATGTGTTAATGTTGATGTTAATTTCTGGCTATGGTGAATGGGGTTTTGTTGCAGGCATACGTGGCAGGCATATTGAAAATCAGCCCTTCCAAACGTATTTTGCTACTAAAGGTATTGCACCACATCATGCCTATTTTGCTATCTCTGTACTGCATATTCTATTTTGCTAAAGGTATTGCACCATACCATGTCTATTTTGCTTGATTGGGTATATGGTTTGGATCGAAGGGAGGTGGCAGCGGATTAATACCCCAAATTGTTTCGTCTAACTTGGTTGATATTTGTGTTTACTGTATGTCTATTCCATCAGTTCTGTCAATTATAAGTTGTTTTAGGTTGATGTTTGATAATGGATTTCGTTTTTATAAAAGCTTCAGATTTTGCTATTCAGAGTAATATGTTTTGTACATCGACTTTATTGGCTTAAGTACAGTTATACGCTATTTATTTACAGTTAAATTGATAGGTTTAGTCAAGCTACTATTTATGGATAAGAGTAAATAGCCTATAAAGCCTTGCTGTTGGTATTTCACAGCTAGCTAGGACACACATTGTACATGTACCTAATCCCACTATTACTTCGGACACAAATTTAGAGGGATGTAAATTTGGTGCTGGAGCTGGTGTTTCGAAGATTATTGGGTAACCTTTATTTTTCTATATTTGATTGATTTGGTGATTTGGTTGTGAGGCTGATACTGGGTTGTGTTAATTAACAGTGAAATCAGATTTTCATTTATTTGATTCGTCGATTCTTAGTGCTGTGAGGATACAAAAATTCAACCTTTTTTCTGATCAAAAACCTATTCCTCTCTACTCCGCTCTTTCTCTCATCTTCGAGTCTCTGTTTTAGTCGAAGTTCAGTTTTTTTTCTTCTCCTGCAATCATTTTTGAGTATTTGTTTGATTTGATGGTTTGTTTTTGTATCGTCATCGTTGGCTCATTTACATTTACAAACTAACAAACCTCAACCTGCTGTTCACGCGATGCCCTAGCTGACTTAACCCTACCTGTGCCGCATGTGCGAGGGAAATCAAACCTGATCAAAAGCCACTCATGCTAAGCGTGTGCGATGTACGATCTCTTTCTATCTATCTCCCATTCTCAAAGCAATTTTCTCTCACGTTTACAATCGCTCTCTCTCTTGCATAACAGAGTAACAATTTTTCCTCCGATTTACAATCTCAGCCTTTGCTTTCGATCTTCACAGTCGCAATTGGGTCACCTATACTGATCGATCATCACTGCTCCAAAGCCACCAACTTTCTCAATCTGAATCGCTCACTGAATCTCGAATCGAACGCGACCCACTTGATATTTAACCCCTCTTTGCCCACTCGATTTTTTTCGTTGTTTATATTCTGGGTGTTTTTCATCTGGGTTGTTGGTATCTACTCTCCAGGTTGATTAATTTTGCACTAATCGTCATCCTCACTTTTCGATTTGAAGTCTTCTACATGATACATACATCATAGCATAGGTTTGACATCAACCCAACTTCTCCAGTTATTTCTGCACATGTTTCATCTTGGGTCACTTTGGTTTTAGTCGTTTGTGGAGAAAAGGTTTGAGCATTCGTGAAATGACCCAAAGGTGTTTGATGAAAGTACTGACTGAACTTTCAACTGTAAAACCTATGATATATATATATGCATTTGTTCTTGAAATACATACATCTATGAAATGCCCCAAAGAAATCATATACGAATTTCCGCTATAACCTATTCCTTTCGTTCGAAATTCTTTGTTATCTAACCATACTTGGTATATAGACGATGGTCGTAAAGAGAACGAGGGACATGATGGTTCATTTGAGGGAGTGTGGTTGGATAACAAAGAATTTCGTACGAAAGAAACAGGTTATGGCGAAAATTCATATATGATTTGTTTGGGGCATTTGGCGGATGTTCTTGACACTCATGATATTGCCGGTATGTGGAAATGAAGCTTACATGTAAACCTTTGGATTAATTGGATGCCAAAGATAGATGAACTTAAATAATAGGATACCTCTCTCCTCTCCAGCTGAATGTATAGTGTCAGAACATAGTGTATAATCTAATTTCAAAATCGCTTTCATTTGTAAAATCAATTGTTCCTTTAAAGATAGTTGACTATAAGCTGCTTATATATATGTATTTCTTTAAACATATATATGATAAATCAATTGGTGTCCTATAGTTCATTCCATTCATATTTCATCACTGAGTGTTAGATATATATATATATATATCTAAATCTGAGTAACAATACATCAGTAGGGACATGATGCAAACATTTAACCTAACTCTTTGTTATTCTTAATTTATGAGTCTTTGCCTAGGTCAGCTGCATTATGGCTTATATACCCACCATCTTATACTCATTTCTTGCTAATGGTGATTTGTGATGATCATCTTCTTTCTTGAATATCCTTTTTCTTTTCTAAAAAACAAGTTAATTAAAATTTTGGGTAATAGATCCACCATGAAGAGGGTAACTTTAATCATATGTATGAACATATAAGCTTGAAAGTTGTTCCCGTCCCTGTTAGGGGAGATGCCAACCATTTACAATATAACAATCGTGAGCTTTCACTTTATCATTTTGATCTTCCATTCGCACTGTTCACAGTTCCTGTTGCATATTACCCTTTTGGTATCCTCTTCCTTCCATATTTTTTTTTGCTCATCTTTGGATCGTTCTGATTTCTGTTGGTTTTGGTTTATCTCAGTATTATAGGCTGATAATGTTTGCTTTTATGCTTTTCTGGGTTTGGGATTTGCTGATGTGATGGTTCTAATTGTTCTTTATATATATCTTGAAACCCTCTTCTCACAGATCACTAAAACCAAAGTTTTGAGTTGAACCGAAGAACCTCTATTCTCCATTTGTGTTCCCTGCAGACCCTGGAGTCTCTTATACAGTACTGGTATGAACATCAATCTCATATACAATACTGGTGTTCATACAACGAACTGCTTCATTAAGTTTCATTGCTTCATTGAGTGATGACGACTTACAGTGTGTCTTTCATGAAAGATTTTATGTGTCCTTTCTTTTCCTCCTATTTTTTGTTTTTCTTTTTGGGTGTAAAAATCCTCATTCATATATCAGAGCATATACCATGCAGGGAATAGTAATGAAGTTTTGCTTCGGTTACTTCCCGCAGGTTGAACTGATGGCCAATTTTTTCTACAATGACCTCTATTAGTTTGGGAACTAGGGGATCTTTGCATAGAGATGCTAGGATTTAAGATTGATTTGTTTATATTGGAATATTGTTGATGGCAAGTTGTCGTTATGGATTTGTTCTTTTTGGCACCTCTATATATATATGTATGTATATCTAGCTTATATAATTGAGCAAAATCTTGATTTGAAGACGTTTGCATCTCTATGAGCAATATGTATATATTAGCTGGCGTATATAATAGTGTGTACTTATCCACTACATGTTTTGGTTTGACATCTTATTCGTTCATTATGGATCTTAGTTATTTCGGTTTGATTCATGTGTTGATTAAAATGATAATGCATTAAAATGGATCTTAGTGTATTTCGATTTGATTCCCACTGTGTTTTGGGAAAATGGATCTTGATCGTAATTCTGAAATAAGGTGTATACTGTGTTTTGGGTTTTGATTTCAATTTTTGAGCTTAAATTGTTAATAATTGCCATTTTATGACCGCACATGTATGTATATGCAAATATTATTTTGTTTCTAATTTATATGATGTATCTGCCAGGGTGTCCAAGTTCTATGCGAAAATAGCTTAGTTGTGCCATTCTGCTGTTGTTTCTGTGTCTGTCATCTAGCATTGTTAGATATGATTATAGTTTGGCTGCAACTGTACTGTTGATCTCGCTGCTAGCTTTTGGTTCTATGATTTTTTGGTCGCATTAGTTTACTTTCTCTTTCTCTTGGACACATCTCCCCATTGTTTTAAAGAAAAGTTTGGGTCTTTGAGCAGAATATACACAATCATATTTGCTATTATTAGCTGTTAAACTGAGTACAGAAACATTGGGGTAGCCGAATCAATGCATAGAAGGGGGGTGCATTTAGACAGTTGATTTGCTATTATTAGCTAACAGAATGGAAGTTTTAGTTTGCATCGTCCCATTCTCAGGTTGTTTGCAGCTAAACCTAATACAAATTCTTGGGCAGCTTTAGTTTGCTTCAAAGGTGCAGAATTTCATACAGTTATTAGACCTATTTATCGGTCTTCACTATTATGCGTGATAAAGTGTATTAGGAGATGTGATACTATATAAGTGTCCTGTAGTTTCTGAATTTGGTATATTTTGATATATTACATTTCTCGGGTTATAATTTCTGCATAATTAACACTTCTTTTTATCTGTCAGGAGATATAATATTGAATTCAACTACTTTTGCTCAATTCTCTTACCAAAAACCTGTTCAGGTATGGAATTGAATATCCTAAAGAGTATTTTTTTGTGGAGTGATGACTATTGATTTGGACTTGATTTTGTTGATTTTAATTTTTCACTGGCTGTTTGTACGGCATTAGATTTTTGTCTATTGTTGCTTTCTTTTTCAATGCCAGGTGTGGATGTTGTATGGTGACTTATAATGCTTATAAATATTTTCCTTATAAATGAAATGATTGCTGTGTTATAAATGTTATATTTCGGTGGTAATAGTACAAAATTATAGACTAATTTCATATTATTTGAGATGATTATTAATTATTTATGTTGGCTGCAATTGTTTCAGCATGACACCTGAAAAGGATCTCACTCATCAGATGAAGAGAAAATTTACTGATATGTGTGAGGAATCGTTTGCGTGCCATGAGATGACATCACCATGGATGTATTTGCAAGATAATGAGTTTCCTGGATTTACAGATGATAATTGTCAGCAATCATTTGCATGCCATGAGACACCGTCTCTGTGGACCTACTTGCAAGATGAAAGATCTTTTGCTTCAAGTTCGAACAATTCAAGCAAGAGGCATCACTCTAGGCTATCGAATATGGTCTCGCTTCAAAATTTTACAAATGATGCTGGTGGTGAAAATGATGGTCATGATGATGCATTAGGTAATCATAAGGGTGTTTTGATACTTTTATGTATTACATTTCTCAAATTTTAAATTTTCCATAATTGACACTGTTTTTATCTGGCAGGAGATTTAATATTGGATTCAACTATTTTTGGTCAATTCTCTTACCAAAAAACGCGTGCAGGTATGTAATTGAATATCCTAAGTAGTTATTTTGTGGGGTAATGTCTATGTTGATTTGGACAAAATTTTGTGGATTTTATTTTTCAATGGCTATCTGTCTGGCATTATTTATGTGTCTAATTGGACTATAGTATTAGTTATCGAATGTGAGACTTTGTATATGTTGGACTGGAAGTATGGATTAGTCTTGGAATGTGACCCCATCATCGATTGGTACTGATTTAAGCTATGTGTGTCAGTTAATTTATGGTATAGTTAGGTTTATGCTTGATTGAATATAGAATGTGTATTAGGTAAAATATTCTTCATCTGATATCACTGGACTTTAGTGTTGCATGTTTGGGATCTAAGTGTGTTGCAGTTTTGAACATCCTTGGTGTTAGTTTTTCTTATTGATTTTTGTTCATTTTATGTGTCTGGGCTTGGGCAAAATTCCAAACTTTTTGAGTTTTCCAAAAAATGAGCATTGCAATGAATACAAGTTATGTATAGTTTTGCATAGACATTATGTGCATATGTAGTGGTTTTCATTTGTCAAGGAACAATTGTTCCGGGGTGCTTTTTCATTTGGTTGTGAGTTGTGCTAGATTTGTTATTTAGTGGTTTGATATATCGTGAGTGTGAAGTATGTTCCAATCTTATAATATTTTTTTAAATGTCAATTAGGTGCGCTAATCATGTACGAGGATTCTGGCGATGATGACAACATGTGTAGCCAATGTAATGCCTTTTTTTGGACAGATGAGGCAATAGAGAAAAGGGACAGAGGTCAATTGGTATACACAAGATGTTGTGCGAAAGGACAAGTAGTTCTTCCATATTCACTTCCTACTCCTGATATCTTAGAACAGTTGTTGAATCCAACTAATGGTCGTGAAAGCGTGACATTTCGTGAGAACATTCGGGTTTACAATGCTATGTTTGCGTTTACATCTATGGGTGCAAAAATTGATCATGGAATAAACAATACTACTGGTCCTTATGTATTTAAAATATCTGGACAAGTACATCATTGTATGGGATCTGTTTTGCCTTTACAGAATGAATCTCCTAAGTTTGCTCAATTGTATGTGTATGATACACGCAATGAAATTTCAAATCGTATTAAAGCAATTGATCCGAATAATGCAAACATGAAACTTGATCCCATCGTTGTTGAAAAATTGACCAATATGCTTGACGATGTTAACGAACTAGCAAAGCTATTTCGATCTGTTCGAGATCGTTTTGAAAATGATTCATTGCCTGATCTAAATATTGATATTTTGGATCGTCAACCAAATGAAAGTAGACAATATGAAATGCCTTCTTCTTCCGATATTAGTGGTTTAATTGTTGGAGATGTTGGAGAGTTTGATTCGAATAGAGATATTATTGTTCAATCAAGATCCGGCAACTTAAAACGAATATCGAAAATACATCCGAAATTGATGTCGTTACAATATCCTTTGCTTTTTCCATACGGAGAGAATGGATTTCAAATTAATACCTCCCTACGATCTATTGATGCAAGAGCAAAAAAGAAAAAAACAAAGTTGACGATGTCGAGATTTATTTGTTATCAAGTTCATGATAGAAGGGATGATTCAAGCACTTTATTAAAAGGTGGCAGATTGTTTCAACAATACTTGGTAGATGCATATGCGACAGTTGAAGAAAATCGTTTGGACTATATTAGAAATAATCAGGCAAATATTAGGTCCGAACAATTTGATCAATTAACTTCTCTTTCTTCTAAAGGAGTTAGAAATTGTTCTGACGTTGGAAAAACAATTATTCTTCCAAGTAGTCACACAGGCAGTCCAAGAGATATGCTCAGTAACTATCAAGATGCTATGGCAATATGCAGGTATTATGGAAATCCTGATTTATTTGTGACTTTCACTTGCAATGTCAAATGGCCAGAAATAGTTAGATATTTTCAGAAAAAGCCGGGATATAGAGCTGAAGATCGACCAGATATCATTGCGCGGATTTTTAAGATAAAAGTGGATGATATGATTTCCTACATCAAAACTGGGGAGCCTTTTGGACACGTTGAGGCACATGTTTGTACGATTGAGTTTCAAAAAAGAGGCCTTCCTCATGCTCATATTTTATTCTGGTTAAAAAGACAGTACAAATGTTTTACATCAACTGACATTGATTCCATTATTTCGGCAGAACTACCAAATAAAAATGTTGAACCTGATTTATTCGAAATAGTTAGTCAGTTTATGATCCATGGTCCTTGCGGTCAATTGAATCCAAAATCACCATGTATGCGAGAAGGATCATGTACAAAGCGTTTTCCAAAGCCTTTCAAAGCTAATACAATGTTTCATGCAATCAAAACTGCTGAATATAGAAGGCGTGATGATGATTCAAAATTTGCAGTGAAAAATGGAATTCATGTAGGGAATAATTTTGTTGTTCCATATAATCCAATTTTATTGAAGAGATACAACGCCCACATAAATGTTGAATCGTGTTCCCAATCTATGTTGATCAAATATTTATTCAAGTATATAAATAAAGGACCTGATAGAGCTCGAGTCGTTGTAGCAAACAATGTAAATGATGAGATCAAGAATTATTTAAATTGTCGATATTTAACTCCGCATGAATCTGTTTGGCGCTTATTTGAATTTTCAATTCATAACAGATATCCTGCAGTGAGTTATCTAAAAATTCATCTACCTGGTCAACAGAGTGTTTGCTTTCATGAATTTCAAACTCTTGAACAAGTTGTGGAAGATCCAAGTAATGGTCATACAATGTTAACCGGTTGGTTTGATACAAACAGAATTGATGAGGAGGCACATGAATTGACATATGCAAAATTTCCATCAAAATATGTTTGGGATTCTGCGGTAAAAAAATGGACTCGGAGAAAAAAACGGAATCTAAAATCTATAGGTAGGATCGCACATGTGCCGCCACTTGCAGGCGAATTGTATTACTTACGGATGTTATTGAATATACAAAAGGGATGTTGTGATTTTGTATCTGTTAGAACAGTTCATGGAATTATATACCCAAATTTTCGTGAATCATGTCGAGCTTTGGGTTTATTGGAGGATGACAAAGAATGGATGGAGGCAATGGAAGAATCATCTTTTACAGGGACTGCTTATCAAATTAGACAATTATTTGTTACCATTCTTCTTTTTTGTAATGTTTCAGACCCGCTAGCTTTGTTTGAAGCACAATGGAAAAACATGTCTGATGATGTTGAATATAGGATGCAAAGAGAATTTAATATGCCCAATCTTACTGTATCCGACGATGATTTGAAAAACAGTGTTTTGCATGAACTTGAAAATTTATTGAACATGTCCGGAAGTTCATTAGAAAATCACAATTTGCCAATGCCAATAATGCAACAATCACAAGAGTTTAATAATAAATTAATAAGAGAGGAGCTTGATTTTGATTGTGAAGCGCTCAAACTAGAACATTCTGACTTGATATCAAAATTGAATTCGTCACAAAAAATGATATATGATCAAGTCATCGAAGCTGTGGCGACAAAAAACAATAGATCATTTTTTGTTTATGGTTGTGGAGGAACGGGGAAAACTTTTTTGTGGAATACCATTATTTCTAGACTAAGATCAGAAGGAAAGATTGTTTTGGCCGTTGCTTCCTCTGGAATTGCTTCCTTATTATTGCCGAAAGGTAGAACAGCTCATTCGCGTTTTATGATTAAACCGAATATGGATAAAATTCTGCAATGTTCAATTAACAAAAAAACCAATCTTGCATGTCTAATTCAAAAGGCAGAATTAATAATTTGGGATGAAGCCCCTATGTGCAATAAAATTTGTATTGAATCTTTGGATAAGACCTTACGTGATATACTGTCAGTAAATTCTGATGATCCAAGATATACGATGCCCTTTGGAGGCAAATCAATTTTGTTCGGTGGCGATTTCAGACAAACCTTACCGGTTATACCTGGTGGATCAAGAGAAGAGATTATTGAATCCACGTTAAATCATTCGTATTTATGGCCTTCCTTGACAATATTTCATTTGACAGAAAATATGCGGTTGACATCAAATGGTCTAACAGTTGCAGAAACAAATGAAATCAAAGATTTTTCTAAATGGATGCTACAAATAGGAGAAGGTCGATTACAAACTAATTTTCCCACAAATGATCCTGACGCGTCTTGGATCAAGATTCCAGATGATTTGCTAACAGATGCAAGTGTTTCTCCAATAGAATCAATATTTACTGCAACTTATCCAAATTTTGAAGATAGATATAGTGATACTAATTACTTGAAAGAGCGTGCTATTATTACACCTAAGAATGCTATTGCTAATGAGATTAATAAATATGCTATTGATTTATTACCCGGTGATACAAAAAGTTATTTTAGCTCTGATTCTATTTCATTCAATAGCGGATCTTATGATAGCAACAGTCTTTTATATCCTATAGAATATTTGAATAAACTTGATTTTAGTGGTATACCATCACATGAACTTATTTTGAAAGTCGGAATGCCGATTATGTTATTAAGAAATTTGAATCAAATACGAGGCTTATGCAATGGAACACGGTTAATTGTAACAAAAATGTTTGAAAAATTGATCGAAGCAAAGATATTAACCGGTACTAATGTTGGGGATAGGGTCTATATTCCAAGGATTGTCATGATTGTGAATGAAACTAAATGGCCCTTTACTTTTAAGAGACGCCAATTTCCTGTTAGACCATGTTATGCAATGACGATCAATAAGAGTCAGGGACAATCGTTAAATACAGTTGGCATATTTCTGACTGAACCAATTTTTAGCCACGGTCAATTATATGTAGCACTATCAAGAGTTACATCGAAAAATGGTCTTAAGATTACTATAATCAACGATAGTGACATACCTAACAATCATACAAAAAATATAGTTTTCAAAGATATTTTCCAAAATATATAATTTTTTTATGTTTTCAATATATTTTATTTTATATTTTATGTACATGTTTTGTTGTGGGATCAAGTCATACCGGGTATACATGCATACAATTTAATTAAATGGAGATCAGTTGAAAAAAATGTTTTAATATTTGGATGTGAATTTAACCGTGGTCTTTTCTGCCACATCAAGCTTTCCAACTGAGATCACTTCCAAGGTTGGGAACAAATTCCTTTTTGAAATAAGGATAAGCCAGCATGGCAAACTTTTTTTAAGGAGTACACAAGCAGATGAAGATACTAATAGGGTGAATGGAGATGTTTCTGCACTCAAACAGTCCCAAAAATCATCTGACAGTGATGAGCCCATCATTGAGACTCCCCAAAAGATCCCAGCCGGAAGAAAGCGTGGCAACAGGGGTCCTGCAAAGAAGTTGCTTCAAACAGATATGAATAAGAAGACCAAGAGGTATGAATATAATTATGATAAGGATTTTAGCAGTGGATTACCATGATGTTGTTTGTTATAGTTAACGATTGTCTCTGTTTTCAGAGATAAAGATGCGGGTAGCTGAGTCACAGATGGATTCACAGTAAAGCACTAGGTACATTCGTGCATCCCTTTTCCCTACCTGCAGTTTTTCATTTTCTCTTTGTTGATCACCAACTGTTTGTTTATTCAGTTGTTTCATTTACAGGAGGATGTCTGGACAGCTGTTTAGATAATGACAAGTTCTCAATCTTTTGTTTGAACACTGTGTATATTTTGCAGTATTGTTATACACACTTGCAACTTTATGCTGAATATGTGATCAATATTTTTGGAATCAGCTAATGTTGTGACCATTAGGTCACTAATTGATCTGGAGGTTAGCTGCTTTAGTATTTTGGTATGCGAAGGAAGTTTTGGAAATGACTATAGTTTGTGTATAGCTGGTATGTTACAGAACTCCTGGTAGTTAAGGGTTGCTCTCTTTTGTTATGTAAGTTGATTAGTAAAGAACTTCAGGTGTGTAATCCATAACTATGTGTATTTTAATTTAATATGTGAAGATTCTGTTGTGTTCTTACTGTGTCCATGAATGTATATTTTGATATTAACTTCAGGTTAAAATCTGTTTTACATATTACACTCTTTTTTAGTATATAGTTGATACCATGCATGTCATGAACGCAACTAATCAATGTTCTTAAAGTGATATTGGTCATCTACATGCTCTGCGCAAATTAATGTTTTTTGGGTGCAACATCTTTCTGAGTAGACAGTTGCTTATAATGTAGAGCATCCGAAGATATTACCCATTAAAATCAAAAACACGAACAGCTGTTATATTGATGAGAGGTATCTGAATAGTAAATACTGATACAATGTACAGATAGTAGGGGAGTGATGTATGTGCATATCCTTTACTCATTGATTTGGAACGAAAGTACTCCTATTTGGTGAGGTGATCTGCATTTTCATCTGATATAATAAAAATCACCTTAACACTTTGATAGACAGTGGTCGATAAGTTCATTTAAATTCTGATTTCCATGTCGATAGACAGTGGTTTGATTTCAAAACCTTTTGATTACTGTATATGAGTCTCGAAAGACCTCTTCATTGGTTTGACGTAATAAAATCGTAAGACACAATTGTGATTGCAGGTGTGATTGTCCATTATAACGATTCTAGAGATTCCGCTTACATATACAGTCATACGATTTAGCTAATATTGAAGTTGTTAATCTTTGAACATAGATTGACATAATAAAATCGTAAGAAACAATCACTTACATATGCAAGCATATGCTTCATTATTAGTAATCGTATGGCACTTACCCGCTTACTCCAAATCAAACTCCAATGTAGTTTCTTATATTTATATTTAGTTAATGTTGAAGTTGGTTTCTGTTTAGCTTCATCTTCAACCATTTTTCGTGCATCACTATGTAAATGGTCTGTAATAAAACTGATATAAATATCTATTTAGATGTAACTATTTAGATTTCCTTCGTTCTTATTTCATCTAAGTTTAACGAATACCCGCGCCCCGGCGCGGGGTTCCACCTAGTGATATATAGTTGTAAACTAATGTCTACGTATGAGTGTATGACTGCTTTTCCAATGGCAATGCTTGTCTTTCAAAGTACTCATCATTTTGAGAAGAACCTTCACAGACCTGATCTTTCTCTTCGGCCATGGCTGATACCACTAATTCAGTGATAACAGATTGCTCAAATTCTTCTCATCTGCTACAATGTTATATATACTTCAATGTTGCAGGTTTAAGATCCATCGTTTTGTCTGCGAGTTCTGTATGCATTACTGCATCTTTTAAAGCTAATATTAGAAGCATCTGCTGAAAGTAATGGAACAAACACGTTACAATACAGTAGCTGTGGAAGGGATTGTGCATTCAATATGGGGAAGTCCCATGATAAACCGTTTACACCAGGTTGAATTCAGTCAGCCATCAAATAGCAGAACCATGTAGCTGTTCTGTACAAATGCTTTTGATTTTATATACAAGAATAACCGAGTGCCCCTTAGATACACTATAAACGGCACAAATAAACACAGCGTCATCTTCTCCAGCCTACAATGCTCTTAGCAGCAGACCCTACACCTGATACAGGCCTGCCCCGGTCATACATGCGTTGAATCTCCTCCCTGTACTCTGTCAAGGACTTATCTGGAATCGCCGGAGTCAGCTCTACCACGTCTCCCATCTGTAGAATGCATGAAGGATCATTAACTGGCATTTGGTTCAACCTAGGCCTGAGTTCTTCCTTCAATGGGAGTCCATATGTTGTCCATCTCAAGCTCCCCCGTCCAGCTTTTTCAACCAGATCCATGATCGTCGAGTTCGCAGGAAATTCTTGCACAGACATCTGGAATGTAAGAACAAACATGATTAAACATACAATTACCCGACGTATATACATGTTTATTCCAAGAAAAAATACATGTCAATGACATAGGTGTCCGAACCTTTTCATTCTCTATCATGATGATGAACACGGGGCCATCCTGACCACAGTGGGATTTGTACGAATATGGGCAGTCATCAGAATGGGAGGGAAATTTGCAAGGTGGCTTGATTGAGTCAGCATAAGTAATGGATGACCGGCTCATTGCCTCGCACTGCCAAGTGACCACCCATCTTGCCCATTCAACCATCTGAAGCACAAACGATGGGTGCTTACAGTCACCTTCCTTGTACCTCCAATGAGCAGCGAATCCAAACTCAGCTTGCAAATGCATTTCCTTTGTTCGAATTTGCACTTCAAGGGGAGTCATGCCTTCACCCATGACCACAGTGTGGAGTGACTGATACCCATTACACTTGGACTGTCTTATGTAGTCTTTAAACTTCCCAGGCACCTCGGTCCACAATTGGTGAACAACTTCTAGTGCTTGATAGCAATCTTCCTCTTTCTCAACAATCAAACGTAGCCCATGAATATCATGAATTTCATTTATGTCCAATTTCTTCCTGCACAAAGTTACCCGCCAATTCAGTTAAATGAATTGTTATTTATGCAAAGAGCATATTCATGTTTTAATAAGAACGAGAGAGGGTGAAGAACGTACTTCAACATTTTGCAGTAGATACTGTACAAGCTCTTATGCCGCCCACAGAGGACATGGTAGGAAATGGCCTTGTCCCTGAGAGCTTTGTCTAATTTTTCTGTGGCAGAAGTGATCATTGCATCATCAAACGAATCTTCAAGCTTAGAGGACATCTCATTGTATTGGTCTGGATTCAGATGCTTAAAGCATAGATTTTCTAGCTGCACCTTCCAGCTAGAGATTCCTAGTCGATTGGCCAGAGGCACAAAGATCTCCAATGTCTCCTTCGCAAACCTTTGTTGCTTAGTTAAGTGCAATGCATCCAATGTCATCATATTATGCAATCGATCAGCTAATTTTATGAGGACAGCTCGAGCATCTGCCATGGCAAGGAACATGGTATGCAGACGGTCCGCCTCAACTGTTTTGCACGCTGTATTATTATCACGGGCGAGCTTGCTCAAATGACTTAGCTTTGACACCTGTGTAAGTAGACCAATGGAAGGGATCAGTTTGAGTACACAGAAACGATATTACTAATACTCATACATGGATTACACGAACAACAATGGTGAACTACTAACTCATACATAAACAAAATTGGAACTCGAATGTTCAATGTACACCATTCGAGTTACACAATAAAGTACTAAAAATTCTCAGGATCTTACCCCTTCAACTAAATCAGCAACTCCTGCTCCAAATTTCCCAAATATATAATCATAACTCATAACAGAGTCATCAAGCGTGTCATGCAAAAGCCCTGCAGCAACAACTGTGGAATTAGCACCGATCAAAGCGAGCAGCACCGCAGTCTCAACACAATGCTGCAAATACGGATCACCACTTGCTCGCATCTACAATGAAAAACAATAACACACAGCACAAAATTCACAACCCAATACCACACAATAATAAGATTGCACTTACGACAATTCAAATGGAATATTACCTGCCCTCGGTGCGCCTTCTCGGCTTTGTAGAAAGCCTTGATCACAAAATCCTCATAGAAAATCTTGTGCCGCAATTGCGCACCAATAAGCAGCTCTCTTACAGAAGGCTCACAATTCCCTTCCACGAACCCATCCTCCATATTGAAAGTCAATTCATCAATCACAGCCGACGACGAGGAGCTCATCTCGAAGCTCGGCGAGTCATAATCCACACAAGAAGAAGACCCCAAAGCACCTCTCACAAAGCCATTAAATAACCCATTACTCCCACTCAAGTTCAATTCTCCTCTCTCCCGCGCAACCCTCATCGGAGGACTCCTCGCCGAGCTCGAAACCCCGCTGCTGCAGCTGGTCGAAACCGGGCCCTGGAAAACTGAAACCGGGCTCTGATGATCCCTGTTCTTCAACGAACCACCACCATTGAACTTACTCTGCGAACAATACCGAAACGAGCTGCTCAATTCCTCGCCTCTATCTGGCCACATAGACCCCAATTCCTCCCCCGAAAAGCTCGACGACGCGTGCTTCACCGTCGTCGACGAAGAGAACAAGCACGATAAACCCCCCATCGTGGGCTTCTGCGACGTGGACGGCGTTGAAGCCGTTGAAGAGGAAGATCGGGAGCTCAATTCGAAATCAAACGTCGCATGAGAGCACACACTGCTCGGCGGAGTCGCGTAGAGAGCAATCGGCACCGTCATGGCTCCAAACTCAACACAGATCTCAAAATGTCAAATTCCTTTCCTTCCCAAAAAATCAACTAAATTTCCTGAATTTCAAGACGAACCCACTAATTAATTGGATTTCTATCAGAAACCCAGCTGTTAATTTCACCCCAATTTACGATCTAGAAAAAATCTATACACAAACGAATGAAAGAAGAGAGTGGTAATGGGGAAAGAAATTGAGCTACAGTTTCTATAATTTATAGAGAAACCACTGCACCTAATTTTTTTTTTTGTTCTGTGAGGACACTGAGCGAGCAAGAGCGAGAGCGAAAGAGAGAAAATAAAAACGAAGAAGGAGAATGATGGAGAGAGAAAGGAAGAAGCTTCTTTCTTCTTCGCGTCCCTTGATTTTTATTTGAGAATCTCTTACCTTCTCTCTCTCTCTCTCTCTCTCTCTCTCTCTCTCTCTCTCTCTCTCTCTCTTCTTCTCTCTTCTGTTTTCTTTCTTCTCTTTTTCAGATTTGTTATTGTTTGCAGGCCAGGGAAATGAAATGTGAAATACCCTGCTTACCCTTGCTCTATGTCTAAAATGACGGAACAAATACCTGGTTAATTAAAATGATCTGGATTTTATTTTATTAAAAAAAAAGAGCTTTAAGACTACATGATCATGCATTTGTGTTTCTGGATAAACAAACAACGAATATAGAATACAAACTAGTTTACGATCACATCATATGTGATGATAATGGGTATTGTTTCTTCTATTTCATTTTACCCATATTTTATGTGAAAGTATGACATTGAGAATATGAACTAAATGATGCATTTTCCTATTAGTCTATGTTATCCAAATCCAACTAAATATATGAATTAATTAAGGTAATAAAACAATATGGACTAATAGAGAGGATTAGAATACATTATTTGATTATCATCGCGGGTTGAATCATTCTTTCATCTTAATATTTTATTATGGCATGATCTTATCTAGTTGATTAGTTTTATGATGCTGCTTTGGTTCGTCGTTGAAAATGTAACAAAATAGGAGAACTCAATTATTAGGCAATGCTTAACACTATGGACAAAGCTTTTACTTTTTATGGGTTGCAAATGAAAAGCTACTTTAATTTAGGTCCAAAACCATACTAAACTTGATTTAAGTGTCTTAATAAGATAAAGTTGCTCCTATTAGGGAGCTATCTGGCCAGATCGGATCGGGAAGTGTCCAATTTAAAACCTAATTATTAAACTTGTTGCGTGGAGTGTAACTTAAGCAACCAATATGGCATAATAATTGGTAGAAAACCTAAGCATGCTAGCTTGATCGTGACAAAGATCGAATCACCACTAAAAATCACATGACATTGGGCATGAATGTTCTCGTGTAAGCAATGCCGGCATGGGTATAGGCTCAGACGGGTTATGCCTAGAACTCCATAATTTTAAGATTCTAAAGTCGATCAATTCATATATGTAAAACAAAATATAAACAAATTGTTGAAAAGAAAATACATTACGCACATAAATGACGTAAAGTTTCTTGATAACAAAGAAGACATGTCCAATAAAAGATCAACTAAAGTATGGACCCCAACAAAGTAAACAAAAGTCAAAAGAAAACCATATGTTGATTCAAATTCGACAATTTCTTCTTACATTCTTCCTAAATCTCTCACTACCCATCTTCTTCCTAAATCTTTTGTAGTCTTGTAACTCTATTTGTACTTTTACAGGTACTTCTTTACCTCAATTCTCAAACTTTAATCATTTGAATATGTTCTTCAACATGTATAAGCCCCGTATAATTTCACATTTTTACTTATGTATTGAAGAATTTCTCTATATGTATAAGATTCAAAAAAAAAAATTCACCCAAGGCCCCTTAAAACTCAGAATCGGCCCTGCATGTAAGTACAAACTTAACATGAGTACTAAGTATATAAAGTCTAATCTCGCGTTAATTGATTAAATTTTATACGTTTCATTTACCTATATTTTGTCCTCGCAAACTTCCTCGGCTATTCTTTGATCCATCTTGGATCCTATCTCGATATAGAGCTGAGTAACATGAACTTTTATACTTTGAGCATGAATATCTATCGTCTTTTATGTTAGCACCTGCATTTCATAAGGGCCACTAATTGATTATTCATTACAGTTTTTCAATGACATTAATAGTTCATTGGTCTGTTTATTTATGTATTTGTATATATATTTTTATAGTAAGTGGATAGATACATAAGAAATAGTCTAAAATGATAGAAACATTATTTAAACTAACACGACATGTTGTTGAAAAATATATTTCTTTTATAAATAGAATTAATTCTTGTAGATATGTGTTGATTGTGTAGATATATTTTTCTTTTACCACTTGTAAAATTATATTAATCCCAAAATTGGGATGAATAAAATCATTGAATTTTTCCTGAAATACTTTTTTCTACTTGGCATCACAGCCGAATTCCTGTAATTTGAAAACCCTGAATTACCACCACCAAATTTTTTCCACTGCACCTGAAATCCCAAAAACTTGAACCCTGAAATTGAACTTGAATTTGAAAACTCATAATCCCGAAGTAATACTCTTGAAATCCTTACTACTTGAAATATGAAGATGTCGCTTAGATCTATTACTATTTCAGAGGAAGAGCATTCATCAATTGGCTCTGCTAATATAGTTGAATCAGGTATGAGGAGTAAGACATCATCTCTCTGCATTATCTGCGAATAATACTTAGATAATTGATATTGGTGTAACTGATCATATGACAAATACTCTCAGTCTAGTGCAGACCACTAAATCATCCCATCAACATGTTGCGACTACTGCTCATGGCTCTCCATTTCCTATTCTTGGTGAAGGTTATGTCAAAATCGATGATAATCTATCAATTGATTTTATTCTTGTTCTTCTCTCTCTTGCCTATAACATTCTATCTGTTAGCCAAATAACTTCAGCACTTGCATATTTTGTAACTTTCTATCCAGATTTTTGTATCTTTCAGGACATTTGACTAGGAAAGTTCTTGGTTATAGTGTTAGAAGGTGGGAACTATAATACATTAATTTGACAAGCAGTGGAGAACAACAATTGAAATCATTGAGACAGGCGAATAATACCACCAGTTTGGATAAAGTAAAGGAAGATGTGTGATTATGGCACCGTTTTCTTGGTCACTTGAATTTTCATTACCTGCAGAAGCTTCAACCTTAATTATTTTCTCGTGTGAATACTTCAGATTTCAGTGTTATACATGTGAACTGGCTAAAATCCACCGTATTACATATTCACCAAGCTTGAATAAATGTTCAATTCCCTTCATGAAGATTCATTTTGATGTTTGGGGTCCTTCACGAATCGCTGCTCATTCTGGCTTTCACTATTTATGATTTTTATTGATGAATGCACCAACATGACTTGGGTCTCTCTAATGAAGTGTCAAAGTGAAGTGTTCATAGATTTACTGAATTTCACAAGATGACGGCAACCCAGTACTAACAACAAATCTAGGTTCTCCAGTCTGACAATGGTGGAGAATATATGAATGGTGAGATGTCAACATACTTAGGTACTCATGGGATTCGACACCAGACTTCCATTGCTTACACCCCTCAACAGAATGGATTAGCTGAAAGCAAGAATCGACAGTTAATGGAATCAGTTGTTTGTGCTTCCTTGTTTGGAATGAATATGCCTCAAAATTTGTGGGGATAAGATGTATGTTCTGCTGCATATTTGATTAATTGCACACCCTCTCGTGTGATTGGCTTTTAGAATCCTTATTAGAAGTTGCATGTGTTGTTGAATGTATCATCTTTACCAAATTTGGAGCCAAGAGTTTTTGGATGTACTATGTATGTTCACATCAACAAACAATTGAGAGGTAAGCTTGATCCATGTGTTATGAAGTGTGTCTTTGTTGGATATGCTGAGTTTCAAACAGGGTACCGGTGTTATATTCCAGTTATGAACAAAATGCATGTTTCTCTTGATATTTCGATCCGTGAATCTGAACCTTATTACTCAAGGAAGTTTCAGAATCTTCTCTTCGCGGGGAGAGAATAGTATGTGAAGGAAATCCTCTGAATTTGATGAATTTTGAAGAACTTGAGAATTTGGAAGGGAGACTTGCAATTTAAAATCGGACTAAAAACAACTTTGGAGCTCCATTTGACACGACGAGAATTACTCTCGACCAATCGAACAATGAAATCAGAATGAAGCAGGAGACACTCATCAACGTGTCAAGAACCCCCTTCGACCTGTTGAATGAAGACCCTGGAACGAGGCAGGAGGTCCACCTCGACCCATTAAAAGACCCCCCCGACCCGTCAAAGAATGGACCATAAACGGGACAAGAGGCACGTCGAGAGAGAGTCTCGACCCGTCAAGGAAAGAAGTTGAAACGTCATCATCTGAAAATCAACTTCCTTCTTCTGAATCAATTACACTTGAAGATCCCCTATTTCTACTCCATCAACTCAAGAGCTTGTTCAGAATGTCTTACTAGAGCTACGTATTGATATCATTGAATCTGGTAGTGTAGAAGTTATTATGCCTAAGAGGTATCAACGAGAAACAAAAGGGGTTCCAAATAAACAATATGAACCAATCATAGAAACCAAAGTCAAATATCTTATTTCTAACTTTGTATCTCACCATAGGTTGGTTGGATCACATGCACTTGTTGTTAATCAATTATCTACGGTATCTATTCCCAGTAATGAGCATGATGTCTTGGCGGATCCAAAGTGGAAGCAAGCTATGAATGAAGAACTAGAGGCTTTACAAAGGAATGAAACGTGAGAGACTGTTTCTGCAACACCTGGAACGAAGATAGTTGGGTGTAAATGAATATTTACAGTGAAGTTAAAGGCAGATGGAAGCATTGATCAATATAAAGCTCGTCTAGTTGTTAAAGGTTATACCTAACGATATGGAGTTGATTATCAAGAGACATTTGCGCCGGTAGCAAAGATTAGTACTGTACGTATTCTCATTGCCTTAGTAGCTCGGCATGATTGACTATTACAACAATGTGATGTGAAGAATATTATTGCCCGTTCTAGTGCTGAAGCTGAATACCATGGGATGACACATGAAATAAGTGAGTTATTATGGATCCATAATGTATTGAGGGAGCTAGGTTTCAAGCTTCAGAAGGTTATGAATTTTCATTGTGATAATACAGCTGCAATTGAGATTGCTCGTAATCCAGTACAACATAATAAAACTAAACATGAGGAGATTGATAGGCATTTCATAAAGGATAACCTTGATAAGAAGATTATTCGGTTTTCCTTTGTAACTTATGAAGAACAACTTGTGGATGTACTCATTAAGAGGTTGTCACACCAAGCATTTGCAGGCTAGATTGACAAGTTGGGAATGATTGACATCTATACTCTAACTTGAGGGGGAGTGTTGAAAAATATATTTCTTTTGTAATTTGAATTAACTCTTATAGATATGACAATGTTGTGTACGTATATTTTCCTTTTGAAAAATTATTTGTAAAACTAAATTAACCTCAATATTGAAATGAATGAAATTATTCATTTTTTCTTAAAATACTTTTTCTACGCATGTAATATATCTTTTAATGACGTCAAAATTTAAATAATTAATTAATATCTTCAATGTAATGGTCACTTGCTATTACTATCAAAGAGAAAATTAGTGGCTTTGGATCACCATAAAACCGTTATTCGAGCATTAAACAAAACAAAAAGAAAGTATACCTAATTAACTATATATGACAATAAACGTGTATTTTACGATAATACATTACAAAAGATTAAGGACATTATATGATAGAAAAATAATGGACCTCGATCGTTTTTTTGTGAATGTAAAATAAAATTGTAGCACAGAAAGAGCGAGAGACATAAAATATATGACATAACCAAAAAGGAGAAAATAATTAATTAAAACTACAGGGACAGTTCAGAGAATCAATCTTGGATATTTTCCCGCGAAAAAGGAAACAACTAAAATAAAAAATTGATTATTCACCAAGAAATTAAAAACTAAAATAGAAAATGGGAGATAACTCTCTACTTCTTGGACAAGCGGCAGAACATTATAGCAGTCCACGATAAGGACCACCCCTCGGCTACCAATTTTGATTTTATTATTTTTATTTTCCGCGCTTTTTCTCTTGATACATGTAAAACCATATTATACTGCTAGATTCAGTTTCGTGGGTCTGTACGGGTGTAACAAGTGGCATTTACCCGCATCTCTGTCTGCCACATGGTCGCCGTGTATGACCAACACGTGTTTAGAAATGACGGCTATAGTCGACCGTCCGTTTGTCACAGTACGACATCCCACTCTCCCACCACGTGCCTCCGAGGCCGAGTCAGCTCCGTAACTCAAGGGGGGCGGTGTCTATCAGGAGTATCGGACGGCCAGGATGAGAGGAATGACTTGTGGACTGTGATTTACTGGCCGCGGCTGTATTTTGACACATTTCTCATTTTATGAATACAAGTCAACGTACGCGATGCGTTCTACACCTACTACTCACAGGGTCAATTTTTCCCTCTTTTTCCCCTTTCAATTTTGTGTAATGATTTTCTGTATTTGTTTCTGTTATATTGACTTGTTTATGTAGGGACTGTTTGTACATTTTTTGTGTAAAACAATTTACACTACATGCCATTTTTTGAGTCCAAATTCAAATTGAAAATGTGTTTGTTATTTTGTTTGTCTTCAATCATGTCAAAGTATCGAAAATAGTTTCCAGTCTTTCCACACACGTGAATATGTGATACTACAATGAAAGTTTTTCATTTGATGCTTGAGCTGTAATAAGAATAATTTAGAAGTTAAAAGTATACCTAGTGTTGTTCGATAAACTACATGTATGAGACTATGAGTGACAACATTTGAAACATTCATTCATAAGATTTGGATCTAGATGGTCATGGGCAACTTGGATGGGTTTAAACTTTAATCTAAATTTAGTGGCGTTGCAATTCGGGAGACTTGTTGGTGGTTCTTCATGGACTGGATATGTGTGTGTTGGTGAGGCGGCGAAACAATAAGAAGCACAATACTCGCGAGATATAAGCCAATGGTGGCGGTGAATTTTGCAACAGGTGGCCGTCAGCTGTGGCAATGGGAGCAACAAATGTTTCCGATGTAGGCGCCTCCGTTGCGAGATCAGATATATGTGTTTGTGCAACCGTGGGTCGGTCTGAATGGTCTCGGATCTTGCTCTCATGCTCTGAACTCTAACATGATTTGGGGTTTGTTTGGGTCTGAGATATTGGTTTACAGCTTGGCTGATTTTTTGTTTAGGTAACGGTAAAATTGATATTGTGACAAAATACAAAAAAATTTATCGTATTTCGGTTAGATAGAAACAAACTCTCTAAAATAGACTATTATTACATTCTCGAACAAGTACTTACATAACTAGACGACATATGTGTAGGATAAACACTAAAAAAATTAGGGTCTCGCATGCTAACTATGTACTCCAAACTACATTGGAGTGAGTTGCTACACCTCCGCCTTAGCCCTAACTAAAAACAAAACATAAAGCCCAAATTGAAACTCAATAACCAACACCAAAATAGCCGAGGCCCAGTTATTGAATGGCCCAACAACCCAAGCCTATTTTGCCTAGGGCACCCATCAGGGAGTCTTCCTTCTTGCTTCAGCCGTCTGCCGTTGCTACTCTCCTGCCTAACCGCCATCAGCTACTGCCAAAGTCAGCCACCACCTATCAGACACCATCTCTCACCTTCCCCCCACCCTTCCTCGCCGCCGACAACGAGGAGAAGGCCAGAGACCCAAGAAAGCAGTGGGACCCGCGAGCCATCCGACCTTGGAGCCGCACTCTTTCCCGACACCGCCGGTGGGACGCGACCGAGTCCCAATGCTAGAGGCACCCCGACGTCAGAGGAATCCAAGATCACTTCCTAGCTGGTCCAAGATCACTTCCAGCAAGGCACGACGGCAAACGGCCAAAAACAAACCTAGCATACCTAGGTTTCAAAACGCTTCGACATTTGCGGAGGACCATCAAGGTATTAGTTAGCTACCCCACCGTGTTTCTGTAATACCCCAAATCTATAAAAACAAAAACACACACTTCCAGAGTTCCAGTTGAACTCAATTGTTTGTTCTATTTTTAGCTGCACACCAATTAGAAAACGAATTTCAGATCCACATAGAATCTAAGCACGTAATTAATATCTTAGATAACTTGCAATGTCTCGATATGTCGTACCTTCAATATGAGCATCACTTTAAAGTCTAAACTTTCCTCTCCTATCTCTCACACTGTTATTAATTTATTAGTATATGGATTCACACCTTCAGATAGAATAATTAATTAATATAACAAAAAAGAATAAAATAAAATAAATTAATTAATATTGTCGGCTGATCAAAAAAATTCTAAATCTCAGTAGAGTATATCCTTATGTTGTGTTTGGATAAAGGTAGAATAAGAGGAATTTAATTAAATTTTAAAAATTTAAAATTTCATCACTTAATCTTTTATATTTGGATAACTATTTTAAAAATTTAACAATTTCTTTATTTAATAAAACGAAGAAATTGAAAACTTAAGTGCCATTTTAAAAATCATGTTTTGCAGAATGAAATCAATGAATTGATGAGATTTGGGAGGGGGACGATAAGGTGTGCAGAGTGAATGGTTGCGTGGGCGAAGCTCATTGTGTTGCGTATGGATGTGTTGCCCAAAACGTGGAGGACAAAACCCATGCATGTGCTGGAATGTGGCATACTTATGGTCTCCATGCACGCTTCAATTATTATTATTAATTTGATCATTGATATTTTATCTCTACGATACATATGACTGATATTTTGAAGAGAACATTATCACACAATTCCGAAATGAATTCGAATCAAATTAAAAAAAGAAGAACATTTTGACATGCCACATACAACCGCGGAAAGCACGATTAAAGATAATCATTGTTGAAGAGTAATGAATTGTATCCTAGATATTTTTTTATATTAGAAATATGTCTAATTATATGTACTTTAATTCGAAAATAAATGAATATTGTATTTTATCTTAAATATTTTTATTTATATTTTTTTACTTGATATCAGAGTCAATTATGTATACTTACCGACGAAATGTTATTTTTTGTCACCCACTACATTTAAATTTCACTGTCATAGGGGAAAAATCTGACCCTGCTGCAATTGTTCCTCAATAACCTGTTATTTACTACCATAAAGAAAACTCGTATTTTCCCATTGAAGTTTTTTTGACCGATTCAAATTACTCTACATGGGCTCTTTTATGTAGATTCGCATTGGAGGGCACAACAAGCTTGGTTTTTTTACTGGTGATTCGCCTGCCCCTACTGCTGGCACACCTGAGTATATTACTTGGACTACTGACAATAAGAAGGTGAAGAGTTGGTTGATTGATAATATGTTTCCATCCATCATCAATTGTTATCTTCGTCTCAAACTGTTGCTGAAAATTGGACTGCCTTGCACCAGACCTACTACGAAGATTCAGACTTTACCTAGAGCTATGAGTTGCACCGCCTTTGTTTTACCACAAAACAAGATGGGCAACCTTCCTCTATTTACTACAATGAGTTGGTGGGATGACTCGAGGAGTTTGATCAACGTGCTGCATCTTTCTCTTCTACAGTGACCGAAGTTGTTCATGACACCTCATACAAATCTACGCTCAAGGTTCACATATTCTTGGGACGATTGGATCTTGAGTTTGATCAAATTTGAAGAGAATTTCTTTGTCGTGAGAAGTTATTGAGTCTTGAAAAGACTTATGCTCATGTTCGTCGGGTTCACACCGATTGTCTTATTCACTCTACTGCTCTTACTCAGCCTGCTGTCATGGCCACCACCGCCGTCGTTCCTCCACTACCACCAGCATTAGCACCAGAAGCTCAAGCCATCATGGCTAATTGACAGTTCCCATCCTCCTTGCGCTCCTCTGGATCCTCCAAGCTTGGTGCTCGTCTTCCCAACCGTTTTTCCGATTATATCTTCCCACTATGCAAAGATAATGGCCATTCCAAGGATAACTGCTTTGCTAATATTAGCCATTCAGATTGGTGGGGGTAATCGGCCACGAAAGACTATTGTTGCTACATGCACTTTTGCAGCTTCTGCTAATGTAGTACAATAGTGGTAAGACATCCTCTCTCTGTTTCTCTCTCTACATTATCTTGAAATAGTGCTTGGATAATTAACACTGGTGCATTTGATCATATGACCAATAATACTCCTAGCTTAGTTCATTCAATGATTCTATTCATCACATTCCTCATTGTCTCTACTACAGATGGTTCATTTTCTTTTGTCCTTGGTGAAGGTTCTGTTACTCTTTCTCCTGACTTAACTATTGATTCTGACTTAGTTGTTCCTTCTTTAGCTTATAACCTTTTATCTTTTAGTCAAATCACTATGACCCCCTCTTTTTTTGTAACGTTTTATCCCAATTTTTGTGTCTTTTGGTACATTCTGACCGGGCAGATTCTTGGTTATGGTACTAGAAGGGGAAAATTGTACTATCTCGATTTGACATCCAGTGGAGAAAAACAACTGAGTTCGTTGAGTCAAGCCAACAATGTTTTTAGTCTAAATAAAGCCAAGAAAACCATATGGTTATGACACCATCTTTTTGGTCATCATTCTTTTGGATATCTTAGGAAATTTTAACCCTATTTGTTTTTGGTTGTTGATGAATATGAGTTAAGCTAGTGTGATGTTTGTGAACTGGCCAAGAGCCATTGTGTTATTTATTCTCCCAGTTTAAATAAATGCTCAGATCCTTTTATGAAGATTCATTCTGATGTTTGGGGTCCTACTCAAATTTTTACACTAACTGGTGCTCGTTACTTTGTCATTTTTATTGGTGAATGTACTAGAATGACATGGGTTTCATTGATTACTTGCAAGAGTAAGGTGTTTTCTCGTTTCACTGAGTTTTATAAGATGGTGACTACTCAATACTAACAACCTATTCGTGTTCTTCAATCTGACAATGGTGAAGAGTATGTTAATGACGCCATGTCTACCTACCTAGTCTCTCATGGGATTTGTCACCAAACATCTGTTGATTATACTCCTCAATAAAGTGGTTTAACAAAATGCAAGAATCGACAATTACTGGATGTTGTTCGTGCTTCATTGTTTGACATGAATATGCCTTGGTCTTATTTATTGGGGTGGGGCTGTCAATTCTGTTGCATACTTGATCAACAGTACTCATTCTCATGTCATTTAGTTCCAGAGCCCACACCAGAACTTGCATGAGTTGTTGAACATCTCTTCTCATCTCAATCTTGAGCCTCAGGTGTTTGGTTATACTGTGTCTGTTCATATTCACAAGTTTCTCCGTGGTAAATATAATTGTTTCTACCAAACTCCGTAAGGATTTCAGTAGAGGTATGGATGGGGTTAATTCGGATGATCTGAGCTGTTGCGCGCGTGTCATCCTTTACGTGTTGTTAAGAGTAATACACCAAACATTCGTTAGGAGCCTTGACGGGTTGTTCCCGCCTTTGACTCTCCGACGCTCAAGTTAGTGTATGAAGCGTAACAATAGTATTGGTTGAGTAACAGGCGTACCTTGTAACTGTCATAAATGTGTTGTATATATTGGCGGTTGAGTATGGGGTCTTTTGTTGTTATTCGATGTGGGATTCTGCTTGTTTTTTCATGTTCTGTCCTGGTACCTTCCGTTTGTCATTCTGAGAGCGTGGGCTTTCAGATGGTGTTGCTTCCTTGTTTAAAGTTGAAGCCTGTATTGCTGTCTTGCATTTGGTCCAAGATGTGTTGACCCGTTTGGAGTGACTAAGTGTGCGACAATTGTGTTTACAGGATCACGTACTAACAAATCCCCCAAGTCCCCAAGTCAAAGGGAATCAGCTCTTGGTTGGGGAATTGCAAGGCTTTGTTCAGATTTTGCACACGTGGTCACTCAAGAAGAAAAAGGGGAGGGGGGGGGGGTGGGGAAGATCTTGCTAACCCCAAGTCCCCCACCTCTTCGATAAAGAGCTGATTTTGAGGTCGAGAGTCAAAGTGTAGTGTCGTGGGGCCTTGTTCCGGATGATGCGGTCGTTTGCTGCTGTTCTGCTATCGGGGTGGGCTCCGAAACCTGGTGTTGTTGTTTGGAGCCGCTTATGTGGCGATAAGTGATGTTGCTACTCGTCCCACGATAGCGTGAACGTTGTTGCTGTTCGACTATCGGGTTGGACTCCGAAACTTGATGTTGCTGTTTGGAGCCGCTCATATGGCGACAAGTGATATCGCTACTCGTCCTACGATAGCGCGAACGTTGTTGCTGTTCGGCTATCGGGTTGGACTTCGAAACCTGATGTTGCTGTTTGGAGCCGCTTACGTGTTAGGTATTGCTCTGTCGGGTGGATGCGTAACGGGAGGTCCCAGACCTCAGTCCGTTAGCCCCGAATGATGGCGTAAGTCATGATGACCGTGCCCATGATATCGCAAGCATAATTGGCACTTGCCTATCGGGTGGACTCCGAAACGGTGTTGCTGTTTCCGAAGTGGGCCCCTCTTGTCTTTTCGTATTCCGACATTTTTGTCTTCGGAACGGTTATCTGTCGCTTGAGGTGATCGTGTGTCAGACGGTTTATTTCAGTTGTTTGCTGCATGCGTGACGTGTGGCGCGCCGAATTCGAAGCGGTAGGGTAATTAATTTAGGCGGGAGCGCGTGAGACACGTTTCGTAATCTTGCAATTGGAAGCGCTGAAAATAAACGGTAGGCTTTTGCCTAGGGTTAGAATTGTTGCCTATAAATAGTGGAGTTTTCACTTTCATCTTTTTACACTTTGCTTGAACTGAAACTCTGCGTAAACGTGCTCTCGAATTTTCTTGCTTATCAATCTTGGAGTGTGCCTGTTATCTCGTGAATCTTCGTCTCATCTCTTTGAAAGGTAGTGTCTTTGTTTTTGTTGCTTTCGAAAATTATTTTGTGGTGTATTGCTTTTGTACTTGTTTTGGGTACTGTTTTTGGGGTAAATTTCTGGGTTTGCATTACTTTGTTTTGGAGTGTGAAGAGAATTTTTGGGCTTCTTCTGGGTATTGGGAAGAACAGCTTCAAGTTCTTGGGTTTTTGTTACTTTTTGGCTGTTTGATCGATTTTTGGGTATTGGGGAGGGTTGGTACTTGTTTTTGCTGGGGGATTGGGGTCGCGACAGTCTACACGTTTTCCGTTTGGCTTATTGCCCGTTTGCTTTTCTCTTAGGATCATGGAATTGGTAGATGTATCCGGTGATGAGTCACCTCTATCAACCCCTAGGTTCTGTGTAGGGTCCCGGGTTTCATCCCATAGTGTTTCGGACTATTAGTCTGATAGCGTACTGAGCGTCTCCCCCCTGTTCGTTAATGTCAGTAGTGCTTTGTGTAAGTCGTCAGTGCCGAACATGGAGCAACCTGGGTCGAGTGTGCCGAATGCTGACGCGTCCTCTTCTTCCGGGGGGTCAGATGGGTACATCATGCTCCCACGCGGTGAGCGGGCGTCTGGGGCTGCCCTTCCTGTTCTTCCTCAAGGCGGGCTCGTATTGTGGCAATTGGCAGACGACCAAGTGGTGCAGGAGCCTGAGGGGTCCCCGTCGGTGCGGGAGATCGAGTGGTGGTACCGAGACTACCACATCCCACGTACGGTAAAGCTGAGGGCACTCCGTCAGAGTGAGTCGTTCACACGCCCTCCGCACGGCTACGTGTGCGTGAGCGAGTTCCAACTGAAGGCCGGGCTGAATCTTCCCCTCCATCTGTTCTTCCAGTATGCGCTCGCGCTCTTCAACATCACGTTAGGCCAATGCGGGCCAACGTTGACGCGCGTATTGATTACCTTCCACAATATCTGGAAGCTGAGTGGGATACAGTTGTAATACCCCGAAAATTAGTTTAATAGTTTAGATTATCGTATGACTCATTAAACTTAGAAATGACCATAATTTAGTTTGACCTTAGAGGTTTTAGAAATTCGATAAAATAATTGTCCGGCGAAGACAATGTATAAAAACGAGGTTTAGAGAAATATTAACGGAGTGGGGCAAATGGTCCAGTGGATACTCGAGTTCAAATCAGGTACTCCCTGGTCTTGGGTTCGAGGCCACAAGCTGGAATCGTGAAACATTCTATTTTATAGGTTAGTAAAAATAATAAAAATATTTTTGCTCCAGTTAGAAACGGTAAGAAACTCTAATTCCAACTAGCCGATTTTTCGGAAATGGAATTTTAGCAAAACGACCAAATTTTCCTTTTTCGAATCTCTTCTCCGAATCGAACTTTATATTTTAAGATTGCAATTCATACTTTTAGAGGTCATGCTCATATATCAATTTGGTGCTAATTGTTATTGGTTGATATATATATATATATATTACACTACATTACACTTAATTAGTAAAACCACACATTTTCACACATCACATGCATACATAATCACATTTCAACATTTCAATCAGATTTCCAACCACATTACTATTATTTTTACAAGTACATTTTAACCCTAGAATTAGTAGCCCAACTATTCCATTGTCAACTTGTCTACAAAAGTCTACAAAAAATAGTTATGAATTTATTTCCCATGTCTCCTCCCATGTCTATATAAATCACCCGTGAGTTCAATCTGATTTTTGCACCACTTCAATCTTCCCTTTACGTACTGATTTGAAGTCCTCTCAAAGTTGCAATGCAACTCCCCTAAAATCTCATACCAAACTACCTTCCTTCCAAGTACTTTAGTAGTCAATTCATTTGCTTCAAGAGGGTCACTTGAGTTAATCAAATACCTCCATCACCTACTGAAATTCTTGAGTAAGTACATGAGTACATTCCTATACTTCTTTATCTTTAAGATTACATCAAAGTGCATGGCTAAGAAGAAAAGAGAAATAATGAGCCTTAGTGTAAATTTAATATTTTCGTTTCTGTTAAAGTTTTAATTAGTCAAATATTTTTATATATTCAGATTCTACACAAAAAGTTATTCAACTTTTGCTTTTGAATCACTTAAAAATGTTAAGTAATGAGAAAGTTATGGCTAAAACAAGTTTTGCTAATCTTTTTCTTAATCATGTTCGAAACCTCTTTATGTGCTCTTAACTTGAAATATTCATATCTCACTCATTTGTTAACCAAATTTAGTGTTCTTTATATCAAAACAAAGTTTAGGAGTTCAACTATCAATCTGGAAAGTTTGAAAGGCATTAATTAATACTTACTAACTAATTAATTCGTGCAAATGAGCTTAATAGCGAGCGTAACCATTTCTGGACAGTTGCTAAACATTTTTGTTTCTGGACTTGAGAACTCCCTACCGAACTTTGTGATTATTACCATTGGATTCCTCTCGAAAAACACTTCGAGGTGGTATACTCACTTCTTTGATTTGGACATAATATGGATTAATTATAAAACGGATCAAATGGAGGATTTCAGACGGACTACCGCCGAATGATACTTTTGGTCCAAGGATTAATAATTTTATTTTCTGCATTTGTACTTTATTTTTATTTACTTACTTGCATTATTTACTTCTTAAGTTTGATTTGGGACTAATGGAGAATTTTGGACGGACTACCGCCGAATGAAACTTTTGAACCAATGATAACTAATTTTTATTTCAAATTTATCTACTTAATCGCTCTATCTATTTACTCTCAAATATAATTTGGAACAAATGGAGGATTTCGAGCGGACTACCGCCGAATGAAACGTTTGGATCAAAATTGTTAATTAATGAAATACGTTTAATTTTGATCTTTCTTCCTTTACAAATTCTATTATGTATATATTCATTACAAAATTATGATGTAAATATATACTCTATGATCTATATACATAGTCTTAATTAAAGACTTGTTGTGATGGTTGAAGTGTGAAGTCGGGTGTATAGTACGAATTAACTCGTGCTTAAGTGAATTGCTGGTAAATTGTTTTGTTATTGTGGGAGTTAGCCAAGGGCCCTAATCCCTTACAGATAGTGCACTATTATACTCTAAGGAATGAATTGTGTCAGACCGGGAGTATACATGCTTTGGCAGGTGGCCTTAGAATGTTGTGGCTTTATATGTGTATTGGTGTTGTGAGACTAAGCACATGATTTCTTTTGAGTAATTACCAGTTAATCTAAAAGAATTCACTTCAGAAGTATTGGCGTGGTTATGTGTAGATGTGAAGTTATACAAGTGTGTGTGTATATATATATTATGTACCTAATTGTATATACTACAAAGACGCAAGTATAAGTATGGAAGAATAACCGGTTTCAATATTTCACCTTTTTGAATTGGTTGTTAAGTTTGATGTTTCTTAGAAATAATTTAGTATATGCTTGTAAGCTGTACTTATTGGGTCAGTGTGACTCATGGTACTACATTTTTCTCCTTTTCAGGTGATGAGTAGAATGCTTGGGGAAAATGGGATACGTCGCCTACTAAATAAACGAATTATTTTCTACTTGTATTTTGAATTGAATAAATGTAATGACTATTATTTTCAAAAACTTCGGTATTGTAATATTAGCACTTTCTCTTTTCAATAAATGTACTATTTAGACACCTTGATTTTTGAAATTATTTGGGTTTCTTATTCACATCACAAATCCTTACACCATATTTCAGTATAATACTGGCTCCGGATTTGGGGGTGTGACAACAGTTCCCCACACGGGCGGAGATCGGGCACTTCTTCTGTTTGAAATATTCTCCTCGTATGAAGGACAATGGTACGATGACGATCAAGCTCCGAACGAAGTGGTGGCTAATGGAGCCCCCTTCATCCTCCACCGCCTGGCGCCTGTATCACTGCCTTGTCAGAGGCGAGTGGGAATTCGACAAGCCGGATGGTGCTCTATCGCGCGGACGCGATCAGATACACTGAGTCCCCGAGTCTTTTCAACCGCTAGGTGTGATAAGTGTCGACTAGCAGCATTTGCTGTATTTGAAGTTTGTATCCGTACTTGCTAATCCGTTTGTGCTTTTTGCAGACCAGAGTTCATATCCCCTCACCCGTTTGGAGGAGAAGCGGTTGGCGTGAATCAAGTTTGCTTTCGACCCCCACCCAGACGCGCAAAATTTCTGGACAGCCAATCACTGAGAGCTTGTTGAACATTGTGGTCTCTCACTGTATCCTTCCTGTTTATGGCTTTTGACTGCTCCGTTTGTGTAGTTTGTCGGGCTGACCATTGTGTACTTTTTGTTGCAGCTAAGATGAAAAAGTCCAGATCCTCTACCAAGCAAGATGCTACCCACCAGCGTATGCTGGTGCTCATGGAGAGGGCCCGGCAAGCCCGCATGGTTGTGGAGGATGCGAGCGACCAGCTCATGTAGGGTGACACTCCTCAGGGCGTCATGCATCCCCCCCAACTGTAACGAGTACCTAGACTTGGTACCGGAGGGAGATGAGAAGGTCCAAGCCGTGGGCGCGGCTGTCGGAGCCCCAACTGTCATCCCCGAGGGACGGGCTGAAGAAGTTACCCCCGAAGCTCAAAGGGGAGAGGGCGAGCAAGCTCGAAGGGAGCGCCTTCTGCAGGAGAAGGAGACGCGCAGCAGAGAGCGCGACGAGCGTCGCGTCGAACGCTTCGACAGGCGCGTTAGCCAGGGCAAGTCTCCGTCCACCCACACGGGCTCCTCGAGGAGTTCGTTCGAGATTTCCCCCATCTGTCAGCCTAGAGAGGCGGATGGTCACCGGTCCCAGACCTCGACTAGGAGGCTAGATAGCCAAGGCACCTCTAGCCGCCCGTTCAAGCTCTCTCGGGGTCCTTCCAACGAGGCCTCCCTTGCCGTGACTGTTGCGGTCGCGGGCGAAACAGCGCTCTCGTCAGAGTTCATTGCTCTTATCCAGAGCTCCATGGGTGCGGGTATTGAATCCCTTCAGAAATGGCCTCAGCTGGGCGCCGACCCAAACGAATCCCTCTGTGCAGCGTTTGACATCTGCACGCAGCTCCAACACCAGCTCTTCCTCATCAAGGGGCTGGAGGGGTCGATGCTGCAGACTACCATGCTATCAAAGGCGAAGGCCAAAAATCGGAAGCTTCAGGCTGACGTGGGCAAGCTGTAGCAGGCTCTGACCAAGTCCACCGACATAGCCAACCGGAAGATCGCACGAGTAAACGAGCTTGTGCTTGAGGCCGACGAGATGAATGACTCGGGAGAGGCGCGATCCAGAGTTGCTATCCTGGAGACCGATCTGGCTACCCTCAAATCGTCTAGTGGTACGTGCATAGCAGAGCTGGAGCGTGAGCTAGCAGAGGTCCGAGCTCATGCCGTGACGGAGGATGTTTGTCAAAGGATTGCGGAGGAGGCAGTGGCCGAGTACAAGGCCTCTTCCGAGTTTGAGAAGGTCATGGCTGATGCGGTTTAAGCTTTCAAGGATTCGGAGGAGTTCGAGGACTTGGTTGCGCTAAAGCCAACGTCCAGTGTGAGGACTTCTCCTCACTCGTGCTACCGTTCGTCAAGGTGGACGAGTTTGAGGCATGGCATGCCGCGGAGATTGAGAAGCTGAAGCGCTCGCTTGAGGAGCCGGATGTCGAGGCACCTACTGGGGGTGACGGGCCAGAGCCTGGGGGGGGGGGGGGGGCTGACGCTGCTGCTGGGGCCAGCTAGACTATCTTATACTTTTGTTTTTTGATTTCTTTTGCTTTTGCCTTGTACTTTCACGCCTGCATTCGTTTGATAAATTATACAACTTTTGGATAATATATCTAAGTGCCTTTTGCTTCGCTTACATTGCTTGTCTGATTGCGTTTGATGTATACTTATATTACTACTTACATAACAAAACGTACATATGCAAAAAGTTTACAATCACTAGATTAATGTGCGTTTAGATTACAAAATGTGCTTAAACGCAGGTAGATGAACACTTAGTGAAAATACTTCCTTAGATGTTGTGTGTTCCAGGGATTGCGTATCCTTCTTCTGAACATGTCTTTGATGTAAAACGTACCCGGACTTGCAACTGTGTCAATGACACATGGACCTTCCCATGACGGGGGTAATCCCTTGGGCTTTGTTTGAATTACTTTCATGACCCAGTCCCCCAGTTGGAGTGGGCGCTCCTTCACACGTTGGTTGAATAGTTGAGCGACTCACTGCTTGTTCGCGGTATTGTGAAGGTGTGCCGTGTCGTACCTTTCTTTGAGGAGGTCGTTGTCGAGTCTGAGTCCTTCGCCATTGGTGGTAGGGTCGTAGCTTTCGATTCTTGGGGTTCTGTACTTGAGCTCGAGTGGTAGTACGGCCTCTGTTCCGAATGTGAGGCTAAACGGGGTTTCTCCTGTTGCTGCCGTTGCCGTAGTTTGGATTGACCATAGTATTTCGGGGAGTAAGGTGGGCCATCGTCTGTACCAAACATCTCCTTTCTCGATGAGTTCAATCTTCTTCTTGATTCCTTCCTTGATGATTTTGTTTGCTGCTTCTACCTGTTCATTTGTTTCTGGGTGTGTTGGTGATGCGAATATCAAATTGGCAAAAGTTTGATGTGAACCAATCATGAGCAAGTTGATAGGCATTTCATAAGAAATAATATTGATAAGAAGATTATTCGGTTCCATTTTGTGACATCTGAGGAGCAGTCAACTGATGTTTTTACTAAAGGACTGTCTCATGAAGTAATTGGTAATGGGTGGAGAAGTTGGGCATGATTGATATCTACGCTCTAACTTGGGTAGGGTGGGGGGGGGGGGGTTGGCAAGTAATGAATTGTTGATATCTTAGAATTATTTTGTGAATATGATTGATTTATTATTTATTTTAGATATTATTTTCCTATTATGAACATGCCTTGTAAAGTTGTATATATATCCCAATTCGAGAATGAATGAAGCATTACATTCTACCATAAATACTTTTTTTTAATACTTTTCTACTGTCGTGATTTGTTTCCTTTGTGTGGTCTCATGATACATAGATTTTATTGGCTGAATTTGATCTTGGATTGAGGACTCGAGTGACTTGGTATTGGTGTTGCTATTTGGAATTGGATAGAGTGATTCGATATGGGATGACATGTTTCATTCCTTGTGTGTTTGGCACATGTTGATGACTTCTTTTTTTAAGAAGGCGATAATTTTCATTTCAATAGGTAATAGTAATACAGAGTTTCACGGGATTATTTGGCCTGATAAAGTGAAACCTTAAAGCATTAGTACCATATACTCATATCTCGGTTCACAAACCTAGATAGACAAACCACAAAAGCGTAAAGACGACAAAAAATTTAGGGGCACCATTCCTTAGTGTATCTAGACACCTTCTTTACTGGGCGACATTACGCCACAGTTCTTCAACATCTGTTCCCGCGGGGAGCAAGACTGGCTTCTTCTCAGGCGATATCTCCGGCCCATTAATTGGCACCAACTTGCTTCTGCTCATTTTCTCCTCAGCTTTTCTCTCTGATCCTCCTTTGCATGTGGGTGCTCAAGGTCACTCCCCCACAGAATCAACACTTCCTTCTGCCATATGCTCCCATGGTTCAGAAATCATATGGTTAGCTTTATCAATCTTTGTTGCTCAATTATTGAACCAGATGGTCCTACGAGTAAGCCTAAAGCTCATGCAGGAAGTTCTGGTACCGACATGGGTAGCTCAGGAACCCTAACGAGTATGATAGTAACACCGCCTTGTGACTCGCTGACACTGGGAACCGTCATCGTATGAGAAACTATAGCATTAGATGAGACCAACTTTGGCTCTACACTCTTCACTTTCAAACCAAATGGTCCTGAGACTTGAATGTAACTCTGATCATCCATCTGCAAAAGAAAACAATGGTTAGCGGGAGTTCCCCTAAACAAGGGGTTCTCCATGACAAAGTTTAATGGTTCCATATTGACATCTGAAACCCCTTCCACCCTGATCTCCTCTCTCGCCTGTACAAAGTTCACGATTGACTGAGAGGGCTTTACAATTGGATCCTTTCTCAGCACACTCATCGGTGGTGCACTACCTAATTGATGCACAACATTAATCAACCTCAACATTGAAACTGCTCCAGTCGTTCTTCCAGCAATGTGACCTGAACCTTGTGGTACTTTCATTCCCTGACCTAGGATACCTTGTTCCCATTTTGTGGAAGAGGCAAGTACTGAACTTTCTCCTCTAGCACCACTACAAAACCTACCCATGGCCGGATTAGGCCTTGGCAGTACAACTTCTTACATAGCTATACAACCATCTTTCCCATGCACAAAAGATCCGCAATTCGGGCAAAAACCACAAATCTTCCCATATATAAGTAACAATCCGCAACATAAAAATCATTGAATCCAAATGTCTTCCTAACCACCAAAGGACAATGAAAATCCAAATTCACACGAATCCGTATTTTCGATTTCAAGTCATGAAGTTGTTGATCGTATTCAAGGTACTCACTAATATTGTTGCCAATACGCTGACACCACTTCACTTGGAGTGCACCAGCCATCAGTTTGCCAGCTGAAGGTGTTACTGTCACCCAAGCTCGACCACATGCCTTCAATACCGCCATAGGGCCAGACATCTTATCAAAGACTTTAACTACCACCGTCATGTTTTGAAAATACCATGGACTACTCAAGATAGCCCGTTTTTGGGTCCAACGTTGATTGAAATTTGACCAAAAACCAGTCATCTGCCAATTGGGTGAACCCGATTTTTCCAGAGCCTCTTACATCACGCTATAAGTTTGCCATACATATTTTGAAGGATTGCATCTTCACCGATACAAGTGGTGTGATAGAGAACACCCTTGCCAGGGCGTAGACCCATTGCTCCTCATCTTCATCATCTGAATAAACCATGTCGACCTCCTCAAAAGTTATCGCGAGATGGTGCGGCTCCATCTCCTCGCTGCCATGAGGAGGGTCAGAGACTTCGTTCTCCGAAGTCGACATGTAATCACAATAGGGAAAGGATTAAGAATATGGAATTGGTTTTGGAATCGGGGAATTAGAGAGGGAGATCCGGGAGGAGAGATACGGCGCCGTAGTAGGATTTGAGAGAGATGAGGGAAAAACTCGATTTGCTATTCACCGAAAAATACGGTGCAACAATACTCAAACCATAATGTTGCACAAATTACATGTACGTTGATGCTTTGATGCTTTGTAGCTAAAGGAATTTGGAATTTGGTTATTCCTCTCTCTGACAAGTATCCTATGAAATACAAGATTTCAATGTCGATCGTGTTAATGGACCGATTCTGACTTTAAAGAAGTCCAAGTTATTATTCAAAAAAAAAGTCCAATTTTTTTTTAGGGAACCATATTTTTAATATTTATTTTCTCATAAACCTGTGTTTTTACGTAGGTTTATTATGATTCTCAATGTTTGTATTTTTTTAATTGAGAGGTGATATTCACACTCCCTATCCTCTCAAAACAACTCATCGTCCTGGGCTATTTTATTTTTTCGATCATTAGTCCTGGGCTAGTTGGTTAGTTCGGGCCTCCAATTATAACGTACAACAAGTCAACAACAGTCGACAACCATTACTCATTACTTGTCTGAAAGGGAAAAGTCTACTTAACAGGAAATGAAAGGAAATTGTCTCGTACAGTACCCTGATTCCATCGATTAGGTGCCCGTCATCAGCAAGGTCCTCACAAACTTCCTCAAGAGCAAAATTCGAGATCAATTTAAGAGAAACCTTGATCTACGGCAGTTGTAGTCCATTGGAGCTAGATAGCCAAAATCTCAGCATATGTCTGGGAGATCAAGCAGATACCGTGAAGAGGAATGGTTCTAGCCACCGCAATGTCCCTTTTGTCATTACGCATGACAAGTTCGGCACCACCTTCTCTCTTGTCGAACACAAAAACACAATCCGTGTTCATTTTGTGACGTCTTTGCCGTGTGGGGCGGACAGGATTAGAAACTCAAGGAACTAATTTTAGCTTACTTTTTATTCATTTAAGGTTGGTAATGCTTTGATATTTTATACTATATTTTATTAATAGGTTGTTGCCAGCCCGGTTGGGGTGGTGTTACCACCAGTGTTTCAGCGAGTAATAATACATGAACGCAGACAATAGATGAGATTAAAGAGGGCGGCAGAGATATGTGGATATATGGAAAACAATGATCTATTTATAGTACGAATGCAAGTGATCGAAACTGCATTGAAGAGATGTGACAATCAAAACAATAGACCAATGCTTTCTTTATAGGCCAATTGATATTTTTTTTACCCGGGTAAGATTCCTAGTTGATATGGCATGTTGAATACGACTACTGTCAGATTATTGGAGAAATAGATTTTTTGCCACTTTATTGAAGAAATTGATTTCTTGCCACTGACCAGTTGATATTGAAGAAATCTAAAACTGGATTGCATGTGACTTGATCATATAACAATTTTGGTTTGCATATATCAAAATTGACGAAAAGAATATCAGCTCATATCTTCGCATTTGTTTATATCTAAGGTGGCCAAAACTGTCAATACATATATTAATGCTGGTGAAAAGATTGAAGTAGAGTATTTGTACATCTTCGCGTTTTGATACTTATCTATCTAGTTTTGATATCTTCGTGTTGTACATCACCTGTATTATTCGTGTTTGCCAAAAGATTATTAGCTGACATTCACTGGCCAGTTGAAGAAATTTAAACCTGTATTGATCACAAAATAGTCATACGTTATATTGTTTCAAATTGTTGAGCATATTGAATCAAGTACCATACAACCAAATTACTTCACTGCATATGCATTCAATTTGAGATCAAGTTAAATCAACATAGTAAAGAACTTAGTGCGTATTTCGAATTGTTCTTTGTATTGTGACAATGACAATGACTAATATTACTTTTTTTCCAATTGTTATTTGAATTGTAAACTTGAAATAATAAACATTTGAGTTGGATGCATGTCATTTATTTAAACTATGACATAAAATTCAGTTTAGTCTGAATTGTGATACCAAACATGTTTAGCATATGATGTTGGCGAGATAATCACCAATTACATTCACTTGTTTGAATTCCAAATCGACAATTTATATTGTATAAAAGAACTACACTGAAATAACATTACAATTACATATCAATAAGCTGTTTAATTTGTAATACAAACCAACAAAAAATTAAAAATCACTTTAATATTACATTTTATTTTGAAATTGTATGCAGCTAGTGCATATTACGTACAAACTTGTGAAGCTCAAGGATGGTGATTGTGCGCTCCCTGTTGTCCAAAGTGTAAGCTTTTGGGTTCACTCCTTCAACAATCTACAAGTGATATCACACAAATAAAATCAAAATCGAAACAAAGACATTTGCAAAGAGGAGGGATTGAAGAGTAGCATTTGTCAATCTCAGAAGTTATACTTGGATGACATCTAAAAAACACATTAAGATCAATGAATGACACAAACCTATGAGCCCTTCACCTCAATCACATCCCAAACCCAAGCCTATTCAAACGATCAAAAGATGCAAGTAAAATAAATCACTATGCCATTACTTACTGATCTTTCATCATTTAATTTAATCTGACAAATTAGTTTGAGATTTGACCACCAACAAATACAGATTAATGACAACACAAAGAAATATCAGCTACACTATATTAATTTAAATATATTTCAGTTTGTTACCCCATGTTCTGGATGTATTGCTTATCCATATTTTGTAATGTCGGTATATATGTATTAGTAATCTGACAGTCTGATTGTAACAAACAAAATGCTATACTAATTAGGACATTTATCTACATGAACTTGCACATCATCCAAAACCAGGCCACGACTGAAAGAAGACGAAGTAATAATCACAAGTAGTTTTTTATATATATTTAAACTGGACCATTCGTCAAAGTAGTTCAATAAAAGTATCGCAATTTTTTAGTGTAAAATTACCCGAGTATGTACAGTACTACTATGTATAACTACATGAAAAGGCTGAATATAATGTCAACTTCCTCTACTGAATCTCTTCACGTGGCATAGCCTAATTGACTGAGCAACCAACTGTGCCAATAACAGACAACTCCCACAAATCCCCAGATTGGTAAAACAATAAAATTCGAAGTTAGCAAATCATTTTAGACTCTTAAATTCTCACTAAAGGACTGACTTCAATTTCTAGCTCTTCGAAACTCAATTCAAACTACAATTTAAATCTAACAATCCAAAGAACCTATTACCGAGCAATTCCATACAAATCAAATTAATGTGATCTGTGGAGCTGAAAAATTACCTCTTTAACACCGTAGTTTCAAACTTTGCTATTTCCATGCTTATAGCCACCAAGTAATCTCTGAAAATAAACACCATTACTAAATGAAGACGGCATAAATATATATAAAAGCTTGAAACCAACTCAGCCCAATAATATACCAAAGATTGTACATGTTCTTTCATTAGTATGCAAATTTAGCCCCATCTGGAAGCCCGTTTTGCATAAACAGTAACCTGTGAAGATCATCACCCCTACCAAAAGCACTAATTCTCCAATAAAAACACAATGATAATTAAACAACTTTAAAATGAAAATTAGGAAAGTGAGCTTCTATTGTTGCCACATTCAACATTTTTTTTATTGAATTGTAACACATCAAGGAGTATATGATCTTCGTTTGAACAATACATACAAATTTGATTTAGTTTAGTGAAAATTTGATATTATCTGAGTACAAACCTGTATAGTTGAAATTGTCTGATAATTCCGTTTAGTATGCCAGTACATAAAATAATGCAATGTAAGGATACAGTGGAAGGATGAGCGTTAAGTTCATACCTCGGATGTTGAGGAAGTTGGCTCTCTTTGGAAGAGGAGGCAATGTAGGAAGCTTTACATAATGTTGTTTTATCAACTTCAAATCCATCTTATCTGTAAAGAGATTCTGTATGTTTAACATAATTTTTTTTATAAATTATTGTCTAAAATTTCAAGCAAGTTGAATAAACATCAAAAGTATGAAGATAGTATATCACCTTTCCAAATCCTAACAAACCCTTCATTTACAGCAAAACCAACAACTGTCTATGTCACTTCATTTAGCTCCAAGATTTGTATCATATTATAAACTACCCTCCAAGTATATGTGATTTTTTGGGTACTGTGTTACCAAGCATTGCTCCTATATCATATATAGAACAATTAGCCATAACTCGTACTACAATTGAGCTAGAAACCAGGATGATATGTGGGTAAGCTTACATTGGTGAAATTGCATCATGAACAACCTCACAAATACCACCACCATCACTTATAATTTCATCTAGCAATACTTGCCAAGCATACAATTTTTATCAGGCTTCACATGTAAGAAGAGTTCAATGCATTAGCATAAAACTAAAGAAAAAATTCTTATGTTTTATTTTTTTCCCCCCTTATAATTCATTTTTCATGTCTTTCGAGTAAAACTCACCATAATTGTGTTGGAGAATTACTCATGAAGAAGAGCTCTTGTTTCTTTGGCTTGAGACGTGATTCTAACCATTCTTCTCAAGTCTATAATGCCAACTTATAGACATTAGTCACATTATATTCTTGGGCATCATATGGTGATCCATATCTGAGGGAAAACACATAACACAGCAAATTAAGACATAGCTCTAAAAGACATCAAATACTACAATAATGAAAATAAAAACCTGTTAGGTCCTAGTTCCTACAATAATAACATAAAAAAAATTGGTTACGGATTAAATTGAATTTCAAAATTTTAGATGTTGCTCTATATCAATTGCAACAACTAAGAAAGTAACCCATGCATTGCCAATAGAAACAATTCCAAATCAACAACAAAAAATTCCATGAAGACAAAAGAATATGAGAATCAGAAAATAATGAGTTGAATATAAAAAAAAAAGCAAGTAAATTGTGCAGAATGATCATGTTCCTTGTTCAACTCATCCAACTTGCAGTGGGAGCTGCACATTTGGTTAAATTTGAAGAGATAAATAGCAAAACAATCCTAGAGCATACATTGATTTACTAAATAAACGATAGAATATAAAATAACTTACATAAGAATATCTCAGGTGCTCAGGGCAGAAATCAAGTTAACTCCATTGAGCTATTCTGCATATTCATTCTTTCTTGAAAGTTCGAACCAATTCCATATATATGGGCTCCGACAAACAGTGAGCACATCCTAGAAACAATTAATTGCCATTTCTATGTTTCTTAGGTAAATAAATTGTTTGTACTGTGCACAAAGTGGTGTAATTGAGAGCTCATTTAGTATACTAACTATTAGATAGTGATCAAAGTAAAGCATACAATTGTCATAGATTTACATACTAACTTCTTGATTCCAGATACTTTCAGAACCATAATGGCAATGGTGGCTCATTTTGACATGGAGCTACACCAAATGGATGTAAAAACAACATTCTTGAATGGGGAGTTAGATGAAGAGATCTTCATGAAGTAGCCAGAAGGATTTGTGACACCTGGAAGTGAGCATATTGTCTGTAAACTAAACAAGTCAATATATGGGATGAAACAGGCTTCAAGACAAAGGTATTTGAAGTTTGATTCAGTGATCAGTGACTTTGGTTTCAAGGAAAACATTGTAGATAAATGTGTCTACATGAAGTCAGAAGGAGGAGATTTTATTTTTCTAATCCTATATGTTGATAATATTCTGTTAGCTAGTACCAGTATGAAGATGTTAAATAAGACTAAGGCCTTCTTGTCAAAACATTTTGACATGAAAGATTTAGGGGAAGCTGAGTATGTTTTGGGGATAGAGATCAAGAGAGACAGGTCAATGTATCTACTTGGTTTATCACAGCATAACTACATCAACAAAGTTTTGAAGAGATTTGATATGCAGAATTGTGCACCTAGAGCAGTCCCTATGTCAAAAGGAGATAAGCTCAACAAAGATCAATGCCCAACTACAGATATACAGAAGGAACAAATGAGAAATAAACTTTATGCACAGCTCATTGGGAGCCTTATGTATGCACAGGTATGTACAAGACCAGATTTATCTTATGCAGTGAGAATTTTGTCAAGATTTCAATCCAATCCAGGCATTCAACACTGGACATCAGGTAAAAAGGTTCTCAGGTATCTCCAAGGCACAAAAGATCACTCTTTGGTTTACAGAAGAGAAAAGGAACTTGAAATGGTTGATTACACTGACTCAAATTTTGCTTCAGGCTATCCACACAGCAGCAAATCAACCACTGGATATGTTTTTATGATGGCAGGAGGTGTTATAGCATGGAAAACAATGAAACAAAAACCCACAGCTACTTCCAAAAACTGTTTTCTGTGAGACAAAAAACATAAAATAGATGACAATCAGCAGGAATCCCTCTTCTTCTTTTAGGAATCACATGTTCGAGTCAAAACAATAGCACAACACATAGAGGTTATATAAACAGTACAACAAAAAGATACATACTGCAAAGCACGTTCCCTCCATTAAAGCAACAGGGGTAAGGTTAGCGCAGTTCGTAATATCACCAACAGCATATGGGCTAGGAATGTTTGTTCGTGAATACTCATCTACCTAGAAAGAGCCAAAGACGTATATTGTTTATTGTATCACTCAGACAAAGAACAACGGATAAAAAAATCGAAAGACAAATATAGCATTACTATGAACAACTGTGACTCCCTATCCAATCATGAATAGTTTTAATCCATCTTCATTACTCCTCTACACAGCACAAGGAGTTGAGGACCAAGTACAAGATTCTAAAATTTCACAAGCATAGTTTGAAATATCAACATAACGTGACATCCAAACCCTAACTCTTTGTATATAATAGGTCTTTGAAATATGTTTAGAAATAGTTTTAACCCATCTTCATTACTCCTCTACATAGCATATGAATTGGAGTTTGGAAATGACAATTATCAAACAGTCAATAGCTCATTCCCATTATAGAATGACTCCAGCTAAGTAAAATGATCTGGAACTTGCTGATGCAAGATCATGACTGCCCCTGGCTATCGATCAAAACAAAAACAAAAACATAAACAAAATAAGCAAGCGGTTGTAGACGTGATGCATGCAATTACCAAGAACCTTTGATCGCCACAACGGTTGTACAACAGGTAAGAAGATACCCAAATAAAACCTTATTAAAGATTTAGGGCCTTAATCATAACAAGGATACCAGAATATGTAAGTTGACACCTGGTTGAGTGAATTTAACTATTAAGAATTTCGACATTTAAAGCAGTAGAGAAGTAATGGCAGGATTCAATCTTTATTCCTTTATAGGAAACAAGATTGTATAAAAAAAATGGAGAAATTATCCACTAAAAATGAGCTTGTAATACACCAACATCAACAAGAAACCTGAAAAAGAGAACAACAAAACACTTAAAAGTATCACACCAATCTAAGTCTTATGAAGGTTTTCGATCTGATGTTGACACTAAAAGCTCTTAGAGAATTTTAGAAAGAACACTGGTACATTTTCATTTCTTCTTCTACACGAAAGTATATAGCAATAGACCTATATATATATATATATTACAGACCGGATGACTGGATGAACATCACGTGTATGGCTGCTATTCAGCATGCTAAAACAGAATCAAGTAATAACAATCATGCTTAACAGACATGTTATGCTAATACTCCCCCTCAGCTTGAAGGAGGTATCTGGAGCATCAAGCTAGTACTAAAGAAGGTATGCTGTGGAGAACACAGCCCTTTGGTAAAGATATCAGCAAGTTGATCTTGAGAAGAGACAAATTGCAGTTTGATAGACTCATCATTAACCTTGTCACGAGTAAAGTGAACATCAACTTCTACATGTTTCATCTTGGAATGATGCACAGGATTAGAAGCTAAAGCAAGTGCAGAAACATTATCACAGTGAAGTAATGGAGTAGTACTCAGAGGGATCTGCAATTCTTGTAGCAGATGTTTGAGCCACTGAAGCTCACACGTAGTGTCTGCCATGCTTCTATATTCTGCTTCAGTGGATGAACGTGAGACAACATGTTGTTTTCTACTACACCAGGAAATAGGCATGTCATTTAACAAAACCACAAAACATGTAGTAGATCTTCTGTCATTAGGATTTCCAATCTAGTTTGCATCACAAAAGGCCTGTAAATTTGCCTTACAATGTGCCTGAAAAGTAAGTATAGAATGTGAAGGATGATTCTGTCTTTGATACAGAATACCTACATCAGAGGTGCCTTTAATGTATCTAGCTTATAATTCTTTTCACAGCATTGAGATGCTCAAGAGTAGGAGAATGCAAGAATTGACAAACATTGTTTTCTGCAAAAGTAATGTCAGGTCTGGTAAATGTGAGATATTGAAGGCAACCAACTAAAGTTTTGAAAAAGGAGACTTCATTGTCTTTCAAAGGAGAACCAGAATCTTTGAGAAGCTTGAAACCAAATTGACAGGGAGTAAGATGAGTATTACAAGCATCCAAACCAGCTTTGTGAATGAGGTCCCGAGCATATTTGTGTTGAGAAACAAATATGCCATTCTTGCAATGCTGAATCTCAAGGCCAAGAAAATAATGCAATAATCCCATGTCTGTCATTTCAAACTCAGTCTGTAAAGAATGTTTAACCTGTAGAATAGCTTCCTCATTATCTCCAGTGAGAATAATGTCATCAACATAGAGTAACAAATAAATTCTGCAACTGGTTGTAATCTTGACAAACAGTGAAGGATCAGCATGTGATGATTTGAATCCAATTGTATGTAGAAACTGAGTAAATCTCTCATTCCAGGCTCTAGGTGCTTGCTTCAGACCATAGATAGATTTCTGAAGTTTGCAAATATGAAAGGGAAGTTGAGGATCTTCAAAACCACTTGGTTGTGCCATATAGACTTCTTCAGACAGATTACCATTTAGAAAAGCATTCTTACCATCAAGTTGATGAAGAGACCAACCAATTGATGCAACAAGAGCTAGAACAAGTCTCACAGTGGTGTGCCTAACCACTGGAGAGAAAGTCTCTTCATAGTCCACACCATATTCCTGACTAAACCCTCGAGCCACAAGTCTTGCCTTGTGCCTAGCTATACTTCCATCTGCAAGTCTCTTTATCTTAAAGATCCATTTGCAAGAAACTAAATTCTTATCAGGGGGTAATGGAACCAGTGTCCAAGTATTTTGTTTAGTCAATTCATCAAACTCTTCTTGCATAGCCTGTTTCCAAACTGGAAGCTTTAAAGCTGCTTTGTAACCAATAGGTTCTATATTAGAAGTATCAGAACCATTAGTTAAGGAAGAGAGAAAACATTTCTTTTTGACAATGCCTTGTTTACTTCTGGTAAGCATGCCATGATTATTAATTGTGGTAGGATTAGATAAACCTTCTATTGGATGAAGAATATTAGAAGAAGACATGGCATTAGGTAACCTGTGTTGTGCTCAACAATAAGAGAAATACCATGTCTAGGAGAGGATTGAACATTTACCATTCCAACAGATTCTTCAAACATAACATGTGTATGAGAATCAGGACTAAAAGGCATACTAGTGTTTGGTGTATCAACAATAGATGCATCATGATTAGTAGGAGAAGCAGATGAAGTATTTGAAGTATTACCAGTGCTATCAGAACTAGCCTGAGTATTATAGTTATGATCATCAGAGAACTGACCTGATTGTGCAGAGGTGTGAACATGTGTATTGGGGACAGATGCATGGAAAATTGATGGAACTGAAGGCCACTGAGTGATCACCATACCACTTGATGTCTCAGTTGTTCCTGAAGACTCAAATGCACTAGGAACTGAATTGACAGAAGTCTTGAGTCTTGCATATGGGAACACATCTTCAGTAAATATTACATGTCTGGATATAATGAACTTCTTTGTAAGTATATTGTAGCACAGAAAGCCCTTTTAACCACAGGGAAAACCTAAAAATATACATTGAGTACTTTTAGGTTGGAGTTTATTGGAATTGTAAGGAGTCATGAGTGGATAATAGGCACAACCAAAGACTTTAAGATTAGTCACAGTAGGTATGGTATGATAAAGCTTCTCAAAAGGAGATTGTTTTTGAAGAGAAGCACTAGGCATTTTGTTAATAAGGTACGTGGCATGTGCACAGGCATGATACCAGAAACTAGGAGGAAGAGAGGATTGTTGTAATAAGGTAACTGCTGTCTCTCTAACATGTCTGTTTTTCCTTTCTGATATACCATTTTATTCTGGTGTGTAAGGACATGACGTACACTTGATGATGAATACCCTAGTTGTTTAGAAAATCTTTAAACAGATTACTCATGTATTCCCCTCCTTCATCACTTCTAAAAGTCTTAATATCAGTACTGAACTGAGTTTTGACAAAGGCATGAAAACTTTTGAAGTATGGAAAAACCTCAGATTTGTGTTTCATAGGAAACAACCATGTATATCTGCTAAAGTCATCAACAAACAACACATAGTATCTAAAACCAGCTAGAGATATGTGAGGTGATGGCCCCCAAACATCTGAGTGTATGAGCTCAAAAGGTTTCACACTTTTGGTTTCAGACACAGGAAACACAAGTTTACTGGTTTTTCCTAACAAACAAGCTTCACATACAGAAGCAGTAGAAACAGTAGAGTTAATGTTTACTGCACATTTATTTAGCATTGATTGAATCACTTCATAGGTTGGATGACCACACCGTTGATGCCATACACTGTTCTTTATGACTTGTCCTAGATGAGCAGCCTGAACCTTTCTCTTGGACTCACCAATCTGTAGTGGAACATCAACTGGTATGGGATACAAACCATGATCACTCAGGCCTTTGAATAGAATTTTTCCTTGCACCTTGTCCTGTATTATACACATGAATTCATCAAACCACATAGCACAGTTATTTTCCTTGCATAATTGATGCACAGATAATAGATGAGAAGCAATGTCAGGTAAGAGGAGCACACTATTGAGTTTGAGATTGCCTAATGAGGCAGTACCAGAACGAGTCACAGACAAATGAGAACCGTTTCCAATCTGAACAGTGTCAGGAGCAGTATAGGTAGTCATATTATGCATCATCTGAGCATCATTTGTCATATGATTGGTTGCGCCAGAGTCAGCTAGCCAGAAAGGAGATGATGAGACTTGTTGAGCACCAGCTAGCAGTGCAGCATACTGATGAGCTTGATTCTGAGGTTGATGTGGATATGCTGCAGCAAGCAAAGCTACTGCATTGGCAACTTGAGGACCAATCTGGTTGTTAATCATAGCGCTAGATGCCCCATTCTGACCATATGCACCATTCTGTCCATTCTGAGTATTTCTTCTTGGTGAAAATCCTATTAAATGAAAACATTTAGCTGCAATATGTCCTTATCTTCCACAATATTGACACACAACAGTGCTTGATCCAGCTCCTCCATCATTCTGAACATTGTAGTTCATAAGAGTTCTGCATGTTTTTGCTGTATGACCAAACTTCCCACACAATTGACAGGTATCCTCGCCTCCTGAACTAAAATTATTATTATTAGACCTGTTTCCTCCATAACCAGAATTACTCTTGTAAGTTGAACCATTCTGCCCTGCATTGGCCAAGAAGGCAACAAGCTGTGATGCAAGTTGAGCTGCAGTGATGTCAACAGTAGAAGCTGGTGTGTGAATATTGGAATTAGAGACTGTTGGAAATTGAGCTGGAGTTTGGTATCCTGATTGTATAATAGAGTTGTATAAAGAAGTTTGGTATGATTGTGTGTCAAAACCAGGTGAAATAGATGGAGTAGGTGATGCTAATTCAGTAGTGGTGACCTTTTGAACCTGAGATTGCAGAGGTGTAGCTTGAGCTACAAGAGCATTGAAAGGTAATGTAGGTGCTGTGACATACTCGGATGCAATATCAACTTCAGCTGCCTTAAGCAAAGTTTTTAACTCTCCTAGAAACATGTGGTAAATTGAGCTCTAATGACAGTCTTAATATCAGCATACTCAGAAGGTAAACCTCTAAGAACAGTGACCACAACATCCTCATCATCCAAATGAGCTCCAACAGTGTGTAAAGCATCCCTAGGAGCCTTAATCTTGTCTAGATACACCTCAATACTATCTGTTCCTTTGGTTATATTCTGAAGATTAGTTTTCAGCTGCAAGATATTCTGTCTATTAGCAGCAGCAAACTTCTCTTTGAGGTTAAACCACAGTTCTCTAGAGGACTGACTACCTACAGCACATGATAGAGCTGGAGTTCCTATAGTTTGACCTATCATATGCATAATGCTCTTATCTTGAGCTCTCCACGCGACAAAGGCACTTGAAAGAATACGAGTACCAGTCTCAGACACTTCAAACTGTGATGGACAGGGTATTGTACCATCAACAAATCCCATCAATTTCTGAGCCTCAAGAAAGGACTCAAGTCTAAACGCCCAAGCAGGATAGTTTGACTCATCCAACAACACATTAGGTAGAAACATTGCAGTGGGAGTAACACTTATTGTTGACATGATTATCAGCAACACAAACTTAGATCTACAAAAATTTCTTTCTCCAATTCAGACAATACACACACCAATGGATATAGAATCACAAGCCAAAGCTTCGAAGCAACTACTCAACCTTATCAGAGAAACTAAAATATCAACCCACACTTCAACTAGGAGATAGAGATAGAAAACTTAGCTGAAAAATGGAGCAAACCACCACAATACAAACCCCTGACCACCGCTAACACAACTTGCCGGAGAAGACGACCGGAGACCGGAGATTCAGACCGACCGTGGCTCTGGATACCATGAAAGCTTTTAGAGAATTTTAGAAAGAACACTGGTACAGTTTCATTTCTTCTTCTACACGAAAGTATACAGCAATAGACCTATATATATATTACAGACTGGATGACTGGATGAACATACACGTGTATGGCTGCTATTCAGCATGCTAAAATAGAATCAAGTAATAACAATCATGCTTAACAGACATGTTATGCTAATAGACACTTACTAACTAACTACATCAAACCAATCCAGTTCTTTCAAGTCTAATAGAAGTTTCAGCAGTATTAAATTGCGTGTCATTGATACAAAGTATCTCATGGAGTGAAGGACATATATCAAAATAAAAAGTACCGGCATCAACATTATCCATGAGAAACTTCACAGGGCTACCAATCGTTCCATGAAATAGCTTTCTGAGATTCGAAAGAGCCAAAAACATATTTTCAGGTTTTTTTGTCCACTGCCAATCCTTGACTGAGCTCGATTCATTTAGTGAACAGGACGAACAAGGTTCTAGTTGTATCTATCAAATCGAGCAATTAATTCTTGGAGCTGAAGATAAGGTTCGTTGTTTGAAAAGCAAAGTTCAATTACGCTCAAGGAGTAAGGAAATTCATCAAAAAAATGATAACAGAAAACATGAGTTGATCCAAAATTGACGACATAGAATAGACAATAGACACCGTAGAGCTCAAATCTGCAATAATTGGGAGGCTCTAGAACCTTTTTTTCTAAGTGTTCGAAGAATGAGATCGATGTGAGTTAATTGGGAGAGAGATAAAACGATTGCAATAATTACTGCCTAAATATTAGCTAGGATTTTTACAGTAAAGTCCTAAAAATATATTTAGTACCCTATGGGACTTTGTCATTGGAATTACCCTAAAGTGAGAGTGAAGATTATAAAGAGAGGAGGGTGAAAATCACGGTTCTAATTTATTAGACTCTCACGTGGGTCACGTCCGTAGGATTGATTGATACCAATACATGGGAGGATTCAGATATTATCTAAAACTGGTTTTGACATGTGTTAACCCGATCAAGGAATACAAATGAGATTGATTTAACTGAACGCGATGAGATGATCGAGTAGATAGATCGATGAAGAAGATCTAGAGACCTTTGGAGCTAGGAACATGGATCCACTGCAACTGGAGTTCCACTTCCCCGCACTCGACATTTCTGAGTCTGAGAACCATGTTTTGCACGAGTGTACCATTGGACCAAACAATGCAGCTCTCCTCTGCTAGACAGTTCTGCTTGTTCACCTGTACTCTAGAAACTACGGCTCCATCTTCAAGGCCTTGGGATCCCATTTTCAAGGCTTTGATGAACGCACCAATCTCAAACTGTGCATCCCCCATTTTGTCGTCGAAGCTAAATGTATCCTTATCGTACACAGCAAGCGAGATCGGAAGATTTGGATCTGCAATTGAAAGAGTCAACTGTTCGTTCCATTCAGGGTTCAGACTCCTCTTCACCACACGAGTCTTCACCTTCTGCAAATCAAAAGAAATATATATCTACATTAGCTATCATATTACATTTACTTACGTACCCAGAACTTAATGCATGAAGCGAACTTAATGAAGCACGTATATATATGAAAACGAACATGCACGTACATACCCAGTAATTAGAAAGAAAATTAAGGAAATGGATTACCTGCTTGCCCATTTTGAGAATGAGGTATGGATCACTGCTTCGCACGTCTCTCACAGCAAGGTTCACTCCTCTTTGGACGTGAATCCTCAACAGACCCATCAAGTTCTCCATCACTGGCTTGCTACGTACCAGCAGATCGAGTTCTAATTAGTAGAAGATCGAAAGAGCAAGGTAGCTAGCTAGAGTGAAATGATCGACTAATGATTGGTAGTATGGATGATCCTGATCGATCTTTTTAAATAGATCGAACTATTCACTCTGGGTGTGAACTCCGAAGTGGTTGAGAGTATATGGAGGTAGCTAGCTAGCAATTTGGTTGTAACCTGCAACTATGGCTGGCGTTTTATAATGTGTGAAAGGAGTGCGGTAGCTAGAAGAAGAAGAAGCCAATAATTTAACTACATTATATGCTTTGTGGACTTCGTTAACGTTTTCATTCTTTTCAAGGTGCCAATCAAAATCAATTACTCAAATGGATCACGCGGTCTCCATTTTCTTCTAGACTCTCGCACTCAATTCTTGTGTTTCCTTTTATAATGTAGATGCCTTTTCCTACGCTTTAATCTATGGTCGTCTACAAAGTCTGACTTACATACAGAGAGGATTGACCAACTAAGGCCGCGTTAGTTTCACTGTATATGTATACAGTATATGATATTTCCTACCATTACGTACATTACAGTTAGTCTTTGGCCAGGCCCAAGCGAAGCTCGCCGGCCAGCATCATTTTCCTGACTCCATCCGATGACGTAGTGTACGTGTTACAGTTAATTAGGAGCTAGCTGGATTGCGAACTACTTAATTCGGTGTTTAATCTGTTATCATCGTCCCTCCTCTGTACAGTCAGTTATGAACTAGTTAGGTGTGTTTTAATCCAACGATAATTAGACGTGCATACTAAATTACCGTTAATTAGTGTTAATTGGGATATTGACTATATATAAAAGATGTGCATGCGCCAGATAGCTTGGTAGCTAGTGTGTGTGTTTATAATTACTAAGCTCAATTAGTCGACAGTTGCGTCGATCTTAATATGCTTGACTAGATCTCATATATTCTTATTGATATATTCATCGAACGGTTTAGGGTGGTGGTCAACTGAGAGGGTGTATTCAAATCAGGATTTTAAAGAATTTTTTAGAATATGTGCATTGTTGTCGATTGTTTTAAATCCAATGATTCTTTTAAATCTGTATGGATTAGAAATGATTTGTTTGAATTGTTTTATCAAGATTTACTAGAATTTGTAATGATTCTTCAAAATAAAAATATATCAACCAAAATCAAAAATACAAAGACGAAACTCATTAATACTTCAAAAGATTTTTAACGATCTTGATTTTCAATTAATCTCATGATAACATCATATTTTCAATTCACGCCTTCATTCTCTCAATTTTCATTGTCATGATTCTCATCAATATGCTATTGATTTTCATCGTCTCCATCATCACCTTCAAGATGTGGTCTATTATGCCACATAGCATTGACAATGTCAAACCTTCATGTATTAGCTTCATTTCTTTGTTCTAGTTGACTTTCAGAAAATAGTTCAAGATTTTTTCTTCCATGTCTAGATGTGATCACTACTAGAAAAAGTATTTTAGACATCGCACCTTTAACATCGGTTGGAAAAACCCCTGATGTAAAAAAGTTTTTAGACATCAGATTTTTAAAAACCGATGTCATTTGTATAATTTACATCGGTTTTAAGTCAGACTGATGTTAGGTATCCCATTATTGGTTTTTGAAAGCGCAAAAAAAAAAACCTAAGTGTCGGGCGGGTTATGTTGGAGGGAAACAAAATTTTCATTCCTTCCCAAAACTTAGGGTTCTATAACTTAGTTTTTTTCGACCTCTCTCTCTCTCTCCCAAATACGCGAAGGAAGACCTAACCCAACTCTTGCCCCAACTTGACCCTCCAACTTCAGATCTGCCTCATCTTTGAAACCCAGATCGGCTATGACCTAAAAAGTCTCACGTTGTCATTTCTCTTCACTCCCGTGAGTTACGTCTCGCCCTTTCTCCGAATCGATCTTCTCTCTACCCAAATCGACATTCCTAAATCACAAAATCTAGACCAGGATTGGGATTGGGTTCGACCTCGTCAACGCCGTCAACAGCGAGGTCGAGGACGGGGTGGGAGTCGAGGTCAGAGAGGGATGTCGAGAGAGGCAGCGAGGTTTTGGATGGTGAGGGAGGTCGTGATTTCGATGATGCTGTGGAGCTTCCTGATTCGGCCGACGAGGTGGCAGACGGTGGAGCTGAGCCAAAGATGGCCGAGCACGGTATGTGTGTGTGTGTGAATGGTTTGGGAACGATGGCCGCAAAGATGAAGTAAGTCACATATCTCTCTCTATTTGCTTCAATTCGAATCGTCTTTCACTTTGAAAAATTGACCTAACATTTCTCTCTAATGGTGCTTAGAACTGAAGAACAAGGCCAGCTCCAGCTCGTCGAACGCGAAGAGGATGAGCTTGTCGAATTCATCGACAAGCATAAGTTACTCGACCTTCACTCGTTTTCAATTTTTGTTCACGTTTTTCAATTCTCGATTCCACTCACTGCGATTTTATAGATATATACACGTATTCATGGCTTCAATCCCTCTCGGTTTCAAGTTTTAGATGAATATTTGTCACTTATTTTGTTTAACCTCGGTTTGATTTTGTTGCCCAAATTTAATATGTTCGCAAAAATTTAATATGTTCACTCGAGCTTTTGGAGAGTTTCGGTAAGCAGATGTCACAGTTTCTTGCTTCCTTTGGTGTAGTAGTGTTGGTATTGCTTGTATTGGACTATTGAGCGTTCATTTCAGCACCTCTTTAGTCTTTACTGACTATATAATCATCAATTTCAGGTCTGGGAAAACACTGCCGGCACATACTCTGTGTTAACACACATGCATCATACTGACGAGAGTGCTAAAAATAGGTTTGTGATCATTCAGATGCATTAATCACTAGTTTTCAGGATTTATTAGCCATGTATGACTTTGTGCAGCATCAAGGTTCACAAGCTTCAAATGGGAACAAATATGTTTCTTTTGAATACAAATCTGGGATGCACAATGGGAGAACTAATTCCTCATCAGATCATGAAAGTCAGTAAGTGCTTATGTTTCTCCTGACGCAAGAAACAGAATTCAAATGCTTTTCGATATGTACACATGCCTGATTATGGAAATTGATAGACTTTCCTTCACATGTCTTTAGTAGTGTCTTTGACATTTTAGTTTTAGAAGGAAGAAAAAGAGAACGAAAAAATTGTAAAGTAGAAAAACCAATCTGCCTTTGGGCATTGGAGAGTCATTAAAGCATACTGGTTAGTTGTAACATACATTTTAACCATTAAGGAATATACCGTTCTGGATCACTTGATTAGATGCTAAACAAATCTGCTTTGAATATTGATCCAGAGCTGTAAAACAATTCTGGCTTCTTATAGTCTTATAATGTCCGGTCTTTGCAATTGTGTTTGTGCATCTATCATCTTTTTGTCGCACTATTCAACATGCATTTCAGAGATGAATTACTTCATCTTTAGTTTGCTGCTTTGTTGTCTTTCTATCTCACATTTCTGAATTTTCATGAGATACTTTATTTTGAGGGAATATACTTTTTGAAACGGGCAGGTCCTCCAGAATCCATATTTGACTGGACAAGAGAACTAGATTCGGAGCTGTCAAACCAGAGTAACAACAATCAAGCATTTTCGAGGCTACTTGTGAGGAGATTTTTGAGCTTGTTATGAGCATGGATGGACATACAGCAGTACTTTATCATAGACTTCAGCTAGACTGGTTCCCAATGTAAATACCAATTCCTTTGACATACAGCAGTACTGTAACTTGAATTTGGGGCTGTAAGAGAGAATCGTTCTCATTAATTTAAGCCAATTAGTGCCTCCTATTTTTCTTAGAGAGAATTAGAAATCGTTATAACTAATGCATAAGATGAGAACTGGACATCAAAAACAACCCAAAATCTGATGTCAAATAAAATTTACAACATCAGGTACAAAGCCAAAATCTGATATATAAGATGAGAGCTGGAAACCAAAAACAATCCAAATTCTGATGTCAAATATAATTTTTAACATCAGGTACAAACTCAACATCTGATGTATAAGATACAAACTAGAACAAAAAAAACCCAAAATCTGATGTCTATTGTAACCTTTGACATCGGTTCCTAACCGATGTCCCATTTTTCCGATCTTTTACATCACCCACTAAGACATCGGTCTGGTATGATTTTTTACATCGGTTCTGAACCGATGTCTGAAATACTTTTTCTAGTAGTGGATAACGACTCTTTTTCAACTTCAATAGGAAATTCACCTGAACGACACTCTTTACGAAGAAAGTTGTGTAATTCAGCACAAGCTAGTACCAACTCTGCTTGTATCTCAAAAGAAAATGGAGGTGCAACTTTAAAAATTGTAAACCAGGATTTGAAAACACCAAAAATTCTCTCAACCATGTTCCTCAATGATTAATGACGATGATTAAACAACTCAATTACATCCCTCGGACAACGACCTTGACCAACATATTCTTTTAGATGATATCGAACACCTCACCATGGAGCTAAGAATTGGCGTCGATTAGCCAATCCATAATCCACTAGAATTTTTTTTCCTCTAAATATATATATGTGTATAAACAATTGTTAGCATTACATAAATATGGAATCAAACGTTAGGTAGTATAAATAAAATTAACAAGATAAATAAAAAGAAAATATATATACCTTGAGGCACTTGTAGCCCATTTCTTCTTGATAATGCATCATTTAATACTTTTGAATCATGTGCCGAACCTTCCCACCTACTAAGCACATATATGAATTCTAAATCAAAGTTACAAGCTACTAATATATTTTGGGAGTTAATTCTATGACGATTACGATAGCCACATACGTCACGTCCTCCGATCGACACTGGAATATGGGTGTCATCAAGAGCACCTATACAATCCTAAAATATAATATATTTTTAATATAACCTTACAAAAAATTCAAAACCACAAAAGAAAAATTGCATTTAACTAATAATAATAAAAATAACATGTTTGAAAAAGATCACCATACCTTAAAATAAGGATAAAATCGGGTCAATTCTCTTTTTTTAGATGACACTGAGGATCCAGGCTTGACCATCATCAACAGTGCTTTAGTGTTCAAGGCCTTCAAAACTTTGTTAAAGTTTCGACTTGTACAAAAAAGTGAACGATGATACCTCGTGCGAACATTGTAAAATCGATCATTGTGGCCCACAATGAGTAAGAATGTTTATAACATCTCTTCAACACATATATACCTTGTATCCGGCCTCCAAATGTGTTCTCCCCTAAATAATAGCACATAACTTTCAAAACACATCTAAATATATTCTATCCAACTCCCGAAAGCTTTCTGGATCACCATTCAACATTTCATATACATACTCATGTCCTTTGTTGGTAATTTGTCATCGTTTTAGAGGTTTCTCTATAGGTTGGGACACCACAATCTCTCTTAACACACTCATTATTGTTTGAGTAGCCATCAATAAGTATCTAATCATTTATTTTTCTTCTTTCCTCTCAACTACTCATACTTCTTCATTCTTCTCCATGGTTGAAAATGAGGTAATTTACTGCATTATTAGAACACATTTAATACTTGAAAATGAAGAAAAATATTAAAAGTAAAATACAATAACTTCATGCATAATTAATCCAAAGAAACATACGATACATAAAAAGAGAATTATGATCTTACAATAATTCAACAAAAATACTTAGCAAATCAAATGTAATGAAAATTGTCAAATTAGCTAACAAAACACGAGATACTCAAGCAAATTGATAGGCCGGGTAAACACCTATTCAAAGATACTTTATTTTCAACCAAGATATATCATTGCAATAGTTAATTATAAGGGTTATCGAACACAAGGAATTGGTGAAACTAAATCCTAACACGAAACTGAAATACTGTCAGACTCGACTACAATACACTAATAACACTACGAACCTACTCTAGACAGACTCAAATGACACGAAATTTTTATAGTATAGATACAGTGGCAGATTACCATACGAAATTTGAGGATATTCGGAGTAGTTTTTGGTATCGAACTGAATAGGCTAAGCTACAGCTAATGCAGACCAGGTTCTAAAAAACGGTTTAGGCGACAGCCTAGGCGCCCGGAGAGGGGTTGCCGTCCCGATTTTAGGCAAATCGGCGGGTGTAGGCGGCTGACCGTTTTTTGGCCGCCTGGGCGGTGACTAGGCGGCTAGGCAGACAAAAAATATATTTTTTTAAAACAGAAAAAAATAACTATTTTAAGAGAAGTTCTAAGAGCCTAGTGGCTTAGAGCCTAGGAGAAGTTCTAGGATTCAAGAAATAAGAGAACTTGAAGAAGATTTTGATTCGTATGAAGAGGAAGACGAAACTATGAATTTTGATTTTGACTCTGATACCGAAGAAGTACTTGAAGGATATGGAGAAGAAGAATTGGAGGAGTAGGCTTGCAAGAATGTATTTTTCTTTATTTGAATTGTTTTTTGGACATTGTTGCCTAGTTGGTAAATTATGTTTTTTATTTTCGGATTTTCTTAAAGACATTGTTGTTTAATTGCATTTCTTACTTGCGTCAATTACATTGTCGTTGAAATGTTGAATTGTATTTCTTATTTTCCTTAGAACATTGTTGTTAGTACATTTTTAAGGACATATGTTATGTATTTTCATTATTTTCAGCATTATATGTTGTTGTTTTTTCATTATTTTTATACATTAATCACATTATAATACCTATTTTAATTGTATTTATATAATTATTTGTTATTAAAAAATAAAATAAATACAAAAATACAAATCCGATCAATCCCCGATTAATCTTTTGGACGCTGTCCGCCCGACTAGTGCCCAGCGTTTTTTAGAACCTTAAATGTAGAAAATAAATACTGAAAGTAAAGATGCATATGAATGCAAATGAGTTTAACTATATGATTAAAGAGTTAAGAGGAATGCAATCCACCACCGTCATTCCATCTTTCTAACACATAATTAATGTAATGCACATATCCAATGAATGAAAGTTTACAGGAAGAGTTGATCGTTACAACCACATCCAATTACCTAATCTTTATGCCTATGCCGGTTTATCATGGATCTCCCCTACATCTATCCCTCTATTGAACCCATGATCATGGACCCCAAGGTTTACAAAGAAGAAAGAATTAAACTCAAGAAAAGGTTCGAGAAGCTACAAGGGTTCACAGGTACACTATAGACGTGTCCTGCTAGACGTATGGATTTCAATCTCCTGACGGTAAATCAGTGTATCACTATAGAGAATCTGGTGGAAGAAATTATCTTCATTCGCTTGTATCTCATGAAAATATAATCCTAGCATGCTTACTAAGTTGGCCACCAAAGTAAACATACAAGTATTCATACGGTGAATCATTCAGAGAAAGAAATATCATTCAAAGAATATGCAAAACTAGGTTAAAGTGTATGCATTAAAAAGACTTCATGTACGGGGCTTCAAGCAACTCCTTAACAATGGGTTTAGTTACTAAAAGTCATAAATAAAGAATCAAAACAATTCATAGAGTTGAAACAAACAAAAGAGATGAAGGAGAACTCTGGTAGGCCAGAATTCGACGAGTCGAGAATATCTTCGACCGGTCGAAATCGAGACAGGTTGAATTCCTCTGCGGCTTCCTCTCCTTTTTCTCGAAGCTATGCTCTCCAAAATGTTGATTAGCCTTTTCTAAAACCTAAAATAGGTTTATATACTTCCTCCAATTGTTCTCCTAGAGTCCACATTGGAATAGGCTTCTATAATTGCACATAACTCCCTCTTTTCTCCGTATTGAGATAGGAATCCTTCTTTTATTTCTCCACAAAACCTATTAAAGCAATAAACATAGTTAAATCACTCAATAATAACAATAAACTAAATATAGGGAACAAATTAAATACCGAATAGACGCATAAATATGTGACTATCACAAATCAATGTAACTTAAACATGATCTAGTTCACGCATTTTATAGTGAATCTATTTGTATTGTTCATAGAGAGACATCTTCATAAATGCATCTTTTTTCCCTTGGGTATCGAGCAACTCCACCACCTTGAATTGGGTTTCCTCTTCCATCTTTGGAATCTCCTTTATAGCATCCCAAATTATATATTCTCTCTTTTTCTCTATTTTATAGTTGGCTATAAATTCCTTCAAAACTTGTTAAAATCTTATCAAGCTTATCTAGTAATACTCCCCTTCAAACTCATTTCTACTTTTTTTGGGAGGGATTCTCGTTGTAGGAACCTCTAAAGTCTGGGGGATTTGAAGGGGAGATGTGAAGTGAGGTAATGAATTGTTTTGAGCAGATGACAAAATGTATTTTGCTGCTATATATGCCTACATTAAGTTTAGCTTCAAAAATACTTGAGGGAGCGGCATTGCATACTTTAAGGAGTTTAAGGTGTTTAGCTCGAAGAAAACCTTTCTAAATTCGTTGCCGGTGGCTTCACAAAAATGAAAAATAATCGCTCTCCGAGACTCTGACTCATAGTGGCAGAACACAACGCACGAATGTAGTGAACTAGTGATGACCAAGGCATGTAGCAGCATACACATGCCAGAATCACTGATCGACTAGCTTTAAAGCACTGCTACCTCTTCTGTCAGTCCCTGCAAAATTGATCAACAAGTTTGTGGCCTATGGGGGTATTTTGTATCTTGTGCATCCTTGAAATGGCCACATCCACAGAACAACCAGATTGGCCCTCCAGTATCTTCATTAATGAGTTAAGACATTATTGATATATCCCATACCCGGCCATTTTCAATCATTGACGTCCATCCCCCACCCATATACAATCTCTAAGAAATGATCAAATGAAAAGGGATCTTATACTTATTGGAGAGTTCTGTTACTTCTATCTGTTAGTCTATAAGGTTTTATTTAATTTGTACTGCACGGATTAAAAGTTAACGCGCACCAATATGGCTACGTATCTAATTTGTTGAGATGATTGGCAGATTCCGATGCCAAAATTGGATGTGCTCAGCTGTTCACCAAGACGCCAACTAACTAGCTATGCTGGTAGGAAATATATTTAGTTTGAGGAAATCAAGTGTCTTTTTCGTTGGACATGATAGCCAACTTCTGGGAAGAACAGCAACAACCAAAAAATAACTACTCTAGCTGGGGGGGGGGGGGGGGGGGGTGGGGTAGGATGGATCTAATTTACAATCTTCCATCACTCATGTAAGCTAGCTTCCTTAATCAAAAATCTATTTACCTAATCCATTACAATATATAAGATGTTGTATTTCACTCGTGTTTTATATATGTTGATACTCAATCATTGATGATTCATCTTTTATTTTGATATGTATAAAACGAGTCACATGATTCATTCTTGCTTGTCTAATTGTCTTCATCTTAATGTAGGATTGATTTTCTGGGGGAAAGTATAGATTAACAAGATTTTTAAACGATTTGGTTGACTGGGTAATTGGGTATGACAACAAAAGAAACAGGAGTGAACTGTGAACTGATCTTGGGTAAAGTTTAACCATTGAAGTAAATGGAAAAGTGAGTGAAATGTGAAGCATGAATTATTGGTGATCTCAACTGAAGCAGCAGAAGGCCAGATGCTGTAACTTCACTTTGATTTAATATATAAAGCAAAAGCTGTGGTTATAGAGATGTGAGGGAAATTTTGCAATCCAATGGGAATTTTGTAAAGGATTAAAGTCATTATCAAGGTCTAAATTTTCACAAAGTCGTCAATATGATGTCCAAATTTTAAAAATTGTCAAAGTAATACCCACAGTCTTAAAATCGTATTAACGTGATGCTTCGAGCCATTCACAAAACCATGTATGTTGCTGACGTGATAATTTTTTTTTAAAAAAAACATAAGAGAAAAAACTTTAATATCTTTTGTTTAGGCCTGAAATAAATATTTCATATTGGGATTGAAAGGCTGAAGTCTTGGTAAGCGGCCCAAGTGAGCCGAAGTCTTGGCGAGCGGCCCGGTTAGAAATAGAGTCTTGGCGAGCGGCCAAGTAAGATAACAGAGTCCGTTCCCATATCGATTTAAGACTATAGGATTAAGATAGCTTATTCATGCAGCTTAATGTTTATCATACTTTTCCTGTTTCGGTTAGGTTTCTTTCATAAGGTATTGTGATAACATTGAAACTATATAAAGATAAGACCCGTGTGCTGGAAGACATTAGAGTTATATTAAAATTCAAAGAGCAGAAGCCGTTCAAGAGAATTGAAAGACGACTACTGAGCATTAGACAAGGAGAGTAAGAGCATTTGAGAAAGGATTCCCGATCAACTACAAAAACTTTAATATACGCAAACACATAGATATCTCATCAGAGATTCTATCATTGCAGCCAGACGGTCAAAGTGTTTGTCACTAATCGAGTGAGAGTATCGCGATTAAAGGAAGCAACGCAACTGGAAGATTGAAGGACTTATTACATATTGAGTGAGAGTTCGGATATCCAAAGAAGCAGTGTTCTCGACACATCGTCAAAAAAGTTACTCTACTTTGCACTCGTAAAGAGTAGAGTGAGGTATCGATTTCTGTGGCTCTGCTAGAGACGCAAAAACTCCAAAGTCCTAGGTTACTAGGCGAGAAGGGTATGTGGCTCTGTCTATGATAAACAAACTCCGTATTCTTCACATCCCCACATTTCATATACATATCAATCAACCCACTAACCATGAATTGATCACTATTCAGCTACCTGCTTCACAACAAACCCATGAATCTCTCTCCCATTCTTTATAGACTGAACCGACGAGCACGAAGTGAGAGCCGATAGACAAACCACCTATTCGGCAACACCCCATGATCCCTCACCATCTTATTAAACATCACCAACGCCCTCACATAATCACCCGAATGACAAAACCCAGAAATCATCGAATTCAAATACACCAAATCCCTCTCAGACATTGTATCAAACAACTTGTGCGCATCCCCTACAGCCCCACATTCGAGAGGGAAAGACAGGAGCGAGTCTCGGGGTTTGAGATTGGAGTAGGAGATGGAGATGTTGAGGACCGGCGCGTGCTTCCACTTCCCGGCGGCGGAGGATGAGTGGTGGTGATCGTTGGCGACCGAGACGGCGACACCTTTACTGTAGCAATGTCCCATTGGTTGAGGAGTGTGGTCAACGGCAGTGGTCAACGGCAGTGGTCAAAGTAGAAGCATCAGACGATGGACTTGGGCGAGGCCCGAAGAGAGAGAGAGAATAAAAATAAAATTATTAAAGTCTTTTTAGTTTATGTTTTTTTGTAAATTAAAAAAATTGTCACGGATATACACGGTTATGTGATGAAAAATGGCTTGAGACATCATATTGGTACGATTTTAGACTTTAGGCATCACTTTCATAGTTTTTAAAATTTGAGTATTATATTGACAACTTGCATGGTGAAAGTTCAGACCCTGATGGTGATTTTAATCTTTTTGTAAATGAAAACAATGCGACTAGTCGAGGATTTGCTTTCATCGTTTCATCTCTTATATAGATCCACATATTTTGTAGGATTTTACAAGATTTCTTAAAATCTATAAATTGTTTAGAATTCATATATTGTTTTAAACCTACATAGATAATGAGCGATTCTTTTGTATTCTTTTGTATTGTTTCATCATGATTTCTGTGGATTTGTAAGGATTATCCAAAAATCAAGAATTCAAATTGTTTCTACCGAATTACGCGCGGGGACGTAACGGGGCAGAAGCAACACGAATACACTTCTACAGATGCTCCTTCCTTCCTTCCTTGTCCTCCCGGTGCGTCCGAACGCTAGGGCTGTTCGGATGGGCGGGCGCTTCCTCTTCCTTCATGCGTGCGGGATCCTTCCTTCGGACGGTTGATTCTCCTGTCGGGCGGTGGTTCTTCTCTCGGGCGTTCGGGTGCAGCTGTTAGAAGAATACAACAATGAACAGGCAGTCAGGGGTCAAGACGGGATGGCCCGCCTTCAACGCTCCGATGCCTAAGTCAGATGATGTATTGGGTATAACAGTCAAGTGAACGTGCGAGTGAAATGGAACGAATGAGATGTGAATGAGTGAATTAGTGATCTTACCTGTAATAAATACCTGATATATATAGGTGGTTGAGTTTGGAGCCTGGTGGTGTTCTTCGATGTGGGACAACCTGCACTCTGCTGGTGTGTGTTCTGCTTATTCGGGCGCGCCCCCCACGAGCGCGTGCGTGCCTGGAGGGGGTGGGTCTGGTGAGTGAAGTTGAAGCCTCCTTGGTGGTTTTGCGTGTGGTGTGGTAGGTGTCGCTAATCTGTTTAAGCGGATAAGTATGTTTAATTGTACAACTAATGATGCAATACTAACAAGTCCCCCAAGTCCCCAAGTCAAAGAGAACTTTCTTGACTGGGGAGTTGAAAAAAGGGTCCGTACGATTAAACAGAATACTTATCCGGTTGAGCAGTGGTGCGTGATCCTGTAAACCCCCAAGTCCCCAAACTCTCCGGTCAAGAAAGGGCTCGCATGACGGAGTGGGACCTGGGCATTCGAGCTTGTACATGTTCGTGCGATTGTGTACTTGTACCCGTTCGTACGTTGGTGTACCTATGGGCCCGGCCTCCAAACAAGACTTGCTATATATGTTTAGAGCCGCGCGCCCTAGATGGGGTCGGGCTTGTAAACATATACAAGTGTAACAGATATGCAGGTATATAGGTATGATGTATGAATGTATGGTATGATGCATGAATGTATGGTATGATGTGTGAATGTATGCAAATGTTTTTCGTGACACCGCCATTGGGGTGGCGCGGTGCACCGCGTACATCAACGGGGATGCCGTTCCGTACGGTGTAGCGTCAACGGAGGGATCAAGACCGCGACCTATAAGTAACGCGCTACGGAGGGGACGGACTGCATGCCCGTGCCGTTCTTCGGCTTAGCACCCTCAGAGAGGGGACGGACCCCATGCCTCCGTTATGACAGCCGGCTTGTATTTCGCGACCGGGGAGTTCGCCCGCGCTCATCAATCCCGGAACGCGCAAGGAGGGGTCGAACCGCACGCCCTTGACGTTCCGAGTCGGGGTCGAATGTTAACATTGCGCTCACACGGAGGGGAAACACCCCACGCCCGTGCCGCCCATCGACTTAGCACGCCCAGAGAGGAGTTGGCCCCATGCCTCTGTCATGACAGTCGGCTTGCTCTTCGATCATGTAACGGTGCGCTCACGGAGGGGGCAGACCCCATGCCCGTGTCGCCCATCGGGCTCAACGCGCGCTCAAAGAGGGGGCGGACCTCGTGCCTCTGCCACCTGATCCGGCTTGCTAATGCGTGCGCGTACGTAGAGGAAGAACCCCATCCCGTACGACACAGCTCTTCACTCGGGGCACGGCCAAAAGGGAATTCAGGCGTTAGCCCTCTTTCGGGGCGCCCGAGTGTCACATGTACTAACCTGATGGTGTTTTGGCGAGCGTCCGGTCGTGTGGGTGGTGTACGCACCAGTAGGAGTGGTGGGTATCGTGGCGTGTTGTCCTTGCCTTGGGTTTGGTGGTGCTCTGATGAGACGTTTGGAGGTGACATTCCTTTTGATTTTTCCTTTGGGAACTGGTGTAATAAATATTAGCCGTCATATTTAATGCTAGCGTGCCCTTGCATTGAATGCTGATGTTGTGATGATTGCTCGGAGGGTAGACGTCACGCGCGTGTGAGCGTGGGAGTGGGGGCATGGGTGTCACGTGTCGAGCTGTTGGAGACCGTGCTAGGGTTCGAAATCGAGGCGGGAAGTCGAGGAGTTGGCGCGGTTACTTGGGGGGGGGCAAGTAAACCGCCCTGGGCCATATGTTGCTATCCGACGGTGGATATGCGAAACACGGACGACTGGCGTTCGTTCGCGTATCCCACTCGAGTAATATAAATAGAGCTTTCCTTGCCTTCGTCTTCTTCATCACTCTCAAAGCTTACCGAAATTCTGCCGAAGTCATTTGCGATCTGCATCCGTTTGAAGCTTGCCCTCGTTCGTGTCCTTCATTACCGGAATTTCTGCTCGACGTGAAAGACTCAGCCCACAAACTAAATCTGGTGAGGTTCTCGCCCTTGGTTCTGTTTGTTGTTTTTGTTTCTGTGGTTTTTGTTTTTCTGGGTTTTTTGACTCGAGGATAGGGTGTGTTCCTGGGTGGGGTGTGTTTTGATCTGTTTTGTGGGTGATTTTTTGGTGGGTTTTGGTGTTTCTGTGTGGGGAGGGATTTTTTTTTTTTTGCTAAGTGTTGGTCGTGCGCTCGTCTATAGGATGGAGCCAATTGAGATACCGAGCGATCAGTCACGTGAGCGGATCTACATTCCGGGGTTGGGGTGGATTAGTTGTGGGTCGGGCGGGTCGAGTACGTCGAGTACATCGTAGTACGAGTCTGTTTTGAGTGTCACGCCTCTGCAATGTATTTTGCCTGATGCCTCTCCCGTGTAGTCGATGGATGCTAGGCGAGCGTGCGTGAATGCGGGATCGGAGAGCTCGTCTGGATCGTCGGGCGGGCACTCGGACGGGTCGAATCCCTGGGGTGAGGAGAGGGTGGAGGGAGGAGATTTGTTTCCTCAGTTTGCTGAAGGGGGGCCTGTGCACTGGCGGTTTCCTGATGGGACGCCCGTCCAGGAGCCAGAACGTGCGCCATCCGTCTCCGAGATGGCCAGATGGGCGTGAGAGTACCATATCCCTGGCTCCGTGAGTTTGAGAATGCCTGGTGGGAATGACACGTTCACTCGCCCGCCGCCCGGCCACGTCTGCCTGAGTGAGTTCCATCTTAAGCTGCCACTGCATCCGTTCTTCCAGTATATGCTGGCGCTTTTGAAGATCTCTCTTGGGCAATGTGGGCCCACGCTCACCCTTACCCTTATGGCCATGTTTAACATCTTCCGGGTAAGCGGTATGGATCATCCTACGCGGGCGGAGTTCCTGCACTTCTTCCGTCTCCGCTACTCCACGCGCAAGAGGGACTCGGGAACTATCACCGTGGAGCCTCGTGTGAAGTGGTGGTTGTCGGACTAGCCGAGTTCTTCAACCTCCTGGCGTACGATCAATTTCCTGGTAGGTGGTGATTGGGAGTTGGGCTCCTTCTCGTCCGTGTATGCCGCCCATGCCGACCTGATCGATCGAGTCCCCCAAGCCTTCCATCCCCTCGATACGAATGAGTATCCGATGACGCCCGTCGAGGAGGCCCGGGTGAATCGCCTGAGGTTTGTTTTTGACCCGGCGCACGAGGCAAGATCTTTCTTCGCCGCCTGTCATTGGGATCTTATCGAGCAGACGTATCTTGCTGAGCTGCCGCGTACGTGGGTTTTGTAGTCTGTTGAGTAGGAGTAGATTTTGATAAATTGTTCTGCTGTCGCTAACCTTCCGTTTGTTTTTTTTTTGTAGTTAAGAAGATGACTGGCAAGAATGCCGCTGCTGATGAGGTGGCCAAGCGCCGCCTGGTCGCCCTTCGAGAGGCTGCTGGGAAGGTCTGAAAGGTGGTGGACGACGGGCAAGGTGGTCTGATGTTGGGGGAGACCACTCAGCCCAGGATCCCCATTCCTGATGTAGCTGATTTTGCCCCAGCCATCCAGGCGAATGCCCCTCGCCCGCCGCCCAGCAAGGCGGATGGTTCGAAAGCACAGGCCAAGGCCGATCGTGCGGAGAGGCGCCAAGATAGCCGCGATCAGCGCCGCCAGGACCGGGATGAGCAGCGGGACAGGCGGGGTGCATCCCGCGCTCCTGATACGGGTCGTTCCTCTCCCGTGCCCCAATCGTCTGCGCGTGCTTCCGCCACGCCCCAAGTGGTCAGACGTCCGCCCAGCCCCCCACGGGTGTTGGAGCAGGGAGGAGCCGGTGAGCCTTCCTTGAAGCGTCAACGGATGGGTAACCCGGTTGTTGGCCCGTCCGTTGATCCGTTCGCCTTCTGCCCGCCGCTGGTGAAGTCCATCGAACTGAGCACAAGGGCCATCGAGGCGATGGCGCCGGAGGTGGTGCAAGGTGAAAGGGATGATATGGACAGGGCCTTCAACCTCTACATGGCGCTGCAACACAAGATGTATCTGGCGCGCGAGCGCTTTGCCAACAGGCGCTATGCAGAGGAGGCGCAGGCGGAGACGCGCAAGCTCACCGATGCTTATGAGTATGAGCTTGGCAAGTATGAGCAGCTGGCGGAACATCTGCGTCAAGAAGTCCGGGCGGCGACGGCAAAGAGCCAGGAGGCGTGCGAGCGGGAGGCGCTGTACAAGGCCGAACGCGATTCAGCTCTGGTTGCCCTGGAAGAGGAGAAGGCCGAGGCGGCTAACCGAGTGGCGGAGGTGGAGTCCCGCCTGATGGCTGAAACGCAGGCCCAGGTCCAGAAGGTGCGAGCGGAGGCGGTTGCTGACTTTAAGAATTCTTTGGAGTTTAAGGAGTTGGTGGACGCTAAGGCCGATGTTCAGGTCGCCCAGTTCCAGGAGATGGTAGCGCCTTTTCTGGATGTGGAGAAGTATGATGCCTTCCTGGCGGGGCTGACGGGCGGCGGTGGAGGAGCGGGCGCGCAGTAGAGTAGCTTTTCTTTTTCTTTCTTTTTGTAATAGGGTAGATCTTTTGTACTCGGGCCTTCGTGCCCTGGCGAATGAATGGAATTTCTTTTTCTGTCCGTTTGTGTACCTTGTCGTTTTTTTGTTGAGTTTGTTTGGCGTCCCTTGAGTAACTTGTGCGGGCCTGCGCTTCCTTTTTACATCCTTACGAGTGGTCTACCCCCAGATCGGGCTGACAAACAGACGCAACATGATTTATACAAATGAACGCAATATAGCGAGATCTAGTGAAGGTACTTTCTCAAGTGCTGGATGTTCCATGGGTGGCGTAGTCGTTGACCCTGCATGTCCCTAAGGTAGAAAGTGCTATCGCTGATGACCTCGTCAACGACGTACGGGCCTTCCCACAATGGGCGAAGCGCCTTCACCTTCTGTTGGATTGCTTTCATCACCCAGTCCCCCAGTTGGATTGGGCGAGCCCGTATGCGCTGATTGTATAGTCGGGCGATCCTCTGTTTGTTCGCGGCGTTGTGCAGGTGTGCCATGTCTCTTCTTTCCTCCAGCAGATCATTGTTGAGCCTCAGCCCCTCACCGTTCGTGCGCGGATCGTACCCCTCGATCCGTGGGCTCTGATGGGTAATTTCCAGGGGTAGCACGTCTTCTGTTCCGAACGTCAGGCTGAACGGGGTCTCGCCTGTAGCTGCGTTGGCTGTCGTTCGGATGGACCACAGAATTTCTGGGATGACCTCGGGCCAGCGCCCGTAACCCGCATTCCCGGGTTCGATATCCTCAATTTTTTTCTTGATTCCAGACTTGATGATTTTGTTTGCTGCTTCCACCTGTCCGTTCGTCTGGGGGTGCGCTGGCGATGCGAAGATGAGGTCCGTTCCCTGGTGCTTGCAGAAGGCTATCAATCTGGGGTTGTTGAATTGTGGCCCGTTGTCCGTGATGATGCTGAGCGGCATCCCATAGCGACAAAAAAGGAAGCGCCAGAGGAAGCGTTCCAGTTTCTCCGTGGTGATCTTTGCCATGGGTTGAGCTTCGATGAACTTCGTGTGGTAGTCGATAAAGAAGACTCTTCTCATATGTCATTTACCGTTGAGGGGTAGAGGAATTGGAAAGATAAAAGGTTGCTCAAAGTACATGTAGGAGCTTTAAATAGTTCACATCATGATGCTATGGAGAAATGGAATTCGATGAGAAATTTAGCTACACAAATTGAAAGAGTTATTCTTAAAAAGAACTGCCAAGGATGTGGAGGATAATCGGTATAGGCTAACAACTTCAATAGAGGGTGTGAGATATCTAGCGAAACAAGGAAAAGCTTTTAGAGGTCATGATGAATCTAAGAGCTCTCTTAATGCTGGAGGTTTTCTGGAAATTAGGAAGTCTTATATAAGAATGGATAGAGAAGATGATAAAGTTGTCTAGAGAGGTGGTCCGGGGAATGCCAAGTACATTGCTCATAGTATTCAAAGAGAGCTTCTAGATATCCTTGGTGATAAGGTGAGGCACATGATTAGGGAGAAAATTAGTGATGCAGAATTTTGCATTCTTGTAGATGAAGCAGTTGATGTAGCTAGCAAGGAACAAATGGCTATTATCTTGAGATTTGTTGATCGTATGAGTATATTTCGAGAGCGGTTTTTAAGATAATGAGTGTTCTTAACACTACCTCACTTACTCTTAAAAGAGAGATAGTCAAAGTACTTAGTATGTACAATCTTCTATTAGAAAATATGCGGGCCAATGATATGATGGGGCTAGTAATATGAGTGGTATATTGAATAGCTTACAAACAATGTTTCTTGAAGAGTGTCTGTATGCATATTATGTGCATTGTTTTGTTCACCGTTTACAACTATTATTGTCTACTACATCTAAGGGAATTAATGATGTTTGGTGATTTTTCTCTACTCTACTGTTAGTTGTGAACTTTGTTGAGTCTTTTGCCAAGCGTCATTGTGAGCTGAAAACCATTAGAGAGGAAGAAGTTCAAGATTTAGCAGCTCTTGGCTTACTTAAGACAGGGAGAGGTGCTAATCAAACTTGTACTTTGTAGCGGCCGGGTACTACTCGTTGGGGTTCTCATTTTCGCTCTATTAAGAGTTTGTTTGAATTATTTAGTTCAACCTTAAAAACTCTTATTCATATGATGGACCATGGTTCTCGATCTATTCAAGGGGAAGGTAGTGGTGTTCTCACAGCTATGAGACAATTTGAGTTTGTCTTCTGCCTAATTTGCATGAACAAGGTCATGCAAGTTACTAAAATTCTTTGCCAATCATTACAATGAAAATCTCTTGACATCACAAAAGCATTGAGTTTTGTTGCACATACTAAAGAACTCCTTCAAGAGATGAGAGAAGATGGTTGAGATGATTTAAAGGTCAGTGTTGCTAGCTTTTGTGAGACACAAAACATTGATATGCCTGATATGAGTGCTCCTTACAAGGATGGGACATGTCGTTCTTGTCAACAAATGAATTCTGTTACAGTAGAGCACCATTATCATATAAGATGTGTTTAATATTGTACTTGATTTTCAGTTGAGCAAGTTAAACAAGAGGTTCTCAGAAGAAGCTTGTGAACTTCTTGCAGCCATCTCTACTTGGACCCTCATGGCAATTTTTGTTCTTTCAAAACCGAGAAAATTACTCTCCTCGCTAAGGATTTCTATCCTGCAGATTTTGTGCATGATGATCTTCTTATGTTAGAATTGGAGTGTCCATATTATCACAAAGCTATGACTACAGATTTGAGATTTCGGAACTTAGATTATATGTCTGATTTGTGTCAACAACTTGTGCTAACAAGAAAGTCATATTCTTTTCCCATGATTTATCGATTGATTTGTTTGGTGCTGATTCTTCCTATTTCTACTGCAACCACTGAGAGAGATTTTTTAGCCATGAACATCATTAAGAACAAGCATAAAACAAGATGAATGATGATTTTTTTGATGATTGTATGGTACTTCACATTGAAAAAGAATTTGAAGAAGATGTTGAAAATGATGATGTGATCAAGGATTAGTTAGCTTTTATGTATTTGCTTTGTGTTATGTATTTATTTAAGTTCAAGAAGCGTAATGTAACTGGTAAGGCTCATAATTACCCTAATTAAGTGTATCTTTCTTTCTATTTTATAAAGTTATCTTGTATTGTCAAAGTTTTATTCACTAAAAATTATCCCCGGTGTGTTTTTTATCCTGGATCTTCCATTGCACAAGAGCTTGTAAACTATGAACTACACGCTCATTAGCCATCTCACTACCTTCCATTTGTATACTCCTGATTTCAGAAAACCACCGACCGCCACTGATTTCTCACCACCACACCATGGTTCTCCATCTTCAAGTAACTGAAGGGAAATGACAATGAAGAAGAAGAATTGTGTTTAGAGATAGAAGAGGAACAAAAGAAAAGGAGATTAGCATTAGAAGTAGAAAGCAGCCCTAGCACTCGCTTGTTTACAAAGAGCAAAAAGAAGAACAAAAGAATCCGTGAAAATGTACTGGGCAAGGGAGCTGATTTTTGATGGGGTTTGGTATTTATACTTAGTACTGTGAAATCCATGAAAATTAGGGATTTAAAAAAATCCTTCTAAATACGTAGATTGTTTAATATCATAAGATTTAAACAGATTATTTAAAATCTAAATTGAATACATTAAGATTTTAAAGGATTCTCAAAATATAAAATAATCCTAGAAAATCAGTAATTGAATACACCCTCCTTATTGCCAATTTGGTGATATTTATAGTCTTTATGGGGCGGACCTGACAAGTTGGAACGCTCGTGGGCCTTGACACTTCTTCCCAAGTTTGGTCTTATGCTCATTAAGGTTCTATTTTTTCTTTCTGCTACCCCATTTTGAGATGGGTTATAGGGAGTGGTATACTGTGCTTTAATGCCATTTTCTTGCAAAAATAATGCAAACGGTCCCTTCTGTTGACCTGCATCAGTATGTTTTCCATAGAATCCCCCCCCCCCCCCTATCTGACCTTACTACTTTAATTCTCCATTCTAATTGCAATTCAACTTCAGTTTTAAAAATTTTAAAAGCTTGCAATGCTTGAGATTTTTTTGAAAGTAAGTAAATGTAGCAGTATCTTGAATAATCATCTATGAAGGTGATGAAATAGGTGTTTCCACATAGCGTTTTAAGCTTAAATGGTCCACAAATGTCTGAATGTATAAGTTCCAGCAGGTTCTGACTTCTTAATGCTTTTAGTTTTCTGAATTTTGTCAGTTTTCCTTTAATGCATTCCACACAATCTTTTAAGTCACTGTAGTTTAGTTCAGGAATAATTTTGTTTTTCTGCAATGTTTTAAGTCTTTCTGTAGAGATGTGTCCAAGTCTTCGATGCCAAAGACTTGCTGATTTGTTATTGAAGAGTGTTCTTTTCACACCAATAATGGTGTCTACACTGACTGTATCTGTATGGTTCTCTATCTAGTTTATATCAGTTTGCAACGAAGTACATTCTAATTTCAAATAATCATTTGTAAAAGAACCATAGCCAATATATTTTGAACTCTGATAAATTTTTATTCCACTGAAATCAATAATAAGTCTACATCTAAGTTTAACCAAAAGACCTACTGAAATTAAATTCCTTTTAAGGGAAGGAATGCAAAAAACATTGTCCAAAAAGATAAAATTTCCTAAACCAAAATCTAACTTCAGAGTTCCTATTGACTTCACTGCTACCCTTGAGCCATTTCCAACACAGACATTAACTTCATTTATCCTTGGAGCCCTCCTCCTTGTTAAACCCTGTAGAGACGTAGTTATATGAATAGGTGATCCTGAATCTAACCAGTAGGTATTTATATCAGTGTTAATGTAATTTACTTCTAAAGAGAAAACTAATTTAGAAAACAACTCACCCTTTTTGATCATCCATGCCTTGAAGCCACTGCAGTCCTTCTTCATGTGTCCCACTTTTTTTTACAGAAGTAGCACTTGTACTTAAAGGATTTCTCAGTTTTAGTTGCTTCTGCAGTTTTTCTAGATGGCTTAAACTGAGAAGTTTTTTTAGGCTTAAGCTTGTTCCTTTTTCCCTTTGGATTTTCAACTAGGTTCACTGCAGTGGTAGGCATGGTCTCCTTCTTTATGTTTTCTTCTTCATCTACACACACTGAAATAAGCTTGTTCAGATCCCACTTGGTTTCTGAGGTATTATAGGTAGTTCTAAGGTGACTGAAGGTCTGAGGCAGTGAGTCTAAAGCCACATGCACAATCTGTGCATCTGATACCCCCATACGCAAATCCCTGAGTTTGGCATTGAGTTCAATGAGGTGGAGAATATGCTCTCTCACGTTCTTACTGCCATCATACTTAAGCTCATAGAATTTCTTACTGAGTCTAGCAGCCTCAACTTTCTCACTTGCCACAAATTTCTCACATATTGCTTCCAGAAAACCAACTGCATCCTCAGGCTCCTCTATTGATCCCCTTACAATGTTTGACATGGTATTTCTAATTACATTCTTGGCCAACCTGTTAGTTCTAGTCCACTCTCTGACATGCCATTTATCATCCTCACTGTTGTCATCATTTAGACCCTCAAGTTTCTCTTCTACAAGACAGTAATCCATCCCTTGATGCATAGAAAGGTAAAATTCCACCTGGTTCCTTCACTTCCTATAGTTATTCCCATTAAGCAGTTCTATCTACCCTAAGGTTGCAATTTCAAGTCCTAAAGGAAAGGAGAAAATAGAAAAAGTGTAAGTGTTTTATCATACATTTGTTCACTACTATAAAACTGTGTTTTGAATAACAGAACCACATAACATGATAATTGATCATAACAGTCTGTAAATTTTTCCCATACATAATGAACTTTTAAAATAACATCTTTGTGACGTAAAATTTTTAAATGTTCTGTAATTAGTCTGTATTAGTACACTGCAATTGTAGAAGTCAGTTATTCAGGGAAAATTTGATGTCTTTGGACAAGAAAATATTCAAGGAATCCATATAAACTTCTGGGTTTTACATGTACCACTGTAATGTTTAAAAGCTCACACTTTAACACTTCTTTGGAAGACAAAATAAGTGAGAATTTGAAAACACTACACAAGATTGATTTCTGTATATCATATTTCATATTGAGTCAGACAAGGAACGTTTGCTTTGTGCAAAATTATTCAGATACTAACCCAGTACATATGCTTAAGATTGATTAGACAGTATATGAAGGGATTTTGATTTCAAAACAGCATACAATACAATCAGGCAATCAGGCATATCATAGAATAATTTCAGATTCATACTTTTTAACCCAGAAACTGAATGCGGAAATTTAATTTGAAACTTAAGAACTAATCTCAGTAAACATACCTTTGCCTCTACAAAAAGCACAGAATCAACCATAAAATAAAACAGATGCAGAAAACCATTTAAACAAGCTTTATTTCTTAATCTGTTTTAATCTTTAGCAATTTGACAGAACTATTAGAACATGTTCAATGATTTGGTAAACAAAAACTATTCATGATTTGTGAAAATCCTAAACTCTGATACCATTTGAAAAAGACTATAATACAATAAGAAGACCATTTTCACATAATCATGAACACAACTGCAGAAATCAGCTTATACATAACCAGAAGAGTAAACAAAACGCTGAAAACTTACCACCATCAGCATCATAGTTGGAGAAGATCTTCGACATCTTGATGCTGTTGTTTAGTACTGAACTGAGGAAAGCCTTCTATGCTTCAATACCTATGCTTCAGAATGGGGCTGAACCTTCTGCTAAACGTATTGAACATAGGGGCTTTATTCCTATATATATAATGATCTAAACCTCTGTATAACCCATCCCATAAGGAGTTATAGAGTTAGATACGAACTGTAATGCTGCAGTAAGAATAAGCCTCTTCACCTAGACTGAATGTTGCTGCAGACGCAACTGGTATGAGTTTCCTACTTTGGCTAGGAGACAACTGCCGTAGCCAACACTGTATTAGAGTTACAATCTGTTTGTTCCTTGTGATGTTTCGATTTAATGCATCAATGTAGAGTCCATAGCTAACACTCCATATAAACGATCGAGCTTTGTATTCATCTGTAGAAGAAGACTTTCTCAAAGAACCAATAATGCAAAGCGTTGCTTGAATGGTTTAGCTAGCTAGCCTTCAGTGATGTAGTACGTAAGTAACGTAACCATCATTTTTTCCTTTCCAATATTATTGCTTGTTGATGAGATGTACTTGCATGAGATATACTCTGTGTACGTTCAGGCCATGATCAAGAAAACGTTTGCTAATGCGAGAAATTGTGGTATTTCTTTTATGTAGACGAGGGAAACAAAAGTTCAGGCCATTGAAATATCTTTAAATCTCAAAAGGAGAAAACTTAAATCTCATTTTCATGAAATAAGTGAGCTGATGCAAGTTGAATTGAAAGCTATTTTCCTATATGTAGCTTTATTATAAAGATTTTTGAGTATGTTATGTCATACTATAAGTCTGAAAGGCTCAAAGGAAAGAAATGGTGCTCCAAAAACTTAGATAGCAGCTGTACGTTAGTTTATAGGAATCGTGTTAGACGTTTGAGTCAAATAAGCTCATGTAATTGTTGTTTTAAAGCTTTCCTAATGCACTAAAGTGAGAGCAATAAATATGATTGGTCCAAACTATTAAACAAATTGGATTATGCAAGCTGTTCTGAATCTCAAATTCAAATAGTACAGTAATTAAGTTTAATCTATTTACACAGATATTAGACATGTGTTGTGATTTTCTTGATGAAAGGAGACTCAATAAACTGTCTCATGTCTGTATTAATACAGGATACAAGCCATAGACGATTTCTGCTAGAACACAACGTTTTATTGTCTTCATATTGTCCCATCAGCATATTGAGAATCTTAAGAGTGGATATACGAGAAGGTCTAATGGCACAATGAGCGTCTTCCTATTAGTATCTCTAAGTTCTATACACATTGCAGTAGATTGTTCATAGTTACAAACGTTTATAGTTTTCTAATTTCTTTGTAGTAGTGCTTATCGATTTCTATTTGACAAAGTTATGATATATGCAGTCCAATTCATATAATGACTCTAACAATAGCTCCATGTTTGAATTGAATATGTAATTTGCATATACAAGGATATCCGATTTATCAAATTGATGTATCAACAAAAAACGAAAACAAAAAACCCATGCTAGCTATAAGTCATGCCCTTTTTAATAGTTTTATTATCCTTTTGGATCAAACACTATTTGATTGAATTGATTCTCCATCCCATCTCGTATTGAATAAAGAGAAAATGACTAAAAATATCACTCAAGTATGAGACGTTCTAAACTTTACCTATTCATGTATGACAAATATCACTTTGATCACTCAAATATTACACTTTTACTCACTTTACTCACTCCGAACCAGAGAAATTGGCGGAGCCACTTCAATTACCGGCGAACCGGAGCTCAATCTGTGCGAAATCAATCCAACAACAATTTTCTCAACTACATCTAAGTCCAATTCATCATGGAAGTAGTCAAATTAACCTTTGAATACAAGAACACCGAAAACTTTAAATCTTTAATTCTCCCTCCTTGGGTGTGACGACCCGAACCAGAATATGTTGCGTATTCGGCATGATTCTCAAGATTGAGTTTAGTCGCTGTTTTTTGTCGTATATGTGATTCGTCGACTTTATTCGCGACTATGTTTTCGGTCGAGAATTCGAGTTGAGTGTCTTCACGGAAGTTGTAGAGTACGTGATTTTGAGCTCGTGTGCGGTTCCGGAAGATTTTTCCGATAACCGAGGAATATTTTATGATTATTTGAAGTTTTGGTTTCCGACGAGTTTATCCGATTGTTTCGAGTTTATCCGAATCGTGATGGTTATCCATTTCGAATCGTCGATCGACCCGAGGCATGAGTATAAATATCGAAATAGTCGAGAATTAGTCGTAAAACACTGTTGAAGTTTGACCGGACCGTTGACTTTCCAAAAATAGTAAGTTGACCTGTTGACCGAAAAAGGAAAGTTTCCCGTTTGGGAATTGCCGTCCGACGACCTGTTTTCCGGCCACCTCTGGCCAAACGAAGGGTAAGGTCTTCTTCCTCTCATGATTTCGAGTAGGTCTGTGTTTTGTTTGAAGGAAATTGGTTGTGTTTTGTGGATGAACCATTGGTGGCCGAAATGAACTTTTCGCCGGTGACGGGGAGCTATGTGTTAGTATTGCATAATTAGTTGTACGATTAACATACTTATCCACTTAAGCAGATTAGCAACACCTACTCAACCACATGCAAGACCACCAAGGAGGCTACAACTTTACCCGCCGGACCCACCCCTTCCGAGCGCGCACGCGCCCGTGGGGGGCGCGCCCGAACATGCGGATCACACACCAGCAGGAACAACAAAGTCCCACATCGAAGAACACCACCAGGTCCCAATCTCAACCACCTATATATATCAGGTATTTATTACAGGTAAGATCACTCCATTGAATCTCAACACAACACGTTGGACTCAATCTCACTCCATTACACTCCATCGAACGGTATCTAATTCCACTCGATCCACATCACACCACTCGCACGTTCGCTTAACTGTTATATCCAATACATATTCTGACTTAGGCATCGGAGCGTTGAAGGCGGGCCACCCCGTCTTGACCCCTGACCGCCTGCTTCATTGTTGTATTCTTCTAACAGCTGCACCCGAACGCCCGAGAGAGGAGGAGGCACCCGCAAGAAGAGGCCGAACGCCCGAAGAGAAGGAAGGAGAGCAGAGCCCGCCCATCCGAACAGCCCCATCGTTCGGACGCACCAAGGAGGGGAGGTCCGCACGCACGATCGAGGAAGGAAGAGGAAGCTTATTCTTGTTGCTTCTGCCCCATTACGCCTCCGCGCGTAATTCGGTAGAAACATCTGGCGCCGTCTGTGGGAAACTTACAAATTGCAAACCTCGTATAAACACCACCAAAACCAAAGGTCCACATGCTCAACCCGGCGACTAACGGCAGCAACACACCTGAAGGAGGGACTCCGCCAGGGTCGATGGGGCGGAGCGCACAGGCAACCGACGGGGACGACAGGGACGGGCGCATCAACGGCATGGCCCAGGAATTGCGGGAGGCAGCGCTCGAGATGGCGGAGGAGCGCCGAGCCCGCCGAAGGATGGAGGAACGGCTGGAGGCGCTCATCGGCCGGCGGGCAGAGCAGCATGAAGAAACACAGGAGACCGCCAGCGAAGTGCGCCCTCTGTTCGCCAGAACCAACGCCCGAGCGCCCTCACCCGTGGAGGAGTCATCACCCCCGACAAACAACAACCTGATCCTACGGATGGAGGAGCTGGCGGAGGAAGTCTCACGCTTGCGCAAGGACAAGCTGGCAGGTCAGGGCGGGACGTTCGCCCCCCGGGTCAGCCCGTTCTCGGCGCACATACTGGAAAGAGGAAGGGATCCCCACGCCAAGATAACGAAGATTGCCCGGTTTGACGGGAGCGGGGATCCACGGGCACACGTGGACGAGTTTCGGTCCACCACGGACGGAACCCGATATTCGGACCCAACGTTGTGTTTCCTGTTCCAGGAAACACTGGCGGAGGAGGCACGGAGCTGGTTCTACGAAATCCCGCCAGGGTCCATCCACTCGTTCCTCGAGTTGGCGGAAAGTTTTCAGAGGCGCTATCGGCTCCAGGGGAAGTATAACACCACGGGCATCCTCCTGAAGGTCCGCCAGGAGAGGGACGAGAGTTTGTCAAGCTACATTAATCGATGGAGGACGCTCGCAAGCACGTGCAGGGACCTTGACAAGCGAGTGGCCAAGGTCGCCCTGATGGACAACCTGCTCGCCACCCCCTTCGTAGAGAAACTCGTGAGGAAGGAGCATCTCGACTACGACGAGATCATGGACCTGATCGTGCAGAAGGCACTGGTGGAAACGCGGGTGTACGGAGCCGCCTCCGAACCCAGTTCCATCAGACCCGAGGCTACGGACGCTCAACCACAACAGCTGACGGACAGCGGGAGACCAACCGGGGGCTTCAAGAGGAGCCGGGATACATACAGGCAGAACTACCAAAGGCCCGTCTTCCGCGAATATCAAGGCAACAATTACAACCAGGCGCAGGATGCCCGTTTTCCGCCAGCCCCACGCTATCGACCGGCGGCACAGGAGGTCTTCACAATCGACGGGCAGTCACCCGAGCACCTGCTCCGCCTGAACCGACACCGAATACCGCCGCCGAACAACATGACGAAGGCGGGGGCACCACCCGGCCAGTTACCGGACGTATGGTGCGAGTTCCACAACGCCACCACCCACCGTACCAACAGCTGCATCATGTTGAAGAAGGCCCTCGAGGACATGGAGGACGAACGGACGGATACTCCCAGGGCGGAAGGGCAGCAACACCGGGCGGGCGCTAGGACCCGCGGGACCATCAACACGATATCCGGGGGCAAGCGCAAGGAGAGAGCCTCATCGCCCGATCGCCCGAACAGGGACGTGCTGGCGATCGGGGCAAGGAGAGCGCCCGGGGCACGACGGAAGGAGGCGCCCACCATCAGCTTCACGGCAGGGGACGAGGAGAAAAACCCAAGGGACAGCACCCTACCATTCGTGATCGACGCAATCATCGACCAATTCCTTGTGAGGAGGGTACTAGTCGACAACGGGGCGTCTGTCAACATAATCTACCTGGACGCATACGTGGCGCTCGGCCGACCCGCCAGCAAGATGACACAGGACCATGAATGCATCGCCAGCTTCACGGGCGAAACCTCATATCCTATCGGAAGTGACAACCTGCGGGTCGAGATTGGCGCGCCCAAATCCCCGCACGGCAAGATCTGGACGGACTTTATCATCATGGACACCCCCTCCCCCTACAACGCCATACTCGGGAGGCCTGGAATCTGCAAATTAAAATTAATCATCGCAGGACACCTGCTCTTGGGAAGGTTCCCAACTGAGCATGGGATCGGCCACGTCCAAGGATACAACCAGCAGGAAACCACGGAGACTCGAGGCAGGCAGGAGGTCCTTACTTTAGGACCCGCGGATCTGGAGGCACGATCCCCACACGGGCGGCGCAAGGCAATACTGCGAATAAACTACTAAGGACGAGGAAACGGACCACCCGATCATCCGGACGGGCGCGTCCAAACTGGGGCACGCCCCGCCCACGGAACGCCCAACATTTGGAGAGGTGTCGTTGCTGTCAGTCATTATACTTGTTACTCTTTCCGTTAGCCTATATTTGCGCATTCGTGTGCCCTTGACCCGCCCACCCATGAACTCGGGGGACTGGGGATAGGCCACCGAATGAGGGCACTGCTTTACATTCTCACACAAGTTATTTAGAGAGGCGCAAAAAAAAAAAAAAAAAAAAAAAAACAAAGAGCCGCACAGGCGAAAGGTAAAGCAGTTCCATTCAGTCCAAAAATTACAACACCTACTCTATTACAAACAAAGAAAAACAACTACTCCGCCCCCATCTCCACATCCAACTCCTCACCCTCATCCGATGTCACCGCAACCTCCACTTCCGCCTGTTCGCCCGGCCCCACCCGCCTGACCACTGGCTCCAGCTCAGCCTCGGCACGTCCCCTGAAAGGCCCCGCCACTCTCTCGTACGAAGGAACTTCAACGCCCGACAGCCTCTCGACTTCGGACTCCAGGAACGCCACCCGGGCGGTCGCTTCAGCACGAACACGCTTCAGCTCACCTCGCAGACACTCCGCCTCGGCCACGGCCTTATCTCTGTCAATCTTGGCCAAAGTTTCACTGGCAGCAGCTTCTCCCGCCCGGACATCCGCCTCGTTCACACGAGCAACGTACCGGCGCATCAGATCGACGGCCTTCTCCCTGGCGGTCACCACCACGTCCATCGCCCTCTGGTGCTCCAGCGCGCCCTCCCTGAGGCGTGCAAGTTCCGCAATCTCCCGCGAGCGGTAGCGGAAGACCTGCTGCATCAGACGGGCGCATGAACCAAAGACCCCATCCAGCCCATCAGCGGGAGCCTCCTCCACCGACGGCAGCGCAACCGCGAGCGCAGCAGCGTCCTCCTCCAGGGACTGGCGCACTCCCTCCACAACATCCTCGCCCGACCCAGAAGCGGGGCCAGGAGAAGCGTCCTCCGCCCGCGCCCTCTTCCGCGCACGTTTTCCACCCTTCCCGTGCGGGAGAGACTTTGGCGCCTCCAAGGCCAGAGGAGGAGGATCTGGAAAACAAGAAGTCTGGGGAGGACTCGGGGACCGATCTGGGACAATCGCCCGACTTGGAGACGGCCCCACAACAAGCGCACGACTCACCTGTGCCAGCGCGGGACCACCCTCCCGCCTACTCGTACCACCACTCCGCACGACCAGCTGTTGCTCACGTTCGGCCTCGACCTGCGTCTCGGCTCCAGCAACACCGCCCGCCGGCTGAAGAGGAGCATCCGCTTGTGGCACTTGAGCGTGTGGAACAGAGGCACCCGCACCGCCCACCGGGGGCGCACGTTTGGCATCATCTACCGCCACGCGGACCTTCGCCCCGACACCCAGCAACCCAAGCATTCGACGCTTGCTCACTCCATTCATCTTCTTCGCTGCAAACGCACGCACAAACAGGTCAGCAAACCAGAACACTTTCGCAACATTCGAATCCTACTTACCGCCACGCCCACACTGGGCGCGAGCATGCACACTGGGGGACTTCCGCCCATGTAGCCCCATCGGGCGACCGAGCCTAACATCTAGCAACAGAGAAAAAGCACACCAGAAACACCAAAGCCTACCAAACATCACCCAAATCAGATCTAACCCACCCCACCCCAGGAACTAACCCTGTTCTTGAGCAAAACCAACAAGAAACCCCAGAAACAACCCAGAAGCAACACAAACTAGAAGGGGGGATACATACGCAACCAGGACTGGGGGACTCACCAGCTCGGGAGGACACGACAGAGTACAACCGACGGGCACGTACTTCGGCAACAGTAGACACAAATGAGGGAAATCTCGGGGAGCAGGCCACGGGAAAATTCTTGCAGAGCTTTTTGTGAACCATGGAAATCCAGGAACAGACCACCCATACCCCTATTTATACTAATCGGGTGATATCAGCCAGTCTGTGACAGCCGTCCGATCCATCATACCCACCGTGGGATTGGGACGCGTGGCACCGCCCGGTTCACTTGCTCTTCTCAGTAACCGTGCCAGCCCATCACCTCCCCACCTAAAAAACACAACCCTAGCACGACTTCCAACGGTTCGACACGTGGCGCCCATGCCCCACCTCACGCGCCCACGCGCGCGACGCCTGCCCTTCAGGCAATCACAGCAAAAGCGGTATTTAATACCTGGCCCGCGCCAGCATCAAGTACGACGGCCAGCATTCATCTCAACAGTTCCCAAGGAAAAGGGGCAATATCATCTCAAACCGTTCCATCACCAGCACACCACCAAAACCCAAGGCAGGACACACACACCACCCGCACGACCGGTAGAGACAGATCACAACACACGTCCAAACAAGGTAAACATCACTACACACACACCAGCTCGGCCCTGGCAGGTTGCAGGCGCCGAGGGTAAACGGGCGCCGGGCGCGGGGTACGTCCCCCCCGTGCGCAAAGACACAGGTTGCCTATACGAAAGAGCAAGGGGTCCGTCCTCCCCTCGCAGTCCCTGAAACCAACGGGCGACGGGTGTGGGGCATGCCCCCTCCGTTCGGACACATCGCAGGTCGGATAAACAACAGAGGCATGAGGTCCGCCCTCTCTCTGTGTCCCAGGCAACAGATGGGCGGCAACAGGCATGGGGTCCCGTCCCCTCTCTTGCGCGCGCCAGTGGTGACACGGGCGTGGGGTTCTTTCCCCCCGTTCACTTCATTCCAAAGCAGACTTGAGGTCCGCCCTCTCTCTGAGTATTCCACAGTTTGATGGGCGCCACGGGCGTGGGGTGTTTTCCCCTCCCTGCGACGGCTCATTCCTAACAGAGGCATGGGATACGTCCCCTCTCCTGACGAAATATGATTGGCAAAACACGGGCGTGGGGTTCTTCCCCTCCGTGCCAAAAAAAGTCCTAGTAGGGACGTGAGGTCCGACCTCCCCCTACAGGCAACACAAACGACGCGAATGGAGAGTACGCTCCTCATTCGACGATCGCAACACCGAAAGCCGACTTAGCGGGGCTAAGACCGATGGGCGGCACGGGCGCGGGGTTCTTCCCCTCCGTGTGCGTAACGATAACGATACGCAAGCCGGCTTGGGCGGCAGAGGCATGGGGTCGAGTGGTCCTCTCTCTCCGCTAAGACCGATGGGCGGCGCGGGTGTGGGGTCTAGTGTTCCCCTCCGTGAGCGCACCGTTACCGAACGACAAGCCGACTCGGACAGCTTGGGGGTGTCCTGTTTCCCCCCTTGATCGTACCGATGACCGATGGACGTCGCGGGAGTTGGATTTCCCCCCGGACGCCGACGGCAACACCGGGTTAGGCGGCAAAGGCATGCGGCACGTCCCCTCTTTGCGCGCGCTGAATCCGAAGAACGGCACGGGCACGGTGTTCGCTCCCTCCGTAGCGCGTTACTTATAGGTCACGGTCTTGATCCCTCCGTCGATACTATACCGTACGGAACGGCATCCCCGTTTACGTACGCGGTGCACCACACCATTCCAGCGCTGGCACCACGAAAACACACTTGCACACATTCATGCACCATACCATACATTCATGCATCACATATATACCTATACTTATATACCTACACCTATATACCTGTTACGTGTATGTTCCAAAACCGATCCCACCTGGGCGCGCGGCTCCAGAATAGCAAGTCGTTCTGGAGGCCGGGCCCATAGGTACACCATCGCACGAACAGGTACACGCTCGGGCACCCCGGTCCCGCTCCGTCATGCGATCCCTTTCTTGACCGGAGAGTTGGGGGACTTGGGGGGGTCACAGGATCGTGACCGCTGCTCAACCGGATAAGTATTCTTGTTAATCGCCCACCCTTTTTCAACTCCCCAGTCAAGAAAGTTCTCTTTGACTTGGGGAATTGGGGGACTTGTTAGTATTGCATAATTAGTTGTACGATTAACATACTTATCCACTTAAGCAGATTAGCAACACCTACTCAACCACATGCAAGACCACCAAGGAGGCTACAACTTTACCCGCCGGACCCACCCCTTCCGAGCGCGCACGCGCCCGTGGGGGGCGCGCCCGAACATGCGGATCACACACCAGCAGGAACAACAAAGTCCCACATCGAAGAACACCACCAGGTCCCAATCTCAACCACCTATATATATCAGGTATTTATTACAGGTAAGATCACTCCATTGAATCTCAACACAACACGTTGGACTCAATCTCACTCCATTACACTCCATCGAACGGTATCTAATTCCACTCGATCCACATCACACCACTCGCACGTTCGCTTAACTGTTATATCCAATACATATTCTGACTTAGGCATCGGAGCGTTGAAGGCGGGCCACCCCGTCTTGACCCCTAACCGCCTGCTTCATTGTTGTATTCTTCTAACAGCTGCACCCGAACGCCCGAGAGAGGAGGAGGCACCCGCAAGAAGAGGCCGAACGCCCGAAGAGAAGGAAGGAGAGCAGAGCCCGCCCATCCGAACAGCCCCATCGTTCGGACGCACCAAGGAGGGGAGGTCCGCACGCACGATCGAGGAAGGAAGAGGAAGCTTATTCTTGTTGCTTCTGCCCCATTACGCCTCCGCGCGTAATTCGGTAGAAACACTATGCTCCGGCGAGATATGGAGGTGATGAGTTTGGGGCTTTAACTCGCCTAATCTTATAGATGCTTGTGGTGTGAGAAATTTGGAACGAGAGGGTGTTTTCCGGCGAACCCGTAGTGGTTGCCGGAAGTTGTCTCCGATCTGTTTCGGGCTAGATTTGAACGGGTTCCGTTCAGAATTTGGCTAAATGGTAGTTAAGAGATGGATTGGGCTTGGTTTAATCTTGTAAACTGGAGCTTCTGGCCGTGGAATTTCACCGTTAACGGTGCGCCGCCGCCGCCGGCGGAGCTCCGGCCAAAAGTTAACTTTTTGGATTTTGATGTAATTAGTGTCGTTTTTATCGAAATTGCGCCCTGATCATCGTCCAGAGGTTTTCGGGTTGATTTGGTTAGCCGATTTTCAGTCGAGGATTTGAGTGGGGATTTCGGAATTTCCGTTATTCGTTTTGTACTGCATTGCATATTTCCGGGAACGGTTGGTTTCCGTAATTCAGTACAGGGTTGTGGACTATGATTTTGATCAGTTATGTTTTTGTGAATATTCAGGAGATCGAGATCGTGATCGTGCTTCAGGCGAGGGATCTTCCGCCGGACCACGAGATTAGCGCGAGTGCGCGTTTTGCTCACCTGTGAGTGGACAATTTCTTTTCACGGAATTCTTGCGAGTCTTTTATATGATTTTCGAACTTGAGCATGCGTATTGAGATTACGGATTACATGAGCATGTGTTTTTACGATTATACGATTATACTTATACGGATATACGTATACGAATATACATACATTTATATGCTGTTTCATGCATTTGCATCGAACTGTTTATGATTTGGTTTACACAGAGTACAGTCTTGGTTACGTTGTTGTATCGATACACTTGTCACTTTAGTTTGTTTGATAATCAGAATGTACATCAGTAAGTATTACGAGTAAATACAGTCTGCTCTCCACAACTAGAACTTCCATATGAGGCTGATCCTGTTTGAGAAGCAGTCTTGCGAGTCTTCTGCAACTGTCGCATCTTGAAAATATCAACCGGGAGTCCTGGCATCTGCTGTCGTTTGCGTATAGGATCATCCTCAGCTTCCTCCCTCTCAATAGCTTTCCTTTTTCTACTGTTTAAGTCGCTCGGTATCGCACTTTCCGACACAAATGATAGCACAATATCCACATCTGGGGTTGGACCCTCAACTTTCTGCGGCATTTTTGCCAAGAAATCTGCCAAGGCAGGTGCATTATTCAATATTTTCTGAAGCTTTGGATCTCCACCTACTACAGCTGTGGGTTGGAGATTTCCAGCCACAGGTTTTTGGCTTATCGGCACCCGAGTGTTGAACCACTTTCGCAGGCCCTGGCACAGCTGCATTGGTCAGCAGAGGTTGAGCTACAGTCGGCATAGAAGATGAACTCTCCGGTTTCCTGCGCAATTTTTCAGCAAGACTTTTCCCGGGTTAAGTGATCTAAATCCCCTGCAGAACAGGGATACAGATTTCGAAAGCTATAATGCGATACAACATCCTGCAATGAACTCTCCAAAGAAACAGAAGGTGCATCTGGACCATCAAGTTTGGAAAGGGCTTCTTTCCTTCTTTGCTCAACCCTAACAAATTAGCCAAGTTTCCATATGTTTGCTCAACTTGACAAATCGATTCCATATCTCAACAGATCTCTCAAGTGGCATATAAGATAATACCCTCCCAAACTAAGCCCTAGCATTCATATCATCATTTATACGAATAAAAAAATCTACATACTCAGGAACAAACTCTGGCTCATGCATAAACTGTTTCATCCCATCTTCATAAACATAGAGTGCTAGTTCTTTTTTCTTGTCAAGACATAAAGCAATATTCACATAACCAACATATACATTAAAACTACAATTAGGAGATTTCTTAGCTTCTAAAAAGTAGCTTTTAGCAGCTTCAACACCTTCAGTTCTCCTCAAGAACTTGAGAAACTGTATCTGAGCAAGTCCTGGTGATGTGCTAACTCCACCATCTCCCGCAAGGCTCTCGTATATCTTCTTCGCCGAGTTGATTTCTCCCCGCAACTCCTCCAGCTCCGCATAGGCATACCTCAGCATCTCCGAGCCAGGAACAGCCTTCAAGGCCCTCTCGAAAACATTCACCGCAGAATCAACTGCCCCATTCTTGGCATGCCACATTCCGTAATCATACCAAATGTCAGGGTAGTGATACAGATACATCAAACACTGCTTGAAAACGAGCTCAACGCGCCTGTTGCACAACGCAATGTCCATCCTCTGCGGGTTCTGCTTCTCGAAAGCCACCAACTTCTTCCACGCCATCCATTACTGTTCCTCTGCTCGGCAATTGTTTCCCATCTTTGGGTTATCTGATCGGCGACGCTCTCGGAAAGTGCTTGTTTGTTGATCCAGATGTTTATGGCGACTCTTTTGGTTCTTACTTTCGCATCCATGTATATCTAGATGTGGTCAAACCTCTTTGGCGTCGAATGCTACTTCATTATGAGGATAAAAAAGAACAATTGATAGAGTTCACCTATAAACGTCTTCCTGATTTTTGTCATAAGTGTGGATTACTTAATCATTGGACAAGCAATTGCTCTGTTGAAGTTGTTTCCTCCATGGAAGGTGGTGGTAAACCTTTTGGTAATTGGTTAAAGGCTGAGTTTGATCCGTTCAAGAAAAGGAGACTATTTGGTGGTCGTCATGGACAAGAACAACCTGTTAATTTGCACACTACGTCGGCGAGCGGCGGTGTTCGCCGTACTGAGCGGACAGTTAATTTCGGAGAGGGTTATCATATTTTTTGAATTTGAGTGATACACGATGTAACTGCAATGGAGGCAGTTAGAAAGTTGCAGCATCCAAAAATTTCAGAGGCAGTTGATGACGACCCATCTAACAAAGACTTCCACGAGTTGGATGTTTTTAATCACTCAAGCTCCAATTATAGCCCAAATCTTCCACGTGCAGGCACCTGTCTAACAAAGACTCCCATGTGTTGAGTGATTTTGATCAATCGAAATTCAGTTTTGCACCAATTCATGATCGCAAATTTGGTGGAACGAGTCCTTCTACATGCACATCGTTCCCAATTCGTACTCCATTCGTCTCAGGTTATACTTTACTAAGCCAACCTTACAAAAATGATTATTCTGTGACAAAAGTTTCAACTTCAGAGCATCCGAAATTTATGGACAAGGTTAAGGGGTTGGTAGCATTTGGTTCCCTTTCTTCTGTGGATATCTTACTTGCAAACTTAAAGAAGTCAACCATCAAAATTCGGAAAACTCCTGGCAAAATTCGTTCCCTTGGAGTTAGAAGGTCCAAGAAGATTTCTAACTTCACTTCTCACCACAAATGAGTTTACAACGTTTGACAAAACTGGGTCATTACAACACTTGCCTTCAGCCTTTCATCAAGCTTTGGTCACCATCAATTGTCATGTTCTGTTCATTATCATGCTACTACGCTGGTTGTTTAGAGCGTTCCATCCTTATACTACTGATGAAGATTGAGTCCGTCAAGAAGCATTAATTGAGGAAGAGAAACCATCTTTTTCTTTGTTTCTTGTATTTTATTCTATTCCTAGCAATATATTCAGGTAGCGCATAATTTAGATAGGAAAACACTTTTGTTTCCTGCATTTAGTTTGGAATGCAGTTAGATCACTATGGCTTACTAGTGTACTTGTAATTGTAATCGATATACATATCCCAATTGCGTTAATGCAATTTCATACTTTCTCTATAAATAAAAAACCAGCTTATTCCTTCCCCAATAAACCGCCTTGGCGCCGCTGAACTTCGAGGAGTAGTTCTTTATCGCCGCTTCGTTTTTCAAAGCCTTTTCAAAACTCTGGCACTCGGTCCAAAGCTTATCCATCTCATGATTCGGAATAGCAATGGCTCTCTAGTAGGCCAATCTCAGTAAAGAAACAGATGAGTTGGCCTTGGGAGACTTCAAGAAAGCGATGTAGTCACGCCACACAGGCCTGGAATTGATGTCGTCACCAATATGATAACGAATTCAAAAGCCTTCTTGGTCAGTTCTTGACCGTGTTGGCCGTTGTCGGAGTTGGTCTCTTGAATGAATCTGAGGTAGGTCTGGTAGAGCGGGACGCTGGGGCAATTCATGAGAGAGCGGCTGAAGATGTTTCGGTGGCTTCGGGGTTTTCGGCGGCGATCTGGGCCTGGGAGTAATTGGCCCAGAATTTCGCGGCGGTGGGGAAAGCGGAGAGGAGGTTCTCGTACATCGGCGCAGCGTCGGAGATCGGGAGACGGCTGGCCATGTTGGCTTGTGAGAAAGCGGATTGGGAATCCATGGTGGGGTTTTGAGGAGAAATGGGGGGATTTATGGAGGGGGCGGCGGAAACCCTAATTGGAATTGGGGAAGAAAAGTGTGAGTAGGTTTCCCAATGAAAATGGGGTAACGACTAACGAGAATGGAGGAGAGCGCCGATAGTTATATAGGGGTCTAATGGTCTAGGAATCCAATCCTTGTAGGATTGGGAAAGTTGGGGAATATCTATCTATTCGGACGCGGAAGTCGGGTTACTAATATAATCACTTAGGGAAGGCAATATTATAGAAGCGACGCTTTGGCCGAGTGGTTAAGGCGTGTGCCTGCTAAGTACATGGGGTTTCCCCGCGAGAGTTCGAATCTCTCAGGCGTCGCATTATTTTCCGTTTTCCTGCTACTTTTATTATATTTTTTATTTTGGGAGAACAAGATGGGCTCAAAGTTGAAGGGGAACTTACCCGATGGGCTGAAGGTGGAGGAGACGAGGGGATTTTTTATTTTGGAAGAACAAGATGGAGGAGACGAGGGGAGGGGAGGGTAGTGTATATTGAAAGTTGAAACATCACAAAACTGATGCATCTACACAAAAACTGAAAAAGATAACTGAACATCGATATCAAGCCAAACTAGCTACAACTAACCTAGCTTACCCACCCTACTCCAAGCAAATTTATACAATCTTGGTCAAAGAAGCAAGAAAGACTACATAGAGAAACCATTACAACGTAGATTATATTAATCACCTGTTTGACTCCAAAATATCTCTAACAAAGAGAACATAGAGATCCTCTTACAAATTGTTTCTTTTATTGACTTCGGATAGTTTGACCGTAGATATCGGTTTATCCTGTAAGTGTTTTGTGTGCTGGCGTGCCACCGTCTCTCAACGAAATATAAATATGTAAAGCTGTCTGACTTCTTGATTAAGCGATTAAGACAAGAAGAGCACCAACCTTGCCTGAATGGGTCCTTCTCGCCTAGTAACCTAGGATTTTGGGATTTTTACGTCTCTAGTAGAGCCCAGAAATTGATACCTCACACTACCATTTACGAGTGCAAAGCAGAGCAACTTCTTTGACGATGTGTCGAGAACACTGCTTCCTTGGATTTTTGAACTCTCACTCGATATGTGACAAGCTCTTCAATTTTCCAATTGCGTTGCTTCTTTTGATCGCAATACTCTCACTCGATTGGTGACAAGCACTTTGATCTCTGGTTGCAGGGATAGAATCTCTTGACGAGATGTCCAGGTGTTTGTGTATAACAAAGTTTTTGTATTTGATCAGGGGCCCTTTCTCAAATGCTCTTACTCTCCTTATATAATGCTTAGTAGTCGTCTTTTAATTCTTTTGAACGTCTTCTGCTCTTTAAATCTCAATATAACTCTAACACCTTCCAGCACACGGGTCTTATCTTTATATAGTTTCAATGTTATCACTACTCATTGCATAAAAGAAACCTAATTGAAGTAGGAAATGTATAATAAACATTGAGCCGCACAGATCAGCTATCTTAACTTATAGTCCTAAATTGATCTGGAAACGGACTATGTTACTCCACCTGGTTGCTCGCCAAGCATCATTTCCAACTGGGCCTCGCCAAGACTTCAGTCTTTCAAACCCAATATGAAATATTTATTTCAGACCCAAACACCACATACCTAGCTAGCTCCTTCATTTCTCAAGCACCTTGGGCGGATTTTTTGGTCCCCAGAGGACGTCCCCTCTTCTGACTTTTTAGCCGGAGATTTGAGAACAAAGAAAACCAGTCTTCTTTGGAATAGCCAAATCAGCATAAACTTAAAGGACAATACCGAGACATTTTTCATGATCTTAGCCTACTTCCCAAAATGCTCTGTGTCATTGGCATTTCACTTCACGACTCCTCCGGTCCTCCCTTTAGGTAAAAGAAGTTACGTAGTTACTATTTATTAGTGAAAAAATTACTCAAAAAATAAAAATAATGTTGAAGATAAAGTTAAACTCGCCAAATTACAATCACATAAAAACAGAAGACCTTGAGTGATTGGATTTCCAGCAGTATTTCACCAACAGTTTGGTCGGAATGAGGTCATGAAATACATTTCAATATATATTGCTTTAATATGGCATGTGAAAGAGCACGTACTACTTGTCCCGTGGCTCACCTCTTCGGCGGCGGCCCATGAGACATGTTGGTGGTCGTTGGAGAGCTGCGGCGGTGGGCAGAAGAGAGTTGATGGAGGTTGGTCAACGTCAACGGGTCTGGACCTGGTTTGATCCTCACTGGAACAGAAGAGATATGCGAAAATCTGAAGCACTAATTACTAATGCTTAGATTGTACAAAAATAGAACGACTGCCAGTTAGGAGGATCCGACACAGGTCAACCATCCTTAACCAGATAGAAGAAAGACGTGAAAAAAATCCATAAACAAGAACAACCTTGCTCTAATTTTATGAAGAAGAGTTCGAAAAATAACAACCCAATAAGAAAATAACAAGTCTTGCTCTAATATCATGAATAAGCATGATACCAGAGCAAGGAGAAGAAGATTTGCAAAAGAACCAAGACAGAGGATACTCTGCTCTGATACCATTTAGAAATTTATAGAAAGAAAGTAGGAACAAACAAAAGAAGGGGGAAAACTAAGTTGAGATAATTTCTGATTTATATTGAATTTATAATCGGTATGCTTACAAGGTTACAATAGAAGGTTATTTATAACCAAATAACTAAACATAACAGGTCACAATATTCTATCTAGGGAAACACCATCCTAACTTGATGAGCAAGCCTACGAATTTGGTGAGCAACATTCATAACTCGACGAACAAGACTCTTAACTTGATGAGTAAAACTCGTAACTTGATGGATAAGACAACTTGACAACTTGATAGCAGTCGCATTTCATGTACATTGAATACACCTCACTTGCATCATTAATTTCATAGCTTTAATATCTCCAATAACTAAAGGATTCAATCTGGCTGTGAAGACATATGAGTCAAATTTCTGCAGAAAGGGTCGGCAAATTAGGGTATGCGTTACAAGCTGAAGCAGGAGTTACACGACACCGCATTTGAAGAGATCGGAATGGATTTATTATAACAGGTTCTTATTAACTACTTCCATTACTTTACTCGATACGATCGATAACGATAACGTGGTCTCTCACTTCAAGTGTTCTTTGGGAAATTTTTTTTTTTTTTAAAGGGGTGTTCTTTGGGATTAAATACATGAATATATTAAACTGCTGGGCAAACAATAGCCTTGTAGTGAAAAAATTAATAAAGATTCAATCTTTTTTCTTAAGCATCGATCTATACATAAAAAAACACTAAACAACAGGACGTATAGCTAACATTAAAAAGCAGCAAGAGATGGGTATATCAGATATGTCATCTATGATGTTTTTAGTCTTGGCAATATGTCTGCTATATATAAATGGCGTTAAAGCTAGCTGCATTAGCATGTTGCAGAAAACATAATAAAAATGTGACTTTGTTGATTTCTAGTGCTAACATAGCATGACGGAATCCAGTCACTCCTTCAATAATTTTGCTCGATCATATTATTCGATCCAGCCTCAATAATGTAAGGTGCAGCTAGCTAGTTTGCTAGTATACTTTAAGCTTTCTGTCTGCGTCGTCTGAAATGTGATTTTGCCATATATGATATAAGCTATACAAATAAGTACAAAGCATGAAGCTAAAGATGGCTTGGCTGATTTAGTAATTGATCAATAATCTGATATGAGGGATATCGGGCGGCCACTCTCGTTTTCAGATCTTGTACGTACAGGTCCTTCATTTTAAGTTTTATTTATATATATAAAATGTCCTTCAATTTCTACCTTTTATTCAATTAACACTTCTTGCACTTAGTTTTTCAGCAATTGATTCCATAGTGACGGAAAAAATACAAATATTTTCATGTAATTGAGATTAAATGAATCCATGTAATACAAATATTTTCATGATTCCATGTAATTGAGAATATTTTCACCCACTTTAATTACCTTTGGATCATAAAAGATTAAAATTAAACACACAATATATATAACGTGTGGAAATTGGACGATAATATTAGTGTCTGATGTGATTTGAATGCAGGACTTCAGTGATCATAATATGAGTCATTGCCACTACATTCGTGGCAATTTTTTTAAATAAGTAACAATTGCTAAATTTCATATATCTACAATTTAGCAATTGCTAATATGCACGGGCACCCATAGTACTATGTACACTTGCACATATAGTTTCTTCTTCAATCACGAGCATACATAATGGACACACATAGTTACGATACTTATCTATAGACACGTGACATTTCAGGGGTGTAGTCGATCCCTGATTTTGAATGATTGTTTTGTACTGTATTTTAAGGATACATTAAAATCCTCATTGAATTTAAAAAGTCCTTAAAAATTCTAATATATTCAATTTAAATTTTAAACAATTCCTTTAAATCTTGTGGTATTCAAACAATCCATAGATTTAAATGGATTTTTATAAATCCCTGATTTTGTAGGACTTTGAGGCACTGGTATAAATACCAACCCTCCTAAGAAATCACCTCTCACACCCACCAGATTTTCACAGATTCTTCTTTTTCTTTGTCAGAAGATGAACAGACAACGCAATGACTATGAAGGACCTTCTTCTACCTTCTTCTGACAGACCAAGGTAATCGATCTTCTCTGATAGTATGGTGGTCGTACCTAATGGTATTCACTTGTTAGGGTTTGCATTTCGATTGAGCAAAAAAAAAAAATTGAGCTCAGGAACGTCATAACTCTAAGAGCTCAATATTGACTTAGCTATATATGCTACCTTCTTTTGTTGAATATGCTTCAAAAGATTGACGAGCTCAATCTATGTTTCTATATATGCTTACTTATTATATGTTATATATGCTATTTGATTGCCAACATATGTTATTCTTTGAAAGTGATGGTATGATATATATTTAGGGTTGTTTCTGGGTGGATTTGGATAGTCTGAAAACCAAGTTTCTTGAGTTAGGTAGACATTGGTTTAGTTTTGATCTCTTCTCTGAGCTTTTGAATAAGATTGTGATGTTTATGCATAATATTTCTATGCACATCTGTTGCTTTCCATAAAATAAAATAAAAAATTGTCCAAAGCATATATAGCATAAAGCTTATACATTAGTCGGCATTACCCGTATACGTACTATATCACACTAATATCAATAGAGATTTATCAATATATGTAATAGTATAATGTATAGCTAACGTACTATATTGTGCATATTTTGCACATTGAACAAACAATCTGAGTGTGAGAGTTATTTCTGAATGTGAGAGTTATTTAGAGGAAAAATCACGTGGTTTTAATCAAACGTTTCTGAATGTGAGAGTTATTTCTCGACGAAATTTTGTTATATTTTCTAATATCGCTTGTTTAATTTGCTATATGTGTGCTATTGTTTAGCTACTTATTTGATATATATGTACCTTCCATGATAGAAATTTTAAGTCGGCTTCTTCATAGCAGTTGTAGCGGACACAATAGTGAATTACTTATAAATTTTACAGTAACATAATTTCTAAATATATTTTCGTTTTCTGATTGTACTCTTATTTGATATATATGTGCATTCTATGTTAGAAATTTGAAATTGTCTTATTCATAAGAGTTATAGAGGACATATTAATGAATATACCAGAATTTGAATTACTTAAAAATGAGTTTTCTAGAATTAGTTAGGACTTTTACGGTAACATATATGACTGATATATACATTTCAGTTTTCTGATTGTCTGCTAAATTACCTCATTTTCAACGATGGAGGAAAATGAAGAAGTAGGAGTAGTTGAGAGGAAAGAAGAAGAAGAAATGATTAGATACTTATTGATGGCTGCTCAAACTATAATGAGTGTGCTAAGAGAGATCATGATGTCCCGACCTATAGAGCGTCATCTAAAACGACGACCAATTACCAACAAAGGACGTTAGTATGTATATTAAATGTTGAATGGTGATCTAAAGAGCTTTTGGAAGTTGCATAGAATGTATATATGCGTTGAAGAGATGGTATCAAATTCTTACTCGTTGTGGGGCACAATGATCAATTTTGCAATGTTCGCACGAGGTATTATCATTCACATTTTTGTACAAGTCAAAACTTTAACAAAGTTTTGAAGGCCTTGAACACTATAGCACCATTGATGATGGTCAAGCCTGGATCATCAGTGTCATCTAAAATAAGAGAATCGACCCGATTTTATCCTTATTTTAAGGTACGGTGATCTTTTTCCAACATATTATTTTTATTATTATTAGTTGAATGCAATTTTTCTTTTGTTTATTTGAATTTTTTAAGGTTATATTATATATATATATATATATATATTATATTTTAGGATTGTATAGGTGCTCTTGATGGTACCCATATTCCAGCGTCGATCGGAGGACGTGATGTATGTAGCTATCGTAATCATTATGAAATTAACTCCTAAAATGTATTAGCAGCTTGTAACTTTGATTTGGAATTCATATATGTGTTTAGTGGGTGGGAATGTGAAGGTTCGGCACATGATTCAAAAGTATTAAATGATGCATTATCAAGAAGAAATGGGCAACAAGTGCCTCTAGGTACATATATATTTTTTATTTATCTTGTTAATTTTATTTATACTACCCAACGTTTGATTCCTTATTTATGTAATGCTAACAATTGTTTATATATATATATATATATTTATAGGAAAAAAAATTCTAGTGGATTGTGGATTTGCTAATCGATGCAAATTCTTAGCTCCATGGTGAGGTTTTCGATATCACCTAAAAGAATATGTTGGTCAAAGTCGTCGTCCGCGGGATGCAATTAAGTTGTTTAATCATCGTCATTCATCATTGGGGAACGTGGTTGAGAGAATTTTTAGTGTTTGCAAATCCAAGTTTACAATTTTTAAATTTGCACCTCCATTTTCTTTTGAGATACAAGCAGAGTTGGTACTAGCTTGTGTTGTATTACACAACTTTCTTCGTAAAGAATGTCATTCAGATGAATTTCTTATTGAAGTTGAAGAAGAGTCGTTATCTCATCCAGACATAGAAGAGGAAAATCTTGAACTACTTTCCAAAAGTCAACAAGAACAAATAAATGAAGCTAATGCATGGAGGTTTAACATTGCCAATGCTATGTGGCTTAATAGACCACGTTCTGAAGGTGATGGTAGAGATGATGAAGACGATGAAAATCAAGAGCATATTGATGAGAATTATTGCAATGAGAATTGAGAGAATGAGGACGTGAATTGAAAATATGGTGTTATCATGAGATTGAAAATCAAGATTGTTAAAAATCTTTTGAAGTATTAATGAATTTCGTCTTTGTATTTTTTATTTTAGTTGATATATTTTTATTTTGAAGAATCTTTACAAATCCTAGTAAATCATGATAAAACAATACAAACAAATCATTTCTAATCCATATGGATTCAAAAGAATCAGTAGATTTAAAACAAACAACAACAATCCACGGATTCTGAGAAATCCTTTAAAATTCCGATTGAATACATTTCGCTTAGATTTCGATTAATACAGATTAATAAAAGTTTCACCAATTAATACAGATTAAAATTTAGGGTTTTCTGCCTAATATATGAGATACTGATTAGGACATATATCGAACTGCAAGCTAATTAAATGACTTGGTTAGAATTTAGAACAACGAGCTAAAGGTTAACAAATAACTATAAAAGCTATGGGGCCTATGGATCATCAGATCAGATCAGATGCCTCTCAAAGATTCATCTAATAAGATAACAAAAGCTAGAGGGTGAAACCTGTTTATTGTATATTACTTCATATATAAGTACATATATTATAGAAAGGGTACGTACGTGTAACAAGCTTGAAGCATATAGATTAAGCTAGACCTGATCGATTACTATTATGTATTTGGTTACATATCAAGGAGTGCTTTTATACATATGTGAAAATTTAAGATGGTTTACAATACGTTTTTCTTGAAAAAAAATGGTTGACAGTTACATATATTTTTTTAGGAAGATTATATTGAGTTTTGACTTGGTTTATTCTTGTTGTTTAAGTTAAATAAAATCATAATCTTAGGGATTAGTAGAAATCCTAGTCTGTTAGGATTAGTCTTAGTCAGTAGGATTTAGTTAAGTTTGAATTATTCCTTGTTTGTTAGAACTCGTAGCTAAGTGTAGCTGAAAACGAGTACTTCTGTTTAGGAGTTCTGTTACATCGAGAAGGCTATATATGTGCCTATCTCAAAGATGAATAAATCAGAGTGTTTGAATTCCATTTGTAAGTTGAACTTGTTGCAATCAAGTTTTTGTTTTCAACAATTTGGTATCAGAGCTCTCTAAAGGGCCTGATTGTGTGAAAAGAGAGAAACACTAAGAAAGAGATTTGTAATGGCAGAAAGTAGTACAACACTGATGAAGCCTGGAGCTGAAGGAAGCTTGACACCATTGTCCATTTTGATTTTTTATGGACATTATGATCACTGATCACTTTTGATGGAGAACTTCATCTGATCAAATAAGCCATGGCACCACATTGATGTTGGCTTACCAACTCCTACCCAAGTGACACAACAAGTTAAGACATTCTCCACGATTGTGCAAGAACAACAAACACAGTCTGAGGAACAAAGGAAGCAAGAAGAAGAATTGCGACAAAGGGTTGAGAAGATGAGAGAAGATGACTTCACAGTCAAAAACTATCTCTTTCAATCCATTCCCCGAACAATCCTGGAGACCATTCTCGACAAGTCAAGTTGGAAGAGCATTTGGGATTCCATGAAACAAAAATATCATGGAACAAATCGAGCAAAACGAGCACAGAGACAAGCTTTGAAGAAGGAATTTGAAATGCTTCAAATGAAAGAAGACGAGAAGATAGACAATTACTTTGCTTGAACCCTAACCATTATCAATAAGCTGAAGATTCATGGAGGAGAAAACATACCACAGTTGGATGTTGTGGAGAAGATTTTGAGATCTTTGACTCCTAGATTCGATTATGTTGCTTGTTTAATCGAGGAGTCAAATGATCTTGACATGCTAACAGTTGATGAGCTACAAAGTAGCTTGCTTGCATATGAGCAGAGGCTGAACAGGAGCAACGGAAGCATGAGAGAGGAGCAGGTTCTCAAGGTGACTTATGGTGAAGGAAGCAATCGTGGAAGAGGAAATTGAGGACGTGGAGGTGGAGGAAGAGGTAGAGGCAGACAAAGTTTCAACAAAGCCACAGTTGAGTGCTTCAAGTGTCACAAACTAGGACATTTTCAAAATGATTGTCCATCTTGGAACAAGGAAACTAATTATGCAGAATTTGATGAAGAGGAAGAAATGTTACTGATGGCCCATGTTGAGGAAGCGAACAAGCAGAAAAGTAGTGCATGGTTTCTAGACTCCGAATGCTCAAACCATATGTGTGGAGAAAAAAACTTGTTTACAAGCTTGAACATGATTTTTTCTCATTCTGTCAAGCTTGGAAATAATTCAAGGATGAATGTTGCTGGCAAAGGCAGTGTCAAAGTTTATTTCAAAGGCATGAGGTATGTCATAGAAGATGTCTATTTTGCTCCAGATTTGAGAAACATATTGCAAAGTATTGGACAGCTTCAAGAAAAGGGTCTTGTCATTTTAATCCAAGATGGAACATGTAAGATCTATCACTCAAGGAGAAGACTGAATGCAAGCACTAAAATGAGCACAAACAGGATGTTTGTCCTGTTCTCTGAAGATTCACAAGTTTCAAGTGCACAAGATGGTCGCTGTTTCCAAACCTCAGTTTCCTCAAATTTGACATATCTTTGGCACCAAAGATATGGTCATCTAAGCTACAAGGGTTTGAAGACGCTGCAATACAAGAAGATGGTAGATGGCTTGCCTCAATTTGGAGCTTCTAAAGAACTTTGTGAAGAATGCTTGATCGAAAAGCAACCAATATGAGTGACACCAAAGAGAAGTTTATGGAGAGCTAGCAAGGTACTTCAATTGATACATTCAGATTTATGTGGACTGATCACTCCTATCTCAAACAGTGGAAATAGGTATGTGTTATGCTTTATTGATGATTATAGTCGTAAGGCATGGCCGTATCTCATATGTGGGAAATCAGAAACTTTAAACTGTTTCAAGAATTTCAAGATGCTAGTGGAGAAAAGTGCAAAAGCTTCAATCAAATGCTTGAGAACAGACAGAGGAAGAGAATTCACGTCTAATGCTTTCAATGTTTTCTGTCGAGAAGAAGGAATTAAAAGGCAACTCACCACTTCTTACACTCCTTAACAGAATGGCGTGGCACAAAGGAAGAATCAGACAGTTATGAATCTGGTTCGATCCATGCTGGTTGCTAAGGGAATGCCTAGAACTTTTTGGCCGAAAGTTGTACTATGGACGTTCTATGTTTTGAATCGTTCACCAACACCTGCAGTAAAGGATGTTACACCTCAAGAGGTATGGAGCAAAACTAAACCTTCTATGGATCACTTTCAAGTTTGGGGGTGCATTCGTCATGTGCATGTACCAGAAGAAAAGATAGGTAATCTGGATAACCGTAGTTTCCCTTGTGTTTTATTGGGGGTGAGTGAACAATCTAAAGGGTACAAATTGTATGATCCAATAGAGAAAAAGGTTGTGTTTAGTAAAGATGTGGTTTTTCAAGAAAACAAACAGTGGGAATGGGGAAAGGAACATGAGAAGAAGATTAGTTTTAAGCTGGCTTGGGCAAATGAGAGAGAGTGTGCAAATTTTGAGGGTGAAAGGCTTGAGGGAGAGACATATGATGAAGGAAACAATGAAGGGGGGGGGAGGGGATGAGAGTAACCAAAATAGTGAGGGAGTTGTGAGAAACCAAAACAGTGAGGGAATTGTGAGAAATCAAAATCCTAACCTTGAAGAAGAAGTCACAAACCCTAGTCCTCTCACTCAAAATCCTAGTCACAGTTAAAACCCCACTTCTGTCCAAAATCCTAGCCTACCAAATCCAAAAACAAAATCTAGAGGGAAAGAAACAGTGGTTGAGAGTGTATCACATGCAGGGAGAGAGCGACAGAGACCGGATTGGATGGGTGACTATGTAGTTGGTAATGATCTAAATGAGGATGAAGTTTTGTTGATCGAAGATGGAGTGAATGCTGATCCAGTGTATTTCAAATATGTTGTTAAAGAAGCTAAATGGAGGCAGGCAATAGATAGTGAGATCAATGCAATCGAGAAGAACAAGATGTGGAAGTTGACAGAGCTACCAAAAGGAGCAAAGAAAATTGGAGTGAAATGGATCTACAAGACTAAACATAATGAACATGGTGAGATCATCAAGCATAAAGCTCGACTTGTTGCAAAGGGTTACACTCAAAGGGAAGGAATTGACTACTTAGAGATTTTTGCACCTATTGCTCGTTTGGATACAGCTCGAACCATCCTTGCAGTCTCAGCTCAAAACAAATGGAAGGTGTTTCAGCTTGATGTAAAATCTACATTTCTTCATGGTGAGCTTGTTCAAAAATTTCATGTGGAGCAGCCTCAAGGTTACAAGAAAGAAAGGAAAGAGCACATGGTGTATGAACTGTTCAAAGTCTTGTATGGACTAAAACAAGATCCTCGAGCTTGGTTTAGTCGGATCGAAACTTCATCAACCATGAATTTCACAGACGCGACAGTGAGCAAACCTTGTTCACAAAGAGGAGTAAGGATGGAAAAATTATCATTGTATGTCTTTATGTTGATTACTTGATTTACACTGGTAATGATATTGATTTCTTGCTCGATTTTAAGAAGTCTATGATGGAAGAATTTGACATGAGTGATATGGGAAGTTTGAGTTACTTTCTCAACATAGAAGTTATACAGAAGTCACAAGGGATCTTCATATGTCAAAGGAGGTATGCAATGGAAATTCTTAAGAAGTTTGGCATGCTGGAGAGTAAGCAAGTGTGAACGCCTATTGTTCCTGGAACGAAAATCTCAAGAGATGAGGAAGGTATAGTAATTGATGAGACTTATTACAAACAACTTGTAGGAAGTCTCATGTATCTGACAGCTACTCATCCGGATTTGATGTTTGTTACAAGTTTGGGTAGTCGATACATGTCCAAGCCTACAGAGCAGCAGTTACAAATTGTGAAACGAGCATTTTTCTACTTGAAGGGAACGATGGATTTTGGAATCTTTTACAGAAGACTTGAAGGATGCAAACTGCAAGGTTTTTCCGATAGTGACTATGCAGGAGACTGTGATGATCGTAAAAACACTAGTGAGTATGTGTTCATACTTAGAGTAGAGGCAGTATCTTGGAGTTCAAGAAAACAACCAATTGTGACACTTTCAACTACTGAAGTCAAGTTTGTTGCTGCAGCAAGCTGTGTTTTTCAAGCAATATGGTTAAAGCGGATTCTCAAAGAACTAGGAGAAGAAGAAGAGGTATGTACAAACATCAAGTGTGACAACAACTCCATCATTAAGTTGTCAAGGAATCTCGTTCTTCATGGACGTAATAAACACATAGATGTAAGGTATCACTTTCTCAGAGATGCCATTAAACAAGGATTGATCTTGTTGTCTTACTGTGGAATAGTTGAGCAAACTGCTGATATCATGACTAAACCATTGAAGACTGAAGCTTTTGTTCATCTTCGCACCAAGCTTGGAATGTGTGAAGCAGATAAAGTAAACTGAACCATTGCACTGGTTCAATTTAAGGGAGAGTTTGTTGAGTTTTGACTTGGTTTATTCTTGTTGTTTAAGTTAAATAAAATCCTAGTCTTATGGATCAGTAGAAATCGTAGTCTGTTAGGATTAGTCCTAGTCAGTAGGATTTAGTTAAGTTTAAATTATTCCTGATTTGTTAGAACTCGTAGCTAAGTGTAGCTGAAAACGAGTACTTCTGTTTAGGATTTATGTTACATCGAGAAGGCTATATATATGCCTATCTCAAAGATGAATAAATCAGAGTGTTTGAATTCCATTTGTGAGTTGAACTTGTTGCAATCAAGTTTCGTTTTCAACAGATTAAAGCTGGATTTCACTCTTACTTGCGGTTTCATATGGCCTATTTGGGACTACTTCCTACACCTTTGAAAGTGCTTTTGAATTTTTTTAAATGTGCTTTTAAAATCAGAAAGCACATATTTTGTTCTTCTCAAATACTTCAAAATGTTTCCAAAACTCAACCAACCCACTTTTTTGAATTTTTTTTAATTTTTTTTTCTATTTATAATTAATTTTTCTTTAAAATTCAAAAACGGTTTTAGGCAATCTAAAAACAATCTCAAACATGCATATAAACTCAAGACGCAATTTCTAAATTATATGCGATGATTCTATGATCACTTGAACTAACCCTCTTAGTTATGTACATCAAATATTTAAGAAAGACAACACATAATTAAAAGATGTTTAAATTTCAAATGTTCTACCTAAACCAGCTGACCCGACCCCCATTTCATATTTTGATACATTTATACAACATTCAGATAGGTCCAGATCCGAACTGAAACAAAATTGAAGCCCAACTCCCCAACCAAGCCTAAGTTACGCAACCCACGGAGGGAACGAGAAATTTTTCATACTGATCGTCAGTCCACGTCAGCTTTTTGACCCTCCAATTAGATAGCGACATCTGACTAATCTTTTGCAAACCAAATATTCAGAGAGATAAAAAAACACTAGGCATAATTAAAATACCAAAACTCTTAACAAAGTTCTTTGATCGTCAACCAAATTCATCAACCCCTGCGCCGATCGACCCTTTTGCTCCATTATTTTTAGCACGTCAACCTCTCACTCCCTCCTTAATTTTTGGTTCCATTGTTTCATTTTGAAAACGCAAATTAACATAACAAGAAAATGAATCATCAAATCGATTTAAACTGGAGTTTCGAGATCTTATGTCTCTGGGTAAATTAAGTGTATATATATAATTAAAGTCTCTGAGTAGATCAAGTTTGCGTGTTCTGGAAAAAGAATTCAAGTCCATCGAGTGTTTTGATGAGATCTCAAGTAATTATTTGGTTTTATTAATTTGCTCAATGTCTCCCATTGATTAATCAAGATGTTCCAAATTTCTCTCGTTGGTTTTGAGAAGAAACAGAAGAGTATTGGTGAGGAAGATGGGGTTGGATTGACCGAAAAGACGGTAGTTATGTGTTTTGTTTCTCTAATTATATTTATTGTTTTTATTTTTCTTAAATATTAAATATGAAGAAATAGATTGATGTATCGTTTTGTGACTGGCTTGTCAGAAAACTGACATGGATTGACGGTCTGGCTAAAAAATTGCTCGCCATATATATTTCCATCACTCCGTGGGAGAGTTGAAGATGATGTGAAATTACTGAAATATTGTACGTCATCAATCATATTTCCATCATTCTCTACCTCCCAAATAAAGATTCTAAGACGAATGATGAGAGGCCAAGGCAGATGTGCTAATTATAAATGGGCACCACCACGTACCAGGTTCGCTTTCTCTGCAAAATGATTCACATGTTTTTCATGGATGAACACATGATGTTTCGTCCTCTTCCCGAATGATGTTTCGTCCTCATTGCCAATTTGCCATGCATACACATGCATGCATAAAATGAAAGGAGTCGATGGCCGGTACCCGAGATTAAAACTGCACTCTACCTCTCACTCATAGTATCATATAGTCATTTTATGATGCAGACTAAAGCCGCAGTGTGTGTGTGTGTATATATATATATATATATATATATATATATATATGCAATAAGGTTTTACGGTTTACACATGTAGACTTTGAATATTTCCGATCCCTTCTTGTTTCTGGTAGTTGATGAAAGCTGTTGTCTGGAATAATTTTTTGCCTCACTTTAATTACTCGTGGTTGCTGAAGAAAAATGGGGGATTCAGGTTGTACCCGGGAAACACCACCGGCCATAAAACAGTTTGCACGTTAATTTAAGGTTGATATTAGTCGTTTTACAACTTCCACAATCCACATCATCGTATATGGTCGACGAAGTTCATGCATGCAAATTTTGTTTTTTCACGACAAATGTTATTGCAGAAATGCTCTTGGCGTGTGGGGTGTGTATGTATATATATATATATCTATATATTTTCGTCTTGTGCAAACTAATTGACAGATATATATATATATATATATATATATAGTTTGACGTACGCATGCAAACTGCTCCTCCACCGGCCTAATTTCGAAACAGAAATAAAACATAAAACAATAAAAAAAAAACAAAATCTATATACATGTGCAGGGGAAAACTGTAGGTGCTATTTATCCATTGAAAAAAAAAACTGAAAAATATCAGCGGAAAGAGATTTATTTGAAACAAAGATACAAGAAATATACTCTAGCACATGCAACTACGTACTCCCTAGGAAATAATAAGAAAAATTAGCAATATTGAATGCGCCTGTCTTCCAAATATGAAGATGATCGAAGGATGTTAAGACCGAAGTTGGCCAAGCAATCAGCTATGAAATTAATTTTCTTCAAAACAAAGTTGAAACTTGAAGGCTTGAAGCTGATGGTGGATGTTAAGGATGATTGTTTTTACTCGATCTTTAGCCTCAAGGGACAGTGGATTTTGTTGCTGATACAGTCATGGTCAGATGATGAACTTATATATATTAGGATGACAAACAGAGCATGATCGATTTGACTTTAAAAATAGTATAAAACTTTTGAGTAATGAAGACATAAACTAGCAAAACAAGAGTGATGGTAAACAGATATGGAAGACAGGCAAGTAATCTGGTATATATGCATTTGGATCATATGGAAGTATGATTTTATACATACATCGACTTCTTACTTTTTAGAGCATTTTCAAGAATATAGTTTTTTTTGTTAGTGAAAACTAAACATAATTAACTCTTATTTAATTTATGATTTAGTTGTTTGTAAGTCATTTTTCAGTTTTCTCACCACATGTTTCTATGTTATGGTACTGAAATAACCACCGATGTGAAGTTAGATTTTTTAAGGTATTTTGTATCTTCTACATAGGCACATAGCTTTTTTATTTTTATTTTTATTTTTATTTGTGGAAACTACATAGGCACATAGCTAAATTAGATGTTTTAACTAAAAATTACATTTCATTAACTATAACTACTCTGTTCGAAATCGATCATGAACTGATTTCAGCCGTACGTGGACTTAGCGAAGTTGGAAATTGCTCTTCGCCGGCTGGAATCTACAGATCTACCACGACTTAATCTTAATTTGAATGCATAAGTATTATAAGTTTATAACTTGACCGGCCATAGTGTGTAGTCTATGAGAAAGTCTTTGGTACATATTACATAATATTCTTGTTCGAAGCTAGCTAGCTAAACCTCAATTTGCTTCTTTAGTCATGGTCAAACTTCAACAGATCGAATTTTATGTGGTCAATTGCTAGCTACGACACTCAATCTATGTTAATGTGTACAGAAATTTTATTAATATTTTTGATGGTCCAATTTTTGTAAGGATCTAATTGCAAGCGGCCGGTACAGTTTAATTACTATCACAATGATGGGTACCGTTTTAAGTCTGTTGGCTTAGGTTTTGGTATGTCAACTTCCCCGCATTGACAACTAGCAAGTAGGCTTCTATCAATCAGAGCAACAAGTTGGACGTACAGTTTGAAAATAATATCTGCGTCGATGACAATAATGTACACATAGTTGGGTAAAAACCAATCAGCTTCTTCTTGCTAAGATTAATTGCAAAAGAATATCTAATTATTAATATAACAAAATAAGAAAGGTAAAATTAGCACTTCATTTTTGTTGACATTCAACGTCCTTTTTTTCTTTCTTTACGGATGCGGATTCAAAATACACATGAAATGAAGATTCATAAAAAAAAGTGTGTAATAAAACTTGATTTTTTTAGAAGGCGATAATAATTGGTTTGATAATGAGATAATGATACAAAGACTTCACCGAATTTTCCGTCCAGATAAAACGAAGCTCTATACGCATCACTATACTAACAGCAGATTTTCACTCAAAATTCTAGACTAACAAACCAGAATAGAACGGTAATTAAAACATAGCATCATCCCTAAAATTAGCTAGGCACACTCTCTACACGTACTCCATAGGGTTCAGTTTCTCAGCTTCACTCTCCTCCAACAAATCCCACCTCACTAGCTTCTCTTTCTCATAATGGGCTTATAACATCTCCCAGGTGGCAGCGCGGGCCAATTGTCGGAATTCCTGTTCATTCATGCGCCGCTTTACTATAGGTTTCTTACACTCACCGTGTCGATCTCATTACCACATAATTTCTCATTGCCGACGACTTAGAGAAACAAAGGTCGACGATTTGTTGCAAAATCGTCGGCAATAATATTATTACCGACGATAATCGTCGGCAATAGTACTATTGCCGACGCTTTATAGCCTACAGGACTGTTGCCGACGATTTTTACGAAGTCGTTGGCTATAGTATAAAACCCCTGTAAGCTATAAAGCGTCGGCAATAGTACTATTGCCGACGACTTAAAAAATCGTCGGCCTTTGTTTCTCTATGTCGTCGGCAATGAGAAGTTATGTGGTAGTGTCTACATGTTATGCAATGAGATGCTGCACATTCCTATTCTTGAACTGATCGTACCTCCTCTTCTTCTTAGGTCGCTCCGGGATACGAATGAAAACAAGAGCCGCAACAGGTATCTCTGGCGACGGCGTTGAGGGGGCTTGTGGAAATTGCTCGTTATCATCCACTTCCTCCTGACCATTACCGGTGCCGAAACAAACACCAGTCAAGAGAACCTGGTCCTGATGCCAACCTCATGCCCTCTCTTCCCCCTAGCCTCCTCCTCAGCTCAGATGGCTTCCTTCCAGCGAGCCTCCTCCAGCTCTTCCATCTTACCACATTGGATGGGACAACCATTCCCAGAATAGGATAGACTTCCACATCCCATACAATAGCCACGAAGAGTAATGTACTCAATATCAAAAGTAGCCTAAGAGTTACCTCCAAGGGGAAGAGTTACCTTCACAAGTAGTGGATGCATCAGATCAACCTTCACAAACAGGCGAATCTCCCGGTTGTCCACGAGCTTGGCTTTATCATAGTCAATAAACTGACCCAAGCAAAATTCAAGGGATCTCCACCATTGCTTGTCTATGACCAATAAAGTCACCACCAATAACTTAAGCCCGCGCCCAAACCTGAGCCTTGTGTACAAGAACCAACTCCGGTGAAATCATGCCGCTAGTCTCCACTACAAGCACAGTGATATCATTATAAAACCATGGTCCTTTATTAACCGCCCTATGCACGACACCAATATCTTTGAATTTATCCATGAAGTGATCATGGGTACATTTCCAAATCTCGATAGTAGTAGGGCCGAGTAATCATTCCCAGAGATTGATCATCCAACGCCCTAGAGCTCGGCCTTGCCTTTTGATGATAGTGCGAGAAGAGAAGATCCAAATTACGATAAAGCCATAATTGAAAGGACCCGACCCCGATTTAGTTGTCTAAACTGTATTTAGTGTCTAACGACTCTACTAATCAAAGTGTCTACTCAAATTACAAAAGAATCGAACTGGAGATCCAAAATTCAAAAGTTATAAATGAATGAACTATTTTTCTCATACCAACTGAGAGCTATAAATAGCAACTATAAACTTTATGCAACATTAGAGCAGCTAGACATTATAAACTAACTACGCTGATGAAAATACTAACTCGTAGGATCTACCTCAGATCCTACGGTAGATACCGCTATGCCTCGATCTGCTTCCGCGCTCGACCTCAGAAGAAATTCTGCAAACTGAGCAATTTAAAACGAAGGGTCTAGGGAAACACAGATTTAAAATGTTAGAGTGAGTGGATGAAAATATACTAAACTAAAACTGAAATAATACTGTGCTCCCACTGACATATATAATAAAATGCTACGTGAGTAGAAATGACTAGAAAGATATAAGAGATACATCGATGGGGACACTTAAGCTTTCTCGAGTATCGTGTTTAAGTAGAGGCGGTGACTATGCTACTCTAACCTCTAGCCACCTAAAGTTGTTCGGTGACTCCTGACACAGAGACGATGTGAATGCCAGGGGGAAGTGTCAATCTTTCTCTGGAGCCACTTGGGGATCAGCCGAGTAACCAATGCATCGATGCAATATTAAATGTATGTATATATCTAGCGCATGCCTCCAAAACTAAAACTAAAACTGTAACTGAAAACAGAGCTGAATATAAATAATGAAAAGAATTGCTATAACAATTGTGAAAAACGAAAGTGTCCACTCATAGTATTGTGTTATGCTTTCCAACAAGCCAAAACATGTATGTAAGTGTTTCTATACATTTGCCACTGGCTGCTAATACATCATCTTTAAACAACGATTATTATTTAAAAAATTATCATCGAGAAATATATTGAATAACTAAGCTCGTTCACCTAACGAGCAATACCATCAAGAACATCACATTCTCGATTATCGTACTTTCCGAACTTATGACAAGTTTTAATCTAATTCTATATTCTAAACCTTTAATCATATTTGAAGTCGCAATACAATTCTCAAACGTTACACGACTCGATGTCGAATCGACGTTCGACTCAATCATTCCTTAAAATCATTAAATCATTTAATTAATGTCCGATTAATCACACCTCTTCATCAACTATGTCCAAAACAATTCAAAAATTTCTTCATCGTGATCGGTACGCGATTACGCGATTACGAGTATAATGACATAAAATTTACACAAAAAATCCTCCGCCATAAACCACCACTACCGCTAGTTTTCCCGGCGGTCCAAAGCTTATAATTAACCTGCTCAAAATCCAGCCAACAACAACATTGTCTTCTACAACAACATCCAAATCAACCTCTAAGTAGTCGAATTTATCTTAAACCGAAATCTCTCCAAAAACTTCAAACATTCGATTCTCCTTCCTCAGATGAAATTGGAGCTAGTTCTTGGTAAGGTTAACTTCACAGTAATGAGGCCTTCAAATCCAAATAGGTCACACCGACCAATTTGACCCGAAATTGAACAACCCCCAATTTCTAGGGTTCTTAAATTTTTGATCGGTTTTTTGCAATTTCAAGCTTCTATGATGCAAGGCAGAGGCTAAGGTTATTAGAAAGTGATAGAGGGTGTCAAGGTGATCAGTTTGACACCTTGGACGTCGTGTTTGGTGCCTACTGGTGATAGCTCGTTGGCGACAGTGAGAGAGACGAGAGAGAATCAGGAGAGGAAAGAGAGAGGTCTGCCCAAAATGGAAATCCGTTGTTTCCTTAATTAGAAACGTGTTATTTATGGTAAGGAAAATTACCGAAAAGTAAAAATGTAATAAAAATTCCGATGTCAACACTTTCTTCGTTGTAACTCCGATTTCAACACTTGACGTGGCTATTAACTAGTCTTGCCGAACTCCACGACTTTTCTCAACAAAATTTCTCCGAAAACTTACCAAATAAATTTTTATTAATGGTAAAAACTAATTATCTTTCTTGATTAACCTTGTCAAAAAAATAGGACTAGCTCGTTAATAAATTTGACGAATGAAGATTAACTTGCTAATATGAGTATGAGTCGTTACAATCTACCCCTAATAAATAATTCGTCCTCAAAATTTACCCATATACTAGTAAAAGACAAACGTGTCACTACAAGAAAACTGCACCTAGACCACGGACAATTTCCGTCGTCTAAGTGCATATTTCCGTCGCCTAAGTACTTGAACGACGGAATCTCCGTCGTCCAAGGTCCGTGCTCCAAGTACTGTCGTCCAAGCACCTGGACGACGGAGAATTAGTTCTCCGTCGTCCAAGTTAACTTGGACCACGGACATTATCCGTGGCCCATGTATGCACCTGGACGACGGAAACACTATTTCTTCGTCGTCCAGGTGAACACGTGGGCCACGGACAAACGAGCAATGTCCGTGGCCCATGTATTCACCTGGACGACGGAAAAATAGTGTTTCCGTCGTCCAGGTTCATACATGGGCCACGGAGAAGCTAGAGATCTCCGTGGCCCTGGTGTTCACCTGGACGACGGAAACACTATTTCTCCGTCGTCCAGGTGAACACGTGGGCCACGGAGAATGCCAGGGTTTAGGGGTTAGGGATTAGGGGTTAGGGGTTAGGGGATAGGGGTTAGGGGTTTAGGGTTAGGGTTTGTGCACCTGGACGACGGAAAACATAATCTCCGTCGTCCAAGTGAATATTTAATTTTTTTTAAAAATAAATTGAAATTAAATATTATTAATTTAATTTATTATTAATTTAATTTAAATAATGAAAAATAGTAGAAATTAATTAATTAAACTAAATTTTTAATAATAATTAATGTATTAATTAAATAAATAATTAATTAATCTTTAATTACATACGTACACATCCAAATTAAAAACCAATAAAAATTATAAAATATTGTTCGGAACTCGGAAATAAAGAAACGCGATAATTAACTAGCTAGCTAATACACTGGAGGAGCAGATGCGCCGCCGAGTCCTCCGCCTCCAGCCGGGTCGTTGTCGTCGGGGTATGGGTTCGGAGGAGGTTGACATCCTTCTCGATTTTGGTTCATGAGCGCGATGAGTTGGGCTATTTGTGCTTGTTGTTCGTCAAGTCTTTGCTGCATTGACTGAGCGCGATCCTCCATCCGTCGATTCTCCTCTCGTGCCAGTCGAGCCTCTTGAATAGCTGCTTCGACGGACGCTGCCTGACTCCTTCTCCGCTGCCCCGAACCTCCCGTAGATGATGAGCTGGAGGTCGTCGACAAATCTCGTACCACTCTAGGCCCAAAGTGCCTAACCTCCTTGCCAGCTCTACGACCGTAGACCTCATCCGCGATTGCAATTTGGCTCTCTAAGGATAGAGGAGGCAGGTCTTCCGGCGGCACATCTGGGAACGCAAGCTGAGTGTTGGCCAACTCTTCTTGCGCACGCTCTATCACCATTGCCTACAAAAGAATAATTAATTTATTATAATGAAATCATATTTAAATAATAATTACTATAATTAAAAGCACATAAATTTAATATATCACTTACGCCGCATTGACTTGCTTCATTATCGAGCCCTGGCGTCACGTACGCGCTTACGCTTGCATCAAGATAAGGGTGTTTGGAACCCTTATCCTTGTGCTCCTTTGCTATTTGAATGAACTGCTTGGCGCCGGTAGTATGGTGTTTCTCCTTCTTCCCCCGGTTGGCTTTGTTGACACCGGAGAATTTCTGTTACACAACATAATTAAATCATTAAAAAAATAATAACTACAATTTAAATAATTCAATTATCTTAATTGAAAAAAAAAGTAAATTAATACCTTAAAGGAGTCATCGGCAAAGTGGTTACACAACCACTCCCACTCATCTTCTCTATCCCCACGTAGCTCTACGGGGGGAGGCGAGCGACCGATATTTTGGAAGTACTGATGGAGCCTGTACTTCCAATCTTTGTAGATGGCGTTGGCGGTTTGGTTGATATGCCTCAACATGGCTGGTGTCGGATCCACCTCAAATTGTTCCTATCAAAAATGAATAGAAAATTATAATCGTATATATTATGAAATTTTAACTAATATTAACAATATTATATAATAACTAACTTGGACGTATTACGTACCGAAAGATCTTTGAAGACTTTCGCCTTCTCATGATCCGGCGCCTCCTTCCAAGTCGGGGCAGTGAGACGAACCCGGTTACGGACGATTGACCCTATGCTATGCGCCGAGAGACTTGCTAGCTTAGCTGTGGGAGGGCCACCGGTAAATTTGTCGTAGGGCAACTCGATCTTTTTCCCGGTCGCCTTGCAAATACGCTCCGCTTTGCCCCCTTTAACGAGACCCCGAGTCCTTTTCGGTTCCAGGTCAGTGGGGGCCCTCCTTTGCCTACGGCGGGCGCTGTACATGATTGATTCGGCGGTCGAGGACGCCTGAGTACTGCCCGTTGAATGGGTACCGGGCGTCGGAGTTTGGAAGGGGTCGACGTCATCACCGCTCTCGATGAATGGAGGAGCGGGAATTTCCCCATATGGCCCTACGGACGGACCAGATGATCCGTCTAGATTGAGGGCGTCGTTGCCCTCCTCTTGAACCCAACCGACTTGGGCCGCCAACTGGCGGAGCATGGCATCTTCTGCCTCCTGTTGGGCTTTCTTCTTGCCAGATGTCGTCTTTGGCGGAGCCATTTAAACCTAAGATTACGGTGTTAAAATACCTACTTACCATAATAATTACAACTTAAAAATTTACGCTAATTAATTGAGTACGTTTAAGATTTAAATAGAGTACACTAGCTTGGCATTTTCGGTCGTTCAATGGACGTGCGACCCGCGCGATAAAGTGTAAATTTTCAATTAATCAGCCTTGGTTAAATCGAAAAACATGGCCAGCTAGGGATAGAGATAACGCGAGAGGCAGGACTAATTTCGACAAAAGTCTTTCTTAGTCCAAATCCTGTCACCAGTCATAACCCGTTTCTAGACACCACGTCCGACATTCGGCCAATTTTTCAAAAATTTACACTCCCTCAACCTCGTGTCCATAACTTCGTGTCCATAACTTCACTTAGGTTATGGTGTGCGGTGATGAAATCCACACATCACGAGGGGTTAAAGAGATAAGCTAGAAAAAGATGCGCCATCTATTCCAAAGAGTGCGACTTAATAATTACCAAGCCTATGTACTAAATTTAAATCGAACACGTACTACTAATTAATTTACTAAAAAATACACGTAATTACATGCAATAATTTATTTTTATTTACCATGCAATAATTAACCATTTAATTAATTAATAACAATAATTATTTATTTAATTAATTAATAACAAGGCATTAAACATTAATTTAATTAATAACAATAAATTAACAATTATTCATTTAATTAGTATTAAATAACAATAATTATGATTTAATTAATTAATAACAACAATTAATCAATTATTAAATATTTAAAACTAATTACAAAATTAATTTCTATTAATTAATTATATTTAGAATTTAATTAATTAATTAAATGAAAATTATTTTAATAAGGGAAAAATAGAAATTTACCGAATCGGAGTTTTCGGGAATTTCGCCGGAGTTGTGTCGTCGGAGAGGAGGAATCGAACCACGCCGGAGTTGTATCGTCGGAGCGTCATCGCCGGAGGAGATCGGAATATCGCCGGAATGAGATTGAGAGAGAGAGGAGAGGAGAGATGGAGAGAATTGTAAGGGATGAGGAAAAGAAGATGAGCCTCGGCCTATATATAGAGTTTCACTTAGACGACGGAGCACTATTCTCCGTCGTCCAAGTGAACTTGGACGACGGAAACGGTGTTTTCCGTCGTCCAGGTGAAGGGTCAAATATTTTGGAAGCGGCGCGTAATTAATGGGCGGGACGTTTCACCCGCCATAAATTTGGACCTGGACGACGGAGAATTGAATCTCCGTCGTCTAAGTGGAAATTCAAGCGGCGCCGAAAATTGAGGCGGTAAATTGAACCGCCATGATTTTTGACTTGGACGACGGAGAATGGAGTTCTCCATGGTCCAAGTTAACACCAGGACGACGGAGAACGTCATTCTCCGTCGTCCAAGTCAAAAATTCATTAAAAACAATTTGAAAATTAATCGAACCGCCATGGTAAATTGAACCTAGACGACGGATAATGACGTTTTTCGTCGTCCTGGTTGTAACATGGACCACGGAGAACGTCATTCTCCGTCGTCCAAGTGAAATTTACGTTAAAAAAAATTTTAAAATTAATTCGCTAGGAATTTAGCGATCTGTCATAGTATTGAAATAGTCGTCCAATATCGCTGAACGCATCGTATATATGAACAGTTAAATTTGAACCTGAAAATAGATTTTTGTTTTGAAAGTTGGTAAGTATCGAGTAATCCTTACGACTTAAGTGTTCATGCGTAGAGGCTCATTTGCAACAGAGTATTAACGAAATTGAATTTGGCCAAAACAACCGTTGGATATGTTCTTCGTAACATAATATATAATTGTCTTCAAAAGACCATAAAATAATAAGTTCGGGAAGGGTTTGATCGGCACACTCAAACGCAAAACCGATAATTTCACAAACCGGAAACGTGGATACAAGGCATTTCGCAACTCCGATTTTCGAACCGTCGAAGCTCACACACCAAGATATGTTTACTCTAAAGTCTTGACTCAAAGAATATGCATTGGAAGAAGGTCTAGATGGTCGTTGTCTTAGAAAAAATGCCTATATCTGCACCTGGACGACGGATAATGCCAAGTTTCCGTCGTCCAGGTAATCACATGGACGACGGAAAATGGCGTTCTCCGTCGTCCAGGTGTATAGACCCTGAATTCAGGGGTTAGGGCCTTAGGGTTTAGGGTTTAGGGTTTGTGAACTTGGACGACGGAGAACGACCATATCCGTCGTCCTAGTGTGTACCTGGACGACGGAAAATGGCGTTCTCCGTCGTCCAAGTTCTAAACCCCGAATTCAGGGGTTAGGGCCGTAGGGTTTACGGTTTAGGTCGTCCCCGGTCATTTGAGTGTCCGTTCAATTATTCTGATTCAAAAATATAATTAAAAAATTGATCGAACGATCCGATCTGCTAGATTTAGGATCCAGGATTTAGGGTTTTATATGAGATTAAGATTTGGCGACAACCTGCAATTAATTTCTCCGTTGTCCAGGATATATAATTCGGATTAATTAATTCCCGTAAAATAACCCACATCGATCATATATAAATACAATAATTACAACAATTAATTACCAATTAATCTCCCTCGTCGTATGACCGTACTCTTCGTCATAATCATCATCGTCCTCATCCCCGTTAGACGACGGCTCATCCTTGTCATCGTCCGACGAATAACCTGAGTCCTCGTCCTCGTCCGCGTCCTCTTCCTGCTCGTCTTCTTCATCTACCTCATCGATAATCTCATCTTCCGTTAGATCTGTACAACCATCAGGCATGGGTAACCGTTCACCATCTTAAACCAGGTCCATTATATCGGAGTGGATGACAGAAATATTAGGCTCTTGATAGGCAGGAATGTCTCTTTCTGGTTCAGCAGCATCTTCAGTCGTCGCCGGTGTCCCTTCAATTGTCTCTGTATTCCAAATTCCTCGGTGAGAGATATGGTTCACTATTTTCCACCCTTCACCGGCTTTCGGATCGTCGAGATAGAACACCTGCCGCACTAAAGTGGCGAGAGCGAAAGGCTCATCCTCATACCAGCTAGAGTTTGTATCGACTGATAATAGTCCCAGGTCTTCCTTTGTACGCTTGAACCATCTGCACTTGAATAGGAAAACGTTGACATCATTCCCGTAACATAGCTGAACCACATATACAATAGCCCCGTAATATAGATCATTGTCTTTCCCAACCGCTACCCCACTGTTTTGTGTTCTTCTTCCTTCGTCTCGGGCCAATGAATGGAACTTTACACCGTTCACAAAACATCCGGGATAAATATAGTGTTTAACCGGCTTCCCTGCTAGCAAGTGTTTTGGCCATGACCACCACCCTCCGTGGTTTTCAGATTTTTGCAGATCAATCATCTGCGAAAAAGGGCAAATTAATATAAGGGTTTACTTTCTACAAACATTTATGTATTTAAATAATTAATACCGAGACGTACGTACGTACCCATGGGAAGAAATAATCGGGAAACTTCTTCTTAACCATTTTCTCAATCCACGCCGTACTCTTGTTTTGATTTAACGCCTGAAGCCTCTCCCTGTATGACATCATGTACGGCTCAACTTTGTCACAATCTCGCAACACTACCCAATGTGCCTCAATAAGTTCTTCCCGTGTTAACGATTCCTTTAATACTCCTCTAAACGGTCGGACGACATTGGTGACGACAAAAAGATTGATGCGGGCACTGCGATCGGATGCAGTGGGAGGTGGTGGATCTTTGAGGTACCTGTTGCAGTAAGTAACACACTCATGCATTAGGTATGTCTCTGCTATGGAGCCATCCGGGGCCGACCTGTTTTTGACGAATGACTTATACTGTCCAAGCTGTCTACAAAATCAAACGTACAATAAGAATAAGTACATATAGCTAGCTAGTATATATATAATCTCCAGTGGAACAAATTAATTAAGTAGTACGTTGTACGTACCTTTCTTGAGGATACATCCAAGTGTACTGGACCGGACCAGAAATGAGCACCTGCTCGGGCAGGTGGATCATTAGGTGAATCATGATGTCAAAGAAAGCAGGGGGAAAAATCCTCTCTAGTTTGCAAATGATGTGCACAATTTGTTGTTGCAATTCCACCACATCTGACTTCTGTAATTCTCTGGCGCATAACCTCTGCCACCACCTGCACAATGCCACTATTGGTTCTACGACGTCCCGAGGCAAGTATGGTCGAATTACCACTGGAATCAGACGTTGCAGCATAACGTGATAGTCATGTGTCTTTAGACCAACAAACTTGTGTTGCACCTCGTCCACTGCTCCAGTTATAGTAGCTGCATACGTAGCCGGATAACGAACGCCCTTAAACCAGTGAAATACAGAACGTCTATGCGTCGGCTTCACTGTGTAAGGTGCATCTTGCATCTTGTTGTACACTCCTTTCCTATCCCTCCTCAACCACAAGGGACGACGTAGATTCATTGATTCCAAATCTTTGCGCGCTTTGGGAGTATCTTTTGTCTTGAACTTAATATCGAGAATTGTTCCCACCACGTTGTCGCACACATTCTTTTCTATGTGCATCGCGTCCAAGTTGTTCCTCAGCTTCAACTTCGACCAGTAAGGGAGTTCAAAGAATATACTCTTGTGATCCCAATAGCTCAGATCATGTGGAGGAATTGGATTGCATTTCTTTACATCCGCGTCATTGCTCAACACACCAAAGTCGAAATAGCTCAACCTCTATAAAATCTCATCGCCCGACCAACTTCGGGGTTTAGGATTGTTCTCTACCGTCCCGTCGAAATGAGCTTCATCCTGTCGCCACGGGTGGTCGTGAGGAAGCCATCTACGGTGACCCAAGTAACACACCTTCCCCGCGTGCCAACTAGAGTTCACGTCGTCCAAACATATAGGACATCCATTATATCCTTTTGTCCTGTAGGCTGCCAACATCCCATAAGCTGGAAAATCGCTGATCGTCCACATTACGGCAGCCCTCATCGTGAACATCGTGTCAGTGAATTTGTCATAAGTTGGGACTCCATTTTCCCACAACAGTTTCAGCTCGTCGATCAAAGGTCTGAGGTAGACATCTAAGCACTTCCCTGGAGATTTAGGACCTGGAATTAGTACGGTATGGAAATTAAATTCCTTGTTCATGCACATCCACGGAGGCAAGTTGTACGGCATCAGAATAACTGGCCAAGTGCTGACGGCGGAGCTATTACTTCCCCAAGGATTGAATCCGTCTGTAGATAGGCCGAGTCTAACATTTCTAACCTCTGCAGCAAAGTCTCCAAATTCTCTGTCGAAATGTTTGAAACCCTCCCCATCCGCGGCGTGTCGCAGGACATCGTCATCTATTCGCTTTTCTGCGTACCATCGCATCGCCTCAGCTGTGTGTAGAGACATGTACAGGCGCTGCAATCTGGGAATCAAGGGAAAATATCTAACAACTTTCACAGGAATTATCTTTTTCGAACTCTTCCTATTCAACTGGAATCTGCACTGGCCACATACGGGACAATAGTCCAACTCTTTATACTCTTTGTAAAATAGCACACAATCATTCGGACATGCGTCAATTATCCTGTACTTTTGGCCGAGGCTGCTCAGAATATTTCTAACCTTATAATGAGATTTAGGAAGATTGTGATCATCAGGAAGCAACTTACATATTTGCTCCTGAATTTCGTCAAAAGCACTCACTGACATTTTGTGCTTCACTTTTATCTTCATTTGCTCCATCACATATTGCAACACATTCTCTCGACATCCATGGAACACCGGGGTCTGCGATTCAAGTAGCATACGGTTGTACTTTTCCATCTCACTGGTGTCAGTGGCCAAGCTAGCTGCGGGGAATGTGTCATCATGCTCATTGGTGGTACTGTAACCTCCGTCTTGGTGTTGGTGTCCACCATGACTACATCCCGGAAACGCATCATGGACCAAATCTGCAGTTGGGTTGCAAGCTGGGGGTCCGGCACCACTGCCGCTGGATGAGGCACCATGGTAACTGTACCCTGAGCTGAAGTCTGCTGCGCTGAACTCTACTGCTTCACCATGCTCGCTCCATGTAGTGTAACTCCACATCATACCATTTTCGTACAGGTGTTGCACCATAACATTAACCTCCGCATACTGACAATTAAGACATTTCTGACACGGACACCTGAAACGTTTCTTTCCCTGACCATGTTCTATCGCAAAATTCACAAATTCGCTAATTCCATCCATATACCGGACATCACATCACATCTATTCTTCAACTTCATCCAACTCTTGTCCATACTGCTACAAAATATTATAATTAATTAATTATTACATATGTATATATATATTAGTCCATTAATTTACGCTTCATTATACGTACTCGATCTACATCGATCCATCAATTACGTACGTAATTTAATCGATCTGTACATATATATATATAGCTAACATCCTTGCATATATATATATATGTACGCCATCTATTTCACTAAATATATATTAATTAAGCAAATTTTAACTGCGTACGTACCTGTACGTTGGCCTAGCTTCTCGATATCTGTACGTTAATTAAGCTAGCTAGCTAGCTAGTCAGCGCAGATCCCAGCCCTTATCGATCGATCCTGATTCTTCTCGGCTTTCTAGCTAGTTCCCTTCTGCCTTCTCCCTTAGCTTCTATCTCTCCTTCAAATTAATGGAATGATCGATATGAATTCAGTTTGGCATCGGGCATATATATAATGCTTCACTTAGACGACGGAGGTGTCGGTACGTCGTCTAAGTTGAAGTACGTTACATACTCGGACGACGGCGTATCGGTCCGTTGTCCAGGTGATCACCTGGAGGACGGAGAAGACTCCGAGGTCCAGGTTAAAACCTGGACGACGGAGAATACAATATCCGTCGTCCAGGTGATCACCTGGACCTCGGAGTATTATCCGAGGTCCAGGTGATCACCTGGATGACGGAGATGGTATTCTCCGTCGTCCAGGTGTTACTTGGACCACGGAGTCTTTTCCGTCGTCCAAGTGTAACTTGGACCACGGAACGATTACGTTTCCGTGGTCTAGGTGAAGTTTTCTTGTAGTGTGTACTGTTACCGCATGAATCCTTTCAGTTTGCTAGTAACATTCACATCTGTGAGGATTGTCCATAATACTTTCACAATGTTCTCATCTTGTTACGAAGTCTTGCTCTTCCAATCGAGAGTCTTTAACCACTACTCATTGTACACCAAATTGATGCAAACTCCGTAACATAAACACCTGAAAACATCTGATACCAATGTCAACTTTATTGGCAAGGTCTACTAATCTACCCCTCTAATAAATAATTCGTCCTCGAAATTTACCCTTATGATAGTAAAAGACAAATGCGTACTATTACCGCATAAATCCTTTCGGTTTGCTAGTAACATTCACATCTGCGAGGATTGTCCATAATACTTTCACCATGTTCTCATATTGTTATGAAGTCTTGCTCTTCCAATCGAGAGCCTTTAACCATTACTTATTGTATGCCAAATTGATGAAAACTCCGTAACATAAACACCTGAAAACATCTTATACAAATGTCAACTTTATCGGCAAGGTCTACTAATGTAGTCAGCCTGTGCGGTGAGTCTAGTTTGACATCATCTCCGATTGTGGTCATGATAAGATAATTGTATGGGTGGTGGTGCGGCTCTAACTCCTAAAGTGGCTCCCTGATCACTACCAAAATTCTGCATTGAAAGCCAACCTGAGGTGTCCCTCTATGGACACTCTCACAAAAAATGACCTCCAAGGCCATAAAGATAACAAACGGAGGACCCAGTGTAACGATCCGTACCTAGATTAGCAAGTTATTCTTCGTTCGTTGAGTTTATTAACTAGCTAATCCTATTTTTCGACAACGTTAATAGAGGAAGGTAGTTAGTTTTTATCGTCAGTAATTATTGAAGGCTTTTCAGTAAGTTTTTGATAATTTTTATTGAGGAAAGTTACAGAGTACGTCAAGATAAGTTCGTAGTCACGTCAAGTGTTGAAATCAGAGTTATGATGAAGAAGTTACGATCAGCAAAAGTTTTGTAAAATTTACGAATCTCATTAGTCGCAAGTATAAATACTAACTTACTAAAAATGGAAAGCAAAAACACTTCCATTTCTGGTCAGATACTCTCTCTCTCCTCACCACGTGTTTCTCTCTCCTCCCTCACATTTCTCTCTAGTCGGCGGCAGTGCTCGCCAGTCCAGCCACAAAAACTAGCGAGAATGGTCCCAAAATGTTCCTCTCAACCTCCTCTTTCAAACCCCTATAGCCTCAGCTTCCATTTCCCGAAGATTTGATCATGGTATCAATGAGAAAGGCCTCCGGTGTGGAAACCCTAAAAATTAGGGGTCGTTTGATTTCGAGGGGAATTGGCCAGCGAGACTCACTGGCAAAGGCCTAGCTATATATGGGCTACGGTGGGTTACAACCTCTCTTAAAATTTTAAAATGCTTTAGTTGTAGCTTAATTTTTAGTATAAAATTTCAAATTTTGAATATTAGCACCCCCCCCCCCCCCCACCCTAAATTTGTACATCTAACTCCTACACCATGTGTAAACTTATTTGAAAAAAAAATTGGCCACCCTCATTATAAAATCCTAGCTCCACCCTTGCTTCTTAGGCTTTGTAGCCTTGTTCTCACAAATCAACATATACCAAGGACGTGTGTTAATTCAACCCGAGGTGGGAGAATCGACGATTGAAATTTTTTGTTGTTCTTGGCTTCAAATTAAAATTCGGACAATCTATTAGCAGCTAGTAGCAGACGCATTGAAACGCTATGAAATGACCCGACCCCAATTTAGCTGTCTAAACAAGAATTAGGCCCTAACAACTCTAGTAATCATAATCTTTATTCAAATTACACAAGACTCGAACTGGAGATCCAAAACTTAAATGGAAGGAACTATTTTTCTCATACCAGCTGAAAGTTATAAATAGCAATAGAAAACTGTTTGCGACATTATAGCAGCTAAACATTCTAAACTAACTACACTGATAAAAATACTAACTCGTAGGATCTACCTTAGATTTGACGATAGATATCACTATACCTCTATCTACGTGCACGCTCGACTTCAGAGGAAACTCTGCAGACTGGGCAATAGAAAACCGAAAAACCCAGGGAAGACATACAAAATAATAAAATTGTTAGCGTGAGTGGACAAAAATAATGTTTCGTTTTAAACCGAATAATATATCTAACATGTCTTACTCCAAAGAGTATATAAAAAAAGAAGACGCAAGTCTAAAAGAAGTACATGCTCAGGTCAGGTGTTTGTCCTAATCCTCCTGAGTACTGTGTGATATGAGGAGACAGTGACTTGAGTCAATCATCCTCAAGCCATACCATGTCAGGTGTTTTTCCTAACCCTCCTGGGTGCTAAGTAAATCATGAGTCAGGCATTTGCCCTAACCCTCCCAAAGCGTCTTGAGGATCAGCCGAGAAGCCAATGCATCGATGCAACAACGGTGACTATGCTCTGTGTAAAACAATATGTTGTATGCCTCCAAGCTAATACATAACTGTAATAATGCATAACTGTAGACTCGCAAAACAATAGTGAAAAATAAAGTGTCCACTCATAGTACTGTGTCATGCTTTCCAACTAGTCAAAATGTGTCTATCAGTGTTTACATACGTCTGCCACTGGATGCTAATATGTTGTCCTGAAACAACGATAAATAATTAATAACTAATCGTTGAAGGTCATATCGAATAACTAACCTTGTTCATCCAACGAGCAACTCCAGTCAAGAACATCGCATTTTTGAATACCACACTTACCGGAATTATCACAAGCTTAAATCCAATTCTAATTTGTGAACTCTTAATTCTATTTGAAAGTCGGAATATGTTCTTTAATGTTGTGCGACACAAGGTTGAATTGGCATTCAACTCAACTGATCAATTAAATTGTAAAACTGTTTAATTATCACTGATTAATTCTAAGTCCACATAAAACTACATCTAATGAATTTAATAACCTCATAAAAACACTCACAGCGTCGAAACGAATCTAACGACTCAATTGATTTGGACAACAATTTCCGGCTAAATGCGCCACCGCAGGCGGGGGCACGTGCTGCTCACACGCCACCAGAGACCACCGCCGATGGTGGCGATTGATCTCCCAATCTCCTCTTCTCACTTAGCCCATCATTCTATTCAACTATACCAACTTCTAATTCCGACTAGTGTGGCTGGAATCATGGCCGAAACTATTTCGACTGAAAATTTAATCGGCAACACAGTGCCACCATCAATCCACCATGGAGCTCGGGTCGGGTCACGTTTGACTCGCCATGATGAGAGGAAAAAAGGCCCCCACCCCTCGCTAGCCGAAACCACTGGGAACGCCATCCACGACGGCACCCAATTCAAACTCGACGAAGATCAATCGATCTCCTCGAATCAACCTGTAAACATTAAATTGGACAAATCAACATGCATCAATACATATAGGAGAAAAAGAGGAGCCAAACTATACCATCATTGATGACCAACTCGCCGGAAATCGACAGGCCCAAAACCTAGGTTTTTTTCGAAGCATATCCTCAAAATTCTGACTTTCTCCGGCAAAATCAACGACGGAGACCATAGGGGAATGACCGGGGGTCTCGAGATGATCATTTTGATGTATAGGGTGGCCGAACAGCAAAGCCTCGCCGGAGCCGAGCTCGGCTGCGATTTTCGCCATAGAAAGCCAGTCAACCCTGATTTTTCCAAAATGAAAAAGTTCAATTTCTATTTTTGGAAAGTCCTATTTAAATGTGTGAGTTGTGACTAACCGATTCAGTAAAATCGCACAAAACTTTTGTTGACCATAATTTCTTCACCGTAACTCTCATTTTAACACTTGGTGTGGCCACGAACTCATCTCGATAAACTCTACGACTTTCCTCATTTAACTTTCTCGAAAAACTTAACGAATAAAATTCTAATGAAAAGAGCCATCAATACTTATTGACGATAAAAACTAGTTACTATCGATAATTGATTGACACTTAATCAGAATCTAAGAGGTTAATTTCGGGTCGGGATGTTACACGATGACAGACTTGCTTTTGCTTTTTGGAAAGCACGATATAGTACTGTGAGTGGACACTTTTATTTTTCACAGTCGATATAGCGAGTCTTTACTTTATTTATATTCAGTTTAGTTTTCAGTATTAGTATCAGTTTTAGTTTTAGATGTTAGTTATATATATACATTTAGTATTGCATCGATGCATTAGTTCCTCATCTGATCCCCGAGTAACTCTAGGATGGGTTAGGTGGCCCTACTGGCATTCACGTTGTCTTGGGTTAGATGGCTCTCGAAGATTTTAGGTGATTAGAGGTCTACTTACTCTAGTTACCACTTCACTTTGATTTGTTGTCTTCGGTTAGGTGGCCCTTGACGACGCCTCCATTGCACGATATTTGAGAAGGGTTCAATGAGATTCTTTCGATGTATCATTTTCATTTTCAAAACTTTACGGACTCACTTATTATTTTATTATTACTTATTTCAGAGGAAGCACAATTATATTCTAGTTTTCAGTTCAGTTTATTTTCGTCTACTCACTCTAACGTTTTTAAACTGTGTTTCCCTGAGATCTTCGTGTTTAATTACCCAGCTTACAGGTTACTCGGCTGAAGTCGTGATCGTCCAGGGTACGAGGCATAACAGTTTATCACTTTTGTTTTCATAGTTTAGATTCGTAGCGCAAGTTTCAGGTTACTCGTATTGGGGTTACTGGTATCGAATCTTCTTTGCGAGTCATCCTAATGTGAGTCCCGCAGGATTCACTCCGGATTTCATGTTAATTTGGGGTGGTCCTGTCACCCAGACTAACCATTCTAAATTTTTAACATAAGTGGGCATTTGATCTATCGCAAGCGAACTTCTAACCCTACTCAGTTATCTTATTCTTGAAAGTTCTATTGAAAATTTGGCATAGTTTTCCCTAAAAATCAAAGAAACCAAAAAACCTGTATGAAGAGAACACTTCCAATAACAAATCCCACAAACAAATCGTGGGCACCGATTCCCATCCGGATTACTCATAATCAAAATGAGCAACACTAAGAATATAAACCACTTATCTCCGGCCATCCAAATTTGTGCATCACGATGCTCGTTGTACAAATATCTCCATTAATTTATTCCATCCATTTTCATCTCACACACATTTGACCCTTTATTTTATCTAATTCATCTCATACTTTTTATTCCAACCATATTTTGGAAAAGATTTACACATGTATAGGTGCTATTTATCTTCCTCTATTTATTTATTATTTTTTTTAGATTAATAAAATTTTCTTGTTCGGTCAAAACTTCGTAACAAACAAAAAAATTAGCTCGGTGATATTTTAATCCGGATCCGCCCCTGTATAGCTAGCCGTAAAAGGTTTGTGAATGATTAATCGGTCGAGACCCTCGTCAAATTTTTGATCAATCGATGTAATGTTGTTGTTTATCCTAATTATATACGTCTGTGTGCTATTCAATTCAACCTTGGTTAATTAAGAAGTTCTAATAGATCGAGTTAATTAGCAACGAGAAAGTGGTGAGCAGTAGCTAAAGGAAAGTTCATGCATGCATGCTGTACGTGGATGTTATGTCAAGGCTGCCAAACTGGCGGCACGTGAGGTTTGCAGTCATATTAATTAATTAACTTCTTAACTATCAGCCTAATAAATAAAGAGTACATAATAAGAGTGCCTCAATATTTATGGCTAAAAATATCGTATATATACTTAGGATTGTTAATGGGGTGGGTTTTGATCCGAATCCGTTTTAGATCCGTACATATTAAGCGGATCTGGATCTAATTTTTAGACCCGCTGATTCGTTTGTAACTCAGACTCGTTGATTCGTTTGTCACCCAGACCCGTTAATCGATCCGTTTGTGACCCGGACCAGTTGACCCGTTCATTTAACGGATCAAATCTGAATCACAAGCGATTCGATCCATTTATGATCCGCCAAGTTTATATTTTTAAAATTTATTATATAATTTATTTTTATTTACATATAAGAAATATTTTTAATCCAAAACTCTCTTTAAAAAAAATAAAATATAAACATCTTTAGCAAAGTTATATAAAATTATTAGTAAATTAAAAGATTAAAAACCCAAAATAATTTGTTTCTTGCCAAGTTCCTCGATGTAAATGAAATTTATTTATTTATTTTGGTCTCTCTAGTTTGTTTTAGTGAAATATTTTGTTTATGTAAAGAGATTATATGACATATTGGTAATAATTAACATATTGATAAAAGAAATAAATTGAATAATTAGCATATTGATAAACAGGTCCGGATCCGCTCCGTTAATCCACCGGATCCGAATCTGGATTTGATTATTAAAGATTCGCTGAATAAACGGGACGGGGCGAGTCTAATTTTTTCTCTCTTTAAACAGATCCAGATCTAGGTTGATCAGGTTCGAATCCGCCCCAATGACAAGTCTATATATTACTTTACTAGCTTGAAGGAATTCAATCATTTCTTAGAAATAATAAAATGTACTGTTCCTCATTTACTTTTTTTCTAGCTCCATTTTGGTTTGGCCAGGCCAAAAATGATGTAGAATCTAACTGGATCAATCGTGGGTCCTAAATATCCCCAATACTAGATGTCTGTAGAAGCTGCCTGCGCATAGTGCTGTGGTCATATAGATATAGTAGATATATTCATTTTCTGGGTCTTTTAAAAACAGGGCATAGATTCACCGATATCAAATTGCACGAATTGAAAAGCTTACATATATATATATATATATAGACACACACACACGTCAAGATAGAAATTGAATGATTCTAGCTACTTATCACTCTACCGGAAGTGAATGATTCTAGCTACTTATCACTCTACCGGAAGAGAAAAATCTTGGGTAGCTTTATACGGCATGTCTACATTGTAACTTCATCACATACCAGATCAAATTTTTTCAATATAAGACACACTAATAATATATAACATGGTCGATCGATCAAGAATTTTGAAATACTTTGCGTTCAATGTTCCTATGATAATCTATATATACATATTAATTCCACCAAAAACTAAACAGTTGACTTGATTTAGGGTGCACATGCGGTCCATACCACTTGCAAAATCTTGTTGGCAAATTCCATCCCGTTGTATTGATTGAAAATTGCGACATTTACCTCAAGAAGTTGAAATCTCCCAATCTTCGTTAATACTCCTTCGTTCTAATTGGCGTCGACCAGTAAATCTTTTATATATCACCTTTTAACCTTTTTTTATATAGATTATGGAATATGTCATCCCCTCCCATTTGTTTCACAAAGAACTGTTCATTTTTTTTGTTTTTCAAAGTCAAGGACATAGAATTTTGTCAAATTGACCGTAGACCGTCGGCTCCCTTTTACTAAACTGCCATGCATGCAAACTTTTCAATTCTCAGGGACACAGGTGCCATTTTAGCACAAGAGAGAGGAGACAGTCGTCCTTTGATTACGTTTTATCCATGGATCCCCAGCTTCTCTGCGTCTTCCTCACACCACACCGCGTTCTTACTCGGAAACGTACCCGGGGAACTCGTGTTTGACTCGGACCTTAAAACTCTCTCGTCTCCTCAAATGGAAAACAAAAAATAATAATGCTTCCCAAAACGTAAGTAAAACCCTCAAGGTGTTTTTCACAAGCCAAAATATAGAAAAGTGGCCGGTGAGATCCAAAAAACCACACACCTATGCAAATTCTCTTCTCCACTACCTCTCTATAATTCTATAAATATAGCCAAGAGAGGTACTAACCAGCTCATCATATGTACTATCTCTGCTTATTCTTCATCTCCCACTTTCTTTAGCTATTACAACTTCTTAATAAATCTCTCTTGTTTAATAAGCAAAGGGTTCCCTTTCTCCTAGATAATAGAAGTGAGTCTTCTGCTAATTAAATTTGTTTAAGAAGATGGCTCTGGCGAAAGAAATCATGGGCTATTCTGTGATGGAGTACAAGTCATCTTCATCGTCTCCATTTTTAAATCAAACCAAGTTTTTGATTAGACCAAGCTTAGTAAGTCCCTTGAGAAGAAAGAGTGATAATTTGAGGAAGGCTAGTAGTAGGAAGGGGGTTGTGGCTGCGATCAGTGAAGATTTGATCAAGATTGCGCCGGTTTTCTCTACGGCAGTAGAGATTTCGAAGCCTGTCAAGTTCAAGGTTAGAGCTGTGGTGACAGTTAGGAACAAGATCAAAGAGGATTTCAAAGAGGCCATTGCCAAACAGTTGGATGCTTTCACTGACAAAATTGGCAGAAATGTTGCTTTGGAGCTCATCAGCACTCAGATTGATCCAAGTAAGAAACTTTCTTCTTCTGGACACTTTGCTTTCAATACCCAGTTTTCAGAACTATTTTGTACTAATTTAGGTCGGCCAACTACTAATTTTTACAGAGACAAAAGCACCGAAGAAAAGTAGCGAAGGTGTTTTGAAGGATTGGTCGAAGAAATCATCTCTGAAAGCAGAGAGGGTGAATTACACAGCTGAGTTTGAGGTCGACTCTAATTTTGGTACACCGGGAGCAATCACGGTTATGAATAAGCATCAAACCGAGTTCTTCTTGGAGACTATAACCATTGAAGGTTTTGCCTGCGGTCCATTACATTTCCCTTGTAATTCTTGGATGCAAGCCAAGAAAGATCACCCAGAAAAGAGAATTATCTTCTGCAACAAGGTAATTAAATACAATTAGTTTCCATTCTTGGTCATCATGATCTCGAAAGTCAATATACCCTAAAACTTAAGCCATTCAAGTTCTGGCTAAGTTGAATTTTAATAAGCTAAGTCGCTACGTCAGAGAAAGTTGAATGGTTCATGGCTAGCTAGCAAAGTAGTGTAACAGAATTTCTGAATATTATTAGTTCATGTTGTGGTAGGAATTCCTCTTTCTGTTTCTTCTTCCACTGTGAATGAATATTTTGTGCGTCCGCTCCTCAATGGGCTGGTCAATTTTGCTTTAGGACATGGGCCCCCCATGCTTTAGCCTACCACCTACCTGCAAAAACTTGCTATTTGCTAAAAACCTTTTTCTGCCGAATATGTCAAAAGCATTCAAGAAAATATATTGACCTTTTTTCGTTGGTTTTGACTTTTGAGCAGCCATATTTACCAAACCAAACTCCAAAGGGGCTTAAGGAATTGAGACAAAAAGAGCTGAAGAACCTTAGGGGTGATGGCACAGGAGTCAGAAAATTATCTGATCGGATCTATGACTATGCTTTATATAATGACTTGGGGAACCCTGATAAAGGAATCGACTTTACCAGACCAACCCTCGGCGGCGAAAAAATTCCCTATCCTAGAAGGTGTCGCACCGGCCGTCTCCCAACCGATACAGGTAAACCATGTAAACATGTTATGTTGTTAGTATTGTTACATGTTACGTACAAGTTGTTAGGGCTTAAAAATTGATATATTGTGTTACAGATATGTTAGCCGAGAGCAGAGTGGAGAAGCCGCTTCCTACGTATGTTCCTAGAGATGAACAATTCGAAGAGTCAAAGATGGATACATTTTCATTTGGAAGGCTAAAGGGAGTTCTACACAACTTGATCCCTTCGTTAATGTCAAGCTTCAAAGCTGATAAAGACTTCCGTGGCTTTGCCGACATCGATAGCCTCTACAGTGAAGGCATCCTCCTCAAACTGGGGTTACAGGATGAGATTCTAAAGAAACTACCGTTACCGAAAATGGTCAGCAAATTTCAGGACTATAACCAAGGAATTCTCAAATATGACATTCCCCAGATTCTTAGCAGTAAGTTTCATCTAAAGGGTTTTAATCATGCACATCAGATTTTTACCTCGTTTTAAAGTTTGTGTCCATGACTAACATTGAAATAGCATTATCTCTACTATATTTTATCATTTCATGCACAAAAATGTAGATCTAAGATAAAAATTGTGTAATGCGCAACTTTGTAGGAGAATATATTAAGCTTCAACTGGCTAATTAGTTAGTTAATTAAAAGCATGCATGATTAGTTGTTTGATTAACTAAGATATGATTTCCATGTGCAGAGGACAAGTTTAGTTGGCTGCGAGATGACGAATTTGCCCGTCAAGCAGTGGCAGGGGTTAATCCTTTGAGTATTGAGAGACTTGAATCTTACCCACCAGTGAGCAAGCTCGATCATGAGGTTTATGGACCTTTAGAATCAGCACTCACAGAAGAGCACATTCTACCTCATCTCTATGGCATGACTGTCCAACAGGTAACCATTTTCACTACTTCAATCATGTGTGCATTTCTTCGATACAACGTTATTTCCACTTTCAGTTTGTCATTTCAACTTTAGTGAGTGAAACACTAATTTTCTAGTTTAATCTAATATTTGGTATTCTGATTGTTTTGCTCTATAGGCATTGGATGAGAACAAGCTGTACATAGTGGACTACCATGACATTTACCTTCCATTTCTTGATCGAATTAATGCTCTGGATGGGCGCAAGTCCTATGCAACTCGCACCATATTTTTCTTGACACCCAATGGAACTCTTAAGCCAGTTGCCATTGAGCTTAGCCTTCCACACGCTGGACAAAGCTCAAGGGCTAAGCGCGTTTTCACTCCTCCGGTTGACGCCACAACTACTTGGTTGTGGCGACTCGCCAAGGCCCATGTCTGTTCCAATGATGCCGGTGTCCACCAACTTGTGCACCATTGGTACGTAAATAAACTTGGCTGAACTTTGCAATTTGCAAAATGACATGCCAAATTGCATGTACAATTTTGTGCTACGCATTTAATTTTTTTGTTCTGAACGAATATGGCTTTGGTTAATTCTTAGGTTACGTACCCACGCTACCTTGGAACCATTCATATTAGCAGCACACAGACAATTGAGTGCAATGCACCCAATCTACAAGCTTTTGGATCCTCATATGAGATATACGCTAGAGATTAACGGGTTGGCCAGACAAAGCTTGATCAACGCCGATGGAGTCATTGAAGCGTGCTTCACTCCCGGTCGCTACGCCATGGAAATTAGTGCTGCCGCCTACAAAAGTTGGCGCTTTGACGAGCAAAGTCTTCCTGCAGATCTCATCCGCCGGTATGTAAATGCAAAACTTGAACTTAATTGATGATTCGGATCATAAGTTTGAAAACATAACACTTTGTACTATTGATGAATCTATGTTCTTTGTCTAATATTTGATTCACATTCTTGTCATGCAGGGGAATGGCAGTGCCTGACCCAACACAACCCCATGGAGTTAAACTTGTCATTGAAGATTACCCATATGGAAGTGATGGACTACTAATATGGGGAGCGATTGAAAATTTTGTAAGAACCTATGTTCAACATTATTACTCTGATTCAAGCCTAATCCGAGCTGACAGAGAGCTACAAGATTGGTACTCCGAGTCCATCAACGTCGGCCACGCTGATCTTCGAAACGAAACATGGTGGCCTTCACTCTCTACCCCGGAGGACCTTGTCTCAATTCTTACCACACTAATTTGGTTAGCCTCAGCTCAACATGCTGCACTTAACTTTGCTCAATACCCCTATGGCGGGTACGTCCCAAATCGCCCACCGTTGATGAGAAGATTGATCCCGGAAGAGAGTGACCCCGAGCACGCAAATTTCTTGGCCGACCCTCAAAAGTATTTCCTATCAGCATTGCCTAGTGTTCTTCAAGCCACCAAATACATGGCTGTGGTTGACACATTGTCAACACATTCACCGGATGAAGAGTACCTCGGGGAGAGGCAACAACCATCGACTTGGTCCGGCGATGCCAACGTAGTCGAGGCATTTTACAAGTTCTCGACTGAGATTCAAGACATAGAGAAGGAGATTGATCGAAGGAATAGAGATCCAAGCCTTAAGCATAGGTGTGGAGCTGGAGTTTTGCCTTATGAGCTACTTGCACCTAGTTCGGAACCGGGAATTACATGTCGTGGTGTTCCTAATAGTGTCTCAATTTGAGCCAAAACATAACTAGCAGGGGCAGGTGTTCTTATTGACGATTAGTTTACTAAATTATTTGAGAATGCTGGGATTGAGGCATTGAGCCAGATCAGCCCCATTTCTCTATTTATAATTAGATTATGGAGTGTTGTAGCTATTCGGGTATATAGCGGATGTATATGTTTAATTATGTAGCCCATTTTACATTTCGTGAATCTCTTCTCCATTCCCAACGTCACCAGAATGGTTTCAGTCTTTCAGAACAGAAAACATGCATTCATGGGCCTCTTTCTCCCAGCTAGGGGATATCGAGGTGTATTGATTGGAATTTCTAATGAAATCCTCATTTCATTTAGAGCAAATGTAAGACATTCCAATTCATAAGCCAAGATCTGAAGCTTATATATCTCACAACATTATCGTAAGGCAGAAACATATAAACTACATATCTTGTTCCTCTGGAGCAATACGCAGTAGAGCATGCTTTCTGTGAGTACATAAAGGATTTTCTCTCATCCGTGTACGTTTTGAATACTTTCTGTGAGTACATAGGATGGAATTGTTCGCTGATTTATAATTTCCATCATGAAAATAGATTAGGAAACTATCTTTTTTTTTTTTTGAGAAGGTCAATAATTTTCATTACTAATGTGACAGTACAAAGACTTCACCGGATTACCTGATCTGATAAAGCGAAGTCTTATGCATACTACTATATTAGAAAACAGGTTCTAACACAGAGCCTAGACTAAGATAGCACTGGGTGTAATCAAAATTTCGATTGCACCATCCTTTAACTAGCTAGGGACCTCCTCTACTTGCAAGAGCCATAATTCCCCTGGATCCCAATGAAGTAGCCAAAATGAAGCACTAAAGAGCTTGTTAACAGTAGAGGCCCTCCATGAAATCTGACCCAAGCTGAAAGGCTCATCTTCCATCAGGCCTAATATTGTAGGCCCACAACACCAACCAAATTCAACCAGCCATGTTATGAGATTCCACTCAAACAGATGCGGCCCAAAAAAATAAACAGATGCATGCCCTAGAGCTGACGCGTCGTCGTTGTTCCAAACCACCAAACCTGCGAGCACCACAACGTCTGAAACAGCTCTGCTCCTCGCTAGAATTGCATCCTCTTCCGGCCACCATCATCTGCAATCCCCTGGCCTTCGCCGTTCCTCAAGCACTGCGACTTGAGTCCTGCTCGGGGGGGGGGGGGGGGGGGGGGGGGGGGGGGGGGGGGGGGGGGGGGGGGGGGGGGGGGGACGTTGTCCATGATTAGTGCATAGATATGCACCTCTGTGCTATTTATTGATGTCCATATACTTATTCTTTTATTATTTATTTAGCAATATTAGTTTACTTTATTGTGTTATAGGTATTTTGAGTCTATAAAGGAGAAAATAATTTTAAAATGAATTTAAAGCTTAATTTGAGAAATATGCCTATGCAGGACAGTTAATTTCGATAGAGAACTGAGAGCATCTCAGGATGAACTAGATGATGATCTTTATATATGTGAAAAGCCCAGATGTCTAGTTTCTATAGCTTCTTCCGAATTGGGATTATCATTTTTCTAGAGGAAGTTATAGTTGTTTTAGTCCATGGAGGTCAGTCTGCTCGAAAATCTAACTTTGATAAGAAAGTTGTGTTTGGAGACTAAAATCACACCAAGAAGCTCAAGGACGAATTTGTACTTTAAAATCTAATTTAATACTGATGTAGCTGATGGAAAAGAAGTCCAGAATTAAAATGATTAAAGAAGTTTGATTTGTCAAAGAAACGAGCCCAAAACCTAAGTGAACAAGAAGATGCCCAATCAAGCCTTTATAAATATTATTTTTAGGATTTTTGAAGAGGTTAATCAGCTTTTGAGGAAGAATAACTGGGGATGAGAGTTCAAGGAGCCATGAGAAGAAGTGACAGATGGTCCACTTCGACCTGTCGAATAGACGCGACAGAAACTCGATCTTCTTCTTCATTTGTTTTACTTTTGTTTTTCTTATGAATTCTTGAAGTTTAACTTCCTTATCTATGAGAGACTAATTAGTTAGTTAAGGGGCTGTCTTGAGGCCCTGTATATGAGATTTATATGATAGGCATATTTTAACCTAATTTGTTTATTTTATTGAATGGGGTTTAGATTATTATATGGTTCAGCTATGAGTTTCTCGTTTGTTTACTTTAGTGCACAACTACGTATGCCTGCTAGGAATTATATTGTCACGAGATATGGGTAACTGAGGATAACTTCCTCCACCAGATTTCCATAGTGAAATTGATGAGGTCGTCGGGTAATTGCACTCTAGGTCTAACAAGACACACCCATATTGTACATGTGAAGCCTTGTAGATTCTCAAACCTTTTCTAGATTGTTATTCTTTTTTCTTTGTAAACCTTGGGGTCCATGACTATGTGTTCATAGAGAGATATATGTAGGGGAAGTCCATGACAAACCTACATAGGCATAATGATTAGGTAATATGATGTGGTCATAATGGTTGGCTCTTCCTGGAAACTTTCATTCAAGATTAAGTATGTTAGGTTGAATGTGTGTCATATTGTTATTTGTATTGGGGTGGATGGCAGTTGCCATTAGCTTGTCTTCCATTGTTGGTTCACTTTTACTTTTCAGCTGGTTCACTTTTACTTTTCAGCATTTATTTTTATGCATTTAGCTGTAGTTCTCCGATTAAGTTTGGTAACCACATCTTATCGAAACCCTTTGAATTTTTGTGTGGTAGTCCATCACTGAGTCTAGTTGCATGTGTATAAATTTTGTGGCAATCAGAATAATATAGGTGTAGCTCGTAATTGCATTAGTTACTGATGGTCAAATCTGTCAGCTTTGTGACATTTGCATTTAATTAGTGTTTAAGCATTTATGTCTCATCAGTCCTCTGCGGGAATGATCCATACTTCTATTGAACTACATTGACATCTTCTAAGCATACTTATATAGTTAGTAGAGACTATAATTGGTATGTAGTTTTCTGCTTATCAGTCTGTTGCCTGCATCGATTATTAAATTTCGCGCAATGCGATCGACCTCTAGCGCCATTATGAGGTCGCCCTCGACGCCGCTCAGCCGCATTGATACCAATGCTCCACCAACATAACCCAACTCCTTACTTGCCTCGAGGCCATTCCTCTAATTCAAAACAGTTTGCGACCACCGGCCTTGTAGGCATACCACCGTCGCCTTCATGAACTTGCCCTTCGACACTAGAACCTCATCCTGAATAAGCTGACACAGATGCAATCAAAACCCTACGCCATGCGGCTCAAGGATTTGATTGTTCCCCCTTTTGTATGAAATTACCTCTTCTTGTTATTGGTAAGTTGGAATTAGTTTAGCAAACTATATATGGAATATATATATATATACACTACCAGAAAAATGCACTACGGCGACGAAATCTTAACGTAGGCGACAAAACCAAATTTCGTCTCCCAACCTAATAATTTCGTCGTTTAAGAAACACTTAGACGACGAAACATAAAGCGTCGTCTAAGCGATAAAAAATTTGAAATCCAAATTCGTTGCCTATGAGACAAATTTCGTCATCTAACTGAAACTTAAAACGACAAAAAAAATTGTGGCTGTAGTAATCGAACTTAGATGATGAAATGGTTATCAATTCATCGTCCAAGTCCATAACCTAACACTAACCCCTAAATCTTGACCCATAAACCCTGACCCTTAAACACTTAGGAGGCAAAAATCTGTATTTGTCTTCTAATTTCTACTTAGACGACAAATGTTCTCTATTTCGTTGTTTAAGTCCATACCCTAACATTTACCCCTAAATCGTGACCCATAAACACTTAGACGACGAATAACACTCATTTAGTCGTCTAAGATGAATTTCATTGCCTCCAATCATAGAGAATGACCATGTATATCATCTTAAAATGTATAATTCTTTCGTTGAGGGCATAGAGTAAAAAAATTATTGGACTGTGAGTGTCGAAAGTTCGAAATCGGAGTTACAAAGATTTGTATATCAACGTTTCCGTTTCGTTGAAATTTCGATTTTATGGTTGACTATGCCGATCAAACCCTTAACGAATTTTGTATTTACTGAAAATTCGTTCACTTATATATTATGTTGTAATGAATATATCTAATGGTTGTTTTGTCGAATTTCAATTTTGTTAATATTGATGTGGAATGAATATAGACATACGAACACTTAAATTATATAACATTAGTAGATATATAACAAGTTTTTAGTCTTAAATCAACTTTTTATATCACATTTCAATTAATTTATATCTAGTTGATAAATTAAGTTTTTACGACAAGACAAATACTCATAACTTCATAAATAAGTTTATGAATTATTTTTTACGATCGTTTTAGTATTTTAACTATTTTTCGATAATCACTAAATTCAATCGATCAAATTCTAAACTAATCTGAATTGTGTTGATTTTTTTCTACTATATTGTATAAATGTAATTGTTACTTCTGACGGTTGATTTTTGATGATTTTTAAGGAAGTACTCAAAATTAATTTTATAGATATTTATATTAAAAAATATTTAAAATCACTTAATTAAACGACGAAAATATACATGTTTTGTCACCTAAGTGAATTATTTTTTTAAATATTTGATAATTATTTTTTTGCCAAATTTAGGGAGAAATTTTAAACACTCAGGCTATGAAAGTATATAGTTTCGTTGCCAATTTTTTTTTAAAATATTTGATAATTATTTTGTCTGCCAAAATTTTAGGAAAAATTTTAAACACTTGGACAATGAAACTATATAGTTTCCTCGCCTAAGTGAATTTTTTTGTTTTAAATATCTGAAAATTAATTTTTACCGCAAAAAATTGAAACACTTAGACGATGAATATTTTTTTTTTCGTCGTCTAAGCTACATGCTTTTGCGTTTTTTTCCTACAAATTTTGTTGCCAAAAATTCAAATCAATTAGGCGACAAAACTCTTAGATTTCGTCGTCTAAGTTAAAAAATGACGATTTTTTTTGAAAATTTAAAACAATTAGACGATAAAACCTAATTTTTTTGTCGTCTAAGTGTAAAAAGTTGGCAAATTTTTTTCGTCAAATTTATTGTTAAAATTTCAAATCACTTAAATGAAGAAACCAACATATTTTGTCGTCTAAGTCGTCGACTATAAAACACAACTCATCCACCATTTTTCATAAGCTCTCTATCTTACCCAAAATTCACACACACACACACACATGCTTTCTCTAAATCAAACCATCATCACCATCACCGCCACCACAAGCCACCACCACCACCGCCACCACTTTGGCACTACCACCCACCACCATATTGACACCACCACCACCTCAGCACCACCATACTACACACCACCACCACTTTGGCACAACCACACCACACACCACCACCTAAGCACCACCACACCACCCCACCACATCGGCACCATTACCGTACCACATACCACCTCCACACCACACACTACCACCACCACACAGAACGCCGCCGCCACCACCACCACCATAAAATTATTTATTTATTATAAATTTTGTATTAATTATTAATTAACATATAACAAATTAATAAGCATTTAATATAAAAAAATATTTTTATTTTTAAAATTCAACCACTTAGACTAGTTTTGTCGTCTAAGTGGTTTATTTATTTATTTATTTTTTTAAAATAAACACTTAGATGATGAGAAACTTAAAATTTCGTCGTCTAAGTGGTTTATTTTAGACGGCAAATTGTTATTTTCATCGTTTAAGTGTTCACTAAAATGACGAAATTTTTTGTCGTTTTTCAGTAAACCTTCGTCGTCTAAAAACTTAGACGACGAAATTTGTTTCATCATTTAAGTTGTTGCTTAGACGATGAAACAAAAAAGTGAACTTAGGCGACGCAATTTTCATCGCCTAAGTACTTAAGCGACAAAATTGCTTCGTTGCCTAACTAAATTTTTTTTATAATGATGCCTCATAAAACACCATATTTAATATATATATATATATACATATATATACACACACCATAAACTATAAATGGAATCCAACAATTACTTCATATGGCCAACAATTAATTAGGGGTAGATTTTTTCATTCTCCCACTTGGATCTTATGACAGAAAATTAGTGATTTAATATTAGACGTGCAATATAATTGATTGAATATAATCCTTACTTTCAGATGATCACCATACACACCATTGCAAGCACACCCCACTAACGTAAGTCATGGTGGTCATCCATTAAAGTGAAATAATCCCTTCCATGTGTTATATCATTAGTAAATTGCAAACAGTAGCCAATCTAGCCATCAAGTTAGAGGTACCTCTTTATAGTTCAACTATTATGATAGACGTTCCTGTTGTCATTTATCCAAACTCATACATGTACATCCAATGGAATGGAAAAGAGAAAACAATATTAATCAAAAACGTATGCATTATAGAGCTCAGTGTGTTAAACATGGAATAATCACTCTGCAGACTAATTAAGCTTTTGAAACAGTTATGGGTTTTGAGTTATGATAAAGACCCATTCCACCAAAGGGCGTATGATCATGATTTTTGGACCTATGTTGACAATAAACACTCTTTGTTTGTTAAGATCCTCCTTCAGTCCTTTGTAGCCAGGTATTCTAAATCAATTCGATTAATTATACCCAACATTTTCTTAAGAGAAGATAGTGCGGTGTGGTCACAATGATTCTCAGCGGCCTAGCAAGTAGCAAGTTCCGTCGACAACACTAGGGTATGACATAAAGTTTCGCAAGTCCGCAACCACAATGCATGAGTAGTGGCCTCAAAGACTGCCACAAACTCAACTTGAATGGTAGATATAATGATACAAAGTTAGCTTTGCACTTTCCCATGAAACATGCACCAAGATCAGAATTTGAATAACCACCTACTTCAAGGTTATCAAATCTCTTACATATGAACGTATAATCCTTCGCTCTCTGTTGATACATCATCACCTGGTTTGCAGCTTTCCAATCAATGATCTATTCCTGGACTGCTTTGGCACCTTACTAGCATCTCAACTGCAAAATTGATGTCTGGTCTCGGTTAGACAATTTACAAGTTAATATGTGCTTCTGCATCTTTAGACCATTGTTATTGTGACATTGTAGACACACATGTTTACTTGTTTAGCAAGTCAATGTCCCCGATCGCGAGTCCTTCAAATTTCTCCCACTGACTCCGAGTCTCACCAACCAAGTACAACAAAAAAGAGGTTGTTACTTAAGTTTCTTTATTATTAAAAGGATAATTTTTCGCTGGGCAGCAACCTCCTGCCCATCCCTGTGTGGCTTCACCGTATAGTGCCAACTGTCCCCTTTTTCTTTTTGTCTTCTCTTATTCTTCCTTTGATATGAGTTTCTTCGACTGTAAACCAAAAACTTCATTACAACTGGTCGTCGATCGTGATTAACCCATCGGCCGTCGTTCGCGCTTCGTCCCTGTACCCACCTGAACTTCTCCAAATCTCCGACGATGATGAGATGACTTCATCGACGTACATGTTCTCGACAACTCCTCGTTGGTGTAAGCAAGGACGGAGCGATCATGGGGCCATTTAACACTAGTTGGCAAAGTGGTAAAAGGCTTTTTTTTACATAAAAGATCATGGATCGAGGCCCATGTCAGGAATTGCCACCAGCCCCTCTTTGCACATTAATTTGAGTTTTCCCTCTTTGCACATTCACTTGAGTTTTGTGTCAGGATAGTCAATAGTACTTAGTTTAATTATTATTAATTTTCTTTGTTTATATCAATATTCTTAAATTAAACATATACTCATCAGTATCAATTATAACGGTTGTTACGAAAATTATTTAAGGTATGAAACATGATTGTTATTATTTTAATAAATAGTACTTTACAAGTATAATCTTAATATTTTTATTTAAATTATTTATTATTTACTTAAAAATATATATAATTTAGACCCCTCCTCACCTTCAATCTTGACTCCGCCCCTGGGCGTAAGATTTGTATATATCAAATTCAAATTCATATGTGAATGAGACCAAAGCAACTCTTCGATGAACATGATGAACTGAGAAAGTAAGGATGGACTCGTTGGGGAAGAAACGATGAAAGAATAATGAAGAAAGAAGAATCAAGAAAAAGGAAAAAGAACAGAAGATAAGAAAATGAGAAGAAAATGAGAAGAAAAAAAAAGGACAGTTGACACCATATAGTGAAGCCACGCAGGGCTGGGCAAGAGGTTGTTGTCCATACGTAGGCAGCAAAGAATTATCCTTATTAAAAAGCTACTAGTTAGTGTGACATTTCTTTTCTCTTAATTAAACTTATCCTCAAATATGCATTGATTAATTGTGAATTACCTAATTGATGCATATGACCAAAACATAAGTTCCGGAATCTAAACTATCTGTGCATCATATGTACAACAATTTTCACTTTGTTGTGAACGGTGACTAGAAAATTTACAAAACTTATGGCTCCAAATTATCATCTTTTGTTACCTTTATAATCAATTTCGACCATATAGGCATTGACTTGCAGCATTTCTAATGGAACTTCTTATTGGAGCTCCTTAGAGCATCTTCAATGGAGCTTCCTATTATAGTTAATTTCTTAGACAAAAAATAGAGAAAAGTCAAATTTTTAACTCCCATTCATGTTCCTTATTAGGTTCCTAAAATAGAAAGATCCTTAAGAGCTCCTAAATTTGAGAAGAGAGAAAGGAGCTCCTAAGATTTTTGAAACATTAATTAAAGTAATTTTTATATGATAAAAATGATTACTCGATGATTATTATAATTTGAAGAATTTAATTATTGAATATTTTATTATTTGTATTTAGGTAAAAAATAAATGACTTGTAAATCAAATAATTTTCAAACAAAAACTATTATAAATTCAATGTGGTTGCTTATTTGTTTTTCAATATTATAGAATTAAATTTATAAAATATTTTATATTATTTCTTTGAATTTTTGTTAAATATAAATAGATTAAGAGTTTAATAAAATTATTAGAAAAATACATTTAAAAATAGATGCATTAAATTTGGCTCCCTATTTTTTTGCATGGTTGGAATGTAAATTTTTTGGCTCCCTAAATATTTAACTTTTAGCTATTTTTTCAATACATTTGTTGAAAAAATAGAAAACACCATTGGAGATGCTCTTAGTCAAATTACAGAGAAAAAATACATTTCTCCAATCCAATCATATTCTTTATTGCACTACTCAGATATGAAGAATGCTAGTAACTCCCAAATCTAAGGAGAAATGAGTTTCTAGAGACTCCATATAAGTACTTAAACTTATTTTACTATATAATTCTCAATATGTTTACCATAAAAACGAATTCGTACTCTCTACTTTACCAATAATTAAGGTCGGAACACAAAATTTATTATTCTATAAAAATATAACTACTTTAGTTATATTTTTAATAAATTTATTAAAAAAATTATAGGAAGCATTGGTGAAGCCGCCAAGACGGTACTCTTGAAGTCTTTCTGTACAAGCACATGCAAAGGTAAAGCGGTACACATTCCATCGAAAAAGAAAGATAAAGTTGTGCGATGATGCCTGATGGTATGGAGCTATAACTAGCGACAAATGATCTTTAACAACTCCCTTAAAACTATTATTATGAACGCAATTGCATCGCGTTCATTCCTTCACTTATAAAACCCAGTTTTCCCACACAACTAGAAGCACTGAAACACTAGCTAGCTCCTTCCACACCATTTTACAATGGAAGCCACTTCTTGGGTTGCATACGCAGCCGCATGGCTGGGAGCTCTAGTCCTCCTCCTCCTCTCCCGCCGCCTCCGCCGCCGCAAGCTCAATTTGCCGCCCGGCCCAAAATCTTTGCCAATCATTGGCCACCTCAACCTCATGGGACCACTTCCCCACCGTTCCATCCACGCCCTCTCCCAAAAGTACGGACCGATCATGCACCTCCAATTCGGGTCCTTTCCCGCTCTCGTGGCCTCGTCCGCCGAAATGGCCAAGGCCATTCTTAAAACTCATGATGTCACCTTCGCCGGGAGGCCAAGGTTTGCGGCGGGCAAGCACACGACCTACGACTACTCGGACATCACTTGGTCCCCTTACGGTCCATATTGGCGCCAAGCTCGTAAGATGTGCGTCATGGAGCTTTTCAGCAACAAGCGCATAGAGTCTTATGAATACATCAGGAGAGAAGAAATGAGTGCTTTGGTTAAAGGCCTGTACAAGTCCTCCAACACCGAAATATTGCTGAAAGATCACCTCTCAACTGTGAGTCTCAATGTCATTAGCCGAATGGTGCTCGGAAAGAAGTACACAGACGAGTCCGAGAACGCGATCGTGAGCCCCGACGAGTTCAAGAAAATGCTTGATGAGCTGTTTTTGCTTAGTGGGGTATTGAATATTGGGGATTCGATTCCTTGGCTCAATTTCTTGGACTTGCAGGGTTATATAAAGAGAATGAAGGCATTGAGCAAGAAGCTGGATAGATTCTTGGAGCATGTCTTGGATGAACATATTGAAAATAGGAAAGCAAAAGGCTTTGTTGCAACAGATATGGTGGATGTTCTTCTGCAACTTGCTGATGATCCCGATCTTGAAGTTAAGCTTGAGAGGCATGGAGTCAAGGCCTTCACTCAGGTACACACACTAGCTCGTTCATTATTTTATGCAATCATTGTGTATCATTCGTGAAAAAGAAAAGAATTAGGGCTGGGATCAGTTTCATTTACGCATAAAATGTTAAGAACCAAAACCGAACCGAGAGAACTTAGCTCGGGTCGGTTTCACATGTCGCAAGTCAGCAACCGAGCAAACCCCAAACCGATAGAAATCAGCTCGGTTTTTCGGGGTTGTCGGTTTTATGTTCTGTTTGTTTGTTCTAATTCACCCGTTAATCCATTATTGATCAACTCATATCATATATATCTAAGAATATGATATGCCATTGTAAATTAAACAAAACTCAATAAGAGGAGAACTTTCAAGATTTTTGACGACGGCGGTTGCGGCAGCTCGGCCTTTCCAAACTCCTCCAAGAAGGTCGTCAGACCCGGTGAAAAATTGGCGTTGGCGTTGGAGCTCTAGAGAACCGTGAAAGCCGTAAAATTTGTCGCCGTCGTGAACGGTTTGTCGAAAACCAAGCCGAAAACTTTTGTTTTCGAGCGGAAATGCCGTATGTTCAAGTCGAGCCGACAAAGAGCATATGTCAAGCAGAAATATAAAAGAAGATGACAAACTGGAAAATAAAGAAGAAGAACTGAATAGAAGAGAGAGTTCGACCACAGAAGAAGAAGAATAGAGAGAAGACGAAATGAGGTAGAAGAAAGACGAGAGGGGATGGGAGTATGTCAGTATGGGACATCCAAGAGAGGAGAGAGATAATTAGTGGAATAAAAATTGAGAGTCCACTCAAAACGTGCCACCTGTATGTAGTTCTGGACCTAGAAACCGAATTCGAACCAAAATTTTACCATATAACCCGAACTCGAATAAAACACACAGAATAAATTTAAAACCGAACTAAACCGACAATTTTCGGGTCGGATCAGGTTATTTGAGTCGGTCTCTTCACATTTCGGGATATAAATCACAGCCCTAGAAAAGATAACCCACAATTTTCAAAAAGTGATCACTTTTCAAAACATTTTGTGGTATACGTATATCTTGGAGCCCCCTTTCATATTATACACTAGCTCATTTATTATTTTATGCAACCATTGTGGATCAATTATTCGAGGAAAATATAAGAGAACTCACTTTTTATAAAACACTGATACTTTCATCAAATAGGAAATTTAGGTGCACTTGGTAATGTTCTACGAAAACTATAGCTAGAGTACAAACGTGTTAGGTAGACCTCTTTCAAAAATGAATTTTGAAAACGAAAAACGTTAAAGGTAGAAAATATATTATGTCTGTAAAACGTCCTTTTAACATTTTTACTGTTTTTAAGTCACGTTCCGTAAATAAATAATAATTTACAATAATTTTTTATTGAATTAGAATTTCATATATAACCAATTTCATTTGAAATGTACTCTTCTAGCATTCTTCTTGGTGATGATTTTGTTAATGGATTTCTATAGGACCTAATCGCTGGTGGCACAGAGAGCACAGCTGTGACAGTGGAGTGGGCTATCTCGGAGCTCCTAAAGAAGCCGGAGATTTTTGAGAAGGCAACCGAGGAGCTAGATAGGGTGATTGGAAGAGAAAGATGGGTCGAAGAGAACGACATTGTTAACTTACCCTACATTGATGCCATTGCCAAGGAAACCATGAGGATGCACCCTGTTGCACCCATGTTGGTGCCGAGAGAATCACGTGAAGATTGCCAAATTGCAGGCTACGACATTCCTAAGGGAACCAGAGTCCTAGTGAATGTATGGACAATAGGAAGAGACCCTAACTTATGGGATAGCCCCGATGAGTTTTGCCCTGAGAGGTTCATTGGCAAGGACGTTAGTGTTGGAGGCCAAGACTTTGAGCTTCTGCCATTTGGTTCGGGGAGGAGGATGTGCCCTGGTTACAGTCTTGGGATTAAGGTCATTCACTCAAGTTTGGCTAATTTGTTACATGGGTTTACATGGAGCTTACTTGATGGCGTGAAGAAAGAAGATTTGAACATGGAAGAGATCTTTGGGCTATCCACACCCAAAAAATACCCCCTCGTCACCATCGTTGAGCCTCGTCTTCCTGCTCATGTCTACTCCAAGTGATCTGGTTACTGATCCAGTGATCTTGTACGTTTTGTTATAGCTACATGCATGCATATTTAATTTCCAGTGTTGTCCACTTTTAATAAATTATAGTATGGTCGATGCACTTTTTCGCTATTTCACTACCAGAAGAATTAGTATACTCGACGAATTTGGGTTGTCGGTCTGTTCCTCTTTATCGTCGGGTATAGCCTATACCCGACGACTCATCGTCGGTTATAGTCTCGTCGGTAATGCACCGTCGGTGATACTATAAACGACGATGAATTAGGTTTTTCGTTGGGAAAAAAAGAGACTAAAGGCAACGAGAAATTATCGTCGGGCATAGTTTCAAACTATAACCGACGACGTCATCGTCGGTTATAGTTTTCTCCATGGTCAAAATGGTTGACCGTGTAGAAAACTATAGCCGACGATGTTGACACATATCGTCGGTTACAGTTATTAATAATTAATTTTTTTTTGCAGGTTTTGGGTTTTATCCCAAAACCTGCATTCCCAAAAAATCACCAATATTGTTCAAATTGAAAATCAACAACCATTGAAACTATAGTAGTAAATAAATAAAAAAAAACCGAAATCGTTCAAATCTGTATACATATGCGTACGTAGTAAATAATTAAAATAAAAAACCGACAATTGTTCAAATCTACGGGTGTCCTAAGTCTATGTGATCAAACGGATCGTCATAAGTTGGTTGGTCCTGGTCTGGCTGAGGTTGCGGCTGTGGCGCACCGAAAATAGGCGGGGGAGCTATCTGGATTCCAAATGCCTGCAACTGTGCATAACAGTCCTGCATCCATGTCCCCATCTGCTGCTGCTGTTCGGCCAACCGATTCTGTTATGCGGCTCGCGCCTGCTCCATCCGACGCCGTTGAGCTTCCATCTCAATTACTTGCCTATGAAGCTGGTCCTGTAGCTCATTAGTCCTCGAAGATGATGATGATCCCGATCCGCGAGAGAATTCAGGGGTCTTCTTCAGTAGCCCTTGACCCCACTTTCCGGAACCCCTGCAGTAGAATGTGTTCTTCCCTGGAGGGATCGCAGTTGACATAATCCTGGCCCTGACGATCGGATCAGATCGATCAATCTGATCAATCGGGATTCCGCATCGGGGGTGTTGGGATAGAGCTCTCTCGCCACTTGAGTCAACACCTCCGGAATCGCCTCCTGAATTCTCGCCTAATTGACAAAGAACAATAAAATATTAATTAAAAAAAACAATCTAAAAAAATTAGAAATAAGTTTATTTTGTTATAAGGACACTTACAGCATATTCGGGGGACTACAGATACGTGTGCTGCATCGTATAGACAAGGGGATCCTCTTCTGGGTGGTTGGCCGCCTCCTCGATCTAACCCGAGTATGATCTGGAACCGGTATGATGATTTTTGGTGTTTTTGGCCCGGTTCCTTGTGTTGACTTCAGAAAGAGCATGCTCGATTAATCCAACATAAAAAAAACACTCATTAGCCAAATAATTTGAGGGAAGTACGATAAAACAAAAATTTAATCGATCGAAGGTTGTGTACCTTCAATTTTAGGTTGTTGAAGTGAACCACAAGCCATCGCCACTCGTACTCCCTATAACGAAACTCGCTAGGGGTACCCGAACGATCGTCGCCGTACTTTTTCCAATTCTTCTTCAGCTCGCCCTTCCACTCCTTATACCTATATATATATATATTAATAAAATCAATCGTTAGTAACTTACAACATTGTATGAACATAATCAAAAGAAACGAAAAAATTGAAACAAATGCCGGTCTGCAAACCTGCTCCCATGCACTTCATCCGCCCACGTGGGTCTAATGTCTGCATCCACGCGGAACCACCTCTGCAATGCATATATATATATATATCAATAATATTAAAAATTTATTTAGAAAATTTATATAATGAATATACAATTCAACTCACCGACAACGCATTATTCAGCTCATATTTGACGGATTGCGGCACTGAATTCCAATCTAGCCACAACATTGGGACTCTATCCCGTATGAGGCTGCCCACCATCCCCGTGTACTTTCGAGTGACCTTTCCCTTGATCACCTGCCCTCTATCCCCGGTCGGAATCATAACTTGGCCACCACCGCTAGCCTGAATGGCGTCGTCCAGTAACTTGGCGACGACGGGGCCTCTGGTTCTCTTTTGTTTGTCACTGGGCACGATCTCGCCTATCACATATATATGTAGACGATTTTTTAAACATCAACACCTAATTGAATTTAAATATTACTAAGTAAAAATATATCACTAATTAATATTTACCTGATTCGTCGGTGCGTTGTCCCGGAATCCTCACACTCCACAGAGGTTCCGGGAAGGGTACATACGCATATGCCTGGTCCGGCGTAATGAACCCTAGCTGTCCCGGAACAGGCATCCCATCGGAATCGACGAGAGGTATCGTCGGGATTTCCAACGGTAAGAATAAGGTAGACGGCGGGCATAATCGCATCCTGGCCGAGGATTGAGTGGATCCACCAGCCTCTTCGGAAGAATGAGGAGCTGTCTGGTGGATGAAGGGGGAAGGGTTCTCGCGATGAATCTCCGGCATTCGGACCGAAGATTGAGTCGCACTATCTGTTTTCGGCGTGCGACTGACCTCATGAAGCCTCCTCGCGCCTGAGGATCGAGCAGGCTCGACCTGCTGCTGCTAAGGTTGTCCCTCGCCCAGTAGTGCACGGTGTCGAGAGGTCTGCGGAAGACTGTAAGTGTTGCCGACGCTCGTGGATCCTGATGCGGACCGACTTCCGGTGCTCTCATCTCCACGTCCTGATCTCCCTCTCCCCCTCGACCTCCCCCTCGAGCCCGACCCCCCTCGGGAAACACCGCAATTTAACCAATTCATCGTTGCTAAAATTAAAATTAAAATTAAAATCCTTCCACTCACATAAAATTTCCATTATATCACCTAATTTCATTATATATTAATTCCTTCATATATAATTCCACTAAATTACCAAAAATTCAAAATAATTCCAATTAATCCAAAATTTTCACGCTCAAAATAATTCCACTAAATTACGACAATCCCAAAAATGAGCACTAAAACATTCAATAATATCCAATAATAGCCAATAATTAATATTTAAGCTCATCTATATATATAATCCAATAATTCTAATTAAAAATCCAAAAAATCAACAATAATTCCCAATATAATCCAATAATTCCAACAATCCACTAAATTCAACACTAAAAAGTTTATTCAATAATATCCAATATAATTAAATAAGCTCCTCTATATATATATGTATATAAACCAATCAATAATTTTACACTTAAACAATCCAAAAAATAATCCAATAATTCCCAACAATCCAAAAAATCAACACAAAAATTCCAATAATTCCATCAAATCCCAAAAAATCAACACAATAATTCCAATAAATCCCAAAAATTAACAATAATTCCCATAACTTACAAAATTCAAGAAAAATCCTTCATATATTCACACAATCAACATAATGAATCCACATTATCGATAAACAAAGTAAACAAATAAAAATCTAACCTAAAAAAATTGAAATTGGGGATTTAGGAATTTAGGGATTTAGCTAGAACCTGTTTTTGGTTTAGAGAGATCCTTTTGATGATGGAGGGCTTGATTGAGATTGAGAGATCCTTCCTCGATCTTGCTTGACGGAACAAGAGGGCTTGATGATGCAGGAATGCAGATCGAAATGAAACTGCCCGAAACGGTGCCAGTTCTGGAATATAACGCCAACTATAGCCGACGATATAAGTATTATCGTCGGCCATAGTATACCCAAAACTATAACCGACGATATTTGATATGAATATCATCGGCCATAGTATACCCGAAACTATAACCGACGATATTTGATATGAATATCGTCGGTTATAGTTTTTTTATTTTTTTTTCATATGCCGGTTATATATAGTGTACTTAATATTTATTAATATATAATAATACGAAATTATTATTAAAAAAACGGAAATTATGTTAAAAGCCTAATTAAATTAAAATAGCATTTAATTTTTTTGGCTATATATATATGTTTATTAATTAATATTTAATAATATTTAATAATACAATATTAATTCGAATATCGTCGGTTGGCCTGTAGCAATTTAATCGACACAATTTTAAGTCGATCATCTGAATATAATTTCCGTTACGTTACATTGCACGTTCAAACTCAAAATAACATACATACACTAAGACGCATAGTCAGAATCATCGCTTGAGTCTGACTCTGTTTCCGAGTTAATTTCAGGTAAGATGTGTATGCCATCGTCACTTGAGTCTTCATTGTCTTCATTTTGATTAACATCAATAAGGGTTGAGGAATTCGTACCACACTGCCCTGTCTCACATTATTAAGGCGAATTGTTGAGGTTTCAGGAATACCAGTTGCGTTGGGCTCTTGGTATGCACTAACTTCTTCATTATCCGAGGTCATACCAAGGGTTGAGGCACTGTATATATTTCGTGGAAGAACATGGTTAACCACTTTCCACGCGCCTTTATGCACAAGATCATCAAGATAGATCAATTGTTTCACCGCTGTGGCCAAAACAAACGGATCATCTTCATACCAGCTTGTAGCAGTATTCACCGAAAAAATGCCGTATTGATCGGTCCTTGTGTTCTGGGGGTCGGTATCAAACCATCTACACTTAAACAAGTGCACGGTCATGCCTTCCCCGTATATTAATTCGACAACTGAATGGAGAACACCGTAATAGTCAACTCCATTCTGCCCACCATGCACCATTACCCCAGAATTCTGTGTTTTTCGTCTGACATCTCTATGTTCACAAATAAATAGCACGCCATTTACCTTACACATAGGATAAACTCTAGAAGATACCGGTTTCAGCGCCAAGAGCCTCAATTCGTGTGACCACTGAGGGAGACCATCATCTTGTACATGGTTCATCTGAAAATAATCATTTTTTAACTTAACTATACATAGGATACGAGACATGCACTTAAATTCATATACCAGTCAATATATCTATATACGTACCCATTTGCCAAAATAGTTTGCGAACGTCTTGTTGTGGTACTCAACATCACCGGAAATAGCAGGGCAGTAAATGTGCAAATTTTTCCAATATTGAACTTCTGGACAGTTAATCAATACCGACCAATGGGCAATGACTAGCTCATAAGGTTCCAAATTGTACGAGTTTGGCAACTTTCCAGAAACTTTAATATCATCGGAGATGATCGAAAGGTTGAACTGCCCTCCATCTACTGGCATATGTTGTGGAGGGTCCTCCAACGCTCCCAAATACAACTTGGTGTACGTTACGCACTCATGCGCAATATATGCTTCAGCGATACACCATTCGGGTGCAGATTTGTTCATCACATAGTCTTTGTAGTCCCCTAATTGTCTGTAAAGTGGTAATTACAGATCGTGCATGTTATGCTTATTGCAAAATAAGTGAATAAATAATATTAAACATCGACATATATAGCCAGATTCAGAGATGCATTACGTACCTTTCTATAGGATACATCCATGTGTAGTGTACTGGACCAGTAAGCAACAATTGTTCCGGAAGATGGAGCATCAGGTGAGGCATGATGTCGAAAATTTTTAGAGGAAATATCATTTCGAATTTGCACATGATAAAAATGATGTTGTGTTGCATTTCCAACAAGTCCGATTTCTTCACTTCTCTCGTGCATAACTTCTAAAAGAATCTTGACAAAGCCACTAACGGCTCCACCACATTTTTGGGCAGGTACCCTCGAATGAAAACAGGGAAGAGGCGTTGAAGCAGTATATGACAGTCATGACTCTTTAGTCCGTACATCTTATTGTCTTTGAAGTTAACACATCGACTTATATTTCCAGCATAGCCTGAAGGATACCTGACATTACCCATCCATTCAAAATTTTCATTCTTCTGGGCAGGCTTGACGGTATAAGGAGCTTGTGACATTTTTTTCTTCCCATCTCTCAACCACAAATATTTTCGCAGTCCCATCCTTTTAAGATCAATGCGTGCCTTCGGGCCGTCTTTAGTTTTTCCCTCCCAATTCAACACTGTGCCGACCACACTCTCGCACACATTTTTCTCTATGTGCATGACATCTAAGTAGTGTCTGATCAGCAACTTGGACCAATACGGAAGCTCCCAAAAAATACTTTTGTCTGTCCAGAATTTATAGCTGTCGGGTTTGTCAGGTATTGACGCCACTATCTCAGGATGATTGCTTAGCTGCCCAAAATCGTATTCATTTAGCACTTCTAATATTTCATCCCCTGTCCATCTCCTCGGCTGCTCACCTGTTTTCATAGTCTCATCAAATGCCTCCATATCCTCCCGAAATGGGTGATCATGTGGAAGCCAACAACGATGACGCATCTGTACAATCTTCCTACAATGAGGTCTGCAACACTCAACCGTCATGCACTCTGGACAAGCCCTGTATCCCCTGGTAACGTTGCCCGACAACATCCCGCATGCAGGAAAATCGCTAATAGTGCCAACAAGCATGGCATGCATCTGGAACATCTCATTTTTGAACTTGTCATAAGTGGGATGACCATGCTCACTCAAGTACTTAAGCTCTTCAATCAAGGGTCTCAAATACACATCGAGACACTTTCCTGGATAACCCGGCCCTGGAATTATCATAGTGAGCATATTGTATTCTTTCTTCATGCACATCCATGGAGGAAGGTTGTACGGTACCAAAATAACTGGCCATATACTGTATTGAAGACTCATGTTGCCAAAAGGGTTGAATCCGTCAGATGAAAGCCCCAGCCAAACATTTCGAACCTCTGATGCAAAATAAGAAAACTCCTTCACCATGTGCTTCCAAGCCTCTCCGTCAACATGGTGTATAAGCGTATCACCGTCGGGCAAATTCTTCTCGGCCTTCCATCTCATAGCTTCAGCCGTGTCTGCACACATGAACAATCGTTCTAGCCTATCTATCAACGGAAAATACCGAAGTATCTTCACAGCTTTCTTGTTTCCGGCAGGAGTCAACTTATACATATCTGTACCACATACCGGGCATTCATCAAGGGATTCAAGATCATTCCCATAAGCATCTTCACCCCAAAAGAGAACACAATCATATCTACAAGCATGGATTTCGATGTAGGAAAGGCCAAGATGTTTGAGGATCTGTCGCACCTTACGATGAGTGGTAGGAAGACGATGACCGGGGGGGCAACAACGAACCAGACCACTTCAGCCAATCATCAACAGCATTCACACTCATTTTGTTCTCCACTTTGAGCTTCATTACTCCCATAACACTTTCAAGAACAGTCTTATTACACCCGTTGTACAACGGGGTCTGTTGGAAGGCAATGAGGTTGTTGTACTTGTCCATATCAGCAGTGTTGACAGCTGTAGGTAATTGCTGGACTGGCTCAATATGAGGGAATTCTCCAACGGCGGGAGGGATATCCGGTGCTTGAGCAAATATACCGCTCTCATGAGGAAACATATCGTTGATCAACCTTGTTGTTGGATCATTGGATGTATTGCCACTCCCAAAAAATTGTTCGTGATCATGTTGACCAACTGATGAGCTCTCACCGTGATAAATCCAACATGTGTACTTATCCCAAAACCCGTTTTTCTTCAAGTGCTCCAATACTTTATTGATGTGAAAACGATATCGCTCGCTGCGACACTGACATTTCGTACACGGACAATAATGAATTGTCATCCCTCCACAATTAACCTTCACATATTCCACAAAACTTCTAATTCCACGATGATATCTTACATCCAATCTTGGAAGACACATCCAACTCTTGTCCATCCTGAAAATTATAACTGCATGTATATATACCCATGATCTTATTAATTAAAATTTCATATATAGCTAGATATAAATATATATTATTATAATTCCCATAATTTTAATATATATATACACACACGTACACCCTAACTATATATATATAATCGATCACAAAAATCTAAATATATATATATAACCACGTACACTAGCTAGCTATAATTAATCCTATAATAATCACAATATATATAATGCAATATATTAATTAAATAAATTAATCACCCTAGCTAGCTATATATATATTCACAATAATCAAAATTAACAAAAATTAATATATATTTACGTACTACTCCAACTCGATCAACTATCAATCACGTACTCAAAATCAACCATCGATCAATTACTCAAACTTAAGAATCAATTAACTCGATCGATCGATCAATATATATATATTCAAAATCAATATCGATCAATTCAACAAAAGCAATACATGCATGCACAACACATATATTAAGTACGTACCTATATATAATGCATGAATCATCACGAACTCATTCTCGACATCACCCAAAGATCGATTTCAGAGCATTTTCATATTTGAAGGGAAATTTTTTTGAATGACAGATCGAGCTGCTGCCCAGATCTGAAATAAAAAACTATAGCCGATGATAGAAAAAATCGTGACTAATATTCAAAAAAAATCGTCGGTAATAGTCGAAAACTATAACCGACGATTTTCCGGCGACTATAACCGACGACCAGAAAATATCGTTGGTCAAAAAACTATAACCGACTAGGTAATCCTGTCGTTGGTTATAGTTTACTATAACCGACGAGAACCCTTCTCGTCGGTCGTTTTTTGAGAAATTCGTCGGGTATACTGCTTCTGCTAGTAGTGTTTGTCTCTGTAGATGCAACTGGACGTGTGTGTGTACACACACACCAGATGAATCCCTGAGCGAAATGGGTGTTGGATAAACTTAGATCAAATAAGAAGAAAAAAATTTAAATAATTACATTTAAATAAATACTTATATCAGTATTGTTACACAAAATTTACATAGTTGTGTACGAAAAATGATCAGTGAGTAAAGTATAGAATATCCTAAGCAAAGCATAGCTGATGCAGAAGCTGAACGGAAACCAACTTCAACATTAGCTAAATACAAATATAAGAAGCTACATGGAGTTTGATCTGGAGTTTCCAAACTAAAATAAAAGACTACTCTTTTGATGACTGCATAATGTACCATTCAGATCATCTAAGATGGTAATAAGTCATCAAAGTTACAAAAACATAGGCCACACAACTGATATTCGAATATAGATATTTCTCTCTTGGTCCTGCATGGTTGATTGCAATGACGACGATAATCTTGCATCACTTTCTTGTCTGCATGTCGAATATATGCAGCACCAAAGAAATTAAGAAGGTTAAATGTCATTATCATGTGAAGTAGTCATATATGTCATAAAAGGACATAAACACACACATGCTATAATATGTGAACAAAATTTAGCATTGCAGAACAATTAATCAAGAAAGACAGAAAGTTAAACTCAGTATGTATTGGGGTTACCTCTTTGTCGTCTTCTCTCCTTCTGATTGGAGCAATGCCCTCACACATGATTCTTCAAATGTTCGCCTCATCAAATCTCCAATACTGCAAAGTATGAAAGTTAGTTGGTTCAAGTCTGGCTTCAGTACGTTTGACAAATCTTCTTCTCACATACATTGTCCTCTGAATAAGAGGTAAAAAGCAATAATAACAAAGTTAGTAACTCAACATACTTCTTTCAAACTGAAACAAATACCTAGAAACTGAATTTACTTCAAATGACGATTAGAGTCCAACTCATGAACTGATATTTGTACAAAGACAGTAAATTCTCACATAATAGTAGGCAAGATCTTCCAAATCATATTTTCTTTTTGATTATCACCAGATTTAACAAAAGCATGGTAAAAATGTACAGCTTGCAAATCAAATTTGATTCAGAAGTATACAAATAATAAGTGAAATATGATGATCAGAGAAAGACAATAAACACACCAAAATTCCAGTCTTGAATAGTTTTTACAACTCTGACAACCAAGATCAGAAGCAGCTAAAAGATATGCACTTTATCAAGAAATGGGCTTGTCACACTTTGCCTAAAAATTGATCACAAACCATATAAACAGAGCAAAAAACACACCTCACAAACAAGCAGAATGACAAACACTACCTATAAAGCAAAAACTGTAAAGACAACAACTTTCGAAAGCTACAAAGTATATTGGGTAGGATCTATTATCCACATTTGATGTCTCAAACCCAAAATTTGTGCTCAACCCACCACGTTTTTTCGACCGTCTATATTCATCCAAAGGTTTCATATCCATAGAAGGGTAAAAAAGCACATTATAAGTTTTAGGAAGAAACTGAGGTAGCCTTGTATGATCAATTTTGTTATAAGGTAATAGTTATATCAGTTATACAATAAACTCACCATATAATATGATAGACAACTATATTTGTCCTTAATGTAACTCGACTTCAAATTGAACCGGATCATGTAAATAACTCAAAAGGTTGTCACCAACATAGCTAAATCGAGCAACATGTGCATATCATATTCCAAAACAGTAATGCAGTACAATCTCACAGCTAGAAATATAGCCGCAAATTCATGCAATTTGAGTGATAAATCTGAATTACAACATTTGCCCCATAAAACTTATTCAGCTTCACATAATGATAGTATACAACTTATTCATAAAGACACCAAAAATGAAAAAATAAAGAAACTTTACACCTATATGATCAATCTAATAAAGCTCATAATCTATTTTTTCTTCAATTCTGATAAGTTTTGGTCCTACGCAACCTACAATTAGATCCCAAATTCTAATACCTATGAATTAAAAAGGTGAAAACTTTACTGGAGAAAGTCTTCTCCTTCATAAGTTTGTAGATGATTCTAGCAGAATGAACGGTCTCGACGATGACAAAAAGGTTGTCATGATAGTGAACAATGAATTGGAGCATAACCCAAGCCACCATGCCGACGACAACGGCAAGAAAGCCCTACACTTTCGCGGCTGGCACATGATCCATGTCGACACGGTGTGGATCGGCGTCTTTGGATCCCTCATCGGATTTTTTTGAAGCTCTTTTTATTATACTTTTCTGTATTGATGTTGTACTTTAATTATGAGCGACAACATATGAATCAGCTACAAAAACCCATAAGCTTACAAATAAGTATTCACCTACTTATTTGATTACAAAACTATATTTATAAAATGTACAATCCATCAACTTTATTAAGGGTATGATTAAGTGTATCAAAGAAAAGTGATATTACTGACTTGATGAAGGTGGATTACAACTCCATGAATTCGGCGTGAAGTAGGAGTTGAAGAAGGCATTGGCTCAACATTTGGAGGTATTGGAGTTTTGTGTGAGTAGCCTGAAATACAGAGGGCACCCGAATCATCCTGCACCTAATAAACTTTTACCATAACCCCTCTTGGATTTTTTGCATACTCTGTACCTAGAATCCCGATAAATCTAGCTCCTACAGATATCTGCAAAATCATTGAGATACATTAATAAAGATACTCTAAAATATTATTTGTAATTTATACTTGTTGTGACTTTTAAGAATATCCTATTATATATGTGATGAAAAGAAAAGGAATTGCAGTAGTAGTAGTAGTAGCAGTGGGACAAATTAACCTTTACCTTAAATAAGGCTCCGGATGTTAATATGAGTGTGACCAACTCTCTTCAGCAGTAGGATATATTTGTATATATATGTATAAAGAAATTAGCAATATATATTGATTGTTAATGGCCATCAATCAATATATACAAATTGTAGATCGATGTATGTGTGTATATATATGTATAGAGAAATTAGTAGTAAAAAAGTAGAGATAACTATGAAAACTTGTATATTTAAAGAAATTGTAGTAGTTAAAATGTATATATTTTATCCCAAAATACAAAGTGTTATATATCTTGCAACACATCTTTATAGACAATATTTTTCATACAATTATTAAGGATGTCGTCGCCATTGTTTATATAAATTTTAAGACATTTCTTCAACATAACTCTAGATAGCGCTACATATAATTGTCTGTGAGTAAAAAGTTGCTCTGAAAAATATATTCCTACTTAGTTTAATGACTGGCTTTGACGCTTGTTTATCGTCATTGCGTAACACGGTCTGACATGAAATTGACGTCTTTTAAACTTGAACGGCTATTTAGTTTCCGTTGCATATTATACTATCATTGGAATATGAAATTTTTCTCCCCTGTTGTTTCCCGTAAGTATTTTGCCTCAATTAGTGTTTCAAACAACTTTGTCACAATCATCATCGTGTCGTTGCACAGATCATGTATCTGATCTAAATTTCTGAATAACATAATCGACATGCCAATTTTCAATATAAGTTCATGCATAGGTAATCCGCTAAATTCAAGTTTGTTAAAAAATTCATGGGATATAAAAGATTGATATTATCGCTATTACCTGAATTGTATGAAATTGAATCCGAACTAAAATATAGTTTGTTATCGCCGGGTAATAATTTAACTACATAATTATTTATTTCATGAACAATTATATTTTTTGGAATCACTATAGCACACTTTCTTAAATAGCTTCGATCACTATATTTTCTTTAAAAATTGAGATAGGTGGCTTAAAAAATTGATTCTATAGGATGAGCTGTAGGATCAGTAAGTAATTCTTCTGATATACAATCCAACTTACATCGGCATCACCTGTAGGAAATTTTCGATTCTAATTAACCTTCTTCTATTTATAGTATTCATTCAGCAAAATCTTTAATTTTTCTATGCTGCTTAAACCAATCATCGATAATCTCATATTTTCAGTTAGATGAAATACAATAATGCTAGGCCACAAATATGAACTATTAAAGGATGCTTGAATGACTTGTTCTTTACTACCACATTGTATGACCGACAATGTTTGTTTAAAATCTTCACCAAATAGAATAGTCTTTCTTCCAAACGGTTATTCTTTTTTTGACAAAATATCACGCAGTGTTTTGTCTACTAATTCAATACACAATTTATTACACATAGGAGGTTCATCCCAAACAATTAATTCAGCCTTCTCAATTAAATTAAAAAATTGGTTTGTTTATTACAATTTGAATCTTTATCTATAATTAGTTTTATTTTGAAACGCAAATGAGTTGTTCTGTATATCAGAAGTAATAATGAAGCAATGTCTGATGAAAGAAATGGCCAAAATAATTTTGCCTTCAGATCTCAATCTAAAAATTATAGTGTTCCATAAAAAAGTTTTCCTGTACCTCCACTACCATAAACAAAGAATGATCTTGCGTTCTTTTGTTCGACGGGTTGGATCATTTCATTGTATATCATTTTTTGCTTGCTATTTAGTTTAGTAATTAGATTAGAAAGTTTTTGTTTTAGCACTTCACAATCAAAATCTAATTCTTCTCTGATAAACCTATTGTCAAGTTGACGTATTTGTTGTGTCTTTGACATTGATAATTGATGATCTTTTGAAGTACTGGACGACATGTTAAATAGTTTTTCAAGTTCAAATAAAACAACATTTTTTAGTTCATCATTGGGTTTGGTAAGAATTAACATATTAAAATTTGATCTCATTTTGTTTGATATATGATTAGACATGCTAATCTAATATGTATCAAGCAAAATTCGAGGATCTGAGACATTACAAAATAAAATAATCGTAACAAATAAATAACTAATTTGAGAAGAAGTGACAGTAAAAGTAGATTCCAACAATGCTTCTACCCAGTCTTTATCATCATTTAGCAATCCAAATGCTCGACATGCTTCTTCATATGTAAGATACATTACTTCATTCACCATTTTTATTGAATCAAAATGACACATCTTTTTTGAATATTCAAAAAAATTCTAAGATAATACAATTCATCTGTAATTGGCAGCACATATGCTATTCTACCGAGTACGCGATATTGTTTTCTTTGGGTCTATAATTTCTGATTATCATTCCAAACAAATTTAGTGGGAAATTGAGTATATGTTAATTTCTTTGTTTTATTATAAGTCTTGTTTGCTTGAAACCAAGCAGTTGGCATAGTAGTTTCTATATTCAGATCATTTATCACATTTTTAAGAGAATAAGTTTGAGAAAACATATAGTTTGTTTTTTGGACAAATGAATTTTTAAATATTTAGCTGCAGAACATGTAGAATGAACGAAAAATTCAAATAAACGTCATACGGACTCATGAGGAATTAAATATTGACAATTGAGATAATTTTGGATCTCATCATTTATATTATTATGGCCTAACACGCGAGCTCTATCGAGTTCTTTATTTATATACTTAAATAGATATTTTATATACATAGATTGAGAATACGATTCAATATTTATATGAGCATTATATCTCAACAACAAATTAGCATTGTAAGGATCAACATAATTATTACCAACATGAACTCTTTTTTTAACTACAAAACGTGATTCATCATCACGATGTCTATAATGATGAGACTTAATTGCTTGAAAAATTATGTCAGTAATATATGGTTTTGAAAAATATTTTGTACATTGTTTTTCTCGCATGCATGGAGAATTCGAATTAAGTTAACCGCAAGGACCATGAATCATGAATTGACTTAAGTATTTCAAATAACTGCAAGTTAACATTTTTATCGGTTAATTCTGCTGATATTATGGAATCTACATCATCTTCTATATAACATTTGTATTTATGTTTAAGCCAAAATAATATATAAGCATTGGGCCCTTGCTTTTGGAATTCAATTGTACACATGTGAGCATGGACTTCTTCAAAGGGTTTTCCAGATTTAATATAAGCAATCATATCATCTACTTCTATTTTGAAGATTCGACAGATAATATCGGAACGATTTTCTGGTTTGTACCCAGGTTTTTTTCTTCAAAATAGCTCAAAATTTCTGGTCATTTCACATTGCATAATGACCAAATTGGGATTACCGTGTTCTCTACAAATTTTCATATCTCTTGAACTGCCCGTGTAAGAACCAAGAAGAATTTTTTTTCCAACATCAGAGGCCTGTACAATTCCATCTGAAACAAATGTTGATATATTATTTCATGTTTCATACCTTAGATGTGGTTGATTATTTCTTATATATTCTAAGCGGTTTTCTTCGACGGTTGCATACGTATCGACCAAATATTGTTGAAATAATCTTTTACCTTTTAACAAAGTACTCGATTGATTTTCTCTATCATGAATTTGGTAACATACAAACTTGTTCGTTGTTAATTTTCTATCTTTATCGTTACTACTTTCTACAATTGGTTTTAATAACATATTTATTTTAAACTCATTCTGTCCATATAAAAAAAAGCGGATATTGTAATGACATTAATTTTGGATGAATTTTAGAGATTCGTTTCAATTGTTCATTATTTGATTGAATGATTATATTTCTATTAGAATTAAATTCACCGATGTCACCCACAATTAATCCTCCAATTTCAGAAGCAAAAGGTAATTCGTATTGTTTGCTTTCAGTTATTTGACGATCAAGTTTAGAGATATCAAAATTGGGCAATGAATTATTTTTAAAATTATTTTTCACAGTTTGATACTCTTTAGTTAATTCACTGCACTCATCTAACAATTGTATTAATCCTTTGACAATATTAGTATCAATTGCTTTATTTGCATTATTTGGGTCAATAACGTACACTTATACAGTTTAAAAGTTCATTCATATTGTCATAACCATATAATTGAGCATATTTAGGAGATTCTCCTCCCAAAGGTAAGACTAAACCAATTTTATGATGCACTTGTTCATAACAATAATTTGGATTCAATAATTAATCAAGAAAATGTAGAGTTGGATTTGACAATGGAATTTGGACTCGTCATTTTTCATAACAATTTGTGTAAGTCAATTGATTTCTAATTTTTTTCTTTAAAACTTAATCTTTCCAAAAGCAAGCATTGCAATGATTACATGTGTAAGAATCATCACCACAATCGTTATAACTTACACGATTGTGATAATTACAACACCAAGATTTGTGTTAGTAATTTTTTTGATAAATGGATAATTGATATTGATAATGGGATAGTAAGTCACACCTGCAATGTCTATATCAAAATTTGTGTTAGAAAGAATTTTTGATAAATTGTTAACATTTGATAATTAATAAATGATAATTTAATATGTCACTTATCCGTGCAGCTTCTCTGGCACATTGGTTGACCAGAAAGAGTTCTACTAAGATCTGTATGTAACGTAAGAAAAATACTTTTGTTATAGTTATTGAAATAAAAAGTAAAATTGAATAATGTATCTAATGATTCACTTAATGATTAAACTGTTATTAATAGTTAATTTTAATATTAAATAATTACACTACCTAATACATGCTCTTCGGCATCACTTTCATCGTCAACTTCTTCATCATCAACTTTATTTGACCGGTTTGTACTGTCATCCTAAATATAGCTTGACAATGATGTTGCATTATGATCTCCAAAACCTTGTTCGAAAACACACATCTTCTTGGTTATGTAACCTAAATTTGATTCGATCACACTCTCATTTTCAAAATTGTAAGACGGTGTTGTTGACCCATGAGTTGCCAATTCTTGTGCAAAATTTTCCAGATTTTCAAAAAAATGCTTCCTCTTTCTAAAATATTTTTTTGTTCTCATAGCTGGAAAAAAATTTGTTGGATAGTATGTCAGGATCAATATAACAATGGCTAATAAGTCTTAATTAGTAAGAGAGTTTGTAGTGATTAATTTTAGTTGTAAACATAAAGGCCATCATGTACCGAATGAAAACAGTGTTCTAGTAGACTATTGAATTCAAAGACAACACATTCCAAATAAAAGCAGTTCCAAAATTCAATCATGTTGTCAAATGTGTTGTCACTAAAGCACAGTGAAAAGTTTATTATTTAAAAGTATCTTTATATGTGCATACTAAATTCATATGTATTGATATCTGTACTATTTTTTTAAAGCTATGCACACATCTAATCCTTTTTTTTTACTATATATATAATTAAAAATTAACAAATATACATTAAATGTTGATGAGAAAACGATAAAGTGCACGACGACGACCACATAATCAACAACTCAATAACGTAGCTAAGAGATTTTTGCATATAAACTTCAGACCCTACATAATTTGCACTCACACATGAACACTCTTTTGTACAAAAATTCTTATGAATATTGGTTAAACAACACTTATCATAGTCGAACCTATATATGTAGCTTATTTGAACTAAAATTTAGAAGTTGTCAAATACAAAAAAAGAAAGAAGCTAGCATTACCATTTGCAAGCAAAACCCAAAACATGATTGACTCTAGCATTACCATTTGCAAGCAAAACCCAAAACATGATTGACTCACTGAACTCAAATTTTTCTCAAAATTTAGTTACCAAGTGAAATTGAGACCCTACTTAATAATGATGACCAATTCCAAAACTCAATATTAAAGATAAATTATCAAATCGTCTTCACACACAACTTAATTCTAAAATCGCATAATTGTGACAAAAAATTTACTAATATTATCATATTAACTTAGACTAAATTGTGAGATAACTAAACTATAATCACAGATCTCATGACAAACCAGGCTGATCATATAACCATATACAGTAGCTAATATATATATATATTTCTGATATAAGAAAGTGTATATATATAACCATAAGAAGCATCTAACAACTACCGATAATGAACATATCAAATCAAAATTACAACATCAACTTGGATTTATACTATGCGAACCCAATTATAACTACCAATCTCGCCACCACAATGATAGTAGAAAGGCGTTTGGAAGTTTACAGTGTGCATCTTCCACGTTGATGGATTATTGTTCTCATTCGATACATAATTTAGGTGCAAACTGTATATACTACATGTCATTGGCCAATGCATAGTGTAAAATTCCAAATGCCTTTCTCTTCAAGTTGGCAAATGGAGAGCATCTCCATTTTTATGAAGAAAAAAGAGAGATAAGTAGTCTCATGAATGATATAATTCATGTTATTATGTAAAGATAGCTACTGCATAAACTTAGATTTCAAACGCTATGTGACCAATTATGAAAAGTAAAGTGATCTAAGTTGGCTAAGCAACAACAGAGAACATCTCTTTCCTAGCCAGTATGAATCGATCCCAATTATGGAAAATACGATTTGCCTATCAATTGGATTAACAATTAAGTTTTATCTATAATTGATACCAGCTTTTCACCCATACTCACCAAAAAATTGAAACTGAATCAATCGATCACAATTTGAATCGCATACCTAATAGTAATCAAAGATAAGAGAAAGTACCTTGTAATTTGTCTAACTTAAAATCGATGTCAACTCCCAATATTCAACTACTCAATCACCAGTGCCTTGGCAGTACTAATCAAGTACCCAGTACCCAAAATTTGAAATCGAGAATTCGCTTCATGAATTGAATAGCAGAAACTGAAAGTGCTTAGGTATGCATTTAAGGCTGATATTTCAGAAAGCACAATATAAAGCCACTTTGTGAATTGAATATGCTACAGATATGTAGCATACGTGCATTTCATTTTGTTATTGCCATATGAGATGTAGAAACTGGGATTAATGAATTATCCCACATCTCATCAGGTAACTAATTTCAATGGTTGATTTATTTGGTAATCAAAGTGCTACACGCTGAAGTCATCGTCACAAAGATAAAGATCTCATATATTCATCATGCATTCTCTGCAGATATCAAAAGAAATAGTTTTCAAGACATTCAAAGAAGGTGCTAAGAATGTAAGGATAGTAGAATGACTAATGGCTATATCTGAATGGAAATCATGGAAACCCTTTGGTTACAGATGACGAAATAGATTGAAAGAACATGTATATTACTCAATCAACCCAATTAAACTAACTAAAAAAGTATTATTTTCTTCTATTCAGAATTCTATCATTAAGATCCTTTTAAACAAATCAAACCCATAACGTTGCAATTATCAATCTTTCATCAGACAAAGATCACCAAGTGTGCCTATTATACAATAAAATAAAAGATTTCTGAGCATAACCTAATCATGAACCCTAGCTTGGAAATTTGTAAAGCAGAATATAATCAATACTTACGCATGAATTACAATCAACTTAGATGATTTAGATCATAGGAAAGATGTTTCCTCAAGCTTAGATATTAAGAAATTGATAACTAATCCTAGCACCTCCCCAGACATAGAGAATTAAGCATCAAAATTATTCTTGATCAGTTCCCTAAACTCATAAAATTAAAACTTCTTAGACCCGTGTAGAGAAAACCACCCAAGCTCTCTTTCGAGATGGAGATGAGAACACAAAAGTATATTAAAACTAAACACCCATTGAAGATGACAGTTTGAGAAGTCATGAGGATGATATGCCAAGGATATAATTTCACCTCATAAAAGTGAACCTAGTGGCTTGAGTTGAATCATCTTCAAAGTCCCAGACTTTAAACTACATATAATACAACATCCCATATCCCCAAATTCAAAAAAAATCATGTTAGGGAGGTTGTGATATACATAAGATGATCAAGAATTGGAACTCCCATTCATGAACCATATTGGTTCATTAGCATTACAAAAAATATAATCTTCGGCACCCTTCACATTAATCCATTTCAACATGAAAATCAGGAATCATCATACCCAATAAGCCTACTCAATTAGATTGAATTTTGACAAACAGAACACATCAATGCTCAATATTTTATGATCCAAGACATTAAAACAAAGCAAGCAAATGATTATATGTAAATATTTCGAATCAATCAACGTTTTAATATGAACTGCGATTTTGGAATCATAGAAGAAGATCAAACCTTTTAAGAAAACCATGAGTAATCAGCGTAATTCACGAGAATATGCGTAATCACAGTTTTTCGTTAATTGTGTGGTTTGCCGGTTCTGTTTACAACTTAATTATCAGCCGAGAATTTGAGTTGAGTCTCTTCTCAAAGGTTGTAGTACACGTGATTTCGAGTTTGTGGGGGGTTTCGGATGATTTTTCCGATGACCGAGGAATATAATATGATTATTTGAAGTTTTGGTTTATCGACGAGTTTATCCATTCGTATCGAGTTTATCCGAATCGTAATGGTTATCCATTTTGGACCGTCGATCGTCCCGATGAGTGAGTATAAATATCGGAAATAGTCGAAAATTGTCGAAAAACACTGTTGGAAGTTTGACCAGCGTTGACTTTCACTGTTTGGGCGTTGACCGAGTTGACCGGGGAGGAAAACGAACCGTTTGGATTCCATCGCCGGACCGGCTGATTCCGGCCACGATCCTTGAAGGTAAAATGTTTTCCTCGTGATTCTAAACAGTTTAGAACTTAGAATTTCTTGATTTGGTTGAGAATTGAGGGAGAAATGTGGAGTTGAAATTTGGAGAAAATCTTGCCGGAATCGGGTTGTTGTGACTGCGGTGCTCCGGCCACGGGGGTGGCCGGGGATGGAGAAGTTTTGGCCGTGGGGCCACGGCGAGTCCATTATGAGTGGCCTCGTGGGCTGCCGTGCGCCGTAGACGGTGGTTCGACGGCGAACAGCCTCGCCGGAGATTTTGAACCACCGTGGCTTTCGAGATGGTTTTGGACAGCTTGTCGTCCGATTTGGCCCTCGTTGTAGTTGACAGATGTGTTGTACTCATCGAGATGAAGCTTTGGTGAGTTTTTCCGCCGGAGAAATTCTTCGTTGATGGCGCGCCGCCGCCGCCGGCGCTCCGGCGAGGGCGTTGACATTTTAGAATTTGATGATTTAATGTCGTTTTACTCGTATTCGCGCCCCGATCATCGCCTTGAGGTTTCGAGTTGATTTGGGTATCGGATTTTCAGTCGAGGGTTTCGAGTGGAGATTTCGGGAATTTCGTCGATTACTTTGTACAATATTGTATATTTCCGGGAACGGTTGGTTTCCGAGGTGTGGTACAGTGTTGTGGATTATGATTTTGATCAAATATATTTTATGACTATTCAGGGGATCGAGATCGTGCTTCGGGCAAGGGATCTTTCGCCGGGCCACGTGATTAGCGCGAGTGCGCGTTTTGCTCATCTGTGGGTGGACATTTCTTTTCACGGATTGATTGCGAGTCTTTTATATAAGTTTTATGAGCATGAGCATGCAGTTATGATCATGATTTAAATGAGCATGTGTTTTACGATTATGCATTTACGAATATGCATCTATGAATATACGTATATATATATTATGTTTTATGCATGTGCATGGAAAGTATTTGTGATTTGGTTTACACAGAGTACAGTCTCAGTTATCAGGGTTGTATCGATACACATGGCTTCTCGGCTGATCCCCGAGTACGCTCCGGGGGGGACAGATATCCTGACCCGAGGCATTTCTGGCTTGGAATCATGTGTGGGTCTGGGATCCCGTGATTTAGACTGTATTAGCACGAGGGAGTCCATGAGTGACCCCGCGGTACTTATGATGCATGCTCTGTATGCGTGAGGAGTTAGAGTCTCCCTCATGTACCATTTGATTTTTATGCATTTAGACTCGCATATGTTTTTATAACATATATTATTCAGCGAAAGACATTTATTTTCGTCCCCTCACTCTAACGGTTTTATTGTCTTTCCCCTGGACTTTTTAGTTTCCGTGCCCAGTTTGCAGTTCTGATTCTGGAGTTTCACGTCGTGGTTGGAGGCTAGTTGTTCGAGCTACCTGTGTTTTCCAGTAGGTTTCTTGTTTCGCCTACTATTGTATATTTTGTATATATTTACACTTGAGGTCGCTCTGATACGTTATGATAGATGTTTTACAGGTTTTTTTTTCCCGGATATACTATATATTACAGTTATGTTTACTGTTTATTGCTATTGATATGATATTGAGAAATCCGGATGGGATTGGTGCCCACGGTTTGGCTTTTGTGGCATTGGATGAAGTGTTATTTTTCGGGTGCAGGTAAAGGCAATTCCGCGTTAGTAGCGTTACTCTGCCGAAATTTTAATGGTTTTTGTTGGTTCACGATTTTAGAAGGGGTTTGATTCCGGTTTAGGAAACTAAATCGGGGTTGGGTCCTTTCAGCTTGGTATCAGAGCATTAGGTTGCCAGATTCTGTAGACTCTTGTAGTTGTGATGCTTAGGGTATTTGAGTTTGTACAGCATGACTGGAGTGATGACCCGACTGGCCAGCAGTACTCATCAATACTTCGGGTGTTGTGTGTTCTTAAATATCTGAGGTCTCTTGATTACGTTCCTTCTACTTGTACCTAATGCTTATCTTGTATCAGTAGGATGCCTCCTCGACGTGGTCCCCGTGTTGATCGGGAAAAGGATCCTGATATGGATCGCCAGACGCACGACTTGCTGATGCGAGTGTTGCATTTGGAGGAACGTTTTGACCATGTGGTCAAAGCTTGTACTGCTGGTGCGACTGTCTTTTCGGGTTCAGCTGATCCAGAAATATGTGAGGCGTGGTTGGTTCAGATTGAACGTGTATGTGAGCGTCCGCGTTTTACCCTTGAGCAGATGACAGTGGTAGTAATTGGATTACTTGAGTCAGATTCATACTTTTGGTGGGTTAGCACCAATAGAGTTCCAGTTGATACTCCGTGGACTTTGTTCTGAGATTTGTTTATGCGGATATACTTCAACCAGGCTACCCAGCAGCAAGTATGAGGAGTTCACGAACTTGAGACAGGGCAGTATGTCTGTGCTTGAGCACCGGGACAGGTTTACCCGCTTATCTCGTTTTACGCGTGACATGGTGGCTACTGAGGAAGCCAAGTGCCGCAGGTTTGAGCTGGGTTTGAACTTTAATATCAAAGGGACTCTGACTACGATGCCTCGGAACAACTTCGATGAGTTTGTTAGTGCAGCACTCCGAGGCGAGGATATCGAGAAGGAGAGACAGATGAGGTACCAGCCTAGACGGTTTGAGGAGGGTGGACCGAGTCAGGGGCCTTCAAAGAGGCAGAGTTCTGATACTTCCAGTTCGGCTTCATCCTTAGGTAGTGGACCATATAGACCAGCAGCTGGTGCATCGAGACAGAGGCAGAGATGGAGGTGAGATCGACCGCAGCGACCACAGTCTAGTGGGGGTTCTAGCGGTTCCAGTTACCCTCGACGACCTTTTGACAGTTTTGCTACACCGAGGGAGTACCCGTTGTGCAATTTGTGCAATAAGTATCATATTGGTCCATGTCAGCGAGGTACCCTCAACTGTTATCATTGTGGCCAGGTGGGTCACTTTGCGAGGGAGTGTCCTCAGTTGGTTGGTGTTGGTGGCCAGACAGCCCAGAGTTCCGGAGGAGAGCGGGGTGCCACTTCGGGAGCTCGACTAGTACAGTTTGCGGGCCATGGGGGACAGCAGGGACAGCCTCAGCGTGGACGACCAGCCGGGCAGGCGAGGGTTTATGCTATGACCTTGCGAGAGGGCAAAGCTTCACCAGAGGTCATTATCCGTACGTTACATAGTTTTGGTATTCCAGTACTTACATTGTTAGATCCAGGTGTCACGCATTCATTCATGTCATTTAGACTATCATCATTAGCTACGGTACCTGCGTCTCCACTTCCGGGGTTGTGGAGAGTGTTGTATCCGTCTTGTGAGATTGTAAGTATTGGTTGGGTATACAGAGACTGTGAGATTTTTATTGGATGCCATGGCTTAGACGCAGATTTGTTGTTGCTTGATATCGTTGATTTTGATCTGATCTTGGGAATGGACTTCATGGAGACGCATTGGGCCTTGTTTGACTGTCACAAGAAAGAGATTGCGTTTCGACGACCAGGCTTTCCCGAGATATTGTTTCGCGGCAAGAAGAACACTTCACTACCATGTTTGATTTCCGCGATGAAGGTGGATCGGATGATGAAGAAGGGCTGTGTTGCTTACTTAGCTCATGTGGTAGACACTACGGCTGCTGAGCCAGACCTTGGTGGTATTGAGGTTGTTTCCGAGTTTCTGGATGTGTTTCCGGAGGAGTTACTAGGCATACCTCTAGTTCGGGAGATTGATTTCACTATTGAGCTATTGCTGGGTACAATACCCATTTCACAGGCACCGTATTGTATGGCGCCAGCGGAGTTGAAAGAGTTGCAGGTTCAGCTCCAAGAGTTGTTGGAGAAGGGTTTTATTCGACCTAGTGTTTCGCCATGGGGTGCCCCGGTTTTGTTTGTACGGAAGAAGGATGGATCAATGCGGTTGTGCATCGACTACCGGAAGCTGAATCAGGTTACAGTGAAGAACAAGTATCCGTTGCCGTGGATTGATGATTTGTTCGATCAGCTCAAAGGAGCTTCAGTCTTTTCAAAAATTGATCTTCGATCCGGATATCATCAGTTGAGGATCCGAGAGTCTGATATAGCCAGGACAGCTTTTAGATTGCGGTATGGGCATTACGAGTTTTTGGTTATGCCGTTTGGGTTGACCAACCCCCCCGTAGCTTTCATGGACTTGATGAATCGGGTGTTCAGACTGTTTCTGGACAAGTTCGTGATTGTGTTTATCGATGATATTTTGATCTATTCCAGGAGTGTGGGCCAACATAAAATGCATTTGCAAGCGGTGTTGCGGACTTTCGGGGACCATCAGTTGTTTGCGAAGTTCAGCAAGTGTGAGTTTTGGCTAGATAGTGTGAAGTTTCTGGGGCATGTGATATCGGCTGAGGGAGTCAGTGTTGATCCTGACAAAATTGAAGCCGTGCTGAATTGGAGTAGACCTACCATTATACCGGAGATCCGGAGTTTCTTAGGTTTGGCAGGCTACTATCGACGGTTTGTACATGATTTTTCTCGGATTGCTACTCCACTGACCAGACTGACGAAGAAGGGCGTCAAGTTTGAGTGGTCTGATGCATGCGATGAGAGTTATTTGCTCCTGAAGGAGAACTTGACTACTGCACCGGTTCTAACATTACCAGACGACATCGGTGAGTTTATGGTTTATAGTGATGCGTCGAAGTTGGGACTTGGTTGTGTACTGATGCAGCATGGCAGAGTTGTAGCCTACGGTTCCAGGCAGTTGAAACAACACGAAGTCAACTATCTGACACATGATTTGGAGTTGGCCGCTATTGTGCTAGCGTTGAAGAGCTGGAGACATTACTTGTACGGGGCTCAGTGTAAGATCTACACTGACCACAAGAGTCTCACCTACTTGCGGACACAGTCAGATTTGAATATGAGGCAACGCCAGTGGATGGAGTTGATCAACGACTATGATTGCACTTTCGAGTACCATCCAGGGAAGGCCAATGTTGTGACTGATGCACTTAGCCGGAAATCCGGAGCTTCGTTGTTCCATGTGTGTGTGGCTAGAGTGTCCATGTTAGCCGAGCTTTGGGCTACAGGTGCCGAGTTCGAGTGGGATGACGAGGGAGCCTTGTTAGCCAGTTTCCAGGTTCGACCCGTATTGGTTGATTAGGTTCGGGAGGCTCAGGATTCAGATTCCTACCTGTTGGGCAAGAAGACCATGATACGGAATGGTGTGTTTACAGAGTTCCGATTATATGACGACGGTACGTTGTTGTTCAGAGGCAGGTTGTGTGTGCCCAGATACAAGAGCCTGAAGAAGGAGATTCTGGATGAGGCCCATAGTTCGGCGTATGCGATGCATCCCGGGGGTACGAAAATGTTTCGTACACTTCGAGCGTATTACTGGTGGCGCAACATGAAGCGGGAGATTGCCGCATATGTGAGCCGATGTTTGATCTGTCAGCAGATTAAAGCGGAGAGGCAGAAACCTGCAGGGAAATTACAGCCACTAGAGATTCCGTTTTGGAAGTGGGAGCACATTACTATGGATTTCGTTTATCAGTTGCCGCGTACTTCGGCTGGCAACACTGGTATTTGGGTTATTGTGGATCGACTGACGAAATCCGCTCATTTTCTCGCACTTCCGGGGAAGATATCAGTGGGCAGATTGGCTAAACTATATTTGTCAGAGATTGTTCGACTGCACGGAGTGCTTGTATCTATTGTTTCTGATCGAGATAGTCAGTTTACCTCTGAGTTTTGGCAGGCATTGCAGCGAGCCATGGGCACGAGGTTACGTTTCAGTACAGCTTTTCATCCTCAGACTGATGGGCAGTCTGGGCGGACTATACAGACTCTTAAGGATATGTTGCGGTCATATGTGTTGCAGTTTCACGGGAATTGGGACCAGCAACTGCATCTGATAGAGTTCGCCTACAACAATAGCTATCAGGCCAGTATCGAGATGACACCGTATGAGGCCCTATACGGGAAGCAGTGCCGCACTCCGTTGTGTTGGAGTAAGGTGGGCAAGCGATGACTTATTGGCCCTGATCTGGTGAAGAGCACCATGGAGGACGTCCAGATTATCCGGGACAGATTGAAGATCGCCCAGGATCGTCAGAAGAGTTATGCGGACGTGAGGAGGAAGAGTCTCGAGTTTGAGGTTGGCGATTGGGTCTTCCTGAAACTATCTCCGTGGATGGGTGTTGTACGTTTCAGAAATTGTGGCAAGCTTCGACCACGGTACATTGGTCCGTACGAGATCACCGAGAGGGTTGGAGCTGTTGCTTACAGACTTGAATTACCGGCTGAGATGGCTCATGTTCATGATGTTTTCCACATTTCGATGTTGCGGAAATATATCTCAGATCCGTCACACGTGTTAGCCCTATAGCAGTTACCGATCCGGAAGGATTTGACGTACGTGGAGGAGCCGGTACAGATTCTCGATCGTCGTGAGTAGGAGTTGAGGCACCGTGTGATCCCGCTAGTGAATGTCTTGTTGCAGAATCACTCGGTTGAGGAGGCCACCTGGGAGACTGAGCAGCGTATGCAGGAGCAGTATCCTCATCTGTTCACCTGATAGGTACGTAAATTTCGAGGTCGAAATTTTTTTAAGGGGGGTAGATTTGTGACGACCCGAACCAGAATCAGTAGAGTAATCAGAGTAATTCACGAGAATATGCGTAATCACAGTTTTTCGTTAATTGTGTGGTTTGTCGGTTCTGTTTAAGACTTAATTATCGGCCGAGAATTTGAGTTGAGTCTCTTCTCGAGAGTTGTAGTACACATGATTTCGAGTTTGTGGGAGGTTCCGGATGATTTTTCTGATGACCGAGGAATATAATATGATTATTTGAAGTTTCGGTTTATCGACGAGTTTATCCGTTCGTATCGAGTTTATCTGAATCGTAATGGTTATCCGTTTTGGAAAGTCGATCGTCCCGATGCGCGAGTATAAATATCGGAAATAGTCGAAAATTGTTGAAAAACACTGTTGGAAGTTTGACCAGCGTTGACTTTTACTGTTTGGGGCGTTGACCGAGTTGACCGGGGAGGAAAACGGACCGTTTGGATTCCATCGCCGGACCGGCTGATTCCGGCCATGACCCTTGAAGGTAAAATGTTCTCCTCGTGATTCTAAACAGTTTAGAACTTGGAATTTCTTGATTTGGTTGAGAATTGAGGGAGAAATGTGGAGTTGAAATTTGGGGAAAATCTTGCCAGAATCGGGTTGTTGTGACGGCGGTGCTCCGGCCACGGGGGTGGCCGGGGATGGAGGAGTTTTGGCCGTGGGGCCACGGCGAGTCCATTGGGAGTGGCCTCGTGGGCTGCCGTGCGCCGTAGACGGTGGTTCGACCGCGAACAGCCTCGCCGGAGATTTTGAACCACCGTGGCTTTCGAGCTGATTTTGGACAGCTTGCCGTCCGATTTGGCCCTCGTTTTAGTTGAGAGATGTTGTACTCGTCGAGATGAAGCTTTGGTGAGTTTCTCCACCGGAGAAATTCTTCGTTGATGGCGCGCCACTGGCGGCGACGGCGGTCAACGGGGCGCTCCGACGAGCGCATTGACTTTTTAGAATTTGATGATTTTAATATCGTTTTACTCGTATTCGCGTCCCGATCTTCGCCTTGAGGTTTTTGAGTTGATTTGGGTATCAGATTTTCAGTCGAGGGTTTCGAGTGGAGATTTCAGGAATTTCGTCGATTACTTTGTACAGTATTGTATATTTTCGGGAACGGTTGGTTTCTGAAGTGTGGTACAGTGTTGTGGATTATGATTTTGATCAAATATATTTTATGACTATTCAGGGGATCGAGATCGTGCTTCGGGCGAGGGATCTTCCGCCGGGCCACGTGATTAGCGCGAGTGCGCGTTTTGCTCATCTGTGAGTGGACATTTCTTTTGACGGATTGATTGCGAGTCTTTTATATACGTTTTACGAGCATGGGCATGCAGTTATGATCATGATTTAAATGAGCATGTGTTTTACGATTATGTATTTACGAATATGCATCTATAAATATACGTATATATATATATTATGTTTTATGCATGTGCATGGAAAGTATTTGTGATTTGGTTTACACAGAGTACAGTCTCAGTTATCAGGGTTGTATCGATACACATGACTTCTCGGCTGATCCCCCAGTACGCTCCGGGGGGGGGGGGGGGACATATATCCTGACCCGAGGCCTTTCTGGCTTGGAATCACGTGTGGGTCTGGGATCCCGTGATTCAGACTGTACTAGCGCGAGGGAGTCCATGAGTGACCCCGCGGTATTTATGATGCATTCTCTGTACGCGTGAGGAGTTAGAGGTTCCCTCGTGTACCATTTGATTTTTATGCATTTAGACTCGCATATGTTTTTATAACATATATTATTCGGCGAAAGACATTTATTTTCGTCCACTCACTCTAATAGTTTTATTATCTTTCCCCTGGGCTTTTCGGTTTCCGTGCCCAGTTTGCAGTTCTGATTCTGGAGTCTCGCGTCGTGGTTGGAGGCTAGTTGTTCGAGCTACCTGTATTTTCCAGTAGGTTTCTTGTTTCGCCTACTGTTGTATATTTTGTATATATTTACACTACAGGTCGCTCTGATACGTTCTGATAGATGTTTTACACGGTTTTTTTCCCGGATATACTATATATTACAGTTATGTTTACTGTTTATTGCTATTGATATGATATTGAGAAATCCGGATGGGATTGGTGCCCACGGTTTGGCTTTTGTGACATAGGATGAAGTGTTATCTTTCGGGTGCATGTAAAGGCAATTCCGTGTTAGTAGCGTTACTCTGCCGAAATTTTAATGGCTTTTGTTGGTTCACGTTTTTAGAAGGGGTTTGATTCCGGTTTTGGAAACTAAATCGGGGTTGGGTCCTTTCAGCGTCGCAAAAGACTATACCTGAGATTCGTGGATCTTGCCAAAGTGAACAAAAGCGGTCTCAAGCTTATGCTCTGTCACGTCCTACGCCAACCGATAAAGATTATGTACTCTTCTCTTTATCTCGCTCAGTTGTTTGTGATTTCGGGAACTCGAATCCGGGTGATTGGGTGCGAAAGAGACTACGACTGATACGTGATATATAAGTCCCCTGCTCCATTTCAATTTCAGGTTACTAATTGAATATCAGGTAACAGTTACATTAGAGTATCCGGTTATCTAAATCTAAATAAAAGAAGAAGCCAAAATTGTACAAATAACATTTGGCTTTCCCCACTGTGATTCAGAAGTAAAGAGATATATTTACTTCACATCTATAAATGATTGTTAACCAGTCTCATAACACGTATTATTCAATAAGAAGTTCTTGATAGATCATGAAAATTAGTAGCCAAAGTATAATGTTTGAACTTCAGATTAAGACGTACTATAAGCCCAAAGAACTCTATTCAAATTATATATATATGCAAAGATCAATGTCGATGTCATTATTGAAGCAATTTGAAAGACAGATTTGAAATAAGCCGACAGCTCTGGCTGGCAGCTCAAAAACACAAATTACCTGATGACAACATTAACCACTATAGCTGAAGCAAAAACAATCGAAGATCGGTGCGGGTAGTGTAATACAAATTAAGAAATTAGAATTTGAAATCAATCCAAAATTGAAAACTCACCCGATGTGAATGGAATTTTGTAGGTTGAGCTTTGTTCTTTTGGTCAGTTCGGCAAAAGAAAATTCGAAATATGATGAAAAGAAAGAGATGGCGGTCGGAGCCGATCAGAATTGGCAAATATAAATTTGAGATCTGTCCATTTTGAGATGAAGAAATTCAAAGACGATGAGATAGACAGAATTCAGGTGGAAGTTTGAGAGACAAAAGGAAAGGGTTTAGACTGATCAAACTGAGAGCAAGAGTGATAGCAATTCGTGGTTGAGAAGAGGAAAAGAGCAAATGAGGCTGATAAAGAAAATCACGTGAGTTGTGCATGATGATGAATAGTAAAAAGTGGTTTATATAGTAAAACTTAAATTTGTTATATAGGAAATATTCAAAGAAGATGTGATGATTATTCTTATTCACTCGTTATTAACTTAGAGATTATAGATTCTCTCATGTGACGTTGAAGAAGATGAGCAGCAAATCTGGAAACGTATAATGTTGATGGAGAAGATACTATCTAGAGAAGTTGTATTCGCTGGAAATTGGTTGGATATGTTTTGATGGTCTTTCTAACACAATAATGTAATGTAATGAAATGTTGATGGTCTTTCTAACACTAATATAATATTTAACGAATATGTTTCTAATTTTTTTCTTTCAAAACGGGTACTGAGCAAACTCTATGCTCAGACTTAAAAATTTATTGAATAAAAATAAAGAAAACAATTCACACGTCACTTGTGCATTTATTAGCATTATATCCACTTAATTAATTATTAGACTCCGTGTTCCGTGAAAAATGTCATTTTTCTCTCCCTTCCGTTTTCACTCAGTGATTTTCCCTTGTTTCACTAGAGCCGCCGGCTTGTTTGCCCGATCCCATTTCTTATCTGATCCCAAATCTGAAATCATATTCTTCCTTGCCTCATTTAGATCTATTCATCCATGTCTTTGCATGTCTATTTTGCTACCTTGTTTCAATACCCGACCCCTTCCCAAAGCGGTGGTGGTGCATGTATGGGGTTATCTTCGGTCCTGAAGATATGGGATGGCATTCTTCCTTTGCCTCATGCACTAGTCTCATCTCTGCCCCTGACTTGCCCCATGGAGTTAGATGACTTATCGAATGAGGATTACTCAAGTGGTAATTCAGTATCTGGACCTCTTGATCTACTGGTACACAATATGGAACCATTGGTGCATATGGTGTCCTTGCTGGAGTTCCAGGCTTACCCATCGAAGATAGCGATTTGGATGTTCAGGTTCATGGGCCGCAAATATAGGAACCCGAACAGGTTGAGTTTGTTGCAGGTGTGGTATCTGGAGCTTCGAGGACACTAGTTATATGGGACGCTGGAACTGTTTCAAGCGTTCTTACTGAGTTTGGAAATGATGGCACTAATGGGGAGGATCCCATTGGCCATTTTGGACGGGCAAGGTCCAAAATCCCACTGGTGAAGAAGAAACGTTGCTATCAAGATGGCATCGATTTGCAGCATCGCCAAGCACACATCCTTCAAGTGCAGATCCGAGACAATGCAAGCGAGTGTGCTTTCCTAGAGATGGTGCCTAAACATCTAAGGAGTGGTGTGCCCGAATTTTTTTACTCTAGTACTACTTTGGTTTGTTTGTCTAGGTATAACCAAATTGTGCTTCACAGCAGTGATCCTTATATGGTTTCTTATTATTAGGCCGGATAATCTGGTGAAACTCTGTATTGTTGTTATCATTCAATGAATATTATCGCCATCTAAAAAATAAAAAATACACGGGATGGGGACAATTACCAAAATTATTTTCAAAGAGCTCTACATTGAAACTACTCTTACAATTATACACTTGAGCGTCTTTAAAAGTAAAGTTATATTTATAGTTATTTTCAACTAAAAAGTTAAATATAGCTCACATATTTTTTATTTCTAACTTTAGGGATACGTTTGTTTCATGGTTTCACCATACTAAAGTTAAATATCTATAGTTATTTAGCTCACATATTAATCATGGCCAAGATGTGGTTGGCTTAACATTCGTTACAGGGAGCATGTTTGGTGTTGCAGGACTAAGTAAGAGAGCAATTCTCCATCCATCCTTCCTCCTTCAGTAAACTGTGATAAATATGATTGTTAAAATGAAACCAAGTTTCATATCAATTAGGTATGGCAAGGGAAAACAGGCCAAATTTCATCATCTTATCTCAATCTCAAACACAATTATCTTCTTCTGAATCTTGCTATTTTTTTGTTCGATCAGATTCCCAAACTTACTAAAAACTTCATCCTCTTCTTCTCAAGATTGCTAGAAAACCCAGAATTTATTTGAGCATGATAATAAAAAAAGAACCCAAAAAGTCACAAATAAACTGGTGAGCACATCTAGATTAGAGAAACCAACTCCAGATTCTTAACACTAAATCTGTCCTACCAAAAAACATTGAATCCAAAAGAAGACTAAAACAGATATATTTGCAAGGTTTATGTGGTCGGAGATATAACCAACACAAACATGAAGAAAACGAGATTCAAATGCCCAAATCGAGATTCAATCTGAACAAAACAGAAATAAAAGTCTTGTGGTGAATGGGTTCTCTTTGCAAATCACCCATAAATTAACCCGATCTGTTCATCTTTCCGTCCATCACCAAAAGCATAGAAGGAGATGAGATGTTGAGATAACGAGAGAAAGAGAGAGGGACTGAGAGCATCCGCACCCGTTGAGGACTTCCTATTGACGATGAATTCTTATTTTCAGGACTTCCTGTTACTATTCAGCAAATAGGACTTCCTATTCAATTTTTTTGCGCAGCAGTGCAACAAATAGGAATTCCTATTACTATTCATAATCATAAACTTAAATTTTGATTTTTTATTTGTAATATGTTTATCCAATAACTAGGCGACACATGTCATTATCGTGTACATTATTGAACCAAATTTTTGATAAAATTTTCGACGAGTTATATTGTGACACGTGTCACTGTCGGCTAAAATATTGATGAAGATTTCCGGTGAGATTTCTAACCAGTGATAATGCGACACGTGTCACATCCACGTGTACATGTCGGATAAGTTATCGATTGAAGATTTCCAGTGAGATTTCTAACCAGTGATAATGCGACACGTGTCACATCCACGTGTACATGTCGGATAAGTTATCGATTGAAGATTTCCGGTGAGATTTCCGACAAATGAGGATGTGACACGTGTATTCATCCTTCAACATCAGATTATCATAATTTTGCTATAAAATCATCATCTCTGGCTCCTAAAGATCGAAACCTCACAACACGCATAAGTCACTTGATATTCTACACCTAAACACAATTCTTCCGTTTTTCTCATCCAGAAGATGAATCATAACGATTACAAAGAGTCTTCCAGGAGGAGGCGCCAACAACGTCGGCAAGCTACCACAATGATGAATTCATTCATCAATGATGCAACCATGGTAGTTACCACGTTTGATGATGAGCCACCCCGCCGCCGCCTTCTAAACCATCCAAGGCTAAGGGAACCTAGGGGTCAGAATCTGCTTGAAGATTACTTCGTGGAACACCCTGTTTTCCACGAGCAAGATTTTCGCCGGAGGTTCCGAATGAGCATGCACTTGTTCAACCGGATCAAGACAGACCACTGTAATCACGACCCATTTTGGCATCAAAGAGCAGATGCCACTGGATTGCAAGGACTCCTCCCCAAGCAAAAGATGACCGGTGCTATACGAATGTTGGTGTACGGCGCAGCCGTAGATCAATGTACTGAGTACACAAGGATGGGGGAGTCAACGTCGTTGGGATGCATGAAGAAGTGGTGCACACAAGTGGTCTTGCTCTACAAGGACCGTTACCTCCGCGCTCCAAATCCGGGTGACATAACTCGACTTTTAAGAAGGGCTAGGCAATGGGGATTTCCTGGTATGATTGGAAGCATCGACTGCATGCACTGGGAATGGAAGAATTGCCCAACAGCTTGGCAAGGGTCATACTTGGGGCAGAAGGCTCGTCCGACAATAATCTTAGAGGCGGTGGCCTCATATGACACGTGGATATGGCACAGCTTCTTTGGGACGCCTGGAGCACAAAATGATATTAATGTGCTCAACTCCTCTGATGTCTTCGATGAACACCTTGCCAGAAGAAGCCCGCAATCGACGTATAAAGTCCATGGTATAACTTACCACCATACTTATTATCTAGCTGATGGAATATATCCCAGGTATTCCTCGTTCGTCAAGACAATATCCAATCCGCAAGATCAACCACAGAAGCTGTTCGCAAGGAAACAAGAGGCATATCGTAAAGATGTGGAGAGGTACTTTGGCATCTTACAATCTCGTTGGGCTATCATTCGTCACTCAGCTATGTGTCATCACAAATCGACATTAAAAATGATCATGTTGGCTTGCATCATAATGCATAACATGATTGTCGAGGAAGAATTTGTGGAAGACGATTTTGAGGAGAATGAGGAAGAATATTTACAAAACCCAGTGACTGCTTACACAGTATATGATGGGCCGGTGGATGAAAATGGTCACCGAATTCCATTTGAGCCAGTGGGAAGAGATCAACATCATCAACGGTTTAGCAACCGGCTCATCGATTTACAATCAGTTTATCTACATGGTGAACTTCAAAAGGACTTAGTGAAGCACAACTGGTTTCTTGAAACCGGTGAACATCTCTAAATAATGTGCGCGAGATATGTGTGTTTGCAATTTGTGTGTTACCCTTTTGTATGTGTGTTTCCCTTTTGTATCTGTGTTTCCCTTAATAATCAATGAATTTAAATTTGAAGCTCGATCTAAATAAATAAAGTGCGTTTTTATTTCTTGAAATTGAAATTGAAATTACATGAATTGAAATTACTAAACTAATCACTAAAATCAAGGTTGTGGGGACGATAACAACCGGTAAAGCTAGCATCGCCGACTTCTCCTTCATCGTCATCTACTTACTGAAGGATCTCTGATTTCCGCTTCATGAAGTACTTTGAATTTGGGGTCATAGCCTCGAAATTCATTGTCATGATTCTTGTTTCTTCTTCTCGTGCCCTCAATTTGTAGTTTTTCTCATCAAGTATTCGTTGATTTTCATCATTTGCCCTCGTCCAATCAGCAAACTTTTTTTAATTAGCCGCAATGCTCTTCAAAGTTTCATCTCTAACTTCATTCGATGGTGTCATGGCCTTCTTTCCCCTTCTTTTTGCTTCCTTGGCCGTCTTCACTCCTTGAGGTCTAGGCGGGCTTGAGGTTCCTCCAAGGTTGATTTGTGATGTTGGCATCACTTCATCTTCATCCAAGTTGACGATAGGAGATACTTCATTAACGGTAGGTGTTTCTTCGAAGTATGAATTGTAAGAAGGTTGAGTGGTAGTTTCGACGACTCTAAATGTAGGATGATTTTTGACCTCTTCCCAACACGCAAAGTGCGTAAACTCCTTTTTTTTCCCCGCATAAAACGTTTGGGCTTTCCTTAACTACAAAAAAAAATATTACAAGTTACGAATTAATATTTCATGTTTTATATATCTCATAAAATTAATTAAAATTGAAAGGACCAACATAAAAAAATCATTACCTCATCATACACATTTCCGCCGGATTCTGGATTCCTTCTCGCGTATGCAAGAGCCGCTTTCCATTGTGACAAATTTGGCTTCAACTTAGCAAAACGGGAGGCAAGTGCATTTTGGGACCTAGGTTCCGCCCTCGCTTCACCTTGACCCATCACCCAATTTTGTTGGAAATCGCCGTGAATTTTTTCCCACAATTTGTCGACCTTTTGTTTGTTGCCGGAGATAGGGCATACACTATGACGACAATATGATATGCATAGTTGTACATCTTCCGACATGAGCCAATTGGTGGACATTTTTCGCCAAAAAAAACAAAGAGATTGTGAGATAGAGAGAGTAGAGAGGGAGGAGGAAGAGAATTTGTTTTGAACAAATTGGTGTGAAGTATTTGAGAAAATGAAGGTAGTAGTTATAGAAAAATAGTAGGGGGTTTTTAAAAAAAATTTGGAATTTTTTGGGATTTTTTTGATTTTTTTTCGGGGTATTTTTGGTGGTAGCCGTTCTAAAAAAATCAGAACAATTAGTAGCCATTTGGTTTGAATAACAGCCGTTGGATTGGAAATCAAATTTGAAATGGACGAACCAGATTGATCTGGCCTTTGCCAGGTTAGTGGGCCGACAGCCTGCCACGTGGCGGGCTGTCATTGGTCCGTTAAATTGTAAAAAAAAAATTACGTTTTTACTGGCGCGCGTATTACACGCGCCAGATTCAAATTTTTTTTATTTCCCGCCTGACGTCACCCACGAGCGTGGGATCCGCCAGGGGGAACTCCTCTCCGGCGATCGATTGTGGCACGGCTGGGAGGATGTCCTCGAGGTCCACGTGCGGTCAACGCCTCCATTCCTCCCTGCTGCATGCCCCCCAGCCCCGGACGTCCTATTTTCTAGCGGGCCCGACGGTTTTTTGGAGGACGTCCTCGGTGAGGATGCTGCCGGTGCAGCTGCTCTGAGAGGTGTTATTTTGAGACACCAATATGGAATACTCAACATAACACCAGTTAAGGAGGTAGGAGACAAAATAAAAAAAAGAGTATACGGTAGTACTATTAATAGTTGTCGGTAGTACTATTAATAGTTGTACTGGGTGGTAGCAAACGCGGGACACAATCATAATAACTCTTATTTAAGATAATGTCTGGCAAACAAACATCTTTTAGTAGTTGTAACTAAACTTAAGTCATTTTAAATATTTAAACCATTAATCACCTGTTGGATAGTGAGACAACTTTTTGGATGGTGGGAGATTTAACTTTTAAGCTATTTTCTCTCTCATTTGTAGTTAAATAGAAAATTCTCCATTAAGGACTTTTATAATGAGGACTTTGTGAGTACCTTCTCATTAGACCCACAAATTCTTTATATTTTGGCAAATCCACCATTTATTAGATAGACAATGATGAGTAGATCACTCATGCAAAATTTCATAAAAATCAAAAATCAACAAGTCATTCATGATCAAGATTTATCACTTATAAACATGAACGATATATGTTTGACAGTTTTAGTTCATCTATTGATTTGATCTTCTTCAATACCTTAACGATTTTTAATTTGGATGAAAATTTGTAGAAATAATTTACTCATCAATATCTAAACATCTAATTGTTAACTTTGTAAAAATGTTATCGAAAAGTGACTCTTATGACAATTTTATAAAAAATACTCATCAAGTCCTTATTATAAAGGTCCTTAATGGAGAAGTTCCTGTAACTAAATATAACTTGTGAATATAGCCCAAAGTTATATATGACTTAGTTTTAGCTACTCTGTCGGAGTAATTTTTAGTTATAATTTCAAAAAATATAACTTTTAGCTATTCTGTTGGAGATATCCTTAGACCTCGTTTGTTTCATAGGAATGTGGTGGAAATGAAAGTAAAATGGTTCATTTCCATTGTTTGAAAACCACAAGGAAAATAAAATATTTTTCAAGGGAAGAGAAAACATGGAGGAAATTAGTTCCTCCCCACACTCATGTGAACAACTTTCCCTTCCCCCTTAAGTGGGTTCGGACATTTAATGCATAATGATTACTACATTCTAATGATCATAATATCCTTAAAATTATTATTTTTAAATACAAAATGAGGATTTAAATATAATATTTATTTATTTTCTTTTACATTTTTGTATGAAACAAACATTGGAAAGGAAATGAACAAAATTGCTTTCCTTTGCATCCAAACAATAGTAAGGAAATTTAGACGTGTTATGCAACCTATTGATTATTAGAAAAATAAGTGGATATGGCGTGTTATGCAATCTAATATTAAAGCCTTCTTGAAGCCTGTAATCATTTTTCATGCAGCAAATATTCGTATCACCCACCCACCCACGTATTAGAAATCAGGAACATTGCATATTTGCATGCCATCGACTGTGCGTTATTTAGGCAATGCACCTAAAATTGAAACCTTTTTTTTACCATTGTTGATCTGACGCACCTAATATGAATGACTCTTTGTTACTAGCACTGTGGCTTTTACGTACAACCGATGAAACTTCTTCTTATTTAAAAATCGATGAATTTTTTTCTTATTTATTAATGGGGAATTTTTAAGTAAATCTAATTTACCGTGAATCCCTAACGTAACCAGCAAAAATTGTGAAGGGGCCCAAAACTCGGGGGAAGAAATAGAAAGAAAATAGATGGAATCATGTGGTATAAAGAAAAGATAGAAAAGTCGCTTAAATTTTTCACTTTTTGTTCAAATATATAGCCAGAACTTAAAAAAAAAAAAAAAACCCTAGGCACCGAAAGTTTTTCGCGTGCGTCGTACCAGTCCCTTGGTTGAACAAAAAGCTTAACGTTTTCCTCCAAATATCCTCTTCTTCAATCCTAAGTACAGATTCCTATATTTATTCCCTCAATTTTACGTACTTTATACATACTTCAATACCTTTTTCCTGATTTTACTCATAGATCTTGCTCCTCATAGCCGATTTGGGGATGATGGTCTTGATCCCGATCTAGATCTGCATAGGCTTACGAAGGATTCAAAGGAGGTTGACTTTGCTGCCCTATCAGATGGGGAGCATGAAGATGATATTGAATGACACTTTGTGGTGGCAAAGGTCTTTGCAGTCAAATATCGTAGCCCAAACCGCGTTCAATCTTTGAAGGCTTAGATGTTGAATCTTTGGAGCTATATGCGAGGCCCCAGCAAGATCAGCTTTACTTACATAGCGGATGATCATTTTGTGATAAAGTTCAAATCTGTGTTAGATCGAAAGAGAGCTATGTCCAAAGGAACTCGGTACTCCCAGAATCTTATAATGACTGTCCAAGGTTTTGAAGGGATGTTTGATCCTATGAAGATTTCAACTGCTTGTGGGAACATTTGGGTTATGGTGCGGCCATCCTGCGGTAAGTGGCTTCTCGAAGCTCTCCAGCTGAAATGACGCTGACGAATCGACAATTATATTGGTGAGTTTTTAGAACATGTCTTGATATCCGAGCATCTATTCGAATTCGTATTTGTTTGAATTTTCAAAAGAATCTAGTGGTTTATAAGAGATTCAAATTTGAAGAGGACTACTCAGAGGATTGTTTGTTGGAGTATGAGAAGATCCAGGGTTACTGTTCGTATTGTGGATCTTTTATGCATGGAAAGGAGGGTTGCTTGGTAAGGTGACATGATACTAGCCCTACCCCTGTTTCCCTATGTAGAGCGGCGGCTAGTACTAGTTGTGGCTCATCTGTGGCAGCTTTTTGTTCTTGTTGAGAACAAGGATTGGTGGGCAAAAGGACGGATCCTGTGTCCCCAGCCCCTAACCCGAGATTGTTAGTGGGGTTTTTGACAGTTTTTCAACAACAAGGAGCTCTCCTTCACTCTGAGTAGGGGCGAGCGATAAAGATGGTGGTGGCTTCGAAAAAACCACCACATGCTTTTTGGGTGAACATTGTCTATAGGGAACACCCACCTCACAATGTTGTTCTTTTGCATATGGAAGACGGGAGTACTATTCCAGTCTCGGGTATAAGTGGTCGCACACCTACAACGAGACTTCCTTCTCTTGTTGTTACTACTCCTGCGATAATTGAACCTGAGACTATGCAATTCTTGATGGAAGGATTTGATGTACCGGTTCCCTCCCCTCAAGGGACTCTAGTTCCTAATCCCGCGGGGAAGGAGAGTACTGGCATTCCAAACCTCATACAGGGGAAACTAGGTTCTGGCAAGGCTTTGGCCGGTGGCATTGGAGATACGGGTGGCTCACTGGAACCTTTGGAAACAATGATGGAAGATGAGGTAATTGATGCGGTCAATCAACCTAGTGAGACCAAAGGAAAAGGTCGGAATAAGAGGAAAACGGAGGATCGTGGTAGCAGATCTATGTTGAAGCCGGTGTAGGGTCCAAAGAAGATTTCGTTGAAGAAGAAGACAGTGCTACTCCCAGTTTGCACAGATATGGAGGAATTGAAGCGGAGTGTGACCCAGTAGAAGAGGTGCCTAGATATACTAAGGAGTAGTGCGCCCAAATTTTTTTAGTCTTTGCGGTACTCTGGTTTGTCTATATAAGTTTGTGATCAAATTAAGAATTGTTTGGACGATAGTGACACGTTAAGATTTTATTTTTTCTGGTCAGGATCCAATGAAATCTTGTATTACTATTACATTTTGGAATGAAATTATTGTCCCTTCAAAAAATAAAAAACAGAAGGGATAGAAAAAAAACATTCAATCAAAAATAGCTATTGAAGCTCGAACTCAATACCCCACTGCCACAAAAAAGTGATACAAGGACACCACTTTTTTTAAGGACACACAGTGAACTGGAGTGTCCATAAAAACTTTTGACAAAGGTTTTATAGAGGACACGGGAGAAATTGTAACAGAACCAAGTCGCGACACTCGCGCCTCATTTACTACTCAAGTCGAAGGTTTGATTCACAACTGCGCCTCTCTCTTTTTCGATAAAAAACACTCGCTCAATCTTATTTCTCTACTCGATCTTAATCATCGTCTTTGTATCCATTTCAAAGACTATTCCTCGCCGACTCTGCCGCCAAGCAACCCTTCGTCATCGGTAAACTCTCTCTCTCTCTCTCTCTATTCGCATTTCGTTTACTCCATGCAATTCGAATCTCTCTCTGCAACTGTAATTTTGTTGAATTGAATATGAAATTTGATTGTTCGATCTGCTAGGTGTTTATGGAGGTATGGCTTCGGGTAAGACTACTGTGTGCGACATGATCATCCAACAGCTTCACGATCATCACCTTGTCCTCGTCAATAAGGTTTGGATTCATTGTTCGAATTGATTTTTACTTCGTATATTTTGCTTGTAGAATTGTTCGTACTAGATTAGTGAAACTGAATTTTGTATTTGATATTATTAGCTTCCAATAATATTTAATTTTTTGTTGCTATCAATCACCAATGTACTCTTGCTTTTTTTGTTTTGGTTTTAAAAGCTGTGTTCAAATTTATGAATTAGAACAGATAGAATCACGCTTCTGATTTCTAGGTTTAATCTGGAAGCGTGGCCATAAGTTTTGTCTATGCGTTTGATTGGAGCAATGTGATTTGATTTTCAGAGGTTTCGAGATAATGGAGTTCAACTTTAGCAGCCTCCAGACCACTGTGGCGACTATCTACGACAACGGCTAGTTTTCTGGTGGATTTTTTCAGCTGCCCCTTTAGAGGTCCATCGTTAGAGGTCCATTTAGCATAAGATATGAGTTGCCGTGTGATTTTATTCTATGGTTCGTAGTCTGGATTTAGTTCAGGACACTATTTTGGTTTGGTTTGAATGATTGTGAGGTGTCTATATGTGTTTCAGTTGGATGGATTTCAGAAAGAAGCTATCCATATGGTGAAGCCAGTGAAGGAGAATACCACGTTGGCCTTTATCTTCAAGGACGGTGTCATGGTTTTGGCCGATTCTCGAGATTTACATGGTATTTGTTGTATGCTTGCTTAATTAGTAGTAACCTGTGTAAATGTTTGGACCCTTTTATCATGTCAAGAATCGAAGCTATTAAGAGTGTGTTTTGCTTTCCTGTGACAGCTACATCAAAATTTATGTAGCTCCATTTTGATCCTAACATTGCAACCTATAGGTTAGATAACATCTTTGGTTACTATTTAAAAATAGTATGAATTCATTATGTTCTTATAGATAACCTGTTTTGCTTGTGATTTACTACATGGAAACAAAACAACTTTGGAGGAAGGCACTCTGATACTTTTCTGACCTATGGAAAGTTGTTGGCTGCTTGGATGGAATTCAAGTACTCAAGAGCCCTAAGAATTTGGTGTTGTTACTGATGATGATGCATATTGGAACATGATCCTAAAAAGATTGCATCACCAGTGTGAGTGTAATTATATTCTTGGCTTTAACTTGCATTGATGTCAGTTTTCAACTCTTTTGATTGGTTAGGTTTTTTGTTACACCATTGGACTCCATAGCCATCATTGAAGCAAATGTTGTGAAGCCATAGCCTACTTCTCTTCTAGTCTGAAATGAGTTGTCAGGTACTTAAACAAGCAGCTTAGCTTCTTTGGTTTCCTTGAACATACAGTTATGTGGAAACCAATAAACCAATGAACATTTATTTAATTGTAGACTGTAAAAGTGGAGATATTGAATATTGTCCAAAAATGAATGTATATAGGTTCGAACTGTGAAAGTGGAGAAGGTGATTAATGAGACTGTTAATAGACTGAAAAGGACAAAAGTGGAAATGAAACCTGATTCAAAAAGTACTGAACTCTTAGACTAGTTGTGATATACATTCTCAGCTTCGTTTGAGCTCTTCTGTATCAAATTCCATTACAATATGAACTCTTAGACTAGTACTGATATAGCTAGCTCTATAAGTTTACATCGAATCTTTTGTTTGTTTCTGATACTATTTCTTTCTAATTCTTGTATGTGATAGGTTGTTGTTTTACTAATATGGTTTTAAAAGTTATGCTTATAATATTTTACCATCATAGAGCTACAACTAACTTGCAAATATGATTTTACTTCAGCTGAGCAAGAAGTTGTTAACTATGCTGACAGAGATGAAAGAAAGCAGTTGTTAGTAAACAAGTAGCGCTCATGAAACTGATTTGCAGAAACGGCTTGAGAACATGGAAAGGCTTGAGAAGGAGAAACAAGCAGAGCTTGGGAGCTACACGGGCTTGGTAGTGAGCTTGTTGGTATTTTTTTTTCTTGGGATATGAGATACCTACTTGAGAGGTGTTTTTTTAAAGTTGGTGCTGCTATTTGTGTTGGTGACAAACGTTATACTGGAACATGATTTTATTGATTAGTCCAGGTTTTGCTTCATGTTTGATTTGATGAATGAAATTGATTTAGATGGTTGTGTCCATGCTCGTAGAGGACAATATGATGTATTTAAGGACACAAAAGTGTGACCTAATGTATTTAAGGATACCAATTTTGTAGATATTAGGACATAAAAAGTGTCCTCTATTGTCTTTTAAGACACCAATATTGTAAATTTTAGGACATAATATATGTGTCATCTATTGTCTTTACAGGCACTAAAATATCAGTTTTTATGACACAATATTTGTGTCCTCTGTTGTCTTTAAGGACATTTAAATCATAATTTTTAGGACACAATAAAAATAAGTTATTTTATAAAAAAATAAGACATATTTTAAGTTTTTGTGTCACCCGTACCATGACACTCAAAATTTTAAAGAGTTCTTATGTGGACATCATTTTAGAGTCTCTGTAGAAATATTTTTGCTTGTGGTGCCTCTTGGGCAATTTTAAAAGCTATTATCACTCTGCCAGACAAATACTAAATATATAACTTGCCCCAACATGGCTCGGCGCTCCGCTGTCATCAATCAAGACAAATTTTTGAAATATAACAATAATCATCCACGTCCATGTCATCTGAACAGTACAATTGAGACTGATTCAGTGTAAACTTAATTCTTTTATTTCGCAGTTCCACACTAGCCGTACCCACTTAGCCATAAGGATCCAGTTTGTGAATATAAGTCATCTCATCTTTAAAAATTTGGTTACTGACGAATCACCACAAGTCTACAACAACCACATTATGAATAAACAAAAAGCTAAAATTGCTATGAAGCAGACACAGAAGTTCTGAAATGAAGAAATTCGAATATCTTCTTCTTCTTTATTTGCAAACTCATAGACCAAAGCGACAAATGGTCTATAACAAATTTTATTTAATTACTATTCAAACTTGAACACATTTGCATGCATCACGCTCTTTCATAAATAAATCCCTTCCCTTCCCACATAACAATTCAAAATAACAGTACCGAACACAGACGCATGCACCACGCTCTTCCCGTCACCTATAAAACCCCTCCCTTCCCACCCATCTAGAAGAACGTACTAAAACACTAGCTCTCCCCACACCATTTCAGAATGGAAGCCACTTCTTGGATAGCATACGCGTCCGCATGGCTGGGAGCACTAGCCCTCCTCCTCATCTCCCGCCACCTCCGCCGCAGCAAGCTCAATTTGCCACCCGGCCCAAAACCTTGGCCCATCATTGGCAACCTCAACCTCATAAGCCACCTGCCTCACCGTTCCGTCCACGCCCTCTCCCAAAAGTACGGACCCATCATGCAGCTCCAATTCGGGTCCTTCCCGGTCGTCATTGGCTCATCCGTCGAAATGGCCAAGGCCTTCCTTAAAACCCATGATGTAAACTTCGTCGATAGGCCAAAATTTGCGGCCGGCAAGCACACCACCTACAATTACTCGGACATAACTTGGTCCCCTTACGGTCCATATTGGCGCCAAGCACGTAAAATGTGCATCATGGAGCTTTTCAGCAACAAGCGCCTAGAGTCTTATGAATACATCAGGAGAGAAGAAATGAGTGCTTTGCTTAGAGGCTTGTACGATTCCTCCAACACCAAAATTTTGCTGAAAGATCACCTCTCGACTGTGAGTCTCAATGTCATTAGCCGAATGGTGCTCGGAAAGAAGTACATGGACGAGTCCGAAAACGCGATCGTGAGCCCCGACGAGTTCAAGATAATGCTTGACGAGCTGTTTCTCCTCAGTGGGGTGTTGAATATTGGAGACTCAATTCCATGGCTTGATTTCTTGGATTTGCAGGGGTACATAAAGAGAATGAAGGCTTTGAGCAAGAAGCTGGATAGGTTCTTGGAGCATGTATTGGACGAACATATAGAAAATAGGAAGGCGAAAGGCTTTGTTGCAACGGATATGGTGGATGTGCTTCTGCAGCTTGCTGATGATCCCAACCTTGAAGTTAAGATTGAGAGGAATGGAGTCAAGGCCTTCACTCAGGTACGTAGCTTCACTAGCTCATTCATTTCTTCATGCAATCATTCGAGAAAAAAGAAAAGAAAACCAAATAACTCAAAGTGATTAACCCTATATAATTTTACCTCCTCAAAAGTCAAAATGACTAAATCAGTACGTACTTTCGTGATTGGTACCTAGGTAAATTGAAGTGGCCAGTTAGTGATCTAAAGAGTAGATAAATTATTGATCTAAAGATCGAGTATCTATGATAGGTAAATTAGTTACTACAAAAGAAGCTAGATAAATTAGTGATCTAATTAGTAACAAGTTAGAGAGATGCATTATATTATAATGTACAGAGCAAAAGCTTTGACAACTAAGAAATATCAGTTCAAAGGAAAAAAAAACCAATATAATCGTACAAAAAACCATTTGCAAACATCGATCTAAATATAATTCGTCAAGGGCATTTTTCGCTTGAAACAACATACATAATCGACTCATGACTCATAGTAGTGTTGGGTTTAACCCATGAAAAAAAGGTCTTGGACTTTCATCGGGAAAAAGAATGTGGCAGGGAGTTTTTATTCTGATTTCTCCTTTTGTTTATGGAATTCAATAGGACTTGATTGCTGGTGGCACTGAGAGCTCAGCCGTGACGGTGGAGTGGGCTATCTCGGAGCTCCTTAAGAAGCCGGAGATTTTTAAGAAGGCCACGGAGGAGTTAGACAGGGTGATCGGAAGAGAGAGATGGGTTGAAGAGAAGGACATTGCTATCTTACCCTACATTGATGCCATTACCAAAGAAACTATGAGGCTCCACCCTGTGGCACCCATGTTAACGCCAAGACTAGCACGTGAAGATTGCCAAATTGCAGGCTACGACATTCCCAAGGGAACCAGAGCCCTAGTGAGTCTGTGGTCAATAGCAAGAGACCCTAACTTGTGGGATAACCCCGAGGAGTTTTGCCCTGAGAGGTTCATTGGCAAGGACATTGGTGTCGGTGGCCAGGACTTTGAGCTTCTGCCATTTGGGTCAGGGAGGAGGATGTGCCCTGGTTACAGTCTTGGGATTAAGGTCATTCACTCAAGTCTGGCTAATTTGCTACATGGATTTACATGGAGATTGCCTGATGGCATGAAGAAAGAAGATTTGAACATGGAAGAGATCTATGGGCTATCGACACCGAAAAAATTCCCCCTTATCGCCGTCGCCAAGCCTCGTCTTCCTGCTCATGTCTACTCCCTTTGATTCGGTTACTATATTGATCGATATCCTGCTTTTGGCTTATTGTTATAGCTATTTGCACTTGAATAAGCACTACGTGCTGCGATTCCAATTTCTGTTACAGGCATGGCATATATGTTTGAATATGCTTGATCGATGTAGGGTTTACATGCAAATTATAAATAATAAATGTATGATATATGAGTGATTTCTCTTTTCTCTTTTCTTTTGGTCTCAAATGTGTGATTCTCAGTCTTATAAAGCGTCGTCATTGACTCATTGTAAATTTCTGCTGTACGTGTTTTTCAAGTCTGTTTCTGTTTTGACTAAAAAAACATATATATTGAAACCAGGGGCGGAGACGGCTATCGGCTGGCCTTAAGTCAAGGTAAGAATTTTGAGATTAAAAAAAATTAATTCATGTAAAAAAAAGAAGTTATATTTTTTTGATAATTAAGAAAATTCTCTTTTATCAATTAGAGAATAGCTAATTAGGAGAGGTTCTATGTACTTCTATCTCGATCGTATCCCCTTTATTTTAATATGCACCTTCTCATTTTTAAACTTTTATTTTTAATTTATTATGATCAACATTTTATTTTTAAAATAAATTACATTTAAGTCATTATACATGAATGAGTGAAAACAAAAACTCAATGTATAACTTCAAGATTTAAAATAAACACCACTTGAAACTCACAAAATATAAAATTATACCATTATTTAAACAATTTAGTCATACGTGAATGTTACCTAAAAAATCTCTGATGGAAACTGAAAAGAATAGCTCACTGAATGGCTAATTGCACTGTGGCTTCATAAATGACGAAGCCTTTTCTTATTTGTAACGGGTCATGCAGATGCCATGTGAGATAATAAATAACTCTACAACAACCAAGATTAATTATTAATTATGACCCATTGTTATAGGACCGTCTCATCTTAATTAATTAATTATTAATTATGACCCATTTGGTTATGACAAATCACTACAACATCCAGATTATCATTACTATCTTCGTCTTCTTTTTTGGCAATTCATAAGATAAAAAGCGACAAATGATCTCTTACAACTTCTACTTAATGAAGACATCTGCATGCATCACGTTCTTTCCTTAACATACGTACTGAACAGTGAACACATTTGTTTCAGAACAAGGGACATCACTAAATTGAGGAATAATGTTCGTACACTACCAACATAAACACTTTAGGCAACGAATTTTAAAACAACGCGCAACGAGCTGGTAAATTCGTTGCCTATAGTATACTATAGGCAACGACAAGGGTTTTCGTTGCAACGAGTTCGTTGCCTGTTGAAGTAAAATCGTTGCCTAATGTTCGGTTTATAGGCAACGAAAAAAATCGTTGCCTATGCAAATCGTTGCCTAAAGTATGGTTATAGGCAACGAAAAAATCGTTGCATATAGTTTAATAGGCAACGAAAAACAATATAGGCAACGAAATAGTAATTCGTTGCCTATAATTATTATTATATCAGATCTAGCCAGCAGCTCCTCCATTCAAATCAAAATCGGTGGAAAAATCTGAAACGTTCTGGAATCGCCAGTGCATTTCAGGATGGACAAGAGTTGGATGAGGCTGGATAGAACTGATGCAAGATATGGGCAGGGAATTAGGAGATTTTTGGAATTTGTGGCGGCTAATTGTGGAGAGTTGCCAGTGCATTATTGTCCATGTAAACAATGTCGATGTCGCGGCAATCGTTGTCCCATTGCTACAGTTGAGGGACACCTTCATAGAAACGGATTTTGGAATAAGTACACCCGTTGGATTTATCACGGTGAAGCATCAGCAGCCGATCCGCATGATCATGGACAATTTGCTGATACTGCGAGTTCATCCAATTATGATCCCACCAGGAGGTTCATCGACGATATGTTTCCTCATGAGAGCGGTGTATTTCATGATTCTCAAGCACCCGTATATGTTCCTCCAGAAGTTGAGAATTTCCCTCACATTGAGCCAGTCCAGCCATTACCTAGAGTTTATATCAACACACGTGGTATGGACAAGTACCACAACCTGATTCAGATGCATCAAACTCCGTTGTACCACGGATGTCCTAAGACAGTCCTTGAAAGTGTGATGGCAATGATGCAGCTAAAAGTGGAGACCAAGAGCACCGTGGCAGCGGTCGATAGGTGGCTTCAGTTGACTGGTGATCTGCTGCCCCCCGGTCATCGTCTTCCCCCCACTCATCGTAAGATACGACATGTCCTCAAAGATCTTGGACTTTCCTACACCAAGATTCACGCATGCATGTATGATTGCGTTCTCTTTTGGGGTGTAGACGATGACGGGAAGGATCTATCAAAGCTTGATTACTGTCCGGTGTGTGGTACGGAAAGGTGGAAGTACACTCCTGCAGGAAACAAGAAAGCAGTGAAGATACTTCGGTATTTCCCACTGATTGATAGGCTGGAAAGGTTGTTCATGTGTGCATTCACGGCGAAAGCTATGAGATGGTGGGCTGAGAGGACTTCGCCTGACGATGATATCCTTAGACACCCTGCTGATGGTCAGGCTTGGAAGCACCTGGTGAATGTGTTTTCTGATTTTGCAGCTGAAGTCCGAAATGTTTGGCTGGGGCTATCGACTGACGGATTCAACCCCTTCGGCAACATGAGTCAGAAGTACAGCATATGGCCCGTTATATTGGTACCGTACAACCTTCCTCCGTGGATGTGCATGAAGAAAGAATATAATATGCTGACTCTGTTGATTCCAGGGCCGGGTTATCCAGGAAAGTATCTGGATGTGTACATGAGGCCATTGATTATGGAGCTTCAGCACTTGAGTACAGTTGGTCATCCCACTTACGACAGGTTTAAAAATGAGATGTTCCGAATGCGTGCTATGCTTGTGGGCACAATCAGTGATTTTCCAGGTCGAGGGATGTTGTCGGGAAACCCAACCAAGGGGTACAGGGCCTGTCCAGAGTGCATGACTGCCATGTTTGGACAAGCTCATTGCTCGAAGATTGTCCATATGCGTCACCGATGTTGGCTTCCACGACATCACCCATTTCGCCAGGACGCCCAGGCTTTTGACGACACTGTAGAAGAAGGTCTGCAACCCATGGGATGGACTGGAGATGAAATCTTAGAAGTCCTGAATGAGTATAATTTTGGGCCATTGAGCAATCATCCTGAGGTTGTTGCGACTATACCGAAGATACCCGACAGGTATAAGTTCTGGACACACCAGAGCATCTTCTGGGAACTCCCGTACTGGCGGATGTTGCCTATCAGGAACTATCTAGATGTCATGCACATAGAGAAGAATGTGTGTGAAAGTGTGGTGGGCACCGTTCTAAATTGGCAAGGTAAAACCAAAGATGGCCCTAAAGCTCGCGTTGATTTGGAAAAAATGAAACTGCGGGAACATCTGTGGTTGAAAAAGAAGGGGAGAAAGATGCCCCAAGCTCCTTACACGGTCACGCGTGACGAGAAGCATGAAATTTTTGTGTGGATGGCTAACGTCCAGTATCCTTATGGGTTTGCTGGAAATATAAGTCGGTGTGTTAACTACAGGGACAATAAGATTTATGGATTAAAGAGTCATGACTGCCATGTACTACTTCAACGCCTCTTCCCTATTATGATTCGAGGGTACTTTGATGATGAGGTGGTAGAGCCGTTAGTGGCGCTGTCAAGGTTCTTTCAAAAGTTATGCACCAGAGAAGTGAAAATGTCAGACCTCGAAGAAATGCAAAAGGACATCATTTTTATCATGTGCAAGTTGGAGAGGATTTTCCCCCCAAATTTCTTCGACATCATGCCTCACTTGATGATGCATCTTCCCGAGCAATTGATGCTCACCAGTCATGTTCACTACACTTGGATGTATCCAATGGAGAGGTATATACCTTGCATTTGTATGATGTTTGCTAATTAAGTCTTTATATACTAATTTATTCGTGTTCTACGTACAACAATAATAACAAGCTGTTTTCATCTTTGTAGACAACTGGGAGACTACAAAGGGTATGTACATAATACATCTGCACCTGAATGGTGTATCGCCGAAGCATATCTTGCGCACGAGTGCGTAACGTACGTCAAACTGTATTTGGGAGCGCTTGAGGACCCACATTCGAATATGTCGGTAGATGAACCCCAGTTCAACCTTTCTGTAGTCTCTAATGATGTTTACCCACAGAGTAGGTTGCACGGGGAGTGGGAGTTGACACCATATGAGTTAGACATTGCACACTGGTGTGTACTCATTAATTGTCAAGAAGTTAAATATTGGAAAGACACACACCTTGGAAGTCCACAGGTTCGCGGGGATGTTGCGTACCACAACCGGACCTTTGCAAATTTTTTTTGGCACACGGGTGAGTATATATTCATTTAGTCATAATATATATGACGTGTAAAAGCAAATTGTGACGGTTATTTATATGAAATGTCGTATCTAATATTGACGGTTATTTGTTTTAGATGAACTATGTAGAAGATGATGGTTACCCACAATGGTCACACGCATTGAGGCTCTTGGCTATGAAACCTATATCATCAAAAGTTTACGCGATGTGTAGGGTCAATGACGTGAAATTTATGTGTCAAGAAAGAGACAACAGGGTGAAGACACAGAATTGTGGGGTAATGGTGCATGGTGGGGATAACGATCCTGACTACTACGGTGTACTCCATTCAGTGGTTGAACTCATGTATGGTGAGCGCATGAAAGTTTACTTGTTTAAGTGCAGATGGTTTGATACTCGTCCGGAGAACGTTCGCATCGATCAGTATGGATACATTTTCGTGAATACTGCCACAAGCTGGTATGAGGAGGATCCTTTCGTTCTTGCCACATCGGTCAAACAAGTGTTTTACCTTGACGATCTTATGAACAGACCCCCGTGGAAAGTAGTAAACCATGTGCAAGCTAGGAATGTGTACAGTGCTGCCACACTTGGTGAGAATGAAGATGACGAAGAAGTTGCAGCATACCAAGAGGGAAATGGAATTGACATTCCGGAATCTGATACAATTCGCCTTAATAATGTTCGACCTGGTATTGTGGTTCAAAATTCTGGAGCAGCACTTCTAAATGTTAATCCAAATGACTTTGATGAAGACTCGAGTGACGAGGACGAGGAGCGACACCTATTACCAGACTTCAACTATCAAACTGCGTCAGACTCTAGCGATGATTCTGATTCTGATTATCAGCCTTAGTTAGAGATGTAATTGAGTATAGTCTTCGAGCTTGGTTCACCCTGGTTCACCCTATAGTCTTCAGCTTGGTTCACCCTGGTTCAGCTTGGTTCACCCTGGTTCACCCTATAGTCTTCAGCTTGGTTCACCCTGGTTCAGCTTGGTTCACCCTGGTTCAGCTTGGTTCACCCTGGTTCAGCCTGTGAACTTGAATGGCTATGTAGACTTTATGAATTTCGTTGCTTATAAATTGAAGTTCGTTGCCTTTAATAATGATTTCGTTGCCTATAGTATAGGCAACGAAAATTTCGTTGCCTTTCATATTGATTTCGTTGCCTTTAATATTGATTTCGTTGCCTATAGTATAGGCAACGAAAATTTCGTTGCCTTTAATATTGATTTCGTTGCCTATACTATAGGCAACGACACAAATCGTTGCCTAAAGTATTGGTGTCCATATTGATTTCGTTACCTTTAATATTGATTCCGTTGCCTATAGTATAGGCAACGAAAATTTCGTTGCCTTTAATATTGATTTCGTTGCCTATACTATAGTATCGTTGCCTAAAGTATTGGTGTCGTTGCCTAAAGTTAAGGCAACGATTAACTCGTTGCCTATAAGTCCTCCTCGTTGCCTAAAGTATAGGCAACGATTCTGCCATTCGTTGCCTATAATAGGTTGAATAAATGACCCAGTCGCGACCAGCGCCGCCGCAACGATTCGAAAGACTGCCCAAATAGTACTCTCGCCGGATTTCTGCCCTCGCCCTCGCCCTCGCCGCAACGACCAGCGCCGCCGCACCTATTACTCTCGCTTGAGTATATATTCTGCCCTCGCCCGAATAGTACGGTTCGCATTCTCTCATGATTCTCCTTACTTGAATATATAAACAACGTGATTTATGTTGATTTTAGTTGGATTTGTGTTGGATTTGTCTTGTGATTTATGTTAGGTTGTGTTGGATTTGTGTTGGATTTAGGTTAGGTTGATTTTAGTTGGATTTGTGTTGTTATTTAGTTTGTATTGTTGAATTTAGGTTTTATTTAGGTTTGATTTTGGTAAGGATGATGAACTATGTTGGATTGTTGATTTAATTAGGTTGGGATTATATTGTGGATTAGAGGATTTAATTTGGTTATTTAGTTTATGTAAGGTGAATTGGGAATAAGTGTGATTTTAGTTTGGTTATTTAGTTTAGGTAATGAGAATTGGGAATAAGTGTGATTTTAGTTTGGGTTGTTCATTTTAGTTAGACAAAATTTAAATTTAGGTTAGTGTTGCCTCAATTGTAACCTATTCATTATGTTATTTTGTTGCAGACATTAATAAAAATGTCGGTGTTCAAAAGATTGATTCCCGGGAAAAGTGGGAAACAGAAAGGAGCTTCCTCCTCGTCACCTCAAGGAGCGACACCTCAAATGTCCTCCGGGTTGAACCCTCAAGGACCCAGGAGTGGGTCTAGGTCCGTTGGTCAGAGTTCTGGAAGCACCGTACCGGACAGTCTTGAGACCGTCTATGTACATTCCAATCGTCACCTCCAACTATATACAGCATCCCAGGATCCCCAAGGTCCACGTCACTCGGTGTCTCATGAACGACCCTCCCGCAACAGCAGCCGAAACTCCACCACGGAATCCGGTCGTCACTCAGTCAGCAGCGAACGCCCAAATAGTACGAGGGTACTATGGCCAAACCAGCAGGACCCACCGCGTATGCCACCTCTTCCCCCCAATCCGGCGACGCCACACCCTAATTCCGGATCATCTGAGCCATCCGGCAGTGCATCCCGCACGGATTCTGTGCACTTATGCCCGCCCAGGGACTTGTTCTTCCCTACGGTTATTCCGAAGATACCTCAGCTCGACCCTAACAACGTGGCCATATATGATGAGGACCCGTTCACGACGCCTGAGGAAGCATACACACACTACAAGAAAAGGAGACATTACCGGCGACGGGAGGTCGCCGGCCTTGGCTTTTTTTTTCGCCGGAAATGTCATTCCCGGCGACGAATCGCCGGCAATGACGTCGCCGGAAATCTCCCGCCGGTGTTAACATTGCCGGCGACGGGAAACGGCGTCGCCAGCAATGTCTCCTACATTACCGGCGACTCGAGTCGCCGGCAATGTCTCCGACATTACCGGCGACGCCGTCGCCGGCAATGGTTCCGCCGCCGTGGCCGGAATTTGTGACATTGCCGGGGACTGAGGTCCATCTCGCCGGCAATGTCTGAAAAAATTTTGAAAAAAAAACGCGGTTCTGGATTGGGCCCAATTCCAGAACCTGCATTGAAAGACATAAACCGTACAATCATACAAGTTCAACAGTACACATAAATGTCCAACGTACAGTACATATAGCAACGACGATACGAAAATTAACTACAACTACAGGTCAGGGTCGAGGAACTTGCGGGTCAGGGTCGAAGTAATCAAAGTACTCATTTGAATTCCGGTGGCTACCTTGGTCTTGCTCTAGCGTTGACTGGTGCGGTGGTGGTGGTGGATAGCTAGGGAACGGAGGGACCGGGACCGGGGGAGGTGTGGGGAACGGTTGTCCGGTAGTCTGAGCCTCGTACATCGTCCGCATCCATGTGTACATCTGAGCCTGCACCTGTGTCTGCTGCATTTGGTACTCGGCCATCTGCCTCTTTTGCTCCTCCAACTCCCTCTGCGTCCTATGAAGCTCCGCCGCGAGGTTACGACTAGAAGTTGAACTTCTTGACCCGGTAGAGTATTGTGAAGTGGTTTTCAATACTCCTTCGCCCGCCGAGCCCATTCCCCTACAGTAGTAGGTATTCTTTCCAGTCCCGCACGCTTTTGCCATGATCTGAGCCGCTATCGGGGGATCAAGCGGATCGATCTGAGAGGCATACTGGGTGACTTCTTCCTCGGAGCAGTCAGGATGGTTAGTCCGAGCTATACTCATGGTCACTTCTGCGGTCACCTCCTCCACTCTCGCCTAATTGAAAAGCGAAAATGAACAACGTATTAACTAACAACATCTATTAATATCGAAAAATAGTTTTATTAACACATGGAGAGGCGAAAGACTTACCGCTTCGTCAGGGCACTGCGGATAGAACTTCTGATGAATATACACCAAGGGGTTCACTTCTTGTTGTTGCTGCGCCTTAGTCGACCAACCCATGTAGTTGAGTGAACCTGCATGATGGGCCCTGGTGTTTTTCAATCTATTCGCCCGGTTCGTCTTCGAAATCGCCTTGTTTGATAAACATATGGAAAAAAATTAGATCTCACACTATTTCAATCTGATACGATACATTAGGCTTGTAAGATATATTAAGGATGCATACCTGAGCTTTGGGGTGCTCGAAGTGGGCTATCAGCCACAGCCACTCGTACTCCCTAAACCGGAATTCGCTAGGGGTAGAACCTCGGCCTAGCTCCTTGTATACAGTGTAATGGGAAGAAAGCTCGTTCTTCCACTCTTTATACCTATATTAAAACAAGGAAAAAAAGTTAGAGATATTAAAACAGTTGATAAACAAAAATCTAACTCGATATATATTCAAATAAATCGAAGCACATCACCGATTATGTAGTTGACGCTCTACCCACGTGTGAATAAGAACTTCATCCACGTCAAACCACACCTGCAATATGAATATATAAAAGGTAAAATTATATATTTAAGTGGACTTAATTAATAAATGTAAAATTTACGTAATGAAAATACGATTTTACTCACACTGAGTGCATTATGCACTTGCATCTTCACGTAGATAGGCACAGATTCCCAATCTGGCCAAAGCATTGGGACCTTGTCCCGCACGATCGCACCGGCCATGCTGACATATTTGCGCGTGGTGTCGAATGCCTCGATCACCTCGTCATCCTCATTGGCCCTTATGGGCGTTTTCCTTCCGCCGGTGGCCTGCTCAAGTCTCTTCCCGGTGCAGGTGCCTCTAGCCCCTTTCCGTTTTCCAGTCCCATTAACGAAATTGCCTAATAAAACAATGTCAACAAATTGATATCATTAATTGAACCAATCGCAAGTCTTAAGTAATAATTAAGTAATCAATCTGATGTTAAATAAAATTTACCTGCATCGTCCGTTTGTTGGTTGGTGCACCTCACACTCCAAAGATACACGGGGTCGAACGGGAGGAAGTTATACGCTTCATCCACGGTCAGGAAATCCGGCCGTCCTTCAATATAAACAGGCATCCCCCTATCATCGAATTCAGGAATGACAGGAATCTCGTCGGATAGGAAGAGACCAGACGGCGGAGATAGACGAGGCCTGGACGATGAGGCGCCAGCACCACCATGTGCCTCAGATGATTCCCGTGAAACGGGAGTAGGCACCATCCGAATATGGGGCATTCGGATTGAGGGAGTTTCTGATGCCCCCGTTGACTGTCGCTCGTCTGAGGCTCTGCCACCGGAGGGACGTCTGCTGATTGAGCGTCTAGAGACTGAGGCTCGAGCCTCGAGCCTCGAATTCCGGTTCCACGGCTCTTGATCGTGCAGCTTCCTCCTCAGCTCGCGCCTCTAGCAAGGCTCTCGTGCGAGCAGTCATCATTGGCCCACTGGGCGTGTTGCTAACTGCGGGCGAGGAGGAAGCTTGACTACTGTTCCCTCCACTATTTCGGGAACCTCTCCGAAGCCAATTAGCCGCAAAACCTCCTGGACATCGTAATAGTCATGGATTCGGTTCAATAATAAATCGGAACCGGAACGGTGTGGAACCGGAACCGTTTGAAACCGGAACTGTTTGTAACCGGAACCGTTTGTAACATAACGGTTCCGGTTACAAACAGTTCCGGTTCCAAACCGTTCCGGTTCCAAACCGTTCCGGTTCTATAACAAATCGGAACCGGAACGGTATGGAACCGGAAGCATTTGAAACCGGAACTGTTTGTAACCGGAACCGTTTGTAACATAACGGTTCCGGTTACAAACAGTTCCGGTTCCAAACCGTTCCAGTTCTATAACAAATCGGAACCGGAACGGTGTGGAACCGGAACCGTTTGAAACCGGAACTGTTTGTAACCGGAACCGTTTGTAACATAACGGTTCCGGTTACAAACAGTTCCGGTTCCAAACCGTTCCGGTTCCAAACCGTTCCGGTTCTATAACAAATCGGAACCGGAACGGTGTGGAACCGGAAGCATTTGAAACCGGAACTGTTTGTAACCGGAACCGTTTGTAACATAACGGTTCCGGTTACAAACAGTTCCGGTTCCAAACCGTTCCGGTTCTATAACAAATCGGAACCGGAACGGTGTGGAACCGGAACCGTTTGAAACCGGAACTGTTTGTAACCGGAACCGTTTGTAACATAACGGTTCCGGTTACAAACAGTTCCGGTTCCAAACCGTTCCGGTTCTATAACAAATCGGAACCGGAACGGTGTGGAACCGGAACCGTTTGAAACCGGAACTGTTTGTAACCGGAACCGTTTGTAACATAACGGTTCCGGTTACAAACAGTTCCGGTTCCAAACCGTTCCGGTTCCACACCGTTTCGGTTCTATAACAAATCGGAACCGGAACGGTTTGGAACCGGAACCGTTTGAAACCGGAACCGTTTGTAACCGGAACCGTTTGTAACATAACGGTTCCAGTTACAATAAGTTCCGGTTCCATCTCGTTCCGGTTCCAAACCGTCCCGATCCCGATTTTCACCTTCATTTATACGATTAATTAACAACTATATCACCTAAATTAACGACTATACATATTCGATGTGTATATATATATACATCATGCATCTTAATTAAATTTATCCATCACATATTCATCCAAATCACAAACCCTAATTAATTTTCCACATTTTTCACACATATATATATCATGCATCTTAATTAGGTTTAATTTCCACATATATATACATCACATATTCATCAAAACCACATTTATACATAATTTTCACATATATATATACATCACTTCATATTCACATACCTAAATATATATATACATCACATATATACATACATGCTAATTTAGAACTTATCACCCTAATTTCCAACTTAGCACCCTAATTAATTTACACATACACATACACATACACATGCACATACACATACACATACACATACACATACACATACACATACACATGCAAAAAAATAATTAAAAATTGAGAGAGAGAGAGAGAGGGAGCGAGAGAGGATCGGACCTGCCATGAATTTCCACCTACAATGGTGAGGGGAGGAGAGGAGGGGAGGAGGGGAGGAGGGGAGGAGGAGATTTTCGGAGGAGGAGAGGGAGAGGAGGAGTAGAGGGAGAGGAGGAGGAGTGGGAGAGGAGGAGGAGGAGCACATACACTCACCGGACCGATTTGGGAGGAGGAGAGGGAGAGGAGAGGGAGAGGAGGAGAAATGAAAGGCTCGGGCTCGACTGGGTTTCTATCCAGAAGACATTGCCGGCGAGTTGCTTATAACTCGTTGGTAATGTCATTACCAACGACTTCAACTCGTTGGTAATGACATTACCAACGAGTTAACTCGTTGGTAATGACATTACCAACGAGTTATAAGCAACTCGTTGGTAATGACATTACCAACGACGAGTTAACTCATGGGTAATGTCATTACCAACGAGTTGCTTATAACTCGTTGGTAATGTCATTACCAACGACTTCAACTCGTTGGTAATGTCATTATTTCCCGAAGAATATCCGACGGGATTTTCCGTCTACGATTTCCGGCTACATTTTCCGACTACATTTTCGATTATAAATTTCCGTATCCGTACGATTAATGACTACATTTTCCGTCTACATTTTCGATTAATGATTTCCGTATACGTACGATTAACGACTACATTTTCCGTATACGTCCGATTAACGACTACATTTTCCGTATACGTACGATTAACGACTACGATTAACGACTACGATTTCCGTATACGTACGATTAACGACTACGATTTCCGTATACGTACGATTAACGACTACATTTTCCGTCTACGATATCCGGCTACATTTTCCGACTACAATTTCGATTATCAATTTCCGTATACGTACGATTAACGACTACATTTTCCGACTACATTTTCGATTATCAATTTTCGTATTCGTACGATTAACGACTACATTTTCCGTATACGTACGTACCATTTCCAGCTATGCACATTTTCCGACTACAATTTCGATTATCAATTTCCGTCTACGATTAACGACTACAATTTTCGTATAGGAATTCAATGAGGATCTGTCATAGACCAATCTATGTTTTCGAATACATAGTTATATCTGTGTATATGATTAAGGCGGTAACTTCAAAAGGCACATCAGTTCAACATAACTGATGCATTGGTTCACATTGGTTCACATTGGTTCACATTGGTTCACATTGATTCAGTCCCTGAACTGATGCATTGGTTCACATTGTTCAGATCAGTTTCTGAACACAGATGCATTGGTTCACATTGGTTCACACTGATGCATTGGTTCACATTGGTTCACATTGGTTCACATTGGTTCACACTGATGCATTGGTTCACATTGGTTCACATTGGTTCACATTGATTCAGTCCCTGTAAGTTCTATTTGTTTTCATTCTATAAACACAGATGTTCTTAACATGAGTTTTGCAGAATTCATATCACTAGAAACTAAGTTATCTAACATTAGTACCCAGTCTTAAGTGTCTAACAATCAATGCTTCAACAGATTTGTAATCAATGCTTCAAAATAAATTAATAAGATAGCATTAAAGTGACTAAACCACAAACAATCAAGTAATCAACAATTCAAAATGAATTCCCGCTGTGAGAAGATATAATGCAGAAGTTGATTATCCTCTTATGCATTTCTCAGCCCTACAATTTTCGACTACATTTTCCGACTACGTACGATTTCCGACTACAATTTCCGACTACAATTTCCAACGTACTAAGGATGATAATCGTAATCATCTTCATCACTTGAGTCTGACTCGGTTTCATAGGTAACCTCTGGCAATATGTGTCGCTCCTCGTCATCTGAATCAGCGTCAACTTCATATGGATTAACATCGAGAAGTTCTGCTCCAGTAATTCGAACCACACTCCCAGATCTCACATTATTAAGGCGAATCGTAGATGATTCCGGAATGTCAAAAGCGTTCGGCTCTTGGTATGCAGTAACTTCCTCATCATCTGCGGTATCACCAAGTGTGGCAGCACTGTATATGTTTCTATGAGCAACATGGTTAACCACCTTCCACGGGACTTTGTTAAGAAGATCGTCCAGGTAAAACACTTGTTTTACTGATGAGGCAAGAACGAAAGGGTCATCTTCATACCAGGTAGTAGCAGTATTCACCGAAAATGTTCCGTACTGATCGGTCCTTGTGTTCTCCGGGCTAGTATCAAACCATTTACACTTGAACAAGTGCACTTTCATGCGGTTCCCATAAATTAGTTCAACAACTGAATGAAGGACACCGTAATAGTCAACGCCATCCTGCCCACCATGGACCATCACCCCACAATTCTGTGTTTTCAGTCGGTCGTCTCGATTTTCACATATAAATTTCACGCCATTGACCTGACACATCGAGTAAACTTTTGAAGCAATCGGTTTCATCGCCAGGACCCTCAATTCGTTTGACCACTCTGGGCAACCATCATCTGCTACATGGTTCATCTGAAAACGTCCATATATTAATACGTACAGAAGAAATTATGTCATCTTGAAACCACAAAAGCACGTACATACATACATGCTATGTAAGGATATATATATAAAAATAGACATATACACATATACTTACCCATTGACCAAAGTAGTTTGCAAACGTCTTGTTGTGGTAATCAACATTTCCGGCAATAGCAGGGCAGTGAAGATGATAGTTTTTCCAATATTGTACTTCTTGACAGTTAATCAGTACCGACCAGTGGGCAATGGCTACCTCATTTCCATCCAACTTGTACGACTTTGGCAAGCTTCCCTGTACTACCACGTCACTGGAGATGATAGAAAGGTTGAACTGGGGTTCATCTATCGGCATATGTTGTTGGGGGTCCTCTACATTTTCGAGGTACACTTTGGTGTACGTTACACACTCGTGCGCAAGATATGCTTCAGCGATACACCCTTCAGGTGCATATTTATTCTTCACATAGTCCTTGTAGGCTCCCAATTGTCTACAAGTTAACAAGTACATGTTAACTTACTTAACCAGAAGTCATTACATATAAAAACCATAGGCAAACCAAATTTATGAATCATTTGTACCTTTCCATGGGATACATCCAAGTGTAGTGTACGGGACCGGTAAGCAACAATTGTTCGGGAAGATGGATCATCAGGTGCGGCATTATGTCGAAAAAATTTGGGGGAAATATCCTCTCAAGCTTGCACATGATAAAAATGATGTCATCTTGCATCTCCATCAGGTCTGCTTTTTTAACTTCCCTGGTGCATAACTTCTGAAAGAATCTTGACAAGGCCACCAACGGCTCCACCACCTCTTTGGGCATGTACCCTCGAATGAAAATAGGGAAAAGGCGTTGAAGGAGTACATGGCAGTCATGACTCTTTAATCCGTACATCTTATTGTCCCGGAAGTTAACACACCTGCTTATATTTCCTGCATAGCCATAAGGATACCTGCATATATATATAGATGAAGCCATATATATGGACCAATTATATTTCTCGCATATAACCATATATACTCCGCTACAAATTTAAGGACAAATTCATACATAGCCATAAGAATATATACCTGACATTACTCAGCCACCGAAAAATTTCATACTTATGCTTCGGCTTTACGGTGTACGGAGCTTGCGGCATTTTTCTCTTACCATCTCTTAACCACAAATGTTTCCGCACACCCATTGCTTTAAGATCAATGCGTGCCTTAGGGATGTCTTTTGTTTTCCCCTCCAAGTTAAGAACTGTGCCCACCACACTTTCACACACATTCTTCTCTATGTGCATGACATCTAGGTAATGTCTGATAAGCAACCTGGGCCAGTAGGAGAGTTCCCAGAATATGCTCTTGTGTGTCCAAAACTTATACCTTTCGGGCTTGTCTGGAATTGACGCCACTATGTCAGGATGATTGCTCAGCTGGCCAAAATCGTATTCATTCAACACTTCCAAAATTTCGTCCCCTGTCCATCGCCTGGGTGCCACACCAGTTTCAACAGTCCCATCAAACGCGTCTGGATCCTGCCTAAATGGGTGATCATATGGAAGCCAACAACGGTGACGCATCGAGACAATTTTACTGCAATAAGGACTGCAACAATCAACCGTCATGCACTCTGAACAAGCCCTGTAACCCCTGGTAACGTTGCCCGACAACATACCGCGGGCAGGAAAATCACTGATGGTGCCAACAAGCATGGCATGCATCTGGAACATCTCCTTTTTGAACCTATCGTAAGTGGGGTGGCCACACTCACTCAGGTACTTAAGCTCCTCAATCAAAGGCCTCAAATACACATCGAGACACTTTCCTGGATAACCCGGGCCCGGAATTAACAGAGTGAGCATATTGTATTCCTTCTTCATGCACATCCATGGTGGAAGGTTGTACGGTACCAAAATAACTGGCCATATACTGTATTGAAGACTCATGTTGCCAAAAGGGTTGAATCCGTCAGATGAGAGCCCAAGCCAAACATTTCGGACCTCTGCTGCAAAATGATCAAACTCCCTGACCATGTGCTTCCAAGCCTCTCCGTCGGAAGGGTGTATAAGGGTGTCATCGTCAGGCAAGTTCCTCTCAGCCCACCATCTCATTGCCTCGGCCGTGAAAGCACACATGAACAACCGCTCCAGCCTATCAATAAGCGGGAAATATCGAAGTATCTTCACAGCTTTCTTGTTGCCTGCAGGAGTCAACTTATACCTTTCTGTAAAACATACCGGGCAGGCTTCAAGGTCTTCGAGATCTTTTCCCCAGAAGAGAATACAATCATATCTGCATGCATGGATTTTGATGTAGGAAAGCCCAAGATCTTTCAGGATATGTCGCACCTTATGATGAGTGGTAGGAAGACGATGACCGGGTGGCAGTAGCGAAGCAGTCCACTTCAACCAAGAATCAACAGCTTTGACAGACATTTTGTTCTCCATTTTTAGCTGCATCACTCCCATCAGACTTTCAAGAACAGTCTTACTACAACCGTCATACAACGGAGTCTGTTGCAATGCAATCAGGTTGTTGTACTTGTCCATACCGCTTGTGTTGGCATAACCTCCAGGTAATGGTTCGACTGGCTCGATATGGGGGAAACCCTCAACGACAGGAGGGACATTTGGTGCTTCATCAGCAAATACACCGCTCTCATGAGGAAACATATCATTGATTAACATCGATGTTGGATCATAGGATGAACTGCCCCTCTCAGCAAAATCTCCATAATCATAGCGTGGACTGGCCCTCTCACCAAATTGTCCATGATCATGCGGACCCGCTACCGATGTTTCACCGTGATAAATCCAACAAGTGTACTTATCCCAAAACCCGTATTTACTCAGGTGCCTCTGCACTTTATCAATGGGAAATCGAAATCGATCGCTGAAACACTTACATTCTTTACACGGGCAATAATGAAGTGTAGTGTCTCCACAATTAGCCTTCACAAAATCCACAAAACTCCTAATTCCCTCGTGATATCTGACATCCCATCTTTCGAGGCTCATCCAACTCTTGTCCATCCTGAAAATTCTAACAATTTTACGTATTAATTATATATATATACACACATTCACTACTAATAATCGACGTGATCTCTCAATTCAACTCTAATTAAATCAACACATGCATGCATATGTATATATATCGATCTAATCTCTGAATTCGATTCAGTACTCGATGATAGTATTCTCCTTTTTTCAATTCAAAACGTATTTGACTGGGTATATAGGAGGAGGCTCTGTTAAGCCTGGCTCCGATAACAATACGATAATACCAGTCATTGATTCAGACACAAGATTAACTACAAGCTGTTTTCTCGTTTCGGTGACCGTACATCAACAACATTTCATATATATATATATATATATATATATCTCACGAATTGGATTTGATCAACACACACACACACATATATATATACCACATATACGTATATATACACCTACGTACCTATATATATAGCTTCCCGACTGATCGAGTTTTCGACGCCCGCCTTAATTTTGACAATATACCGAATGATCGATTTCAGAGCGTACGTTTTCCTTCTTTCGATTTCTCTGGATTTTTTTCGCTCAAAATGATGGAATGATCGAGCTGCCCGATCCGGCATCTAATATAAGACACATTGCCGGCGACGGAGTAAGTCGCCGGAAATGAAGACATTACCGGCGACTTTACGCCGGAATCTCGCCGGTAATGTTGCAAAACATTACCGGCAACTCCAACCGTCGCCGGCAATGTCTAGGGAGACATTTCCGGCGAAATTCCCGCCGGAAAATCGCCGGAAATGTCGCCCTAGACATTGCCGGCGACGGTTGGAGTCGCCGGTAATGTTTTGTAACATTACCGGCGAGATTCCGGCGACATTACCGGCGACGGGCTAAGTCGCCGGTAATGTTGAACATTACCGGCGACTTTTCCGGTCGCCGGCCTTGTCTCCGGTGATCTCGCCGGTAATGGCCAAAAATGTTGTAGTGACATATGAGCCGTTCTCTCAACCTCTGTTGAGTGTGAGGGTTAAGGGCCAGCTCACTTACGAGAATGGTAAGTTTATGTTCTTTTAGTAGATACAGTACATTAAATTAGGTTCTATTTCTTAATTTCCTTCTTTTGTACCGTGTTTTAGGCACCGTCGTCAACCCTAAAGCTAAAGCGAGCAGAGGTACCACAACCGGGAAGGGTATTGAAGATTGAGTTGGTGACAATCGAGCTCATATTGATTATGAGGACGATGGCTCGGCTATCGAGTATTCTGACAAAGGGATGTATGCTAGCCAAGCAGGATTTGTCATACGTGATTTCGTCCCGATGTTGTGGGACTCGTGGGGTTCAGTTGATGCTCAAGTGAAGGCCCGAGTGCATAATGCACTGTCGGTGAGTTAAATTTACATTAATTTGTCATAAAAATATGGGCATTCTTATTATTATAAGCCACCAAACATACATATTTATGAGGCTAATTATGTATACGTGTATTGCAACAATGGTTTATTATTGACGATCGGCTGAAGCAGCCCGGGGGGTGGTGTGAACGAAAGCTCGCGTCTAGGTGATGTGATTTTGGATTTATATAAGGCTAAGTATCCTGAATACGTTAGATTTGTGAATATAAAGTGTTGGTTATATGATATTTTTGTTGCATCAATATAGGTATCGAGAGTGGAAGTCCCACTTGAAGACGTTCTGGGAGGAGAACATAGATAAAGGCCGAAATGGCACTCCAAGTGAGTTCAGATACCGGGAGTACGAGTGGAACTGGCTTATAGCCCACTGGAAGCATCCCAAGCTTGTGGTATGCACATGAATTGATTTGCGTACCTAAATCTAAACTAATATTATTATTATTAATTTACCTACATTTTATGATATATTATTTTATATACGCAAGAGGTAGTAGGTAAATCTCTATCTATGTTATTAATTTAATATGTAGGTAAATCTCTAATATATTGTGTAGGTAAATTAAATGGGTTGGATTTTAATCAAAAAAATTAATGTTGCGAGAATATTCTCTAATTTATGCTATATATATAATTGGCTAATAATTGTGCACATTGTCTTATGGTCACAAGCACATTTCGAAACAAAATGCTAAAAACCGAGCGCAGAACGTGAACCCACATCATTGCGGTTCCCGAACGTATGAGAGATGGACTCGTCGTGGGGCAAGGTTGGAACCAGAGACCGATCCTCTCGTGTATTCCATCCGACATGGGTATCCGAACAACCCTGAATATGTTGTAAGTATCTAATAAATATTTGTCCATATTTGATACATCTCATGTTTAATTAATTCTTGTATTTTACTTAATTATTAATGCGTCACCGATTTTGCATTGTCTATTAGGAGAGATTGGTTGAGTCGATCCCGAAGGTGCGTGCTAAAGTAGCTCGAGAGCTGCATCAGGGGTGCACGGAGGAGGAGGTGACCCAGTATGCATCTCAGGTTGACCACATGACACCCATTAATGCGGCGAGGTGCGTGTCAGATGCGCTTCCCGTTGGAAAGAACAAGTTTTGGGCCAAGGGGATGGGTTACAGAGGAAATGGAGTCTTGAAGATGACTCCAGAATTCTCCAGCGGGTCCAGCAGTTCTAGGTCGTCCGGCGTACAAGAGCAGATTCGGAGGCAGGAGGAGCAGATTCGGAGGCAGCAGGAGGAGTTGGAGGAGATGAGGCGTGCCAGGGAAGCCATGGAGCAGGAAAGAGCCCGTGAGAAGGAGCAGCACGACCAAATGTGGGCATTCTTTCAATCTCAGCAACCTCGGGGGGCTTCGCAGCCGCACCCACAGACTCAGCCAAATATGTTCACGCCTACAACACAGCCGCAGTATTTTGGGGGTCACCAGCAGCCGCCGTTATATGGGGACCACCAGCAGCCGCCGCAGCAGCATCAGTTTTTTGGGGGTCCCGAGCAGCCGCAGCTTCATCAGTTTTACCAGGGTGACGACCAGCAGGAGGGTTCACACGAGGACTTCCTCAATTGTGTTAACTTTGATCAGTAGCACGTAGCTAGTTTTTGATTTAGGTTGGAATGTGTACGCTGTTGTGGTTTGAACTCATGTAAATGTTGCAGATTCTGGAATTGGGCCCAATCCAGAATCAAGTTTTTTTAAAAAAAATTACACAAACTATAGGCAACGAAATTGGTCAATTTCGTTGCCTATAGTTTGCCATAAATACAACAATTCAAACTATAGGCAACGATATTCTTGACTATAGGCAACGATATTCTTCACTATACGCCACGACGTCGTTGCCTATAGTATAAACATTCAAACTTTAGGCAACGATATTCTTGACTATAGGCAACGACCTTCTTCACTATACGCAACGACGTCGTTGCGTATAGTATCAAAGATGGTCAAAGTTGACCTGACGGTGAGTTTTAGGCAACGAAGAAGTCGTTGCCTATAGTGAAACTATAGGCAACGATTCACCCTAGTCGTTGCGTATAGTTGAAAACCCTAACCCCTAAACCCCGAACTATAGGCAACGAATCAGTTTTGTTTTCGTTGCCTATAGTATAGTCAACGATGAAAAGGCAACGACAGTATAGGCAACGATTTTTCGTTGCCTATACTTATAGGCAACGATTTTTGAACTATAGGCAACGATTTCAGATCGTTGCCTAAAGAAGTTATTCTGGTAGTGGTAGTCTGTTTATCATTCAATGGATCGAACCATTCCTCCTTTGGTGGATCGAAGTCATGACTCTGGTTCGTCCAGGGTGCATTCTTCGATAAAATGAGTGATGCACTCGATGGATCGAAGGCCCAGGAACTTGCATTCTGCGATTCAACCATCTCTTTTTCGAGAATTTCAAGATTCTCTCTGTATTCTTTATAAGGGAAGAATAAACTCAAGTCAATGAAACCCTTCAACTACCTGAAAATTTGTTTTACTCCATTCTAATGACGTTGCGTAGACACAGAGTTAAATATAGCCAACAAGTTCACTGAGAAGACAATATCTGGACGCGTGCACTAAGCTAGATACAGCAAAACTCCAATAGTACTAAGATATGAAACTTCAGCTTCCAAGATCTCCTCATCATCATCTAGCAGACGAAATAGATCATTCTTAGAGTCCAGACTGCGAACAACCATTATCGTGCTAACAGGGTGTGCTTTGTCCATATTAAATGGCCTAAGCATCATTTGGACATAAGTAGATTGGTGAATTAGAATTCCACAAACTCGATGTTCCAGCTCTAATTCGAGACAAAATCGAGTCCTACTAAGGTCTTTCATCTCAAATTCAGATTTCAAGTAGCCAACCATCTCATTGATCTCATTAAGAGTCCTGATGATGTTCATATCATCTACATAGGCTGCTACTATAGCAAATTCTGAACTTGTTCTTTTAATGAACACGTAAGGGTATAAGTCATCATTCTTGTATCCCTTCACAATCAAGTAGTCACTAAGACATGTATACCACATCCTACAGGATTATTTTAATCCATATCGTGAACGTCTTAGTCTAATTACATGAGCATTTTGTGGTTTAGAGTTACTTGATTTGGCTCTAACAATGTCATCTGGCACTTTCATGTATATCTCTTAATCAAGATCTCCATAGAGATATGCAGTAACCATATCCATAAGCTGCATGTTTAGTTTTTCAGACACTACCAAACTTATCACGTAGAGGAAGGTGATGATGTCCATGACCGAAGAATACGTCTCCTCATAATCAATTCCATTGCGTTAAGAGAAACCTTGTGCCACATTTTCTTGGTCTCCCCCTCTTTTGGGTGGGAGCCGAGGCAAATGCAACACCTTCTATATGGGCAGGAGGAATGCTTTCTTGCCCAGTGTTGGTACTAACCAATCCATTTTTTAGGATTTCCAACCTTGCAAGAATGTTTGCAGCAAGTATATCCGATCTCGTCACTTTAGTGACATCAACAAACTAAGGAGTCAAGTATAGAGTCAGCTACTTGCTGAAGATCAAATATTCTACGCACTTTTATCTCACTCTGAGATGTACATGGATCATGATGAGACATAGTGTGATTAGACCACGTCAATTCTTGACGTTAAACCGGAATAAATACATTCCCTCCTCCACCTAACGTCGAGAAGTATGTCTCACCGAAGTGACAATCTGTAAATCTTGCAGTAAAGAGATCTCCTATCAAATGTTCAAGATAACAGACTATCATTGGAGTTTCATAGTCAACATAAATACTTAATCTTCGTTAATGACCCATTTTAGTGCATTGTGGAGGCGCAATTGGCACATATATCGCGCAATCAAAAATGCATAAATGTCAAATGTCAGACTCAAATCCAGTTACCAACTGGTGCGCACTGAATGGTTGATGGGCTACGGGTTAAAAATGAAGAAGCATAGTTACATACAACACTGCATATCCCTACACAGAGACCGGTAAGTTTGTATGCATTATTAAAACTCAAAACACAAGCTGTAACCGCTTGATGTGAGCCTCTGCTTAACCGTTCTGAGAATGAACATGAGAAACAGGATATTCAACTTCAATCCCAACTGACATATATGCAGTAATCATCAAAAATATTTTTATGTAAACTCTCTTGTGTTGTCCAATTTAATAGACATGATTGGATTATCCGGGTAGTGAGCCCGGAGCTTAATAATTTGTGCCAGGAGTTTTACAAATGCAGCATTCCTTGTGGATAGCAAAGTAACGTGTGGCCATCGCGTTAATGCATCTACCAAAACCATGAAATATTTGAATGATCTGCATTCCGGTTTGATAGGTCCACAAATATCACCTTTGATTCTTTGTAAGAATTGAATATTGTCTGTATTCTCAATAACAAAAGAAAGATATGCCTATAACTTTGCTAATGAACAAACTTTGTAAAATGAGCGATGCACACCAAAGATTGCAACATATGAATCTTGTGTGATAACGCACGATGCCACAGCGGTATGTTGCCAGAATTGTGTTACACTCATCTTGGAGATCGAGCCAGGAATGAAAGGAGTAGTCTCATCTGTCTCATCTAAATCGATGGTTTTATGTATTCCCACATGCTTCTTCGCTTTGAAGAATTGATGACCATGAGAGTTTTTTAATATTTTGATCATCATGTCACGACCTGGGTGTTCCAGTCCAAAATGTCAAAGGTTATATGAGTCTGAATCACACGATGTAGTATGAGTCATGACATTAGATTCAATGATCTGAACTGTAGTTAAATATAAACCAATACGAATAGTCGAAAACTTCTCTAGAATGCGTTTGCGGCCACATTTAACAGAGGTAATACACAATAGTTCTTTTCCATTCTCACAATATGTTTCCAAGTGAAAATCGTTGGCTCAAATATCCCTGAAACTTAGCAAAGTTCGATTGGCCTTAGGCATGTGTAAGGCATCAGTGATGAATAATCTTGTATCATGAGGCAGCATAAACTATAATGTACCACGCCCTTGAATAATTGACATTGTACCAATCATGGTAGTCACTAATGATTTGTATGGAAAAAGATCCACAAATAGTTGCATATTCCGTAGAATAGTGTGGGTAGTACCACTATCTGCAAGACACTCAATCTTGCCTTAAGACATCTACAAAAATAATATAAATAAGTGAGTCTTTGAACTAAAGACCAGGGGAACACTTTAAGTAGACACTTAAATATTTGAATAGGGGTGTGACCCTTGTTGAGTGGTGATATGGCATGTAAACATTGTTTTGAACCATTATCTTGCGTAAAAATCGATGTAGAACACATCTGAAAAATACCACATCTAGATACATCATTCAACAGGTCAAGTAAGTCCCTTGAAGGGTTGAGGAAACCCAAATAAAAATTGATTTTTCGATACAAGGTCTTGACTAGTCGAAGAAAATATTCGACGGGTCGAAAACCTGTCCAGAGGCACTTCTTTGATGAGTCGAACGAATGGCTCGACCGATCAAAGAAAATCTAAAACGATATCAATTTTTTGATAACAATTCTTGATGAGTCGAGAAATGTTCTTTGACGGGTTGAAGTTGGATAGAAGCGGAGACAGAAGTGTTCCTTCGACGGGTCAAAGGTGCACAAACCGATCCAGAGGTGTTCCTTCGACGGGTCGAGAGAAAATCTCGATGGGTCAAAGAATCCTTAAGATAAAAAAAAACATTCTCTTTTTATGGCTCATTTTTATGGTAACTTTGTTTTATTATGCCATATATAATTGTAAACATCGAATCATACACTGAATTTGTAGTGAAATAGCATTCTCATCACTTTTATATACCGAAAAATAGAGAAAATTATATTACTTTCCGGCAATTAAAAAGTACATCATAGATGTTCTTATCCAAAAAATCAAGACAAAGAGTTTACTAAAAATGACTGAAAGATAAACTAAAAAAAACCAAAAAGTTGAAAGATTACATAGATAACCGCCATTTACATAGGCTATTCATAATCTGGGGTTACAAGGTTCTTCTCCTTTTCCTCTGCAATAACGAGATTGGTGTCAACATCCATCTCAAAATCACCAGCATAGTTAGAATCTTGAGCCAAGTACTGCTTCTGCCTCTTGTAGGTGTTCTGCATTTCTTTACTAGCATGACACTGCTTGTGCATATGCTTTGTTGAACTACATTGGTAACAGGTAAATTTTCCAGAAAATTTGAATACCTTTGTCCATCAATGGGCAAACCAGCTTAGTTCTTGTTGGAGTTGGTATTCTGATCTCTATGCCAAGTTAGATTTTCGCTGCGGCCTTGGCCACGCCTATGCCATCCTCTCCCACCACCACGTAGAGCTTGTCCTCCACGCACATAAGGTTCTGAACAAACGTTCTTTTTATCCTTATAGGTCTTTCCTCCAGTTTGATAAATCTCAGGCCTTTTAGTATCAACCGATTTTGAGTTATTATTGAGGATGATCTCATGGTGCCTTTTCTTTTTAACTAGGCTATTGATAAGATCACTAAAGGTAAGAATCCTCCCCTGTTCGTACTCGAGCCGGTACTGATGAGCAAGAATGCTCATAGAAGTTGAGAAGGTATTCAACAACCTTTCAATCATGTCTTTCTTAGACTTTTCCACCTCACAGAAACTCAACTCAGACTAGAGATCCAACATTGCTTGATTGTAATCTTGGATCTTAGGAAAATCCAGAAGCTGAAAAGCTTCCCATCTAGCAGTCAATTCAAGAAGCTGTGCATCATGCACATTATTAAAGAGTTGGTTCAAAACATCCCACAAATTCAGGGGATCAGTCTTTTTTAAATACTGCTTCTTGAGAGTTGGGTGAATATGATGCCTCAAATCATGAGGGCTTGAGATTTCGCTTCATCTGTTGGTGGAATAATATTTTCTCCATGCCCAATGGGTTTGAGGGTATTGCTGAGTCTCTTTCCGATGAATGTGTTTTCCACATCGGAAACCCAATGGTGAACGGTGGTATTCCTTTCCTTGAAGATTAAAGATGTCGAATTCTGGCATCAGTGGCTCGTTCGCACTCATCTACAAAATACAAAGAGATTTGATTAGTATCGATCGAAGAACCACAATCACTAACATCAAGTTTTAATGAATAAGAACGTGATCTATGATGTATGGTCACAAAAATCGATTCTCAACAAACAGTGGCTCAAAACCACACCCAGAAATCGTGATGAACCATCACATATTATTGATTTCCCTTTCGTTTTCTTTTCTTTTCTAAATCGTGACTCCCCCAGGACTGTCACTTATACTCTATGGATATAGATCCATGGGAACTAGGGTATAGATATGCAATAATCACAATATCACAATCCTAAGATCTAGAGTTTTGCAGGAAGTAAGTTTTAATCCTAGATCTAAATGTTGACGGTTTAGAAAATTTACCTCGATTGATGTTATGCTTGGTATGACTGATACAAAGTTTGGACGATGTGAAGGAAGAGCTCGTCTGAAACGATTTTGCGGAAGTCGAGCAATCTTGTTGAATTGAAAAATTCGTTGGAGCGTGTGCTACACAAGGAGGATCGCTGGAATCAAGGGAGGAGTCGATTTGGTGGAGTCGACGGTGATGTAGGGCTGCCAGTGGTGGAGAATGTTTAGGTTAGGGTTTTTTTTTCTCTCTTTGGTGATGGCTGGCTCTCAACTCAGAGCGTGTTGATAACGTGTTATAGAAGAATATGTGTAAACTGAAAACTGTAACTCTTTCATTGATAGAATGCTTTATATATATGCTTGATACAATTCGTTACAATAAGTGTCTTGATGAATTAGGGATTCTCTTCATCTCTATCTAGATTAAATTGTATCTAAGTATGACACAACACACACTAGAAATTATGGAGAATAAATCTCTTTAAACAATTATTAAGGTCAATATTTCGTAATATCAAATTTTGCCCTCCTCTAACAATAATTTGACTTTTAAAATGTTTAATGCAAAGATAAACATGTAAATTAATTAATTATAAAAAATTAAAATAAAAGTTAAAATCTAGGAAGGGAACAATTTCATCCTCAACTTTCTCTATCCTTATCAATTAAACCCTCTAACCGTTAATAATTACCAGTTTTATGCATACTCATTAAGGGTGCCTTTTATAGTTCAAACTCCATCGATAAATGAATGACTAAATACAAAATGGTAAAATTAAACCATTAATGAAAATTAAAAGGTTAATATTTTCTTTTACAGTTTTTGGAAATGAACTATTTTTTTAATAACTTTTTTTCTTTTCTAAATCATTTAAACAGCCGTGAAAATAGGGAAGATAGAAGACGAATCTGCCACAAAAAGGAGAGGGAAAAAATACTATCTTTTTATGATATTAAAAAGTTTATTTGTCGATTACAATTGTAACACAATTTTATTATAGGTTAATTACCCAAAAATCACTTTAAACAATCTATGTGACCAAAAAGTCACCATATTTTTTTAGAAAATATCCATAAGTCACCAAACTATGCTTTTAGTGACCAAAAAGTCACTTTAAAGGCTCCACTTTGAAATAGAAGATTTTTTCTGCATGGACTATTTTACCCTTCATTATTTTTTATCCTTTTTTTTGTTTAATTTTTTTCGAAAAAAAAAAACTTTAAAAAATTTATTTTTTATTTTGTGCTTCATAACTCAGCACCAACTCAAAAGGTAAGGATACTAATTCCAATACATAATAATACAAACTGTAGTTCATAAAGATACCAATTCAAGTTCGTAAAGATACAATGCCTTATTTTTCATTTTCTTTCTTCACGATTCAACACAAACTCAATCAACAAGGATACTATGTCGCGTTCATGGGATACCATGATATTTGAGAGAGAGAGAGAGAGAGAGAGAGAGAGAGAGAGAGAGAGAGAGAGAGAGAGAGAGAGAGAGAGAGAGAGAGAGAGAGAGAGAGAAGTACGTATATGGTTTAGGGTATAATATTAGGGAATAAGGTATAAGAGTTTAGAGTATGGGGTATTAGAGTTTAGGGTATAAGGGTTTAAGATTTAAGGTTAATGGTTTAGGGTGTCAGGTGTAGGGTTTAGGTCACTAAATCCTAAACCCTAAACCCTAAACTACACTGTGACAGTATTCTTAAGATGTTGTGATGGTATAATTAGGACACTGTGATGGTATACTTAGGACACTGTGATAATACTCTTACGACATTGTACGTGATGGTATACTTAGGACATTGTGATAATACCCTTAGAATACCATCACAATTGCATAAGTATACCAATCTTTCAAAATAAGCATACCATCACAGTTACATAAATATAACAAGCTTCCAAAATAAGCATACCATCAAAGTTGCATAAGTATACCAAGCTTGCAAAATAAGCATACCATCACAGTTGCATAAGTATGCCAAACTTCCAAAATAAGCAGACCATCACAATTGCATAAGTATACAAAGCTTCCAAAATAAGCATAACATCACAGTTGTATAAGTATACTAAGCTTCTAAAACAAGCATACTATCACAGTTGCATAAGTATACCAAACTTCCAAAATAAGCATACCATCAAAGTTGCATAAGTATACCAATCTTCCAAAATAAGTCCATCACAGTTGCATAAATATACCAACACTCATAAATAAATATACTATCACATTTTAACAGATATAGCATCGCTTCATAAAAAAATATACCATCACAGTTATAAAAATATACCAACACTCATATACGAATATACCATCAGACTTACACAAATATACCAACATTCACTAGTACCCTTATGACACTATGATGTATAAAGATACTATTTGATTATTATAACGAAATCATCTACCGACTATAAAGATAGTACTTTAGTTAATCAAATATACAATTTATATTTTCAACAAAAAAGTACTACATTTGGCAACAACAAAAAATAAGAAAATGCTCTGGGCACCCAGATCGCGTAGTCATTAGCCCAAACTCATCGTCGGCTCGAGGTCGTCGTTGGTCGCCGCCAAGGTTATCAACGTCGACAAGAGGCATAGCGAGGAGAGATAATTCAAGAGCTCGATAGAGTTTAGGGCTCCAATTAAGCTTGGTTAAGGCTCGATCGAGTTCGTTGAGGAATCAGAAGATGGATGGCGAGAGGCCCGACACCGGAGGAAGCGATGGAGAGGAAGAGGGTTGCTGGAATCGATTCACGCATCGTCAGCGGTTGTCTGTGTTCGAGAAGAATTAGTGGCAGACGATGTAATTTTTGTGAAGTTTTGTTGCAGTGGCATGAAACATAATTTTCGTGACTTTTTAGTTAGTGGCAGCGCGTAATTTTGTTGAACTTCAAGTTATTTTTCAGCGTGTGCAAAGAAAGGGACTGTTGGGTCAAAAAATAAACATGGGTGACTTTTTAGTCACTTTTTTTGTTGTAGGTGACTTATGGGTTAAGGACCTTTTATTATACTACATCTATCACAAAGGGTAAAATTGAAAGAAAATGCAAAAAGGAAGAACAACACCTATTTTCTTTATAATAGCAAGTATAGATTAGTTGTTCACACCAACAATATTTGTATTTTTCCTTTCATTTTAAGGACAAAATGTTTTTTGAAAGTTTGAACTGTAAGAAGATTGTGAATTACTATAATCTATCTCGACCATTTGTTGTATCTCTTGATCAGTTAATTACATATCGATCTCTTGCATAGGAACATATTCCACACATAGCAGTGCACTTTCACTGTCTGTGTGACAAAATTTTATTAACTTAAAGCTAATAAAAAGTTAAAAATATATATTAAAAATAATAAATAAAAAGTTAAATTTCTCTTTTATCCTTAATTTTATATGTAGTACACGGAGCATCGCCGTGTAGGAAATAATTTTCACTCTTGCATACCCCTTGTGTTTTTGTCAATGGATTTCAATAGAACTTATTGCTGGTGGCACATAGAGCACAGCCGTGACGGTGGAGTGGGCCGTCTCGGAACTTCTTAAGAAGCCGGAGATTTTTAAAAAGGCAACCGAGGAGCTAGACGGGGTGATCGGAAGAGAGAGATGGGTTAAAGAGAAGGACATTGCTGACTTACCCTACATTGATACCATTACCAAAGAAACTACGAGGCTCCACCTTGTGGCACCCATGTTAACGCCAAGACTAGCACGTGAAGATTGCCAAATTGCAGGCTACGACATTCCTAAGGGAACCAGAGCCCTAGTGAGTCTGTGGTCAATAGCAAGAGACCCTAACTGGTGGGATAGCTCCGAGGAGTTTTGAAGGCATATGTTATATTGGCTATCCCTTGACAATCAACAAAACACAATTACGTACCCAGAAGATCATCAAGGAAATAGATTGAAGATGTTGGCATCTCTTACTTATCTCTTTGGGATATCAGGTAGTTCATGCATCTCATAACATGGTTTTCATTTAGGATAGCAACTATTGCACATATCCTCGTTGATCTGCTGGTATTCTGGATTTCTGTCCATACGTGATTTCTGTTGCCTAGGTTATTTCTTAGTCTGTATGCTTGTGATCCTCTAAGGCATAGACCTTCCTTATCTCAGAATACATGTGCTTTTGTTCATGATAGTTGACTTTGTTTGATTTGAGGTGTCTTAAGCTCACATGTGATTTTTAGGGGTATGTAATGTGCTTTACAGCCTGGACAGCTTTTTGCTCTTCTCAAGTCTGTTAGTCACGTGCTTGCTGTAATTGACTTTGCCATTTCTGTGTTAGGCTGTGAAAAGCTGTTTCTCTCCCAAAAACACTTCTTGCCCAAAATGGAAACTGATGTTGACTCTACACTGTGTCTCTAAGCATGCTGCTACTTTGCAAACCGTGCTCAATGTGTTCAGTCAAATCTGGGACAGTTCTAGGTCTGCCATAGGGTGATTCTTTTGTTGGTCTCTCACGTGCTTTCTTGTGGTCTTTGTGCTCTGTTTTTCCTTGCTTACTTGCTGCATTTTGCTGCTGTTTTGTAAGGTCTATATAAAGTGTCTAAGGCTGTGTTGAAAGCTGGTTGGTTGAGTGAAACACTTTGGGGGTTTACGTTATTCTGTTTGGTTAGTCTTTGAGAGCACATTCGTGTGTAGTTTCTCTTCTCTCCTCTCTCCCCTTCCATGTCTTCTGGTTGCTCTTTATAGTGCATAATAGACATGGTTTCTCAAGCTTAAAACTGTTTTTCAAAACTCATGTGCATCATTGCATTGTGCATTCCATTGAGATAAGGTATGGAGATGCCCAACCCAAGAAGTTGATCAAGAAGATATAACTTGAGAGTAGTTATGATCTGAGTTGATACTTCTGTACACTTTCCAAATTGTAAAGCACATAGATTAAAATAGTGTAGCTTTGTTTGTACTAGTGGGTAGACTAGTCAGGATAGCATAAGGGTTATGTATCCCCAGAGTGCCAGAAACTTGTAATTGTGTGAGTTACAAATTAGTGGAAATGTTTGTCCCTCAAGAGTTAGGGGCACGCAGTTTTGATCCTGGTTGTAGGATTTCTGCGTCACCAAAAATATCTGGTGTCATTCTTTCCTTACTGCTTTTCTTTTTATTACTCGTATCCTGCGTTTTGGGATAGGACAATATCTTGCTATCCCGGGAACAGATTAAACGAAAAAGTGGTAAATGCCTATTCACCCCCCCTCTAGGACCTTTAAGTTTTGCCCTGAGAGGTTCATTGGAAAGAACATTGGTATTGGAGGCCAAGACTTTGAGCTTCTGCCATTTGGTTCAGGGAGGAGGATGTGCCCTGGTTACAGTCTTGGGATTAAGGTCATTCACTCAAGTTTGGCTAATTTGTTACATGGGTTTACATGGTGCTTACCTGATGGCGTGAAGAAAGAAGATTTGAACATGGAAGAGATCTTTGGGCTTTCCACACCAAAAAAATACCCCCTCGTCACCATCGTTGAGCCTCGTCTTCCAGCTCATGTCCACTCCCTTTGATGTGGTTACTGATTCTCTATTTGGCTTTTTGCTATAGCTACTTGTCGTACTTGAATAAGCAGCAAGTGCTAGCCGGGATTTCAGATTCCAACTTTACTACATGCATGGCATATTTGCTCGTCTCCTGCATATTTTTATTTTCCATTGATTAAACTATGTTTTATGTAGGTTTACCGTTTACGTACAAATCATAAATAATAGAAAGAGAAATTATCATTAAATGTACTCACAAATGAACACTTCAATATTTTGATATTTTATTTTTGAAAACTATCATTTCGTACCTCACATTCAAATCCTTATTAAAGTTACTAAGACCGTCAACTCTGTTTAAAAATTTCCCAAAATTTTGTTCAGCCTAGCTATATCGATCAATTCCCAACTGGGTAGAACCGTAGAATGGTATAAACATCATTCACACTAGTATTCAGAAAAGACTGCAAAGTACAGCAGTGACAATAGTCTTCCAAAACTGTGACTTGTAACTGAAAACCAAACAATCCTATTTCAAATGGGAAAAGTCTTCTCGTATATATCCCATATATCAATTAAGGGAGTGATAAGCTTAAACTCACTCTCAAACCATGAGAGTGAGTGAGCCAAACTCAAACATTTGTCAAATTCTCATTTATTCTTTATTAAAAAATAAATCTTGTGTAGTGCATAATTCTTATTTCATTTTTACTCTGTTCTTTCACTTATAACAATTCTTCTTTTCTTTCATTTCTTTCTGCCACTTTGTTTAATTCTAAACCGTACCTGTTATAAATTTTCAAAAGAGAGTAATACACTGACCTATTAGGTACGTAAAATACTAAAAAAAAGTATTGGTCACTTTTGTTGTTGTCATACTTCTTTTTTTCTTCTCTATTACGTACGAAAAAATTGGATAAACTAGTTATTTAAGAAGGGATAAATGTACAGTATTATGCTAATCTGTAAATCACAAGAATATAACATAGTGGATAAAAAACATAAGCTAGGGACAGAGAAATAATTTTAGTCTTCTGAACTATTTAAAAAAAACATAAGGTGGAATCCTTATTTTGCTTAAATTTGGGTTCTTTAGAACTCACCAAAGGGTTTTAGAAATAGCAGAAAATTGGGGGAGTGTATGGCGGGAAGAAATTAAAGAACAGAGGGAAGAATCATGATCTGAATTTTGGTCAACGGAGTCGAGAAGAGTGAGAGAGGGGGTAAAAATGGAATAAAAATTATACACTATACAAAATTTATTAGATAAAAAAATTAAAAAAATCGACAAATAATTGAATTTGACTCCCTACCCTCGCCTGACGTGAGTTTGAGATTAAGACCCATTGACCAAGTCGAGCGTGGAAATATCTTTGGCCCAGAAATGGACGACTTATTCCTGGCTACCTAGTCCTATTAGCAACTACCAGCCATTATCGACCGTGTGTGCTTCCTCAATTCTTCTCAATTTCAATTTATTCACCTCGCTCCCAGCTTTGATCGGAGAAATATGCAGTACTCCCTTCTGGCTTTCCTTTTGATCACTTCCTTTCTATCCATCAACGGATCAACCTCGAATCAAGTGCGTCCGCCGCGGATACAACACTATATACCAACTGCAGCAAGAACATTACATGTGGGTCTGTCGAATCCAACATCTCGTATCCATTCTGGGGATTGAACCGAGCAGAGTACTGCGGTAAATCTGAGTTCCTGGTAACATGCGACGGCACTGTACCAGTCTTCACCATGGAGAACATCACTTTCAGACTTCTGGGCATGACCACTAGCACCGGTGCAGGCACTCCGACTGTAAAAGTTGCCAGACAGGATTATTGGGGAGATATATGTCCTTCGGAATATATAGACACAAAGCTCAACTTCTCTCTTTTTGATTACGCTTCTGGGCCTCAGAATGTGACATTTTACTACGGATGCAATGCTGCTGGTACACTTAGTACTTCAAAAATTTGCAGCAACGGCGACACTGTTTCTTTTCTCACAGAGACACAGGTTTCAGAAATACCAACGACGGCACCTGATCCGGTTACAATGGCATATATATTAGGCGCGCTTTCGATCACAAAATGTTTTGAGCCCCATATGTCACGTACAATATCCTTCTCTTTGTCCACTTCACTTCACCATCTCATTATCATTCTGATGTATAATTTTCAGGTCTTGAGAAGTTTTCAAACTTTCTCTTGTCTTGATCACGTACTTATAGATGCTCGGTGTGTCACCGTCATGGGACAGAACGTTAAACGTAGTTCTGCTGCTCCCTGACTTCTAATAAGCGATTTAGACGGGGAGAGCACCAACCTCGCCTGATGGATTCTTTTCGCCCAAGTAACTTAGGACTTATGATTTTCGTGCCTCAAGCTGAGTCATGAAGATCGATACTTCACAACTCTTTGGTGTGAAGCAGAGCAATCTCCTTGATGAAATGTTGAAAACACAAGGGTTTGCATAATTGAATCGCAAGAAACACCAACGCTCTTTCGGGTGAAAATCTCTTGATCACAGGTTGCACATATTTCTCGAGATGATAAAATTGTTTGCCGAGAACAAAAATGTGTATGATCGTGTTCTTTTCCTTCACGCCAATCCCCTCTATATATAGGAGACAATTACTTGTTAATGTTTATCTAAAACTCTTCACAATTAGACTCACTAAACAACTCTACTTGTTTACACTCCCCTCGTTCTAGGTCTTATAATCAAAGTCTAAGATCTTGATGATAAGCTCGCCAAAGAATCATTTCCTTACAAGGAAAGATACTCATTTAATTATAATGGGCCACATGCATCGGCCTCCTCATTTATCCAAATTCAGTCCAATATATAATGGATCTTCCTAACAGGCCGCATATATCAACCCGTACAGCCCAATAATAAAGATAATTTATCTTGGACCCAAACAACTCCTATAGCTATTTTTCCTACCTTTATTCTTATTTTTAACGAGTTAGGTACGTTGGAAGGCATTTTCCAAGTCTTTTTCATGCATTGACTTCCCCTTGCTTCTAGAAGAGCTTAATATTCCAGCCCCTCTATTTGTACTTTAGAATATCACTAGTAGCGGGGTTAGGACGAAACTAGAGTATAAAATAAACATTCAATTACTCCTTTGAGACTTCTGCCGTGGAGCAAATGGTGGATTTTGACAACCATCCAAATCCCAACTGAAAAAAACGAAACATAGACTTTGTCTCTTCTTTTTTCTTCATTGAATATTTCAAAGCTGGATGACTGAGTACATAGGAATAAAAGTCTTGTTGTAATGATGTTGCAGCAACTATACATGACTTGGCTAACACGGTCCGATCACCTATGAGTTATCTTCATTTTCATTACAATCTTGTCATTCCGATCCTGTGCGCTAGCTAGCTTGCTAGCAAACTCCTTAACATTGGGCTGCCTCAGTTCCTTCTTTCCTGATTAGCTAGACATGAATTCCCTTGTACTCTCTTTGATTCCTTTGCTTGTGATCACTTCCTTTCTCTCAATCAACAATCCTCAATCAACTGTGTTCGCCGCGGATGCAGCAGAATATACCAACTGCAGCAAGAACATAATTTGTGGGTCTGTCGAATCCAACATCTCGTATCCATTTTGGGGATTGAACCGAGCAGAGTACTGCGGTAAATCTGAGTTAATGGTAACATGCAACGGCACTGTACCAGTCTTCACCATGGAGAACATCATTTTCAGACTTCTGAGCATGGACACTAGCACTGGTGCAGGCACTCCGACGGTAAAAGTTGCCAGGCAGGATTATTGGGGAGATATATGTCCTTCGAATTATACAGACACAAAGCTCAACTTCTCTCTTTTTGATTACGCTTCTGGGGCTCAGAATGTGACATTTTACTACGGATGCAATGCTACAAATCCGTTTCTCGGTGCTGCTGGTGTAAGTACTAGTTATAAAACTTGCAGCAACGGGGACACTGTTTCTTTTCTCACAGAGACACAGGTTTCAGAATTACCAACGACGGCACCTGATCCGGTTACGTCACGCGCTTGTAAAGCGAGCGTTTTGGTTCCTGTGTCTGCGGCAGCTGCTGAAAAGCTCGATATATATAAAAACTTAACATCAACTATCCAGACTGCAATAAATGGTGGTTTTGATTTGGATGCACAGAATGTTGCAGCTACAGCTAGCAGTTGCAGCAGTTGTGTGGAATCAGGAGGAGTCTGTGGGCGAAACACTACTACTGGTGATTTCAGCTGCTATTGCGCCACTTTAACTACATCATCAACATGTTCCGGAGCCGCCGCTCCAAGTTCATCAGGTATGTATGTAAACAGATATTGACCTATGAGCTATCAAGGAGTAAAGGTTAACCCGGCCTTTCTTTCAGTGATAAGATAATTTTCTCGTTTCGACTTTCATCGGTATATTAAGCTTACAGATCCAATTCAGGTGTAGTTTCCATTGAATAAGGTATATGTGATTATCTGACAGTAAAGACTTACAACTTACATCACAATACAGAGTTACAAACCTCCCCAGCTGCTATGTGTAATGTCACTAATGTGCTAAGTTAATATACAAAACTCAAGATCAGGGGTGAAAGTGATAAAGAAATTCTTTATGTATGTATGTTTGTTAAAACGCCTCTTACAATTCGATCTTTTCTGTTGCAGGTTCTAGATTGCTCATAGGTACGCATATATGGTGTATATTTACTTATGTCTGTTACTTTTATCAACATTTTTCCTTGCTGCAAATCTAATGAAAAGCCTTGACGCAACTTTTGAGTGTAGGCATTTCGGTAGGAGTTTCTGGAGCCATCCTAATTGTTTTGTGTATCATATACATGTTAAGGAAAAGAATGATCACTCTCTTCAAAAACAATCAAGGGAGCGAGTTGGATATTGAAGCTTTTATACAAGCGTATGGATCAATTGCTCCAAAGCGATACAGTTACCCGGATGTGGTGAATATGACCAACTCATTCGAAGATCAAATTGGTAAGGGAGGATATGGCACTGTGTACAAAGGAAAACTGCCGGATGGCTCTCTTGTGGCGGTGAAAGTCTTAAGTGAATTGAAGGGTGACGGAGAAGAATTTATCAATGAAGTGGCTAGCATTGGTAGAACATCTCATGTCAACGTAGTCACACTCTCGGGATTCTGTTACCAAAGGAACAAAAAAGCTTTGATCTATGAATACATGCCTAATGGATCCTTGGATAAGTATATACACAACCAAGGATCTTTTAAGGCAAACTGTCATTTACAATGGAATGTATTATCTGAAATTGCAGTTGGGGTTGCACGAGGACTGGAATACTTGCATCGTGGCTGTAACACCAGAATTTTGCATTTCGACATAAAGCCACAAAACATTCTTTTGGATAAAGACTTTTGCCCAAAAATATCTGATTTCGGCCTTGCCAAATTGTGCAAGACAAAGGAAAGTATTGTCTCAATGTTGGGAACAAGAGGAACAGCAGGGTACATTGCACCAGAAGTATTTAGTCGCAACTTTGGTGGAGTTTCGCATAAGTCTGATGTTTACAGCTATGGAATGTTGGTTCTTGAAATGGTTGGAGCAAGAAGGAATTTACATTGTGAAGTGTCTCGTACCAGTGAAACATTCCCACATTATGTTTATAAAGATTTAGAGTTAGACAATGATGAAAGTATATTCAGGGCTATGCCACAAGAGGAAAATGAAATAGTTAGAAAGATGATGTTAATAAGTCTTGCCTGTATTCAGACCATTCCTTCTGATCGGCCATCAATGAGCAAAGTGGTAGAGATGCTGGAAGGACCCCTTCATTCCCTGACAGTTCCACCGAAGCCTTTATTATTCCCTCCCACAAGATTAACCATTAACGAGCATAGTGGCTATGATGATGAAGAATCTATGATCACCTCCGAAGATACTGAAGCACGGTAAAAGGTACAAATTAGTCATCTGATTAATTTGGAATTTTTTTTGTTCTTGTGTGTATAAGACGCAGGGGCGGATCCAGCCCAAGGGCAGGATGGGCTGTAGCCCACCCCAATATTTTGGGCCGAATTTTTTTGGAGAAAACAGAAACCCATATGGCAGAACTCATCTCTCTCTCATCTGTCGATCTCGCACTTCTGCAGTCTGCACTCAACTCTCTCATCTCTCAATCTCGCCACCTGCAGCTCTCTATTTGTCTCTGATCGATTTCAATGATACCGCATCTATTGCACCTCGACCCCCGCACCTTCGTTGGAGTCTTGGAGAGTCTGGAATCCCCAAAATCATTGTCCAAGGTACCATATTTCCTACTAGTTTTGAAAATTGAATTGGTCATCGTGTTTAGTTGCCCAGAAAGTGGTTAAAACTGTACTAAATAGAACTGAGTAGTCTCAACTCAGCTTCATGTCAATGGGTCTTAGAAATCTATTTTTTTTGGTTTGTTAAATCTGATGGGGGAGTACTTGCGGAGAGTGATCCTTCAGTCAGTTCAGTGGCTCTGAAAGATGAGAAGGATGAAATGCTAGATACTAATAGGCTTTTTGTTCGGAATTTGCCGTATACAGCTACCGAAGATGAGCTGGAAGAGTATTTTAGCAAATTTGGGGATGCGCAAGTCCATCTTGTTATTAATAAAGATATAAACCAGTCCAGAGGAATTGCTTATGTTCTTTACAAAAATCCAGAATCGGCACAGAGGTACGTCTCTTGTGTTGTGAAACTCACATAAAATCGAGTGCTGATACTCCTAGCAATTGTTTGAATTTTGTGAATGTGTTTGGGTAGGGGTCATCATTTGGCCCGTGGGCCTCGTGGGCCGGTGGAGGCCCGCAAGCCCGTGGGCTAAAAGCCCGACCTGGCCCGCAAAAAAGCCCGCAAAAGCCCGCCAAGGTGGTTGGTGGGCCGACCATGGTTTAGAGATCTAAAGCCCGGCCCGGCCCGCGGGCCCGGCCCGCCAAAAGCCCGGCAAGGCCCGTTAGGCCCGGCCCGTCAAAGCCCGTTAGGCCCGGCCCGTCAAAGCCCGCACACATATTGACATATATCATTAAATCATTTAATGAATTTTAATCATTATACAATTTATACCTAGTTAAAGTTTACCTACACACATATTGACATATATATATATATATGATATAGTGACTAGTAGTGTAATAGACTAATACTATATAGATATATATTTTATATTTGTGTATATATATTAATATATTACATATACATGTATAGATTGAATATTCGAATTCCATATATAATTAAATTTGTGTATCTATTTTACTATTAAGTCATTATTTAAAGTTTAGCATTGTTAGTATTGCATAATTAGTTGTACGATTAACATACTTATCCACTTAAGCAGATTAGCAACACCTACTCAACCACATGCAAGACCACCAAGGAAGCACCAACTTCACTCACCGGACCCACCCCTTCCGAGCGCGCACGCGCCCGTGGGGGGCGTACCCGAACACACGGATCACACACCAGCAGGAACAACAAAGTCCCACATCGAAGAACACCACCAGGTCTCAATCTCAACCACCTATATATATCAGGTATTTATTACAGGTAAGATCACTCCATTGAATCTCAACACAACACGTTGGACTCAATCTCACTCCATTAGATCCCATTCGGACTAATTTACATCCCATTGATTCGACTCGAACCCGTCGCTATCTATTCACACCACACCGCTCGCACGTTCGCTTGACTGTTATATCCGATACATATTCTGACTTAGGCATCGGAGCGTTGAAGGCGGGCCACCCCGTCTTGACCCCTGACCGCCTGCTTCATTGTTGTATTCTTCTAACAGTTGCTCCCGAGCGCCCGAGGAAGGAGGCACCCGCAAGAAGAGCCCGCACGCACGAAGAGAAGGAAGGAGAGGAGAGTCCGCCCATCCGAGCAGCCCCACCGTTCGGACGCACCAAGGAGGGGAGGTCCACCGCACGACCGAGGAAGGAAGAGGAAGCTTATTCTTGTTGCTTCTGCCCCATTACGCCTCCGCGCGTAATTTGGTAGAAACATCTGGCGCCGTCTGTGGGAAACTTACAAATTGCAAACCTCGTATAAACACCACCAAAACCAAAGGTCCACATGCTCAACCCGGCGACTAACGACAGCAACACACCTGAAGGAGGGACTCCGCCAGGATCGATAGGGCGGAACGCACAGGCAACCGACAGGGACGACAAGGACAGGCGCATCAACGGCATGGCCCAGGAGTTGCGGGAGGCAGCACTCGAGAGGGCGGAGGAGCGCCAAATCCGCCAAAGGATGGAGGAACGGCTGGAGGCGCTCACCGGCCGGCAGATAGGGCAGCACGAAGAAACGCAGGAGACCGCCAGCGAGGTACGCCCTCTGTTCGCCAGAACCAACGCCCGAGCGCCCTCACCGGAGGAGTCATCACCCCCGACAAACAACCTGATCCTACGGAGGATGGAGGAGCTGGCGGAGGAAGTCTCACGCTTGCGCAAGGACAAGCTGGCCGGCCAGGGCGGGACGTTCGCCCCCCGGGTCAGCCCGTTCTCGGCGCACATACTGGAAAGAGGAAGGGATCCCCACGCCAAGATAACGAAGATTGCCCGGTTTGACGGGAGCGGGGATCCACGAGCGCACGTGGACGAGTTTCGGTCCACCACGGACGGGACCCGATATTCGGACCCAACGTTGTGTTTCCTGTTTCAGGAAACACTGGCGGAGGAGGCACGGAGCTGGTTCTACGAGATCCCGCCAGGGTCCATCCATTCGTTCCTCGAATTGGCGGAAAGTTTTCAGAGACGCTATCGACTCCAGGGGAAGTATAACACCACATGCATCCTCCTGAAGGTCCGCCAGGGGATGGACGAGGGCTTGTCGAGCTACATTAATCGATGGAGGACGCTCGCAAGCACGTGCAGGGACCTTGACAAGCGAGTGGCCAAGGTCGCCCTGATGGACAACCTGCTCGCCACCCCCTTCGTAGAGAAACTCGTGAGGAAGGAGCATCTCGACTACGACGAGATCATGGACCTAATTGTGCAGAAGGCACTGGTGGAAACGCGGGTGTACGGGTCCGCCTCCGAGTCTAGCACAAACAGACCATCGAAGAACGTTCGGCCCCAACGGCCCTCGAACGGCGGGGGGCTCCAGCCAAAGGACACAAGAGGCACCAGGGCACACCAGGACGGAGCAGTCGAAGGCCTCCCTTTCGCAGCCACCGGGCGGAGGGATCGGCGCGGCAGGGCGCCCGTCAACCAACAGAGCGGAAGGTCCTTGCAATCAATGGGCAGTCACCCGAGCAGCTCCTCCACCTGCATTGGCACCAGCTCCCACAACCGAGCGGCGTGACGGCGGCGATGGCTCCGGTCGGCCGAATCCCGGGCATTTGGTGCGAGTACCACAACGCCCCCACCCATCACACGAACAACTGCCCACTGCTTAGAAGAGCCCTCGGGGATATGAGGGAGACCGATCGCCCCAGGACGGGCGGACAGCAGCACCAGGCGGGCGCCAGGACCAGTGGAACTATCAACACGATATCCGGAGGCAAACGCAAAGAGAGAGCCTCATCGCCCGATCGCCCGAGCAGGGACGTGCTAGCGATCGGGGCAAGGGGAGCGCCCGGGGCACGACGAGAGGTAGCGCCCACCATCGGCTTCACAGCAGAAGACGAGGAAGAAAATTCAGGGGACAGCACCCTGCCGTTCGTAATCGATGCGATCATCGGCCAGTTCCTTGTGCGGAGGGTGTTAGTCGACAACGGAGCGTCTGTCAACATAATCTACTTGGACGCATACAAGGCGCTCGGCCGACCCGCCAGTAAGATGGCACAGGATCATGAATGCATCGCCAGCTTCACGGGCGAGACCTCGTATCCTATCGGGAGTGACAACCTGCGGGTCGAGGTTGGCGCACCTGATTCCCCACGCAGCGAAATCCGGACGGACTTCACCATCATGGACACCCCCTCCCCCTACAACGCCATACTCGGGAGGCCAGGGATCTGCAGACTGAGGATGATCGTCGCAACATATATGCTCCTCGGACGGTTCCCAACCAAGCACGGGGTCGGGCATGTCCGAGGGTACAGCAGCAAGGGGGCAGCGGAAACTCGGAACAAGCATGAGGTCCTCGCCCTGGAACCCGCGCCAGGATCAAAGGTGCCCGACGATCCTCGTGACGGACTGATGGCCGTATCACCCGTCCCCAAACGCGAAGAGCTGAGGACTATCCAGCTATCCTCCGAACGCCCGGAGAGGACGATCCAGATCGGGGCATCGCTAGCCCCCGCAATAGCCGAACGACTGATCGCGCTGCTGAAAGAGAAGCAGGAGGTGTTCGCCTGGTCGTACAAAGACATGCCCGGAATCAGCACGAACATCATATCCCACCGACTAAGCATCAGCGCCAGCGCCCGGGTAGTAAAGCAGAAGCGACGGGCATACAAAGCGGAGCACTACGCGGCCATGCGCGAAGAGGTGGACCGACTGCTGGGCATCGGGTTCGTCCGGAAGGTGGATTATCCTAAGTGGATTTCCAACGCGGTAATGGTGCAGAAGAGCAACAAGAAATGGAGGATGTGCATCGATTACAGTAACCTCAACAAGGCGTGCCCAAAAGACAGCTTCCCACTACCAAGGATCGATCAACTGGTGGACGCGACGGCAGGGCACGAGCTCCTATCAATGATGGACGCTTACTCGGGCTATAACCAGATCTTCATGAACCCCGCGGACCAGGAAGCAACGACGTTTGTCACGGACAAAGGCCTCTATTGCTACGTCGTCATGCCCTTCGGGCTGAAGAACGCCGGCTCCACTTACCAGAGGCTCATGAACACAATGTTCCACGGCCTCATCGGCAACATCGTGGACGTATACGTAGACGACATACTGGTGAAAAGCGTCCGGGCGGTCGACCACGTCCAGAACTTGGGGACTGTGCTCGACATCCTCATCAAGAATGGCATGAGGCTGAACCCCGCCAAGTGCACCTTTGGGGTCACCAATAGCAAGTTTCTGGGATACATTGTCAGTCAACAAGGAATCGAGGCCGCGCCAGCCAAGGTCAAGGCAATCATCGACATGAAAACGCCCGTCAAAAGGGTGGACCTACAGAGCCTCACAGGGAAACTCGCATCCCTGAACCGTTTTATCTCACGCTACTCGGACAGATGCGCACCATTCTTCAAGGCCCTGAGAACCACGAACAAGCGCGAGGTCGTATGGACACTCGAATGTGAGGAATCTTTCCTTCAGATCAAGGAATACCTGGCGTCCATTCCGCTACTCTCCAGGCCCGTCCGAGGGGAGGTTCTGTACCTCTATTTAGCCGCCTCCCTTACAGCCGTCAGTTCTGCCCTCATCCGCAGGGAGGACCGCACGGAGTTACCTGTTTTCTTCTCAGGAAAAGGAATGACGGGCGCCGAGTCACGATACCCAACGATCGAGAGGATGGCGCTCGCGCTCGTGACCGCTGCCCGACGGTTGAGGCCATACTTCCAGGCGCATAGCATCCACGTCCTCACCAACACACCCTTACGTCAGATACTCCAATCGCCCGACCACAGCGGTCGCCTGGCAAAATGGGCCGTCGAGCTTAGCGAATTCGACCTCGAGTACAAACCTCGCACGGCAATCAAGGGGCAGGCCGTGGCAGACTTCATCGCCGGGTATACAGAAGCAGAGGAGGCGCCCGCCCAAGCGCCCAACAATCCGACAGCGGAGTCGTCCGACAGGGCAGAGGCCTCGGGACGACCACTCTCGGAGTGGAACCTCTACGTCGATGGATCCTGCACGAAGAAGGTGAGCGGCGCCGGTATAATCCTAACCGGGCCGGGAGGGGTGAACGCAGAGTACGCCCTCAAGTTCGAATTCAAGGCGACGAACAACGAGGCCGAGTACGAGGCGCTCATCGCAGGTCTACAACTAGCCAAAAATTCGGAAGCGCCCGACCTCAACATCTTCAGTGACTCACAACTGGTGGTGAGCCAGGTCGGAGGAGAATTCCAGGCGAAGGAGGATTCCATGATCGCCTACCTAAAGCACGTCCAAACGCTAATCAAAGGATTCAAATACGTCAACATCAACCACATACGCCGAGGATTCAACGCAAAAGCAGACAAACTGGCCCGATTGGCCACAGCGCCCGTACACACTGGACCGGGGCAGCGCATCGTCGAGGTCTTGCGACGACCGAGCATCTCTGGCGCAGGACAGGTCTTGGCGATCGAACCTCACGAGCACAGCTACATGGACGAGCTCATCGCCTACAAAGCCAGGGGAGAACTACCGACGGACAAAAAGGCGGCCAGAACCATCGTCGCACGGGCGGCCAACTTCAGCGTACGGAGCGGGACACTCTACCGACAGGGCAGGACTTGGGCCAGCCTCAAATTCATCACCCCGACAAAAGGCGACTCCATCTTGAAAGAAATCCACTCGGGCACGTGCGGCCACCACGCGGGCGCCAGGTCGATCGCGCACAAGGCCCTTCGGCACGGATTCTGGTGGCCCACCATCCACGCAGACGCTACGGCACTGACGAGTAAGTGCCACCAGTGCCAGCTCCACGCACATCACCACCATGCGCCTGCCGTCCCCCTGTCCATCCTCCTGTCGCCCGTTCCATTCGCACAGTGGGGACTGGACCTGATCGGAGAACTCCCAAAATCAAAAGGGCAATATAGGTATCTGATCGTCATCATCGACTACCACACGAAGTTCATCGAAGCCCAGCCCATGGCAAAGATCACCACGGAGAAGGTGGAACGTTTCCTCTGGCGCTTCCTCTTCTGCCGATATGGGACCCCGATCAGCATCATCACGGATAACGGGCCTCAATTCAACAACTCCAGACTAATAGACTTCTGCAAACGCCAGGGGACGGACCTCATCTTCGCGTCACCCGCGCACCCCCAGACAAACGGACAGGTAGAGGCGGCAAACAAAATCATCAAGTCCGGCATCAAAAGGAAGATAGAAGACATCGAACCAGGGGATGCAGGCTACGGCCACTGGCACGACATCATCCCAGAAATCCTGTGGTCCATCCGAACGACAGCCAACGCAGCCACAGGCGAGACCCCGTTCAGCCTAACGTTCGGAACGGAGGCCGTGCTACCCCTAGAAATCACCCATCAGAGCCCGCGGATCGAGGGGTACGATCCGCGCACGAACAGTGAGGGACTAAGACTCAACAACGACCTGCTAGAGGAGCGCAGAGATATGGCGCACCTACACAACGCCGCCAATAAGCAGAGGATCGCCCGGTTATACAACCAGCGCGTACGGGCTCGCCCCATCCAACTAGGGGACTGGGTAATGAAGGCAATCCAACAGAAGGTAAAAGCGCTTCGCCCATTGTGGGAGGGACCGTACGTCGTTGACGAGGTAATAAGCGACAGCACTTTCTACCTTAGAGACATGCAAGGCCAACGACTGCGTCACCCATGGAACATCCAGCACTTGAGGAAGTACCTTCACTAAATCTTACCATATATCCTCATCCAAGTGTAAACGCTGTTGCGTTTTTCCTTACCCCGCCCGCCTACACACTAGGGGGACTGGGGCTAGAAACGAGCGCCCGAACGAGTTACTGGATTCATTCAAATAACAAACAGAGCACAAGGCACACAAGCGGACACAAAAGAAAAACTTCATTCATCTCGCCAGAAACAAAAAATCAGCGGGCGTACAATCTAGAGCACAAAGGCCCGATCAGACAGAGAACGGAAAGCAAAAGACCCTACTCTATTTTTACAAAGATAAGAGAAACAGCTGCCCTACTTCGCGCCGCCCGCGCCCGCGCCATCATCCTCGCCCGGCAGCACCCCCTGCTCCACCAACCACGCATTCAGCTCATCCACCTTCAGGAAAGGCCGCGCCATGTCTTGAAATTGGACAACCTGAACCTCGGCCTCGACCTCCACCAACTCCTTGAACTCCGCAGAATTCTTGAAGTCAGCGACCGCCTCCAACCGCGCCTCTTCGCGCGCCTGTCGGACTTGGGCTTGCGCCTCGGCCATCAGGCGGGACTCCACCTCAGCCACCCTATTGACCGCCGCAGCCTTCTCCTCTTCAAGGGCAGCGAGGGCTGAGTCGCGCTCGGCCTTAAGTATCTCCGCCTGCGCCTCCCGCTCACTAGCCAGCCGCTCCGCCTTCATACAATTATTTGTGAGCCTGGTTATCTCCGCCTGGGCTCTCTCCGCACACCGCCTGTTGGCGAAGCGCTCACGCGCCAAATACATCTTGCGCTGCAGCGCCAGGCAGAGGTTATAGGCCGTGTCCATATCATCTTTATTGCCCGCACCCACCTCTGGCACCATCACATCTACGGCCTTCATGGCCTCCTCAAGGGACTTTGCCAACGGAGTATAGCAGGCAAACGGGTCATCAGGCCGAGCAGCGGACACCTTGACTGGCGGGTTCTCCGTGCGCAGACGCTTCTCGGGGGGGCCACTGGGCGGGCTGGGCGCTCGGGACCTGGTGGCGGGACGCTCGGACGATTGGGGCGACGAAGAGGACTGTCCGCCTGCCCTGGACGCACGGGCAGCATCCCGCGTATCGTCTCGATCCTGCCGGCGCATATCACGGCTATCCTGGCGCTTCTCCCTTTGCCTCTCGGCACGATCGGCTTTCTCCTGCGCCTTTGCTCCGCCGGTTTGGCCTGACGGGGGGCGGCGGGCACCTGCCAGGACGGCAGGGGCATAATCACCCACGGCAGGAGGGGGGAGCTTGGGCTGCTCAGTCTCCCCAAGCGCCAGACCACCTCGCCCATCATCCACCACCAGTCGGACCTTCGCCCCGGTACCTCGTAGGTCGGCCATGCGGCGCTTGGCCACGTCACTGGCAGAAGCATTCTTACCAGTCATCTTCTTAACTACAGCAAACAAACAAAGCAACAGGTTAGCAACAGCAAACAGCAGTATCTGAATCTACTCTACTACCAGACAAACAAACTACAGGCACACATACGCGGCCGCCTGGCAAGGCGCGTCTCCACGATGATATCCCAATGACAGGCGGCGTAAAATGACCTCGCCTCGGGCGCTGGGTCAAAAACAAACTTCAGACGATTGACCCGAGCTTCCTCTACGAGCGTCATCGGGTACTCATTAGCGTCCAGGGGCTGGAAGGACTGGGGAACCCGATCAATCAAGTCGGCATGCTCAACATACACATCCGAGAAGGAGCCCAACTCCCAGTCACCACCCACCAGGCAACTGATCGTACGCCAGTTGGTCGCAGAACTGGGTGGATCCGACAACCACCACGACACGCGCGGCTCCACGGTGACGGTCCCCCAGTCCCTCTTGCGCGTCGAGTAACGCAGACGGAAGAAATGAAGGAACTCCGCCCGCGTAGGATGGTCTAGTCCGCTCTTCCGGAAAATATTGAACATGGCCACAAGCGTATGAGTGAGAGTGGGCCCGCATTGACCTAGCGTGATGTTCAGCAGCGCCAGCATATACTGGAAATACGGGTGCAAAGGCAACTTAATCCCCGCCTTCAGATGATACTCGCTCAAACACACGTGACCAGGCGGCGGCCGAGTGAACGTATGGCCTCTACCAGGCGCCCGCAACTTCACAGATACAGGGATGTGGTAGTCTCTCGCCCACCTGTCCAACTCCGAGGAGGATGGCGCACGTTCGGGCTCTTGGACGGGCGTGCCATCGGGGAAGGCCCAGTAGACAGGTCCACCGGCCGTGGGTTGAGGAAGTGAATCTCCCCCCTCCGACCTCTCTTCACCCCAGTGGGTCGATGCACCCGACTGCTCGTCAAACTGCCCGCCCGACGAACCAGACGAGCTCCCCAACCCCACCGTCTCGAACGTTTGCCTAGCTTCCATTGGCTGCACGGGAGAGGTGTCAGGCAAAGTGAAATGCAATGGCGGGACACTCAACACAGACTCATCCGAAGACACACTGGACGTACTCGACCCACCCGACCCACAACTAATCCACCCTAACCCCCGAATGTAGATCCGCTCGCGTGACTGATCGCTCGGTATCTCTATCGGCTCCATCCTATAGACGAACGCACGACCAACAAAAAACCCTCCCCACACAGAGACACCCTCCCACCCAAGAACACACCCCACCCCCCCCCCCCCCCAGCAAAAAACAAAACCCCAGAAGGAACAAAAACAAACACAACACAGATACAAAAACAACGAAACCAAGGATGAGAGCCTCACCAGATTGTGGGTTGCGGACTGACACTTTCACGTCACAAACAGGGATTCCGGCCACAAAGAGAACACCAGCACAGAGAAGGCTCAGACAAGGTACAGATTACAGGAAGGTTCCGGGAGAGTTTTTGGTACGATATGAGAGTGATAAAGAAGACAATGGCAGAGGAACCTTACTTATACTACTCAGATGGGATACGCTAACGAACGCCAGTCGTCCGTTTTTTGCGTGTCCGCCCTCGGATCATGACACGTGGCCAGGGCAGTTTACTTACCCTCCTAAGTAAACCGCGCCAACTCCTCAGCTTCCCGCCTCGATTTCAAGCCCTAGCACGGTCTCCCACGTACCGCCACGTGGCGCCCATACCCCACTCCCACGCGCCCACGCGCGTAACATCGGCCTCCGAATAATCATCACAACATCGACATTTAATACAAAAACACACTAGCATTCAATGCGGCGGCTAGCATTTATAACACCAGTTCCCCAAGAGCAATCAAAAGGAATGTCACCTCCAAACATCTCATCAAAACACCACAAAACCCAAGGCAAGGACAACACGACACGACACCACGCACCGCCCGCATGACCAAGCGCTCGCACACCACCGACAGGTTAGTACAAGTACCGCTCGGACGCCCCGAAAGAGGGCTAAAACGCCTGAATTCCCTTTTGGCCGTGTCCCGGGCGAAGAGCTGCGCCATACGGGATGAGGTTCTTCCTCTACGTACACGCACGCATTAGCAAGCCGGATCAGGCGGCAGAGGCATGAGGTCCGCCCTCTCTCTGAGCGCGCGCTGAGACCGATGGGCGGCACGGGCATGGGGTCCGCCCCCTCCGTGGGCGCACCGTTACATGATCGAAGAGAAAGCCGGCTGTCATGACAGAGGCATGGGGCCAACTCCTCTCTGGGCGTGCAAAGTCGATGGGCGGCACGGGCGTGGGGTGTTTCCCCTCCGTGTGAGCGCCACATTCCACCCCGACTCAGAGCGCCAAGGGCGTGCGGTCCGACCCCTCCTTGCGCGTTCTGGGATTGATGAGCGCGGGCATGCGGTACGTCCCTCCGTAGCGAAACACAAGCCGGCTGTCATAACGGAGGCATGGGGTACGCCCTCTCTCTGAGGGTGCTAAGCCGAAGAACGGCACGGGCATGCGGTCCGTCCCCTCCGTAGCGCGTTACTTATAGGTCGCGGTCTTGATCCCCCCGTTGACGCTATACCGTACGGAATGGCATCCCCGTTGATGTACGCGGTGCACCGTGCCATCCCAACGCCGGTGTCACGAAAAACATTTAGCATACACACATCGTACCATACATTCACGCATCATACCATACATTCATACATCATATCCTGCATACTTACATATCTGCATATCTGTGATACTTATATATTCGCAAAACCGATCCCACCTGGGCGCGCGGCTCCAGAATAGCAAGTCTCGTTCTGGAGGCCGGGCCCATAGGTACACCATCGCACGAACAAGTACACGCTCGGGCACCCCGGTCCCGCCCCGTCACGTGATCCCTTTCTTGACCGGAGAGTTGGGGGACTTGGGGGGGTCACAGGATCGTGACCACTGCTCAACCGGATAAGTATTCTTGTTAATCGCCCACCCTTTTTGAACTCCCCAGTCAAGAAAGTTCTCTTTGACTTGGGGAATTGGGGGACTTGTTAGTATTGCATAATTAGTTGTACGATTAACATACTTATCCACTTAAGCAGATTAGCAACACCTACTCAACCACATGCAAGACCACCAAGGAAGCACCAACTTCACTCACCGGACCCACCCCTTCCGAGCGCGCACGCGCCCGTGGGGGGCGTACCCGAACACACGGATCACACACCAGCAGGAACAACAAAGTCCCACATCGAAGAACACCACCAGGTCCCAATCTCAACCACCTATATATATCAGGTATTTATTACAGGTAAGATCACTCCATTGAATCTCAACACAACACGTTGGACTCAATCTCACTCCATTAGATCCCATTCGGACTAATTTACATCCCATTGATTCGACTCGAACCCGTCGCTATCTATTCACACCACACCGCTCGCACGTTCGCTTGACTGTTATATCCGATACATATTCTGACTTAGGCATCGGAGCGTTGAAGGCGGGCCACCCCGTCTTGACCCCTGACCGCCTGCTTCATTGTTGTATTCTTCTAACAGTTGCTCCCGAGCGCCCGAGGAAGGAGGCACCCGCAAGAAGAGCCCGCACGCACGAAGAGAAGGAAGGAGAGGAGAGTCCGCCCATCCGAGCAGCCCCACCGTTCGGACGCACCAAGGAGGGGAGGTCCACCGCACGACCGAGGAAGGAAGAGGAAGCTTATTCTTGTTGCTTCTGCCCCATTACGCCTCCGCGCGTAATTCGGTAGAAACAAGCATAAGTTAGGGTTTAGGTTTAGGGTAAATTAGGGTTTAGGAGATTAAGATTTATGGTAAGTTAAGGTTTAGGAATTTGAGGTTTAGGGTAAGTTAGGGTTCCGGTTCTAGGATTTTATTGTAATTTTTTTAGGGTTTGGGGTTTGGGGTTTAGGTTTTAGGGTTTAGGGTTTAGGTCCAAAATTTATAAAAATTAGGGACGGCCTACTTAGAATATTATGAACAACCAATCCAACAGTCAATTTTTTATATATATAAGATAGTAGTACATATATCATTATACCTACACTTATATATATAATATAGTGACTAGTACTATATATATATATATTTTATATTTGTGTATGTCTATATTAATATATTACATATACATATATTGATCAAATATTGGAATTCCATATATAGTTATATTTGTGTATCTATTTTACTATTAAATCATTGTTTAGAGTTTAGGATAATTAAGTTAGGGTTTAGGTTTAAGGTAAGTTAGGGTTTAGGGGATTGAGATTTAGGGTAAGTTAAGGTTTAGGAATTTTGAGATTTAGAGTAAGTTAGATTTTAGGTTTTAGGAATTTTGAGGTCTAGAGTAAGTTAGGGTTTAGGGGTTAGGGGTTAGGGTTTAGGGTTTAGGGTTTAGGGTTTAGGGTTTAGGGTTTCATTGTAATTTTTTTTATCGATTTACACAGTAAAAGTGTAAAACAGTAAATATAATAGATTGTTCAGATTAGATCTTGTAATTTTTCAATGGTGAGAGTTTAATTGAGAGTGTGAAATGACATCAATACCCTTCTCTTATATATTGCTTATTTTTCCATGGAGAAACTAGATAAATTAAATTTTTATGTCAATTTTTTTTACCACTATGAGATAGATATGTAATTTACAAGAATGTGTGTTAAAATTTTGATCTTAAAAAATTCCTTTAGGGATGGGTAATTTACATTTTAGTTGTAAGGGTACTACGGTCACATTTAGCGAAACTCATAGATGTAGGTCTAAATCAAGTCCAACATTTATAAATTTTTAACGGCATGCTTAGAATATTATGAACAACCAATCTGATAGTCAGTTTTGTAAAATGATGATACATGATCGATTACGTTTCACAAAGGTCTTTCAACCCATATAACCAAATTTTGATCTTAAAAAATTCCTTTAGGGATGGGTAATTTACATTTTAGTTGTAAGGGTACTACGGTCACATTTAGCGAAACTCATAGATGTAGGTCTAAATCAAGTCCAACATTTATAAATTTTTAACGGCATGCTTAGAATATTATGAACAACCAATCTGATAGTCAGTTTTGTAAAATGATGATACATGATCGATTACGTTTCACAAAGGTCTTTCAACCCATATAACCAAAGAATAAAGGTATGAACATTAGTGTGCATGTAGAGAATTCAAGCAATATAAGAATTAAAAATGTTTTAACAATAAAGAATGCCATATATAACAGTTCACATTGTAATAAAAGACATCGTACGTAAAAATTAGCCTAATCGAAGTACGTTTAGATCCCAGTCAATACAATTAAACAAAATTTGTGAAAACACTAAAATACACTTATCTTATTTTCCTTATTTTCTTATGGGGGGAGTAGATAAATCAATTTTTATGTCAATTTTTTTGACACTATGAGATAGATATGTATTCCATAAGAATATGTGTCCAAAATTTGATGTTAAAAAATTATTTTCGGGAGGGGTAATTTCCGTTTTAGTTGTAAGAGTACTATGGTCACATTTGGCGAAATACATGGATCGATGTCTAAATTAAGTCCAAAATTTATAAAATTTTAAAGGCATGGTTATAATATTCTAACCAATCAATCTAACGGTCAATTTTATACAATAATTAAACATGTCCGATTAAGTTTCACAAAAGTATTTCATTCCATATAACAAATGAACAAACGTAAGAACATTAATATACATATGGAGAATTCAAGCAATATAAGAATTAAATATGTTTTAATAATAAACGAGGACATGTAGAAAACTTCATCTTATAGTGATAAACATCGTACGTAAAATTTAGACTCGTCGGAGTACGTTTAAACCCCGGTGCATGGATGAAGGTTACGTTTATTTTGAAATGTCTTAATTTTTTAATAATTAAAGCCCGATAGGCCCGGCCCGTAAAAGCCCGCAAAGGCCCGGCCCGTAAAAGCCCGCAAAGCCCGCTTGAATGGGCCGGGCCCGGATCCTTATATAAAAGATAAAGCCCGGCCCGGCCCGGCCCGCAAATATTAAAATATTATTGAGGCCCGGCCCGGCCCGGCCCGTGCCGGCTATACATGGGCCGGGCCGGGCTTTTTGCCGACCCCTATGTTTGGGTATGGTTGTTAACTATCACTTGTACATAAAACGGTGTTCTCTTGAATGTGAATTGTTGCTGATTTGTGTTTTACTTTCTTTTCCCTGAAGGGCATTAGAAGAATTAGACGGTTCGATTTTCCAAGGAAGATTGTTGCATGTTATGCCAGCAAGACAAAAGAACCCTTCTCCAGGGTAATTGAACTTCCATTAGGCACTTTTCACTACATTTTTATGGGAATTTTCGTTGTCATTATCTAATAGAACTGATTATGGCATTCTACGTGCACTCATGGTTGACTATGACATTGTGCACCCTGCAGTGCTGATGATACAAAAAATCAAGGCTCAAAGTCTCTTAAACAACAAAGGGAGGAAGAGAGGAAAGCAGCCGAAGCTAGTGGTGATACAAGAGCATGGAATAGTTTGTATATACGCCCTGAGACGGTATGTCAAAGCACTGTTACAGAATACCTAAAGTCACTTACAATATCAGTTATTGCTTAGTTTCAGTAGTTATTTGGAAATTTTAGTTCTTCATCTCTATCACTTTCTCACGACAATGGTCATGGTATCTTAGATTATGAATCATTTTTTAGTACTTTTTTTTGAGTTTCTTCTGATGCATAAAATTCCTATCCATCTGTTCTGTCTTTGGCTTCCTAATTGTGGTAGCAATAGCTTTATCATCTGCCCTGCCCAGCTCTGTTGAGCTCCTGTTCAGTGCTAGTTTGATATTGTCATAGAGTTATCCCTCATTTTTAGTTCTTTATTGGTACTTTAACAGGTTGTTGATCACATAGCTCGGAAGTATGGGTTGAGCAAGAGTGAGTTTCTTGACTCACAAGCTGATGATGTTGCCGTACGTGTTGCTCAAGCAGAAACACAAATGATTGCACAGACAAAAAAGGCTCTTAGAAATGCTGGCGTAAATGTAGAAGCTTTAGAGAACTTCGCTGCTCGGAAAGCTGGTGATATCAAAAGAAGCAACCATGTTATACTGGTGAAGAACTTGCCATATGGTTCTTCTGATAGTGAACTAGTCAACATGTTTGGGAAATATGGGAGTGTGGAAAAAATCATTATGCATTCTATTAAGACATTGGCCTTGGTATGCACCAAAGATTTTATTTATTTTCAATTTATGTTTCTAATTATTTGCATTGCTAAATTGGTGTTTTTCTTATATATAATAATAAAGGCGTGAGGATGAGTCTCCCAATGGGTTACAAACCTCAAAAAAAAAATTGTGCGTTGCACAATAAATTACAGCCCACCCAAGATTGAAATCCTGGATCCGCCCCTGATAAGACGGATATACTTTTTTGCTAAAGAAACATAGAAACTGAAATGGGATACCATGGTATGCTTTATTTCTTCAGTTGGCTGATTCTAATCACGTGTATGTGCTCTTCCGATATCATTCAGTGGGATATATATAATTAATCTTGCAGGAACTTCCGATATGTGCATGCAAACATCATATAGTGAAATTATATGATCTTTTTGGTACAATCTTCACTTCATCTGTGCATACATTATGAAGAAAAGTAAGCCTCCTTGGCTGATTAGAAATTTTCGCTTCATCCGTGCATACATCATACAATAGAACATTAACCCTGTAGAGTACAAGTCCTGTCACACGTACGTACAAGTCCTGATTCAATCTTTCGATTGGTTTGCTTGTCGAAGTATGATGTGACTTTGCACAAATTATTGGTTTTATTTGCAGCAAGTATTGGCTGTATTGCAATGATTGGATTTTAAGTATGAGACTGTATGAATTATGATAATTTTGTTCAAGTCCATATGTGAGACAATGTATTTAGTGGTTCTTAATGTATTATTTTCTCCTCTCTTTTTACAGTCTCATAGAGCACTCATAGACACCTGTACATTGACTGACATCTCTGCTTAAAATGACTTGAAATTAAAGATCTGATATGATAGCTTGTTCTTGTTTTAAAAGTTAAACAAGCGCATGCTGCATAATCTCCTATATATAACTTAAGAAAGAGACGAGGTTTGAGAGCTACGCACCACCTTTCTTTTAAAAAAAAAAAAAAAAATATTATTTGGAGACAAGGTCCTCGGCTATATTGTTTCAGTTATAAACTAACCTGTTGATACCTAACCTGAGAATACTAACAGAGAAGACTGTCATACAGAGATTCCTAATAGGGTCTTTCTTTAATGGAGAACAAGAGCTAGCTGCTTAAGGACAAATTTACGAGATTAATTCATATAAACTCAGACGGTATTTAGGAGTCACGACAATTTTCATCAGTGTAACAGATCAAGACGACCTTCGTCGTTTGTAGTTGTATATTATAAATAGTTTGAAATAATGTGACTGATGCAAATCCAAAGCTTATCATAGGATTCTTTATCTGTGAGTGCCTAAATGGTGTACGTATCTCGCTCGACTATTTAGGCGAAAAGGGTTTTGAGTACATGACCTAAATAAAAGTATTATTGCACTGACAGTTGACAGATGAATCATGATAAGCAATTAGAGATACCAATCGACCTATGTATATCACATTTTTTTCCGGACCGAACTATATCACATAGAAGTGATAGAAGTCATAGAACATTAACTAAAATCTCCAAGAGTTACCTTAGTTTTGTTTCAGAATCATAGGCCATCGTCAACACCCTTTCCCCAACATAACCACCCTGCAGAAGTCAATAGCTAGCACTCGAAATTTTTTTCGTTCCGAACTAAAATGATGAGCTCGAAAGACCATCCATGACTCCATGACAGACTGCGTGATTTCAACTCACATTGACAAATCACAAAACTACACAGACGCAGGGGCGGCGGGGCCACTCGAAAATTCATTGTGGGCTTAGTTGGAAGCTGCATTGAGACCAGATACCCCTAGAGGGGCTTTCACAATACTGTAGTAGAGACTGCAAATTCCGGACCCTTATTTCAAGTAATATACTCTAGTTTTTGATTTGATCATTTGATTCATTTCAGTTTAAAGCAAAGCAAAGAAGTCACATTAGTCTGTTCCTACTAAGTATTAACATGGCTGCAAAAGTGCCAGAGGATTTTACTTTCAACATCAATCGTGACCTTCATGTATGTACAAGATTTGTTTCAGTTTCTACATTGGTTGCTGCAGGCCGGCTTGCAAATCTGCCCCAACTAAGGATCCTTGACCTTGGGTGCTTCGTCTTTTTGAGACATAGCTGTTGTCTAATATTTGGCCCTTCCGGGATTGTGACTGTTAGATGTACCATATGTACTCAATCAACGTACTCTCAATGAATACCAAGAAAAAAGTCAGAGAAAATCTTCAAATGTGAAGACTATAAACCATCTTGGATCCACCAAACGTGTAGAGATAAACGATATTGCGTCTTGACATATGCAGCTGATACGTCACTAGGGATGTACGTATGAATGTATCAGCTTGAACCGAAGAACTCAGTTTTCGAGTTTGTACTAATATAATGAGAGATGTACGTATGAATGTATCAGATGAGGTTGTTTACTGTAATACAGTTGGAGATAACCAATTTTTCCACTGTTTCACATCTAGTACCGAGGTCTATTGGATGGCCCAGAGCTAGAGCCTAGAGAGGAAGGTGCAATGGAAAATGAAGACTAAACTATGAGCTGCCTGATTACATTTCGAAGTCTAGATGTACATGCAGTACCGACTTTTGGCACCAAATGGAGTTTTATTTTACATCAACATTTCATTTTAAAGATTTCAACCTTTCCACGCTGATCTTGTAAAAATTTCCTTACGTTTTAGTAATCAACCCTTATCTACGAGGTCAAATTCCGTAACTATATACAGTACGTGTTCTCTGTTCAACTAAAATAGCTTAAAATGAAGATGTTATTCTAGATCGCATTATAATTAAGATTCATCCATTGCAGTTTGTAATAGTCATAGCCAGGCAAATTCTAACCTAGGATTTGGGTGGAGTTTGGTGCAAGGATGGGAATGCCGTCAGCTGGCCCTGAAGAACTTACAAAACTATTTCAATTCTAACTCCCTAAGATTTTGTCACCCTTCTAACAGTTGAATAGAGAAATATCTGAATTCTGACCTCTGTTGAGTGGGTTATTCAAACCTTTTAATTTCATCCTTGTTATGCCGTTTGAGCCGAATTTGAAACAAAAGAAACTCTTAGTGGAGAATGACTTGGATGATTGTAATAGCATACTTGGAGTCCAGATACTAATTTAAGATTTGAAGTCAATAGTCTACAAATGCTACCAACTTGTGAACTTGATTCTCCACAAATTTGTACAAGCATGTCAACTTTAATTTTATCGTTTATGAGCTGAGAGTTTGAAACGGACCGTCTGCAATACAAATTCAGCAGTCTTTAGTAAATGTCAAATGTAATGATGGTTTGTAAAGCAAAATCTCACACATTTGAAGAATTTATGTTAGAAATATTTTCAAAATATTTGTGACGAGGTGCATGTGAAAATGTGCATTTGTTGAATATGTGTTGAAATGGTTAATTGCTATCCATCGGTACAGCTGTTGGTAATCAACTAACATAATTTTTGTTAATTGTGCATTTGTTGAATATGTGTTGAAAGGGTTAATTGCTACCGATCGGTATAGCTATTGGTAATCAACTAACATAATTTTTGAATTAACAAGTGCAACCTTTGAGCGAAAAGGTGTGATTCAATCAAAGAGACATTTCAACTCCTATATAAGAAATGGTGGTGCCGTCACTTGAAATAATCCAAAATTTTCTTTTTCTCTAATCTCTGGCAATTGTTCCACCTAATTTTATTAGTTTTCTATAAAATTTAGAAACTATTATTCTACAGAATAATTTCTGGTAACCTTGAGCCCTCTTGTAAAAATTTTAATCGAGTGTTGGGTTGATCTTCGTTAATGCAAACCGACGATCAACATTAACAAATTGCTAAGCTTCATTGTATCCTAAATGCTTATTTGATTATTCCCCCCTACACACTAAGTAGTGGGACAAATAAAGTCTAAAGGAAAACGTATACATTTACGTGCCTTTGAAGCATTTCTCATTCTCTTGCCATACCCATAAACACAATATTTTCAACAATCTTTAGACTTTATTTTTGCAATGGCAACTTCAAAGGAAAGCGAAAGTGATTTTTCTACAATGAAGCGAATAATATTTCCAAAAATGGCAAAAGAAGATTCACCTCATGCTTACATGCCTCAAGATAATGTATGTGCTTACAACACCAAAACCCGAAGAAACTGAAGATGAGATATTTTCCATAAAATAAGTACAAGACAAATGGGATCAAAATGACGAACAATGTAAGTACTACATATACAATTCTTTAAGTGACGAATTAGTTTCTCACTTCAAAAACAAGGAGACGTCAAAGGACTTATGAGATGCATTGGAGGAGCAATACATTTCTATGGATCTTACAAGTAAGGCCTTTCTCATTTCTAAAATTTTCAAGTATGAAATGGTAGATACAAGATCTATCATTGAGCAATATCATGAAATCATTCATATACTTCACTTGCTCACTCAACATGGTATAAATATAGATTCACTCATTAGTATTCTTGTTATTTTGAAGAAATTGCATTCTCCATGGAAAGACTTCAAAAGAAGTATGATACATAAGTTGGAAGGCTTGACCATAGAACGATTGATTCATGAACTTCAATACGAAGAGGAATATAGAATAACCTATAAAAGGTTGAACGATTTTCTTCATAAAAAAAATGAGGATGAAGATGATGAGAAAATCGATGATTTTTTTTCTATTAATAATGATTTGATTGTTGGTGGATCTGATCGATTCAAAAATAATCATGGAAATAGAAAAAGAAAGATTCGATGGAATAAAGATCATTCAAGTCAAACTTCAAACAAGAAAAAAGTGAATTGCTTCTACTGCATGAAACATGGTCACACAATGAAATATTGCCGTATTCTCAAGAACCATCAAATACGTTTTAACTCCATGGAGAAATTAGTGGCAATAGTATCTGAAGTGTTGAATGCACTTCGGGAAGACAATAAAGTTCCTACATGAAATTTACAAACGTTTTGGTGACTAAGAATAATACCTTGATATGTATTATGTTGTACTAAATACTACGTATATTTTAATATATTTATCTTTAATTTTACATCTTCATCTGCTACATTTGTTTGGTTTGATCGTCTATGTGTTTCCGGTTTCTATTTAGAGAATGCATGTTATCTCTTAGTTAAATAGTTTATTAAGATCAACATTTTTATATACAATCCGTATGATATATTATTTTTAAAGCATGTTAATATCGAGTTCATATTTGTATGTCTAGTTTATATACATAAGTGATATAATTATATATATATACACTTCATTGAATTCTTCTTTTATTCATCATTTTTAATTTAAATGCATATTTTGGTTGAGATATACCAACTAGTTACCTCGTGAATATCGGAAAATGCAAGATTACTAAATAGTTTATGCAAACCTGAATTTCCGTGCATGATTGCAAGTATTAACAAGCATTAAGCTTGAAGGCGTCTATAATTTGTGAACTATGAAATACTTATGTATATACGATGAGTATTTATATCATCTAGAAGAGATGGGTTTGACTAAATATTAGTTAATGTCAAAAAGAAATTAATCCACATCCACATGTTATAATAATAGACGGATCCTAAGTATAAGGGTATGATATTTAGCTCTTTGATAGTCGTAACTATGAAAGGCTTCTTACTAGACATATAAAGGTAAGAAGAATATGCCGATTTGAGACATAGCTATGTAAAACAATTTCAAAATGACGGTGTAATATAAATCGTTGAGTATCACAAGTTATAGATAGTAACTTTGATAACTAACTAACAAAATAACTTGCATATTTTATATTTGCACGGATTTGATGGGTGATACATCAAATGGGATGGGGAAGTCCAAACTTTTAATCACCAATGATGAAAACTCAACTCAACGCTTGAAACATCTTGTCCTTGAGTTCAATAAGCAAAGTGCATCATATGCAGTGATTGCAAGCACTTAAGTAAAATAAACAAACATATAATTTTATTATATGTTTGTATTCATCCAAATGTTAAAGTGTTTGGGTACATGTAATGAATGGTGGAGGTTGGGTTATAATTAAAACTCTTAATAAGTATAACAGAAAGTACTTTAGTTACATGGGTATTACATACTTACCTATACGAGTGTAGAAGGTGGTGCCGCCTTTTATGCGACTTGGGCTAATCTCTAAAGCACTCGTGAAAATGATATAGACGCAAGGCCAATCCACGCATAAGCTTTTAGAACACTCAGAAAAAATAGAAAACTAGTGTGTGAAATGTGTCCGGTTAGATCACAATAAGATTGTAAGTTCAAAGAAAAACTATTTAGCCATCTTGATTTAATTTTGATGTGTTCTCACTAATTAGCTAAAGTTCAAGTTCACAAGACACCTTAGTTTATGCGTTAAGTTTTCCAAGAATTTGCTCAAGGATTTTTTAAACATTTTTCATAATAGTTTTTAAATTAATAAAATTTTATATTTTGAAAATGGTGGAGGATTGTTGAAAATATTTTCAAAATAATTGTGAAGAAGTGCATGTAAAAAGGTGCATTTGTTGAAGATGTGTTGAAGCGGTTAATTGCCACCGATCGGTATAGCTGTTGGTAATCAATTAACATAATTTTTGAATTTACAAGTGCAACCTTTGATCGAAAATGTATGATTCAATCAAAGAGATACTTCAACTCCTATATAAGGAATGGTGGTGCCGGCACTTGAAATAATCCAAAAATCATTCTTTCCCTTTTCTTTAATCTCTGGAAATTGTTTCACCAAATTTTATTAGTTTTCTATAAAATCTAAAAACTATTATTCTGCAAAACAGTTTATGGCAACCTTGAGTCCTCTTGTAAAACTTTTAATTGAGTGTTGGGTTGATCTTCGTTAGTGCAAACCGACGATCAACATTAGCAAATTGATAGGTTTCATTGTATCCTAAAGGTTTATTTGATTATTCCCCCTTGCATACTAAGTAGTGGGACAAATAAAATCTAAAGAAAAACGTAAATTTTTACGTGCCTTTAAAGCGTTTTTCCTTCTCTTATCATACCCACAAACACAAAATTTCTAACAATTAAACTGTCTCTCTCGTTGTCACAAATGACTTCTATTGATTTCCTCGAAAAAGATACAAATCTTGCTTTATGAAGTATGAGCATACGCAATAATAGTTACCAAAAAAGAAAATCTGAATCCAATTCAAAAATACATAAGTATAATACACACATATGTACACTGCACCTATGTATCTCTTTCTCTTGTTCTTTTTTCTTGTGAGAAGACTAAAATGATCCAAGGTAATTCCATGCATTCTTTGCCTTCATGATCATTTTGGAGAGTATAAGCTAGTTCCTAGGACTCTATATAGATCAGTATCCGAATAAACAGTACTAGACTTCGATGACATAATCCGATGTCTATGCCTCAGACTTTTTCGTCTCCCGCTGCTGCCCTTCAATTTCTGCAATTTACTCTCTTTTTCTTCAACTTTGTTTTCATTTTTTACCATATCATGATTATGACACCTAATTTGACCCTCTTTGCCTAATTCAGTTGGAACAACGTACACAAAGGGTCCAATTGGTATGTCAGTCAAGTTCATTAGAGGCTCTAAGGCCTTGACCACAGTTTTCATTGTTGGTCTACATTTGGGGTTATGGCTCAGGCATTGGTGAGCCAATGCAGCCGCCTTCCTAGCCCCTTCGGTAGAGTACTGACCCTCGAGTCTTGGGTCCATGACACGGTCAAGTTTGTGAGAGTCCTTCAAAAATGGCTTGGACCACTCCACTAAGTTCTGTTCTCTCATAGGACGACTCTCATCCATGGATCTTCTACCTGTTAGAAGCTCTAGAAGAACTACTCCGAAGCTATACACATCGCTCATTGTTGTTAAATTACCTGAAACAAGCACTGGAATAGTGAGTCGATATTCAACATGGACAGTTTCTATGTTACTACCAAATTAGTGCTAATTAGATCACATTATGTGAGAGTTGATTTGTACCTGTCATGACGTATTCTGGAGCTGCATAGCCATGAGTACCCATGACACGCGATGTGACGAGAGTTTCATCCCCTTCTGGGCCATCGATAGCTAGACCAAAATCACAGAGCTTAGCTGTGTAATCACAGTCTAGTAATATATTTGAGGCCTTGAAATCTCTATATATGACTGGCTTTTCTTCCTCATGGAGGCAGCTGAGGCCTTTAGCAGCTCCAATTGCTATTTTGATTCTTGTCAACCAAGGCAAGGCTCCAGAATAACCTGCATTAGTGAACAAAAACCAAATTAATTATTACACTTTGTGATATTGCTAGTGTATGAATGTTACCACAGCAGAAACAGATTGTTAAAAAAAGGAAGATTGATATTGCTAGAAGCTAGAATGCATACGTACATTTGAATAGTTTGCTGTCTAGGTTGCCTCTCTCCATGTATTGATAAACAAGAAGCCTATGTTCATCTTCACAGCAATACCCAATCAAGTTGACAAGATTAGGGTGCTTCAGTTGTCCAAGAAAAATTACTTCAGCCTACAATATAAAATGGTTTGAAAATTAGCTTCAACGTGTTTTTCTTGTAACTTATACATCAAGCAATATATTATGGTTTGAAATGTTTAAAAAAAAAAAAATATTTACCAGCCACTCCATATGACCTTGTTTGCCATCCAAATTCAAAACCTTAACAGCAACAGGTTGAGCTTCCAAGCCAGGCCTAAGCTTGTCATTGACGAAGCCTTTGTACACTTTCCCAAAACCGCCTTCACCCAGATAGTTGCTCTTAGAGAAGCTCTGAGTGATCTTTTTGAGCTCATTGTGAGCAAAGATATCTAGGTTCGATCCAATAAGTGAGTTTGATATGTCACTCAGGACAGTGGAGATGGATGAGTTACTCACATCCGAAAGCGACAATCTATGGGAGGGAGTAGTAGTGATTTCCTTGGATGATAACTGGTGGGATTTGTGGCCTGATGTCAGGCTTTTGGCATTGAAACAAGTTGGTGTGCAGAGGTTGGAGACTAATTTTATGAATCTCATATTGTGTACTATTGTTTTGCAGTCCAAAACGTATGGTTTGGATTATGTTAGGGGAAGATTTAAGGGGTTAATATAGGGTGGTTTAGAAGACTACAAAACTAACAAGTCAAGGATACAATGATTGCAAGTATCTTAATTTTTCCATTTTGGCTGAAGCTCGTGGCTTTTATGCAGTCATCGAAATCTCGCAGCTGGAGATTTTATTAAAGGAATGTGCAGACATCGGTCCCTCCAAGTCTCCAAGACATGGAAGACTTATATTACTGCAGAAAATTCTTGTGGGATGTTCATATTTCGAAGACCATGTCTATACTCGAGCTTGATATATATGTGTTTTCACTGGTTTGATCATGTGCCAGAGAAACGAGCTTCTTGGCGAGTGTTGGAGTTTGGGGGACCTATTAGTCTATTTAGGTACGCTGTTATAGAGCAGCATCATTCAAACTGGAAATATGTGTGCCCTCAATTCCCTTCCATGTCTTTCACTGACAAACAAAAGTGGGACGTAAGATTTTGGAGTATAATTAACTAGCAGTAACGGGTGGATATGGGCAGCGTTACTAAGTTTTCATCTTCAAGAATCTAATGCCAGTTTGGAAATGTTCTGCCTACTGAAAAATCTCGAAATTTCGTCTAAAAACAATTCATTTGTGTTGAATATTCTAATTTAAAATCAATATTCGTATAGTTGAAAATACACCGATGAGTCATAATCTCAATACCGATATTATAACCGATATATCTTTAAGTAATTATAGATCGATACTAGTAGGTCTCACGTTTGAGAAAGAGTATTAGGTTATAGCAATCGTGATGTGCATGTTTAATTTCAAGTATTCTACGTTTCTACGAGTAAGAGCAAATTCACCCGTTGGGTCACGAGGTTAAGGTCATTGGGACAATAGGACAATAAGTCAGTGACATGTCACACTTCTTAATAGTTACTTCCATCTGTTGCGTCAGAATTTAGGTCAGAATTTTATTTTTATTTAATTTTAAAATGACGTGAAAATATATACGGTCATCAAACATTACTCTGATAACGTGAAAATATATACGGTCGAGATTAAGAGCGTCATGTGACAATTGAGTCAGGTCAGAAGGCTAAAAGTGTCTCAGAGATTGATCCAAGAGAGTTCTTGTTCAGGCAAGAAAACACCATTGAAGCGTTAATTTTGTACTTTTTTTCCTTTTTGGAACTACATCTACATGATAATCAGACAAAACACCCGAATGAACTTGCTCTAAGAAGTTGAGGATAGAAAATGAGAGGGAAAGACGGAATAATTCATATGCATCCACTTTCCTTAAAAGCTAAGTTGGGGCCTGCCAATGAAATTGAGACGGATGCACCGCCAGTCTTTGGTCACCTTCATGCTGATGAAGCGATGAATGGGCCAAGCACAGAACACATGTAGCAAGTCTTCTTCCTTCTTTTTTCTATTAAAGAAATGAGAGACTCGTTCTCTTAAGGGACATCATTTAAATGAATAAAAATGGATGAATATATTCAACGGCTAACATTGAAAATAATTAACACAATTTCACCATAATTTTTATGTCTTTGATTTATAACCGTTGGATGTATTCATTACTTTCTTTCCCTTAAATAATATCTCTTAAGAGATCAAAGAAAAGAAAGAACCATAATGCGTTCCTTCTTTGTTTGCTAATTCTCAAGGCAACTCATTCCTTTTGTGGCCTGAAAAGCAATTGGTAACTTACCAACGCCGAGACACGGTCGGTGGAGAGCAATAGAGTGCTTCAATAACACCTCAGATACTACCAACTCTTTAATGATTCAATAGAATCTATACCATACCAAACATGTGTCGGTGCTTCACCGTCGGCTATTTCAGAAAAGAAAAGAGAAGAAAAAGCATTAAACCGTAATCTTCTTTCCTCCTTGTCAATTATTTATCAGGAATTCCATCCTGAATAAGGGAAATTGGAAAGTAGCCAGACAAAAAAACCTGATATTTTATGGAGGTCTAAACAAAGGAAATGAAAAGAATGGTAGACGTCAATAAGATTGATTTGGATTTGCTAGACTAACGGGGCACATGACATAGCAGAAGAAAATGATACTCAACATGACATGAATAAAGAAAATCTCCAGGGCATTTCTACCAACCTCAGGGAAACAATCGAACATGAACCCCTCGGCAATACTTGAGATTTGTAAGACATGACCCCCTCGGCAAACAGAGACATCGCACAGCAAAATAAAGGAAAACCCAGCATATGGTGACGACTAAAAAGTTAGCGGCATGCCATTCCTGTATACACCTCTTGGGTCGAGATAGACTCCCTATCCCCAAGAGAAGAGCATACAATAGATGATATAGTAGGCTATGCAGTATCATAAAAGTAGACTAAAGGAACTTTAAAAGCAAAAGAAAATAGAATAGAAGATGAAAGCGTGTGAGGGAGAGTCCTCCTTATTCCTTTTTTTTTTCTGCTTCTTACTTCCCTTTCTAAAAAAGATTATACAATGTTATAGAAATGATGACGCAAACACACTCAACTACTAGAGCTTCCAATAGTTAAGCACGTCAACGAAAAGCAAACAGAACAATTCGTATGAATCAAAGATTGAAAAATTATTTTCTAAATAATACAAAAAAAACTGATGTTTACATCAGTTATGACAGAAAACAAAAACCTTGATCTCAGTCCAGCTGCTCCAATCGGTGGATGCAAGTGATGTCATAGATTCTATAACTAGTAGAATTGCCCTCAAATTTACAACTGTGCAGAAAAATGGCAATAAGAACAAAGTGAGCAACTTGACAATAATTTCAGACCATCACATTTACAAAAGCTATCTATTTACCTTGTCAACAAACATAGCCGCACAAAAGTTATGTACAGAAAGAACCTGTTGCATCAACATCACTACTAGGTCAACAGATAAATAAGGTAGATAGCACTGCAATATATATTATGAATCAGTAGAAATGCCCATAAGCTACAGTTACCTTCATCGAACAAAAAAGCATTGCCAGAAATCCGCAAAAGAAAACAGGGAACATTCTGACATGAGATAACATTGTTTGCCTACTGTGCCAATGCTATCTTACAACAAGATTCCCGTTCTGCTGAAGCCTTAAGTTTTCAATGAGTGACTGGTAGAATGATTTCAATGCCTTAATATCACTTCCCTGCAACTGCTGACAATATTTCTCGGCCAAATCTTGGGGGCAATGCGCTGCTGGAAAGCCTTTTGAGACAAAATGAACTAGGAAGTCATTTCCAAACTTTTCATACATGACCTTCTGAGCCAGTACAATTTCCCCAAACAAAACAAGCTGCCACAGATAAAGTTACTATATTAAGACAATTGAGAAGCAATAAGATAGGTGCAAGATCAAACAAAAAGCCAATACAACTTCTTCAAACAAAAATTGCCAGCTTCATACTTCAAAAAATAAATATTGCCAGCTTCAAGGCAAGTACAAAAAATAATAAATACAAAACCATAAGCAAAAAAAGAAAGAAAAAAATAATAAATATTGCCCGCCAACACTTCCGTTCTAGTTATTTGCAAATGTCTTTTATACTTCTGTTGTAGTTTTTAAAGTAATTTTCATCAACATACCAATTGTGGTTGCTTAAGTGGCAGTCATAAATCTGTTTATTAATTAGACTAGTTAGTTCTTGATCAACCCTCAATTCTTTAATTGAAAATATGTCTTACAGTATAAGGCCAACAGTCAAGCAGTTTATATGAAATAGAGAGTAGAAGTATAACATTACAAGCAATAGTAAATAATCTTACAGTATTTGCATCACGGAACTCGAAGGAGTTGTCAAGCAGGCTGTACAAACAACAGTTTGTAGCAAATGTCTCTATTATAAAACTCTGAAAACCCGGTACCTAAACATAAGATGAGATCGTTAGATGTACACCAAGAATATTTTTAAACAGTCACGAACAGGCAGTCATAAATGCAAGAGCATACCTTTTCTTCACCATTAGGCATGGCACACCAATCTTTGATTAACCTAATAAATATCTGTACACATACCTAATCAACAGATATAGAATATTAGAGAGTATACTTATCGAATGAAGTACATCCCAAATTTACAAAGGTAAAACCAACTACACCTACCTTTCTTACAAGAATGTCCTTGTGTTTACAAGAAGTGAACAAAAGCAACTGCATAATTGGCTGGAAGTAGCTCCGACTATTGGGGGATAGGAATACAGATGATAGGTCATGTGTGGTTATCACATGAAGAAATGTATACAATGTTCGCTGAACTTCTTGCAGTTCTCGATTTTCCTACAACAAGAAAAGAGTTGAAATATATGACTATAAATCTCAACCCTGATATTCAAAATACCCAGTATTTTAATATCCCAAGTGTCTTCCACCTATTGTCCTATATCCCTATATCTTAGACAATAGATAAAAGAGATAAAAGGAAGCAAGAATCATCTTAGACAATAGATGAACATGTTACAAATACATAATGGAGAGATTAAAACTTTCATCAAAAAATATGATGCCCAAGTGATTATGTGACTGATCCATGAGACTAAGTATACAAAAATTTCATGGCTTATAAGAGACAAGAAAAATAGGAATGGATACAAATCAATCACTCAGGTGATGAATCTTTATCAATTGACTAATAAGAAGTTCCATAGTAAATATCACTATAGGCTTGGTTTGCGATTGATTTTTAAAACAACAAAAATACCCTTGGAGAAAAAAAAATTACAAAAGCACTTTTTGATGGTCTTTTCAGAACATCAACTGTTTTTACCCAAAACAAAATGTTCAAAGATTAATTAATGAGTACATCTCATACCTCAGTATTGGATCCAGGTCCTGAATGGAATGAATCTATTGGAATAATACTCAATATCCTACCAGTAATAGCAGGAAATACTTCATCCAATATGCCATGAAACAGTGTGTTGAACTTGCATATCAGTTGATTGAGCAATACAAGCAGACCAACCAACTCCTTTGGCTGCATCAAATTATATTCCAGAATTACATACGAAAACAAAACAGAAGTACTGGTGATAATGTATGTAGTGTTACACAGAACTGTAAGTTTTTTCTTTCTAGACATTGTACTGTAAATACATTTCTATGGTTAAGAGCTTCTATCCTTTCCGTCACCATCTCTTTGTTCTCTGTTGTAGATTAAATATTGTATATACAAGTTTAATACGAATTTATTATAGCAATATAAACTTAAGTGAGAATTGATTTCTACCTGGCTATCCACAAGCAGTTGCTCCAGAGCCTTGGGAAGGTATGGAAAAACAGATGCTCCTAAAGTCTCCACCATACGGTGTATAAATGATGTCACCTGGTACAACATTCAGCAGCATCAATTAAAAAGAAGTCAATAACAGATAATAATATATCGAAAATAAGTTCTTTGATTGGTCTTTTCTTATCCACACAGGACTCCTTACCTTACTTCGCAACGGCTCTACATTAGGAAAGACAACAAGTACTCGGAGGAGAACATCTAACGTCTGCATAAACAGGAGAAAGTACACACAATTGTTATTCTTTCAATATTTTGTTTTACAGAAATGTTCTATGATAAGACAAGTTCCCAGTCATATGCTAAATGTACTAATTAGCCGGTATTAGTACTACATATGCTCCAGGATAAGACAACTTCCCACTCATATGCTAAATTCACTAATTAGCTGGTATTAATACCACATATGCAGCCACCATCATTTTCAAGATATTAACAAAACTAAATGTGGGGCCATGGGGCAGTTCCAAAATTTATATAGATATACTGAGAGATCAAATCCATATTCATATCATGAGTTCCAATCATAAAGTTCATCAATGGCCACACCATAATCTTAAATTCAGTTACTTTCAATCTTATAATGCTCAACTCCACCATCGTGATCCAAGAAAAAAGGTTAGTATTGAAGAACAAAGAGAAGACAACATATTTTAGTAAATAAGAATTATGAATACCGACCTGTTCGAACATGAGACCTACTGCAGGGCGTGTAGTAGTTACAAGACGTTCATTGAAGCCCTGGATGACATACAAATACCAGTAGAACATTCGTCAACATGAAGCTTTAAGCATCAAAAAGATGTGCTTATCAAAAGAATGCAGCACTGGGAAAAATGCAGATACAACAAACAATAGCGCTTTAGCATGTAGCATAGGCAAATTCATGAATAGAATTGTAACTCTTCTCACATAACATGCATAACTATCTAATATGAAACCAGCCAGACAAAACATTAACGAGGGGGTCAAAGGGAAGTAAGGAACCTTGCTGAGAGAATTGATTGCCACAATTATTTGCTGAATGTTATGAATTTTTTGAGGTGCCTCTTCAGAAGTCAATACTTTGGCATTCATAAGTAGCGCTTCAACCTAGATGATAGGATATCCATGTCAGATGCATATTTCTCATTTTATTTGGTCATTAAATTGCTTCAGACACAAAATTGGCTCAAGAAACTATTAATATGACTGCAAGTTCAAATGACCTGTCGACAGAGAGGTGTGAGAAGTGAGGAGAGATAATCAGACTGCTTCGCTGGTGGTACATCTTCCATACCAATTAAAACACCAATAGCCTACCAATAAAAGGATAAGATTAGAGCCACACGAGCACCTGCAACCTCTCCGAAAAAACTTCCACAACAGAAGCACATTCATGCAAGCACATAAGTGACCTGTTATAAATGTATAAATAATTATGTGAATACCTCAAAAATGTGACTGCCATCTTCAGATGCAGAAAGATCTTTTGATGTAAAATCCATGCTTGTAAATCCAGCGACTCTACCTTGAAGGCTCTGAAAAAGTCACTTTCAATAAATTACCAAATTTGGACTGAAGATGAACTAATGAATGGTAGCTAATGAAAGATATCCGTAACTGTGGATGAGTTCAAATTTAGCATCCTGTTATACAGGGAATCAATGGTTAGAGAGCTTGTTATCATACCTGCAAAATGCCATCAATAAAAGGCACAAGCTTCAATTTCAGCAATCTCACAGCCTTCATAAACAGATAACTTGCTCTTCGACTCACATTGATATTGGGGTGGTGTATACCTCTTTCATCAAGAAAGGCAGCCAAAACCATCTGAATATATTGGGTATTCTCCTGAACAAACTTCATATATCTTGTAATTGTATCCAGATACACAAGTGCAACTAGTCTATTTGAATGGCAAGGGAGCCTTGTAGATAAAACCTTTGGTACCAATTCACCTAAGAGGCCACTCCCACTTTTCATTGACTCACCATTCATTGACTCACCAAATGCATAAAAAAGATGAAGTGCAGCTTCCACCTCTTCCACATTGCAGTCTGACAAGGATGCAACAGAAGCAACCAATGAGTTACTAATGAAATCCTGACATGCATCAGGTGCTACCCGACCGACATTGCGCAACAGCACAAACAAATCCTTTCTGAACTCAGTCATCCTATCTTCTTCTTCCTTTCCAATCTTATCCAATGCATCAAGATTATCGCGGTACACGGGGTCATAGCGGATCTGTGTACGAATAACTTCCAATATTTGACGCACATGAAGAAGCTGTGATTCCCTCAAGGGCAAAAGAGTCTTCAACGTGGCAACATAGCCTGAGAGAAATTGCACAATACTAAATGTTGATTCCACCTCACAGTTCTGCATCACATAAAATACAGAGGGCAGAACTTCATTCAAGAGATCCATTGAAACACCCTTCGCATCTTCAGAATTCAAGTGTTTAAAGCACTCGAGAGCCTCATCCGCAAACCCAGTAAGCAATGCAGCTACTGCAGAAACCAACTCTGAATCACTATCCTTAGCTACTAGCCCAAACACTCGACGAATTTGAAGACTCTGCAATAGTGGAAGTTTTGATTGCGGCTCCATCCTTTTGGATACCACTGCAGTCAAACAACCAACAGCAGCACCGCGAAGTTGCTCTGAGAGCCGATCAACCAAAACCAAATCAAACAATAGGGGGATGAACGCATCATTTACGATTAAACCAATATCAATCCAAGCAATAAACCTCCTCAATGCTTCTAATACACTAGCGCACAGCTCTTCATCAGAGTTCCTATACATAGACACAATATCATACCAAGCTCTAACGATTTGAGGCACACATTGCTGCCTCATTGCATCCTTAATCCGGGACGCCACCAATAGTTCTTCAGGTGTCCGAGGGCAATCCAAATTGATCACTTCCTCATCCAAAGCATTCAAAACCCGACAAAACATATCAATCACCGCCACCCCTTTACTCAATTGGGACACGAAATCGACAAACACAGATGACCAAATTAAAGGGTACTCCAAATAAATCAAGGTCACCAGAACCTGAGCAAGCTTGTTCTTTATAAATGCAGGACCTTCTAAAACCCTAGTAACATTGTTATCATCAATAGCACCAAAACATGCAATTGAAAACACTGATTTCCTGATCAAGTACCTCTCATCTGGGCTCATTGATGAGTTGTACCGGGCCTTAACAACGTCGTGCAGAGTCTGTAAACACCAAAACTGGACTTCATATAAATTCGAAAGGGACATCCTTTCAATGCAAATACTACAAATTGATTGTTCATCCTTAATCTTATCACAGTATTCCTCAGCTTTCTGTTTCAGCTCAGAAGGAACGGTCCCCGATTGATCAAAACTTATCAGTATTGCTTTTTCGAGATCAGCCATGAACCTAAAACCCTTAGGCCCAAAACCCCAATTCAATGCCTCTCCAAAGTTCCAAACTTTCTTGGTTCGATTATGCTTCCCTAGCAAATTGAGGTTCTTTAATCACAAAAGACTGGGTTTCGATGTTTGGGTACTCGGAACTGGATCAAATACTCAAAAGGGTAGAGAGATGACGAAGCTAAGAGAAAGGCACAGATATTGAGAGCTTACCTTTGTTTATATTGGATCAGATCAATTGCAAGGATCTGTATGAGAGTGTGAGAGAGAGATGACGCTAGGGTTTTTCCTTCCGTGCACAAACCCTAGTAGTTGGGTTTGGATTGGGTCGAATTTATAGTTTTTTTAAGCATCTCCATTAAATTTCTCCGGATACCAAACTTGAAATCTCTAAAAATATTTCTCTCTTAACTCGTGTATCTTAATCTTTTTACTTTAATGATTTTATCTTATATTTAATAATTTTAATATAAATTATATTTTTATACAAAAATTAAATTTAATTAAGTCATAATATGCATTAAATATGATGACAGAAAATGACAATGAGAGAGAAAATATAAGAAGACATTTAATTTTAGAGATTTTGAGTGAGATTTAGAAATTTTAACTTTTATATAAATTTATAATTTTTCATTCTCTCTCATGAACTTTTTATAAAATAGAGATTAGTTTACAAGAACTGTTTGAGCAAAAAATCTTAAATTTTTATAAAAAATGGCAAGAGTTGTTAAAGATACTCTTAATCTGTCTAATGTTTACAGGGTATAAACTAATAAAAGAGAGAAGTAGTGGCGACCTAAATAAAAAGAAGGAAGAAATCTAAGAATATTTTGGGCAAAAAATATTTATGAGATGGCAACAAATCGCCAAAATATCAAATGTTGACAAGAAAAATTAACTTAGTGGACGAATTATTTTGAAGTCCGATATTTTAATTGAGGAGAAATTATTTAAAAATTTAAAAATATATTTAATTTCTAAAAAGACTTAACTTATTACATTATGATAAAAAAAATCTAATTTATGATCCATATTTTTTCTAAAAAAAACTCAACTAACTTAATTTTATCCCAAAAAAACTCAAATCTTAAAAAATTGTATTTTTATCTTTCCTATTTTACCCTTTCTCAAGTCGTCTTCTCTCTGCTACCAAGCTATAGACGAATAAGGAGGTTCGAAGAAATGACCTCCTCGAGTCCTTGTCGGAATTCGCTCTCCTTGTTTGCGCCCAAAATAAGCTTAACATTTATTTTAATACTTTTGGGCCTCGGAGATAAAATAGGCCGACCACATACGGCCTGATTGGAGCTGCAAATTGGGAAAAGGTATCTATGCGATTCCTAGATAATCTAGGGGAATCTAGAGGCAAGATATTATTCCTAATCGATAATGTTACATTGTCAAGCGAGGAGAATTAGAGTGCCTACCTCTATAAATTAAATAGAAGAAACAAAGAAGATTTGCGGGCCTCTACATTCATGCACACAATTTGCGCATTAGCAAATCCTACTCCGCTGCGAGTAAACAACCAGCGAACAACGAGCTCAGGATGTAGGTCATCCGACAGAGCGTGGGGATTCGAAGGTTCACTCAAGCTAACTAACCGCCAACAGCGAATTCACGATCTAGGCCACCCGACAAGGGTGGGGATTCGAATATTCCCTCAAGCTACGACGACGGCAATCAGAGGAGTCCAGGACACCCAACAGAGCGTGGGGATTCTAAATATCTACGAAGTCATACTATCCGATGTTCTCGACACTACGTCCTTAGGATTGCTCTGCTTTATACTTGCTTGAGGGTCTAAAGTATCGATTCTTTGTGGCTCGGCAGAGAGACTCGAAGCTTACGTCTTGTATCAGACAAGTAGGACTCAATGAGCGAGGTTGGTGCTCTCCTCACTCTAATCGCTTGACAAGAAGCAGAGACTATGTGGCGATCTACACAACAACATTCTGCCATCGGCAGTGGCACGCCTCACACACAGCACATCAACGACAGCGGATTCAAAAGTGACAGTTTGCGACAACTCCATTCGCAGCAACCTGACTGGAGAAAATCGAAGCCAAACATTTTGGCACGCCCAGTAGGGCTCAGGTTTAGTGTCTTACAATCATTGATCCGTATCAGAAAACCTCCATGAGTTGCCTTAAACATCCAACACCTACGTTCCGAGAACACAACTCAGCCGCTTGTAGGGGTTTAAGCAACAATGAAGTACTACAGAGGTTCAATGCAACGATGACTAAGGGTCGATCATCATCATTATCATCAGAACCTAGGAATATTGAAGAAATAAAGGCCATGAACTTTGAGGCCTACATAGATTTTTCGCTCGAACAAGAGCAACAACGAAACACTAACATTGAACGGATACTGAACAACATGGAGGCCAGCGACAAGACGGTGTCCAAAGTTTAGAACAAACTCAACAACCTTTACGAGACTCGAAAGATTGAGCGTGCCGATAACAACAAAAAGTTTGATGCTCTCACGACAACTCTCGCAAACCTCACCAACACTATGACAGCCAGATTCACGCTGATCAACGACAGGTTGAGGGAGCGAGGACCTCTCTATCATGATGATGAGGAAGCCAAAGACGACGATGTACCAGCTCCACTTCCTCCTATACCAAACCCTGAGCGAGATTTGGAGGAAATGATTAATCACATCATCAATCAGAGACTGCCAGGTACAGGAGGAACTCTGATAACCTGCAACGACCCCTTCCCACCACCCCGTTCGGATGGAAGTGGCCAAATGGTTATCGACCCATCTCGTTTACTCGCTTCAGCGGTGAGGGAGCAGAGCCAGCAGCCACCCACATTGCTCCATTCAAGGTCGAGTGTGGACCATGAGGTAGGCTCGAAGAGTTCAGACTAGAGTCTTCGCGTCCTCGCTATCAGGTGCAGCGCTACATTGGTATACAAACTTACCATTGGGCTCGGTCTACGATTGGGCGATGATGGAAAGATTGTTTACCGAACACTTTGGTGGGTCGGAACTAGCTGTGAAGCTGGGTAAGTCATGCCATATGGTGCAAATGCTAAGCGAATCACCAGTAGCATACTTACACAGGTCCAGGACCGAGTACACGAAGAGCAGGACCTCATGCACTATGGAGGAGTTGGTGGACATCATGGTTAGAAGACTTGAAGAAATATTATATACAAAGTATGTGGATGCAAAGTTTACATCATTGAACGCTCTCATAGATGCAGTCGCTTAAACACATGCCGCATATGAGGAAGCCGTCTATAGGCGCAACGCATCCCGGGGAACATATACTCTAAAGACTCCATATCGAGAACATCCTAAGATAATTGCAGCAATGCAAGAATAAGAGAAGTCTAATGGATATTATTCAGACGATGCGACAGTGGCTGGTCTGGAGTTAACAGCCAAGAATATGGTCAAGTCGAAGAAAATAATTCCCTCAAAGGGACAAGTACGAGTTCTGACCAGTGCGTTCACAAAGCCGTAGTTTGAATCATATACTTATGATGCAAACGCAGCTCATGAGATTATCGAAGACTTGATTGATAGAAAGCTGACCAAGTCCGACTTTGGAGCATTCCCCACTGCGGAGCAATTGAAAGGAAAGAAGTACTGTAAGTTTCACAACATGTGGAACCATACTACCAAAGATTTCATCAATATGAAGGACCAAATCCAAAAGTGGATTAACGAAGGAAGACATGAAATTGATGCATCACCGCAGATTGCTCTACTCGATCGGCAACCTTTCGCAGATACTTTGGTAGGAGCGGTAGATCTCATAAAGCCAAAGGTCATCGGTACGTTCCACAGTGACAAGATGGAGGAGATTCTGGATGAATTAATTAGAGCAGGCATCACTAACGTACCAAACCCCGCAGCTTCTTCTCCACAAAAAGGATTATATTGTAAGTTCCATCATGCTTGGACACATAATACCAACCAATGTGCAGCTTTGCGAGAACATATCCAACAATGGATAGATGAAGGGGAGAAGAAACTGCTAAAGGCTCATTCATGATTGGTACTCTGGAAGTGTCTTGGAATGGTGGAGCCAAGCGAAAGCAAATGTTGGATCTAAAAATCACCAATGAAGTAGTCCCTTACAATAGTAATAAAGAAGATCCCAAAGGGAAACAAAAAGAAGTCTGCAGAGAAGAAACTCTGGTAGTGCTCTGTACTCGATATAAGGCAGAGTGTGTCCTCAAGATAACCTATGAAGAGTTTGTGGAAGCTGTACGAGCATGATCATCAGTCAAATCTCCACCGGAGAACTATCAGCCAGCAAGCTGTAAGGAATCATGCACAATTGCCAGGGAGTCTAATCTGTTCAAATGAATACGGATGGCAGAGAAGAAAACTGAGGCAGTTGGTGATAGGCAGTGAACTGAACTGAGCAAGCCTTACATCCATTCAGCAAGCCGATCTGTGATTAAGGAAGACGTGTGGTATGTAAAGTCAGGAGGAAAGACAGTGGAGATTACCCCCACCAGGAAAATGAAACTACAACGTCAATTCGGAGCTGCGAAAAGGACTTTAGAGGCTTTAAATAGACGTTTGATCAAATCGGAGCAGGTAGTGGAGTCACCAGAATAAATTCAGAGAATAACGAATAGGCTCGCGGCCACACCCATAATTACATTTGACAAAGGGTCCAGCAGACCGAAGGTGCGAGCAACCAGATCAAGTGTGTTTTCCCGGATAGACAAGGTCGAACCTAATGCAGAGGCACAACGTACGCCAAAAAGAGCTCGAGAGATAGTTGATGACAAGTCAGTGTGGAAATCAGTCTTCAAACGCATTGAATCCGCATTGCCTGGTTCTTCAAGTCAAGGCAGAACCGGTCGCTAAGCCGAGAAAGAAAGAAGCCAGTGATGCGATGGAGACTAAAGCCTTTGGTAATTTAGGAACAAAAGAAGCTCGCTAGCACTTCTTCCCAGCTCAATGTCACGGAAGTAACAACTAGTGAGATGGAGCTCACAACGCAGGTAGGCTCCTCAAAGGTACCTAAGTCAAAGATCTCCATAGGAGAGCAACAGAGCTCTCCTATCAAGGACCAACAGCAAGAGCTACTATTAGTTAAGATTGAAGCAGATAACGTTGACGATCAACTGTTAGTCGACTACGGGGAAGACATTGAGGACTTAGAGGAGGTCTACACCGAAGACATGCACGTAGGCATGGTATATCTATTACCAGCCAAATTTTCCAAACCAGTCAAGGCAATGCATGTGACCGTCATGAGCAAAGTTGTTTAAGGAATAACTCTGGCAGAAATTGAAGAGCCTGAGGAGCGATGACCAACTATGGATCCCGTTATGCAAAAATCTTATATGATGTTCTTGAAACCAACAATTACAATGGCTTCGCACATGAGACCACTATATATCACTGCAGGCATGAAGGGCATCCAGCTTAGCAAGGTCATGGTGGACACCGGAGCAGCGGTGAACGTCTTGACTACTCGAGCAATGACATTGTTGAGTATTCCAAGATCAGCTATTCAAGCGACATCCATGACGATCAAGAACTTTTCGAGGATAGTCTCGTAGACACTAGGGTTTCTATTCATAGAAGTCAAGGTTGGACCTGTCATAGGGGTGCATACTTTCTTTGTCATTGAATGCAATTCACCTTTCAGTACAATACTGGGCAAAGATTGGATCTACAGGAGTTATTACTTACCTTCATCACTTTATCAACAGCTCCTTATATGGGATATGGCAACATCAGAGTTGCACATAGTCAACGCTGATCCACGACCATACTTAGTCTTTGCAAATGCACTGGATGCCGATTACTACAATGGAAATCTTCGGCCATAAGAAGTGTGCGACGTCGATAAAAAGGGCCGACATGTTGGGGTAACGGCCTCAGAACTAGCTCGGTGGGCAATAGTGCAAGCAAGAGAAGATAAAGCACGACCTTATTTCCTCGAGCTAGCCTCCACAAGACATCAATGGTACGTCCGTCCAAGGATGAAGAGGTATAGGCTTGTGCTTCTCTGTATGCAAGATTACAAACCTATATGATAGAATCGTAAGCCTACGATTGTCTGCCAACCATAGCCATGGCAGAGTGTGTTAATAAAGATGTCCAACAAGAAGAAATTGAGGAGGATATCATCCAGCTTACACCTGCTGCCTTGGATGACACACCACCTAAAGTAAGAGATCCAACCAAAAAGATTAACCTCGGAACTCTAGATGAGCCAATGGAAGTGGCTACCAGTACTTTCTTAGGGCCTAAAGAAAGAAAGAGGCTCGTTGACTTGTTATTTGAATGCAAAGATTGCTTTGCGGAGAAGTTTGAAGATATGCCAGGACTTTCACCAGAGCTGGTTGTCCACAAACTTCCAATCGCAGAAGGGAGAAAGCCAGTCCAGCAGCAGATGCGGAGGATGAATCTGGATACATCCATGTTGGTCAAGGAAGAAATCGAGAAAATGTTGAAGTTCGGAGTCATCCAAGTGGCTAAATACATAGAGTGGATATCGAATATAGTCCCAGTATGAAAGAAGAACGGGAAGATTAGAGTATGCGTGGACTACAAAGATCTAAACAAGGCTACTCAGAGTAGAAGGAGTTAGAATTGTCACACATCTCATTGGCTCCTTGGAAACTCTACTTCGATGGATCCAGCATGAGTGCTTTCGCAGGGGCAGGGATAATGCTAGTCAATCCTTAAGGTGAAACATTTGCATATTCCCTCCGGCTCGAGTACAATTGTTCCAAAAATGTAGCGGAATACGAAGCCCTAGTTATCGGATTGGAGCTGGGACCTAGGTTCTATAGATATACAAGTTTGGAGAGACTCACTACTTGTGATCAGACAACTCTAAGCCACATTCAAAATAGAACTCATCCTAGAGCCATACGTGAAAAGGACTAGCGAGTTGTTGGAATTATTCACAGAGGTGACCTTAACTCATATCCCAAAAGGAGAGAACTTTGCTGCGAAGGAGTTGGCTCAACTTGTTGCAGGGATAGAGCTTGTCGACGATGTATATGAGCGGCTAATGAAGGTAGAAGTTCGTACTCTCCCATCCTTCATGACTAGAAACGTAGAAAAAGATGAATTGTATGTCGCAGCTCTGGGAACCATCGATGATGATTGGAGGCAACCGATTTTCACATATTTAAAAGATCCTAGCTCTACGGTAGACAAGAGGATCATGTATTTTGCTCCGAGTTACATTCTCCGGGGCAATGATTTGTTCCGACGTGGAGAAGAAGAAGTGGACTTGGTTTGTGTGTTCGGAACCGAAGGCAAACGATTGTTACGAGAAGTACATCTTTGAGTCTACAGAGCTCACCAATCTGGCCCAAAGATGAGATGGCTCTTACGGAGACACAAATACTTCTTGCCTTCAATATTAAAAGATTGTATAACTTTTGCAAATGGGTGCGAGGATTGTCAAGCTCATGGACTTGTTAGCCACATTCCAAACATTCTCATGCAACCAATCATCAAACCATGGCCAAAGCGAGGATGGGCATTGGATCTAATTGGTTTAATTCATCCTTATTCTTCCATGCAGCACAAGGTCATCATTGTTGCTATAGATTTTTTCACCAAGTGGGTAAAAGTAAGCCCTTAAAAAGTGGCATCTACCGCTCCAATTAGGCAGTTCCTATACAAGGATATCATCTGCCGATTTGGGATTCCAGAGTGCTTTGTTTCGGATAGAGAAACAACGTTCATGTCAGGAGAAGTAGAAACATTGATGACCGACTTTGGGATCAAATTTTTGCATTCTTCACCGTATTATGCACAATCCAACAGTTTGTCGTAATCGGATTACGTGTTTCCGAGAACGGTGGTTTCTCGTGATTTGGTTTGAATTGTCGAATTATGATATTAAGAAATGGTTATTGTGAATATTCAGGGGTTCGTGATCGTTCTTTTGGAGAGGGACTTTCCGCCGGATCACGGGTTAACGCGTATCGCGTTACGCCAGTCTGTGAGTGGACAGTTTATTTTCACGGAATTCTTGCGAGTCTTTTACATACGTTTTACGAACTTGATCATGCAGTATGATTATGGTTTTATGAGCATGAGTTTTCGTACGAGATTATGTTTATATTGAGCATGTGTTATACGTTTATACTTATATGTTGTTATTTGTCCACGAGTGTCCCCGTGTGATTTATGCACATGCTCTGTACGCGTGAGGAGTTAGAGTCTCCCTCGTGTATGTATACGTGAGGAGTTAGAGTCTCCCTCATGTACTCGGACGCGTGAGGAGTTAGAGTCTCCCTCGTGTACCATTTGATTATTTATGCTTTCGACTCGCATATGTTTTTATTATATATATTACTTGGTGAAAGACATTTATTTTCGTCCACTCACTCTAACGTGCTTTATGTCTTTCCCCTGGGCTTTTCGGTTTCTTTGCCCAGTTTGCAGTTCAGGCTCTGGTGTCGCACGTCGTGGTCGGAGGCATAGTGCTCGAGCTACCTTGTTTCTTCCAGTAGGTTTATTATTCTACCTACTGTGGTATATGTATATGATTATGTATTAGAAGTCGCTCTGAGCTTTCTGTTGTTTATGTTACGCGATTTTACTCCGGATTTCAGTAAAGTACAGCTATATTTACTATTTTACTTTACTGTTGATATATTGAGAAATTCGGATGGGATTGGTGCCCACGGTTTGCTTTTTGTGGCATAGGATGAAGTGTATTTTCCGCATGCAGGTAATGGTAATTCCACGTTAGTAACGAAACTCTGCCAAAATTTCTACAGTTTTTGTTGGTTCGTGTTTTCGAAGGGGTTCGATTCCGGTTTAGGGAGCTAAATCGGGGTTGGGTCCTTTCAACATATCTCTTAAAAGTCGAAGACTTACCGTTTTGAGATATAGAATTAGGAGCCATTAAAGACGGACAGTTATTCTAAGGACCGGTGTGATTTTTAGAGGTGCAAAATTATTTGATGGCAGAGATGCACAGTAGGTGATTAAGGCAATGGGCCATGGGCCATAAAACATAAATTAAACTAAGCAAGAGTTTATAAAAAATAAAATATAAAGCCCAAATGTGGGGCTTAGTCAACAAAAATCTAAAACTTCACAACAGAGCTGCCGAGAGCTCACAGACTAGTCTTTACTTGAAGGTACCGGGACTGTGTAGCTGCCCAAGCTCTTTCAGCATCTGTAGCTGCAGCACGAGTCTGTTGAACACTTTCGAAGAGAGTCTTCCCGGCATTAAGAAGAGCAATAATATACTGCTTCTTTTCGAAAAATTCCTCCTCCTTTTGACACAGCTTGGCTTGAAGCTTTGCAATCTCCGCACGTATAACCAGAATGTCTACCCACTCACCTTCATAGCTCTTCCCCATTGTTGAAATTTTCTCCAAGACATGTTTCCAGCTATGGTTATGGTCTACGCGATGGGAGATGGCTTTTTTTCACTCGTGGGTGGCAGAGACTACGGTGTCATAAAGGTTGGGAAGTTCTCGCGGCAGTTCCTCCATTTGGTCCATAATAGCATGATTTACTCCCTCCACAGCGTGGCGAGCCATTTAAATATGGATAGCTGGCTCTTGGCGAACAAATTCGTTCTCAAAATTTAGAGTCTATAGGTCACGAAGGTAGGCGATGGCGAGTTGGACTTCGGGAGGATCTTTTTCAGAAAGAGCCAAGTCCTTGTAGATTTGCACCACCTCTCGTAGGGTCTTAGCCATTCCCTCACTACCTCTAGTAGGAGCCGGAAGGGCTGGAGTTGCAGACTGGGGAGCAGCAGTCTCATTGCAGTTACGGATGATGTTAGAGAATTCCCCAAGCCTCTGTTGACCCTCAGTAAGAGATAGTTCTTGAGTACCTGGATCTTTCTGCAGAAAAACCTATACCTGGGGAGTTATGAGAAGCTAAAAAAGACTTACACGAAGAAATCTTACATGAGTAAATTTAGAATATACCTGGGGTAAATGAGGGGGAATTTGATCATCATACAAGGCAGTGTTGATATAAGGAGGGGATGACACTTCAGTAGTAAACTACGAAGAGCAAGTAAAAGTTAAAGTCAGCTTAAAAAAGAAGTTCAACCAGATTTAGCAGGTTCAAGAAAAACACAATATTGTAGCTTCTCTGTGGCCAATTTCGGCGGCCAAAATGATGGAGAGAGCGTCCAAAACATGGGGTTGTTCTCTACTCGCAGTCATATGAGTCATACCGCAGCTTCAGGAGCAGGTTCCTGTGCTACTTGAACAGTTTCCTGGGATCGCATAACCAAAAACAGTGGTTAGGAATGCACATTATTCCAGAAAAAGACTAGGCCAGAGTGGATACCTTGGCATCAGTAGTAGTTTATACAGTAGCAACATCAGGAACCGTGGTATCTCCCGTGGCCTCAGCAGCCTTTTCTAGAGGCTCGTCATTAACTACTGTGGTAGCTATCTTCTCTACGGTGGTGGTCACAGCAGTAGAGACTAGTTTATCAAAAGGTTGATCATAGACTTGCTCAAGCAGTTCCCGGCACCAAGCTTCTTCATCTGCAGCACTAGAAGAACTACACCCAGAGGGTTAGGAAAAGGGGGTTCCCCAGACGCACTCGCAGCACTGGAAGACGACTCAAGAATGGCGAATAGCTGCATACACTTCCCTTTGTTCCACGCAGCTCGGAAAAGTAAGCCTTCCTCTGAAGGCTCACTGTCGGGAATTAGCTCAATAGAGGGAGAATTATCATGTAGCTCATCTTCCAATAGCCGCCCGCGTTCCTTGACGGCACGATAACATAAGTTTTTGTTTTTTTGTTTTTATAAAAAAATTGAGAATCTTTGAACAAATTAAAGCCATACCAAAAGAATCTCCTCATTGGAATCTCCGTCCCCATGGTCCTATGCTTCAACGACATCCTTCTTCTTCTTGGCAGCAGCAGTCTTCGTAGCGAGAGAGGCAGCAGTGAAACTCTCGCCCATCAGTTTATTACGCTTTGAAACAGAAGTATGAGAAGTAATGATATCTCGCTGCTTCCTTTTCTGGCCTGCCTCCTTTTGGACATTGGGCCCCACAGCCTTCCTATCCACAGTTCTCTTGAAATAATCAAGAAAAGAGGCTGGAAAGATGGTACGAAAGACTTCAGATTTGAACTGCACCCAGATATCACCATAATGGCACCTGTTCCACTCATGGTAATCTTCAACAGCGGAGTCAGTTACACAAAGGGAGTGCCAACGAAACTCTGAGAGGTCCAGCATGGGGAAAGTTGGAGTAGTAAGGTCTTGAAGAATCGTTGTAGAATATTTCTCTACACAAGTCCTCCACAAAGTATAGCCGTTGCAGGATTCTATAAAAGGGCAAGGAAGACCTTGTTTACATCCGAGTTGACGAGCAAAGTGACTGGGTGCGTATAGTTCAATCCACAAAACGGCATCGGGGATAATGATGTCTACACAAGTGATACACTAAGCAAAGAGCTTCCTCGCAGCGGGAGCCTGGCGAAGAGTTACTGTGAATCTAGCAGATAGCTCGGCAAGAAATCTTCTCGTTACTAGGAATTCAACCATGTCCTTGGGGAACAGCTTTTGACCCCAGAGATAATTAAAGCACTCCGAGTAGCTCAAAGGTTCTGTTTCCCCGGCAAGAGCCAAGGATTTCCCCAGCACCTCCTCAGAGGTGAATTCCTTGTGGTGAGGACTGTGAAATTCAGGGAAGTAGACCTGCAGCCACATAGATAAAATCCAAACAGGACCTACGAACTTCAACTTGAATGGGTTCAATGAAATCCACCCAAGCCCACGGTATAAAGCACCCAAGGCAGGCTGCGCAAGGCCAAGGCAGTGGCCATTGTACAACGCTTCAGCTGCCTTAATAAAGGTATAAGTAATCATGTTCATAGCAACGTAAAATACATAGCGACAGAGCCAAAATTCTAGAAAGGCAATGGCACCATAGGCATTCTTTACTCGCTGATCATCAGAGGCAGGGGTAGCTTGAAACTCCTCCGTATTGTAGTGCTTGCGCCAATTGGAGTAGGCAGTGCTGATAGTCAAGCGAGCAGGATCCGTAGAAAAGGGGAAGGCCTTATTATCTAAAGCATTGGGAAGAAAAGGCTCATCCGCAGTGGGCAAACTGGTAATAGTGACAACATCAAGTAAAGTAATTCCTAAATGACCGAATGGAAGGACAAAACTAATGCTACTAGTTTCCCAATAGCATAAGGCAACGACGGCGGCAGTACGATTCCCACCTTGGAAAGATGGAAACATAAATCTAGAGTGTGCGAAATACCAACTTGTTGCCAGAGCTCTTCGTCAAGGGACTTCCACTCTTGGTACCATTGATGTTCCTTGGCTCTGGTACTGGGTCATTTCCCCAATTTTATGACAAGTTCCTTCTGATCTCACTGAAGAGGAGCAACGGCTTCACCTCGCGCGACTAATAGAGGACGGCGCACGGCCGAATCAAGGACGGAAGAGGCCTTCGTAGTATTGGTAGTCGGACCCAGTATAACCTCATCACCCTCTGTTAGATCGACCCACGAATAAGGAGTGTCTTGATCTTGATGGAGGCGCTGGTCCATATAATTGCGGAAGGCTTCTACATCCTTCTCGGAAACTTCTGGGCAGAACTTTTGATAAGGAGCCATTTACAAGAAAAATGATGAGAATCGGAGTTTAGAGAGTGATTGAAAATTCAAAATCTTGGATTGAAGAAACTTCAGAGAGAGTGAAAAGGGGGAAAGCAACTGAAGAAGCTTAAACGGGTTGAAAATAGACGGCGCGATTTTTTAAGAAAAACACTTGAGTAGCTTAGTGCGAGGCTATTTCAAACCTCTAACTAAAAAGTGACACGTCACATCAAGACCCCTTCGATTGCTCACGGGTTAATCTCGAGGTCTGGGGGCAATGTTTAGGCCCAAAATAAACTTAACATTTATTTTAATACTTTTGGGTCTCGGAGATGAAATGGGCCGACCACATGCGGCCTTATTGGAGCTGCGAATCGGGAAATGGTATCTATGCGATTCCTAGATAATCTAGGGGAATCTAGAGGCAAGATATTATTCCTAATCGATAATGTTACCTTGTCAAGCGAGGAGAATCAGAGTGCCTACCTCTATAAATAGAAGAAGCAAAGCAGATTTGCGGACCTCTACATTCATACACACAATTTGCGCACCAGCAAATCTTACTCCGCTGCAAGTAAATAACCAGCGAACAACGAGCTCAGGATCTAGGCCACTCGACAGAGCAAGGGGATTCGAAGATTCACTCGAGCTACGACGATGGCTATCGGAGGAGTCAATGTCACCCGACAGAGCGTGAGGATTCTAAAGATCTACGAAGTCACACTATCTGGTGTTCTTGACACTACGTCCTTCGGATTGCTCTGCTGTATACTTGCTCGAGGGTGTAAAGTATCGATTCTTTGTGACTCGACAGAGAGACACGAAGTTTACGTCTTGTATCAAGACAAGTAGGACTCAACGAGCGAGATTGGTGCTCTCCTCGCTCCAATCGCTTGAAAAGAAGCAGAGACTACGCGGCACACTACACAATAATATTCTGCTCTCGGCAGTGGCACGCATCGCACACAACACATCAACGTTAGTGGATTCAAAAGAGACAGTTTGCGACAACTCCATTCGCAACAACCTGACTGGAGAAAATCGAAGCCAAACACTCCTCAATTCACCCGGTACCGCCGTTCAATCTCCCACCAAACACTAACTCCAATCTGGAGCGGCAGAGGTAGAGACTCCCAGTGTTCAAGTACCGCACAACCACCATTCTGTGCTCCATCGAGACTCTCGCCACCACAATCGTCGTCAGCGAAATCGGCAGCGGCAAAACCATTTTAAATCCCTCAGGTTTCCTTCTAATTCACTCTCATCGTGCTTTAAAATCTAAATTGAAGTTTTCCGTTTGATTGATTCTGAAGTTCAAACTCTGCAGTATTTGAGAGAACCAGGCTGGGCTGACGGTGGCCGTCTGATTGCTAGTACTCAGCCCGGGAGATTGGTTGTTCAGATAACTAACGCTTGTTCTTTTTCGATCAGTCTTTAAAAGCTCTCCACTTTTGTTTTCCCTAGTTTGTTTCTCAACTTAAACTCTCCTTTCGATTTTGTATCTGTATATAGATACAATGTATTTGTTGCACAACTTTAGTTTTGCAGCGTACTTGAAAGAATTACTGTAATGGATGTCAACTCTAGAATTAGAGAAATCCCCTTTGGCTGGATGAAATGTGCTACAGCTATATGATGATTGCTAACAGACTTGATTATTCGGGGAGTTATTAGGAAACTTGGTGATTAACGGAGTCTATCCAAGATGTCTATCCATTTCCATAACGGAGTTCAGCAAAGATGAGGACAATGAGAAACTGTAGGCTAGCATTCAGAGACCTGCGTTTTCGGTTGAAGGAGAACCCAATTTTGGTTCCGGGTCTCCAGGAGATGGATTTGAGTATCTAGGTGTGTCAGGTTTAATCTATCTACTGTATTATCTATTGCCTTCGCTTCACTTCATGTTTATTGCACTTCCCAAGGCTATACAGCGTTAAGGAGAGAAGAGTGAACGAAATTCTTTGAACAAACAAATAAATAAACAATTTTGTGTGTTTGTACAACGAGAATTTAAGTTGTTTTTTTTTCTGTCTTTTGCTTACTTCTTCATTGTTCCACCTCTTAGAGATCTTGCATGACATTTGTAGGACGTAAAATGATTGTCAACTCACCTTCCTTGAGCTTCTAGGGATAGTCGTACATAAATTTATATGTTTCATCCCAAGTTAACTTCTTTGCGACTGATTACGTAAATGAATTTAGTCGATTATCTATTTATTTTACTTGTGTTCTAACATAATTTGTAGTAATCTAACAGTAATGTTGGTTTCGTGTAGATCACTGCTTAAGCAATTTAGTTCTTTTGTTTCTAGCTGTGGTTTTTTGAGGTTGAGCTAACAGTTCCTTGTTTATTTCGTCGGTGTGCAATTCGTCCAGCTGGAGATCAGCCTTGCAATCACACTTTGTCTTTCTCAACGGCATCACATCACTGCTTCCCCCTCTTGGCGAGGTGCGCTGGGATCTGAACAAAGTTTGGGCCGGAGGTGGATTCGTGTAGGATTGACATCTATTTGTCTTCTGTGATGACATGGTCTGCTTCTTTTTCCTTCTCGCGGCACTTGAGAGAGCAACAACTAGTTACAACAGGGAAGAGGTTTCTCACTGGGTTGGCATACTTGGAAGAATGAATAGAATATTAATGAGTTACTTGAATTTGTTGTTATTTTAGGAACTGGGGAGATGTATAATATTGATACTATATGATATCATCTATGTGATTAATAATGTAATGACTGGTGCGGGTTTTGTTTGTTTCTTATAACTCGATGATGCATATTAGCTATCTCCTTCACATTGTTGATTGTTGCATACTGATATTGTTAACAGAGATTGAAATATCATGATTCGTCTTCTTAGTGGAAAAAGTTCTCTTTTGTGACAGATGACTACTAGATATGTGGAGAGAACTTCATATATATTTACAAAGTAAAATTTTGTTTCTTTTTTAACCTTTTAGAATTCATCTTTGTTTCAATTTTCAATTTCCGTTTTCAGAGTAATAGAATAAAGTAGCAAAAGTTTGAATATCTGTTCAGTTATCTGTCTCAATATGTGTTCAACAATCTGTTTAAATATCTATTTGTCATCAAATTTAAAGATAGTGTAAACAAGACCCTTTATGTGTTCTAAAATATCTATTTTGCTTCAAAAAAATAATCAAATTGGAAGAATTACTGCAAAATAAGGGTCTGACAATAACTTAGTTGCTGGAATTACCAAAAGTCTAAATATATGTTCAACTATCTGTTCAACAATTTGTCCAAATAACTATCTGTCATCAGGTTTGAAAATCTCTACTTTGCTTCAAAAAAGAATCAGATTGGAAAAATGACTGCAAAAAATAAGGGCATGTCAATAATCTAGTTCATAGAAGTACTAAAAATTTGAATATCTGTCCAACTATCTGTTCAAATATCTATCTAAATATTTATTCAACAAATATTTTGTCATCAAGTTTAAGAATAGTGTAACCAAGACCTTTTAAATGTTTTAAAAATTTCTATTTTGCGTCAAATAAGAATTTGATTGGAAGAATGATTGAAAAAATAAGGGGTTGATCATATCCTAATTGTTGAAAGTACCACAAGTCTGAATATCTGTCTAAATATTTGACTAAATATCTGTTCAACGATCTGTCCAAATGTCTATCTATCATCAAGTTTAAGGATGATGTAAACAAAAGCCTTTATAGGTTTTGAATATCTCTACTTTGCTTCAAACAAAAAAAACCATATACTCCTAAACATGAGACGTTAAACGTGAGACATTGGTTCTCGGCTTGCACCTTTGCCAATGAGGCCTGATCATTTGTAACATTCGAGCCGTTTAGCCTAAACTTAATGATACGCCTTGTGATTCAGGAAAAAAAACCTAGTCTCCAACACTTTCTACCAATCGCCCACACGTTGGTTGTCTCCAAGGAAGATCCCATACCATCGACATTGCCTCCATCAAAACCACCATAGTGATGACCACCACTCCGCCACTATAGTCTCTGCAAGAGACCACCACTATTTGCACTCCTAGCATAAACAACAAGAGTGAAGACTACATCATCTCCAAACACCCAACCCCAATCTTCCAAGGAGAGAGAAGAGTCTAGTGAAGATGATGAAGAGAGAACGCATATAACTCCTTATGGACAAATCATAAGAGATCCAAGAAATTAAAATCTCTATCGCCACGACACATTTGAACTAGGACCTTAGAACAAATCAGCGTTATCGCCGACGACGATGTACTTCTCAACAGGCGGAGACAAAACCTCCTTGGAGTTCATCATGGGCTGGGTTGGACCGATATAGGCCCTAAAATTAAGGTTTAGAGCTGGATTGGGTTGAGTTTGGTCAAAAATAAAACAGAACGAGGTCGGACCGAGCCGTGGCCATAATTTGGAAGCCTTAGCCCGCCCATTAAGGCTAGGCCGAGCAGTGGCCATAATTTTGGTTTGTGGTTTGAGGAGAGAATGAGCTTAGAGGATAATTTTATGGGAGAGAAATTGGGATTTCATTTAGGGTTAGGGTTTTTAGAGTAATGTGTTGAGAGAAAGTGACAAGGTTTGGGGCAATATATAGAAGGACTGAGAAGACGGTCAGTCCTACATAATAAGACACATGCGGAGACACACGAGAGTTCTAATCATCGTAAAATCACAACAAAAAATGATATGTCGTTTATAAACCATTAAGGTTTAGAGCTGGATTGGGTTGAGTTTGGTCAAAAATAAAACAGAACGAGGTCGGACCGAGCCGTGGCCATAATTTGGAAGCCTTAGCCCGCCCATTAAGGCTAGGCCGAGCAGTGGCCATAATTTTGGTTTGTGGTTTGAGGAGAGAATGAGCTTAGAGGATAATTTTATGGGAGAGAAATTGGGATTTCATTTAGGGTTAGGGTTTTTAGAGTAATGTGTTGAGAGAAAGTGACAAGGTTTGGGGCAATATATAGAAGGACTGAGAAGACGGTCAGTCCTACATAATAAGACACATGCGGAGACACACGAGAGTTCTAATCATCGTAAAATCACAACAAAAAATGATATGTCGTTTATAAACCACCATGGGTATCTGTTTAGGTAGCTGTCTAAGTAACTGTCTATGTATCTGTCTTTAAGATTGGTTTATAAACTACTGCGTTTCATTACCAAGTATACACAAGGATTTGAGTTGGTTCTGTATTGTAAATTGGATCAAAGAGTGCACAAACAAACACTTCAGTTCATAGGATTAATAAATTAATTCTCTCATTCAGTAAAACTCAAGAACAACATAGATAATATTATGCATATAGATACATAATCAAATACTCAAAAAGAGATAGTCATATAATTACATAATGATCACTACAAGAAAAAATATACACTTGTTCATGATATCATTCATTCATGTGGTTGTTGTTATGCTTATCTATCTACTTTCCATCTTTTCTTATCACTGTGCATAACTATTTATCACTGATAGTAATGTGATCACATTTAGTGCTTAACAGGTACTGTAGCAGATACTTAAGTCGATAGTCATATGATTAAATTCATAACAATCTTAAATGTACTACTTACAAGATAGACCTCCCTACAACTCACAACAATGTCCACAGAAAATGATCATTACAACAAAAATATACACACTGATTACTGTCCTACTCTTATACATCAGCTGATTCATTCCTTAACCTTCCATCTTTCTTCTTCGATACCCATGATAGCTCATGATTAATAAATGATTCTAACAATCTGGCCTTGGACTGAGAAACTTTCTCAGTATTCAGGTTTTGCTTTATTTCCTTGCCCAGAGCTATATTGTACATGAGGTAACAAACAATAGTTTCGCAATCATGGCCAGCAGGTTGTTGAGGACTGTTGTTGATGGAGTGCACATGAATTTTGCCAAAATCAAGCTTCTGGTCTTTGACCCACTGAATACTTTTTCTTTCGTTATCTAATAAAGTGATTTCTCTCATCATCAATTCCTTGTCCGTGCTGTTGTCATCTGCCAACATTCTAACATTCCATGATAACATTACATCACTTACGTCCCTCACTGAATCCATCCACATAGATACCAATCGAACCTGCATCAACACCGAAAAATAATTTGTCAACCCATCTGTAAACTGTAAATACTAAACATCCAGAAAAGAAAAAGAAAAAGAAAATAAAGGAAGAAAGAGAGAATAAACATTACCTTTTTTAGGGCCTCTCGAAAGTGTTGGTTGTCAATCGGCTTAAATTTTCTTTTGAGTGAGTCATAATGAGACCAAAAGGTACACTTTTATCAAAGACCAGAAGGTGGAAATGTTCATGGGAAAAGATCGGGAGCATCAGCTTGCCACTGATGCCCAAAACCTTAAACAACCTCTCAAACAGGCGTTCATGCATCATCTTTATTTTCAGATCCGACCTAGAAACCTGTCAAACAGCAGCACACAAAAAATTACACATAGGCTAAAAAAGCACTGTGGAGACATAAAAATTAAAAAAACACAAAGTCTAAAAAATAACATAAGGATTACATGAGCCAACGTGTGGAAAGCATAGGGACTTTGATCTCCCATATCATTCGTTAATTCACCGAGAATACTAGAATAGCAATCTAAAACAGAGTTCGAGATCTTTTTGCCATCAATAATACACTCCAGATCATCACAATCGAAGAACTGGAAAGAATGAATACCTTGCCAAAACACATCTCTGCCCAAAACAACAGCAAAGCACAATTTAAACTGAAACATTACTATATAAAAAAATATATACCCAAACAGATACACACACAGATACTCAGACAGATAGACTAACATATACTCACTTGCTTTTCTCAGTTTTTGTCAAGTACATCACCAAATCACTCTTGTAGCTCTCTCCCATGTACTAGAAAACATCATCTTGAAGAAACAGTACGACCAGCTTCTCCTTATCCATCAAACTTGCCCGGATTCTTTCTGGCTCGCCCCTCTTCTTATTCAGCAATTTCACTATAGATGGTGAAGATACTTCCTCAATTGTAAACTCTCCACTCGGCACTACCTCCGTCACATCAACGTTTTTGCTCCCTTTTCTAGTTTGGGGTTTCCAATGACTACATTATCGCTCGGACGCCAGTAGATCTCGTCCCTCTTCAAGAGCTTCCTGGACTTATCATTTGAACTCTTAATATACGAGCAGAGATAAATTTTCTCTCTGTTGAGTCTAACACTAGTTCCAGGAAGTGGCTTGCGAATCAAATCTGTGCGGACTGACGGAAGAGATGAACCACCAACAGAAGGAGGAGGAGTCACCAGGCTTTCCACTACATCAGGAAACACAACTGTAGTAACATGCAATGCCACTGGACTAGGAGAAGGGGTAATCCCTATACTGAAAGATGGTGAAAACTCTACCCATTAGGAACTCTTCTTCCTTTATGACAAATTCCTTAACAGAGATACAAGATGAAAAAAAAGATTCAACACAAAAGTTACAAAAGTTACAAAAAGATAGATTGCACTACATGTCCAGAGCAAAAACACAAAAAAATTCTAAACAGATACCCAGTACAATACCAAGACAGATATCCAGACAAATACATATACACAGACAAATACACAGACACAGATATAGAGACCCAGATACACAGACAGATACCCACAAAAAAAGAAGTAAGGCTTGTGTTTTGTAACTTAAAATTAGGCGAATTATAGAAAATGAAATGGCTAAGATCTATTGTTTTCAAATGTCAGAATCGGTACCAGATAATGATTTTTTATATGCAGCAACATTCTTCTCCAACTTCTCATTCTGTCAAAAAACTGCTGATTGAAGAAATCAAGTGTCTGATTTGCATCTTCAACTTGTTTAATTTTCTTCTCAAGATCCTCCTTTTGACTTTGCAAAGCATCCAGTCTCCTTCAGAGCCCCTCATTTGCTGCTTGAGACAATTAAAGTGCTTCAACACCATCTTCAAATTGCTTCTGCAATTTGCTATTTTCTTCAGCAGAAATTTGTATCTTCCCCTGAGCAGCAAGTTGAAGTTGTGCTTCATTGAATTGCTTCTTCACCAAAAAAAATCTCTCCATCAGCAGCTTAAGCTTTAGCAGCATCATCTTCAACTCGCTTCTTCAATTTAGTATTTTCTTCAGAAGCACTTTGTATTTTCCTTCGTTTCTCTTAATCTCGTTTCAAGCACGGATTTCTCCTGGAGGGATGCTACAAGTTTGTTCTCAACATCCAGTAGTTTCTTCTCAGCAACTTTAACTTTAGCAGCACCATCTTCAACTTACTTCTGCAATTTGCAATTTTCTTCAGCAGAAATTTCTGTATTCCCTTGAGCAGCAAGTTGAAGTTGTGCTTCCTTGAGTTGACATTGTGCTTCATTCAGTTCCTTCTTCAACGTCATATTTTCTAAAGAAGCAATTTTAGTAGCATTCTCCATCTTGTTTAATCTCGTCTCAAACACAGTTTTCTCTACCTTCACTACTTCAATCACATTCGTAGTATTTTCTAATTGATTCTTAAGAGAATTAATCTCCTTCTCCAGAGACAATTTCTCCCTCACCAGATAATCATCAGTAGTTGCTAGTCGATTCTTAAGAGACTTAATTTGCCAGTCCATAATACCCGAATTAAACTCAAGGTATTCCTTATCATTATTCAAAACTTTAGTAGCAACCCAAAGAGCTGCATTGGATTTTTGCATTTTTTGGATCTCCATATCCCTCTGCATGCTACTATCTAGCAACTGCTCACTTAAATCTTCAATTTCCTTCAACTACAAATCCTTCTCTGTAATAGCTTCTTGCAACTTCTCAGCATACTCTTGACTATCTTTCAACTCAACATCCTTGGCAAGCAACTCGGCTTCAAAATTGGCATAGTCATCACGACCCATATCATTGATACTTTCCAGGACATGAATTATAACACCATTAGCTTTAGTTTTCTTGGTCCTTGAATCCAAAAAATAATTGGCCTGTGAAAAAAGAGATCCAGACATATAGTTAGACAGATAGACAGACAGATACCGAGATAGCTATTTATCTAGAAGATAGTTATTAACAACAACAACAACAACAACAACAAAAGTTAGATACTCGCCCTCAAAATTTCTAAGCTTATGATGTTTCTGAAATGAACAAAAATATCACAGAGACTGTACTTCACCATGCCAATGTTTGAATACTCCTTGCCAGCTTTTGGTTTGACAATGTTAAGGATTGAAACAAGATAAAACTAATACAAAAAACAATAATGAACACAATAAAGAACATATACAAAAGACAAATACTAAGACAGAAATACAGACAGATACTCAAGAAAAATTTACTGGAACAATGCAACTACCAATATTTATCGCATTGCTTCTATATGAATTATTCTCATCCTCATCCTCCTCCTCCTCATTATCATCATTCTCAGCTTTCTCCACCTTCATCTTCTCTGCCTTCCGCTTCTTTGCTACCTCCTTCTTCTTGGCTACTACTGGAACAAAGTTCTTTATGCAAATGTCTAATGCATTGAACAGGTTATTATACACAACAGTTGTCTAAGATATATCATTCATTCCTTTAATACTGTGCACGCAGTTTGCAAAGCCAAGTGCCATACCTCCATTGGAATTAGACAGCAGAATAGAGGCCAGCAGAAACAAAACTATTAGACGAACACAGTCGTCAACCCTATCTTTGGCACCAAGTAAATTCTCCAACCTACTATTGATATCTTTCTTGCAAATTGACTTGATGCCCCCAAACATGCTATACAACCAATATGTAATCTTCACATTCTTATCATTCAATGCAATTGGTCTTCCCTCCGTGCTCAAACCCAACAAAGATCCGACATAATCAGGAGTGATACGGCGAACACGCGTCGCATGGAACTGAAATGCCCTATTCTCCTTCCTGTACGCGTCAGCCATATCAACAATTGCATCATTCGACTTCAAGCAGTCCATTTCAGCCTCTTTCTCACATCATTGCTGATATTACTCCGGTTAGCAACAATGAACTTCTGGAAATTGTGCAAATAGCATCAAAACTGACACTTTTAAGTCTGTTACTGAAAGGACCTAACCCCGATTCAGTTGCCTAAACCGAAATCGAACCCCTTCTGAAAACACGAACCAACAAAAATCATTTAAAATTTCGGCAGAGTAACGTTACTAACGCGGAATTGCATGAACCTGCACCCTGAAAATAACAATTCATCCTATGCCACAAAAGCCAAACCGTGGGCACCAATCTCATCTGGATTTCTCAATATCATATCATACTCAATAAATAGAAAACATATCTGTAAAGAATAATATATCCGAGAAAATCCGCATAAAACACGTATCAGAATGTATCAGAGCGACCTCTAGTGTGAATATATACAATATACACAATATATACATCAGTAGGCGAAACAAGAACCTACTGAAAAACACAAGTAGCTCAGATCACTAGCTTCCAACCGCGACGTGAAACACCAGAATCCGAACTGCAAACTGGGCACGGAAACTGAAAAGCCCAGGAGAAAGGCAAGTAAAACGTTAGAGTGAGTGGACGAAAATAAACACATGCCTTTCACCAGTTATATACATAATCAATGTAAAAACAGTGTGAGTTCGGAATACACATATATACGGAGGTTGTCGGGCGAATCTCTCAAGCCCGACGTTAGGTGAATCGCTCAAACCCGACTGTGATAGGCCAGGGGAATCTTTCAACCCCGGCGGCATACAGGGGAATCTCTCAACCCTGCCCAGAGGAATCTCTCAACTCTGGTCCAAAGAAATCTCTCAACTCTGGAGGACTACCGGTGATCAGCCGAGTAGCCGAAGCATCGATGCAGTAATGCCATCACCAATAAATATATAAAATAATACCTCCAAAAACAACATATAACTCAACATCGTATAAAGTCAATACGGAAATCACTATAAATCACGAACTCGCAAACAACAGTGAAAATATAAACGTGTCCACTCACAGATCAGCAAGCGCGCACTCGCGCTAAACTCGTGGTTCAGCGGAAGATCCCTCGCCTGAAGCACGATCACGATCTCGATCTCGATCCCCTGAATATTCATAAAACACAACTGATCAAAACCATATCCCATAACTCTGTACTTAACCACGGAAACCAACCGTTACCGGAAATATACAATGCAGTACAAAATAATTAACGGAATTCCCGAAATCTCCACTCGAAACATTCGACTGAAAATCCGATACCCAAATCACTACAAAAACCTATGGACGATAATCAGGGCGCGATTACGAGAAAAATGACATTAAAAACGTCGAAAACAAAAAATTCAACCCCTCGCCGGAGCTCCGCCGTTGATCGTCGCCGCCGCCGCCGGCGCTCCGTCAACGGTGGAATTCCACGGCGAGAATCTCCAGAACTCCAGGTCTCCTCAAGACAAACCACTTCCATAACTACCACAAGTCTCGATTCGAACCATAACCCACTCAATTTCGCCTCGAAACATATCGGAATCCAGATTTCGGTGACCTAATCGGGTTCGACCAAAAATCCATCCTCAACCCAAAATAAACACAGGGGGAGCATCACCAAGGTGTGGGGAGGTGAAAACCCAACATCTCCACCTCCAAAACTCGCCGGAACCACCCTAACCGTCACCGGCGAAATCCATAAACTCGACCTGATTCGGGTTCCCCCAAAACTCAACCAATTTTCATGAAATCAATTGCAAAACAATTTAGAAACTCAAGGAGATGCAAATCATACCCTCGATGAAGTCAGAGGTGGCCGGAAAATGGACGTCGGACGGCGAAGCCAAAACGGGAAAGGTTCCACTTCGGGTCAACGGGTCAAACTTCTATTTTTGGAAAGTCAACGTCAGTCAATGCCAAACAGTGTTTTTACGACGATTTTACAACTATTCCCGATATTTATACTCGCGCCTCGGGTCAATCTACGGTCCAAAATGAATAATCGAAATGATTCGGATAAACACGAAACAAACGGATAAACTCGTCGAAAACTGAAACTTCAAATAATCATATTATATCCCTCGGTCATCGGAAAAATCACCCGGAACTGCCGTCGAACTCGAAATCACGTACTCTACAACTTCCGTGAAGAAACTTAACTCAAATTGTCGGCCAAAAATCAAGTCGTGAATCAAATCGGCAAACCACACAATTAACAACTAGCCGCGACTACGCGCTAACTCGTGAATCGTGCCGACAACATTACTGATTCTGGTTCGGGTCGTCACAGTTACACCGCCAGGACAACTTCTGGCTCATCCACTACCTGTTGATGTTGTCTAAAATGTACCTCATCATCACTCTCTATCTCCGAATCACTATCAGAATTTGATTTTAGAAGACTCCACTGTCTTCTTGACCTTGCCCTTGATCTCCTGCTTCTTCATACCCTTAGCATTCCTTATCATTATCTTATTCTTCTTCTTCTTCTTCTTCTTCTTCTTCTCTTCCTTCTTTAGAGCTTCCTTAACAATCTTCATAAGACGATCATCAGAAACAACAGGACCAGATGAAGAGGAAACCCCTCTTCTTCTCTTATTCCTTTTTGCTCTTTTAATTTTTTTTAAAACAACTTGCTCCTCCTCAGAAGAAGAAGAAAAAGAAGATGATGAAGAAGGCACATCAGATTCTGACAATTGAGCATACTGTTTTATTCTCTTTATAGCTGATCTCGGCCTTCTTTCAACTTCACTGTCTGATTCTTGGACTGCTCTATTGCATTTTGCTATTGATTATAGAATAACTGCAAATGATCAACACACATATAGTTAGACAAAAATCAAAAACAGATATCCAAAAATAGTAAGATAAACAGATACCCAAACAGATACACAAACAAATACTTACAAAAAAATGTACATAAAAAGACCTTATGCCACAAACACAACCACAGGAAACTAGTACAACAACCAAAAAACCAAATGAAAACCTTAGAAAAGTGTCAACAACAACAACAACATTTCAAAAACATGAAAATGATACTTGGACATATACCCAGACAGATACACAGATAGAAACTCAGACAGATACTTCAATATATCCAGATAAAGCTCTTCAATCACAAACACAACAACAACAGCAACTACTACAACAAACAAATAGCATTTCAAACACATTACATCAAAAACTTACTACAAAAATTATGAAGATAAAAAGTGAAAAATTACCGAAAATAAACTCAAAACCACGAAAAGGAACATGCAAACAACAACATTTCATAACTTCAGAAACAAACAACAAAAAGGAAGACGCAAACTCCTTAGAACAAACGAAAATAAAAAACTCAGATGTTTCAAAGAGTGATTCTTACGAAGAACTCGATACGACAAACTAAAAGGAAACGACGACGGACACGAAAAACAGACGACGACGAACGAAACGGTGAACACGACGACGGTGAAACAAAACGCGACGGGAGCGAGAGTGAGAGAGAGAGAGTACGAGATTTGAGAATGAAAGAGAGAGAGAGTGAATAGTATATAGTTAGAACGCAAGAGTCAGAGAGTGGCACATAATGTAAAAATGACGAAAATGTAGGTCTGTTACAAACTTAAAAATAAAATTAGCCTTTTTAGGATGGAAAATATATGCTGAATTTTTTAGAAAAGAAAAAGTCTAAACGGGTCTTTCTTTCATTTTCCAAAAAAAAAGATAAAAATCTCATCGATCTTCAAATTTGCACTAACAACCTCTTTCCGGGTCTGGAAATGTTAGCTCACTTATCTCCTTTAAAGAAGGCCAATGGCTTGTAGGCCTAACTGAAAGTTACCAGACATGTCCATAGAGAACATAACGAGATTATAAGGGTTATCGTAAAATGAAAAAGACCCAAAAAGATGGAAAGGTTATATTTTCTTTTTATTATTTTTATTTTATAATACACTAGATTAAATCGATCGTTGGTAAAACAAAATCTTCTGATTTCCAGTTTCCCACTCGACTAAACAAATCAGGCTAAGGTCGTCTCCGAAATAAAGTCATCAAATGTAATATTTTACACCCAAAAAATAGCCATAAGATTTGATGATCGAGTCATGTTCATGTTCTGGTGGTTAATGAATTATGTGATTAATCGTGATTAATTATCTAATGGTGGTTAATTAAAGAGAAATTTGATAAAGAGGTCACTTATGTTTGATAGTTAAGACGGATTTATCACTCATGTTTGACATTTTCGTTTAGATTTGTCACTTTATCCGTTTTGGATGTTAAAAATCACACATGTAAACACACATGTTTTACTTAAATGCATCTTTTTTTCATTGTCATGCTAATAAATTGACTTATATGCACTTTACAAATAAAAGAATATGTTTTTAACATTTAAAACTGACAAAATGATCAATCTGAACGAAAATGTCAAACATGAGTGACCAATCCGATATTTGTCAAAACTGAGTGATTAATCCGTCTTAACAGTCAAATATGAATGACCTCTTCAACAATTTTTCTTTAATTAAAATACAGTTAGAACAAGACAAATTAATATCTTTTGTTCGATACAGATCTAATGGTGATTGATCACGACTGATCACAAAATCATTGATCACCAAAACATGACTCTTTAATTATCTATTCATAGCTACTTTGAGTGTTCCGTACGCGAACGTCTGCTTCCGATACGGTGTGTGTGTATATTACCTATATAACAACCATGGGTTTTACTATTCATAGCCCTGTTCATGTTTTGGTCTTCATTCACAGACTTCTTCATTTTTATCTCTCTCTCTTTTCTTCCTCTCTCTCTGCTCTCTGCAATCTCAGCCAACCTCCCTCATCTAGAAAGAAACATAGCCATTGTTTTTATCTCTCTCTTTCTCTCTTTTCTTCCTCTCTCTCTGCTCTCTGCGATCTCAGCCAACCTCCCTCATCTAGAAAGAAACAGAGCCAAACTAACTACAGTTTTGTCACAAAAATTAATTTGGTCATCCGCGTTCCATGGCCAAAATTTACATGATAGAGATCCTGGTTGCTTTTGATGTCTTCAGGAAAGTTTCTTGAAACTGTGTCATCTATGACATACTCAAATTTCGTGATAATCCAACTGTTAAATTGATACAAATCAAGGTAAATACGACGATTGTTTGTTATAATTTCTGTTTTGGGTATTCTGCGTTCTATGGCCAAAATCTACATGATAGAAATCCTGGTTGCTTTTGATGTCTTCAAGAAAGTTTCTTGAAACTGTGTCATCTATGACATAATAAAATTTCGTGATAATCCAACGGTTAAATTGATCCAAATCAAGGTAAATCCGACGATTGTTTGTTATAATTTCTGTTTTGGGTATACATCGAATTTTGCTCGAATTTGGGTTGCATGTCGTTTTCTTCTATCAATTTCCTTGAGTTTCAGTTTTGGGTCTTATTGTTCTCTATCTATCCAGGTCCTATCTCAATCTAGCTCTAACTCTCTCTCACTCCTCTGTGGTCTTTGTTCTAGCGGTCGACTTGTTCTCCGAACTTTGCGATCGATTGAGGTTAGTTCATTACCCATTTTTATCTTCATTTTCATGGTTGTTGCTGCTTTGTAATCGATTGTTATTTTGATACAATCATAGGGGCACTAAGATTTGGGTGTTGGCTTTCGATTCGAAGAGTTAACATGTGATTATTTGATTTGCTATTTTGATTTAGTTATGTCTGCAAACTAATTCCAATATCCACAATCTTATATATGAACTTTATCATAATACCCCCATACTATCAGCTGCAAACCCAAATTATCTTATTATCTTATTAACAGTAGGCATTCATTGTTTATATTTTCTTATTCTCAATTGATATGAACTTGGACGCCTTTTCTTTTCCTCCTTATTTGTCAAGAGGAATTTGTAATTTTATTATTTTTCTGATATAAGAATCTGTATTTGTTAGAAAAAAAAATATATAAGAATCTGTTTGCTCTATGTTGCTTAATATTGTTTGCCTATTTGGTGACTCACATGAAGCCTCTAGGTCAATGTATGAGTGGCTTTCTTTTCGGTTCGTATATCTTTTATGAATTCTATCATGTAATTGAATATCAATTTCTGCAATTCTAATGCCACTTACAGTTGTTCTAAGCTTAGGAAATAGATGTATCTCTCAGCAGAAGAATAATTAGACAACAGTTCATTATATTATTGACGTTTTGGGTTCAAGTGTTTGGTTTCAAAGGAAGAAACAAAGAAGGCCATCCACTATGGCAAATGCAATGCTCTTGCTGATTCTTGATTAGTCCATGGGTAACCAAATCTATAACAACCAACACTAAAATAGTTTTTCCAGTACTACCCAGGAATTGATGAGCTTAACAATTACAGGTGGTAAACATAATGTGCACTATGTTTGGTTACTGAATTAACTATATCTAAATTACTGAATTACCTATATAACAACCGTGGGTTTTACTATTCATAGCCCTGTTCATGTTGCAAGTGTGCGATGCGTGCGGGAGTAGCTTTAAAAACCTGAACCTCACCTATCTCCTCTCATCTCCTCTCTTCTCTTATCTTCTCTTGATCGATCTGATATTTCTCTTCAAAAGTCAAGTTTGCTTTTTCCATCTCCATCTCTATCTCCCACTGCAATCTCACTCTCAACTCTCCCCAGAACTCCCCAAAATTTCTCTTATCCTAACACAGACCCCTCAAATTCTTAACCCAATTTTTCTTTATTCAACCTCTGTCGATCTCTACTAACCAAAACCTAATCATCTCCCTCACTTTCATCCTCACTCCCTCACTCTCATCACATTTGTAAGCTCTAATCCTTTCACTGATTTCGATCGCCGAGTCGTAGCTTTCATCTCTGCATATCCCAAGACTCCCGAGCAAGGTAAGACCCATTTTTTTTGGTGTAGTTTTGAACCATTGGGTGTTGCATCAATTGTGTTGTGGTTCGTGTCGATTCCATGGACTGTTACGTGATGTAATAAGAAAATGAAATCTAATTGTTCTTGCTTTCTATTCTTTTGTTTGATTTGTGATTTTGTTATTTGAAGTTTTTGGTTTGTTGTGGTAATTATTTCTTTTTATGAGTCACCTAAAAACTACGATGATGAGATGCATATAACCCACAAGATCTTTTGATGAGTATGTCACAGTAATATTGAATCCTGTAAAATGGATATGTTTTGGGTTATTGTTAGGTATGTCACAATGGGATTGAATCTTGCTAGGCAAAAGATGCACATGGGTTTTAGCTTTGCAGCCTAGCTTTTTTATAAACAAAACCAATCAGGTATGTATCATTGGTACTGATATAACACCAATATCTGAGGGAGCTTTGTGAGATAAAAATGTACATAACATATTTCTAGAAGTATGTGATGCAGGATACATTGACACCAAGTACAACGTTGGTACTGATATAACAAAAGACCAATTATAGAATCTAATAGCAATCACAAATCAAGGGGTTTATACCAATTTTCGGGAACATCAATGAGAAATTAGGAGTCTAGATGTTAATTTTGATAAACGGGGTTGTTCTCAAACAATTTCTTTCTATGTAAGCTCATATTTTCTTTCGACTTTAGAGTAAATATGCCATTGTTTGTTTAAAATCTCAATCTTCTGCGGCGTCTGGTGCATAATTTTTTCACAAGAGTTCTCAAGTTTCTGTTGATCTCAGTGCATGACTACAATTTTATTTGTGAAAGAGGAAAGTTGATTAAGAGGTTCTCTCCAAATATCTCAACTTTGGTAATACTGACGTTCTCCTTATTTTTTTTAATTGTTTGGAAGTTATAAAAGTGTACTGGTGGAGTAAGATAATAACATATACTTTATCAAGCCATTCCCACTTAATTAAGCTTAGCATATATGACCACTCGGTACATGTTGCCATGTTTTGTTTGTGAACTGCAACTGTTGTCCATCATATTTACACACTTGAAAGTATGATGACGAGATCAAGATGTTTATACTTCTTGAGCACCTGCCTATGTGTCGATTATGGAAATATATGGTTGCTTTGGTTCTTTTGATCTTGCTTTTTCTGTTTGCCCGTATGTTCCTTTTAGTTTACATTTTCAATTGTTGCAAGCCTCAGTAGGCTTCTTTGCAAAGACTATTCAATGTCTACAAATGTATATGAAAAATAGTAGATGTCATTTGGATACTATCATATTCTGTTAAAATGTGGATCATAATTTTTTTTTTCAGATTTAGCTTAAGAGGTGATAAAGAGCACCAAAGTGGATCAAAGTTAGCTGTTAAGGGTTTTGATCCTTTTGAATGCGAGGCCGTTAAATAAGAACCAGATCAGAAGCATGATGACTTATTCAAAATATTCTTATTCCTATTTATAAAAGCAACGACCAAAAACACAAGATCCATACATATTAGAGTAAATTCAAAGTTCATATGTATTCATAGAACATCTGTAGCTATTTCGGCTTAAATTAAGCTATGCAATTAGAGTTTTGGATGGATATAATGAGGTGTTTTAATAATAGGCCAAGAGGGACAACATATATATGGTGTCGTTAATAAGATATTATAATATTGTTTAGATTCTTGAAACTGGGTTGAAATTCTGTTCTGTTTTAGTAACAAGTCAGCCTTGATCGTATCTACAGATTTTTGCCTAATCGTAACAAATCAGGTGTTTTATTTCATTACACTATAGATTGTGATAAAGTAAAATTACATTGCGAATTTTGGCCTATACTTTTTTGTTTTGTATCTACTTTTATTTACGTGTTGTGTTAAGACATGGTTTCATATATGGAAAAGCAGGGTTGTTTATTATGTTGATATTTGATACCAATCTAATTAATGTTGTTTCCATTGCATACTCGGATACTATTTTTATAATTTTTCATGTACAAGAAGTGAAATTTACTGTAGTTAAGTTTGTTTATGTAGAATTTGTATACTGCTTTCAAAATTGATCGGCTAAGAAGTTTTCATTATCGAATTCATTTGTTTTCATATATGGTATTGGTATTTCTAGATTGATAAATTATTTTTTGCATTGGTCGGTTAGGCAACCCAGCTATGCACGTTTGTTTTGTATTGCTCAATCATTATTTTGGAAACGCCTATGTGATAAGTATTGTTGAATAATGCCAGAGATCAAAAGCGCTTTGCTTTAAAAATTGGGTACCAATGGTTAAGAGATGAAGGGCGTACTAAGAATATAAGCAGAGCTTTTGGTACTAATAACAAATGGATTAGTTTTGGGATGTGAAACAGACCATGAGTTGTGAATTGTTCGGGTTATCTAGGTAAAACCCAATAACAAAGCGATAAGACATTACCTATATAACATAAGGTTTATACCAGTACCCGATAGATAAAATATTGGGTATGAATTGTTATATGAACATGTAAAGAAAAATGTCGAGAGAGAGAGAGAGAACAAAGACATTTGTAGTTATGATGAACATAGACATTTGGTTTGGCCTATAAAGAAACAGTTAGTTAAAAATCCATTTGTACTGTATAGTCATTCTCAGGATTTCTTTTGCTTTTTGGTGTAGTTTTGATCAATTTTGTGTAGTTTTGATAAGTTGAAGTTCTTTGTGTGGTTTCTAGAATTTCATATTTATGTTTGGTACTACATATAAATTCAGTGGAAGAAGGCTAGAAGAATGTAAAATCAGATTAACGATGCCGCATAGGTGAATCATTTTTTTAAACTTGGAGATTCTAATGGAGATTCGAACTTTGTTGTAAAGAAGAGAAGGGGATATGGGTATTGAATATGAGAGGAATTGGTGGTGTATCGTTGGGTTGTTGGTGCTTAGTTTTTTTTAGTCATAAAATAGCTTTGTTGGGGTGGGGAAGTGAATAATTAAACAGGATATTTTCACCCCATGAAACAGGAAGAGACAATCCTGATTCAAATGACAAAAGATTTGGGGGTGTGTTGTTGGGTTGTTTGGTTTATTCTTGCTGATTCCCTTCTAAGAGCCATAGCAGAATGCTAAGAATCACCTATGCGGCATCGTTAATCTGATTTTACATTCTTCTAGCCTTCTTCCACTGAATTTATATGTAGTACCAAACATAAATATGAAATTCTAGAAACCACACAAAGAACTTCAACTTATCAAAACTACACAAAATTGATCAAAACTACACCAAAAAGCAAAAGAAATCCTGAGAATGACTATACAGTACAAATGGAGTTTTAACTAACTGTTTCTTTATAGGCCAAACCAAATGTCTATGTTCATCATAACTACAAATGTCTTTGTCAGGAAGAGACAATCCTGATTCAAATGACAGAAGATTTGGGGGTGTGTTGTTGGATTGTTTGGTTTATGCTTGCTGATTCCCTTCTAAGAGCCATAGCAGAATGCTAAGAATCCTATTGTAAAATGTTTTATTGTTCCTGATTCATCCGCAGAGTATTTTTTGATGGAAATAGTTAATTGAATCCACTTTGTTTCATTGAATCCTAGAGACTATGGTATATTGATGGGCCATTGTTTTCATTTGATTATACCAGACTTCATTAGTTGTTTGATTTATGTATTAGGTATGGTGCGAAAAAAGATATTTCAGTGTGTTGATGAAGATGCAGATTCATTATCTGTAGAGTATCCCAGATCAATGGAAGAGAATGACTCAGGTTATTAGTTTATGCTTAATGTATATATCAATCTAACTTTAAATTGTTTTGTTGCTGAGATAAATTCAATTGTTGTTTTTGTTTTGTTTTGTTTCTCGGTCGGTGTTAATTTATGAATTGAAATGAATTATATTGGTCAGCATGGTGTGATAGAGAAGAAATCTAATTTGTTTGGTGATGTTGTCCAAATGATTTGCATTCCTGGCTTGAAATGGTTCTTCCTGGTTAGTTTCATTTAATTATGATTCGTGAGAGAATTTGTGCTATACAGATAATACGGTCTCATCAATATTTGTTTATGATTGTTTTCCTTTTATATATGTAAAGAAAATACAATTTTATTATAGTGTCAGAATAACTTCCATTGTGTTGCAAATAATAGTTCATTTTTGTTGCTTGAGTTATTTTTTTTGTATGTTATTCATTTAGTACAATTGTAAGAAATGATTCTAACAATGTTATGAAATGGACAGGATTTAGAGTGCCATTGGAGTGTGAAACAGAAAGCACCATCAATGGCCTACGTATGTCCAAGAGAAATCATTTTTTTGAATTCGGAAAAAGCTTGCCATGTGATAACACAACAATGCATTTCAATGATGTGGCGAGAAATCTGAACAGCGTCAACTGTCAAGTTGTTGATGAAATAATCTCAGGTGCTGTTTGCATATAGTGTCTAATAAAAAAGATAGACCACTCAATCCCAGATTTATAATGATTTGCCAAATTTATTTTTCTGGGCTAGGGGGATTTTGTAGAGTTTTCTTTTTGAGTTAGTTGTTAATTCTTTTGTATTTTATTTTCATGATTGCTCTGCAAAAAATAATTGAGACTCGGCTCAATTAGAGAAGGTGAGAAGCTTACATGTTAACGACTTACTATTAAAATTAAGGTGCATGTTGCCTATGATCTTAGATCATACCTTTGATCTTAAATCATGCCCACCCTTGGTCTTAAATTAATCTTAGTATATACACTTATTATTTCGGTGAATTTATTTTTTTGCCATAATCAATCTGCTTCCCATGGAAACACCGACAAGGATGATGGTGTTTCTGATCTCTATCTCTTTGATTATGTTTATGTCCTTACCAGTTTGATTTTTCTTTTTGCTCATTTGCAATTATATGTAACATCTCTTATACAATTCAGTGTGGTGCTTAGTATCAATATAGCCTTTATTAGCTAGATAAAGCCATCATGCAATATAACCTTAAATATATATGCAAGTCCACTACATGGGCTCAATGCCCAGCTGAGATGATGTATACCAGAATAATGGAGTTTTTTTGGCCTGTAAATCTTTATGAGAGTGGTCTAACCAGAATATATAAGGGAAAATAGGTGATGTGCTTTACCTGGCTGTGAGTCTCTGGGATGGTCACCCTTAGATATTTTCTTCTAGCAACTATTGTCTGGTCACTATTCTCCAAGGATGGTCTGCCAATGTTTGTCTCGCCATTATTCTTTTATGTTAACGTGGTTTCGGCATTGTCATTTTGTGCATAATTTGATTTTGTGAGTGGTCAGACTAATTAATATGTGTGTGTGTGGATATTAGTTGAATGAATGAGTCTGAAGTTGTATAGACGTTCTGATTTTTGTTGTGGTGTGTTTGATCATAACTTTCCGGTTGTGACTACTGATGTTAATTTGTATAAGTTTGATTCTTAATTCCATAGCTTCGGTATATGTACGTATACTTATCTAAATAATCATAGCTTTATAATTGGTATTTTACTGTTTAATCATTCATGTGTTAATAAAGTTATTTTGTCTACAGTTTTGTCGATGTTTGTTTGGCCATTATTTTTTTCTGTTAACGTGATTTCGACATTGTGATTTTGTGCATGATTCCATTTTGTGATTGGTTAGGCTAATTTATGTGTGTGTATGGATATTAGCTGTATGAGTGAGGCAGGAGTTGTATGGAGGTTCTGGTTTCTATTTTGGTGTGTTTGTGTGTTGTGTTTGATCATAGCTACGTTTGTGATTGTTGATGTTATTTTCTATTAGTTTGATTAGTTTTATAGCTTTGGTATATGTATATATATTTAACTAATCATAGGTTTATAATTGGTGTATTACTATTTAATTTCTCATCTATCAATAAGGCTATTTTGTCTACTGTTTTTATAGTTTCATTAAACAGGCTATTTTCATATATATGATGTGATTCCAGAATATGGTGTGATTCTGCTTGCTTTAATGTTTGTTGCTTTCTTTTCTTTTCTTTTAGAACAGCATGATATTTATTTGAATTTTTTTGTCATGAATCTTTTGTAGGAACAACAATGAATAGACATGGTGATGATGCAGATCTTCATCAGATTATTGCAGGTATTATAATATTACCTAAATTATTTGTTTCAATTTTTTTATCTTTGGATTTTTAGATGGGATTCAAATTGGTTTTTCAGATATGATGTGCAAGATGAAACATGACAAATGAATGGTGTCAGATCAAGCGGAATCTTCTTCTAAGAGAACATGTTTATCTGTTGGTACGTCTCATCAGTCTCTGCCATCTCTTGACTCAGAGATGCATGCCAACGATATCAGTGATGATGAAACACAGGAGGATAGCGATAGTGAAGATGTTCACAGAGTTCTATCAGGTATTTTAGCACATAATTATTTGAGTGTTACTGGTTGGTGTTAGCAAAATAGTTTAATTTTTGTTATCTATATTAGAGCACATATAACACATAATGAGTATAGCTTAAATAACAGTTCAGTGAAAATTTGATGAATATCTGTATAACAATAGAGCTATTTATGTGTGCTGTAAAAAAAAGAGCCTAAACGTTCCTTCGTTTTCTGTTTTCCTAGGCCAAAATGCAGTGTTTCATTTACTGTATGATAATAGTGTGTCATCTATTTGGTTTTGCTATTGTAGAAGTTAAAATTTAGTTTTTAGACCATTGGGTTTATAGATGATACTATCTTTAAATCTTAATTTAGTTTTGGACGATGTAAATATGTAATCTTCATGATTGTTTGTTGTTCAGTTTGACATTTTTAGTGCTTGGAATCCTCGAATAGCATTTGGATGTGACACTTCGAATTTAAATAATTCATAGGGGTTTATTTGGTAAGAAATAATAATAAAATGTGTACAAAGAAAATGGCTATATATTAGGATAACTATGTCTAATTTTTTCTTCATTCTGTTAATCAAGTTATTTAAGGTAGTGTATGGATATAGTGTCTTTTATATGCTATAGTTTTCTTGAACAATCTAATAATTATGCTTAGGTATCAATGACAGGTCTTGATCGAACAATTTATGGGCAGGCATCGTATCAACAAACTCAATCAACCTATCCAGGTGAGGACAAACTTCAATATTAATTATCAATTAATAAAACTTCATTATCAATCATTATTTATCTAATTTATATTTTTATGATGTGATCGCAGGAGTCATTGTGGATTATAATGACTCCGGTGATGATGATTATACATGTGAACATTGTGCTGCCCTCTTTTGGTTTGATGAAGCATTAAAAAAGAAAAAAAAATAACCGATTGATTTACACTCATTGTTGTGAAAAAGGACAAGTCCAACTTCCGATATCATGTCCAACTCCAACTTTTCTTGATGAATTGTTAAATCCAATTAATGGTCGAAAAAGTGTGTTATTTCGTGAAAATATTAGAGTTTATAATTCCATGTTTGCTTTTACTTTTATGGGGGCTAAAATTGAATATCACATAAATAATGGAACAACACCTTATGTATTTAAAATTTGTGGACAAGTGCATAATTTAATGAGTTCAGTGTTACCATCCAAAGGAGAAAGTCCTAAATATGCTCAACTATATGTTTATGACACTCAGAATGAAATTTCAAATCGTATAACTACTATTGATCCAAATAACGCAAACAACAATATTGATGTTAATATTGTTAAAGGATTAGTAGAATTGTTGGATGAGTGTAATGAATTAACCAAAATATATCAATCTATCAGAGATGATTTTGAGAATCATTTTTTGCCCAATTTTGATTTCACTATACTTGATCGTGAAAAAATTGATAGCAAGCAATACAAATTACTTTCTTCTTTTGAAATTGGTGGATTGATTGTGGGTGATATAAGATAATTTAATTCCAATAGAGACATAATTATTTGATCAAACGATGGACTGTTGAAACGAATATCTAAAATTCATCCATAATTGATGTCATTACAATATCCGCTTCTTTTTCCATATGGAGAAGATGGATTTAAAGTAAATATGAAATTAAAAAAAATTGCGGAAAAAAGTGACGATAAAGATAGAAAATTGACAATGAACAAATTTGTATGTTACCAAATTCATGATAGAGAAAATCAATCGAGTACTTTGTTGAAAGGTGGAAGATTATTTCAACAGTATTTAGTCGATACATATACAACGGTCGAAGAAAATCGATTAGAATATATAAGAAATCATCAACCAGAACTGAGGTGTGAAACATGGAATAATATATCAACATTTGTTTCGAGTGGAATTGTCCAAGGCTCAGATATTGGAAAAAGAGTTTTTCTTCCTGGTTCTCACAAGGGCAGTCCAAGAGATATGATAAATAATTATCAAGATGCAATGACAATTTGTAGAGAATACGGTAATCCCAATTTGTTCATTACTTTCACGTGCAATGTGAAATGGTCAGAAATTTTGAGATATTTTGGAAACAAATCAGGATACAAACCAGAAGATCGTCCTGATATTGTTTGTCGAATTTTTAAAATAAAAATGGATGATATGATTGCTTATATTAAAACAGGAAAACCCTTTGGAGAAGTTGATGCTCACGTGTGTACAATTGAATTCCAAAAGCGAGGGTTGCCCCATGCTCATATATTATTTTGGCTTAAACATAAATACAAATGTTATACAGCAAATGATATAGATTCCATAATATCAGCAGAATTACCCGATAAAAATGTTAACCCACAGTTATTTGAAATAGTTAGTCAATTCATGATTCATGGTCATTGCAGTCGACTTAATTCGAATTCTCCATGTATGTGAGACAAACAATGTACAAAATATTTTCCAAAACCATTTATTACAAACACGATTTTTCAAGTAATTAAGGCTCCTGAGTATAGACATCGCGATGATGAATCACGTTTTGTAGTTAAAAAAGGAGTTCATGTTGGTAATAATTATGTTGTTCCTTACAATGTTAATTTGTTGATGAGATATAATGCTCGTATAAATGTTGAATCGTGTTCTCAATCTATGTTAATTAAATATCTATTCAAGTATATAAATAAAGGACCCGATAGAGCCCGCGTGTTAGTTCGTGACAATATAAATGATGAGATCCAAAATTATCTCAATTGTCGATATTTAACTCCTCATGAGTCCGTATGGCGTTTATTTGATTATTTCATTCATTCTAGATTTCTTGCAGTTCAATATTTAAAAATTCATTTGCCCAAAGAATAAACTATTTGTTTTCATCAAACTAATTCTCTTGAAAATGTGTTAAATGATCCGAATATAGAAACTACAATGCTAACTGCTTGGTTTCAAGCAAACAAGACTTATAAGAAGGCAAAGAAATTAATATATACTCAATTTCCTACTAAATTTGTTTGGAATGATAATAAGAAATTATGGACCCCAAGGAAACAATATCGCGTACTCGGTAGAATAGCTCATGTGCCACCTATTGCAGGTGAATTGTATTATCTTAGAATACTTTTAAATATTCAAAAAGGATGTACCAATTTTGATTCAATAAAAACAGTGAATGGTGTAATATACTCTACGTATCAAGAAGCATGTCGAGCATTATGATTGCTAGGTGATGATAAAGAATGAATAGAAGCATTGTTGGAATCTATTTTTACTACCACTTCTTCTCAAATTCGTTATTTATTCGTTACGATTATTTTATTTTGTAATGTCTCAAATCCTCGAGTTTTACTTGATACATATTGGATTAGCATGTCTGATGATATAGTACACAAAATTAAATTAAATTTTAATATGCCAAATCTTACCATACCTAATGATGAATTAAAGAATGTTGTTTTATGTGAACTTGAAAAATTGTTTAACATGTCGTCGAGTACTTTAAATGATCATCAATTACCAATGCCAAAGACACAACATATACATCAACTTGATAATAGGCTCATTAGAGAAGAACTAGATTTTGATTGTGAAGTGCTAAAACAAAAACATTCCGACTTAATTACTAAACTAAATAGTAGTCAAAAAATGATATACAATAAGGTGATCAAAGCTGTCGAACAAAAGAACCCAAGATCATTCTTTGTTTATGGTAGCGGAGGCACAGGAAAATTTTTTTTATGGAATACTATCATTTTTAGATTGAGATCTGAAGGCAAAATTGTTTTAGCGGTTGCTTCATCAGGCATTGCTTCATTATTACTTTCGATAGGCAGAACAGCTCATTCACGTTTTAAAATAAAACCAATTATAGATAAAGATTCAAATTGTAATATATATAAACAAACCAATCTTTCTAATTTAATTGAAAATGCTGAATTAATCGTTTGGGATGAAGCTCCTATGTGCAATAAATGGTGTATTGAATCAGTAGATAGAACATTGCGGGATATTTTGTCAAAAAAGAAGAACCATTTGGAGGAAAGACTATTTTATTCGGTGGAGATTTTAGACAGACGTTGCCAGTCATACAAGGTGGTAGCAAAGAACAAGGCATTCAGGCATCATTTAATAATTCATATTTGTGGCCTACCATTACAGTCTTTCATCTAACTGAAAATATGAGATTGTCGACAGTTGGTTTAAGCAGTGTAGAAAAAAATGAAATTAAAGATTTTGCTGAATGGATACTACAAATAAGAGAGGGTCAATTAGAATCAAAATTTTCAACAGGTGATCTCGATGTAAGCTGGATTGATATACCAGAAGAATTACTTACTGATCCTACTATTCATCCTATAGAATCAATTTTTCAAGCAACCTATCCCAATTTTTTAACCAAATATAGTGATACAAATTATTTAAGAGAACGTGCTATAGTGACTCCAAAAAATATAATTGTACATGAAATAAATAATTATGCAGTTAAATTATTACCTGGTGATAATAAATCATATTTTAGTTTGGATTCAATTTCATACAATTCAGGTAATAGCGATAATATCAATATTTTATATCCCATGGAATTTTTTAATAAGCTTGAATTTAGCGGATTGCGTACGCATGAACTTATTTAGAAAGTTGGCATGCCTATTATGTTGTTAAGAAATTTAGATCAGATGCGTGGTTTGTGTAATGGTACGAGGTTGATTGTGACAAAATTGTTTGAAAGACTAATTGAGGCAAAAATACTTACGGGAAACAACATGGGAGAAAAAGTTTATATTCCTAGGATAATATTATATGCAACGAAAACTAAATGACCGTTTACGTCTAAAAGACGTTAATTTCCTGTCAGACCATGTTATGCAATGACAATAAGTAAGAGTCAAGGCTAGTCATTGAACCAAGTAGGAATATATTTGTCTGAACCAGGTTTTACTCATGAACAATTATATGTAGCACTATCTAGAGTTACGTCAAAGAAAGGGCTTAAAATTTTTATAAATAACGATGACGACATCCCTAATAATTGTACGAAAAATATTGTTTATAAAGATGTGTTGCAAAATATATAATTGTAAATTTTTGATACATTACATATACATTTTCATTATACTCACCTAGATTTTTTCAGAATCAATTTCGGCTATGTATACATACATTCACATTTTGTATAAATTGATTGCTAGAAAATTATGTGATTCACAATTTCGCTATGTATACATACATTCACAATTTTTTTGTTAAATAATTTGATTTTGATGCCACAAAACTTACAAAATATCGAAGGTTGACTTTTGTGATTGAACTATTTGGACCATGTTGATGACATCGTGGCTGACCATTTTGTTGGCACATCAACCACTTCTTTAGTGGTTCTTATCCTTCCCTGGAAATCATCGATCAAAAGGTAAGTTTCAACTTTCACTAAACAGTATAATCAGTACTCTCACGTTTCTCTCTCTCTCTCTCTCTCTCTCTCTCTCTCTCTCTCTCTCTCTCTCTCTCTCTCTCTCTCTCTCTCTCTCTCTCTCTCTCTCTCTCTCTCTCTCTCTCTCTCTCTCGCTCTCTCTCTCTCTCTGACCCGTACCAACTCTCATTGCAAACTCAGACAGAGACTTTCCCTCACTCTCATCGCTGCCAACATCAAGCCTTTTCTTCTCCGATGACGTCGAAAATGGAAAACAAACACAGCGTTCAAGGAGATCAAGCTTGCCAACCCCATCTTCGAGTAGTCAGACTTAGATGCTTCTAAAATTTTCAACAGGTGTCACTTTGACTGTATTTTATTTTTCTTTATATTATTGCTTTAATACATACTCTGTAAAAAAACTTCAATTTTACATTACTTTGTTTAAATCAATAATTTTGTTTTCTTTGAAATTCTCATTTGTACAAAATCTCTCCTCGGCATATCTCTTCAATGCAGTTTCGATCCCTTACATTCGTATTATAAACAAATCATTACTTTATATATATGCACAGATCTCTCCTGCCTTCTTTTATCTCATCTATTCTCTACATTAATGTACTATTACTCACCGAAACAGTAGTGATAACATCGCCCCAACAAGGCGGACGTCCACCTAGTATATATAAATCGTTCAATTCATTGATGTAATTAACACCACTATTTCGCAAGCTAGTAAAAGGTTATGCTGCCCAAGTTTTCAAGGTGCCAACCAACCGCCAAATTAACAATGCCAAGTACGTCTGCTTTATGAACAGCACAAATTCCAGTTCTTCTGAATCTTGCATACTTCATTTGAATCTTGCATACTTCATTATCAACATCAGCAGAGCTGATGATGATTGATGAGCCTCTCAAAATGTTAATGAAAGAAAAATCTAACTTTCAAAAGATGCTGAAATCAAACTTCTGTATTCCCATTATTAAGTACAAGTATTCAACTAAAATTAGGCATCTAACCTCAGTTAGATTCTTTCTTTTGAGTTTTCACCCCTTTGGGTTCTTATTTTCATCAATTGATATTATAACTGTAACTCCAATACTTCACCACGTTTCACACTCGAGTAACTTCATTTTCATTCTCATTCTATGCCGGTCAGGGCAGGAAAGCAACTCCCGGACCTAGTCAGCACCGCCCGGCCACCGATCCTCATGGGACTATTGGGAGTCGAATTCGAGGCTCTCGGAGAGTCCAAACTGCGCCGGAGAATCTGTCTCATGGCAGATATCAAATGTATAGTGGGATTCAAAGGAGGCCCGGTTGCCTTAAACTTCTTGCAGAAGTTCATATGTGTAGCCATGGCTTCTTCTGTGCTGATTAGCCTCTCGGACCTCACAATCTCATCTTTTATAGCCTCGGAGCACAACCCACAAATCCAATGACCAAAGTTTCTCTCCCGGACATGTTCAATATAGGCAGGGGTGCACTCCTCTGTTAGCCCACAGCAGTCACATTTTGCAGACTCAATCTCTGATTGGGGATTGAGCTTTACGGGTGCTGTTTGGTTTTCTGGGGCTGATAGACCTCCCATGGGGTCACTGATTATAGTTGCAGACATTGCCAATAACCCTGTAAATTACAAATAAAACAATCAATTTTATGATAAAAAATAGAAACAGGTCTTCTCTATTATGTCCATAATGTTGGCAAAGCCAAAAGAGGTCTCCGCTACGTGTATCTAATTTTTTTGTAGTTCTGCAGATCCCTTTTTTGAAAGATAACAGACTTATGAACTGGAAAGACAAAAGTGTGCTGTAATTCCAGCTCAAGAGTCTAGTTTCTGATGTTCTGTTTTCTAAATGTGAAAACAGAGCAAGATAGAAACTAAGAGGAATGTTAGATGTATATGTAAGAATTCTTACCAGTGGAAGCAGATCAAAATGAATTCCAACACTTCGATTCCTCTCTACTTCTTCTGCGTAGAATTGGGCTTAGCTCTGTGCGTGGCCTTATCGCTCTTTTTCCCAGGCTCCTTCTTCAACCTTCTCTTCCTCAGCAAAGAAAATGTCAAACATGAAAACCATTTCAGAGAAATGAATTGATTTTATTCTTCAACCTCAGCTCCACAAAAAAAGCTGAGACGAACTTTCTTTTCCTATATATCTCAAACTTCCAGAGCTTCTTTTTCCTGATCAAGAGTTCAAGACTAGAACTTTGATCTTGCTCTCTGTTTGGAAGATTTTTTGCAGAGGCCCAGAATTTAATAGTGAGCAGAGAAGGGAGAGGTTTTTTGGTTTTGGTTTGTTTAGCTTTTTGTTTCTGCTTCTCCTCCTCCACAAAATCTTATATGAATAGTTAAGGGAGAGAAGAAGAAGATGATGAAGATGAAGACAGAGAAAGTTTCTAGAGAGAGAAAGCCAATGATTGAAGGTTACTTTAGAGAGAGGTGGTGGCTAATAATATATTCCACGTCAGCAGCATTGGCTGTCAGAGTTTGCAGACCGTTGATTATTGGCATTGCCAGCTAAGCATTATCGTGTTTTCAGACTTATTCTTACCCAATATGTGCTGTTTTTGATACTTCGATACCAGAGTCTTTCTTGTTTATTTTCTTTTTGAGTTTTGATTGCCATGGACTTCACAAGTCTTTGGAATTTTTTCTTGCCAGAAATTCTACAAGCTTTTTGTGTTAATAATTATTTTTTTAAGGGATTAATAATGATTTCTTAAATACAACAACTTTTACAAATAATTTAGAGAGCAAACGAAGATATATATAAATTTATTTTCTTTATTGCATTAGTTAATTGTTTTTGTCTTTCTAAACACAATTCATCCATCGTAACATTTAATTAAATATGTTTTACGGATTCTTTGTTTATATGTTTATTCTCTCTGAACAAATAACATTATAACGACCATTTTGATTGTAATATGCAGGTCCAACCAAACTAACACGTGTAGAGTGTTTGATTCTTTAATTATTGTCGAAAACTTGATAGCAAACAAATGTCTTTAGCTAGCACCTTATATTTTTGATCGTGAGGAAAGTATACTGTAGTTCTGTAGGAAAAGTATATATTTGTTTTGCATTGAAAGGTGTACATGCTGAAATGAGTATAACAAGCTATATATAAAGAGCAATTTAGTTGCATTTCATGTCAATTGAAATCAACTCTCTTTTTCATGATATGTCTAAGAAGGAAAGAGATTCGTTTAAAAAAGAGGAAAGAAATTGAGATTATGAAAGGCGATGACTTGGTTAAACTCTAATACAGGTACATGCATGGTCTCGATCTGCTGTGTACACGATTTAATTTATTATAATAAACAAGCGTGATTTTCACTGTTATAAATATATTTGTACTCTCTCTTCTGTCATTCCGCACATATTAAGTGTGGGTCTTTATTAGTAACATGAGATTTGGCAAACAGAATTATTGGCATGGTAACATTGAAATCAAAAAACTTATTATTAGAAATTCAATATAAGCATGTAGAGAAATATTTTTTGTATTAATCATCAATAATGATATTTTGGAACAATTTTGGTAGTATGACTAATATGGTAAATACATCATAATTATCATAAGGGTGATGCTTGTACATATAGTTGGCTAATTGTTCTATTCCGTACGTACTTAATGTTCTTCATTAGTTTATAATTATATCCCACTGCCAACATAACAGCGTTTACCGACAAGAGACCTACAACTTCGATGACTAGTCCGAGTTCTATCTCGGCATGGTTATCGATCACGCGCCCGCCAAGGAACCCATCAGAAAGCACTGTAGCAAAAGAGTAAGAATATTGATCCCACATCGAAGAATTAATAAGAGCTTTGGTTTCAACCACCTTTATAAGCCTGGTGGTTCAGCATTAATGGTAAGCATTCATTATCCTTTTATGTTGTTACTCTATTTAAATCATATCTCATTCTGACTTAGGCATCGGAGGGTTGAAGACCGGCACACCCGGTCTTTCCTTAACAGTTGTCATTCTTAGTAGCAAGAGCGATTGGACAAGAGCGATCGTGAAACATTAGTGAAAGCAAGAGAAAGTAATCAACTAAGAGCGAGAGCGATAAGACAAAGCGACATCGATACAACGATAGCGGTATAGATCAAGATCAATCGACAACGGTATATGGAATTCGGAGTAGATTTATATTAGTTTCATCCGTTCAATATCAATTACCTCTTTGTAGTTTTTGATATTAACATTGGCGCCGTCTGTGGGAATCCACATCGAAAATTATTTTTCAAACCACGAAGCATACAGTGAGCGACGAGCATGGATACCTATCTGACACTACGCATGACACCGAGCACTCCTCCACCAAACACCCGTTATGAATGAGAACAATGAAGTACCCACGTTCGTACAACGAGCGAGAAAGAAGCACACTACTGGGGATCAGCAAGCGTTAGCCGACGCCGAGAGACGAGCCAGCGACATGGAATTGCGATACTAGCTGGCAATGCAGAAGTGCACAGAACTCGAGAGAGCCCGATAGTTTGAGCAACAGCGGTACATGCAATCTGAGTCAAGGCTGAGGGTCGTTGAGCAAAGACGACTTAACTCGGAATCCACGGCGGACTCCCTGAGCATGGAGCATCACCAGATGATCCGCCAGAGGGAGGTGGTCATCCGGTCATCCTTGAATCCTCAACACCTGCCGAATGTGAGGCTACCACCGGTACTAGAAAGGCTGCAGCGGAACCTCGAGCGGAAATTGAACAACATGGCACGCCAGCCCGATCTGCCTGTCTGGGCACAACCATTACCGCCACCACCTCCACTTGAGATCGTGTCGGCAATACAACAGCTGGACGTGGGAATAGCAGCGACAATGACTGGGTTAGAGGCTATGGTACGCCAGCTGGTGCAAACTAAAACAAGTTACCTTGACCGGACACTGCCAATGGTTCATGTCAAGCCGTTCTCGGCAGAAATCATGCTTCTAGGCCGACACCCATTGTCCAAGGTAAAAATTGAGCGATACAGAGGGAAGACGGACCCGTCCTTACACATCGATATTTTCGTCTCAGCAACAACCGGCAGAAGATACGACGAAGTGATAAATTGTTATATGTTTATGGAAAGCCTCACCGGCGATGCATTGAGCTGGTTCTTTAGCCTACCACCAAGATTCATCAATTCCTTCCAGGAACTCATTAGGGCATTTTTGAAATGGTACATCGCATCGGCTAATTGTTCCCTTACTTATAACCAATTGCAGGCCGTCTGACAGGAACCATCTAAAGGATTGTCTACCTTCGTCTCGTGGTGGAACATCGCCATCACCAATTGTCGAGACATCACTAGTGATTCAGCCTTCTACATACTCTGGAATGCGCTACGACCGGGACTACTAACGTGGAAGCTTAATGAGAACCCAACACTCACCTACGATGAGCTACTAAAGCTACAAAATTTCGGCTCTAACCTTACACCGACATAACAGGTAAACAATTTTTCTAACGCCACGATTCCTAGTGTGCAGGGCGCATTCCCCGCACCAGAACCAACGCGAGCGGCATCGCCCGCCAAAATATCTGGGTTCGTGTGACTACAACCGCATGGATTGGAAAGAAGACAACCGCGGATCAGGACGCTATCAAAAGTACTATAACAATAAAGATAGCTACAACAACAACAAAAAATGGTACTGGGAGGACATAAATGATCAACCCCAGGATACCACTGAGACACGGCCCAGGATAGAACAACAAGTCTTCAATGTGTTCAACACCAAATACGCCAATATCCTAGCAGCATACCCGGACTTGTTCTCGCTACCAAAAAAGACTTACAGGGCAACAGTGTACAGAGAAACTGAGAGATGGTGGAAGTTCCACCAGAATGAGTCACACGTACCAAAAAATGCCACAGCATGAAGGAACTGGTGGAGGCACAACTCAAAAAGGCCAATCTAACAAAGTTCAAGTTGGGGAAGGAGGCGCCACCAAAACAAGGGGTGACAAACATCAAGAGAATCAAGGTGATTATCAGCAGCAAGTATAAAGCAGAACAAAGAACTGAGCGAGCGGTATGTAGCATGCAGCAGGATCCGACAAAGGTAGTCAGGGTAGGCTGGGGATCCATCACGTTCTATGAGTCCGAGGAGCGTGATCGGCCTCCGGTATCGGAGGATTACCCATTTCTAGTTGACGAGGTCATCGACTTGGGCAGCGTCGGGAGGTGCCTAGTGGACACCGGATCCTCTGTCAACATCATGTTCTGGCATGCGTACGAGAAACTTGAAAGACTCCCCTCCAAGATAAAGCAAGATCATTTCCCGCTGCTAAGCTTCTCGAGCGATCAAATCCAGCCACTGGGAAGCGACTACCTATGCATTACCCTAGGGCAGGAGGACTGCAGCGCGGAAACCCTAATTGTGGACGCCCCGTCATATTACAACGTCATCATCGGGTGCAACACGCTAAGCAGAATCAACGCCATCGTATCACAACGGATGCTGCTCATAAAGTTCCCCACACCTACCGATATATACATGCTTTGGGGGACAACGCCCATGCAACTAGGATCATCTAACGATGCCAACTACCCAGCGAGGGAGGTGTGCCTGCTCACAAGCGACCCATTGGCCGAAACACCAGATGACCCAAGGGAGGGACCCCTAACAGTAAGACCCATTAGCGAGGAATTCACTAAACTTATCCCGGTATTCGATGAGCACTCTGAGCGAACAGTTAAAATCAGGGTGAATCTGGACCCAGCAATCAAAATTTCCCTCTTCAACCCATGGAATGCAGCGACGTCTTTGCATGGTCTTACGCCGACATGTCGAAAATTTTCACAGATATCATATCGCATAAGTTGGGCATCTCGCCAAAGGTAGTACCAAATAAGCATAAGCATAGAACCTATAATGAGGAACAATATGTCGCCACATAGGAAGAAGTAACCAAACTCCTCAATATAGGCTTCATTAAAAAGGTCCAATATCTGGCATGGGTCTCGAACGTTGTCATGGTCAGAAAGAGCAACAATAAGTGGAGGATGTGCGCTGACTACACTAACATCAACAAGGCTTGCCCAAAAGGACTCCTTCTCGTTACTGAGGATAGACCAACTGGTGGATGCAACTAGCGACCATGAACTCCTATCAACAATGGATTGCTACTCAGGGTACAATCAAATAAAAATGGATCCGACGGATGCTGAGACGACATGCTTCATAACAGACAGGAGACTCTATTGCTATAACGTTATGCCGTTTGGGATGAA